>OY728164.1:676310018-686310018 GCA_963277665.1 Viscum album | reverse complement strand
AACATGTATATCCCAGAAAAGTAATGGAAATGAAGAAAAAATGATCTCTGAGGAGTAACCATATCAAAAATGGAGTGAAAGAGGGAGGACCTGAAGGAAGAAAATTGGGTTCGAGATTTTCCCTTACCTTGTACCCGAATGCTTCCTTCTATTTAATGTCCTATATAATAAAATTATATTCATTAATTAGAAATCTATAACCATGTGTACATTAATAGGGTTCATTCTGTTTTAATTATTTCATATTATGTTCCTTTGGAAGACTTATAGAGTTTAAAAACATTGCTCGGGGATGTTCGTTTTTATGGTTTTTCTTGGGTGGTTCACTTATATTCATAAATTGATGTTCGGGTAGAACATGGGTAAACATCCTGAAATAATATTATATGAAATTAATGATATTAATGGAGTTTTAATGATCTTACAATGAATTATATTAGATCCATGTGGATGAATCATTAGATAAGAATTAAATGATGGTTATTTGGGTAAATTTGGGTGGTTTTTGGATCACAACGAACATGTTTTAACTTATCACTTAGTAATATGGCCATAGGTTATTTCCAGAACATTAAATAGGAAATAAAACATATAAAAAATTCTGGTTCAACCATAAAAATGGTTTCATGACCAGATATGAAGGTATAAATGGTAGAAGAAAGCATGTCGTTCTTGAAGGTGATAAATTAACACCTCACGAACAATGTTCTCTTTAATAAAATAAAAGGAAGAAGTAAAGGGGTTGAATGATATAATATCCAATTAGAATCATAAAATTACAGTATATGTAAAATAATGGAGTTAAAATAAAATTTGGATGAAGATAGGCAGGGAGAGATCAAGAAATGACTTTAACTTGAAAGGAAATTAAGGGAGAAGAGGGAGGGAAATTACCTCATGAATCCTTCTCTTGAGAACCTCTTTAAGGGCGTAAGCTTGCTTCTTTGATGAAACCAGTAGCTATTGGACGTGGTGGAGGGTCTAAGGAAGGTGTTTTGGTAGAGTTTAAAGAAGGATTGGAGGTTGGGAGGTGTGAGGAAATGAGGGTGTGAATGGTGGCTTTTATAGTGGAGGGGAGAGGGGTCTCCTTAATATAAAATTCATTAGTTTATTATTTCCCCACAAGACAAGGAATAGTGAGTTTTGAACGAACAATAATAGTAATTTTATAATTTAATCCCGAAACAAGTGGGCTTACATTAGTAGAACATCACACATGACCCTATAATTAGCTTATTTAGCTTATTTTGTAAATTACGGTATTTCACCATTCATAAAAATTTCATGTATCTCAGAAAAATCCCAAAAATTTTCCACAACCATTTTTCAACGTGTAGAATCAAAAAATGAAGTCCATTTTTAAAAAATGAATTTATAAATATTATTAATTTAATTTTTAATTAAAATCATAATTTACTGAAAAAAACTGTTTTTAAGATTAAAACTGATTTTATAGTATTTTCAAAAATTATATAGGGTCTTATAAAATTATCTAAAAACTATAATAAATTGATTAAATAATTTGTGAATACATTTTAGGGAAATAAACATTCCTTTAAATTAATTAATTAATTATAATTAATTATTTATGACTTACAAAATACCAAAATGTTTACTAAGGTCAAATTTTCACTTTCTAAGATGTCTAACTTTTATGTTATTATTCATAGGTAATGTTACTCTTATGTTAGATGATTTACTATTCATAAGGTTCATATTACTATTCATAAGGGTATGTTACTATTCATAAGGTCAGGTAACTATTCAACAAAAATTATTTTTGTTTCATTAGACTCCAAAAATAATTTTGAACACAACCATGTATGTCAGATTTTCAGAATTCAAAACATAGAAGTGACAAACTTATGTTTAAATATCACTTAGCACCTAGTAGTTCATTATGTTGTGTTTTCATGTGATTTTATGACATAAATATAAGAAGGGAATTTCCATTGAAAAACTCTGGGTAGATCTGATCATAAGGTCTTCAACCCGACGCACCTAGTAGTTCATTATGTTGTGTTTTCATGCGTCGGGTAGTTCTGATCATAGGTCTTCAACTCTCGTTAGGCGTAGGCTATCACATTATCATTATTCATGAGTACACAACCCAAGACATTCTTTTAATCATCACTGTATATTTCAAAATTTTCTCCACTTTTCGGTAGTGTGAGTACTGGTGTAGTGATCATCATTCTCTTTAGCTCCTTGAAGCTTCCCTCACATTCCTCCTTCCATACATACTTTACCTCTTTCCTTGTTAGCTTAGTTAGAGGGCTTGAAAATCGTGAGATGTTTCTCACAAAACGTCGGTAGTACCCAGATAATCCAAGAAAACTACGGATTTATGTGACACTAGAGGGTCTGGGCCATTCCACAATCACCATTGTCATTGAAGGATCCACAAAAATTCCCTCACTTGTGATCACATGTCCCAAGAATGTGAATTGATTCACCCAAAAGTCACACTTTCTAAACTTGGCATAAAAATTCTCCTTTATCAGTGTCGCCAACACAAGTCTTAGTTGTTTTTTCATATTCCTCCTTGCTCTTAGAGTATATGAGAATATCATTGATAAACACTACCACGCATTTTTCGAGGTAATGTCTAAAGACTCTATTCATCAAATCCACATAGATTGCAGGGGAATTAGTAAGTCCAAAAGGAATCACCCCAAACTCATAGTGCCCATACATTGTTCGGAAGGCAGTCTTATGAATATCTTACTTCATCACCTTTACCTGATGATATCCAGAATGAAGATCCACCTTTGAGAAGTACTAAGCTCCTCTTAACTGGTAAAACAAGTCATCAATCCTTGGGAGAGGATACTTTTTATTTATAGTGATCTTGTTGAGTTCCCGATAATCGATACAAATCCATATTGTTCCATCCTTCTTCTTTACAAAGTGCACTGGTGCACCCCAAGGTCATACACTAGTGCGTATGAACCCTTTATCCAAATGAATCTGCAACTGCTTCTTTATCTCCTCTAGTTTGATAGGAGCCATCCTATAGGGACACTTCAAGATAGGAGTGGCTCTAGGTATGAGTTCAATTGAGAAATCTACCTCAAGATCTAGGGGAATTTCGGGTAACTCTTCGGGAAATACATCGATGTATTCCCTCACGATGGGAATTTTTCAAGGTTGTCTCTTCCCTTCAACTTAAAAATTTGGGTGAGGTATGCTTCTTCATAGGGAATAAATACCCACACTATTTAAGGACTTTTAAATGGTTATTCTTGATCTTCCTTGAATTTGTAGAGGAGCCTGGGATGGTTCGGAATGTGGAATGATATTTCCATTTCCCGACAGTTGATATGTGCTCTATATAATGAGAGAAAATCCATTCCCATTATAGAGTCGAATTCCACCAAGGGAAGTATTACGAGATTTTCCGGAAGAATCTTCCCACATAAACCAACATGAGAAGATTCAAACACTTGGGTTGAAATGATTGCACCACTTGGTGTTTTTACATATATCTCTACTTCAATGTTTCAGGGATTCGATTCTATAGTTCTAGAAAACTTGCAATATATAAAAGAATGTGTAGAACCAGAATCAAATAAGACTTTTTCCATTCTTGAGTGAATAGGAAGTGTACCTTGTACGACTTCATTTCATGTTCCACATCCGCAGTAGTGATGGCATAATCCTTACCTTGTTACTTTGGATTCAGTGGCTGCTGACACTAATTAATCTCGAGAACTTGAGGTTTAGTGCACTGGTTTGCATAGTTCCCTAGCTCCTTACAGTTGTAGAATTTAACCATGAGTGGTTATCTCCCTTCATTGGCTACATTCTGCTTCCATTTCGTGTCTTTTCTATACTCTTGAGCATGGTGTCCTTCTTTCCCAAACATGAAGCATTTCCCCGTCCCTTTGAGGCAGCTCCCATGGTTTATCTTCCCACATTTTTGGCATGTGGGTCTTTGATTTTTCTTCCCACCTTTGTCACTAGATCCACCATCTTGAAACACCATCTTTTGTTTCTTATCCCCTTAGCCATGGGACCATTCTCCAAACACCATCTCCACTTTGAGAGAACAACAAACAACTTCTTCATAACTACCAAAGTCTCTAATTGCAAGAGCCTTTTTAAGGTGTGGTTTTAATCCACTAAAGAATCTATCTTTTTTTCTATCATTTTTTATAACAAAACTCGAATCATACCTTGCGAGCCTTGTGAAATTCACTTCATAGGTTGTGACAGATTCTCTTTCTTTTTGCTTGAGCTCTATGAATTCTCTCTCCATATTCGTGTGAAGAGTTCATGTGAAATACTTATTATGAAACATTATCTTAAAGTCTTCCCATGCCATCTCTTCGATTTCCTCCCTTGGATTGGTGTTCTTAATCAAAGACCACCATTGATCAGCTTATCCATCAAGGCGATAAACGGCTAGAATAACCGTCTCCGTCTCAGAATAGTGAAGCACAGAAAAAATATTCTCCATGGTGTTGACCCACTGTTCTGCAACTAGTGGATTGGAAGATCCACAAAATGTCGATGGTCGTTGCCGCATAAAACATTCAATAGACAGTTTCTCCCTCTTTGGTGAAGGAGGAAGTTCCCCCTTATTATGGTTACTATTCATAAACTGAGATAATTTTGTAAGAATCGCCATGAATTTTTCAACTCCACCTCGCAAATCATTAGGGATGTCGTTCGGGCAATCGTTGCATTGGCCCTCGCATGAGTTTTTGGCCTGATTTCTTCTGGTTCCCACCATTTTCTAAAATAGAAAAGGATAGAACAAAACATAACTAAAAAATTCATGATTAACTTTTTCATTTAAACAATTATACCAAAATCATAACATTTGGGATCCCTAGGTAGATACTCTTGTGTGCATATTTTGACTTAGTCTCATACTAGAGGTTTTCTCTACGGTTCACTAATCCTAATTCCCAAATTAACTAATCCTTTCCTTTGATACCAACTATAGAGACCCAAACATTTCTTACATTACTATTACATCATTTCAAAGATAAAAAATATAATTGTATTACACAAAGTGGATCAAAAGGCTTATTGTCTTGGGAAAACTAGGACCACACATAACAAATACAACATCTAGCATAAACATTTATTTAATTTATTCTTCTCTAGCTTATTATTGGAACTTGTCCTCTCCATTGAACATATAGCCACCTGGGGATATACATCAAAAGGGGTGATATAGAAGCCCAGTAAAAGGATAGATAAGAATAAAATATCATGGGGTGATCATAATCATAACACAGGCAAAAGATCATGAACATGAGAGGAAGCATAAATATAAGACTTGAAATGTGGCAATGCATAAAAATGAAACATATTGTCTTAGTGGTTAACTACCGCACATATTTGTAAACCAAGCTAGAATCTTTTTCACTCATAATTTCACATTTACTCATGAGATTCATCACTTTACCCAATTCATTGGAGATATGTATAATTTCGGGCGCACCCATCACATTTAAACATTCATACTGCGCTATATAATTTCGGGCGCACCGGTCATATCATAATGTTATCATTTATCATGCTTTCCACAATGAACATATAACATAAATTAACATAATGAACCCATGAAAAGGAATGGTTTTCATCTCATAATAACACATCCATAAGCTTTGGGTTCCAAAAAGAAAGAGGTAATAACATACATGTTACAAGATCCGTCCACCTTGAGTGAGAAGTAAAAGGGGTGTTCTTAAAAGAAGAGTTCTTTTGGAAAACTTTTTTTGGACATATAAACCAGTGAAAAAATGTATATCCCAGAAATGTAAATGAAATGATGAAAAAATTATTTTTGAGGAGTAACCATAACAAAAATATAGTGAAAGAGGGAGAACTCGAAGGAGGAAAATTGGGTTTGAGATTTCCCCTTACCTTGTACCCGAATGCTTCCTTCTCTTTAATGTCCTATATAATAAAATTATATACATTAATTATAAATACAAGACCATTTGAACAATAATAGGGTTCATTCTGGTTTAATTATTTTATATTATGTTCCTTTGGACGATTTATAGAGTTTAAAAACATTGTTCGGGGATGTTCGTTTTTTTGGTTTTTCTTGGGTGGTTCAATTGTATTCATAAATTGAAGTTCGGGTAGAACACGGGTAAACATCCTGAAATTATATTACATTTAATTAATGATATTAAAGTAATTTTAATGATCTTATAATTAATTATATTAGATCCATGTGGATGAATCATTAGATAAGAATTAAATGATGGTTATTTGGGTAAATTTGGGCGGTTTTTGGATCACAACGAACTTGTTTGAAATTATCACTTAGTAATATGGACATAGGTTATTTAATGAAATTTAAATAGGAAATAACACATTTAAAATATTCTGGTTCAACCATTAAAATGGTTTCATTACCATATCTGAAGATAGAAACGGAAGAAGAAAGCATGTCGTTCTTGAAGGTGATAAACTAATACCTCACGAACAACGTTCTGTTTAATAAAATAAAAGGAAGAGGAAAAGAGGTTTGGATGATATAATATCCCATTATAATCATAAAATTACAGTATATGTATAATAATAGAGTTAAAATACAATTTGGATGATGATAGGTGGGGAGAGATCAAGAAATGAACTTGAACTGGAAAGGAAATTAAGGGAGAAGAGGGAGGGAAATTACCTCTTGAATCCTTCTATTGAGAACCTCTTTAAGGGCCTATTATTGGTCTTTTGATGAGACAAGAAGCTCTTGGACGTGGGGGAGGGGATAGGGAAGGTTTTTGGGTAGATTTTAGAGAATTCTTGGATCTTGAAAGGTGTGAGTAAATGAGGGTGTGAAGGGTGGCTTTTATAGTGGAGGGGAGAGGGGTTTCCTTAATATAAAATTCATTAGTTTATTATTTCCCCAAAAGACAAGGAATAGAGAGACTTGAACGACCAATAATAGTAATTTTATAATATAATCCTGAAAAAAGTGGGCTTACATCCAAAGAAAATCACACATGACCCTATAATTAGCTTATTTAGGTTATTTTTTAAATTAGGATATTTCACTATTCATCAAAAATTCAAGCATCTCAGAAAAATCTAAAAAATTTACCCCGAACATTTTTCGACGTGTAGAATAAAAAAATTAATTTCATTTTTCAAAAATAATTTTCTAAATAGTTTTAATTTAATATTTAATTAAAACCATAATTTGCTTAAAAAACAGTTTTTAAGATTAAAAATGATTTTACGCTGCTTTCAAAAATTACGTAGGGTCTTATAAAATTATCTAAAAAATATAATAAATTGATTCAATAATTTATGAATACATTTTATGGAAATAAATATTCTTTTAAATTAATTAATTAATTATAATTATTTATTTATGACTTACAAAATACCAAAATGTTTACTAATGTAAAATTGTCACTTTTTAAGATGTCTAAATTTTATTTTATTATTCATAGGTAATGTCACTCTTATGATGGATGATTTACTATTCATAAGGGTCATATTAATATTCATAAGGGTATGTTATTATTCATAAGGGTAGGTCACTATTCACCAATAATTATTTTTGTTTCATTAGATTCCAAAAAATCATCTTGACCACAACCGTGTATGTCATATTTTCAGACATAAAAATATAGAAGAGACAAACTTATGTTTAAAGGTCACTTAGCACATAGTAGTTCATTATGTTGTGTCTTTATGTGATTTTATGACATAAATATAAGAAGTTAATTTCCATTGAAAAACTTTGGTTCATTACACATTTCATTTCTCATCTCCTCTAATTCATATAAACAAAATTACAGTCTAAGGTATGCCGGTTAATCACCTCTATGAATAATGTTTTTGTTCATCTTCCATTACTGCCAACATGGATGAAATTAAAAAAACATTTCTGGTAAAATAATATTTTAATATTTATATTATAACCTATTTGATAGTATTTAAATATTTTATTAAACATACCTTTATTATTTTCATATTGTGTTTAAATGTTATCTCTGTTTGGGGATGTGTGGACAACCCCCTCCTCAAAATGATGTGATTTGTTCACACATCACGGGGAATGTATAAGGATTTTTTTGTGATACTAAAGTATAGAAAGGAAATATTAATTAAATATTAATTATATTATATATATATAAATATGTATATACATTTCATTTATTTTTGTTCTTTCAATACGACATGAAAAACAAAAATAGCATTTATGCATACATACGACATATTATCTCCATGAACAATGTTTTTAGTTTATCTTAAATGATTAATATAAATTCGTATATAATTAATATATAAGATATTTTTATCATATTTTATATTCTGTAGATGATAGACTTATATCCACATGGACTATTGACATTATACCAAGTTGATTTTCAACTCAAGTACCGAATATCAAAATACCGTACAACTTGAACTTAAATAAATGTATAATTGTTATAACATGGTAAAAAGTAATATATAATGAATAATAAAATTTAAAAAGGATATTAAAAAAGTTAAAATTATCTTAAGATAATTACTAATGAAGATATATAATATATGAGAAGTGTGAGAATCGAGGTAAGGTAACTTCTCAACATAATATACATTATTTGGGTTAAACATCTACTTGTTGATTATGTCATGATATGATTACGTGAGAAATAACGTTTATATATCATATATTTTCATTTAACATTATTTATGTGGATTTATAGTGAATAAACATAATTTATCTATATGATTAAAAAATGATCATTATAAGAGACTCTTTAACTAAAACAGCATTTTAAATGTTTTAATGATTTATTCTTGTAAATCATTCTCATTAAAGTAACTGTTTTAAAAATGATTTTAAGGATATATTTTAATGGAAATTAATGTTTTAATGTATTAATTCCTTTCAAATATTTAAAAATATTATGACAAAATATGATTCAAAAATATTCTTTTTAAATGGGTTAATTGTGTTTTAAAAATGGATAAATTACTTTAATAACTTGGAATGGTTTTTATAATATACAACAAGAATGGAATTACCCAATTTAATGTCACTATTATGTATTGATTTTTATTTTACATTTTTATAATTTTATTTTAAAATAATTTGTTTCTATTTATGAGTGGGCAGTCTGTAAAAATGAAATGAGATTTCAAAGTGGAAATGACATAGTTTTTCATTATGAATTTTTTATGTGTTTTGATTATATCATGGGTTTTGGGAATTGATTATGTATAGTGGTTTTAATATGATTAAACATGGGTGGGTGAGCTCATTAAACCTGTCTAATGCATTGAGTAATGATAATATGTTAAATGATAAGGTTTCTACTAAGAGATTTAGTAAATATATTGTGATGGGTATTCCCGATGTAACTATAAAGGTTACTCACAATATAGCTTTGAAAGATAAAATGTAAGTGTGATATAGATGTCTGAAGTTACCTTTATTATTTATGATCACTAAGCCAGTATTTAGGAATCTTATCATTTCATGAGGTATGTTTAAGAGTTTATGTTTTTTGGGTGAGAATTATGATTCATTAAAATGTTTTAAGGATTTTAAAACATTCATAAACTAAAGGTTTCATTCCTTATTTTTTTTATCCCTTACTGATATTTTTATGCTCATCCAAATTTTTTGAAATTTTTTTCATAAGATATAAGTATTTATAAGATAATAGAATAAGTCATGAATATTGTTATCCAAATATAAATCATGTTTTATTTTAATGAGTTTTATTTTTTGAAAAGAATGGATCTTGAGAAGAAGTGCCTACTTTATAATATTTGAGTTATTATGTAATAGTGATCGCCAAATTTAATAAAACCGTAAAACTGAAAAGATCCTAAATTTGAATTCTTAACATAACTCAAGATTATGTAACATTTATGGTTGGGGACTTACATTATGTCCCCCTAAATGAGACCATTATTTATCATGGAAACATTAATCACCTAAACCATATACCATTTTACATAAAATATTTACTTTTATAGTAATTAAATAACTTGAAAAACATTATTAAATTTTTTTCATTTACTGAATACACAAATTTTATAATGAAAATTTATTATGATTAAACTATATTATTATATATATGATTAATTCTTTGAAAATGTATGACATAGGTTAGAGACCATTTATATTAATCCCCTAAATGCATCGATATCCTCAATGGAAAAATTATGTTGAAAAACCTGCATGTTTGTAACTATTATACTTTAAACTATCATGTGAAAGGTCTCCAAAATAGTATGATCTAGACCATATTGTGAAATGAATTTACTATAATGGTATCCTGTTTCTGGGAAACAAAAAACCTATAATTGAGCATTTCATTCATTTATAATTCATTTATCATTATCAATGAGACTGTTACAGTGAACAAAATATATTGGTAGATTTTATTATTAGTTTATTGATTAAATTGAATGTGATTTTAGTTATTTTCCATGAGATATTTATTATTCCATGACCAGATATTTAAATGAAATGTGTGTTAATTTATTTACTTATCCATTCTTATTATTCAGGTTGACTCATTATTTCATCATCTATACATAATCATCACTGATCATTTGACCTCATCTTTATTTTATTTCCATTACCTAGGATTCCATGAAGAATAATATGTCTTGACATTCAAGGATATTCTAGAGAGAATAATGTTACACTTCAAAAAAATTATGTTGTAATTTCTGTATTCAATTGTAATTCAAGACATGTGTATATATCTAGTTTGGAAATACAAGTAACCAATTCAATCACTTGGGATTAAATTCCATGTGTCTTCTGACAATATAATAGTAGTAAGAATAAGATATGGTCTTCTAGGGTAAGTTCCCTATAGTTTGTATTAGAAGATGTTTAGTATAAACCATGGGATGTGGATTTGGGGAATCATAGATTAGGAGACATAATGATAAGATATGATTTGCGGATAAGTATAGAAGAATATACTATAGGTTTGGTAAGTTATATATTGTGTGTTTTTATGTGTTATATATCACTATGTGGATAATAAAAGTGTATATGGTTCTTAAATTGATGTACCTAGGTGTAACAACTCTAATAATGTCGTATAGGGATGACTCAAGTGTAACTTGGAACATGACAAAGATCCTTACTTTGCACCTGGTTTGACACTCCTATGGAATTTGATTAGGATAATTAACATTTTGATTTCCATATATTGTGAAGGATTTGAATATATGATGATAATTAATGACCCATGTTAACACTCTTTCTAAAGAAGGACCTATATTGAAATAAAATAGATGAAGTATTTTTCTATTGGGATTTAATTATTAAATATAAGATGTATTTAAAGCAATTTTGTTTTGGTGAAAATAATCATGAATCATTTAAGGATGGTGTTAAATTTCGGAAAAACATATTATATCAATAGATTAACTGTTATGGATACCAGAATGGGTAATGAGTTTATGATTGATTATAATTTCGAAGACATAAACACATATTTTTTGGTTTTGTGCGATTAAAATAATTTTAGAGAAATTTATAGAAATTATATGTTTTAATAAATTAATTATTTTAGGAATAATACCATTACATTTTATAGACATTTGTTAAATGGTATTGATAACGTTAGGGTTAATATGATTGATAAATATTTTGTAATTATAATCAAATAATTTTACTAGAATTTAAAACCAAAAATTAGTTGTAATCAAAAACACAATAGAAATTTTATTTAATGATTATTTTTATTTCAATTATGTCCATCATATTTTCTTTTAGAACATTTTCCGAATTATATTAATATAGTTTAGAAAAAGGAAAACCAGTATTCATGGAGAAGACCCAATGTTTTCAAAAACATTGTGAGACATGAACTCATTATCAAGGGACGATAAGGAATTAGTTTGTTCCACTTCTATGTGTGAAGTCTTTATTAATATGTCATTGTTTTTAGTGAAATTTGTTTAATAATAAAAATAAATTATGAATAAATTTTATTAATTTTTAGGAATAGATGTTATTTTATTAACTGTATTTGATGTGGAAAATATTTATCCATATATGGAATTAATTTTCATTCTTTTAGGTATATTAAAACCTTTTAAACATGAATTTTACTGATTTGTGCATAAAAACTTCATTGGTGGATATTCATTTTTGCAGTAAGTGATGAATTAGATATTGATCTAGTCATAACCAATTTAGAAACATATCATGTACGTATATTTTGATATATTCATAGATAGTAAAATAATTCCTCCACCTAATGAAAATGGGAATTTAAATAAGAAATTTTATCCTATTAAATTTATATCTGATGAATTAAATAATTTTTCCAATAATCAATGATTACTAGATTTTACTCCCCCAAACATTCCATTTATCACTCATATCCTTGAGATCGATGTCCACAATAACTCTATATGGATATTTAAACATTACCTCTATGTCCATATCTTCACATTCCACTAATGTTCTCCTACTTAGAAACCTAGATATTTATTATTCCACATGACAGTATTACGTCCCTTTCCCTCTTATTAATTGTATATTTTATTAAATATTTTATGATGTGGGTTTCTCAAGAATTTTATTTACATAAGTAAAATACAAGATTTCCAAGATCAAGTTAAAAATGATGGTACAAAATTTATTTAATGTGGGGATAATAATACCCCAAAAATTCTAAAATAATAAAACATTATTCTATAGTGTGTATGACACACAACAAAAACAATAGAATGGAATATAAAATACCAAGAATTTATGATATATTTTCTTTTATTAAATTTTAAAATATATTAAGTATCATGAAATGCACTTAATAATGAGTTAACTTTCATTACATGCAATAGTTATTTTTTTCAATTACTTCAGTTTTTTGCAAGATCGAGTTTTATCGAATACTATTAATATTAATATTTAAAAAAACCATAATATCATATTTTCTAAATTGTTGGATATACATTTGATTAAATGTCATATGATTATATATTTTTTAATTAATTAGACATAAATTAAATATAAAAGTATATAAAATCCAATTTAATATGAACCAAATAATCAAAAAAAAAACAATTTTTACATGGGAAAAATGTTTTAACCTAATAAATTAAATTAATTACTATTAGTTTATGATCTAAAATAAATTTTTATAAATCATATTCAATAAATTTTTTGTATGTCAATCCAATGTATTTTATAGGAATAAGATAATTAAAAGTCCAATTTTATGCATATAAAAGCAGTATTTTTTTAAAGGCTGTTTTACCACCTTTTAATTTTTAACATCTTATAAAACTAAATTTTGACACTTTTATAAATTTTATTTGATAAAATAAACTTAATAATTGAAAATTAAATATTAAAATTATCATATGGGGTTTTTTTATTATGTGGATAAGATTAATTTTTTGATGAGTAGTTAAAACTAATGAATTTAAATTGAAAACAGACATATCATTAAATTTATTTATAATGTTACGTTGTAAATTGTTTTTAATGTAAACTATGTTTAATTTTTTATCAATTATTCTAATCTAGTTCATTGTAGTCATTTTCATATCGAATTTAGATATAAAAACACTGTAATATTATGAAAATTATTCTCTTAAAATTCCTCTTTCCCATCCAATATGTGGTATTAATTATAAACTAAATTTGTACTCTTATATTAGTTGAATTTGGATAAATGTATTAAATATTTTTAATAATTATAATTTATATTTTCTAAAAAATAAAACATAATTTTTTACCATAATTATTATTGAAATCAATTAAATTTAATTATAGTGATGATGGTAAAAACTAGTTTATATATTGTTAAATGAATAATATATGGTCTAAAATGACCCACTAACTTGTAAAAGACCCATTGGATGGACATATTTCAAACCTCATCGCCTTAAAATAATTTTTTTATGACTTATTAAGATAATTTTTTTGGTAATTGTCTTATATAATATGTTATTTAAGGAAAAAAAGGAAACTTCCTTACCTTTAAAATTTATAAATATTCTAGATAGGGATAAAACATAATAATTTTTCATCTTTGAAACCACTTGACCTTTTAACATGTGATCCCTCTACATTATGTTATTATAATTTTAAAAAATGTTAACTATAACACTTATAAAATGGAACAAAACCAAATATTCCAAACCACATAGATTATTTTATTCCTTTTCAAACTAATACCTTTTAATTATTTTATAAAAATATTCACTATATGTGAGCATATTTTATATGATATTATATTATTGACACTATTTAAACAGAGTTCTACAACGAAAAAAAAATATTTCAATGTTAGTATAATTTTTTTAACATCATTTACATTATATCAATTTTCTGAAATACAATTTTATAATTTCAATATAATTTAATATATTTTTAATGACATATTTTATTATATGGTAATAAAAAATAACAATTTTCCCATTTTCTATTAATAATAATTAAACTTCCATTCGTGTGTTTTTCTGACAGTCACCACCCTGAAGTGAGAGCTCCAACTTCTCAACACTACATATCATCACAGATTATAAGTATCAAATTGAATAATAAATTTTAAATATATAATATAATTACTATTATATAAAGATAGAATTTGTATCCACCATATTTCCCTCTCATTAATTGTGAAATTAAAGGTGAAATTTTGTGTGGTGCTGGCTACCACTTCCCCAAAGTAACACATATTATTTTCCATCATGTATTTTCATATTTATTATAATCTATTAAAATACAATACAATATCTTATTAATTTATAGATAAAATTATTTTTTTTAAAATATATATATTATTCAAAAACCAACCCCAACCACAATCATAATAGTCCATTAATTATAATATGCTAATGTTTGGGATGGGCTTTCCACTGATGTGAACCATGATATAATACAATGAAATGGATGAATATGATAACATAATAATTAAAATATAATATATAATTAATAAAATATATATATTTTTCACTTATAATGGTGAAATAAATATTTTACTTATTAATTAAGAGACTAACATTTGTTAATTAGAAAAGGAAAGACATTCTCATGACATGTTTCAAATTTTTGTATCATTAAAAATACTACCAATGAATAAAATTTTTTCACTATAAATAATTATAATTAATAAATTCATCCACTTTATAATATCATAGAATTATTATATTTTATGGAACATAAATGAATAAAAACTATAAAACTAAACTAGATCAAAAACAATCTATATCACTAAAACATGATATTAAAAATAAATAAACACTAACCAATTCATAGGATGAGAATAATTTAAGTTTTTTATAAAATATATATATATATAAGTTTATTAAATATATGGTTATGATATATATTTTTTTTACACAGTATATTATAGTGCATTTAACTAAGATGTGAAACAACGTAAGGGTTTTTTTGTCTCAATTTTCAACCCTTGAGAAATATTTCTCATTATACACTATAATTCAATTGAGATGGTGAATCCAATTTCACTATATGAATTTTTATCATGATCATATAATTATTCGTGGTGGTAAATAGTAAATTTTAAGTCATACAATTCTTGGGTTTTTAAATCAAAATTTTCCAAGGCTGTATGTTGTTGTTAGACTCAAAAATAATTTCGTGACAAATATTTCTTATTCTACACCATGATAATTTTACAATGGTTGGAGACCTAAAAAATTATTTTCAATTGTGATATTAATTTAATTAATGGTGTTTGAGGAATAATATAATTTTTTATCTTAATATGACCTTCAATTCATAATATAAAAATGTTTTGTGGTTTTGTGTTAACTCAACTCCCTTTATAGAGTTATAATTCATGTTATTGAACATATATAGTCACATATTTGGTTCGTCAACCCTATGATTTTATTTTAGGGTATATTCAATTTCACTATATGGAAAATGATTTTTCTTATTCCAATATTACTCCTAAATTTATTTAACTACCATATAAACTATATAATTTTTATTATAATTCATATCATCATTATGTATTCTATACCCTATATGTCTATGATTTTATTTACATTAAATATTATCCATTATATGTGAAAAGACAATTTGTGTGTTATCACATGTTTCTTTCTTATTCTTCATTATAGATTTTATAAGGGGTGTTTTAAATCCTCTTTTTATGTAGTGTGCATTCAAAAAATTAATTTCAAAATGATAGAATCATTTTCAAATATTTGAAATTAAAATTATTTATCTTTCAATCCTCATTTATATATATTTCCATTATTTATTTTAAGAATATATTTTTTCTATAAATAATTTCTAAATTTATCATTTCACATTCTTAAAAATTACTTTTCAATGTGGTCAAAACTTTTTCATCAAGGAAAATGTAAAATCATTTTATAAAAATTATTTTTTGATTTCAGCACTATTATTAATGATAATTTTCATTACATGCATTATTAATGACGTGAATAATTATTTTTTCCATTTAAAAAAACAAATTTATTGATGAATAATTTGTGTTCTCTTGTATCATCATTCTTATGATTAGTAATTATTATATCAACTGACTTTAGAATGGTACAAAAGAGATTTAACCCATATAAAAGGGTACATAATAGATTAATCTATAGCCACATGGTAAAAAGATGTATTCATCCCATGCCACTGAGTATACTGGAGAACATATCCCAGCACCAATGGTACATTGGAGGATTTATCCCAAACACATGGGGAAAATATGAGGATTTATTTTAATCTAATAGGGAAAAGATTATGCTTTTTCCAACCCTATGTGTACACCGGTGGATAATTCAGATCCAATGAAGGTAAAAAGGTGATTACCCAATACTATTATTGGATTAATAATTTGATGGGTATCCATGATATATGTTTTTGATGCTTATGTTGATGGCATACTCGTATGACATAAGCTTGTAGCAATGATTGTACGCATTGAATCATATTTAATGCCTCGCGATTGAAAACAAATTTTATATGGTATACATTTCTCATTTGATATTACATGATCTTTAATAATGATTTATAAATAACAATAATTTTTTCATTTTTATTTCAATAATAAATTTATCCACTTTCCATGTTTTTTTATATAATTTTGAGCATACCATTTATGAAATGATGATTTGGTTTCCCATACTGGTGATTTAAGATCTCACATTTTTTAATTTTTCCTTTTTTTGGTTTCTAAAGATATATATAGAATTTTATATTTCTAGAAAAGAGTTTTAAAGATGCATGGTTATAGGGAAATGTTTGAATGTGATGAAAAAAATTTAATTAACTAATATCTATGAAATTAAACATTTTAGTCATATAGTTTAGTGAATTTTTGTTAGATGTATTATTCAAATCATTAAATTAATATTTTATTTATGCATAATTTAGATTGGGATGATTTAGGCCCATAAAAATACATCCCTTTTATTTATTATATAGATAATTTTATCCACAAAAAATATTTGTACTAGAATGGGCACTAACATAGTTCGGTATGGCACTATGACTTCTATAATAGATTTTAGACTTAAATTTTACAAAGTAAATAGTGTTATGGGGTGTGAAACCAATCCACAAAAATTCATTTTCAAATCATATATTCATTGAAGATAACTTTGAAAAAATATTATATTTTTTATGATTATATATATTACACAAATCTATGCCTTATGATTTGGATATTTTCTAATGTATCAGGATTGATTATCTACACAATTATGAATTGTAAAATACGTTTTGAGCAGGTTTTATTTCATGATCCTTGATTAATGATACATGAAATATTTTTTATTAATTTCATATTTTTTTATATTTTTATCATAAACATATGGATATAAAATTATCAAATAAAATAATTGATTGATATGTTATATATTTTATGTTATTGGGAATTTGTGATCACCATTCCTTATGTTCAAATACCCAAGGTTATGATAAAAGTGTTTATATAGTGTAGTTCTATGATGTTTACATTGACAAAATAAATTTATATGAAATGATAATGATATTTCATGAAATATATTTTTATGTATCTAGTCCCCATATACAAAAAACATCTATAGCTGTGGTGTGTGTTTTTTGATGAGATATATTAAATATTAATAAAAAATAATGTAATGTATATCAATAAAATGATTGTGTCTATCTCAATTGGCATCAAAGAAGGTATTAGTTTCATTTATGTATTATAATAATATAATAATGGTGAAAAATATATGGATAAATATAATTGTTGAAATATATTGGGAAATTTTTATAAGGTAGATATTATGAGATTTTATAGAAATTAATTCATTTTCTAGATACTAGAAAGTTCATGTCGTCATTTCAGTGATCCAAATAGTTTTAACCACATTGAGAATGATTGTTTGAGTAAAACTAAGTCAAAAATAAATGCATGATGAGTGTAAATATGAATGTACACTAATTTTTAAATTCTTAAGGGATATGTTTTGGTTAAGTCACATTATTATGATGGACCATTATGAAGAATTATTGGATAGTATCAATGATATATTCAATTAAGACATTGTAATAGTATATGAAATTAAAATTCCACGGTTTGAATGAAGTTGTTATAATTTTGGATATCATTATAATGAATTTATTGATTATATGATTCCTTAAAGTGATTAATAATTTCTCATGTTGACACTCGCCATTTTTAAATTTAGTAAGTGAAATATGATATTATGTGGATGTTGAGGTGATGATATATACACTAAAATATTATTATATCTTATTTTAGAATAGTATTTTGAATATATTCATATTATGAAAAATTACTATAATTTTTAATGCATATCATTTATTTTTAGATGTGAAGTTATTAGTGAAAACACCAAATTATATGATGATTTCGTCTCAAGTCTATAAGTCCTCTCTGATTGAATTCGATGGGATGGTCTTTCTGTAAATTATATTATTCTCAATTTAGTTGAATTTAATGTAATTTTTTTCATGAATTGTATCTACTTATAAATATCCAAAATAAATTTCTAATTAACTAAAATCATACTTGATATTTCAAATCAATAAATTATCATTATTAAAATGGAGATCAACATAAACATCCAATAAAAATTACATCAACTTTATCAGTCTTACTACCTACTTGAATGTAAAATTTATCTCAAATAATTTATGGGAAACTAATCATTGAATAAATTTATATTTTTATAATTATTTTTATTTATTTATTGATACATTCATATTATGAAACTAAAATTTGATATTATTTTTGGATTTAAAAATAATACCTAATGTTATACTTATTTCCTAGAATCTATATAAAATGACCCAAATTAACATTTAGGAATTGAAAATGAAACTATATGAGAATCATGATACAAAATATATTTTCCCAAGTGCCACACCATGGGGTGAATTATTCTTATTTGTTTTGATGAATTATGGGTAAATGTTTTATTTCATTTATCATCATGAACATAACTAGATCAATGTCAATAACATGTACCCTTTACCCAAGAGTGATTCTTTATTTGATCGACATTGTGGAGCTCAATATCCAATAAATCCTCTTATATGAGATATAGAGACTATAAATTTATAGTCATTATTTCTCAAATTACCAATAACACAACTAACTTCATGTATCTAATGTGTAAAATCTTTATATATCACCCTCATCAATTTATTTTAGTCTATATAAATGTTACTCTTATATATTTAATGTGTAAGGAGGATCGTGCATATCATTAGAGGACTATATTGATGTCCTTAAAGAAAGAGAATATTTATTATAAATTGAGAATGTCTGAATTATGGATATAATATTTTCATTGTTATGTCATATAATCTTATGGGATGGAATATTAGTGGATAATTCAAAGATGGATGTTATTAAACAATGGATAAGAATAAAAATAGTTTCAATGATATATTATTTCCTTAGAATTTATGGATAATCCTAACACATTTTTTCATTTTTTAGAGTCTATCTATTCTAAAAAAATGTTAACATAAAAACTATTCATGACCAATATGACATATGAACATTAATTGAATATTAAAGAGCTAAATAGAAGGTACGTTGGTGCATCTGTGCTCACACTACACTATAGTGGATAAGGAATTTTTGTTTTTTCATGATGCATTATATAATATTTTACAATTATTCCTTGTGTAAAATGATATAGTGATATATTATTACTCACACTATTTGAAAATTCATGATTTATATACTAAACTCATGATTTGAAGTTGCAATATATATTTTTTGTGTTGAATATATGGGAAAATTATTTCTATGGAGAATTGTGTGATATATATGAAAATTATATCATATAAAATGATATTAAGATATTATGATGGTGGTGGTCATACATGATTAATGAATATCAATTCTAAACACATTATCACCGTGGGAAGGTGAACAAGGTCGATGATGCATTGAGGGAAAAAACGACTAATCTATTTTTTCAAGGATGAGGACTTAAGGTGATACATTTTTTTTGGATTTTGGATAATTAGTATTAAAATCATGAGAAATATTGATTGATCATATAAATATTATATATATATTCAAAAATTAAACCATTTGATGATTAAAAAGGAACATAATTAAGGGTTGTAATTACAGAATAATGTGGGGAATGTTCAAGAGTTCAACCATGATTGTGATTGAGTGATATGTTTCATGTACTAATTTTTTCCATTCAATATCGTGTTTTAATAAAGGTAAATTTGATGAATCTCATTTTTAATCATTATCAACTCTTCCAAGAAGTAAAAAAATTATTATAGAGATTTGAATTAGTATTAATGGTTGGGAAACAATTAAAAGGATATTTTTTTAGTAAGAATATAATTGTTTCATTTGTTATAATCTTAATAACAAGTTCTATAAGTCATAAAGAATTTGACAATCATTTCCCAAAAGAAAATTTAAATTTGAAAAAATATAATGGATATCATTGTTAGACCCCCCAAATCATCAAATGTCTATATAATGCTATATTGGATGTAGTTGGATTCCTTATAAAGATATCACATTTCAATACAATGAAGTAAAATTTAGATATTGGTATGATTTATTGGATTTGAATCAAATAAGTTTTAATGTTTCGTAGAGTAATATATTTTATTATATTTTATTTTTATTTTATTCTTATATTAATATCTTGGAGAAGGCTTTAGCAAGATTTCAGTTCAAATTGTTGTTTTTTCATTGTATACCATCCTAAAAAATATGTCCTAACTAATAGCGAAACTAAATCCCTATAAAAAAATTTTATATCATTTCAAAAATTTAAAAGGTTTTTGGGATCAAAAAAATTCACTAATCATGTTTCTATGAAAAATATATTCTATTCAATATTTTAGAAGTATCATTATAATTTAACTTATAGATGGAAGTGAAAATACCAAATGTATTGGGATAATGATGGAGACAGAATGTTTTCAGTTCTTATGCTATATGTGGAAATAGAAATTATTGTTAGATCCATTCCATAGATCATTTGGGAACTCAGTGTCAATATATAATTGAAACTAATAATTTTGGTGTGATCTAGATTTAGAAGTTTGTGACAATGTATTCTTAATAATATATCCTTTAGATATGTGAATTTTTTAGAGAGTGAAGCGAAGTCTGATACATAGAAGTATTGGTAAATTTTAGATTATTTATCATATACGGATGATTTCCTATCACTTGGTACTTACACCAAAAGTCTCTATGCTTCATGATGTGTTCTATCTATCTCTCTATAAGAAGTACATACTCGATCCTTCACATGTACAGAACCCAACGGTCCTATATCTAGATAACGATCTCACATATAGGGAGAAAATTATGGATATTATAGGTTTAAAATCGATTTTGTAATAAAATAATAACACCCACTGGGTCAATGTTTTATTGAAAATCTATAAATATTCCGAGGCTATGTGGGAACTCAAGATTTTTTATAACGTAAATGTATTATCAATTTTTTGAATCTGAATGACATAATTTTGAGGGATCGTTTCTAATTTGAATGTAAAATTTATGACAGTATTATTTTATTATATATATATATCTATTTTAAAAAATTTACTTCCTTAGATTTACTGTATTATGAACAATAATGAGTTTAAATTAAATGTGATATACCACTAAAATATTATCAGTTGGTATTATAATTATTACATTGTCAGTGGATTGGTTATAATTAATATGGGGAAATAATTTTTTAAAATTTATTTTCCAAATATTTATAAATTGAGTTCTTTTGAAATCAATTGGTTTTAAATAATTTTTTTTTCAATATATATAAGATTGTAGGTCTAAAATGTTGTTTTTATGCGTATAATGCATATTGGTCATAAAAAACTAAATTAATATGTATTAATTAATTATTTTTGTTAAACTATTAATTATATATTCATTAAAATATTTTTTTTATTTAATTGTTTTTAATATGAATTTATTAATAATAAATTCCATTTTAGGGTTAAAAATTAATTATTCTAAAATGATTTTGTGTCATTTTACTACATATGTTTATATGAATATCTTTCACTTACAAAATTTTAAGGATCTGAAATGAATTAAATATATGGAATCAAAGTAATAAAATAAATTTAACACATTCTACTAACTTTTTCCCATAATTAGTGTATTTTATAGTAAAAATATTGATAGCATAAATGAGTTAAAGATGTTAAAACAAGTTTATCATATAAGATATGGTGTAAAATATAACAAAAACATGAATTAGTTTTTGTGTTTGATGGAATTTCAACCATATACTTTTAAAATATGATTCGTTGGAAATTTTTCGTCAGATGAAAATAGTATGCCATGTATTATATAATATGGATTCAATTATATAAAAAATTGAAGCCCACTTGAATTATTAAAGAGAACCTCCAATACTATATTCTCAAAGCCATATTATCCCTTTATTTTGAAAATGACCAATCAGAATAATATTGATATCTATTTATAAATTACTTTTAGTTTTTTTCCACAAAAAGTACATATCTATCAATTCTTATGGTGATTTAACATGATGATACTCGAAGTGTAATTATATATTGATACCAATATTTTTCATTTTTTGTTTTCCATAATCCTAATACATACATTATATAACAATAATAAAATGATGTAATTGGTGTATTAAATATAAAAAATATGATTTTCATCTTAATGATATGTACAATTTTTTATTATTACCATCTATTGGAAAATGATAATTTTCTTGTGAGTACATGTTGTCTAGCACTTTCACGAAGTGGTGTGATCCATTATTGATTTTTTTAATGGAATATCATAAAAACACATTAAATAATAATATATAAAAAATATGATATAATTATTTATGTATATATTTTAATTAATTATGATGTTTCGCTAATTGAATCCATTTAATAATAGAAACATCAATTGTACATATTTTCAGAGTATCGTCTCGTATAAGTGATGTAATTCACTTTTCAACACTGATTTACATGAATGGTTAAAAGTATATATAATTAAAAAAATATAATAATTATGAACAAATTATACATGATATGAATGAACCATGATAATAGTGTAATCACCAAAAACATTAAACTAGATCACACATGGAAAACAAGTCAGTTTTCACATAAATAGTTATATTAATTTAGGATTGTAAATAAATGTGTAATTTTGAAATATAAAGTATTCAATATAATAAGATTTAAATTAATATAGTTTTCTAAAATATTAAAAATAAATTTATAATTATTATATAGTATCTTTCAACATGTATCAATACATACTAGACTATAATTTAGGGTTTTTTTCCAATATCATTTTTAATCGGGATTATTAATTAAAGAATTTACATTATCAAAATAATATTTTACATATATCTCAGAAACCATTATATTCTTCTCATATTTTGTGTGTGTATAATTTTCATGTATTAATACATTTTTTTCTATTTGATACATAAAATGAATGAATTTTTTTTTATAAAATCCAACCTTATTTCCTATTTGGTTAATGTTTTATTCCTTGTCTATATAACTAAAAAATACATTCAAATAATGTTATTTTCTATGATAAAATAAATTTTCAAAGTCGTATTGTTCCATATTTTTTTTTAATTATTTATAATTAAATTCTAAATTTTTTTTTCAGACATTATATTTTATACATTTCACAATAGTGTGAATATAATGATCTCTTTTAAAATGTATTACTGGAATAGATTATTATAGTTTCATAAATATTTTTTGTTTTGAAGCTTCCATTACATTTTTAAATGGTTATTTCCAAATAAAATTATATTATCAATTTTTTTTTAAATTTTTAATTTTTTAATGATCGCGATATATAATAATGTGTTTCTAATTTTCAATGAAATTTTCAAATGATCTGATAGAGAAATTTTTTTCCACTCTTAAAATAAATTAAGTGCTATATAGTTTAACTATGGATATGATCTTTTGATACTATCAACATTATTTCTCTAGATATCCCTTGATGGTGATTATTACTTAAGGATGATTCTATGAAAAGATTTTCCTTACCATGGGTCAATTAAGATATGATGAACACATTTTAAAATATATTTATTTTCTATTGGTTAGGGTATGGTGAAATGATGGATTGTTTTTTAAATAGGTATTAAATCAACGAGTTATGATATACTTAATTTTTTATTTCTTTTTTATATTTTGGGATTCTCACACAGAGGTATATATATATATCATTTTTATAATGAGAAAGGTGGGTCCAAAATTATATTTCCCTAAAATGAATTTATTATACAATGATATCTAGTGATATAATAAAAAATTTAATGGGTAATTAACCTCATTCTATAAGGTAATACATTCACAGTGATATCTTTGGGAGTGATCGCTGACTATGGAAATGATTGAATTTACAGTGAACCTAATCTACTCTGGGTAATTATTCAATATGTTTAATGGTTCATGTCATTATGGTCCATTAATATATTTGTTTTTGTTGTTATTTGGGTTCATAGGAGGCTCATAGGAATTATGGAGAAGTTTGTTCGCTAAAAGATGGAATTAGTATATTTCATGATGTGTAAACATGTTAAATGACTTTATATAGGGTTTCACGATGTGCAAGTTTGTTACACATTGTGGAATAGGGTTTTATGATGTATTATATATTAGGGTTTAAAAATAAATAATTAAATGAAGAGGAAACTCTTTTTTTAGACAAACCAAACCACGAGGAATACATGACATGAAATGGGATTACACTTCATGTAATAAACCTATCTAGTGATGTTTTAGAATTATTTTTTGGCTGAATTTTCATTCATTTGGCTGTAGCTTCTCCATATTATCATAGTGGGAAAAACTATCCACCCTAATTTGTTCCTCAAGACCTCTTCCTCCAACATTTATTGGTTTATCATGGTGGGTTTTTGTTTGTAATATATGGTTTATAAATAGTAATTTATTTCCCCCTTCATGGAAATTTCCTTCCTTTATTCTCTTATTGTTTTTCTACGGTGGTGTTTTGTTTGTTTGGGTTCTGAGTTATGGTTTTTTTATAGATCATCGGTGTGATGTATATTGACCCACATGTTTCTTGTGAAACGGTGGTTTCAAGGCAGATTTTTTTCCCTACACTGTCTAGTGAGTAGGAAGCCTTATTTGAGGTAGGGATTCTATCATTTTTTTTCATGTTATGTATCAAAAAAGATGGGTTTAATTTTTTATCTGTGGATTAGGGTAGTTCTAGATTAATTAAAGATAAATAATTTTTTATATTGTAATTAATGGTTAAAGGGGTATTATTTGCATGTTTTTATAAGATTTATATAATTGAGATATTGGGGATTTTATGGAATTGATTCCCCCACTGAAAATTATGGTCATTTATGGGTTTTTTAAGCTGGATATATCTACTATGTTGGATACTTTGCTTTTGATTTTGTGAAAACACCCTAAATGAAAACTGGTTAGTTACTTATAATTTTCTAATGAAAAGTTTTCTCTATGATTTTGGTTTGTGTTCTAACAACCCTAAAATAATGTGTAATTTGATAAAAATACCCTTTGTAAGTCTATAAAAATGACTCTTCATGGGATGTGATTTGTGGTCGTGCATTTAAGGACAACGATGTGTGTTCATATGGGGTATGAGGTGATATGTGGGTGTATTTTATTTCTTGTGCGGAGACAATGTGTGGATGAGATATGTTGGTTTGATAGTTTTTTTCATTATTTTGGGGTGGGAAGGTGACAATATCTTGAGTTATTTTTGGAGTGTGGTTACTTTGTGATGGATGACCGATTAATGATAGAATAAATAATTATTTAATATGTTTTGAATGAAATGGGTTTGTTTGTTAAATGGGATGAAAATATTTAATTTATATTAAATTATGTGTTTTTTTATTATATTTTGTTGATTATAAATAATAATAAAAATTGAATGATTAAAGGTTATTGGTTGGAAATGTGAAATGAGGTTGTGGCTAGATGTTTAGTGTTATTCATTTGGAGGTGGCTGCAAAAGTGACTGGGTTGTGTGATGGTTGGTTGGATTTTGAACCCATATCTCGTTCTTGTGTGGTTCATACTATATAAACACCATGCACATTCTTGTTATTTCTATATGCACCCAACCCACATTAAGGTCTATGTGAAAAACACCCACATAGTCACACTGGGGGTGCCTTTCCTAACAACCCAGTAGGAGGATGGGGTGATGGACACCCACTCATCCCTACTCCCTCTTCTAGGAAATGAGGGTATTTCATATAATGTGATGTATAAATGCATGTTAGTTCATTATATGGTGATATGTGGTACCCTAGATATCTACTGGATGTTTTTTGATGTGGCGTCACAGGTGTATTTAAGAAGAGTTGTGATGTGGTATCCCAAGTTCCTTCAGGATGGGTTTTGATGTCGTGTCCCATGTGTATTTGGTATGAGATGTGATGTGTTGTGAGGGACAAGTGTGTGCAAGAAGGATTTTTTGTGAGTCCCAGGTTTGTGTGGATGGGATATGTTGTGAGGCCCAAGTTTGTGTGGGTGGGATGTGATTTGTTATATTCAGAAGTGGTGGGAGATCCTTGAAATTTTTTGTTGGGGTGTGAGAGTGGATAATTAGTGGGAAAGTGGCATGGGATTACCTATAATCGTTATTATTTAAATTTTATCATATTAAATTGATTGAATTATTTGGTGAGCATGCCTTGGTAATATTGGGATGGTCAGTATACCTTGATAGGTGCTCTTTGGTTACGGTTTTTCCACTAGTGTATTTTAAGGATTCTTTAACATGTGCATGAGAAACATTGGTTTCACATAAGAATATAAAATGTATTCTCATCCAACATATATAAAACTATTTTCATTTTTTCAAGAGGATTTGGTGGATCATGCTAGACTTTACAGGCTCAGATCCTTGGGGTTTTCCATTTCAATTCTTTAGTTTTACTTTTGGGTACTTACTTTGGATAAATTTATATGTATAAGTTCTTTTTTATTTATGTATGTGGGATGGTGTGGGTTTATCTTTTATATTATGTCTTGGAGTTGTTTTTGTATTAGTAATTATATATCCTGATATTTTTTCTTATAGAGGGAAATACATCCAATTCATGATATTTTTTACCCTTGGGGCTAGTCACCAACCCAGGGCCTATTGGATGCAGGTCTCAGGGTTCATTATCTCCCTTTATTAATTTCTATACCAGGTCGGGTATTCTTGGATGGCGTGGTCATCAAAGAGTTGTATCTGAGGAGATGGTTGAAAGGGATGATGGATTTCAGATTTAGTCAAAGTGGGGATTGTATGGGTTGGTATGGAAATAGTGATCGATGATCCTGGTCGGTGATATACGCTTGGGAAGACCATCTAGGAAAGAGGATTTTAGGGCCCCCATGATCTATTTAATAGATAATAAGCGTATAGAACAACAAAGTGGGAGGGACCTTCTTGTAGGGCAGAGAACTAGTAATGTTACATGCATCATCATGACATGTGTTATTATTTTAATTGGGTTGTTTTGGGAAAGGATAAATGGATAAAATAATAAATTAAATGGGATAAAATTAGTCTTAAATTAAATTTTTTACTACTCATGCATCTGAAGACCTTGTTTAAAATTCATTTATGGATCCAAATATTTTTCTGAATGTAGCTCATGAATTTGAGGTTTAGCCAGCTGATCCACTTTATCATCAAATGTTTGATCTATTTGAAAAGGATTATTAGATGAAAATGATATTTTTTTTCCTTCTAGCAGTATGATTTGGGGATGTGTGGGGGTAGTATTTCAGGTATAGAGATGTAGAGCTACTTGGATGAGCTCGAGATTGCTATCAGTTTGATCAGAGCCCTGAAAGAGTACTAGGTCCCTATGGTAGTCAATTATATGCGAGGAGTTTTATGTTAGTAGTTGATTTTGTATATAGGAGAGTGGAAGGAGGAATAAATTTAATGGATAGACTACTTGATGGAGTTATGATAATAGTTCCTTTCATTGGTCGTGAGGCCAATAAAGAGACTAGAGCTTCATTCTCTTTAGTAGGGGAGCATGTTAGTAAGGGATTTAGGAATCAAGTTCAAGGAAATTATGTGCTTTCCATAAATCTTTTTCTAGACAACGACTCTCTTGAGAGGCATCTTGAGGAGGCACTCTTTGCTTTTATCTAGTATGCAGTCAAGCCTTTCACATTGTCGACATATCTAGTGGTTGAAAACAGGGTAGATGAAATTGAGCCGATGCACTTGTGGGAAGGATTTACATTATAGGGGAGACAACAGGGTTAATTGAGGGGAATAGTTATCAGTGTTAGTTCCATGGTTCCAGGACCATCAGGGTTTTACTCGATAGGGACTCCACCTCAGCAATATCCATTCCAGACTTCTACTGCTAGTGGTTTTCATGTTTTTTCTAGGATCATTTTGCCATTGTTTTTTGGTTGTTGGGTTTGTGGAAATCACTAATGCTAGTTCCCAATGGTTACATAAAATCTATTTGGTGTAGGTGGATAGGTTTGGTTCCATCCTCAGCAGCAGTTTCCAGTGAGACTTTTTTAGTAGCTTGTGAAGTGGTATTATGCTCTATCAAGGGGAGATAGTGTATGTTTGAGGTCGAATTCAGGGTGGTCCTTGTGTTCAGAGACAATTAAAATTGTTTGACCATGTATTTTGTCATCATGAGAGAGGCATAATAGTTGGGAGGGGTATTTTGAACACATTAGATGCACCATTTACAGAGGTTCCAGAGATAGTCAGATAGATGATCAGTTTATTTAATACTCTTATTTTTTCCTTTTTTGATTTAGGAACTTCGCTGTCCTCTATTACACCCACTCCAACCCATTCTCTATAAATAAATGTAGAGGGGCTTCTCATTCCTCAGGTTTTTCCTACACTAGTCCGAAGCCAGACTATCTTTTTTGATGTTTGTAAGAGGTATAGACTGATGATGGGGCTGCATCAGTCCTATGGGGATATTTTCCTTCAACAGATGAAACTATACGATGTCATCCTAATCATCCACGGTTTATATTCCATAGGTTATTCTATCAACTGCTTCTGAAGAATATTTGTATTTTTGGATGTGGATGGTCAGTGTGTGGTTTTTTCAGTGAGCGGAGTTTTCCAGTGGGTAGCTGACACATGGAGACCTTCATTCCTTATGGGAAGAGTTATTGGTGAAATTAGTTTTTGTTGGGATGGTAGTGGTTACCAAGTTTGTTGGGGGGGGGGGGGTTCCATGATGTTTTTCCTAAGGAGGTTTTAATGCTACAACCTCGACGTGATGTTGAGTTTGGGATAGAATTTCAGGATGGTGCTTCATCGATTTTGATGTCTCTTTGGAAAATGTAACCTTCTATGTTTAATATGTTGAGGATTTAGATAGATGATCTAATGAATAAGGGATTCATCAGACCTTGTTGGTCTCTGTGGGGTGGTCCAATATTTCTCTCCAAGGAGACAAATGAAGGTTTGAGGATGGGTATAAATTACTAGAGGTTGAATCATGTAACGGTCAAGAAACATTACTCTAATTCAAGGATAGATTATATTTCTTGACCAGTTTAGAGGGGAAATTAGGTTTTCTATGATTGATTTTCAGTTATTATATCACTAGTTGAGATTAGAGGAGGAAGATATCCCATAGACAACCTTCAGGTGTAGGTATGAGATATTTGTTTTTATAGTCATGCCATTTGGTGTTACAAACGCACCAGTCGTGTTCATGGAGACTATGAAATCTAGGTTCATTGAGTTCCTCAATTATTTCTTCATTGTATTCAACGATGATATCTTAATCTACATGAAGTTAGAGGAGCATCATGCCAATCATATCAGAACATTCTTGCATCATATTTAACACCACCAGATCTATGGAATGGTATACATGTGTAAGTTCTAGACATTAGAGGTGAATTTCCTGTTGAATATGTCATCTCAATAGGATGTGTTAGTAGGCCTATCAAAGGTTGAATATGTTTTTCTTAGGAAGCACCAAATAATGTGGTAGAGGTTCACAGTTCCTTTATCTTTCATGCTATTATCTAGGGTTTATACCTAATTTTCTATCGATTTCTATCCATGTTGAAAACATTGACTTGAAAATACCGTGCTTACATGTGGAGTGATCATTATTAGGTTGTGTTCGGTTACCTAAAGGGGATGTTAGTTAGTTCTCCAGTTCTTAATCTTCCAGAGGAGGGTGTGTTATTTGAGGTGTTTTGTGATGATTTTCATAATTGATTATGGTGTATATTGATGTAGTAAAATGATGTTTTCTCATATTGGTTTTGGAAGTCAAATCCCCATGGGCATAACTATTCCCCCGATGATTTGGATCAATCAGATGTTATGTTTTCACTAATGTTGCGTTGATAACACCTCATTGGGTAGCTCTTTATGGTCTTCACAGATCATAAGAGTTTGAGGAATATCTTTTCCCAATGTGATCTGAACATGCAATAGTGGAGGTGGATGGATTTTTTTCAGGATTGTAATTTTGAGATCTGCAACCCCTCAGGGGAGGGAAATGTTTTGGAAGATGCTTTGAGATAGAATTTGTGGAAGGGTATTGTTCAAGAGTCTAAGGATTCTTTGAGAACAATGAAGAAGTTTCTATCTTTGAAGTTTGATGTAAAGGTGGATGGTTGTAAAGGTTGTTTCATTAAAACGGTGACATAGTATCCTCTAATATAGATGTTGGAGGAGTCACAGTGGGGGGACTCAGATGTAGAGGTGATGAAAGATTGTGTTGACCAATGTAATTTTCTAGATGAATGGATGGATGAAGGCCTGAACTAGATGTTATTACATGGAAGGCTGTTTGTTCCAATAATAAAGACAGATAAAATCCTTCATAATATTTATTCCTCTTCTATTTCAATACACCCAAGAGTTTCCACGATGTACTATGGATTGAGGATATAGTATTGGTGTTATATAATAAAATAAGAAATTAGAGAGTTTGTGGCTCAATGTCTTGTATTGCAGTAGGTAAAGGCCAAGCATCATGTCTTGTTTGGGTTGTTTTATCCTATGTATGTTCCTAATTGGAAATGGGATGAAATCTCAATGGATTATCCTGAGCGTTTGGAGGCTGTAATGCTATCTGGGTGAGAGTTGGTAAACTCCTGAAAATGGTACACTTATTATGGATCAAGGAGTCAGATGGATAAGATGGTTTATCTTAGAGGTATATGGATGAAGTAGTGATGTTTTGTAGAGTTACATGGTCCATTTTACTAGATAGGGATTCAAATTTTACCTCACGAGTCTGGAATAGACTATAGCATGCTTTTTAAAATTATTTATGCCTCATCTCTACTTTTCACAATCAGACAGATGGGAAAATAGAACAGAATATCCATACATTAGAGGATATGTTGCAGTCGAGCTTCATGGATGTGGGTTGATCTGGGGTACAACACCTGAACTTGGTGGATTTTGTAAATAATAATATATATCCCTCTTCAATTGGAATGTATCTATTTGATGATGTGTATTAAAGATCATTTCATTCTTTGTTATCATGGTTAAAGGTTGGGGAGATAGTCATTCTTGTTCCTCGGGTTGTATAGATCCCGATAAAAAAGGTTCCGCTTGTTCGTGAGAGGATAAATGTTTAAAAAGACCAAAAACAGTCATATGTCGATCGCATGGGTAGACCCTTGGAGTTAAAGGTTTTATACCATGTGTTATTAATGGTTTCCCCTCGATATGGGAAACAAAGGTAAAAAAAATAGAGTAAGTTTTCCCCTAGGATTGATGAACCCTTTGATATTTTGGGGGATGTTGGAGAAGTGCCGTACAAGTTGGATTTTCCACCACCATTAGAGAGGATCAATGATGTCTTCTACCTCTCTCAGCTTAGTCAATATATTCACAATAACTCCCATGTCATTGAGATGGGAATTATAGATATCTAGGACGATTCAATGTTTGTGGAGTGGATAGTTGAAATCTAGAATCAATAAGATAAAGAGATGCATAGACAAACCATTCCTTTAGTTTGGGTGTTGTGGGGGAATGGTGACCTTGAGAAGAGTACTTGGTAGCAAGAAACACATACGTGTGCCTAGTACCCAAAGTTGATTTGAGTTTTTCTTTTCTATTTATTTCTATGAGATGTGATGTTTTGATCCTTTTATTTTATGGGATGATCCTTTTTACATGTTTTATGATGTGTGTGGTTTGATTTTTGATGATTTATGTACTTATGAAAAGGGTAAGAATTATTTAAAAATCCCAATGCATTAACATTTTCATGATTAAAACCATGCGAATGAGTTATTTCCACATAGAGCATTTTGTATCTTGACATGGAAGAAGGAATTCCCTGATTTATGTGTTTAGGATGTAGTAGTTGTTTTGGTTATAGTGGTAAATGGATTCAGCTGTGTGGATGGTGAGGAGGGTTTTCAATTGTTGTGTGGAATTGTGGTTGTGTGAGAGGAGGCATCTTGTGGCAGTAGTGATGTGGTTGTGCACTGTGTTTTTTGTTCGTTTGGGTTGGTGTGTGTGTATAGTGGTAGTTTTTGAGGAATTATGAGATCCTTGAATTTTATCTCATGGGGTGCTTTTTCATACCCCTTTTTCAGATGGATTTATTTTGGATTCTTGAGGGTGATAATCATTTGATAGGTATTTTATGTAATGTTATACTCCATCCCAATCCATTACTTTCCTAGTTTTGGTTAATAGACCTGTTCTGAGGAGGATTGGAAAATTTGTGGAGAAATTCAGTATCTAAATGTTAGAAGAAGTGAGATTTCGCAATGTGTAAACATGTTACATGATGTGAAAGAGGTTTTCATGACATGTAAACATGTTACATGACATAAAATATTGTTTCATTATGTGTAAAATTATGTGGTTTCTAAATAAATAATAAAATTAACAGGTGACACACTTTTCATGGGAAAATGAAACCCATGGATTACACCACAAGAAAGGGGACTACAAATCATGTAATACCCTGATCCAGTTAGGTATTAACATTATATTTGAGATGATTTTTCATTAATTTGTATATTGATACAACATCATATTATTTTTGGTAAACCATATGTAAACATAGGTGATCTTCAATCCCTCTTCCTCTACATTTCATCTACTAATCTTGGTGGGTGTTCGTTAGTGATTCGTGGTTGATCCGTCGTAAGTTATTTCCCACTTTTTGTCATTACCATTATTTCTTCTTGAAGGGTTTCACTGTAGTGGTGTTTTGTTGGTATGGGTTGTGAGTTTGGGCTTCATTTTTATGGATTTTTTTTGTGGTGTAATTTGATCAGAAATTTTCTTATGAAATGGAGATATTTTGTTAGTTTCTTCTTCGCTCTATGGTGTGCAATGAGTTGGAAATCTTCATTGAGGTAGGGATTCCCTTTCTTGTACTTTTTTTTATCATGTATAAGGTGTTATATTTTTATTATATAAATATTATTGTTCTACAAACCTAATTAAAGATAATGAATTTGTTAAATTGGAAATGATGGGTAAATGGGTACCCTTCAAATGTTTTTACAGCTTTGATATGACTGTCATATTGTGGACTGTAGGGGCTTGATGACCCTCTTAAAATTTTGTTTGTTTGTGTCTTTTTTACGGTGGATATGTCTTCTTTGTTGACTTATTTTTTTGTGATTATTGTGATATCACCCTAATTGAAAATTGGATAATTACTTATACAACGAAAATTAAATGGTTTCTCCATGATTTTGGTTTTTGTGATAACACCACTAAAATAAAGTTCAATGTGATAAACTACCCTTTTTAAATTTGTAAAATTGGCTCTCAATGTGATGTGATGCGTTGTAGTGATTTTGGCGTGATGATGTGTTGTACCAATGGGGTGTGGGGTGATATTTGGTTATGTGTTCATGGTTGTGGGATTGAGATGTATTCTTGGTACATGTATGTATGATAGTTTTTTTCATGCTTTTGGGGTGGCATGGTGGAGTTGTGTAGAGCTGTTTGTGGAATGTAGTTTCTTTAGGCTATATTCCCATGTAGTGATGAAAAAAATAAATGTTAAATTTTTTTAAAATGACATGGGATGATTTGGTTATTTGGATGAAAATGGTTAATTCATATTAAATGGAGGGTTGTGTGATTAAATGTGGTTGATTATAAATGATGAAAATAATGGTATGATTATATTGAATTCGTTGGAAATGTGAACTGAATTTCTTTCTTGATGTGTGGTATTGTTAATTTTGATAGAGTAAAAAAGTGACAGTATTTTGTGTTTCCCAGTTTTTTTGTAAACCTATAGGCTGGGTTTGAGGGATTAATTATATATATATAACTTGTATATTGTTGTAAATTCTATACGCACCCCACCCATATTAAGGACTATGTGATGAACACCCACATTATCATGTAGGGGGTGTCTTTCCTACCATCTGTGTGAGAGGATAGATGGTTTTCCAACCACTCTTCCATGATATCTCTTCCATTTTATGTAGTTATTTCAAGATCTATGATGGAAAACGTTCTATTAGTGAATTATATGGTGGGATGCGGTATCCTAGGTGTCTTCGGGATGGGTTTTGATGAGGTGTCATAGGTGTATTTGTCATGAGTTATGAGGTGGTGTCCTAGGTGTATTCGTGATGATATGTGATGTGTTGTGAGTCCATGGTGTTTGTAGAAGGGATGTGTTGTGAGGCCTAGGTCTATATGGGAAGGATTTATTATGAGGTAAAGGTGTGTGTCGACCGGACGTGTTGTGGTATATCTAGAAGAGGTTGGAGTTCATAGACGTTTTCTAATGGGGTGTGAGAGCTATTAATCAGTGGGAAATTGGTACATGGTAACCTATCATCGATGTTATTTATATTACATTATATTACATAGATTGTGTTATTTGGTGATCATGCATTGGTGTCATTGGGATGGTTAATATATGTTGATAGATTCTATTTGGTTCTACTGTTTTCTCATAGGCACCTCAGTATAATTCTTTCACAAGTGCAATAGATATTTTGGGTTTCTTATTGATTATATTGGTATGATCAACCTATGTATTTAAAATTGTTCTCAGGTTTCTAGGAGTAGTTTTTGGAAGGTATTGGACCTTAATAGAAAATATCTATGACAGTTGTCAGGTTTCAACTTTAGTTTTACTTTTCGGTACTTACAATGGATACTTTTATCAATATCAGTTATTTTTATACATCCATGTGGGATGGTTTGGGTTTCTCTTATATATTATTTCTTGGAGTTGTTTTTTGATGATTCATTCTATATCCCAATATTCTTTATTATAGAGGTTAATGCCTCCAATACCTGATATTTGTTTTTACCATCAGCACTAGTCTCCAACCCCAGGACTTTTTTAGGCTTAACTATGGGGGTCATTATCTCCCTTTCATAATTGCTCTCCAAATAGGGGTATCACTGGATGGAGGGGGTTGTGAAAATATGATTTTCTTTGAAGTAATCCTTTACTAATGAAATTATTTTCTATTTTACAGTGTGTTCCCAAAAAGAATGTATTATGATTATGATATCATCTCAATGATCATGATTGATTATTCATGGTTATAAACATAAGATTTATGTTTAATTTTATAAAGTTGTATCCTATTATTCCTGATTAATGATCTTTGACAGACTCAGTATGATGTCCACAAGTAATTATCATGTAATTGCATCAGTTTTCTTATCTTATTCTTACAGATAATAATTGGTTGATAACTATAATTCCTACCCATACTCAAATTTTAACCTCACCCCTTAATATGTTTTCATTCTTTATGTAATGGTGAGAAGTTCAATCTAGGGTATGTTTAAGAATTCTACTATGCGAGAAGAACATCGTTTGAGATATTGAATAATATTGATTAATTTGATTATTATATATGTAGTATATAATGGTTCTATACCATCAATAATTTAGTGAAATTATTAATTTTGGGAAAATTTAATATTCAACAAAGATGATATAATATTTATGTATAAAATTTCTAGTTCTTGTCATAGGCAATACCTTATAGGTTCTTTTTCTCCACTAGTTCTAGAATCTCTAAGGCATTCATATTATTACATTTACAACAAAACCTATAAATACTTAATGGTGACCACCACCATAGATACTGAATATTTTTTGTACCATATAGACAATGGAATATTGTTCATTAAATTTTTTAATGATCCATCTCAGGTCGATCAAACAGGTCTTCAGATACAGTCTGTCATAAGGTGGGCATCACAAAAACTACAAAAACATTACTTAGTAATAAGACAATTACTATGGAAGAATTATTACATAACCAAGAGACAAAATATGTGATGAAAATTTCTAAAACTGAAAATAAAAATATAAAATTCCAAGATCAAGACTCTATGTGATCTTCTGTTAGCACCAAAACATCAAAACAAAAAAGTTGAAAACAATCAATATAAGCCTAAAAAATATATTTTTCCCTTCCCATTAATTATCTTCACAAAAATATCTAAAACATCCAATGTAAAAATAATAGTGTGACCAAAATTATTATTATGGTTCCACAAAATAATATATTCAATGTCTAATACCATGAAAACATTGATAGTTTTTCAAATACAAATCTAGATTATAATATATTTTCATAAGTTAAAACCATTTACTAATATATCTCTTTAATACTATAAATGAAATTATATATTCTCATAATTAATTAATATGACATATTGGTATGAAAAGAAGTGTTTTTAATCAAAACCAACCATGGATAAACCATAAGAGAAACAAGTGAGAAATCCAAACACCCAATTAACCATAATGTGTGAAATCAAGTATAAATGAAAAGGAATAATATTAGGCTATAATCTATAAGAATATTTTCTAGTCTTAAAAAATAATCCTAAAACATGAATAACATTAACACCAAAAAATATTGACTCCCATAATGGTATTTCAATACTATAAAACCTCTACTAAATTTATACACACTAAAGTGAAATGTCCATTTTCTAACTCACCCAAGGTTCCCAATGTGATATTCCTATAAAAACCATTTCAATACCATGCTATATATTATTAAAAATTATTCATGGAGAATCATCACCACTCCATGATTTAAAAATCCTTTTTTAGAATCAAATAAAAATTATTTCATTTTTAAGTCATTTTTACTCATTGCGAACCATTACCAATTAAATTTATTAGAATTCATTACAAGAGTATAAACATGTAGTTGAATATACAATTCCAAAAATCATTCCATTACTATATAATTAGTGAAAACATTTTCAATTTTGATGATTTTATGAAATGTACTCTCACATAACGTCTCCAATTTCAATATTCACTATTAAAAAATGATATCAAAAATCAATATGTGTTTGTTTAGAATATTAAAAAAAAGAATAATTTATTTTTAAATAGAATAATTATCATCAAAATGAATCTGTAATGGTTTTCTCACATTCACAATCAAATCCTCTAGATGAAATTTCATCCATATAATTTATCTATAATCTTGGGTTGCAGAAAAAAGTATTTTATCCTATGCCCAATGATAAACAATTCAAATTTTTAATATTCAGTTTCACAAAAAACTCCAAATAAAAGATAGTTACTCCAAATTTTGATTTACTGTCACTAAAATCTCCATCACAATTAGTATTAGTGTATCCATGAATCGTAAAATCAAAACATATTCAATACAATAGCCCATAAGATCATGTTTCTTTAATATATCAGTGTATTCTTTTTTATTTTGGTATATGTTATTTCTTTGGGTTTCTCTAATATATTAAGGATATATAGGTCCTTCAGTTGATTGGGGTAGCAGGGAAAACAAGGAGGCCACATTCATTCAAGTTCATCTAGTGGATTCCCCTACTCCATTCATGGATTAAGGTCAACGTTGATGATACTAGGGCTGGTTCCCCAGGTCCAACGGGCTGTGGTGGAGTTTATCACACCTACCATGGGTTTGTGAAGGGATGTTTTTACCACTTAATTGGGAAATGTATCTAATATGAAGTGGAGCTTTGTGCTCACATTTTTGTGGTCAAACATGCTACTCATTGTAATTGGTCACTGTTATGGATTGAATCTAATTCACAACATGTGATAACTGTGTTCAAGGCCCGGTCGAGGGTTGTTCCATGGAGGGTCCTCCCATCATGGGTTGCATGTCTTCACCATGAAAAAGGTATTCATATATCTATTTCTCATGCCTCTAGGAAGGAAAATCCGGTGGCTGATTCCCTTTCAATTATGTTGATTTCAAAACCAGGCACTATGTGGTCTTGCATGATTCCTGAAAAAAATTTCATGTTGGACGAGGATGATATGAGGGATGTGATACACTCTCGATTATGTAATACTCCGTGTAATGCTTGACATTGTTTGTTTAATTTTCATTAAATAATATAGGGTCGGTCTTTCCAAACCCTTGATCTTTCTGGTAATATTACACTAACATATATTAGTGTTAAAACAGATTTTGATTCATTAATTCCAATGTTTAATATAAAAATCTGGATATATCTTGCTAAAGATTGGATGAAACTTTTCTCCTTAATTTGACCTATTAAACATAAAATGAATGTTAATTCACCTAGAATATCAATATTAATTCTTTCTATCATTTGATTAGAAAAATTCATCTCATGTTTTAAATCTATCCACTTTAAAAGATTTCTCTCCATCCTAAATAAAAAAATTTAGAGAAAATTTTACAGCCTATATAAAATATATGATTTTTTTAAACATTTTCATTTTGAAAAGTAAAACTATTTTAGGAAAATGTCATCATTATTTTACCATGATTGAGGGACTTGTTTCAACCAGTAAAAATATTACTTATGTTTAAAAATGTTGTTTTCATAATTATCAAGTATTAACAAAATATGATAATAAATACGAACATCTTCTTTAATATACCCATTTAATAAAGATTAAATAAAATCCATGTATTGGTATTTTTATTTTTTTGGTGTATCAAATTCTAAGAACAATATAAAAATTTTATTTATTGTAATAGTGGAATTAATTTTATAAAAAATTACAAGAATCCGCTTATACGTTTTCATTTAAAATGGGAAGATATTTTTTAATAAAATATCTCCATGTTCATTGATATTATTTTTTCACGTAAATTTTTTCCTATAACATTTTTCCTTATAGACCATTGGATAATATTTATGGTTTCCTTATTATAAATATAATCTAACCCTTACTTCATACCATATTCCCAATTATTATGTTCAACTCCCTTAAATATTAATTTCCATTCCACCAATGAGATATGTGAATTATAATTATCTTGTAACAATAACCATATGCTCTTATCTAGAGAATTATAAATTATAATAATTTATAGATTGAACCTATCTATGTAAATTACCATATTTGTGAGATTAATATAATGCCACACATTTGTCTACATAAACCTCATAAGAATCATCTTATACAAATTTTTAATCGCATTAAAAAAATATTTTATTATCTTTGATCAAATTAGAAACCCGCATATGGGAACATGAGAATTTTTTGAGGGTTTTTGTTTTTTTTTGAAATTATTGATCATTTTGAATTTAAAACTTATGAGAATAAATTTTTTTACCTGAGAGTCATAAAAGTGGAATGTTTTTATTTATTTAATTAAATTAAATTAATTAAATTAATGTTAGAATGGAAATGAAATTAAAATTAAATTAAATGGGAAAATAATCAAAAAAGATTTAATAATAATAATAATTTAATTATTAATATGATGATTTTAATTTTTTTGATGATGATGATGATGATGATGATTATTATTATTATTTAGATTTATGTTTTTTGGAACCCAAAGATGGTTATCCTCTTACCTACAGTGTGCACCCCTAGGCCACGATGCAATATCAGTACGCACCTCCATCAGCCAAACTCCCTATGATGCGACCCGCCCCACCTCGCGAGCTCCCAGAACCAAACACTTCTACTTGAAACCACCCTGCAATGCATCGCTACTAGACATGACCTCCCTATAACACAACCCTGATTCAAATCACTGGAGTGAAGGAGATCCCCCGGCTCCCCTCCAACCATAGATCCATCTGATTCTTCATGGTATCTCACTCTAATCTCCTAGGTAAGGGTTGCACTTCCCTTCTCCTTCATTTTTTTCTATTGATTTTCAGACATCTCATTTCTCTACCCTATCATGCAAAACCTCAGGTGAGGGTTTGATTTAGTTTCTCATGATTCTTATGATTTCCGGGTAGCAAATAGGTATCTCATGACCCATTTGTCCATGTTTTTGTAACCAACAACCAAGCTGAGGTTGTTTAGGTCAATTCACTCCACCGCTATCGATTTGGGGGTATGTTTATAAACTTGTGAATAGTTTTTCACCCCAAATATGATAGTGTTAAGGTGTTTATGGGTGTTGGGATTTTAGTTGTAGGATGTTGTAATCTATTTTGGTGGTGGGAATACATATTCCAATGTATGAATATATATATATATATATCATGTGTGTGTTCCCTCATGAAACAAGAAATATGTGAAGCAGTTTAAGGGTTTGTATATATATATATGGAAGTGTGTTCATGAAATAGGGCGTTTTGTGGAGTAAGAGAGCTTTTTATTGTCCATTCATTGAGGTAGGGTCCTCAACATTGCCTTTAATTTAAAATTGTAGTATATATTTACATACTAAATTTGATAAATTAAAATGAAATTCTAGAATTAATTGAATATTTGTGATAAATAATTTTTTAGAGTATAAAATCATGTCTTAGTAATAAAACCCCTTCATTTGAGGTGTGCTTCCATATAGAAAAAAAATTACTCAGTAGACTATTTATTTTTACCTAGCTTGATAATGTGTTGTTTTCCTATGATTTCCTAGTTAGAGGAAGTTTGATTAATTAAAGGAATATGGCATTGTTATCTAGGAGAGTAACAAATCTTTTCATATTTATGAACTTAAATTAAATGGTTATAATGAATATGATTTGGATTCATTAGTGGGTAAACCCTTTTTAAATAAATATGAGTGAGTGGCAGTAAATGTGCATGTATGCCCTTGCGATATGAATGAACGTTAACTATAACAACGAGTGGGTATACTATTTGGTTGCATGAGATGATAATGTAGATTAATTAATGGTTAAATTCATTATAAGATTTGAATTCATTTTGATGCATGTGATTAATAATGAGTGGTTATAATCATTATATTCCTTGAATGGAAAATGGGTAAATGAGTTGGTAAACTCGTGGGATGTATTTAAATATGCAATGTCGACATGAGAGGGTGTACTCATATAGAATGTAATTTTTTAATTAGATGGTATATTCATATGGTTCAATTTGTTTAATGGTTTATATGAAAGGGTTAAACATGAAATGGATAGTATTAGGATGACATGACTATACTACGGGTTAATCTAATAATCACAACTTAAAATAATTGAAATGGATTTAATGCACATGAATCATCATGGATGGTTTAGTCCAAACCTAGGCTTTATGATAATAAATTACCTTATGTCTATTGAAATGTTTAAATGATATTGGAATAAGAATTTGGTATGCATGATATGACATACCTTAGGTTTTCAACCAAATATTTGGCCATTCCAATATAATGTGAATTGGGAATCCATAAGATGTTTCTTTATGTTAACTTGTTATATTTTTGATATATATATATATATATGTATGATTGATAAATGTGATGTGAGACAAGGACCAATTCCCCCAAATACTCATGGGGTGATAGACGTGATGTTATACACCCATGATATATATGTGTATGATCGATAAACGAGTTGTGAGATAGGGACCAATGCTCTAAATACTCACTGGGTGTTAGATATGAAGTTATACACTCATGATATATATATATATATATTTGTTTGTGTGTGTGTCTCTCTCTGTGTGTGTACAATTGATAAATGGGTTGTGAGAGAGGTACTGATGGTCCAAATACTCATGGGGTGATAGACATAATGTTCTAAACCCATGATATATATACATGTATGATTGATAAACAGGTTGTGAGATGGGGATTGATGCTCCAAATACTCACGGGGTGCTATACATTACATTCAATTCCCATTAATTGACATTGGGCTATGGTTCCGATTGGTCATATTTGAATTTAATTAAAAGGATAAGGAAAGATGATGTGGGAAAATGATTGTGAATTGAATATGGGGAATGGTTCAGACTAAATCACAGGTTGAGATAGGTATTGATATATGGGTTTCCATGGGTACTCGATAGGTATATGTAGTTAAATTAAGGAGAATTTAATAAATGGTAAGATATTTAACATATTACCTATGTTTTATTCTTTATACATATACATAAAAATTTACTATATATTACATAATTGAAATAATCAGGATCTTATTTCAATAATGTCCAGATGCGTGTATCACCGTCAGGATCCCCTTAGGAATATGGATGGGTTGTTTTTTATTTATTCAATTATGTTATTACCTTGTAAAACCTGTGCACTGTATAATTATTATTCAATTCTTAGATTGGTCTAGAAAATAGTGGGTTCTGACCTACAGATATATTATCGGACACCTTACTCTAGTACCCATGGTATTTTAGCTGACCTTATATTTGTGGGACCTTGATTGATTATTATGTTGCTTATACCTGGTGTTAAGAGTAATGGACAAAGATGGAACTTGGGATGCTCAAGGAGATCGCCTATTGGGATTTTTAATCTTTTTCCTATTTTTTACATTACTTTCTATTTAATTTTTTACTTATTTCAATTATTTATCATCACCATGTCATTCATTCAACTATTGTATAAACTGGAGTTGGCCATTTTTATTAAATTGAACATACTATTCTTCCCCTGATATGTTATCTATTTTTTGATTCTTCTATTTTCTTATATTTATATATTATCATCCCTCTATGAGAACCCTTATATAGAGGTATAGACTCCCCATTATAACCTCATTAGACACTCGTTACTAGTCGGCAGCCTCTAGTGTACGGGAAGACATGCTAGAGGAAATTGGGTGACTAGTCCAACTTCTGGTTCAATGGTAATATGGGTCAGGATTTTACAATTTGGTATAAAATATAAATCTTCATTTTTTATTTCTTTTTTGGGTCGGTATATAGGAGACTAGTAATGTATAAGTGCTTTGTTAATAGCCATTCTTGTGACTGATCACCCCACATATGAGAAATGAACAAGTGGTCAGGGTTGTGAATTGATATTCATGCTTTTTTATATAACAATTGATATGATATGACCTCCAGTGATGGGTGTAATTTCCTATGCTTAAGGATTTATTGATTTTATGGTATTTTTTCATTTTTTGTAATTTCAAGTATGAACCATAGCATGCATCATAATAAGATTATAGGTATTTATTTTCCATGCATATGACATTCCATGTAGCTGCATCCATAGTTTTCCTAATGATATGATTTCATGTCTTGAATTCCATTCCATGTTTTTATGTTTATTATCATGCATGTTTAGATACCATGTTTCAGTGATAAATTTAGCATGCTAGCTTGTTTCCATGATTCTTGTTTACGACAATGTTTTCATTGTGTAATGTTTACGTGCTTATTACTAAGTCAATGTGATTAAAATTTCATTCTTTTATGATTATTACATGTTTCCCTTTGTTAGATAATTGTGGGGGACATTCTATCTAGTTTTATATGTAATTGATATATTTTTCTAAAATTTATTTGTTGTAATTGAATGGGAACTAAATACCACCTTTAAAGTGTATGGGCTCTTTACGGATTGGTAGATGACCTCCCATATGACTAGATTATACAACATGTGTTGGTGGTATTATGAAAAGGTTTTAAATTTAAAGGGCTTGGAAATATACCATGTAGTGGTTTTCTCAATTGGAGACCCTTGTGTAATTGTAGATAAAGATTCATTGAGTTTCCATGGAATGGAGACTAGAGTGTTTATCTATAGGTTGTTTCTTCTTAGAAATGGATAAATTGACAAGGGGCTCTTGAACCTAGTGTATATTATTTTCTGATAACCAAGTGACTGGGTTGAAATATATGATTTTTAAGGGGATATATTGTGGTAGGTAGAACCATTAGGTCATAATATTCCTTGCTTCTTTAGTGATATTTTGATGTTGGTTATTCTGGGGTGATGTTGTCTGTAGTATGACTTTTTGGATTAAGAAATACATTATTGTCCAAATTGCTGGTAATTGTATCTTAACAGTAAATATGGGAACAATCATCATGGAATTCTTGGTTCAATAGGATAGACATGCCTCAAGCACGGTCAATGGTTTAGTAGGTTATGTGAAACTCTCTTTTATGTATTGATGGGTGACATGGCATGTCATAATCCGAGTTAATGATTGTATGAGAGGATGTATTGTTGGATTTTGGGAGCTCAAGGTATTATGTATTAACATAGGTAGTGGTGTAAAATTTTTAGTGATGTAAAGAATAGGTTGCGTTTGGTGTGATTGTTGAGATTGTAATATTGAGGACACTATCATGTAAACTCTAGGGTACAGTGACTTGGGCATTAAGGTATGTTCGCTCCAATACTCAAGGGGTCTTTTTGGAATTGGTTTCATTAAAATGTGAGTATGTTCTATTTCATCTTTCATGAAAATTCTTCTAATTAGTTGTCCACGGTTCTTGGTATGTCACACATGTGTTTAAGAGGTTTCTGAGCTAGAACTTTTGTGAAAGGGTGACTTTTCTTTATGAAAATATGGACACTACTATGGTGGGAAGCGTCACACTAGGTTATAGTGTGTGTCGATGCTTGTTTGGTAGAACGTCTTCAATGTGTTTGGTGGTATGTGTAACCCTTTGTAAGCACCTTTATTTTTGGAAGAGTTTTATAAGTATTCTTTGAAATAACACATATTTCTCGGGTGGGATAGGTAACAAGGATTGGTTGATGATGCATCAAAATGTGAATCTGGGTTGTTGTAAAGAGTCGACCAATAGTGGTTTGACTAATATTCTTAGTGAACAAAATTAATTTTAGTCTTCTATTCTTAATGACATGAGAATTTCCCCTATATTTACATTGCCTTGAGTGAACTAAGATAGCATCGATCTTACGTTGTTCTATTGTTTTAAAAGTTGTTTGGTTTGATAAGTGGTTGTTATATGGAATGTACACTAGATTCATGGTTCTTTGGGTTACGTCTGTATTCATGACGATGCACGATGGTTTTAAAATAGCATAGGGAAGGCTTATTATGGGAATGTCAATGGAATTCTAGTAAGGATTTAGATGTACGTGCTTGTGAAAGCTGATGAATGCCTTGGGGAGGATAATTTTAGGATTTTATTTAGGATGGATCAACTGTCTAAGCTGGGAATCTTCATTGATAGTCAGCCTAAAATTTCTTGATTGTTCCCTTTTTTCTTTTTCAACAGAGTTTGTGATGGAACTATTTCAAATTCACATCACCAGTTTATGGTAGAGTGTGCTTTGTAGGTCGTTGATGTCATTCATGTAATGAATGAGGGTCCATTTTGGTTGACTGATTGATATTTGAACATTTACTTAAATGAAGTCTCTATAATGGCCTCATTTGTAATCAGGTTACATACCATTGATGAAATCACATGAGAAACCTCTCTAGAACACTTAGGAAATATCCTGTTACGAATTTTAATGGGTGGAAGAGTCGTGTTATTGGGCTGATTGTTAAATGGTATGACCATTGGTGGAAATCACGAATGGTATGATGATTAAAGAGATAATGATGTGATCATTTATCTAGTTATACAAGCCTAGTTATTTTCTATTTCAATATTTTGGTTGATTTTGAGCATTTTCTCTAGTTTTAAATGCCTAAGGCCTTAAGCTTGTGAAATTGTCAAGGTTCTGATTGGGGTTTGGAAACACTATGAGACCGTTAAAATGAGAATTCACAACCATGGTATCTTGGGTGATATTTTTGTAGTTCCTGGTGTATTTTCATTCAAAATATTATTTAAGGTGGGTAGATTTTAGAAACCCTTATATTAGACCGGTTTAATTTTATAAGGGTTTTTGATATTTGTGGAAATTAGTAATTGGGACGAATTTAAAACTGAGGATCAGAACATTTTATTCATGATATTTGAAAGAGTACAATGTGTGGATTTATTTAAAGAAATTAATTTAATTTAATTAACATTAAAATGAAAAATAAGTAAACAATTACTTAAATGGGAAAATAATTATAATGGTTTTAACAATAATAAGAATTTAAAATTAGTATGATTACTATTATTTTTTTGAAGACTAGCCTGATGATTTTTATTATTAAGTTTTATATTTTTTGGAAACCAATGAGGGTATTACAATTACCTGCATCATGAAACCCCTAGCTACAACCCACCTACAACATGCACCTCCCTCGGCCAAACACACTATAGCTCTACCCCCTCCTTTGTAGCTCCCTCAGCGGAACTCTCATGATTCCTACCTTCCAACATCACACCCCTTCTTGTCGTGACCTCCCTGTAGTGCTTACCCCTTTGTCAACTCCATTAAGCATGATATATCCCCTCTAAATCCCCTCAACCCTTCGATCTATCTAACTATTCATGGGTTACCATCTTAATCTATTAGGTAAGGGTTCCTCTCCCATTCTAATTTAATTTTTCTAGAAATTTTCATAATTCTTGTTTCCCTACCCTTTCTGTTGAAACCCTAGGTGAGGGTTTGATTAGGTTTTTTAGGGTTATTCCAATTTTTGGGTAGGCAAGAGGTATCTCCAGACCCATTAGTCCATGTTTCGGAAACCACTACTAATGGTTAGGTGGTTATATCAATTCTACCAGCCTATATCGATTTGGGGTTAGTTTCAAAACCAGTTATTTGTTTCACACCACTAATTTTAGAGTGTTAAGGTGTTTATTGGTTCCTGAAATTTATTTGTAGGTTGTTGTAAACTATTTTGGTAGTGTGAACACATATTCCCGTGTGTTAATATACATATATATCTTCTATTTGTGTGTTCCCTCGTGGAACGTGGAAATTGGGAATCTATTTAAGGGTGTATATATATAGGGAAGTGTTTAAATTAGAGTAGGTGGTTGTATGAGTTAAAAAGTTTTGGAATAGACATTATTTGATGTGGGTCCTCAACTATCACTTTAATTTAAAAATTAATTAGTTGTTTATTTACTTCCACTGGTAAATTAAAATACAATTGTTGAATGAATTCTTATTTGTGATAAACGATTTGTTCGAGTACATAATCATTTTTCTGTAATAAAAACCCTCCATTGGAGGTGTGATAACACCAAGATAAATACATGGTCATTTTGTAACACCCCAAGCTTCCACGATACGTTTCCCTTTGATTCATACTATAGCTTGCACTGTAAGCAATTTCGAGATTCTAACACACTATGACCAATCAAACTAGCCGTTATGAATAGTAATACCCACTTTTTGAAATTATATAAATTTTATCTCTCAAAATGGACTTCATTTTTGGATTCAGAATATTGAAATTATCCTAGGGTAATATTTTGGTACTTTTCGGATAACTTTTATATTTTAATGAATAGTGAAATTTACAAAATATTAATTAAAAACAACTTTTTTAATAAAAATAATTAATAGTGATAAATAATGAATTGGAGTGGTTTTAAAGTATATTTAGAAGATATTTTTATCATTTAATACAATTTTGGTCATTGGACATAATTTCTCAATTAAACCGGACATAAACAAGTGTCAATATTTTGATAGTTATTATTTCGTAAAAACACGCTTTTTGTTTTGACAACAAGAATTAATTTTAAATTACTCTATGCCACTTCTGTGTTTTGAATTTAGAAAAATTAATTCCATATTTGGAATCTATATTTCCAAATTCTTTAAATAGGTAACCTTTATTTTTAGGCATTTGGAATAATTATTTCGGTAAATATTTTATTTACCATGGTTGAAGGGTCCATCCGGTAAATAAGGGTAAAAAATAATATTATAATAATAAAAAATTACCCTAAAAAGTGTCCTCACCTTATTGGATGATATATGTCCGACCATGGGAATCATTGGGGCGATTTTGGGACCCCATGGAGCCCTTGTAGTTGATAATGACACTTTATATTAATTAAGTTAAAGTAAATACAAAAATGACATAAGCATAAATCTTTTAGAAAAACAATTTTTACATAGGGTTATATATGTTATATTTTTGACGATAAATATTCATTATAAAGATAAAAATAATTCCTATAGAATGGTGTTTTATTTATAATTTTGATACATTTAATAATTAAATTTATTTATGACACAATAATGATGTAGTATTTTCCTTATTAATGAAAGAATCAAATAATTGGTAATATAAAAGTTAAAATAAATATATTTTGAATGTTTTGAGGCCATCCAATAATTTTATTGGTTAATATGACATGTCAGTATTGTTTAAATGAATGTTTTTTAATTAATAAAGTTATTAATACTTTAACAAAAAACAATTACTAAATATTGTCAAAATTGACATAAATGAGTTTTTAAAACAATTATTATATTATTAATTGATATTCTATTCCAAAAAAGGTTTGGCCAAAGGACTCATATCATTATAGTTGTATCATTAATGGACAACTTTGAGGTCTCTTTGATGTATATAGTATGTTTATTAACTATATAATATAAAAATAGAAAGTGACATGGTAAATGTCAATCTAATTAACTAAGAGTTAAAAATAAAAGATAAGGTTAATATAATGACCCAGACCTGTCTAAAATCTATTGATTGAAATGATTTCAACCCATCCCCACTTTATACTTTTAATAATCCACTTTTGAGCCATTAGAAACCGAATATGATTTTATTATAAAATAATACTTTATGTTTTTCCTAAAGAGCCCCTCCTCCCCCTTATAAAAGGACACAACTTATAACCAATTCTTCACACCTTCAAAGCCTTTTGGTTCAGCCAACCCCTACCAAAATACTCTCTCAACATCCCTAACTTCAACCTAGAGACCTTATTTTGATCATAAAGCCAACATAAGGAGCCCTTTTGATCAAATCAAAAGGAAGAACCTGAAGAAGAGGTAATGTTTTCACCACCCCTTTGTCAAGTTCCTTTCTTCTTAAACTTCTTCTTTCATTGTTATTTACATTATAAAATAATAACTCTATTATATTCTATATATTTTGATGTTATTATAAATATGGTACAACCATATTCAGTATTCTATCCATCGTTTGAATGGCATGTCCCCATACGTGCGTACGCACGGCTTACCATCTCCACGTCGTGGTTCAATTGTTATTCAAAAACATTATTATTTGGATATGGATAATAATGATATGTAATTTATGTAAATAAAAAATATAACATGATAATTATTATTTATATATGATATACCATGAAATTATTATATTATTTTAATATCAAAAGAATGATATTGTCGCTCGTGCGTACGTACGGACTACCGTCATCATGAACGCGATGAGATTCATTCCCCATCATATCCATGCAATTATAATTCTCATTTTATGATTAAAAATAATTTTTAGGGACTTGATATCATTCTGGATATGAATAATATACAAATTATCCATAACAAACACAGCTTTTGTAACAAAATATATAAAATAAAATGAGTAAGTTAACACTCGAAACAATGATAATACTAAGATATTATTAACAAATAAATGTTAAAAGATCATATATGATATCATATTAATGTATATAATTATTTTATAATTTAAAAACAATTATTTCACCATTATACAGGAGGTTAACCTACCCTCAACCAAGTAAAAGTACAAGGGAAGTATTTATTTCACAATCTCTTCATTATCTGAGGTTGTTTATACGTAATTATCTACTGGGACCTCTTTATCTTCCACATCCATGTTTCTTAAAAATTTATTTCAAAACATTATTAATATTTTACAGAATATGGTTTAAAGTAATTTATTCCCATGTTTGACTTTTTATAAGATGTTTATAAAGGAATCATTCCTTCGTTTTCCAAACAAGGTCCTTTATAACCTTTTCGACTGAATTAAGGTAAGAATATCTTTTTTTAACATATAAGGTGGGTACGGCTATTTTCATCCATTATAAAATCATCTAAGATTCCCTTAAAAGATTATAATAATATTTTTAAAGTAAATTTTTTCTTTTATAACTATGTGACTTTTAATTGATTTCAAAAAAAGAGATATTTTTCTCAAATAGTTTTGATTTCATCTATGTCAACATCCTTTGATGAATTTTAAGCTTATTTGAAGTTGATTTATTATGATACAAAAATTCCATATTGTATTGAAGGTTTTTTGATATGTTTAACTGTGGATGTGTTATTTTTATACCATTCGAGGTTTATAGAAAAAGTATTGACATTCGTATGCTAGTTTTAATACGAATTATTATGTTTTGTTTAAACATATTCATATGAGGAATGCATTAGACTTAATAAGTGACGGGTGGAGCCCAATATATTTCCCCGATGCATAGGTAGGTCTCATGATACATACTAGTGTCTTGGAACGAGCCCTTGAAAAAATTATTATTTGTATTCTTGGCACGAGGCATGGGCTACATGGTTATGATAGTCTGACATTATGCATTCCATCATTATGAAAGTAGTTATTTATATTGCATGTGATTATTCGACTAGTAGAATATCCATGTGAATAAGTAAATGGCATTATTTCATTTTATTTTTTCTATATTATGCTGATGTTCATGTTTAAAAGGCTTTTTTTAGTTATACATTGCCTTAAATGTTTATGCTTGTTTATGAAAGTTTCCACTATATTGTTATCCTTACTGGGAATTTGAGCCCACCCCTTTCTATGTTTTATTTTTCCCAGGATGTGAAGAAGTGTTTTATGAATGACCTACAGGGATAGTATGAGGGGATATGAGTGTAGACTATGGATACTATGTTGTTGTATTTTTCATTTTATGATGAAATGTAAACTTTATGAATGTATCTAGTGTTTCCAAAGATACTAAACTAATCGATCTTTTGAGACTTTATCTTTTAGTTCATGCCAATGTTATGTAATAATGCACCAACTCTGGGTAATTGGGGTCAGGGCATTACAGTTGGTATCAGAGAAAGTTTAGTACAAACCTTGGAAGCTAGATTTAGATAAACACTGATTAGAGCACATAGAACAAAGAAGGACTTTGAGGATTAGTATAGAAGAACATCCTAGAATTTTTGTATTGTAGAGATTTTGTGAGTTTTCCTAGAAATACATACCTGTCTGGATACGAGTAGGTAGATGTGGCTTTGGCACATATGTACCTAGAAGTAAAATCTGAAAACACCGCTTTGAGCTAGACTCGAACAGGAACTGGTGCACGACAACGGGGCTTACTGCACTCTTGGTTATGACACTCCTGGGGGATATTCTTAGTATAATTCTCATTTTTTTTACAATCCATTATGAAGAGTTTATGATTATATACTTCCTCAAAGAAAACATTTTTTTATGATTATGGATTATATCCATAAATAGTTCAATTTATGTTAAGTGTTTTACAAGTAAGGAATTACATATTTTGATTCATAAACTGATCTAGTTTATGCAAATGTTTAGAAATGGCGCCTATTTGAAAGAATGGAAATTATATCAATGCACACACTCCATGTAGGGACTTCCCTCCTGCTCAAGATAATTATAGTGGAGCTAGTGATGCAACTGTTGATGATCAGCTAATCACCATACTGGGAAAACTCACTCAGGTTATGAATAATAACATTTCCCATATATAGCACCCTAATCCACAGCATGGAGGATCAATGTTAGATTTCTTCATGAGGCAGAAACCACCAACATTCAATGGGAGTATAAATCTATTAGTAGCTAAGCAATGGATAAGTTACCTAGAGAAAATATTTCAGGCTTTGGGGAGTAGTGAAAGGGAAAAAGTCATCATGGCAGTTTATCGCCTCACTGGAGATACTGATCAATGGCGGTCATTGATACCAAACACAATGGAAGATGATGAAATCAAATATGGAATGGAGGGAGTTGAAAGATATTTCCTTAGAAAAATACTTTCCTCGTGACCATCGAGAAGATATGGAAAGGATATTTCTGATTCTGAGGAAAAGGAGGATGAGAATGTCACAAAGTATGAGGCTAACATTAAAAGGTTAGAAATTCATGCAGAATATTATATATGTAACCCAAGAAGTAAGATTGATTGCTTCTTTGATGTGTTAAAATCGTTTCTCCGTCGAGATTTAGTCTCACAATCTTTCTCATCGTATGAAGATATTGTCTCATGTGCTATCAAGATAGAAAATGAATCTGCTAAGTTTTATGACTTTAAGGAAAAGAAAGAGAGGAAGAGATATGCTGACCAGAATGGAAATGGAAATAAAGGGAAGAAGGGGAATGTTGATTATCCATCCTGTAGTAAATGTGGGAAGAAACACTGTGGTACTTGCATGAAGGGAATGTGAGTCTATTACAAGTGTGGTGAAAAAGGCCACCAAGCTCATGATTGCAAGGAAAAGATAGTTGCTGTCAACGTGGAATTCTATAATTGTAGAGAGATGGGACATTATGAAAATGAATTTCCTAAGCGTCAGGGGAACTTACCTCATAAAAGTCCAAGGGATCAAGTCCAAGCTTATGCTATCACTACTGCTGAGGTAAAGCTTCCAAAGACGTGGTGGAAGGTAATTTGATGGTTTCCTCAAGTTTAGAAAATGCTTTATTTGATTCTGGATCCTCGTATTGTTTCATATCTTCCTAGTTTGCTAAGAAAATTAGATATTTCCAATTTTATATAACAAGGGAGTTTTCAGTTAAAACTCCTAAGGGAAGTATCATTGCAACCATGTTTTGTGAATCATTCCCCATTATAGCACATAAATGTTCATTATCCACTGATCTCATCATCATACCTATGATTGAGTTTGATATAATCCTCGGTATGGATTGGATTTTGGACTATGATGTGAAGATTTATTGTAAGAAGAGGAAGGTTACATTTTTGATGATGATGATAAGGAACACCTTATCTTTAGAGCAAAATCGTCACCACCTAATTCTTATCTAGATCCACCCCCAGTAGCTCAACTAAATTCAATTATTTTGTAGGAAGAGAATGAAATGATTGTGGGTGAGGAAATTAATGTTAAAATAGAGGATGTACCTATTGAGAAAGAATATGTAGATGTGTTTCCGGAAAATTTACCTGGACATCCTCCGTAACGAGAAGTTGAGTTTTCCATTGATTTAATTCCTGGGTCAAGGACTATATCGAAGACCCCTTATAGAATGGCCACTATAGAATTAGTTGAACTAAAGAAACAACTAGAGGAATTGAGTAATAAAGGATTTATTTTCACTAGTGTTTCTCCATGGGGAGCCCCTATTCTTTTTGTTAAAAAGAAATATGGATCTATGAGGTTATGTATCGACTACAGGGAGATCAATTCTATACCAATAAAGAAAAAGTATCACATACCACAAATAGATGATTTATTTGACCAACTGCATGGAGCTCAATAATTTTCAAAAATTGAAATTCTATATGGATACCATTAGTTGTGTGTGAAGAAGGAAGACATTCCGAAGATAGCATTTCAAACCTGGTACGAGCATTACAAGTTTACAGTAATGCCTTTTGGGCTGACTAATGCACCCTATGTTTTCATGGATCTAATGAATAGAGTTTTCAAAGAATATATTGATGATTTTGTAGTGGTATTTATTGAGAATATCTTTGTATACTCCAAAAGCTACGAAGATCATGAAAATCACCTACGTATTATCCTGAAGACTCTGAGAAGACATGAATTATATGGGAAGTTTAGCAAGTGTGAATTTAGGATTCAGGAGATTTCTTTTCTTGGACATATTGCCTCAAAAGATGGAATCTCTATTTTTCCTTATAAGATCAAGGCAATCAGATAATGGTCTACACCTATGAGTATAACTGAAGTACGCAGATTTATTATTTTAGCAGGTTATTATCGATGTTTCGTCCAGAAGTTTTCCCGGTTGGCTAATCCATTGACGAAGTTCACACGTAAAGGGGTTAAATTTGTTTGAAAAAAAGAGTGTGATTAATGTTTGGATTAACTAAAGTGAAGATTAGTCAATGCTCCTATATTGACTCTACCATCAGGGAATTATGGGTTTGTTATTTATAGTGATGCATCGAAGAAAGGACTTGGTTGTGCCCTCATGAAGAATGATAGAGTTATTTCCTATGCATCACAACAGCAGAAAATTCATTAGAAAAACTATCCTACTCATGATCTTGAGTTGGATGCTATAATCATTGCTTTGAATATATGGAGATATTATCTTTATGGTGAAAAATGTAAGATATATACCGATCATAAGAGTTTGAAGTATATTTTCTCACAGAAAGAACTCAACATGAGGCAAAGGAGATGACTTGAACTACTCAAGGATTATGATTGCACAATACACTACCACCAGCGGAAAGAAAATAAGGTGGGAAATGCTTTGAGAAGAAAAGATCATGGAGTTTTGAACGTGATGAGAATTGAAAGGGATCCTATTTTCATGGATCTAGTGAAGATGGATATGGAAATTACCATGGATGGTGAAACATCGATACTTTTTCAAATGGTTTCCAAACCATATTTACTAGAAAGGATATAGAGTTCTCATACCGATGATAAAGAATTTCACAAGAATATTAAAGCTGTGAATGATGCGAGATTGAGTGACTTTGTGTATAAAGATGGAATTTTGAAATTTGGGAAGAGACTTTGTGTTCCCGATATACCTGATCTAAAATGAGAATTGTTGGACGATGCTCATAGTCCCAATTTCTCTATACACCCTAGGAGCACCGAAATGTATAGATATTTGAAGGAACATTTTTGGTGGGACGACATGAAGAGGGAGATTTCTGATTTTGTGTCAAGATGTATGGTTTTTCAACAAGTGAAAGCTGGAAGGCAACAACCTGGAGGAGTCATGCAACCTCTTCCCATACCTTAGTGAGAAATGGGATAATATCACAATGGAATTTGTCATGGGACTACCAAATAATCCTAGAAGTAATGATGCAATATCAGTCATTATTGATAGTCTTACCAAGTCAACACATTTTCCTGCTATAAGAGAAGATCTACCACCTGAAGGTCTAGCAAGACTATATATTAATGAAGTTGTGAGACTTCATGGAATACACCTATCAATTGTTTCTGATCGTGATCCCCGTTTTACTTCATGATTCTAAAAAAGTCTTCAGAAAGCCCTGGATAATGAACTTTGTTTTAGCACTGCCTACCACCCCCAAACTAATGGACAATCAGAATTGACTATTCAAACCGTAGAAGACATGTTGTGATCTAGCTCACTTGACTTTCAGGGTATGTGGGATCAATATTTACCTCTGGTGGAATTTTCTTATAACAATAGCTTCCATTCAAGTATTCGTGTAATGCCCCGAACTTAGTAACCTAGAGTCGGTGCATTATCATGTATCATTGTCCTGATCATAAAAGATCAAGCCTTGAAAGACCGATTATTTTAGTAGCCTTGGAATCACTAGATACATTCATAAAGTTTACATTACATCATAAAGTGAAAAACTACAACAAAATCATATCTCCACACTCATATCCCCTTATACTATCCCTACAGGTCATTCATAAAATACTTCTTCACATCCTTCGAAAAATAAAACATCGAAAGGTGTGAGCTCAAATGACCAATAAGGATAACAATATAGCGGAAACTTTCATAAATAATCATAATCATTTAAGGCAATGTAAAACTAAAACAAAAGCCTTTTAAACATGAACCTCAGCATAATATGACAGAAATAAAATGAAATAATTCGATTTACTTATTCACATGGATATTCTACTAGTTGAATAATCACATTCAATATCAATAACCACTTTCATAATGATGGAATTCAAAATGCCAGACTATCATAACCACGTAATCAAGGCCTCATGCCAAGACTACAAATAAGATTTGGTCAAGGCATTGTTCCAAGACACTAGTTTGTCTCATGAAACCTAAAGATGCATCGAGGAGCTAAATCTGGCTCCACTCGTCACTTACTAAGTCCGATTCATTCCTTATATGAAAAGTTTGAATAATAACATAAACATTCGTATTAAAAATAGCATACCAAATGTCAATATTTTTTCCACAAACCATTAATGGAATAAAAATAGCACATCCACAGTCAAACATAACTCATTCAATACAATATGTAATATTGTATTGTAACATATTAACCTCAATCGAGAATAATGAAGGATATTTAAATATATAAAAATAATCATCAAAACTATTTGAGGGAAATATCCCCCTTTTCCTTGAAAGCATTTAAAAGTAACACTATTTGTCATGAATCCATTTAAAATAGATCTTTGAATAAAATTGTCCCATACCACTTTGAAACTTTTAAAATAAATTTTGATTTGAAAACTTTAATGTCCATATAAATAAATCCTTAAAACCATTTTTAAAACATGGACATTAATGAGAATGATTTAGAATAATAAATCTATAAAACATTTTGAAATGATACTTTAGTTAGGGTTTCAAACCAAAAGAGAGACACTTGAAGACAAATAATTGAGGTAATAAAAACTTTTTAATATCACGAGAATAAAGAGATTCATGATGTAACGCCCCGACCCCAGTTACCCGGAGTCGGTGCATTATTGCGTAACATTGGCATGATCACAAAAGATCATGTCTTGAAAGATCGATTAGTTTAGTAGCCTTGGAAACACTAGATAAATTCATAAATGTTAAATTACATCATAAAGTGAAAATATACAATAAAAAAGTCTCCATAGTCCACACTCATATCCTCTTCTGACTATCCCTACAGGTCATTCATAAAATACTTCTTCACATCCTGGAAAATATTAAAACATTGAAAGGGGTGAGCTTAGATGCTCAGTAAGGATAACAATATTGCGGAAGCTTTCATAAATAAACATTAACATTTAAGGAAATGTATATCTAAAAAAAGCCTTTTTAAACTTGAACTTCATCATAATATGCCAAAAATAAAATTAAATAATTCCATTTACTTACTCACATGGATATTCTAGTAGTCGAATAATCACATGAAATATCAATAAACACTTTCATAATGATGGAATGCATAATTCCAGACTATCATAACCATGTATCCAAGGCCTCGTGTCAAGACTACAAATAAGATTTTGTCAAGGCCTCGTGCCAAGACACTAATTTGTCTCATGAGACTTACCGATGCATCGAGGAGCTATAGCAGGCTCCACCCGTCACTTATTAAGTCCAATGCATTCCTCATATGAACAGGTTTAAACATTTCATAAACCATAACATAATTGTATCACATAAAACATGCATAAAAAGAAACATTAGATTTCCACACTTCAATCACAAGATATCAATACAACACATTGATATAATAAAAAACACTTTCAAAACAATTTTCAATACCAAAATAAAAGAAAATTAAAACTTGATATTTATTTTTTTTATTTTGAAAAAAGTTATGGATTGTAGAGGAATTCAAAACTCAAATAATGGCCATGGCGGTGGAGAAGTCATTGTCGCTGCATACGTACGACAAGAAAAACATCCTTTTTTGTCGTTTAGTAAAACGCTTCGTATAAAAATATTCCTTTTGAATAAATGAAAAAGTCAAAGGGGTTTATACACCGTATAAATGAAAGTTGGGTATAAAACCAAGTATGCCTCAATGAAAGGAGATTGAGACAAAGTCCTTACAAAGATAATTTTTAAAATAAAATAGATCTATTGTGTGTATTTACTATAAGTACACATAATGAAAGTACAAATAAAATATAGGAAATAATAATATCATGACATAATTTGAAAGTAGGAGATTAACCCAAATATTGGAAATTGGGTTAAGAAATTCCCTTACCTTGCGTCCTGTCTTGACTCGACCGTTCTTTAACCTCCTGAATAGTAAACTAGAGTTAATTTATAATTTCTTAAGAACATTTTTCAAATTTTATATTCCTTTTATATCACTTATTAACATGTTATGAACATTATGTAATTATTTAAGTTAATAATGGTCGTTTTGTCGATCTTTGGTACTTGAGTCAAAAATAAACTTCTTATAATTACAAGTTGTTCATGTGGTGAAATATCCATTATATCCAGAATTATATTCATGATATATATATCATATATCTCATATATATCCAGTATATAAATGCATTTATAATATTCCATAATGTTTAGAGGTAAGAAATGAAATGCACCGTTCATTGAGACGGTAAGCCGTACGTACGCATGAACGCTACTTTCATTTCTATTTCGTATTTAATGATATCATAATGATATAAAGGTATATTATAATTCCAGTATAATATCATATATAATATCATTTACTCCATCATTTATACATCCCACATATGGCATTAACGATTCAAATCACTTTGAGGGGGTGGTAGTCCGCACTTCCTAAACTGAAAATATCGCATTTACCCATAATAGAAACAACAAAGGTATGCCATAAATTAAAAATACAGAACCTTAAGTAAAACATAAACATATTATATATCATATATAAATAGAGTGGCATCTTAATGGCCACCTTTGAAGGTGTTATATGAGTTTTGAACAATCATCGTTTCGTGAGGCAGAAATTCTCCATCCATAGAAATAGTATGTTCATTAACCATTAGATGTAGGTGTGTGTAAGTGTAGATTGAATACTTCTAATAACAACATCCTATTATATTGATGATACTGGTGTTGTTACAAAAGAAATTAATAAAAAGAGTTTAGGGGGTTGGATACGAAAAATAAAACAAAATAACATAAGAGAAGGCATTACCTTAAAATCGGGTAACTCTTTTGATTTGAGCCAAAGGCTTCCTTGGGAAGAATTCAGCCCAAAGTGAGGCTTCTAGGAGTAAGGGAGGTAAGTTGGGAGAGTATTTGGGCAGAGGTTCGCTGAGACAAAAGGCTTTGATAGTGTGAGTAAGGTGGTAGTGGTGGGGGCCTTTTATAAGTGGAGAGGAGGGGCACTCTTGGAAAGTAATGAAATGTTACTTTATTATAAAATGCTTTTCGGATTTTAAAGGTCCCATAATTATATAATTCGAGGATAAGGTGATAAGGTTTCTAAATATTCTCATCCAATAGGCTTTGGACAAGTGTAATGGTTATATTTTACATTATCCTTCCATTTTATTAAAATTGTTAATTAACGAGGTAATCGATGCATCATCATGGTGTCATAAATAATTTAATTTATTTAATGTCTAAAAATTAAAAAAAATATCATTATGTAGGAAATATTTTTATCTTTATAATTAATATTTATAGTAAAAAATATGACTTGTATAGCCCAATTTAAAAATTGTTTTATTAAAATGACTCATGTTTGTGACATTTTTATTTTAACATTAAATAAAACGTTTTTAATGTCATTTTCCTACCAATGTGGCTCCATGGGGTCCCCAAGTTGACCCATGGATTTTCTTGGTCTGCCAGGACTCATCCAATAGAGGTAAGATAAGTGTAAAGGTCATTTCATATTTTTATAATACCATTTTTACCTTAAATTTCACTATTTACCTTTCATCGCGATTAATTAAACTTAAATGTTACTATTCACCGAAAAATTATTTTAATCCCATTGAAACACATTTTACTTCCTAATGACAACCTTGTATGTCGGATTTTTGAAAATAAAATCACAGAAGTGGTAATATTTCAGTTAAATGAAAAATCAGTTATTTAACTACCACTTAGTGGTTTCACTATTCATCAAAAATTGAAGTTTTTCAGAACAATGCCAAAATTTCACCCTAAGCTATAATTGATATTCAGAATTCAAAAATGATTTCTATTTTCCAAAATTCCAAACATATAAGTTTCATTAATTAATTTTATAATTAATTCCTGCTTTCACAATAAATAGCGTGTTTTTAATAAACAATATATCTCAAAAGATTGACAATTGTTTATGTCTAATTTCAAAGTGAAATTAATTATAATGAACAACATTGGATAAAATGGTAAAAATATATTCAAATTATACTTTAAAACCACTAAATATTATAATTTATCATGATAAATTATTTTCATTAAAAAAGTTGTTTTTAAGTATTCTTTACTATTCATAAAAAATTGGAAGTTCTCAGAAAAATACCAAAAATTCAACATAGTCTAATTTAGATATTCCAAATCCAAAAAAAAGTCCATTTTGAAATATAAAATATATATAATTTCAAAAAGTGGGTATTACTATTCATAATGGCTATTTTGATTGGTCGCGGTGTGTTAGATTCTCGAACTTGCGTACAATACAAGACATTTCATTATTGAAAGAGAAGCGTATCTTGGAATCTCAGGGTGTTACATTCTCCCCTCCTTCAATAAATTGCATCCTTGCTGTTTGAATTTATTGTTTGAAAATAAAAGGTTCAAAATAGAAAATACCTTTGTGGAAAACCCACATCGGAAATAAGGTTAATAAAATTTAGCCTTAATAAGAGGGAAAGGGAAATGAAAAAGTCACCACCAAATTTTGATCTCGATAAGGAGAACATTGGTGGAAATTAGAGACATATAATTGGAGGTAAAACATAAATATTTGTAGAGAGTTATTGAGGTCATCAATCACAAACAAGTGTAAAATTGAGGGCCTCAAAGCCTTCAATCTATATTGATTTAAAATATTATCAGTTCAACAAGACATAAGGTATTAGGACAACACATTTTTTGTTTTAATATCCCTTTACTAAAGTTTAAGAATTAATTTATTCATAGAATAAGAGATAGGTATATATATATTTATGCTTGACAAGTAGAGTTTCAACCTTCAACTAATTTCTACCACAAGCTCATCTTTCACTCAAAAAGATAATAGAACTAAAAAATATTATATTTATCCTAATCGTACAAGATTCAAAATATTAACACAAACCATTTAGATTAGGAAAACTATTTTTTAATAACTAGGGACTTCCTGTAGGCTAGTGGTAGGTAATAAAGGCCTGTCACACTATGGTTGTTGGTTCGATTCCTGCAGCTTTGTCCGACGCGACAGGTTATGCCCCACCCTGCAGGTTGTCCTTTTCCGAAAATTATAGTATTATAATATTCCAAAAATAATCTTCAAAAATGTTTTAACCTTAAACAATACTATTCAAAGTTCAACTAAATCCATCCCAACCTTTATAGTTATCCAAAATACCTCTGTCCAGACTTTATCTAAAACGTCTCTTAATTCCAAAATCAATTTATCAGATTCCCCAAAGAAAGTAAAGATTCTCTTATTATCACATACTAAAAATATGATTACCTTCATCATATTAAATCCTTAATGAAAAGAACAAGTACTACAGTAAAATTCTTATATATATCACATTATTCTTATAACCAGAATATAATCCTTGAGTCCAAAAGCACCAATACATTAATTATTCTACTTCAATTGTAGTAACAACATAATATTTTCCTTGATCCCTTGGCATTTTTAAGGTATGTTTCCCTGACGCTTAGGAAATTCATTTGCATAATGCCCCATTTCCCTACAATTGTAGCATTCAATATTTATAGCCTCTTTCTTTCCCTTGCAATCATGAGCCTGGTGACCTTTGTCTCCACATTTATAACAAACTCCCATTCCTTTTAGGCAAGCACCGGGGTGATTCTTCCCACAATAATAACGTAATGGAAAATCCTTCTTTCCCTTTTTCCCTTTATCCGTCTCTTGTTCCACCATTCTCTTCTTCTCTTGCTTTACTTTGTTGTCATATGACTTAGAGAATTTCTTTTTCTATCTTGATAGCACATGAGACAATATCTTCGTACGATGAAAAGGATTGTGATACTAAAGCTCGATGGAGAAATGGTTTTAACCCATCAAAGAAACGATCAATCCTACTTCTTGGGTTACGTATATAATCTGTAGCATACCTCTCTAACCTTGTAAATTTGGCCTCATACTTTGCGACATTCTCATCCTCCTTTTGTCTCAGACTCAGAAATTGCCTTTCCATATCTGCTCGATGGTCACGAGGAATGTATTTTTCTAAGAAAAGATCTTTGAACTCTCTCCATTCCATACTTGATACTTCTTCATCTTCCTTTGTATTTTGAATCAGCGACCACCATTGATCGGCATCTCCAGTGAGGTGGTAGACTGCTATGAAAACCTTCTCCCTTTCGCTACTCCCCAAGGCGTGGAATATTTTCTCTAAAGAGTTTATCCATTGCTCATCTACTAATGTATTTGTACCCCCATTAAATGTTGGTGTTTGTTTCCTCATGAAGCGGTCTAACATTGATCCTCCACGTTGCGGATCAAGGTGCTCCATACAAGTAAGGTTATTATTCATAACCTGAGTGAGTTGTCCCAGTATGGTAATAAGTTGATCAGCACCATTTGTATCTCCAGATCCACAATAATTATCTTGTGTAGGAGGGAAATCCCTACATGGAGTGCGTGCATTGATACAGTTTCCATTCCTTCCACTAGGTGCCATTTCTAAACAATAGCATAAACTAGATTAGTTTATGAATCAAAATACATAATTCCATACTTGTAAAATACTTAACATAAATTGAACTATTTATGGATATAATCCATAATCAAAAAAAAATTCGTTGAGGAAGTATATACTGATAACCCTTCATAGTGGTTTGTAAGGAAAATGAGAATTATCCTAACCATATCCCCCGGGAGTGTCGTAACCACGAGTGCAGTAAGGCCCGTTGTCATGCACCAGTTCCCATTCGAGTCTAGCTCAAAGCGGTTTTTTCGGGTTTTACCCCTAGGTACATCTATGCCAGAGCCGCCTCTACATGCTCGTATCCAGACAGGAATATATTGTTTGAAAAACTCACAAAATCTCTATAATACCAAAATTCTAGGAAGTTCTTCTATACTAATCCTCAACGTCTATCTTCGGGCTATGTGCTCTAATCAGAGTTTATCTAAATCTAGCTTCCAAGGTTAGTACTAAACTGCCTCTGATACCAACTGTAATGCCCCGACCCCAGTTACCCGGAGTCGGTGCATTATTGCGTAACATTGGCATGATCAAAAAAGATCAAGTCTCGAAAGAACGATTAGTTTAGTAGCCTTGGAAACACTAGATTCATTCATAAATGTTACATTACATAATAAAGTGAAAATATACAATAAAAAAGTCTCCATAGTCCACACTCATATCATCTTCAGAATATCCCTACAAGTCATTCATAAAATACTTCTTCACATCCTGGAAAATATTAAAACATTGAAATGGGTGAGCTCATATGCTCAGTAAGGATAACAATTGTAATGACCTGACCCTAGTTACCCAGAGTTGGTGCATTATTACATAACATTGGCATGATCACAAGAAAGATCAAATATCTAAAGACTGATTGGTTTAGTATCCTTGGAAACAATAGATATATTCATAAGTTTTACATTACATCATAAAATGAAAAACTACTACAACAACATAATGTCTCCATAATCCACACTCATATCCCCACATAATATCCCTGCAGGTCATTCATAATTTACTTCTTCACTTCCTGGGAAAAATAAAACATAGAAAAGGGGTGAGCTCAAATGCCCAGTAAGGATAACAATATAGCGGAAACATTCATAAATAAGAATAAACATTTAAGTCAATGTATAACTAAAACAAAAGCCTTTTAAACATGAACTTTCAACATGGTATGGCATAAATAAAATGAAATAATGCCATTTACTTATTCACATGGATATTCTACTAATCGAATAATCACATGCAAAAATCAATAACCACTTTCATAATGTTGGAATGCATAATGCCAGACTATCATAACCACAAAGTCAAGGCCTCGTGCTAAGACTACAAATAATATTTTGTCAAGGCCTTGTTCCAAGACACTAGTTTGTCTCATGAGACCTACCGATTCATCGAGGAGCTATAGCGGGCTCCACCCGTCACTTACTAAGTCCAATGCATTCCCATATGAAAAGGTTTAAACATAACATAAACATTCGTATTAAAACTAGAATACGAAATGTAAATAATTTCACCATAAACTATGAATGATATAAAAATAGCACATCCACAGTCAAACATATCACAAAACCTTAAATACAATATAGAAGTTTTGTATCATAATAAATTAACTTCAAATAATCTTAAAATCCATCAAAGGATGTTGACATAGATGAAATCAATATTCTTTTTAAAGAAATATCTCCTTTTATTTTGAAATCATTTAAGATCCATATAAAATAAAACATTTTCTTTGAAAATATTCTTATAAGCTTGTAAGGGAATCTTTGAAGATTTTATAACGGCGGAAAATAGCCGCACCCGCCGTATAAGTTAAAAAAACATTCTTAACTTAATTTTGTCGAAAAGGTTAAAAAGTACCTTGTTTGGAAAACGACGGAAAGATTCCCTTATAAACCTCTTATAAAAAGACATTAAAGGGTATAAATGACTTTAACCCATATTCTTTTAAATAGTAAAAATGTTATGAAATACATTTTGAAGAAACATGGACGTGGATGATAATGAAATCCCAGTAGATTATTACGTATAAACAACCTCGGATAATGAAGAGATTGTGAAATAACCCTTACCAATTTGGTAACTTATGAAACATAGAACCCATGAAAGAGGTATCATACAATGAATATGTAAATACACATAAATTAGAGTGTATTACACAAAGAATATAATCGTGGGAAGTACATACACCACACAAAAGGTGATGGTGTCAATATGGCATGAATCTCACGGGAATAAGGAGTGAGATGAAAACCCCTTACCACGTTAATCAACTGAGTCATATGGAGAAAAGTTAATAACCACCAAATTATTTACAGAATAACATGAATATAAAGATAATCATGATAATATATATCAAATGTAGTACACAATACACCACTTTCAATAATTTAGTGGCGAACAATGGAAATATCACGAAATTGAATGTGAGATAAGAAAATACCTTACCTTGTACTTTTACTTGGTTGGGGTAGGTTAAACTCCTGTATAATATTGAAATAATTGTTATTAAATTATACAAGAATCATATATATTAATATCATATCATATATGATCTTTTAACTTCGCTTTGTTAATAATGTCTTAGTATTATCGTTGTTTCGGGTGTTAACTTACTTGTTTTCTTTTATATGTTTTGTTAAGTAAGACATGTTTGTAAATGATAGGTTTTATATTATTCATATCCAGAATGATATCAAGTCCTTAAACATCATTTTTTAAATCATCAAATGATAATTATACTTGAATGGATACAATGGAGAATGAATCTCATCGCGTTCGTGGAGACGGTAGTCCGTACGTACGCACGAGCGACAATATCATTCTTTTGATATTAGAATAATATATAAATGGATGGTATATCATATATACAGAATCATTAACATGTTATATTTATTATTTATGTGATTTACACATCATTATTATACCCATCCAAATAATAATATATTGAATAACAATTACACCACGACGTGGAGACAGTAAGCCGTACGTACGCACGTATGGTGACATGTTATTCAAAGGGTGGATAGAATACTGAATATGGTTGTACCATATTTATAATAACATCACAGTATATATATGATACTGGATTTATTATTTTATAATGGTAACAACAAAGGAAGAAGAAGTGGAAGAAGAAATGAACTTAGAAAAGGGTGGTGAAATCATTACCTTTTCTTCGGGTTCTTCCTTTTGATTTGATCAAAAGGGCTCCTTAGGTTGGCTTTCTGATCAAACTAAGGCCCCTAAGTTGTAGTGAGGGAATTTGGGAGAGTATTTGGCCAGAGTTTGGCCGAACCAAAAGGCTTTGAAGGTGTGAAGAAATGAGAAGGAGGAGTGCCCTTTTATAAGAGGGGTGAGGGGCACCTTTGGAAAAGCTAGAGATATTAGTTTATAATAAATTCATATTCGGTTTCCAATGGGTCAAAAGTTGACTATTCAAAGGTTAAGGTGGGGATGGGTCTAAAACAACTCAACCAATAGAATTTAGACAGGTTTGGGTACTTATATTAACCTTATCTTTAAGTATTAACTCTAAGTTAATTAGTTTCACTTTTACAATGTCTCTTTGTATTTTTATATAATGTGGTTAATAAACTTACTACATACATACAAGAGACCCCCAAGTGGTCCATTAATGATGATCTTATCATGATATAAGTCTCTTGGCCGAAACGTAGATTTTTAGGAATTTAATATCAATTAATAATATAATATTTTTTTTAAGAACTCTTTTATGTCAATTTTGACACTATTCAATAGTTTATTTTTGTGAAACTCATAACAGATTGATTAATTAGAAAAAAGTCAATTAAATCAGTCCTAATATATCATATAATCCTAGAAAATTAGTTTAATTTATTAAAAGTTTCATATTATATTTATTTGAGTATTTATAATATCAATTATTTTAATTTTTCACTATTATAGTAATTACTGTATCATCATTGTGTCATAAATAAAATAAATTATTTAATGTCTAAAAATTATAAATAAAATATAATTATCTATGAAATCTTTTTATATTTCTAATGAATATTTATAATCTAAAATCCAACATATATAACCCTATGTAACAATTGTTTTGCTAAAAGATATATGCTTGTGTCATTTTTGTATTAATTTTAACTTAATTAAAATAAAGTGTCATTATCACTTACAAGTGGATCCATGGGGTCCCAAAATCGACCCAAATATGTCCATGGTCGACCATGTATCAACCAATAGGGTTAAGACACGTTTTAGGGTAATTTAGTATTATTATAATATTATTTTTTAACCCTTATTTACCGGATTTACCCTTAACCATGGTAAATAAAATATTTACCGCAGTAATTATTCAAAATGTCTAAAAATAAAAGTTACCTATTTACACAATTTAAACATCCTGATTCCAAATATGGAATCCATTTTCCTAAATTCAAAACACATAAGTGGCAGAAATTAATTTAAAATTAATTCCCGCTGTCAAAACAAAAAGCGTGTTTTTAAGAGATAATAACTATCAAAAGATTGACACTTGTTTATGTTCGGTTTAATTGTAAAATTATGTCCAATGACCAACATTATATTAAATGGTAAAAATATATTCTAAATATACTTTAAAACTACTAAAATTCATAATTTATCACTATTAATTATTTTGATTAAAAAAAGTTGTTTTTAATTAAAATTTAGTAATTTTCACTATTCATCAAAATATGAAAGTTATCCGAAAATTACCAAAATTTCACCTTAGGCTAAATTCGATATTCCGAATACAGAAATGAAGTCCATTTTAAAATATAAAATATATATAATTTCGAAAAGTAGGTATTACTATTCATAAAAGCTAGTTTGATTGGTTGTGGTGTGTGTTAAAACTCAAGGTTGCGTACAACACACGCTACTGTATTATTCAAAGAAAGCGTACCGTGGAAGCTTGGGATGTTTCATTTTAAATTTTTGATGTCCCCATTTAGTCAAAAAGTTTAAAATATTGTGTTTAAAAAGGGTTCACTATTAAAAGTTGATAAAAGTGCAATACTGAAAATGAATTTGTTCTTGCATTATATCTAAGAAACTCATAATATGGATTCTAAAATTATAAGGATTATATGAAGTTCAAACTTTAGATAATACTATTCATAACCTCTTTTGAATGGATTTTTTTTGTAAGTCATGGTGTGATTTAACTCGGTGTTGCGTGTAGTGCATGTTATTGAATTATTTTGAAGAAATAACACACTATGAAATCTTGGGGTGTTACATTCTCCCCTCCTTCAATAAATTGCGTCCTCGCAATTTGAAATTGTTCTTTGAAAATAAAAGGTTGAAAATAGAAAATATATTTGTGGGAAAACCCACATCGGAAATTGGGTTACTAAAATTTAGTCTTAATATGAGGAAAAGAGAAATGAAAGGGTCACCACCAAATTATGATCTCGATTAGGAGAACATTGGTGGAAATTAGAGACATATAATTGGAGGAAAAACATAAATATTTATAGGTAGTGATTGAGGTCATCAATCACAAACAAGTGTAAAATTGAGGTCCTTAAATTCATCAATCTATGATGATTTGAAATACCATCAGTTCAACAAAACATAGGGTATTAGGATAACACATTTTTGACGTTTCAAAGTATCTTAGTTGAAATCCCACATCGAAAAATTAATTAATGAGGCCTCTATTTAAAATAAAGAGTGGAAAGAATGAAGATTACCGAAAATAAAACATACTACGGTTCCATGTAGGAAAATATGGATATGGAAGAGAAATCTAACCATCAATTATCTGATGGAGAGTGGTAGAGAACATGGCTATGAAAAGGCCAACAATCCCAAAGCCATAAATTAGTGATGATTTAAGGTACCATCTAGGACAACATTTTTGTTCTAAGTTCCTTTTCTTAATGTTGAGGAATTTATTTATGATATTGGCTAAGATCATAAGGAGATATACTTACTTTATAATTAGAGTTTTGTCCATTAATAAATTTCTACCACAAACTCATCTTTCACTCTAAAAGATAATAGAATGTAAAAAAATTCTATTTACACTATTCGTATAGGGTTCCAAAATAAACGAATTTATAATTCATCTACAAGATCTTTTTATAAAAACTAAATTATTTAATCCAGGACATCTCGTGGGCCAGTGGTAGGTGATACACCCTTATCGCCCTTCGGTTGCGGGTTCAAGTCTCGCAGCCTTGCCGGACGCGACGGGTTGCCGCCCGACCTCCAGGTTGTCCTTTTATGGCAATCCAAAATAATCCAAACTAGAACTATCCAAAATACTTCTGTCCAAACTCACAGTCCAACATTTATAAGGAAGGTAAACATAATATAGATCCTTTTTACCCTGTAATAGCATATTAATACCTTCATCATGTATTACCATATTCCTTATTGATTACATTCATGCTCCCTTATTCCATATAGAATGCTGGATATACTTCATTAATCCAAAAATGTTTTAAACCCCAACAATGATGGAATATACAAATCATTAATCAGTTCCAAGGTAGTCAAGAATATCCAATATAATTTATCCAAAACAATCACATATTATTCCAAAATCACTACCTCAGTATCAGAACTATATTATGATTTATCATTCTCTCAACCATATATTTTCCAAAAATTTATCCTTATATTGAGTCACTTTTCTTTGTTCCACACAATCTCAAGTCCTTAATGAAATAGTACTGCAGTACAATCCTTATATACTCCATAATTATTATAACAAGTACATTGTTGATACAACACTCAATTGACGTAATCAACATAAGAACTCTAATCATTCCTCTTCATCTGTGGTAGTATCATAACTTGATTATAATCCACACTCATATCCCCACATAATATCCCTGCAGGTCATTCATAATTTACTTCTTCACTTCCTGGGAAAAATAAAACATAGAAAAGGGGTGAGCTCAAATGCCCAGTAAGGATAATAATATAGCGGAAACTTTCATAAATAAGAATAAACATTTAAGGCAATGTATAACTAAAACAAAAGCCTTTTAAACATGAACTTTAAACATGGTATGGCATAAATAAAATTAAATAATTCCATTTACTTATACACATGGATATTCTACTAATCGAATAATCACATGCAAAAATCAATAACCACTTTCATAATGTTGGAATGCATAATGCCAGACTATCATAACCACATAGTCAAGGCCTCGTGCCAAGACTACAAATAAGATTCTGTCAAGGCCTTGTGCCAAGACACTAGTTTGTCTCATGAGACCTACCGATGCATCGAGAAGCTATAGCGGGCTCCACCCGTCACTTACTAAGTCCAATGCATTCCCATATGAAAAGGTTTAAACATAACATAAATATTCGTATTAAAACTAGCATACGAAATGTAAATAATTTCACCATAAACTATGAATGGTATAAAAATAGCACATCCACAGTCAAACATATCACAAAACCTTCAATACAATATAGAAGTTTTGTATCATAATAAATCAACTTCAAATAATCTTAAAATCCATCAAAGGATGTTGACATAGATGAAATCAATATTCTTTTTAAATAAATATCTCATTTTATTTTGAAATCATTTAAGATCCATATAAAATAAAACATTTTCTTTGAAAATATTCTTATAATCTTGTAAGGGATGCTTTGAAGATTTTATAACGGCGGAAAATAGCCGCACCCGCCGTATAAGTTAAAAAAAACATTCTTACCTTAATTCTGTCGAAAATGTTAAAAAGTACCTTGTTTGGAAAACGGCGGAAAGATTCCCTTATAAACCTCTTATAAAAAGACATTCAAGGGTATAAATGACTTTAACCCATATTCTTTTAAATAGTAAAAATGTTATGAAATACATTTTGAAGAAACATGGACGTGGATGATAATGAAATCCCAGTAGATTATTACGTATAAACAACCTCAGATAATGAAGAGATTGTGAAATAACCCTTACCAATTTGGTAACTTATGAAACATAGAACCCATGAAAGAGGTATCATACAATGAATATGTAAATACACATAAATTAGAGTGTATTACGCAAAGAATATAATCATGGGCAGTACATACACCACACAAAAGGTGATGGTGTCAATATGGCATGAATCTCACGGGAATAAGGAGTGAGATGAAAACCCCTTACCACGTTAATCAACTGAGTCATATGGCCAAAAGTTAATAACCACCAAATTATTTACAGAATAACATGAATATAAAGATATTCATGATAATATATATCAAATGCAGTACACAATACACCACTTTCAATAATTTAGTGGCGAACAATGGAAATCTCCCGAAATTAAAAGTGAGATAAGAAAATCCCATACCTTGTACTTTTACTTGGTTGGGGTAGGTTAACCTCCTGTATAATATTGAAATAATTGTTATTAAATTATACAAGAATCGTATATATTAATATCATATCATATATGATCTTTTAACTTTTCTTTGTTAATAATGTCTTAGTATTATCGTTGTTTCGGGTGTTAACTTACTTGTTTTCTTTTATATGTTTTGTTACGTAAGACATGTTTGTAAAGGATAGGTTTTATATTATTCATATCCAGAATGATATCAAGTCCTTAAACATCATTTTTTAAATCATCAAATGATAATTATACTTGAATGGATACGATGGAGAATGAATCTCATCGCGTTCGTGGAGACGGTAGTCCGTACGTACGCACGAGCGACAATATCATTCTTTTGATATTAAAATAACATATAAATGGATGGTATATCATATATACAGAATCATTAACATGTTATATTTATTATTTACATGAGTTACACATCATTATTATACCCATCCAAATAATAATATATTTAATAACAATTACACCACGACGTGGAGACGGTAAGCCATACGTACGCACGTATGGTGACATGTTATTCAAAGGGTGGATAGAATACTGAATATGGTTGTACCATATTTATAATAACATCACAGTATATATATGATACTGGATTTATTATTTCATAATGGTAACAACAAAGGAAGAAGAAGTGGAAGAAGAAATGAACTTAGAAAAGGGTGGTGAAATCATTACCTTTTCTTCGGGTTCTTCCTTTTGATTTGATCAAAAGGGATCCTTAGGTTGGCTTTCTAATCAAACTAAGGCCCCTAGGTTGTATTGAGGGAAGTTGGGAGAGTATATGGGCAGAGTTTGGCCGAACCAAAAGGCGTTGAAGGTGTGAAGAAATGAGAAGGAAGAGTGCCCTTTTATAAGAGGGGTGAGGGGCACCTTTGGAAAAGCTAGAGATATTAGTTTATAATAAATTCATATTCGGTTTCCAATGGCTCCAAAGTTTACTATTCAAAAGTTAAGGTGGGGATGGGTCAAAAACAACTCAACCAATAGAATTTAGACAGCTTTGGGTACATATATTAACCTTATCTTTAATTATTAACTCTAAGTTAATTAGTTTCACTTTTACAATGTCTCTTTGTATTTTTATATAATATGGTTAATAAACTTACTACATACATCCAAGAGACCCCCAAGTGGTACATTAATGATGATCCTATCATGATATAAGTCTCTTGGCCGAACCTTAGATTTTTAGGAATTTAATATCAATTAATAATATAATATTTGTTTTAAGAACTCTTTTATGTCAATTTTGACACTATTCAATAGTTGATTTTTGTGAAACTCATAAAAGATTGATTACTTCGAAAAAAGTCAATTAAATCAATCCTAATATATCATATTATCCTAGAAATATAGTTTAATTTATTAAAAGTTTCATATTATATTTATTTGGGTATTTATAATATCAATTATTTTAATTTTTCACTATTATAGTAATTACTGCATCATCATTGTGTCATAAATAAAATAAATTATTTAATGTCTAAAAATTATAAATAAAATATCATTATGTAGTAAATCTCTTTATCTTTCTAATTAATATTTATAATCTAAAATCCAACATATATAACCCTATGTAACAATTGTTTTTCTAAAAGATATATGCTTGTGTCATTTTTGTATTAATTTTAACTTAATTAAAATAAAGTGTCATTATCACTTACAAGTGGATCCATGGGGTCCCAAAATCGACCCAAAGATGTCCATGGTCGACCATGTATCAAACAATAGGGTTAAAACACGTTTTAGGGTAATTTAGTATTATTATAATATTATTCTTTAACCCTTATTTACCGGATTTACCCTTAACCATGGTAAATAAAATATTTACCGCAGTAATTATTCAAAATGTCTAAAAATAAAAGTTACCTATTTACAAAATTTGAACATACTGATTCCAAATATGGAATCCATTTTCCTAAATTCAAAACAAAGAAGTGGCAGAAATTAATTTAAAATTAATTCCCGCTGTCAAAACAAAAAGCGTGTTTTTAAGAGATAATAACTATCAAAAGATTGACACTTGTTTATGTTCGGTTTAATTGTAAAATTATGTACAATAACCAACATTATATTAAATGGTAAAAATATATTCTAAATATACTTTAAAACTACTAAAATTCATAATTTATCACTATTAATTATTTTGATTAAAAAAAGTTGTTTTTAATTAAAATTTAGTAATTTTCACTATTCATCAAAATATGAAAGTTATCCGAAAAGTACCAAAATTTCACCTTAGGCTAAATTCGATATTCCGAATCCAGAAATAAAGTCCATTTTAAAATATAAAATATATATAATTTTGAAAAGTAGGTATTACTATTCATAACAGCTAGTTTGATTGGTTGTGGTGTGTGTTAAAACTCAAGGTTGCGTACAACACACGCTACTGTATTATTCAAAGAAAGCGTACCGTGGAAGCTTGGGGTGTTTCATTTTAAATTTTTGATGTCCCCATTTAGTCAAAAAGTTTAAAATATTGTATTTAAAAAGGGTTCACTATTAAAAGTTGATAAAAGTGCAATACTGAAAATGAATTTGTTCTTGCATTATATCTAAGAAACTCATAATATGGATTCTAAAATTATAAGGATTATATAAAGTTTAAAATTTAGATAATACTATTCATAACCTCTTTTGAATGGCTTTTTTTTTTATGTCATGGTGTGATTGAACTCGGTGTTGCGTGTAGTGAAAGTTATTGAATTATTTTGAAGAAATAACACACTATGAAATCTTGGGGTGTTACAACAATATTGCGGAAGCTTTCATAAATAAACATTAACATTTAAGGCAATGTATAACTAAAACAAAAGACTTTTTAAACTTGAACATCAGAATAATATGGCAAAAATAAAATTAAATAATTCCATTTACTTACTCACATGGATATTCTACTAGTCGAATAATCAAATGCAATATCAATAACCACTTTCATAATGATGGAATGCATAATGCCAGACTATCATAACCATGTAGCCAAGGCCTCGTGCCAGGACTACAAATAAGATTTTGTTAAGGACTCGTGCCAAGACACTAGTTTGTCTCATGAGACCTACTGATGCATCGAGGATCTATAGCGGGATCCACCAGTCACTTATTAAGTCCAATGCATTCCTCATATGAACTGGTTTAAACATATCATAAACCATAACATAATTGTATCACATAAAACATGCATAAAGGAAACATAAGATTTCCACACTTCAATCACAAGATATCAATACAAAACATTGATATAATAAAAAACACTTTCAAAACCATTTTCAATACCAAAATAAAAGAAAATTAAAACTTGATATTTATTTTTTTTATTTTGAAAAAAGTTATGGCTTGTAGAGGAAGCTGAAACTCAAATAATGGTCACGACGGTGGAGAAGTCATTGTCGCTGCATACGTACGACAAGAAAAACATTCCTTTTTGTCGTTTAGTAAAATGCTTCTTATAAAAAGATTCCTTTTGAATAAATGAAAAAGTCAAAGGGGTTTATACACAGTATAAATGAAAGTTGTGTATAAAACCCAGTATGCCTCAATGAAAGGAGATTGAGATGAAGTCCTTACAAAGATCATTTTTAAAATAAAAAAGATCTATTATGTGTATTTACTATAAGTAAACATAAATAAACTACAAATACAAGATATTAAATAATAATATCATGACATAATTTGAAAGTAGGAGATTAACCCAAAGATTGGAATTTGGGTTATGAAATTCTCTTACCTTGCGTCCTGTCTTGACTCGACCGTTCTTTAACCTCCTGAATAATAAACTAGAGTTAATTTATAATTTCTTAAGAAAATTTTTCAAGATTTTTATTCCTTTTATATCACTTATTACCATTTTATGAACATTATGTAATTATTTAAGTTAATAACGGTCGTTTTGTCGCTCTTTTGTACTTGAGTCAAAAATAAACTTCTTATAATTACAAGTTGTTCATGTGGTGAAATATACATTATATCCTGAATTATATTCATGATATAGATATCATATATCTCATATATATCCAGTATATACATGCATTTATAATATTCCATAACTTTTAGAGGTAAGAAATGAAATGCACCATTCATGGAGACGGTAAAACGTACGTACGCATGAACGCTACTTTCATTTTTATTTCGTATTTAATGAAATCATAATGACTTAAAGGTATATTATAACTCCAGTATAATATCATATATAATATCATTTACTCCATCCTTTATACATCCCATATATGGAATTAACGATTCAAATCACTTTGAGGGTGCGGTACTCCGCACTTTCTAAAATGAAAATATCGCGTTTACCCATAATGGAAACAATAAAGGTATGCCATAAATGAAAAATACAGAACCTTAAGTAAAACATAAAAATATTATATATCATATATAAATATAGTGACATCTTAATGGCCACCTTTTAAGGTGTTATATGAGTGTTGAACAATCAACGGTTCGTGAGGCAGAAATTCGTCATCCACATAAACAGAATGTTCTTTAACCATTAGATGTAGGTGTGTGTAAGTGTAGCTCGAATACTTATTATAACAACATCCTAGTATATTGAGGATACTGTTGTTGTTACAAATGAAATGAATAAAAAGATTTTATGGGGTTGGATAAGATAAATAAAACAAAATAACATAAGATAAGACATTACCTTAAAATCGGGTAACTATTTTGATTTGAGCCAAAGGCTTCCTTGGGAAGAATTATGCCCAAAGTGAGGCTTCTAGTAGTAAGGGAAGGAATTTGGGAGAGTATTTGGGCAGAGTTTGTCCGAGACAAAAGGCTTTGATAGTGTGAGTAATGTGGTAGTGGTGGGGGACTTTTATAAGTGGAGAGGAGGGGCACTCTTGGAAAGTAATGAAATGTTACTTTATAATACAATGCTTTTCGTATTATAAAGGTCCCACCCTAATATAATTCGAGGATAAGGTGATAAGGGTTCGAAATATTCTCATACAATAGGCTTTGGACAAGTTTAATTCTTAGATTTTACATTATCCTTCCATTTTTTTAAAATTTTTAATTAATGAGGTAATCGCTGCATCATCATGGTGTCATAAATAATTTAATTTATTTAATGTCTAAAAATTATAAAATAAAATGTTTATGTAGGAAATAGTTTTAGATTTCTAATGAATAGTTATAGTAAAAAATATGACTTTTATAACCCCATTTAAATATTGTTTTAGTAAAATGACTCATGTTTGTGACATTTTTATTTTAACATTAAATAAAAAGTTTTTAATGTCATTTTCCTACCAAAGTGGCTCCATGGGGTCCCCAAGTTGACCCATGGATTTTCATGGTCGTCCATGACTCATCCAATAGGGGTAGGACAAGTGTAATGGTCATTTCATATTTTTATAATACCATTTTCCCTTAAATTTCACTAATTACCTTTAATCGTGATTAATTAAACTTAAAAGTTACTATTCACCAAGACATTATTTCAATCCCATTGAACCACATTTTACTCCCTAATTACAACCATGTATGTCGGATTTTTTAAAATCAAATCACAGAAGTGGTAATATTTCATTTAAATGAAAAATCAGTTATTTAACTACCACTTAGTGGTTTCACTATTCATCAAAAATTAAAGTTTTTCAGAACAATGCCAAAATTTCACCCTAAGCTATAATTGATATTCCGAATTAAAAAATGATGTCTATTTTACAAAATTACAAACATATATGTTGCATTAATTAGTTTTATAATTAATTCCTGCTGTCACAACAAATAGCGTGTTTTTAAGAAACAATATATATCAAAAGATTGACAATTGTTTATGTCTAATTTCAAAGTGAAATTAATTATAATGAACACCATTGGATAAAATGGTAAAAATATATTCTAATTATACTTTAAAAACACTAAATAGTATAATTTATCACTATAAAATTTTTTGATTAAAAAAGTTGTTTTTAAGTGTTCTTCACTATTCATAAAAAATTGGATGTTCTCAGAAAAATACCAAAAATTCAACATAGGATAATTTCGATATTCTGAATCCAAAAACGAAGTCCATTTTGAAATATAAAATATATATAATTTCAAAAAGTGGGTATTACTATTCATAATGGCTATTTTGATTGGTCGCGGTGTGTTAGATTCTCGAACTTGTGTATAATACAAGCCATTTCATTATTGAAAGAGAAGCGTATCCTGGAATCTCGGGGTGTTACACATGATATACTATGTCAAAGTACATTATATAAACCATATAAAAGTGATTTGGTGTATAACAACAAAGGATTCTCAATGGAATGTAAATTGAGATTAAATCACTCATAAAGGCTGTATCCTTAGGTTAAGGATAAATCAATGACATAATTATGTGTGAAAAATATAAATACACTCAATATTATTGGATATTCAGTGTAAAACAATCAAATTACATTCACACATATTCTTGTAAAAACAACACAAATGAATTGGATGTTTAACTCAACAAATTGTGATTGAGTAAAAATTACTCTTATCAAGTTTATACCGATGACTTGAGAATTTATCAATGGAGTGATTATGTGTATCAAAAGTATATCGACAGAAAGGGGAGTGGAAATTATGACACAATAAAATGAATAGTGATTCCACACATAATCTTGGAGTAAAATAATCAATGAAGTATGCATAAAGCCGAATGAGTGGAAATTGAAATTTTCAATTCCATTATTGATTTGGTAACTTACAAAACCTACACCCATGAAAGAAAGATCATACAATGATGATGTAAATTTACATTAATTAAAGTTTATTACACAATAACTACAAACATGGGTAGTACACACCCCATGAAATAAATAAGTGGTGAAAAATGGAAATCTCAAGGAATTAAAAGTGAGATAAGAAACCCCTTACTTTTTACTTTTTCCTTGGTCAATGGTAGGTTAACCTCATGTATAATGGTGAAATAATTGTTTTTGAATTATAACAAAATCATATACATTAATATGATATCATATATGATCTTTTAACATTGATATGTTTATAATATCTTAGTATTATAATCGTTTCGGGTGTTAACTGATTCATTTTCCTTATTATTCATTGTTATGTGAGACATATTTTCTATGACTAGGATGAATATTATTAATATCCAGAATTATATCATATCTCTAAACATTATTTTTAATCATCAAATGAAATTTATTCTTAAATGGATATGAAGGGGATTGAATCCCGTCGTATTCGTGGAGACGATAATCCGTACGAACACACGAGCGACAATATCATTCTTTTGATATTAAAATAATATATAATTTGATGGTATATCATATATATAAATAATAATTATAATGTTATATTTATTATTTACATGAATTAAACTTCATTATTATACCCATCCAAATAATAATGTATTGAATAACAACTACACCACGACGTGGAGACGGTAGGCCGTACGTACGCACGTAAGGTGACATGTCATTCAAAGGATGGATAGAATACTAAATATGGTATTACCATATTTATAATAACATCAAAGTATATAGAATATACTGGAGTTATTATTTTAGAATGGAAATAACAAATAAAGAAGAAGTTGAAGAAGAATGGAACATGAAAGAGGGTGGTGAAAACATTACCTCCTCTTCGGGTTCTTCCTCTTGATTTGATCAAAATGGCTCCTTAGGATGACTTTCTGACTAAAAGAAGACCTCTAGCTGAATTGAGGGAATTTTAGAGGATAACTAGGCATGGGTTGGACGAACAAAAAGGCTTTTAAGGTATGAAGAATTTGTTAAAAGTGGTGTCCTTTTATAAGGGGGAGGAGGGGATCTTAAAGACAAACATCAAGTATTAACTTAAAATAAATTCATATTTGATTTATAATGGCTCCAAAGTGGATTATTAAAAGTCTAAGGGGGGATGGGTAGAAATAATTCCATCAAATAGATTTTAGACAGGTTGGGGTCACTATATTAACCTTATCATTTATATTTAACTCTTAGATAAATTGTTTGATATTTACCATGTCACTTTGTATTTTTATATTATATGGTTAATAAACTTACTATATACTTCCAAGAGACGATCAAGTGGTCCATTAATGATAAAACTATAATTATATAAGTCCTTTGGCCGAACCTTAGATTTTTAGGAATATAATATGAATTAATAATATAATATTTTTTTAAAAAACTCTATTATGTCAATTTTGACAATATTTAATAATTGATTAATTTAAAGTCTTAAAAACTTTATTTATTCTAACCAAATTCATTAAAGCGATCCTAAGATGTCATATTAATCAATAAAATTAGTGTATGACATCAAAACTTTCAAATTATATTTATTTTAATATTTATAATACCGATTATTTGATTCTTTCATTAATAAGGAAAACACTACATCATCATGGTGTCATAGATAAATTTAATTATTAAATGTCTAAAAATTATAAATAAACTATCATTATTTATGAAATATTTTTATCATTATAAAGAATATTTATAGTCGAAAATATAACATATATAACCCTATGTAAAAATTGTTTTCCTAAAAGATATATGATTATATCATTTTTGTATTTACAATAACTGAATTAATATAAAGTGTCATTATCACTTACAAGTGGATCCATGGGGTCACAAAATCAACCCAAAGAATCCCAATGGTCAGAAATTTATCAAAAAAATTTGGTTAAGACACGTTTTAGAGTAATTTATTATTATTATAATATTTTTTTACCCTAATTTACCGGATTTACCCTTTAACCACGGTTAATGAAATATTTACTGAAGTAATTATTCAAAATGTCTAAAAATAAAAGATACCTATTTACACAATTTGGAACTCATGATTATAAATATAGACTCCATTTTTATAAATTCAGAACACAGAAGTGGTAGTAATTAATTTAAAATTAATTCTTGTTGTTAAAACAAAAAGCATTTTTTAAGAGATAATAACTATCAAAAGATTGGCACATGCTTATGTCCAGTTTAAATGTGAATTTATATCCAATGACCAACATTGTATTAAATGGTAAAAATATAATCTAATTATACTCTAAAATCACCAAAATTCATAATTTATCACTATTAATTATTTTGATTAAAAATTTTGTTTTTAATTAAAATTTAGTAATTTTCGCTATTCATCAAAATAAGAAAGTTATCAGAAAAGTACCAAAAATTCACCCTAAGCTAATTTCGATATTCCGAATCCAAAAATAAGTCCATTTTGAAAGATAAAATGTTTAAAATTTCAAAAAGTGGATATTATTATTCATAACGGCTAGTTTGATTGGTTGTGGCGTGTGTTATAACTCGAAGTTGCGTACAACACAAGCTACTATATTATTCAAAGGGAAGCGTACCATGGAAGCCTGGGGTGTTACATTCTCCCCTCATTCAATAAATTACATCCTAGAAATTTTTAAAATTGGTCTTGGGAATATAATGGAATGTACCACATCGGAAAATGTGTCAATAAAACTATCACTTTAAAAGAAAGAAAGAGAAGTACAAAGGTCACCTGAGATAACCTATAATAGGATTCCATGTAGAAAAACATGGATATGGATGATGAAATACGTGTCAAGTTCTGATGGAGAGGGATAGAAAACATGATCAGGAGAAATTTAACAACAAGAAAACCACAAACTTGTGATGGGACAAACGGCCATTAGTTTCCCAGTAGGAAAAGTAAACAAAAAACATTTTTTTTGTTTTAAGTTACATTTCATAAAGTCGAGGAATTCATTTCTGAGATTGACTAAGAACATAAAGAGATATACAAACTTTTTAAGAAATGTTTCATTCTTTAATAAATTTCTACTACTAACTCATTTTAAACGATGAGTATTCAAGAAGAATTAGTCACATTGGAAGAGCTAGAATAAACTTCTTATAGAATCACATGATCCACGAAGGCTAAAATATATATTTACCTTTTCTATAAGGATTAATAAAAAATAAAACGGTTAGTATAAGATCCGATGATCCCCCAAAAGGATATTCCATTAGAGAAAGAAACACTAATCTTAATTTCCAAAATTAAACCAACAATACCCAAAAGTTAAATAAATATTATTCAATAAACAATTGTCCTTAAAATCCTTCAATATAATTCAAACTAATAATGAAACCCAAAACATAGAAGAATTTGGTTATCTAGTCTTCCATGTTAAATTGTATCTCCAAATGTCATCAACTACTATTAAAGTCACATACTTAAAAGTAATTAACCTAATCACATATTCTCTATTATAGGATAATCATTTACATAAATAACCCAAATCACTATAAATACACAATAAAAACATAGATAAAAATCCACAATTACTCCTCAAACAAAATCCCATAGTATTCTATTCTCCTTGGGAATATAGTGTTCCCAAAAAAGTGAACATCTTCCAAAATAACATTTATCACTTAATCACCAAATCATTTTCCTATACTAAGGGTATTCATTTGATAAGACATAAGAACCCAAATCAACTTATTATTGATCAATAAAATCATTTAACTAAAAATAATTAGTCACACTAACTAGGGACTTCACGTAGTCCAGTGGTAGGTGATAAATCCCAATCATACATTGGTGGTGGGTTCGACTCCCACAGCTTTTTCCAATGCGACGGGTTGTCACACAGTCTTCGTGTTGTCCTTTTTCAAAAACTATGTTTTATAACATTACCAAAATGAGATATATTCCTCAAAATAACCAAAACATCATTTAACAACAAATGTTATCTTATACATTTCATTTTAATCCCAAAATATAATAACTTGTAATTGCCTCAAACGGAATGATCATATAAAACCAAATAGTTATTTATAACTATATCCACAATAGAAAAGATAAGTGTTCCTCAAATTTCATTCTCACATGAGAAACTACAGGTTTAAAAATACAAGAGAAAATTATTCCAAAGTAATACCATAACTAAGGAGCACTAATAATTTTAAACATTTCTCCAACCATTTATTTCCATATTTCATCTTCATTGACCAACAAAATATCAGATAGAATAGGGAATTCACTCGGGTAATGGCCAGGTCCCCGACATTTACGGCAAACGACTGTAAATGTATTCTTTGGACCGTTTTTATTTTCTTCCATAGTACTCTTCATTTTTCATCAGTAATTCTCTAGTTTATGTCCCTCTTTCCTGAACGTAAAGAATTTCATTGTTCCATTGAGTCACTTTCCTGGGTGTCTCCATCCACATTTCCTGCATGATAGAAATTGAGGATTCTTTTCTCCATGGTCTCCACTGCTGGAGCTCTTATCATTCATCAGCTCTCTCTTCTTTGTTGAGTCTGGGAGTTGGTTAATATATATGTTGTTGATCATATTTTTGGAAAACTGGTTTGGCATGAACATGATATCTTTTATGCTTATCAACATTCAATTTTGTTACGAATTTCCACCACCGTTCCCACCTTGTACATCATTCTCCATGTTACTATGAGTTCCTTGAAATCTAGTCATTGACTAAAACCATAAATAATTGTGTGAGTAACAGTAGTCATAAAATCATTTAGATAATATCATGACACAATTTTCTCAATTTGAAACACCTTAGGATTAACCAAGGTCATTTATTCTCATCCTATATTAAAATACTTCAAATCAGTTTGTAAAGAAAATGTAAATTATCCTAGGCATATCCTCCGGGAGTGTTGTAACCAAGAGTGCAGCAAGGGCCATTGTCGTGCATCAGTTCCCGTTAGAGTATAGCTCAAAGTGGTGTTTTCGGTATTTTCCCCTAGGTACATCTGTGCCAGATCCGCCTCTACCTTCTCATATCCAGACAGGAATGTATTGCTTGGAAAACTCACAAAATATCTACAATACCAAAATTCTAGGAAGTTCTTCTATACTAATTCTCAATGTCTATCTCAGGTCAATGTTCTCTAATCAGAGTTTATCTAAATCCAGTTTCCAAGATTTTTACTAAACATCATCTGATACCAAATGTAACGCCCCGACCCTAGTTACCCAGAGTCGATGCATTATTACGTATCATTGGCCTGATCACAAAAGATCAAGTCTTGAAATGCCGATTATTTTAGTAGCCATGGAATCACTAGATACATTCATAAAGTTTACATTACATCATAAAGTGAAAACCTACAACAACATCTTTTCTCCACACTCATATCCCCTTATACTATCCCTACAGGTCATTCATAAAATACTTCTTCACATCCTAGGAAAAATAAAACATTTAAAGGGGTGAGCTCAAATTCCCAATAAGGATATCAATATAGTGGAAACTTTCATAAATAAGCATAAACATTTAAGTCCATGTATAAATAAAACAAAAGCCTTTTAAACATCAACCTCAACATAATATGACAGAAAAATGAAATAATTTCATTTAATTATTCACATGGATATTCTAATAGTTGAATAATCACATGAAATATCAATAACCACTTTCATAATGATGGAATGCATAATGCCAGACTATCATAACCAGATAGTCAAGGTCTCGTTCCAAGACTACAAATAAGATTTTTTCAAGGCCTTATTCCAAGACACTAGTTTTTCTCATGAGACCTACCGCTGAATCGAGGAGCTATAGCGGGCTCCACCCATCACTTACGAAGTCAAATGCATTCCTCATATGAAAAGTTTGAATAATAAAATAAACATTTGTATTAAAAATAGCATAAGAAATGTCAATATTTATTCCATAAACCATGAATGGTATAAAAATAGCACATCAACAGTCAAACATAATGCATTCAATAAAATATAGAATATTGTATTGTAACATCACTAGTGGAAAAATGTATTTTTACGTCGGTTTTTTTTACATTTTGATGTCGGTTTTTATCCGACGTCAATAAAGGCGACGTAAAAAATATATGTTTCAATGTCGGTTTTTATAAACCGATGTCAAAAATCTTCGCCACGTGAGTCTTTGGCGTCATTTTATATAAAAACCGACACCAAATTTCAGGGCCTCGGGGATCTTTGGAGTCGGTTTTTATATAAACCGACGCAAAAAATCAGGCCCTGGTGGTCTTTGCCGTCAGTTTTTTTTAAACCGACGCTAAAATTCATGACCTCGGGGTTCATTGGCGTCGGTTTTTTAGAAATCTGACCTCTCAATATGGCTTCTACATGAGTTTTAAAGTCGGGTTTTGATAAAAACCGACGCGAAAAATACGTTTTATAAAAAAATATTTTCCACGTCGGTTTTCAAAAAAACTGACGTCAAAACCTCGAAACTCTGAATATTGTAATATAGATCGTTTCCCAAGCTTTGATTTGACTGGTTATGGAGCTAAAATGGACTTACGGATCAAAAGTTATGGTCGCCGTAAGTTGTACCTCGTTATGGGTCAATCGATACAACATTCTTTGAAGAATACATTAAAAAAGAGAACCAAAATGAATATTCCAAATGAACAAAAAAATATAATTAATGATTGAAACTAACTATAATTCTTTAATTGGGCCATTTGAATCGATATGTTGTTTATCATTATTTCACATCGTTTTAAGGGAGAACTCACGCGGTAATGAAAATAGAGAGTGGTAAAAAAATTCCAAAAAACTAATGAATCTTACGCATAAGTATTATTTTTGTATCTCGATTAGAAGAATCCTTCATCTTCATTATAAGAATAATAAGATTTTTAGTGATAAGGAAAACAATAATAATGAAATTAAATGATGAAAATAAATACCTTGTACAAATCGTCGATTGAAGAATATTTGAAATATGGATTGTATCATAGATTTCAAAAATGTTGAAAGAATGAAGATGATATTTTATATAGTGTAAATGAAAATTTTTACAGCGGCGATTCAATAAAATTTGAGCGGGATTTTGAAAATAGGAATGCGCGTTGGGAAAAAATTAAAATATCGAAACCGCGTATTTGAAATTTTACTTTTAACGTCGGTTAAATATATAACCGATGCTAAAAATATTCTCATGTTGGGGTATTAACATAAGGTTTTGAAAAAATAGATGCAAAAAGTCCCTTTTAACATCGGTTTTTTGTAAAACTGACACCAAAAAGGGCCTTTTTACGTCGGTTATTGAAAAAAACCGACGCCAAAAATCAAGGCTTATAATTTCCCACTTCCGACGGCCATAAATTTTGATCCGTAAGTCCGTTTTTTCTCCACGACCTGTCAAATTGAAGCTTGGGAAATTATCTAAAACCTTTATTTTGATATTTGGCGTCGGTTTTTTGTAAAACTGACGCCAAAAAGGGTCTTTTAACGTTGGTTATTAAAAAAAACTGACGCCAAAAATCAAGTCATATAATCTCAAACTTCCAATGCCTATAAATTTTGACCTGTAAGTCCGTTTTTGCTCCACGACCTGTCAAATTAAATCTAGGGAAATTATATAAAACTTATATTTTGACCATTGGAGTCAACTTTTTGTAAAACCGACTCAAAAAAGGGCTTTTAACATCGGTTATTAAAAAAACCGACGCCAAAAATCAAGTCATATAATTTCCAAATTCCGATGCCCATAACTTTTTATCCGTAAGTCCGTTTTTGCTCCATGAAATTTCAAATTGAAGCTTGGGAAATTATCTAAAACTTTAATTATGATCTTTGGCATCTTTTTTTTATAAAACCGACACCAAAAAGTTCCTTTTATCGTCGGTTATTAAAAAAATCGACGCCAAAAATCAAGTTATATAATCTCAAACTTCTGACACCCATAACGTTTGATCCGTAAGTCCGTTTTCGCTCCACGACCTGTCAAATTGAATATAGAGAAATTATATAAAACTGTTATATTGATCTTTGGCGTCAGTTTTTTTGTAAAACCGAGGCCAAAAAGATCTTTTTAACGTCGGTTATTAAAAAAACCGATGCCAAAAATCACGTCTTATAATTTCCAACTTCTGACGCCCAAAACATTTGATCCGTAAGTCCGTTTTTACTCCACGACCTATCCAATTGAAGATTGGGAAATTATATAAGACCTTTATTTTGATCTTTGGCATCATTGTTTTGTAAAACCGATGCCAAAAAGGGCCTTTTAACGTCGGTTATTAAAAAAAACCGACGCCAAAAATCATGTCATATAATATCAAACTTCCAACGCCTATAACTTTTGATCTGTAAGTCCGTTTTTGCTCCAACACCTGTCCAATTAAAGCTTGGGAAATTATATAAAACTTATATTTTGATCATTGGCATCGTTTGTTTGTAAAACCGACGAAAAAGGGCTTTTTAACATCGTTTATTAAAAAAACCGATGCCAAAAATCATGTCATATAATTTCCAACTTCCGATGCTCATAACTTTTGATCTGTAAGTCCGTTTTTGCTCCATGAAATGTCAAATTGAATCTTGGGAAATTATATAAAACTTTCATTCTGATCATTGGCATCGGGGTTTTGTAAAACCGACGCCAAAAATGGCCTTTTACCGTCAGTTATTAAAAAAACCGACGCCAAAAATCAAGTTATATAATATCAAACTTCTGACACCCATAACTTTTGATCCGTAAGTCCATTTTCGCTCAACGGCCTGTCAAATTGAAGCTAGAGAAAATATCTAAAACTTTTATTGTGATCTTTGGCGTCGGTTTTTTTTAAAACCGACTCCAAAAAGGGATTTTTAATGTCGGTTATTTAAAAAACCGATGCCAAAAATCAAGTCTTATAATTTCCAACTTCCGACGCCCATAACTTTTGATCCGTAAGTCCGTTTTTCCTCCACGACCTGTCAAATTGAAGCTTGTAAAATTATCTAAAACGTTTTTTCTGATCATTGGCGTCATTTATTTGTAAAACCGATGCCAAAAAGGTCCTTTTAACGTAGGTTATTAAAAAAACCGACGCCAAAAATCAAGTCATATAATCTCAAACTTCCGATGCCCATAACTTTTGATCTATAAGTCCAATTTCGCTCCACAACCTGTAACATTGAAGCTAGAGAAATTATCTAAAACTTTTATTTTGATCTCTGGCATCAGTGTTTTGTAAAACTGACGCAAAAAAGGACCTTTTATCGTCGGTCTCTTCAAACCGATGTTAAACTACCGACGTTAAAAACCCTTTTTCCACTAGTGCATATTAACCTCAATCATGAATAATGAAGGATATTGACATAGATGAAAATAATCATCAAAACTATTTGAGGGAAATAACCCCCTTTTCTTTGAAAACATTTAAAAGTCACTCTATTTGTCAAGAATCCATTTAAAATAGATTTTAGAATCAAAGTGTCACATACCACTTTGAAACATTAAAAGGAATTTTGATTTGAAAACTTTAATGTATATATAAATAAATCCTTAAAACCATTTTTAAACCATGGACATTAATGAGAAATATTTAGAATAATAAATGTTTCAAACATTTTAAAATGATATTTTAGTTAGGGTTTCTAACCAAAAGAGAGACACTTGAATACAAATAATTTAGGTAATAAAAACTTTGTAATATCATGATAATAAATTGATTAATGATATACTATGTCAAAGTACATTATATACACCATATAAAAGTGATTTGGTGTATAACAACAATGGAGTCTTAATGGAATGTAAATTGAGATTAAATCACTCATAAAGGTCATATCCTTAGGTTAAGGATAAATCAACGACATAATTATGTGTGAAAAATATAAATACACTCAATATTATAGGATATTCAGTGAAAAACAATCAAAGGACATTCACATATATTCTTGTAAAAACAACACATATGAATTGGATGTTTATCTCAACAAATCGAGATTGAGTAAAAATTACTCTTGTGAAGTTCATACCAATGAATTTAGAATTTATAAATTGAGTGATTATGTGTATCAAAATTATATCCATAGAAAGGAGAGTGGAAATTTTGACACAATCAAATTAATAGTGATTCCACACATAATCTTAGAGTAAAAAAATCAATGAAGTATGCGTAAAGCCGAATGAGTGGAAATTGAAATTTCAAATTCCCTTATTGATTTGGTAACTTAAGAAACATACAACCATGAATGAAGGATCATAAAATAATTATGTAAATGTACATGAATTAAATTATATTACATAATAAATACAAACATGGGCAGTACACACCACATGAAATAAATAAGTGGTGAAAAATGGAAATATCACAGGATTAAAAGTGAGATAAGAAACCCCTTACGTTGTAATTTTTCCTTGGTAGAGGGTAGGTTAACCTCTTTTATAATGGTTAAATAATTGTTATTGAATTATACAAGAATCATATACATTAATATGATATCACATATGATCTTTTGACATTGATTTGTTGATAATATCATAGTATTATCGTCGTTTTGGGTGTTAACAGATTCATTTTCTTTTATATTCTTTGTTATGTGAGTAATATTTTTTTATGAATAGGATGAATCATATTAATATCAAGAATTATATTATGTCTCTAAAAATTATTTTTAATCATCAAATAAAATTTAGTCTTGAATTGATATGATGGGGAATGAATCTGATCGTGTTCGTGGAGACGATAATCCGTATGTACGCACGAGCGACAATATCATTCTTTTGATATTAAAATAATATATAATTGGATGGTATATCATATATACAGAATAATTATAATGTTATATTTATTATTTACATGAATTAAACATCATTATTATATCCATCCAAATAATAATATATTGAATAACAATTATACCACGACGTAGAGACGGTAGGCCGTACGTATGCAAGTATGGTGACATGTCATTCAAAGGATGGATAGAATAATAAATATGGATGTACCATATTTATAATAAAATCAAAGTATATAGAAGATACTGGAATTATATGTTTATAATGGAAATAAGAAAGAAAGAATAATTTGAAGAAGAAAGAAACTTGAAAATGTTGGTGAAAACATTACCTCTTTTTCGGGTTCTTCCTTTTGATTTGATCAAAAGGGATCCTTAGGTTAGATTGATGACTAAAGGAAGGACTCTAGGTTAAATTGAGGAAATTTTAGAGGATAATTGGGCATGGGTTGGCCAAACCAAAAGGCTTTGAAGGTATGAAGAATTGGTTAGAAATGGTGTCCTTTTATAAGGGGGAGGAGGGGCTCTTAAGGTAACACTTAAAGTATTAATTTATAATAAATTAATATTCAGTTTATAATGGCTCCAAAGTGGATTATTCAAGGTATAAGTTGGGTATGGGTCTAATTCGTTTCATACATTATATTTTAGACAATTTTGGGTCACTATATTAACCTTATCATTTATATGTAACTCTTAGTTAAATTGTTTGACATTTACCATGTCACTTTGTATTTTTATATTATATGGTTAATAAACATACTATATACTTCCAAGAGACTCCCAAGTGGTCCATTAATGATAAAAATATCATTATATATGTCCTTTCACCGAACCATAGATTTTTATGAATATAAAATGAATTAATAAAATACTATTTGTTTTAAAAACTCATTTATGTCAATTTTGACACTATTTAATAATTGATTTTTTTTAAAGTCATAAACACTTTATTAATTATAAAAAAATTAATTTAAGAAATATTAAAATGTCATTTTAATCAATAAATTTAGTTAATTGAATCCAAACTTTCAAATTATATTTATTTTAATATTTATAATACCAATTATTTGATTCTTTCATTAATAAAGAAAATATTGCATCATTATTATGTCATAAATAAATTTAATTATTCAATGTCTAAAAATTATAAATAAACTACGATTATGTACGAAATAATTTCATATTTATAATGAATATTTATAGTAAAAAATATAACATATATAACCCTATGTAAAAATTGTGTTTTTAAAAGATATATGCTTATTTCATTTTTGTATTTACCTTAACTTAATTAATATAAAGTGTCATTATCACTTACAAGTGGATCCATGGGGTCCCAAAATCGACTCAAAGATTCCCATGGTCGGAAATTTATCAACCAATAGGGTTAAGACACGTTTTAGGGTAATTTATTATTATTCTAATATTATTTTTTTACCCTTATTTACAGGATTTACCCTTTAACCACGGTAAATAAAATATTTACCGAAGCAATTTTTCAAAATGTCTTAAAATAAAAGTTACCAATTTACACAATTTGGACATCCTGATTCTAAATATAGAATTCATTTTTCTAAATTCAAAACACAGAAGTGGTAGTAATTAATTAAAAATTAATTCTCGTTGTTAAAACAAAAAGCGTGTTTTTAAGGGATAATAACTATCAAAAGATTGGCACTTGCTTATGTCTTGTTTAAATGTGAATTTATATCCAATGACCAATATTGGATTATATAGTATAAATACAATCTAATTATACTCTAAAATCACCCAACTTCATAATTTATCACAACAAATTTTTTTGATTAAATTTTTTTTAATTAAAATTTTGTAATTTTCACTATTCATCAAAATATGAAAGTTATCTGAAAATTACAAAAATTAACCCTAAGCTAATTTTGATATTCCGAATCCAAAAATGAATTCCATTTTGAAAGATTAAATGTATAAAATTTCAAAAAGTGGGTATTACTATTCATAACAGCTAGTTTGATTTGTTGTGGTGTGTGTTAGAAGACGAAGTTGCGTACAACACAAGCTACTGTATTATTCAAAGAGATGCGTACCGTGGAAGCTTGGGGTGTTACAATTTGGATGGCACAGTATGAACTGTTATATGGAAAGAGATGTCACACACCAACCTATTGGGATGATGTTGGTTAAATAAAACTCATAGGCCCAGAACTGGTGGAGGAAATGATGGAAAAAAGTAAAGGTACTCCCAAACCACATCAAAGCAGCTCAAAGTATGCAGAAGAACTATGCCGATAATTGAAGTATGGATTAAGAATTTCATGTAGGATATTATGTTTTATTGAAGGTATATTCATGGAATGGAGTCATATGTTTTGGTAAGAAGGGAAAATTTAGTCCTAGGTACATCAGACCATTCGAAATTTTAGAACCAATTGGGGATGTAGCTTACCGTTTGGCAATGCCGCCAAGTCTCTCCAAAGATCACGATGTGTTCCACGTATCACTGTTGAGAAAATACATGCCAGACCCAAGGCATGTACTCACCTATGAAAAAGTAGAACTGGAACCCAATCTATCTTATTGCGAAGAGCCTATCAATATTTTTGATACAAGAGAGCAAGTGCAGAGAAACCGGACGACTCGTTTGGTAAAAGTTTTATTGAGAAACTATAAGATGGAAGAGGCAACATTGGAACCTGAGGAACTTATGGTGAAGAACCACCTGAGTATTTTTAAGAAATAATATTTTAGAAATTTCAAAGATGAAGTTATTTTATGTAGGGGAGAATGTAACACCCCAAGCTTCCACAGTACGTTTCCCTTTGAATAATGCAATAGCTTGCATTGTACGCAATTTCGATATTCTAACACACCGTGACCAATCAAACTAGCTGTTATGAATAGTAATACCCACTTTTTGAAATTTTATAAATTTTCTCTCTCAAAATTGACTTCATTTTTTGATTTAGAATATTGAAATTATCCTAGGGTGAAATTTTGGTACTTTTCGGATAACTTTTATAGTTTGATGAATAGTGAAAATTACAAAATTTTAATTAAAAACATCTTTTTTAATAAAAATATTTATTAGTAATAAATTATGAATTTGAGGGGTTTTAAAGTATATTTATAATATATTTTTACCATTTAATATAATTTGTTCATTGGACATGATTTCACAATTAACCCGGACATAAACTAGTGCCAATCTTTTGATAGTTATTATTTCTTAAAAACACGCTTTTTGTTTTGACTGTGGGAATTAATTTTAAATTAATTTCTTTCACTTCTGTGTTTTGAATTTAGAAAAATGGATTCCATATTTGGAATCAGTATGTCAAAATTGTTTAAATTGTTAACTTTTATATTTATACATTTTGAATAATTACTTCCGTAAATATTTTATTTACCATGGTGAAAGGGTAAGTCCGGTAAATAAGGGTAAATAAATAATATTATAAAAACAATAAATTACCCTAAAACGTGTCCTAACCTTATTGGTTGATACATGTCTTACCATGGGAATCTTTGGGTCAATTTTGGGACCCCATGGAGCCACTTCTAGGAGATAAGGACACTTTATATTAATTAAGTTAAAGTAAATACAAAAATGACATAAGAATAAATCTTTTAGAAAAACAATTTGTACATAGAGTAATATACGTTATATTTTAGACTATAAATATTAATTATAAAGATAAAAATATTTCCTACATAATAGTATTTTATTTACAATTTTTAGACATTTAATAATTAAATTTATTTATGACATAATAATGATGTGGTATTTTTCTTATTAATGAAAGAATCAAATAATTGGTATTATAAAAGTTAAAATAAAATTAATTTGAAATTTTTGTTGCCATAAACTAATTTTATTGGTTAATATGAAATGTTAGGATTACTTAAATTAATTTTTTTGTAATTAATAATGTTTTTAAGACTTTAACAAAAATCAATTATTAAATATTGTCAAAATTGACATAAATGAGTTTTTAAAACATGTTTTATATTATTAAATGATATTATGTTAATAAAAATAAAATGTTTGGCCAAAGGAATTATATCAAGATAAGTGTATCATTAATGTACCAATTGGGGGTCGATTGGATATATATAGTATGTTTATTAACTATATAATAAAAAAATACAAAATAAAATGGTAAATGTCAATCTAATTAACAAAGAGTTAAAACTAAAAGATAAGGTTAATATAATGACCCAAACCTGTCTAAAATCTATTTTTTGAAAGGATTTCGACCCATTCCCACCTTATAATTTTAATCATCCCGTTTTGAGCCATTATAAACCGATTATGATTTTATTATAAAATAATACATTATGTTTTTCCTAAAGAGCCCCCCTCCCCCTTATAAAATGACACAAATTTTATCCAATTCTTCACACCTTCATAGACTTTTTGTTCGGCCAACCCCTGCCCAAATACACTATCAACTTTCCTAACTTCATCCTATAGTACTTAGTTTGATCATAAAGCCATCTTAAGGAGCCCTTTTGATCAAATCAAAAGGAAAAAACCAAAGAAGAGGTAATGTTTTCACCACCCCTTTTTCAAGTTCCATTCTTCTTCAATTTCTTCTTTATTTGTTATTTCCATTCTAAAATAATAACTCTAGTATATTCTATATACTGTGATGTTATTATAAATATTGTAAAACCATATTCAGTATTCTTTCCATCCTTTGAATGACATGTCACCATACGTGCGTACGTACAGCTTACCGTCTCCACGTCATAGTGTAATTGTCATTAAAAAACATTATTATTTGGATGGGTATGATAATGATAAGTAATTTGTGTAAATAATAAATATAAAATTATAATGATTCTGTATATATCATATACCATCCAATTATATATTATTTTAATATCAAATGAAAGATATTGTCGCTCGTGCGTACGTACAGACTACCGTCTCCACGAACGCGATGAGATTCATTCCCCATCGTATCCATGTAATTATAATTCACATTAGATGATTAAAAATAATTTTTATGGACTTGATATAATTCTAGATATGAATAAGATACAACCTATCCATAACAAACACGGCTTAGGTAACAAAATATATAAAATAAAACGAGTAAGTTAACACTAGGAACGATGATAATACTAATATATTATTAACAAATCAATGTTAAAAGATCATATATGATATCATATTAATGTATATGATTCTTGTATAATTTAATAACAATTATTTCACCATTATATAGGAGTTTAACCTACCCTAAACCAAAGAAAAGTACAAGTTAAGGATTTATTTCACAATCTCATCATTATCCGAGTTGGTTTATACGTAATTATCTACTGGGACCTCTTTATCATCCATATCCATGTTTCTTAAAAATGTATTTCAAAATATTCTTACTATTTTACCGAATATGGGTTAATGTCATTTATACCCTTGTTTGAATTTTTATAAAAATTTTATAAAGGAATCTTTCTGTCGTTTTCCAAACAAGTTCCTTTTTAACCTTTTCAACCGAATTAAGGTAAGAATGCCTTTTTTAACTTATACGGCGAGTGCATCTATTTTACGCCACTATAAAATCGTCGAAGCTTCCCTTAAAAGCTTATAAGAATATTTTTAAAGTAAAATTTTTCTTTTATAATTATGTGACTTTTAAATTATTTCAAAAAACAGATATTTCTTTCAAATAGTTTTGATTTCATATATGCCAACATCCTTTGATGGATTTTAAGTTTATTTGAAGTTGATTTATTATGATACAAAACTTCCATATTTTATTGAAGGTTTTGTGATATGTTTAACTATGGATGTGTTATTTTTATACCAGTCATGGTTTATGGAGAAAGTATTGACCTTTCGTATGCTAGTTTTAATACGAATGTTTATGTTTTGTTTAAACCTGCTCATATGTGGAATGTATTGGACTTAATAAGTGATGGGTGGAGCCCTCTATAGCTCCTCGATGCATCGGTAGGTCTCATTAGACAAACTAGTGTCTCGGAATGAGGCCTTGACACAATTTTATTTGTAGTCTTGGCACGAGGCCTTGGATACGTGGTTATGATAGTCTGGCATTATGCATTTTATCATTATGAAAGTGGTTATTGATATTTCAAGTGATTATTCAACTAGTAGAATATCCATGTGAATAAGTAAATGGTATTATTTTTTTTTATTTTTTCCATATTATGCTTAAGTTCAAGTTTAAAAGGCTTTTGTTTTAGTTATACATTTTCTTAAATATTTATGCATATTTATGAATGTTTCTGCTATATTGTTATCCTTACTGGGCATTTGAGCTCACCCCTTTCTATGTTTTATTTTTCCCAGGATGTGAAGAAGTATTTTATGAATGACCTGTAGGGATAGTATGAGGGGATAATAGTGTGGAATATGGAGACTATGTTGTTGTAGTTTTCATATTATGATGTAATGTAAACTTTATGAATGTATCTAGTGTTTCCAAGGATACTAAAATAATCAATCTTTCGAGACATGATCTTTTATGATCATGCCAATTTTATGTAATAATTCACCAACACTGGGTAATAGGGGTTGGGGTGTTACACATTTGACTGTTTATGTTTTCATTTCATGATGATTTTTGGATTTCCTATGATTTCCTAGTTAGAGGAAGATTGATTAATTAAAGGAATATTGTTTGGTTATCTAGGTGACTTACCCCCTCATTTTCAAGTTTACACACTTGAATTAAATGGTTCTAATGAATAAGAATTTGATTCAAGGGTGGGTAAACATATGTGGAATGAATAAGAGTGATTAAAAATAAATGGGTGGGTATGCCCATGTGATAGAAACGGATGAGATGTGTTACAATGAGGGTGAATACTCTTTGTTTTTATGGGTTTTTAATGGGGATTAAAGAAAAGGTAAATTCATTATAAGAGTTAAATGTATTTTGATGAAAGTGATGAATAATGATGGGTTATACTAATTTTATTAATTGAATGGAAAATGATTAAACAAGCGAGTAAACTCATGGTATATATTTAAATATGAAATTTCAATATGAGAGGGTATAATCAAATGGAATGGGATAGTTTATATGAGTGGGAATATTAATATGGTATCATTTGTTAAATGGTTTTAGAAAAAATGTTTAAATGTGAAAGGGAATAGATTATGAAGGTATGATAGTGCCTTTGGTTAATGTAATAAGAACAACTTATGATAGTTGAAATGAATTTAGTGAACTTTATACATATAGTATGGTTTAGTCCACACATCTTATTTATGATCATAAATCACCTTATTTCAATTTAAATGTTTAAAGGAAATTGGAATTGGCATGTTATATCCAAGAGAGACCTTGCCTCATGCTTTGAACTGAATATGTGACCATGACGATGTAATTTGAAATAAGAATCCCTAAAAATTTTCCTAATGTTAAATTGTGTTATTTTATAAATATATATATGTTTGACTTATAAAAGGGTTATGAGGCAGGGACTGATGCTCTATATAATCAGGGGGTTCTATACATGACATAATAGACCCATGATATTTATATATGTATGTATGTATGATAGATAAAAGGTTGTGAGACATGGAATGATTGTCCATGCACTCATGGGGTTCTAGATATGACATTATGAACCCAATATATAATTTTATATATATTATTGGTAAATGGGTTGTGAGATAGGGACTGATGCTCTAAATAATCAGGGGGTCCTAGACATGATTTTCTACACCCATGATATATATACATGTATGATTGTTAAATTTGATGTGAGTTAGGGACTGCTGATCTAAATACTCATGTGGTTCTAGACCTAACATTCTACACCAATTAATTGAAATTGGAGTATGGGTCCAATTGGTTGTATATGAATTGGATGAAAAGGATGATTAAACCTGATGTGATAAAATGATTTGAATTGAATATGAGAAATGGTTCAGACTCCTATATGAGTCGAGGAAAATGTTGAGAAATGGGTATCCATGGGAACCCTATGGTATATGTGGTTAAATAATATTTAATTTACTAAATGTAAAAATTTACTTTATTAACTATATTTTATTCTTTATTAAACTTCATACACTATTACTATATAAATACATAATTGAAATATTTGGAATATTATTCCAGCAATCATTGGATACTGGTATCTCCATTATGAGTCCCTTTGGAACCTAGATAGGTTGTTTATTTATTCAATTTGGTTATTACATCACCACACCTACAAATTGTTTAATTATTATTCAATGTCTAGTTTTTGATAGAAAAGGACCAAGCTAGAGCTTGGGATGATCGATGAGATCACATGTGTGACTTTACTGTCTTTTTCCAATTTTTGTACTATAGTGTAAATCTTGTTTAACTGATTACTGCTTTCAATTATATATCATCACCATTTCGTCAATTCATCTATTGTATAAAATGGTGTTGGCAATTTTTATTAAATTGAATATACTATTCTTCCGCGACTCTATTATTTGTTTACATCTTACATTATTGTCATCTATTTATATACTATTATACTGTTTTGAAAACATTAATATGAGGGTATAGTCTCCCCACTATCATCTCAGGTGGTCCTCACTTCTAGTCAGTAGCCTCTAGTGTACGGGGAGATGCGCTTGAGGCCGTATGTTGACTGTTCTGGCTACCAGTTCAATGGGTAGATATGTCGTGTTGTTACATTCAATGACATCAATGTATCTTTCATAAAATCATCCATTCCAACTTTAATAAAATTTAAAAAGGAATTGGAATTTTCATTATCATTCATATCACAGAAATCAATCAATATTTGTAGATGTTTATTGGAAAAATTGAAATTTCTAATTTCATATGATTATCCCATGGAAATTCCTCCCACAATTTTTTCATAATACATTACTCAATTTTGATTTTTTTATCTTAAGAATAAAATAAATAAAAAACCATTAAATAAATCACTTATCTATTTTTCATACACAATGTCTCATAGGTTTTTATTTTAGATTCCATTCACAAAAAAAATATATTTTTATCAAAATCTACTAGAATTAGAACTTCTAAACAATTAATAATTATATTATATTTTGAAAAGTATTATTCATATTTCTACTAAAAATTTATTTTTTATTTCCTATAATCTATTATATTGTGGATTGTATGGAGAGATAAATAGGTGTTTTTTCCCAAGATTTTTAGATATGATTTTATATAATTACATATTTACTGCTTTCTATGTTTAATTCTCAAAATTAGTATATATATACTCATATCACTTTCAACATCCCTTTTTAAACATCTAAACAAAGATACAACCACAACTTAATGATTCATAAACATTATATTGGTTATTTTGGGGAAATCCTTAATGATAGTAAAAAATTACAAATCAATTTCCTATTAATTTCTCATCATACCACAATGATCAGAGTGAATGATACCATGTGGTCTAGTGGATTGGATTTCATCATTCTTGTAATTTATGTTAACTATCTTCTATTTTTGACATATTTTAAAACCAATATCTTTTTCCGTTTTCAGTGGTGGTAAATTTAATAAATTTTAAAATTTCAAAAAAATTTAAAATTCCAAAAAATTTAATACCTTCCAAGAAAACATTTACAATTGATTGATTTTATAAATCATTCCACCCTCAACCAATAAGTCACATGAGTTATAAGGATCTCTAATATAGAATTGGTTTTTACTAGTTCATTCCCCCAAAGAAACAACTTTCCACCCTTGAAACAAATTTTGATACAAGATTCATTATTTATGATAGAATATATACCAATATAATAATGTTAGCTACCACTTATAATTTTTTGTTTAATCCCACCATCATATATAATTTCCATTGATTTTAAATTGTAAGCTTCAATATCACTCGTTCAAATTCCTCCAATGTTTAAGAAAATGTTCCTCCCAAAAGACACATATATTACATCATGTTCATAAAATTACATTAATATTTTTATATCAGCTGTCATATGTTAGTAAAAACCACTATCTGTAATATATAGATTCCGTAACCCCATGTGAACATATGATATGTTATCTTTTATGTAAAATCAAATACTTTGATAGCTTATGATATGCCAAACCCCGAGCCCCAATTATAGTAAATGATAATTATATATTAATAAAACTATTATTCAATGAATATTTTAATATTTCAGGGAACAAAAAACTAATATTATATGACGAATATAAATTTTTTAATATACTGCGTCAAAATATGCCCCTAACGAATTTATAAAATTTTCCCTCAAAAATAAATTTTCATGAATAATAAAAACTATAGTATATAACAGTTCCCCATATTATTTTAAATAAATTTTCCTAATATATATAATTAAAATTAAATTAAATATTAATTAAATTCAAATAACTATAAGAACTTGTGGTGGTAATAAAGAAATATTTTTTCAAAAACTATTTATTTTTTATGAAAGTGATTTTGTTTTAAAATGAATACTTTATATCAATTCCAATTTAATGAAATAATATTTAATAGTGAATGATTTATATTAAATTTATAGCTTATATATCTGAAAATATTAATTTATAACCATATAAATATTACTATTATCCATATTGTTAATATAAGATAATACATTTCATGAAAAATTATTTCCTTGAAAAATTGTCTGTTGTTGTGAATTTTAGGATTATTTTAAAGAAAAATTTCTAACTGAAATTGTTGAATTTAATCAAATTGATTCCATAATTTTAATCAGTATAATTAATATTTTTTCGATAATTACAAATTAAAATTTTTACCATAATTATTAGAAATTTCATAAAAAATTAATTATGAGGTTTAATGTTAAAATGAGGTTTTTCAAATCACATTTACTTATAATAAATATAACATTCCATACATATATAATTTTTAGATGATAAATTTTATTTAATTTTTATAAATAATTTTTTGAAATTATATAACTAGGTATTTTTTAATTTATTCAGAAAGAATAAATTACCTATGTAAATAAAAATATAAAAGACACCGTTGAGAAAATTAAAATTGTAAAATTATTTAAACATAAAGTCTATGGAAGAAAATAATAAAAAAAAATTATTCTATGTTTTGTCAGATTTTATCATCCATATATTCCATTCAATTAATTATTATCTAATTTGGACGCACTTTGGGTGACAGTGAGTTCCCAATATTGAATATTTTTGTGTACCTAAAAAAATGACACTCTTCCATACTTATGAATGGAATCTCACTTATCTCACTTATTAAAACAAATAAATCCATTTAGATCAACCAATACCAAAACAATTCTCCCTAAAATCCTTGGATAAATAATTATGGTTCATATCTTCTCATAAGAATAACCCTAATGTCATTATGAAGAGATCCAAATGATATAAGAGGATGTATTTCTCTTAACAAATATCATTCATTTTCTTTCAAATTTTCCACCTTATATTATGTATTAAAATATAAAATATAATTACAATATTATCTAAAATAAAATGAGATGTTATTACACTTATGGAATATTATTTATCCATCTACACCTTGATAAAATGGGAAACAAAATCATTGATCACATGTATGGTGGATTACCACCTCATAAACTAATGTAACTTATTTACCGTAAACACCTCTAATGATTGTATGTAATTATGGATTTAATGTGTATATATAAAACATATATTATTATTATAATATCAAACACACCTTCTTTATTTAAATACTATTTATTACAGGACAACTTCAGTCATGTGTACGACAGACTACCACATGGTGAGGTAATGCGATTATTATTTTTCACTAATGATTTTCATGGAAGGTAATAAATGATAATTTTAATAGTTATATTTGATATATATACCCTTATATTTATTTTTTTAATGGTATTTTATTTCCCACTTCATTACCCTTTCACCCATTAATGTAATTACATCGTCTCTCATGCAAATGTACCACCTACTATCTCCATAAAGCGAGGGGATACATTTTCCATGCCCAACATTCAAGAAAAATTATAAAAATGAATCCAATTAGTAAATGTGATAGTTATAAAATTAATATCATTCAAGATGATATTTATATATATCATATGTAAAGGAACCATATCATTCATAACTAAAAAAGTGCAAGAAAACAAGATAATTAAAACTCAAAACGATGAAAATAACTTATTATTATTAATAAAATAGTCATAAAATGTTATAATAAGATTATTTTTTATATTATAAAAAATAATATGTTATTTTATATTTTAATATAATTATTAAATAAATTATAATTTTTTTGAAGATCATTATAAAAAAGGGATTCATATGGTAAGTTATTTCGTCTCAATTTCTATTTCCTAGAGTCATATTTATTAATATAAACAAATTAATATTTATATACTATATATACCACCCCTTTAATGATTTTATCATGAATAAATATTTACTAATGATTAATATTTTTTATTTTTATTTTTATTACTAAAGGGGATAAAAATTAAATGTTACAAAATAGATAAAAATATTGTAAATTATCACATTTTTTTTATTGTTATCTTGGTATTGAAACAATAAATTTATTATGATAGTTTTTCATTAGAAATTATATTTATATTAAATATTATTATTATATATATCATCAATACTATTTTTTCTAAAATTGTCTTATATTTTTATTTAAGGAATATATTTTTATTAACTCAAGAAATAATGATAAATATGTACTATTTACTCAATAAATATATTTGATGAGAAGTCACATAGATTCATATAATAAATTTATTATTTGGTATATGAGGAATTTTTTGGATTTTGATATATGGGTTGTGAATGGTTTAATATATACCCTAAATACATGAATAGGTCCTATGAGACAAATCAGTTGGCTAACTCAAATGGGTATTTTCCCTATGTATTTAATTATCTTGAGAGTTGTCTTGATAGAAGAGGTATCATGATGCATGAGGTTAGGATGTCCTATAATAAAGAATTTAATTAATTTATTATTATTATTGTTATCCATGATATGTTTTTATTTATATTATCTATGTGTGAATTTTATTCTCATTTTATTTAATTAATGGAATTGTTTAGTTATTTAAAATTATATTTAGATTATGCCAGGTCTAATAATGATATTAATGTTATTATTTAAATAAAATGTCTATTTATATATTTAACATTCCATACTGATTATTCATTTTTTATTCATGGTAAATTATAGTCTATGTAACCCTTATTAATCATTTTATGTCACCACTTTATTATGTTTTTCCCCAGGATGCCAAGATATGTATTATGATTGATAATTATGGAAATGAGAGATGAAAATATGGATAAAGTAAAATAATATATAATTTTTTATTCCACGATTCCAATTATATTGTGAGATTGACGTATGTTACTAGTTTAAAAATACTACTAAACTATACGTTCCTTTTGGATTCCATTTATTTTATTTTATTCCAATGTGAAAAAGTATCCAATAACTATAGGAAACAAGGGTGGGATTCTTAACAATTGTTATCAAAAGAATATTTTTAGAAATCTTGGTTAATATATTAAGGAATTAATAGATTACAAAACACAAACATATGTTAGACTTTGTTCACATATATAGAATAACATCTTATCATTTTGGTAATGATTATATTATATGGGGTTTCATTTAAATATGTCACTCTCTAGAGACTACAAGTGGATGTGGTTATGAAACATTTGTATATAGTAGTAATATATATGAGAAGGCTGCATTGGGCTTGACCACATCATCACTTTCTGAACAATAATAGGCTTTACTTCACACTAATTTGACACTCCCAGGTGATTTACATTGTATTTTACATGGTTTCATAACAAAAAATTATAACAGATTTAAAAATAAATATATCTCAAAATAAAACATGTTTATGATAATTATATTGACAATGAATTTTTTTAATATCATAAACTATTATACTATATTAAGAATTATAAATGATGATTTTAAATTGAATATTTTTTGATTTAATCTTAAATATGCTATTTTAGCAACTTTTTCTTGGAAGTAAGAATCATGTCAATACTCATTAATGGTGTTGAGATTTCTAAAATCAGCAAGACAATATAGATGGTTTTGTAACTGATAAGATCCCATAAATATTAGGGCATATTAATATGGTTATGAAATTTAACCCTGTCTGTATAGAGAAACTAGTTTTTCCAAAGCAATATTATGTCATGTTTGATCAGTCTATGTGGTATAACCCCCCATCATTTTGTGGTTCTACTATTGTTGTGGTAGTCGAACAATTGATTATGTCCATTGATATGATATTTTTGGCATTGGGATTCTGGAAATTTTTTTATGTTTAGTATATTATCTCAATGGAAATGTTGATCAATGGTGGTAATTGATCCATAATACCATGGAGGAATAGGAAATTGAACAGATTGGATTGAAATATTTTATAATATCATTCATAGAAAAATATTTCCATTACGATGAACAAATTAAAATAAAGAGACTATTTAAAATCACAAATAAAGAGGATTATAAATGAGTTATTGAGTTTTAGGATACCATTACAAGGATAACCATGAAATATATAAATATATATTATACACCACATAGAGTGTATGATTGACCATTTAATTAAATGGATCCATCAATGTATACAAAGTCTTCTGGTCTCTCTAATGTTTTCATCATATGATGAAATAGTTTTAAGGTCCATAAAATCTAGGATGGAATTCTCTTAATCCTACATGTTAAAGGAAAATAATGAAAATCTTAAGTCCAATAAACTCCAATAAAAATGGAATGCATCAATGAAAGAGGAGAGAATAAAAAAATTTCTTAATAGTGATAACCATGGAAATAATATAACACATCGACCTTATAATCCCATGGTCGATTCATTATTTTAATACATTGGCATAATTTCAAGGAATCAGATCCTGAATGACCAATTAGTATAGTATTTTTGGAAGACTAGATACATACATATGTTCAATATTACAACATAAAATTAAATACAACATATAAATTATATTAGTAACATATAAAATCATATATTATCCATGTAATTCATTTATAATATACTTATTCACATCCTGGGGAAAAATAAAACATATGAAATGGGTGAGCTCTGATGCTCAGTAAAAGAATAAAATAGATCAGAATCATGAGTAATATGAAAAAGTGAATAACTAATAGTACACATTCTATTATAAATAAACTTGAACATAATATGGAAGGAATAATAGCTAAATAAAAAATTACATAAAAACCCATCAGTATTCTAGTTGTCGAATAACCAATTTGAATATCAATCTTTAGTTTCATAATGAGGGAATGTACAATGATAGACATCATAGTCACACCGTCAAAGCCTCATAAAAATTCCATAATAACCATTCCATCGAGGCTTCGTGCTAAGATACTTATTTGTCTCATGAGACCTGCTGATGCATCTAGAGGATATAGTGTTCCATAGCCATCACTTACTATGTTTAATACATTTTTCATATGAAAAGGATGATACATAGTCAATATAAACATTCATATTTAAAATCATGCAAATTAAATGAGAATACATTAACTATAACCCACTAATTGTGTCAAATTAGAACATCCATAATCATACTAATCATCAAACATTTAAAAACATATGTTAGATGATATCATAAGGGAAACACCTCAATGAAGTAAAAGATAAATCAATGGATGTTGACATAGATGATGATAATTTTAATTGAGACCATGGAAATTTCATGAGGAAATAATCTTCAAACATTCTAAAGTATCCCATACCACATTAAATCATTCAAATAATAATCCATTAGAATATCATGATAATAATGATACTCATGATATGATATACCAACGGGCAGTACAAAACCCACATGCAACGAATAAGTTGTGAACAAGGAATATATCTCCTAATAGTTAAATTGAAAGAAAAATCAATTTTAATTAGAATAGAAGAGTTGTTTTGAAAAATCATTTATATTTGTCATGAAATTAGATTATAAAAATGTATATACTAAAAAATAAAATGTAAGTACATTGAAATTTCATTTTATGTATAAATTTTGTCCCACTGATGTGAAATCATGTAATTTAGAGTTTTTAATGATACTTTACAGATGAAACATTTTAATGTGGTTTAAGGAAAACAAAATAGAGATTTTAAAGTACAAAGGAATGTTAGTTTTCATATAACCATAAATGAACCATGTCAGTTTTTAATGATTTTTTTTATTTTATAAAAAATAATGATGGCTTAACATATATGATATAGTGCACTTCAAAATATGTAAGAATTTGAGATTTTATATTGAACCAGGCTTGTATATTGATAATAATTTTTGAAAAAATAATTTTAAAATATGTAACTCCACATAAAATAAATAAGTATTATGTTTGGTACAAATATATTGAAAATTAACATAAACATTTTGAAGATTATATAATAATAAATAATAATTTCCTTGATGTAAGTAGAAAATAAGAGTAACCCAAATGAAAATGGTGGTTCAGGTAGAAAATGATTACCTTATATAAACTTATTCTAAACATGAAATTAACATCCATGATAATGAAATTAAATCCATAAAGTTATTAATTCAGAAACATATATATATTTAATTTATTCATTATTGTTTTACTATGTTTATTCACAGCCTTATTAATAAGTAATATGATTGAATTATGTCATTCCAGAGAGTTTATTCCTTGATTTTATGATCGGTTTTCATAATTATAAGTAATGGAATTCATGTGGAATGGATAAAAATATAAAAAATTTGAATTAGATGTTATTAATGAGCTTCCATAACTAAAAATGTTTAATTATATAAAAATTTTATATATTATGAGTATCAATCATTATATAATAGATTTATTAATTATTGTTAATATTATTATAGTGGTTATTGATCGTACCAAACTAGTTTTGTTCTATTATTTAATATTATGTTAAAATTATGGGTACAGAGTCATTAAATAAGTTATAATAAAAAATTTATAATTTCGTTCACCCATAAAAATGTTTTCATGGGTGAAACTAAAGATGAAATTGATGAAAAAAAATTATTCGTCCACGAATATTTAAAATTGTCCATCCCGAACGATGATTTCATTTATAAAATAAAAGAGATAGAGTAAGGAGATTGATAATGGATGTGGAATTAACATGGTATAATTATATTATATAGATTATATTGGAGTTATAATTATCAATTGGACAATGTTGGTTAGGACATAATAATAAATGAAGGAACATAAAAATATATTAAATAGAAAAAGGAAGAGGATTTTACATCTTGAAATATCCTCCTTGGGAAACTACTGAAGGGAAGTGGTTTTGTATATTTGAAATACAAAGAGATCATAGTCATGGGGAGATTATAGGGAAAAGTATTTTGTAAATACATTTATAATATTCAAGTAGTAGATGTGTGAGGAGAAGAGAGATTGGGGGGTGTCTTTTATAACGGAGGATTGGCGAGATTTTTGAAACTATTAATCTTTATTTTATTATTTTTCTCAGTACAACCAATAATATTGATTCTTGTGTCCAAAAAACAAATAATTGCATGTGAATTCGAACAAATGATGCTTAAATCATCTATGAGTTGAGAAATATCGTATTTATCATATAATTTATTTATACCATAAATTACCGTATTTTACTATACACAAAACATTTCATGTATTTTAGAAAAATACCAAAAAACTAACTCTAATTTTTTTTGATATTTAAAATTAAAATATGAACTCTATTTTATAAAAATAATTTTCTAAATGATTTTAATTTAATATTAAAATAAAATCTTTATTTTCGTGAAAAATACAGATTTTATATTCAAATATGATTTTATAATAGTTGCAAAAATTAATTAGGTTATCATAAAATTATCCTCAAATAAAAGGACAATATAATATTTATTTAGAAATACATTTAATGAAAATGAATTTTATTTTAAATAAATTTATTTATATAAAATTTTAAATATTTATTTGTTATTCACAACAAAACCAACACTTAATTATTTATTTTTAAAACATACACTAACATTTATAAGGTGCTTATTTTTTTTACTTTCATGGGAGAGGTTACTATTAATAAAGTTAAATTTTCAATTCATAAGGGTAAAATTATTATTCATAAAGGTTCATTAATATTCATATGTGTCAAGTTATTATTCAACAAAAAATTGAGTCGACCATATTAGACTCTAAAAAACATACTGATCGAAATGGTTTATATCAATTTTATGAAGTACAAATCCCAGAAGTGGAAAAAATATGATTCATGGAAATGTTATAACTATAATAAAGTGTTGTCTCATAGAGATTCAGTGTCATGTGCATATATGATCTCTAATGAATAGAAATTATTTATGAATAAATATTCCATAAAATCGTGGGGTGTCATATTATTAGTGAATATATATAACATAATTTAGTATTTATAAAAATAATTATAATAGTAATTATATATATTATATTTAATTAAATAATATATTGATAATAATAAATTTTCTAAAAAAATCAAATATATATATATATATTCTTATTAAAATATTCATTTACACACATATAATAGTATAAAATAGTATTTGATTTTTTAAAACATTAAATGATTTTAAACTTATAAACTATATTTATTTATAAGTATCATTATTAACTAAAAAATTAAATTTGAAATTATTTGAAATTATTTTAAAAAATTACTAGTGAGTTATATTATTTCCCCCTCAACAAAATTACGTCCTCAAAATTCCAAACTACACTTCAAAATTTAATGGTTGATTCTTGAAATTCTATTATGGGAATTCAACATCAAAAATAGGGTTAATAAAATATCCACGTAAAAATAGGGTTATTATTTTTGTTTGAAAACAAAAAAGAAAGAGGAAGTAGATGTAGAAAAGAACATTGAACAATGTGATGAAATAATTACCTCTTCTTCAGTTGAATCCTTTTTATTTGGTCAAAACAGATCCTTAGGTTGGATTTATGATCAATGTAAGGCCTATTAGTTGAATTGAGGGTAGTTGGGAGGATATTTTAGCAGGGTTTGGATTAGAAAAATGGATTTGGTGATGTGAAATTAATAGAAATAGAATTTCCTTTTTAAAAGAGGGGTGAGGGTCACTTCAGGAAAAGCTTGAAATATTAATTTATTATAAATTTATTTTCTGTTTTAATGGCTCCAAATGGATTTATTTCAAGGATATGGTGGAGCTGGGTTTAAATTTTCTTCACCAATAAGTTTTAGACAATTTCATATCACCATATTAACTATATATTTTAGATTTTATTCTTATTTAAATATTTTAACTTTTACCGTGTCTTTTTGTATTTTTATATTACATGGTCAATAATCATACTATAAAATGAAAATAGAACCTCAAGTGGTTCATTAATGATATATCAATAATTATATATGTCTTTCATAAAAACCTTATATTTTTACGAATATTATATAATTTAATAATATAGTACTTGTTTTAATTACTCATTTATGTCAATTTGGACTTAATTTAGTATTTGGTTTTTGTGAAATTAAAAAAAAACTTTATTACCTCAAGAAAATTCACTAAAAAAATCATAACATTTCATATTAAACTATAATATTTTTTTAATACATCATAGGTCTCAATTTACATTTATTTGGATATTTATAATATCAACTATGTTAATCATTCATTAATAAGGTAATTACTACATCATCACTGTGTCATAAATAAATTTAATTATCTAATGTATAAATATTATAAATAAAATACCATAATGTAGGAAATATTTTTAACTTTCTAACGAATACTTATAATCAAATTTATCTTATGTATAACCCTATATTAAAAATGTTTAATTTATTAATCTTTGAATTTAAAACTTTTAACTCTTCTTTAAGTAAAATAATAATAAATTTCCAAAACTAATTCAAGTAGATAAAAGGATCTTATTTTATTCTGAAGTTTTATTTTCATAGAAATACACTTTTCCAACATAATTAGTACATGTTATAGTGTAATTATAATATCATTTTTACCTTTAATTACCCGATTTACTTTTAACCGTGGTAAATAATATTCAAAAGAAATTATTCCCCAAATATTATTTTCATCCTATTGAACTAGATTTTACATACTTATGTCATCCATGTCTCTCAGGTTTTTGAAATTAAATTCACAAAAGTGGTAAAATTATGTTTTATACAAATTTACAAATGTGCGTAGAAGGTGGGTAAAAGACATTAAAAAATTCAATTTTTTTACATCTAATCTTATTTTAAAGTGGCATAAATGAATTAAATTGAAGTAATATAGGTATTATGTATCTATTTTGAATTTAATTTTTTTAATAAAAATAAATTTTATTTAAATAAATGTCGGGTTTAAAGAATAATGCAGTGTTTTTGACAATTCATCACAAATTGAAAGTTTTCATAAAAACACCAAAAATTCACCCTAATAAATTTTTGATATTATGAATCCAAAAATGAATTCCATTTTAAAAATTAATTTTTATAATATTTAAAAAGTGTGTATTACTATTTATAACAGCTAGTTTGATTGGTCGTGGTGTGGTAGAAATCGATGTTACGTACAATGTAAGCTATTTCATTATTCAAAGAGAAGCATATTGTGGAAGCTTGGGTGTTACATTCTTCCCTCCTTTAAAAAATTTCATCCTCAAAATTCCTAGAATATTAATAAATAAATAAAAAATTGTGGTTCTTCATCATAAGATCCTCAGGTTCCCCTGTTTCCCTTTCCATCTGATGGTTTCTCCATAGACTTTTACTAGATGAGTCATCAGTTTCTCAACACTTGTTCTATGGTATCAATAATCTTGACATGATATTCACAATATGATAGATCGGGTTCTAGTTCTATTTATTCATAAGTGAGTAAATGTGTTGGGTTAGGCTTGAATTTTTTTTCTCAACAGTGATACATGGAACACATCATGAACATTAGAGAGACTTGGCGGCATTGTCAACCGATAAGCTACAACCTCAATTCGTTCAAGAATTTCGAATGGTCAGATGTACCTGTGATGTAATTTACCCTTCTTACTAAATCATACAACACCATTCCATTGAGATACCTTAAAAAACAAGATCTCCTAATTGAAATTCCAAATGTTTTCCTTCGGTTATTGGTATAGCTCTTTTTCCTACTTTGAGATGCTTTGAAAGAGGTTTGGATAATCTTAACATTTTCCATTGCTTCCTCAACAAGATCTGGGCCTATGAGTTTACTTTCACCAACATCATCCCAACAATTTTGTATGTGAATTATCTATCCATAAAATTCATTACATTATGCCATCTGAATACATGAATGGAAGCTATTTTTATAGGAAAATTCTATCAGAGGTTAATACTGACCCCACACCCACATACCTTGAAAGTCAAGTGAGAAAGATATCAACATGTCTTCTATGTTATGAATAATCCGTTATAATTTTCCATCAGTTTGAGGGGGATTGGTAGTGCTCAAACGAAGTTCAGTATCAATCTATTTTTGAGAAGTTTTCCAGAATCTTCAGGTGTAATGGGGATCATGATTAGAAACAATCGATAGGGGTACTTCAAGAAGTCTTACAACTTCATAAATATATATTCTTTCTAAATTTTCATGTGGTAAATCTTCTCTTATAGTAAGAAAATGTGATAACATCGTAGGACGATCAACAATGACCCATATTATATCATTCCATCTAGTAGTATTTGGTAGCCCCATGAAACAGTTCCTTGTAATATCATCCCATTTTCACTCAGGTATGGTAAAAGGTCTCATGAATCTTCTAGGATGTTGTATTCTTGCCTCCAATTTTTGAAAAACCATACATCTTGACACATAATCAGAAAACTCCCTCTTCATGTTGTCATACCAAAAATGTTCCTTCAAATCTCTATACATATTAGTGCTACCGGTTTGATAGAGAAATTAGATTTGTGAGCATCATCCAACAATTACATTTTTAGATCAGGTATTTTTGAAACATAAAGTCTCTTCCCAAATTTCAAAATTCCATCTTCATATATGAAATCAATCCATCTACCAACATTCACATATTTAATTTTCTTTCGAAACTCGTCATCATCAACCTGAGAAATTTTTATCCTTTCTAGTAATGATTATTTGGACACCATTTGAAAAATTATTGATGTTTCAACTTCATTATTAATTCCATATCCATTTTTACTAGATCCATGAACATAATTTCCCTTTTAACGCACGTCTTGTTCAAAAATCCATGATCCTTTCTGGTCAAATCATCTACCACCATATTTTCCTTTCCTCGATGGTAGTTTATAGTGAAATATTAATCCTTGAGTAGTTTAAGCCATCACCTTTTCCTCATGTTGAGTTTTTTTATGAGACAATATACTTAAAACTCTTGTAATAAGTATTAATATCACATTTCTCAGCATAAAGATAGTTTCTCTATAACTTCAGATTATATATTACATCTTCTAACTAATGATCAGTAGTGGGATAGTATTTTGGATGAATTTTTAGCTGCTGTGATGCATAAAAAATAACACTGTCTTTTTTATTAAGGACCCAACCCAATCCTTTCATTGAAGCATCACTATAAATAAAAAACCCATCATCCCCTGATGGTAGAGTCAATATAAATGCATTGATTAATATTTTATTCAATTATTCAAAACACTCTTCACACTACTTTGTCCAAAACAATTAACCACTTTTCGTGTGAGCTTGGTTAATGGGTTAGCTAATCGGGTAAAATTTTAGACGAAGCGCCGATAATAACATGATAAACCAATAAAATTATGTACCTCAGTTATACTCATTGGTTCTGGCCATTCTTGGATTACATTTGTCTTTGAAGGATCAATAGTGATTTCATCCTTAGAGATAATATGTCTTAGAAAAGAAATCTCTTGAAGCCAAAATTTGCACTTTCTAAACTTCCCAAATAATTCATTTATTCTAAGGGTTTTTAGAATAGTGCGCAAGTGATTTTCATGATCTTCATACATTTTGGAGTATTCCAAGATATCATCAATAAATACCACTACCATGTCATCAAGATATTCCTTGATAACTCTATCCATTAGATCCATGAAAATAGAGGGTGAATTAGTCAGTCCAAAAGGCATTATCTTAAACTCATAATGCACTTACCTGGTATGAAATGTTTTCTTTAGAATGTCTTACTTCTTCAAACATAACCAATGAAATCCAAATAGAAGTTCAATATTTGAAAAATATTAACACCCGGTCCATCCTGCGTACCTCACCAAAAACAAGAAAATTAACATCACCCAGTTCCCATTCCCGACATTCATGAATGACAGTCATGGAATTTATCAACACCTGATCCATCCTATAGACCTCACCGAAATCCATCGAAGGTGTACATCCCATTATCATCTTCCATATATACTGTTTTCTTGAGCATAAACTCCATGATGTCCCACATTCATCCAAACACCTTCAATTCTCTTGGCATAAAGCCAAAGTTTCCCAACATACCTGGGACAATATCTAGATATTGGGATGAATTGTCACTAGATGAGGTATGATAATAATTTTTCGAATATCACCACAAACCAATTATCCATTTCTAATGTGGAAATATGGGACACCATGACCATCCAAGGATCATAGGATTCCTTGATGAATGCACCTCATCAACACTTACCAACACCATTCATGTCTGATTTCAAACCAAGTTTAACCATTTATCCATGACCAAATCACGAAGTAGTAGTGAACAAACATTCCATATGGAACTAATTCCACTTCACCAATATACTTCTTCAAATGTGTCCTTGACAACTAAAATCCCAAACAAAATGGTCTACCACAACAATAAAATAAATGGTCTCTCACAAATAAACCTTTATCTATGTTTGGTACATCACCCGCTTACGTAACTAACCTGGTATCTTGGTTAGTCAGCCTCATCATCCCTGAGGTGGTCTATACGTCTCACGAAACAACCAAACCATTACGAGAAACATGTTCAGCCATGAGACCACCCTTACCTCGAGTGTCACTATTGGGTGAAAGAATATAACCACGCATCAGTTACCTTTTTCTCTTCTACTCAAAACAACATTGAGACCTTAATTAATCACCATCTAAACTAATTTAATCATTTCATCAAGAAAATTAATTAAAATTATTTCCATCTTTATACAATATTTTTCTTTTCGACACTGAATCAAACAATTCAATTTATCATAAATCAATCAAATCACATAACATGGACACCACCCAATGGTGAAATATCATTCATCATTAACAACACACAACAAGAAAAACAATTCCCACCGAGGGTGACTTCGGTTTGCCATTGTACATGGTTTAGCTGCTCCCAAGAATGAGTTAATTACCATTTCCCAACACATATTAATAGCATTTATACCTTCTCCAAACAATAAGAAATTGAAAATAACTCATTTGATACCACATTGTAACATCCCCAACCCTGGATCCACTAAAACAGTGCCCTGACCCGAGTCGTCACATGACCTTAAGCGCCCCCATATGATAGACGTTACTAACTTGAGGTAAGGGTCTAATGAGTAATTTGGGGAGACTATACCCTCCTTACTAGAGTAATCTAGAGTCGAACACAATTTAATTATAAGAACAACAATAAAAAACAAATAAACATACAATACAAACATCTCCCTACTAGGTACAAAACATAATTCCTCATTAACAAGGTAATGAAAATCTAGTAGTGCAAGTAACTAAAACTCGAAAAAACCAAACACCAAGATGGATCCTGAATAAATTTCAGGATCCTTCTCTAGGTACATCACAAGCCCAACTCAATATCTCATTGTCGGGCATTCTCCCTTGTAATGAGCTACAACCAAGAAATCTTATCGAGTACCCAATTGTGGCCAGAGCAATGTGTGAGTACAAAACATAGTAGGACACCACCAATGGTGTCTAAAAAATTCCCCGTCTAATAGATAGTGCATGTAAGTACAAAATAAATTGGAAGTAAGCAAAGGAAAGTTTGGGTTCAATTAGTTAACATGGTTCATTTATGTCAACGACTAGTAGTTTTCCCTATTCCATTCCTAATATCCTAATTACTACATAATCCATTTTTAACACATGCTATTTGGGTAAGGAATATTCATCATCTATACATGGGTATAAGGCAATAAATAAATTTGAATAGGGGAAATAAATCAAGTCCCTATCTCTCTAGGGATACACATATTACATCATCACATTATCCTCACCTCTAACCCTTAGTCCGGGTGGAATGAAAACATTAGGGGAATAAAGACTATGTCCCCTTCCCCAACCCATGCATTTTGTGGTGGAAATTATAGCCACAGTCTAACTCAACTCGTGTGCATAAAACCTCAAGTAGATACCCCAATCTTCGAAGTCATGTGGAAATGATTACTTATCAAATCCCCAAAAACTTACCATTACACACCCATGAATAACTAATGAAACTAGAGAATCACAATACATGACTACAAAATGTTAATTAATACCATTCCATAACCAATTAACACATTTACCAATTATAATTCATAATAATTTATCCAAATTATCATTATTATGTCTTATACCACTTTTTATTCAAAAACCTCTATGCTTAGCCAAATTTATCAAAGACCAAACAATTACCCATCTTGCCCATTTATAATTTCATATGCATTCACCCACTTAGGCTTTTCATGTACATTTCTCATATCTCATAACCCAACAACTTATAACATTCAACCATTAGGTGTGCCATTATTCACATGTATCAAAAAATTCAATATATTCATCCATTACCTTGTTACATCTCATTAACATATTCCCCATTTCCCATTCCATTACCAAATTATGAGTTTACCACTTAATATTCACTAAAACACTTAAGAATTTTTGAACAAACATCCTTAAAAAATCGACATAATATCATTCAACCCAATAACCCATTTTCATGTCATTCAAACAACTTATTATGCCTTTATCATCTTAGGCATATTAATCATCATTCCATTTATAGATTAATCCACCATTAAGAAATATTCTATATGGGTTCCACATTATTATTCATTAACCTATAAATTAACCCCACCACACTCTAGGTATGGGTTTTCCTCCGTAACCCATGGGTGACCCTAAATTGGTCAAGTAATTCTCTACACATCCCACGTGGATTATGTGGGTTTCAAGAAATCACTTATACACCCAATTTACTAAATCCTACTCAAGGTAACCGGTACACAATATGATAAAGAAAAAATGTCAACACACATGCATAATTCTATAAAAACTATGGGATATAAATTTTATTCCACGTACCTCAAATACGATGATGGACACACTCTTAATCGTTGCCTTGGATCGGGATTCATACTCCCCTAAAAGCCTCAACCTGAATCTCACCTGAAAAAGAGGTCTTTATAGCTACAATCAGATGTGGGAGAAAGATGAAAACCCTAATTGAAAATAGGAAGCAATGAGAATATTAACCTTACCTAGGGATTTGATCCATAACAAATGACACTCCAAAGATCCTAGGATCGGAGGAGAATCACCTCTTGGATTCCTGCGTCATCCAAGTTTGTCACTAGGGTTGTAGGGGTGAAATAGAGGAGAAACTCGTGTTGGGGTTTAAAATCATGGGATAAATGTTTTGTAATTTTCATAATGTTTTTTTCCGTACAGTTCACCTACACAATTTTACAAACCATGTGAAAATTGTGTGTGACCACTATAAAAAAACACCCTTTGCATGGTATCTTGGGATTATGTAGAGTTTTCACTAACTATGGGAAACTGTGTAACAAGCACATGAACTCTCTCTTTTTTCATATTTCATGTCCCAAACCCCCAGAACACCTTCTATCCTTCTCATAAACACGGAGATACACTTATCTAGAAAAAATGAAGAAGCTCAAATCAAAACATATACAAAATCATACCTTAAAAAATCTAGGACCTTACACACCACATATTCTTGGTTACCATTATGTAAACAAAAAAATTGGGAGTAAATCCAGTATTTAATGAAGCATGTAACTACACCAAATGTTACAATATTTCAACCTCTCCACCTTATAAGGACTCTCCCTCATGTCTTACTCCTCATGCATCATTATGTATTTAAGATAAAACCTCAGGCCATGGGACCCCCTTATCAACCTTTATATAAGAAGTATCCTCCTAAACATGGCCATGTCATCACCCTACTCATTCTAAGAAACACTCATACACTAATACAATTCCCCCATAGTGATCCAAAATCACAAACCATGTTCTCCTAAAGGGACACAAACACATTAAACACCACTTTGCCAACATAAAAACATGAAAAGATTTCAGGTAACATCTCTAAACATCTACACAAGAGGATAATATGAAAGAATCATACTATCCTAGGAGAGGCAATCAAAACACATTCATTCAGAACATATCCCCAAATAATGTCCAAAATCTAATGAAACCATATCAATATGTTCCTAATATTCTAAAGGTGACCCATTCATATATGAATCAAGGGGAAACACAAATATTCGAGAAAAATTTATTTACCAACATTGGTCCAAAACTCAAGGCCCAAATGCCTCATTTAACATTCAAATATCTTAAGCACAACATAGTAATAACCTTTATCTCAAGGTAATCAATTGAAAAAACTAGTTCCAAATATCATTTCCAAAATTTAAACACCAATATGTTTCTTAGATGATCCCATCAACCCATACCACCACTCACATCATAAACATGCCATATTCCCTCTGTGGTGCTCCCCACCCTACAATTGATCTCACAACCACCCTCTTCTAGTGGTGGGTACCTACACTATTCCAGAATACCATCATAAACTCAAATAAAATTTCACAATATACCCAAGGAATTTACTAACTCACCACACCCAAACATCCATGTCAAATTTGTCACACATTGGCATCTAGAATTTTCTTCGAAACCACCCCGAATGGACATACATACACCATCCCTTTATGAACACATAACATTTTGAAATCCCTGAAGTTCTCCATCAATTCAATAATTCAATTTCATATACAATGTCAAATAAGAGGCTTATTGTAACATACCATGTCCATTCCTTTTACCATATCGTGTCATAACATCCCTAACTGGATTTTACCAAAACCCCAACAATCCACAGTTGACATGATACCACTTTCACCTTAACATGGTGCCTTCTTAAATGAAGAAAAAACCATCATCTAACACACATAGAAGTTTCTCTCACTGCCTTCCTGTAAAAATTATATAATAAGGCATCCAATAATATCCAATCCATAATTTTTCTCTACTACACCCATCCTCATTCCTTACACATGAACTTGTCATCAATTCAATGACTATACCCACCATGGTTCTTACTCAAAAACAATTTCCATTATCCAAACACCTAAAAAATTCCAAAACATCCAAAAAAATTTGTTTTGAAGAAAACAAATTTATTCACTTCCCTCATAGAGTAGAGTTGTCCCATACGGACTCATCTGATGGAAACCCAATTTCACAGTTGGAACTTCACTACACTACATGACAATTATGCCTTCACCCTTAAAGGCTTTCCATGTTCTCCCAGGCACACCTACCTCCATCCATGCATGACATATAATGAGGTTATAACAACAAACCTATATTTATTTCAATCATTTTCATGGATTATCACACCGATCAACGACTCTAACACCTGAACAACAGATTTCTCTTAGGAATACCCTGATCCCAAATCCAATTCAGAGCTTGACTGACCACAACATTCAAGTCCCACATGTCCATTCTTGTCGAATCCAAACATGTTTCCATACAATGTACTTATCTAATTTTGATTCCACCACACCCACTCTATGATCGGCTCACTCCCCACATTAGGTGTGTAATTTTCAATGATTTCCTCAAGAAATTTCTATCACTATATCTCATATTGTTATCTGATGAGGAACCCCCAAAAATGGACGTGGTTATCAAACTTACACTAGGGAAAAACATCATCGCTACTCATTCCCATATATGGAGAACTACACATATGGAATTTATCGACATGCGGTCCATTATATGGTCATATCCCATAACAGGTCGATGGTGTACTCCCCTTCATAAAGTTCCACATAAACCACTCCATCAACATATCCCCCATAGGCTTCATATCCAACCCAAAAACATTTAGGCATCTCAGATTAAAGTTAGAGATCTTTCAGCTTACTCGAGATGATTTCATGATTTTGGGAATGATAATCAATAGCTAATTGTATGATAAAAAGTCTTTGAATAATTACAAAAAAAACAATCCATCTCCAATGTCACTACCCAACATGGAGACCTTAAGCTACCAAATGTATGAGGCCTCCCTACCCGCCAAAGCCTCATCAACACTCAATCACCAAAACTGAAATCATATTCGCAACCAAAACCGACAACCGCATCTTGAGTCTATACAAAAAATTAGTGACCCATTGCTTCCTATTGAATTACCTCCCACACTCCACTTGTGTTCTTCCATCCTAGCTTGGGTGATTAAAAAATGACACCCAAGGGCCCGTCACACCAAACCAATAAAATTTGGTCTCTTGAAAAACCATTATTCTGTGTATGGTTTCAAAGAAAATGACATTATTTTTTCTGAGAAACCAATGGAACCATAATAAATGGATGTGTGCCTACAAGGAACATGCCCACATCTTCTCCTCATTAAAGACCTCGAGGTCTCTCACCTTCCTATGACCACACAATGATCCAAACTATAGACTCCATTAGTTATTCATCTCCTATCCTAAACACCTTCTAACACAACCAACAAGGACTCAAGGTCCTCTATCCCCATTAGACTATAAGAATTTTTATAATTACTTTTGAATAACCTTGAAATTCATAGAATCAATGAATAACACCTGAAAAAACCTCACCCAAGTTGTCACTTCCATAATAAAATTACCCATAAAAACATTTTTCACCCCTTTTCTCCCCAAAATAAACATTGATTCCCACATCAAACACCACCAGAGCCACCTGACTTGGTTTCCAAAACGTCATTCCCTTATAAACTACCCTTACAAATAAAAAAGAGCACTAAAGTTCACCCCTAATAGAGAAACCATGGATTTATATTTCATTTTTTTAAATCATTATTTTAAAAACCATGAAACAATTTATCCTATGAAGAAACCACATATGGAACACATTGTAAGGCTCATTCAACACTATGCTATCCCCCTATGATGCTACCCAAAATTTGCCAATACATTGAACCCATAACAACCTATTAATTGGCATCTCTAAAAGCAAAAACCATCCAACTTAACCCTATAGAAACCCATCAATAGGAAATAAACCCTTTTACCCATAATGAAACTATAGAATGTACTCTAGTTCCTCACAAACATATAGACACTCGCATCCTAGATGACCCCTCCCACAGACCACCCATGAGGGTAAAATGACTCAAAATCCCTAAATTGAGGATACTTTCAGAAAAGTATATTTGATCTTCCTCTACAATATACACCTAAAACCTTAAAAAAGTCATTCCTTGTAGGTGGAAACCACACCCCCATTTCTTATTAACATATTATAATACACGAAGGATCTATTTACACTATGATTCACACCAAGAATACACATACACACATATAATCATAAAAAAATAAACATACATGATAGATTTTGAAACATAACTTACATGATGAAAACCAACAAAGTCCCTACACTCACATTACCAGAAAAAAAATCACATGACCCTAAGGCCACAACCCTACCAATGGTATCAATTGAAAATATCTTATTCCATAGATCAAAACCCAGTGGATCCTCACGTACCATATCCAATGATACAAACTAGGGCACCCTCACTTCCCAATCCACCCATACATTGGGTCTGATAACAATACTTCAGATTCTAATTCCAAATATCCCTACAGTTTCCATAATTTCACATTTCCCTTATTAATTAAATTAGTCTCTTTAAGACACAAGGATTCACAATTTAAAATTTTCCATTTTCCAAACCTAACAAATTTAATTATAAATTTTTTTAATAAACCCAATATTTTAAAAATGAATAATTTTCTAAAATTCATATTAAAAAATATCATTCCGTAACAACAATTACAAATAAAGGTCACCATGAATAAACTGATGGTATAAAAGTACACAACTATCATAATAATTCAAATAAACTATCAATCATAAGAAATATAGGGATGAAATATCATTGTTATGTTATAAGAATGGATAATGAAACCACGCAACCTCTCTTTTTCTAATGGGATAGGAGATAAAAAATGATAAATCAATAACATCACATTATAGTGAACCACTCAAGGTTGACTATTAACCAGATATATGATCATAAAACTGAGCAACAATTACCACCAATGGAAACATGGGGTTTCCCTCAAATTTGGGGTTTTAGGAACATTGGAATGTGACCAATAACAAGGTCCAGTAGTATCATAGTCTATAGACTTCCATGCCCAAATAGTAATGAAAAAGACACAACCTATGATACCACATTATAACACCCTTTAACATGTATCTAGTATAACCTGTTCCCTGATCTGGGTATTTACATGACCTATAGTGTGGATCCTCATATTATAGTGGCTTTTGACTAGAAGAATAGGTCCATAAATGTTAATTGAGGAGAATATACCATCTTATTATAATAAATCCATTTCATAAATAGAAAAAACAGATATGGGAAACAATAAGAATAATAAATTATTAAAAATGACAAGAGGCAACCTATAACCATGAAAACCTAAAATAATAATAATATGAGTACATTACATGTTAGGAAACTATAAAAATATATTCCAAATAAAAAAAATACAAATAAAATTTGAAAATAGAAAAATTCCCCAACTAATTGCAAAACTCCCATGGTTGATCAAAATAGCTATTGCATGGATCATAAAACTGTTCTGTGGCCTAAACCTATACCAAATAACAAGTATCATATGGGTACCCAAGTGATTTTGAGTCTGGAGAAATGTGTGAGTAGAACTCTATTGGACACTACCAATGGTGTTTAAATCCCTAAAAAGTTTATTAGTACCATGTTTGCATGTAATGTGGGATAAATAAATTAACAAGGATGAAAAAGAAATATTTTTTACATTTTAACAATTATCAAATAACTATTTTATCATCAAAAGTTTTGTAATCAACCAACCAAACAGTATAACTCTAGTCATATCGAGTTCCTAATCCATTGTAAAAAGGCATAACATACTTTTAATCATAAGGGGAATTTACTAGACGGACACTTTATCAACAAAACAAGGAGTATCTGTCTGGTAATAAATCCTTTTCTATATGATGGGATAAAAGAACCTCAATTTGACATCCCAAACCAGGAAAACTTACGTGGGCCTAGAGCATCAGTCTTACCAACATGAAACTGGGGAGCCTCATTTACTATTTAAAGAGAATATATCCTCATTCTGACAACGTAACTTAAGAAATATAGGGTTAGGTACTAGATCCTCATTCTAGTATGACCCATGAGAGTAGATTCATAGTGTGATACCTCACATGTACCACTTATTCACATGAAAATTATTCTTTAACCATTCCACACATTTACCATGTAAATTCTATATCTCATTTCAACACATACACCATTTACAACCCATAACTCATTAAACTCATACACCATTATACCAAACTCCCCACCCCCTTATTTCTTATTAATAAGTAGAAAATAATTAACATCAATTCTATTTCACAAACCAGTATATCAAAAATAAAAAAAATACACATTTAAAATAATCTTGAATTCCTCATTTAAAATGCAGGTCTTATTATTTAAAAAATATTAATCCATGTCTCACGCCTTCAATTTATATTTCAATTAATTTCAAAGAATCATTAATTCATTTTCAAAAAAGGGGACCATGTGATCACATAAACTAATCAGTTGAAAAATATTATGTAACCCCTTTCAAAATAACATTTAGGACCACAACTCCTATTAAAAAATTTACACTTTTAAAACCTCATAGTCTTCTTTTAAAACCATAACTAGAAAAAATTACACAAAAAATCATTTATTAAATTTTCAATACAGATCTAGGGAATTAAAAAATTAAAGCAGATGAAAATTTCAAATTTACCATTATCCATTAAAATTAACTAAGTAAAAACTCCCATTAAGTTATCAAAATTATTCCTCTAACTCAACATTCACTAATTCATTCCACCATTCTCAAATGTTTGGCATACCCCATAGGTAGACCAAGGTGTGACCTCACTTAATTGATGGGTGAAATTAGATATATGGATGGTCTCAAAAATAAATTGGAATATAAAATTGTTTTACAATAAATAATAGGATTAGTGATATTAAATTATTCATTTAGAAAAACATAATACCCATATAAAACATCATGACGATAGGAAAAATCTACAAGACCACCTAGGTCATGTTCATAGTCAACTACTCACTGAAATGATACACATGATTTATACTATAATAGTTTGAAACAAAATGGTGAGGAATAACATAGAAAATACGGTTTGAGAGATTCATATGGAGAGGAAACCCAAAACCAATCCTATTCCAACAGTTAGAAGGAAATAGAGTTCAAGACATAATTATAGATTTGATTTGTAGTAAATGGATCTCCAAATGCCTAGGAATTTAAAGAGAATTAGCCATGGAGGAGAAGAGGGATGTTGGTATCTCACCTAAACTATAGAGTGTAAAGTGGGTTAAAATTATATTTTGATTCATTTAATCCCAAAATTAAAAAATTGAAAAATAAAACTTTTAAAGGACTACATGGTTTGGTCTCATAGTTTTCCAAAATGTTTTCCAACAGTGTGGCTCCTTATGTTGATAAAGTCTAGGTTTCATATTCTAATAATCATCATGGTTTGTAAAAGAGTTCAGTTCCCATGAGATATCTTCTATCTAAATGGATTCATGGATTTATAGTTCCCTTTTCCATGTCCACATTTATTACAATCAGAGCGATAAATGAGAACTGTACATCGATTTCCCTCTTTTTTTCTCCAATCATTTATTGAACCCCTATGAAACCCTCAACTCCCATAATATTCTTGGGGACTATTATGTTAAAAAAGGGTTCGACCAAAATCTAAATAATCATATACCTCAATTAAATGTCATGATTATACTATTACTCATAGTAATGTGAATGAAATCATCAAGTGGCATTAAACACACAATGATTGATATGTTTATTCCTGACTCACCCATTATTTCATAATTATATATGATTTTAAAAATAAAATTAAAGATACATGATCACAATTTATAAAAAATTTCATATATAATCGACTCCACATTAGTGGGTGAAACCCCATTTTTATTCAAAAACCAGTATTCATGAATTTTATCATCCACATAGTGTGTAAAAGATATTTTTAAATGAACAGCCCCCTAAAAACATGATTTCATTACAAAAAACTATTATAATCACATATATATTCAATTAAATTAATAAACCATGGAAAATTATGAAAAAACTAAATTCATAGAATTATCCCTCTATATAGAGATACATATAACAATAATGGAGGTACAACTAAACAACATTGAAAATGAACACCCGTGTATAGTGGATTGGGTCTTGATGATCCTAGAACCGTTATAATGATAACAAATCTCAGACAAAACCCATTTATATTAAATTAGTATCATACATATGTTCTAACAAGAAAAGGGTCTTATAGATATAGCAATGATCTATGAAAGGGAGAGGATAAAAAATTAAAATACGAATTTACCTTTTAAAATATATCATGATTGATGGGAATGAGCAAAGAATCATATGGGAGAAGCCTATAATTTCTTAGTGAAGGACTAATTTGATCAAAAATAATATTATTGGATATTATACATAAGAAACCCAAGGGTAAATGGTTAAAATCCATCATTTTAATGGTTCAGATTGTCACTCAGTGTTAGGCTACATAATTATAAAAACCATACAATAACCAGGCATATCAACCATATATTTAAAAATATAATAATCATGGTATTCATGGATAAGACACATAGTTTTTTGAAACTTTTCACAGCCCTCGGAAAAACACTCATAACATTCATGGTTATCCCAAGTGAGTTTCACAGTTTCCTTAACTGTGATCAAATAAAGAAAAACCCTAATGTTAAAGGATAAATCCATACTATATGTCTGTCAAAAAGTTAGTACTAACCATGAGACCATTGTGAACATGGTGTGTCTCCTAAAAAAATTTCCTTTTCAAACATAATTTCCCCAAATATTTTTGAATGATATTGAAACAAACCATGTTTAAATTAAAACAGTACTGAGAACTGGTGTGTTATACAATTATTTCCAACATAAAAGCTGTATATTCCCAAAAGACATCAATATTATATAAACAATAAAAGGTAAGTCCAAAATTCCTCATCAATGATTCCATATCCAATGTATCATGGTTATCATTTCCTGATCTCCACAGTATATAGACCTAGGGAATAATTTTACCTCAAATTACCTTATCCTAGTGATCTATAATATTAACTTGTAGATCAGTAAAAATGATATCGGTCATATAATAAATTTTTTCCGATTTAATAACATTTGAAGAATCTAGTCTACATGTACCTTTTTTGGGAAACTTGAATGACATTATTAATCTATGTCATAAAATATGATAATTCTAACAAATATTCTACCTTTCTAAGTTAGTCAATGATCTCCGAGGTTGCAACAAAACATGGTGAAAACTTACCAAAATTACCCAATAGTTGACGTCCCAGGTGAGGTAAAACAATGTGAAATATCAAATCACCAACCTCAAACTCTAGTGGATGGTGATGATAGTTCCCATATGAATTCTAATAGCACTGTGTAATGATCATCAACTTTTGGATTAACTGAAAAATCTTTTCATCTAAAAAATGAGATACAGAACAGATACAAACTTCTCTTACAACTCTCCCAAGAACGTGAAAGATCTATATAGTGTCCCATATAATTATTTAAGGGTATCCATATGTATCTAATCCTATTAAATATTTTTTAGGAATATTTTTATATAGGAAAATGATTTTCCCATGATCCAAAAAAATCATGCTCACAAACACGGAGCATGTACTCATGAACATGGATTGTTATTTCTATCTTTCTAAACATATGTGTATTATAAGATGTTATAAATTTCTTTTTGGAAGACATAATCTCTAGAAAAACTTTATATAACACTAATGTGATCCTTATGTCTCTATCAAAAAAATTCACAGAGGGAAGTCCATAATGTCTCGCAATATATCAGCTAAAGTAGTCATTAATTTGTTAAAATTCCATTTTATCCATGATATTTTGGAAATTATCCTATTTAAAAAGTCGATCAATAATGACCTAAATTTCTTCCCTCACAGTAAGATTTCATGGAATACTAATGATGATGTCAATGGAAATATAATCCCACTCTCAATTTGGAATGGGAAATGGATGAAACCAACCTTCAATTCTCCACTTATCAACCTAATTTCATGTTAATTGAGTCACTATGATACTAAATCTTCAATAAAATTCAAATTTTCTTACAAAGAATATTAATATCTCATGTTTTGATATATATTTTTATCACCATGGTTTGTGATCTAAAAATTCCAATTTCCAATGTAAATTTACTTCTTCCAAAGAGAAATTGGAACACCAAACCTATTATGGAAGCACAATTCTCCACTAAGAGACTAAAAAAAGACCAAAGGTCTCAAAACAGAATAATCATTTACCTATGAAATGGAAAATGGTTTCTATAACCTTTTTTATTTGAAATCACTCATTGAATGTTGAGTAGTATTTCATAATCTGTAAGAACACATGTTCACCAACCTCTTCCACTCCAAAGATCATATTAGAAAACAAACTCATCAGAGACCACTCCTCAACCAATTCATTCACATATTTTGTTATTAATTTTTTACTAAAAACATATATTAACACATTCTCCTTCCCATGAATGTATAAAATATCAAAATGATAAGTTTAAATATATTAAAACAATCACCTCTATCACATATTTAGATACCTTTGATTAAATATATATTTTTGTCTCTTATGAACATAAAACAATGAAGCTGCTATAGAAAGTGATTGTGAAACCACATGTTGGGTGAATTCATAATAAATTCCTTCTAAATATCATTGTTAGAATAACTCATATCATGATTTAATAAATATTAAGGAGAATATGACACAAAATATTTCTTTGAAATCAGGACACATACCAAACAAATATTGGAAACAACACATAAGATATCATAACCAAAACACGATTCAATAAGAATCAAAACTAGTTATCAAAATCAGCCTCACCATTAGCTAATCAAATGATCTATGAAATATTTCAGTCCACTCAAACATTACTACCTTATTGATAGTGTTTTCTTTTATGATGCTATCATAGATAAATTTTTAAGAAAATATTTATACTAGCCAGCAAAACCAATGAAGTTATTTATCTTAAACACATTTTGGACTAATCATTGGCCATTACATTCAGTTATTTCTCATGATCCACTAGGATGCCACTCAAAGATATGACATGGCCTATAAATTTCACATACTATATAAAAACAATTCATTTTTAAATAATTCAATATAGATAATGTTTCTTTAATGATTTGAAAATGACATCCAAATGGTTCATATGCTCATTCTATGACTTGAAATTCTCAAAAAAATATAACCACATAACAAAATAACAAAAGTGTCCAGGAACTGAGGAATGATTTGGTTCATAAAATCCATAAATATTTGATTGAAAATTAGTGGTATTGAATGGAATGACCAGAAAATCTATTATTTTATTCTGGCTCCTAAACACAATCTTATATATATCCTCTTCTCAGAAACTCAACAAGTGGTACCCTAAGGGATGTTCATCAATTGAAAACCAATGTTCCCCTCTAAAATAGTTAGAGAGATCATCAATATTTGAAAAACGATATTTTTTCATAATATTCATCCAATTAAACATTTTTTAATACCCATAGAAATTGAGACTCATGTATTTATTCATAGAATATATAATAGGTAAATCTCATGGTGATAGTCTAGGATGAATATATCACTTAGCCTCCAAGTCCTCATGATGAAAATTAATTTAAACTAACTAAACTGGTTCAAAACGATGTGATATTTTACAAATCCATAACATACTTGAAATTTAGTCAAATAAAAATTCAAACTCTCTATATGGTGTTAGACCAAAATAATCATCTAGAATTTCCTTGGGGTATACACACACCACATCATGATGTATAAATTATAATCATATGTTAACAACCTCAAAAAATATCTCAAAAGGGCCTAATATTACCCTAGTTTATGGAAAAAATTAAACCTCTAAAACTTTAGTTACTCATTGGTGACTATATCTAGTACCAAATTCATGAAATCAACAAAAAATGTGGAAAAATTCAGAACATTATGTTATCCTTTCTCCATGGTTAGAAACTTTGAGGTCTTCTCCACATCTAATGTATCAACGTAAATTGAAGATTTTGTACTTTCTTCAAATAATTATATGTGGAAACATCAAAAAACAATTATTTTACAGTATAGTCCCACCATATCTTCCTCAATACCCTAAGCATGTACATGGAGAAAAAAACTTTAGGGTCTTTAAGATTCATCATGAATTTCAAGATCGTCTCAATTTGTTGTAGCCACTCCTTAGACTATAGGGGACCTTTGTCACCAATAAAGATTGGTGGATGTGGCTTAGTTAATTCAAATCCATGTTCCACAACATGTATCGAGTTCCTAGAACCATATAGACCTGTTTTATGAATAGTAATAATTATTAATTCTTCTAATTAAGTTTCCAACAGAGTATTTTCATGTGGAACTTGTCACATAACTTCCTCATATAGATTTTGATGAGACCTTATAGGAGGAATCACAGAATAAACACATGAAAATAACCGATTTTATTTATTATTACAATTCAAAAATTATAGTAAGAACATCAAAAATTCAATTCAATGACATAAAAAATTATAAGTTAATGAAACATGAATTATACCTATGAAACACAATACGTTAAAAATGAAAAACCGCATTTAAAATATCTCTCTATATAGTTCTTTCAAATTACCTCAAACAATAAGTACCAAACATGGTGATAAATTTCTTACCTCCCATGGTAACTCATGTTTTTTCATGGATGTGAGATGGCTAGACAACCACCTGAACTTACTACCCAAATCTCAATGTTTCTAAATCATGTTTATCAATAGAAACTAATCCAAATTGAGGTTATTTTATCACACTTCAGACTATGTAATTTATCAGATATGATTCTATAGAAACCAATCCCAAAAAAATAAATAGACCACCTAACTCATCCCACCAAGGTGGTTAGTTGAAACAAGATACTAGAAACAAGTCTCATATAAGGAGAAAAAATACATAAAACTAATAAATAAATCAGAATAGTGAGTTATATCCAAGATATAAAAAATAAAATCCATACTGGATAAACTAAAATGTATGACAAGACAAGACCAATAAGTCCTAATGTGACTAACTATCACCTCCAAACCATCCCATTACAAAGGATGCAAGAAAATGCCAAATCTGATATGATACATAATGTTCTTCCCTTTACCGTAATCATGCAGAAAAAACAACTATAAGATCCCAAAGGAAAAATTATGGTGTAATAAAAAAAATCCTAGTATCTTTTCACCACAAAATTTATACAATGTCTTCTATCAATAAATCTATAGCTATATCAAAAAATATTGTGTTTTTCCAAAAAATAATATATATCAACACCCTTTTTAAATCACCACATGTTTATTTATAAAAGGAATTGATATTATCAAGATATGGAATAACAAATCAATAAGAAAATAATCATTGGATAATAAAAAATACAATTCACAGATAAAAAATATAGTATTAAAGTAATGAAATAAACCTGACGAATTCATCATGTATATGTGTGTATGAATGTGACCATGACCAATATATCATGTTGATGTATGCGAGAAAATGGGCATGACCAATCCATCATTTGAATGCATTTGAGAAAATGACCATCACGAATCCATTGTGTCATAATCCACTCAAAATTAAAAATTACATATAAGATCTAACCTATTGGTATACATACTGTTGATTAAAAATTAAACCAAAATCTATGACTATAATATAACCAATTGGTATATCCTCTAATTTAATAACACACACTAAATTGAAATAAAACATCAGGTGACGTTAGACACATTATGACTAACATTTCTATTCCAAATACACCCACGATTACCCAATGTGATATTTTTTTCATAACTATTTAAAAAAAACATACTCATAATTTATAAATCATTTAAAATGAAAAAAAAATATTTTTTTTGTTCTTGAAAAGAAAATTTTAATCCAAAACCTCAATTTAATAATATTATAAAACACATGGTGTTCAAAAAACATTATTAAATCAAACCCCCTATAAAAACATGACTTCATTCCAGAAAATCCAAACTAATTACAATGTAATTAAATTTTAAAAATAACCCATATTAATTTATAATAGAAGTAAAATATATGAAATTAATATTTTTATTGAGAGACCTACCTCCTTAACATATGTAGTACTAAACTCTATCGAAAATAAAGACTGAGGATGAGTAGATCAGGTCCTCATGATCCCAGATCCCCAATAAAAAATGAAAAACAATATCAAACCCTTTATATATTAAATCAAAATATAACATGGGTTGAATATAGACATGGGGAAGAGAGATATATCAATGATATATTAATGGGAGATGAAGCCACCTCAATTATAGAATGTACCTTGAGAAATCCATCCAGAATAAGGGCAAATTTCCTTGATTATGATGGGAGAATCCTTTTGATAATTAGAGAAATATTTGTTAAATACATAATGATATTGGGGTGTTAGGAATAAAATATAGTAAGGTAAAAAGGTAAAACCTTCCTTTTTAAATGGTCAATGTTTTGTTCATGGTTAAAATTCATGGATAGACAACACACAATCCAACCATGTGATGATAATTTATTTTTAAAACTTAATCATGCATGTTCTCCTAGGAAATATAAACATGTTTTAAAATCCATTCAACCCCATGGAAAAGTAACCAAACCCCACATTTTGATCCCCAGATAGACAAAAAATATCCTTAATGATGCATCAAACATGAAAACCCCACTCTTTAATAACATGTCCATACCACACCATCTATTCATGATTAGTACTAACCATGAACCAACCATGAACATGGATTTTCTCCATATAAAATATAAAATTCCAAACCTCATTCACATAAAACCAATACAATGACATTAAATATAAACCATGTTTAAATTAAATTTTCGTGATATTTCGAAGGCTCAAAATAGAATCTTGGGATGGAAAAGGTAATCCTTAAATTGATAATGTACCAATTATATATGAATACATTTCTTTATTTTCTGATTAGTTAACTGTTTAGCCATTAGTGTGTAAAGTGGAGTTATCCATTGAATTAATTCAATATCCAATACCAATATCAATTATTTCTTAAAAAATCGAAACCTTTTAATCAATGGAGTTAAAGAAACAACTAGTGATGTTGTGTGAAAATATATTTATTTGACCCAGTGACTCTACATCGTGTTCCACTATTAACATCATTATGAATAATGATAGATGTTTGAGAATTCGTATTGATTATAGGGAATATAGTTCTATAAGGATAATTAACAAATATCCTCTACCAGGCCTTGAGGAATTCTTTTATCATCTTTTCATAGCTTAATATTTTTCAAGGATTGAGATTCCTTTTGGGTATTATAAATTGATACTAAATATGGATTTCATTCCATAAATTACATTCTAAAAGATGTGTAAAATTTAAATTTTTATATTAATTCCATTAGGATTAGAAAATGTGTTTTCCATTTTTAAGAACCTAGAAAACAAAGTATTCAAGGATTATCATGTTGATTTTTTGGTGGTATTAATTTATTTTATGTTAGTGCATTCTATAATTTATGATTTCCATTAAAATTAATTGATCATGATTCTTGAGAATCAAAAAAGAAAATATTTATATTGAAAATTTATTATCTATAATTTTTGGCTTCTATAATTTTATTTCATTTTCCATATTGTCTCCAATGATGGAATCTCATTTCATATTTTGAACAAATGGTAGTAAAAAATTTCTAACACTGACATATGTAACTCTGATATTTAGTTTCATTAGTTTGGTGGGTTACCATGAGTGATTTTTCTATAAAATTTACTAATTAAAAAATTCAGTAACCATGAATTCTTGAGAAGGAATAAATTTTATTGGGCTACTGGAATGAGAATAATTGTTTACTATATTAATGTAGATGTTGGTAAAAGATTCAATTTTTAATGTACTATTTGGAAATGATGGGATTTTTATATATAGTGATCAATTTAAGAAGATACATGGTTGTGTCCTTATACAAAATGATAATTCTTTATTCATATTTATGAGTACAGTTGAAAAAATAAGAGTATAGCTATCCAATCCATGATCACATTTGGTAACTATAGAATTTTGATTGAATAAAAATAGAAATTATATCTATGGTGAATGATGTGACATACACACATACCATTATAGCCTAATATAAATATTTTCCTATGAAAAATTCAACTAGAGGAAAATTATAAGGCTCGAGCTAATTCAAGATTATGATTTTCCAATACATTACCATCCTTGGTATCCAAAAAATATTGTACATGCTTTGATAATGATGGATAATGGAATTCAATATAAATGAAGATTGAGAGGGATATTATGTCTATTGTGTTTATAATGATTGATATGGTAATTATGAAGGATTTAAATGCATCACCCCCTTTTAAAAATAATATGAAAACGTCTTTTTTGAAAATATAAATTAATATTAATTTGATGATGAAAATATTTAAAACTAAATCAATGTTGTGGATGTTGGTAAGTTGGAAGAATTTTCTGGTGGACATTAAGTTCAAATATTTTGAATGAGATTATATGTCTTATATATAGTTGACCATTAATGGGAATTTTTTGATGACACTCATAACTCCAATTTCTCTATACACAAAAATATCACTTATATGTATAAGTATTTGAGGGAATAATTTTGGTGGGATAAAATGCGGTAGAAAATTGTGTTCTATTAATTAAGATTTTTGGTTTTTATATAGGTCATGGAAGAGATATATAATCCTAGATAATTCATAAAACTCTTCCTATAATTACGTTAAATGGGATGATATTATTATGTATTTTTTCATAGGACTTCCAAATACTCCATTATACAATGATTCAATATAGGTATTGTTGATCACCTAACCAAATATACACATTTCTACTACATAAGGTATTATATTACACATTAGTGCCTTATTAGGATATGTATTAATGATGTTATAATGAATTATGTAACATCTCTTTCAAATTTTTTATCTCGATCAAAGAATTACATTATAATTTTAGAGAAGATATTAGAAGGATCCTCATAAAAACATTATATATGCATTAACTACTATTGTAAAATATATAGATACTAGAAAATTAATATTAAAACATATTAATACATTTTTTATTCATGATAACATCAATTTAAATGTATGTAGGATCCATATTTACCCTTAGTAGTGTTTTTTGACAGCAATATATTCCATTTGAGTATTCCAATAGAGCCGCATAATGAATTATACTATAAGAGATGTCATACTACCACATGATTCAATGATGTTTGTAAAGTTAAGCATCTAGGTATACAATGTACTTAATAAAAAACAATAAAGCTAAATTATGGAATCCCTCTATTAAATTACTCAACATTTCATTACATTGTACAAACATAGGATCTTTTAAGGTTTATTTTGTTGAAAAAAGGTAGGTAACACATGAATACATGAAAATATTATTATAATATGCTTGAAATTATTCATAATATGCTCATAATAAGTTCAATTACTGCATCTCATTTCATGGGGACATACAACAATGGAATGGGTGGGAATGAGGCCTGGTATGTGAATTTAAGGGAAATATTTTACATGTGATTTTGATAATTATTGATAAGAACATAGAAAATACCATAAATTCCTAAGATGTGGTAAAAGTGGCATATCATAATGTAAATAACATGATTTATAACATACAAATGTGGCTAGAATACTAAATTTAATTATTCGTAAGCATATCACCAAGATTTATGTTTGAGGTATCATAAAAATTACCACGGTTATTCATCAAGGTTTCATAAAACTTTTCAAATCATGAGATTAAATTCATTAACCAATACATTAGAGGGATTTTAGGGAAAGACCCCCATATTTTTTAATTATTTTGATTCAAATAGATCCAAAAAAATATTTTATAAATCACCCAAGGATAATAAAATAAGAGAGTTTAATATAGAAATTATTATGTTTTATAAAATTCTAAAAAATAAATCATTTTGTCATTTTAAATGCATAGAAAAGGAAAAGGGTATCATGTCTCCTAATACTATAATAAAATAGATAATTTTAATATATATATATATATGTTAATATAATAGGATAATTAATCGTTTTGAGAATTCATAAAAGAATATATAACAATTTATTAAGAAATAGAGTGAAATTTAGAGAAGAAAATTCCGCAGCATAACGGGTATGAAACATAGTTTTAGAAAAGATTAAAAATAGAAGGGAAAAGGTCTCCCATTAATAATAGACTACAAATAAAGTATTTGTATATAATAAAATGGAAATAATAAAAGATTATAAAATTATGAAAGACAAACAACATAAAATTAGAACATGAACAGAAAAGAGATGTTGTGAATTCTATTACCTTGAATAGTAACTCCTAAAATGCGAAGATTGATAACTTGGGGGCATAAACACACCTTGGGGTGATTCATATGGAGGTAATAATACCATATATTCATCAAGGATGAATGTTTAGTGAAAGGAAATGAAGATATGGGTGGGTATTTAAGGTGAAAGAGATGGAGTTTTTTATTAATTTCATTGGACACCATAATTTTGGAAATGTTGTCATTAATCATACGAAATACTCAAAGGGGTATTTTTTATTTTTTCTAGAAAAAAAAATATTTTAGAAAAATATAATAAATTCCCCCTATCCAAATTTTGAAGTGATTACTTTCAAATTTATGTTTTTTTATCTTAATAATTCTATAGCTACGAAAAATTTAACATTAAAATATAAAAATACTAATTTATTTAAACTAATAGTGGATAAAAATGTATAGTAAAATGAATAGTAAAATTTCAGACACTTGAAAATAAATAAAATTATTGTATCCTTTAAATATATATAAGGAATTTGTAGTCCTAAATTTTCATTAAAATTATTATTATTAATATCATAGTTTATTATAATAATTATACCCTTTTTAAAAAGTATATTTTATTTTTGAAAAACCAATCTGTCAAATTCCTTATATTTTGATGAAAACCAAAACAGAAAACTAAAATGATTGATAAAAACGTTTATTTAGACAAAGGTACACTACAATAAGAAACTATGTCCGTGAAACATAAACACTTATAAGACCACATATGATCTAAGGGTGAAATGTGTGATAATGATAGACTTAAGTGGTGGCTCGGCTAACATCATCAGAGTGGTAATCTCCACTAACATAAAATTTTCCATTAGTAAATTTCATTCAAGATTTAAATGTTAATGGTTTAATTGGTATTGTTCAAGAGTGATGTTGAATGATGCTACCTCTCTCCCATGTTATGACAAATGGGATTCATATAACATGAATCTAGTGAATGAGTCCATTTAATTTTGTTTCTTAATTAAATTTCCATTATCATTACAATTTAAAATACCAATTAAAATGTTATAAATTAATATTAAGAGTATTGTTTCAAAAAATCATGTTTAACAACAGTCATAATTGACCAAAATTCATATAAGAGTCAAAAACCAATTTTTGCATTTCAATTATACTCACATCATTAGTAAATGGATATAGTTTTCTTGTGTACAAAATAATTAAACTCATATCTTTAGGAAACAATTATAATTCAAAAACATCAGGTTGATACATTCTTCCCCCCTAAAGAAAATTCTTCCTTGAATTTTTTTATCGTTCCCTTGGTTATGAAATATTATGGGTACTTTTTCTTCATTTTCTCAAATGGTTCCTACATGGATGCATCATATATGTGGTTCTTCTATAACACATTAATGAATTTGTTAGTCTTATTGTGTAGAAACTTATCTCTATGGTCCATGATCTCCAATGGTTTCTCCTCATAAGAGAGGTATTGTTCTAGTTGTACCTCCTCCAGATTTAGTAAATGTGATGGGTTAATTGTTTACTTCCTCAAGAGTGATTCATGGAAAACATCATGAATGTGAATGATATTTAGAGGAAGTATAAGACGATTAGACATTTCTATTTTGCAATAAATGATGTTATAAGGTATAATGTACTTGGGGCTGATCATTTCTTTTTTTCCCGAATAGAATGATTCTCTTTTAAGGTGAAATTTGAAGGGAGAAATTTTCTCCAACATCAAACTCCTAGTCACTTTAATGGTTATCAGCATAGTTCTTCTACCGGCTCTAATCATCCTTAATGTGTTGTGGATGGAATGAAACTTTTCAGCTATCACTTGAAAAGGATTAGGTCCAAGAATTTTTCTCTCAATAGATTCATCCAAATTAGTTGGAGTTATACATCAACTCCAATATAAATCTTCATGGGTTTCCATTTTATTACACCAATGGATATAATTATTGTATGAGATCTCAACTAATGAGATATGTTGATACCATCAAACTTTAAATTCTATTGAGCTTGTTTTCATCATTTCCTCATGTATCTGAATAGTCTTTTCATATTTTCTATCAGTTTGAGGGACATAGGCCATACTGAAATTCAATTTAGTATTAAAATAATGCTGAAGACTTCTCCATAAATTGAAGTGAGCCTTTTATCATGATCATAATTGATATAAATTGGAAATCCATGCACCCTTATGACTTCCATTATGTATATCATGCTGATTTGGTCAAGAGATATATCTTATAGAATAGAGATAAAATGGAAAGTCTTGGTGTCACATTCCACTATAAAAAATATCTCATTATTTCCATTGGCTACTTTGAAGAGATCAATAAAAAATTCCATAGTGATATTTTCCAACTTCTATGCTTGTATGGGTGGTTGTTGTAATACCCCTTTCTGAATTTGTTTCTTTGCCTTAACTTTTTTATGCACCAGACTCCTTGTAGTGTAGTAGGCAATCTACCTTGTCATGTTATCCCACCAATAATGATCATGAAGGTCCCTATACATTTTTGTCCTTCTAGTAAGTATAGGGAATGTAAAACTCAGAGTTCCATCCATTATCTCCTTAATTATTTCCATAATATATTAAACACATAGCCTGGTATGAAATTTTAGTAAACCTTCTTGATCAATGTTAAACTATTAAAACTTCCCATTAATCATATCCTCTAAATTCTCCAATAACAATGGATAATCTCATTTAGATTTCAGGATATTCTATAAGAATGATGCTTGAAAATCATTTGAGAAAGGGTTGATGATTTTCATTACCTTACAATTCCCATGACCAATTTTACCATGTCTAGGATCAATTTATTTCCATGAATCGACATCATTTCCATCACAAAAGGGTTTTTCCAGCATAATGCATCAGTGACTATTTTTGATCTTCTGGGTTGATAAGGAAATGAACAATCATAGTCTTAATAAAGTTCCTAATATATCCATTTTCTCATGTTTAATTACTTTTGACTAAAAATATACTTAAAACATTGATTTTTTGTATATATATATATAACTTCTCACCATAAAAAAGTTCATCCATAACATTCGATCCAAAACAACCACAACCATTTCCAGGTCATGCGTATGATATTTTCTCTCATTAAGCTTCAACATCCAAGATTCACAAGAAATAACTTTTTCATTTTTAATGAGTGTGAAGAAAAATCCAATTCATGTATTTTTTGATAAAAAGAGTTATTCCTTTGCCAATAGATGATAGATTTAACCCGGGTGCAGTACAAAGTCTCTTCTTCTGCTATTGGAAACTTTTTTTCACATTCTCTTGTCCAGATGAACTTGAACCCTTTTCGAGTCAACCAGGTTAGTGGATTAGAAAGCCATGGGACTTTTTCACAAACCTCTTATTAAATCCCGATAAAAAAAAAGGAAATTATGCATCTCAGTTACTATTGTAGGATGAGGCAACTCCTCCACAACCTTTTTAATCACAGGGTCAACTGAGATTCCTTCATTGGATATAATGTTCCCCAAAAAGAAACTTATTATAACCAAAATTCTCATTATATGAACATTCAAAATAACCTCTACTTCCTCTGGGTTTTCAATATAACTCATAGATTATCCTCATGAACATCTGTAATTTAGTAATATATTAGAATGTCTTCAATAAAAACTACCACAATGTTTTTAAGGCAGTCCTTAAAGACTATATTCACCCAATATATAAATATAGTAGGATAATTATTCATGACAAAGGGAATAAAAAACTAATAATTTTCAAATATATATTGGAAGAAAGATGTTAGAATATCTTCATTATTCACCCTCAATTTATGATAACCAGATCAAATATCATTCTTAAAGAAGAATTGATCCCCATGAAGGTGGTCAAATAAATCATTAATTCATGGATGAGGGTACTTTTTTTACATTAACCACATTATGTTCTCTATAATCTAGGTACAATCACATTGATCCATCCATTCACATCACAATGTGTTCAGGTTCAACCCATGGAGACACACATGGTTAGATACACATGTTCTATAAATTATGTTGGAGTTTCTTCATTAATTCAACCACCCCTACATTGGCCATTATATATGGGGTCTTTTAAATCATCTTGGGTATTCTCATATCATTAATGGAGAACTCTACATCTATTTATAGGGAGGTGCATGTTACCCCTCAAGAATTAAATCAATGTATTCCGGAATAATGGGAACATTCTCTATTCATATACATTCATTTCCTTGTTTATCATCACCAATAATCTCCATAATGATTTCTATGGAAGGTGTTTCCAGAAAAATATCTTCAAGAGATATCTATCGTTTAAAAAAAACATTTGGGTGTCCAATCACGAGTAATGAGATTTCCTTTGTTCTGCATTTGAACATAGAGTTATACATAGAGAGATAGTCTATCCCTTATATAATATTTAATTACATCATGGGAATGAATATTATATTTATGATAATATTGTGCTAACAAAGGTGAATACTAGAGTTTCTATACACTATATATCCATTGATAATCCCTCTATGATTCATTTCTGTTGACTCAAATTCTAGAATTTCAATGAATGATTCTATATTGTTTGAAAACATCGAGGATATATAGGAATTTGTTGAACCATAATCAAACAGGGAACTTCTTAGTCTTGAAAGATTAATGAGAATACCTGTCGTTAGATATTTTGGATATTTAACTTTATCCATTGTGATATAAAAAAGAAAAAAATTCTCCATTGTCTTATGATGAGATTTATGGTCATTCCCTACCATGTCCCTTAGATTTGGATAGTGATTGGAAATGTTACCAATATATCCACACTTAAAGCAATGGACTTCAGGTAGGTCCTACACCATCTTCCCCTATTGTTTGTGTTGAGAAGTTTATCCTCACTATGAATGTTCGGAGGAATACGTCCATCCCTTTAGCACTTTTATCATATATGACTCATAATAAATGAGTTACCCATATTCTTATTCCCATACTTATTGCATGTGAAAAGTTATACTTGATATCCACACCTTTCTTGATCAATTCTCTTCCCTATGATTAGATCCAAATATTTCTTATTTTCATTTGATTTATGGGAATAATTAATCAGTTTGAATTACTGTTCAACTTTTATAGTACTCATCAGAATATCCAAATAGTTTTCATAGTCTAAGTTGGAAATATTCTTCCATTGTTGAGGTCTTAGTCCACAAAGGAATACATTAACCATCCTATTAGGATCCATGAGAAAACTAGATGTGTGGTATGAATGTCGTGTGAATTTCAAATCATAGCTTCCCACCAATTCATTATCCTTCTAATTCAGCTCTAGTTATCCCTTCTCTATATTCATTATCATCACTAGGGGGAATAATTTTTGAAAAGTGTTCCCTTTCTTGGATTTATATTTTTTATTAGCACCCACCACTGATCTGATAATCCCTCAATGTGGTAAACATCGAGGGTGACTTTCTATGGTTATGAACAATGGATTCCATAAAATATCCTTTCTATAAATATTATCCAGTGTTAAACAATAAATAGGTTAGTAGATCAAATTAAGTAAGGTGGTTATTGACTCATAAAAGAATCAATGGAAATTTTTTTAATTTTGAGGAGAATATTGTATGTCATCTTGATTCAAGATATTTCCTATGACACAACTCATGTGATACATCAGTCTTGTGATGTTTTCCATTTCTTCTTCCATTGGAAGTCTATTAGTGCCTGGTCTATTTTTATCACCATTTACACGGTTTATCCTAACTCCTTATATTTTTAAAAATAATAAAATGTTAGTGATAAACATGTTTCAATTAATAATCCTATAATTCTAAAATGTTTTCATGTTTTTAAACATTTTTTATAATTTTTTTATTATTTAAAAAGAATTAAATTTTCTATATATACTTCATAATGGTTCATAAAAAACTTGTGATTGACCAAAAATGTCCCTCAGGAGTATCTAACTAAGAGTGCATTAAGGCCTATTAATTTTCACCGATTTCAGTTTGAGTCTCACTCAGAGTGGGTTTCTTTGCGTTTTACCCATAGATATATCTGTGCCAGAGCCACATCCAATTTTTTTTATCTAGAGGTGGATTTTTTTTCATTGATACCATTAACATAATATTTCACCAAAATACCAGGATGTTTTATTATATTTTAACACAACCATAAGGTTTTTCCTATGGGTTTTAAATCCTAATTTCCAAAAAAATGAAACCATACTTTCATCCAACTATGGAATACCACCTTTTCTTTAGTCACCATTTCATTACATTGTATAAATAGAGGATACTCTAATTTTTAGTGTATTGGAAAAAGTTTACATAATACAAAAAAACATAAAAATATTATTCTAATCCACTTGAACGGTATCATCTTATAGTCAGACTATGATTAATTACATCATCTCATTACATAGGGACAAACATCAATAGGGAAGGAGAGAATAATGAACTCTATGGTAAAACCTATAAAACCGTTTACATGTGATTATGTGAATTATCCATTAAAACATAATGAATACAAAAGATCATGAGAAACGGTAAAATATGCATAAAATAATGAAAATAAAAATATTTGAAAAAAATAAAAGGGTCTACAAAATTTAATGAAGTCATTCATAAGAATATAACTGTAACGACCCAACGTATTTCAATAGAAAATTCCCTTCTTATACTTATGTCATAAAAACACAAAATAATGAACTAATAAGTGATAAGTGACCTTTAAACATAATTTTTTCACCCCTATGGTTGGAATTTTAAAAATCCGACATACACGGTTGTGTTCAAGATGGTTTTTGGAGTCTAATGAAACAAAAATAATTTTTGGTGAATAGTAACCTACGCTTATAAATAGTAACCTACCCTTATGAAAAGTAATATTACCCTTATGAATAGTAAATAAGAGTTACATTACCTAGGAATAATAAAATAAAATTTAGACATCGTAGAAAGTGATAATTTGACCTTAGTAAACTTTTTTTTGTATTTTATAAGTCATAAATAAATAATTATAATTAATTAATTAATTTAAAGGAATATTTATTTTCCTGAAATATATTTTTAAATTATTGAATCAATGTCTAATAGTTTTTAGATAATTTTATTAGACCCTACGTAATTTTTGAAAGAACTATAAAATCAGTTTTAATCTTAAAAATGTTTTTTTATATAAATTATGATTTTTATTAAATATTAAATTAATAATATTTAGAAAATTATTTTTGAAAAATGTAATTCATTTTTGGATTCTACACGTCAAAAAATGGTTGGGTTAAATTTTTGGGAATTTTCTGAGATACATGAATTTTTTATGAATAGTGGAATCCGATAATTCCCAATAAAAGCTAAATAATGTATTAATTGAGTCATCAATGATGTGCTGCTGATGTAATCCCACTTTTTTCAGGATTACATTATAAAATTATTATTATTTTTCATCCAAGACTCGCTATTCCTTGTCTTTGGTGAAATTAATAAACTAATCAATTTTATATTAAGGAAACCCCTCTCCCCTCCACTATAAAAGCCACCCTTCACTCCCTCTTTTCCTCACACCTCTCAAGCTCCAAGCCTTCTCTAAACTCTGACCAAAAACCTTCCCTAGCTCATCCCCCACGTCAAAAAGCTTCTGGTCTCATAAAAATACCAAGTCTAGCTTCCTTAAAGTGGATCCCAAGAGGAGGATTCTAAAGGCAATTTCTCTCTCTCTTCTCCTTTAATTTCATTTCAAGTTCAAGTACCTTTCTTGATCTCTCCCTACCTATCTTCATCCAAATTGTTCTGTAAATATATTATTATATATATACTGTAATATTATGATTCTAATGTTATATTATATCACCCCACACCCTTTCCCTCTTCCATTTATTTTATTAAATAGAACGTTGTTCATGTGGTGATAATTTATCACCTTCAAAAACAACATGCTCTTCTTCCATTTCTACCTTAAATATGCTCATGAAACCATTTTTATGGTTGAACCAGAATATTTTATATGTATTATGTTCTATTTTAAGTTCTGGAAATAACCTATTGGCTTATTACTAAGTTAAATGTCAAAACAAGATCGTTGTGATCCAAAAACCGCCCAAATTAACCCAAATAACCATCATTAAATTTTTATCTAATGATTCATCCACTTGGATCTAATATAATTCACTATAAAATTATTAAAGATACTATAATATCATTAATAACATTCAGTATCAGTTCTGGATGTTTACCCATGATCTACCTAAACATCAATTTAAGAATACCAGTGGACCGCTCAAGAAAACCATAAAAACGAACACCCCCGAACAATGTTTTTAAACTCTATAAGTCTTCCAAAGGAACATAATATGAAATAATGAAATCATAATGAACCCAATTAATTTATAAAAGGTTCTGTAATTTCTAATTAATTAATATAATGTCATTATACAGTAAATTAAAGAGAAGGAGGCATTCGAGTACAAGGTAAGGGGAAATCTCGAACCCAATTTTCGTCCTTCGGGTTCTCCCTCTTTCACTCCATTTTTGATATGGTTTCTCCTCAAAGATCATTTTTTCATCATTCCCTTTAATTTTCTGTGATATACATGCCTGTCACTGGTTTTTATGTCCATCAAAATGTTTTCCAAAAGAACTCTTCTTTCAAGATCTCACATTTTACCTCTCATTCAAGGTTGATGGTTCTTGTATCAAGTATGTTGTTCCCTATTTATTTTGGGAACCCAAAGCTTATGAATGTGTTATTATGAGATGAAACCCATTACTTTACATGGGTTATTTATGTACATGTTTGATATGTGTTCTATGTGGAAATCATGATAATGACAATGTTATGATGTGACGGGTGCGCCTGGAATTATATAGCGCAATATGAATGTTTAAATGTGATGGGTGCGCCCAGAATTATATAGCACCCCAATGAATTAGGTAAAGTGATGAATCTCATGAGTAAATGTGAAATGATGTGTGAACATGATGCTAGATTTTTTTACAAGTATGTGTGGTAGTAAACCACTAATACATGATGTTTCATTTTTATGCATTGCCACATTTCATGTTTATTGTTTATGCTCCTCTCATGTTCATGATCATTTTACTATGTCATGATTATGCTCACACCATGATGTATTTTTCTTATCTATCCTCCTACTAGGCTTCTAGCTCACCCCTTTTGATGTATATCCTAAGGTGGCTACATGTACTAAGGAGAGGACAAGTGCCAATAAGAATCTAGAGATTATGAAATTAAATAAATGTTTATGGTTGATGTTGTATTTTTTATGTATGGTCCTAGTTTGCCCAAGACACTAAACCTATGGATCCTCTATGTGTAATATTATTATGTTGTTTATCTTTGAAATGATGTAATAGTAATATAAGAAAAGTCCGGGTCTCTATAGTTGGCATCAGAGGAAAGGTTTGGTTAATTTGGGAATTAAGATTAGTAAACCCTAGATAAATCCTCTAGCATGAGAATAGGTACAAATATGTACACAAGAATATTTACCTAGGGATCCAATATGTTATGATTTTGGTATAATTGTTAAAATTAATAAGTTATTCATGACTTTTTTACTTATGTTTTGTTCTAATCTTTTCTATTTTAGAAAATGGTGGGAACCAGGAGAAATCAGTCCAACAACTCTTGCGAGGTCCAATGCAACGATTGCCCGAACGACATCCCCAATGATTTTGGAGGTGGAGTTCAAAACTTCATGGAGATGCTTACCCAATTATCTTGGGTTATGAATAATAACCATAATAATGGGGAATTTCCTCCTTCACCAAAGAGGGAGAAACTAGCTATTGAATGTTTTATGCGGCAACGACCACCGACGTTTTGTGGATCTTCCAATCCACTAGTTGCGGAACAATGGGTCAACTCCATGGAGAAGATATTTTCTATTCTTCACTATTCCGAGATGGAGAAGGTGACTCTAGCCATTTATCATCTAGATGGAGAAGCTGATCAATGGTGGGCTTTGATTAAGAACACTAAGCCAAGAGAGGAAATTGAAGAGATGGAATGGGAAGACTTTAAGATAATTTTTCTTAATAAGTACTTCCCAATAACTCTTCGCACGAAGATGGAGAGAGAATTCATAGAGCTCAAGCAAAAATAAGGAGAATCTATAACAACCTATGAAGCAAATTTCACAAGGCTCTCAAGGTATGCTTCGGGTTTTGTTATCAACAATGATAGCAAAATTGATAGATTTTTTAGTGGATTAAAACCACATCTTCGAAAGGCTCTTGAAATTCGAGACTTTGGGAGTTATGAAGAAGTTTTTCGGTGTGATCTCAAAGTGGAGATGGAGTTTGGAGAATGGTCCCATGGCTATGGTGATAAGAAAAAAAATGATGGAGTTTCAAGCTGGTGGATCTAGTGACAATGGTGGGAAGAAAAATCAACCCACATGCAAAAAATGTAGGAAGTTGCACCATGGAAACTGCCTCAAAGGTACGGCGAAATGATTTAAGTGTGGGAAGGAATGACACCATGCTCATGAGTGTCAAAAAGACATGAAAAGGAAGGATAATGTATCCGATGAAAGGAGAGAACCACTCGTGGTTCAATGATACAACTGTAGGGAGCTAGGGCACTATTCAAACCAGTGCACTAAACCTTGAGCTCTCGAGGGTAATCAGCGCCAACAACCACCAAAGCCAAAGGAACTAGGGAAGGCTTATGCCATCACTACTATGGAGGTGGAACATGATAATGAAATCTTACAAGGTACACTTCCTACTCACTCAAGAATGGAAAAAATCTTATTTGATTCTGGTTATACGCATTCCTTTATATCTTGAAAGTTTGCTAGAACTATAGAATCGAAGCCCTGAAACCTTGAAGTAGAGATATCTGTAAAAACACCAAGTGGTGCAATAATTGCAACCCAAGTGTTTGATTTAACTCCTTTTGACGTATGTGGGAAGATTCTTCCGGAAAATCTTGTAATACTTCCCTTGGTGGAATTCGACGCTATAATGGGAATGGATTGTCTCTTGTTATGTAGAGAACATATCAACTGTTGGGAAAAGGAAATATATTTTCATATTCCGAACCATCCCATGCTCCTCTACAAATGCAAGGAAGATCATGAATATCCTTTGAAAAATCCTTTAATGGTGTGGGTGATGATTCCTTATGAAGAAGCATACCTCACCCAAATTTTTGAGTCAAAGGATAGTTCCAACCTTGAGGAAATTCCCATCGTAAGGGAATACAACGATGTATTTCTAGAAGAGTTACCCGGAATTCCCTCGGATCGTGAGGTAGCATTCTCAATTGAACTCATACCCAGAGCTACTCCTATCTCGAAGTTCCCCTATAGGATGGCTCCTATCGAACTGGAGGAGTTAAAGAAGCAGCTGTAAAAGAATCTAGACAAAGGGTTCATACGCCCTAGTGCATCACTTTGGGGTGCGCTAGTGCTCTTTGTAAAGAAGAAGGATAGAACCATGCGGCTTTGTATCGATTATCGGGAACTCAACAAGATCACCATAAAGAACAAGTATCCTCTCCCAAGGATTGATGACTTGTTCGACCAGTTAAGAGGAGCTCAATAATTCTCAAAGGTGGATCTTCGTTCTGGATATCATCAAGTAAAGGTGAAGAAGGAAGATATTCAGAAGACTGCCTTCCGTACAAGGTATGGGCACTATGAGTTTTTGGTGATGCCCTTCGGACTTACTAATGCCCTTGAAATCTTCATGGATTTGATGAATAGAGTCTTTAGAAATTACCTCGACAAATTTTTGTTAGTGTTTATCGATGATATTCTCATCTACTCCAAGAGAAAGGAGGAACATGAAGAACATCTAATACTTGTGTTGGCGACATTGAGAAAGGAGAAGTTATACGCCAAGTTCAGCAAGTGTGACTTTTGGATGAATCGAGTCACGTTCTTGGGACATGTGATCACAAGCGAGGGAATTTTTGTAGACCCTTCAAAGACAAAGGCGATTGAGGAATGGCCCAGGCCCTCTAGTGTCACAGAAATCCATATTTTTCTTGGATTAGCTAGGTACTATCAACGTTTTGTGAGAATCTTCTCACAATTGTCAAGCCTGCTAACTAAGTTAACAAGGAAAGGGGTAAAGTATGTCTGGAAGGATGAATGTGAGGGAAGCTTCAAGGAGCTAAAGAGAAGGCTGATCACTACACCTGTACTCACACTACCGAAAAGGGGGAGAAGGTTTTGTGATATACAGTGATGCTTCAAATAAAGGCTTGGGTTGTGTACTCATGCAAATGATAATGTGATAGCCTACGCCTCACGACAGTTGAAGATCCATGTGCAGAACTACCCGACGCATGATCTAGAGCTGGCAGCCATGATTTTTGCCTTGAAAATCTGGCGGCACTACCTTTATGGCGAGGAGTGTGACATATACACTGACCACAAGATCCTAAAGTATATATTCACACAAAAGGAGCTCAACATGCGTCAAAGGAGATGTTTAGAGCTAATCAAGGATTACAATTTCTCTATTCACTATCATCCTAGAAAGGCGAACAAGGTAGCTGATGCTCTAAGTAGAAAAGAACCTGCTAATCTATCCATGTTGAGTATTGAGAAAGACCCTATCTTCTTGGATATGTAAAGGACGGATTTGGGAATCCTAAGGGCAGGGGATACATCCTACCTTTCCCAAATGATTGTGAAACCATCTATCTAACAGAATATTAAGGAAGCACAAAGGGATGTTGTGGAGATACAAAACAGGGTGAATGTAGTAAAGGAAGGGAAGCTGCAAGAGTTCCATATTGAAAATGATGGTGTGATTCGGTTTGGAATGCGGCTTTGTGTGCCTTCATCACCAGGGATAAAGAAGGAGCTATTGGATAATGCACATATCTCAACTTTCTCTATCCATCCTGGAAGAACCAAGATGTATCGTGATCTCCGAGAACACTTCTGGTGGGATTACATGAAGAAGGAGATTGCAGAATATATATCAAGGTTCTTGGTATGTCAGCAAGTTAAAGCTAAGTGACAAAAGTCCAAAGGTATGATGCAGCCATTGCCTATACCCATGTGGAAATGGGAAAATGTTACTATGGACTTTTTCACGGGTCTCCCGAAGACGTCAAAGGGGAATAATGTGATATGGGTTGTGGTTGACCGACTCACCAAGACTGCCCATTTTATCAAAATTTGGGAAGACCTATCGCTTGAACAACTTGCAAGAATATATGTGAAGGAAGTGGTGAGACTGCCCGGTGTTCCATGCTCAATTGTCTCTGACCGTGATCCAAGGTTCACATCTAAATTCTGGAGGAGCCTTCAACATGCTTTGAGTACTGAATTAAATTTCAGCATGGCCTATCACCCTCAAACCGATGGCCTGTCTGAAAGGACTATTTAGACGCTCGAAGATATGCTAAGAACATGCTCTCTAGAATTCAAAGGTGGATGGGATCAGCACCTCCCATTGGTTGAGTTCTCATACAACAATATCTTCCACTCGAGTATTCGGATGGCTCCGTATGAAGCTCTTTATGGGAAGTAATGTAAAACTCCAACCTGTTGGGATGAAGTTGGAGAAAGAATGCTACTTGGACCCGATCTTCTGCAGGAGATGACCGAGAAGGTTCAAGTCATCCAGAAACACATCAAATCTGCTCAAAGTCAGCAAAAGAGCTATGCTGACAATCGTCGAAGGGACTTGGAGTTCGACGTTGGAGATAAAGTCTTCCTTCGAATATCTCCATGGAAGAGAGTCACGAGAATTGGGAAGAAAGGGAAGCTAAGCACAAGGTACATTAGCCCCTTTGATATCCTTGATCGTATAGGAGTCGTGGCCTATCGTCTGGCACTTCCACCAAATATGGCTCAAGTTCATGATGTGTTTCATGTATCACTACTGAGGAAGTACATACCAGAGCCCTCACATGTACTAAACTCAGATGTGGTACAGCTGGATGATGATCTCTCCTATGAGGAGAAGCCAGTAAAAATTTTGGACCGAAGTGATAAGGTTCTACGCAACAAGACAACCCTCCTTGTCAATGTGTTGTGGATGAACCATAAGTTTGAGGAAGCAACTTGGGAACCAGAAGAGTCAATGAAGGAGAAGTACCCACACCTGTTTGTGTAAAGTAAAATTTTGGGGGAGAAATTTTTTTAAGGGGGGAGGAATGTAATGACCCAAAGTATTTCAATAGAAAATTCCCTTCTTATACTTATTCCATAAAAACAAAAAATAATGAACTACTAAGTGATAAGTGACCTTTAAACATAATTTTGTCACCCATACGGTTGGAATTTTAAAAATCCGACATACACAGTTGTGTTCAAAATGGTTTTTGGAGTTTAATGAAACAAAAATAATTTTTGGTGAATAGTAACCAACCCTTATGAATAGTAACCTACCCTTATGAATAGTAATATGACCCTTATGAATAGTAAATAAGTGTAACATTACCTAGGAATAATAAAATAATATTTAGACATCATAGAAAGTGATAATTTGACCTTAGTAAACGTTTTTGGTATTTTATAAGTCATAAATAATTAATTATAATTAATTAATTGATTTAAATGAATATTTATTTTCCTGAAATATATTATTAAAATATTGGATCAATGTCTAATAGTTTTTAGATAATTTTATAAGACCCTACGTAATTTTTGAAAGAACTATAAAATCAGTTTTAATCTTAAAACTGTTTTTTTATGTAAATTATGATTTTAATTAAATATTAAATTAATTAAATCTAGAAAAATATTTTTGAAAAATGGACTTCATTTTTGGATTCTACACGTCGAAAAATGGTTGGGGTCAATTTTTGGGAATTTTCTGAGATACTTGAATTTTTGATGAATAGTGGAATCTGATAATTCGCAATAAAAGCTAAATAATGTATTAATTGTGTCATCAATGATGTTCTGCTGATGTAAGCCCACTTGGTTCGGGATTATATTATAAAATTACTATTATTGGTCATCCAAGGCTCACTATTCCTTGTCTTTGGTGAAATTAATAAACTAATCAATTTTATATTAAGGAAACCCCTCTCCCCTCCACTATAAAAGCCACCCTTCACTCCCTCTTTTCCTCACACCTCTCAAGCTCCAAGCCTTCTCTAAACTCTGCCCAAAAACCTTCCCTAGCTCATCCCCCACGTCCAAAATCTGATGGTATCATCAAAAGACCAAGCCTAGCTTTTTTAAAGAGGATCTCAAGAGGAGGATTCTAAAGGTAATTTATCTCCCTCTTCTCCTTTACTTTCCTTTCAAGTTCAAGTACCTTTCTTGATCTCTCTCTACCTATCTTCATCCAAATTTTTCTGTAAATCCTATATTATATATATACTATAATATTATGATTCTAATTTTATATTATATCACCCCACACCCTTTCCCTCTTCCATTTATTTTATTAAAGTGAACGTTGTTCATGTGCTGATAATTTATCACCTTCAAAAACAACATGCTCTTCTTCCATTTCTACCTTCAATCTAGTAATAAAACCATTTTTATGGTTGAAAAAGAATATTATATATGTATTATGTTCTATTTTATGTTCTGGAAATAACCTATGGCCTTATTACTAAGTTAAATGTTAAAACAAGATCGTTGGGATCCAAAAACCGCCCAAATTAACCCAAATAACCATCATTAAATTTTTATCTAATGATTCGTCCACTTGGATCTAATATAATTCACTATAAAATTATTAAAGATACTTGAATATCATTAATAACATGTAGTATCATTACTGGATGTTTACCCATGATCTACCAAAACATCAATTTAAGAATACAAGTGGACCGCTCAAGAAAACCATAAAAACGAACACCCCCGAACAATGTTTTTAAACTCTATAAGTCATCCAAAGGAACATAATATGAAATAATGAAACTAGAATGAACCCTATTAATGTATAAAAGGTTCTGGAATTTCTAATTAATGAATATAATGTCATTATAGAGGAAATTAAAGAGAATGAGGCATTCGAGTACAAGGTAAGGGGAAATCTCGAACCCAATTTTCTTCCTTCGGGTTCTCCCTCTTTCACTCCATTTTTGATATGGTTACTCCTAAACGATCATTTTTTCATCATTACCTTTACTTTTCTGGGATATACATGTTTGTCAATGGTTTTTATGTCGATCAAAATGTTTTCCAAAACAAATCTTCTTTCAAGATCTCACATTTTACCTCTCGTTCAAGGTTGATGGTTCTTGTATCAAGTATGTTGTTCCCTCTTTATTTTGGGAACCCAAAGCTTATGAATGTGTTATTATGATATGAAACTCATTACTTTACATGGGTTATTTACGTACATGTTGGATATGTGTTCTATGTGGCAATCATGATAATGATAATGTTATGATGTGACGGGTGCGCCCGGAATTATATAGCTTTCCAATGCATTGGGTAAAGTGATGAATCTCATGAGTAAATGTGAAATGATGTGTAAACATGATGCTAGATTTGTTCACAAGTATGTGTGGTAGTAAACCACTAAGACATGATGTTTCATTTTTATGCATTTCCACATTTCAAGTTTATTTTTTATGCTCCTCTCAGGTTCATGATCATTTTCATATGTCATGATTATGCTCACCCCATGATGTATTGTTCTTATCTATCCTCTTACAGGGCTTCTAGCTCACCCCTTTTGATGTATATCCTCAGGTGGCTACATGTACTAAAGAGAGGACAAGTGCCAATAAGAAGCTATAGAAGATGAAATTAAATAAATGTTTATGGTTGATGTTGTATTTGTTATGTATTGTCCTAGTTTTCCCAAGACACTAAACCTCTGGATCCTCTATATGTAATACTATTATGTTGTTTATCTTTGAAATGATGTAATAGTAATGTAAGAAAAGTCCGGGTTGCTATAATAACCATGGTTTATCAATGATATTTCATGAACATTACAAAGGCTATTCAATAAGATGTCGTAAAACAAGTCATCTCTAGAGATTAAATTTTTTACCCAATGCATTGGAGTGCTTTTAATGTGCACCCATAATATGTACTAATTAATTTGAAACTCATAGATCATAATATAAAATTTCATAAATAATCCATGAATAATAAAAGAAATGAGTATCATATCAAAATCATTGTGTTTTAGAAAGTTCTTATGAACATGACCCATCATTCATTTTAAAACCACAGAAATGGTATGTGAGTTTCATGCATGTTAATACAAGACTATAATAGATAATTTTTATATCTATGTGAATACTCAAGGAAAATGATATCTAATTAATAAAAGGACCTTATTAAAATATAGGTATAGAATAAAATATAATGAATAACATAGTATAATATTTTTGAAAACATACCACTTAAAAAATAAAACTTTAAAGAAAAAGTGAATTTGATATTTCCCTTACCTTGAAGACTAACTCCTAAAACATGCAGATTGGGACCTTGGAGGATAGAAGACAGCTTGAGATAACTCCTTGGGAGGTAATAATATCAAATATTAGTGGATTATTACTTTTTGATTAATTAAAATGATGAAATGGGTGGGTATTTATTTCAAAAGAGAGGAGTTTTTTTATTAATTTCCTTGGACACCTTAGTAGTGGTATATGAAATCCATGGGCTTGAGAATGGTATTTTACCATGGTGCTGGATAGTTGGGACACAAATTAAATTATATTAATGAAAATGATTTGAGAATAATTTTATATTACATATTACATTATTAGGATTTCCTTAAACATACTGATAAATCATTAATGTATTTACACTATTAATTGAATCAAAAAATATTTTTAACCATTACCATAAATTCACCCAAACCTCATATAAAAAAACGATGATTATTATTTTATCATAATAATTCTGTATGAATGAGAAATTTTACATTTAAATATAAAATTATTTATTTATTAAAAATAATATGGGACAAAAACTACAAAGTAAAATGCATTGTAAAATTTATCCGACTTGATGAAATAAAATTATTTTATCATTTACATTTATTGGAGAGTTTTTTTATCATACATTTTAATTAAAATAAGAATTATTAAATATAAATTTTTTATTATAATAATTATAACTTTTCCGAAAAGTAAAATTTAGATCCAAAAAATCAATTTATCAAATTCTTCATATTTTGAGAAAAACTAAATTCAAAATTTAAATTAAAGAACAAAAATTTTATTTATACAAATGGAATATAAAAAAAGTAATGGAGGATTTGACACATGACCAATTAAAACACCTGCATATAACCTAAGGGTATTTATTTCGATAGTGATAAACTCATGGTGTGGATCAACTAACATCGTCTGAGTGGTAATCTCTAATAACACAAACATCACTCATAGGTGAATTATTTCATGCAGGACATATTGGAACTCATATTGAGATTGGTCAAGAGTGAAGAACACATATTCTACGTCCCACCCATGCTCTGACAAATGGGATTTATATTACAAGACTCTACTAGATGTGGCCACAAAGTCTTCCTTTTGTATTAATTAACCATTATCATTTCTATTTATAATACAAATTATAATGCTAAGATTATTATTAAGAGTATTATTTAAAATGGTCATATTGAACAAATTTCATATAATAGTCAAAACCCAATGGTCATATTTCCATTATACCCACATTATTAGTAAAGGGATACTGTTTTTTTTTGTGTACAAAAAAATGTAAAAAACATTTTCCTGAAAAAATTAGCATTCATAATGTTTAGTTCATTACATAAATACTATATGGGATCATATTAAAGAATAAAAATGTCAGAAAAAATATTTATTCCAAATATCAGAGGAGGGATTTATAAGTTTATGAGGGGGATCATGTATTATTGAAAGAATCTATATGGAATGGGGCCATAATACTTTCTAATAAGGGAAAATTGAGCCCCATGTATATCAAAGACCTGAAATTTATAAAATAAATGGAGCTGTGTATTATCATTTTGAAATGTTTCCAACATTCTCTAAATAATATGATGTGTTCCTTATATCATTGTAAATTACATGATAGAACATATTTTTGTTCTCGCGTTTTATGAGATATAATTGGACCCTTATATATACTATGAGGATATCATCCATATTTTTTATAATAGGGAGAATGTATTTAGAAATAAGATCACTATACTAGTAAGGGTACATTAGATAAATCATAAAATGGAGGATACTATTTGGAAACTAGTGGATGTTATGAAAATGAACTATATGAATTTGTTTGGAAGTTAATATACATTAAATATTGAGGATGAAAATTTCTTGGAGGGAATACTATAACAGCTTGAGACCTTATGATGTATTTCCATTTAAATAAATATAAAATCCTTTATATATTGAGATAAACACAATCACAAAAAAAAATAAGTGAATAATATATTTTAATAAAAATAATACATTTATAATTTTTGTATATTATGTAATAATAAAAGACTAATTTTCCTGGATGAATGTCATTTTTTTCATTTACTTATTAGAGATAATTCTATAAGTAATTTTTGAAAATTCTCTTAAAAATAAGATTTTAAGAATAATTGAGAATATATTATTGAACTATTTGTAATATTATCTATAATTATGTGTAATTATATGTGAAGTTAATCATTTTAAAATATTTATTTACTTTAAATAATTTTAATAACTTATGTAGGTGAAAATGATTTTTTTTTGAAAAATCATTATTTTGTAGGGAGCTGCATTTTTTTAAAAGGGATAATGTATATCCCATTCAATTAACTAAAGTAATCAGTTTTGATGAATGATTCGTATTAATTTTTTTGATTATACATATAAATATTTCAATTTAATTCCACATAATGATGTTTACTATCGATATATTTAATATAAGATTATATTATACTTGAAAAAATCCATTCTTTGGAAAAAAACATTTTTGACATGAATTCCAAGTTTATTTGGAATTACATTTTGATAATTATATGAGTTTAATTAAATAAAATGGGTTCAATATTTTTAATACTCATAATAAATATTATTTAATATGTTCAACTTATTTTCAAGCAACAATTATTTCAAATTGGATCAAAGAATATTTTTCTGGTAAAAAGATAAAATGATGTTTCGCATGTTACACCCACAGGTGATAAAATTAATCTTCAATAAATATATAATTTTTATTTGAAACCATTTATTTAATATTAATAATATTTTTTTCTAAATTATATAATATCCATAATTTTAATATTATTTTTAAAATATAAGTTACATTGAAAAATAAAAACATGTAGGTTATCAAGGTAAAAATGGTACAATTAAGTTAATTTAAAGGATAATGAATAACATGTTAAAAAGGTTTTTAATGAATGTTTTTATAAACCATATCATCCCTCAACTAAATTATTTAAATATTCTTGATTCAAATGTGGTGATATTGGCATCCTATTATTGAATTGTTTTGTGTTTTTTAAAAAATAACGCTCTTCCCCAATTATAAAAAAATTCCCATCCCATAAATTATTCACAACTCTAAATAAATTTGGAGCAACCAATCCCCTCAATATTATATACAAAAAATCCCAAAACACATTATATAGGTTCTGTTTTTCGAAATAAATATCATCACTACTATACGTAAAGAGTGATCTAAAGGAGGATTCTATAAGATTATAAAATCATCTTCACGGTACTCTATCTTTTTTATTATTATTTTTACATAATAAATTATTTATAAACACCTAAAATATTATTAAAAAGTAATTAACCTATATTTTAATTATATTATATTTATTGAATAATATTTATCTATCTCTACATCCATTATAGGGGAAGAAAATAGTCGATCATTCGTATGGTGGATTATGGCCTCACAAATAGCTATAATTTAGTTTCAATAAATTACTATTGATGTTTTCTATAAATATGGATTAAATGTATATATATAATATTTATTATATAATTATACCTTTGAAATTGTAATATCACATGTACATTTTTACATTATATTATAGTAAAAAGAACCTAATGCCGCCTGTGTGTATAGCAGACTACCAACCCATGAAGTAACAGTATTACTATTTCACTAACCCTTTACATGTAATGTATGAAATGATAAATTTAATAAATATATGTGTAATATATGAAATTATTCTTCTTCCTAAAAATTAATATATCACCCACTTTTAACCCTTTCTCTTAATAATGGAATGATATCATTTCTTGTGAATATATGTACGACCTACTATCTCTATGAAGTGATGTGATTAATTTTCAATGTCCATCTCACAAGAATGATTATATAAGTGAAAATAATTTTTAAATATGATATTTTTAATGTTAATAAATATTTTTATACTATTTATATATATCATATTTACAAGAACATGTACATTCATAATAAAACATATATGAGAAAATAAGACAATTAACACAAGACACAATGAAAATAATATAATGGTATTAATTAAAAGATCATAAAAAATATTAACATGACAATATATGATATTATAAATACGAATATGGTTATAGTATAAATTAATAACATTATTAAAACCATTATATAAGAGGATAATTATTGTCCAAAAAAGGGGATCATAAGGCAAGGGATATTGTCTCAATTTCTATTTCATTGAGATAATCATGTTAACAAACACCAATTATAATTTATATGGAATATATACTAACAATTTTATTAATTTAAATTTAATAATTATATTCATTTTTATTAAATTTTATTTTCATGTATGTTTTTAGGGGATTAAAATGTAAAATTTACAAGAGATGTAAAAAATATTGTACACTATCGCATTATATTGTGATTTCTAACATTCACATAAAACAATATTGTTATTGTGATCATTATTTCTTGGAAATTAAATTTCTATTTAATATAATTATTAAATGTTTCATGGATATTATATTTTCTTAATATTTACACCATTTTTACATCTAATATTCAATTTTAATGTTATTTGACTAACTATGATATATTGATTAATCATAATTCATTAATCAATATATATATTTGTTCATAAGTCATATTAATTCATAAATTATATATACTATTAATTATATGATTAATGATTTGAAAATATTGGTATAGATTGGTCTGGGTAATTTATATCACCTCAATACATTGAAATGTCTCATGAGACAAAATAGTAGTAAAATCAAATGGGTTTTTACCTATAGTTTTCAATAGTCCTACGAATGGTCTTGATAGTAATGATATCATGATTACTTAGATCATTATGTGTAATACATAATCCATACCATCATTTTTAATTCAGTTATTAATAATATGCATGATACTTTCAAATTTATATTATATATCGGTGTATTTAATTTAATGTTTATCGATTAAATTGAATGTTTTTTAGTTATTTTCCATTACAAATTTATTATTACATATCAAATTATTATTTTAAATAGGCATTTATACTCCTTTTTATTAAGCACAATTTGAGGAATTTTCCTTGAACACAAAATATGAAATGAATTTTATGAACATCTATGGATTTTACTTATCTTATGAACAAATTAGTAGAGTCATCTTCAACATTATTATTAAAAATTATTCTTCTATTCATTCAAGTGAAATATGTCTTTATTAAAGTGGATTTATTATAATATATTAATATTTTTCTGAATTCCCTCATTTGAGGTTTTCTTCCTAATCATATTCAAATATTCCAAAATTTAACTTATGAAAATTTGTAGAAAATTCCTAATTCCTACAAAATAGAAACATTTAAGTAAAAGATTCACTCTGTTTTTTCCATACCTACTACGGTAACTTTTTAGAGAAAATAATCTTGATTATAAAATTTATTTAACAATATTATTTATTTCATGAATCACTAAGGGAAATAATCATTATATAAACATCTAGTATATTAAATATTCTCATAAAATTAAAATCCATTTCCTCATTGATTTTATTTTTGAATGTTGTAGATATATTCACTTAATATTCATATTTAAATTTATGTAATTCATCAAGAGTTAAATCATATTTATTTAACTAAAACATTTTCAACAAACCTATATAAATTTTTTATCATAATATTATCAAAAATAGAAAAATATTAGAAGACAACACTATCTTTATCTGATGTCAAGAAAGAATCATTAACTTTCATGAATTAGTCATCAATAATTTCATCATCTCACATTATGATATCTTTGAATATTATTCTACTAATTTAATGATTTTATTTTATTAATTTTATATTTCCATCAAAGATATTTTTGAGTTTGTATCATGTTTCATTAGCTATCTTGTGACCCATCACATACATAAGAACTTCTTCTATGAAATTAATTATAATATAATTTTCATTTTTACTATCTACCAGAAGATTTATTTTTACTATTAATTTAATAATATAATCATTCTAAATTGGGGTAAACCAATACATAACTATATCAATTACCTCAATTACAAGATATTAATGGTATGGTATCAATGTATTTTTACAACAGTTGATTTTTTCCATCAATGGTTGTAATAGCTATGCTATAAGCATTGTCTAAATTATCAATCATAATGATAAAAAGTGGAATGACCCTCTGATAAAACTTTTAGTTACACTGGATCATGAGAACGAGTAAGATATGGAGATGGATAAGTGTCGATCAATTAAAATTTAAATTCAATTGACTTTAACCCCTAAAAGCCAATAAAGTTTTCACCATTCTCAATATTATATGAAAACATCTAAAAAATTAAATGTTAACAATTTTATAAAATTCACAGAAGATTTACATTGTTCAAATAGAGTCTAAGAAACTATATCATTTCATGGGAGACACTCAGCTATCAATGTAAATCCGTTATGATAGGAACTAAATTAAAATGTGGTAACTCTCATTATGATTCTGCAATATCCCTATATAAACGTGTACTAACTCTCATATGTCACAATTATTTGTTATGAAATCAAGAAAATATAAGAATGATAAAATTTGGAAAAAATATCACAATTATATCCTCTAAAATGATCTATACACTTTTTATATATAGAATGAGTATATCAAGTGTAGTTTTCCAAAATTAAATAAATATTTTCTCATTTCTCCTTAATATATTTCCCTTATGTTATATTCTCTTTTTTGATGAAATAAAAACCCCACCTTATAGGGTATTTGGAAACACTATCTGGTACAATGTTTGTATGATATATATGGAAGATATCTCTAGATAGTGTCCCTTATAAACACCACTATATAGTAAAAATTATCATTATACCTTTTTTGGGTAATTATTAATCCAGAAATTTACATTGTTAGAAAGTCACACTACATTGAAACATTCATATAATCTTTACTCATGCGTGATCAATGTACATTTCTTGTAAATTTATTGTAATTTCACACCATTTTAGGGGTCACCTCATAAGGTAAATTTTGGGAACATTTAATCACTTTCACACTCAACAGTTGATCTCAAAACCACCATCTTCTAGTGTTGGGTACCTACACTATTCCAGAATACCATCATAAACTCAAATAAAATTTCACAATATACCCAATTCATTTACCAACTCACCACACCCAAACATCCATGTCAAATCCGCCACACATTGGAAACTAGAATTTTCTTCGAAACCAACCCGAATGTACATACATACACCATCCCTTTATGGACATATAACAATTTGAAATCCCTCAAATTCTCCTTCATTTCAATAATTAAATTTCCTATACAATGTCAAATAGGAGTCTTATTATAACATAACTTGTCCATTCCTTTTACCATATCATGTCATACCATCCCTGACTAGATTTTACAAAAACCCCAACATTCCACAGTTGACATGATACTAGTTTCACCTTCATGTGGTGCCTTCTTAAATGAGGAAAACACTATCATCTAACACACCTAGAAGTTGTTCTCACTACCTTCCTATAAAAATTATACAATAAGGCATCCGATAATATCCAATCCATCATTTTTCTCTACTACACCCATCCTCATTCTTTACACATGAACTTTTCATCAATTCAATGACTATACCCACTATGGTTCTTACTCAAAAACAATTTCCATTATCAAAACACCTAAAAAATTCCAAAACATCCTAAAAAGTGGGTTTTGAAGAAAAAAAATTTATTCCCTTCCCTCATAGAGTAGTGTTGTCCCATACTGACTCATCCCAGAGAAACCCAATTTCACGGTTGGCACTTCAATACATTACATGACAATGATGCCTTCACCCTTAAAGGCTTTCCATGTTATCCTAGGCACACATACCTCTGTCCATGCATGACATATAATGAGGTTATAACAGTAAACCTCTATTTTCATCAATAATTTTCATGGCTTATCACACTGATGAATGACTCTGACACATGAATATCAGATTTCTTTTAGGAATACCCTAATCCCAAAGCCAATTCATATCTTGACTGACCACCACATTCAATTCCCACTTGTCCATTCTTGTCGAATCCAAACATGTTTCTACACAATGTTCTTATCTAATTTTCATTCCACCACACCAAATCTATGATCAGCTCACTCCCCACATTAGGTGTGTAATTTTCAATGATTTCCTCAAGAAATTTCTATCACTACATCTCATATTGTTATCCGATAAGGAACCCCCAAAAATTGGCGTGGTTATCCAACTTCCACTAGGGGAAAACATCATCGCTACTCATTCCCATATATGGAGAACTACACATATGGAATTTATCGACATGCGGTCCATTATAAGGTCATATCCCATAACAGGTCGATGGTGTACTCCCCTACATAAAGATCCACATAAACCACTCCATGAACATATCCCCCATAGGCTTCCTATACAACCCAAAAACATTTAGGCATCTCCGATTAAAGCTAGAGATCTTTCAGCTTACTCGAGATGATGTCATGATATTGAGAATGATAATCAATAGCTAATAGTATGATAAAAAGTATTTGAATTATTCCAAAAAAAAAACAATCCATCTCCAATGTCACTACACAACATGGAGACCTTAAGCTACCAAATGTATGAGGGCTACCTACACACAAAATCCTTATCAACACTCAATCACCAAAACTGAAATCATATTCTACACCAAAAGCCACAACCACTTCATGAGTCTATACCAAAAATAAGTGACCCATTCCTTCCTATTGAATTACCTCCCACACTCTACTTGAGTTCTCCCAGCCTAGCTCAGGTGATTAAAAAATGATACCCAAGGGCCCATCACACCAAACCAATAAAATTTGGTCTCGTGAAAAACAATTATTATGTGTATGGTTTCAAAGAAAATGACATTTTTTTTCTGAGAAATCAGTGGAACCATCATAAATGGATCTGTGTCTACATAGAACATGACCATATCTTCTCCTCAATAGAGACCTCGATATCTCTCACCTTCTGTTGACCACACAATGATCCAAACTCTAGACTCCATGAGTTATTCATCGCATATCCTAAACACCTTCTAACACAACCAATATGGACTCAAGGTCCTCTATCCCCATAAGACTATAATAATTTTTATAATTACTTTTGAATAACTTTGAAATTCATAGAATCAATGAATGACACCTAAAAAACCTCACCCAAGGTGTCACTTCCATAATAAAACCATCCATAAAAACATTTTTCACCCCTTTTCACCCCAAAAAAACCATTGATTCCTACATCAAACACCACCAGAGCAACCTAACTTGGTTTCCGAAACGTCATTCCCTTAAAAACTACCCTTAAAACTAAACAAAAGCACTAAATATCACCCCTAATAGAAAACCCAAGGATTAATCTTTCTTTTTTTTATATCATTATTTCAAAAACCATGAAACAATTTCTCCTATGAAGAAACCACATATGGAACACATTCTAAGGCTCCTTCAACACTATGTTATCCCCATATGATGCTACCCTAAATTTCCCAAGACATTGAACATATAACCACCTATTAATTTGCATCTCTAAAAGCAAAAACCATCCAACTTATCCCTATAAAAACCCATCAATATGAAATAAAACCTTTTACCGATAATGAAAGTAGAGAATGTACTCTAGTTCCTCACACACTTATAGACACTCACATCCTAGATGAACCCTCCCATAGGCCACCCATGAGGGTCAAATGACTCAAAATCCCTAAATTTAAGACACTTTTAGAAATGTCTATTTGATCTTCCTCTACGATATACACCTAAAACCTTAAAAAAATCTTTCCTCATAGGTAGAAACCACACCCCCATATCTTATTAATATATTATAATACACCAAGGACCTATTTACACTATGATTCAAACCAAGAATACACATACACACATATAATCATAAAAAAATAAACATAAATTATAGTTTTTGAAATATAACTTGCACGATGAAAACCAACAATGTCCCTACAATCACATTACCAGAAAAAAAATCGCATGACCCTAAGACGGAAACCCTACCAATGGTATCAAATGAAAATATCTAATTCCATAGATCAAAACCCAATGGATCCTCATGTACCATATCCAATGATACAGACTAGGGAACCCTCACTTACCAATCCACCCATACATTGGGTCTGATAACAATACATGGGATATTAATTCCAACTATCCCTACAGTTTCCATAATTTCACATTTCCCTTATTAATTAAATTAATCTCTTTAAAACATAAGGATTCACATTTTAAAATTTCCCATTTTCCAAACCCAACGAATTTAATTATCAATTTTTTTAATCAACCCAATATTTTAAAAATGAATAATTTTTTAAAATTCATATTTCAAAATATCATTCCATAAAAACAATTACCAATAAAGGTCAAAATGAATAAAATAATGATATAAAAGTATATAACTATCATAATAATTCCAATAAACTATCAATCATAGGAAATATAGGGATGAACTATCATTGTTATGTTCTAAGAATGGATAATGAAACCACACAACATCTCTTTTTCTAATGGGATAGGAGATAGAAAAATGATAAATCAATAACACCACATTATAGTGAACCACTCAAGGTTGAACTATTAACCAGATATATGATTATAAAACTGAGAAATAATTATCACCAATGGAAACTTGGGTTTTCCCTCAAATTTGGGGTTTTAGGAACCTTGGAATGTGACCAATACCAAGGTCCAGTAGGATCATAGTCTATAGACTTCTAGGCCCAAATAGTAATGAATAAGACACCACCTATGATACCACATTATAACACCCATTAACATGTATCCACTATAACATGTTCCCTGATCTAGGTATTTACATGACCTTTAGTGTGGCTCCATATATTCCAAAGGATTTTGACTAAAAGAATAGGTCTATAAATGTTAATTGAGGATAATATACCATCTTACTATAATAAATCCATTTCATAAATAGTAAAAATAGATATGGGAACCAATTAGAATAATAAATTATTGAAAATGACAAGAGGCAACCTATAACCATAAAAACCTAAAATAATAATAATATGACTACATTATATGTTAGGAAACCGTAAAAATATATTCCAAATCGAAAAATACAAATAAAATTTCAAAACAGAAAAATTCCCCAACTACATCCAAAAATCCCATGGTCTATCAAAATAGCCATTGCATGGATCATAAACCTATTCTGTGTACTAAACCTATACCAAATAACAAGTAGCATCTGGGTACCCAAGTGATTTTGAGTCTGGAGAAATGTGTGAGTATAACTCTACTGGACACAACCGATGGTGTTTAAATCCCTAAAAAGTTTATTAATACCATTTTTGCATGTAATGAAAGATAAATAAATTAATAGGGATGAAAAAGAGACATTTTTTTTACATTTTATCAATTATCAAATAACTATTTATCACCAAAAGTTTTGTAATCAACCAACCAAACAGTATAGCTCTAGTCAGGTCGGGTTCCTAATCCACTGTAAAAAGGGATAACATACTTTTAATCATAAGGGGAATTTACTAGACGAACACTTTATCAACATAACAGGGAGTATTCGTCTGGTAATAAATCCTTTTCCATATGATGGGGGAATAGAACCTCAACTTGACATCCCAAACTAGGAAAACTTATGTGGGCCTAGAGCATCAGTCCTACCAACCTGAAACTGGGGAGCCTCATTTACTATGTAAGGAGAATATATCCTCATTATGACATCCTAACTTAATAAATATAGGGTTAGAGACAAGAGCCTCATTCTAGTATGACCCATGAGAGTAGATTCATAGTCTGATACCTCACATGTACCACTTATTCACATGTAAATTCTCGTTTAACCATTCCACACCTTTACCATGTAAATTCTATATATCATTTCAAGACATACACCATTTACAACCCATAACTCATTAAACTCATAAACCATTATACCAAACTCCCCACCCTTTTATTTCATTTCAATAAGTAGACAATAATTAACATCAATTCTATTTCACAAACCAGTATATCAAAAAAATACACATTTAAAATAATCTTGAATTCACCCTTTAAAATGCGTGTCTTATTATTTAAAAAATACTAATCCAAGTCTCATGACTTAAATTTCTATTTCAATTAAATTCAAAGAATCATTATTTCATTTTCAAAAAAGGGGACCTTGTGATCACTTAAAATCATCAGTTGAAAAATATTTTGTAACCCCTTTCTAAATAACATTGAGGACCACAACTCCTATTAAAAATTTTACACTTTTAAAACCTCATAGTCTTCATTTAAGACCATAACTAGAAAAAATTACAAAGAAAATCATTTATTAAATTTTCAAGACACACCTAGGGAATTAAAAAATTCATGCATATGAAAATTTCAAATGTAACATTAGCCATTCAAATTAACTAAGTAAAAACTCCCATTAATTTATCAAAATAATTCCTCTAACTCAACATTTACTAATTCATTCCACCATTCTCAAATGTTTTGCATACCCCAGAGGTAGACCAAGGTGCGACCTCACTTCATTGATGGGTGGAATTGGATATATGGATGGTCTCAAACATAAATAGGAATATAAAATTTCTTTACAATAAATAATAGGATTAAAGATCTTAAATTCTTCATGTTATAAAAACTTAATACCCATATAAAACATCATGACGATAGGAAAAATCTACAACACCACCAAGTTAATGTTCATAGTCAACTACTCAATGAAATGATACACTTGATTTAAACTATAATAGTCTGAAACAAAATGGTTAATAATAACCTAGAAAATATGGTTTGAGAGATTTGTAAGGAGAGGAAACCCAAAACCAATCTTCTTCCAAAAGTTAGAAGGAAATAAGGTTCAAGACATACTTAGAGATTTGATTTGCTATAAATGGATCTCCAAATTCCTAGGAAATTATAGAGAATTATCCATGGGGGAGGAGAGGGATATTGGTATTTCACCTAAACTATTTAGTGTAAAGTGGGTGAAAATTATATGTTGATTCATTTAATCCCAATACTGAAAAATTGAAGTTTAAAACTTTTTTAGGACTACATGGTTTGGTCTCATAGTTTTCCAAAAAAAAATCCAATAGTGTGGCTCCTTATGTTGATAAAGGTATAGGTTTTATAGTATAATAAACATCATGGTTTGTAAAATAGTGTTGTTCCCATGAGATATATTCTATTTAAATGGATTCATGGATTTTCAGTTCCCTTTTCCATGTGCACATTTATTACAATCAGAGCGATAAACAAGAACTGTACACCGCATTGCCTCTTTTTTCTCCATTCATTTATTGAACCCCTAATAAACCCTCAACTCACATAATATTCTTTGGGACTATTATGTTAAAAACGGTTAAACCAAAATCTAAACAATCATATACCTCTATTAAATGTCAAGATTATACTATTACTCACAGTAATGTGAATGAAATCCTCAAGTGGCATTAAACACACAATGATTGATATGTTTATTACTGACTCACCCATTATTTCATAATTATATATCATTTTAATAAGAAAATTAAAGATCCATGATCACAATTTATAAAAAATATCATATATTATCGATTCCACATCAGTGGATGAAACCCTATTTTTATTCAAAAACCAATATTCATGAATTTTATCATCCACTTAGTGTGAAAAAGATAATTTTAAATGAAAACCCCCTAAAAACATGATTTCATTCCAAAAAACTATTATAATCACATATATATTCAATTAAATTAATAACCCATGGAAAATTATGAAAAAATAAATTCATAGAATTATCCCTTTGTATAGAGATACGTACAACAATAATAGAGGTACAACTAAACAACATTGAAAACAAACACCTGTGTAGAGTAGATTGGGTCTTGATGATCCTAGAACCATAAGAATGATAAAAAATCTCAGAAAAACCCCATATATATTAAATCGGTATCATACACATGTTCTAACAAGATAAGTGTATATAGATATTGCAATGATCTATGAAAGGGAGAGGATACAAAATTAAAACTTGAATGTACCTTTTGAAATATGTAATGATTGATGCTAATGAACCAAGAATCATATGGGAAAAGCCTATAATTCCTTAGTGAAGGACTAGGTTGATCAAAAATAATATTATTGGATATTATACATAAGAAATCCAAGGGTAAATGGGTAAAATCCATCATTTTAATGGTTGAGAGTGTCACTCATTGTTAGGCTACATAATTATAAAAACCATACAATAACCAGGCATATCAACCATATCTTTAAAAATATAATAATCATGGTATTCAGGGATAAGACACATAGTTTTTTGAAACCATTCACCGCCCTCTGAAAAACACTCATAACATTCATGGTTTTCCCAGGTGAGTTTCACAGTTTCCTTAACTGTGATCAAACAAAGAAAAACCCTAATGTTAAAGGATAAATCCATACCGCATGTCGGTCAAAGAGTTAGTACTAACCATGAGACCACTGTGAACATAGTGTATCTCCTCAAAAAATTTCCTTTTCAAACATAATTCCCCCAAATATTTTTGAATGATATTGAAAAAAACAATGTTTAAATTAAAACAGTACTGAGAACTGGTGGGTTATACAATTATTTCCAACATAAAATCATTATATTCCCTAAGGACATCAATATTATATAAACAATAAAAGTTAAGTCCAAAATTCATCATCAATGATTCCATATCTCATCACCATAGTACAAATACCTAGGGAATCATTTTACCTCAAATTACCTTATCCTATTGATCTATAATATTTACTTGTAGATCAGTAAAAATGATATCGGTCACATAATAAATTTCTTTTGATTCAATAAAATTGGAATGATCTAGTATTCATGTACTTTTTTTGGGAAACATGAATCACATTATTAATCTATGTCATAAAATATGACAATTCTAACCAATATTCTACCTTTCCCAGTTACTCAATGATCTCAGAGGTTGCAACAAAACATGGTGACAACTTACCATAATTAAAAAATAGTTGATGTCCCATGTGAGGTGAAACTATGTGAAATATAAAATCACCAACCTCAAACTCTAGTGGATGATGATTATATTTCCCATATGAATTATGATAGCTCTTTGTAATGATCAACCGCTTCTTGATCAACTGAACAATCTTTTCATCTAAAAAATGAGACACAAAACAGATACATACTTCTCTTACAACTCTCCCAAGCACATGAAATATCTATATAGTGTCCCATATAATTATTAATGGGTATCCATATGTATCTAATCCTATTAAATATTTTTTAGGAATATTTTAATATAGAAAAATGATTTTCCCATGATCCACAAAAATCACACTCACAAACACGGAGCATGTACTCATGACCATGGATAGTTATTTCTATCTTTCCAACCATATGTGGATTATAAGATGTTATCAATTTTTTTTGGAATCCATAATCTCTAGAAAACCTTTATATAACCATAATGTGATACTTAGGTCTCTATCAGAAAAATTCATAGTGGGAATTCGATGGAGTCTCACAATATATCAGCTAAATAAGTCATTAATTTGTTAAACATCCATTTTATCTATTATATATTGGAAATTATCCTATTTAAAATGTTGATCAATGATGACCCAAATTTCTTCCCTCGTAGTAAGATTTCATGGAAGAATAATGATGAAGTGAATGGAAATATAATACCACTATCAATTTGGAATGGGAAATGGATGGAACCAACCTTCATGTCTCTACTGATCAACATAATTTCATGTAAATTGAGTCACTATGATACTAAATCTTTAATATAATTCAAATTTTCTGAAAACGAATAGAAATATCTCTTGTTTTGATATATATTTTTATCACCATGGTTTGTAATCTAACAATTCCAGTGTCCAATGAAAATTAACTTCTTCCAAATAGGAATTGGAACAACCAACCTATTATAGAAGCACAATTCTCCACTAAGAGAATAAGAAAAAAGACCAAAGGTCTCAAAACAGAATAATAATTTACCTAAGAAATAGAAAATGGTTTCTGTAACCTTTTTTATTTAAAATCACTCATTTAATGTTGATTAATATTTCATAATCACTAAGAACACATGTTCACTGACCTCTTACACTCCGAAGATCATGTTAGAAAGAAAACTCATCAGAGACCACTCCTCAACCAATCCATTCACATATTTTGTTATTAATTTTTTTCTCAAAACATCTATAAACACATTATTCTTCCTATGAATGTATAAAATATCAAAATCATAAGTTTAAATATATTAAAACAATCACCTCTATCACATATCTCGATACCTTTGATTAAATATATATTTTTGGCTCTTATGAACATAAAACAATGAAGCTGCTATAGAAAGTGATAGTGAAACCACATGTTGGGTGAATTCATAATAAATTCCATCTCAATATCATGGTTAAAATAATTCATCTCATGATTTCATAACTATTAAGTATCATATGACCCAAAATTTTTCCTTGACATCAGGACACATACCAAACCAATATTGGAAACAACACATAAGATATCATAACAAAAACACGATTCAAGAAGAATCAAAACTAGTTATGAAAATCAGCCTCACCATCAGCTCATCAAATGATCTATGACATTTTTCACTCTACTCAAACATTAATACCTTATTGATAATTTTTTCTTTTATGATGATATGATAGATAAAGTTTTAACAAAATATTCATAGTAGCTAGAAAAACCAATGAAGTTATTTATCTTAAACACATTTTGTACTAATCATTGGACAATACATTTAGTTATTTATCATGATTGGCTAGGATTCCACTCTACTATATGACATGACCTATAAATTTCACATACTATATAAAAAAATTCATTTTTAAATAATTCAATATAGATAATGTTTCTTTAATGATTTGAAAATTACATCCAAATGGTTCATATGATCATTCTCGGACTTGAAATTCTCAAAAAAATATAACCACTGAACAAACTAACAAAAGTGTCCAGGAACAGAGGAATGATTTAGTTCATCAAATCCATAAAATATTTTCTTGACAATTAGTGGTAATGAATGGAATGAACAGAAAATCTATTATTTTATACCATCTCTTAAACACAATCTTATATATATATCCTCTTCTCAGAAACTCAACTAGTAGTACCCTAAGGGATGTTCATCCACTGAAAACCAATGTTCCCCTCTAAGCTAGTCAGAGAGATCATCAATATTTGAAAAATGATATTTTTTCATAAAATTAATCCAATTAAACATTTATTAATACACATATAAATTGATACTCATGTATTTTTTCATAAAATATACAATAGGTAAATCCAATGGTGATAATCTAGGACAAATATATCCCTTAGCCTCCAAGTCCTCATGATGAACATTAATTTAAACAAACTCAACTGGTTCAAAATGATGTGATTGTATAAAAATCCATATCATACTTGAAATTGAGTCAAATAAAAATTAAAACTCTCTATATGGTGTTAGACCAAAATAATCATCCAGAATGTCCTCGGGGTATACACACACCACATCATGAAAAATTAATTACAATCATATGTTAACAAACTCAAAAAATATTTCAAAAAAGGGCATAAGATTACCCCAGTTTATGGAAAAACTTAAACCTCTAAAACATTAGTTACTCATTAGTGAATAGATCTATTACCAAATGCACGGACTCATCAAAAAATGTGGAAAAATTCAGAACATTATGTTATCCTTCTTCCATGGTTAGAAACCTTGAGGTCTTCTCCACGTCTAATGTATCAACGTAAACTGAAGATTGTGTATTTTCTTAAAATAATTATATGTGGAAACATAAAAAAACATTTATTTTACAATAGAGTCCCACCATGTCTTCATCAATCCCCTAATAATGTGCATGGAGAAAAAAACATTAGGTTCTTCAAGATTCATCATGAATTTGACGATCGTCTCAATTTGTTGAAGCCACTCTTTAGACTATGGGGGTCCTTTGTCACCAATAAAGATAGGTGGATGCGGCTTAGTTAATTCAAATCCATGTTCCACAATATGTATCGAGTTCCTAGAACCATATAGACTAGTTTTATGAATAGTAATAATTATTACTTCTTCTAATGTAGTGTCGACCAGAGTATTTTAATGGGAACTTCTCACACAACTTCCTCATATAGATTTTGATGAGACCTTATAGGAGGAATCATAGAATAAAAACATGAAAATAACCAATTTTATTTTTTATTACAATTCAAAAATCATAGGACGAACCTCAAAAATACAAGTCAATGACATAATAAATGATAATTTAATGAAACATGAATTATACCTATGAAACACAATACGTTAAAAATGAAAAACCACATTTAAAATATCTCTCCATCTAGTTCTTTCAAATTACCTCAAACAATAAGTACCAAACATGGTAATAAATTTCTTACCTCCCATGGTAACTCATATTTTTTCATGGATGTGAGATGGCTAGAAAACCACCTGAACTTACTACCCAAATCTCAAAGTTCCTAAATCATGTTTATCAATAGAAACTAATCCAAACTGAATTTATTTTATCACACTTCAGACTGTGCATTTTATCAGATATGATTCTATAAAAACCCATCCCAAAATAATAGATAGACCACCTAACTCATCCCACCAAGGTGGTTAGTTGAAAAACGATACTTGAAACAAGTATAATATAAGGAGAAACACCAAAAACTAATAAATAAATCAGAAGAGTGAGTTATATCCAAGATATAACAAATAAAATCCATACTGGCTAAACTAAAATGTATGACAAGACAAGACCAATAAGTCCTAATGTGACCAACTATCACCTCCAAACCACCCCGTTACAAAGGATGCAAGAAAACACAAAATATGATATGATACATAATGTTCTTCCCTTTACCGTAATCATGCAGAAAAGAAACTATAAGATCCCAAAGTAAAAATTATGGTGTAATAAAAAAATCCTAGTATCTTTTCACCAAAAAATCTATACAATGTCTTCTATCGATAATTCTATAGATATATCAAATAAATATGGTGTTTTTCCAAAAAAATAATATAACAAAACCCTTTTTAAATCACCAAATGTTTATTTATAAAAGGCATTGATATTATCAAGACATGGAATAAAAAATCAATAAGCAATTAATAATTGGATAATAACAAATACAATTCATAGATAAAAAATATGGTAGACAAGTAATGAAATAAACCTGACGAATTCATCATGTATATGTGGGTATTAATGTGACCACGAACAATATATAATGTTAATGTATGTGAGAAAATGAGCATGAACAATCCATCATTTGAATGCATTTGAGAAAATTACCATCACGAATCCATCGTGTGATAATCCACACAAAATGAAAAATTACATATCAGATCTAACCTATTTGTATACATACTATTGATTAAAAATTAAACCCCAATCTAGGCCAATAGTATATCCAATTGGTATATCATCTAATGGAATAACACACACTAAAGTGAAATAAAAAATTATGTGACATTAGACACATTATGACTAACAATTCTATTCCAAATACACCCACAGTTACCCAATGTGATATTTTTTTCATAACCATTTAAAAAAACCATAATCATATTTTATAAATCATTTAAAATGAAAAGAAAATATTTTTTTGTTGTTGAATACAATATTTTAATCCAAAACCTCAATTTAAGAATATTATAAAACACATGGTGTTCAAAAAACATTGTTAAATCAAAACCCCTATAAAAACACGAGTTTATTCCAGAAAATCCATACTAATTACAATATAATTAAATTCAAAGAATAAACCATATTAATTTATAATAAAAGTAAAATATATGAAATTAATCTTTATATTGAGACACCTAACTCATTAACATATCTAGTACGAAACACTATCGAAAACAAAGACCGAGGAAGAGTAGATTAGGTCCTTATAATCCCAGATCCATAATAAAAAATGAAAAACAATATCAAACCCATTATATATTAAATCCACATATAACATAGGTTAAAAATAGACATTTGGAAGAGAGAAATATCAATTATATATTAATGGGAGATGAAACCACCCAAATTACAGAATGTACCCTGATAAATCAATCCAGAATAAGGGGGAATTTCCTTGATTATGATGAGATAATCCTTTTGATCATTAGAGAAATATTAGGTAAATACATAATGATATTGGGGTGATTAGGAATAAAATATAGTAAGGGAAAAAGGTAAAAACCTCCTTTTTAAATGTTCAATGTTTTGTTTATGGTTAAAATTCATGGATAGACAACATGCCTTCCAACCATGTGACGATAATTTATTTTTAAAAATAAATCATGCATATTCTCCTAGGAAAGCCACAAATGTTTAAAAATCCATTCAACCCCATGTAAAATTAACCAAACCCCAAATTTTGATCCCTAGATAGACACAAAATATCCTTAAAGATGCATCAAACATGAAAACCCCACTCTTTAATAACATGTCCATACCACACCATTTATTCATGATTAGTTTAACCATGAACCAACCATGCACATGGGTTTTCTCCGTTATAAATTATAAAATTCTACTCCTCGTTCATATAAAACCAATAAAAATATATTGAAGTCCAACCATGTTTAAATTAATTTTTTTTTGATATTTTTAAGGCCCAACATAGAATCTTGGGATGGAAAAGGTAATCTTTAAATTGATAATGTACCTATTATATATGAATACATTTTTTTATTTACTGATTTGTTAAATGGTTATCCATTAGTGTGTGAAGTGGAGTTATCCATTTATTTAATTCAATATCCAATACCAATATCAATTATTTCTTATAAAATTCAAACCTTGTAATCAATGGTGTTAAAGAAACAACTAGTGATGTTGTGTGAAAATTTATTTATTTGACCCAGTGACTCTACACTGTGAGCCACTATTAACAACATTATGAATAATGATAGATGTTTTAGAATTTGTATTGATTATTTGGAATAAAATTCTATAAGGATAATTAACAAATATCCTCTTTCAGGCCTTGAGGAATTCTTTTATCAGCTTCTGAGAGATTAATATTTTTCAAGGATTGAGATTCCTTTTCTATATCATAAATTGATACTAAATATGGATTTCAATCCATAAATTACATTCTAAAAGAGGTGTAAAAATTAAAATTTTATATTAATTCTATTAGGATTACAAAATGTGATATCCATTTTTAAGGTCCTAGAAAACAATGTATTCAAGGATTATCATGTCGATTGTTTGGTGGAATTAATTGATTTTATGTTGGTTTATTATATAATTTATTATTTCCATTACAATTAATTGATCATAATTCTTGATAATCATAAAAGAAAATATTTATATTGGAAATTTATTATCTATAATTTTTGGATTCTATAATTTTATTTCATTTTCCATATTGTCTCCAATAATTGAATCTCATTTGATATTTTGAACAAATGGTAGTAAAAAATTTCCAACACTGATATATGTAACTCTGATATTTTTTTTCATTAGTTGGGTGGGTTACCATGAGTGATTTTTCTATAAAATTTATTAATTGAAAAATTTAGTAACCATGAATTCTTGAGAAGGTATTAAGTTTATTGGGATATTAGAATGAGAATAATTTTTCACTATATTGATGTGGATGTTGGTCAAAGATTCAATTTTTAATGTATCTTCCAGAAATGATGGGTTTTTTATAAAAAGAGATCAATTAAAGATGATACAAGGTTGTGTCCTTATAAAAAATGATAATGATTTATTCATATTTATGAGTACAGTTGAAAAGTCATGAGTATAGCTATCCAATCCATGATCACAAGTTGGTAACAGTATAATTTTGATTGAATAAAAATCGAAATTATATCTATGGAGAATGATGTGACATACACAGATACCATTAGAGCCTAATATATATATTTTCCTAAGAAAAACTCAACTAGAGGGAAATTATAAGGCTCGTGCTAATTCAAGATTATGATTTTTCAATACATTACCATCCATGGTATCCAAAAAATATTGTACATTCTTTGATAATGATGGACAATAGAATTCAATATAAATGAAGATTGAGAGGGATATTATGTCTATTGAGTTTGTAATGATTGATATAGTAATTATGAAGGATTTAAATGCATCACCCCCTTTTAAAAATAATATGAAAACATCTTTCTCGAAAATATAAATTAATATTAATTTGATGATGAAAATATTTAAAACTAAATCAATGCAGTGGATGTTGGTAAGTTAGATGAATTTCCTTGTGGACATGGTGTTCAGATATTTTGAATGAGATAATATGTCTTATATGTAGTTGACCATAAATGGTAATTTCTGAATGACACTCATAACTCCAATTTCTCTATACACCATAGTATCACTTATATGTATAAGTATTTGAGGGAATAATTTTGGTGGGATAAAATGCTGTAGAAATTTGTGTTCTATTAATTAAGATTCTTGGTTTTTCTATAGGCAATGGAAGAGATATATAATCATAGATTATTCATAAAACTCTTCCTATAATTAAGTGTAGTGGGATGATATTGTTATGCAATTTTTCATTGGACTACCAATTACTCCATTATATAATGATTCAATATAGGTATTGTTGATCACCTAACCAAATATACACATTTCCACTACATAAGGTATTATATTACACATTACTGCCTTATTAGGATATGTATTAATGATGTTATAATGAATCATGTAACATATATTTCAATTTTTATTTATCTCGATCAAATAATTACATTATAATATTAGAGAAGATATTAGAATGATCCTCATAAAAACATTATTTATGCATTAACTAGTATTATAAAATATCTAGATACTCAAAAAAAATATATTCAAACATTTTAATACATTTTTTATTCATGATAACATCAATTTAAATGTATGTGGGATCTGTATTTACCCTTAGTAGTGGTTTTTGATATCAATATATTCCATTTGAGTATTCAAATAGAGCCGCATAATGAATTATACTGTAAGAGATGTCATACTACAACATGTTTCAATGATGTTTGAAAAGTGAAACATCTAGGTATACAATGTACTTAATAAAAAATAATAAAGGTAAATTATGGAATCCCTCTATTAAATTACTCAACATTTCATTACATTGTATAAACATAAGATCTTTTAAGGTTTATTTCCAAGAAAAGAGGTAAGTATACATGAATACATGAAAATATTATTCTAATATGCTTGAAATTATTCATAATAGGTTCAAAATAATTTCAATTACTGCATCTCATTTCATGGGGACATACATCAATGGAATGGGTGGGAATAAGGCTCGGTATGTGAATTTAAGGGAAATAGTTTACATGTGATTTTGATAATTATCAATAAGAACACTGGAAGTATCATAAATTCCTCATATGTGGTAAAAGTGGCATATCATAATGTAAATAACTTGATTTATAACATATAAATGTGGCTAGAATATTAAATTTAATTATTTGTAAGCATATCACCAAGATTTATTATTGAGGTATCATAAAAATTACCACGATTATTCATCAAGGTGTCATTAAACTTTTCAAATCATGAGATTAAATTCATTACCCAAAACATTAGAGTGATATTAGGGAAAGACCACTATATTTATTATTTATTTTGATTCACATAGATCAAAAAAAATATTTTATAAATAACCCAAGGAGAAGAAAATAAGAGAGTACCATATAAAAATTATTATGTTTTATAAAGTTCCAAAAAATAAATAATTTTGTTATTTTAAATGCACAGAAAAAGAAAAAGGATATCATGTATCCTAATCCTATAATAAAATAGATAATTTTAATATATATATGTATATATGTTAATATAATAGGATAATAAATAGGTTTGGGAATTAATAAAAGAAAATATAACAATTTCTTAAGAAATAGAGTGAAATTTAGAGAATTAAATCCCGCAGCATAACGGGTATGAAACATGGTTTTAGAAAAGATTAAAAATAGAAGGGAAAAGGTCTCCCTTTCTTAAAAGACTCTAAATAATGTATTTGTTTATAATAAAATGGAAATAATAAAAGATTATGAAATTATGAAAGACAAACAATATAAAATTAGAACATGAACGGAATTGAGATGTTGTGAATTCTATTACCTTGAATAGTAACTCCTAAAACTCAAAGATTGATAACTTGGGGGAATGAATACACCTTGGGGTGATTAATATGGAGGTAATAATACCATATATTCATCAATAATGAATATTTAGTGAAAGTGAATGATGATATGGGTGGGTATTTAAAGTGAAATAGAAGGAGTTTTTTATTAATTTCATTGGACACCATAATTTTGGAAATGTTGTCATTAATCATACCAAAAACTCAAAGGGGTATTTTTTATTTTTTTCTAGAATACAAAATATTTTATAAAAATATACTAAATTTACCCTAACCTAATTTAGAAGTGATTAATTTCAAATTTATGTTTTATTATCTTAATAATTCTATAACTATGAAAAATTTAACATCAAAATATAAAAATCCTAATTTATAAAAAATAATTGCGAAAAAAATGTATAGTAAAATGAATAGTAAAATTTCAGACACTTGAAAATTAATTAAATTATTATATCCTTTAAATTTAAATTAGGAATTTGTAGTCATAAATTTTAATTAAAATTATTATTATTAAAAGCATAGTTCATTATAACAATTATACACTTTTTAAAAAGTATAATTTCTTTTTGAAAATCCAATCTGTCAAATTCCTCATATATTGATGAAAACCAAAACAGAAAACTGAAATGATTGATAAAAACTTTTATTTAGAAAAAGGTACACTACAAAAAGAAACTATGTCCTTGAAACATAAACACTTATAATACCCACATAAGATCTATGGGTGAAATGTGTGATAGTGATAGACTCATGTGGTGGCTCGGCTAACATCATCAGAGTGGTAATCTCCACTAACATTAAATTCTTCATTAGTACATTTCATTCAAGATTTACATGTGAATGATTTAATTTGGATTGTTCAAGAGTAGTGTCGAAAGATGCTACCTCTCTCCCAAGTTCTGAAAAATGGGCTTCATATAACATGAATCTACTGAATGAGTCCATTGACTTTTGTTTCGTATTTAAATTTCAATTATCATTACAATTTAAAATAACAATTAAAATGTTATAAATTAATATTCTGAGTATTGTTTCAAAAAATCATATTTAACAATAGTCATAATTGACCAAAATTTATATAATGGTCAAAATCCGATTTTCGCATTTCAATTATACTCACTTCATTAGTAAATGGATATAGTTTTGTTGTGTACAAAATAATTAAACACATATTTTTAGGAAACATTTATAATTCAAAAACTTCAGGTTGATACATTCTTACCCCATTATGAAATTTCTTCCTTTAAATTTTTTATCGTTACCTTAGTTATGAAATATTATGGGTACTTCTTCTTCATTTTCTCAAATGGTTCATACATTGATGAATCATATATGTGGTTCCTCTATAACACATTAATGAATTTGTTAGTCTTATTGTGTAGAATCTTATCTCTATGGTCCATGATCTCCAATGGTTTCTCCTCATAAGAGAGGTATTGTTCAAGTTGTACCTCCTCCAAATGTAGTAAATGTGAAGGGTCAATTATTTACTTCCTCAATAGTGATACGTGGAAAACATCAAGAACGTGAACAATATTTAGAGGAAGTATACGCTGATTGTACATTTATCTTATGCAATAAAGGATGTTATAACATCTAATGTACTTGTGGCTGGTCATTCCTTTTTTCCCAAACCGAATGACTCTCTTTTAAGGTGAAATTTGAAGGGAGAAATTGTCTCCAACATCAAACTCCTAGTCACTTTAATGGTTGTCAGCATAGTTCTTCTACTGGCTCTGATAATCCTCAATGTGTTGTGGATGGAAAGAAACTTTTCAGCCATCACTTGAACAGTTTTAGGTCCAAGAATTTTTCTCTTAATAGATTCATCCAAATTATTTGGAGTTATACATCAACTCCCATATAAATATTCATGGGGTTCCATTTTATTACACAAATGGATATAATTATTGTATGAGAACTAAAATAATGAGATATATTGATACCATCAACCTTTAAATTCTATTGAGCTTGTTTTCAGCATTTCCTCAAGTATCTGAATAGTCTTTTCATATTTTCTATCAGTTTGAGGGTGATAGGCCATACTAAAATTCAATTTAGTATTCAAATAATACTGAAGACTTCTCCAGAATTTTAAGTGAGTCTTGTATCATGATTAGAAATGATATAAATTGTAAATCCATGCACCCTTATGACTTCCATTATGTATATCATGCTGATTTGGTCAAGAGATAAATATTCTAGAATAGAGATAAATTGTAAAGTCTTGGTGTCACATTCCACTATAAAAAATATCTCATTATTTCCATTGGCTATTTTCAAGAGATCAATAAAAATTTCAATAGTGATATTTTCCAACTTCTATGCTTGTATGGGTGGTTGTTTTAATACCCCTTTATGAATTTGCTTCGTCGCCTTAACATTCTGACACACTGGACTCCTTGTAGTGTAGTAGGTAATCTACCTTTTCATGTTATATCACCAATAATGATCATGAAGGTCCCTATACATTTTTTTGCTTTCATTATGTATGGGGAAAGTAAAACTCAGAGTTCCATCTATTATCTCCTTAATTATTTCCATAATATAGTGAACATATAGCCTGGTATGAAAGTTTAGTAAACCTTCTTAAGCAATGTTAAACTATTAAAACTTTCCAATAATCATATCCTCTAAATTCTTTAACAATAAAGGATAATCTCAATTAGATTTTATAATATTCTATAAGAATGATGATTTAAAATCATTTTGGAAAGGGTTGATGATTTCCATTCCCTTACGATTCCCATGAAGAATTTTACCATGTCTAGGATCAATGTATTTCCATTAATCCACATCATTTCCATCGCAAAAGGTTCTTTCTGGCATAATGCATTAGTGACTGTTTTTGATCTTCTGGGGTGATAAGGAAATGAAAAATCATAGTCTTAATAAAGTTCCAAACATATCCATTTTCTCATGTTTAATTCATTTTGACTAAAAATATACATCAAACATTGATTTTTTTGTATATATATATATATATATAACTTCTCACCATAAAAAAAAGATCATCCATAACATTTGATCCAAAACAACCATAACCATTTCCAGGTCATGCGTATGATATTTTCTCTCATTATTCTTCAACTGCCAAGATTCAAAAGCAATCACTTTTTCATTTTTCATGAGTATGAAGAAAATACAATTCATGTATTTATTGATAAAAAGAGTTATTACTTAGCCAATACATGGAATATTTAACCCAGGTGTAGTACAAAATCACTTCTTATGCTCTTGGAAACTTTTTTTCACATTCTCTTGTCCAGATGAACTTGAACCCTTTTCGAGTCAACCTGGTTAGTGGATTAGAAAGCCATGGGATTTTTTCACAAACCTCTTATTAAATCCCGAAAAACCAAGGAAATTATGAATCTCAGTTACTATTGTAGGTTGAGGCCACGCCTCCACAACCTTTTTCTTCAGAGGGTCAACTGAGATTCCATCATTGGATATAATGTTCCCCAAAACAATACTTATTATAACCAAAATTATCAATTTATGAACATTCAAAATAACCTCCCCTTCCTCTGGGTTTCCAATATAACCCATATATGATCCTCATGAACATCTTTAATTTAGTAATATATTATAATATCTTCAATAAAAACTACCACAAAGTTTTCAATGTATTCCTTAAAGACTATATTCACCCAATATATAAATATAGTTGGATAATTATTCAAGCCGAAGGGAATAAAAAAACTAATAATTTTCAAATATTTATTGGAATAAAGATGATGAAAAATCTTCTTTATTCACCCTCAATTTATGATAACCAGATTGAATATAATTTATGAATAAGAATTGATCCCATTGAAGGTAGTCAAATAAATCATTAATTCCTGGATGAGGGTACTTTTTTTCACATTAACTCAAATATGTTCTCTATAATCTATGTACAACCACATCGATACATCCATACACATCACAAAGTGAATAGGTTCTACCCAAGGAGACACACATGGTTAGATACACCTGTTCTACAAAATATGTTGGAGTTTCTTCTATAATTCCACCACCTCTACATTGTCCATTATATATGGGGTCTTTTAAATCATCTTGGGTATAGTCATATGATCAATGGAGAACTCTACATGTATTTATGGGGAGGTGAATGTTACCCCTCAATAATTAAATCAATGTATTCTTGATCAATGGGAACATTCTCTATTCATATACATTCATTTCCTTGTTTATCATAACCAATAATCTCCATAATGATTTCTATGGAAGGTTTTTCCATAAAAATATCTTCAAGATATATCTATTGTTTGAAAAAAAAATTTGGTTTTCCATTCAAGAGTAATGAGATTTCCATTATTGTGCATTTGAACCTAGAGTTATATATAGAGAGATAGTGTATCCCTTATATAATATTTAATTACATCTTGGGAATGGCTATTATATTTATGATAATATTGTGCTAACTAAGGTGAATAAGATAGTTTCTAATAACTATATATCCATTGATAATCCTTCTATGATTCATTTTTGATGACTCAACTTCTATAATTTCAGTGAATGATTCTATATTATTTGAAAAACTCGAGGATATATAGGAATTTGTTGAACCAGAATCAAAAAGAGAACTTCCTAGTTTTGAGAGAATAATGAGAATACCTACCGTTAGATATTTTGGATCTTTAACTTTATCCATTGTGATATAAAAAGGAAAAAAATTCTCCATTGTCTTATGATAATATTTATGGTCATTCCCTACCATGTCCCTTAGATTTGGATAGTGATTGGAAAGGTTACCAATATATCCAAACATGAAGCAATGGACTTCAGGGAGGTCCTGCACCATCTTCCCATTGTTGTTAATGTTGAGAAGTTTAGCCTCACTATGAATGTTCGGAGGAATACGTCCATCCCTTTAGCACTTTTATCATATATGACTCTTAATAAATGAGTTACCCAAATTATTATTCCCATACTTATTTCATGTGAAAAATTTATACTTGATATCCACCCCTTTCTTGATCAATTCTCTTCCCTATGATTAGATCAAAAAAATTTCTTTTTATTTGATTTATGGGAATAATTAATCACTTTGAACGATTGTTCAGCTTTTATAGTACTCATCAGAATATCCAAATTGTTTTGATAGTCTAAGTTGGAAATATTCTTCCATTGATGAGGTCTTAGTCCACTAAATAATATATTAACCATCCTATTAGGATCCATGAGAAAACTAGAGGTATGGTGTGAATTTCGTGTGAATTTCAAATCATAGCTTCCCACCAATTCATTATCCTTATAATTAAGCTCTAGTTATCCCTTCTCTATATTCATTGTCATCAATCGGGGGAAATATTTTATGAAAAGTGTTCCCTTGAACTCTTCCCAATATGTAACATCAATATCCTCTCTTTGCTTTATATTTTTTATTAGCACCCACCACTGATATGCTTATCCCTCAATGTGCTAAACATCTTGGGTGACTTTATATGGTTATAAACAGTGGAGTTCTTAAAATATCCTTTCTATAAATATTATCCTGTGTTAAACAATAAATGGGTCAGTAAATCCAATGAAGGAAGGTGGTTATTGACTCATAAAAGGCTCAATAGAAATTCTTTTTAATTTTGAGGAGAATAATTTATCTCGTCTTGATTCAAGATATTTCCTATAACAAAACTCATGTGATACATCATTATTTTGATGTTTTCCATTCCTTCTTCCATTGTAAGTCCATCAGTGCATGGTCTATTGTGATCACCATTTACAAGGTTTATCCTAACTCCTTATATTTTAAAAAATAATGAATCTTTAGTGATAAACATGTTTCAATTAATAATCTTATAATTCTAAAAGGGTTTCATGTTTTTAAACATTTTCCATAAATTTTTTATTCTTAAAAAACAAATACATTTTCTATATATTCTTCATAATGGTTCATAAAAAGCTTGTGATTTACCAAAAATGTCCCTCAGGAGTGTCTAACTAAGAGTGCATTAAGGCCTATTAATTTTCACCAATTTTAGTTTGAGTCTCAATCAAAGTGGGGTTCTTTGCATTTTACCCCTAGATATATCTGTGCCAGAGCCACATCCAATTGTTATTATCGACCCTTGGATTTATTTTCATTGATACCACTAACTTAATATTTCACCAAAATACTAGGATGTTTTATTATATTTTAACACGACCATAATTTTTTTATGGGTTTTAAATCCCAATTTCCAAAAATAATGAAACCATACTTTCATTCAACTGTGGAATACCACCTTTTCTTTAGTTACCATTTAATTACATTTTATAAATAGAGGATCCTCTAATTTTTAGTGTCTTTGAAAAAGTTTACATAATACAAAAAAACATGAAAATATTATTCTAATCCACTTGAAAGGAATCATCTTATCGTCAGACAATGTTTAATTACATCATCTCATTACGTAGGGACAAACATAAATAGAGAAGGAGAGTATAAAGAACTCTATGGGAAAACCTATAAAACCGTTTACATGTGATTATGTGAATTATCAATTAATACATAAGGAATACAAAATATCATGAGAAACAGTAAAATAGGCATATAATAATGAAAATAAAAATATTTGAAAAAACTAAAAGTGGATATAACATTTAATTAAGTAATTAATAAGAATATAACCATGGTTTATCATTGATATTTCATGAACATTACAAAGGTTATTCAATAAGATGTCGTAAAACAAGTCATCACTAGAGATTAAATTATTTACCCAATGTATTGGAGTGATTTTAATATGCACCCATAATATGTACTAATTAATGTGAACCTCATAGATCATAATTAGAAATTTCATAAATAATACATGTATAATAAAATAAATGAGTATCATATCAAAATCATTGTGTTTTAGAAGGTTCTTATAAACAAGACCCATCATTCATTTTAAACCCTCAGAAAAGGTATGTGAGTTTTATGCATGTTAATACAAGACTAAAATAGATAATTTTTTATCTATGTGAATAGCCAGGGAAAATGGTATCTAATTAATAAAAGGATCTTTTTAAATTATAGGTATAGAATAAAATAGAATGAATAACATAGTGTAATATTTTTTAAGATATACCACTAAAAAAATATAACTTTAAAGGAAAATAGAAGTTGAGATTTCCCTTACCTTGAAGACTAAATCCTAAAACATGCAGATTAGGACCTTGGCGGAAAGAATACATCATGGGATTACTCCTTGGGAGGTAATAATATCAAATATTAGTGGATTATTACTTTTTGATTAATTAAAATGATGAAATGGGTGGGTATTTATTGCAAAAGAGAAGAGTTTTTTTATTAATTTCCTTGGACACCTCAGTAGTGGTATATGAAATCCATGGGATTGACAATGGTATTTTACCATGGTGTTGGATAGTTGGGAAACAAATTAAATTATATTAGTGAAAATTAATTGAGAATAATTTTATATTACATATTACATCATTAGGATTTCATTAAACATATTGATAAATCATAAATGTATTTACACTATTCATTGAATCAAAAAATATTTTTAACAATTACCATAAATTCACCCAAACCTCATATAGATTTGATGATTTAAACAATGATGATTATTATTTTATCATAATAAGTATGTATTAATGAAAAAATTTACATTTAAATATAAAAACTTTTATTTATTGAAAATAATATTGGACGAAAACTGAAAAGTAAAATTCATTTTTAAATTTATCTGACTTCAAGAAATAAAATTATTTTATCATTTTAATTTATTGAAGAGTGTTTTGATCGTAAATTTTAATTAAAATAAGAATTATTAAAAATAAATTATTTATTATAATAATTATAACTTTTCTGAAAAGTAAAATTTTGATCCAAAAAATCAGTTTATCAAATTCTTCATATTTTGAGAAAAACTAAATTCAAAATGGAAATTAAAGAACAAAAATTTTATTGATACAAATGTATTATAAAATAATTAATGTAGGATTTGACACATGACCAATTAAAACACCTGCATATGCCATAAGGGTGAGTTTTTCGACAGTGATAAACTCATGGTGTGGCTCGGCTAACATCATCTGAGTGGTAATCTCTAATAACACGAACATAACTCATATGTGAATTCCTTCATGCTGGAAATATTCAAGCTCATATTGATATTGGTCAAGAGTGAAGAACACATATTCTACATCCCACCCATGCTCTGACAAATGGGATTTGTATTACAAGACTCTACTGGATGTGGCCACAAAGTCTTCTTTCTGTATTAATTAACCATTGTCATTTCTATTTATAATACAAATTATAATGTTAAGATTATTATTAAGAATATTTTTTAAAATTGTCATATTGACCAAATTTCAGATAACAGTAAAAACCCAATGGTCAGATTTCAATTATACCTACTTTATTAGTAAAGGGATACCATTTGTTTGTCTACAAAATAATGTAAAAAACATTTTCAGGAAAAAATTATCATTTATAATGTTTAGTTCATTACATAAATACTATATGGATCATATTAAAGAATATAAATGTAGGAAAAATATTTATTCCAAAAATCAGAGGAGGGATTTATAAATTTATGCAGAAGATCATGTATTATTGAAATAATCTATATGGAATGGTGTCATAATACTTTCTAATAAGGGAAAATTGATCCCCATGTATATCAAAGACCTGGAATTTATAAAATAAATGGAGCTGTGAATTATCATTTTGAAATGTTTCTATCATTCTCTAAATAATATGATGTGTTCCTTATATCATTGTAAATTACATGATAGAACATATTTTTGTTATCATCTTTTATGAGATATAATTGGACCCTTATATATACTATGAGGATCTCATCCATATATTTTATACTAGGGAGATGGTATTTAGAAATAAGATTACTATATTGGTAAGGGGACATTAGAGAAATCATAAAATGGAGGATACCATTTGGAGACTAGTGGATGTTATGAATAAGAACTATATGCATTTTTTTATAATGTAATATCCCTTAAATTTTGAGGATGAAATTTTCTCAGAGGGAATAATGTAACAGCTCAAGAACTTACGATGTATTTCCTTTTAAATAAATATAAAATCCTTTATATATTGAGATAAACACAATCTCAAAAAAAAATATTAAGTGAATAATATATTTTAATAAAAATAATACATTTATAATTTTTATAGATTATAGAACAAGAAACGGCTAATTTTCTTGGATGAATATCATTTTTTAATTTACTTGGCAGAGATAATTCAATAAGTAATTTTCAAAAATTCTCTTAGAAATAAAATTTTAAGAATAATTGAGAATATATTATTGAACTATTAGTAATTATATCTATAATTATGTGTGATTGTATGTGAAGTTAATCATTTTTAAATATTTATTTACTATAAATAAATTTAATAACTTATGGAGGTGAAACTGAAATATTTTTTTGAAAATTCTTAATTTTGTAGGGAGCTGCATTTTTTTAAAAGGGATAATGTATATCCCATTCAATTAACTAAAATAACCAGTTTTTATGAATGATTCATATTAATTTTTTTATTATATATATGAATATTTTAATTTAATTTCACATAATGATGGTTACTATCCATATATTTAATATAAGATCATATTATACTTGAAAAAATTCATTCATTGGAAAAAAAATTGACACAAATTACAAATTTATTTGAAATTACATTTTTATAATTATATGAGATTAATTAAATAAAATGGGGTCAATATTTTTAATACTCATAATAAATATTATTTAATATGTTCAAATTATTTTCAAGAAATAATTATTACAAACTGAATCAAAGAATATTTTCTGGTAAAAAGATAAAATGATTATTTTCACGTTACAGCCACACATGATAAAATTAATCTTCAATAAATATATAATTTTGTTAAACCATTTATTTTATATTAATAATATGTTTTTCTAAATTATATAATATCAGTAATTTTAATTTTATTTTTAAAATATAAGTTCCCTTGGAAAATAAAAACATATAGGTTATCAGGGTGAAAATGGTACAATTAATTTAACTAAAAGGATAAATAATAACAAGTTAAGAAGGTTCTTTATGAATGTTTTTATAAACCATATGATCCCTCAACTTAATTATTTATATATTTTTGATTAAAATGTGGTGATAGTGGCATCCTATTATTGAATTGTTTTGTGTTTTTTAAAAAATAATGGTCTTCCCCAATTATAAAAGAATATCCATCCCAAAAATTATTCAAACTCTAAATACATTTGGATCAACCAAACCCCGAAAAATTATCTACAAAAAATTGAAAACCACATTATACAGGTCTTGTTTATCAAAATAAATATCATCACTACTATACGTAAGGAGTGATCTAAAGGAGGATTCTCTACGATAATAAAATCATCTTCACGATACTCTCTCTTTATTATTATTATTTTTACATAATAAATTATTTATAAACAAATAAAACATTATTAAAAAATAAATTAACCAATATTTTTATTATATTATATTTATTGAATAATATTTATCCATCTCTGCATCCATTAGATGGGAAACAAAATAGTCGATCATTCGTATGGTGGATTATGGCCTCACAAATAGTTATAATTCAATTTCAATCAATTACTATTGAAGTTTTCTATAAGTATGTATTAAATGTATATATATAATATTAATTATATAATTATACTTTTGAAATTATAATATCACATCTACATTTTTACATTATATTTTAGTAAAAAAACATAATGTCGTTTGTGTGTATAGAAGACTACCAACCCACGAAGTAACATTATTACTATTTCACTAACCCTTTATATGTAATGTATGAAATGATAAATTTAATAAATATATGTGTAATATATGGAATTATTCTGCTTCCTAAAAATTAATATATCACCAACTTTTAACCCTTTCTCCTAATAATGGAATGATATCACGGCTTGTGCATATATGTACGACCTACTATCTTTATGAAGTGATGTGATTAATTTTCAATGTTCATCTCACATGAATGATTTTATAAGTGAAAATAATTATTAAATATGCTATTTTTAATTTTAATAAATATTTTTATACTATTTATATATATCATATATACAAGAGAATGTACATTCATAACAAAACACATATGAGAAAATAAGACAATTAACACAAGACACAATGAAAATAATATAATAGTATTAATTGACAGATCGTAAAAAATATTAATAGGACAATATATGATATTATAAATACGAATATGGTTATAGTATAAATTAATAACATTATTAAAACCATTATATAGGAGGATAAATATTGTTCAAAAAAGGGGAGCATAAGGAAATGGATATTGTCTCAATTTTTATTTCATTGAGATAAACATATTGAATAACACCAATTATAAATTATATAGTATATATACTAACAATTTTATGAATTTAAATTTAATAATTATTTTCATTTTTATTAATTATTAATTTCATATATGTTTTTAAGGGATTAAAATGTAAAATATACTAGAGATGTAAAAAATATTGTACACTATCGAAATATATTATTATTGTTAACTTTCACATAAAAAAATCATGTTATTGTGACCATTATTCCTTGTAAATTAAATTTCTATTTAATATAATTATTAATGGTTTCATGGATATTATAATTTCTTAATATTTATACTATTTTTACATCTAACATTCAATTTTAATGTTATTTGACTAACTATGAAATATTGATTATTCATAATTCATTAATCGATATATATATATATGTTCATAAGTCATATTGATTCATAAATTATATATAATATTAATTCTATGATGAAGGATTTGAAAATATAGTTATGGATTGGTCTGGGTAATTGATATCACCTCAATACATCGAAATGTCTCATGAGACAAAATAGTAGGCAAATCAAATGGGTTTTTACCTATAGTTTTAAATAGTCCTACAAATGGTCTTGATAGTAATGATATCATGATTCCTCATATCATTATGTGTAAAACATATTCCTTACCATCGTTTATAATTTAGTTATTAATAATATACATGATACTTTCAAATTTATATTATATATAGGGGTATTTAATTTAATTTTTATTGATTAAATTGAATGCTTTTTAGTTATGTTCCATTAAAAATTGTTTATTTCATATAAAATTATGATTTTAAATAGTCATTTATACTCCTTATTATTAAGCACAATTTGAGGAATTTTCCTCAAACTCAAAATATGAAATGAATTTTATGAACATCTATGGAATTTAATTTTCATATGAACAAATTAGTAAAGTCATCTTCAACATTAATATTAAAATTTATTGTTTTATTGATTCAAGTGAAATATTTCTTAATTAAAGTGGATTTATTATAATATATTAATATTTTTCTGAATTCCCTCATTTGATTTTTTCTTCCTAATCATATTCAAATACTCCAAAATTTAACTTAGGAAAATTTCTAGAAAATTCCCAATTCCTCAAAAATTGAAACATTTAAGTAAAATATTCACTATGTATTTTCCATACCCACTGCAGTAACTTTTAGTGAAGATAATCTTGATTATAAAATTTATTTAACAATATTATTTATTTTATGAATCACTAAGTGAATCAATAATTATATAAACATCTAGTATATTCAATATTCTCATAATATTAAAATCCATTTACTCCTTGATTTTATATTTGAATGTTGTTGATATATTCACTTAATATTCATATATATATTTATGTAATTCATCTAGAGATAAATCATATTTATTTAACTAAAAAATTTTCAACTAACCTGTATAAAATTTTTCTCATAATATTGTCAAAAATAGTAATATCTTAGAAGATAACACTATATTAATTTGATTTCAAAAAAATCATTAACTATCATGAAGTACTCATCAATAGTTCCATCATCTCACATTTTTATATCTTTTAATATTATTCTACAAATTTATTGATTTTATTTTATTAATTTTATATTTCCAGTAAAGATATTTTTGAGTTTTTATCATGTCTCCTTAGCTGTCTTGTGAACCATCACATACATAAAAACTTCTTATATGAAATTAATTATAATATAATTTTCATTTTTACTATCTACAAGAAGATTTATTTTTATGATTAATTTAATAATAGAATCATTCTAAATTTGGGTAAACCAATATATAACTATATCAATTACCCCAATTACACAATATTAATTGTATGGTATCAATGTATTTTTACAATAATATATTTTTTCCATCAATTTATGTAATAGGTATTCTATAAGCATTGTTTAAATTATCATTGATAATGATAAAAAGTTGGATGATCCTCTGATAAAAATATTAGTTACACTGGATCATGAGAACCAGTAAGATGGGGAGATGAATAAGCGTTGATCAATTAAAATTTAAATTCTCTTTAATTTAACCCCAAAAATCCTATAAAGTTATCATCATTCTTATTATTATATGAAAACATCTCAAAAATTAAATGATTAAAATTTTATAAAATTCAATAAATATTTACATGGTTCAAATAGAGTCTAAGAAACAATATCTTTTACTGGGAGACTCTCCACTGTCAATGAAAATCTGTTATGATAGAAACTAAATTAAAATGTGGTAACTCTCATTATGATTCTATTATATCCCTATATAAAGGTGTACTAACTCTCATATGTCACAATTATTTGTTATGAAATCAAGAAAATATAAGAATGAAAAAATTTGGAAAAAAATATCACAATTATATACTCTAAAATGATCTATACACTTATTTATATATATAATGAGTATATCAAGTGTATTTTTCCAAAATTAAATGAATCTTTTCTTATTTCTCCTCAATATATTTCCATTATGTTATATTCTCTTTTTTGATGAAATAAAACACCGACTTAGAGAGTATTTTGCAACACTATCTGGTACAATGTTTGAATGGTATATATGGAAGATATCTCTAGATAGTGTCCTTTATAAACACCATTATATAGTAAAAATTATCATTATACTTATGTTTTGTGTAATTATTATTCCAAAAAATTACATTCTTTGAAACTCACACTACATTAAAACATTCATCTAATCTTTACTCATGCGTGATCAATGTAAATTTCTTGTAAATTCATTGTAATTTCACACCATTTTAGGGGTGACCTCATAAGGTAAATGTTGGGAATATTTAATCACTTTCACACTCAGCAAAAACACAAATTAAAAGATTATATTCTTACTAGATTTCATAAGAAATTTATCTATCCTTATAGAACATTTTTAATGTTTCATGAGAAAAGTACGATAGTAACAATTAATTAGACTTTTTAATGAATTTATATAACATAATCAAACATCCTTAAGAATATAATTAAAATTATAATCAAACATTATTTACCAAGATAAACAATCAAACATTGAGTGAACATCATAGAGTAATCGTTGTTAAGGTCATTAAAATATTTTATAATGACTCTCAAAAATAATTATTTTAGATATAAATTTGATGATTTTATAATAACATATCAATCTGATGATATGGATATATATCTAATTTGAGATCATACATATCTCTGAATATTAGCCTCATGATTTTCATTGATCGATTAATTTAGTATTCCAAACATAACATAGATTTATATGGTACTCTTCTCATTAAACATATTACCAATGAAATTAAATGGCCCAACCTAGTCCATACAAAATTTACCCAATATTCATTAATTATGTGGATTTCTAAATACATTCTATTAGATCTCCATGAAAGCATCCCTTCAATGAAATAGTATTTAATATATGATAATAAGCTATCTGTTAGAACATTGACCAATAACCTATAGTTACCAAGATCATTTTTTCATCTTAGTGATAATTTTCTATCCACATCTATCACACATCCTTTAAAATGTTCATTATATTGTACTTGTACTTCTCATTATATTTTTAAGGATTTTATGAACTTTTCTTCTCCTAGAGTAATTTCATGAATGTTCAAACCAAATATCGGTCTAATGGTTCTTCATATGATATAATAGAACCAATTTCTTTATAATGAAAAACTATTTATTAATTGAAACATCAGAAAAAAATGATATAAACATGCACAATATCCCTATTACGTATTTCCCACCTGAAATATTAAAAAATTGTACGAATATAGGTTAATAAAATACAAACCATGTCCCAAAAACATCCCAAATGATCTCAAAATAAAAAAGTCCTTTTTACATAACTTGGAAATACGGAATCAAATTTTGGAATCCATATTTTATAATGTGTTTATTATGTGACCCATTTTTTTTAAAATAATAAATTTATCATTTAATAAAAAAAATTTAACAAGTATATAACATAAATTCTAAAATATCAAAAATTGGATTATTAATGAAAACTAACATTTTTTAAATTATAAATACAATTATAAAATAAATATTAGTTCTTATATAATGGGATACTTTATTTCAATTTCATACTTATATTATAGTAATGAAATGAAAGCCACAAAATTAATAAAACAATTATATTTCACTATTCACATAAAGATCAAATGTTTCCAAAAAGTATAAAAATTCATCTTAGGACTATATTATTATGATTAATCAAAAAATAATTTTAATTTATAAAACATAAATTTCGTTAATTTATAAATACCTTTTTTATATAAAATCTTAAAATATAGTATAAAACTACTCATAGGAGTAAAATAGTTTTTTAAATTATAACTAATGTTTTTTCTTATTTCCAATAATTTTATAATTAATTCATTGGTGAAATATTATTCATATTATAAATATAAATAATTTTTTTTCAATTATAATATAAAATGTTTCCTTTAAACTAGACATAAATTTGAGGAAAATATATTTTTAATTGTAATATTATTTTCATTTTTTTTAGATTTAGTTGTAAAATTTAGCCTTCATTTTATTTATAAACATAATTCATAGTTTTGTTTCATCAATTCATACAATCTAATTCAATGGACTTGATTCAATGGTCTTATTTAATATTTATATTTTACCCAAAAATTGTGTGGTCATCATCTCAATTGGGTGTTGTCTTGGGAGGAATAAATATAACATATATTTTATTTAAAGAGGGAAACACATGTCATTTTAATCAACCCACATAAAAAGTTTTTTTACATTCAATTTTTATTACATGGATGAAAAAATTGATGATATTTTTCTCAAATGGATCATCAAGATCCCACATAGCCTCTATACTCATATTATTTATACATAGTATTTTTACAAGATGAGTGTACTTTCTTTGAATAAACTTATCTATAAAATAGAGCTTTTGTATTTATGGTTCCCCATATGATAGATTATGTTCTATATGCATGGTTTTATTAATACAGTTCATGTTTTGGGAATGCATTTCTAAAAAGTGATTCATGAACACATCATGTACTTTGGAGAGGTCATGATGTAGTTTAAAAAAATGGTATTTCAACAAGATGATCAATAGTATCGAATAGACTGATATATATATATATATGGATCAATATACTTTTCTTCCCAAACCCAATAATTTTTTTGTACAGATAAATTAAATGGAATTAAACAGATCTAAATTCAATATGTAAATCACATCTTTGTAAATATGTATATAACATTGGTAAAATTAATTCCACTTTGATACATCTTTAAAATTTTTGAACATTCCCCATCATTTCATGGTAATGGTAAGTACTTATCATTTTCCTCCCTCAAATTTCATCCCAGCGTGTCTGAGTCCAATATCACATCCAAAACTGTCTCATGTGGTTCCATCTAAATTCATGAATTGATAGAGTTCTTATAATATATAACAATTAAGGATAAGTGTTGATCCAATAATCCTTGTAAATTTATCGAACAATATCTCAACATATCCTATACTATTTTAATTTTCCAATTATACTAACCATCAATCATGGGATGAATTGAAGTGATAAAACTAATATCTATCTATAATATATTATAAAAACTTCTCTAGAATCTAGAGTATGACATCAGATCCCAATAATATAAAAAGATAATTTTTCTTTATATAGAATAAACCTTCCCAAATATATATCACAGAGGATTAATTAGGGATAAATATGTATTGGGTGTAATAAAATTCCCTAACATTGTATGGTGGTTGAATAAATCAAAAATAGAAATGTGTCCTTTAGACATAATGTGGACTTATATAATTAAATAAATTATTGTGTTTTCCCATTTCTTCAATGGTATAGGGAATATTCATACCATAACCTTAATCTATTATCATATAACATTAACATGCTTGTATACTGAGAATCTGGATACATCTTATGTGATTTCAATAAGTATATAATCACAAAATAAATTTTTATTAATATCATTAAACATAATTGTACTTCATCGATGAATTAATAATGAAGAACTATGAGTGTCATCATAAATTTTCCTCTTCTGTTATAATTTTAAAGAACACATATCCATGATCAAAACCCCACAACTCCATAACAATTAATGTTGAGTTGTGAAACATTCACTATATTTTTTTGTATATCTACATTAACATTATGGTCTTCATTAATAATAACATGAATAAATGTTAGAGCACTTAGTTGGGTATGATATGATTTATCTACACCCATTATGTATTCTATATTAAAACTATAAAAATCTAAATAGTATTGGGTTTTTTTAATCATTATTATGATATGAGTAACATCTTCTTTCATTCACATAGCATCTACAATTTTATTTTTTATAATTGGGTATTAATGTATTGAGTTTTCAGGATCTTAAAAAACTATATTCATCTAAATTGGTACAAATTCAATCTCTTTTGTATTAATATATATTATGATTATAACATTATCAATTTTTAATGTTGTAAAATTCTATTTTGGTTTTATGTTTTATATTTTTTATGTGGAAATAATAATTTTCAATAAAATCACCCATTACCAATATTTAGGTTAATACATTAAGGTAAATTATTTTCCCAGCCTTGTATAAAGGTAAAACACTTTTTCCTTTATTATCATAAGGTTAGCACATTGGATAAGCACTACATAAAGGTAACACGTTACTTGTGAAAGGGTACTTACCACTATCTAAATGTATTTTTTGCCTATGTAAGGGTAAAAATTAATCTGTGAATGGTTATGAAACTCACATAAGGTTAGTTTTATAAGGGTACTGGATTGTGTATGGGCGTTAACATGCTATTTAATGGTAAATATATTTTTATGTTTAGCTACGTAAGGGTAATAAGCCACACTATGGTAACTATTTAAGGGTAAAACAATATATTCAACCACTCAGAAATGGTAACACTATACAATCACACAAAATCTAAGAGTTTCAAAAGGGTATGAACAAGTTAGATATTCATGGATCTCTTTATGATTGAAACATGTTATTTATCCATGTATCCTTTTCTTATTCCCTAGATAAAAACATTAAAACATTTTAACAATTATAAATTAAAAAATTAATGAAATTAAATCCTTGAACTCATTAAAATCCATAACTCATATCTTTGGATGGAATTAAAGACTTGAAAATTACCATTCCCATAAAACCCATATTAATTAATGTTCATTAATTTAGTATTTTTAAAATAAAAACCTTGTAAAAAGTTTATAATTTTTAAAATAGGAAACCCTCATGACCGTTGTTTTTTTTTGATCCCTTGAGTGGGAGGTACCTAGTAATTGATTTATGTAATATCATTAATTCATCTTTTGTGACACCCCAGGTAAATAAAGAGTATGAAATTTTCACATTTATCCATATTTGTGAATAAAATATTAATATAACTTTAAAGGGGACGCTATGCTCGATGGCGTACCCAACACACAACAACAAGTTTCTTGGAAATCTTACATTGCACTCTAATAATAAAATAATATTATTTTAAATGGTAGTTAACGCCTAACTGTTGTGATGGTGGGAATGAATAGAACTAACTACATAATGAGTATATATTTTTGTCCAATATTTTTACTTTTTACAATAAATGTAGGAGGAATAAAAATGCGAATGAATCCAATTTTAAGCGTAAACATTCTAATATTCTTTAAAAGGTCGATTAACCGCCTTTTGATGGCGAACCTATTTTAAATCCACTTTTTGACAATTTTATGTGTTATATTTGACCAAATAAAATTCTTCTTTAGAATCGGGACATCAAAATTTACTTTGTGTAAATTTTTGGTATTTTTTCGAAAAAGTTCAATTTTTAATGAATAGTGAAAAATGTTGTATTTTAATTCAAAACCACTTTTTAATCTAATTTATTTATATGATTAGATTATCTTTTGAATTGGTTTTAAATATAAATTAGAATACATTTTTACTATTTAATCAAATAGTGGTCATTGTAATTAATTTCACTTTGAAATTTGACTTAAACTAGTGTCAATATTTTGATATATATTATTCCATAAAAACACGCTATTTTCTCTGACAGCGGGAATTAATTATTAAATTAATTAATGTAACTTATATGTTATGAATTTTTTAAAATAGACATCATTTTTTAATTCGTAATATCAAATATAGCTTAGGGTGAATTTTTGGTAATTTTCTGAAAAACATCAATTTTTGATGAATAGTGAAACCACGAAGTGGTACTTATAAAAATTGATTTTCCGTTTAAATGAAATTTTTTAACCTTTGTGTTTTGAATTTAAAAAATCCTATATACATGGTTGTCATTAATAAGTAAAATTTGGTTCAATGGGATTAAAATAATTATTTGGTGAATATTAACTTATTATGTTTTTAATCGCGATTAGAGGAAATTAGTGTAGTTTAAGGTTAAAATAATGTTTTAATAATATTAAATGACCTAGACACATGTCCTACCCTCATTTTATGAGTCATGTCCGACCAAGAAAATCCATGGGTCAACTTGGGGACCCCATGGAGCCACGTTGGTTGGAAAATGACATAAATACCTTTTTATTTAATGTTAAAATTAAAATGTCACAAACATGAGTTGTTTAACTAAAACAATTTCTAAATGGGGTTATAAAAGTAATATTTTTGACTATAAATATTCATTTGGAAAGATAAAAGTATTTAATACATCATAGTATTTGTTTTATAATTTTTAGACATTAAATAAATTAAATTATTTATGACATCATGATGATGCAGCGATACCCTTATTATTTAACGATTTAAATAAAATGGAAAGATAATGTAAAATATAAGACCTAAACATGTCAAAAACCTATTTTATGGGTATATTTCGAACCCTTATCACCTTATCCTCAAATTATATCAATGTGGGACCTTTTAAATCCCAAAATCATTTTAAAAATAAAGGAACATTTCTTTACATTCCAAGAGTGCCCCTCCTCTCCTCTTATAAAAGGCCCCCACATCTACCTCCTTACCCACACTTCAAAAGCATTTTTCTCGGCCAAACCCTGCCCATTTAGTATCTCCACATCCCTATATAACTCCTTGAAGCCTCACTTTGGGCAGAAGTCTTCCCAAGGAAGCCTTTGAGCTCAAACCAAAGGGAGTTACCCAATTTTAAGGTAATGTCTTCACTTGAGTCCTTTTGTTTTATTTTGCTTCTCCAACCCCCTAAACTCTTTTTATTCATTTCTTTTGTAACAAATCCAGTATCTTAAATATAATAGTATGTTGTTATAATAATTATTCGAGCTACACTTACACACACCTTCATCTAATGGTTAAAGAACATACGGTTTCTGTGGTTGGCGATTTTCTGCCTCATGAAACGATGATTGTTCAATATTCTTTTAACACCTTTAAAGGTGGCCATTATGATGTCACTGTATTTTATATATGATATATATGGTATTTATGTTTACTATATGCTTCTTTATTATATATTTAAAACATTCCTTTATTCTTTTCATGTTGTGTAAATGCGATAATTTCATATGAGGAAGTGTGGACTACCGCCCCCTCAAGTGATGTGACTCGTACATGCAATACATGGAATGTATAAAGAATGAAATTAAAGAACATATGTGACCTATATAAAATATATATTATACTGGAATTATAATGTATATATATATATATATATCATTTTTTTAATTCCATTAATATGTCAAAAAAATGAAAGTAGCGTTCATGCGTACGTACGACCTACCGTCTCCATGAACGGTGCTTTTAGTTTTTTATCTCCAAATGATATGGAATTGTATAAAATGAATATGTACTGGATATATATGATATTTTAATCATTAATAGTATTCTGGAAATTATTTACTTATAACTACATGGGAAATCATTTTTCAAACAAGTTCATTTTTGACTCATGTACCAAACATCGGCAAAAACGTATGATATGAACTAACATTATTAAACAATTATTATGACATTATAATATGTGATATGAACTGAATAATAATATTTAAAGGAGTTCATTAATCAATTATAAATTGAGCAAAGTTTATTATTCAGGAATATAAAGAAATGAACAAGACAAGTCGGACTTGAGATAAGGGATCCTACCCCTCTCTTTCTTTTTAAGTACACTCTTTTATGTCATTCCTTTTAAGCTCATATTTCATGTTATTGGGATGTTATTTTATATTACTGTTACTCTAATATTTATGTTCATATGATGAGAGACCTTATTCTCTCTAATCATTCCATTTTGGAAGTTTTAAGTGGCGCTGTTAGGCTGCCGAGTTTTCGTAAGGGATTTTTCATCTCACTTTTATTCCCGTGAGATTTATGCTACATTTGCCACAATTTCCTTTGAGTGGTGTATGTACTGTCCATTATTTTAATCATTTTGTAATATACTTTCATTTATTAGTATTTACATCAATGTTGTATTGTCCTTCTTTCAAGGGGTGTCTGTTTCAAAAAATACCCATGTCGGTAAGGGAACCTTCCACCCTCCTCTTTTTAAAAGACTTATTTTGTTATGTATTTTAATTCACATACTATTATGTTGGGATATTTTCTTCTATATACTTATTGATTTAAATTTTATGTCCATGTGATGAGATACCCTTTTTATCTCTCATCAACTCTTTTTATGAATTTTGAAGTGACGCCGTTAGGCTGTCGAATTTTTTCAAGGGAACTTCTTAACCCAATTTTGATTATTTGGGATAAACTTGTACACCTTGAATATGTCTTTCTATGATTATGTGTGAATTTCCTCTGATAGTTTTACACTTAATACCCACTTATATTTCGTGTATTCATTTGTCACACATAATTATGTAACTGATTTATCCTTAATCCAAAGATACCGTCTTTGTATGGGATTTCGTCTCAATCTCCTTTCATTGAGAAATATTTTATTTTATACACAAACTTCTTTTATACGGTGTATAAACCCCTTTGATTTTTACGTTTACCCAAAACGAATATTTTTATACAAAGCGTTTTACAAAATGACAAAAGGAAATTTTTTTGTCATACGTATGCGGCGACAACGACTTCTCTGCCGCCGTGACCATTATTTGAGTTTCGGCTTCCTCTACAAGCCATGATTTTTTTAAAAGAAAAACAAATAGCATGTTTTACTTTTCTTTTATCTTGGTATTTAAAATGGTTTTCATAATGTTTTTATTATATCACTGTGTTATTGAAATGTGGAAATTTTATGTTTCCTTTATGTATGTTTTATGTGATATGATTATGTTATGGTTCCTGGGAATTATTATAAAGATGGGTGGTTCCTTGATAAACTAAGGGAGGGTGAGCCCGATATAGCTATCCAATGCATTGGGTAACTCGAAGGAGTGAAATGTAAAGGTTTCTCCAAAGAGATTTAGGGAATATACTGTGGTGGGTATTCCAAACGTAACCAAGAGGGTTAATCCCTACGTAAGAAAGTTATGAGTGCCTCAAGTTACCTTTTATGTCTTATGATTTCTATGATTTATTCATGATTTGATGAGGTATGTTAAAGTGCCTATGTTTTATGGGTAAAGTATGATTTCATTCTTATGTATATATGAACTCATGTTTCCTTTCCATATTTTTATAACCCTTACTGAGATTTTTATGCTCATCCCATGTTTTTTTTGAAATGTTTTTCACAGGTCAATGGAAAGGTACATGATATGATGATAATGTCAAGGAAGTGTTAAGAAAGAATCCTTGTTTTATTTTTAAATATTTTTCCGTTGATGGGAAAAAATGAATACTATCTTTTATGTAACCACTTTGTTTAAATGTGGAATGTAATGCAAGTTTTATGATCTAATTCTCTAAAACTCTAAACCTGAAAAGATCCTAAATGTGTAATCTTGTAATAACTCAAGATTAAGTAAGGTTTAAGGCTGGGGCCTTATAGTTGGTATCAGAGGTCCGTTTAGATAACTTTATAGGTTAGGGTATTCTCTAGGCATAAGTGACATTACCATAATGGTTAGGATTTCAGAAAGAGTCCTAGTTTTAGATAAAGTGAATGAGTAAGTATATCTTAGTGTTTATATTCATCCTTAGTACATGATGGTTTTGTTGATATAATCACACTGACATTTCTGTTTTTAGTGAATGGATGGATCTAGCATGCACCAAAGTGACAATAGGTTTGAAGGAAACTGTGGTGGTTCTCTTATTAAGAGACTGGATGAAATGGGGGATTCAATGAAGAAACTCGTGGTTGTTCTAAACCAACTATCAAGGAGTCATGATAAACCACTTGAACCTTGGTATGATCTGTAATGCATCATGTACGAGATGACAAATCGATGTGGAAGTTCAGGTAATAATTATAAAGGTAACCATTAGGGTTTATATGATCCGTACTTTTGAGGTAATTATGGGTTATTATATGCTATGATGGAAAATGAAAGGCATGAGATAAAATTGAGGTTAAAATATGTTATGATCATTTTTGAAGATTTTATCTCATTTTTGGGAATGTTTTAAGAATTATATAGTTTTGGAAAAAGGACAACACGCAGACCGTGTGACAACCCGTCGTGTCGGACAAATCTGTGAGAATCGAACCCAGACCCAAAGTGTGACTGATATTTATCTCCTACCACTGGACTACGTGAAGTCCCTGGTTAGTATGACTTATTCTTTTTAGTTAGATGATTTTATTAATTAAGAGTAAGTTTATTTTGGGTTATCTATGGAAATTATTAACCTATCATGGAGGATATGTGATTACGTTAATTACTTTTCAATATAAGACATTAAGAGAAACTGATGTTATTTAGAGATAAGTGTTACCTTGGAAGACTATGCAATTAAATGTTTCAAATATTTGGGTTTCAATCCTAGATTGGTTTACTTTGAATAATTTTATGGAAAAATTGTTTATCGAATTATCTCCGTTGAACATTGGGTTTTTTTGGACAAATTGTGGAATTTAAGAATAGATTTTCTTTTTATAAAGGGTTATCCATTTCTGGATTATCTGATATTGTACTAACCTTTTTGGTTTTGGTTTTGGTTAATGTATAAAGACATGGGAAGTATATAGTTCTCTTTTTTAGATTAGGTGATTCTATAGAAGTTGATTATAGCTCTCTTATAGTGAACAGGTCTTCCTAAATACTCGTATTTTGGAGAAAATATGAGTTTGTGTAAGAAATCTAGTAGGAGATGAGAGTCTTCACGACAAGTATGTTTCCATAAGATCAAAAATAAATTCCTCAATTAAAAGTAACTTAAAACAAAAATGTTATCTGTTAACGTTTCCTACTAGGGAATCGAATACCGTTTAACCCATCACAAGTTTGTGATTTTCTTATGGTTAACTTTTTCCTAGACATGTTTACTATCACTCTACATCAGAACATTACCCTTTGTTTTTTTCCTCCATGTCCATATTTTCATACTTGGAATCCTAGTATGGGTTAACTCGAGTGACCTTTGTACATATCTTTCTTTATTTTAAAGTGATTGTTTTACTGACTCTTATTCCGATGTGGGATTTTCAATGAAGTTTCTAAGCCCAATTTTAAAATTGTGAGGACGCAATTCCCAAAAGGGGGGAAGGATGTAACACCCTAGGTAAATAAAGAGTATGAAATTTTCACATTTATCCATATTTGTGAATAAAATATTAATATAACTTTAAAGGGGATGCTATGCTCGATGGCGCACCCAACACGCAACAACAAGTTTCTTGGGAATCTTACGTTGCACTCTAATAATAAAATAATATTATTTTAAATGGTAGTTAACGCCTAGTTGTTGTGATGGTGGGAATGAATAGAACTAACTACAAAATGAGTATATATGTTTGTCAAATATTTTTACTTTTTACAATAAATGTTAGAGGATTAAAAATGCGAATGAATCCAATTTTAAGCGTAAACATTCTAATATTCTTTAAAAGGTCGATTAACCACCTTTTGATGGAGAACCTCTTTTAAATCCACTTTTTGAAAATTTTATGTGTTATATTTGACCAAATAACATTCTTCTTTATAATCGGGACATCAAAATTTACTTTGTGTAAATTTTTTGTATTTTTCTGAAAAAGTTCAATTTTTATTGAATAGTAAAAAATGTTGTATTTTAATTCAAAACCCCTTTTTAATCTAATTTATTTATATGATTATATTATCTTTTGAATTTTTTTTAAAGAGAAATTAGAATATATTTTTACCATTTAATCAAATAGTGGTCATTGTAATTAATTTCACTTTGAAATTTGACTTAAACTAGTGTCAATCTTTTGATATATATTGTTTCATAAAAACACGCTATTAGTTCTGACAGCGGAAATTAATTATTAAATTAATTAATGTAACTTATATGTTATGAATTTTTTAAAATAGACATCATTTTTTAATTTGTAATATCAAATATATCTTAGGGTTAATTTTTCGTAATTTTCTGAAAAACATCAATTTTTGATGAATAGTTAGACCACTAAGTGGTACTTATAAAAACTAATTTTCTGTTTAAATGAAATTTTTCCACCTTTCTGTTTTTAATTTCAAAAATACGACATACATAGTTTTCATTAAGAAGTAAAATGTGGTTCAATGGGATTAAAATAATTTTTTGGTGAATAGTAACTTATTATGTTTTTAATCGCGATTAGATGTAATTAGTGTAGTTTAAGGTAAAAATAATGTTTTAATAAAATGAAATGAGCTAGACACATGTCCTACCCTAATTGGATGATTCATGGCCGACCACGACAATCCAGGGGTCAACTTGGGGACCCCATGGATCCACTTTGGTTGGAAAATTACATAAATACCTTTTTATTTAATGTTAAAATTAAAATGTCACAAGCATGAGTTGTTTAACTAAACAAAATATTACATGGGGTTATACAAGTCAGATGTTTGACTATAAATATTCATTGGAAAGATAAAAAGATTTCCTACATCATAATAGTTTTTTTATAATTTTTAGACATTAAATAAAGTAAATTAATTATGACATCATGATGATGCATCGATGACCTCATTATTTTACGATTTAAATAAAATGGAAAGATAATGTAAAATCTAAGACCTTCACATGTCCAAAACCTATTGGATGGGTTTATTTAGAACCCTTATCACCTTATACTCGAATTATATCAATGTGTGACCTTTTAAATCTAAAACTCATTTTTAAAATAAAGGAACATTTCTTTACATTCCAAGAGTGCCCCTCCTCTCCTCTTATAAAAGGCCCCCACATCTACCTCCTTACCCACACTTCCAAAGCCTTTGGCTCAGCCAAACCCTTCCCATTTTGTATCTCCACATCCCTCTCTAACTCCTTGAAGCATCAATTTGGGCAGAAGTCTCCCTACGGAAGCCTTTGAGCTCAAACCAAAGGGAGTTACCCGATTTTAAGGTAATGTCTTCACTTGAGTCCTTTTGTATTATTTTGCTTCTCCAACCCCCTAAACTCTTTTTATTTATTACTTTTGTAACAAATCCAGTATCTTAAATATACTAGGATGTTGTTATAATAAGTATTAGAGCTACACTTACACACACCTTCGTCTAATTGTTAAAGAACATACTGTTTCTGTGGTTGGCGATTTTCTGCCTCACGAAACGATGATTGTTCAATATTCTTTTAACACCATTAAAGGTGGCCATTATGATGTCACTATATTTTATATATGATATTTATGGTATTTATGTTTACTATATTCTTATGTATTTTATATTTAAAACATACCTTTATTCTTTTCATGTTGTGTAAATGCGATAATTTCATATGAGGAAGTGTGGACTACCGCCCCCTCAAGTGATGTGACTCGTACATGCAATACATGGAATGTATAAAGAATGAAATTAATGAACATATGTGACCTATATAACATATATATTATACTATAATTATAATTATAATATATATATATATGTATATCATTTTTTTAATTCCATTAATATGACAAAAAAAATGAAAGTAGTGTTCATGCGTACGTACGGCCTACCGTCTCCATGAACGGTGCTTTTAGTTTTTTATCTCCAAATGATATGGAATAGTATAAATTGAATATGTACTGTATATATATGATATTTTAATCATTAACAATATTCTGGAAATTATTTACTTATAACTACATGGGCAATCATTTTTCAAACAAGTTCATTTTTTACTCATGTACCAAACATCGGCAAAAACGTCTGATATAAACTAACATTATTAAACAATTATTATAACATTATAATATGTGATATGAACTGAATAATAATCTTTAAATGATTTAATTAGGAAATTATAAATTGACCAATTTTTATTATTCAGGAATATAAAGAAATGAACAAGACAAGTCGGACTTGAGGTAAGGGATCCTACGCCTCTCTTTCTTTTTAAGTACACTCTTTTATGTCATTCCTTTTAAACTCATCTTTAATGTTATTGGGATGTTATTTTATATTACTCTTACTGTAATTTTTATGTTCATATGATGAGAGACCCTATTCTCTCTCATCAATCCATTTTGGAAGTTTTATGTGGCGTCGTTAGGCTGCCGTGTTTTCGTAAGAGATTTTTCATCTCACTTTTATTCACGTGATATTTATGCTACATTTGCCACAATTTCCTTTCAGTGGTGTCTTTACTGCCCATTATTTTACTCATTGTGTAATATACATTCATTTATTAGTATTTACATCAATTTTGTATTGTCCTTATTTCACGGGGTGTATGTTTCGAAAGATACCCATGTCGGTAAGGGAACCTTTCACCTTCCTCTTTTTAAAAGACATATTTTATTATGTCTTTTAATTCACATACTATTATGTTGGGATATTTTCTTCTATATCCTTATTGATTTAAATTTTATTTCCATGTGATGAGATACCCTTTTTATATCTCATCAACTCTTTTTCTTAATTTTGAAGTGACGCCGTTAGGCTGTCGAATTTTTGCAAGGAAACTTCTTAACCCAATTTTGATTCTTTGGGATAAACTTGTACACCTTGAATATGTCGTTCGATGATTATGTGTGAATCTCCTCTGATTTTTTTACACTTAATACCCACTTATATTTTGTGTATTCGTTTGTCACGCATAATTATGTAACTGATTTATCCTTAATCTAAAGATAACTTCTTTGTATGGGACTTCGTCTCAATATCCTTTCATTGAGGAATATTTTATTTTATACACAACCTTCTTTTATACGGTGTATAAACCCTTTGAATTTTATGTTTATCCAAAAGTAATATTTTTATACGAAGCGTTTTACAAAATGACAAAAGGAAATGTTTTTGTCATACGTATGCAGCGACAACGACTTCTCCACCGCCGTGACCATTATTTTAGTTTCAGCTTCCTCTACAAGCCATAATTTTTTTTAAAGAAAAATAAATAGCATGTTTTACTTTTCTTTTATTTTGGAATTTAAAATGTTTTTGATAATGTTTTTGTTATATCACTATGTTATTGAAATGTGGAAATGTTATGTTTCCTTTATTATGTTTTATGTGACATGATTATGTTATGGTTCTTGGGAATTATTATGAAGACGGGTGGTTCTGTGATAATCTAAGGGCGGGTGAGCCCGATATAGCTCTCCAATGCATTGAGTAACGTGAATGAGTGAAACGTTAAGGTTTCTACTAATAGATTTAGGTAATATACTATGGTGGGTATTCTAAACGTAACCAAGATGGTTACTCCCTACGTAAGAATGTTATGAATGCCTCAAGTTACCTTTTATGCCTTATGATTTCTATGATTTATTCATGATTTGATGAGTTATATTAAAGTGCCTATGTTTTATGGGTAAAGTATGATTTCATTCTTATGTATATATGAACCCATGTTTCCTTTCCATATTTTTATAACCCTTACTGAGCTTTTTATGCTCATCCCAAGTTTTTTTGAAATGTTTTTCACAGGTCAAGGGAAAGGTACATGATATGATGATAGTGTCAAGGAAGTGTTAAGAAAGAATCCATGTTTTATTTTTAAATATGTTTCCATTGATGGGAAAAAATGAATACTATCTTTTATGAAACCACTTTGTTTAAATGTGGAATGTAATGCAAGTTTTATGATCAAATTCTCTAAAACTCTAAACCTGAAAAGATCCTAAATGTGTAATCTTGTAATAACTCTAGATTAAGTAAGGTTTAAGGCTGGGGCCTTATATCTTTAATCAAACTCGGTTTATTTTTCATGTTTTATAGGAACTATAGAACCCTTACCTCTATAATCTTCTAAAATTAGTTCCTATGAGAGATAATTCTTGGAAAGAAGATATTCTATTAAGGTTTTCTTTATTTTAGGTCTATTCGCGAATAAAACATGGAGAATTTTTATATGGAATTATTAAATAGTATAAATTTGGAATTTATCAATGATGATTAAATAATTATTATATTAATATATCATGAAGAAAAAATTTAATACCAAATTCTTATTATCATTGTGAAATATAGTATTATCCCATGTGTTATTATTATTATTGTTTCATAAATAAATTGGTAGGATGTATTTTAGAATGTTTCGATAATTCTAAAATTAACATGGAGATTGGAACTATTATTTCATGTGATATTTTCATTATTTTTTATTTTTTTGGATTTATGTAGTCTGGGACCATGATAATCATTGAATTGTTTTGGTCAAAATCTATGATAATACGGCCATGGAGGAGGTATTCTTGGGTATTGAGGTTTACACTCTTGCTTTCAAACCACTCTGGGTGGTTTATCATTGTTGTTTAAATCAACAATTTTATTTTGGATGTTCCTTACCATTTGGGATGTTTTTAGGCTTATATGTATGATTAAAATATTTTAATTTCATACTTGATAGTCATTCATGCTTATAATAATAATTGGGTGTCTGTGTATCCACTTAGAATATTATGTGATTTTTGATTCTAGGAGTATCTATGCGGATTATTTATTGATGTACACAACTGAACATATGTATTTTTTGTAGATATTTTACAAATTAGTAAGTGATATTATTTTATTAGTGTACTACCCTATTATGTGTTCCATTGGAGGTATTCCTCTTAGTTCCCAAAGCAGGTGGACCATCATGACAAGTTTATCCCTTAGTTGGGGAGTGTGAATGTAATTAACTGGGATGGGATGCTATCTGACCAAAATCCCAACTACATCCACGAAATGTAATAACTGCAATAATTGATCCAAATAGGAGAGTGATAAGTGATTAAGTACCCTAGAAACTCATTAGGGAATTATTTTCCCAAATAAAATATAAAATAACAAAATAATTACATACAAAAGAAAAATAAACAAAATTTTTTTCCAAGCATGTCATAACCACCGGCCATGGTCTAAACCATTTTCAAATACCTGAATAATATCCATAACCAAAGAGATACAGAGGTTGGAAAATACAAAAACATAAACAAACAAATGAAAAATACGACAAACCATCCACATGAGCCAAACCCAATGATGACTCCACAGGACATCTCGCTTCACACACCTCTTAACACACCCCATGTTGTCCATGATGATCAAGAAGGATAAAACTAAAAACCTATAATTAGAATTGATATAATCATAAGATAAAACCATATTATGTCTTAATAACCTACTAAAACAATTTATCTCATTTAATAAAGAAATTTATCAATTCTAGTATGAAAAGAAACTAAGAAAAAGACCTTTAAATAAAAATATGATTCACATATATAAAAATAATCTCATAATAGATTTTCCAAAAAGATTCATGTTTTTCAAAAAATCAAACCCTTTTATTTGAATTACCAAACCATCTGAGAAATAAATTATAAAAACTATGAATATATCCTTATAATTTTCAAAACAACTCACAATTATTTTATCAAAATTAAAATATTTGAATGAAAATTCCACAATATAAATAGATCTTTAAAAAACTCATTATTAAATCCACTTTAGACCCATGATACAAACTATGTTTTAATTTCAAAACAGGATTTCCAACACATATTTGAAAACTAATTTTCAAATTCATGAAGTAAACACTCACATGGGATATAAATCACAAGTAGAAACCACCCGTATATCCTGATGCCTAATATAGATGCAATATAACTAATAAGAAAAGGGTTCCATATAAAGAATGTATGAGGAATGATACAATAAATCACCAGATAAAACTCACATCAATCAATAACCAATTGAATGGTGGAATGTTTTGTGCGATCTATAACAATTTCATAATAGGTGTAGTGCCTAACATGTGTTGGTGTAACCGCATGAACTATATACTAGAAAGAACTATTTCCAACTGATCATCCAATAATCCCACACAATAATCATTGATGGAATTTCTACATATCTTTATATCATGATATGGGGTCCAAGAATGGTTTGTGAACCAACTATAGGTACATTCAATAACCTCCCACTTAGTAACATGCATCACATGACTAACAAAGGAATCGAGGCATAGTGAAATAAGCCATGTCTTTCCGAAAAGAAATAACCATAAGTACCCTAACCCTTAATATAAAATGATGGAAATACCTATACACATATCATGAAAACAATGCATAAAAATAAAATTCCAAAAAATGAGGGTAAAAATCATTATATAGTTGTCACAAACCCATATAAGGGTACATTAGAACGGGAAATCAAGGGTTCTAACCACATACACAATTTTAAAATAATTTTCGAACCAAAAAAATAATTACAAATTAAATATCATATTTAAAATACTTACTTAAATTTACAAAACCAAATCAAAACAAATTTTTAAAAATTATGTAAATCACACAAACATTTAAAACATTTCAAAGTCACCCATAAAAAGAGATATCTTCATTGAAAATTAAAAACATGGAAAAAACAATTATTTTCAATAAAAATTTTATTATAAACAGCATAAATCATTTTAAGAGGTCAAATGAAATAACTCACTCCATTTGGACACACCTCAATGCTACCCTTAAAAATAGGTCTTTCCCTTTGAAAACCAAACAAGGCTAGCATTCCCACCTTTTTATGTAAAACTATTTTTGGTGATCCACTGTGTAATTTTACAAGGTATAAACTACAAAAAACAATCAAATAACTATTTGAAATACCATAAAAATACCATTGCATATCATTTTTTTTCAACAATACAACTAAATATCCAACTTCCTTTAAAACAATTTTTTTTCCTCAAACAAACTAATATTGGGTCAAAACTTATTTTCTAACATTAGAACCACTTCAAAAAGATATAATGGATGTTTATAAAATATTAACCTAATTATAAAATCTACATAACAACATGAACCATAGATTTCACATACAAAAAACATTTATTCCAATCCCCAAAACAAATTGAAATGGTTTCAAGTAATCAATGATCTATAATTTATACTTTACCATCATATAAAAGGAATTTGAAATTCAGTAGACTTTTTTTACTCAAAAAGTAATCAATTTCATAGTAAGAAATCCCAAAAATAAGCAGTAACTTGGAACAAATTGTCTAAAATATATCTGCATCGATGGTGACCACACTGACGTGATTAACAGATGTTTCTGTAGTCCTTAGACACTAAAGTCCACATCATTAGATCAACTCAGAACTATAAAATAGATTGACATAATAATTAGGGTTCAAGAGGTAATCCATATCCATGTGTGAAGGATTTTATAATGATGTAATAGGGAAAAGGGGGAAGAATCACCTCGAAACACCTTGTAAAACACTAAATATAGGGTGAAAAAACATGATTAATGGGTTTAGAAATCCACCTTATATCCAAGAGGGGTTTTTTGATGTGTGAGGAACATAAGAGGAGTGAAAGACCCCTAAAACATAAGAGTTGGAAAAATGGGAAAATCCAATACTTAAATACCATTACATGTTGTAATGTGTATACACATGGCTATGAATTTTATGTGCCAACTATATAGGTAGAACTGTCTCCTATAAAACTCAATCAACATTGTCTACCAAACCATGCCCCTCACTCAAAAACCACCCAAACCCTCACATGATCTGTTGGGTTACCTGAATAGTATAAAAAACATGTTTAATTAATAAAAAATATCTCTATACAATGTAAGTTCCCACCATTAAAAAAACATGGTTAAAAAACAATGATGGCCAACCATGAACTGCTAAAAACCATTAAATAAAATCAAATCCAGCCTTCCAACTACCAAATCTCACTACCACTCAATAACATGATAAAATAAGACAAAAATAAAAACATTTTGAAACTAGTGGTGTAACAAGAATCCGTCCATACCCCTTTATTCCACTATAAAGAAGTATTAATGAAAAGATGTAGTGAGAAAACGAAAGATCCAAAGAGGAAATTTCCAAGAAAAGAACTCAACATGGATCCACGTCAAATATCTCATCCAACATCCTAAAAAATATCAAAATGATCAACTAAAAAGAAATATATATATATGAATAGATAAAGGAAGACCCTAAACAAGATGGGTAGTGACTTAAGGGTGGCCTAAATAGTCTTCACACTATTTAGAGTTCCACTAAGATGGTGTCCCCAACATTTAGAGTTCATATAACATGGTGATACTACAATAAGAACTACCAAAAATGAATCGTCATTAAATCAACAAACTAGAAGATAAAAACTACTATAAATAAAAAATCATTCACCAAAACAATGAAATAACATCCAAACACAGCCTCATATAAATGAAAATAGCTCACACCTCAGGTCACTACTCATGCAGATAACATAGTCTAAACAACTATATTACCCTCACATGTTGAATCCTAAATGAACACAAAAAATGAATACTGCTATATGAAACCCATGTAGTAAATAAAAAATACTATATATCCAATCATTCACCCATGTAAAATCTCTTGTCAAAATCACCAAGCACCACTAGGTTCAAAAAAAATTATATTTTTATCCAATTATCATCAAAAATATTTTCATAAAAAACTAAGCTGAAAATAATTTCACTAAAAACCCATCCAAAAAAACAACCATAGATATTATATAAGGAAACAATATTACTTATATAATATCACTTGTAATAAACTATAATTACATCCATCTATCAAAACCTCACAAATAAAAACCATAAAAAACCAAAATGATGTAGATACTATGAAGGGGTTGTTCTTATGTATTTTGGATGGGCCTCCATGTTATGTTATAGGAAATGTGCCTGTTAGTATCCAAGTTATGTAATAGGACATGTGAAATTGGGAATAAAAGTCATGTAAGGGTTCCCTCTCAACCTAGTTAAAAAGGGAATTATCTAAAATAAATAAAAATTCAAGCCCTTCAGGCCATTCAGGTAGGCATAACATATCACAAAAAATGACCTCTCCTTTTAATTTTTTTTTCACAAAGTAATTTTTGAATATTAGCATACAAAAAGGTATTTTTCCAATATCCAAGCCATCCTTCTTTAAAAATAAAAAAATGCTGAAATTTTCATGTTTCCCAAACAAGGTAAACAATGAAATTACATATTAAATGTCACAACCCGTCCTCGGGGCCCGTGTTGTGACTACCCCAAGCCCTCCTTCCATAGGCTATGGGCTGGAGACTAGCACAAAGTCATAATTCCCAGTAAAAAGGGAAGGCATTGCCTTTGTAAAGTAAACAAACACCACAGAGTAAAAAAAGCAGTAGAAGTAAACACTAAGTAAAAACAGGGTACAACAATAAGTGAAGAAAAGTAAGTGGGCCAATATACAAACCCAAACTGAATGTAAAGTACAACTGGAAAGGGAAAACAACAACTGTAAAGTAGAGCCACAACGTCGAGCCGTCCACTGGAAGTCCCACCTGAAGGATGGGTACAGATAGCCTCCACTGCTCCTCGGGTCTAGCCGACCGCTCCAAGTACGTCTCGCCCAGTGGTCAACCTCCAGGTACCGTCCTGCTCCGCAAGCCTCAACCACGATCAGCGCTGTCCGTCGTCTACAACCAACACAATGTAGTGCGGGCATAGCCCGTGTAGGGGTGAGTATATGCTACTTAGTAGGGACCCCGAGACCCTCGACGGTCTCCCAGAATCCACAAAGGATAAACCACAAAGAAAATAAACAATCACGAAGTAACATTCGACACTACATAGGTATATGCCCATACATATACCTAAGTCATCAATTCTAGTACGCTCCAACTTCCGATCCCATGTACAACCCAGTCTACACAGGAAAGAAAAATGTAAATCCACAAAAAATAGCACAACACAATCCACATAAGAAAGCAAAACAGGATTCAGCTCACACAGGATTTTCATTATCGAAACTGTAACTGCTGAAGAGCCCCGTCTCTGGAGTGTACATTGGTCCTGTCACGACTCCGAGGTACTGCTCACTAACTTAAGACTACTAAGGTACTCCTCCTATCAAGTACTGTGGGCCTACTGCTACAACCAAGCGCTTCCCACCATGGGTTTACCGCTACAACAAAGCACTCCCCCTCATAGCCTCCAGAGGTACTCCTTTTGTTGAGCACTGCAGGTCTGCTGCTACAACCAAGCGCTCCTCCGCCGTGGGTCTGCCGCTACAACCAAGCGCTCCCCCTCATAGCCTCCAGATGTACTCCTTCTGTTGAGTACCGCATGTCGGCCACTACAACCCAAAGCTCCTCCACCATGGGTCTGCCGCTACAACCAAGCGCTCCGCACTGGGCTATCCGAAACACACCGAGTCGATCGGTCAACCAGTCATCAGGTCTCAGCCGGCTACACGATCTCCGTACTCCGCACGCTCGTCTCCGGGAGGGTCCGCTCCACGAGCTACTGGTCGATACTACAAGTATCACAAAGTCCCACGAAGAAGTATCTCAAAAGACCGCCTCGTCATAGGGGTCTCAACGCAGCAGATGGCGCGTCAATCGGATGCCCGGTCTGTGAGTTATTAGCCTTTTTGTCCTAAGGGCCTGGTTGGTTTTGTGTACGAACCAACCCGACCATATCTCAACTGTACCCCAAACTCACATGGGTATAATCATAGGGACCGTTTCTCAACGTGTTCACCAACGCCACTGACGGTTCGTCAAACGGACCTCCAGTCTGAAAGTTATCAGCTTTTCCATTCCAGGGGACCGGTTGGATTTCGGGTACAATCCGACCCGGCTATACTCCAACTGCATCCAAAACGCAGGATAAGTTTGACAAAAGTTCCATCTCACTAAGAGGAATCCATCAAAGTCGACAGCACATCAATCAGACATCCAGAGCTCAAGATATGAGCATTTCCGCTCCGAGGGCCCGGTCGGTTTCGTTTACGAACAACCCGGCCGAAGCCAAGGTACTCTGAAACCTTGTGTGCGATATTCCAAAACGACCGTCTCGATCCAAGGATCGTGTCGTAACTGAAGGTGCGTCGATCTGAGGCCCGTAGCTCATGTTATGGGAAACTGACCGAAGAAGGTCTGGTATTAAGGGGTTCGGTCCCGGCCCGACCCGGCCCGATACCCCCAGGGTCGGCCCGAACCGGGTCGACCCGAACTGGGTCTGGGCTAGACCCGGCCTGGGCGCGGCCCGGCCCGGCGGTCCGGTCTGGCGGACCGGCCAGGGCAGCCACCCGGCGCGTGGCGCGCTGGCCAGGGACTCAGCCAAATGGCTGAGCTGTTACGGGGCGGGGGCTCTGCCCCCATGTAAAGTAAACTGCGGCCCCTTAATGGGGCCGCTTCGTCCGGACTGCCGGGGGTTTCGAACCCCCGGTTCCTCCATGGTCCGGCCGGCCCGCTCCGGCGGGCCGGCTTCTGCCACCACGGGACTGGCAAGGTCGGTCCCCTTGCTCCAACACCGGCGGCCCGGTACCGGCTGCCTGTTCCGCTGTTCTGCCGCAACCCCGCTCCGGCCGCGGTGCATTAGTGGTTCTCCGGTGTGGCGCGACGATGCCACATTTTTGGTTCGTTTTCAACGGTGCGGCGCGATGGCGCCGCGTCTTGGTTCGTCTTCAACGGCGCCGCGCTCCTCCCCCTTTCCTTATCAAAAAATCCGTGCAGTGCTTCGGCACCGCGTTGCCGTGCTTGCCGCAACAATACCAGCAACCAAAAAAAGGGGAGGAGTGTCGGTCGTGTTCGTGCAGTCCGACCTCCTCCCATTATCATGATAACATGCTGTTCAAGAAAGGATAAGCGACAAAAGATTTCATGAACTAACAAATAAAATATAACCCTACCTCAACGCTGTCGTCGAATGAGCGTTCGTCGCGGAATTAACTATCGCGGAAGAAGAGGACCACCACGGAAGAAGAAGATCGCCACAGAAGTAGAGAATCGTTGTTGGCGTTAGGTGATCCTTAAGGAAGGCGTTACTCACCGTCGTCCGCCGTCAGAGATTGGCGTTCTTCGTCGGCGGTGGTGCGTTCTTCGCGTTCTTCATCGAAGAACGACGAATCTTCTCTTTTTTCACCCAAAGGTTTATCACAACACAACCCCAACCATAATAAATTAAGTCCACCACTTATTTTATTATCAACCTATGATTTTGAAATTAAAAAGATAAGAAACGAACAATTAATTCAAAGAATTCATTGTAACAATTTAACTGCCCAATTTAATGGGGTGTTTCATAACCAGAAAAACGCACGGTTGACTTTCATTAAAAGGGGGTTGCGGGTGCGTTACTTAGGAGGGAAGAAATAGTGGGGCTCATGCAGGCCCCACCTCACTAATATCCTACCAAGTGGGTAGGATATTGTGGGTTCCAACTTATCCGATTAACTTGGCTTAAGTGGATTTAAGTGAAATAAAATAAAGTTGTCACACAACTTTATTTTATTTCTTAACTTAACCCCAAAAATTAAAAACCACATCCAAGAAAAGGCAACTCCGAAAAAGGCATTTCTAAGCAAATATCGGTGCTACAATTTCGTCGGTTCCCTCGGAAATCGATTCCGAGCACCGGTTCAAAAGTTAGAAAACCTCGCTCGTTCGTTCACTAAACGTACCCGAGCTAATCTTCGGAAAATGATTCCGGGCACACCGGGCCTCGGAATCAGGTGTTGTCAGAAACTACGTTCTTCTAAAATTCCTAAGAAAATTAAGAAAAAAATTTCCTTGAATTTTATGGGTCTTTAAAACACTCCCACCTCAGGGTTTTACCTCCCCGTAAAGATACATCATCAACTAGGGAAACAAATGTGGGTACTGAGCACGCATCTGAGCATCCCGCTCCCAAGTGCTCTCCTGGAGGTTCTTGTGATGCCATCTGATGCGCACTAGAGGAATCGACCATCCACGTAGGACCCACTCCTGTCAATCCTCGATATCAATTGGGACCTCCGCAAAATTCCCCCCGTCATCAACGTCTATCTCCCCATGGTCAACGATATGCGTTGGGTCGTGCACGTATCTCCTCAGTTGGGATATGTGGAAGACGTCGTGCACCCGGTGCAACTGAGGTGGTAGAGCCAGGCGATAAGCCACCTTGACAACCCTGCTAAGGACCAAGAAAGGTCCATTGAACCTCAGAGATATCTCGCCACCTCGGCTACATCTCCGTAAACCTCGTCGAGGTGAGACCCGTATAAGAACGTGGTCGCTATCCTCGAACTCTAGAGGTCTCCCTTTCCTGATTAGAACTGAAACTCAAAACTCCTGCTGCCACGAGGATAAGGTTGGCCAACCCAATAATGATCGGCTACACCCTCCCATGCATGAGTTTAACCTATGCTGCATGCGGTTTCCTTTTCGTCGACCAAGGAAAACCCATCCCGACGTTTGCCTAATACCGTCAATTTGAGTATGAATAGTTATTGCCCAATCCATACTCAAACTAACGTCGTAAGTCCTCGATGCTGCCACCAAGAGGTCCCAACCGAGACTCTCGCCTCAAAGGTCAGATCACACAGTCTGCGTATTTGTGACTATCGAGTATTCTCCCAAAGGTATCTCCTTACATGAGGGTCAAGTCAATGGCTTAACCGAAAACTCTAGGTCTGGGACTAGATTCATGGAAGGAAGGGATGATTCGTATCAATGTCTGTGGCTACGACAGCTAGTAGAAGACAAAGTCTGCACTTCGAATCATCCTTAGATCCCTTTCAGTCGCACTCCTTGACTGCATGCAGCTACTCTTTTCCCCTACCCTCCAGCTCCCTGAGCCTGGAGGGGACAAAAAAGGTAGGTGGTTGTAACATGTTGAAATGTACACCACCTCATGCTACTCTCCTAGCTCTGCCTCCACGTCTGATGCTCTACAGATTTATCTGTCCTTAACATTTCCTCTTCTTGAAACATTGGCACGCCCAAGTCTCTGAGACTGGCACCAGCTCGATGCGTTCCAACTTCTAACATTCTCTAGCTGTATTCATTCATCCAAAGAACATTCAACCTCAAGGTTCTCTCTAGCACCCTATCGTGAGTATGAATGCATAGAGGAAAACGGTCGGGTTAGTTCGATTACGAAACCAACAGGGCCCCTGGAACGAAAAAGCCAATGACTCACAGATCGGGCGTCCGACTGACGCGCCGTCTGTCTCGTTGTTTTCCTCTTAGTGAGACGGATCATTTAATGTGACAACCGGGCCCCGGTGACAGCACATCCACCCTGCCTTAACATGGTCATCAGGTCATGTCCCACCAGGTAGCACCAGTTGCCCCGCAGACCCGTGGGGCCCACCCTAGGGTCCACCCACATGCCTGAACGGGTCATCTGACTAATGACAGTTCCCACAGGCCAACACATGTCCTTTCCAGTGTGCTTTGTCCTCACTCGCACACATCCTGGGAAACTTCCTAGAAGGTCATCCATCCTGATCATTACTCCAGTCCAAGCACACTTAACTGTGGAGTTATAATCAGGAAGGCTCCCGAAAAGGAAGGTGCACCTTGTTGACATGAGTCATATCATTTAGTCATTTAACCCTTTATCATTTGGGGATGTTACAATCACCCCCCCCCTAATAGCACAACACCCCCGTTGTGGGCCCTACATCTCAACCCAGGCAGTACATCGTGCACTTATGGCTGGGTTCCTCCTCTAATACCAAATGTGCCAACAGGGCCCCGGTGACAGCACAACCACCCCGCCTTAACATGGTCGTCAGGTCCTGTCCCACCAGGTACCACCAGTTGCCCCATAGACACGTGGGGCCCACCCCACGGTCCACCCACGTGCCTGAATGGGTCATCTGACTAATGACAGTTCCCACAGGCCAACACATGTCCTTTCCAGTGTGCTTTGTCCTCATTCGCACACATCCTGGGAAACTTCCTAGAAGGTCACCCATCCTGATCACTACTCCAGGTCAAGCATGCTTAACTGTGGAGTTCTAATCAGGCATGTAACACCCCAAGATTTCATAGTGTGTTATTTCTTCAAAATAATTCAATAACTTGCACTACACGAAACACCGAGTTAAAGCGCACCATGACTTATCAAACTATCCGTTATGAATAGTAATACCTACTTTTTAAAATTATATATATTTTATATTTCAAAATGGACTTCATTTTTGGATTGATAATATCGAAATTATCCTAAGTTGAATTTTTCTGAGAACGTCCAATTTTTATGAATAGTGAAAAATACTTAAAAACAACTTTTTTAATCAAAATAATTTATAGTGATAAATTATATTATTTAGTGGTTTTATAGTATAATTAGAATATATTTTTACCATTTTATCCAATGGTGTTCATTATACATAATTTCACTTTGAAATTGGACATAAACAATTGTCAATCTTTTGATATATATTGTTTCTTAAAAACACACTATTTGTTGTAACAGCGGGAATTAATTATAAAATTAATTAATGCAACTTATATGTTTGGAATTTTGTAAAATTGAAATCATTTTTGAATTCGTAATATAAATTATAGCTTAGGGTGAAATTTTGGCATTGTTCTGAAAAAACATCAATTTTTGATGAATAGTGAAACTACTAAGTGGTAGTTAAAAAAACTGAATTTTTTCATAAAACATAATTTTACCTCTTCTGTGAATGGAATTTGGAAAATCAGAGAGAAACGGTTAATATCAAGAAGTAAAATATGGTTCAATAAGATGAAAATAATTTTTGGAGAATAGTAACTTTTTACTTTTATTTACCACGGTTAAAAGTAATTAGGGTAATTAAGGGTAGAAATGATATTAATATTACCCTAACACATGTCCTAATTCTATTGGACAAGTTTATCTTGATCAAAAACAACCTTAGGAATAAAATATTATCATTTAGGTCCACTTGGATTAGATTAGGACATTTATTATTATTTAATTCAAAGAAGAGTTAAAAGAATTAAAATCAATGTTTATTTACTAAAACATTTTTAATATAGGGTTATACATAAGATAAATTAGATTTTAAATATTAATTAGAAAGATAAAAATATTTCCTACATATTGATATTTTATTTATAATTTTTAGACATTATATAATTTAATTTATTTATGACACAATGATGATGAAGTAGTTACCATAATAGTGAAAAAATAAAATAATTGATATTATAAATACACAAATAAATATAATTTGAGACTTTTTATGAATTAAACTAATTTTATAAGTTAATATGACATGTTAGGAAAAATTTAATTAAATCTTTTGGAAGTAATAATTCTGTTATGAGTTTCAAAAAAATCAACTATTGAATAGTGTCAAAATTGACATAAAAGAGTTTTTAAAACATATATTATATTATTAATTGATATTAAATTCCTAAAAATCTAAGTTTCGTCCAAGAGACTTATATAATGATAGGTGTATCAATAATGTACCACTTGGGGTCGCTTGGATGTATATAGTAAGTTTATTAACCATATAATATAAAAATACCAAGAGGCATTGTAAAAGTGAAACTAATTAACTTAGAGTTAATACTTAAAGATAAGGTTAATATGAGTACCCAAATCTATATAAATTCTATTGGTTGAGTGGTTTTAGACCCATACCCATCATAACATTTAAATAATCCACTTTAGAGCCATTAGAAACCGAATATGAATTTATTATAAACTAATATTTCTAGATTTTCCAAAGGTGCCCCTCACCCCTCTTATAAAAGGGCACTCCTCCTTCTCATTTCTTCACACCTTCAAAGCCTTTTTGATTGGCCAAACTCTGCCCAAATACTCTCCCAACTTACCTCTATACAACCTAGAGGCCTTATTTTGATCAGAAAGCCAACCTAAGGATCCCTTTTGATCAAATCAAAAGGAAGAACCAGAAGAAGAGGTAATGATTTCACCACCCTTTTCCAAGTTCCTTTCTTCTTCCACTTCCTCTTCCTTTGTTATTAGCATTCAAAAATAATAACTACAGTATCATATATATACTGTGATGTTATTATAAATATGTTACAACCATATTCATTATTCTATCCACCTTTTGAATAACATGTCACCATACGTGCGTACGTATGACTTACCGTCTCCACGTCGTGGTGTAATTGTTATTCAATATATTATTATTTGTATTGGTATAATAATGATGTGTAACTCATGTAAATAATAAATATAACATGTTAATGATTATGTTTATATGATATACCATCCATTTATATATTATTTTAATATCAAAAGAATGATATTGTCACTCGTGCGTACGTACAGACTACCGTCTCCACGAACGCGATGAGATTCATTTTCCATCGTATCCATTCAAGTATAATTCTCATTTAATGATTAATAATAGTATCAAAGGACTTTATATCATTTTGGATATGATTAATATACAACCTATCCATTACAAACATGTCTTATGTACCAAAATATATAAAAGAAAACGAGTAAGTTAACACCCAAAACGACGATAATACTAAGATATTATGAACAAAGCAATGTTAAAAGATCATATATGATATCATATGAATGTATATGATTCTTGTATAATTTAATAACAATTATTTCACTATTATACAGATGGTTAACCTACCCCAACCATGGAAAAGTACGAGGTAATGGTTATTTCACAATCTCTTCATTATCTGAGGTTGTTTATACGTAATAATCTACTGGGATCTCTTTATCATCCACATCCATGTTTCTTAAAAATGAATTTCAAAACATTTTTAATATTTACTAGAATATAGGTTAAAGTCATTTATACCCTTTTTTGACTTTTTATAAGAGGATTATAAAGAAATCTTTCGTCGTTTTCCAAACAAGGTGCTTTTTAACCTTTTCGACAAAATTAAGGTAAGAATGTTTTTTTTAACTTATACGGCGGGTGCGGCTATTTTCTGCCGTTATAAAATCGTCGAAGCTTCCCTTACAATATTATAAGAATATTTTCAAAAAAAATGTTTTATTTCATAAATATAAGACTCTTAAATTATTTCAAAATAGAAAGAGATATTTCTCTAAAAAGAGTTTTGATTTCATCTATGTCAACATCCTTTGATGGATTTTATGCTTGTTTGAATTTGATTTATTATGATACAAAACTTCTATATTGTATTGAAGGTTTTGTGATATGTTTGACTATGGATGTACTATTTTTTATACCGTTCATAGTTTATGGTGAAAGTATTGACATTGAGTATGCTAGTTTTAATACGAATGTTTATGTTATGTTTAAACCTTTTCATATGGGAATGCATTGGACTTAATATGTGATGGGTGGAGCCCGCTATAGCTCCTCAATGCATCGGTAGGTCTCATGAGACAAACTAGTGTCTTGTCATAAGAACTTGGCAAAATCTTATTTGTAGTCTTGGCACGAGGCCTTGGCTATGTGGTTATGATAGTCTGGCATTATGCATTCCATCATTATGAAAGTCATTATTAATATTGCATGTGATTATTCGATTAGTAGAATAACCATGTGAATAAGTAAAAGGAATTATTTCATTTTACTTTTTCCATACTATGTTGCAGTTCAAGTTTAAAAGGCTTTTGTTTTAGTTATACATTGCCTTAAATGTTCATTCTTATTTATGAAAGTTTCCTCTATATTGTTATCTTTACTAGGCATTTGATCTCACCCCTTTTCTATGTTTTATTTTTCCCAGGAAGTGAAGAAATAAATTATGAATGACCTGCATGGATATTCTGTGGGGATATGAGTGTGGATTATGGAGAAAATATGTTGTTGTAGTAGTTTTTCACTTTATGATGTAATGTAAGACTTATGAATATATCTAGTGTTTCCAATGCTACTAAACCAATCGGTCTTTCGAGATTTGATCTTTCTTGTGATCATGACAATGTTATGTAATAATGCACCGACTCTAGGTAACTGGGGTCGGAGCGTTACAGTTGGTATCAGAGGAAGTTTAGTACATACCTTGGAAGCTAGATTTAGATAAACTCTGATTAGATCACATAGACCTAAGATGGACCTTGAGGATTAGTATAGAGGAACTTCCTAGAATTTTGGTATTGTAGAGATTTTGTGAGTTTTCCGAGCAATACATCCATGTCTGGATACGAGCAGGTAGAGGCGGCTCTGGCACAGATGTACCTAGGGGGAAAACCCGAAAACACCGCTTTGAGCTAGATTCGAACGGGAACTGGTGCACGACAACGGGCCTTGCTGCACTCTTGGTTACGACACTGCCGGGGGATATGCTTAGGATAATTATCATTTTCTTTACAAACCTTTATTAAGGGTTTATGAGTATATACTTCCTCAAAGGAGACATTTTTATGATTATGGATTATATCCATAAACTATTTAATTTATGTTATGTGTTTTACAAGTTTGGGATTAGGTATTGTTATTCATAAACTAATCTATTGTACGCCATTGTTTAGAAATGGCTCACATTAGAAGGAATGATAACTCCAGCAATGCACATGATCCAAAGAGAAAGAAGGATCATATCTTTCATGGTCTTAAGCCAGAATTTATAAGAGAAATAGTCTCCCATGTATTATCATCATATGAAGAAATAATATCATGTGTTGATAAGATAAGTAAAGAGTTTACTGAGTCCTATGGCTTTCAAGGGAAGCAAGAGAAGAAAAGGATGGAAGAGAGAAAGATGGATAAAGGGAAGAGGGAAAAGAAGAATTTTCCCATATGTGATAACTGTGGGAAGAAACACCCTGGAACTTGCCTGAAAGGAATGGGAGTTTGTTATAAGTGTGGAGGAAAAGGCCACAAAGTACGTGACTGCAAGGGTAAGAAAATGGTTTCAAATGTACAATGCTTCATTTGAATGGAGTTTGGACACTACGCGAACCTATGTCCCAGTCATCAGACTATGCCGTAAATGATGTTATTGGAAAATAATTAAGTTATGATACTACCACAGATGGATAGGAATGATTAGAGTTCTTATGTTGATTATGTCAATTAAGTGTTGTATCACAAATGTACTTGTTATAATAATTATGGAGTATATAAAGATTGTACTGCAGTACTATTTCATTAAGGACTTGAGATTGTGTGGAACAAAGAAAAGTGACTCAATAGTAGGATAAATTTTTGGAAAATATGTTGTTGAGAGAATGATAAACGATAATATAGTTCTGATACAGAGGTAGTGATTTTGGAATAATACATGATTGATTTGGATAAATTATATTGGATATTCTTGACTACCTTGAAACTGATTAATGATTTGTATATTCCATCATTGTTGGGGTTTAAAACATTTTTGTATTGATGGAGTATATCTATTATTCTTTATGGAATAAGGGATCGTGAATGTAATCAATAAGGTTTTATGGTAATTCAGGATGTTCTAGTGTTTTAAAAGAATACATGATGAAGGTGTTCACATGTTATTTCGTGGAAAAAATGATCTTTATTGTGTTCACCTTCCTTATAAATTTTGGACTGAAGTATTTTGGATAGTTCTAGTTTTAATTATTTTGGATTTCCATAAAAGGACAACCCGGAGGTAGGGTGGCAACCCATCGCGTCCGGCAAGGCCACAAGACTTAAACCCACAACCGAAGGGCGACAAGGGTGTATCATCTACCACTGAACCACGTGATGTCCTGGATGAAATAATTTCGTTTTTTTAATGTTTCTTTTAGATGAATTATAAATTCATTTTTTTAACCCTATACTAATAGGATAAATAGAATATTATTTTTAAGTTCTATTATCTTTTAGAGTGAAAGATGTGTCTATGGTAAAAATTAGTTAAAGGATGGAACTCTACTTGTCAAAAATATATTTTTCTTTTTCTCTTATTCTATGAAGAAATTTATTCTTATACTTTATTTAAGGAATCCTAAAACCAAAAATGTGTTATCCAAATACCCTATATTTTGTTGAACCGATGGTATTTCAAATCATCATAGATTGATGAATTTAAGGACTACAATTTTACACTCGTTTGTGATTGATGACCTCAATCACTACCTATAAATATTTACGTTTTCCCTCAAATTATATGTCTCTAATTTCCACCAATGTTCTCCTAATTGAGATCATAATTTTTTGGTGACCCTTTCGTTTCTCTTTTCCTCATATTAAGACTAAATTTTAGTAACCCAATTTCCGATGTGGGTTTTCCCAAAAAGATATTTTTTATTTTCAAGCTTTTATTTTCGAAAAACAATTTCAAATTGTGAGGACACAATTTATTTAAGGAGGGGAGAATGTAACACCCCAAGATTTCATAGTGTGTTATTTCATCAAAATAATTCAATAACTTGCACTACACGAAACACCGAGTTAAAGCACACCATGACTTACCAAACTAGCCGTTATGAATAGTAATACATACTTTTTGAAATTATATAGATTTTTTATTTCAAAATGGACTTCATTTTTGGATTTATAATATCAAAATTATCCTAAGTGGAATTTTTCTGAGAACGTCCAATTGTTATGAATAGTGAAAAATACTTAAAAACAACTTTTTTAATCAAAATAATTTATAGTGATAAATTATATTATTTAGTGGTTTTATATTATAATTAGAATATATTTTTACCATTTTATCCAATGGTGTTAATTATAATTAATTTCACTTTGAAATTGGACATAAACAATTATCAATCTTTTGATATATATTGTTACTTAAAAACACGATATTTGTTGTAAAAACGGGAATTAATTATAAAATTATTTAATGCAACTTATATGTTTGGAATTTTGTAAAATCGACCTCATTTTTGAATTCGGAATATCAATTATAGATTACGGTGAAATTTTGGCATTGTTCTGAAAAACTTCAATTTTTGATGAATAGTAAAACTACTAAGTGGTAGTTACAAAAACTGAATTTTTTCATAAAACTTAATTTTACCGCTTCTGTGAATGGAATTTAGAAAATATGAGAGTCACGGTTAATATAAAGAAGTAAAATGTGGTTCAATAAGATGAAAATAATTTTGGTGAATAGTAACTTTTTACTTTTATTTACCACGGTTAAAAGTAAATAGGGTAATTAAGGGTAAAAATGATATTAATATTACCCTAACACATGTCTTAATTATATTGGACAGGTGTATCTCGATCAAAAACAACCTTAGGAATAAAATATTATCATTTAGGTCCACTTGGATTATATTAGGACATTTATTATTATTTAATTCAAAGAAGAGTTAAAAGAATTAAAATCAATGTTTATTTACTAAAACATTTTTAATATAGGGTTATACATAAGATAAATTCGATTGTAAATATTAATTATAAAGATAAAAATATTTCCTACATAATTATATTTTATTTATAATTTTTAGACATTAAATAATTTAATTTATTTATGACACAATGGTGATGCAGTAATTACCGTAATAGTGAAAAATTAAAATAATTGATATTATAAATACACAAATAAATATAATTTGTGACGTTTTATTAATTAAACTAATTTTATAAGTTAATATGACATGTTAGGAATTATTTAATTAAATTTTTTCGAAGTAATCATTCTGTTATGAGTATCACAAAAATCAACTATTGAATAGTGTCAAAATTGACATAAAACAGTTTTTAAAACAAATATTATATTATTAATTGATATTAAATTACTAAAAATCTAAGGTTAGGCAAAAAGACATATATAATTATAGTTGTATCATTAATGGACCACTTGGGGGTCTCTTGGATGCATATAGTAAGTTTATTAACCATATAATATAAAAACACAAAGAGACATTGTAAAAGTGAAACTAATTAACTTAGAGTTAATACTTAAAGATAAGGTTAATATAAGTACCCAAACCTGTCTAAATTCTATTGGTTGAGTAGTTTTCGACCCATACCCACCTTAAAATTTAAATAATCTACTTTGGAGACATTAGAAACCGAATATGAGTTTATTATAAACTAATATTTCTAGCTTTTCCAAAGGTGCCCTTCACCCCTCTAATAAAAGGGAACTCCTCCTTCTCATTTATTCACACCTTCAATGCCTTTTGGTTCGGCCAAACTCTGCCCAAATACTCTCTCAACATCCATCAATACAACCTAGAGGCCTTAGTTTGATCACAAATCCAACCTAAGGAGCCCTTTTGATCAAATCAAAAGGAAGAACCTGAAGAAGAGGTAACGATTTCACCACCCTTTTCCAAGTTCCTTTCTTCTTCCACTTCTTCTTCCTTTGTTATTACCATTCTAAAATAATAAATCCAGTATTATATATATAATTTGATGTTATTATAAATATGGTACAACCATATTCAGTATTCTATCAACCCTTTGAATAACATGTCACCATACGTGCATACGTACGGCTTGCCGTCTCCACGTCGTGGTGTAATTGTTATTCAATATATTATTATTTGGATGGGTATAATAATGATGTGTAACTCATGTAAATAATAAATATAACATGTTAATTATTCTTTATATATGATATACCATCCATTTATATATTATTTTAATATCAAAAGAATGATATTGTCGCTCGTGCGTACGTAGGGACTACCGTCTCCACGAACGCGATGAGATTCATTCTCCATCGTATCTATTCAAGTATAATTATCATTTAATGATTAATAATACTATCTAAGGACATGATATCATTATGGATATTATTAAGATACAACCTATCCATTACAAACATGTCTTAAATAACAAAACATATAAAATAAAATGATTAAGTTAACACCCGAAACGACGATAATACTAATATATTGTCAACAAAGCAATGTTAAAAGATCATATATGATATCATATGAATGTATATAATTCTTGTATAATTTAATAATTATTATTTCACTATTATAAAGGATGTTAACCTACCCCAACCAAGGAAAAGTACGAGGTAAGGGTTATTTCACAATCTCTTCATTATCCGAGGTTGTTTATACGTAATAATCTACTGGGATCTCTTTATCATCCACGTCCATGTTTCTTAAAAATGAATTTCAAAACATTTTTACTATTTACTAGAATATGGGTTAAAGTAATTTATAACCTTTTTTGACTTTTTATAAGAGGTTTATAAGGGAATATTTCCGTCGTTTTCCAAACAAGGTGCTTTTTAACCTTTTCGACAAAATTATGGTAAGAATGTTTTTTTAACTTATACAGCGGGTGCGGCTATTTTCTGCCGTTATAATATCGTTGAAGCTTCCCTTACAAGCTTATAATAATATTTTCAAGGAAAATGTTTTATTTCATAAATATAAGACTCTTAAATGATTACAAAATAGAAAGAGATATTTCTCTAAAAAGAGTTTTGATTTCATCTATGTCAACATCCTTTGATGGATTTTACGCTTGTTTGAATTTGATTTATTATGATACAAAACTTCTATATTGTATTGAAGGTTTTGTGATATGTTTGACTATGAATGTGCTATTTTTCATACTATTCATAGTTTATGGTGAAAGTATTGACATTGCGTATGCTAGTATTAATACGAATGTTTATGTTATGTTTAAACCTTTTCATATGGGAATGCATTGGACTTAATATGTGATGGGTGGAGCCTGCTATAGGTCCTCGATGAATCGGTAGGTCTTATGAGACAAACTAGTGTCTTGGCACAAGGCCTTGGAAAAATCTTATTTGTAGTGTTGGCACGAGGCCTTTCCTATGTGGTTATGGTAGTATTGCATTATGCATTCCATCATTATGAAAGTGGTTATTGATATTGCATGTGATTATTCGATTAGTAGAATATCCATGTGAATAAGTGAATGGCATTATTATATTTTACTTTTTACATACTATGTTAAAGTTCAAGTTTAAAAGGCTTTTTTTAGTTATACATTGCCTTAAATGTTTATTCTTATTTATTAAAGTTTCTTCTATATTGTTATCCTTACTGGGCATTTGAGCTCACCCCTTTTCTATGTTTTATTTTTCCCAGGAAGTGAAGAAGTAAATTATGAATGACCTGCAGGGATATTATGTGGGGATATGAGTGTGGATTATGGAGACAATATGTTGTTGTAGTAGTTTTCACTTTATGATGTAATGTAAGACTTATGAATATATCTGGTGTTTCCAAGGATACTAAACCAATCGGTCATTCGAGATTTTATCTTTCTTGTGATCATGCCAATGTTATGTAATAATGCACCGACTCTAGGTAACTGGGGTCGGGGCGTTACAAGGCAGGCTCCTAAAAAGGAAGGTTCACCTTGTTCAAATGAGTCGTATCATTTAGTCATTTAACCCTTTATCATTTAGGGATGTTACATTAAAACCCTTATAAAAATTGAAATCATGGCATCTGAAAACCATTTGAAACCATTTCCCATTTTTGGATACAAATTCCAACTGCTTAAAAAAATCTATTTTGAAAAGAATGATTTTTCAATTAAAAAAAGAAACTTCTAGTTTAAAAAAACTACTAATAAAACTATGGGAATCCACTCAACCTATCATTTACAAAGAATTTTTGAAAATAAATGATTCCCCAAAATAATTTTTACAAAACCAAGTGCACACAAACATTAAAAAATAATCCAACAAGGATCGTAAAAAAATCCCAAAAAGGAAATATAACACCCCTTAATCCACATCTAACAATTGAAATCCACTTTCATAGAATCCATATTCAAGGGGAGTCTTACATATGTTAAAAAAGGATGAAAAAAGTATCATGAATGCATTGTAAACATGGATGGGAGACCATATTCCAATTTTTCAACACATTCTAATGAATTAAGAGTACTAAAATACATAGTTAATTCATGTTTTCCTATTCCATGCATCACAACCACAATGATTAGTCTCTCCTCACTTCATCATGAAAACCATAGTTGATCCCCAACATCTTGAACATTCTCCAAGGTGATCAAAAAGTCAATATTAGAAACAAAATCAAACAAATCCAAAAAGAAGCTTGAATTCACAATTAGAGACTCAATGTCCCCTTATATATTGAGGCTATGGAAAAGAAAGATCTAATTAGAGTCTCCCCACCCATACCTCTCAAGAGACAACAATCTTATCCTCCTATTATTACGATATACACACATAACAAGGCCGAAACAATAGGCTTAGTATACTTGTGATGGAAAACCAATTCTCTATTTCTAATTTGAAAGTAACCATCCTAGGATTCAGTATGATTTAGCACCCAACATGGTCCACCAAATGGACTTAAGGGTGTTCTTGATGCCTACAGGTTTGTGACAAGAACCTTAGAATAAATTGATATCCTTTGGGAATGGTTTTTTCAAAATAATAGTTTCAACAGTGGAATAAATTAAAAAATAATACAATAAAATATATGACCTTTTAAATAGGCCATAACTGACTACCATGATCCAAACTATTTTTATATATGTGTGAAAAATTATTAACCAAGGAGATATAATGGATCAAAAATGTTAAAACAATACAAACCAAAATAAATATACAAAAAACCAATACACATGAGATGATCCCAAAACAAACGCAATGAAACCTCTGGGTTCTCACCACCTCCCAACTCACCCCATGTTGGCCACAATGAACTAGAAGGATACAAATGGGAACTGTGATCTAGAAAAGGATATAGGTGTAAGATAAATATACTAGTATCTAACCAAATCCCACCAAAACTCTACCATTCTCTTGAAAAGAAAATTCATCATTTCTTTTTTTAAATAATTATAGAATTTATTCATTAAATAAAAATTTATTCGTATAAATCAAATAAATTATAATCCATTTCCCAAAACATTTTACCTTCATTTCTCAAAATAGATCCAAATTTTTTTGAATACAAATCCATTATCCCCCTTCCATTTAAATAGCTAAACAAAATATTTAATTTTTAAATTTTAACTCACTCTTGTATTATCAAAATTAAAATGGTTTCATAAACATACTATTGAACATAGAGAAAAATTAACAAACTATTTTTTTATTCCACATTAAATAACTCACTGATAATATCCTTCAATTTCAAAACAATACTTTAAACACATTTATCAAACATATTTTTCAAAGTCAACAACTAAGTAGAAAGGCATATTAAGCATCACTAACAGGCACCACCAATATATTTAGAGGCATAATAAGATTTCAATACAACCAATACAAAAAAGGTTCCATGATATAATTGAATGGGAAATGATACAATAAATCACAATATCAAACTCCCCAAAATAAATAACCAAATGCATGGTCAAATGTGAAGCGGTCTCTAACATAGATCTTTAACAAGAATTAGACATAACATATATGAGTATAACCACCTGAGATATCTATATACATGAACATTGTATGAAATTTCAACCAATTAGACAACATAGTATTAATTGAGATTAAATCATCATATATCCCTATTTCATGCCATGGGGGCACTGGTGTCACGTGAACTAGCTAGAGGTACAGGCTAGGTCTTCTCACTTAATACTAGTAATATAATGACCAATAAATGGTGTGAGGAATCATGAATCAATCCTTGTCAACCCCCAAGGAATAACCAGAACTACCCTCCCCCCTAACACCCAATAATATAAACCTATATAAACATAACAAGAACATAATCCATTGAATGAACATTCCCACACTTGTGGAGAAACAAGAATCACAAAGTGATTAGAAACTGACATAACAGGTACACATAAAAGGGTGAATCATGAGTTTTATCCACAAATAATATATAAATACAATGTCCCAAATGGTCTTTTAACACAAAATGAAAATTTGGATTTTCATTCCCTTATTACATATAATAAATCACTTAAAACATATATTTTAAAATTATGAAAATCATAAGAACATTCAAAACATTTCAATGTAACCCTAAAAAATGGATCTCATCTATGAAAATTAAAAACACGGACAAAGTCATTATTTCCATCCCACTATTATATAAACACATTATAAAATAATTATAGTGGTATAAATAAATCAAACATTCATTTTAAAAATAACTCAAACATACCCCTCCAAAACGGTCTCTCCTATTGAATACAAAATAGGGACTAATGGAGAACCACTTTTCATTATACTATTTTAAGTTAGCATCCATGAAATTTCAGAATGGGTAAACTACACATTCATTTCAAATGACTATTTGAAATACTATAAAACACATGTTTACAAATAGTCTTTATATCTACATATCTACTCAAAAATATTTATATTGAAAACTTTTTTCCCTCACTAAAAACAAATACAATGTCAAAATACATTTCCCAACATAATAATGATTTGAAATATCAGCAATAGAATTTTATGAAATATTTGAATGACTAGAAAATATAATTCACAACATGAATCATGGATTTCAAAAATTAAAACCATTTATTTAATGTTATAAACCATAATAAAATGTATGAAAATAAATAAATAGTTATCAAATGATGTTATAAATTAATCAAAAAAGAATTTAAAAATCAATAGAATAGTAAAATTCCAATATAAAATAATTTCATTGAAATACCTACAAAATAAATTCTAGAATAATGATCAAATGTTTTGAAATATGTCGCTTCCAATGGTGACAACACCCAAATGTATTATAATGCTATTTAAAATTCACAGAATGTAAATTCCAAATCAATTGAACCACCCAAAACCCTAAAATTGATCAATATGATAACTATAGTTCATAGGGGAAGCTAAATCCAATATAAAAGAGGGGTAGAAGGAAGAAAGATCTAAATAGAGGAAGACTAGCCTTGAAACTTCTTCGAAAATTGTATAGAAAGGGTGATAATCTATGATAGAGGAGGATGAAACTCCTCCATGGCCCCAATAAGGTTGAACGAAGCATGAGGGGGAGAAGAGGGGTGAAAATCCCTTATATATTGACCGATATACAATGGGAAAACCCAATTTTTAAACACTTATAAAACTCACCAATTATAGACCAAAGGTTAAGAAAACTGGGTGGAAACTGTGTGGGAACTATTTCCACCAAAAAACATCAAGCCACACAATTACTACTAAGAGTTATCACAGTTTCTCAAAACATGAGCTTCACTAAAAAATCATCCCAGATCTCACATAGTCACTTAGAGGTCATTATTGGTAGAAATTCCATTCAGAAGTAGTGAATGGAGGCTCTATCCAAGGTATAAACCCACCATAATGGGCACTGCATGGTTTAAAAATAATCCTGTATAATTATGAATTGAAAAAAATAATTTTGAAAAACACAATTTTGACCTACCAAATTTGGGAACATAGACATTATCAATAACAATATTAAATAAACGAAAATGAAAATAAAATGACACCATGGTTTTCACATTTAATGAAAACTTATGATAGATATGATAGATATATGGACAAGGTAGGAAAGATATGGGACTTTTTGGATGGTGGGTGACACAAACTCTATGTACAGTGAATTCCAAGATACATGATACATGATACATATTGAAAATATTAGTAGCACTCAATTATTATTTTATGCCAATATCATGACTGAAAAAATTCCTAGTTGATGTAAAGTAGTATTTCCACAGAATGAATGGGAAATGTGTTTATTATATTCATGGATAGTCTTGGATTATTATAGATATCTTGATATTTAATCTAGAAGGATATTGAATAAGGCATGCTTTGGGATTGTGGTGTCTTTGTAAGCACACATGTGCTTGATTTGGTTTTTTGTGTTCCTCATACATTTTTTATAATGTAATAGAATATTTTACATAATAAATATATTGAAGATGAATTAGTTCATTCCTATAGAGTCTTCTACTCACATCATTCTCAATATTTTTTGTTTTTTTAGATCTCATGACATTAGATCTAGAGAAGGGAAAACCCCATGTGGGAGATGATGAAGTAGAGGACTATGGAGTTGGTAGTAGGTTTTGATATAGTATAGTGGAAATTATTGTTTATGTATGGGTTTTATAAACTTATTACTATTGTTTTGATTTTTAATTTGGGATCTATTTTTACTTATATGACATGTATTTCTTTTTGATTATTTATTTTCATCATGATTGAAGGATCATTTTTGTTTATATTTTATTTTATTTATTTGTGGTAAGATATTATATTGAGGGTATTGTGTCTCCAATGATAGACTTTGACCCTCACTTCTAGTCAATATCCCCATGCGTATCGGGTGAAAGACATGAAGTCATGTGGAAATCCAGATCATATTCCGTAGGTCATTTTTTGGTTTTAAAAAATGGTATGAAAGCATCATTTTCCATTTTCTTTTAGACTCTCTTGGGATTTTGGAACAAAAGAGATAGTTTTATTGGTCATTATAAGTGGGAATTCTCTGTTCTTTTCTTTAACATGTGTCACAGACCACTGAATTGCCATGGAGTTGATTATTATTACTCTTTTTATTAGATTTAGATTGTTTCATGCATCAGATTTGGGATAGATGGCACATTATATATATGAATATACCCATTTTTTCCATATAATAGGTCTCATATTTAATTCCATGAATTGTGTTCTCTATTTGGGATAGTTTCTCTAATTATGTGATATATTTATTTTTCCATGTTTTTATGATATATCTCTGTTTGTAATTGAGTAGATAAACTAATAATTTATTTTTAGTATATATATGAAGATTACTACTAATGGGATGGGACTAAGACCAATGTAAGTTCTACGAGGGGTATACCTTAGGCTATGGGTTGAATACTTAAATTAACTTATGTTAAAACTTAGACTATTTAGGATATTTTTATATTGATAATGATCCTTCTATTATAGGATATACTATATCATAGAAATTTATTTGGACTTATAGATGATCTGGGAGATTTTCATATTGTTTCAGCACTACCCCCTATGTTTCAGGTAGCTCATGTAGTGTAGGATGTTAGCCCACTCTAGTAGGGTGATTTTTCCTTGAGATCCATGGTTGAATACACTATGTATTTTCAGCTAAATCATGATAATACATTTTAGAGAACCCGATAAAATTATATTTTGAGAAATATGTGGATATCATTGGTGGTATCTCTGAAATAAATGGGATGACGGGTGATAAGAAGTTTATTTTAGAAGCATTATTGTTGTATGTATCAACTAATCATTGGTGGGAAGTCATGGGGAATATTATACATCATGGATTAATATCCTATGATTCCTTAAATGATCTATTAATTAATGATTTATTCACATATTTGATTAATTATAACCAACAACAAGATTTAAAAGTGTTCCATGTTGGGTTTTTCATACTCTTCTCATTTTATAATGATTGTTTTATTTTATCCACTTATGGTCAGAAATGTGGATCTCAATGACATGATTTCATAGATCATAATTCATCTACATATTCTATGGTAGGTGAAAATATTTTTAGTATATTCATACCATTGGACTTTATTGATGAACATGACCATTAAAAGGATCATGGGGCATGGTTGAGTAGCTCGCCATTTTCAACACTTCATAACATAGGCGAGTGGACCTAAAACTATTTTCATGAGTAAGTATTTTGATGGTAGGAAGTGTAAGTTGACTAACTTGAATTGGATTAGTGGAATTAATTTTTAATATATATAAATCTCTTTAGTACCCTTAGGAGGAACCCCGTATTTCTTTCACTCTAGGAATATTAGACACTATTATAGGGAATAACTGACAACTCAGATTATGTGTTGGAATTATGGAATGATGGGACACATCCAATAGTTTTTTCATAGATATATGTGGTTAAAATCTTATTGGGGACCATGGAAGACATGGAAAAATATCTAGAGATTTAGATGGAGTCCGTAGTTGTAGCCGCAATCTAGTCATGCATCTTAGAGTTAGTGTCGTGGAGGTGAGGGAATCAATATTTATGAAATGTCTCACAGTATATAAAATGGTGGGTATACACCGCATAATAGTTTAAAATGGTCTTTTATACATTAAATTAATCTAATACCATTATTTAAAAAGGTTCTACTAATTATTTAATGATTTATCAAGTAATTAAAATACATGACTTATCAATCAACATATCTGTTGAGTCAGTATCTCTTGATAAACCACTAGGAATGAATTTATACCATCTTTAGTATTGATGATAGTGTCCAATATTCGTTACCATATATAGAAATATGTGAACCATTATGATTCTAGAACATATATCCTATGATTTTATTCATTACATGGATTGGCTGACCTGCAGTTGAGCTCACATATATTACTATTAGTGACCTGTTTCATTCACTTTTCCAAGGGGAGACAAGTTCTCAATGTCTATAGATAGAGAATGGAGTGAAATAATACTTTACCTAATCATGATTTAGCTTAAGAAGACAAAATCATACATAGTGGGTATGGATATTTTAGCAGGATCAATGAATGTACATTCATATTTTTTCCAAGACATGGATCTCTATCAATAGATATATCAATATTTCTTAATGTTTCTTCCTATTGATATATGAATATAAAATGAGATATACTTAACTCTAGGTGTTTATACTATTTTTATATACCTTTATAATGTATAGGTATCTTATTTGATGGAGCTCATGATACAACTTCCATACTTATTGAGAAAAAAATTTATCAGGATTAGTATATCACTATTGGGTGCAAGTCTATTGATCTAAAAAATCGAATGGTAATGTTTGAGTCTACATTAATTTTTGAATGATGGACACTGTGAAAATGAAGAATTGATATCTTTTTACTATGATCAGTTACCTTTTGGTTTTTATGGAGAGATTGATGGATCTATAATATTTATCATTGATCATATAAAATCACCAACTATGTGTTACAGAATAGGGAATTTCAAAGTTGTTGTTTTAGATTTTTTATAGATAGAATGAGACTCTAGTAATTACATTTGGATGATCAATGAAAATTACTATTCATGAAACATATAAAATAGATGTTTCATCCTTACCAGGACTCATTCATCATGGTTTTCATTGATGAAATCCTCACATACTCACAAAAACCCTAGAAAAATTCTATACATCTAGAGATATTCATATGTATGCATCAAGAAAGTCTTATTTACACCAAGAAGTCAATGTGTGAGTTCTAAATTTATGATGTGACTTCCTTAGTTAATTTTTTGTGAGATATGTTTATATTCATGGTCCTTGAAAATTTGGACGTAGTGATGTACTATGCACATCCATAGAACGTGTTCGAGTTTAGGATCTCTAAGATTCTATCAGGATATTACCGACACATAATATAGAAATTATTTTTATTATTATAACTAATCAATATACTAGGGATTAGGGAAGTTAAGATCAACTATATGAACCATTATGGAGAATAATTTTGGGATATGAAGAGTACGTTTACTATAGCTCTGGCATTGGTACATCTCGAGTCTGTGATCTGATATGTAATATATTTTGATGGCCATGAATTAGTTAGGTAGTGGTAGCAATATAGAGAGACCATGTAGTGGTAAACAGGTCATGATTTCCATGATCCCATTAGAGGATCATCCAAAAACTGTCTTGGAGAAGGAATCCAAGGTCCTAAATCTAATGTATTGGCTACAATATCACTTTTTTATACATTTTTTTCTACACTGAACATACTATAATTAAATATATCTACCTTTTCATAAATAAATATGAGATTTATTCCCTAGGTAGAGTATCATTATATTATTTACTTAAAAATTTATTATTCACTAATAAATGGTTACATCATTGCATATACTCTATTCCATCTGACACAAATTGATCTTGTGCCTACTAAGAGACTTTAAGAGGAGAAGTGGTTCTTCAAGATCATTTTTTACAACTAGAGGATAGATTCATCTATGGATCACAGCATGATGAATTTTTCTCCTATATTTTTTACATATTCTCGTGTATTCTAGGTAAAGTATGGTTAGATAACTAACTCAGGGTGTGAAATGATGTGGGGAAATCTAGCTGGAGGTGATTCGATATCTGGGTGGGAATTGGGTGATGATGATGTGATCCAAATACGTGGGATAATTTTGTTCCTTTCATCATTCATAAATGAGAAGATATTGTTTTCAATACATCTAGATGGAATGTACATCCATGTGTTGAAAATATGTACCCTCACTTTGGAAATAATAATGGTGGATAGGGATAAAGATGGATATCACTAGGTTTATATACTAATGTCAGTACTTCTAGTAGATAAATGATTAGAATTTTTTATTATAATAAATACTTCAGTAACTTATTGTTACCATGTGGATGCGGTAAGATATATTTATGGCCTTCAATATGGTGTTACCTAGGATCTTGAGGATTCAAGCTACTTTCTGAGTGATTTTTGATAATCCATTAGTGGTTTCAAACTCTATACCAATAATAAAGACTCACTAAATAGATGAGATGGAGATTCACTATATCCCTGGGATTTTTATCTTATAAGATGTTACTAGGTTTATTTTATCATGAAAAGAGAGAAGGATCATGTCATTATTACGAAAGGTCTTAAATATTTCCCTAGGTACTAGGTTCTGATTGATAACAATGATCCATCACAAGATAAATTTAATATGTGAGAAGACTATACACAAATGAACAGATATTCTTAGAGATTTTATTGTAGACTTCAGTGTCTCATGGGATGATCATATGGGGTTTTTGAGTTCTCCTACAACAACAGTTACTAGTATTCAATTTAGATTTCCCCTTATGAGTATCGTTATAGGAGGCAGTTGGTTTATAATTTTTTTGGTATGAGGATGTTGATGATGTGGTTGTGGGTTTGAGTTTTCTTTAGGGATCTTATTAGAGATTTAAACTAATTCAGAAATAGATGACCCGCAGTCACAGTTAGAAGAGATTTTGTGTTGGCCATAAGAGGTGACCATTATAGTTCACCATGGGAAATAATTTTTCTGTGATCTTGACTTCTCATTTAAGAAAAAAATGTTTCTGAAATGAAATAAAGCTAGTAATTAATTTTTTAAAACAATATATAGATGATGGATACGATTGGGGAAATGGTGTTCCATCAATATATTCCATATCACTACTGAGTTATGTATGATTTTTTTCATGTGTCATGGATCTATTGTTATATGAATGATACTACCCATGTCACTTACTTGGATGAAATTGAGTGGGATAAGGATTCATCTTTAGAGGAGTGTTTGGTGATGAATATAGACTAGTGGAAGATAATAGTTTTAGGGAAGACAATACCACTTATCCAATTTTGTTGTAGCATAGACAGATTGAAAAGGTGAATTTGGGGTGGGAATAAGAAATTTGAGGTTAGTGTCTTGATTAGTTTGGAAAAGATAGATAGAGATACTTCTTAGGGATTAAAAGTCATCATATGGGGATAAATAAAATTAGATTATTTTTTAAATGTTGTGAAACCATATTTCAGTATTATATTATAAGTGTGTAATGTGGAAATATTAATTTTCAATGATATAAACATTATTGAACTTTTTATGGGGATTTGTTAGGGTAATATTTTGTTTCTATTCCTTGTATTAATGAAAAGAACTTTTTCCTTAATTTTTATAAGGGCAACCCTTTAGATAGGTTCTACATAATGATAAATAATAGATTTCATATGGGTACCAAATACTATATAAAGATTAGTTTAAAATATATATTTGTAAGGGTGACACTAAGTAAGGGTAAGGAACATAGGAAATAATAACTGCTTAATGGTGTTAGATATTGTAGGGGTACTACACAAGGGTACCAGAGCATCACATAAGGTTAATAGACTATGTAAGGGTATCCATGAAAGGGTAACTAGCCATGTAATAGTATATGTGTAATGGTAAGAATAAATTATGCTACTATTTAAGGGTAAATCTGAACCATCCTGAAAATGATAAGATCTATTCAACGGTACTACCATGTTTCCCTTATGTGAATATTTTTATAAGGGAAACATATTTTTATTATCTATTTCAAATGATTCGTCCTTTTATAAAACCATAAACACATTTCAATGGTAATAAATGCTACTAATCATGGAATTAAAACCCTTAAATCATTTAAATTCATACATTATATTTATGAATGGAATTAAACTCACGATAAATATAAATCACTTAAACAAAATAAAATAATCATATTAAATTATTAGTACTTATTATAGTGAACATATTTTTTTTATTTCTAAAACTCTTAAACCCTCATGACCAACAATTTTTTGAGCATAAGAATCCAAGATACATATAAATCCATTTAATAGGAACTATGAATCTTTAATGATCAAAATGATTTTATTTTATATTTTTTCTGGGATAGTAATTGTAATGTACCAGATTTGTCCATGTATTATTTTTAATATTATATGAGAATTATTTCGAGACCAGGATTTGAGATGGCGTGCAGTTCCAATACCCAATGAGCCCGGAAGAAATGTTTTAATTTAATTGAATAATTAAATAACACGTGCATGTGGTTTTCCTGAAAAAGTGGGATGACTCTTGAATGGGATATTTGATCGAAAATCTGAGGGCACCGTTGCATCCGGAGTAGCGGGTTTACCCTAGGAGAGACCTAACATCAGTTGGCACAGGTTGGTGGTGAAATCCAGTTTTTGGACGCAACCGTAATAAAATATTTAACTAAAATATTTTATTAAATCTTGTGGAGGCGAATATGTTTTTATCATTTTTAAATAAAGGCTTGCTTAGGGGTCTAGGGTTATAAACCTCATAACCCTGAAACCTCTGGAGGCTCTCGAAAAGCTCTGGAAGAAACCCCTATCGTGGCGACGACATTCTTGACGAATTTCGTTGGAGACGACGACGCGTCGACCAGATCTTCACCAACAGTCGCCGCGAATCTAGGTAGGATGTTTGATTTTGATTTTCTTTCCATGTTCTTGATTCCTACGATGAACTTAGACTAATCCACAAACAGATTAGCCCGCGGATCGATCGTATTTCCGTGATGGGATTTTTTTGCGGGGATTTTAGGGATTCGATTCTTGAATATTATTTTGGTTCGTTAATCTTATAATGTTGATGAACCAAGATCGACATGAACATAGATCATGGTTCGTCCCTCTCGATTATGGTGTCTTTATTCCCCGATTTCTTGTGTTCTCCGTGTGCGTTCTACGTGTTCTTCACGAAGATATGAATGATGTATCATCGCACATCTATTGTGTGACGCAACGATCCCAAATTGAAGGTCTGAAATCAGTACAACCCCATGGTGGTGCGAATGCGGTGGCGATGGACAGATCGAAGCAGATAGGAAGATATCGTTCTTCGAATGATTTCTGCACTGATGAAGAAAATCAGATTTTGCAGCCGATTGAAGGTCCGAAACCAACAGATTCAGCATCACGACGATGAGGCGACCCATGATCTTGTGTTTCATGGAAAACGGAAATGATAAACGTGATCCAGAGATCTCGCCGAGGTGCGAGGTGGAAGACGAAGATTCTAGAGGAATACCGACTACACATAGTGTAGTATGGGATACACAGTGTGTGTTCTTCGGCGAACTACCTGGCATGTACTCTGGGAGTACACGGCCAAGGACACGACGTCTATCCCCTTCCCCACCCAGACCCAGCCAGATACATGGGGTACCCCGTGTACTGATACACAGGTAGGCGACACAGACATAGACCGTGTATGGGTACATGGCCAGCGTACATGGATTGAACCTTGGGTGCTCAGAAATGGTGTGTAATCCTACTACACACCGTGTAGTAACTTTTATAAGAAAATCCTAGAGACATGGACCGTTTTCAAGGGAAGTACCTGAAGTCAAGAAACACGGCGTGTGATCCTACTACACACCGTGTAGTCTAGTTTTACACACTTGGACTAGAGACATGGTCCGTTTACACGAGCAGTACCCAGAGTCAAGGAACACAGTGTGCAACCATACTACAAGCCGTGTAAACTATTTTACATGGCTTGAGCCAGTGGTATTCTGTGACTTGGACTAGTTTCCCTAGGGTTTGTATCCTTGGTCTTTTCCCTAATGGATTCTTGGTATCATTTCTTATGTACATAAGTATGATCCCTTTAGCAGGACTTCCTAAATAGAGTTGTTTGAATCCCCTCTATGAGACTTATAGTTGGATCCTATATTCATTACTAGAACCCTAAGTAGAGTTCTTGGTATCGACGTGACCAACTTTACACGGGTTCTGATCCTCTTCTTAGAAAATTAGTTCAGACTGAGTTGTTGGAATCACCCCATTGCTATTGGTAGTGATCCTCATCTGAATATTGTATTCTAATGTACTTTTGGAGTGTGTTCTCCCAGAATGAGTACTTTGTATCTCTCTCTTCAGACCTAGGAGTGTGTTCTCCTTGTTACGTGCTTAGTAGAATCTTCGAGATGGATCTTAGTGGGGGTTTCACGATAGTCGATCGTGTATGAGTATATCTGGATATTCTCGTTATATGTTCTGTAAACATATACTGTGTTGAGATGACTGTATCATTCCATTGTGGTATTTCCTTTTCTGTATTCCTTTGTAGTTTCTGGGGTGTCCTACTGGGTATTGTTATACTCAACCATGCACGGGCTTTTCCCGCATGTGTCATGTCTTGTGCAAATGAGTGAGCCTTTGACAGGATTCTAGGTCGACCAAGATCGGGTGGTGCTCAGTGAGATCAGGCAGGCCGAGGTGCATTCATATGGCTACGGATTGTAGTCCTGGTACCTTTTTACTGGTTGGACTTTGTTGCAGACTCTCTTTTGGTGGGCTTGTACTTTTGGCCCAGGGTTTTACATTACTGTACTTTATATTCCTATAATACTCTGTTGGTTGGGTTTTTAGTGTATGCATGCATTTAAATTTTTTGTAGTATTTAATTTTCATCTTTGTGGTCTTGGAGATGTGTGAGCATGTGTACATGTTTATAGGCAATGCCTCCCATGTTAGTAGCATGCCTTCTCATTGATAGTCACAAGCCCCTGGCCAATTGGAGGCGGGCTTGGGGAGTTGTGGCTTAGGCCCCACTAGGACGGGTTGTGACAGAGTGGTATCATAGGTGGTCGGTTCTACCTTAGGACTGAGAGTCTGTGATTTGGTTTGGGGAAACAATGTTAAGTGATTCAAGTTTGGCTTTCAGGCTAGGGACCCTAGTGTTAGTTTGGGCGGCCGACGTATCGATACACCAGGAATATGATAACACTCTTTTCGACTCAGAACATGAGAACAGTAGTTTCCAGGTAAAATAATGGTACATGCCTCATATAGTAATGGGTTGTGGTTTTCATGCCTTACTTGAGTCAGCTTTCTAGATATACTGACTGACTATGATACATCTTGTATCTTACAGGATAGCTCTACGACGCGCACCCTCTAGGAACCAGTAGCTCGATCATGAGTATAACACCCCAAGATTTTATGAGATATATTTGTTTTAATTTCTTTAATGTATTCTATAGTAAAATACACCAATATTATCTTTTACTATACACAACACCGTATTAGCTTGCAATATACGCAACACTATTCTTGGCTCGTGTTACACACAATTTCAAGTTCATTTTGTAGAAATTAATCTAGGCAACATTAAGTATAGATTATGTTTAATTTATAAATGAAATAAGTCTTTATTATGTTATAAGTAATACCAAAGGGAGCGTTCACATCACACAATCCTGACTTGTCTTGCATTACACGCAATCACGACCTTCCTCGATAGCGTGTGTAATACGCAATACCGGGATTTACTAAACAACGATATATTGTTATAATATTATTATGAACTAGCCGTTATGAGTAATATTGTCTATATTTTTAATTTTATAAAATTATTTGTCATCTTACACATTTTCTAGAACATGGTATGAGAACAAAATAATTATTTTGGGTAAAATAAATATTTTTCGTAAAAAGCAGTTTTGTTGTCTTTTGATGGTGCTCCCACATTAAATCTAATTTTTGACATGTTTATAAGTTAAAATTCAAAAAATTAAATAATTATTTGGAATTAGGATATAAAAATTTACTTTGGATAATTTTTTCATTTTATTCTGATAACTTTCATATTTTAATGAATAGTAAAAACATGATGTATTTTAATTAAATTTTTGTTTCATCGTAATAATTTATATGGTAAAATTATAATAATGAATGGTTTTTAATTATAAATAGAATTTATTTTTACCATTTAACATAATTTATGTCATTATCATTGATTTTACAACGAATTCATAGGTAAAATCATTTCTTTATTTTTCAATTTTTAACTTTTAAAACTCATTTTCTTAACAACGGGATTAAATTTAAATTAATTTCTACAACTTATGTGATTTAAATTTGGAAAAATGGATTCCATATTTGGAATCAGTAGGTCCAATTTATGTTAATAGGCTACTTTTTATTTTTGGGCACTATGAATTATAACTACGATAAATTTTATTTACCATAGTTAAAGGTAAATCGGGTAATTAAGGGTAAATATAATATTATAAAATTAACCTAAAACTTGTCTTAATATAATTGGATGATTATATTAGGTCAAAAGGCATATTTTGGTCAAATAGAATCCATTGGAACCCACATGGATGTGATTAAGACCTCTAATTTATTTTATTTTAAAGAATGTGAAATATGTTTCTCTCAAACATTATTAATTAAAGTATTTTTAATATAATGTTATGCCAAATATAAATTCTATTATAAATACTAATTTTAAAGCTAAAATGTTTTTATTTGTTATGGTAATTTACTTGACATTATTATGTGATATTTAATTACCTTAAAATCTTATACATTAATGGTGGAGAAATTATTTACATAGTGAAAGATCAATAATATAGTTTTTATTAAAGTAATAATACCCATAAAATGGCCAAAAAACTTGACCAAAACCAATTGGTCGAGTATATCTATACCATTATCATCCATGGGTCTACTTTGGAACTATTTGGAGGCATATAAAATATTTTATGACATTTATATTATTTTATTTTTAATAATGTCAATGTTGTTACCTTCAAAACTTAATAAATATAACAATTTAAATGTTGTGATTTTTTGATGATAAATTAGAGTAAAAGTATTATTATGAAATTCAAAAAAATTATATTCATCATAGGATTTTATTTTTAATTTTTATGCAAAAAATAAGTATATTAAATAATTATACAAAATGTTGTAGTAATTATTTTATTAAGAGAAATATCAAATAAATGGTATTATAAATATTATAATAAATATTATATAAACTATTTAATGTTCTCCACTAATTTTATAGATTAATATTACATGTTAGGAATATATTCAGTATTTTTTATTGAATATATCTTCTATGTGAATTTTATTTAAATTCAAATAATTGAATAGTGTCAAAATTGATACGATTGATATTTTATAAATAACATATTATTTAATTGTTTAAAAATCACAAAAATATTTAAAAAATTACACCTTGAAAATTATATTATTTAAAATGTGATAATTTATCTAAGTATGGAAATTTTGCAACACCTATGTAAGTATTTATAACAATTTAAATATTATAATCTTATTATCAATAATAAATTTAAATGGATTAAATAAGGATAAATCAAATTGATAAGGATAAAAATAATTTTACAACATTTATAAATTTAATTGGTTGATGATATTACAACCCTATCACATCTAATATTTTGATTTGAGTCATTTTTTGGGGTTTTTATGTGGCGTTTGGATTTATTATAAATTAATATTTCTTATGTTTCCAAAGGTGCCCCTATCCTCCCTTATAAAAGGGCACCTCATCACTCTCCTCCTCACACCACATTGAGCCTTCAAGCTTGGCCAAACCCTGACCATTTCTCTTCTACAATTTCCTAGAAACATTATGGAGGTCATGGTCTTCTTCAAAGTCCATATTCAGTAACCTAAGAGGAGCTTTAGAAGAGGCGCATCGAAGAAGAGTTAATATCCTTTACCGATTCTTTCAAGTACATTTCATCTTCTACTTACTCTTATTTTGTTGTTTTATAATAAAGTAATGACATCAGTATCACTAATATACTGCTATGTTATTATAAATATGAACTAACCCTATTTCACTTTCTATCTATCCTTCAGAAAAAGAAATCATCGCGTGTGCCTACGTACAGAATACCATCTCCACCTCGTGGTGTAATCTATTTTTCCACCACCACCTTACTTGGATAGGTATAACATGATACTAATTATGAGATATTATACCATACAATATAATTCCATTCAATAATTATTGGAACGATATCATCGCACGTGCATACGTACGGATTACCGTCTCCACGACACGATGAGATTCATTCTCCATGTTAACCATTAAATAATGATTATAAAGTATATTTATTAAATAATCTTGAAATATATGACATATTAATGATACTGGATTTATGTATATGTTATTTACTTACTTCCATTCATTTTAATAAGGAAACAAAAACAACTTTCATGCGTACATTCGACCTACAGTCCCCATGAATGGTGGATTTCATTTAATTTATAGATCTATTATATATATGTATATTAGTGATATATATTATATATAAATCATGTTTTACATTATGGAAGTAAGTAATCATGATCTAAGTAATCATATTAATAATTACAATTCCAAACACGGACGATAAATGAAACGATTTTACCCAAAACGCTGCTTTAACATTGAATTGACAAATGAACGGGTAATATAACGTCTTAATTGAAGCATATATGATATCATAAATTTTACTATGGTTTTTATGCAAGGTAATAATATGTTTAAACCCACTATACAAGAGTCTCAGACACATATGGAAGAAATTGGACATAAGGTAAGGGATAATTTTGCAAATCTCATTTTTATCCGAGATTGCTTATATGTAAGTATTTACTGGGGTTATATAATTCATCCATGTCCATAAAAATGTTTTTCATAAAGTGTATAATGTTTTGACTTGTATTTTTAAAGTCAAGTTTACCCCTTTTTTACATTTACCATGTATTATGGAAGGAATATTTCTTTTGTTTACCATATGAGGTACTTTTTGACTCTTCCAGCAATAGTACATGAAAATGATTTTTTTAACTTTTACGGCGTAAAGGGATTTTTACAGTTTCATAAAGACTTATTTCAATGTATATTCCTTTTCAAAATTTCAGGATTATTTTCAAAAAAAACCTTTTTTTAAATTTCATGGAATTTTGAGAAAATAAAATGATTTTAAAGAAGAAATGATATTTTCCTCATGAATTTATTTCATGTGTTTTATCAAAACTATTTTTCATATAAGATAAAATTATTTAGTATGATCATGTTTCAAGTCTAATTTCTCTATTATTTACATGGTTTGATTTTATTATGAAAAAATTATATCCATTTGTTTTATATGGATTATGTTGTGATGGGACGATATTTAAGTAACACATTTTATTCTTTGGGTTAAGATAAATGAATTATGTTGGGGCACACAAAAGAATGATTTCATTATGAGATGGATGGGACCTATATCTCCATCAAATTCATTGGGTAAAGATTTATATCTCATGAGAAAGACATGGCTGGAACGACATGTTAATCTGGTTCAGTGATACATGATTAGAACGAGGATTGAACTTGATTCAGTAAGGGAATTTGTCCACTATGATGGTCTTGGAATCAATGACTTGGCTACTATGTAAATCATATCATGTGCTTAATGGTTTCCCACAATTACATGTTTTATTCACCATGCTATTTTAGCATGATTGATGTTCCATTATGATCTATTCCTTATGTACATCCATGCTTTATGTCATTGCTAAATATTTTGATGTTTAAACATTATGTTCATGTTTTTAAATTAAAATGTATGTGGTTTGTTTTATTTTCTCCATTATTACCCTTACTGATCATTTGAGCTCACCCTTTTTACGTTTTCTTTTCCCCAGGATATAAAGAAAGATTTTAGGTAAGAAAACAAAAGGGAAAGATCTTTATGGTAGATGTTGACGATCATTCACCATGATTAGAATATTGTGTTCCACGTTTCCAAAGACATTAAACTATTATGGTCCTTGGATGTATGTTTTTGTTATGTATTAAGTATTCTGAAAAAGTAATGTAATTTCCATGTATGTCAATCTTGGGTCTCTATAGTTGGTATCATAGGGACGGTTTAGTCAACCTTTGGAATCTAGTCTGCGAAAACTTTAGTGAGATCCCTAGAGATATTTATAAGGTATGTCTAGGGATGAACCTAAAGATAAGAATAAGTATAGGTTATATTCCTAGAATTATGGTAACGATCATAGAATTAAACCTATGATGTTAGAGATTGAATTTAATCCCCCTTGATTATGTTGTTTTTCTACTATGAGTTTTTCCTCTCATACTATTATTTTCGGGTTTTAAGAAATGGCATGAAACATGAGAATTCATGTTAATGGAGAATATGATAGACAATGTAATGATATTATTCATGAGAAACCAAATGAAACCTGATTTGGATGTCCAAACATCGTTATTATGATGAATCAGCAATCTCATAATATGATCAATATATCAACTTTGGTAAGTTTTCTGACTCGGCTAATAATAGAAAGATGGAGTTTCATGATGATCACAGAGGAAAAAAGTTCAATTTCCCTCATGTAAATCATGTGGAAATAGGAATCAAGGAGAATGTTTCAAAGGAACTAAAAGATTCTTTGGCTGGGGAAAGAAGGACACAAAGCTAGTAATTGCAAAGGGAAAGGTTCAGTTAACATAATGGACAAGGATAATGGTATTGCTAAAACATAAACCAAGGTTAAATGTTTATAATGTGGAATGTACGGGCATTATGAAAACCAATTCCCTAAGGGAAAATATCATGAAGAGAATAAGCATGGTTGTATGGGTAGTATTTATGTTGATGATGAGGAAAATACTATAAATGATATATGATATGAAAGAACTATTGAGGAATAAAATGAATAAGCTCAGTCAATGGTTTAAAAATCTAGTGGAATGATTGAATTTTTATCAAGAATAATGTATGGTAGTATTGAATAAAAAAATCTAAGGATTGTTACACTATTTTTTTCCATGAGTATTTGAATGTATATGTTGAATGGTCCGGGTAACCATGAAAAGTGATTGAAATATTTTTGGAAAACACCTAATATGCACATAAAGAAGGGATAAGAATATAAAGAAATGTGTGATAGTATTAATGAGCTAATGAATGATATAAGGACAAAGTGATATCATGGTTTGAGTATATAAAATTTTTGGGATTTTGGTATGTGGAAAGAGTTACCTTTGGACAACATTCCTGTTTCCACTAAGGTTCTATGGTAATTTATGTTTCACGAGAATACATGATTAAGGTATTCACATGTTTAGAATGCAATCAATAAGATATATCTAATGATATATGGGGGATAAATGATTATAATCACGTGCTTGTCATGTGACCTTTCTAGTAATCGTTTACTTTATACTATGATATTGGATAGACATATTTTGGATAAGCCTAAATATTGGAATGTATTAAGTTGGACATTAGATAGTATTGTTTAAGTCTATAACCTTTTTTCGATATTATTTCAGGAATGTTATAATGGTGAAGTTTTAAAAAAAGGACAACCTACAGGATGGATGAAAACCCATCGCGTCAGATAAGGTTGCCGAAATCGAACCCACAAACGAAGTGCGACATGCCTTTATATCCTACCATTGGCCTATAGGATGTACCTGGTTAGTAGAAATTAGTTTTATTTTATTAGGCATTATGATAGTTGATGTATAAGTCCATTTTTGGAATCGTATACAGTTAATCTCACCATAATATGGACTTATGTATATAACTTTTCCAAACCTTATGTTTGAGACAGATGGAAGGACCTATCATTCTATCGCATGATCTTCTAACACTTCACGGAAGACAAAATCAACATCATTTCTTTATGAGATGAAGTGGAAATTGGTCAAGGCACAAAAAACAGTGAGATTGTACCAAAATCAAGTAAGTATTTATTTTAATCCTTCAACATTAGGGAAATGATCTTGAAAACCAAAAATGTTGTCATAGTACCCTAATATTCTATGAATCAGATGGTACCTTAGATCATCACAAATTTATGGCTTTGTGATTGTTGGGTTTTTTAAAGCCATGTTCTCTACCACTCCTCATCAGAACATGATGGTTATATTTCTATTCCATATCCATATTTTCACCTATGTTCTCATATGTGGAAACCCAGTGAAGAGTTAATTTGGGTAACAATTACGTTTCATATATCAATTTTTAAAATTATGTTTTAGTATTCCTTTTTACGATGTGGGTTTCTATGAATGAAACTTTCAAGTAGTAAACAATTTATAACCCCGTTGAGTTTCGAGGGAGAAATTCATTTTAAGGGGGGTTGAATGTAACACTCAGAGATTTTAGGAGATATATTCTTTTTAATTTCATTGATGTCGTATATTGTACAATACACCAAGATTAGCTTTTACTATAAACAACACTGTATTATCTTGCAGTATATGCAACGATTTCTTGGCTCGTGTTACACATAATATCAAGTTCGTCTGTAGAAATTATTCTATGCAACATTAAGTATAGATTTTGTTAAATGTATAAATGAAATAATATTTTATTATGTTATACGCAACACTAAATAAATATTTCACTACACACAACCCTGAAATGGCTTACTTTACACACAATCACGACCTTCCTCGATAGCGTGTCTAGTACGCAATACCGGGTTTCACTAAACAATGATATATTGTTTTAACATTCTTATGAATGAGACATTATGAATAGTATTAACTAAATTTTTAATTTTATAATATTATTATTCATCTTACATATTTTAAAGAACATGGTATGAGAAGAAAATAAATTTTTTGGGTAAAATAAGTATTTTTCGAAAAATGCAGTTTTGTCGCCTTTTGATGGAGCACCAACATTAAATCTAGTTTTTGACATGTTTATAAGTTAAATTTTAAAATATAAAATTATTATTTAGAATCAGGATATAAAAAATTACTTTGGATAAATTTTTCATATTATTCTGAAAACTTTCATATTTTAATGAATAGTAAAAACACGCTGTATTTTAATTAAAAACAACTTTTTTCATCGTAATAATTTATATGGTTAAATTAAAATATTGAATGGTTTTAAAGTATAAATAGAATATATTTTTACCATTTAATATAATTTATGTCATTATCATTGATTTTACAATGAATTCATAGGTAAAATCATTTCAATCTTTTGTAATGTTTTGACTTTTCAAACTCGTTTTCTTAACAACTGGATTAATCTTAAATTAATTTCTGAAACTTCTGTGATTTGAATTTGGAAAAATTAATTCCATATTTGTAATTAGTAGGTCCAAATTATTTTAATAGACTACGTTTTATTTTTGGGCACTATGAATAGTAACTACGGTAAATTTTATTTACCATAGTTAAAGGTAAATCGGGTAATTATGGGTAACTATAATATTATAAAATTACCCTAAAACTTGTCTTAATATAATTGCATGATTATATTTCTTCCTAAGGAATATTGAGGGCGAAATGGAATCCATTAGAACCCAATTGGATGTGATTAAGACCTTTAATTTATTTTATTTTAAAAAATGTGAAATATGTCTCACTCATACTTTAATAATTAATGTATTTTTAATATAAGGTTATAACAAATATAAATTCGATTATAAATACTTATATTAAATATAAAATGTTTTTATTTGTTATAGTAATTTACTTGTAATTTTTAAGTGATATTTAATTACGTTAATAGATTATACATTAATGATGTAGAAATAATTTACTTAGTGAAAGATCAATAATATAGTCTTTATTAAAGTAATAATACCCATAAAAAGGCCCAAAAAATTGACAAAAACATATTGGTAGAGTATATCTATACCATAATCATCCACGGGTCGAATTTGGCACCATTTGGAGTTGTATAAAAGTGATTATGACATTTTATATTATTTTATTTTTAATAACTTCAATGTTGTCACCTTCATAACTTAATAAATATAGCAATTTAAATATTGCGATTTTAAGATGATAAATTCGAGTAAAAGTATTATTATGAAATTTAATAGATTTACCTTGATCATAGGATTTTTTTTTCATTTTTATGAAAATAATAAGAATATTAAATAATTATACAAAATGTTATAGTAATTATTTTATTAAGAGATATATCAAATAAATGGTTTTTAAATTCTTAAAATAAATATTATATGAACTATTTAATGTGATCCACTAATTTTCTAGATTAATATGACATGTTATAAATTTATTAAATATTTTTTATTGAATATATCTTCTATGTGGATTTTATTTAAATTCAAATAATTGAATAGTGTCAAAATTGACACTGTTGATATTTAATAAAAACCATATTATTAGATAGTTTAAAAATCACAAAAATATTTAAAAAATCAAAAATTAAAAATAATATGATCTAAAATGTAATTATTCATCTAATTATGGAAAATTCACAACACATATGTATTTATAACAATTTAAAAATTAGAATTTTCTTATCAAAAATAAATTTAAATAGATTAAATAAGGATAAATCAAATTGATAATGTTTAAAATAAATTCCCAAAATTACTAAATTTTATTTTTTGATGAGATTACAACCCTATCTCATCTAATATTATATTTTGAGTCATTTTTGGAGGTTTTTATGTTGGGTTTGAATTTATTATAAATTAACAATTCTTATGTTTCCAAAGGTGCTCCTCTCCTCCCTTATAAAAGGGCACCTCCTCCATGTTCTCCTCACACCACTTTGTGCCTTAAAACTCGGACAAACCCTACCCATTTCTCTTCTCCACATTCCTATAAACATAATAGAGGTTTTTTTATTCTTCAAATACCAAATTCAGTGCCATAGTAGGAGGGTTAGAAGAGGCGCGTCAAGGAAGTGGTAATATCCTTTACCAATTCATTCAAGTTCATTTATTCTTCTAATTCATACTTTTTTTATTCATAATAAAGTAATAACATCAGTATCACTCATATACTGATATGTTATTACGAATATTAACCAACCCTATTTAACTTTCTATCCATCCTACGGAAAAAGAAATCACCGCGTGTGCGTACGTACGGAATACCGTCTCCATGCCGTGGTGTATTCTGTTTTTCCACCACCACCTTACTTGGATGGGTATAATGGTGTACAGAATAACTATATATGGTTATTATAACTTCATACTAACTCTGAGATATTATATCATCCAATATAATTCCATTTAATAATTAGGGGAATGATATCATCACTCGTGTGTACGTACAGATTACCATCTCCACGACGTGATGAGATTCATTCTCCAAGTAAACCATTCAAGAATGATTATAAAGTATATATATTAAAAAATAATGAAATATATGAAATATTAATGATATTGGATTTATGTATATGTTATTTTCTAACTTCCATTCAATTTAATAAGGAAACGAAAACAACGTTCATGTGTACGTACGGACTACCATCTCCATGAACGGTGTATTTCATATCATTTATCGATCTATTATATATATGTATATTATGAATATATATTATATATAAATCATGTTTTACATTATGGAAGTAATCAATCATGATCTAAGTAATCATATGAATAATTACAGGTCAAAACACGGGCGATAAATGAAACGATTTTACCCAAAACGCTGCTTTAACATGGAAATGACAAATGAACGGGTAATATAACGTCTTAAGTGAATCATATATGATATCATAAATTTTATTATGGTTATGTTACAAGGTAATAATATTTTTTAAACCACTATGAAGGATTCTCAGACACATATGGAAGAAATTGGAATAAGGTAAGGGATAATTTTTCAAATCTCTTTTTTATCCGAGATTGCATATACATAAGTATTTACTGGGGTTATATTTTTCATCCATGTCCATAAATATGTTTTTCATAAAGTGTTTAATGTTCTTCCATATATGTTTAAAGTCATGTTTACCCCCTTTTGACCTTTACTATGTATTATGGAAGGAATATTTCTTTTTTTACCATATGAGGTACTTTTTGACTTTTCCGGAATAAGTACAAGAAGAATGCTTTTTTAACTTATACGGTGTAAATGGATTTTTACAGTTTCATAAAGAATTATTAAAATAAAGCTTCCTCTAAAAAATTTCAGGATTATTTTCAACAAAATCATTTTTTAAAAATTTCATGGCATTTTGAGAAAAGAAAATGATTTTGAAGAGAAATGATATTTTCTTCAAGAATTCATTTCAAGTGTTTTATCAAAAATATTTTCCATCTAAGATAACATTATTTAGTATGTTTATGTTTCAAGTATAATTTCTCTGTTATTTACATGGTTTGATTTTTCTTATAAAAAAATGATATCCATTTGTTTTATCTGGATTATGTTATGATGGGATGATTTTTATGAAACCCATTTTATTCTTTGGGTTATGATGAATGGTTTATGTTGTGGCACACGAATGAATGTTTTCATTGTGAGATGGGTGGGACCTGTATCTCCCTCCAATGAATTGGGTAAAGATTTATATCTCATGAGATAGACATGGCTGGTACAACAAGTTAATCCAGTTCAGTGATACATGACTAGAACGAGGAGTGAACTCGATTCAGTAAGGGACTTTGTCCACTATTATGGTCTTGGAAGCAATGCCTTGGATACTATGGAAATCATATCAAGTGCTTAATGGTTTTCCACAATTACATGTTTTATTCCCCATGTTATTTTATCATTATTGTTGTTCCATTATGATCTATGCCTTACGTACTTCCATGTCATTACTCAATATTTTGAATTTTAAATATTATGTTCATGTTTTCAAATTCAAACGTATATGGTTTGTTTTATTTTCTTCATGCTTACACTTACTGAGCATTTGAGCTCAGCCTTTTAGGTTTTCTTTTCCCCAGGATATAAAGAAAGGTTTTAGGTAAGAAAACAAAAGGGAAAGATATTTATGGGAGATGTTGAAGATCTTTCACCATGATTAGAAGATTGTGTTCCATGTTTCCAAAGACACTAAACTATTACGGTCCTTGGATGTCTATTTTTTGTTATGTATTAAGTATTCCGCAAAAGTAATGTAATTTTCATGTACGCCAATCCTGGGTCTCTACAACGAGGATGACCCCCTCAGTGATGAAGCGTCGATACAGGGACCAGATCCCCTACATTTACCATCGGGTGGTGTGCCAGTTATTCCACCACTCGTGGAGCATTGTTTAGTGACTGCTGTACCAGTAGAAGAGGAGCGCAGGCTAAGCGCACTCCACGAGTTTCATAGATAGAGACCCGTCAGGTTTTGAGGTGAGCCTGACCCTCAAGCAGTAGAGGACAGGCTTGAGGCAGTGACCGGAGTCTTCTATTTGGTCTGGACACCAGCAAATCAGATGGTGATCCTGGCACCGAGCCTTCTACAGGGCTCGGCAGGACGATAGTGGAGTTTGGTTATCCAGACCCACGACGAGGTGACTCTTGCATGGACAGAGTTTTAGCATCTCTTTATAGAGGAGTTTTTACCGGTTACCCTAAGAGAAGTACGTATACTAGAGCTTCTTCAGCTCTAGTAGGGAACCATGAAGGTCGATGACTATTCATTGAGGTTTACTGACCTCTCACGATACTCGATAGATATGGTCAGATATCAGTACTTCAGAGATCGAACATTTGAGTGGGGCTTGCACTGAGAAATCCAAGATAGCATCATCCCTATGAGCATTCTTACTTATACTGGGGTTCTTGAGCAAGATTTGGTGGTTGAATGCTCCTTGGTTGAGTGGTGAGAGCCAGTAGTTGTTATTAGTGAGTGAGCTGGAGCAGAGACCTCGGCAGTAGGGAGCTGACTTCAGGGACCCATGCGTGGGAGACATTTTCATAGGAGATCCAACGACAGAGGATCTTCCATTCAGGGTTTGTAGGGCGCATCCAGCCTACCTCAAGAGAGGTGATGCTACTCATTTGACGATAGAGGACATCTCGCTCGAGATTATCCAACCCGTCGTACTACTGATGTTTGAACGATGGATGGACCACCGAGGTAGAGGCAACGTGTGGAGCTGACAGATCTGTGGGGCAGCAGATGTGGTAGAGGAGCTAGGAGAGTAGCTAGAGGTGGTCAGTTTTTTGACCTTTGACCACCACCACCCTGAGGAGGTCCACCCCAGGGTCAGAGAGCTGTTGGACATAGGTAGGGACAGCTGCAGGAAGCAGAGGCTTATGATCCAGGTACTCCCATAATAATTATTGGTACCATCTATGTCTTTTCTACTTTGGATATCGTACTGATAGACATAGGTTCTTGTCATTCTTTTCTGGCTGCTTATCTTGTTCGAGACCTTGAGATTCCAGTTGAGCCATTGACTCAACCCTTACACTTAGAAACACCGACTGGAGAAGATTCAGAGATCACACACCTTTGAAGATAGAGTGACCTGTCCCTTGGAGGCGAGAGTTTTGGTTGTAACCTCTTGGTGGTAGCGTCGAGGCCTTACGATTTCATTCATGGTATGGATTGGCTATCCATAGTTCATACCCAGATTTTCTGTTTTAGTTGAAGGGTGCGGTGTGTCCACAGTGATGGAATGTGGTTCTCCTTCGTCGGTGGAAAGGAGACCCAAGCAGCACAGGATGGACTCTTGTGTAGGAAGGTACAAATGATTTCACATCAGTTGGATATTCTATCCCTTGGCACAACAGACATTACAAGTTTCCAGTTTCCAGTAGTAGTGGCTGAGTAAGAGGACGTCTTTCTGGAGGATGTCCCCAGACTACCTCCCCCCAGAAGAAAGATTTATTAATTGAGTTGCAACCGGGACGACACTGATATTAGCATCAGAATATCGGATGTCTCCTGCAGAGCTTCACGGGCCAATAGTGCAGCCGAAAGACTTGCAAAGGAAGGGCTTCATGAGACACAGTGTTTCTCCCTGGCCGGCCCCATTATTATTTTACAAGAAGGCATATTTGAGTTTGAGGCTGTATGTGGATTACCAGTGCTGAAAATCAGGAGAACGTGAAGAACCAGTTTCCACTACCGAGGATCAATGACCTCTTTGACCAGTTAAGATGGGAATGATTGTTCCTGAAGGTTTACCTACGATCAGGCTATCACCAATTGCGAGTATGGGATGAGGATATACTGAAGATAACTTTCAGATGTCGCTACAGTCACTATGAGTACATGGTGATTCCTTTCAGCATGATGAACACCCCAACAATGTTTATGGGACTCATGAACCAGATCTTTCCACCATATCTAGATCAGTTCGTGGTGGTCTTTATCAATGATATCCTTGTGTACTCTACGTCCGAGGAGGATCACGTGAGGCACCTAATTATGGTTTTGGACCCACTCCGAGAGAACCAATTGTACAGGAAACTCTCGAAGTGTCAATTCTGGATACATGAGGTCCACTTTTTGGGGCATGTTATCTCAGCATATGGTGTAGTAGTGGACCCAGCCAAGGTAGAGGCAGTGTTAGCATGGGATCCACTCCAGAGCGCGATGGAGGTGAAGAGTTTCCTTGGGTTGGCAGGATACTATCAGAGATTCATTCCTGATTTCTACAAAATTTTATCACACATAATAGCTTTGAAGAAAAAGGGGCAGCCGTTCATGTGGATAGAGAGATGCTAGTAGTCTTTTCAGTGGTTGATATAGAGTCTGACGAGCGCCCCTATCTTGAGACTACCAGAAGAGGGTTTCGAGTACGTGGTGTTCTGCGACGCATCAGGAACTGGTCTTGGTTGTGTCCCGATGCATAGGTAAGCAGTGATTGCCTATGGCTCACTTCAATTGAAGTCACATGAGTAGAACTACATGACCCATGATATTGAGTTGGAAACGGTAGTATTTTCATTGCAGATGTGGTGACACTACCTGATGGGTGAGTGGTTTATCGACTACTCTGATCACTATAGTCTCAGATATATCTTTTCTTAGAAGAATCTAAATTTTATACATAGGCTATGGCTTGTGTTCCTCCAAGATTATGACTTTGAGATCATTTATACTCCTGGGAAGGGGAACGTTGTGGCATATTATCTTAGCAGGAAGTCCAGTTCATAGTTGTTGGATGAGGCGACAAGGCAGTTGGCCTCTTTACAGTTATCCTTCATGGATAGAGATGAGCGATCTTACCTTCAATCGATGGTTATTACCCCTCCACTCTTACAGCGAGTCAGGGAAGCACATCTTGAGGATGCTAGCTGCGGGACTCTGCATGCTCTGATATTTACAGGTGATGCTGTTGATGGATATTAAAAAGGTGGAGAGCATGTTGTTATTTTTAGAGGGCGCACAGTAGTACTAGTGATGTTGCGGGAGGAGGTTCGGAGGTTGTTCCATACATTACCTTTGGTAGTGCATCCAGGCGTGGCCTAGATGTACCAGGATCTCCGACGTCAGTTCAGGTGGCTAGGAATGAAGAAGAGTTTGACATAGTTTGTTTCCCGGTGCATTACTTGTCTATAAGTAATGGCTGAGCACCAGGTTCCAGCAGGTTTGACTCAGCCCCTTGAGGTGCCAGAGTGGAAGTGGGATGGGATATCCATGGACTTCGTAATGGGTTTACCACGTACGTCCAGGGAACATGATGCCATCTGAGTGATCATTGACCGACTCACCATGTTGGATCACTTTCTAGCCATACGGGAGTAGAGTTTAGTAGAGAGCTTGGGACACCTCTACATGAAGGAGATATTTTGACTTCATAGAGTTCATAAACGATCGTCTTAGATTTTTATGCTCGTTTCACATCCCATTTGTGGAAGGGATTGTAGGAATCTTTTGGGACTTAGTTAAGCTTGAGCACAACGTTTCATCCTCAGACTGGTGGATAGACAGAGCGGACCATCCAGCTTCTGGTGGATATGCTACGAGATTGCATACTTTACTTTGGTCATAGCTGGGAGGATCACCTACCACTGGTGGAACTTTATTATAACAACATTTATCATTCCTCTATTAGTATGGCACCATTAGTGGATTTTTAGGGGAGACCTTGAAGGTCACCCCTTTGCGGGACTAACCCAAGAGAGTCAGCACTTATGGGCCCAGATATTGTGCGAGCTACTACAGAGAAGGTGCAGGTCATCCAGGAGTGGATGAAGACTGCACATAGCTGGCAGAAGTCTTTTGGAGATAGGAGACGGAGGTGCTTGGAGTTCGAGGCGGGAGACAATGTGTTCCTTCGGGTATCACCTCGATGGGAATTGTAGAGATTTGGCCGAGGTGGAAAGCTATCTACGAGGTTTGTCGACCCTTTTCAGATTCTGAGAATAGTTGTCGAGGTGGCGTACCGATTGGCTCTACCTCCTCAGATGGACCGTGTATACAATGTCTTCCATGTGTCGCAGCTACAGAAGTATGTGCATGATCCATCGCATATTATCGTCTGGGGTGAGCTGGACATCGATGATGGAGAGACCTTTGCTGAGTACCCAATAGAGATCAAGGATCGGCAGGAGAAGATCCTTCGTGGGTGAGCTATTCCCTTGGTTTGTGTTCGGTGGTAGCATGAGAATCTGCAGGAGAGCACATGGGAGTGGGAACCTCAGATCCGTGCGCAGTACCCACATATTTGTGAGTTGCCTTTGTTTTGGATTTTCAAGGATGTAACGACCTAAGGTGGGGAGGATGTAATGTCTGGGATTTTCCATGTATTATTTTTAATATTATATGGGAATTATTTCGAGACCAGGCTCTGAGACGGTGTGCAGTTCCGAGGCCCGGTGAGCTTGGAACAAATTTTTGAATTTAATTAAATAATTAAATAACATGTGTGTGTGGTTTCCCTGAAAAAGTGGGATAACACCTGAACGAGTGCTTAGATCAGAAATCTGAGGACACTGTTGGATCCAAAGCAGCAGGTTTACCCTAGGAGAGGCCTAACATCAGCTGGCCCAGTTCAGTGGTGAAATCCAGTTTTTGGACGCAACCGAAATAAAATATTTTATTAAAATATTTTATTAAATCTTGTGGTGGCGAATATCTATTTATCCTTTTTAAATAAAGGCCTTCACAGGGGTCTAGGGTTACATACCTCATAACCTTGAAACCCCTGGAGGCTCTGGGAAAGCTCTGGAGGAAACCCCCAATGTCGTGACGGCGTTCATGACGAATTTCGCTGGCGACGACGACATGATGACCTAATCTTCACCAATGAATGCCAAAAATCTAGGTAGGATGTTTGATTTTTATTTCATTTCACCGTTCTTGATTCATATGACAAACACAGACTAATCCACAAACAGATTATCCCACAGATCGATCGTATTTGAGGGATAGGCTTTTTGTGCTGGGATTTTGGGGATTCAATTTGGGAAATATTTTTTGGTTCGTTAATCTTTTAATGGTGATGAACCAAGATCGACACAAACATCGATTGAGGTTCGTCCCTCTTGATTATGGTGCCTTTATTCACTGATTTCTCAAGTTCATAGTGTGTGTTCTAGATTTTCTTCACAGAGATATGAACGACGGATCATTGCACATCCGTTGTGCAACACAACAATCCCAAATTGAAGATCTGGGATCTGTACAACCCCACAGAGAGGCGGCTGCGGTGGCGATGGACAAATCGAAGCGGATCGGAAGATATCGTTCTACGAACGATTTCCACACGGATGATCAGAATCATATTTTGGAGTCGATCGAAGGCCCGAAACCCACGGATTCGACATCACAATGATGAGGCAACCCATGATATTGAGTTTAGTGGAAAACAAACAAGAGAAACGTGATTCAGAGATCCGGACGAGGTGCAAGGTGGAAAACGGAGATTCTGGAGAAATCCTGACTACACGGCGGGTATTATGGGCTACACTGCGTGTGTTCGTCGGCGGACTACCTGGCGTGTACTCCGGGAGTACATGGACACGGGTTGGGTGCACGGCCAAGGAAACGGCGTGTATCCCCTTCTCTGGCTAGACCTAGCCAGATACATGGGATACCCTATGTACTGGTACACGGGCAGGCGACTCGGACAGAGACCGTGTATGGGCACATGGCCAGCGTACACGGAGCGAACCGCGGGTGCTCAGACACAGCTTGTAATCCTACTACATTCCATGTAGTTACTTTTATGCAACAAGCCTAGAGACATGGTCCATTTGAATGGGTAGTACTCGGAGTCAAGGAACACAATGTGTGATCCTACTACATGTCGTGTAGTCTAGTTTTACACACCTAGACTGGAGACATAGGCCGTTTACACGGGCATTACCCAGAGTCAAGGAACACGGCGTGTAACCATACTACATGCCGTGTAACCTAATTTACATGGCTTGATCTAGTGGTCTTCTGTTAAATGGACTAGTTTCCTTAGGGTTCGTCCCCTTTGTCTTTTTCCTGAAGGTTTCCTGGTTTCATTTCCTATGTACAGAAGTATGATTCCTTCAGCAGTACTTCCTGAATAGAGTTGTTGGAATCCCCTCTGGGAGACTTAAAACCAAATCCTCTATTCATTACTAGAATAATAAGTAGAGTTATTGGTATTGATGTGACCAACATTACCAGGGCGTCGATCCTCTTCTTAGCAGATTAGTTCAGACTGAGTTGTTGGAATCACCCCATAGCTATTGGTTGTGATCCTAATCTAAACATCGTATTCTCAAGTACTTGTGGCGTGTGTTATCCTGGAATGAGTACTTCGCATCTCCCTCTTAAGACCTAGGAGTGTGTTCTCCCAGTTACATGCTTAGTGGAATCTTCGAGATGGATCTTAGCGGTGTTTCGCGATAGTCGATCGTGTATGAGTATATCTGGATATTCTTTATATATGTTCTGTAAACATATATTGTGTAGAGATGATTGTATCCTTCCTTTGTGGTAGTTTATTTGTTTTATTCCTTTTTGGATTCAGAGGTGTCCTACTGGGTATTTTTATACTCACCCCTATATGTTCTTTGCCTGCACGTGTCTTGTATTGTGCAGACAAGCAAGCCTTTGACAGGATTCTAGGTGGTCTAGGATCTGATGCTGCTCAGTGAGATCAAGCAGGCCGAGGGGAATTCCTACGGCTACAGATTGTTGTCACGGTACCTTTCATATAGGTTAGACATTTTTGTAGACTCCATTTTGGTGGGCTTTTACATTTGGCCCTGGGTTTTACATTACTTTACTTTACCTTCATGTCATACTCGGTTTGTTGGTATTTTATTTTATGCATTCATTTCCATTTTTAGTAGTTTTTACTTTTCAGCTTTGTGGGCTTGGAGATGTGTGTGCGTCTGTATAGGTTTATATGAAATGCCTCCCATTTTAGTATCATGCCTACTCGGTGCTAGTCACCAAACCTTGGGCTATTAGAGGGGGGCTTGGGGAGCTGCAGCTCGGGCCCCACCGGGATAGTTCGTGACAGTAAAACCCTTACCTGTATTATAATCATTTGGTTTGTTTCTGAGAGGCATAATTATAGGTTATAAAATATTATATTCTCTTTTTATTTCATGGGTGGTTGCGAAAGAACCCTCTAGTTGATTTTATATAAGTAATTATTAAGTGATAATAATCCAGAATTTTTCTATGATGATAAAAGAAATAATATCCTTGAATATTTAGAAAATTTATAATGGGATTGTCACATGCATATTCTCATTGTGAGAGAGTTTATTATCACATTTTGTTTTTTTCATTAATGATGAAATTTATGTCACATGAATTAGAACATTTTATAAAGTAAAAATTATCCATTATAGATAAAATGTTATCACATGTGAGATATTATTTTTTTCTTAAATGAAATAGTTCTATTTGGGTGTTGAAGATCCTTGATAAACCATCATTTTTGATGCATCAATATCAACAATATTATGTCCCAAGAGAATGTGTTATTGGAATTTTTGTTTTCTATATAAATATTGAACATCACAATATGAGTGAACATTGTTGTTGAAATTGAGTGTTTGAGGTAATGGGATCATTTCATTTTGGGCCCTTTTTATAATTATTATTTAGATATAACATTTTTTAGCATACATGATAGTTTTTCATGATTATTATCACATGTGGGTACGGGTGTATATCAAATCATAATCTTATAAAATATTTGATTACCTAAGTACATATGTAACTTGTTTATTCTTGTAAAAATATAGATCTCATACATTTTATATTACTACATTACTCATGATGGTATGTTATGAATTCTTGACTTTACTACCCTATTTTTTGTACCTTTGTGGGTATTTTTTTGTTCCCAAATTAGGCGGATATCATGAAATTTTTATCTTTTAAAGGGTGAGTATAAATGACTTGTGATGATAGTGAATATAGATCATAGCATAACATAGATATACATCTATTACTCATAGATTTCAGGTGACACATAGTCAATGCCTAACTGATTTCAATCAACACGTTTCTTGTTGAATAGGAATATGTCAAGTAGATATTGAAGTCTAATGAAAGTCATGACCATAAATCCATTAATGAATCATTTAGGATTAGTAGTACATTATCATGATGATAGGAAATAATTTTTATTAGAGTCATGTATACTCATTAATAACTTCCAATACCTTGAAATTTCATCTTCCATGGAGTTGAATTGTGTACTATAGGGTGTAACATTGGCATGGGTCGATATATTTCTTCTTTATTTTTTATTTATCTTGTAATACACCTATTTAATATAATAAATATTTCATGCATTAATTAATGGTTTCCTAATAGGTCTTGTACTAAAACCATACATAGGATTTCATGGACATTTATATGTCATGAATTGGTATCTTGGGAAGGGAAATGACCTTATAGTGGATCGATGAGCAGAGCAGAATTGTGCTAGTAGTAGACCCAAATCAATTATGAAAGACCACTTTTCATTTATTATTCTCTATACTTAATAATATTATTTTTATTTCCACCTTGGGAGTAGTTATTAAATGAATATAATTTAGGCGGTTTTTAATATTTAGTTTCCATTTGATACTATGATCATTATATTTTTATTATTCTCTTTATTTTTTTCACTGACATGATACATATGTTATAGTAAACCCACATATAGAATTAGGCCCTCATAGGTATTCAACAACCACATGTATATGGGTTGGTGTGCATGTGGTTAGTTGAAATAGTGTTATATACATAGTGTCTTGGTTTGGGTTATTACATCAATCTCCTGATATATAATTGTATTCCACCATTTCCACTGTTTAGAAAAGTTCAATAAATATTCAATGAAAATTTTATCGCTTCCATATATAAATCATGGATCCGTTAATATTTCTCATAATTCTTTAATTGGAATAAACTATAATAAATTAAATTTTCGTTTTTTATAAGGAATAAACACAAACCCATTTTTTATGCATCATTATATATTAAATTCCCATTCCCTCTACTAGGTAATTTATGTATGTGGGAAGTATTTAATATATTATTTTGTTCCATAAAACATTATTTTCATTCCAGTTTTATGAGAAACATGACTCTCTTCCATGCCAATATAGTTAATTTATTTCATATTCATGAGAAATTTCTCACAAATCATCATATATATCCTTATTTCCTAGAAAACTGTCTATCTCAGGTACAATTGTCAGTATAATAAAATTTATTGATAATATTTTCCTTTTTTGGATCTACTTATGTAGAGTTTACAATGATTACATGTCATTTAATGATAATTTATGTAACTATAATTGACACATTATAAAATATTCATATAGTTTACCCTTTCTCAATGTCCTTATCCCTATCAGAAAATTATATACACGATCTTCCTATATCATAGAATTTATAAGAATATCCTAAATAAATACAATATATAATTGATTAAGGTGGTATCTAAAGACACTACTCATTTGACCCACGAAGATCTTGGGGGAATTAATCAATACTAATGTAATCAATATAATCTCGTAGGGTTCATACCTTATTTAGAAGTATATTTTTAAAATATCACCCATTTTGACCCTTCATAGATTTTATCTGGATCGAAGAACAATATTCGATAGGTACTGAGATCATATGAGTTGATTAAATATGTTATTTATATAAGGTTACATATGTTTATTGAAAATTTTGATATTTTTATGATCATGATTGTTAATGAAAAACCACACTGATCCATATTTATTTTTAACAAAGTGGATTGGTGCTCCCTACCGTGATGCAATGGGGAATATAAGAACCTTAAAATTTTTTCCCTTATTAGAATCATTAGTTTCTCTAATTTAATGGCCTCTATTGAAATATAATCATTGAGAAATGAATATAACATGGAATAAGTTCGATTGAAATCTCAAAAATCACACACTAGGGGACGACTAGGAAGTGGATCTAGAAATATATTTGAAAAAATCCATAATATATTAATTTGATAAATGTTTTAATCCTACAAAATCTGTTGAGTCAATAAAACCATTTTTTTGGGTATTATAACAAACATTATAGAATTTTCATCCCTAGGGATTTCATAATCAACCATGTTTCTGTAAATGGTAATAGGATAACTAGGGATATGAAATGATTCTTCCTAAACCAAATAGTCTATGTGTTCTTTATGAATGGAAATCCAATCCATACACATAATTACATCAAATTAAACTAATTTTACTAGTATTAAATATATAGGAACTATCATTCCAAAAATATAAATAAGAGAAGACTGATATATCATAGATGTGGTCGTTAATACACAAGGTGTTTTCATAGACAATTTGATTTCTGTCCCATGGGGTAACGATTCCAAATTCATCGACAGATTTTGTGATATAAAATGAGGGTACAATCCATTTTCATATAAGGTAATTTAAGATCTTTTTAAAATAGTAAGGGTACCTACATGAATTTTTTATCATGATCTACCTCAGTTTTAGTGATCAAGAATACACTAACTCAATCTAATTTTTTCAATCATCGAGGACTATTTTTTTCTTTTTCATAAGGGTTGGGGAATAAGTCAACATTTTTTTATCCTCATTTAACCTGAATCATGAATTTAGGGTGGATAATTACAAGTGATCATGTTATCATTAGTTATTTTAATCAACCACTTTACATTAATTTGGATATTTTGGACATCATTGTCTTCATTAAAACACATCACTAATCCTTTAATGAAAATACCTTGGTAGTTCCTCTCACACTATTATAATGTTGGTAGTTGAAATTCCATCCCCCCATGTGACATACTATTGGAGTTCCCTTAGTATCATTCCTTAATTTATATCTCTTTATATTTCTGTGAAACCACATATTTCATCATCACAATTAGAGAACATAAAAAACTATTTATATCTTCTAAAAAATAATTTTTTTAAGAAATTAAAACAATATATTTTTATCAATTGATGAATTGATAGATTTTACTTTCCGGGATTAAGATTAAATTATAGGCATGTCATGAAATCATAATGGTGTTTTCTTTATATATCCCAATTAATTATACCTCATTTTGATTGAAATCTAAGAATATACTCTCCAACATCATGCAATGAGTTGGAGGGAAATACAATGTAACAAAAAATTTCTAAAATTATTCTCAATAAATTGACTCGACTTCTTCTTTAATCATTTTATTCTTAATAAGTGTCCATAATTTTTTGTATATCATTTAAAATGTTAAATAGACAAATAAAAAATCTCATGTTATGAAAATTGGTTAACAGAAAGAGTATTTTTAATCATATGGATTCATTTGTGAGTCATATGTGTATTTGAATATCCTCTAATGGAGGGGGATGATTCCCCATTAACGACTCTATAGAAAGTCACTCAATGTTTATTTCATTAATAATCTAAAATCATTTCACATTTTAATTCATATAATGAGATAGTTGAGTGAACATTTCTATGAGTACATATTTGCCAACTCTCAGTCTATTAGGTTATTCCAATGGGAATCCATCAAATTGTACCTCACAACCATTATTAATCAGTTTTTTTCTATTTTCATCCATTAATAAAACAAAAAATTAGCTAACAAGAGTGATGTATAATTAATATCATAATATAAAATTAAATAAATAATAAAACATATATTTCATCAAGGCTATCATATTTATTTATAATTCCATTCATTCAAACTATATCATTCTTTGTTAATCATTATTTTATATTTTCTCACACCTACCAAATAAAAATTAGGCTGGGAGGGTCAAACTAGGTGCACAGTTATGCTACGTTATCTTACACAAATTCATAATGGATTAAATTTTGAATCTTCCCATTCTGTGGTTATTACCCCATGTCACGTATATTCTAATACTTGCATATTTTTCTAGTATCTTTACATGGATGAACTTTATTGGTGAAAAAACTACCCAAATAATTAATAATATTTCAAGATAACATATTCTATTTAATATTATTTATAGGGTTTTTCAATAATTTTTTCAATCAATAATTCTCAAAATATATTATGAAATATCCAGAAAAACATATCCTTTGTTCTATTACTAACTATTGTTCCCAAGCTAATAATTCATTAATTTTACAACCTTTTGATTATTTTAAAATTTACATTTTATATATTACAAAATTATAATGAAAAATATGTTCAATTTCATTGGTTATTATATATATAATACCATTATTTTATAAAAATAATGTCATTTTATTCTTGAAGGAGAAATATTAAACTATCTTATTTACTTATAAGTATTATGACTCATTTTAATTACACAGGGAGTGAAAAACAATTAATGATGTTCCCAAGCACTCAATAAGGTGTTAGTAAATATTTCATCAAGAATGTGTTCATAAGAGAATCTAAAAACAATATAATAAAAAAAAATAACACAACATTATGAGAGATAACCCTAAAAAATAAGTTATTATCAATGTACATTGAATAAGAACATAATTCCACAATACAAGAACATGAAAAAATAATAGTTATAACATGGCTTAGAATAATGAAATATAATCCAGTAATCATGATGTCATGATATCATATTTAATAATCATACATTAACTATATATAAAGCAATATAGTATGTATACATTACTTTCATGAGCTACACTCTCAGTTTCCATTAATATAATAGACAAAAAAATACCCAAGAGAACATATAAACTAAGACATGAATTGTTAATCAATCCATTATATGTTAATATAGGATGCCACCAATCATGTATCAACACTTATTTGTGCCTCTTAAAAATAATGAATTTTCCACATAATAAATATCCCATTCGAATAAAATGGGTTTTATGAAAATTCACAATAAAAAATATTCACTTTTATGAAATAACAAAGAGAATTAAATTCTTTATTTATGAAAAAACATAATTTAAATCATTGATAATTCATAAAAAAACCTAATAAATAAAATATGGTTTCATAAAACATCTAAATAGAAATCAATCATCCTTTTAAAATTACCCATGGATAAAAGTCAATTTTACAAAACATTAAATATTTATAGATTTATATCATGAATTAATACATTTGATACCAAAACATTTATCACTAAAAATAATCACATAATTAATAAATTTGTAAAGGGGAACTAAAATAGAAATCCATTTAAGATAAATAATTTGAATATAATGAAAAATAATTAGGATATATTATTCATTAAATTATGTATTCATAATTATAAGTGTCATTGTTATGATTATTTTTTTAAAAAAATAATGCTTATTTAATTTACATTGGAAATAACAAATTTGACTGATTTGAATTTGGATCAAAATTTATTTTTTTATAATTAAACAAATAACTTTATTTAAAATGGAAAATTTATTTAACATAGGATAACAATAAACATTATACAATGTCTAAATCAATGAAATATTTTTGAGTTACCAAAACCCTTTAATTTACACGTGATTTTTACTAAATTTATTTAATCATTTTTATCGTAAATATAAACATCCGAATTATCTATTTTATGAGAATATTCACATATATATCAAATTATATTCTTCATTAAAAACAATTAACATCATGTATTATATTTTTGTAATATCTTTTTGAATATTGAGTGTTGGTAATATTAAAAATTTGAACAAGGATCATAAAAAAAGTACTGATCGTAATTTTTTTTCCCATGTATCAATATTTACAAAGAATTAAATATATTGAAATTTATCTTTTATAATTACATATAATTTTAAAATTCCACTTCATGGATGTTTATTTTATTTTATTAAACATGATAATGATGAAGATCTAGTTTTTGGTTATTTATAAAAATTGATACATTACCTTATAAAAATAATTAATTTTTTTCTATCCAAATATAAAAATATTAATATTATATATGTGTGTATCTTATATATATAATATCATATTCGTGTAAAAAATAGAACCATACATATTTGGATGTTTTGGAAAATGAAATGTTTATTCGTGGAGGAGGTAGTCTCCACAACACACTATTATCTTTTAAATGTTTGTTTATGGAAATGTGCATCGTGGTCAATGCAAGCGCATTAATTATAATAAAACTCAATTATAATAATTAATATTTTTTATCCTTTTATTATGGTGAAATGAATATATATGAAAAATAAAACAATACAATGAAACTGATAATAGAAAGAGAGGTTATGAAATTATACCTCAATTATTTGATTGTCTCTATTTCAAAGGAGGATTTGGAAACACCAAATCCCCTGTATGGTTAAAAAAAGTGTGTGTGAGCAGTTTTTGAAGGGGTTTTTAATTAACATTAGTGGTTTTCTTCTATAGAGAAGTGTCCAGGGGAGTTCCCACTTTATAAGTAAAAATTTTCAGAATTTTTATAAATATCTGATGTTTTCGAGAATAGAAGGTCAATCTCAAGAAAAGATTATATAGAATTGTTAAATATTAGAGAGGGTTATAGAATAATTTATAAACACCTCCACCAATAATTTTAAACAAAATTTTAAAGGAATTTTTCTTATTAGCTTTATGGTAAAAAATTATTAGAATTATAGATTTTACTATGGTAACTAGTTCTTACCTAGGTAATTTATCCACTATAACCAAAAGTAAAATGTTTTATATTATATAATTTTTAGCTGATGATTCCAAATTTTTAATCTATTTTTATTTTTTAAATTATTATATGGGACGAAAATTAATTTGAAAATACAAAATATTCAATTTCATAATTTTTTTGAAAAATATATCTTAAATTTTGAAATGTCATATATGGGATTATAAAATAAAAAAATATTTTGAATTTTATAAGGGAACATATAAAAATATATATATTCTTATAAAATGAATTTATGAATTTGATATTAATAATTTACTTCTTAGAGTGGTATAAAATCCCCAATATTAATAACAATTATTTTTCTCACCATTCTACTAAAATAAAAAATGAATCATTAAATCCAAAAAAAATTACTTATTTTTATATTTATAAAAATAATCAAAAAAATTATTTTAACAATTTAATTGATATTTCTCAAATTTAAGAGATCAATTTTGATTAAAAAATCCTCAAGATTAAATAAAATTATTTAAATTGGAAAATAAATATGTTAAAGTCCAACTATTTATTATTATTATTTCCTTCCATTAAAAAATTAATTTAGTTTTAATATATTTTTCACATTATATTTTTTTGCAATTTTTTTCATAATATAAAATGCTTCATGAAATATAATTACACTTTATGGGGAGAGAAATTATAAGCATAAAATGATTTAAATTATTGTTTTGGACATACTATATTTATTTAATATATATATATATTTTTAAAGTAGTCACAATTTTCATTATACAAATATTTCATGTTTTGGATACGCATATTCAAACATTCCAATTAAATGAAAATTTTTAAAATTTCACATTTAGTATTTATATTTTTCTTAAATATTGTGTGATTTTATATTTAGTTCAGTGATATATTTTGATAAATCTAAAGAATATAGTGTTTATTTATGGTGGAAAAAATAGGGAATTTCATTAAAATTGCTCTCCCAATCCTCTTTATCTGGTAGAATATCAGAAGCGTAATATAAGATTTTTCCATAATGGATTATAAAATCTTCTACAAAGTAAATCATTGAATGATGGTTAAGAATCTATTACTGATAATTATACTTCATGATGAAAGATTAAATCTCTTCTTGAAAATGATCTTGGGAATTATACCATGAAAAAACTAACTCCCAATGTTACATAAGGAATAAGAAAAAATATTTATAATTATAAACATGAATTATTGACACATACAATGAAACATGGTTCTCTCTCCAACATGACATTGAACAGAAGGATATATCCACCTTCTCCACTAAATCCTAAATATCCTTATATGAAACTAACCTCTATTAAATATCTACACCACGAAACTGAATCTATTGAATTATTCTTAACCAATAATAATCATCATTGTCCTATTATATATTATATTATTATTTAATATCTATCATGGTATATCTAGAATAAACATGACGAGGATCATGAACTTGTGGTATTTTAGAAAAATAATAACATTTTTCAACTCCTAAAACATATAATATATAATATTTAATGGAAACAAAAAATTCAATTTTATCATAGATCCCATTAATACCAAATTGAAAAAATATATAAAATTATTATCCATGATCCTAAACATGGTCTCTACACATCAAGAAACATAACATCACATAATATGTTTAATAAAAGTGAATGTAATTATGTTTTATCACATGTCTCCCTAAATACCTATGTCATAGATAGTCCCACTTGATTACAAAAAAACCCACTATCTAGATAAAACTATTTCTCTACAAACACATGAAATCATCACCTGTATATAACTACCTACTTTTTTCTTTCTTCGAAACCTGCCTAATATATGAATATTTCATGACCCCCCCCCCCCTCCACTAGAGCCTCTCTTAGGCCAAAAATTAAGATATAGAGATAAATACTAATGTCTATCTCCAATCTTCCATGGAATGGAAACTTGAACTATGTGTATATAATAAAAAATATAATTCAATAGCCTCTAAAAATTATATAATTATACATAAAATAAAATACCACTATAAATCCCTAAGATCAAATAATGTTTCAATCCCAATATATAAATTAATTTTTATAAATAACTGAAAAATAGAAAAAAAAAATATAAACTAAAATCCTTGTTAGTGACCAATAACTCTGAAGGATCCTATGAATCACTTTTAGATTGTAATGATAAGATTGATTACAATATAGATCATACAGACGTAAAAACAGTATATATATATGTATATGGGGGAGAATACAAGTACACTCAATAGTATTATACCAGAACTATCTCATGAAAAATGTAAAATAAGAATTCCAAAGCATAGTAAATAAACAAATGAAAAAACCTCATCACCTAAATAGGTAAATTTATTTCCAATATTCACCACATCTTGTTCACTAAGTACAACATAGAATTATGAAACATAATATGAAAATAATATATAGATGAAAGTTACACCACTTCAACATTGTCATTGGTCAATCTCTATCATTCCCCATTGAGTCATAATCATTACTTATCCCTCTTTTATGTTTTTCTTACATAAGTTATTAAATCATATTATAACCATCTTTCACCCAATGTAACTTATCCTAACATTATTATCTTATCATATTATTCACAATAGGATTCTAGAGTCCACTAAAACTAATATAACAAGAATTTTACAAAAATACTCTTCATTCCATGAAGATACTCCCTTGGAATACAATAACCACACTTATAATATAAAAATACATGCTATAACCAAAATATTATTCTAAAATCACATAAATCTACTATAAGATATAGATACATCACATCTAATGTGAGTACATATACTATACCTTAATCAATCACATTAAATGTATTCCAATGTAATATTATGGATCCTATGAGAGATAGGGGGATAGGGTTATCCACCTATAACATCCATCACTGACCATGATATGGGTGATAAAATACCCACCCCATTTGGGTTTTTTATTTCTTATAAAATTAGATGTTGACCCGTATTAAATACAAAAAATATAATAATAGTATCATGCATAACCACTCTAAAAGAAAATAAATATCATTAAAATTTAACTATAACTATCATCACATAGGAAACTTTACTTCCACCACTATGAATCAAGTGAAAGTCTTTTAAAAATGGATAAAATAATTAATATTTAATGTTTTAAATCATATCCACATATTAATTAGAAAATTCTTTAAATTATTTAACAACATGATATTTTCCCATTATTCATTTTTGTATCATTACCATTGATTTAATAATTTTATTTAATCAATCCCCATTAAAAATTATGGTTTAATCGAGTCTATTTCATGTAAATATACTTCTATAATCATTATTTCATTTCATATTAAATACCCATTTTTAATATGCATCATTACAACCATAATATTGTATTTTTTAAAACATTTCCATGTAAAACACTCATAAAATAGGTTGTTTTTTTAATTTCAATTATAATTCAATAATTAGGGGAACTATATGAAACATAATATGCCACAAAAACCAATGATGCACTAATATTTCATCTTTCAAAACTACTATATGCTGTTAGAAACCATACCAAGAAACATCTCAAAACCATCCATTTAAAATAAATGTATATGAATATAACCAATAAAATAACCTAGAAAATATTCATATTTACTAAAATTGATTATTCCCCAACCCCATTTTCCACAACACATTCTATCATGACATAATCATAATAAATAACCCACTACCGACTATAGATACTTTCTCATTTCTCACAAATTACACAACACAATTTGCCTAAAAATATCAAAAAATTATTATTCCATCCTTAATCATGTATATGTAACACCAAAATATATTTTTTAGATAATTTCAAGGGGAAACTATGGATATATATCTAAGTAAAGAAGCTATTTTATAAGGAAGAATGAGCTCTATAAGGATGCAATAATTATTTTAAAAATGAAAAAATTTATTACCAATATTAAATTTATAGTTTTATTATGGATTTGTTACATCAAAATGTAATATATATCCATCATATTTTAGTAGAAATATGTAAACCATGAACTGGATTATTTCACAACCTCTATACTTCAATACATTTAATTGTGGATAATAATATTTTTACTTTACACTATCACTAATAGATAAAACATTTTGAAATTACATTATTTATTCGATTCCAAACATACCATCCATGAAAATAACAAAAACATACATGAAAAATATTTACCATAAATTTTTCTAAATTTATAGAATACATAAATATATTTACAATTGATGAAATCTCTATAACCCGAACCCACATTTCATTCATCAATAATTTATCAAATTTTTATCTACATTATCGTTGATTATTCTACTACCAAAAGAAAAAGGTGATTCATTCACATGTTAAATTTACAAAAGGATATGTATTTAATAACAACTCTCTAAGATATTTAATGTTATATGGTAATGAATTAAATTAATAGAAAAGTTATTCAAGAAACAATCCTACAAGGAACTTATGATAAATTGGGACATTCCACCATGGATCCATAGTGAAACACTAATTTAATCCACTTGTTAACTTGGGGAAACAAACAACCTTATCCTTATAATAATTAATAAGGGATAATAAAACCAATAATTTAATAAATAATATCATCAAATCACAAACCTAAAATCACTAGCAGCCAAGTTAAAAAATCTAACAAATGGGAGATTGTGGTCTATGAATGTTATCCTTGGGTCTCTAACGGTTTGAATGTAAATGAAAATGTAAACATATTATGCGAGGGGTCTATGAATTATAAGAAAAAATTAAAATATAGGACAATATTATAAAACCCTTGAACTTGTAAATGATTCTAGGTTTTTAATCAAAAATATAGTATATTAAGTGAAATAAGTCAATATAGTTTTATTTTAAACATAATATTTATATGTCAAATTTAAATATCTAACATATAAATAAAACATCCAATAAGTATGGGGTAAGGTTGGATAATGTCCTATAATGTAGCCACCTTGAAATTTTCAAAACAACTAAAAACAATCCTTAGGACTACATATCATTTCATGTTCCAAAAGTCACATTTATATTTAATATTTCAGAAAAAACCACATTCCCCATTCCCATTGTTGTATCCTACCTCCAAACCATGGTTTTCCTCAAAAAATCATAGTAACCATAAATAATAACTTGATCCTTTACTCATAAATAGTGTCACATAAGATACATGATCAATCAAAAACATCTTTCACCCTATAATACAATGTATATTTCCAAAAACCACTATTTGTAAATATAAATTCTACATCCATCCTATTAAACCCTTCTAAAATCCACTCATACATCTCAAACCTTTCAAGAATCACATTAAGGTATAAGAAGAAACTAAGCCCTTATACTATGTCCCTTGTTCCATCATTGGTTTATAGAGAAATAATCATGGTATTATAATTTTTTTCAGATGATAACCATAAATAGAGGTTGATAAGTCCCTAATTAGAACAACAACATACATTTGATCAGTTATGTTATTAATATTATTTTTTCCATGCATATAAATAGTCTCTTATGAACCCTTAAATATAATTACATTCAATAATCAATCTTTTTTGTATAATCTATGAGAGTGTAATGAATTGATAAAATATTGTTTTCAATAAATGAGAAATAAATTCAAATCCATGGAACATCATGTAAATGTTTTTAAATATTGTATAATAGAAACATTCTAATAATCATAAGAATTAACAATCTTTTAATACATAAAAGAAATTATTCATGTAAATATATTTCCCCAAGGGGGTTGTAATGATTGTTAAAAATTTATATCTAAGAATTAAGTGTATCACCTAATTATATTTTTTTTTCATGTGTCATATTTACCCTATCGACGTGAAATTCAACTAATATTATATTTAACTATTCAATTATATACATGAATTTATATTATTTTTGTAATTAAAAATTCCAAAACTTTTTTAAACATAGTATGTATCCATGTTATATAATAAGATCTCATATAAGGATGTTCCGGAAAAAATTATTATTCTTATAAATAATGTTTATTGAATAAATCAAATTTTAATGTGATATTGATTAATATGATCCATAGAGACCAAACATGGGAACATAAAAATGTAATCAATCCAATAATAGATATTATAAATTAGTTGTTTAAATGACAAATCAAATAGAAAATTTTCATAAGGGGGAAATTTAATGGATTATTATTTTTCTATTCCATTAAAAAATTATTATTATTTTCATCACAATAATATCATATAGTCATACATTTCCATTGCTGAGATGAAAATATAATTGAAATATTCAATAAAACTACTGGTTAATAATAATTAAAAAAAATTAAAGGATTATATTCTCTATGAATTTTTCTAACATGATTTCTTTGTTTTGAAGATGATTATTTCAGAAACATCTTTCACACCCCTCATATGGTAGTCATATTCAGAGACTGGTGATGGTTTTATTTTGCGTGTTAAAATTTTTCATCAGATTGGAAATTTAATTTTAATAGAATTTAAAAAAACAATTTATCATAACTAAGACATGTAAAAATGATTATTTAAATAAAAATATTCATTAAAATTATAACTAATTAAAAACATAACGTTTTGTAAAAAACATTTTGTTTTGAATCAAGAAACAAATCATAAATATATTATGAGAGAATAATATTTGTGAGATAACATATGGCCAAGCGTAGTTGATTAATGATAGAGATAATTTTTCCAATATTTTTCACCATTTCAATGATTTGAACCCCAAAATTTTAACAACTTGATTATATTTTTATAATATTTTTATTTATTATTTGTTTTGGGATAAAAAGATAAAATTCAATAATTCTGGAATTTTTACATATTCGTTTCCCAAGGGTATTTTTTCAAAATTTCTCTTAAAATTTAATTCCACATTGAGTTATTATATTTTGGTTGAAATATTGGAGATATTTCCTTTATATTTTTTTCTAGGCCATGATCATAATCGAAAAAAAAGGTGCCCTAAAAAATAAATCATGTTGAACAATTGTTCGGGCGGATATCATAGACCCTACCTCCATAACTAGTGCATAATTTGGGCTACACACAACCAGTTGGGGTGATTACAAATTTATATAAAATAGTAAGCTTATAATATTTTATTAAATGAAATTGGTGGACGTTTTCTATAATTAATTTTGTAATTGGATGTCATACGTTGGATGCATAGTTTTGGAATTATCATCCAAAAAAAGTCATTCTTAGTATTTAATTCATAACGTCATCTAATCTAGTACAATCAATGTGAAATTTTTAGGAACTATCAAATAACTGTTTCAAAAAAGTATTTTGTGAGTAAATATTTTACACCTTATGATATTTATGGGGTCATCATGATCTATACCATTGGAGTAAATATTATGAGTGAAAATATCTCACCCATTCAACTACAAATATGTCCATCTTCTCCCAATTCAAAAGATATTCGTCACCAAGGAATATGGATTGAGAGATAAACAGAAAGGTGGATATTGATATCATAAAAAATATTTCAAGCATTGATTCTTAAAAAGAATAGATGGAGTCTTCCCAGGTTATGTGAGGCTAGGAAATAAGTTGTTGTGGACGACGACACCCGACAAACACACTCTTCAGGTTTAGAACTTATTGGGAAACATCTTTTTGAATTTCCATTGAACATGTCTTTTTTGGAATGAATTATGATTTTTTATTTATAAAATATTTTTTCGTTAAATTTTTTTATGGTTATTCAATCTATGACGTAAATTAATTGATTTCATGATTTAAGTTTCTTTGGTAAGGTTTTGTCTTTGAGCACAGTGATTTAAATTATGTTTGATTTCATTGAGTTATTAATGTGATTTAATCACATCTATAGGAGGGAAAAAATATTGATTTATTTATATGATATATATATAAATTTGATTGTTTGCCTCTGGAAACATAGGATGAATCCAGATATTTAAAAAAGAATTTTTTTTAAACAAGGAAGAGGGGAGTGTCCGAGAGGTTGAAGCATGTACACAACAAATATTTTAATTATAATTTGAAACTCCTTTTCATTAATATAAATTTTTATATATTTTCTCCTTTCTAACACTTTAGTTTTTTTCTTGTATTCTATCTTTTAATCAAATCCATGAATTTTTATTGTTGTGAAAATTAACAAAACAAAAGTGACAGTCTTGTAACTGAAATTACAACCCCTTTGAGAGAAAATATAGGGACTTATATATTTCATTTCTATATGGGATATATTTTTTGATTTAGGTTTTTATAAAAAAAACTCAGATGAACTGACTCCAATTCTAGGGATGTTTGTTGAGTTTCTTTTAAAGATTATTTTTCATTACATGAAATTCTGACCTGAACATGTTTACCTTTAATTCTGAAATTGATAGAACATCTCACACGAGGGTTAGAGCTTCTAGAAATCCCCCTTTCACATGTTTTGAAAATTCCACTAACAAAATTGTATAGAAATTGTTTGAAACTAAAATTAAATTGTATGACAATAAAACATCAAATGAATTCGGTTCATCCTATGATGAAAATCATGAAAATCTGGTTGAATATCTTAATGCACATATGGTGTTTGAAATAAAATATGGTTTCATCCACCAAGAACCAAAATTTAATTAGTTCAATGGGGAAGACCCACATAAATACCATCAAGAATTCAGCTACCTTTTTGTCAACATGAATCCTAATGTAGTTAATTCAAATCAAATAAAATTTAGCTAATTTTTTTTTCTTTAGAATGAATTTTCAATGAATGATTCATCTATTCACATTCAACATTGAATAATGATTGGAATGAATTGATGAAAAGTTTCATTGGAAAATTTTCACTTACTTGGGAACATCTTACATTCAAAAATATATTTGTGGAATTATAAAAACACTAGGGAAAAAATTACAAGACTATTAGAAAGGATTAAAAAGACCATGTTATTACTTCAACCAACATGAAATCAATGACTAACTCTTGATTGAATATTTTTAGGATATGTTGGGTCTTACTAATAGAATCATGATTAATACCACAACATGAGGGGATTTAATTAAGAAAACACCAGCAGGTGATAGGGAATTAGTTGAAAACCTGGACCAAAATGGTCAAAAATTTGGAACAAGAGGCCTTTGTCATGTGACATCTACCAATGAATTCCCTAATACAAATTCTCTAAACACTATGATTGTGATTAAAATTCTAGATCTTACTATAAGAACCCAAGTTTTCACTTAGCCATGGATCCTTTAAATTTTTGCCTAAATATTTACATTTGACCTAATATGTATGTATAATGGGTTAGTAATGGTATGAGGGGTCTCCATGGAATTTTTAGAGACTAAGACCCATATTTTGGGGAAAACTGGATATGTCGCACAATTTTCACACGGTTGGAAAATTGTTTGGCTAACTGTACATATTGAAATTTACTAACAGAACAACTTCACATGCTTTGTACATTGATGTTCACCCAAACCGTGAATTTTTCCCTTACTCTTAGAAATTCCCCATGGTTTTCCCAGAGTTTGTCAAACCTTTCTGACAAACCGTGCACATGCCATTTTTCTGGGTAATTTTAAAAATTTCCCTTAATGATCTATTAAGCTCCCTACTTCATCCCTAATCTGGGATTATATGAGACTTACCTTAATGGATCTCATTTTTGAGATTTTTAAGGCTAAATCTGAGGATTTAATGACCTCCAACATCTAGGATCTAATCGAGATTTTATTCATCACAATGGATGGACAACGGTAAGTACTGGAGTCCTGTAGAGCTGTTCTCCATCACTTTTTCTCATGAATGATTTATCAGAGTATTAGAGTTTTTTTCATAGATCTACTATAATCTAAGACAAATCAGTGTCCAATACTTGATGAGGATAGTTATAGTAGCCTAAGGTGGGTGGTCTATAACTCATTCTTAAATATAGTTTATCTTAGATTTGTCGTGTGGGGCTCACTGATTTCATCGGGATCCATTGATGGAATTTATATTCCTTGTTTATAATCATTAGAACTATATAGTTATGACTATTCCAAATATGTTATTAGTTGTTAGTGGTTAAACCCACAACTTCAGACTTTCCATGTTGAAGGTTATGTTAATTTTTTATAGTTCTTTGACACGTTTGGGCCACCACTTGGGTGTTCCTTGGATTGACCTTCCTAAGGATAAGCATTTCTATATTAAATTGATTTTTTTTCGAATATCATAATGGGAAGTACCACATATTCCCACTCATTAACCCACCTATGACATGTTCTTTAATTTGATAATGAAATGTGGATTGTGAATTGTCTAGTATATTATTAATATGACTTGGACTTAAATGTAAATGTATTGTAGATTTCATATCAGTAGAACCTCTTATCAAATTAATGGAAGGTATAAGAATTAACATCAAACATGGAATATGATTTAAATGGGATAAATGAATTGTTTCATGATACATGGCCTAGTCACACTAATGAAAGGCAAGGCCTGAATCAAATGGAATTATCAATTAATTATTACTTGATTAAAAGTGTTCATGCTACATGGCTATGTTACACAAATGAATGGAAACGATTGAACCAATGGTTCCATGATTCTTGACCATATCGCACTAATAAAAGGATATGACTGAATCAAATTAAATATTACATGACATGATAAAAAGTAATGGCCTGACTCGAGCTTGCATTGGATTCTTATCGATGAATGCCATAAACACTATTGAACCCCATTCTAATTAAAGGATAAAACATTCATAGGTTGATACCCAACTAGATCATGATCCTTTTCTATTCATGGATTCTTATTATGATAGCATAAGATCCCATCATATTAGTATAAGATTCTTTGGATACACTCCTTGGATCTATCATTGATAAGTAGGTTCTATGGTTACTGCCCATAGGACCATGTCTCTCCTTATACCCGTTTTACTATGGATTATCACATATGATTCAGTAGACACCTAATTATGGAATTCCTTGGAACATGATCCTTGGACAACACTCTTATCCTTAGACCGACTGTAGTTAATTTTGAGTTGGAGACACTTGAGGTCCACATTTCCTTGGTTATTACCTTGAAACATCATTATTAAATATCACTAGTCATGGTTTCCTTGTTACATCATAGAACCTTTAATATTTATTATATCACGAGGTGATTTTCAGTGTTGGATATGCCTCAAGAGACCTATCAATCTAAAATTTGTAATTAATTAATTAAATTAATTGGATATATGTTCAGACACCAGTGGAGGGGTGAAGTATGTACATGTGTAATTAGATACATTGCACTGCTTTATTTTATATATGTATGCTTGAACATGATTACATTTCCATTACACATGCTAGATGTTATAGACCACATTGGTGGTGCCCTACTGAGATTTATCTCACACCCACTCTAGGCACTGTTTGGTACCCAGGGAAGCATACATGGTTGTAGGTGTTGACAAAGGGAATCATATTGACTCTAACATTTTATTTCTTGATGTTTAGTATAGGGATTGATATCAGATAACCAAGATGAAGCCTAGGATGCTTGGGTTTGTCTTTTTTTTATTTATTTGTTTTTGGAACATGTCATACATGCTATATTGTATCCATTTTTTTTATTTTTTATCTGACATGAAAAATAATCAATTATTGAATGGTATTCCAGTGGTTTCAGTTATTGTTATGGTTGTCTCTATTTTTCTGATGTTCTTTTTGTTTACTAATATTAATTCTGTTAATTACTTATTTTTACATCCATATGATTCAATAAATTTTTTTAATGAGGGAATAGTCTCCCCAAAACACACATAGGGCCCTCAATACTGGTCGTTAGCCTCTAGCATTTGGGGACTTGTGCTTGAGATGAAGTGGCTTACCATGATCAGGACACCCGTTGAGTGGAATTCGGGTCTAGGGCGTCACAAAGTGGTATCATAGGTGTCCTTTTATTGATTCTCTATTTAGAGAAAATATATTGGAGATTAGTAATGATTGGGACTTGGTCATAATCCATGCATGGGCATCATGAACCCATGTTTGGAAAAAGAAACCATGTTCCCAAAAATTATAATTATTGTTATGTTATTTCATTTTATAGTTGATATGATGTCACCAATGGGTGACACACATGTTGTGTGAAGTTGTTGATTATTATTTTGTTGGAGGATTTCATTTCATCCGTGGAATGATGATATGAGGGCCACAAAAATCTTCACATGCATCATTATAGGAAGAAAGAATTCACATTTCATGTATATTTCTAAGTGATATAGGTTCATTTTACTTATTTTCATTACATTATAATCCTATGATTTATGAGTGACACAGTAATAGGTTGATTAAGCTTGTATAACTCTTGGATGTGATTGAGTGATTTATAGTCTCATTTCATGAGGTGTATGGGCCCTCATGGTTTGGGATGAGTAATTTACCAAGTTTAGATGTTCTATTATAAATAAATTTTTGTTGTTTCTAGTGATGGGTGTGTGGGAACTGATTCACTAGAAATGAATATCCACTGTAAATTTAATCATGACATCTAAAGTGTAATTATTTCATATCCTTATGCTACGTTGTAATGTTTTTTAAAGGTAAAGGAGTGAACCTAGTAATTAAATTTAAAATGAAATGAAACTTATACTTGAGCACGTAATGATACCTTTCCTACATAGTGGGTAGTTTGGGTATGCCTAGGGTAATGAGATTTCCTATGTTGGATTCTACTAGTGATTGTTTCTTTCTTAATAGAATGTTCTGTGGCATGTGCATGGGAATTGTATACCAATTCTTCCAAAATGTCCTCATATCATGCGCCAGGAGGGTGGAAATGACCATGCTCCAGATGTGGTGGGACCCAAGATGTCATTCCTACCTCTAGAAGTGCCACTTGAGGTACCACCTTCTATACCTAATCTGAGAACCAGATTCATGGTAGTTTAATACATCTTATGTAGTCAATGCATGGTGCCCCACGACTTGCAACTATGATGGATGATCTTTCTCCTGAGTTCCTACAACAACATCCTTCTACCTTCTCAAGGGATGGTGGTCCACAGGCTGTTGAGTCTATGTTTGAAGACACCATATCTATCTTTGAGAATCTGGAGATGCCTCCAGAGTAGAGATTCAATCTTTCAATATTCATGCTTCGAGATTGGGCCAAGTGTTGTGGGGATCAGATTACCTTGGCTATTTTTCATCAGGGTAGGTTATGGGTTGATTTCCAGACTACCTTCTTTGATATGTTTTTTTTCAGACACCGATATCTAATATATCCATAGAGTTTGTGCATCTTGGGCAGGTTTTATTTCAGTTATGGAGATTTTATCAAGTTACATAGAGTTACAATTCTTTTCACCACTTCTAGACGGTTATGAGATTTCATATGCTCGACGTTTCAAGGATAGAATCCATTATTCCATCTATATGTAGGTGAATGTATTTTGGATTCCTACTTTTTCTAAAATATTCAATCAAGATCTTATCATTGAGCGCAACTTGGGGGAAAACAATAGTATTGAGCATAAAAGACCAGTGATGATGTTGACAAGTAGTTCTTTTTGTGGTAAGAATCATTCCCTCTTTCGAGAAATGACAACCATAGTGTCCAAATTGATATCTTTTTTAAAGTTTCATCAGTGGGGATGAAGGGGGAATAATAAACCTCAATGATATAGAGACCCAATGGAATGCTGAGCTTGTGGCCGTATAGGGCATCATCAACATTTTCGTAGGACCTTTCTACCATCTTTGAGTAGAAAGAGATCTCCATCAACTCCACCTTTAGGAGTGATTTACTTTACGCCATGTCTGTCATGGGGTTGGAATAAAACCAGTATGTCTGGATGAGGAAGAGCTCGTGGCCATGGTAGAAAGACCCCTGATCACTAGTAGCACTAGTAGAGCAGTAATGATCATGGTAGTCTATATGGTGCACCAAGTCGTGGATTAGGCTAGTTGCATGCACTATAGCCGATACATGAAGACCAGGACGTGGGACCATCTATAGTACGAGGCACTATTCTTGTCACATCTACTATAGTATATTATTTATTTGATATAGGTTCTTTGAACGCTTTATTCTCTGTATCTATTGTGGATAGTATCATACTAGAGATACATTATTACTACGGTGTAATGACCCTGAATACATTATTTAGGGTAAAAATATAAAGAATATACTTGTGTATGGAATATCCGCTTGTGGTGGGTCGTTACCCATTCTTATGGAACCTCTTTGTTCTAAGATGATGAGACATGATGTCATTATTGGGATGTATTGGTTTGTTGAACAGCAAACATTTGTAGACTATTATCAGCATAGGGTATCTTTTACATCACCATAGGGTGGTAGTTATATACACAAGGATTAATGGGATGTCCAATTTGGTAGAGAAAGAATACAACTCCATAGGCTAGGTGGTGTGATCACCCAGATATACTAACTTTTTATATAATACAGGGTTATACATGAAGACAATTTCCATCTATTAGTGGATTGATTTGTTGTTGTATTCTCATATGATTTATCTATATTACCTTTTGAGAAAGTGGTAGAGTTTACAATCGATATATTTCTGGGAGGAGCTATAGGTTTCATTGCTCCATACAGGATGGAACCTATAGAGCATCATGTGCTCGAGCGACAAATAAAGGGTTTTAGAGGCCAAAGGTTTTTTATTACCTAGTACATCCTCTTGGTGTTCTATTATTCTTTTTTCCATAAAGACGGATGGAACCTTACGTCTATGTGTGGATTATAGAAGGTTTGGAAACTTATATTTAAGAACCGGTATCCACTGCCTCAAATAAATGATCTTTTCGACCATCTTTGAGGAGAAAAGGTCTTATCCAATATCAACCAGAGATCAGGTTATCCTCATGTGAGAGTTCGACCATTAGACATACCATGAACAGCTTTGGGTAGTAGGTATGTTCTATATGATTACCTTGTCATAATTTCTGGTCTTCGGAATGAACTTATCATTTTCATGGCGCTGATGAATAGGGTATTCTATCCCCTATTTGGAATCAATTGTTGTAGTTTTTCTGGAAGAAATCTTGGGGTATTATCACAATCATAGAGACCATTCTAGAAATCTTGAGATCATTCTGAGTACACTGAGTGAGAATCATATTTACGCAATGCTTGCAAAGTACCACTTCTATATTGAAAAATTCTTCTCATAGGGTCATATAATATCAATATCCAGAGTACCAATTGAACTAGAAATGTTATGTTCTTTAGTTTACTAGGAGTATCCCATGAATTTGATTGATATATAGATTTTGATGGGGATGGATGGATATTACAAGCATTTCATAAAAGACGTACCACTTCTTGATTCACATATTACTAGTTTAACAATGAATAGTGTCTACATCCTTCGGTCAGAAGCATGTGTGAAATCCTATAAAGAGATAAAAGGGAGGCTTGTTTGAGAACCTATTTTGACTCTTTTGGAGGCAGGTATAGGTTATAATGACTTCCGTGATTCATCATGCATTGTCCCAGGAGAAATGATGATGTAGTAGAAAAATGTCACTATGTACAGATCTAGAAATTTGAGGTCATATGAATGAAACTACTCGACACATTCCATGGAGGTAGAAATAGTTTTCCAAGCATTACGTTGATGGAGACATTATTTGTTGGGTGAGTGATATGTAGTGTACAAAGACCCCAAGAGAATAAAATATATATTCTAATAGTGTGACTAGAACCATAGATAGTGGATATGGGTCGAATATCTAAAATCTTTTGATTTTGAGCTTTCTTATATTCCTAGGAAGGGAAATGTGGTTGCATATGCACTGAGTAAGAAAACTCAAGCACATGCCATAGGGGTAGCCAGTGGTGAATGGAATGTTAATGACCCTATTTTCTATGTTTCATATAGAGTTACATGATAGTCACAAGAATTATTACCTCTCATCCTTGACCATTACCTCTCCCCTCTTTGAGAAGGTGAAGGGTAAAAAAAATTCAAATCCTGAAGACTTGGTGCTCCATGAGAGTATATCAGGTGTTAACCTACCTATGAATTGGTCTGTAGAAAGAGACGAAATCATGTAACTATGTGGACATAACTAGGTTCTTAAAGACATTATTAAGGAGTTACTCACTTCTTAGTGGGAAGTTCATATAGGAATCTCGAAGATGTATGGTTTTCACTTGATTGGAACACCATGTTACCTTGGACAATAACCTTAGAATCAATCGGAACCTTATTGTGAAATTCTATGGAACATGATCCATGGATTACACTCTTATCCTCATCGAAGATAATGTTTTTAATGATTTTTCAACCATTGAGTTCTACATTGACTTGGTTATTACCCTGGAACTCTAGTATTAAATAACATTAATCATAGTTTCCTTGTTACATCGTGGAACCTTCAATAATTATACTATCATGTGGTTGTGTCAGTGATTTTTATACCTCACAATACCTAACACTGTTTAATTTGTAATTACATAATTAAATGAATTTTTGACAAGAAAAGACGGATCCATTAATGATGGAGATCAGCAGAAATACAAGTGCATAACCACGATGGAAAATGATTGAACCAGAGCACATCCTCATAGGGAGGGCCAATGCCTGCCATCTTGTGAGCGGCTTCGTTCGCTTCCCTTTTAATGAAAGAGAAATTGCAGTAATTGAAGCCTTGTCTCCGCGAATGAATACACCGGATAATGGGACCGAAAGGTTGAAGCCCGCCGTTAGCGAGATTGATGGCATTGATTACAGTGAGACAGTCGGATTCGATGTGAATGGAGTCCCAACCGCAATCTTTTGCGAAGTTTAATCCAGCAAGGATGGCGGCGGCCTCCGCGACTGAGGGCTCCCAAAGTGCATGACGTGCTTCGTATTTGGCAGCGATGAGATTTCCCAGGTTGTCCCGGGCCAGTAAACCTAGTCCAACTGGGCCATCCTTAGGGAGAGAGGCATCCACATTGATCTTAATAATCCCTTCCGGTGGGGGGCACCAATGTTTGGGAAGAGGAGGGTGAGTGGAAAGTCTTTGTTGTTCACATAATTAAATGAATTGGTTACATGTTCAAACAACTATTGTAGGAAGAAATATGAACATGGGTATTTAGTTATATTGTACTGCTTTTCTTTATATATGAATTCTTGCACACCATTACATTTCCATCACACGTGTAGGGTGTTACAGACACCATTGGTGGTGGTCCACTATGATTTATCCCACACACTCACTAGGCTCCATTTAGTACCCATGGTAGATTCCATGGTTTAAGGTGTTGAAAAAGGGGAGCATATGTCTTAAAACACATGATTGCTTACTGTGAAGTATAGATCATGATATAAGATGACCAAGATAGTGCTCAGGATGCTTGGGATTTTCTTTGATTTCATTTATGATTTTTTGTAAAAAGTTATAAAATCTATTTTGTATCCATGTTTTCCAATTTTCTAGTGACATGACATATCATCAGTTGTTGAATACCATTCAAGTTGTTTCAGTTATAGTTACTTTTGTATATATTTTTCCATAGAACATTTTGTTAAATAATATTATTTAAGTTGTTTACCTATGTTTACTTACATCTCATATGCTACACGTTGGAAATGAGGAAATATTATCCCCATGTACACATCCTTGTCCCTTGCTACATGTTGGAAGCCTCTATTGTTCGGGGAGATGCATTTAAGGCCCTATGGACCAATAGGATTATGACACCCGTTGAATGGTGTTTGGGTCTGGGATGCCACACTTACCATAATGATGTAATCAATGATGTTTTCCAACATCCCACCAACACAACCCAATCCTAATGAAAAATTTAAATTGTGTTCCCACTATTGAAGTTGTTCTTTTAATGACCATTTTAGTGATCACTTACCTCAAATTAAAGAACCTCTTGAGAAGTACAGTTCAATTTTTCCCAGAAATCTCTTTCAATAAAACCCACAAAAAAACTTTCAACCCAACCAAAATTTTAACCAGGGGCATAAAAACCACTGAAATGAATGATTTTTGCAGCCCAAACAACATAGAATCTTCTTCCAAGGAAAATAAAGTAATTCACAACCAAGATATTTCAATGATAATTCCAATGATAATTCAATAAAAAATATTTAACATACTCCTCCCAACCAAAAATATTAAAGAAACTTTAAAGAAGCAATAAAATAATAAAAAATAATATTAAATACATTGATGGCTAAAATGGGTAAACTTTCCAATGATGTTTGTTTCCAAAACAAACAAAGGAGTGGTGGGCTAACCTCAATGTACAAAGTGACTATGATAGATAATGGGAAAGAAAATGTGATTGTGATTGGACTTCGGATTTTAACAAATTTGAATAACTATATAACTAAGAAACTCAAGCATGCTGCTGAAACTTTTATAGAGAATCCCACCTCTGTTGGAAATAATGGAAATTTTGAACATGATTTGAATGGAAACACATATTCAAGGGATGAAATGTTTCTTTATAGAATAAATAATGATAGTAATGGGATGTATGGTATATAGTTTTGCCCAAAAATTTCTCATATTAGGTCAGAAAATTTCAAACTACCACTTCTTTACCCTAGGTGTGAACCACTAGTGAAGGGAAGTGCTGAAATATATTAGTACAAGGAGGTTTTGAAAACATTTATCAAATTTCATGTCAATATACCATTTCTTGATTTTGAGAAACCAATTACAATGTATGACTATTTTCCAAAAGAGATGAGTGGCCACAGGAAGAGATTAAAAGGATGTGAAGCAACAATCTTTGGGAGGATTGTTTCATCCATGATTCAACATGAATTTACTATCAAGTGTAATGAACTAGGAACCGTTAAAATTCCTTTCACCACTGGGAAATTTGAATTCAATTATTTCATGCTTGATCTAAGGGTCTCCATCAATATTATTACGCATAATGTTTTATTATATCTTTAGGTTGTATAATTGAAACGCTATGGAATTATAATTTAATTTTACAACCAAAGTACAAAAAATCCTAATAGAGTTATATAAAATGTACTGATTCATGTGAGAAACACTATTTTTCCTATGGATTTCTATTTTGATGATATGTATGATGATCAATTTAGTACCGAAGAAAAAGACATTATTGGAAGAACATTTTTGAAAACTACAAAATTAATAATAAATTTTAACAAAAGAACACATTCCATAGAATCTAGAGGAGATGTTTTTAATTACAATATCTTTCATTCCATAAAACACACATTAGAAGATATATCTTCACCCATAATAAGCCTGATTTATTGGGATTTCACTGAGATGTTATCTCTGATAAGAAACCAACTTTTAAATAAAATAATAGAAATTTTTTTATATTGGAATCTGATCAACAAGAGAGTAAAATGGAAGATTATGATTTTTATCATAATTCTGAGACTTCTGAAAATGGTTTTTTGACTATATAATTGATGAAGATTAATTTATAGAAACTATTTATTTGGATAGTGGTCTCCCTAGTGATGTTTTCAATTTTTCACAAGAATCAATTTTTGATAAAATGTAATGTGATCATCATGATGAATTTCCACTAAAATATGGATCTTTACTGAACAAACACACTTGTAGAATGTTTCTTTTGGTCAATGAAATTACCTTACATTAGTTAGAGTTCAAAACGCTTCTTGAGAACCTCAAATATTCCTTCATAAGAGAGAATGAACAATACCCTGTCATCCTTTATAAATAATTTTCAAGGTACTAGGAGAATAAATAGTTTGGAGTTCTCAAAACCCACAAGAAATCCATAGGATGGTTTTAATCTAATTTAACTATAATTAGTCCCACAATGTGCATGCATATAATTTTGTTGGAGGAAAATTATAAACTAGTTATACAATTTCAATGTAGATGGAACCCAATAATTTTGGAGGTTCTTATGAAAGAAGTCGACACCATATTGGATGCTTGAATTATTTTTTCCTTATCTGATAGTCAATTGGTGAGTCCAGTCCATATTGTTCCCAAAAAGGTGGTTTTACAATCTAAATAAATGAATTAGGTGAGATTTTCCCTATTATCCTTCAAAATAAATAATGACTGTTAATTTCTTATAGGGAATTCAATTTTGTTATATTGAAATAACACTTGACATTTCCATTCCTTGATCATTTCCTTGAAATACTAGATGGAAAACACAATATTGTTTTCTGGATGGACTCTCTACCCATTTCCAAATTCAATTTTTACTATAGGATATATAGAAAACCATTTTGACGTGCCAATTTACAATATTTGCTTCTAAGAGGATTCCCATAGGCTTGTGTAATGCTTATGTTAATTTTTAAAAGTTCATGGTAATCATTTTATATGAATTTTTAGAAACATTCATGGATGTTTTTATGGATGAATTCACTAATTATGGATCATCATTTGAAATTTTTTTGAAAAGTTTGGCTCATGTTCTAGAAAAATGCATTGATAATAATCTTGTTCTCAATTATGAAAAATTCAATTTCATGGTTGGTAACGATATATTTCTTAGTCAAGTTTTTTTTCTAGATGGATTTGATGTTGATAAATCCAATTTTGAGGTAATTTATTCATTTCAATACATAAAAATATTTAATGATGTTAGATAATTCCCTGTCGATGATAGATTTAATGAGAGATTCATAACGTATTTTAGTAAGGTTGATGTTAAATTGTATAGATTCCTCCAAAAAGATGTCCCATTTGTGTTTGATGTGAATTTTAAACATGCATTTTGGGATCTAAAACAAAAACTGATATCCCCTACCATAGTTAAACAAAAAAAATGATTCTTTCACATTAAAATCATGATTGATGAATCTATATTTAATCTTGGGAGGGTGTTAAGTCAATAATTGGAAAATAAAATCTCATAAGACTTCCTAGGCTACTAGAACATTAGATCAGGACCAATCAAACTACACAACAACTTAGATGAAACAGTTGGGTTTTGTATTGGGTTTGAAAAATTTTAGATGTTATCTACTAGGCTCTTTGGTGATTGTTTTCAAATATCATTCTACAATAAATATTTTTTATAAAGAAACAGGATACTAAACCTACACTTTTGAGTTGGATATTGCTATTATAGGAGTTTCATATTGAAATAAATGATATAAAAGGATGTGAAAACCTTTTTAGTGATTATTTCATCAAGATACCATTTGTTTTGAATGAAAAAAATTAAATTTCCACTAATTAAAGAAACCATTTAATATTATGAGTTGTTTTATTATCAATTTAAAAGACTGTGGTTGGATAATATTTGGAATTATTTGTCTACTAATAAATTTTTCCACTTTTTTTCCAAGAGATATATTGATTAACTTGTTATTCATTCAAAAAATTACATTTTTGTTTATCCTTACTTATGGAATGTTGGTGTTGAAAAATGATTAAGAGATGCACTAGAAATCAAGAATTTTAATCTGTACTACATTTTTGTCACACATTGATTAATGGAGGAAACATTGGGGAAAAAATAACTACAATATAAGTGTATGATTCTATTTTTTATTTTCACACCATTTTTTTAGATTATATCGAATTTTTTATAACATTTAATTTTTTTCAATTTTAAGGGATTATTTTCAAAAGGAGAGAGATGTCACAAAAACTTATTTTGTTCTCAGATGTCTTTAATATATGGGTTATGGAATTCATGGGAAATTTTAAAAATTATTTGGGATATCATTACCTATGAATTTCTGTTGATTATGTGCGAATATGGGTAGATGATTTTTCAACACGAACTCATGGTGCCAAAATTGTGTCTAAATTTGTTAAAGAAAATTTGTTTCCAAGGTTTTGATTTCTACTGTTTTTTTATTATGGATCAAGGTACCCAATTTTTTTATTGGACACTAGAACCACTTTTGAAGAAATATAGAGTTCACCATAAGGTATCTAAACACAATAATCCAAAAAAATGGAATGAATGAGTCATCCAACATAGCAATAAAACAAATTCTGGAAAAATAGTGAACTGAAATAGAAAGTATTTGAGTTGTAAACATCATGATTCTCTCTGGGCCTAAAAAATGTATTAAAACCCCCAATATAAATTCAACCATTTAGATGTTTCTATGGGAACACTTTCACTTTACATTTGAGTTCGAAAAAAAATTTGGGCTGTTAAAATATGTAACATGAATCACTTTCCTACTGGAAAAGAAAGAAAATTGCGTTTGAAGAAGTTGAAGGAGATTAAGAATAATTCAAATGAATTATGAAAGTCTTACAAGAATAAACCAAATACTTAAAATATGGCATTATTATATATTAAAATATTATGGAAGAAGATAATGTATTTATTTTTTATTCATGATTGAAGCCATTCATAGAAAAAGTTCATTCCAAATGGGCTAGGTCATTAATTATTACACATGTTTATACCTTTGGTGTAATAATGATAATATAATCAAGAAAAGGGACACTATTCATAGTCGATGACAAACTGTTGAATCTATTTAGAGAGAATTTTCAAGATCCGCTATTGGAGGAGATCTATTTTTTTGAAGCTGAATACAATTGATTATATGTTGTGACTTTCCTTATCACTTATTTTGTTGTTATGTATTTGATTTTATGAATTTATTTCCCACATAAATTTTTTTCTCAATGAGGAAATTTCACAAAATAAGTATGGGGGAAGGAACGTGATAGGTAGATTTTGATTCTGTGTGTTTTTAATTTTGAGTGTTTTCAATTCAAATATATATATTTAGATTTTCATTAAATATTTGTTCCTTTTATTTCAATATTTTTGAAAAAAAATAATTTGTGAGCTTAAAAATAGAATCCTTTGGGAATTAAAATTATTTATTAATGGATTGAAACAACTTGATTTGGGGAACTAAACATAAATGATTGATGAAATGTTGTTTTTTCTAAATTCAAATTGTGGAATTATAGGAAAGGACCATTGAATTATAATTTCCATGCCATAAGTGTTGTTTAGTTTTGAAAATAAATTAACATGATGATTCTAAACTAATTGTTTCATATTCTCCACATTCACCCCTACTTCAGTGAACCAAATAATTCTGGTTTGAACTAGAGCTGTCCATTTTCCTGAAAACAATTATGAGCTTTAAAGACGATTTGTGTAAGTGATTGATACATTTATATGGATTTTTAATCCCCTTTTAAATGATTATAATTTTATATTTCGGACTACCCTATATAATGGACCATTTTGAGAAATTAAAATCCATGTACTGCCTGATAAATACCCACATTACAAGTATGTTTCCCTTTCCAAACTTTTCTTGAAGTGCATTGTATGATTTTAGTAAATCTTAAGTGTGGAAAGTTTATTTTTGGTTTCTATATCTTTTTTGCTAAGTTGGGTGGATATTTTTATTCTAAGGAGATGTTCATGATGATAAAAATACATTACTGAATGTTCATCCCAACTGGAGCTTTCATGGAAAAGGATCTATGCATTTATAGATCTCCCCAATAACAAAATATGTACATATCTTGATCATTGAAAAAAAACCTACTGATTTGAGAAGAAAATGGTGTGACATTGCTGATTAATTTTTGATGATTTGGGTTATTAATGAATAAAATTATATTTACATTTATAGTAGATTTTTTCCATGAAGAAATATGATAAGACCATGATTATGTGAAAAATGGATTCATGCAGTCTTGCTTTTACAAAGATCCAAACCATCTCTTTGTTGCTCATAAATTTTCACATTTTAAAACCCACCATCCTTAAAAACTAAAAAATACACTTTCTAAGCCCTCATGATTTATACAATTATTTTACATAATTGGGTGGAGATTTGGAAAATTTTCAAGCCTATGGTGACCATTAAAATTATTTGAATGAGAAAAGCATTGAACAAAATCAAAATCATGTGTTGCAAAAATGTGTGGTATGAATAATTTTGTTTGGAAAAATAAATTAAATGGAATGTAATTAATGAAGAAAATGAATAATTTAGAATTGAATATGTTTAAGAGGAATTGTATATTGGGTGCCTTGATTTTGAGATTTTGAAATTTATTGACTTGTTTTTTATTTTCATTAGTAATTTATTATGATTTCTCACTGGTCTAGGAGTACATGTGCTAGGTGTGGGGAAATTTATATAGATAATGTTTCCAATATATTTTTTCTATTTGAGTGATTTCAACCCCACTAATTTATCAATTTGACTATATTTTATAATTTTTTAATTTAGAGAGTGTTTTGGGATAATGGGTGAAAATTGCATAATTCTATAAAGTTATCAAATTTTTATCACAAGGTTATTTTCATCATTTCTAATAAAATATAATTCCAAATTGATGGATTATATTTATAAATCATTGATTTATTTCCTTAAAAAAATTTCTGGTCCAAGAACTAATTCAAAAAACATTATGCCCTAAACAATCAATCAAGTTGAACCATTGTTCGGGTGGATAATGTCGATCCCACCTTAGTAACTAAAGAATAATTCGGGATACACACCTAAAATTGAGGTGACTCCAAATATATGTAAAATTGAAGACATATATGAAATTAAAAAATAAATTTGGTGGATATTGGATCAATTTATAGGAGTAAATATACATTATAAATTAGTGGTAGAGTAATGTAATTATCATCCAAAAAAATTCATTCCTAGTATTTAATCACAAATATACTCTAAATGAGTCCAATCAATGTAAATTTTTGAGGAACTATTAAAAAGGTATCTCCAGACATCTTTTTTGAAGACACCAATAACATATTATAACATTTAAATAGTTATCATTGCATAAAATTTTAGAGTAAATATTTTGAATGAAAATTCATCACCCATTCACCTATAAATATGCGCATTTTCTCCCATTTCAAAAGAAATACATTACTAATAATGATGGATTAAGAAATAAATAGAACTTTTTTTATTATGATCATAATGAATATGTCATTCAATGATGTTGTAATAGAATATATGGAGGCATCTCAAGTGCTGTTAGGCTAAGCACTAAGTGGTTGTGGACAAAAACACATGACTTGCACTCTCTTCTGAGTTTCGATCTTATTGTGTAATATGCTTTTGAATTTATCATGAACTTGTATTTTTTTAATGAATAAAGTTTTGTTCCTTCTTAAATATTTTTGATAAAATTTATTCGGATGCTTATTGAATCTATAATGTAAATCAAATGATTTCACTATTTAAATTTCTTGAGTGATGTCTTTTTTTAGCATATTGATTTCAATTAGGTTTGATTGGTTAAAGGTATCCTTGTAATTGAATCACTTCTATATGAGGTAAAATAATCATATTGGTATTGATATGATATGTATTTAAATTTAAGTGTTCACATGGGGGTCTTTGGGGGAATTTAGAAATTACGTTAAGAAATATATTTAAACAAGGAAGAGGGGAGTGTCTGAGATATATAAGCTTGTCCATGACTAAAATTTTAATTATGATTTCAATACCTATTTAATTCAACCAAATTACTCTATATATTATATATTTTTTAACCTTTGTGTATTTCTTGAATTTTAACTTTTAGTAAAATCCCCTAATTTCTCTTCTTACCAAAATATATAAAATAAAATGGATAGTATTGTTACTCAAATTGCAACCTCTTTGAGAGAAAATCTAGGGACTGCTATTTTTCATTTCTCTAGGGGATAAAATCATTAATTGATGTTTTCAAGAAAAAAACCTCACATAAATTACATGATTATTATCTTTTATAATATAAATTTATATTTTGTGATTATTTAAAATCCTTAATTATAACATAAAAAAAATTATGTGAGAAAATTTATATCGTTAAACCTCATTGTATCGAATTCAAAGCAGAATCTGATTCAATCGTTATTATAAGGAATCAATTGTTATGAGATAAATTTATTAGAAAAAAATAATCTAGTTAGTACCTCATGAACATAATATAATTTATATATATTTATCATTTATAGAATTGTAAAATAAATTACATGTGAAAGGACATGATTGAGTCCATGTATAATATATCATTATATATGAAACAAATGAAAATTATGTTTGAGAAAACAAATAAAGAATCAATTTTAGAATCATCATATGTAGGAGTACCTTCAAAAATTTTCCTATGCTACATATAATAACATAGATACACATAAATAAAAAAATAAAAGATAATATAAAATATATAGAAACTTTAAATTAAAACATAAATCAAGGATTCTTGTCATGATTCTTTGGAATATATCATGTTTCCTTTATAGGATTTCTCAAACTATTTCATATATTTAAAAACAAGAAGAATAAAATATAGAATATTTGAATCTATGATATAAAAGAAAAGGATTTCCCACACACACACACACACACACAGATATATATATATATATAATGTTTCATGGGGAGCAATTTCTTAATAATTTATAAATGTTTTCACCAAAATATATAAACAGTTTGGTTAATCTTGTTTAATTCCCCTGACCAGGTATTCAATACATCATAAAAATAATTATTGGCTTAACTATTTGATAAATATTAAATTAATATATTTTATAAATTGAAAAATATGTTTTCATTTGAATTATACTGCATTAAACATATTAGTATTAATGCTCACCTGAGAGCTAACATATTTATTAAACCCCTTAAACCTTACAATTGTAAAAATCATACTTTTGGCTTCAACTATAATTCCCAAGATAACATATTTATTATCTATTACTTTGGGCTCATATATAAGAATACCCATAATATAATCAATAACGGGATCACCCAACACTCTATGGGTATAACAATCTTGAAATATATATAATGATCACCTGAGAGCTATAATGGGTCTCAACACTTCATAAAAATGTCAAAGATTCATATCATGAACAAAACCATTGAAATACTATTTTAATCCCATCTGTAAAACAATTTCATATATAAAAATAAATAATTACCTTAAAAAATCATCTTTAATTCCAAATAATCAAGAAAAAGGAAATGAGGGGTTTTATTTGAAAAAAACATGATGTATTTTATAGGAATAAAAACATCAAATAATTTTTCTAGTGGTAGTAAATATATTTTCCACTAAATATGTTAAAATAGATCATTTTTTTGTAAGGAGTGTCAAACATTACTTTGAAATATTCCTTTTTGAAATTAATTATATGAAAGTAAAAAAGATTCCAAAAAGTTTCATTATAAATCATTTATTTTCAATTTAAAAACATAAATAAAATATCACCAAAAATATAGATATGGGAGAAAAAGTGTTTTAATGGGAACATCAAAAGTTTGTTTTTAGAAAACGTCCATTACCAATAGTTTGATTTTTCATGTACATTGGTTATATTCATGTATAAAAAACATATTATAACATTAAAATTTATTGAGAACCAATGTACATTTAACTTTTCCTTTACATAATTTAACAACAAGTTATATACAATTAATACATCAATTAAATACACATGAGATTTTTTACTATATTTGGTTTATATTTGAGAAATGACTTTTATGAGTAGAATATTTTCAAAGAGTAAATTATTTAATCATATCCATTATAATAATCATAAAATAAATATCATTTTTATAGAAAAATTATACTTTTAAATTCAACCACTAAATATGGTTATGAAAAATAATCTACATTACAATCATAGATATGTTAGGTCATTCGTACACATGAGCAATGTTTCCACTTTTCAATGATAATTATGAATATAAGTTATATATTATTTTGTATTTATAGAATTATAATAATATCATAAATATCATAATACATCTATATATACACATATATATACAATTAATGTGATTTGGTGACGAAAAGTGTACCACATCAATTAATGGAGGTGGTAATCCACACTAACACACGTACGATGTTATCATCTATCACTGAATAGAAATATTAGAAGTCAAATGGTATATTATATAGTCCTAATGATAATTTTTTATAAAATATCATATATAAACATTAATTCCATAATTATAATGAATCCTTCAAATATTATTATGGAAAACAAGTTACATTTATCCACCATGTAGTAGTCCATAATACACACAAATGGTGGATTCGTTTCCCATTTTATGGAAGATGATATGGATATTAGATATAAAAATAACATAATAAAACATATAATATTTATGATATTTGTTTTATTACATAATAATGGTTATTTATTATTTTATGAGTGTGGAAGAAAAAGTAAAATAGAAACGCTCGATTATTAATGATACGTTTTCTTCAGAAAGGATCCTTTTCTTTACACCATAAACCCACTAAAGTTCATATTTTTCCCAAAATAGGGAATGTAAAATGTGTTGAGGAATTTTATAAAGGTATATAGGTATAAAATCATCAAAAATTGTTTTTATAATTGTGATGTAAAGGGAAAAAGATATTCCCTTTAATAAGATAGGGGATGGGCACTCTTGGTATTTAAAAAAAATTAATTAATATAAATTGGTTTTAAAATTAAAATAGATTAGAACATATTTATTAAAAATATATAATAATTATTTATTGAAATTATATAGTAAAATAAAAACTATAAAATTTATTTATAACCATTTTATCCCCATCTTTTGATTTTAACCCCATGTTATCCTCTTCCACTCTTACTATTTCAAAAAAGATTTTTTTTCTTTGACGGTAAATATAGATTCCATAATTGAAAAAATGTACCACAAATAAATCATGGATGATAATATTAACAATGCCTTAATTAATTGGAAAATTATAATATTATTAATATTTTATATCATTTGATATTTTTTTATAAAATCTCATTAGCATAAATTTAGAGAACTATTCAATTTTATATTAATAGGATCATCAAAAAATATTATTATATCCCTAACAAGTAATTTCAATCTATAAAATTAACAGAATAAAAAATTATACCAAATAATAAGTATTTCAATATGGTTAATATCTTTAATTTTATTTTCTCATTTATTTAATAATAATTTCTTCTGCGTTTTGTCTAAATTTAAAGTAATTTTTTATTCAATAAATATAAATAATAAACTACAATGATAAAGATATAATTAATTAATATCAGAAAAATATTTATAAACAAACATATAATTTCATTATCCCCATTTTAAAAATATTATATTTGTTAAAAACAAGTGTGGTATTTTTTATTTTTAATTAAATAAAATATTATGAAGGTTATAATGGGATCCAAACAGAAAAAAGGCCATATAACCAAATAAAGGTAAACTATTATTGAAAAAGAATCATCCAAAAAAATTGGAATCTTTTAAGAATATTTTATAGTCCATATAATTTTAATTTTATAATTAATTATTATATTTACACATTTCCAATGTAACAACAACTACTATGGTTAATATTCATAGTGAAAAAATATTATTATATCCCTAACAAGTAATTTTAATCTATAAAATTAACAGAAAAAAAATTATACCAAATAATAAGTATTTCAATATGGTTAATATCTTTAATTTTATTTTCTCATTTATTGAATAATAATTTCTTCTACGTTTTGTCTAAATTTAAAGTAATTTTTTATTCAATAAATATAAATAATAAACTACAATGATAAGGATATAATTAATTAATATCAGAAAAATATTTATAAACAAACATATAATTTCATTATCCCCATTTTAAAAATATTATATTTGTTAAAAACAAGTGTGGTATTTTTTATTTTTAATTAAATAAAATATTATGAAGGTTATAATGGGATCCAAACAGAAAAAAGGCCATATAACCCAATAAAGGTAAAATATTATTGAAAAAGAATCATCCAAAAAAATTGGAATCTTTTAAGAATATTTTATAGTCCATATAATTTTATTTTTATAATTAATTATTATATTTACACATTTCCAATGTAACAACAACTACTATGGTTAATATTCATAGTGAAAAAATATAAATGTGAATTATTTAAAAAAAATCCCACATATAAAAAATGTGGAATCCATTCTTCAAAAATTTAAACATATAATATCTAGAATGTTATTTAAAATTAAAATAGAAAAACATAACAATAAATAGTTTCTATAAAAAATTACATTTTAACATGAAAACATTTTTATATTAAATTAAAGTATAAAAAAAAGTTTTAAAATACGTTAATAAAATTATTTTAAATAATAAATAATTTTTTTAAAAAAAATAGAAAATATTATTTTACATTTTAAATACTTGAAAATAAATACAATATTTTATAATGAAATTATAATTTTTCACTATTTAATAAGAAATCAATATTTTCTGAAAATAAAAGAAATTCGTCGAAAGATAAATTTTACATTTTCAATTAAAAAATAATATTACTTTGGTGAATGTAAAATTATATATTTTCTAATTGAATATTTAAATAAATCATTAGAAAAAAGACCTTAATGAAAATATTATAATTTTAATTTAAAAATTAAATAACATTTTTATAATGAATATAATAATCTGATTTTAAAATAATGAATATTTATAAGACATGAAGATGATTTATTGAAAAAATACATTTATTTTCACATTATTAACCATGTTTTTAAATTACACACACAAAATTGTATTAACTTATTAAAAAACCAGGAATATCATTCTATCCTATAATTTTCATACTCACATATTTATTCTGGAACCATTTGATATTTCCATAAATCCTTAACCTATTGAGTTTCTTTATTCCATAGTACATTAAATCTACAGTCATGAATTTCAATAGGATGTTCCTAGTTATAACAGTTCTTTTCCAACAAAAATACATCAGTGTTAATAACATGTGAAGAATCTACAACAAACTTCTTTAATATATAAACTTGAAAAGCATAGTGTTACTAGAAAAAGCATGGAGGTAAACCACTCAGTAGGAAAATAATCGCAAATTCCATAGTAATCCATTGAAAGAAGGTGTAAAATTTAACTCATGTTATGAATTGGTCATTGAGACTTTACAATAGATTTATTATTAAATGATTCAATGAAATTTATTTTATTTCTTATTAACTGCTGATGTAGACACCAAAAAAATTATATCAACTTCGTATCATAGTAAGAAACATTAGAGTGAGGATCACTATATAATCTGACTATTCATCTTGAAATTCTATTGAGAAATTTGTTCCAAATTCTTTTTACCTTGAATGTTATGTAAATGAATAGATTTTATTTATATGAAAATAATAACCCAAATCCAAATATTACCTCGATATGACTTTTGTAATCCACCCATGAAATCCATGGGTATATTTTCTGATTTCCACTACTGTACATGGAACCAATAAATATTAACTTTGTAATTATCATTCTAAAGTTACCCTTCTTGAATAATTAATCCATTTACAATTAAATATTTTATTCTTTCTAAATGTTCTTAATTCAATCTTTTAATGTTGAATTCCATGAAACCTAAAACAAAGCTATATATTTTTTATGTATCTACAACTTCTTGGCCATGATTCATCAAATAATTGATCAATGGGTCACGATTCTAAAATTACATTGTTTATACAAACTTAGTATTCTAATTAAAAGCATCGAATTACTTATTAACTTTTCCAAGTTGTTATTAAATCCTATAGTCATAATTTTTAATCAGTTCTAAATATATTCACTATCTCATGATCATATATTTCAATGTGTATATATATACTTAAATGTTTTTTTATAATTTTATATTGCACACTCAGGTCTAAATAATTTATTCCTACAAATATTTAAATAAAAACCCACAATAGGAAATATAGATAATGAAATGGATAATTTCACTCATGAGTATTTAATTTCATCTAGCATTTTCAATTAAATGATCATTATACATATGAATTCTGCTAATTATCTTCAATGAAGAATCACTATAGATAAAAACTTAACCATATATAGATGTAAAGTCCAAAAATAGATTATTCTTTAGTGGTATTTTTTGTTTCGTAATACAATCATTAAATTATTATATCCATATAGATTTAACACCATTTCGAGTCATATTAATCATTGTGTTGGATAACTGATTTTTTTAACAAACCACACATAGTAACATGTTAATCCATGAAAACGATGAGTCATTTTGCCTATTGATGTTCTTGTAGATTATTAAAAAAACATCAGTTTTAGTATGTTCAATAATTATTCTATATTTATAAATAATTTACCCCTATAAATAAATCTATTGCAACCAGATTTTACTGTTAGTACATTATCATTACTGTTTGTTTTCATCTAATGGTTGAAAAAAATCTATAGGTTCCATTCATATTCCTCCTGAGTTTTAGTGTAAAATAATGTCTCACCAATAATCACAATAATAATATAATAGAAATAATCATGTATAGTTTTATTCAAAAGATCCATAAATATGACTGGTTCACTAGAAAAAAATACAACAACTACAAACTCATAGTTTCCATATCTAGACTAAAATGTTGTCTTTGGAATATCATCATCCTTCACATTAAAATAGTGGTAACCCAAACTGATATTAATCTATATAAATTATTTGGTCCCATGGAGTTAATATATCAAATCACTAATATAAGGCATAGGGTACTTGTTATTAAAAATGATGAAATTAAAATCTCGATAATTGATTAAAAGCCTCATGTAAACATATTTCTTTTAACGAATAAAATATGTTCACCCAAAGGTGAAGTACACGGATGAGTAAAACCATTATCTTAAAACAATTGGAATTTCATTTTTAATTTCAAATTTTATTATTATTCCATTCAATAAATGGATTTTTAAATTAGTTTAACATCATATACTATTTCAATATTAAATCCAACCTCTTGTTTCAGAACACATCTGAGAAATTCATCAGGAAAAACATTAATATATACATTTACTACAAGAACAACACTAATAAAAATAGTTTATTTTTTCAACAACATGTTCCATGTAACATTAAATACAATTTATAATGAATTCCTTTCTCTATTGGTAAGTTATTAATAATAATGTATTTTATTACAACATTATTGGATATAAAATATATCATAGAAAGATTAACTAAAACCCCACCCATTCTAAAAATAAAATCAAACTATACTATTGTAAGTTCAATAATATTCAATAGAAAGGACATTCCACTGGTAAAAATTGGATGGTTTTTATATATATAGTTTTTATTAGAGTCTCCACCTTAAATTCTAGCAGTTAGTTATAATGATCCAGCCTAAAAAATTACACCATGTTATGTTTTAAGTTAATAATTAATTCCATTACTTTTGATGATATTTTTATATTTATATTTTTAAAAAATTTGATCATATATAATACATTAAAAAACAATATATATACAATGTGAAATATTACAATTAATACCAATTCTACCTATAATAAAAAACATTTTAAATAAAAATTGATTTATTTTTCATGAAAATATTCATGACTTTTGTCTTGATATCATTATTTCCCATACCCATCCTTAAACCATATAAAAAAAATTAAAATGTGGGATGAGTTCAAAAAGAATAATATAGTAAATTAAAAAAAATTATTAATTTATCCATTTAAATGAAAGAAAACACATCAAATGTTTACCATTATTTCAGTAATATTTGAGTGAAATCCAATAAATATTTTTATAATGAAAAAAAATACATTTTCTTCAATTGAATAATTTTAAATATATTTCTTGAATATATAAATTATGTCGGTAACTAGGGAAAACACCATTCATATCAATCTAAAGAATTGAGTAACTGATATGGAAATTTTGCAAACCTAGAGAAATCAATAAATTTGAGGGATATCATTGGCCCACTAGCCATTTGTTTATCATGAAATATCTGATCATATATTTAATACAAAACCACCCATACATTGATAAAAAAGGTACCACACACTCTTATATTATAATATAACCACCAGTCATCTTAAACTATTCCCAAGAACTATTAAATTATCATAAATCATAAAATATATCATTTTCATACTAAAAATATTTTCAAAATATTTTAATTGTACCTGAAAACGTCATTAGGGTATATAAATAACCATTACTTTTAAAATTTATTTTTTAATTCCAGAATATAATTTTATTTTAAAACACCATTTTCAGAAACAATATAATTTCAAAAAGGGTAATGGGTATTTTCCTGGAAGAAAAAATGAAACATTTTAATTGAAAAAAACATTAAATAATGTGTATAGTGGTAGGAAATGTAATTTTTATTGTTAACATTAAAATACAACTTTATTTTTGACGGTTGTAATGAATGTTAGAAAATATTTGTACAAAATTATTTTATTAAGAAACTAGAATGAATGAAAAAAATCATTTATAATAATATCATGTTCATTTAATTACATTCATAAAATAATTTTAAAAATATGGACATTGAAGATAATGTATCTTTGAAGAAAAAAATTGAAATATGTTTTTAATATAAAAAACCCTTACCACTTTGGAATCATTTCAATCATAATCCCCATGAATGATTAATATTAGAAAAATATTAAGTATCATGAAAATAAGGAAAATTCATGTCATTAACTATCCAAGGTGATGTATAAATATAAGAACCCGACTTTAAACATTACTTATTATTGAATTAAATGAATAATTAACATTTAGGATCTTTTAAGGTTTAGAGTTTTAGAGAATTAGGACATAACTATTACATCTCAAAAGATTACAAAGTAGACACTTCTACTAAGTTTCCATAAAATAAAAACAATTAAAAAGAAACATGTCTAGTTCCATGTTTTAGACAGCCTGACATTTTCTTGATCCCATCCTTGACCATATTAAACTTTATTTCATGTGAAAAACATTCCAAAAAAACTTGGGATGAGCATAAAAAGCTCAGTAAGGGATACAAAAAGAAGGAAAACTGTTAGTTTTTCAAAACAACAAGTAAACCATGAATACTTTATCAAAGTTATACTTTTCAACTTTATGAAGTAGTATAAACTCTTAAATGAATAAAATATCATTATTTACCCTTTTGTAACCAAAAGATTACCATAAAACCCATATACATAACATATAAAGGTAACTTGGGACATAAACTTACTTAAATGGAATAACCATACGGTCAACTTCCACACATATCACTTAATGGAATAGCCATACAGCCGACTTCCATACCCAATGCATTGGAGGTTATAACGTAACCACCCGTACCGGTATTCACGGCACCACCCATCATATGGTTTATCACGTAACCACCCGTCAAATATCCAAGTACCATTATAAAATCATAAGACATAAAACAAATATAATGGAAAGAAAACATTTCCACATTTTGATCACAATATATCACTTAAATATATTCACAGAACAAGTTCATCATAAAAACCATTTTCAATACCAAAATACATAAAAGAGTATATGGTATTTATTTCATTTTAAAAACATTATGGCTTGTTGAGGAAGCCAAAGACCAAATAATACTCACAGCAGTAGAAAAGGTCGTTGTCACCGTGTACGTTAAAATAAACATTCCTTTTTGTCGTTTAGTAAAATTATTCATAGAAAAATATTCCCTTTGAATGAAATGAAAAGTCAAAGGTGTTTTATACAGCGTATAAAAGAAAGTCTTGTATTAGAAAAAAACATGCTTCAATGAAAGGAGATTGAGATGAAGTCCCTTACAAAGACAGTATCCTTGGATTAATGACAAATCAATAAAAGAATTATGTGTGAAAAATGAATACACCAAATATAAGTGGCTATTAAGTGTAAAACAATCAAAGCTCATTCACCCATATTCATATAACGACATATTCAAGGAGTACAAGTTTATCCCAAAGATTCGAAATTGGGTTATGAATTCCCTTGCAAAAAATCGACAGCCTAACGGCGTCACTTCCAAATTCAGAAAATGAGTTGATGAGAGATAAAAAGGGTATCTCATCACCTGTAAATTAAATTTACAACAATAAGGATATATGAGAACATATCCCAACATAATAAGATGTAATTTAAAAGACATAACAAATGAATTCTTTTTAATGAAGAGGAGGGTGAAAGGTTCCCTTACCGACTTGGGTACCTTTCGAAACATACACCCCATGAAATAAGGACAATACAACATTGATGTAAATACTCATAAACGCAATTATATTACACAAAGAGTATAATAATGGTCAGTACATATACCACTCAAAGGAAATGTTGGAAAATGTAGCAGAAATCTCACAAGAATAAAAGTGAGATGAAAAATCCCTTACGAAAACTCGACAGCCTAACGGCGCCACTTAAAAATTCCAAAAATGGATTGATGAGATCAAATAGGGTCTCTAAAAATACTATCATAAAATTTACATAAAGAGTAATATAAAATAGCATCCCCCAACATAAAAAAGAGGAGCTTAAAAGAAGTGACATAAAGGAGAGTACTTAAAAAGAGAGATATTGGATCTCTTACGAAAATTCGGCAGCCTAACGACGCCACTCAAAACTTCTAAAATGGATTGATTAGAGAAAATAGGGTCTCTAATCATATGAACATAAAAATTACAGTAAGAGTAATATAAAAGAACATCCCAATCATAAGAAATATGAGCTTAAAAGGAATGACATAAAAGATTGTACTTAAAAAGAAAGAGAGGGGTAGGATCCCTTACCTCAAGTCCGACTTGTCTTGTTCATTTATTTATATTCTGAATAATAAACTTTGGTAAATTTATAATTTCTTAATGCCCTACTTTAATGATTATTATTCAGTTCATATCACATATTATAATGTTATAATAATTGGTTAATAATTTGAGTTCATATCAGACGTTTTTGTCGATGTTTGGTACATGAGTCACAAATGAACTTGATTGAAAATGATTGTCCTTGTAGATATAAGTAAATCATTTCCAGGATATTATTAATGATTTAAATATCATATATATCTAGTAAATATTCATTTTATACTATTCCATAACATTTGGAGATAAAAAGAAATGAAATGCACCGTTCATTGAGACGGTAGGTCGTACGTACGCATGAATGCTACTTTCATTTCTTTGACATATTAATGGAATTAAAAAAATTGAGAGAGATATATGTTATAATTACAGTATAATATATATGTTTTATAGGTCACATAAGTTCATTAATTTCATTCTTTATACATTCCATGCATTGCATGAACGAGTCACATCACTTGAGGGGGCGGTAGTCTGCACTTCCTCATATGAAATTATCACATTTGGACAACATGCAAAGCATAAAGGTATGTTTTAAATATAAAATACAGAATCATATTGAAACAAAATACCATATATATCATATATAAAATACAGTGACATCATAATGGCCACCATGAAAGGTTTTAATAGAATATTTAATAATCATCGTTTCGTGAGTCAGTAATTCGCCATCCATAGAAACAGTATGTTCTTTAACCTTTAGACGAAGGTGTGTGTAGGTGTAGCTCTAATCCTTCTAATGAAAACATCATATTATATTGAAGATAGTGGTTTTGTTACAAAATAAATGAATAAACATAATTAATGGGTTTGGAGAAGAAAAATAAAACAAAAGAACACTAAGGAAGACTTTAACTTTTAATCGGGTAACTCTTTTTGATTTGAGCTCAAAGGCTTCCTTGGAAAGACTTTATCCCAATGTGAGTCTTCTAGGAGTAAGAGAGGGGTATTTAGATACAAAATGGGTAGGGTTTATCTGAGACAAATTCTTGAGAGGTGTGGGTAAGCTGGTAGAGGTGGGGTCCTTTTATAAGAGTAGAGGAGGGCACTTTTGGAATGTTATGAAAGGTTACATTATTATAAAATGATTTTCGGATTTAAAAGGTCCCAAAATTATATATTTCGAGGGTAAGGTGATAAGATTCCGAAATAAACCCATGCAATAGGTTTTTTACAAGTTTAGGTCTTAGATTTTACATTATCTTTTCATTTTATTTAAATCGTTAAATAATGAGGTAATCGCTGCATCATCATAGTTTCATAAATAATTTAATTTATATAATGTATAAAAATTATAAAAAAACTATAATAATGTAGGAAATAGTTTTAGATTTATAATTAATATTTATAGTAAAAAATATGACTTTTATAACCCCATTTAAAAATTGTTTTAGTAAAACAACACATGTTTGTGACATTTTTATTTTAACATTAAATAAAAAGTTATTAATGTCATTTTCCTACCAATGTGGCTCCATAGGGTCCCCAAGTTGACCCATGGATTTTATTGGTCTGAAATTAAATATCCAATATGGTTAGGACATGTGTCGAGGTCATTTCATATAATTAAAACATTATTTTTACCTTAAACTACATTAATTACCTCTAATCGCGATTAAAAACTTAAAAGTTACTATTCACCAAAAAATTATTTTAATCCCATTGAACCACATTTTAATTCCTAATGACAACCATGTTTGTCAGATTTTTGAAATCGAAAACACAGAGGTGGTAAAATTTCTTTTAAACTAAAAATCAGTTTTTTAAGTACCACTTAGTGGTTTCACTATTCATCAAAAATTGAAGTTTTTCAGAAAATTACCAAAACTTAACCCTAAGCTATATATTATATTCTGAATTAAAAAATGATTTCTATTTTACAAAATTCAAAACATATAAGTAACGTTAATTAATTTAATATTTAATTCCCGCTGTCAGGACAAATAGAGTGTTTTTATGAAAAAATATATATCAAATGATTGACACTAGTTTATGTCCAATTTCAAATTGAAATTAATTCCAATGATCACCATTATATTAAATGGTAGAAATATATTCTAGTTGAACATTAAAAACAATCCAAAAGATGATCTAATCATATAAATAAATTAGATTAAAAAGAGGTTTTGAATAAAAATACAACATTTTTCACTTATTCATTAAAAATGAACTTTATTGTAAAAATACCAAAAATTTATACAAAGTAAATTTTGATGTCCCTATTTTAAAGAAAAAATTTTTTTGTCCAATATAACACATAAAATTGTCAAAAAATGGATTTAAAAGAGGTTTTCCATCAAAAGGCGGTTAATCGACCTTTTAAAGAATATTAGAATGTTTACGCTTAAAATTGGATTCATTCGCATTTTTAATCCTCTAAAATTTATTGTAAAAAGTAAAAATATTTGACAAACATATATAATCATTTTGTAGTTATTTATGTTCATTCCCGTCATTACAACAGCTAGGTGTTAACTACCATTTAAAATAAAATTATTTTATTATTAGACTGCAACGTAAGATTTCAAAGGAACTCGTTGGTGCATATTGGGTAAGCCATCGGGCATAGCATTCCCTCTAAATTAATATTAACATTTTATTCACAAATAGGGATAAATATAAAAATTTCATGTTCTTTATTTACCTGGGGTTTTACATCCTTCCCCCATTTTGGGAATTGCGTCCTTGCGATTTTATATTTGGGCTCGGAAACTTCATTGAAAGTCCCACATCGGAATAAGAGTCGGTAAAACAATCATTTTAAAAGAAAGAAAGAGAATTATAGAGGTCACTAGAGTTAACCAATACTAGGATTCCATGTAGGAAAACAATGATATGGAAGAAAAAGCAAAGGATCATGTTCTGAGGGAGAGTGATAGAAAACATGTTTAGGAGAAAGTTAACCACAAGAAAATCACAAACTTGTGGTGGGTTAAACGGTATTCGATTCCCCAGTAGGAAACGTTAATAGACAACATTTTTTTAAGTTACTTTTCAATGAGATATTTATTTTTGATCTTAAGGAAACATACTTACTTGTCATGTTGACTTTCAACTTTTACTAGATTTCTTACACAAACTCATACATTCCCACAAATGATGAGTATTTAGGAAGACTTGTTCACATTAAGAGTACTATAATCAACTTCTAGAGAATCACTTAATCCAAAAAAGAGAAATATATATTTCCCATGTCTTTATACCCTTACCAAAACCAAAATTGTTAGAAAAAGATCAGATAATCCAGAAAAGGAAAACCCTTTATAAAAATAAAATCTATTCTTAATCTCTAAAATTTGTCCAACGAAACCCAAATTTAAATGAGGACCATTAGATAAACAATTTGTCTATTAAATTATTCAAATTAAACCAAACTAAGATTGAAACCCAAATATTTTAAGTATTTAATCACATAGTCTTCCAAGGTACAAATTAACACTTATATCCAAATAACATCAGTTGCTCTAAAAGTCTCATATTGAAAAGTAATTAACCTAATCACATATCCTATATGATCAGTTAATAATTTCCATATATAACCCAAATTCAACTTACTCTTAATTCATAAAATCATCTAACTAAAAATAATAAGTCATAAGAACTAGGGACTTCCTGTAGTCCAGTGGTAGGTGATAAATACTAGTCACACTTTGGTCGTGGGTTCGATTCCCGCAGCTTTGTCCGACGCGACGGGTTGTCACACGGTCTATGTGTTGTCCTTTTTATAAAACTAAAAAAATAACCCTAACATGTTTTAACCTCAATAGTTTCCTTATACATCTCATTTTCCTCCAAATTCATTACGATCTCAATATCTTAATTCTTGAAGTCTTATTTCACCTCCATAAGATAAAATAAAACGATTCCCAAAATAAATAACAGCATACCTTGATCATAGTGTCCACTAGGTTTCATCATCATCTTGTTCACATAAGTAGAAGTCCCATGGATTACAACAATGATTTAAAGATCCTTCAAAATCATTTTCTTCCTCCATCCAAATACACCTTGTACAACATGGGTCATATGGGTGTTCACATAAAAACAGTTTTGGAAAATAATCATGAATTACATATAATTCCAAAACATCTGATAAAACATGATTTCTATAAAATAGTCGGACAGAATTTGAGTTGAAACTTTCTATTAATGTCCCTTTTAAAATACCATAAGTACACGTTGAGAGACTATATTTTAAAAGGAAATATAAATAGGTTGTGCAAGGGTCTCCTTCCTCAGCACCATTTTTAAAATCATAATATGCTTCAAATTCTTGTGATAAGGTAAAATATTTGAAAATACCTTGATAATATTTGCCTTTCTTGAAAATATGAGAATATTGTGAAAATAGTATTTGTCTAAATACAACCCATGATCCACTATGATAACGAGGTATAGTGGAGGTGTTTTATATCTCAAATAACTTCTTGCAAGTGAGTTGTATGCTAGAAAAAGTTTCACAATCATCTGAACATGACTTTGCAGTAATTATTGTAAGCCTGTCATCAGGAAGAGATAGGAATGTCATTTGAGATCATCCTCCTTCCATTCGTAACTGACTTTAATTGACCTGAAAAAAATTTTAAAATAAGGATTTCACTGAAATAATAGAAATAAGGATGAACCATGTGTCTAACAAAAACTCATAATCCTTAAAGTTGTCTAAACCGACCTTTGATACCAACTATAAGATCCCGACCTTAAACATTACTAATTATTGAATTAAATGAATAATTCACATTGAGGATCTTATCAGGTTTAGAGTTTTAGAGAATTAGGAAATAACTATTACATCTCAAAAGATTACAAAGTAGACACTTCTACTAAGTTTTCATAAAATAAAAACTCGGAAAAACAAACTTGTCTAGTTCCATGTTTTAGACAGCCTGACATTTCCATAATCCCATACATGACCCTATTAAACTTTATGTCCTGTGAAAAACATTCCAAAAAAATTGGGATGAGCATAAAAAGCTCTGTAAGGGATACACAATGAAGGATAACTGTTAGTTTTTCAAAACAACAAGTAAACCATGAATACTTTATCAAAGTAATACTTTTCACCATTATAAGGTAGTATAAACTCTTCAATGAATAAAATATCATTACTTACCCTTTTGTAACCAAAAGATTAACATAAAACCCATATACATAACATATAAAGGTAACTTGGGACATAAACATACTTAAATTGAATAACCATATGGTCGACTTCCACACATATCACTTAATGGAATAGCCATACGACCGACTTCCATACCCAATGCATTGGAGGTTATAACTAACCACCCATCCAGGTATTCACGGAACCACCCGTCATATGGTTTATCACGTAACCACTAGTCAAATGTCCAAGTACCATTATAAAATCATAAGACCTAAAACAAATATAATGTAAAGAAAACATTTCCAAATTTAGATCACAATATATCACTTAAATATATAGAAAAAACACGTTCATCATAAAAACCATTTTCAATAACAAAAATACATAAAATATTTTATGGTATTTATTTAATTTTAAAAACATTACGGCTTGTTGAGGAAGCCGAAGACCAAATAATACTCATGGCAGCGGAAGAGGGCGTTGTCACCGCATACATTAAAATCAACATTCCTTTTTGTCATTAAGTAAAATACATCGTAGAAAAAGATTCCCATTGAATGAAATGAAAATTCAAAGGTGTTTTATACAGCGTATAAAATAAATTCTTGTATTAGAACAAAACATGCCTCAATGAAATGAGATTGAGACGAATTCCCTTATAAAGACGGTATCCTTGGATTAAGGACAAATCAATTACATAATTATGTGTGAAAAAAGAATACACCAAATATAAGTGTATATTAAGTGTAAAACAATCAGAGTTCATTCACACATATTCATAGAACAACATATTCAAGGAGTACAAGTTTATCCCAAAGAATCAAAATTTTGTTAAGAGGTTCCGTTGCAAAAATTCGACAGCCTAATGGCGTCACTTCAAAATTCAGAAAATGAGTTGATGAGAGATAAAAAGGGTATCTAATCACTTTTACATTAAATTTACAACAATAAGGATATATGAGAACATATCCCAACATAATAATATGTAATTTAAAATGCATAATGAAAGAAGTCTTTTTAAAGAAGAGGGGGGTGAAAAGTTCCCTTACCGACTTGGGTATCTTTCGAAACATACTCCCCCTGAAAGAAGGAAAATACAACATTAATGTAAATACTCATAAACTAAATTATATTACACAAAGAGTAGAATAATGGGAAGTACACATACCACTCAAAGGAAATGTTGGAAAATGTCGCATAAATATCACGGGAATAAAAGTGAGATTAAAAATCCCTTGCGAAAACTCGACAGCCTAACAGCGCCACTTAAATCATCCAAAAATGGATTGATGAGATCAAATTGGGTCTCTCATCATATTAACAAAAAATTTACAGAAATATTAATATAAAATAACAACCCCAACATAACAGACGATCTTAAAATAAGTGACATAAAAGAGAGTTCTTAAAAAGAGAGAGATTAGATCTCTTACAAAAATTCGGCAGCCTAATGACGCCATTCAAAACTTCCAAAATGGATTGATGGGAGAAAATAGGGTCTCTCATCATATGAACAAAAAATTATAGTACGATTAATATAAAAGAACATCCCAATCATAAGAAATATGATCTTAAAAGGAATGACATAAAAGAGTTTACTTAAAAGGAATGAGAGGGGTAGGCTCCCTTACCTCAAGTCCGACTTGTCTTGTTCGTTTCTTTATATTCCTGAATAATAAACTTTGGTCAATTTATAATTGCTTAATTTCCTCCATTAAATATTATTATTCATTTCATATCACATATTATAATGTTATAATAATTGGTTAGTAACGTGAGTTCATATGAGACGTTTTTGTCGATGTTTGGTACATGAGTCAAAAATGAACTTGTTTGATAATGATTGTCCATGTAGTTATAAGTAAATCATCTCCAGAATATTATTAATGACATAAATATCAAATATATACAGTACATATTTATTTTATACTATTCCATAACATTTGGAGATAAAAATAAATGAAATGCACCGTTCATGGAGACGGTAGGTTGTACGTACGCATGAACACTACTTTCATTTCATTGACATATTAATGGAATTAAAAATAATTGAGAGATATATATATATTATAATTCCAGTATAATATATATGTTTTATAGGTCACATAAGTTCATTAATTTCATTATTTATAAATTCCATTTATTTCATGAACGAGTCACATCACATGAGGGGGTGGTAGTCCACACATCCTCGTATTAAATTATTGCATTTACACAACATGCAAAGCATAAAGGTATGGTCTACATATAAAATACAGATGCATATTGAAAAAATAAATACCATATATATCATATATAAAATACAGTGACATCATAATGGCCACCATGAAAGGTGTTAAGAGAATATTGAACAATCATCGTTTCGTGAGGCAGTAATTCGCCATCCACAGAAACAGTATGTTCTTTAACCATTAGACGAAGGTGTGTGTAGGTGTAGCTCTAATACTTCTCATAAAAAAAATCCTAGTATATTTAAGATACTGGTGTTGTTACAAAAGAAAGGAATAAAAAGAGGTTAGGGGGTTGGAGAAGCAAAATAAAACAAAAGAACACTAGGGATGACTTTACCTTTAAATCGGGTAACTCTTTTTGATTTGAGCTCAAAGGCTTACTTGGAAAGACTTCTGCACAAAGTGACGCTTCTAGGAGTAATAGAGGGATGTGGAGAGACAAAATGGGCAGGGGTTGGCCGAGAAAAAGGCTTGAAGGTGTGGGTAAGGTGGTAGAGGTGGGGGCCTTTTATAAGAGGAGAGGAGGGCACTCTTGGAAAGTTATAAAAGGTTACTTTATTATAAAATGATTTCTGATTTAAAAGGTCCCAACATTAAATATTTATAGGATAAGGTGATAAGAGTTCGAAATCCACCCATCCAATAGGTTTTTTACATGTTTAGGTCTTAGAGTTTACATTATATTTTCATTTTATTTAAATCATTAAATAATGAGGTAATCGCTGCATCATCATGGTGTCATTAATAATTTAATTTATTTAATGTGTAAAAATTATAGAAAAAATATCATGATGTAGGAAAGCTTTTTATATTTTTAATTAATATTTATAGTAAAAAATATGACTTGTATTACCCCATTTAAAAATTGGTTTAGTAAAACAACACATGTTTGTGACATTTTTATTTAAACATTATATAAAAAGTTAGTAATGTCATTTTCCTACAAAAGTTGCTCCATGGGTTCCCCAAGTTGACCCATGGATTTTATTTATCGTCCATGACACATCCAATAAGTGTAAGACATGTGTCAAGGTCATTTCATATTATTAAAACATTATTTTTACCTTAAACTACACTAATTACCTCTAATCGCAATTAAAAACTTAAAAGTTACTATTCACCAAAAAAAAATTATTTTAATCTCATTGAACCAAATTATACTTCCTAATGACAACCATGTATGTCGTATTTTTGAAATTCAAAACACAGAGAGGGTAAAATTTCATTTAAATGAAAAATCAGTTTTTTAAGTACCACTTAGTGGTTTCACTATTCATCAAAAATTGAAGTCTTTTAGAAAAATACCAATACTTCACCCTAAGATATATTTTATATTCCAATTTAAAAAATTATTTCTATTTTACAAAATTCAAACCATATAAGTTACCTTAATTAATTTAATAATTAATTTCCGCTGTTAGGACAAATAGCATGTTTTTATGAAACAATATATATCAAAAGATTGACACTAGTGTAAGTCCAATTTCAAATTGAAATTAATTCCAATGACCACCATTAGATTAAATGGTAATAATATATTCTAATTTCACTTTAAAACCAATTCAAAAGATGATCTAATCATATAAATAAATTATATTAAAAATAGTTTTTGAATAAAAATACAACATTTTTCACTTATTCATTAAAAATGAACTTTATCGTAAAAATAACAAAAATTTACACAAAGTAAATTATGATGTCCCAATTTTAAAGAAGAATTTTATTTTGTCAAATATAACACATAAAATTGTCAAAAAAGGATTTAAAAGTGGTTCTCCAACAAAAGGCGGTTAATCGACCTTTTAAAGAATATTATAATGTTTATGCTTAAAATTGGATTCATTCTCATTTTTAATCCTCTAACATTTATTGTAAAAAGTAAAAATATTTGAAAAAAATATATATTCATTTTGTAGTTAGTTCTTTTCATTCCAGTCATTAAAATGGCTAGGTGTTAACTACCATTTAAAATAAAATTATTTTATTATTAGAGTGCAACGTAAGATTTCAAAGGAACTCATTGTTGCGTATTGGGTAAGCCATCGAGTGTAGCGTTCCCTCTAAATTAATATTAACATTTTATTCACAAATATGGATAAATATAAAAATTTCATATTCTTTATTTACCTGGGGTGTTACAATAAACCACGCATAAATGAATATATGTGCATTACATAGAAATTTACCAATGTGAACGAAAATTGAGACAAGGTTTATTACAACTAGATGTATTCGTCATATCCATTTCTATCATCCTTAATAATTAAAATATTATAATTATTTATTTTATGGATATTTTTGTTTTGAAATTTTATTATTCTTTTATTTCAATATTTACCGTATTATATACAAGTACGTAATCAGTGAAACATACATAAGATGTTTTGATGATATTTCAGTTATATGTCTAAAAATGAATTCATCTTGTTTTCTATGGTCAAAGTGGTCATTATTTCTATATCTTTTGAATAATTATAATTTAATAATTAACAATTTTATTAATACATTATAATTTTTAAAACCAATCATTAAATATGGTTATGAAACATGAACTGCATTACTATCATTGAGACGTTCAGTCATATGTACACTAGAGTAATGTTTCAATTTTTCATTAATCATTATGGAAATAATGATTGCATTATTTCATATATAATAATTTATAATAATATCCAAAATAAAATATTATTCCTATAAATATACATATATATATATTATCATTTTTATTTTGTGTTGAAAATGTGTTACATTCCCTTGGGGAGAAGGTAGTCCGCACATAAACTTGTATGACACTATCATTTACCAATTTAACAAATAAAATGATATATTTTAATTTAAGACTGATAGTTAATTCATAATAATAATAATAATTTAATTTATAACATGTTTATTCATTAATTATATCCTTATTACCTTTCCTGTAAATTTAACATGAAAAACTATCCATTCTATCATTACTAGGGTTCGTACAACATTTCACAATGTGGTGGTATGTCATACATATGACTGATGGTTTCCTTCCACATGTGATGTAATAGTATATGTATATTGGTTGTGAAATTAACATAAAAAACCCATGTCTATTTAAGATAGTTTTTTTATTATATAATAATGATTGATTTTTATTTTATGGAGGTAGAACAATAAACAGACGAAAAATCTTGACTAAAAACATTACCTCATACTCAAAAAACATCCTTTACACACCACCATAATACCACTAAGTCTAGTATTACAACCAATAATAGGACTTTAGAAAAATGGGAGGAATTTTAGCATGTGAGTTTTCCATGTCACGACTAAACCAAATGAGATTTGAATTGTTAAAAAATGGTAAGAAGAGATGACATTTTATTAGAGAGTGGTGGGACATACATGGAATTTCCCAAAATATTAAATTAATATAAATCACATATCAATTTAATATATATCTAGACTTATTTAATTTCACTATAGGGTTAGGATGTATCAAAATAATTTCATACAAAAAACATAGACATGTTGATATTATATTTGTACCTTTATTGTTTTATATTTTAAACCCTTTCAGACATACCATGACGATGAGTATTTTTTTCACATTAAGGGTGTGTAAATTAGGTAAAAATGGAAGAGGTGACACAAAATGGTCCATGGTTCATATTATAAACCATATTCTAATCACTTTTATAAATCTAATATTTTTTAAAAAAATTCTAACATTTATTATAGTATAATTAATTATAACATGTCATTAATGTCAAATTTTCAAACTAATAATTACATTGATTTTAATAAAATCTACAACACAATTAATTTTTTTCAAAAAATATTATATATAAATAATTCCATTTTCATCTATTGAATTAGTGGATCAAATTACATATATAATATTATATTTTATTAATATTTTTAATAACCTTTATTTTTTTTATTCAAATAATTGAATAGTTACTACATCAATGTTGTGTGTGAATTTAAGAGAATTATTTATTCCCTAAAATATTTAAATAAATTACCATGATAGAAAAAATATATTTATATTTAAAAAAAATTATAACTATATATCTCCTCCTAAAAACTATATTTAAAAAATATTATAGTTATTACATACTAGAGTGTTAGATTTTAGATGTTAAAATTACTTAATATTTTTATAATCAATATCACAATATAATACATGAATATGATTTATTCTATCGTTTACTGGGTTAATAAAAAATTTCATCATTATTTTAGTAGTTGAAATTCCCAATTAACATTGAAATTTCTCATAAGTGAATGAATATGATGATATTGTGTCAAATAGAGAATTAGAATATTTAAAATCAATAAGAAACATACCAATAACCAATTAATTTTATGGTCCAAAATTATCATGATAGTAGAAAATTATTTTTACACACCCTTATATATCTAATGATAATAATTTACCCCCCATATTGACTAATTTAGGACACTTACTTGAATTTTTTCCCTATACGTTATCATAGAAACACCTCACTACTAGTTGTATACCTTTTATCCCAATAATAGATTGTTCATAAAAATTTTAATTACTATAACGAGATATATGATCATACATAAAACACTAATAACACATTCCACAACCAAAAAAACAATACGTGAAGTTTAATTTACCACACATATATTATTTTGGGCGAATTATTCTAGAATTATTAGCGGGTTTATTCTCAATTTCCTACCATATTAACAGTTTCTTACTATTATCGTATCAAGGAATATATATGTATGAAAATATATCTCGTCTTTATCAGTACAACAAAAAACATTACGAAAACTTATAAACACTCATGTAATGAAATATATAATTAAACTTTTGTTAAAATAATAATAAATCTATTAATTTTATAATGAATGATATTTATAAAATATGGTGACTACCTAGATATAATTATGATGTTCGATTCAAATGTGTCCATAGAATCCTTATCATTTTGCTTCATTTAATAGTATTTTTTATCCACTATAAGCTAATCAGACCTCATGAAATATTTTTATAGGTGATATTTGTAAATGTGTATCATTCCATGGAATCATGTGAATATATCCCAGGTATTCTAAACCAATGTCCCCCATTGATCAACTTCTCTATGAAGATGACAAATAGAAAATGTTACATTTTCACTTTATGCACTCCTAAAAACAATAAATTTATTCTCTAGGGAAATAATCTAACTTTTGGATACCACTAGGTTAAAATATACATTTAATGATGAAGTATGATTTCTCAGAAATTGATATACTATCATTATTTTCATTTACAGTAGATATAAATGCCCTCTAGTATGAATTCAACCACCATTAACAACTCGGTTCAACTAGGCCTCCACATTAAAAATATGATCAGTTTTAATTCCAATCATTTTAGGTTTTTTATTTGAAAGTATATTTTCCCATAAGTGCATTACTAATATAACATTTCTGATTCCTCTATAGAAAACCTTTAGGAACAAATATTTTTTACATGAAGTAGAATCGTAATCACAGAATTTTAAATTATTTCATGTTACCCTTTAGGTAACATATTTTACGGGTATTATATTATTTGTTTCCTAAACTCTAATGTTAACTAAGATTTTTCTTTGTAGAAAATGTAAGGACCCTTTCACAAACATTTCTTATTCTACTAAGTTTAAACATTAATTCGCTCTATTACATTCATAATGATATTTTAGGTTTAATTTTTTAGATAATTAGTTCCTAAATACTATATAATTACACACACATATATATACTTACTAGTCACTTTATTCTGTATCCATTTTTTTGAAATATAAACCTTTTAAAATGATACATGATTTTTTAATTAAAAATCATCAGGATTTTTTATCAATTACATAATTTCCCATAACCACCCTTAAACTAGGTGAAAAACATTTTAAAACATGAGAGGAGTAAAAAAATCATAGTAATGGAAATAAAAAGGAAAAAAATTCCTTTTTTTAGTGAAAGTCATGAAAACCCATTAGAAACATTTCTTAAAAACATAACATTTATAAAAAAAAGTGAATAAATTCCCTTTTAAAATGATCAATATTTTAAACATTGTAATAAGATGATTTCAATTAAAACTCATAAGAACTAAAAGATGAGTAATATAGGTGCATTTACACATGATCATATTAGAAAATTTTCAAAACCATTAAAAAAATTAATATTCATATGGGTGACATGAAATATATTTCACCAGAGAAAATAGTCATTACCCAATGCATGAGAACAGTATTGGGGTGAAACCATAATATAACCTAAAACATGATCACTCAATGCTCTCTATATATACCATTTTACTAAGATATATCAGGATCACACAAAGGAAATAATGTGGTTCCAAATTTAATAAATAACTTAAATTAACTATATAATTAATGAAACACTTGAAAAACACTTTAAACTCATGTGAAAAACAATTTTGGATATAAAAATACTCATTTCTGTTCAACACCCATTCATAAAAAAATTCCCAAAACAATATAATGGGGGTTTATTTGAAAAAACTAGAAATATTATAGATTAATAAAAACATAAAATAATGGTTACAATAGTGATAGAATTCATTTTTTCATATATGCTAAAATAAAGCATTCTATTTTGAATTTTTGCAACAAAAGTAAAAAATTATCTAAATAGATTCCATTTGGAAACCATTAAATTAGATTCAAAAGAGAAATTATATTTTAATTATAAATATGTCATTTCAAAAATAAAATCAACAATAAAATAATATTAAAAAGCATATATGGATTAAAATGTGAGTTTTATGGGAAATATTAAAAGAGTATTTTTATGAGAATGTCCAATACATTGAGTGAGACTCTTCAAGAATGATCTTAGTTTTCCACAATTACACATTTATGTTAGTTATACACCTTTATAAGAATAATTTTCATGTTCTTCATTCCTTAAACATATTTAATACCTTGTAATACTCAATTACATAATCAATTACATTCATGTAGGGTGTTTTCAGAATATTTTGATCATATATCATAATTGACTTTGGTATGTTGAATATGGTCAATGTTTTCAATAATCATTATTATATATAACCCTAATAATAATGAAACCAGAATTGGTTTTATATAAATATTATACTTATCAGTACAACTATTAAATATTATTATAAAAAGTGAAATGTGTTACAATCATAGAGACCATATGACATATATATATATGCAAGATTAAAGTATACATTTTACAAATATAATTATTGAATGAAGGTTTGGATTAATTTATCATTAAATAAAGAAAATAAATAATAAATATCATATTATTTCTATAAATTTAATTTTATAAATCATCCATGTGATTTAATGATGAAAACTAAATCACATAGATTCATGTAGGACATAGTCCAACTGTACGCACAAACAACATTATCATTATATAGTGACTGGAAAGGTAAGAAGGTAAATGATATATAATATTTTAATTATTATAAATATTTATATAATATCATATATAAATATTTATTTGATCATTATATTCAATCACTGAATGATGGAAATGGAAAATGAATTACATTGATTTGTGAGGTAGTATTCTTCAATAAACATGATCAATGGTTTTATTACTTATATGATGGAAGAGGATATGGATAAATAATGTTACATTAATATAATAATACCTTAGTATATGTAACATATAGGTGTTACTGTATAATAATGGTTAAGGAGATTTTAGGGAAGTTAAAAATGAAATAAAAGAGGACTACTCAATTAAAAACGATACCTCTTCTTTGAATAACCTCATTCCCTTAACACTTTAATACCAATAAGGTTGGTATTGTGCCCTAAATAAGGCCTCTAGAACATTGGGAGGAATTAGATGATGTTATTTTGGATAATAATTTCAAAAATAATTGTGGATTTTAGTGTTACGAAAAGGTAAGAAGAGATTCCCTTTTATATGAGATGGAAAGGGAACTCATGGAATTTCCAAAAATATAAAATTATGATAAAATAATATTGAATTTCAAATATATAAAGAGTATTTATTTTGAATATATGATTTATATGAATCAAAATAATTAAATAATATAAAATTTATACAATTTTGAATCACATTTTTAACGATATTTGTTTGTTTTATCCTTACATAATCCCTTTCACATTTACTATGACAACAACAATTTTAATTCTTTTAAGATAAATATAGTTAATATACATATTAAATGGGAACATAAATGGATTATGAATAATATTACAAAGTATATATTAATCATTTTTTCAAAATATATTATTTTAAGACCCTTTTGTTAGTTAATAAATTATTATTTATTATAATGTATAATTAATTTCAATTTTTACGATATTTCATTAATATGATTTCAATAAAAAAAATAAAAAAAGTAAATATTTAAAAAATATTTTATTATATCAATAAAATTTAATTTTAAACTATAAAATTCATATATCACAGTAATTATCTCAGATTATACTTCTTTTAATATTTTTTAATATTAGTCATTATATGTTTCCATTAATTAAATTATTACTGTGTAAGTGTTGTGTAAACATTGGAGGTAAATATTTATTATCCAAAATTCAAACAAAAACTTACAAGATTAATATAAGTTAATTTTTTCAAAAAAAAAATTTAACTAATCATTTAAACTATTTTTCCCTATTTAAAATATATAGTAGTTTTTAAAAATATGAATGTGCTATTTTTTATTTGTTTCCATATAAAATATTATAACAGTTATAATCACTTCCAAATTTATGCAAAAGACCATATAACATATCCATGCATTAGTACTAATGAAATTGTGTCATAAAATAAAATTTAGTCTAGTGTTATGGTCATTTTATAGTGCATAACATTTTATTTTTAACATTAATTACCACATTTACACTTTGCCCTGGTAAAAAATTTAATAATGTCGTTATTCATATTGACCAAAAATAAAAGAGCCATATTTAACAATTTAGTAACCAATGAATTAATATATGCAATAAATGTCTCATAAATAAAACTACAGAAGAGTAATAATTTTATTTAATATATAACAGAAAAATGGGAAAAATAAATATTTTTTTAAAAAAAATACAATATTAATTTAAAAATATTTTTATAATTAATTCTAAAATAAAATTCATTTTTAAAAAAATCCAAAATTTAAATATTTTAGAAAAAAATAATGTAATTAAATTTCAAAATTCATGAAAAATATAAATTTTTATTTTTAAGTACTTGAATAAAAATAAAATTTCAATAAAAAAAATCTAAAAAAATCACTACAAATTGAAAAATAAATATTTTCATAAAATTATATAAAATGAATCATAAGATAAAATTTAATCAATGAATTCATATATAAATTTTATATTTTCAAATTTTAATTAAATAATTTTTCAGTCAAATTATTAAATAAAACATAATTAGAAAATATTTTTGTAAAACATTTTCCATTTTGATTTTAAAGTGACTTCACAATTTTATACTAATTACTATTCTATGATATATAACTAATGAATATTTATACGACATGGGAATGACTTATTAATAAATTTAATAGGTTTATAGACATCTAATGAGGCCCATATGATTATAATCATATATTATATTGTATGAATAAATGTTATCTCTATGTCATTGCAATCATGTGAAAAATTAAAATTTTAATTACTATAAATAATTTCATACTAAAAATACCGACATAATGATTATTAGGGTGACATATTAAAATATTGAAATTTACCTTTTTTTTCTTAAATCATTATATTAATACAAATGTAGAGAAAAAATATCACTCAATTGTTTAATTTTCTATATAGTATTAGGGTACAAATTAAATTGATGATGCACACATATCCCATACTTCTATTATATAATAAAATATATTTAATTTTCATTATAAAAGCATTTACAAAGTAATGTAAATTAAATGATTGTCACACTAATTATTTGAAAATAAAAGACCAGAAAAATGAAAATGAAAATTATAAGGAAAAATATATATGGTAACAAAATTCATACCACCAAATAATAAAACTTTAATTATTAGAAATATTTAACTTATAAATATAGAATTATTAATTATTGATTAGATATATAAACTGAATTTTTTTTATGTTTAGTGTTAATTTCCTATGATAAAGGTAATGAAAATGTATCATTAGAAAAAAAAATTATTTTTAACAGTTATGAGAGTTGAAATGTATTAAATGGTGATAATTTTTTATTCAATGATATGATCATATTATAACATAAATCGACCAATACATTAACTATCACTAATTGAATTTTACTCTTTAGATATAATTCAATTTATATAACCATATATGCCATGAAATTAAGAAAATATATCTCAGAATTATAATGAAATTAGTCCCAATAAGATCTACTTATGTAATTTTAGATTACATAGACAATAGATTATAATATCAATTTTTTTCCATTTTAATGTTTTTATACAAAAATTTATAAACTACTGGCCAAATTTAATAAAATAAATGTTATATAATTAATATAGAGCATATGACTTTTCAACAATTTAAATATTTATTATTTTATATTTTAAAACCAATGACTAGCACCATGATTTAAAAAACATGGATAAATTGTCCACCGATAGAATGAAACATAATTCTCACTTCACATACTCTTCTAAAGAGACCTATAATGCTATTACAATATAGTCTCCCATAACATAGATCATGTTTGCCGACAAAAAAAATTGTGATACCATTGAATGAAAACCCCATCCTATATGATTCAATAACAAAACCCACTTCGCGCACATATTTCAATAGCTCATAATCCATAAATATATTAATATCCTTATATTTACCATGATAAATAATCCAACAACCGTTTTCTATGATATCGAAACCCAGAACTCCCTCCTCTAGAACTCCCCAACCCATAACATTTTTCTCTCTCCTTCATGAAATATTATAAGGTTAAACAACCTATTTAATATTATTTTATGATTATTTTTATGTTGTTATTTTTTCATATTATGATTTATTTTTTTTTATTTAGTTTTTATTCAATAAAATTTATTAATGATTGATTATTGTAGCACCCCGACCTCAGAAGTCCTAATCTAGTGCATTATTTAATAACATAGGAATGATTACAAGGAAAAAAACTAAATGAATGATTAGTTTATAATTATTTGAAATCTATATTGAAAAAAATATCCCCTTAATAAATTGAGAATCAAAAAATTAAAAACATATTAAAAATAAATAAACAGCATCCTCAAATGCTTATTCAATGATTTATTCTACAAAAAATTGGAAAGGAAACATAATGAGCTTTATCTAAAATCTATATTAAGGGTATGTAATGAAAAATAAGTACTGAATCATTGATTATAAATAACCATAGAATGGAAAGTATTTAATAACACGTTCCATTAATATAACATGATAAGTCAAATTTAATATGGGATGGTAAGAAACTGAAAGACATCTTATTTAATAAATAAACTGAAAAATAAATGTATCCATAGAAATTTATAAAAAAAATCATGGAGGAATAATAATTGAAATATTTATGATCTAAATTCATGAATATTGGACTTCATTTGTTATGATCACGAAAACATATACCATCAACACTTTTCAATACATGTATTAAAATAATAGGTTGAAACCCATTTATTTTGGTGAATGTATTTATCTCATGAGAACATGTCCATCTTTCGAGGGGATGTATAATGTTTGTACCCCACCTATAAGTACCTATAAAAATCATTCCTGATATTGAATAGTTAAAATAAAATATATTCCTTATCAATTATTTGTATTAAATAACAAATAAAGGTTTATCAATAATTCCCGAAATAATAAAATAACTAGTCAAGCAAACACCATAGGTAATAATTGGTTATAGTTCAGGAAATAATAATATCAGTCACCTATTAATGTGGATATCCAATAAAGTATTATTACAATAATAATATTGTCTCAATAAAAATTTTACAATCAAAAATTTAATTGATATTTCAAAGGATATCATTAACATCATTATTGAGGAGAATAACCATTAAACATTTCAAAGTGTACCATTCCAGATTAAATCATTTAATTCATAAACACCATTAATTTTTGAAATAAATGATTCATATAATATCATAATAAAAATAATAATATTGATATTACATGAAAAAGGGTAATATATATGCATATAGAAGTGAATTGGTGTATAGAAACAAATAATCCCAATTGGATATAAATTCAGAAGAAATATCTTAAATTACATTCAATTTATTTTGTGGTACTTTTCCTTCTATTTAGTGGTTTATAATATAGTTCTAGCTTTAAAAAGATCCATAATAATGTTTATAACATAAAATATCATCTTATTATAATATATTATTACCCTTTTGTTGATAATTTTCAATTATTTTAACTATTTTAGTTGTTAATTTTCCTCTTTTCTCAAGAATGGCTTGAATTTTTATTTGTTATTACTACTACGTAGAGCATGATTTCATAATATATATAACATAAAACATGATTTAATAATAATATATATTCACTACATAATTATTTACAGTAATCTACTATATTTTGGGATAAGAATTGAAGTTCCCCCTTCATGGAGATGGTAGGCCGAACATACGCATGAACGCTACTTTCATTTCATTGTTGTATTAAAAGAATAAAAATTAAATGATACATATGTATATTATAATTCTATAATAATATATAAATTATATATGTTAAAAAGTTTTTTTAAAATCAATCTTTTATACATTCGATGTATTACATGAACAAGTCATATCGCTTTGAGGATGTGGTAGTCCATACCTCTAGAAATGATGTTATCGTAATTAAAAAATTTAAACAATAATGGTATGTGTTATAAAAGAATTATTAAATTGTAAAGAAATATTAAATTTAATAAATATAATTTAATAATATATTTAAAATCATAATTTCCACTATGAGAGGCGATAAAGGAAAAATGAACAATCATCATTTTGTGAGGCAGTAGTTCTCCATACATGTAAACAGTCTGTTCATTACACAATTGATGGAATTGTTCATTAGTATAGGTCTAATACATATCATTAAAATATATATTTTTATTTAAAATACTTTTTTGTTGTATAATAATTGAATAATAGGATTTTAGGTGGAGAATAATGGAAATAAAACTAAGGTGCCCAAGGAAATATGTTAAGACTCAATTGAGTAATTCCTTTTTTCACGAAATTGATTCCATAGGTGGATTTCGGCCAAATTTGAGGATTCTATAATTAGGTAAGGGAATTTTGAGATATATTTTTGTATATCTTGGTCCAGACATAGTGGCTTGAGATGATTGAGGATATGAGATGAGGGGATTCTTTTTTATAGTGGAGGATGAGTGGCACACTTCTAAACTTTGGAAAAGGGAATTCCACCCATGTTTTTCCAATTTAATGTGGAACCAATAGTAAAACAAAGTGTATAAAATATAGGATAGGGTTAATATATGGATATAAAATGGGTCTCAGATAAGTTTCTCATGGATTTAAGCCCCTAAGATAACGGTTTAGTCTACTTTTAATCTTTATTTCTACTTAATCCTTGTAATTAATTTTAATTAAATTCAATTATATTTTTCGGAATATATTAAGGTTATATTATTTGAGAAAAATTATTATAATGATTAAAACTATGTATTTAGGTTTCTCGAAATTCAATGAAAATAATCAGGGAACTAATGTTTAACATAAACCTGAATATGTGTCGATAATGTGGGCTGTTAACGTAAAAACGTTCAAAAGTTAAATAATTATTTATATCCAATTTCAACATAAAAATGTTTTATATTACCAAAATTGTATTCATATATATGTAAAATTCATATATTAGGTATTTAAGAACTAATTTAAAATTCAATTTAAACTTCATAATCATTTAATGAAAAAAAAAATTAAACTAAAATGTAGTATTTGTCAGAATTAAACAAAAAATGAAAATTCATAGAAAAATTAAAACAATTTTCCTTAATATTATTTTTAAATTTTTAATTCCGAAATTATATTCACTCTTAAAATTAAAATATATAAAATTTTCAATTTTTATTAATATAGTTTCTTCCTTAAAACGTGGTAAAACTCTATTTTTATTGTAACACAAACTATATATGTGTTTTGTGTAGCGTAAACAAAACATTATGTTTTATATAATCATGAAAACAAAAGAATAAATTTATTTTAGAAGTAAAATATAATAATTTGTTGGGGTGTTGCATTCTCAACACATTAATAAAACATTTTCCCCATAATTTAAACTTGTCTTTATAATATAGAGTTTGATTTATAAAAATAAACTATTATTGAAAAACTTACATCATAAAGATTTTTAATATCATATATTATTAATTAGATAGAATAGAATGTACAATGGTCAAATAACTATATTCCCTAGTAGGCGAAAATAGGTGGGAAATTGATAAATGGATGCAGAAGAATAAAATAACAATCAAATTATAATAGATAGTGATAGAGAACATGTTCAGATGAATGTTCTTGAACAGAACACCATATACCAGAGGCGTGAATAAAGGTCATTTATATCATAAAAATTTATTATAATATGTTTATTTTTATTTCGGACCATTTTATTATGTTTTGAAATTCAATGACACTTTATGAATATAAGAAATACACATTTAAATAAACATAATAATTTCCTTTGATTATGACTTAAACAATTTATAATTTATCTCTAACAACCGTATGTTTCATATAGTGAAGTAACATATCAATTTATAAAATGAAATCCAATGATAATCATAAACCATTACATAAATTAGTGTCTTTTCTTGAATATTATGATCTAGAAAATTAGAAATAATATCATTGAATTTACAGAATGAAATTATCATTAGTATCTAAGAAATATGAAGCATCTCTAAATTTTTATCATTCTAATCTTACGTATAAAATCACCATGCATTCTCTTGAAAAGTGGAAATAACATAAATTACCAAAAAACCTTATTGGAAACATGTATTATTCCATATTCCTTAATTATGTAACATTTTATTGGATATATTCTCTAAATAAGAAAGTGTTCTACACTCCCTAAATGATAGCATAAACCACATTGTTAATAAATCAATACATAGTGCCAATATAGTTAACACTTATCTAATTTACGTTATCTAAACCAATAATTTATTTGTCTTAAAATTATTTAAATAATATTTGGAATATGTTAAGGTTTATATTTCCCTAAGCCATCTGTTTAAAGAAACATTATACTGAATATTTTTTCTTATTACCATTCAACATGTGATCTCAAATACACAATTTAAAAGTACTATAGTAGAAACATCATACATTCCGCATTTCTTATAACCAGTATATCATACTCAAATAAAATATTTCTTGAATCCAAATACAAAAACACATTGATTATTCCACTTCAAATTTAATCCATTACCAAGGATACACCATCCTATAATATAATACCTATTTCCTTTCAAAATTCCCTAGTAGTCATATCATCATTTTAAATATACCCATTACTCATAACACCTTGTTGATTATTTTCATGATATTTCTACTAGAACATTGATTTTCATAATGAACATTCATTCAACATTTAGGTAATTTAACCATCAATGATTTCATAGAGAGTCAATCCATTTCTTAAACAAAAGTATTCATTTTTCTTGTGTATTTACTTGATTTGACTTCTCATTTTCCACATTCATAACATATTCTTGTCTCTCTAAGACATTCACATTCATGATTATTTCCACATTAGTGATATATAAGAAACATAATATTCTTTCCTCTATGATCTCCATTACCCAAACTCTCAGTGATGTCCTTTACTATCTTCCTCGGTGAGACTGAGAGTTGGTTATGGTACCCAATGTTAACATTTTTTAATGAAAACAAATTAGGTATGATCAAAATATCCTTCACTCTAATGATCATTCTGTTTAATCATCATAAAATTATCTAACACATTCATCATTAACCAAGTTATTTATAGTTCCTTCCATTGAATAAAAACAAAAATCATTTTGTGAGGAACAATTATCAAAATATAAAACCACATAATTATGAAAACATACTTTTACTATGCTTAAATAATGACTTCTTCTCATTTAATCCCGAACATATTAGGTTTATCATTTGTTATTTAAAGTAATATTCCACTTAAATTCCGTATTATGGTCCGTAAAGAAAATATAAATTATCATAAGTGTACGCCACAAGAGTATCAAACCAAGTTGGTAGTATGGCTAATTTTCATGTACAAGGTTATGTTTAGTCATTATAAACACACCTTATCAATGTTTTTACTCCTATGTATATTTGTGCCAAAACCACATCGACATGAAGTATCAAGATTGGGTGTATTTCTAGAAATATGGACAAAATATCTACCCTACCATAAATCATGGTTATTATTATATAATTATACTCACATTCTATCTTAGGATTATGTTCAATAATCCATGTTTTCTAAAACTATCTTTTATGTTTTATGTTAAACATTACCTAATACTATATATAACGCCCTAACCCCAAAGTTCTGAAGCTGATGCAATATTTTATTACATTAAAATGATTCCAAGGAATCAATTCCTGATGGAACAATTAGTTTACTGGTTGTGAGAATCTTGACTACATACATGATAACCACAATAAATTTTGAAATATAAAATAAAAACATAATAAAAAGAAATAAATTGCATCTTTGAATTCGTAGTCAATGATTTCATGTTCATAACCTAAGAAAAAAACCTAATAAGGGTGAGATTAATGACCAGAAAGGGTAAGTAAAAAACAATAAATTGTGATTCAATTATAATAAATCATCTTGGAATAGTAAATAGTTGATAACACATTCTATTCAAATAACTAGATTAGTAAAATTCAATATACAAGGATAAAAAACTGAAACACGTTCCATTTAATCAATAAACTCAAAATTAAAGTATCAATAGTTATGACGGTGAAAAATATCATTGATAAATAAAAACCAAAATTTATATGAAGAAAAATCATATTTAGTGGATATAATTTCTTGGGAACCTGAAAACCATTACCCCTAAGTCCTTTTAGAATATTGTTTAAAACTATGAATACAGACCCCTTTAATTTTGACAACTTATTCATTTCATGTCAACTTTTCAATGCATTGAGGGGCTATATAGAGTTCATGAACCACATTTCATTTCCTATCAAAAATTAACCTCATATCAAATAGTGATAATAAATAATATGTCTTATCAAAAAACTATATTGAATAAATAATATATATTTATTGATAATTTTATAGATAATCAAATAACTGGTCAAGTAAACACTATATATAAAAATTGTATATGGTTTAGGAAATAACAATGTACATCATTCATGAATTTGGATATCTAATGAAAGATTGTTAAATAAAGTTATTGTCTCAGGATAATGTTAAAAATCATAGATGTAAGTGATATTACCAAGGTAATCAATAAGAACATTCTTATGGAAAAATAATATTTAATCATTTTGGATAGTCCCATACTACTTTAAAACATTTAAATCATAATACCCAGGAATTTATTAAATTAAATTAAATTTATAATACCATAATAAAAATAAGATTCTTTATATTACATGTCATATTGAGGTATATAAACCACATCAATATGAATCTTTGTATAACAAAAAGTAATCTCAATGGAATGTATATTGAGATGAAATTACTTACATTAACCTTCATTTTATTGTGTGGTATTTATCCATATTTATAGTGGATTAAACATGTTAATAACAAATAAAATAACCATAATCATATTTATTATATAATATATCATCTTTTAATAATATCTTATTTCCAGTTTGTCAATAATATTAAATTATTTTTACTATTTTAGGTATTAATTGTCAAGTTTTCTCAAGTATTTTTGGACTTGTTATTTATTTTTCATATTACATAGGTAATTATTTAATAGTATAAAAAAATTAAAAAATCATGTAATTATCATATGTATTGATTAAATATGCATTTATAATGTTTGTTAATATTTTTAGATAATAAATGAAGTGCACCATTTATGGAGACGGTAGACCATAAGTATGCAGGAACACTACATTCATTTCATTGATGCATTAATAGAATGAAAATTAAACGATACATATATATATTATAAGTCAATGATCTTATATATTTAACATGTGATATATATTTTTATTGAATCTATCCTTTATAATTTCCATTTATATCTTGAACAAGTCACGTCACTTTAAAGAGGTGGTAGTCCACACTTCCACAAACGATGTTATCATATTTACACAAAATGGAAATATTAATGGTATATGTTATAAAATATTAAAATAATAATAAAGAAATAGTAAATATCATATATATCATATCTAAATATATTTTACTATATAATTTCAATAATGAGAGGTAGTAAAAAAATTAATAATCATCCGTTCATGAGGCGGTAGTTCATAGTACACATAATCAATATATCCATTACCCATTAGATGGTTGCGTTTGTAATTGTATGTATAAAAAATATCATCAAAAATATAAGTAGATTTAGGATATTATTTCTTTTTTATAAGTATGAAATCTGAATATTTAAATGGTTGAGGAATGGGAATAAGCTAAAGAGCTCGAGGAACCATGTTACCTCTTAATCAGGAAACTTCTTTTGGGTTGCACAAAAGAGATTACTTGGATAGATTTTTGATAAAATAGTGGATACTATGATGAGTTTTGGGATTTTTAGGATCTATATGGTTATATAGTTTTTAATCACATGTGGCAAGAGATTAGTGAGGAAGTGTTGGGAGAGGATGCCTCTTTATAATGGAGGAGGGGTTCCACTCTGGTATATTATGGGAAAGGGAATTCCTCGTAAATTTTCTGAATTCAATGTAGAACCAATGTAAGAGAAAATTCAATAAAAGTGAGGATAGGTTATAAATATGGACATCCAATGGCTCCTGGAGATGTTTCTAGGCCATTTTGGCCTATATGATTAAGGTTTAGTCTCTTATTATATTTAATATCACCTTAATGTTTGTAATTAATTTTAATTATTTTCACTAATATTTTTGGTCAAAAATTAATATTGTCTTATTAGAACAAAAATATTATTCCTATTATAACCTCTTATTTTTAATTTTAAAAAGTCTAATAAATGAAGGGGTAAAATTATTTTTAACTCTAATCTCAGAGATGTGGCTAGAAAGTGTGGTTTTAAAGTACAAATATTCAAAAAGTTAAATAAGTCATTATAACCAATTACAATATAATAATGATATATATGACCTAAACTGAATTAATATATTTTAAATTTATTTTTAAGACATTATGATCCAATTTAAAATTTTAATTATCCTAAAAAATCTTTCAAATGAAACAATAATTTTTAAACAAAAAAGCAGTATTTTTCACTATTCATCAAAAAAAACTTCACCGAAAATTCCTGAAAATTAACCTTAATATATTTTCAAAATTATGAAATCAAAAATTATATTTATTTTTAAAAATAAAATTTATTTAATTTTGAATATTTATTTTTAATAATTGTGTACCTTTAAGAGGGGATTAAAAATGATTTTTCATGTAACACAAATTTACTCAATGTTGACTGTAGTGAAATATTAATATACTATGGTATATAATAATGATAATAAAAAAATTAAATATATATTATATTGTAAATATTTTAATTTATTTGGGTGTTATATTTTATAACCTTTTATTCTCAATGTGTGTTTATACAATATATATCAACTGTTATACTTCTTTTTTTACGTGATCTATAAAAAATTTATAGTTAGATAATGTTTCAATAATAAAATTAGTAACAAATATAACTCATTTTAATTAAATATTCAGAATAATTTATTACGACATCTTGAATAAATTTATATTTTTTATGAATATTCATTAAAAAAATAGATGCTTCATTATGAATCAATTAAAAATCTTGTTACACACCTAATAATAATATCTCATTCAATGATTATGATAAATGAAAATAATAATAAAATATTTTATGCATTAAAACATATATATCATGTATTATATAGTTCAAAAAAAAATTAGTGTTCATAAAAGAAATTTACTTGTGATATTAACGATGATAGAGTGTTATTTTTAAAACGTAATAGTTGACCAATAAAATTTGAGTGCAGTAAAATTATTGATAAAATAAAAAATATTTATATTAAAAAATAATAATAATAAATTAAAAATTATATTATCATTTTTCACATATTCTCAAAAAATAAACATTATTATCTTAAATCCCATATATTTCTATTTATATTTATCATTTTATGTCATGATAATATATTTCTAACCCATAATTTAGTATATTGAACATTATTCAGAAATATTCTAAATAAAAAATGATTTTAGAAATAGTTTTCAATCCATTATAAGGTTAAAAATATTATAGGAAATTAATATAGTTGTAATTATTTAATAAATATATAGTGGAATATATAGATAAAAATAGTACAATAGGGCCGAGATTCTGTATATAAAAAATTATATGATTGTAATATACATCATTTAAAAAACAAATATTTTTTTTCATCCCATTGTAATAAGATCAGTATATATTTCATTAATTACATTAAATATTCATTTTTATCAACTAATGTATATTATAATTCATTATAATTGTCATTATCATTATTAAATACCATTTCATAAATAAAACTAACATGGCATATTTTGGAATCTCATTTTAATCTTCACTCTACTCATACATTAATTTTTATATATCCTTACATACTCAATAAATGTTTAGTATCATCCTTTTTCATATTAGTTAACTTACTTTGGTTTATCGTTTCAAGGGAAATATAGTTGTTAACTAGAAAATACGATCTATTTTTTAGAAAGGTTAGATTTCAGATAAATGTTCTAGATCAACTGGTTTTTGTGATTCATAATCCAATTGAAATACTAGATTATTATTTGTTCAAAAATTATTTTTAGGGAGAATGAATTAAATTTCACTATTATAATATAATTAAAATACTATGGTGAACATGATAATAAGTGAACATCAAACCAATATATTTAGTTACAAACAAAATATAATGTATTAAATACATATAGAGAAAAAATTTAATAAAAAAATTAAAGTAATAATAAAGTGGTGATTCTAAATATTTTATCTTTTATTAAAATCCATTTAATTGTTAATAATATAGATCCCCATGAATAGAATATGAATTAATTATTTATAAAAAAATAACAAATATTCTGACTAAAAGAAAAAATTTGACAGGTAGAAGTTTAAAACATTATTAGATAATTTTTAGACCCTTGAGTGTCATAGATGTGATTTTATTACTTTGAAAATTTTTAAAATTGAAAATTCATAAAAAAATGATATATGGTATTAACAATGAACATTTTTTTAAATTAATTAATTAAAATGGGGAAAAGAATTAATGTGATTTTAAATCATCAATGATAATTGATTAGCCTGGAATTTATTCTAATGAAATTTATAAACACTCTAAAATATTTATGTTACTTTTTCTAGAAAATTATTTATTGAATTATACACGAAATGTGAAAAGTTTATTTGGAATAATATTAAACATAAAAAACGATTTTAGTTCTAATTATAGGTTATGTGAACTATTCTTTTTAAAATATGAGTTTAGTTAATTATTATGATAAGAAAATAATAATATATATGAGATGAAATGAATAGGAAAATAAAAAAATAAGAAATTACAACCCATGATAAATATATTTATACTTTGTGAGTTTAATAAAGAAAAATAAATTTTTTATATTATATACATATAGAGTCATATCGGGGCTTTCACACGATTGTTTAAATCTATATGGATGAAGTCATACAATGTAAAAAAATGCGGACCTTCATCATCAACATATAAATATATTTACAAATTATTAAATTTATAAAATTAAAATTTTCATCATCGACATAATGGTTATGTGAAAATATTATTATATAATTAATATACATGTATAAATGAGTCTAATTATTGATGATTTTAAACAATTATTTTTTGTGGGTGTGAATACTTATGAAGCTTTAGGTAATGAGTAAATTTAAATGAGTTCTAATCTTATGTACACTATATGGTATTTTTATACATAATTAATGATACCTAGTCTATGATAAAGTAGAAAAATAACTTATCTAATACGTATAAAAACATCTGATGGAGTTGAATAAATAGTTGAAAAGTTATAGGTTACATGGGACATCATGGATACATAATGGTGAAACTTCCAAAAAAATGAATGTTTTTATTTTGATAATATTTAAAAGAATGATAATCACAAAAATAATATGTTGGAAAAGAATTGATTGGAAGATATAGATGATAATAATGTTGTTTTTGGAATGTATATCCATATCTTGAGAATGAAATTGAGTACTTATAATGATACTTTCTTCAATTTTACAGAAAATATAGAATTATTCCAGTATCATTAATGGTAAACGAATGTCATGAACGCACAATCTATTAGTACACATATTAGTATGGAATTAAATAGAGGATTATTACACCTAATGACATCTTCCAATAGGATATGAGAAGGAGATTTGATCGGGGGTACATAATCACATATTGAAGGCATTACCCTCTTAATAAAATTTTAAGGAATAATGGATTAGACGAAATACCATGATCCAACACTATGACTAAAAAAATAAGAAATCTTAATATGTGAATATTCCATAATATAAAATTAAAAATAATAAGAAGGTGATGAAATAAAATCCCTTTCAATGATCGAAAACTCTAACAGATCGTGATCATCCCATCTGAGCTAGTATCTACAAAATCAATAACCATACATCACCCAAGGACCTAAAATTACATTACATATATAAATTGAGTGAGATAAAAAATTATTCACAGTAGGATCATCACAAATTCATATCATATAAAATATAGATGAATAAATATAAATCTCATGTAGTAAATGATTGAAATATTATCAGCACCTATGAAGGAAAAACTATATTTCCAACATCACCACCTACCACTCATTTAGAAAAAAGACATTTATTTATGTATATCAATGTAATAATTACATGCACATGAAAGGTTAACCACCTTACATATATTCACCAATTATGTTTTCTCTTTAATTGATGACTAATGTCATATATACATTCCTATTATAAGTTATTATGCATTTCTTTAATATGTATCACATCCATTAAAAATTCCATTTTGTCAGAAAAATCATATAATTATTATCTCAAATGTAACAAAGTTATAGTAATAAGGGTAATAAATCCTTTCCAAAAATAAATATTTATCATCCCATCATATCCAAAGAGTGTATACCCATGTAATTTCATATCCACCATGACCGGATTGATGAATGTGTCAGAAAATTAACTAATTATATCCTAAAAAAATTATAGTAAACTAAGATTCAAGAAGACAATAATGTCACACTGAACATGTAATTTCATTTATGAAATTCCTATTTATTTTATTTTAATATTATTATTCATTTTTATATATATTTTTGTTAAATAATAAGACATTTTTTAGCAATTCACATGTTTAATGGTTGTTAAACGGTTAGAGAACATTGAAAAACAACCATAAAACATCAATATATTTTTATTAGATGATTTGTTCATGGTTTAAATAAGGTTTAAAAATCAATAAATACAAATAAAGAATGTTCCCAAGTAATTTTAATTACCCCTATATGTCTAGAACATTGATATCAGACCAATCTGAAAAACTATTTTTTCTACCCATATTTAAAAAAGTGTAAAATATATAAGAAGTTCATGAATGATTTTAACCCTTTTACAAATTAGTAATTACCCAATTCTACTCTAGCCTCATAAAATATAAGATCCAACACCCAACCCTCTCCAATTTCCTTGTTATTTAGAGATTCATTAATGGATATTCATTGGAAATTCATGGTCTGTGATTTATCATGGACATCTTGGTTATCCCCAAATTTCCAACAATTTAGTCCAAACCTGTGGTCTTGTAAACCTTAGGCACATTATTCTGTAATTTAATTTTTCCAGTTTTTCTATGTAGGGGTTTTTACCTCTTCATAGTCATTCCAATTATTTTCAACTGGATTTGTCCCACTTACATATCATTTTACACCATATGGTAGGTGGTTGTATAACCTGTACATTGATAGCTTAACTATTGGTGCTTTAGGTTTTTTAGCTGATTTCTGAAATGACATAGAAGATATTATATTTTAGTTTTTTGAATGTTTTATACATATAATTAGAATTAATATTTTTATTTAATTATGTTCTACTATGAATCATATTTTGAAATTTAAAAAATCACAAATTATGAAATTTCTAATCAAAATGGTACAATATCTAATTTAAATAGTGAATAAGATTCTTCTGAATGTTTGTGTGAATGGATAGAAAAACCAATATTGGATGAGGTCCTTTCCTCATATTAATGAATCAACATGTTTATTGATGTAGTTTAGGTGGTGTGGCCACTATCTTGGGATGTATTTTTAGTATTAGTAAACTCATTAATGGAACATCACTAACTTTTGACAGACCATTTTCATTATTTCATATCATTAGTTTTTAGGGTGTAATCCTATGACAAGACAATAATTTTTTTTAAATGATTATTTTCATTAGTTATTCTAGTAATAATATATCTCTAAATGGTTGGTTAAAAAAAGATTATACGATATTATTTATTCATTGTGCTTAAACTATCATGTATTGTTTTTCTGATAAAATACTAAAACTGAACACATGATAGGACCTTTATAGTGATTTATAATCATAATATACCAACACCCATTTGAGAATGAAGTCATCCTTCATATGGAAGCATGTAATTAAAAAATACAACTTGGTTGAGTAATATGATCTTGATATATTTATCATGGTTTATAAAGGTGACTTGGTGGGATAAAACTACATGTCACATGGTAACAAGTAGTTGTTTCATTTATTTATTTTATATAATTTATTATATCTTCTTTTAATGTTTTATCACTTTATCAACTCTCCATCTATTTCTATTATGTATTTTTAAATAATTATTTTTAGACGATTGATACAGTTAGTCTTCTATATGATGGTCTGATTATTACCTAAATTAACCGATATAATTTGATAATAACTTGTTGATTTATATTGAATGTTATACTGATTAATGTACATCCAATGGATACTAGTTTCGGGAAAGTTTATTCTATAATATTCAATATATAATTTTTTATGAAACCATTAATAATGACTATTCCTGGTTCCCTAGAACCAATTTCTTATCATGGTGATCTAGAAAACACTTTTGGGAATTCAAAAGACCATATATATTTCATATGTAAGAGGTTTCCCATGATGGTTCATGATATAACAGTATGAATGCTCATTGTTTTTATTTTTTATTAAAAAGGTTCATGGGAGGATATTTTATTGGAAAAATAGGGATTATGGGGTATCTATAAAGTAATTATTGGGTAAAATTATGACTACCAAACATTAATTTACCATGTTTTATTGTATTATATGGGTTTCCATTTAGTTTATATTAATATTTACTATCATGAACCTTCATCATGTTGACTGAACCATGTTTATGAATGCAAATAAGTTCATGAATCCTTTATATTTTTTCCCATAGGTGAAATCGAATGAAGCGATAAGGGATCATTATTCTAAAATAATAATTTTCATAGGAATTATACATAATATATAATTTCTATATTTTATGACCTATATTGGTTTGGTGGATCCATTATTGATGGTAAATATTTACCAAGTTTCAATGACATCATTACATTACAACACATAAAATTTTCATTATTGTGGGGGTGGAGTATTTGGACAAAATAAGAATAATGAAGAGATAAGAATATGTAGTACTAGTTATTTTTGACATAATTCTAAGGTTGTATCTTTTATATCTATTAATTTCAGGCTACAAAATTACAAAAATGAGTTAATAGTGGTCACCGAAGGCCATAGATTCTTGATATTGTTTAGGTTGTTTTATTTTTGTGTAAATAGGGACACCAATATTTTTTCATGATTAATACACCAAAAAGTGTTCTAGTAAATTTTCATGATCTTATTTTATTTTAATTACTACCAAATGCATCAAATGTGGATAGGTGTTAGAATTATGTTTGGGGATGTATAAATAGATATTATTATAAGAAATGTTTTTTGAGAACTAAGCCCTAAGTTAATGACAATAACTAGACTCAGGTTGAGAGTAAATAATTTCACATTTTAGTGCCAACCCCTATGGAATCTATAAGGATACAACCTAAAATTAGAGGTAAAATTCTTATTTCATCAACTATGGATGTTTTTTATATGATACTGGTGCTTCACACTCATTTTTTCTCTACCTATGAAGTGATTTTCATTATATCATTCTTCTGATTTTATTTCCCACATAATAGAGAAAACTTATGTGCCTCTGAAAAATGAGGAACAATGCATTCTGTTCCATCTGTTTTACCTTTATATTTAAGGTGGAACAATCAAGTCATTTATTTTTTCTTTATGTGTATCTCATTATTGTATTCTCCAACAAGTATTAGACTGTAGATTTTATATTTCATATCAATAATTATAAAGATAATTTACTTTTCACCACTATATATGTGTGTGTCTATCTATTACAAGGGCATTGAGTTTCTCTTTTAAGTTAGTCAAGGAATAATATTCTTTAATATAGTAGGATATCAGGCCTGATATCATCTCTTATATTATTTAATACTGAAAATTCATGGGGTCTTATTTACCTCTTAAGGTTAAAGAGTATCTTGATATAATCCTTGATTACATCTTGGGGTTACCCCCATAGCAGGTAGAAGCATTTTTATTGATCAATTATGGGGGGAACAATTAATCATTTTACCATTATACCAAATTAAATAATATAATATAAATGAGTTAATGATCATACATGATGTTATATCATATAAGGGATTCTTCATGTCAATGTTTCCAAAATAGTAGACATTGTTCTCTTTAAAAAAACCTATCAAACTATATGATTAAATATTGATTATTATCCTCTTAACTATGTTTCTACAAAGAATGAAAAACCCTTACATTGTATCAAAGAAATCTGTGAGTAGTTAATTTGGAAATATTTTTCCCCCAAAAATGATATAGGGTTGTAAGAACAATATAATATAGTATAGGAATATAAAAATTTTATTATATTGTTTCATATAATATATTTTAATAATGGATATATTTTGATTCATTTATTTCTGAACAACGCATCTATCAATTTTATGGTTTTTATAAACTAGATTTTTCATTATTACATTAATTTTTTTATTGTGATCATGAATGATAACATAGTAAATTTTATGATAGAAGAGGTATATGCATACAATATTATAATCATCATTTGGGATCTCTCTGAGAACATTCTCATTATAATGTAGTCTAAATTTAACTTTTGAATTCAATAAGATATGCTCTTCGGAAATTTAGTTTCTAAACATGGAATTATCTATGATCCTAAGAAGCTAAAGCATGACATGTCATGGGAATAAGGATTTAATTTAAGTGATACAAAAATATACTTATTTAGTATATGTTATTACTATAAATCCATCAGAGACACCCAAAAAATTTAACTCCTTTTAGAATGATTATAAGAAAATTAGTGATGTTTTTTATATCCTTGAGTATAAATAATATTTTTTGGAATTTAATATGTTTCTAAAATCAACTCAAAATCTAATTTTTCCAATGAAGATCTAGGAATATTTGGTTTATTGTGATAATACATGTGTGGTTTGGGTGTGTTTCTATATATAGAATGATTATGTTGTTGCATATGTATGTTGAATTCGTTGAAATGACAAGGATAATATTTTTTACTATTGTGTTAAGGGTGAAAATTGGGGTACATGTGCTTATTTGGTATAATAACTATTTATGAGTGAAATTTACATTCTACACTAAAAAAATACGATAAAGTTATGATCTCTTGATAAATAAATATACTACAATTATAGTGGGCGTAGAATATGTAATAAATTTACTATGATCATATAATCTCACCAAGTAAAGGGAGTTCTATCGACGATTCCCTTATCAATATGATTCTATCCCAGTGCATGATAGTGTCTGTTAAGGGATGGATCATCATGGATGACATGGTTTTATTAAATATATTGGTGGTTGAGGAGGAGAAGATAATGTTTCTTAATAATTTGATATTAAATTCTTTCATAAATGGGATCATTTATCATGGCTAATTAAATAATAAAAGACACGGAATATTAATTAAATTACATACTATGGGGGGACCATATATGAGGGACATATCTATTTCAAGGGATATATTATATTCAATAAGAGGTGTATAGTTTCTTTACCTTTTTTTAAATCTTTGGGGGAGTAAAAAACCATCCTTCAAGAGTAATTTATCCTAGTGACACTATAATGTACTATGATATAAGATGATAATGTTGGTAGCCAGGCATGAGGCATGATATAACTTATTTTGTATCCTAATGATTCACCTAAAAATAGGTTAAATACGAGAACATAATTCATTTAGTGGATTCTAAATATAATTTACCTTATAGGAAATCATATCATTCAGTTCAAGTCATATGTTTTCTTGGGAGTGACTCCCCTAATATGAGGGAGTTAGACTATAGTAAGAAACTAGTGGAGACATGTTTCATAATATTACATTTTTTGGTTAACTAATTAAGGGTAGGAAATTATATGTTTTGGAAAATTTCACACACCCAAGTTCATTTTTGGTATGAAATATTTATTTTTTTGACATTAACATTATTTTAGTTTTTTATTCCCTCATCCCTCTGATAATAGAAGATATTTTTAAATCTATAAATCTCTCATGTTTGGAAAACGGTTAGGGAATGTTTTTTTGGAACTATGAATTGTGACTTTGGTTTTAATGTTTTAATTATTTCACAATTAGTGTATGGTTTGACTAATTATTCATCCATACCCAAAAATTTCCAGGTGAAGGATGTCCCCCCCCCACATGGTGGGATGATTTTTTTTAAACTCGTGTGATCAAACTATTCCATCTAATTTTTTTTTTAAAAGTGTGAAATATTTTAATTTTACCAAACATGTTTTATCCCTATCACACCTTGTATATTATAACAATAAACTACATAATTCCTCACATGAATAACATTTATTCCTCCACTATCATATGGACTTGTTCATGTGTTATTTCATTAGGGACATTCAATGGAAAATATAATAAATTAATTATGTATGTACTATTAGTTATTTTCAATATATTCCTAATAATTTTTTTTAATTGTATATTCATGGGGGATTAGTTATAATTATTCTCAAATATATTGGTGTGGATATATTTATGAAGGGGTTGTTCTTTCATTTTGATGGGTTTTATCTCATTTTTTAGTGAACTCAACCATGTTACATGTAATTTCATAAAAAAATGACTCTTAATTCTATATCATTTTCTTTATTATCTCATATACTAGTTATTAAAATTTTAAATTATTTTATAAATTGACATGGAGTATATTATTAGATAATTTTTGACCTAATATATATGTCACCTTGTAAAGTAATTGATTAACCATCATCAAGGAAATGGATATAATGTATTTCAAGTAAAAACTATATTGTTTATGAAATTGTAAATCAAAAAGGCTTGATTAGTGATCTAAAATGGAAAAAGACCTCATGGGAATCCTAGGGTAAATAAGTATGTAATTATATATTGGATAAAATTCCTCGATATACCTGGGATTTGACATAATCGAAAATATAATTTGTCTGGTCCTTCTAATATCCAATGTTTTAGTTATATATTCATTCCACTAATTGATGTAATTTAACAATTATTTTTAAATAATTTTCTTATATCTATATACATATTATATATTTGGTGTAATTACATTATGTTTCTTTAGAAATTTATTTTATAGGATTTTCTATTTATCATTATTCTAGTAACAGACATGTGAATTGTGTTTTATTTAATTAAAATGAAAAAAACCATTTTTCATTTCATATTTTCAAAAAATAATGTTTTATATTTCTAATATACGATTGTTATGGAATACTATGTTGGATCCTCATAGGATTATTATTCCAACAACATACCAAACCAACATGTGGTAGAATTTGTTTTGATATGGTTATAGGGAATGGTAAACCACACCCTGGGGTCAACTATTTCTATATATATATATATATCTAGGGATTTTAAGTTCACTTGGGTGTATGATATCTCATGTCACACGGTGACTGGTGTGATACCTCAGATCCACACACCGAGATCTAGTTCCCTAAAAACTATTATTACATACATTAACTCATACTAGTTGTAAAACATTGGATACAATAACCAACAATTACTAAATGAATAAAAATTATTGAAACATTAACAATTGAATAAAAAATTTATGTTTATGGTATTTGATAATTATGACACATCACAAAAAAAATCATATTTCATTCTAAAATAATAGACATTATACCATTATATAAATAAGAAACTACATAATTGAGGATATATATTCAGGTTCTACCATAAATTATTCCACACATGGTATCCCCATAAGTATATAATCATTGAGAAATTTAACCCTAACTTGGGGAATGAAAACATAATAAAGCGGTGGCCTAAAATTCTTAATAAGGGATAAATATACAATTTTAAAAATAATAGAATACATAATATGTTCTAAATTGGTAAATAAAATGAATCCATAATCTATATGAAACTGATATTATGATATATTGATGAAAATAAATGAAAACATTGATATAAATAATACTCATCCCATAGTAATGGAATTCAATATTTTGGACATAAAAAATCCCTAATCACGACATTCATCCAAGATATATTACTTGTCATCTAGACTATTTTAAATACATCTGGCTAAATTGGGTAGGGATGTATCAAATACCCAGACATATTTTTTCTCATGAGTCATTTCATTTAATCATGGGGACATATATTTCTAGACCCAACCCATAACTTGTTGAATTCCAATACATTCACTATATGATTAAATAAGGTTTTACAAATATTTCTATAATGATTATCCTACATAATTAAAACAACACTATTAATATAATAAAAAATATGTACAATCTATACATTTTAAACCTTTATTAGAAGTCAATAATAATCTTTAAGATCAATAAATATAACCATATTAAATAAATTGGTAAAATTACCTACTATTAGAAAGTATCTAGATGATAAAAAAGTAAAGACCCGTAATTTCTATGAAATTTTTTTAAAATATATGGGAATTTTATGAGTCCTCGAAATCTGACGGTGTGCGATTCTGAGGCCCGGAGTGCCTAAAATGATCTGTCGATGTTTTGTTAAGCTTAATTTAATGCGTCTAAGAATTTTTCCTAAAAAAGATGAATAATTATTAAATGGTTACTCAGATCATAAATCTGAAGGCACTGTTGTGCTCAGGATGGTGGTTTTACCATAGGTGCGAATTATGATTAGTCGGCACAGACCTCCTGTGAGAGAACCCAAAAATGGCATAATCGTAAATAAAACAATTAAATAAATTATTTTATTTTTTAAATGCTTATAACTCACAAACGGTAACTCAGATTAAAAATCTGAGACCACTGCTAAACTCATGAGGGTATTCTTATTTTCAGAAGATACTAACTTTGTCCAGCACGGGCCACCAGAGAAAGTTAGTTTTTGGACCCAAATAAAATAATTAAGTGACAATAATTTTATTGTAAAATTCATAAATTTTAAACGGTAACTCGGATTGAAAATCCGAGACTACAGTTGAGTCCATGGGGGAATGTTTCTCCAAGGTAGAGCCTAACCTCAACCAGCACGAGCAGAGGGTGACTGATAATAATTTTTTGAACTTATTTTCAGGTACGTTCAGTAAACGCGCGAGCGGCATTTTGTAACTTTTAAAAGGGTGCTCGGAATTGAAATCTGAGGGAATCGTTGAACTCACAGAGTCAGTATACACTTATGGAGACCTTTACCTCAACCACAGTGGATCGAGGGTGAATGATAGATTTTGGTTTTTTTGTGGAAATAGAAATAAAATAAAATAACCTGTTATTTTTTTATCCTTGAACCTCCCATGTGTAGGTTGTGGTGGTGGGGACCACCCGAGCCTAAACCCCCCAATTGAATTTCTTGATGTGGGGACCACCCAAACCTCTTGAACTCCCCTTTAAGTAGAGATAACTATTGGTATTCTCCACATTAATGGTTCCAACTATCATTAATTAATTATATCAATTAATTATGCCAATCCAACGATTAAATTGATGAAACACAACAATTTGGCTACTTTTTTTTAGAGGATTTGGGTTGGTAAAGGAGAAAGGGAGTGCTTGGAGAACTAATCTCCAATAAAGAGCGCACCATCTCCAACGAAGAATGAGGACGATGCTCGAGCCAGGGATTGGCGACGTGTGACAGGCACAACGTAAGACAACATCATCGAATTCTTTCTCGTGCCAACATCAACGAACCTTCGATGTAGGGGTTGTTTTATAATTTAATATTGAATTTGATTATGTTCTACGTCGTTAAATCTTGTGTGATGTTTTTTCTGATTGATATCACCATAACGTGGAAGGCTTGGGCTGCACAAACAAGTCCCGACCCCCCCCCCCCCTTTTTCTCTTCCCTTGATGACGACAGCTGCGAAGAAACAATACTGCTGGAGGAGCGGACCACGACCGATGGATAAAGATGGTGCAACGTGACCATCATTGCGCTGGCCGTGAAGAAACCTGCGGTTCAAGGCCTCTGGGATGCCGGAAGGGCATGGCGCTGTCGTGCCGCACAGAGGAGAAGGGGGCCTCGGCCAGGCCGGGCCGCAGCGCTGTCACATCGCGTTGAAAATGGGATCCGCAACTATGGTGGAGGAGCATAGCCGACCGGCAGGGCTGGCCGCCGGTGGTGGGGAGCGGTTGGCCACTCGGCCCACCGGGAGGAGTAGGACCCCACTGGGTTCCGCATGTTCTGGACTGGCACCAAATGGCACCGGTTACAGCTCACACCCGAACGGCTTTGCCATTCGGGAACAAGGGTGCACCCGGTTTCCCCCCTAGATGCAATTGAGTCAAACCCCCGCGGGCTGCCGTTATAAGGCCCCAGCCTTAAACCTTACTTAAACTTGAGTTATTACAAGATTACACATTGAGGATCTTTTCAGGTTTAGAGTTTTAGAGAATTAGATCATGAAACTTGCATTACATTCCACATTTAAACAAGGTGGTTACATAAAAGACAATATTTATTCTTCCCATCAATGGAAACCTATTTAAAATAAAACACGGATTCTTTCTTGACACATCCTTGACACTATCGTCACATCATGTACCTTTCCCTTGACCTATGAAAAGCATTTCAAAAACTTGGGATGAGCATAAAAAGCTCAGTAAGGGTTATAAAAAAATATGGAAAGGAAACATGAGTTCATATATACATAAGAATGAAATCATACTTTACCCATAAAGCATAGGCATATCAAATCATGAATAAATAATAGAAAACATAAGACATAAAGGTAACTTGAGGCATTCATAACATTATTACATAGGGAGTAACCCTCTTGGTTACATTTGGAATACCCATCACAGTATATTCCCTAAATCTCTTCGGAGAAACCTTAACGTTTCACTCCTTCGCGTTACCCAATGCATTGGAGAGCTATATCGGGCTCACCCGCCCTTAGTTTATCACGGAACCACCCGTTCTTCATAACAATGCCCAAGAACCATAACATAATCGTATCACATAAACATGAATAAAGGAAACATAACATTTCCACATTTCAATCACAATATAACATTTTAGGACATTGAAATAATGAATCCATTCAAAAAGAAACCATTTCCAAAACCATTTAAAACATTTAATAAAGAGATTTTTGAATCAAAGTGTCCCATACCACCTTGAAGCCTTTCACATTTTAAACCATTAATATCTATATAAATAAATCCTTAAAACCATTTTGAAAACTCGGATATTAATAAGAACAAATAATTAAAACATTTAAAACGATATTTTGGTTAAAGGGGTTTTACCAAAATTAGAGACACTTGAATACAATAATCGAGGAATAACATTTAGTCGGAACTTTTTAATATCATGAGAATAAAAGGATTCATGATATAATACTCCAAAGGACAGTATATACACCATATAAGAGTGAATTGGTGCATAACAACAATGAACCCTCAATAGAAATGTCAAATGTGATGAAATCCCTTATAAAGAAGGTATCCTTAAATTAAGGACAAATAAATCTCAAAAATATGTGTGACAAATATATATACACCCAATATAAGTGGATATTAAGTGTAAAACAATAAAATTTCATTCACACATATTCAATGGATGACATATTCAATGACTACAAGTTGAACCCAAAGAAATCGTAATTGGGTTAAAAAGTTCCCTTGACAGCCTAACGGCATCACAACAAAATGAGTTTATGAGAGATAAAAAGTGTATCTCATCACTTGGACATAAAATTTACATCAATAAGGATGTATGAGAACATATCATAACATAAAAATATGTAAATTAAAAGACCTGATAAAAGAAGTCTTTTAAAAAAGAGGAGGGTGAAAGGTTCCCTTACCGACTTGGGTATCTTTCAAAACATACACCCCATGAAAGAAAGACAATAGGTCATTGATGTAAATACTCATAAACGAAAGTATATTACACAAATATTAGAATAATGGGTAGTACATACACTACTCAATAGAATTTGTGGCAAATTTAGCATAAATCTCACGGGAATAAAAGTGAGATGAAAAATCCCTTACGAAAACTCGGCAGCCTAACGGCACCACATAAAACTTCCGAATATGGATTGATGAGATCAAATAGAGTATCCCATCATATTACAATAAAATTTACAGAAAGTGGAATATAAAAGAAAATCCCCCAACATTGCAAGGAGGAGTTTAAAAGAAGTGACATAAAGGAGAGTACTTAAAAAGAAAGAGAGAGGTTAGATCTCTTACGAAAGTTCGGCAGCCTAACGGCGCCACTCAAAACTTCCAAAATGGATTGATGAGAGAGAATAGGGTCTCTCATCACATGAACATAAAAATTACAGTAATTGTAATATAAAAGAACATCCCAATCATAAGAAATATGAGCTTAAAATAAATGACATAAAAGAGTGTACTTAAAAAGAAAGAGAGTTGTAGGATCCCTTACCTCGGGTCCGACTTGACTCGATCGTTCTTTAATCTCCTGAATAATAAACTTGAGTTAATTTCTAATTCCTTAAGAACCCTTTTCAAGTTCATTATTACTTTTATACCACTTATTACCATGTCATAAACATTATGTAATCATTTAAGTTAATAATATTTGTTTTGCCGATATTTGGTTCTTAAGTCGAAAGTGGACTTCTTACAATTACATGTTGTTCGTGTGGCCAAATGTTTATTACATCCACAATTGTATTCATTATTTAGATATCATATATGTCATATATATCCAGTACATGAATGCATTTATAACATTACATAATCATTTAGAGGTAAGAAATGAAATGCACCGTTCATGGAGACGGTAAGCCGTACGTACGCATGAACGCTACTTTCATTTCTATTTCGTATTTTATAGAATGTAATAATAATGATATAAAGGTATATTATAATTCCAGTATAATATCATATATAATATCATATTTCCATCCTTTATACATCCCACATATGGTATTTAACGAATCAAATCACTTTGAGGGGAGGTAGTCCGCAATTCCTTAAATGAAGATATCGCGTATACCCATAATGGAAGCCATAAAGGTAAGACAAAAATGAAAAATACAGAAGCATAAATAAAACATAAACATATTATATATCATATATAAAAACAGTGACATCATAATGGACACCTTTGAAGGTGTTAAATGAGTATTGAACAATCATCGTTTCGGGAGACAGAATTTCACCATCCACGGAAACCGTATGTTCCTTAACCATTTGATGTAGTTGTGTGAGATTATAGCTAGAATAAATCTTATAAAAACATCCTAGTATATTGAAGATACTGGTTTTGTTACAAAAGAATTAAATAAAAAGAGTTTAGGGGGTTGGAGAAGCAAAATAAAACAAATGAACATGAGAGAATGAATTACCTTTAAAAGTGTAACTCCTTTTGATTTGAGCCTAAAGGCTTCCTTTGAAAGGATTCTGCCCAAAGGGAATCCTCTAGGATGAGGATAGGGATGTGTAGAGAGTAAATGGGCAGGGTTTGGCTGAGCCAAAGGCTTGAGGAGTGTGTTAAATGAGGTAGAGGTGGGGGCCTTTTATAAGAGGAGAGGAGGGGCACTTTTGGAAAGTAAAGACATATTACTTTATTTGAAAATGTGTTTCGGTTTCAAAAGGTCCCACATTGATATAATTCGTGGATAAGGTGATAAGGCTTCTAAATCCACTCATCCAATAAGGTTTGGACATGTGTAGTTCATAGATTTTACATTATCTTTCCATTTTATTTAAATCGTCAAATAATGATGTCATCGCTGCATCATTATTATGTCATAAATAATTTAATTTATTTAATGTCTAAAAATTATAAAAAAAATACTATGATGTATTAAATATTTTTAGATTTCCAATGAATATTTATAATCAAAAATATGACTTGTATAACCCCACTTAAAAATTTTTTTAGTAAAACATATCATGTTTGTGTCAATTTTAATTTTACATTAAATAAAATGTTATTTATGTCATTTCCCAACCAAAGTGGATCCATGGGGTCCCCAAGTTTACCCATGGCTTGTCTTGGTCGGCCATGATATAACCAATGAGGGTAAGACATGTTTTAAGCTCATCTCATTTTATTAAAGCATTATTTTTACCTTAAACTACACTAATTACCACTAATCGCGATTAAAAACTTAATAAGTTACTATTCACCAAAAAATTATTTTAATCTCATTGAACCACATTTTACTTCTTAATGACAACCATGTATGTTGGATTTTTGAAAATCAAAACACAATGATGGAAAATTTTCATTTAAACGGAAAATCAGTTTTTATAAGTACCACTTAGTGGTTTCACTATTCATCAAAAATTGAAGTTTTTCAGAAAAATCCCAAAAATTCACCCTAAGCTATATTTGATATTCTGAATTCAAAAATGAAGTCTGTTTTACAAAATTCAAAACATATAATTCACATTAATTAATTTAATAATTAATTCCCGCTGTCATGACAAATAGCGTGTTTTATGAAACAATAAGTATCAAAAGATTGACACTAGTTTAAGTCTGATTTCAAAGTGAAATTGATTCCAACGACCACTATTGGATTTAATGGTAAAAATATTTTCTAATTTCACTTTAAAACCAATTCAGAATATAATCTAATCATATATATAAATTAGATTAAAAATTGGTTTTGAATTAAAATACAACATTTTACACTATTCATTAAAAAAATGAACTTTATCGGAAAGATACCAAAAATTTACACAAAGTAAATTTTGATGTCCCGATTCTTAATAAGAGTTTTATTTGTTCCAAAAGAATGTTTAAGATTGAACAAAACTATATTTAATGACAGTTATCCATCAAAAGGTGATAAGTGAACCTTTAGTAAAAACTAGGGCATATACGCCTAAAATTGAATTCTTTCCGTATTTTAAGCCTTTATCTTTTATTGTATAAATGTAAAAATATTTAAGAACATATATAATCATATTTGAGTTATTTCTATCCATTCCCACCATTACAACGGCTACATGTTAGCTACCATTTAAAATAATATTATTTTATTATTAGAGTGCAACGTAAGATTCCCAAGAAACTCGTTGTTGCGTGTTGGGTACGCCATCGAGCATAGCGTCCCCTTTAAAGTCATATTAATATTTTATTCACAAATATGGATAAATATGAAAATGTCATATTCCTTATTTACCTGGGGTGTTACATCCTTCCCCCCTTTTGGGAATTGCGTCCTCGCAATTTTAAAATTGCGCTTGGAAACATCCTTGAACGTCCCACATCAGAACAAGAGTCGGTAAAACAATCACTTTAAAATAAAGAAAGATAAGCACAGAGGTCACCCGAGTTAACCCATACCAGGATTCTAAGTATGAAAATATGGACATGGAGGAGAAAACATAGGGTCATGTTCCGATGGAGAGTGATAGAAAACATGTTTAGGAGAAAGTTAACAATAAGAAAATCACAAACTTGTGATGGGTTAAACGGTGTTGGGTTCCCCAGTAGGAAAAGTTAATAGACAACATTTTTGTTTTAAGTTAATTTTTATTGAGGAATTTATTCATAAGGAAGCATAATCACTTATCATGTTGACTTTCAACTTTTACTAGATTCCTTAGTCAAACTCATATTTTTTCCAAAAGACGAGTATTTAGGGAGACTTGTTCGCATTAAGAGTACTATAATCAACTTCTAGAGAATCACCTAACCCCAAAAAAGAACTATATAAATCCCATGTATTTAGGCTTTAACCAAAACCAAAACCAAAAAGGTTAGTACAAGATCAGATAATCCAGAAAAGGATAACCCCTTATAAAAAGAAAATCTATTCTTAATCTCCAAAATTTGTCCAACAAAACCCAAAGTTCAACGAGGACCATCCGATAAACAATTTGTCCATAAAATTATTCAAAGTAAAACAATATAATATTGAAACCCAAATATTTGAAGGATTTAGTCACATAGTCTTCCAAGTTAAATCGTAACATTTATCTCCAAACAACATCAGTTGCTCCTAAAGTCTCACATTGAAAAGTAATTATCCTAATCACATATCCTCCAAAATCAACTTACTCCTAATTCATAAAATCATATAACTAAAAAGAATCAGTCAAACTAACCAGGGACTTCACGTAGTCCAGTGGTAGGCGATAAATACAAGTCGCACTTTGGTTGTGGGTTCGATTCCCGCGGCTTTGTCCGACGCGACGGGTTGTCACATGGTCTGCGTGTTGTCCTTTTTTCAAAACTATATAATTCTTAAAACATTCCCCAAAAAGAGATAAAACCTTTAAGAATAATCATAACATATTTTAACCTCAAGTTTATCTCATTCCTTTCATTTTCCATCATATCATAGAGTAACCCATAATTACCTAAAAAGTAAGGATCATATAAACCCTAATGGTTACCTTTTTTATTATTACCTGAACTTTCACATCGATTGGTCATCTCGTACATGATGCGTTATAGAACATACCAAGGTTCAAGTGGTTGATCATGACTCCTTGATATTTGGTTTAGAACAACCACGAGTTTCCTCATTGAGTACCCCATTTCATCGAGTCTCTTAATCAGAGAACCACCACAGTTTCCTTCAAACCAATTGTCACTTTGGTGCCTGCGAGATCCAGCCATTCACTAAAAACAGAAATGTCAGTGTGAGTATATCGACAAAACCATCATGTGATAATGAGGAAGGTAAACACTAAGATATACTTACTCATTCACTTTATCTAAAACTAGGACTCTTTCTGAAATCCTAACCATTATGGAAATGTCACTTATGCTTAAAGAATACCCTAACCTCTAAAGTTATCTAAACCGACCTCTGATACCAACTATAAGGCCCCAGCCTTAAACCTTACTTAAACATGAGTTATTACAAGATTACACATTGAGGATATTTTTAGGTTTAGAGTTTTAGAGAATTAGATCATGAAACTTGCATTACATTCCACATTTAAACAAGGTGGTTACATAAAAGACAATATTTATTCTTCCCATCAATGGAAACCTATTTAAAATAAAACACGGATTCTTTCTTGACACATCCTTGACACTATCGTCACATCATATACCTTTCCCTTGACCTATGAAAATCATTTCAAAAACTTGGGATGAGCATAAAAAGCTCAGTAAGGGTTATAAAAAAATATGGAAAGGAAACATGAGTTCATATATACATAAGAATGAAATCATACTTTACCCATAAAGCATAGGCATATCAAATCATGAATAAATAATAGAAAACATAAGACATAAAGGTAACTTGAGGCATTCATAACATTCTTACATAGGGAGTAACCCTCTTGGTTACATTTGGAATACCCATCACAGTATATTCCCTAAATCTCTTCGGAGAAACCTTAACGTTTCACTCCTTCGCGTTACCCAATGCATTGGAGAGCTATATCGGGCTCACACGCCCTTAGTTTATCACGGAACCAACCGTTCTTCATAACAATGCCCAAGAACCATAACATAATTGTATCACATAAACATGAATAAAGGAAACATAACATTTCCACATTTCAATCACAATATAACATTTTAGGACATTGAAATAATGAATCCATTCAAAAAGAAACCATTTCCAAAACCATTTAAAACATTTAATAAAGAGATTTTTGAATCAAAGTGTCCCATACCACCTTGAAGCTTTTAACATTTTAAACCATTAATATCCATATAAATAAATCTTAAAAACCATTTTGAAAACATGGATATTAATAAGAACAAATAATTAAAACATTTAAAACGATATTTTGGTTAAAGGGGTTTTACCAAAATTAGAGACACTTGAATACAATAATCGAGGAATAACATTTAGTCGGAACTTTATAATATCATTAGAATAAAAGGATTCGTGATATAATACTCCAAAGGACAGTATATACACCATATAAGAGTGAATTGGTGCATAACAACAATGAACCCTCAATAGAAATGTCAAATGTGATGAAATCCCTTATAAAGAAGGTATCCTTAAATTAAGGACAAATAAATCTCAAAAATATGTGTGACAAATATATATACACCCAATATAAGTGGATATTAAGTGTAAAACAATAAAAGGTCATTCACACATATTCAATGGATGACATATTCAATGACTACAAGTTGAACCCAAAGAAATCGAAATTGGGTTAAAAAGTTCCCTTGACAGCCTAACGGCATCACAACAAAATGAGTTGATGAGAGATAAAAAGTGTATATCATCACTTGGACATAAAATTTACATCAATAAGGATATATGAGAACATATCCTAACATAAAAATATGTAAATTAAAAGACCCGATAAAAGAAGTCTTTTAAAAAAGAGGAGGGTGAAAGGTTCCCTTACCGACTTGGGTATCTTTCAAAACATACACCCCATGAAAGAAAGACAATAGGTCATTGATGTAAATACTCATAAACGAAAGTATATTACACAAATATTAGAATAATGGGAAGTACATACACCACTCAATAGAATTTGTGGCAAATGTAGCATAAATCTCACGGGAATAAAAGTGAGATGAAAAATCCCTTACGAAAACTCGGCAGCCTAACGGCGCCACATAAAACTTCCGAATATGGATTGATGAGATCAAATAGAGTATCCCATCATATTACAATAGAATTTACAGAAAGTTTAATATAAAAGAAAATCCCCCAACATTGCAAGGAGGAGTTTAAAAGAAGTGACATAAAGGAGAGTACTTAAAAAGAAAGAGAGAGGTTAGATCTCTTACGAAAGTTCGGCAGCCTAACGGCGCCACTCAAAACTTCCAAAATGGATTGATGAGAGAGAATAGGGTCTCTAATCACATGAACATAAAAATTACAGTAAATTCAATATAAAAGAACATCCCAATCATAAGAAATATGATCTTAAAATAAATGACATAAAAGAGTGTACTTAAAAAGAAAGAGAGTTGTAGGATCCCTTACCTCGGGTCCGAATTGACTCGATCGTTCTTTAATCTTCTGAATAATAAACTTGAGTTAATTTATAATTCCTTAATAACCCTTTTCAAGTTCATTATTACTTTTATACCACTTATTACCATGTCATAAACATTATGTAATCATTTAAGTTAATAATATTTGTTTTGCCGATATTTGGTTCTTAAGTCGAAAGTAGACTTCTTACAATTACATGTTGTTCGTGTGGCCAAATGTTTATTAAATCCAGAATTGTATTCATTATGTAGATATCATATATTTCATATATATCCAGTACATTCATGCATTTATAACATTACATAATCATTTAGAGGTAAGAAATGAAATGCACCGTTCATGGAGACGGTAAACCGTACGTACGCATGAACGCTACTTTCATTTCTATTTCGTATTTTATAGAATGGAATAATAATGATATAAAGGTATATTATAATTCCAGTATAAGATCATATATAATATCATATTTCCATCCTTTATACATCCCACATATGGTATTTAACGAATCAAATCACTTTGAGGGGGCGGTAGTCCGCACTTCCTTAAATGAAGATATCGCGTATACCCATAATGGAAGCCATAAAGGTAAGACAAAAATGAAAAATACAGAAGCATAAATAAAACATAAACATATAATATATCATATATAAAAATATTGACATCATAATGGCCACCTTTGAAGGTGTTAAATGAGTATTGAACAATCATCGTTTCGGGAGGCAGAATTTCACCATCCACGGAAACCGTATGTTCATTAACCATTTGATGTAGTTGTGTGAGAGTGTAGCTCGAATAAATCTTATAAAAACATCCTAGTATATTGAAGATACTGTTGTTGTTACAAAAGAATTAAATAAAAAGATTTTAGGGGGTTGGAGAAGCAAAATAAAACAAATGAACATGAGAGAATGAATTACCTTTAAAAGTGTAACTCCTTTTGATTTGAGCCTAAAGGCTTCCTTTGAAAGGATTCTGCCCAAAGGGAATCCTCTAGGATGAGGAGAGGGATGTGGAGAGAGTAAATGGGCATGGGTTGGCCGAGCCAAAGGCTTGAGGAGTGTGTTAAATGAGGTAGAGGTGGGGGCCTTTTATAAGAGGAGAGGAGGGGCACTTTTGGAAAGTAAAGACATATTACTTTATTTGAAAATGTGTTTCGGTTTCAAAAGGTCCCACATTGATATAATTCGTGGATAAGGTGATAAGGCTTCTAAATCCACTCATCCAATAAGTTTTGGACATGTGTAGTTCATAGATTTTACATTATCTTTCCATTTTATTTAAATCGTCAAATAATGATGTCATCGCTGCATCATTATTATGTCATAAATAATTTAATTTATTTAATGTCTAAAAATTATAAAAAAAAAATACTATGATGTAGTAAATATTTTTAGCTTTCCAATTAATATTTATAATCAAAAAGATGACTTGTATAACCCCACTTAAAAATTGTTTTAGTAAAACATAGCATGTTTGTGTCAATTTTACTTTTACATTAAATAAAATGTTATTTATGTCATTTCCCAACCAAAGTGGATCCATGGTGTCCCAAAGTTTACCCATGGATTGTCTTGGTCGGACATGATACAACCAATGAGGGTAAGACATGTGTCAAGCTCATCTCATTTTATTAAAGCATTATTTTTACCTTAAACTACACTAATTACCACTAATCGCGATTAAAAACTTAATAAGTTACTATTCACCAAAAAATTTATTTTAATCTCATTGAACCACATTTTACTTCTTAATGACAACCATGTATGTCGGATTTTTGAAAATCAAAACACAATGATGGCAAAATTTCATTTAAACGGAAAATCAGTTTTTATAAGTACCACTTAGTGGTTTCACTATTCATCAAAAATTGAAGTTTTTCAGAAAAATCCCAAAAATTCACCCTAAGATATATTTGATATTCTGAATTCAAAAATGAAGTCCGTTTTACAAAATTCAAAACATATAAGTCACATTAATTAATTTAATAATTAATTCCCACTGTCATGACAAATAGCGTGTTTTATGAAATAATAAGTATCAAAAGATTGACACTAGTTTAAGTCTGATTTCAAAGTGAAATTGATTCCAACGACCACTATTGGATTTAATGGTAAAAATATTTTCTAATTTCACTTTAAAACCAATTCAAAATATAATCTAATCATATAAATAAATTAGATTAAAAAGTGGTTTTGAATTAAAATACAACATTTTACACTATTCATTAAAAAAATGAACTTTATCGGAAAGATACCAAAAATTTTCACAAAGTAAATTTTGATGTCCTGATTATTAATAAGAGTTTTATTTGTTCCAAAAGAATGTTTAAGAGTGAACAAAACTATATTTAATGACGGTTCTCCATCAAAAGGTGATAAGTGAACCTTTAGTGAAAACTAGGGCATATACGCCTAAAATTGAATTCTTTCCGTATTTTAAGCCTTTATCTTTTATTGTATAAATGTAAAAATATTTAAGAACATATATAATCATATTTTAGTTATTTCTATACATTCCCGCCATTACAACGGCTACATGTTAGCTACTATTTAAAATAATATTATTTTATTATTAGAGTGCAACGTAAGATTCCCAAGAAACTCGTTGTTGCGTGTTGGGTACGCCATCGAGCATAGCGTCCCCTTTAAAGTCATATTAATATTTTATTCACAAATATGGATAAATATGAAAATGTCATATTCCTTATTTACCTGGGGTGTTACAGCCGTGTCGGGCCGCCACCAGGTCGGGCCACCCCATCGGGCTGGGTCGCCACCGGGCCAGGCCGCCCTCGGGCTAGGCCACCCCCACTGGTTAGTTTGGACTATGGTCCGAGATCGACCCGCAGACCGGGTCAGACCCGTGGAACGGGTCAGACCCGTGGAACGGGTTAGACCCCTGTCCAGACCCATTTGACCCGAATACACGTTTTCTCCCATATCTTGGGCTACAGGTGACCAATCAATGAACCGTCTATGGTGAAGGAAATCTTAGAGCGAGGCTATTATTTTGGAATATCCCCATTTGAGGTTTGGATATAGTTTGGGTACAGTCGGGTTGGATTAAACCTAAATCCAACTGATCCCATGGAATGGAAATGTCAATAACTTACAGACCGGGCGTCCGATTGACACGACTTTTGTTGCGTTGAGACACCTATGATAGGGTAGACCTTTGAGATACTTCTACTAGGGACTTCATGATAGTTGTAGAATTGGCCTGTTGTTCATAGAGTAGATCCTCTCGGAGACGAGGGAGCAGAGTACGGAGACCTAGTAGCTGGATAAGACCTGATGACTACTGACCTTTTGACTCAGAGTGTTTGGACTAGTCCAGTGGGGAGCACCTCTGTATGAAATGGCAGACCCACAGGTTAGAGCGCCTCTATGTGATATAGCAGACCCATGGTACTCGACAGGAGGAGTACCTTATCATGCTATGAGGGGGATCACCTCTATGTGAGCGCGGCAGACCCATAGTGGGGAATGCCTCTGTGTGAGCACAGTAGATCCACAGCACTCGACATGAGGAGTACCATAGTAGTCCAAGATAGTTTGAATTGCCTCTTTGTGATGCGTTATACCCACTGTACTCAATAAAGGATTAGTGCACCATCAGCCTAGGTTCTTCCAGTGTGACTGGGGTTGTTACTCGATACTACCCCCTTAAGAATAAAAATCCTCGTTTGAGATGAGTCATTGACTTTTGAGTTTTCCTCATGATTGAGATGGGTTACTAGATTTCATAGGTATATATATGGGAATATACCTAAGTAATTGTTATCCATTGAATCCATGCTTTTTGTTTTATCCTTGTTGGATTTAGTGAGACCTTGAGGGTCTTGGGGTTCCTTCTGAGTATCATTATACTCACCCCTGCATAGGATATACCTGCACCTTGTTGTGTTGGTTGCAGATGATAGACAACGATGACTGAGGTAGAGAGTAGAAGGAGTGGATGGTAACCAGAGGTGGACCAGTCACCATGACAGTACGCTGAGCGAACGGACATACGTGGAGTGCTGAGGAGGCCATATGTACCTACCCATCAGGTAGGAACCCCTGAGGATGACCTAGTAGCTGCTTTACTTCTTCATTTAGTTGAACTTGTACTTTTCCATTTTCTTGTACTTTACTGTTGGTCTTGTATTTCTAGCCCCATTTACTTCCAGCACTTTCTTTTGTATACAGTGTTTACATAGTGTTTTATTTAAATTGTACTCTGATTGTGTGTGTTTACAATTTATAAAGGCAATGCCTTCCCAACATAGGGATTTATGCCTTTGGTGCTAGTCTCCAACCCCTGGCCTATTGAAGGCGGGCTTGGGGTAGTCACTATACGGGCCCCAGGGGACAGGTCGTAAAAAATTGGTATCAGAGGTGTCGGTTCTACCATAGAACATAGAACTCTGATATTTTCTGTGAAGCAATAGTGTTAAGGGTTCTGAGTGAGGTTTTCAGTTCAAGGTGTCCAGTGTTGGTGCGGTGACCGACATATCCATACACCAAGACCCTGAATTCTGATTTTCCGACTCAGTGCACGAAAAAACTGATTGCGTGTGTGTTTTCAAATGTTTTTCTTAAGTCAGCTTAACCAGGTCAGCTCACCAGGTATAACTTTTGACTATGTTGCATCTATTCAGGATGCCTCCACCTAGACATGCAGTTAGAGTACCGAGAGGGTACACGATGGCCCACTGAGTGGAGAGGCTCCTGTGCAGGTCCCTCTTACTATGTTTGAATCATCAGCACCACTACCCATACGGCAGAAGATACCACCAACCACACTAGCGTACGGTGCATTCCAACAGAGCACGATCGTATGAGTTCCAGTAGCATAGGCCTCTGAGCTTTCGAGGCGAGACAGATTCCCAGGATGCAAGGGACTGGATGGAGGTGTTTTCTAGAGTTTTCCACCTATTTGAGCCACTATTAGAGCATATGGTGAACCTAAATACTAGTCTTTTTCAGTGAGTGACAATGAGGGTGGTCCGCATAGTGACGATTCTTTGGTACATGGACCGATTCCTGAGATGGTACCTTTGGGTAGTGTGCCAGCTATGTCATAGCCTGTAGGTTAGTAGTTACAACCGACAGTACTAGTAGAGGAAACATGTAGGCTTAGTGCCTTAAATGTGATTCAGCATCAGATACCTTCTAGTTCTGAGGTAAGCCCGACTTACTGGTGGCTGAGGACTAGCTTGAGGAGGTGGCTGACTGTTTTTTAGAGCTTATACAGCTTCGACCGGACGAAAAGTCGGTTGCTAATTATTCATCAAGACATACCACTCATTCCTGGTACTCAATTAATACAATATGATCAGTCCTTCATGGCTCGGACCTCAGAGAGAGGTTTTTTTAAGGACATCGGAGCCAACACTATTCCTCTATACACTCCTATTTATGTTAGGGTTCTAGAGAGATCTTTTTTGGTTGAAGGTTCTTTTCCTGAGTGGATACAATAAGTGAATGTTAGTAGTAAAGTAAGAAACTGGCACCAGTCTCAGAGAATTGAGTGTATAAAACTGTTTTGGGAAGAGGAAGTGTTAAGGATAGATGAATTTTTAGGGTAGCAGACATAGAAGGAGAGCAAGGAGAGCATCATGATGTGGTGTACATTTCGACATGTTACAACCACCCCCTTAAGTGGAACCCACCAGGATCAGGGAGCTTGAGGATAGGGGAAGAGAGTGGCTATATGCGGTCAAAGAGTGCGACCAAAAGGCTTTAGGAATGATTGGACGTATGATATTTGTCTACTAATAGCTGCCAGAACAATTGACATAGGTACCAATCATTCCATACTTTCATGAATCTTGTCCAAGACCTATAGTTTCCGGTGAAACTGTTGACTGGACCCTCACGTCTGGAGATAACATTGAGTGGAGACTTGAAAATAACACTGACGCTAACAGTGTGATCTCACCCTTGAGGCGAGATTTTCGGTTGGAATCTCATGGTGGCAGCGTCGAGGCCTTACGACATTAGTTTGGGTTTGGACTTGACATTTGCAGTTCACACTTAGATTGATTGTATTATGAAGAGAGTTTGTGGTTTATATACAACATTGGGATGAGGTTTTCTTTGGTTGGTGAAAAGGAATCCCAGGCAGCACAAGTTAAACTCATGCATAGGAGGGTGCAGCCAATCACTCTTGAGTCGGCCAACCTTACCCTCGTGGAAGTAGAAGTTTTGAGTTTTTAGTTCCAAACAGGAGTGACAGAACAAGGGGACATCTTTCCAAAAAATGTTTCCAGGATTACCCCCAAAGGGGGGTGGACATCTTTATGGATGGATATTACCATAGGTTCATTCCCGACTTCTCCAGAGTTTCAGCACCACTATCAGCCTTGACAAAGAAGGGGAAACCCTTCATGTGGTCGGAGATATGCTAGCAGAGCTTTCAAGAGCTGAGGCAGAGGATGACTAGTGCCCCCATCTTGAGGCTTCTAGAGGAATTCATAGGGTACATAGTTTACTACAAGTCATTAGGGACTGGACTTGGGTGTGTCCAGATGCATGAGAGAGCAAGATGATGTATGGTTCTCGGCAGCTGAGACATCATCTGAAGAACTACACTACCCATGACCTGGATTTAGTAGCAGCGGCCTTCGCCTTGAGGATGTGGAGACACTATCTGATGGGTGAGCATTATGCCATGTATTCTGATCACAAGATTCTCAGGTATATCTTCTCTCAGAAGGACCTGAACCTGATACAGAGACGTTGTCTTGAGCTCCTCCAAGACTATGATTTTGAGATATTCTATACTCCTAGAAAGGGGAACATTGTAGCAGTTGAACTCAGCAAGAGATATGGTATACATCTGCTAAGCGAGGCGACCAAGTAGCTAGGTAAATTACATATTTCCTTTGTGGATAGATATGTAGCAACCTTTCTATAGTCTCTTATAGTCACTCCCCCATTTGTTCAGCAAGTCAGGTAGGTGCAACATGGAAACGATGACTACAAGAAGTGATGTTCTAAGATATCCACAAGGTAGGAACCTGATGGACTTTTTGAAGGTGGGGAGAATGTCATTCTCTTTAGAGGATGTACTATGGTACTAGTAGAACTTCAGGATGAAGTTTTGAGGGAGTTACATGCTTCCCCTCTAGCGGTACATCCATGAGTGTTGAAGATGTACGAGGACCTCGACGACAGCACTGGTGGCCATGTATAAAGAAGGCAGTAGCTGAGTTTGTCTCACGATGCCTCACTTGTCAGCAAGTGAAGGTGGACCCCTAGGTACCAGAAGGCTTGCTACAACCCTTAGAGGTTCCATAGTGTAAGTGGGATGAGATATCCATGGATTTCGTGACGGTTTTTTCACGTACATCCAGGGGTCACGACTCGATTTGGGTGATCGTCGACCAACTAACCAAGTCGGCCTACATTCTGCTTGTCAAATAGAAGGGTTCAGTAAAGAGCATGGGACGCCTCTATGTGCAAGAGATAATGTGTTTACATGGAGTAATGTATTCTATTGTCTCCAACCATGATGCACGGTTTACTTCCCGGTTATGGAAGGGGTTGTAGGAGGCTTTCGGGACACAGCTTCTCTTGAGCACCACCTTCCATCCTCAGACAGATGGTCAGATTTAGCGGACCATTCAGACCCTCAACGACATGCTACATGCATATGTACTTGACTTCGGTCACAGCTAGGAGGATCACTTTACTTTGGTGGAGTTTTCTTACAACAAAACCTATCACTCCACCATAGGGATAACACCTTTTGAGGCCTTTTATGGGTGACCTTGCAGATCACCCTTGTGCTGGACTGACCCTAGGGAGTCAGTACTAGTGGGACCAGAGGTAGTACGAGCTACTACGGAGAAGGTGCAGATCATCCAGGAGAAGATGAAGAATGCACAGAGTAGACAGAATTCATATGCTGACAGGATACAGAGACCTCTAGAGTTCGAGGATGGAGACCACATCATTCTATGGTTCTCACCTTGACGAGGTCAACAATGATTTGGCCGAGGCGACAAGTTATCACCGAGATTAATCGGACCTTTTCAGGTCCATAGCAGAGTAGGCGAGGTGGATTACTTCCTGGCTCTTCCACCTCAGTTGCACTTGGAGCAAGGCGTCTTCCATGTATCCTAGCTGCGGAGATATGTGCACGAACCTTCCCACATCATCGACTATGAAGAGCTAGATATCGACGACGGGGTGACATTTACGGAGGTTCCAGGGGATATTGATGATCTACAAGAGCATGTCCTATGTAGATGGTTTATACCTCTTGTGCGCGTTCTCTGGTAGCACGAAAACCTCCAGGAGATCACATGGGATCGAGAGGCTCGGATGCATGCTTAGTACCCCCATTAGTTCTCTTAGTTGAGTTGTAGCTTACAGGGACGTAAATCCATAAGGTGGGAAGAATGTAAGGACCCATAATTTCCATGTAATTTTTTATAAACATGGGGAAATTTTACAAGTCCATGAAATCTGACGGCACGCAATTCTGAGGCCCAGAGTGACCGAAAAGATCCATCGAAGTTTTGTTAATCTTAAGTTAAGGTGTGTAAGCAGTTTTCCTGAAAACATGGAATAACTCTTAAACGGTTACACGGATCCACAATCCGAGGGCACCATTGTCCTCAGGATGGCGGGTTTACCATAGGCGCGACTTATGATTAGTCGGTGCAGACCTCCTGTGAGAGAACCCAAAAATGGAATAATCGTAAATTAAATATTTAAATGAATTATTTTATTTTTCAAATGATTATAACTCACAAACGATAACTCAGATTAAAAATCTAAGACCACAATTAAACTCATGAGGGTATGATTTCTTTAAGTAGATGCTAACTTCGTCTAGCACGTACCACCAGAGAAAGTTAGTTTTTGGCCGCAAATAAAATAATTACTTGAAAATTATTTTATTGTAAAATTCATAACTTCTAAACGGTAATTCGAATTGAAACTATGAGAGTACCATTGGGTTCTTTGGGCCTTTTTTCACCTAGGAAGAGCCTAAACTCGACCGACCAAGTTGAGGGTGACTGATAATAATTTTCCAAACTTTTTTTGGGTACATTCATTAAACACGCGAGCAGCGTTTTGTAACTTTTGAACCGGTGCTCAGAATTGAAATCTGAGGGCACCGTTGAACTTGCAGCATCAATATTCGCTCATGGAGACCTTTACCTCCACCGTAGTGGTTCATGGGTGAAAGATAGATTTTGGTTTTTTTTGTGGAAATATGAATAAAATAAAATGAACTTTTATTTTATTTTTATCCTTGAACCTCACATGTGTAGGTTGTGGTGGTGGGGACCACCCGAGCCTAAACCCACCCAATTGAATTTCTATAGGTGGGGACCACCCGAACCTCTTGAACTCCCCTTTATGTGGATATAACCATTGGTATTCTCCAATTTAATGGTGCCACCTTCCATTAATTAATTATTTCAATTAATTATGCCAAGCCAATGATTAAATTGTTGAAACACAACAATTTGGCTACATTTATTTTTGGGAGGATTTGGGTTGGTGAAGGAGAAAGGGATTTCATGGAGAAGTACTCTAAAATGAAGTGTGCACCATCTCCAATGAAGAACGAGGATGACGCTCGAGCCTGGGATTGGCGGCATGTGACGGGCGCAATGTACGACAACATCTTTGAATTATTTAGCATGACAACATCAACGAACCTTTGAGGTTGGGTTTGTTTTATAATTTAATGTTGAATTTGTTTATGTCATACGTCATTCAATCTTGGGTGATGTTATTGCCGATTGATATCACAATAACATGGAAGGATTAGGCCGCACAATCATGGCCCTCACCTCCCCTCTGTTTCGCTTCCCTTGATGACGACTGCGGTGGCGCAACAGTACAGCTGGAGGAGCGGACTGCGGCCGACGGAAAGTGGCGGAGCAACAATACCAGCGTCGGGTCGGCAGTGAAAAAACTGGCGGCGCAATGCTGTCGAGTGGCCGGAAGGGCGTGACACCGTCACGAAGGAGAAGGGGTCCGTTTCCAGGCCGGGCTGCGGTGGAAGGGCGCGTTGTCGTCGCGCCGCGTGGAGGAAGGGAGTCGCGGCCAGGGCGGGCCACAACGGAGGAGCAGAGGCGGCTGGCTGGGCTGGCCGCCGGTGGTGTGGAGCAGCGGGCCGCTCGGCTAGCTTGGAGAATCGGAACCCCGCTGGGTCCCATGTGTTCTGGACCAGCGCCACCTGGTGCCGGTTACGGCACACACGAAAAACGATTTTCCATTCAGGAACCAGGGACGCACGCGGTTCCCCCCGAGACACGGCTGAGGCGAACCCCCGTGGGCCACTGTGCTGAGCCGCCACTAGGCCAGGCCGCCACCTGGCCGAGTCACCCCATCGGGCCAGGTGGCCACCGGACTAGGCTTCCCTCGGGCCAGGCCACCCTCACAGGCCGAGTCGGACCAGCGAACGGGGTCAGACCCCATTCCAGACTCGTTTGACCTGAATACACTTTTTTGCCCATATCTTGGGCTAAGGGTGTCCGATCAACGAAACCTCTACAGTGAAAAAAATCATAGGGAGAGACGGTTCTTTTGGAATATTCCATTTTATTGTTGGAAATAGTGTGGGTACGGTTGGGTTGGATTAAACCTAAATCCAACCGGGCCCTTTGAACGGAAATGCCAATAACTGACAGACCAAGAGTCTGATTGACACGCTGTCTGTTGCATTGAGACCCCTATGACTGGACATACCTTTGAGATACTTCTACTAGGGACTTCATGATAGTTGTAGAATCGACCTGTAATTTTTTGAGCGGATCCTCCCATAGATGAGCGAGTGGTGTATGGAGACATAGTAGCTTGCTGAGCCCTGATGACAACTGACCTTTTGACTCAGAGTGTTTCGACTAGTCCAGTGGGGAGAACCAATGTGTGATGCGGGAGACCCATAGTGGAGAGTGCCTTTGTGTGACGTAGAAGACCCACAATACTCGACAGGAGGCGTACCTCAGCAGTCTACGAGGGGGAGCGGCTCTGTGTGAGCGCAGCAGACCCACAATGGGGAGCACCTCTCTGTGAGCACAGCAGATCCACAGTACTCGACAGGAGGAGTATCACAGCAGCCCGGGATAGGGGTAGGTGCCTCTTTGTGACGCTGAAGGACCACTGTACTTGATAGATGAGTAAAACCTCAGCAGAGGTTCCGATAGTGTGACTGGGGTTGTTACTCGATACTAACCCCCTAAGAATAAAAATCATGGTTTGAGCAGAGTCATTGACTTTTGAGTTTTCCTCATGATTGAGATGGATTAGTAGATAACTTAGGTATATATATGGGCATATACCTAGGTAATGGTTATCCATTGAATCCATGCTTTTGGTTTTATCCTTATTGGATTTAGTGAGGCCTTGAGGGTCTCATGGTCTCTATTGAGTGTCGTTATACTCACCGCTGCATAGACTATGCAGGCACCTCGTTGTGTTGGTTGCAGACGACGGACAATGCCGAATGCGGAAGAGAGTTGGAGGACTGTACGGTACCCGGAGGTGGACCACTCGGCGTGACGGTACACGGAGCAGATGGACGGATGTGGAGTGCTGAGGAGGCCATCTGTACCTACCCTTCAGGTAGGAACCATGGAGGACGACCCAATCGCTACTTTACTTCTTCTTTCAGTTGTTCTTGTACTTTTCTGTTTTCTTTTTCATTACATTTGGGCTTGTATTTCCGTCCCATTTACTTCCAGCACTCTCTTTTGTATACAGTTTTTACATAGTGTTTGCTTCCAATTGTACTCTGATTGTTTGTGTTTACAATTTATAAAGGCAATGCCTTCCCAGCTTAGTGATATATGCCTTTGGTGGTAGTAGTCAGCCCCTAGATTATAGAATTCGGGCTTGGGGTAGTCACGATATTGGCCCTATGGGACAGGTCGTGACAAAAAAAACATATTCAAGTATCCAAAAAATTATCTTTATTTTAATGTGATATAGTTAATATATTATGTATTTTTAATGTTTTTCTCAAGGATATAATCTATTCCAATAAATCGATGTGATATTATTTTCATCATTATAGTATTTTTAAGGATTTTTTGTGTTTAATTTTGATGATTTTTAAATTCTGGGAATTTAATTTTTTTAGGGATCTTCTGTATTTTTGGCATATCATTCAAAATTTTGATCAAAATTGAGTGATTCATTTTTTTTATTTTTTTTTTGGGTTCCATGTTTTTATTGTAGACCTATACACAATTCTACACATAATGGAGCAAAAAAACAAATCAAGTGGAAAATGGTTTCTTACCAACATAATGGACCCCAAGTTAGTTATTGAAATATATATCAGAATAAATTAATAAAAAATTATTTATTCCATATATATTTGAAATCAGATTATGAGATTCATCTTTATATTAAATTTCATTAATAAATTCATTCATTAAGTCATCCATTTTATACACCAAAGTGAGAATAGATTACCAGACTCCTTGGGAAGAAACAATCTTCATCATTAATTTGGGAATAACATTTTTTACACTTATCCAAATTAGCTCAAATATTTTGGGCACATTCTTAAGAAAGAGGGAACCAATTTACTAAGAAAACATTATGAGATTTTTCCATCTACTATATGAATTGATATCAATATTTCAGTGGAATGAATCTGGAGGGAAATTCTTACACCTCTCAACTCTATATATACGAATGTCCACTTTAATTTAAGTGTGTTGAAGAAGGAAATGGAGTAGATATTTTTTATTTTCATATCTTTGAAGGGATTTTGATTTTATATTTTATATTTTATTATTTTCATTATATAATATTATACCTTTTTAATCTCTCTTACCATTCACATGGAGGGGTAATATCTTTGACTGATCAGAGAAGGGGGAGTCTTCCTTTTGTAATATTATAGTCTTATACTTTAATATAAAAAATATTGTTATATTTTATGATATATATTTTAAGGGGTTAAATATTATCTTAATGAAATCATATTTTTTGTTTAGTGTTTTTCATTTATTATAGAATTGGTTTATGATCTTTAAACTACATCTTCATAGATAAATATGATTCGATCAAGTAGACTGTGATAGGTGGTGACTGTCTAGAAATGTTTGGCATGTGAGTGAAAATAGTGAATCATTTTTATATTTTTATGGATAAAGAAATAATATTTAGTACATGCCTTAATAATTTATTAATGGTTCATGAACATTCAAGCATATATGAGTGGTTTCAATTACATCCTTCACCCAAGGGTGATTGAAAAATCGATCAAGGAATCATTCATTTACCATTCAATAGGAAGAGTGGGGGAATGATTTTTATAACCAGTATGTAATTGAAAAGGACTATCCTAACCAAACCCATTTATAATTTTTATAAACTTTTAAACAACAGTTATTTTAATTTCATTCTTTCATTTCAAAAAATAACCAATTTTAAAAACAATCTCACATTATTCTCTTATTTCCAGTGAAAAATGTGATTGTTGTGAAGTCCTTGTTGAGTCAATATGATTCATTTTTAATTTTCCATTACATTATATATTGAAAATAAAAAACACATTTTCTTGAGTAAAATTATCTTTCTCTATGAAATTTTATCATAAGGAAAATATTATTTATTATAAATTATTTTTGACCTTACTTATGGTTTTCAAATTCCTTATCTACTATTTTCTATAAACATGTGTGACCATATTTCTTTAATTCAAAAAATGAGATCCTTATCAAACTCATAATTTAATATTTTTATAGAACTCGATTTCCAGGGAATTGTGAATCTAATTTCATTTGAAATTAGACTCTGATTTCTCATAAAACCATACTCTAATTTCTTAAAAAATTAAACTCTAATTTCTTCTAAAATTAAAATCTAATTTAATCTGAAATAATACACTCATTTATTATGAATCAGGACTGTGATTTCATTAGAAATAAGACTTCGATTTCTTATTAAATTAGACACTCATGTCTTCAGAAATTTGATTCTGATTCATTATTATTTCAAAATATTATTGTCAATATTTTGACACTCAGATTTTCACTATCTTAAAAATATAATCAATTTTTTTTCTTAATGTTACTGTATTTCCATGATGTGAAATTTATTTTTATTGGATCCTAAATGTGATAATAAATTTTAAGCATAGTTTTATTTCTTATAGATTTTTAATCAAAATGATGTCGTCCAAATTTTTTTAAATTAACAGTTTCATGAGTTCCATGTGTATATGTACCTATTATATTTAAGAAAGAATATGATCGTTATAGGGGAATTCAACCATCGTAATTAATGCCTATAAATTCCTAGTCATTGAACAAGCTCAGTGCTAAAGTTTTTTTCAAGAGAGTTGAACTTTGGAATAATCTGATACTCTATGAGATATCTACTAAAATGTTCCTTATGTGAATGTTGTGAACAATTTGTTCAAGATATGAACATATTTTTCAACCAACCTAGTGTGAATATCATTGTTTCAGTTATCAGTCGGGGGCATCTCGGGGTAGAAAGAGAGATATTCTGATCACATTAGAGATCGAGGGCTTGTGGGGATACCAAGAAAGATATCAATCCTTGTAATGAGGTCTTGCCCTGGTGTGGGAAATACAAACATTATTGAATGTATAAATCAAGGTACTTTTATCAAAGGTTGATGGATTCCCTTTTATTGGGCTAAAATATTTGCTATACTTATTTACATATAGTTGATACAAGTATTAGTTATGCTGATTTTTTAATGTTAGGAAGTTTAGATTTCTTACACTATATTATACATTTATACTCTAATATAAATTAGATATTATATACATTAAGGTAGAATCATTCCCTATATAAATTTGTCATATATTTAATTATCAGATCTATATTATTGGAAACTATACAAGTTTCTTTATTTGTTAAGAACTAAATAGGGTTTATGAATATATATTTTTTATCATTATTAAATACATATTTTTTAATGGATAAAAATGAATGTTTATAAACATATAATTCACCCACTCTAGGAATTGAGCAATCTACGTATAAATTTCGATTCTATAATTGGAATTAGAGTAGGTATCTGAAAAAATTATACTTGCATATAAGTATTCTGCACTACTTTTCTTATTTAACATTACTTGTTTTTGTTTTTTCATAATATTTTATTTATAAAGCCTTATTTTTAATATCTTTTACTATTAATCCTTTGTGTGGAAATGATCTTTTTTATTTTCATTTTAGAATTAAACGAATGAATATTGGTCTAATATGCTACCTAAATCCCACTAGACCTCCAATTTTTGATGAAATTACTATGAATACTAAATATATTGGATGAATAATTTTTTATCAATACCAAGTTTGATAACATTGTTATGCTAACTAGAGACTAAATGATTCCATACAAGGAAATCAAACAATTCACCCATCAAGAAAAACAGGAGAATCAGATTAACTTTAAGGAACATAATACATTATTACGTTCTATAACTAGGAACATTTATTTCTATATTTCATCATGTAATGATTATAAAATAATATAGAAGAAATAATAAGATACACATTTATTCTTATACAAGGTTATTGAAAATGGAGATCTACGCTTAGAGCTTGATAACATGGTTCTATTTTTACTTATGGATAACCTATATTCAATGTTAAATAACAGTTTATGACTATTGTCAATAACATTCAGTGTATGGGTCAGAAAGGACATGATGATGAGAATATTGTGGATATGATAATAGATATTATGCATAACGGATGGTAATACAAAATAACATATGTTAATAAGAATTGGGAAGATTCAAGCATCACTCTAGATGAGTTATTCAGGACTCTTCTTTACCATTTTACTAGAATGAAGGGTGATGTTGATATAAATAATAAAAATTAATGGTAATAAAATTATTGATTTTACTAATAAATGAAATTAAATGAAATCGTAGAATCCGAAATGAGTTACTAGACCAAAACCCAAGAATGGTATTGTTATATCTGAATCAATTAATAGTTATTATTATGAGAATGAACTTTCCAATCATTCATGAATAATTAAAAATATTGTGGAAATGATAGAATTATAATATATATACAATAATACAGATAGAAAAGATAAGAAAAATTCAAAAGAAACTTGTTATGAATGAAAAAGGTAGGACATATCAGACCAGACTGTCCTATGCACAAAAGGAAAGAATGAAAATATAAGAATTTAGAAAAAAAATAAGAAGACGTACCATTTTTCTAAGTACATGGATGCATTGAATACTAATGACACATGGAGTGCCTGTGGTGGTTACACTTCTTATAAATATTTAGATATTGAATCTTCTGGATAGAAGAATATTGGTCTAATAGGCACAATTCCAATAGAAAATCAATATCTCATGTCCAAGTTAAATACTGCTGAATCATTAAAAAATATTTCTGTAAATATTAATTATTATAATGAAGAATATTAACAATCTTTGGATTAAGAATATGTTGAGTCAATATGTTTTACTTATGAATGTTCTTTTCCTTCATGTTTTGAAAATCACAAACACCCTATCTTAAAGAAAATATAATTTTCTCTAAGATTTTTTTAAAAAAGGAAAATTTCCCTTCCCCAAGGAAAATTATCCTTACATGTTTTTAATTGTTCATTTTTTAGCCTCCCTAAATCTAACTCTTTTTATTCCTAAGTGAAAAATTTGGTTTCACATCTAAAACCTCATAATTCTATAAATACTTAATTATTGATTATTTTGTTTTCAGGATCCGAATTTAGATTCAAAATTCTCTAAAATTTAGAATCTAAACTCTCTGATGTTTAGGCTACAAATTCTATGAATTTTAGGCTCGAAAATATCTGAAATTTTGGCACCAGATTCTCTAAATTTCAGGCTCTGAATTCCCTGAAATTCTGAATATGAATTCTTTGAAATTCAGACTCCAAATTCACTGAAATATAGACTCTGAATTCTGTAAAATTAAGACACCGAATTCTATAAAATGTAGATTCTGAATTCTATGAAATTTAGACTCCAAATTCCTTAGAATTCAAACTCTGAATTCCTTATAATTCAGACTCCAAATTCCTTATAATTATGAATCTGTATTCCATATAATTCAGACTCCAAATTCCTTATAATTCAGCCTCTAAATTCCGTATAATTCAAACTCATAATTCTTTAGAATTCAGGTTCCGAATTCCTTAGAATTTAGACACTAAATTCCTTAGAAATCTGATTCCAAATTCCTTGAAAAACAGAATCCGATTATCCTAGTAATATAGGCTCAACATGTTTACTTTCTTAGACTCTGAATTTTATTTTTTTCTTTAGACTCCAAAAAATGGATTTGGTTTAGCCACCATATTTTAGATACCCTTTTTATAGTTATAAAACAATTTCGTCTGTTCTGTTTCTAACCAACCATTGTCTGAGTGACATGTGAACAAGTCCCATGGAAATTCAAAGAAAAATATGACTATTGGAGGAGGGATCTGACCATTGGAAATGATCTTATAAATAGTATCTCATATAAACGAGATCACGAAACTATTCTACAAATCTAGAGATTACATGATGAAGTGATTTCTAGAGAGAGAGAGACTCTCATGATTTGTGCGTATTAAACATATTGTTCAGATTGCTTTGTGCAACTCCGATTGTTGTTGTGTACAATCGATGACTTCTGGGGGAAGGAAGACAGTGGCGATGACTATATTAAAGTTCGAGGAATTCCTTGATAAGAAAGGCAGAGGTTTAGACTACCTTAAAGTTCAAGGTCTTGTGGGAATTGCAAGATAGACTTCGATATTCCTATCGAGGGCTTTCCCAGATGTGGTTGAGATAGACATTCTCAAAAATATAAATCAAGGGACCTTTATCCAAGGATTTTGAATGCCCTAATCTTTGGGTTAAAAGATTTCATACTTGTTACTTTTATTGTTTCATGTTTGTTTTCCGCTTCATTTTGATTAATAAGGGAAGTATAACTATCTTATACTTTCTTGTACTTATACTCTCATTAGTAATATTATATACACATTATGGTAGAATCTTTTTCCATGTAAAAATTTCATAAGTTTCATATCCAGAACAGTATTTTTGGAATCTATTATGTTTGTAGAACTAAGAGGTATTGTGAATTTACCATGTTTAACATTGATATACAATAGGAAAATGTTATACCAAATTTAAAGGTTCCAAAAATATTTTTAAATTATACAATTCAACCCCCCTCTTGTATGTTGAGAATGTACATCATTATTTTGATCCAACAATTTTTATCAGAGAAGGTATCTAAAATAATTATATTCACAAATAAGTTTTCATACTCTTGATTTCATTGTTTTATATTTTCATTTCCTAGGATTTTAATCCTTTTTTACAATCATTTATTACTAACAAGATTATGTGGAAAGATATTTTTGTTGATATGGAAGGAATTAATTTTGGTTCGATTGACAATCTTAATCCAACTACACTACCTATATTTGATGAGAATGATTATGAATATTGGAGAGATAGTACGAAGAATTTTTTCATTAACACTAGAGTGGAAAATTTTTTCATGCTTACCAAAGATTACAAGATTCCTGATAAGGAAGTTAGAAATTTTACTAATCAAGAAAATTCAGAATATCAACTAAACTACAAGGTACACAATACTTTGATGTGTTCCATTACCAGGAAAATATATAGCCAGATTTATTCGTGTGAAGATGAAAAAAAAAATTAGAAGAAATTGGAGGTTACTCATTTTAGAACTTCAAATGTTATAAAAACAAGAATATCTATTCTTAGAGATGAATATCATGGTTTTTTCTTTCCATATGGAAAACCAGTTTATAAGGTACAACACAGATTTATGACTATTGTTAATAGTCTTTAATCTATGGGTGAGAAAGTATTAGATGATGATGCACTTGTGTAAAAGATTATAGACATCATGACTAATGAGTTGGAATCAAAGGGAACATCTATTTATGAGAATATAAAAGTCTCACAGATTACTATTGATATGCTTTTTGGAACTCTTCTTAAACCTGAGATAAGAGTGAAAAGAGATGCTGGTATAAATAAGGAGAAGAATAGAAATGGAAGTTTTTATTTTATAAATATTTCAAATAATATGAGATCCAAGACTCCTGAGAGAGTTACACGATCTAAATCAAATAAGGTCGTTGTTTTATCTGAATCAAGTGAAAGTGAACATTCAGAGAATGAACTAGCTAATCTTGCTTGAAAGATGAACAAGATAGTTAGGAGGAAAAACTTTTAGTATAGATAAAAGAATAAATAATGAAAGCAAAAGAAAGACTATAAAGTTACTTGTTATTAATGCAAAAGAGAAGGGAATATAAGGCCAGATTTTCCTATGCATAAGAGAAAAGATAGAAAGGAAAATCATTCTCAGAGGAATAGAATGAAGAGTGACAATGGTGGTGACTCCCCTGAAGAATCCTCAGAGTACAAATCTTCTGGTCAGAATAATCATGGTCTATTAGCCAAGCTACCAATTGAAAATCATTGTTTAATGGATAATGCACACAATGCTGAATCAATAACCAATATATCCCTGAACTCTAATTATAGTGATAGTAAACATTATGAATCCTTGAATTAAGAATCTTCTTATAATGAAGATAATACATTACCTACATAGGAAGAAGTTTCTATGTCTGCTAAGCCCCTTGAGAATGAAAATTCAAAAGTCAAGAAAAAGCTTGATAAGGGAAATTATATGATTTCTATTCATACTAAAAAAATATCAGATATTTATAAAGGTCATGATAAGAAAACCCTTGATTTTCATATTATTTCCAAAAACATTGAGGAAATTAATTCTGAGAAGGAAAAAATTTCTTAGAATCATGAAAAATTTATTTCTATGATTTTTTTGAGGATAACTCTAGTGCTAAAACTAAAGTTATTGAGGATAAAAACTTAGTTATTAATCTAAATTATGAAATATTTTCCTTGATGAAGTGTCTGTCAAAATTTAACTTAGGTAAAGAAATTTTTTGATAAGATCTATTCCCAAATTCAACCTCTAAGGAATATATATGGTTATGGTTATACACATTCAAAACCGATTTTTAGTAAAAATTATTTTGTTCCTCAAATTAATCCATTCTGCAATAAGTGTCAGTGTTGTATGAATTGGGAAAAATTGTTTCTTAAACAAAACTCACCATTGAGGTTTTCTGAAAGCTTATTTTTCAAAAAAAAAATTGGGTTCCTAAAATTTTACTTTTTGATGTTTCCAGATCCAAGAAAGTTTGACATCCCAAATTCTAAAAATATTATTTTTGGGAAGGAAAAGAAAGTACCAATATCAATACATGGTACATGGATATTGGATGTTCCTGATATATGACTGGTAACAAAAACTTCTTTGAAAGGATTATGAAGATGAAGGGAGGAAAATTAACTTTCAGAGATAATTCTTATGAAGAAATTATTGGTATAAGTAACATTTTTCTTCATGGAAAAACAATTATTTCAAATAATTTATTTCATAAGGGTCTTAAGAAAAAACTTATTAGAATAATTCAATTATGTGATGAAGGATGCATTGTGAATTTTAGGAATGACAAGTGTTTAGTACACAATTCGAAGGAAGATTTTATTCATTCTTCCCATAGGCAAGATAATGTTTACACACTAAACATAGAAGAAATTAGGATCCAAGATCTACCTTGTCTTATTGTAATGGAAGATCATTCACGGTTATGGCATAGAAGTCTAGGACACTGTAACCTTAAGAACCTGTGAAAACTCTCTAAGAAAATATTAGTTAACGATCAACTATAGCATAGATTTTATTCTTCAAAAGTTTGTGATCCTTGTCAATATATAAAGAAATATAAATCAAGTTTTAAATCAATCATTGAAGTCTCAACCACTGATGCATTACAGTTGGTGAATATGAATCTTTTTGGTCCAACACAAACTGGATGTATTAGAGGCAAATATTATGTATTTTTCTTTGTTGATGATTACACTAGATTTACATGGGACTATTTTCTAAAAAATAATCAGAATATTTTTCATATTTCAAAATTTTTAGAGCCCATTTTAAAAATGAGAAAAACATTCCCTTGATAACTATTCATAGTGATCATGGGGGAGAATTTCAATATTCTGATTTTGAAACTTTCTGTAGTAGAAAAGGCATTAATCACAACATCTCAGCACCAAGAACGCCACAACAAAATGGTGTTGTATAATGAAGAAATAGAATTCTTCAAGGGATAACAAGAACCATGTGGAATGAATATTCGGTAGCCAAACATTTTTGGGATAAAGATGAAAGTATTTCTTATTATAATATAAATCGTTTTCTTATTAGACCTTTTCTTAAAAAAGGTCTTTATGAGTAATGCAATAGTAGAAAACCATGAATTTTAATACTTCAAGGTTTTTGGTTGCAAAGTATTAATTTGAATACAAATGATAATCTAAATAAATTCGCACTAAAATCAGATGAAAGAATTTTCTTAGGCTACTCTACAACATATAAATCTTATAGAGTTTTCAATAAAAATACATGTACTGTTGAAGAAATTGTACAAGTTAGATTTGATGAAACCGATCCTTTTATTTTCAATCAACCTCAACCGACATCTTCAAATGTGTTTTTAAAAAATGATTATCAACCCTTGACAGAATATCCTTCTAATAAGAAAAATTTTCATGAAAATTTTTATGAATCATTTACCAAGGAATATTTCCTACCATATATTGAAGAACAAGTTTTAAAAAAACCAAATAAATTATTTATTAAAAATCATCCCAGTGATTGTATCATTAGTGATGTAAATCAACCTGTAAGGACTAGAAGTTCCTTATAAAATGAAGTAGAACATTTAGCAATACACTCCCATTTAGATCCAGAAAGCACTGATGAAGCTTTAGGTGATGATGATTGGATAACATCTATGCAAAATGAGATAAATGAATTCGAAAGGAAAAAGTATGTTGCTTGGTTGAAAGACCTAAGGAATATCCTGTAATTGGAGTAAAATGGGTCTTCATAAATAAGTGTGATGAAAATGGAAACATAGTAAGAAATAAATCAAGATTGGTTGCTAAAGGATATAATAAAAAATATGGAATATACTATAAAGAACCCAATTCTCATGTAGCTATACTTGAATCCATTCATTTTCTACTTTCCTTTGTAGCATTCTTTAATTTTAAACTTTTTCAAATGGATGTTAAATGTGCTTTCCTTAATGGTTATGTTCAGGAGGAAGTTTATGTGGAACAACCACCAAGCTTTGAAGATACAAAACATCCTGAATGAGTTTATAAACTTACAAAAGATTTAAATGGACATAAACAACCCCCCAAAACATGGTATGATAGACATACAGTTTTTTATATTAAAATAATTATGTTATGGGAAATGTGGATCCAACACTTTTTGTAAATAAAGATAATAAAAATATTTGTATTGTTAAAATTTATTTTTATGACATTAAATTTGGTTAACATCACCAATATTTAACTTATTCCTTTGTAGATCTAATGAAATCTGAGTTTGAAATGAGTTTGACGGGTGAGTTAAAATTTTTCCTTTGTTTTCAAAATTCTTAAAAACCAAATATAATATTTCTATCCCAACATATGTGTATCAAATATCTTCTTAAAAAGTATGGATATGACAATTCTAAAAGTATATGTACTCCCATTGGTACCTCAAATTCACTTGATATTGATGATGTTGGGAAACCTGTAGATCACACATATTTTAGTGGTATGATAGGAAGTCTAGTTTACATGATATCTAGTCATCCAGACAAAATGATTTTGTTTTGATTATCTGCATGATATCAAACCAATCCTAAAGAATCTAATTTAAAGGTAGTCAAAATGATTTTTCTCTACATAAAGGGAACCGTGGATCTAGGACTCTTTTATAATTCTAAAAATTATTTTGTTTTAAAAAGATTTTTGGATACTGACTTTGGTAGATGTATATTGGATAAGAAATGTACATCTGAAACATGTCAATTATTAGGAGATTCTTTAGTTTCTTGGTCATGAAAAAAGCAACACTCAGTAGAACTTTCCACTACTAAAGCTGAATATGTAGCAGTTGGAAGTTGTTGTGCTCAAGTATTGTGGATACAACATGCACTCATAGACTATGGTATGATGTTTATCAAAACAAAAATATAGTGTGATTATAATAGTTCCATTTCCTTTTGTAAAACCATGAACATCACTATTGTGAAAAACACATAGATATTAGGAACCACTTTTTTAGAGATCATAAACAAAAAAAAAGATATCATTTTTTTAATTTATCAGAACGCAAGATCAACATGCTGATATTTTCAAAAAATCATTACCATCCGATTGATTTGAAAAAATTAAACAGATGTTAGGAATGATAACTTTAAGGTAATATTCTATATTGTCTTTTTGTTGAAACCTATCCCCTTTCAGTAAGAGACTCTTTTTTATAGGTGGAGTACATTTTCTTGTTAGGTAAAAATTTCGTAGTCAAAATTTTCTTAGTCAAAATTTTCATAGTTAAAATTTTTGTTGTTAAATTTGTTTATGTCAAAAAATTTCGTATTTTTTTTTCGTTGTCCATATTTTTTGTAATATTTTTTTTAAGACAAAATTTTTCATAATCTAATTTTTCAGAATCTAATGTTCTTCATGTATAGTTTTCCTTATTACAATTAATCTTCCTAGAAATCCAAAAGGTATGTTTCCTTTTCTATGTTATCATAATCATCTTTTACTTGTTGGAATTCTATTTTAGTTTTTAAAATTTTCAGATTCACTTTTCCTTAAATCCAAATGGTTTTCTTAAAAGCCTCAAAAGATCGAAATCTATCAAAATTCTTCTTCAAAAATCATCTCAACCATCGGATCTTCTGAAGAAGATTTCAATCATTGGATCAATCAGGAAAGATCAATTGTCACTTAAATTGCCTATAGAAAGGATCCCCAAGGGTCATCCCACATCAAACTCCAAGCCTTCGCATGCTGAAGCTCTACCACTATTTTTATAGCTGTTCTAGATCTTTAATGTTTCCTTACCTATGAATGTCTGCTGAAGCCTCTTCTAAGATAGAAATTTCAACTATTAAAGAAATATTTGAGTGGCAGTTCTGCTGAAAAAGGTTAGTCGATTTGAAGTTTTATGACATGTATGACTCCATTGTTTCTAAGAATGTCAAGATGAATAGTTGTGAGAGTGTATGTATATCAAAACAAATATCACATGATCTGGTGTATCTGAAATTGCTGGTTGAATTCTATGAGACTGTTAGTTTTTCTCAATGAAGGAGAAATAGTTAAATTTTCCTTAAAGAGCTATGGAAAGACATACTCTCTTTATTATAACATGGAAGAAAATCTGATAGGAATTTCTTATGAGGGAGAAGAAGAGTTTTACTCACAAAATATACCTATTGTAATAGGTTATTTTGACAAGTAAAATAATCTAGCTTGTCTTGTTCTTTCAGTGGTAAAGTCTCTAAAAATTATTCATCTCTCTATAAATATTCAGATTCTTCAGCAATGGGTTCAAGGTTTTCTTATTCAGAGAAAAGGGGACAATGATACTCTAAGGAAAAGTAATATGTATGTTCTGGAATTTCTGGTGAACCTAAGAAAGATAAACCTGGTTAATCATATCTTGGTTACAAATCAAAATATAAAGAATGTAAATATGAAGTCTCAGATTATCATGCATCTGACCATTCTTTACAAGATCATTGTTCTTTGTCTTCAGACATTCCAGATTCTTTACAGTTCTAAGAAGAGAAATTGTAAGTTGATGCTTTTGAGTGATGATACTCTAAGGAGGATGAAGATTGGCTTTTATAGTCAATTCGAAAAATTCATGATTTGTCAGAAGAAGAAGTTGAAGATTTTTCAAAAAAGACTGAAGTTGTTGAAACCTCTAAAAGGGGAGGATAGAAGATAAAGGTAAAGGAACCAGAAGAGAAAGAAAAACCCCAGTGGCAAAGGAAACTCAGTCAGCACCTCCAAAGCCAAAGAAGCAAAGGAATTATCTTGATGAGGTAGTGGCTAAGTGGAGAGTAGATAAGAGGAACAAGAAGGATGTGGAGCCTATATTTGGCTTAGACCCTGTTGAGGCAAAAGAATTAAAGGAAAAGATTTCTAAAAATACTAAAAAGGAACAAAAATAGTAGAATCAAAAGAAGAAGATGTCAGTGGATGAGATAATACAATCATTTCTTAAAGAGGGTGAGAAAGCATCCAAAAAAATTCTAGTACCATAATCATTTTTTATAGTACCTTTACCAGAGACTCCAGGAAAGAAATTGGTGATTCCCAAATGGAATCAAGAAGAATAAATAGTGCAAGAAGAAGAATTAGAATAAGAATAGGAAGAAAGGAGTGGTGATACCAAATATATAATAAATCAAGTAGACGAATATTAGGAGAAGAAGAGTGCTTCTGAGAAGTAATAAATCCAAACTTATAAAATAGAGTCTTCATAACATGCTACCCCAAGAAAATATGAGAAGGGTGAGGAAGAAGTGAATATGTTGTCAGAAAATGAAAGTAGAAATCATGATTTCATTCACCCATGGGATGTTGAGGCAGGAGCGGAGATGGAAGAAGTTAATGAAGATAAAAAAATTTAGCTTTCAAAGTGTAAACATGAATCTCCTAATCAAGAATAATTCATTCCGAAATATGATAAGGGAAAATAGGTGATTCTCTATACACCTCGCAAAAATGTGGTAAAAAATAATGATGTTGGTGCTTCATCAAAAAGAAAGGCTACTGAGATTGGAAAATAATATTCTCCAACCAAAGTGTCGGATTTAGAATCATCTTCTCGTGGCCATGACTTTTTTGTTTAGTCTCTCAAGAAGCTGGATGAGACTATTCCAATATTCCCCGGTATAGAATCATGATTTCAGTTGCTTCAACATACGTTAAATAAAAAATCGGATTCAGTATTCATAGTGATGGATAAATGTGTCAGTCTCGATTAACGACTTCATGACCTTTCTCATTGGATACAAGGCTCATAAAAGTTCTTGAAAGAATATGACAAGATGGTTAAAGAAGACAATAGAAGAGATGAGAATATTTGATGAATTTCAAGATATTTTCAAGGATTCTTTTGACACTGAAGATGTGATGATCAAGGATTTCACTAATATATATGAGGAAAAGCTAGCTCTTGAATAGACATCTCAGAAGAAAAAAGTGAAGGATCTGAATGAGAAGATAAATACTAAGGCCATGAATTAGAAGAGAGAGAGGGATATCAGAATTGACATTCAAGAGTTTCTTACTAAGAACAAAGAAGTTCTCAAGGCCCAGGAATAATCTTTTGAGGCCCAAGAGGAGAAAATTAAAGCCTTAGAGAAGAATACATAAGATCAGGATATGTTTCTCAATCGTGTAGAAGAGGATCACAAAGAGCTCAAGAAGTTAAAAACCATAGTAAATAAGTTTATGCTGAAGGAGAAGAAAGGATAATATTTACCAAATTTGATATTTTTTTGTATTTCTTTCCATGTAAAAATTATTTCGAACAAAATATATTTTTAGTTGCTCTTCATATTTTTTGGTTGTTTAGTACTAATATATCAGGTACCATATTTTCCTTCCAATTGCCTATATTTTTTTTTTGAAAATCATAAAGGGGGAGAAAGGAATGTCAAAAAATAATACTTTGTAATGAATAAATTTCCCTAAGTAAGGGGGAGTTCATTTAAAGGGGAGTTTTCATTATGAATATTTTTGAATGCAAGAAAATTAAAAAACTCATTTATGAAATTCAGAATATGTTCCATAGGGTTTTCAAATCCTGGGGGGTTAGTAGTATTCACGTTGATCCATAATAATGGGAGGGAAGTTTTTATTTACAAGATAATAAAATTTCTATGTCTTTATATTCTTTTTAATAAGGATGTTTGTACTTTCCAAAAAATAGGATATTGTTGAGTCAATAAGGATTCCATTTTACTTTTCCATTCCTTCATGTTTTGAAAATCACAAACACCCTATCATAAGGAGAATTTCATTTTCCCTAACATTTTTCTTAATAACAAAAATGTTTCTTCCCCAAGGAAAATATATCCTTACCTATTTTTTCATTGTTCATATTTTAGTCTCTCTAAATATAAATCTTTTTATTGAAAAGTGAAAAATTAGGTTTCACATCTAAAACCATAAAATTCTATAAATACTTAGATATAGATTATTCTTTTTTCTGGATCCAAATTCAGATTCCAAATTCTATGAAATTCAGAATATGAATTCTCTAAAATTCATTCTCTGAATTATTTGAAATTCAAGATCTGAATTCTCTAAAATCCAGGTTCTCGATTCACTGAAATTATGAATCCAAATTCTATAAAATTAATACTCTAAATTCTATGAAATTATTGCTCCGAATTTTCAGAAATTCCGACTTCGAATACTCTTAAATTCTGACTCTGAAATCTATGAAATCCAGACTCCGAATTCTATGAAATTTAGACTTAGAATTCTATGAAATTCATATTCCTAATTCTTTAGAATTTGGACATCGAATTCCTTAGAATTCAGACTCTGAATTCCTTAGAATTCAAGCACCTATTCCTTAGAATTCAGAATCCGAATTCCTTATAATTCAGACTCTGAATTCCATTGAATTCTGGTTACGAATTCCTTAGAATTTAGACTCCGAATTCTTTATAATTAGGACTCATAATTCCTTGAAAAACATAATCCTAATATCCTTGTAATATAGACCCTGAAGGTTTACTTGATTATTCTCATAATTTTATTTTTCCTTAGACTCCGAAAAATGGATTTGGTTGAGAAACCATATTTTACTTACCCTTATTATAGTTATAAAATGATGTTGTGTATTCTTTTTCTAACCAACAGTTGTTTGAGGGACATGTGTACAGGTCTATCCAAAATTCAAGGAAAAATATGACTGTTGGAGGAGGGAGTTGGCCATTGGAAATGCCCTTATAAATAAGTGCTCATTTGAACGAGCTCATGACACTGTTCTACAACCATAGATATTACATGTTGAAGTGATTTCTTGAGAGAGATACTCTCATGCTTTGAGAATACTAAACATCATGTTCAGATGGCTCTGTGCGACTCCGATTGTTACTATGTACAATCGAGGGCTTCTGGGGATAGAAAGATAGAGGTGTCTACTAACTTAATGTTCGAGGAATTTCTTGATAAGGAAGATAGAGGTTCCGACTACCATGAAGTTTGAGGGCTTGCAGGGATAGTAAGACAGACTCTAATATTCCTATCGAGGGCTTACCCTAGTGCAGGTAAGAAAAACATACTTGAATTTATAAATCAAGGGACCTTTATCCTAGGTTATTGGATACCCTAATCTTTGGGTTAAAATATTTCATACTTGTTACTTGTATTGTTTGAAGTTTGTTTTCCGCTTCATTTTTATTAAAACAGAAAGTATAACTATCTTATAATTTATTGTTCTTGTACTCTGATTAGTAAGATTCTATACTCTTTAAGGTAGAATCTTTGTACTTGTAAACTGTTTTTAAGATTCATTTCTAAAACAATATTTTTGGAAATTACCATGTTTATAGAACTAAGAAGTCTTCGGAATTTACCTTGTTTAACAATATTAAATAATAAAAATGTTTTATACCAACTTTAAAGGTTCCAAATGAATTTATAAAGTATTCCATTCACCCGCCTCTTGTATATTGAGCATATACATCATTATTTTTATTCTATAGAATATTCCTCATCATAATAAAATAATTTACCATCTTTTGAATAAGTATCAGGGTTTTCCATGTTATTTGTGAATGAAAATAGTAATCTCAATAAGATACATGATAAGGAAAATTCTAGAATCATTTTTTGAACAAAATATATATCTGATCTTTTAAAATATATTGATCAGAAAACCCTTGATTTTGAAAATGTATCCGAAAACCATGATGAGGTAAATAATTAAGTGTATAAACATTCAAAGGATTATAAAAATATTATTTCAAAGAAAAATGTTTTGGGAGAAACTAACATTCAAAGACTAATGAAAATGAGGATAAGAATTTAGTCATTTCACTAAAATCTGAAATATTTTATTTCATGAAACTTTTTCCAAACTTTTCTCATCGAAAGGATGATTTTGATAATGTGTGATCACAACTTCTTCCTCCTACAAATAGTTCAGGAATTTTTTATCCTCATTCAAAACCTATTTTTATTTATAACTATTTTTTACCCCAAAGTGCTTGTTTTTGCACTAAGTGTCAATGTGGTAAAAACTGGGAGAATTTTTTTGAATAAAACCCAATCCTTAGGTTTTCCTAAAGAATATATTTCTAAGAAAATATGGATACCTAAGATTTTATTTTCTAACATATCCAAATATAAGAAATCATTCATTCCAAAAGTCTAACTATTTTATTTTCTGGAAAACAGGGGTAGTGGAAAAAACAATACATGGTACAGGGATTGTGGATGTCCAGAGAACATGATTTGTAACATAAAATTATTTGAAAGTATTATTATTATGAAAAGTGGAAAATTATCTTTTCGAGATAATTCTCAAGGAGAAATTGTTGGAATAAGTAACATTGTTTTTCTTAGAAAAGCATTAATTTCAAATATATTATTTTTTAATGGAATTAAGCACAACCTTATTTGCATAAGCCAATTATTTGAGGAAGGTTACCATTTGAATTTTAGGAATGATAATTGCCTAGTACATAACAACATGGAAGAGTTTATTCTCTCTTCCCATAGGCATGAGAACGTTTGTACACATAACATATGAGACCATAGGATCAAAGACATTCCTCGACATAGTGCAATGGAAGATCAATATTGGTAATGAGATTAAAGTCTAGGACAATGTAATAACAGGACATTATTCATACTCTCAATGTAAAGGATTTTTATAGATATACCAGAGCATATTTTTTATTATTTAAAAGTTTTTGGTTGTTGTAAATATGTAAAGCAACATAATTCAATCATTAAATCAACATGTTATGTCTCAACTTCTAATTAATTACAGCTAATTTATATGGATCATTTTGGTCTAACAAAAACTAAAAGTATTAGAAGAAAATATTATGTATTTGTTTTATTAGATTATTACACTAAATTTACATTGGTCTATTTTATAGCAAATAAATATTAAGACTTTTATTATGTTAAATATTTTTAGCCAATGTAAAAAATGGGAAAAACAATCAATTGATAACTATTCATAGTGATCATGTGAGAGAATATCAAAATTCATTTTTTGAAACTTTTTGTAGTAAGAAAGGAATTACCGATAACTTCTCTGCTCTAAGAACTTATCAAAAAAAAATGTTGTTGCTCAAAGAATAAATTATATTCTTCAAGAGATAACAAGAACCATGTTGAGTGAATACTCTATTACTAACCACCTTTATGATGAAGTTGTTAGTAATTATTTCTATTCTATAAATTGACTTTTAATCAAACCTTTTCTTAATAAAAACCCTTATGAATTATGGATTTGTTGAGAACCTAATGATTCTTAATTCAATGTTTTTGGATATAATGTATTAATATTGAATACTAATGATTACATATATAAATTACCACCCAAATATGATGAAGGAATTTGCATAGACTATTCCACTTCTTCTAAATTTATAGAGTTTTTAAGTAAAATTTTTGTAACACTGATGAAACAATGGATGTTATGTTAAATGAAATCGATCTAAATGGTTTTAACCAACCACGTCCAACATCTTTAGATGTGTTTTAAAAATCTAATTATCAACCATTGAATAATGATTATTATAATAAATGATGTATTAAAGAAAATTTTTCTGATCTATTTGAACTAAAATATTGCTTACATTATGTTTATGAACATGATTTTCAAAACCCAAATCTGTTGTTTCTTAAGAGTCATCCCAGTTATAGAATCATTGGTGACATTAATCAGTCGATAATGACTAGATGTTATCTAAGAATTGAAGTATATTATATAGAATTTCTATCCCAATTAGAAACAAAAATTATAGATGAATAATTAGGTGATAATGATTGGATAAAAGCTATAAATAATGACATAAAAGAAATCAAAAAGAAATGTTTTTGAACCATAGTAAAAGGACATAACAAATCTCATGTAATTGGAGTAATGTGGGATTTCATAAATATGTTTGATGAAAATGGAATCATTGAATTAAATAAAGAAATATTATTTTATAATTTCTATAATCCACAATAAGGAATAAACAATGATAAAACCTATGCTCCATTAGCTAGAAATTAATCTATTCATATTATACTATCTATTATAGCATTTTTCAATTTCAAACTACTCAAATGGACGTAATGTGTGATTTCATTAAAATATTCGTTCAAGAGGATGTTTATGTTGAACAACCTCATGGGTTTGAAGAGAGAAAACATCTTAAACAAGATTACAAAATTAAAAAAAGATTTATATGGGCTTAAACAGGCCACTAGAGCCTGGTATGATAGACATACACGATTTCTGCTACAAAAAAATTATGTTAAGTGACTAATGATCCAACCATTTTTCAAATAATGATAAAAAAAATTTTGGATTGTTCAAATTTGTGTTGATTACATTATATTCAGATCAACTCAACAATCCTTAACTGATTAATTTTTCGAATCTTATGAAATCATAGTTTCAAATGAGTATAATGAGTGACTTAACATTTTTTCTTGGATTTTGAATATCAGAAAAACCAGAAGGAACATTTATTTCTCAAAATAAGTATATTAATTATCTTTTCAATAAGTTTGGATGTGAAACCACTAAAAGTATAAGTACTCCAATCAGATCCTCAAACACTCTTGATCATGATGAAGCTTGGAAACCAACCGATTGAACATATTATAGATGTATTATAGGAATTCTATTATACTTAACAGATAGTTATCCACAAATAATGTTTTCGGTATGATTATGTAAAAAATATCAATCTAATCGAAAAGAATCTAATTTGAATTTAGTGAAAATAATTGTTTTCTATTTAAAGGGAACTATTGATTTAGAAGTTTTTTATTGTTATGGAAATGATATTGTTTAAAAAAATTCAGATGCTGACTTTATTGGATGTAGAAAAATCACATCTGAAACGTGGAATTTCTTAGGATATTTATTAGATTCTTGTAAATGTAAGAAAAAACACTCAATATAACTTTCTGTAACTTAATATGAATATGATTCACCAGTAAGTTGTTGTGCTCGAGTCTTGTGGATGCACACACACTCTGAGATAGTGGAATGTGTTTTACCAAAAAACATATAATGCCTGATAATATTAGTTTCATTTCCAAAAACAAAATCCCATCACATCACTCTCATGAAAGAATAACATACATGAGGATTCAAATTATTTGATATCACACACTTAAAAGAGATAACATTCTTCATTTAATTGGAACACAATATCAACTTTCTGATATATTAATAAAACCTTTACCACCTGATATATTTGAGTACATTAAACAATAGTTAGGAATGATAACTTTAAGCTAATATTTCATTTTGAAATTTTGTTGAATTCTATCACCTAATATTAAGATACTCCATTTTAAACTAAATGTATATATGTTAATTATTTTATATTTCCTTTTCCAAAAAAAATTCTAGAACATAATAATTTTTGAATCTAAAAATATTGATTTCCCAAAAAAAACTTTTCAGGACCTATGTTTTATAAGAGATACATTATCAACAAATAAAAATATTTCAGAAAAATCTGAAAGCTACATTCCCTTACTTATATAATTTTAATTACCTTTTTACATATTGTTATTTCAATATTATTAAAGAAAACCTAACGAATTCACTTTTCTTAATTCCAATTTTTCCTTAAAAACTCAAAAGATCAGATCCTATAAATCGTTGTTTAGAATTCATATTAATCATAAGACCAGATTAAGTAAATCTCTACTGGGATTGACCAAGAAATATGAAACATCATAGTGAATCATTTATAAATGGACCCCTTTCGCATCCCACATTGTTTTTCTATGAGTTTTTAAACTGAAGATCTTCTACCCTTCAAGTGTGACATTAAAATATCCTCTTTTCCTTATCCTATGAATGTATCTTGAGGTTTTCCCACAGACTCAGATAGAATCAAAAAAGGAACTAAAAGATGGGTTAATATTCATAGAAATGTTGGAGGACCCAAATTTCTTCTCCATGTACAACTCCTTGATTTAAAAAATCATAAAAATTAATTGATGTGAAATCTACTATGTGGCCAAAGAAAAGTGTAAAGATCTAGTGTATGATGATTTGGTAAGACAATTTTATGATACAGTTCATTTTTATGAAAAAGGAGGAAAATATATGTTCTCTTTTAAGAATTATGGATTAAGTTTCTCTTTTTCTTACAAGAAAGATGCAAGTATTCTAATCATACATGATGAAGAAGAAAAATCTTTTTCTCACAATGATTGCCTAAAAATGAAGGCGCTTTCAAGAATTTTAAGGCTATTGAGTTACTTTGGATTAAAAGAGTGAAAAAATAGAATATCTCTCCTCTTTAAACCAACCACATATTAGTATCCCTCAAGATGAATGTTTTTTTTATTCTGAGGAAGGGGTATAATGAATCTTTAATCATATGTGATACAGTTATGATGGATTTCTAGTGAATGTATTCTAGTTGAAATGCATAATGAAATTATTTTTACCATCATAAAAATTAATAATGGCACCATAACGTCTCCAATCATTATGTACTCTATGGTCTTTTATAATATTATTATTTTATGATTAGAATCCTTCAAAGTACTGTGAAACTCTATGCACAAAACCTTCAAGATCATATTTTTATGTGATGATACCTATAGAAGAATGAATATTGTATTCCATGTTTTGTGAGAATAATTATTTAAACTTTAAGAATAAGATGACTAAGATTCAATTAAGAATGGAGAATTTTGAGAAATCTACAAGTCAACCTTTATGAAGATAAATTCTAAATATACATAACTATTGGAACAAGAACCATCACCTGAATATTTATCTACTCCACCGAAGCCTAAGAAGAAAAATACAATTTTTTTTGAAAATGTAGCTAAATGTAGAGAGCTCAAAATGAAGAAGAATGAAGGTCATATAGTTTTTGGATTTGATCAGGCTGAGGCTAAGGCTTAAAAATCCCAGGATATAAAGAGCAGAAGTGGAAAGGCAAATAAAGGATGTTAAGGAAGAAAAAGTCTCAAGATTAAATCATCTTATCTTTGTTAACAGATTCCGAGAAGACATCTAAGCATGTTCAGGTACCAAAATGTTTCCATAACAATATAGTGAAAAACGATAATATGACATTAGAATAAGAGAAGAGAGATATTTCAATTCTAGAACCTATAATTTATAAAGAAGAAGCTCATCAAGAAGAATAATAAAAAGAAGAATAAGAGGAAGGAAGAGATGATGTTACCAGAATTTTTGATGAATATGAAGAGAGTGAGATCCCTTATAAAAAATTGTTTATAAGAACATCCCATGATTAATCCAACAACATAATTTCTAATGGAATATATATTCAAAAATATTATGTTGTTCATGATGATGAAAAAATTAATGATGATATTGTTCAATGTGTTCACAATAAGGCCAATAAATTAGTTGTTGATAAAGGGGATGAAAAAAAAGCTGATGTTGATGATGAATTTTTTTTTCATTATTTAGATAGTGAGAATGAAACTCATAATATTGAAAAAAATATCTATTGCTGGTAAAGGAAATAAAGTGGTGGTTGAATCTACAAATAATGTTTTATTGAAAAATTGAAAAAGGATATTATTGGAAAATTAAAGAGAGAAGAATATAAGAAAGATAATGGTCTCTTTACAAAAAAATATTATTCTTTGGGAATCTTCATCTTCTTTAGGACATGGTTTGGTAGTGTAGTCCTTCAAGAAGCTTGATAAATCCATTTCTTTCATTCCAATAATTGATTCCATATGTCAAATGCTTGAGAAAATATTTAATCAGAAGAAATATTCAACAAATATTCTTATGGAAATTTTTTTCAAACATTAAGTAGAGTTTAAAAAGATTCATATTACTTATGAAGATCATTGAAGGTCGTGTAAATAAATCACAATCTAGTTGAAGTCAGTAAGATATGATCATAAAATTCTTAATGATTTCACTGACTCAGTCAAGGATTCCTTTGAAAAGTCAGATGACAAGATAAATAATATCTCAACACATTTTTCTAAGAATAAAAAGAAAGAGAAAGCTAGCCTCCATGAAATAGATAAAGATATCAATGGGAAGTTGAATTCAGTTGCTCAAAATATGAAAAGGGAAAGGAAAATCAGGGAAGATATGGATGAAATCCCCCAAGATCAAGAATATTTGATCAAGTCCCAAGGTGAAACAATTATGTATCATGATGAAAGAATCTAAAATATCAAAAAAAAATCATATTTAGGGGTATTTAATCAATATGTTTGATGATTAACATAAGAAATTGATGAATCTAAAGGAAACCTTGAAAAAGATGATAAAAATTTGAAATAGAAGGATGACTATTTTTTTTCAAATGAGGTCTTTTGATCTAATATTGTTTTATGAAAAAATTGTTTTCTTAATGAAATTAATTTCTTTCCATTATTTTTTCTTTTTTGTTTCTTAACCATTTAGATACATTTTTTTCTTTCCCTACATTACATTTTTAAAATCACAAAGTGGAGAAAAAAATGTTAAAAAATAATTAAATGATAAGGGAAGAAAATTCCTATGTTTGGGGTAGATTACATAAAGGGTAAATTCTTATATAAGGACTTGTTATTTATCTATGATCGATATGAATATGATACTTAGATATTTTATTACCTAGGGGGTTTTAGTCATACTCACCCTATGTTATTAACAATAACTGTTAGAATTATTTTTTTATGATTAAAAATGAAAACCATTGTCCTTTATATTGTTTTATGAAATGTTTTTAGTTTGTTCCAAAAAGGGGGATATTGTTGATTCAATTATTTTCATTATGAATTTTCCATTGCATTATGTTTTAAAATATACAAACACATTTTATTAATGAAAAATATCTTTCTCTATGAAATTTTTACTAATGAAAAATTTTCTTTCATTTAAAATGGTTTTTACCAAAACCACAGTTCTCAAATGAATTATCTAATGTTTTCTCAAAATATATCTATCCATAATTCATTAAGTCAAAAAATATTATCCTTATATAACTGAGAATCATAAAGTTATTTAGAATCTGATTTCCTCAGAATTCTCGATCGCATTTCTTCATAAATCAGACTATGACTTCTTCTAAAATCACACTTTGATTTCTCCTAAAATAAGATGACAATTTCTTAGGAAATTATACTTAAATTTATTATAATATAATACTCTGATTTATTCTGAAATCAAACAATGATTTATTTTGAAATTAAACTCTGATTTCTTCAAAAATGAATCTTTAATTTATTTTAAAATCGAACTCTGATGTCTTTAGAAATCAAAATCTGATTCACTATTATATTATAATATGATTGTCAATATTTCTAGACTCCAATTTTTACTATCATAAGAATACGATCAAATGTTTTTTTTATTTATTGAATTCCGTTAATGTAATATTTCATTTTATCATATCATAAATGTGATAATGATTCTTAATCATGGTATTGTTTATTATAATTTTTTATTCAAAATGATGTCATCCAACATATTTTAACATAACCATTTCTTGAGTAGCATGTGTACAGGTCCCTCCAAAATTTAAGAAAAGCTATGACTATTGGAGGAGAAATTGATTTTTAGAATTTATTCTTATAAATACCAATCCATTTTAATGAGCTCATTGCTTGTGTTTTTATTAAGAGAGTTGAACTCTAGAAAGCAGTGATAATCTGTGAGAGGACATTTATAATCGTCCATGTGTGAATGTTGTGAACAACTTATTGATGATGAGAACATATTTTTCAACCTACGTAGTAAAAATTTTATTGTTTCTATAATCAATCGAGGACTTCTAGGGATTGGAATACAGAGCATCTGATCACTTTAATGATTGAGGGAATGCAGGGATAGCAAGATAGAAACTCATCTTTGTATCGAGGGCTTACCCTAGTGTGGGTAAGATAGACTTTCATTAAAGTATAAATCAAGGGACCTTAATACAAGGTTGTTGTATTCAATTTCCGTTGGGTTAAAGTTTTTTTATTCTTTTTTACATGTCGTTGTTATAGGTTTTATTTCCACTATATTTTGTTTAATGTTTGGAAGTGTTACATTCTTACAATTTATTTTATTATTTTTCAATGATATAAATAAGATTGTATATTCTTTAAGGGAGAATCCTTCGAAATTTAAATATGGATTTATTTTATTTATCAGATCCATATTATCATATCCTAAGGAAGTTACTTTATTTTTTAAGAACTATATAGTTTTTGTAAATCCATCTTATTTAAAATTGGAATGAATATATTTTCATAATGATAAAAATGAATTTTTTTTAAAACTATAATTCACCCTCCACCCTTGTAATTGAACTATATATATATATATATATACATTTTGAACATATGATCTTCTCTGGAGATATACTAGGTCAACCACATTACTTCATTTCTAAATTAAGAAATTCTTTCTCTCTCACACCCCATGACATGCATGGGTCAAAACATGGCACCATTTCTAGGGAGGTAGTGCCAAATTAGTTCTTCATTTACTTCTTCATTATCATTATATTCTTATTTTTTCTTAAAAACTTCAAGAATAGAACCTGAAACACTTAACATTTCTCCCTAGATCATTAAATTTATATGGACTTATTGAATGTACATTGAATTGTTTATTAAAAATGTGAATTTGAGGAAATGTATCTTGCATAATCATTGGAAACATCAAGTGTTCACTATGATCGTTTCATCATGAGAGGAAATCCTTATTATCATCATTTATTTATGATTTTCAAAGTCTAAAAATAAAAAACATCCAAAAAACAAAGAACGTCCTAGGGTCCAATAGTTATGGAGTTCGAGTGCATCCATCCTAATAAGGTTCTCCACTAACGTGGTCAATATGAGGACTATAGAACTAATAAAGTAAGGTTCAGGGGTATCCAAGAAATCCAGGTAATATTCTATCGTGTTCCCCTCATTCCATGTATGCAGAATGTCCATGTGAGAGCTCAGGAATATTAGGTACATCCAAATGTTAAAGGATATTGACCAATGATTGGGTCCCATTCCTGTTAGAGAGTTAAAAATGATGATGGATTTAGTTTCCACTACAGTAAGGGTGATTTTATTAAGCATAGAATGTCTAATACCGAAGAGAGAAGCCAAGATTACTACTAAATAGAGTTTCCTAGTCCATAATTAGTAGTGAAGGAAGCCATAACTGAGCCCACAATGCCCTAAATGACAACACCTCCCCTAATAAATCCCCTGACACATGAATCATCAGTGATAAGCAATGGGCGAGAAGGGTGAGGATACCAACTCCCCAAATGTATCGTGTGACCCAAACTACTAGGATAAATTAGTTTTCCTACCAAGATCAGCCTCAATGTAGGGGATTCCCACCACACACTATAATACCAGACCAAGTCGAGTAGTAAAAACATGACCCTTACTATTAAGTAAATTTTAATACTATTGACCCTCCTCGAATCTGGCCTTATTCTGAGTATTCCAGATGCACCAACATACGGAAATAAAGACCTAGGCATGGTCCATTTCCTCCGGGACCCTACTCTCGGTTTCAAAAATCCATTTATCAAACATGTCAAAGTCTGACTGGGCTAAATAAATGAAGTCAGTGAGAACCCCAAATCATGACCACGCTGCCTTAGCCCAATCCCTGATGAAGAAAAAGTGTCACGAGGTCTCCTCCTTTCCCCATACAACAAGAATATCCCAATCCAATCTTAATACCCATTCATTCCAAGTTATCATCCATAGAAAAGGCATGGTTCCTTATCCTCCACACCAATTTTTTTTACTTATCCTTAATTTCATTTCTCTATAGGGTGTGACCTCACAAATCTGAATGGACCGAACACATTGTGACTCTACAAAAATCATTGATTGAAAAGGAAATTGACTTTGACGTAGTGAAACACACATATACATATCCTCATAAATATCAATAAGATCAATGATATACCTCTATCTATTATTAAGGAATTCTATAATAATCCACATATAATAATTATCCTTCCAAAAATAAATCCTTGTGGTAGTGAAACCGGAGTAGCTAATATTCTGGACAGACTAGTTATCATGCCGGAAATAAATATCCCCTCACCCCAAAATCCAAATTGAATCAGAACCAAACCCTTAGAGATTGATGTAAACGACAATTCCATAATAAAAACAACAACATGTCGTGAAAGAGATATAAAATTATTTTGATATGAAACCTAAAAATATCACATTTCTTCCCATGTTTTATTTCATGGAATGTTAAGATCCCAACAAACATAATAAGGTATTAACACTTGTATATACTATATTCATTTCTCATTTAGTAGTTTCGGAATAGGTAACATGGAATGCATTTCCAATTTCACTAGAATGAGTGACTAAATAATTGTTTATGGTATAAAATAAGGAGATGTGATTGATTGGAATAACTTGGTGAGATTGTTTGTGAAAATAATATTCCCCGCCTCCAAAATCATAACCATTAAAATGGAAATCTATTCCATCTGAAAATCATCTAGAGAAACCCTTTATGAGTACTGGGGAATATTTAAAAAGCATTGGTCTTTTTGCACACATCAATAAATATAGGACCATCACATTCTTGTCTTCTTTAGTAAAGGATTAACATAAAATAAAATAAACTCTCTGGATTCTTTATATGGAGGAGCATTGAATGATATGTCACTAGAAAAAGATAAGGTGATGATTGAGAAAATATCACAAAACTCAAAACAGTACGGTATAAGAGTTTTTAGAATAAGTGGAATTCAAAAGGTTAGAATATGTTATACATCACTATTATATGAAACAATACTTGATGAGAAAACTAGTATAGTGAGACCGATAACCCTAATGAGTGTGAGTTACCAAGAAGCACTGGCTAAGGTATGTGATTTATGCACATCACCTGATTATCTCACTAACCAATGTTATGAAATAAAGGAAATCAAAACATTTATGACAACCTTTTATCCAAGGAAATTACCAAAAAAGTATGGATGGAGAAATCCTAATGATGTTCAATTTCTGTTTGTAAATCATTAGAATCAATTGAGACCCCCATACTAAAACTAGTCCCGAAACCATCCCCGATTCCACCAACAAATTCAAAACCCACTACCATTTCCAAAAATGTAATCTTACAACCAGAAATCACCCCACCAATAACAAAAATTCCCTATACTAGTGATCAATGATCCACCATCATATATCCTTCTATGAAATAGCTACAATCCATGTATCATGTCCTAGAAGATAAGGTTGATAAGATGGAAAACTTGATAGGAATTATTATTGAAATAATGTTAAAACCCCTAGAAAACATCATTCCCAGACAGTCCAAAAACCAATAGAGAATTTCATTATGATAATGACAAGAAGTAGATAAGAATAAAAATTAGTTACATCTTACGAACCTGAAATAAGAAAAACTAAGTTGAGGGAAAATAAAGTTTTAAATTCTTAAAAATCAATGATAATGTGCCATAAATAAGAAAATAAAAAGGAGGAGGAGGATAAGGATTGGATGACGGGGAAGAGACAAGAAATACCATTTAAAATGAAAAATGTATAATAATTAATTATACCCCACTATTTCCATAAAATATATTCGAATCAATGAAATTAAAGGAAGAGTAACTTCAAAAAGAAATTCGGGACACCTTTTATAATGTTGAAATTAGTGTCCCCCTTCTGAAAGCACTCAATAAAATATGACATAATGCTGAATTTTTTAAGTTTTTTTTAAGATGATAAATCAATGGAATGTGTTTATAAACATCAAGAGAAATTTCACTTACCTTACCACACCACAATTGGAAACACAATGTTATTATCCAGGGAAATTTTCTATTCCATGCACAATTAATTCATTAAATATCTCAATTTTTTTTGTGATATAGGTGGTTAAATTATTTTGTTACATCAATCATTATACTCTTATTTTTTGATGGGAGACTTGAGTCCCATAGGAGTGGTGATCTAGATTGAAAATATTTCCACAGTCTTCCCATGAGGAGTTCTAGAAAATGTCATGGTGAAAGCCAAATATCTCTTATTCCTAGCTGACAGTCTTATACATAATATGGAAGAATATATTATCCTATTATAATCCCCAATAATTTTGGGGGGAACATTCTTAAAGATGGCCAAAAAAATCATCAATGTCCAAAATGGGACACTTACGGGAGATTTGGGGGATAACTTTACCCACTTCAACATTTTTGAGTCCATTAGGTACCCATCAGTTGATCACTCACTCTTTTCACCGTCAGATGATTTTTGTACTGAACCAATGGAAGAATTAGGTATGTTCCATGAATTAATTGACATAGTAGAGTATTTTTTCCATTTAAAATATCACGGAACATGTGGATGATTAAAACATTTGAGAATCTAATTTCATGTAGGATGAATATATTAAATATAAATTCATTGATGGTTTTTTAATTTATGATGAAGACGATATGGTTTCTTATGTGCAAGAGATATACCCATTTGAAGTTGGAAACTTTAGTATACTTTCATCCCTTGAGTATACCCTGATCTATAATTAAAACCACTCCCTTATAATTTGAAATAGTTGTACCACATGGGGGGAGAGAAATTATCCGTGATAATTTCTAATAATCTATGTGAAAACTAAAGAAACATATTTGATTGATCTTTTTGGAGGGAATGTCCAAGAAATAATGTGGATATTAGGTGATATCATAGGAATAAACCAATCAATATTCTCTCATTTAATTATTCATAAGAGAAATTCCAAAGCTGTTAGATTTCCCCAAACGAGATTTAATCCCACCTTGATAGAATTTTTTAAGAAGGTGATTGAGAAATTATTTGATGATGAGATCATCTATCCCATACCAGAATCACAATGGGTTAGCCCCAATCATTTAGTTCCAAAAAAACTTTCCTAAGCATTGTGTGGAATGAGAAGAATAATTTAATCCCTGTGTGAATTCATAAAATATTGAGTTTGCGCATTGATTTTTGGATGTTGAATCAGGTCACTTAGAAGGATAATTTCCCCATCACCATCATTGACTAGATGATAGATGGATTGGTAGACAAGACTCGTTATTTATTTTTGGACGGATTTTTTTTGTAATTATCAGGTACTCATTGCTCCTGTGGATCTAGAGAAGAAAAACATGACTTTTCCCTTTAGTAAGTTTTTATATTAATGGATGTAATTTCTATCATTTAATGATCCATGTATATTTTAGAGGTGCATGGTAATTTTTTTTCTTATATATTTTATAATTTCAAGGAGGTTTTTTTAGAATATTTCACTATTTTTGGAAATTATTTTGACCAACATTTGATATATCGTAAAGAAGAATAGAAATTATGAATTGAAAATAATCATGAATTAAATTTGGAAAAGATTCATTTCATTATTAGGAGAATAATCTTCCTTGTCAATGTATTTTCTAAAAAGTAATTGAAGTGGATATATTAGAAATTGACTTGAGAAATTTATTACCTTACCCAACATGTGTTAATCATGTTAGATAATTTTAAAGACATGTCAGATTCTATAGAAGGTTTATCATAAATTTCAATAATATTTATATCCCTATCTCTATATTTCTTTTTAAAGATGTTGATTTTGATTTTAATGGTGTTTATAAGGAATCCATTGATGATTTTATGTCGATATTGATCACACCACCCATGGTGTAAGAAAAAAATTAGGAAAACCCATTCAATCTACATTATGATGCTTCCAAAAAAATTGTTGGAGTGATCCTCAATCACTGAATTGTTGGAACAATACATGTCATATAATAATCCACAAGAAACTTGGATTTACTTCAATTAAATTACAAAACTACAAAAAAGTATTTTGATTAGTTATTTAGAATGATTAAGATCAAATGTTTTTTGAACTAATGCCACCTTGTTTTATGATCATATATATATATTCGGTACTTGTTAAAGATCTTGGTAGCTAAACCAAGGTTTTTGAGATTGATGATATTGTTATAGTAGTTCAACATAGAAATAAAATATATAAATGGAACCAAGAACCATGTGGTAGATCACATTAGTAGAAATCCCAACATTGTCGAATCAAAAATAAAAAAAAAGGACCATTGTATGATCACCTACGTGGGAGAGGTTGTAATTGATTGATGGAGAAGTGACTTAGTATACGGACCATTTAAATAATTTAGTAACATATTAGGTCCCATTACATTTCAATTCTCCTGAAATTCAAAATGTAATAGATGAATCTGGATATTGAATTTGTGAGGATCCATTACATTGGAAGATTTTCAGTAATTAGGTAGTCAAAATATTTCCATCTGAGAGAGAAATTTTTTTCATCTTTATGTTTTTCAACACTATATATTGTGGAGGACACTTTGGACCTCGTAGAATATCATGGAACATTTTAGAATTAAGAAATTATTGGATCACCCTTTTTAAAATGATCATGAATTTTGAAAAGTTGTAAAAAAATTCATTTTTTGGAAACATTTAAATGAGACATGAAATACCCAAAATAAGACTTAATTATTATGATGTTTTTGAAGTATATAGGATAGCTTTTATTGTACCCCTACCAATTTCATTTGGAAACTATTATATATTTCTTGATGCTGATTATGCTTCCAAATGGGTGGAAGGAAAAGTCAGCCACACTGAAGATGAATAAGTTTATTGTGATTTTATTAGATCTAACATATTTTTTTGGTTTGGAGTGCACAAAGACATCATCAGTGATATATGGAATACTTTTTCAATTAGATAATGGAGGAATTGCTGATGAATTATGGGTTTCATTGTAAAACATAAAATCCAGATCATCCACTGAATAATGGTTACGGTGAATTATCCAATGGGGATATCAACTGAATTTTATTGATGAATGTTAAAGAATACATGATAGATTGGAGAAATAGGTTGGATGGAACATTATGGGATCAAAAGATATCCTATAATAGATCTAATAATAATGAGTCCATATTGGTAGATTTGTTTGAAACTTCCAAAGGAATAAAATTATAAGGAATTTTGAGTTGTGAGGAAGATTCTTTTTGATCTTCAGTGAACTGGGACAGAGAAAAGATTACAGTTGTAGAAGTGGACAGAAATTAGAAGTGTTGATTTTGAAACCTCCATAATTTAAAAAATTAGAAAAAGAGTGGCTTATGACATGAATATCCAACCAGAATGGTTTCATATTAGAGACAATGTACAGTTATTCACATCATGACTCAAAATAATGCAATGGAAACTTTATTCCAGATGAGAAGGTCCATTTTTAGTAACTCATGTACTTTTTTTGGTTTTGTGCATTATGTGATGGATGTGGATAATGGTCAATTAACTATTAATGGAAGAAGTCTGATTAATTCAATGTTTCCATTCCATGCAATCAATTGGAGGAAATCACACCCCTCCAACATGTTTATCAATAAAATTCATTAGGTCATACCTCTCCTTTACACATTCATATTTATTGGGATTTAATTTCAAATATAATTTCATGTTAATATCATGCCAAATTAAAATGAAAATATATTCAAAAAAATTCTCATGAGTCTTCAAAATCCTTTTTATCATATTCGTTTTATTCAGCACACTTCATGAGAGAACTAGACTATTCTTGTTTTAACCAGAATTTTATTTTTTCATATCAAAACATTAGGGTTTGAGGTGATTGTTTTTTAAATGATCAATGATTTTCTTTGGTTTTAGGGACCCTTTTATGAGAATCCTTATAATTATACCCTTGCATGTAAATTTAATCATTTTATCTCATAACATCCATGATCAACCTATTGGTTAGCCACATTAGAATCCAATTTTCCCAATCCAACCAAATCTTAATGTGAGATTTCATGATGTAGTTAAACAAAAGTGTTGGGGGAATCTATCTTGAAGAGTGTTACCTCATTTAGAGAATCTGTACATAGAATGTAAAATGATGAAGAGATGTTTTTTCTTCTATAAAAAGATTCATTCTACTAAAATTTGTATCATTTCATGTGATTTGATGATAAGAGAAGTTATTACTATCTTTAGCTTGTAATGGAGAAAGTAAGTTGTGACTGTCTGGAGCTTTCATGGAAAATTATTTTTAAGATAAATAAATATTTATCTGATCAAATTGTGAATGGTATTAAAATTTCTCGATATTTCATCCTGATGGAGATTATTTTCTACTAAAGGGAATGAGGAGGAGATCATACTTGATTGACAATTATAATCTTACAATGTTTCATCAAAAATAACCAAGACTTCAAATTCATCCAAAGAATTTTTTGACATTTAATCCTACCAACCAGAAGCCCCAAAAAAACCATAAAAATTCCTCAGGACAGACACATGATCTTGAATCAAATCAGGTGGATAATTAGGAATTTATAAATCCTATAGTGACTATTTTATCATTTTGGATGAGAAACATGTTGTTGAAAATTAACACTTGTGAGATGAGAGAAAATTCATCTCGGTTAGGTGTCTTGCGTTCATGTTAATTGAGATGAAGAAAAAATATATTAAATAACCTAAATAGATAATATGAAAAAAAAATTGATTTTGATGAGGCATGATATCTTTCGTTTCTTGGTATAGAATTGGTGGATCTCATGAGCATTTATTTTCAATTTTCATTGATTTGATTTTGGTGCTGACTTTTTTAGGAGTCTATGTTGTATGTGTGGTAGAATTAATAAACCTATAATTTTCATTATTTTTAATGATTTTTTCAGTTATTCAATCTATTCCAATTAATCAATGTGAGTTATTTTCATCATTTTAGTATTTATGGTCAATTTTTTGCTTTATTGTTATATTTTTTTAATTCGTGAAAATTAATAATATTATGGATCTTCTATATTTCTGGAATATTAGTAAATATTTTGATACAAATTGTTATATTTCATTTTTTAGGATATAGTTGTTTGTAATATTCATATTCGTCTTTTTGATGATGATACCATTTGACACAAAATGAACTGTAATAATAAATCAAGTGGAAAATGTTTGTTGATGACCTAATGGACTTCATATAAGTTATGGAATAATATCACATCCTAAATAAATCCAAATTAGTTTATTCTACTTGTAATGGAAAGATTAATCTCAGAAGTATCATAATAGAAAAGTTCATGATGAAATTAAACTATTAAGGCATCCATTGGATGCTCAAAATTATAGATAGCAGAGTAGTCTCTTCAAGCAGAAAAAGTGTTCTTCAATAATTTAGGAATAAATTTTGTGACACTATTTTAAAATGAGATTATATTTTGAGTGTTCATGAAAAATATATAGAGGAAAAAAAAATTATGTCCACATCTAGAAATTCGACAATTAACTATTATAATTAAACTCAATATTTATGTGGAATGGATCACGAGGGACATTTTTTCACCTTCCAACCCTATATATATGAATGTCCAGTTCCACTAATGGGTGTTACAGAAGGAAAGATATGGATTATGTTATATTATTTTATCCTTGAAGTTTTGTTGATTTTTTATTTTTTCTTCTCTTAGTTTCACTATGTTACATTTTTCCCCTTTAAACTCTCTTACCCTACACATAGAGGGATAGATCCTCTGAGTGATTGGGGAAGGGGGAGTTTTCCATTTGTAATCTCAAATGTAAGTTCATTAATGTAAAAAACTATTTTTATATTGATTGATATATATTTTTAGTTGTTAAAAATTATCATAATGTAATTTTATTATGTGTGTTTTTTTCATTATTAGATTATAAATTTGGTTTAATATCCATAATCATTCTCCACCTAGTGCAATTTCTCTCAATCAAATAGATTGTTTTACGTGGTTAGTGTCTTGATACTATTGGATCTTTCATGTAACTAGTGAATAATTTTAATATTTATAATAAGAAAAAAACATTGATTAGATATTTCCTTAGTTTCATGGTAATGTCTCATTAACATTTATGAACATTGGAGTGGTTTCCATTAATTCCTTTAACCAAGGGCAATTGACAACTCGATCGAGGAGTTATTCATTTATCATTTAATAGGAAAAGAAGTGTAATGATTATTATAGCAACCCGAAGTTTTCCAAAATTACTATTAAATCATTTCAAAGATAAACAACATAATTGTATTACACATAGAGGATCCAAAGGTTTAGTGTCTTGGGAAAACTAGGACCATACATAACAAATACAACATCAACCATAAACATTTATTTACTTTCATCTTCTCTAGATTCTTATTGGAACTTGTCCTCTCCTTAGTACATGTAGCCACCTGAGGATATACATAAAAAAGGGTGAGCTAGAAGACCAGTAAGAGGATAGATAAGAACAATACATCATGGGGTGAGCATAATCATTACATAAGAAAATGATCATGAACATGAGAGGAGCATAAACAATAAACTGAAAATGTGGCAAAGCATAAAAATGAAACATCATGTCTTAGTGGTTTACTACCACACATACTTGTGAACAAAGATAGCATCATGTTCACACATCATTTCACATTTACTCATGAGATTCATCACTTTACCCAATTCATTGGAGCGCTATATAATTCTGGGCGCACCCGTCACATTTAAACATTCATATTGCGCTATATAATTCCAGGCGCACCCGTCACATCATAACATTATCATTATCATGATTGCCACGTAGAACACATATCAAAAATGTACATAAAAACCCCATGGAAAGGAATGGGTTTAATCTCATAATAACACATTCATAAGCTTTGGGTTCCCAAAATAAAGAGGTAACAACATACTTGATACAAGAACCATCAACCTTGAATGAGAGGTAAAATGTAAGATCTTGAAAGAAGAGTTCTTTTGGAAAACATTTTGATGGACATAAAAACCAGTGAAAAACAGTTATATCCCAGAAAATTAAAGGAAATGATGAACAAATGATCTTTGAGGAGTAACAACATCAAAAATGGAGTGAAAGAGGGAGAACCCGAAGGAAGAAAATTAGGTTCGAGATTTCCCCTCACCTTGTACTCGAATGCCTCCTTCTCTTTAATTTCCTGTATAATGACATTATATTCATTAATTATAAATTCCAGAACCTTTAATACATTAATAGAGTTCATTATGGTTTCATTATTTCATATTATGTTCCTTTGGATGACTTATAGATTTTAAAAACACTGTTCGGGGGTGTTCGTTTTTATGGTTTTCTTGAGCGGTCGACTTGTATTCTAAAATTGATGTTTGGGTAGATCGTGGGTAAACATCCAGAACTGATACTACATTTTATTAATGATATTACTGTAGCTTTAATAATTTTTATAGTGAATTATATTAGATCCAAGTGGAAGAATCATTAGATAAAAATTTAATGATGGTTATTTGGGTTAATTTGGGCAGTTTTTGGATCACAACGATCTTGTTTTAACATTTAACTTAGTAATAAGGCCATAGGTTATTTCCAGAACATAAAATAGAACATAATACATATAATATATTCTGGTTCAACCATAAAAATGTTTTTATGACCAGATTGAAGGTAGAAATGGAAGAAGAGCATGTTGTTTTTCAAGGTGATAAATTATCACCACATGAACAAGGTTCTCTTTAATAAAATAAATGGAAGAGGGAAAGGGTGTGGGGTGATATAATATAATATTAGAATCATAATATTACAGTATATATATAATTCTGGATTTACAGAACAATTTGGATGAAGATAGTTAGGGAGAGATCAAGAAAGGTACTTGAACTTGAAAGGAAATTAAAGGAGAAGAGAGAGAGAAATTACCTTTAGAATCCTCCTCTTGAGATCCTCTTTAAGGAAGATAGGCATGGTCTTTTGATGATACCAGCAGCTTTTGGACGTGGGGGATGAGATAGGGAAGGTTTTTGGGCAGAGTTTAGAGAAGTCTTGGAGCTTGAGAGGTGTGAGACAAAGAGGGAGTGAAGGGTGGCTTTTATAGTGGAGGGGAGAGGGGTTTCCTTAATATAAAATTGATTAGTTTATTAATTTCACCAAAGACAAGGAATAGTGAGTCTTGGATGACCAATAATAGTAATTTTATAATGTAATCCCGAACCAAGTGGGCTTACATCAGCAGAACATCATTGATGACTCAATTAATACATTATTTAGCATTTATTGTGAATTATCGGATTCCACTATTCATCAAAAATTCAAGTATCTCAGAAAATTCCCAAACATTTACCCCAACCATTTATAGACGTGTAGAATCCAAAAATGAATTCCATTTTTCAAAAATAATTTTCTAAATATTATTAATTTAATATTTAATTAAAATCATAATTTACATAAAAAACAGTTTTAAGATTAAAACTGATTTTATAGTTCATTCAAAAATTACGTAGGGTCTTATAAAATTATCTAAAAACTGTTAGAAATTGATTCAATAATTTAAGAATATATTTCAGGAAAATAAATATTCATTTAAATTAATTAATTAATTATAATTAATTATTTATGACTTATAAAATACCAAAAACGTTTACTAAGGTCAAAATATCACTTTCTATGATGTCTAAATTTTATTTTATTATTCCTAGGTAATGTTACTCTTATTTACTATTCATAAGGGTCATATTACTATTCATAAGGGTAGGTTACTATTCATAAGGGTGGGTTACTATTCACCAAAAAAAAAAATTTCATTAGACTCCAAAAACCATCTTGAACACAACCGTGTATGTCGGATTTTTAAAATTCCAACCATAGGGGTGACAAAATTATGTTTAAAGGTCACTTATCACTTAGTAGCTCATTATTTTTTATTTTTATGATGTAAGTATAAAAAGGGAATTTTCTATTGAAATACTTTGGGTCGTTACATTCCTCCCCCTTAAAAAAATTTCACCCCTGGAATTTTACTCTACACAAACAGGTGTGGGTACTTCTCCTTCATTGACTCTTCTGGTTCCCATGTTGCTTCCTCAAACTTATGGTTCCTCTACAACACTTTGACAAGGCGGGTTGTCTTGTTGCATAGAACCTTATCACTTTGGTACAAAATTTTTACCGGCTGCTCCTCATAGGAGAGATCATCATCCAGCTGTACCACCTCTGAGTTTAGTACATGTGAGGGGTCTGGTATGTACTTCCTCAGTAGTGATACATGAAACACATCATGAACTTGAGCCATATTCGGTGGAAGTTCCAGACGATAGGCCACAGCTCCTATACGATCAATGATCTCAAAGGGGCCAATGTACCTTGGGCTTAGCTTCCCTTTCTTCCCAAATCTCATGACTCTCTTCCATGGAGATATTCGAAGGAAGACTTTATCTCCAACGTCGAACTCCAAGTCCCTTCGACGATTGTCAGAATAGCTCTTTTGCCGACTTTGAGCAGCTTTGATGTGTTTCTGGATGACTTGAACATTCTCGGTCATCTCCTGCACAAGATCGGGTCCAAGTAGCTTTCTTTCTCCAACTTCATCCCAACAGGTTGGAGTTCTACATCGCTTCCCATAAAGAGCTTCATACGGAGCCATCTGAATACTCGAGTGGAAGCTATTGTTGTATAAGAACTCAACCAATGGGAGGTTCTGATCCCATCCACCTTTGAATTCTAGAGAGCATGCTCTTATCATATCTTCGAGCGTCTGAATAGTCCTCTCAGACTGGCCATCGGTTTGGGGGTGATAGGCTATGCTGAAATTTAATTCAGTACTCAAAGCATGTTGAAGGCTCCTCCAAAATTTAGATGTGAACCTTAGATCACGGTCAGATAAAATTGAGAGTGGAACACCGTGTAGTGTCACCACTTCCTTCACATATATTCTTGTAAGTTGTTCAAGTGATAGGTCTTCTGGAATTGTGATAAAATGGGCAGCCTTGGTGAGTAGGTCAACCACAACCCATATCGCATTATTCCCCTTTGACGTCTTCAGGAGACCCGTGACAATGTCCATAGTAACATTTTCCCATTTCCACATGGGTATAGGCAATGGCTGCATCATACCTTTGGACTTTTGTCGATCAGCTTTAACTTGCTGACAAACCAAGCACCTTGATATATATTCTGCAATCTCCTTCTTCATGTTATCCCACCAGAAGTGTTCTCGGAGATCACGATACATCTTGGTACTTCCAGGATGGATAGAGAAAGTTGAGCTATGTGCATTATCCAATAGCTCCTTCTTTATCCCTGGTGATGAAGGCACACAAAGTCGCGTTCCAAACTGAATCACACCATCATTGTCGATATGGAACTCTTACAGATTCCATTCCTTTACTGCATTCACCCTCTTTTGTATCTCCACATCATCCCTTTGTGCTTCCTTAATCTTCTGTTGGATGGATGGTTGCACAATCATTTGGGCAAGGTAGGATGTATCCCCTGCCCTTATGATTCCCAAATCCATCCTTTGCATATCCAAGAAGATAGGGTCTTTCTCAATCCTCAACATGGATAGAGTAGCAGGTTCTTTCCTTCTTAGAGCATCAGCTACCTTGTTCGCCTTTCCAGGATGATAGTGAATAGAGAAATCGTAATCCTTGATTAGCTCTAACCATCTCCTTTGATGCATGTTGAGCTCCTTTTGTGTGAATATATACTTTAGGCTCTTGTGGTCAGTGTATATGTCACACTTCTTGCCATAAAGGTAGTGCAGCCAGATTTTCAACGAAAAAATCACGGCTACCAGCTCTATATCATGCGTCGGGTAGTTGTGCTTTTGGATCTTCAACTGTCATGAGGCGTAGGCTATCACATTATCATTTTTCATGAGTACACAACCCAAGCCTTTCTTTGAAGCATCACTGTATATCACAAAAATTTCTCCACTTTTCGGTAGTGTGAGTACAGGTGCAGTGATCAGCCTTCTCTTTAGCTCCTTGAAGCTTCCCTCTCATTCATCCGTCCATACATATGTTACCCCTTTCCTTTTTAACTTAGTTAGCGGGCTTGAAAATCGTGAGAAGTTTCTCACAAAACTTCGATAGTACCCAGCTAATCCAAGAAAACTACGGATTTCTGTGACACTAGAGGGCCTGGGCCATTCCTCAATCGCCTTTGTCTTTGAAGGGTCCACAGAAATTCCCTCGCTTGTGATCACATGTCCCAAGAACGTGACTTGATTCATCCAAAATTCACACTTGCTGAACTTGTCGTACAACTTCTCCTTTCTCAATGTCACCAACAAAAGTCTTAGATGTCCTTCATGTTCCTCCTTGCTCTTGGAGTAGATTATAATATCATCGATAAAAACTACCAAAAATTTGTCGAGGTAATGTCTAAAGACTCAATTCATCAAATCCATGAAGATTGCAGGGGAATTAGTAAGTCCAAAGGGCATCACCAAAAACTCATAGTGCCCATACCTTGTACGGAAGGCAGTCTTCTGAATATCTTCCTTCTTCACCTTTACTTGATGATATCTAGAACGAAGATCCACCTTTGAGAAGTATTGAGCTCCTCTTAACTGGTCGAACAAGTCATCAATCCTTGGGAGAGGATACTTGTTCTTTATGGTGATCTTGTTGAGTTCCCGATAATCGATACAAAGCTGCATGGTTCCATCCTTCTTCTTCACAAAGAGCACTGGCGCACCCCAAGGTGATGCACTAAGGCGTATGAACCCTTTGTCCAGATGCTCTTGCAGCTGCTTCTTTAACTCCTCCAGTTCGATAGGAGCCATCCTATAGGGGCACTTCAAGATAGGAGTAGCTCCGGGTATGAGTTCAATTGAGAACTCTACCTCACGATCCGGGGGAATTCCGGGTAACTCTTCGGGAAATACATCTTCGTATTCCCTTACGATGGGCATTTCCTCAAGGTTGGAACTTTCCTTCGACTCAACCATTTGGGCGAGGTATGATTCTTCATAGGGAATCATCACCCACACCATTAAAGGATTTTTCAAAGGATATTCATGATCTTCCTTGCATTTGTAGAGGATCATGGGATGGTTTGGAATATGAAAATACATTTCCTTTTCCCGACAGTTGATATGTGCTCTATATAACGAGAGCCAATCCATTCCCATTATAGCGTCGAATTCCACCAAGGGAAGTATGACAAGATTTTCTAGAAGAATCTTCCCAAATACATCAACAGGAGAAGAATCAAACACTTGGGTTTCAATGATTGCACTACTTGGTGTTTTTACAGATATCTCTACTTCAAGGTTTCGGGGCTTCAATTCTATAGTTCTAGCAAACATTCAAGATATAAAGGAATGCATAGAACCAAAATCAAATAATACTTTTTCCATTATTGAGTGAATAGGAATTCCACCTTGTACGACTTAATTATCATGTTCCACCTCCGCAGTAGTGATGGCATAAGCCTTCCCTTGTTCCTTTGGCTTTGCTGGTTGTTGGCACTAATTACCCTCGAGAGATCGAGGTTTAGTGCACTGGTTTGAATAGTACCCTAGCTCCCTATAGTTGTAGCATTGAACCGCAAGGGGTTCTCTCCTTTCATTGGCTACATTATACTTCCTTTTCATGTCTTTTCGACACTCGTGAGCTTGGTGTCCTTCCTTCCCACACTTAAAGCATTTCTCCGTACCTTTGAGGCAGTTTCCATGGTGCAACTTCACACATTTTTCGCATGTGAGTTGATTTTTCTTCCCACCTTTGTCACTAGATCCACCAGCATGAAACTCCATCATTATTTTCTTATAACCATATCTGTGGGAACATTCTCCAAACTACATCTCCACTTTGAGATCACACCGAACAACTTCTTCATAACTCCCAAAGTCTAGAATTGCAATAGCCTTTCGAAGATGTAGTTTTAATCCACTAAAGAATCTATCAATTTTGTTATCATTGTTGATAACAAAACCCGAAGCATACCTTGCGAGCCTTATGAAATTTTCTTCATAGGTTGTGACATATTCTCCTTCTTTTTTCTTGAGCTCTATGAATTCTCTCTCCATCTTTGTGCGAAGATTTCTTGGGAAGTACTTATTAAGAAACATTATCTTAAAGTCTTCTCATTCAATCTATTCAATTTCTTCACTTGGCTTGGTGTTCTTAATCAAAGCCCACCATTGATTAGCTTCTCCATCTAGACGATAAACGGCTAGAGTCAACTTCTCCGTCTCGGAACAGTGAAGAACAGAAAATATCTTCTCCATGGAGTTGACCCATTGTTCCGCAACTAGTGGATCGGAAGATCCACAAAACGTCGGTGGTCGTTACTGCATAAAACATTTGATAGTTGGTTGCTCCCTCTTTGGTGAAGGAGGAAGTTCCCCATTATTATGTTTATTATTCATAACCCGAGATAATTGGGTAAGCATCACCATGAAGTTTTGAACTCCAACTCCAAAATCATTGGGGATGTCGTTCCGGAAATCGTTGCATTGGCCCTTGCAAGAGTTGTTGGTCTGATTTCTCCTGGTTCCCACCATTTTATAAAATAGAAAAGGTTAGAACAAAACATAAGTAAACAAGTCATGAATAACTTATTCATTTAAACAATTGTACCAAAAACATAACATGTGGGATCCCTAGGTAAATATTCTTGTGTACATATTTGTACTTATTCTCATGCTAGAGGTTTTATCTAGGTTTTACTAATCCTAATTCCCAAATTAACTAAACCATTCCTCTGATGCCAACTATAGCGACCCGGCCTTTTATTACATTCCTATTACATCATTTAAAAGATAAACAACATAATAGTATTACACATAGAGGATCAAGAGGTTTAGTGTCTTGGGAAAACTAGGACCATACATAACAAATACAACATCAACCATAAACATTTATTTAATTTCATCTTCTCTAGCTTCTTATTGGCAGTTGTCCTATCCTTAGTACATGTATCCACCTGAGTATATACATCAAAAGGGGTGAGCTGGAATCCCAGTAAGAGGATAGATAAGAACAATACATCATGGGGTGAGCATAATCATGACATAGGAAAATGATCATGAACATGAGAGGAGCATAAACAATAGACTTGAAATGTGGAAATGCATAAAAATGAAACATCATGTCTTAGTGGTTTACTACCACACATACTTGTGAACAAATCTAGCATCATGTTCACACATCATTTCACATTTACTCATGAGATTCATCACTTTACCCAATGCATTGGAGCGCTATATAATTCTGGGCGCACCCGTCACATTTAAACATTCATATTGCGCTATATAATTCCGGGCGCATCCGTCACATCATAACATTATCATTATCATGACTGCCCCATAAAACACATATCAAACATGTACATAAATAACCCATGGAAAGGAATGGGTTTCATCTCATAATAACACATTCATAAGAATTGGGTTCCCAAAATAAAGAGGGAACAACATACTTGATACAAGAACCATCATCCTTGAATGAGAGGTAAAATGTGAGATCTTGAAAGAAGAGTTCTTTTGGAAAACATTTTGATGGATATAAAAACCAGTGAAAAACATGTATATCCCAGAAAAGTAAAGTAAATGATGAAAAAATGATCTTTTAGGAGTAACCATATCAAAAATGGAGTGAAAGAGGGAGAACCCGAAGGAAGAAAATTGGGTTCGAGATTTCCCCTTACCTTGTACTCGAATGCCTCCTTCTCTTTAATTTCCTATATAATGACATTATATTAATTATTTAGAAATTCCAGAACCTTTTATACAGTAATAAGATTCATTATGGTTTCATTATTTCATATTATGTTCCTTTTGATGACTTATAGAGTTTAAAAACATTGTTCGGGGGTGTTCGTTTTATGGTTTTTTTGAGCGGTCCACTTGTATTCTTAAATTGATGTTTGGGTAGATCATGGGTAAACATCCAGAACTGATACTACATGTTATTAATGATATTACAGTAGCTTTAATAATTTTATAGTGAATTATATTAGATCCAAGTGGACGAATCATTATATAAAAATTTAATGATGGTTATTTGGGTTAATTTGGGCGGTTTTTGGATCACAACGATCTTGTTTTCACATTTAACTTAGTAATAAGGCCATAGGTTATTTACAGAAATTAAAATAGAACATAATAAATATAAAATATTCTGGTTCAACCATAAAAATGGTTTTATGACCAGGTTTAAGGTATAAATGGAAGAAGAGCATGTTGTTTTTGAAGGTGATAAATTATCAACACATGAACAACGTTCTCTTTAATAAAATAAATGGAAGAGGGAAAGGGTGTGGGGTAATATAATTTAACATTAGAATCATAATATTACATTATATATATAATATGGGATTTACAGAACAATTTGGATGAACATAGGTAGGGAGAGATCAAGAAAGATACTTGAACTTGAAAGGAAATTAAAGGAGAAGAGAGAGAGAAATTACCTTTAGAATCCTCCTCTTGAGATCCTCTTTAAGGAAGATAGGCTTGGTCTTCTGATGAGACCAGTAGCTTTTGGATGTGGGGGATGAGCTAGGGAAGGTTTTTGGGCAGAGTTTAGGGAAGGCTTGGAGCTTGAGAGGTGTGAGGAAAAGAGGGAGTGGAGGGTGGCTTTTATAGTGGAGGGGAGAGGGGTTTCCTTAATATAAAGTTGATTAGTTTATTAATTTCACCAAAGACAAGGAATAGTGAGTCTTGGATGAAAAATAATAGTACTTTGATAATGTAATCCAGAACCAAGTTGGCTTACATCAGCAGAACATCATTGATGACTCAATTAATACATTATTTAGCTTTTATTGTGAATTATCGGATTCCACTATTCATCAAAAATTCAAGTATCTCAGAAAATTACCAAAAATTTACCCAAACCATTTTTCGACGTGTAGAATCCAAAAATAAAGTCCATTTTTCAAAAATAATTTTCTAAATATTATTAATTTAATATTTAATTAAAATCATAATTTACATAAAAAAATAGTTTTAAGATTAAAACTGATTTTATAGTTCTTTCAAAAATTATGCAGGGTCTTATAAAATTATCTAAAAACTATTAGACATTGATTCAATAATTTAATAATATATTTCAGGAAAATAAATATTCATTTAAATTAATTAATTAATTATAATTAATTATTTATGACTTATAAAATACCAAAAACATTTACTAAGGTCAAATTATCACTTTCTATGATGTCTAAATTTTATTTTATTATTACTAGGTAATGTTACTCTTATTTACTATTCATAAGGTTCATATTACTTTTCATAAGGGTAGGTTACTATTCATAATGGTAGGTTACTATTCACCAAAAATTATTTTTGTTTCATTAGACTCCAAAAACCATCTTGAAAACAACCATGTATGTCGGATTTTTAAAATTCCAACCATAGGGATGACAAAATTATGTTTACAGGTCACTTATCACTTAGTGGCTCATTATTTTGTGTTTTTATGACATAAGTATAAGAAGCGAATTTTCTATTGAAATACTTTGGGTCGTTACAATTATCATTAACATGATTATATTTTAAAATGAGATACCACACTAACAATGACACTCTTATCATTAAATTTTATTCAAACTTTATTTTAATCACTTAAATTCTTTTCAAAAAACAAAAAAAATTAAATTTAATCACAAATTTTTATGTATTTTCATGTGACAAACATGGTTGTTGTGAAATAATATTTGGATAAAAAATAGTTAAACCACTTTAAATCATTTTACCTTAGGAAATAATTGTTTTTTTCTCACCCCATGATAGGAACTTGTCATAATGACAAAATATAGAGAGCCAATAATTTTTTCCAATTTTATAAAGGAACATAATTTGTAGATAAACATAATCCAATATTAATTCTAAAATTTTAATGTTCAAAACTTATAGTAAAATAGATATATTATTATATTAATTCTATAACAAGATGATCACAATCCATTTAGAGAAATAAATTGGATGGTTTCAAAAGAACATAAATAAAAACATAACGATTATTCATGAAATAATTTATTTAGTATGAATTTATATACTTAGATAAAAATGGTAAAAAAATTAATAAAATAAAATGGTACATTGCTCCCAAACTATATTAGATAATATTAAATAATAATCATAACTCAATGAATAAAATTTGAGTTATGATATATTAATAAAACTGGGGAAACAACTCAATTTATAGACACTTGATTAATGTAACATGATTTAGATAGTAAATCCCATGAAATAAAATATGTATCTTTAATATATACTCATGGGTAGTGGATAAACCATTCAACACAAATATGGTGTAAAATGAGTAATTCTCTATAGACCCTGAATTGAGACAAAGAAATCCCTTACAGATTCTGATATTTTCAAATCGAAACCCCTTGAATGAGTGGGCTAGTAATTATTATTATAATATCATGAATAAAATATAATTCAATATATTATAACTCAAATTCGAAATATGTATTCAATATAAATGAAATTAGGTTCATGATACCAAATATTTCTAAATGATAATAATTTGACATGAAAACTGTTACATATTTAGAAAATTATGAATCAAAACTCATTAAAATTATAAAACACAAAACATTTTTTGGTATGTTTCTCTTAAATAAATTAAATTCATTAGATATTCTATATTTCATTATTAATTGAGTCTCTATGAAACAACACCTTTTAATTTATATGATATAGTCATAACCTAGCCATTAAACATAAATTTGTCTCTTATGTGTTTTGAATTTGGAAAACAGACATATATGGTTGTGATCAGGGTGATATTTGGGATCTGATAAAATCAACATATTTTTGGGTGAATAGTAACAAAACATTATGAATATTTACCTCCCTTAATAAATTGTTATATGCCCCTTATTAATGGTAACCTTTCCCATGAATGTGTATATAAAATCATGGAACCTTTAAAATGAAGATGATTATTTTAAGTGTTGGTATTTTTTGATTAAATGATAAAATTAATAAAAAATTAAATTTCTCATACATATAAATTATTTTTAAAAAAATGGAGTTTTTTTGGATTATACAGATAGAAAAATGGTTATGGTGATTTTTTTGGCTTTTTCTAAAATACTAGAATTTTTGTTGAATAGTAAATTTTGATAATTTATAAAATATGTTTAGTAAATGAATTTCTTCACCATTATGGAGTAATAGATTATTTAAATTAACTTTAGTTCGAACTAAAATTCACTATTTACTCTTATTGGTCTCAAGAATCATTACTATTTCTTGTCTAAGGGAAAAATAATAAACTAATGATTATAACATTAAGAAAACCCTCCTCCCCTACACTATATGAACCACCTCTCACCCCTCTTCCTCTAACACAAATATTTCTTTGATCTTTGACTATGTTTTAACAAATAAACATTCAACCCCCCCCCCCCACACACACACATCTAAGACCGTCTAGACACACCAAAATTCAACAAACAAAGGCCCCATGGAGATTCACAAAGAGGTCAACCACTCTTACATTTTCTTTAAAATTCTTTTACAAGTTCCATTCTTTTGTTGCTCTATCCTCACATCCTATCATCCAAATTCTACAATAATTCTAGTAACTAAAATTAACATTAATTTTATTACGATTATGTAATATTTCTTCATTATCTTTCATTTCCCCTTATCTTATACTAAAAAGGAATACATCATCTGATATGTGTTAATTTATCACATTCAAGGACAACAGGTTTTAAATATGTATTACTATCTAAAATACTGATCATGAAACCTTTTTAATAGATGAACCAGATCATTATATACTAATTTTATCTTATGCATTTTTGTATAATCATTACACACTAATTAATTACAATAGTAATACAAAACAATTTCATTGTGCACAAAACCGCCAAGTTAATCCAAGAATTTGTCATTAACTTTTATCTAATCAGTAATCATCATGATATATAACCAAAATTACTATAAGATAGTTTATATATTTTTAATATAACTAATAATATATATTTACAATTCTGTATTTTTAACCACATTTCAAATGAACTACAATTCATAAATACAAATAAACTGATCAAGAAAACAAAGGAAGAAAATGCTTCCAAAAGAATATAATTGATCATATTAAAGCCATAAAAAAGGCCATAAATGGACCTAATAAGGTTAAAAATAATCAATTTAATGTATAGGAGGTTATGTAATTACTAATTAATGAATATAAATTTTATAATTGAGGTCATTAATCTCAATCAAAGATCACATTCGGGCATATGGTTAGGGGTTTCTCATCTCACTTTTATTTCCATGATATTTTAATTTTCCACCACTTATTTCATGTATATGGTTGCATGTATACTACCATTTGATATTTTATATAATTATTAGGTTTATATTCGTGGTATTCATTGAATCACCTGATTATTATTAACTCGATTGATTACAATGTTTTACGGGACTTTTTTAAGTTTCCTTTTTATTGTGATTTACTTGGTATTGTGCACCAAATAATTTTTATGTGGTGTACCTACTACCCCATTGATATCATTGTAACTTTTTAATAGTAAATATATTATATATCTATATTATTGTTTTATGAATATTATTATTGTATTAAACCATGTACACTTTTATATACAGTGTTTATTTGGAATGTGGTTTTAAATATTGAAATATTGATGAATTTGTATCCTCTACACCATATAGAAATTAAAAAAGGCATATTTTATATGTATTAAATCTATTTATTAATAATTATTTGGACTTTCAGTAATTGGAATGAATCCCTATATCCCATTGATGCATCGACATATATCATGAGACAAATCAGTTGGCGGAAAACCCTTCGAGATTATTTCCAAAAAAATAATAAGTGTTTCTACCCATAGACATAAAACATATCAAAGTTATAGTGGTATCATGTTCCATATACTTGACATCCAATTAATAAGAATTATCCTTATTCATTTTCAGTTATTATAATCCATGAGGTTTTCACTATTTCAAAATTGATGGATGCAGTTTCATTCTCAGTTTATTAATGGAATGTGTTTTTATTTATTCACCCTGCCATGTTGACTATGAAAATTTTATTATTATTCAATTATTTTTGGTCAATTCTATTGATAATTGTAACCCTTATATAATATTTTATCTCACCCTTTTCACATTCTTACCTTCAATAGGTTATGAAGAGGATATTATTTATTGAGTTCTCATGGATGACGTTTATTAATTTTTGTTATGTATTGTATATTTTACCATTACCAATGTAATATGAGTTTCATGTATGTATATAGTTTATTAAAGACTACTAAACTGAATATTCCATTGGGATTTCAGTCCTTGTAATTATTCCATTTTAATAAGTAATGAACCGGATCCGAACATCTGGGGTCAGGGTGTTATAGTTGGAAGTAGATGATGTTTAGTAGAATCTTTGGAAACTAGATTTAGGAAACATGGTATAGAGGTCATAACTCTATGTTATACTTTTAAGATAATCATAGAAGAACATCATGATAATTTGGTAAAGTAGAGAACATGAGGGACTTCCTTGAAAATACTTCCATGTATGGATTGTATAGTTGGAAGTTGTTCTGGAATAGATGTACCTAGGAATAACAACTCTGACTTGGAGTTTCAGGCTTGATTTGGGGTATCACGATACATTAAAATGGTCCTTGTTGTGCGCCTTGTTTGACACTCTCAAAGTGTATTCTTAGGATAATACACATTTTCTTTACAATTCATTGGTAATGGTTTTAAAGTAAAAATAAACAATGTTTATGATTATGAGATTCGTTTTCCATAAATTTTTATATTATCATAAGTGTTTTCTAGTTAGAAATTATGAACTATGACCTAATTTAGTGTATGATATAGTTAACCGATGTGTCCTAATAGAATAAGGGGAATCAATACCAGTGGAAAATTTTGGGATTGCCCTACTAAGCTTGTAAACATAGTAAGTGTTGGAGCATATCATATCATAAAAATATTGAGACAACATACTCAGAATTTTTCAAATAACCATGATACACCTATATTGGATCATTTCATGGTACATAATCACCAATATTTAAGTGTTACTAAAAATCATGTGGTAGCTAAGTAGTGGATCAAGTCCCCTGAAAAATAATTCTTGGCATTTAGATGCAATGAAAATGAATAGGTAGTACGTGAAGTGTATTTTCTCAAGGGTGTCACTGATCAATGGTGGTCCTTGATCTGGAATACCATGGAGGAATAATAAGTATAAGATATTTAATGGAAAAATTTTATGGAAATATTCTTTGAAAAATATTTTAACTTGGGAATAATGAACTGAAATAATGTTGAAATTTCTTTGCATTTAAATGGAAAAAAGAGTGTGTTATGGATTATGAGTCCACCTTCACAAGATTATATAGGTACGATATAAATTACATACGTGATCCAGAACAGAATACCGATCATTTAATTGAAGTTATTAATCAATGTCATCAATGGATACTTTCTTCTCAAACATTTTCAACATATGATGATATTTTCTTACCTTCCATCCAAATAGATATGAAATTTGATAGATTAATATTTTTCATGGAAAATGAATATAAGAAGATTCATTCTAATAATCATGGAAAATCTGAAGCACCAATAATGTAGGAGGAAATAAATAAATTTCCATTATGTGAGAAATTTGGAAATAATCATCCCAGTAAATACCTAAAAGGAATGGAAGTTTTCTATAAGTGTCGCTAAATTGGTCATAAATCTAGTGAATGAAAGTAGAAGAGACAAGTTAATGATTTGTAATTCTATAATTTTAGAGATATGGGACACTTTGAAAATGAGTCACCTAAGGGTCATGGAATCATGCCTATGAAAAGGCCACAAGAGCAATGAAAGGATTTTAGAATTACCACCATGGAGGTTGATGTTCCTAATGATGTGGTGGAAGGTACATTAATTGTTTCCTTAAATTAGCTAATTATTTATTTGATTTTGTATCATCACATTCATTTATATCTTCCTTGTTTTCCAATAAAATTAGACATGTCTATTTGGATTTAATAAAGTTCTTTCAGTCCAAACTATTAGGGGATGTATCTATGAAACAAATATGTATCGATGAGTCCTACTCATGAAACATAATTGAGATTTAGATTATAACCTTATCATTATACCAATGATTGTATTTGATATAGGTCTTGGTATTAATTCGTTTTCAAATTAAAAATCTATGATCAATTTGAAGAATAAAGGTGTTAAATTTTTTTACAGTTGTATAGAATTCCATATCTTTAGAGTAGGAACATATCCATCTAAATCATTTCAAGATCCACCCCATTAGATCTACTGAATTCAATTCTAATAGAGGAAGATAACACAATATCTATGGGTGGGGAAAGAAATATTAAAGCTGAAGAAACAACAATTTTTGTAAAAATACATTACTATATTTCGAGAGGATTTACCTGGACATCCTCTAGAGTCAGATGTTGAGTAATCTTTTAATTTACTTCCTAGTGAATGACCTACATCAAATACTTTCTATAGAATGGACATTATCAAATTAGTGGAGAAAAAGAAACAACAAGAGAAATTTAGTGAAAAAGAATTTATTTTACCTTGTATTTCACCGTGGGGAGGCCATGTCCTCTATGTTAAAAATAATGATGGATCCAAGGGGCTATTCATTGAATACTGGGAAATCAAAGCTATTAAATTAAGGAAAAGTATCATTTATCGTGAATTAATTATTTATTTGATCAACTTCATGGAACCCAATATTTTTTAATGATTGAACATAGATCTGGATATCATCAACTGTGTGTGAGGAAAGAATATATTCTAAAGACATCATTTCGAACCAGGTATATGGATTATGAGTTTACAGTAATTCCTTTTGGACGAACTAATGCACCCTCAATTTTCATGGATCCAATGAATATGGATTTCAAGTAATATCATGATGAATTTTTTTTGGTATTTATTGATGATATCCTGGTATACTCTATAATCTAGGATGACCATGAGAATCACTTGTGGGTAATTTTGAAAACACTTTGTAGAAACGAATTATATGGGAGGTTTAGCAAGTGTAAATTTTTCCTTTATGTGGTTTTTTGTCATGGTCATGTTGTCTCTAAGGATGTAATATTTGTTTATCCTTTGATGATAATGTAAATAAATGAATGGAACATGCCAAAAAACATTACCGAGATACATAGTTTAATTGGATCAGCATGTTACTGTTGGCATTTCGTTCAAATTTTCACCAAAGTGGGCAATGCACTAACCAAGCTCTCACGTAAAGGGGTTATGTTCATATGGATGAAGGAATGTACATAATTCTTTGAATAATTGAAACGAATATTGGTTAATGCAACAATTTTGACTCTACCCTCTTGAAATGATGAATTAGTGATATACAATGATGCATTAATGAATGGACTGGTTTGTGTCCTTATACCAAATGATAATGTTATTACATATGCATCAAGATAGTTTAAAAATCCTTAAAAATTATCTAACTCATTATCATGATTTAGTAGCCGTAATATTTCCTTAGAAATATAGAGATTCAATCTATATGGATAAATATGTGAGATATATATGGATCACTAGAGTTTGAAATACATTTTTACATAGAAAGAACTCAACATGTGGAAAGGAGATGGATAGAGTTAAAAAAATATTATTATTGTCCAATAAAATACCACCAAGGAAAGGAAAATAAGGAGGCATATCTGTTAAGAAGAAGATATCATGGACTTGGGACCCAAATGTGGATTCAGAGAGATCCTATATTCATGGATCTACTAAAGGTGGATAAGGAAGTTGATAAAGAAGGGTAAACCTGTTTCCACTTTCAAATGATTTCTAAAACATGTTTACTATAGAAGATAAAAATATCTCAATCAGATGATGCAAATCTACCAAAGAAAATTAAATCTATTAATGGTGGATGATTGGAAGACTTTGTGTATGAGTATGGAGTTCTAAAATTTGGGAGAAGGTTATGTGTTCCATCAGTACCTGTGCTAAAAAGGGATCTATTAGAAGATTCTCATAGCTCAAATTTCTCTATAAACCATGGTATCATTAATATGTATAGGGATATTTAAGAATTTTTTTTGGGATAACATTATGCAATAAATTGATGACTATGTGTCAAAGTGTATTGTATTTCAACAAGTGAAGGCAGAGAGACAACATCCAAGATGGGTCATGAAACATCTACCTATTTATATGTGGATGTGAGTTTAAATTATGAAGTATTTTATCATATTATTATCTATGAAACCTATATGTAATGATGAAATATGGTATATTGTTTATCATATCACAAAATCAACACATATAATTTCAATAAGACATGATATACCATTTGATTTCATGGAAATACTTTATATTAATGAAGTTTTAAGACTTCACAGTGCACCTCTATCGATTATGTTCGATGAAGATCCCCTATTTAAATCAATATTATAGAAATATATCTAGAATACATTGGATATAGAGCTTCATACGAGTACTGCATATCACCTCCCAACTGACAGATAGTTTAAAAGAAATATTCAAACATAATAAGACATGTTGATATCATGCTCTCTTGAATTTCATTGCATGTGGGATTAGTAAATTCCATTGGTGAAAATTATCTAAAATATTAGGTTCCATTATAACATTGAAATGGTTCCATATGAAATATTATATGGTAATATGTGTCGAACTCGAACATGTTATGATGAAGTTAGCGAGAGGAAACTTATTGGCCCGAAACTTATTAAAGAGACAACTGCAATAGTAATGAAAATTCAGGACCATATTAAAGGAGCCCAAAGTAGGAAAAATATTTATTCCGAAAATCAGAGAAATGATTTGGAATATCAAGAATGAGATCATGTATTTCTAAAATTATCTATGTGGAAGGGTTTATTATGGTTTGGTAAAGGGAAACTGGGCCCCTGGTACATCAGACTGTTTGAAAATATAGAATGACTTGGAGTTATAAATTACCTTTTAGAAATGCCACCAAGTCTTTCCAAAGATCATAATATGTTTGATGTATATTTATTAAAGAAATAAATTCCATACACAATACTTGTACTCACCTATGACGAAATAGAGCTAGAACATGATTTGTCATTATGTGAAGATCCTATCCAGATTCTTGATACAAGAGAAAAGGTATTGAGAAATCATACAACTTGACTAGTGAAGGTTCATTGTAGAAACAATAAAATGTATGAAGAAATATGGTAACCTGATGATGTTGTGAAAAGGAACAACCCACAACTTTTTTATGGTATTTATAAATGAAAAATTTCAATGCAAAAATTTCTGATGGTGGGAATAATATAACACTACAAACACTTTATGTTATGTTTCTTTTAAAAAAATTCAATTCATTAGATAGACTATATTTCATTAAGCATGAGCCTTTGTGAAACAAAACATGGTCATTTATAGGATATATTCATAACCTAGCCATTAAACATAAATTTTCTTCTTCTTTGTTTTGAATTTCAATACATGGACATATACAGCTGCGATCAGGGTGATATTTGGTGTTTGATAGAATCAATGTAATTTTTAGTGAATAGTAACATACCCTTAAGAATATTTACATAACCATATGAATGGTACCCTACCATAAAGAATAGTAATATGTCCTTTATTAATTGTAATCTTACCCATAAAATTGTAAATAAACTCTAGGCACAATAAAAATGAAGATGAATATTTTAAGTGTTGTTATTTTTCGATTAATTGATAATTTTAATAGAAATATAAATTTCTCATATTTAGAAAAATATTTCTAAAAATAGTGTTTATTTTTGGATTCTACTCATTGAAAAATGCTAAGGGTAAATATTTGGGATTTTTCTGAAATACATGGCCTTTTATTGAAAAGTAACATTTGATAATTTATTAAATATAAAAAATAAATGAATTTCTAAAACATTCATAAATCATGGATGATGTAAATGACAAGTAGTTCCAAATCAAATCTAATTATTACTATTTATGGCCACAAAAATCAATACTATATATATTGTCTTTGGGAAAAATAATAAACTAATGATTAAAATACTAAAAAAATCCTCATCTCCTCAACTATATAAACCACCTCTCACTCCCACTTCCTTTCACACCACTAAAGCTTTGAGCCATTCTTACATTGTACAAAATACACTTCCCAAGTCCTTCATCCAATTCTAAGACCTACTAGTCTCACCTAAATGCCAAAAACAATGTCCTTAAAGAGATTTTCCAAGAGGTGAACCTCTTTTCCTTTTTCTTTCAACTTCATTTACAAGTCACATTCTGTTGTTACTCAATCTTCAACTCCCCTAATCCAAAAAACTATGATAATTACAATACCATACCTGAACTAGAATTTTATAATTCTGATGTAATATTTCAGCATAATTTCTAATTTCCCCTCCTCTTATACTAAAAATAAAAACACCTTCTGAGAAGTGTTAATTTATCACATTTTAGGATGATCAGTTTTCAATTTCTATTACTATCATAAATAATAGTCATGAAAACTTTTCAATGGTGGAACCAGATCAAAATATATTTATTTTATCATATTAAATGTTTTTTAATCCTTACACAACCATTATATAAAATGGTAATACAAACCAAATTCATTGTGCACAAAACCGCCAAGTTAATCCATTCTTTTATCATTAAATTTTATCTACTTAGTCATCCTCATGGTATATAACCAAAATAATTTCATAATAATTATTTTTCTCTGTAATACCACTAAAAATATATATTAAAAATTATGGTTTTTTACCAAATATTAAATGAACTTCCATTCATAAATACAAATAAACCAGTCATAAAAACAAAGGAATAAAATTCTTCCAAAACAATAAAATTGAACTTCTTAAACCCATAAAAAATGCCATGAGTGAACCTATTATGGTTAAAATAATTCAATTTAATATAGATTATGTTATCTAATTATTAAATAATGAATCTAAATTTTATTTTTCAGGTCATTAAAATCAATCGATGAACACATTCAGGCATACAGTAAGGGGTTTCTCATTTCACATTTATTTTCCTCAGAATTTCATTTTCACTAATTATTTCTTATTAGTAGTGTATGTTTACTACAATTTATATATAATATCATGATTATATTTATATTCATGGTATTCAGTGAATTAATTGTTGATTATTAACATGATTGATTAAAATGTTGTAGGGGACTTCGCTTCTGTTTCCTTTTCATTGTGATTTACTTTGTATTGTGCACCTAACCAATCGAATGTGGGATACCTACTGCCCCTTGGAGATAATTTTACATTTTAAATAATAAATATTATATATATATATATATTCTCTAGATTCATGGATCTAATTATTTTCTTAATTCGTACATCGTTTTACATACAGTGCTTTTTTCAAATGTTGTCTTATCTATGGAAATACTGATGAATCTGTATTCTATAATCTATATGGATATTGAGAAGGAATATTTTACTTAAATTAAATCTATTTATAAATAATTATTTAAACTTGTAGTGATTTGCATGGTCCACTATAGCCTCTCTATGAATCAATAGGTCTAATGAGACTAATTAGTCGGTGAAAAACCCTTCGAGTTTGTTTCCAAAAAATCTGACAGGTTTCAACCAATAGACTTAAACCGTTTTGATGGTATAGTGGTATCATGTTCTAGATACATGTAATTTAATTAATAATCATTATCATTATTCATTTTCAGTTATTACAATCCATTAGGTTATCATTATGGAAAAATATATGGATATAGTTTCATTCTCAATTTATTAATGGCATGTGTTTTTCATCTATTCACTATGTCATATTGACTATTTCAATTGGATTATGATTCAATTATTTTTTATTCTTGATTATTCTATTTTAAACCCTTACAATTCATTTTATATCACCTCATTCATTTGTTTACCTTTAACAGGTTATGAATGAGATACCATTTATTTTTTTCTCATGGATGCAGTTTATTAGTTATTGTTTTGTACCATATGTTGTTAACTCTCCCAATGTAATACGAGTTACATGAATGTATGTAATTTTTTAAAGACTAATAAAATGATCATTCATTTGGGATTTCATTCCTCGTAATCATTCCAATAAAATAAGTAATGAAGTGGATTCAGGATTCTAGGGTATGGGCCTTACAGAAATAGATGAAATAAAGTTGAACATAAAATTATATTATTAAATGATAAATAATTATATGATATATAAAATAAACATTTGATACATAATATAAAATTAATTATGTTCATAATTCTAAACATATCTCAAAGAGAGGAATTTTAGAAGAAAAATGATACCCCTTATTCTTAATTCAACAAACATACATTATTCTTCTTTATCACAAAATTAATATATCATAATTATTAAATTCAGAATCTTAATCACATCCATTATTCATTCATATTCTTCCTAAATAGTTTTTCCCAACATGTATACAAAATGTTTTACACATCGACTGTTTATAGGTTTTATTATTTTTACTAGTTCTATAATACTACTGTTTATTCTCATTATTATTCAAAAATAAAAAATTTAAAGAACATTAATGTAAATTTTATTTATTATTAACAAAAAAAATTACTTTTGAAACTACATTCCTGTGTGTTTTAGTCATTATCACTGATGATGAAATTGAAAAAACCAAAATGTTTTTATGATTCTTGGTGATCAAAGGGTAGTATCATAATGGATGAAATATATATTTATATAACCATACTAGAAAAAAAATTATTATAATATTTATATCTTACTATTATAGTAAAAAAATAGTGATATTCATCAATGATGAAAATGTATAGTATTGTTCAAGTAGGTTCTCAAATCCTCCAAAACATAAACATTCCATGATTAGTGGATTGTTATATAATGGATTAGTTGAAATAATAATGCACCACAATATTAATGATTTTATATTTTGATTAATATTGGGATATATCATAATTTCACGGAAGTACAAATTCATAAAAATTCATATAAAGTCACTACATAGAAAAAATAGAACATTGTATCATTAGTTCGTTCATATTAGATGACTCTATTAGAAATAATCATTTAATGATCAAATAATATATAATGTTTTTAATTTTCTATGAAAACATTAAATGCATCATAAAAACAATACTTATATTTCAATTCCATCTTTATATCTATAGTCTCGATGTGGTGAATGAAAAGGAAACTGGTTGCATCATAGACATGGTAGTGCTCACAATGTACGATTACAATGTAATATTTCACAATGGATGTTGTATAGGAATTAATTATATTAATACCATTAGTATAATTAAATTATTGTAGATAAATTATATTCATATTGTTTAATTAGTTTTTTTTGAAGAAATATGATAGAATATATTAATGAATAAAAGCAATGTTGTTGATAACACTCATATTATGGACAAAAATTTTCCATGGAAGCATACTTTGAAATGAATGCCTTATGAAAACGAATTGAGACCCTAAAATTATCAAAATTGGATATTTTTTGGTAGGATAAATATTTAATAGTTTCATGGAAAAATTCAATTAAGAGGGCAGTCATGATATGGTGAAGATATATCTATTTTATAAGTTAATGTAAGGGTAGTTCTGGGAGTAACCCTTAAAACCTCAATAATGAATGATTATAATTAAAGTGAAAAAAGAAACCACACAAAAAAAAAAGAAGAGATTAAATTTTGTGAGGTGTGAAATGAACCTAAAACTCTTCTATTTGATACATATTTCAGTGGTTTGATTCTTTTTTTAAACATTATATCTTTGAGCTTAATTTACTTTTACCCAAGAAATTAATTTACATCCTTGGTAATTATGATTATTTTCAATATTTGGATTGATAATTTTACCTATATTTATACATTTTATTTCAAATTTAAAAATTAGTTTATCATATAAAATTCTTACAGGTCCAAAAATTTAATTTTTTTATAAACATATTAAAACATGTAAAAACTTATTTAAAAAAATAATATTTTAGGCATATAATTTATATATATTATTATATTATATTTGAAAATACATTTAATAAAATAAATTTATTAATTGAAAATAAAATATTTTTTATGGGTTCACCATGAAAATCCAAAATTTAATCATGCTTGAAAATAATTAATTACAAGAAAATATTGAAATAAAAGTCTATAAATAACAAAAAATTTAGTTTGTTCTAAAAAATATAGATAGAGGATTTATATGTTCATGTAATATTTTAAAAGGTATATTTTTATTCATTATTTTAATATTTTAGTATAGAAATGGTTTTATAAACATCTACATCTTTCTAATAATATAATAAAGTCATATAAATTATTTGGTTCAAGAAAAATAGAATTTTTGACAAAAACCAACATTTATAGAGAAACATCAAAAATTAAAATTAATTAAATATTTATATAAGGAATTCCAAAATGGTGTTAATTTTATTAATTTACATTTTTAAAATACTAATTTTTTTGTTGAAAAGAATTTAATATATAATGAATAAATATTTTTACTCGAAAAAGATATTTTCATATATTAACTGTTATAATTTTTATTTCACATCATTTAAAAATTAAATTTTAGTTAACCAAAAATTAATTAAATTATTATTTGTAATTAATAATATGTTTAGTTAAATATAAATATGTATCACATACAATAAAATATTTTTAGAAAATAACTTTCTAAATTTTATAAATGGTCTTATAATTTCTTTTTGGTGAACTAATATAATTTCACACATATGAAGATGGAGTCTATTTTTTTGTATACATTTAACTGTTAAAATGATTACTCAAATTCATTCCCCAAAATTAATTTTATAGGATTTTATGTTTATATTTAATAATATTATTTTATATAAATATAAATTAGATTTTTATCAGTTTGGATAGTTTCAGGGTATTATGTCCCCCATAACCACAAAAAAAATGATTCAATCATTATTTTTAATATCACTTACTAATAAAAAATTTCAAGGGTATATAAATGATATATATATATATATATATATATATATATATTCAAATGAGGTGAATATCATACTATCTTCATTATGACTAGGAAACACATTTTTTTATCTTTCATTTCGACTAAACTCATAGTTTCTTTATTTAGTCCTTATCCTCACATAAAAAAACTTCTAGTTAATTGAGTAAATTTTACATAGTGTTTCCCCTAATTTTATAGATGATTGAGATTGAATAGTATTTCCTTAATCATATTAGTCACCAAAATTTAAATGACAACCCATCCTTATCTTATTTATTATATTAGGGGTTTTTCCTTCGTTCATATTATTAATTAAATGTTTTGATATATTTTTTAGATTAATTAATTAATTTCTCACTCCATCCCTTATCTCGTTTTGTTCTTAATTGGGATAGTTTCATCATTTTAAGTGGTATCCATTATTAACATAGTTCTTTTTTGATTCATCCCTTACCAAAATTATGTGCGTTTACATGGATATGTTCATTTCAAAATAATTATTATAAATGAACACATAACGATTTATCCTCATGATGTATCAATTTTTAGAACTATAATGTTAGTTTATTTTTCTTATAACCTGACATGTATTGGACTGGTTCAACCTATATAACTCTATGTTTAACTTGCAAAATTAATGGTTTAAAAAATTTTACATTGAGCTGGGTTCCCTCATTCATATTTACCTAAGCCTTCAAATACAAATCCTATATTACCATGATATTTTTTAAGATATTATAAACTCAATAATTATTTGAAATCATTAGTCAAAAAATCGATCTTATCCTTCCTAAAAAAATTATAATTTCTAAAATAAGATAACCATGTTTTTATATAACCTTCTTAATACTCTCAATAACATAGAACTCCCTAAGCCAATTTGATTTTCTCAGATATTATTCCATAAAATGATTATATACTCTTATAAAACTTATCTATATGTTTAACCTAAAAAGGTATCAATAAAAACATTATAAGTTCACAAAGTAGTCACTATAGATCATAATACTAAAATGATATAAAATTCTCCAAAAATATAATGATTCAATTATAAATCCCATGTTAACCAATTATAAATTAATTGACTTCATAAAAATTAAACCTAACTTTATCATATCAACATCATATTTATATAGGAAATAAGTGTTTTTTGTACCTAAATTATGTCTTCTTCAATTCTTATCACCCAAAATATTATATTTTTAAATAATAACTATTCAAGGTTATTAATGAAATTCAATATATTTTTATATGTCACTAAATAAAAGACTTATAAACAAAAATAATTATATGATTCACATAATCCTCATAAAATTCAGAATATACCCACATATTATTGATAAATATTACATGCTAATGAAAATCTATTCTATCTTCAAGAAAATATTAATCTCAATATCTTAGGCAGGTATATGAAACATGAATTTTCCATAATAAATATAATATAATAATATTTTAAACAATTTAGGTATTCCCCTTGATTTGGTTATAACACATAGTAGATTCTAGGAACTTACCACTCTCTGCCTCTTTTAAGTGATCATGTTTCAAAAAAAAGTTATTTATGATTTTATCCAACTATGAATATGAAAACATCAATCCATGTATTTATCTCATTTTGAAATTTTTTATTTAAATATTATTCTTTCATATAAACCAATGGATATTTATTAAGTTCATATCCATATATGGTATTTTTTATATTATTGTTTCTATCCTAATTCCATAACAATGAATATAAATCCAATAAAACGGATCATTAAGAGAATTTTATTATGTAAATCACATTAATAGTGACCCTGAATACAATAACTCATAAATCATATCTACATTATTAAATAGGCACTTTATATTATAAATTCCATCCTAAGGAAATTAATATATCAGTATTTTGGGTAAACAAGACACGTTCTCAAATTTGAACTACTTTTTAAAATAAAAAAGTCACAATTTATTTTCATTGATAACTCCATAATTTTCCTTAATGTATCAATATATATCAATTTAAAAAAAACTTCCACAAATCCTGGTAAAAATAAAACATAAGAAATAGGTGATATTATATACAAAATAAGTTTATATGTACAACAAAAGATATCCTTAATAAATAACTATAAATACATTTAAATGTAAATAACAAAAACATATTCCATTTAATAATTAAACTATGAATAATCTATTGAAAAACTTTGGTAAATAAAGTCATACAAATAATCACATGATCTTGAAACTGATTGTTGGATATTCTAATTAATAAAATATTGACATGGACATCAATAAATGATCTTGTAATTATAAAATTCATAATAATAGATATATTAATCTTAAATAACCTTCAATAGACCAATTAAATATTTTGGTAGAAATTATTTTAATTGGTAAAAATCATTTATCGCATGAGACCTGTCGGTACATCATTGGGCTATCTAAAACTAGGCCCATCAGCCACACACTATGTCTAATACATTCCTCACATTAAAGGGTTGAATCATAATAAACATTAAAAATACTATTGTAAAACTAACATAATAAATCATAATAGTTACCCGAATAAAATAATCATAATCTTAAACCATTCAAAATTATAAGGCGATGGGTCATAAAATTTTACATCCATAATTAATCTTTTCATAAAGAAACTAATGAAAAATAAGGATGATATCGAAACCAAATATACCCAATATATCATACGTATAAGAAATATTCAATTCCTTTCATGAATTAAAATACCATATAAATATCATTATAAACATTTTTTTGAAAAATTACCTTCTCACAATGAAAATATTTTAAGAACAATACTTTCAATTTTTTTAAAATCAATATTATTAAATATAACATTTCAATACATATAAAGTAATAACTAAAAATATTATTGTTCTTGATGGTGGAAAATTCTATAAATGTTGTAAATATTAAAAAAATATATCTATTATTTTTTTAGTAAAATAAAATCAATCATTTTTTTGAAAATTATATGATGATTACATTAATATTTTTTTTCAAAAGTAAAAATGTGTAAAAAGGTATTTAATAAATGTTTTATAAAAATAGAAAAATATTTTTGAAAACAATTTTAGAAGACATGGATTTTGATGAAAAAGAATTTTTGACTGAAAAGAGTTATAAAATACTATTTTTTAAAAATTATTTTCTCAATAATTTTATATACAAATAAGGGGAAACAATTTACTATAAATTTAAAAATATCATGTATAACTATAGAAAAATATAATAAATTCATTTAAATATATAAATATAAACTAGCTACCCCATATTAGACTTAAAAAAACTATCCGGATTAATGATGACATTGTGAAGTAAAATCATACCACTTTTGTAACATTTGAATCATAAGACCTATAAAATAAAAAATAATAAAATTAAACATTAAATACCATTAATATAAAAATAATAATGATATGAAATATTATATTTGTTAGTATATACACCACACATACGAAAAAGTTTTTATAGTTGTGTATCTCTCATAGAAGAATATATGGTGTGTAATAACATCATGTATAATAAATATTGGATTAATATACATATTTTAAATAACCATAATCAAAGATTTCATAAGATATATTATTTAATAATATTATTTTATCACCCATTTATTTACAATTATATTTTAAAATCACAGTTTCATGTGAAAATTGCTTTTCTTTTCATGTTTATGTTAGTTTGGTTATTTTGGTACTTTTAATGGTTAAATCATATATACAGTCTTAAATAGAATGAAAATATCTTAAACATATATATATATATATATACAATTATCTATTATTTTTAAAGATATAAAATTGATAACACTATTCAGGGAGATGATAGGTCATACGTACACATGAATGTTGATTCCATTTTTCTCAATAGATAGAAAGGATATAAAATAAAAATTAATTAATATTTAAATATTCATTATTATGTCATATATTTTTGGTATAATTATAAAATACACCCACACTACCATTCATGTTAAATTAAAATAAAGGTCATTTTACATCGTGGAGTAGAGGCAGTAGTCCACATTATGAACGAGAAACTATATTTATTTTTAATTGATTAGAAGGTAAGAAGTTTGATGTGATATTATATTTTTATAATTAAGGTTATTACATATATATTACATATATATATATATATTTATTTTAACCTTTAAACCTTCCATGTAATCTTTAAGTGAAAAACAAATCACACAGTTTCACGATAAGGTAGTCTATTGTACACACATGTGATGTAATCATATCACCACATAATTGATTGTAAGAATGAATCATTTATATAATAATTTAAGAACAATAATAATTTCATAAATATCAGATAAATTTGGTAAATAAATATTTACATCCATGCTTAAAATGTGGTAAAGAAACGAAAATTACAACAGTTCATGAGGTGGTAATCTTCTATACACATGGTAAAATGATTTATTACCCATTTGATTCGAGCGGATGTGGATATGGGTTATTACAATAACAAATAAAATCCAAAAATATCAGGTTCATTTTTATTTTTATTTTATCAAAATTAAATAATATTATATTGAGTTCTAAGATTATGTAAAATATAAACCCTTAGTTAAAAAATATATTCTTTTGAAAATCATTTTAGTTTCAAACTAAAGAACATATAGATTTTCTTTGTGATATAATAATAGCCTATAATATGTTGTGAGGGAATTATTTAATTATGTTTTTTATGTGTTTTATAAACTAATATGTTATGGAAGTGTGTGTAAGGGAGGAGAAGTTATGGTATTCTATAAATGGGGAAAAGGGAACACATGGAATTATTAATATTTTAAAATGATAACCGTGTTTTGTTCATTCAAAAAGCCAAAAAATTGGTTATTATAGAATCATTGATATTATAAGATCGAGATTTTTACAATAAATTGGTTTTGGAAATGTTTTATTTTATTTTTATCCCTTTTATTTTTAGTTTAACACCCTCCCTTGATAAAATAGTTTTCACCATCACTACAGTAAATATTCTTTACCCATACACTATTTATTATAATAAAAAATTATTTTTTCCATATTAGATAATAAATATTTTTTAATCAAAATATGGAAACTATTATTATAAATTTATTTTAAATAATTCACATAATGCTATTAAATAATAAACCATAGATTTTATTAAATAGATGTTTTCTAAAGAGGAAATTATCCTAAGTATAGAATCTTATCTCATCAAAATAAAATATGATATTTATTCAAGAGTCCTTTAATAGATAACATGTAATATAATTTTACTAATTTTATTTTCAATCCAACAAAAAATATAATTTCCCTTTTTAAATAATTTGAACAAAAAGGTCATTCCCAATAATAATCTGTACGTTTCACTTTTCATTAAAAATTAAATATCCTATGAAAAACCCAAAAAAAATAAACCAATGTTAAATTTAAAATGTATATTGATGAAATGAATTTTATTTTGTTAAATAATTTATTAACAGTTGGTAAAAACAAGTTTTAAATAATTTTTGCAAAGAGCGACTAATTCGCCTTTTAGAATAGTACAACTTTTCAAAAATCATTTCTTTCTCTTAAGAATGGTTATTATTTTCCTTCTAAGTACTAGATAATTAGATAATTTAATTTATAAATATTTTGTCTATAAAATTTTTATAATGTTGTTATTACTATTAATGCTAACCATCATAACTTCTAAATAATAATGGCCATGTTTAAATAATAATATTTTAATAGATTATCTTATTTCATTGATGCCAGACATTGCGAGCATCACAAGCTTTCAAATATATTTAATTTATTTAAAATGATTTTTTTAAAGAATTTATGGTGATTTATATTAAATTCTAAAATTGTGTTTGTGTGTCATACATGCTACCAAAAATTTTCTTCCCCTTTTAAAATATTGGGTTGTTAGATTCTTCACCCATTAAATAAATTGGGTACTCACAATTTAATCGTGATCTCAAAAATTAATGGTTTGGAAAATATTTTTTTGTAGACACCACATAATAAATAGGGTTCATAAAACATCCACCTTATATGATATAATTTTAAGTAAAATGGTCATATAGTATAACACATATCTTTGTTCCCACGTGGTATAACAAAGGTGGGATACAAAGATATGGAAATGAAAGAAAAACATAAAAATTTATAGAGAGAGATATAGACCATTGATCACATGAAAGTGAGTAAAAAATGGGAATTTATGGGACTAAAAACCTTAAATCTATGATGAGTTAAGTGGCCCTTGGATTCATCGGATATAAAGTAAATAATGATACCTTTTTTTAAATATCATTTTCTAATATTTTAGGATTTGTTAATTTTCATGATAGAAAACACCATAACATATACTTATGTAATATATTTTTAATCATAATTTAATCCTTTTGTTTTACATAATTATTACTCTAATAATTTAGAGATAATAATAATTTTTTATATTCCAAAAAATTAATAAAAATAACTTTTAACGGATTTTCAGATTGATGAAAGAGTAATAATATATTCCTCCTATATACATTAAAATATAATGTCAAAGAATTTGGAATGAAGGTCACTAAATCAATATTATATTCCCAAGATAATATAAAGTGGATCATATTTCCTTATTAAATGTATCTATAATACTTTAATCAACATAAACCATTAGTGAAAACATGAATTCTTCAAAAAAAATCTCATGTTTTTTAATACATTCCTTGAGGGAATAATTTTAGTAAAGTAGATATAAATTGATATAAATCATAAAAACCCTAACTAATTTCATGGTTACCAATAATATACTATAATAATCTCATTATTATATCAACATTGGGAACATATTAAGGGTTTTCATCCCTTAATCATGCGTTTTCCAAGAGTTTCAACAATATACTAAATCACTTTTATGGTCATTAATTCCATTCAAAATATGATTTTAAATCCTTTAAAAAATAGTACTATATTAAAATCCTAATATGTTTTATGATTCATTTAATGATACTATCATTGATAATATACTTATAATAAAGGGTTCATATGTAAAGACATTTGTTTCCAATATGTTTATGAATTGTGAATTTTCTCTCAATATTCGCTAAGGCTCTAGATGAAAATACATTTCAAATAATAATACATTAAAATAATTCCAATACATGATTTATATTTCTCCATCATTATTATTTTTTAATAAATATCCACCATTGATACACTTATCTTAAGATATAAGAAAATTCCATTAAAAATTTCTCCCTTTTATTTCATCCCATTTCATTAAATATCTTCACTATGGAAATAATCCATTGCTCAGTTAATCATGAATTTTTAGTACCATTGAATGGTAGGTGTTTCTAATGCACGAAGTGGTATAGAATTGTTAAACCTCATAGTTGATCAACATACTACAATATATGAAAAAGGTTGTTTCTTGTAACTAGAGACAAGTACCCTAATATGGTAATAAATTCTTCAATTTCTACTAATCCTCCATCTCTAGATTCATTATCATTCCCATGAATTAAATACATACCTAGGTTACAGGAATTTATAATATTATCATTCCATCAACATGTCTCTAATTATAAATAGTGGCATACCATATATTAGATCATACCATTATGAAACCTGATTCACAATCATAATTCTAGTGAAACACTAAATATAAATTGAAACATTTATTCAATCATTTTCTAATAATCATAATAATGGTTTCTCTTGGAATTTGGTTAGGGAAAAAATTATTTTAAAACCATTCATAGTTGGTTTTAATGTAAATATGAATTATCCTAATCATATCCCTCATGAGTGTCAAATTAGGGGCATATTAATGCACATTATCATGTTCAATGTATCACCATACCCCTCTAATATCTCATGAGAAGGAGGGAGTATATTAGTTATCTTTAAGAAGCTTCCTGAACACACCAAAGTGTTGAAATAAATTGCAAGGGATTCATTTAAAATTGGGTGATGATTTCCCATTTGAAAAGTAAACAAGAAAATAAACATGGAATTTCCAAATAAATAACTACATATTTCAACATATCAATGAAAGAGAACTAAAATATATATCATTTATGTGAAAACAAACATCAAATAGTTTAACATTTGAAGTCTACTAAAGATCTAAGTACACAAAGAAAGGCATTAGAAACAAAATGTAAATACCCACCATGTATCTCTGAATCTCCAAGATTATTGATACTCCAACTCGAGAAAACAAACCTAGTATCACAGTGCACCACAAGATAAGTGTGATATATTACCACTGATAATGACATGATAAAAAATATATATGAAAAAGTAACAAAGTTATAAAGAAAGCATGAGTAATAAAACTCAATAGATTTCCCTAAATGACTTCCCAACTCACCCCAGTAGGATATAAAATGATAAAATCATCCTTAAAATAATATTTTCCCAAATTACTCCCATACTCAGTAGGATTTCCCCAAACAATTTATATAAAACCCAATTAAATTGTTAATTTCATAAAATATCGAAATTTTAAAATAATATTGTTTTCTCAAAACCATATAATTTCTAAAGAAAGAAACCATATAATACATTTAAACCTTTTTAGATGTTTAATTTTTTTATAATTCATTCTATTACAAATTTCTAGACATCCAACTATACCTATAACGTAGACCTCCCTATACTCGTGAGTGGTGGGTAATACTTTCAATAAGACATCACATAATGAACCATTTAATGGGGGAATTCCCAGTCCTGTATCCATCCCACTAATATTCGGGGAGACATTTTAGCCTTATCTAACCTAAATGCAAATTAACACACAAAACCATTATACCAAAAACCAATACAAAAACAACCATTTCAATAAAATATATATTTTATTTAAAACCTTTCAAACCATTATTTTCAATAATACAATCCATTTATTGAAAAAAAATATTTTATAAAGGAAAATTCAAAAATAATATCAAAATAATCATTTTGATATAATTTTACCAATTTCACTTTTCACTATAATTTTCGATAAAATATCACCAAATAGGGTTTCCAACAAGAAATTCACATGAATTTTTCATCCATTTTCAATAAAAATAATAATATTTTTCAGGCTTTAATGTTCTAAAAAGAGGAGTCGAGAGTGAAGTTACCTACCTCACAAAACATGGATAAAATGATAAAATAAAACAAAAAACATCCATGAAACTGGGATAAAATTATAAAAACCCTCCTTAGATATCATGCATTAATATAAAAAATTAAAAATATTATCATATTTGGAAATAACACCATTATCTATATTCCTAGAAAAAAAGATTAATGAAACTAAGAGAAATAGGGAAGTAGATATCAGGAAAACCAAGAAAAAAACCAAAAATGAAGACATACCATGAGAATATGATCTCAATGAACCAAGAGAATCTTTAGAGTTTCCAATACATTCATATTAGAAGACTCTACTTCCATTAAGAGTATTAAATATATAGTTAGGGATGTTTTGGAGAAAAATGAGGGGTTAATTCATAATCTAGGTGAGATCCACAACTTGTGGGTCCTGTTTTCAAACCGTACATTGTTTGGTTCAAGGTTATATAATCAGTGCACTAACTATTTTCCAGATTATGTCTCACATAAGATCGTGCATGGATAGATTGCATAGTTATACAAACCATCCACCAACCATTCGAAATTTATATGTACCATGTTTTATAATTATTTCTAGGTGGCCACACAATTTAGAAAAAACTGTTCGCCTACCTATGGACCATCTCATTTGCCTATATCACATATTTCATGGTTTCATGTAGGTTCTTCACGTTTTTCACAACCAGTTCTCCAACCATTCACCCTTAAAAGTCCCCAAAACCATAATTGTTTTTTTAAAAACCTCCCATACATCACCAAAATACATTATTTGCATAAAATATATAAATAAATTTTTAAATAATTGAATCTATGTTTGATACAGTACCTACAAAAATAGACACTCTATCTTAAGAAATTATAAAATCAACATTACTCTAAATGAGTTATGGACATTTCTCTTTCATTCCTTTCTCCCTTTCATGTGAATCATCCTAAATCTAACCATGTCTCTAGAAAACCCACACAAGATATAATTTTTTCCATGAAAAACGTTGTATATATTATCTATAATCCACTCTAGGATATGAACCAATGAATCATATATCTCTATGTAAAAATGATCCCATCGAACCACACGGTCAAGATCCGGATGATATTTTTTCAACTGATATACATGATACATATTATGAACTACACTGATCCTTGTTTGAAATTTAAACCAATATTCCACTCACCAACCTATTCAAGTATATAAAAATGACATATGTATCTACAGTATAACTTACCATTTGTTCCAAAACGTTATTGTTTAAGACTTGGAGAGATCCTCAAGAACACATGATCACTCACCTCAAATTACATTAGCCATTAAAGATGATCGACATATGATTTCTAACAAATATGTGCAGTTTCCATCCAAATCCAGATAAATTCTATCTTCTCCATTATCTCTTGGACAAGGATCATCCCAACCAATGAATTCTTACATGATTCCACCCATAAATGTTTAGAATGAAAAGGACTCCCATGAATTTCGTAAAAACGGTTCATATGTATCGAGTATTGATAATGGTTTTCATATAATCACTCCATTAATGGTATGTTCTCTTCCCATGATCCTCCAAAATCTATTATAAAAGGCTATAACATTTCATCATACATTTTTTATCGATTTGTATTGTCCAACCATCTTAGGATGATATGTTATATTCATAGTCAACTGATTCCCAATGGATTTATATATGAAATTCCAAAAAAAGACATAAACCTTGGAACTATATCTAATAATATCAAAACTGATACACCATTCCTCTACAAAACTTATTAAATATAGATTTTTGATAATTCCACTACCATAATAGATTCACTAATAGGGATGAAATGATTCGACTTTGTGAGTTGTTCCACTATCACCCAAATAAAAATGTGTTTTTGAACCATTACTGAGAGTCCTGTTACAAAATCAAAAGCAATCTACTACAACTCCTATGTTGTAATATGTAATGGATACAACACACTTGTTTTTTGTTGATGCTTTACCTTAACCTTCTAATAATATAAGAATCTCGAAATGAACCCATCAAACATCCTTTTCATATGATCCCACAAAACCTATTCTTTTCATGCATTATAAATATTATATATTACAAGATGTATATCCTATATCAAGTCTTGGTATTCATGAAGTAGTTGTTCATGACAATCCATATGAATGATCATTCGATTTATGAACCAAAAAACATGACTCTTATATAACCTCCATCCCTTAATGGTCTCCCAAACATTGAGTTTTTTCCTCACAGACCATCATTATGTATCTGATATATATTCCAATTTAACTATCTCTACCAAATCATGGAAAAAGGAAACTATATTGAAAACCAAAACATAAGCTCTGTCATTACATACCATGTTCTTTTACAATAGAACTTACATCAACATCCACTCATCTGAAGCCACTTATTCCATATGTGAATATGGAATTTTTCATAATGCATCAGCAGTAAAATTTCCATTCCCTGGTGTATACATCAAGTCAATTTTAAAAACTTTGATGAAATCCATCCATATTTAATTCCTCATATTCAAATATATTTGAGAGAAAATAACTTTCAAGATCTTACGATCTATAAATTTATTAAATTTCCAACAAAAAAGGCATTGACCCTATGTCTTTCAAGAAAACACTATGATAGCTAACTATAAATTATGTGTTGGGTAGTTCTTCTAATAAAACTATAACTTTTTTATCAAAATGAAACAAAATGAACTCCCTATATTTGAACCCAACCTATCCCTAATCACGAAGAATCATAATACACCACATAACCATATCATGATTCTATAAAAATCAATAATAGTGTTGATGTAAGGAGAACATTATGTTCATAAAAATAATTTTGGCATTCCTCATTCCATTGAAATTGATCAATTTTATCTATGAAAGCATTATTATGTGTGGATAGTTTTAAAAAATCCTGAAAACATCATTAGTGATAACTGTTATAACCAAAGAAACTATGTATCTAGAAGAAATTATTCAAAGGTTTCCAAGAGATAACAACCTTTATCTTTCCTAGATGCATAGAAACACATCATTTTCATATTACATGGCCACAAAAACATACATATTGTATCCAAAAATCACAATTTTATAATTTTCCATGTTGATGATGATCTATCATGATTCATAACACTATCACCAAGTGTTCATCATGATCATCCCATATCCTTAAATAGACTAATATTTAATCGAAAAAGGCCACAATAAAAGATTTTAGATACCTATGAAATATCTGAATCCTGAATTACTTAAATCCTATTGGTGCATTCGTAAGACAGAAAAATAATTACAACATATAAAAAATTCCCATAGCTACTGAAAAATATTGTCTTCATAATATCCACCTTTCATATTCACAATTGGTGATATCCTATTTGAAATTCAATATTAGAGAACCAATGGTATCCCCCAAATTGAATGAAATGATCATCAATGTGTGGATGTGGATATATTTTGTTTATCATAACTCGTTATGATTAATCTAATCCACACATAAATGAATAGATATATCCATTGGTTTTTTAAAAAATAAAAAAAGGGGATTCCCAAAAAGGTGTGATATGTTGAATTAAACATTTTCTTTAAAATTATTTCAATTGTACATTCAATATCCCAAACTCTATTGGTTTCATCTGATAAGTCATAAAATAAATAGGATCGACCCATGGATGTAGATCAAACTAAAACTCTTTTTCCCTTATAAGTGGAAAACATGAGAAATTATTAAGAAAAACATCAAGAAACTAATATGAAACTACTATAAAACTGTTTTTTTGAATCCCCTCTATTTATTCCAAAGTCAATAATACAAATTAATACATGTTCATTCAAATAGTATGTTTCAACAAGCACATTTAACCTTTCCTTAAATTTCAGCCTCCTTAAAAGAGATTCTCAACAAGTTCATGAGTCATGATTCTAATCATTATTGTATAATAGTTATATGAGCCTTGACCATGTACAGTAATTCATACCCATGATTATATCATAAATACCCATCTAAATCATAGATAAATACCATATCGGCTTAGTTCTACCATCATATAGAAAATTATTGACACATAATGGATCAACATTCTCTATTACCAATATGATTTTATAGATTTAACATAGAAAGAACCATCTTCACTATTGAACTCATAAAATCACCAGAAAAAGAAGAAACGAAGGTGTGGGATGTACCTGTATCAAAAAAATATATTATATAGGGGTAAAATTCATAATAATTTTACCTCTAATCATTGATGGTCAATACTAATCATCCATAAAAACATGTTTAGATCCAAATAATTTCTTTTTCACTGCCCATTGTCCCATATTTCCCTATCGGGATTTCCCCTGATGTGGAGTCATGGTACTCCAAGAATCATCATGGAGGGCTCTATTCTACTGAGGAGACTAATTATGTGTCCATAATCCATTCAAAGTATATGATTCTTATGATCCCATAAATGTGACCTGAACACATGGCCTTATAGAACTGTGAAATTATCATAAAAAATTCCCTAATTGACTTAAATTACGGTATTCTCTTGGTGGTTTCATACACTATCACTTCTTATGGATGAAAGAACCATGTTTAAAACAACTAGGTTGACTATTAGGTGTTAGGGAATGATTCACCGGTCAAGCCATTTGATTCTAAGCCATACACCCACCTTGGAAATAGGTGTCCCTCTTCCACTTACTCTAAACATTAGAGTTACAACGCATTCCCATAGATATCAACATTCATCCACAATCCATATATCCTGTTATGTCTTGTTCTTCTATGATCTCTCAATTAAACATCTTTGCGTAATAATTTATACATAGCACAATCTCTTACCGTGACCCTGATTCAATGATGTGATCCTTCAAAGATGGACTAACAGTAACCTAGTGTGAAAAGTGGAATATATTTATAAATTTAGATGCATACTCAGTGATATAATTATTTTAATATTTCATGATGATAACAAATTTATTTCTTTTAATTATAAATGTGTGAGGATATAGTTGTTTGTTGAAAAAATATTCCAAAATCATCTAACAGAAATCTATGATTTGATTAAGTCTCAACTGCTAATATAAGGCCCCAGCCTTAAACCTTACTTAATATTGAATTCAATGAATAATTCACATTGAGGATCTTTTCAGGTTTAGAGTTTTAGAGAATTAGGATATAACTATTACATCTCAAAAGATTAAAAAGTATAAACTTCTACTAAGTTTCCATAAAATAAAAACTCTTAAAAAAACATGTCTAGTTCCATGTTTTAGGTAGCATGACTTTCCCTTGATCCCATCCTTGACCCGATTCCACATTAAGTCCTGTGAAAAACATTTCAAAAACTTGGAATGAGCATAAAAAGCTCAGTAAGGGATACACAAATAATGAAAACCGTTAGTTTTTTCAAAACAACAAGTAAACCATGTATACTTCAACAAAGTAATACTTTTCACCTTTTTGAAGTAGTAAAAACTCTTCACTGAATATAAGTTCATTACTTACCCTTCTGTAACCAAAATATTACCATAAAACCCATATAAAGATCACATAACATATAAAGGTAACATGGGATATAAACATACTTAAGTGGAATAACCATAAGGTCGACTTCCACACATATCACTTAATGGAATAGCCATTCGGCCAACTTCCATACATACTTAATGAAATAGCCATACGGCCGACTTCCATACCCAATGAATTGGAGGTTATAACGTAACCTCCCATCCTGGTATTCACGGCACCACTCTTCATATGGTTTCTCACGTAACCACCCGTAAAATGTCCAAGTACCATTATAAAATTATAACACATAAAACCAACATAAAGGAATGATAACATTACCACATTTCAATCACAATATATCATTTAAATATATTGACATAATAGAATCCTTTATCAAAACCATTTTCAATACCAAATTACAAAAAAAAGTATATGGTATTTATTTTATTTTAAAAACATTACGGCTTGTTGAGGAAGCGAAAGATCAAATAATACTCGTGGCGGAGGAAAATGTCGTTGTCACCGCGTACGTAAAAAGAAACATTCTTTTTTGTCATTTAGTAAAACGCTTCGTAGAAAAAAAAGATTCCTTTTGAATAAAGGTAAAAGTCAAAGGGGTTTATACACCGTATAAAAGAAGGTTGTGTATAAAACAAAATATGTCTCAATGAATGGAGATTGAGACGATGACCCTTACAAAGACGGTATCCTTGGATTAAGGATAAATCAATTGCATAATTATGTGTGACAAACGAATACACCAAATATATGTGGATATTAAGTGTAAAAAATCAGAGGTTATTCACACATATTCATAGAACAACATATTCAAGGAGTACAAGTTTATCCCAAAGAATCAAATTTGGGTTAAGAAGTTCCCTTTCATAAATTTGACAGCCTAACGGCGTCACTTCAAAATTCAGAAAAAGAGTTGATGAGAGATAAAAAAGGGTATCTCATCACTTGGACATAAAATTTACATCAATAAGGATATATGAGAACATATCCCAACATAACAATATGTGAATTAAAAGACCCAACAAAATAAGTATTTTAAAAAGACGAGGGTGAAATGTTCCCTTACTGACTTGGGTATCTTTCGAAACATACACCCCATGAAAGAAGGACAATACATCATTGATGTAAATACTCATAAACGAAAGTATATTACACAAGGGTTGAATAATGGGAAGTACATACACCACTCAAAGGAAATTGTGGCAAATGTAGCATAAATCTCACGGGAATAAAAGTGAGATGAAAAATCCCTTATGAAAACTCGGCAGCCTAACAGCGCCACTTAAAACTTCCAAAATGGATTGATGAGAGAAAATATGGTCTCTCATCATATTAACTTAAAGTTTAAAGAAGAGGAATATAAAATCAAATCCCCCAACATAACAAAGAGGAGCTTAAAAGAAGTGACATAAAGAAGAGTACTTAAAAAGAAGGAGAGAGGTTAGATCTCTTACGAAAATTCGGCAGCCTAACGGCGCCACCCAAAACTTCCAAAGTGGATTGATGAGAGAGAATAGGGTGTCTCATCATATGAAAAATAAAAATTACAGTAAGAGTAATATAAAAGAACATCCCAATAAAAAGAAGGATGAGCTTTAAAAGGAATGACATAAAAGAGCGTACTTAAAAAGAAAGAGAGGAGTAGGATCCCTTACCTCGGGTCCGACTTGAATCGATCGTTCTATAACGTCCTTAAAATCGGGTAACTCCCTTTGGTTTGAGCTAAAAGGTTTCCTTGGGAAGACTTATGCCAAAAGTTAGGCCTCAAGGAGTTAGAGAGGTATGTGGAGAGACAAAATCGGCAGGGGTTGGCCGAGCCAAAGTCTTTGGGAGTCTGGGTAAGGAGGTAGAGGTGGGGGCCTTTTATAAGAGGAGAGCAGGGGCACACTTGTAAAGTTACAAAATGTTACTTTATTTTCAAAAGTGTTTAGGATTTTAAAGGTCCCACATTGATGTATTTCTAGGATAAGGTGATAAGGGTTCTAAATCCACTCATCCAATAGGTTTTGGACATGTTTAGGTCTTAGATATTACATTATCTTTCCATTTTATTTAAATCGTTAAATAATGAGGTCATCGCTGCATCATCATGATGTCATAAATAATTTAATCCATTTAATGTATAAAAATTATAAAAAAAATACTATGGTGTATTAAATCTTTTTATCTTTCCAATGACTATTTATAGTCAAAAATATAACTTGTATAACCCCATGTAAAAATTGTTTTAGTAAAACATCTTATGTTAGTGTCATTTTTACATTAACATTAAATAAAAAGTTATTTATGTCATTTTCCAACCAATGTGGCTCCATAGGGTCCCCAAGTTGACCCATGGATTTTCTTGGTCGGCCATGACACATCCAATGAGGGTAGGACATGTGTCTAGGTCATTTCATTTTATTAAAACATTATTCTTACCTTAAACTACACTAATTACCTCTAATCACGATTAAAAACTTAATAAGTTACTATTCACCAAAAAATTATTTTTGTCCCATTGAACCACATTTTAATTCTTAATGAAAAACATGTATGTCGTATTTTTGAAATTCAAAACACAAAGATGGAAAAATTTCATTTAAACAGAAAAATCAGCTTTTATAAGTACCACTTAGTGGTTTCACTATTCATCAAAAATTGAGGTTTTTCAGAAAATTACCAAAAATTCACCCTAAGCTATATTTGACATTCCGAATTCAAAAATGATGCCTATTTTAAAAAATTCAAAACACATAAGTTGCGTAAATTAATTTAATAATTAATTTCCACTGTCAAAACAAATAGCGAGTTTTTATGAAACAAAATGTATCAAAAGATTGACACTAGTTTAAGTCTGATTTCAAAGTGAAATTAATCCCAAAGACCACAATTGGATTAGATGGTAAAAATATATTCTAATTTAACTTTAAAACCAATTCAAAATATAATCTAATCATATAAATAAATTATATTAAAAAGAGGTTTTGAATTAAAATACAACATTTTTAACTATTCATTAAAAATTGAACTTTTTTGGAAAAATACCAAAAATTTACACAAAGTAAATTTTGATGTCCCGGTTCTAAAGAAGAATTTTATTTTGTCAAATATAACGCATACCATTGTCAAAATGTTGATTTAAAAGTGGTTCTCCATCAAAAGGCGGTTAATCGACCTTTTAAAGAATATTAGAATGTTTACGCTTAAAATTGGATTCATTCGCATTTTTAATCCTCTAAAATTTATTGTAAAAAGTAAAAATATTTGACAAACATATATAATCATCTTGTAGTTAGTTCTATTCATTCCCTCCATCACAACAGCTAGGCGTTAACTACCATTTAAAATAATATTATTTTATTATTAGAGTGCAACGTAAGATTCCCAAGAAACTCGTTGTTGCGTGTTGGGTACGCCATCGAGCATAGCATCCCCTTTAAAGACATATTAAAATTTTATTCACAAATATGGATAAATATGAAATTGTAATATTATTTATTTACATGGGGTGTTACATCCTTCCCCCCTTTTGGGAATTACGTCCTCGCAATTTTACAATTGATCTTGGAAACATCCTTGAAAGTCCCACATCAGAACAAGAGTCGGTAAAACAATCACTTTAAAATAAAGAAAGATAAGTACAGAGGTCACCCGAGTTAACCCATAATAGGATTCTGTGTAGGAAAACATGGACATGGAAGAAAAATCAAAGGGTCATGTTCTTGAGGGAGAGTGATAGTAAACATGTCTAGGAGAAAGTTAACCATAAGAAAATAAAAAACTTGTGATGGGTTAAATGGTATTTGATTCCCCAGTAGGAAAAGTTAATAGACAACATTTTGTTTTAAGTTAATTTTTATTGAGGAATTTATTCATAAGGAAACATAATCACTTATCATGTTGACTTTCAACTTTTATTAGATTCCTTACACAAACTCATATTTTCTCCAAAAGATGAGTATTTAGGAAGACTTTTTCATATTAAGAGTACTATAATCAACTTCTAGAGATTCACCTAATCCACCAAATAGAACTATATACTTCCCATGTCTTTAGTCTTTAACCAAAACCAAAACCAAAAAGGTTAGTACAAGATCAGATAATCCAAAAAAGGATAACCCTTTAAAAATAAAATCTATGCTTAATCTCCAAAATTTATCCAACAAAACCCAAAGTTCAACGAGGACCATCCGATAAACAATTTGTCCATAAAACCCTTCAATGTAATCCAATCTAAGATTGAAACCCAAATATTTGAAGGATTTAGTCACATAGTCTTCCAAGTTAAATCGTAACATTTATCTCCAAACAATATCAGTTTCCCCTAAAGTATCGTATTGAAAAGTAATTAACCTAATCACATATCCTCCATGATAGGTTAATCATTTTCATAAATAACCCAAAATCAACTTACTCTTAATTCATAAAATCATATAACTAAAAATAATCATTCAAACTAACTAGGGACTTCACGTAGTCCAGTGGTAGGCGATAAATACCAGTAGTACTTTGGTTGTGGGTTCGATTCCTGCAGCTTTGTCCGACGCGACGGGTAGTCACACAGTCTACGTGTTGTCCTTTTTCCAAAACTATATAATTCTCAAATAATTCCCCAAAAAGGGATAAAATCATCAAAAATAACCATGACATAATTTAACCTCAATTTTATCTGATGCCTTTCACTTCAATCATATAGTAACCCATAATTACCTCAAAAGTAAGGATCATATAAACCCAAATGGTTCTTTATAACTATGTCCACAAAAGAAAAGATAACTATTCCTTGAATAAAATTTTCATATATTAAACATCAAGGTTACACATAATATAAAAAGTCTTCTAATGTAACCCCATCATCAAAAGAGACTTAATACTCTTAAGAATTTCACCATAACTCTTGAAGCCCTTATATGTTGACATCTTACTCATTCAACATTATTCATGATCCATTAACCATTCCTTTCCAACTTATTCTGAAATACTTCTTTCCTACAAACAAAATCATGAATCATATCCTAAGATTCCAAAATAGGAAAACAATTGTAATGAAATAATACATACCTTTGATTGGTCATTGTCAGTTTCTTCATCCTCAATCAGAATGGCATTAGGTATTGGTAAATGAATATTTGTACGATCTTGGTGATCCCATTCCTGAAACTTCTTCATAGGACATGTGTTTGCATAATCACCATGCACACCACATTTAAAACATTCAATTGATCCCTCAGAAAGAACTTCTTTCCCTTTTCTCGAGTCAGCTGGATGCTTCCTTTTTCCATGGCAGGTTCTTGCTTTATGACCTTAATTTCCACATTTATAGCATATTTTTGTCCCTTTGAAACATTTTCTTAGGTGTTTCTTTCCACATCTTTGACACATAGGTTTTTGAACACACTTACCTTTATGATTATTACCTATAGTTCCATAGGGATTTGTTTCTTGCATATATGATGCCTTATTGAAATCACCAAGGTTTAGGTGGTCCATAATGACTCCAGATAGTTGGTTGAGGATAAACACAAGAGTTCTCATTTCAGCTCCCATATCATTCAGCTGCTCACTCAGAAAACTGTCACAGTTTCCTTCACATCAACTTTTACTTTGGTGCCTGCTAGATCCATCCATTTACTAAAACCAAAAAGGGTCAGTGTGAGTATATCAACAAAACCATCATGTACTAATGAGGAAGATATACTTACTCATTAACTTTATCTAAAAACTATGACTCTTTTTGAAATCCTAACCATTATGGTAATGTAACTTATGCTTAAAGATTACCCTAACCTCTAAAGTTATCTAAACCGACCTGTGATACCAACTATAAGGCCCCATCCTTAAACCTTACTTAATATTGAATTAAATTAATAATTCACATTGAGGATATTTTCAGGTTTGGAGTTTTATAGAATTAGGACATAACTATTACATCTCAAAAGATTACAAAGTAGAAACTTCTACTAAGTTTCCATAAAATAAAAACTCTTAAAAAACATGTCTAGTTCCATGTTTTAGGTAGCATGACTTTCCCTTGATCCCATCCTTGACCCTATTCCACATTAAGTCCTATGAAAAACATTTCAAAAACTTGGGATGAGCATAAAAAGCTCAGTAAGGGATACACAAATAATGAAAACCATTAGTTTTTTCAAAACAACAAGCAAACCATGTATACTTCAACAAAGTAATACTTTTCACCTTTTCAAATTAGTAAAAACTCTTCACTGAATATAAGTTCATTACTTACCCTTATGTAACCAAAATATTACCATAAAACCCATATAAAGATCACATAACATATAAAGGTAACTTGGGACATAAACATACTTAATTGGAATAACCATAAGGTCGACTTCCACACATATCACTTAATGGAATAGCCATTCGGCCAACTTCCATACATACTTAATGGAATATCCATACGGCCGACTTCCATACCCAATGCATTGGAGGTTATAACGTAACCACCCGTTCTGGTATTCACGGCACCACCCGTCATATGGTTTATCACGTAACCACCCGTAAAATGTCCAAGTACCATTATAAAATTATAACACATAAAACCAGCGTAAAAGGAATGATAACATTACCACATTTCAATCACAATATATAATTTAAATATATTGACATAATAGAATCCTTTATCAAAACCATTTTCAATACCAAAATACAAAAAAAAAGTATATGGTATTTATTTTATTTTAAAAACATTACGGCTTGTTGAGGAAGCCAAATATCAAATAATACTCGCGGTGGCGGAAAAGGACGTTGTCACCGCGTACGTAAAAAAACATTCCTTTTTGTCGTTTAGTAAAACGCTTCGTAGAAAAAAAAAGATTCCTTCTGAATAAAGGTAAAAGTCAAAGGGGTTTATACACCGTATAAAATAAGGTTGTGTATCAAACAAAATACATCTCAATGAATGGAGATTGAAATGAAGACCCTTACAAAGATGGTATCCTTGGTTTAAGGATAAATCAATTGCATAATTATGTGTGATAAATGAATACACAAAATATAAGTGGATATTAAGTGTAAAAAAATCAGAGGTTATTCACACATATTCATAGAACAACATATTCAAGGAGTACAAGTTTATCCCAAAGAATCAAATTTGGGTTAAGAAGTTCCCTTGCATAAATTTGACAGCCTAACGGCGTCACTTCAAAATTCAGAAAAAGAGTTGATGAGAGATAAATATGGGTATCTCATCACTTGGACATAAAATTTACATCAATAAGGATATATGAGAACATATACCAACATAACAATATGTGAATTAAAAGACCCAACAAAATAAGTCTTTTAAAAAGAGGAGGGTGAAAGGTTCCCTTACCGACTTGGGTATCTTTCGAAACATACACCACATGAAAGAAGGACAATACATCATTGATGTAAATACTCATAAAAGAAAGTATATTACACAAGAGTAGAATAATGGTAAGTACATACACCACTCAAAGGAAATTGAGGAAAATTTAGCATAAATCTAACGGGAATAAAAGTGAGATGAAAAATCCCTTACGAAAACTCAGCAGCCTAACGGCGCCACTTAAAACTTCCAAAATGGATTGATGAGAGAAAATAGGGTCTCTCATCATATTAACATAAAGTTTACAGAAGATTAATATAAAATAAAATCCCCCAACATAACAAATAGGAGCTTAAAATAAGTGACATAAAGAAGAGTGCTTAAAAATAAGGAGAGAGCTTAGATCTCTTACGAAAATTCGGCAGCCTAACATCGCCACCCAAAACTTCCAAAATGGATTGATGAGAGAGAATAGGGTCTCTCATCATATGAACAATAAAAATTACAGTAAGAGTAATATAAAAGAACATCCCAATAACAAGAAAGATGAGATTTAAAAGGAATGACATAAAAGAGCGTACTTAAAAAGAAAGAGAGTAGTAGGATCCCTTACCTTGGGTCCGACTTGACTCGATCGTTCTTTAACGTCCTTAAAATCAGGTAACTCCCATTGGTTTGAGCTAAAAGGATTCCTTGGGAAGACTTCTGCCCAAAGTGAGGCCTCAAGGAGTTAGAGAGGGATGTGGAGAGACAAAATGGGCAGGGGTTGGCCGAGCCAAAGGCTTTGGGAGTGTGGGTAAGGAGGTAGAGGTGGAGGCCTTTTATAAGAGGAGAGGAGGGGCACTCTTGTAAAGTTACAAAATGTTACTTTATTTTCAAAAGAGTTTCAGATTTTAAAGGTCCCACATTGATGTATTTCAAGGATAAGGTGATAAGGGTTCTAAATCCACTAATCCAATAGGTTTTGGACATGTGTAGGTCTTAGATATTACATTATCTTTCCATTTTATTTAAATCGTTAAATAATGAGGTCATCACTGCATCATCATGATGTCATAAATAATTTAATTTATTTAATGTATAAAAATTATAAAAAATATACTATGGTGTAGGAAATATTTTTAGCTTTCCAATTACTATTTATAGTCAAAAATATGACTTGTATATCCCCATGTAAAAATTGTTTTAGTAAAACATCTCATGTTTGTGTCATTTTTACTTTAACATTAAATAAAAAGGTATTTATGTCATTTTCCAACCAAAGTGGCTCCATGGGGTCCCCAAGTTGACCCATGGATTTTCATGGTCGGCCATGACACATCCAATGAGGGTAGTACATGTTTCTAGGTCATTTCATTTTATTAAAACATTATTCTTACCTTAAACTACACTAATTACCTCTAATCGCGATTAAAAACTTAATAAGTTACTATTCACCAAAAAATTATGTTTATCACATTGAACCACAATTTAATTCTTAATGACAACCATGTATGCCGGATTTTTGAAATTCAAAACACAAAGATGGGAAAATTTCATTTAAACAGAAAATCAGTTTTTATAAGTACCACTTAGTGGTTTCACTATTCATCAAAAATTGAGGTTTTTCAGAAAATTACCAAAAATTCACCCTAAGCTATATTTGATATTCCGAATTCAAAAATGATGTATATTTTACAAAATTAAAAACACATAAGTTTCATTAATTAATTTAATAATTAATTCTTGCTTTCAAAACAAATAGCGTGTTTTTATGAAACAAAATGTATCAAAAGATTGACACTAGTTTAAGTCTGATTTCAAAGTGAAATTAATCCCAAAGACCACAATTGGATTAGATGGTAAAAATATATTAAAATTTAACTTTAAAACCAATTCAAAAGATAATCTAATCATATAAATAAATTAGATTAAAAAGAGCTTTTGAATTAAAATACAACATATTTCACTATTCATTAAAAATCGAACTTTTTTGGAAAAATACCAAAAATTTACACAAAGTAAATTTTGATGTCCCGATTCTAAAGAAGAATTTTATTTGGTCAAATATAACACATACCATTGTCAAAATGTTGATTTAAAAGAGGTTCGCCATCGAAAGGCGGTTAATCGACCTTTTAAAGAATATTAGAATGTTTACGCTTAAAATTGGATTCATTCGCATTTTTAATCCTCTAACATTTATTGTAAAAAGTAAAAATATTTGAAAAACATATATAATCATCTTGTAGTTAGTTCTATTCATTCCCGCCATCACAACAGCTAGGCGTTAACTACCATTTAAAATAATATTATTTTATTATTAGAGTGCAATGTAAGATTCCCAAGAAACTCGTTGTTGTGTGTTGGGTACGCCATCGAGTATAGCATCCCCTTTAAAGTCATATTAATATTTTATTCACAAATATGGATAAATATGAAATTGTCATATTCTTTATTTACCTGGGGTTTTACAGCTAAATCCCACCACTAGCATGTATGATCTTACATTATATACATCACATGCTTGACATATAATTTTGCAGATGTTCCAATGATTTCAATGTCATGGTTCATCCTATTCATCCTCACGTATACCATTTCTAGTTCAAAATCACCCTGAATAGTAGTTGGATTCCATTAATTGATATGATATAATGATCCAAAATCCAGGGATCATACTTTATCTTCCCTATTCATAGCCTAAATTTCTCAGACAATCCTCTGAACCAACTGTTTTTTGACACATAGCACTTGTGGAAACACATATTCAATAGCTTCTTTGGGTTTTTTTCATTAAAAACTACAGGGATTCATTTTATGAATAGAAAATAAATTCCTTAACTCTCACTATATAGAAACTTAAGTCTTAACAATTTCAAATTCAACCACATCATCTATCACACCAATGCTTTCCAAAATTCAACATTTCCAAACGCTATAATTTTTTAAACATTTATCTATACTTATGAAAATAAATCCAATTTAAAAATACTAAAACCAAAATCTTTTCAGATCCTCTCATTTGAAAACATTTTCACCCTTATTAAAAAATCAACACATTTACACCCAATCATTAATAATTACTCAAAAATGAAATATGAACTCCTTGTGAGAAGTCATTTCTATAATCCATATCATGCTCATATCATTGTCTAAACCAATGAAAATGAGATTTAAAATCCAATACGTGTCCCCAAAACTCGTTTTTACGCAACTCCCTAGAAACTATGATTTCATCATAAAATTGATAGATAAGACTTTTAATGCTCTATATTTCATGTCCTGAAAATCCTAGTCATTTTTAACACCCCATCTCTAGGAATAAACTTGAATGAATTTCAACTCCATGACTAAATGAATTTATGAACACTTGTTCAAAAATGAAAATTTGAAGGACAAATATTGATACAACTTATGATATCCTACCCCTCATAATTGGCTTGACGAACTGTGATGACGTAACTTGGCCTTAAGAGACATCCCCAAGGTGCTAATGGATGGAAATAAATTCCGAGGGATTTATAAAAAAATATGTGGGATGATGTTCCCTTCAAAAATAAAACAAGAAACCGTACATTATATTACCAAATAAACAATACATGATTCAAGATATCAATGAAATACGACTCCATGAAATATCATTTATTATATTACCAACTTTAATAGTACCCCAATGGAAAATTAAAAAAGATCCATGTATAAAATGGATAGAAATATGAATAAAGACTAAATGACCACACTTTAATTATAATGTTCCAACATGTTACATGATCTAACTACACAAAACATCCCATGTATCACTATGAAGCGCTGAAGATATCTGATACTTTACCTTTCCCCATTTAACTTTAAACGCTATTTGAAAAATCCCAAAAGTTCCAATGCAAGGTTAAGTTATAAGACTGAATAACATTTCCCCAAATGACTTCCCTACTCACACCAATATGATAGAAGCTGATTTTCCATTTATATAAAAAAATTATATAAAACACTTAAATGAATATTACATAAAAAATAAGATAATTTTCATTCTGAAATCATTTTATCAATTCCAACATATTTCCATGGAATGAAACAAGAAAATTATATTAAAACAATTTCATAATTCCTATTTTAGAATAATCCATTCCATTCCACATATCCACACATCCAACTATTCATATAACACGGATGAAACTATTCTCATAATGGGTGAGTCATACTTTTACTAAGCCAACAATTAATGAACCATTTGATAGGGGAAGCCTATGACCCTTATCCACACCCCTAATGATTATGGGTACTTGTTAAACTAATCTATCTTTAAATAACATGAACACACACAACCATTATGTTAAAAACCAATTCCAAAACAAAAATTATAATAAAACAATTCCTTTTTTAGAAACCATTCTAATAAAAAATTTAAATAAAACATACCCTTTACTGAAAATTATTTTATATTAATAAAATTCAAGAAATCATTGTAATTTCATCATTTTAAAATTAGGTAACCAAATTTATTTTCCACAATAGTTCCCATTTTCAACAATTCTATAAATTCTCACCTATGTTGGTTTATAAAAAGATATTCACATCAATTTTACAACAAATTTTATTAAAAATAGTATATTTGAAATTAATTCTTGAAGTTATAATTAGTGGATTCTAAATTGAATCCACATACAATAGAAAACATGGAAAAAATGAAACAAATGGCACAAAAACATCCATAAAATTTGGTTTAATATCCAAAAATTAAACTTAGATCTTTTCCCATAACATCAAAAAGTAAAAATTTAATCATATTTGGAAATAAAATCCATAGGTCAATCCACATATGATAAAGATAATACAAACCAAGAGAAAGAGGGAAGTGGATCTATGGATAACCATGAAAAACTATTCTAAATGATGAATTACCATGAGAATCCAACTTCAACGCACTAATATAAGTACTTATATCACTTATGTATTGATGGTAGAAGCATATACTATCTTTTAGAGGTGAAAATAAAAATTTAGGTCCATTTTGGGGAATGTTTCTATGTTAATTCTTAATCTTAACCTATGTCCATAAATATTTTATCTTGGGTTTAAATTATCCATGGATAGTACATTGTTAAAAAACAATGTGCTAATTGTGCACCAACATTAGTCCTATGTGGGACCTCACATGGTTGGCTCCCATAGTTAAAAAAACAATGCACCAACCATGTAAAATATCTTTATCCCATGTTGCACGGTTTTCCATAGAGGCCACACAGTTTGGGAAAACAATGTTCCTACTAGTACACGCTATCATTAGCTCATGAATCATTTTGTATGGTAGCCAGTAGGTGTTGTACTATTTTAAAAAATCTTAAAGCAACTATAGACCCTTAAAAATCCCACAAAACATGCCTAAAGGTATCCAAATCCTCCCAAACATCACTCAAATATATTATATAATTAAAATAAATTAACAAATGGTTACATACATGGATCTAAGGGGTTCTACAATACTATATAATTATCAAGTCAATACTATCATGCCTTTTCTTGTTTATTACCCCAATGTACATCTGTTCCCTAATGGTGTCTACTTGTAGTATCCATATAGGGATTTATTGTTAGCGAAAACTACATAATATCAATGAAAACTAAAATTTAGGATTTTAATCTATATTTATCCACAACGACTATCATATGGTTATGTTACCCAGTCTATGTCTCCCTAAATATATTTTATTTTATTTCTTCTATGTCTATTTTGATACCATATTTAACGTCCCTAACTTTAATAACCTATTAAAATGTTTTTTCATAATTAAATAGGAATTATACACAAGATATCACATCCCAATGGACCAAATAGTTTAGTAGTCTTGGGAAACTAGATACCTGATTGAAATATACATTAAATTTGAAATTAGAAAACAAAAAAGGTATTTTCATTGATAATGCTATAATTTCCATTAGTGTATCTCTATATACCAAAAAACCACTTCATTGTATAGTAGAGAAAATAAAACCTAACAATGGGGTGATATCAGATTCTTATTAAGGGTAATATTATAGCCAAATATATCAAGAATATATATGAAAAATAAATATAGCATGATATATATATTTATGAAAATAATTCCATTTAGTCTATATGATAAGTATAATATGAAATAAATAAATGATTACCAAATAAACCCATATAAAAAATCCCATAAGCTAGAGACTAATCCACATATATTCTAAGTAATTAAATAATCAAATAGAAATCAATAACCAATGCCATAATGAGTTAATTCATTATATCTCACATCAAAAACAATCAAGACCATTTAGAATATGTTTTAATTATATGAGTAGAAACCCTTCTAATTTGGAAAAATATTTTTTCTCACGAGTTTGGTTGATTTATCGAGCGATAATCTATATATTTAAACTACGTGGCACTTTTTAGTTCCATTAAGTTATTCAAATAAAAGGGGATAAAATTTATCAACAAAAAAGTTTTTATTGATAATATATCATAGTAAATGTTAATACTTACACCCAATAAAATAAACAAAGTTGTAAACCATTGAGCGTAATATATTGAATGGTAAAAATATTATACAACATCTGTAAAACTAAGACTAAATATTTTGGTCTGAGTATGACACTCAAGAGGGGGTGGATTTAGTTGCTATAAAAATTTCTATTAAAAAAATAATTTAAAATATTCCCGAATAAAAATAAAAATGGCTAGATACCCAAGGTAGTAAAATTATAATAGATTAACTATTCAAATAATTTCACCGAAGGTTGATTAATTATCACTTATAAAAATATGTGATACTGTTACAACTTTTCAAAATACTCTAATAATGAAAGATAGTTATAACTATTATCCATTAGTAACTTTCAAATTAAAATTCATTTTTTCTAAAATATGAGTTAAAATAGAGAAAAAAAATTGAATGACATAATGAATGAAATTAGTGTTTCAGCCTCAAGCTAAGAATTAATCCACTCTACATGGTGATGACACTCCACCAAGAAATATATATATATAAATTTTATTAACACACTAGATTGTTGATAAAAATATTACACAAGGTTGTCCAGGTCACAAGACCTCAACCACTGCTATTCATAGAAAAAAAACTCCAGGTCATACAATTCCACTTCCACAGTTCCACAGGGGGGAAATAGGGTGTAAATATATATTTGACTGAGGATATCTTGTATCCTCTAGTTCAATGAAGGAGGTAGTGAGTGATTTTAATACAGAGACACACACTTTTGAAATAGAAATAAAATGGTACACAACAAAGAAAAATGTAATGAGATATTATTTAGATGGCTCCGTGTGTGGTTAAATGTAGCTCACGACTCAGAGGATGCATCATATATAAGGTTCTAATACTCTTTTGAAAATAGTGTCTCGTGAGTAGAGTGTTCTATTTTTCTGTGATGTGAGATGTTCTTCTTCTCTTTGATTTTCTGCAATGATTCCATATAAAAGGTTCAAAATAGGATTTCCATGTTAATAAAAAGATATAATTAAGAGTTCTTCCTTCAGTGTATTCTTTCATTTATATTTGTTGTTGTATTATTCATGCATTAAATTACTATAATTTTCTTCTTGAGTTCCACACACTTTTTTATTTCGGGTTCTTATGTTGGAATCAAAAAATGCACAATCTCCACAACTCGTACATCGTACTATCTGCTGACTGGACTATAAAATATCATTAATTATATCAGCGTAATAAATTTAATCAAATATAACCATTGGAAAAAAAATTAAATTTAATTAAAAAAGTCCAAAAAAATTGTTATGTATTAAATAATATCATAGATGCAGTGAGATAGTCGCAATGTTTTAGTCATGGTCTCTTAGTTGTGGTGGGATCTATAAGCTTTAGCTATGTTATAGTGTCTGGTCCTTTGAAAATTTTGGAACCGGTAGCTCGGTTACGGTGTCATAGAAAAAATGTATCATGTAACAGTATCTAGTCCTTTGTAAAACTTCTTAATGATGTCTTGATACGATGTCATGGAAATGGTTGCATGAAAATCGTGCTAGAACCTTTGCGAAAAGCTGGAACCAGTAGAAAGAATAGAGTGTCACACACATTGTGAAAATATGGAACCAGTAGCAAGCTTACAGTTTCACAGACTTAGTCAAATATCTATAAGATGTCTCTGGAATCAATCTTTACATAATGTATTAAGATTAGATATAATCATACTAAAACATAATAGAACATGATTAAACATAGTTAACATGACTAAACTGAAATTTGTAGGATTTTGATCATGATATCGTGAGAGCTCGAAAGCATGGGTTAGAAAAGTGTAAAACAAGATTTGTGGCATTTAAAACTTGAGGAGTCCAACAGTCTCCCCCCTTTTTGATGATCACAAAACATGGAATTTACATGAGAAATATTTTAGAAAAAAATTACTAGATTACTCATTATATCAAGGTAATAAAGCATATATGTAATAAATAGCATAAAGGGTAGTTCTTTTCTTAGTTCATAATTTTTCATTGTATTTCTCCTCGTTTGAATTTCTCCCCCTTAAATGCCTTCTTATTGTTTCTCCCCTTTTGGGATCCTCAAAAAGAGAGGAGAGAGAAAGGAAAAAACAAAGACTATAATAAAATAAGATATTAAGATACAACAGTAAGTCACATTCCATTGAATAAAAAGATAAATTATATAATAATATATAAATACAATACAATAGATGCATATCAAAATAACATTCACTTCTCAACAGAGTCATCATAATTTCATTTTCCATTATGAGGGAAATCATTTGGAGAAGGAAGAGGTGTAGAAGTAGAGGTTGTAGAAGAAATTGCTAGGGAAGGAAGTGGAACTCCTTCAAAGATTGAAGGTGAAATGGTATGTCTAGTGGAAGACCGAGGCAGAGGCTTCTCAATAATGATAGATATGACCTTGTTTAGAGTCTGAGCAATAGACTTGGTCACTAGTTCAAAACCGGTGGAGGAAGAGGGATAGGTGTCTAAAGGCATACCAACTTTCAAAGGACCAGCTTCAAGAGCCACAATTACTATACTTTAAACATGGAGATCAGGTTTGAAGAGTTTGACAAATTTTTGGATGATGAATCCACCATACTACATGGATTTCATTAAAGTAAGCCTTGTTTTCCAAAACCTTATCCATAGTGGGTGTCAATTACATGATCTTCTTTACTTGATCTATATTGTCTTGAGGGATAGGAGGTATCTTCAAATTATCCACGAGATACTTGAAGTGATTTTTCAACTCATGGTTAGAATGAATTCTCTTAACATTATAGTTTACATTATTAGAAATTTCCTCTTGAGCTTTAGTGGAAATTATTGAATGGACCCTCACCAAATCCAGAACATGGTCACAGTTACTGATGACAACAGATTGACTTTACTAATAAACACCACTCATCAATAACTAAAGATCTTCTCAAAAAAATCTGATCATGTTATTTTCCACATGATGATATGTATTTACAGAGGTGGATGGAGCTAAAACAACTTATGTGAGAGTCTTAAGGAAATTTAGAACAGATTTTTAAACAACCTTGATATTCATAAATTAGCTTATTGAGTCTAGAGAAAAACCAAAACACCTCATTATCTATATTGGTGTTGTTTTAAACAAACTTTTCATTAAAATAAATAAATATTGGTTGAATTAAAAATATAATAATTTGTGGAATCTTATCAGCATAATCCTCACTATGATGGGAAATATGAGTTTGAATAGTTTACAGGGCTATCTACATATCTTCAACCATCGATTTTAGAGATTTCACCTCATCAATCAAATGATTGTTATAAACTAAAACATCATGAATTTCATGAAGAATCATCGGTTGGATCTTCCAAATGATCTTTTCCTATAGCAGTTCAACATCCCTTTCACTACGATTTGTCACAGGTGAATATTAAGATAGTAGAAGCTTCCCAAAGCCAGACAACATGTTGTCTCCAAAAACATTAATATCACTATTACTAAAAAATTAGATGATTCTTGAGCTGATTCAAAAATAGGCTCTGAAATAGGTTCAGATTCCCTAGCAGGGATTAATTCTACATATGATATTGTTTTCAACTGAACCATAGTGAAAGGATCTATCCCTTTTACAAAGGCCACATGGGTATCATCCACATCAAAATAACTAGGAAACCTATATCATGTATCAAAAGAACATGGGTCAATAGTATTTGGATGTTGAAAACATTATAAGCTGGGGTGCTTCTCCCCCTCAACTGGTGCATCTCACGAAAGTCTTAGAGACTCAATCTACTGACCCATTAACATACTTTCAGCTATGTCAGGATCACCCACATATATAGACAACTAAAAGGTCTGTTCTATCCTTTCTATATAAGATAACATTACTTCAGTTTTAACCAGTTCTTTAGACTATTCCATAGTATCAGGCTCATCCTCAATAATATCACTACCTTTAGTATAATTTTCCCCCATTCCACTTCCATCAACATCACCTTTAAAGAGAGTGATGATAGCTAATGAGATACTCATAATAATCCATCACTAAAATCATCATTTGTTTCAAGATCTGAATAGTTCACAATCTCATCAGCTTCTAATATAGGATCAACTATATTTTTATGTCCTGAGGGATTATCAGTGGGATTAAAATCCCCATACAACCTATTATTATCCTCAACCAAAGATCACTTCCATGGATTCCTTCTTATTTTAATTCTCTTACATGTATTCTTATAGATAAAGAAATAATATTTCTCAAAGACTTCTTTATTCTAGCCAAACACACGTTTGGCTAGAAGAATTATAGAAATGAACCTTGATTAGAAAAAACCAGGTTCACTTTGATATAGTTCTGATCTTATTACACATGTGAAGTATAATATACCTACATAATTTTATTTTGTGTCCATTATTTAGAATATTATTCCAAAATACATCCATATACATAAGAGTGAAAAAAATTACATTTCCTTATGAAAATGAAATGTTGAATGATCTTGAACAATAAAATTGACTCACCATCAAGCTCATCAGCAATAGTTCTTCTCTTCTTATTCATTCCAGTCAAACATCCCAAAGTATTTTCTTGGAAAAATAAGTGATTAGGTGGAAGAGTACCAATTTTTTAGTCCTCAAAAATCCATTCATGAGGTATTCATTAGAAGTAATCCCATAACCTCAAATAATAATAGAATCTTTCATCATTTACCAGCCTCCTTACCACAAAATCATCTGTGGAGTTAAATATAAACTGGACATGATAATAGAAATGAAAAACTAGCTTTGGGTAGATGAGTCTGTCCTCTTTGGTAAACAAATCCAACCACACTAGTTCTTTCAGAACTCATACAACAAGATACTTACTAGTCAATATCCCCTTCACATAGATTTACATTTCATGCATAACTTTTCTATACTCATGACCTAGGTCCCACAACATCTCAGTAATTACAACATGATCCTTCTTCAATTTCTTTTGAGACATGCACTTCTCAAGAGTAGAATAGGATGAATGATTCATCACGCGCATTCAGTATGGGATCAAGAAGTATTTGACAGGGGAAAGAGATTTAAGATAGAGAAAGGGTCTCAACATCAATAGAAGGGAGCTCAAGAGAAGTGAATCAAAAGGTATTTATCATTTAGGGAGTTCAAACAACAAATTTTTTTATAAAAATAGATAAAACACGTGATACAAAAAAACATTTAAAATGAAATTTTTTATAATATTGTGAACATGGTATAGACAATCAAGGTTTCAGTAATATGGTGTGATCCAAAATGACGTGACTGTAATGAATGAGACAGAAAACATAAGACAACAAGATGTGAGACAAAAATCTTGAGACTATAAACTGATATAGTAATCCTGAGATAATTACCCGAGATAGTAATCCAGAGATTGTAAAATGAGATAGTAATATTGAAATGGTAAACTAAGGTAGTAAATTATTTAATCAATTTTAATCAATCCTAATTCATATATGATTTAATTCATCCTTTCATAATTTAATGCATCGGTGAAGATTTCGTCAAGAAGATGTTCTGTGCCAATTAATTCTAAATTAATATTACCATTCTGATGACGATCTCTCAAAATATGATGTACAACATCGATATGAATTGTTATAGAAAGATAATAAAGATTCTTTGATATGTTAATAGAACGTATGTTATCACAACTTATAGGGACATGCCTAAATTGATATCCATAGTCTTGAAAAGGGTGTTTTGTCCACAAAATTGGTGCACAACAACCACTAGCAGCAGTGTATTTTTCTTAGTCTTAGATAATGAAATAGAATATTTTTTTTACTAAACCATTAAACTAGTGATTTTCCCAAAAAGTGACATTTTATGGAGGTTCTTTTTCTATCTAACTTACTACCACAAAAATCTGCATCAGATTAACTATCTAAGTCAAATGATTTTCCTCTAGGATAGAAAATTCCTATATTGGTAGTATGTTTGTCGAATTTGAACATCCATTTACCAAAAAAAAGATATTCATTTTTAGGATTTTCTTAAAAACAAGAACGCATACACACACCAAACATTATATCAAGCCTACTAGCATTCAAGTTGAGTAATCTTCCAATAATTCCTCCGTATGTGGTTTGAGCAATAGACTTACAATTCTCATGAATATCCATCTTATAGGTCATACTCATCAGAGTATCACTAATTTTAGTATTTTCTAAAACAAAACGTATTAAATGTTCTTTAGTTCATTTACATTGATTTAAAATAACACATTCTCTATTTTGAATGATTTTAAATCCATGAAAGAGTTTTAGTTGACCCATCAAAGTCATTTGAAATTTATTTTTCATAATCTTTGAGAAATCATCACGTAAAAGATTTTTTGATGATCTGAAAATAATATCATAAACATATATTTGAACAACTAAAACAAATATAGAAATTATTTTCACAAAGAGAGAAGGATCATCGATACCTTTCTAAAATATTTTTAAATAAGAAAAATACATAGCATATCATACCATGGTCTTAGAGATTGCATTAAAACATACAAAGATTTTGATAATATGGAAAAAATTATTTCGAAAATGATGGTTGGTAAAATAATGAGGTTGTTCAACTAAAACAACATAAGCTATATACCAATTTAGAAATTCCCTATTTACGTCCATTTCATCCTGTTGGAAATTAATATGTGATGTATATGCAAGCAAGATTTTAATGGATTCACGTCTCGAAACCTTTGGAAAAGTTTCATCATATTCAATCTCTTCCTCTTGACTATAACCTTGGAAAAAATATAGATTTTTATCTTGCTGTAGTATCAGATTCATGTATGTTATTTCAAAACAACCATTTAGTTCCTATGGTTAAGATGTATTTAGGTATATCAATAAGCTTCCTGACATTTTTTCGTTCAAAATGATTTAATTCTTATTGAATATCCATCAACCAAAATGCATCATTGATTGCCTCATTCATGTTCATAGGCTCAAGGCGTGACCAAAAGGCTTGATGTTCAACTAGATTTCTTAAGGAATATATTGTTTGTGTTTCTTTATCTAAATATAAAAAAAAATCATCTAAATGTTGGTTCTTAAGGGATCTAAAGATCATGAAAAAGAAGGACTACTAATTTTTGGTTTTTCAATCGGTTTGGGATCATCCTGGATAAAATCTATTGAATTTATAAAACTTGATGTTTTAACATATTCCTTCAATATATGGTATGAATATTTAGCAATGATTTTTATATTTGACATATCATCTTGATGATTTTCTAGAGAGGTATTTGCCTCATGTGTACCTGTCTTATCAAACTTGACATATACATATTATTTTATACATTTTTTTCTTATTGAGGACTATATAGGCTTTACTAGAGTTTGAATTACATAAGAAAATTTGTTCATCACTTTTGGATGAATCTTTGTTAAAACTTTCCTTATTTTTTAGAATATAAAAATTGAAACCAAAAACATTGAATTGATTAACTTTGTGTTTTTTATCATTCCGCAACTCATAGGATGTTTTTTTATTAATTGGTATGATTAAGAATATATTAACGGTACAACTATCTATAATCACTGCCTCATCCTCAATGTAGAGAGTTTGTTCTTATTCATTATTATTTTTTCTAGGCATTTCATGAAAGGTTCTATTTTTTATTTCTAAAAAAACATTTTTTTGAGGTGTCTTAGGGGTAGAGAAGATATGAATATAGATATATTGTGGATGAAATGACTCAAAATCTAGGTTTTAAACTCACGACCAAGGCTACTTCTTATGGATTTATTTCTAAGACCACTAATATTTTCTATAGTCATGGCATAATAGAAAAAATGTGAACATGATTATAACAACCCATACTTTACATACATTGTTAATACTTCAAAATTGAAGCACACTTATTACAACATATGAAAAAACCACAAAGGACCGTATAGGTATAGTGTCTTTAGAAACAGGGAAACATAAACAACTGGTTCATAAATCTTCTACAGTGTCTCCCATTTATTTTATCATATCTAGGGTCCCTTTTAGCATATTCTACTTAATATCCATCTTCCTAACCTGGGGAAAAGAAAACATACAAAAAGGGTGAGCTCAAATGCTCAGCAAGGGCAAATAAAGGAAATAAAAATCATATCATATCTTTTTGAAAATCATAACCTGCAAAAGAGATCATAATATCTTAACATGGAATAAATCATAGAAGTGAAAATGAGATCCCCATAATCATAAAATAAAACTTGAAACTTTGTTGCATGCACACATAATCATGGAAAATCATTTCTTGTTAGTCATGACTCATTGCCAAGACTATCTTAGTGGACAAAGTCCATTTCTGAACCGAGTTCACTCCTTGTTTCAGTCCTGAATCACTGAACCGAAATATCCTTCCGTTCCAGACACGTCTATATCATGAGATATAAATCTTTACCCAATGCATTGGAGGGAGATATAGGTCCCACCCATCTTATAATTAATCCTTTCTTATGTGTGCCACATAATCATAAATCATACATCATCGCATAACACATGTAACAAAAATGGGATTCTTGAAACATCATGACATCATAAAACAAATCATATAAGGTAAATGACTTCATAAAAATAATTCCCTCAAAACATAATCAAATCAATGTAATAATAGGGATAAAAACAGACCCCTATATTATCTTAGATGGAAAATAATTTTGATAAAACATTTGAACTCCATTCTTGAGGAAAATATCCTTTCTACTTCAAAAACACTTTTCTTTTCTTGACATGTCATACAATTATAAACTAAAAGAAGTTGATTAAAAATAAACTTGAAATCTTATAAAGGAAGCTTCTTGTAAATAATTTTTTAAAAATCCATTCATGCCGTATAAGTTAAAAAAACATTCTTCCCGTACTTTTGTCAGAAAAGTCAAAAAGTACCTCGTACGAAAAATGACAAAAGATTCCTTTCATATCTTTTACAAAAACTTACCGAAGGGTAAAATTGGATATAAAATATTGTAGAAGGATGGAAATAATATTATATATTGAGGTAACATGGATGTGGATGATAAAATACACCCAATAAATACTAAAGTATAAACAATCTCGGATAAAAATGAGATTGTGATATTTCCCTTACCTTAGGTCTGATTTGCTTTGTACGTGTCCGAAGCTCCTGTATAATGGTTTAAATAATGTTATTGACTTATTCCAGAATCATACATATTGATATGATATCATATATGGTCATATTCTTAGCTTCTTATTAGTAATATTTCATTGTTACTTGTTACTCGGGTCTTTATTGCCTTTTGTTCTTATGCGTGTTTTGCCGAATAAATTCTTATTATTCTTTTAATGTTATAGATACCTTATATCAATAATGGTATTAGTGTAACATATATCATATTTATTCATTCAATTGATTTATATAATTACTATTTAATGATGATCATGTAGAACGAGTCGCATCACATCGTGGAGATGGTATTCCGTACGTACGCACGAGCGATGATATTGTTCCCATGATCGTGGAATTGTATTTAAGTGTATTTATACTATTTCAGTATCAATATTACTTTATAATAATAATATATAGTTACTCATTACACCATTATATCCATCCTTGTAAGGTGATGATGGAAAATAGATTACACCACGGCGTGGAGACGGTATTCCGTACGTACGCACACGCGATGATTTCATTTTTCCGTAGGATGGATAGAAGGTGAATTAGGGTTGTTTCATATTAATAATAACATATCAGTATGTAAGTAATACTGATGTTATTACTTTATCATGAAACAACTAAAGAAGAAGAAGTTGAAGAAGAAAGAAATTGAAAAGATCGGTAATGGATATTACCTCTTCTTTGAAACGCCTCTTTGAATCCTCCACTTAGGTAACTAAGATTGGTCTTTGAAGAATACCAGGACCTCTAGGATTATTCTAGGGAAGTGGATAAGGGATTTTGACAGGGTTTGGCCGAGCTTGAGTGCTCAAATTGGTGTGAGGAGGAGGGGGAGGAGGTGCCCTTTTATAAGGGAGGAGAGGGGCACCTTAGGAATATCTCAAAATATTATTTTATATTAAAGTCAAAATCGGTTTATGATGGTTCCAAAGGGTCTTATTTCGAAGCTAAAGTGGGGATGGGTCTAAAGCCTATCAACCAATAGGATTTAGACAAGTTTAGGGTATTATTTTAACCTTATAAATTAGATTTAACTCTAAGTTAAATAATTTAACTTTTACCATGTCTTTTTGTTTTCTTTCACTATATGGTTAATACACTTACTATAACATGCCAAACGGACCCCAAATTGTTTATTATTAATATATATATCCTTATCTAAGTCATTTGGCCGAACCATAGATTTTTAGGAATAAAATAACAATTAATAATATTTTATTTTATTTAAAAATTATTTTGTGTCAATTTTGACACTATTTGATATATGAATTTTGTGAAAGTCATAACATAATTATATGTTCGAACCAAGTTTATTAAATCAACACTAATATATCATAGTAACCTATAAAATTAGTGTAATTCATAAAAAGTCTCAAATTACATTTATTTTGGTGTTTATAACATCAATTATGTCAATATTTCATAAATAAGATAATTACTGCATCATCGTTGTGTCATAATTAAATTAAATTATTTAATGTCTAAAAATTATAAATAAAATACCATTATGTAAGAAATCTTTTTATCTTTCTAATGAATATTTATTGTCGAATTTATCTTATGTATAACCCAATATTAAAAATGCTTTACTTATTAAACTTTGATTTTAACTATTTTAACCCTTCTTTAAATAAATTAATAATAAATGTCCTAATCTAACTCAAGTGGGCCTAAATGGTCATATTTTATTCATAAGGTTGTTTTTGGTCGAATTACACTTATCCAATAGAATTATTACATGTGTTAGGGTAATATTAATATCATATTTACCCTTAGTTACCCTATTTACTATTAACCGCGGTAAAAAAAGTAAAAAGTTACTATTCACCAAAATATTATTTTCATCTCATTGAACCACATTTTAGTCCTTGATATTAACCGTGTCTCTCGGATTTTCGAAATTCCATTCACAGAAGCGGTAAAATTATGTTTTATGCAAAATTCAGTTTTTAACCTACCACTTAGTGGTTTCACTATTTATCAAAAATTGAAAGTTTTCAGAAAAATACCAAAATTTCACCCTAGGCTAATTTCGGTATTCCGAATCCAAAAATGAAGTCCATTTTGAAAAATAAAATTTATAAATTTTCAAAAAGTGTTTATTACTATTCATAACGGCTAGTTTTATTTTAATAGCATATCGTTGTTTCGTGAAACTCGGTATTTCGTACGACGCAAGCTATTGAGGAAGGTCATGATTTCGTGTAAATCAAGCCAAGAAAGTGTAGAAAAAGATTCCTTTGATGATTTATATAACATAAAAGTCTCGTGTGTTACATTCTACCCCCCTTAAAAAGAATTTCGCCCTCGAAATTCGTCACTTTGTAACAAATAGATGAGGATGCTTCTCCCTCATCATATCATCAAGCTCCCATGTAGCTTCTTCTTATTGGTGGTTCCTCCATAAAACATTCACCAATCAAGTGGTCTTGTTTTGTAGGACTTTTTCGCTACGATCCAGAATCTCTATCGGTTTTTCTTCATAAGAAATATCCTGCTCCAGCGGTACACCTTCTGAGCTGAGTACATGTGAAGGATCAGGTATGTACTTTCTCAAGAGAGATACATGGAACACATCGTGAACTTGAGAGAGATTCTGTGGAAGCGCCAATCGGTAAGCTACCTTTCCAACACGATCCAGTATTTCGAAAGGACCGATATATCTAGGGATCAACTTCCCCTTCTTTCCAAATCTCATAACCCTCTTCCAGGGAGATATTCGTAAGAACACTTTATCACCCACTTCAAACTCTAGTCTTTTCTTCAGTTGTCGGCATAACTTTTCTGTCGACTCTGAGCTAGTCTTATGTGTTGTTGAATAGATCTGACCTTTTCTGCCATTTCATCAACGAGATCAGGTCCTAATAGCTTTCTTTCCCCAACTTCATCCCAGCAAGTTGGAGTCCTGCATTTCTTTCCATAGAGAGCTTCATAAGGAGCCATCTGAATACTGGAGTGAAAGCTATTATTATAACAACATTCCACCAAAGGTAGGTGTTGATACCAACCTCCTTTGAAATCCATGGAGCAAGCTCTCAACATATCTTCTAGGGTTTGAATTTTTCTCTCAGACTGACCGTCTGTCTGAGGATGATAAGCAGTGCTGAAACTAAACTCTGTATCCAGAGTATGCTGAAGACTTCGCCAGAACTTTGAGGTAAATCTCGGATCCCGATCAGATATAATAGAAAGTGGTACTCCATGCAATCTTACCACTTCCTTTACATATATCCTGGCAAGCTGATCTAGAGAGAAATCCCCTCTAATAGCAATGAAGTGTGCATACTTTGTAAGACGATCAACTATGACCCAGATAGCATTATTACCTTTGGAGGTTTTAGGAAGTCCTGAGACAAAGTCTATAGTGATGTTTTCCCATTTCCATTCAGGTATGGGTAATGGTTGTAACATCCCCTTAGACTTCTGTCTCTCAGCATTAACTTGTTGACAAACCAAGCATCGAGAGACATATTCAGCAACATCTCTTTTCATGCCATCCTACTAGAAGTACTCTTTCAGGTCCCTATACATCTTCGTGCTTCCAAGATGAATAGAGAATGAAGAACTATGAGCCTCATCCAGCAGCTCCTTCTTTAATTCAGGGATGGTAGGAACACAAACCCGATTCCCGAACTTTATTATCCCATCATAATCAAGGTTAAATTCAGGAACATTTCTCACCTTCTTTTGTAACTCGACATCTTCTTTCTGTTCCTCTTTAATCTTCACATGTATAGATGGTTGAACATTCATTTGAGAAAGATAGGATTTTTCCTCTTCCATTATAATTCCAAGATCCATCCATTGTAAATCCATAAATATTGGATCATTTGTGATCCTCATCATGGGTAAACTAGCATGGTCTTGTCGACTTAATGCATCTGCCACCTTGTTTGCTTTCCCAGTGTGGTAATGGATTGAGAAGTCGTAATCCTTAATCAGCTCCAACCATCTTATTTGACACATATTCAACTCCTTTTGTGTGAAAATATACTTTAAACTTTTACGATCAGTATAAATATCACACCTTTCACCATAAAGGTAATGCCTCCAAATCTTTAATGCAAAGATTACCACAGCCAACTCCAAATCATGTGTTGGGAAATTTTGCTCATGGATTTTCAACTGTCGTGAGGAATAAGCTATCGCCATATCATTTTGCATAAGAACACACCCTAATCCCTTCTTGGATGCATCACTGTAGATCACAAACCTTTATCCACTACAAGGCAGTGTGAGCACAGGTGCACTGGATAACCTTCTTTTCAACTCCTTGAAATTCTCTTCACATTCCTCTGTCCAAACAAACTTAACTCCTTTCTGAGTCAACTTGGTGAGTGTATTAGATAATCGTGAAAAATATTTTACAAAACGTCGATAATATCCAGCCAAACCAAGAAAACTTCGGATCTCAATTACTGTTCTTGGTCTTGACCATCTTTCGATAACCTCTGTTTTTGCTGGATCCACAGATATCCCCTCTTTTGAGATTATATTACCCAAAAATGCAACTTTTTGAAGCCAAAATTCACACTTGGTAAATTTGGCATAAAGCTTCTCCTCTCTCAGGGTCTTCAATATAATTCTCAAGTGATCTTCATGCTCTTCCATGCTCTTTGAATAGACAAGAATATCATCTATAAAGACTACCACAAATTGATCAAGATAGTCTCTAAAGACTCTATTCATTAGATCCATGAAGATAGAAGGGGCATTAGTAAGACCAAAAGGCATCACTATAAATTCATAGTGTCCATACCTTGTACGGAAATCCGTCTTTGGTATATCCTCCCTTTTGACCCTTAATTAATGATACCCTGAACGAAGATCAATCTTGGAAAAGTATTGATCTCCGCGTAGTTGGTCAAATAAGTCATCAATGCGCGGGAGAGGATATTTGTTCTTGATAATGATCTTGTTAAGTTCTCGATAATCAATGCAGAGTCTCATTGATCCATCTTTCTTCTTAACAAATAGAACAGGTGCTCCCCAAGGTGACGCACTAGGGCGTATGAATCCCTTATCAAGATTCTCTTGGAGTTGCTTCTTCAATTCCTGCAACTCAATTGGGGCCATTCTATAAGGTGTCTTTGAAATAGGAAAAGCACCCGGTACGAGTTCTATTGAAAACTCAACTTCAAGATTTGGTGTAAGACCCGGTAATTCCTCCGGAAAGACATCATCAAACTCCCGTACGATGGGCATATTCTTAATAGCGAGTTTCTCACCAACCATTTGAGATAAATAACCTTCATTTAGTGGAATCAATACCCATAAAATGGAAGAAATTTCCGCTAGAAGGTTATGTTCATCCTTGAATTGATAGACGATCATAGATTGATCTGGAATATGAAATGTGACTTCCCTTCTTTGGCAATTGATATGATTTCCGTATAAAGAAATCCAGTCCATGCCAAGAATCACATCAAATTACACTATAGGAAGGATCACCAGATTTGCAGGAAGCACTTTCCCACAAACTTCGATCGGAGAAGAATTATAAACTTTTGATGCGATTGATGTGCCATTAGGTGTTGTCACAGCTAACTCAACATCTAATTGTTGAGGTAATACGGTGATACCCTTAGAAAATTTTTCAGAAATAAAAGAGTGGGTGGATCCAGAATCAAATAAAACATTTGCTACTTTAGAGTGGATGGTAAATGTACCTTTCACCACTTCGTTATCGTACTTCACATCGCTGATAGAAATTTCATGTGACTTTCCTTTATCTTTAGCCTTAAGATTTTGTTGACGTCGACCATCATCATCAACCCTTGGATTTGGGCATTGATTGGCATAATGCCCCATCTCCTTGCACTTGAAACATTGAAGTGTAGTAGGTTAATTCTGTGTAACCCTTCCTTTGTTTGCATCATTAGACATCTTCTTCCCATTATCGCGGCATTCAAATGCCCGATGACCTTCCTTTCCACATTTGAAACATTTACTTGTCCCTTTAATACAACTCTCTCCATGTTTCTTTCCACACTTTGAGCATAAGGGAAAGCTCATCTTCTTTTCAGTGTTCTCTTTAGATTTTCCTTTGAATTCCATCTTCCTCTTCTTATCAAACCCATGTGACTGATGGGTTACTCCAATCTCCATCTCGACTTTGAGAGCACATCGAACGATTTCCTCGTAGATATTGAAGTCCCTTATGGCTAACGCCCTTCGAAGACTTGGTTTTAAGCCACTAAAGAATCGATCGATCTTACTCTTAGGTTGGATAATAATACCAGAAGCGTACCTTGCAAGTCTTGTAAAATTTGCTTCATAGGTACCAACATATTAATCATCCCTTTGCTTCAGTTCAAGAAACTCTTTCTCCATCTTTGTTCAGAGAATACGAGGGAAGTACTTATTAAAAAATAAGTTCTTGAACTCGTCCCATTCCATAGACTCAATTTCATCCCTTTGCCTCGTATTCTTAATAAGATTCCACCATTGATCAGCATCTCCTTCCAAACGATACACTGCTAGGATGACTTTATCATGTTCAGAACATTGAAGAACTGAAAATATCTTTTCAGTAGTACTAATCCATTGTTCAGCAACTAATGGATCAGTAGACCCACTGAAAGAAGGTGGACGCTGCCTCATGAAGGATTCAACAGAATGTTGCTCCTTCTTTTGCTCGTTTGGAAGTCCTGCATGATTCATAGCTTGATAAAGTTGTGTGAGCATGGCTACAAGATTTTTCATTCCAGCTCCCATATCGTTTGGTTGCTCAGGGGGACAATCATTGCATTGCCCATCGCATTCCGCATTAACACGGTTATTTTGGGTTCCAGCCATTGACTAAAACCAAGAAGAATAGTGTGAGCAACACTAATTATAATAGGAAAACCACATAATCAAGGATAAAATTTCACACTTAAGGTCTTATCCTAGGGTATTCATGGCTATTTCTAAAACACTAAGATTGTGTTCTATGCTTAGACTTATCCTTAGGGTTCTTACTAAGGCTTTCACATCCTAGTTTCCAAAGGTTGACTATACCTTTCCTCTGATACCAAATATAACAACCCATACTTTACATACATTGGTAATACTTCAAAATTGAATCACACTTATTACAACATATGACAAAACCACAAAGGACCGTATAGGTATAGTGTCTTTAGAAACTGGGAAACATAAACAACTGGTTCACAAATCTTCTATAGTGTATCCCATTTATTTTATCATATCTAGGGTCCCTTTTAGCATATTCTACTTAATATCCATCTTCCTGACCTGGGGAAAAGAAAACATACAAAAAGGGTGAGCTCAAATGCTCAGCAAGGGCAAATAAAGGAAATAAAAATCATATCATATCTTTTTGAAAATCATAACCTGCAAAAGAGATCATAATATCTTAACATGGAATAAATCATAGAAGTGAAAATGAGATCCCCATAATCATAACATAAAACTTGAAACTTTGTGGCATGCACACATAATCATGGAAAATCATTTCTTGTTAGTCATAACTCATTTCCAAGACTATCTTAGTGGACAAAGTCCATTTATGAACCGACTTCACTCCTCGTTTCAGTCCTGAATCACTGAACCGAAATATCCTTCCGTTCCATCCATGTCTATCTCATGAGATATAAATCTTTACCCAATGCATTGGAGGGAGATATAGGTCCCACCCATCTTATAATTAATCCTTTCTTATGTGTGCCACATAATCATAAATCATACATCATCGCATAACACATGTAACAAAAATGGGATTCTTGAAACATCATGACATCATAAAACAAATCATATAAGGTAAATGACTTCATAAAAATGATTCCCTCAAAACATAATCAAATCAATGTAATAATAGGGATAAAAACAGAACCCTATATTATCTTAGATGGAAAATAATTTTGATAAAACATTTGAACTCCATTCTTGAGGAAAATATCCTTTCTACTTCAAAAACACTTATCTTTTCTTGACATGTCATACAATTATAAACTAAAAGAAGTTGATTAAAAAAAACTTGAAATCTTATAACGGAAGCTTCTTGGAAATAATGTTTTAAAAATCCATTCATGCCGTATAAGTTAAAAAAACATTCTTCCCGTACTTTTGTCAGAAAAGTCAAAAAATACCTCGTACGAAAAATGACAAAAGATTCCTTTCATATCTTTTACAAAAACTTACCGAAGGGTAAAATTGGATATAAACTATTATAGAAGTATGGAAATAATATTAAATATTGAGGGAACATGGATGTGGATGATAAAATACACCCCAGTAAATACTAAAGTATAAACAATCTCGGATAAAAATGAGATTGTGATATTTCCCTTACCTTAGGTCCGGTTTTCTTTGTACGTGTCCGAAGCACCTGTATAGTGGTTTAAATAATTTTATTGACTTATTCCAGAATCATACATATTGATATGATATCATATATGGTCATATTCTTAGCTTCTTATTAGTAATATTTCATTGTTACTTGTTACTCGGGTCTTTATTGCCTTTTGTTCTTATGCGTGTTTTGCCGAATAAATTCTTATTCTTCTTTTAAGGTTATAGATACCTTATATCCAGAATGGTATTAGTGTAACATATATCATATTTATTCATTCAATTCATTTATATAATTACTATGTAATGATGATCATGTAGAACGAGTCGCATCACATCGTGGAGACGGTATTCCGTACGTACGCACGAGCGATGATATTGTTCCCATGATCGTGGAATCGTATTTAAGTGTATTTATACTATTTCAGTATCAATATTAATTTATAATAATAATATATAGTTACTCATTACACCATTATACCCATCCTTGTAAGGTGATGATGGAAAATAGATTACACCACGGCGTGGAGACGGTATTCCGTACGTACGCACGCGCGGTGATTTCATTTTTCCGTAGGATGGATAGAAGGTGAATTAGTGTTGTTTCATATTTATAATAACATATCAGTATGTAAGTAATACTGATGTTATTACTTTATCATGAAACAACTAAAGAAGAAGAAGTTGAAGAAGAAAGAAATTGAAAAGATCGGTAATGGATATTACCTCTTCTTTGAAACGCCTCTTTGAATCCTCCACTTAGGGAACTAAGATTGGTCTTTGAAGAAGACCAGGACCTCTAGGATTATTCTAGGGAAGTGGAGAAGGGATTTTGTCAGGGTTTGGCCGAGCTTGAGTGCTCAAATTGGTGTGAGGAGGAGGGGGAGGAGGTGCCCTTTTATAAGGGAGGAGAGGGGCACCTTAGGAATATCTCAAAATATTATTTTATATTAAAGTCAAAATCGGTTTATAATGGTTCCAAAGGGTCTTATTTCGAAGATAAAGTGGGGATGGGTCGAAATACTATCAACCAATAGGATTTAGACAAGTTTATGGTATTATTTTAACCTTATCAATTAAATTTAACTCTAAGTTAAATAATTTAACTTTTACCATGTCTTTTTGTTTTCTTTCACTATATGGTTAATACACTTACTATAACATGCCAAACGAACCCCAAATTGTTTATTATTAATATATATATCCTTATCTAAGTCATTTGGCCGAACCATAGATTTTTAGGAATAAAATAACAATTAATAATATTTTATTTTATTTAAAAACAATTTTGTGTCAATTTTGACACTATTTGATATATGAATTTTGTGAAAGTCATAACAGAATTATATGTTCAAACCAAGTTTATTAAATCAACACTAATATATCATAGTAACCTAGAAAATTAGTGTAATTCTTAAAAAGTCTCAAATTACATTTATTTTGGTGTTTATAACATCAATTATGTCAATATTTCATAAATAAGATAATTAATGCATCATCGTTGTGTCATAATTAAATTAAATTATTTAATGTCTAAAAATTATAAATAAAATACCATTATGTGGGAAATCTTTTTAAATTTATAATGAATATTTATTGTCGAATTTATCTTATGTATAACCCCATATTAAAAATGATTTACTTATTAAACTTTGATTTTAACTATTTTAACCCTTCTTTAAATAAATTAATAATAAATGTCCTAATCTAACTCAAGTGGGCCTAAATGGTCATATTTTATTCATAAGGTTGTTTTTGTTCGAATTACACTTATCCAATAGAATTAGGACATGTGTTAGGGTAATAGTAATATCATATTTACCCTTAGTTACCCTATTTACTATTAACCGCGGTAAAAAAAGTAAAAAGTTACTATTCACCAAAAAATTATTTTCATCTCATTGAACCACATTTTAGTCCTTGATATTAACCGTGTCTCTCGGATTTTCGAAATTCCATTCACAGAAGCGGTAAAATTAAGTTTTATGCAAAATTCAGTTTTTAACCTACCACTTAGTGGTTTCACTATTCATCAAAAATTGAAAGTTTTCAAAAAAATACCAAAATTTCACCCTAGGATAATTTCGGTATTCAGAATCCAAAAATGAAGTCCATTTTGAAAAATAAAATTTATAAAATTTCAAAAAGTGGTTATTACTATTTATAACGGCTAGTTTTATTTTAATAGCATATCGTTGTTTCATGAAACTCGGTATTGCGTACGACGCAATCTATCGAGGAAGGTCATGATTTCGTGTAAAGCAAGCCAAACAAGTGTAGAAAAAGATTCCTTTGATGATTTATATAACATAAAAGTATCGGGTGTTACAATGATTCACTTTTTTGTGCCAATAAGAAGGTCCATGTATATATAGATTAGTCATTTACAGGAACATATACATAGTGCTTCACATTAAGACTTGAAACTCTAGATGTTCCAAACAAGTCTATGTGAACCACCTTGAGTGGTTGAGAAGTTGAAATTTATTTATTTGGTTGGATGAAGATTTTTGGATGTCTACCCTTTTGACAATGATTCGAGACTCTCTCATTTGATAACTCATGTTTGGTGAGATATTTGACTAATAATTTTATAGTAACCTTTCCAAGGGAGTGTATATTTAAATTTAATAGTCTTCTATGCCGAATCCATGTCTATTTTTGATATAAACATAAATATGAATCATTTTGTCAATCAAAATAATCTATGTTAACACCTAGAACATTTTCATTTAAAAAAGAAAGAAATACCAATTCATTATTAGAATTAAAAAAAATTTCAAGAATTATTTTCAAATTTAACATGGAGAGAATCATCACAAAATTGTGAAATTATAAGCCGATTCTATTATAATCTTTCTAAAAAAAGTACTTTTTTAATTAAAAATGAATCATAATTACCAATCTGGACAAGAAAAATTATATTTCCTTTATCTCTACCACCAATGGTGATATATCTAATATAAATCATTATAATGTTCTTGAAGAATGAGTAATATCCTATCATGTTTATTAAACATGCAATTTCCAAGTACCATATACTTTTATAGGATTTTATCTAAAAGATTTCATATATAAGGATTAAACATAATAAGATTTTTGTATCTAGATTTTATTAGGTTCATAAAATTTACTAATATGTGCTTTTGGAACCCATACATGCTTCATGGGTTTCATATAAGAAAATTTAAAAAATATAAAATTAATCCCTTTTTGGTATTGAGAAACTATAAGAAATAAAATAGTTCATAGTAGTAAAACATGCAGAATATTTATTAGTTTTAGGAACAAAAATAATTTTTATCGATTTGACAGCAATGTTTCTTTTTCCATGTTGATATCATTTTCTTGTAGTATAACTATGAGCTAATAGTTTACTCATTAGATAGTTTATGTTCATTGTTTTTTTGTGTAATTGATAATTTTATCCCCTTTAGATAGTGAGATTAGATTTGAAAATAGGATTGAGAGCATACTATTTATTTAAAGCCTAATATTTATCTTTTAATTAACTGTAGGTGTCCAAAAGAATTATAAAATACTCAAACATTTCCTAATTGGTTAAATTTTTAGAATAAATTTAATCTCTAGAATAATAAGAATTTTGTATATGAGATTCAAGAGTTACCTCTGATGTGTTATTCAGGAAACACTTATTGGCTTTGTCAGACTTTTCACCACGTGATATCTCTGAGTCACCTCACCTATCCTAAAAAACACTCCATGTAGCTTTAATTTTCTATTTATTATTTCTATTATTGTACACATATATCTTTTAGTATTTTATAATGGGATATTCCACTTATACATATCCCTTTATCCTACATTCATAATATATAATTTCACTGGTATTATCATCTTTCTTCCAATTCTTTTTCCTGTTTCACTTGTTGTCATATTAACCTTGGTAACTGGGCTTCCGGAATAATTTCTTCCTTACATAAAACTTCGTAAATCATCTGGGTAATTAATCTATTTCCTCATTACTATCAGATGGTTAATATTCATTTCTTTTACTTTCAGAATGAGTTTTTATCTTTTATTTTTATATTGTTTTGGTAGTAGTGGTTTTGAAATCCATTGAAACTCTCTCGGGTTCATCTTCCTCTTCCTTATTGAATTTTATTTCTTCCTCATACATCATTGGCATCCCTACCATCTCCTCTACTGGTAACATTATAATGTTTCAATGTTCTCTAATTTATATAGAATCCCCTCTCTATATATCTATTATGAATCTGAGTAATTTCATATTTTTCTCTTTTGTTGTAACATCCTTTCCCAGAGAGATCATAGTATTGACAATTTCATTAAACCTAAGAGATGTGTTAGAATTAGTATCATCAGGATTCATTCTAATTTTATCATATTTAATAGAATATTTGTTAAGAATCATTTCCATAACACTACAGGTTCCTTCATGTGAAACGAATAATTTGTCCCAAATATCATGGAATGTTTTCCATGCAGAAATTTTGTTAAACTCTTCATATCCTAATGAACATTATAGGGAATTCATGCAATTTAAATTATTTTTATAAGAATACTTATTTTGATCCTTCCAAGTATTTATATAAGTAACAAGAATATTATATTCATTTATAATTTATGAAAAAAAATCTCAAAATCCATACTTTCTAGATGGAATCTCGTTTTTATTTTCCATTATGCATAATTTTTTCAATTAAATAATGGAGGTCTATTGGTAGCATCACCTTCCAATATATTATCCATGATAATAAAATAGGATTTTAAATTACATGAAATTTATAACTAACTAAAAATTAATGATCTTTAAAACACAACTAAAATCACTATTTAAAAATATTTTAAAATACATTTAAAATTTTGGAAGAAACGACATAAAGAAAATGTTAGATACCAAATGTTGGTTGTAGTTGGTCACTCAAGGGGGTGGGGCGTGAATTGATTTCATATAAAATGTTCTTTTAAAATTATAATTTATAATATTACCCCTATTAAAATAAAACCATCCAGTTAACAATGGTAGTATTATTATAATACCTTGACTATTCTAATAGTTTCTCCGATGGTTGATTAATTCTCAGTTATAACATTACGAGATATTGATAAATCTTTAGAACTACTATAATATGTAAATACAGTTATAACTACTACACATAACTAACTACCAATATAAAATTTCATTTTTTGAAATATGAGTTGAAATAGAGAAAGACTAAATTGAAAGATACCATAGATAAAAAAAGTTGTTCAGTCTCATGCCAATACCTAATCCACTCCACTTAGTGATCACCTACAACCAAGAAATATATATAAAAATATTTGATCCACACTCTATATCTGGGATAACAATATTACACAACATTGTCCATATCACAAGACCTCTACCACTATTCTTCATGGGAGACACTAACAGACATGTCACACATGACATGTTCCATAGTTACACATGGCTGAAACGAGGTGTAAAAAGATATTTGAATGAGGATATATTTTATCATCCAGTTCAGTGAGGGAGGTAGTGTGTGTTTCTAATACAGGTGCACACACTACTCAAAGTGTAATAAAATAGTACACAATAGAGAAAAATGTAATGAGATAGCATTTAAAAGGGTTGGTGTGTCGTGAAATGTATCTCTAGACACATAGAATTTTGTAGATGAAATGTTCTAACCATCTTCTAAAAAAAGAGTGTCCTGAGTTGATTGTTTTTGTTTTTAGTTCAGTGATATTTTCTTCTTCTCTATTTAGTTGATATAAGGATTCTTTTGAGATATTTCACAATAGGTTCTTCTATTTTCACAATGATTAAGAATTAATATTTCTTCCTTCGGTTATTCTTTCATATATAGGTGTTCATCTATTTTTCATGTATTTATTAACTGCAATTTTCTTCTAGAGTTCCATGGTTTATTTTATTTTAGGTGATATTTTTTGGAGATGACCACATGCACGATTCCACACCTCATACCTCATACTATCTACTGATATGACTATAAAAGATCATTTATTATGTTAGTTTCATTAAATAAATCAAATATGACCATTAGAAATAACTTTTCAATTTAATTAGAAAAGACATAAAAATGGTTGAGTTTGGAACACTACCATAGTTACTGTGAGTCTGTCACGGTGCCACAGCCACCATGAGACAATCATGGTGTCACTACTACACTGAGATCTAGAACCAGTTGTAAAGATACAGTGTCTGGTCCATCGTGAATTCTACAACTGGTAGCTTGGTTATGGTGTCAGGGAAACAGTTTCATAGGTAACAATGTATAGTCATTTTTCAGAATTTTGAATGATGTCTTGTTACAGTGCCATCAAAATTGTACCATGGAAATTATGTCACATCATATGAGAAAATCTGGAACATGTAGCAAGCTTATAGTGTCACAAATGATATTAAAATATGGAACCATTATCAAGATAATGGTTTCAAATACATATTCAAATATATATAAGAAATTTTAAGAATTAATTTTCCTTTAATGGACTATGAATAAACATAATCATCCTAAAACATAATAAAAATTATTAAACACATTTTGCAAGACTAAAATATAATTAGTGATATTTTTAACACGATCTTGTGAGAGTTCAAAAAAAAGAGTTAGAAGATTGTGAAACATGATTTCTTAGCATTAAAACATGAAGAGTCCAACAAAAACATTGGAATAATGATAATGGATTATATCAATAAAATATATCCCATATTAATTATAATTAAAATATATTATTGATGTAATTGATGATTATAAATTCCATAAAAATTTAATTACTTTTTTAAGGAAAAGAAACTAATGAAATTGGAGATATTTAAAAAACAGTTCAAAACATATTTTGAAAATAATTTTCATTGCAAAAATCATTTTAAATCTTCCAAAAAAATTTTAAAAACATTTATTTTTTAGGATGGAGGAAAATTTCATATATTATTTACAACTAAAAAAAATATAGAGTTCACATTTTCAATAAAATATTAACAAGAAATTTCTTCAAAACAAAATGAATATTATATTTAAAAAATTTATAAAAATTAAAAATGCATACAATTTTCATTAATAAGTAATTTTTTAAAGGGTAAAATCATTTTAAAATATGTTTTATAAATCATCAATTTATATGAAAACAAATTTGATACTCAAGAGATAAATAAAGTTGGATTTCTAAAAAAACAAATTTTAAATAAAATAAACCGTAAATGAGTGTTAAAATAGTACTTTAACATTTAAAAAATCATTAAAAAGAAAAGAATAGAATTTTATATTTCTTAAGGATATAAATATAAAATAATTCCCTCAAAAGAAACATTCAAAAATAGTTATGAATAATGTAGATATTATGAAATAAACCCATACAACCTTCGTAACATCTGAATCATAATCTCTAAAAATGGAATAATAAAAAAATTAAAACTAAAATATAATAAAGATAAAGTGATTAATGATATAACATGTCAATGGAGAAAATAGATCCACCACCCAAAGGAATGAGAGGGGAATGTGTTTCATGTGTCACAAAAGTAAAATGGGGATATGGAACCCCTAATTCATGTAAGACTTCTATTGTAATAATTTGAAACTAAAGAAGAATAAATATTGGTTTATTATACATATATTAAATTATAATAATCATATATTTCATTCCGTATATTTTTTACTTATATACTTTTATCCCCAATTTATTGTTAATTATTTTTGGAAATAACTGTTTTGTTTGATAATTCATAAATTTTCCATGAATGTTGTATTTTGTTAATTTTTGGTACTTCTATTTTGATCATTGTTAAATAATTGTAATAATTTAATAAATGATAAATACAATATTTATTAATTATATTTTTATTTATAGTAATCTACTAATGTTATAGATATAAAATGGAATATAATATTTATATAGACTATAGGACATACGCACGCATGAATATTGATTCCATTTTTCATGATGGGTGGAAAGAATGGAAAAATATATATGTATTTTTTTTTAATTAATAATAAACATTTCATATATAGAATATATATTACTTATATATATCCTTATTTAAATCAATTAAAAATTAAAATTGAAAGCATATAACATCGCTATATGGAGGCAGTCATCCACATGTTCACATGAGTGACCTTACTCTATTTTAGCTAATTGGAAGATGAGTAGGTAAATGAGATATTATATTGTCATATGTATTTTTATTTCATAATAATTACATATTTTAATTATTTTTATCCTAAATACCTTACATGAAATCTTTATGTCAAAATTAATTCATTTCTTCAATAGGCGGTAGTCCATAGTATAATTGAGCGGAATTATTGTAACCCCCACGAAATGAAAATTAAGAAGTTATTATTGATTTTAAAATTAAATAAGTAAAATAATTTTATAAATGATATAATTTTTTTAAATTTTTCATTATATCTATCTTTAAAAGGTTGCAATGTAAAATAAATTCTATCGGTTCACAAGGAAGTAGTTTACCGTACGCACAATCGATAGTTTCGTTTCCCATTCGATGGAAGCAGAGATGGATCTCAGTTATAAAATAATAATTATTACATCTATGTATATAAGTATTAATGTTTTATTATATCATCAAATTTTATGAATATTATATGGTGTTATACGAATAATCAAAATGAAAAATCTTTGTTAAAACTATTACCACTTCGTTGGGAAACCTTTTTTAGTTTGAATAAAGGCTTTTTATATTGGTTTTCTAATTTAATAAAAAATCTAAGATGTGGGTAGGACTATATGTATGGGATTTGGGATGTTATTATTTCATCCTAATGGTTATATAACATTGAATGTTCAATGTGTGTGTGTATCCTTTTACAATTTTGGGAGACAACACACACGGAATTTTGAAAAAGAGAATGTGATAATCATGTTTTAATCATTCCACAAGCCTAAAAAAGCTTCATTATAATAATATAATAGTTTTGGGTCTAAATATGTCAATTAAATTGGTTTTCAGCGCATTTTAGGTCATTATTTTAAATCTAATAACCATAGTTTGACCCTCCACTGGGTAAACCCATTTCTTTCTTTACCTCTTTAAATAATTTTCAGTTATTTTACAACTCATTATGGTGAAAAATAATGTTGAAATTATTATATAACATAAAATATGATGATTATAAATTTGTAATATATTTTTACAAATTCAATTAACATAACAAGAATAATTTATATTTAAATTAAACCAAATATGCAATTAAAGAGTGATTCCAAAAAGAGAACATTTTCATAAGTATAAAATGTTTTACTATCAAGATTAAATATGTAATGGATTCCAATGACCTAAAATTTGTTATATTATAATATAAAAAAACTAATTTTACTTTACAAAATTAATCTATAATATAAAATATGAAATATTTGATTTAATTATTTTTAAAAATAATTATTGTATTTCATGAATTATTAAAAAATTAATATTTTCAGAAGATTACAAAATACAGATACTTATAATTTCAAAATAAAAATTATTAAAAAATAAGTTCATTTATTCAATTATTTATTTAAAAAATTGGGCAAAATTAATTTCCAATTATTTTTTAAAAGCCTATCCAATCCAACATTTAGAAAAATATAGTTTCCTATAAAACATTTATTTCACTTTTTAATTGATCTTTTTTTATTTCAAATAAATAGATAAGAATTGATTTTATTTTATAAATGTGTAAAATAATTTTTTTATAAATTTTCATTATTGTTATACATACAATATATTTTAACAACTATATTATAAGTGACATGTTTAAAAAATAATATATTAATTGAGTATCATTTTTTTATTAAAACTGTTGTTGAATGTATCACAAGCTATCAAAGAGATTGAAATTATTTGAAAATAAATTTATCTTAAAGAATCATGGTGTAATATTATATTCTATGATTTGTGATTCTTGTCATAGATGATTTTGAACATGATTTTCCTATTTAAAAATCTCAACGTGTTACAATATCACCAAGGAGTGTCAAAATGGGTTTTTAGTTATGATTCTATATCATCCCCCATGGTATCATATTTTTAAAACCCAATCCACATTTCATAGCATTATTACAATAAGGTGTATATTTTCCAGATCCTACATCCACCTACAATATCTAAATATGGATTCAATTTCTTGAAAAAACATTATAAAATAAAAATTACTAAGAAATCAATATGTTATACAATACATAGACATATTCTTAATATTTTCAATGTAATTTTACCATCCTAATCGATAAAAACAATTTCCTTACTAGCTTAACATTAAATTGTATTATATTTGAATTTTTTATCTATAACATTGAATTTATGAGGAATCATAACATATCGACCAACAAATAATCCTAAAAAATAATAATAATCACCAATGTTATCTACCATATTCAATTTATACCAACTTTTACATTCAAAAACCACACTCATGGATTTGGTTTCCTAAACTCATTCAATACATAAATTCTTTGGAACGATCTACTAAATCATAGATATAACCACCCATTCTTTCAAAATATAATATTATTATTATATCTAATTCATAATATATATATATATATATATTTAGGTTAATTAATCGTTAAAAATTGAAACTATATATACTAATAAATCACAAGTATTTCTAAACGAATAGACATTTTTCACTAATATATATAAGAAAATAAATAATTTATGAAATATTTTCAAGTTCTAAAATTAATTATTCCATAAATTCTATCCATTAATGTATTTCACATGTATTAGTGTCTATTATAACTTTTGGAATACAATCATAAGAAAGGAGTGAGATAAAATTCTATGTTAGAATATAACATAAGATAAGTGAAATCATGGTATATAAATTTCATAATTGTTACAGAATAAATAGAAAAAAAAATCTAGAATTTAATAGAAATTGAAATAATTATATATCCATGATAATTAATTATAACATGGATATTAATAATACAGATCATATATTTTTTAAATAAATAATGTCGATATTAGAAAATTGTTCTCTGGGAATTATGACTAAACACTTTAGTTATCATCAAGATACTAGTCATGAAATCTTGTTAAATTCTTAAGTAATATAACCAATACCAAAAACTATGTTCTATCATGAATCTTATTGATGAATTTATGTGATGTATAATTTTTATTCCTCCACAAAACACTTTTTTATAACCAATACATTCACTATAAGAGTAAACATAAATTTTCATCCCATTCAGTAATAAAACTATTATTGAATAAAAAAATAGTATATATATAATTCATGATATAGTGTGAATATATATATATATAATAAATTAAAATTCTATTAATATCATAAATATCCATAATTTTACAAATGTCAAAACATGTGATAACATAAATCATTTATTGAAAGAGGGTTTATAGTTAAAACATATGTAGAAATCATTCCAATAATCATATGTATTTTAATAAAAAATTATGAACAATAATTGAATTTCACCATGTCAATATATTAACATTAATTCTTTGTCAATATAATCAAATCAAAATTATGTAACTTGTGATGTTGATGTCATATATCACAATGGGTAAATTAAATATTCAATAATGATTTAATATCATCATAATTCATATAGTGAAGTAAGGTTGAGGGATTAAACAAATTGAGTAATATTCATATAATGGATTATGATAATGGAATTTATATCACTTAAAAATGAGACTTTACCACATAATAAAATTACGCATAGAATGTAACCAACTTATATAAAATAAGATTAAATAATGATCATAACTCAATGAGAAAATGATTAATTAGAAAAAATTCATACAGTAGGGTAAAACTAGATCAATAATAAATTGATTAAGGGGAGATTACTTTTATATTAAATAATAATAAATAAAAATCCTATTGTAATTTTTTTAATTTTATCTGAATACACAATATGATGAAATCTCAGTGAAAGAAATATTTTAAATTTTTTATCGAGTCAGAATTGAGACTAAGAAAACCCTTATGGAATTTTGTGTACATAAATCTAACACAATTAAAGGGATTTATTTTTTTTAACATAAAATAAAATTAATAAAATATAATTTATTATATTATATCTAAAATATATAGTATATAGGCCAAATGAATGAAATTATAGCAAAATACCAAACATGTATCAAAGAGAATAATTAGAGATGAAAACACTTATATATTTAGAAACATTTAGATCAAACCCCCGTGAAGTTGGGGATATGAAATTGAAAAAAAAAAATCATTACTAGAAGATAATTTGTTATAATATATCTTAAATATATAGTATATACACCGAATTAATGAAATTTGGTCTAAAACACCAAACATTTCTCAAAGCGATGATTTCAATATAAAAATTAATACCTATTGTCCAAAATTTTATAAATGAATAGTAAACCCTTTATCCCAAAAATTTATATTATAATTACTAAATTTATAACCTCATCCAAGGAATTTACATTCGTATTCTTTAGAAATATTCATTCACTAATTGAATTCTATGGATTTTCTACATCAGGTGTTCATAGTTTATAACGATTGCGATAATTTAGAATAAATGGATAGTATATATTTTTTCTTATTTTTTCTTCATTATTAATTATAAATTTTATATAAAATTATTTATTATTTATAATCTTTTATTATTCTTAAACTAATTTTATGAGACTTTTAGTCTTAATCATTGAAGATGAAATTGATAATAGTTATATTTTTGCGGCTCCTGACTAGTGAATTGTGGGTTCTCAATTAATAAATAATGTATTGAAATAAAAACAATAGAGCAAAATTAGTTATTATGTACATATTTTTATCTAAATATAAAATTATTAAACGTTCACTTAGTTATCCATGAAGAAAATTTATAATATTGTTCATTATGGTGGTTAAACTGACCAAAACCTAAACCTACCATGATTAATGGATGGTGATGTGATTGTTTAATTATATTATCATTATAGTATATGAATAATGGTATTATTGAGAGAAACTTAGTCTAATATATTATAACTATAATGAATTATATAGAGAATAAATCCATTTCTAAGAAAAAAGGGATCGTTTTGATTTTTGTTCACTCATTTTAAATGGTTGAATTACTGAAAATAATTTACCGATAATACAATTAATAGGTTATGTCATGACCCGTCCCCTAGGGACTGTGACATAACTACCACAATCCCACCTTCCATAGTCCAGGGGCTGGTGACTATCACCGAAAGGCGTATTCCCTAAAACGAGAAGGCATTTCCTTTTAACCTGTACAAATACGTGGTCTGAGAATACAACAACAAGCAACTGTGAAGTAAACTGCTTTAGTAAAAAAGGTGCTGAAAATAAATGGGTCTAGAATACAAGACAAACTGTAATTGTACAAGTACAACTAAAAAGAACAATACATTGGAAAAGGGGAAAATAGGTACTGAGACATCCTCCATGGATCCTACCTGAAGGGTATGTATAGATCGCTTCCTCATCACACCACATCCTCAAGCCTCCTCCATGTACCGCCTATTCTTAGCTCCCTCAAACCTTAGAACAGCTGCTTGTCATCTGCGAAAGACACAAAAGGTGCAGGCGTAGACCATGTAGGGGTGAGTATAACAATACCTAGTAGGGACCCCGAGATGCCCAAAGGTCTCTCAGAACATCACAAAGGAAAACCACAGAGCATGATCTCAATCACAAAGCACAAATCAATATACACAGCTCAAACCTGGTATATAACTCAGAGAAATAAGATTATGATGCTGACCCACATGGAATCGCAATGAGTGCAGATAGCCAGCCACAGATTCTCTAGGATTAGGATAAAGTGGCAATGCCGAACCCCTCAGCTGTTGGAGAACTCTTCCTCTATCAAGTGCAGTGGGAATTCCACATCACATAGAGGTGCTTCCCACTAGACTTAAACTACTAAGGTACTCCTACTCGTCATATAACGTGGGTCTCCTGGTCACACAGAGCCGCTCCCCTGCCATGGCCTACCAAGGTACTGATCCCTATCATGTACTGTGGCCACTCCCCACAGTGCCCTGCTGGGGTACTCCTCCCCATCGTGTACCGTGGCTGTCACATCACTCTGAGTTGAAAATTCAGTACTCATTAGGTCTCAGCCAGTCACAGGGTTCTGTATGTAGTGTTTTTGGGAGAACTTCTTCCCAAGACAATGGTGATATTTCAATGAACATGAAGTCTCAAAAATAAGTGACCTGATGATACGTCGTGCCACAAGGGTTCAAAAGAAATAGATGGCACATCAACCGGACGTTTGGTCTGTGCATTATTGACATTTCAATGATAAGGGCCCAATTGGATTCGGGTGCGATCCAACCTGGCCGTACTCCATGCTTCTCCAAAACTCTAATGCTGTAAGTCAAAAGGACTGTCTCACTCCAAGGATCCCAACACCGTAGACGGTTCGTAAAACGGACGTCTGGTTCTTGAGATAATTCCCTTTAAGTGTTTCTGGGCCCGGGTCCTATCTAACTAAGTCTGGCCAACCTGGCCCGATCTAGTGTGGGTTGGGCCATGGAGGACTCGTCCTGAAAGGCCGAGGTTTGGCCCGACCGACAAAAAAAGACGGACCTACCCGTATAGGGTGGGGCCCACAAGTTGGTGGCCCGACCCGCTGTGGGGAACGACCCAAACAACTATGGGGTACGATCCGACCCAGTGTGTGATGGCTCGTTGGGCTGGCGGCCCAAGATGACGGTGGCGTCCCACATGGCAGGAAGCTCAGCCCACTGGCGATGGCCCATTTGAGGGCAACCTGCTGGGCAGGCATCCCAACCCGCTGGTGGTGGCCCACTCGAGGGCGTCCCGGTCGAGAAGGCCATGGCCCATGGTGCTTCCGCCAGGAAGCTTGGGGGAGAAACTCCACCAAGATCCCAAACCATGAAAGGTCATTTGTCCTTTGAAGAGGCAATTCCACATGGGCACCACCCGGTCGCCAAAGAACACGCCAGAGAAGCGGGTTCCACCTCCTCTTCCATGGCTTTGACCATAGATTCTTGCTCACTGGTAGCGCACGACAACACATCGCCCTTCCCTTCTATGGTGGGACACCAAGCCGACCGCCTTCTCCGATTTCCATGACTTACGAGCTGTGACCCCTCTCTCAACGGTGGCACGCGATGGACCTCCTTACCTCTTCTGCGGACGGTCAGTGCCAGCCGCTCCGAGGACCACTGCGGCTTTGTGTTGCGTCTTCATCATTCGTTGTGCGGTGGTGCATCACCTCCATCATGGCCGGTTAGTGCCGTTGTGATGGTGGTCTTCCACAGATGGGTCAAGGGTAAAAAAGTTGTGGAGGGTTCGGGCTAGGTTCGTTAGGCCCATGCCCTCCTCATTAACTCGTGGTCAAAGGGAGGATAAAATGGGTAAAAAAAATTATTTTATTAAACAACAATCCAAACAGTACAAGGATATCATGAAAGAACCTCCCGCAAAATGAATTAATCACGGATCAACGTGTTTTTCTATTGACCCACATTCTTCATGTAATTTCAAGAATGGGGAAGAGGGAATCAAAAACTGCACAAAAAAATAACCCCTGCCTAGAATCATTAGAGAAATGCCCACACATAAATATGGGTTTGTGTTCTTCATTCCCGCAACTGGTTCCTAATGAGGCCACTCGTGCATCGCCCTTCGGTTAATGGTTCGGTGTCGTCTGTCACCTCTCAGTGGGTTGGCTCCGTCTTCTAAGGGTCTGGTGTTGTTGCGCTCTTTCATAACTTTGTTTCATGGCGAAGCTATGCCGATACCCTTATTCAAGCACCATATATATAAGGGAGGGGGAGGGTAAGTAACGACATTGGAGTTTAATGGGGCTCAACAATTCAGAAGCCTCCTAATTCCCCAACAACATCATTACCTAGGTTTCTTAGGTCAAGCCATTTATTTCCTTGACACATCACTGGCCCCACCCCCATTACAAGTCCTTTGGAGGATATACAGTAAAAAAATTATATTATTTAATTTATTTTTAAAAATTCATAGAACATAACTTTTTCTACGGACCTACTGTGATCAAAGCAAATCTTCCCTTAAGAGAATTTCGGCTCTGTAGATTCAATGGTTCCTTTAGATTTTTAATCCAAGAAACATTTCAATAGGTAGAAAACGTCGCTCACGCATTTTCTAAACATACCAGAAAAAAAGATGGGAAATTCATTCTGGGAACTTAGGGACTCAGAATCATGCACCGTCAATTTTCACAGACTCATAATAATTTCATATAATTAAAAAAATACATGGAAAAATCTGGTTTTTTACATTCTGCCCACCTTAGGGTTTTTTTGTCCGCAAAAGCCACAACATAGACTAAGAAATAAATGGGGGTACTCCGCACGAATCTGAGCCTCCTACTCCCATGTTCTCTCTTAGAGGTTCTCATGCAGCCATCAAATGAATAGCAGAGGTATCGACCGCCCATGAAGGACCAACTCCTATCGATCCTCATTCATTAATGTAAAGTCCGTAAAAATCCCCCCATTGTCTAAGTCCAAATCACCAAGGTTGATGAAATTCTATGGGTCGTGCACGTATCTTCTCAACTGAGATATGTGGAAGAAGTCATGCACTATCTCCAAATATGGTGGAAGTTCCAAGCGGTATGCCACAACGCCTATCCTCTGAAATATCATAAAAGTTCAGATAATCCTCAGTGATAACATGCCGCCTCGGCCAAATCTCTATAGTTCCTGTCGAGGAGAGAATTGCATGAAAAGGTGGTCTGCCTCATGAAACTCCATAGGTCTCTATATTATGTCATCATACAAATTTTTTATGCTCTGTGCAGTCTTCATCCACTACTAGATGGTCTGCACCATCTCAGTGGTAAGTCATACAAACTCTGGACCCATAAGTGTTGACTCCCCTAGGTCTTTCTAACATACAGATGATCTACAAGGTCGACTGTATAGGGCCTCAAATAGTGTCATACCGATGGTGGAGTGATAGCTGTTGTTGTATGTGAACTCTACCAAGGGTACACGATCCTCCCAACTAATGCAAAAATCTAGGATGCTTGCACATAGAATATCCTCCAGCATCTTAATGGTCCGCTACGTCTGACCATCTGTCTGAGGAAGAAAGGTGGTGCTCAAACGCAGCTGAGTCCCAACGCCTCCTACAATTCTTTCCACAATGGGGATGTTAAATGTGTGTCATGTTCAGAGACGATCGTCAATGGAACCCCATGAATCCGTACAATCTCCTTCACATAGAGGTGTCCCAAGCCCTCTACTGATCCCTCCTATTAGATATATAAAAAATGGGACTCCATGATGAGTCGGTCAACGATCACCTAGATAAGAATAATGTCCCCTGGACATTCATGGAAGCCCTATCACAATGTCCTTGGATATCCCATCCCACTTCCACTCTGGCACCTCTTTTGGCTGATCTAAGCATGATGGAACCTGATGCCCGGCCTTCGCTTTTTAACAAGTTGAGGCATTGTGAAACAAACTCTGCTACTGCCTTCTTTATCTCTAGTCACTCATGCTAATGGAAGAGGTCTTGGTACATCTTCACCACACCATGTTGTACCGCTAGTGGGGACTTATGGAACTTCCTCAACACCTCCTCCCGTAGTGCCCCCAGTACAACGGTATGTCCCCTGAAGAGAATGATGTTCTCCCCACCTTCAGAAAATCAATCAGGTTCCAAACCTATACGATATATGAACACGTCGAGCCTCAAAGTCATTGTCCCCAAGCTAGACCTCCCTGACTTGTGGATGGAGTGGGGGAGTGACTATCATAGACTAATGGTTTGCTTCTCTATCTCTATCCACAAAGGAAATCTGCAACGTGGTTAACTGATCTGTCGCCTCACATAGTAGCTACAGACCATACCTCCTTTTGAGCGCATATGCTACCAAGTTCCCTTTCCTATGAGTATAGTCTATCTCAAATTCATAGTCCAAGAGGAACTATAGCCATCGTCGTTGTCTCAAGTTCATGTCCTTCTGAGGGAAGATATACCTTAGACTCTAGTGATCAGAGTAGACTATTAAATGTTCACCAATCAAGTAATTTTGCCACATATTCATGGAGAAGACCATTGCTGCAACCTCCAGGTTGTGGGTAGCATAGTTCTGCTCATGATATCTCAGCTGTCGTTATCCATTGGCAATCACTGCTTTCTTTTTCATTAGTACACAACCAATCTTAGTCACCAATGTGTCACAGTAGACTACATACCCAACTCCCTCTTTTGGTAACCTCAAGATTGGGGTACTCGTCAATCTCTTCCTCAGCTCTTGGAATATTTGTTGGCATATATCCATCCAAACGATGGGCTACCGCTTATTCGTCAATGCTGATAGGGTGCCAAAACTCTGGAAAAGTCAGGCACGAATCTCGGGTAGCATCCAGCCAACCCCAAGAAACTCCACAAATCTGTCATACTCTTGGGTGGCTCCAAAGGAAGCACAACCTCGATCATCACTGGATCCACTGTAACTCTAGCCTCTGAGATAACATGTCCCAGAAAGTTGACCTCTCATATCCAAAATTGGCACTTTGAGAGTTTACCAAAAAGCTTGTGCTCTCGGAATGTATCCAGAACTATCTGCATATGATAGGCATGCTCCTCCTCCGCCGTTGAGTATATCAAGATGTTATCGATGAACACCGCAACAAAGCGATCGAGGATTGACTGAAAGATCATTTTGATGAGTCCCATTAACACTATTGGGGTGTTTTTCACACAAAAAGGCATAACCAAGAGCTTATAATGGCCATACCGACATTTGAAGGCCATATTCTTCACATACTCATCTATTATCCTAAGCTGATGATAGCCTAATATGAGATCTATATTTGAAAACTTACGAGCTCCCTTCAGATAATTGAAAATATCATCAATCCTTAGAAGTAGATACTTGTTTTTAATGGTCAGCTGGTTCAGGTGACGGCAGTCTAGTCGGAGTATAAAACTCTCATATGCCTTCCCAGCGAACAAAATCAGGGCTACCCATGGAGAAACACTAGGTTTTATGGACCCCTTTTTCTACAAGTCCTCCAAAAGTATCCATATCTTACAAATACTTGAGGGAGCCATCCGATATGCTGTTGTAGATATCGGTTTTGTCCCGGGGTACATGTCAATGTAAAATTCTACCTCTCTACGTGGGGGTAGTCCCAGAACATCATCCAGAAAGACTTCGGCATACAGGTCCACCACTACAGGATAACTTGGACTCTCAATATCAGCTTCTCTGAGGGTAAGGCTATCCAACTGAAGAGTAATCAGTTGCACCCTCCTATGGGTATGTCCATCCAGTGCTGCAAACGGTTCCATTCTTGCCGGTGAAGGAAAACATGGTCCCATCCTTGTGGACACAACAACCTTTGTGCCTTATACAATAAATCTGAGCATGGATTGCAGATAACAATTCTATACCCAAGATGACGTTGTAAGGCCTCGACACCGCAACTAGGATATCCCAATTGGAGTTCTATCCTCCTAGAGTAAGATCACATGACCATTACCAGTGTGAAATCATAGAATCTGCTCCCACAAGTTTATCTATCCGTAAGGATCGAGAAAACGAATCCACTAGAATCTTCAATCTTTGAACGAGTGTTGGGACAATAAAAGAGTGACGTGAACATGTGTCTATAAGTACTTCAAATAAGGTGGGGAAAACATTGATCGTACCTCTAATCATCTCCAGAGCTCCATAGTTGTAGGCCTCAGATTCCAAGTGCTAAGCTCATCCATGCCCTATGGCTCCTTGTGGTCGGGGTGGACCACCAGGCGACGTCAGTGGTAGAACCTTGAAATGACACCCACTGTCTGCTGCACGACCAGTTCCACTGCCATGTCTTCCACCCTGTAGACCTCCTCGCTTGAGCCTCTGACTCTGCCTCGGTGGTCCCTCGATTGTATGCTAGTTGTCTGTATGGCGGGTTGGGTTGTGGCGAGCCATATGACCCCACCCGACACACGTGTAACACCGAATGCCCCTCGCCTATTGTTCTTTTCCCTGTGAGCCTCGTACCTCTGACCCTACATCCCAAGGTTGTCCACCAGAAGGTCTGCCCCACATGGACCACCATGTCATCTGCCTACTGCCTAGTGTAGATGAATCTCTTACGTAACATTTGGTGGTGGCTCTCATTGTGGGTGCCTTCTCAACTAGTATGCTCTCCACCAATAGCACTCCCTCTAGCACCCATCCTGAGTTGGTATGTTGAGTGATACCATCGATGATCTGATCTCCCTTCGGAGACCCTACTCAAAGGTTTGGGCCCTCCAGAAAGAGTCTAGCACCATGTCAGTGGAGTAGAGGGAGATATCAGTGATCCTCACCAAGTACTAGGCAACTGTCATGCTACCCTACTATATGTGCAGTAGCTCCTGTATACGCACAAAGCGTAAGGTCGTTGGGACAAACTCTGCCATGAAAAGGCCCTCGAATTCAGCCCCGATGAGGGTTGCTTCAATGTGTATCTAGAGCATTAGAATCCATTATCTCCATGTTGCTACTTGAAAAAGTCTAGCTTCTAGGATCACCATAAAATCAGCTGGTGTCCCGAACATGTGGAAAACAATGGCCACAGCCTCCAACCAGTCCTCAACCACCTGTGGGTCTATATCACCTCAGAACATTGGTGGCCTCTACCGCTGAAACTTGTGCAACATGCTCAGTCAACATGCATCCACTACTAGTAGAGCTGGTGGTTACTGTTGACCAACGTGTTGTGGTGTTGATGGTACACCACCTGAAGGTGCTAATACCGTAAGAGGTCCCTACAACGAGGCCTCATCACTCGGTGGGCCATCATAACATACTCTCTTAGGAATTCTAGCTGGATGTTTGTGTGGTGGCATCCTGGAAGAATGCAGGTGTGCCACATTCAATAAGTTATACCTTTTGAGCTGAATCAAGGGATCAAAAAGAAAAAATTTCAAAACAAATGCAATTAGTGTTTTCTTGTACTAAGTCAAAAATCAGAATTCAGGGTCTTGGTGTAAGGATACATTCGCAGTAGCACCAAAACTAGACTCGCTGAACTAAAAACCAAACTCATGAAACTTAACAATATTGCTTCATAGAAAAGATATGTGCCATAGTTCTTCGATAGAACCAAACTCCTCTGACACCACATTGTCACGACCGGTCCCTCGGGGCCCGTGCCTTGACTACCCCAAGCCCGCCTTCCATTGGCCAGGGGCTGGCGACTAGCACTGAAAGGTGTATTCCCAAAAACAGGAAGGCATTACCTTTAAACCTATACAAACACATGGTCTGAGAACATGATAAGAAGAAACAATGAAGTAAAAAGTTGTAGTAAAAAAGGGTGCCAAAAGTAAAGGGATATGGAATAAAATCACAACTGTAAAATTAAAAGTACAAATGAAAGGAACAGTACAACTACAAAAGGAAAAAAACTACCGAGACATCCTCCAAGGATCCTACCAGAAGGGTAGGTACTGATCACCTCCTCAGCAAATGACATCATCCTATCTCCTCCACATACCACCTAGTCCTGGCTCCCTCATAACTCAACCGAGCTACTCTTCGTCTGCACAAGACAAAACAAAGTGCAGTTGTAGCCCATGCGGGGGTGAGTATAACCGTATCTAGTAGGGACCTCGAGAACCCCAAAGGTCTCTCAGAAGTCGACAATGGAAAACCAAAATGCATGATCTCAATCAAAAATCAAAAAGAAATAGACACAACTCCAACCTGGTATGAAACTATCATAAAAATGATTATGAATCTGACCCACACTAGATCGCTATGAGTGCTGATAGCCAGCCATGGATTTTCTAGAACTAATAACAAGTCACAACGTCGAACACATCGACTGCTAGAGAATTTCTCCTCTATCGAGTACAGTGGGCCTACTACATCACACAGAGGCGCTTCCATCTAACCTTGAACTACTGAGGTACTTCTCCCCATCGTGTTTCGTGGCTCTTATAGGTAACAAATAGCTGCCATCCTACCATGACCTACTGAGGTACTCCTCCTAATCATGTATTGTGGTCGTTAAGTCACTCCGAGTTGAAAATTTAGCAGTCGTCAGGACCCAGCTAGTCGTAGGGTTTCATACCGAGCATGTTTGGGAGAATCTATTCCCAAGCCATCAATAATATTTCAACCAGCACGAATTCTCCAAAAGAATTAACCTGATGATCCTTCGTGTCATAAGGATTCTAACACAACAGAAGGCGCGTTAACCGGACACCCGGTCTGTGCTTTATTGTCATTTCAGTGTCGAGGGCCCGGTTGGATTCAGGGGTGATCAAACCTGGATGTACTCTAAGATAATTCAATACTCCCATGGATTAATTCAAAAGGACCATCATGCTCCAAGGATCCCAATTCCATAGACGGTTCGTAAAACAGACGCCTGGTTCTTTAGATAAGGCCCATTAAGTGTTTCTGGGCCCTGGTCCGGTCCGACCTGATCTGATCAACTAGGCCCGTCCCTCAAAAAGGTGTGGCCGGAAAAGGCAGCCCGACCCATATAGGGTAGGGCTGGAAAAGGGACAGTGACCCACTGGGCAGGCGGCCTGACCCGCTAGTGGCGGCATGCTGGAGGGTGGCCCGGCTGCGAAGGGCATGACCAGCAGTGCATCCACCAGGAGGCTCGGGGGAGCCGCTCCGCCAAGATCCCAAATGGCCAAAGGTCATTCATCCATTAAAACAGTGGCACCAAATGGCTTCCACCCAGTCACCATGGAACCCGCCGGAGGAGGGGATTTTACCTCCTCCGTCGTGGCTTCGGTCATGGTGTCCTACTCACCGTCGGCGCACGAGGGTGCAATCCTTACACTTTCGCAGTCGGCCGATGAGTCAGCCTCCTTCTCTGACTACTACAGCTGATGTGTTGCGGCTCCTTGCACACCGTCGGCTGATGACGACATGTCGTACCTCCTCCACTGTCTGCCAGTGTTGGCTGCTCCGATGACCGTCGCGGCTTCTGGCTGTGGCGTCCTCTTGTGGCGTGCGTTGGCGCGTCGCATCCTTCGCAACCAGTTAGGGTTACTGTGTTGGCGGTCATCCATGGATGGGGAAAGGGTAAAAAAGTTGTCGAGGGTTCAGGCCGGGTTCGTTAGGCCTGCAACCTCCACGTTAGCTCGTGATAAAATGGAGGATAAAGTGGTTTTAACAATTTCATGTATTAAACAAAAAACCAATCCTCACAAGGATACCCTATAACAACCTCCCACAAAACGAATGAATAGTGGATCAACCCTTTAGTCGGTTGACCCGCGTTCTTTGTGTAATTTTAAAAATGGGGAAGAGGGAATCAAAAAATGAACAAAAGAAATAACCCCTACCTCAAATCATCCGAAAAATGCCCATTCATAAAGGTGGGATGGTATTATTCTTTCTTGAAACCAGTTCCCAATGACGCCACTCATACATCTCCCTTTGGTTATTGGTTTGGAGTCCTCAATATCCTCCCACTGGGTTGGCTCCATCATCTAAGGGTTTGGAGTTGCGGAACTCCATAAACACTTCATTTCATGGTGAAGATGTTCTGATACCTCTCCCGAAGCTCCATATATATAAGAGACAGGGATGGAAAGTAATGACGTTTGAGTATAATGGGGCTCATCAATTAAGAAGCTTCTTAATTTCACAATGATGTTATTACTTAGGTTTGGTAGGTCAAGCCATTTATTTCCTTGACACATCTCTAGCCACCTACCCTTTACTATCTTGTTGGAGGATATTAAATAAAATGAAAAAAATTATTTTATTTCATTTCCTAATATAAATTCAAAAAACATAACTTTTTCTCTTGACCTACTAAAGTCAAAGAAAATCCTCCCTTAAGTGAATCTCGGTGCTGCAAATTCAACGGTGCCCTCATATTTTTAATCTGAGCAATGGTTCAAAAGTTTGAAAACACTACTCATGCGTTTATTGATCGTACCCAAAAAATTTTGAAAATATATTCTGGGCACTCTGGGTCTCATAATCAAGTGCTATCAATTTTCACAGATTCATACTAATTTCATATAACTAAAAACATTACATTGAATAATCTATGTCTTTACAGGTTTGCTAATTTTTCATACCATTAAAATAATTAAATAATACAACCGAATAATTTTAATTAATTAAATCATTATATCAATTTATTATCCACTAAAAGAGGCTAATATTAATTTTTTATAATATAAAATTCATGTTCATTATTAATCACTGACACCATTATTAGTGCATTTTACACTTTGACCATAATTTCACATTATGGTTGTAATTCCTTCTTAAAATGAACTACTACATGGTACCTTCTTGAACATCTCATAAAAAACATAATGGTCTTGATTTTATATTTATATATTATTTTCATGTCTCCATTGATATATGGAGAAATTAATTCTTTTGTAGCACTTGGAGATTCAATTTGGAAGACCACCAAAGTGGGCTTTGAAGCAACCACATTTTGGGCGAAGTGATTTGGACAGCATCCCAATAAATGTACTTTATAGGGCAGGATTCAAACTCAATGATTCTGAAACATTTAATGAAGATAGAGGATATTATGGGGAACATTTTATTAAACATTGGCCCAAGTTGATTAAAAATTTTTAATGGTGTTCCAGGCGGCCCATATTGATGATGAAATTCTGGGCCAGATTCAGAGGCCCAGAAAAACCGTCCACCTTTGTAATCATATCTCATGAACGGAAAATTATTTTGGGCTGACGTTTTACAGGATTATAGGGTACATCCTGGGATACATTGTATCCTTCTATGTCCCACTCTAATTCTGCAATCTAGAAGGTCCTTTTGGTGCGTCTTTTCGGTGGATGAAAGATGGCTGCCACTTCAAGGGAAGAGTGGAAAAGTTTCAACTAGATTAATTTTCCACCAAACTAGGCTCACCAAAATTAATTAAAGAAACATGGGAAGACGGGGGATCAGAAAAAGGCTTCCTAAATGTCTATTTAAGGCAGTAGTGGTGGAGTATTTTAGGGATCTTAGAGATTTGTTTTTATAGTAATTTTATTATTCCAATTTTTCTTTGTAACGTTCTTCCTTCTCATGTAAGTTGTTCGAATCACCATAGTCATCAATAAAAGTTCTTATTCTTATCTTGTTTTGTTCTTATTCATATCACCTTGATATTGTTTCCTCAAGGTGTGAACTTTTTCACACCCAAACTTGTGATTTTGTTCACACAATGGTAAATTGATTGTTATTTTGTTGTTTTTACATCTTCAATTCCACCCTCGTAAGTCTACTTCCCGCTTCCATTGAATAAATGTCAACAATGGTGGGATAACTATTTTATGGGTTGATCGAAGGGTGTAGATAGGGCCTGGATTGGATGTTATTTATCACTCTATTAATGTTATTAATTTCTTTTATTTTAGTTTCTTTCACTCAATGATTTTCTCTCTCCCTCTTCCTTATTGAAGTTATTCACCCCACTTTTATGAGCTAATTATATCCTTTACCTTGGAGTGCTCATGAAAATGATCCTACAAGTTACTAGGTGACTAGAATGTGTTTGTGATGTTTTTTAGTTAGTATGTGATGAGGTTATTTTGAATTCTTTGCATGAACCCGTTTCATGTTAATGAAATTGAAACTGTTAAAAAAATAATTCATCCAATCCTCCCAGAGCAATAACCTAAGATCAACCCATTACCTCATAATTTGAATTCACATAGATCTCAAACACTCTTTTAAAACCATATAAAATAAACCCAAGATGGCCACTTCATAGCCAAAACACATCTCTTTTTTGTGTATCTAAGGATCTTCTTAGGTCTTTGAGGATTCGATAACTGAATCTACACTACAAACGACCTCTTAACAATTAGAACATGGGTAAATTTGGGAGAAACCAAATTTTTGTGTCGTTTCCAGGGACCTAAGTAAGTTACCTTAGACACTAGCATCCTCTTCTCACCCCATAGTCTCTATTCTCACCCCTATCTCTCTTATCATTACCCCTTTCTATTAGTGTATGTCTTTAGAATCTAAAATACAACATTCTATATTTTCCAATGGAGTATCTTCCAAATTATCATTTCAAAAACTCATGCTGGAATAAAAAGGAAAATAAATATTGGTATTCCCCAAAATTAGAAAATTTCTTTGATCAACCATTGATTAATTACCACACAACTGGTGAGATGTACAATCAATGGGATGATGATTGATTAAAGGATCAATTTCCAGCCCTCTAGCGAATGATTGAAGAGATCAAACTTAATGAAGGTCATGATTTACAATATCCTATCTAGCCTAATCCTAAAAAACTTATTAAACAATTGTATAATCAAATGGATATATTGAGTTCTTAGGTATCGTCTTTGAGATTAGAACTACAATGCATTAATAATTTTAAGGAACTCATCTATACACCAACTATACCTTCCAAAATATTATGTGGAGTGTCTAGTTTCCCAAAAACCTCTCATGAATTTATTGAATAACCAACCTTTGGATTTGGGGTAGGGGAAGTGAATCAAGAAATTGTTGAAGGGTATTTAAATCAGGAATAAATTGATTTCATGTATTCACAAGAGGGAAATTTGAAATTGTGAATTGAGTCTTTTAAGTATAACTCTATTAATGATTATTCAAAAACACAAATCCTTCAAAAATTGAGAGAAATAAAAAACATTGAGTCCATACTCATTCCTACCAATGTTATTTCAAATTTTTTGGTTGAATATTCCATTCAAAATGAAATAATATTGTTGAGGAATTTGGAAAATGAAACTAATTTGGATTCTAATTCTCAACCTGTGTCTGAATGACCAATCCAAACCGAGCTCAAAATCATTTTCCTTAAATCCCCAATCAAGTATTACATCATAGGATATAATCATGAAATTTAAATTATAATTCACTCTTATCTTGAAACCAAAAATGTTGGAATGATCATTGATGTCTTTGGCAAGACTATAGTGGAAACTGGTCAACCATTTCTTATATTCCTTGGATTTTCCAACTCATTTTAGAACATAGGTTTGTACATGTCAGAAATTATAATCCAAGAATCAATCTAAATAATGTATAAGAGGAGAAATATGAGGTCCTTAAAATGATTAAAGTTGGTATTGGGTAAGTTATGGGGTTCAGGTCAAGCTAGCGACGTTAAACGAAAGCGCTGCATGGGAGGCAACCTGTGGATTTCATGTTTCCGTTCATTTAATTAGTACCTAAAACAATTTAAATTTTCTTATTTTATGAGTAATGATGGGTATGAAAGGGGAGAACCATATTCATTTGTGTCACGTGGTGGGATCCTTGAGTAATACCTTACCAAAAAATTTAAGAGAATACAATGTATCATCAGTTTTTTAATTTATATGTGTTTGTATGTTAAAGGACAAATAAAAAAAATCCTTAGACTATTGACTTGTTCTTATTTTATGATTAAGGATGGGTTTGATAGGGGATAACAATATTCATCTGTGTCACGTGGTGTGATCCCTGAGTAATACCTTACCCAGAAATTTGAGAGAAGACAATGTATCATCAGTTTATTTTATTTTTATGTTTTTGTAGGTTAAATAAAATAATAAAATAATAATAATTTCGATTGATGACCTGTTCTTCTATCATGAGTAAATATGGGTATAAAATTGGATCAGCATATTCATCCGTGTCATGTGGTGTGATCCCTAATTAATACCTTACATAGAAATTTAAGAGAAGACAATGTATCATCTGTTTATCTTATTTTATTTTTATGTTTTTTTAGGTTAAAAAGAAAATATATAGAAAATATATATAAAACAATTAAATACATGTCGTAGGTCTTTGGGAAATTCTTATCACAACCATCTAATCTCATGGGACTCGAACCAGAACTAAAGGGAGACTAGGGAATTCATTTTCAACATCAACCACCAGGTGACTTCATTCCATAATTTTCATTTTCAATGTCTTCATTGATCTTCTCTCCTACCCCATCTAAGTTTTCATTTCTTTAAACATTGGGTACAATGTTATTCTCTGTTGGGGGAAGATGAAATAAAAGAATTTATTTTGTTTTTATCATAAAATGTGTTGAAGGAAAATTTTCATAAACCTTTAACATGATTACACACATTGAAAACTCCAAAATTCGATATCAAATACTTTTGAATGCCTTTATTCTGATTTTAATTAAAGGTTAAACTCATGTTCATAGATTTCTGAAGTGCAGTTTTCTGATGTGATTTTCCTCCGTTTATATTTTCATCCATTTATTTAAAAAAATCACAATGAAAATCCTCCAGATTGTGGATTATTAGTTTGAGTTCTTGGTGTCCATAATAAATTTCATAGGGTTGGTGATCATTTTAATTTTAACATGAGTATTCAAAAAAATAAATTGCGCATAGAGTAATGGATTGACCTAATGTGTGTCTTTCGGCACCTGGGGGTGATGAATCCATAGTTGTCTGGACCAGAGTTGGGAATTTTAAATCTATTTGTGGTAATTTGAATTTTTTTTGATTGAGTTACCTCAAGATGATGCCTGAGTATGTGAGCTTCACTTGGTTCTATAAGATCTTTAATCCTGAGAGTCATCGGAAAAATATTGCTACATGGGTTGACTTGATTGAGTTCAATTTCAATTACCATAGGAAAATTGAAAAAAAAACAAAAAAACGGAAAAAATGAATACTCATCTTAATATTTAATATTGATTCCTCCTAGAGCTTCTACCACTTCTCCCTCAAATGAAAATGAACCCCCATGTCTATTGTGACACACAACACTTCATCATCCTTAATTGAAATTGGATGAAATATGACGAGGAATTTGAGTGGATGCAAGCTAGCTGCCACTTCGGGGGAAGAGTGGAAAATTTCCATCTTCATTAATTTTCCACCTACCTAGGCTCACCACAATTAATTAAATACACATGGAAATATGGCAGAACAACCAAAATATTTCTAAATTCATATTTAAGGTAGTATTGGTAGAGTTTTTTAGGGATCTTGGAGCGTTGTTTTCATTGTAATGTTATTTTTCCAATTTTTCATTGTAACGTTCTTCCTTCTCATGTAAGTTGTTCGAATCATCTTAGTTTTCAGTAAAGGTTCTTATTATTCTCTTATTTTGTTCTTCTTTATATCACCTTGATGTAGTTTCTTCAAGGTATGAACTTTTTCACACCATACCTTGTTATTTTATTCACACAATGGTGGAGTGATTGTTATTTTGTTGTTTTTACTTCTTCAATTCCACCCTCGTAAGACTAATTCCCGCTTCCATTGAAAAAATTTAATCAATGGTGGGATAACTCTTTTATGGGTTGATCTAAGGGAGTATCTAGGGGATGGATTTGATGTTATTTATCACTCTCTAAATGTTATTAATTTCTTTTTTTGAGTTTATTTCATTTAATTATTTTCTCTCTTCCACTTCCATATTAAAGTTATTCACCCCGCTTTTATGATCAAATTAGATAATTTACCTTGGATTTCTCAAGAAAATGATCCTACAATTTTATATGTGATTATCATGGGTTTGTGAAGGTGTTTAATTAGTAAGTGATGAGGTTAGTTTGAATTCATTTTATGAACCCTTCTCAAGTTAATGAAATTGAAATTGTAAAAAAATAATTCATCCAATCCACCCTGAGCAATAACCTAGGATCAACTCATTTTCTCATAATTTTAATTCACATAGATATCTACAAGCTATTTTAAAACCATATAAAATCAACCCATGATGGCCACTTCATATCCAAAAACCCATCTCTTTTTATTGTGTGTCTAAGGATCTTCTTAGGTCTTTGGGGATTCGATAACCCAAGCTACACTACAAGCCACCACATAACCATTCGAACTTGGGTAAATTTGGGTGAAACCATACATCATTATAATGTGATGAATTAATGAAATACACTACATCGTGGATGTAGAAGTATGTACAGTGCATGAATGATGATACTGTTTTTCTTAATGGATGGGGTATATGAATAATAAATTATGATACCCTTAAAAAATTTACATTAAATTATATAAAGGATACTAATATAATTATATATTAGTTATAGATGATATTTTAATGAAGATAATTATTATTATAAACTATCTACTTAATAACACTCACATTAGAGACATAAATTTTCCTTGGAATCCTCTTTTAAAATGAAGACCTTAAGATAACTATTGGATACCATAATCTTTTGAAACATGGAGACTGTTATAGGAGGTTTTAAAAGAATGATTTTAAAATAGAAATATCAATACAAGGTAATAATTTCAGTGGTGATAATATTACCATTTTTTATGTTAATGGAAGGGTATTTTTCGGATAAACCCAAATAATATAAAAAATGCGAGGTTACCTTTCAAGTGAAAAAGACCCGAAATTTGAAAAATGGGGGAGATGAAAATTATTTTGTGTACTAAATCACATTAACCCCTCTTTTCTTAAAACCATTAATATTTTTATGGATTTTTATATAACATTTAATGGTTACTATAATTATCTTTTAAATTTGTAATTAACTTATCTCCATAGAAATTAATTTTGATAACAAGATTTATATTAATTGTTTTACATATATTTATTATTATTATTTAAAATTATAGAATATTTTTAATAATTTTATTAAATGTGTGAATATATAAATTAAAAATAAACACCCACAATCACAGACAATAGTTTTCTAAATAATATTTTTTATGATTTAAATTTATATATAAGATTAATTTACTATGGCTAGTGATGTTATAGAAATAAATTGATTTCTTATATAAAAATAATGGATAAGATATTTTCGTGGAAATCCTTTGTTAAATCCCTTATAGAAATATATAATCCAAAGAAGAGACTAAAATAATATTTTTTTATTGAATTTATATTTTAATTAATTTTAATAACGATGGAAGAAGGTTTTTTATGTTCAAATAATATCTTAAAATCCATATTTTTATTCCATAAATTCAAATTTTATTACCCAAAATGTTTTTTAAACTTCTAGTTAATTCTTATGTAACAATAAATTCTGATATATTACATGTTTTATGATAACCATATTTCCTTATATTAAAGAATCACTTGCAAAATAACCTAAAAAATTCGTAGTATTATATTATTCTGGGAATAACATATAATTGATATTCTATTAGTTTATCCAAAATGATTTCAAGATATTTGGAATGGTCATGTCGATTGTGAGAATACACCAAGCGGTCATCCATAAATACCTCCACATATTAATATAGATTAGGATGGAGAATCAATTCATTAGTTCCATGGATACTTGTAGTGTGTTCATGTGACCAAATTACATAAACAAATAATCATATAGACCATTTCTACTATGAAATGTTTAATGAGGTATTTCTGTATCTCGAACATGCACATAGAGTTATACCAACCACATATCAATTTTCAATAACATCCAATCTCAACAAAGCAAAAGAAAATGTTCCCATATCCATATAAAGGGATAACAGTTCTTAAATTTCAACTGGTTCAATTTCTGGTAATCTAAACATATTCTAAGGGTTCCATCCACCTTTTTCAACAAAAAAAACTACTGAATCCCTTAGATATGTATTAGTTCATATTAATCCTTTGGGATCCATGTCTTCTAGATTTATCTTGAACTCCTACAACTAAGTTGTATCCGTCCAACAATAATAAATGGATATTGGTGAAACTCTTAGAAATATCTTGATAGAGAAATCAACCTCTCTCTCATACGGTAAAACTGAAAAGTCACCCAAAAAACATCCCTAAAATGATCAAGTATTAGATATAAATAAACCAGTTGTGATCCACAAAAATAAAGATATAATCTATAATTCATGTAAGTTATCATACCTATCCCAAAATTTTATCATCTAGATTGGCTCGTCTGGACATCCCATTCATATTTTTTAATAAAAATTCATCCATATGATGATGTGAAATTTACCCTATATTGATAGAAATCATAATGATCATGATAATAAGCCTAAAAGTCTATTCTATATATGATTTCAAACTGGGAAACCCCATGGAAAATAAGATTCCATAAGAAGTGACACCAAAATATCTTTAGAGGCACTCCTTTAAATAGTGTATGCATTCTATTATGATCCCCAATGACGTTATTAAGGTCATAAATACATCATAATACTAACCAATGAGCCCATATAATTCCACCATAGGTAAAAATTTGAATCTATGTGATACATTTGTATCAAAAAGCACAAATACTAATGTAGTGGCTAATAAGATCCTACCTCTCACTAGATATTTCATGGCACTATTCTTCTTCATTTTAGGCTATATATAATACATCTGTCCTGAATGATGGACCATGTGAAACAACCTTACCACCATAAGAAGGACCAATCTAATTTCTAGGTACAACAGGTTTTTGGATACCCCCCCCCCCCCACTCATAACCTTGTCAAATAATCATGCACTACTCCTTATCCGATCTTGACATGGATCTAATAATGCTTCTCAAAAACCTGGAGTTCGATTCGATATCCTTCAACTTACTACAGGAGGGAATTCCCTGCAATAATATTTTATTTGGACCATCCTAATGAAATATCATAAATTTATTAGGTCACAATCAAACTGATACTTTATATGTCTCCATTTTTCACACCAATGACATAAAATAGTGCTACCATCAATAACAACATGGTCGGTACTCCGCTAAGAAGAATCCTCGAAACATAGATTTTGTCAATAAGACATTGTAATACTAGATTGAGAGGATGAAATACATTAATCTTTTTCACCAATATTACATAGTATCCACTCTGTAATAAAATATTCATTCACTATCTTAGTAATAATGATCAACTAGAAAAAAATTACATCTAATTGAATAACATGTTGGATAAATTTCTCAAAGAATATAACCCTTAATTGCTCATCAGAAATGTAAATTAGTGAAAAAATTTAATGCTCTATTATTTTCCCAAATATTCCGTAACATACATCATTCCCTAATCTAGATTGGAGAACTCACTTTCCCTCTCTACTCTCATTGTCTAAGGGAAAAATGATTCGTAAAACCTAGATTTTATATCCCTCCAAATCATATCTTAGAGGAAATTAGATTAGTTCAAAAATTCCCCCATCTCTTAGCTTTTCCTTGAAGCATATAAGTCACTATGTTTAATATCTTATCATGACATATATCTATAATCCAAATTATAAAAATAGATAGTCCCATATCCACATATCAACACCCTATGGTCTCCATCCCTAGAATAAATCGATGGATACTACAATAAGAACACACACATCATCTCTTCCGTAGATGATGCATGCTATAGTACTCCCTAAAAAATATAAATATAATGCAGAAATCCATCAGATAATTGTGCCTTTGCACCCATATTTGGAACAAATACTCTATTAATTATTGACATTATAAGAGGATCTACTGGTACCTCATGACCTGCAACATCCAAAGCATGGTCATTTCCACCATCCTCATTTATGACTGGAGGTCATTGTGGTGGAGTTACTATTCAATTAACAACACCCACCTCATTAATGATACATAACCAGAATATCACAGTTCAAAAAACTATTGATACGTCAATGCATTCCAATAATAGATCATACTCATCTACGATATCGTAGTACCAGGACTTGGTAAAAAATAAGCAGTCAAAAAATTCACTAGGGACTCTACCCACTCCCGACTCCAAATCCAAGACTACTTCATGTTCTATATTCAACCATTTCAATTTCAATTTAAATTCTAATTTATATTTAAATAATATTTCCATCATTCAAACAAACGGTTCACCACTTATTATATGTAATGGAACATACAACTCATGAACAAAATGGTGACGTCCACTTAATACATACCATAACACATTATTATCTATAGGCACAATGGTTCATGACTCAAAATTACATAGTTTAATTAATAATTTATATTCTATAAACTCGGAAGGAAAACACTATTTGGGTTATGGAATACTCTATATGTATCAAATATATATCTCAATCTTCAGTACTAATAGATTAAAGTATACATTGATATAATAAAAGGAATATGAAACAATATCATACAGTCAATAAATGAATCCTATATAGCATGGAATTATGAATGGAATGTTAATCCTAACTTGTTCCAAAAATGGTTAATGATAATTATACTCTAGTATCATCAAGAAATGTAAAAAAATATCCTCAATCCTATCAATAATATAATCACAATTTATGTGAATCGCCCAATGGTGGAATGTATTCAACTAGAAGAGTCAAAATCTAGAAAACAAATGATTCATTCTTAGAAATTTGGATTCCTCTCGTATGTGGTTATCCACACCAAGGAAAATCTGAATACCAAATTCCAATTCATTCTTAATCCCTTTATATTATCTCAAAATAGTATTATCATAAAAGAAATGATCTAATTACACTTGTTAGTATCCCTACATGGGTGTTAATAAATGGTTCCCTGAGATGGTGGTTCACATGGTCTCAAGCGAACCTCCCAATTCACCAGAGGATGCTAACTAGTATAAGGTTCCTAGGGTGTTCTATTCAGGATAATAAACACTCATTTGAGAGCATAAAATACCTATAGTAATGGAATAGATAAAAAATGGCAGAATTAAACCAAGCATAAATAAATATAAACATCCACAAGAAGAATATATAAACAATAAAAAATTTGTTCTCATATATAATATGTTCTCTCAGATTAAATTTTTTAAAAGTTATTAAAAAGGTATAGGAGTGTCATGTTCAATAGATGTATCAAAATATGAAAAAGACCAAAAAGGGCTATCCCAGAAACCATCACAAGACTAGCTCAGTCTTATTATCCCCTAGTCCTAGACATGATCAATATAGCATCCCACAATGGCCACTTTACCTAATACATAACATTGTCCATGAATTCTATCTTGGTACTAAATGGCAACCCAAAGAGGGTGTGATATAACATCTGTTAGGTACCAACCAATTGAGTGTTTAAAAAATATTGTGTATACAATTTAAACAATGGTAGTGTGAAATATATATCACATGTATTATAATGAACAATATTTTATGTACATTATTATTACATCAGAATTGAATTATGTTTATTACAACATATTAAGAAATGATGATAGGACCTTATATGTATTGTGTCTTTAGAATCTGTGAAACATAAACAACTAGTTTATAAAAAATCTACATTGTCTCCTGTTTATTTCATCATAACAAGTCTCCTTTTTGGAATATCATATTTAATACCCTTATTCCTGACATGGGGAAAGGAAACACACAAAAGTGTGAGCTCAAATTCTTAGTAAGGGTAAACAAAGGAAATATCGATCATATCATATTCGTAGGAACATAACATTTAAAAATCATATCCTGTAAAATAGACCATAATATAATGTCATGTGATAAATCATAGAAGTGAAATGTAACCCCAATGATCATAACATAATGCATGAAATTTTTTGGAATTCACGCATAAGAATATAAAATCATTTCATATTATTCAAGGATCATTGCCAAGAATATTATAGGAGACAAAGTCTATTACTGAACCGAGTTAATTCCACATTCCAATCCTGTATCACTGAACCAGATTAACTTTCCATAACTTCCTTGTCTATGTCATGAGATATAATTCTTTACCCAATTAATTGGATGGAGATATAGGTCCAAACCATATCAAAATAACACCATTCTTATGTGTGCCAAAAAAACATAAATTATACATCATTTCATAACCCATGTAATAAAATGAGATTCTTAAACATCATGTCATAACAACATAATCCATATAAGATAAAAGGACTTCATAAAAAGAATTCAATCATATCATAATCAAATAAGAGTAATAATAGGTATATAAACATATCCCTAATTTATCTTTGATGGAAAATAATTTTGATAAAACACTTGAACATAGTTCTGGGTAAAATATCCTTACTTCATCAAAAACATTTTATTTTCTAAATATGTTGTGAAATTTTAAAATAAATTAAGTTAATTGAAAATAATCATTAAAACCTGTAATGTAATCTTGATGGAAATAATTCTCTGTGAAAGTGTAAAAATCCTTTCATAGCGTATACGTTAAAAAACATTCTCCTTGTATTTTTGATGGAAAAGTCAAAAAAACACCTCGTATGGTAAACAAATGGCATATTCCTTCCATACCATGTTGTAAAAGTAAAAATGGGTGAAAATGAATTTATACATACCTATAATAATAGTAAACATTTTATGAAAATATTTTTAGAAAACATTGGAACGGATGATAAATATAACACCTGTAAATACTAAAGTGTAAAAAATCTTGGATAAAAATGAGATTTCAATATTTCTCCATACCTTAGGTATGATATGATTTGTACATATTCAAACATAACATATAATAATTTAAATAATTTCATTGACTTATTCATGAATCGTATTCATTTTATGATATCATATATGGTCTTATTCTTATCTGTTTGTTAGTAACATTTTATTGTTACTCGTTATCCGGGTGTTAACTGCTTTATGTTCATAAGCATGTTTTGTCAAATAAATTCTTATTAATCTTTTTAGAATATATTTATATAATTAAAATAATATTATTAGTATAATATATATCATATTTATTCATTTAATTGATTTATATAAACATCATTCAATTAAAATCGTGTATAAAAAATCGCATCACATTGTGGAGACGGTAGATTGTACGTACGCACGAGCGACGATATCATTCACATGATTGTGGAATTTTATTGTATGGAGTATAATATTTCAGAATAAATATAATTTTAAAATAATAATATATACTTATTATTTCCATCATTATACCCATCTATGTATTTTGGTGACGAACAATGCATTACACCACGACGTGGAGACGATGGGCCGTACATACTTACTCATGGTGATTTCATTTTTCATAGGATGGACAGAAAATAGAATATGGTTTTCTCATATTAATAATAAAATATAATTATACAAGTGATACTAGGTTTATTTCTTAATAATTATATAACTCATATAGAGTAATTAGATAAATAAAGAAGTTTGAATGAATCGGTAAAGGATATCACCACTTCTTCGACGTGCCTCTTCTAAACCACCAATTAGGGAACTAATGTTTGTATCTAAAGAAGACCATGACCTCTAGTTTGTTTTTAGGGAAGTGTATATGGAAAATAGACAGGTTTTGGCCAAGTTTTAAGGCTCAAAATGGACTAATGTGGAGAGGGAGGAGGAGCCCCTTTATAAAAGAGGAGAGGGGCACTTTTGGAATCCTCAAAAATATTAATTTATAATAAAATTAAACCCAATATAAAAACCTCCAAAATGAATCAAAATTGATGATGTGATAATATAGGGTTTTAATCTTATCAATCAAATAAATTTATACATGTTTTGATTTTATTTTAATCCTTATCATTTTGATTTATCCTTATTTAATCTATTTAATTTTATTTCTCATAATAATATTCTATATTTTAAATGGTAATAAATACTTACAAAGGTGTTTTAAATTTTCCATAATTGAATAAATTGTGACATTTTATACCATATAATTTTATTTTTAAAATTTCTAAATATTTTTTTGATTTTTAAACAATTTAATAATATGTTATTTTTATAAAATATCAATAGTGACAATTTTTACACTATTTATTTATTTGAATTTATATAAAATCCTCACAGAAGATAGATTTGAACCAAAATATTTAATAGATTCATAAAATATCATATGAATCCAGAAAATTTGTGTAGAAAATCAGTTTTTTTATATAATATTTATTTTAATATTTTTAAAACCATTTATTTGATATTTATGTTAATAAGATAAATAATACTACATCTTTGTATAATTATTTAATATAATTATTTTTTGCATAAAAATTAAAAAAAATACTATGATGAAGATAAATCTAATATATTTCATAATAATACTTTTATTCTAATTTATCATCTAAAAAACCCAACATTAAAAATTTTATATTTATTAAATTATGATGGAGAAAAATTTGACATCATTTAAAATAAAATAATATAAGTGTCATAATCTCTTTTATAAGGCTAAAAATTGTCAAAAAGTACACCCTTGGATGATTCTTGTTTAGATATACTCAACCAATATGTTTTGGTCATGTGTTTGGTCATTTGAATGGGTATTATTATTTTAATAATAACTATATTATAGATTTTTAACTAAATAAATATTTTTTGAATCATTAATGTATAAGATATTATGTTAATTACATATTTCATAAAAATTAAAAATAACTTAACAAGATAAAGAGAAAAATATTTATATTTGAAATAACTATTTATAACAAAATTTATATTCGGTATATCCTTATATTAAAAATATTTTAATTATTAATGTTTGAGTGAGACATATTTCACTTTTCGTTAAATAAAATAAATAATATGTCTTAATATCTTTCAAGTGGGTTCTAATAGATACCATTTAGTCCCAGGTATGTTTTATGGGCTAAATATAATCATCCAATTATATTAAGACAAGTTTTAGTGCAATTTTATAATTTTAATTTCACCCTTAATTACTATATTTACCTCTAACCATGGTAAATAAAAAATTTCATTGTTACTATTCATATTGCCAAAAATTAAATGTATCCTATTAACATAATTTGGACTAATTTATTCCTTATATGAAATCCATTTTTCCAAATTCAAGACACAGAAGTTCCAGTAATTAATTTAAAATAATTCCCTTTGTTGAAATAAGAAAACGAGTTTTAAAAGTTAAAACATTGCAAAAGATTGAAATGTTTTTACCCATTAATTCATTGTCAAATTAATTTCAATGAAATAAATTTTATTAAATGGTACAAATATATTCAATTTATATTTTAAAATCATTTAATCTTATAATTTCACCATATAAATTATTTTGATGAAAAAAGTTGTTTTTAATTAAAATTTTGTGTATTTTTACTATTCATCAAAATATGAAAGTTATCATCAAAATATCAAAAATTTATCCAATATATGTTTTTATATCATGATTACATGTAATAAGACTTATTTGACCAATTTAACTTATAAACATGTCAAAAATATATTTAAAATGGGTGCGCCATCAAAAGGTCATAAAACTGCATTTTTTGAAAAATACTTCTTTTATCTGAAAAATTGACTTTTTTTCTTGTAGTGTGTTCTATAAAATGTGTAGGATAAATAAAAATTATATAAAATTCAAAATTGGGTTAATACGATTCATATCGTATAGTTTATATCCCATTAAATAATAATATATCGTTGTTTAGTGAAACTCGCTATCGCGTACAACACAAGCTATCAAGGAAGGTCGCTCAGGCATGTAAATAAAGCCAAATTATTGTTTCATGTAGTTAAATCTTCATTTGGTGTAGGGTATAACATTATCCAAACATAGTTAATTTTTATATTGAATAGAATCTATACTCTTTTTTGAATTCTATCAAAAGAACTTGGGATTGTGTGTAATACAAGACATCAACTAAATTAAGAAGAATATATCTCATACAATCTAGGGGTGTTCAATTCTATCCCCCTTAAAAGTAATTTCACCCTTGAAATTCATTGGGGTTATAAATAATTTACTACATCAAAATTTATTTCATGGAAACCCACATTGTAAAAAATAATACCAAAACTTGACTTTAAAATGGAACATTAGATACATAACCGTTACCCAATGTAAATCATAGAAGAAAATAAGTGATAAGTGAAAACATAGATATGGGTGAGAAATATATCCATCCGGTTCTAATGGAGAGTGGTAGAGAAGATGGGTATAAAAATTTCAATAATCAAAAATCCACAAATTTGTGATGATTTACGGTACCATCTGATTAATCGGATATGAAGGTACTTGGATAACATTTTTGTTTTTCAAGATCCTTTACCTAAAGATAAAGAAAATGAGAAGAAATAATTACTTTATTTTAGTACAATATCATTATTTTTCAATCCTTGGTCAATTTTCACTTCATCTATAATTTAATGAAATGAAATTGAATTTTTCATTCATGAAGTGTTTGCAGATCATGTGATCAAATGTTATGCAATTCCATCTGTCTCACATGTTTTCAAATATACATAAGTCCGTAGATGGTGAGATTAATTGTATATGGTTCACAAAATTGACTTATATTTCATTTATCATAACAATTAAATAAAATAAATGCAATTTATCCTATCCTGGGACTTGTTTTAGGCTAATGGTAGGTGATAAAGGCCTGTCACACTTCAGTGGTGGGTTCGATTCCCACCAGCCTTATACGATGCGATAGGTTGTCACCTGTCCAGCGGGTTTTCCTTTTTCTATTAATATACGATTATAAAATTCCATAAATAATATAAAAAAAGGTTCTAGCCTTAAATAATACTATATGATGCCCAACTTAATCCATTAAAATTCTTAGGCATATCCAAAATATATTTGTCCAATCTCACAGTACAAGGAAAACAATTACCATAAAGGTTATATAACAATCTTGGGAATACCATCATTAATTCCAATATAAGATTTATCTTGTTGGTCACATTCCAAATATATGAATACATTAGTCATGTATTCTATTTAAACATTAATTACCATTGAACATTAATGAAAACATGAATTCAGTTAACACTTTCCACATACCAAAAATACCAATAAAAATCAATACTCTGAAACCATGATATTACTTTGTCGTTTTATGAGCTAATTAATATAATCAAATATCTCATTATCTCCTTATCCCTTCGTTATGTCCATATCATGTGCCTTCCCAAAAAAAATCAATCACTTTTCATGGTTACCTGTACCATATAATTGTGGAAAACCATAATAGTCTAATACATAGATATTCCAATATTTGATAATACTATAAATGATATTCCACAAGACTATCATGAAATCCCATTACATAAACACATATTCATTCCCCTACTTTGTTTTCATACTCAACATCTCCAATAGAGATCTCATGTGACTTCCCTTTGCCTTCTTCCTTAAGAGATTGTTGATTTCGATCATCACTAACCCTTAGATTTGGGCATTTGTTAGCATAATACCTCATTTCTATGAACTTATAACATTGAAGTTTTGGTGCTGAATTATATGTAGTCTTTTCTCCATTCACTTCATCAGAAACCTTTTTCCCATTCCTTCAGCACTCAACTGCTTGATGACCTTATTTTCCACACTTGAAACATTATCTAGTCTTTTTAATACAATCTATACCTTGCTTCTTTCAACACATTGAGCATAAGGAAACATTTATATTTTTTTCACCACTATATTGAGATTTTCCCTTAATCTCCATCTTTCATTTCCTATCAAAAAATGAGATGTTTTTGTAACACCAACTTCCAGTTCTACCTTGATAGCACAACACACAATCTATTCTGAGTTACTGTAGCCTCTTATAGATAATCCCCTTAAATGACTTGTTTTTAATCCATTGAATAATCGATCAACTTTATATTCATGTTGGATGATAAATCCAGAATCATACCTTGAAATTCTTATAAAAGACACCTCATATGTACCAAAAGCTTCATCATTCTATTGCTTATGCTCAAGGAAATCCTTTCCAATCATTGATTGAAGAATACTTGGAAAATACATACTCAAAAATAAGTTCTTAAAATCATACCATTCCACGGATTCAATTTCATATTGCAGCCTTGTATTCTTAATTAGATTCCACCACTAGTCTGCCTCACCTACTAAATAATAGATAGAGAAAATTACATTTTCATCTTCCGAACAATGATGTATGGAAAATATCTTTTTAATTTTATTGATCCTTTTTTAGCAACAAGTTGATCAGAAGACCCATTAAAATGATGGGTACGTTGCCTCGTGAAGGACTTAATAGAATATTGTTCTCTACCCAGCTCATTGGGAAGTTCAGAATTATTCATAGATTGTTTAAGTATAAAAATAAAAAATTTCACTCCCTCTCCCATAGAATTTGTTTGTTCAATAGGACAATCATTGTGTTTCCCAATGCATTGATCATTAACATGGTTCCTTCGGGTTCTATCCATTGTCTAAAACCCAAAACAAATAGCGTGAGAAGCAAAAATCATACTAGGAAAACATCATAAACAAGGGGGAGTATTTTTAATCAATAACATATTAAGTTTAATCCTATGTTATTCATGATCGTTATTATTATTCTAGGATTATAATTTATACTTATATTAACTGTAGAGACATCCCTAGACATACCTTGGAAATATCTCTAGGGAACTCACTACAGTTTTTGCATCCTAGTTTCCAAAGGTTAACTATTACATTCCTCTAATACCAACTATAACTACCCAAAATTTACATACATTGTTATTACATTATAATTGATGTATGACATTACAACATATTACAAAACAATGACATGACTTTATAGGTATAATTCCATTAGAAACCAGGAAACATAAACAACTAGTTCATAAAAAATCTACATTATCTCCCACTTATTAAATCATAACTAGACTTCTTAGTTGAATATCATATTTAATACCTTCCTTCCGGACTTGGGGAAAAGAAACATACAAAAGGGTGAGCTCAAATGATCAGTAAGTGTAAAAAATATAAATATCAACCATATCATATTCATAAGAACATAACCTTTGAAAATCGTATCCTGCATAAGATATCATATTATCATTTCAGGGGATAAATCATAGAAGTTCAATATAATCCCAATAATCATATAATAATACTTGAAACATTGTGGCACACACACATAATCATAAAAATATCATTTCATATTAGTCAATAAACATTTCCAAGACCTTAAAAGCGGACAAAGTCCATTACTGAACTGAGTTCACTCCTCATTCCAGTCCTATATCATTGAACTGGATAAACTTTTTGTTCTAGACATGTCTTTCTCATGAGATATAAATCATTAACCAATGAAATTTAGGGATATATAGGTCCCACCCATGTTATAATTAAACCATTCTTATGTGTTCAACAACTACATAAATCATATATCATACAATAACACATGTAATAAAATGAGATTCTTAAACATCATACCATTATAACATAATCCATATAAGATAAAAAGAATTCACTAAGATAATTCCATCACAACATAATCAAATAAAATTAATAATAAGTATAGACACATAAACCTATATCATCTAATATGAAAATAATTTTGATAAAACACTTGAGCTTAGTTCTTGAGAAAAATATTCGTTCTTCATCAAAAAAATTATTTTCTCAATATATCGTGCAATTTTAAAGGAAAAGATGTTAATTTAAACTAAACATGAAAAAATTTAATGTAAGATTCATGGAAATAATTTTCTATGAAATCTTAAAAATCAATTCGTACTATGTAAATTAAAAAACATTCTCCTCGTATTTTTTCCGAAAAAGTCAAAAAGTACCTCATATCGTAAACAAAATAATGATTCCATCCATACCATGGGTTAAAATTAATAAAGGGTTAAAAATAATTTAAAAATAAATGAAAAAATAGTAAACATTTTATGAATTTTTTTGAAAACATGGGAATGGATGAAAAATATAACTATAGTAAATACTTAAGTATAAACAATGTCACATAAAAATGGGATTGTGAGATTTTACCTCACCATAGGTCTGATATTCATTGTATGTATCCAAACCTACTGTATGATAGTTTAAATAATGTGATAGACTTATTAAAGAATCATAGTCATTTTTATGATATCATATATGGTCATATTCTTATCTATTTATTTGCAACGTCTCATATTTACTCATTATTCTAGTGTAAAGTGCTTTATGTTCTTATGCATGTATTGTTGAATAAATTCTTATTCATCCTTTTTTTGTTATAGATATATCATTTAAATAATGGTATTAGTATAATATATATCATATTTATTAATTAAATTCATTTATATAATCATTTTTCAATGAAGAACATGTAGAACGAATCGCATCGCATTGTGGAGACGATATGTCGTACGTATACACAAGTGATGATATCATTCCCATGATTGTGGAATTTTATTGCTTGGTGTATAATATTTTAGTATAAATATTATTTTTAAATAATCATATATAAATACTTCTTCCATAATTATACCCTTCCTTGTATATTGGTGATGAAAAAAAGATTAGTCCACGGTGTGAAGATGGTTGGTCGTACATACACAGGCGCGGTGATTTCATTTTTCATAGAATGGATAGAAGATTGAATATGGTTGTTTTATCTTTATAATAATATATCAGTATACAAGTGATAAAGGATTTATTACTTAATAATTAAAAACTCATATAGAGGATGTAAAAGAAGAGAGAAGTTTTAATGAATTAGTAAAGGATATTACCTCTTCTCCAGCGTGCATCTTCTAAAAATCCTCTTAGGGAACTATGGTTGTTCTTTAAAGAATACCAGTACCTTTATAATGTTTATAGGGTAGTGGAGAAGGTAAATAAATAGTTTCTAGACTATTTTGAATGTTCAAAATGGACTGAAGAGGATAGGGAGGAGGTGCCCTTTTATAAGAGAGGAGATGGGTAATTTTGGAAACCTAAAAAATGATAGTTTATAATAAAATCAAACCACACATAAAACCCCCAAAATGACACAACATCAAAGATGATATGTGATAGGGTTTTAATCCCATCAAACAATAAAATTTATACATGTTTTGTTTTTATTTTAAACCATATCATTTTGATTTATCCTTATTTAATCTATTTAATTTTATTTGTGGTAATAATATTCTAAATTTCAAATGGTTATAAATACTTACATAATTGTTTTCAATTTTACATAATTGGATACATTATTATTTTTTAGACCATATAATGTTAAATTTTCAATTTACATATATTTTTTTTTAAACAATTTAATAATATGTTTTTTATAAGATACCAAAAGTGTCAATTTTGAAACTATTCATTTATTTGAACTTAAATAAAATACATACAGAAGATATATTTGAACAAAAATATATAATGTATTCCTAAAATGTAATATACATTTAAAAAATTCATTGATCACATTAATTAGTTCATATATTATTTATTTTATTATTTTTAATACATTTTATTTCATATTTCTCTTAATAAGATAACTACTACATCATTTTTGTATAATTATTTAATATTCATATTTTTTGCAAAAAAATTAAAAATAAGATACTATTATGAGGAAATATATAATATCTTTCATAAGATTACTTTTAGTATAATTTAATTTCTAAAAACCCATCATTTAAAATGTTATATTTAGTAAATTATGAAGCTCACATCCTTGAAATCATTTAAAATAAAATAATGTAAGTCACATAATCTCTTTTATAAGGATCCAAACGGTCACCAAGTCAGACCTTAGATGATTATGGTTTAGCTATACTCAAGCAATATGGTTTTTAAATTGTTTGATCCTTTCTGTGGGTATTTTTATTTTAATAAAATCTATATTATTGAATTATCACTAAATAAATAATTCCTACATCATTAATGTATAATCTAAGAAGGTATTTATATATTTTAAAAAAAATTAAATTAAATTACCATGATAAAGAAAAATATTTTAGATTTAAAATGTGTATTTATAATCGAATTTATATTTGGTATAACATTATTGTAAAAATAACGAAATTATTAATGTTTCAGTGAGACATATTTCAATTTTCTATAAATAATATAAATTATATGTCTTAATCTCATCCATGTGGGTTTCAATAGACACCATTTCGACCCAGTTATGTTTTAGGGAGAATATAATAGTCCAATTATATTATGACAAGTGTTATAGTAATTTTATAATATTAATTTTACCCTAAATTACCCGATTTATCTTCAACTATGTTAAATAAAATTTACCGTAGTTTCTATTCATAATGCCCAAAAATAAAAGTAGCCTATGGACATGATCTTTACCTACTAATTCCAAATATGGAATCTATTTTTATAGATTGAAGAAAAAAATGATGCAGTAATAATTTTAAAATTAATCCCATTGTTGAAATGAGAAAATGATTTTTAAATGTTGAAACATTGCAAAAGATTGAAATGTTTTTACATATGAATTCAATTTATAATTAATGTTAATGAAATATATTATATTAAATGGTAAAAATATATTCTATTTATATATTAAAACCATTCTTTATTCTAATTTAACCATATAATGTATCTCGATGAAAAAAAATTAATTAAAATTTAGCGTATTTTTAATATTCATAAAAAAAAGAAATATATCATAAAAATATCAAATATTTCTATAAAGTAAATTTTATTATCTGGATTCCAAATAAGAAGTTTAATTAGTAAAATTTAATTATAAACATGTCAAAAACTATATTTAAAATGGGTACACCATCAAAAGGCAGTAAAACTATATTTTTTGAAAGGTATTTCATTTATCTGAAAAATTGGATTTTTTCTCATATTGTGTTCACAAATATGTGTAAGATAAATTAAAATTATATGAAACTCAACATGTGGTAAATAATATTCATAACATCTAGTTTATATTCCATTATATAATAATATATCGCTGTTTAGTGAAAACTCGGTATCGCGTACAACACAAGATATAAAGGATGGTCGTTCTTGCGTGTAATGCAAGCCAAGTGAGTGTTGCATGTACTGAAATCCTCCTTTGGTTTATCTTAGTACATAATCCAATTTTAGTACATTTTTACATTGGAAAAAAATCTATACTCAGTTTTTAATTCTATCAAAAGAACATGAAATTGTGTATAACACAAGACATAAAATAAAATAAAAAGAATCTATCTCATAATATCTTGAGGTGTTACAGGTATATCTCTAATAAATTTAATGTGTGACCCTGTCCAGCAAAACATGGATGTAGGGAAAAAATGGCCAGGTTCCCATAAAAAAGAATTGATATATATAAATATAAATGAACATTTTATACTTCATATTCAACCAACTGGATTCAAAATCTCATTAGGGATATATATACATAATATAAAAACAATAACTACATATGGCTCTCCTTGTAATGAAATAAAAATATCTACCATCGACAAAATATATAATCCATTATACAATATCTATCCAAGACACACGATATAATAGTGTATAATCCACAATGGTCATTCCATGTAATCAAAAGTTTCATACCAAAAAACGACGAATCCAATGTATTTATGACCAAGGCATCATTGTTGAGTACAAGGAGTATCTTGAGAGAATATTGATAAAGACATGGTTGGATCCCAAGGGGAATGTCAACAATCCATGTACAATTTGATCCCATTAATGTGATATCTAAGGGGTAACAGTGGATGTGTCATCCTACATATTCATAATCTAAACAGAAAACTGTTCCAAGGAATCCACTACCATAAACAAGACCCATGGAGAGGAAATAACACTGGAGTCCTATTCAATCATGATCCACGGTATACCAACCATGACATTAACTACCATAATCATATCATCATATCATTTCATTCATCAATTGATAACATTCAGTAATCAAATGTTCTACCAACTCATTACCACTATTGAGTTTAAATAGATTTAAATAATTTAAATCAATTCACTTAATGTATCACATGGAAAAGAGGAATTAACTCTCTACTAATCAATTAAATTTCATTCCCCCAATTTAACAAACTCTCAAATCAGTGGATATATAACTAACACCCAACGAGGTAGTGTAACATATTTCCGAAAATAAGGGTTCACCCTATGGGTGGCCTTGGTTGAGGAAAATGACATCCAACCAAAAAAATACACAAATGGAAACTAAATAGGTTACAATTCATTCACTTTAAACATTTAACAAATATATGGGGAAAGTAATAATGTCTGGAGTGTGGTACAATTACAACATGGTTTATAAAACACAATACTATAATGGAAATTTAATATAATACCTACAATGTATCCTTATTATTGAACTTATATAGTATCTAGCTCTCATTTAGTGAAAATAAACATAAAAATTTATAGGAAATCCCATTAAAATGGCATATTTTCTTGTACAAAAAATATCTCTTTTAATACGTTGTCAAATAGATAATGGAACAATTTTAATTTATCACCCAATATAAGGCAACGAATGAGACCAATGATGGAAAAAATTACGTTTGGATTGAAAATAAAAAACAAATCCCAACTTTAAGAACAATGAAGACGCTATTCAATGGAAATCCATTGTGAGAATGAATGAAATGTTGGATTCAGACTTCTATCAAATATAAAGTCCCTTAAAATATTTTTGATAACATCCATGAAATTTTACTTGCAATTTTAATAATTTATAGATCATGTAATTCTCATCATCATTCCCCTAGGAAAAACAATTTACACACTATAAATTTTCTTACCCAGGACACTACCCATCATGTAATTAGTACACATGATGTACATAAATTACACATCATTTAATTATCCTTCAACCATGTTACATCCCTCATGACACATCCTTTCCAAAAAACAACCCAATAAGAATATGGCCTTGATTATGTTTCATTACATAACATAAACTAGAAAAGTGTTTGGTTATAAATTATACTATTTGTAACTAATATAAAAAAAATGAGCTTACATATAGTGTCATTTACCCATGCATTTGAAGCATTAAACAATGGGTGGTTCATTTATTTCCCCAATAAAATTGAATGAATTATTTTTGTATCATTTACATTAATGATATTTTTGTTCTTATAACACAAACATGATGAATTTTCACATCACTTTTATGTAATTCAGATGATATTTCTTTGCACATTTTTGAAATGTGGTTGGTTCAATCATCTTTCCTCGTTTTCATTCTTATCCAACATCTTGAAACTCCATTAATATCTTTTTATCCTTATAACCAAGGGACTGGTATTATTTTTATATATATACATTGAGAGAACATCAAACAAATTCTTTATAATTAACAAAGTCTTATATCATTAATTTCTTTAGAAGGTTTGGTTTTAAACCACTAATGAATCTATCAATTTATAAATCATGGTTTATAAAAAATCATGTGGAAAAACTTTAATTCCTTGTGATGTTTTCATTCTATGTCATTAGTGATTCACCTTAATTTTTATTCTTTCATATTAACTATATCTCTATCAATACTCAAATGTTTTTAGAGAAATAATTATTAATAAATATTTTCAAAAAAAATTATCAGTCTAACTCTTGTGTTTAATCCTTTAGTTTGGTTCTAATAGTAAACTCTCACTATTGATATGAATAACCATTTATATGTTTAATTGATAGTTTCAACTACTTGGTATCATAAAAATGGACCACATAAAATATCTTATCCACTATGTTAACACACTATCATTTGAAATGTGGATGAGTTGACAATCTAAATATCATTGGCCTTTTCAGGAAAAGGGACTCAATGGATAGTTTTATCTTATTGGGTGAAAGAAGAAATCTAACATGGTTTAGGTAATTGTTCATAGAAAGAGAATAATGGGTAAGAATCTCCATTATGTTTTGAACTCCACCTCCCATATCATAAGTATTTTCATCTATGAAATCATTTCATTATCCCAAAAAGGAATTGGTGCCCTGGTTTCTCAAAGTTCAAACCACTTTCTAAAATATATAATGTTTTAACAAAATGTTATTTAAATATATGAATTATTTATTATTTTATTCAATTTTCACTAAAGGAATATACAATAGGATCCATTTGTTAATCCTTTTCAAAAAATGATCCTTTACCGTTGTTTTACCTATAAATAGAGATCTAATTATTCATTTCAATATTTTATCAATTCATAATTCCCAAATTAACAAAACAAAACTCTCAAATAGATTATAGAAACCTTAATTTTTCATTACATAACTACTAAATAATTTTTATTTTAAATAACATATTAGAGATAAAATAAAGGACCCAATGTTTTAGTATCTTGTGTAAACATGCCTCAATAATCTCATTTATAAAATAAAAATGAAAAATTATTTAATTCCATATTCAATATAATTTTATTTTTTCTCATGTTATCCGTAGTATAAGTAATCACTTAGAGATATAAAACAGTTAATGGGGTGAGCCAAAATCTCAATAAGTGGAAGAATAAGGGAAATTAATCAATATAACATGGGTGATCATAATCATCATCATCATATCATGAGAATAAAATATTCATTAAAATATTTATGGAATAATGTAATAAATTCATTTAATGAGTTTTTGTATAAAAATATACCCTCATGCCTTTATGGACAAATACTACCCATAGTTGTAAACAAAGAAAAAATCATGTTCATTAAGGAAAAATGATCATATTCATAACATAATCATTATAAAAAAATCTACAATCCATTCTATGTATAATATAGACAATATAATGAGACACATCAAATTACCCAATGCATTAGAGAGATATATAATGTTTTCCTCGCCCATCACCTCATAAATTCCCATACACAAGCATTCCACAAAGAATTTATACCAACAATAGTTATGAAATAATCGTAAGGAATAGAATAAGTTTTATAATAATTTAATAAAGCATACAAAAATGAATAAACCTATTAGTCCCTGAATGAATATCAAAAATTAAACTTGTACATATAACATAATTATTCATTAGTGGACAATAATAATTTCAAGAGAAGTAAAATATGATGTTTTGAAAATTTAAATAACATTGAAAAATGGATTTTTATAGATAAAAATTTGATATTTTAGGAACTTTTATAATCAAAAATTAAGGTTTAATGGTCATTTGAAGGTAAAAATATTAAAATCCATTCAGGGGAATATAGGATAACCAAAATGAATTAGCAGGGTCTGAGAATACCCTTACCTTGATTCCCACTTTTTTGTTTCTTTTTTGCCTCTTGAATAATAATCATAAAATTAAGAAAACATAGATACAGAATCTAGTTATATTCACCTGTTCAATTAATTATCTTCTATAATAATTTTCTTCTTTTTCACAATACTCTTTGTTAAATGTGACCCATTTGATATCGTGTTTTCATTAAATAAAATTATATTTTTTGATTTCACTAATTTAGTGACATGTTGTTATACCTTAGTATAATTAGTTCACTAATAACATAATACATGTATGTACATGTTTATATATTAAATATTTTTAATTATATTCATTATTGATGATCTTTATATGTGTTTACATTGAAATGTATCCATAGGTGTTTAACCATCCTTTGATGAGACATTATTGATTGAGTGGTGATTTTTTATAAAAAAAATTACATATATCATAAATATGATACTTAATGTAGGAAAAAATTGTTAATACAATGTTATCATAAATTGTAAATATTCACATATTATTTTGGAAAGGGTTGAGAAAACAATATTTATTAGAAAAAAATAACAGTTAATTGAATCTTACTTAATCCTCAGTATAACTTCTCATGTTAGAAACTAAATAATTATTGATTTTTTCGTTTGATTAATCTAGAATGTCCCTAAAGATTATAAAGGTATTTAGTGGAAGGATTTTAACAGTGTTTATTCTATATATTTTGGTGGATGATTGTTTTTCAATGGGGGTGATAGGGTTATTTTAACATGAGATTGGTATTTTTTTAATAAAACATAGAATAAAAAATATTTAAAAGGAAAAACATGAAATAGAGAATTTTTGAAAATATAAATAACTTATCAGAATAATATATTGTGTTTAAGAAATTAAATATTCATTATAATTTGTATTTATTAGGTCATTAAAAATTATTTTTTAACTAAAAAAGGTAGTTATTTTAAGGAATCAATTTTGAATTTTGGTTTTTGAATGTTCCTTTATGTTTAGAAATTAAGAATATTGTATTTTAATGAATCATTTATGAAATAAAATATTTCAAGGCAGAAAATCATGTTACAAAAAGTATTAGGTCATAAAGACGTAATTTAATATATAACCATTATTTGGAAAACATTATTTTTATTATTCAAACAAGAATTGAAGTATTTCATAAAATTACCAAAAAACACCAATGGAAAATTTCAACATGATAATTTAAAAAATGATACAATTTTTGGAAAATATATTTATATTATTTATAAATTTAATTGATAATTTTAAAATAATAATTTTTACTATATACATTAAAATAAAATTTATTAAATATTTTCCTATATTTTCATTCATTTTTTTAATCAAGGTATTTATTTTGAACAATATAATTTTTATATTTAAATAGATTACTGAGGAATAATATTATTTATATAATTTTTTTATTTCTTTAGTCAAATTAATATTCCAATATCCATGTTACTATTCCAAAGAACACATTTCCATATTTAAATACCTCTTCTTTAATTAATTATTAACCTTAATTCATATATAGGATTTATAAGTACATTTTATTATAGTCTTGATTAGTTTACAAATATTATATTTATTTTCAATAGTGGTTTTTGTCGGTGGGATTATTATATCCAATTGGGGTGACCCATATTATCACATAGTTTTTTTTCTATATTTTTTTCCTCTTCTAATAATTATAATTTTAATGTTTTTATTCACTGAATAATGAGTTTATTTTAATTAAATAAATAATTTTTTTTGGGTTTCTTACAATGATTTGTAGGTGTATAAATATATGTGATACATATTAATTTAATGAAAATAATATAAATTTAAAAATCTGGTTCATTAATGTTTTGACCCAAAGATACAATTGTTATTCTATGTCAAAGTGGGTAACATTTATTTTTTAAAATGTTTCAATTGCATAGGTTATTCCAGGATAAAATTCTTATTAAAATCCCGTATCATTCCATTGTTTTATACATTGATGAAATGAATAAATTTTTATAATACGAGTTTCATTTCAAGGGTTCTAATATGATGAATGTTTTATGATCTTGTTTTACACAAACGTATTATTATCAACAAGTGATTGGTCGGACCTATTTAACCCTATATGGAATTGGTTAATGATTAATGATATATTTTCTCAAAGGGTATATATGTGGTTACCCCAACCCCAATTGATGGTATGCTAGAGGTTATACCAATACTAAAAGAGGGTACATAGGAGTTTATCCAAAGCACGAAAAGGGAACATGAGAGGTTATCCCAATACAGTGGATGGTACATGGGTGGTTAACCCATGTCTAACATTCTAGGAATGACTTGGTGTGTATCCTTGACATACGTATTGAGTTGAAAGGTATACTTTCTTGAAATTATACCCTTTGTTTTGAAAATAAAAACACATTTTCTTAAAGAATTTATTTTTACTAACATTATATTTCAAAATTATTTTTTAATTATTTTTTAGAAAACATTTTGTCCTTCAGAATGGGAATTTTTTTATAAAGGATGAATAAATTCTTCCCACGCTATTTAGTCTATCATAATGACTAATTCTTGTACATATGAAAAACTATGTCTTATCCATAATATTGACTAACTCCATTCAATCAGATTGAATATGTCTTGTCCATTAGAAACTCTAATTATTATCCATCAGAATGATAATGTCTAGTATATAAAACTAAAAATTTCTTATCCATTGGACTAACTATGTCCAATCCATCAATGTGACTGATCCTAATCTATTATAGTGACTATGATTAATCCATCATATTGATAGAGTTTAATCCATCATAGTGACAAACTTACATCCACTAGAGTGACTGATTTTATTACATTAGAGTGACATAGATTATTCCATAGGACGAAAATGTGAATTTAATTAGATAAATAATTAAATTCCTCATTATTGATGATGTTCAGCCCTTTGGAGTAAATATGTTTCATCCATCTAACTTCCCATGTCTTGATCCATTAGAATAATCATAATTTTTTATATCATAACAATAAAATTTATAATCGAATGTATAGAATCAATTCTACCAGACAAAATAACTTTATAGAATCATGGTGGTCTTTCAAAATGACAGAAGTTAGTGATATATAGAACATACAGAATTTCCAAGGTAGAGCTCAGTCATGGCCATCGAATCCAACTCAGAGAATTATAGAATATTACCATTAGAGGTGTGAATTCAAATAGAGGATAATTTTAGGAGTTGGGAATTGATGCTTTTGAGAATCAACCTATATAAAGCATTCCCTACTATAACATAGTCTTACTTATTCTTTACCAATAAAAATAGTGTATTTTTTATAAATTTTGATTTAGGATTTAAATTCCATAGAATGTTTTTCAATTTTATATTATTGGTATATTATGGGATCAAATCAAGGGATTACAAGTATATGAACATCGTTTATTCAAATCAGGTAGTTTGAGGGATTCTAGGGATAAGAATACAGATCATATTCTCATGTTTATGATCATTGGATTTCATAATAAAAATAGATACACAATAGGGTTCCATACCTATTAAGGTAAAATAGATGAAATATTTTATATTTATTTTTCATTTTAACTTGTTTTTTTAAAACAAGTTATCATTTTATTCTATGAATTTTTATAGAAAGTTTATTTTAAGAAAATTTTGTAAACACTGATTTTCTAGTTGTACTTTATTAATATACAGAAAATATGATCATTGAACGATATCCATTTGTGATAATTATTTATTAAGAAGTATTGATTTTTAGTTAGTTTAATTTTTTAAACAACAATTCACCCCATGTAGTAATTGATATAAACATTGATCCTATAATTTGTATCCATGTAGGTTCTATGGTATAACATGTCGGTTATTAATTTGTATTTTGCGTAAGTTTCCAGTGTTTTATACTTTTATAAAATTTTGCTTATAGGTTTTGTATAATCTATTTTATGATAATGTGTATATTTTATTATAAATCTTTTTTAACAATTAATTATTGTTTAAATGTTGAAACTCGTGAGAATCATAACACAAGAAGACCAAAGAAAACATGGGGGATGATTATGAGTATTAGAGAGAGAAAATGTCATGAACCGGATATTTTTGCCAATAATGCCAGCACCAAATCCCACCCATGATAAGGCCCGATGGGAGTTCCCTATCCCCAGAGTCTGGAAAGTGTTCCCGGGTATCCATAACATATTTTGGGGAATGATTTTCCCAATAATGAAAGCATAAAACATTAAAAACAATCAGTAACAAGAATATGAAATTATTGTGCCAAACAAGTCTTAAAAAACAAGATGTGAATAAATGGCTTCAAATATAGTACAAGATGTCAAAATACAAAAATGAATAGTATCAAGATAGCCCCAAAGACTCCACATGACAAGGGGACATCACCCACAAGCCGTCTCCACAACTCTGCAACAATGATGGGAACTAACACCCCAAAAGGCCATCACTCAAAGCCTTTCCTTTACCCGAGTCAAGAATAATAATGTCTACTTACACCCAAGGGGTGTAAGTAGGGTGTGATACTATTCCCAATAGGATACCTCCCAATGATTACAAAGTACATGAAATACAAGGTGAAAAATCTAGCAATTATAATATGCAAAGAAATGTAGTGACCAATTCCATGAAATGCAACTTTCAATTGAAAACAGTTTTAATGATAAATCTTTAAAAATGTTAACAAATTTAAATAGTGATTTTATCTACTATAATATACTTCTATACACACCCTATTACAAGATAAAATACCACTGATCCATTTTGAAATAATACCCGGAACACCCCTAGGCACAAGATAGTCTCGGTCCCTAAGTACCATGTACCTCAGTGTAAAGTAACCATAATAAAAAATATGTTCATGTGCACATTCCACTGGTAGGGAACATAACCATAACCTAGTGGTCCCCAATCATCATCTATATAGTTTAGTTATAGTATTCTTTATCCAAATTCTATGTGAAATAGGGACAAAACCGATCTTGTTCACTTGTCGTACTAGTACATATCTACACCACCAAGGTAATCGGGCTTCCCCCCTTTGTGATCAATCAAATGAAGCATTTCAAATACATCCATTTTCCTATAAAAACACCAATACTAGTAAATTACAAACAATACATTATCTATACGCACTCTATACCATTTAAAACACACAACAAAAGACTTTGATTTTCCATAAAATAATTTATCAAAAACCCGCCTAGTTTTTCACCCAAAACATTCTAAAACCCCAAAGTTTTACACTATGTGCACACCATTAAGTTACAAAAATAGAAAAGGCAGTCCAATAATTTTCAATGAAACCAAAAAATCAATTTCATGGTAGACCCAACTGAACCAATAAATGTTATCTTTTTAAAACATCCATTTTTAAACAAACATGGCACATAAAGTTCACAAGTTTCAAAAGCACCATTAAACCCAAAATTCTGAGAAACAACTAAAGGAGATAGACATTAAAAATAGTATTCTCAGATCTAATACATAGTGATAGGTAAAACCCGAATTAACCAACAATAGACTTCAATGGAATCCCCCAATTTCACCTAAAATTGGCATCAAAATTTTATTTGCATTAAAAACACAATTAAAACTAACTTTTTCCACAACAATTAAATGAAATACACATGAAAATATCATAAAAACAGTAAAAAATTCATTGAAATTTTATACACATGTAATCACTTACCAAATAAAGGAGAACCCCTGAATCATTTTGCGAAAATCAAATCGCATCACCGCCACACCAAGGGGGCCTAGATCAAAACTAAAACCACAATAATTGACCTGGAAAACCCTAGTTTAAACCAATGGTTTGAAACCCTAGACTCTGTAAATTTGGTACATCAATAAAATTAGAAGAAAATTCATTAAAAGGGGAGAAAAAGAGAAAAAATTGAATAATTTATGAAGGAAATATTATATCTCTACAAATCTAGACGATATGAGAAACCCTATGAAATTCTGCCCTAATTCGCAATGAATACAAGCTATAATGAAGGAGGAAAGATAACAGGCATGCGTCTTGGTTCAGTGGTCTCGGGTGACACACTGAATCACTAAAAAATATTAAAAATTGAATATGCTATTAAATAAACAATTTTTTTAAAAAAAACTAGATATGGGCATCCAGGTAGGACCTATTACTTAAATAAATACCCAACTCTACCATTATTATGGATTCTGAAAGGGTTAAAATTGATATTGTGGTGTTAATTGGTTAGGGGAGGCCATTTAGGAATTGTAATGGACTATAAATTTTGAAAAAATTAATGATTTATAAAAGAAATAAAATTTATTTTTAAATCTGGAAATGTGATTAAGGTTTGGCCCAAATTTTGAAAATGCACCACTTCTACCAAAATGTTTGGGAAACACCCAAAACAAATAAATAATTAAAATTAAATGAAAAATATCTTTAAAATAATTTATTTATGTGACAGTTCTCCCCACGATGAAAACTTTTCATCCTGGAAAGTCATCCTGAATCATGATCAAAAAATAGGAACATGTACTCTTTCTTCAACCCATGACTTCCCCTCCCATGTCTCATGTGTATCATTGTCGCGCTACAAAAGAACCCAAACAAATGGAATAGACATTACCCAATGCATATTTTCTTGGAATTACACTATTTATTCCAGCATCTCAACATTAGATAAATCATAATGTATATCCAACTCCTCCTAATTTAGTACATGGGATGGATTGGAGTTGTATTTATTCAACTGGGAGACATGAAAAATTACATGTATGGATATCAACTCAGAAGGAATGGCCACCATATATGCAACCATTCCAATACGCTTTGTGATCTCAAAAGGTCTGACATACCACAACATCAGCTTCCTTTCTTTCCCAATCAATGATGACCAGACGAGGGGCCACTTTCACGATTACCCTATCACCCACAGAAAACACTAGGTCTTGATGCTTCTGGTAATGATATGATTTATGGAACTCTGAGATTTCAATAAATTTTCCTTAATCAACTTGACCTTCTCAGACGTCTCTTACACCATACTCGACCCTAGTAGAGAGGTCTCACCTACCTTATCCCAACACAGGGGGAAAGACAAGGCTGACCATAGAGCACCTCAAAAGGAGCCATTCAAATCGAAGATTGGTAACTATTTTTATAATAAAACTCAACCAATCCCAAATGGATATCCAATGAACCTCCAAATTCTAAGACACATTCATGAAGCATGTCCTCCAGAATCTGATTCGTCCACTCTGTCTGAACATCCATCTGAGGGTGGTAATCCATGATCATCTTAATATGAGACCCCAAGGAGTTCTGAAGGCCAACCCAAAATCAATAAGTGAATATGGGGCATCTATCTGAGACAAATGCTGATGGAACTCCAGGGAGTATCACTACCTCCTGAATATAAAAATGACCCAAATCATCCAATTTAGGTGTATCTTTTACCGTAATTATGTGGGATGATTTGGTGAAATGATTAATTACCACCCAAATGGAATTATTACCCTAAGTCGTACGAGGAAATCCAAAATGAATTCCATGGTGACTTCATCCCACTTCTAGGAATGAATTATTAAGGGATGGAGAAAACTAGAGGGACTTTGATGCTTTTATTTCACTTGATGGCATTTTTAGAATCTCGACACAAAGTCTGTTATGTCTCTTCACATACCTGGAAAACTGAACTATCATTGCACATCATAATACATCTTGGTGGCACTCGGATGGACAACCCATTGAGACTAGTGGTTGTCCTGCATTTCCACCTTTCGTAGAGATAACGACACTACTGAATGTCTATTGAAGCAGAAGATGCCCTCAGAAGATGATGACCAATCAAATGACATATCCCCACTATGAAGAAACATCCTCAACCACTGATAGTTATCATCACTATGTTGTTCCCACTAAATCAACCCCATGAGAGAAGGATTCAACTAGTCTCTTTCCAATAAAACAACATCAATATGCCCCATGTTCTCTACATGCATTTGATCAAAGAGTCCCATCACATCCCACTCATCATTGGAATTCCTCAAATCTTGCACTGGAACACTTATCCTCGAGGCGTTGGCCACCACATTACCCTTTACTATTGTATATACAATGTCAATGTCAAACCCCTATAAGTACTAGATTCAATGATGTTGTATCAAGTTGTGGTCCTTCTACGAGAAGATATAGGCCATGATTTTATGATCAGAGTAGACCAAGAAATTCTCCCCAAAGAGGTAGTGACACCATGTCTTCAAATCATGCATCACTACTACTAAATCCAATTCATGGTTTGGGTAGTTCATTCCATGTGGTCGGATTTGGTGAGAGCCCTATGCTACTGCATGATCATCTTACATAAGAACGCACTGAAGACCCATACCTGATGCATCACAATATACCACATACCACTTTCAATCCCCTAGAAAAAATAGAATGGGGGAAGTAGACAACTACCTCTTCAGCTCCTTGAATGATACCTAACATTCTAGGCCCTATAAAAACATCATCCATTTTTGGTTGAGTGCGGTCATCTGTGAAGCATGCCGAGGGAAATACCAAAATAATCACTTGTAACAACCAACCATGCCAAGTAAAATCCTAATCTCAAACACATTCTTTTGATGTTATCATGACATAACCACACTAATATATTCAGGGTCCACTGAAACCCCCTTCTCTGAGATCACATGTCCCAGAAACCTTACCTCTATGATCCATAAAGTGCACTTTGACTATTTCTCATAGAGGCAGTGATCCAGTAAAGTGCCCAAAATGACTCTCAAGTTATGTTTGAGTTCCTCCTCAGAGCCATAATATACCATATGTCATACACAAACACCCCAATGATGAAATTGAGATATGGGTGGAACACCCTATTCATGAGTTTCATAAAGAACACTAGATCATTGGTCAATCCGAATGGCATGTCCAAGTACTCAAAGTAGTCGTACCAGCTTCAGAAGGCTATTTTTGGGATATCTGACTCATTCACCCTGAGTTGATGATAGCCCAAACAAAATTATATCTATGAGAACCGATTTTCCCACTTCAACTAATCAAAAAAGTCTTCTATTCTGGGAAAAGGGTATTTGTTCTTAATTGTTACCTTTTTCAGATTCTGGTAGTCAATGCACAACCAGAGGGATCCATTAGCCTTTTTCGCGAAAAACACAGAAGTGGCCCAAGTAGAGATGCTTAGGAGAATGAATACATTGATTCTATTTCTTCTAGATATATCATTAATTCCCTCAACATAGTGGGGTCCATGAGATAAGAGGGAAGAGATATCGACTTTGTTCTCGGCACCAGATCAATCGAAAACTCCATATCCTGCACTAAGGAAAAACTTGAAAAATCATCTGGGAATACCTCCAGAAACTCATTCACTCTCTGAGGTAGTGAACGCTCAAGAGAAATACCATTATTTTTTAGTGATAGTGACAACAACTAGATTATAAGACTTCCAATCTATGGGAGTGGTGGCCTTGAATTACCCAACTGAGGATCCCATTCTACAGGAAAAACCTGACGACTCCCATCAGGTTCCATGAAACTCACACGCCTCATGTAGCAATAGATATGTTCTTGGAAGTGTAGTAGACAATCCATGACGATTATTATGTCAAATATTTACATATTTTGGACCAATAGGTCCCACTCTATCTCAACCCCTGACCTAGAAAGTCCACACGAGGGGAACCTGAGACCCCTCTCCTTCTTCTTTCCCAACATCGTCACCAACTCCATCAGAAAAGACAAAAACTTGGTTGGAAAATTTAATGTGTCTGTGAAATGGGAATAAATTAATGAAAAATATGAACCATTGTAAGAAAGAGTAGTTTCTATAGTAGATGTGATCAAAACAGTACCTCGAACTGTCAATGGTCCCACCCATGATCCTATTGGTGCATGTTCCACTCCATGGAGATGTCTGGTCTCTACCTGGGGATGACCGCTAGATTGTGGATGTGCCCAAAACTGGATCTACCCAGAAGATGTCCCAGCCCTACCACCACATCCACCTAAACTAGATCCTTCCATCCTCGATGGATCTGACTGTGCTGGCAATCCTCTTGTAGCCATTGAACCGTCCCCACTAAGAAGTGGACATGCCACCCCACAAAAGCACTATAGATGACCCATACATCCACATTGTTAACAATATTTTCGAGGAAGTGGGAATGATGGTTGAATGTGCCCCAGTTTCCCACACTGGTGGCACACGACTGATCTCGCATTAGAAGCCACGGATTAAAAATGCCTGGAGGTATAGCCTGAAATGCCACCTCCATTCTTCACATGCTCCTCCCACTTTTTATTCTTCTCTAATGATCTTCCACTACCCAGATCTAACACAGTTATAGAAAAATCATCCCTTACTTTGTGATCAATATCCACCATACACGCCCGATCAATGACCTTAGAATATGTCTGCTGCATGAACAAGAAGACCTTGGAGTATATCTCTGGTCGTAATCCATTCCCAAACCTATGGGCCATCAATTGTTCATTCGAGACAATTTTTGGGGCATAACAAACCAAATCAGTGACAAAGTTTGAGTACTCCATCACATAAAGGATCCCCTAAACAAGGACTATGAAATCTCTGGACTTGGCATATGCCAAGACCTCTGGCAAGTACTATTCATTGAATATGACCATGAAATATCTCTAGAACATCTGCTCATTCTTCCCAGTCTGAAGCACTTACTCCCACCACTTATAGATAGGAACCTCCAATAGAAAAGAGGAAGATTTAACCTTGAGTTCCTCGGGTGTTTCCAGGAACTCAAACATGTGATCGACCTTCCCAACCCATTCCTCTGCTTCCTAGGGTTCTGAGCTACCTCAGATGGTAGGAGGATTGTTTTTCAAAAAATATTATGTTATATCTTTTCTAAGATTGTCTCTTCTTCACTAATAGAAATAGGAACAATCACCATTCCCCATCCTAGAGCTTGGATAGTCGGAACCACAACCTCAATTATCCTCTTATCAATCGGTGCATGAGAACTCTCTCTGGCTTCATCCAATGGGTGCATGGGAGATTTATGGGGAGGCATATTTCTAAAAAATGAAAAAGTCCCAAAACAATAATCAATACCACAATTCTCAATATTTTAATCAAATACATATAATATAAATAATATAAACACAATACATTAATAAAGGAATTAACTTCTCCACCCCTACACGATGTCCAAGTCTGGTCTGCGTCCCACACGTCTCATCTAGAAGTTAAGTCAATCTAAAAATTTAAAACATCCCATGGTGACTAAAGTTCTTCCATGAAAGGTGTAGGTCGGGCTCCCTACTCACGAACAAAAACCTCTTCCCCAATATTCATATCTCATGTCTATCCTGACTCATCCCAAAATTGTAATGTAATCGAAAAACATAACCTCCTCGGATATCATTTTGTCATGAACCTAATTTGGTCTCCAATAATTTTGATACGTAATCCAGCCCATGATAATGAAAAGAGTGTGTTCCCTATCCCCATGGGCTGGAACAAGTGCCTGGGTATCCATAAATTAGCTCTGGGAATGGTTTAACCAAGTATGAAAGCATAAAACATTACAAACAATCAATAACAAGAATATGAAAACTTTTTTCCCAACAAGACTTAACAAAACCAGATCTGAATACATGAATTAAAATATAGTACAAGAAGTCCAAATATAATAAATAATAGTATCAAGACAACCCCATGGACTCTACCTGACAAGGGGTCATCACCCACATGTCTTCTCCACAACTCTGCACCTAGGATGTGAACTAACACCCCAAACCGCCATCACCCAAAGCCTTTCCATTACCTGAGTCAAGAATAACAAATTATACTTACACCCAAGGAGTGTAATTATAGTGTGAGCTTAAGAACCATTGGATACCACTCAATGATTCAAAATTACATGTAACACATGGTATAAATCAAACAGTTTTAATATGCAAAGAAAAGAAGAGTCAAATTCCAAGAAATGAAACATTCAATTGAATATAGTTTTGAATCAATAACATTCAGATTGTTTACACATTTAAATATTCATGATATCTACTATAATATAAATCAAAAAACACTCTAATACATGGGAAAATATAACAATTCCAAAGAGAAACAAAACCAGGAACACCCTTAGGAACTAGATAGTCTTGGGCCTGATGTACCCCGTACCTCGATGTAATGCAACCACAGCAAAAAAATATTTTTCTGTGCATGAGCCACTTGTATGAAACATTCCCACAACCTAGTGGTCCAAAATAATCATCCATATAGTATAGTTAGAGTTTTATTAATCCAAATTCTATGTGAAATATGGACAAAACCCATCGGGTTCACTGGTCGTACTAGTACATATCCTCCCCACCTAGGTACCAAAGCATCTCCCTTTGTGCTCCAATTTTTTTGCATGCCACATACATCCATTTTAAAATAAAAAACCTATAATGGACACATAAACACAATATAGTAGCAATAAACACTCTATACTATTTAAAACACACCCAAAAACACTTTGATTTTCCACAAAGCAATTTCTAAAAAACCCACATTGTTTTGCACCCAAAAACATCATGAAAACCCCCACATTGCACACTATATGCACACATATCCAAAATTGAAAAGGTAGAAAAATAAATTTCAATGAATCTATCAAATAATTTTTAGGGATGTCCCATGTGTATCAAGAAATGTAATCTTTGTAAAACAACCATTTTTTAAACAAAAATAGAACATAATGTTAACAAGTTCCACAAACACCATTAAAACAAAAATTCCCTGCAACATCCAAAGGGTATAAACATTAAAATTAGTTTTTAGATCCCTAATATATTCTAATAAAATAAAATAAGTAGTGATAGGGGAGTCTCAAAAGAACCACCAGGAGACTTCCATGAAAAACCCCAATTTCAAAAAAAAATAGCATTAAAAATACAATTGCATTACGAGCAACACTAAAAATAATTTTTTTAAAAATAATCAAATGAAATGAACAAGAAGATATCATAAACATATCAAGACAATTTTCAGAAAATTTATACACAATTAATCATCTTCCAAATAAAGGAGAATCAAAGAATCTTTGTGTGAAAATAAAATCCCACCACCGCCGCACCAAGAGAGACCTAGATCAAACTTAAAACCACATGAATTACTAATAAAACTCAATATTAAACCCTAGTATAAATAAAGAACACTATTTAAATTAGTTAAATCAATAATATGAGACTAAACATCATGGAAATGGGAGAAATAGAGTAATAATGGAATGTCTTATGAAGGAAAGAAGTTATCTCTTCCAATCTGAACAATTTGAGAAACCCAATTAATTTATTCCATAATTAGATATGCATACAAGATTCAAAGAGAGGGTAAATATAATAGACACATGGATGGCTTTAGTGGTCTTGGGGGATACTTGGAATCACTGAAAACTAATAAAAATTGAATATGTTATTAAAGAATGTTTTTTTAAAAAAACTGGGAATTGTTTCTGAGTATGCCTAATTTATTAAATTAAAACCAAAATATGCCATTATTAGGGATTATTAAAGAGTCCAAATTGAAATGGTGGTCTTAATTGGTTATGGGATGGCATTTATGAATTGGAATGGATGCAAAATTTGAAAAATTAAGGAGTTATAAAAGTAACAAAACTTATTTTTGAATTAGGAAATGGTCTCATGGTTTGGAACAAATTTCAAAAAACGCACCACTTCCACCAAAATGAAATGGAAACCCCCAAAACAAAGCACAAATGGAAATTAAATGAAAAATACCTTTAAAATAAGTTATGTATGTGACAGAAAATGAAAAAAGTTTTAATTTTAACATTAGTAAATAACATTGTTATACTGATGAGAAATTTTGAATTCCACATGAAAGGAGTTTATATATTCACAAATCAAGATATGCATGAATATAAAATGAATTATAATGTCTTAAATTAAATGCTCTGTTTTAAGAACAAACAAATCTATAATAATATTTTTTTTTTGGAACTGCTGATAGTATTTGAGAGAATTTGGATGTTACTCATTTTGGTACATCTAAGGAGATTGAAACTAGAAGATCTTTGATAAGGGCATATTATCCACAATTTCATTTTATTCCTGGTGAATATGTTTCTAAAATCTATTAGAGATAAAAAAATATTATAGGTATGACTTAAATAATCATCCCTGTAATAATTGTGTGTATTATAGGATTAAGAGTCTCATGAGTTTTTACATTTAAATCTCTCATCAATATAAATAAAGAAAATAATTATTATAAAAACAACCTCAATTCGCATTATCAATATTTTTAATTCCTTTCTTCTAATTTCAAACAAACATAATAGAAATCCAAAAATGATATTAAAAAACTAATTTTTAACATATGATGGAATGTTATTCTTATGAGATAAAGTCTAAGGAATTTTTTTTTGTGGTTTTACATAGTGAATAATATCAACCTGTTGTTGAATAATACAGTGTTTTGAAATCGATTAATCAGTTGATTATAATGAACCATCCTATTGATAATATCCTTGATGATGTAGATCAACCTGTTTGAAATAGAATTTCCTTTTGAAATGATGTTCAGTATTGTGCATTCTGATCATAATTTTAACATAAGACTCTTGATGATGATTATAGTGATGTATATTGGATAATATCAGCCCAATATAAACACACTAAATATTGAAGGAATAAAATATGGAATTTGGACGAACAACCTAAAGATGCATATGTAAATGGAATAAATTTTTTCCAAAATTATTTTGATGAAAATGGAATTATAGTTTGAAATAATGGTAGGATCATTGAATGGGGTAATAATCAACAAGATGGAATATATAGTGAAGAAAATTATGATCTAATATCTATACTTGATGTTATCCATATTCTTTTAGTAAATCCATCATTTTATAATTTTTAAATTTTTTAAAATGTTGTGAAGTGTTCTTTCTATAATGGATATGTATAAGAGGATTTTTAATTGGAATAACCCCTGTATTTGAAAATAAATAATATATATAACATGTCATTAGACTTACTAAGGAACTATATAGATATAAAAAAATCCCATGTATCATGATATGATATATTAACTAGTTATTTATCAAAAAAAATTTAAGGGAGTTGATCGTCACAAAATATTTTGTTAGAATAGCTTTAATAAACACAACCATTTTATAAAATTTATGTAAATGAAAATATACATAAAGAAACTCAAAAATCACAAACATATCCCACTGAGGAACTTCTAAAATACGAGTTTGAGATGTTCAATATGGGTGAACATAGTTTCATTCTTTGTTTTAAAATTTTACAAAACCCAAAAGGTATTTTTTTCAAAAAATATATATATAATAACTTATTCAAAAATTGGATATGAAAATAATATAAGAAAATTAGTTCTATCAGAACCTAAAATACATTATATATTGATAAATCTTGAAAACCAGTAGATAAAAATATCACTAGTAGAATACTAACCTATACCAACGGTTTGGAACCGTTGGTATAGGCCTCCAAACCGTTGGTATAGCCTATACCAACGGTTTGGAGAACCGTTGCGAAGTAAGCTGTTGGGATAGGTCTATACCAACGGTTTTCCCAAAACCGTTGGTATAGACCTATCCCAACGGTTTACAAAACCGTTGGTATAAGTAATATGAAAATCTATTCCAACGGATATAAAACCGTTGGTAAATGTATTTCAAAAAAAAACATGTGCTGGGATTTGATCCCACGACCCCTTGTTTATAATCAAACGACTTAACCACTAAGCTAACATTACTTTTGTAAACATAATTTCATAAATATATATATGTATTATCATAATTATTTAAAATTTAGATTTATATAATGTTCTCGGGTAGCAGGACCTGGAAGAAATGAAAGAATCTATCCCAACGGTTCTCAAAACCGTTGGGATAGACCTATCCCAACGGTTCTCAAAACTGTTGGGATAGGTGGAAATTTCCTGGAGGGTGAAGGTTGGTTTTGGGGGTGAGTTTTCCCAACGGTTCTCTCAAACCGTTGGGAAAGGGGGGTCTTTCCCAACGGTTTGGGAGAACCGTTGGGAAAGGGTCCTCAAAACCCACCTTTCCCAACGGTTTCTCTCAAACCGTTGGGAAAGGGGGGGTCTTTCCCAACGGTTTGGGAGAACCGTTGGGAAAGGTGGGTTTTGAGGACCCTTTCCCAACGGTTCTCCCAAACCGTTGGGAAAGACCCCCCTTTCCCAACGGTTTGAGAGAACCGTTGGGAAAGGTGGGTTTTGAGGACCCTTTCCCAACGGTTCTCCCAAACCGTTGGGAAAGACCCCCCTTTCCCAACGGTTTGGGAAAACCGTTGGGAAAGGGTATATATAAGTGTTGGGAAAGATCCGATTTCCAGTAGTGTATATATAGAGGAATTTTTGGTATTTACTATACATAAAATCTAGTCATCCAGATAAATTTGTTTCATGTATTCTTGTATAGAATATATAAATAAAATCCAAAGAAATCAGGTCATAAGACTCAAAATATAATGTTTCTTTATCTTATGGGAACTATTAAAATTGGTTTATTTTACTCTTTAGGAAATTATTTTGAACATAAGTTTTTAGATGTCGACTTTGGTGGATTTAAATGTATAGGAAAAGTATATAAGGAACATGTCATTTCTTAAGAGCTTCTCCAAAATTTTGGTCTTGTAGGAAACATTTTTTTATCACTTTTCACAACTGAAGAAGAATATGTGATATCTTTAAGTTTTTGTTCCCTATTTATGTTGATAAAACACACACCCAAAGACATTTTCTTGAGATTTGGTAATACTCCACTTATTTTGAAAAAAAAAGCTCCATAGATTTTCATAAAAACACATAACATCACACATGTGAAAAGAACATAAAATTGTTAGATAACAATTTGTTTTAGGAATACCCAAAAAAGGATATTTTAAACTATAATCAATCGGAACACTAAAAAAACTTTCTATTATATTTATAAATATTTAAATACAAATATATTTTAGTATGAAAAAAAAAAATGGTGATGTAAAATATAAAATGATCATTCATATATACTTATTATTTCCCAATCTCTTAAATATAATAAAATCCTTTTCAATGTGGCAGTACTTGTGTCATGGTTTTTCTAAAAAGATTATTTTTTTCAAAAAACATTATTTTATCTGAAATTATAAGTTTTTCTCCAAAAAATTTTTAATACATTTTTAGTTTTCATTAAATAATTGTTTTATAAATTTATTATTTTTTAAAAAAATATTCTCTAAAAAAACTTATTTTTTGTTGGAAAAATATTTATTTTATGAAAATAATAATAATAGAAACAAGATATACTTTTAGTAGAAAGTTTCAATTTTTTACGTTGAGAGGTAATTTAAAATTATTTTTATTTACTAAATTTTATTCTCATTGATTTTTTTTATTTATTTAATATTTTATAAAATTGTTTAGAAAATATTTCTTGACATACATTTAATTTGATAAAAAACTCTTTACAAACGCTTTATGTTTTTAGAAATCATGTTTAATTTTTAAGGATAAATTTCTACCATCAAAACATATAATGAATTTATTATGGGTCGTTAGATTTCTCAATGATGAAAGGTATCCCCTGAGCCAATAAATATATGTTTCGGCCAACACAACCCACATAAAATTATCAAACATATATCTTCCATTGACACTGAAACTTCTCATCTGTTTGATCATTTGGCATCTATTTGATTAGTCTTCCATGTATAGTTAGTAATATTCCATTAAATATGAAAAATTAATTTGGATATTAAAATTTATAATAGAGATTAAGTGAAGAATTTTTTTTGATATAAAATTAGTAGTTAGATAAGACATATTCTTTTTTGAATGAAGTTATTAAATTTAAAGGTTGGTAAAAAGAATGTGTGGAAAAATAATATTTTGTTATTAATTATCTTATGATGGATAAAATGATTTAGTATTCATTATTTTTCAGTTCTGAAGATAATTTGGAGGTTATTATGTTCAATATTATCAATTAATATTATAATATGAATATTCAATAATTAACTAATCTACTAGAAGTTTCTGAGTATAGAGTTGTATTTCTTGTAACTCACAAGAATCTGAATAACTATGGTTGTTTAGAGAATTAATTGTACATAAATTATTTTATTATTTGTTATTAGATTATAAGGAATATTTTTCATTTAAATATGAATGAAATTTTTTTATCTCTATGGATGAAAATTTATTTTATTTTAGGAAAACTGGATTGAGATGCATTAATTTTTTTGGATATCATTGTTTAGTATTTCATAGGGAATTTGAGATTGTTTTATCTTGCGACAATCGATTTTCAATAAATTGATTATATTAAAAAAAGTTCAACGAGGATGAGGAATTTTTTTCTTATAAGACTTATCAACAAAAACATAGTAAATTTGAGGTTTATAATGAAGATTAAGATTCAATATTTTTCTATGAGATGGGTGCTTCCATTGATAAGTGTTAATAAAATTTCTAGAATGAAATTTTTTTTGTAAAAAATTCAAATATTTTTTTTGAAACATCAAACAATGATTCATCTTATGATAATTTAATTAATCTAAAATATAAAGTAAATGATAAGAGAAAAACCAATTATTATCCACCATGTTCTAAAAAGAAACTAAATATACAGATTGATGTGGAATGTAGAGAATTTACAAAATATAAAGTTGAAAATAATTATAGTGATCCAATGTCTGGTCTTGATAAGGATGAGGCCTCAGACTTTATTAATATGTATCATGATGTTTTAATATCTGAATAGAAGGATAAAGATAAATATAAAGTATTATTTGATGTTAAATACTGTGAAATTCATATGAATGGAGTGAAACAACTCATGGTGATTTCCATGGTCCCGATCGGGAATGATCACATTCAATTTATACATTTTTATTTATTCAACCAATTCATCACATGAATAAAGATTCTCAATATTTTATCTTTGAACTTGAAAATTTTGGAGCTTCCAAAACTCAATTATCTATTGAAAAATGTAAATGTAACATTTTTATATTGAAATTTTGGTTTTCAAATGTGTTGTAGAAAAATTTCATAAATTTTTTAAAAATATTGAGAATGTGGGTTTAATATGTGATTTGAATATGGAAATAAATTTAAAAATGAATTAGAAGATGATTACAAATAATAAAATTAAGAATAATTAGAAGTCAGTTATTTTTGGACAAATTCTTTCACTACTCAATCTGAAAAAGATAATGGTTTAGACACTTATGAAAATGAGAAATTATTTCAGAAGTGGATATCCATCAATCTTGTTATATGTTACAAAAAACAGATCATTATAATAATATTTTTCATGTTATTGATGTACCAAATTATATGAATGATAATGAAAACTAAATAGATAAAGTAATTACATGACCTTATAGATGTCATGTTTCTAATTTATCATCATACTCAACTAAACCTCAATCCAATCAATATAATAAAAATTTTAAGTGATTTTTACTTATTTTAATGAATCGTTGCAAATTATTGTTGATTAAAATCTATATTTTCCTTATACATAATCCATTTATAAGAACACACAAAAGATATTGAGTGTTTTATAAAGTCATATATCATTGGTAACATGAGTGGAGGAGGGGTTTTTCAGACTCATATGGGTGTATTTTTTTCATCTCTCTATTTGTCCAAGAATATTTTCTCCCTATTGAAGATACTTTCATGATTAAGTGGATTGAACTATGTCTCTCCCAATGTTTTTTATAGGATGGGGTGGAAATAGATTTATCAATTTTCCATAGGTCCATTATAGAGGATATCCCATTCACAGGTCTACCACTTACTTGGTTCGCAGATGAAAACATTTCTCCAATTATCGCATGGATATTACAAAAAACATGGGGGAAGGAAATATGGTTGTTGATTTCCTGGCCTCTGGGTCTAGTCCTAACATTCCATATAACACTTTTACTATCATAGGTTCCTTCCCCCCAAGCTGTGTTAATCTTGTTAATTCCGATTCACTAGGAATTATTTATTTTAGACCCTCCTGGATTTAATGGTGCCCTCTCCCCTTTATTAATTAAATTTTCGTGATACTTCATAGATGGATGGAGTGTTCTATAAAATTATAATGCATTGAATCATCTAGTTTAAAATTTTTGAAAAATAAATATGAATTTAAGTCATTAAAATTTTATCTTATCAAAAAACTAGAACGACAAATAAAATTTTAAAACTCTTTTTGGAAACATAAGGAGATATAAAATTTCCCGATTAGAAATTTATTGTTGTAGGGAAGTTTTCTTTAGATATTGCGGATCCAATTGAAAAACCAGCTTCTTGATTTTTCATAGAATTCCAACATTGTTAATTTATTATAGAATTATTTGAAGTCTAAAGACCTATAGATATTATATTTGATTAATAATATTTTTTTTATGAAGAATAATTTGTGATAATAAATTTATAAAATAGAAGAAGTCAAATTCTTTAAGAGTATTTTATTAGATTGAAGTAATAACTTTTAATGTTTCTTGTTCTAGAAGATAGTATTACTAGACTTAAACAATAATAAGATGAGACAGAGAAGAATAAAAATTAATTAAATAATAAAAATGTTGTTGTAGTGATAATATATTAGAATAAATGATGATACTTTTTCTTTGAACACTTAATGTTTCAAAAACCAATCATTTGAATAAATATTTTCAAAAATAAATAAATCTCTATATATTCTATTTTATTTTTTTTAATCATATCATTTTAGTTTTATTTATAAAATCATTGATTAATGTTTATTTAATCTAAATTGTTTCATAGTTTTGACTTTATAAAATTTTAGGTACTTTGAATCTATCATATTCATTTTGAAATTCCTAAAGGGGGAGAATTTATTGGGAGATTCTATTATGGGAGAAAATTTATATCCTTAGACGTTCTTATTTTACCATTGATATATGAAATATTTTAGATAGAGTTTCTTGTAATAATTAAATAGTGTCAATGATTGGGTACGTGACAAAATAAGAGTGAGAAGTTTTTTAATAATAGAATGCTGATATTAAACCTATAAAGGGGTTGTGAGTTTTTAAATTTTAAAATTTTCATCATTAAGTGATGTGTTTTTTGGTTTTCAAAATTGAGTAGATCATTGAGTCAAAAAGTTATACACTCTAAATGATCCATCCATTGTTTTTAAAATAAAATCACACCATCTTATAATAATATGTTTTTCTAAATTTATATTTCTCTTGTATTATATATATTTTTTGTATTAAAGCTTTTATTATACATGATAGAGGAAAATTTTATAAATTGTTCAATACAAAAATTCCATACCATCTTGTCCATTATATTGACTATGTATTGTCTATATGACCACATATATATGTTCCATCAGATAGACTACGTCAAGCCCTTCAGTTTAACTATGTCTAGTCGATCAGAAATTCGAATTATGACCAATCAGACAATCAAATGTTATTCTCCTATTCACAGACACATATAATCATTGTATTCTTACTTACCTCCCTTGATTACCATTACATAACACGTAAGATAAAACTTTTTCATGTTTCCTTTATCCATGTTATGATTAAAGGTTTTATTTATAAAATGTATATGATGATTACTAGGAAAGAAGATGTTTTATAAAGATGTTGAATATCATTCATGAAATATATATTTTTCTGTCAATTCTCTAAAGGAACTATACCGTAATGATTCTTTGTTTTTTGTTTTTTTAATTTAATGAATATTCATCTACAAATATTCAATATCTATTTATTAAAAACCTATGTCTCTGTAGTTTTTATTATAGGATATTATTAGTGAACCATTGAAAGCTAGGATGAGAAATATTTAGTGATATCCATAAGAACATGCATATGGATATATTGAAGGATGAGATATTTTCAAGGAAAATTTGTGAAAATTTTGGTAAAGTATAGAATAAGTGTTTTAAATAAAATTACATCCATTGCGGGCGATAATAATTGCATAAAGATCTACTATTGAGTAAAATAGCGTAATAATTTGAAAATGGGTGCATTGAAAAGGACTCAATCATCACCTAGTGGATGAAAAAATTAATTTCTACACACATAGTTTGACACTCATTTGGGACATGCTTTGGAAGATCAAGAAAAATTAATTATCCATCATGAAGGATTTAAGTAGATGAATTCTATAGGAGTTAGAATAAAAAATCTTGTTATTATAGTCATAAATAATTATCATGACGTGAATCAAGATGCACATCCAAAAAATAAAAGGATATAATAATATGTTGTTCAATCCTTCGTGATAAAATGTCTACATTCCTTTAGTAGATATTATAATCCACTAGTTCCCATTAAATGGAATAGTAACACTGAGAGTACTTTTTTTGTTCTCCTATATTTTTATAATTACAAAATAATTTTGATTTTATACCATTTGTATCTCGAAGAGGATCAATGTTGGATGCCCATAAAGAATTCAAGGGAACGTTATGATAGGTTTATGTAGAGTTAGATGAGTTCCAGAGCATAATTTTCAACATGTTCATCCCAATTTTCTTTCATAATATAATAGAGTAGTAATTAATTTAGATAAAGAATAAGGAGGATGAATTTTTTGGTAAATAAGATGAAAATTTTTAAAGACATGTGATATGTAATTATATTAGTATCAACCATACCGAAGGTAATGCTGTTCGATTCATTAGAGTATTAAATCCACGTCTATAATGGGATTTATCACTATGGAACATGGGTTTCTGTGAAGATATCGTTAATTGTTTTGTAATGGTCTAAATTGAAATTTTAGTAACCCAACAATCCTAGAATTTTGATAAGAAATTAATAATCGAATTCAAGGGAAACTATAAAAATACACATGGTTGATGACAATATTAACCTTATCCTCAAAGTATTGAAATAAACTAGGAAAACATTGCCTAAATGGGACTAATAAATGTATTATGTATATAATGGATGCTAATAGTGTGGTGGAATATGAAAATAATGTTGATAATTTATATAAAAATATGAATACTAATAAATATCAATTGAATGAATCAAACACACTCAAATCATACAACTGTTAAGACTATGTGAATTATGCTAAGAAGTTCCCAAATCCATCAGTTGATGACAATTGATGACGTCATTTACATTTCAAGACAATATATAAGTTGTAATATAATGTGATAATGATTTATGATGAGGTGTGAAATAATGATGTGGTGATTGGTATCGAAACTATCCACTATAGAACTAAAAATTTCTTATATAAATCTATATCTACCCATTCTATCATATCTAAATTATTTTATTAGGGTAAGAATATGTCACCTAAATTATTAGATGTTGAATTATAATTGATGAACCGTAATGGTAAGATGTCCACATCTTATGTATATGATTCTTCTATAGTTGATATTTTTGGTAATGTACTCCATGCTAAAAAAATTATCATTCCACTGGTTTAATTTTATTTTATCTTAAGAAATGATTTTTTTCATCATAAATCCCACAAAAATTGTTGAGGAGTGGATTTAATGTTTTATATTTTAATAAAACCTACAATAATATATCAATGGGATGTTAAGTATGATCATATGAAGGATATCACATATATTTTATTGTTCATGGATCCCATTCAGAATGGGTGTATATCAAATATGTTTGGGGGAGAAAAATAAAATAAAGGTTATTCCTATAATGATGGAATTTGTTTATGCTTTCCCAGAGGAGTTTCCATGTCAAAAAGTAAATCAGGATGTTTTTTTCAATAAAAATCATAATTGGTGCAAAACCAATTACAACTACTCTATATAGAATGGACCTGATTGATTTGACTGAAACAAATAAGAAAAAATAGGATAATAATGAAAATGGAATCATTTAGTAAAGTGTGTCTCCATGGGGTGAACAAGTTCGATTAATTAAAAATTTTAATGAATTGATGTGAATATTCATTTATTATTTGGAGATTAAAAATATCTTAATCAAGAAAATGTATCCTCTACCCTATTTTGATCACATATTTGATCAACATTGAAGTGATCAATACTTTTAAATTATTGACCTTCTTTATACATATCATAAATTTAGGGTAAATAAGGTGGATATATTAAAGAAAACATTCAACGAATGGTATGTACACTATGAATATATATATATATTCCATTCCGTATCACTAATTTCACCACTATATTCATTAATTTATTGAATAGATTATTTATATTTTAGCTTTATAAGTTAATGATGGTCTTTATAGATGATGATAACATCTAGTCAAATACTATTTAAAGAATTAAAATCTTTTGATAATTGTGTTTAAGGCCCTTGGGAAGGAGAAACATTATGAAAAATTTACAATCTATAAATTTTATCCACAAAAGGATTCATTTTTTCATTTATACAATCTCAATAGAGGGTATATCAGTAGACTCATCAAATATGAAGGATATTGAGTGTTGTCCCTGATCAACCATAGTAACTGATACCCATAGTTTTATAATTTTATCTTGATATTACAGAAGGATTTTTTTGAATATATCCTAACCATATAGTAAACTGGCCATGTTTACTTGTAAGAGAGCTAAGTTCCTTTAGGCATATGAATGTGAGGAAAACATCAAGGAATAGAAAAGTTTATTAGTTAGGGAAAATATTTATAAATTCCCTTGTAGATGAGAAGGGATTTTAATAATATGTGATGCATCCAATAAGGTAGTTAGATGAGTTATTATAAAGAATAAAATGTTAATACATTGTGGCTAAGTAAAATTGATGATTCATGATAGAAAATACCCAAACCATGATTTGGAGTTAACTGTGGTATTTTTTCGATTAAAAATATGAATGTATTATAATCATATGGAAATTTGTGATATAAATTCCATTAAAAAATATAAATTATAAATTCAAACACAATGATTTGAATATGTTCTAGAGAATATTGTGAGAGATGATAATATATTATGAATTATCAATACATTATCACTGTGGGATAGAGAACGTGTTTCTTGATGCCCTAAGTTGAAAAGATAACGCTAGATTATAAATAATGGTGATAAAATAACATAAAATATATCTAGATATTCAATGGATGGATATGGAAATCCATATTGAAGGGGAGAAATCATATCTTGAAAAATTGAATGTTTAGCTATCTATTAATATAATGATTAATAAATAATATAATGAAGTTGTATAGATATATATGAATGTTGTAAATTTAATGGAGTTTAACCACAATCGGGATAGATTCATAAGGTTCAAGAAAAATATATTTTCACCTTCAATACAATATTTGAAAAAATTGTTGTCAGATGGAACTCAAAGATCTACAATCTCTATTCATCCTGGAAGTATAAAGATATATAGATATTTGAAAGATTGTTTCTAATGGGATGGAATGAAGAGATATAACATTTATTTTATATCATGTTTCCTGGTATGTTAGAAAGTTAATAATTAGAGAAAAATGTATATAGGTATGTAACATCCATTACTAATAACATAATGGATATTAGAAAACATTTCCATGGATGTAGTCCTTAGACTCCAAAACATTTCTACATATAAAAAGCTCTATGGGATATTATCAAGAACCATAAAAAGTATGAACACTTCATTTATTTTAGAAAAGGAATATATTAATATAATATTTATAATATATATATTGAGGAAGTGTTAATGTTTTTTAGATTACCTCATTAAATTTTATTTTATTTCGGATTTGATGTTTACCTTGAAATTATGGTGAAGACTTCAATATGATCTGGGTATAGAGTTAAGTTATAGAAATGCACATAATCTCCAGACAGATGTTCCTTTTGAGAGAAAAATTCAAACCATAGAGAATATTACATGATCTTATTATATATATTTCAGTGGTGGTTGGGATCAAAACCATTCTCTACTTGAGTTTTCATACAATAGTATATTTCACTGAAGCATCCATATGGATTCCTATGAATCCCTATATGGAAAGAAGTGTAGATATCCAATGTATTAAAATGAAATTATAGAAAGAATAATTTTGATACATAAGATTGATAAATAAAAGGAATTGATGTTCGAACCCTTTAGTAACTCATCAATGTAAGAAAAATATGGTAGAAACATTATGGTAAAATACATAGTCATGATGTTGAATTTGAAGTTGGTGAAAAGTTGTTTTTATAAATTTAACCATAGACAAAGGCTATGAGACTTCAGAAGAAAGGGAAACTAATACCTATGTATATTAGTCCCATTAAATTCTTGATAATATCATGATTTTAGAAAATTGGTGGGATTTTAAAAAAAACGCCTCTTGTTTTCCTGATGTTTTATATGTATCTCTCGAATGAATGTATATATCTTGTCCGTCACATGTTCTAAAATCGGGTGGAATTCCAATGGAGGATGATCATTTTTATGAGTAATTTCTCGTGAATATACTATAAAATACACCAAATATTCTATTAAATAATTCCACCCACCTTATCAATGTTATGTGGTGAAAATTCAAATTTAAAGAAGCTACAATAAAATTGTAGGAAATATTGAGGTAGATGTATCATCATTTATTTCTTTGGGAGAGATGTATTATGGGGTATAAAATCATTGAAATTGAGGATAGAATGTAAGAATTAATTTTTTATGTATTTAATTTTTAATAATATATTATCTGTATTTTATATATTGTGTTATAAGAAACATCGACTTTATATTGTGTTACACAAAACATTGATTTTTAACAATCCATGAGATGTTATTAATATTATTATTTATATGTTTTTATTATAAAATCACCATTAAAATTAAAGTTATAAATTGTAATTAAAATTTATTAATTATTAATTATTTCAGTTTTATATAAGTAAAACATATTGGTAAGAAATACTTAATTTTTTGTACAAGGATTATGTGTTTCAAAAATTCAATAATCAATAAAAATTATCGATTATTTTGAAAAAGTAATAAAATTGAAAATTAATATATTTAACAAAATTATTTCATTAAATAAAAATTATTTTTGAAATAATTATTTCAAAATGGTCTAAGGGTAAATTTTTGGGATAATATTTAATATATTAATTATTTAGTGAATAGTGAATAATAAAGGATGTTATTAAAACCTACTATTTTGATTAATGAATTTGTAAATATACTTTTTTGTTTCAAAATAAGTTGTAAGGTAAAATTATTTCAATTATATTATAATTTATACTATTTAGAAAATGGTAATCATTTTCATATTGAATTTTGATATTAAATAATTTTAAATTTATAAACATTTTCTCTTTGAATACTTTCTTTCTGATCACATCAATAAGATTAATTTTATATTTAAAATTTCTATATCTATGAAAATAATTTGCAATTGTAGATTTCATTTTTTAAATCCAAGTAAATTATATTATCTAATAATTTTATATTAAATTTTTCCATAATTAATAGAAAAAAATAGAAATTATTTACCATTGTTAAGTTAAAAATTGTTTTAAAGGGGGGGAAAACATCAAATATAAGGGTTAATAATGATTTAAATCATTCCTAATAATATTTTATGGCCATATGTATACCTAATCTGTTATAATATCCATAATATTCCATTTTGGAACTTTTTTCAATATATATACTGTGGATTTGCATACATATATATTACATCATTTTTATGAATATTCATTACATTAAAGAAACACATTATTGAGGACCTCAATAGTTTAGTTATATTAGATATGTCGAAATAGAAACAATAGTCCGTAAATATAATGCATCATCCTATATTATGTTATGAACAATAGACATATCATAAATAATATAGATCATAATAACCTGGGGAATGAAAATAAAAGGATGGGTGAGCTCAGATACTTAGTAAAAAAAGGGAGATAAATAAGCATAACATGAACATCAGGTTAAGAGAACATTATAATAAAATTATAAAACCGTACCCTAAATATAAAATATCATATTATTGAGTCATGACATAAATATTGGAATTTCATAGTACATGAATTGTTAGAGAGTCAATGAATACGATCAATGAAAGAAAAACATTGGGAAGAGAGATGAAATTTTTGGAGAAACACATGCATAGCTATTCATTAACATATTTATCAGGGCTTACACCAAATACCATAACAGAAGAAAAATTCTTATAATAACCTATAATTACTCCCCATTCTATCCATATCTTACACAACCTGGTTCCCTACCATTACCAACCTTATATTACTAAATCCGGTTCACTTTATGTTCCACTGATGTATCTATAATGTTATATAAATCATTACCCAATTAATTAATGGGGGATATAGGTCCCAACCTTTATTTTTTATCTCATAATAATCATATCTGTATTTAATGTAACCACCTTACATTGTTATAACATAACTATAATCACAAAATGAAAAGAATAAAAATGTGTTCGACATAATCATAAAACATTAATCATATCAGAACCTATTAAATAAAATGATTTTCATAAAAATCTCATCATAACAAAACATGTGAAAAAAAAACTAGTTTCATAATAATTTCATTGTTTCATAAAATCATAACCCATAAAAAACTATGTGGGTTTTATAATAATTTCATCATGGTATAACTCAAGGAAGAGAAACATGTTTCATAATAAAGTTTTTCATATCAGTATAAACCATTAAAACAATGAATATGAAGGGTATCCTTTATTCATATCCCTTGTAATGTATAAATTATATCAAAATATTTTTATCTTTTATGGAGAATTATTTTGAAATATTACTCGAATATATTTTTCAAGTAAAAAGACCGTTCTTGAAAAATTATTTTTTGAAACATTAGTAATTTATAAAATCATTTTCATTGAAAAAAGTATTAAAAAATTTAAAGGAAATCATTATAATAAATCATTTTAAAACATTTCTTGAGAAAAATATCCATTCTTCATTAAAAAATAATTTTTGAAACATAAAAAAATTTTAAAACGTTTTTATTTGAAAAAATATTTCAAAACATATAAATTAATCTTTGAAGAAATAATTTTCTATGACCTGAGAATCTTTCATTCATACCATACACATTAAGATTATGACTCCTTTCACATTTTTAATAAAAGAAAAATTAGAATTTTTTTTAAATGATATGAAGATTGCATTAATATTTATAATTCAAACTTGGATATTTTTTTAAAAAAACATCATTTAAGATTAATAAATAATTTTTTAAAACATTTTTTGATATCCTGGTTTTGGAAGTAAATATATTACAGAATGAAGTGTGTAGTAAATTCGGATTTTCATAAAAAAAATTATTAATTATTTTAACTACTAAATAATGGAAAAATTGTTCGATTATTTAATGATTTCATTAATAATCATACAAGAATTAAATTATTGAGAATTCTTGAGAGGATGATTAGGTGGTCTCAATTTTGTAGAATTAATCATAAACAATCCCAATAAAATATTCGATCGAAACCTACAACTGTGAGCAATTTAGTAACATTGAATCATAATACCCCTGAGGGATGATTAATATTTTAAATTTAAAACAACATGATGATTAATACATTAATGTTATTACATTTAAAATGTAATTTATATACAAGATATTGAATAATATATGATCTTATCTCTCAAATATTGATAATTGTTTCAAAACCGTTTAATGATTTTTTTAACATTTGAACTGTAAAATCTGTGTATTATAGATCCTAAAATTGATATATAAATATAAATAATTTTCAGTATAATAATCATTAAATATATTCATGGTAAATATACAATCAATATAAAATAAAAACATGGAGAATATATAATTTGTCTCATATAAAATAAGTTTTAAAAAAATATCACAGCTTAAGTATTCCCATCCACACAACATGAAGAAACATGCATTTCACTAAATATAATTCTATAATACATCTATAAAAGATCCATATTGATATATATCATGATATATTTTACTTTATTATGTTTTTTTAATATTTTCTTATTAACAATTCAGTGTTAATGTTATGTTTCATGTAATAACTACATTGTTTTTCGTATATGTTTTGATTTTTCATATTAATTGTCCTATTAAATTGATCATGATTCCATAATGAACAAAATTTTTAGAATTATATAAATATAATATATATTTATTATATATGTATTTATAATAGTACATAAAATTTAGTTATAGGAACGTATATAGATCGTTCTTGGAGGTGACAGGTCCTTCGTGCACATGGACACTGTTTTTTAATATTCTATTTAGATTAAATGAAATAAAATTAAATGATATATAATATCATTATAAGATAATTTTTATATCATATATATTCAAATGTTTATATTAATATCATAATTATTACATTCCCTGTAAATCATGAATGAATCACATCACATCGTGAGGCAGTAGTCATCCATACAAACGAACGACGTAATATAATACCAAAAAATGGTGTGTATGAGGTTTCTATTATATAATAATTTCAAAATTCTAATAACCAAATAAATATCATGAATATAATATAAAAACTGTAAATTCATCATTATTTCAAACAGTAATAGGTTCTAATGTAAAATTAATAATATCAGTTTGCAAGACGGTAGTCCACCAAACTAACTAATGTTAGTTTCATAACCCATTTGATGGAAGTGGATATGGTTTTAGGAAACACAACAAAACAAAACAATATATATATATATATATGTTAATGAGGTAATTATATAATTCAGATATAATTGAAATTTAATGTGGTGGGGTTGAAATAAAATAAAGATGCTCATTGATGAACGTTGGCTATTATCCAAGTGTCCTCCTTAGGATTAAAAAAAACATTAATTGGATAGTTTTTATACCAATATATAGATTGAGGGATTAAGAGAGGTAAATTTGGATGTTCGTTTTTTAGGTCATGGATGATATAAAGAGGTGTGAATATGTGATTAAGGATATGTGTGGCTATTTATATGTGGTGGAGAGGATACAATTTTCATTTTTGAAAATAATTTAATTTTATTACATTTTCCACCAGAGAAAATGGTCCAAATGGGGAAAATGTTAACCTCCAACATTAAATAGTATATATATGTCCAATTGTTTTTCAATGTTATATTTAAATTTCATAGTTATCATTTTAGTGTATCCTCTCAATAAACCCATTTTTACGTTAATAGTTGTAAATAGTTTTTACTACATTCCCAAATAATTTTCAAAAAAAATTAAGTTTACCATATTAGAAAAAAAGTTACTCTGATTATAAATATTTATTATATTTTTCAAATTTCAATTAATTATGTGTTAAAATTAATTTCATATTAATCCCACCGATGTGGTAGAAAAGTGAGTTTTTAATCGAAAATGATAAAATTTTATAATGTTTTTATATCCATTTTCAATATTAAATGTATCAAAATGACAAAAATATATTAATGGATTTACTATTGAAATTATATAACCTTAAAACCAATTAAAATTAATATTCATCTTTATAAATAAATTAAATAAAAATGATGTTTTTAGTTAAATTTTTGTATTTTTCTTTATTCATCAAAAAAATAATAGAATGAAAAATCATAAAAAATCCCCATAAATAATTTTGAAATACAGAATTCAAAAGTAATTTTTTTTATCAAATTATTTTTCTAAAAGTGTAAAAAATTAGTTTTATTATTGTTCAAAAAAGATATTTTTTATTGAGAATGTTGACATTTGGAAGCATATAAATTTTTAATTGAAAAACATTGTATTTTATAATAAATTTTTGTCTTTATATAAAACCATTATACTAAATATTTTAAACGTTGTTATTACTATTCATTTCACTATGTTTAAGAGACATGTAATAATGGTCATGTTTAAATAAGTAAATTAATAACATATCATGGTGATGTAAAAATTCAGGGTTGTTTGTAATTCACAATTAATAATTATTTCATGTAAAGAAAGTATAAATTGGTTTTTTGTATAATTTAATCTTAAAATTGTGATTCATATAAATGAACCATTCAAGGAAATATAATTTCATGAAAAATTTCATAAAACACATGGTGTTAAATTATACCCCATTAAAATAAATTTCTCCCTTGAAATTCAATACTTTGATAGAAAAAAAACAAGGATTCTTATTACTATTCAAAATCTAATGTTCCCATGTTTCTTCCTCAAACTGGTTCTTTCACCAAAAAACATGGACCATTTGAGTTGTCTTAATTCATATAACTCTCTCAGAATGATATTGAATTTCCACTGAATATTCCTTATAAGAACAATTTTCCTCTAGTGGTATGAACTCTAAGATCAATACATTTGAAGGGGTAATTTAATACCACCTCATGTGTTATAAATGGAACAATTCATGGAATTGAGAGTGGTTTAGTGGATGCTCTAGATGATTTTCTACAAAACTAGTCCAATCAATAATTTTAAAAGACTGATATACCTAGTTCTTTTTTTTCCTTTTATACCCAAATATCATAACCTTCTTCCATGGAGAAATTATTTAGTAGCCATTATCACCAACATCAAATTCTTGACTATGCTAGCTATTTTCATCATCAATTTTCTACCCTCTATGATATACTTTGAGGTGTTGTTGAATGGATTAAACCACCTATCCCATTTAATCAATAATATCAACACCCAATAGAATTCATTCTATAACTTCATTCTATAATAATAGATCTCTACATGAAATTCCATAATGAGATTTATAAATAGGTATCTGAATTCATGGTTTAAATGTATGGTTTTTAAGAAATATCATCCAAATAAATTTGTTGATGAGAACAACATTTCGAATACAATACACAAGATCCTAACATGATTTTTATGGTTTGACTTGTTATTTTAGATTAACCCTCTATTTGAGAGAGACGCAATATTTAAGCATGGCTGTGTATCATGATCCAACTAAATACTACACCAGAACATTGTGGTAAACCTTAGATCCTGATTAGAGATAATGGAATGTGGTACTCCATAAAACATTACGACTTCATTAATTTATATCATGGAATGATTATCTAGAGATAATTATTCATTGAAAACTATTACGTGTACAAGAATAGTAAGGCAATCGAATATAACCTAAATAAAAATATTTCATTTAGATATTTTTGGGAGTTCACTGAAAAAATATATGCTGATGTTTTACCATTTCCATTCTAGTGTGGTAAATTTATGTAATATACCCTTATAATTTTGTCATTTATCCTTAACATGTTAACATACAATGAGTTATGATAAAAACTCGATGATATATCCCTTCATGCCATCCAACCAAAAGAATTAATTCTAATATCAACACATATATGTACATTCATTCATGAATAGATAATTAAGAACTATGATATTCATCTAAAAAATCATTCTCCCCATATGGTATGGATAGATATCATACACTGTTCTAAATCCTTGGCATTCCATCATGATGATGGTTAAACATTAGAACATTTCTAACCTTGTTTTTATGTTTTACATCTTCTTGTGTGAATTTTTAATCTTCACATTGATATGTTATTAAACATTGAATGTATCAAGATAAGATTTTTCCCCTAACATTAGGATTTCAAGATCCTTTTTCTTCAAATCCATAAATAATTGATAATTTTTTATCCTCAACATGGATATGCTTGCAAGATCCTTTCGACTCAATGCATCAGTCACCTTGTTATCTTTCCCAAGGATGTAATATAATGTGTAATGATAATCATTAAACAGATCAAGCCATCTTTTTTGTGTTTATTCAACTCCTTCTATGTGAATATGTAATTTAACATTTTATGGGCCTTATATATATCATACATTTCTGAATAAATTCAATGAGTCCATATTTTTTATTCAAGAATTACAGATGCTAACTCAAAATCATGATTTGGATATTTTTTCTAATAATCATTCAACTTTATTGAGGAATAAGATACAAAAAAATTAATTTAGAATATGAACACATCCCAATACTTTCCTAGATTCAACATTATTTATTCAAAACATTTTTCCATTATCGTTTAATGAATACATTGGTTCATGGACTAACCTTATCTTTGGTTCTTTGAAATTTTCCCCACATTGTTTTTTCAATTATTAATTGGATCCCTTATATGTTAAATTTTTCATAGGATCAGATTTCCATGAGAAATTATACCATTTTTTTATAAAATCCATATAATCCATGGAATGAAGGGATCTCAGTCACATTTGTTAGTTTAGGATAACATCTATAAAACTCTGTATTTGATGAATCTATATATACACACTCTCTTGTGATTATATGTACTATAAATTAAACCCTTTACAGATAAAAATATCACTTATTAAATTTTCTTTACAGTTTCTATATATATAGTGTGTTCAGAAAAATTTTCAATTGATCTTAATTCTCTTTATTTCTATTTTAATTTAGTAGAATATCATCTATAAATACTACCAAAAATAGATCACAGTAATCTCTAAAAATATATTCATGAAATTCATTATGATATAAGGGGGATTAGTACGGCCAAATGGAATAAATATATTTTAATCACTTTCATACCTTTTATTGAATGTTATATTAGGTATATCCTTCATTCTTGACCCTTATTTGATGTTATACAAAATTAAGGTTTATCCCTGAAATATATTGAGCTCCCCGATGAGGATTAAAAAATTCATCCAAATGGGAAAAAGATTAGTTATACTTTTTTTTATCCATTTATTCTCTGAATAATAAATTATTAGTCACATTAATCAGTAATTATTTTTAAGAAAGATATAAGTTTCACCCCAAGGTGACTCACTTGTATTCTGGGTTCTCTAGTAGTTTCTTTTTCTATTCACTTATCTCAATCAAAAACATTATAAAAATTGTATTTTAAAATTAGTGTGGAATATGATATTAGTTTTAATGAATCAAACGAATGTAATAGTCTATTATTTAGTTTGGAATTCCAACATAATTCATATTTTTAAAATATTTTGGCAGAAAATTAAGGTTTTTTTTATTCTAGAACCAATTAGTATTGGATTCTTAGGAGTAAAATAATTTCATTATCTATCTCAACCATCATTAATGTTGTTCCATTAGGTTCCAATCATTTACTAAAATAAAAAAATCATAGTGAAATCAACCATAACCATAATTGGGAACTATATAATCATGAAATGTAACTTATATTATATATAAATCAAGAGTTGTTCCATATTAATGTATGATAAATTAGGTTTATCATTGGTTATTCATATTAATCATCTATTTAAATCCTTCATGATGGATTGTAATGTGATGTTGATTTGCCAAAGAATATCCTCTATGAGTGTCGATCCAAGTGTGCAGTAAGGCCCTTTTACTATACAATAGTTTCTGATTGAGATACATCATATACCAATAAATTCTTCACAAATATCACCATTTTTATAGAATTGAAACATATGTAATGGTGAGATCAGTTTCTTTGTAAGGTTAAAAAGGGAGATAAAAAATAATGACATGAGCATAAGTGTATGAAAATAATAAAATAATAATTGAAAACCATGCCTCTAATATCAAGGATCATAATTATAATTCATTTAATATGAATATTCAATTCATAAGACATGAATGTTAAGTTCATAAATGAACACAATTCATGAGATCTTAACATTTGCAAAAAAATGAAATTTATTGACTATAAATAATCATCGAAATTTATTTCTATATTAGTCAATGAAAACTAAAAAGACCATCATAGTGGGGAATTTCATTTATATAACAAGGTACACTATTTTTCCATCCATGTCTTACTAAACTAGGTCCCCTCCGTAGTCCATCCTTGTCAAACATTACCAGGATCACTTCCAGTTCTTACCCTTTCTATCACATGAGATAAAAATCATCACCCAATGCATTAGAAAAAGATATTAGTCCCACACATACCTGGACAAAACATAACAATATTCCATCATTATAACATAACCACCTTTAATGGTTATAACATTACCACCATAAAATAATGAAAATAATACTGATGTATACCATAAGATCATATAAAATTCAAATTGTCAAAACACATAAAATGAAGTTAGTTTCATAAATATTTCATTATAAAATAACCTTTGGAAGAAAAAAATTCACAATATTTTATTAATTTCAAAAATAATAACCTATGAAATAATTAGTGGGTTTAATATTAATTTTATCATGGTATAACCTATGGAATAGAAACATGTTTTATAATCATCTTGATGTCATAAAAACTATTTAGATAAATAATAAGAATATTATCATTTGTTAATATCCCATGTAAATAATAAATTATTCCAAAGGATCCATATTATATAGAGAACTATTTCAAATAATCATTTGGAATATATCAAAATTAAAATAACCTTTCTTTTAATATTATTTATTAAATGAGACAACATTTTCATAGTCCCTTTCATTGAAAACAGAATTGAAAACCTGCAAGTAATCTTTAATGAAAATAATTTATAACATTAAATGAGGAAAATATCCTTTAATATTTTAAAAACAATTTTTAAAATATAAAACAATTTTAAAAACTGTTCTTTGATAAAATATATAAAAAATGAAGAAATCACTAATGTAATGATTGATTATGATGTTTGGAAATTATGTTCATTTCATACACATTAAAATGAATATTCCTATAAAATATTTAGTAAAATAATAATGTAAATTAATTTTAAAAATGAAAAAAAAAATCTTTTTAAAAAATGAAAAAACTAAAAAAAATTAAAATATACTTTTATAAAAAATATCAATGTAACAAAGCATTTATAGAAACATTTCTATGAAAAAAAATTCGAGTGAAAACATATCCCCAGTTGAAGAGATAAATATTTTCATATTCTCTTAAAAATAGTTTCATAATTGTTTCTAGTTCTAATGATTTAGAAAATGGTATCATTACATGATGATTTCATGTATAAGTAGAGGATATTATATGTAATTAGAATTCAAAAGAGGAATGTCTTGTCATCTCAATGATTGAGACTTAATGATATATAATCCAGATAAATGAATAGATTGTAATATAAAACCATTACCACTCTAGTATTGAATCATAAGGCCAATTAAAAAATAATATAAAATGAAACGTATAATATATTTAGATTGAATAAATTCATTATATTACATGTCGCAGGGGTTGTATATTCATCTTTTAGAAGAATATAGGTGTGTACGCTTTATAGAAGGCCAATTGAGACAAAACTCAATTACTGATTTTGTGTATTTTGAACCTTAAAACCCATATAGGATAGATCAAAATATATATATTATAAATAACCGTAATCTTATAGGTTAAAAACATGAAATAAATTAATTAGAAATATATAATCCTCATGAATGATTAAACTGGTGAATATAGATTTTTTCTCATAGAAAATAAAATTGGGACGAAAATCCCCTACCTTAAGTCTTCAATTAAATCACACATAATAAAAAAACAAGTATAATAAATAAATATATATATATATATATATTACACATATGTGATAGAACCATAAAAAAATATATAACACCATGTATGATTTTAATATTACCTTTTACTACCAAATTATTAATAACTCAATGTTAAATTTATGGATCGAGTAATAACCACATTGTTTTTAATTTATGTTATTATTTTTTATATTTTTAGTCCACTTACATTTATCATGGATCCACATACTACATAATTATATCCATGATATTAATATCATATTTATTCAGTATATATATATATAAAAATTAATCAATTAAATTTAGTTATAGGAAATGAAATGCACCGTTCATGGAGACAGTAGGCCGTACATACCCATGAACAATGTCTTCTTATTTTATTTTTATATTTAATGAAATAAATGTAAATTATTTACCTTATCATTACATAAATATTTTTATGTAATATATATCCTAAATTTTAATTAGTCCCATAATTAATATATTCCATTTATATTGTCAACTAATCACATTGCTTCATGAGGTTGTATCTTGTTGTACACACGAATGACATTATCACATTCCCAAAAAATGGAGATTATGAATTTACGTGTGATATAATAATTCCATAATAATTATAAAATATAAAATATCATATAAAACTATAAATTCAACATTGTATCTAATTTGTATATGTTGTAATGGAAATAATGGATTACATCAGTTGGTGAGGCGGTAGTCAGGTATACAAATGATTGATGATTTTATATCACATTTTATTGATGAGGAGATTGTTGTAAAAAATTATCATAACATAAAAACATGTCAGTTTATGATATATAAATATTTTATTTTATAATATTTATATAATAAAACTTTTAGGGTGTGGGGGAAGAAATAAAACAAAGACGCACTTTGGTGACCTTTACTACTCCTTTCGTTATTGTACTTATGATTGATGTTAAAGAATTACTAAAAATATTTTGTACACAAAATTAGTCTTATATAATTTGTGTATAGATTTTGGGAAATTATTTTGGTATGATGTAGGATAGAAACTATGTTTTATGGTGTTATGTAGGAAAAATAGGGGGTGACCTTTTTTATGTGATGGAGAGGACACAATTGTAATGCTTTAATAGAATTGAGTTATCCCACATTTTTAACATGTAAAAAGGGTAAAAAATGAGTAAATTTATATCCTTAAACACTATAATGTTTAATTAGGGACCATAAATACTTTTTTATATGTTAATTGGTAATTTCAACCCATATTTTTTAGTCTACCCCACAAGAATACTTATTTATCACTTAATTGTGTTAGTTAATTTTTATGGTATTTAATATTTGTTTTTTTTTGAAAATTTTTACTAAACATATTAGATATTATAATTAATTAATATTCCAGTTTTTAATCAACTTTTTAACCTAAATTCAAATATTTGACCAAAAACTATTTTATATTAATTTCGCTGATAGGATGGGAAATCATATTTTTAATGTGAAAAGGATAAAAAGAATTCAAAAATTACATATCGAATTATGATATGAAATTTATTCTAAATAACTAAATTTGATAAATTAATTGATAAGTGAACAATTATAACTTTTTAAAAAATTAATATAAATTTATCATTATAAATAAATTAAACAAAATGGATGTTTTTAATTAATATTCCATATTTTCACTATACACCAAAAAATAAGACAATAATAGAAAATAAAGAAAAAAACCATAATATAATTTGGACATTATTTATTAAAAAACATATATTTGTTAAATTTATTTTCTAAAATTATGAAAAAGTAATTTTATTTTTTTACAAAATACATTGAAACGTTTTTTGAGAAAATTGTTTTTTCAAAACATATATAGAATATAATGAAAATTATTTATTTTATTATCAATAAGTTTTAATTTATGAAAAACCATGATAAATAATATATTCATTGTAGTTATTAATATTAATATCACTGGGTTTAATTGATAGGCTATAACTGTCGCATTTAAAAAAATGTATGAATAATATATCGAGGTTTTTTAAAACTCAATTTTTTTATAAGGTAAACCAGTGTTGCATGTAGTGTAATATCAATTTTTTCTTTAATATAATGTAATTTAAAATGAATAATAATTTAATTCAATTATTTAATGAAATTTTATTTAATATAATACATAATTCATAAAAACATGCATTATTACACGGCCTGTGAAAAATATTGGTATTGCTTTTTCATTTCAAAAATTACAAGTGTCTCATTCACCTCACTTATTAAATTAAATCCCCACTCATCTTAGCATAACACTTCCAAATAACATTTATGCAATTTAATTCCCAAATAACCACATTAATTTCCTCATAACATTCAAACATATTTATATTATTCCAATGAAGACCTAACAAGCCTTTCGGTGAAAACAAAAAGAAGCTGTTTGAATGAGATATAACACCCCTAACTAATATTTTATATTCTTTGTTCCAACCCCTCAATAGATTAATGTTTATTCATGAAAATATAATGACCTTATTAACGTGTAAATAAAAAAATTATGTTATGTTTTTTACCTACAACCATATCATCTTCCATAAAATGTGATACGATATCATCATTCATGTGTGTAACATACTAGCACGACACAAAATGATGTTGTTTTTTTCATCAAAACTAATCACATATAGATATAATGTTTATTAAGTCTATATATATAATTAGTTTCATAATATTTTTGTACTTCATAAAATATTATATCACATATACCTTCACACATTCCATTCTGTCAAAATATGATAACGTATCTTATGACAATGATAGAGTACCGCCTCATGAAGAATTGGGATTCTTAGATGTTTTAAATTGATGGAAATAAGGATGTGTAAATTTATAATATTTTATATATATGAAATATAAAGACATTAAAATAGTAAAATATTATTTACCTTTATTTCATCCAGTCCATTGAGAAAATTGAAATAGTGTTCATGCATATGTACAACCTGCAATCTATATGAAAGGTTTATTTCATTTTATGTCTCTAACATTTATAGTTCACATTAAATACATATATACTGAATTTATATGGTATTTATATCATTTTTATCAATATAGTTACGATTTAACTATGATTAATTTAAGAGTAACATAAATAAAAAATCAAAACATACTTGAAAAAAAGATTTGATTACTTAAAACGTGACATTACCGTTGAATTTTTTATTCATGAGTAATAAAAGGTATTGAATAAATCATATATGGTAGATATATATATATAAGGTTTTTGAATAGATTTATAATAAACCTGTTTTTATTATACATGAGGTTATAACATGTATGAAAATTTTCAAGAGGTAAGGTAATAGCTTTTTCCATAATTTCTCTTCTTTAAAACATAAAGTATGTATTGCCCATATATTCATTTAGAAGGTTAATATAAATCCACTTTGAGAAGTTATATTAGGAACATTATTAATGTTATTATATTTACTTTTTCATTTGTCGTTAGTCATTACATGTATCTTCAATAAAATGTTAGAAACGTGGTAAGGTACATGTGCTAAAATATTATCATTTATCAGGATTATTTATGATTATGTTTTTGTTGATCAAATAATAGGATTTATATAAAAATAATTAAATCATTATTATTACCATTTTCTATAATTTTGATAATACATTTCTTCAATTCATTTTTCTATCATTATAAATTTCAATAATTATTAGTAATATATTTAAAGAAAACCGATATTATTTCTCAATTTAGACATAATCCATTTATATTATAAATATATGATTTCTATAAATGTTTTTTAATTTATTTTAATGTTCCTCTAGAGCTGGTTAGGGTCATTTTTACCCCTGTTGTAATTTTTTAGAACATTTAAAAAGAATCATTATGTTATTTTCCATACATGGATTGTTTGGATTTTACTAAAAATGTAAAAGTAATACTTCTTTAATGTGTATGGTATAAAATTTTTTGTACAAAGCATGACCATTTTATAATTGAATAATTATTTATATTTTTTTAGATTATTTTCAAAGAACATTTTCTCAAAAATATTTCATGACTTTTTATTTTTAAAAAAATTGTTTTTTTCAAATGGTCACTTTCCAAAAGAAACATGCCAAATGAATTTTCTTTCAAAATAATTTTCCAAATATGATGGTATCCATTAATGATTCGTACACTTTAATTGTTAGATTAACCAACTACACAATCCTTATTCTTTCTCATTATGGTTTATGTTCGTATTTAAAATATTTATATGAAATTAATTTCCCTTCCATGGGTTATACCATGATGAATTATTATCAAACCTTATTCTATATACATGATTTATACATTGAGTAAATAATGAAATTATTATGACACCCACTTCTTTTTTTGGGTATTGATATGATGAATATTTTATGATCCTGTATAGAATTTATGTAAGATTTCAACATTTGATATTTGGGACCTATATCTCCCTCATTTGAATTTGGTAATGATTAATGTAATATGAGATTAAAGGGTACAAAGAAGGTTATTCCAAGAATGAAAGTGGGTATATGGGTGGGTGTCTAGAGCCTGAAGGAGGGGATACATGAATTTATCATGATCCCCAATAATGGTAAACTTGAGGTTATCCCAAGCCTGATGCAGGTGTATAAGAGGTTATGTCAGGCCAAACATGTTATGAATGTCCCTGTGGTTTGCATTGACATAATTTTTTACATAATTTTGTATTACAAAAATCGTTATTTTAGGATATAGTTATTCTCACATAAATCATGATCTTTTATTTACTTATGATTTATATATTATGAACAAAAAATATTTATATAATGACTCAATATTACGATCTTTGATATTCAGGGTTTGGTTAACCAATTTTATGCTCAAGTTCTCATACCAATTTCCTCCTTTTAAGCATAAATATCACCCTTTTTACCCTTACATTTAATCTAAACTCACCCTTTATTATGTTTCTATTCCCCATTTTATTAATAAATGTTTTCAATGGGTTATTTCTAAGATGTTTACTATGAGGTAAGATCTTTATGGGATATTTTGAATATCATTCATGAAATAAAATTATTATTTATGTCGTACCCAATGGAACAATTAAATTATGTTCCTAAAATGTGTCTTTGTTTAATATAAATAATATTCATCTAAAAAATTTAATAACTTTGTGAAAATATCATGAGTTTCTATAGGGATCATAGTGGTGTAGTGTAGTGAAGAAATTTGGTGACTGATTTTTTCTTTTATAGACATACACAATTTTATCAAGTTGGAAATTATATTATGTTGCTAGGAATGTATTTTCTATTTTATAATTGTTCAAATTATATTGTACTATGAAATAATATGTTAATAGTCTATTCAAGAATTATGTTCCAACCATCATTTTACATAATAGTGTTAATTAGTGTTTGTAATGATTCGTACATGTGTTTTAGCAATTTACCTTATGGAATACCTAGTTTCTTCTAAGATAACTATGAAATTGTATCCATATCATAGACTATTTGAGGCAGGATTGGAATGTTACAGAAATATTTCAACAATAAAGCAGTTCCTCCCAGATTTGGTTCTTTACAAAGTTCTATCAGAGTGTAAAATTCATTCATAATGTAGTTTGTTAATAAACCACCCTTGATGAATATATCGGGACACTAGGAAAATTGTGCCAAAGGATCTTGGGTTCAAACAATTTTCCAATAAACATAGAGTTGGTTTTTTGTCCAATGTGTCCATTTCACATGAATATAATAACATATTTGTTAACTCGATTACTATAATCATTTGTTGGGATGATAAAATGGAACATTCATCATAACAGAATGATGAATAGTTTATATGTAATTCTTGAGTAATATCCCAAGGTTTTCCCATTGAACTATAATATAACTTTTTCTTCAAAAATTTGATTCTATAATGATATTATAGAAGGTTTTCACATTGTATTTATGGTTACAACAAATTTCATGGTGATTCCATTTTTAGGGGAGACTAATCATGATGTTTTCCCTCTATGTGAACTTTAAGTAGTACTTCTACCCATATAATTTACACATAGTCCAACCTATTATGGTTTATGTGGATAAATCCTTCATTCAAATCCATGGATGGATCAAACAATTTCATGTGATGATTGAGATATGATGATCCTATATTGTGAGTTTCAATGGTAGAGACACTAGAGTCAAGGGGGATATGTGATAGATGATTTCAGATGGGATATGTATGACTCTAATATCAAAAAAATAGCATGAAAAGAGATCTTGAGAATTATATAGTTCACCAAGGATGATGCATTATTATTTATACAGTAGATGATATCACATTTTATGCAAATTTATGACCACCAGGGAAAAAGATAGAGATTATATGGATTATCCATTAAATTATTTTAATCAATATGAATTGGTGGATATATTGGGAGGTCGGTGTGGAAGTGGATCTGGCGGAGCTATACATTGTGACCAGTGATATGATCCACATGAACCACCATAACATCCTTGTGGTCTCTTCTAGGATCTAGGAGTGAAATTTCAATGACATATGTAGCTTCAATTAGTGATGTATTATCTCTTTGAAGGTGAATTTATGTTACGATTTATGATCTATGTCTTCACTCTATAGATATATTTTTTTAATAATGAAAGAACATTTATTTTCTTTTTTGTACCCATAACAATATAACATGAGATACCAATAGAGCCCCTAGTCTAACCAATGTGATTAAAATCTCATACTGGGATAAAATATAAAATCTAACACCACAGATAGTATTGTGTTCTAAATATCATTAGATAGAGTCCAATGTCGGATCTCCTTATAGTGGCAGTGACACCCTATGATGTCATTCTCTATACCGGTTGGATGTCAAACTTCCATGCCTAGGTCAATTGTTTCCAGTGACAGTTACACTTTTTAAATGTATATGAGATAGTAGTTTCTATTTTTGGATGTAAATGAATGTTATTAAGAGTCAGTCGATCTCAATTGTAAACCTATATAAATAAAATTTCTCACCATTTCGAAATTATTTCCATTGGAAGAATTTATTCTATGATATTTAATTTTCTGGTATTGATGGGGAACTATAAAGAAGTTTTCTAAAATTATCTTTCGATATTACCACCCTATAAAAAGATATTCATTTCTATATAAACTCACCCTATTATTACCCTAATACCATAATTAGTATATGATATTTCCACCAAACAATCTACGAGAACTATGTGAATAGACAACAAACTATAGAGTAATGGATTTATCAAATATAATGTATCCCACAATGAAGCTCCATGTATTTGCATCTAGATGGACAATTAGATCATGAGTTTCTAATTATTTTAGCTTCTCCTACACAATGTGATTGGTAATAATATTTATCCACATTTTAAAATGCACTATGAATTTTATTATTTAATTGGGGACAATATAGTTCACAAATATTTTCCAATACTTGGGTTATTTCCAGTATCGATTTCTAGTGTAGGGATATAACAAAGGATGAATTTAGATATTACTATTTTCACTATTTTGGACATGGTGATTCCTATTGTGGTGAATAAAACTCAAAAAGATATCATGGGATTGAGTAACTCGGTTATGAATCATTTTCTAGTCTGATATGTTTTAGTCTTCGTCAATTACATCATTTTGTATTTGATATTTTAGGGAATATACATTATAATTTTGAGAATGGTCCTAGATATACTCTAAGAGAACAAATTTTATAGGAACATATTGATGTGTTAGTTTCTGATTAGTGTGTTTCAATATATGGGATATGTATTCTCCACGTAATATGTATTTATGGTTTGAATGGAGATCGATGTAGCACTGCAATGGAATCCCCCTAGGAACTGGTTTGAGGTATGAATCTTCATTGTTTTGGATGGCTATTATAATTTTTTTCTAATTTATCTAGAATCATTATACCACTATCCGGATTGACATGAAGGGTTAATATTTTTTCACATAGAAAAATTATGATAGTATTTTTCGGAGTTTAGGTAGATGTTGATGAGATCCAATCTTCTTGAGAATATTAAAGTTGGGAGTTCTGTACATTGTGTATTGGGATTCCTCCAAAGGTTTTCTTGGTTGTGTTATAATATAAATTTAGATGATGACTGTAAATAGATTTCTATAGTTGATACCCCATGAGCAGATTACATAACCCATTATTTTGAGATGGAAATAGTAGTTTCCTTTTTGAAGGATTGATGACATTATCACATTGTAGATATATAAATTTACCATAATGATTATTTAAGTATCAAGTATATCTTATCTCATAAATATATCAACCTGAGGAAGTGATTATGAATATTTTTCCTATAATACAATGACTTTGAGATAGAATATATTCGTTGGATAATAAACATGGTAAAAGTTTCACTTTTTTGGAATAAACATTTAAAGTTATTGAGTGAGGTATCATAAAATTTACCATTATTTTAGTTATCCTTTATGGGAAAGGGTATATAAATATACCATAAATTGATATTTTTTACTCATCCACATCTTCATTGTGTTGGGGAGAAAAATTAGGGATATATATAGTAAAGAATTTTCCTAATATTAATTATTAGGATGTAATGGTAATTGAATTAATATAGTTAGAGAGTATACCATCCTTTTTCAAGGATGGATAATGTTTCTAGTCATGCTATTAGAGGGGTTGTTAATGAAATTTTATATATCCCTCTTAGTTGTACATCCTATAGTGGAGAATATTTTTAGTCAGTGTTGGTGTATTTATTTATGGATTCATATAAAGAAGGTTATTATTGATTTCATATCTCGATTACTCACATATTAATAGGTGAAGTCTTAGTCCCAAGTACCCATAAGTTTAGTCAAAACCCTTATGGTTCTATATTTACATTGTAATGGAACATCCTTTGATTATATGGTGAGATATCCATGATTATTGAGAGGTCATGGTTTTATATGGGTGTTTATTGGCTGACTCACTATGTCAGCTCACTTTCATTCCATCCTAGAATAGTTATCTTTAGTGTGATTTTGACTAATTTATGTACAATAAATTTTCTATAATAATAGGGTTCCATCACTTATTTTTTTAGACCATGTGGCAAGAATCACATATCCTAGTTGTAGATGAATTCAAGTGGCTTTTTTACTCTTTTTTGGACTAGCATGAGGTTCCACAATCAGATACATGACCTGACTAAGAAGGCCATTCAGGTAGTAGGGACATGATTTAATCTTTTGTGTAACATTTTCACTATATTTTAAAAGATCATATACCCTAGGTATAATATTCATACAACAACAATAAAAATCCACCCATTGGTAAGACACCATGTGACTCACTATATTAGAAACTCAAAACGTCACAGTTATTTGTGAAGGCTATATGAGAGATAGGTCTTTTGGGTGAAGGGTTAGTGCGAGTGATGACAGATAAATTTTAGATCATCTATGAGGGGGTGTTGATTGCCAAGATCTTATAAAAGTCTTATTTGGACTAATAATGGAGGCCTTTAGCGATCAATGAAAGAGATCATGTGTCCATAGGGATCTCACCTCATTGGTAATTCTAGATACGTCGCTTGGTTAATAAGCTATCATAATGATTAGTTTTTCCTTTCATGTTACTATGTATATTCGGTGTGGTTTGTTACCACTTATCCTTTGAACCAAATTTAAATCTAGTTCATGATGAATTCCAAATTTCAAAATTGATAGGATATATGAAAGACCCATTACACATTATTGGATTGTGTGACATGTACATTGAAAATGGATTTACCCTATCAGAATAACTAGGTGTGAATGATGATTGATAAGAGGATATTCATTATGGGAATGTGTTTCCATCAAAAAAAATCAATGATAGAATGAAAACATAAAGGATAGACAATGGTAGAATAATAAACAAACTAATGATGAGTACCCACAATTTTTTCGATTATGTATTCACTTTTGGTGATGTAATAATTTGATGATTGGAAGAAATTAAGGATATTAATTTCATTGTTCCGAACAGAAATATTTAAAATAATATTTTTTGTGTAAATTGAGATGTTGTCACAGTGTTGAAATCCATGTGGTAACACATCTTTTTTATATTAATATCATTCAATATAATAGATAATTCACACCCAATTTTGATTAAATAATATAATATCCTCCAAATAGAGTCTCAGATCGGAAACCCAATACAACAATTAAATCCAAAATGTCGGTTTTAACATCGGAAAAAATTTATTTATTTTTTAAACTTAGTATATTTTATTACGTTCTATACTATTATGATATTAAATTAGTTTAAAATGATTAAATAAATTAACTGATTAATTTTTTTGATAAATACCTATAAACCATTCCAAACTATATTTCAACCATGTTATAGAATATATATAGAGTTATCCATGTAACCAAATATATTCAAGAGAGGTTAGTAGTGGTGATAATTTGTATAAAATTTATGTTATATAGATAAATTACCATAAATTAAATTAGTCTCACAATTGAAAATGATACAACTTCATTTCACTCTAATGATCAGTCAACCCTTGCTGTTGGGATAATAATTTTTTGGCTTAATAATTATTTCTAACTATCTAGACAAACGGAAATTAATTCTTATAAATTTTATTCAGGTTCCCATAACTATTTCATATCATATTTTTCAATTTTTATTCAAATAATTATTAATTGTTTATTTATTTCATTGAATAATCATTTGATACCTCATTCATTAATCGTTGATGTTGTCCCAGCCTAACATATCCAAATTTAGTTTCCTAACTTTTGTGTTTCATAAATTCCTCCTTTTATTCTTTGAATTTTCATGACTAAAATTTGATTACATAGTGATTCAAGCTATTTAATAAATCTATTTAATAGTGTAATCATTTATGGGGTTTCTCATATCATTGTTTTGGTTTTGAAATCGAAATTTATAGCATAGAAGTAGATCAATGAGGACGACAGTGACACAATATATGATTGAGGATGATTTTGTTGTTGTTAAAATCAATAAATATTGATGATCATCCATATGGATGGGTATTTTACTGAATGGTCATAACAAATTCTCATTCATGTTTCATTGAATACCTAAGAGATTGGATTGGATACCATTCCATATGGGAAACGTGAACAACACATCGGCAGTGGTAGTTAAGGTAGGTGACAGTGAATATCTAAAATTTCATGAATATTATGCCCCAAATGTAATGTAAATTATAATAACACACTTAGTGTGAAAACCTCTATATAGTGCTCTGTTTTTGGGTAACAAAAAATATCACATATCAATATACATTTCCTACATTTCATTTAACCACAAAGCTTGTATCTCATCATGTACTGTCTAGAGTAAACCAAAATAAACTTGAATAAATGCACATGATTGGTAACTTTTCATTGTTCATGTTATAATGACATGTACACCGAAACTTGTAGAGTACATAGACTCTTAAAGTTGAGAAATTCCATGTATCAGACACAACCAGAACACATAGTGTCCATATATAACAGAAATTGTATATAGAGTATGAAATTCCCTATGAGATTATAGAACACATACATGTCTGAGAATAATGAAACATAATGTTTAACCCTTCTAGAATGTTGTGTACATTCTATGAAATTGGAAAATTTCATTTTTTTCATGGATGTTCCCCTATAAATATACATAAATAGTCAAGAATCCCACACAATGGAGATGGAATCCTCTTAAAGGTATAATCAATATTCTGTGAGTATGATTGGGGTCTGGGATCTACAACCTGAGGGATTGAGATATGGGTTGGTATTTCACTAACAATACAAGGGAAGATATCGTATATATATGAAGATTAATCTCACCCATAAATGAGTTCTTATGGGGAAAGGGTCATCCATGATGTATAATGTTAGATATATTAGAACTCATAAGGGATATAGATCCTCGTGTAGAGTATAATATCATTAATCTATTGCGCTTTTATTGCATAGGGATCCTTCTATAGATTCCAATATTTCACCCACTATATGGTGTAGGGATACATCAACATTATTAATGGAAATGTATTATTTATAATTCATGAGACGTCTAAAAGAAGATCATTGGTGATATTTTTTATTAGTCATATAGATAAATACCAAATGTAAATCGTGGGTACCTCCTTTTGAATATTGGTTTGTCTTCCTATTTTAGTCTAACATTTATTACGATATATAGTGATTATGTTTTTAAGAATTATGATTAATGATTTTATGGATCACAATGGATATATATATAATCACCCATACATGGGATATTATTACACATGATGTGTAATTTAAAAAAATAAAATTAAATGGAGTCCTAGATGAACAAGGAGTTAGTAGAGCATATTGTTTTTTTGTACCATGAATAGTGTATATGTCAGGTTTCTGGAAAAAGTTTTTTCCCGAGACCCAACTAAATAGTATATTTCGATTACCATACTATTTCTACAGTGAGTTATAAAATATGCTCAGTTACTATAAATGTGTACATATTTTTTTCCAATAATTAAATAGTAATGTCCATAGATTAATTATCATATAAATAGTATATAATAGTTCGTAGGATATAATGAAATCCTTGAGATAATATGGCATTAGTCCTAAAAAAATTTATTATTGTCTAGATTTGTCATACTGACAGGAAATAATTAATGTTTGAGTATCTGGTGTTAAGGGGTCATAATAATTTATACTTCTTATCATGAATTTGAATCATGGAGATCTATTTTTGGTGAGATCACGAGGGCAGACCCGCCTATGGTGACACCACAAATTTCAGATGTCATTGGAAGTTCCTAAATAATAACATTTATATTTTTATCTTGACTATAGATCATTGTCAATGTGAACAATTTATTTGTGTAATTTTATGAAAATAAAATACCACGATAGTGATATTCTATAATTCTAGTTTATTTTGGGTGAATCAATAGTGGGATGGCATTGGTTGAATGACCATGATACAATTTCTCACGTTGCATTCGTTGAAGAAATTTGTCATGCTTAGTTGATAACAATGGTAGTAACATCATAAATCCTCTACCAATGTATTCCAAGTTAATTTCATTCAGTTACATAAAATATAAATAAATCTATAATCGGCCATGACACAATTGTGGTTTTAATTTTATGATATATCTTATAAAAAAGATTTTATTAAATAAAATGTTTCAATAGGATGGTTGTAATTTCTATGACTATTAAATCCTTATTTATATTTATTGATATGTTTCTAGACTCCACTCTTGGTATCTAAATTATAGTCACTATTATTGAGATAATTTTCTAAAGTGTAATGCAAAATAACATAGTCAATTTGTGGCACTATTAAGGTTAAAAAGAATTTCATCTATTGTGGGCCCCACCACAGGGTCTGGTCATTGTCAACGTTACTGATCACTGATGAATAAATAAATTCATTATTATTTTACTATATAATAATTAGTTGAATTTATTTCTTAATAATATTCCTAATATTTTTAGTGAATATATGAGAAATTTTAAATGACAAAATATTATTTTAATATGAAATGTTTGTTTTATATTGGAAGGAATTTCAAGTCGAGTTATAGAAATGGTTTTTATCATGTAATATATTGGATATATTATAAGGAGGGGATACAATATAAATGATTATATTTGTTTTTCATTACATATCATTTAATTTTTATTTGGTGGGTTTTTAATTTCTAGTCGTCAGAGAACACTTTCTCAGTATTTGATCCTCCCACTGTAAAATCGAGAGAGAGGCATTCATTCATGGACAATAAATTACAAAGGAACATGTTTTTCTATCTCATACATATTATTATTGAGATAATGTACCACTATACTTGATAAATCCAAAAATATATTTGAATTATTGAAGTAAAATTATCACGGTGATCATCTTGACATCATATGATCCATTATAGATATTCTATAGCACCCAGAATTAAACGAACAATGATCACACCGATTCGTGTAGAATGTGTGTATGATCTATAGGGTTTTATCTTTGTATCATTCCAGAAACAATCCTTTGTGAATATATATATACACACACATAATATTATTAAAATAAGTACTCGTTTATTTGATTTTGTTCGTTGAAGTATTCACAGGAGATCCTGATACCTCGATCGGGGCTTTGATCGTTGGATAAGAAATAGTTGCATCTATTCAGTGATGATATTTTTTAAATTCCAAACCCACCAGCTTCCACTTTTCACCTCAATACCATAACTTTATATCATATTCATTTGTTGAATTTTATGATCCAAGAAATAAATTATTTTTCATTAAATTAAAAGGAATTTTTAAATTTGGTCCCATTGAAATATATTTCTCATCAATCAAATTTTGAATGACCAAGTTATGGTCATCAATATTTTTTAATATCTATATTTTTTAGTTTTATGATTATTAAAATTTTAGGAAGATATTTTTTATGAATATGTTAATTATTATATGTTTCATTTTCATTATAGATTCTTGGTTATTCATGTTTTATAGCAGCAATCTCACCAATGAATAACTTCAGTGAGTTGAAAAAACATCTTAATAGTTGTGAGACAATCAAAAATTCACAGGCTTCTGAAATTCATTATGATATTATGATATTGAATGTGAAAAATGAAAACATTTGGTAAAAATGTTGTTGGACCTTCCATTTAAATGGTGATAGCTACTTTCAAACAAAAATCAAATTTAAATCAAGGGTACGTAATATATCATTGTGACAAAAAATAAAAAAAATAATTTAAAATAATAAAAAGACGGTTTTAGTCTCCCCTATTTTTTTCAATGACATCCAACCCCCTCATCCATCCCTAGTCCTCATCGATGAACACCCACCTCCACCCTACTTTTATTTTGGTCTCATCAATAATTAGTCAAGACTTTTTGGACGATTCCACCACCTAGACCAATGAGCTAATTTTATTGATCCTCCCCACCTTGCTGCTCACCGAAACCATCAATCATGACACTAACATTTTCTAGAAAGCTTTACCTTACTATAATGGTTATTGTAGTTGCATCGCATACCAAGAACATCTAAAGCCTAGTCAAACCATTATAAAAATCATGGTCTAAGGCCACACCAACATATGTTTCATCCCATTTGACAAATGTTGGCCTCTTCCTATGGTCTCATGCTACGGGAAGATGATCGGCTCCCAGATCACAATTGGAATTCCCAAACTACCTTAGACCACTATAACGACAAAAAAATTTATCAATGGGAATTGCATTCTTATAATAATGTCATATATGATAAATAACTTAAAATAAATTTTATATCACAATACAAACCATATAAATGTTGAACGAATGAAATTAGATATATTTAAAGAAATTATTGAACCTTTACTGATGAAAGAATAACATGACCTTATGAATAGTAATATGATCCTTATTAATAGAAAACCAGCCAAATGAATATTATCCTCACCAATTATATTATAGATAATATTTAGGAATATTATAAATTAATGTATGATAAAATTATAACATACTATAAGAAAATAAACATTTTAAAAAATATTATTTAACTGTATGTTTATTTGTAAATCATAAATAATTAATTAAAATTTTATGATTAATTTAATAAATCAATATAATATATATATATTTTTAAATGTATTAATTAATAAATATATATTTTTCATAATATATTATTATAATTTCATTTGAACTTAATTAATTCTTCAATGTGTGATAAAATAAGTAGTTGGGGTTTGGATTAGTGGTAAGAACCCCTTAAATCTATATGAAAAATGGGGGTTAAAAACCCATTGGGCACAGGGTACGGTAGAAGTACTGTAGCATACTGTAGTAGCGATGACACTATAGAAACAACGGGAACTATAGCAGTGGCAGATCACTATAGTGGTGGCAGAGTACTGTAGCAGTGGCAGGTATTGTGTAGTAATGTAGTTGCGCGGTTACTGTAGCAGTACTATTCATAGAATATGATTTCATCCAAAAAAATGGGCCTACGGGCCATGTAATGGGCTAAATGCCCACTGGGCCTTTAGGATATTTAATGGGTCTCCCTCTACCTAGTTAAAAGATATATTTTCTTTGCTTTAATAATAAATGGGGAATGTGTGAAAAAATAAGCTCTAATTTTAAAATTTATATTTTTCAAGTAAATGATTATTTTAATATAAAATTAAATTTCTCATACATTGAAAATTATTTTCATAAAATGTAGTTCATTTTATCATTCATCATGTTCAAAAATAGTTAATGTCATTTTTTTGTATTTTTCTGAAAAAATTAATTTTCTCATAAATAGTAAAATAAAATAATATACAGTATATATACATTATAAGTTAATAAACTATTCCTTGAGTCATATGAAATGTAAGAAACATAATATCAATCTACCCTTAATTATTTTAATATATATAGTGATAATTTTTAAACTATTAATTGTCTTGATCCAAAACAATTAAACTAATGAATAAAATAATAAAAAAACACCCCTCTCATCCATTATAAATACCACCCCCACATCCTCTTATCACTACACCTTCCATCACTTAGGACCTATCTAAATTATACCCAATCCATTTCAAATCACACTCCACATGACCAGGAGATCATTTTATCATCAAAATACAAATCCCTTTTCCTTATAGAGGTTCTCAAGGGGGATGAAATCTATAGGTAAACTCTTCTTTCACTTTCTTTTAATTTTTTTTATTTTTCTTTTCTCATCCACTATGAACTTTATCTATCGAAATATACTTGATAACCACAATATATTTAATATAATATAATTATATAATATTAATGGAATATCCATAATTAAACTCCTCATTATCTCTCTTTTATTCTAAAAATGAAGTCATCACCCATGATGTGTCAATTTATCGACATCGTGGATGATACTCTTTCATTTTCCTATATCTCCTTCAAGGCTATCAATAAAACCATTATAATGGTCGAAAAATATTTTAAAAAATATTTTATAACCCTTTTATGTTCTAAAACTAACATATATAAATATATTATAGAATAATAAAACAAAAGTAGTAGTTGTGATTGAAAAACTACTGTAATAATCAAAACGACTATCACTGATGTCTTATCTAATGATTTATCCTCATTCCATATAACCAAACTATAAATATTACCATTTAAACACTTTTATGATCCATAATAACCTAAATTTCAATTCTAGTGAATAAATAAAAATTATCATGAACTCTTTTTCTTATAAAGAAGCATACCAATCATTAAATATAAGAAAATGAACACTCCTGAATAAAGAAATAAAAAATAATATCTCATTAAAAACACATAATAGAGCATAATAAAATAATTATTATTAAAAATTCATGAATTAAATGTTTTTAAGGGTAAATGAACATATTCAATATGATTTTCCATGATATTGAGGTGAATATACAATTAAAACATAAGGTTATGGGATTCTCGAACCCAGATCCCTTTCATTGGGATTTCCCTCTTTCAATTCATTTTCATTGTGGATATTAAATTTAAATTAATTAAATTTAGTTTATTTATCTTCACCTTTTATTTTCTTTATATACATGTTCATAATCGATTAATATGAAAAAATCATGATTTTTTTTAAAAAAACATCTTTTTTCCACTCAAAAGATTGTTTCTTCTTCACTCAAGATTGATGATTATCTTGCCTTGTCTATCATTCCATATTTAATTTGGGAACCCCAAATTTAATGAATATATACATAGTAAAATTTAACCCATTCCATTCTATGGGTTATTTTTTTTCATGATTGATGTATGTTATATGTTGTGATCATGATAATATAAAATTTATGATGTGGTGGTTGTCCCTAAAATTATAAAATTCTTGGAATGTAATGATGTGATGGGTAAACCTATAATTATGTAGATCACAAATGAATTAGTAAAATTGACGAATATATAGAGATAATGTGAAATAAATGTGAACAGGATGCATGTTTTTTTCATAACTATGTGCGATATTAGACCTCTAAAACATTTTGTTTAATTTTATATTCATTAACACATTTCATTCCATCATATAATGTTTCCTATCATGATTATTATAATGTTGTTATGATTAATATTATACTCACCCATGATATATTGATCGAATTATTTTATATCCTCATACTAGGATTTAATATCACCCCTTCTTTTGATGTATATATTTAGGTGATTACTTGTATTAAAGAGAACGTGAATTCCAATAAGGATCTAAATAAGATAGAATTAAATAAATTTCAATGTTATACATTATGTATGGTATTATTTTTACCAATAAACAAAATTATTAGACATATGTTGTGTAAATCTATTATATTATTTATCCTTATAATTGTGTATTAGTAATGAAAGAAAATGTATGGAATCTATAGTTGTATCATAGAACATTTTAGTTAATTTGAGAAATATGGTAAAATAAACTTAGTGAAAACCATTATTATGAGACTAAGTATAATTAATCACCCAATTAGATTTATTATAGAAAAATTATAACATATAAATCCCCCAATATATTACTTTAGAGTTAATTTAACAATGGAATAAATTATTTATTAATGAAATATTGACTTATGTTTTCATATAACATTTTCTATTTTAGAAAATGGTTTGAATCAGGAGAAACTAGTCCAACTACCCATGTGAGGGACAATAAAATTATTTTTGAATGACATCCCCAATGCTTTGAGAGATGGAGTTCAAAATTTCATGGTGATTCTTAACTAGTTATCTAGGGCTATGAACTCATTCTTGAATAATGTGGGACATCATCCTTCACCTATGAGGGAGGAACTGTCTATAATGTATTTTATGTGGTACACAGAATATGAAAGATCCAATCTGTACATTTCTATTCAGAAAAAGAAAAGGTGACTCTGTCTATTTATCATCTATATGGAGAGTCAGACTAATAGTGGGTGTTGATTTTGAACACCAATAAGATGTATGAAATTGAAGATATAGAGTTGAAATACATAAAGATAATGTTTATTAACATGTATTTCCCTAAAAATATTCATATAAAGATATAATTAGTATTCATAGATCCAAAGAAAAATGAAGGTGAATTTTTCATGGAATACTAAGAAAATTTCACAAGGTTTTCATTGTTCAATTCTGGTTTTTTTATCAACAACGATATAAAAATTGAAATATTATTCAGTGTTTCAAAACCAAACATTCAAAATGAACTAAAAATTTAATAAATTGGTAGTTATGATGAAGTTGTTCGATGTTAACTCAAAGTGTATATAGATTTTAGAGAATTTTTGCATGGCTATATTGGTAATAAATGAATGATGGAGTTTCATAATGGGGATCTAATTAGAAATTTGGGAAATAAATCTCAACCAACCACATGTAAAAATGTTGTAAGAAGCATCATAGAAATTTCCACAATGTGATGGGGAAATTAATTTATTTTGGGAGAGAATGCCACAAGGATCATGAATGTCAAAGAGACATGAGAAAGAAGGAGAATTCAGTCGATTAAAGCTGAGAACCTCACATGGTTCAATGCATAAACTATAGGTAGAAAAGTAAATATACAGTCCAGTGCACTAAAACATGAGTCCATGAGTTTAATCAGTATCATCTATCACCAATGAAAAATTATAAATTGAAAGATTAGGCCATTAGTGCTACTAGAGTGGATCCTGAAAATGATGTGGTGATAGTTATGCTGGAATGTAATTCAACAATATTGAATCTTCAATTTGATTCATCTTATTAAAATTCATTCTTATCTTGAAGGATTATTATAACTATTCAATCACTAACTCAAAATAAGAAGGTTGAGTTTTCTATGAGAATATAAAAATTGTAAATTATTGCATCCAAATTTTATAACCCCCATCAATTATTGTTTGTGGACTAAACCTACCAATAAATCTTATAATACTTACTTTGTTTGATTTTGATTCTATTTTTGGAATGGATGAGCTATCCTTATAAAAGAAAAACATGAAATTTTGGGAATGGGAGACCACTCTTGTCATCTTGAAGCATCCCCATATTCTATAAAAGTGTAAGGTGGATGATGAGTCTCCTTCAGAATCATCATCTGATGTGTTTATGTTATTTCCTCATGAGAATTAATGTCTATCTCAAATGATTGATGCAATAGGGAAAATTGTGACTGAATAAATGCACATTTTTAGGGACTAAACAGATGTGTTTTTAGAAGAATCACATGTTCTGCTTCTTGACTAAGATGTTGAGTTCTCAATTGTGATTATTCCTATATCTATGCCTATATCAAGGAAACAATATATTATAAATGCCTTTTATTCAGAGTAATTGATGAACAAGATACATGAGAAACTGGGTAGGGGTTTTATACAGCTTAATTATTCACTATGTGGTGCACCGGTCTTCTATGTTAAGAAGAAACATGGATAAATGAACATCATCATTTATTATTTTTAGATAAAAATTCAAGATAAATAACAAGTATCACTTTCCACATATAGATGATTAGTTTGATCAAATACATGGGGCCAGTTATTTCTCTAAGGTGGACCTCCGATAAAAATATCGCCAATAAAATGTGTGGAATGAGGATATTCCCAAGACTAACCTGTAAAAGATGTATAGAAACAATGAGTTTATAAACATTCCCATTGATCCCAAAAATAATATTGATACCCTTTGGAACCAATAATTCTCCAACAACATTCATTTAATTATTGAATATATTCTTTATAGATTACCTAGAGAAATTTATAGTAGTGTTAATCGATTATATTCTGATATACTCCAGGTTCATGGTGGAACATGAAGATTATTTGAATACTATGATAAGGTCTTTAAAAAGGGAGAATATATATGAAATGTAATGTAAATATAAGTTATGTATTATTTTAGTATCATTCTCTAGGCTTGTTATCACTAGGAATGGAATATTTATGGACACTTCCAAGACAAAGACAATAAAAGAGTGGTCCAAGACAACATCTATAATAGAGTTCCCTATTTTCCTTAGTATATATGAGTATTATTGGTGATTTGTGATGATAATATAATTATTTTAAAAAATAATAAAGAGAAATTAGAATTGAAAAAATATTTTCTAGGCTAGTGAATGTGAATAATTCATTAAATAATTAAAAAGGAGTCTTAGAATAGTGCTAGAAATCACACCTTCTAAATGTGGGGAATTTGTAGTATACAATGAGGAAAAAAATGGTATTAGTCTATGTATTGATGAAAAAAATAAATTGATATCCTATTCGTCATGGTAGTTTAAAATTTATGAGAAAAAATATCTTATGCAAGATATAGAGTTGGAAACTACAATGTTTTCAATGAAAATATGTTGGCATTATCTCTATGGGGAAAAGTGTGAAAAATAAACATATCATAAGATCATAAATTATATATTAAGAGAGAAGGATCTTAATATGAACCAAAAAATATGGTTAGATCTCATCAAGGATTATTACTACTCAATCCACTACTATCTTGGAAAAGAAAAAAATGTTCAATATGCTCTATGTAAAAAGAATCCTTCAAAATAATCACTGATGATAATTTAGAAGGATCTAATATTCTATGATTTTAACAGGATGGACATCAAAATCATTAAAAAGGGAACATCATAAATATACTTTCAAATGATTTATCAACCATCTCATTTAGTGAAAATAAATAATGCACAACTAAATGATGTAAAAATTTAGGCGAATGTTAATTCTATGATAATAGGGAAATCCTAAAAGTTAAGAATTGATGAAGTAAGAGTTATGATATTTGGATCATGATTTTGTGTTCCATCTGATATAGAGAAAAATAATGAGATCATTAATGACACACATAATACAATCTTCTATATTCACCCAGGGAGTACAAAGATGTGTCGAGCTCTCCAACATAACATTTGGTTGGAGAATTTGAATATGGAGATCATCGAATATACATCAAAGTGATTAGTATATTTGTGAGTGAAGGCTAAAAGACAAAATTATAAGTGGATGATGTAGCCATTAACAGTAGAAACATATATATTAGAAAAAATCACCATGTACTTTACAATAAAAGACATCCAAAGGAAACACTTTTATATGGGTTGTTGTGGATCTTCATAAAAAGGAAGATCAAATTTTTGAAATTCAAGAGGACTTCACCCTAGATCAACATGAAATTTTATACATTATATAAGTGTTAATGACACATTTAGTACCATTATTGATTGTATATGATCAAAATTTGAGATTCGTCTCCATGTTCCAGAAATGTCTCCAATATTATATGAACACTGAGCCGATCTTTAGTATAGATCATTATCCTAAATCTAATGGCCAGTCTGAATGAACTATTCAAATACAAGAAATCATGTTGAAGGAATTTTTTATGGACTTCAATATTGGATAGAACCAATATCTACCTCTGGTTATGTTCACATACCACTACATTTTCAAATCGAGCATCCAAATGGATCTATATGATTCCCTTCATGTGAAAAGATGATGAACATTGACATGTTTGGATGAGGCAAGTGAACCTAAGATTCTAGGACAGCAAATGGTATATGAAATAGTGGAAATGGGGAATTCCCTTCTGAAGAAGATAAATTATTCCAAATGACAATAGTAGATCTATAAAGATATTCATCGATGAGTGATTGAGTTTATGGTTGGAGACAACGTAATACTTTGTATATGTCTATGGAATTTGATCATGAGATTTGGGATGAAATAGAAGATGAGTCCCATGTGCATCATCCCCTTTGAGATTCTTGATCGACTTAGATCTATGACCTATTGAATTTCATTTCCACTAGCCATATCTAAAGTGCACAATGTATTCCTTATATCCCTATTAAGGAATTACGTTTTGGAGCCCTAAAATTTACCAAATCCAAAGGTGGTATAGTATGAAGATGATATCTCCAACTATGAGAATTTAGTGAAAATCATTCCTCGTATAGATAAGGTTCCATAAAATAGGACTACTCACCAGGTCAAAGAACTATTGTGTAACAAGAATCATGGAAAGGAAACATGGGATGTACTGAAAGTGATGAAGAATATGTAATGACACTTCTTTTCACTACTGTATGTAATGAGAAATTTCAAGGGTGAAATTTTATAAGGGGGGAGAATGATATGACAAAAAGTTTTTTCAATATAGATTCCCTTAATATAATTTTTTTCATATATTATAAATCACATAAAATCACTTAGAGAACACAGTACATCCTTTATAAATTAAGAAGGAACGAAATAAGAGGTATTTCTTGTTATTAATAAACCATTAAAAATGAAATAGTATCTGGACCTTAGAAATAGTACTATGATCCTTATGAATAGTAAATTCACCATATGAATAGTAACCTTATCATTAAAATATAAATAAATTTTAAGCATATTATAAATGAATTTATGATATAATTATATCATACTATAAGTAAATGTATGTTTTAAAAATTATTAATTAAGTGTCATTATTTTGGTAAGTTATAAATATATAATTAAAATTTTATGATTACATTAAAAAATTAGAATTCAATTTATTTTCATAAAATGTATTCATAAATAAATATATTTTTTTATGATTTTAATATTAATTTACAAGACCTTAATTGAACTTTACTAGTGCTATAAAATGAGTTATAATTTTATAATCTGTATTTTTCAAGTAAATGATGATTTTAATTAAAATTCTAAATTTTAATACCTAATAAATTATAGATCAAAAATGGAGTTTTTTTAGTTTTGTACATCTAAAAAATTTAGGGTGGTTTTTGGGATTTTAATGAATTACATGAATTCTTGGTGAATAGTAAAATGTGGTGATTTAAGGTAGATATACATTATAAGATTAAAACACCATTCCTATAGTCATCTCTGATGTATGAACAATAATATCAAACTATCCATCAATAATTTAATATATTTAGTAATAATGAACAAACTATTCATATGTTTATCCAAAATAATCTACTAATGAATAAAATAATTAAAAAACAGTCATATCATCCCTTAATACATCACCCCACTAAAACTCTTCTCCTCACACCATTTAAGATTTTATACATATCCAAATTCTACCCAACAATCTTCAATAAACACTACATCAATGTAGGGGGTAATTTTATCATAAAAAGACATGTCCCTTTTTCATTAAGAATCCTCTTAGGGATGAAGAAATCATGTTTCAAAATCCTATTTTGTTTCAATTTAATTTCCTTTTAATGTATTTTTATTATATTATTCTCTCCTGAACTCTACAAAAAAATGTACATTATAACTCCAATTAAATTAATATACTATAATTATATCATTTTAAATGAATATCTATCCTTAAAATCCTCCCTCTCTCTGTTTTATTTAAAAAATTAAATCATCACCTGTGATGTGTCAATTTATCGACATCGTGGAGAGATCACTTAAATTTTCATTTAATTCCTTAAAAGATGTTTATAAAACAATTATAATGGTTAAAAAAATTAAAATGTATTATAATTCACTTTTTATGTTCTAGAAGTGACATATATAAATAATATTCAATAATAAAATGAATTTAGTTTGTTGTGATAAAAACCAGTAGTACTAATCTAAACGATTATCACTCATTTCATATCTAATGATTCATACTAATAAAATATAAAAATATTAGATATGTAACCATTTAACTTATGGGTGATCATTAATGACCAATAATTTCAATTCTATTGAATTTTTTCAATTTTACATGATCTTTATTACTTATAAACAAGTGAACTGATCAGGAAACCCAAGAAAATAAATGCTCTCAAACAATAAAATTAAACTATGTAACTCATCAAAAAATCCATAAATGACCTTAATAAATATATAATTAATAATAGTAATGTTTTAAAACCTTAAAACGTTTTAACTAATAAATTTGGTCTTATTATCTAGGATATTAGTCAGAATAAAACATTTAGACAAAATGTAAGGGGATTCTCAAACCCAAATATCCTTCTTTGGGATTTCCCTCTTTAACTTAATATTCAATATTGATGTTCCAATAATGGTACATAAATAAAAATTCATTATAATTTATTTTTATCTATATATACATTTCCACAATCTGGTTATATGAAAAAGGAAATTATATTTCTAATAGAATTATTATTTCCAAGAAAAATACATCTTTAACACCTAATGAGTTTGTATCCTCTTCACTCAGGATTGATAATTATTATTCCAAGTATGCTATTACCAATTTACTTTGGCAACTAATGATATTATTAATATATTACTTTTCATATGAAACCCATTCCTTTCAATGGGGTATTTTATTTCTATGTTTGACATATGTTTTATGTGTCAATCGTGACAATGTAAATGTAATAATGTGACAGGTTCACATTGAATTATATAGGGAGACAATGAATTGGGTATTGTGATCAATCTCATGAGATAAACTCAAATATTCAAGAACATGATTCTATATTTGTTCACAACTATGTGTGGTATTTTATCACAAAGGCATGTTGTTTCATTATTATGAATTTCCATATTCAATGCATTTATATTATGATTCCTCTCATTATTATGATTTTGATGTTATGATGATGACTATGATCAACCCAGGTCATAATGATCCATTTATTATATATAATCTTAGTGGGATTTTATATCACCTATTCACTTGATGTATATCCTTAGGTGATTACTTGTACAAATAAGAATTTGAATTCCTATAAGATTTTACACAAGAAAGAATTAAATAAATGTTTATATTTTTAGTTATGTATGGTCCTAATTTACCCATGATATTGAACATTTGGATCCTTTTTTGGAAACTCTATGATTTTTTATTACTTATAATGAAATAGTTGTAATGTTATAGATTATATGGTCTCTATAATCACCATAGACCATGTCATCCACCTCCAGAAACCCCATCACACATCATACCACCAACCTCGAGATATGCCTCACCGTCTTGGTCCCATCATAAAAAGACACATCATCGATACCCACATTGTGAAAACATGATTCCACCATTGCTTCTCATAGTGACTGAAACACGTATAAAACATTCTTTACTCATAGACAACCCCATCCCTCACTGCACCACTATCACGTTTGACTACCCAACATGGGTATTTTATGACCCACGCTGCCCTCATAATATTCATGAGAAGATCAGAATAACTTATAATGGGTCAAGGTGAGTTTAAATGGCCCATAACACCATTGAATGAGGTATTCTAAGCATAGAATGAGCTTTCACGGGGCTATCCAAACATTTAGTGGCCCTACATAGGGTTTCAAGAAACATTTTTTTAAATATAAATAAAATTAATTTAATATTTATCAATGATAAAAAAATAATAATTTTAATATTATTAATAATTATTTTAGTATTTTTCTTGAAATTAAATATCATTTAATTTAATTTTTTGATTAAAAATTATATTAAAATTTGGATGAATTAATTTAAATTATTCGAATTTAAATTATTTATTTATTTTATTTGAATGTACGAGTACATATATTTATTAAGTTGAATTTTTAATTTATATTTACATTTACTTGTTGATATGTCTTGATTAGTGATCGGCCCTTTTGTTTGTCTGGGTTATTTTATTCAATTATTTTTTAACAGTGTGACATTCTCATAATAATTTATTAGTTTTAGTGATACTGTACACATAATTATTTTATTGGTAATATTTATATAGTCCTTCACGTCCATAATTTTTTATATATGTATTTGAGTGGGTCCTCATATCCCCTCACCTGTGTGTGACTACATAAGTTTTTTATGACCATGATGTAAGTCACAGACCATGCCATGTTGATGTGAAATCTGGGAAAGAAGTTTTCACATTGGACCGAGGATGAGAAACATGATAATTCAAGACCTGGATTAGGTTTAATACCCTTCATTCATGAATTGTCGATTGAATTTAAATGTATTAACCAATATTAGATGACCAAGATCCGGCATGCTGTTTTATTTTTTTATGCATTGACTTTTATTTTATGTATTTGAATGAAACAAGAAAGAAATACAATAATAAATAGTAAAATTCATAGTGATGTAATGACTATTTTATATTATTTTTTACTTATGAGAGAGACAACATAATGTGAAATAGTTAATATAAATATATTAAATTCATCTAAAAATACAAAAAACCTCAAAAAAATATTATGATGAATAAACCATCAATCATTTGAATTTGAAAAAAAAATAGTTGTTTAGGGTTCTCTTCATCCATAGTTTAGTGTTCCCCCCACTACTAGGGAGTTATTATGAGTCTAATGTTTTGAATTAACTAATGAGTATATAAAATAATTGCACATCTATATCCTTTTACATTGTTAGACACATGATTTTATTAAATAATATTTTTTATTTTAGATGTAAGAAAATTACTAAACATATCATGTAACTGCAATTAAATCTATTTTTTCAGTAATATACAAAATTAAAAACTCTGATTAGTGTCATATATATATATATATATATCTTATAGACTCTGAGGATTCATTTAATGAGTCATTTCCACTATAATATTCATTTTAAATATATACCAATACAATTACATAGAGTTTCTATATTTTGATAAAATAGTATGGAAAATTTAATCATTAAATTATTCAGAAATTTCAAATCCATTATCAGGATAAAATTTCTAGTACACTAGTTTTTTAGAGAATGATGAATATTATATCATATGTATTCATTGATAACTATTTCACATAAAAAAATTCCAACTATGAAGCCTTTCCAACTAGTATAGGTTCTTGTTTAATGTAATACAATATCAAAAATTTACATTTCTAGTGTCTCTAATACATGTTAAGCCTCCTCGGGAAGGGAGGGAAAATGGATTGCATAGAACAAAAATATTATGAATATGATGGTTATGATGGTTATTTAATGAAGTTTTTAATAAATAATGATGTATGATGTGGATATAACACCAAGAAATAGATGGTTTTACAAGTTGTATAGTATCTCAAAAGATTGTGATTATAAAGTAATATAGGATATGAATGTGTGATGATTACGTAAGTGACCTGTAAATATTAAATTTGGATAGTGATTCATTCATATATTAATTTCACTCATTAAATTTTTAATATTTATATTAAAATATTATAATTTTAGGGAAAACTATTCATTACCGTTAGTTTAGGTCCTCCAAAGTAGATAAGAAATAAAATAAATTATTAGATATTATGGTGATCTGATTTTCTGATAAGGATAAAAGTCCAATGGAATGTGTACTATAAAATTTTACCTTGAAAAATCCCTTGAAATAAAATAGGTTTTTATCATACATGATGTATTTTTCATTTCCTATTGTGAAATAAATATATGGATGTTAAAATCAATAAATAGAAATGGTCCACAAATTAGTCACTTATTCTTCAGTTATAATCATCAATTTTATATAATGATTCTATAGTATGTTTTGGGAAAATAATAAAAAATTACAAGGATATTTTTTTATTTGAATAAATTAGAAATGTAAGTATAGAAACATTTTAATAATTAAGGTGTGTTCTCCAAGATACTGAGAAAGGGAGGACACAATTTCAGTGGTGAGGAGCGAAGAACATCTAATTTTCATTTAAATGATTCTAATAGAACTTATACTTAGTCTAACCAAAATACTTATCTCGTGTGCACTTTGGACACATGGATATATTGTTACATTTATGGAATAACTTTTTTGGTGGTGTTTAATACTCAATAAGTAGTTTAGTGATATATGAATGATTTCAAATACCTGTTGGATATAATATGTAAGACATATATACCCAGTTATAGAAAAAAAAAATATTTAATGAAAAAAATAAATTTCAAGGATATACAAATTATGGTTTTAGATACATTATAGTTAAATTCTGTAGGTGTTGTCAATACAGTTATGTATTATTTATAGACAATGAAACCCTTAAAATGAAATAAAAGTAACAATTATTTTACAATTAGTTAATATAGAGAGAATAAGTTATTTCAATTAAATAATAGTGGTAAATATAATTCAATAAATTCCTTTAGGTGTTTTTCATGGAATGTGAAAATGAAGTTTTGTATATTCATTATCATGTGATATGATTTTCTTCAGACCCATGTGCCGACGAATATCATGACTATCCATTCAATAGTGATTATAATATATCCTGGTGTAATTCCTAAACATGCATTACCTTATCCACATAAAATTTACGATATTAATAAGGATGATTGAAGAATATTATTACTTGTTAATATTGATCAAAAAAATATTCATTGAGTAATTTCTAAATATAAATTTCTATATACACATCATAAAAATGATGTAAGAAAAAAGATAATCAATGTTGAAACTTATATCTAGTATTGATACTTACATAAGGTTTCAATAAATGCATCACAAATAAAGTCATTATCCCTTAATAATAATCCAAACATCATTTAAAATGCTTAAGATATGAGTTATAAAATGATGAAAATACACTATGGTCTAGGAACATGTGTTCCAATTCAATGTTTTTATTAAGTATATGAATATTTTTGGGTTAGAAAAACACAATGTGAATACAGTGTGATTATCTTAAAGTTTTCTATGTATATTGAAAAAATAACTAGGATATAATGTTTTTAGTTAATGTAAAAGCCTATTTCTCTATAATATGAAGAATATATCTATTTTAGTTAGTGGGAGCATGATTAAATTGATTTTACTCAATTCCAAATATGAAAAATTAGTTGTAATAGAATGAAGTTCAATATAAGTTGTGATAAATGAATGTTCTAGTTCCACATGTAGTGTATAATAGATGAACTATTTTTATTATTTTATATTCACCCGAATCAGTGATACATTATTCATTGAGAATAATTAATCCAAAATATAGGAAAAAATAGAATTAATAAAAAAAATTATATGATCAAATAATAGTTAATAATAGATTTCATGTAGAAATGTTCAACGAATTCTTAATTTGAATATAGTATGGTGTTTTCAAGGAAAACTACACATGGATAGAAAACTGTAGTAGCAATAGATATTGATTGGTCATTTCATGTCATTATTCCAAAATTACATAAGAATTATACTTTTAATAGATACTTTAAATTATCAATTTATATTGAATTGGATGTCTAGACCCTTAATAGTTTAAGGTTTCTATACGAATCAACTGAAATGGTTGGTGACACCGTTAAATTCTAATAAGGGATGCATATAATTTAAATACAATTTATGATTATTATATGTAAGAAGATCAGAAAATTTTCATTTTGAATAAATATTAACATGTGTCTACCGGAGGTTAGTGTAAGAAACATTCTTTTTCAAGTAAAATATGTTTGGTAACATATTGAAAAAAACTTATATTCTTGTAGTTATTCAAGAACAGAATAAGAAACACTCCAATGATTGACTTCATGTAGGATCCTAATTTTTAGGGAACCAGATATATTATAGAAGATAAAATAATTGCATTTAATAAGTAAATAGAATATATAACAAAATGGTATTGATAATAAATTTTGTAAAAATTCAAGAGATAATTTGTCCCTATGTCACATGGAATAAATATCTCAAATTATACATGTGTGAGATATTTTATTAAATTAATTTGATGAGTTTAATTCCATACACCTCTAAATTGGATCAATCAAGAATTCAATGTTATATATTATATACTAATATTTCCTACATAAACATTATGATAAGAAAATATTTCTTTTATCCCATTGAACATAAAATAATGTATTCATATGTAACTAGTTTGTGGAGAGGAAAGGATACACATTACATAAGGACACAAAAAATTATTCCATGGATCATTGTGATCATATTTTACAGTCGGGGTAAATTATTGAGTGAGAAAAGATCGTAAAAGCCAGTGGTTATCCTTAACTAATGATAATGAGCGCATTGCAGATTTTGTGGCTACTAATGAATAAATTTATAAAAATTGTGCTTCTTCCTTTTATTGTTATTAGAACAAGTAATAATTTTTTTATCATAATATAAATTATGAAATTTATACTACTACTAAAATCCGAAATTTCATGTTGTGATAGTGGAAAAATAGATATACTCTAGGATATCACCTCTTGAGAAGTCTTACTAATGGAGGTAAATCCACTAATAGTTTAACAACCACACATAAGATAGGTTGCATTCCCAATGAAAAAATATATAACTCAGTAGAAACATGATATTATAATGTGAGATCGAACAAAAAAATCTAGGGAGCTAGATCTAGTTCCAGTGGGAGTGTAGTAAATGTGGGTTCCCCAGTCCCAGCAAAGAGTACTTTTAGATTACCATAATGTGTATACAATGTGTTATACGTGATAAAAACATACAGTAATAGTATAGATATTTATATTTCAACTATTTAAATGGTAATTTCCACACATTAATTTTCATATTAGATGTTTATTGTACTTATTGGGCTATAATGAAACTCTTAAAATTCTATATCAGTGATCATAAAAAAAAATCTGCTAGTTTAGATACATCATACTTACTCAACACAGATGATTTGTGACTATTATGTGTTTGGGGATCATAAGAATTAATTCTTCTTCTCATGAAGTTCACAGATGATGATCTCTTAGATGAGATCATGAGTTCATGTTATCTAATTGAAACCGAACGAATTTATTGTATCATTGGTTAATAATATCTAGAATATTGTTTATTTTTATCTTCAATTGAGATCATTATCAATTTTTTCCATTTTATATCTTATATTGATGCCCGGAAAAAACTAAGACAATGAAGTTATGGTAAGGTGGATTTTTTTGGCTCCATCATTTATAGAATGGAATTTGTTTAATGATCAGGATATTTTTTTTCCATTTCATGTTGAGGAAGTTATATCTCATCCCTTGTTCATTATGATGATAGTACCTTCATAAATTCATGGCCTGGGTAGTAGAAGTCATGTCTTTATAGTTAGATCAATATATAATAAGGCTATAATATTGGAGAAAAAATATTACATATTAGTTTATGAGATATCTAAATACAAAGATATTATATTATAGAGTGTTTGTTTGAATAATGGTTATCATTGTTATGGATATTCTTTATTTCTTTAGGGTCCTTGATTTGTAGCAACACTCTCATGTTGGTCTATAAATTTTATTCAATTCTATTGAGATAAGGTCTTAGTGGTTCACAAAGAATATTGTCATCATATATCTACCATATTCTAAGGAATAATAATATAGGACACGGTGGGACCCACCATAAGTTCTCATATTTGCCTAATTAATTGACCTTAGATGAATACATATATTCATTTTTATTAATTTATGAAATAATTGGGTTGAATTTATTTATTAAAAGGATTCCACAACTATTCAATGAATACATGAAAAATATTATACAATCTTATTTAATCTTGAAATACAAGGGTCATTTATCATTAACAATAATTTTGAGTCTTGTTGTATCATGTATTATAATTATTATATTACAATGAGATGATAAAATATAAATGACATTAATGATACAGTTAGTTTTCCGTAAAATGTTATATAATACTTATTTAGGGGGCGTTTTATTTCATGGGTTTGATGAAACTTACTCGTGTGAATGTTCCACTCACTATATAATCCAGAGAGAAGAAATAATTCAGTTACTATTCATTCTAATGGAATTTTATCCTCTGTCTACACCCACTTCATAGAGAGTGAATGCATCTCTCAGTGTTATTGGCCCATGAACAACCTTGTTGTATTAATGGCTTGTGATTAACTTGATCGACACGACGTTGAAGGATTCATTGGAGCTCTATGATAGCACATGAAATTTGATAAATATAGATTGGACTACTCTTTAGAGAATGTATGGATGATCAACAGAATTTTAAATTTTGAACCTTCGAGAAATGATCATAGAAAACTAGCTACAGTATAATGTGCCACATAATCAAATGAGGTGATCATTAATTTAATTTTATGACATGAAATATTCAATCAAGATACTCAGATCTCTACTAGGGCTTAGATCATTAAAGATGATATTGTCTCTATACTCGGATGATGAAATTTTTTATTTCCCCATCCCACCGACATATACTACATGCTCTAGTACCGTCAGGTTTAAATTTAGGATATAGATACACTTACTATCAGATATTCCATATAAGTGGTTCTTGTGATTTTATATTCTCTTTTACACATTTTATACCTTCTTGTGTACTATGACATGCAATGATATTTTTATATGAATTCAATTATGAATGACTTATAGTTTACTTTAATTTAATACTTTATAGATGTAGGGAAGTGTGGATTTTTACAATATAATTGACCAGGACCCTCACTCCAATATCATGTCCTAAATATATGAACTTTACATCTCTAGGTATGATGACAATGTTTTGTAACCCAATGTTTTCTATAAAAACCTCACAACCTAAAATGATAATATTGGAAACATACATTATTGAGAAACTATTAAGCCTAGAGTTTAGTGAAGTAAGAAATATCATATATAATGAATTCTGAAGTCATCAATTTTTCATTTATCTAATTTGAATATTTTTTCTCATTTCAAATTAGGACATCAACATCATCCATGTCATGACCCACCTTCACCAAAAGGAGACAAGGGACAGCAGATTGACAAACCTTTCCTTCTTTAAGTTGAATGAGAGATAATGACCCCTGAGACCCACCTTTGATAGGTCCCGGATTGGAGACCAGCACCAAGGGTATAGAATCACACACAAGATGGAAGGCATTACCTTTTATTTTATTTTTACAACATCGTGTGATAAGATAGTAACTCCAAAAACACCCAAGTTGAATGTAAAGGTAAAGCCAAAAGCAACCCATTCCCATATTCATGTTCAAAAGTAAACGATACAAGCCACAAAAACTACAAAGGTAAAATGACAAGAAAAGGAAAATGAAAACAGCAACTACCCAAATGTCTAAGCTAGTACAGTCCCGCACGATCCTTTAAGTCCTCTTGGAAACATGAACGAATTTTTATATACGTAGGTTGAGCATACAAGTATACTCAGAAGAGAAAAACAAAGACACTCGTGCACAAGTGGGGAGGCATTCTAATTCCCTATGAGAAAAAGAATACCAAAGTACCTAGCAAGGAAAACTATCCACCCAAGCCTCACCAAGGCACACTCCCCAAATAATGCAAGTTAAGTAATGTACAGTAGTAGCACATCGATATTTGGGTACCCCGCGCCACTTTCCCACTGGTTATTGAAGACATCCTACGCATCGAACCAATCCCGACATTCTCACCAAAGTCCCACTACCTCACCCCACCTGCACACACTTGGGACACAACCACACATCCCGCCCGTAGACACCTATGCCAAAACAACCACACGTAACCATGTCACCAAACACCTAGGCCGGAACAACCACTGCCACGCCCGAATACACGTGGGCCTCATTCCAAAGATACTTGGGAAAAAACGTGCTCACAAACACCTAGTCCAACCACCACAACTATACTTCTCGAAGATTAATGGGCTAATAATGGACTTCAGGCCATCACAGCCTGCCCGAAGAGTCTTGGGATATACGGGAAAGGGAGCAGAAAAGGTGCTAATAACCAGACACTCATGGGAGTGTTGAAAAAAACACCCTCCCCCATGAAATGTGGGTGTTCGGCACTAAGTTCTCAACTTGGGTGGGGCATGAATAAGAAAATCAAGATCTACAAAATATATATATGTAACTAGCAGTCATACAAACCTAGGGTTCCACACTCAACCCAAGAACTAACAACCTAGTCGCTATTTGTAGAAGGCACAATACTCACAACCGAGTGACAAATCATTCCCATAAATAATTCCCCATTTAACCCATTCTTGTTTTCATGTTCAAGTGATCCTGTTTGGGTAATATTCTGCTCTACTAGGAAACTAACAGGCATAAGAACAAGCCAAGGGGTAAAAGTTAGAGCCAACATCAATTTAGGAATTCACACCCGGTTCTCTTGTGAAGTCACAACAACAAAGTGATAATTGAGATCCCTCGAAGTACTGGAACCAAACCAAGCCTCAAAATACGACCCCACATCCACAAAACCATGAACTCATCAGTTTTCCAACATTAGAGGATCCCACCCTAATTCATGTCATAAGCATATCAACCACACAGTTTCAGTTTAACAACCAACAACCTCACAACAACCGATGATCCCATCCTCACACACATCACCCCATAAGCAACCAAACAGAATGACATAACTACTACCAAAAAAAAGTGTATAATCTTCCATGTTCAAGAACATCATCCATTAAGTTATTCTTTTTGTTGGTTAACTAGGGTGACCACACAAGGATTTATGTTTACTGGGCATCCATTTAATCCACGGAGTTTATGTGATTAACCAAGCTCCATGTTAAATTATTTTAATCATCACATATGAAAAGGGTTCATTAGTGTAGATTGAAGTACCACCAACGGCCATGATTTTAAGTAGGCAAAAACCCACACAATTCACAAAAAAATAATAATCAAGTAAGAGGAGAAAACAGAACAGTAGAATATTGATCACACCCCTCCCCTTTATTATTTAAAAGTATGTTTGTTATCATCATTAAGGTTTGGTTTCATCCATTCCCACACAAACAGTAGTTTATCCACCCCACATGATACACAAAAAGAAGATATGAAAGAAAATACCTACATGGTAGATCATGGATCGAAGTTTTCTCCATGCACAAATAATAAGGGATGTGCGGATTATAGGGGAAAAATTCTGTGGACTCTAAGAGGTGAAAAAAGCTCCAGCAGAGGTGCACCACAAGCCACAGGATGAGAGGGACTCCAGGTGCACCAGGAAGAAGAAATAAATCTCAGCTGAGAAGAAAAAAGTATAAACTCTAGCGGTAGATATAAAGAGGAGATCCTACTATTACGGGATATGGAATTTTGAATGCCTAGAAAGGTAGATCGTGGTTTCCTATGCGGGTGTCCAGTTTAACAAGATGATATTAAGGTGTTATTTAATACCCCCCCCCCCATCGGGGAGGTTTCATGGGATTTTTAGGAATTAATTATGGGCTTTAAATGGCTTTAAAAAGGGTAAAAGAATTAATTTATGTCAAAAAAAATTACGTTGTGGGAGCAGGACTGGAAAAAGAAAACGGAGGGCTAGGTGAGGACACGGTGCCACCTTCATGGTGTCACTGTCACGGTTCCACCGTGACCGGTGCCACTGTTTTGGTGGAGCCGTATTTTGGAAAAAGTAATGGCCAGGGGTGTCCGGGCCATTACATCAGATACCTCTCAAACTATTCTCACCCTCAAGAATTAAAAAAAGACTTGGAAGAAAGGGTGGGGTCTGAACAACCACCTCGAAAGATACCTCTTAGGATTAGACCTCCTTGTTACCAAGGAATGACCCCTCCCTCATCTATCTCCTGAACAATCGCAACCATACCACTCATCTCCCCCATGCAACCATGCCAAACAAAATATTGAACCGTTCAGTCTTGTGGTGAGGGGTTTACCATCCTCTATGTTAAGATACTATCTGCTTTGGGTGGCATTGACTTTCCCACACGGGTTTAGGCACATCCACTCTAATGCGTCTTAACTAGAAATTTGGTCCTATCCTCCCCACATTTCAGGACACTTCACACACATCCACATAAAAGGAAAACTGCACATTCCATAGTTAACAAGGTAAAGGGTTCCATCAACCAAGTATAAACAGAACAGAAAAAAACTCAGAACAGCTCTGGGTACTGGGCACGCATCTGCGTCTCTCGTTCCCAAGTACTTTCCTCAAGCCCACGGTGTCTCCACAACACACAAACCAAAGGAATGGTTTGTCCATAGATCACCTTCTCTTCACGGCCTTCAATCATCACTGGTCGCTCCACAAATTTTGCATCGTCTCTGATATCTTGCTCTCCCCAGTCAAGGATGTGTGAATCGTCATGCAGATTCTGACGGAGTTGGGACACATGGGAGACATCGTGCATCCTTTTTAGCTGTGGTGGCAATGCCAGCTGATAAGCCACCTCGCCGACCCGTTGCATCACTACGAACGGTCTGACAAACCTGGGGAAAAGCTTACTCCTTCTGCCGAACCTCCGCTGCCCACGCCAAAGGGAGACCTTCAAAAACACGTGGTCCCTGGCCTCGAACTACAAGGGTCTCCTCCTATTATCGGCATATGACTTCTGCCGATCCTGGGCCGCCCTCATCCCCTATCATATAAGATGCAGCTTCTCTGTCGTGTTATACACCACTTCCAGGCCAAGAACACCTACTTCTCTATCCTTGGTCCAGCACATGGGTGAGTGACATAGCCTCCTGTATAAGGTGTCGAATGGATCCATGCCAAATAGAAGAGTGATAGCTATTATTATAGGAAAACTCCACCTGAGTAAAGTGTCGCACCCACAATCCACTGAAGTCCAGGATACATGACCGAAGCATATTTTCCAATGTCTGGATGGTGCGCTTCGTCTGCCCATCTATCTGGGGGTGGAAAGCAGTGCTAAGGTGTAGGTGGGTGCCAAAAGCAGGTTGCAATCCTCTCCATACTCGTGAGGTAAACTGTGCCTCCCTATCCGAGACTATGGACCTCAGAACTCCATGTAACTGCATCACCTCATCCACATACCTCTGTGGTAAGGCATCCATTACACCCAACTCCTTGATCACCAGAAAGTGAGCCGATTTTGTCAACTGGTCCACCACTACCCAGATATCATCGTAGCCTCCTTGAACCTTGGGTAGCCCTGTGACGAAATCCATCGAGATGTCATCCCACTTCCACTCGGGGACCTCTAAAGGTTGCAACAAGCTGCCTAGAACACGGTGTTAAGCCTTCACTTGCGGACACACTAGGAACCTGGCCAGGAACACTGCCACCGCCCGCTTTACCCCGGGCCACCTAAACTATCTCCTCAGACCCGAGTACATCTTGGAAAATCTCGGGTGCACCGCTAGGGGTGAGTTTTGGAACTCACCAAGAACCCTCTCCTGCATCACTTCTGGGACAAACATATTCCCTCGAAAAAGAATCTGATTCTGACCATCCTCTGTCCACCCTTCCAGGGCTTCGCCTTGGTTAACCTGGTCACACATCACTTCATTTTCTGAGTCTCCCCACAAGGACTCCTCCTCCTACCGCAGGAGAGAATACTGCACTGTCGTCTAATATAGGGAACCTCTACAGCTATCCATCCATGCATCCAGGTACAGGGCATCCAACTCCTCCATTTCCTTCCAAGCATCTGCCGACTCTCGTACTACATCCTTCTACGACTTCCTACTCAAGGCATCGACCACCACATTCCATTTTCCAGAGGTTTATGAAATTTCAAAGTCGTAGTCCTGAAGGAACATCATCCACCTTAACTTCCGTAAGTTCAGGTCCTACTGGGAGAATATATACTTCAATCTTTTGTGATCTATGAAGACCAAAAAGCGCTCCCCGATGAGGTAATGCTGCCACAACATTAGCGCGAAAACGATCGTTGCATGCTCCATATCGTGGGTGGCATAATTACTCTCATGAGGATGTAACTGCCTAGACCCATAAAAGATCACCCCTTATCATTGCATCAGCACACACCCGAGGCCTTGTCCTAAAGCATCACAGAACACCTCATACGCCACCCCTTCTTCTGGAAATCTCAGCACTGGGGCACTAACCAACTTCCCCTTCAAGTAACTGAAGGTTGCCTTGCACTGCTCGTTCCACACAAAAGCCTGGTCCTTCTTGGTCAAAGCTGTCAAAGGTGCTACAACTTGAGAGAAGTTGGGTACGAACCTCCGGTACTAACCTGCCAGCCCGAGGAAACTACGAACCTCTTCCATGTTCTTGGGTGCTTCCCACGAAACAACCGCCTCGACCTTCGATGGGTCCACTACTATCCCCCACTCGGACACCACGTGCCCAAGGAAGTGCACCTCTCGGGTCCAGAACTTGCACTTGGAGAACTTCCTATAGAGTTGGTGTCATCGGAGGACTTCTAAAATCGATCTCAGGTGCTCAGTATGATCCTTATCTGATCTTAAGTAGATCAAGATGTCGTCAATAAACATGACTATGAAATGGTCCAGGTACTTTCGAAAGATGGAGTTCATGATCCCCATGAACACAGATGGAGAGTTCGTAACGTTGAACAGCATGACTACAAACTCAATGTGCCCATATCTACACCTGAAGGCGGTCTTAGTGATGTTTCCCTCTTTCACCCGCAACTGGTGATATACAGAACACAGATCGATATTAGAGAACCATCCTACCCCCTTCAGTTGGTCAAATAGATCATCTATCTTTGAAAGAGGGTAGCGATTCTTGACAATCACCTGATTCAGTCTCCTATAGTCTACGCACAGCCTGAGACCACCATCCACCTTCTTTGAGAACATGACTAGAGAACCCCAAGGCGATGCACTTGGTCGAACGAACCCCTTCTTCATCATATCGTCAACTTGAATCTGCAACTCCCGTAACTCACAAGGTGTCATCCGGTAGGGGCCATCGAAATCGGACGGCCACCAGGTTGCAAGTCTATCCCGAACTCAACATCATGTCGAGGGGGTAGATTTTTCACCTCTTCAGGAAAGACATCCATAAACTCACTGACGACCCCAGGAACATCCACCATCTTTGCGTCCACTGACTGCTCATCTAACAAAAAAGGAAGTGTTACTCTCGCATGCTGCTCTTCTAGCCACCCCGCTCGCCGATGAATGTTACATGTCGGCCTCCCATGTCTGAAAACATGACTCTTCATCGTAAGCAGTCAATGATGGCACATACATAGAAATTCTTGTCAATGCCTAGGATGATATCGTATGGATGTATCTGCAATAGTAGAAGATTCCTGACTGACTAATTGTCCCTAAAATCAGTGTACATCCCCAGAAAACATAAAAATAGTCGGTCTGACCTCCGACTGATGTGCTCAACATCGGGGGAACTGGAATTCTCTCCGCATCTAAACCCGTAGCACGGTCGTGCGAAAAAGGAGTGTGAAGCTCCTGTATCAAACAAGGCATAAGAAAGGGTACTAAATAAGTTGATCGTACCTTGAACGACCTTTGGCCCTGCAGGAACGGCTGCCTCCGCGGCGTGCAACTGCCCAAGCTCAGCTCCTCTGCCTCTCGGCTATTGGCCACCTCCCCGACCACATCCGGGTCCAGGTCCTGGAGGAGCACCCTGAGGTTAGCCTCCCCATGCAACGTCTTCCCTCAAAGGAGCGGGAGCTCGCTGACCCTACTGCTGCAGCTGAAAGGGCCTAGCTGGAAACTACTACTGCTGAGGTAGGAATTGAATCTTCTTACCCCCGTCGTATTGTACTCTATACAGGCACTGATTCCGAAGGTTCTCATGGCTTCCAAAAATGAAGCATCTTGGACCTGGGCCCAAAAGAAAAGGGTGAGGGCCAGGAGATCGGAACTGGAACTGATGAGGCATGCTCCGTGTTAGTCGGAACCTAGAGGGCCCTGATGCTGGAGGCCTGCTGGTGACGACCTTCCCCTTCAACAAGCCCAACTGGATTCCCTCTCATGATACACCTCCTTGTGTGTGCATCCTTTCCACCACTTCAGCATTCTTCTAGACCTCTAAGTAGGTCAGTAAGGTGAAGGGGGTAACAACATACTGAAGAGTAGGTCGAAGTACCACCTCAAAACATATCACCAGAGACTCCTCATCTAGAAAGAGGTCTGAAGCAAAGCGAAGGAGATCCTTGAACTTGATCGCCAACTCTCTTACTATCATGCTCCGCTGCTAGAGGAAGAGCAACTCCTGCCTCTTTTCAGCCTTCATTGTGGAAGAGAGGAATTCCGCCCAGACCTCCCTCTCAAAGTCTTCCCACGCAACCTCATCCTCTTTCTTTTCCCCAATATAAAGCATCCACCACTGATGCACTTCTTCCCGCATTTGGCTGACAGTCAGAGGAACCCAGTACTCTGTCGGAGCACAAATCAATCTAAAAGCAATCACTAGTTCCTCGAGCCAGCTCTCGGTGTCCATATCTGAGATGCTACCCTGGTACTTCCCAATGTTCTACCGCTGAAATCCATAAAGCATCCTCTGCCACTGATCGTCCTCCTCTTGGTCATCCTTCTATCGATCAGTCAAAGCAACCTCTGGGGCCTCAATCGTCCGCACTACTCGTGGTCGTCTCCCCAGTGCCATAGCTGGAAGGTAAAAAAGTAATCTGAAAGCCTAAGTAGTGTAGAATATTGTTCTTAAATTTTTCTTAGACTTCTTTTTTATTTTTAAATCTGCAAAATACCCAAAAAACACAAGAACACAAGTCATTATGATGTATGTACCTTTCCTATGGTCTCTACCCTACAATCAGTACAGCCTCACTTGGTCATTCAGTATGTCCAAAGTCAAAGCATCGAATCATGGGGGGGCCAAAAATCTCATGTCCTAGCTGGTCTTCCCTGGCCTATTTCACGGACCAATATCACGCAACATTGTTGCCCTTCCATATAATGAAATCCTCACCATTCCCAACTCCAGACTCCATCCTATCTCTCAACCATCAGCTCTGATACCATCTTATCATAACCCGCCTTCACCAAAAGGAGAGAAGGGACACCAGATTGCCCGACCCTTCATTATTTAAGTTGAAGGGGAGATAATGACCCCTGAGATCCGCCTTCAATTGGTCCTGGAGTGGAGACCAGCACCAAGGGTATTAAATCACAGACAAGATGGAAGGAATTACCATTTTTTTATTTCTATAGGATCAGGAGATAATATAGAAACTCCAACAACACCCAAGCGGAATGTAAAGGTAAAGCCGAAAGCAACCCATTCCCATATGCATGTTTAAAAGTAAAAGATACAAGCCAAAAGAACTCCAAAGGTAAAGTGCCAAGAAAATTAAAATGACAATAGAAAATGCCCCAAGGTCCGAGCTAGTACGGTCCCGCACAAACCCTTAAGTCCTCCTGGAAACCTGAAAGCATGTTTATATACATAGGGTGAGCATACAAGTATACTCAGTAGGGGAAAACAAATACTCTTGTGCACAAGTGGGGAGGAATTCAAATGCCCTGTGAGAAAAAGAAAACCAAAGCACCTAGCAAGGAAAACTATCCACCCAAGCCTCACCAAGGCACACTCCCCAAATAACGCAAGTCAATAATGTATAGTAATATCACATCGATGTTTGGGTACCCCACGCCACTTTTCCACTGGTTATTGAAGACATCCTATGCATCGAACCAATCCCGCCATTATCATCGCAGTCTCACTGCCACACCCCGCCCGCACACACCTGGTCCACACCCACACATCCTGCCCGCAGACACCTGGTCCACAACAACCACATGCAACCATGCCCGCAAACACCTAGGATAGAACAACCACTACCACACCCGAAGACACATGTGCCTCATCCCGAAGATACTTGAGAAACAACTTGCCCGAAATCACCTGGTCCAACCACCAAAACTACCATGCCCAAATATTTTTGGGCTAATAATGGGCTTCAGGCAATCACAACCAACCCGAAGTGTCTTGGGCTATTTGGGAAAGGGAGCAGAAAATGAGCTAATAACCGACCACTCATGGGAGTGTTGAAAATAAACACCCTCCCCCATGAAATGGGGGTGTTCGGCACTATGTTATCAACATGGGTGGGGAAAGAATAAGAAACGTAAGAACTACAATATATATAGGTAACGAGCACTCATCCCAACCTAGGGTTCCACACTCTACCCAAGAACGAACTGCCTAGTCACTATTCATAGAAGGCACACTACTCACAACTGAGTCACACCTCATTCCCAGAATTGATTCCCCGTTTAATCCATTCTTGTTTTCATGTTTAAGTGATCCTATTTGGATAAAAATCTACACTACTCAGCAAATAGAAGGCATAAGCATATGCCAAGGGGAAAAAGTTATAGCCAACAACAATTTAAGCATTCACACATGGTTCTCTTGTGAATTCACAACAACAAAGTGATAAGTGAGATCCCTCGATGTATTGGAACCAATCCAATCCTCAAAATATGGCCCCTCATCCCCAAAACCATGAACCCATAGGTTTACCAATAGTAGAGTATCCCACCCCAATTCGTGTCACAAGCAGAGCAAGCACACAATTTCAGGTTCACAACCAACAACTGCACAACAACTGAGGATCCCATCCTCACCCACATCACCCCATAAGCAGCCAAACATAATGACATACCTAATACCAAAATAGAGTAGAGAAAGTTCCATGTTCAAGCACATAATCTATTAAGTTCTTCTTTTTGTTTGTTAACCGGGGTGACCATATAAGGATTTATGTTTAATGGGCATCCATTTAATCCACTGAGTTTACGTGATTAACCAAGCTCCAAGTTATAGTCATTTAATCATCCCAAAAGACAAGGGTTCATTAGTTCAAAAATAAGGACCACCAACGACCATGATTTTCAGTTGGCATAAACCCGTAGAATTCATAAAAAAATAATAAAGGAAGAGGAGAAAACAGAACAGCAGAACATCGATCACACCCCTCCCCTTTATTCTTTAAACGTCTGTTTGTTATCTTCATTAAGGTTTGGTTTCATCCATTCCCATAGAAATAGTAGCGTACCCACCCCGCATGATACATAGAATGAGAGACGAAGGAAAATCCCTACCTGGTTTATCAAGGATCGAAGTTTTCTCCACGTGACAAGAACAGGGGATGCGCGGCTTATAGGGGAGGAATTCTGTGGACTCGAAGAGGTGTAGAAAGCTCCCGCAAAGGCGCACCACAAGCCATGGGAAGAGAGGGACTCCAGGTGCACCAGGAAGAAGAAAGAAATTAGGAAAAAGAAGAAACCATAGAGGGAGATATAAAGATGAGATCCTACTATTACGGAATTGGAATTTTGAACGCTTGGAAAGTCGGATTGTGGTTTCATACACAGGTGGGAAGTTACATACGATGATATTAAGGTGTTATTTAATACCCTCCCATTAGGTTGGGTTCTCTGGATTTTTAGGAATTAATTATGGGATTTAAATGGATTTAAAAAGGGTAAAAGAATTAATTTATGTCAAAAAAATATTATGTTGCAGGAGCGGGACAGGAAAAAAAAACGGAGGGATGGGTGAGGACACAGTGCCACCGTCACGGTGTCACCCTCACGCTGCCACCATCACGGTGCCACTTTTTGGTGGAGCTGTATTCTGGAAATGTAATGGCCAGGGGGGTCTGGGCCATTAAAATCCATATGAAATCCTTTATAGACATAAATCATTCAACCATATTCTTTATGAACTAGGGAAATGGAAACATAATAATTGAAATCACAAATTCTTAGTGAGGGTGAAATTTATCATTTAAAATTTTATTCCATTAAGGGGAATTAGTGTGCAAAGAGATATAATGACATAATTAACATTCAAAATAAAATCATGAAGAAAATAATAGCCATAAATACTTATATCATCACATATAAAACATACAAAATTAATGAATCTACATAATAAAATATTCTGAGCCTTGTGATATAAATTTTGATCATAAGAAAAATTATAAACCCATAGTAATGATAGATAAATCCTATAAGTATATTATATAATCATGTCATAGATCCCTTAGAAATCCCTAAAAATTTCAATAACCGTAAGTTTAAATTCCAATATAATTCTCAAAAGTGTAGTATCATTACATAATGTATTTGAGTGCTATCTGGGATAACCCATAGTTTAAGCTATAATAGGCACACATGGTAATATCATGGAACACCAATCTTTTATAATTCCCATGAACCAAATAGTGAATATAACACATAGAGAATTAATTTCATCAAAACGTAATGAAAAAACATTTATTTTTTTCATAACATGATTACCCCATAGAGAGGAAATTAGTCACATTACAATGAATTTGAAACATGGTTAACCCATTGAAATGAAACACATTCTATAAAAATATATTTGAAAGATTATTAAATCATCTAAAAGATACTTGTTTCATAATAATATATTTAAAATATGATTAACCCATGTAGAAGTATCTGGTTCTATTATAATCACTGTTAAAAAATATTATCCCCAGTAAAAAATGAGTTTCATAATAATATCAATAAAAAATTGTTGCACTATGGAATATAAATTGATTATGAAACAATAAATTTGGAAAAATATTTACTGAGGAAAAATACTAGTTTCATAAATATATATCTTATACATTATAAACCCTTGAAACATTAATGGTTTCCATTAAAATATCTTTGAAACATGATTAATATATTTAAATGAAGCGGGTTTCTAAACAATACCATGGAAAAAATCTTATTCAATCAAGAAAAATAACAAGGATGGTTTCAATACCAAATATTCCCCGTGATGGAAAATTAAAATATAGATATTTACATTTATTAATTCATATTACATTAAAATAAAATTAAAAACAATTTTTGGAAAATACACTTTTCATTTCTAAAATCGCTTTTCAAAATAGAAAATAGCTTTAAAACATATCTCCTTTAGAATAAAAATGAAAACTATTAATGGAATATTTTTAAATCATTAAATTTTTTTAAATATATAAAATATTAAGATCCATTCTCTATATAAATATATTAAAATATAATTTTAGAAATTTTTTATAAAATATTCTATTGAAAGAACTCATATTTCAAATTGAAAAGTTAAATTAAGTCACGGTTTATTGAAAAAACATTCTAAAACATTTAACTGAAAAATATGGTAAAAAATTTTACAATTACTTTTTAGTATCACAAAAAAAATATAATATAATAATTATTATTTTATTATTTCAAAATTTAATTAATAATCATACAAAATCCCATTAAACGATGAGATTGTAACAAAATTATCTTACCAATTTTGTATCACTGAATCTTAATCCCCATGATTGAATAACAGTAAATGAAAAATATATATCATGGAATAAAAATATATTCATTATATAACATGTCAATGGAGAATTATATAGAAATTATAAATGAATATTGAAGTATAATATACAAATGGCTCAATGTAGGAGAAGTGTAACAAAAATCCATTATTGTTTTCATAACATTGATAATCTAAACACGATGAAATATAAATCATAAACTGGATATGTAAATACCAGTAAATTTATTTATATGAATCATTGAATAAATTAATGTTTTGTATATACACCACAGAACAAAAATATGAGGTGAATATAGAATTTATCTCACATAAACAAAAAATAGATGAGGAAAACCTTTACCTCATGGTTTTATATTTTAATAACTGAATTAACCTCATGTATAGTGGTTTTGATTAGGTGATTAACTTATTAATGATGCATAATAATATTTTCAATGTCATATATGACAATTTTATGACCTTTTATTACACGTTTATTATAAATTCCTTATTAATGTGATATTTGTAAAAATAACTGAACTGTTTTTCATATATGTATTGACATGCTATTTTTGGTCCTATTAATAGAATCATTATTTAATGATATAAAAAATGTATCCCATGATATAAATAAGATTGATATTATATATAAATATTTAATTATTTTAATCCATAAAATTTAGTGATAGGAAATGAAATATGATTTTCATGGAGATGGTAGGTCATTCGAACACATAAACAATGTTTCCATTTTCATTTTTGTATTGAAATATAAAAAAAATAGGTATTTAATATATATATATATATATATATTATAATTAAAGTATAATTTTTTGGTCATATCTAACACATATTATTATTAAACGCATCTTTAATACATTTCATTTAAAGCATCAACTAATCACAACTCTTGGTGAGGTGGTAGTCCTCCATACACTTGAACGATGTTATTGTATAGCTAAAAAAAGAAAGAATGAAGTTATGTGGTATATAATAATTATAGAATCATAATAAAATAATTAATATCATATATATTGAATATAAATTGTATTTATTTTATTATTCCCATCCTTGGTTGGTGGTAATGGAAAAATCAATGCCATCGGTTCGGGAGGCAGTATTCTGCCATACACACGAGTGATGATTTTTTAACCCATTTGAGGGGTGTTTTTGTTTCTCTATTTTTTCCTTAAAAATAACCACACATTAGTATATTTAGTATTATATGGTTATTATATAATCATGATATAAAAATAATTATAGAAGTTTAAGAGGGAAGTAAAATAAAAAAGATTTTTAGAAGAATATTACCTCTTCTTTGCGTATCCCCATTAGGTTTTCAGTAAAAACATGAAATATTTTAATTACACCAAAAAAAGATTATAATAAGATGGTATTAATTTTTTTTTTATTTTTTTTCTTAGATTACATGATCCAATGGCATTGATATTTCTTAACATGTGGGGAGAGTGAATTTCTTTTTATAGATAATGAGTAGTGGAATTCTTGTAAATAGTAAAAATTATTTACTATTGGGAGGTATCGCTTACATAATGTCCCATCAAAATTGAATTATATTAGATTTGAGAGATTATTGGGTCTTCAAACACCTCAAACACACAAAATATGTGCATTTTGTAATCATTTTCCCCCTAGACCTTAAGTTTTATTTTATATTTTGGTTTTTCATTAAGGTAACAAGATTTGAAACCTATGTAAGTCATACATTAATTGTAAAATATAGTGATAATTATTAAGAAACAATTGAACCGGTTTATTAGAAGTATATAAAAATTATAAACTGAAAAACCCATTTTCCATGGCTATAAATTTTAACATATGTTCATGTAACATTAAAAACACTACTTCAACCCTAACCATGACAATAATTATTTTATTATACAGTGGTCACTATGTTCATTAAAAAACAAAAATTAGTAAAAAAATGTAAAATATAAAATATTTATTAAATTTTAAAAATCACCTTTATATTGATTTTATTCATTGTTATTTTGAATCATTTAATAAAATATCCTTTATTATAGAAATCATTAACATCAATATTGAAAATATATTTTTAATCGTAATATATAAAATTTCAGGACAATAATGGAATTAAAATATATTATGTTAAATGATATTTATCATGAAATATTATTCTAGAAAAAAAAGGAACACAAAAACCAACTCAATTTACCACACACTTAATATATTTAGTGGAATTTATTTATTTTTAATAATTAAATGAATAATTGAGGCGTTAGCATTTCATAATAAATTAATGCAACTATTTCTTTGTGAAAAATTAAATATAAATTATTATTATAAAAACATATATTTTAAAATAACATGTATAAAAAAACATATTTAGTTTCTTTTCTATCACCAACTCATTATAGAAATATAGAGGATGATACATTTTTTGGTCTTTTTCTTTATCTATCATATTACATGGGTCGCTTTTCATCACGTGTCCGAAAATCTCCTAAATTATGGTCGTGAGGTCATAAGTGTATAAATATGACCACTCTATGGGTTTTGTACATGTTTCCAGTAATTTGTACACCTTGTATTCATTTTTTAACCACTGAGTAAACTAGTTTATACATTATTCCTTATAATTAATTTTAATTGTTTTTTATAATTTATTTTTTCAAAAATTATGTTGAACTCTTTATAAATTTTAAATTATTTAGATTATAAATATGAAATCAATTAGTTTAAATTAAAATTTGATAATTTGATACATTTATTTTAAAATTAGTCTTAACGACATGACGTGGAAAAGGGAATTTAATGTGAAAATGGTAAAAATATTAAAATGTTTTTATATCCAATTATTATAAAAATGATTAAAATGTATTAAATTTTACTAATTGAATTATAATTTATATAATTTCTTTTAAACAAAATATTAAATATTATATAATGTTATGAAATATTTATATGAAAATACAATTTTCAATTAAAATTATGTGTTTTTCATAATTCAACAAAATGAAGAATATTAGAAAATTACCATAGAATCACCATAATAGAATATTGAAATTAATTAGAAAAAATGAAAATTATTTTCTTAAAATTAATTTATAAATGTTCCAATATATAGTTTTAAAGCATGTCTACCATCAAAATGTGGCAAAACTGCAATTAGAAAAATAATCTTGATTATGTTTAAAATCTTATTTATTTTTTTACAATTTGTTGAAAATAAAAATAGTAGAATGTAAAACATAATATTAAATATAATATACATATATATATATATATATATTTCATTAATATAATTAAATTATAGAAATTAATTTAATTTGCTTTGAGAAAATTCTTTTGGGTCTGTAAAAATAGTTTTTTATAAAAATATATCATTTATATTTAATCTGAATTTATCTTCATTAAAAATTAATTGTAAACCAATGTGTTTATTCTATAATAATTTTGAAACTATATTTGTATAATTTATTAAATCATATTTATTCATTCTATTCTAACACCTTGGTGATAAAAATCATGTAAAATAGTAATATTCATAGTAGATTGTTTTCTGATAGGACTTAACCATTAATATAACACAATTTATCAAAGAGACTTCATGTTATGTGAAACTGAAGATAAATTTGGTGTTTCAAATAACTCAATAAAATATCTTCATTACATGTTATGTAATATATCAATGAATTTGAGTTAATATGGAAGTTGATATTTCATAAAATATTGATATGTCACATCATTCCCACCATAAAATGAATTTCTCCCAAAATATTTGCCTCTTTTATCAAAGTATTAACATATTTTATAATTTTTTTTATTGAAACCCTCAATGTAAAAATTAAAATCAAATCCTTTAAATTTTTACAGTGGTAAACCTTACTGTCACCTGATGTTATTTCTAACATAGATTTCACATAGACAGAACCATTGTGTGAAATTAAAAGATATATTTGTAAGGAATAACCTAATTTTCATGGACTAATATGTTTGATAGAGATCATGGTAAAGGATAAGCCAATTACAATATAACTAAATTCCAAATAAGTGTGGAAAACCTCATTGATATCATAAAAAATGTTGGTAATAATATAACATTTTATTTCAAGATTCTTTTCATAAATTTGAAGGATTATTTCCCCATATATAATAAAACAATAATGAAATACACATTTTTGAAAAGTTAAACTTCATCCTTTAATGAATTTTTACCATATTTTCATCTATTTTTATGATGATGAGTGCTGAAGATGAATTATTCACAACTTAATCACTAAAAATGAATTAATAATACCACATAACCATAAAAGGGATAAAAATATATTCTACAAGTAAATAAAAATTAACCAAAACCAAAATGGATATAAAATGGTACGAAAATTCAAAAATTAATTAACATTCACGTGATTAAATCATTATTAAAATTAAATACAAAAACAAAAATTAGAAACAATGTCATCCCATAACCACATATCTGAAATAGCATCAATAACTGCCAAATTAATTATTTATTTAACCTCAAATATATCTCATAACATCCACATTTAATTCCAAAAAATATGTTTATTATCCTTTGATCTAACATCAATCAATATATTTCCAAAATACTTTTCCATCATGTTATTATCTATATGATAATACATGTGTTACTATAATTACATAAATACCAAAGATCATATTAACCCTAATGGTTATAAAAACTCTAAAAAATATTTCTGAAAAATTAATGAACTACATCACATTAAACCAATGTTTTACATATATATTAACCCAATTAAACAAATCCTAAAATATTAGTAAAAAACTAATATTATTTTAGTACTTAAATCACTAAAACAAGTAGCATAGGACATTTATCATCTAATTATTCTTAATAATATAGTAAAATGGTGGTATCCATAAGTATTTAGATATAATCACATGAAAATATCATATTATCATATGATATCTAAACAGACATTCGATATGAACTATTATAACCCAGGACCTGGATCCCAGATCCTTTATTGAAAACATGAACCTTATATTTTCTTCTAAGATGATGATATTTTTCACACATTTTTTTCATAAAAAAAATTCAAAATCAAAATTAAAATATGGATCAGTTAAAGGTTTAAAGAGAAATTAGGTTTATGGTTTTAGATAATTATAAAAAACTTATATAAAAAATAACCAAGTAATCAATTGAACATTTATCCAATTTAAAAATTCATTCATTATTTCACATTAGGTTATCCACAACATCTTTGTAAAATCCTTTTTAGGAATAAATTGTCCAATATCATTCATTGTAACATATGGAATAAGAAAAATAATAATGGTACGTTAAAATTCCAAGTATGGGTAAACATAAGAGTCAACAATTGAATGTCATTAATGTGAATAAGAGTGTATAAGGGTATGATTAGATAATAAATGTGCATGAGAAAATCATAAAGGAACCCATACCCATAAATACCTTTATCATCACATATGAAGTCTAGAAAAATAAAAGAGTCATTTTAATAAATAATCATTATCCATGTGATATTAGTCTTGACCATATGTAACACTATAATCCCATACAAAGAAGAGATAAAATATATTGGTCTCTTGAAACAACCTCTATTATCACCCTCACATAACACTTAATCAATCCTCATAATAAGAATAACCATACATATAACTTATAATTTATTTATTTAGAGAGCATAACCATTACCCAATTCATTGGAATACTATCTATGTGCACCCATAGTTTAAGCAATAAAAATCTAACCCAGTAATTTCTTGTGAACCCATCATTTGTAATGTCCATGAATAGAAAAATGATTCATGCATATAGAGGATTCCATTCATTATATCCTATTGAAGAAACATTTATTCTTTTTATAATACAATTAACCTATAGAAAGGAAATAAGATCTAGTGTAATCTCATTTATATATGGTTTATGTGTGGTAAAAAAACATGTTCTATTAAAACCTCTTTAAAACATGATTAACCCTTGGAAAAGAAATAGTCTTCTTAAAAATATATTTAATTCATGATTTATCATTCAAAATTAATTTGTTCTATTATAATATCTTTGAAACCTAATTATGTAATGGAAATTGAATGGGTTTCAAAACAATATCTTTAAATGATTGTCAAACCATGTAAAATAAACGGGTTCTATTATAATTACATTGAAATAGTATTATCATTGGAATATAATTGGGATAAAAAACAATCACTATTAAATCTAATTAACCCATGAAAAAATAATTTGTTCCATTACAAACTCATTGAAACATGACGAATCCTTTGAAAAAAAATGTGTTTCATAATAATCACGTTGAAATAATCATATTCCACCGAGGTAAAAATTGAGTATGGTATAAATACTAAATATCCCTATAGAAATCCAATTAAAAACAAGGTCTTATTTCTTAAATGAATAGATATTCAATAAAAATATCATTAGTTACATTTTTAGGATGGCACCTTTTTAATGTTGAATGTCTCTTAGAAAAACATATAATATTTTGAGAACCATATTATTTGAAAATAATACTAAAAACATATAAAATAAGAATAATAATTTTTTAAAACACATTAAAAAATGTAAAAATAGTTTTCCATAAAAATTAAATTAAAATACAATTTTAGATCATTTTCTTGACTTTTTTATAAAACAATTTGTAAAGTAACAATGATTCCTGGATGAAGAGAGAAATGAAGTAATATTTTATTAAAAATAATTTTTAAAACTTTTTAGTTTGGAAGGAGAGAAAAAATTGTACAATTATTAGGTTGTATCTTGAATAATAATAGGATAATAAAATTAATGATAAATATACTATTTCAACATTTTGGATGTAATCACTATCAATCCTGATATATGATTTGATATTAGTAAAACACTCTATCAAAATTTAAAACATTGAATCCTAATCCAAATGAATGAATGAAATTAAATTAAACATATTATATCATAAAAATATACCAATTCAATGTACATCATATTAATGTGTAAATATATGAATCTTATAAATGAATATTGATGTATAACATAATAAATGTTCAATGAAGATGAATTGTGAAAAAATAGCATGCCACAATGGTAAAATTTAAACTATAAACCCATTGACTAATAGATCATATAATTGATTTTAAATCCACAAAAACTTATTTATAGGTATCATAAAAAATATGTAAGGGACGTTTGTACCCCATACAACAAAAATAATGGGTGAATGTGGCATGTGTCTCATAGAAATAAAATTCATATGAGAAAACCCAATACCTGACACTTCATTTTGGTTAAAAGAACATTAAAATCATGTATAGTTTTTTAAATAATGTTATTACATTAATACATAACCGTATTTATATTTTTAATATCATATATTATTTTATTATGACTTTTTATTAAATGTTTTTAATAATTTCACGGTCATGTTGTGTATCAAGTTATAACAACTTTGTTTTTTGTATATGTTATGTCAAGGTATTTGAGTTCCGCATAGTTAAATCATTTTTTATAATATAAAAAATTTAAAACATGATATAAATATCATATATATTTAGTATATATGAGTTTAGTGTAATGAATATAATCAAATGAAATGGAATAAGAAACATTATTCACGATGATGGTAGGTCATTTGTACAAGTAAATGTGGTTTCCATTTTCATGGTCATATTGAATGGTAAAAATAAATTTAAGATATATATATATAAATATATATTATAATTAAATTGTAAATTTTATGTCATATTTAATACATTTTATTATTAAACACATCCTCAACACATTCTATGTAAACTGTAAACGAATAACAACGCTTTGGTAGGTGATAATTTGTCATGTACTCGAACGATGTTACCATATTCCTAAAGAAGGGAATGCATGATATTATGTGTTATAAAATTATTATATAATAATTATAATATTATATCTATCATATATTTCCAAAAAAATAAAATATTTCTAACAATATCTGCAACCGCGAAAGGTGGTATAGAAAAAATAAAGGACATCGGTTTGTGAGGTTGTAGAACAACATACACACAAATGATTATTTCCTAACCCCTTTGATGAAAGTGTGTGTGATTAATTCTATAAAATTAGTAAAATAATGTCACATTATATTAAAGATATTGTGTATATTATATAATCATGATATGAAAATAATTTAAGGATACAGAGATAGAAAAATAAAAAAAATGTTAACAAGAGCACTGTCTCTTATTTAATAATACTCTTTATGTTTTCAAAAAAACCATGAAATATTTTATTTATGAACAAAATAATGAATCTAGGATTAGTTTAGGTAAGATTGTATGTGAATTGGGTTCATTTATCATGATACAAAATGCTTGATCAGTGTGAAGAGTTTAGGATAGTGAGTTCCTTTTTATTGTTTAGAATGAGTAAAATACATGTAAATAGTCAAAAGTACTTATTTTTTGGATGTCTCCCTTAGATAATATGCATAAAAAACGATTAATACTAAAGTATTGAGATTATTTTGTTGATAAAAACATCCACCAAACTGTATTAATTTATTTATTAAAACATTATATTCGTTAACTCTTAAGATTAATTTTTTTGTTTTGGTTTTTCAATAAGTTAACTAGTTTCTAAAGCATGTAATTCGACATTTTAGAATAAACATGAGTGTGAATTATTTTAAAATTTAGAACCAAAGATTTGAAATTGGAAATAAAAATTGAAAATTAAAAATCCCATCTTTTTATAGAAACTAATTTTAACAGAAGTCCATGTAATGCGAATTTTTTTTAACATTAACCATGCCAGCATTGTTTTTACAATTTAGGGGTCAAAATTTTCATTAACAAAGATCAATTCTCCCCTAAATAAACCATATTCAAAAATTATTATAATTATTCAAAAATATCATTAAATATGATAGATTTCTTAAAACATTAAATCATTTTATAAAATATAATTTTCTATAAAATAATAGTTATGTAAACATTGGAATTATTTATATAATTTGAATTTAATAAATATAATGAAAATAGTAAAATTAAAATATATTATGTTAAAATCTACGTATCATGATATATTATTCCCAATAAATAATTTTTCAGAAAAAAAATCATTCTTATTACCTCTATTTTAACATTTTTAGAATATTTTTTTTGTTTCATCATTAACTAAATAATCCAAGTGTTGGTGTTTCATAAGAATTTAACGTAATAATATCATCTATAAAAATTAAAGATAAATTATTAGGATAATAATAGTTAATTAATATTTCAAATTAATATATTGTAATGAACCAGATTTCCCATGGACATTTGTTTTTTAAAATCCTATTCTTGTGGGATTTTTGGGGGTTCTAGTGGTTTGTTTCAGGAGATTTCCAAAAATCCAAATTCACTAAAGAGTTTCAGCAGAACGGTGGCACTGTGATGGTGGCACACCGAGACTATGGAACCGTCATAGTTGAACCGTAATAATAGCACCAATACAGTGTAACACCAAAATTTTGGCACCATGATAGTGACACACCAAATGGTGTCTCACCCTTTACCAATTTTCTATTTTACTGAGTTCTTTCTAGTTTCTGCCATCTTCTGTTATATTTGATTTATAAAGTGTTTAAATCCAATTTTAAGTATTTTTAAGGGTTTTTTAAGGGATATTAAGTATAAATTCAATATCCTAATGCATGAGAAACTTTGAGAAATTCAAACCATGTGATTGACCACGATCACATGTTAATGACATTGAAAACCATTTTCGTTCTTTAGATACATGGTATATTTTTTTCTAAACCGGAGGACCTCTCTTATCATTCCCCTTGGTGCGCTGACAACCTTACTCTCTTGAGGAGTTGTGTTCCTATGCTAGGTCCCCCTCCTGTTCAGTTTTCTTAGAGTTTCCGGGTGGTTGTGTGATCTTCAGTTCTTGGAGAATAGAGGAGTTTTGGTTGCCTATTGTTTCAGGTAAGGATACTTCTCCCACTATTTATTTGTGTATCATGCAGGCTGGCTGTAGTAATATTTATTCATTTAGAACAGATGAATCCTTATTCATTTACAAGTAATTAATTTGGGGAAGGGAATACGATGATCATGTGATAACATGGGTCTATGAAATAATGAATGAAAATTGATGATGTTACATATTATATTTTAATTATTATACGTAAACCATGTTTTAGAGAGTATGGGATATAAGTATTTCTAAAAATCTTGACTGTTGGTGGTCTTTTCTTACACACTACTCATGTTCTGTATTTTTTTTATGCTTTGATAAATTTTTATTACATGAAATCTTCTTAATCACATATAGTTGTCAAATTAATGTATCCTTAGGATCAAACCTATCATATGATCACCTAGGTTATTTAAAGTGAAATTAATGATCCCCTGTTGGTTAAATCTAAGTATACTCATCCTGAGGGTTTAGTTATATGCTATTTTCTCTTGTGATTTTGTGCTTTAAGCAGGTTGTGTGGTTCAATCGTTGGTAGAATGGGTATGGGTGTAGGAATGGACATAGGGGATAGTTCTGTGAATGGGGAAGGGTATGTTTTTGTACTGGGGCTGCTGTTTTAGAGGTTTTTTCCTATGGGATTTTTGTATACGGTGGTTCATGAGGTGTAAAAAAATCTCAGGTTAAGAGATTGATTGATTTTGGAATGGATGGATTGTTGTGCAGTGGGACTGGTGGTTTTTTGTTCTCTGCTATTTTAATGAATGGGTGTTAAAATGGATTTCTTAACCTTGGTCTCTACTTCCTTGTTTTACCTGGAATTTGTTTTTCCTTCAACCTTATAAAACGATTTTTTATTTTTTTCTTGATACTTTCTTGAGTAGTTCTAGAATAAATTAAAGTGAACAAATTAATTGATGAATGAAAATTTGTTAAATGAAATGGGGTTATGCTTGTGTTTTATATTGTCTATTTGTGTGGTTGTGCATATTGGGGTAGCAGAAAGTGTGGTTCGGTGTGGGATGCTTCTTTGTTTGAAACCCATAGTCTTGGCTCAGTTTCTTTTACCAACATTTATAAAAATTTAGTTCCTTGGGATTTCAATACACACCACACCCTAGTTGAGCACCATGTTTTTAACACCCCCATTTCATGGGGGTGTCCTTCTAAACATCCAAGTGGGAGGATGGATGTTCGTTACTGCCAATATTCCTCACACCCACTTCTAGGTTCTTACAGCATGAGCATATCTAGGTAGGGTGTAATGGATTGAGGTTTACAATAGTCCAAGATCCTTTAGACATTTTTTTTTGGATGAGTCACCTATGTTTTATCGGGGCATGATTGTTTTCCCAGGTTTATTCGAGATGAGGCTGAGGTGTCTTCGGGCGGGAGGTGTGTTTTTATGGACAAGGTGTCTCCAGGAGGGATGTCTAGTATGGTTGTGGAATAAGTGTCTACGAGTGGGATTTGTGTGTGGTTTGAGGCCTAGGTGTGTGTACAGGTTGTGGTAGTTGGACATCGTTTTGAAAGAGTGGTTGAATCAAGATGTTTTTTGATGGGAATGAGCAGCTAACTAGTGTGAATATGGTGAGAGGTACCCAAATGTTGATGTGATTACACTACTAAAATACATGAATTGTGTTTCTTTGTTGAGTGATTCTTGGTGAGGCTGGTCTAGTTAGTAATCCATAGTAGGTTCTTTGAGGATCAACTATTCTCTAAGAGGGGCATTAGTATGTTCCCCTAATATTGCTTCAGTAGATTTAGTTTTCTAATGTTTATACTTGTATACACAACCAACATTTTTGGAATAGTTTCTGAGTTTCCAAGAGGATGTTGAGGATTTTGATGGACATTAGTAGCTCCAGTGTTGGGATAGTTGTTATTGTGCGGCTTAGTTTCTTTCTTTTAGTACTTGAGTGGGTTGTTTGTTTTTACTTTTGTCATACTTTACATTTAAATCAAGCATGTTATGTATTTTGGTTACCTTTATATATATATGTATGGTGTTGTTCGAGATTTTTTCCATCTTATCTCCCAAACCTATTTTCATTAAAATTGACAATGCCTTCCATTTTGTGTTAGATTATATACCCTTGGTTCTAGTCACCACTACATGGCCTATTGAAGGCGGGAATCAGGGGTCATTATCTATTCTTCATATAGAAAAATGATGGGTGTTCAACATTGTTATCCCGTCCCTCATCTTGGAGGCGGTGTGTCGGGGTAGAATGGTATTAGAGGATGATGGTTGAGGGATAGGTTATAGATCATAGATAGGTATAGTGATGATTTCATTGGATTGAAGGAAAATGGTGTTAAGCAATCTTGGTTCTGGAAATATGCCATGGAAGACCTGGAAGGACATAGAAATTTAGGGCCCCCATGATCTGATGCATAGAATCTAGGCCCTAAAAAATACCAAGGGAGGAAAAATTGATTGTTGGTTAGAGAACATAATAAGGGAAAATTAATCTTATTGACTTGTATTCTTGTGTGTCTTAGGAATTTTGGGCATTTTATTTAAATAATGCGTTAAAATAAATTCTAAAAATAAAATTTCACACTACCCAGGATTAGGAGTTCCTTGTTTTATATTTTTATCTACGGCACCCAGATGTTTTCCCACATGTGATATAAGTAGTTGAGGCCCATCCGGATTACTTGTATGAACAGTGGTGGGCTAATCGAGAAGAGTATGATGACATGTGAAAAAATACCCTTCGTTCTTTCTAGTGGATTACCCTAGGAATATAAGAAGGCAGTGTTTCAAACTTAGAGACCGAGGGCAAGATTGAGGAGTTGACAATCACCTTTACATTTATCTAGCTCTGAGGGAGTATTGTGATCCTTTGGTAATGATCCTGATTTAAAGAGAGGTGCATAAGTGGTGGACACATTTCTTAAGGGAGAGTTAGGAGTATAATGTCTAATGGGATGACTTAAAGTAGAAGTTTCGGACATTTTTTAATTCCTAGATGATAAAGGCTGAGGAGAGTTGGGTGTTTCTCTCCCTCAAGTAGAGGAGTATTTTAGTGAGGAAACTTGTGATCAAGTTCAAGGATCTCCTACGCTTTTCCCCTGATATATTTCCAGATGATGAGTCACATGTGAGATGCGTGGAGGAGGCACTCCAACCTTCTCTTTAGTATGTTGTCTCTCCATTTACCCAACTGACATACTGTGATTTTTGGAAGACAGAAAAATTAGTTGGAAGGATGTACTCACAGGGAGGTGTATTGTGAGAGGGGAGCTAGCTGAGTTCATCGAATGGGAATGAAATTTGCAAAAAGTCTCTAGAATCAGGTCCATAAAGGTTTCTGCTAGAAGGATTTAGGCCTCTACAGTTCCAGTTCCAATCCCATGGTCCTCTCCCTTTCCCCATGGACTCAGGACAGAGGTGATTTGTCTTTGAAGGTTGTGTACATCTTCAAATCCAGTGGTGTGTTTGAGCATAGTATGGTGGGGATGGGAAAGTTCATCTACCACCACCATAGTATCAGTTTCCTGTCAGGCCTTTCCATTAACAGGGGTAATGGTATTTCACATCCCTAAGGGTTGTCTGTACAAGAGAAGGCTGGCCTGAGTGGTATCTTCTGGGACCATGAACATGGAGTTGTCTGGGATGTGGTCGATAGAAAAGGGGTAGAAGAGTTGTGCGAGGATAGTTACACACCACCGAGGTAGCTGTTCTAGCTGGGCCATAGGTTTATTGAGGAATGATTAGCCTGTTTTGTACTCATTCATGTTCTTTGTTTTATTTGAGAGATACACACTCTATTGTTACACCCAATATTGCCACTTCATTTGGAGAATATGCTGATATACATTCCATTCCCCTGGAGTTTTGAATTCCAGTTGGGGGTCTGACCAGTTTTACAGATGTTTTCAAAGGATATACACTAATGTTGAGGTCGCATCAGTCTAGTAGGGATCTACTTCTGTTTCATATGCAGCCATAAAATGTCATCCTTGGCATCGAATGGTTTTTCTCTATGAATAAATTTATTGAATTATTTAATAATAGATTCTTGTTATCAGATATATATGGAAAGTTTGTAGCTTTTTTTGATGATCGCATTCAACCAAAAGGTAGCCAGCGTGTAAAGCCTCTTCTTTCTTTGTTAGACATTCTTTAAGAGGGTTCAATTGGTGCTAAGATGGTGGAGGGTATGAGAGTTTTCTTGGAGTTATTAGATGTTATACCTGAAGTTTTTGTGAGTATACCCCCTCTAAATCATGTTGAGTTTAGAATAGACTTGCATCAATGTGACTATCCAATTTTGATGGATCCCAATCAGATGGAGCCTTCTGAGTTGCAGGATTTGTTGATTCCAGTTGAAAACCTGATAAAATAGGGTATTTTTTGGCAGAGTGCGTCACTTTGGGGTTCTCCAGCCTTATTCATGAATAAGGGAAATGGTGGTCTAAGTCGATGCATAGACTACCAGAGACTAAATCTATTAATGGTTAAGAACCATTACCCCCATTCTCAGGATAGATGATCATTTCGACCATTTGAGGGGAGAATGTTGGCTCCCTAAATTAATCTATGTTATGGATATCACTTCTTGATAGTTAATGAGGGTGACATCCCAAATATTGCTTTCAGGTGCATGTATTACCACTTTGATTTTGTGGTCATGTTGTTCGGCATCACGACTTCCTGATCCGTGTTTATGGAAATCATGAACATTGTTTTCTATAAAATCCTAGAGGGGTCTGAAATCATGTTAATTGACAACATCCTGATTTACTCAAGGATAGAGGAGGAGAATTCCGAACTTCTAAGAATTTTCGTGGAGTGACTTTGATGCCGCAACTTATATGGGAAGTTGTCATTGTGAATGTTTTTTGAACTGGGGGTCCATTTATTTTGGAATTTGGTATCTAATAGAGGAATATTAGTGTAACCATCAATGGTCAAGTCGGTTTTTTCTTTGTAATAACCCCTGAATATAGAAGATGTAACTGCTTCCTAGGTCTCACGAGCTATTACTGAATGTTCATACCCAACTTCTATTGATTTTTAACTCCATTAATATCATTGAAAAGAAAACACCAAGCCTTCATGTGGAGTTAGATGCATCAAATAGCTATCAACTACCTAAAAGAGATGTTGGTTAGTGCTCCAATGCTTAGGTTGCGATAGGAAGGGTAAACAATGGAGTTTTTCTATGACACTTCTGGTCTGGGATTGGGATGTTAGCTGATGCAGCAGCAGGGAGTGTTCTCTTATTGGTATAGGAATTTATTTCCACATGAATATAACTATGCCACCCAAGATATTGAACTTGTAGGTGTTGTATTCTCACAAATGTTGTGGTGACATTACCCCATCAGGGAGTGCTTTGTGGTCTTCACATATCACAAGAGATGGATGTATATCTTCTCATAGCGAGACCTGATCATGCATAAGTGAAGGTGGATGGAGTTTCTCCAAGTCTATTATGTTGAGATCTCTTACAACCAGGTCATGGATAGCATGGTGGTCGATACAATACATAAGATGTCGTATAATGAGGTAGATCTTGAATCCATGGATTCTTGGATAGAAATAGAAGAGTTGACCACTTTTCATCTGGAAGAAAGAGTGGATGGTAGCAGAGGTGGTCTTTTTTAGATGGAGTGCAGCCTTACTTGGTGTGGCATGGGGAGGAGTGTTAGTGGGTGAGACTTATAGAATTAAGAGATGTGTGATCCCACTATCCAGAGTGATGCTCCCGAGGGATGGTCAGAGGATAGACATAATCAGATGTTGTTATGTGAGAAGTTGTATGTCCCAGTGGAAATGCTCGATGGAGTTTCACGTGTTTTTTATATATCACCCCGGGAGGTATATCCCAGAATTTATAAAATGTACCCAGGATTGAGGGAATAGTTTTTATATCATGGAGTGAAGTGAGAAATGGAAGAGATCGTGGAATGGTTCTTAGTGTGTCAGTAGGTGATGGTTGAGAACCATGTTCTGGGTGGTCTATTTCATCCCATAGATGATCTCAAGTGGTAGTGCAATGAAATATTGATGGATTTCATTACATGATTAACTATGAAACAGGGAGGCTGCAATTCTCTTTGGAATGAAGTGGATCAGTTGAAAAAATTGGCTCACTTCTTAGTGATCTAGGAGTTGAGCACAGTGGATTCCTTAGTACAGAGGTATGTGGATCAGGATGTGCGGCAGCATTGGGTTCCAAGATCCATTGTCTATGATCAGGATACATGTTCTATGTCACTTGGCTGGAGGGAAATTTTTATGCCTTTGGAACTTAGTTACACCTCATCACTTCTATCCACCTTCAGATGGATGTGCAGAAAGAGAGGACCACTCAAATATTATAGGAAATGTACAGGAAGGTGTTCTGAACATTAGTGTTTCTTAGGTGCGACATTTTCCCATGTAATAGTTTTACTAAAATAGTATCTATCACTCTTCAATTAGTATGGATCCATTATAATCTCTATACGGGAGGCCGTATCATTCACCCTTTTGCTGGACGAATGTTAGGGATGCATCTATTCTTGGTACAGACATGGTTCAGAGTATGAAAAAGAAGGTGAGACATGTCTATGTGGTGATGAAGGCAGCACATAACCGACAAGAATCATATATCAGTCATATAAGGAGGAGTCTGGAGTTAAAGGTTGAGACTATGTATTCTTGAAGGATAACCCATGACGTGGGCAGAAGAAGGTTAGAAGAGGGAGAAATCGTTCTCCCAGATTCATCAATCCATTCAAGGTTTTGGGATGATTTGGTGAGGTGGGATATTAGCTAATGTTTCCATCATCATTGGAGAGTATCCACGATGTATTCCACATCTCTCAACTCCACTTGTATCTACCTGATAACTCACATGTCAATGACTGTGGAGAGTTAGATATCATGGATGACACGATGTTCGTGGGGCGACCCGTAAAGATTTGGGATGATGAGGAGAAGGCTTTTTATGGATGGACCATTCCTTTGGTTCTTGCATTTTAGAGGCATTTTCTCCATGAGGATAATGCTTTGGAGAAAGGGGAACAAATTCATGCCTGGTACTCTGAGCTTTTCTGAGATTTGGATATCTATTTTCCTTTGTGTCGCTCTTATGATGTAATTGTTGACATCAATTTCTCTAAGATGAGTTGTTTCCATGTTCATTTAATTTTCATGAAATGTAATTAATGTGGGGAAGGGAGGACCAAATCTTTAATCATGATGCATTAAGGAGGATGTTATTGAACCCGTTCGGGTGAGTCAGTCCACCCTATGTAGATACTATATTGAAATGGAGGGGGGTGAAAGAGCTCCATAATCCATGTGTCTAGACAGTGTGGCCTTTGATGTTTGTGTTGTTTTTGTGGAATTAGTGGTCAGTGACGTGATCTTAGATTTTGGGGTTTTCTTATAAGGCCCCACCCTTAAACATTACTTAATATTGAGTTATTTCAAGAATACATGTTGAGGATCTTTTCAGGTTTAGAGTTTTATAGAATCAGATCATAAATCATGCATTACATTCCACATTTAGACAAAGTGGTTACATAAAAGATAGTACTCATTCTTCCCATCAACAAAAACATATTTAAAATAAAACATGGATTCTTTCTTGACACTTCTTTGACACTATCATCACATCATGTACCTTTCCCTTGACCTGTGAAAAACATTTCAAAAACATGGGATGAGAATAAAAAGCTCAGTAAGGGATATAAAAGTATGAAATGAAGACATTAGTCCATATATGAAATCATAATTTACTCATAAAACATAAGAATTTTAACATACCTCATCAAATCATGAATAAATCATAGAAATCATAAAACATAAAAGTAACTTGAGGCATTCATATCATTCATATGCAAGGAGTAACCCTCATGGTCACGTTTGGAATACCCATCACAGTATATTACCTAAATCTCTTCAGAGAAACCTTAACGTTTAACTCCTTCTCATTACCCAATTCATTGGAGATCTATATTGGGCTCACCCGCCCTTATTTTACCACGGAACCACCCGTCTTCATAAAAATTCCCAAGAACCATAACATAATCGTATCACATAAAATATGCATAAAGGAAACATAACATTCCATATTTCAATCACAATATATCAATACAACACATTGATATAATAAAAACATTATGAAAACCATTTTCATTACCAAAATAAAAGAAAAGTAAAACATGGTATTTATTTTTCATTTTTTTAAAAAAACAATGTCTTATAGAGGAAGCTGAAACTCAAATAATGGTCACGGTGGTGGAGAAGTCATTGTCGCTGCATACGTACGACAAATAAACATTACCTTTTGTCATTTAGTAAACGCTTCGTATAAAAAATATTCCTTTTGAATAAACATAAAAGTCAAAGGGGTTTATACACCGTATAAAAGAAAGTTGTGTATAAAACAAAATATACCTCAATGAAAGGAGATTGAGACGAAGTACCATACAAAGATCATTTTTAAATAAAATTGATCTATTATGTGTATTCACTAAAAGTACACATAAATAAAGTACAAATACAATATAGCACATAATAATATCATGACATAATTTGAAAGTAGGAGATTAACCCAAAGAACGGAAATTGGGTTTAGAAGTTCCCTTACCTCATGTCCGACTTGACTTGATCGTTATTTAATCTCCTGAATAATAAAATTGTGTTAATTTATACTTGCTTAAGAACCATTTTTAAAGTTCATTATTCCTTTTATATCACTTATTACCATGTTATGAACACTATGTAATTATTTAAGTTAATAATGGTTGTTTTGTCGATCATTGGTACTTGAGTCAAAAATAAACTCTTTATAATTACAAGTTGTTCATGTATCCATTATATCAAGAATTATATTCATGATGTAGATATCATATATATCATATATATCCATTATATACATTCATTTATATTATTACATAACATTTAGAGGTAAGAAATGAAATGCACCGTTCATGGAGACGGTAAGCCGTACGTACGCATGAACGCTACTTTCATTACAATTTCGTATTTTATGGAATGGAATCATAATGAAATAAAGGTATATTATAATTCCAGTAGTATTTAATATATAATATCATTAAATCCATCCTTTATACGTCCCACATATGGCATTAACGAATCTAATTACTTTGAGGGGGCGGTAGTCTGCACTTCCTAAAATGAAGATATCGCGTTTACCCATAATGGAAACCATAAAGTTATGCCAAAAATGAAAAATACAGAAGCTTAAGTAAAATATAAACATATTATATATCATATATAAATATAGTTATATCTTAATGGCAACCTTTGAAGGTGTTATAAGAATATTGAACAATCATCGTTTCGTGAGGCAGAAATTCTCCATCCACGGAAACAGTATGATATTTAAACATTAGATGAAGGTGTGTGTAAGTTTAGCTCTAATAATTATTATAAAAACATACTAGTTTATTTAATATAATGGTTTTGTTACAAAAGGAATGAATAAAAAGAGTTTAGGGGGTTCGAGAAGCAAAATAAAACAAAAGAACATTAGAGAAGTCTTTACATTTAAATCAGGTAACTCCTCTTGGTTTGAACCAAATGGGTTTCTTGAAGAGATTTATTCCTAAGGTAAGGCTTCTAGGATGAAGATAGGAATGTGGAGAGATAAAATTATCAGATCTTGGCTGAGCCAAATGCTTGAGAAGTGTGGGTAAAGAGGTAGATGTGGGGTCCTTTTATAAGTGGAGAGGAGGGGCACTCTTGGAAAGTTATAAAATGTTACTTTATATTAAAATGAGTTTCGGATTTTAAAGGTCCCACATTGATATATTTCGAGGATAAGGTGATAAGGGTTCGAAATATACTCATCCAATAGGTATTTGACAAGGGTATGTCTTAGATTTTACATTATCTTTTCATTTTATTTAAATCATTCATTAATGAGGTAATCGCTGCATCATCATGATGTCATAAATAATTTAATTTATTTAATGTCTAAAAATTATAGAAAAACTACTATGTTATAGGAAATATATTTATCTTTACAATGACTATTTATAGTCCAAGGGATATTTTATGTAGACAAAATTAAAATTGTTTTACTCAGGTGATACATCTTTAGTGATATTCTCCTTTCTTTAAAAATAAAAAGATAAAGTGTCACTTTCACCCAAAAGTGATTCCATGGGATCCCTAAGTTTGGCACAAGGCATCCCATGGTTGGAAATGACACAAAAAGTAGCATTAGGACACATGTTGGGGTCATTTTTTATTATTATGATATTATTTTTTTATCCTTAACTACCCGATTACTAATTAATCAGGATAATTAAAGATAATTATCGTTGTTACTATTCATAATTTCCAAAAACAAGAGTCTTAATTACATAATTTTTTCCTTATAATTCTAAATATGGAATCTATTTTTCCAAATTCCAAACATAGAAATTTCAATAAATAATTTATAAATAATTGTCGTTGTCAAAAAAATAGCGGGGTTTTTTAAACAATATCTATGAAAAGTTTAGCACTTGTTTATGCCCAATTACAAAGTGAAATTTATTCTAATGAACACCATTGGATTTAATGGTAAAAATATATACTAATTACAATTTAAAACCAATTAAAAAGATAATCTAACCATATAATTAAATTAGATGAAAAAGCAGTTTTGATGTAAAATGCAGTATTTTTCACTATTCATTAAAAAATGAACATGGTTAGAAAAATTCCAAAAATATATCCAAAGTAAATTTAAATGTTCCAATAATAAAGAATAAGTTTATTTTCACAAATATATATTATCAAATTTTCAAAAGTTTTATTTAAAAATGGTTTTCCATCAAAAGGCATTAAAACAATCTTTTAAAAATATTAGTGTATTACATGCTTAAGATTGGATTTATTCTCATTTTAAGCCTTTAAAACACTATCTAATTCATAAATAGACATAGATAAGAATATCTATTATTCATTACTTACTTGGTATGTTACATCCTTCCCCCATTTAGAAAATTGTGTCCCCGTAATTTATTTACTTATCAAATAAGTGGGGGTATTTATCCCTCATTGCATTTTCAGATTCCCATGTTGCCTCTTCAATCATGTGGTTTTCCCACAAAACCTTTACTTGATGAATCACCTTATTCTGCAACACTTGCTCCCTATGGTCAATAATCTGGACTGGTTGTTCCTCATAAGATAGATTCTCTTCCATCTGAACTACCTCTGGACTCAAAACATGAGATGGATCTGGCATGTACATCCTTAACATCGAAACATGAAAAACATTGTGTACCTGAGATAAAATCGGAGGTAAAGCCACTCGGTATGAAACTGATACAACTCTATCCAGAATTTCATATGGTCCAATGAACCTTGGACTCAAATTTCCTTTCTTACCAAATCGCATCACACTTTTCCATGGTGATACTTTAAGAAAAACATGATTGCCTACCTCAAAAGAGAGATCCTTCCTCATGTTGTCTGCATAACTCTTTTGCATGCTCTGAGCTGTTCTCATGTGTTTCTGTATGAGCTGAACTTTTTCTTCCAACTCTTCTACCAATTCTGGTCCCATCAACTTCCTTTCACCCACTTCATCCAAAAAATATGGAGTTCGACACCGCTTCCCATATAATGCATCAAATGGTGCCATCTGTATACTGGAATGAAAACTGTTATTATAAGAACACTCAACCAAAGAAAGATGTTGGTCCAAACTTCCCTGATAATCCATCGAACAAGCACGTAGAATATCTTCCAAAGTCTGAATTGTTCATTCTGACTTCCAATCTGATTGAGGATGAAAAGTTGTAATAAAATTTAATTCAGTACCCAACAACTTATGAAGGCCTTTCCAAAAGTTAGAAGTGAACCTGGGATCACGGTCAGATACAATGGAGGGAGGAACTCCATGTAACCTAACTATCTCTTTAAGATACAAACGGGAAAGTTGATCTAGAGAAACAATATCTCGTTTATCAGAGAAATGAGTTGATTTATTCAAGCGATCAATAATAACCCAGATTGCATTATTACCTCGAGGTGTCTTCGGCAATCCCACAATGAAGTCCATGGATATATTCTCCCATTTCCACTCTTCCACTGGTAAAGGCTGAAGCAACCCTTTCGGTAACTACTGCTTTGCTTTAACCTATTGACATGTCAAACACTTCACATTAAAATCATCAATATCTTTTTTCATTCCATCCCACCAGTAATACTCCCGAAGATCTCTATACATCTTAGTTCTGCAAGGATTAACTGAAAACGGAGAACTATGAGCTTCACATAACAACTCTCTCTTCAACTGTGAATCACAAGGCATGCACAATCTCTTCCCAAATCTCAAAACAAAATCATTATCAATGATGAATTCAGACAACTTACCCTTCTGAACCAACTCTACCTTTTTCTGCAACTCACTATCTTTCTTCTGTGCTTGCTTAATTCTATCTGATAGAGAATATTTCACTGATACCTGAAACAAAAAAGAAGGACATCCTACACCAATAAATTCTATGCCAAATTTCATCAAATCCTTAACAAAAGGATCACGTTCCAAACACAACATTGTTAATGAAGTATTACTTTTTCAACTCAAAGCATCAGCCACCTTATTTTCTTTTCCCGGATGGTAATGAATTGTACAATCATTATCCTTGATTAATTCTATCCATATCCTCTATCTCATGTTCAATCGTTTCTGAGTGAATATATACTTTAAACTTTTGTGATCAGTATTTATTTCACACTTTACACCATACAAATGATGCCTCCAAATTTTTAAAGTGAAAACAACAGCTTCTAATTCCAAATCACATGTAGGGTAATTTACCTCATGAGTTTTCAACTGACGTGAAGCATAAGAAATTACCTTATCATTATTCATTAGGATGCAACCAAGTCCTTTAAATGAATCGTCACTGTAGATAACAAACTCCCCATTCCTGGAAGTTAGTGCCAAAACTGGAGCATTCACCAATCTTCTTTTTAGTTCCTGAAATCAATCATCACATTGTTTTGTCCAGATAAACTTAACACCCTTCCGAGTTAGCTTAGTCATTGGACTAGATAACCAAGAAAAATTTCTATCAAACCTTCAGTAATAGCCTTACAAACCAAGGAAGCTACGAATCTCGGTTACATTTGTGGGTCTTGGACATTCTTCAAGAACCTTTGTTTTTGCAGGATCAATAGTTATCCCATCTTTAGAAACAATGTGACCATGGAAAGAAATTTGTTGCAGCCAAAACTCACAATTGATGAATTTCCCATACAATTTCTTTTCTTTTAATGTTTGAAAAATAACCCTTAAATGACCTTCATGCACCTCTTTAATTTTAGAAAACACCAAAATATCATCAATGAAAACAACCACAAACTTATCCAAGAACTCATGGAAAATTCTATTCATAAGGTCCATGAATACAGCAGGTGAATTGGTTAGCCCAAAAGGCATAAATACAAATTCATAATGGCCATATCTTGTATGAAATGCGTACTTCGTAATATCTGATTCCTTTACCTTCAACTAATGGTACCCCGATCTCAGGTCAATCTTTGAAAAATACTGAGCTCCCTGGAGCTGATCAAACAAATCATCGATATGAGGCAAAGGATATTTTTCTTAACAGTGATGTTATTCAAGGCTATATAATCAATGCAAAGTCTCATTGAACCATATTTCTTTTTAACAAATAAAATAGGTGCACCCCATGGTGATGTGCTAGGTCGAATGAAACCGTTCTCTAATAAATCATGCAATTTCTCCTTCAACTCTAAAAGTTCAATTTGAGCCATTTGATAAGGAGGTTTTGAAATTGGCTTAGCATCAGGAACTAATTCAACAATAAATTCAACTTCCCGATCTGGTATTATTCCAGGAAACTCATCAGAAAAACATCAAGATACTCATTTACCACTAGCACATAATTAATCTGAACAGTTCCTTTGTTTTCAACAATATGTTCAAGGTAACATTCTTTTCCATCTTTTACAAGTTTCTCAGCCTCTTGATATGTTATCCACAGTAAGGGTTCATTCTTGTACACAAACTGAAAGTCTTTCTGAAAAGAAACTTCTTTAGCTCAACAATCAATCTTAGCATGGTAAACAGAGAGCCAATCCATACACAGGATAACATCAAACTCTACTAGAGGTAAGACAATAATGTCTGCAAGTAGGTTCTTTCCACGGATAAGGATAGGAAGATTCTTATAAAATCTTTTTGCCTCAACATTTCCCCCAGGAGTTTTTACCACAAGCTCAGGAGTCATTTCTTGAGATGGTATTCACATTTTACTAGAAAAGTTTTCAGAGATGAAAGAATGTGTAGACCCTGAATCAAACAACACACTAGCATAATCTGAAAAAACAAACAAACTACCTGATACCACTTCATTTGATGGCCCAATATCTACCGAAGTAGTTGTATTGGATTTCACCACCCCTTTATGCTTGTAGTTTAACTACTTCCCATCATTTGAGCTCTTTGTCAGACACTCGTTTTTATAGTGACCCATCTCATTGCACTTAAACAATTTCACTAACTGTAAATCAAATTTTGTCTTACCATCACCTTGATCTTTTTTAGTGAAATCACGAGCCTTATGTCCCATCTTACCACATCAGTAGCACTTTCTAGAATTCAGAAGGCATTCCCCAGCATGCCTTTTACCACATTTATCACAAACTAGAAACTTAGTTTTCTTACCATTAGACCTTTTTGAAGAATTCTTCCCTTTCTCCTGTAACCTCGGTCTCTTCTTCTGTTGGTTGTTATAGAACACTTGATCATTGGAAACTCCATTTCCACCCTCTCAGCACATCGAACAAGCTTTTCAAAACTCTTGAACTCATGAGAAGCTAAATCCCTTCGATATTTTGGATTTTATCCTGAGTAAAAATGATAGATTTTACTATCAAGGTCTCGGATAAAATTTGGAACATACCTTTCCAATCGAGTGAACCTTTCTTCATAGGCAGCCACTGAGTCTTCCTCTTGCCTTATTTCCAAGAATTGTTTTTCTACCCTATGTCAAACAGCCTTAGGAAAATACTTCTCAAGAAACATACCTTTGAATTCATCCCAGTCGAGAGAATCAATCTCATCAGCATCCCTGATATTTTTAACCATCGACCACCACTGATCTGCTTCACCCTCCAAATGGTAAATTGCAAGACTAACTTTTTGATTGTCTGAACACCCCATGACATCGAAAATCTTCCCTAGTGCTTTAATCCACCCTTCAGCTAGCATAGGGTCTGATGATCCTCTAAATGATGGGGGATATTGCCTCATAAAATGTTCCACCACTGACATGTTCCTCTACGGTTGATCTGGCCGATCTCGTGCATGTATACCAAAACCATTTATCGCTTGAGTCAACTATGCCACTACTACAACAAACTATTCAGTTCCAATTCCGACCATCTCAGGATGCTGGTTTGGAAGGTCAATTCCTTCTGTATGCCTTCCTAGCACTACTTCCCTGTTTCCTATGTGGAAAACCATTCTGAACAAACATGTCTTAGATGAACCAACATGATAATCTTCAAATGCTATATCATTTCAATTTGACCATTAAAAAAATATTTTTGGATAATAATTTAATAGAATTATAACTCCAAATTTTATCTAAACCGACCTCTAATACCAACTATAAGGCCCCATCCTTAAACATTATTTAATATTGAGTTATTTCAAGAATACACGTTGAGAATCTTTTCAGGTTTAGAGTTTTAGAGAATTAGATCATAAATCATGCATTACATTCCACATTTAAACAAAGTGGTTACATAAAAGATAGTACTCATTCTTCCCATCAATGGAAACATATTTAAAATAAAACATGGATTCTTTCTTGACACTTCCTTGACACTATCATCACATCATTTACCTTTCCCTTGACCTGTGAAAAACATTTCAAAAACATGGGATTAGCATAAAAAGCTCAGTAAGGGATAAAAAGTACAAAATCAAAACATTAGTCCATGTATGAAATTATACTTTACTCATAAAACAAAATCATTTTAACATACCTTATCAAATCATGAATAAATCATAGAAATCATAAAACATAAAGGTAACTTGAGGCATTCATATCATTCTTACATAGGGAGTAACCCTCATGGTCACGTTTGGAATACCCATAACAGTATATTCCCTAAATCTATTCAAAGAAACCATAAAGTTGAACTCCTTCGTGTTACCCAATGTATTGTAGAGCTATATCGGCCTCACCCGTAATTATTTTATCACGGAACCACCCGTCTTCATAGCAATGCCCAAGAACCATAACATAATCGTATCACATAAAACTTGCATAAAGGAAACATAAAATTTCCACATTTCAATTACAGGATATCAATACAACACATTGATATAATAAAAACATTATGAAAACCATTTTCAATACCAAAATAAAACAAAAGTAAAACATTGTATTTATTTTTCATTTAAAAAAAGTTATGGCTTGTAGAGGAAGCTGAAACTCAAATAATGGTAATGACGGCGGAGAAGTCGTTGTCACCGCATGCGTACGACAAAAAAACATTCCCTTTTTTCATTTAGTAAACGCTTCGTATAAAAAGGATTCCTTTTGAATAAACATAAAAGTCAAAGGGGTTTATACACCGTATAAAATAAAGTTGTGTATAAAACAAAATATGCCTCAATGAAAGGATATTGAGACGAAGTCCCATACAAAGATCATTTTTAAATAAAATAGATCTATTATGTGTATTCCCTATAAGTACACATAAAGAAATCACAAATACAAGATAGGACATAATAATATCATGACATAATTTGAAAGTAGGAGATTAACCCAAATAACGGAAATTGGGTCAAGAAGGTCCCTTACCTCGTGTCCGACTTGACTTGACCGTTCTTTAATCTCCTGAATAATAAACATGAGTTAATTTCTACTTGCTTGAGAACCCTTTTTCAAGTTCATTATTCCTTTTATATCACTTATTACCATGTTATGAACACTATGTAATTATTTAAGTTAATAATGGTCGTTTTGTCGATCATTGGTACTTGAGTCAAAAATAAACTCTTTATAATTACAAGTTTTTCATGTATCAATTATATCCAGAATAATATTCATGATGTAGATATAATATTATAATATATATCCAGTATATAAATTCATTTATAATATTACATAACATTTAGAGGTAAGAAATGAAATGCACCGTTCATGGAGACAGTAAGTCGTACGTATGCATGAACGCTACTTTCATTTCTATTTCATATTTTATGGAATGGAATCATAATGAAATAAAGGTATATTATAATTCCAGTATAATATCATATATAATATCTTTAACTCCATCCTTTATACATCCCACATATGGAATTAACGAATCAAATCACTTTGAGGGGGCGGTAGTCTGCACATCCTAAAAGGAAGATATCGCGTTTACCCATAATGGAAACAGTAAAGGTATGCCAAAAATGAAAAATAAAAAATCTTAAGGAAAACATAAACATATTATATATCATATATAAATATATTGACATCTTAATGTCCACCTTTGAAGGTGTTAGAATAATATTGAACAATCATCGTTTTGTGAGGCAGAAATTCGCCATCCACAGAAACAGTATGCTATTTAACAATTAGATGAAGGTGTGTGTAAGTGTAGCTCGAATAATTCTTATAACAACATACTATTATATTGAATATACTGGTTTTGTTACAAAATGAATGAATAAAAAGAGTTTAGGGGGTTGGAGAAGAAAAATAAAACAAAAGAACATTAGAGAAGTATTTACCTTTAAATCGGGTAACTCCTCTTGGTTTGAACCAAATGGGATTCTTGAAGAGATTTCTTCCTAAGGTAAGGATTCTAAGATGAATAGAGGAATGTGAAGAGATAAAATGAGCAGATCTTGGCCGAGCCAAAGGCTTGAGAAGTGTGGGTAAGGAGTTCGAGGTGGGGGCCTTTTATAAGAGGAGAGGCGGGGCACTCTTGGAAAGTTATAAAATGTTACTTTATATTAAAATGATTTTCGGATTTTAAAGGTCCCACAATGATATATTTCGAGGATAAGGTGTTAATGGTTCGAAATATACTCATCCAATAGTTCTTTGACAATTGTAAGTCTTATATTTTACATTATCTTTTCATTTTATTTAAATCGTTCATTAATGAGGTAATTGTTGCATCATCATGATGTCATAAATAATTTAATTTATTTAATGTATAAAAATTATAAAAACAATACTATGATGTAGGAAATCTTTTTATATTACCAATGAATCTTTATATTCCAAGAGATAATTTATGTAGACAAAACTAAAAATGTTTTACTCAGGTGATAAATTCTGTAGTGATATTCTCCTTTCTTTAAAAATGAAAAGATAAAGTGTCACTTTCACCCAAAATTGATTCCATGGGGTCCTTAAGTTTGGCCCAACGAATCCCATGGTCGTAAATGACACAACCAGTAGCATTAGGACACATTTTGGGGTCATTTTGTATTATTATGATATTATTTTATTATCATTAACTACCCAATTACTAATTAATTTAGAAAATTAAAGATAATTACAGTCATTACTATTCATAATGTCCAAAAACAAAAGAGTCTTAATTACGTAATTTGGACCTTCTGATTCCAAATATGGAATCCATTTTACCAAATTATAGACATAGAAATTTCAATAATTAATTAAAAAATAATTCTCATTGTCAAAACAAATAGCTGGTTTTTTTGAAACAATATCTATGAAACGTTTAGAACTTGTTTATGCCCAATTCCAAAGTGAAATTAATTCTAATGAACAAAATTGTATTAAATGGTAAAAATATATTCTTATTACACTTTAAAACAAATTAAAAAGATAATATATCCTTATAATTAAATTAGATGAAAAAGAAGTTTTGATGTAAAATGCAGTATTTTTCACTATTCATTAAAAAATGAACATGGTAAAAAAAATAACAAAAATTTATCCAAAGTAAATTTCAATGTCCCAATAATTAATAATAAGTTTATTTTGACAAATATATCTTATAAAATTGTCAAAATTTTGATTTAAAATGGTTTTCCATCAAAAGAGAGTAAAAAAATCTTTTAAAAATATTAGTGTATTCCATGCTTAAGATAGTATTTATTCTCATTTTAAGCCTCTAAAACACTATCTAATTCATAAATAGACATAGATAAGAATATCTATTATTCATTAATTACTTGGGATGTTACATTTATCTATAGTTTTCAAACAACATGGGGGGGGTTTCCCAGAGTTGTATCTTATAATGTGGTTTTTTGGACCACTCATTTTCTGAATTAGGATTTAAATTATCTGAGACGATAATAGTTTCCCTGGTATCTAATATAATGACCTAGATTTCCACATGAAATTATATTTTTAATATCTATTCCTTGTGTAGTTCTTAGTGTTCGTTGTTGTTTGTTTTTCGAGTTTTCATAAATCCAAATTTCACCGAACTGTTTCACCGAAACTGTGGCACCATGATGGTGGAACACTGAGAGGGTGGCACCATGGAGGTGGAACACCAAGATAGTGGCCCCCTGATGTTGGCACACCATGATGGTGGAACCTTCATTGTGGCGCACCAAAATGGTGTCCTGTAATGGTATAATCATAACGATGGAACACAAAAATTGTGGCGTCATAACTGTGTCACCATAACAGTGGAACCAAAATTAAGGCACACTAAAATAGTGGCACAGTAACAGTGGTAAACCAAACATTGTCTCACCATTTTATAAATTTCTTATTTCCCATGTTTTTTTGGGAATCTTCCACTTACATTTTATTTAACATAAAGCATGTTTAAAGCCTTATTTAGGCATTTAATGGGACTTTCAAAGGATATTACGTATATCATTAATAACCTAATGCTGAAGGGACATTGAGATATTTAAACCATGTGATCGTGAGCTAGATCCCATTTTAATGGATTTTGAAAACGTTTTTGTTTTGTTGATATAGGATAGGACTTTTTCTAAAGAAGTGGTCCTCTCTTTTATATTCTCTTGGTGCGCCTAGAGCCTTCATCTCTAGAAGAATCATGAACTTTTTCTAGATCACCCCCATTCAAAATTGTATAGTCGTTTTCTGCTACTCAAATGATCCTCTGTTCTTGGCGCAAAGTGGAGTTTTTGTCAGTGGTTGTTTTAGGTAGGGATTCTTCTACCTTTCTTTATTTGTGTTTCTTGTGGGGCGGGGGTGTAGTAATGTTTCATCATGAAGAACACATGAATCCTTTTATAAATAATGGGAATGGAATTTGATGATCAATAGATAATAGGGGTCAATGAAATAATGGTAGATAAGTGATGTTGATACCAATGTTATTTTAATTGTTATTTATTATCCTTGTTTTGGATTGTATGGTTTGTAAGTAATTTTGAAAATAATGACCATTGGTGGTCTTTTCTTGTGCAGTAGTGGTGTTATGTATTTTATTATGACGATTTTATAAATGGGTATAACATGGAATATTCTAAATCATGTATACTTGGGTAAATAAATGGATTCCCCATGATCAAACCTGTTCTACAATCACCCATGTAATTTAAAGTTATATTAAAGAACCCATGTTGGTTAAATATGAATATTCTCCACTTGATGGTGTTTGTGTGTGTTGTATTCTGTTTAGGGTTTTGTGATTTTTATGGGAAATTTGGTATAATAATTATAAGAATGGTTATAGGTGTTGGGGTGGACGGAGGGGGTGGTCTAGTGAATAAGGAAGGGTTTGTTTGTGCAATGGGTCTATTTTTTGTGGTGTTTTCTGGTGGGATTTGTGTATGTGGTGGTATAAGAGATGTGATGGAATATCAGGTTGAGATATTGATTGATTGATGATTGGATTTACTTACTGTGAAGTAGGACTTTAGAATGGATCTTCTATATTACTTGTAGGAATGGGTGTTAATATGGATTTTCATACCTTAGTCCCTACATCCTTATTTTCCTTGGAAGTTTTTAGTGGACTTTAGCCTTCAAAAAATAGTTGTAGATTTTGGAATAGTTAGTTACTTAGTTTGTGCTGAAAAAAATTAATTTTAACCCCATAATAAATGATTGTAAAGTCATTAATTGATAGAGAGTTATGCGTTCATTTTATTGTGGCTGTTTTTAAGGTTGTGAATATAGGGGTAACAGTAAATGTGGTTCTTTGTGGTCTTGTTATTTGTTTGAAACAAATAGGTTGGGATGACTTTTTTTTACCTATATGTATAAATTGTAATTAATTGTGATTTCTATGCACACCCTACCATTTTTATGAACGATGAGACGAACCCCTCCATTTCATGGGAATGGGTGTCCGTCCCAAAATCATGATGGGAAGATGGATGGATGGTTATTGAATTTATTTATTATACCCTCTTCCAGGTTCTTACTACTCAAGTGTATCTAGGATGCCTTTAATTTCTTGAGTACTACCATAGTCCAAGATAATTTAGACTAGTTTTTGTTAAGGATGAGGGGCCTTTGTTTTTACTGGCAAGAATTTTTCTCCTAACTCTCTATGGGATGAGGCTCATGTGTCGTCAGGTGAGAGGCATGGTTGTTGTGGCCCAGGTATCTGTGGGAAGGATGTGTGGTGTGGTTGTGGCCCATGTATATGAGAGAGGGATTTTTGTGTGGTTTGAGGTCGAGGTGTGTTTGGGCAGGTTGTGGTAGTGGGACTTCATTTTGGAATAGTGGTAGCATCAATATGTTAGCCATCAAGAATGAGCATCTAACAAGTGGGAAAGTGTTGTGGGTACCCGAATGTGGATGTGCTTATACAACTACATTACTTTACTTCCATTGTTTTGGAGAATGTTCCTTGGTGAGTCTGGGATGGTTAATACTCCTTGGTAGCTGATTTGAGGTTCTACTATTCCCTCATATGGGAATTAGTATGTTTCCCCACTTATGGATGTGTGGGTTTAGTATCCTTAATGGGTATACTTGTATACTCACCCTACACTTGTTGAAATGTTTTCAGGTTTCCTGTATTATATTAAATTCTATAAAGTACATTACTATCTCAAGCATGAGGAATGTTTTTGATATTCTATTTGGTCTCTTTCTTTTGGTACTTTATTTGGTGCTTTGGTTGTAATTTTGTTGTAATTTACATTTAAATCATGCATGGGTTGATTTTTTGTTCCATTTGTATTAATTTTTGGTGATTTTTTGTAATTTTTACCATCTTATCTCATGATAATGATTCATTAAAAAGGGTATTGCCTTCTATTTTATGTGAGATTATATACCCTTGTTGCTAGTCACCAATCTAGGGCTTATTGAAGATGGGACTTAGGTTCATAATATCTCATTCATCTTGATGAAGGAAGGGTGTGGCACTTTGATTTATCTTCTATTATATTTATGAATGGGGTTCATGACATATTTATAATAGTGCCTATATGTGTGTCTTGCCTACACCCAATTAATTGTATAAATTTAATGCAATAAGGGTATATTTTTTTCCTTTCTTTATATTTAACTTATTATATTTGTCAAATTTATGGAATTGTTTTTCCAAAACCATATAAATGTGGATCCTAAGTTCATTAGGGTTGAAATAGTTCCATTAAATATGTATTGGAATAGTATTGGTCTATTTTTCACTTTATATTATATGTTTAACCACTATGTAAACTTGTTTTAACAATAGTAATTATAATTAATTTTAATTTTTTTCACTAATCACTATGCTAAAAATTAAATTTTTCTTTATTTTAAAATACACTTTACTCTAATTCCAAATATAGAAAAAATTATTACTAATTAAAATCCTAGAGGCAGGAAAATTTAAACTAAAATTAGTCACACTAATGTGATGTGAAAGTAGGTTTTTAAAGTGTAAATCTTCAAATGATTGAAATAGTTCATATAAAAATTCAATATATAAATGATTAAAATAGCCTAAATTATATTAATAAATATATAAATGATATATTTTTATTTTAAAATTTTAAATTATAATTTTACATCAAATATTATGAAGATGAAATGTCAGTTTTCAATTAAAATTCGTTATTTCACTATTCATCAAAAACATAATATTGTTATGTAAAATAAGTAAAATTAACCTTAACATTATTTTTACTTTATATAAGAAAATAAGTTTACTTTTTAATTTTAAATTAATAATTTTTTCATAACTTAATTGCAAAACAAGTACCCCGTCAAAAGACAACAAAAATGACTCAAAAAATGCATTTTTTCAATGTAAAATATGAATTAATTTTATATCATCAATAGAAAAAAGATAGAATGAATGGTAAAAATAATATTGAATATTATATAGATATATATATATATTTCCAAAATATCATTCAATAATATTAATTAATTTTATATATTATGATAATACTCATTTTGTTGCGTGGAAATATATTTATATAAAACATTTAATTTATATTCAATTGGATTTTATATTAATTTATAATTAAATTGTAACCAATGAAATAATTCTATAAATCTATGTACATAATATTTTAAAAATATATATTTTTTATTCTCACCATTATAATAGTTAGGTGATGATAATCATTTTAAAAAAAATAACATTAATAGTTTATTATTATCTAACAATACTAGTCCTTGTGTGTAACACATGTTATTAAATAAATATGACATAATGTTAAATGTATGAAAAAAATTTGTTTCATATAAAACTTGATTAAATTTGGATTGTTTTTAATTTAATCATTCAATGAATTTAAATTAATTTTAAATAATATATTTCATAAAATCTGGGGATGTCACATATTGGCACATGAGGCTATGGACTCCCTTTTGTGTGATTGGCCTAAACAACACTATCAAGCAACACATTAAAATAAAAAATTGAATTTTTTAAATAGGGATTCCATTTTTATAATTATTTCATATAGTATGAATTAACATAAAATAACATTGAGATCCAAATAAAATATTTTTAAAGTAAGAATGAATGAAATAAGAGGTATTTTTAAATGATAATAATCCTTTAATAATGTAATATTAAACATACTATTGGAATAGTATTATGTCAATTAGAAATTTTCAAATATAATAATTACACCATATATAAAATTATAAATAAAACTTAGGGATATTATAAATGATTATATTTTATAATTATATCACAGTATATGTAAATAAATATGTTATAAATTATTAATTATGTTTTTGTATTTATAATAAAAAAAATTATTATTTACTAATTAATTATTAATATTGTTTTTGAAATGAAATTTAGTTATATAAATTATATTAAAAAAATAATATTTTGCTTTATTATTATTATTATATATTTTTATGAGAAATTAATTAATTTTTTAATGTTTTATAAAATTAGTTATAATTTTAAATTTGTTATTTTCCAAGTAAATGATGATTTTAATAAAGAATTAAAATTCAAAAATTTATTAATTTTTTCCCATAATTGTTTTCAAGTTTTGATTCTACAAATCATAAAATGGTTAGAGATATTTTTATGGATTTTTAGAAAATACATAAATTTTGGGGAATAATGAATTATGATAATTTATAATATATATACATTATATGTTGAAAACAATATTACTTGATTCATTACTAATGTTATAATCCCAATTTAGAAATCCCCATAATTATATTTATATATTTTCAATATATTTAATGTCGAGAGCCAAAATAATAAACTAATGGATAAAATAATAAAAAACACTCACTCTCCTTCAATATAAATACCACCCATCACTGACTCTTCTCCACAAACATTACACACACTGAGACCTGTACAAATTCTACCAAATAATCTTCTCAAACTCCTCCACCAATTCATGTATCCATTTTTATAATCAAAATATCAAACCTTTTTCCCTATGGAGGTTTTGATGGATTATAAATTCAAGAGGTAAAATTATATTCCAATTTCTTTGATATTATTTTAAATTTCATTTATTTCATATCCTCACCTCAAATACATCTATCCATGATGCATGATAACTATATTATCATGTATATACTATAATTTAATTATGTTAATTGAAAATTAATATTCACATCTCTTCCCTTTACTTTTTTCTAAACAAAGAAATATTCCCCATGGTGTGTCAATTTACCACCGATGTGGACGATGTATTTTCATATTTCACTAACACCTTCAAGGAAGGTCATAAAATCATCATTATTAATAAATAATATATTATTATACATATTATATTTTATTTAATGTTATTTAGGCAATATTTAAAATGATGTTAAATAAAATTATATTAGGCTCATATTGGTCATAAAACTGCCAAAAAAATAAATCGTTTTCATAAACATACAATGAAAAACATCATCCTAATACCATGTTGGGAAATGCTATATAAGTAAATTAAATATTCTGAAATTTCATTAATAACATATAATTTAAATTCATGATAACTATTTCAAGTTTATATGAACATCCACACTCATATACAAGCGAATAGATCATGAAAACCAAGAAAATGAACACTCCTCAATGATGAACATAAACACTATTACTCATCAAAAATATAAAAAATGAACATAGAAAAACACCAATAAATAAAAGTATATTATAAATGGATTCATGTTTGTTAATTAATGAATTTAATTTTATTATCTTTGATGTTAATGTGAAAAAATATTTCGTATATAATTTAAAGAGATTCTCTAACCCAACTCTCTTCCTTTGAGTTTATCCATCTTTTAGTTCATTTTGAGTATATATGTTCCATTAATCTTCATTAAATTTAATTTCTTTTTTCTTATATTTCATTTTTTCAGATATAAATGTTTCTAATCATGTTCTTTGAAAAATAAAAAAAAATCGAAAAAACCCTACTATAAAAAAATACATCTTCTTACATCTCGCGATATTGTTTCTTCTTCACTCAAGGTTCTTGATTCTTATACAATGTATGATCATACCATTTTTAATAGGGAACACAAAAGTGTATCTATGAATTTATTCTTTATGAAATGAAACCAATTCCTTTCCATGGTTTATATTATATCAATGCTTAATAAATTTTCTATGTGTCATACATGATAATGTAAATATTATCATGTGATGGTTGTGACCTAAATTATATAGAATATGTAAATTTTGTGATGTAACAGGTGATAATTGAATTATATATTGATCTAACTCATTGGGTAGTGTATTGTATCTTTTGAGATAATGTGAAATATGTGTGAACATGGTTTTAGTTTTGTTCAAAACTATGTGTGGTATTTGACCACCAATATTGATGTTTTATTTTATTGACTTCCACATTTCATACCAATATCCAATGTTTCATATCATGATTGTGATGATGAGCCTTTGATTATTTTATGATAAAAATTTCTATTATCACCCAGGTTTCATGTCTATTATTCATCCTATTACTAGGCTTTAATATTATCCATTATTTTGATATATATCTTTTGGTTAATAAATGTACAAAGGATAATATTGGGGATACAAATAATATGTAAAAGAATGAATTAAATAAAGTATTATGTTTTATTTTTTAAAAGTTATGTATGGACTTAATTTTACCATGTTTCTACACCATTTTATCCATGTTGTTTGAACTTTTTTTGTTTTTTATTACTAATGTAATTTAATAACCATTTAAAAAATGTAGTGCCTCTATAGTTTGTATTATAGGATAGTTTCGTTCATTTGAGAATTGGGATTAGGGAACCTTAGTGAAAACTTTCTGTATAATACAACTTATAAGTAAGCACCTAGTAATATTTACTTTGAAATAACGCTCAACCTAAGGATACCATAAGACACTCTCTTAGATTTAATTGGAAAAATGAATAAATTATTTTTCCATTTCTTGTAGACCAATGTCTTGGTCAATCCTTTTCTGTCATATAAAATGGTGGGATCTAGGAGTAACCAGGCCAAAACTAGTGAAACAGATAATATTGTGATTTCTTGAATGACATTTTTAATTCCTTTGGAGTTGGAGTGAATAATTTCATGGTAAAACTTACCCCATATTTTTAGTCTATAAAGAGTAACCTAAATTTCATGGAATTCAATCATTCACTTAAGATGAATAATTTGGCTATAAATTAATTTATGTGGGAAAGACCACTGACATTTTGTGGATCTTCCAATCCACTAGTCTTGGTATAGTGGGTCCACTAAAGAGAGAAGATAATTTTTGGTCCCAACTATTCTAAGAAGGATAAGGTGAATCTTATCATTAATTATCTATAATGAAAGGCTAATGAATGCGGTGAATTTGTTAAAAAATAAAAAATAAAGGAAGAAATTGAGGATATTTAGTGTGAATGCATTAATATTATGTGTCCTAACATGTAATTACATTTAACTCTTCATAGAAATACAGAGATATAATTGATAATGCTGTTGAAAAATGAAGGTGAATCTATCATGTACTGTGGAAAATAATTTATAAGGATTTCATGGTAAATTTTGGGTTTTTTATAAAAAATGGTAATAAAAATTGATAAATTCCATAGTATTTTAAAACCACACCTTCAAAAGCCTCAAATAATTAGAGACATTGGGAATTAGGAAGAAGTGGTTTGATGTGATCTCAATGTGGATATTGAGTTCGGAAAATGGTATCATCTCTATGGTGATAAGAATTAAAAGATGGAGTTTTGATCTATTGGATTTAATGAGAAATATGGAATTAGTACACAACCACACACATGTCAAAAATGTGGGAAGAATAATCATGGGAACTTCCTCAATGTAAATGGAAAATTATATATGTCTGGTAGAGAAGTCCACCATGATCATGAATGTTTAAGAGAGTTAAAAATTATGGCTGATATAATGGTTGAATGGAGAGAAACACCCATGGTAAAATGCTTCAACTCCCGGGATAAATGGAACTATGAAAGCCATTTAACTAAACATCAATACCTCAAGGGTAATGAGCATTATTATCCACCAATGAAAATGGATCAGAGGAAGTATTATTCAATTACTACTACTAAGGTGGGGCCTTCCAATGATTTGCTTACAAGTACATTGGATATTCATTCAAGAATAGTGAATGTACTCTTTTTTTCTGGTAGTATAAATTCATTCATGTCATTCAAGTATAGTATAATTATTCAAAAAGCACCACAAAAAGTGGAGGTTGTGATATCTATGAGAATCGATAATGGGGAAATTATAGCATCAAAAATATATATCTCCTCTATAGTTAGTGTTTGTGTACTATATGTCCTATAAAATTATATCCTACTTCATTTAGTATAGATTGAGGGTATTTTGGGATTGGATTGGACATATTTATATAATGATAACAAAAAGTGTCAAGAAAGGGATATCACCCTTCATATGGCATGGAATCCCTTGATTCTGTTTAATTGTATGGAGGAGGTTGAATCTCATTTAGAATCACCATCTCAATTATGGTAATTATTTCATTATGAGAAATCATATATAGGTCTAATGATTGAGATAAATGAGATAATCATGCTCGATTACATGCCCATGATTTGGAAATACAATAATGTTTTCCCTAGATAACTCCTTGGACTTCATATTTACTGAGAGATTGAGTTATCAATTGAACATAATCACGGATCTCTTCTGATATCAAAGAAAACATGTATAATGGAAACTATTGAGTTAGTGGAACTAAAGAAGTAGTAGAAATAGAATATGTACAAGGGTTTTATAATCTTTAGTGCTTCATCATTGGGTGTACTATTCCTCTTTGTCCAAAATAAATATGGATCAAAGCACCTCTGCATTGATTATTATGATCTCGACAAAATCATCAAAAAGAAAAAGTATCCACTACCCCAGATGGATGATGTTTTCAATCAACTATGTGGGGATGTGTATTTATCTATGGTTGAAATTTATTTGGGATATCACCAGTAAAATATTATTTAGGAATATATTTCTATGATTGGAATTTGATTGAGGTACAGACACTAAGAGTTCAATGTGATTCCTTTCAAACTCACTAATTAACCATCAATATTCAAGAACATAATGAATAGATTAAATCATAGATTACCCTAACAAATTTTTGATAATATTTATGAAGGAAATTCTAATAGTCCACAAAATAAAATAGGGATATAATGGGAATTTGAATACTATGCTAATGAATTTGCGAATAAATGAGCTATATATAAGGTACAATAAATGTGAGTTATTGATGGAGGAATTATAATTCATGGGGAATGTTATCACTAGTTTTGGAATATCAGTGGACCCTTCTAATACAAAGGAAATCAAAGAGTGTCCCAAGCCAACATCTGTAATGGAGTTCCATAGTTTCTTGTAACCAGATGGGTATTATTAGTGATTTGTGAAGAACTTCCCATGATTGTTAAATTCCCTAACCAATATGCCTAGTAAGGAGAAAATGTTTTTCAAAAACAATGAATCTAAAGATTGATTTAAAGAGATATAATGGAGTCCTATCACCATTCCATTACACACAGTTCTGTGAAGTGGGGAACTTTTTGTGTTATATAGTGTTTCATTAAAGAATGGATTAGGTTTTTTTCTTATGAAAATTGATAATGTTATAGCCTATTCCTATAGAAAGATGAAAATTCATGACCAAATCCATCACATGCATGATCTGGAGTTAGATTTTGTGATTTTTTCATTGAATATATTGTGGCATTATATCTACTCATATAATTTTGTAATATATACTGATCATTAGAGCCTAAAATAAATATTCCCATAGAAGTAGATTGAGATTATTCAACTAAGATGGTTACAGATCATTAATGATTATTACCTCTCAATCTACAATATTCATGGGAAATTAACAAAATTAGTGGATACTCTCTATAGAAATGTTCTTGTAACATTATCAATGATGAGAATTGAGAAGTGTTTAATGTTCATATTTTTTCAAATCACAGGCATGGGAATCATGATGTAAGGATCATCATTAATAATTACTCAAATGGTTTCTCAATAATACCTAATAAATATAATAATGTTTTCTAAAAGAAATGATTTATAAATCTAGTAGACTATGGATGATATTAGAAAATGAAAATCCATTTTTTTTATAATTTTTGAGGAAGTAGTTTAATGAGTTTGGTAAAGACTATATGAATCATCCAATCTATAGATAATGAATGAGATTATGAATGAAACACAAAACTCAATATTTTATATTATCCTTGGGAGAAGATAGATTTATGAAGATATCTGAGGCAACTGTTGGTGGAATGATTTGATGAGGACGATAGTTAATATATGTAAAATTTTCTAGTTTGTCAAAAAATAAAGGCTGAAAGTCAAAATTATAAGGGGATTATTCAAACATTACCCATACCAACATGAAAATATGAAACATCACCTTGAAAATTGTCATCATAATTCAAATTAAATCAATAGGAATGAATGATATATGGGTTATTGTGGATCATATTATATGGATATCTCAATTTACAAGAATTTGATAAGACTTATCACTAGATGAATATACAGGGATATAAATCAAAGAATTGGAAAGGCTTAATGGAGTACCACTATTTATTTTATTCAATAAAGATCTATGATTCTCCTTGATGTTCTAAAAAATGTCCAATATATTATAAACACTCAATTGATATTCAATAATTCAAATCATCCTCAATCTGCGGTCTAAATAGAGAATAAAATTAGAACACTACAAGATACATTGAGAGAATGTTACAGGGAGATCAATGGAGGATGAGAACAACATCTTACTATTGTCGATTTTTTTTACAATAACTGTTTCCACTCAAACATTCAAATTTCTCCATGTGATGCCCATTCTGGGAAAATATATATAACACATGCATTCTAGGATAAAGTCTTTTAACATAATCATCTAGGACTATACATGGTCAATGAAATGCTGGATAATGTGAAAACAATTCAACATCACATCAAGGAAGCCCAATGTTAACAAATGAGTTGTGTCGATAATTGTCGATAAGACCTATAGTTTATGTCTTTAAAAATGATATTCATATACATATATACATGGAAGTAGATCTTGTGACATGGGATGAATGGAAATTTTCATCCTAGGTACATTGGAACCATTGAGATATTTGATTGTGTCGGAGCTATTAATTATTGACTGGAACATACACTGACCATGTCTCAAGTAAATGATTTATTCTAGGAATCCCTCTTAAGGATGTATATATAAGATCCCTCACACATGATAAATCATGTGGTGGTATTATTTTACAATTATCTATCATGTAAGGAGCATCCAGTGAAGATCATAGTCCATAATGATAAGGTTCTATGCAAAAAAGTCTACCCACTTGGTGAATGTGTTATGGGAGAACCATAACTATGAAGAGGAAACATGGGAACTAGAGGAAGAAATGAATAATAAGTAACCTCACATATTTCCAATATAGAATGTAAAAAAAATTTGAGGGAGAAATTTCATAGGGGGAACAATGTAATGACCCAAAATATTATCAATGGAAATACCATTCTTATAATTTTGGAAAAAAACATAAATAACATAAAATATCATTGAGAACATACTAAAATTTTTATGAATAAAGAATAAATAAATTTATAATTATTTCTAGATGTGAAGGAAAAATTACTAAGGGAATAGTAAACTAGCCTTTGGAATAGTAATGTGACCATTAGAAATCAACCAATAGAATTGTGACCTAATTTATGAATGTATAATTAAAATTATGGTAACTTATAAATGATAGTGTGATATAATTATATTATATTATAACATAATAAATATTTTTAAAATAATTAAATAATTATTGGTATTTTTAAATAAATTTTTATTTATAATTTTATTAATAATATTTTCATTTAAGTTGTAATAAATTTTCATAAAATATATTCATAAACTAATGATTTTTTCTTTATGAATAAATGATTTTTCTGTGAAACATAAATAAAGTTTTTAATGTGTTATAAAAGTAGTAATAATTTTAAAATCATTATTTTCCGTCTATACAATAATTATTATTAGAAATTTAATATCTAATACATAGAATATCATTTTCATAAAATGGGGTTGATTTTTAAATTCTAATCATCAATAAAATGGGTAGGTTTAATTTCTTGTATTTTTATATAATACAAGTATTTTTATAGAATGTTAAAATGCAGTAATTTAATGTATATATACATTATATGTTAAAAATACCATTCCATGAAAAATTGTTGATGTAAGAACCTTAATGAAGAACTAACATTCAATAATTTTATTTATTTTTATATAATTACCAAACCAATCTCATTCTTGAAAGAAAATAATAATATAATGGATAAAATAATGAGAAAACATGCATCTCCTCCCCTATAAATATCACCCCTCACTACCTATTCTCCTCACACCTTCCAATAATTTAAAATTGTTTAAATTATAGTAAATACTTTTAACAATATATTCCCCCACATTTAGGATCCCTTGGTCTCATCAAAATACCAAACCATATTCCCTAAGGAGGTTCTCAATGAGGAGAAATTCAATATGTAAAATGATCTTTCACTTTCATTGATCATCTTTTCAATTTCATAATTTTTATATCCTTTTATCACCACCACCTACCAAAGTGGTACATTTACTCCAATATTTTTTATATACGTTAATTTTAATATGTTAATGGAACAATTCATCTTTATTTCTCTTCCCTTTTATTTTTTTCAACATGAATATATCATCTGTGGTGTGTCGATTTTCAACCACAGTAGACGATGTGATTTCATTTTGCACTACTACCATCAAGGATAGTCATAAAATCATAATTATTGAAACATAATATTGTATTATAAATATTATACATGGTATAATTTTAAGAATGTAATTTATAAATATTATGTTAAATAAAATGATATAATCTCATTATGGTTATAAAACCGCCAAAACTAATAAAATTATTTTCATCAACATTCAATCTAATAAAGCATCCTAATAACATATAACCAAGTGATATATAAGATCATTTAATATTATTAATTTCCATTAATAAAATATAATTTAAATTTTGGATAACTATTCTGACATTACCCAAACTACAATTCTCATATACAAGCGATCCAATCCTAAATGTCAAGAAACAAAAAATTCTGAATGATGAAGTTAAACTATATAACTCATCAAAATTATCATAAATAAACAAAATAAATCTATAATTAATCAATTTCATGTATACAAGATTTTTTATATTTATTTTAATGAATTTAATTTGATAATATATGATATTAAAGTAATGAAATCATTTTAACATAAGGAAATGGGATTCTTGAACCCAACTATGTTTATTAGGGTTTTTCATATTTTACTCCATTTTTAGTATTGATTTTCCTTTTGTTTTCCCTATATATAATTTATTTTTTTCCTTCCATTTACATCTATGGGATATATAGGATTCAAATTTGGTTTTTTGAAAAATGAAAATATTTTTCCAAAAGTACTCATTCAAAAAATACATATTTACCTTATTGTGATATTATTTTTCTTCTTCCCTCATGAATGATGATTCTTATACCAAGAAAGATATAGTCTATTTAGTTTGAAAAACATAATTTTAATTCATGAATTTATTCATTCGGAAATAAAACACATTTCTTATATGTGGGTTAATTTTTGTCCGACATTGATATATATTTTCTATTTAGCATGAAACATAATGTAAATGATATGATGTTGTGGGTGAAACATAAATTATATATCTCTAAAATTAATTGTATAATTTGATTTATCTCATAATATAATATGAAATAGTCATGAACATGATTATATTTTTTTGACATCTAGGGGTTTTATTTGACCACTAATTCACGATGTTTCATTTTATTTTAAGGACACATTCCATGGCTATATGTTATGTTTCCTCTCATTTTTATGACGATGATCCTGTTATTTTTTATGATAATTATGAGTAAGTTATCTATTCTTTCTTTTATCTTATTAATAATATTTTGGTGATTTTATCTACTCCTTTATTTCGATATACAACCTCATGTTGATACGTGTACTATGGATACCATGAGGGCCACTAAGAATCTAGAGATGAATGAATGAAATAAGTTTTTATGATTTATTTTATATTATTTATGTATGGTCATAATTTTCCCATTATACTAAACCTGTGGATCCTGGTCATATACCATTTTCTATAGATTATCCATAAAATGAAGCAGCAATCATGTCAGAAATGGATGGTCAGTATACTGCATGATTAGGGGTGGGAAAGTTGTGTCACACATGGACTTATTCCATCCACGAAGGAAATGTAGGGATGGTTCATGACATATGTCAGAACATATTTACAATAAATCATATTTAATTATTTTTAACATAAATATCAAAATAATACATTCCTATAAATTAAGTAGTCATAATGCCTTTGAGAAATTCAACACAAAAGCAACTAGATTAATGTAAAACAAAATATATTTATTAAAACTCCGTAATGTTATCCTATATGGTTTTGAACTCCTAATACCTCTCAATATATCATGGGAACATCAATAAGAAAATGGTTGAGCTGTATAACCTAATAAAATAATAGTAACAACATTTTATGATAATGATACATGCGAGTAAAGGGTTATTTCATAATAAAATAATATCATGTTATATTATGATGATGGGAACAAAATAAATTTAGAAATATAAATCATATGTCAAGGATATTAAATAATAAATCTTATCATAGGTTTTCTAGGAAACCTGCTCAAACACCATACAAGATATCTCATGAGATAATAACATTACCCAATGAATTGGACTTCTATCAGGGTTCACCATTCACATGTCTATCATTATGTGTCCACAATAATCATATAAACTAAGAACTACTTTTTTTATTTCAATCCCATTATAATGTAATAAAGTATGAATTCATTCAATTCCATAATAATTTAGGATTATTTATATACATAAATACATTTGAATGAATATACAACTCTTTTTCAGAAAATAACGATATTGTGGTAAAAATTAAGGGGTAATTTCGGCAGAACAATAGTTGTTCATAAAATATCATGGAAGGGTCAAATGATAAATGAATCAAAATATGATGTTGGGGGGTATCCTTTAATTTTTTGCAAAATAATTTGAAAATGATGTAATTTCTACATCCAGTAGAGAACATAGTGTATTTCTAATCAAAAGGTATATTACCATGGAAGTTAATAAATGGAAAAGTGAAGGGAGAAAATCCATTACATTAAGAGGATTATTCTTATATCATTAGAAAACATCATTTCAACTATAAAAACTCCATCGGTGGGCTCTATAGAGGTAAATTGGGAGGTATAACATTTTTTAAGTGTTTGGTTGATGTGTAATGGGAGAATGTGTTGAAATTTATAGAAAAAGTGATGGGATTTTTTATTTATTTCCAAACATAGGGAATAGAAAATACGATTAGAAAGAAATTGGAATAAATTTTTTATTCAATATATTTTTTTAATGATATTTTTTCAATCATTTTTGTGAGTTTATTAAAATATCTACTGAAAATAATATCTTTCATGAGATGGTATCATGTCATGTTGATAAAGAATAATTTTTAAAACCAGAATAAAATATTAGATTCTGAATGATTCATAATATAATGATATTACAATCACATTAAAAGAAAATATTTTAATTAAAAAACAAAATTTTTAACTTAAAAAACCATTTCAATTACATTATTTTTTTATTTTTTTTGATTCATAATAATTATTAAATATTCATACCACATTTAACATTTTACCAAAAAAATTAAACTATATGATAAAATCATGAAAATATAACCATTAAATAATTTTTTCCCTCAATTTCAAAAATGATATTTATCTTATCATAAAAATCATAAATTTCATCATTTTACACAAAAAAATTATAGAAGTAAAAATTATACAACCCCATTATATTTTATAAATGGATATTTAATTGTAATTATATTTTTGGAAAAAAATATGAAAATAAAATATTGGTATCTAGAAGTCAATTTATAATTTCTATCATAGATATCATGTGTATTTTGTAGAAAAATAATGAATAAGAGATTAAAGAAAAAACTATTATATATAAAAAATTTAAATTAAAACATTACAATAAGAGGTTCTAGATACATAACAACTTATTAGACTGGCATACTACCTATATGTATTGGGTGCGATGGAGAAAATTACAAGGGTTGGGCCAGCTAACAACAACCAAGTTGTGATCTTCACTAACATGATGTTTTCACTATGGAGGTTATGATCGAGCCTCAATTGATGATTTTCATTGGTATTATCATTTCTAGACCATGGCAATGTGACCAATCTCTATATAATTCACAAATGGGATATATAAGGAATGATCATACTAATCTAGGTTGGGATCTATTTATTAAACATCAAATAGTTTTAATTATTTATCTTTTAATGAAATAATCCCTTTGATCACATCACCCAAACAATGATTTAAATGGTAATAATACCAAATAATCATATTGACTGGTGTTTATAATGACAAATGGTTAAATATTAGTCTTGTAAAGTTCAGATCCTAAAATAAAATTTTTTCCACCACACAAATTATATATTTTTCACCTTTGGATCCACAAAAAAAATTATATTTTAAATGATAGATTTCCTAATGTGCGCCATCAAGCAAAAAACTGTGACATTCAATTTATATGTTATGATTTTAATATATCCATGTCATTGAATATGAATGTATTAATATAAAAAACATTATGAAATATAAATTTAATTATTCTACCCAATCAAAATATTTTTATTATCTCTTTTGTAAAATGAACTCAATTTTTAGAGAAGTTATTTTTTCATCAAAAAAATATATTTTTTCAAAGATGAATAATAATAAATTTTAAACAAAAATATTATATGTACTTTATTTCAATTATAAAATATGTATATAGAAAATTAAACTTATATTTTAAAATCATAATTTTAATATTTTATTATAGTGTATTTTTGATAAATTTCTAAAAATAATTGTTTTTCGATAAATAGTGAAATATATAAAAAAAATTAAAAAATATTATTATTTAAATTATTTTCAGTGTTGATTTTTTATTATTATTTTTAATTACAATTCTTTAAATTATATCATTAATAATCCTATTAATTTCATTAAATATATTTAATGTCAGATTTTGGTAAATTATATTTTATAATTAAAAAATAGGACCTTTAAAAACACTTTTTTCATTACATATTACGATATTTATTTTATATTAACAATGACCAATTATCTAAATTGAATTTTAAAAAATGATCCAATATTTGGAATCAAAATATTATTACTTGTTAAATTGGTATGTTTTATTTTTCCTCATTATGAATAGAAACCTTTGAAAATATTTTTCACCACAGTAATGGTAAAATTTGTAAGACTATGTTCCAACATTAGAAAATGATTTTAAAATTCCCATAAAATTATAATTTATCATATTACATGAGTCGTGTTTAGATATTTATGTTCATGTATCAAATCTATGGAATCATGGTTCAATTTTTCTTTGATCATGACCTTAGTTTTATTTTTATAAATGAATAAAAAAAATGTCACTCACACTAGTTTTATAATTTTTGAAATTTAAATAAAAATAGGAAATGTGATGTCATATATTTTTATTTGATATATAAATTAAATATTTTTATCAAGTAATTTTAATTATAAATTTTTTTATTGAATAATTATCCTAAATTCATATGAAACACTGACACATTATTTATTAAATTAATATTAAAATAAAATAATTTATTTTAAAAATATTAATCATTATACAATTTGAATGAATTATTATGTTACATGATTTTTTTGATAAATATAAAAAAAATTGGGATGTGTGAATTTGTAATATTTCAATTCTTTAACTATCATTATGACATTAAAGTCAATTTCAATTAGAATTTCCAAAATGACATTAATGATATGTTATAATATCCAATATTATAAAATAGTCTAAAATTTATTAAAATGTTAAACTCAGCCCGGTGAGTGGTTTGTGTTAGAAAATATCATTAAAGGTTCATTTATTTTTGACTTATTCTTTTATGGTATCATTCATGACTCGTAAATTGAAGAAAAAATTGAATTTGTGGTAATTATCAAAAAGGATTAACATGAGATTAAAACTAATTTATAAGGGTTAAAACATCACATAAAATTATTTAAATCTTATTGGTTGAGAGTATTTCGAAATATTCTCATACAATTTTTTTTAATATCTATTGTATGTCTAATTTATATTATTTTTATACATTAAGAAATTCAAAGAGGGAAAATTCCCTCACATTGAAAAGGGAACCCCTTATCCTCTATCCTTTAAATATTTTAATACATATATGATATATTGTATCTAAGATAAAACCTTCATTTATTCTGTAACCATATCAAATAGATTGTGTTCGTCAACAAAGACCATCCCATAATGACCTATAGAGTGAGAAAAAAATATTTTTTTCAATTTAGGTTCACGATAATTAAACGAGTGTTTTTAAATTAATATCATCTTCTAACTCCACTAGATCTATGGTAAACATCCATATTTTTTGACATAAGTATCCTTAATAAACTAATACTTTATTATTATTTTGGGGAAACCATCATAAAACAAATTTTCATCAAATAGAAAACATTTTGAATATTTGTGTGGGTGTACAAATTACCTTCTTCACATTGAGTTGCAATCCATTTTCTATTATAAAATATCATTGATGGTTATAATGATGGATTTAATTTATGTAAATATTGTTTTTAAATATTATAAGTGGATAATTTATGGTGTTATCACTATTTTCATTATTCAATAATATAATTATAATAATTTAAAATTTAATATATCATATTTTATATACCATTTGATGATTTTCAATCTTGAGGTAAGGACTTAATTTACAATCACATCATTATTTTGGATTTTTAGGATAAAACCTATATTTAATGAGTAATATGATTTTTATATCTTAAAATAAATAAATTTTCATCGCCTGTGGTTATTTCATTAAATTACATGTTTTATTTCAATTTTCCTCCATTATGTTTTTAATATATAGAAATAATATTTTATTAGAAAAACATACGTAGATATTATTTGGGTCTAGAATAAATTTCATTCATTTCTACATAAAATTTTAGATGTTTTAATTGTAGTTTTAATTATTCACTAATTATATATTAAAGTAAATTTTATATATTTTTATCATTATATAAAATGGTTTAAAATGAATCTTTTTGTCATTTTAAATATGAGGGACCTCTTACCTAATGTGTGAATGAAATAATTGTATTAAAAAACCACAATGAAAAATTTCCCCATCATAAATACTACTATTTTCTTTTGTGATTCCTTACAAGTTCCCAAAATTCATTTCGAAGAATTTTTTTTCCCATACATTCTGGATGTTTTTATATTCAAAATTCGTGATATCAAAAGGAAATGGGGTTTTCCACTATAAATCATCTATTTAAATTTTAAAATAATTTTAATATATTTTAACATCCTTTGATGAATATTACACTTTATTGATGTTGTAATATAATGATACCATCCAACATACTTATCTAAATCATTTTTGATATGTCTGATTAGGTAATTTATTAGAAATACTTATTAATCCTTTCCAATATGGGTATATATTGATTATAATGAACCATTATTGTGTTTTATTTTTTATTTATATGATGAAATAATTGGAATTATTATGTAAAAATTGTTCCCAAAACATATATACCCCATCGATTCATCAGTATATCTTATGAGAAAATATTTTTTGGGTCTCTATTCATTTACTCACAAATTTAAATTATATTTCTTCGAACAACGCCTAAATGGAATGTATGAAATTACTGATTCCATCATTGTGAATTTACATGTTTATGTACAAGTGATTATTTAAAGAGGTATGCTATTTATAGATAATTTTCATGCTTGTGATATTATTTATTAGGAATTATTTGATCATTATTTATTAATTACATACTTTTTTATCTGGCCATGTTATTGAATAAATGGAAATTATTTTCTATAATTTACCTTGTAATGTTGTTTATTAATTGTTTTATCAATTTATATTTCACATTAAATTACCCCTACTGGTAATTTTAGGTCACCCTTATTTTATTTCATTTCCCCATGATGATAGGTAGTGTGCTATGATTGACATAAAAAAGATAAATTAGATATAATAATTATTTTTTATATGAAGATACTTTATTGTATTTTTTTCATTAAATTTATGCAATATTCTTGTATGTATCTATTTTAACAACACAACTAAGCTATTGAGACCTTTGAGAAGCAATGACATGTATATCATCTAAATATAATAATGTAACCACTAGATTTGGGATTCTAGGGTTAGGGTATGTACCCCAACATTATAAAATATTGTCTTATGATATATACTATCCTTGATAATATCAAATGTATTTCTAATAATTCTATTTTTATTCCAGTTTTCATAGAAAGAGTAATTATCATGGCGAATCAGATTTCTGTGGAGTTCACTCATGTGTGAACACAATTCATATGTGATTATCATGATATATTATTCCAAACTACTATAATATATATTATTTATTAAATATTAAAATAATATTATTAGTCATTACAAATGTTTCAGTTTTAGGACATAATTAAACAAACCTTGTGATGTTGAGCCATTTCAACCATTAATAGACATTGTTTTTGTTAAACTCATCCCTATATAAATAATTTCACCCAAAACTATCATTTCATAATTTATAGTGACACAAAAATAATGTTTATTCTATTTTATAACAACCTATGGCTCAGATGCCGCTTCTATGAATTTATTTCTTCCAATGAACATTGACATGTAGAGTTGTCTTATTGTGTAGAACCATGTCTATATTTTCTATGATATTTACTAATCTCTATAAACAAGAAATATCATTCTACAAAACTACCTCCTTTGGATTTAATAAATGCGATGGATTTGTAATGTATTTCAACAACATGGAAATATGGAAAAATTTCAATATTTGAGAAACGTTTATTGGGTATTGTAGTTGATAGTTTAAATACAAAATAATGTCATGAATCTCAACGGGTATAATATTTATATAACATTATAATCCTTTATTACCTAACCTCATAAATTTCTTCCAGGGATATATCTAAAGAAACCCTTTATATATGATATAAAACGTTATATCTCTCCAATTATAATATGTGTATCTATTTTATCCACATTTCACAATTAGGAAATTTTTTTAATATAATTGAACATTTTTGTTATTTTTTTCAACTACATTGTGTCATAATACCTTATGTTCCACAAATTCATCATAACATATATTTTTTCTACAATTTATTCTATATTAGGTATCCTAAAGAGCAATTTAAATGCTAAAGTGAAATCTATTTTATGTGATAACTAAACAAAAGAATGATGTTGATCACTATATCCATTGATATCTATTGATAATGTAATCAAAATATCCTAAAATATCATGATAGTCTATTCAAATTGGCCATTTTTACAATGGTGGTAAAAATATTGAAGTTTAAATCTTTTTTAGATAATTTAATAAACATTTCTTGAAAAATGGATCTGAATCTTAGATTACAATTCGATTCAATTGATTAGGTTGTTCCATGTAGCTTCACCACTTTTAGAATATATATATATATATATTATATGATAGAGTGATATTTCTTGTAAAATGATAATTAAATGACACGTATTCTAAATATAATCCACCAAAACCCTTATGATGTTTTATAAATTGTTTTCCATTGGTTGACTAGTGATAAAATTCAATGTTTTTTACCTAATTTCAACATGGTTATAGGAAATGGTTGCATCATTACTTTGGAATTTTCCATTTTATTCATCACATACTAATATAATCGGAACCATGAGGTATATTATTTAATATTCTCCCTAATATTATAACTTTAATAGATCTCTCAATCATATTTAGTCTTAATTTTTCTCCCTAGGTTGATGGATGTTGTTGATTAGGGATCATCCTTAAATAACTACATCATTATCCTAGGAATTGATGTTATGAATTGTTTTGTCAGAAATCTAAAAAAATAAAATTTATCATTATTAAATATTATGATTCCCACTTCATCATAAAACATACCATTTAATATATATTGTAATGAACCAGACCCGGATAGCCACCCGAACTGTGCCAAACGGGTCGGGTGTCATGACCTTATACGCACTTCCCTGAACGCCAAAGGTTTCGGTATAGCAGCGAGTGTCTGATAGGTATAGTGGGGAGGATATACCCTCAAGGAGAATAATAATAATGGTACTGGTCCGAGTATAATGTCTATAAGCTGCAGAAATTAAATGACTCAGCAGACTCAAACCAGACCCGCAGAGCGGAAGCATATCCAAAATCTAATAAACAACGGAAGCAAAATAGAAACAATAACATCAGAAAGTAAACAGAACAACATGATGAATATCACATCAACATCTACTGTAAAAAAACAAACATGCATCCATAACAATGCACACATATCAATATATATATATATAACGGAGCCAATGGATAACCAATAGTCACTACAAAAAAAGGTAAGCATGCCGACACAAGAGAAACAAAACAAAGTAACTCCAGCAAGGCACGAACTCAAGGTCCATACCAATCTCCATGCCAACAGCACTAAGGTCCATCTCCTCAGGCTGACCCTCTACCTGCACGCAAGTTCATAAGGTCTACACGTGTCCCGAAGGGCCCGTGTAGGGTGTGAGATGAATCTTAATAGGATACAACCCAATGGTGTGTACCTAATATAAGTGTTTCAGAAGACATTCTTATATAAGAAAAAAATTAATAGTACAATGCCCAAAAGTAAACACAACCTTCAATGGTGCTCAGAAGCCACCAGGAAGTGTCACCTACTTCGGCCAATGCCAAAATCTCTGGTCTGTATCCCGGCACCACGTGCCACCTGACAACATGTGTCTCAGGTACCGACGTCCCAAAGGTACACCCAATAATAGTAACCGGCACCATGTGCTTCCTGACACCTCGGGTATCAAGTGCCAACATCCCGAAGGTATGCCCAATAATAGTAACTCGGCACCATGTGCCTCCTGACACCTTGTGTCTAAGTGCCGACATCCCTAAGGCATGCCCAATAAGTGACCCGGAGGAACATTGATACCTGTCCTCAAATAAGAATCCGGAGGAACAACGATGTCTGCCCTCAATCACGTCAAGCCTCATCCCCCAACCCGATAGCCTCAATTCTATCCCCTGAAGGCTCCTCACCTTCCACATGGATTTCTATGGTAAGCACCCCCAACCAAAATACCTAAATCGCATCTATGGGTGCCTATACCTATACGAGTGGTCAAAACCACCTCATCACGAAGTATCTATGCATGTACACTACTCAAGTTTCGGGTGAGCGGTAATCACCAAAATAGTTCCTAAGCCACCACACATCTGACACCTCGTGTCCCTGTGACCATCCCGCTAAAGAGTAACACAGGCCATGCCCAACCTGACAGTCATCATGCCTCAAGTCGACGTCCATGACGCCCAATCCCATGGTCAAAACCACCCAAAGTAACTCGGGCCAAGCCCAAACTGACAGTCGTGTTGCCTCAAACCGATGTCCATGACGCCCAATCCCGTGGTCAAGACCACCCACGTATCCCAGGCCATGCCCATCACAACCCTAAGGTTCTAGCATATGCAATTCAACATTCACATACATAATCAAAAAGTTTACTTTTAAACAGGAAAACAACTCAACAGTTGAAATTCGCCCACTATGTGTTGTCCCATACCAACACTAAGGTCTCTAAGGCCTCTTACCATACAAATCAATGTCCAATAAAGTAAACTCAATAGTTTATAACAACACAAAACAATTAATACCTTTTTTGCGCCCCTGACCAAAATGCCCCATTTGAGCAACGACCCTTCACCCAACCATGCCCAATCAAAATAGGTAAAGGGAATACCCAAATGCATCCCATGGGTCTAATAAACCATTTAATATGCAATAGTATATAGACTAAAGTCTTTCTCAAAATACCCAAAAAACGTGCTATAGGATGCGCTACACAAATGTCCACGAAAACACGAAAGAAGATATGAACCACCTACCTCGTACTAGTACGATGTTACTCCTCCGATGGAAAACACCAATTAGGTCTAGAACGCGGTAGATCTACAAAAGAATCAAAACCTCTCAAACCCCCATAACTCTATCTAAGGAATAAATTAGGAAAAACAGATCAAGGGGAATCAAGGCTTTACCGTGGGGATTCCAACGGATCAAATAGTGCTAGAAATGGAGTTCGGACAAAGATCCGGGAGCAAGAAGAAAGTCTGGCCGGCTCTCCCTGCGTAAGTCCCAAGTGGAAGGAAGGAAAGAGGAGAAATGAGAAATTCTAGGTGGCCCGGAACTTAAAAACCCTAACATTAAGTAGCCGCACGGTTAACCCGCACGGTTTGGCAAACCGTACGCCAACCCTACGGTTGCCACTGCCTCCCCCAAGAACTTAGCATGGCCAACCCGCACGTTTGGAAAACTGTGCGCTGCCCGTGCGGAGCCCACTGTCTCACCTAGAGACTTCGCATGGTTTGTCCGCACAGTTTGGAAAACTGTGTGCCAACTGTGCGCACCTGCATTTCCTCCCCAAATTCAATCATTTGACCTGGAATCATCTAAATTCTCCAGTTTTCTTATAAGTGAGTCAAAATTCAAATAGGGTCGAGATTTTGACCCATTCCAAAAACTCTTGTTCTTACATGTATCCACATAATCCCTTTGAGCTGCCATCAACTTGTCCATTAGTTGGTTTAGAAATAATTTGTGAAAGGTAATGTGATGTGCCTTAAATTATTATTCCTAGATACATCCATTTTCTGTCTAAGTAGATTGGATCCTTATTAACATAATTCATGGATATGGTTACAAGAACATTTCTATATATATAATATTTGAATTCCTTTGATTTACCATGATGGTAGTGGGTTAAACATTCAAAATACCTTATCAGTTATAACCACCATTGTATGTACATGTTGACTTCCTTCTATGAGAATATATACATGAGGATCTTGTTATCCAAATATATTTCAATCCATGCACCATATATTTAATTCCTACAAATCCGAAATTGTATCATTACTAATTTCCACTTTGTATAATGCATAGGGTAATTCATTCCATGCACCTTCAACAATAAAAAGACATGAGATGTCATTTTTCATTTTTCATGGGGAAGATACCTGTGCTCCTCTTTCATGAATCATTAAAAATATGAAACTATTTCTTAATGGTTGTTACTAACTCTACCAGGGTATTGATTATCCTCTTCATCAATTACATGACTATCTTTTAAATTTATTCAATCTAATATGAATTCACTTCCATCAAGGTTACCATGTTTATTGGGATTTAAAGTCAAGAAATGATTTTTAAAATCACATAGAGTACCTATATAATCCTACGAAACATTGTATATAAGAAAAATATTTTATTCATTTCCATTCCACACAAACCATTACCTCCAAAATATGCATATATATTCCATTATATGTGATTAAATTCCCCCATGAATGAAACATATCCTAAACAAATCTCACTTCCTATATACATTGAATATTTTTCTTCATTCCCAAAATTCTTTGTACAATGTTCCAATAATCCTCATATTCATATTTGAAGTTGTAGTGTATGAGAATATTGTGTATAGATACAAAAAAAATATTTTTTGAGTAAATAACTAATTAATCCATTCATTTACTCAATGGTGAATTCTATATAATTAGTGAGCTCAAATGGAATCACATTTAGATTTTAGTATTCAAACAACATAACAAAGTTACGATTTTGACTATCCTCTTTCACCATTAATTTGTAATATCCCAACATCTTTTCCCTATAAGAAAAGTATGGTTCCATGTTTATGGATCAAACTAGTCAAAAAATCATGTAAGGGTTTACTTGAAAGTAATAATGATCAATTTTAGGACACAATTGTCAATTCGTAGATACATCAACCTTTCCTTCTTCATGAAAAGAGAGATATTATACCTCATGTTAACTAACTAGGGAATATAAATCCATTTTTCATATCAACAATTATTTTTTTTCATTACTCTAGGTCTATTTCCATATTCAATATAAAATCAGCGATATTATAAAATCTCTATGTATATTTTCAACTGTGAACATGAATCTCATTTTGCGGTATTCCACTAATCTATTTGATGGAATACATCAACATATTCCATTACAATAGGAATTGACTCAAAAGTGATCCTTTTTAATTTTATCGATTATTTCATATACTTATATTTTATCATGAATAAAAATCATACATGTTTAGAAGTGGATTCCAAAGGGTATTCATCCTATTCTAAGATCTTTTATAGAAATTTATGATCTCTTGGGACATGTTAGGTGATTTTATTCTCATATAAATTTATGATTTTTTTATATATATAAAAATATCATTTTAAAAATGAATTATAATTCTTTTATGGGATTACGATAAAGTTTTTTGGGTCGTTTTCCAACATCCATTAACTGGGTTTCTGTTATACGCATGCGATTCAATAATTTCTCCATTTTTTTTCTAATTGATAAATCAACCTCCATGATTTGATATAATTTTTAAATGATTCAACGAAACATGTATGATATGAGAAAATATGAAGAATACAAATCAAATAAATTTTTTACTATTATTGAATGAATAACCAACTAACCCACCACCACTTCATTATTAGGATCTAACATGGGATTACACATATCATATTCCCACACTTTATCAATTAGTATTGGTTCTTTTTCCTGCTTCATTATTTTGAATCATTGGAAAAGTGAATTGGATACCATTGTGTCTATGTTCATTATTTTTAAATCATTAGAGCATTAGCTAATGAGTAATTAGAACATTCATTTCCAATATCACTTTAGTGAGATTATTCATATTCTTCTATAAAATATTGTCTTTATTTGATTTCCTTGTACATATGAAACATGTCATTATTTTTTTGAAGTATATTCTATGATTCTTAATTACAAAATTATGACTTTTGGTGTTTTTAATTATCTTTATATCATTATTAATATAATATAATACACTATTAATAATATATATTATCTACATACTATCTCAAATACCATGGTATTTATAAGAATCAATAATTTCTATCATGATTTTTGGGGAACATCAAAAAAATTTACTCATAGAAAGAAATATCTCGAATGTATAATTATTTTTGAATACTTTTCATTGACCTACTAAAGAGGTAGTCAACATTAAATTATGTATCTGCAAAAAATATTTAGTCATATTGTGTAATCATTATAGTGTTTTTATTATAATACCCAATTGAGTTTTCCTCCTTATTCTTATTTCGAATTCATTTACTCTCCATTTTCTAATAAATATTTTAGGGGAAATATATATTGAAAATATCATCTTGAATCAATTCTATTCAATATCTTCCTTGGTCTTTTTATTCATGATCAATTATCCTTACTAATCAGTATCTCCCACTATTCAATAAAAATATTTTTTGAATATATATATATATATATTTGGATAGATAATATCATATCATGTAGGTTAATAATTTACTATATGATTATGGTATAAAACATCCCCATATTTCATAGGCCTTTCTCATGTAAAGGACTCAACCTTGACTTTCTCATTCATAAGAGAAGGATTCAATTCAATGTTATTCCAGTTATTATTGAATATGTGGTCTAATTTCTTTTATTAAAAATATTTTATTGACTCTTACTCCAATTATATCATACATTTAATTGGGGAAATCAACACATATCCTATCACATATGTTATTGTCATGATTCCTCCTACATCTAAAATTTTTTTATAATATAATGTATTGGATTCCAATATATGATTATTCAAGAATATAAAAACCCAAAGTTGTTCGAATATAATTAATTGAATATATACAATATCTTGTGAATATGTATGTTTCAATGTTTTTTATCCTTGGTATATTTACTATTCTATTCTCTAACCAAACATTGTATCTAAATAGATCATAATGGTTTATAATGATTATATTGATTATAAAAATAGAATTTCACTATAGTTCCCACTAGGGATATATAATTAGTATCCCTATCTATCAATCAATGAAGATCAATTCATTACTCGACCAATGGTTATTGTTTGATTCCCCCTGGACAAATCTATGCTAGAACAATTTCGTCGTTTAGGTATCCCAAAAAATATGTTATTTATATGAAGGAATATAATTAACACACTAAAAAAATAGGGTTTTTTATATTTAGACATATCCTAAGTGGTTTAATTATAGTTTTATCAATTGTAATCCTAAAAAATAACTAGTCTTTCTCTGATACCAAATATATCAACCCATATTTGTAATTCATTTTATTTTTTACTTTTAACATTATTATCCAGGTAATAAAATCCTAAAAAATAAATAGTCCAGTATTCTATGTGAAATTTTATGAATAAAAAACATTCTATATGTAAAATACAATATAAATATTTAAAACTTGATATTTGTTTACTGTATTCCATTAAAATCATAATGCTTAACAGGATAACTAGGGGATGTACATAAAAATGTAGTGAGATTTTAATACATGTAAGAGAATGATTAAATTATATAATGAAAAGAATACATGTGAATCAAGATGAATGTCATGATAAAATAAATTGTAAATAATCATATATACTCACATTGAATCATGGTTTGAGAAAAAAACATAATAAAATAATTGAATCATAATATTTTTAAATCAACATGAAGCATTGAATCATAAACATATAATAAGGATAACTAATATGACTTAATGACATTGTGTGATTAAGATAACTTCATTTTCACCTTGCATGAGATATTATAGGATTAAAATAATACCCAATTAATTAGAGCTCTCTAAATATTCCCCCTTTATATATCTAACATTTCATTTTCAACATTAGTCAAATAAGATAAAAAAATATTTTCTTACTTCAGTCCCATGATAAATAGTGAGGTATTAAGGATGGATGTCACCAATCAATGGGGGATATTTACATTAATGTAAATACCCTTGTATAAAAAAATTTAAAGGTATTCACAACATATTTATATGAAATTTAATATCAATGGAAAATTATTATAGTATGAAAAGTGTATTTAAAAATATCATTGATAGAAGAAATGAGAAAATAATGTAGTATCTCATTATTTTAGATACATTTGGATGGTACCAAATTAGTCATAAAAACTTGAAAATATATTCAATTGGGAATAAAATTTTATATTTGAATAGAATTACCTGATCTGAAAAGAGGACCGAAATAATCCATTACATTTATAAGCTTATTCTTAATTATTAGTATGGGCTCCTTAGAACCTTAAAATATCAATTTAAGTGCTCTAGAGATGGAAAATAATATAAAATTAATGTGTATGTACTCAGAGTGATATATAATGGGATTATGGGAGAGTATTTATAATAATGGAGTTTGGATTGTTTATTAATTTCAAAAACATAGTTTTGAGACACCATGTTAATAAAAAAATATCCATCTCATTATTTAATCTCATGGTATTTTGAAATATATGTGTTTTAATTATATTATTATATTAATAAACAAAAATGTTATAATAATATCATTAATATTGTCTAATTTAGATATAATTATAATGAATGGTTTGAAAAAATATATATATCATTTATGGTATATATGGTTCTATATAGTTTGTCGAAAATAATGTTATCACATTAATCTGTAATATTATAAAGAAAATTATGGTTTTTAGTTAATTAAAACCATTATATACATAAGGCCTCACATTTATTGAATTATGATTTAATAATAATTTCTATATTTTAAAGAAAGATTTAATATTTAACCAAAACATAAACTATCATAGAATTATATGAATTGGTCCCCATATTTTAATTTCAATATGTTTATTTAAACAATGATATATAATTTAACAATATAATATTATAAATATTAAAATGTTAAATTTTATTTAAAAAACCTTACTAATGAAAATTTTATTTTTATGAGATAATCACCTTTATAATCCTTATAATAATTACATGGGATGTTATATATTTTTTAATATTATTATATAAATAATTATTGTTTTACAAAAATATTTTAGGAAAATAAATTTTATTTAAAAATAATGAATTTATCATTAAATTTTATTTTAATTGAAATTACAAATTTATAAAAAAAAATTTATGTTCTCTTGGTTTTAAAATATATATTTATTTTATCTATCCTATATGTATATTTATTTTTTAAGAATAATAAATTATATGATAATGAAGAAACCAATAATACATTTATAAAAATATATTTATACCTTTATAAGACTATAGTTTAGTTATAAGACCCCTTATTACACTTTTATACTCCCCAAGGATTTGGTGGTAGGTGGAGTTACATTAAAGTGGTGGCTTATGTAACATAGATTATATGCTGATCTCTTCTAACTTTATCATTTCCTGTAAGTGATTTTACTTAAGCGTCACAAGTTGAATCTATTTTTGGGATTCATCAAGGGTGGACCCAGATGATGTGACATCCTTTCCAAGATAAAATAAAAAAGAATCATATGGAAAGAATTCAGCTGGGTATGGACATGATATATCCCTTCAACATTACCATGTTAATTTTATTACTAATAATAAAGAATATCCCCAATGATCACCTTATATGATCTTAATTTCCTACTATCACAATGCCCAATGGTCATATTGACAAAAGGTAACATTGAACAAAAGATATGTATCGATCTTATAATGCTAAAATCATAATGATCACCTTTACTATTACATAACACACACAAAGACACACAGAGATATATATTTATATATATTAGACAAATCTCATACATTTACATTTGTTCTAAATATCCTTTCAAAATTAATACTATAATTTAAACTGGTCTCATTAATCTAAAAGTAATTTTATGATCCTGAACATTTTTAATGATTACTCATGAATAAATTAAGGTTTTTTTTAATTTAAATACCTTTTAATTGGGTTTTAATTTGGGATAGTCTTGGGTGAATCTTTATAAAAATTGAAGAAAAAAGGGGATGTGCATGGTTGGACCATAGTTAGAGAGAACCTTGTGCCCAGCCCAAGAAACTATGAAACATTGGATAGTGTGGGTTCTCATGTCTATAACATGGTTTATAAAACCATTCACCCTAAAGCGACAAGCTAAAGATCCCAAAATAATAGGTTCACGGTTGGCACATGGTTAAAGAAAATCGTGCACCCCTGCCTAGAAAGTTGTGTGCTATAATATTAATGGATAGAAAATTGGGTTTAAATACACCCAAACCCCTAAAACATTCACCATTCGATCCAATTTTAGACTAACATGATTTTGGGTGATTTCAAACACTTCTTGAGGGATTCCAAGGTCTCTTTTCATCATTATTCAATGCCCAGATCGAAACAGTTCTCCTCTCTAGGTATGTAGACTCTATCCTGTTGATTATCTCATTCATCCACACTTATTATTTCATTCATATTTTGGAACTTGTTATCTATTATTCTATATCATGATTTAAATTTAGAGAATATAGATCTATGATTATGGGACAAGATCTATAATTAAATATATTGTTATTTGTTAATCTTGGTTTAGGAATATGATACACAGATCAAAATCAACATCGTTGTGATGCCCAATATTGACGATTTACGTAGGGAGATTGGTCATCGATGATTGAGGTATGTGGTCTAAAATTAAAATCCTATAGTTATTCTTTAGATTATGATTATGAAAATTTGTTTAATTTCAAGATTTTTTAATAATTAGACACAAATAATAGAATTAATTAATTATGTGAATTGATTAATTAAGGAATTGAGGAATAATGGGATTTGAGGAAAATTAATTTTGGAACTAATTATGTGATATTGATATTGTAAAAATGATTATTATTTGTTGGATTAATTATGATAAAATTGAATTGTATAGATTAGAAAATTAAATGTGATATTTTTGTTTTTTTGATATTGATATTGTGAGATTGATAATTAGTTATTGTATTAATTATGAGAATATTGGATTTTAGATTTGAGATAGTTAATTTTTACATTAATTAGGTGATATTTATTTTGTGAGATTAATAATTAATTTTTCGATCAAATATAAAAATAATAATTTTTTGATGAGATAATTAATTATAGAATTAGTTTAAGATAATGATGTGCTTAACTTATTAAGTAATTATCTAAATTCAAATATGTGGTGAATAATTGTTAACATAGTAATGAAATTGAGTTGAATATAAAATTGGTGAATCTATCATCGGAATGATGTAGATAATTAATTATTGGATTAGTGAATGTAATATGGTCATTCATTTGAGTGGAATAATGAATGGTGAAATAATCATTAAATTGTGTGAATAAATAAATGGTAATATGGTCAATGATTTGAGAAGATAATGCTTGCAAAGAATTTCATTTAATTGTGTGATTTAATGAATGATAACATGGGAATTCATTTGAATGAACGAATAGTAACATGGTCATTTAATCATGAGAATTATTGAAAGGTAACATGGTCATTCATATATGTGAAATAATGAATGGTAATATAGTCATTAAAATATGGGAATAAATGAATTGTAACTTGGTCATTGATTTGAGAAAATAAATATCAGTATCATGTTAATTCAATTGTGTAAATAAATGATTGGTAACATGGTAAATCATTTGAGAATATAAGGATGGTAAAATTGAAATTCAGACATGTGATATCCCTCGGGGATAGTTTATATTTTGGTGTTGGCTGAAGTAGGTATTGTGGAATGGGTGTCTATGAGAACCCAAGGATTATTTGGTTAAGTGAAGATTAATTGATAATGTGAAAACTCATTTATTATGTATTGTGATTATTTATATATATAACTTCATACACTACTTTTAGAGGATATTGTTTTAGAAACTATTGGTGGTGGTCTACTGATTTGTACTCAAATCCTAATCAAACATCCTGATCAGTACCAGAATAGACATTGTTGATTCAGAAAAGGTTAAGGGAAAGGGGATCGTGTTAGAAGGTTGATTCAGGATGGTTAATTGTTGAGGGAACCTGGCATGGTTTGGGACCCACTTCACAGTTTTCAGTTCCATTATTTTATGTATGATTTTTTAGACACTTGACATTTATATTAGCATTAAATGTTTTTTTCTTTATTTGGATACTTTATTTCTAACATTGAGAACTGTGAGTTGGTATTATTGATTATGGTTATTGATTATTATACTATTGTTTACATATTTCCTCTAGTGTTTCAGTCTGATAAATGACAGAATGTTCTCCCTGTGACTGACTTAATATACCCTTGTTGATATTTGGTAGCCTCTGTCACATAGGTAGTTTCACCTGAGGTCATATAGTGAACCAACATAGGGAAATAGATCATAGAACTCAAGTCAGGATGTATCAAAGTGGTATGAGAGTACCAATTTTAATTTATTCTTCTTTTATCTTGCTATCTATGAATGGTAGACATGAGACATAGAGTAGGCAGGGCTTGGTAATGAGATCATGCATGGGAGTTTCAAACCCATGTACATGGGAAAACCTATGTACTCATGCTAGGATTTTTGTTTTACTTTTTGTTGTTACAATTGGATTTTATTTCACCTTGGGTGATGCACTTATTGTTTGGTGTGATTATTGTTTCTAAAAATTATGGAGAATTGACTCATCTATTGATATGGAATGAAAGATGAGTTTACATTCAACATTATAAGAACTCAAGATTATTTTTTGACAAGCATCCTTCTAAGTACACACATGAAAAATGGTTATGGGTAATTTTTTAATATTCAATTGGGTTTACATTCATGTGAAATTTAAATAAATTTTTTTATAACATAAAATTGATAATATTAAAATGATGAAAAATGATAATTAATGGGTGTCTAAATGAGGAACATGATGTGAGAATTTTTTTTTAACCTTGTTAACAATGACCTATGTGTAGAGTGGTTAAGGGTGGTGAGAGAACCTATGTTTTGACCATGTTGTGATTAATGGGGAAAATTATTTTTTTGACTTGTTAGGATTTTCATCTTATTTAAATGTGATAAATTTTTGTTATGAGTAATAGGATGTGTGTTTGGAATTATAGATAATATGGAACCATAACAACACTTTTTGAGAGGATGACAAGGGGGAATTGTTAATAATGATACTCTAGTGATGGAACTTGAGGAACTGATGATTCAGGGTGAGGATGTTGGGGGCTAGTTCTTATATAAAATTTCTCACATTATGAAATTCCTGGAAAGAAACCTAGGATGGGTTGTAAAGTGAACTTATGACCTAGTGAAGAAGATTCAGTTACTAAAACCTCCGAATTTTACTAGAGATGCTAAACATGAGGGAGTTTAGTTTTAGGGTGATTCTATCGTGATGACACTCTACCGTTTGATGAAATCTATTGAGAAGAGAGCCTATTTAGAAATGTATATGCTATGACATTTAGTGAAGCACTAGTGTGACCTTTATGGATATATTGGGCATGTTGATGGTATTATATGGTGAGAATATATAAAGTCATTATTGGATAACTTATACGTAGATACATTGAGATTGGAGAGAGAAAAAGAGTTTATTCGGTTGAATTAAGAGAGAATGCCCATGATGGACTATGTGGGACACTTTATGGATATTCATCACATTCCTCCAATGTTATAAGGATTCCATACATCTACGACGAGGAATTTTTAGGATGTACATAATTGATAGATGATGTCCTATATTATACTATTTCGATTAAAGATGTTTTTTTGATGTCGTGCATAGGTTCTCATAGATGAGGGTAACCTAAAGAAGGATTACTGAGCTGGATAGAGATTTTATACTAGATTATCAGTGGGTGAAATGTTTATTATAAGGAGGAGTCATTATGATTACATTATCTAGGGTGGTGAAAATTAGATTACACAGACTAGAGTATCAGTTACACAGAACCTTACTGGATTGATCTACCATTAGTTTAGTATGCCGAGATGTTATCGTAGTGGTTTTTTGAGACCACTATTAGTGTTTCAGATATACAGAATGATGTGACATCAGTAGAAGTTCTCTATGTCAAAATGAATGATGGTTACTGATGGAACTTCTAGGCAGATACAGAATGTGGGATTCATGACTTCAAAACATTATCATACTAGAATCTATAGTTCTTATATCCAAGTTTGTATTGGCATAGGATGTGGTGATTCTAGAAAAGGGAACCCATATTAGTTGAGTGGTGAAACTTAACATACTTGAATATAGATTTCTAGTATCCAAGGTAGTATTGGCCAAAGATGTGGTAATTTTGGGAATGGGAACCCATATTAGTAGAGTTGTGCAATACAGGAAGTTAGACAACATCAAATTGAAGAGGTGTATTGAAACTACATGTGGTGTGTCATATACTTTTTGATAGTGAGACCCAACCAATGATTGTGAGAAGAACTATTCATGAAGATTCTATGATTTCTAGTTCTTTATTTGATATTGGTTCCACTCATTTCTTTATATCTGTGAATATTGTTATGAGTTTGATCATAGTGGTGACGTTTTTGAGCAGGATAATTATGATAGATACAATGTTGGGAGTGTAGTATAGAAAAATTTGTATATGAAAGGAATTTTATCTTGATGATGGTGAGTATTGTTTTCTATGGGATCCCTATATCCATGGTATGTTAGGATTCACCCAAATTATGGGTATGGTATTTCTTGTTTAATAACGATACCATATTGACTACAACCATAGGAGGGTGACATTTACATTTACAAAGGATGACAATTATATTCATCGTGGGGAGTGGGATATCAATGAAGGCTGAGAAGGTTTAATTACTCAGCAATAAGAGAGATCACAACCTATGCTTTTAGTAATTTACTGGATGACAGAGATGTAAATTATGATATTGTTACACCAGTGGTGGAACAATTCTAGGATGTGTTTATTGAATACTTCTCAGGGCTTCCACCTAAGGTAGATTTTGAGTTCACTACTGAACTCTTGTCAGGATATGAGACAGTACAAATTACTCTAAATAGAATGGAAAAAAATTGATTAAAGAGCATAAGACTCATTTGGAGAAGTTCGAGGATAAAGGGTTTAACTGTCTATGTAAACCAAATTGGGGTTGTCTTCTATTATTTTCAATGAAGGATGATGATATTTTTTCACTTTTGAGTCAATTACTAGATTTTGAACAAGGTGAATGTAAAGAAACACCATCATATTTCATGTATCGATAATATTTTTTACCAATTCAGAGGAGTTTGTGTGTTCTTGATGATAGTATGGATATCATGGTATCAAAACATGGGAGTTAGAACTTCTGATATTCTGAGGAGTAATATCATAAGTAGGTTTGACATATTTGAATTCATCATGATGCCTTTTAGGTTGAACAAATTCACTATCAATATTTGTAGCCTTGACTGGCAGAACATTTCATATATACCTAGATATATATTTGGATATGTTTGTTGATGAAATATTCATTTACTCTGACACTTATGATGATCCTTCCTAGCATATTGAAATCATCTTAAGTACACTGAGATAATATCATCTATACACCATGATATCTATGTTTTCATTTTTTATTGATCAGGTAAACATTATGGGACACATAATCTCAGAAGAAATTGTGTTAGTAGAGCTGGAGATGGTTCAAGATGTAGAATCATGGAAGGATCCCATGAACAATTTTGATATCTGGTTATTTCTAGTTTATGTTGGATAATATTGGAGATTCATCCATGATATTTCCCCTTTGGTAATACTATTTTTTTTTGACAATGAATGGGATAATGTTTTGAATTTTAGAAATCTTGTGAGGAGGCCTTCCAAGAGTTAAATAATAATTTTACATATGCACCAATATTGATCCTACCTGATCTAGACGAGGATTACACATTGTATTTAAAAAATTATGGGATATTACTTAGAGTTGTGTTGATGGTGGCAGATAGAGTTGCGGCGTATTAGTCTTGGTAGATGAGGGAACTTGAACTAAACTACCCTATCCAGGACCTCGATATATTTATAGTGATTTTTTTTCTTTGATGTGTTTGTAGTGATATCTGTTGGGAATGATGTTTAATGTTTTTACCGATCACTAAAGCATAAAGTACATATTATCAAAGTGATATTTTAATCATTTGTACTAGATATGGGTTGAGTATAGGTAGTCATTTGATATGGAGATGAAATACATGAAAGGGAAAGGAAATAGTGTTTATGCTTCTTTAAGCAAAAAGAATCAGACTCAGGATGTTTAGGATTCTAGTATTGAGTGGAAAAGAATGAATGTGTTGGTTGATATAAAAATTGAAGATTAGGAGAGTCAGGAGAATATGAATCTCAAATTTGTTTTAGTGGAGTACACACTTTTGGGATAGATCTGAGACATATAGTCTGAGGTTATGTAATGGTTTACCTCGACGTAATGTATTGAAGGTGGGGAGACACCTTCATATTTGATAATATATAAGTATGGGATTATTTGTGTGTGGAATCATGTTGTTGTTCCAAGAGAATGTGAGATGAGATCACGAGTTAATTTCATGCACCAAAGTGGGATGTACATCGGGGTTTTACCAAAATTTAATGTGACATATGAAGACCTTTTTGGTGGAAATTCCTAAAAATGGAGATGGTAGGGTTTATGATATGATGTGACACCTATCAGCATGTGAAGGAAGATAATAAATGTCCTTGATGTTTACTAAATATGTTTCCCATTCTATAATATTAGTGGGATGATGTGACCATGGATTTATTGGTTCATATTCCAACAATTTTGAGGAATAATCACACTACGAGGGTTGTTGTTGACATAAGGAAGAAGGAAGCACATTTCTTTCCCACTCGAGAAACTTTTTTGATGGATCTATTGGGAGAACTATATGTTCAAGAAATAGAATTTCTTCATTGGGTGTTGTAAACTATATCTTCATATCGTAATTCAAGCATCACTTTATGCTTATGGAAGGTCTTATTAAAGGATCTTAGTACACAACTTTTATTGAGTACCAGTGTTCACCCATAAAAAAATGAGCGGTCCGAGCTTACAATACATGTGATTAAGTATATGATGTGGCCATGTGTTCTTGAATTCAAAATGTCTTGGGAGAAAAACTTTTATTTAGTAGTATTTTTTCTATGAAAATTGTTATTAATAAACTATACGTAAGGAAATATCTGAGGCTCTTCACGGACGGTCATGCAGATGACCACTATGGTTGATCGAGGTAGGTGAGTTAGAGTGGTTGGGACTAAGTCTCTTACAATAGATTTCAGAGAATGTTCAGCTAAATCCGTAATGTAAAGGATTGGATTAGAGTAGGAAGAAGTCATATGATGGTAAACGATGATGAACACTAGAGTTTACTGTCGGTGATAGTGTATTTGTTCGGGTTCTTTGTTGGTTGGGTCATATCATGAAATAATGTTAGAAAAAGTCTGTACTTGGGTTTGTTGGACCATTTGAGGTTGTGGATAAAATTAGGCTGGGGGAATACTAATTGGACATTCCATTGAAATATAGTGATAGCATCACAAGCCTCGGCTTGGTCCCATGCTCTCTATCTCCCACAGCAATCAAGTACCTAATGAAGATGGGTGATTACCCTTATCTATACCTGCAACCATATAATCTATCTGGGTCTAAAACATGACCCAAATATGGTTTGAGACAAATCCTAGTAGGCAACCACCAAAATATTTGTGCCTAACTATCAGTGAATATATATAACAGGTAATATGCAGAAATGAAGCAATAAACTTGGAAGTACTCAAAAGTAAATAATCCTACCAATTTCAATTAAATTCATTTTCGTTTAGCAATTATTGAATTCATTGAATAATGTAACCTTGGATCTATTTTAATCTCTATATCCCCCCGTGTAAGGTAACAAAACAAATGTCTTAGAATACCATCAAAACAATTAAGGAAGAATGATTTCAATCTTATGCTTTGGCTTGGTAGACTCATCACAATCATTAAACCATTCATAAATAACCCTCTAGGAAAGATCTAATAGTCTAACCCCTTTGTTTTAACATAGAACATAATCAAATACAAATTTCCTCTTGGGTATATCTCATGTTCAATACCCCTGGGTCAAGCATGGCATCAATAAATCATAAACAACCTCTTGGGTAGCTCTCACAATCAATATCCCTAGGTCAACAAAGCATAAATCAATTATAAAGAACCTCCTAGGTAGATCTCATGGTCAATAACCCTGATTCAATCATCTACACCAAGGATCTCATAGTCCTGTGTAAATAAACATGGAAATCCCCATAGTTTTCCTGGTCCAAGGCTCTCAGTATCCATTGGAAACATAGCGCGCATAACATATCAAATCATATTATGTAATATATAATTACTACATGGATAACATTCACAATGCATATCATAGGAAACTCGTATAATCAAAAAAACTCAATCCTAATCAACCAAGGCATGTAAATGAAGGCAATCCTAACAATCATCCTAGACCAAACGGCTATAACTATCAATCAAGGGAAACACACCCATGTGTGTCCAGTAACCAAGGTATTTAACCTTACACATAAGCAATAACCCCTTATCAATCAATTAAACCATAGAAGTTAAATAACAGGGTTAAATTCCAAATCAAGAAATGCCCAAATCATGGGTATGTGACACTTTTATCACATATATTCCAAAGACAAACAACTAAAGGCACAAACCACTGACCTTGATGTTGTATGATCGATATACTTAAATATCGGTCCTTGAATCATCCTATATCAGTGTAGATCTACAAAAGGTGAAAAATTAAAAACCTTAAAAAACTCACAATATAGGAGGAATTGGGAATAAAGGATCTAGTTGTTTTGAGAACTCACTAGTGGGATTCCAACGCACCTGACGGTGCCTCAATCGGAGCTCGAATGGAGAATCAGGAGGGGTTCGAAGTTCGTTGGTCATTCTGTCGCTCTCCCGTTTGAACCACGGGAAGAAGAAGACACATCTGAACATAAAACGTGACTCTAATTTGATATATCAAATAAAAAGAAAATTACATGGTGTGTTCTTTAAATGTACATGTCATGTATTAGCCTCAACTAGCCCCTAACTTAAGAAGTCTACCATGTCACCACACGACCATGTACCTGGCCATTACATGGCTAGTACGTGGCTGTATGTGCTAACCGAGTACACATTGTGTACACAAAAGTACATGGAATGTACATAGAAAAACCCCAATTCTTTATTTTTCCTTATAAACAACCTTAAATAAAGATCCATACTTGAAATAAAGATATGAGTTATTACGGATGAAATATTTTAGTCGAATCTATCTGGAAAATTTCTTATAACCTTTCTCAAAATAGTAGAATCATCTGGGTTCTCTCCAAAACCTCAAATATTACTAAAACTTTCATTCTCTATTGTAAATTAATCATCAATACTTTCATCATAATCCATTTTATATCTTCAAACTTTATTTTCAACTTGTCTTATCTAACTTTAATATTTCCTTCGTAACTAATTCTTAGTTTATCCCTAATCTCCTTGGAAGTTTGGATACCCATCACTTTTGTATATAACTTTTCTAATAAATCCATCAAGATTGCATTCTGTTCCTTTCCATCAAGTTCCATATTTATCTTATCATTCTGTGTCATAGAAACATTCTCATTGATAGGTGGGAAACTCACTATTTTTGCATCTCTTACTTCCAAACTAAGAGGTAGAAGGTAAGGAAGCATCTTATTCCTCCAATTATGAAATTTCATGCCACAAAAAGTATGAATTATTTGGATGTTCACCAATTTTAACTTCTCTATTTATTAGAAAATTTTCTAAATATAGAGAGGGTACCTTGTTCTCTAGTACCAATTGTATTTTCCAAGGATCTATTAGATACCACTGAGAGGGGTTGAATCAATGGTATACTATTTTAAAAAATAGTTTTACTTTTGATTAAACCTCTTGTACTAATTAAAGTCTGAATCCCTTTCCTTTAATACTCATCCTCACCCAACAGGTAATAACAACAAGGAAAGCATAGTACACAGGGATTTACAAGGTTCGGTACAAAGACCTACTTCTTTTCGTGTTAGTTAGACGCCCCCCCCCCCCCAATATAGATTATCCACTATATTAGAAGGTTATTGCAATAGTAACAAGTAAGACCCCCCCCAATTGCAAATTGCTTATACCCCCCCCCCCCCTCTAATTTCAGTTAGCCTGAAACAGTTGATTAGACTCCCCAACTGCACCTTCTTCACAATGTTTGGTTAGACCCCCTCCCCCAATCACAATCTTTAGTAACTGGTTAGACCCCCCCCCCCCAGTTACAGCTTTCAACTTCAGATAGATTTATCCATTATAGAAAGATTTATTAAATATCCTCCTCTATAAATTTTTTGGATCACACTAGCTTGGGTACAACTTCAAGTACCTTTGCACTGATGCTGAACTTACTCAAACCAATTTTAATATCAATAAATAATTATCTTTTTCAGTCCAATATTACTAGTGTGATAATTATTTCTTATTATAAAGACCCAACCTCACTGATAACTAAAACTCAAATATAAAAATATTTTTAAAATACATCTCTAGATTCAGTCTTAAATTATAGCGTATTGATCATGAAATTTATATTTTATGTCCACTTTTCAATCTTCATGAATGTGTAAAATAAAAAACATATACTTGTAATTTAATGCAATGACAAGTATGCAGAATCTTCACACATTACATGTAAGCTTCAAAACATGTACATGTATTCTGCCACATGTACATCTTATCATAATGATCTCATACTACCACACTTGATTCACAATGGAAACTATCTCAATATATTCTACTCTTTTATTATAATATTATATCTCATACACATAATACACATATCATACATATAATATCAATTTTAATCTTCTTTACATGATCATGAGAACACATTCAAGTATGCATAGCTTCTATGATTCTTACACACAAACCTGAATTGGTATAGCTTCTTCTTTAGGCAAGTCCCGCTTTTCAAGCACAAAAATGGATATGCTCCTATTCATTGTTTCCTTATATACCACATGTGATCCTATTATATTTTTTTTTGTAGAAAAAATAATAATCTAAAATAACTCATTGCAATTCAAAATTCTTGAAATAGATTATCTCATGTACAATTCTCATATTCATCGCATAACTAAACATGTGGGACTCCTCTTATGAAGTTATACTTCTCATAATAGTATACACGATAACTTCTTCTACTTCTCAAAACAAATTTCATGGAAACTTACATGCATTGAAGCTTTACAATTCTCCTTCGTAAAACTAAACTAAACCATGTAACTAATTTGGGGAAACATCATGTGAACATGAATGCAGATTATCAATTCAAACACATAGAACATCCTTCGCAAATATAGAGAATGTGATCTTCTCTATTTCTCTCTCAAAGTTTCACAAGACTCTTAGATGTTAGATAAGTTTTTTAACATAAAAAATGATTTTAGTCGAGGTATTTATAGACAAACCTCACTGAATAATCTCTATAAAAATCAGGGAAATCCTTCTATTTCATAAAATCGTGTGACAATCCCTTTCATCACGAGTCATCACTATCTTCATATAATATCACACTTTCTACAAACTTCCATGCTTTAGTTTGATATTCATTTTCACATGTAAACAAAATTTCATGTGATTATGATCATCCTTGAATTTTTAGAATAATTAAACATTGATGAGAAGTCTTAGATCGAGATTTGGACAATATAGCATGGAAATCCAAATGAATAGAAACTCTTTCACAAGATTGGTGGAGAAGATGATGTATAGAAAAAATCAGATGTATGAGAAAATCAGATGAGCAAATCACATGGTTGTGGTTCTATTGGAGCTATAGTGACATTCTCAAAAGGATCCCATATCAAAATGTGCACTATTTTCCTAGTCCCTTATAAGACAAGACGCACCCTATGACTACTAGAAATGGTTACTGGATACTCACATGGCTCACTGGCACCACCCCAAGCCACCTCCTGCCTCCACCAGCATGCCGCCCCACATGGTGGATCCACGCTGCCTCTAATGCGACTTAGTGTCTCGCTATACAAACCTCAATCCACCATGCTGGCTTGCTAAGGTTTCACCAGCCACCTCCGTAGTGGTGAAGTTCCCCCAGTTGACTAGTAGTGGTTAGATATTTTTTGATAAACTCCATTAAAAAAACCTTATTTTCATTTCATATAAATTAAGAATCCAACCTACCAAAAATAACACCACAATTATTTATTCTATTTAGAATTCACTCATAAATTCCAACTCCACTGTAGTCAAATAATATTTTCCATGGTTCTTCTACTTCTTCTTTAAATCATTGTTATAAAAAATGTTCATTAGTGTTTTTACAAGTCTTGTAACTTTAAGATAGTATCTAAACTCATCAGAATTAAAACCCCTTAAATATATTTAAATATTCTTCTAAACACTCATTAATAAAAAATTCAATTCACATGACACTTCAGATCTGACAATGGCCAACAAACCTTGTTTTTATTTTTTTAAGATAGTATCTAAACTCATCATCTATTTCATATAATTACATCAACCATAGATGTAGTGGTATATTTTCACCTTTTTTATCTATATTTTCCTAGATTTTAAATTAAAACATGAAATGTACATGTAAATAGATTTAGTGAAAATGAAATTTTATGGAAAAAATGGTACCTTTTATTTTTATCTTGTAATAGGTTTATCATCAAGAGTACTTGAGCACTTATTGGTACCATTTTTTGATCTTGTAATAAGTTCATCAAGAGTACTCAAAATTTTAACTTCCTACATAAGAAATTTCATTTTGAGGATGTTTTTCTCATCCTCTCTTGATTTCATTCTATCTTCACACTATTTCTTAATCTTATCAACTTGATCATAATAAATTTTATTATTTTACTGTAATAAATTTTCATGATCCTTAATATTTTTTTATTTGATTTAATTTTGATCATTATTGACAACAATGATATATTTTTTCTTTTCCTATGATGAAGGGAACTTTATCATCAAGCCTTGTCAAGTATTTCTTTTTCTTAAATTTCTTTAATAAATTCCTTCTCAGTATAGAAGAAAATATAAAAGGAATACATTAATAACACTTTTGGTATCAAATTGATTGATAAATTTTATACATGTAATTATATTTTTATCTAGTGATTTATCCATTATTTCATTATATTCTTTAAGGTGACTCACAAATAAAAGTAACAATATCTACAGGAAAATTTTATAGGGTATTCATCAATTAATCACATGAATTATTATTAACATTATCATATGATTATTTTAAGACATGGTCTTCCTCATTAGTACTTGATTGATCAAAAGGATAATATTCACAAAAAAATATCAATTACATCTTCTTCATACAATGATTCTAAGTTAAAAGTGTTGTCCATATCCTTTCTTGTGGATTTAACCACCAGATCTTATCCATTCATGTTAGGTATGATATTTTCAGGAATAAAACATTTATAAGTTTATTTTTCTTCCTATTTAATCAAGAGGTGTTCTTTATTAATTTATATAATCATCTCATATTTAGATCTATTATTTATATTTTTAAAATAGATAGAATTATGATACGAATTGGGAACATATTTTTAAATTATATATATCGTGGTAAAACTTAAAAACCTTAAATGTTGAGAATCCAATCAAAGTAGGAATTATATCTCTGAGACCAATTGTTTTTTCACTAATATCAATATAGAAACACTGAAATGGTGTGATTTAGTTTGACCAACTTTTACCATTTTAAAACTTTTTCTTATTACATATGCACATGTTAGATTGAATGGATCTCATTCTCTTCTTTTTATCACTTTGTTCTCATACATGAAATAATAAACAGTTAAGAAAACAATAAGGATCACAAGTATTTATAAGTTTCATTCACAATGTGTGAGATATTCCATGATGTATGGTGTTTTTTATCCCACGCACACACAACTAGTTTTTATTATCAACAATCAGCCAAGGGAAAGGCCATGTGCATGAACCCTTTTGTCCAAGAACTAAGCAGGTTGCATTCAAGTACCAACTTTATCTCTACATCAATATTAGAACCAACTAAAACTTCTATAAATAATATATTTAGTTAGGTCCTATTAAAGTGTGATTAAAATTTTATGAACAAGTCTTGTATAGGTATAATAATTTTGATCTCCTTCCTCAAGTATGAAACATTCACAAGGGATGCCTCTTCTATATATAAATTATAAATATTATCTTACTTATTCTTCAATGTATTCGATAAAAATGATAACCAATAGTAATAGGTTGTATTATATTTCTTTTCTTCTTACTATTATTATTCAATTCTCAAGTTGATCTTACTATGATAACAATATTATTGGTTCTATTCTTTCTTCGGCCCTTATGAAATGTAGATATTGTTGTTTTGGTAACCCATATTTTATTTAACAATAATGGGATAAAAGTAATCACACAATGTCAGCCTCTCTCAATAAGATCCCACTCCTTATTATTTTCTTTATAAACTCATTATTATCACATGAAAAATTATTATATAATTCAAATATTTTAATATGAAATATCACAAAAATTATTCCAATATGATCTTCATTTTTTTCATTTTTTTAAAACTCAAAATAATCCTCATTTAAATTGGTCAAAAAAAATTAATAATTCATCTAGTTTGTGACTCCATGGTCTTCTCCTCATTTATTTTCTTATAAAAATAAATTTAACAATTCATTCAAAATAATTCTATTGATATCATAAAAATCCTCCTAGATGGATGAGTTAAACTCCGTATTTTAATTCTAAAATTTTTATAAAAAATTCTTCTCATTTATTCTTTAATAATTTCCTCATATAAATCATTTAAAAATATATTAATTAATGATCAATAAAGATTTTATTTTTGAATACTTGATTCTCAACTTTGATCTCCTCATGATATCCCAAAATTTTCTCAACTTTATTGAATTTAATTCCCTAAAAAACAACATCTTTAAACTCTATGTGTGAATGATAACATCCAATGATATTTATTGTGGTGAAACACTTCCTCTTCATGGAAACAACTATTCCCTTCATGTTAATTAAAAAATAATATCATAATGTGGATTCCTTTTCTATATCATAATATGTTCTTTAGGTTTATTCCATTTTTTAATTTATTTCATACAATGACACACTACAGTGTAAATCTTATCCTATAAAAATTTCTTTATCACACACTTCAGCATGGATCCTACATTATAATGTGATTTTAATCATTTTAAAAGATTCAAAAAAATATTTAATCATCAATAGATTTCTTTCTGACATATTCTTTCTCTCCATAGAATAACTCATCCTTTTCAATTCTTTTCTTGTATAACGATTTTTGAATTAGTATGAAGTTTTAATCCTTGAATAATAGTATAAACATATATTAAAATAAATTATATGATTCACTAGAAAAATCTATTTTGATCTTACATTTTCCTCTAGTGTATCTATCATAGCCTTTGGAGCCTTGATTTTATCCTAAATCTAACTCTAATTTATTTTTCTTTAGTTGTGAGATAATCATTTATAGCCTCAAGTTATACTAATATAGCATTCACAATTATTTATTTAATCTTACATAGCTTCAATATATTTTAACATAGTGAATCTTGATTTAATCTAACATAGAGTCAATTATCCATGGTTACTATAACATAGCACTACTTATACAACCTTAATCTGATGTAAATATAAAATATTCAAGTTTATTCATACGTAGCTCTCATAAAAATTTATTCATTCATATGTGGTATAAAAACTAAAAAAATTATGAATTATAATAAATCATATCCTTCTCAAAATATATTCAAAATATCTCAAATACTTCAAATTACTTTGGTATAACTTCAAATAATCTCTAATCATTACCTGAATAATTTCAAAGCTTGTGTTCCAACTCGGCATATCCTAATCATAATTCAAGTATATTCTTCACATAGTATCAACCTTCACCTATATCTCAACTTCTTCATATAGCCAAATGTTTATCAACATTCTTCACACTTAATGTGACAACTCATCCACCTTTCCCTTTAATCTTCTCCAATATATTTTTTACATGAATTTTTGAAAACCAACATGCTCAAATTCTAAATAGATTTTCCAAATGAATAATATATGTTAAAATCACCAATGGTAGCATCTTAATAATTTTTCTTTCCAACCATTAATGGTAGCACCTTATTTACTTCTCCCCCATTTTTGAAAATAACATTTTCATGAATCAAACATGAGGGAATTTATGGCTCTAGGATTCAAGGTATTCTCTATTCTACATAGCATAGTATATATAGAAAACCTTTCTTGGGTTCTCAATTAGCCTCTTCTACAAATATTTTCATGTGATTTTATACATCAATATTCTTATAACTTCTCTTCTCAAAACATGTTGAGATGAATTATTTTTGAAAAAAATACAACATCAATATCAACCATGGTCACAACACTAATGATGTTATCACTATCACCTTAGAAAAATATGATGATGTCAAAAGCATAATAATGATATTGATTATGAAAATTATGATGATGGTGATAATAAAAATGATGATGATGATGAAAATGATGAAAATAATAATGAAAATAATAATTATTATTATTATTATTACTAAAAAATATAGGTAAGGGGGGATTATAAATTTATAAATAAAACACATGATGCAAAGGGTCCAATTAGGTCAAACGACACCCTATTTCAAGAGTTTTACTATAAACTAATCATACCCAAACACACTTTATAAAGTCCATGATTTATTTGTATTTACCGTAACTCAATAATAAATTAGAAATTAAATTTACCACTCATCCTGAAAAGTCTAGGCTGACCACCATTTGTTTATTACACCAGTCATGAATTAAAGCCTTAGTTTTTTCTATCGCATTACTCCATGCAGTGTTAGTACCACGAATACCTAATTTAAATATTATCAGGACACATTCATGTTCCATCAAGTATCCTCTATAACACTAACCTCACAATAAACCTTTACATTATATTACAAGCATGTCACCTTAGACCCTCCGTGCTGATTAATACACGACAATCATGTGTCTCATAACTAACATACATGCATCAATAAGTATGCATCGACCAACACTTTTCCAAAAATCACACAAGAAAATAAATAATCTTTATAGCTTCCAATATTCATAATTCCTTCCCATATTCAATCCCATAATAAGTGAAACATAAAACCCTGATAATTTAGGGATTAATACAAGTTTTATTTTTTAAACCCTAAACCTATCAGATTTCAAACCTCTAAAAAAATCACATAGCCAAAAAATTACATAATAATAATAATAACAAAAATAAATGATTTGAGAAAGAGGCCTAAAATCCAACTCCCATTTATTAAAAAAGGAAAATAAGTACAAGTAAATAAAGCATGATGATGATGATGATGATGATGATGATGATTATTATTATGAGTATGATGATAATAAGGAGGAGGAGGATGAGGAAGAATAAAATGACGATGAGGATGAGGATAAAGATGAGGAAGAGGGAGGTAATGATGATGAGGATGATGATGAGGATGAGGGAAAGGATGATGATGATAATAAGGATGAGGATGAGGATGATGAAAATGACCATGATGATGATGTTTATGATGAGGATGACAAAGATGGTGATGACAAGGATGAGGGTGAGGATGAGTATGATTACAAGGATGAGTATTTGGAGGAAGATTAGGATGAGGAGGAAGTAGAGGATGAGGGGGAGGATGAGGATGATGATGAGGATGGGGATGCATATGAGTACATGGATAAGGATGAGGATGAGGATGAGAATGGGGAGGATGAGGAGTATGGGGAGGATGAGGAGGATGGGGAGGATGAGGACAACAATGACGAGGATGATGATGATGATGAGGATGGGGATGATGAAGATGGTGATGATGAGGATGAGGAAGAGGACTAGGATGAGGAATGGGATGAGGATGAGGATAAGGATGAGGATGTAAATGATGAGGATGATGATGATAATAATGAGGGAAAGGATGATGAGGATGAGGATGAGGATGAGGATGAGGATGAGAATGATGATGGGGAATAAGATGAGGATGAGGATGAGGATTAGGATTAGGATGATGGGGATGAGGATGAGGATGAGTAAAAGTACAAGTAAGATTAGGAGGACAAGGATGAGGATGAGGATAAGTATGAGGAAGATGACGAGGGATGACAATAAAGATGACAAAGATGAGGATGAGGACGAGGAGGAAAAGTATGAGGATGATAACTAGGAAGAGGATGGGGATGAGGATAAGGATAAGGATGATAAGGATGAGGATTATGATGAGTAAAATAAGGATAATGATGATGATGGGGATGATGAGGATGATAAGGGTGATGAATATGATGATGATGAGAAGTAGGGGGAGGAGGAGGAGGATAATGATGATTAATATGAGGATGATGATGAGGAATATGGTGAGGGTGGTGTTGAGGATGAGGATGAAGACAAGGATGATGATAAGGATGATGATGATGATGATGATGAGGACCATGATGAGTATGGTGATAAGGACTATGAAAAGGATGATGATGATGATGAATAGGTTGATGAGGATAATGATGATGAGGATGAGGATGAGGATGAGACTGAGGATGAGGATGTAGATGATGATGATGATGATGATGATGATGATGGAAAGAGTGATGGTAAGGATGATAAAGAGGATAAAGAGGATGATAAGGATGATGAGTATTAAAATGAATACTATTATTAGGATGATGATAAGGAAGACGATGAGGATGAGGATGAGTATGAGGATGAGGATGAGGATAAATATGGGGATGATGAGGATAATGAGAATTTGGATGAGGATGAGGATGATGAGGATGATGTGGATGACGAGGAGGAGTATGAGGAGGGAGAGGAAAAGGACAATGTGAAGGACGAGGATAAGGATGAGGAAAAGGATGATGATAAGTATTAGGAGGATGAGGATGAGGATGATGGTGGTAGTGATGGTGAGTACGAAGAGGATGACAAGGATAATGAGGAAAAGGAGGACAAAGAGGATGAGGAGGACGAGGAGAATGAGGATGAGGATGAGGAAACGATTGAGGATAATGAGAATTAGGAGGATGATGATGAGGAGGAGAAGGAGGAGGAAGTCAAGAATGAGGATGAGAATGGGGACGAGGGTCGCATCAGTGATGGTGGCGGCAGTAGGTGAGGATGATGATGAGGATTAGGAGGTTGAGGATGAGGATGATGATGAGGATGAGTATTAGGGTGAGGATAAAGATATTGAGTATTATGAGGATGATTAATGGTGAGGATCACGATAACGGTGATGGAAAGGATAGTGAGGATGAGAAGAACGGGGAGAAGGAAAATGAGGATGAGGATGGAAGAAGGACGGGGATGAGGATGATGAGGATGAAAAGGATGAGGAGGAAATAAAGGAGGATGAGGAAGAAGATGAGGATAAATAGGAAGATGATGAGGATGATGATGAGGATGATGATGAGGATGACAATAAGGATGAGTACGAAGATGTGGAAGAGGATGAAGACAAGGATAACGACTAGGATGATGACATGAATGATGATGAGGAAGATGTTGAGGATAAGGATGAGGATGAGTATGATAATGAGGATGAATATGGGGATGGGGATGAGGATGGTGATGAGTAAGATGATGAGGTTGATGATGAGGATGAAGATAAGGATGATGATGACGAAAATTTTAATGCCCCAACCCTAGTTACCTAGAGTCGGTGCATTATTACATAACATTGGCACGATCACAAAAGATCAAGTCTCAAAATATTGATTAGTTTAGTAGACTTGGAAGTACTAGATACATTCATAAGTTTTACATTACATTATAAAATGAAAAAAACAACAACATTGTCTCCATTGAAAACATTCATATCCCTTAGACTATCCCTGCAAGTCAGTCATAATATAATTCTTCGCATAGTGGGAAAAATAAAATATAGAAAGGGGTGAGCATAGATGCTCTGTAAGGATAACAATATAGAGTAAACTTTAATAAATAAGCATAAAAATTTAAGGAAATGTATAAAAATAAAAAAAAGCCTTTTAAACTTAAACTTCAGCATAATATGGAAAAGATAAATCAAATAATGTCATTTACTTATTCACATAGATATTCTACTAGTTGAATAATCATATGTAATATCAATATCTAATTTCATAATGATGAAATGCATAATGTCAGACATCATAAATACATAGTCAAGGCCTCGTTCCAAGAGTACAGATAAATTTTTTTCAAGGCCTTATACCAAGACACTAGTTTGTATTATGAGACCTATCGATGCATCGAGGATCTATAGCGGGCTCTACCCATCACTTACTAAGTCCAATGCATTCTTCATATTAAATGGTTGAAACATAACATAAACATTCATATTAAAACTAGAATACTAAATGTTAATAAATTAACCATAAACCATGAATGGTATAAAAATTGAACATCTACAGTCAATCATATCATAACTCATTCAATAAAATAAGGAAGATTGTATTATAATAAATCAACCTCAATCAAGAATAATATCTAGTAAAGGATGTTGACATAGTTGAAAATGATCAGCAAAACTCTTTGAGAGAAATATACCATTTATTGAAATCATTTAAAAGTTACCAATTTATAAATAAATTCATTTAAAATATATTTTTGAATCAATGTGTCCCATACCACTTTGAAACTTTCAAAAGGAATTAACATTTTGAAACAATCATGTTCATATAATGAAATCCTTAAAACCATTTTTGAAAACATAGAAATTAATGAGAAAGGTTTAGAAGAAAAAATATTTAAGACATTTAAAATGATGTTTTTGTTAAATTGTCCCTTAAAAATAATCCTTTTTAAATTTATTTTATGAAACATGAACATGGATGGTAAATATGTCCCAATAAATAATTATATATAAACAATATCCAATAATAATGAGATTGAAAAATTAACCCTTACCTTGTACTTTTCCTTGGTCAAGGGTATGTTAACCTTCTATATAATAGTTATTAAATTATAAATGAACCAAATACATAAATATGATATCATATATGATCTTTTAATATTGCTTTGTTAATAATATTTTAGTATTATCATTGTTTTGGGTGGTAACTGATTCGTTTTCCCTTTATATGTTTTGTTATATAATACATGTTTGTTATGGATAGGATGTATTTGATTCATATCCAGAATGATATTGAGTTCTTAAACATTATTTTTAATAATAAAACTAAAATTATTCTTTAATGGTTACGATGGGGAATGAATCTCATCTCATACGTGGAGACGGTAATCCGTATGTACGCAAGAACGCTACTTCCATTTCATTTTTTTATTTTAAAAGGAAAGAAAAAAAATGATATGTAGGTATATTTTTATTCCAGTATAATATAATATTTTACATTACTTAATTTCATTAACACCATCCTTTATATGTTCCATGTATGGTATGAACGAGTCATATCACTTTCAGGGGGGCGATAATCCGCACTTCCTCAAATGAAATTATCGTATATATACAACATGAAAAGAATAAAGGTGTGTTATAAAATATAATTACAGAAGATTATAGATAAAATAAATATCATATATATCATATATAATTATAGTGCCTTCATAATGGACACTATAATAGTTGGTAGTAGAAGATTGAACAATAATCATTTCGTGAGGCAGTAGTTCACCGTCCATAGAAACATTATGTTCTATACCCATTAGATGGAGATGTGTGTAAGTGTAGTTTGAATCCTTCTCATAACAACAACCTAGTATATTTATGATATTAGTTTTGTTATTAAATAAAGTAATAAAGAGATTTTAGGGGGTTGGAGAAGTAAAATATAAGAAAAGAACTTCAGAGAAGATGTTACCTTTAAATCGAGTAACTCCCTTTGGTTTGAACCAAAAGGCTTCCATGAAGTGCCTTCTGTCTAAGGTAAGGCTTATAAGAGGAAGATAGGGATGTAGGTAGCTTAATTGGGAAGATTTTGGATGAGAAAAGTGGCTTGAGAGGTGTGTGTAATGGGTTATAGGTGATGGCTTTTTATAAGAGAGGGGAGGGGCTCTTTAGGAAAGTTTGAAAATATTATTTTATTATATAATGATTTTCGGTTTCTAAAGGTCCAAAACTAATTAAAGTAGAATATGATATTAATAATGTTAGAAATAAAATCATCAAATAAGAATTGGACAGGTTTTGGATATTTTTTTAATTTTTATAATCTCATTTATTAAAATCATTCTTTAATGAGGTAAACACTGCATCATTATTGTGTCATAAATAATTTTATTTATTTGATGTCAAAAAATTATAAAAAAATACCATGATGTATTAAATATTTTTATATTTAAAATGAATATTTATATTTGAAAAGATAACTTATATAAAATCTTGTAAAAATTGTTAAACTAAAAGATATATTTTTATGTCATTTTTTTATTTACTTTAAATTAACTAATATAAAGTGTCATTATCACTCTCAAGTAGCTCCAAGGGGTACCAAAATCAAACCAAGGATTCCCATGGTCGGAAATTTATCAACCAATAGTAATAAGACACATGTTAGGGTAATTTAATATTATTATAAAAATATTTTTTTACCCTTATTTAACATATTTACCCTTTAACCATGGTAAATAAAATATTTACTAAAGTAAATATGCATAATGTATAAAAATAAAATTTACCTATTCACACAATTAGGACCTCCTAATTCCAAATATTGAATCCATTTTTCCAAATTCAAAACACATAAGTGGATGAAATTAATTTAAAATTAATTCCCGTTGTCAAAACAAAAATCATGTTTTTAAGAAATAATAACTATCAAAAGATTAACACTTGTTTGTGTCCAGTTTAAATGTGAAATTACATCCAATGACATAAATTATGTTAAATGATAAAAATATAATCTAATTATACTTTAAAACCACACAAATGTATAATTTAACACTATAAATTATTTTGATTAAAAAAGTCGTTTTTAATTAAAATTTAGTATTTTTCACTATTCATCAAAAATTGAATGTTTTCATAAAATTACCAAAAATTTATCCAAACTAAATTTTTATGTAATACTTCTAAAGAATAATTTAATTTCATTAAATTTAATATATAAAAGTGTCAAATATTGGTTTTAAAAAGGGTTCGCCATTAAAAGGCTATAAAATTGCATTTTTTAAAAAATACTTATTTTATCTAAAAAAATGAATTTATTCTTATATTATGTCTAAGAAACACATAATATGGATTCTAAAATTATATTGAGTATATAAAATTTAAAATTAAGTTAATACTATTCATAACCTCTTTTTTAAAGACTAGTTTGGTAAGTCGTGGTGCGCTCAAACTCAGTGTTACGTGTAGTACAAGTTATTGAATTACTTTAAAGAGAAAACGTATTGTGAAATATTGAGGTGTTACATTATCCCCTCCTTAAATAAATTTAATCCTTTCAATTTAAAATTTTTCTTTGAAAATAAAAGGTTAAAAATATAAAAATACCTTTGTGGAAAACCCACATAGAAAATTGGGTTAATAAAATTTAGTTTTAATAAGAGGGAAAGGGAAATGAAAAAGTCACTAAAAAAGTATGATCTAGATTAGGAGAATATTGGTGGAAATTAGAGACACATAATTTGAGGAAAAATCTAAATATTTATATGGAGTGATTGAGGTCATCAATCACAAACATGTGTAAAGTTGAGGGCGTCAAAACCATCAATCTATGATGATTTAAAATATCATCGGTTTAACAAAACATAAGGTATTGGGATAACACATTTTTGGTTTTAAGATCCCTTCCCTAAAGTTTAAGAATTAATTTATTCATTGAATAAGAGGAAAAAAATATAATTGACAAGTAGAGTTTCACTCTTCAACTAATTCCTACCACAAACTCATCTTTCACTCCAAAAGATAATATAACTCAAAACTATTTTATTTATCCTTATCGTATAGGGTTCCAAAAATAATTAATTTATAATTCATTTCTCATACTATTTAAAAAAACTACATTATAAAAACCATAACATCACCTAGGCTAGTGGTGGGTGAATTATCCTTGTCGCCCTTCAGTTGCGGGTTCAAGTCTCGCAGCCTTGCCGGATGCGACGGGTTGTCGCCCAACCTCCATGTTTTCCTTTTTATAATAATACAAAAATAATCTCAAGAAATGATTTAACCTTAACAATAGTATCCAATGTCAAAATTAATCCATTCTAACCTTTAGACTTATCTAAAATACTTCTGTACAAACTCACAGTCCAAAATTTACAAGGAAGGTTAACACAATGAAGATCTTGTTTGCCACGTAACAACATGTGAATACCTTCATCATGTATTCTTTTAAAACACGATAACATCCTGAATTACCATAAAACCTAATTTATTACATTCATATTCCCTTATTCCTTATAGAATACTGGATATACTCCTTATATCCAAAAATGTTGTAAATTCCAACAAAAATGGAAAAAACAAACAATTAAAGTATTCAAGAATATGGAATATAATTTATCCAAATCAATCATATATTATTCCAAAATCACTACCTTAGTATCATAACCATATTAAGATTTATCTTTCCTTCAACCATGTATTTCCCAAAAAAATAACTTTATATTGTGTCACTTTTCTTTGAACCATATAATCTCAAATCCTCAATCAAATAGTACTAGAGTACAATCCTTATATACTACGTAATTATTATAACCAGTACATCGTTGATACAATACTCAAATGACATAATTCTTTAATATCAACATAATGACACTAGTCATTCCTCTTCATCTGCGGTAGTATCATAACTTGATTATTATCTAACAGCATCATTTGTGGTATACTCTGATGATTGGGACATTGATTCATGTAGTGTCCCATCTCCTTGTAGATGAATTATTGTACGTTAGAAACCTTTTTCTTACCCTTGAAATCATGTACTTGGTGTCCCTTTTCTCCACACTTATAATAAACTCACATTCCCTTCAGTCATTTACTAAGGTGATTTATTCCACAGTTATCACATATGGGAAAATCCTTCTTTCCCCTCTTCTCATTATCTATATTTCTCTCTACCATCATTTTCTTCTCTTTCGTCCCTTCAAAGACATAGGACACTGAGAATTATTTACTTATATTATTAACACATGATATTATTTATTCATATGATGAGAATACATGGGAGATTATTTCCCTTATAAATGTTGTCTTAATACCAAGAAATATATGATCCTTCTTACTCTTTGGATCATGCATATTTTTGGAGTTCTCATTCCTTATATTGGTAACCATTTCTAACCAATGACATAAATTAGGTTAGTTTATGAATCGCAATGCATAATTACAAACTTTTAAAATACCTAATGTTAATTCAAAAGATTATGAATATAATCTATAATCATAAAAAAATGTTTTCTTTGAGGAAATATTTACTCCTAAATCCTTCATAATGGATTGTAAAAAATGTGAATTGTCCTAAGCATATCCCCTGGGAGTGTCATAACCAAGAGTGTAGGAAGGCATGTTGTCATGTACCAGGATACCTTGGGTCAAGCCCAGAACTCCTTGTCGGAGTTTTCACTTCTAGTTACATTTGTGCCAGAGCCACCTCTACCTGGTCGTATCTAGACAATGATGTATTTCTTGGAAAATACACAAAATATATACATTACAAAAATTCTAGGAAATTATTGTACACTAATTCTCAAAGTCTATCTTAGGGTAATGTTCTCTAATAAGAGTTTATCTAAATCTAGTGTCCAAGGTTTGTACTAAACTTCCTCTGATACCAACTATAACTCCCCAACCATAGTTACCCAGAGTCAGTGTATTATTACATAACATTGGCACAATCACAAAAGATCAAGTCTCAAAAGACCGATTAGTTTTGTAGCCTTGGAAGTACTATATACATTCATAAGTTTTACATTACATTCTAAAATGAAAAACAACAACAAAATTTTCTCCATTTACCACATTCATATCCCTTAGACTATCTGTGTTAGTCAGTCATAATATACTTCTTCGCATCCTGGAAAAAATACAACATAGAAAGGGGTGAGCTCAGATGCTCAGTAAGGATAACAATATAGAGGAAACTTTCATAAACAAGCATAAACATTTAAGGAAATGTATAAAACTAAAACAAAAGCCTTTTAAACTTAAACATCAGCATAATATGGAAAAGATAAATAAAATAATTTCATTTACTTATTCACATGTATATTTTACTAGTCGAATAATCAAATGTAATATCAATATCTAATTTCATAATGATAGAATGCATAATGTCGAACATCATAACCTCAAAGTCAACGCCTCGTTCTAAGATTACAAATAAGATTTTTTCAAGGCCTTGTTCCAAGAAACTATTTTGTCTCAAGAGACCTACCGATTCATTGAGGAGCTATAGCGGGCTCCACCTGTCACTTACTTAGTCCAATGAATTCCTCATATGAAAAGGTTGAAACATAACATAAACATTCATATTAAAACTAGAATATGAAATGTTAATATATTAACGATAAACCATGAATGGTATAAAAATAGAAAATCCATAGCCAATCATATCATAACTCATTCAATATAATATTTAAGATTGTATTATAATAAATCAACCACAATCAAGAATAATATCCAGTAAAGGATGTTGACATAGTTGAAAATGATAAGTCGAACTCTTTGAGAGCAATATAACTTTTCTTGAAATCATTTAAAATTTACCAATTTATAAATCATAACATTTAAAATATATTTTTGAATCAAATTGTCCCATATCACTTTGAAACTTTGGAAAGGAATTAACATTTTAAAACAATCATGTCCATATAAATAAATCCTTAAAACCATTTTTGAAATCATGGACATTAATGAGAAAGGTTTAGAAGAATAAATATTTAAAACATTTAAAATGATGTTTTAGTTAAATAGTCCCTTAAAATTAATCCATTTGAAAATTCTTTTATGAAACATGGACATGTATGATAAATATGTCTCAGTAAATACTTACATATAAACAATATTGGATAATAATGAGATTGAGAAATTAACACTTACCTTGTAATTTTCCTTGGTTGAGGGTATGTTAACCTTCTGTATAATAGTTAAATAATTGTTATTAAATTATACAAGAACCAAATACTTAAATATGATATCACATATGATCTTCTAATATTGCTTTGTTAATAATATTTTAGTAGTATCATTGTTTTGGGTATTAAATGATTCGCTTTTCATTTATATGTTTTATTACGTAATCCATGTTAGTTATGGATAGGATTTATTTAATTCATATCCAGAATTATTTTAAGTTCTTAAACATTATTTTTAAAAATAAAATGAAAATTATTCTTCAATGGTTACGATGGGGAATGAATCTCATTGTGTTTGTGGAGACGGTAATCCGTACGTACGCACGAATGCTACTTCCATTTAATTTTTTTTTATTTAAAAGGAAAAAAACCTAATGATACATTGTTATATTATTATTCCAGTATAATATAATATTTTATATACATTACATATTTTCATTAACACCATCCTTTATACATTCCACGTATGGTATGAACGAGATATATCACTTTGAGGGGCAATAGTCTGCACTTCCTCAAATAAAATTACTGTATATATACAACATGAAAAGAATAAAGTTATTCTATAAAAAATAATTACATAAGATTATATATAAAATAAATATCATATATAATTAAAGTTCCATCATAACAGCCACCATAAGAGGTTTTAGTAGAAGATTGAAAATCATCCTTTCATGAGGTAGATGTTCACCATCCACAGAAACATTATATTCTATACTCATTAGATGGAAGTGTGTGTAAGTTTAGTTAAAGTAATTCTTATAAAAACAACCTAGTATATTTAGGATATTTTTTTTGCTATAAAATAAAGGAATAAATATAGTTTAGGGGGTTGTACAAGTAAAATAAAAGAAAAGAACTTAAGAGAATATGTTACCTTTAAATCGGGTAACTCCCTTTGGTTTGAACCAAAAGGCTTCCTTGAAGTGTCTTTTTCCTAAGTTAAGGATTCTAGGAGGAATGGAGGGATGTAGGAAGATTAATTGGGAAGAGGTTGGCTGAGCCAATGGGCTTGAGAGTTGTGAGTAATGGGTTAGAGGTGATGGCTTTTTATAAGGGAGGGGGCTCTTTAAGAATGTTTGAAAATATTATTTTATTATATAATGATTTTCGTTTTATAGAGGTCAAAAATTCATTAAAATCAAATATAAGATGAATTATATTCGAAATAAAATTATTAAATAATAATTGGATAGTTTTTGGATATTTTTTTAATTTTTATAATCTCATTTATTTAAATCATTCATTAATGACGTAAACACTGCATCATTATTGTGTCATAAATAATTTTATTTATTTGATGTCTAAAAATTAAAAAAAATACCATGATGTAGGAAATATTTTTATCTTTAGAATTAATATTTATAGTCTAAAATATAACTTATATAACACCTTGTAAAAAAAATTTACCAAAAGATATAGGTTTATGTCATTTTGGTCTTTACATTAAATTAATTAATATAAAGTGTCACTATCACTCTCAAGTGGCTCCAAGGGGTCCCAAAATCGACCCAAGGATGCTAATGGTTGTAAATGTATCAAAAAATAGGAATAGGACACATGTTAGGGTAATTTAATATTATTATAATAATATTTGTTTACCCTTATTTACTAGATTTACCTTTTAACCATGGTAAATAAAATATTTACTGAAGTAAATATTCAAAATGTCTAAAAATAAAAGTTACAAAATTAAACAATTTTGACCTCCAAATTCCATATATAGAATCTATTTTTCCAAATTTAAAACACAGAAGGGGCAGAAATTAGTTTAAAATTAATTCTCGTTGTTAAAACAAAAAGCGTGTTTTAAAGAAATAATAACTATCAAAAGATTGACACTTGTTTATATCCAGTTTAAATGTAAAATTATATCTAATGAACTAAATTATTTTAAATTATAAAAATATAATCTAATGATAATTTAAAACCAATCAAATGTATAATTTAACATTATAAATTATTTTGATTAAAAAAGTTGTTTTTAATTAAAATTTAGTATTTTTCACTATTCAACAAAAATTGAAAGTTTTTTGAAAAGTTCCAAAATTTTATCCAAACTAAATTTTTATATCCTCCTTATAAAAAATAATTTAATTTCATTAAATTTAATATATATAAAAGTGTCAAATATTGGTTTTAAAAAGGGTTCTCCATTAAAAGGCGGTGAAATTTCATTTTTTGAAAAATACTTCTTTTATCTAAAAAATGAATTTGTTCTTATATTATTTATAAGAAACATATAATATGGATTCTAAAATTATATAAAGTGTATAAAATTCAAATATTAGTTAATACTATTCATAACAGCTTTTTGAACGGCTAGTTTGGTAATTCGTGGTGCGCTCAAACTCGGTGTTGCGTGTAGCACAAGTTATTAAATTACTTTGAAGAGATAACATACTATAAAATCTTGGGGTGTTAAATTCTACCCTCATTAAATAAATTTAGTCCTCTCAATTTGAAATTGTTATTCGAAAATAAAAGGTTAAAAATAGAAAAATACCCTTGTGGAAAACCCACATAGGAAATTGGGTTAATAAAATTTAGTCTTAATAATAAGGAAAGGGAAATGAAATAGTCACTGAAAAATTATGATGTCGATTAGGAGAACATTGGTGAAAATTAAAGACACATAATTATAGGGAAAACATAAATATTTATAGGGAGTGATTGAGGTCATCAATCACAAACAAGTGTAAAATTGAGGGCCTCAAAGCTATTAATCTATGATGATTTAAAATATCATATGTTCAAAAAAACATAAGGTATTAGGATAACACATTTTTTTGTTTAATATCACTTCCCTAAATTTTAAGAAATAATTTATTCATAGAATAAGAGAAAAAATATACTTGACAAGTAGAGTTTCACAGTTCAACTAATTCCTACCACAAACTCATCTTTCACTCCAAAAGATAATATAATTCAAAAATATTATATTCATCATAATCGTATAGGGTTCCAAAAATAATGAATTTATAATTAATTTTTCACTATATTTAGAAAAAAATACATTATACAAACTAAGACATCACGTAGGCCAGTGGTAGGTGATTCACCCTTGTCACCCTTCGGTTGCGGGTTCAAGTCTCACTGCCTTGCCAGATGCGACGGGTTGTCGCCAGACCTCTGGGTTGTGCTTTTTATAACAATCCAAAAATAATCTCAAGAAATTATTTAAACTTAACAATAGTATCCAATGTCAACGTAATCCATTATAACCTTTATACTTATCCCAAATCCTTCTGTGAAAACTCACCGTCCAAAATTTATAAGGAAGGTTAACACAATGAAGATATTTTTTGTCACATAAAAACATGTGAATACCTTTATTATGTATTCTTTTAAAACATGGTAACACCCTTAATTACCATAAAACATTATTTATTACATTCATGCTCCATTATTCTTTATATAATACTGGATATACTCCTTATATCCAAAAATGTTGTAAATTCCAACAAAAATGGAATAAACAAAAAATTAATTAGTTTCAAAGTATTCAAGAATATTGAATATAATTTATCCAAATCAATCATATTTTATTCCAAAATCACTACCTTAATATCAGAACCATATTCAGGTTTATCTTTCCATCAACCATTTATTTTCTAAAAAATATTAACTTTCTATTGAGTCACTTTTCTTAAAACCAAATAATCTCAAAACCTTAATCAAATAGTATTGCAGTACAATCATTATATAATCCATAATTCTTATAACCAGTACATCGTTGATAAAACACTCAAATGAAATAATTCTTTAATATCAACATAAGAACACTAGTCATTCCTCTTCATCTTTGGTAGTATCATAACTTGATTATTATCCAACAACATCATTTGCGATATACTCTGATGATTGGGACATTGATTCTCATAGTGTCACAGCTCCTTGCAGGTGAAGCAATATATATTGGAAACCTTTTTCTTAACATTTCTATCATGTACTTGGTGTCCCTTTTCTCCACACTTATAACAAACTCTCATTCCCTTCAAGCATTTATAAAGGTGATTTTTTTCCACAATTATCACATATGGGAAAAGCCTTCTTTCCCCTCTTCCCTTTATCTATCTTTCTCTCTACCATCCTTTTCTTCTATTGTTTCTAATCAAATCCATAGGCCTCAGATAATTATTTACTTATATTATTAACACATGATACTAATTATTCATATGATGAGAATACATGGGAGACTATTTACCTTTCTAAATGTTGGCTTAATACCATGAAAGATATGATCCTTCTTACTCTTTGGATCATGCGTATTGATGGAGTTCTCATTCCTTCTACTGGGGACTATTTCAAAATAATGGCATACACTAGGTTAGTTTATGAATTACAATGCATAATTCCAAACTTGTAAAATACCTAATGTAAATTGAAAAGATTATGAATATAATATATAATCATAAAAAAATGTTTTCTTTGAGGAAATATTTACTCTTACTTTTTCATATTGGCTTGTAAAGAAAATTTGAATTGTCCTAAGCATATCCCCTAGGAGTGTCACAACCAAGAGTGAAGCAAGGCCCATTGTCGTGTACCAGGATACCCCGAGTCAAGCCCAAAACTTCTTATCGGAGTTTTCACTCCTATCTACATTTGTGCCAGATCTACCTTTACCTGATCTTATCAAGACAGGGATGTATTTCTTGGAAAATACAAAAAATCTCTACATTAACAAAATTCTAGGAAGTTCTTCTATACTAATCCTCAAATTCTATCTTAGGGTAATCTGATCTAATCAGAGTTTCTCTAAATCTAGTTTAAAAGGTTTGTACTAAACTTCCTCTGATACCAACTGTAATTTCCCGACCCTAGTTACCCAGAGTCGGTGCATTATTACATAACATTGTCACGATCACAAAAGATCAAGTCTCAAAAGACAGATTAGTTTAGTAGCCTTGGAAGTACTAGATACATTCATAAGTTTTACATTACATTATAAAATGAAAAAAAAATAACAACATTGTCTCTATTGACCACATTCATATCACTTAGACTATCCCTACAGTTCATTCATAATATACTTCTTCGCATCCTGGAAAAAATAAAACATAGAAAGGGGTGATCCTAGATGCTCAGTAAGGATAAAAATATATAGTAAACTTACATAAATAAGTATAAACATTTAAGGAAATGTATAAAACTAAAAAAATACTTTTAAACATAAACTTCAACATAATATGGAAAATATAAATCAAATAATTCCATTTACTTATTCACATAGATATTCTACTAGTCTAATAATCACATGTAATATCAATAGCTAATTTCAGAATGATGGAATGCATAAGGGTGAACAACATAAACACATAGTCAAGGCCTCGTGCCAAGACTACAAATAATATTTTGCCAAGGAATTTTGGCAAGACACTAGTTTATCTCATGAGACCTACCAATGCATCGAGGAGCTATTGCGGGCTCCACCCATCATTTACTAAGTCCAATGCATTCCTCATAAGAAAAGGTTTAAACATAACATAAACATTCGTATTAAAACTAGCATACGAAATTTTAATACATTAACCATAAACCATGAATGGTATAAAAACTGAACATCCATAGTCAAGCATATCATAACTCATTCAATACAATATGGAAGATTGTACTATAATAAATCAACCTCAATCAGGGATAATATCTAGTAAATGATGTTGACATAGTTGAAAATGATCAGTAAAACTATTTGCGAGCAATATACCTTTTTGTGAAATCATTTAAAAGTTACCAATTTATAAAGGAAGTCATTTAGAAGATTTTTTTGAATCAAAATTTCTCATACCACTTTGAAACTTTTTAAAGGAATTAACTTTTTAAAACAATCATGTCCATATAAATAAATCCTTAAACAATTTTTGAAAACATGGACCATAATGAGAAATGTTTAGAAGAATAAATATTTAAAACATTTAAAATGATGTTTTAGTTAAAGTTTCCTTTAAAAATAATACTTTTGAAAATTATTTTTTGAAACATGGACATGGATGATAAATATGTCCCAGTAAATACTTACATATAAATAATCTTGAATAATAATGAGATTGAGAAATTTACCCTTACCTTGTACTTTTCCTTGGTCGAGGGTATTTTAACCTCATGTATAATAGTTAAATAATTGTTAATAAATTATAAAAGAACCACATACATAAATATTATATCATATATTATCTTCTAATATTTCTTTTTAACAATATTTTAGTAGTATCATTATTTCGGGTGTTAACTGATTTGTTTTTCTTTTATATGTTTTGTTACATAAGCCATGTTTGTTTTGGATAGGATTTATTTGATACATATCCATAATGATATTAAGTTCTTAAAAAATGTTTTTAATAATCAAATTAAAATTATTATTGAATGGTTGTGATGGGGAATGAATCTCATCGCATTCGTGGAGATGGTAATCCGTACGTACGTACGTACGTACGAATGCTACTTCCATTTCATTTTTTTATTTTAAGAGGAAAGAAAAACAAATGATACATAGGTATATTAATATTACAATATAATATAATATTTTATATTTTTTATGTAATTTAATTAGCACCATCCTTTATATGTTACATGTATGGTATGAACGAGTCATATCACTTTCAGGGGGCGGTAGTCCATACTTCCTCAAATGAAATTATCGTATATATACAACATGAAAAGAATAAAGGTATGATATAAAAGAGAATTAAAGTGTATTATAGATAAAATAAATATCATAAATATCATATATAATTATATTACCATCATAATTTCCACCATTATATGTGGTAGTAGAAGATTGAATAATCATCGTTTTGTGAGGAAGTAGTTCGTCATCCACAGAAACATTATGTTTTATACACATTAGATGGAGGTGTGTGTAAGTTTAGTTAGAATTATTATCATAAAAACAACCTAGTATATTTAGGATACTATTTTTTCTATAAAATAAAGTAATAAAGATAGTTTAGGGGGTTAGAGAAGTAAAATAAAAGAAAATAACTTAAGATAAGATGTTACCTTTAAATCGGGTAACTCCCTTTGGATTGAACCAAAAGGATTCCTTGAAATGCCTTCTACCTATGTTAAGGCTTTTAAGAGGAAGGTAGGGATATAGGGAGATTAATTGGGTAGAGTTTGGATGATCCAAGGTGCTTGAGAGGTGTGAGTAATGGGTTAGAGGTGGTGGCTTTTTATAAGGGAGGGGAGGGGCTCTTTAAGAAAGTTTGAAAATATTATTTTATTATATAAGTATTTTCGGTTTCTAAAGTTACAAAAGTCATAAAAGTCAAAGATAAGATGACTCATGTTCAAAATAAAATCATCTAATTATAATTATATAGGTTTTAAATATTGTTTTAATTTTTATAATCTCATTTATTTAAATCATTCATTAATGCGGTAAACACTCCATCATTATTGTGTCATAAATAATTTTATTTATTTAATGTCTAAAAATTATTAAAAAAACCATGATATAGGAAACATTTTTATCTTTCAACTTAATATTTATATTTGAAATGATAACATATATAACACCTTGTAAAAAAATTATTACTAAAAGATATATGTTTATGTCATTTTTGTCTTTACATTAAATTAATTAATATAAAGTGTCATTATCACTATCTAGTAGCTCCATGGGGTCCCCAAATAGACCCAAGGATGCCCATGGTCAGATATTTATCAAAAAATAGTAATATAAAATATATTATGGTAAATTTTTATTATTATAATAATATTTGTTTACCCATATTTATAAGATTTACCCTTTAATCATGGTAAATAAAATATTTACTGAAGTAAATATTCATAATGTCTAAAAATAAAAGTTTCATATTTACACAATTTTGACCTCCTGATTCCAAATATGGAATATATTTTTCCAAATTCAAAACATAGAAGTGGCAGAAATTAATTTAAAATTAATTCTCGTTGTCAAAACAAAAAACGTGTTTTTAAGAAATATTAATTATCAAAAGATTGGCACTTGTTTATGTCCAGTTTAAATGTGAAATTACATCCAATGAACTAAATTATGTTAAATTATAAAAATATAATCTAATTTTACTTTAAAACCACTCAAATTTATAATTTAACACTATAAATTATTTCGATTTGAAAAGTTGTTTTTAATTAAAATTTAGTATTTTTCACTATTCATCAAAAATTGAAAGTTTTCAGAAAAGTACTAAAAATTTATAAAAACTAAATTTTTATGTTCTCCTTATGAATAATAATTTAATTTCATTAAATTGAATATATAAAGGTGTCAAATATTGGTTTTAAAAAGGGTTCACCATTAAAAGGCGGTAAAATTGCATTTTTTGAAAAACACTTCTTTTATCTAAAAAAATGAATTTGTTCTTATAGTATGTCTAAGAAACACATAATATGGATTTTAAAATTATATTGAGTATATAAAATTCAAAATTCAGTTAATAATATTCATAACCTTTTTTTAAACATCTAGTTTGGTAAGTCGTGGTGTGCTCGAACTCGGTGTTGCGTGTAGCGTAAGTTATTGAATTACTTTGAAGAGACAATGTACTGTGAAATATTAGGGTGTTACAACAACAATAGGGATGAGGATGATGATGAGGAAGACAATGATTATGAGGATGAGGATGAGGATGATGAGGGTGATGATGGGGATGGGGAATATGAGGATGACCAGGACAATGAGAGATATTATGATGATAAAGATGAGGAGGAGGATGAGGAGGATGAGGATGAAGATGAGGAGGAGGACAAGGATGATGAGGAAGAGTATGAGAAAGATGAAGACAATAAGGATGATGATGATATGGATGATGAGTAAAAGGAAGATGAGTAAGAGGACAAGGATGAGGATAAAGATGATGATGGTGATGAGGATGAGGATGATGATGATTATGATGATGATGATGATGATGATGATGATGATGATGATGATGATGATGATGATGATGATGATGATGATGATGATGATGATGATGATGAGGATGAGGAGGAGGAGGAGGAGGAGGATGATGATGAAGATGATGATGAGGATGATGATGAGGATGATGATGATGATGAGGATGATGATGAGGATGAGGACGAAGATGACGATGACAATGAAAATGACGATGACGATGACGATGATGATGATGATTACGATGACGATGATTATGGAGATGACGAGGAAGATGACGATGATGAAGATGATGATGATGACGATGAAGACGATGATGACGATGACGATGATGATGACCATGACCATGACCATGACCATGACCATGACCATGACCATGACCATGACCATGATAATGACGATGACGATGACGATGACGATGAGGATGGTGATCACAATGAGGATGACGATGACGATGACGATGACGATGATGATGACGATGACGATGACGATGACGATGACGATGACGATGATGATGACGATGATGATGACGATGACGATGACGATGACGATGAAGATGACGATGACGATGAGGATGACGATGACGATGATGATGAAGATGATGATGACGATGACGATGATGATGACAATGATGATGATGATGACAATGACGATGACGATGACGATGAAGATGACGTTGACGATGACGATGACGATGACGATGACAATAAAGATGACGATGACGATGACGATGACGATGACGATGACGATGATGATGACGATGACGATGACGATGACGATGACGATGACGATGACGATGACGATGACGATGACGATGACGATGACGATGACGATGACGATGACGATGACAATGACGATGACGATGACGATGACGATGACGATGACGATGACGATGACGATGACGATGACGATGACGATGACGATGACGATGACGATGACGATGACGATGACGATGACGATGACGATGACGATGACGATGACGATGACGATGACGATGACGATGACGATGACGATGACGATGACGATGACGATGACGATGACGATGACGATGACGATGACGATGACGATGACGATGACGATGACGATGACGATGACGATGACGATGAAGATGACGATGACGATGACGATGACGATGACGATGACGATGACGATGATGACGACAACGATGATGATGATGATGATGATGATGATGATGATGATGATGATGATTATGATGATGATGATTATGATGATGATGATTATGATGATCTTTATTTTGGTTAAGGGTAATAAAACACTTCTATAAAAACCTATATAGTTGATGTTCTAATTGATAATTTTCAACGGTAAAATCTCATATATGTGATAAGATATTAAAAAGCAGAAATCTTTTATCACCACTAAAAAAACTCATAAAAGTACTATATATCAGTTCTAAAAAAGTTCTGTTAAAAGGTGAATTTTATATGTGCTTTTTAATACTGATATATGGGGATTTTATTTTTGTTGATAAAGGGTGACTTTATTAGTGTTAAAACTAGAACTAATAAAACCCTAAACAATATAAATGTTGGATCTATCTATGTGTTTAACTTTTGGAATGGTTTTTCCTAATCCTCTTGGATGAATTTGGGCCAAAATCTAGCATCCCAAACTATACAAAAAACTGTAACTCTATGGTGAGGTTATTAGAGATTGTGGGGGCAATGCACCCCTACTCTGAGAGTTTGTGGGTCAACGGCCCCTGAACCAAATTTTGGGAACTGTATAAATGTCTCACTATAGTAGTTTTAATTGGTGACTCTGACAAGGATTTATAGCATTGTGGACTTTAACATGGAACTATTACAGAGCTAACTAGCCGACACTAACAAGGAACTATAGCGTCTCAAACTTTAAATATAGTGGTACGATAGATCCACAAACTTTTGGCCACCAACAATGTATTAATGGGAACTTGGGTGGTTGTGTCACTATAGTATAGTAGGTTTACTTTTATTTTTATGGAATAGTGCATCATCTTATTTTTTAGCTCATTTGAGCTATAGTATCTGTGTTTGAAACTATGAAATTATCCTTGTGATTATCCTCCTGAATTAGTGGATTTGTATGCCTATATGGATGTAGAGATCATTTCCTAAACAACATAAATCTCAGTGTCTTGAAATCTTCTCCTCATTCTTTTGTTTTTCATTTTACTCTTTTATGAATCGTTCTATCATTTTTTGCTCCCGGTGATTCCAAAACATTGACCTGGGGGTCCAGTATTTTTTTTAATAAGTAAAAAAATTATTTCATATGAAAATAATAATTACAAGACCCCTCTAAAAAATCAAGAAAATGACACTTTGAAACAATTTATCATGGCCCATAAACCCATGAAAATGGATCCACAATATTAAAGAACCATGTTCAAAGGATTGGTATTGGAAATAAATGGAATAGTGGCTATTCACACACCAAAGAAATGATAAAAATTCTCATGAACATTCCTGAAATAGATCCAATTAAAAAACCCATGAAAACCTTAAAATGAGCTACAAAAACAACAGGACATGCCCACTACACTCAACACACTGCACCATTAGGTAGAGAACCCATCATCCCACTGTCACCATTTATTGGAATCTTGGGGTCTTCATCAATATCATGACCATTAGACACATAGCTTCACCTTTGATCATATTAAGAGAAATAAATCACAAACATCACTTAGAGAACCACCATTGATGTATTTTTATGCAACACTAGTTTCCTTACGAGTAAAACCATCCCACGATGAGGCTATAACAGAACAAAAAAATTAACACAATAACCCAAACATCAAAAATAAAATATCCAAATAGCCTCCCTCCATCTCTTAACTACAAGCTTGTTACCTTGAGATAAAAAAAACTTGAACCATTCATTGATGGCCTTAAATAAATAATCCATGATCACATACCATTTTAGAATCACAATCAAGTGTAAATGGGCCTAATAAAACTATTTCACATACAAATTATTTTCATGTTAGTAAAATGATCACAACAAAAATTCAGTAGTCAAAGAGAAGGGATATGTGAATGAAAAAACTAAATAAACCAAACTTTAACACTTCAACCTTACTGGACCAATAAAATAAAATTTGGACTTTTTTCAATTTAGATGGACATAGTAATCCCTAAAACATATCATCTCTATAAAATATTATCCATATTATAAGGGAAGCACGTGAATCGATCAAGCCAGAAACTTTGTTGTTAGGGAACCATAACGAGGAGATGAGAAAAAGTACAAACTAGAGATACTATAAAAAACAAGACACAATACATATTTGGATAAATTAAAAAATAAAAAATTCATATTTATAGCACACCCTTCATGTGCATATGGGGATCCAATCAACCATATTGTCTCATGAAAACTATAATTCCATTAGTTGATGACTTGTATGTAATCAAGCCACAGATTCAAAGAAAACATCACAAAAAACATCAACAACAATAATAACAACCCAAGTATCCCAATAAAAATATCCCTCCAGAAGTATCAACAGCATAAAATGGAACAATTGAAATTAATTATCCATGAATACTAATAATTACAAACTCAAATTAATATGGGTTTGACACCCATATTCTCATTATACCATCAGTACCACCTAATCCTATATGATGAAGACAAATCTGAAACCCCAACATCCAAAGTTACTCAGCATTAAAATCCACTCTATGAGAGGGCACAACTAACCATCATAAAAAATATGGTAGATGTGGGGTGGAAAAACCATCCAAAGATGGATCCTTGATATAATTTTACAAATCACAACCCAACAACTATGAAATACCTTGAAAAAAATTACAGAATCACAATAAATGAACCAAAGTGGTACAAAAGAAAAAATCACAAGAAGAAAAGCATGATTAACTATAGGGAGACAAATTGTAAATTCCATCGAATATAGATGAAATGAAAACCACCAAATAAATAAAACACACAACATGAAACACCATAAGAATAACCTAATAAATAAATACACTAATTGATTCAATAAAGAATAAATGTGGGTGAATCCCTCTCCTTGGTGTTAATGTATGCTCAGAGGGAATCTATAAACCCTTCATCATAAAAATAATTTTGTTACCTTTGATAAAAAAACATTTTAATAAAAAAATACATAAAAGTTACTAGAAATGAGATAGAAAAAATAAACAAAAACCCCCAAATAAATTTCTTTAAAAAATAATCATAATGAAGTGAAAGAGATTAAATGGGATACAAAAAAATAATCACGAATGAAAAAAAACCAATGGAATACACAAATATAAAACAACAATACTACTCAATCTGAAAAAATATTAGATGATGCTAAAAAAGGAAATGGAAATTCAATATTTTTCTAAGAATATTATTGAGAAAACTCTATAGTTCACGTACACCTCCACCAAGAGAAAACAACCACCTTCATTGTACGAAACATCACTTTGAGTGAAGTGTAATTGTATTCTTAAATATACCCTCAGAATATAAAAGATTCTAAATGATGAAAATTTCCATTATAGTTTGAATTGTTTTGTAGTAAAACACTGTCATAAAAGACACTATATCATGATACAAACATAAACATTGATCCAAAATACAATCAAAACACATCATTTTTCTCATATTTAATTGTCCAAGAGTATCTTATATTCATATATAAATCTTAATGAAGCAAAAAACAATCCACAGTATCTTATACCACAACCAAATCAAATAGTTTTTACATTAAATAAATATAAACAGAACCAAAAACATTGATACCACATGAAGTGGAATAAATAGCCTCCAAATTAAACATGATATAGACTAAAAATAAAAAACTAGAGTATTTCATAAATAATTAGAAAGTAAAGATCATAATAGAGCATAATGATATGGCCAACTAATAAAATCAAATACCTTTGATAATAATATAAAAAATCAATGGAACATCAATGCTAAACAACAAAGTGAAGGGAAAAGTGGTTCATATGTATATAATTAATTCATAACAAGGGGTATCATTGAAATTAATACACCAAAATTAGTATATTATAACACATGGGATATAGTAAAAAACTTAAAAAAAAATACCTAAATCCATGAGTATAATTAGTCCTAATGATAAAAATAATAATAATATAATACTGTAAAACATGGAAAAAATTTAGATTGATTGATATCAAAGAACATACATGAAAATATTCATAGGTTATTCTCATTTTATATTTATATAATATCACAATAAAAAAGGTTCATTTATATGGGGTTATTTTTTATATTATCAGTGGTTATAACCCCATTTAAATGCATTAGTGGTATTTTTTCATAACTAATTCTAAATTAGTCACCGACCCTTTTTAGTGATGGTTTTGCATAAGCACTGTAAAGGTAAAAAAATTAATGATAGTTATTTTATATTTGTTTTTAATAACTTATGAATATTTTGGAAAAACTATTTACAAATATTTTAAATTAATCATTTATTTTATTAGTGGTTATTCCCTAATCATCATTAAATACTAATTTAGCAATGGTTGCGGGAGAACCTCTGCTAAAATACACATGATTTATTTAAAAAAATAAAAAATAGATGGGGTTATTAACATCCACTAATAACTATTTATGGATTTTTCAAGGGATAACAAACCAAGATTCCTATTCAACCCTTATCCATTTCATCAAAAACAATAAACCACATCTTATTGGAATCGTTTAATCTATGGTTGAATTTTTGTTATTCAAAATCTTTAACTGACCATCTCTTGGCTATGAGTTTGTGAGACATAATCTCAAGAATTCAGTTGTAGAAACTCTATAGGACCTTGAAAGGATGTTAATATTGTTAGACAACTGATGTAGTTCAAACATATCTCATGTGTTTTATGTTTTGATGATATCAACCATCCATATGTTTCTAATGATTCTTATATGTATGTGTATTTATAAGTTTTTTATCTTATTTAGTTCAATTCTATCATAGTATGAAATTCTATTAAAGTTTTCAAAAATTTTATTAATTCTGGAAAAATAAGTTACATGAGAACTTTGGATATATGGATTTTGGCTATGTAGATGAATCACCTATGTGAATCAGCTACATCAATGAATCATCTATGTGATAGACAGGTACATAGATGAATTGACTAAGTGAAAAAAATATACTATGTAAAGAAATTGGTTACATCGATGAATCAATTATGTGATAAGTGGCTACAACGATGAAACAGATACATAAATAGACTACGAAGAGTAATTTATTCTGTGGTTCTAATCAGCCATGTAATTCGAATACATAAAGAAATAAACTATATAAATAAATCATCTACGTGAAGAAATCAACTATGTGGTTCTAGTCGGCTATGTGATTTGTCTACATGAATAAATAAGTTACATGAATATTTGACTATGTGAATAAATAGGCTATATGAATAATGAGTATGTGGATAAATTCGGTTACATGGATTTTGGATTTGTGGTGATATAAAATAAGCTATGTCATTCTACAATTTGGGTATTTATTACCGCTAGAGTATTTTAAGTGAAAAATAATTTTTCTTTTAGTGCATTAAACAAAAAACAGTTTAATTATAGTAAAACTAATTTCCAAAAGGCTACAAGTACTAGGGAAAAAATATAATAGATTTTTTTATTTCTCAGTGATTTTTGCTCAGGTGATTTTCAGAAAATGACATCTAGAGTTTTACCCTAAGGCATTTTTTTATGGGATATTATGTTCTAAAATATTTAGTGAGAATGTATATAATAGTATTCAAATAAGAATAGAAGATATATCACCCAAAACTCTCTCTATCTCTCTCTCTCTAAGATTTCCACATTGCTTCTCAATGCTAAGAAGAAGAATAAGAATAAAGTTCTTATAGATTTTTTATATCAAGATCATTCCTACTATGTTTTTAAGACTCTCCTTGAGCTATAATTAATTCTTATTCTCTCTCTTAAAGAAATCTTCTCTTATGATGGTTGTATCTTAAAACTTTGTGCTTCATTTTGTAAAATATCATTGTTCTTTCTTATTACTAGAAGTGATCACTTCTTGTACTAAGTGTTAAAGGATTTTGTTTTTGTAAATCCTTGTAGGAGCCTAGAAAAAGCTCCTGGATTTGTACCAAGTGACCACTGCTTGCACTCAATTAGGCATTCCCTGGGAAAATGATTGTTTCTAGTGAAATAACCAATCTCTATGAGTTGAGTGTTATTGTAATAGAATAGGGGATCTTTGTTCCCCAAACCACTATAAATATTATATGTTTGATCTTTTTCTAACTATTTTTATTTTTTTTATTTCATGTGATAAGAAAAGACAAAAAATATATCTTACCTTAAAAGAGGGTTGTTTTAAACGAATAAATTTTCAATAACTTAATTCACCCCCACTTGATTATTTGTGTGGATTTTCTCCGGCCAATAATTGGTATCAACGATTTTAAATTTTGAGTTATCAACTATAAATGGTTGAATTATTAAAAATCATTTTCAAATGGATGTTATGGATGACAATAGAGAAGGTATGTCTATATTTTGAGAACCCTGTTTCAATGGAGATAATTATGGATTTTGGGAAGGCATTAATGATTATTTATTTAAAGAAACTCGGTCTAAAGGTTTAATTGAAATTCATTAAGCTTTAAAAAATTACTAAAGGAGATCTAGAAAAATGGGATGCTACTGAAGAAGGTGAATATGATCTGAACTCCAAATCTATGAATGATATTATATGTGGACTCAATATAGATGAGTTCAACATAGTTCTTTAATGTTCTATAGTAGATGAGATGTAGAAAACTATATCAGTGCATTATGAAGGTACTAATAATGTGATATTACTCAGCTATAACACTGCAAAGTAAAATTTTGACACATTTATAATGATTTATGGAGAAAACATAACATAGATGAATGGAAGGTTAATAAAGATTGTGAATAATATTGCTTCTCTAGGAGAACCAATTCCTAAACTTGATCAATATCTAAAAGTTATCAGAGTTATACGATCCAAGTGGAGTTTAATTTAAGATTTCATTAGAAAATAAACTAATGTGAAAGATTTAAAAATAAAAAATATCATTGGAACACTCGAGATGTATAATGATAAAAGGTAAGATGAATCTAGTGAGCATAAAATGGTTAAAAATGAAATTATTGACTTGAAATTTTCCACTTTAAAGGATGATAAGTCAATAAAAGGTATACAAAGTGCTAAATCATCTGATGAAGATACTTCAAATAGTTCTTCTTTTGATAGTGATCTTTCTCAATTTTCCAAGAAGTTCAATAATTTCTACAATAAGAGAATCAAACTTAATAAATCCATCAACAAGTAAAAAAATATGATAGAAGCTCTAAAGAAGTTAGTTGCTATGAGTGAAAGAAGCTTGGAAATATCAAACCAGAATGTCAACAAATTATAGATAAAAGAAAATATGAATAAAAAAGTCTTACCTTCCACTTGTCCTAGTGATAACACTTTCACATACCATTAGTTTATCTGAATCTAAATCTGAAATATATTGAAAATATAAGTTATAAGAATATGGTGAGAGAGATATGGAAGAGAGAGAGGTCACCTAAACAGTATGGGTGTTATTTATCTCCATGTATTTTACCTAGGTGGTAGTGGGGTCCACTATATTTTTGTTTTAAATAAGTAAAAACTTCATTTCATATGAAAAAAATAATTACAAGATCCCTGACAAAATCGAGAAAATGACACTTTGAAATGAACTATCAAGACCCATTGAACCCATGAGAATGGATCCATGGTATCAAAGAACCAAGGGAAAAGGATTGGTCTTGGAAAAATATACAATATTGGCATTTCAAAAATATAATACTTGAAGGGGAGGGACATATTAATGAATAAAAATAGACAAAGTATACTTCTAAACTTTAACACTTCAACATCACCGGCGCACTCAAATCAAATATGACCCTGTTTTTAAATTTAAATGGATATAGAAATCCCTCAAACATATCACCTCTATAAAATCAGCTCTGTCTTAGAAAGGAATCATAGAAATAAAACCAACTAGAAACTTTCTTGTTAAAGAAACAATACATGGAGATGAACAAATGCATGAAATAAATCTACTATAAAAAAACAAGCCCCCATACATCTTTGGCTAAATGAAACCTTGGAAAACATCATCTTGACAGCACACCCTTTAGATGCCTACGAGGATCCAAACAACCATATTGTATCCTGAACACTAAATTTACATCATTTGATATCTTGTCTTCAATAAATCCACATATTAAAGGTAGAAATCACAAAAAAACAATAAAAACAACTAAATTATCCCACATAAAATAGCCTTCTAGAAGTCACTACTATAGAAACTGGACAATAAAACTTCTTTAACCAAGTATAAGAATACTTATATTCACAAATTCATATTGGTTTGATTGCCATATTGTCTCCATAACACTATTCCAACCTTATCCTAGCTGATGAATACAAATCTAAAAACACCAACATCTAAAGGTACTCAGCACTGAAATCCACTCTCTAAGAGGGCATGACCAGCCATTGTGAAAAATAGGAAAGATGTAGGGTGGCCAAACCATCCAATAAAGAAACCTCGATATAGTTTCACAAATCAACATCCAACTGAAGTGAAGTACCTTGAAAATGATTTTGAAATCAAAATAAATAAACTTAAGTGTCCTAAGGGATAAAACACCATAAGAAAAAAAATAATTATCGACTACAAGGAAACAAATTGTAAACTCCATCAAACATAGATGAAATGAAAACCACTAAAAAATCATAGACAACATGAAACACTATAAGAAGAACCTAAAAAAGTACATTGTTTAATTCCCTAGAAAATAATTGTGGGTGGATCCCTCTACTCAGTGTTAACGTGTTCTAAGAGGGAATACATAAACCCTGCATCATAGAAATAATTTTTCTTTTTTTGATAAAAAAAATTAAAAAAAAATAGAAAAGGTATTAGAAATGAGAAAAATAAATAAATTTAAAATGCCAGATATAATTCTTTTAAAAATAGGAACGATAAAGAGAAAGAGGTCAAAGGAGCTACAAAAATAGTCACAACAGAAAAACCACCCAATGAAAGAAAAAAATATAAAAAAATTATGCCACTATTGCTAAAAATCATTAGATGGTGCTAAAAATGAAATTGAAAATAATCATATTTCTTAGTAACTCAATGAGAAAACTCTATAGTTCAAGTACACCTCCACTTAGAGAAAAACACCACATTAATTATAAGAAACATCACTTTGAGTGGATTATAATTGTATTCTAAAATATACCCTCATAATATAAAAGAATTTGTATGTTGAAAATATTCATTACAATTTGAATTCTGATTTAGTGAGACACAAGTGTAAAAGACACTATAGCATGAGAAAAACATCAAAATTAATCCAAAATACAATCAAAAAAACACATTTTTTCCAAATTAAATTGTCCTAGAGTAGCTCAAATTCATATATAAATCATTATATAGAAAACAATAGTCCATTGTATTTTATATAGAAACCAAACCAAATTGTTTTGACATCAAAGGAAATATCAACAGAACTAGAATCATTAAGACCACACGAAATATAAGAAGGAACCTCCAAATGAAACATGATATAGACAAAAAATCCAATACTAGAGTTGATGAGGAAGAATTGAAAAGTAACAGATCATAACATTTTATAACGATAGGGCCAACTAAAAAAATCAGATACCTCTGATAACAAGAGAACAAACCAATCCCAAATGGCCGGAAGGCTTTTTTTATTTTATTATGGAAAATCCATATTTTAAGGGTTGAAGGGGAACCCTTACATGACCTGTAGGCCCAAGGCACAAGGCCCAACATGACCCGAAGGCCAAAACATTACCTGAAGGCCCAGAGGCATATTATGCCCATTACATGACCTGTAGACCCAACCCACTAGAACTTCTCCTTTCCAGCTTCTACATCATTGATCTCCTTTCTCCCCACCTTGAATTGATGATCGGCTAGAATTTCCCCATACAAAGTTGCACAGTGCCTGGTCCCGGTGGTGGTTTCCATACCCTCACATTCTTCCAATCTGGTTAGCTCTGCTTTTGGTGACTGCTACTCTTTTCTATGATCCTCTTCTAGGGCCTTCTCTATGGGAACTGGGCTACTCTATGATCTATGTGGCTCAAAGGCCCTGAGGCCCAAAGGCCTTTGATTACCCAAAGTCCCTGAGACCTGTAGGCCCAAAATGGTGTCCCAAAGGCCCAAATCGAACAAATAGTTCTGGCTACTACAATAACGAACAGTACCTACTACAGTGCTACTATAGTGCCCCCAGAAATTCACCTCCACCCAGTTTCGAACCTGGGTCTCTTGGATTCCAAGCAGGAGCTCTTACCTCATGGGTACAGGCTCATTGGCAGAGAACAAACCAATGGAACATCAATGCTAAACAACAAGGAGAATGGATAATCAATGCATATGTTTAAAAATAATACAAAACAAGAGGTATCATTGAAATTAATACACCATAAGTAGTCTATTATAACACATGGAAGATAGGATAAAACATAAATAGAATATTGAAATCCCTAAGGGTGGTCAGTACAAATTCTAAAAATAATAAAAAGAACATAACAGTGTAAAACAAAGAAAAAATTCAAAACAATTTATCTCAATGAACATACATGACAATATTCATAGGTTATTATTAATTTATATTTATAAAATATCACTAAAAAATGGTGCATTTAGATGGGGTTATTTTTTTCATTAGTAGTGGTTATAACCCCCTCTAAATTCATTATAAGAAACTATGAAAAATTTATGCTAAAGTGGCTGCCAACTCTTCTTAGTAGAATATTTTCATAAACACTGGTAAATTAAAAAATTAGTGGTAGATTTAACCCCTTCTAGATATTTTGGGAAAAAAATATTTACAAATATTTTAAATAAATCATGCATTTTTTAGAAATGGTTCACCTATTATCACGACTAAATACTAATTTAGTGACGGTTAAGAGAGAACCGCAGTTAAAATATACATGATTTATTTGAGAAAAACTTTAGAGGGGTTTATTAATCACTTTTAATCTCAAAGATTAGAAGTTATTAATAACCCTTATATTTATTTGATTTGTTTACAAAAATCAGGTATATTTTCTTCGTGGTTCTCCCATAATTTCTACTAAATACTAATTTATCATCATTTTAAATTGGACCATTCACTAGTTGATTCCATTTAGATGAGATTGATGGGGAGTTTCTATTATGGGAGATTGACAAAAGGTCAGACAAAGTGCCATGTCTCATGAACCTCCATCCCTCAATTGATTATCAAAAATCAGTACTGCTATAAGAGGTATCATGAATTACATTACATTTGTAGGTATAGGTAATAGAACAAAATGAAGTAAAATTATAGAATTATTGAGAGGCCCCAATTCTCTCCCACCTAAGCCCCAGGTCAAATCTCAAGTAACTACTTTTTCACCCCTTCTCATGCCTGTGCGTGTTCCCTTAAAATAGAATTCCTTATCCCCCCTTCCACATGGAGTCTAGTTTGTTCAGCTCGCCTAAAAAATCCACCCACCCCTCTACTGTATAGACATTATTTCCCCTCCAAGAATAAACATTTCAGACCCTATGTATATATAGGGCTCTATTACTCACCGCCTCTTGGGAATCGGTGTCATGACCCCCACCCTCCAAAGATACCGCAATGAGGGGAGAGGGATAATGACCCCTGAGTCCCACCTATAGTAGGCCATGGGTTGGCGACTAGAACCTAGGGTATAAAAATCTCTAAAATGGGAGGCATTTCCCTCTATACTAAATAAAACTAACATAGATAAAAGTCTACAAGGTAAATACGTAAAAGAAAAGCTAAGGTAGTGACACAGCAGCTATCCAAGGTCCAAGATAGTAATGTCCAACATGGTCTATGTGATCATTATAGAAACCTAAAAATAATTTTATTTACATAGGGTGAAAATATAGGTATAATCAGTAGGAAAACCAATTTATCTCATGCACATGTGAAATAAGCATACTAATGAACCTGTGAGCCAACAGAAGAACCAACAGTACTTAAATAGGTAAAATATTCATCCCAAAGTCTATAAGGTATTCTCACCAAATAATGAAAGCCATTTATAATAACATAATAAGAAGAATATCTTTAAAAGGGAACCCCACACTGCTTTCCCACTGAATTTCCACTCTAAAACCCAAACATCATACGTTATAGAGATCCCATCTCTTTCAAATAACAAATGCCACCACCCCACAGTACAGTCACATCACATATTGTACAAAAACACCTAGGTTATCACATCACAGCCATAACCAGAGTATTATAATATCATAAAAATGAAAGAAAATAAACATTGTTCCCTCATCCTACCATGCATTACCCCCACCATAAGATTCCTTACAACACGGTCACATCACGTCTTTCTTGAAAACACATGAGCCACCACCCCACAACATGGTCATCACATATCGGAAAAAAAACACCTGGGACACCACCCCATAGCACGACCATAACATCTCACCCAAAAACATCTAGGTCATAACTTAGTGAAATAACAGGCCACCAACTATCACATCCTATGCATATCTACTCACCTAAAAGAGAGAGCAGGAAAGAATGGGCAGCCATCCATCTATCCTCATTATTGGGATATTGGGAAAAACACCCCCATGTGACTATGTGGGTGTCAGCACATAGTGATCAACATGGGTGAGGTTCATATATAAATCAAAAGTAATATACAATTATATACATATAGTCACACACAATCCCAACTTGTGGGTTCACAACCAAATGCTAGCCAACTCACAACATCATCACTTTTTCTCCCACCACTAAATTCATAAAACCACACAAGTAATAATCCACATTCTTATTACCAACCAAGAGAATTAATTTAATTATTAAGTATCAACCACATTTAACCACATGTCCTATCATTTATTTGTTCATTATTCATTTCCATCCCATTAACCAAACCAAACCCTCTACCATTTCAATCAATTTTAAGTAATTATATTATCATTTCCTGGGCTTCTAGAACAATGCTAACACACATCTAAATCATCTCATTATTCCCATTAAACTATCATCTCATTTCCCCCCAAGTATATCTAAACAACCACCGCCTCGCCACCCCAAAATCGCAACCAAACAACCACCACCTCACCACCTCAAAATCATGGCCAAACAACCACCAACTGGCTACCCCAAAAGCATGTCAAAACAACCACCCCCTTCTTTCCCCAAAAGCATAGCCACTTCTCCCCCATCATCCCCACATCTCATCACAAACATGAATTTCCACCTCAAAACCATGTCCACGCATCACAACACATCCAATACCATTTTATATATTTAACAAAGGATCTTTTATCACATTTCACTTTATTTAAGGGGAATTATCACACAGGATATAAATATATGGGAAACTATTTAATTATAAAAATATAATTGGTTGGCCAATATCCATTTTAGGGTGATATCAAAATAGTCACAACAGGCATAGTAGTCGCAGCACATAACATCCAGTGAAAAAAACACCCCAAATGGCCACAATTTTCAACGGGTTATCAAGAATGTATAATCCGTCATATCACAATAACATCAAAGCTATAAAATCTTACGAATCATAACCATTTTCCCCCATTAATTTACATTATCTAATTATTTATCTTTTATTAATCCATAACACCCATAACCCATAGATAAACAAAAAATAAACCCCTACCACATGATACATATTAAAGAGAAACAAGGGATTTCTTGCCTCAAAGAAGTTTTGTCAACCCACTGCAGGCAGAATGGGTTAAGAAGAAATTCACAAAAACCAAAACCACAAGAAAACCCCATGGATAAACCATGGATTTCGATCTGGGATCAATTAAAATCAATAAATCAAAGCGGGAAGAAGAGGGATAGAATATCCCTTAAAATCTCTTATGTCTTACCTCAAAACCAGAGGGAGGAGGGTTCAGAAAAATGAGAAAAAAATGTCTGAGAAAATAAATTAAAATATGGAAACCCATCAATTTCACATCATGTAATATATATACACGATGTGAATTCAAAAAAAATAAGTTTCACCAAAAATGGAATCGACTAAGACCTTATTTAATACCCATCATAAATTTCACTTACAGGATGTGTAGTCCATCTCACTGGTTCCCCTTATCTAAATTACAATCCATGAACCAGTTGGATACACAAGACATGAACAACCTTTACATTTCATGAATTCCACTTACAAAACATGAACTTCCTACAAAATCTCTACTACATCTCCATCCTCTACAAAAAAACTCTTGGAACCTCCCTTACACACCTTAAACCACCAAAACTAAAAAAAATAATGGTTTAAGAAGGTACGGTCCATTACACCAGATACCTCCCAAATTATTCTCACCCTTGAGAATATAATAAAAATCCTATAATGAAAGATATTAAAACATCTACCTCATGAGATACCTCTTAAGGATCTCATTATACCTCAAACACTACCACCGACCAAACACGCCAAACCAAATGGACTCAAAAAAAATCACACAATCTCATAGCCACATAGCTATGTCACCACAATCATCCAATATCCATAAAAACCAAACCAAAAACTGTCACAATGAAAAAACTGCATTTCCTTGAACATATGAATCAGGAATTCCATCCTCCATGTCAAGATATTATCCTCTCTGGATGACACTGACTCAACCGTACGAGTTTAGTCGCATCATGGTATAGTGAATCTCAGTTAGGAATCGGGTCCTCCACTTTTCATATGTCAAAACTTTATCACACATCATACATCACAAACCAAAAAAAATCTCATCTCATAACATAAAAATCTCCAAACATAAAATCATAAGAAAAATAGAGTAAGGAAAATTCAAAACAACTTTGGGTACTGCGAACGTATCGGCATCTTTCATTCCCAAATACTCTCATCTAGGAAAACATACCTCCACAACAAAAAAACCAAAGAAATGTTACATCTATGTACTGCATTTTCTTGGAAATAATGGATCTCTACTCACTGCTCCACAAATTTCATGACATCCTTGATATCCAAATCTCCCCATTTAATGACATGGGAGTCATTGTGAAGATACCAAAGAAGCTGAGAGATGTGGAATATGTCATGGATCCTCTATAGTTGTGGTGTAAACGCCAACCGATATGCCACCTTGACAACTCACTCCAAATCTCAAAGGACCCAACAAACCTAGGTTAATTCTCAATCCCCAACCAAACCTCTAAATCCCCTGTTGAGGGGAAACCTTCAAGAACACATGGTCCCAAACCTTGAACCCTAATGGACTCCTCCCGATACCAACATAACACTTATTTCGGTCTTGTGTTGATTTCATCCTTTCATGGTAAAGATGAACCTTTTTTGTTATACTCTGTACCACATCAGGACTAAGAACTGTTTCTTCCCCAACCTATATCTATCATAATAGAGAAAGGAATGGTCACTCGTAAAACACCTCAAACAGATTTATACCGATGGATGAGTGATGGATATTATTATAAAAAAACTCAACCAAGGGAACGTTCCATGACCATGATCCTCCAAAGTCTAAAATGAATGCCTGTAAAATTCCATTCAATGTTTGAATAGTTTGCTCCGTCTACCCATATGTCTGAGGGTATAAAGTTGTGTTGAGTCATAACTAAGTACTAAAATTATGTTGTAATTACCTCAAAAATCATGAGGTAAAATGTGCATCTTTATCCAAGATAATAGACATTGTAAATAAATAAAACCACACCACCTCACCCACATACCTATTATCTAAATAATCCACTACACTTGACCCCATGATTGCTAATAAGTGGGCTGATTTCATCAACTGATCCACAATCATCCAAAAAGAATCAAAATATCCCTGAGATTATTGTAACCATGTGATCAAATCCATAAATATTTCATCAAATTCTACTTAATAACATCCAAACAATACAAAAAACTGCTAGGAGCATGATGCTCAGCCTTTACCTGCTAGAAAACTAAACACTTCACCATAAACTCTACCACTTCCCATTCTATCCTGGGATACCAAAACTACATCCTCAAACCAAGGTACATCTTGGAAACTATTGTTTTAACCACCAAAGGTGAGCTATGAAACTCATAAAAGACTCCATTGTTAGTACCTACCAGAACAAACAACCTCCCATGAAATAACATCACGTTCTGACCATTCTCCGACCATCCCACTAGAGCATCACCATAGATAACACAATCATGCATCACCTCTTCCTTTGAGACTCCCCACTAAGAATCATCTACCATCTCCATCAAAGAAAAATGCACCATCACCTAAAATAAATAGCCTCTTCCATCAACCACCCATGTATCTAAGTGCAAGGACACAAACTCCTCCATTGCTATCCAAGAATCCATGGACTCCTGAATAACATCCTTTTATGAATTTATTCTGAAATAATTGGTTACAGTATTCCCTTTTCCTAAGTTTTATGAGATATAAAAATCATAATTCTGAAGAAACTTCATACGACTCTACTATCGTAGATTCAGATCATGATGATAAAAGATATACCTATGGATATTGTGATCCATGAAGACCATAAAGCTCTCCCCAATGAGGTAAAGTTTCCACAAATTCATTGCAAACACAACTGTTTCTAGATCTAGATCATGGGTTTCACAGTTATGCTCATGAGGACTTAACTATATAGACCCATATAATATAATCGCTCTATAGTGAATCAACATGCATACCAAGCGCATATGGGAAGTAACACAAAACACCTAAAACATCACACCCTCCTCAAGAAATTGAAGCACTGGAAAATGGATCAAATTTCCCTTTAGGTAACAGAACATTGTCTATAACTGATCAGTCCATGAAAAATACTAGTCCATTCTAGTCAACACTATCAACAGTGCTTAAAATCGATAGAAATCAGGCACAAACCTTCGATAATGGCCTTCAAGACCAAGAAAACTGCAAACCTCTACTATGTTCTTGGGTGATTCCCAAGAAAAAATTGCCTCAACTTTAAATGGGTCTACTGGCACACTATACTGAGACACCATGTTCCCAAGGAAATTCTCTTCCCATGTCTAAAAGATACACTTGGAAAAATTTTCATATAATAGGTGTAACATCCCAGGAAAATAAAGAATATGGAATTTTCTTATTTATTAATATTTGTGAATTAAATATTAATTTTACTTTAAAGGGGGTTCTATGTTCAATGGTTACCCGATATGAAACAATGGGTTTCTTTGAAATCTTATGTTTCACACTAATAATATAATATTATTATTTTAAATGGTATTTAATGCCTAGATATTTTATTGGAGGGAATGAATAGAACGAACTAAAATATGAATATAATGGTTTTTTAAATGTTTTTACATTTATCCAATAAATTTTAAAGGCTTAAAATAAGAAAGAATCTGATTTTAAGCATAAATACTCTAATATTCAATAAAAGGTCGGTTTACCGCCTTTTAATGGAAAACCATTTTTAAATATACTTTTTTCACTTTTATATTTTATATTTGAAAAAATAAAAAACTTATTTAGAATAAAAACATCAAAATTTACTTTGGGTAAATTTTAGGTATTTTTCTGATAATGTTCATTTTTTAATGAATAGTTAAAAATACTGTATTTCAATTCAAAACTGACTTTTAATATATTTTATTTATATGGTTAGATTATCTTTTTAAATGGTTCTAATGTGTAATTAGATTATATTTTTACCATTTAATCCAATTATGGTCATTGGAAGTAATTTTACTTTAAAATTGGATATAAACAAGTGTCAATCTTTTGATAGTTATTATTTATTAAAAACACACTTTTTGTTTTGACATCGGGAATTAATTTTAAATTAGTTTCTTCCACTTCTGTATTTTGGATTTGGAAAAATTGATTTCATATTTGGAATCTGGAGGTCCAAATTTTGTAAATAGGTAACTTTTATTTTTATACATTATGAATATTTACTTCAGTAAATATTTTATTTACCATGGTAAAAGGGTAAAAAATAATATTATAATAATATTAAATTACCCTAACATGTTTCCTAATCTTATTGGTTGATACATGTCCGACCATGGTCATCCTTGGGTTGATTTTGGGACCCCATGGAGCCACTTGGGAGTGATAATGGAACTTTATATTGATTAATTTAAAGTAAATAAAAAATGACATAAACAATTATCTTTTAGTAAATTAATTCTTACATGGGTTTATATAAGTTATATCTTTAACTACAAGTAAACCTTTTGAATCAGCCCAAAGGGAGATACCCGATTTAAAGGTAACAACTTCTCTTAAGTTATTTTGTTTTATTTTACTTCTACAACCTCATGAACTCTTTTTGTTGCTTTATTTTATAAAAAAACAAGTATACTAAATATAAAATGTTGTTTTTATGAGAATTATTCTAATTACACTTACACAGACCTCCATCTAATGGGTAAAGAACATATTGTTTCTGTGAACGACGAACTACTGCCTCACGAAACGATGATTGTTCAATCTTATCCTTCCACCTTTTATGGTAAAAATTATGATGGAACTATATTTATATATGATATATATTATATTTATATTATCTATATACTTTTTTTATTTTACATTTATAGAATACCTTTATGGTTTTTATAATGGATAAATGCGATAATTTCATTTGAGGAAGTGCGGACTACCGCCCCCTCAAAGTGATATGACTCGTTCATGACATACATAGGATATATAAAGGATGGAGTCAGTGAAATTAGATATTATATTATATAGGAATTATAATATTCCTATGTATCATTAAGTTTTCGTTCCATTAAAATACAAAATAGAAATGAAAGTAGCGTTCACGCGTACGTACGGCTTACCGTCTCCATGAACGGTGCATTTCATTTCTTATCTCTAAATGTTATGTACTGTTATAAATACATATATATACTGGATCTATATGACATATATGATATCTAAATCATGAATATCATTCTGGAGATAATAAAATGTTGACCACATGAACAACATGTAATTATAAAAAGTTCATTTTCGACTCAAGTACCAAATATCAAAAAAATGACCGTTATTAACTTAAATGATTAAATAATGTTTTTAGCATGGTAATAAGTGATATAAAATGGAAAATAAACTTGTAAAAAGTTCTTAAGTAAGTATAAATTAACTTTAGTTTATTATTCAGGAGATTAAAGAACAAACGGGTCAAGTCGGACATGAGGTAAGGGACTTCATCTCAATCTCCTTTCGTTGAGGCATATTTTGATTTTATACATGACTTTATTTTATATGATGTATAAAACCCTTTTAATTTTCATTTAATTTAAAGGGAATATTTTTATATGAAGTGTTTTACTAAACGACAAAAAAGAATTTTTCTTTTTTACGTAAGCGGTGACAACAACCTTTTCCACCATCACGAGTATTATTTGATCTATGGCTTCCTTAACAAGTCGTAATGTTTTTAAAAGGAAAATAAATACCATATAATATTTTACATATTTTGGTATTGAAAATGGTTTTGATAATTTATTTGTTATGACAATATATTTAAATGATATATTGTGATGGAAATGTGTAAATTTTATCTTTCCTTTATGTTTGTTTTATGTGTTGTGATTAAGTTATGGTTCTTGGTCATTTTTTATGTATACGGGTGGTTTCATGATAAACCTAGGGTAGGTGAGGCCGATATAGCTCTCCAATGCATTGGGTAATGTGACAGAGGTAAACAATAATGTTTCTCTTAATAGATTATGGTAATATACTGTGATGGGTATTCCAAATATAACTTCCTACGTGGTTGTGAAATCTACAACGTAAGTATGTTATGGATGCCACAAGTTACCTTTATGTTTTTTGATTACTATGTGTTATTCATAAATCTTATGATTACATGAGGTATGTTAAAAAGATTATGTTTTAATGGACTGATGTTTTCTTTCATTATTTTATAACCCTTACTGAGCTTTTTATGCTCATCCCATGTTTTTGAAATGTTTTTCACAGGACTTAAAGATGAATAGAGTCAAGGATGGGATCAAGGAAAAGTCATGATGTCTAAAACATGGAACTAGGCATAAATCATTTTTTCAAGAGTTTTTATTTCATGAAAAAAATGGAAACTGAGTACAAGTGTCTACTTTGTAATTTTTGAGATGCAATGTAATAGTTATAGCCTAATTATTTAAAACCCTGAACTTATCATGCTAAGATTGAATACAGATCTAAATAGGTTTATTTTCAGAAATATTTTAATTTGTGTACAAGGATTAACCCTTACTTTTGATAAAATATCAGGAATCTGAGAAACTATCAAAATATGGAAATGAATTTTACCTTTCACATATTGCTAAAAATAAATGAACTGTTCAGATTAATGAAGTGCTCGTGGTAAATGAGTACCTTTATTTTTTTCTGATGAGTTTCCTAGTATTATACCTGATCGGGAAGTTGAATTTACTATTGACTTAGTTCTTGATGCTAATCCAATTTCAAAACCCCCTTATTGAATGGATCAAATTGAACTTTCAGAGTTAAAGAATCAATTTCATGAGTTATTAGATAAATGTTTCATTCGACCTAGCACATCACCATGGGGTCCTCCTATCTTGTTTGTTAAAAAGAAAGACGGTTCAGTGAGGCTTTTCATTGATTATAGAGCATTTAATAACATCACTGTTAAGAACAAGTATCATTTGTCTCATATCAATGATTTGTTTGATCATCTCCAGGGAGCTCAGTATTTTTAGAAGATTGATTTGAGTTCAGGGTACCATCATTTGAAAGTAAAAGAAGCAGACATTCTGAAGACCATGTTTCATACTAGATATGGCCATTATAAATTTCTGGTTACACCTTTTGGATTAACCAATTCAATCTTTGTATTCATGGATCTTATGAATAGAATTTTTTGTGAGTTATTGGCTAAGTTTTTAGTTGTGTTCATTGAGGATATTTTGGTTTATTCTAAAAGTAAAGAGGACTATGAAAGTCATTTAAGGGTTGTCTTTCAAACCTTAAAAGAAAATAAATTGTATGGGAAATTCAACAAGTGAGAGTTTTGGTTACAAAAAATTTCATTCCTTGGTCACATTGTTTCCAAAAATGGCATAACTTTTGATCCTTCTAAAACAAAGGTTGTTGAAGAATGGCCAATACCCACAAATATAAACAAGATCCATAGTTTTTATAGGTTAGTGGGTTATTACCGGAGGTTTGTTGAAAATTTTGCACGATTATCTAGTCCAATGACTAAGTTAACTCAAAAAGGTGTTAAGTTCATCTAGAAATAATAATGTGATGAATGTTTTTAGGAATTGAAAAGAATATTGGTGAATGCTCCAGTTTTGGCATTGCCTTCTAGAAATGGTGAATTTGTTATCTACAGTGATGCTTTGTTGAAAGGACTTGGTTGTGTCCTAATGCAGAATGATCGAGTAATTTCTTATGCTTCACGTCAGTTGAAACCTCATGAGTTAAATTACCCTACACATGATTTGGAATTATCTACTGTTGTTTTTGCTTTAAAAATTTTGAGGCATCATTTTTATGGATTAAAGTGTGAAATATATACCAACCAAAAAAGTTTGAAGTATATATTCACTCATAAAGAATTGAAAATGATACAGAGGAGATTTTTGGAATTAATCAAGTATTATGATTTCACAATTCATTACCATCTAGGAAAGGAAAATAAAGTGGTTTATTCTTTGAGTCAAAAAAGTAATGCTACATTAACCCTGTTACATTTGGGACGAGATCCTTTGGTTTTTGATTTGATGAAATTTGACATATAATTTTTTAGTGTAGTAAATTCCTCTGTTTTGTTTCAGGTGTCAGTGAAATCATCTCTATTAGACAGAATTAAGAAAGCGCAGAAGGAAGATAGTGAGTTGCAGAAAAAGGTACAGTTGGTTCATAAGGGTAAGTTGCTTGATTTTAACATTGATAATGATTTTGTTTTGAGTTTTGGGAAGAGATTATGTGTGTCTTGTGATTCACAGTTGAAGAATGAGTTGTTATGTGAAGCTCAGAGTTCTCCGTTTTTAGTTCATCCTGGATGTACTAAGATGTACAATGATCTTTGGGAGTATTACAGGTGGGATAGAATGAAAATAGATATTCTTGACTTTACTATGAAGTGTTTGACTTGTTAGAAGGTTAAAGCAGAGTGGTGGTTACCAAATGGGGTGCTTCAGCCTTTACCGATTCTAGAGTGGAAATGGTGAAATATATTTATGGACTTCGTTGTGGGATTACCAAATACATCACGAGGTAACAATGCAATCTAGGTTATTATTGATTAGTTGACTAAATCTGCTCATTTCCTTCCTATTTGAGATACTTTTTCTCCATATCAACTTTCTCAGTTGTATGTTAAAGATATTGTCAGGTTACATGGAGTTCCCATCTTCATTGTATCTAATCATGATCCTAGGTTTACTTATAACTTTTAGAAAGGCCTTTAGATTTTGTTTGGTACTGAATTAAATTTTAGTACAACTTTTCATCCATAATCAGATGGGCAGTTAGAACGAACAATTCAGACCTTAGAGGATATGTTATGTGCTTGCTCAATGGATTACCAGGGAAGTTGGGACTAACATCTTTCTTTGGTTGAATTTTCTTATAATAACTGTTTTCATTCCAGTATATAGATGGCTCCAATTGAAGAATTATATAGGAAGCGGTGTCGAACTCCAACTTTTTGGGATGAAGTGGGTGAAAGGAAGTTGATGGGACCAGAATTGGTAGAATATATGGCATAAAAAGTTTAGTTGATTTAGAATCACATGTGAACAGCTTAGAGCAGGTAGAAAAGTTATGTGGATAATTGAAGGAAGGATATTTCTTTTGAGGTAGGTGATCATGTCTTTCTCAAAGTTTCTCCATGGAAAAGTGTGATGCGTTTTGGTAAGAAGGGAAAGTTGAGTCCAAGGTTCATTAGACCTTATGAAATTATATAAAAATTTGGATTAGTTGCCTACAGAGTGGCTTTACCTCCAAGTTTATCCCAGGTAGACAACGTTTTTCATGTTTCAATCTTGAGAAAGTATATGCTGGATCCATCTCATGTTTTGATCCTAGAGATAGTTCAATTGGAAGAGAATCTATCTTATGAGGAGCAGCTAGTCCAGATTCTTGACTGTAGAGAGAAAGTGTTGCGAAATAAGGTAATTCATTAGGTAAAGTTTTTGTGTAAAAACCATATGGTTAAAGAGGCAACGTGGGAATCTGAAAATGCTATGAGGGATAAATACCCCCACTTATTTGATAAGTGAATAAAAATTGCGAGGACGCAATTCCCAAAAGAGGGGAAGGATGTAACATCCCAGGTAAATAAAGAATGTGGAATTTTCTTAATTATTAATATTTTTTTATTAAATATTAATTTTACTTTAAAGGGGATTCTATGTTCGATGGCATACCTGATATGCAACAACGGGTTTCTTTGAAATCTTACGTTGCATACTAATAATATAATATTATTATTTTAAATGGTAGTTAACGCCTAGTTGTTGTATTGGAAGAAATGAATATAACTAACTAAAATATAAATATACATGTTTGTTAAATGTTTTTACATTATCTAATAAATTTTAGAGGCTTAAAATAAGAAAAAATCTGATTTTAAGCATAAATACTCTAATATTCATTAAAAGGTCGATTTATCTCCTTTTAATGGAAAACCATTTTTAAATCTACCTTTTTTCACTTTCATATGTTCTATTTGGCAAAATAAAATTATTCTTTAGAATTGGAACATCAAAATTTACTTTGGGTAAATTTTTGGTATTTTTCTGATAAAGTTCATTTTTTAATGAATAGTTAAAAATACTGTATTTTAATTCAAAACTACCTTTTTATCTAATTTATTTATATGGTTAGATTATATTTTTAAATGGTTTTAATGTTTTATTATATTATATTTTTACCATTTAATCCAATTATGGTCATTGTAAGTAATTTCACTTTGAAATTCGATATAAACAAGTGTCAATCTTTTGATAGTTATTATTTCTTAAAAACACGCTTTTTATTTTGACAACAGGAATTAATTTTAAATTAATTTTTTCCACTTATGTGTTTTGAATTTGTAAAAATGGATTCCATATTTTGAATCCAAAGGTCCAAATTGTGTAAATGGGTCACTTTTATTTTTAGACATTATGAATATTTACTTCAGTAAATATTTTCTTTACCATGGTTAAAGGGTAAATCTGGTAAATAAGGGAAAAATAATTTTATAATAATATTAAATTACCCTAACATATGTCTTAATCCTATTTTCTGATACATTTCTGACCATGGGCATCCTTGGGTTGATTTTGGGACCCCATGGAGCCACTTGGGAGTGATAATGACACTTTATATTAATTAATTTAAAGTAAAGACCAAAATGACATAAACATATATCTTTTAGTAAATCAATTATTAAATGGGGTTATATAAGCTATATATTCAACTATAAATATTAATTTGAAATCAAAAAATATTTCCTACATCATTATATTTTTTTTATAATTTTTAGACAATATATAAATAAAATTATTTATGACATAATAATGATGCAGTGTTTACCACATTAATGAATGATTTAAATAAATAAGATTACAAAAATTAAACCAATATCGAAAACCTATCCAATTCTTATTGGATGATTTTATTTCTACAAATAGTCATCTTATATTCTACTTTAATGATTTTTGGACCTTTATAAACCGAAAATCATTATATAATAAAATAATATTTTCAAACTTTCTTAAAGAGCTCCTCCTCCCCCTTACAAAAATCCCTCACCTATAACCCATTACTCACACCTATAAAGCCTCTTTTCTCATCAAACATCTTTCCAATTAATCTCCCAAGATCCCTATCTTCATCCTAGAATCCTTCCCATAGGCATAAGTCAATTCAAGTAAACCTTTTGGTTCAAACCAAATGGAGATGCCTGATTTAAAGGTAACTTCTTCTCTTAAGTTCTTTTGTTTTATTTTACTTCTCCAACCCCCTAAACTATTTTTATTCCTTTATTTTATAACAACACCAGTATACTAAATATACTAGGTTATTTTTATGACAAGTATTCTAACTACACTTACACACACCTCCATCTAATGGGTAAAGAACATACTGTTTCTGTAGACGGCGTACTACTACCTCACGAAATGATGATTGTTATATCTTCTCCTACCACCTTTTATGGTGGACATTATAATGAAACTGTATTTATATGTGATATATATTATATTTTTATTGTATCTATACTTCTGTATTTTAATTTATATCATACCTTTATGGTTTCCATAATGGGTAAACATGATAATTTCATTTGAGGAAGTGATGACTACCGCCCCGTCAAACTGATATGACTCGTTCATGACATACGTGGGACGTATAAAGGATGGAGTTAACGAAATTATATATGATATTATATAGTAATTATAATATACCTATGTATCATTAAGTTTTCATTCCATTAAAATACAAAATAGAAATGCAAGTAGCGTTCATGCATACGTACGGCATACCATCTCCATGAACGGTGCATTTCATTTCTTATCTCCAAATGTTATGTACTATTATAAATACATATATATACTAGATATATATGACATATATGATATCTAAATCATGAATATAATTCTATAGATAATGGAATTTTGACCACATGAACAACTTGTAATTATAAGAAGTTCATTTTTGACTCAAGTACCGAATATCGACAAAACGACCGTTATTAACTTAAATGATTAAATAATGTTTATAACATGGTAATAAGTGATATAAAAGGAATAATAAAAATTAAAAGGGTTCTTAATCAAGTATAAATTAACTTTAGTTTATTATTCAGGGGATTAAATAACGAACGGGTCAAGTCGGACACGAGGTAAGGGACTTCGTCTCAATATCCTTTCATTGAGGCATATTTTGATTTTATACACAATTTTTTTTATATGTTTTATAGAACCCTTTTAAATTTCATTTAATTCAAATGGAATCTTTTTATATGTATCATTTTACTAAATGAAAAAAAAAATTATCATAAGCGGTGACAACGACCTTTTCCACAGTCGTCAGTATTATTTGATCTAGGGCTTCCTTAACAAGTCATAATGTTTTTAAAAGGAAGATAAATATCATATAATCTTTTACGTATTTTGGTATTGGAAATGGTTATGTTAATGTATTTATTATGAAAATATATTTAAATTATATATTGTGATTGAAATGTGGAAATGTTATCTTTCCTTTTTGTTTGTTTTATGTGTTGTGAATATGTTATGGTTCTTGGGAATTGTTTATGTATACGGGTGGTTCCATGATAAAGCTAGGGTGGGTGAGCCCGATATAGCTCTACAATGCATTGGTTAACATGATGGAGGTAAAAGATAATTTTTCTCTTAAGATATTTAGAGAATATACAGTGATGGGTATTCCAAATGTAACACCCTATGTGGCTGTGAAAGCTACAATGTAAGTATGTTATAGATGCCACAATTTACCTTTATGTTTTGTGATTACTATTTTTTATTCATAAATCTTATGATTACTTGAGGTATGTTAAAAATATTATGTTTTTATGGACTAATGTTTTCTTTCTTTATTTTATATCCCTTACTGAGTTTTTTATGCTCATCCCAAGTTTTTGAAATGTTTTTCACAGGACTTAAAGATGAATATTGTCAAGGATGGGATCAAGGAAGTTTCATCCTGTCTAAAACATGGAACTAGACCGGACTCTTTTTTTCAAGAGTTTTTATTTTATGAAAAAAAATGAAAACTTATTAGAAGTGTCTACTTTGTAATTTTTGAGTTGTAATTTAATAGTCATGGCCTAATTCTCTAAAAATATAAACCTGAAAAGATCTTCAATGTGAATTATCCATTTAATTTAAGATTATGTAATGTTTTAAGGTCGGGTCCTTATAATAGGTGTCATCAAAGTACCTGTAAAATAACTCTGAGATGTTCGTCATGCTCCTCCTTTGACTTTGGGTAAATCATGATATCATCGATGAATACAATGAAAAAATGGTCCAGTAACTGATAGAACATACATTTCATAAGCTCCATGAACACATATGGTGTGTTCATAACACTAAATGACATGACTAAAAACTCATAGTACCCATACCTTCATCTGAAGGAAGTCTTCATGATATCACCATTTTTTACCCTCAATTGGTGATATCGAGACTAAATTTTGATCTTATAAAACCAAATCTCCCCTATTAACTAGAAAAAAAGATCATTTATCCTAGGAATACGTTAACGGTTCTTAACCATTACCCGATTCAACCTCTAGTATTCTATACACAACCACATACTACCATCCACCTTCTTCGAAAATAACACTAGAGCACCCCATGGAAACACACTGTACTGGATAAAACTCTTCTACATCAAATAATCTATTTGAGTCCTCAAATCCCATAACTCAAAATATTTCATTCGATAGGAATCCATCAAAATCGAAGAATTACAAAACCGTAGGTCTATCCCATACACAACATCATGTTGAGGCGGTTGTATCGTAACCTCATCGGTAAAAACATACTGAAATTACCCAATAACCCTAGGAACCTCCACCATCCCAACCTTTGGTGATTCCACAGACAACTCATCCGTCAAAGAAATAATGTGATCCACATGCCGACTACCCACTTGAAAACCCCACTCGCCAATGAAAACTACAGATTGTCCAAATACTAGTTCACCTCTACCTCTCTATTAACAACCACCTCCATGACCAAAATTAATTCAAGTTCCCTAACATTAGGAACATCCTAAGGTTGGACTCAAATATCTCCATATCCCCTCGGCAAAGAATATGCCTATCTTACCTTCTGCTGAAATGGTATCATTGGAAACTGGAACTAAGGTTGGTGCTAAACATGACTGTCTCCACCAAAATGAGGCTGAAGAACCACTAGGAACTAGTTCTGGTGATGTATACAACCCCCATAAACAAAACACACTGACCTGATATCTCTAGGAAAAGTATGAAACCCACTAAGCCTAGAATGTAGGAAAGGAAACTACTGAGGCTGAATCCTTATTGGTTGAAACCTCAAAGGTCCTGGAATCGAAGACTCATCACTAACAACTCTACTCTTCTAGAAAACCTACTAATTCACCTCTCATGGTAAACCTCCTCATGAGTTCATCCACTCGATCACCTCCACCTTCTTTTGAACCTTTAGATACGTTGACAAAGTAAAATGAGTAACTATATAATGGATACAAAGACAAAGTTCCTTCTTAAGATGTCTTGTGTGTGACTTCTCATTAGAAAAAAGATCTGGTGAAAACATAGAAGGTCCTTGAACTTGATTCATAACTCCCATACTAACATACTCTTCTGCTAAAGAGAAAGAAACTACTAAATCTTTACTACCTTCATTGTCGATGAAAGGAACTCTTCCGGGAAATCTTTCTAAAATTCAACCCATGAAACATTTGCATCCTTCCACTCACCTAGATACAATATCCACCACTGATGCATAGCTCCCCTCATTTAATAGACTACAAAAGAGACCCAGTATCCCATCAAGGTCCACATCAAACTGAAAGAGATCTTATGCTCTTCTAGCCAACTCTCCATCACTACATCTGAAAAACTTCATTGAACTTCCCCAAAGTATGCCACTAAAAATCACACAACGTCCTCTGCCACTGATCATCCTCCTCAATCAGATTAACCCTATTGTGATCAACTGGATCAGCCTACTAAACCTCAACTACCTGATTCACATGCAGACAACAAAAAGGATACATATATGAAATAAAACAAGAATTTACTAATCCTTATAGTATATAATTTTATTTAGATTCATTTTAATTCACTTTATTCAATATAAACCTTTCAAAAACAACTCCAACTAAAATAAGAACACAATTCACCATGATACACATACCTATCCTAGGTCTCTACCCTACAAATGGGTCCACATCACTTAACCATTCAATAAGATCAGAGTTTGTGCACTATATCATGGGGGTCCCTAAAATCATGTGTATTATCTAGTCTCTCTGGCCTATGTCATGCACCAAGGTCAAATGGCATTGTTGTCATACCAAACCATGAAATCTACACTATTCCTAACTCAAAATTTCATTATATATCTCAACCATGACCTATGATCCAACTCTATCATGATACCCTCCCACCAAAGATACTAAAATGAGGGGAGAGGGATAATTATCCTTGAGTCCCGCCTTTAGTAGGCCCTAGGTTGGTGACTATAATTGATGGTATAAAAATCTCATAAAATGGGAGGCATTACCCTCTATAATAATGTAGGATCAAAATATAAAATGAATCATCCATAAAAAAACTCCATGACATAATATAAAAGAACCAAAATCATCCCACAATGAATTTATAAATAAAAATTTTATGGATAAAAGTATCCAAGGTAAATATCCAAAAGAAAAACTAAGGTAGAAACACAAAAACTATACAAGGTATGAGCTATTAATGTCTATTATGGTAAATTTAATCCTCTTAGAAACCTAAAATAAATTTATATATGTAGGGTGAGAATACAAGTATACTTAGTAGGAAAACCAAATTCTCTCATGCACATGTGAAAGAAGAAAACTAATGCACCTGTGAGAAAATAGAAGAACCAACAGTGCCTAAACAGATAAATTATCCATCCCAACCTCACTAAGGAACTCTCACTAAATAACACAATCCAAATTCATACTTCTTGGAATTCCCATATCTTCTGAATAACATATACCACATGGTCACATCACATCGCACACAAAAATACCTACTTCATCACCCCACAGCATGGTCACATCGCATCTCACATGAAGACACCTGGGTCATCACATCACAACCATAACTAGAGTAGTTGGATATCGTGAACATCAAGGACATCAACCTAAGGCCTTCCTCCTACCATGCACACCTACAACATAAGCCTCTACACACCACAGTCACAATATGTCTCACCCGAAAACACCTGGGTCATCGTCCCACAACACAGTCATCACATCTTTCCCAAAAACACCATGGCCATCACCTAGTTCACTAACAGACCTTTATCCATCACATCATGTGCATATCTACTCACCTGTAAGAGAGAGTGGTAAATAATGAGTAGTCATCCATCTATCCTTGTCACCATGATGTTGGGAAAAACACCCCCCACATGACTATGTGGGTGTCGACACATAGTTCTCAACATGGGTGGGGTGAGTATATAAATCACAAGGAATATACAAGTATATACATATAGCCACACACAATCCCAGCCTATGGGATCACTACCAAATGATAAAAAACTCACAACATCATCACTTTTGTTGTTTCCACTAAATTCATAACACCACATAAGCCATAATCTACATTTCATGTTTCTAACCAAGCCCATTTATTTCATTATTAAGCATCAACCACATTTAACCACACATATAATCATTTATTTGTCCATTAGTCATTTCAATTCCATTAACCAAACCCTATCCATTTCAATAATATTATGTAATTATTCTATCACTGCCTAGGATTCTAGCTTAATTCTAACACACATCATAAAAAATTCATCATTCCCATAGAACCATCTCCTCACTGCCCCCAAAATCATAGTTAAACAACCACCACCTCACCACCCCAAAATCACATCCAAACAACCACCACATTACCACCCCAAAAGCACAGCCAAAAAACCACCACCTCACCACCCCAAAATATTGGGCAAAGAACCACCACCTTGTTGCCCCGAAAGTATAGCCACATCTCACCCATCAACACCACATCTCATCGAAAACATGCATCACCACCCCACAAGCATGACCACACATCACAACACATAAAAGACCATATTATAGATTTAACAAAGCAGATTTTAGAACATTTCACTTTATTTTAGGGATGTTATCACACAAATCATAAATCCAAGGAAAACCATTTCATTAGAAAAATATAGGTGGTTAGCTAATTTCCATTTTAGGGTTATATCAAAACAATTGTAATAGGCATAATAGTCACATTACATAACATCCATCGCAAAAAAATCTCCCAATGGCCACAATTTTCAGTGGGGCATCAAGCCCATACAATCCATCATATCACAATAATATCAATGCTAGAAAAGCATGTGAATCATTACAATTTCCCCACTTCAATTTCAATTATCAAATTATTTATCTTTGATTAAGACAGCACAACCATAACCCATAGATAAAAAAAATAAACCCCTCTTGCATGATGCACAATAAATAGAAACAAGGTATTTCATACCTCAAAGAATCTTTTTTGACTTCCTACGCACCAAAAGTTGAAGAAAAAACACCCGAAAACCACAACCACATGCAAAAACCATGGATCAACCATAGATTTCCAATAGGGATCAACTGGAATAAACAGATCAAAGTGGGAGGAAGTGGGATAGATGATCCCTCAAAATAACCTAGGGATTACCTCAAAAACAAGATGGAGGAGGGTTTAGGTGAATGTGAAAACTTGGCTGGGAAAATAACTTAAAAACTAGAAACCTAGCAGTTTCACATCATGTAATATATATACACAACATGAATTCGATTGGAATTAAAAAAATCCAACTTTTTTCAAAAAAATCATATCCATAGAATTTATTTAATAAATTTCATGAATTCCACCTACACGATGTGTAATCCATATCATGGGTTACCCCTTAGCTAACTTACAAGTCGTGCACCATACAGCTATACAAGACATAAACCACATTTACACATCATGAAAACCACTTACATGACATGAACTTCCTGCAAAATTTCTATTGTAGCTCCAACCTCTACCGAAAACTCCTAGAACTACCCCCAAACACCTACAACCACCAAAACTAGTAAAGTAACAGGACAGAAAGTCATGTTTTGTTACAATCATTCTTTTCTTCGAGATAGAAAAAGGAAAACTAGTTGCGAAGAATGAACCCATATTCCCAGGTGCAGTCTTCTAATGGGAAACCCAACCATTTGATGAGGCACTATGGTGGAATAATATCTTTTTTAGGCTGAAGACTCCTGGATAACACTATCTCTGGAAGAAGTGCATTAGTCTCATCACCCTTTAAGTTAATAGGAAGAGTTTCTTGGACATAGTTAGGTCCCACTATTTTTTTGAGTTTTGAGACATGAAAAATAGGGTGAATGTGGGACAAGGGAGGTAGATCAAGCTAGTAATCCATAGGGAATATTTTCAACTAAATTATAAATTTTCTATAGAAACATAGGAGAGTTTTTGATAAATTTTTTAGTTCAAGGAGTGTTGTTTATGAGGTCAAAGGTGTATGAAAACATGATCCCTCGCATGGAAGGTAATGTTGCAGTAATGTTTGTTAGGTTGTTGCTTTATAATATCTTGGGACTACCCCAAATGATATTTTATTTGTCTTATGGCCTTCCCATATTCTATTAGGGCATGGGCTATAGAGAGAATCTTGATTTAAAAAGGCAATAAATTTAGCAATGTGGGTGGGGGATTTCCATAAATTGCTTCAAATGAAGTCATGTTTATAGATGCATGCCAAGTGGTGTTTTAGCATAATTAAACCCATGGGATCTTTTAAGACCACTATTTGGGTTTTTCTCAAGAAAAAAAAGTAAAGATAGATCTTAAGGAATCGGTTAACTACTTTGGTTTTTTCATCAGTTTATGGGTGGTACGCAAAGCTAATCTTTAAGTTAGTTCCTTGGAGTTTGAATAATTTAGTCCAGAAATGGCATATAAAATAGGTTCATGGTCACTTATGATTGAATTTTGGATTCCATGTAGTCATATGGTCTCTAAAAAAATATCATCCCTAATTTTCACCATATAAGGGTGTTCTATGGGGGATAAAATGGTTATTTTTAGATAGGTGACTTATGATGATAAGAATCACAGTGTAGCCCTGGGATTTTGGTAGCCTAGTGATAAAATCCATAGATATCGGACCACACAAGTTGTAGGATTTCTAGTGGTTGTAACAATCTAGTAGAAGAAAGTTTGTACTTATTATGTTGTAAAATGTCATATAGTCAAATGTACTCCTAGAGTTATTTTTTCATAACAATCCAATATAAATTGGTGGTTAATTTTTTGTGAGTGTAATAAAAACATGAATGGACACCCTATGGAGTTGAATGGAATTTATCCAACAATTTGGTTGCCTAATGGAATGAGCTAGAAAGAACCAAACATATATTATAACAGAGGATTCCCTGGTGAATTTAGTAGCATGAAAGGTGGTGGAGCCTTCGTTTAAAGCTACAATGACTTTTATTATGTAAGGGTCTTTTGAAATGTTGTAAAAATGGGTTCCCTATACCCAACTTGAAAAATACTTTTCAATTACCAAATAATGTATTTAGAGAGTTATTCATGATGTATACTTACCATAATAAATATTCCAAACCTGATATATATTTTTTCTTCCATTAGCATGGGGTGTGTCTGATAACGGTAGGTGTAGAGAGACATAAGGATGTGGAAAGCATGGGCGCATAGCATAGAAAGATAGGGACATAAGCGTGTAGAAGCATGAAAATTGGGGATTTTGATCCATCTCTTATGGGCCCTTTAGGCTGCCAAAATATTTGATTTTTTGGGTCACATATATGTAATTATCCTCATGGGTGATTTTTAATCCTAGTGGGGAGGGATGAGGTTTAGCTCACTTGTGTGTCTTGATTGTTTGTGTATGTTTATAGTTTGTAATCCCCTCATCCAGAATAAATATTATTATTACCTCTAATGTAAAATTATAGTGGTATATTTCAGGTGGTCACTCCATTCTCAAGTGGATCTACACTAAGTTTTATTCACACCATTATGAATTATCTAGGGATGGTTGGGTCCCTTAGGTTTTGGTGAATCCATCATTAAGATAACCCCCACACTTATTTCCCCTAGCATATGGGGCAGTTGTCCACACATATGGGTGTCCTCAAAAAGGTATTTTGTTTTAGACTTCCTAGATGTATGTGGGGGTGAATAAGGATATGTTCTAATTTTATAATCCTCTTAAACATAAATATTTGAAGTTGGATGTATGGTCTCAACCAAAGGAAGCTATGAGTAGTTATGTCGTGAACTTGAAATCATAAATTCATTGTTCCTTCAATGATTTGAATAATACTTAATCTGGAAGAATTATTCAGAAAGGATATGTTTCACATGTGAAAACAAACCATGATTTAATCTTTAAGAAGCTTGGAAATTTTCTATTTTTACACATATCATTCTACTTAAGGGGGAGGAACCATGGAATGTCAATGATCTAATGGATCGATTTTCTAATATTTGGGGTTTATCATACTAGAACATGATAACTATTTATAAAGGATTTTCCCATATTAACTTCTATTCAGATGATTTGAAAAGGAGAACCTAGGGGTTTTTGATCCATTATTCTAAAGTCTGTAATCCATAGGATATTAGAGTGGTATTTAAAATTAAACCCTTTTAATGTTAATATCTCTCACTCTTAATTATTGATTCATATTTATGGTAACATTGGATATATTGAAACCTAAAATACTTATTTCATTATTTATTATATAGGTGTTCCTATAAAATTAGATCATGAGATTATTAAGGCTCAATATGTCCAATTTTCAAGGGTCCCGGTTTAGATTGACTTGGTAGAAACAATGGTTGAGTAATTTTTCCTCGTCACTATAGAGTATAACCACAATGAGATAATTAAAATTGAAAGGTAGCCTCTCATTAATGTTGATTGAAAACTAATTAGGCGTCATTCTTCTAGCTATATGAGGAAAAACCCTTTATAGCTATGTAACATAATGATTCACTTTGAGGATATGTGTAAGATAATGATAGGGGATAAAAAAGTTAATGGGTTGTCCTCTTATAAATGGGAAATAAAAAATGATTATAAAGTTAAACCTATTACCCATGAGAAAAACATTGGTGACTTTAAAAAATGTATTATCCTTGCTGATGAGGTCATGGTGAATCATCATAAGTCACCTCATTCCACTAAAGCAGTTGATTATCATAGGTGAATTATAACTTTAGCTAGAAATCACCCCAACCTACTAAATTTACACTAGTGAATCATGATTTTAGTTATAAAGAACCACTTTCCACTGAAGTGCATCCTTTGATTTAATATTTTATTCATAAGTCTCCTCGGTCCACCGAAGTAGTTCTGGGGACTCAAGATTCTAACTAGAAGAATCCTTTTATCACAACCCTTGTCATTATTACACATTAATACATGATTTATTACATAATATTACACACAATAAAACCTAAAACATTGATAATTATAGTGTATTTTGGAATTAGTTACATTAATAACAACACAAAATAGGAAAAACATCATCTTTAATGAAAATGTTCTTAACATGCTCACACATAAAACAATATGGGATAAATTGGGGACATGCATAAGAAAGGAGTGAGATATAAATCCCATTTAGGGAATAAACATGGAATAACATGAAGAGAATAATACGTGTTATAAAATAGGCATATCAATGAGGCCTAAAAGGAGTATTAATTATAACCATGAGTAAGTATAAACATGAATAGCGAGACATGATATATCATGATAATCATAAAGGTGACCTGGGAAATGTGGAAACAACTTAAAACACTGCATCATAAACATAACTCAAGGCTAAATACCAAGAAATAATGATGGAAAGAGTACCAAAATAGAATAAGGTATAAATCCTATCCCAACATGTTGTCTCATGAGAATAAAAATTACCCAATGCATTTGAGTGTTATATAATTATGCATGCACACATCACTTTCATTTCATTCTCATGCTTAAATCGACCACATAGATCATAAAAAATGGATTCATTCATCATCTTATTTGATTACATGGTCAAAGAGTGTGGAATAAATACATATAAGTCCCATTTCAAATAAGTATAAGAATATAAAGGTGAACACCCTTGATAAACAAATGTGTACGGTATTCACTATACAATTGTTTTGACATGGAAAATTATTGTGAAATTTCGACATCATAACGGTGTCACTTAAAATTTTATAAAATGAGTTAATGAGAGAGAAAGGGGTCTCTCATAATTTTGAAATAAAATTTAAATTAATAGGGACATGTAAATATATATTCCAACATTAGGAATGGGAAATATAAGTCATAATATAATAAATAAACTTTAATTAAGAGGAGAATGAGAGGATCCCTTACCTTAAGAGTGTGACTTCAAATGCTTGGGAGGATATTCTTGAGAGCTTGGGGGAACCTTGGTAGGACCCCATATATGGGAGGGAATCGAAAGTATGTTTTCCAAGTATTTTTAGTGAAGATAATTGAGATATTGGGTGGGTTTATATAGGAAAAGAGAGGGGATTTCTTTATTATTTCTCAAACTTAGGTTTCGGACTCTATATAATAAAATAACCAAAACCAAAAACCATACCATGTTTTTTCCCATAGTTTCTACCAAAGAGGGGTGATTCAAGTTATTTTATACTTCAAAGCTCCTAAATTAATAAAATATTACCCTTATTTATGTTGAGGTGATTCATACTCTTATAGAAATGATTTTAAAACCTTAAAATATGTTATAAGTTTTGGAGGATTTATAATGGATTTATAAAATTTATAAAATAAACATAAAATCACATTATTTTAAAGGTAAAATATATATTTGGTTTTTTATACCTTTTATAGTATTTATTACATCACTTTTGGGTCATTATAAAGTCATAATACACACCATATATTTATATGGTATTTAATTTTTACCCAAAAATTCTACTATCTCGGAAAATTATGAAAAATTAACTATTGGATAATTTCAATTTTTGATTAAAAAATAATATTTATTTTAAAAAAATAATTTTATAAATATGTAAATTTTACATTTAAAATAAAATTGGCATTTATTAAGAAATCTTGGGTTTTTTTACGATAATATTTTTTGTACCCTTATAAAAAATACATTTGAATTCATAAAAATTATATGATCATTTATATTTAACAAAAATTATTTAATAATAATATTTTATTAAAATAATATTTATTTAAAAAATCCATTAATTCATCAAAATAAATTCCTTAAATGAATTTGAATATTACCCAAAAATACTATTTTTATTTTATTGTATCAAAATAAAAATCATTTATGAAGTAAAAAAAATAGGATGAAAATATGACCATTATTCTATGTAAAATAATGTACATACTCATATTTCTAGGCTATTTATACATATCCCTTTAATACACCTGCAAAAACCCTAAGAGTAAGGTGTTTGATAGTGAGACTTTCATGGGTTGGTTCAGCATATATGGATTGGGTTGTGATCTTAATAAGCATGAACATCTCTCATAAACAGTTTAACTCATGCTTAAGTTGTTATATATTAGCTTGGTCTTGCTCAAGGGAAATTCCCAGTGATTCTATCTCCCTTAGAAGCTTTGATAAATGGGATTTATAGGATATGATCCTAATAGTTGAGGTCATCACTTCTTTTATCTGTGTTAATTGGATTTGTTAAAACCCAATATTTATATTAACCATGTGATCACTATTCAATGGCTATATTATCAATGGTAAAGAAGATTAAATGTATTTTAAATATGATAGGATATAATAAAACCAAAAAAAATCATTTTTTTTATATAACCATAATACATAACAATACATTTAATATAAATCATAAGGGGGGTTTCTTTATAAATGTTCAGGTCATTATAATATTCCCCCTTCAGAAATTTCACCCTTGAAATTTTTATTTTCCACACTAAATCAGATGAGGTAAGCTCTATTTCATCACTTTCTCTAGTTCCCATGTCACTTATTCAAACTTTTGGTTTCTCAATAGCACTTTTACATGGTTCATTGTCTTATTTAATAGAACTTTTTCTCTACGATCTAAGATTTTCACCAGCTAATTTTTATGGAAAATATCATTCTCCAATGATACCACCTATGGATTGAGTACATGTGAGGGTTCTTGTGTGTAATTACTCAAGAGGTATACATGGAATACATCATGTACTTGAGAAATGTTAGGAAGAAGTGTTAATCGATAGGCCACCACTCTGATGTGATCAAGGATCTCAAAGGGTCGATGTATCTTGGACTAAGCTTTTCTTTCTTCCAAAATATCATAACTTTCTTTCATGGAGATATTAAAAGAAATACCATGTCTCCAACACCAACTCTAGGTCGATGATTGTCATCATAACTCTTATGTCAACTCTAGTCATCCTTGATGAGCTGCTAAATGGTTCAAACCCTTTCCACCATTTCCTCGACTATTTTAGAACCTATCAGTTATCATTCCCCAACTTCATTCTAGCATTTAGGTATTTTTCATTTATTCCCATAAATAGATTCATAAGGATCAATTTGGATTCTTGATTGGAAATTATTATTATATGAGAACTCTAGTAAAGGAAGATGTTGATCCCATCCTCCTTTGAGGTCAATTGAACATACTCTCAACATGCCCTCAATTTTCTGGATAGTCCTCTCAAATTGGACATCATTTTGAGGGTGATAATCCATGATAATGTTCAACTCAGTATTTAGAGTGTGTTGTAGAATATTATAGAACTTAGGGATAAATCTTGGATCTTGATCAGATACAATCGATAATGGTTTTTCGTGAAACCTTACCACTACTCAAATGTATATCCTTTAAAGTTGATCAAGTGATAAATTCTCTCAAATCACAATGAATTTTGTGGTATTTTTAAGATGATCCACTAAAACCCGGATAGAATTATTTCCTTTTTATGTCTTCATAAGACTAGTGACAAAGTCCATGGTGATATTTTCCCATTTCCATGTAGGTATGGGTAATGGTCGCATAATCTCCTTGGGTTTTTTCTTTTTAGCCTTCACATGATGATATAGAAGACATCTTGATTTATATTCCCTGATAACATTATTTATATTATCCCACCAATAGTTCTCTCAAATATATCAATACATATTTGTGCTTCCAAGATGGATAGAGAATCTCAAACTATGTTAATCATCCAATAAATCCTTATTTAACTTAGGATTTGAGGGTACACATGGCCATGACTCAAATATTATAATTACTTCTTCATTAAAATTGAACTTCGATGATTTCCCCTTTCTTATAGTTTCCAATTTCTTTGTAATTCTTACATCATCACTTTTATCATCCATTATCTTCTCCATAAGGGACATTTGAGCAATCATTTGCGAAAAAGATTGATGATATTTTCTTCCTTTACGGTTCTCATGTCTATCCTTTCCAAATATAAGAAGATCGGATCCCTCTCAATTATCATCAATGATATAATTATTGGATTCTTTATACTTATAGTGTCTTCCACTTTATTATATTTCCCAAGATAGTAGTGAATTGATTAGTCATGGTCCTTGATTAGCTCTAACCATCTTTTTTGGTGCGTATTCATCTCTTTCTTCACACTTCTCCCAACAGAGATAATTCCTCCATACATTAAAAGTTAATATCACTACATCTAACTCTAGATCATATTTTGGGTAGTTATTTTCATGAAATTTAAACTTTCTTAAATCATAGGCTATCACTTTTTCATTCTGCATTAGCACACATCCAAATCCCTTATTCAAAGCATCATTCAATACCACAAAAATTTCTCCAGTTGTGGGTAGTGTGACTACACATACAGTGATAAGACTTATTTTCAACTCCTTGAATCTCTCTTCACATTCATCATTCCAAAAAAACTTGACACACTTCTGAGTTATCTTGGTTAGAGGGTTTGAAAATTATCATAAATTTCTTTTAAATTAATGATAATAACCAACTAATCCAAGGAAACTATAGATATCTTTCACAAATTTTATCTTTTTCCATCCTTAAATTTCTTCTATCATTTAAGGGTCCATAGATATCCCATTTCTTGTGATGATATGCCCTTATAATGAGACTTCATAAAACCATAACTCACATTTTTTGTACTTTTCATAAAGCATCTCCTTTCGTAAGGTCTTTAACACTATGCTCAGATTCTCCTCATGATCCTCCTTGATTTTAGAGTATATTAAAATATCATCTATAAATACTACCAAAAAAATTTATGTAATATCTAAAGACTCTATTCAAAAAGTACATAAAGATTTTTGGAGAATTAGTGGGTCTGAGTGGCATTACTATGAACTCATAGTGCTCATACCTTGTACGAAAAATAAGTCTTGGGGATATCCTCCTTCTTCACCCGAACTTGGTAATATCCTGACTCTAGATCCACCTTGGATAAGTATTGTGCTCCACATAGCTGATCAAACAAGTCATCAATCCATGGTATAGGATAATTGTTCTTTATCTTGATCTTATTGAGCTCATGATAATCAATTAAAAGGTTCATTGACCCATCCTTCTTCTTGATAAAGAGAACCAGTGCACCCCAAGGTGAAGCACTTGGGTGTATGAGCCCTTTATCCATATTCTCCTATAGTTGTTTATTTAGCTCCTCTAGTTCCACAACATCCATTCTATACAGATTCTTGGATAATAGCAATTCCCTGGGTATAATCTTGATTGAAAATTCAACCTCTCAACTAGAAGGATGACTAGGAAATTCCTCAGTAAAACTATCTACTTATTCCCTCACAATGGGAATATCTTCAAGGATGATATTTTCCTTAGACTCAATCATTTGAACTAGATATGCTTGATCCTAGGATAATAATATCCATTCTTGAGATTTTTGTGATAAATAATATCCATCCTCTTCCTTACACTTTTATATAATTGGGTGTTGATTTTTAATATAGAGATTTATTTCCTTCTCAAGGAAATTTATGTTGTCTCTTTATAACGAAAGCCAATCCATACCGAGAATTTTATCAAATTTTACCAAAGGGAGTACGTTAAGGTTCACTGGGAAGTTCAGACCATAAATTGTGATAGGGGAGGAGTTATATACTTGGGATGAAATAATTTCCCCATTTTTTCTTTTCAGTGACATCTCTACTTCTATGCTTTGTGGTGGTGTTTAAATAGTAATAATAAACTTTTTTTATATGAAGGAATGCATAAAACCAACATCAAAAATCATGTTCACTATTCTTGAATGAATAACAACCATTCCAGTCACCACTTTATTTTTGGGATCCACCTCAGTGGTTGTGATGGAAAAATCTCACCCTCGCTACCTTGGAGGTTGCTGGTTATCTCTGAAAACCCCTGGCTTAGTGCATTGGTTTGAAAAGTGTCGTGATTTCTTGTTGCTTAAGCAATGAACAATGTACTAAGGGTTTACTGGAGAATTCATCTCCTCCAATGCATTAGTGAGTTTCTCATATCAACAATCGTTAGCTAGGTTCCCATCCTTCCCATGCTTAAAGTATTTCCTCAACCCCTTTAGGCAATTTTTGGGGTGCTTCTTTCTACATCGTTGACAAGATGGATGTTGAAATTTCTTAGCACCATTATATTTCTCAATCAGACCACTAGAATTAAACTCCACTTTTCTATTATTATCCTCATGGTACCCTTAAGATTCACCAATCTCCATTTTGAATTTGAGTTCATGTCAAACAATTTCTTTATAGCTATCAAAGTCTCGAATCTCTAGGGATTTTCATAGACTAGGCTTTAGCCTACTAAATAAGTGTTCAACCTTGTATTAGGGTGTAACAACAAAATAGAAGGCCTATCATGAAATTCTTGTGAATTTTTCCTCATACACCCTGATAGATTCATCATTTTTTTCTTGAGGGAAAAGAAATCCATTTCCATTTTAAGTCAGAGATTGTGAGGAAAATATTTATCAAAAAACAGTTTTTGGAATTACTTCCACCCCATCACTTTGATCTCTTCCTTGAGATTTGTATTATTGATTAGTTTCTACCAATGTTCAGATTCTCTCTCCATATGATAAACAACTAGTATAACCTTCTATTTTTAGGAACATTTAAGTATGGAGAATATATTCTAAATAGATTTGATCCATTATTCTGTGATTAAGGGTTCGAATGATTCATTTAAAATTAGGGAATTTATCGCATAAAGCCATCAATTGCAGCTTGTTCTTTATTAGGGGGTTTGGGTGATCCTATTGATCTAGGTTTCTATTTACAACTTGATTTATCTGAGAGAGTATCATCACAAAGCTTTTGATTATTACTCCCATCAGGTTGGGCATCTCATTGGGGCAGTCATCAAATTTCTAGTCGCATTGATTGTTTACCCAATTCCTCTTATTTTGGACCATTATCTAGAATAAAGGGAAAATTCGAGATGACTATTTTTAAACTACTAAATATATAAATGTGAATACAATGACATTAAATAGATAACTTATACCTTACTTGTATTTCCTTAACTTATGAATTTTTAAGATTCAATCTACATTATACATGATCTATTTTCTAACATATATTCTTATGGGTATTTTTTTTATTCCATTAATAATATTTAGTAATGATCTTATGAATTTACTAAAACAGATAACTTGGGAGTTTCAAATCAGGTGTGTAGTAAGGCCCATTTTTGTGCACTGGTTTCTAATCGAGTCTAGATCAATTTGGTGTTTTCAGGTTTTACCACTATGTACATCTATTCCAGATCCATATCCACATATATTATCCAGATAGGGATGTATTTTATTAATAAACCATTTAATATATAATTAACAAAATATTGGGATGTTTTATTGTACTTAGTCTTATCCCTAAGGCTTTCACTAGAGTTTTCCAATCCTAATCCCAAAAATAACTAAACTTTTCCTTTGATACCAACTATGAAAACCCTTATCTTCATTACACATTAATACATGATTTATTACATAAGATTACACTTAATACAACCCATAATATTGATAATTCTAGTGTATTTGGGAATTAGGTACATTACATAAGAACATAAAATAGGAAAAACGTTATATTTATTTAAAACTTACTTAACATGATCGCACTTAAAACTACATGGAATAGCCTAAGGACACAAATAAGAAAGGGGTGACCTATAAAGCCCAGTAAGGTAATAAACACATAATAACATGAAGAGAATAATACATGTTAGAAAATAGGCATATCAATGGGGAATGAAAGGAGTAGTAATCATAAACATGAACAATGAGACATTATATACCATGATAATCATAAAGGTAAAATGGGAAATGTAGAAACAACATAAAACATTGTATCGTAAACATAGGTCAAGGCTAACTTCCAAGAAGTCATGATAGAAAAATTACCATAAAGGAATCGGGTTCACTCCATATCCCAAAATGATGTCTCATGATACTAAACATTACCCAATGCATTGGAGTGCTATATGATTCTGGGCACACCAGTCAATTTCATTTCATTCTCATGCTTAAGTGTTCCACATAGATCATACAAAATGGATTTATTCATCATCATATTTTATTCCATGAACAAGGAGTGAGGAATAAATACATGTAAATCCCAAGTCAAATAATTATAACTGTATAAATTTGAACACTCTTAATAGGAAATGGGTATGCTATTCACAACACAATTGTTTTGTCATGTAAAATCATGGTGAAATTTCGACAGCATAATGATGTCACTTAAAAATTCATAAAATGGGTTGATGTGAGAGAAAGGGATATCTCATAATTTGGACATAAAATGTAAAGTAGTAAGGAAATTTAAATTCATATCTCAACATTATGAATTGTAAATAAAATGCATAATATAATAAAGAAACTTTAATAAATAGGAGAATAAGAGGATCACATACCTTGAGAGTGTGACATCAAATGATTGAGAGGAACTTCTTGAGAGCTTGTAGGCACCTTGGGAGGACTCTAAAGATGTTAGGTAATATTTAGGATGTTTTCCAATGACCTTTAGTGAATATAAGTGTGATTTTTAGTGGTTTTATATAAGAAACTAGTGGGTATTTCTTTATTATTTTTCAAACATAGGTTTTGGACTCTATATAATAAAATAACCAAAACCAAAAACATTAAAATGTTTTTTTACCATTTTTTCTACCAAATAGGGGTTTTCTCATTATTATATAAATACAAGGGACAAACCTAACAAAATATTACCCTTGGTGATGTGGAGGTGAGTCATACTCTTAAATAAATGATTTTAAAACCTTAAAATATATTATAGGTTTTCGAGGATACATAATAGATTTATAAACTTAATAAAATAAACATAAAATCATATTATTTTAAAGGTAAAACATATATTTGGTCTTTTATTACTTTTATAGTATTTATTACATCACTTTTTTGTCATTATGATGTCATAATATGCCCCGTATATTCATACGGTATTAAATTTTTACTCAAAAATTTGATTATCTCATAAAATTATGAAAAAATCACCATTGGATAATTTTTTCATTCTGATTAAAAAAATAATATCTATTTTAACCAAATAATTTTCTAAATATTTGAATTTTTACTTTTAAAATAAAATCGACACTTATTTAGAAATGATGGGTTTTTTGACAATAACAGTTTTTGAATCCTTATAAAAAATACATTTGACTTCATAAAAATTATATGATAATTTATATTTCATAAAAATTATTTCTTAATAATATTTTTTTAAAATATTATTTATTTAAAAATATGTTAATTCATCAAAGTAAATTCCTTACTTGAATTTGAATATTACAAAAAAATATTATTTTTGTTTTATTGTATCAAAATAAAAATAATTTATGAAGTAAAAATAATAGGGTAAAAATATATTCATTATTATATAAAAAATAATGTACATAATCATATTGCTAGGGTATTTATACATATCCCTTTAATACATCATAAAATTCTTTAATAGTAAGGTGTGCGACTGTGAGACATCCATGGGATGGTTCGACATACATGGTTTGGGTCATGATCTCTATGAGCTTGAAATTATTCTGTAAATGATTTTTCTCATGCTTAAGTAATTGGATCTAATCTTGGTATTGGTCAAGGGAATATCCCAGTGGTACTATGTCCCTCAAAAGCTCTAATAAATGGGCTTCATAAAGTATGATCCTGCTATTTGAGGTCATCACTTTCTTTGTCTATATCAATTGGATTTGTTAAAACCCTATATTTAAACAAATCATGTGATCACTATTCAATGACTATATTATCAATCATAAATATTATTAATGGTATTTTAAATATGATAGGATATAATAAAACCCAATAAAAAAATATGTTTTCTATAACTATAATATATAATAATACATTTAATTTAATTCATAAAATTTATTTTATTTATAAATGTTCAGGTAGTTACAACTTTTGAATAGGAGGAACAATAAACTAGTTATCAAATGAACTTTGATAATTTAATGAACAATTTTAATTTTGATTTTGGAAAGGAATTTACTCCTCATGGTGATAAATATAATCCATCAATGGAGGAAACCACTTTTACAAACATTCCCTCTTAGAAGGATTCTAGAAGAAAATCTACAGATGATGTTAAAACTGATCTTAATACTAAAAACACTTTTGAATTTCTCTTATTAAATGATGAAATGAAGAAGAAAATCTAGGATTATGAGGCTGATGAAGTTGAATATTCCTAGTATACTTTATATAAGGTTAATGAAAAATCAGACTCTAAATCTAACAAGTATTCTATAAAGAAATGTTGGGGAATAGTTAATAAGAGAAAAACACAAGATGATAGCTAACTGGGATAGATGATTAAAGGTAAAACACCTTCCAAATGAATCACTACTTGTATAATTTCCAAGCGATGAAAAACCAAGATACCTCTTTAGCCCTTATCCATTTCATCAAAAATTATAAACCACATATTTTTGGAATTGTTGAACCAATGGTTGAATTTGATTTTTTCAAAATATTTAATTGGATTTCTATTAGCTATGAATCTGTGGGAAATAATCTCAAGAATGAAATAGTGGAAACTCTATGGGTTCTTAAATTGATATTAATACTTATATCATTCATTTTGTGCATCATCATATAACTCTTAGTCTTTTTTTGTCTGGATAATATTATATATATATATATATATATCATCTATGCACACAAATATTATATTAAGAGTATATATATGTGTAAGGTCATTTTATTACTTACATCCACCATCAAATATAATTGGGTCACCCTTGGTCACTGTAAATTTGTTCACAATGATTGTGAGAAACATAGTGATAATTTCATAAGTGTTGCCTCTTCTTAATTCTATCAATGCATGGACATGATTTTATTTTCTAAACCATGAATGTTGTTGCTGAATTTACAAGGTTCGGTTATATCCTTCATGGAAATAATGTTTGTAAAATAATTTTACATCATCGATTCGGGATAATAATTTTCCTTTTCACCATTTTTTCTCACTTTTAAGTCATCACTCAGATCATTCTACAATTTTGGTATATATTATAAGAAGTGGCATGGAAATTTAACTTTATCCTTTGAAGTTTAAAAATTATTCAAATGAATTTTAATATTATATGAAGACTATTAAATAGTAATATTCTTAGCAATATTCTTCATGTTTTTTTTAAAAAATTATAGTGAATCTTAATAAGACTAAATATTATATAAGAAAATTAAGTAAAAAATCAGATTTATTGGAAATGAAATTATCCCAGATGAAATTTAACTTCAAGAATTATCAAACTTGAATTCCATCAAATGATTGTTATCCTGAGAGGAGATCTAGATGCACATCTGGATCGATTTGTTGATTTCTACCAAAGAAAGGATTCTGAAAAAGTAACAAAGGATGAACTATCTTAAGGATCGTGACAAGATCTCAAAGATATTTCATTTTTTATAGGTAATTAAAGATAATTAATCCTATTTAACTCCATTGTTTTGATGGTAAAGTCATTAATTATAACAATGAAATTGGCAATGCATTGGTCTCTTACATTTCTCATTTCATCAATGAGAATGTTATTGTGCCTTTCTTGGAAATTCAAGATGTCATTCCTGACATGATTGATGAGATACAGAATTCCCAATATAACTTCTGTATCTCTCAATGAAGAAATGAATGAAGCAATTTTATCACTGAACATTAATAGTGTTATTGGACCATATGGTTTCACAACCAAGTTATTCACATTTTTTGGGGATTATATTTTGGAAGATGCTTTGCAAGGTGTGAGGTAATTTATTATTAATTAATTTTTCCCATTGGATATAACTCATATTTAATAAATCTTTTCCTAGATTTTGATCATGAACTAGATATTATGGAATTTAGACCTATTGTGGTATGGAAAATCAGTAGGATCATAAGATTATACAGAAACACAACAAGAGAGGGATGAATTCTAGTTTATAAAATAAAACCACTCATTTTTATAACCTTCTTATGCAGGTTAATCTGACAAAATTTATATCTAATTTATATTTTCAAAGTTAAGAAAATTTTATAACAAAGGTAAAATTTTCTTAAATAATTCACAGTGGAAAAAAACTTATAAAAACAAGTAATAAGAAAATTTTTAAAATTCCTAAAAAAACTTACCAAAAATTTATAAAATAATAACCACACTTGTACCTTAAATGTTAAGGAAGTAAAAAAAACCTTGAATTTGGGTATACATGGTTTTCACCAGACTTTAAAGGGTTTATCTTCCTTAATAAAGAAATACCTCCATTCAATGATCATACAAAACTTGTTTTCCTAGCCTCAAGAACCCTCGATCAACAAGATGAGACAAACTCTATCTTCCTATACTCATAATTCCTCAATAAATAAGATCCAACAAATAAAAATTAAAAACTCAAAAGATATTTAGGAATATAAAATCCTCACACATATTCCTTAAGAAAAAGACTCACTAAATAATTTCATTGATGTGGTCACTCAAAGTAACAAGATTTTATAAAAAGGCATAACAGAAACTCTTAGATCTTCAGTGATGCAAAATATTCCCCTTCCTCTAATGCTACTTCTATTTATAAGCATTACTTTAAAGGTAATATTCCTCATTTATTAAAGTTGGTTGAAAGGAATTCATATAGAATCATCTTCACTTGATAAGGTTCAGTACATATTCATTATCTGATGGTTATTTTAATGATGCACCATTATAATGCTTTAAATGTTATGTCCAGTAGAATTATTTTAGTTTATCCTAAAGTATATAAATTTTCTATCGAGTTAGGTATTTATAAAATATCATTCAGAGATCATGTCTAACTCTATTATGTAATTTTTGTATAGTATACTTTATATAACTTCTTCTAGTAAGACTATGTCATACATATTATTATGAAAATTATATATCTTCATTAGTTTTAACCTGAAATTTTCTATCTGATGTTAAAAGTACAATTCCATCTGATTTATAAATTTTCACCCAATTTGGTTTATCTAGAAAACTTAAGTTAAGTTCTATCTGATATGATTTTTTCAAAAACTTAATCATAGTTCTATCTGATTTACAAAATTTTTTACATTAAAAAACATTATATGTTTTCTAAACAATGTTCTAAACACTTTGGAAAGTAAAAAAATTAGTAAACTAAATTATTTAAGGAAGCGTGTTGTGATATTCATAATTAAGGTTAGAAAGTGTTGAAATTAAATTTTTGACTAAATAATCTCCCCCTTTTTAAAAAACAAAAAACACAACTCCCAAAGAGAAAAACAAAAGTTTAAATAACTTTTAAGATACTTACTCTCATTTTATTACACATTTAATGACTTTACCCTTTTTACATATTTCTCTATTTATTCTTATTTCTACCCCTTTATTGAAAAAACATTGTTTGAAATTTCTGTTTAGAGGTTAGGTTTTATCATTATTTATCCCCCTTTATGATTTTAAAAAAATATATAGGGATTTTGAAGAATTTTGTGAAATGTTAGAGAAAGAAACAATTCTATGAAAAAAATTTATAAAAATGAACAAACATTCATCCAAAATGTATAAAAATTTATTTACCTAATGAAATTGGGAAAAAAATATATCCCAAAAACCAATGAAATTAGAAAAACATCTATCTAAAAAATATAAGAGAACATTCATCCAAAAAATTCATCCAAAATCTAAGTTTATTGTATTACAAAACATTTTAAGAGTTCAGATAAAAGATCAATATTTCTTTGAAAACTTCATAATAATAACATTCACCATTTTGAAATCTTCTTGAAACTTCTCTAACTCAGAAACTATTAATTTCTTTTTTGTTATATATTCTTCAAAATCATGAAACTTTCCATTTTCTTTCTTCACCTTGAGAACTTATTATTCTAGACTTTGTATCTACCTATTCTCATAATTGAGCCTTGAAAATTCTCTTGGAACTAGAATTGTCTTCCTTTTTCTATAGTTTAATCATATTAGGCCACAAAAAGAAACTTAAGATTATCAATTGATATTATACTTTCATTGACTTCTAAATTCATATCTCTTACTAACTTTATAGTTGTTTTATAATAATTTTATATTCCTACAAACTATGTATAATATAATTTCATATCTTTCTTGGTATGATTTATCTATCTCACAAATTATTTCTACTTTATTGATTTTTCCTTATACTTTCCTCCAAAATCCCTAAATTTAGCTTCATTTTGAATAACTATTTCTGTAAGTTGTTTCAAGGAATTCAAATTTCCTAAAAAATTGATTCTTAATTGGATGTACTTGCATCGTTCTTGTATATCAAAAAAATAGTGAAGAGTATTTCTTGTTTCTTAATCACTTTATTGAAATAGTTCATTATCATTTCAATTATTTGATTACTCATGTTAGGGGATAAATAGATAGAATTAGATGAAACATCTATAGTGTTTGAAGGATGAGGTCTTTAATCACCAACATCTTCCTTCTTTTCACCATATTTTTCTTCAAAAACTTCTACTACTGGAACTTATTTATCATTTTAAGGTTTTTTAAAAACCTTAGTATGAGAATGTTGATATTGCTATTAATCCAATGACTAATATATATCTGAAACTACAAGATCTTCATCCTTATGAGATTGAGTAGAAAGATAAGTATAAGTCATGGTTTCACTCACCTCTAAAACTTCTGTAATTTTTTCCAAATCAATATAAAGTTCTTCATCAGTTCTAAACATTCCTTTTCTATAATTTTTGATAACTTTAAAAACATAAAATTCAGTAACTTTAGACTAAGATTCTTCAACAATAGTTGTCTTTCCTTTGTAATTTTCATTTGACAAAGGAAATTATAATGGTTGAGTTTTTCGTCCTTCCAATGGAATGTACTAACCAGCTATAGGTTGTCAAATAGAAAGAGAAGAAATGGACAGAGGTTCTCCTTATGTTGTAACTTCAAAATTTTCATGCAATTTCTCAACACCCTTTAAGAACTTTAAATATTTTTGATGTTGAGCATATTTTTTTATTCTTTTTATTATCTTATTTTCAAATATTTTTATATGTTTTCCCTTTAAGTTCCATAGCCTTAGCCTTATCTAATCCTAAACATGGATCACCAGACATGTTTTCTTCTTAATTCTTTATAAATGCTACAAAAATCTAACTAAACAACATCTTAGATATCTTCTTTGTAAAATGAGGGGAAACATATCCTTTTTTTATCTCTTATAAAAAATTTTCTTTCATATTTGGAGTTTTTACTTCAGATGCATCTTTGACCAATTTGTTAACAAACCTCTTTAACTTTGGAATAAAATCAATCGTTGTCTTTTTCATTATTTCTTCACCAATGAATGATGTCTTCTCCCTCACAGTGGTTTATTTATTTTTAATCTTCTGAACTTTCATGATGTTCACCAAAATTCTATTTATGAAACCTAAAAAAAGTAGAATCCTCAACTTTATAGTTCCTCACATAACAGTTACAACGCAAAAAAAACTTAACAAGGTTGAAATTTACCATATTATAAAAATAATAAAATAAATATATATCTTACACTTTTGTGTATCTCTATCTCTTTTACTTGGAATGAGATAATTTACATCCAAATTGCCACTATTTTTTACTTCTGGAGACAGATGATGAACTTTTCTCAATTTCTCAAAAGAAGAAAACAACAAATTATAGGATTTTGATTTCTCAAAAATTACCAAATTTTAAAATAGTTTATGAGTTACCAATTTTTCTTCACTTTCCAAAGACACTCTAATCAAATTAGCTATTTCTTGGAAAATCAGTGTGTAAAACTCTTCAAAAAGAGTGAAAGTTGTAACTTTCTAATTTTTTTCAGTGTTGAAGTCAACAAACGAATAAAATTCTATTAAACTATTATGGAAATGAAGATCAAAATCCTCTTTCTTTATACATAGATCTTCCCAAACTTGGAAAATAATAACATTATTAAGAAAAGAATCATACCTTTTTAAACAATTTTCTTTCAATAATTATTTCTTTTATAGAAATTATGTTTGAAATATCACCTAAGAAAGTCAACATGCTGATTGGACAAACTAAAATAATTAGAAAAATCGTAAACAAATGAATAGACCAAAAAATAGGCTGACGAGAGCGGTTAGCAAAAACAAGTAGTGAAGAATAATGTGGTGACCCAAACCCATTTATATAGTCTTAAGGAGAGAGATGGTTTGACTTATCCAGTTCCAAATGATTTAAATAAACCCCTCTTTTATATTAAAAGTTGATAGTTTTCTTGAAAAATCAAAAATAATTTACAAAACTATTAAAGTTTTTAAAAAAAATTGATAAAAGTTTTAACAAATGAAATTTTTTCCAAAACTAAAAAATTTAAAATTTTTTAATAGTTTAAGAAATTTATAAAATTGAAAATATGTAAAAAATATAAATTAGTTATAACAATTGATAGTAAAAACTAAATGACTATAAATTATCTCTCTGAGAAGAGAATTAACTTTCATTAGGAACATTTTTTCAATAATTGTATCTTCTTTTCTTTCTAAAAAACTTTTTTCTAAAAGTTTTAATAAAAATATTTCATCTGGAATATTTTTAGTAGATACTTCCCAAAAAAATAGAAATATTTTTTCTGAAAAACAATTTTGAAAATTCTATTTGGAAAACTTTTTATAAAAGTATCTATCCAGAAAAAAATTTATAAAAATTCTCTATCTATAAAATTTTTTATAAAATCCTCTATCTAGAAAACCAAAATAAAGAAATAATTTAAAATTATGAAAAATAATAATAAAAAGTAAAAAAAATCTCCCTCTTTTTCAAGGATTTTTTTTATTGTGAGGATATTGTTTAAATAGGAAGTAAATATGAATGACAATTTTATATTGATCATTCGTAACTTTTGTATAATATATTTAAATATATCTAAATTTGGAGGTTTTGTATAAATATAATCATTTAGTTATCTAATTATGATGAATTTTAAAATAATATCTCCATTTTTTGTGATCCCAAAAGAAATTATGTCTTATATATTTGTGATTATCTCATGATTTATGTGTTGGGTTTAAAATTAAATTTATATCACTTGTGTTATCACATAAATTTAGAGTTTTAGGAAAAATAAATCCAAAATTAGTGAGTGTGTGTTTCATCCAAAACACTTGAGAACAACAACTTCTAATTACCACATATTTTTCTTCAATAGTGGAAAGTGCTAAAAAAAATTCTTACAAGACCATGAAACTAAATCCACTGCTAAGAAATAAAAGTTTCAGATGTACTTTTTTTATCCATTTTACAACTAGGAAAATCAGCATCTAAAAAAATTAACTCAAAATCATTTAAAAAAGTATAAAATAAACCAAGATCCACATTTCCCTTAAAGTAACAAAAAAATCATTTTATAGCTTTAAAATTGGATTCTTTTGGACTTTCGTGATATCTTTCACATAAGAACACAAAAAATATTAAATTTAGTTGATTAGTTGTGAGATATAGTAAAATAAAAATCATTCATAAAAAGTAATTTTGATCAACTAGATTCCCAGTTTCATCAAGATAAATAGTTTTTTAGGTCCCAATAGTATTACTAACACTCTTAGTATTGTCATAACTAAACTTTTTAAGAAAATTATCTTATATAATTTTTTTGAGGTGTAAAAAATACTTCTTGTTTTTGAGAAATTTGAAACCCAAGGAAAAAATTTAGTTCACCCATCATGCTCATTTCAAACTCATATTTAATAATATCTATATAGGAATCAGTGATATGTTTTTATGTTGAGGAAAATATAATTTCATCAACATAAATTTTACCATTGATTGTATCTTTGAAAACATTTAAATAAAAATATTTGGATCTACAACTCCCTTAAAAAAATTGTTTTGTAAAAAAAATATAGTTAATATATCATATCAAACATTTAGGTCTTTTTTAAGTCCATAATGTGGCTTAGTAAGTTTAAAAACATGATATTCAGATTTTTTGTTTTCAAAACCATGTGTTTGTTCTACATAAACTTCCTTATAAACATATCCAATAAAGAAATCACACTTCACAGCCATTTGAAATGGAGTTAAATTTAGAAAATACTAAATATGCTAAAAGTATATGAATAGATTCAAATATAGCTACTAGAGAATAATTTTCTTCATAAATAATGTATTATTATTGATTATAAACCTTTTCAATAAGTCTAACTTTAATTCTAACTATTACTCCATTTTCATCTCATTTATTTTGAAAAACCCATTTTTCTCTAATTATTGGAGAATATTTGGGTCATTTAACCAAATTACAAAATTGATTTCTTTAAAACTCATTGAGTTTATATTTTATTTCTTTTATATAATATTCATCACATAAAGCCTCGTCAGGAGTCTTTGGTTTGAATTATGATAAAAATTCACAATTTTCAATTTCATTTCTTTAGGAACTTCTAGTTTTAACTGGTTGACCTACATCACCAATGATATTATCACTAAGATGATTCATAAGGATTATCTAATTTATTGGATTTTTAAAAGGTTGTTCCTCAATAGAATGTTGAATTTATTCTTAAGGTAAAACTTCATAAATAGTTTCTTCATTTATTGTCTCATAAGAATAATTTTATAACATGGGATGAAAATTAGTTTTTATGAAAACATCTAAAGATGTGGTTTCAAGTTTTTTGAAAACAAAAGTATCGGTTTCATCACATTTGACATGAATTGTTTCTTAAATAGTACTTGTTTTTTTATTAAAAACATTATAAGCCTTACTGTTTTTAGAATAACAAACAAAAATACCTTCATCAGATTTTGGAGTGAATTTTAATAAATTATCTTTAGTATTCAGAATAAATTATTTGTGTCCAAAAACTCTAAATCAATAAAGTTTTTTCTTTCTTCTATTCCAAAAATCGTAAGGAATTTTATATATAAATGTTCAAAGTAAAACTTGATTTATAGTATAACAGGTAGTACTAACAACTTCAGCCCAAAAATGTTTAGCAATTGAGTATTCACTGAACATAGTTCTAGTAATCTCCTCTAGAACTTTATTTCTTCTTTAAACTAAACCATTTTATTAATGTGTTCTAGGTGCTAAGAAGTTATGTATTTTACCTTTTTACTATAAAAAAAATCAAAATCGGAACTTAAAAATTCTATACCATGGTCACTATGAATATATTCCAAAGGTTTAATTTTCTTATTTTTAATAGGAGCAACAAAATTTTTAAAATAGAAAACGTATTATGAATTTTTTTCCTAGAAAATAGAATCATGTGTATCTTTTATAGTCATCAAATACAACACATACATAGAATTTTCCACCAATACTTTAATTTTTTGGACTAAATAAATCAATGTACACTAACATTAAACCATCAGAAGTTGAAACCGCACTAATATATTTAAAACTTGAATTATGTTTTTTTCCAAATTGAAAATGATCAAAAAAATTAGAAGAATTAAACCTAAGTTACAATATATCTCTAACTAGTCCTTTATTAGAAATTTTGGATAAATTTATAACATTATACTATCCTAACCTTCTATAGAACAACCAAGATTGATCTTATGTTTCACTAAGGTAGAGTAGATCATAGCTTCTTAAGTCTTCTAAGTTTAGAGTGTATACATTCTCATGTCTATTAGAAAAGAGTATGAATTTACCTTATGAACATTGTAAAGTAAAATTTTCATTCCTAAAGTTCACATAGTAATATTCATCACAAAATTGGATTATGATTATAAGGATGTTCATACGTACTATAATAAATAAAACATTTGCAATTAAATGTTTTACAAGAATAAAAATATTAATTATACTATAGATTTCCCCTTGAGAATTAACACAAAAGGTGAATTTTTAACCTTTCATATTTATAATAATTTGGAAGGATTTATTGTTTCTAGTCATATCAAGGGAACAACCACTATCCATGTAACAAAACTTTTTATTATTGGAACTTTTTTTGTTTCCCTAAAAATAGAAAAATCTAGATTTTTTGAACCCATACTTTCTTAGGTATAGCATTTTTATCAAATAAAATTTTAGGAATCCACATCTATACAATTTTTATATGTTGTAAAATTTTCAATTATTTAGTAAAATACACTTTATGAAATATAAAATATTGTATTTTATTTAAAGAACATTCATTTTTTTCAAAGTCCACCACTCTAAAACTTTGTGTAGATGGGGGAATTTTTTTAAACAAAATAATTGTATTGAAAATGATATTTTTTATTTATAAAACCTATCACAAAGGTATTTCTATGAGTCTTTATTTTTCTATAAATATTTTCAAAATTTTCTTCCCAAAAATTAAAATTTGATAAAGGTTTCTTTATACTAAATATCTCATAATTTATATTATAACTAAATCCTTATCATCTATTATTGTTTTAGAATCATATTTATTTTCTAACTCTAATGTAATATTATAAATATTTGAAGTATAGAAATTCTTTAATTTTCCTTGGCATGTTTTGTCTTAGAAATCTCATAGTTTTTAGAAACTTTGAAAAAAAATCCATTCTAAAAACATAGAAAATTTAAAAACTTCTTCAAAGCTAGTTAAAGTAGCATATTCTTTAGATGAACTAGATTTTTATTCTAGTGAAGTATAATCACATTCATCCCTAGAATTATGATATTTTTCATTTAAATTTAAGTTTGTAATGGATTTGATGAATAAATTTTCCATGTAGAAATGGTTGGTCTTATAAATAATACCATAGAAATGCGTAACTTTATGACTATCACTGATTTCTTTGGAATAATTTTTCTAAGAGATGTATCCACCACTAGAACTCCAAGTGTTATAATATTTTAAGCTATTATTTCCTTTATTCTTATAAAATTTCTAATAACTTCTTTTTTCTTGTCTATTTTCTTTAATCTTGGACAATCAAGTCTAATGTGCTCTGGCTTCTTACACTCATAACATATCATCTCAGAAGAATCTTCCTTCTCATTTCTATCTTTAAAACTTTTCTTGTATTTGTAATGAGAATACTTATTATCAGAAATCTTATTCATTCTTTTTTCAATATTAGCAAGTTCATCCTGACTCTATTCTAAATAACTATCTCATGTCTCTTATTTAACTTTATTCTTCTTTTAATATTTATAAATTTTCTTATTTGATCTAATTTTCTTCACAACTATAGATGTAGAAGAAAATTAGACTCCATTTTTCTTATTTTATTTTTCAACATCTCTTTTTACTCTACCCTCATACTACATGAGAGTCCCAATAAAATCATATATATTCAGCATAGTTAAATGTTTAGTATCCTCAAGATTTTTCCTCTTGGATTATCATTATTTAGGCATAATGTCAATAATATTTTCAACCAAATTTTCATTAGTTGAATATTTGTCTCCCAATGATTTTTAACTATTCACAATATTTAGGAATCTTTGATGCATCTTAGTAATAAATTCTCCATGTCAAAAATTAAAGTCTTGATAATCAGTTCTCAACAAAGTACTCTTAGTTATAGTAACCTTGGATTTCCTAAAGTGAGTGATCTCAAGATTTTTTCATACACTATTTTCTACTTCACAATATGAAAGTTTACTATAGATGTTTCTTATCATAGAACATAATAAAGAATTTATGACTCTGTAATTCAATTTATATTCATACTTCTTATATTTAGAAAATTTTGAAACTTCTTTATCTGAAATAAGATAATTTCTAATAGGCATTAAAAATATAGAAACTCCAGTGTTGATTACAAAAGTATTCATTCCATCTCTCCAATACTCATAGTCAGTACCATCAAAAATTAGTGGTCAGATATGATTTAGATTCTCAAAGAGTGCCAACATTTAAACTTGTAATCTTTAAAAACTGATATAATCTAAATACATGTTAGTGTAAATAGTTTATAATAAGTATAAACCTACCATAATATAAAATGTAGCATTTTATAACAAAGCATAAAAGTATAAACCAACTCTGATACCAAATTTAAGATCATAAGAGTATGAAGGAACACCGTAAGAGGGGGTGAAATATAGTTTATAGAATAAAACTACTAATCTTCATAACCTCCTAATATAGGTCAATCGAAAAAAAAACCCTATCTGATCTATATTTCAAAGTTAAGAAAATTTTATAAAAAAATTAAAATTTTCTTAAATAATGAATAGAAGAAAACAAAACATATAAAAATAAGTAATATAAAACTTTATAAAGTTCATAAAAATACTTATATAAACTTTATAAAATAATCACTGCACTTTTACCTTCAGTGTTAAGGAAGTAAAAAACCCTGAATTTGGGTATCTTTGGTTTTCAAAAAATGGTAAAGATATGTCTTCCTAAAGCAAAGAATATATTGATACAGTGATCGAGTAAACTCTATTTTCCAAGCCACGAGAACTCTTAATCAACAAGATCAGAAAAAATATATCTTCATGTCCCCAAAAATGCTCTATCAACATGATCATACAAACATCAATTAAAAAATTCAAAAGATCCTAAGGCATTTATAATCCTCACACAAATTCCTTAAGAAAAAACTCACTAAATAGTTATAATTAAGAAATCACTCAAAGTAACAACATGTTATGAAAATATTCACAGAAACTCTTAGATCTTCAATGATGAAAAATATTCCTCCTCTTCTAATACTATTTATATTTATATAAATTTCATTAATGGTTATATTCCATATTCTCGTATTTGGTATTAATGATGTCGGATAGACTCATATTCAATTGATAATGTAAGTACTTATTCTTTTTTCAAAGGTCATTTTGATGAAGCATCATTTCAATACTTTAAAGTTCTCATCTGGTAGAATTATTCTAGTTCTTTCAGAATTATGTAAATGGTTCATCCGGTTAGGTATTTAAAACTTTTAATCTGGATATTATGTATGACTCTTTCCAGTAATGTTTTTTCTGTATTATTTACATAACTTAGTCTGGTAGGACATTGTTATACATCATCTTATAGACATTATGTATCTTTTTCTTTTTAACATGAAATTTTTTTCTGGTGTGCAAAGTACAGTCCCATATGATTTATAAAGTTCCATCCAATTGGGTTTATCTAGAAAAGTTAAGTTAAGTTATACCCAATTTTGTTTTTCTAGAAAACTTAAACTTAGTTTCTTCCAATTTAAAAAATGTTATATGTCTAGTAAAATTAAATGTAATCTAAAAAACATTCTAAACACTTTTTAAATTATAAATTTATTAAATTAAAGTATTTAAGGAAGTGTTTTTATGATTTTTAAAATTAAGGTTCGAAAGTGTTGAAATTAAACTTTAGACTCCAAAATATACATGCATAAATACCTGGTTCATTTGTTGGTAAAATTATTTCTTCTAACCAATATGGTTTCATTCCAATAATAGAGATATGATACTATATTTACATAGCCTCTAAGGATGGAAACCTTTCTAATAAAAAATGAAAACCTTTCTCTGAAGATGGATATCTCCCTGAATTTTGATACTCTCAAATGGGACTTTATTCTCAAGATTTGGTCCATGTATAGGTTCTTCAGTATAATTATCAGAATCATTAATACCCTCTTAAATAGATTCATTCTTTATGTTATTGGAACAGATTCTCTGGTTGGCTTCTTCTCTTACTCAAGGTTTGTTAACCAAGGTTACCCACTATCAGCTCTTTGTGTTATTATAAACGGTTCTAATGTTGGCCTTGTTTCCTGCTCAAGGGGTGTTAGATAGGGTACCCTATGTTATCTTTTTTTTGGCACTATATAGGATCACCAAAGAAAGTTACTTTTAAAGGTTCTAGAACATGTATGTATTTCTCCCATTAATGTTGGAAGGTACCTCTAATCCCCTTCCTGTTTATTTTATGATGATGATCTCCTACTTTTTTATGAATGTGATAATAGTTCTTTGAACTAAATTAAAGATATTTTTCAGCACTATGAGGAGGTGTATGGAAAAGTTACATGCTAGAATAATTCCTTTAAAATATTTTTCTCAGGATTTAGTTATAGAAGATAGATTCATATTCATAACAAACTCAATATGAAATATATGGAACTACATTTTACCTATATAGGGATTCCATTATCATGTGGTAGAATTAATTACTACTAATTAGAAGTGAATGCATCCAACATCATGTCTCATTTGAGTTATTAGAAAGGGAATAGTTTTTTCTCAAGCTGGTATAATTTTCCTAGTAAATTATGTTATTACCTCAAAAAAAATTTATGCCTCTCACATCAACAAATGGCCAAGAGAGAAAACCAAAATATAGGAAAGTATGATTATTAATTTCATCTAAAATGGTTTTATACATGAAAAAAATATAAATACTATGACTTGGAAGAAATATAAATAATCAATTAATTTTGGTGTCATTTCAATTAAAAGGTTGAGTCTCTTTAATAATACCTTATTGTAAATTATACATGGAACCTCTTGTGTATATTTAATGTTTCAAATAGTTTCATTAAAGAGTGGATAGTAGATATATTTCATAGGGGGTTGTTTTATACCTTTCCCTTCATATACTACCTAATATCAAATACACGATTGAATAAAATATGCCTCACCTAGAATGGATTCCCTTTGGGTTCTCCAACATCAACTTTTGGAACTCACTTTTTCTTGATTCCCCAATATCATGGGACTACTCTATTCCCAAAAAAAATATATAATATCTCTATTTTTGATGAATTGTATTGGTTCAAATATTTTAAATGGTTCCTTCCAAGGAACATTACTAAATAGATCTAATCCTATAAATTAACAAAATATGACATGGGCCTTTGGTGTGCTACAATAATGGTAATTCTCTCTACAATTTTCTTACAGACTTATCAGTATAAAAATGGTGATTCCCCTATAGGATAGCTGAATTTATTTAAGAATATTCTTATACAACCATTATAGAGGCCTTTTTTTCCTTGTCATACTTCGAAATATTTTAAGTAATATTTTTAGAGCAAGGTGCTGAAACAGTGTGTAATTATGAAGCTCGGTGAGTGTGAAATTGATAATATTAAAATATTAAATATATTAATATCATGTTTGGGTAGTTTTTCAGGAATAATGTAATAACTCTTGAATGAATCCTTGTATCATAAATATGAGACCATGGTTGAGTACATAACATGGGGTTTACCCTAGGTGCGACATAAGGTTGGTCGACATCGGATATCCGGTTGAGGTGGTCATTGGCGGGTGCATTTAATTAAAATAAATAAATTATTCATTCATTCATTCATTCATTTAAATTTCCTAATTAAACCCTATATAAATACCCTCTTATTAATATTTTTCAAGGGTTAGTTCCATAACCCTTGCGGGATCTAGGAGGATGTTCAGATCTTTCCTCATTGACTAATCGGAATCGAACAATGAACAAGAGATCGGAACAAGGTGGATAAATAGGAAGAGAATAAAATGGGATCCCCACATCACTAGAGGATGCATTCTTCTCCAATAATTGACCCAAATAAAGGTAGTACTCATCAATCATGGTTTCCACCCTCTTGATTAAATTTTTAAAGCATGGATTTGATCTGTTATATTTCTTGTTGGTTATTTCACACCCTTCGTGTGAGACCATTTGTGAATTAAATTTTTTATGCAATTTAAATACTTTTATATTTTGTTCTCACCCTGGATATCCCCGATCAATGATCATTGGACAATAACTCATGGTCAACAATGATTTCACCTTTGTTCTTGTATTTTTCCCTCTCTGTTGTTTGTCTTCTTCACTGTTGGCCTATGGGGTCACAGTTCGACATTGTCAGGGTGGGTTCAAGAACGATCGAACCCATAGATTCATTATGATAGCACAAAAAACACTTAAATCAGAAATTTTTGGATGGATCAAGGAATGATGTGGGATTTGGGTGATACGCCATAGACCTAAGATCTATATGGGCGACAAGATCGAGTAATAGGCACACGAGCAGCGTTATGGCATCATATGGATCACCAAGGTACAATTTTAAACCACTAGAGTGTCAAAAAAAATGATTGGAAGTGGTTATATATTATTTTTCATGGTATTTGGGTGTGATTTGAGGTGGCAATAATAGAAGATCCTTGAAAGATCTAAACAATCTATAAAAAATAAAACTACACATCGTGTAGTGAATAAGAACACACACTATGTTCTTTGGATTATATAGTGGTTATGGTTTCATCCAAAGTTAAGGATAATATACCGTGTGGCTAGTTACATAGGTCGTGTGAACCTACATTGGTGGTCAAGCTGTGAGATAGCTACACATGAATAGGGCCCCATGTGGATGGACAAGTCATGTTCCAGAGTACATGGGCATGGGAAAGAAAACACTACACAGGCTGAGATGGATGTCCAGGACCTCAGGGTGTCCTAAACACCATATATCCTAAAGGGAACACCATGTACAGAGACATGGCTTCCCAATCCAAGTCCAGGGAGAACACAGTCAGGCAACAGAGTGCGTCCACACGTCATGTAGACCCCACAGACATCATATACTCCTATATGAATCTTTTACCTCTTGTATCACCTTTATTTTGACATGTATTTTGTCCCATGAGTATCCTATCCTGGGTTTTCTTCTACATAGAACATTATGGTGGCCTTCGTAGTGGATTTCGAGATACAATATGATATGTTCTGAGCATGACTCTTATTCAGGCATTTCTTGATGATGGAAATGATCAGAAAAAATAATCAAATAGATGTTGGGGTTAATACTCCCCTATTACACCAAGGTGTGGGTTTTCCATTCTATCAGAGAAATTCAGTGGTCACTACTCACTTTTTCCACCAGGGCATAGGTTCCCCATACTACCAAAGAGATGTCAGGGTCAGTACTCTCATGTCATGCTAGGGCATGGTTTTCTTAGGCTATTGGAGAGATATCAAGGTCATTACTCCTCTTTCACACCAAGTCATGGGTTCCCAATTTATTCATATTGGTAGGTCCAATACTCTCTTTAATACAAAATGGTTCATGTTCTCTACCTATGGAGTGGTGCTCCCCCCTCTTCGAGCTATGCCAGTGTGTTGGTCCTTCATGAGAGATGTGTGATCCCTTATCTGTAGAGTATAGTTTTGAGGTGTGGTCCCCTCTGCACATATTCTTCTGAGGTTAAATTTGATGGTGGGAATCTATGATAGACTTACAGATTTGTAGGATTACTCGTCAAATTTAGCTGGTTGAGATAGAGATCAATTATCTCTCTCATGTGGGTTTCTTTATGATCATATGTGTGTGTATCAATTGGGTTTAATTGCCCTTTTGTTTTGGGTTTAGATGACTATTATTGTATCTCTCTATTTCTCTCTTTTGGTTTCAAGTAATCCTACTGGGTATGTATATACTCACCCCTGCATGGGATTCACCCACACATTTTGTTTCTTGTGAAGACAACGGATAGATCAAAAATGATTACGATGGATCATAGTGATACCTGGGAGCATTGAACTCATATGGTGGTTGAACATGGAGATCAGGAGTTAGGTTCTATCATATTTCTATATTCCAGTTATTATCAGTTTAGGACATCTTTTCAGGTTGGGTGTGTATTTTTTCCCTTAACATTTCGGATTACACCACCATGATCTTTATAATTCCCTAGAGGTTATTACGTGAATGGTTTTTACTCTATATGTTATTTTATTTTATTATTATTCTCATGCACTTCTGCCTAGAGATTCTGAAAACCCTTATCTTTATTACACATTAATTCAAGATTTATTACATAATATTACACATAATACAACCTGGAAGATCTATAAATCTAGTGTATTTGGGAATTAGGTACATTATATAACTTCAAATAGGAAATACATCATCATTATCAAAAACTTCCTCAACATTCCCATATTATTCATTCTTACTCAAAACTATAGGGGATAACCAAGGGATATACATAACAAAGGGGTGATATATAAAGTCTAGTAAGGGAGTAAATAGGGAATAACATGAATAAAGTATTACATGTTTGATAATAGGCATATCAATGAGACATAAAATTTGTGAGAATCATAAACATGAACAATGAGACATTATATAGCATAATAATATAAAGGCAACATGTGAAATGTTGCAACAACTTAAAACATGGAATCATAAATATAGGTCAAGGATAACTGCCAATAAATCATGATGTAAAAAAGTCTCATGATGTATTAGTTTCACTCCCAAATCCCTTATATGAAATATCATGAGACTAAAATATTACCCAATTCATTGAAGTGCTATATAATTCTAGGTTCACCCATCACTTTCATTTCATTCACATGCATAAGTATACCACATAGATCTTACAACATGGAATCATTTATCATCACATTTTATTCAAAGATCAAGGATTGTGGAATGCAGACATGTAAGTCCCCAATAAAATAAGTATAAATTCAAAAGGTTTAACACCCTTTATAGGAAATGGGTGTGGGTATTCACTATACAATTGTCTGGTATGGAAAATTGCGGTGAAATTTCGACAACATAACGGTGGCAACTAAATATTCATGGGAATGAATTATGATATTGAAAGGGGTATCTCTTCATTTATACATCATGATGGAGGTAAGTAGTATATGGAATAACATATCCCAAAATTAATAATTAGATATAAAAGGCATAAGATAATGAAAATTCATAAATAAAGAGAAAAAGGAGAAGATCTCTTACTAAATTTTATCATGGAAGTGTGTGTACATAAAGGTTCATCGGAGGGATTAATGAGATTGAAAGAGAACTCTCATCATTTAGACATAAAATGGATAGTAATTGGAATATATAAGAACATATCTCAACATGAACAAATGGAAATTAAGAGGCATGACACAAAAGAGGTGCTTGAATAAAAAGGAGAGTGGGAGATCCCTTACCTTGAGAGTGTGATTCCAAAATATTGGGACTAGATTATTGAGATCTTGTGGTAAAATTGGGAGGAATCTAGATAGTGTAGTGTATATTAAGGATGTTCTCAAAGGTTTTTAAGTGAATATAAGTGAGAACTTGAGTGGGTTTATATATAAAATGGGTGGGGGTTCTTTATTATTTCTCAAACTTAGGTTTTGAACTCTATATAATTAATTAATCAAACCCACAAAACTTTCCATGGGTTTTCCCATGGTTTCGGCCAAAGAGGATTGATTTTAATTATTTTATTTGTTTAAGGTATGAAATTATTAAAATATTACCCTTAGTGATGTGTAATTTATTCATGTCCTTAAAGAAATGATTTTAGAACCTTAAAATATATTATTGGTTTTGGAGGATTTATAAATGATTAATAAAATTAATAAAATAAACTTAAAATCACATTATTTTAAAGGTTAAACATATATTTGGTGTTGGATACCCTTTATAATCTTTATTACATCGTTTTTTTTTTGTCATTATGATGTTATAATAAACATTGTATATTTATACCATATTTAAATTTTACTCAAAAAATTGGTTGTCTTAGAAAATTATGAAAAATTCACCATTGGATAATTTCAATTTTCTGATTCCAAAAAACATTATCTGCATAATTTTCTAAATATGTTAATTTTCACTTTTAAAATAAGAATTATAAATTATTTAGAAATTTTGGGTTTTTTGACAATAACAGTTTTCAAACCCTTATAAAAATTAAATTTTATTTCATAAAAATTATATGATAATTTATGTTTAATAAAAATTATTTAATAATAATATTTTATTAAAATATTACTTATTTCATAAAACCATTAATTCAAAAATTCCTTAATTGAATTCAAATATTAACCAAAAAAACAATTTGTATTTTATTGTATAAAAATCAAAAATCATTTATAAAGTAACAATAATAAGATGGAAATATATTCATTTATTCTATAAAATATACATATTCATATTATTGTGGGCTTAATACATATGCCATTATTTTATCAAAAAACACCCTAAGGGTAAGGTGTGTGACAGTGAGGCTTTCATGGGTTGGTTCAGTGTACATGGTTTGGGTTGTGATCTCGATGAGATTGAACTTCCCATATAAATGGTTTCGCACGTAATTTAGTTATCGGATATCTGCTTGGGATTGTTCAAGGGAAAATTCTAGTGATGGTGTCTCCCTTTGAAGCTCTGATAAATGTGCTTCATAGGGTACGATTCTACTGGTTGAGGTCATCACTTCCTTTGTCTGTTCCAATTGGATTTTTCAAAACCCTATATTTATACTAATCATATTATCAATTTTCAATTACTATATTATCAAAAATTAAGATGTTTAATAGTATTTTAAATCTAATAGGATATAATAAAACCAAGTAAGTACATGTGTTTTCTATAACCATAATACTTAATAAGACATTTAATTCAACCACAAAGGGAATTTTATTTATAAAATTTCAAGTTGTTACAATCTTCCCCCCTTATGAAATTTCACCCTAGAAATTTTCATTTCTCATGCTAAATCAGTGAGGGTAACTATGTTTCATCACCTCCTCTAGTTCCCATGTTTCTTCTTTAAACTTATGGTTTCTCTATAGAAATTTGAACAGGTGCATTTTCTTATTTTGTAATACTTTTTCTCTACGATCTAAGATCTTCATCAGTTACTCCTCGTAGGAAAGATTATTCTCTAATACTACCACATATGGATTGAGTACATGTGAGGGTTCTTGTATGTACTTACTCAATATTAATACATGAAACATGTCCTGTATTTGAGATAAGTTAGGTGGGAGTTCTATTCGATAAGCCAATTCACGGATGCAATCAAATGTTTCAAAGGGACTAATGTATCTTGGACTAATCTTTCCCTTCTTCTCAAATGTCATGACTTTATTCCATGGATATGTTTATATTAATACTTTATCTCTAACATCAAACTATAGGACTCATAAATTATTTTCATCATAGCTCTTTTTTTACTATGAACATCATTTATGTTTCTTTGAATGGTCTTGACCTTTTCCACCATTTATTCAACTATTTATGGACCTAGGGGTTTGGGTTCCCCAACTTCATCCCAACATGCAGGTGTTCTATATCTCTTCCCATAAAGCACTTCATAGGGATCGATTTGGATACCTGATTGTATGATAAATACACTAGAAGAAGATGTTGATCTCATCCTCCTATGAATTCAATTGATCATACTCTAAACATGTCCTCAACTATTTGGATAGTTTTCTCTGATTGGTCATCAGTTTGAGGGTGATAGGTCATGTTGAAGTTCAAATTAATGTTTAGATAATGTTGAGGACTTTTCCAAAACATAGAGGTAAATTTGGGGTCTCTATTAGATATAATCAATAGTGGTGTTCCATGTAGCCTCACCACTTCTCTAATGTATATCCTTGCAAGTTAATTGGGTGATAGGTCCTCTCAAATTGCAATGAATTTAGTAGTCTTTGTGAGATGATACATCACAACACATATAACATTATTTCCTATTGATGTATTTGGAATACCAGTGACAAATTCTATGGTTATGTTATCCCATTTCCATGTAGGTATGGGTAATGGTTTTATCATCCCCTTGGATTTTTTTCCTTTCAAATCTCAATTACTCACATACAAGACAACTTGATGTATATTCCACAATATACATCTGCATATTATCCGGCCAATAGTTATTTTGGAGATATTGATACATCTTTGTGCTTCCTAGATGGATGGAGAAGTTTGAACTATGTGAATCATTCAACATCTCCTTCTTTAACTCCTTATTTGATGGTACATAGAGTCGTGACCCAAATCTCACAACTCCTTCTTCATTAAAATTGAACTCTGAGGATTTCCCTTTTATTATAGCATCAATTTTCTTCAAAATTACCATATCATATCTTTTATAATCCTTTATCCTCTCTAGAATTATTGATGATGTTCCTTCCTTTAGGATTCTCATGGTCATCCTTTCCAATTCTAAGAAGATCAGAATCTTCTCAATTCTCATCAATGATAAAAAATTTGGGTCCTTTATACTTAGATAATCTACCACTTTATTTTCTTTCCAATTATGGTATCGTATTTAGGATTCATAGTTTTTAATCATATATAACCATCTTTGTTGGTGCATATTCATCTCTTTTGTGTGAATATATACTTGAGCCTCTTATGATCCATATATATTTCACACTTCTTATCAAAGAGATAATGCCACCATATTTTCAAAGAAAACATCACTACATTAAACTATAGATCAATTTTTGGGTAAATATATTCATGAACTTTCAAGTTACTTAATTTATAGGCTATAACTTTTTCATTCTACATTAACATGCATCCCAATCCATTCTTTGAATAATTGTTGTATACCACGAAAAGTTCTCCACTTGTGGGTAGTGTAAGTATAGGTGTAATGATAAACCTCTTTTTAAACTCCTTAAATCTCTATTAACATCCATTATTCCAAAAAAACTTGACTCAATTTCAAGTTAGCTTTTTTATAGGGTTTCACAATTGAGGTAAATTTCTCACAAATCGACAGTGCCCAACTAATCCAAGGAAACTACAGATTTCAGTCATAGATGTTGGCCTCATCCATCCTTCAATTTATTCTATATTTGAAGGGTCCATATATATCTCAATTCTTATGATAATATTCCTAAAGAATGATACCTCCTTCAACCAAAACTCATATTTTCTATACTTTACATAATATAATGAAAATACTAGAATAAAGAGAAAAATGATAGGATCCTTTACTAAATTTTGACATGGTAATAGGTGTACATACAGTTTCATGGGAGGGATTAATGAGAGTGAAATGAGTTTCTCATAATTTAGAAATAAAATGGATATTAAGGGTAATATTGAAGAATATTTATCAATATGAACCAATGTAAATTAAGAGGCATAACATAAAATAGGTTCTTGAAAAAAAAAAGGAGAGTGGGAGATCCCTCATCTTGAGAGTATGATTCTAAAAGATTGGGAGGAGCTTATTGAGAGCTTAGGGGAACCTTGGGAGGAGTTTAGAGAGGGTAGGGAAGATATCAGATGTGATCTAAGGTTTTTTAGTGAAGATAAGTGGGATTTTGTGTTGGTTTATATTAGAAATGAGTGGGGGATTTTTCATTATTTCTCAAACTTAGGTTTTGGACTCTATATAATAAAGTAATCAAAACCAAAAACTTTCCCATGTTTTTTACTCATATTTTCTACCAAATGGTAGTGGTTTTAATTATTTTATTATTCCAAGGGCCTAACTTATTAAAATATATCCCTTGGTGGTGTGGAAGTGAATCATGTTCTTAAATAAATGATTTTAAAACCTTAAAATATATTATAGGTTTTTGAGGATTCATAAAGGATTTATAAAATTAATATTGTAAACTTAAAATCACATTATTTTAAAGGTTAAACATATATTTGGTCATGTATACCATTTATATTATTTATTACATCATGTTTTGTGTCATTATGATGTTATAAAACACACCGTATATTTATACCGTATTTAAATTTTACTAAAAAATTTGACTATCTCATAAAATTATAAAAAATTCACCATTGGATAATTTCAATATTCTGATTCCAAAAATAAAATTTATTTTATCCCAATAATTTTCTATATATTTTAATTTTCACTTGAAAAATAATAATTGACATTTATTGAGAAATGTTGGGTTTTTTCACAATAACATTTTTCGAACCCTTATAAAAATTACATTTTACTTCCTAAAATTTATATGATCAGTTATGTTTAATAAAAACTATTTAAAAATAATATTTTATTAAAATATTATTTATTTCATAAATCTGATAATTTATAAATTCATTAATTGAATTTTAATATTACTCAAAAATACAATTTTTGTTTTATTGTATCAAAATATAAAATCATTTATTAAGTAATAATAATAAGATGAAAATATATTCATCTATTATATACAATATAAATATTTATATTATTATAGTATTGATAAATCTTTTTATTAAACTGGAAAATTCCCTAAGTATAAGGTTCATGTCGGTGAGACTTTTATGGGGTGGTTTATTATACATGGTTAGGGTCGTGATCTCAATGAACTTGAACTTCTCCCATAAATAGTTTCACTCAAGCTTTAGTTGTTGGATCTAAGCCTGGGATTGGTCAAGGGAAAAGCCTAGTGATGATATCTACATTAAAATCTTTAATAAATGGGCTTTATAGGGTATGATCATATTGGTTGAGTCTATCACTTCATCTGTCTGTGTATGTTCGAGGTTGTTTCACTCATGTATGTTCGAGGTTGTTTTTATGTGATAAGGTTTCAAAGTTATATCTGGTTGAGATGAGCATGTGGTAAAGGTAATATATAGCTTCAGGTGGTAGGATCTTGTGTCTTAGTGGTTTCAAGTGTGGTTTGGGGTATAACATGTGTCTTCACTGCTCCAGCAGTAGTTATAGAACATATTTGTAAGCCACTTTTCCTTGGATGGAGCCCCTATTTGAAACCTATTAGTACTAGTGTAGGACTTTTTTTATCAACCCTTGTGATAGAGGATCTAGAAGATAGGATCAATGATCACCTATTTTTGTTGACGGTGTGACCAGACTCTACAATGAGAGAGAGAGAAACTTGCACAAAATCTTTTTATAGTTTCATAGGGACCCTATTATATTTTCCTCAGTATGGTATGTCATTTACCATCCATGCAAAGATGATTTCTATTGGTGAGTGTATTAGTGATTTTGGTATGGGGTGTATTTTTCCTCCTTTGATAAGGATTGATCCACAAACAGTTCATGATTATCTCATTTGTAGTAGGTTACATCAACTTCCTTTTTATCTGGATAGTATTACCCTTATAGCAATAGATGTTATGATCTTTCAATTTCCCATAATGGTGTAGGAGTATGAGGACATCCATCATGAGGATTCTTCAAGTTTACCTCCCAATCAAGAGATGTGCCTCTATGTGGACTTGTAGCAGAGATAACCCGATATTTATTCCAATATATCGGATGACCCTATGGAGCTGTGAGAGCTTGTGGTGTATTTGGAGGATCTACAGAGGTGGGGATTTGTAATACTTAGTGTGATCACTTAGGTATACCTATTTTATTTTCCCAAGTGTCAGATGGGAGTTTTAGGAATTGTGTAAACTATTATTTCCTAAACTAGGTAACGATAAAGAATAAGTACACATTTCTGAGGATTAACGACCTATTTGATCGTTTATCAGACACAAGTTGGTTCTCGAAGATCAATCTCAGGTCTAACGACCACCAGTTTAGGGTTTGTGATGCTGATGTTCTAAAACTGACATTCTTATGTCATTATGAACTCTATGAGTTCATAGTAATACCTTTCTATGTGACGAATACCAACACTATGTTTATGGATTTTCTGAAATAGATCTTTCAGCCATACTTGAACTGATTTGTGGTAGTCATCATTGATGACATACTCATTATACTTTATGTTGGAGGAAGTTTATGAAAAACAATTGAGTATGGTCCTAGACTTACTCGAGAGAAACAACTTTATCGTGAGCTCTTGAAGTTCTAATTATAGATCCCTAAGTTTCACATTTTGGTTTATGTCATATTTGAGCATGTATTAGTTATGGGTTGGGAAAAGATTGATGAAATTATTTCTTTGGAACCACCCAAGAGAATATCATAGGTTAGTATTTTTATTATCCTAGTGGGGTACTACATGAGATTCATGGAGTACTTCTCTAGGATTGCATCCCCTTTAACCACCTTGATGTAGAAAAGACAACTTTTTACCTGGACCAAGAATTGTCAGATAGTCTTTGATGAGTTGAGGCTGAGGCTAGCTAGTGTTCTAATTTTTAGAGTATAGAAGTAGGGAATAGAGAATGTAGTGTATTTTATTGCCTCTAGAGCTGGGGTTGGTTGTGTGTTGATGAAGACACAGGCAGTGATCGCATATGGGTTGAGGCAGTTGAGACGTAGTGAGCAGAACTACATGAATCATGACCTGGAGTTAGCAGTGATGGTCTTCGCTCTAAAGATGTGGAGGCACTATCTTCTAGGAGAGAAATTTCTTTTTTACTTAGACCATCAGAGTCTTAGGTATAACTTCACATAGATATATCTTAACCTGAGATAGAGGCACTGGTAGGAGTTCCTATAGGACTATTACTTTGAGATAGTTTATACTTTGGGAAGGGCAACGTGGTGGTTGATGCCCTTAGCAAGAAGTATTGTTCTCATTTGGTGGATGAGGCATCTGAGTAGTTGTATTCTTTATAGTTGATCTTGGTGGAGGAGAGGTGTGTAGCTTATCTTTAGTCGATGGTGTTGACTCCTCTACTTTTTTATCATGTGAGGAAGGATTAGTTGGGAGACATCAACTATGAGGTTATTTGTGACCAGATATCTTCAGTAGATTCACCGGATGGATTTTCTAAAGGAGGGTAACATGTAATCCTTTTCCAGGTATGGATGATGGTTCTAGTCACAATGTGAGAGAAGATGATGAGGGAGTTTCTTACTTATCATTTGGTTGTAAATCCCAATGTAGGTAAGATGTATAGGGACCTTTAGCGATAGTTTGGATGGGATAGCATGTGGCAGAGTGTTGTTGATTTCATCTCTCGATGTATCACATGTTAGCAGATAAAGGTTGTGCACCAAGTTCTAGAAGTTTTGAAACAACCCCACAATATTCTAGAGTGGAAATAACATAGCATATACATAGACTTTGTGACATGTCTTTTTCAGATAGTGAGAGTCCACGATGTCATATGGTTCATTCTTGACTAACTTATGAAATCTTCACACTTCCTTGTCATCAGGGAGTAGAGTTCAGTGGAGATTATAGGATATTATTATGTGTTGGATATCATCTGGATCCATGGTTTACCCTCAACAATTGTATTCAATCGTGATATGTGGTTTATGTCACAGTGGTGTAGAGTCCTTCATGAGGAATTTGAGACCTAGTTACATATGAGTATGGAGTTTTACCCAAAACTGATAGAAATACCAAGTGAAATATCTAGGTGTTGTGGGATATGTTTAGAGCTTGTGTTTTTGACTTTGGCCAGAGTTGGGAAGATCACATTCCATTGGTAAAGTTTTCTTATAATAGTAAGTATCACTCTATGATCAGCATGGCACCTTTCGAGGCCTTGTGTGGGAGACCCTGTAGTCACCCTTATGATGGACTGAGATTGGTGAGACATTTTTTTTGGGCCATAGATGGTGTAAGTGGTGATAGAGAATGATTAAGTGATCCAAAAAAATTTAAGGATATCCATGATCCAATATAAATCTTACGTAGATTTATGTTTAGGCTCTTGGAGTTCGATCGGGGGGACCATGTTTTTCTGAGAGTCCCCCTATAATATCTTGAGAGTTTACGAAATATCTTATTTCAAATTAATTTAAATTATTGGATATATTGAGTTTAATGCAATTAAAATTTTATCTTTCATTATATCAAAAACAAATTTTATCTTATGTTTCAAATAACATCAATTTTATTCTATAACTTGTGTTATATGCAAGGTCAAGTCTTATCTGACAACAATATACTATTAATATTATTATTTAATATGATAGTTATCACCTAGCCATTAGAATAGCAAGAATGAATAAGATTAACTAAATTGTGAAAATATGGTTTAAAATGTATATATAATTAATTCATTGGTTACCAATTAATTAAAATGAAAATAAAAAACAATTGAATATAAAGGAAATTGTTTTACAAAAAAACTATTTTTAATATCTCAAAGGAATTTTATCTTAATAAATTAAATTAATTACTATTAGTGAGAGATATTAATGAAATTTATATATTATATATTCAACCAAATGTTTTGAAATTAATCTAATAAGTTCATTAGCCATAAAATAAGAACAAATACAATTTTATGCATAAAAAGTCATTTTTTTCTAAAAGGTAGTGTTGCCACCTTTTAATGGAGGACTTGTTTTAAAACTAAAATTTAACTATTTTATAAATTTTATTTGAAAAATAAACTTCATTTTTGAAAGTTAAATGTAAAAATTATCTTAGAATGGTTTTTTTTATTTTTCTGAGAAGCTTCATTTTTTAATGAATAGTAAAAAACTGAATTTTAATTGAAAACTGGATTTTCATCGAACTAATTTATTGTGTTAAATTATATTTTTAATTGGTATTAAAGTTAAATTTGATAAATTATATAGATATTAATCCAATATAATTCATTGAAATCGTTTTTATATTGAATTTGGATATAAAAACTTAGTAAACGTTTGAACATTTTCACTTTAAAAAATCACTTTCTCGTTCCGTCTGCGTGATTAATTTTAAACTAAATTATATCAATTATTTGTATTTAATTTATAAAAATGTATTCCATATTTTTAATCATAATAATTTATAATTTATAGTAAGTTAAAATTAGTTTTTTACTAAAAATATTAGTGAAAGAAATTAAAATTAATTACAATGATTAAAGTAAAACTGAGTTTACTTAGTGGTTAAAATCCACCACCTTGAATTCGTATTATAACATAATTATATAAAAACATCAGTATATTAAATATAATTATATTTTATTATATTAATGTTACTACCTACACCCACACACTTCCATCAAATGGGTTTTGAAATCATTATTCGTGTGTACGGCGGATTACCACCTCGCGAAATGATTTCAATTATTTTTCCTTTACAACCTATCATGGTTGGTAATTATGATGGGCATACTTTATATATGATATTTATTATATTTATAACATAATATTAACTATTAATTCATTGTATAATATAAACCCTTTTTACATTTCATACCATAGGGGATACGATAATGTCGCTCATATGTACAGCGGACTACCACCTCATGAAGCGGTGAGAAGCGTTCCTCAATAACGTGTTACATGGAAGGTAATAAGGAATAATATGGTAAATATATATGATATGCATGTTATAATTATGATATTAATTAAAAAAATACCTTTATTTAAATATAATATATCATTTTCTTTATTACCTTTTCACACATTGAAAAAGTAACAACATCGTCTGTGGATGTGTGGACTACCGCCTCCTCGAGGTTATGTGATTACATTTACATAAAAAGAGTTATATATAAAAATATATATGATTAAATAATATATTATTTTTGTTATAATATTTATTCTATAAAGATAAATTTTACTTACCTTCTTTCTGTGATGATCCTTGAAAAAAGGAAACGTTACGCATGCGTATGTACGGCCTACCGTCTCCATGATCATAACATTAGTTCATTTTTCATAACCATATATCATGATTGGTTTTAAAGGTATAATTTATGTATAAATATGATAATTATATCATTATTTTTATTCTGTATATTTTTAAATAAATACCTCTTTGAACATAGTGAACCTACCAAAATCATTTCTATACATAAGCTGAATATAGTCAAAACATCCTACTTAAACTTAATTGATTAAGTAATTTTATATAACTTATTAATAAGTGAAATAAAGTTAATAATAAACTTTAAAAAATTATAAAACAAGTGAAATATTAACATAATCTTATTATTCAAGAAGATGAAGACATGTGTGATGAATCAGACTCAGGGTAAGGGACTTCGTCTCAATCTCCTTTCGTTGAGGTATATATTCATGTTATGCACATTTATTATTTTATTAGGTGTATATAAATTTAATTTGACATGATATATCATTAATTTATATATTATCATGATATTTAAAGTTTTGTTTAATGTTATTCTTTTATGGGTTTTATGATTCAAGTGTTTATCATGTGATAAGGGACATTCCCTTTAAAAATCCTCTTTTAATGTTTTTTCTCAAAATATCATCCTTTTTCATGTCTATATTTTTAAAATGAGTTTATGGAAATAAAATATTTATAAATTATATTTTACGTATCAAAATTTTTTTCAAAAATAATCTTTTTACGTGTATTGAATGGATCATTTTGACATATGAAAAAGGGGATTTTCTATTCTTAACGTACACATCAATAATGAATTTTATACCATTATGACTATTATTTGATTTCTAGATTCCTTTGTAAGCTTTCATGTTTTCTTAAATCAAAAAACCATATTTCCATTTTTTTGGTTATTTTGATATTGAAAATGGTTTCTCAAATAAAATGGTGTTTTGGTACTTAAAATGAGTTTTTAATAGAAAATAGAATTTTATTTTCCAAAACTATTTTTTATATGCGTTTAAAAGAGTTTTTAAAATTGTTTTATGATGAAAGTTTTTTATTCATGATATGATACTTTAGCATTATATGAAATAGAAGAGCCATATATAGCTTGTACAAAGGGTTTAGCCCCATTATAGCTCATGGGTGAGCCTGATATAGCTTATACGAAGGGTTGAGCTTCATTATAGCTCATGAGAAATGAGTGAGCCTGATATAGCTTATACGAAAGGTTAAACCTCATTATAGCTCACAGGTGAGACTGGTATAGCTTATAAAAAGGGTATTCCCCATTGTAGATCTTTTATTCATTGGGTAATTATTATATTGGAATTCGGTCGTATGGTTATTCTAATAAAAAGGGGTTTTAGAAGGGTTTTATGAATATGACGCTCTAAGTCACCAAAAATGAATTTTAATTACTTTCTATTGGTTTGGATGATTTTCTTTGATAAAAATGTGTTTTTTTCATGTGTAAATGTTTTATTTAATATTATCAAAGAACTGTAAAGATAAAAGTAAATGTTATATGAGTTTTCATGTGTTCAATGGACTAATGGTTTTCCTTATTTGTGTATCCATTATTGATATTTTGTGCCCATACTATGTTTTTAATTGATTTTCTCATGACATAAGGATAGATAAAGGAAATGAATAAGTTAATATGAAACTCATGAATATTTTCTATAAAAATAAATAATACTTCATTTTAAAAGTTTTATATTATGGGGAAAAAAGACACTAATCAGAAGTGCCAACTTTGTATTTTATAGTTTTTTTATGTATGAGTTATGATCTAATTATCTAAAAATATAAACTTGAAAAATCATCAAATGAAATAGAATGAATTATTGACTAAAAACTCAAGATAATGTAATGTTTAAGTTTGGAGTATTATATTTAGTATCAAAGGAAATTTTTAGATAACTTTAGAGGTTAGGATAATGTTAATAACTTCCCCCCCCCCCAGAAGATTTTACCTTAGGGTTAAGTTAGAATGATATAGAATTTAAATATTACATGTTGCTTAAACTAAACTATTTTTATTAGGAATGGTTTTACACAAAGGAAACAAAGGAAGTTATAGTGGTAAAGAACTGTGAGTAAAATATCTTTCCAAATCTGTATCTAGAGATTGTTGGAATTGGAACAGAATAGTTTGTTGCGGTGATGGATCAGGTTGAAACAAGTTATAAATAGTGGTGGTATCCATTCTATAGAGGAACATTATCTACCATTAAGGGACATTACTATCTTGGATCATTTCATGATTCAATATCCATGATCATTCAATGGATCTTCTGAACTAATTTCAGATAAATGATGGATAAATTCCTCAGAGAATATATTTGAAGTCATGGGTAGTTTGGAATGTTAAAAGGTAACTCTTTCCATCTATCGTTGTGAAGATAAAGCTTATCTATGCTGTTTTTTTCTTAATAATACCATAGAGAAATATGATCTTGATTCCATGAAATGGTAAACATTCAAGGATTTTTTTCATTGAGAAATATTTCCCTAAGGTTTTTTGACTTCAGATGGAAAAAACAATTCTTGGATTTGAGGGAAAAAGATGAAGATTCTATAGTGGTATATAAAGAAAACTTCACAATATTGGTCAGGTATATGCTATAAATTATTAAATAAAATAATAGTAAAATTAATATATTTTAATCAGGATTAAAACCAAGATTATGAATAGCATTGGACACATGGAAATTTAAAAGTTATGAGAAAGTTTCTCATTGTGGTTAGAAAGTTGAGAAGAAGTTTTCTGAAACTTATGTGTCATGATATTAAAAGGGTAAGAAATGGTCAAGGTGGTAAGAAATTTTAAAGCATCCAACTAAGAATTATACAGGTAATCCCAAAACTTGTTCCAAGTGTGGTAAAATAAATTTTGGGGAATGTATATCAGGATCTTGAAAGTGTTACCGATTTGGTAAGTTTGGTCACAAGGTTCATGACTACAAATAAAAATGTCATGGACAATCTAAGAGTGAGATAATAGATATAAATTCAATGTTTTATCTGCAATGAGTTTGTAAATTATGATAATTTTTTCTGGATTTACTTACTTAGAGTGTAAATCATCAAGATTAGAAGAAATAAGGGATAGAAAAATCATTTGCTACTTTAATTGTTGTTGGTCCATCCAGTGAAGTGGAAATAGCTCCAGGGAGATTGGTATTTTTCAAAGGTTGACTACAAGTTCAAGGTTTTAGACACTCCTAATATTTTAACTGATGAAATCATAAAGTGATTAAGGAATTTTTAGGAGATGTTTTTTTTTGGGTTTATGTTTATGTAAGGCTTTAGTTTATTGAGAATTATTACTTTAATTTTTGGACATGTGTTTTAAAGTGTTGATAACCTTTAGGTTTTATATAATATTTAATGATTAAGGTTATTTTTATGGATATTCATCATATTTCTAGGAATGTTAGGATTATGAAATTTCACTTATGAAATAGAAATATATCAATTATATTTCCTTATATTCTTAGAGAGTAATATAATTCCTCAACTATAAGAAAAGAATCTTGAAATAAAAAAGTTATCCTAGTACCTTAATTTCTAATGAACTGACGGTTTTTTATCATCACAAATTTATTTTTTTGAGGTTCTTAACTTTATATTGATCATTCACTTTTTTTATCAATGATATCAATCTCTCTTCATAAATATTTATGATTTTCCTCCATGTCCAAATCATCGATTCCCACCTATATTCTCCTATTTGGAAAAATGGAATGTGTTATTCTAGATGACTTTCGTACATAATTTTCTACCTTATCAAAAGGGTTATTTAATAAACCTTCTTATTTTGTTTTTTTCTATGAATAAATTAACAAAATGATAAATATTTGATAACAGAGAGGAATTTCGAGGATGAAGTTCATTTTAATGGGGGTAGGATGTAACATCCTGATATTTTATGGAATATATTTTTTAAAATTAATTTAAATTATCCGATATCATGATTTACATATAATTCATGGTTTATATTTCATTATACACTACATAAATTTTATCTCACTTTGCACGTAACAATGAATTTCTTCTATAACTTAGGTTACACGCAAGACTGAGTCTTACCAGACAATAATGTACTATTAATATTATTATTTAAATTGATAGTTATCACCTGGATGTTGGAATGGTTGGAATGAATAAGATTAATTGAATTGTGAAAATATATTTTAAAATGTATACATAATTAATTTATTAGTTACTAATTAATATAAATGAAAATAAAAACTAATTGAATATAAAGAAAATGTTTTCACAAAAAAAACTATTTTTATTCTCATAAAGGCATTTTATCTTAATAAATTAAATTAATCACTATTATTAAGAGATATTAATGAAATTTATATATTATATATTCAACCAAATATTTTTACATTCATCCGATAAGTTTGATAGGCATAAAATAATAATAAATCCAATTTTAAGCATGAAAAGCCATATTTTTCTAAAAGGTGGTTTTTCCGACTTTTAATGGCGGACTTGTTTTAAAACTAAATTTTGACACTTATAAATTTAATTTGAAAAAATAAACTTTATTTTTTTAATATTAATGTTAAAATTATATTAGGGGGTATTTTTGGTAATTTTCTGAGAAGTTTCATTTTTTGATGAATAGTGAAAAAATACTAAATTTTAATTGAAAACTGACTTTTCATCTAAATATTTTATAATGTTATATTATATTTTTAATTGGTTTAAAAGTTAAATTAGATAAATTATACATATATTAATCTAATTTATGTCATTGGAATCATTTTTATATTGAATTTGGATGTAAGAACTTAGTAAACTTATAAACATTTTCACTTTAAAAATTCATCTTCTTGTTCCATCTACAGGATTAATTTTAAATTAAATTATGTCGCTTATATGAATTGAATTTAGAAAAAATATATATTCCATATTTTTAATCATCAAAATTTATAATTGATGTTAATATGAACTTAGTTTTTGATGAAAAATATTAGTTAAGGCAATTAAAATTAATTACAGGAATTAAAGTAAAAATAAGTTTACTTAGTGGTTACACTTTAATATTAAGGGGTAAAATGGCCTATAAATTTTTCAAAAACCCATAATATGATAATTTTCTTACCATATACCCTCATGGATCAAAAATGGTTCATTATTGGAGACACATGATGTAAGGGTGATCTCCCAATAATGATTTCTTTTTGGTATTTGCAAGAATGTCATTCCTTCTCAATTATAAAAGAGAATTTAATCTCCCTAATTCTACACACCTCTAAAGCCATTTGGCTCATCCAAACCCTATCCAAATAAAACACCAATATACCTCCCCTCATCCTATAAGCCTTGGTTTTAATAGAAATAAAACCAATGAAGGCCTTTGGTGCAAACCAAAAGGAGTTACCCGAAGAAGAGGTAACATTCATCAACATGATTTTTTGTTTTGTCTTCTTCTCCACCCATTAAATTTTTCTTATGAAATGATTATATAATAATCTCAATATACTCAATATACTGATATATTGTTATGTTAATTTTTATACCTACACACACACACACTTCCATCAAATGGGTTACGAAATCATCATTCGTGTGTACAGAGGACTACTGCATCATGTGTTCACTAGACTAATGGTTTTCCTTCTTTTCTATCCCTTACTAAGCTTTTGTGATCATCCCACATTTTTAATTGATTTTCTTAGGACTTATGGATGGGTAAGGGAAAGGAATAATTCAAGTTAAAAGTCATGGAGATTTTCCATGGAATGAAAACATGATTTATTTTAAATATATATATATTATGGGGAAAATGAATACTAATAAAAAGTGTCAACTTTTTATTTTATGGTTTTGTTATGTACGAGTTATGGTCTAATTATATTAATCTCTAAATTGGAAAAGATACTTAAATGAAATAGAATGAATTATTTACTTAAAACTCAATATAATGTAATTTTTAAGGTAAGGCCTTATCACGACCTTTCCCAGTGGGGCCCGCACCAAGACTCCCCGAGACCACCTCCAATAGTCCAGGGGCTGGTGACTAGCACTGAGTAGGCATATTACTAACATGGGAGGCATTTCCTAAGTACATGTACACATGCACACATCTCCAAGACCAAAAATTCTGAAATGAAAAAAAATCACTAAGGAACAAAATACATGCATACAACTAAACCCAACCAAACAGAGTACGATGGAAGGTAAAGTATTGAAAGTAAACTGGCCCAGAATACAAGCCCACCAAAAATAAGAGACTGTAAAATACAAAGTCCATCCTTTAAGCACAAAGAGTTACTGGGACTATTACTTGTAGCTGTAGGAACACCTCAGCCAATAGGGAACTCAAAAATCCTAGTCCTACCCTAGTCCACCCTGGACTCCATCAAAAGGCCCCTTATCTACACAAGTCACAACATGTGTGGGCAAATCCCGTGTAGGGGTGAGTATAACAATACTCAGTAGAGGACCCCAAAAACCACAAAGAAATACACAAAGGAAAGGTAAAATAAGCTCTACACAGTATATTTCAACTGAACATATAATAGGAGAACACAATCTAGATATACTCAAAACTCAAACCCATAGTCTTGGGACAAGTCACAAAACTTTATACCCATGCTAGGGATTCAGTTCTAAGATTTCCACAAAGCACTCATCCGGGAGAACTCACTCCACGAGTCTGATAGCTCTAATTTCATCCATCTGAGAAGTATTGTTCATCGGGAAAAGCCATGAGAGATAGATACACTCATTCTGGGATAACACACTTCTAATTGGGGAAATATTACTATACATATATGAGGATCACTTCCAGGGCCTCGTCGGATACCGCGACTCATTTGGATTCACCTACTAGGTAGAGGATCGGTGCCCTGTGGAAATATTCACATCGATACCTAACTATAACTAGGTTCAAGAATGGATAGAGGATCTCACTCTGAGTCTCTTAGAGGGATAACTGACTCTATCTCGAAAAGTCCTACTAAAGGGATCATACTCCTGTGAATGGAAACGATACCTGACCTTCAAGAGAATGAGAAAAAGGGGCACTAACCCAAACGGAACATGTCCAAGATATGGTGGACAAGAGGATTAAGCCATATAATGAAAATTTCATAGCATGTATAAAGGTCACGCATCGTATCCTCTGACATGGGTACTGCCTATGTACAACGGACCATGTTGCAAGGCTTGTCATGTAGAAGAAGGTATACACGACGCGACGTGTAAGAGAGTGACACATTGTGCTCCTCTATTCGGGGAGGATTCCATGTACACTGGTCATGTTCCCATACACAGCTTCAACTCTTGTGTTACAAACCATGTAACTGGTACATGGGGTAACCCACTCAACAGGCCTAGTCTCATTGTGTGGTAGATTACATGGCTATTTACTCAACCCCATGCCCGTGTATCGTCCGAGATACATGGATAGTCCCACGTAAGTACCCACACACCATGTTATTTGGAGAACACACTGTGTCATCACTTCATGCATCGAGAAACCCTAGCTGCCACTAAGCCAGTCCCACACGATGTGTTCTTTGGGATACATGTCGTGTTCTTCAAAAATTTCTAGAACTGCTGGTTCTTCGCTCCATGCCTCCTTTGATTCTCCGAAGTTCCTTCCGGTGATCCGATTGCTACGAAACTCCAAGGTTGAGGTCTCCCTGACATCCCAAAGTCGTCTCCATTGTTTTTGGACCTCCGATCAGCCCTAAAAATGCATATCTTCTCCATAATTTTTTGGATCTTCAATTTGAAATTGTTGAGTTGCGAAACAGACACACAATGATCTGTTGTTTGTCGCCCCATGAAGAACACGAAGAACATGAAGAAAAGAGGAATGAAAATCCAAAAAACCAAATTGAGGAACGAACCTCTACTGTCGTTCGTCACGGAATTGATCCACTCCTATTAGAAGGATTAAACAGGGTGGAACAAATGATAACCCCATAGTTATCACAATCATATTCCCGAATCAAAAACCCCAAAAGAAAAGGAAAATAACACCCTCCCATATGAACGTGGTATCCGCGGATCAACATGTTTGTGGTTTGATCTGCGTTCATCGTTAAATCCAAAAATGGGGAAAATAATAATTGAAATAAAAAATCCCTACCTCAATTTGGTTCAATAATGATCGTCACGTCGTGTTTTTTGGTGAGGTTCATCGAATCCGAGATACGTTTATCGATCACGTCGTCGTCTTCTGCCAACGTGTTCTCCTCGAAAGCTCCATGAGGCTCTCTCTCAATTCGCAGGGCTATGAGGCTAACTCTGCAAACTTTTCATAAGCAGGTATTTAAAATTGAGGAATTAGGTATCTGTGCAAAAAAGGAAACTTTTAAATAAATAAATTATTAATTTATTTTATTTCCATTAAGACGTCCAAAAACTAACACCTGTGGCTGACCCACACCGGTTGATGTTAGGCCCCACCTAAGGTAAAGTCACTAATCTGAATGCAATGGTACCCTCAGATTTCTGATCCAAGAACCCATTTAAAATTTATTATACTTTTTCAGGTATACTGCTCGCGCGCGCTGTTTAAAGTTTAATTTAATTCAAATATTTCTTCCGAGCACTCCAAGACTCAAAACCGCACTTTTTCGAAAGGTATGATCTCGAAATAATTCCATATAATATTTAAAAATAATACATAGAAAATCTAGGACATTATAGTCCTTATACTACAAATGAGGAGGACTGTGGAGGTTTGTCTGGGGAGGAAAGTTATCCTCTAGGTTCATCAAGTCGTTCGAGATACTGTGAAGAGTGGTGAGGTTTCTTATCACTTGTTCATGTCACCGCAGTTGGAGAGGATACATGGAATCCTCCATGTGTCAAACCTGAGGAGATATGTACATGATACTACATACATCATTAACTGGGGTGAGCTGGACATCGAGGATGGATCCACCTTCATGGAGTACCCAGTGGAGATCTAGGATCGGTACGAGAGGATCTTGTGAGGACAGATCATTCCCTTAGTTCATGTTTTGTGGTGTCATGGTAGCATGAAAGATATCTCTTATGAGGGGTAGATCCATATGTGGAGTCATTATCCCCATATTTTCATTTAGTTCGTGCTTTTCGGGGAAAATCCTTTAAGGAATGAATAATGTTTTGATCTAGTTTTTACCTTGTAATACTTTGAAATACTTTAATTAATATTTTCAGATCTAGGTGCTAAGACGGTCTGAAATTTCAAGACCTGGTGAGCCTGTAATTGATATTATAAATATATTAAATATATTAATATCACGCACATGTAGTTTTTCAGTAATAATGGAAAAACTATTGAATGGTGTCTCAAATTTGAAATCTGATACCACAGTTGAGTCCGAAACATTGGGTTTACCCTAGGTGAAAAATAAGATTGGTCAGTGATAGACATATGATTGAGGCATTCATTGTCAGGTAAGTTTAATTAAACTAAATAAATTATTTATTTATTTATTTATTTATTTAAATGACCTAATAAAACCCTATATAAATACCCTCTTATGTTTATTTTTCAAGGATTGGCTACAAAACCCTTATGATATCTAGAAGGAGGTTCTGATCATTCCACATTGGAAAATAAAAATTAGACGATAAAAGAGGGATCAAATCAAGGTGGATTAGTAGGCAGTGAAGGAACTGGGATCCCCACATCATTGGAGGATGCTTTTTTCACTAACAATTGATCCAAATTGAGGTAGGAGTCATAAATTGTGGTTTTCACCCTCTTGATTAAATTGCTAAATCATAGATTTTATCTTCTTTATTTCTTGTTGGAAATTGTATTCCCCTCGTATGAGCCTATTGGTGAATTCAATTGTTTTATTCAATTTAAATCCTTTTATTTCATGCTCTCACCCCGGATATCAACAATCTATGATTCTTGGACAAGAACATTTGAGAAACGATGATTTTACCTTTGTTATTGTGTTTTTTCCCACTGTTATTTTCATTTTTTACCATTGGCCTATGGGGTCACGGTTCGACATTGTCAGGGCTGGTTTGAGTGTGATCAAAACCCCAAATTCATTACGGTAGCATGAATGACATGCGGGTTGATGGTTTTTTAATGGATCTAGGAATGACGTAGGATACGGGTGATACTCTGTGGATCTAGGATCCTAATGGGAAACGGTATTGAGCAGGAGGGGCATGGTCATCATTGTGACTTCATATAAATCATCGGGTTCCAATTTCCGACCACTGAAGGGCCAGAAACAATATTTTGAGGCAGTCTCCTCTAATTTAGGGAGGTTTTTTGTGTGATTTGAGGTGTTGATGATGGATCAAGAAGCCATGTGGAAGATCTAAACTTTCTATAGAAAATGTGACTACACTTCATGTAGTTTGGAAGAACACAAGGTGTTTTTTTAGATTCTGTGACAGCTAGGGTTTTAGCTGAAGTTAGGGATGACACATTGTGTGGCTGGTTCCATGCGTCATGTAACCCACCCCAGGTGGCCAATTCATGTGTCAATTTCACATGATCAGGGCCCCATATGGATAGACACACCATGTACCAGATTTTTTAGGATCGTAAGAATTAGATTAAATGGGTATACTTACAAGAGGGGGTGAATTGTAGTATAAATAACCTTTAAACTAGATAAAACACAATACCTCCTAAAGTAATTTTATTAGACTCAAACTCAGTCTCATTGTCAGAGTTACAAAATTAGAACTATAAAAACTCTGATTAAATCACAGTAAAATAATTGGAATCAAAATGGATCTGATTAATATCAAAGTATTATTTTTATCATATTTATAGTTATACCGATAAAACCAATTGTGCAGAAATATTATCATAAATACAACTTTCAATAACATGCACAGTGGAATAGAAACTTATAAAAATAAGAAATAGCTAGTAATAATTATAATGACTTACAAGATATATTAAAAGTATTGAACACTTTTAAACTTAAGAGTAAGGTAGTAAATAACTTTGAATAAAGGTATATGTTGTTTTATACTTACAGTAAAGTCTATATTTCCTTGCCAAAAAATCCCATGATACAATTATCAGAATTACTCTGCCTTTATATCCCCAGAAGCCCTCAATATGATGATCGGTGTCTGTTTTCCTATCACTAGAAGCCCTTTATTGTAACAATGATCAGACATGGAATATAAATTCAATTGTTTGTAAGGAAACAACCCTGAAAATGATTCCTTAGAACAAAAACTCTATAAATAATTTCAAAGACTAAGAATGAGCAATTCAAGCTAATTAATCTTTAGAATAATTCAGAGAGAGAAATGTATCAGCTCTAAACTCTTCAAATTACCGATTATTTATAGTTTATGCTCCAGTAGTTGTATTTTCAAGCTTTTTTAAATGGCCTCGAACAGCTGGTTCTTGACATCTCACAACGTTATGGCATAACTAAATGTACAAAATCATTTTTTTAACACTATTACAGTGTTAAAAGTATTCCTTATGATAAAAAAGTATGTGTATTATGATTATAAACTTAGTATAGTCTGATGGACTTCCTTATCAATTGTCAATACGATAATCCTTATGAGGTTATGTCTGATGATCGATTCCAAAATCAGTCTGATAATCAAGACTTTTATTAGTATGAAAGACAATAAAAAATTCTAACTCCTTTTCTCATCAATGGTAAGTCCAATTGATTGGACGCATTATAAATTTGATGAATGTAATGAAGAATGGTAATTTTAACTTTGTAATTCATTATAACTTTTTCTATTTATGGTAGAAGGTAATGTTTTCTAAAAAAATATACTAAAATACTAAGGACATGAAAAAATAGTAAACATTTTTTAATAAATTGATTGTGATTTCAAAAACTAAGGGAGTAGAAAAGTAAGAAATTATAATTCTGACTCAACAATCTCCTCCTTTTTGGAAATAAAAAACCACAAAACTTAAATGGAAAAATAACAAAGAAAAACTTACAGCCCTTTGTTCTTTTAAGAACTATAACGTAATTCTTTAAAACTTAACTCCCCCTAAGTTTTTAACTCTTATGAATATGATGGATTATTATAATAAAACTTTTTAAATAAAAACTTCTCCCCCTTTATGAAACATACTCCCCCTTAGGATAGTTTCTCCCCTTTAATATATCATTCTCCCCTTTTGATAAGACTTTATCCCTTTTGTAAAATATTTTTTCCCTTTGTGATTTTCAAAAAGGAATGGGAAGGATCCGATGTTTCCTGAAATGTTAGAAAATATAACATACAAATAAATACTAAACTAACTAATCATCCATATAAATATGAATAACATATAACTTATCAGAATTGGAAAATATTCAAAAAATAATATTGGATTAAAATATAATTCTTTCATTAACAATTCAAATGGTTTTCAAAACAAATAAATAAGTTCAAAAGAAAAAAATCATTCTTTATTAATCAATATATTTATGAAATCCATCATCTTCTTAAACTCATGTCGATCTTTCTCAATATTTTCAATTCTTTCATCTTTCATCTGGTCTTGAGTATTTATAATTTTTTGTTCCTCAAACAACTCTTTATTCTGATCCTTCATAAATATCAACTCATCCTAACATGTTCAGAGTGTTCTCATCTCCAACACCATATCTTGGATCTTTTGTTTAAAAACATTTACATCCTCAATTCGTTCAACTGTGGAATCTCGGAATTCCTCCCCAAACTTTACTCTATCTTTTATGTCTGATGATAACTTTTTAGAGGATTCAGATGATTCTAACATAAGTTTATTTACTTTGTAAAATTTTTCATCATTCATATGAATACCATAATCGACTTGATTAGACCACTTCACCATCTGATTACATGATCTCTTGTGAGTACGGTAATTTTCTTGAAAATTTTTCAATATAGCTTCAATCCAAATCACTGACTATGTTAAAACTTTTATTGATTCTGATTTCTCACTGAGATTATTTTGAATCATCCATCAAATTACTTCAAGGTTATGAAAATATGGAATTGTTCATTCTGATCTCCTTAAGAAATGGACAATATAATCAAAAACTTTCTGAGATGTTGTTTCCTTTGAGTCCAATTGATCAGGATTAACCTTGGTTGGTTTTGTTCTTCTAGTTTCAACATCAACCTCATTAACATTCTTATCATCTTTATTATCATCTTTCTTAGAGACTTTTCGATCATAAAAACCTTCAAGAATTTCCACTTCCTTATCAAATTCAACTTTTTCATCAACTTTGGTCTTTGAAAATCGATCTTCTTCTTCTTTATTTGAGAATTATTATGCTCCTTTTTCTGAGACGATTCTTTCTCTTGAGAAATTCCTATTTTTTCATCCTTATTAGTCTTAGAGGGTAAATCTGATGAGGATGAAGATGATTCTAATAATTACTTATTGGAGTGAGTTTCTTCATCAGCATCTTCTTCATTATATTCATGTTCCTCCTCTTCTTCTTTAATTTCAACTTCTTCTTCTAATTCATATTTTTATTCTTCTTCCCTTTTTCCTTCCTCTTATTCTTCTTGTTCTTATTCTCCAAGTTCTTTGTCAACTTCTTTACTAATTTCTTCCTCTAGTTGTCATATTATTCTCAAATCTCCTTTTCCGACTAACTCTGGTTCTGATTGTTTCTCTAGAAATTTGGGATTGATTCTTCCTTGTCAATCTTCTTCTTTCCCTTACTTCCACAAAATGGATATCGACAAGGAACATTGAAGTTTCTTTGAAAACTAGACATGCTTCTAGATTTATCTAATCAGTATTATATGTGGGAAGGAATATATTTCTGGAAGCTATTCCAACTCAATTCATCAAATTTTTACAAATTTTAGCTTTTTGAAATATCTTCTTCTACTTATTTCTATTAGCTTATTCTTAAAAATTCTCTACAGACCGAAACTTCAAGGTTTTTACTTATGTTGGGTCAATTCCAATTTTCGAATCCCCTGGATTTTTCTGACCTTTATGTTTTATCATTTACTTCAAAACCTCATCATGAATTTTCTTTTCTTTCTTTCTCGTCACTGGAGAAGAAGTCTCAGGCCTTATTTTATTCTTCTTGTCATCTTCCTCTTCTTTCCTTGATGGTTGGGCATCTAATGCTGCACCATCAACTTTTTACACAAACTTCTTTGTTTTGGAATCAAATACCAACTTCATTCTGTACATCGTATTGTCACTAAGGAAATAAATCTTTTCTCAGACTCGATACGATGTGTTTTCCACCTTGAACATCTCCATACATTTTAAAAACCTTTTACTAATGAAATCTAGAAACATAATAATTTTTTATTTGATTGAGGTTGTTTTGATGTTCTCCACCATGATAAAGATAAACTTGACCAGATATATCTTCATCATGTTCACTAAGTAATCCAAAAAAAACATCAGATACTTTTAGAGTATCTCTATCACCCTTCCTTGGGATCATATATCCCTACATTCATAAGTCTATGACTCTGTTATCCAAAGTCAGGTGAGAAACTTTTCTAACTTTCACATATTCCAAGAACAGAGAATCATCATCCTTGTTCTTATCAATGGTACTGAGTCTGTTCAGTAGAATATTAGAAGGACAATAATCTTCTCCTTCTGAGGGAACCCCAACTAAATCAACAACTCTTCTATAAGTCAACTTATACATATTCCCAAACATTTTGAAAGAAACATTTTCCTTGTTATCCTCTTTCAAAAACTGGGTATAACTTAGAAACTACCCCTAGAAAGTATAAATCGAAATATTTTTTAGGATTTGTAACAAATACTCGCTCCCAAAATTGGAATGAAATAGTCTTCTTGAGTGTGGAATCATATTTTTCATACCATGATCTTTCAATCATCCTTTCCCTAAACACAAACCAATTACCATAATCTTCCTTTGTCGGCATTGGATCTGGATTCTGAAATCAAAGAACGGGTGTAAAGAAAGGCAATCAGACTAGGGGCTTTGAAGGGTGCAGCAACTCGGGAGAAAATTATCTCTAAAACTGATGTGGGACATGGGGTGACCCGCCCTTATATAGGAAGTAGGAGTGATGGTTTGACTTCCATAAGATAACCAATAGTTGAGATAAAAAACATTTATGATCTAATTATCAAGATTGATTCAAAGAAATTTTTAAAAATAAAATTAACACAAAGGGTTTTAATTGTTTTATTAGAATGAGGAACATTCCAATTAGAATAATTTTTAAAATTTTGAAAAACAAAACATTGTTTTAAAACTAAATGTATAACAGTAATAATTATAAACAAAAGTAATAAATTAATTTTATCATAATCACACACAATCTGATTATCAGAGAAACAAAATTGAAACTAGAAAATGTGAGGTTAAATCATAGTAAAAAAATAAAAAACAAAATGGATTCTATTAATATCAAAATATTGTTTTTATTGTATTTAGAGTTATACTGATAAAACCAATTGTATAAAAATAATAGTATAAAGGATAAATTTCTATAACATTCACAACAGAATGGAAACTTGTAAAAACAATCAATAGCTAGTAATAGTAAGAATGTCTTTCAAGATATATTAAAAATATTGAACTCTTTTAACTTTAAGAGTAAGGTAGCCAATAACCAGGACTAAAGGTATCCATTGTTTTATACTTGTAGTAAATTATGTCTTTTCTTACTAAGAAATCCCTCGAAACGATGATTGGAATTGCTCTGAATTCTTATCCCCAGAAGCCCTTGATATGATGATCAGCATATGTCTTCCTATCCCTGGAATATCTCAATCATAATAATGATTGGATGCAGAATACAAATTCAATTGTTCATAAGGAAACAACCCTAACAAGGATTCATTATAATGAAATCTCTCAAAATAATTACAAAGACTAAGAACGATAGGTTCACACTAAGTAATCTTTAGAATACTTGAGAGAGAAAATGTATCAGTACTAAACTCTTCAAATGACCGTCTATTTATAGAAAAATATCTAACGGTCATATCCAAGTTTGTTACAATGACCTCAGATAGTTGGCGCTTGATAGCTCACAATGTTTCAGAGTAACTGAATGTGCATTGTCTTTTTTTAACACCATTACATTGTTAAAAGTATTCTTTATGATAAAAAAAAGTCTTTTTATTATGATTATAAACTTAGGTTAGTCAAATGGACTTCCTTATCAATTGTTAATATGATAATCCTTTTGAGGTTCAGTCTGATGATCAATACAAAAATCAGTCTGATAGTCATGAATTTTGTCAGTATGAAAGATAAGAAAAATATATAATTCCTAGTCTAGTCAAAGGTAAGTCCGGTTAATCAGACACATTATCAATCTGATGATCATAATGAAGAATATTAAGTTTATATTCATAATTCATTACAAATTTTTCTATGTATGTTAGAAGGTAGTGTTTTTTAAAAAAATATACTAAAATACTTGAGACATAAAAATTTAGTAAACATGTTTTAAGAAAGTGTTTTTGATTTCCAAAACTAAAGGAATGGAAAAGTAAGAAGTAATACTTCTGACTCAACAAGTACATGGGCATGGGCAGGAATATACGACATGAGATGATATGCACGTCCAGGACCCTAGGTGGTTTTTCACGCCATGTATCACAGAGGGCATGTCATTTATAGAGACATGGATTCCCAAGTAGTGTCCAGGGAGAACACGACCAGGCAGCAGAGTAGGGACACATGTCGTGTGGATCCCATACACATCGTATACTCCTACATGAATCTTCTACCTCTCATATCACCTTTGTTTTGACTTGGATTTTGAATCATGAGTAGCCTATCTTGAGTTTTTTTTCATAGAACATGATGGTGACATTCATAGTGGCTTTCAAGATATAATTAAATACGTTTCGAGTGTGAATCTTATTCAATAGATGCTTGACAATGGTAGGGATCGAGTGCGATCATCTGATAGAAATTGCGGCTAGCAGTCCCTAGTTACACCAGGGTGTGGGTTCTCCATTATATCAGAGAGATGTTGGGATCAATACTCTCCTTTCACACCAGGGTGGGGGCTCCCCATGCTATAAGAGAGATTTCTGGGTTAGTACTCCCATGTCACCCAAGGGTGCAGGTTTTTCAGCCTATTAAAAAGATATTGGGGTAAGTACTCCCCTATCTCACCAGGACACAGGTTCCCCATTTATTTATATAGTTATGTTCATTACTCCCCTCACTACTACAAGGCATGGGTCCTCTACCTATGTAGTGGTACTCTCCCATCTTCAAGCTCGGGCAGGGTATGGGTCCTCCATTGGAGATGTGTGCTCCCTCTTCAATGGAATACAGTTGTGAGGTGTGAGCCCCTCCACCCATATTTTGGTGAGATTATGTTTGATGGTGGTCATTGGTGATAGACTTCTATATTTTTAGTCTTACTCGTCAACTTTTTCTAGGTTTTGAGATGGAAATATCATTTCTCTCTCATTTGGGTTTCTTTATGATCACATGTATCTGTATATATTAGGTTTTTTCCCTATTGTTTTAGGTTGAGATGACTATTATTGTATCTCTCTATCGTTCCCTTCCAGTTTTGGGGTGTCCTACTATGTAAGTATATACTCACTCTTACATTGTATTTTCCTACACATGTTGTGTCATATGCAGACAATGGAAAGATCGGTAGTGATTAAAGTGGAGCATAGTGATACCTGGATGCATTGACTGCGTATGATGATCGGTCTTGGAGATTAAGAGTTGGGATCTCTTCTATTTTTTTATTCCATTTGTCAGGTTTAGGCATCTTTTCGGGTTGAACATGTATTTTTTCCCTTTACATTTTGTATTACACTATTCTACTCTTTTGTATTCCCTTGAGGTTATTACATGCAAGGTTTTTTACTCTAGATGTTACTATATTTTATTATTATTCCTCTGAACTTTTTTATAGAGATTGTTGGGTGTGTGTATACAGGTACATTGGGAAAAGGTATCCCATTTTAGTTATATCTTATCGGCACATTTCATTGGCCTCTGGCATATGGAGGTGGGCTTGGGGTTGTGACGTATTATCCTTCCACAAGCTAGGTAGGCCCCGATGGGTCAGGTTATTACAACCATAAATAATGAATCTCATTTTTAAAATCTATAAAAAATAGGATCCCCACTTATGATCAATTGGATATAACCTAGACTAAAAAATACTTCAGTGCATCTTCATTATATGATGGTTATTTTAATGATGCACCATAATAATTCTTTAAATGTTATGTCCAGTAGAATTATTTTAGTTTATCCTAATGTATATAAATGTTCTGTCGAGTTAGGTATTTATAAAAGTTCATTCATAGATCATGTCTGACTCTATTCGGTAATGTTTTTTCCAATATACTTGATATAACTTCTTCTGGTAAGACATTGTTATACATATTCTTATGGAAATTATAGATCTTCATTACTTTTAACTTGAAATTGTCTGACTGATGTAAAATGTACAATTCCATATGATATATAAATTTTCACCCAATTTGGTTTATCTAGAAAACTTAAGTTAAGTTCTGTCCGATATGATTTTTCCAGAAAACTTAGTCTTAGTTCAATCTGATTTACAAAATGTTTTACATTTGAAAAAATTATATGATTTATAAAAAATATTCTAAACACTTTAGAAAGTAAAAAAAATTAGTAAACTAAAGTATTTAAGGAAGTGTGTTGTGATATTCATAATTAATGTTAGAATGTGTTGAAATTAAATTTTTGACTAAACAATCTCTCCCTTTTTGAAAAAAACAAAACACAACTCCCAAAGAGAAAAAATAAAGTTTAAATAAATTTTAAGAAACTTACTCGTATTTTATTACACATTTAATGACTTCACCCTTTTTACGTATTTCTCTATTTATTCTTATTTCTACCCCTTTTTTAAAAAAACTTTTTTTGAAATTTTTTTAGAGGTTATATTTTCTCATTATTTCTCCCCATTTATGATTTTAAAAAAAATATAGGGAGGTAGAAAGTGTATGTGAAATGTTAGAGAAAGAAACATTTCTATGAAAAACATTTATAAAACTGAACAAACATTCATCCAAAAAGTATAAAAATACATTTACCCAATGAAATTGGAAATCATCTATCCCAAAAACCAATGAAATAATAAAAACTTCTATATAAAAAATATAAGAGAAAATTCATCCAAAAAACTCACCAAAAAGCTAAGTTTAGTTTATTACAAAACATTTCAAGAGTTCAGAGAAAAGATCAATATTTCTTTGAAAACTTCTTAATAATAGCTTTCATCATTTTGAAATCTTCTTGAAACTTCTCTAACTCATTAACTATTGATTTCTTTTTTTTCATCTATTCTTCAAAATCATGAAAATTTTAATTTTCTTTCTTTAGCTTGAGAACTTCTTATTCTAGACTTTGTATCTACCTATTCTCATACTTGAGCCTTGAAAATTATCTTGGAACTAGAATTATCTTCCATTTTATATAGTTTAATCATATTAGGACACATGAAGAGAATTAAGATTATCAATGGATATTTTACTTTAATTAACTTCTAAATTCATATCTCTTACTAAATTTATAGTTGTTTTATTATAATTCTATATTCCTACAAACTGTGTATCATATAATTTCATATCTTGCTTGGTATGCTTTATCCATGTCACAAATTATTTCAACTTTATTGATTTTTCCTTATACTTTCCTCCAAAATTCTTAATGTTAGCTTCATTTTGAATAACTATTTCTCTAATTTGTTTCAAGGAATTCAAATTTCTTAAAAAAATTATTCTTACTTGGATGTAATTGAATCGATCTTGTATATCAATAAAATAGTAAAGAGTATCTTCGAGTTTCTTAATCACTTCATTGAAATAATTCATTCTCATCTCAATTCTTGGATTACTAATATTGGGGGATGAATAGGTAGAATCAGATGAAACATTTATAATGGTCGAAGGATGAGGTCTTTAAGCACCAACATCTTCCTTATTTTCACCATATTTTTCTTCAAAAAACTTCTACTAATGGAACTTCTTTATCAGACTAATGTTTTTTCAAAACCTTAGTATGTGAATGTTGATCTTGCTCTTCCTTTAAAGACTCATCTCCATCTGAAACTGCAATATCTTCATCCATATGGGATTTAGTTGAAAGATAATTAGAAGTCATGGTTTCACTCACCTCTTAAACTTCTATAGATTTTTTCAAATCTTTAGAAATTTATTCATCAGTTATAAACATTACTTTTCTATAATTTTTAAAAACTATCAAAACTTTAAATTCAAAAACTTTAGATTGAGATTATTCAACAATAGTTGTATTTCCTTTGTCATTTTCAGTCGAAAAAGGAAATTATAATGGTTGAGTTTTTTTTCCTTCTAATGGAATGTGTTGACTAGCTATAGGTTATAAAATTGACAGAGGAGAAATGGATAGAGGTTCTCCCTATGTTGTAACTTCAACATTTTCATGCAATTTCTCAACACCCTTTAAGAAATTTCAAGATTTTTGATCTTCCACATATTATTTTATTCTTTTTCTTCTCTTCTTCTCAAATATTTTTATACATTTTCTCTTTAAGTGCCATATCCTTATCCATATCCAATCCTAAACTTGGATCACCAGACATATTTTCCTTTTAATTCTATATAAAGGCTAAAAAAATCTCACTAGACATCATCTTAGCTTTCTTATTTGGAAAATGAGGGGAAACATATCCTTTTTTCTATCTTATAACACTTTTTCTTTCATCTTCTGAGTTTTTACTTCAGATTCATCTTTGACCAATGTGTTAACCAACCTCTTCAACTTTGGAATAAAATCAAGCCTCATCTTGTTCATTATTTCTTCACCAATGAATGATGTATTCTCCCTCATAGTGGTTGATTTTTTTTTTATCTTCTGAACTTCCATGATATTCACCAAAATTCTATTTATGAAACTTAAAAAAAGAATAATCCTCAAATTTATAGTTCCTCGCATAACAGTTACAACGCACAGAAAAAAAAACCTAACATGGTTGAAATTTATCATATCATAAAAACAATAAAATAAATATAGATCCTACACATTAGAATATATGTATCTCATTTACTTGGAATGAGATAATTTACATCCAAATTGACGCTATTTTTACTTCTGGAGACAAATGATGAACTTTTCTCAATTTCTCAAAAGAAGCAAACAACAAAGTATAGGATTTGGATTTCACAAAAATTACTAACTTTAACAATAGTTTATGAGTTACCAAATTTTCTTCACGTTACAAAGACACTCCAACCAAATTAGCTATTTCTTGGGAATTTATTTTTTAAAACTCTTCAAAAAGAGTGAAAGTTATAACTTTCTAATTTTTTTCAGTGGTGAACTTAACAAAAGAATAAAATGTTATTATAATATTAGGGAAATGAAGATCAAAATCTTATTTCTATACACACAGATCTTACCAAACATGGAAAACAATAATATTATTAAGAAAATAATCATACTTTTTAAACAATTTTATTTCAATACTTATTTATTTCATACAAATTATTTTTCAAATATCACCTGAGGAAGTCATCATGTAGATTGGACAAACTAAGATAATTAAACAAACCGTAAACAAATGGATAGACCAAAAAATAGGCTAACATGAGCAGTTAGCATAAAAAAGTAGTGAAGAATGATGAGGTGACCCACACCCATTTATATAGTCTTAAGGAGAGAGACTATTTGAATTATCAAGTTCTAAAGGATTTAAATAAACCCCTCTTTTAGATTAAAATTTGATAGATTTCTTAAAAAATGAAAAATAATTTACTAAACTCTTAAAGTTTTTATAGAATTTTGATAAAAGTTTTATTGGAAAAAAATTTGTCCAAAACTAAAAAAGTTAAAAGTTTTTAATATTTTAATAAAGTTATAAAACTGAAAATATGTAAACAATATTAATTAATAATAATAATTGATTGTAAAAACTAAATATTTATAAATTTTCTCTCTAATAATATAATAAACTTTCATTAGGAAAGTTTTTTCAATAATTGTATCTTATTTTCTTTCTAAAAAACATTGTCTAAAAGTTTTTATGAAAATATTTCATCTATAATATTTTTAGTATATATTTCTAAAAAAAATGGAAATATTTTTTCTGAAAAACTATTTTGAAAATTCTGTTTAGAAAACTTTTTATAAAAGTCTCTATCTAAAAAACTTTTTATAAAAATACTTTATCTATAAAAGTTTTTATAAAATTATCTATCTGGAAAACCAAAACAAGGAAATAATTTGAAATTTTGAAAAAAAAATAAAATAAAGTAAAAAATTTCTCCCTCTTTTTTAAGGATTTTTTTATTGTGAGGATATGGTTTAAATGAGAAGTAAATATGAATGAAGATTTTATATTGATCATTCATAACTTCTCTTAAATATATTCAAATATATCTAAATTTGGGTGTTTTTTATAAATATCATCAATTATTTCTCTCATTATGATGAATTGAAAAATAATATATCCATTTTTTGTGATCACAAAGGAAATTGTGTCTTATATATAAGTTCTTATCTCATGATTGATGTTTTGGGTTTAAACTTAAATTTATATCACTTGTTTTATCACATAAATTTATAGTTTTAGGAAAACTAAATCCAAAATCAGTGAGTGTGTGTTTCATCCAAAACACTTGAGCACAATAACTTCTAATTACCACATATTTTTCTTCAATAGTGGAAAGTGCTATAATTTTTTTTCTTACAAGACCATGAAATTAAATACACTCCTAATAAATAAAAGTTTCAGATGTACTTTTGTTATCCATTTTAGAACTAGGAAAATCAGCATCTAAAAAAATTAACACAAAAGCATTTACAAAATTATAAAATAAACCAAGATCCATATTTCCCTAAAGGTAACAAAAAATTCATTTTATAGCTTCAAGATAGGATTCTTTTGGATTTTCTTGATATCTTGCATATAATAAAACAAAAATATTAAATATAGTTGATTAGTTGTGATATATAGTAAACTACCAATCATTCCTCAAAAATTATTTTGATCAACTAGATTCCTAGTTTCATCAAGATCAATAGTTTTTTAGGTCCCGACAGTAGTACTAATACTGTTTGTATTGTCAGAACTAAATTTTTTAAAAAAATATCTTATATAATTTTGTTGAGGTATAAAAAATACTTTTGGTTTTTGAGAAATTTGAAACCCAAGAAAAAAAGTTAGTTCACCCAGCAGGCTCATTTCAAACTCGGATTTAATAATATCAACATAGGAATCGGTGAGAGATTTTTAAGTTGAGGAAAATATAATTTCATCAACGTAAATTTTACCATTTATGGTATCTTTGAAAACTTTTTAAATAAAAATATTTGGATCAACAACTCCCTTAACAAAACTATTTTGTAACAAAAATATAGTTAATCTATCATATCAGACTCTTGGGGCTTGTTTAAGTCCATAATGTGGCTTAGTAAGTTTAAAAACATGATCTTAAGATTTTTTGTTTTCAGAAATAGGTTTTTGTTCTACATAAACATCCTCCTAAACATATCTAATAAGGAAATCACACTTCATAGCCATTTGAAAATGATTGAAATTTAGAATTTCTACATATGCTAATATTATATGAATAGATTCAACTCTAGCTACTAGAGCATAAGTTTCTTCATACACTATGTATTCTTATTGATTATAACCCTTTTCAACAAGTCTAACTTTAATTATAACTATTACTCCATTTTCATCTCATTTATTTTGAAAAACCCATTTTTCTCTAATTATTGGATAATATTTAGGTCATTTAACCAAATTACAAACTTGATTCCTTTAAAACTCATTGAGTTTATCTTGTATTTCTTTTTTCCTATATTCATCACATAAAGCCTCGTCAGGAGTCTTTGGCTTCAATTATGATAAAAATGCACAATGTTCAATTTTATTTCTTAAGTAACTTCTAGTTTTAACTGGTTAACCAACGTCACCAATGATATTATCACTAGGATGATTCATAAGGATTTGCTAATTTATTGGACATCTAAAAGGTTTCTCCTCAACAACATGTTGAATTTATTCTTAATGTAAAACTTCATAAATAGTTTCTCAATTTATTGTCTCATGAGAAGAATTTTCTAACATGGGTTGAAAATTAGTTTATGTAAAAACATCTAAAGATATGGTTTCATGTTTTTTGAAAACAAAAGGATCAGTTTCATCACATTTTACATGAATTATTTCTTAAATAGTACTTTATTTTTTATTAAAAACTATATAAGCCTTACTAGTTTTAGAATAACCAAGAAAAATACCTTCAACGTATTTTGGAGTGAATTTATGTAAATTACCTTTAGTATTTAGAATAAATATTTTGCGTCACTCTAAATCAATAAAGTTTCTTCTTTATTCTATTACACAACTCGTAAGGACATTTATAAATAAAATGTCAAATTAAAACTAGATTTATAGTATAACAGGTAGAATTTACTGCTTCAGCCCAAAAAAAATTAACAATTGAGTATTCACTCAACATGGTTTTAGTAATCTTTTATAGAAATTTATTTCTTATCTCAACTAAAAAATTTTGTTGATGTGTTCTAGGTGCTAAGAAGTTATGTATTATACCTTTTTACTATAAAAAAATTTCAAGATCCGAACTTAAAAATTATATACCACGGTCACTATGAATAATTACCAAAGGTATAATTTTCTCATTTTTAACAGGAACAACAAAATTTTTAAAATAGAAAAAGGATTCCGAACTTTTTTTCTAGAAAATATTCTCATGTTTATCTTTTATAGTCATCAAATAAAACATATACACCGAATTTTATACTAATAATTTCATTTTTTTGGACTAAGTAAATCAATGTACACTAACATTAAAGAATCAAAAGTTGAAACTTCACTAATAGATTTAAAACTTGAATTATGTTTCTTTCCAAATTTAAAATGATCACAAAATTTATAATAATTAAACCTAAGCTCCAATATATCTCTAACTAGTCCATTCTTATAAATTTTGGATAAATTTATAACATTATACTATCCTAACCTTCTATATCACAACCAATATTGATCTTATGTTTCACTAAAGTAGAGTAGATCATAGCTTCTTAAGTCTTCTAAGTTTAGAGTGTATACATTCTCATGTCTATTAGAAAAGAGTATGAATTTACCTTCTGAACATTGAAAAGTACAATTTTCATTCCTAAAGTTCACACAGTAACATTCATCACAAAATTGGATTATGATTATAAGGTTGTTCATAAGTACTATAATAAATAAAACATTCGAAATTAAAGGTTTTACAAGAATAATAATATTACTTATACTATAGATTTCCCCTTGATCATTAACACCAAAATTGAATTTTTCACCTTTCATCTTTATAATCTTTTGGAAGAATTTATTATTTCTAGTCATATAAAGGGAACAACCACTATCCATGTAAAAAATATTTTTATTGTTGGAACTTTTTTTGTTTCCCTAAAAATAGAAAAATATAGATTTTTTTAACCCATAATTCCTTAGGTATAGAATTTTTATCAAATAAAATTTTAGGAATCCACATCTATCCAACTTTTCTATTTTGTACAATTTTCAATTATTTAGTAAAATACACTTTAATAAATATAAAATATTTTATTTTATTTAAAGAACATTCATTTTTTCAAAGTTCACCACTCTAACACTTTGTGTAGATGGGGGGATTTTTTTAAACAAAATAATTGTTTTGAAAATGAGATTTTTTATTTATAAAACCTATCACAAAGGAATTTCTCTAAGTCTTTATTTTTCTATAAATATTTTCAAATTTTTCTTCCCCAAAATTAAAATTTGATAAAGTTTTATTTATACTAAATATCTCAGAATTTATATTGTAACTAAATCCTTATCATCTCTTGTTGTTTTATAATCATATTTATTTTCTAACTCTAATGTAATATTTGAAATATTTGAAGTATAGAAATTCTTTAATTTTCCTTAGCATGTTTTGTCTTATAAATCTCATAGTTTTTAGAAACTTTAAAAAAATTCGTTCTAATAACATAGAAAATTTAGAAACTTCTTCAAAGATATTTAAAGTATCATATTCTTCAGAAGAACAAGATTTTTCTTCTGGTGAAGTATAATCACATTCATCCTCAGAATTATGATAGTTTTCATTTAAAGTTAAGTTTGGAATGGATTTGGAGAATAAATTTTCCATGTAGAGATGGTTGATCTTCAAAATAATATCATAGAAATCCATAACTTTATGACTATCACTTATTTCTTTGGAATAATTTTTTGAAGAGATGTATCCACCACTAGACCTCCAAGTTTCATAATCTTTTAAGCTATTATTTCCTTTATTCTTATAAAATTTCTAATAACTTCTTTTTTCTTGTCTATTTTCTTTAATCTTAGACAATCTAGTCTAATGTGCTCTGGCTTCTTGCACTCATAACATATCATCTCAGAATAATCTTCCTTCTCATTTCTATCTTTAGAACTTTTCTTGTATTTGTAATGAAAATATTTCTTATCAGAAATCTTATTCATTATCTTTTCAAGATTAGCAAGTTCATCCTGACTCTATTCTAAATAATTATCTCATGTCTCTTATTTAATTTTCTTCTTCTTTGAAGATTTATAAATTTTCTTAGTTGATCTAATTTTCTTCACAACTGTAGATGTAGAAGAAAATTCGACTCCATTTTTCTTATTTTATTTTTCAACATCTCTTTTATTCTACCCTCATACTACATGAGAGACCCAATAAAATCATCTATATTAAACTTAGTTAAATGTTTAGTATACTCAAGAGTTTTACTCTTGGATTCTTATTATTTAGGCATAATGTCAATAATATTTTCTACCAAATTTCCATTAGTTGAATATGTGTCTTCTAAAGATTGTAAATTATTCACAATATTTATGAATCTCTGATGCATCTTAGAAAAAAAAAATCTTCATGTAAAAAATTAAAGTCTTGATAATATGTTCTCAATAAAGTCCTCCTAATTATAGTAAATTTGGATTTCCCAAAGTGAGTGATCTCAAGCTTCTTTCATACACAATTTTCTATTTCACAATATAAAATTTGAATATAGATGTTTATTGTCATAGAACATAATAAAGTATTTATGTCTCTGTAATTTAATTGATATTAATACTTATTATCTTTATAAAAATTAGAAAATTATTTATCTTAAATAAAATAATTTCCAACTGACATTAAAAATTTAGCAACTCCAGTTATGATTACAAATTTATTCATTCCATCTCTCCAATACCCATAGTCAGTATCATCAAAAATTTGTAGTCAGCTATGATTTAGATTTTCAAGAGCACCAAAATTTAAACTTATAATCTTTAAAATCTAATATACTCTTAATAAATGTTATTATAAATAGTTTATAATAAGTAGAAACCTACTATAATATAAAATGTTGCAGTTTATAACAAAGTATAAAAGTATAAACCAACTCTGATACCAAATTTAAGATCATAAGATTATGTAGGTACACTATAAGAGGGGGTGAACTGTTGTTTATATAATAAAACTACTAATTTTCATAAGCTCCTGATATAGGTTAATTGAACAAAACCCCTATCTAATCTATATTTTCAAAGTTAAAAACATTTTATAACAAAAGTAAACTTTTCTTAAATAATGAACAGAAGAAAACAAAAAATGTAAAAATAAGTAATATGAAACTTTATAAAGTTCATAAAAATACATATATAAACTTTATAAAATAATAACTACACTTTTACCTTCATGGTTAAGGAAGTAAAAAACCCAAAATTTGGGTATCTTTTGTTTTCACCAAATGGTAAATCTTTGTCTTCCTTTATAAAGGAATATCTCAATACATCGATCGAACAAACTCTATTTTACAAGCCACGAGAACTCTCAATCAACAAGATTGGAAAAAATATATCTTCATATCCCCAAAAATTCTTGATCAACATGATCATACAAACATCAATTACAAAATTCAAAATATCTTAAGGCATTTAAAATCCTCACGCAGATGCCTTAAGACAAAAAATCACTAAATAATTACAATTAAGAAATCACTCAAAGTAACAATAAGTTATGAAAATATTCACAGCAACTCTTAGATCGTTAGTGATAAAAAATATTCCTCCTCCTATAATACTACTTCTATTTATATAAATTTATTTAATGGTTATATTCCACGTTTCTTAGAGTTGGTTGTAATGACATCGGATAGACTCATATTCCATTAATAATGTGGGACTCCTCATGTATTAATCATGTTTTAATGATCACAAATCTCAATAATAATTAAAAATATTATTAATGATCACAAATCTCATGAATCTTATTAATCATGTGTATTTATGTTTCAAATTTATATCATATTTTATAATGGTTAAGCTCAATTATTTTTATGCATATTACTGTTTTCCAAATACAGTTATTTTCCTAACTACAAGAAATCATGAAGCTTGACACAGTAAGTCAGACACTGTGAGCAAGACACAGACACCGTGACCATGAGACACCATGACCACGAGACACCGTGACACAATAAGCCTGACACCATGAAGCAAGACACTAAGAACAGACACCGTAATCCAGACACTCTATTTTCCTAAGTGCCAGAAACAGTTCCAGATACAGATAGCGAGACACAGTCATCAAGGCACCGTGAATCCAGAAACTATGAGCAAGGTACCGAAATCCAGAGACCGTAATTCAGACACCGTGACTCAGACATAGTGAAGGAGACACCGTGAAGGAGATACCATGAAGGAGATACTGTGAAGGAGACACCGTGAAGGAGACACCGTTTACATAACTATTGTGACATCGTTTCCTAAACTATTTTTTCTTTTTTCTATTTAAATTTTTAACAGTCATATTTGACGCCTTTAATGCACTGACATATTTAATGTTTATTTTCATCCATAGTATGAGGTACAAGGTACGAAATACATGGAACCTGTCGGCTAACACTCATGCATTGGAAGATAAATAGAAGTGTGCCCAAGAGGAAGAAGAGACACGCGACAACTCAAGAAACGTGAGTGCACTGTACTAAACAGAAAAACAAGCTGACAAGCATGACCATGAAGAAGATATTGCAAGATCTTCGAAGAAATAATTGTCCCATGCATGAAATCTGACTCTACTTAAGAACACACGAAGTAAACTGGGATCAAGAGAACATCTTTACTCGTGAAGAATAAAAGCTGAATCGCGACACTCTATTTTTCAACAAAAAAACAGAGAAGTACTCAGAAGCATTTATGTCTTATCCAAATAGTCCAGAGACACACTGCTAATCACTAGAGAATTCTAAACTCATATTTACTCTCTCTCTCTCTCAGTGATTCTTTTATTTACTTTCAAGTAGTGTGTGTACTCTGTATATCTTACACACACACTGACTCCTGCGCTGAACTAGAGGATTTCAAAATCCTCACACCAAACTCTTTACCCTTGTTTACCCACGAAAATTGTGGAAGAGGTCCCTGTGTGGCCTGGTCATTACTTTTGTTTACCCACAAAAACTGTGGAAGAGGTCCTGGTGTGGCCTGGACAGTCTATGAACTGTTGTTAACCCTGATCTAGGGTGTGGATCAAAGTTTATTTATATAAAATGCTTGGTGGTAGTTGATCACCAAGTGGAGTGTATTAGGTCTAGACTTGAGACTGAACCACTTGTTTTATATCCGCTGTGCTTTTTTAATTTATTCTAATCTGTTTTACTGCTTACTGTATAATCCAGAAAAACACTAATTTCACTTTGATAGTTAGTCTCGAAAAGAAGTTATATCTGATTTTCCTTAGTAGGATAACTTCAAAAGTAATTTTAATAATACCAATTAATATTACTGAGAATTAATCAATCTTCTAAGAAGTTGTTTAAACAGTCAAAATCTTATAACAGTATAACCTTGATTAAATGGGTTGTATCTATTTTTGGGGAAATCATTATTTGTAAAACTAATATTCTTTTAAATATAAATTTTTATAGTTACTCAATTCACCCCTCCCCTCTTGAGTTAACTACTCCGACCAACAAATAAGGTTAATTACATCTAAATTTTCCAATGGTCTTTTTGATGAAGCACCATTACAATACTTGAAAGGCTTCATCTGGTAAAATTATACTAGTTCTTTCAGAAGTATGTAAATGGTTCATCTGGTTAGTTCTTTATAAAACTTAATCTGGATATCATATCTGACTCTGTCCAGTAATGTTTTTCTTATATAATTTACATAACTTAGTCTGGTAGGACTTTGTTATACATCATCTTATATAAATTATATATCTTTTTCTTTTTTAGCTTGAAATATTTTTTCTGGTGTACAAAGTACAATTCCATCTGATTTATAAAGTTCCATCCAATTTGGTTTATCTGGAAAACTTAAGTTAAGTTCTGCCTAATTTGTTTTTTCTGGAAAACATAAACTTAGTTTATTCCAATTTAAAAAAATTCATATGTTCAATAAAATTATATGTAATCTAAAAAAACATTCAAAACACTTTTGAAATTATAAATTTATTGAATTAAATTATTTAAGGAAGTGTTTTGTAATTTTTAAAATTAAGGTTAGAAAGTTTTGAAAGTAAACTTTAGAATGAAAAAAATACATGCAAGAAGACATAGTTCATTTTTTGGTAAAATTATCTCTTCTAACCAATATGGTTTCATTCCAATAATGGAGATATGATACTACATTTACAAAGCCTATGAGGATGAAAACATTTCTAAGAAAAAATGAAAATATTTCTCTAAAGATGGATATCTCCTTGGATTTTGATACTCTCAATTGGGACTTTATTCTCAATATTTGGCCCATATATAGGTTCTTCATGATAATTATCAGAATCATTAATACCCTCTTAAATAGATTCATTATTTGTATTATTGTAACTAATTCTCTAATTGGAATCTTCTCTTACTCAAGGGTTTTTAACCAAGGTTACCCACTATCATCTCTTTGTGTTATTATAAATGGTTCTAATGTTGGCCTCTTTACCTGCTCAAAAGGTGTTAGATAGGGTAACCCTATGTTATCAATTTTTTTGTAATTTTATTGGATCACCAAATAAAGTGACTTTTAAAGGTTGTGGAACATGTATGTATTTCTCCCATTAATGTTGGAAGGTACCTCAAATCCCCTTCCTGTTTATTTTATGCTGATGATATCCTACTTTTCAATGAATGTGATGATATTTCCTTGAACTAAATTAAAAATATTTTTCATCACTATGAGGAGGTGTATGGGAAAGGTACATGCTAGAATAATTCCTTTAAAATATTTTTCTCAGGATTTAGTTATAAAAGAGAGATTCATATTCATAACAAACTCAATATGAAATATAAGGAACTACCTTTTATCTATAGAGGGATTCCATTATTCTATTGTAGAATTAATTTCAACTACTTATAATTTATTGAATCCAATATCTTGTCTCATTTGAGTTATTAGAAATGGAATAGTTTTTCTCAAGCTAGTATAATTTTTCTAGTAAATTATGTTATTACCTCAAAAATTTTTTATTCCTTTCACATCAACAAATGTCCATGAGAGACAACCAAAATATAGGAAAGTATGATTTTTAATTTCATATCAAATGATTTTATACATGAAAACAATATTATTTCTATGGCTTGGAAGAAATATACACAATCTATTAATTTTGGTGTCATTATAATTAAAAGGTTGAGTCTCTTTAATAATATTTTATTGTAAATTATACATGGAACCTCTTGTGTATCTCTAATGTTTCAAATAGTTTCATTAAAGAGTTTACAGTCAATATATTTCATAGGGGGGGTGTTTTATACCTTTCATTTTCTATACTACCTAAAATTAGAGACACGATTGAATAAAAGATGCCTCACCTCGAATAGATTCCCTTTGGGTTCTCCAACATCAACTTTTAGAACTCACTTTTTCTTGATTCTCCAATATCATGGGACTACTCTTTTCCCAAAAAAATATATAATATATCTATTTCTGATGCATTGGATGGGTTCAAATAGTTGAAATTGTTCCTTCCATGGAACATTACTAAATATATATAATCCTATAAATTAACGAAATAGGACATGGCCCTTTGGTTTGCTAAAATAATGGGAATTCTCTCTATAATTTTCTTACACACTTATCAGTCTAAAAATGGTTATTCCCCTCTAGGATAGATGAATATTTTTAGGAATATTCTTATACAACCATTATATAGGCCTTGTGTTTTCCTTGTTATACTTTGAAATATTTTAAGTAATATTTTTAGAGCGAGGCGCTGAAACAATGTGGAATTACGAGGCTCGGTGAGCGTGAAATTGATAATATAAAAATATTAATATATTAATATCATGTTTGTGAAGTTTTTCAAGAATAATGAAAAACTCTTGAAAGAATCCTTGTATCAGAAATATGAGACCATGGTTGAGTTCAGAACATGGGGTTTACCCTAGGTGCGATATAAGGTTGGTCGACGTCGGATGTCTGATTGAGGCGGTCATTAGCGGGTGCATTTAATTAAAATAAATAAATTATTTATTAATTCATTCATTCATTCATTCATTTAAATGACCTAATTAAACCCTCTATAAATACCCTCTTATGAATATTTTTCAATGGTTAGTCGCATAACCCTTGCGGGATCTGGGAGGATGTCCAGATCATTCCTCATTGACTAATTAGAATCGAACAATGAACAAGAGATCGGAATGAGGTGGATCAACAGGAAGAGAATACAATGGGCTCCCCACATCACTAGAGGTTGCATTCTTCCCCAATGACTGATCCAAATCAAGGTAGGACTCATCAATCATGGTTTCCGCCCTCTTTATTAAATTTTTAAAGCATGTATTTGATCTGTTATATTTCTTATTGGTGATTTCACACCATTCATGTGAGCCCATTTGTGAATTAATTTTTTTTATTCAATTTAAATCAGTTTATATTTTGTTATCACCCCGGATATCCCCGATCTATGATCATTGGATAACAACGCATGGTCAATGATGATTTCACCTTTGTTCTTGTATTTTTCCCCTCTCTGTTCTTTGAGTTCTTCACTGTTGGCCTATGGGGATGCAGTTCGACAATGTCAGGGTGGGTTTAAGAACGATCGAACCCATGGATTCATTATGATAGCACAAAAAACACTTAAATCAGCGATTTGTGGATGTATCAAAGAACTATTCGGGATGAGGGTGATACTCCATGGATCTAAGATCTAGAGGGGTGACAGGATTGAGAAATAGGCGCACGAGTAGCGTTATGGAATCATATGGATCACCAAGGTACAATTTTCAACCACTAGAGGGTCAAAAACAATGATTGGAAGTGGTTATATATTATTCTTCATGGTATTTGGGTGTGATTTGAGGTGGCAATAAAAGAAGCTGGTTGAAATATCTAAACAATCTGTGAAAAATAAAACTACACTCCATGTAGTGCAGAAGAACACACACTATTTTATTTGGATTCTATAGTGGTTATGGTTTAATCCAAAGTTAAGAATAATATTCCATGTCACTAGTTACACATGTTGTGTGAACCTCCCTTGGTGGTCAAGCTGTGGGATAGATACACATGCCTAGGGACCCATATGGATGGACAAGTCATGTACCGGAGTACATGGGCATGGGCAGGAACACACGGAACAGGCTGAGATGGACATCTAGAACCTCGAGGTGTCCTACACACCATATATCCTAGAGGGAACACCATGTACAGAAACATGGCTTCCCGATCCAAGTCCAGGGAGAACATAGTCAGGGAGCAGAGTGGGGCCACACGTCATGTAGACCCTATACACGTCATATACTCCTATATGAATCTTATACCTATTGTATCACCTTCATTTTGACATGTATTTTGTCCCATGAGTATACTATTCCAGGTGTTCTTCTACATATAACATGATGGTGGCCTTCGTAGTGGTTTTCGAGATACAATATGATATGTTCTGAGCATGACTCTTATTCAGGCATTTCTTGATGATAGCAATGATCAGGAAAAAACATCAAATAGATATTGGGGTTAATACTCCGCTATTGCACCAAGGTGTGGTTTTCCCATTCTATCAGATAGATTCAAGGGTCACTACTCCTTTTTTCCACCAGGGAACAGGTTCCCCATACTACCAAAGAGATGTCAGGGTCAGTACTATCATGTCAGGCCAGGGCACGGGTTCCTTAGGCTATTGGAGAGATATCCAGGTCAATACTCCTCTATCACACCAAGGAACGGGTTCTCAATTTCTTCATATAGGTAGGCTCAATACTCCCCTTAATACAAAAGGGTGAATGTTCTCTACCTATGGAGTGGATCTCCCCCCTCTTCGAGCTCCGCAGGTGTTCTGGTCCTTCATGATAGATGTGTGCTCCCTCATCTATAGAGTATAGTTTTGAGGTGTGGGCCCCTCTGCACATATTCTGATGAGGTTACATTTGATTGTGGGAATCTATGATAGACTTATAGATTTTTAGGATTACTCATCAAATTTAGCTGGTTGAGATAGAGATCCTTTATCTCTCTCATTTGGGTTTGTTTATGAGCCTATGTATGTGTATCAATTGGGTTTAATTACCCTCCTATTTTGGGTTTAGATTACTATTATTGTATCTCTATATTTCTCTCTTTCAGTTTCAAGTCATCCTACTGGGTATGTATATACTCACCCCTACATGGGATTCGCCCACACATTTTGTTTCTTATGTGGACGAAGGATGGATCAACGGTGATTACGGTGGATCATAGTGATACCCGAGAGCATTGAATGCATACGGTGGTCGAGATTGGAGATCAGGAGTTAGGTTCTATCATATTTATATATTATAGTTATTGTCATTTTGGGACATCTTTTCAGGTTGGGTGTGTATTTTTTCCCTTAACATTTCGGATTACACTGCCATGCTCTTTGGTATTCCCTAGAGGTTATTACATGCATGGTTTTTACTCTATATGTTATTGTCTTTTATTATTATTTTCATGAACTTCTTCATGGATATTATGAAAACCCTTCTCTTTATTACACATTAATTCATGATTTATTACATAATATTACACATAATAAAACCTGGAAGATCTATAAGTCTAGTGTATTTGGGAATTAGGTACATTACATAACTTCAAATAGGGAATACATCATCGTTATTGAAAACTTCCTCAACATGTCCATATTATTCATTCTTACTTAAAACTACAGGGGATAACCTAGGGATATACATTAGAAATGGGTGATCTATAAAGTCTAGTATGGGAGTAAAGAGGGAATAACAAAAAGAAAGTATTATATGTTAGACAAAAGGCATATCAATGAGACATAAAAGTTGTGATAATCATAAACATGAACAATGAGACATTATATAGCACGATAATATATAGGTAACATGGGAAATGTGGCAAAAACTTAAAACATGGAATCATAATGTAAGAACTCAGATCTTTTTCTTAGGTACGCTTCTCTCTTTTCTGGTGTTTTTTAGAAAAAGAGGAGTTTCTGAAAATTTTTGAATTACATGTCGTGTACTTATATGTACACGTCGTGTAATATTTTGCTGCACGTAGCTGTGTGTTGTCCGTGTAACGTCCGAGCACATAGCCGTGTGTGGTGACCTAGAGAGCACCTAATGCAGGGGCCGGTAAGGGTAAGTACACTCCATGTACTTCAAAAGTACACGCCGTGTACTTTCTTTTTTTTATTAAATTAATCAGGGTTGCGTATGATGGATAGAATGCTATTCTTCTTGACCTAACTCATCCAAGAGCATATGTACACTGATGAATCTTCTCTGAGCCCCTGATTCACCATTCGTTCTCTGAATCGACTGTTGTCGATTGCGTCGGGATTGCCACAGTAAGCTCTTCCTTCTTCTATAGCATCGTTTTTTGATTTCTCCTCTTTGACAAGTTATCCTCAATTGAGAATTTTTAGCGTCTATGGTGTTCTTGGGCGATTAAAGGCTTGAGGTTCACATATAATGATCCTACAACACTGAAGTATGTGGTTTGTGCCTTTCCTTAGATAGTATTTTAATTTTATGTGCAAAGTGCTCAATACCCTAGAACGGAGTATTGTGTGTTTACGGTTCTTACCCTATTATTGTATGCTATAATTTATATGCTTGAGTATAGGTCAATTGAATGTGAATAGGTATAATTTCTATTCTATGGATTTGGTTTTCCATTCTTGTTTTTTTTATGATCGTTTGGTCTTTCTTATCCTGTTAATCTACTTACTTTCCATTCCTAGTGCTGGTAGGATGAAGTAATATTATTTTTTTTGACATGTTGTTATGTTGTAGACTATTTATCCAAGTGGTTCTTGGGGTATACTTTGGCCTTTATATATCTTTGTGCTCGATTGACTTACACAGGGCCGTGAGAACCTAGTGTAGTAGACCATAGCGAGAATGGATGTCGAGGGCTTCTCTAGAGCGTCTGTTTACTATTACGATACGAGACCATAGGGGGAATGGATGTAAGTGCTTCCTCAAAGTGTATACAGTTACTCAATGTGGGACATAGGGGTAATTGGACGTTGAGCGCTTACCAAGAGTTCATTTTAGTTACCGATACGAGACTATAGGGGGAATTGACGGTGAGTGCTTCCTCAAAGAGTTTATGCAAAAGCTAAACCAGAGGGGTTAGACTATGTGTGTGTGTGTGTACTTCCCAGAGGGTTGCTTGTGTTGTTTTGGTTGGACCAGAGGGGTTAGGCTGTGAATACTTCCCAAAGGGTTCCCTTCTTATGATTAGTTGCCTACTTGATATCTGATAATTGAATGCATTTGAAACTATAGGATTGTTTACTTTTGAGTACTTCTTTGTTTATTGCTTAATTTTGATTATAGCCTGCCATATATATTCACTGACTATTAGGCATAGATCTTTGGGTGGTTTCCTACTATGATTTAGTCTCAGACCCTATTTGGGTCATGCTTTTTTGCCCAAATAGATTATATTGCTACAGGTATAGATAATGGAAAGAACCATTCTACTTTAGGTACTTGATTATTGTGGAGCTGGGGAGCATGGGACCAAGCTGAGGCTTGCAATTCTATGGATCATTTTATATGTTTTCTGTTGTACTTTGGTTTAGTATTTTATTCCATCATTGTGACTTGTTTTAATGATTTCCTAGACATATGTATCACGCGTCATATATATATATAGGTGTTCTCTAGTTGTTTATTACTTCCATTGTTTACTTATTGCATGTTTTACTTCTTCCACTATTGCTATCTGTTTTACTTACACTGTGTTAATATTCCAATGAGGGAATAGTTTCCCCAATATCACACCCAAGGCCCTCACTACTAGTCGGAAGCCTCTGGAGTTCGAGGAAATGTGCTTGAGTCCATGTGACCAACTGGGTACGGGGAACCTCTGGGCGGCTTTAGGAACTGGGATGTTACAAAGTGGTATCAGAGGTACTTTCTTTATTCTTGAATTACTGTTTAGAGACTATATCCATTGATAGGAAGGAATAGGTACTGGGTAATAAGTTGGGCCCAAGAGTAGCTAACTCGTGTATAGGGAAAAGAAAATCTACCTTGTTTATTGAAATTTTTCTGTTTTTGAAATTTTACAGTTGATTTGATTTCACCGTTGGGTGATTCACATGTTTTGTTATGTTATCGTTGATATTATTAAGGTTATATTTCTGTTGCAACCCAATGAGATGAGGGTATGTCATCTCATGCATCATATAGGAACTTGTTAGAAATCACATGTCATGCATTGCTACCATGCCATTTAGGGTGCATTAGTGATTGCATGTTGTTGTGATAGATGTTGTGCTAGATATACATGTTGTTTTGATATATTCCTTGATAGAATACCTTCTTCTAATAGGGTATTTAATTGTGTAAGGCTTAGTTTTAATGAATTCCATACTTTGGTTCTTGAGGTGTTATGGGTCCTCATGGACTGGAATTTGGTGGATCATTGCTCTTTTATGTTTATATATAACATGAACAAGATGTCAAGCTTTGATTCAATGGGAGTATGGGCCCTCACGGATCAGATTTTGGCAATTTAATGTTCGTTCCAGTGTTTTCTAGGATTCCAAAGTAGTTTCTGAGGATTACTATCTAGAAAAACTCAGAATACATGATGTGTAATGATGAATACATGCCATGTTTCCTTATATTCGAGAAGGAAGTATTTTTCTTGAGTACATTACGTTTAATATATGTACACATCGTGTAGTCTCTAACTATGTCACTGACTGTGTGGGCAGAGACACGGGGTTGAGAAATCTTTGGTGGGACACGCCGTGTACCGGATGTACATGTTGTGTTACATAGACCATGTTTCCATCCATGTGACTAACAACACAGATAGATGAAAACTTAAGTTGTACACTCCATGTCAATATTGAACACACCATGTAGTGTAAACTTTGTATCCAGCCGTGTAACTAACAACACAGGTCAGTGAGGTTCATCTAGTACATGTTGTGTCTGGCACTAACACGCCGTGTAGTCTTGTTCTAGGAGAACCGTGAGGATTAGCTGTGTAGAAGAACTAGGGCAGGGAAATAGGACTCAAGTACATGCAATGTGAGAGGACAACATGTCGTGTGTATGGGGTGTTACACGACCTGGGTTGGCGGAAGTACACACCCATGTGAACGCATAAGGGAACATGCCATGTAGGAATTATACATTCCATGTATCCATGTTTTGAAAAACTTGAATGCTTTCTTTATCTTGTTCCCTTCTTACACTTATAAGTTTCAGTCCCTGTTAATCTTGATCTAAGGTGTGTGCTTGACCTTGCAGAGTCATGCCACTGATATTTCCTTCGGTTGTCCTCTAGTTACAGGTCAATGATTAGACACCGAATATGGTTGATTAGGGACTACCTACAGATCCTCCAGTTGTTTCAGTCTTGGAACCAGCCATTATCCCAGATATAGCTATCGATGTTCTATTCTGGGAGGAATTTATGAGGTTTATGCATACCTTATGAGGAGTACTGCATCTTGCCACTTCTATGGAAGAGTTGACATGGGTTTTCCAGTAACAGCATCCTCCCACCTTCATAGTGGAAGATCTTTGAGCATCTAAAGATGCCTCCAGAGAGGAGGGTGAATATTGCTATGTATATGCTTCGGGACTCCACCAAGAGATGGTGGGATGTGATCTTATAGGTGGGACGCCAGCAGGTTATGGCATGGGATGAGTTCCAACGTGCCTTCTATGACTAATTCTACCCGGAGACATTGAGGGTCAATCAAGCCCGAGAGTTCATGAGTCTAGAGCAGGGTACTCTTTCAGTTATGGAGTATTCCTCTCGCTTCACAGAGCTACAGTGAATCACGCCTATTCCAGGAGGTGATGAGTTATTCCTGGCAAGGAAGTTTGAGGATGGTCTCAGGTACAACATCTGATCACAAGTGAACATCTTCAGGTTGACTTCCATCACTTCTATAGTCAACCAGGCGCTTATCACGGAGCGCAACCTGAGGGATTCTTGAGTGGTGAGCTAGGGCGGTTCGACATCTGGAGCTGGTATCCCTCCTACTGACAGCAGGAAGCATCGTAGGGAGCCTACACATAGGGATCCGGGGAGGCGGGACACTTATTCTGGTAGCCTAGTGGTGTGCTACCAGTGTGGAAAGAGTAGGCATATGAGGCCACATTGCCCGAGAGACCCAGTGGAGTGCCGATCATATGGCAAGATGGGCTATCTTCAGCGCTTCTGTCAGTTTTTCCCACTGGCAGCTAGTGACAAGGGTTCTTCTATGACTCCATGTTCAGAAGAAGCACCACCAGTTTCTCACCAGTCTGGGAATTGGAGTTCTTATGGATGTTCAGGCTGAGGTGGAGGTCATGGTCGTGGTATCCAGTAGCCAAGCTTTCAGCAACAACATGGTGTATCATCTCGTAGTGGTCAGGAATGGTCACAAGGTCGCATTGTAGGTCATACTTTTGTAGTGGAGCAGACCCAGCAGAAGCAGGATCCCAGACCCTCTACAGTTTGAGGTACGATCCTAGTTGCCTTAGTTTTAGCTTCTTCACTTTTCGATACAGGAGATTCCCATAGCTTCATATCTATTGTTGTTGTTGTGGAGATCCTTAGGCTCTGTATCATTTCTTCTGCTGATATCTTGATGCTAGACACACCGTTGGGGACAATAACAGCTAGTATAAATCAGTGCAAGGAGTTACCTCTCAAGGTTTGTGGGTTTCACTTCCTATGGGACCTTTATATCCTAGAGATGACATGCTATGATGTCATTCTCAGAATGGACTTGTTAGTTCCCTTCCAGGAAGTTGTCGATTTATATCATCATAGGGTGAGTTTTACATCACCAGAGGGCAGATCGTTTCTTCATAAGGGTGAGTGGGATGTCCAAACAAGCAGAACAGGACCCAAGCATCATGGATTAGGAGGAGTTACAGCCCAGTTTTCTAGTCTGTATCTGGATGTCCAGGGGACTTCACAGATGAACTTTCCTCCAGTGGTGGATCGTTTCAGGGATATCTTTCCAGAGAAATTTTCAGGTTTGCCTCTATATCATGAGGTAGACTTTTCTATTTAGATCATGCTAGGAGTGTCACTGGTGTCCATTCCTCCTTATAGGATGGCTACACCTGAGTTGTAGGAGGTCAAGAAGCAGTTGGAGGAGTTGCAGGCAAAGGATTTCATCCGACCCAGTACGTCTCCTTGGGGTTCGCATGTCGTGTTTGTGAAGAAGGCAGATGGTACCCTCTAGCTTTGTGTGGATTATCATAAGTTGAACTAGTTGACGGTCAAGAATTGATATCCCTTACCAAGGATTAATGATCTATTTGATCAACTTCGAGGAGCCCGAGTGTTCTCAAAGATTGACTTGAGATCCAATTATCATCATTTTCTTGTTAGACCATCAGATGTACCTCTTACAGCCTTTTGGAGCAGGTATGGTCTATACGAGTATGTGGTTATGTTATTCGGTCTCACGAACGTGGCTGCAGTTTTCATGGAACTGATGAACCGAGTGTTCCATCCATACTTGGATTATCTCGTGGTAGTCTTCGTGAACAATATCTTAGTGTACTCTCACACTCGACATGACCATGCCACACATATTGAGATAATTTTGAGTACACTGAGAGAGAATCATTTATATGATAAGCTCTCAAAATACCACTTTTTGATGAACCAGATTCACTTCTTGGGTCATGTTATCTTGGTGGCAGGAGTAATAGTAGACCCAGAGAAAGTGAGAGCAGTAGTTTCCTGGGAGCATTAAGAAAAATTTCTTCGAGGTAAAGATTTTTCTTGGGCTGGCTGGTTACTAAAAATGTTTATATAGGACTTTTCACACTTATCAGCACCACTGACAGGCCTGAATAAGAAGGGTGTGAAGTACTTGTGGTCAGATTCCTATGAGTCATCCTTTCAGGAGCTGAAAGGGAGGTTGACTTCAGCACCGATACTAATATTTCTAGAACCGGGAAAAAACTATACTGTATATAGTGATGCATCAGGTATTGGGCTGGGAGCTATGCTTATGCAGGGAGAAAAAGTTATTGCGTACGGTTCTCAGCAGTTGAGGCCACATGAGAGGAACTACCCAATGCACGATCTCGAACTAGATGCAGTTGTTCATGCCTTACGATGTTGGAGACATTATCTTATGGGATAGAATTTTGTGGTTTTCACTAACCATAAGAGTCTCAAGAATATCTTCACTCAGTGTGACCTAAATTTGGGACAGTGAAGGTGGGTTGAGTACCTTCAGTCCTTTGACTTTGAGCTTATTTACACACCTAGTAAAGGCAACATTGTGGATGATGCATTGAGTAGGAGGACTCAGATACAGGCAGTTCAGGAGGCCAGAAGTGAGTGGTAGCTTATGGATCTATTCTCTGAGATGCATCTAGAGGTGCACGATGGGCAGGGGCATACTTTTCTTTCTTCTATAGTTGTTACCTCGACTCTACTTGATTAAGTGAAAATGAGGCAGCTATCATATTCTTAAGGCCTAGTCCTACGGGAAAGTTTTTTAGGAGAAGACCATATTCCTGTATGGATAGTAGGTGAGGATGAGATCTTGCGTTTTCATGGGCACGTATGGGTGCTAGCATACATACGTGAGGAGCTGATGTGAGACTTTCATTCCTTAGTTTGGTTAGTTCATCTTGGCGTCACTAAGATGTATCGTGATCTACACCGTCATTATTGGGGGCCAGGTATGAAGAGAGATGTTGTTGGGTTTGTCATGAGATGTTCCACCTGCCATCAGGTGAAGGTGGAGCATTAGTGACCAGCTGGGATTTTACAGCAGTTACCCATTCCCGAGTGGAAGTGGAATGATGTCACGATGGATTTCGTGACAGGTTTACCGAGGTCACCTTGAGGGAATGATGTTGTTTGGGTTGTCATTGACAGACTCACGAAGGTTGCTCATTTCTTGCCGATCAAGGAGACCTTCAGTGTTGATGAGATGGGAAGGTTGTAAATCCGAGAGATTGTGCATCTTCATGGGGTTCCACACTCCATTATTTCATACAAGGATTCACGTTTTAATTCTCAGGTCTGGAAGGGGCTACATAAGGCCTTGGGTACACAGGTACTTCTGAGTATAGCTTACCATCCCCAGATAGATGGTCAGTCCAAGCGTACAATTCAGGTGCTTGAGGACATTCTCCGAGCATACATCCTGGATTTTAGAAGTTCTTGGGAGAAGCACATACCTCTTGTGGAGTTTTCCTACAATAATAGTTTTCAAGAAACTATTCAAATGGAACCTTGTGAGGCTTTGTATGGTAGGCCATGCCGATCTCCATTATACTGGTTAGAGACAGGAGACACAACTATGCTGGGACATCGACTTGTCCAGGAGACCTTAGAGCAGATATAGTTTATTCGGAAGAGGATGGCTACTGCACAGTCTCGATAAAAGTCTTATGTTGATCGACGGAGATGACCTCTGGATTTTGAGGTCAAGGATCAAGTTTTTCTGCATGTCACGTCGAGTTTACGACATAGAAGGATTATGAGATAGTGTAATCTTTCACCAAGGTACGTCGGGTCATTTTAGGTGTTGGATAGAGTTGGGTCGGTTGCCTATTGGTTTCAGTTACCTCAAAGGTATCGGGCTATGCATGATATCTTCCACGTTTCTCAGCTTCGACTTTACTTCTCAGACCTGTCTCATGTTTTTCAACCCAAGGAGGTTGAGTTAAAGGTGGATGCCTCGATTGAGAAGCATCCTATCCTGATTGTTGATAGAAATAAGAAAGTTCTCCATGGTTAGTTTGTTCCTCTAGTATGAGTGTTATGGCAGCATGAGCAAGTATAGGACAAGACCTGGGAGAGGGAGGCCGATGTACGATCACAGTGGCTGGAGATTTTCGAGGATTCTTCTTCTACGCCGCCTTGCTAGGGAAATTCGGGGATGAATTTATTTAAGGGGGGAAGTTTTTAAGAACCTGGATCTTCTTCTTAAGTACATTTTTCTCTTTTATGGTGTTTTTGAGAAAAAGAGGAGTTTATAGAAATTTTTGAAGTACACGTCGTGTACTTATATGTACATGTTTTGTACTCTTTTGATACATGTAGTCTTGTGCTGGCTGGGTAACAGCCGAGCAAAAAGTCATATGTGGTGACCTAAAGATTGCATAATGTGGGGTTCGATAAGGGCAAGTACACTCCGTGTACAAAAAAAGTACATGCCGTGTAATTTATTTTTTTCATTAAACGAACCGAAGTCGCGTCTGACGAACAGAATGCTATTATTCTCAACCTAACTCATCCAGGAGCATCCACACACCGAAGAATTTTCTCCAAGCCCCTGAGTCATTTTCCATTCTCTGAATCGAACGTGCATCGATTGCATCGGGATCACCACGATAATCTCTTCTTTCTTCTAGAGTCTTGTTTCCTGATTTCTCCTCTTTCACAAGTTATCCTCGGTTGAGAGTTTTTAGCATTTTTGTAGATCTACGGTGTTCTTGGGTGATTCAAGGCTTGAGGTTCATATATAAAGATCCTACAACACTAAGTTAGGTGGTTTGTTCCTTTCCTTAGATAGTCTTTGAATTTTATGTGCAAAGTTCCCAATACCCTAGAACGGGGTATTGCGTGTTTATAGTTCTAAACCTGTTATTTCCTTCTATGATTTATATTCTTGAGTAGAGGTCAATTTAATATGAATATGTTTAATTGATATGATATGGATGTGTTTTACCGTGCTTGTTTTGTTTATGACCATTTGGTCTTGCTTAGCCAGTTAAGCTGCTTGCTTTCCATTCCTAGTGCTGATAGGATGGATTAATATTATTTTATTTGACATGTTATTATGTCGTAGACTATTTATCCAAGCATTTATTGAGTTATACTTTGGTCATTATATATTGATGGCTCGATTGAATTACACAGGGCCGTGATAACCTAGGGTAGTATACCATAAGGAGAATGGACGTCGAGGGCTTCTCCAAAGCGTATGTTTACTGTTACGATGTGAGTCCATAGGGGGAATAGATGTAAGTGCTTCCTCAGAGTTTTTGTAGTTCCTCTATGTGGACCATAGGGGGAATTGGATGTTTATTGCTTACCCAGAGTGACTTTTAGTTACCGATACAAGACTATAGGGGGAAATGACAGTGATTGCTTCCTCAAAGAGTCTGTGCAAAAGATGAACCAGAGGGGTTAGACTATGTGTGTACTTCCCAGAGGGTTTCTTGTGTTGTTTTTGTTGGACCAGAGGGGTAAATCTATGATTAATTCCCATAGGTTTTCCTACTTATTATTATCTTTCTACTTGATATCTGATAATTGAATGCATTTGAAACTGTAGGATTGTTTACTTTTGAGTACTTCCTTGTTTATTGCTTCATTTTGATTATAGCCTTCCATATATATTCACTGACTATTAGGCACAGATCTTTGGGTGGTTACCAACTGAGATTTAGTCTCACACCCTATTTGGGTCATGCTTTTGGGATAAAACAGATTATATTGTTGTAGGTATAGATAAGGGAAAGCACCCTTCTACTTCAGATACTTGATTTTTGCGGAGATGGGGAGCATGGGACCAATCTAAGGCTTTAAATGTTGTAGAGCATTTTATCTATTTTATATTGTACTTTGTTTTAGTATTGTATTCCAGCATTGTGACTTGTTTGGATATTTTATATACATATGTATCATGCATAATATATATATATATATATATATATATATAAATGTGTGTATGTATGTATGTGTGTGTGTGTTCTCCAGTTGTTTATTACTTCCGTTGTTTACCTATTGCATGTTTTACTGCTTCCACTATTGCTATCTGTTTTACTTCTGTTGTGTTACTCTGCCAATGAGGGAATAGTTTCCCCAATATCACACCCAAGGCCCTCATATCTAGTCAGTAGCCTCTGGCATTCGGGGAAATTCGCTTGAGTCCATGTGACCAACTGGGTGCGGGGCACCTTTGGGCGGCTTCTGGAACCAAGATGTTACACATAAACATAGGTCAAGGCTAACTGCCAAGAAATAATTATGTAAAAATTCTCATGATGTATTAGGTTCTCTCCCAAATCCCTTACATGAAATCTCATGAGACTAAAATATTACCCAATTCATTTAAGTGCTATATAATTCTAGGCGCACCCATCACTTTCATTTCATTCACATGCATAAGTATACCAGATAGATCTTACAACATGGAATCATTTATCATCACATTTTATTCAAAGATCAAGGATTATAGAACACATACATGTAAGTACCCAATAAAATAAGTATAAATACATAAAGGTTAACACCCTTGATAAGAAATGGGTATGGGTATTCACTATACAATTGTCTGGTATAGAAAATTGTAGTGAAATTTCAACAGCATAACAATGGCACATAAATATTCATGGGAATGATTTATGAGAGTGAAATGGGTATCTCATAACTTAAACATAATAAGGGAGGTAAGTATTATATGGAATAACATATCCCAAAATTAATAATTAGAGATAAAGGGCATAAGATAATGAAAATTATTGAATAAAGAGGAAAAGGAGAAGATATCTTACTAAATTTTAGCATGGAAGCATGTGTACAAAAAGGTTCATGGGAGGGATTAATGAGATTGAAAGAGATATATCATCATTTAGACAAAAAAATGGATAGTAATTGGAATATGGAATAACATATCTCAACATGAACAAATGGAAATTAAGAGGCATAACAGAAAAGAGGTGCTTGAATAAAAATGAGAGTGGGAGATCCCTTACCTTGAGAGTGTGATTCCAAAAGCTTGGGACTAGCTTCTTGAGATCTTTGGGGAAACTTGGGAGGAATATAGATAGAGTAGGGTAGTGTAATGATGTTCTCCAATGTTTTTTAGTGAATATAAGTGGGAACTTGGGTGGGTTTATATAGGAAATGGGTGGGGGTTCTTTATTATTTCTCAAACATAGGTTTTCAACTCTATATAATTAAGTAATCAAAACCACAAAACTTTCCATGGTTTTTTCCATGATTTTGGAAAAAGAGGATTAGTTTTAATTATTTTATTAGTCTAAGGGATGAACTTATTAAAATATTACACTTGGTGATGTGTAATTTATTTATCTCCTTAAAGAAATGATTTTAAAACCTTAAAATATATTATTGGTTTTGGAGGATTCATAAAGGATTAATTAAATTAATCAAATAAACTTAAAATCACATTATTTTAAAGGTTAAACATATATTTTGTTGTGGATACCATTTATAATATTTATTACATTGTTTTTTGGGTCATTATGATGTTATAATACACATTGTATATTTATACCATATTTAAATTTTAATTAAAAAATTGGTTGTCTTAGAAAAGTATGAAAAATTCACCGTTGGATAATTTCAATTTTGTGATTCGAAAAAAAAATTATCTGCATACTTTTCTAAATATGTGTATTTTCACTTTTAAAATAATAATTAACATTTATTAATAAATGTTGGGTTTTTCGACAATAACAATTTTCAAACCCTTATAAAAATTATATTTTATTTCATGAAAATTATATGATCATTTATGTTTAATAAAAAATATTTAATGATAATATTTTATGAAAATATCACTTATTTTATAAAACCATTAATTCATAATTTCCTTAATTGAATTCTAATATTAACCAAAAATACAATTTTTATTTTATTGTATAAAAATAAAAGATCATTTATAAAGTAACAATAATAAGATGAAAATATATTCATTTATTCTATAAATATACATATTCATATTATTGGGGGATTAATACATATTCCATTATTTTATCAGAAAACACCCTAAGGGTATGGTGTGTGATGCTGAGGCTTTCGTGGGGTGGTTCAGTGTATATGGTTTGAGTTGGGATCTCGATGATATTGAACTTTCCACATAAACAGTTTCTACCATGATTTAGTTGTTGGATCTTAGCTTGGGCTTGGTGTTTCCTCTGGAATTGGGAATGATCTCATTGATTTAAGATTCAAACATTCCAAGCAGTTTCTAATGGATTTGTTCATAGAACCGGAAACAACCAATGATTCCATATCCATTTGAACCTACTTTCCAAAGGTAAGCGCTCATTAGTTGTGGAATGATGAGGCTTAGGAATTTTCATTGGTCGAGAGGATGGAAGGTCGGACTCATAACACCTTTTTTAGGGGAATTATTGTCTACTTCGGGACTCTCTTTATAGATTTAAGTTTATGTTCGTGAATCCTTATTATATTACCAAGTATAAAATGAGCTTTCCTTTAGATATTGACAATTAATGATTAAATATATAGGAAATTTAGATAATATTTTATATGTACTTTAGGTTCTTCATCCATAGAGAATCATATGTATTTGTTAGAGATTCTTAGTCAATGGTATCCTTCAATACATAAAAGTCTTTTGGTCATTATGATGACCATACTGGTTTTAAAGCCACTCAGTGGGGCATTTGAAGTTTATTGTCATTCAGAAGGACATGGATTATTTCAGAGTTGGGATCGTACCCTCAGATGGGATACCTACGTATCCTTTGTTTAGAAAAGGAATCATAACTCACGTAGTTCGAGTAAGGTAGTATGATGTTTATGATTGATGGCTCAAAGAAAGATGTCATAATTAATTTTACACTCTAAGCTCACATGAGTCTTGCTCGGTGTGATAAACAAGAGGTATTGGTAAAACTAGACAATTATGCCTTGAAAGATGCAATTATAAGAAATGATGTTGGGCTTATGTATGTATGACTGCCCAAACAGATGAATATTAAGATTTACTTCAGGGAATAAATTCAGGAACAAGGTCCATAAAGGTATATGTACTTTATGGAGATTTGAATACTCTAATCTTGGGGCTTACTCCTAAGGAATATGCCCAAGTTATGAGGGAACTTATGATTGGGTTTTACTCCTAAGAAGTAAGTCCAAATCAAAAGTAAATTAAGATTGATTAAGAGAAATTTAAGACTGGGGATTACTCCTAAGGAGGAGGCCCAAGTTAAAGGGATTTTAAAACTGGGGATTACTTCTGAGGAGGAGGCCCAGGATAAGAGAATTTTAAAATTAAGGGATTTGGGGCTTACTCCTAAAGAGGATGCCCACATTTGTAGATTTGAAACTGGGGTTTATTCCTGAAAAGGAAGCCCAGGTTAAAGGAATTATGGTTGGGGCTTACTCTTGAGGAGGATGCCCAAATTAGGGGACTTGGGGCTTACTCCTGAAGAGGTTTCCCATTTAAGAGAACTTGGACTGGGTCTTACTCCTGAAAAAGAGGACCAGGTTAAGGGAAATATGATTGGGGCTTACTCCTGAAAAGGATGCCCATGAATAAGGTTCTCTCATCTTAAAGGATGAGGTTGAATGAATGAAATCTCTAACTTTAGTGACATAAAGATGTGTAAATCACTAGGTTTTGAGAGATGTTCCACAGAATTCCTTTCAGATAAGGAAGTCAATCAATAAAACATGCCATAAATGGCTTTGAAGAGTGTCTTGAAGACTGAATCTTGAATAGGAAAGGTGGAATAGCATAAGATAGGTGAAATGGGTAGGAAGGGCACCCAAAAATAGAAGGGCGCGCAAGTCCTGGGGGGTCGCGCAAGTACTGCATGGGTACGCAAGTCTTGGTCACGCAAGTATACTTGCGCGACACATATATACTTGGGAGATCCTTGACCAGTAGAGTAATACTTGGGCGATCCTTGACCAAAGCCTTTAGAATTATCCCGAGGTACTTCCAGAAGAGTGGCGCGTAAGTTTCAATGAGTAGGTAAGGAGGCACACAAGTGTGTCCATTTCCCTTAAGGGTAAAACACTTAGGTGCGCAAGTGTTAGTGAATTCCAACACTTAGGCCTTATTCCTCTTGTTTAGACCTTCCATTATAAGTAAAGAATTACCTTAGAAGTGTTTGGAAGACTTGAAGAAGAGACTTGGGCATTCAGAGCTCTGTATCTGAATTCTATAAAAATATCCTCCCTAAAATGGGGGGCCCACTAGGGGTATTTATATGCTGAAGAAGACCCTGGGCAATTTTCAAAGAGGGAACGCAAGTCACCTGCACGACCATTTGGGTGGCACACAAGTATACTTGCATGACCTATGGTCAATGTTCTCCTTGTTCATCCCTTTCTCTTTTTTTTTATGTTTATTCAAAGGATGAATCTTCTTTGTTTGAGGTATTTCCCTTTTCATTTCGTTTAGACTCTGTGACAAAAAAGGAGCATCAACAAAAGTCCCCCCTCAGAGTTGGATCCAAAAAGGAATGAGGATTTGACTCTGAGGAAAACAAGAAAAAAAGGAAATGAGGGCGTACAGGGTATGGCGTGCAAATGGGATTCGGGCGCACAGGGTCCAGCGTGCAGGGGTACGACCTCGTTTATAAATAGATGGCCTCACTTTGCGCAAAGCACCCGTCTCTCACTTGTTTTTCTTTCTCTCAGCATGCAAGTGGACTCTCGACTTTCACTCGTTCATGCTTCTTGTTTCTTGTGTCATGCTTCTATTAAGGTATTTGGACTTGCATGGTGATACATGCGTGCCCAATACTTGCACGACCGAAGGATACGTGTGCGCCAACTACGGGACTTGCGCGCCTAAATTCCTTAGCCAATTTTTCAAATTCCTTCACAAATTTTATGAAAAATTAAATTACTTTAAGATTTAATTATTCAACTTTTGTGCAGATCCAATGGCTCCCAAGAGAATTGGAACGGTTGATGAACTGGAAAGAAAAATAATTAATGATATGATGGACATCGTTGACCATGATTACTATTCCACCGGTGAAAGTACTCTCCCAGAATTAGCCAAGAACTTGAAGAAGCATCATATTAATTTCCTGCACAACATCTATCTACCTCTGTATGGCCATGGTCATCTGTAAGATGTCAATATTCCAGAGGCAAAGAACTATCTCCCGCATTCCTGGTTTCAGTCATATACCAACTTTTCTTCAGCAAATTTCTCAATCACAGGAACATTTTCGAATGCTGGAATAGTAAAGAAAGCCTATATAATGCATCATAGCTCGTGTGCACTAGATCTGAAACCTCACAAACCTGAGTTGCAACCACATTTTTTCCCTCAATCTTTCGAAATTCTCAGATGGATCAATCCAAAGGCTGGAAGGAGAAATGGGAATTCCGTTCTGGAAGAGGGGTGAAGCCAACTTGAATGTGGGATTATTGGGTGTGAAAAACCTGTGAAGAGTTTGTCGAGGATCCGAAGGGAGCTGCAATTTATGAAGCTGTCTGGGCTGGGCAGACGTATGTTTATAGGAATGATAATTTTTCACTGGAGTTTCTTAGCCGCTAGAGCCCAGAAACTAATTCTTTCCATCTGACCCATGGAGAAGTAGGCATTAGTTTTTTGGATGTCTACAAGATCTCAGGGGTTCCAATTTTGGGTGATATGTATGATGAATTCATCCATCCAAAGGAAACCTTGAATGATCCGTAGAAGACTCCAGATTTGGTTCGAGAATTATTGAAGATTTATCATAAGCTCAAAATCTCAAAGACTTAAAAGACTCATTTTAGAAGGGATATTCATCCAGAGGAATGGATGGATGTGTTTCTCTAGAAGAAGAGGGAAAAGGGGCCCACTTTTACTCATCCTAATAGCTGGCCTAGAGCGGATAAGAGAGGTGCTCCTGGCACATTCTGGCCGACTCTGGAAGCAGGAGAGTTTGATAAATGGGGGTATGAAGTGAATTATAAAATCCCCAAGAAGACCCGTCTGGAAGGATTTTTAGCCTTATGGCTCAGTGTCTATATTTTTCCAGTCAGAGATTCGAAGGGAGGTGTCAGGCCAGGGACCTTCGTTATTGCAGCCAAGTTGGCTGAGAGGAAGATGGTGGGGTTGGCTACCCCAGTTTTGGAAAATATTCACAGGATCTTACTCCATGTCTATATTTTAAGTCTCCTTTGAGATTAGTGGGACCATTCCAAGTTTTATGGGGATGGATCGCCACTCACTTCCAGACATATGCTATTCAGAACAGAATACAGATTCCTGGAAGTTCTTTTAGGCTATCTGTTCAGGACTTCTCTAGAGTTTGTCATTTGTCCCCAAATTCCTATGATATTAGGCCAAGGTTGGGTATGCATAAGGAATTCCACTTCTTTCCCTATGGAAATCCGCCAATAGGGAGATTTGTTGACGATGGATCAGCCATCTTGGAACAGAGGTCTTACATGCTGGCCTACAGATATGGTGTACTGGCCACCAGAATTGATGGGGAAATTATATGTGAGGCCTATGCTCCATATTGATTTGCACGCCAATTGAAGTTTCTGCAGACAACTGTTGTATCTCCTCCAGTGCATGTTAGGTCAGAGCAGTATCCAATGGTTTCCCGACAACTATGGTTGCTAATGGCTATGGAAAGTACTGGGGCAGTTTTTGACTTACCAGATGCTGAAGCGGTAAGCAATTTGGCCATATGGTATGGTGAAAACTAGGTAGCATCATATCCTAAGGCAATATTGAATAAACATGTTTATCAGATGGGGAAGAAGAAGAGAACCATTGAGAAAGAAACAATTCAGGTGGCAGGTGATTCTTCCACTCCGGAAGCTGGTTCACCGAGTTCATCAACTGAGGATGATTCATTATATTCTCAAGAGATACAACATGTTTCAAAGCGGCCATGTGCCGTATATAATCCTCCTGTAAGAATCAAGAGAGCCACTCCATCAACTTCTGGTGAGTTACTTTATTGAGGCAATTTAATTTCTAGTAACTTTATAGAGTAACAAGTTTTCATTCTCTTTTTATAGTTGCAGGAGTTAGAAAGAAATTAAAATCCAAGGTTGTAGGACCCTCTTCGCAGCCTTCTAGTACACCTGCATATCTATGACCGGAGGCCATTCAGACATGGCGGGATGTATACTACGATACTGAAACTATCTGGCTGGAGCTATGTGAAGGGCTACATCTTCCTGGAATAGGGACTCTTCAGGCTCCTGCAAATATTCATTTCAAGGATAACCCTGAAGAAGTAAGAGTCTATGTCAAATATTTGAGGACCTATATACATTCCACTGATGATTCTATCCCTGTCACCAAGAGGGTGAAGGAAATGATGGATCACGGCGCCACTGATGAGGAGTGGCATGAGTACGTGGATCCTGAAGATGTAAGTTTTCTTTCCTTATTTACCTTGTAACTCGATTTCATTAAAAGCTTTATTACTCAAGGAAATTAATTTCTTTATCCTACATCTTACAAGGAAAGGAACTACTGAAGTTCCTTCACCACAGTATAACCTTGGTGGTACTGCCATCGGGGTTGCTGCTGAATCTCCTCGTGAGTCGGGCGATATATCTCCAGGCCAACAGGCCATGGATGAGGAGTTGAATGTGTCTTTCCATTCTCCGATTCAGTTACCTATAAGGGAGACTGCCGACACTCCCAAAAAGACAAAAGGACAAAGGCTTCAGAGGAAGAAGTCCACAACTAAATGCTTCATCAGTAGTGGTAAGTCCTTCGGATAATCATGAGTCTTAAACCATGAAAAAATTACTCATTTTCCTTGGGATTGCAGGGGATTCTTAAATTTCCCCTCTGAGGGAGAGGATTGATCCTCCTTTGAGGACCACGGAGGGTGCTGTGGAACAAATGCAAATTCAGGCTAACTTGGTTGCCTCTGAAAAAGAGCCAACATCTATTCCCAGTACTACTTCTGCTGCTGCTACAAGTAGAGAAGAACCTGGTTCTAGTAATTTAACAATGCTTCATACAATGCTTCATTAAATGTTGAATGAAAACATCAACTAACTTCCGTTCTGTGATATTTTAGGTATAACACCTGCACCAGAATCATTAGTGGCTGCGGAAACTAAATCTGCAATCCTTCCTGAAGAAGTTGTCCAGGGTCAGGGGCCACAAAATAAGGGTCACCAAGAAGACACATCAAATTCTCCCACTGGTGAGACTAACCAGGATTCTGAAATATCATTGGATAAAATGATGAATCTTGGAATGTCTTTTGAAGAATTTTTTGATCATGCTAAGTTATCATGTGATTTAGAAGATCTTGGGCGTGAGTGTTATCCTTCGTCTGGTAAATTTTCTTATAATTTACACTTCTAATCATTACTAAAAATAATATGCAGTTCCAACCAAAGAAACTGTTGAACTTCCAATGCTTGAAGAGGGTGTGGACATTGATGTCAACCCTACCATTGTAGAAACATTAGCTCAAGTGGAACTAAACCCAGTAAACCCTCCTGAGACCCATCTTGAAGATCCTGTTGAAACTGGGAAATATGGGGAGGAGTCTTCTCAAGCTATTGATCTACTGTTAGGTAATGATTGTACTGAGTTTTCAAGATAGGCAACCAACTTTCATTATTCTATGAAACTAACCATACTTTTAATTGATCAAACAGGGATATCAACTTCAATGGCTAGATCTGGAGGTGAAGTCTCAACTTCCTCCCAAACAGTAGTAGAAGGTGAAGAAGCCAGGGTCAGGGGGGAAAGAGAATAACAGGGCACTTCCTTAAGTGCATTAATCCCAGATTACATGCCCCCCTGTGATAATGATGTCGAATCAGACCCGAAGGTGCTTAAGGTGCTCAGCCTTTCACGACGCAAGGCATGGAACAACATATGGAAAATCATATCTAAAGTGCCTCATGAAGATTTGTCATCAAAGATTTTCCGATTGTCGTCCCTGTTCGTCATGCTAGGACTTGGCGGTTTTGGATATCAAGAGATCCATACCGCGGTGAAACAGGTCATCTTAAGAAGGGAGCAGGAGAAAAAGTGTCGTGAAGATCTGACCAGGGTGAAGCTGTCAGTCAATATCAGCAAATTTGAGGCTACGGTATCCCAAGCTGAGGCTGATTATGCTACCAAAATGAAGGAGCTAAAGCATAAGATCAAAGATAAAGTCATCCAGCAAATGCACCTCCAGCAACAGTTAGATGCTGTTACTGGGGAACTTGATCAACTCAATAATTCATTGGATGGAGCTCAAACGAATGGTATGAAAGCCATCGAAGATGCCAAGAAATCACTCCATCAGGCTGAAAAGAGTGAAGTTGGTCGAGTGCATGAGCTTCAAGTAGCTGCTGATGAAGATCGGGATGTTGTTCATCAAGTGAAGACTTATGTTGACAACCTCTTGTAATTTCCTTGAAAAGAGAAGAGACTCCAATCTGTGGACATCCTTCTAATCTCTTGTACACCAAATGAAAAAAAAATTCATCTACAATCATTTGTGCACGTATTTTCCTACTACCTTCTTTAAATTTTTACCTAATCCAATGGGCCTAGTAAGCATAGTTTGATTTTTACTAGGATTATTATAAATAACCCTACAAACTTTGAATCTTTTAATTGCTCAATATTACCTAAATCATACAAAATGTATGTTTAGTGATCTGGAAATTGACTTTTATTCAGAGTTCCCTTGTCTTTTGTGGGCAGTTTAAAGTCATGCACATCGGACATAAAGAGGCTAATGTTTAAGGTCAAAATAGCTTTGATTGAATGGGTTAAAATTGACTCAATTCCTTGACAACTTATCTGAAAACATTTTACCACACTCAAGTATGAAGGAAAATATGTAAATTACGACTTAAGAAAATTTGAATCTGAGGAATGATATGAAAAAGAGCTAAAATGCATTAGAAGAAGTAGTTCCCAAGAATGAAGTTACCATTATTTAACAAACCCGTTAGGGGGTTGAATTGTGCAGGTCCGTCTAAGGGCATTGGCTGCATAGTCAAATAATAGCATCTTTTGGCTGACAGGTCCATTATGTAGAATGTTTATGCAAGGCCGCCTAAGGGCATGTGTTGCATAGTCAGGAAAAAGAACTCTCAGAAATTTACTTTTTCTATTGCTAAAAATCTAGTGGGAGTTTATGGGGATTTAACTTTTCCAAAGTATAGAGTTTGTTGTATGGAAAGAGGTACTTGAATATGGAGAAGATATTTTCAATCAAGATTGTCTAAGAATTAGATGAATGTCACTCCTACGAAGGTCTGAACTAAACGTAGGGAAGGGAAAATATAAACCATAGACTTGAATATTTTTATATCATGAAAGAGTATGAGACAAATATGTAAAGAATGTCTATTTTTGCAGATCCCTACATATCGTCATTAAGACAACTAATGAAAAAAATAGGTTTTCATCCCAAGAATGAAGTTTCCATTATTTAACAAACCCATTAGGGGGGTGAATTGTGCAGGGCCGCCTAAGGGAATTGGTTGCATAGTCAAATAATAGCATCTTTTGGCTGACAGGTCTATTATGTAGAATATTTATGCAAGGCCTCCTAAGGTCACGTGCTGCATGGTTAGGCAAAAGAATTCTCAGAATTTGTACATTTTGTGATTAGAAGTTAGGAAAAAAGGGTTATGAAGATCTGAAAATATTTAAGGTTAGGATCATGACACATAAAAATGGGTATTGTTCAATGTATGTAAAGATACATAGATCAATGCTAACCATAATCACGTTGTGGGTGGGTCTTGAATTGAAATATTAGACTTCACTACGTATCCTATAAGGATGGGAATCAAGACATACATAGTTCTTGAAATACAATTTAATGTCATGTGGGACTAGAGTATGGGAGATCTTAGTTTAGGTTCATAGAGCTTGGACCATTATAAGAAATACACAGTGTGTGTTTTCATGGGGACTTTTCAGCCAAGGGACTGAAAGTGTAATTTGGGGTTAGGCCCAAAGACTTGGGGATGGATTCGAGGGACACTCGAACATTCCTACGTATCCCATAAGGATGGGAATCAATCCCACGTAGTTCTAGAAATACCCTCTATACAGATTTGGTTCGTACAAGTGAATGGTGAAATGGGACTTTAGTGCAATGATGGTTTGACCCAAAATAAAAGGTTCGGGCATTGCCATGTATGCATGTAGTCTTTAGAATAAAACATGATTGAAAATCAATGTAAATGATGATTCCCTCTCAAGTGAGGGTATCAAAGAATATTGTAGTTTATTGTCATACATGACATAAATGTTGTACAGTTTAACGTCGTATAGCAAGGAAGAAGGTGAACCAATGTAAAGATATTGATTCTGGGGGTGGTTTCATGAATCAACATAATATGAGATGGAGGTGAACTGATGTGAATAAATTTTTTTTGGGCTTGAACCTTGGGAGTTTGCCTACGTACCCAGCCTGGAAGGCAAGGATCAAAGTACGCGTAGTTCAATTAAAGAATGAATTAGTGATCAAGTTGTTTTTGGGAACAACGACCTAAAAAATGATGTTGGGACTTATGCGTGGTTAGCGGCCCAGAGAGGGTGTTATGGTTGAAGTTTTCTCTAAGCTCACATGATTCATACTCGGTGTGAGAAACAAGAGGTAACAACAACATTAACGATGCATAGTTTAATGTCATGTAGGACATATGAAGGGACTATGCAGTTGAAAGTCTAGCAGTTAGGACTATTGGTGCTGCACAGTTTAGTTTCATGTAGTAGGGACAAAATACAGTTTAACGTCATGTAGGCCGTATTAGGAGATTTCTATACAGTTTAGCATCATGTAGTTAGGACGATGGGGACAATACAGTTTTATGTCATGTTGGAAAAAAAGAGGACTATGAAGTTTAATGTCATGCAGTAAGGACAAAAAAGGACACATTTTAACGTCATGTTGGACGTATTAGGGACTTTTTTCACAGTTTAACATCATGTTGGATGAAAAAAAGACGATACAGTTTAGCGTCATGTTGGACGAAAGTGAGAATAGTTTAAGGTCATATGCATTGACCATTGGTTATGCAGTTTGAAGTCTTTCTGGACATAAGGGACTTTTGTACAGTTTAGCGTCATGTAGTCTGGACGTCACAGTTTAACTTCATGTTGGACGTAAGTGACAATAGTTTAAAGTCATATGCATGGACCCTGGATGGTACAATTTAACGTCATGCTGGACGTAAGGGACATGAAAATATTTTAAGGTCATATGAATAGATCTTTGATGGTGTATTTTGTGTTTATAAAAAATACTTCTTCAGAAATATGGCATTGGTTGGAGTAGTGATGAGTTCTACATCCATTGAGATTAAAGAATAAGCTCCATTGGAATAGACCTTATGTATTGAATAAGGTCCTTCCCACTTTGGTTCAATATTGGGAGGTTTCTTTCCTGGTATCATTGGAGTTATGATAACTAATACCAATTCTCCCTGAACGAATGAACGAAGACAAACTTTTTTGTTGAAAGCGCGTGCTATTCGATTCTGATAAACTTCCAAGTGGTGTAGTGTGCACAATATTTTCTCATCTAATCATTCCAATTCATTCAATCACTTTTGAGATTGTTCATTTATAGATGATTGATCACAAATAGATACTATGAGTGAAGGTAATTGAACTTCAATGGGTAAGACTTCTTCTGTTCCATATACCAGTGAATATGGAGTTGACCGTGTTGAAGTGCGGGTGGTGGTCCGATAAGCCCATAAAGCATGAAAGAGTTTATCAGGCCATGACCTCTTATCTTTATCCACCATGTTTTGCAGTATATTTGACAGAGTCTTGTTGAAGGATTATATCTATCCATTGGCTGGTGCATGATACTGAGATGAATGATTGGATTTGATGTTGTATTATTGATACAACTTCTTCACCTCAGATGAACAGAATTTGGTGCCATTGTTCGTCAATATGATATGAGGGACACCAAATCTGGTAATGATGTTAGACTTGATGAAGCTAACAATGCTTTTAGAACTAACTTCTTTGAGAGGTATTACCTCTGCCCATTTGTAAAAGAAGTCAGTTGTAATAAGAATATACTTAAACTGCTTGGCCGTAGCTGAAGGGTAAGGTCCCACCACATCCATTCCCCATGTGAAAAATGGACACGAGTATTTAGCTGTATGAAGAAACTCTGGAGGTTGATGAATGAAGTTGTCATGTACTTGGCATGAATGGAACTTCTTTGTGAAATCAACACAATCTTGTATCATTGAAGGCCAAAAGTACCCAAGACTTCGAATTTGATCAGACAGTTTGTGTCCAGACTGGTGGGCACCACAAACTCCTACATGCATTTCTTTCATGACAGCCATTATCTCTTCACCATCAATGCATCTGAAAAAAACTCCATCAAAACCACACTTGTAGAGAATTTTCTCTAGGTGATCTGGGCTATCATAAAGAGTAAAATTGACCACACATCGCTGAATTTGTTCTTTCTCGGCTCTATCAGGTGGAAGTGTTCCATTTTGAAGGTATTCCCTGATAGGTGTCATCCATCCTGTAGTATGACCATATGGTTCAGGAATGGGACTAATTTCATTGATCTCTTCTGTTCTGGTTCAAAAATAAGGTGAAATTGTACGATGGTGGGCAATACTGATGGTTGTTTTGTCCCGATTTGGATCTTCCAGAGCTGTGGCTATATTATCCAGTGTATCAACTTGAGTATTTTGTGATCGCGGGACATAAGAAAATTTCGGTTCCGTAGGAAATTCCACCATTAACTCTCTGACGTGATCATACAAAGGGATCAATTCTTATTTTCTGATTGCATAATCCCCATTGAATTGTTTGATTACCAGGTTTGAATCACATTTCACCCTTAAGTGATTCACTTGTGCTTGAAGCGCCAACTCTAATCCTACGATGAGGGCCTGGTATTCTACTTCATTATTGGTACCACCTTCCCACAATAAGAAGGAATAAGGTAACACTACCTTTTCTGGGGAAATAATAATAACTCCTAATCCAACCTTGTTGAATTTAGGATCTTCCATTTTCTTCCCTGTTGGAATTCTGGAAGCACCATCAAAATACATTTCCCATACCTGAGGACTATCCAGAATAGAGAAGAATTACACATCAGGGAGATCAATATCTAAATATGTATCTTCTACTGAAGGATGTTCAGCAAGGAAATCAGCCAGATTTTGGCCCTTTATTGCCTTTTGAGATACATACTGAATGTTGAACTGCTGCAAAATAACTTCCCACCTTGCCAGACGTCTTGTAAGAATTGGACGACTAAGGATGAATTTGAGCTGGTTATTGTGAGATACCAGTTGGACCTCGTGATGTTGCAAGTAGTGTCTCAACTTCTGAACTGCAAAGATTAATGCTAGGCAGCACTTCTCAATATTTGAATATCGGGTTTCTGCTTCAAGCATAGTCCGACTGAGATAGTAGAGGTTGTTCTCATTCCCAGCATCATTCTTCTGGGCAAGAAAGGCACCCAATGATCGCTCTAAAGCTATCACATAGAGGATAAGTGGTCTTCCTTCAAAATGTGGAATAAGTACCGGTGGACTCAAGAGTTATTTCTTTAGAATATCGAATGCCTCTTGACATTATTTATTCCACTAGTAAGTGACTTCCTTCTTCATCAGTTTGGTGAAGGGTAAACTTTTTCCTGCCAAATTGGTGATGAAACGCTGAATATAGGCTAAGTGTCCTTGAAGTCCTCTTAATTCTTTCAAATTTCGAGGAGGTGACATACCAAAGATTGACTTGGTCTTTTCAGGATCGACTTCAATACCACGATGGCATACAACAAAGCTGAGAAATTTTCTTGAGGTTACCCCAAAAGCACATTTTAAGGGGTTCATCTTCAAATTATGTTGTCAAAACTTGTGGAATATGACTTCCTAATCAGCCAAGTGATTAGAACATTGTTTGGATTTGACCACCAAATCGTCCACATAACATTCAACAAACTTCCCTAAAAAGGTTTTGAAGATACGATGCAAGGCATGCTGATATGTTGTGCCTTCATTATTTAGGCCGAAGGGCATTACCCGGTAGAAAAACACACCCTGAGGGGCTCTGAAGGCTGTAGATTCCTCATCTTCTAGAGACATTCGGATTTGATTATATTTGGAATATCCATCCATGAAGGAGAGTGCTTCATAGCTAGCTGTTGCATCAATTAATAGTTCTGTAATCGGAACTAGAAAATCATCCTTAGGACAATGCCGATTAAGATCTATGAAATCAATGCAAACTCTAATTTGCCCATTCTTCTTTTTCACTGGGAAAATATTAGCTAACCACTTGGGATATTGAACTTCTCTGATGAAGTTAGATTTGATGATCTTATCCACTTCATCCTCAATTTTGGAAGCATATGTTGGGTGTGTTCTTCTAGCAGCTTGTTTGAATCCTCAATGTTCTTCTGGAAAACCCAAATGATGAGTGGAAATATCATGATCAAGCCCTGGAATCTCTGTATAGTTCTAAGAAAATATATCCTGATTTTGCTTTAGAAAGGAAAAATACATCTCTTGTTCTTCAAGAGTCATGGCCGCACTGATTAAAGTGGGGTGTGGATCTTCTTTTGTACCGAGATTGATTTCTATGAGTTCATCCACAGTGGTAGAGATAACCTCTTCAAATGCTGGAGGAACATCTCTGAGATATTCTTCTTCTTCTTCAACATGTTTTATTTCCTCTTTTTATACTTGCATAGTATATGATGAATCAGAATTTTCATGATCAGAAGAGACGTTAAAATTTGCACATCTTAAAGAATAAGCTTCCATTTCTGACCCGATTGATGATGAAGGGTCTTCTTTGGGTAATAAAGAGGATATGATGGATTGATAATCGACATAATCATTTACCTATAAAATTTCTATAACTTCTTCTGGCCTGGTTAGCGAAGTATAGATTTTCTGGATTTCAGCATATGAAATGAAGACATCTCCATTTGAGCTTTCATCATTGCTTGGTGAATCACCACTTTCTTCCATGTTGTCTGGCTTGATTGTCGTGATTGACATTATGGAGGTTTCCATAAGAGTATTTTGATTTGGGTCTATCCTATCAATTTGACTGATAGGAAACACATAATCTGTACTCACATGTGCTAATGGGTTTACTGGAATCTTTTCCAAACCATATGGAGCATTAACTTGGGTAATATCCCTTGTTGTGGATTTCTCATTTCCCTTCATGTGATAAAATTCCGCCTCAATGTATTGAGATTCACATGTCTTGAATGGGGCCTTATCACCATACAATGTCCCAACTTGACCATCGAAACAATATTTGAGACATTGATGATATGATGAAGGGATAGCCACATGTTGATGTAGCCAGGGTCTTCCAAGCAAGATGTTGAAGGCTGAGTCTTGATCAACAACCATGAAATCTGAATTGGATACAAGATCTCCAAACTGAGTTCTGAGTGCAATCTCACCCAGTGGTTCTTGTTCATTTTTATCATATCCTTGTAACATCATAGTTGAAGGATATAAATCAGATTCCATGAGGCCCAATTGACGAAGTGTATGAATGGACATGAGGTTGACTCCTGAACCATTATCAATGAAAGCTCTTCGGATGTCTATGCCATTTACCTTTCCAGATAAGTACAAAGGTCTAATATGTCCATGAACGACATCATCTTCATCTTCATTAGTAAAAGATATTACTGCATGGCATTCTGTAGGATTATTCTCTGCATGGTAGACTTCAGCTGTAGGAATTTCAGTCTCACACTCCTGAGGACTTGACAAAGCCTCGATGAGTGCCTCCCGAAGATCCTTTGATAAATTCAAGGCATCCAGAATTTATAACTTGGCTGGTACTTGGGCCAGGTGTTTCAATATATCATACTTTTGATCCAAAGGTCTGTGTTTCCCAACAAGAACATGTGGTTTATCAGGTGCCTTGGAAGTTTATGATTTAGAATTTGATGCATCTTATACTAGGATAGGAGTTGGTAATACTCCTGGCTTTGGAAGATTAGACCGATTAGGTCTATTTACTTGCTGAGAGAAAGAAGATGGAACCTTCAACCGATCTTCCAGAATATTTGTGTTAGGACTGAGTCTACCTTGTGTGGAAGAACTTGCTTGTTCTTTTTGAGATCGTTGAAGGGATCTACCATGAGTTTCTGCTGCATACACAGTTCTAGCAGGGGTAGAATTGGAATAGTGGCCTCTGAAAGATCTAAGTCTTCCCTTATATCCTGAGCCTCTGGAACTTCCTCTGATTCCTCTATCTGATACAAGGAACTCGGGCTCATCAAAATCAAAACTATGACTAGCATACAGATCTGTTAATTGATTCATATTAACAGAACCGAAGATCAACTCTTCATCTGATGAAGACTCTGTCTGATTAGTCTGTTTAGGCTATGCCGTTTGGTTGGTCGGTGCTCGTTGCTTTGAAGTAGATGGCATAAAATCTGCCAAAGTCAAAGACAACTTAGTCTTTGAAACATACTCATCTTCTTCTAATTGTTCCTCTTTCTTGGAATTGTGTCGTTTCTTTGAGGATTTTCCCTCTAATGAAGAGCGTTTTGTTGCAGCATTCATGGCAGAAGGCACAATTGGTTTCTTCAATTGTGTTCGCAAAATAGCATGAGTTTGGTTGATTGTCTTTCTGACCATCCAATCATCATATTTTTGTGCATTTTTGTTCTTAAATTCTTTCCACTCTCCTTCCTCCTCTGGAATTGTAGCAGCAACACATGCTACCTGAGATGAAGAACCTTTCAGTTTGACTTGTCCCAAATCGACCATTTTTTGCAGGAGGTCCTTGAAAACAAGACACTCCTAAATGGGATGCCCCAACATTTGATGAAACGGGAAATAGTTGGGATGGTCTTCATCTCCTTCCTTGTTTGGCCTCTTGGGCCTTGGCAATTGAACCAAATTATTTTCCAGAGCTGAAATGAAATAACCAGGAACTTGTTCATTTTGGAAAGAGTAAATTTTGATTTTCAAATCCTCAAATTGTTTTTGTCTTTGATCTATTTGATCATCTTGACAAAACGGCCTCTGTTGTTAGTGCTCAGGAGGTGGAGCCCTTCGAGAAGATGAAGGTTTTGAAGTAGAAGCAGGTATAGGTGCTTGTTTAAGAATAACTGTAGTAGTTTCTACTTTACCCATTCTCCTTCCTGGAGATGATGGAATTATACGAGCTTTATCCTTAGTATTTATAAGAGAATATTCAATCTTTTGAGCGATTGAAGTAAGGTCTCGAAACCCTCCTGTGTATATCACAGGAATCAGTGGTGTGCGTAACTCATCACGTAAATTTTACACATAGATTGGAAGCAATTCCTCTTGAGGGAATGCTAAGCTTAGGGAATATGTTAATCCCTTCCAACGAGCAATGAAATCTGAAACCCTTTCATTCTCCCTTTGTTTACAATTTTTAAGATCAAAAACTTTTGTCTTTGGCAACGTTGAACTGAATTGAAGAAGAAATTGTTGACGAAGATCCTCCCACCTGGTAATTGATCGAGATTGCAAGCTTGTGTACCAGACAAAAGCTGGTCCTTGCAAGGTTCGTACAAAGCATCTGAATTTCACTACTTCTTTCTGTTCTGGAGTTCCCATCATAGGATCGCAACAAGACACGTAATGCGTCAAATGCTGTTTAGGATCACCTGATCCATTGAAAATAGGGAATATAGGGTTCCCAAAACTTGATGGGGGAGGGATTGAATCTACCCATTCAGGGTAAGCTCTCTTTTCTGGTTGAACCTGCGCACACTTCCCTTCCATAGTCTCTAACAAAGATGTTAATGACTCAATGGTAGTTATTAACTTTTGAGAAACATCTGGTTGAACTTGGACTTGGGCAGGTGCAATAATTGGAGTCTGGATAGGTACGGTGGCTGGTACTAAAACGGATGGTAGCACCACTGATTGTTGTTGCACTTGACCCGTAGGATTAGACATGTGAGGGTGTAGTGATAGAGGAGGATATTCTTGATCCATCTCAGTAACTGCAACAAACTCCCTTGGATGACTGACTCTAGCACACTTAGGAGGAAGAATACCCTAAAGTAGTTCTGCATTCATCTTCCTTAACTCCTTCATTTCTTCCTCTTTTTGCGCAAATCTTTGCTCTAGTGAGAGAGATTGGCCTTCTCCAGAGGAAGGATATGTAACCTGATTCTTTCATTTCCCCTTATTGAACACCTTTTGGAGAGGGGAAAGTGGGTTACTTGAAGGATTACCTAGGTTCTGAGTAATCCTATGATTTCGTGTACGCACACCTTCTTCATTTGTGTCTGTGTGTACAACTTCTTGAGCAAGAACCTCTTCAACTGAGTCCCCTGAGTGAGCCTCATGTTTTGGAGGATCAGCAACAATGTAATTAATAAAATTAATTGATTCATAATGCATCGCATCCATTCTATCAGCATTTCTGTGATATTATCGTCTACCATTCCCCTGATGAGACATTGACTTTTGTTGATTTGATCCCTCAAGAACTTATTGGAGAACCGTAATTTGGAGAGAATGTTCTGATAATTTGGATCTTCGTTCCTCTTGTGGCTTCTTCCCCAATCGAGAGAAGACCAAATTTCATTGAGGAGGGGATTGATGATTTGAAAAAGTCCCCAGTCTAGTGGATTGGGGTTGTTCATGTTGTCTTTGCTCAACTCCTCGAATCCTATTTGTTGATTCTAAGGGTTGGGTTAAAAGAGTCCCCAGTTTGGAAAGCTGGGGTGGTTCTTGACATGCTATATCTAATACTTTTTTGAAATCTCTCCTGATCTTGCGGACCTTAGTCTGGAAATTAGCTAGATGCATCAACCTGTATCCACTTTTATCACTTGGCTCAAAATACCATTGGATGATTTCTGACACTTCTGTCACTTGGTGATGTGCTTGCTCCAAACGAGAGGCCTATTCAATATTCTTGTTTGCTTGATACAGGAGTAATTCAACAACTTTTTCTATGTATTCTTGATTTTGAGAAGAACTAGTTAAGGCATGTTCTTGGGCAAGCTTTTTATTACAAACAAAACCCGTTGACTGTGGTCGGCCATGGGCAATAACATTGCATGAGAACATTTTCGGTGGGATTTGCTAACTGGAGAGAACAGTGAAATGTAGTGCTCCATGAACACCCCATCCTCTGACATGAATACTAGATGGGGCATTGGAAATTAACTGGCACAATCTTCTTAGTGCGCCAAGGCATGAACTTTGAAGGGATCTCTACTGCTTTTCAGCCTTCAGATATCGAGAGACTGATAGATATTCCAAATCAATCTGATGTTGTAACCCTTCTATTATCTTAACATGATTTTCAGATTCATCATAAGATAATACTTTATTTTTAAACTGACAAATAATTTTCCATATGTTGATACGAATATCATGAATTCCATCTTCTGTCAACATCTCTGGAATTTCATACTGAGAGTCAGCTAGAGGCCAAAACATGACTGGCACTTCACCTTTCGCCAGTTGTTTTCTCATGTTCAGCATTTCCTCTTTATCATTTAATGAAGATTCTTCTACCTATTTAGACCAGAGGTGGTTCTTTCTGGTTACTTCATTGGATTGAACAAGACTGGTAGAGAATCCACTGATCAAACTGGAAGATGAATTGCCTAGGGGTGGTTCGGAGAATGGCCTACACCCCGGTCTATCGTCTGATTGAGAAAGTATTTCACTTGCTGATGGTAAAGCATCAGACATGACTGGATTTACTTTTGCAAGTTCCTCAAGATAAGAGGGATTTCTCGTCACTGCATTTTCTTCTGAATAATTTTCCAGACAATGCGAATTACTACTGCGGAGAGGGCTTTCGCAGCTAAATTCATCATTATGGGGAGGACCACCATGATGGGTTACAGCAAAAGATGAAACATTTTTCTCCTTGATCTTCTGAACACACAGAGGGTTCTTGTGGCTCTCATCTGAAGATGAAACTTTGAGATCGACTGAATTGTCATGAAACAAGCCTTCATGAGGAAGTGTCTGGTGGAGACCTTCAGAATTAATGTTCCCACTATTGGGAACTGAGAGAGCAGAACCTTGAGTTGCAACAGATAGTTTTCTGAGTGCATCAAGAACTCCAGCATCGATTAAGGCCTTGTTACAGATTGGCCCTTGATTTCTTGATTGTGTTGGGCGGGTCTTCTTCTTAGACACCTTCTTACTCAATTTGGAAGGTGTGTGTGCCTACTCAAGAGAAATGATCAGGTTAGGCTGATTATATCTGCTCAAATCAGGTGTATGTGTCTGACTTGGTTGTTCGTATGATATGGGGGAGTACACCCCACAACCCTCTTGGACTGGAACAGATGTGTGTGTCTGTTCCGGAGTGAACTATTGATGTGTCACTCCACTAGTAGGGATAGATTTATGTGTCTTTCCCTGATATGCTGATGAAGCTATTATAATATCTTGGCAGGCATCTAGAATATGAGTAGGGATTTGTTTCTGCTCTATCACCATTGACAGAATGTGCTTGGTGACTTCAGAAGCTGAAATGGGGATATACGTCCATTCTGTGCTTGGAGTAGGTGTATGTGCCTACTCCTATCCTCCTTTTCCTGTCAGTGAATCCTGAAAGTACTCATGTGTGGGGGCAGAGAGTTGAGTCCGCCTCCTATTTGTCGCCGAAGATTTCCGACTGACTTCTCTGAATGCTACCAAATGAGACTGTTGGTAGGCTTGATCAATACTAGCAGGTGTATGTGCCTACTGATTTCACTTCACCGAACATGGTTGATGAGCTCCATCATATGTATTCAGACGATCATGCTAACTAGCTGATGATTTATAAATAGGTGTATGTTCCTGTCTATAATACTCCGCTAGAATTGTCTGGCGGGATTGGTGCGCTGCTGCCAAATGAGTCTGCTGGAAAACGGAATTAAAATGGATGGGTGTATATGCCCGCTCATTGCTTGCCACCAAGTTAGGTTGGTGGACTTCTCCGGAGATGGCAGAGATGAGAACATGCTCACTGTTGACCAGATTTCGCCTCTGGTGATTCGTCCTGCCTGTTCGGGTTTGAGGAACCTGAGCCGAACGCCTGGAGTCGATACCCTCATCATGTTGAGGGAACACTACCCCACGAGTCTGGCGGTGATTGTTGATGGGATCCCTAGGTAAGGACTCATGTCTCCTTGAATTAAGGCCCTGAGGGACCTGCTCATTCACCTCCTCAGAATATGGGAGTGAATGGTGATTGCGTTCCGGGGATAACGACCTGAAATGGTTGGAGACGGTGGTTAGAACCGCCTGCTTCTTGATCGCTGGTCGTCGCTGTCCGGACGACCAGGTTGAATTTTTCACTTGGAGGGCTTGTCGAGCAGCCTCTAGAGTTGGAATGGTACTGTTTTGAAGGTACTCCTTAACCAGTGCATTTGATACACAGCATTGAAGACGCTGAGTAGGTGATGTCATCCTCAGAGTGGGTGACGATCCAGCAGGAGTAGCAGCAGCGGCATTCACAGTAGAGGTATTCACATATCTGAACTTAAGAGAATCCATTTTAGAAATGCATAAGATCTTGGAAAAGAGTGCCTATTTGATATAACAGACATAATCAAGATAAGTCCAGCCACTACATCTTTTGGATGAACAAATATGTAATTGATTTCTTTGTTGGCCCTCTCATTGAGTTTAAATAGGGGCCTAACAAATAATCAAAGCATCATTTTAACTTGGTTAAGGATTCACGTCGGGTTCACCATTTTTTGTTTCCTCTGGAATTGGGGATAATATCATTGATTTAAGATTCAAACATTCCAAGCAGTTTCTAACGGGTTTTTTCGTAGAACCGGAAACATCCAATGATTCCATATCCATTTGAACCTACTTTCCAAAGGTAGGCGCTCATTAGTTGTGGACTGATGAGGCTTAGGATTTTTAATTGGTCAAGAGGATGGGAGTTCAGACTCATCACACCTTTTTGAGGGGAATTATTGTCTACTTCGGGACTCTCTTTATAGATTTAAGTTTATGTTCGTGAATCCTTATTACATTACCAAGTATAAAATGAGATTTTCTTTAGATCTGACAATCAATGATTAAATATGTAGGAAATTTAGAGAATCTTTTATATGTATTTGAGGTTCTTCATTGATAGAGAATCATCTTTATTTGTTAGAGATTCTTAGTCAATGGTATCCTTCAATACATAAAAGTCTCTTGGTCATTATGATGACCATACTGGTTTTAAAGCCACTCAGTGGGGCATTTGAAGTGTATTTTCATTCAGAAGGAAATGGATTATTTCAGAGTTGGGATCGTACCCACAGATGGGCTACCTACATATCCTTTGTTTAGAAAAGGAATCAGAATCCACGTAGTTTGAGTAAGGGAGTATGATGTTTATGATTGATGGCTCAAAGAAAGATGTCATAATTACTTTTACACTCTAAGCTCACGTGAATCATGCTCAGTGTGAGAAAAAAGAGGTATTTGTAATACCAGACAATTGTGCCATGAAATATACAATCATAATAAATGATGTGGGGCTTATGTATGTATGACTGCCCAAACATATGAAGATTAAGATTTACTTCAGGGAAGAAATCCAGGAACAGGGTCCATAAAGGTATATGTACTTTATGGATATTTTAATACTCTAATAATGGGGATTACTCTTAAGGAAGATGACCAAGTTAGGAGGGAACTTATGATTGGGTTTTACTCCTGAGAAGGAAGTCCAAATCAAAAGTAAATTAAGACTGGTTAAGAGAAATTTAAGACTGGGGCTTACTCCTAAGGAGGAGGCCCTCGTTAAAGGGATTTGAAAACTGGGGCTTACTCCTGAAGAGGAGGCCCAGGTTAAGAGAATTTTAAAATTAAGGTATTTGGGGCTTACTCCTAAAGAAAATGCCCACATTTGTAGATTTGAAACTAGGGTTTATTCCTGAAAAGGAAGCCCAGGTATTTGGGGCATTCACTATCCCCCATTATACACACCTCTCAAGACTTTTGGATCATACAATACATTAAAAAATAAACTCACAACATACCTCCCTTAAAAAGAGAATCTTTTTCTTGGACATAAAAAAAACAAAGGAAGGCCTTTGGTGCAAACAAAAAGGAGTTACCTGAAGAAGAGGTAACGTTCATCAGCATGCTTTTTTGTTTTGTTTCCTTATCCACAACCTAAAATTACTATTATAACATAATTATATAATAACATAAGTATATTCAATATAATTATATGTTATTATATTAAGGTTACTACCTACACTCACACACTTCCATCAAATGGGTTTTAAAATCATCATTCGTGTGTACGGTGGATTACCACCTCGCGAAATTATTTCATTTACTTTTCCTTTACCACCTCTCATGGTTGGGAATTATGATGGGCATACTATTTATATGTGATATTTATTATATTTATAAAATAATATTAACTATTAATTCATTTTACGATATAAACCCTTTTTACATTTCATATCATAGGGGATACGATAACATCGCTCATGTGTACAGCGGACTACCACCTCACGAAGCGGTGAGAAGCGTTCTTCACTAACGTGTTACATGGAAGGTAATAAGGGTAAATATAGTAAATATATATGATATTCATGTTATAATTATGATATTAATGAAATAATTACCTTTATTTAAATATAATATATCATTTTCTTTATTACCTTTTCACACATTGAAAAAGTAATAACATCTTATGTGGATGTGTGCACTACCGCCTCCTCGAGGTGATGTGATTAATTTTACATAAAAATAGTTATATATAAAAATATAAATTATTAAATAATATAGTATTTATGGTATAATAACTATTCTATAAATATAAATTTTACTTACCTTCTTTCCATAATGATCATTGAAAAAAGGAAACGTTGCTCATGTGTACGTACGGCCTACCGTCTCCATGATCATAACGTTAGTTAATTTTTCATAACAATATATCATGATTGGTTTTAAAATTATAATTTATGTATAAATATGATAATTATATCATTATTTTTATTCTGTAGATTTGACTATAGTGAACCTACCAAAATCATTTCTATACATAAGCCGAATATAGTCAAAACATCCGACTTAAAATTAATTGATTAAGTAATTTTATATAACATAAAAATAAGTGAAATAAAATTAATAATAAAGTTTAAAAAATTATAAAACAAGTAAAAAAATTAACATAAGATTATTATTCAAGAATATGAAGACACAAGTGATGAATCAGACTCAGGGTAAGGGACTTCGTCTCAATCTCCTTTCATTGTGGCATATATTCATGTTATGCACCTTTATTATTTTATTAGGTGTATATAAAATGAATTTGACATGTTATATCATTAATTTATATATTATCATGATCTTTAAATTTTTTTTTAATTTTATTCTTTCATGGGTTTTACGATTCAAGTGTTTCTCAAGTGATAAGGGGCATTTCCTTTAAAAATCATCTTTTAATTATTTTTCCTCAAAATATCTTCCTTTTTCATTTCTATGTTTTTAAAATGAGTTTATGGAAATAAAATATTTATAAATTGTTTTTTATGTATCAAAAAGTTTTTCGAAAATAATCTTTTTATGTGTATTGAATGGAAAGTTTTGACAATTGACAAAAGGGATTTTTTATTCTTAACATACACATCAACAATGACTTTTCTACCACTATGAATATAATTTGATTTCTAGCTTCCTTTGTAATCTTTCATGTTTTCTTAAATAAAAAACCATATTTCAAATTTTTTGAGTATTTTGGTATTGAAAATGGTTTTTCAAATAAAATGATTTTTTGGAACTGAAAATGAGTTTTTAAAAGATAATATAATTTTATTTTCCAAAACTATTTTTCATATGTGTTTAAAAGAGTTTTTAAAATTGTTTTATGATGAAATTTTTTTTATTTATGATATGATACTTGATAACTATATGAAATGGGTGATCCATATATAGCTTATACAAAGGGTTGATCCCCATTATAGCTCACGAGTGATCCTTATATAGCTTATACGAAGGGTAGAGATCCATTATAGCTCATGAGAAACGGGTGAGCCCGATATAGCTTATACGAAAGTTTGAACCTCGTTATAGCTCACAAGTGAGACTGTTATAGCATATAAAATGGGTAGTCACCAATTTAGATCCCTAATTCATTGGGTAATTATTATATTAGAAGTCTTTCATATGGTTATTCTAATAAAAAGGGGTTTTGAAAGGGTTTTATGAATATGATGCTATAAGTCACCTAAAAAGAGTATTAATTTCTCGCTACGGGTTTTGAGGATTTTATTTGATAAGAATGTGTTTTTTTCATTTGTAAATGTTTTATTTAATATTTTCAAAGAAATTTAAAGATAAAAGTAAATGTTACATGATTTTTCATGTGTTCAATGGACTAACAATTTTCCATCTTTTTGTATCCCTTACTGATCATTTGTGCTCATACCAAGTTTTTAAATGATTTTCTCATGACTTAAGGATGAGTAAAAGAAATGAATAATTTAATCTAAAACTCATGGAGATTTTATATTGAAATAAATTTTACTTTATTTTAAAAGTTTTATATTATGGGGAAAATATACACTAATCTGAAGTGCCAACTTTGTTTTTTATAGTTTTGTTATGTATGAGTTATGATATAATTATCTAAAAATATAAACTTGAAAAATCCCCAAATGAAAGAGAATTAATTATTTAGTTAAAACTCTAGATAATGTAATGTTTAAGGTTGGAGCCTTATAGTTGGTATCAAAGGAAAGGTTTAAATAACTTTATAGGTTAGGATAATGTTAATAACTTTCCCCTTAGAAGATTTTACCTTAGGGTTAAGTTAGAATGATATAAAATTTAAATATTACATGTTTCTTCAAATAAACTATTTTTATTAGGAATGTTTTTACAAAAGGGAAATAATGAATTTATAGTGGTAAAGAACTGTGAGTAAAATATCCTTCAAAATCAGTATCTAGAGATAGTTAGAATTGGAAAAAAATAGTTTGTTGTAGTGATGGATTAGGTTGACACAATTTATTAATGGTGGTGGTATCCATGTAATGGAGGAACATGATATACCATGAAGGAACATTACTATAGTTGATCGTTTCATGAGGCAATATCCCTGATCATTCAATGGATCATCTGACCTAATTTTAGCTAAATGATAGATCAATTCCCTCGAGAAGATATTTAAAGTCATTGGTAGTTCAGAACATTAAAAGGTAATTCTTTCCATTTATCATTTTGAATATAAATATTACATATGGTGTTTTTTGCTTAATAATACCATAGATAAAGATGATATCAATTCCATGAAATGGGAAACATTCAAGGATTTTTTTCCTTGAGAAATATTTCCCTAAGGTTTTTTGACTTTGGATGGAAAAACAATTCTTGTAATTGAGGAAAAAAGATAAAGATTCTATAGTGGTATATGAAGAAAACTTCACAATATTTTTCAGGTATATGATATAAATTCTTCAATAAAATGATAGTAAAATTCATATATTTTAATCAGGATTAAAACCAAGATTATAAATGGCATTGGACACATGAGAATTTAAAAGTTTTGAGAAATTTTCTCATTATGGTGAGAAAGTTGAGAAGGAGTTTTCCAACACTTATATGTCGTGAGATTAAAAGAGTAAGAAACGGTCAAGGTGGTAAGAAATGTTGAAGCATCCAATTAATAATTATGCAGTTAATCCCTAAAATTTTTCCAAGTGTGGTAAAATAAATTTTGGGGAATGTATGTTAGAATCTGGAAAGTGTTATCGATTTGGTAAGTTTGGTCACAAGGTTTATGAATACAAATAAAAATGTCACGAACAATATAAGAGTGATATAATAGATATAAATTCAATGATTAAATGTTTTATCTACAATGATTTTTTAAATTATGATAATGTGTGTCTGAATTTACTTACACAGAGTGTAAATCATCAATATTAGAAGAAAAAAAGGTATATAAAAACCATTTTCTACTTCAAATGTTGTTTTTCCATCCAGTGAAGTAGAGATAGCTCTATGGAGATTGGTATTTTTCAAATGTTGACAACAAGTCCAAGGTTTTAGACACTCCTGAGATTTTAAGTGATGAAATCATAAATTGATTAAGGGATTTTTAGTAAATGTTTTTTTGGGTTTATGTTTATGTAAGGCTTTAGTTTATTGAGAATTATTACTTTACTTTTTGGACATGTGTTTTAAGGTATTGATAACCTTTAGGGTTTATATGATCTTTAATGATTAAGGTTATTTTTATGGATATTCATCATATTTCTGGGAATTTTATAAGGATGAAATTTTACTTATGAAATAGAAATATATCAAGTATATTTCCTTATATTCTTAGACAGAAAAATAATTCCTCAACTCTAAGAAAATAATCTTGAAATAAAAAATTTATCCTAGTACCTTCATTTTTGATGAACTGATGGTTTTTTTATCATCACATATTTACGGTTTTGAGGTCCTTAACTTTACATTGATCTTCACTTTTTTTTATCAATGATATCAATCTCTCTTTATAAATATTTATGACTTTCCTCCATGTATAAATATCCATTTCCCACCTATGTTATCCTAACATATCAAAAATATGATTTATTAACCCTTTTTATGATGTGGGTTTCTATGAAGAAATTATCAAAATGATAAACATTTGATAACATAGAAGAATTTCGAGGATGAAATTCATATTAATGGGGGTAAGATGTAACATCCTGATATTTTATGAAATATCTTCTTTCAAATTAATTTATATTCTCTGATATCTTTATTTACACGCAATTAATAGTTTATATTTTATTATACGCAACATAAATTTTATCTTACTTTGAACATAACAATGAATTTCTTCTATAACTTAGGTTACATGCAAAACTGAGTCTTACCAGACAAAAATGTACTATTAATATTATTATTTAATATGATAGTTATCACCTAGATGTTGGAATGGTGGTAATGAATAGGATTGATTTAATTGTGAAAATATAGTTTAAATTTTATATATAATTAATTTATTGGTTACTAATTAATATAAATGAAAATAAAAACTAATTTAATATAAAGAAAATGTTTTCACAAAAAAACTATTTTTATTCTCACAAAGGTGTTTTATCTTAATAAATTAAATTAATCACTATTAGTGAGAGATATTAATGAAATTTATATATTATATATTCAACCAAATATTGTTACATTCATCCAATAAGTTTGATATCCATAAAATAATATTAAATCCAATTTTAAGCATGAAAAGCCATATTTTCTAAAAGGCGGTTTTTCTGCCTTTTAATGGAGGACTTGTTTTAAAACTAAATTTTGACACTTATAAATTTAATTTGAAAAAATAAACTTCAACTTGAAAATATTAATTTCGAAATTATCTTAGTATTATTTTTTGGTAATTTTCTGAAAAGTTTCATTTTTTGATGAATAGTGAATAAATACTAAATTTTAATTGAAAACTGACTTTTCATCTAAATATTTTATAATGTTAAATTATATTTTGAATTGGTTTTAAAGTTAAATTAGATAAATTATACATATATTAATCTAATTTATGTCATTGGAATCATTTTTATATTGAATTTGGATATAAAAACTTAGAAAAATTTGGAACATTTTCACTTTAACAATTCATTTTCTCGTTCCATCTACGGGATTAATTTTAAATTAAATTATTCCTATTATATAAATTTAATTTAAAAAAATATATATTGCATATTTTTAATCATCGTAATTTATAATTTATGTTAATATCAACTTATTTTTTGATCAAAAATATTAGTGAAAGCAATTAAAATTAATTACAGCGATTAAAGTAAAAATAAGTTTAATGTGTGGTTAAACTTTAATATTAAGGGTTCAAATGACATAGAAACTTTTTTAAAACCCATTGGATGATCCTGTTTCGACCATATACCCTCCTATATCAAAAATGGTTTGTTATTGGAGGCACATGATGTAAGGGTGACCTCCCAATAGTGATTGCTTTTTGGTATTTACAAGAATTTCATTCCTCCTCAATTATAAAAGGGAATTTAGTCTCCCTAATTCTACACACCTCTAAAGCCTTTTGGATCATCCAAAACCTGTCCAAATCAACTAAAAAAATACCTCCCCTCATCCTATAATCCTTTTTTCTAATATAAATCAAACCAAGGAAGGCCTTTGGTGAAAACCAATAGTTTTTACCCGAAGAAGAGGTAACATTCATCAACATGGTTTTTTGTTTTGTTTCCTTCTCAACCCATTAAATTTTTCTTATGAAATTATTATATAATAATATCAATATAATCAATATATTGATAGATTATTATGTTAAGTTTTATACCTACAGTCATACACACTTCCATCAAATGGGTTAAGAAATCATCATTCATGTGTACAGAGGACCACCACCTCATGAAAGGATGTCATTCTTTTTTCCTTTACCGCCTCTCATGGTTGGTAATTATGATGAGAATACTGTTTATATGTGATATTTATGATATTTATAACATAATAATACCTCTTTATTCATTATATCATATAAACCCTTTTTACATTTCATACTATAGGAGATACGATAATGTTGTTTGTGTGTACCACAGACTATCGCCTCATAAAGCGATATGAAGCGTTCTGCACTAATGTGTTACATGGAAGGTAATAGGGGTAAATATAGTAAATATGTATGATATAAATGAAATAATTATGATATTAATGACATAATTAACTTTCTATAAATATAATTTATCATTTTCTTTATTACCTTTTCACACACTAAAAACTAATAACGGCATTCGTGGATGTGTGGACTATCACCTCCTAGAAGCAATGTGATTCCTTTTACATCACAAGAATTCTATATATAAGTATATATGAATAAATGATATGTTATTTATGATATAATGATAATTCTTTAAAGATAAATTTCACTTACCTTCTTTCTATAATAATCATTGAAAAATGGAAACGTCACTCATGCATACGTATGGCCTACCGTCTCCAAAATCATAACGTTAGTTCGTTTTTCATAATCATATATCATTATTGGTTTTAAAATTATAATTTATATATAAATATGATAATTATTTCATAATTATTATTCTGGATATTTTTAAATAATTACCTCTTTAGTCATAGTCAACGAATCAAAGTCATTTTGACATATAATCGAAATATGGTCAAAACATCCAACTTAAAATTAATTGATTAAGTAATTCTATATAACTTGTTAATGAGTGAAATAAAATTAATAATAAATTTGAAAAAGTTTCTCAAGCAAGTAAATAATTAACAAAAGTTTATTATTCAAAAAAATAAATACATGCGTGATGAATCAGACTCAATGTAAGGGACTTCATCTCAATCTCCTTTGGTTGAGGCATATCTTAAGGTTATAAATCTTTATTCTTTTATTAGGTCCATATGCATCCCATTTGAAATGAAAATATCATGAATTTATATATTCTAATTATATTTAATGTTTTTTTAATGTTATTATTTAATGCGTTTTAGGATTCAATTGTTTCCCAATTAATAAGGGGCCTTTCCTTTAAAAAATACTTTTTTAATGTTTTTCTTCAAAATATATTCCCTTTCCATGTCTTTATTTTTAAAATGAGTTTATAGAAATAAAATATTTATAAATAATATTTTCTGTTTCAAAAAAAATTCAAAATAAATCTTTTTATGTGTCTTGCACAAAATGTTTTGACAAACGACAAAAGAGATTTTATATTCTTAACGTACACTGTGACAATGATTTTTTTACCACCGTGACTGTTATTTGATTTCAATATTCCTCTTCAAGCTTACACTTTTTATTAAATTAAAAACCATCTTTCCCTTTTTTGGATATTTTGGTATTGAAAATGGGTTTTCAAAGAAAATGGTGTTTCGATATTGAGAATGGGTTTTTAAAATAGAATTGTATTTTATTTTCTGAAAATGTTTTTCATATAGGTTTAAAATATTTTTTAAAAGAGTTTTATAATGAAAGTTTTTTATTCATGATATGTTACTTGAGAATTATATGAAATGGGTGATCCTGATACAACTTATACGAATTTTTGATCCCCATTATAGCTCTCAGGTGAGCCCTATATAGCTTATATGAAGGGTTGAGTCTCATTATAGCTCACGGGTGAGCCCAATATAGCTTATATGAAGATTCATCCCCATTGTAGATTCTAATGCATTGGGTAATGATTATATTATAAGTGGGTCATATTTTTATTCCAATAAAAAGGTTTTTTGAAAGGGTATCATGAATATGATTATCTAAGTCACCTAAAAGGAGTTTTAATTGCTTGTTATGTGTTTTGATAATTTTCTTTGAGAAAAATGTGTGATTTTTTTCTTGTGAAAATATTTTATTTCATATTCTCAAATAAATTTGAAAATAAAGGTAAACTTTATATGATTTTTCATGTGTTCACTAGACTAATGGTTTTCCTTCTTTTTTATCCCTTACTAAGCTTTTGTGCTCATCTTACATTTTTAATTGATTTTCTCAGGACTTAAGCATGGGTAAGGAAAAGGAAGAAGTAAAGTTGAAAGTCGTGGAGATTTTCCATGGAAAGAAAACATGATTTATTTTAAAAATATAAATATTATGAAGAAAATGGATACTAATTAGAAGTGTCAACTTTTTATTTTATGGTTTTGTTATGTACGATTTATGGCCTAATTCTCTTAAAATCTAAACCTGAAAATATACTTAAATCAAAAAGAATGAATTATTTATTTAAAACTAAAGATAATTTAATTTCTAAGGTAGGTCCTTGTCACGACCCATCCTAGTGAGGCCAGCGCCATGACTCCCCAATCCCACCTCCAATAGTCCAGGGGCTGGTGACTAGCACTGAGTAGGAATATTACTAACATGGGAGGCATTGCCTAAGTACCTATACACATGCACACATCTCCAATACCAAAAATGATGAAATGAAAAAAACCACTAAGGAACAAAATGCATGCATACAACTAAACCCAACCAAACATAGTACGATGGAAGGTCAAGTACTAAAAGTAAACTGGCCCAAAATAAAATCCCACAAAAAACAAGAGACTTTAAACTACAAAGTCCATCCTGTAAGCACAAAGAGGTACTAGGACTGCTGCTCATAACCGTAGGAACACCTCGGAATATAGGGAAATCAGAAAGCCCAGTCCTATCCTGGTCCACCCTGGACTCCGTCAAAAGGCCACTCATCTACACAAGACACGACACGTACGGGAAAAGCCTGTGCAGGGGTGAGTATAAAAATACTTAGTAGAGGACACCAAAAACCACAAAACAATAAACAAAGTAAATTTACAGTTATATCTACATATTATATGTCAACTGAACATATAATAGGAGAACACAATCTAGATATACTCAAAACCTATACCCATAGTCTAAGGACAAGTCACACAACTGCATTCCCATGCTAGGGATTCAGTTCGAAGATTTCCACGAAGCACTCATCCGAGAGAACTCACTCCATGAGTCTGATAGCTATAATGTCATCTTTCCTAGCAGTATTGTTCATAGAAAAAAACCATGAGAGATAGATACACTCATTCTGAGAGAACACACTCCGGAGTGGGGAATTATCACGATACACAGATGAGGATCACTGCCAGGGCCTGGGCGGATACCATGACTCATCCAGATTCACCTACTAGGTAGAGTTTCGTCACCCTATAAAAATATTCATGTTGATACCTGACTCTACCTAGGGTCAAGAAAGGATAGAGGATCTCACTCCGGGCCTCTCGGAGGGATACCTGACTCTATCTTGGAAAGTTCTGCTGAAGGGATCATACTCCTGTGAATGGAAACGATACCTGACCTTCAGGGGAATGAGAAAAAGGGGAACTAACCCAAACATAACATGTCTAAGATATGGTAGACAAGAGGATCAGGCCGCGTATTGAAAATTACATGGTGTTTAGAAGGGTCACACACCGTGTCCTCTGACCTGGGTACTGCATGTGTTCAACGGCCCGTGTCGCAAGGCTTGTCATGTAGAAGAATGTATAAACAGCATGTAAGAGAGTGACATGTCATCTTCCTCTATCTAGGGAGGACTCCATGTATGATGGCCATGTACTCGTACACAGCTTCAACCCGTGTGTTACGACCCAAGTAACTGGTACATGGGGTAACCCATGCAGTCGGCCTAGTTTGGCTGTGTGGTAGAGTACAGGGTTGTGTACTCCACCCCATGTCCACGTATCATCTGAGATACACAGCGAGTCCCATTTAATGACTCACACAATGTGTTCTTCAAAGAACACACCGTGTCATCACTTCGTGCATCGTGGAACCCTAGCCACCGCTGAGCCAGTCCCACATGGCATGTTCTTTGGGATACAGGCCGTGTTCCTCAAAAATTTCCAGAACCATTGGTTCTTCAGTCTGTGCCTCTGTCGATTCTCTGAAGTTCCTTATGGTGATCTGATTGCCACAAAACTCAAAGGTTGAGGTCTCCATAGCATCCCGAAGTCATCTCCATTGTTTTCGGGCCTCCGATCGGCCCCGAAAACGCGTATCAATCCACCCGCGTGAAAAACGCTCGAAGAACGGTCTCTCCCAATCTGATCAGATTCATCATCCACCATCATCGTTGCACCTCTGCTAGGTCATTGTGATTTCAGATCTTTAATTTGGTATTGTTTATTTGAGAAATGGATGCACAAGAATCCATCATTCGTCGCCCCATGAAGAACACGAAGAAAAGAGGAAGGAAAATCCAAAAAACCAAATTGAGGAATGAACCTTTGACTTCATTCATCACGACATTGATCTGATCCCATTAAAAGGATTAAATAGGGTGGAACAAATGTTAATTCCACAGATATCACAATCATATTACCGAATCAAAAACCCTAAAAGAAAAAGAAAATAACACCCTCCTGTAAGAATGTGTGATCCATAGATCAACATGTTTGTGGTTTGATCCACGTTCGTCATTAAATCCAAAAACAGGGAAAAGAATAATATAAATAACAAACCCCTACCTCGATCTGGTTGAATAATGATCATCACAACACGTTCATTGATGAGGTTCATCAAATCTGAGATGCGTCGGTCGATCGCGTCGTCGTCGTCTGCCAACGGGTTCTCCTCCAATGCTCTAAGAGGCTCTATCTTAATTCATAAGGCTATGAGGATAACTTTGAAAACTTTCCATAAATCAGTATTTAAAAGGGATTAATTAGGTCACTGCGCAAAAAAGGAAACTTTTAAACAAAATAAATTATTAATTTATTTTATTTCCATTAAAACGTCCAAAAACTAACTCCTACAGCTGACCTGCACTAGTTAATGTTAGGCCCTGACTAAGCTAAATTCACTGCTCTGAATGCAATAGTGCCCTCAAATTTATGATCTGAGAACCCATTTAAAAGTTATTCCACTTTTTCAGGAAAACCACTTGTGTGCGCTATTTAAAGTTTAATTTAATTCAAACATTTATTCTGAGCACTCCGGGCCTCGAAATCACACTCCATCTAAATTTATGGTCATGAAATAATTTCATATAGTATTTAAAAACAATACATGTAAAATATGAGACACTATAGGCCTTATACTCCCCATGAGGAGGACTGTGGAGGTTTTTTCGGGGAGGAAAGTTATCCTCTAGGTTTATTAGGTCATTCGAGATACTGCGAAGAGTGGTGAGGTTGCTTATTGCTTGGTCATGTCACCATAGTTGGAGTGGATTCATGGTGTCCTCCATGTGTCACAACTGAGGATATACGTGCATGATCTTACACACATCATTAACTGGGATGATCTAGACATCGAGGATGGATCCACCTTCACGGAGTACCCGATGGCGATCTAGGATCAGTAGGAGAGGATCCTGTGAGGATGGATCATTCCCTTAGTTCATGTGTTGTGGTGGCATGGTAGCATGAAAGAGAGCTCCTATGATACGGAGATCCATATGTGGGCTCAGTATCCCCATATTTTCATTTATTTTGTACTTTTCAGGGAAAAAAACCTTTAAGGAGGGAATAATGTAGTGATCTCGTTTTTACCTTGTAATACTTTGAAATACTTTAATTAATATTTTCATATCCAGGTGTTAAGACGGTCTGAAATTTCAAGGTATGATGAGCCTGGAATTGATATTATATATATATTCAATATATTAATATCATTCACATGTAGTTTTTTGGGAATAATGGAAAAACTATTGAATAGTATCTCAAATTTGAAATCTGAAACCACGGTTGAGTTTGAAACATGGGGTTTACCCTAGGTGCGATATAAGATTGGTTAGAAAAAAACATCTGATTGAGGCAGTCATTGTCAGGTGAATTTAATTAAAATAAATTATTTATTTATTTATTTATTTAAATGACCTAATTAAACCCAATATAAATACCCTATTATGTTGATTTTTCAAGGATTGGCCGCATAACCCTTGTGATATCTAGAAGAAGGTTCTAAGCATTTCTTATTGGAGAATTAGAATCGGACGATGAAAGGGGGATCAAATCGAGGTGGACTGGTAGGTAGTGAAGGAAGTGGGGTCCCCACATCATTAGAGAATGCGCTCTTCACCAATAATCAATCCAAATTGAGGGAGGAATCATAAATTATGGTTTTAACCCTCTTGATTAAATTTATAAATCATGGATTTGATCTGATTTATTTCTTGTTGGTGATTTCATGACCTTATCATGAGCCTGTTGGTGAATTCAATTGTTTTATTCAATTTAAATTCTTTTATGTCATGCTCTCACCCCGGATATCAACGATCTATGATTGTTGGGAAATAAAATTTGACCAACGGTGATTGCACCTTTGTTCTTGTTTTTTCCCACTGTTAATTACAATTTTCACCATTGGACTACGGAGTCACATTTCGACATTGTCAGGGATGTTTTGAGTGCGATCAAAACCCAAGATTCATTATGGTAGCATGAATGACATGAGAATTTATGGTTTTCAAATGGATCGAGGAATGATGTAGGATGCGGGTGATACTCTGTGGATCTAGGATCCTAAGGGGAAATGGGATTGAGCAGGAGGTGCACAGTTGGCATTGTGACTTCATATATATCACCGGGTTCCGATTTTCGGCCACCGAATGGACAGAAACAATAGTCGGAGGCAATCCCCTCTAATTTAGGGTGGAATTTTAGTGTGGTTTGAGGTGGTGATGACAGATCGAGAAGTCGCGTGGAAGATCTAAACTTTCTATAGAAAATGTGACTACACTTCATGTAATGTGGAATAACATAAGGTGTTTTTCTTAGATTCTATGATAGATAGGGTTTTAGCTGAAGTTAGGGATCACACATTGTGTGGCTGGTTCCACACACCATGTAACCCTCCCCAGGTGGCCAAGTCATGTGTCAATTTCACATGATCAGGGCCCCATGTAGATGGACACCCCATGTACCAGAGTTTTCATGATCATAAGAATTAGCTTAAATGGATATACTTACAAGAGGGGGTGAATTGTAGTATAAATAACCTTTAAACTAGATAAAACACAATACCTCTTAAAGTAATTTTATTGGACTCAAACTCAGTCTCATTATCATAGTAACAAAATTAAAACTAGAAAATGTCTGATTAAATCGAAGTAAAATAATTGGAATCAAAATGGATCCAATTAATATCAAAGAATTATTTTTATCATATTTATAGTTATACTGATAAAACCAATTGTATAGAAAGATTATTATAAATATTAACTTTCAATAACATGCACAGTTTAATAGAAACCTATAAAAATAAGAAATAGCTAGTAATAATTATAATGACTTATAAGCTATATTAAAAATATTGAACACTTTTAACCTTAAGAGTAAAGTAGTAAATAACTTTTAATAAAGGTATATATTGTTTTATACTTATAGTAAAGTCTATATTTCCTTACTAGGAAATCCCTTGATATGATGATCGGAATTACTCTATCTTTATATCCCCAGAAGTCCTCGATGTGATGATCATTTTCTGTCTTCCTATACCTGGAATCCCTTGATCATAACAATGATCATACATGGAATATAAATTCAATTGTTCATAAGGAAACAACCCTAACAAGGATTCCTTAGAATGAAAAGTCTATAAAATTTTCAAAGACTAAGAACGATAAATTATCGATAAGTAATATTCCGAATACTTGAGAGAGAAAAATGTATCAGCTCCAAACTCTTCAAATGACCAACTATTTATAGGAGATGCTCCAATAGTCGTATTTTCAAGTTTTTTGAAATGGCCTTGAACAGTTGGTGCTTGATATCTCACAACTTTATGTCATAACTGAATGTCCAAAATAATTTTTTTAACACCATTACAGTGTTAAAAGTATTCCTTATGATAAAAACAAGTCTAGGTATTTTGATTATAAACATAGGTTAGTCTGATGGACTTCCTTATCAATTATCGATACAATAATCCTTATGAGGGTCAGTCTGATGATCGGTACCAAAATCAGTCTGATAATCATGACTTTTATTAGTATGAAAGACAAGAAAAAATTTTAACTCCTTTTCTGATCAAAGGTAAGTCCAATTGATCAGACGCATTATAAATACGATGATCATAATGAATAATAGTAAGTTTAAATTTTTAATTCATTAGAACTTTTTCAATGTATGGTAGAAGGTAATGTTTTCTAAAAAACATACTAAAATACTTAGGATATTAAAAACTAGTAAAAATGTTTTAAGAAAGTGTTTTTGATTTCAAAAACTAAAGGAATAAATAAGTAAGAAGTAATAATTATGACTCAACAATCTCCTCATTTTTGGAAAGAAAAAACCACAAAACAAAAATGGAAAAATAATAATGAAAAACTTACAGCCCTTTTTTCTTTTAAGAACTATTAAGTAATTCTTTACAACTTAACTCCCCCTAAGTTTGTAACTCTTATGAATATGATGTAGTATTATAATAAAACTTTCTTAAATAAAAACTTCTTCCCCTTTATGTAACATACTCCCCCTTAGGGTAGTTTCTCCCCCTTAATATATCATTCTCCCTTTTTTATAATACTTTCTCCCTTTTGTAAAATATTTTTCCCCTTTGTGATTTTCAACAAGGAGTGGGAAGGATCTGATGTTTCCTAAAATTTTAGAAAATATAACATACAAAGAAATACTGAACTAACTAATCATCCATATAAATATGAAGAACATATAACTAATCATAATTAGAAAATATTCAAAAAATCATATTGGATGAAAATATAATTCTTTCATTAACAATTCAAATGGATTACAAAAAACTAAAACAAGTCCGAAAGGAAAAAACCATTCTTTCTTAATTAATTAATTTATGAAATTTATCATCTTCTTAAACTCATGTCGATCTTTCTCAATCTTTTCAATTCTTTCTTCTTGCATCTGGTCTTGAGTCTTCAGAATTTTGACTTCCTCAAAAAACTATTTATTCTGATCCTTCATAACTATAAACTCATCCTCACATGTTATGAGTGTTCTCATCTCTAACTCCATATCTTGGATCTTTTGTTTCAAAAAATTTACATCCTCAATCCATTCATCTGTGGAATCTTTGAATTCCTCAACAAACTTTACTCTATCTTTTATGTCTCAAGATAACTTTTTAGAGGATTCAGACGACTCTAACATAAGTTTATTTACTTCATCAAATTTTTCATCATTTATATGAATATCATAATCAACTTGATTAGACCACTTCACCATCAAATTATATGATCTTTTGTGAGTGCGTTAATTTTCTTGAAAAATTTTCAATATGGATTTAATTCGAATCACTGACTATGTTAAAACTTTTATTGATTTTTATTTCTCATTGAGATTATTTTTAATGATTCATCAACTTACTTCAAGGTTATGAAAATATGGAATTGTCATTCTAATCTCCTTAAGAAATGGAAAATATAATCAAAACCTTTTTGAGCTATTGTTGCCTCTAAGTCCAATTGATCAGGATTAACCTTGGGTGGTTTTGTTCTTCTTGTTTTAATATAAACCTCATTGAATTTCTTATCATATTTATTATAATCTTTCTTAGAGACTTTTTGATCATTATAACCTTTAAGAATTTCCACTTCCTTATCAAATTCAACTTTTTCATAAACTTTGGTCTTTGAAAATCGATCGTCTTCTTCTTTCTTTGAGAATGATTGGGATTCTTTTTCTGATGATGATTTTTCCTCTTGATAACTTCCTAATTTTTCATCCTTATCAGTCTTAGAGGGTAAATATGATGAGGATGAAGATGATTCTAATAATTCCTTATCAGAGTGAGTTTCTTTATCATCATCTTCTTCATTATATTCATGTTCCTCCTCTTTTTATTCAATTTCAACTACTTCTTATAATTTATATTTGTATTATTCTTCTCTTTTTCCTTCCTCTTCTTCTTATTATTCGTATTCTACAAGTTCTTTTTAAACTTCTTTACTAAGATCTTCCTCTAGTTGTCTTACTATTCTCAAATCTCCTTTTCTGACTAACTCTGGTTTTGATTGTTTCTCTAGAATATTTGGGATTGATTCTTCCTCATCAACCTTCTTCTTTCCCTTATCTTCCACAAAATGGATATCAGCAAGGCCCTTTGAAGTTTCTTAAAAAACTAAAACTTCTTCTAGATTTATCTGATCAACATGATATGTGGGAAGGACTATATTTTTAGAAGCTATTCTAACTCCTTTCATCAAATTTTCACAAATTTTAGCTTTTTGAAATTTCTTCTTCTACTTATTTATTTTAGCTTCTTCTTCTAAATTTTCTACAGCCTGAAACTTCAAGGCTTTTACTTATGTAGGGTCAATTCCAAATTTCGAATCCCCTGGATTTTTCGGACCTTTATGTTTCATCATTTACTTGATAACCTCATCAATAATTTTATTTTCTTTCTTTCTCCTCACTGGAGAAGAAGTCTCAAGATTTCTTTTATTCTTCTTGTCATCTTCCTCTACTTTCCTTGATGGTTATGCATATAATGCAGCACCGTCAACTTTTTTCACAAACTTCTTTGTTTCGGAATCAAATACCAACTTCATTATGGACATCGTATTTTCACTGATGAAATAAATCTTTTCTTGGACTGGGTACGATGTGTTTTCCACCTTAAACATATCCATACATTTTAAAAACATTTTACTAATGAAATCTTGAAACATAATAATTTTTTATTTGATTGAGATTATTTTGATGTTCTCCACCATGATAAAGACAAACTTGACCAAATCTATCTTTATCATGTTCACTAAGTAATCCAAAAAAACATCAGATACTTTCAGAGTGACTCTATCACCCTTCCTTGGGATCAGATATCCCTACATCTATAAGTCTATGACTTTGTTATTCGGAGTCCGGTGAGAACCTTTTATAACATTCACATATTCCAAGAATAGATAATCCTTATCCTTGTTCTTATCAATGGTACCAAGTTTGTTCGATAGCTTATGAGAAGGAAAATAATCTTATCCTTATGAGGGAACCCCAACTAAATCAAAAAATATTTTTTAAGTCAACTTATACCTCTTCCCAAACATTTTAAAGAAACATTTTCCTTGTTATCCTCTTTCACAAACTAGAAAAAAGTGTAGAACTCAAAAACTACCCCTAGAAAGTATAAATTGAAAACTTTTTCAGGATTTTCAACACATACTCGCTCCCAAACATGGAATAAAATTATCTTCTTGAGTATAGAATCATATTTGTTATACCATGATATTTCAATCAGCCTTTCCCTAAAAACAAACCAATTACCATAATCTTCCTTGGTCAACATCGGATCTGGATTCTGAAATTGGGGAATGGGTGAAAAGAAAGGCAATCAAACTAGGGGCTTTTAAGGGTGCAGCAACTCGGGAGAAAATTATCTCTAAAAATAATGTGGGACATAGGGTGTCCCACCCTTATATAGGCACTAGGAGTGATGGTTTGACTTTCATAAGTTAACCAACAATTGAGATAAAAAACATTTATGATTTAAAGATAAATATTGATTTAAATAAATTTTTAAAAGAATTTTTTAACTCTCGTAGTTTTAATAGTTTTATCAGAATAAGGAACATTATAATTAGAATACTTTTTAAAATTTTGAAAAACCAAACAATGTTTTAAAAATAAATTTATAAAAGAAATAATAATAAACTAAAGTAATAAATTAAATTTATCAGAATCACACACAGTCTGATTATCAGAGTAACAAAATTGAAACTAGAAAATGTCTAGTTAAATCAGATTAAAAAAATAAAAAAAAATGGATTCAATTAATATCAAAATATTGTTTTTATTTTATTTAGAGTTATACCGATAATACCAATTATATAAAAAGAATATTATAAAGGATAACTTTCTATAACATGCACAGTAGAATGGAAACTTGTAAAAACAATCAATAGCTAGTAATAGTAAGAATGACTTTCAATCTATATTAAAAAGATTGAACTCTTTTAACATTAAGAGTAAGGTAGTCAATAACCATGACTAAAGGTATCCATTGTATTATACTTAAAGTAAAGTCTGTCTTTCCTTACCAGGAAATCCCTCGATATGATGATTGGAATTGCTCTGGCTTCTTATCCCCAGAAACCCTCGATATGATGATCAGTGTATGTCTTCCTATCCCTAGAAGCTCTCGATCGTAACAATGATCAGATACGGAATAAAAATTCAATTTTTCATAAGGAAAAAACCCTAACAAGGATTCATTATAATGATATCTCTCTAAATAATTACAAAGACTAAGAATGAGAGGTTCACACTAAGTAATCTTCAAAAGACTTGAGAGTGAAAATTTATCAGCTTCAAACTCTTCAAATGACTGGCTATTTATAGGAAAATATCTAACGGTCATATCCATATTTGTTCCAATGACCTCAGATAGTTGGTGCTTGATAGATCACAATTTTATGGCATAACTAAATGTGTAATGTCTTTTTTTTAACAACATTACAGTGTTAAAAGTATTCTTTATGATAAAAACAAGTCTTTGTATTCTGATTATAAACTTAGGTTAGTCCGATGGAATTCCTTATCAATTATCAATATGATAATACTTATGAGGTTTAGTCTGATGATTAGTACCAAAATTAGTCTGATAGTCATGACTTTTTTCAGTATGAAAGACAAGAAAAATATATAACTCCTAGTCTAATCAAAGGTAAGTCTGATTAATCAGACACATTATCAATCTGATGATCATAATGAATAATAGTAAGTTTATATTCATAATTCATTGAAACTTTTTCTATGTATGGTAGAAGGTAATGTTTTACACAAAAATATACTAAAATACTTGAGACATAAAAATTTAGTAGACATGTTTTAATAAAGTGTTTGTGATTTCCAAAACTAAAGGAATAGAAAAGTGAGAAGTAATACTTCTGACTCAACAAGTACATTGGAATGGGTAGGAACATGCGGTATGAGATGAGATGCACATCTAGGACCCTAAGTGGTCTTGTATTCCATGTATCCTAGAGGGAATGTCATTTATAGAGAAATGGATTCTCGAGAAGTGTCCAGGGAGAACACGACCAGGCAGCAGAGTGGGGCCACATGTCGTGTGGATCCCACACACATTGTGTACTCTAACATGAATCTTCTACCTCTCATATCACCTTCATTTTGACTCATATTTTGACTCGTGAGTATCCTATCTTTAGTGTGTGTGTTTTTTTTGCAAAGAACATTATGGTGACACTCATAGTGGCTTTCAAGATACAATGCAAAATGTTTCGAGTGTGACTCTTATTAAAGAGATGCTTGATAATGGTAGGGATCGAGCATGATAAGCAGATAGAAATTGGGGCTAGTAGTCCCTAGTTACACCAGGGTGTGGGTTCTCCATTATATTAGAGTGGTGTTTGGATCAATACTCCCCTTTCACACTAGGGTGTGGGTTCTCCATGCTACCAGAGAGATGTTGGGGTTAGTACTCCCATGTCACCCAAGGGTGCGGGTTTGTCAGTCTATTGAAAATATATTGGGGTAAGTACTCCCCTATCACACCAGGACATAGGTTCCCCATTTATTTATATAGGTATGTTCATTACTCCCCTCACTACTACAAGGAATGTGTCCTCTTCTTATTAATTGGTACTCTCCCATCTTCGAGTTCAAGCGGGGTATGGGTCCTCCATAGGAGATGTGTGTTCCCTTGTATATGGAGTACAGTTGTGAGGTGTGAGCCCCTCCACAGATATTTAGGTGAGATTGCATTTAATGGTGGGCATCGATTAGAGACTTCTAGATCTGTAGGCTTACTCATAAACTTTGGATAGGTTATGAGATTGAAATCTCATTTCTCTCTCATTTAGGTTTCTTTATGAGAATATGTATCTATATCTATTGGGTTTTGTTTCCCTATTGTTTTAGGTTGAGCTTACTATTATTGTATCTCTCTATTGCTCCCTTTCAGTTTCAGGGCATCCTACTGGGTATGTATATACTCACTCTTGCATTGGATTTTCCTACACATGTTGTGTCATATGAAGATGACGGAAAGATCGATAGTGATTACAGTAGATCATAGTGATACCTGGATGCATTGACCATGTATGATGATTAGACTTGGAAATTAAGAGTTTGGCTCTCCCATGTTTTTTTATTCCAATAGTTAGGTATAAGCATATTTTTAGGTTGAATGTGTATTTTTACCCTTTACATCTCATATTACACTATTTTACTCTTTTGTATTCCCTGGAGGTTATTACATGCTTGGTTTCTTACTCTAGATGTTATAAATTTTATTATTATTCCTCTGCACTTCTGCATAGAGATTTTTGGGTATGTGCATACAGGTACATTAGGAAAAGGTGTCCCATTTTAGTTATATCTTCTCTTCACTTTTCATTGGCCTCTGGCCTATGAAGGTGGGCTTAGGGTTGTGATAGATTATCCTTCTACAAGCCAGGTAGGCCCTGGTGGGTCAGGTTATTACAACGATCAAGAATGAATCTCATTTGTAAAATCTATAAAAAATAGGATCCCCTATTATGATCAATTGGATATAACCTAGAGTGAAAAATACTTCAGTAAATCTCCATTATCTTATGGTTGTTTTAATGATGCACCGTTATAATTCTTTAAAGGTTATTTTAAGTAGAATTATTTTATTTTATCCTGAAGTATATAAATGTTATGTCGAGTTAGTTATTTATAAAAGTTCATTCAGAAATCATGTATGACTCTATTTGGTAATGGTTTTCCAGTATACTTTATATAACTTCTTCTGGTAAGAATTTGTTATACATATTCTTATATAAATTATAGATATTCATTACTTTTAACTTGAAATTTTTCGTCTGGTGTAAAAATTACAATTCCAACTGATTTATAAATTTTCACCCAATTTGGTTCATCTAGAAAACTTAAGTTAAGTTCTGTCCGATATGATTTTTCCAGAAAACTTAATTTTAGTTCTATCTTATTTGCAAAAGATTTTACATTCGAAAAAAATAATATTTTTTCTAAAAAATATTCTAAACACTTTGGAAAGTAAAAAAATTAGTAAACTAAATTATTTAAGGAAGCTTGTTGTGATATTCATAATTAAGGTTAAAAGGTGTTGAAATTAAATTTTTTACTAAACAATTTCCCCCTTTTTGAAAAACACAAAACACAACTCCCAAATATAAAAACTAAATTTTAAATAACTTTTAAGATACATACTTGAATTTTATTGAAATTTTAATAAATTCACCCTTTTTTTCATATTTCTCTATTTATTCTTATTCCTGCCCCTTTATTGAAAAAACTTTTTTTGAAATTTTTTTTAGAGGTTAGTTTTTCTCATTCTTTCTCCCCCTTTATGATTTTAAAAAATATATATGGAGGTAGAAAGTTTGTGTGCAATGTTAGATAAAGAAACATTTCTATGAAAAAACTTTATAAAACTGAACAAACATTCATCCAAAATGTATAAAAATAAATTTACCCAATGAAATTGGAAAAAAATATATCCCAAAAACCAATGAAATTAGAAAAACATCTATCTAAAAAATATAAGAGAACATTCATCCAAAAAAATCATCAAAAAATTAAGTTTAGTTTATTACAAAACATTTCAAGAGTCTAGAGAAAATATTATTCTTTCTTTGAAAACTTCTTAATAATAACTTTCATCATTTTGAAATATTCTTGAAACTTCTCTAACTTAGTAACTATTGATTTATTTTTTGTCATCTATTCTTCAAAATCATGAAACTTTCTATTTTATTTCTTCATATAGAGAACTTCTTATTCTAGACTTTGTATCTACTTATTCTCATACTTGATCCTTGAAAATTATCTTAGAAGTAGAATTATCTTCTTCTTTTTTATAGTTTAATCATATTAGGACATAGGAAGATACTTAAGATTATCAATTGATATTTTAATTTCATTGACTTCCAAATTCATATCTCTTAATAAATTTATTTTTGTTTTATAATAATTCTATATTCCTAAAAACTGTGTATCATATAATTTCATATCTTGCTTAGCATGGTTTATCCATATAACAAATTATTTCAACATTATAGATTTTTATTTATACTTTCCTCCAAAATTACTAAATTTAGATTCATTTTGAATAACTATATCTGTAATTTGTTTCAAGGAATTAAAATTATCAAAAAAAATTGATTCTTACTTGGATGTACTTGCATCGATCTTGTATATCAATAAAACAGTGAAGAGTATCTTCGAGTTTCTTAATCACTTCATTGAAATAGTTCATTCTCATTTCAATTCTTTGAATACTCATGTTGGGGGATAAATAAGTAGAATTAGATGAAACATCTATAATGGTCGAAGTATAAGCTCTTTAAGCACTAACATATTCCTTCTTTTTACCATATTTTTCTTCAAAAACTTCTACAACTAGAACTTCTTTATCAGACTAAGGTTTTTTCAAAACCTCAGTATGTGAATATTGATCTCGCTCTTTCTCCTAAGACTCATCTCTATCTGAAACTACAATATATTCATCCTTATGAGATTGAGTTTAAATATAATTAGAAGTTATGGTTTCACTCACCTCTTAAACTTCTATATATTTTTCCAAATATTTATAAAGTTCTTCATCAGTTCTAAACTTTCTTTTTATATAATTTTTTATAACTTTAAAAAATTCAAATTCCACAACTTTATACTGAGATTCTTCAACAAGATTTTTCTTTCCTTTGTCCTTTTTATTTGACAAAGGAAATTATAATGGTTTAGTTTGTTGTCCTTCCAATAGAATGTACTGACCAGCTATAGGTTGTGAAATATGTAGAAGAGAAATGGAAAAAGGTTCTCCCTATGTTATAACTTCAACATTTTTACGCAATTTCTCAACACCCTTTAAGAACTTTCAAGATTTTAGATCTTGCATATATTTTTTTATTCTTTTTATTCTCTTCTCCTCAAATATTTTTATATTTTTTCTCTTTAAGTGCCATTACCTTAGCTTTATCCAATCTTAAACTTGGATCACCAGACATATTTTCCTCTTAATTCTTTATAAAGGCAACAAAAATCTCACTAGACATCATCTTAGCTTTCTTATTTGGAAAATGAGGGGAAACATGTCCTTTTTTTCTCTCTTATAACACTTTTTCTTTCATCTTCTGAGTTTTTACTTCAGATGTATCTTTGAACAATTTGTTAACAAACCTCTTCAACTTTGGAATAAAATCAAGCCTCATCTTGTTCATTATTTCTTCACCAATGAATTTTTTCTTCTCCCTCACAGTAGTTGATTTGTTTTTTATCTTCTGAAATTCCATGATGTTCACCAAAATTCTATTTATGAAACTTAAAAAAAGTAGAATCCTTGACTTTATATTTCCTCACATAACACTTACAACGCACAGAAAAAAACTTTACAAGATTAAAATTTCTCATATTATAAAAACAATAAAATAAATATATATCCTACACTTTAGATTATCACTATATCCTTTACTTAGAATGAGATAATTTACATCCAAATTTACACTATTTTTACTTCTAGAGAAAGATGATGAACTTTTATCAATTTCTCAAAAGATGTAAACAAAAAAGTATAGGATTTGTATTTCTAAAAAATTACTAACTTTTACACTAATTTATGAGTTACCAAATTTTCTTCGATTTCCAAAGACACTCCAACCAAATTAGCTATTTCTTAGAAATTCTGTTTTTAAAACTCTTCAAAAAGAGTGAAAGTTATAACTTTTCAATTTTTTCCAGTGCTGAACTCAACAAAAGAATAAAATTCTATTATAATCTTGGGGAAATGAAGATCAAAATCTTCTTCCTCTATGAATAGATCTTCCCAAACTTGGAAAACAATAACATTATTAAGAAAAGAATCATAATTTTTAAACAATTTTCTTTTAATAATTATTTCTTTCATAGAAATTATGTTTGAAATATAACTTGAGTAAGTCATCATATAGATTGAAAAAACTAACAGAATTAGACAAACAATAAACAAACGGATAGACCAAAAAATAGGCTGGTGAGAGCGGTTAGCAAAAACAAGCAGTAAAGAATGATGTGGTGACCCACACCCATTTATATAGTCTTAAGGAGATAGAAGGTTTGAATTATCAAGTTCCAAAGGATTTAAATAAATAACTCTTTTAGATTAAAATTTGATAGCTTTCTTAAAAAATGAAAAATAATTTACTAAACTATTAAAGTTTTTATAAAATTTTGATAAAAGTTTTATCAGATGAACATTTTTCCAAAACTAAAAAATTTAAAAGTTTTTACTAGTTTAAGAAATTTATAAAACTAAAAAGATGTAAACAATATAAATTAGTTATAACAATTGATAGTAAAAACTAAATATTTATAAATTATCTCTCTGAGAAGAGAATAAACTTTCATTAGGAAAGTTTTTTCTATAATTGTACCTTATTTCCTTTCTAAAAAAACTTTGTCTAAAAGTTTTTATGAAAATATTTCATCTAGAAAATTTTTAGTAGATATTTCCCAAAAAAAATAGAAATTTTTTTTTTTGAAAAAACTATTTTGAAAATTCGGTTTAGAAATTTTTTTATAAAAGTCTCTATACAAAAAAACTTTTTATAAAAATACTCTATCTAGAAACGTTTTTATAAAATCCTCTATCTGGAAAACCAAAATAAGGAAATAATTTAAAATTTTGAAAAAATTAAAAAAAAAAGTAAAAAAATTCTCCTTATTTTTCAAGGATTTTCTTATTGTGAGGATATGGTTTAAATGGGAAGTAAATATGAATGAAAATTTTATATTGATCATGCATAACTTCTGTTTAATAAATTAAAATATATCTAAATTTGAAGGTTTTGTATAAATATCATCAAGTCATTCTCTTATTATGATGAATTGTAAAATAATATCTCCATTTTTTTGTGATCCTAAAGGAAATTTTGTCTTATATATATGTGATTATCTTGTGATTAATGTGTTGGTTTTAAACATAAATTTATATCACTTGTGTTATCACATAAATTTAGAGTTTTAGGAAAACTAAATCCAAAATCAGTGAGTGTGTGTTTCATCCAAAACACTTGAGCACAACAACTTCTAATTACCACATATTTTTCTTTAACAGTGGAAAGTTCTACAAAAAATATTTTCTTACAAGACCATGAAACTAAATCCACTCCTAAGAAATAAAAGTTTTAGATATACTTTTTTATCCATTTTACAACTAGGAAAATCAGCATCTGAACAAAAAAATTAACTCAAAATCATTTACAAAAGTATAAAATAAACCAAGATCCATATTTCAATTATGGTAAAAAAAATCATTTTATAGATTTAAAATTGGATTCTTTTGGATTTTCTTGATATCTTGCACATAAGCACACACAAAATATTAAATATAGTCGATTGGTTGTGAGATATAGTAAACTACCAATCATTCCTCAAAAATTATTTTGATCAACTAGATTCTCAGTTTCATCAATATCAATAGTGTTTTAGGTCCCGATATTAGTACTAATACTCTTAGTATTTTCATAAATAAATTTTTTAAGCAAATATCTTATATAATTTTATTGAGGTATAAAAAATACTTCTAGTTTTTGAGAAATTTGAAACTCGGGGAAAAAAGTTAGTTCACCCATCATGCTCATTTCAAACTCAGATTTAATAATATCTATATAAGAATCAATGAGAGATTTTAAAACTAGGTGTTTGTTCTACATAAACTTCTTCCTAAACATATCCAATAAGGAAATCACACTTCACATGCATTTGAAAAAGAGTGAAATTTAGAAATGATACATATTCTAAAATTATATTAATAGATTCAACTCTAGATACTAGAGCATAAGTTTCTTATTACACTGTGTATTCTTATTTATTATAATCCTTTTCAACAAGTATAACTTTAATTCTAACTATTACACCATTTTCATCTCATTTATTTTGAAAAAAACCATTTTTTCTAATTATAGAAGAATATTTAGGTCATTTAACAAAATTAAAAACTTGATTACTTTAAAACTAATTGAGTTTATCTTGTATTGATTTTTTCCTATGTTAATCACATAAATCCTCATCAGGAGTCTTTGGTTTTAATTATTATAAAAATGCACAATGTTCAATTTCATTTCTTAAGGAACTTATACTTTTAACTCATTGACCTACATCCCCAATGATATTATCACTAGGCTGATTCATAAGGATTATCTAATTTATTGGATTTATAAAAGGTTGTTCCTCAACAATATGTTGAATTTATTCTTAATGTAAAACTTCATAAATAGTTTCTTCATTTATTGTCTCATAAGAAGAATTTTCTAACATGGGTTGAAAATTAGTTTTTGTAAAAACATCTAAAGACGTGGTTTCAAGTTTTTTGAAAACAAAAGGATCAGTTTCATCACATTTGACATTAATTGTTTCTTTAATAGTACTTTGTTTTTTTATTAAAAACTCTATAATCCTTACTAGTTTTAGAATAACCAAGAAAAATACCTTCATCAGATTTTGGAGTGAATTTATGTAAATTATCTTTAGTATTCAGAATAAATAATTTGTGTCCAAAAAATCTAAATCAATAAAGTTTTTTATTTCTTATATTCCATAACTCATAAGAACTTTTATAAATAAAAGGTCAAAGTAAAACTCGATTTATAGTATAATAGGTGGTACTAACTGCTTCAGACCAAAAATGTTTAGCAATTGAGTATTCACTCAACATGGTTCTAGTAATCTCTTGTAGAACTTTATTTCTTCTTTCAACTACACCATTTTTTTGATGTGTTCTACGTGATAATAAGTTACGTATTATACCGTTTTACTACAAAAAAAATCAAAATCAGAACTTAAAAATTTTATACCATGGTCACTACGAATAGTTACGAAAGGTATAATTTTCTCATTTTTAATAGGAGCAACAAAATTTTTAAAATTGAAAAAGGATTCTGACTTTTTTTCTAGAAAATAGACTCATGTGTATCTTGTATAGTCATCAAATAAAACATATACAAAAAATTTTCCACCAATACTTTCATTTTTTGGACTAAATAAATCAATGTACACTAACATTAAAGCATCAGAAGTTGAAACATAACTAATAGATTTAAAACTTGAATTATGTTTCTTTTAAAATTGAAAATGATCAGAAGATTTATAATAATTAAACCTAAGCTCCAATAGATCTATAACTAGTCCTTTCTTAGAAATTTTGGATAAATTTATAAAATTATAATATCCTAACCTTCTATATCAAAACCAACATTGATCTTCTATTTCACTAAGGTAGAGTCAATCTTAGATTCTTAAGTCTTATATATTTAGAGTGTATAAATTCTCATGTCTATTAAAAAAGAGTATGAATTTACCTTCTGAAAATTGAAAAGTACATTTTTCATTCCTAAAGTTCACACAGTAAAATTTATCACAAAATTGGATTATTCTTATAGGGTTTTTCATAAGTCCTAAAATAAAGAAAACGTTTGAAATTAAAAGTTTTACAGGAATAAAAATATTACTTATACTATATATTTCCCCTTGAGAATTAACACCAAAATGAATTTTTCACCTTTCATATTTATAATCTTTTAGAAGAATTTCTTTTTTATAGTCATATGAAGGAAACAACCACTATCCATGTAACAAATATTTTTATTTTTGGAATATTTTTTATTATCTTAAAAATAGAAAAAGATATATTTTTTAACCCATACTTTCTTAGGTATAGCATTGTTATAAAATAAAATTTTATGAATCCGCATATATCAAACTTTTCTATGTTGTACAATTTTCAATTATTTAGAAAAATACACTTTATGAAATCTAAAAGATTGTATTTTATTTAAAGAACATTCATTTTTTCAATGTACATCACTCTAACACTTTGTGTAGATGGGATAATTTTTTGAAACAAAATAATTTTTTTGAAAATTAGATTTTTTATTTATAAAACCTATCCCAAAGGTATTTCTATGAGTTTTTATTTTTCTATAAATATTTTCAAAATTTTCTTCACCAAAATTAAAATTTGATAAAGGTTTATTTATACTAAATATTTCAGAATTCAGTATTGTAACTAAATCCTTATCATCTCTTATTGTTTTAGAATCATATTTCTTTTCTAACTATAATGTAATAGTTGAAATATTTTAAGTATATAAATTCTTCAATTTTCCTTAGCATGTTTTGTCTTAGAAATCTCATAGTTTTTAGTAACTTTGAAAAAAAAATCTTTCTAACATAGAAAATTTAGAAACTTCTTCAAATCTAGTTAAAGAATCATATTCTTCAGATAAACTAGATTTTTCTTCTAGAGAATTATAATCACATTCATCCTCTGAATTATGATAGTTTTCATTTAAAGTTAAGTTCTTAATGGATTTGGTAGATAAATTTTCCATGTAGAAATGGTTGATCTTCGAAATACTATCATAGAAATCCATAACTTTCTGACTATCACTGATTTCTTTGGAATAATTTTTTGAAGAGATGTATCCACCACTAGCACTCTAGGTGTCAAAATATTTTAAGATTTTCTTTCCTTTATTCTTATAAAATATCTTATAACTTATTTTTTCTTGTCTATTTTCTTTAATCTTGGACAATATGGTGTAATTGATCTGGCTTCTTGCACTCATAACATATCATCTCAAAAAAATCTTCCTTCTCATTTCTATCTTTAGAACTTTTCTTGTATTTGTAATGAAAATATTTCTTATCAGAAATATTATTCATTCTCTTTTCAAGATTATCAGGTTCATCCTAACTTTGTTCTAAAGAACTATCTCATGTCTCTTCTTTAACTTTCTTCTTCTTTGAAGATTTATAAATTTTCTTAGTTGATCTAATTTTCTTCACTACTGTAGATGTAGAAGAAAATTCGACTCCATTTTTCTTATTTTATTTTTCAACATCTCTTTTTAGAATACCCTTATACTACATGATAGTCCCAATAAAATCATATATATTCAACTTAGTTAAATGTTTAGTATCCTCAAGATTTGTCCTCTTGGATTCTCATTATTTATGCATAATGTCAATAATATTTTCTGCCAAATTTTCATTAGTTGAATATTTGTCTCCCAAAGATTGTAAAATATTCACAATATTCAGGAATCTCTGATGCATCTTAGTAAAAAATTCTCTATGTAAAAAATTAAAGGCTTGATAATCAGTTCTTAATAAAGGCCTCCTAGTTATAGTAACTTTGTATTTCCCAAAGTGAGTGATCTCAAGATTTTTTCATACACTATTTGCTACTTCACAATATAAAATTTGACTACAGATTTTTCTTGTCATAGAACATAATAAAGTATTTATGACTCTATAATTCAATTGATATTCATACTTATTATCTTTAGAAAAAATAGAAACTTCTTTATTTGAAATAACATAATTTCCAACAGGCATTAAAATTTTAGAAACTCCAATGTTGATTATAAAAGTATTAATTCCATCTCTCCAATAATCATATTCAATACCATCAAAAATTAGTGGTCAACTATAATTTAGATTCTCAAGAGTACCAACATTTAAACTTGTAATCTTTAAAAACATATATACTCTTAATACATGTTAGTGTAAATAGTTTATTATAAGTAGAAACCTACTCTAATATAAAAAGTAGTAGTTTATAACAATGTATAAAAGTATAAACCAACTCTGATACCAAATTTAAGATCATAAGAGTATGTAGGAACACTATAAGTGGGGGTGAAATAAAGTTTATAGAATAAAACTACTAATTGTCATAACCTCCTGATATAGGTTAATCGAACAAACCCCCTATCTGATATATATTTTCATAGTTAAGAAAAGTTTATAACAAAATTAAACTTTTCTTAAATAATTAAGAGAAGAAAACAAAACATGTAAAAATAAGTAATATGAAACTTTATAAAGTTCATAAAAATACTTATAGAAACTTTATAAAATAATAACTGCACTTTTACCTTCAGTGTTAAGGAATTCAAAAACCCTAAATTTGAGTATCTATGGTTTTCATAAAATGGTAAAGCTTTGTCTTCCTTAAGCAAGGAATATCTCGATACAATGATCAAACAAACTCTATTTTCCAAGACACAAGAACTCTCAATCAACAATATTGGAAAAAATATATCTTTATATCTCCAAAAATTCACAATCAACATGATCATACAAACATCAATTACAAAATTCAAAAGATCTTAAGGAATTTACAATCCTCACACTGATTCATTAAGAAAAAAACTCACTAAATAATTACAATTAAGCAATCACTCAAAGTAACAAGATGTTATAAAAATATTCACAACAACTCTTAGATCATCAGTGATGAAAAATATTCTTCCTCCTCTAATACTACTTCTATTTATATAAATTTCTTTAATAGTTATATTCCACATTTCTCAGAGTTGGTTGTAATGACATCGGATAGACTCATCTTCAATTGATAAGGTTATGTACATCTTCTTTTTTTAATGGTCGTTTTGATGAAGAATTATTACAATACTTGAAAGGTTTCATCTGGTATAATTATTCAAGTTCTTTTGGAAGTATGTAAATGGTTCATCCGGTTAGGTATTTATAAAATATAATCCGTATATATTTTCTGACTCCGTCCAGTAATGTTTTTCTGGTAGAATTTACATAAATTAGTCTGGTAGGAATTTGTTATAAATCATCTTATATACATTATAGATCTTTTCCTTTTTTACCTTGAAATGTTTTGTCTGGTGTACAAAGTATAATTCCATCTGATTTATAAAGTTCCATCCAATTTGGTTTATTTGGAAAACTTAAGTTAAGTTCTACCCAATTTGGTTTTTCTGGAAAACTTAAACTTATTTTCTTCCAATTTAAAAATTTTCATATGTCCAGTAAAATTATATGTAATCCAAAAAAAAATATTCTAAACACTTTTGAAATTATAAATTTATTAAATTAAAGTATTTAAGGAAGTGTTTTGTGATTTTTAAAATTAAGGTTAGAAATTGTTGAAAGTAAACTTTAGACTCAAAAAAATACATGCATGAAGACCTGGTTCATTTGTTGGTAAAATTATCTCTTCTAAACAATATGGTTTCATTCCAAGAATGGAGATATGATACTACATTTACAAAGCCTATGAGGATGAAAACATTTCTAGGAAAAAATGAAAATCTTTCTCTGAAGATGAATATCTCTCTGGATTTTGATACTCTCAATTGGGACTTTATTCTCAAGATTTAGTCCATGTATAGGTTCTTTAGTATAATTATCAAAATCATTAATACCCTCTTAAATAGATTCATTCTTTGTGTTATGGTAACTGATTCCCTTGTTGGTTTCTTCTCTTACTCAAGGGTTGTTAACCAAGGTTACCCAATATTAGATCTTTGTGTTATTATAAATGGTTCTAATGTTGGCCTCTTTTCCTACTCAAGGGGTGTTAGATAGGGTAACCCTCTATTATCTATTTTGTTTTGAATTGTATAGGATCACTAAAGAAAGTGACTTTTAAAGGATGTGGAACATGTATGTATTTCTCCCATTAATGTTGGAAGGTACCTCAAATCTCCTTCTTGTTTATTTTATGCTGATGATCTCCTACTTTTCTATGAATGCGACGATAGTTCTTTAAACAAAATTAAAGATTTTTTTCAACGCTATGAGGAGGTTTATAGGAAAGTTACATGCTAGAATAATTCCTTTAAAATATTTTTCTCAAGATTTAGTTATATAAGAGAGATTCATATTCATAACAAACTCAATATGAAATATAGGTAAATACCTTTTATCTATATAGGGATTCCATTATTCTATGGTAGAATTAATTCATACTACTTAGAAGTGATTGCATCCAACATCACGTATCAGTTGAGTTATTATAAAGGGAATAGTTTTTCTCAAGATGGTATAATTTTCCTAGTAAATTATGTTATTACCTCAAAATTTGTTTATGCCTTTCACATCAACAAATGTCCATGAAAGATGACCAAAATATAGGAAAGTATGATTAGTAATTTCATCTCAGATGGTTTTATACATGAAAACAATATCATTACTATTTCTTGGAAGAAATATACACATTCTATTGATTTTGGTGTCATTGGGATTAAAAGGTTGAGTCTCTTTAATAATACCTTATTGTAAATTACACATGTAACCTCTTGTGTATCTCTACTGTTTCAAATAGTTTCATTAAAGAGTGGATAGTCAATATATTTCATAGGGGGGATAATTTATACCTTTCCTTTTCTATACTACCTAAAATCAGATACATGATTGAATAAAATATGCCTCACCTCGAATAGATTCCCTTTGGGTTCTCCAACATCAACTTTTGGAACTCACTTTTTTATGATTCTCCAATATCATGGGACTACTCTATTCCTAAAAAATATATATAATATCTCTATTTCTGATTCATTGGATGGGTTCAAATAGTTTAAATGGTTCCTTCCAAGGAACATTACTAAATAGATCCAATCCTATAAATTAACAAAATATGACTTGGCCTTTTGGTGTGATACAATAATGGGAATTCTCTCTATAATTTTGTTGCGCACGTATCAGTATAAAAATGGTGATTCCCCTCTAGGATAGATGAATATTCTTAGGAATATTATTATACAACCATTATTGAGTCCTTGTTTTTTCCTTGTCATACTTTAAAATATTTTATGTAATATTTTTAGAGTGAGGTAGTGAAATAGTGTGGAATTATGAGGCTCAGTGAGCATGAAATTGATATTATAAAAATATTAAATATATTAATATCATGTTTGTGTAGTTTTTCAGAAATAATGGAATAACTCTTGAATGAATCCTTGTATCAGAAATATGAGACCATGGTTGAGTCCAAAACACGGGGTTTACCCTAGGTGCGATATAAGGTTGGTCAACGTCAGATGTCCGGTTGAGGCGGTCATTGGCCGGTGCATTTAATTGAAATAAATAAATTATTTATTTATTCATTAATTAATTCATTTAAATGACATAATTAAACCCTATATAAATACCCTATTATAAATATTTTTTAAGGGTTAGTCACATAACCCTTGTGGGATCTAGGAGGGTGTTCAGATCATTCCTCATTGACTAATTGGAATCGAACAATGAACAAGAGATCAGAACGAGGTGGATCAACAGGAAGAGAATACAATGGGATCCCCACGTCACTAGAGGATGCATTATTCCCTAATGATTGATCCAAATCAAGGTAGGACTCATCAATCATGGTTTCCACCCTCTTGATTAAATTATTAAAGCATGGATTTGATCTGTTATATTTCTTGTTGGCGATTTCACACCCTTCGTGTGAGCCCATTTGTGAATTAATTTTTTTTATTCAATTTAAATCATTTTATATTTTTTTTATCACCCTAGATATCCTTGATCTATGATCATTGGACAAGAACTCATGGTCAACGATGATTTCACCTTTGTTCTTGTATTTTTCTCCTCTCTGTTCTTTGCATTCTTCACTGTTGGCCTAGGGTCGCAGTTCAACATTTTCAGGGTGGGTCTAAGAATGATTGAACCCATGGATTCATTATCATAGCATAAAAACACTTAAATCAGTGATTTGTGGATGGATCAAGGAACAATTCAGGGTGTGGGTGATACTCCATGGATCTAAGATCCAGAGGGGCGACAGGATCGAGCAATAGGCGCACGAGCAGCGTTATGGCATCATATGGATCACTAAGGTATAATTTTCAACCACTAGAGGGTTATAAAAAATTATTTGAAGTGGTTATATATTATTTTTCATGGTATTTGGCTGTGATTTTAGGTGGCGATAAAAGAAGCTGCTTGAAAGATCTAAACAATCTATAAAAAATGAAACTACACTCCGTGTAGTGCGGAAGAACACACACTATTTTCTTTGGATTCAATAGTGGCTATGGTTTCATCCAAAGTTGAGGATAATATACCGTGTGGATAGTTACACATGTCTTGTGAACCTTCCTTGGTGGTCAAGTTGTGGGATAGCTACACATGCCTAGGGCCCCATTTGGATGGACAAGTCGTGTACCGGAGTACATGGGCATGGGCAGGAACACACGGAACAGGCTGGGATAGATGTCCAGTACCTCGGGGTTTCATACACACCATATATGCCAAAGGGAACACCATTTATAGAGACATGGCTTCCTGATCCAAGTCCAAGGAGAACACAGTCAGGCAGCGGAGTGGGGCCACATGTCATGTAGACCCCATACACATCATATACTCTTATATGAATCTTATACCTATTGTATCACCATCATTTTGACATGGATTTTGTCCCATGAGTATCATATCTGGGGTGTTTTTCTATATAGAACATGATGGTGGCCTTCGTAGTGGTTTTCAAGATACAATGTGATATTTTTTGTGCATGACTCTTATTCAGGCATTTCTTGATGATGGAAATGATCAGGCAAAATCATCAAATAGATATTGGGGTTAATACTCCCATATTACACCAAATTTTGGGTTTTCCATTCTATCAGAGATATTCAGGGATCACTACTCCATTTTTTCACCAGGGCACAGGTTCCCCATACTACCAAAGAGATGTCAGGGTCAATACTCATGTGTCAGGCTAGGGCATGGGTTTCTTAGGGTATTGGACAGATATCCAGGTCAGCACTCCTCAATCGCACCAAGGCACAGGTTCCCGATTTCTTCTTATAGTTAGGGTCAATACTCCCCTTAATACAAAAGGTTTTATGTTCTCTACCTATGGAGTGGTGGTCCCCCCACTTCGAGCTTCGCATGTGTGTTGGTCCTTCATGAGAGATGTGTACTCCCTCATCAGTAGAGCATAGATTTGAGGTGTGGTCCCCTCCACACATACTATGCTGAGGTTACATTTTATGGTGGGAATCTATGATAGACATATGGATTTTTAGGATTACTCATAAAATTTAGCTAGTTGAGATAGAGATACCTTATCTCTCTCATTTGGGTTTCTCTATGAGCATATGTATGTGTATCAATTGGGTTTAATTGCCCTTTTGTTTTGGGTTTATATGACTATTATTGTATCTATCTATTTCTCTATTTTAGTTTCAAGTCATCCTACTGGGTATGTATATACTCACACCTGCATGGGATTCACCCACACATTTTGTTTCTTATGTAGACGATGGATGGATCAACGGTGATTACGGTGGATCATAGTGATACCTGGGAGCATTGAACGCATACTGTGGTCGATCTTGGAGATCAGAAGTTATGTTCTATCATATTTATATATTCCAGTTATTGTCAGTTTGGGACATCTTTTCAAGTTTGGTGTGTATTTTTTCCCTTAAAATTTCGGATTACACTTCCATTCTCTTTGGTATTCCCTAGAGGTTATTACGTGGATGGTTTTTACTCTATATGTTATTGTCTTTTATTATTATTCTCATGCACTTCTGCATGAAGGTTATGAAAACCCTTCTCTTTATTACACATTAATTCATGATTTATTACATAATATTACACATAATACAACCTAGAAGATCTATAAGTCTAGTGTATTTTGGAATTAGGTACATTACATAAATTCAAACAGGGAATACATCATCGTTATCGAAAACTTCCTCAACATGCCCATATTATTCATTCTTACTTAAAACTACAGGGGATAACCTAGGGATGTACATAAGAAAGGGGTGATCTATAAAGTCTAGTAAGGGAGTAAACAGGGAATAACATGAAGAAAGTATTACATGTTAGAAAATAGGCATATCAATGATACATAGAAGTTGTGAGAATCATAAACATGAACAATGAGGCATTATATATAATGATAATATAAAGTCAACATGAGAAATTTGGCAGCAACTTAAACCAAGGAATCATAAACATAGGTTAAGGATAAATGCCAAGAAATCGATGTAAAAAGTATCGTGATGTATTAGGTTCACTCCCAAATCACTTACATAAAATCTCATGAGACTAAAATGTTACCCAATGCATTGAAGTGCTATATAATTCTAGGTGAACCCATCACTTTCATTTCATTCACATGCATACATATACCACATAGATCTTACAACATGGAATCATTTATCATCACATTTTACTCAAAGATCAAGGATTTTGGAATGCATACATGTAAATCCCCAATCAAAGAAGTATAAATACATAAAGTTTAACACCCTTGATAGTAAATGGGTATGGGTATTCACTATACAATTGTCTGGTAAGGAAAATTGCGGTGAAATTTTGACACCATAACGGTGGCACATAAATATTCATGGGAATTATTTATGAGAGTGAAATGGGTATCTCGTCCTTTATACATCATAAGAGAGTTAAGGAGTATATGGAATAACATATTCCAAAATTAATAATTAGAGATAAAGGGAATAAGATAATGAAAATTCTTGAATAAAGAGGAAAATAAGAAGATCTCTTACTAAATTTTAGCATAGAAGCATGTGTACATAAAGGTTAATGGGAGGGATTAATGAGATTTAAATATCTCTATCATCATTTAGACATAAAATGGATATTAATTGGAATATGGAATAACATATCTCAACATAAACAAATGGAAATTAATAGGCATAACACAAAAGTGGTGCTTCAATAAAAAGGAGAGTGGGAGATCCCTTACCTTGAGAGTGTGATTCCAAAATATTGGGACTAGCTTCTTGAGATCTTGGGGGAAACTTGGGAGGAATATAGATTGGGTAGGGCAGAGTAAGGATGTTATCCAAGTTTTTTTAGTGAATAGAAGTGGGAACTTGGGTGTGTTTATATAGGAAATGGGTGGGGGTTCTTTATTATTTCTCAAACTTAGGTTTTGAACTCTATATAATTAAGTAATCAAAACCACAAAAATTTCCATGGTTTTTACCATGTTTTTGGCCAAATGGGATTGGTTTTAATTATTTTATTAGTCTAAGAGATGAACTTATTAAAATATTACCCTTGGTGATGTGTAATTTATTCATGTCCTTAAAGAAATGATTTTAAAACCTTAAAATATATTATTGGTTTTGGAGTATTCATAAAGGATTAATAAAATTAATCAAATAAACTTAAAATCGCATTATTTTAAAGTTTAAACATATATTTGGTTGTGTATACCCTTTATAATATTTATTACATCATTTTTTTGGGTCATTATGATGTTATAATACACATTGTATATTTATACTATATTTAAATTTTACTCAAAAAATTGGTTGTCTTAGAAAATTATGAAAAATTCACCTTGGATAATTTCAATTTTATGATTCCAAAAAAAAATTATTTTATCTGCATAATTTTCTAAATATGAGAATTTTCACTTTTAAAATAATAATTAGCATTTATTGAGAAATGTTAGGTTTTTTGACAATAACAGTTTTCAAACCCTTATAAAAATTACATTTTATTTCATAAAAAATATATGATCATTTATGTTTAATAAAAATTATTTAATAATAATATTTTATTAAAATATTACTTAATTTATAAACCCATTAATTCATTAATTCATTAATTGAATTCGAATATTAACTAAAAATACAATTTGTATTTTATTGTATAAAAACAAAAAAAATTATAAAGTAACAATAATAAGATGAAAATATATTCATTTATTCTATAGGATATACATATTCATATTATTGGGGGCTTAATACATATTCCATTATTGTATTAGAAAACACCCTAAGGGTAAGGTGCATGACAGTGAGGCTTTCATGGGGTGGTTCAGTGTATATGGTTTGGGTTGTGATCTCAATGAGATTGAACTTCCCACATAAATGGTTTTGCACATGCTTTAGTTGTTGGATCTCATCTTGGGCTTGGTCAAGGGAAAATCCTAGTGATGTTGTCTCCCTTTAAAGCTCTGATAAATGTGCTTTATAGGGTACAATCCTACTAGTTGAGGTCATCACTTCCTTTTTCTGTGCCAATTGGATTTTTCAAAACCCTATATTTATACTAATCATATGATCATTGTTCAATGACTATATTATCAAAAATTAATATGTTTAAAAGTAGTTTAAATCTGATAGGATATAATAAAACCAAGGAAGTATATGTGTTTTCTAGAACCATAATACTTAATAATACATTTAATTCAACCATAAAGGGAATTTTATTTATAAAATTTCAAGTTGTTACAATCTTCACCCCTTATGAAATTTCACCCTAGAAATTATTATTTCTCACAATTAATTAGATTAGGGTAACTATGTTTCATCACCTCCTCTAGTTCCCATGTCACTTCTTCAAACTTGTGGTTTCTCCATAGAAAGTTAAACAGGTGCATTTTCTTATTCCGTATAACTTTTTCTCTACGATCAAAGATCTTCATCAGTTACTTCTCATAGGAAAGATCATTCTCCAATAGTACCACCTCTGGATTGAGTACATGTGAGGGGTCTTTTATGTACTTCCCCAAGATTGATACATGGAACATGTCATGTATTTTAGATTGGTTAGGTGGGATTTCTAGTTGATAAGTCATCGCTCTGATGAAATCAAATGTCTCAAAGGGACTAATGTATCTTGGACTAATATTTCCCTTCTTCTCAAATGTCATGACTTTATTTTATGGAGATATATATATTAATGACTTATCTCCAACATCAAACTATAGGAATCATCAATTATTTTCATCATATATCTTTTTTACTATGAGCATCATTGATGTGTTGTTGAATGGTCTTGAAATTTTCCACCATTTCCTCAACTATTTCAGGACCTAGTAGTTTGGGTTCCCCAACTTCATCCCAACATGCAGGTGTTCTATACCTCTTCCAATAAAGGGATTCATAGGGATCCATTTGGATACTTGATTTTATGATAACTTAACTAGAGTAATATGTTTATCTCATCCTCCATTGAATTCAATTGATCATACTTTCAACATGTCCTCGAGTGTTTGGATATTTTTCTCTGATTGGTCATTAGTTTGAGGGTGATAGGTCATGTTGATGTCCAAATTAGTGTTTAGAGAATGTTGAAGACTTTTATAAAACATAGAGTTAAATTTGGTGTCTCTATTAGATATAATCAACAGTGGTTATCCATGTAGCCTCACCACTTCTCTAATGTATATCCTTTCAAGTTAATTGAGTGAGAATTCCTCTCAAATTACAATTAAGTGAGCAGTCCTTATGAGATGATACACCACAACCCATATAACATTATTTCCTTTTAATGTATTTGGAAGACCAATGAAAAATTCCATGGTTATGTTATCCCATCTGCATGTAGGTATGGGTAATGGTTTTATCATCCCTTTGAATTTTTTTCCTTTCAAACTTCAATTGCTCACATACAATACAACCTGATGTATATTCCACGATCTACTTCTGCATATTATCCTTCCAATAGTGATTTTGGATATATTGATACATATTTGTGCTTCCGGGATGGATGGAGAAGTTTGAACTATGTGAATCATTCAACATCTCCTTCTTTAACTCATTATTTGATGGTACACATAGTCGTGACCCAAATCTCACAACTCCTTCTTCATTAAAATTGAACTCTGAGAATTTCCCTTTTCTTATAGCTTTAATTGTATTCTCAATTCCCATATCATATCTTTGAGAATCCTTTATCCTATCTATAATTATTGATGATGTTACTTACTTTATCATTCTCATTCCCATCCTTTTCAAGTCGAAGAAGATTGGATCCTTCTTAATTCTAATCAATGATAAAATTGTTGGATCATTTCTACTTAGAGAATCTACCACTTTATTTGATTTCCTAGGATGGTATTGGATTTATAAGTCATTTTTTTAATCATATATAACCATATTTGTTGGTGTATATTCATCTCTTTTGTGTGAATATATACTTAATCCTCTTATGATCCATATATATTTCACACTTCTTATCAATGAGATAATGTCGCCATATTTTCAATGAAAATATCAATACATTCAAATATAGATCAATTTTTGGGTAAATATATTCATGAACTATCAAGTTCCTTGAGTCATAGTCTATCACTTTTTCATTATACATTAACATCCATCCCAATCCCTTGTTTGAAGAATTGTTGTATACCACGAAAAGTTCTCCACTTGTGGGTAGTGCAAGTATAGGTGCAATGATAAACCTATTTTTCAACTCCTTAAATATCTATTAACATTCATTATTCTAAAAAAAACTTGACTCCCTTTCAAGTTATCTTGGTTAGAGGGTTTCACCATTGTGGTAAATTTCTCACAAATCGATAGTGCCCATCTAATCCAAGGAAACTACAGATTTCAGTCATAAATGTTGGCCTCATCCATCCTTCAATTTATTTTATCTTTGAAGGGTCCATAGATATTACATTTATTGTGATAATATACCTCAATAATGATACCTCTTTCAAACAAAACTCATATTTTCTATACTTTACATAATATAATGAAAATACTATAATAAAGAGGAAAATGAGAGGAACCTTTACTAAATTTCAGCATGGTAACAGGTGTACATAAAGGTTCATGGGAGGGATTAATGAGAGTGAAATGAGTTTATCATAATTTAGAAATAAAATTGATAGTAAGGGGAATATTTAAGAACATATCTCAACATGAACAAATGAAAATTAAGAGGCATAACATAAAAGAGGTTCTTGAAAAAAAAGGAGAGTGGGTCATCCCTTATCTTGAGAGTATGATTCTAAAATATTGGGAGGAGCTTATTGAGAGATTGGGGGAACCTTGGGAGGACTATAGAGAGGTTAGGGAAGAGATAAGATGTGATATAATGTTTTTGAGTAAATATAAGTGGGAGTTTGGGTTGGTTTATATTATAAATGAGTAGGGGATTTTTTATTATTTCTCAAACTTAGGTTTTGGACTCTATATAATAAAGTAATCAAAACCACAAACTTTCCAATGGCTTTTACTCATAGTTTCTACCAAAGGGGAGTGGTTTTAATTATTTTATAATTCCAAGGTCCTAACTTATTAAAATATTTCCCTTGGTGGTGTGGAAGTGGGTCATGCTCTTAAAGAAATGATTTTAAAACCTTAAAATATATTATAGGTTTTGGAGGATTCATAAAGGATTTATAAAATTAATCTAGTAAACTTAAAATCACATTATTTTAAAGTTTAAACATATATTTGGTCTTTTATACCCTTTATAGTATTTACTACATCATTTTTTTGGTCATTATGATGTCATAAAACACACCATATATTTATACCGTATTTAAATTTTAACCGAAAATTCGACTATCTCATAAAATTATAAAAAATTAACCATTGGATAATTTCAATATTCTGATTAAAAAAATAATATTTATTTTATCCCAATAATTTTCTATATATTATAATTTTCACTTGAAAAATAAGAATTGACATTTATTGAGAAATGCTTAATTTTTTCACAATAACAGTTTTCAAACCCTTATAAAAATTAAATTTTACTTCCTAAAATTTATATGATCATTTATGTTTAATAAAAATTATTTAAAAATATTATTTTATTAAAATATTATTTATTTTATAAATCCATTAATTCATAAATTCAATAATTTAATTTGAATATTACCCAAAAATACAATTTCTGTTTTATTGTATCAAAATATAAAATCATTTATAAAGTAACAATAATATGATGAAAATATATTCATTTATTATATACAATATAAATATTTATATTATTAGGGTCTTGATAAATATCTTTTTATTACACCAGAAAATTCCCTAAGTATAAGGTGCATGACGGTGAGACTTTTATGGGGTGGTTCAGCATACATGGTTTGGGTCGTGATCTCAATGAGCTTGAACTTCTCCCATAAATAGTTTCACTCATGATTTACTTTTTGGATATAATCTTGGAATTGGTCAAGGTAAAATCCTAGTGCTGGTATCTAACTTGTAATCTCTAATAAATGGGCTTCATAGGGTACGATCCTATTGGTTTAGTCTATCACTTCATATGTCTATACCAATTGAATTTTTCAAAAACCTATATTTATACTAATCATATGATCACTATTCAATGGCTATATTATCAACATTTATGGTGTTTAATTTTCTTTTAAATATGATAAGATATAATAAAACCAAGGAAGTTCATGTGTTTTATTTAACCGTAATACCTAATAAGTCATTTAATTAAACTAAAAAATGAATTTTATTTATAAAAGTTCGGGTTGTTACAGAGATAGTTGGGTGTGTGTGTGTGTGTACAGGTAAATTAATAAAAGGACTCCCATTTTAGTTATGTCTTCTTTCCTCTAGTCACCAGCCCCTGTCCTATGGAGGCAGGCTTGGGGTTATGATAGATCGGCCTTCCGCTGGCTAGGTGGGCCATGGTGGGTCGGATCATTACAGAGTGTTATCAGAAAAGTAAATTCATTATGATGGTGTTCATATTTTTTCCCCATATGATGATTGGTTGGGACTTATAAAAATGGTGTCAAAGTGTCTCAAGTGTAGCTTTCAGACTAAGGAAACCAATATTGGTGTGACATCCAACATATCCATACACTATGACTCTAACTACCCGTTTGTCAACTCAGCTTATCGAGACATTGGTTGATACATAAATCATATAGGATTGAGTCTGTTTACTGTATTTCTTGATTCATCTCCCATGTATTCTTCTCTTTGATAGTGGTGCATCATGAGAACTTTCAATATGACTCTTTGATAATAGTACTCTAATATTTTAAGACAATTTCATAGTGACGATCGGTTGAGCGATGAGGCATCAGTTCATGGACCTACCCATGAGGTGTTTTCTCCATGAGAGAACCGAGTAGTGATACCACCAATTGAGTGGTGCATGGATCCTTCTATGGATCAAGAATATGACCATCTATGTGTTGAGTAGTTAATAGCTCCATTAAGATAGTATGATGGTACGCACAGTCTTAGCGCATTATGCGAGTTCCAGAGATGGAGGCTGTTGAGGTTTTGTGATGAGATAGACCCTTGAATTGTAGTGGTTTGACTCAAGGAAGTGGTTTTTGTTTTTAGACTTGTGTAGACACAGACCGATCAAATAGTTGTGTTAGCAACCTATCTTCTCCGTGGAGCAGTTTTTAGCTCCAGATATACCAACAGATGATGCACCAGATGTTGGCGCCAAAATTTGGGACAAAGGAGAACAAGTGGTATGCCTTAGAGGCATCCTCGCGGAGACCATTAGTGGAGCCCCCACGGCCATCGCGGAGCCTCCCCTTCATGATCCCACCATGGAGAAAGGAGGCGGGAGGCTCCGTAAGCCGATTTGACGTTCGCAATCCCGCCGCGGAGCAAGGAGACGGGAGGCTCCGCGAGTAGATTTGACATTCGTGAGCCCGCCACAGAGCAAGGAGGCGAGAGGCTCCACCAATTGATTTTATGTTCATGATCCCACCATGGATAAAGGAGGAATGAGGCTCCGCTATCCAATTTGACATTCGTGAGCTCACCGCAGAGCAAGGAGGCGGGAGGCTCAGTGAGCCAATGTGACGTTTGCGAGCCACTGCGGAGCAAGCGTCGTCTTCGTGCTGAGCGATATCTACTTCGTGGTGCCTCTTGCCTATAAATATAGGTCTCCCCTCGAGCCCAAATGATGTATCATACAACCTTTCAACTTTCTAGCTCCCAAATCACTAAGCACTCTCTGCTCTGCGAACCATGAGCTACTCGTGGTACTTTTGCATCGCGAAGTGCCTCCCCCTTTCTATAGTTCATCCCCTCTTTAGAGAGGGATGCCTTTTGCGGATCACATGGGCCTCCGCGAAGTAATGGGATCACCAAGGGGACCCAGGTCATCGCGGGGTGTTTATGCTTCATAAATCACCCCTCATGCACATGTGATCCATATGCTAAGGCAGGGCCACTATGCCTCGCGAAGCACCTTGCTTCACAATCCTACTCTTCGTGAGGCACCCTTACTTCGTGAGGCATTGCTCTGAAAATGCCTTTCCACTTGGATAAGAACCTTCCATATTCACCTATTCCCTATGATTAGGTCGGGACACTGCACTTTGTGAAGCATACCCCTTCACAAATCCCCTCCACTACATGGAGCATCAGAGCTTCACAAGGCTTCTACCTATGAACTTCTTTTCTCTGCAACTCCTTTTCCCGTGCGACCCTCCAGGTTTGCACGAAGTGATTTCAAATTCCCTTGGACATTACCTATTGTTTCGTTACTTTACCTCATGCTTCTTCGCATAGGCACGCTAACGGCTATTTCTTCTTCGCATAGCCACTCTAACATAGACCCCCAATGGGATCACCTATCAACACCCCACAGTTACAGCATTGCCGATTCCTTCCTTCCCTCGAGGGTGGGAAAGTATTGGTTATGTAAGTACTAGGGGTGCAGAGTGAACCTGCCTCATCCAAGCTGCAGGATGTTAAAATACCAAGTGTCATCGTCCTCAGCACATAACGTTAAACTGTGACCTTGACCCATTCCTTGCACGTGGTGCACCCCACCTTGGATGTCCTTTATGCCCACTGGTCTCCACGGGAGTGAGATCATTCCTCACATGGAATAAAATCCTCTTTATCGGAGCAGTTTCCATCCACGGGGAAAGGAAAACCACCTTGGTGTAAGCCCCTAGACTTTCCTGTAGGAGGCAGCACCTCTACTCCTCCTATCTTCTTCCTGGCCGAAGACCATAGGGGGGATGGGAAATGGAGCCCTCCTTTCTTTGGTGCCAAATCCATCTCCCTTGGTCTTTTTCACCACCCATGCCTCCATTATAGAGTAATCCCCCCTTTTTTCCTCTTTGGGCCACTCCATGCGTAAGCCCCATTCCACTTCTCATGGACGCACCTTTCACGACGTGATCATCGGGTCTTTGTTGCCTCTTGTTTCTCACACCAAGCATGACTCACGTGTTCTTAGAGTAAGAATTGACCATGACATTCTCTCCGGGAATCCCAAAGTATAATCCCAACACACCCATCTCGAAATATGTGGAATTTGATCTTTGGGAAGGCGAGGTACGTAGGAAGCCTCCCTAAGGTTCAATCCCAACACCCAGTCTCTCCGACCACCTTCACGTCGGTTTTCCCAAACCTCACCTGAACTACGAGGTATTTGATCCTTGCCAAGGCAAGGTACATAGGAAGCCTCCCTGAGGTTCAAGACCAACACCCATTGGTCCCGACCATCTTCACATCGTCTCACCAAAACCCATTCTGAACTACGCGGACTTTGATCTTTGCTGAGGCAAGGTACGTAGGAAGCCTCCCTGAGGTTCAATCCCAACACACATTGGTCCCGACCATCTTCACGTCGGCTCACCAAAACCCAACCTAAAATACATGGTATTTGATCCTTGCCAAGTCAAGGTATGTAGGAATCCTCCTTGAGGTTCAATCCCATCATCCATTGGTTTTGACCCCCTTCATGTCGGACCACCTTTGTCCCGCATGACATTAAACTGCATGCCCCCTTTTCATCCAGTATGATGTTAAACTGAATCCACCATCCTAAACTACATGGGATTTTATCCCTATCTCTTAGACAGGATATGTAGGAAGCCTCCCTGAAGTTCCTCCCCATCCAGCGGTAAGCCGTTGTCAACCCCATTCAGCGATAAGTTGTTGTGATCCCATCCAGCGGTAAGCCGTTGTGATACCATCCAGCGGTAAGCTGTTGTGACACTATCCAATGGTAAGCCATTGTGATCACATCCAGCGGTAAGACGTTGTGACCCCATCCAGCGGTTAGCCGTTGTGACCCCATCCAGTAGTAATCTGTTGTGACCCCTTCCAATGGTAATCCATTGTGACCCCATCCAATGGTAATCCATTGTGACCCTATCTATCAGTAAGCCATTGTGACCCCATCCGGTGGTAAGACGATGTGCCCCCAATCAATGGTAAGTTGTTGAATTCCCTAATCAATGGTAATTCATCTTCAGATGAACTACATGGACTTTGATTCCCTGCCATGGGGATACGTAGGAAGCCTCCATGAGGTTCAATCTCATCACTGATGTCTCATCCTAATCTATCCCTCGATCCCATGTATTCTAGGAATATCATTCCCCAACCTGGAGGTTCTATTTCCTCCAGATCCCATCCATGCATCTATTATCACGGGTCACCTCATCAGGTGTCCCTTCATCCCATCAAACTACACGGACTTTGATTATCTTCCATAGGTATATGTAGGAAGTCTCCTCAAGTATCAATCCCAACATCAATTTCATCCTCACATCGGTCCCATATCATCCCCCTCCACTTAATTCAACTCTCCATCATCCATCTTGATTCTTACTCTGGCTACCACATCTCGGTGGGGTCATGGCATCCACCTCCTCGTTGCTCCTAGCAGTACCTGGGTTGCTTTCCATGTGTAAGCCTCAGTATGTATCCGGGCTGTTTTGCTTTCTATACACCCCAATTCATCACCCCTTTGAACTACATGGGTTTTGATCTCTATCATCTATACAGGGTACGTAGGAAACCTCCACAAGGTTCAATCCCAATCAATGGTAAACCTTGGTGTTTCCCCATTCTGGGGTGCACACTCCCTGATTTTCCCTCGGTGCTTTCCAGATCAGCATTCATAGTGTGACATCTTCCCTTTATGGGACACACCATCCTGGGTTTGCTCTTATTGAGTGTTCAGATCCATCCACCTGGTAAACACTTTTGGACCTCCCTCCTAGGGATATACCAATCTGATCTATCTCTATGGGACATTCTGATCACCCTCATTCTGTCTCTGAAAGAAATTAAACTCGTGACATACCTATTTTTAAACATGAGATGCCTGAGGAAAACCTCAGAAGACATGCCTTTGGTGTAACCGTCTCTGCTAGATGTTAAACTCGCAGCATACCCCATGTTAAACATGGGAAGATGAGGAAAACCTCAGAGACATGACTTCGCCAAAAGATACCCCACGACCGACATGGGATGCCTTGGGTTTTATGCCCTTGAGATTCCCTTTTATGAGGAAGAATACTGATTCCCCAATGTACACGCATCCAAAGATTCCCTGACATGCCTAATGTTGTCATCTACTCCAACTGAAGGTTGTTGCCCTGGATGGACCCCTTAGAATGTCCTAACAAAATTAGTGTAATTAACCAGAATCCATGAAGATATGGCACTGGGAAGAGGTTCAATAACAACATATTAAATCTATAAGGGAGACTCGGACTAGGTGACGAGTTTCAAGGAGGAATCCACATAAGGAAGAACAGACATCCCATCATCCCATTTAGATTAAGGAGAAAACGTCCCTAAACAAGGAACGGATGTCGCCCACCTTTGGAAAGCGGGAATGTGGGGTAACAGTTGTGCGTCCTCCACAGATGGATGCAAGTGCCCTGGAAAAATCATCGGAAACAGAAATGTTGAAACCTATGTGAAGTCTTCTCCTAAATGTGGGGATTATTAGCATTCAAGACATTAGTGGACTAGCATGTCATCGGATCCGGTTATCCGGTGCCGGTCCCGCCAAGTGAATAGCGGGCCTGGCCTGAAACTCACTAGAAGTTGGTGCAGTAAAAACATTGTGAATCTTGGTCTGTGATGTTGTCAGCGTGGATCCCTCTTACCATCCATGGAAGATAGAATGGCGTTGGGGCACTGGACGTCAATTTCTTTATTTCAGCGCTAATAGCCCAATCTCCCTGCTTTTTAGAAACCAAGCTGCTGCACTAGGATCCCAATCGCCACCCACTTACCGACGTAGGGGCAGGGGCAATGCCAATGCGGTAGCCCCGCATGGATCCTCCACTTCTACGATAACCTCCAAAACTATAGGTGATGGGCGCCCGTGCCCTATCTCCCCTTCTGAATTCATCCAGTGAAGGGTGATCAACGACCTCGTATGCCATTATAATGAGGATAGAATTATCCCAACTCGGGATATGGACCTACAAGATCTATAGGTGTCTGTGCCTCATCACCACCACTACCCCCAAGGGCCTCACAATGATCCACTTCTCTTTGCTCCATTGTACAATCGTTTTGGGAGCCTCTCCCTAAAACGCCTTGACAACTCTCTCCCCCTCCCCTATGCCAATGAGGTAGGGGATGCCTAAGCCAGCCTGGACAGGATCCTGTTTCAGGGGCCCCCAAGGAGGACCCCCACTAGGTTGCGCCAGCACCGGCACCCGGTCCTCCGAGCTGAAGAGCAGGTAAGCTATGTACCTTCACCACCGGCCCCAGTCCGTCTGACCCAATGCCAGCGTCGGGCACAAGCTGAAGAAGACGCCTTCCAAGGGGCGTCAACATTAGCAGCTACTGTGGCCTGAGCCACCACTGACGTATATCACCAGACCCATGTGTATTCTGAGCAAGGGCATTCATACGCCCGACCTGGATCGAGACCCCAACCGCCCCACGGGTAAGCTGGATCGACTCTATTGGTCGCCGGCATAGGTAGTGGCCACCGCGGACCAATCCGTAGCGACGATGCCTAGTACGGAGGTCCTCCCATACCACCATCGTAGAAAGTGTGGGTCCTCCATGCTTCCAAGATTGGCATGGAGGTCCACCCCGCGCCACCTTCAACCCAAATGAGGGTCTTCCCCACGACAGCAACACTCAGTAGGGGAGTCTCTCCCATGCTCATTACATCGGTTATAGAGTCATTCCTCCTGCCATAGACCACCGGTACGGGGAAGTTGTGCATCCGGTCAATCTCTAGCATGGGGGACCTCCCCATGTTCTTATAGCAGCAGGAAAAGGTCCTCCTCACCTCAAAAACTAAAGGGGTAAAAGCTAGCCTCGCCTCGCCAGCATTTGGCATGGAGTCCCTACTCGTGTTCGGCTCGACCAGTATGAGGACCTTCCTCGCAATGATGTCACTAGGGTAAGTGATCATGGGAGTCCCACTTATGCTCCTATGGGCCTGAGCGGAGGTCTTACCCACTCCAGCACTTCCCACAGAGGTCCTGCCCATATCCCCTTTGATATCTATCCCGATGCTCCTCGCACTCTGGATTTTTCAGGTGGAAGCCCTCTCCGCCCCAACACTAGTATGGCTGAAGGTCCTCCTCATGCCGGAAATCTTCCTTGCCCTGAAGAACCATCTTGGGGTAAAAGGGTGGGTCGTGGCCGCCATAAAAGGAACACTGAGAAGATTCAGACTGAAATCAAATCGGTTTTCTTCTCAGATTATGAAGTCGAATATGACTCAATGATGGAACCCTCACCCAAGTCCTCTGTGTCATGATTCGGGGAAGGAATAAGGCGTATTAGCCTCGTACTCTCAGAAAGTGAAGCCCACCGAATTCCAACCTCCCTTCACAGGTATATCCAGGAGGAAGAAAACTCGTCAATCCCGCAGATTACGGTCATGAAATCATCACCATAATCACTAGAAGCACTCTCTAACTCGACTAGAGATCATGGAGAGTTATTCTGGGGACCAATGGTGGATGATCAGCAGTGTGGTCCATCACTAGTAGCCCTAGTACCTACACCAGGAACTTCATCTATTAGCCCATCCTACCACGATGTGGTGGATAATTCATTACACTCTTTGGAGGACAGCCTGAGATGCAGCGATTTGTCAGCTCGCTCGCCGTATTCTCCACTGGCCAGCCTACCGTCCTAGTGGTCTACTTCGTTAACGCTAATGGTTCCTCAGCTGCCTCCGGTTGACAAGTGGGGAAATGAAGGGCCAGATCCTAAATCCAAGACAAGGAGCTTATAGAATATCCTTGTGGTGAACCACTTCCCTAAGATGTTTTGGCCCGTTGTAGTGCCAAATTTTTGTGCTCCAGAATCCCTCGCCTTAGAGGAAGCTTAGTGTTTCCGTCAAACCTTTTGGGTGATGCACTTCTGCCTCCATCACTAGTGAGTGGCTTATCCGAGGAACCAAGTGCGTTTTGAAGACATTGGCGAGCAATTTTGTCTAGTTGATTTGGCAGCACTCCCTATGGACCAGCGCCCTGAGTCACCAGGTTGCCATAAGGACCTCCAGAAAATATGCATCCAGAGTTTCAAGGTACTTTTCAAGATTATCAAGGAGGATTCCCCCCCCCCCCACATGCAGATCTGTGGTTAGGGGCAGTATGTTGTCCTCCTCTTCAGTCCCATCTGGAAGCAGCCCGACCCGCCATGTGATATCGAGGACATGCCCCCAGGTAGAGTCATGGTCAACATGGACATCCTAGAAGAAGAGGAAAATGAGCTAGAGATCCTTGATGGGGACCTTACCCCTGAGGTCATACCACCACTATTAGATCCATTAGGAAGGGTTACTATCCAACAGATAAATATGTTGGGTCTCCCTGTGCCCACCGAGGCATTAGTCCTCAACTGGAATCTCGGTAAGGGGAAGGAGCATCTTGGAGCCGCCAAACACTCTGACCCATCCGCCTCAGTGCAGAAGATGGAGGAAGACTCTGAAAAGTCCGCATTGCATCAGCAACTTTCCAAACAGAAAAATTTGGTCTACGACCTCCTAGATGAACGCGTTGTAGATCAACGGCTGGACTATGGTGATCCCAGTCCAGGATAGCAGGGGAAGGCATAACTTATCCTCGACGAGCTACCCTTGGGTGATCCTGATCATCATGCTTACACAGACAGGGTTGAAGTCGGAGCTTACGACAAGAGGGCACGGTATGTCTCGCTGAATCCTCCTAAGTGGCATAACAACCCTCGAGACCCATCTCAGGCTCTCCCATCCACTCCATAGGTCATTCCTCCAGCCGCTCCACAAGCCGTTGGGCCTGCTTACCGTGTTGAAGAACCCGACAATGCACTGGTGGTCAGGGATCCCTGTCAAGACAGGGACCCCTGCCCAGATGATCTAATGGAATCACTCATTTCCCACCTCGAGGCATTAGAAACATGATAGGTGGCACTCCCACCCGATGGCAAGCCATATCCAGCATGGGTGGATGATATGCCAGCACCCCCGGGTTTTGGGAATCCCACCTTTTCCCCCTTCAAAGGGACAGGGGACCCACCTCAGCACTTGGACCACTTCATCTCAAGGTGTGGACCCATGTTGGGAACCCCAATGCAATAGTAAGCTGCCAAACTTTGGTGTTTTGTGCAGACTTTGGAAGGACTGGCGTTCGTATGGTATAGCCAGCTCCCCATCGGATCAATAACCAGTTGGGAGGACCTCCATAGGCATTTCCTCTACCATTTCAGCTCCACCACTCAGAAGACGAGTATCACAGACCTCTTCAAGTGCAAACAGAGTCCTGATGAGTGTTTCGTGGACTTCATCACCCGATAGAAAGGGCTCACATACTCCCTTAAAATGCCATTAACTTGGGAGAAATTACTGACGATGTGTGTGGGAAATGTTAAGACAAAAATGGTCCCCTCCTTGATCACCCAGAACTACCCAGGGGTATTCCAAGACTTCTCTGATAAGTCCCAGTGCCTAGAGGAAGCCCTGCAACAGGCTAGCCAGGCACGTCCATTGCCTCCCATAATTCCTGTGAGAAGGGATGCCAGAGCCAAGCCTGCCGTAGTGGCCCAAATATAGAGGCCCCTAGGCAACTATAATTGCTACTAGTGGAGCCGGCTCTGCAGCCTCTCAGAGGCTTGCCACCATAGGTGCAACCTCTAGCCCAGCAGCATTCACCTCGAAATCGGTAGGTTCCCCCGTGTAATGTGAAACCACCACCCAGGTAGGATAATCAGTCTCCACCCCCTCGATAGGCTCCAGCAGCCCCTCATTAGAATCAGGATCCCAGGGCCCCCTTTTCGGACAGAAGAAACTGGACCTAATCATTTAACAAGTATCTGGTCCCTGACTATTTCTGTAGTCCCTTAGATTAGGAGATTGTATGCTTGCCTGAGTGTAGAAGGCCAGAAGAGGCGAACCTCACTGATCACCCTAACTACTGCCCCTATCATCAGATCCTGGGGAACACCCTCAAATAGAGCTATGTGTTCAAATACTGGCTCCAAGAACATGTTGACAACAACATATTCAGGTTGGGCCTAGCCCTGGTATAAGTGGCATGTATCTTCGTAAGGCCAGACAGCAGCAGTAACAGTGAGGGTGAGTGGTAGCAGGTTTCTAACCATGGGTATCAGAAGTACGATGACTGTGTGGCTCGTAAAACGGTTGCTCGTGCCCATGGTATCATCTGTGCACGCCTGAATCGACCGGAGCCTTCATAAGCCACAACCACCACTTCTGCATCATCGTCTCATCCCTCCTCTTCCCAGAAGAGAAAGAATCGGTGGTGCAAGGGAAATAAATGCACCCCACCAATGCCATCGTCTTCCTGTACTCTCGGTGACTTCATGCCCCCGGAGATAGAGATTCCTCCCGAAATCTGCCCAGTAGCAGATGACTCCTCAAGTGATAGCCTTGGGTATGCCTCAGTTAATACCATAGATATGGTAAACCCCTACATGACTCCTGACAATGAGGAGTTCCAGGAAATCCCTCACAATGTCCCCATCCATCGTCAGCGTCGATGAATTTGTGGCTATATGGGTCATCAGAGTGCTTCAGTCAGTACCTCAAGCTAGGATGTGCATGCTAGCGAAACCAGGCAGCAAAATTAGTGCAAATCTCAGCAAGCACAGCCTTCTCATCTAGTGACATCAGGTCCACCTTCATCATCGTTTGTGCTACTAGATTAGGCAGATCCACCCAGACCTCACCGCGATCAGTCGCGCTTCCCCACGGACTGATTATAGTCATCGGGTCCTCATCCGGTAGTCCGGTAGTCACTCCACATGCTTCGACTACTGAGCAGTGGGACATTCCCAACCCCAGTCAGTCGCTGGTCCAGCCGGCGGGACCCACCATACCTCCTGACATAGAGTGACCTCCTTTAAGCAAAATTTCACGCCTGACACGGAAGTACGATGTCCTCAAACATCTTTTCAGCATTCTAGCAAGACTCTCCATCCTTGAGGCTCTTCTCCTATCGTCAGACATGCATGAGGCCCTCGCCGAGGTTTTAAGAAGCCCCCTCTAGTTTGAGATGGAAGTAGCAGTCACAGAAGCCTTCCATGATGAGGTAATTGAGAATGCTGAATGCCAGGACATTATCTCATTCTCTAGAGAAGATGAAGTCTCTCCCATATCGAGGCACATTCACCCACTATACATCACTGGTCAGTTCGATGGTGTAGAGGTCCATCGTTGTCTTGTTGACATGGGCTCTGGGATCAACCTAATCCCAAATTGGACACTACGAAAACTGGGATTGTCTGAAGATGACTTGAGCCCCTCTAAAATAATAATCTAGGGTTATGACCAGATAGAACAGACACTGGTCGATAAGATCCGCTTGATGACCCAGTTCGATGTCCTAGTTTCTAGAACCGAGTTTATGGTTGTCTCCCAAGACACCACCTAAAATGTGTTGATGGGAAGGTTATGGCTCCACCTGCACGCGGCAGTTCCCTCATCATATCACCAGTGCCTCAAGTACTCCCTCAATGTTCGGGTGGGTGTGCTTTAATGTGACACATCTCCCTTTTCCTCTTTTGAAGCCCGCTATCTAGATGTCAACTACTATAAGAGCAAGGACAAGTAGATTCAGACCAATGAGGTCAATCATTCCATGGATGTGACCGACCTGTGGATAGATCTAGATGATGCCTGTGTCTTTCCAATCCACCAATTGGTGGCTTCAACCCCAGACATGGGACAATGCTTCGTTGTGTCTGGAACGAGGGGGAACGCATTCCCAAGGCTAAGAGATGGTGGAAAATCACCTCGTACTCCTATACAAATCAATCTCAGGTGATCCCAGATCCTCCTACTCTCGTAAGATATTAGGATGTCTGCCCCATGGCAATGAAAATATGTCATACCTGCTTGTTCCACCGGGCTGGGATAAACTGACTCAATACAACTCTCCATTACTGATTCGATGTCATCAAGCGTGGACCTGTGGGCCGAAGACTAGATGGCATCAAATCGACATCCTTCATCGTTATGGTTGCAGCAACACAGGAGTCCCCCGATACAGTATCCATTGCCGCTCAGGCTAGTACCAGCCTCCCATCATGATCTTCCAACTCAGAAGCAACTCCCCCCATGGAGGATCCCTCCTCCATAAGTGGAGAAGAGGATTTAGGGTATACTCCTCCCACCTTTGAAGAGGGAGTCTCCACCATGGTCGACAAATTGGTACATGTGAACCTCAGTAGTGAGGCAGACCCGAGACCCATGTTGGTCAGTGCTGCCATGCCCCCCGAGGAGCAGCGGCGGAATGTAGACTTCCTTAAACAGCACCATGATGTGTTTTCCTGGAGTTACAACAAGATTTTAGGACTAGATCCTTAGGTAGTTTTCCACCACCTCGGTCTTCTAGAAAATCACCATGAGTTCAAACAGTCTCCTAGAAAGATGCACCATTCTCACAGTGCCATGGTCGAGGTCGAAGTTGACAAGCTCATCAGGGCCAATTTCGTTAAGGAGGTCCAGTCCCCAAATGGCTGGCCAACATCATACCAGTCAGGAAGAACAATGGACAAATCTGAGTCTGCATCGACTTTTGAGATCTCAACTGTCATTGTCTGAAGGATGATTTTCCCCTCCCTATGACGGAATTGTTGATTGATTCCACAGCCGGGTTCCAAGCCCTCTCCTTCATGGATGGGTACTCCAGGTATAACCAGATCTGCATGGCCTCCGAGGATGAGGAATCTACAGCCTTCAGGGAACCACAAGGTACTTTCTGTTACCAAGTTATGCCCTTTGGCCTGAAGAATTCAGGTGACACATATCATCGGTCCATGCATCGCATATTTAAGTCAATCCTTGGAACATTGGTGGAATGTTAAGTGGATGATCTGGTGGTCAAATATCTTCAGTGCCAGAACCATCTCAAAGACCTTGAGAAAGTGTTCGGATTCCTCTATTCCCGTCACATGAAGATGAACCCCTTGAAGTGTGCTTTTGGGGTCACCTCGGGGAAGTTTCTTGGCTTCGTTGTTAGATACAGGCGCATCGAGATTGACCCAAAAAAGATCAAGGCCATCAACCAGATGTCTCCCCTGAGTAATATCCCGGAACTTTGAGGTTTTCAAGGCCACATAGCCTACATACGCCGATTCATTTCAAATCTGGCCAGCAAGTGTAATCCCTTTTCTCAGCTCATGAAGAAAGGCGCACCCTATGAGTGGGATGAAGAATGCCAGACTGCATTCAAGGAAATTAAGTAGTATCTGCTCTAGCCTCCAGTCTTAATGCTACCCGTCTTCAGAAAGCCATTAGTCTTTTATGTGACCACACTAGAATGATATCTCGGTGCCCTTCTTTCCCAGAAGAACAATGAGGGGACGAATAACAACCTTTACTACCTCAGACACATGATCTTAGATATGGAGACCAGATACTCCCATATCGAGAAGAGCTGCCTCAAGCTGGTATTCACAGTACAAAAGTTGCGAAATTACCTGCAGCACCACAAGGTATAACTGGTGTCCCGGGTAGAACCACTAAAGTACATTCTGAACCACCCCATATTGACAGGCCATCTTTCTCAGTGGGTAGTAATCCTCCAATAGTTCAACATCAGGTTTGTGCCTTAGAAGGCTATCAAAGGGAAGGGATTGGTAGATTTTTTTGTTGCCCATCCAACCCTCGTAGACCAATCTCTGGACCTAGATTTTCCTAATGAGGCAATCCTCTCAGTGGATCATGCCATCCCGTGTTGGAAAATTAACTTCGATAGAACCTCCCGGAGCCCCACCGGTAGGAGGATCAATGATCTCAAGCTCAACAGGGTAGGCATGTGCATCTTCTTTATTACCCCAGTGCAATCTGTTCTTCCATACTCATTCCTGTTGTCATTAGGTTACACCAAAAATGAGGCAGAGTATCAGGCCCTTATTACTATCCTCGAGCTGGCCCTCGAGATTTACATGCCCCATTTTCATGTGAAAGGGGACTCCGAATTAGTCATTAATAAAATAAATAGTAATTATATTGTCAGAAATACAGAGCTCATACCATTGTTGGGACGCACTCTCAAACTAATGGCCCAGTTCCCATCCTCGGTCATAGGTTACCCATGTCCCTCAGTCACAGAATGGTTGAGCAGACACCTTGGCAGGCCTAGCTGCATCACTTGTAGAGCCTGAGCAGGATGATCTGATTATCCATGTGGCACACAAAAGATTCATTACTTCCGTCACCCCAGATGATGATGACAACCTGCAGGTAAGCCACCTTACCGTCAGCGCCTCCAAGTCAGAACCCCCAGGTCCCCCAGATGCAGTGGTTGAAGTGACTCCCAACTGGAGAGCCCCCTTTGTTGAATATTTCCAAAATGGTTACCTCTCAGCTGATCGGGCTGGGAGAAAATGAATCTGATGTCGCGCGTTCAGTTCACCCTCCAGGATTTCCTTGGTCATGAGAAGATCCTCTATAAGCATGGGTTTGATGGGGTTCTCCTCCACTGCTTTCAAGGAGTCGAGATTTCTCAGGTCATGTAGGAGGTTTACGTTGGTTCTTACAGGGCTCATCAGATCGGGCCAAATCTATCTCACCAGATCCAGATACTGGGGTACTTCTAGCCCTCCATGATCCATGACTGCATCGAGTTCACCAAGAGGTTCCACGCGTGCCAAATTCATGCTAACTTCGTGCATCGTCCGCCAGATCCTCTCCACTCTACCAAGTACTCTTGGCCATTTGTGGTATGGGTACTTGATGTCATGGGACCTTACCCACTAGCGACAGCCCGCCGGTGCAGGTTCATCCTGACTGCTACTGATTTCTTCTCCAAGTGGGAAGAGGCAGTCCCGCTCAAGGAGGTCAAGGCCCATGCCATCATTGACTTTATGAGCTCCAATATCATTTATTGATTTGGAGTCCCTCATTCCATCCTCACCTATAACGGCACCAACTTCCGAGCAGCTGAGCTGAAGAAATTGTATGCCAAGTACAACATCCGTTATAACCATACCTCCCGCTACCACGCGCAAGAAAATAGAAAGATCGAGGTGTTCAAAAAAAACCTCTCTAACATTTTGTAGAAAATGGTTGGTCAGAACAAGAAGAGTTGGCCAGAAAATCTCCCCAACGCCCTCTAGGCTTATCGAACGACGACTCGTAATTCCACCCAGGTGACCCCATATTCACTAGTATACAGAACTGAGGTTGTCCTACCCATAGAGATTCAGTTTCCTTCATTACGCACAGCGGTCTATGACCAGAAGGTGTTAGATAAGGTAGCTGAAATTCTTATGGATGAATTGGAATCACTTGACAATAATAGGATTCATGCTCTGCAAAATATGGAAAGGCATCATAACAAGATGGATAGATCTTTCAACAAGAAGGTTCACCTCCGCTCTTTCCTGCAAGGTCATTTGGTATTGGCCCTCAGGACACCAATGATACCTGGTAGGAAACCACCCAAGTTGGAGCCCAAATGGGAAGGACCTTACATTGTTCACAAGGTTTAATCCAATGGAACATAATCCCTGGTCACCATAGATGGTGAGCGTATAACTCCTCCCACCAATGTCAAGTTCCTCAAGCAATATTTTTCTAAAGCCCGCAACAATCTTGCATGACCTTAAACTGCACATGGTCCTACATGACCCTAAATTGTTGGTCCCACAAGACTTTAATCTGCCATGTCCATCATAAAATTAAACTATACATCATCCCGCAAGATGTTAAATTGCACCCTTATAACTACGTATGGATTGATTCCCATCTACATGGGATACGTAGGAATTCTCAGACATTACGTCTTGAGTCCAACCCCCAAACTCTTTTCTCCGACTATTCCCTCTGAGTGTAGTTCTCTTGGAGGACCATGGTGTAGTGAAGGCTTCTTTAGCTCCACTCATGTCAGGGGTATGAGGATCGCCCCATGTACTCCCTTATCATTATTCTATTCTCCCACGTCCTCATTGCATGATGCTAAACTACGTGGCCTTTAAGAACTACATATGGCCCGATTCCCATCTTCATGGGATACGTAGAACCACCCAAACATTTTGTTTGTTGGCCCATCCCAAACTCCAAAATCTCTTTTCGGATAAGAACACATGTTGTGGTGCTGACTTCCTCTCTAATTAACGTCGAGTTCATCATGACCCCGCCATACGTCCCACCCTTCATGTGACACCATCATCTTCTAACATCCTTGAAGGTTCAAACAACAAATTGATACAAGTCCCGCATGGAGAATATGTTCAGTGGTCGACGCTCACTTCCCCCCCCCCCTTTCATATCACATGATACAGATGTTGTGTTTCGAACATGTTCAATAGCTATCCTTTATTGTTGCCTCTACCCCCATATTCCCCGAGCATGAAGTGTAGTGGTTAATCCTACCTCGTTGGCTCTTTAAGCTTCGGTATGCCATGGGAAGGGGTGTGATTCCAACAGTTGGCCGAGATACCCGGCCTCGGGTCCCTTGACACTTTTGGTCCCTTCACCATTCCGGACCCTTATCCCTAGTCCTCATTCGGGAGTGTGTGGTGTGGTCTGGACTCATGTCCTTATTCACATCAGGCTATTTTTTCACACCCCACACATCCCCATGAGACATTCCTCCCTCTATTAACCGTCCCTTCCATGAACATAAGCCCTGCCATGCTTTGAGAGCCCCATCATTTGGGTTTCCATCATACTCTAGATCCAAAAGGATCCTCAAATGGTATGGATACTTAGCCTAAGGGTTCTCCTACAATTTCGAGCCAACGCCCCCAAGGATTTTGAGAGACAAATTGGTACAAGTCTCATGTTGTGAATATAATCAACGGTTGATGCCCAACTGTCTGTCTCGATGACGCAAGGGTGGATGCTCTATTGTGAACTTGGTCAACATTTATCCTCTATTATCATTGTCACTCTGTGGTTTTCCATAGGTACGATGATTCACCATTTTTCATTTAGTTATCCCATGCATATGACATTAAACTAGGCATTTACAGTCCAAGCTCTATGACCCTAAACTAAGATAATGTTTGACCTCACTGCAAGATGTTAAACTATAAGCTGGCCATAACATTTTGTCCATGGTCCGGCCTCAGGCCCCTTGGCCTTTTCAGGCCCCTGGCCCAAATTCTCACTTAGGGTTGTACAATGAGGTGCATGATTATTCCCTCATTCACACCGGGTTACTTGTCATTCCATACACACCCCTCTTTGGGGTATCTTTCCATTATTTACGTCGTCGTTTCCTAATAACTATGTGTGGTTTTATTCACATCCTCATGGGATATGTAGGGCCGCCCGAACATCTAGTCTTTGCGTCCATTCCCATCTCTTAGAAACCTCCCTATCATTTTGGCCCCTTGGCCCGCGTTCTTCCAGAAGAGGGGTATACAGTCACTACTACAAAACGGGGCAAGCAGAGCGCGCCACATTTAGCAGCGCTTTTTAAAAGCGCTGATAAATGTAATCTTTATCAGCGCTTTTTTTAGCGCTGATAAAGAACCCCCCTTTATCAGCGCTAGTAAAAAAGCGCTGATAAAGGGGGGGGTTTATCAGCGCTAAAAAAAGCACTGATAAAGACCCCCCCTTTATCAGCGCTTTTTTACTAGCGCTGATAAAGGGAAAATTTAAAAAATATATATATTAATATATAAATCTATTAAGCTATTTATATTGATATGAATATAATATTTATTTTATAAATACGTTTTAGAAAGGATCTATGGAAATATAATATTAATTTATAAGATGTTTAGTAAAAGAGGGTTATAAAATAAATTAAAAAATATTTTTAATTAGTAATTATGTAATTTTTACCAATTAATAGTCATTTAATGACACTTTTAATATAAAAAAAATAAAAAAATTAATGAAAGATCCAAAATAAGTTGAAAATGAAACCCAAACTTCAAACGGCCATAACTTTTTGATCCGGGACTCCGTTTTAGTCGGGGTACCCCGGTTTTTCACCGTTCAAACAGCTATAACTTCTGATCCCGATGTCCGATAAACCTCTACCATATATCATATCGAAGATCATTTCATGTTCTTCGATTTGACTGATTGTGGAGCTGAAACATACTCCTGGATTATAAGTTATGGTCCTTTTAACATTCAAACGGCTATAACTTCTGATCTGGATGTCCATTTGGCCTGTACCGCATATCATATCAAAGATCGTTTCATGTTCTTCAATTTGACTGGTTGTGGAGTTGAAACAGACTTATGGATTAAAAGTTATCTTCGTTTTAACATTCTCATAGGATTTTCACCCCCTCATTTCTATGGATTCATTCATAACTATATATATATATCTATGTATATATATATATATATATATATATCTGTTTGTGTGCGTGTATTGTATCTATGTATATATGTATGTATGTATTTATTTATTTAAAAACACACATAAAAACACATATTCTATAAATGTATTTGAAATTAACTTTATAAATATATATATTAATATACAAATAAATATACGGATAAAAAATTATATATATATATATATATATTAATATACGAATATATATATATATATTAATATAACTAAATAAATTTATTTTAATATGGATCTATATTAATATACGAATAAATATAACTATATATATATATAACTAGATATATCATCAAATGGAGAACAAAACAAAATGGCTAAGTGGTAAAGTGGCAGCGCGTTAGGGTGGAGGTCCTGTGTTCGAATTCCAGTGGCAGCAGGGTTGTGCGGGACGCGAGGGAGGTGGGGTGCAGCGTGCGGAGCGTGCGGGGGATGAGAGGGAGTGGGGTGCGGGTTGGGCGGACAAGCGCTGATAAAAGGGAGGGGTCAAGCGCTGTGAAAAAACCCCTGACGAATTATATATATATTTTTATTTTTTCAATTTTTTAGACACCTTTTATCAGCGCTAAAAAAAGCGCTGATAAAGAACCCTTTTATCAGCGCCTTTTTTAGCGCTGATAAAAGTACCCTTTATCAGCGCTTTTTGAGCGCTGATAAAAGGGACCCCCCTTTATCAGCGCTGCGCTTTACAGCGCTCAAAAAGCGCTGATAAAGGGGGTTTTTATCAGCGCTTTTTTTAGCGCTGATAAAAGCACCCTTTATCTGTGCTTTTTGAGCGCTGATAAAAGTGACCCCCCTTTATCAGCGCCGCGCTTTACAGCGCTCAAAAAGCGCTGATAAAGGGGGTTTTTTAGCGCTGATAAAAGCGATTTTTGTAGTAGTGAGTGTGGTATGAGCTTATACCCCATTCACGTCAGGTTTATAACAACCACGCCGCATACCTCCCTCTCCTGAGTGGCCTTCGCTCCCTTTACCTAATTTCATCTCTTTGAGTCAGCTTCCATTAATTCGAGTCCCTCTGCCCTCTTCGATGATTCACCAATTGGCCCATGAGTACTCTGGTCTAGAACCTGGAGTGTCAGATTCTACCTGGACATGTTTTCACCCATTTTTCAGGCTTCGTGTTCTCCTTAATTTGGGATTCCATTATCTTTCACATCTAAAGGGACCCCCAAATGGCATGGATGATAGGCCTAAGGGATCTCCTGCCATTACGGGACAACATCCTATAGGGTTTCAGACAAAAAATTGATACAAGTCCCACATTGCGAATATGGTCAGTGGTCGATGCTCATTTGTTTGTCCCCATTTCAGGCTAACGTGATATGGATGTTGTGTTTCGAACATGTTCAACAGTTATCCTCCATCGCCATGCCATCCCCTTCAAGCCTTGAATGTTGGTTACATGATTCACATTATTTTCCACCCCATCATGTCCAAATTGAATCTCGGTACTCCTAGTGCTATCCCTCAGTGTGCATTTTCACTTTAGGAGGACAAAGACAAAGTAAGGCATTCTTCGAGGCCCCACACTGACTTCCCCTTTACGTGCAGACCATGTAATTCGAAGATCTCCTCCTCCCTTGTTTCCTACACTGAGTTCAACTCACATAGGCTTAGGTATTAGACCAAGGTCTACACCTATTTGGAAATTTTCTTCTTTTCCATGGTCCGAACTCTAAGACCTTAAACTAAGATCTCTTTATGGGTCCTCTCTCCTGTTTTTCCTTTTTGGGATCAGACCCTTATAGGACTACATAGTTCATGTGGGCTTATTCCCTCCTTCGCATCGGGTTTGAAATAGTCGCATCACGCACATCCCTTTCTAGGAGTGAGTCCCTCCTACTTCTTGTCCCACGTGACGTTAAAAGGTATCTTCAAGAACTACGTATGGCTTGATTCCCATACTCATGGGATATGTAGGAACACCTAGACATCTAGTCTTCAGTTCCATCTCAACTGAGAGTTATCCTCTCCTATCCCATATCCTCCAGCCTTTTCTGGCCCCTTTCCCAGAGGTTTCACTCACAGAATCACGTGTGGTGTGATGTGGACCTCATATTCATTCACGTCAAGTATGCTTTATCGTACCGTGAACATTTCATCTTGAACCTCATATCTCCTATATACAACCAGGCCATATGACGTTAAACCATGTCACCTGGTCCCATCACATGACCCTAAACTATGACAATATCATCCTGGCCACACGATGAAAAACGGCGTTGCATCGTGGTGTCCTCACTTAAGGGGACTTCATTTTTGGTATCGGTCACACGCCATACCATTTTTCAATGCCTGCATACGGCTTTATTATTATGTAGATGCTTAGACTTTCTATCCTAGTCTCGTTGATTCACAAAAAAAACATTCATCCTAAAGGACAAACAAGATATATTAAATACCACTTCTTTTGGTGAAAGGTCCAGACCCACACAACCTTATTATCCCTAGCACCAGTATCCTACCGCGCTATCCTTAAAACTACATGCGGCTTGATCCCCATCCTTATGTGGTACATAGAAACGTTCGTGAACCTTGTCTCGGGCTCAGCCTAACTTTCATTTTCGGTCCCTCGACCTGAAACCTCCCCCAAGAAGCGTACGGTGATCCAGACCAGGTCCTCATTCACATTGAGTTTTGTAATTACATTGTTGTGTGTCTCTCATTTCCTACCATCTGTGGTCCAAGATTTATGACCATAAACTAAGACCACTCCATTTCCTTGCCGCAAGACATTAAACTGAATGAAATCTTCCAGAACTATGTATGGATTGATTCCCATCCTCATGGGATACGTAGGAACGCCCATCCATTTTTTTCTCCAGGTCCAGCCCCAGAAATCTACAAATCTTGCCCCTTCTTTTTCGGACCCTTAGCCCAAACTCATTTGGGAACATGTGGTGTGGTGAGTACCTCTTTGGTTCTTGTTCACTTTGGGTTTTTCAATAGCCTCATCATGTTCTTCCCATATATTTTCCCAGTGTGGTCCGAGTTCTATGACCCAAAACTAAGATCTCCCTATGGGAACTATTCTTCACGTTTGGCTATTTCACCACCATGCGCACAGTCCATTAAATCACCCCCCCCCCCCATTAATGGTCCACCCTAGGACCTTAAGTTGAAATTGTATGACCCTAGGACCCTTGTCTTTGGGAAGGGACTTGACTCCCTCTATCTGATACGTCTCATTGTCGTACTCAGATGTGTTTTGACAAAGAGCCTGAAGTGCAGAATTTTCACGGGGACATTCCCCTAATTCCATGTCCAAGCTTCATGAGCTCATTATTTGGATCCTCATACTCTTCCACATTCAAAGGTACCCCCTTCAAGACATGGTCTCATGCCTCCTTGGCTCACCTATCATCTCGGGCCAACATCCCTAAAGACCCCAGACGACATTTGCGACAGGCCCCGTGTTCCAAACATGGTCAGCAGTCGACCCTCATCTGTTTGTCCCCATAGAAGGATAACATGATATGAATGTTGTGTTTTGAACACGGTCAACAGCCATCCCCTATCATCACACCACCATCATTTTGTTCTAGATCTAGAGCATCATGATTCACATATTTCTACTTCCTTATGTTCAAGTGGAATTCTGACATACTCAGCTTTACATCTTTGTGCACCTAGGTGCATTACATGGATGGGTCAGCATTATTGGGACAATGTTCACTAAGCATCCCATTGCCCCTAACATGTTACTTCTTGTGTCAGGAAAGTCCCACCACTACTTCTTGTTTCCCACATTGAGCACGACTCATGTGGGCTTAGTTGTTTTGGTAGGATGTGTACTAGTGCAATCATGCCATGCATGCCATACATCGTCCCTCATGATGTTAAACTGCGCTCTTAGAACTACATGAATCTTGATTCCCATCCTAATAAGGTACGTAGGAATGCTCGACCACTTTGCTTTGGGCCCAACCTAATTTTCACTTTTGGTCCCTTGACATGAAGAACTTCCTCCGGGGATACGTGGTGTGATCCGGACTCCAAGTCCTCATTCACGTCGGGTTTATAGCTACCACACCACATACTCCCTTCCTGGGATCTTCCCTTTCACTCCCAGTCCTATCGTATGACATTAAAATGCATGATTCCACATGTCCTTGATGTATGACACTAAATTGCGGTTCTGACCTGAACAAGTTTAGGATACCCCATAATAACTATAGGATGCATCAGATCCTTCACTGGAAAGGGTTTCCCCTATCTGAGGTGGTCTCTACCCACACTGTGCTTCAAGAAATATGTTGGCTTGATTCTCATCCTTACGGGATATATAGCGACACCCAGGCATTCCGCCTCGAGCCCATCCTCAGAGTCATTAACCCTTCTATCCCCTCATCCCTGATCTTGGTCCAGAAAGTATGACCTTTAAACTATGTGCACCATCCTATTGTATGATGTTAAACTACACGAGTTCATATTTCCTCAACGCATGACACTAAACTACGATTCTACCCTGAACAAGTTCAGGATTCCCCATTTTGATCATGGGATGAACCAAATCCCTCACAAAAGAGGTCCTGCTGGGAAGTAGGTATGATCTCTGATCAGACCAATGCTCCCACCTAGAGTGTCTTCACTACGGTGGTGTAATTTCAAAATTGTTGGACTCCATTCTAACAACCCACACTCCATGCTTTGTGTGCCCTTTATTTGGACACTCGTCCTCTTTCATGTCTAAAAGAACCCCATAACAGTATGGATGCTTGGCCTATGGCTCACCTACTGTCCTGGGCCAATGTTCTAGAAGACTAATGGGTAGTATTTTGAGTTAGGCCTTGTGTTTCGAATATGGTCAGCGGCCTTCCCTTGTCTGTTACCCCCACTTCAGGCTAACGCAATAAGAATATTGTGTTTCAAACTTGGTCAACAGTTATTCTTCATTATCAAGACACCCCCATAGTGTTCTGGATTTTGGGTATCGTGATTCACACCTTCCACTCCCTTCTGTTCAGATTGATTCTAACACCCCTGGCATTACCTCGTTCGTGCACAAGAGCACACTGGGAAGATGGTAATTCAACTATTCTGAGAGATTCATTCTCCAGTCAGGTTTCCCCCTTCTCTTCCCAGAAATATGAGTTGGTTGTTCAAACCCCGAATACCCAAAACTTAGTCATCACTCTTATGTTCAGATGGAATAACATAGCGATCATCCCTTGTTTCTCACATTGGGATCAACCCGCGTGAGCTTAGGGATTGATCGCTGGGCATTTTACAAATATAACAGATGCATGTAAAACCAACACTAATAATAGGACTCATGCATGATATAGCATAAAATAACCAAAGCATGAAAGTATGTTAGAGGGTTTGTAATCTTTACATCACCTGAGGGTATATCCCTCCCATAGACGGGTTGATCCCATTAAAATAAATTTGCAGCTTTGCCACCCTCTGGCTTGTGGTGTCCAGGGATTGTTGGCACCTGTTCAGTTCCTACTTCTCTTTGGTAGGGATGGGGCACAATTCATCATCCTAAATATGGGCCCGCTCTACGTCGGTCCGGATGACAGTCATCTCCTCAGAGGCTCGCTTCATGCCCTCTTCAGCCTCTTCCAGCTGGCCCTTCAATCGCAATATTAGCTATGATTGCATGTTAAGGGTGGATGAGTGCTCATCCACCCAAACCTACATCCATTAAACTTTTTTTTCAGCCTCCCGAAGCTTCTTGATGTTCAGCGCTTTCCTCCAGTGCCAGCCCACACCAAGGCCATGGTCATACTCTCGAATCTTCTCTGCCATAAGATCTTAGACGAGCATGTGAGGATGCTGGGAGTCCACTCCCCCAGCACACATTTCACGTAGTCGTGAGCGAAGTCTTTCCATATTATCCAGTCATAGTGCTTGGTATTTTCATCAATGAAGCACTTGATCAGCTTCTAAGATCGGAGACGTACTATTTTTATGTCCTCCTCATCAGAGGTCATTTTGTCCCAATTAACGTGGTTGGTAGGCTCATATGTGGGGAACTCTCTCAGGAAATCGTCAAAAAGGTCCGTATCTGGTGTTTGATCAGGCACGGTAGGACCTGGGCTATCAGATCGATCCTCATCATTGGATCCCACCTCAATAATCTTGGGAACATCCCTGCTTTCGGTCCCACCTGTGATCGGGAGCACCGTAGTTCGGGCAGTCTGGATATCCACCTCCATGATCATCGGCATTCCCCTGGGAAAGTCACTTCCATCCCGACCAACCTCGTCGTAGCAGCCCATGCCAATCTAAGAACTGTACACTCCAAAAAGTAGCATGAACATTAGTTAACATGGTAAATTGGTGACATAAATGAAATTGGTAGAAGAAACTTACAGAGATCGAATTCCTAGTCTCTTTCTTGGGTTGATGTCATCGGGACCCCGAGGTGTGGTCCCCCATATATTATTGGAAGATCTGAAAGCTCCAGAGGGGTCACCTAAAGTGTCCTAGACTTGATGGACATAGAAATTGATGCAGCCACAAGTGTGGATCCTAAAGGCCCCGCATCTGCATCTACTGAGGGACGAGAACGGGTTTTGTGTATGAGGTCCTTCTGCACAGTTCATATGTTAGAAAGGAGTCCAGAATGACCTAGAAGCAGGCCCTGAGGAAGGGTCTTGGGATTCTACCTTGAGGGCCTCTACGAACTCTTCAAAGTCATAGGATTGATTGTCGATTTCACCCTCCTCCAATGGAATCCCTCTACCGGCCTCGTCCCCCTAGGAGGACTCTCCCAATTCTTCCGGCAGAGGGAAGTGCTCTCTCAGTTCAGCGGTTGACAATTGTGGAGGGACCATATGATCCAGCAGCACATTTACATGGTCTTTCATTGGATGCAGGGCACCCTGGAATGCACAAAGTCCTCCAACTCTACCAGGTATTGCTCTACCTCTTCTCGGGACACCGCAAAGTCATCCCCGATAGGGCATATCCCTGGAAAATCCATCCTGAGATGGTTAAATTGTTTCCACATCTCAGATGGGCCGAGGAATTGCCGGTTGACTTCCCATATGTCCCAGGCCTCCGGGAAGACAGCATTTTCCGGCATGTCTATATGGAAAAACCGCTTCCCTGGAGCCTGGGTGGATATCCTACGGAATCCTCTTGGTGGCCTCCCCTCTGGATAACCCTATTCTTCTGGGACCACCGGGTCCGCTACCGCTACTAGATCCACTGCCACGGTTTCCCCCTCAATCAGTGTGGGCCTCACCACCACAGCAACCTCGCCACTGTGGGATGCCCTTGCCGCCTTTCGGCCCCATCCCAGAGGTTGGGAAGGCTCACTATCATCGACCTGAACAGTTGGCTTCTTCAGCATCTTCCCCGGGTAGGCCGCCTCCCAGCTTTGGGCATACTTCTTTACCAACCCAAAGATGACAGTAGGTGGAGGCAGCTCATTCCGCATCTTCCCCTCTTCCCATGTGAACATGAGCCACATATGCCTCATTACACATGGGTGTTCTTCGTGGCATACCCCTAGATAGACCCATGGGGTCAGTCACTGCATACACCAAAATTTCCTGGAAAATCAGTGTGGGGTGTATGGCTCGCAGAGAGGCTCACGGTCCACCCTTGCCACCAACACTCCACCTCAAAAGGCCAGGAGATAGGACCGGTGCACTTCCATCCCTTGGCCTTCATTGGTAAAAGCACCCATTGGCAACGGAAATGGGTGAAAATTTAATTCCTCCACCTTCCACACCTGATTTAGTACCAACTATGTGGTCAGCTTGGCCGGAAAGCTTCCCGCGGCGTTCAGAATAGATGGGCAGAAGTTCAACCCCAGAGGCAAGATGGGGTTCAAATATTAATAAACCCCCTAACATGCACTGATATCCACCCATAAAAAAGGTGGAATGGCCCGCATATTCTCTGTGGCCTCTTCCCCTCACTGATGTGCCGCAACATCTTGTATAGCTTGGTGAGCATCGGGATCCCGAGGTTGAATCTCCCTCCTATCGCCAACATGGACGCCATGATGAATGTGCTGGGTCACATGCCCATGTTTGTATCCCTCGCCGGTAGGATCCAACCACAAATGAGAGTCGCGATGAATGCCTCCAGCCTGACTATTGGATGTTGCTCGGTGCTGACACTAAATCCCTAGATTTTCCATTGGCTGTCCTCCAAGAGCCACCATTACGAGTGCTCCTTGCCTCGTTTATCTCCCTTTGGGAAAGTCTGAGGCCTCATCAGAAACTGCATGTCTTCCAAAAATTTCAGAAACTGCTTGAACCACCACCTAAAATGGAAATCCCTTACGGCTTCTTTGTCCTCTCCCGGCACCAGCTCCATCAAAGACATCACCATCCATGTAATTTTCTCTAGATCCTCCCACGCACCTGTGACGGGGAGGAATTCATCATACATTGCCCCCAATATCGGGACCCCTGAGATCTGGTGCACGTTCCACAAGCTAATACTAACCTCCCTATGGTGTAGCTGGAAGGTATTGGTCCTCGATGACCACATACTCAGCAACTCCGGCATCAGCTTATTTGGATGATAAATGTGAAACTGGGAGGCCCAAGCCACCTCATATAGTCCCACTCTCCTCATCACAGCCCCAAACTCTTCACATGAGACACCTACCTAGTAGGCCCAGGCCCAATCATCTGTGAAGTTACCGCCCTAGCGCAGGTCCCACTCCTCAGACCATCCCTTCCCCAGGTTCCTCAAGGTTGTCTTAAAGATTTTATGGTACATAGGGGGGGGACGTATCTGGATAAAATTCCTTCTCATCTACATTGTTCAGGTGGTTATACATGCACTCAGCATTGACAGGCATGGAGTCTCCTCGGGCATGGCTGTCAGCCACCCTGAACCATTGGCGCTGACATGGTGTACTCCTAAACCAGTAAGTTGGCTCGTCCCTACTTGATTTAGGAATGAAGACTTCATCCCTCAGCCCGAAGCCATATAAAGGTAGCCTCTTACATAGTGGATAGTTCCTCTGGCTCTTTGAATGAAGATCTAAAAATGAACTGTAGTCAGAATGGATATGTATTAACTCCCCTAGGCCCAAGCTGTTCATCATCTCCTCCCTTAGGGCAGCGTTCGCGAGGACCCCCCTGGCAGCCTCCTGATGATCCATTCAATTTCAAGTTTGGGTGTTTTCTGTGTTCAGTTCACGAAGCCATTTCATGGAGCAATGTCATAGAGCTCGTTCTCAAAGAGTATTCTTGGATCCCTACCTCCACCTTCAAACGAAATTCACTAAGTGCTGTCACAGAGTTGAAGACTCATTGTGTTCCGCGGAGCAAAAGGCCCGATTCACGAAGAGAAAGTGCGGAGTGCGTGGAGCTTTGTGAATCGAGAGCACTAAAAAACAAAATCATGGAGGAAAGAAAGGACAAAATAGAGGTCATCTCCCCTATTTATAGGCAATGAACTTTGGAGCTTCACGGCGCATCTAAATCGTAGCGAGCTTCGTAGCGCGCCCAGCTGGCTCATCGATCTCCCGCTTTGCGAGCCACCTTTATGAGCCAACTTCTCAAACGACTGAGGTATTTTTGGTGATTGACCCTCATACCTTGACCCTTGGTTTCCCCTCAGCTCCAAGTCGGAGGGGGAATTTTTTGGCACCAAAATTTGGGACAAAGGAGAACAAGTGGGATGCCTTAGAGGCGTCCTCACAGAGACCATTCGCGGAGCCCCCATAGCCTCATGGACAATGCGGAGCCTTTCCTTCATGAGCCCGCTATGGATAAAGGAGGCGAGAGGCTCTGTGAGCTGATTTAATGTTTTTAAGCCCACCATGGAGCAAGGAGGTGGGAGGCTCCACGATCCGATTTGACGTTCGCAAGCCCGCTATGGAGAAAGGAGGCAGAAGGCTCCACGAGCCGATTTGATGTTCGTGATCCTGCCGTGGAGCAAGGATGCATGAGGCTCCATGAGAATATTTGACTTTCGAGAGCCTTTCGCAGAGCAAGGAGGTGGGAGGCTCCGTGAGACGATGTGACATTCATTAGCCGCCGCAGAGCAAGCTTCGTCTTCGCGCCGAGCGAGCTCTACTTCACGGCGCCTATTACCTATAAATACAGGGCTCCCCTCAAGCCCAAACGGTGGATCATCTGACCTTTTAACTTCCTAGCTCCCGAATCGTGAAGCACTCTCTTCTCTACGAACCATGAGCTACTCGAGGTACTTTTTCATCACGAAGTTCCTCCTTCCTTGCTATAGTTCATCCCCTCTTTAGAGAGGGATGCCTTTCGTAGAGCCCATGGGCCTCTGCGAAGGAAGGGGATCCCCGAGGGGACCTGGGTCATCGCGGAGCGTTTATGCTTTGTGAAGCACCCCTCATGCACATGTGACCCATATGCTTAGGCAGGGACACTGTGCCTTGCGAAGCACCATGCTTCACAGTCCTACACTTCATGAGGCACCCTTACTTCGTGAGGCATTGCTTTGTGAATGCCTTTCCACTTCATGAAGCACCTTCCATATGAACCTATGCCCTATTCTTAGGTTGAGACACTACACTTCATAAAGCATACCTCTTCACAAAACCCCTCCACTACGTGGAGCACCAGATCTCCACAATGATTCTACCTATGAACTTCATTTCTCTGCAACTCCTTTTCTCGTGTGACTCTCTAGGTTTTCAGGAAGTGATTTCCAAGTCCCTTGAACGTTACCTCCCATTGAATTACTTCACCTCATGATTCTTCGCATAGGCACGCTAACGGATATTTCTTCTTCACATAGCCATGCTAACGTGGACCCCCAATGGGATCACCTCTCGACACCCCCCCCCCTGTACGGCATTGCCGATGCCTTCCTTCCCTCAAGGGTAGGCAGGTATCAATTATGTAAGTCCTAGAAGTGTGGAGTAAACCCACCTCATTCGAGCTGTAGGATGTTAAACTATCAAGAGACATCATCCTCAGTACATGATGTTAAACTGTGACCTCGCCCCATGCCTTGCACATGGAGCGACCCAACTTGGATGTCCTCTACGCCCACTGGTCTCCACGGGAGTGAGATCATTCCTCACATGGAATGGCATCCTCTTTATTGGAGTGACGTTTGCCCGTGGGGAAAGGGAAACCACCTTGGTGTAAGCCCCTAGCCTTTCCTGCATGAGGCAGCACCTCTGCTTCTCCTATCTTCTTCCTGGCCAAAGACCAGAGGGGGGATGGGCATTGGATCCCTCCTTTCTTCGGTGCCAAATCCCTCTCCCTTGGGCTTTGTCACCACCCGGGCCTCCATTCTAGAGTAAGCCTCCCTCTGTTTCCTCTTTGGGCCACTCCACACATAATCCCCATTCCACTTCCCATGGACGCACCTTTCACGACGTGATTGTCAGGTCTTTATTGCCTCTCGTTTCTCACACCGAGCATGACTCACATGGGCTTAGAGTAATCATCGACCATGACATCCTCTATGGGCATCCCAGAGTGTAATCCCCACACACCCTCATCCCGAACTACATGGACTTTGATCTTTGCTAAGGTGAGGTACGTAGGAAGCCTCCCTAAGGTTCAAGCCCAACAATCGGTCACTCCAACCACCTTCACATCAGTTCACCCAAACCTCACTTAAACTACGGGGTATTTGATCCTTTCCAAGGAAAGGTACGAAGGAAGTCTCCTTGAGGTTCAAGCCCAACACCCATTGGTCCCAACCATCTTCACGTCGGCTCACCAAAACCCATTCTGAACTACGCAGACTTTAATCCTTGCCAAGACAAGGTACGTAGGAATCCTCCATGAGGTTCAAGCCCAAAACCCATTAGTCCCAACCATCTTCATGTCGACTCACCAAAACCCAACCTGAACTACGTGGTCTTTGATCCTTGCTAAGGAAAGGTATGTATGAAGCCTCCCTGAGGTTCAATCCCACCATCAATTGGTTCTGACCCCCTTCACGTCGGAACACCTTTGTCCCACATGACATTAAACTGCATACCCCCTTTTAGTCCAGTATGACATTAAACTGCATTCACCATCATAAACTATATAGGCTTTGATCCCTGTCTTCTAGACAGGATACGTAGGAAGCCTCCCTGAGGTTCAGCCCCATCCAGTGGTAAAATGTTGTCAACCCCATTCAGCGGTAAGCCGCTGTGACCCCATCCAGTAGTAAGCCACTGTGATCTCATCCAGTGGTAAGCCGTTGTGACCCTATCCAGTGGTAAGCCATTGTGATCCCATCTAGCGGTAAGCCATTGTGACCCCATCCATCGGTAAGTCATAGTGACCCCATCCAGCAGAAATCCGTTGTGACCCCATCGAGCGGTAAGCCGTTGTGACCCCATCTAGCGGTAATCCATTGTGACCCCATCCAGTGGTAATTCATTGTGCTCCCAATCAACGGTAAGATGTTGAAGTCCCCAATTGATGGTAAGTTGTCTTCAGATGAACTATATGGACTTTGACTCCCTTCCACGGGGATACGTAGGAAGCCTCCATGAGGTTCAAGCCCATCACCCATGTCTTATCCTGATCTATCCCTTGATCCCATGTGTTCTAGGAAGATCATTACCTAACCTGGAGTTTTTATTTCCTCCAGATCCCATCCATGCATCCATTCTCATGGGTCGCCTCCTCAGGTGTCCCATCGTCCCATCGAACTACGCGGAATTTCATTCCCTGCCATATGGATATGTAGGAAGTCTCATCAAGGCTCAATACCAACATCACCATCGTCCTCACATTGGTCCCATCTCATCCGCCTCCACTTCATTCAACTCTCCATCATCCATCTTGATTCTTTCCCGGGCCACCACATCCCGGTGGGATCATGGCATCCACATCCTTTCTGCTTATAACAGTACCTGGGACGCTTTACATGCGTAAGCCCCAGCATATATCTGGGTTTTTGTGCTTTCTGTACACCCCAATTCATCACCCCTTTGAACTACGTGGGTTTTGATCCATGTCATCTACACAGGGTACATAGGAAACCTCCATGAGGTTCAATCCCAGCCAATGGTAAACCTTGGTGTTTCCCCATTATGGGGTGGACACTCCCTGATCCTCCCTCAGTGGTTTCCAAATTAGCCTTCACAGTGTGACATATTCCCTTTAGTGGACACACCATCCTGGGTCTGCTCTTATTGAGTGTTCAGATCCATCCACCTGGTAAACACTCCCAGAGCTCCCTCCTAGGGATATACCAATCTGATCCGTCTCTATGGGACGTTCTGATCACCCTCATTCCTTCTTCATAATACATTAAACTCACAACCTACCTCTTTTTAAACATGAGATGCCTGAGGAAAACCTTAGAATAATCACCTTTGGCGTAAGCGTCTCTGCTAGACATTAAACTCGCAGCATACCCCGTGTTAAACATGGGAAGCTGAGGAAAACCTCAGAGACATGCCTCCAGCATAAGATACCCCATGACTGACATGGGATTCCTTGGTTTTTACACCCTTTAGATTCCCTTTTATGATAAAGAATACAAATTCCCCAATGTCCACGCATCCAAAGATGCCCCGACATGCCTGATGTTGTCATCTACTCCAACCGAAGGTTGCTTCCCTAGATGGACCCCTTGGAATGTCCTGATAGAAGCAGTGTAATTAACCAGCATCCATGAAGATATGGAACTGGGAATAGGTTCAAGAACAACATATTAAATCTATAAGGGAGACCAGACTAGGTGACGAGTTTCGAGGAGGAATCTACAGAAGGAAGAACTAACATCCCTTCATCTCGTTTCGATTAAAGAGAAAACATCCCTGAACAAGGAAAGGATGTCACCCTCCTTTGGAAAGCGGTAATGCGGTGCAACATCTACACGTCCTCCATAGACAGATGCGCGCACCCTGGAGAAAGCATCAGAAACACCAGTGTTGAGTGTGTGTTGTGATTTTTAGAGACAGAGATCACCTAGGTTACATAGTGATCCATAATCCCCCTTATCTTGTGGTAGAGTATTGGAATGAGCCTATGGTTCCAATGTTCTAGTTGGATAGGACCCATCCTTATGGTGGTCCGGATGGTGAGACTTTTCCAAGGTAACACAGGGCGTCAGTAGGGCCTTGTGTTGGTAATGTTTGGCGTGGATTTGGACATACAGGGAAGAGGGACACTTCCCCCATCGAGACATTTTCTTCTGATGTGATTCAAAACTGTGAAGGTGAGATAGTTCCACCCAAAGTAGATAGTGTCAGGGTTCATAGGATTATTTCCTTTGACATGTATGTTCGAGGTTGTTTTTATGTGCTAAGGTTTCAAATCAATATCTGGTTGCAATGAGCATGTGGGAAAGGGGATAGATAGCTTTAGGTGGTAGGATCTTGTGTCTTAGTGGCTTCAAGTGTGGTCTAGGGTATAACATGTGTCTTCACTGCTCCAGCAGCAATTATATCACAGAGTTGTAATCCAATTTTCCTTGGATGGAGCCCCTATTTGAAACCTTGTAGTACTAGTGTAGGCCTTTTTTCTCAACCCTTGTGATAGAGGATCCATAATAGAGGATCAATGATCACTTATTTTTGTTGACGGTGTGACCTGACTCTACAATGAGAGAGACAGAACCTTGCACAAAATATTTCCATCATTTCATTGGGACCCTATGATATTTTCCTCGGTATGGAATTTCATTTACCATCCATGTTTAGATGATTGCTATTGGTGAGTGTAGTGGTGATTTTGATTTTTGGGATGGATTTTTCCTCCTTTGATAAGGATTGATCCCCAAACAGTTCATGATTATCTCATTCGCAGGAGGTTACAGCTACTTCCTTTTTATCTAGATAGTATTACCCTTAGAGCAATGGATGTTATGAGATTTTAGTTTCTCGTGATGGCGTTGGAGTATGAGGATGTCCATCATGAGGATGCTTCAAGTTTACCTCTCAATCAAGATATGTGCCTCTATATAGACTTGTAGTATATATGACATGATATTTATTCTAGTATATCCGATGACCCTATGGAGCTGTGAGAGCTTGTGGTGTAGTTGTAGGATCTATAGAGGTGGGGATTTGTAAGACTTAGTGAGATCACCTAGGTATCCCTGTTTTATTTTCCCAAGTGTCATATGGGAGTTTAAGGATTTTTGTGAATTATTTTTTCCTAAACCAGGTAAAGATAAAGAATAAGTACCCCTTTCTGAGGATTGATGACCTATTTGATCATTTGTGAGACACGAGTTGGTTCTCAAAGATCAATATCAGGTCTAACGACCACCATTTGAGGGTTAGTGAGGCTGATATTATGAAACTGACATTCTTATGTCACTATGAACACTATGAGTTCCTAGTAATGACTTTCTATGTGACGAATACCCACATTGTGTTTATGTATTTGATGAAACATATATTTCATCCATACTTGGACCGATTTTTGGTAGTCTTCATTGATGACATACTCATTATACTCTACGTTAGAGGAAGTTCATACAAAACACTTGAGTATGATCCTAGACATACTCTGGGAGAAACAACTTTATCATGAGCTCTTGAAGTTCCAATTCTAGATCCCTAAGTTTCACTTTTTGGGGCATGTCATATTTGAGCATGGATTAGTTATGAATCGGGAAAAGATTGATGAAATTATTGATTTGGAACCACCCAAGAGCATGTCATGGGTGAGTATTTTTCTTATCCCAGTGGGGTCCTACATGAGGTTCATGGATAACTTCTCTAGGATTGCATCCCCTTTGAGCACCTTGATTCCGAAAGGACAGTCGTTTACCTGGACCAAGCATTGTCAGATAGTCTTTGAGGAGTTGAGGTTGAGGATAGATAGTGTTCCCATTTTGAGACTATAGAAGGAGGGAATAGAGAACGTAGTGTATTGTAATTCCTTTAGAGCTGGGGTTGCTTGTGTGTTGATGAAGACATAGGTAGTGATGGCATATGGGTTGAGGTAGTTGAGACACAATGAGCAGAACTACATGAATCATGACCTGGAGTTATCAGTGATGGTCTTCGCTCTAAAGATGTGGAGGCACTATCTTCTAGGAGAGAACTTTCTTGATTACTTAGACCATCAGAGTCTCAGGTATATCTTTACATAGATAGATCTGAACCTGAGATAGAGGCACTGGTTGGAGTTCCTACAGGACTATTACTTCGAGATAGTTTATACTCCGGGGAAGGGCAACGTGGTGGTTGATGCCTGTAGCAAGAAGTCATGTTCTCATCTGGTGGATGAGGCATCTGAGTAGTTGTATTCTTTATAGCTGATCTTGGTAGAGGAGAGGGTTGTATCTTATATTCAGTTTATGGTGTTGACACCTCCACTTCTTCAACATGTTAGGGGGATTAGTTGGGAGACATCAACTATGAGGTTATTTGTGACCAGATATCTTGAGGAGATTCATCGGATGGATTTTCTAAAGGAGGGTAACACATAATTCTTTTCCAGGGATGGACGATGGTTCGAGTCACAATGTGAGAGGAGATGATGAGGGATTTTATCACTTATCATTTGGTTGTAAATCCCAATGTAGGTAAGATTTATAGGTACCTTTAGCGGTAATTTGGATGGGCTAGAATAAGGTAGAGTGTTATTGAGTTCATCTCTTAGTGTCTCACATGTTAGCAGATAAAGTCTGCACACCAAGTTCTAGCAGGTTTGACACAACCCCATGATATTCTAGAGTGGAAATAAGATAGCATATACATAGACTTTGTGACATGTCTTTTACAGATAGTGAGATTCCATGATGTCATCTGGGTCATTGTTGATTGACTTATGAAATCTTCACATTTCCTTGTCATTAGGGGGTAGAGTTCGGTAGAGATTCTATGATAGTTTTACATGTTGGATATCATCTGGATCCATGGTGTACCCTTGACAATTGTCTTCGACCGTGATGTGCGGTTTATGTCATAGTGGTGGAGAGTCCTTTAGGAGGCATTTGAGACCTAGTTGCAGATGATTATAGCGTTTTACCTATAAACTGATAGAAAGACCAAGTGCATTATCCAGGTGTTGTAAGATATGTTGAGAGATTATGTTTTTTACTTCATCCAGAGTTGGTAGGATCACATTCCATTGGTATAGTTTTCTTATAATAGTAGTTATCACTCTATGATTGGCATGGCACCTTTCGAGGCCTTGGATGAGAAACCATGTAGGTCACCCTTATGACGGACTGAGATTGTTGAGACATTTATTTTTGGGCCAGAGATGTTGTAAGTGGTGACGGAGAAGGTTCAAGTGATCTACAAAAATATGAGGATATCCAATATCCAAAAGAAATATTACGTAGATCGATGTCTAGGTCCTTGGAGTTCGATCGAGGAGACCATGTTTTTCTGAGAGTCCCCCTATAATATATTTAGAATTTATGAAATATCTTTATTAAAATTAATTTAAAGTATTGGATAGATTGATTTTAACGCAATTAAATATTTATATTTAATTATATAAAACACCAAGTTTATATGATGTTTTAAATAACATTGATTTTATTCTATAACTTGTGTTACATTCAAGGTCAAGTCTTATCAGACAACAATATACTATTAATATTATTATTTAATATGATAGTTATCACCTAGTCATTAGAATAGCGGGAATGAATAAGATTAAATAAATTTTGAAAATATGGTTTAAAATGTATATATAATGAATTCATTGGTTACCAATTAATTATAAATTAAAATAAAAACCAATTGAATATAAAGGAAATTGTTTTACAAAAAAACTATTTTTAATCTCTCAAAGGCATTTTATCTTAATAAATTAAATTAATCACTATTAGTGAGAGATATTAATAAAATTTATATATTATATATTCAACCAAATGTTTTTAAATTAATCTAATAAGTTTGGTAGGCATAAAATAAGAACAAATCAAATTTTATGCATAAAAAGTCATATTTTTATAAAAGGCAGTTTAGTCGCCTTTTAATAGAGGACATTTTTAAAACTAAAATTTAACAATTTTATAAATTTTATTTGACAAATAAACTTTATTTTAGAAATGGAAATGTAAAAATTATCTTAGGATGAATTTTTTGTATTTTTCTGAGAAGTGTCATTTTTTGATGAATAGTGAAAAAATACTGAATTTTAATTGAAAACTGGATTTTCATCTAAATAATTTATAGTGTTAACTTATATTTTGAATTGGTTTTAAATTTAAATTTGATAAATTATAAGTATATTAATCTAATATAATTCATTGAAATCATTTTTATATTTAATTTGGCTATAAAATACTTAGTAAACTTTTGAACATTTTCACTTTAAAAAATCACTTTCTCGTTCCGTCTGTGTGATTAATTTTAAATTAAATTATATAACTTATGTGTATTTAACTTAGAAAAATGGATTAAATATTTTTAATCATCATAATTTATAATTTATATTAAGTTCAAATTAGTTTTTTACTAAAACTATTAGTGAAATAAATTAAAATTAATTATAGCAATTAAAGTAAAATTGAGTTTACTTAGTGGTTAAAATTTAATCTTAAGAATTCAAATGAACTAGAAACATTTTAAAAACCCATTTTATGGTCATATTTCTACCATATACTATATGTTTACAAAAATATTTCATTATTTGAGGCACATGATGTAAGAAAGACCTCCCAATAGTGTCTATTTTTTGTTATTTATAAGAATGTTGATCCTCGTCAATTATAAATGGTCATTCACTATCCCACATTATACACACCTCTCAAGACTTTTGGATCATCCAACCCATTAAAAAATAAACTCCCAACATCCCTCCCCTAAAACAAGAATCTTTTTCTTGGAAATAAAGAAAACAAAGGAAGGCCTTTGGTGCAAACAAAAAGGAGTTACCTGAAGAATAGGTAACATTCATCAACATGCTTTTTTGTTTTGTTTCCTTATCCACCACATTAAATTCTTATTATACCATAATTATATAATAACATCAGTATATTAAATAAACTTATATGTTATTATATTAAGTTTACTACCTACACCCACACACTTCCATCAAATGGGTTTTGAAATCATCATTTGTGTGTACGGCGGATTACCTCCTTGTAAAATGATTTCATTTATTTTTCCTTTACCATCTCTCATGGTTGGGAATTATGATGGCCATACTATTTATATATGATATTTATTATATTTATAACATAATATTAACTATTAATTCATTTTATAATATAAACCATTTTTATATTTCATACAATAGGGGATACGATAATGTCACTCATGTGTACAGTGGACTACCGCCACATGAAGCGGTGAGAAGCGTTCTTCACTAACATATTACATGGAATTAAATAAGGGTAAATATAGTAAATATATATGATATAAATGTTATAATTATGATATTAATGACATAATTAACTTTATTTAAATATAATATATCATTTTCTTTATTACCTTTTCACACATTGAAAAAGCAATAACATCGTCTATAGATGTGTGGACTACTGCCTCCTCGAGGTGATGTGGTTCCTTTTACATAAAAATAGTTATATATAAAAATATATATGATTAAATAATATAGTATTTATGGTATAATAATAATTCTATAAAGATAAATTTTACTTACCTTCTTTCCATAATGGTCATTGAAAAAAGGAAACGTTACTCATGCGTACGTACGGCCTACCATCTCCATGATCATAACATTAGTTCATTTTTCATAACCATATATCATGATTGGTTTTAAAAGTATAATTTATGTATAAATATGATAATTATATCATTATTTTTATTCTGTATATTTTTAAATAAATATCTCTTTGACCATAGTGAACCTACCAAAATCATTTATATACATAAGCCGAATATGTTCAAAACATCCAACTTAAACTTAATTGATTAAGTAATTTTATATAAATTATTAATAAGTGATATAAAATTAATAATAAACTTTAAAAAAATTATAAAACAAGTGAAAAATTAACATAAGATTATTATTCAAGAAGATAAAGACACATGTGATGAATCAGACTCAGGGTAAGGGACTTCATATCAATCTCCTTTCGTTGAGGCATATATTCATGTTATGCACCTTTATTATTTTTTTAGGTGTATATAAAGTGAATTTTACATGCTATATCATGAATTTATATATTATCCTGATATTTAAATTTTTTTTAATGTTATTCTTTTATGGGTTTTACGATTCAAGTGTTTCTCAAGTGATAAGGGACATTTCCTTTAAAAATCCTCTTTTAATGTTTTTCCTCAAAATATCTTCCTTTTTCATGTCTATGTTTTTAAAATGACTTTATGTAAATAAAAGATTTATAAATTATATTTTATGTATTGAAAATGTTTTCAAAAATAATCTTTTTATGTGTCTTGAACGGAACATTTTGACAAATGAAAAAATGGATTTTTTATTCTTAACATACACATCAACAATGACTTTTCTGCCACTATGAATGTTATTTGATTTATAGATTCCTTTATAAGATTTCATTTTTTCTTAAATGGAAAAACATATTTCCATTTTTTTGGGTATTTTGGTATTGAAAATGGTTTTTCAAATAAAATGATGTTTTGGAACTGAAAATGAGTTTTTAAAAGAAAATAGAATTTTATTTTCCAAAACTATTTTTCATATGGGTTTAAAAGAGTTTTTAAAATTTTTTATGATGAAAGTTTTGTATTCATGATATGATACTTGAGATTTATATTAAATGGGTGAGCCATATATATCTTATACAAAGGTTTGATCCCCATTATAGCTCACAGGTGAGCCTGATATAGCTTATATGAAGGGTTGACCTCCATTATAGCTCATAAGAAATGGGTGAGCCCAATATAGCTTATACAAAAGGTCAAACCTCGTTATAGATCACGGGTGAGACTGGTATAGCTTATACAAAGTGTATTCCCCATTATAGATCCCTGATTCATTGGGTAATTATTATATTGGAAGTCAGTCGTATGGTTATTCTAATAAAAAGTGGTTTTGAAAGGGTTTTATGAATATGATGCTCTAAGTCACCTTAAAAGATAAAGTTTCTCATTATGGTGAGAAAGTTGAGAAGGATTTTTCCAACACTTATGTGTCATGAGATGAAAATAGTAAGAAATGGTCAATGTGGTAAGAAATTTTAAAGAATACAATTAAGAATTATGCAGTTAATCCCAAAAATTGTTCCAAGTGTGGTAAAATAAATTTTAGGGAATGTATGTCAGAATCTGGAAAGTGTTACCGATTTGGTAATTTTGGTCACAAGGTTCATGACTACAAATAAAAATTTCATGAACAATATAAGAGTGAGATAATAGATAGAAAGTCAATGGTGAAATGTTTTAGCTATAATGAGTTTGTAAATTATGATAATGTGTGTCCGAATTTACTTACACAGAGTGTAAATCATCAAGATCGGGAGAAAAAAAGGTATAGAAAAATCATTTAATACTTCAACTATTGTTGGTCCATCCAGTGAAGTAGAGATAGCTCTAGGGAGATTGGTATTTTTCAAAGGTTGACAACAAGTTCAAGGTTTTAGACACTCTTGAGATTTTAAGTGATGAAATCATAAATTGATTAAGGACTTTTTAGTAAATGTTTTTTGGGTTTATGTTTATGTAAGGATTTAGTTTATTGAGAATTATTCCTTTACTTTTTGGACATGTGTTTTAAGGTATTCATAACCTTTAGGGTTTATATGATCTTTAATGATTAAGGTTATTTTTATGGATATTTATCATATTTTTGGGAATGTTATGAGGATGAAATTTCACTTATAAAATAGAAATATATCAAGTATATTTCCTTATATTCTTAGATAGTAAAATAATTCCTCAACTCTAAGAAAAGAATCTTGAAATAAAAAAAGTTATCCTAGTACCTTCATTTCTGATGAACTGATGGTTTTTTTATCATCAAATATTTGTGGTTTTTAGGTCCTTAACTTTACATTGATCTTCACTTTTTTTATCAATGATATCAATCTCTCTTCATAAATATTTATGATTTTCTTCCATGTCTAAATCTTCATTTCCCACCTATGTTATCCTATTTAGAAATATGGAATGTTTTTTTCAGATGACTTTTATACATCCTTTTATACCTTATCAAAAATATGATTTATTAACCCTTTTATGATGTGGGTTTATATGAAGAAATTATCAAAATGATAAACATTTGATAATAGAGAGGAATTTCGAGGATGAAATTCATATTAACAGGGGTAGGATGCAACATCCTGATATTTTATGAAATATCATCTTTCAAATTAATTTATATTCTCTGATATTTTGAGTTACATGCAATTCATAGTTTATATTTCATTATACGCAACATAAATTTTATCTTACTTTTCACGTAACAATGAATTTATTCTATAACTTAGGTTACACACAAGACCGAGTCTTACCAGACAACATGTACTATTAATATTATAATTTAATATGACAGTTATCACTTGGATTTTGGAATGGTGAGAATGAATATGATTAATTGAATAGTGAAAATATATTTTAAAATTCATATATAATGAATTTATTGTTTACTAATTAATATAAATGAAAATAAAAACTAATTGAAGATAAAGAAAATGTTTTCACAAAAAAACTATTTTTATTCTCATAAAGGCGTTTTATCTTGATAAATTAAATTAATCACTATTAGTGAGAGATATTAATGAAATTTATATATTATATATTCAACCAAATATTTTTACATTCATCCAATAAGTTTTATAGGCATAAAATAAGAATAAATCCAATTTTTAGCATGAAAATCCATATTTTTCTAAAAGGCGGTTTGTCCGCCTTTTAATGGTGGACTTATTTTAAAACTAAATTTTGACACCTATAAATTTAATTTGAAAAAATAAACTTCATTTTTTAAATAGGAATGTTGAAATTATATTATGATTAATTTTTGGTAATTTTCTAAGAAGTTTCATTTTTTGATGAATAGTGAAAAAATACTGAATTTTAATTGAAAACTGACTTTTCATATAAATATTTTATAATGTTAAATTATGTTTTGAATTGGTTTTAAAGTTAAATTTGATAAATTATACATATATTAATCCAATTTATGTCATTGGAATCATTTTTATATTGAATTTGGATATAAAAACTTAGTAAACTTTGAAATATTTTCACTTTAAAAATTCATTTTCTCGTTCCATCTGCGGGATTAATTTTAAATTAAATTATGCCAGTTATATGAATTGAATTTAGAAAAAAATATTTTTCATATTTTTAATCATAATAATTTATAATGTATTTTTATATTAATATCAACTTAGTTTTTGACCAAAAATATTAGTGAAAGCAATTAAAATTAATTACAGTGATTAAAGTAAAAATAAGTTTACTTAGTGGTTAAACTTTAATATTAAGGGGTAAAATGACCTAGAAACTTTTCAAAAACCCATTGGATGATCATTTTTAGACTATATACCCTCCTGGATAAAAAAAATTCATTATTGGAGGCACGTGATGTAAGGTGACCTCCCAATAGTGATTGATTTTTGGTATTTACAAGAATGTCATTCCTCATCAATTATAAAAGGGAATTTAGTCTCCCTAATTATACACACCTCTAAAGACTTTTTTCTCATCCAACCCTTGTCCAAATAAACTACAAAAATACCTCCCCTCATCCTATAAGCCTTGGTTTGAACATAAATCAAACCAAGGAATGCCTTTGGTGCAAACCAAAAGGAGTTACCCAAAGAAGAGGTAACATTCATCAACATGCTTTTTTGTTTTGTTTCCTTCTACACCCATTAAATTTTTCTTATGACATGATTATATAATAATATCAATATATTCAACATACTGATATATTATTATGTTGATTTTTCTACCTACACCCACACACACTTCCATCAAATGGCTTACGAAATCATCGTTTGTGTGTACATAGGACTACCACCTCATGAAAGGATATCATTATTTTTTTCCTTTACCACCTCTCATGGTAGGGAATTATGATGAAAATACTGTTTATATGTGATATTTATGATATTTATAACATAATAATACCTTTTTATTAATTATATCATATACACCCTTTTTACATTTCATACCATAGGAGATACGATAATGTCACTCGTGTATATGACGGATTATCGCCTCGTAAAGCGATATGAAGCATTCTGCACTAATGTATTACATGGAAGGTAATAAGGGTAAATATAGTAAATATACATGATATAAATGAAATAATGATGATATTAATAACATAATTAACTTTATGGAAGTATAATATATCATTTTATTTATTACCTTTTCACACACTGAAAAATGATAACGCCGTTTATGGATGTGTAGACTATCGCCTCCTAGAAGCAATGTTATTTCTTTTACATCACAATAATTATATATATAAGTATATATGATTAAATGATATGGTATTTATGATATAATTATCATTCTGTAAAGATAAATGTTACTTACCTTCTTTCTATAATAATCATTGAAAAATGGAAACATCACTCATGAAAACGTATATCCTACCGTCTCCATGATCATAATGTTAGTTCATTTTTCATAATCTTATATCATGATTGGTTTTGAAAGTATAATTGATGTATAAATATGATAATTATTTCAAAATTATTATTCTGGATATTTTTAAATAATGACCTCTTTATTCATAGTCAATGAATCAAAATCATTTTGACATATAAGCGGAATATGATCAAAACATCCAATTTAAACTTAATTGATTAAGTAATTGTATATAACTTGTTAATGAGTGAAATAAAAGTAATAATGAATTTTAACAAGTTTCTAAAGAAAGTAAATAATTAACATAAGTTTATTATTCAAAAAAATAAAGACATACGTGATGAATCAGACTCAATTTAAGGGACTTCATCTCAATCTCCTTTGGTTGAGGCATATCTTAATGTTAAGAACCTTTATTATTTTATTAGGTGCATATACAGTCTATTTGAAATGTTATATCATGAATTTATCTATTCTAATGATATTTAAAGTTTTTTTAATTTTATTCTCTAATGGGTTTTAGGATTCAAGTGTTTCCCAATTGATAAGGGACCTTTCCTTTAAAAAATACTTTTTTAATGTTTTTCTTCAAAATCTCTTCCTTTACCATTTATGTATTTTTAAAATGAGTTTATTTAAATAAAATATTTATAAATCATATTTTTTGTATAAAAAAAATTAAAAATAAATCTTTTTATGTGTCTTGCACAAAATGTTTTGACAAATGACAAAAGAGATTTTATATTCTTAACGTACATGGTGACAATGATTTTTTTCCCACCATGACTGTTATTTGATTTCAATATTCCTTTTCAAGATTACACTTTTATTAAATTAAAAACCATATTTCCTTTTTTTGGATATTTTGGTATTGAAAATGGGTTTTCAAAGAAAATAGTGTTTCGATATTGATAATGGGTTTTTAAAAGAAAATTGGATTTTCTTTTTCGAAAGTATTTTTCATATGGGTTTAAAAGAGTTTTTAAAATGGTTTTATGATGAAAGTGTTTTATTCATGATATGTTACTTGAGAATTATATGAAATAGGTGATCCTAATACAACTTATATGAAGTTTTGAGACTCATTATAGCTCTCAGGTGAGCTCGATATAGCTTATATGAAGGGTTGGGTCTCATTATAGCTCATGGGTGACCCTGATATAGCTTATACGAAGAGTCATCCCCATTATAGATTATAATGCAGTGGGTAATGATTATATTGGAAGTGGGTTGTATGGTTATTCCAATAAAAAGGGTTTTTGAAAGGGTTTTATGAATATGATTCTCTAAGTCACCTAAAAAGAGTTTTAATTTCATGTTATGTGTTTTGATGATTTTCTTTGAGAAAAATGTGTGATTTTTTTCATGTGGAAATATTTTATTTAATATTCTCAAAGAAATTTGAAAATAAAGGTAAATTTTATATTATTTTTCATTTGTTCACTAGACTAATGGTTTTCCTTCTTTTCTATCCCTTACTAATCTTTTGTTCCCACCCCACATTTTTAATTGATTTTCTCAGGACTTACGGATGGGTAAGGGAAAGGAAGAAGTCAAGTTGAAAGTCATGGAGATTTTCCATGGAAAGAAAACTTGATTTATTTTAAATATATATATATTATGGGGAAAATGGATACTAATAAGAAGTGTCAACTTTTTTATTTTATGGTTTTGTTGTGTATGAGTTATGTCCTAATTCTCTTAAACTCTAAACCTGAAAAGATACATAAATTAAAGAGAATGAATTATTTACTTAAAACTCAATTCAATGTAATTTTTAAGGTAGGGACTTTTCACGACCCATCCTAGTGGGGCCCTCTCTGTGACTCCCCAAGACCACATCCAATAGTCCAGAGGTTGGTGACTAGCACCGAGTAGGCATATTACTAACATGGGAGGAATTTCCTAAGTACCTATACACATGCACACATCTCCAATCCCACAAATGATGAAATGAAAAAAAACCACTAAGGAAAAAAATTCATGAATTCAACTAAACCCAACCAAACAAAGTACGACAGAAGGTAAAGTACTGAAAGTAAACTTGCCCAGAATACAAGCCCACCAAAAATAAGAGACTGCAGACTACAAAGTCCAACTTTTAAGCATAAAGAGATACTGGGACTGCTGCTCATAGTCGTAGGAACACCTCGTCCTGTAGGGAACTCAGAAATCCCAGTCCTATCTTGGTCTACCCTGAACTCCATCAAAATGACGCTCGTCTACACAAGACACAACACGTGCAGGCAAAGCCTGTGGAGGGGTGAGTATAACAATACTCAGTAGAGGACACCAAAAACCACAAAGCAATACACAAAAGAAAGGTACAGTCAGATCTACACAGTATATGTCAACTAAACATATAATAAGAGAACACAATATACATATACTCAAAACCCAGACCCATAGTCTAGGGACAAGTCACACAACCGCATACCCACGCTAGGGATTCAGTTTGAATATTTCCACGAATCACTCATTTGGAAGAACTCACTCCACCAGTCTAATAGATCTAATGTCATCCGTCCAAGAAGTATTTTTCATTGGGAAAATCCAAGAGAGATAGATACACTAATTCCAGTAGAACACACTCCTGAGTGGGAAAATATCATGATACACAGATGAGGATCACTACCATGGCCTTGGCGGATACCGCGACTCATCCGGATTCACCTACTAGGTAGAGGATCGGCGCCCTTTGGAAATAGTCACGTCAATACCTGACTCAACCTAGGGTCAATAATTGATAGAGGATCTCGCTCTGGGCCTCTCAGAGGGATACCTGACTCTATCATGGAAATTCTTGCTGAATGGATCATACTCCTGTGAATGTAAACGATACCTAACCTTCAGGGGAACGAAAAAAAGGGGCACTGACCCAAATGGAACATTTCCAAGATACGGTGGACAAGAGGATCAATCCATGTACTGAAAATTACATGGAATATAGAAGGGTCACACACCATGTCCTCTGACCTGGGTATTTCCTATGTACAACGGCCTGTGTCACAAGGCCTGTCATGTTGAAGAAGGTATACACAACGTGTAAGAGAGTGGCACGTTGTGTTTCTTTATTTGGGGAGGACTCTATGTACGTTGGACATGTACCCGTACACGGCTTCAACCCGTGTGTTACAATCCGTGTAACTGGTAAATGGGGTAACCCATGCAGCCATCCTAGTCTGGCTGTGTGGTAGAGTTCACGGCCGTGTACTCCACCCTGTGTTCGTGTATCGTCTGAGATACACGGCGAGTCCCACGTAAGGACTCACACACTGTGTTCTTCGTAAAACACTCCGTGTCATCGCTTCTTGAATCGCGGAACCCTAGACACCATTTAGTTGGTCCCACACGGCATGTTCTTCGGGATACACACCGTGTTCTTTGAAAATTTTCAGAACCACTGGTTCTTCACTCTGTGCCTCTGTTGATTCTTCAAAGTTCCTTCTAGTGATATGATTTCCACAAAACTCCAAGGTTGAGGTCACCCTGACATCCCAAAGTCATCTCCATTGTTTTTGGGCCTCTGATTGGCCCCAAAAATGCATATTGATCCACCTGTGTGAAGAACTCTTGAAGAATGATCTCTCTTGATATGATCTAATTCATCATCCTCCATCGTCGTCGCACCTCTTCTAGGTCGTTGCAATGTCAGATCTTTAATTTGGGATTGTTTCATTGCAAAATATAATCACAATGATCCGTTGTTTGTCGCCCCATGAATAACATGAAGAAAAGAAGAAGGAAAATCCAAAAAACCAAATTGAGGAACGAGCCTCCTCCATCATTCATCACGGTATTGATTCACTCCCATTAGAAGGATTAAATAGGGTGGAACAAATGATAATACCACAGTTATCACAATTGTATTTCTAAATCAAAAACCCCAAAAGAAAAGGAAAATAACACCCTCCTGTAAGAACGCGTAATCCGCGGATCAACATGTTCGTGGTTTGATCCACGTTCGTCATTAAATATAAAAATGAGGAAAAGAAGAATCAAAATTAAAAACCCCTACCTCGATCTGATTGAATAAAGATTATAGTGTTGCATTCGTTGGAGAGGTTCATCGAATCTGAGATGCATCGATTGATCACGTCATCATCGTCTGCCAACAGGTTCTCCTCCAAAGTTCCAAGAGGCTCTCTCTCAATTTGCAGGGCTATGAGGCTAACTCTAAGAACTTTCCATAATAAGGTATTTAAAAGGGAAGAATTAGGTCACTGTGAAAAAAAGGAAACTTTTAAATAAAATAAATTATTATTTTATTTTATTTCCATTAAAACTTCCACAAACTAACTCCTGCAGGTGACCCGCACTGGTTGATGTTAGCCCCCGCCTAAGGTAAAGTCACTTCTCTGAACGCAATAGTGCCCTCAGATTTTGGATCTGAGAACCTGTTTAAAAGTTATTCCACTTTTTTAGGAAAACTGCTCGCGCACACTGTTTAAAGTTTAATTTAACTCAAACATTTATTTCGAGAACTCCGGGCCTCGAAATCGCATGTCGTCGAAAGTTATGATCTCAAAATAATTCCATATAATATTTAAAAATAATACATGAAAAATATGAGACATTATAGACCTTATATTCCCCATGAGAAATATTGTGGAGGTTTGTCCAGGGAGGAAAGTTATCCTCTAGGTTCATCAGGTCGTTCGAGATACTGCGAAGAGTGGTGAGGTTGCTTATCGCTTGTTCATGTCACCACAGTTGGAGCGAATGCTATGACAACCCTTCTTTTATTACAAACTTAAACATGATTTATTACATAAAACTTCACTTGATACAACAAAGAAGATCGAGAGGTTTAGTGTCTCTGGGGCTTAGGACCATTACATAAAAACTTAAAACATGAAATACAATATCTTTATTGAAAACTTCCTTTACATGACCACTAAATTCCCTCGTACTTAGCATTGCATGGGATAACATGAGGACATTCATAAGAAAAGGGTGAGCTATAAAGCCCAATAAGGGAGTACACATGGAATAACATGAGGAGTACAATACATGTTATACAATAGGCATATCAATAGAGAATATAATAAACATGAACATAAAGGCATGATAAATCATGATAATCATAACATGGAAATGTGGCAACAACACTTAACATGGAATTAGCATGAGCCAAGGCTCATTGCACATGGACCATGAGTAAATCCTCATTGAACATAAAGCACGAGTAAACCCTCATTCCACTTGAATTAGTATGAGTCAACACTCATTTCACATGACGTATCATGATACTATACTTTACCCAATATATTGAAGTGCTATAAGGGCGCACCCTTCTTAAACATTTCATTTCATGCATAAGTGTGCCACATGGATCGTAAAACATGGATTCATAAAACATAATCATTTATTCCATGATAAAGGAATGTGGAATTCGTACATGAAACTTTGTAATCAATAAGTAAAGGTGCATAAAGTTGGATACCCTTGATGGAGCAATGGGCATGGTATCCACTACACAATGACATTGGCTTAGAAAATCGGTGCGATTTCGGCAGCGTAACAACATGACATAAAAATTCATAAAAAATGGTTGATGAGAGATAAAGGGGTTCCTCATCATATTTACATGTAATGGACAGTAATTAGGTCATATAGATACATGTCCCAACAATTTTAATGAAATTTATATTCATGATACAAAATTATTGCTTGAATGTAAAAGAAGAGAGAGAAGTTCCTTTCGGAATTTCAGCATAGTAATGGGTGTACATGGGAGACATTTAATGAGAAAGAAAGGGGTATACCATCATTCAAACAATAAGAGGGCAGTATGGGGGAGGTTTGAAACCATACCCCAACATTCATAATTGAAATTAAAAGGGTAATACAGCTTAAAGAAAATTGACAAAAATGAGAAAGGAAGAAAAAACACTTACTTGGAAGTGTGCTTCCAAAGGATAGAGAGAGGATTGTGAGAGGCTTATTGGGAGCTTGGGGAACCTTGGGAGGATTCTAGAGTGAGTAGGGAAGAGGTTGGACGAACTCCAAAGGCTTTGAGTGAGGAGGAAGTGGGAGCTTGGGTGGGTTTATATAGGAAAGGTGAGGGAATTCTTTATTATTTAGGTTTGGGACCCCTTATATTAAATTAATCCAAACCACAAACCATCCCATGGTTTTTGCCCATGGTTTTTGGAAAAGGGAAGAGGAAAACAATATTTTATAAGACCAAAGTCCGAACTTCTTAAAATATTAGGGTTGATTATGTGGAGGTGAGTCACACTCCCATGGAAATTAATTTAAAAAGGCAAGGTATTGAATAAGTCTTGAGGGGTCCATTAATGCTTTGAAAAGTAAGTTAAACAAACCCAAAATCACATTATTTTAATGTTAAAACATATATTGGTCGAAAATAAAGATTATAGTATTTTATTACATCACTATTGGGTCATTATGATGTCATAAAACACATTATATATTTAAACGGTATTTAATTTTTACTCAAAAATTTGACTGTCTCAGAAAATTATGAAAAATTCACTGTTGGATAATTTCGACGTCCTGATTCCAAAAATAACATTTTTTTTATCTAAATAATTTTCTAAATATGTTAATTTTACTTTTAAAATAAAAACTGACATTTATCGAAAATTCACGGGTTTTGAAAAAAATGGTTTTCAAACCTTAATAAAAATTTTAATTGCATTCATAAAATTATAAGATCATTTATATTTAATAAAAAATTAATTTAATAATAATAATAATATTTTATTAAAATATTATTTAATAAAATTAATTTAATAATAATAATAATATTTTATTAAAATATTATTTAATTCAAAAATCCATTAATTTAATAAAATAGAATTCTTAGTTAAATAATAACTAAAAACACTATTTGTACTTTAAAAACTATTTACAATGTATCAAAAATGACTAGAAATTATATTCATTATTATATATAAAAAAATAATGTACATGAACATATTACTACTTATTTGTTACATAACCCCTTAAAACAACTGCTTAAGACCTAAGGGTAAGGTGTGCGATGGTGACAGACTCTTGGGGTGGCTCGGATAGCATCGCTCGAGTGGTAATTTCAATCAACTTCCACTTTTCCTGTAGACGGTCACGTTCGAGCTTGACAAGATGAAGCTTAGATTGGGCTTGGTCAAGGGCGAAGCCCAAAGACGCCACCTCTTTTCCGAGCTCTGAAAAATGGGCTTCATACGGAGCAATTCTACTAGAGAGGCCATCGCTTCTTTTGTCTAAGTAAAATTGGATGTGTTAAAGCCCTGTATTTATACTAATCATGTGATCACTATTCAACGGCTATATTAGCAACGGTCAAAATTCTTAACATAAAACCAATGAAGTTGACATTTTATATAAACATAAAGAGACATTTAATTAGATCAAGAGGGATTTCCATTAATGAAACTTTGGGTCGTTACAATATTCCCCCCTTAAGAAATTTCACCCTCGAAATTTTCTTTTTCCCACACTAAAACAAATGTGGGTAACTTAGCTTTATCATATCCTCCGATTCCCAAGTCGCTTCTTCAAACTTTTGGTTTCTCCACAATACCTTGATGAGGGGCATTGTCTTATTTTGTAGAACATTTTCTCTACGATCTAATATCTTCACTGGTTGCTCCTCATAAGAAAGATAATCTTCCAATTGTACCACCTAAGAAGAGAGTACATGTGAAGGGTCCGGTATGTACTTCCTTAAGAGGGATACATGAAAGACATCATGTACTTTGGCCATAGTAGGTGGAAGTGCTAGTCGATAGGCCACAGCCCCGACACGATCAAGAATCTCGAAGGGGTCGATGTACCTTGGACTTAACTTCCCTTTCTTTCCAAACCTCATGACCTTCTTCCATGGAGATATGCGTAGAAAAACCATGTCTCCAACTTTAAACTCAAGGTCTCGTCGACGGTTATCTGCATAACTCTTCTGTCGACTCTGAGCTGCCTTGATATGCTGCTGAATGGTTTTCACCTTCTCCACCATTTCCTCGACCATTTCTGATCCAAGCAGCTTACGTTCACCGACCTCATCCCAACATGCTGGTGTTCTGCACCTTTTCCCATACAGGGCTTCATATGGTGCCATTTGGATGCTCGAGTGGAAACTATTATTATAAGAGAACTCAACAAGAGTAAGATGTTGATCTCATCCTCCTTTAAAGTCCATTGAGCAGTCTCTCAATATATCCTCAAGTGTTTGGATAGTCCGCTCGGATTGGACATCAGTTTGAGGATGATAGGTCGTATTGAAGTTCAGTTCAGTATTCAGAGCATGTTGAAGACTCTTCCAAAACTTAGAGGTGAATCTTGGATCTCGGTCAGATACAATAGATAGTGGTACTCCATGAAACCTTACCACTTCCCTGATATATATCTGTGCCAGTTGATCCAATGAGAAATCCTCCCAAATAGCAATGAAGTATGCAGTATTTGTAAGACGATCCATAACAACCCAGATTGCATTGTTTCCTTTGGATGTCCTTGGAAGTCCGGTGAAAAAGTCCATGGTGATGTTCTCCCATTTCCATTCTGGTATGGGAAATGGTTGCATCATCCCCTTAGACTTCTGCCTCTCTGCCTTCAGTTGCTGACACACCAGGAACTTTGATGTATATTCAGTGATCTCCTTCTTCATATTATCCCACCAAAAGTTTTCTCGGAGATCTCGATACATCTTTGTGCTCCCTGGGTGAATAGAGAAATTTGAACTCTGTGCATCATCCAAAAGTTCCTTCTTCAAATCCAGACTTGATGGAACACATATTCTTTTCCCAAACTGCATAATTCCTTCTTCATTAACATTAAACATTGAGGATTTCCCCTTTTTGATAGCTTCCACTTTTCCTGAATTCCCAGATCATCCTTTTGAGCATCCTTTAACCTTTCTAAAATAGATGGTTGAGCAATCATTTGTGAAAGGATTGATGATTTTCCCTTCTCTATGATTCCCATGTCCATCTTCATCAAGTCTAAGAAGATTGGATCCTTCTCAATTCTCATCATTGATAGAATTGATGGATCCTTTCTACTTAGGACATCTTCCACCTTGTTCGCTTTCCTAGGGTGGTAATGTATTGAAGAGTCATAATCCTTGATGAGCTCTATCCATCTTTTCTGGCGCATATTAAGCTCTTTCTGTGTGAATTTATATTTAAGACTCTTGTGGTCAGTATATATCTCACATTTCTCTCCATAGAGATAATGCCGCCAGATTTTCAAGTCAAAGATAACGGCCGCCAACTCCAGATCATGTGTTGGATAGTTTCACTCATGGATTTTCAACTAACTTGAGGCATAGGATATCACTTTATCATTCTGCATCAGCACATAGCCTAAGCCCTTCTTTTAAGCATCACTGAATACCACAAAAAGTTCCCCACTTGTGGGTAAAGTGAGCACGGGCACAGTGATAAGCCTCCTTTTCAACTCCTTGAAGCATTCTTCGCATTCATCACTCCAAGCAAACTTTACTCCCTTCCAAGTTATCTTGGTAAGAGGGTTGGACAATCGTGAGAAATTTCTCACAAATCGTCGATAATATCCAGTTAAACCCAAGAAGCTACAGATATCTGTTACCAATGTTGGCCTCGGCCATCCCTCAATTGCATCTATTTTGGAGGGGTCCACAGATATCCCATTGCTTGTGATGATATGGCCCAAGAATGAGACCTCCTTCAACCAGAACTCACACTTGCTGTACTTTGCATAGATCTTCTCCTTGCGCAAAGTCTCTAGTACAGTTTTTAAATGCTCCTCATGATCCTCCTTGGTTTTGGAGTATATTAGAATATCATCTATAAAGACTACCACAAATTTGTCTAGGTAATCTCTAAAGACTCTATTCATTAAGTCCATAAAGATTGCTGGAGCATTGGTGAGTCTGAAAGGCATTACTATGAATTCATAGTGCCCGTATCTTGTACGAAAAGCAGTCTTGGGGACATCTTCCTTCTTCACCCTTACTTGATAATATCCCGACCGCAAGTCCACATTGGATAAGTATTGTTCTCCACATAGCTGATCAAACAATTCATCGATTCTTGGAAGAGGATACTTGTTCTTTATCGTGATTTTGTTAAGTTCATGATAATCGATGCAGAGCTGCATTGACCCATCCTTCTTCTTGACGAAGAGGACTGGTGCACCCCATGGTGAAGCACTTGGGCGTATAAACCCTTTATCCAGATTCTCCTGTAGTTGTTTCTTCATCTCTTCAAGCTCTACAACATCCATTCTATATGGAGTCTTGGATATTGGTAGCGCCCCAGGTATAAGTTCAATTGAGAACTCAACATCTCTTCTTGGAGGAAGACCGGGTAGTTCCTTGGGAAACACTTCAGCAAATTCCCTCACAATAGGCATTTCTTCAAGGATGGTTTCTTCCTTGGACTCAATCATCTGAGCCAGATATGCGTGCTTATAAAGCAGTAATATCCATGCTTGAGATGATGGAGCTAAATGAGATTCATATTCCTCCTGACACTTGTAAAGAATCGGGGGTCGATTCTCCATATGGAATGTGATTTCCCTCTCCCGACAATTTATGTTGGCTCTATATAAGTAAAGTCAGTCCATGCCAAGAATTGCATAAAATTCTACCAGAGGGAGTATGATGAGGTTCTCTAGGAAATTCAATCCACAGATTATAATAGGGGAGGACTTATATTCATGGGATGCAATGATTTCCCCATTTTCCATACTCACCGACATCTTTACTTCCATGATTTGTGGTGGTGCTGGGATTGTTCTACTAAACTTTAGAGATATAAAAGAATGCGTAGAACCTGAATCAAAAAGTACGTTCGCTATTCTTGAATGAATAACTAGCGTACCTGTCACCACTTCGTTGTCGGGGTTCACTTCAGCGGAAGTGATGGAAAAATCTCTTCCTTGCTGCCTTGGAGGTTATTGGTCACCTCCGAAAACCCATGGATTAGGGCACTGATTTGAAAAATGATCCAGTTCTTTGCATCTGTAGCATTGAACAACGCGTTGAGGTTCAAACGGAGTGTTCCTCTCCTCTGTCGCAACTGTGGGTCTTTCTTGCCGACAAATAACAGCTAGGTGCCCTTCTCTTCCACACCTGAAACATTTTCTCGTCCCCTTAAGGCAATTTCTAGGGTGCTTTTTTCTGCACTTTTGGCAAGTGGGGTGCTGGATCTTCTTAGCACCGTTGGATTTATCCATCGGACCATCAACATTGAACTCCACCTTACACTTCTTGTCCCCATGATACCCCTGTGATTCCCCGATCTCCATTTCTACCTTGAGGGCACATCAGACAATTTCCTCATAGCTTTCGAAGTCACGGATCGCTAATGCTTTTCGCAAGCTAGGCTTCATCCCACCAAAGAAGCGGTCAACCTTGCATTCGGGGGTAACGACAAAGCCGGAAGAATATCATGCAAGCCTTGTGAAGTTTTCCTCGTACGCTCCAACATATTCTTCATATTTTTGCTTGAGGAAAAGGAAGTCCCTTTCCATCTTAAGCCGGAGGGTGCGTGGAAAATATTTATCGAAAAACATCTTCCGGAAATCCTTCCATTCCAACGCCTCGATCTCCTCCTCAGGCTTCGTATTTTTGATCAATGTCCACCATTGATAAGATTCACCCTCCATACGATAGGTAGCCAGGAGAACCTTCTCTTGTTCAGAACATTAAAGGATGTAGAAGATATTTTCAATGGAGTTGATCCATTGTTCAGCGATCGTGGGATCGGATGATCCACTAAAAGTAAGAGGCCTTTGTCTCATGAAGCTCTCGATAGTGACTTGTTCTTTCTTAGGGGGGGTTGAACGTTCCTCTTGACCCGTGTTTCTATTCAATGCTTGATTTAGATGAGAGAGAAGCGTGACAAAGTTTGCGATTCCCGCTCCCATTGGATTGGGCATCTCATTAGTACAGTCATCACACTGATCTTCACATCGATTGTTAGCCCGAGTCCTCCTATTACCGGCCATTGGCTGGAATAAAAGGAATGTTAGGGGTAACACATAAACAGTAATCCAAAGACAAAAGTTGATGAATTATAAATAAATTTTCATTTCCTTAACTCATGAGTCTATAGGCTTCAATCTAGGCTTTTCATGATCTACTTTCTAACATATATTCTTAGGGGCGTTTTTTCCCTTAATAAGGGTTCATACTAAGATTGTGAATTTATAAAAACATATCCCCTAGGAGTGTCGTAACCAAGAGTGCAGCAAGGCCCATTTTCGTGCACCAGTTCCCGTTCGAGTCTAGCTCAAAGCGGTGTTTTCGGGTTTTACCCCTAGGATACATATGTGTCAGAGCCGCCTCTACCTGCTCGTATCCAGACAGGGATGTATTTGTCTGATAAACCACTTACTCAGTAATTACCAAAACTTAAGGATGTTTTTATTATACTTATTCTTGTCTCTAAGGCTTTACAAGGGTTTCCTAATCCCAAAAATAACTAAACTTATCCTTTGATACCAACTATGACAACCCTGCTTTTATTACAAACTTAAACATGATTTATTACATAAAACTTCACTTGATACAACAAAGAAGATCGAGAGGTTTAGTGTATTTGGGGCTTAGTACCATTATATAAAAACTTAAAACATGAAATACAACATCTTTATTGAAAACTTCCTTTACATGACCACTACATTCCCTCATACTTAGAATTGCATGGGATAACCTGAGGACATGCATAAGAAAAGGGTGAGATATAAAGACCAGTAAGGGAGTACACATGGAATAACATGAGGACTACAATACATGTTAGACAATAGGAATATAAATAGATCATATAAGAAACATGAACATAAAGGCATGATAAAGCATGATAATCATAACATGGAAATGTGGCAACAACACTTAACATGGAATTAGCATGAGCAAAGGCTCATTGCACATGGAGCTTGAGTAAATCCTCATTACACATAAATCACGAGTAAACCCTCGTTTCACTTCAATTAGCATGAGTCAACACTCATTTCACATGACGTATCATGATACTATACTTTACCCAATGCATTGGAGCGCTATAAGGGCGCACCCTTCTTAAAAATTTCATTTCATGCATAAGTGTGCCACATGGATCGTAAAACATGGATTCATAAAACATAATAATTTATTCCACGATAAAGTAATGTGGAATTAATACATGAAACTTTGTAATCAATAAGTAAAGGTGCATAAAGGTGGATACCCTTGATGGATAAATGGGCATGGTATCCACTACACAATGGCATTGGCTTAGAAAATTGGTGCGATTTCGGCAGCGTAATGACATGACATAAGAATTCATAAAAAATGGTTGATGAGAGAGAAAGGGGTTCCTCGTCATATTTACATGTAATGGACAGTAATGAGGTCATATAGATACATGTCCCAATAATTTTAATGGAATTTATATTCATGATACAAAATTATTGCTTGAATGTAAAAGAAGAGAGAGAAGTTCCTTTCGGAATTTCGGCATAGTAACGGGTGTACATGGGAGACATTTAATGAGAGAGAAAGGGGTCTCCCATCATTCAAACAATAAGAGGTCAGTATGGGGGAGGTTCGAAACCATACCCCAACATTCATAATTGAAATTAAAATGGTAATACATCTTAAAGAAAATTGACAAAAATGATAAAGGAAGAAAAACATCTTACTTGGAAGTGTGCTTCCAAAGGCTAGAGAGAGGATTGTGAGAGGCTTATTGGGAGATTGGGGCACCTTGGGAGGATTCTAGAGAGATTAGGGCAGAGTTTGGACGAACTCCAAAGGCTTTGAGTGAGGAGTAAGTGGGAGCTTGGGTGGGTTTATATAGGAAAGGTGAGGGAATTGTTTATTATTTAGGTTTGGGACCCCTTATATTAAATTAATCCAAACCACAAACCATCCCATGGTTTTTGCCCATAGTTTTTGGAAAAGGGAAGAGGAAAAAGATATTTTATAAGGCCAAAGTCCGAACTTCTTAAGATATTAGGGTTTCTTATGTGGAGGTGAGTCACACTCCCATGGAAATTAATTTAAAAAGGCAAGGTGTTGAATAAGTCTTGAGGGGTCCATTAATACTTTGAAAAGTAAGTTAAACAAACCCAAAATCACATTATTTTGATGTTAAAACATATATTGGCCGAACATAAATATTATAGTATTTTATTACATCACTATTGGTTCATAATGATGTCATAAAACACATTATATATTTAAACGGTATTTAATTTTTACTCAAAATTTTGACTCTCAGAAAATCATGAAAAATTCACCGTTGGATAATTTCGACGTTCTGATTCCAAAAATAACATTTATTTTATCTAAATAATTTTCTAAATATGTTAATTTTTACTTTTAAAATAAAAACCGACATTTATCGAAAATTCACAGGTTTTGACAAAAATGGATTTCAAACCTTAATAAAAATTTTAATTGCATTCATAAAATTATAAGATCATTTTTATTTAATAAAAAATTAATTTAATAATATTATTATTATTTTATTAAAATATTATTTAATAAAAATTAATTTAATAATGATAATAATATTTTATTAAAATATTATTTAATTCAAAAATCCCTTAATTTAATAAAATAGAATTCTTAGTTAAATAATAACTAAAAACACTATTTGTACTTTAAAAACTATTTACAATGTATCAAAAATGACTAGAAATTATATTCATTATTATATACAAAAAAAATAATGTACATGAACATAGTACTACTTATTTGTTACATAACCCCTTAAAACAGCTGCATAAGACCTAAGGGTAAGGTGTGCGATGGTGACAGACTCTTGGGGTGGCTCGGATAGCATCGCTCAAGTGGTAATTTCAATCAAATTCCACTTTTCCCGTATACGGTCACGTTCGAGCTTGACAAGATGAAGCTCAGCTTGGGCTTGGTCAAGGGCGAAGCCCATAGACGCCACCTCTTTTCCGAGCTCTAACAAATGGGCTTCGTATGGAGCAATTCTACTGGATGAGGTCATTGCTTCTTTTGTCTAAGTAAAATTGGATGTGTTAAAGCCCTATATTTATACTAATCATGTGATCACTGTTCAATGGCTATATTAGCAACGATAAAAATTCTTAACATAAAACCAATGAAGTTGACATTTTATATAAACATATAGAGACATTTAATTAGATCAAGAGGGATTTCCATTAATGAAACTTTGGGTCATTACAGATGAATGGCATCCTCCATGTTTCACAACTGAGGAGATACATGCATGATGTTATGCACATCATTAACTGGGGTGAGATGGATATTGAAGATGGATCCACCTTCACAGAGTACCAGATGGCGATCTAGGATCGGTAGGAGAGGATCCTATGAGTACGGATCATTCCTTTAGTTCATGTGTTGTGGTGGTATGGTAGCATGCAAGAGAGCTCCTATGAGAGGTAGATCCATATGTGGGCTCAGTATCCCCATATTTGAATTTAGTTTGTGCTTTTTGGGGAAAAAATCCATTAAGGCGGGAATAATGTAGTGATCTGGTTTTTACCTTGTAAGACTTTGAAATACTTTAATTAATATTTTCAGATCCAGGCGTTAAGATGGTCCGAAATTTCAAGGCCTGGTGAGCCTAGAATTGATATTATAAATATTTTAAATATATTAATATCATGCACGTTTAGTTTTTCAAAAATAATGGAAAAAATATTGAATGGTATCTCAAATTTGAAATCGGATACCACGGTTGAGTCTGAAACATGGGGTTTACCCTGGTGCGACATAAGATTGGTCAGCTAAAGACATCTGATTGAGGCAGTCATTGTCAGGTGTGTTTAATTAAAATAAATACATAATTTATTATTTATTTATTTAAATGAACTAATTAAACCCTATATAAATACTCTATTATGTTTATTTTTCAAGGATTGGCCACATAACCCTTGCGAAATTTAGAAGGAGGTTTTAAGCATTCCTCATTGGCGAATCCGAATCAGACGATGAAAGAGGGATCTAATCAAGGTGGACTGGTAGGCAGTGAAGGAAGTGGGATCCCCACATTGTTTTAGAACACGTTATTCACCAAAAATCGATCCAAATTGAGGTTGGACTCGTAGATTTTGGTTTTCACCCTCTTGATTAAATTGCTAAATCATGGATTTGATCTGCTTTATTTCTTGTTGGCGATTGCATGCCCTTCACATGAGCCTGTTGGTGAATTCAATTATTTTATTCAATTTAAATCCTTTTATGTCATGTTCTCACCCCAGATATCAATGATCTATGATTTTTGGCCAAGAACATTTGAGAAACGACGATTGCACTTTTGTTCTTGTGTTTTTTCTCACTGTTATTTTCATTTTTCACCATTGGCCTACAGGGTCACAGTTCAACATTGTCAGGGCTGGTTCGAGTGCGATCAAAACCCCAGATTCATTACGGTAGCATGAATGACATGCAGATTGATGGTTTTCAAATGGATCGAGGAATGACGTAGGATACGGGTGATACTCCATGGATCCAGGATCCTGATGGGAAACAGGATTGAGCGGGAGGTGCACGGTCAACGTTGTGACTTCATATAGATCACAGGGTTATGATTTCCAGCCACTGAAGGGATAGAAACAATAGTCGGAGGCAGTCCCCTCTAATTTAGGGTGGTCTTTTGGTGAGATTTTAGGTGGTGATGACGGATCGAGAAGCTGAGTGGAAGATCTAAACTTTCTATAGAAAATGTGACTACACTTCATGTAGTATGGAAGAACACAAGGTGTTTTTTTAGATTCTATGGTAGCTATGGTTTTAGCCAAAGTTAGGGATCACACATTGTGTGGCTGGTTCCATGCGTCATGAAACCCTCCCCAGGTGGCCAAGTCATGTGTCAATTTCACATGATCAAGGCCCCATGTGGATGGACACACCGTGTACCAGAGTTTGTAGGATCGTAAGAATTATCTTAAATGGATATACTTACAAGAGGGGGTGAATTTTAGTATAAATAACCTTTAAACTAGATAAAACGCAATACCTCTTAAAGTAATTTTATTGGACTCAAACTCAATCTCATTATCAGAGTAAAAAAATTAGAACTAGAAAATGTCTGATTAAATAGTAGTAAAAGAATTGTAATTACAATGGATCCGATTAATATCAAAGTATTATTTTTATCATATTCAGAGTTATACCGATAAAACCAATTGTATAGAAAGATTATTATAAATACTAACTTTCAATAACACGCACAGCGGAATAGAAACTTATAAAAATAAGAAATATCTAGTAATAATTAGAATGACTTACAAGCTATATTAAAAATATTGAACACTTTTAACCTTAAGATTAAGGTAGTCAATAACTTTGAATAAAGGTATATGTTATTTTATACTTATAGTAAATTCTATCTTTCCTTACCAGAAAATCCCTTGATATGATGATCAGAATTAATCTGTCTTTATATCCCCAGAGGCCCTCAATACGATGATCGGTGGCTGTCTTCCTATCCCTAGAAGCCCTCGATCGTAACAATGATCAGACACGGAATAAAAATTCAATTGTTCATAAGGAAACAAACCTAACAAGTATTCCTTAGAACGACAACTCTATAAATAATTTCAAAGACTAAGAAGGAGCAATTCATGATAAGTAATCTTCAGAATACTTGAGAGAGAAAAATGTATCAGCTCCAAACTCTTCAAATGACAGACTATTTATAGTTGATGCTCCAATAGTCGTATTTTCAAGTTTTTTGAAATGGCCTCGAATAGTTGGTGCTTGACATCTCACAACGTTATGGAATAACTGAATGTCCAAAATCATTTTTTTAACACTATTACTATGTTAAAAGTATTCCTTATGATAAAAACCATTCTATGTATTCTGATTATAAACTTAGTTTAGTCCGATGTAATTCCTTATCAATTGTCAATACGATAATATTTATGAGGGTCAATCCAATGATCAGTACCAAAATCAGTCTGATAATAATGAATTTTATCAGTATGAAAGACAAATAAAAAAATTCTAACTCCTTTTCTGATCAAAGGTAAGTCCAATTGATCGGATGCATTATAAATACGATGATCGTAATGAAGAATAGTAAGTTTAAATTCGTAATTCATTATAACTTTTTCTATGTTTGGTTGAAGGTAATGTTTTCTAAAAAAATATACTAAAATACTTATGACATTAAAAACTAGTAAACATGTTTTAAGAAAGTGTTTGTGATTTCAAAAACTAAGGGAATAGAAAATTAAGAAGTAATAATTATGACTCAACAATCTCCTAATTTTTGGAAAGAAAAAACCACAAAACTTAAATGGAAAAATAAAAATGAAAAACTTACAACCCTTTGTTCTTTTAATAACTATGAAGTAATTCTTTACAACTTAACTCCCCCTAAGTTTGTAACTCTTTTGAATACGATGAAGTATTTGAATAAAAAAAATTAAATAAAAACTTCTTCCTCTTTATGAAACATACTCCCCCTTAGGATAGTTTCTCCCCCTTAATATATCATTCTCCCCTTTTGATAAGACATTCTCCCTTTTTTAAAATATTTTTCCCCTTTGTGATTTTCAAAAAAGGAATAGGAAGGATCCGATGTTTCCTGAAATGTTAGAAAATACAACATGCAAAGAAATACTAAACTAACTAATCATCTATATAAATATGAAGAACATATAACTAATCGGAATTGTAAAATATTCAAAAAAAACATATTGGATGAAAAGATAATTCTTTCATTAATAATTAAAATGGTTTACAAAACAAATACAACAAGTATAAAAGAAAAAAAATCATTTTTTCTTAATCAATGTATTTATGAAATTCCTCATCTTCTAAAATCATGTCGATCTTTCTCAATATTTTCAACTATTTCTTCTTGAATCTAGTCTTGAGTCTTCAGACTTTTGACTTCCTCAAACAGCTCTTTATTCTGATCCTTGATAACTATCAACTCATCCCCACATGTTCTGAGTGTGCTCATCTCCAACTCCATATCTTGGGTCCTTTGTTTCAAAACATTTACATCCTCAATCTATTCATCTGTGGAATCTTTGAATTCCTCAACAAACTTTACTCTATCTTTTATGTCTGATGATAACTTTTTAGAGGATTTAGATGATTCTAACATAAGTTTATTTAATTTATCAAATTTTTCATCATTCATATGAATATCATAATCGACTTGATTGGACCACTTCACCATCTGATTACATGATCTTTTGTGAGTACGGTAATTTTCTTGAAAATTTTTCAATATAGCTTCAATATGAATCACTGACTATGTTAAAACTTTTATTGATTCTAATTTCTCACTGAGATTATTCTGAATGATCCATCAACTTACTTCAAGTTTATGAAATATGGAATTGTTCATTCTAATCTCCTTAAGAAATGGAAAATATAATCAAAACCTTTTTGAGCTATTGTTGCCTCTGAGTCCAATTGATCAAGATTAACCTTGGATGGTTTTGTTCTTCTAGTTTCTATATCAACCTCATTGAATTTATTATCATATTTATTATCATATTTCTCGGAGATTTTTTTATCATCAAAACCTTTAATAATTTCCACTTCCTTATCAAATTCAACTTTTTCATCAACTTTGGTCTTTGAAAATCGATCTTCTTCTTCTTTATTTGAGGATGATTGTGATTATTTTTCTGATGACGATTCTTCCTCTTGAGAACTTCTTAATTTTTCATCCTTATCAGTCTTGGAGGGTAAATCTGATGAGGATGTAGATGATTATGATAATTACTTATCAGAGTGAGTTTCTTCATCATCATCTTCTTCATTGTATTCATGTTCCTCCTCTTCTTCTTCAATTTCAACTTCTTCTTCTAATTCATATTTTTATTCTTCTTCTTTTTTTCCTTCCTATTATTCTTCTTGTTCTTATTCTATAAGTTCTTTGTCAACTTCTTTACTAAGTTCTTCCTTTAGTTGCCTTACTATTCTCAAATCTCCTTTTCCAACTAACTTTGGTTCTGATTGTTTCTCTAGAAGATTTGGGATCGATTCTTCCTCATCAAACTTCTTCTTTCCCTTATCTTCCACAAAATGGATATCAGCAAGGACCATTGAAGTTTCTTCGAAAACAAAACTTGATTCTAGATTTATCTGATCAGTATGATATGTGGTAAGGACTAGATTTTTGGAATCTATTCCAACTCCTTTCATCAAATTTTCACAAATTTTAGCTTTTTGCAATCTCTTATTCTACTTATTTATTTTAGCTTCTTCTTCTAAATTTTCTATAGCCTGAAACTTCAAGGATTTTACTTATGTAGGGTCAATTCCAAATTTCGAATCCCCTAGATTTTTTTGACCTTTATGTTTCATCATTTACTTGAAAACCTCATCAGGAATTTTCTTTTCTTTATTTTTCCTCATTGGAGAAGAAGTCTCGGGCTTTCTTTTATTATTTTTGTCATCTTCCTCTACTTTCCTTGATGGTTGTGCATCTAATATAGAACCATAAACTTTTTCCAAAAACTTCTTTGTTTTGGAATCAAATACCAACTTCATTTTGGACATCGTATTGTCACTGATGAAATAAATATTTTCTTGGACTAGGTATGATGTTTTTTCTACCTTGAACATCACCATAAATTTTAAAAACATTTTACTAATGAAATCTAGAAACATAATAATTTTTTATTTGATTGAGGTTGTTTTAATGTTCTCCACCATGATAAAGATAAACTTGACCAAATCTATCTTCATCATGTTCACTAAGTAATCCAAAAAAACATCAGATACTTTCAGATTATCTCTATCACCCTTCCTTGGGATCAGATATCCCTACATCTATAAGTCTATGACTCTATTATCTAGATTCAGGTGATAAACTTTTCTAACTTTCACATATTCCAAGAACAGAGAATCCTCGTCCTTTTTTTATCAATGGTACCAATTCTGTATGGTAGCTTATGAGAAGGACAATAATCTTCTCCTTCTGAGGGAACCCCAAAAAAATAAACAACTCTTCTGTAAGTCAACTTATACCTCTTCCCAAAGATTTTAAAAGAAACATTTTCTTTGTTATCCTCTTTCACAAACTAGAAAAAAGCATAGAACTCAGAAACTACCCCTAAAAAGTATAAATTGAAATCTTTTTCAGGATTTTCAACACATACTCACTCCCAAACTTTGAATAATATGATCTTCTTGAGTGTAGAATAGTATTTGTGGGACATGGGGTGACCCGCCCTTATATAGGCACTAGAATTGATGGTTTGACTTCAATATGATAGCCAATAGTTGAGATAAAAAAACATTTATGATCTAAAGATCAAGATTGATTCAAAGAAATTTTTAAAATAATTTTTGAACTCTCAGAGTTTTAATAGTTTTATTAGAATGGGGAAAATTCCAATTAGAATACTTTTTAAAATTTTGAAAAACAAAAAAATGTTTTAAAACTAAATGTATAACAGCAATAATTATTAACTAAAGTAATAAATTAATTTTATCAGAATCACACACAATCTGATTATCAGAGTAACAAAATTGAAACTAGAAAATGTCTGTTTAAATCAGAGTAAAAAAATTAAAAACAAAATGGATTCGATTAATATCAAAATATTGATTTTATTGTATTTAGAGTTATACTGATAAAACCAATTGTATAGAAAGAATAGTATAAAGGATAACTTTCTATAACATGCACAACATAATGGAAAGTTGTAAAAACAATCAATAGCTAGTAATAGTAAGAATGACTTTCAAGCTATATTAAAAAGATTGAACTCTTTTAACTTTAAGAGTAAGTTAGTAAATAGCTATGAATAAAGGTATCCATTGTTTTATACTTACTGTAAAGTCTATCTTTCCTTGCCACGAAATCCCTCGATACGATGATTAGAATTACTCTGACTTCCTATCCCTAAAATCCCTCGATATGATGATCAGCGTCTATCTTCCTATCCCCAGAAGCTCTCGATTGTAACAATGATCGAATGTAGAATACAAATTCAATTGTTCGTAAGGAAACAACCCTGACAAGGATTCATTAGAATGACAGCTCTCTAAATAATTACATAGACTAAGAATGAGAGGTTCACACTAAGTAATCTTCAGAAGACTTGAGAGCGAAAATGTATCAGCTCCAAACTCTTCAAATGACCGGCTATTTATAGGAAAATCTCTAACGGTCATATCCAAGTATGTTGTAATGGCCTCAGATAGTTGGCGCTTGATAGCTCACAATGTTCCAACGTAACTGAATGTGCAATGTATTTTTTTAACACCATTACAATGTTAAAAGTATTCTTTACGATAAAAACAAGTCTTTGTATTTTGTTTATAAACTTAGGTTAGTACGATGGACTTCCTTATAAATTTTCAATATGATAATCCTTATGAGGGTCAGTCCGATGATCAGTACCAAAATCAGTCTGATAGCCATGAGTTTTGTCAGTATGAAAGACAAGAAAAATGTATAACTCCTAGTCTGATCAAAGGTAAGTCCGATTAAGCGGACACATTATCAATCAGATGGTCGTAATGAAGAATGGTAATTTTATATTCATAATTCATTACAACTTTTTCTATGTATGGTAGAAGGTAATGTTTTCTACAAAAAATATACTAAAATACTTGAGATATAAAAATTTAGTAAACATGTTTTAAGAAAGTGTTTGTGATTTCTAAAACTAAAGGAATGGAAAAGTAAGAAGTAATACTTCTGACTCAACAAGTACATGGGCACGGGCAGGAACATACGGCATGAGTTGAGATGCACGTCCAGGACCTTAGGTGGTCCTGCACGCCATGTATCCCAGAGGGCATGTCGTTTACACAGACATGCATTCTCAAGTAGTGTCCAGGGAGAACACGACCAAAGAAGAGTGGGGCCACATGCCGTGTGGATCCCATACACATTGTGTACTCCTACATGAATCTTCTACCTCTCATGTCACCTTCGTTTTGACTCATATTTTGACTCGTGAGTAGCATATCTTGAGTGTTTTTTTGCATAGAATGTGATGGTGACATTCATATTGGCTTTCAAGATACAATGCAAGATGTTTTGAGTGTGACTCTTATTCAAGAGATGCTTGACAATGGCAGGGATCGAGCGAGATCATCATATAGAAATTGGGGCTAGTAGTCCCTAGTTACACCAGGGTGTGGGTTCTCCATTATATCAGAGAGATGTTGGGATCAATACTCCCCTTTCACACCAGGGTGTGGGTTCCCCATGCTACCAGAGAGATGTCAGGGTTAGTACTCTCATGTCACCCAAGGGTGTGGGTTTGTCAGTCTATTAAAAAGATGTTGGGGTAAGTACTCACCTGTCACACCAGGACACAGGTTCCCCGTTTCTTTATATAAGTAGGTTCATTACTCCCCTCATTACTACAAGGCATGGATCCTCTACCTATGAAGTGGTACTCTCCCATCTTTGAGCTCAGGCGGGGTATGGGTCCTCCATAGGAGATGTGTGCTCCCTCATCTATGGAGTATAGTTGTGAGATGTGAGCCCCTCCACACATATTTTGGTGAGATTGTGTTTGATGGTGGGCATTGGTGATAAACTTCTAGATCTGCAAGCTTACTCATCAACTTTGGCTAGGTTGTGAGATGGAAATCTCATTTCTCTCTCATTTGGGTTTCTTTATGAGAATATGTATCTGTATCTATTGGGATTTGTTTCACTATTGTTTTAGGTTGAGCTGACTATTGTTGTATCTCTCTATCGCTCCCTTTCAGTTTCGGGGCGTCCTATTGGGTATGTATATACTCACTCTGCATTGGATTTTCCTACACATGTTGTGTCATATGCAGACGATGGAAAGATCGGTAGTGATTATAGTGGAGCATAGTGATACCTAGATGCATTGACCGTATATGATGTCAGACTATCAAGTGTTAGGGGCTCATAAGCATTGAAAAAAATTTCTCATGAAATTCGCACTTAGTGATCTCAAATAGATGAGATCATGGGGACTGAACTGCCAATAAGAACACCATAAGTTTTAGGTGTCATTTTTGGTTCCTATCTGCGAACACGTGTAATGGTCTCCTGACTCAATATAATTATTAATTTATACCAATTGATTATGTACTTTGATGCAAGATGAAAACACTCGCATTGAATTCGTAGCGAGATAATTTGTGTTGGGTGTGCCATTAGTGGTTTGACATTGATTAAATAATCAAGAAATAACTTTTTGCTTTCAAAATAAAGTGATATCTTATGCCTAATTGATCAGTATGGTAGTATCTTTACTAAATTCATGGTCATTGTAGAAGAAGTTAAGCCCATCCAGTTAGATCAACAAATTATAAAGAAAGGATGATGACACAAAGCATGCGTCCTGCTTTATGAGATATCATGAGACAAAAATATTATATTACACAGCGTGTGTTCGTAAGAAAGGTTGTCATTGTTATGAATATATTTATCTCTTTAGGGGTATTGACGGGTTGCTAGATTCCGCTACTAGTGAGCCACATCACGGGGTCCGGGATATGTCTGAGGATATATGATCACCAAGGAATAAATAAGTATATATTATTTGAGTTTAGAATAATTGACATTGAGTTTATTTATTAAATGTATTTAAAAGTATTAAAGTAAATAGCACCTCACTATATAAGGAGGAGGGGGCTCCCATGTCAAACACTATTCATCTTATGAATTTGAGAGCTTTACCCACCTCTCTCGCTTCCTAGAGAGAGAAGTTCTCGATCCAACTTTTTGATCAAAGTTCTTCTTCATGGATCGTAGGATCGGTGTAGCAGTGATTGTCGGGATGTTTAAGTTGTCACCAGATCTCCACGCTTGTACTTAGAATTCGATGATCGACACTCCCATGGATTTTCGAAGTGCCTGTGGATGATCTAGAAAATTTTGGCCTCAGATCATTTGGGAAAATATTTTCGGTGACGAGTTGTTGTCGTATGTGTCATCCATTCGAATGAGGTAATCATTCGTTTATATTTTTGTGCTTAATTAAATTTATGTGAGATCTTCAGACCTTTATCAGAGCTTGTATCATTGAAGACGACTAAGTGACGTCGCTTAGAAGATGAAAATTGTTCCGCTGAGCGCCAATGTCCCAAAAATTGTATTAGAGATATAACGTAAATTTTGAGTCTGAAAATATAATTTTTCTAAAATTTAAATAGATTGATTCATTATGGTCTCAATGGATCTAACTGCGCATTGATCTGATTTGAGATGGTAAAATTACGGTCATCTGAAAAAACTAATTCAGATCAAAATCGGTTTTTAGGGATATTAAAATTTGAAGATCGAATATTTTTATATATGTTAATTTTATCTGTTTTCGATGGCTCTAGGTGATTCTGATGCCCCGCCTCCTGTTAATTTTACCTGTTTTCGAATATTTTTATATATGTTAATTTTACCTGTTTTCGATGACTCACTGTCGGCCCTTATCCAAAGCCGCACGCCGTCGTCTCTGGTCGGCGTCCCAACTGCCACGGTCGCCGACTCCGATGCCCTCCCTGCGCAAGGTACCACAGGGTTGACCTCCCTCACGCCAAAACCCCAGCGGTCGACCTTCCCTGCGCGGGTTTTTCCCAATCCACAGTAGGTCTGTGAAGGAGGGTTATGGCCCTGTGGAATTTCTTAAATATAATCAAAAAATAATTTAATTTTTGAATTAAAAAATAATAATAATTTTAATATTCAAAAATTAATTTAATTTTTGGATTAAAATTAAATTAATTTCAGAACCAAAGGAGATAAAATTATTTAAATTAAAATAATTCATTTGATTTATTTAATTGTATCCAAACTTAAATTTAACACAATTTAATTTTAGTGTGCATTTAATATACCTGTCGAGTGGTCTTAAGCATTGACTGACCTTTGTTTACCTGAGTTTATTTTTATTTAATTAATTATTACAACTACGTACGATGATTGTAATAATTATTTAATTTTTTGACATTATGCGCATCGTCTTATTCGTTTAATATGTAGAAGTGTTTGCACATCCATCGGTATTATTCTGTATTTATTTTTCACTTTCCGAGACCTCTCATGCATGCGAGTATTCATATGTCATGATGATGATGCCATAAGACGTGGACCACGCCAAGACGAGGCGGTATCCCAGACGAGATGCGGACAGATTAAACCGGGGTGCAAGCTACGATACGAGTCAAGACCCAACTCGGGTATTATACCCCTAGGTCATAGTTGATCCATTGAGTTTAAATGGATCAAACAATATTATATGATCAATATCAGTTGAGTAGTTTATTTAATTTATGCATTGTTTATTATTTTATGAATATGCATATTTGTGAGAACACATAAAATAATAAACATAAAATGTATAAAGATGTGATGAATGTTTTCTATTAATTAATGTTTAATTGTGAGCACGGAAACATAGTATTAACATATTTAATAGAAAATCATTACATTCATCGAGGAATAATAAAAATCCTCAAAGTAATATTAAGTCACAAACGTCTTCCCTCATTCAAATTTGAACAAAACCGGGTTTACGGGGTGCTCGTCATCCCTAGTGGGGGTGTCTCCTACTACTGAGGAGTTTTTATGAGAGTGATAAATTGACTTAACTAAAGATGACATTAAAAAAGTAAGCATAGCTAGCTTGTTTCATCTTTAGAGGCAAATCATTGAGTAAATAATGTTTATGATTTATAGAAGCTGGTATTCACTCAGCAGTTCAACAAACTGCGAGTTAATGTGGTTATCTAGTCAAACACCCACCTTGAAACTCTCTAAGTAGTGGTGTGGTCATAGTTTGGACTATGAAGATATGTTTTAGGGATCTTTTACACAAGAATACTCTAGCGACTGAGTATTATGGTTCTAGTAGTGATGACTACTACGATTCGATAAAATAGTGGGAGACATCTAATGATTTAATTAATCGGTAATGTCTAATCGGTAATCAAGATAAAAATACTAATCTACTAGTGTTTGTTTTTGTAAAAAAATAGAAAGTAACACCACACATGCATTGTGATTATCATTCAAAAAAGAATTTTGTCCTCACTAGCACAAGTTTCCAAGAGTAGTACATACTCTTGCGCAAAATACTACAATATAGGAAATTCAAGGTGATGGAGTCCTCAATACTTGTTAAGCCACCTCAGGAAGCAAGGGTGAGAAAGATACTGACTGGAGACACATGTATATTACATTTTATTTTTACATCATAATGTTATCATCAATGTCCAATTACTTGTGGATACATCATGAGGACATAGATGGTTTAACATGTTGTCTCCTCTCCGAGAAGTTTTTGAGGAGAAAGTGAAGCAAGATATGAATGAGGTGATAATTAAACTGGATATGTGTAAATTGAAAAATGAAAAATGGATCACTTTCTTTCAATACATCTCATTCTTATATATTTATCACTCATTTACTTCAGTTTTGTCTAAGATTGCAAAATGAACAGTATAGAGAAAACACTTCATTACCTTTTGGGTAAGGTTCACCAGAACTTAAAGAAAATACTGTTGCAGAAATGTCAAGAGTCGCAATGATAGAAAGAAACGATTCGTAAAAAAGTAAAAGAAAAAAAAAAGAATAAGATCTTGGACACAGAGATTTACGTGGTTCAGGAAATGTTCCCTACGTTCATGGAGAGGCGGAAATATCACTATGAAAAATCCAAGAGTACAATTACAAGGATATCTCTCAGAGTTTCTAACTAAAAAACCCTAGCCCAAAATGGGATAAAAAATGAGGAAGGTGATCCACTATTTCACCAACCGCATAGGAAGTCCGCATCGCTGCAGTGAAAGGTGGATGGAAATCTGTGTCACTACAGTGTCGCGGCCACACAAGTCTAAAGTGCTACAGTGGCTGGCCACAAGCATTCGGCCTAAACATCATCCAAACCGAATTGTGCTATACCAATCCAACAAATACAATCTTTAGTTATTATGGTGAACAATTTGAAAGAAAAAGTGAAAAGGTCAATGGAAAGTATGCCACCAAAGGCACCTTCGCAGCGTACTTCAAGGAATAAGTTGATCATTATACAGGAGGATATTTGTTTCACATGTCTTGAGATAATTCTATGGAAGTTTAAATGCAATGAACTGAATTAAAGAATCAAGTAGTTACTTCTTCTTCAGGTATATTTGTTGGAGTCCCAAACTAAATGCATTGAATTCCCTACAGTTCATGGTTGTTGGCTGGATAGTGTTATGTTGTGACATATGGGTCATGTCATGATGCCTTATCCCTTGTCCCACATCGGGGCATGGAGTGTGATTGTGTAAACTATATAAGCCTCATGCAATCCTCTCCCTATAAAAATTCCTTTTCAAAGAGGTATGGGTAGTGAGACCCCCTAGTGGGAAGTGAGCCCTGATGAAGAACAAAGCCATGGGGAGTGACCCAAAGTAGAAAAGTATGAGGACCTAAGAATGCACCCTAATAAGTCAGTTTATGTTTTCTTTAACCGGATAAATGTTGTTGTGGAATATATGTGTGGTCTCAGATAAATCCTCAATGATGTAAAGATCGTCAAGCACATCCTGAGAAGACTACCACATCAGTTCAATTCAAAATTCTCTGTATTGACGGACAAATATCCAAAGGAGATGACATTAGATAGTTTACATAGTACTCTGGTTGCATATGAAGTGAGAAATGATGATAATGAGGCCGAAAAAAGAAAAATCCAAAGAGGTGGCATTCGAGACCCTGAATAAGTTCACTATAGTAGATGGCCAAGAAGAATAAAAGGTGGATGAGGTCATGTCATTCATTTCCTCTAATCTAAAAAGAGGAAAAGGAAAGTTCAAAGGGAAAATTTCACTCACATGGTTTTTATGTGGAAAGATTGGACATCTTGTCGTAAGGTGCCTCTAAGAAGTTTCAAGACGATGATGAGGATGATGTTGAAATTCTAATGAAGAAGTCTTCATCCTATGTGAAAGGTAAGAAAAATGTTAACAGAAATTTCTTCAATAAGAATAACCAACTTTCACAAGAGAATGATAGTTTCAAAGAGACTGGGGTGGAAGAAATTGAAGACTGCAAATATCATAAGGAAAATTCTATGGTGGTAGTCATGGGATATTCTCAGATAAAGGAAGAGAGGAACAATGAATAATTAAAACGAAAGGTTGATCTCCAAGTTGAATTGGAAGCCACTCTTGAGGAGATAGATGTTTGGAGAGCCAAAATGAAGAAATCCAACAAAGTGGTTCATGATGCAAAACTCTATATGCATCAACAGGAAAAATAGAAATTTGAGATGAAGAATGGAATTTAAAATCTTAAGTCTTCAATGTCAAAGAACTCAAAAAATGTTATTGAGTACAAGCTCAAAGTTGAATAATAGACTAGAGTTATCGATTTTTTGGATAATATAGTGGAATATCAAATCAAACGTATCAAAAAACTTGAAGATGAAGTTGTCAACCTATGAAGAAATGTCAAAGATTTTGAGAGACCCTTGACTCTCAGTAGGGTGTCAGGAAAGTAGATCACTCAGGTGAAAGAAATGATGGATGTGGAGCATAGAGGTCCAAAAAAACAAAAAAAATAGTCATATCTGAATGAAAATGTTGATATGGGGCTTGATCGCAAATAGAAATATATGATGGTCGATTTCAGAAAACAAGCACCCACTCTAAGGACAAAAGTTTATTTAGGTACAAATCAAAATTAGAATATTTAGAGAACCCAAAGAATAATCATTCCTACAACAATGACACACATGAATGCACCTTGTATGAGGTGTTATTGTTGTGGAAAGATAGAGCATTCTTAATATGTATGTTCGATATCCAAAAGACATTGAAAGGAACAAGAGTAACAAAGGCGAACACACGTAGTTAAATATTCCAAGAATGATTTTGATGGACACTATTTTTGGTGTGGATAATTCAAACACATGGAAAAATATTATTCACCAATAATGCACAGTAATGTGTCAAAGAAAACTCAAATTGGTCGTAAGCAGAAACTCAAAGAATCACTAAATAAGTTGAAAATGAAAAATTGTTTTGAAGCATTGTAAGATGAATTTGGTTCATCATACTCTGAGGAAGATCAAGAATACCATTCAACTTCAAGTGTAAAACCAAATACATCAATCAAAATAAAAAGAGTTCAGCAAACATTGGTTCCAAAGATTGTCTTCAAAGCATAAGATCATGTTGTAATATGGATCATTGATAGTGGATGCACCTCCCATGTGACAGGAAAAAAGAATTTGGTGACAAGGATCAAGTAAGACAAGGAAGATGTTGTTATATTTGACAATGATGAAGGACTAAAGATTATTGGTTTAGGAAAATCCAAGTTCAGAGGAAAAAGATATGAGATGTGTCGATGTCTTGATTGTTGAAGGTCTAAGTCACAACTTGCTAAGTGTCAGACAAATATGTGACTCGGGGAATGCTATAAGATTTACCAAAAAGTTGTGAATCTTTAAGGAAAAAAATGGTGAAGTTTTTCTGCAAAGAAATTGAATGAAGGGTAATATTTACCTTATAATGAGTGAAAAAGATTTGTGTTTTCTATCCAAGGAGGAAGAAAGAAAGTTGTAGCATAAACGACTTGGTCATTTGTGTCAAACATCTCTTGAATATCTAGTGAAATACAACATAGCTCAAGATCTCCCCAATATATCATGTGTTTTTATGAACATATGAGATACTTAATAATAGTGGAAGATCATTCAAAAGATGTACAAGACAAAAGAACAGTGATCACACCATGATTTAAAATTTTATTTCACCCTTACACCAATGTATTGAACTAATTTTGTTTTGTAAATTCCAATTATTATAAAAAAATTAATTTCATGTTTTATTATCACTATTAAAAAGGAAAATTTCACTTGTTTTGATGTTTTCATTGTAGTTGGAGGTGATTTGGAGGGCCCAGGATGAAGTTGATGAAAAATGGGTCAAACTATGCAAGATTCCAAGAACTCCAGTGGACTCAAACGGACACTGAAACTAATTATTGCATCCAATTGGGATGAAATTTTGTGGGATGATCCAAAATTCTATGGGATACAACACTTATGAAGATACTCAAGCCTAATTTGTCCAATAAGTGTTCCAACCGAACTGATCTTTCCAAGACACCGAATCTGCATGAAGTCAAAAGTTTTGTTCTGTATTTCTGCCATATATAGAGTTTTCAACCTATAAATGATGTAAAAATTTCAGTGGATATATTAAATAGGTGGGGAAATAAGTTTTTAGTTTTCTCCAAAGTGATATAAGGCTTTATACCCACCCAAAACCATGGTTCAAGTGGTTTCACAAAATTTGGGTTCCCAAAACCACCATCTACTTTCCCTATAAAAGAGTACCTTGGGCACCCCATTTTTAAGTTAAAACTAAGAGCAAAGATCGGCCATTTTGAAGACGCAAAAAATTCCTATTCCAATCCAATAATTTCTATAGGCCCCTATCTTCATAGGGGGTTCAAGGATGAAGGCGAAGTTCCCCCTAAGCCTCCTCCTCTCGATCGCGAGCTAAATGGTGGATGGTCATTTTGAGGGAGCTGTATGTACTTGGGAGAGAGTTTTAACACTTTTTCTTATATTGGTTTTGTGTAATTTGTGTTTTAAATGTTTCAATTATGTTTTATCTTAACACTATTTTCTATGAATGCATTGTTTTGGTATAACTAAGTGAAACACTTTTCATTTCAACACCGACTGGGTTGAGATTTCAAGTGGGAATATTAGGTTGTTCCGATTGGAAAACACAATCATCCTCTTTCTCTCACACATACATAATATTTTAGTATGATTTGGTAGACCTTTTTTTATGCTTGATATCCAAACCTTGACAACACAATTGTTGTGTTAAGGGTTAGTTCTTTGTGCATCACTTTAAGACGAAAGAGGGGAATCAAGATCTCGACAACCCTCAACCAAAGAATTCCATTAAACCGTGTAAAATTTTCAAAATGATGAACTAACCAAGATGTGTAGTGAACTTGAAATTTCATACTTCTCTCATAATTCTTAAAACACCGCCTTTATTTATCAACTATTAAACTCTTTAATTAAATCATTTTATTTTTAAAAAAAATTTCAACCCCCCCCCCTCTTTTAGTAATATTTATTAAAAATAGACACTTTAAACATTAAATTCTCCTTGAGAGACAACCTAGGGTATTCCCTTTACTATAAATAGACATTAAAAACATAATCAATTTGACATGTCATGACAACGTGATCAAATTTTAGCATTGTTATCGGGGAGCGCTTTGATTTTTAGTGCATGTTTTTTATAAGATTTCTGTAATTTTTTTGAATATTATTTTATATTACACCTTTATATATATATTTTGTTTTGATTTATTTCTTATATAGGATCTATTAATGACACATTCTACTGTGGGAAATTTACCTCCTTTCAAACTTGATCCATAAAGGATCCTACGTCAGCGACACTGAGACACACAGGAGAACCCATTGAAGGAGGACACACCACACCTTGAGATTTTTCTAAACCTCTCTTCTTCTGGAACTAAACTAGAAACTAAACTTAACATTATGAAATGGCTGAAAATAACTGAACACTAAAATAACTAACGTCTCCTGATGTCAATATCCAACCTGTATATATTCAAGTATAAGGTGAAGCACCTAATTTTGAACTAAAATCTAGTTTAATTCACTTATTACAAAGATTCAAGGGACTCATGGGGGAAAATCCACATAATAACTTAAAAGAATTTCATATTGTGTATTCTACATTAAAATATGCTAATGTGGATGAAAAAAAAAGTAAAACTTAGTGCTTTTCCTTTTTCATTAGAAGACTCTGAAAAAGATTGTTTGTATTATGTTAATTCCCCTATTAGATGTTGGGAGGACATGAAACACCTTTTTCTTGAAAAATAATTCCCAGACTCTCGAACTAAAATATAAGAAAATAAATTTGTGGAATAAGGAAATCACGAGGGGAAACACTTCATGAATACTTGAAAATATTTAAAAGACTTTGTTCAAGTTTTCCACACCACCAAATACGTGATCAACTTTTAATACAATATTTTTATGAAGGTTTAATTTTTATTGATTGAAACATGATTGATGTTGTTGTAGGTGGTGCGTTAGTTGATAAAACCCCAATCACTGCAAGGACACTCATTGAGAACATGTCTCAGAACACTCAACAATTTGGTTTAAGGTATAGTGTACCCATTCAAGGTGTCCATGAGGTGAAAAGTACTGAATTTTATAAGAAGGTGGACAAGAAGTTTGAAGTGGTAAGTACCCTTCTTCGATATCTTTCTCTTTCCCAAGGGAAATCTTAATCTCCTCCTAACATCCATTATGGTATTTATTCTGATGACACCCATTATTTTGAACAATTCCCTCAACTGATAGAAACTTCTAAGAGTTGTGAGGTAATCTTTTCAGGCCACCCCTATAACCAACCCATTAGGAAAGAACCATATTATCCATCCAACCCTAGGTGTAAAGACAACCAAGCCTATAGGAAAGGGGGTATTCAAACCAACCTCAATAACCATGGAACCAATTAGAGCAGAGTAGTCATCCACCACCACCACCCAGAAATCTTTAGCCACCACAAAGGTATTTCCAAAAACCCCCTCCAAAACCTGATCATAGCCTAGAAAACATGATAAAACAAATGGTTTTAAATAATATACAATTCCAAAAAACCACTCAATCATCCATACAAGACCAAAAAACACAATTAGGACAACCTTACAACTCGGTGGGGGAAATCCAAATTCATAGGTTGGGTAACTACCCTCTTAACCACTAGTCAACCCCAGGGATAAAGGAAATGTCAGTTTCATTACCCTTATGAGTGGAACACAAGTTAAAATCCAAATAACCCCTCTATTAGAGTCATCTCCTCATGAGGAAACCACCATCCTAACCACTGATAATGGTCCAAGAAATAAAAAACCTTGTCCATAGAAAAATCCCCCTAAAGGAAAGAGTGTGTCTGTTGATGAGTCGTCTAGGCCAAACATTCCTCTTAAATTTCCCAAAAGGGCCACCCAACCAAGAAAAAAAATAAATTTAACTTGATAAATAAATATTGGAAACTTTCTAAAAAGTGAAGGTTAACATTCCCTTGATTGATATCGTGAAGAAAATTCCATAATACACCAAGTTTCTAAAAGAATATGTACACACTGAAGACGACTTCATGGTAATGAAAAGGTGATATTGGGGAGTAACGTCACTACATTGATAGAGCCATCACTTCCCACCAAATTCAATGATCATGGAACATTCTCGATTTCATGCACCATAGGAGAATATTTATTTTCCAATGTTATGCTTGATTTAGGCGATTCTATAAATGTGATTTATCACTCCATTTTATCTTCATTGTAGGTCGGGGAACTGAAGCCCACTGAAATTGTTGTCAAAATAGAAAATCATAGTACAACACACCTCGCTAGTGTATTAGTGGATGTTCTTATGGGGGTAAAAAATTTAATTTTTCCTACTAATTTTTATGTGGTTAAAATGAAAGATGATGGGATGAATGGACACACCTTGATTATATTGGAGAGGTACTTCCTATAAACTACCAAAATTATAATTAATGTCTATAATGGTACATTATCTATGGAGTTTGGTGGTGATGTTATCCACTTCAACATTCTTGATTCTATGAAGCACCCCTCAAAAGAGCATTCCCCACTTTTAGTTAATTTTGTTGATGTACTCCCTTCCCTTAAAAAAACTTCTTTTATTTACCCTAATTCCATTTTTGAGTTTTCGTCATTGATAGAAATTCTAGGTAATGAATCATGAATTGAATGTTTTAGTGGTCTAGAAAAATGTCATTCAAGTTCGTTAATTGATGGTTTTTTGAGCACTAAGGATATAATGATCATCGATGATATTGCTAATCTTGTAAAATCTCATTCCTCATATGAGGATGTTACCACTGAGTAGTTAGATGAGATTAGTGACCTCTCACTTTCAAATTCACTCCTGTCAATCCAAAATCCCCCTAAATTGGAACTTAAACATCTGACTCAAAATTTGAAATATTTATATCATGAGAATGGAAAAAAAATCTATCATAATTGCTAGTTCACTCCCTCTAGAGCAGGAATTACGACTTCTTGACCTTTTGAGGGAGTATAAACAAGCATTAGGATGGATACTTTCTGACATTCCTGGTATTAGCCCATCAATTTTTACACATCATATATTGTTAAATGATGAGGTTAAACCAGTGAGGAAATCACAACATCGACTGAACCCAAACATCCTAGATGTTGTTAAAAAGGAGGTAAAAAATTATTAGCTGCTGGAATCACTTACCCCGTATCTGATAGCCAATGGGTCAGTCCAGCGCAGGTAGTTCTTAAAAAAACTTTACAATGATTAAAAATGAAAAGAATTAATTGGTTCCAACCCATGTGTGGAATAGTTGGCATGTCTATATAGACTATCATCGACTAAACCAACATACTAGGAAGGACCATTTTTTCATCATCATTCATTAATCAGATGCTAAAAAGACTAGTAGGGATATCCCACTACTATTTCCTTGATGGGTATTGTGGATACTTTCATATCTATATTATCCCTTATTATCAATAAAAACAACCTTAGCTTGCCCCTTTAGCACATTTTCATATAGAATTATGTCATTTGGTTTGTGCAATGCTCTAGGAGATTTCCAACGATGTATGGTTAGTATATTTTTCAGATTATCTGGAGAATTGCATGGAAGTTTTTATGGATGATTTCACTGTATATGGATCCTATTTTGATCGGTGTTTGAGTAGTCTTGGTTTTTTCCTAAATCGTTGTATTGAAAATAATCTCATATTAAATTATGATAAATGTCATTTCATAGTGTGATAAGGTATATTACTTAGAAATTTCATTTTTGAGGATGATATCCAAGTAGATAAATCAAAAGTGGATGTAATTTCTTCCCTACCATTTCCCAAAAATGTGCGGGATGTGCGGTCTTTCTTAGGTCATAATGGATTTTACCGTCGTTTCATTCGTGAATTTGGGAAGATTGCACTCCCCTCTCCTGATTTCTCAAAAAAAGAATTTTTTTTATAAATAATGTGATGAAACTTTAAAAAAATGAAATGGACTCTCACATCACCCCCAGTAATCCAACCACCTAAGTGGGATTTACCATTTGAGCTCATGTGTGATGCCTCTAACTATGCAGTTGATGCTTTCTTATCACAATAGGTTGATCAAGATTCACATGTCATTAACTATTTCTCACATACACTAGACTCTTCCCAAGAAAACTACACCAAAACTGAAAAATAATTCCTTACCATTGTGTTTTCCTTGTATAAATTTAGGTCATAAATTTTAAGGTCCAAAGTCATTGTGTTCTTAGACCATGAAACTCTTTAGTATATCCTTAAGAAACCGGAAGCCAAACCACATCTCATTCACTGGATTCTCCTACTTCAGGAATTTAATCTAAAAATTAGGGATAAAAAAGGAGCAGAGAATATAGTGGCAGACCATATCAGTAGGATCCTCTCATCCTCAGACATTGACTCACCCCCCTATATTCCCATAAAGGACATGTTTCTTTATGATCAATTGTACCAAGTGCAAGATGATATTCCTAGGTATGCCGAAATTGTAAATTATTTGGTAGTGAATTTCATTCCTGGTGGTTTCACAAAAAACCAAGTCGGTCGTCTAAAACATGATTCATGTTGGTACATTTGGGATGACCCCTACCTTTGGAGCACATGTAGTGGTCAATTCCTTAGGTGTTTTGTTCCTGATAGCGAGTTTTATTTTGTCTTTAGGTTTCGTCACACTCTTTCTTATGAGGGTCACTTCGGTCCCCAGTGGACTACTCTTAAGTTCCTCAATTCTAGTCTCCTTTCACTGACATTATTTCGGGATTCCCATGATTTCTGTAAATCTTGTTCTCACTATCAAATAATTGGGAATGAATCTAAAATAAATGAAATTCCATAACAATATTTTCCCTTCAATGACATTTTTGATGTTTGGGGCATTGACTTTATGGGGACATTTCCCAATTTCTTTGGCAAATTTTACATTCTTCTAGAAATTGATTACATGTTAAAATGGATAGAGTCACAAGCCATGAGGATAGATAATTCCAAGACAGTTGTGGAATTTTTGAGAACCCAAATTTTTTGTAGGTTTAGATTACCTAGGTTCATCATCAGTGATCAGGGTTCTCATTTTTTCAATCAAAAAATGCAATCACTTTTGCATCGATATGGGGTCAGGCATTGAGTGTCTAATGCATATCACCCATATACCAATGGTCAAGTCAAGGTGTCTAATAGAGAGATAAAACAAATTCTTGAAAAAACTATTCAACCCAACATAAAAGATTGGAGTCCTAGACTTGATGATTCGTTATGGGATTATTTTACTGCCTTTAAAACTCTCATTGAAATGTCACCTTATTGGATTATTTTCAGAAATAGTTTTCACCTACCTATTGAGATAGATCACTGGGCCTACTGGTCCATTAAACAATGCAATTCTAATCTTTTTGGTGCAGGTGATTAAAGGAAGCTGCAAATTCAGGAGTTGGACAAATTATGTAGAGATTCATATGAGAACTCCCAGATTTATAAGGAGAAAACCAAGGCTGCCCAAGACCGTCTCTGTAATTTTTTTCCCTCCTAGTCTGTTACTTCATCAGTTTTGGTAGTTCAAGGTGTTCAGGGGAGGTTGTGGAAGTTTTCAGTTGAATCTGGAGGTGCAACAGAATTGATGCAAGCAATATACATTGTGTAAGTGAATTACACAATGTGAAAGTTGGTTTCACATCTTTTCCAATGATGGTTCATAACGTGTAGATTTTTGGGGTTAAATAATAAAAAGGCGTTGCATTTTTCAGAGTAACCTAGAATCTCAGGATTCTACAACGTGAAAGGGGATTACACATCATGTAATTCCCTGATGTTGTGTAGTTCTAAATGTCTAAGTCGCTTAGGTTTTCTCCAAACCCTAAGGACAGAATATTTTCTCTCGTTCTAGGCGTCTTATGACCTCCTCCTTCTATGTTTGGAGGTTCCTTTCAACGGGGATCAATCCTTGGGTTCCCATCTTTGATCTTCGGCGATTTCTCATCTCGTTCTCATATGTTTCCTTTAGTTCTTCTTTGGGGTTCCATTGTGGTGGTGTTTCATTTGTTTGGGGTGTATTTTGGTTGCATTTTTTACCACCTTTTGGTGAGATGTAGGTTGATCCGCAAGTTTCTTGTGCAACAGTGGTTTCTAGGTAGTTTTTTCTTCACCTTACAGTGCGCAGCGAGTTAAAAAGCTTCTTTGAGGTAGGTATTCCCTTGTTTATCCTTATTGTGTATCATGCGGGAGGGGTTTAATTTTTTTATCTATGGGTTATGGTTATGTTGGATTAATCAAAGATAAAAAATTGGTTAATTTAATTGAAATGGGAAATGAGGTTTGATTCACATGCTTTTACAGCTTTGATGTTATTTGTGGTACTGTGAATTGTATGGGCTTGATGCCCCATAGAAAATTGTGGTTTTTGGGGGCTTTGTTTACACTGGATATATGTGATTTGATTGTTGCTTTGGTTGTGATTTTTGTGATATCACCCTAAAATGGAAATTGATTAACCACTTATATTTGGATAATTAAATTTTTTCCCCAGGATTTCGTCTTGTGTGATAATGCCCCTCAAATAAAGTGGAATGTGACAAAAACCCCTTTGTAAATTTGTGAAATTATCTTGATGTGTTTTGATGTGTGGTCGTGCTTGTGATACGGCGATGTTCGGTTGGGGCATGTGGGGATGATGGTTTGTGTGCCATGAGGTTGGGTTAGCGAGGTGACAGAATGATTAGTTGTTTGTGAAATGTGGTTGTGTAGTAATATATGTCTGAGTAGTGATAGAATAAATGAATGTTTAATAATATTTGAAATGGAATCGGTTGGTTTGGATAATGGGATGGAAATTTGTTAATGGAAAATTTAATTATGGGTTGTGTGATTTAAGGTTGTTGATGCTAAATAATAAAATGAATAGGCGTTAAATGTGGAGGAAATGTGAAGCCACTTAATGAGGCTCTTCACCTTTTGAAATAACTGTTGCAGATACTAATAAATGCATTTAGATGTGGCCGCAAAGGTGACAGTGTTTTGATTCAGTTGGTTGTTTGAGAACTCATAGGTTGGGATTGAGTGTTTGATACTATATATATATACTTGTATTTTCCTTGTTATTTCTATACGCACTCCACTCATGTTGAGCACTATGTGTCTAACACCCACATAGTCACGTGGGGGGTGTATTTTCCAACATCATGGTGGGAGGATGGATGGTTGGTCACCCGATCTTCCATGCTTCCTCTTCCAGATGATGATGGCCCAAGATTCTTCAAGCGAGTTGTGATGTGGTGTCCCAGGTGTCTTCAGGATGAGTTGTGATGTGGTGTCTCAGGTGTCTTCAGGATGAGTTGTGATGTGATTTCTCAGGTGTCTTCAGGATGATATGTGATGAGATGTGTTGTGATGTGTGGCATAGGTGTGTGAGAGCAGGATGTATTGTGGTGTGTGGCCCAGGTGTGTGTGGGAGAGATGTGATGTGGTATATTCGGAATAGGTGGGAGCACCAGGGCATTTATATTTTGGGTGTGAGAGCGAATAATCAGTGGGAAAGTGGTGTGGGGTTCCCTATCATTGATGTGATTTACTTTATATTATATTACTTTGCTTGCGTTATTTGGTGAGTGTGCCTTGGTGAGTTTGGTATGGTTAGTATACATGTTTAGGTGTTGTTTGGTTCTGTTGTTTTCTCACAGGAGCATTAGTATGCTTCTTTCACATGTGCATGAGTGACTTGGGATTTTCTTTCTGATTATATTTGTATACTCACTCTATGTATATAAAACTACTTTTAGGTTTCCATCAGGATTACATGGACCATGTTGGACATTATTAGTTGGGACCCTTGACAGTTTTTGTGTCACTTCTTTAGCTTTACTTTTAGGTATTTACTTTGGAGACTTTTATCTATATCAGTTTTATTTATACATTCATGTGGGATTGGTTTGGGTTTCCCTTTTATATTATGTCTTGGAGTAGTTTTTGGATGATTCATTATATCTCCCAATCCTAATTCTTATAAAGGGTAATGCCTCTCATATTGTGATATTTTTACACCCTTGTTGTTATTCGTCAACCCGAAGCCTACTAGAGGTGGGACTCATGGGTCATTATCTCTCTCCCCTCATTGTGGTATCTTTGGATGGAGGGGGTTGTGACAGTGTGGTATCAAAGGTGATGGTTGAAGGATAAATTTTGGAGTTAGTCATAGTGAGGATTACATGGGGTGGTGTGTCAATAGTTCTAGTTGACCTTGGTGCATGAAATAAACCAAAAAGACATGCTAGGACATGGGATTTTAGGGGGCCCATGATCCAGTGCATGGGCTCTGAGCTTATTGAACGGTCAAGTGAGGTGAACCTGCTTATAGGGTGGAGACTTAGGAAAGGTACATGCATCATAATGACTTGTGTTCTTATTTAAATTTGGTTGTTTTGTGAAAGTTTAAATGGACAAATAAATGAATTAAATGAGTTAAAATGAATATTAATGAAATTACACACTACTCTGACTTAGAAAATCCTTATTTTCCTTTCATTTATGGCTCATGTTCATTGTTCGCATGTGGATTAGGTAGTTGAGGTTCAGCAGGCTGATCCACTGATCATCGTAGGGTTGATCCAGTTTAGGAGGATGATCAATGGTAGAGGAAGTTGTTAACTTTCCATTAGTAGGCTTTGGGGAAGTATGAGGGAAGTGTTTCAGATGTGAAGATAGAGAGATGGTTGGAGGAGCTCGAGATCGCTTTCAGTTTGATTTGGGCCCTAACGAAGTATTGAGTTCATTTGGCAGTCAGTCAGATTCGGGGAGTTACGTGTCAGTGGTGGACATTGTATTTAGGAGAGTGGAAGGAGGTAGATGTTTTGTGGGTCAACTTCCAGAAGGAGTTCTAATCATAGTTCCTTTTGTCGACCATGAAGGCAATAAAGAGACATGAGATTATTTCTCTTCAGTAGGGGAGCATATAAATGTGGGAGTTGGGAATCAGGGTTCAAGGACCTTCTGTGTTTTCCCCAAATCTTTTTCCAAATGAGGAGTCTTGTGAAATACGTCTTGAGGAGACACTTTTTCCTTCTAACCAATATGAAGTTACTCCTTTTATGTTGTCGACGTATTTGGAGGTTCAAAAGAAGGAAGAGGTGATCAAGAAAATGCACTCACAAGGAGGTTTGTTGTGGGAAGGTAACTAGTAGGGTTCCTCGAGGGGTAGAGTTGTTATTGGAAGGTCTCAGGTGCTAGGACCTTCGAGTTTTTGAGCATCTGGGAGTCAACCTTGACAGATTCCCTTTCGACCTTCTAGTTTATGTGCCTTTCTTATGGGGTTGGTGCTGATGTGTTCTTCTATGGGGTTTGCGGACATCTTCAGGATCAGTTCCTAGTGGTTCTCAATCTTAGTTTAGTGGAGGTGGAAAGGTTCAACGCCATCCACAGTAGAAATTTCCAGTGAGACCATTTTAACAGCATGGGCAGCAGGCTTATGCTTTTCTGAGAGGATATAAAGTAGGTATAAATCTACCTCAAGATGTTCCTCATGTTCAGGGACCACGACCTGAGCATGGCCATGGAGGTGGTTGTTAGTAGAGATGTATAGGATCTAGGCATGGCCAGTTTCACATAGTGGAGGTAGAAATTACAGAGGGGCCAGAGATCATCAGAGGTACGATCAGTTTGTTTAGCACCCTTGTTTATGTCTTATTTGATTTAGGATCTTCACACTCCTTTGTTACACCTGCTATAGCCCATGCTCTAGGATTAGACATAGAGAGGCTTCTAATTCCCCTAATGTTGACTACACCATCCGGATTCTAGACCAGCTTGTTTGATGTGTGCCAGGGGTGTAGACTGATGATGAGACCACATCAGTCCCATGGAGATCTTTTCTTGCTATAGATGCAGTCATACGATGTCATCCTCATCATCGAATGGTTTTATTTCATATGTTCTATTATCAACTATTTTTTAAGGAGAGTCATTTTTTCAAATGTGGATGACCAACGTGTGGTTTTCATTGGTGAGTAGGGTTGTCCGGTGGGCAGTCAGTGTATAAAGCCTCTTCTTTCCTTGTTGACTGAGTTGTTGGTGGAATCTACAGATGTTGGGATAGTGAAGGTCCCCAAGGTCATTGTGGAGTTCCTAGATGTTTTCCCTAAGGATGTTGTGATGCTACCCCCTTGACGTGATGTTGAGTTTAGGATAGACTTACATTCTAGTGCTTCTCCAATTTTGATGGCTCCATATCGGATGGAACCTTCTGAGTTGTGGGAGTTGAGGATTCAGATAGATAATTTGATGCATAAGGGTTTTATTTGACCCAATGTGTCACTGTGGGGTGATTCAGTGTTGTTCACAAAGAAAGTGGATGGTGGTATGAGGTTGTGTATAGACTACCGGAGGTTTAATCGGGCGACGGTAAAAAATCATTACCCTCTTCCAAGGATAGATGATCTTTTTGACCATCTAAGAGGCATGAGTTGGATTTATAAGGTCGATCTGTGACCTGGATATCACCAGTTGAGGGTGAAGGAGGGAGATATACCAAATACCGCCTTCAGATGTAGGTACGGTCACTTTGAGTTTGTAGTCATGTTATTCGGTGTTACAAACTCACCATCCATGTTAATGGGGCTTATGAACTCTAAGTTTTGTGAGTTCCTAGATTGTTTCATCATTGTATTCATTGATGATATCTTAATCTACTTGAAATCAAAGAAGGAGCATGTCGAGCATCTAAGAATTTTCTTGCATGTTCTTCGACTCCACCAGCTCTATAGAAAGTTGTCCAAATGTAAGTTCTAGACACAAGAGGATCATTTCCTCAGGAACGTCATGTCTCAATAGGGTGTGGCAGTAGACCCATAAAAGTTTTAAGTAGATGTTTCTTGGGAATAACTCAAGAACGTGGAAGAGGTTCACAGTTTCCTTGGTCCTGCAGGCTATTATCAGAGGTTTGTACCCGATTTCTCTCAAGTTGCATCATCATTGACAGTTTTGACCAGGAATGACCAAGATTTTGTGTGGAGTGATCAGTGTCAGACAACATTTGGTTACCTGAATGGGAAGTTATTCATTGCTTTAAGAACTCAATTCTTACTTTAAGGTATGAGTTTCTTTTCTTTTTGTTTTTGAGTTGTTTTTGAGATAATAGGGGAGAAGTGGGAAATTCTGGAAATTTTTAGATTACACACTGTGTACTCCCAAGTACATGTTGTGTGTATGTTAGTCATGTACTAGATGCATGCTGACTAAGTACATTCTGTGTGGTGACCGTGTAAAAATAATCTACTACATGGCGTTTAGTGTTACCTAACACGCAGTGTATTTTACCTTCTACGTACTGGTTGAGTCCAACCTGTGTATTGACCCGTGTGATGCGTCTAAGTCATGTGATGACCTGGAAACCCACGTAAGTTGGAGTACGGACAAGCTACTATAGGGTGTGTAGTCCTTAAATACATGTCGTGTAATTTTATTTTTATTCGTTTATATGGGAGAGCATCGTGTCTCATTTCCGAATATACCTTCTTCTTCCCCGTTTTTGGAACTGTGTTGCTCTGGGAGGCTGAGAATGTTTCTTCTCCTATATTATTCATCTGACATCTGTTCTTCAATCTATCGGTGGCTATAGGATCACATCAGGAAGGCTAAACTCATGCATCCTATTTCGTTCTTGTTCCTTTGCCTCACACACCGCAGTTTCCATCCGAGTAGAATTGCCGGTATTTGATGGAAACATAGATCTACAAAGATAGGCTTTTAATTAGAGCTCGATATTGTACATGCCTACATCTATGAGTCTAAGGTAGGTGGTACATACCTTGTTTTGTGTTTTCATGGTCATTTGGGGGTTGCGGATTTTTAGCGCAACATCAGGTATTGAGCGAGACTCATGTTTATTTATATTGAATTGATTGTATGCCTTATAGGATGTTGTTGGTCATTCCCTTACCTTTTTATACTTGAGTGAGGTTGGGTTAGAGGTCATTTCTCATTTGGGGCATTTTGGATGGGGTTCCAAAATGGTTATAATTGAAATTGTTTTGATTAAACTGTTGAGTTTAAACTGTTTAAGCATGATTAAGTTTATTAGAGGCTTTCAAGACCTCAGTACTGGTATGGTACAGCGCATGGCTAGTGCAATTAAACTATTTAAATTGTTTTTCCTGTTTAGTGTGATTATTTTGATTATATATATATGTGATGTATGATATTACATATGTTGGAACCTTTAGGTTGTGTTGGGCGTGGCCCGAATATTCTTGAGTGATGATTGATCATAGGTTGGGCTTGACCCAAATTATTTGGGTGGTTTGACCACAGGATTGGGCATTGTAGATGTCGGATTGTGGTAGTGTGACTGTTAGGTTGGGCATGGACCAGGTTACTTTGATGGAAAGTCCATCAAATTCTGAGTGACATGGTCACAGGGGCACGAGGTTCCAAAGAGGTTGTGGCTTGGGTTCTAAATTTGGTGATTATCGCTCACCTGTGATTTGGGGCATGTGCACATATATGACTCCGTGATGAGGTGGTTTTGACTCCTCATGTGGGTAGAGGCCTCCGTAGTTGAGGTTAGGTAATTATGGTTTGGGGGTGCTTGTCGTGGAAGCTGCATGGAAGGTGAAGAGCCTTCAAATTGTTTGGGCATGCCTTCAGGACTTTGGTACTTGAGACACAAGGTGTTAGGAGGCACATGGTGTCGGGTTACTATTGTTTGGGCATGCCTTCAGGATGTCGGTACTTGAGACATGAGGTGTCAAGAGGCACATGGTGTCAGGTTACTATTGCTTGGGTCTATCATCAGGACATCGGTACTTGAGATACGCGATGTTAGGAGGCACATGGTGCTGGGTTACGTGATTGAGATTCTGGCATTGGCTGAAGCAGGTGACGCTCCCTGGTGGTTGCTAAGTACCAGTGGAGGTTTTTATTACATTGTGCATCGTAATGTTTACTTTCCTTATTGATGCATGCCTACTTAAACACCTATACTAGGTATGCACCATTGGGTGGTATCCTACTAAGATTCATCTCACACCCTACACGGGTCCTTTGGGACATGTATAGACTTTATGGATTTACATGTTAGAAAGAGATCATCTTTAGAAGCTGAAACGTATTAGCTGTTGCATGGAGATTTGGCATGGACCCTGAGGTCATGCCTAGCTGGAGTTACTTTGTTTTACTTCCTTTCCTGTATCAGTATGCTTACTTTATTTTGTAGATATTGTTGGTTAGTCATGGGAACCATTGTTACTGACATGTATGACCTGCTATGAATGCATGATTTGTTGTTTTAGTAGTTGTTATAAGATTTTTTCAGCATGTTGTTTTATTACTTTCTTTTGCACTTGTTTCTATATTGCTTCCGTTAGTTTATCTGCTATTGATTGTGCTTTCGTTATGCAGGTCTGGTTTGAGTCTGCAGAGCCTCTTATTTTAAATTATACTCAGACCAGTACCTTATTTTCCTCTGATAGGTTATATCCTCCCCACTATACCTATTTACACCCTCGCTACTATTTGGCATCCTTTTGAGTTCTGGGAGATGCGCCTAAGGTTAGTACCACCTAACCCGTTTAACATTGTTCGGGTGGTTGTTCGGGTCCAAAATGTTACAATTGCTCCAGTACTCTGGTTTACTAGGGAAGGGGTGATGTTTGAGGTGTTTTGTGATGCTTCTCATTTGGGATTCGGATGTGTATTGATGTAGTAGTGGTTGGTGATCTCTTATGGGTCTAATCAGTTATGTCCCCACGAGCATAACTATGCCACCCATGATCTAGAACTAGAAGTAATTGTGTTCGCACTAAAGTTGTGGCAATATTACCCCATTGGAGAGCACTTTGTGGTCTTCACGGATCACAAGAGCTTGAGGTATATCTTTTCTCAGTGTGATTTGAACTTACGGCAATAGAGGTGGTTGTATTTTCTTCAGTATTATGATTTTGAGCTCTCTTACACCTCAAGAAAGGAGAATTTTGTGGCTGACACTTTGAGAAGGAAGTCGTGGTAGGGTGTTGTTTGGGAGTCTGGGGAAACTTGTAAAGAAATGGAGGAGTTGGAAGTCTTGCACTTAGATGCAAGGGTGGATAGTGGTTGTTTGTTTCAGATGACAGTGCAGTCTTCTATGATGCATCAGGTGGAAAAGTCTCAGTGGGGAGACTCATAGGTAGAGGTAATGTGCGATCATGTTGGTCATGGTGATGCTCTGGAGGAATGGTCATAGGATGGTCGGAACTGAATGTGGTTTCATGAAGGGATGTTTGTTCCAATATAAATTCGCAATGTAGTCCTTAATGGGTTTCATAACTCACCTTTAGCGGTACACTTAGGAGTTTCCAAGATGTACCATGGCTTAAGGCTACAGTTTTGGTGTCCTGAGATAAAATGATAAGTGGCAAAGTTTGTGGAAAAGTGATTGGTTTGTCCGTAATTGAAGGTTGAGAATAAAGTTCCTGGTGGTTTGTTGCTGCCCTTGGATATTTTTGATTTGAAATAGGATTAAAACTTAATGGATTTCATCACAAGGTTACCCAAAGCTTAGGGAGGTTGTGATGTTATCTGGGTGATAGTGGATCAATTGAAGAAATCAACTCACTTCTTAGCGATCAAGGAGTCAGGCACAGTGGATGACTTATCTAAGAGGTATGTGGGTGAAGTGGTGTGGTTGAATGGAGTTTTTAGGTCCATTGTCTCAGATCGGGATGTATGTTTTACCTCATGAGTTTAAAGGGGATTGTAGCATGATTTTGGCACTCAGTTACACCTCAGCACTGCTTTCCACCCTCATATAGATGGGAAGATGAAATGGACTATCCAGACATTGGAGGATATGTTACAGGCGGGCATCATAGACTTTGGTGGGTCTTGGATGCAGCACCTACCCTTGGTTGAGTTTGCTTATAATAATAGATATCAGTATTCCATTGGCATGAACCCATTTTAATCTTTGTATAGATGACCGTTTTGTTCTCTATTGTGTTGGATAGAGATTGGGAAGACAATTTCTCTTGGTCTTGATGTGGTGTAGAGCACGACAGAGAAATTTCAGCTCATTCATGAGAGGATTAAAGTAGCGCAAGATCGGCAGAAGTCTTATGTCGATCGCAAGAGGAGGAACTTGGAGTTTTAGGTTGGGGACCAAATGTTCTTGAAGGTTTCCCCTCAATGTGGGTATTGGAGGTTTAGAAGATGGAGTAAGCTTTCTCCCAGGTTTGTTTGGCCCTTTGAGTTGTTGGGGAAAGTTGGAAAGGTGTCATATCGGTTGGAGTTGCCACCGTGGTTGGATAGGATTCATGGTGTCTTTCATGTCTCTTAGCTTCATTAGTATCTTCATGATGACTCTTATGTCATTGAATCAGGAGAGTTGGATATCTAACATGACACGATATTTGTGGAATGTCTATTAGAGATCCAGGATCATCAAGAGAAGGAACTTCATGGATGGATCATTCCTTTGGTTCGTGTGTTGTGGAGGCATGGTGGTCTAAAGGAGACTACTTGGGAGCGAGAAACACAAATGCATGCCCAATACCTGGATCTGTTTTGAGTTTTGTTTTTTTTTCTTTGAGATGTGATGTTTGGATCCTTTTTTTATGAGATGAGCTCTTTTCCTTGGTTTGTGATGTGTGTGGTGCGATGTTTGATAAAGACCTGACATATAGAAAGGAGAGGACTAGATTCCTAATCAAGATGCATTAACTGCAATGTGATTAAACCGGTGTAGGTGATTCAGTGTCACCCCGAGCGGATAGTATCTTGACATGGAGGACGAAATTCCCTAATTCGTGTGTTTGGGACAGTGCAGTTTGTTGATTGTAGCGGTTGTTGGTTTTCCCAGCATGGAGATTGGGGTGGTTTTGTAGTGGTTGTGTGGCAGTGTGGTTGTGTGAGAGGAGATGTTTTGTAGTTGTAGTTTCATAGTGATGAGGTTTTGTGAGATATTTGAGATCGTTTAGTTTGTCATGTTTGGCTTGTGGTAGCATTTGAGGTATGGCGAGAGCCTTGAGAGGTATCTCACAAGGTGGTTATTCGGACCCCTTTTTCTCCTAGGCTTGGTTTTGGATTCTTAAGGGTGAGAATCATTTGAGAGGTATCTGATGTAAAATTTTATGCCCTCTTGGTCTGTTACTTTGTCAGTTTTGGTTGTTGGAGGTGTTTGGGGGAGGTTCTAGTAGTTTTTGGTGGAATTTGGAGGTGCAGCATAACTATTGTAGGAAATACACATCGTGTAAGTGTATTACATGACGTGAAAGTTGGTTTCATAGATTTTCTAGGTCTGTTTAACGGCGTGTAGATTTTCGAGGTTAAATAATAAAAAGGTGATGTGTTTCTCAGAAGAACTTGTAATCCTGAGATTACACGACGTGAAAGTGGATTACACATCGTGTAATTCCCCAATGTTGTATAGTTTTAAATGTTTTAACCACTCGGGTTTTCTCCAAACTCTATGTCTAGTAGATTTTCTCTCACTCTAGGCATCCAGTGACCTTCTACTTCTACGTTTGGATATTCCTTTTGACAGGGATCAATCCTTGGTTTCCTGTATTCAATCTATGGTGATTTCTCCTTTCATTCTCATCTGTTTCCTTTTATTCTTATTTGGGGTTCCGCTACGGTGGTGTTTCTTTGGTTTGGGGTGCGTTTGGGTTGAATTTTTTACCACCCTTTGGTGTGGTGTAGGTTGATCCGCAAGTTTCTTGTGTAACGATGGTTTCTAGGCGGTTTCTTCTTCGCTCTGCAGTGCACAACGAGTTGAAAAGCTTCTTTGAGGTAGGAATTATCTCGTTTCTCCTTATTGTGTATCATGCGGGAGGGGTTTACTTTTGTTTATCTATGGGTTATGGTTGTGTCGGCTTAATAAAAGATAAAAAATGGTTAATTTAATTTAAAGGGGAAATGAGGTTTGATTCACATTCTTTTACAACTTTGATATTATTTTTGGTATTTTCAATTGTATGGGCTTGATGTACCTCTAAAAATTGTGGTCATTGGGGGATTTGTCTGCTCTGGATATATGTGTTGTGATTAATACTTTGGTTGTAATTATTGTGATATCACCCTAAAATGGAAATTGATTAACCACTTTTATTAGGTTAATGAAATGGTTGCCCTTGGATTTCATCTTGTGCGATAATGCCCTTAAAATAAAGTGGAATGTGATAAAAAAACTTTTGTAAATTTGTGAAATTATTTTGATGTGTTGTGATGTGTGGTTGTGCTTCTGAGATGGTGATGTGTGGTTGATAGAGTTAATATTTTCATTATTTTTCATTTGTGTTTCAATTATTTAATCCCTTATAATTAATCAATGTGAGTTTATTTGCACCATTTTTGTATTTTTGGTGAATTTATGGCTTAAATGTGGAAATTGGTTGATTTTGGAAATTTAGAAGTTTTTTGTTGCTTCTGTTTTTCAGGTATATCTTTTACAATTTGGATCCAAATTTCATGATTCCTTTTTTTAGGATTTTCTTTATCATGGGATTTAACCTTTTCTGCTGGACACAGACCCCATTCAAAATACACTGGCCCAGAAAAATCAATCAAGTGAAAACAGTTTTCTAGCTAATAGAATGGACTCTACCTCAGTAATGAAGGCATATCTTGGCCTAGAGACATTCAAATGAAGTGATTCCAACTAGAGTATAAATATAACTTCTCGGTTCATTTTCACATTAAATTTCATGAATAAATTCTCTCAATAATACATCCATTTAATGAGGAAAAGTTAATGTATTTGAGAAGATTTCCCATCCATAAAAAGTAGTCTTTAGTAATTAGAGCATAAATTTTGTGATACTTGTCAAAATAAGATGAGATTTTGTGGGAGCATGCACAAGAGAGAGAAAAAACTTTAATGAATACAAATTCTCAATATTTATCCATTTACTATTTTAATTGAACTCAAACTTTTGGTGGAATTAATCTAGAGAAAAACAAATTCACCTCTCAACCCTATATATATGAGTGTCCACTTATGTTGGGAAAAATCCCTCAATGTGTCTGAAAGAGCACTGTCATGGGTGCCCTCAAATGATTAATGTGATTTTGGGGTACTTAGGTGCAGTAGAGTGGCTGACCAAGGTCATATCTCAAAGGAGGAAGTATATTTAAAACAACTTTTTAAAGGTATTCTAAAAATAAAATAAAAGAGAATAAAAACACTACTTTAAAGGATGAGGGTTGGTTATAGTTTATGAATCCAGAAGAAGTTTTCTATAAGAAGATTGTATTTTTTTGTTTTTAGTTTTGAAATGAAGTTCGATTAAAATGACACAACAAAAATATGTTTTTTTAGACAATATTTAAAAGACGTAATCGATCTAACTCTACCTATTCAATAATTTGTTAATCATTATAATTTAAATTAATATTCACTTAATTATGATCCCTTAATTTGTTAACCCGCGAACCCTACGAGAATTAACCTTACCACAAAGATGAAGTGAATTTAACCTTATGCTAACTTCGGAACATGCAATCGCAGCACCCTGCTTTGATTGATGTTATAAGATTAGATTATGGTCAGTGGTAAATTAAGGCACATTTCCACTCTGTAAATGAAGATTAATTGATTTTAGGGATTGTATTTGAACTCTAAAAATTGATCCCGTGTGGTCTTGTATTACCGATTAAGATTGCGCTCTCACAATTCACACAAATCCCGACCTCACGCGTTTTGTGTTAATTGTTCAAGTGATCACTTAGTTTCTTATAATTTAAAAACTCAATAAATTTATCATGTTTAGTGAATTACATTAGATCATTGATTCAAAATAAATGAATGAAGAAGGTGAGAGGTAGATCGATTACTATAAATAACTACTCTTCCATGGGCGGTGTAGTCATCGTAGAAGCGAATTGCATTTGCAACGGTTTAGAATGGGTATAACCCAATCACACTTCTACTATTGAGTTCTAGCGCAAATAGGAAGATTAATGAAGAATAAAAATGAAAAAAACAGAGTAAAATAGAATAAATAAAATAATAACAAAGAAGTTTATTAAGAAAACACAAACATTACAACATGAGGAAGAAGAATAGGGCTTCGACGAAGGGATCCTTGCTTCAAGAGCTATCCTTATTGAATTGCTTGTATAATTGGAGTGTAACCTCTTCTCCTCTACTATAAACTTACTAATTCATGTAACAACCCCACCAAATGAGAAAAACACCAATTTATAGAGTGGTGGGGAGGCTAGGTTCAAAGTGGTTTCAAGTGTGAATGGGGAATCTCAGCCAAATATTTTATTCAACCTTTCACCGCCCATTTTACCACCAAAACATGTGAATTGGCCGGCCTTACAGAAGGATCATATGTGAGGATATGGGTTCTCTATCTCCTCTAAAAATTTGGGCTCAATCCAAGCCCAGATGAAGCACTTATGGCCGAAATATAGAATCTTCTCCATTCTGGCGAGTCCATCCCAACTTTGACTTCATGGCCCATTTTCAACAACCAAATGCACTATTTAGCTCTAGTTTCCTGAATACAAGTTGTATACAATTAAGTTAGGAACACTTTTACAAAATTTTAAATTCAAATAATAAATATAAAAATATTTATCGTTGAAATACTACAGTGCACTATAAAGGGTAAAACTGGAATTTTCACCAAATTTTCAAATGAATGATCTAATCCCAAAAAATTTCTAATTGAACATATTTAACACAATGTGAGGAAATTATATAATTTTTTATCAATAAAATATTCAATAAAATAGTGTTTTATCAGTGTCCTCTAGGTATGTTTTGGGTGTGATTATGTTTGTTGAAAAGGCTAGATGACCGCGAATAAATATGGTTGGTGTTTTCCGAAGACAAACTTTTAAGATGGCACGGTTTCCTAGTGTTCGCGAAATTTTTGGGATTAAAAATTGAGAATTTGTGTTTGTAAATGTAAAGGTTTCATCATAGGACTAAATGGTGTGAAGAACTGAGAACTAAATCAGCAAAGGTAGAGAAATGAAGAGCCCGGGACATGGATCTCGTACCAAGTCTGGGAAGGGTTTTTGGTCGCGTACCAGACAGCGGGAACGGTACTCAGAAACGGTTCACAGAACCAAAAATGGTTCGCAGCAATAGTTTGTAGTGAAGGGAGTGCAGTATGCGGAAGGTGTGAAGGTTCAAGGGATGATGTAAGAGAATGGAGACACATAGGAGAAGAGGCAGTATGTAGACCAAGTTGGGAAAATGGTTCTCAGAATAGTTGTGGTTCGCGGCAAGAGAACCGGTGTGTGGTGAAGGCTGTACCGAATCAAATATTCAGTTAATCTTGGATTAGCATATTTTGAGGATATCTTTACCTATATAAGGAGTGATAATATCATCAATTAGAAGTGAGAGAGAATATCATTAGAGAACATCTATTTGCTTCAGGAATTCAGTGAAATCCAAAGGAAGTTCGCGAGTGAGAATTCTACGAAGGCTGAAGAGGTTCGCGCGGAATAAATTCCACTGAAGGTTTTTGCAGGGCATTGAAGGTTGCAATGGAAGAATTTCTTTGGAAGAAGAACATGGTATGAAGAGGTGGATCTTCAGTACACAAAAGTGAAGTCAATCCATGAATAGAGAACATTTCGCGGACAGAGGGTGTTTCGCAGAGGAGGTTCGTAGAGTTGGTACGAAGAGGTGGTATGCGATAGCAAAGGCAGAGGCAGTTCGTGGATGAAGGATGGTTCACAGAAGTGGAAGGAGTACATGGAGGAGGTGATCTGCATACCATACCTGGTACATAATATGAATTGGAATAAGGTGGTTCATGATTTTCACAAGGAAGCTTTAAAAATCTTCAAATCAATTTGTGAAAGTATTTTCCAGTATCTAACAGTATCCGAAAAGGTGGATTTCATCTACAGGTGAAAAAGGGACTTCAACAGAGCATCTACCTAAATTTGAGGATGCATGAATTCATGAAAATGAAGGGACTTATATGTCTATAAACTATGTTCGACCTACAAGTCTATAAACTATGAGTGGATTCATTTCTAAGAGTAGTGAGTGAAGGAAGAGGAAGATGGTGACATTTTCCACTGGCAGTTAGCCAGAGAAAGAGGCATAGGGAGTGACCCTTGATAATGCAGTGATCAAACCCTAAACCTTATAAAGGCAGTTATCCTGGGCATATAAGATCTAGACCAAACATTGTACTCATTATTGGCTGCAAGCCTTAGTGAATTTGGTACATCGGCACACCTTCGTTGTATGCTACTTGGACATAGCTCAATGAGGGTGAACTAAGTAAAAATTATTGTGTCTCGTTCATGATTTAAATTCTGTTCATAATTTGCAACAAGAATGATAGAGAAGAGAGTTTTTTTAACAAAAAAATAAAATTTGAAGGGGAGGAAAGTTTAATCTATCATACCTTGATTCATCCCCCCTCTTAGGGTATTCGACCTAGTGGACCTAACAATTGGTATCAGAGGAAAAGGTTGAAAGTCATTGTTTCTCTCTCAAAAGAAGAAATGTATGTGTTCAATCATAAATTAATTCTTATCTTTGATTAAATAATTTTCAACTATGGAAAAATTGAATGTAGTACTACTTTCAATCATTAGGGATGGATGTCTTCACAGCATTTATGCATGGAATATCAGCTAACATCAATAGTGGTGTTTTATCATAAGCTGGAAGAAGGGAATTGGATACTAATTCTAAAGGGATCAATGATTTATAGGGATCCCTATCAAGTGAAATTTATACGAAGGTGATGTCCCGTAAAACATCACATGCTATGTGGGAAAAATTGTTGAACATTTATGAGGGTGACACAAAAGTCTGTGAAGCAAAGTTGCGGGTTCTGTGGAACAAGTATGAGGATCTCATAATGAATCCCAATGAGAATTTTGATGCATTATTTGACAAGGTAAATGTTATTGTGGAAGAAATTTGGGGTCTTGGAGAAGTTATTGAAGATATAAAGATTGTGAAATGTATCTTGAGGAAAATTCCACCGCATTTCAATCTAAAAGTTTCAGTGTTGGAAGACAAATACCTAAAAGAGATGACACTAGATAACCTACATAGTACCCTTGTAGCATATAAAATGAGAAACAATGATAATGATTCCATGGAAAAGGGGATGACCAAAGAAGTGGAATTCAAGGCCATGAAGAATATATCTATTAAAGATAGTTCTGAGGAGGAAAATTTGGATAATTTCATGTAATTTCTCTCCTCAAATCTACAAAGGGGAAAATGTAAGTTCAAAGGTAAACTTACATTTTCATGATTTTGATGTAGAAAGATTGGGAATTTTGCAGTAAAATGTCCTAAGAAGTTTGATGATGACAGTGAAGACAATGATGAAATTCTCTAAAAGAAGCATTCATCAAATGCGAAATGTAGGAGAAGTACTAAGAGAAAGTTCTTCAAAAAAAATATTATTTCAAAAGAAGATGAAAGTTTAGAAGAATCTGAGGTATAAGAGTTGGAGGACTATAAGGATCATAAAGTAGATGCTTTGGTGCAGTTGTCGGAAATTATTTAATAAGAGAAGAAAGTGACAATGAAGAAGGAGAAATTGAAGTAAGAATTGATCTTCAGGCTGAATTAGAAGCTACCCTTGAAGAGGTAGATATTTTGAGATCCAAAACAAAGAAATCTAAAAAATTTGTTCATGTTTCCAAACCCTATATGCAGTAGTAGGAAGAAGAGAATTATGAGCTGAATGTAGAAATTGAAAAGTTGATGTCTTCAATGATAGAAAGCTCAGAAAAGGTGGTTGAGTAAAAACTAAAAATTGAAGAACATAAAGTAGAAATTGATAGTTTGACTGAAAAATGAAAAGATCAAATCAAGCATACCAAATAACTATAAGAGGAAGTCGTAGTCTGTGATGAATAGTTAAAGATTAGGAGAAACTTTTAACTCTCGGTCTGATATCAGAAAAGAAGATCATTCATCCAATAGAGAAGATGAGATTTGATCATAATGGTCCAGCAGAATAGAAGCAACAATCAACACTGAACTATAAGGCTGGTATGGGTCTTGGTCTAAAATAGAAAGTAGTTATAGTTCAAGTCAGACCATAAGAACCCACTCCAAGATTAAAGATTGATTTGGGTATGAAATAGAATCAGAATATTTATAGAACTCAAGGTATAATTAGTAGTGCATCATTGCCACACAGGAATGTACCTCACATAAGATGTTATTGTTGTGGTAAGATGGGACACTCTCAAAATGTATGTTCCATAGAAAAGAGGTACCAAAGGGACAAGACCAACATATGTGGTCATACAGAGCTCAAAATTCAAATTCATTATTTGATGGTCATTGTTTCAGGTGTAAAGGACTCATACATATGAAAAAATATTTCACATCAACAATGCAGAGGAATGTGCCAAGGCAGACCAAATTTTTTCATAAGAAGCATCCAAATGTATCTTCAAGAGAGATGAAAATTCAAAATCGATCGGCAACTCTGTAGGTTGAAGTAGGTCCTTCATATACTAAGGAAGATCAAGATTATCATTCCATGTTGGATATGAAGTAAAATACTTGGGTCAAAAAAGAAAAAGTCAGAGCAGGTGGTGGTTTCATAAATTGCATTCAAGGAATTAGATCGCACTGGGATATGGATCATTGACAATGGATGCACTTCCCATATGATGGGAAATAAGGATCTAGTGACCGGAATTGGGTATGATAAAGAATTTATCGTAAGATTTAGTAATGATGAGGGATTGAAAATTATTGGTTCAAGAAAATTCATGTTTGGAGGAATAGATATGAGATGGGTAGATGTCTTGGTTGTTGAGGGGCTTAGTCACAACTTGCTTAGGGTCAGTCAATTGTGTGAATCAGGGCATGACATAAGTTTTTCCAAGAAATTATGTATCATCAAGGAAAAGGATGGTGTTTTTGTGTTACAAGTAAAGCGTACAAAAGGGAATCTCTATCTCATGAGTGGAGAAGAACATATGTGCTTCTTGTCCAAGGATAAAGAAAACAAATTATGGCATAAGCGTCTTGGCCACATAAGCCAAGAGTCCTTGGATGATCTGGTGAAATATGATGCTACTCGAAATCTCCCTAGATTATCACGTGATCGTACTCATACGCGTGATGTCTTCCAATAAGGGAAGATCATTTGAAATACATATAATCCAAAGGAGTAAAAGTCAATAAGATTTCTTGAGTTGGTGCATATTGATGTGTGTGGGACAATTTATCCAAGGTCTATTGATGGGATGAGATATTATGTTATCTTCATTGATGACTATAGAAGAATGGCATGGGTCTCAATAATCACCCACAAATATGAAGTTTTCAATTTTATTACAAGATATCGACGATAATGTGAAAAGATTCTTGGTCAGAAAATCAAGACGATTCGAACAGATAATGGAACAGAGTTCCACTACTAGAAAATTAGGCTATAGCCATGGTTCCAAACTGTGGTTATAGGACCACAAACTATGTCTATAGGTTGTAGCCACAGTTCATTGAACCGTGGCTATAGGGTTTTAGCCACAGTTTGAAATTGTGGCTAAAACCATTCCCATTTCATAAAAAAACCACCCCCTGGACAACAACCACCCCCCCCACATCCCTTGCACCCCTTTCACCCCCTTTCACGCCCTTTCCCCCACCTACTGGACCCCCTTGGACAGCAGCCCCCCCCCCCCCCACCCCCTACTGGACCCCCTTGGACAGCAGCCCCCCACCCCCCCTGCTGGACCCCCTGGACAACAGGCCCCCCTGCTAGACCCCCTAGACAGCAGCAGCCCCCTACTGGACCCCCTAGACAGTAGCAGCCCCCTGCTGGACCCCCCTAGACAGCAGCCCCCCTACTAGACCCCCTGGACAGCAGCAGCCCCCTATTAGACCCCCCTGGACAGCAGCCCCCCTACTAGACCCCCTGGACAGAAGCCCCCCCCCCCACTTCTGGACCCCCCTAGACAGCACCCCCCCTACCGGACCCCCTGGATAGCAACCCCCCCCCCTAATGGACCCCCCTTGAACCACCCCTACTGGACACCCCCCCTACACCCCCTCGACAGTAGCCACCCCCCCCCCACACACACACACACATATCCCTTGTACCCCTTGCACACACCCCCTTGCACCCCCCTTACACACCCCTTGATCCCCTGCTGGACCCACCTGGACAACAGCCCCCCTTGCTGGACCCCCCTGGATAGTAGCCCCAGCCCCCTGGATAGCAGTCCCCCCCCCCCACTGGACCCCCCTGGACATCCCCCCCTGCTAGACCCCCCTGGATAGCAGCCCCCCCTGCTGGACCCCCTAGACAACATCCCCCCTGTTAGACCCCCTGGACAGAATCCCCCCTTACTGGACCCCCCTAGACATCCCCCCTACTAGACAGTATCCCCCCTACACATCCCTTGCACATATCCTAAGGGATCCTTAGTTAAGCAGATTGACCAAACAGGTGAGCTTCAGGATTTTCCCTTAGATGTACCTACCAAGTCATAACCTGTAGAGGCTGATTTACCTAGTGTTAAGAGATTTGTTTCCCCAGTGCCTTCAAATTTTGTATCCATAGTATATTTATAATATTTCATAGAAAGTATTCTTTTAGATTTCAGTGGAATTTTGAGTTATCAGGAACCTCCTGTTGTTGCATCTATATCTAGTGATCCACCTCCCTTAGCTTTAGTTGAAGATGATTCGATCTAGTCTATAGTCAAATAGTATCTCCATGTTGTTATAGGTTATGTGCATTCATCTCATCAGGATTAATTGAGGCAGATTCTGTAGAATGGGTTTTCAAGGAATTGGTTAACCAGTTGAAAGTGATGACAACTCTACTCAATCTATTCATGGAGGAGAAGATTTCTTTAGTAGTATGGAGAGATGAGAAAATATTATTATAGACTTTTTCAATATTATGAATCATTTCCTATATATATATCCAATACTCTAGTGGTTGTCGTTTGGAAGTCAAAAGTGAAACAGTAAAGTGGACTCCAAAGTCCGCACTGCTACAGTGGTCAAAGCTGCTACAGTTCCTAAAATTTTGGACCAGGGGCCTTCGGCCCCCGTAGCAGGGGTGCGTTTCTCCCTAAAACCCCCAACAAGCTCACCGCGGAGCTTGACCCACAACAGTTTCGGGCCACAAGCATTCGGCCCAACCAGATTAGGCTACACTAATCCAACAATCTCCCTTGTTGCATCCCTTTATGAGAAGGATGTTAAGAGTGCCCTTTTTTCTCTAAATCTTGAGAGTTTGTCTGGTCCTAATGGGTTCACAAATTAATTCTTTGTGTTCTACTGGGACATAGTTCATGATGATCTCCTTAACGCTGTGAGGGAGTTCTTTAACCATGCCTCAATACCCTATAGAATCAACTCTAATTTTATTGCCCTGATCCCAAAGAAGGAAAATGCTATGGATGTAAAGGATTTCAGACCTATTTATATTGGGAATACCTTTCCAAAAATCATTATCAAAATTATTTCTATGAGGTTAGGTTCCATTTCTCGTGGGTTTATCTCTTCAAATCAGCCCCCAGACATCCCTTGGACACCCCCCCCCTAGACACCCCACCTGCACCCTACCCCCTTCCATACAGACCCCCCCAACCCCCCCCCCCCCTCGGACAACCCTTGGACACCCCCTAGATAGCCCCTCCTGCACCCTCCCCCCTGCCCTACAGACCCCCTGGCACCCCCCCCCAGGACAACCCTTGGACACCCCACCTGCACCCTTCCCTACAAACCCCTCCCCCCCATACAGCCCTTAGACACCCCCTAGACAGCCCCTCCTAGACACCCCACCTACACCCTCCCCCCTGCCCTGTAGACCCCCCCAGACAGCCCTTGGACACCCCACCTGGATAGCCCCTCCTAGAAAATTCTATATCCATCAGTAACTTCACTTCATTATGAAAGAATGCTAAATGAAAAATGCCTTGAAACTTTTCCAAGAATAGTCTTTGTCTGGATTAGTCTGAATAATAGACTTCCACCACTTATAACTTGGACCCTCTAGTAGGATGGTTACAAAAATAACCTTAAGAGACTCATAAATCTAAATATGGATAAAAATATCCTCAACCTTCAGTACCAAAACCAATTCATCCTAAGAATCTTGTTACCCAGGAATTATTGTGGGGCTACCATCTTGATTCTGGGGTTCCTGGGTGTTCCTTCAAGATCAGATTATTCAAGGATTTTGATTCGGTCAGGTGGGAATTCTTAAGGGATTCTTTGGATCTGCTCGGCTTTCCGACTAGGTTCTCGTCTTGGGTTAAAAGATGTGTCTCTACCCCAATGTTCTTGGTGAACATTAATGGCAGTTTACATGGATACTTTTCGGGGAAAATAGGGCTCAGGCAAGGGGATCCGCTTTCACCTTTCCTTTTTGTGATTTACATGGAGTTTTTCTCGCGCATCCTAGAATTCAGGAGGATAGGGGCTGGTGTGGTGGCTGGTGTGGGTTGGAGTGGCTGGTGCGGGTGGAAAGGTAGGCGGTAGGGGGATGGCAGGGGGCTGGTGTAGGCTAGAATAGGTGGCAGGGGGCTGGTGTGGGATGGATTGCAGGTGGCTAGGGGCTGTTGGGCATGTGGCAGGGGCTGGTGCGGGCTGGGATGTAGGTGGCTGGGGGCTGGTGAGGACTGGTGGATGGGGTTGTTTTTCAAGTGGCAGAGGGCTGGCATGAGTGTTTTGTAGGAGGCTGGGGGTGGTGGCTGGTGTGGTGGCTGGTGCGGGCTAGATTGCAGGTGGCTGGGGGTTGGTGCGGGCTCGAATGCAGGTGGGAATGCTGGTGGAAGGGGGATGGTTGCATGTGCTAGGGGGATGGTTCAAGCTGATTCAAATGTGGCAGGGGGGCTGTTGCAGGCTGGAATGCTGGTGGCAACGGGCTGAAATGAAGGTGGAAGGGGGATGGTGTGGGCTAGATGTGGCAGGATCAGGTCCAAATCACGACATTACTGTGGCGTGACTGCGGCGTGACCGCGGCATGACTGCGGTGTGTTAGCCCTGTCCAGTGACATCTGTAGGGCAGCATCTTCCGGCCAAGAGTGAAGGGAGTAGGAGGAGGCGGGGCAACATTCCGGTCGTCGCCCCGCTGATAGAAATTGTGATTAGTCAGTCTCAACATTGATCACAAGACTCATGGAATACTATCACTGCGAACCGCCATGGGGTGTCGTCCTGAAGTAGGGCCAAATCACGGCATTACCACGGCGTGACCGCGGTGTGACCGTGGCGTTACCGCGGCATGACCGTGGTGTGACCGCGGTGTGTTGGCCCGGTCCAGTGACATTTGTGAGGCAACATCTTCTGGCCAGGAGTGAACGTAGCGAGAGGAGGCGGGGTAACATTTCGGTCGTCACCCCACTGGAAGAAATTGTGATTAGTCAGTCTCAACATTGATCACAAGACTCATAGAATACTATCACTATGAACTGCCTCAGGGTGTCATCCTAGAGAAGGGCCAAATCGCGGCGTGACCGCGGCGTGACCGCGGTGTGACCGCGGCGTGACCGCAGCGCGACCACGGCGTGACTGCGGTGTGACCGCGGCGTGACCACGGCATGACTGCGGCGTGTTGGCCCGGTCCAGCGACATCCGTGGGGAAACATATTCCGGCCAGGAGCAAAGGGAGCGGGAGGAGGCGGGGAAACATTCCGTTCATCGCCCCGCCGGAAAAAATTGTGATTATTCAGTATCAACATTGATCACAATACTCATAGAATACTATCACTATGAACCACTGCAGGGTGTCGTCCTGGAGCAAGGCCAAATCACGGCATTACCGCAGCATGACCGTAGCTTAACCGCGGCCTGACCGCGTGTTGGCCTGGTCCAATGACATCCGTGGGGCAGCATATTTTGTCCAGGAGTGAAGGGAGTGGGATGAGGTGGGGAAACATTCCAACTGTCGCCCCGCCGACAGATGAGAGAATAGATCAACTATTTAATATGCTATAACAAGGGATCGCTAGAGAAGGTTGTAGTGAGTGGCACAATGACGCAACGTCTAAAGGGAAACAAAATGAATAAAAAGAATCATACACCCTACACAAACCATTTAAAAATTCATTCACTTTTCCTAAACATGTAAATTTTATTTATAATATTCAAAGTGTGAAAAGGAAAGTGTCACGGTCAAGGAATATGCCTACTCGGGCAATGTCATTTATATTAAATGAGTATGATAAGCCAATTTATATTATTCAAAGAAAACAAAAAACTAACTAGCCACAAAACAAACACCAACAAGAGGCATATGAAAGACTCAAACCAAATCTAAACATGATACAAATAACTATCACTACTCTTTGGTTTAGAAGACAGCGCACCTCCATTGGAGGGGTTTTATTATAAAATCATGTAATTTCTTTATTATAAAAACATGACTTTATTTATAAAAACATGAATTTATTTATCAAATGAAACAATTATATTAAATAACACTTATTCAAGATATGCAATTCAATATAATTAAGCAGAATTAAGAAAGAAGCTGAATTTAATTTAAAGCATTCTTGAATTAAAGAGGCTAGAAGAGGGATCCTACCTCAAGGTGGAACCAAACTATCCACTTCAGCTCTTGGATCTTTCTAACTAAAAGTTTTTGCTCCCCCACTGGGTATACGCACCTTCTCACACATGCAAGGACACCTAGCCCCTATGCACACACCTGCATGGCCATGAGCATGTGCAAGGGGATCCTTGCACATATGCTTATATGAATATACCAATCTCTACTCACCTGCGTATGCATTTATATATATATGCATGGGCACACATAGCCCCATGCGCGCATAATCACTTCCACGGTTGACTATACATGTAACGGGGGAACCCACATACATATACTTTCTTACCTATGAACACGCAGGTGAGTTGCCCTTAACTTGGCTACTCAAAACCAATGAGCAGGGATCAACACACTACACAAAGGATATTAGGAACATTAAAACACATAAAGGATGCTACATAACCAGTGATAAACCAACCAATGGCATTAAATACTTACCTCGATTAGGATAACCAAATCCACCCGAACCAACATGAAATGATCCAACGCCCTACTGAAAATATAATATGGAGTCAAAAACACTGAAATCCCCAAATATATGAGGTGTGAGAAAAGTATTAACCATATAATCTTACCTCGGATCAAAGTCGGTGGACTGAATCAATCTGAACCCCATTTCCCCCCCTTCACAGAATATATTTACCCTTTGTCCACAGAAAGAAGTAAAATACCTAAGTGGCCAATGCGATAAAGAAAATAAAATAAAAACTAAACTAAAACATACTTGTCTCTTGTGACTATACACATCACCGCCCAACATATAAGAACCACAATGCCCCATGGGTCAAATCATGTTCCTGTAAGCAAGGGGTAAATAGATCCATGTTTCAAAATGATACTATCAAATAGTAAATTCATATTAATTAACAATTATTCTTCCTGTTAATGGTATATAATTAGTTTGGCTAGAGTTTCAACTTAATTTGGTTTTGTTCGATATAAGTTTTTATCACACCTGATAATAAAAGTTTACTAGAGGACACAATTTCTAATCAAATAGAATATATCATAACAAAAAATGGATCCACACTCTTCCCCCTTCCCCCTACCCCCTGCTCTGCAGACCTCCCCCCTGCCCCCTACCCCCTGCCCCCCTCCACCCTACCCCCTGCCCCCTTCCCCCGACCCCCTACCTCTGCCCCCCTCCACCCTCCACCCTACCCCCTGCCCTACAGACCTCCCCCCTGCCCCCTGCCCCCTGCCTCCTACTCTACAGACCTGCCCCCTGCCCCCTGCCCCTACCCCCTGCCCCCACCCCCCTCCACCCTGCCCCCCTGCCCCCTACCCCCTGCCCCCCTCCACCCAGCCCCCTTCCCCCCTCCACCCAGCCCCTACCCCCAGCCCCCTTCCCTCCTCCACCCATCCCCCTAGCCTGCACAGCCCCCCTATGACCCCCAGCCCCTAGCCTGCACCAGCCCCCCCTGCACCACCCCCATAGCCTGTACCAGCCCCCCTAGACACCCCCCCACCCTGCACCCCCACACCCCCTTCCCCCCTCCCCTGCACACTACCCCCCCCCAACCCCCACCTCGTACACCCCCCTCCTGGACAACCCCCCTCTCCCTTTACCCCCTTCCCCCTCCCCCTGCACCCCCACACCCCCTGCTCCCTTCATACTACCCCCACCTCCCACCCCCTCCTGGACAGCCCCCCTCCCCCTGAACACTGCCCCCCTGGACAGCCCCCCCCCCTGCACCCCCTTCCCCCCTCCCCCTGCACCCCCACACCCCATGTTCCCTTCACACTGCCCCCCCCCCCCTCCCTACACACTGCACCCCTTCTGGATATCCCCCCTCTAATACATGATCACATGTGTTTTTTTTAATTGGGACAAACACAAAAACTAGGATGAATAGTGTATCAAAACACTTGGTGTTATAAACAATTTTCAATAAATACACAATATGTATATGCTTACACAAAAACACTTTGTGTTAAAAACAATTTTCAATAAATACCGTCAAACAGACTCTTATATAGAGGTAGTAATCTTAACCAGTTCACAATAAGTGATGTCAAGCAAAGCCTTCAGGTTCATTTAATAGCATTTGAGCAGTTAAAAAAATAGGTGGCATTTTTTTTCAAAGAAAAACACTTCCACTAAAATTCACTAAAATACAACTTAAATAAGCAATAATGAAACTCATATACTGAAGCATTTCTCACAAGTGATAAATTTTATAAGCAGTGCTGTAAAACAAATCCTTGAAATACTTACCCCTTATGATAAGTAGTTTGAAAAATAACTGGTGTGTTCTATTTCTGAAAAAACACTAGTGCATAAATTTCAAGAACAAAACCACTTTAAAAACTATTTCAATAAACAATCAGAAAACCCTAACACAAAAGCACTTATAAAATTTGACAAAAAGTTGTATCTCTCATCAAAGGGATCCAAAAATTGATGCACTAGTGGATTGCTAAGAAATGATATCACATGTTAGAAAATAATATTGATTTATAAATAATAAACCACAAAATCAAGGTATATAGGCAGATAATGATAAATAATCATGAATCAATTAATAAAATCACCTAAGTAAAATATCACATATAACATAAAATCATGGTATGAAACCCACATATCATGGCATATTCAAGGCATTTGAATCTCTATGTTCCTAGAATGATGACTGAAACAACATTTTCATTCCATGAAACCTGAGGATAAAATACCCTAATATCATAAATCTATATGTAGAATAATTTAAATCAATCACTCAAGGTGAAATAATATTCAATTTTAATAACTATCAATAAGACCACAGTCTCATCCCTAAACACTTTGTCTTTTCCCCTTGCATGGGTTGAACACTCCCAAACATGATTATTTACCCTGAACTAACACATTCTTAGAATCATATCTAATATAAAAAAATTGCATGATAATATAAAAATAAACCTCTTATACCACTTTGTAAATTTCCAACCCAAGATCCACTAAACAGATCCCCAAGATAGTTGGTTACATGGCTACAAGAGTGCCACCACATATGTCAGAGGCAGCTGACCAATAGCGAGTGTATAATTATGGTATAATAGATATTCTATAACCTTATAAAAATAGTATCATATCAATATAAAATAACTACATAAAAAATAAGAAGAAGTATATATGAATGACATAGAATCAAATGATAACAATAACTGATAAAGAGAAAAATATCATCAGCATAAAACAAATGTGATGGTGCAAAGAAATCCCTCCCAAACCCCAACCACTGATAAAGCCCAATATTAACAAGACCAATAAGATAAAAACTAAGATAATCCTCAGCTATAGGAAATAAAATCCAAAATAAGGGATCTCCTTTCTAACTCCTCTTTAACACTAGAAGAAACCCCTTGGGGACACATTAATCAGAATAGAGATCTCGGCACTGTACAGGTTAGAACAAATCAAATCAATGAACCTCTGTGAAAATAATTTCATTTTTAGAATAGAAAAAATGAAACTCCATTTTATTGTATAAAAATATTTTGATATATCAATCTTCAAGGAAATATTACCATCCTTTACCTTCCTCTTCATGATATTCACACATTTAGAAGCATTGTAGAGGAAATTATGAATGTTCCTCCCAAGGATAAACCCAACCTGATTTGTCAAAATAAAACCCTTATCAATCTCACCCATCCTGTGCATCATGGTTTTTCTAATGACCTTTAGTATAGAAACCCAATAGAAATAGTCCTAAATTCTTTATATATAGATCATTATCTTTCTTTGGGATTAATACAACGATGTTGGAGTTCACCCAAAAAGGAATTGATTAAAGAATAAAAAATTCTCTCACAGCATTTATTACCTCAAGATAAAGAATGTCCCATTAAAACATGAAAAAAGTTTTATAAAAACATCTGGTCCAGCAACACCGTCCATTTTTAATTATAAGAGAGATGCATGAATCTTCTTTTTCACTGGGTGCCTCAACTATCCTTTTATTCTGAATATCTTCAATTCTTGGTTCATTTCATTTGATCAGTTTTTCAGTTTTTCCTTCTCCATTATCTGAGTAAATATCCTAAAAATAAAAAGTCACGAAATTTGTCATTTCAGTCTTAGAACTAAACATATTACTATTAATTTATAGATAAGTGAGACTCCTCACATTTTTCTCCATATGCATGCTATTAAAGAAAAGTGAATTTAGATTCCCCTCCTTCATCCAACTAATATTAAATTTATTATGAGAAAGGTTATCTTTTAGAGTCAAGATAATATCAATTTTGGATATGGATTTTATCTCCTCCTGAGAGGGCACATCCCGAGGCATGTTTTTTTTGTTATAAAATAATCAGATGAGATTAAGCCTCCTTAATGTCACTATCAAGATTAAAAAAGGATGATTTACTCTATTCTTTCAGTTTGTCCTTTACAATCTTTATCTTACAAGTTAGAATATGTAGAGGACTTCCCACAAAATCAATCTTCTGGGAATCCAAAACGATTTATCTACAGCCTGGCACAACAAGCCAAGAATTGTTAAACTTGAAAGGAAGTGGGTTTGACCTTGATCTATTAATACAAAATTAAATTAATAGAGGACTATGATCAGAATGCAATCTTGGAAGGGTGAGTCCATACATCTTAACTGCACTATTCCTTTCATCCAATTACACAAAGCACCTATCTAATCTACCTTACAGCCTCCCCTTTTAAGTATATTGGTTCCATGTTTAATCAAATCTAGATATGGAAATGTTGTCCAAGCCACATTTATCAATACAAGAAAAAAATTCACTAGTTGAGATTTTATAGAAATTACTACTAGTTTTTTAATCAGGCCTCAAAATAGCATTAATTACACCAAGAAGAATCCAACTCCTAGAAATATTCTTTGAGATGGATGCCAGATTTATTAAAAGATATCTTCATCTTGTATATAAATTGAAGGCATAGACAAAAGTCATAGAAATAGTAGTGTTACCAATGCAATAGGAGATGGTCACTGACTGATGATCATTATGGAAGGAATTGATAGTGACACTATCATTATTAAGAACCAACAAGGACTATGTGGCATCATCAAATTGATAATTATAAAAAAATGAGTAACTGAAAGATTTACATTTGAATTCCATCCAATTATCAAACTTCAATCTTGGCTTGGTAAGACTAATCAGTATAGGTTTTTTGTTCACAATAATGTGCCTAAGGGTTTTAACCATGGGAGAGTTCCCAAGCCCTTGGAAGTTCCAAAAGATGACCTTCATTACATAGAAGACCATAGCCTAGTACTAGGCCTATCATAACATTGTGTCCTTCCTTTATCAAAACCAACAGTTTCCAAAACCTCTTCACCCATATCATCTATTGCATCAATAGATGAGGGGTCACACAGGTCCTGTTCGGATGGGGAAAACTCTTTGTCATCTCCCATAGAGGATTCGGTACTAAGGGAATTGAACCAGTTATCCGATTAAACATGGGTCAAAAGAAGGCTTCCAAGTAGTTTCCTCCTTGAAATCTTGGATGAAGGAACTATTGATAAATCACTAGTGTGATAATAACCATATCCTTGAAATCTTGTAAGATAATTAGACTACTCAGTAGAGAATTCATTAACTCTAAAGGAACCAAAAACTAAGGCAATTATCTAGATAGGATCCTGCTCAAAATCTAGATTAGAATAAGAATAATCATCTTGCTCTGTAAGTAAAGTAGGTGTTGGTTCCTCATCATAGACAACACATGAAGCCTTCCCTGGTGGTAAAAAATTACCTTCTCGATCTCCATAACATTTAAATCCTTATTTCGTATTGAAGTATTGTCCTTCTCTATTTCCATCTCATTGGAACCTTCACTGGTAGTGAAACGGTGACCTGATCGGGTTCCATAACAATGATATCATTAACTAGCACTAAAGAATTGGCTAGTGCAGGTTCCATCTTATCGGAATACTTCACAAGTTCTGAAGTATTGGCATGTTCAGGTTCTAAAATGACACCCTACATAAGATATGAAGTAGTGAGCTACTCACTGGAAAAAACACCATGACTAGAGACCATGACAATAGTATCAGTAGTATCATGTATATGACCAGACTCATCAATAGTATGGACAAAAAAACATCATTAAAGGAATTCCTACATTAGTTCTCTTAGAAACATCTAGGATTGGATCACCCTTGTATCCACCCCCATGAGAAGGGGCCTCCATAGATGTTTCATGACCAGAGGGTGGGACCAAACCCTTATCATTATTTCTTCTACTACTGGCATCGTCATGTACCCTAATCTTTCAATGATTGCATAGTTTGTTTCTATTGCAGTCAGAGGCCACATGCCCAAAAAATGACAATTTTCATAGAATTATAGCTTCCTCTCAAGAAAAATATCAATATTAATATCCTCATATCTGGTGTTTAGAACCACTTCTTTAACAAGGGTGGAAGCCATATCAACCTCAACAAGAATCCATACACAATGCCTAAAAAATGGATTGTCCATCTACCTATCCATAAGGAATCTAAATCAACCATAGGGTTTAACTATTTCACAACATTCAAAACATGCACATAATAAAACCTTCAAATTCAGAGAAAGAATCATCACTTAGAAATAATAATAAACTGGTAAAACATGTAAAAACACTACATTAGTTAATCCTTCCATCCACCTAAAGGAAAACTGAAATATTCTAGTTGCAAAGATGCAAAAAATCATAGAGAATAAGAATCTCATACCTGGAAGTAAGATTCAAATCAAACTAAACCAAAAATAGGGGGATATATAAACAATTGTCACTGCCTCAAAATGTTGCACAATGCTGCAGAAAATAAAGGATGAATGGGGGATGTGAACATGCCTAGAATCATGAACAGGAAGGATTTTGGTGGAAGAATAAGACTATAAAAGTTCAAGAATGAATTTCACTTGGACATGTTTGAGAGGTGAGATGTTACCATGAAGGCGACCAGGTTGCCTCGTTCGGTGGTAGCGACGGGCAATGTCATGAGGGGGATGAGGATGGGGCAGCATCGCAAAGGCTGTTCGGAAACTGTCAGGGGATAAGGATCAGGGAGAGGAGAGGTCTCCAAGGCCGTCAAGGAAGAAGGGCTGCCACCGAGAGGATAGGTCGCCACTGAGAGTAGAGGTCGTCGCCAAGATAGGAGAAGTCACGAGGGTGGAGGAGAGCGGCTGAGAGGAGAAGTCGCGCTGAGAAGAGAGGGTCGTCGAGAGAGAAGAGGTTGCAGGTATAAGGTGGGTCACGAGGGGTCGGGGGAGGAGAGGAATCGCGGACTGTGGTGAGGAGGAGCCCGATAAATGGTCAAAAAAACATAGATACATATTTTTTTAATCATGGCTATAAATAATGATTTAGCCACAATTTTAATAGAAGTGTGGCTATAAACTAATCTATAGCCATGTACTTATAAAATTGTGGCTATAGGTTCGTGGATATAGCCTTGTTTTCTAGTAGTGTTCACAAATAGCTGATTGAAGGACTATCTTGAGAAACATGGGATAAGGCATAAAGTTTCAACAGTAAGAACTCTGCAACATAATGGAGTAGTTTAGAGAAGAAATCAAATTTTGAACAACATGTCCAGAACAATACTCATTGATAAAGACCACCCAGATAAATTTTGGAAAGAAGCAGTGATGATAGCAGTCTACAATTCAAATAGATCTTTACTATGTCCGAAAGAGGAGAAGACTCCATACGAGTTATGATATGGAAATAAGTCATAATTGAAGTACTTTCAAGTCTTCGAAAGTAAATATTTCATTATCAATAAGGAGAAACATAGGAAGTTTGAATCTTGTGGGGATGAAGGGATATTTCTTGGCTACTCAAAGAAAAGAAAATCATATAAATGTTTCAATAAGCGGATAAAAAAGATAATTGAAATTCATGATGTGAATATAGTGGAGAATGAACAGAGTCCTCAGCAAATACATGATCAGACTTAGGAATATAGTGATGAAGATATGATCAGTTCAAGAGACACTATAGCTCTAGAGGTTGATTCAGAAGAAGACTTTGATGATGAGAATCAATCAGTGTCTTTCCAAAGACCAGCAAGAAGAGCTGAAATTTATAGGAAGAACATAATTGGTGATTATACAGCACCATTACAGACAAGGAGGATGAAGTCTCTACAAAAAACATCATACTTATCACAAGTGAATCCTAAATGCTTTGATGAAGCATTTGGAGATGAGAATTGGGTTCAGGATATGAATAAAGAACTTGACCAAATTGATAATAATCAAGCGTGAGAAATTTTTTCGAGACCAACAGACAAGAATGTCATCAGGAAAAAATGGGTCTCTCACAACAAAATGAATGACGATGGTGTTGTGATTCGAAACAAAGCATGACTGGTGTGTAAAGGGTACTACCAGATAGAGGGTATTGATGTTGATGATACATTTTCACTTGTTTCAAGTCTGGATACAATAAGGTTATTCTTGGTCATAGTAGTGCAAAGAAAGTTTAATGTTTTCCAAATGGATGTCAAGTCAGCATTCCTGAATGGAGTTTTGGAAGAAGAAGTTTACATTGAGAAACCATATGGTTTTCTCATTCATGAATACGACAACATAGTTTGTCGGATGAAGAAGTATTTATATGGTTTGAAGTAAGCACCAAGAGCATGGTATTCAAGGCTTGATCAATTTCTAAAGAATATTAGTTTCCAGCATAGTGGAGTTGATTATAATCTATATTTCAACAATGGAAGTAGTCAAAGGATGATGGTGATGGTTTATGTTGATGACATAATATTTGGTGGAACAGATGAAGCACGATGCATATAGTTTTCTGAATTCATGAAAATCAAGTTTAAAATGTTGATGATTGGTGAGATGATGTTTTTCCTTGGCTTACAGGTGATGAAATAAAGGAGTGGAAATTTTATTTCTCAATATAAATATTCTAAGGAGGTTTTGAGAAGGTTTGGAATGGATAATTACAAAGAAATAAAGACTTTGTTTGCTACCCGGTTGAAACTATCATGGGATGATGAAGGCAAGACAATTAATATCACTGAATACAGAAAAATCATTGGAAGTTTGTTGTAACTGACAACGATAAGGCCTGATATTGTATTTTCCACATTCCAAGAAGCAAGGAATCAAATAAAGCCCAAGGAGATCCACATGATTGCAGTGAAAATAATACTTTATTATATCAAGGGAATAGTGGATTTTGTCTTAATGTATAATGACAAATCTCAGCTGAAGTTATTGGGATATATAAAGATAGATTGGGCCGGATCAGCAGATAATAGGAAATCAACGTCTGGATATGCCTTTTATATTGGAGGATTGTGTATTTCTTGGTTGATCAAGAAACAATATTTCATTTCTTTTAGCACCATGGAAGCTGAGTATATTGCGGCTACTCAAGCCTGCACGCAGCTATTGTGGATGAAGCAGCAGCTTGAGGATATGGGAGTTGCAGTGAAATATTTGATCGGAATTAATTGTGATAATTCAAGTGCTATAAATCTTAGAAAAAATATAATCCATCACTCAAATACAAAACACATTGAAATCAAATATCATTTTATCAAGGAGTAGGTGAAGCAAGGGCTTGTGAATTTGGGGTATGTGCCAATAGAACAACAAGTTACAGATATCCTAACAAAAACCTTACCCAAAAAATCATTTGAAAGATATCGAATGGCTCTAGGAGTCCAGTAGAATCCCCACACTTGAAAAGGTGTGGATGTGGGACCCCCTCTCCCCGAGGTATGATGTGTCTTTTCCTAATGTGCTAATATGTATTCTTTACCCTGTTTCAAACAACCTTGAAGTGCCCTTAGGGTTCGTTGACAAAGGGAGAGAAAGTGTGACTAGTTCAGGGGGAGAAAAAATATGGGGAGAAGCTTTTAGGTGGAGCAGTGAGATAGTGGGAGTTGAAGCTAAGCTGAAGCTATTAGGAGGATTTGTTTGGAGGAGCTGTAACATAGGGGGTATTAAATCTAATGATGCTAGAAGTGATGGATTAAAGATTACATATCACGACAGTTGAGGTTCATGATGAAAGCAGTTGTTTGGTTTCAAGAGCTGTTGTTAGGAATAAAGTGATTCATTAATGAAATTTTCATTATACTCTTGTTTCTCATGCCGAGAATAGATCATGTGGGATTAGAGTATGTGTTGAGTAAATCCTTGATCACTATCTTAATCGCATGAAGCGAATGCTGATTGAAGAAATATAGAGTGTTAACGAAGTATCAAAATGAGACGAATTGTTATGAGAAAAGTTGTCAACAAACCCAAAGGGGGGGATTTTTGGGGAAAATACCTCAATGTGTCCTCTCGATATGTTTTGGGTGGGATTTTGTTTGTTGACAAGTTTATATGACCATGAATAAGTATGGTTGGTGTTTTCCAAAGATAGGTTTTTAAGGCAGCATAGTTTCCCAGTGTTTGCCAAGTTTTGGGGCTTCAAAATCAAGAATTTGTGTTTGAAAATGTAAAGGTTTCATTATAGTAATGAACGATGTGAAGAACAGAGAAAGAAATCAAAAAAGGTATAGAAACGTGGATCCCGAGATGTGGATTGCATACCATGTCTAGGAAGGGTTTGTGGTTGCATACCAGGTAGCGGGAAAGGTACGTGGAAGCGGTTCACGGAACTGAAAATGGTTTGTAGTAACAGTTTGCAGCAAAGGGAATACGGTATGTGGAAGGCATGATAGTTCAGAGGATGGTGGAAGAGAATGGAATTGTGTAGAAGCAGAGGTAGTACACAGATCATGGTGGAAAAAATGGTTTGTAGAATGGCTGTGGTTCACGACAAGAGGATTGGTATATGGTGAAGGCTATACCGAATCAAAGATTCAGTTAATCTTGGATTAGTGAATTTTGAGGATATATTTGACTGTATAAGTAGTGCTAATATCATTTATTATAAGTGAGAGTGAATATCATTAGAGAACATCTATTTTCTCTGGTAATTCGGTGAAGTTTGAAAGAAGTTCACGAGGGAGAATTATGCGAAGGCTGAAGAGGTTCACATGGAAGAAATTCTGCTAAAGGTTTTTGTGAGGAGTTGTTGAAGGATGAAAAGGAAGAACATCTGTGGAAGAAGAACTTGGTATGCATGGGGGGAGCTTTGGTACGCAGAAGAAAAGGCAGTCTACAAACAGAGAACAGTTTGCAGACAGAGGGTGTTTCGTAGAGGTGGTTCATGGAGTCGGTACAAGGAGGCGGTATGTGATAGCGAAGGAAGAGGCAGTCCGCAGATGAAGGATGGTTCGCAGAAGTGGAAGCAGTACACAAAGGATGTGATCTATATATCATACCTAATACACAGTATGTGGTAGAACAATGTGGTTTGTGATTTGCACAAGGAATCTTTCAAAAGCTTTAAATCTGTTTGTGAAAGTATTTTTCGGTATCTAATAGTACTTGAAAATGTGTATTTCATCTACTAGTGAAAAAGATTCTTCAATAGAGAATCTACCTAAAGTTGGGGATATAGGAATTCATGCAAATAAAGTGACCTACATGTCCATAAACTGTGTTCAACCTAAAAGTCTATAAACTATGAGTGGATTCCTTTCCAAGAGCAGTGAGTGAAGGAAGAGGAATACAGTGACCCTTTCCACCAGTAGTGAGCCAGAGAAAGAGGCATAGGGAGTGACCCTTAGGAATGTAGTGATCAGACCCTAAACCTTGTAAAGCCAGTGAGTCTAGGCATAGAAGATCTAGCCCAAATATTGTACTCATTATTGGTCATGAGCCTTAGTGAATTTGGTGCATCGACACACCGTTGTTGTATACTCCTTGGACATTTCCCAGTGAGGGTGAGCCAAGAAAAAATTATTGTATCTCATGCATGATTTAAATTTTTTTCTTATTTTGCAACATGAATGAGAGAGAAGAGAGTTTTATTTAACGATGAAACAAGATCCGAATGGGAATAAATTTTAATCCATCATACCCTGATTCACCACCACTCTCAGGGTATTCGACCTAGTGGACCTAACAAATTCCATTCAAGGGTGTTGAAAAAGTTTAAGTAGGGGTTGTACTAGAGTGTTATAAGCTTAAATTGATTTGTATTTTCTCTTTTCTTTTTTCTTAGTTTCATTAATCTCTCTTCTTCCCATTTCAACTCTCTTACCCTTCACATGTAGGGGTAAAACCTTTGAGTGATCTGGGAAGGGGGGTTTCACTTTTGTAATGTCAGAGTCATGTGATTTAATTTGAAAATATCTTTTTCTATTGAATGATTTATATTTTTAGTGGTGTCCAATTCTCTTAATTCGATTTTATTTTCAGGTTTTGGTTTCATTAACTGTTTAAAGCTTTGGTTGAAGAGCTTTAAACTTCCTCTACATAGTGCAGTTTATCTCGATCGAGCATATTGTGTTGGGTGGTGAGTGTCTAGCGATCATTGACACGTGTGTGGAATAAGTTAACCTTTTCTTTATTTCTAAGGAGCAATAATTCCTGATCAAGACTTTCCTTAGTTATTTGGGAATGTTTTATGAATTTACATGCACATAATAGTGATTTTCATTTCTTCATTCAACCAAGGGTGATTGATAACTCGATCTATGAGTCTTTCACTTGTCATTCAATAGGAAGAGAGGTGGGATGATCTTTATAACTGTGATTACATTGAAAAAAGGTAATCCTACCCTAACCCCTTCACTTTCTTCATCAATTTGGTTCAAACTTCATTTTTATTTCTTTATTTCTTTTTAACATCAAATGATTTAAAAAGGAATATTCACTTCTTTCTCTATTTTAAAGTGATATCTTGATTGTTACATGCTCCTCTATAGAGACATCCTAGGTTAACCACTTTACTGTATTTTAACTTAGGAAATATTTGTTTTTGTGACACCCCACGACAGGCATGTGTCATTGGTTGAGGCATGTGGGGTTGATGGTTTGTGTGTCGTGCTTTTGGGTCGGTGAGGTGACAGAATGATGATCTATTTGTGAAATGTGGTTGTGTTGTACTAGATGTCTAAGTAGTTATGGAATGAATGAATGTTTAATAATGTTTGAAATGGCATGGTTTGGTTTGGTTAATGAGATGGAAATTTTTTAATAGAAAACTTAATGATGGGTTGTGTGATCAAATGTGGTTGATGCTAAATAATAAAATGAATAGGTGTTAAATGTAGAGGAAATGTAAAGCCGCTTATCAGGGCTCTTCACCTTTTGAAATGACTGTTGTAGATACTAATAAATGCATTTAGAGGTGGCAGCAAAGGTGACAGTGTTGTGAGTTGGTTGTTTGTTTGAGAACCCAAAGGTTGGTCTTGAATGTTTGATGCTATTTATATATATATATATACTTTTATTTTCCTTGTGATTTATATACACACCCCACCCATGTTGAACATTATGTGCTGAACACCCACATAGTCACAAGGGGTGTCTTTCCCAACATCCTGGTGGGAGGATGGATGGTTGGCCACCTGCTCTTCTCTGCTCCCTATTCCAAGTGATGATGTCCCAATATTCTTTAGGCGAGTTGTGATATGGTTTCATAGGTGTCTTCGGGATGATTTGTGATGTGGTGTCCCAGGTATCTTCTGGATAAGTTGTGATGTGCTTTCTCAGGTTTCTTCAGGATGAGATGTGATGAGATTTGTTGTGATGTGTGTCTCAAGTGTGTGTGGACAATATATGTTGTGGTGTGTGGATCAGGTGTGTGCAGACAGGATGTGTTGTGGTGTGTGGTTCAGGTGTGTAAGAGTGGGATATGATCTAGTACATTTAGAAGAGGTGGGAGCGTTAGGACGTCTGTTTTTGGGGCGTGAGAGTGGATAATCAGTAGAAAAGTGGTGCAGGTTACCCTATCATCGATGTGATTTACTTTATATTATATTACTTGGCTTGAATTATTTGGTGATTATGCATTGATGAGGCTGGGATGGTTAGTATACTTGTTTAGGTGTTGTTTGGTTCTATTGTTTTCTCACAGGATCATTAGTATGCTTCTTTCACATGTGCACAAGACACTTCATCTTTTCCTACTAAGTATACTTGTATGCTCACCATACGTATATAAAACTATTTTCAGGTTTCTAGAAGGATTATGTGGACCATGTTGGACATTACTAGTTCGGACCCTTGACAATTGTTGTGTCGCTGCTTTAGCTTTACTTTTGAGCATTTACTTTGGAGACTTTTATCTGTATCAGTTTTATTTACACATGCATGTGAGAGTGGTTTGGGTTTCCCTTTTATATTATGTCTTGGAGTTATTTGTGGATGATTCATTATATCTCTCAATCTTATTTCTTATAAAGGGTAATGTCTCCCATATTGTGAGATTTGTACACCCATGATGCTAGTCTCCAACCCGGGGCCTACTGGAGGCGGAACTCGGGGGGTCATTATCTCTCTCCCCTCATTGTGGTATCTTTTGAGGGAGGGGGTCATGAAAGTCTCATCCTTCATTTTCAATTTCACATGAGTAGAAGGTCCTCCTTTTCAATGTAAGGCTAAAGTTTCATCCAGTTAAGATTTGTTCCCATTGGTTTGGTTCATACATTGTTACTAATGTTTATCCATTTGGTGTTGTTCAGGTTCAGAATGAAGAAACAAAACAAACCTTCACTGTCAATGGGCAGCGGCCGGATCACTTCCACAAAGTCATTATAAAGTCTCTGATGGAGGAACTCTATGTTCAAGAAGCAACCTACAAATGAAACCCATTAGGTTTTATCATTCCTTCATACATATTATTTTATTACAGTGAGGACACTATATACTCTAGGTGTGGGGGGATGGTTATATTCTTGGGTTAGGATTTTTTATCATCTTTCTTATTTTTCTTTTTCTTTTTTTATTTTTTACTTTCTGAATAGTATTGTTACTTTCCCCTTTTTCCCCCTCACTTTTGTGCTGAAATATTCATTTTTTATGCCCAATTAATCATGGAAAATTATTTTCACTTAATCATGGAAAATAATATCCACTTAATCATGGAAGTTATTGAAAATTCATGAGAAATTTTTCTATTTCATGTCGTTTTAACATTTAGAAAAAAAATTAATGATAAAATGTGTGTTTTATCATGAATTTAACAGAGGTGTCATTTTTTCTTGAAAATTGGTTGTTTTTAAATGATATAAATGGTTATATCACTTTGAAACCTTTGAGAAGAATGGTACTCTTTGTGTGAGTAGTTTATAGGAAAATTTTCACTTAATATCTCCACACATATTTTCACTCAACCATGAAGTGTAAATTTTTACTACTCAATATAAAGTGAATATAAGTTAGGTTAATATTTATCAGCTTTCCAAAATAATTTTTCTATACATTCGTTCCTTATCCTATCTTTTTCATTACTGTACCGGATTGACCTATGTGTGTGTAACTGTTATCCAGTTATTGTACGCCCTCAAAACAAAAAATAAACTAAAAAACAAAAACAAAAAATCAAAAACAAAAAAAAACAAAAAAAATATGGGTTATCCCTTGGGAAAGTCAAAAACCGCTTTTACTTGACCTTTTATCTTGTTATAACTATTACAATTAGTGTTGTGAGGAGATCAAACAAAGATTGAGTGATGAGTGTAAGATTTGTTCCAAGTTCAACTTTTGGAAAAAAACAAAAATAATAATAGAGGGGATCAATGAAATGTACAACATATGGGGATATCTAAATTGGGAGATTAAGGTTTGACTTTTGGGAATGCGTAAGTGAGTGGGTCTTGAAATTTGATTGAAAAGGATATAGAGCATATTCGGTGGACATAATCATTTAAGAAAAAAATAAATAAAATAACCTATATTTATTGCATAGAAAGTGGAAAGAATAACATGAAATGGTTGTCACACATACACATAGAGAGTTAGTGACATTGTTGAATTTTGAATTATTTTATCAGATTGGTATCATTCATCTTCTTGAATTTCGTTTCGATACAATTTATGAGACATCTTTTTCCATGATCACTGAGAATAACTCTTTAGTGTGATTTTTTCTTTGATCACATTGCTATAAAGAATTAAATTTCTATTCAACGTTAAATCTTAATGAAGTTGGGAATATCTCTATGAATAATTCTTGGAAATGTGAATTTACCCAGGAGTGAAAATGTTTAGGTGTGGAGTGTGATCGCACCACGATTCACAGTTTTATTTCACCCTTACACCACTGTATTAACTGATTTTGTTTTGTAAATTCCAGTTATTATAAGAAATTTCATTTCATGTTTGATTCAATAATTTAATGTTTATCACTATTAAAAAATTCTATTTCACTTGTTTTGATATTTTCATTGTAGTTGGAGGTGATTTGGAGACCACGTGATAAAGTTGAAGAAAAATGGGTCAAACTATGCAAGATTTCAAGCACCCCAGTAGACTCAAACGGACACTGCAACTAATTTGTGCATCCAATTGGTCTGATATTTTGTGGGATGATCAAAAATTATATGGGATACGAATCTTCTGAAGACACTCAATCTCAATTCGTCCAATAAATGGTCTAACCGAACTAATTTTTCCAAAAGACTGAATCTGCACAGTCAAAAGTTTTGTTTTGTATTTTGGCCATATCTAGAGCTGTCGACTTCCAAATGATTCCAAACGTTCGATGAAGATATTAAAAAGGTGGGGAAACAATTTTTTAGTTTTCTAAAAATCAACATAAGTCTTTCTACCCACCCAAAACCATGGTCCAAGTGATTTCTCGAAATTTGGGTGCCCAAAACCACCATCCATTTTGCCTATAAAATAATATCTTGGGCACCCCATTTGTAAGTTTAAACCAAGAGAAAAAATCTGCCATTTTGGAGACCCAAATGAGTCTTCTACTCATCCAAGAATTTCTGGAGGCCCCTATCCTCATAGGAGGTTCAAGGATGAAGGTGAAGTTCCACTCGGGCCTTATCCTCCTCTCGATGGTGAGCTAAACGGTGGACGGTCATTTCGAGGGAGATACTGTAACATCCCAGGTAAATAAAGAATAATATATATTTAATAATATTTATATTTTTGAATTAAATATTAATTTTACTTTAAAGGGGTTTTTATGTTCGATAGCGTACCCGATACGCAACAACGGGTTTCTTTGAATTCTTACGTTACACACTAATAATATTATATTATTATTTTAAATGGTAGTTAACTCCTAGCTATTTTATTGGTGGGAATGAACAAAACTAACTACAATATGATTATACATGTTTATTAAATGTATTTACATTTATCCAATAAAAGTTATAGGCTTAAAATGTGAATGAATCTAATTTTAAGCATAATTTACATTAAAAGGCTGATTTACCGCCTTTTAATGACCAACCCTCTTTAAATCTAATTTTGGTCACTTTAATACATTCTATTTGAACAAATAAAATCCTTATTTGTAATGGGGACATAAAAATTTACTTTGTGTAAATTTTTGGAATTTTTCTGATAAAGTTCATTTTCTAATGAATAGTGAAAAATATTGTATTTTAATTCAAAACTGTGTTTTAATCTAATTTATTTATATAGTTAGATTATCTTTTCAATTGGTTTTAAAGTATAATTAGAATATATTTTTACCATTTAATCCAATTTTGGTCATTATAATTAATTTCACTTTGAAATTGGACATAAACAAGTGTCAATCTTTTGATAGTTATTGTTTCGTAAAAACACGCTATTTGTTTTAAGAATGGGAATTAATTTTAAATTAATTAATGCCACTTTTATGTTTTGAATTTGTAAAAATATACATCATTTTTGAATTCGTAATATCAAGTAAATCTTAGTCTGAATTTTTGGTATTTTTATGAAAAACTTCAATTTTTGATGAATAGTGAAACCACTTAGTAGTAGTTAAAAAAACTGACTTTTTCATTTAAATGAAATTTTACCACTTCTGTGAATTGAATTTCAAAAATCCGACATACATGGTAGTTATTAGTAATTAAAATGTGGTTCAATAAGATGAAAATAATTTTTGGTGAATAGTAACTTTTGACTTTTATTTACCGCGGTTAAAGGTAAATAAGGTAATTCAAGGTAAAAAGAATATTATAATAATTCAAAATTACCTTAACACTTGTCCTAACCTTATTGTATGATTCATGGTAGACCAAGGTCATCCTTGGGTCAATTTTGGGACCCCATGGGGCCACTTGGGAGTGATATTGATACTTTAGATTAATTAATTTAAAGTAAAGACAAAAATGACATAAACAAATATCTCTTTGTAAATTAAATTTTACATGGTGTTATATAAGTTTGATTTTAGACTATAATAATTCATTGAAAAGATAAAAATATTTCCTACATCATGGTATTTTTTTTATAATTTTTAGAAATCACATAAATTAAATTAATTATGACACAATAATGATGTAGTATTTACCTTATTAATAAAAGATTTAAATAAATAAGATTATAAATATTAAAATAACATCTAAAACCTATCCAATTCTTATTGGATGAATTTATTTCAACCATGAGTCATATTATCTTCAACTTTAATGATTTTTGGACCTTTAGAAACCGAATATATTTATATAATAAAATAATGTTATCACACATTCCTAAAGAGCTCCTCCTCTCCCTTATAAAAGGAGACCACTTCTAACCAATTCCTCACACATCTCAATTCTTTTGGCTCGTCCAACCTCTACCCAATTAATCTCTCTACATCCCTCTCCTCCTCCTAGAAGCCTTACCTTAGGCAGAAGGTACTTCAAGAAGTCCTTTGGTTCAAACCAAAGGGAGTTACCCAAATTAAAGGTAACGATTTCTCTTAAATTGTTTTCTTTTATTTTACTTCTCCAACACCTAAACTCTTTTTATTCCCTTATTTTGTAACAACACCAGTATCCTCAATATACTAGGATGTTTTTATGAGAAGTATTCAAAATACACTTACACACACCTCCATCTAATGGGTGAAGAACATAATGTTTCTGTGGATGGAAAACTAATGCCTCATGAAACGATGATTGTTCAAATATCTCCAATCGCCTCTCATAGTATCCATTATGATGGCATAGTATTTATATATGATATATATTATTTTTATGTTTTCTTTATGCTTCTGTATTTTTTCATTTATATAAATACTTTATGGTTTCCATAGTGGGTAAATACGATAATCTCATTAGAAGAAGTGCGGACTACCGCCCCCTCAAAGTGATATGACTCGTTAATGCCTTATGTGGTGTGTATAAAAGATAGAGTTAATAATATTTTATATGATATTATACTGGAATTATAATATAAATATGTATAATTATGTTTTTAATTCCATTAAAATAATAAATAGAAATGTAAGTAGCGTTCATGCGTACGTACGGCTTACTGTCTCCATGAGTAGTGCATTTCATTTCTTACCTCTAAATGTTATGTACTATTATAAATATATATATATACTGGATATATATGATATATATGATATCTAAATAATTAATTTCATTCTGGATATAATGGACTGTTAACCACATGGACAACTTGTAAATATAAGGTGTTCATTTTTTACTCAAGTACCAAATATTGAAAAAATGAATGTTATTAACTTAAATGATTAAATAATGTTTATAACATGGTAATAAATGATATAAAAGGAATAATAAACTTGAAAAATGTTCTTAATCAATTATAAATTAACTTTAGTTTATTATTCAGGAGATTAAAGAACGATCGTGTCAAGTCGGACATGAGGTAAGGGATTTTCTTATCTCACTTTTAATTCCGTGAGATTTCCATTGTTCGCCACTTATTCATTGCATGTGGTGTATTTTGTACTTCCATTTGATATATATTATCATGATTCTCATTATATTCATGTTATTATGTGATTCATTTGGTGTTTATTAACTTTTGGTCATATGACTTAGTTGATTACAACGATTTAAAGGGTTTCATATCACTTTTTTATTCCCATGAGATTCATTCTATATTTGCCACTATTTCCTTCTGTGCAGTGTATGTACTGACCATGATTGTACCATTTGTGTAATATAATTTCATTTATGAGTATTTACATCTTCATTTTATGATCTTTCTTTCATGTGGCGTATGTTTTGTAAGTTACCAAATCGGTAAGGGAACCTTTCACCCTCCTCTTTTTAAAAGACTTCTTTTAGTTATGTCTTTTAATTTACCTCTTATTATGTTAGGATATGTTCTTCTATATCCTTATTGATGTAAAATTTATGTCCAAGTGATGAGATACCCTTTTTATCTCATCAACTCATTTTTTGAATTTTAAAGTGACACTATTAGGCTGTCGAATTTTTACAAGGGAACTTCTTAACCCAATTTCAATTCTTTGAGTTCAACTTGTACTTCTTGAATATGTCATCCTATAAATATTTTTGAATGACCTGTGATTGTTTTACACTTAATATTCACTTATATTGGGTGTATTTATATTTTTCACACATAATTATGTGATTGATTTATCCTTAATTTAAGGATACCATCTTTATAAGGGATTTCATCCCAATTTACATTTCCACTGAGACTTCATTTGTTGTTATGCACCAATTCACTCTTATATGGTGTATATAATGTCCTTTGACATATTATATCATTAATACCTTTATTCTCATGATATTATAAAGTTCTTATTAAAATTTATTCTTCAATTATTTGTATTCAAGTGTCTCTCTTTTTGTTAAAAAACTCTTTAACTAAAATATCATTCTAAATGTTTTAAAGATTTATTCTTCTAAATATTTATCATTAATGTCCATGTTTTCAAAATGGGTTTTAGGATTTATTTATATGGACATTAATTTTTTCAAATGATAATTCATTTAAAAGCTTCAAAGTGGTATGAGACACTTTGATTCAAAAATGTCTTTTTAAAAGGTTTTGAAAATGATTAGATAAAACATTGTTTATTTTAATATCTTGATTTGATATATTGGAATGTGGAAATGTTATCTTTTTTTTATACTTGTGTTATGTGTTATTATTATGTTATGTTTATTGGGCATTGTTTACGTATATGGGTGGTTTCGTGATAAACCTAGGGCGGGTGAGCCCGAGATAGCTCTCCAATGCATTGGGTAACGTGATGAAGGTAAACGTGATGTTTCTCCTAAGAGATTTAGGGAATATACTGTGATGGGTATTCCAAGTGTAACTCCCTATGTAGTTGTGATAGCTACAATGTATGTTTGATTTGGATTCCATAATTAACCTTTATGATTTATGATTTGTGTGTGTTATTCATAAATCTTATGATTTCTTAAGGTATGTTATGATTGAAAAGTATGGTTTCACTGATTTGTATTTATTGATGGGATAATGTTTTCCTTCCTTATTTTATAACCCTTACTGAGCTTTTTATGCTCATACCAATATTTTAAAATGTTTTCCACAAGACTTAAAGATTAATAGGGTCAAGGATGGGATCAAGGAAAAGTTATGCTATCTAAAACATGGAACTGGACATGTTTTTTTTAAGTGTTTTTATTTTATGAAAAAAATGGATACTGAGTAGTAGTGTCTACATGTAATATTCAAGTTGCAATGTAATTGTTATTACTAATTATCTAAATCTATAAACCTAAAGAGATCCTCTATGTGAATTATTCATTTAATTCTAGATTATGTAATGTTAAGGCTGGGTCCTTATAGTTGGTATCAGAGGTCAGTTTAGACAACTTTAGGGATTATGAGTTTTCGTTAGACACATGGTTAGTCCCTATGTCTATTATTTCAGTTAAATTCTTGTTTTATAACTTTTTCATATCAAGGAAAGTCAGTTAAAAATGGAAGGTGGATGATCTCAAACAAAATTCCTATCTCTTCCTGATGACATGTTTGCAATAATTATTTCAAAGTCATGTTCGGATGATTTTGAAACTTTTTCTATCATACAAATCACTTGTAAGTAGTTTTTTGAGATATCAAAAACCTCCAATATACCTCATTATCATCATGGATCATGGGTTTTATTTATACAAATCCTATTTTCACAATATTCTCATATTTTCAAGAAAGGTAAATATTATCAAGGCATTTTCAAATATTTTACCTTATCACGAGATTTTGAAGCATATTATGATTTTAAAAAAGGTGTTGAATAAGAAGACCCTTGAGCAACCTATTTATATTTGATTTACAATATAGTCTCAGCACATACCTATGGTATTTTAAAAAGACCATTAATTTTAAGTTTCGATTCAAATTAAGTCCGATTATTTTATAAAAATCATGTTTTATCAGATGTTTTGAAATTATATGTCATACAAGATTATTTTCTAAAACTATTTTTCTGTGAACACCCATATGACCCATGTTGTACAAGGTTTATTTGTATGGAGGAAGCAAATGATTTTTAAGGATCTCTAAATCATTATTGCGATGCATGGACATTCTACCTACGTGAACAAGATGACGATGAAACCAAATGGACACCATGATCAAGGTATGATGTTCTTCATTTTGGGGATCAATTTATTTTATCATATGGTGGTGAAATAAGACTTCAAGAATTAATATGTTGATATCATAATGAATTTGGATGAAAATTAGAGGTATAAGGAAACCATTGAGGTTAAAACATGTTAGGGTTATTTTTGAGTTTTATAAAAAGGACAACCTGTAGGTTGGGTGACAACCCATCGCATCCAGCAAGGCTGCAGGAATCGAACCCACAACTGAAGGGCAACAAGGGTGCATCACCTACCACTAGCCTACTTGAAGTCCCTGGTTAGTATGACTTATTATTTTAGTAAAATGTTTTTATGGAACAAGAATAAGTTTATTTTTGGAACTTATGTTTTATCAAATGGATATACTTAGTATAGAAAAATTATTTAGTGATTAAGTGATAAAGGTTGTTGTGGAAAAAGTTCTCTATTTTGAGGAAACACTATATGCCTAAAGAAGATAGAATACTATGGATTTAAATTATGGAATAATGGTTAAAATTTTTGTTTGGAAGAATATATGTTTTTATTGTGGACATATGAGGATTTGGTTTATTTATGAAAATGATTAACCTATCATGGAGAACATGTTATTTTTTTAATTACTTTTCAATATGAGACTTTATGAGTAACTATTGTTATTTGGATATAAATGTTATCTTGGAAGACTATGTAATTAAATCCTTATGATATTTAGGTTTCAATCTTAGTTTGGATCACTTTTGAAGAATTTTATGGAAAGTTTTTTTTTTAATTGTCTTTGTTGAACTTTGGGTTTTTTTTTGAAAAATTTTGGAGATTAAGAGTAGTTTTTCTTTTTGTAAAAGATTATCCTTTTGAGTATTATCTGATCTCGCACTAAAAATTTTGGTTTTAGTTGATGTCTAAATACAAGGGAAATATATAGTTCTTTTTTGAATTATGTGATTCTCAATAAGATTATTCTTATGCGTTTGATGTGACCAAGTCTTTTTGAATGCTCTTTGTTTGGAGAAAAGATAAGTTTTGGTAGAAACTTATTAAAGGATGAAACTCTACTTAAAGGTAAGTATATTTCCTTATGTTCTTATTCTATGTAGTAAATTAGTTATTCCAAATTATGAAAAGGAATGTAAAACAAAAACGTTTTTGGTTTACGTTTCCTACTAGGTAATCAAAGATCTTTTAACACATTATAAGTTTGTGATTTTCTGGTGGTTAACTTTCTTCTAATCATGTTTTCTATCGCTCTCCATCAGAACTTGACCATTTGATCTCTCTTCCATATTCATGTTTTCCTACATGGAATCCTAGTACAGGTTATCTCAGGAGACCATTGTACTTTTCTTTCTTTATTTTAAAGTGATAGTTTTACTAACTCTTTTCTGATGTGGTACTTTTAATGAAGTTTCCAAGCTCAGTTTTAAAATTGTGAGGACGCAATTCCCAGAAGGGGGGAAGGATGTAACATCCCAGGTAAATAAAGAATAAGACATATTTAATATTTATTAATATTTATGAATTAAATATTAATTTTACTTTAAAGGGGTTTCTATGTTCGATAGAGTACCCAATACGCAACAACGGGTTTCTTTTAAATCTTACGTTGCACACTAATAATATAATATTATAATTTTAAATGGTAGTTAACTCCTAGCCGTTGTATTGGTGGTAATAAAAAAAACTAGCTACAATATGATTATACATGTTTTTTAAATGTATTTATATTTATACAAAAAAGTTAGAGGCTTAAAATGTGAATGAATCTAATTTTAAGCATAATTTACATTAAAATACCGATTTACCGCCTTTTAATGGAGAACCCTCTTTAAATATAATTTTGGTCACTTTAATACATTCTATTTGACCAAATAAAATCCTTATTTAGAATTGGGACATAAAAATTTACTTTGTGTAAATTTTTGGAATTTTTCTGATAAAGTTCATTTTCTAATAAATAGTGAAAAATATTGTATTTTAATTCAAAACTGTGTTTTAATATAATTTATTTATATAGTTATATTATCTTTTTAATTGGTTTTAAAGTATAATTAGAATATATTTTTACCATTTAATCTAATTTTGGTCATTGGAATTAATTTCACTTTGAAATTGGACATAAAAAAGTGTCAATCTTTTGATAGTTATTGTTTCGTAAAAACACACTATTTGTTTTAACAACAGGAATTAATTTTAAATTAATTAATGCCAATTTTATGTTTTTAATTTTTAAAAATATATATCATTTTTGAATTCGAAATATCAAGTAAAGCTTAGGCTGAATTTTTCGTATTTTTTTGAAAAACTTCAATTTTTGATGAATAGTGAAACCACTTAGTAGTAGTTAAAAAAACTGAATTTTTCATTTAAATGAAATTTTACCACTTTTGTGAATTGAATTTCAAAAATCCGGCATACATGGTTGTTATTAGTAAGTAAAATGTGGTTCAATAAGATGAAAATAATTTTAGGTTAATAGTAACTTTTGACTTTTATTTACCATGGTTAAAGGTAAATAAGGTAATTCAAGGTAAAAAGAATATTATAATAACTCAAAATTACCTTAACACTTGTCCTAAACTTATTGGACGAGTAATGGCCGACCAAGGGAATCCTTGGGTTGATTTTGGGACCCCATGGAGCCACTTGGGAGTGATATTGACACTTTAGATTAATTAATTTAAAGTAAAGACAAAAATAACATAAATAAATATCTCTTTGTAAATTAATTTTTACATGGTGTTATATAATTTAGTTTTTAGACTATAAATATTCATTGGAAATATAAAAGTATTTCCTACATCATGGTATTTTTTTATAATTTTTATACATCACATAAATTAAATTAATTATGACACAATAATGATGTAGTATTTACCTCATTAATAAAAGATTTAAATAAATAAGATTATAAATATTAAAATAACATCTAAAACCTATCCAATTCTTATTGGATGAATTTATTTCGACCATGAGTCATCTTATATTCAACTTTAATGATTTTTTAACCTTTAGAAACTGAATATATTTATATAATAAAATAATATTATCACACTTTCCTAAAGAGCCCCTCCTCTCCCTTATAAAAGGAGACCACTTCTAACCAATTCCTCACACCTCTCAAGCATTTTGGATCATCCAACCTCTGCCCAATTAATCTCCCTACATCCCTCTCCTCCTCCTATAATCATTACCTTAGGCAGAAGGCACTTCAAGAAGTCCTTTGGTTCAAACCAAAGGGAGTTACCCAAATTAAAGGTAACGGTTTCTCTTAAATTGTTTTCTTTTATTTTACTTATCCAACCCCTAAACTCTTTTTATTCCTTTATTTTGTAACAAAGTAAGTATCCTCAATATACTAGGATGTTGTTATGAGAAGGATTCAAACTACACTTACACACACCTCCATCTAATGGGTGAAGAACATAATGTTTCTGTGGATGACAAACTAATGCCTCACGAAACGATGATTGTTCAAATATCTTCAACCGCCTCTAATGGTGGACATTATGATGGAATGGTATTTATATATGATATATATTATGTTTATGTTTTCTTTATGCTTCTGTATTTTTCCATTTATATAAATACTGTATGGTTTCCATAGTGGGTAAATACGATAATCTCATTAGAGGAAGTGCGTACTACCGCCCCCTTAAAGTGATATGACTCGTTAATGCCTTATGTGGGATGTATAAAATATGGAGTTAATAATATTTTATATGATATTATACTGGAATTATAATATAACTATGTATCTTTATTTTTTTAATTCCATTAAAATAAGAAATGGAAATGGAAGTAGCGTTCATGCATACGTACGGCATACCGTCTCCATGAACAGTGCATTTCATTTCTTACCTCTAAATGTTATGTACTATTATAAATATATATATATATACTGGATATATATGATACATATGATATATAAATAATTAATTTCATTCTGGATATAATGAACTATTGATCACATGGACAACTTGTAAATATAAGGTGTTCATTTTTTACTCAAGTACCAAATATCAACAAAATGAACGTTATTAACTTAAATGATTACATAATATTTATAAAATAATAATAAGTGATATAAAAGGAATAATAAACTTTAAAAAGTTTCTTAAGCAAGTAGAAATTAACTTTATTTTATTATTCAGGAGATTAAAGAACGATCGAGTCAAGTCGGACACGAGGTAAGGGATTTTCTTATCTCACTTTTAATTCCGTGAGATTTCCATTGTTCACCACTTATTCATTGCATGTGGTGTATTGTGTACTTCCATTTGATATATATTATAATTATTCTCATTATATTCATGGTATTATGTGATTCATTTGGTGGTTATTAACTTTTGGTCATATGACTCAGTTGATTACAACGTGGTAAAGGGTTTCATCTCACTTTTTTATTCCCATGAGATTCATGTTATATTTGCCACTATTTCCTTTTGTGTGGTGTATATACTGCCCATGATTGTACCATTTTTGTAATATACTTTAATTTATGAGTATTTACATCTTCATTTTATGATCCTTCTTTCATGTGGCGTATGTTTTCTAAGTTACCAAACCGGTAAGGGGACCTTTCACCCACCTCTTTTTAAAAGGATTCTTTTTGTTATGTCTTTTAATTTACCTCTTATTATGTTGGGATATGTTCTTCTATCCTTAATGATGTAAAATTTATGTCCAAGTGATGAGATACCCTTTTTATCTCATCAACTCATTTTCTAAATTTTAAAGTGACACCGTTAGGATGGCGAATTTTTACAAGGAAACTTCTTAACCCAATTTCAATTCTTTGGGTTCAACTTGTACTTCTTGAATATGTCATCCTATGAATATGTGTGAATGAACTATGATTGTTTTACACTTAATATCCACTTATATTGGGTGTATTTATATTTGTCACACATAATTATGTGATTGATTTATCCTTAATTTAAGGATACCATCTTTATAAGGGATTTCATCCCAATTTACATTTCCACTGAGACTTCATTTGTTGTTATGCACCAATTCACTCTTATATGGTGTATATACTATCCTTTGACATATTATATCATGAATCCTTTTATTCTTATGATATTATAAAGTTATGATTAAAAGTTATTCTTCAATTATTTGTATTCAAGCGTCTCTCTTTTTGTTAAAAAACTCTTTAACTAAAATATCATTCTAAATGTTTTAAATATTTATTCTTCTAAATATTTCTCATTAATGTCCATGTTTTCAAAATGGGTTTTAGGATTTATTTATATGGACATTAATTTTTTTCAAATGATAATTCATTTAAAAGCATCAAAGTGGTATGGTACACTTTGATTCAAAAATCTCTTTTTAAAAGGTTTTGAAAATGATTAGATAAAGCATTGCTTATTTCAATATCTTGATTTGATATATTAGAATGTGGAAATGTTATCTTTTTTTATACTTTTGTTATGTGTTATGATTATGTTATGGTTATTGGGCATTGTTTACGTATACGGGTGGTTCTGTGATAAACCTAGGGCGGGTGAGCCCGAGATAACTCTTCAATGCATTGGGTAACGTGACAGAGGTAAACATGATGTTTCTCCTAAGAGATTTAGGGAATATACTGTGATGGTTATTCCAAGTGTAACTCCCTATGTAGTTGTGATAGATACATTGTATGTTTGATATGGATTCCATAAGTAACCTTTATGATTTATGATTTGTGTGTGTTATTCATAAATCTTATGATTTTGTAAGGTATGTTATGATTGAAAAGTATGGTTTCACTGATTTATATTTATTGATGGGCTATTGTTTTCCTTCCTTATTTTATAACCCTTACTGGGCTTTTTATGCTCATCCCAAGTTTTTGAAATTTTTTCCACAGGACTTAAAGATGAATAGGGTCAAGGATGGGATCAAGGAAAAGTCATGCTATCTAAAACATGGAACTAGACATGTTTTTTAAGTGTTTTTATTTTATAAAAAAAATGGATATTGAGTAGTAGTGTCTACATGTAATATTCAAGTTGTAATGTAATTTTTATGCCTAATTCTCTAAAACTCTAAACCTGAAAAGATCCTCAATGTGAATTATTCATTTAATTCTAGATTATGTAATGTTTAAGGTCGGGTCCTTATAGATACACATACTTGGGGGGGGGGGGGTTAGCACTTGAACTTCTACTGGTTTTGTGTAATTTTGTGTGTTAAATATTTCAATTATGTTTTATCTTAAAACCCTTCTAATCTAAATGCATTATTTTGGTATAACTAAGTAAAACACTTTTTATTTCAACACTGATTGGGTTGAGATTTCAAGTGGGAATCTTGGGTTGTTCTGATTGGATAACACAAGAATCCTCTTTCTCTCACACATATATAAGATTTTAGTATTCTTTGGTAGTCCTTGTTTTATGCTTTATATCCAAAACCTGAAAACATTATTGTTGGGTTAAGGGTTGGTTCTTTGTGCATCGCTTTAAGAGGAAAGAGAGGAATCAAGATCTTAATAACCCTCAACCAAAGGATTCCATTAAACCATGTGAAATTTTCATAACGATGAACTAACCAAGATGTGTAGTGATCTTGAAATGACCTAATTCTCTCATAATCTTAAAAGACTGCCTTTATTTATCAACTATTAAACTCTTTAGTTAAATCATTTTATTTTTAAAATGTTTCCAACCCCCCTGGTAATATTTATTAAAAATACACACTTTAAACATTCAATGCTCCTTGAGAGACGACCTAGGGTCTGCCCTTTACTATGAATCAACTTTAAAAACATAATCAATTTGACGTGTCACGACAACACGGTCAAATAGAAGTCAACAAGAATGCTTGAACTGGTTCATGCAGATATGTGTAGACCTATATCACCAAGATTCATTGACAGAAAGAGGTATTATGTTCTTTTTATTAGTGATTTTAGCAGGATGGCATGGATATTTGTTATTACCCACAAGTCTAAGGTGTTCAGTTACATAACACAATATCAGAGGGAAGCTAAAAGGATGCTTAGACAGAAGGTTTTGAATTTTTGAACCGATAATGGTACTGAATTCATAAAAATCCAAGTAGAGAATCATCTCAAAAAACACGGGATGAGGTTTCAAGTTTCAGCAATGAGAACTCCTCAGTAAAATGAAGTGGTTGAGAGGAGAAATTGGATCATAAACAACGTTGTTATAACAATGCTTATTAAAAAGGGCCTACTAGAGAAATTCTGGAAGCAGTTTTGACATCAGTCTACATATCCAATAGAGCTTTGTTGTGTATGAAATAAGAAAATACTTTGTATGAGCTGTGGTACGGAAGGAAGCCAACAATGAAATATTTTTTAATCTTTATAAGCAAGCGTTTCATTCTCAATAAGGATAGTCACATGAAGTTTGAATCCCGTGGAGATGAGGGGATATTCCTTGGCTACTCAAGGAAAATCAAAGCATATAAATGATTCAAAAAAGTTCTGAGAAAAGTGGCTGAAAGCAATGATGTCACTGTAATAGAAAATGAACAGAATCTTTAACAACACAGTGAAAAAGTTTTCTAATGATATTGATGAGAATACAAGTGATTCAGGAGTAGTAGAATTGGAAAATGTTGATTCAAAAGAAGATAATGAGGAGGAGGAGGAACTCAGACATGTTTCAACACAAAAGCTGAAGTGTCAAGATGAAATTAACAAACAAAAAATCATCGGTGAATAGGCAACGTCAGTTCAAACACGGAGAATGAGGTATCTACAACAAACATCATTTCAATCTCAAGTAGAACCTAAATGTTTTAAAGAAGCAGATAGAGATGAGAATTGCGTTTAGGCTATGAACAAAGAGCTTGACCAAATCGAGAAGAATTAGACATGGGAGATTGTTTTGAGGTCAGGGGATAAGAATGTCATTGGGAGTCGTCTGAAACAAACTGAATAGAGATGGCATTGTAATTTGAAACAAAGCACAGCTAATGTGTAAGGTATACTCCCAAATCAAAGGAATAGATTTTGATGAAACATTTCCACATGTTACAATGCTAGAGACTATTCACTTATTCTTAGTCATAGTAATGCAATAAAAGTTCAAAGTTTTTCAAATGAACGTCAAGTCGGCATTTCTGAATGGGGTGTTGGAAGAAGTGTATATCGAGCAGCCAGATAGTTTTCTCATTCATGAAAATGAGAACATAGTTTATCAGATGAGGAAGACACTATATATGGGATGAAGCAAGCACTAATAGCGTGGTATTCAAGACTTGATCAGATTTTGAAAAAGGTCGGTTTTTATCATGATGGAATTAATTACAATCTCTATGTCAACAATGAGAGTGATAAAAATATGATGGATGTCAATGACAAAATAATTGGAGGATCAGATGAAGCGTAATGCAAATAGTTCATATAAATTCATGAAAAGTGAGTTCGAAATGTCAATAATTGGAGAAATGATGTCTTTACTTGCTTTATAGGTGACGCAAGGCAAGAATGACACACATTCTTTTCTCAATCCAAATATGCCAAGGAGATTCTAAGAAGATTTGGAATGGATAATTCCAATGAGATTACGACTCTAGTGGCTACCCAGATGAAACTGTCACGAGATAGTGAAGGAAAAGTTGTTAATGTCACAAAATACAGGCAAATCATTGGCAGTCTATTGTACTTAACAGTAACATGACCCGATATCATTTTTTCCACATGTTAAGAAATGTGGTATCAAAATAATCTCAAAGAAATCCACTTACTTATAGTGAAAAGAATACTTCGGTATATCAATGTCACGGTGTATTTTGATTTGTTGTACAATGACAAATATCAACAAGAGTTATTAGGTTATACAGATGCAGATTGGATCGGTTCAGAAGATGCTAGAAAATCAACATCTGGTAGTGCATTCTATCTTAAAGGATTGTGTATTTCTTGACTAATCAAGAAACAGGATTGTGTTTCATTGAGCACTGTAGAAGATGAATATATTGCGATTACTCAAGCTTACACGCAGTTATTATGGATGAAGCAGCACCTTGAAGATATGGAAGTTGAAGTGAAGTCTCCAATCGGAATCCATTGTGAAAATTCAAGTTCTATAAATCTTAATAAAAAATCATTCAATCAATCATGAACAAAGCACATTGAAATCAAGTATCATTTTATCAAGGAGAAGGTGGAGCATGGGATTGTGAAGTTGGAGTATGTGCCTACAGAACTATAGGTTGAAAATATTCTGACGATGGGCTTACCCAAAGAAGTGTTTGAATGCCATCAACTTGCTCTTGGAGTTCAGTCGACTCCACACACTTGAATAAGTGTAGATGTGGAACCCTCACTCCTTGAGTGATGTGTTCTCGACCTTCTTTCATAACAAAAATGAGTAGCCTTTGGGTTTGTTGACAAAAGAGGAGAAGTTGTGGTCATGAAAGGGGGAAAAGGTGATGTGGGGTGAAGAAATGGGGGGACTATTTCAAATTTGACTATGTTGAAGATGTTCATTCAAAGCTGATATATTGTGAGAGATTTCTTATTAGGTTCGTGATAAAATCAATTTCCAGGTAGGGATGAAGAGTTGGTTTTCTCAAGATAATTCTCTCCTTGAATACGATGAAATGGTTCTGCTGCAAAGGCAGAGTTCTGCAAAAGGGGGATTTGAGAATGAAGTGATTCATTAATTAACTTCGCATACTACTCTTATTTCTCATGTCGAGCATGGATCATGTGGGCTTAGAGTGTGTGTTGAGTAAATCTTTGATCGCTATCTAGAATTGAAAAAAGTGAATTGTAGTAAAAGATGGAAGAGTGCAATGTGTTTTCAACAAGCTGGAAACATAATACTTAAAGTGGTATCAAAGGGTGTAGAGTCGTCAACAAACCCAAAGGGGGAGATTGTTGGGAAAAAATCTCTCAAGGTGGATTTGCAGTACTTTGGGGTTGGTTGTGTTTGTTGAAAAAGCAGATTGACAATGTTAGTTGTGGGGTTTCAGTGCGATTATGGACTAAGTATGTTGAGAAAGATTCAAGATAGATGTATGGAAACTCTATAAGTGGTTCAAAAAGTTGCGTGTACAAGATGGCGGCATTTTCCAGTGCTTTTCAAAAGATGTGAAATTTGAAAAAGATAGGTTGTTTCTTGAAAGATTGGTGATTCATTGAAGAAATTTTCGTGAAAGACGGTAAATTTCATGACTACAAAAATTCCCCAAAAAGTTTCATGAAGGCGGCGAGTTTAACGAACAGATTAAAGAGTTTCAGAAAAAGGTGGTGGCAAGCTAGAAAGCTTCGCCAAGAGGCAGTAATATCTATAAATATGCAGCTACCCCCCCCCCCATTTGAAATAACAAACCTTAATGAATATTCAAAGGCTCTGAATTCGTGGAAGTGTTTTGTGAAGGATTTTCTTGCGTGATGGTTTCATAAGAACATTAGTTCTGCGAAGAAACAATTTGTGTCAATCTGACTAAAGTAGTTTCACAAAAGTTTAGAGAGCTTCAAGAAAGGTTGTGGGCTTCATGAAAGTGTGAAGTTTTGTGAAGGATTGGAAAGTTTCACGAGATTTGAGAAAGAGTTTTTGTGAAAGTGAGTCTTACACGAATCAGAAGAAATTGCCCAGAAATTATGTGGTAAAGTGATATTCATCAAGTGGATGAAAGTTGAGCTTCATGATGCATCAAATGAGGTGTAAACAATATTGATTCGGGTGATCAAAAGAAGAATCTTCTAAAGGATCAATGAGCACACTTTAGTTGAAAGAGCGGTGAGCTTTCAAATTGTGATTGGTAGTGAACCAGGAAGGACAGTGAGTCTGATCCGAACTTTGCAATAGCAGTGCACTTTAAAGGATTTGATACATAGGTACATTGCTTGTTTATGCTCCTTAGGCATAGCCCAGTGTGGGTGAACCAAGTTAAATTGTTGTGACTTTTGCATTTTTTTCATTTCTGCTCATTCATTGCTACGATAAAGGTAGAGAAGAGTGTTTTGTTTAATGACGAAACAAGATCCAAAGAGACAATTGTTTTAATCTGTTATACTCTGATTCATCCATTTCTATAATAAAGGGAAAGAAGAGTGTTTTGTTTGATGATGAAACAAGATCCAAAAAGACAGTTGTTTTAATCTGTCATACCCTGATTCACCTCCCCCCTCTCAGGGTATTTAACCAAGTTGGAATAACAATATTCATCATTGTATGTAATGTTTTCATTGTACTACTTGGATATTAAATACAATATGCCTATCACATGTGTGTATTGAAATACCGTAACCAAGTAAGAAAGAAAATGTTACAAGAAGTAAGGCAATTTCTCCAAGCGACTGGGAAAGGGTGATTCCTAAGTCAGCGGTGAGAACTGCACAACTTCTAATTGCCAAGATTAATGATTCTAGTTGAACTTTTATTGAGTATTACCAAAAAATTATCTCACATGCCCATTGGAAACAAGGAGGCATTATTCCATTTTGGAATGAATGTTGTTTGTGGTGCATGATTCTCAACTAATAGTTCAAAAATACTTGAATCATTGGTAATAACTAATGAATATAAAAAATGTAAGACTAATACTCAATTGTGGCAAGATAAATCTTTATCTAGAAAAATAAAAGTAATTGTCAAGGATATACCCAGTATTGTTTTATACGCTTTGAAGTTAAAGACCTTAGGTATTATCGGCATATTAGTTTTGAAAAAAAAAGCTTTAGAAATAAAGGTGGGTCACAAAACTTTTGGAATTAGTGGACTGTTCCAAGGTTAAGCTAGTGGTAAATATACTTCATGAGATTCCTTTAAATGTTTTAAGGAATGTAAAGGTGAAATACAGTATGTGAATTGTTAGAAGATATGAGTTGATTTGGGCCCGTGTTCCGAATAATATCTTGACCAAGCATTCATCGATCGTTATAATGTAGCACATAGTAAAACATAAATGTACATTTCTTTATACACATCAAAATTATGATGTTAGTAAGGAGGATCAACGATGAGTCTTACATGCAAACATTGATCAATAAAATGTAGTGTAGAGTAACTTCTAAACGCACATTTCCTTATACACATCAGAGTCACGATGAAAGTAAAAGGAGAATCAATGTTTAGATTTATATGCATTTCAAAACTTCCATTATTTTCAAGATTTGTTTCACAAATAAAGATGTTATCCCATAACCATATGTCACCTATAATGAAAAATGGATATCATACGAGTTATAGTATGATATAAATCTATCAATTTCACAATCACATGTGTTTAGATGCAAAGTGTTAGGATATAAACAAACTTGCATCAAGCAAAACACAATGTGCATCTAATTTAATTATCCTAAAGTTTTCTAAGAATATTATAGAAATTTCTAAGATAGAAAAGTTGTAGTCAAGTGATAGACTATATTTCTATAAAATGGTGCACATCTCTATTTGAGATTGTGGGAGAAAGACTGACTTGGATTTAGCTAATCCCAGAGATGCACAAATATTTGGCATAGGAACATGCTCCACAAGAGCTTGTGAAAAGGGAGTGTTTAAGAGACACATACTGCGTAAGAAGGATAAAACCATAGTAACGGTTTTACATTCACTACGGTCAATGATACATTATTCATTGAGAATAATAAATCGTACAAGTAGTATATGGCGATTAGCTAAGATTGACAAGTTCAATTAAAATAAAATAATGAATTCCATGTATCAATGTACAAGGGCTTGTTATTTTGAATACTACAGTGGGAAGCGAGACTACATTGGTGGTATAAGCATAAGGATCGATTGGTAATACCAAGTCATTATGTCTAAATTCATTAGAATTTTACTTCTCATAACTACTTTATATGATCATTAAATTAGGCATTGGGTGTCAAAACCATCAATCTTGGAAGGCATCTATACGACGCAACTAGAAAGGGTTAGTGACACCATAGAATGTCAATAAGGGGTGCAAGTTACTAAAATCCAGTTTTGGATTGAAGTAAGAAACAAGAACATAGAATATTCATTTTGAATGAATTTGTGTCATGTGTGTCTACAAAAGGTTAGTGGTCGTGTCATTGTTTTCAAAAGAAAAATATGTTTGATAACATATGAAAATAGTTACTGGTTTTATAGTTAGTTAAGACCGGAATGAAAGTAACTCTCCAGAGATTGACTTAAAGTAGCAACCTAAGTTTTAGGGAACAAGATCTATTGTGGTAGATTTAATGGGTTGTTTAGACCAAGTCAAATTACTTATGTTGACGAGGCATTGAAAAATAAAAGTAGGAACAACTCGAGAGAGAATTGTTACCAATATCACATGACATAAATCTCTCCAAGAAGACATTGAAGGAGATCAATTAGGTGAGTAGAAATCCATAGGCTTCTACGATGGATCGATCACAAGTGTCATGTTATGTACAAGATGTGATATTTCCAACAAATACTTTATGATAGGAAAATGTCAGTATATTCCAAGAGAACTACACGAGAAGCAGTCAGAACTATCTAATTGTACTTGAGGAAGTATAAAGGATGTGTATCTGGTGCTTGGAGAGGAAGTGACACTGGTTATAAAGGGGTACAAACTAGTCTTCCTTTATATCAATATGATCTAATATCGCAACCAGACTAAGGTAATGAGCAATAAAAGCTCATTCAAATCAGTGGTAATCATATCTACAAATACAGAGTATGTTGCGGCTTTCTGATGCAGTTGAAGAAGCATTGTAAAATACGCAATGATTTGTTCTGGTTCTTAAAATCTCACATAATAAGTAAAGATTTATCATAATATAAATTATGATAGTCCTATTATTGGTACTAGTCAAGATGTCAAGTTTTGACAGTGGACAAAAGCTATATACTCAGGGATATCATCACTTGAGGAGTCATACTCAAGGAGGTGAAGTCACAGATAGCATAGTAGCCACGCAACGAAGATGTGGTGGACCCAATGACTAAAGTCATGACTCGACAGAAGCATGATCTTATCATGTGAGAGCTAACATAGTTCGTTAGAGGGTTGGCTCTAATGCAAGCAGAAGTGTTATAATAGTGGGTGTCCTAGACTCAACTAAATAGTGCTTCTCAATTACCATATCATGTATATAATGAGTTATGCATGATGTACACTTATCATAATAGTGTTGATATTTCTACGGCCACAATTTATATGGTAATGTCCTTATAGATTATTTGACGTATCAAAAGATTATAGCAGTTCTTATACTATAATGAGAACCTCGAAATACTATGTCATTAATCTTAAACATGCCATATGATCTAGATACATCATATTGACTGGACACAGATGATGTCTTGAGACTTCTTCTCATGAAGTTCACACTTGGTGATTTCAAGTATATGAGACCGTGAACACTAACCCACCAACACAACAAAAAAAAATGCCCCGATTAGAAGGGGTTATTTTTGTGATTAGAGGGGGTTTCAACCCGCATTAGTGACGGTTACCCATAATCGTTGCTAATGTGCATGCAACATGTTGTTAGTGGCGGTTTTCGGTAAGGGGGTTTTAACCCCCTCTAATCTCAAACTCATTTTAGGGGCGGTTGTAAACCGCCCCTAATTGAACCGTAAGCCCCATATTAGGGGAGGTTTTTCAAACCCCCTCTAATCGAACCCCATAAAAAAGGTTTAAAAAACCGCCTCTAATATTTTTTTTAAAGATTGTATTTTTTAAACTATCATCCCCCTGGCCTCCCAACCCCGTTCCATGGTCGTCCAATTCCCCCCTAGCCTTATCCCATCTTGTTCCATGCCCACCTCTCGTCTGCAGTGGTGGTCCTCCGGTCCCCAGCGCGCTCCTTTAAAAATCTACTCCATTTGGTTTCGAACTGTAGACCTGCCGGATACGGCTCCTACCACTCCACTACCATGGCAACTGTATTTTAGAGATTATAATATTTAAATATATTATGTAGCTTATTTAAATTAATATTATGTGAATAAATATTTAAATACATATAAATATATGACCTTCAATAGCCAGGATATGCATTGAGATTGATGTTTCAAAATCACTGTCCTCGAACATTTGGATTCAGAGTGGTGACTTAGGATTCTTACAAGAGGTTGTTTATGAGAGGGTTCCAGACTATTGCATGAAGTGTTTTAGGCTGGGACATGATTCTCTCAGCTATGGAAATCATGAATTAGGTCCTAAAAACTTGAAATCAAAATGGATTGAAAAGGTTAAAGACAGTCACAAGGAGGCTGGCCCCTCTGGTTGCTCTAATCAAGCAAATGTTAGTGTGGACCAGACCATACAAGCCCCTGGGAATCAATTATCGGATTTTATTAACACAGTCATTGTTGAGATTGATAACACCACTGCTCTTAAGGATGAAGTTCAACAAAATGAGACTTCTGAAATTATTAAAAAAGATTATAACCTTCCAATCAGTACGTCTGAAGTTAAAAGAGATGAATCACTTGAGGATAGGGGCACTAATGAGGAGGTTACAGAAGATATTGATGCATCAATGATGGTCCGAAAAGGAAAAAAAATTATTGTTGACTCTGATGGTTTTATCACTCCACATCCCAGGAAAACCCAAAAATATCAGGACAATGCCAATAGTGAGAGGACTATTCTCACAAGATCTCTAGCTGCCAAGACTATTGAGATTGAGGTCCCTCCACAACCTGCACCTATTGAACAATTACCTGACCCATCGCAATCCTCTGAATGTTCTGATTCAGAATCATCCTCAAGTGAGGATAATAATGATCCTGCACTTAGGGATGCCTATCAGCTTGAGGAGTCTTTGAAATTCCCAGAGGAGCTTGACTCCTGGATTGTGGCACATGATGCAACTTCCTTTAGAAGTTACCAAAATGGTGAAATGACTGTCGAGGCTTATCTTGATATTAGAAAAAGAATGCTTATCAAAGTGGCCAAGGAATTTGAGAAAAATCCAAATTTTGAATTTAAGAACATAACTTGGCAGTGATTCATGATGCTGGCTTTCTTATCTGCTTCAGAGATTGCTTCTTGGATCTGAATCTGATATGTTCAGTGGTTTTTCAAATGGTTTTTGCTTTGAAGGAGCTTCTACGTCCTGTTTCAACTCTGCTCGGCTTCCTTTCTGATTCTGTCTTTATCTGCTCACCTTGGATTGGCTTGATTCTTGTGGGTGTTTGAAATCTACTTGCTAGAATCTTTAGGATACATCTCACTTGCTGTTTTGACTTTGATTGATGATGGATGTTTGAAGTATATTTCGGGTTTCTGCTTTCAACCAGTCTATCTGTTAAATTTGAGGATTTTTCAGTCTGCTTCATTGATTTAGAAGCTTAAATCAGGCTGGCTTCTTTGCTTGATGTGAAGATTTTGGATGGATGGATCACTGCTTCTGTTGGTTTCTGTTTGATTTGAATGACAGAATCTTCTTCATTTTTCCTGCACTCTTGAACTGAGTTTTTAGGTTCCCTTTGGACTCTGAAAATATTTTTATTTAGAGAGCAGCATGATATTTCTTTGTTGGAGAATCCCTCATGCTGCTTGGCTGCTTGTGTTGCTGAAGATTCTGAGGTATTCATTCTGGCCGGTTCTTTCTATTTATGCGCTTGATGTGCAAATCATGGAGGGTTGTATCTGGAATTCTTCTTCACTCTTATGGAGGTTGGATGACACTGCTCCTTGAAGGACTTCACCTCGACAGATATGTTTCTTTGTTTTTGTTACTTTTTCATGATTTCCATTGTTCTCTCTTTAAATCCCCGCTGGTGTAAACACATTACACCTCGTGCTTGTACTGCAACTTTTTGATTTTAATAAATTCCCTTGATAACATGAACCGGGAAACTGGTTCATGTCATCACTTTAAAAAAAATTAATATATACATGTTTATATTATGTATTTATGTATTTATGTATTTATATTATAATACATTTATATATTATTCAATTTATACATTTATATAAACTGTATAATTTATGTGTATTTACATACATTTGAGTAAATATATTTTATATTTCTAGTTATGTTATGTATATATACATATATTTATATATTTATAAATATATTTATGTAAATTATTTATATACTTAAATACATATTTATATATTATATACATGATTATTTATAATATATATATATAATTATTTATATAGTATATTTATATAATTCATTTAAAAATATATTTATATAATGTATTTCAATACATATATTTATTATTATGCACATTAATATATATTTATTTGTATAAATTGTATAATATTCTTTATAATTAATATTATATGAAATACATATATATAAAATACAATTTATACAAATATTTTATATGAAATACAATTTATACAAATATTTATATAATGTTATATGAAATACAATTTATACAAATATATAACTAATATTATATGAAATACAATTTATACAAATATTTATATAATGTATTTCAATACATATATTTATTATTATGTACATTAATATATATGTATTTCCATAAATATAATTGTATAATATTATGTAGATTAATATATATTTATTTATATAAATTGTATTTCACATAATATTAATTATATATAATATAAAAGGATAAACATATAATTTAAAATTATATTTATTATTATTATTATATAATTTAGAAAATTCACAAGCTTGGGTTTTTATATGATATATTTTTTAAATAAATTATATTTATGTATATATTTATATAATATGTTTATGATTTTATATTATATATAATTAATATTATATGAAATACAATTTATACAAATAAATAGATATTATAATATTATACAAATATATTTATGTATACATATAAATACAATTAAATACAATCATATAAATATTTTATATAATATTTTCTTATAATGTATTTAAATACATTTATAAATAGTTTTTAATTATATATATATATATATATATATTATGGAATTTGTTTTTTTAAATAGTGGGGATTCACAACCCGCTCTAATCTCTTCAATTAGAGGGGGTTTTGAAACCCCTCTAATTTAAAGACAATAGAGAGAGTTTTGAATCTCCTCTAATTTAAGACATTAGAGGAGGTTTTAAACCCCCACTTATTTGAGATATTATAGGGGGTTTTGAACCGATGCTAATCACATTAATTAGCAGCGGTTATAAACTCACTTTATTTTCTTAAATTAGATGGGGTTCAAAACCCCCTCTAAAATCCAACCAAATATTAAAAAATAATGTTAAAAAACTTAGAGAGGGTTCAAAACCTTCTCTAATTTAAGAAATTAGAAGGGGTTCATAACCCCCTCTAAATTCGATGATTAGCAAGGGTTACACATAACCCTTCTAATTTATACATAAAATGGATTTAAAGGGGGTTATGCATAACCCCCTCTAATCTGCAGTTTATTTTTTATTTTTTATTTTGTAATTCAATTGGAACACTACATGTTTCAGGTGTTATTGGTAATTCCTATCTACAAACGCGTGTAATGGTCTCCTAACTTGAGATCATTATTGATGTGTAATATTTGATCACATACTTTGATGCAAGGCGAAAACTATGGCATTGAAGTCATAGCGAGGTAGTTTGCGTTGGGTGTGTCATTGGTGGTTTGATTGAATAATTAAGAAAGAATCTATAACTTCTGAAAGGAAGTGATATCTCAAACTTAGTTGATCATGATGGTAGTACCTTTACTAAATTCATGGTCATGGTAAAAGAATGTGAGTTCATCCAGTTAAGTCAACAAATTATAAAACAAAAAAAATGATGGTATGTGTCCTGCTTTATGAGATATCGCGGGACAAAAAAAATTTATCACATGGCGTTTGTTCATAGGAAAGATTATTGTTGCTATTACTATACTTTATCTCTTTAGGGATTTTAATGGATTAAACTCTACTTCTGGTTGGTGAATAGTATTCATTGTTATCGAGATAAGGGCTTAGAGGCTCAGACACGAAGCATATTCAAAAATCTGGTCTATTCTGATGAATAGGGGTTTAGAACATGGTGAACCCCACTACGAGGTATGGGATATGCCCGAGGATATATGATCACCAAGAAATAAATAAGTTCATGTTATACGAGTTTAGAATAATTGACATTGAATTTATTTATTAAATGTATTTAAAAATATTAAAGTAAATACATGAAAAAAAATATTATATGAATGAATATTATTTTAATATTCAATGTTCGTTTAATATTTGCAGAAACGTTGAGGCGAGTTAATGACTCGATTTTATCATGTAATATATTTATTATATTATAAGAAAGTGATAAAAATATAAATAACGTTTACAACCCAGTTAGTTGATCATAACACATCGTTTATAACTTATTTAGTGGGTAATAAATATATGGGGATCGGGGAGCCATTTCGAGTAATTTGCACCTCACTATATAAGGAGGAGAAGGATCTCATGTCAGGCACTATTCATCCAGTGAATTTGAGAGCTTCTCTCTCCTCTCCTATTTTCTAGAGAGACTCCTGATCCAAGTCTTTGGTCGAGTTCGCCTTCATAGATCATGGGATCAGCGTCGCAGTGGTAGTCAGGAAGTCGAAGGTGTCGTCGAATCTCCACACTAGCACTCGGAATTTGATGATCGACGCTCCGCAAACTTTTGAATCGCGTATAGATCTAGAGGGGTTCGGTCTCGAATCCTTATCGCAACGAACGTTGGCGACGAGCTGCCATCGTAGGCACCATCCATCCAAACGAGGTAATCATTCATTTATATTTTTGTGCTTAATTAAATTCACATGAGATCCTCAAACCTTGATCAGGGCTCGAAATGCCAGAGACGATGAAATTACACCACTCTGACAATGAAAATTTTAAAACCCCCTATCCACCGGCTTTCGCTGCCCACCCAATACCAACAACACACATATGACAAAATTATATATTAACACATAACATTAACATATATATGCATATAACATATATATTAACACAAAACATATATATTTGTATAGTAACATAGAACATAAAACATATATGTTCAATATAATATTATTTGTGTATATACATGTCATGTAATTCTCAAGTAAAATACTATATATGTCATATAACCTAAATATTATATTTACTTTTATGGCCATGAATGATGCAGCAAAATTTTAAAAAATAAAGGTCATATATTGCCTTTGGACGCAGTTTCAAAACTATGGCTTTAGGTCACCTGAGTACATCTACAACAATGGGTTTTATTAAGCATGGAAAAAATTATAATTTTGATATACATAGATGGTTCTGAAACAATGGCAGTAATACATGCCTATTACCATGGTTCTAAAACCATGAAAGAGACAAAACCTACAAAAATAGATTTAGGACCAAGTAGACTATCTATTTCCATGGAAATAAAACTGTGATCACAAAGTCTGCCTACAACCATGCTTCTGAAATAATGGCAGTAAGTAGCCTATTGCCATAGTTCATCTAAAACCATAGAAATAGACATATTGGGATGACATTTAATTACACGGTTTGAAAAAACATGCCAATAATTCATTTCCATAGTTTTTCAACTTCATGCTATAATTTTGAATTGTGTAGATGACTCATTTTTATGGTAGTGAAGGGAGGATTGCCTGAAAAGTTTTAGAGGTTATAAAACTTGTCCAAATGCCAGTGAAAGGAGGATTGCCTGTGCTCCTTGACATGAGCTTCGTAGCTATCACTGAGAAGAATCCAAAGAAATCCTTCCACCTAGGGCATCTAGGGGCTGTCTGAATCTCCCAGCACTTAAAAAGGATCTCCTTCCAGCCAGTCTGCTGGAACATTTGGTTTAAATGCCTAGAGAAAATGAGAGATTCAATGCGTCTCTATTCAATGAGTTATCATGTTCTGTCCAAATGATTTTTCTTAAAAAATCCTTTATAGGTATTAGACCTATAAGTATTAGTTTGTGCTAAATATTGAGAGAGAGAGTGAGGAAGTAGAAAGGCAGCAGTATATAGGTTTGATCTCCGTAGAAAAACCAACAGAAAATAAGAATTACGCTAAGGAGAAGAGAAGGAGAAGAAGTCCCTGACGTGAAGAAGACCACTCTTCCCAAAGAGCCCACCGAGACCTACCAAGGATCAGCTCAAGCAGCTTCCAGCTTCCAGCTTCCAGTTGAATTCAAAAATATGATTTGTACCCTTCCCACCCCCACCCCCCAGCCGCCCTATTTATTACCCCACCTACCTACTGCTACAACAGGCAAACACCAATCCCCCTTACAAAGACAATATTGCCCTTACAACATACACTTACATTCCTAACATTCGCCCCTGCTTGAAAAAACACATTGCCCTCAAGGTGGAACGTCTAAAACGTGGCTCAGCCTTTTGAACACTAGAATGGTAGGCAAACACTTGTTCCAATCAGCAGCATCAAACCTGACAAATTCCCGTTATTCAGCATCCTGAATTCATGACTCTTGGCAGCCGAAGCGAAAGCTTGGTCAGTTGACGTAGGTGCATAGCATTTTCAGTATAATTCCCCACTGACATCTCGAACAGCAAACACCTTTGATTCAGCGCCGCGTATGTTGACACCCTCACAAAATATGGGAGGAACCTTTAGCTAGAACCTGAATTCCCAGGATTCTGCAGCCTCGGTCAAGGCAGAAACAGAGCAGCCTTCCTTTTTTTTAGCCTCCCCACGCAAGGTTGAAGCTTCACGCCGGTTCCAAAAACAGCAGCAATGAGCCCACTCTTTCTCGGGTTTGAAACAGTGTCGGGTAGGGCCACTGCCATGTATCCATAATTGAAAACTGTGAACTGCCTCCCATTTCTTGAACAAATGAAATATCCTCACATATATAGGGCTTTGTGTGGCCTAAGATTGCCTGTAAAGCAGCCCTCCAGTCAAAATGTGGGCTGTTTACTCCCATAGTGGTATTCAAATCACTTTTTCTAGCAGTCCCTCCAAAGCAGAAGGCCGAACCTCCACCTTCCAACAGTATTAACGATTCCGTATGGAAGTAGTGACTTGGAAGTCTGGTGATTAGCACAAGTGCTCCCATCTTGACTGCAAAACGTACCCGACACGTTGAATTTTCCATGACACCATAGCACTCTCTAATCCAAAACAGGTACTCTTGTGTTGCTCGACAACATACAAGAACCAAGCACAAATCTCTTAATAACAGCATTTCTCCACGCACCGCGAAGCGCAAAATCTGGAACTCCCAAACCCAAGCAATGGAAGTTGGCTACGCAGTGGTGAACAAAAAATATGGCGGCCAACATCCAACAAGCATCCATCCTCCAAACAAGACCTAATCCAATGAAGTGACGCAAAAACAGCTGAGACAACAAAATTGGACACCACACTGATGAAGATGAGCACACCGGAGAACCAAGGTTTTGATATCAATGGCTACTAACGGGCAGAAGTACAGCAGTTGAAGGGAAACAGCAGGGAAAAACAGGAAAACAATCCGGAAGGGGACTCTCCCATTTTCCTGCCCAAGCCCCAGGCCGAACTACTAACAACCTCTCTACCCTCTCTCTCTTCCCAGCCTCCCACTTATAACCGCCAGAGGGAATCTTCAAACAATAACTCTGCTGGGCCCACCTCAGTTTGTTGAAGGTGGGACCCGTTTACCCTTCCTGAAATATACCTTCCAGGTGGCCGGTGCGCTGGTCCCATCATTGCCCCCATCCGGAAGATCAGCCTTGTCCCCAAGGCTGAGGGTGGGGAATTGATTGCGGAGGAAGAAATCATCTTCCCACGTGGCATCTTCAGACGGACGGCCTTTCCATTGAATGAGGGACTGAGGAATGTGGACACCATCCTGCTGGCTGTAACGGTGAGACAGAATTTTGTCAGGTTCCGGGGCGGCTGTGGAGTCAGCGAAAGTGGGAGGAAGGTCGGACGAACAAGGCGGGGTGCCAAGAGCCTTCTTGAGTTGAGATACGTGAAACACCGGATGGATGCGAGCTGTCGGGGGGTAAATCCAGCTTATAAGCCACCTGACCAATGCGCTGAAGTACTGTAAAAGGACCATAATATCGAGCAGCAAGTTTCTGGTTGATGCGGGATTTGACAGAATGCTGGCGGTGAGGGCGAAGCTTCAAGAAAACAGACTCGCCGACTTGGAAAGAGAGGTCCCGACGCTTCTGATCAGCATGGTGCTTCATGGACTGCTGTGCACGGGCCAGATGGTGTTTGAGTTGCCTGGGGGCCTCATCACGATCAGATAAAGCTTGTGCCACTGCCTCCACCCGGACCTCACTAGGGAGGAAGGTGAAAATGGAAGGGGGTTGGTGACCATAAACGATTTCAAATGGTGTGGAGTGGATGGAGGCATGCCACGTGGTGTTGTAAGAAAATTCAGCCCACGGAATCCAGAAAGACCACTCTTTTGGCTGATCCCCGACAAAGCAGCGAAGGTAAGTTTCCAAGCAGCGGTTGACCACTTATGTTTGGCCATCTGTTTGTGGGTAGGAGGCGGAGCTCATGTTGAGTTTGGTTCCTTGTAAGCGGAACAGTTCTGTCCAAAAATGACTCGTAAAGATTGGGTCACGGTCGCTAACAATGGATTTGGGAATGCCATGGAGCCGGAAAATTTCCTATAAGAAGAGTTCAGCGACACCTTTAGTCATGAAAGGATGCTTGAGGGTAAGGAAGTGGGCATATTTAGAAAGTCTGTCGACAGCCACAAGGATGACCTCAAAGCCCTTGGATTTGGGAAGGCCGGTTATAAAATCTGCCAAGAGATCTTCCCAAATGGCAGCTGGGATTGGTAAGGGTTGGAGCAAACCATCCGATGAGAGGGCGGAATATTTATATCGTTGACATACTTGACAGTTTCGGACGTAGCTCAAGATATGTCGGCGCATGCCGAGCCAATAAAGGTTTGCTGCTAACTTTCTGTATGTTTGGTAGAAACCGGAGTGTCCCCATGCGGTGATGCATGAAATTCGGCAAGTAGTTTTGGGATCCAGAGAGAAGTGGCCGAAAGCACCAATAGACCCTTATAAAACAAGTTGCCTTTGGAAAGTGAGTAAGCTTTGGGGGCCGCGGTTCCAGACAGTAGTGCTGACGGATTTTGCTAAGGGGGTTCGTGTGAGTGTCTGTCACTAAGGTGGCGTTGTCTGGCCAGGTGGGGAAGGATTCAAAGAGGTAACAGGCAGCAGTTTCCTCCTTCCGGGAAAGGGCATCGTCAGCAGAGTTTGTCTTGCCCGGTTTGTATTTGACGTCGAAGTGGTATCCAAGTAATTTGGCAAGCCAGCATTGCTGATCCGGTGTGGTGATACGCTGTTGCAAGAGATATTGGAGGCTGCGTTGGTCAGAAAAAAACTGTAAATGGTCGGCCTAATAAGTAGGGGCGCCAATGCTGGATGGCAAGCACCAAAGCCATGATTTCTTTCTCATAAGTGGACTTGGATAAGGTGGGAGCTGCTAATGCTTTACTGAAAAAAGCGATTGGGCGTTGCTGTTGCATTAGGATTGCTCCGACACCACGGCCCGAAGCGTCACATTCAATTTCAAAATGTTGAGAAAAATCCGAGAGAGCAAGGACGGGAGCTGTGGTCAGTAGTCGCTTTAAGTGGATGAAGGCTTGTGTCGCGGCTGGAGTCCACTGGAAACCGTCTTTTCGAGTGAGCTGTGTGAGGGGTTGGGCGATGGTACCATAGCTGGCTATGAATTTACGGTAGCAGCCGGTAAGGCCGAGGAAACCGCGGACACCCATGACTGTGGAAGGGGTTGGCTAGTCTACCACGGCTAAGATCTTAGCAGGATCCACAACCACATCCAAATGTGAAATAATATGGCCCAAATAACCAATTTGACGGCGACCAAAAGAGCACTTGCGGTGGTTGGTGAAGAAACGATTGTCGCATAAGACCTGAAGGACAACCTGTAACTGATGGAGATGAGCTGACCACTCCCTGTTGTAAATAAGTATATCATCGAAAAAGCTGAGGACAAACTACCGGAGGAGGGGCCGAAACAAGTCGTTCATAATGGCTTGGAAGATGGAAGGGGCATTGGTAAGGCCGAATGGCATGACCAAGAATTCATAGTGCCCATTATGAGTGCAGAAGGCTGTTTTGAGCACGTCCTCTGCTCGCATACGGATTTGATGGTAGCCAGATGTGAAGTCGAGTTTGGAGAAATAAGAGGCGCCATGTAACTCATCCAATAACTCATCCACTACCGGAATGGGAAATTTATCCGGAATAGTGACTTTGTTGAGGGCCCGGTAATCGACACACATACGCCATGAAGCGTTTTTTTTCTTGACGAGTAATACCGAGCTAGAATATGCACTTGTGCTGGGTCGGATGGTACCTTGTTGAAGCATATCGCAGACCTGCCGTTCGATCTCTGTTTTTTGCAACTGTGGGTATCGGTAAGGCCGGACTGAAACCGGACCCTGGCCCGAGAATAAGGTGATTTTATGGTCTGCTGACCGTTGGGGAAGGAGGCCGCTGGGGGTGGAAAAATTGACTGCATGGTGGAGAAAAAATGTTGTAAATCATGGGCCTGAACAGGAGTGAAATTCAGGTCCAGCTGAATAGGGTTGTCGGGAGGGGAAGGACTGGACAAGCCATGCAAGGAGGACAGTGGTTGTTTCGGGAGGGTGGCACCCTGAAGGGTATGAGTGGTGTCTTCCACAATAAACTTCATTGACATTGATTTCCAATTGATGTGGACCTCGCCAAGGGTACGAAGCCAGTCAATCCCCAAGATCAAATCTAAATCGCCAATGTCCAAGACGTGAGCAGTGATAACACAGGTGTAGGTGCCCATGGTTAACTGTAAAGATTTGCAAAAACCATGAGACCACAAGGTATGGTCGTGGCCCAACTTGACACAGTGCTTTTGGGTTGTGAGGATGGAAAGGCCGAGCAGTTTTGTGAGCTTAGGAGAGATAAAGTTGTGTGTTGCTCCACTATCCACTAGTACCAGGAGGGGAATGTCACGCATTCAACCTTCTACCTTCATCGAAGTTAATGGTTCAGGGCTCGCCAAATGGAAATATGTACAGAAGCCATGGTTCTGAAGCAGCTGACACTCCAGCGGGTCACGAGGTGTAATAATATCGAGAGCAGCGGTGGCAAATGGCAGTGTTAGAGTGGCAGTGTCAGGGAAACCTCGCCCTCAACCAGCAGTAAGACACGCATTTTGGCATCTGGGCATTTATGCATGGGAATATACGGATTTACACAGCGAAAACAGAGGCCCTTCTTGCGGCGATCCTCCCATTCCTGGCTTGATAATTGATGGACTCCACGACTGCCCTGGGATGTTGGACGAGGGGCTCCTTGACCGGTGTCGGGCTGGTTAACTCAAGACATTTCTCCAAGCGAAACAGTGGAGAGGCTGACTGGGGTAAAGTGGAGCGGAAGCTCGGCTGATTAAAACTGCTCGAACGGCCAAAGTGGAAGCGGGAAGGACCCCAAGGGAGACCAACACCCCGGCAAACAGCTAGTTCAACATGGCAGGCTAGGCGCATAGCCTGGAGGCGAGTGTCTGGGTTGTGTATACACACCCAATCACGAATGTCATCACGAAGTCCATGAAGAAAATAATCGACATACTGTTGCTCCGGCTGTCGAGGAAGAAGGGAGGCCAAATACTCAAAATGCTCGATATAATCCTAGACAGACCCGTGATGCTGAAGGTCCGCTAATTCTTCATACGGATTATGTATTTCGAGGCCACTAAAACGCTCCATGAGCTCCTCCTTGAAAGAAGACCACGAAATTCCTGGTCGAACCTCATGCAAAAATGTAAACCAATTGATTGCAACACCGTCCATGCTCAATTGGGCAAAAGAAACCTTCTCAGATTCCGGTGTTTGATTAATCCGGAAGAATAATTCAGCCCTGGTAATCCATCCCTGAGGATCTGAACCATCGAACATAGGTAAGTCGACATAGCGGCCGGTGACCTGGTGATCAGAACGATGCTCCGCAGGGGCGAGGGAGACGTTGGTGGCCAGCTCGGGGTGCTCCTGGGTGAGCGACGCAACAACGCGGGAAGCAGATAAATCGAAGGAAGAAGTAGGAGGTACCTCAAGCTGCTGGGGTAGTTTGTCCGAGCGGCGAACCAGGGCTGTGATGTTTTGTTGATAATCAGTGAAGGTTTGGACTAAAGTTTGGCACGCCCGCTCATCCCGTTCACTGCGCGTCTGAAGCTGGCCGGTAAGCACAGCAATGGCCGACGATAAAGAGGTGAAAGTGGAATCGATTTTGAGGTTTAGGGCCTCTAGGCGCTGTTCGACACCTTCCGGGCGAGATTGATAACGCGGCAGGTCGGACCAGTTGATGAAGACGAGCACACCGGAGAACCACGGTTTTGATATCAATGGCTACTAACGCGCAGAAGTACAGCAGTTGAAGGGAAACAGCAGGGAAAAACAGGAAAACAATCAGGAAGGGGGCTCTCCCACTTTCCTGCCCAAGCCCCAGGCCGAACTACTAACAACCTCTCTACCCTCTTTCTCTTCCCAGCCTCCCACACCAGAGGGAATCTTCTAACAATAACTCTGTTGGGCCCACCTCAGTTTGTTGAAGCTGGGACCCGTTTACCCTTCCTGGAATATACCTTCCAGGGGTTCACAAGTACTTCCATAATGCCCCCCCCCCCCGGCACTTTCACCACATCAACACCTGCGACATCAACCAAGGTGACTGTCTTCATCCTCAAAAAACTTTGTTCCTCCAGACTTATGTTTCCTGAACTATCTAGTTATGCACAGAATTAAATTCATAAAAAAACCATCGGAAAAATTCTGCAAGTATGCCACAATCTGTTAAAAGATTATGGAGCGCAACTCACTTTTGCTTCATTTTTAGCTCAACATATTGGTGAAATGCCACCATCTTAAAGGGATCATAAAGCACCCTGGACGGAGATGATTCTCGTGCTTCCAAACTAATCCTGAGAATCGTTGCCATGTTCGTAAGGTCATGATTTCAGTTGCGCATGTTGTACACATAACCAACAGGTAATCCGTTTGCTTCGATGCCAACATTGAAACCAGTCTCCTAGCACCCAAAACCTGCTCAACCAGAGTTCGCTTGGCTTGTGGAAAGAGCTCACGCGTCACTCGAGCGAGCGTTGGTTTCACCACGCCTAGCTCCGATCTCAGGAGCTCCGCGGAACTCGTTTTGTTCATTGTCGTCCTCTGTTTTTCCATTTCCAACTCTGCTCAGAAGTTCTGTTGCCTTATACTGCTCTCCAGAATTTGAAATGTGCTCCTCTAGCGATACAAGTCCCTTGATCTTCTCTATTGTTTGCTCCTCGGCTCTTGTCGATTGTACAGGAGTTTCCATGTCACAGAGAGTAGAATGTGAGGCGTCTTCCCACGTCCCCTGCCATTCCTGTTCGTCTGGTAATACACTCAGATTTGCCACTGCTTCACCAAAAGGATCTGAGCTAGGAACAAACAGCTCCTCCCCTGTGTCCTTTTCCTGCGTAACCACAGCAAAGCACAGATCCGGAATTACCACTACTAGTCGAGAATGATTGAAGTTGGAGTCAATTTCCTCCATAAGCGTCGACTTCAAGACATTCCTCAGCCTGTAAGCTTGAGCAGGAACGTCCAGAGTCAAGCTTTTTAACCAGGACCGCTGACATCTTCCGCTTTCTCGTTCCCATTTCAGCTCGGAACCACAACACCTGCCCTACTATGTTCACTGGAAGCCAAAACGTGTTCCGCCTGTAGCTCAAACCCCCCTATCTTCACAGTCCCTGGCTCGCTTCATTTGTCCAGAATATGCCTGTCGACCTGATTATCCAGCGGAAGCCTCCATCTGATCCAGCAAACTCTAGTTCTCGTTGCCGCATATCAATCACAGTCTGTCTCCTAGCAAAAGTTTCGGCAAATGTTTCAGTCTCCTGCAACTTGCCTTCTCAAACACACCTCTAGCCTTTGAGACACGTCTTCACCGACGAACGCGACTTCCCAGCGTTCGAACCTCTCCTCCACAGCAGTCAAGCGCTCCCCTGCCTTTGTTCTCCGACGTCGTTCCGCTAGCAGTAGTTGTGCTACCCCTACATTCATGTCTCAGCTACGAACGCCCACTCCTGGAAACTTCCTATCTACGATCGTCTCCCGGCAATGTTCGCCACGCGAGAATCCAACTCGCACGAGAAATCTACTGTAATTAACGACTAGCCTCTTATGCACAGAATTCGGAATCAACTTCACAAAAAACGGCCAGCGTACGCATCTCCTCTCAGTGTACGTCCAATGCGATTCCGGACTGACGTCATCTTCACAGCTTAAGTCTAACAGTGATCACCCACACCTCCTCTCTCTTCAATCGTCCAATCTCAAGTCATCACGCGTTCCTCTGCGATCGCACCTCAACTGCGAACGCCTCTTTCTCCTCGTTGAGTTCCACGATCCTCCTCCCCTGCAGCAGAGTTACCCAGCGGAGTCCCCAATTGTTAAGTAAATATTGAGAGAGAGAGAGAGAGTGTGAGGAAGTAGAAAGGCTGCAGTATATAGGTTTGATCTTTGTAGAAAAACTAACATAAAATAAGAATTGCATTAGGGAGGATAGAAGAAGGAGAAGAGGAAAAGGAAGAAGAAGTTCCCGGCGTGAAGAAGACCACTCTTCTTGAAGGGCCCACCGAGACCTACCAAGGACCGGCTCAGGCAGCTTCCAACTGAATACAAAAATATGATTTGTACCCTTCCCAACCCCCCAGCTGCCCTATTTATTACCCCACCTGCCTACTGCTACAGCTGGCAAACAACAATCCCCCTTACAAAGACAATATTGCCCTTACAACACATACTTACATTCCAAACAGTTGAACATTTAAACTCCTATGAATATCATCAAATGATATTCCCTACTAACTATGAAGGCTTACTACAAGAGAAACAATGATTACCATGTGTTATCACAAAACTAATGCACATTCATGCACTGAACCACAACACAGTTTACCCCCCCCCCCAAGACCTAACAAGGACCGGCTCAGGCAGCTTCCAACTGAATACAAAAATATGATTTGTACCCTTCCCAACCCCCCAGCTGCCCTATTTATTACCCTACCTGCCTACTGCTACAGATGGCAAACAACAATCCCCCTTACAAAGACAATATTGCCCTTACAACACATACTTGCATTCCAAACAGTTGAACATTTAAACTCCTATGAATATCATCAAATGATATTCCCTACTAACTATGAAGGCTTACTATAAGAGAAACAATGATTACCATGTGTTATCAGAAAACTAATGCACATTCATGCCCTGAACCACAACACAGTTTACGCCCCCCAACACACACACACTGTTTTAGCTTTAGTGCATATTTCCAATATTATCACCCCCATGAGATGGGCTGCTTACTACGGGAAGTTATTGTTCCCCTTATTCTCTAGCTTCCTCTTCCTCCGGATGAACTCCTATAAAAGGCACACAAATAGGTGATGTAACTTCTTGAACATCATATTCATCAAATTTAACAAAGGTCCATCCATACCCTCAAGTGAAGTAGAGTTTTTTATAGGAGAAAAAATCTAATACACTTTTGTATCATCTCAAACTCAAAAACTCTTCCATGGTTACATCCAACTCTCAGCCTTTTGCAAATAGCCTGGTTGAGACATGATATACATAAACTTATAGAAGTTTATTCTCCATGGAAAACTAAGCATTTAGATTCCAAATCCCTTGATATGAATCTTGAATAAGATAGAGTTGGTAACTTTGAATCATAATTGAATGTCGTTTCATGGGCTCATTAAAAATCTAGATGAATTAATCTTTATACAAATGCTCATGAAATATAGAAAAAAATTATATTGATGTCTTAAGAGTATTAAAGTATCCCTTCATTAGAGACATAAAATACTGCATGAACATTGTTAAGATCCTACATTCTCCATCCAAATCTAGAATATTCAAAATTACCATTTTATTTTTCCAATAAGAAATAATAAGGCTTCCTATACACCAAAATTTGCATTTCCTAATGGGAAATAATTAGTAAAATGCTTAGACACTCCCTTGTGAAGAATCCCTAGGGATTCTGCCCGTTCCTTTGAAGAAAGTATAATAGTCACTCCATCAAATTTCGATTTTATAAAACATTTCTTCTCATTAAACACATATTGATCATTCATTTGAAAATCCTTCACTATTCGAGGATATAATATGTTAACATTAGACCAAAATAAACTTTCCAATCATTTTTCTTTCATCACTTGAAAATTTATTGACGTACCGGATTTTAACCACATCGTATATGGTAATTTCTTAAGAGTTAACAACCAATCCTTTAAATACGGATTTCAAAACTTATAATATATAGATCCATTTCCTCTAGATCGTTTTACAGGTTGAGCATCCTTAAAAGAGGATAAAGCAACAACAGGGAACCTTCCCTTCTATATTTCAGTATGGTTTGAGAGGGTGATTGAAAAAGAGAGCGAGGGAGATAGTGAAAAGCTTACATGAAAAGCCTCACTCCACAAAGAGTTCATCATAAAGAAAGGATACTCGTCCATCATAGAAAAACATTCACATTGTAGACTCTTAACTCTTCATTAACTCATCTCTACCTGAACAGATCTGATGCATCATGCTACTCCCACTTGATTAGCGACCCAAACAGGAAATGTTGCATTATAGGAAACTTCTCCAGGACCTCTACCTTGTACATTTTAAGCATGCCACTGTTCACCTTCTTCCAAATGGGGACACCGCTAATATCATCCAACAACGGCGAATGCTCGGCAAAGGGGCCCTTTTTGACCTTTTTAATGAAAGCAATGCATGAAAGATACAGATACTCGCTTGAGAAGTTGTCCAGTATGTCTTGGTTGTGGATCGACTTGGGTTTCATGTATTTGTGATCAACCAACTGAGACGAGCCAAAAACGAAGGGCAGAAAATGATAGTCATCAAGACCCCAAACGCCGTGCGACCCAGCGGGTTCCAGGCAATAAACCGTCTGCAACTTCCTCATCAACTCAAGGTACTTCACAAAAACCCTCGAGACGACAGCATGATAATCTTCCTCCTTCAAGACTCCCAGCCTAGCGAAGCAATACAGATACGCCGCAAAATTAGACTCGTGCCCGGTGCCGTAGTCGATGCGGCTAGAGTTCCCGAAACTGTCAGCGAAGTAGGCAGAGATCTCCACCGTGGCAGACCGGAGAGCAACGTCGTCGTCGGGGAGGACCCGGAGGGTCAAGGTCTCGGCATGATCCGTCATGCGGGCGTGCCAATCGCGATATGACAAGTTGCCATAGCGAAAGGATTGGTGTGCTGGAGGAATTTCGTCGACCCACTGAGCTAGGGTTTCGAGGACGGAGACAAGGGTTCGGATGACGGGGGATTCGGGGCAGGGATCGGAGATTTTGTGGGAGCGGATGGATTCGCTTAGGGCGACGACGAATCCAAGGAAATTGGCTGCGGCGGTGGAGGCGTGGAAACGACGGATGTCATCCTGGGATTGGATTCGCTTGTAGAGGATCTGGAAGCTGTAAGGCGGCAAGGCAACGGGGACCTTCTGGGATTGAGGGACAGGGGTGAGGATAATGGCCTGTTGGGGGTTTTGGTGAGGAGGGACGTTGATGGCGGGGTATCGGATGGGACGATAAGCGGGCGGCGGCGAGGAATCGGACGGCGACCACATCGGCGGCGGTGCTGTGGGGGTAGCACAATTCCGGCACTTGTTGGCCCCGCCGGTTCCGGCCTCGTCGAGGGTGCTGGAAGCGGCTGTGCCCGCGGCGGCGACGGAAGTAACTGGTGGCGGAGTATCCATGCGAAGAATCTGGTTATGGCGGTGGTCGAGGGGGGCCCGAACGACTAATAAGAATAATAAATTTATAAAATTATAACACAAATAAATAAGCAGTAAAACATGACAATTACCCAACAAAATCAGACAAAACCATTTCATAGTAAACGACGGGGGTGTTGCAGATTTTTTTGTTACAATGGTTCCAATAATCATTTTTATTATTTTTATTATTATTATTATTTTTTTGGTTATCAATTTTATTTAATCATTCGGTTATCTTTATTTCGGTTTTTAAACGTTCGGTTATCTTTATTTCAGTTTTTGGTTGATCATTATGTAAAAATATATACCTTGCTCTATCCACAATGGACCAAAACTCAAGATCATGAATAAATTATTAATTTTTATGAAAAAACAAGTTATTTTATGTAAAGACCTGATTAGGAGAAGACCAACCCTTTGTGTGTTTTTGAGGTTTGCGGAGCTCGGAGAAGGATTGGAAGTGGTCTAAGAGGAGTTTGGGTGCGAAATGTTGGAAACAGGAAGAATTACATGTCGTGTAAGAAATACACGTCGTGTAAGTCAGGTTCATGATGTGTAAGTTTTTGAGGTTAAATAATAAAAAGACGATGCGTTTTTCAGTGGAAATTGAATCCAAATGATTACACGACGTGAAAGGGGATTGCATGTCGTGTAAATCTCCGATATTGTACATTTTATAATGTTTTAGTTGCTCGGGTTTTTCACAAACCCTGCGGCTGCAGTGCTTCCTCTCGTTTTCCAGTGGCCAACGACTCCCTTTTGGGCGTTTTGGAGATCCATTCGATGAGAATCGATCATCGGGCTTCCGTCTTCGATCCTTGGCGATCTATGGTGATTCAAGGTGCATTCTCCCTTTGCTTTCTAGTGGTTTCTCCCAGTTTGGTCTTGTTTCCTCTCGTATCTCCTCGTCGTGCTATGGCGTTATGTTACTCATGTTTCTAATGGGGGTTCTCGTGGTTGTTTTTGGTGCAGTTGAACCGCGATGTATTCAGATGGATGTAGTTCTTGGAGGAAGGGTGATCGGAGACCCGTTGCGTGGTTCATTCTCGTGCGAAGAACGTTGACACCCTTTTGAAGTAGGGGATTTGTTGCTTCTCTGTTCATTTAAGTGCAATCATAAAGTTAACATGATTTAGCACATTGGATCACAAATGAAATTAACCTAATTAATTACTTGAACCGAATTAAAGGATTGGTATCGATCGTTTGGCGATATTTCTTGTTTGTACTGTAATAACGGGTTGCCTCTTGATTTGCTAGATAGTGCAATATCTATTTTGTACTTGTTATGCTTGAAGTAGCACGTGAAATTGGTAAAAAAATGTAAAGTCGAAATTAATTGATAATTAATTGGCTAAAAGATTAAAGAGACATGTTTAATGAATCTGACTGTTGTTGTAATTTGATGTTAATCAAATTGATGTCAGAACACATGTTTAATTGAACTGGTTAATGAACCTAAAGCATGTTGATGCTTGTTGATAAAAGAATTAAAGACGTGTTAAATTAATTGTTTAACTAATTTCTGATAGTTGTGATAGCTTGTTGTTTAGGTTGCCTGTAGTTGGAACATGTGACGATGAATCAATTAATTCAAGATGGAATAAGGACCAGTTGTGTGATAAAAGATAATGCCTTGTAGAGCCTGAGTTGCTTGTTTTCTTGTAAAGACCAAGTGTCTTGTGCTTTGGAATCGTGAGAGCTCGTTGTGTGTAAAGGCTGGATTCCTTGTTTTAGGGCCAAGAGTTTGGTTGCTTGGTTTGTTTCCTGATGCTTGTGATGTGAATCTGGGATGGTTAAGCATGGAGGATTGTTGTGGTATGAGGGGTGAGGAGGCCCAGATGTGACGTGAGCCTTGGATGGTTGAGCCTGGAGGGCCGATGTGGTACGAGGGTGGAGAGGCCCGATTGTTGTGGAAGCAGTTTGATGACTGGAGCGGCGAGATGCATTGATATATGTATGCGGGTGTCGGGGAGGACATCAGAGATGACAAAACGAGGCGAAGTTGGACTTACTCATTGATATAAAACCTGGATGCTTGTTTGAATCTGTTGTTTGGTCGACAACCAAGTTGTTTGTTTATCTGCTTTCCTTTTCCCACTATTTATGGCGGATGGACGTGCTTGGTTGTTTACTTTGTTTGGTAGCTTAGTATGCTTTCCTAGAGTACATGGTAATATGGAAAGTAATAACATTGATAAATGAATAAATATTTAAGCTATGAGGTTGAAGCTTGTTGGGATGCAATGCTGAGGCTATAATTTTGATAAGTTGTGGACTCGGTTTACTTATGTCTGGAGGGCATGAAACATTGTTGTAATGCTAATGTAATGTAATGTGAAAGTGTTAATGGTTAATCAATGGTTAATGAATTAATTAATGTAAATTGAAATAGATGAAATGAAATTAAATAACTTAATGTAGCTCTTTAAATGGTTGTGTGCTTATCGGATATCTGGTCTTAGCAACGACAGCTGAGAGTCTGAGAGACGTTAGGTATAGTTGAGTCTGAGACTAGGTTATGTCCACTTTGTGGTTGTGAGCTATATTATATCATGTACATTTTTTGTTTTTATATGCTACTCCACCTTATCAATTAGGGCAATTGACACCCATGGGATTTTGAGCCCTATGAGGTGTTTTCCCCAACATCCTGATGACTGACTACCCCTCTGGCTCTGCTCTCTTCTCTTGATAGTTACTTGTGTCGATATGCACGACAATCAGTTTTCCCCATATATGTGTGTATAGGGTTGTAATGGCTTGCGGTTATTTCACACACATGCATTCTGGATATAATTTCCTAAGGACTACTATAGGTATAACGTGTATAGGCTGTAATGGCTTGCAGATCCTTTCTCAGTGTATGAGTTGTAATGGATTGAGGTATAATACCCGATAGCTGATACACATTATGCGAGCTGTGGTGGCTCCCAGAAACTACCTGATTACTTTTGGTAACATGGACATAGTGGTGTGTTGCATGAGGTGCATGTTGTAGTGCTTCACCCAGGTGTCTGCGGGCTAGCCTTTTTGGAGAGAGATGCTCAAGATGTGTGACGTTGGGGTAGAGAGGCAAACCAGTGGGGAAACAGTAGCGAGGTACCCTTGATATTCTTTATTATATTATATAGTCTTGTATGCGATAGTTGGTGACAGTAGTCATGGTGAGCCTGAGAACTTAGTATACATGTTTAGGCGACGAGTTAGTTTCACTTACTGTTCACTATGTTTTAGCATGCTTTATTTACCTTTTGCACGAGAGGCTCTAGCGAGGATCCTACCGAGTATACTGTTATACTCACCCAACGTATATATAAATTGTTTTTCAGGTCAGTTGGAGCAGGTTGAAGATCAAGCTAATTACTGCTAGCTTGAGGTTTAACAAGAGTTGTTTGAGCTTTGTGGTCACTGTCGTCTTTATTTTCTTTTGGTACTTGTAGTTCTCCTTCCAATTGTAGTAGTTCTTGCATGTCATTACATATGTACACTTGGGTTTTATTTTATATTGTAGTCTGAGTAGGATTTGGTTGGTGTTTGTCTTATATATCTCTCCCACATGTGTTCTCCTAGAGGATAATGCCTATCATCTACATGTTAATTATACCCTCAGTGGTAGTTGCCAACCCGGGGTCTACTAGAGGCAGGACTTGGGTGTCACTATCTCTTTTCTCCCATTGTCGACCTAGAAGGGGTACACTTTGTGGGGAGGGGGTCGTGACAGAGTGGAATCATAGGTCTGATTAAGAGATATGATGGAGTTTAGTGTCACGACCCATCCCCCGGGGCCCATGTTGTGACTACCCCAAGCCTGCTTCCCGAAGGCCAGGGGCTGGCGACTAGCACCGAAGGCATCAACCTGCAAGTGAGAGACATTTGCCTGAGTACCTGTACGCACACACACGCCTAACCACATCCCAACACACTGAAAGAGGGAAACAAGTATACCACTAAAACAAAGTTGAGTGCAAGTACAAGTGAAAGTAATTATGCCATGATAGAAACCTAATAAGGAAATGAAAATAGCAAAGTACAAAAGGAAACTTTGATGGCCATCCGCAGAAAACCCCACCTGATCGTGAGAGTAGTGAAGCTAATGGAAGCCGAAGTAGTATGTCCTACCCATCCAGTCCTACTGGGCACCACCTGGTCCTAGGATACCAAGTCCACCATCGTAGCGTCTGTCAGTCTCGTCCCCCTGAGCACCTCTGTCGAAACGTCGATCGTCTGCACCAGACACAACACGTGCGGGCGAAGCCCGTGTAGGGGTGAGTATAACAATACTCAGTAGGGACCCCGAGACCCCCAAAGGTCTCTCAAAAATCCACGAAGGAAAACACCACAGAGGAAGAAAATACCCCATAGGTAATGCCACCAAGCAAGATCTCAAACACATAGCACAAAGTAAAAGACGCAGCTCACACCAGGTATATTCTAGGGTAGTGATAGTAGCATCATCAGTCATATCATCAAACTCCTTAGTTGTTGAATAAATCCTCCTCTATCGAGTACAGTGGGTCTGCCGGGTAACACAAATCCACTTCCCACTAAACTTGGACTGTTGTGGTACTCATCTCTGATGAGTACCGTGGGTATGCTAGGTCACACAAAGTCGCTCCCCATCGTGGGCCTGTCGGGTCACACAAAGTTGCTTCTCACCTTAGCCGAACTGAGGTACTCCTCCTGTCGAGTACCGTTGGTCTGTCAGGTCATACAGAGCCTCTTCTCACCATGGGCCTACCGGGTCGCACAAAGCCGCTTCCCACTGGGCCGTCGTTGAACAGTCTTCAGGTCTCAGCCTACTGTAGGGTTCCGTATGTGGCGTGCTTGGGAGAACCACTCCTCAAGCCATTCATCACATCTTGATGTCTATGAAAGTCACCACAAAGCATTACAAAAGATCCACCTCATCAGAGGGTCCCAACGCCACAAACATCTCATCAATCAGATGCACAGTTTGCAAGATACAAGCGTTTTAGTAAACAGGGGACCGGTTGCGACGGGCCCCGGTCCAACCCGGTCGGATCAACCCGACTCACCCGGTCCGGGGGTCCCGTATACCCCGATTTAACTAGACGGACTCAACCTGACCTGGTTCGGGTCGGGTTCGGTCTGGTTCGGCCTGACCAGTGGGCTAGGCCCAATAGGCCTCGCTGGACCCGACCCGATTTGGTCGAGGGTCCAGCCCGCCGGGTTGCCTAGTGACCCGGTCTAGTTTGGCCTGGCTCGACTTGCTGGGTTGGGGGTGCGGTCCACCAGCCTTAGCTCAATTCGTCGCCCGGCTGGGATGCGGTAGCTGAGCCGTGTTCGGCTCCAGCTGGCCCCGCGGACGCGGGGCCCCTCCATCCACGACCGATGGACCGCGACACGTCGTCGCCTGAGTGGCCTGAACGTGGGCCACCCCCTCTACGCGGCTCCTGGCACCGCGTCACCCAGTCGTCGCGGCCCGCCGACGGGCCCGCTGCCACCACCGCCCGCGGCCACCGCCGCGGGCCACCAGAGTTTCTTTGGTGATTCATTCTCCAAACCATATACGCTAAATGGTTCCTCAGGTCACCTCCATCCCTGCTCAGGCCCCAGAATCGAACTTCCACCACTTTGAGAATGAAACCACCAATAACACATGGGCGGAAGTTCTCAGGCCTTGTTCATGTCGGCCCGGACCCCTCTGCATTAGAGGTTTAAATCAAGGGGGGGGGGGGTTTGGGGATTAGAGTTCAATCATTTCATGCCAAGTTTTAATCCCATATAATAAATCCCCAAGAAAATTTACCCTCCTGCATACATGCACAAGTTGCGGATTAATTTGTTTGTGGGTTGATCTGCTTTCGTCGTTTCTAGAAAAAAGAATGAGGAAGAACTTTGAAATAAAAATAAAACCCCTACCTCTTTGACATTTGATGTCAAAGCGCTCATCCTCGAGAGTTCAAGGCGTCGATGTTGTCACTTCGGACTCCGTTCTTCGAGGGTGTGTCGAAGATGATGAAGTCTCACCGGTGTTCTTCGTCATTCTTCGTTGGAGAGGAATTCCATTGGGGATTTTTTACAGAGTCTTGAAGGTTTAATTATGTCATATCCAACATGCCAAATAATTAAAGGAAACATGTCACAGTGTTTCTATTACGCTGCGACGTCACGTCGTTACACTGTTTCATTTATGAAATCGCGTCGCCGTTACGCTTCCTTTATTGCATCACTATGCTGCATGATATTGGCCTTAATGAGCCTCATTAATGCGTCTCGTCGCCGCACCGCAACGTCTCCGTCCGTCGCTCAACGGATGAGAAAGAATATAAAATAACATTTTAAGTTATTTTATTATTTTTCTCGAAAAGTATGAAAATAAACTTTTCCATTCGGCCCTTGCTGGCTGAAGTTAAGTCCATTCTAGGTGAATCCTGGCATTCTAAATTCAACAATTTCCTCAGATTTTTGATCTGAGCACTGGTTCAAAAGTTAGAAAAACCCACTCGCGCGTTTACTGAATGTACCTTAAAAAAATTCGAAATTCCGTTCCGGGCTCTCCAAGCCTTGGACTCACGTGCCGTTAGGGCACACAGTCTCAGAATAATTTCATATAATTAAAAAAAATTACACAGAAATTTTTGAGACATTAAATTCTCCCTACCTTAGGGCTTTACATCCCCGAAAGCCAAAACAAAAACTAATAAAACATATGAGGGTACTGAGCACGAATCTAAGCATCCCACTCTCATATAGTTTCTTGGAGATTCTCGTGCTTCCACCAAACTCGCACTAGAGGAATCGACTACCCACATAGGACATGCTTCTGTCAATCCTCTATCTACACCTGGAACTCCACAAACATCACCCCATCGTCAATGTCCAGCTCGCCCTAGTCGATGATGTGCGATGGATCATGAACGTACCTCCTCAACTACGACATGTGGAAAACATCATGCACCAGGTGCATCTGTGGGGGAAGAGCTAGGTGGTACGCCACCTCACCAACTCTGCTCAGGATATGAAAGGGTCTGATGAACCTCATAGATAGCTTTCCTCCTCAACCAAATCTCTGCAATCCTTGTCGAGCTGAGACCTGGAGGAACACATGATCTCCCTCCTAAAACTCTAAGGGTCTCTGTCTCCTATCGAAATAAGACTTATTCCTACTATGTAAAGTCCTCATCTACTCCTGGATGATCTTCACCTTCTCAGTGGTATCCTATACCAACTTCAGACCCATGAGTGATGACTCCCCTGGGTCTGTCCAACATATAGGTGATCTGCAAGACCACCCATACAAGGCCTCAAACGGTGCCATGACGATGGTGGATTGATAACTATTATTGTATGTGAACTCCACCAAAGGCAAGTGGTCCTCCCAACTGTGACCAAAGTAAAGGACGCAAGCACAAAGCATGTCCTCCAAGGTCTATAGGGTACACTCTGTCTGACCATCAGTCTGGGGATGAAAAATTGTGCTCAAGCGTAGCTGAGTCCTTAACGCCTCTTGTAATCCCTTCCACAACCGGGATGTAAAACATGCATCACGGTCAGAGATGATTGTCAAAGGCACCCCATGGAGCTGCACTATCTATTGGATGTAGAGGCATCCCAAGCCCTCTACTGGTCCCTGCTCCCAGATGGGTAGGAAGTGAGCCGACTTGGTGAGTCGGTCAATGATCACCCAAATAGAATCATGGCCTCTGGACGTACATGGTAACCCCGTCACAAAAGCCATTGAGATACTATCCAATTTCCACTCCAGTACCTCAAATGGCTGGGTCAATCCTGATAAAACATGATGTTTGGGCTTTACTTACTGACAAGTGAGGCATCGTGAAATGGACCTGACCACTGCTTTCTTCATCCTCGACTACTAGTACTGACGTCAGAGGTCCTAGTACATTTTCTCCACTCTAGGATGTACCACGATGGAGGATGTATGGAACTCCCTCAACAACTTTTCCCGTAACATCAATGTAACTATAGTGCGCCCTCTGAAAAGGATGACGTTCTCCCCACCTATCAAAAATCCACCAGGAGCTCATTCTAAGGATAACTGAGCACATCGGGCCTCGTAGCCAACATCCACCAGTTATGCCTCCACGAATCACTGTAAAAGTGGGGGAGTAATAGTCATAGAACAAAGGTAAGTAGCTCCACCATCATCCATGAAGGATATTAGCATCGCGGCTAACTACTATGTCACCTCACTCAATAGCTGCAAACCGGTCCTCCTGCTGAACGCGTCTGCCATCACATTTCCCTTCTCAGGAGTATAGATTATCTCAAAGTCATAGTACTGGAGGAACTCTATCCATCACCACTATCTTAGGTTCAGGTCCTTCTGGGAGAATATATACCTAAGACTCTTGTTTTTAGAGTAAACTGTAAACCACTCACCCATCAAGTAGTGCCGCCACATCTTCAGGGTAAAGACCACTACTGCTAACTCCAGGTCATGGATCGCGTAGTTCTGCTCATGCTGCCTCAATTGGCGTGAGCCGTAGGTGATCACTACTTGCTCCTGCATCAGGACACAACCTAGTCTGGTCCCTGATGTGTCACAATAAACTACATAACCAACACCCTCCTCTGGTAGTCTCAAGATGGGGGGCACTAGTCAGTCTTCATCTCAGCTCCTGGAAACTCTACCGACATTTCTCTATCCACACAAAGGGATTTCCCTTCTATGTCAAAGTCGATAAGGGTGATGCTACCCTGGAAAAGTTGTGCATGAACCTCTGATAGTATCCATCCAACCCCAAGAAGCTCCGCACCTCAGTCATGCTCTTGGGTGGCTCCCAAGCAAGCATTGCCTCTATCTTCACCGGATCCAATTAAACACCAGCCTTCGAGATGATGTTTCCCATAAAGTGGATCTACCATATCCAAAACTGGAACTTTGAGAGATTACTATAAAGATGGTTCTCTTAGAGTGTGTTCGAGACTATTTATAGGTGTGTAGCGTGCTTCTCCTCTGACGCTGAGTACACCAAGATGTCATCGATGAAGACCATGAAGAAATGGTCAAGGTAAGGCTATAAGATCCTGTTCATGAGGCCCATGAACATTTCTTGGGAATTGGTCATGTCGAAAGGCATCACTAGGAACTCATAGTGGCCATACTGACACCTGAAGACTGTCTTCGGTACATCCTTATCCTGTACCCTAAGCTGGTGATAGCTTTATATGAGATCTATCTTTGAGAACCACTTTTCTCCTTTCAACTAGTTGAAGAGGTCATCAATTATCGACAATGGATACTTGTTCTTCACGGTCACCTGGTTCACGTGCTGGAAGTCCATGCACAACCTCAAACTTTTTTCTGCCTTCTTGGCAAAAAGCACCGGGGCTGCTCATAGTGAAACATTGAGCCTTATGAACCCATTCTCTTATAAGTCCTCTAGATATACCCTCAGATCACAAATCTCTGTAGGATCCATCTGATATTCCAGTGTGGATATCAGTGTCATCCGAAGGTACAAGTCAATGCAAAAGTCTACCTCTATACGAGGAGGTAGTCCCGAAACATCCTCATGAAAAACATCTTCATACTCATCCACCAATAAATGAAAGCTTGGACTCCTATCATCCACTACACCAAGGGTGAGGCTAGCCAACTGGTGAGTGATCGGCTACACCCTCCTCCGAGAGAGTCTATCCTGCAATGCAAGGGTTCTCTTCTCACTGGTGAAAGAAAACTCGGTCCCATCTCCACGGACACATCGCACTGTACGCCTAAAATAGTTGAACTGAGCATGGACTATGGATAACCAGTCCATACCCAAGATGACATCGTAAGGAATTTCCACCACTATTAGGAGATCCCAACTGAAGATGTCATCTCCTAGAGTAATCTTATACTACCGGTACCAGTGTGTAATCATTGAATCGTCTCTTGCAGGAGTCTCTAGCCGTAAGGATCGAGCCAACGACTCCACTGGAATCTCTGAGCTCCAAATGAGAGTCGTGGAAAGGAAGGAGTGACTAGAATATGTGCCTATAAGAACAACATCTAGGGTGGAGAAGACACAAATCATACCTCAGATCATCTCTAGAGCACCGTGGTCATAAGCCTCTGTAGCCTGGAGCTGAGCTCACCCCTGCCTATTTGCTCCCTAAGGTTGGGGTGGACCTTTTGGGGGTGGTGGCGGTAACACCTCAAACTGTCGCCCACTTCATGCCACTCAACCAGTTCCCCTACCACATCTGCCACCCTGAAGACCTCCTCACTCAAATAGATGCCTCTTCCTTGACAGTCCCTCAACTATCTACTGGTCATTCGTACGATGGGTCAGGTAGTCACGTGACATGTGTCCCTACCCACCGCACATGAATCACTGCCTAGCTCCCTTCTATCTACCTGCTATCTCCCCCTGGACTGGGAACCCCGCACTATCGACCCTGAGTCCTGGGGTCGGCCTCTAAAAGACCTGGCCTGCTTGGACCTACGCGTCTGCTGTCTGCTACCTACTGAAGACTCCGCTGCCCGGGGTCTGCTGGAGGCTCTAGTTGTCGGCGCCTGCTCCACCAAGAATCTCTCCACAAGAAGGGATCTCTCTAGCACCTTTCCTGGGTAAGGATGTTGAGAGACAAAACTGATGCCCTGATCTCCTGCCTAAGTCCCTTCTCAAAGGCCTGAACCCTGAAGAAAGGGTCTCACACCATGTTTGTGGAGTAGTGAGATAGCTCGGTGAACCTCGCTGAGTACTCAGCTACCGTCATGCTGCCCTGCTGAAGGTAAAACATCTCCTTAATGTGCACAGAGCATAAGGTCATGGGGAAAAACTCCCCCTGGAAAATACGCTCAAATTATGACCAGGTGAGGGTCGCCTCATTATGTGTCTAGGTGGTCAAGCTCCACCATCTCCCTAATGAGCCCTACAGAAGGCTCACTGACAAGATCGATATCTGGTCAGGCGGTGTCCTCACTAAGCGGAAGACCTGAGTCACAGCCTCTAGCCAGTCCTCAGCAACCTGAGGATCTGTCTCTCCCTTGAACCTAGGAGGTCTCTATGTTTGAAACTCGTGTAAGTCACTGAGTCTACACACATCCTCTACCAGAACCGCCGATAGAAAATGCTGACCATCAGGTGGTGGTAGCACTGGTGCATCACCCGGTGAGGCCATATCAAGAACTGGTCCCTAAATGAATGCCTCATCACTAGGCAGACTATCCTCATGACCCCATATCGGGATCCTGATTGGTCATCCACATGGAGACATTCTGATATAGATCAAGATGTACCATAGTCAGAAGGTTATACCTAGTGAGCTAACTTTTATTCAAAATAACATAAAGAGATGCTTATGAAACCAATGTTTTCATGTATAGAGATGAAAAGAAGAATTCAAAGTCCTGGTGTATGGATACGTTGGTCGCCGCACCAACACTGGACTCCCCGAATATGGAAGTCAGACTCAAAACACTTAACACTGTTGCCCCAAAACAAAACACATACTCCTTGTCTTTGAGGGGGAACCGACCACCCTCTAATACCACTTTGTCATGACCTGTCCCTTGGGGCCCATGCTGTGATTACACCAAGAACGCTTCCCGAAGGCTAGGGGATGGTGACTAATACCGAAGGCGTCAACCTACAAGTGATAGGTATTTTCCTGAGTACCTGTATGCACACACATGCCCAACCACATCCCAACACGCTGAAAGGGGGAAACAAGTATACCACTAAAACAAAGCCGAGTGTAAGTACAAGTGAAAGTAAGTGGTCCAAGACACAAACCAAATAAAGAACTTAAAACAACAAAGTACAAAAGGAAACTCTGATGGCCATCTGTAGAAAACCCCACCTGATCGTGAGAGTAGTGAAGCTACTGGAAGCCAAAGTAGTATGTCCTGCCTGTCCAGTCCTACTAGGCCCCACCTAGTCCTAGGCCGCTAAGTCCACCATCATAGCATCCATCAGTCCTATCCCCCTAAGCACCTCTGTCGAAATGTCGATCATCTACACTAGATACAACACGTACAAGCGAAGCTCGTGTAGGGGTGAGTATAACAATACTCAGTAGGGACCTTGAGACCCCTGAAGGTCTATCAGTAATCCATGAAAGAAAACACCACAAAGGAAGAAAATACCCCAGAGGTAATGCCACCAAGAAAGATCTCAAACACATGGTGCAAATTAAAAGATGCATCTTACACCAGGTATATTCTAGGGTAGTGATAATAACATCATCATTCATATCATAGAACTCCTCAATTTCTAGAGAACTCCTCCTCTATCGAGTACAGTGGGCCTTCTAGGTCACACAAAGCCACTTCCCACTAACCTTGGATTGTTGTGGTACTAATCCCTGATGAGTACCGTGGGTATACTGGGTTACATAGATCCGATCCCCACTGTAGGCCAACCGGGTCACACAGAACCACTTCCCACCTTGGATGAACTGAGGTACTCCTCTTGTCAAGTACCGTGGATCTGCCGAGTCACACAAAGCCACTCCCCACCGTGGGCCTTCCGGGTCACACAGAGCCGCTTCCCACTGGGTCGCCATCGAAAAGTCTTTAGGTCTCATCCAACCGTAGGGTTCCGTACGTGGCGTTCTTGGAAGAAACACTCCTTAAGCCATTCATCGCATCTTGACATCCATGTAAGTCACTGAAAAACATTCCAAAAGATCTGCCTCATCAAGAGGGTCCCATCATTATAAACGAATCGTCAATCATATGCGTTGTTTGCAAGATACGTGTGTTTTAGTAAACATGGGACCGATTGCGACAGGCCCCGGTTCGAACCAGTCGGACCGACCTGACCAACTCAGCCCAAGGGTCCCACATACCTCGGTTTAACTAGACAAAATCAACCTGACCTAGTTTGGGTCAGGGTTGGTCTGGTCCATCCTGACTAGTGGTCCAGGACCAATAGGCCTCGCTGAACCCGACCCGATTTGGCCAAGGGTCCAGCCTGCCCGGTCGCCCGGCGACCCGGTCTACTCCAGGCTGGCTCAAAGTGTGTGGGTCCAGCCTACCAGTGTGGGTTCGTGTCATGAACCAACCCGGGTTGACCCTGAACCGGTCACCCGAGCCGGCCCACGACATGGCCCGAAGGGCGTTCCCGATCCCCACGGGCTGGAAACTAGTGCCGGGCATAAAAATTAAGCAGGTGGGAACAATTTGGCCCAAAGGAAAAATAAACGAAACAACGGAAAATAAAATAGAACAATAAAAAGGAATAAAGAAAGATATACCAACAACACTACTAACCTGACCACGATCCAAACTCCAGGTGACCCCAAGGGTCACTCTCCAATACCACAACCAACATCACTCAAGGCGAATAACTGAATCTGGAACCTGCAACAGAACTAAAAACAAGAAAACACTATAGGCGTGAGTATTAAAACTTAGTAGGTAGGCCCGACTAATTCTATTCCCAATGCACATACCAATAAATAAAGAATTTATCAATTCCAGGTTTGAACTAAATTATATAAAATATGGTTTCCACACACATTCATTTCTAAAACAAGTAATAGTCCATTGCCCTTTTTAATTTAGAACAAGTTTAATGTTGAAAGAAACAGGTGCATTGCATTTTAGAACTTTTTGTGAACAATTTAGAAATCCAGACTTTAGTTGTTAGTCAAAAGGAGAATCACACACAACACACACTAAGGGCAATGGTAAAAGTGGCACACATGGGTCAGAAACCGAACTTGACCTCTCAATCGTCCGCCACACAAAAATAAACACTAAAAGAAACATGGGTCGAACCTAGGAGATCGTGAACAAACCAGAACGTACTATACATGTGACTCATCCTGAAGGCATGCTATAACTCGATGACGTCATAACGCCCATAATACTACCCGGCATAGCCCTGCATGGCCTAACTGAGGGGCCCAATCCCCATAGAAGCAATAACTCAGTATTCCCCTGCTATGGGGCCACTAGCCAGTGCGTGGTCTAAACTAGTGCAACAATCGTTCTCAGAATATTCACTCAATATGCCAGGTTCCCATGTCAACACAAGCAATAAAAAGGGGGTGCGTCCAAAATGTATATTATTCAGTCACAATGCACAAACATCACATACAACTCATGCAACCAACGCACACCAAAGATCACACCTGAGTGGGTTTTCCAAAATAATCTATTTTTATTAAAGTGCCAAACGGGCCTTTGCCAATTTTAAAGTAAAACTTAATTTCTCAAAAAAACTCAAACACTTGTTCAGAAGAATTCACTTATCTTTAAATCTAGAAGTACATTTGAAATTCCGTGAATTATGTTTTAAGGCCAAACATGCATTCTTTCAAAACTGGGTGTCCGCCCGTCAAGAAAATGTTCCAAGTGTTCAGTATAAAATAAACGGCTCTTTTTACACTAAATGGTCATTTTAAGTTTTATTATTTAATATTATTTCTAATTCATTAAAAATTTGTAAAACAACAAGCAATTAATAAATTCTAAATCTAGAGGTAGGTGCAGTGGGGGACCTACCTTGGCTCGCTGTCCAAACACAAGGGCGCGACATGCCTCGCGCAGGCATACAAGCAAGCGCCAACTGATGACAGCAAAATTGAGGGGCTACCTTGCGAATGCGCTTCAATAAACGCATAAGACCAAAATCACACAAAGGCAGACTTAAAACAATCCAAACAAGCAAACAACGCGAAAGAACCACCCCGACGCGTTTTTGAAACACAAATCACACCATCAACATTATTTATTAAACCACTTTAAAATCCACAAAGTGTTTGTAAAAACCACATAACACCAAAATAACTCACTAATTATTTTAAAGAGCCATTGGGTTATTTCAAGGAAACACCAGAGTACGAAATAAGACAAAAGCGCACGACATGATGAAATTGACCTTTAAAAGCACGTGCGTCTAAACATGTTTTCCTAAAAAAATAAAATCAGAACAACCACACTACTTAATAAATCATTTAAAATTTTTATAAAACAATTTTGAAAACACACCATGGCTTTAAACACATGAAACCAACATCAACCCCTTAAAAAAACACTTTCATGACCAAACGCACACAACACCACATTGACATCACACCAAAACCCAACTGCAACCCTTGCACATTTTAATAAACCAACAACACAGTTTATAAAACACTAAAATGTCAAAAACATGATTTCTCAGCCCATGCGCACCATGCAAAACAACAGCACGGTTTAGGAAACACTACGAATGGCTCAACAAAAGTTTTCATAAAATCAAAACATTCATAACACATAAACACTTTTCTAAACCTATCAAAATCCTATTAAACATAAAACAACATTATATTCGCACCAAGAAGATTAGTCAAATAACATATTAATTTGACCAAAAAAGCAAATTAAAACACCACAAAAGTTTATACATAGAACAACTTACATCGGGTGTCGAAAATTCTCGAAAATTGGTGTCAAACACCAATCACACCACAATCGCACCCCACAGGATCCCAATTAGATCCTAAGTCAACAATGCGAACCAAAATGAACCCAAAACGAACACTAAAAAGAACCTTATACTCATCAGAAACCAAAAAGGTCAAGGAAAATAGGGGAAACCTTCTCGGGGAAGTTGTGCCGGAGGTTGCGGGTCATCGCCAAAGCTTGCGGGCTGGTGGGGAAAGCGCGACCAGGAGGTTACTGCTGTTGGCCGGAGGCGAATCCCTCCGGACCTCAGCCGGAGGTCGCTGGAGGGGGCTGGAGGCCGAGGGCCGTGGGCTGCGGTGGAGGAGGGAAGCAGGAGGTCGGCGCGGCGGAAGGTGGTCGGGACGACGGGGCGAGGCCGGTGACGGGGAGACCGGGACCGACAAAGGGGAGGGGAGCGGGACGACGAGAGGGCGGGGTTGCCGGCGACAGGGTGCTGGTCGCGCGGGGGAGTCGGGACGCCGGGAAGCCGGGGAGGCCGAGACGCCGGGGAGGCCACGCAGGGGTCGGCGGTTCTAGGGCAAGGGAAGGGGGAGAGCAGCGCAGGCGAGGGGGGAAGACCATGGAGATAGGCTGAAGGCGTGGTGGCGTGCGGGGTTGATGGAACGTAGGGGAGGGGCCGGGTAGCGCTGGAAGAAAACGGGGAAGGAGGGGGGGTTTGCGACCCGCGGCGGAATAGGAAAGGGAAGGGGTGGGCTTCGGGTACCTAGGGTTTCTAGAGTTTTCTTGTTTTTTTCTTATAATAATATTATTATTACAATATTAATAATAATAATAAACACAATAATAATAATAATACAATAATTACATTAACAATCTTTATAATAATAATAGCAATAAAGTAATAATAATAATAGTATACCAGAATAATAATAATAATAATAAAATTAAAATTAATAAAAATTAATAAAAATAACCATTTAATAATAATGTGAGATAAACCAAATTAAAATAATAAAAAAAATTTATAAAAAAAACACTTGCTCGACACCCGGGCCAACGGCGCGACAACCACCAAGCACGCGGCGGCCGCGCACGGGTCCAAAACCCAGAAAAAGCACCAGACGTCAAATATTTTAATCGGGGGCGCAGCCCGTACAGCGGCGCGGACACTCAAAAACAAGAAATAATAAAAATAAAATAAATAGAAACGACGGTTGTGACAGTTTGGCCTGCCGGTGTGGGTCCGACCCACTGGACTGGCACAACCCGCCAGCCTTAGCCCAGTTCGCCAGGGGGCGGACTAGCAGTGCATTGCCCGGTCGGGATGCGACAGCCGAGCCGCATCCAACTCTACCTGGCCTCACGAACGCGAGGCCCCTCTAGACGTAGTCGATGGACCACGACACGTCACCTCTCAGGTGTCCCAGACGCAATCCACCCCCTCCACACGACGTCCGAAACCGCGTCACCCAACCAGACGCCACCACCGGCACGCTGGCGGTCCTTTCTGTGGGCCACCGAAGTTGCTCTAATGGTCCATTCTTTGACCCTTCTATTCTAAAGGGCTCCTCAGGTCACCACCATCCCTACTTAGGCCCCAAAATAGAACTGCCTCCACTTTGAGAATGCGGCCACCAAGAATGCACAAGTGGAGGTGCTCAAGCCTTGTTTGTGTTAGCCCGAGACCTCCACGTTAGAGGTTTAAATCAAGGGGGAGGTTTGGGGATTGGAGTTAAATAATTTAATGCCAAGTTTTAATCTCGGATAATAAATCCCCAAGAAAAGACACCCTCCCGCATAAACACACGAGTCACGGATTAACTTGTTTGTGGGATAATCCACGTTCGTCATTTCTAGAAAAAAAAGAACGAGGAAGAACTTTGAAATAAAAATCAAACCCCTACCTCTTTGACATTCAATGCTGAAGTGCTCATCCTTGATATTTCAAGGCATCGACGTCGTCACTTCCAGCTCCATTCTTTGAGGATGTGTCGAAGATGATGAAGTCTCACTGACGTTCTTAATTGTTCTTCGTTGGAGTGGAATTCCATTGGGGATTCTTCAGAGATTCACCAAGGTTTAATTCTTTCATCTCTAACATGCCAAATAATTAAAGGAAACATGTCACAATGTTTCAGTTACGCTGCGACATTGCATCGTTATGCTATTTCATTTATAAAACAACATCACTGTTACGCTTCCTTTATTGCATCGCTACGCTGCATGATATGGGACATTAATGAGCCTCGTTAATGCGCCCCATCACTGCCTCATCGCCACACCACAACATCACCATCCACCTCTCAACGAATGAGAAAGAATATAAAATATATTTTTATGTTATTTTAGTATTTTTCTTGAAAAGTCTGAAAATAAACTTTTCCATTTGGCCCTTGCCAGCTAAAGTTAAGTCCATTCTAGGTGAATATTGGCATTCTGAATTCAACAGTGTCCTCATATTTTCAATCCGAGTACTGGTTCAAAAGTTATAAAAACTTGCTCGTGCATTTACTGAACGTACCTTATAAAAAAGTTCAAAATTTTGTTCTGGGCTCTCTGGGCCTCAGAATCATGTACCATCAGAGCGCGCAGTCTTAGAATAATTCCATATAATTAAAAATAATTACACAGAAATTTTCAAGACATTACATTTAGAGTTAGTCACAGATGATTTTGCATGGGTTTGTAAGGAAACAATGTTATCTAAGTCTAGAGAGCAATGTAAACATGAGAGACCGGATTATAAATGTGTATTTTTGGGCCCCCTATGATTTGATGCATGAACCTTTAAGCTTACAGTGGATACTAAACAAAGTGATACTGGTTACAGGGTAGATAACTAGGAAAGGATCATGCATCATTCTTCTTTTCATCTGTGTTTGAATGGGTATACCTTGGGATAGGTTAACCTAAAAAGAATAAAAGAAAACAATTAATTTATTTTAAGGTCTTCTATATTCCATGTTTAGGAGATTTAATTATCTGTTCTTTTGTAGGCATGGCTCCAGGTCAACGTCCTCATCGGGTTCACATGGAATATGTTCAAAAAGTTTCACCAGAAGATTGTCGTGGAGTGGAGGTTGACGATGAAGACACTTGGAAGAGGTCACTCTGGGAGTTTCAGCACCAGATTCTACAGAGGTAAGAGGGATCCGTTACAGATACAATTATGGAAGACTGGTTGGAGGAGGTTGAGATAGCATTCAGTATGATCCATGTTCGGAAGAAGTACTGAGTGTCGTTGGTTGTGATCATGCTGTGTGGGGTAGTGAGATAGTGGTGATTCTTGTTCCTCAGGTATCGTGAGGAGTCGACAGTCTCATGGGAGGAGTTCTGAGACTAGTTCAGACTTGAATTTATTTCTTCAACCGTGAAGGCGACCAATCACCAGGAGCTGATTAACCTTTGGTAGGAGAGATCCAATGTGTGAGAGTTTGAGATCCGTTTTAATAACCTTTGGGGATATGCTTTGGATCTATTTCTAGATGAGGAGGCTAGGGCAAGGAATTTCAAGGAGGATTTGTGTCTAGAGATACAGTGCTAGGTCACCCTATTTATACTGAATATGTATATTGAGATGATGGAAAGAGCATAGGTCATAAAGATGATGTTATCTAGAACCAAATATTCACGATAAGGGAGTCATAAGGATTCCTCATGAAGTAGAGCTATGGTCCAGGGTTCCCAGTTGTTAAGATAGAAGAGCTTCCGATCAGCTAGGGGTAGGTCCCAGCCCTCAATGTCTTGTTTCTCTAGGGGAGTCAGATCTCAGGACTATGATAAGGGGTCAAATTCATGTTTTTATTGGGGAGGATGAGGTCATCAGTAGAGAGAGTGTCCGACCTTTCCGAGTAGTCAGCGTGCACCAGTTGTTCCACTTCAGGTTCCTCCATTGCGATAGTTCTAGCCGAGGAAGTAGCAATAGGTTGCTCCAATTTGGGATCAATAGAGAGTAGATGGGGAAGGAAGAGGAAATCCCTAGGATTATCCTCATCCCCATAGAGTATAGATCAACCATGGAAGTGGTCATCAACATGGTAAGAGAGGTCATGGACTAGGGCGTGGTCAACTTCACGCTTTAACGTTTCCGGCACTAAGCAAGCTTGACATTGTTTGAGGCACCCTTTTCTTGTTTTCTACTTGGGCGTATGCCATGTTTTATTTGAGAGAGACACACTCTTTTATATCACATGACCTTATCCATGCTTTGGTACTTGAGATAGAGAGACTTCCAGTTCCCTTGACGCTGACTACGCTAGTTGGAGGTCGAGCTGAATTGTTTGATGTATGTAGAAATTGTAAGATAATGTTGGGGCAGTACTGCTCTTGGGGAGATTTCCTATGTTTACAGATACAACCATATGAAATCATCCTCGACATGGATTGGTTGTATTCGGTAAATACTATTGTGGATTGCTTTAGGATGTAGGTCATGTTTTTTGATCCTGATGGAGATCCATCAGTGTTTGTTGGTGAGTGAGACCCTCAGATGGGTCAGAGGCATGTTCCATCCTTATCATCCTTAATGGCTGAGATAATTCTGAGTTCATTGTAGGTTTAGCAGTTGCTGTTTCCTAGGGTCATAGAAGAGTACCCTTATGTCTTTCCAGAGTAGGTTGTAGCGTTACCCCCACAATGAGAGATCGAGTTTGGGATCAAACTATAGCCAGTCATGTCTTCTATCTTGATTTATCTATATAGGATGGTGCTTTCTGAGTTGTGAGAGCTGCATATACAACTTTTATGGTCTTTTGTAGTGTTTTTTTTCATCCAAGTGTGTCACTATGGGGTGCACAAGTTTTTTTCATAAAGAAGACTGATGATAGTTTGCAGTTGTGTATCGATTATTGTCGCTTAAACTAAGTGACAATGAAGAACCACTATCATCTTCCATGGATTTATGATTTATTCGATCAATATAAGGGTGTAAGTTATTTCTAAAAGATTTATTTGTGGTCAAGATATCATCATATGCATGTAAAGGATGAGTATATCCTAAATACTGCTTTTCGTTATCGTCATGGGTATTAAGAGTTTGTTGTAATTTCGTTCAGTGAGATGAATAATCCAGCTGTGTTCATGGGGTTAATGAATGTTGTGTTCCATGAGTTCCTAAATAAGTTCATGGTGGTTTTCATCTATGACATCCTTGTGTATTACATATTCGAGGAGAAGCATGCAGATCATCTGTGTTCCATTTTGGGAGTTCTTTGTCGTGATAAGTTATTTGGGAAGTTTTCGAAGTGTGAGTTCTATGCTCGAGAAGTTCGTTTCTTGGGGCATGTTGTATTCCAGTAGGGAGTAGCTGTGAATCCATCAAATATAGAATCACTTGTGTCTTGGGCATCCCCCAAGATAGTGGTAGAGGTGAAAATTTTCCTTAGTATTGCAGGATATTACAGGAGGTTCATAGAAATTTTTTCTCGGGTTGCGACTCCTCTGACATCATTGACCAGAAAGGATTAGTTGTTCCAGTGGATTGATCATTGTCAGACAGCTTTCAAGTATCTAAAGTAGAAGTTAGTTAGTGCTTTAATTATTTGTCTGATAGTAGAAGGAATTCAGTTTAAAGTTTTCTTTGATGATTTACATCTTGGTTTGAGTTGTGTTCTAATACAGTAGAGATCGATCGTTTCTTATGGGTCTCAACAGTTATGTCCCCATGAGTGTAACTATGCCACCCACGATCTCGATTTGGCAGTAGTGGTGTTTTATCTAAAGTTATGGAGACATTACCTCATCAACGAGCATTTTGTGGTCTTCACTGATCATAAGAGCTTGTGGTATTTTTTCTCCCAATGTGACTTAAACTGTAACACCCTAAGATTTCATAGTACATTATCTCATTAAAGTAATTCAATAGCTTGTGCTACACGCAACACCGAGTTCGAGCGCACCACAACTTACTAAAATAACCGTTTAAAAAGTGGTTATGAATAGTATTAACTGCATTTTGAATATTATATACTCTATATAATTTTAACATCTATATTATGTGTTTCTTAGACATAATATAAGAACAAATTCATTTTTTACGGATAAAATAAGTACTTTTTCAAAAAACACAATTTTACCGCTTTTTAATGGAGAACCCTTTTTAAAAACAATATTTGACACTTTTATATATTCAATTTAATGAAATTAAATTCATCTTTAGAAGAGGGACATAAAAATTTAGTTTTTATAAATTTTTGGTAATTTTCTGATAACTTTCATATTTTGAAGAATAGTGAAAAATACTATGTTTTAATTGAAAACAACTTTTTTAATCAAAATAATTTATAGTGTTAAATTATGAATTTGAATGGTTTTTAAGTATAATTAGATTATATTTTTATCATTAAATACAATTTATATCATTATAAGTAATTTTACATTTAAATTTGACATAAACACATGTCAATCTTTTGATAGTTTTTACTTTTTAAAAACCTGCCTTTTGGTTTTGAGAACGAGAATTAATTTTAAATTAATAAATGATACTTATATGTTTTTAATTTTTTAAAATATAATTTATTTTTGAATTCATAATATCAAAATTAGCTTAGGGTGATTTTTTTGTATTTTTCTGGAAAATTTTAATTTTTGATGAATAGTGAAAAATACTGTATTATTATTTAAAACAGACTTTTTATTTAAATAATTATGTATTTTATTTAAATTATTTTAAGTCAAAATAGATATATAATACCTATATAAGTTCAATGTAATTCATTGGAGTCATTTTATAATAAAATTAGATGTATAAAATTTTATAAAACATTTTACCGTCTTTTACCCACCTTCTATGAGCATTTACAAATTTGCATAAAACATAATTTTACCACTTATGTGAGTTGAATTTAAAAAATATGAGAGACACGGTTGAAATCATTAAGTAAAATGTGGTTCAATAAGATGAAAATAATTTTTGGTGAATAGTAACTTTTGACTTTTATTTACCACGGTTAAAAGTAAATAGGGTAATTAAGGGTAAAAATGATATTATAATTACCCTAACACATGTCCTAATTCTATTGGATAAATATAATTTGACCCAAAAAAACCTTAGGAATAAAATATGACCCACTTTGGTCCACTTGGATAAGATTAGGACATTTATTATTATTTTATTTAAAAAAGAGTTAAAAGAGTTAAATTCAAAGTTTAATAACTAAACCATTTTTAATATAGGATTATACATAAGATAAATTCTACTATAAATATTCATTATAAATATAAAAAAATTTCCTACATAATGGTATTTTATTTATAATTTTTATACATTAAATAATTTAATTTATTTATGACACAATGATGATGCAGTAATTACCTTATTAATGAAAGATTAAAATAATTGATATTATAAATATATAAATAAATTTAATTTGAGACTTTTGATGAATTAAATTAATTTTCTAGGTTAATATGACATGTTAGGGTTGATTAAATAATTTTTTTCTAAGTAATCATGTTTTTATGATTTAAAAAAAAACCAAATACTAAATAGTGTCAAAATTGACATAATTGAGTTTTTAAAACAAATACTATATTATTAATTGATATAATATTCCTAAAAATCTAAGGTTCAGAAAAAGGACTTAAATAAGGTTATATATATTAATAATTAACCACTTGGGGTTCTATTGGATATCTATATTATGTTTATTAACCATATAATATAAAAATACAAAGAGACATGGTAAATGTCAAACTTTTTAACTAAGAGTTAAATCTAAAAGATAAGGTTAATATAGTGACCTAAACCTGTATAAAACCTATTGGTTTATAGGATTTATACCCATAACCACATAAGGCTCGAAATAAATCATTTTTAAGCCATTATAAACCAAAAATTATTTTATTATAAAATAATATTTCAAGCTTTTCCTAAAGCGACCCTCACCTCTCTTATAAAAGGGTACTTCCCCTTCTCTTAATTTCACACCTCCAAAGCCATTTGACTCAGCCAAAACCAGCCCAAAACCTTCTAAACTATACCCCCTTCAACCTAAAGTCCTTAATTTTACCATAAATACAAACTAAGGAGCCCTTTTGATCAACTCAAAAGGAAACACCCTAAGAAGAGGTAATAATTTCACCACCCTCTTTCAAGTTATTTTCTTCTTCCACTTCCTCTTTCTTTGTTGTTTCCAAATTAAAATAATAACTCCAATACCTTATATATACCATGATTTTATTATAAATATGGTACAACCATATTCGTTATTCTATCCATCCTATAATGATAAAGTCACCATACGTGCGTACGTACGGCTTACCGTCTCCATGTCGTGGTGTAGTTTGTTATTCAAACACTTCATTATTTGGATGGGTATAATAATGAGTATAACAGATGTAAATAATAAATATAACATGTTAATGTTTATTTATATATGATATACCATCCAATTAAATATTATTTCACCATCAATATAATGATATTGTCACTCGTACGTACGTACGGATTACCGTCTCCACGACGCGATGAGATTCATTTCCACATTCACCATTAAATGATGATTATAAAAATATATATTATTAATAAGTATTTAATATATGAAATAATAATTCTACTGGATATATATATATATATATATGTATATACTTACATAAATCTTATTCACTTACTTTCATTCAATACAATATGAAAACGGAAAAAGCGTTTATGCGTATGTACGACCTACCATCTCTATAAACGGTGCCTCCCATTTCATATATCTATCTATTATAAATATTTATATTCTAAATATATATGATATATAAATAAAAGTTTATATTTTTGAAGTATTAAATCATGATCTAAATGATACGATCAAGAATAACGAGTTAAAACACGTACAATAAAGAAAGCGATTATTACCTAAAATGTTAATTTAACATGGAAATAATTATTAAATGAGTAGTATAAAGGAATAAATTAATCATTTATGATATAATAAATATGAATATGGTTATTTTATAATTTAATAACATACTATGGTCATTATACAGGAGGTTAAACGTACCCTCGACCAAAGGAAAGTGCAAGGTAAGGGTTAATTTTACAATCTCTTTATTATTCGAGGTTGTTTTTACATAAGTATCTACTGAGACATATTTATTATACATGTCCATGTTTCATAAAATAGTTTTCAAAAGGATTATTTTTAAGGTACTCTTTTACTAAAACATCATTTTAAATGTTTTAAATATTTATTCTTCCAAACCTTTCTCATTAATGTTCATGTTTTCAAAATAGTTTTAAGGATTTATTTATATGGACATGAATGTTTTAAAATTAAAATTCTTTTTAAAAGTTTCAAAGTGGTATGGTACAATTTGATTCAAAACTATCTTTTAAATTAATTTCTTTATAAATTATGTGACTTCTAAATGATTTCATGAAAAAGGGATATTTCTCTCAAATATTTTTACTGATCATTTTCAACTATGTCAAAATCCTTTACAGGATATTATTTTTGATCGAGGTTGATTTATTATGATACAAATATTCCATATTGTATTGAAGGTTTTGTGATATATTTGACTGTGGATGTGTTATTTTTATACCATTCATGGTTTAGGGTTAAAGTATTGACATTTTGTATGCTAGTTTTAATGCGAATGTTTATGTATGTTTCAACCTTTTCCTAAGAGGAATGTATTGGACTTAGTAAGTGATGGGTGGAGCCCACTATAGCTCCTTGGTGCATCAGTAGGTCTCATGAGACAATTAGATGTGGAATTAGCTGAGGCCTTCCCCAATTTGATATATGGTTTTGGCCGAGGCCTTGACAAAATGTTTCAGAATTTCTAGCATTATAAATTCCCTCATTATGAAAATAATATTGATGGTTCATGTGGTTATTCAACTAGTATAATACCCATGAATATGTTTTATTATGGAATTATTTACTCTGCTCATATTTCTGCCATAAAGTATTCATGTTTATTATTTGTAAAGGCATGTGTTTTCATTAATTCATCATGCTTATTTTTTATGTTATCTTTCGCTAAATTTTTTACCCTTACTGAGCATTTGAGATCACCCCTTTCTTATGTTTTATTTTCCTAGTATTTACAAGAAGTGTATTATGATTGACCTGCAGGGATAGTCTAATGGATATAAATGTGGTCAATAGAGACAATGTTTTTGTTGTTTTTCATTTTATAATGTAATGTAACGTTCATGTATGTAATCTATTTCCAATACTGCTAAACTGATCGGTCTTTCGGGGCATGATTTCCTTGTATCATGCCAATGTTATGTAATAATTCACTGACTATGGGTAACTGGGGTCAGGTCATTACATAAAATTACACCAACATCGGTGGATGGAGTTATTATAGGATTAAAACTTTGAGATTTCATATACACCTATAAAGGGGAATTTTGTGGCTGATGCACTGAGAAGGAAGTCACATAGTGATGCAGTGTGGGAATTAGGTGTTTCCTGGAGAGTGATGGAAGAAATTTCAGCATTGCACCTAGATATGGGAGAAGCTGGGGTTAGAGGTTGTCTTTTTTAGATGACGGTGCAATCATATTTGGCGAAACAGGTGGAAGAGTCCTAATTGGGGGATCTTGAGGTCGAGTTCTGGAGAGACCAGGTTGTTTGTAGCAAGGCCCCTGATCATTAGTATGAGGATGAACAACACTGAGTGTTGTTTCAGGGAAGGATTTTAATTCCTTTTGTGATGCATGAGATGGTTCTCATAGAGTTCCATAGTTCTCCTTTGGCAGTAAATCCTGGTGTGAAAAAGATATATCAAGCTTTGAGAGGTTAGTTTTGGTGGCCTAGGTTGAAGCGTACAATTATAGAGTTTTTTTCTTGATGTCTAGTCTTCCAGAAGGTGAAGGTCAAACACTATGTTCTTAGTGGTTTTCTCCAGCCATTAGATGTTCATCAGTGGAAGTGGGAGGAAATCTTGATAGACTTTGTTACTGGTTTACCTTGAGCTCAGGGAGGCTATGTTGTTTTATGTGTGGTAGTGGATCATTTGAAAAATTCATCCCACTTTATAGCAATCAAGGAGTCAAGCTTAGTGGAGGTTTTGTCGAGGTAGTATCTGGAGGAGGTGGTGAGACTTCATGGGGTCCTGAGGATGGACATTTCCAATCAAGATCCTCATTTTTCCTCTAGGGTGTGGATAGGTATCCATCATGATTTTGGTTCTCAATTATGCCTTAGCACTACTTTTCATCCACAAACAAATGGTCATATAGTGGACCATCCATAATCTTGAAGACATGTTGTGCTCTTGTATCCTGGATTTTGGAGGTTTGTGGATGAGGTACCTTCCCTTAGTATAGTTCTCTTACAACAATATTTTTCACTCCACCATTAGTATGGCACCATTTGAAGCATTGTATGGTTGAACTTTTTGTTCTCCATCGTGTTGTATTGGGGTCAGAGAGTCAACAATTCTCTAGCCGGAACTGGTATAAAATATGAAAAAGATGGTTCAGGTGATTCATGAGAGAATGAAGGTATCAGAATATCTTCATAAATCCTATGTCAATCATAGGAGGAGACCACTATAATTTGAAATTAGGGATCATGTGTTCTTGAAGGCAACTCCCCATCATGGGAAACAATGGTTTGGTCTTGGGAGTAAGCTTTCTCCCAGGTTTGTTGGGCCTTTTGATGCATTATCTCATGTTAGAGTAGTGACATATCATATAACACTTCCCCCACATATGAGTTGGATACACAATATTTTTCATGTGTTTCATCTCCATCGTTATCTTTATGAAGACTCTCACATCATCAACTAGGGTGATATCGATGTTGATGATGATGCAACCTTCAAGGAGTGACCTGTAGAGATCTAGGACCACCAAGAGAAGGTGTTTCACGGGAATGTTATCCCCTTGGTTCATGCCTTGTGGTGACACGATGACATGGAGTATATTACCTGGGAATATGAGTTGCAGTTACGCACTCAGTACTCCAGGATGTTTGATGTTTATCTCTTCTCTTGTAACATTGTTCCTTTTGTGGTTGTGGACCTTTTCTAGTTTTGGGATGGATTTCTCTTATTGCTTGTTATGGATTACTCTCTTTTGAGAGGTATCTCCCCTGAGAGAGTGTTTAGGAGATAGTGGTGGTTTTTTCATGGTTTTTTACTATTCTTATGATGTGGTGGTAGAGATCATGTGGTGGTGGGAGCCTTGAGAGGTATCTCATGGGGTAGCTGTTCGAACGATCCCTTTTCTATTTTTTTTTCTGGGTTGGTTTTCGATTCTTAAGGATGATAATGTTTTGAGAGGTATCTAATGTAAAGGACCAGATCTGAGAAGACCAACCCTTTTCATGTTTTCAAGGATTTCTGAGCTTGAAGGAGGAATGGAAGTGGTTTGGAGGAGTTTAGCTATGAAATGCTAGAAATAGGAAAAATTACACACCATGTAATAATTACACGTCATGCAAGTCAGGTTCATGATGTGTATGTTTTTAGGGTTAAATAATAAAAAGGTGATGCATTTTTTGGTAGAAACTTAACCCTAAGGATTAAATGACATGAAAGAGGATTACACATCATATAAATCCTTGATGTTGGACATTTTATAATGTTTCATCCGCTCAGATTTTTTACAGACTCTATGACTACAGTGCCTCATCTCATTTTCCAGTGTCCAGTGGCTCCATTCCAAGAATTTTAGAGATCCCTTCAACAAGAATCGATCATCAGGATTTTGTCTTTGATATGTGGTGATCCATGGTGATCTAAGTTGAATTATCCCTTTGTTTTCTAGCAGTTTCTCCTGGTTTGTTCTCATTTCATCCTGCATATTCTTGTCGTGCTATGGCGTTTTCTTACCTAAGTTTCTAATGGGGTTTCTCTTGGTTGTTTATGGTACGGTTTTATCGTGATGTCCTCGAATGGATATAGTTATACCGTGATAATGGGTTGCCTATTGATTCTCTAGATAGTGTGATATCTATGCTGTGCTTGTTATGCCTGGAGTAGAATGTGAAATTTTTAAAGAACTTAAAGCTAGAATTAATTGATAATTAATTGGGAAATAGATTAAATAGGCATGTTTAATGAATCCAGTTGTTATTGTAATTTTATGTTAATCAAATTGATGTAAGTACGCATGTTTAATTGATTTGGTCAATGAACCTGAAGCATTTTGATTCTTGTTTATAAACAAATTAAAGGCATTCTAAATTTATTGTTTAATTAATTTGTGATAACTGTGATAGCTTATTTCTTAGGTTACCCATAGTTGGAACCTGTGATGATGAATCCGTTAATTCAAGATGGAATAAGTTCCAGTTTAGAGATAACAGATAATGCCTTGTAGGTCCTGAGTTTCCTGATTGTTTGTAAAGGTCAAGTACCTTGTTCTTTGGAGCCATGATATCTCATTGTGTGTAAAGGATGGGTGCCTTATTTTAGGTCCAAGATCCTAGTTACTTTGTTTGTTTCTTGCTTCTTGTAATGTGAGCCTAGGATGGCTGAGCCTGGAGGGATGTTGTGGTATGAGGGGCGAGGAGGCCCGAATGTGACATGATCCTAGGATGGCTGATCCTGGAGGGTTGTTGTGGTATGAAGGGTGGGGAGGCTCGGTTGTTGTGGAAAAAATTAATGTTTGGAGTGGAGAGATGCATTAGTATATGCATGTGGGTGTCAGGAAGGACACCAGAGATGATGTAATGGGTCTAAACTGGGATTACCCATTGATATAAAAGTTAGAAACTTGTTTGAATCTGTTTTTTGGATGATGAACATGTTAATTTTTTATCTAATTTACTTTCCCCACTGCCTGAGATAGATGGACGTGCTTGGTTATTTACTTTGTTTGACAGCTTAGGATGTTTTCCTAGAGTACCTGGTAATATGGAAAGTAATAATTCTAATAAATGAATAAATATTTAACCCATGGAATTGAAGCTCTCTAGGATGAAATACTGAGGTTATAATTCTGAGAATCTACGGACTCAGTTTTCTTATGCTTGGAGGGAATGGAACATTGTTGTAATGCTAATGTAATGTAACATGGAAGTATTAATCATCAATAAATTGTTAATAAATTAATTAACATAAATTGAAACTGATGAAAAGGAATTAAATAACTTAATGTAGCTCTTTAAATGGCTATGTGCTTGTAGGATATCTGGTCTTAGTAGTGGTAACCAGGAGTCTGAGAGACGTTAGCTGTAGTTGAGTTTGAGACTAAGTTATTCCCATAGTGTGGTTGTGAGATATATTATATAATGTACATTTTTTATTTTTATATGCTACTCCACCCTTTCAGTTAGGGAAACCAACACCCTAGGGATTCTGAGCCCTGGGGGGTGTTTTCCCCAAAATCCTAGTGGGAGGATAAATGGCCAACTACCCCCTTTTCCCGCTCGATTCTATTGGTAGTTACTTGTGCTAGTATGATCGACAGTTAGTTTTTACCATATATGTGTGTAGAGAGCTTTAATGGCATGTGGTTATTTCACACACATGTATTCTAGATATAGTTTCCTAAGTACTACTATATGTATAACATGTATAGGCTGTGATGGATTACAGATCCTTACTCGGTGTATGGGATGCGATGGCTTGAGGTATAATACCGGACGTGTGATACATGTTATACAAAATATGGTGGGTCCCAGAAACTACCTGGTTACTTTTGGTTATGTGGAGGTGGTGGTGTATTGAACGAGGTGCTTGTTGTGGTGCTTTGCCTAGGTGTCTGTGGGCTATCCTTTTTGGAGAAAGATGCTCAAGATGTGTGACATTGGAAAAGAGCAACAAACTAGTGGGGAAGCGATAGTGGGGTATCGTTGATATTATTTATTATATTATATACTATTATATGTGATAGTTGGTGAGAGTATCCATGGTGAGGTTGGGAACTTATCATACCTATTTAGGTGAAGAATTAGTTCCACTTTTTGGTCACTGTGCTTTAGCATGATTTCTTTACCTTTTGCATGAGAGGCTCCCAGGAGGATCCTACTGAGTATACTGTTATACTCACCCTACATATATATAAACTGTTTTTAGGTCAGTTAGAGTAGGTTGGAGATCAGGTTGGTTACTACTAGCTCAGGGTTTAGCATGAGCTATTTAGTCTTTGTGGTCATTGCTGTCATTATTTTATTTTGGTACTTGTAGTTTTCCTTTCAGTTGTAGTAGTTCTTGCATGTCATTACATATGTGAACTTGTGTTTTCTTTTATATTTTAGTCTCAACAAGAGTTGTTTGGTGTATTTATTATCTCTATCTTTCACATGTGTTCTCCTAGAGGGTAATGACTTCTATATATGTGTTTATTATAAACTTGGTGATAGTCACCAACCTGAGGCCTACTAGTGGTGGGACTCGGGTGTCCCTATCTCTCTTCTCCCATTACCCGCCCGAAGGGGTACACTTTTTGGTGAGGTTTTTGTGACATTTTAAAACAAATTTATATTTATAGAAAAAATATTTTTATTTTTTAATGGCTATAATAAATTTCATTAGTCATTTATAAAACTAAATCAATAAATTTATTAAAAAATATAAATATGGCTATTTTTTAGTTTTTGATTATTAAAATTAATAACCAAAACCAATAAAATTTTTTGGTTATGAATCAAATAAAATTTTTAATAACTGAAACTCATTTTAGTATAACAATTTAGTTATTTTATTTTTAGTTTTTAGCTAACCGTTCAGTTAACCGCCCATTTTTCCACCCCTAAACTTAACTGTGTTTGTAAGTAAGTAAAATTTATCTCAAGAAATATTAGTCACAATAAACTAAAATCTATTGAATGGTGGATTTTATTGTAAAAACATGAGATTATAAACCATTTAAGATCAACTACCAAGAACATAATAAATATTAATCATCATAAATAGATGAGAAATCATTAATGATTAATTAAATGAAAATCATTAAGAGAATGTAATCTCATAAACAAACAAAATCATTTAACACTTTATAAAATACTTTGAAACAATTGATCATCTAAAGTTCGTATAAGATATAATTGATTCTATCTATTGATATGATTTATAAACATATAATCTAGTTCAAAATCAGGCCCAGCCTGAGGATGAGCTCAGCAATCCTCAGGAGAGGGCCACAAATAATAAGGGGAAACACCTACCCCACTACCTCCCCTTCACATTCCGCTTCCCTTGACCATCTCATCCCACCATACCTCCTCTCAAATCACCTCCTCCCAGCTCAGTGTAGGTTTCTCACTTCTTTATCTCCTCTTCCATGCTTCACCTCCACCGTTTCACTCTCCCATACCCATTTTCACACACAAACTTTGACCATGCCAGCTCCACCTCCCAAGCCAGCTCCACTTTTAGCGGTTTTGGTAGATGGGGTCACAAATACCCTCATGTGATTTTTTTAAAATACACCATCGATCGATGATGTGCGGGGCACACAGTCGATATGACAGTGACAGTGATGGAGTTCCCGAGCGAGTGATAACAATGGGAGACACTAGTGGATGAGAATGGGGGAAGAGAAAAATGAAATGAGGTGATAAAGGCAATGACGATGGTGAGTGATGAAAAGTGTAAAGAAGACAATAGGTAATGACAGGTAAGAGTAGTGACGATAGACAAGCAGGGCGAAAATGAGCAGACGATGTGTGACAATGAGCACAAATGATGGTGATGGGGGAAATGAAGCTTGGAAAAATAAATTTTAGGGAAAATTTTTATTTTGGTTCTACGACTGCCAATTGATTTTGGGCTTCACCAAAGTCTTTTTTACAATGGGTGCTTAAATTTGTTCTTCCATCTTCACCAAAGTCTCTTTTTCATCACCAATAAGGTCATCCCTGCTATGTTCATCTCCCTAGAACCCATCAGACCTGGTAAACTAAACTCAGTACCAACTTCATCCTCATGTAATTTTGTTCTTAAAATTTATAATGATTATAATTATTATTTTTGCAATTATATTTGTGAAGATATTGTTTTTGATTCACTTAATTTCTGATTTTTATTGATTGTTTTTTATTCACTATATTTCTGGTTTTTTAGTAAAAGAAAGAGAATTTTTTTAAACATTGGTTTTGGGAAATCATTATGCATGGGATGACCCTTTTCAAAATTAATTTAAATTAATTCAAAAGATATGTCACCTTTTTTATAATGATATCTAAAATGACGATGTATAATATCAATGTGTTTTGTTTGATAGAAATACACTTGGTTCATGAAAACATATATATGAATTTTACTTTAAAAATTAATGGGAACACACATGAATTGAAATCCATAATGCATTAAACTATGTTTTATCAACATAATATGTGCACAATAACTAACATAAACTGTATGCTGAGCATCAATAGTAGATAGTGCCACATAATTTTCTTACTTAGTTTATCATGATATTGGATACTCTTTAAATAAGTTACACAATTAGTGCCTTGATAACTATCTGGATAAAATGGTTTTCCTTCAGAGAAAAATAATTCAAATTTTAAAATGACCTTGATGTATTTGAAAATTATTTTAACATCACCCAAAAAGTGATTTTTTGGGGGTTACTTGAAATATTGCACATATAAAAACATGTTAGGACCAGTGGGATGTGATGTGAGTGTCGGGGAACCCTATAGGGGAGGGGTATTGATTCAAGGTAACAACCAATTCAAACTTTTTTCTTAAACTTCACTCATTACTAGAGGTGTAAAAGAAAACCTACAAACCCATGAGACGATCCATCAGTCTGTGAATTTTTATGGGTTGGGGCCATATATACTTAAGTATGCATAAGTTTATTGAAAATGATCTAATTTGCAAAACCCAAAACCAATATGGATAAGTCTGTCAGGTGTTTGTGGATCCCATTAGGATCGTAATAGTAATAATAAATAGCCTATACATGGATAAAAAATGAATAAACCATGCGCATGATTTTTAAAAAAAAATAAACAAATTAATAATTAAATTGAAATGAAATATTCATCCTAATACAATGACACATATGAATACTAGATAGTGCTTTTATTTTTTAAAAATTAATTGAAAATACTCTCATTAACTCTATTTAAGATATCTAAACCTAGGTATACTTTTCCACTCTTCTGCCACACCACTCCACCGCATTAGTCAATTAATAGATATATATATTTATTAATTTTTCTAAATATATTTGTATTTTATTATAATATTTTATATATTTTGTTTAATTTTAGTGTTGGATTTATTTTTAATACGTAATCATCATTTTTGAAACTTCAAAATTGTTATTAGGTATATTTTTTTTAGATTTGTGGGAGAATATATGAGTCTACGGGTCTCGTGTGGATAGGGTCAGTGCCTTATTTTAAAATCATGTATTCTACATGGACCGAGATGACCTGATCTATTAAATTTATAGCTCACATGATCCACCCTATGGGTGATCCCTCTTCGCCCAATCAACAACTCTACTCATTACTGGATCTTGTTATCATGTTAGTAGGAACATTGACTTAATCTATATTTCCCATGAATGTACCTACACCAAATATATAATGTAAATTTATAATGTAAATCATAAGATAACACAATGATTTTACTTGGTTTACCATCACTAGGCTATGTACCTGAAGCATACACTCAGTGATTTTTTTGAAGTTTTCGAGCGTAGTGGAAGTGCTTAGTGGGTGGATAACCATTAAGGTTTTTATCAAATATGATTGATCATTCGCCAATTGAGAAATATGTAAATGTCACGACCAATGAAGATTTTCCATAGAATATTAACTTAATAATCTTGAAACTCAAAGAGGATATTTTACATGTTAAATTTATAATTAATTTTGATTTTATATGAAGAAAGATTACCTCATCTTAGGATCTTTATTTGATGAAGATGCTGATAATTCGAAACCCTTTTTTATATTACCTTCATTTCATATGGAGGAACCAAAGTAGATCCCCTCTAGTGGTGATCTACACGTCATCGTTTGATCTCCAAACAACACTAATAGAATGCTGGGTGCTAGTGTGTCGGATCAATCATCTTGTGGTGTTCATCTTGATCACTTTAAGATCCTTCAGGCTTGAAGAATTATATCTTTTTCTTCTCATTTTTTAGAGGATGAGGGAAGGAGGAATCTAAAGATAAGTTTGTTGTGTGAAACAATTTTCAATTCTTGATTAACCCTACAAAATATATATATATAAATATATTTACATAGCTAGGGTTAAGGTTAAAATATTATTTAATTACACACTAACTCTTAAATAATATAATAAACCTCATCTAACCACATGAAATATAATAATAATTATACTATTATTTTATGGTATGCACTAACTGTCGTAATGATAATTATTATTTTACCAACTTGTAAAATAATATTTATCACCAGACAGGATCTTGGTCTTCTTATCCTCCTCAACATTTATTGAATACCCAAATGAATATTTAATTATATATTTATTCATAAATAAATATTATATTCATTGTTTGGTGAATTAATATTTATTAAATATTTAATAAATAAAATAAATATTCTATTCACATTTAGATGAAGAAATATTTATTAGTTATTCACATAATTAAATAAATTATTTGTTAATGAATAAATAATTTTTTATTACCTTATAAATATTTGTGATAAATAAATCATGAATAAAATTATTCTTAAGTCTTGATAATAATATTTATTCCAATAATTAAATTCTAATAAAATTTAATTGAGATCAATAGAAACACTTCGTGTGTGACCCTCTAGGATTCTTTTTCACTGCCATTAAATAATCTTGCCTAAAATCCAAGACTACTATCTAACAATGGGTCAATACATCCAAGAGAAATAATTAAATATCACAATGTTGACAACCACACATGGATTCTTAATATTCAATATAATCTATTTGTCAAAAATATCTCATCAATTAGGATGCACATTTGTGTCATCAACCTATGTGTTTGATACGTCTTTATTTGACTATCTGAAATAAACTCGTCATTACACCATGGATATGGAATTTAATGTGACGATTCTATTTCAATCAAAGGTATGAAATATGAACTTCCATAAATATGGAAGGGGAAAATCCTTCCTCGACTTATTATCAATAACATGTCATTCATGACACACCCAACATAGCCTACTTCCCATGAACATATGACGTCATGGTTTTGATCATTAAATCTAAGTGCATGAAATGCATTAGTAATAATCTTAAAGTATAAGGACCATTACACATTCTCACATATAAGAATACCTGATGGCACATAAAAATACATAATTCCTACAGGCGTGTCTGTTCTCATAATATCTCATTGATTAGCCACTAAATGAGGCTAATATTCATTGGTAATATATATAATATTCATGTTCTTTATTATTCATAAACACCATTTAGTGCATTTTACACTTTGAACATCATTTCACATTATGATTGTAATACCTTCTTAAAATGCACTATTATGTGGTACATTTTTGAACATCATTTAAAGTACCAAATGATTAATCTAATTATACATATTTTAATTGATCTACACTCAAATATGAACATGTTTCATTCAGGGATCAATGTAGAATTCATGGAGGGTGATGGAGATATTTGGCAATGAAATGAAGCAATTCTAGAGAAGGCAGATTGGACACCAGCCCACTGATGAGACTTTTGGGCCCAACATACAGGCCTAATTAATCCCAAATTTTGTGAGACTATATAATACATGTATAGGAACAAATCAATCTTCATTATCCAATTCTAATTCGGCCTCTATGGTGGTCATTGAGGCAACCCAAGTTAGAGATATAATTCTGGGCCAGATTCTGTGGCCCAGAAAAATAGCCCACTAATTTGATCATATCTCGGAATAAACAACTCCAATTCGGCCCAAATTTTATAGGTGGTTAGAATACATACTGAGATCCATTTTCTTCTTCTATGGACCACTCTGATTCGGCCGTCTAAAAGTTCTTCCAGACACGTATGTTTGGTGAAGGAAAGCTGGCTGCCACCTCGGGTCAAATGTGGAAAAGTTCAAATTCCACAAGCTTTCCACCACCTATGGCCTACCAAAATTAATTGAGATGCTTTTTACTGTTGGAGGATCGACCCAAGGCTCCCAAAATTCCTATTTAAGGCAGTGGTGGTGAATGAGTTGAGAATCTTTGAGCTTTCTTTCACTTTAATGTTATGCTGCGGTTTTGTTGTCTCAAATTTATCTTCCACATGTAAGTTGTTTTAATTCATCCTTGTTTCTTAATAAAAGTTATTATTCTCTTATTATTATGTTCTTCTCCTTATCACTTTGATACCATTGGTTCAAGGTGTGAACTTGTTCATACCAAACCTTGTGATATTTATCACACAACGGAGGAGTGATCTTTTTTTGTTGTTGTTTTTACTTCTTCAATTCCACCTTTGTAAGTCTACTTCCCGCTTCTGTTGAAGACATGTCATCAATGGAGGGCTAAATCTTTTATGGGTTGATCCAAGGGAGTAGTAAGGGTCTGGATTGGATGTTATTTATCACTCTATTAATGGCAAATCACTTCTATTAAATGAGATTTTTATTTGATGATTTTAAAACATCTTCATCCTTATTGAATTTAAGGTCACACATTCAAGTGCTAATACGAACCTCTACCTTGGAGTGCTCAAAACATTGATCCTTCAAGTGTATAGGTGATTAGTATTAGGTTTTGTAGGCATTAAAATAGTAAGTGATGATTTCATTTGATCTTCTTAAAATGAATCCATCTCAATTATAAGAAATTGAAATCATTAAAAAAGTAATTCATCCAATCCACCCCAAGCGATAACCTAGGATCAACTCATTATTTTAAATTGAATTCACTTAAATCTGTTATATATCCTCTAAACTCATCTAAAATCAATCCAAGTTGGCCACTTCATATCCAAAAACAGTCCATAGAATGTTCGTGTCTATAGGTTACTTCTTAGGTCTCTGTGGATTCGATAACCCAAGCTAAACTACAAGGACCGTTCTACCTTCATATCTTGGGTAAATTTGAGCGAGAATCAAATTTTGGTGCCGTTTCCGGGGACCTAAGTAAGTTATCTTAGACACTATCATCCTTTTTTTCATCCCACTTCTATTATCTCATCCCTAATTTCATTCCTATGGAAAACCCTTTTGAACAAATCCAAACACGGGGAACCTCTCATTTCTTTGATCACTCCACACCAAGTGTGATGTACAATGAACATCCTAGTTTCTACTGGTGGTACAATCAACAACCAAATGAGACACAATGTTTTAACTCCTATTCTCCACAAAACATTCCAACCTATTATGAGTTCCAATCCGAACAAGGCCAATCCGAACATCCTCCTATGGAATTCCAACAACTTAGTTATCCTCCTGTAATAGACCATCTATCTCAAACCACTATCCATCCTGATCCACATCCATTACTTGAAAAACAATGTCAACAAATGGAGATAATGAATTTTGAGGTTTCATCATTGAGGTTAGAACTACAAAGCATTAAAACTTATGAGGAACCCATCCCTACACAAACTGTCCCTTCCATAACCTTATGTGAATTGTCTAGTTTCCCACAAACCTCTCATGAATTTACTGAAGAGAAAACCTTTGTATTTTGGGAAGATGAGGAGGATCAAGAAATTTTTGATATGTGTTTAAATCAATATGAAACTGATTTTTTGTATTCACAAGAGGAGAATTTGACATCATGGATTGAGTGTCCTGAATATCACTCCATTGATTCTTCAGAACAAAAAATTACTGGACCATTGGGAGAAATCACAAACTTTGAGTCCATAAACACTCTTAACACTGATATTTCCAATTTTTTGGTTGAATCTTATATTCAAAATGAACCGATTTTTTTGAGAAATTTGGAAAATGAAACTTATTTGGATTCAAAATCTCAACCTGTGTTTGAATGTACTATCCAACCTGAGATCAAAATTATTGTCCTTCCTTCCATGATCAACTATCCCTTCATAGGATATAACCATGAACATTTATTTGAAATTAATTCTTCTCTTGAAACCAAAAAAGTTGGAATTACCATTGATGTATTTGAAAAAACTACAGTGGAAACTGGATCAACCACTTCAAACATTCCTTGGATTTTCCCACTCATTGTAGAACATAGGATTGTGAATGAAACAAATTATAAACATATAATCAATCTCAACCTAGTAGAAGGGGTGAAACATGTGATCCTTAAAATTTTGAAAGTTGGTATTGGATAATTTGGGGGGTTCAAGTCGAGATAATGACGTTAAACAAAGTGCTGCATGGGAGGCAACCCATGGTTTCCAAGTTTCCAATAATTTTTTTGTTTTAATAAACTTTATATTTTAAATAGGTTTAATTAATCATTTTTATATTTAATAAAAAAAATAGACTTTTGAACTGTTCTTCTATTCTATGTATGGATGGGTACGAAAGGGGATCACCATATTCATCTGTGTCACGTGGTGTGATCCTTGAGTAATACCTTAACCAGAAATTTAAAAAGAAGACAATGTATCATCAGTTTATTTTATTTTATATATATACTTATATTTTACTTTTATATATATATATACTCTTTTGTTTTGTTTGTTTGTTTTCCTTTTTCCACTAGGGAACTCTGCAAGCGACATGGATATCAAAGGACTAAAAGGGAGCAACAAGAACTTCAAACTTCAACCACCAGGTGACTTCATTCCATAACCCTCATTTTCAATTTCCTTTTTGAACTTTCATTATCTACCTCTACCACCTTCTAAATTTTCTTTTCTTTAAACACTGGGGACAATGTTATTTTAATTTGGGGGGTGGAGATAAAATAAAAAAATGATTTCGTGTCAAAAAAAATGAATGATTTGAAAAAAAATTGTGTAAATGGAAGGAAAAATTCCTTTAACTTTGAACATGGTAATACACATTTCACACTTTGAAACTGAATATCAAATAATTTAGCATACCTTGATTCTGATTTTAATCCTTGTATAATTTCATGAGCATTGATTTTGGAAAGTGCGGCTGTCCAATGTGATATTTCATCGTTTATATTTTCATCCAAATAAAAAAAAGATCACAATGCACGTCCCTTGGATAGTGGGGTATTAGTTTGAGTTCATGGGGTACCCTAAATAAATATCATAGGTTTGGTGATCATTTTAGTTTAATATGATTATTCAAAAAAAAATTATTAAAATTATTAAAAAAAAAATTTGCACGTAGAGCAATGAAATGACCTAATGTGTGGCTTTCGGCACTTGGGGATCGTGACTCCATAGTTGTCTGGCCCAGATTTAGTAATTTTATCTCTATTTTTGATAATTTGAATTTGTTTTTGACTGAGTTAACTCGAGATGATGCTCGAGTATGTGGGCTTCACTTGGTGCCCTAAGGTCTTTGAGCCTGTGAGTCATCGGCAAAGTCTCGCTACAGGGGTTGACTCTTTTGAGTGAAACTTCAATTACCATGGAAAAATTGCAAAAACAAAAAAAAAAAAAACAAAAAAAAAAGAAACAAAAAAAAATTATACAAAAAAAATGAATACTCATCTTAATATTGAAATGTGATTCCACCTAGTGCTTCCATAATTTCCCCCTTGAATAAAGATGAACCCCCATGTCTATTGTGATGCACAACACATCCTCATACTTAATTGATATTGGATGAAATATGGAAATGAATTTGAACAAAGGAATGAGATTGGGATTGAGATCTACTTATGAAACTATCTCGTATTAAAATATTTTGATGGGTTTCATGATTGTTTGGTATAAGGTTTTTTGGTGATCATTGTGTATTAAAATGTTTTTGGAAAAGGGAATTCGAATTTCATTTTGTTGAGATATATTTTGCTCGGGACTAGAAAAACTCAAGTTGGGGGGTGTGATTAGCCACTAAATGAGGCTAATATTCATTGGTAATATATATAATATTCATGTTCTTTATTATTCATAAACACCATTTTAGTGCATTTTACACTTTGAACATCATTTCACATTATGATTGTAATACCTTCTTAAAATGCACTATTATGTGGTACATTTTTTAACATCATTTAAAGTACCAAATGATTCATCTGATTATACATATTTTAATTTATCTACACTCAAATATGAACATGTTTCATTCAGGGATCAATGGAGAATTCATGGAGGGTGATAGAGATATTTGGCAATGAAATGAAGCAATTCTAGAGAAGGCAGATTGGACACCAACCCACTGATGAGACTGTTGGGCCCAACATACAGGCCCAATTAATCCCAAATTTCTTGAGATTATATAATACATGTATAGGAACAAATCACTCTTCATGATCAAATGCTAATTAGGCCTCTATGGTGGTCATTGAGGCGGCCCAAGTTAGAGATACAATTCTGGGCCAGATTCTGTGGTCCAGAAAAATAGCCCACTAATTTGATCATATCTCGGAATCCACAACTCAAAATGGGCTCAAATTTTACAGTAGGTTAGAATACATACGGAGATCCATTTTCTTCTTCTATGGAACACTCTGATTCGGCCGTCTAGAAGTTCTTCCAAATGCGTCTGTTCAGTGAAGGAAAGATGGCTGCCACCTCAGATCAAATGTGGAAAAGTTCAAATTCCACAAGCTTTCCACCACCTATGGCCTACCAAAATTAATTGAGATGTTTTTTACTGTTGGAGGCTCGACCCAAGGCTCCCAAAATTCCTATTTAAGGCAGTGGTGGTGAAGGAGTTTAGAATCTTTGAGCTTTCTTTCATTGTAATGTTATGCTGCGGTTTTGTTGTCTCAAATTTATCTTCCACATGTAAGTTGTTTTAATTCATCCTTGTTTCTTAATAAAAGTTCTTCTTCTCTTATTATTATTTTCTTCTATTTATCACTTTTATACCATTGGTTCAAGGTGTTAACTTGTTCATACCAAACCTTGTGATATTTATCACACAACGGAGGAGTGATCTTTTGTTGTTGTTGTTTTTACTTCTTCAATTCCACCTTTGTAAGTCTACTTCCCGCTTCCGTTGAAGACATGTCATCAATAGAGGGATAAATATTTTATGGGTTGATACAAGGGAGTAGTAAGGGGCTGTATTGGATGTTATTTATCACTCTATTAATGGCAAATCACTTCTTTTAAATGAGATTTTTATTTGATGATTTTAAAACATCTTCATCCTTATTGAATTTAAGGTCACACATTCAAGTGCTAATACGAACCTCTACCTTGGAGTGCTCAAAAAATTGATCCTTCAAGTGTATAGTTGATTAGTATTAGGGTTTGTAGGCATTAAAACAGTAAGTGATGATTTTGTTTGATCTTCTTAAATGAATCCATCTCAATTATAAGAAATTGAAATCATTAAAAAAGTAATTCATCCAATCCACCTCGAGCGATAACCTAGGATCAACTCATTATTTTAAATTGAATTCACTTAAATCTTTTATATATCATCTAAAATCATCTAAAATCAATCCAAGTTGGCCACTTCATAGCCAAAAATAGTCCATATAATGTGCGTGTCTATAGGTTACTTCTTAGGTCTCTGTGGATTCGATAACCCAAGCTAAACTACAAGGACCGTTCTACCTTCATCTCTTGGGTAAATTTGAGCGAGAATCACTCATCATGGAGATTACCAAGTGTGAACTTTATAAGAAGAATTCTCATCATCTTACAAGTACTTGAACCTAATAATCAACATTATATGTGTCCTATCATAGTATGTTATCAAACCATAGAAATATATTTAATAATATCATCATTAAATTTCAAGATTCCTATTAGAGCGGGAAACTACTATGACCTTATCAATGTGAAAAATAATCAAAGAAATTATTACATTAAAGTCATACAGAATAAAAAATAATATATAAGAAGATGCTTTATTAATATTAAAATATTTGAATATATATGTAATCATAATTATAAAAAATTGGTTCTAGAAGACTAACTTTAACAAACTCCCACTTTTACTAGATCCAACTACCTATGAATTTCTGTTAATTAGAGCTCACATGATGATCATGTTTCTACTGAGTTAAGTCTTTAGTCAAGGGGTCTATCACATTGTCTTTCGTGGATATTTTGATCACTATAACTTCACTTATTTGAGAAAAATCCCTCAAGATATGATACTTTTTAAGCATGTTCTTCATCAATTGATGTGACCTTTGATACTTTACAAGGGCCACCACAATAGTATTATCACAATAAAATGTGATAAGATCTTTACTTATAGGTACCATGTAAATATCTTGGATGAATTTTTGTATCCAATATACTTTTTTAGCTACCTTAGAAGCCACAATATACTCATATGCTATTGTATAATTTTCAGCCACAACTTGCTTCGATCTCTTTCAACTCACAACACCTCCATTGAGAGTGAAGATGTATCCCATATATGATTTCAAATAATCTCGATCTGTTTGAAAATAAGAATCTACATATCCTCTGATGAATGGTTTCTTATCTCCTTTATAGATTGGGAATATATCCATAGTATTCATTCGATAATTAAAGATAGTCTTGACTTCCATCCAATGGTGGTTACCTGGATCATCTTGATATCTTCCTGCCACACTTAAAGTGTATGCGACATCTAGATTAGTACATATCATAACATACACGACTGAGCCAATCACATACATATATGTAATTTTCCACCCTCTATCTCTCCTTATGTGTCCGAGGAAACATTTTCCTTGAAAGATGAATGCCATGTGACATTGGCAACATTCCCCTATTGGATTGTTCTGTATCGAATATCTTCAGTATCTTGTTGATATATGTACCTTAATTTAGACCAATTGTCCTCTTTGATATATCATGATGGATCTTGATCCTAATAATATATGATGATTTTCCTAATTCCTTTATGTAGAAGTATTTATTTAACTGGGCTTTAACAAACTGTAAGACTGGTATCTCATTTCCAATAAGTAGTATGTCATCAAAATAAATTATTAAGAAAATGACCACACTCCCACTAAACCGCTTATAGATATTAGTCTCACATTCATTATTTATGAAACCAAATTCCATTATGGATTCATCAAACTAAATGTTTAGTGACCTGGATGCTTACTTTAATCTATAAATGGATCTTTATAATTTTCATACCTTATGAGAATCCTTTGGAGTCACAAACCCTTCAAGTTGTGTCATATAGAAATATTCCTGAAATTTCCCAGTAAGGAATCCTATTTTGACATCCATTTTTTATATATCATAGTCATGGAAAAACTCAATGTAAAGTATAATTCTAATGGATTTCAACATATCAACTAATGAAAAGGTTTCATTATAGTATATTCCTTGATGTTGTTTGAACCATTTTGTAACTAGTTACACTATATATGTACTACCTTGTCCATATATGTTTAGTTTCTTCTTGAATACCCATTTATAACAAAAAATATTTATATCCACTAGAGGATATACCAAAATCCAAACTTGGTTTTGGTATATGGAATTCATTTTGAAATCTATACCTTCTTTCCACTTAGAAAAATTTGTTCCACCTACTGATTCCTTGTAGGTTATAGGATCATTATTATCAACTAACAATGATTCACCAACCTCAGTGACTAGAAAAACATATCTTTAAGGTTCTATAACCTCTCTTGTACTCCTATTTAGTACTTTTGTATCCTAAACTTCTTCTTACATGGGGATTTGTGGAATTTGTTCATGTGCCAACTCTTGTGTACCTTGAGACTAAACTTCATCAAAGTTTATCTCTATCCAAATATCCATTTTAGATATGTTCTCCCTCTCAAAGAATATGGCATGTATTTCCACTATTAAATTTTTTTTCTGAGGGTTCATATAGGTAATATCCTCTTATTTCCATGGGGTATCCTATAAAGGAACACTTTGGACTCAGGGTGCAAGTTTGTTGCCTGAAGAGGCCTTACCAAATGCTTCACATCCCCACACATGTAAGTATGACAATACAAGTTTCTTTCTACTCCCCAATTGGTACAAAATATCATTTAATGATTTAATGGGTATTTGTTATTTTTTCCTATAAACATGCATAACATACACCAAGTGGTTTTAGTTCAAAAGAATCCAAATATCCATCTTGATGTAATTTAGTCAAACAATTTTCATTTACATTACCTAGATGATGAGGCCATAGTCGGGTGTGGTATGAGTCATATGATGTAGTTTTGTTATTGATTTTCATTACTATTTTTGTGTAATCCAACACATAAAGGAAATTATTTAAATATTCCTTACCACAACAAATGATATCTTTATAAAATAAGCAACATTTATTCCCGAACTTGAAAATAAATCCAACCTTATCAAGTTTGGATATAGGAATATTGTTTTTGGTAAAAAATGGAATATAATAACAATATTTTAAAAACAAGATCATTCCCTTTGATAAAATAAGGTGGTAGTCCCCAATAGCCATGACAACAAGTCTGGATCCATTAACTACTCATAGATCTACCTCCCCTTGGTCAATATTCTTGAACCTACTTGGTTCTTGTATTTTAATACATATGTGAGAAACACATGCCATATCTAATACCCAATTTGTGTAAATAGATAGATTTCACTTGATAAAAAACTCACCTGATGCTTCCCATTGCTTCTTTGACTAGGAGAAAATTTTCTTACAGTGTCCCTTCTTGCCACATGAGAAACATATAACATCATGTTCCCTTATTTGTCCCTTAATCTTTTTCATTTTGGAAGGACATTTTGTAGAAGATTTTGACTTAGATATTTTTTCATATCCTTTCCTTTTATTCACCATAAGGATGAAATGATTTTCACACTTTATATCCTTATCAAATTTTTGAAGCAATGTGAGAATATCTAGAAGAAACTTCTCTATGTTGTTTATATTGAAATTAATAACAAATCTAGAGAAACTATAAGGGATTGATTAATGAATGATATTAGTGCAAAATTTTTAAATCCTAGAACCTCTAAGCACTCAATGTAGCTAATGAGTTTGACTACATGAGGCCCAAATGATGCACCTTCTCCAATATTACTTTGAAACAGTGCCTTGGATATCTCAAACTATTCTTGTCCAACTCTCTCTTGATATATACCACATAGATGATGAATCATGCTAAAAGCATACATGTATTCATGTGACATCATGAGTTTATTAGACATGGATTAAAGAATTAAACAATGAATTTCAATCACGTCACTCATATATTGATCATATATAGAGAAATCCTCATCACTTGTTTCCTTAGTAGGTGGATTGGGTAGTGAGTATTCTAGCATGTAAGATTTCCTATCATGACCTAACCCACTAGGGACCACCTAGATAGCGGTAATCCAAGAATGGAACATCAAGCCTGCTTCTAATAGGTTAGGGACTGGCGAATAGCACTGAGTAGACATATCACATACATGGGAGTCCTTATCCTAAAGTACCTCCCCACACATCTAGATACACTAGTATAACACATAAAGGTAAACAACTTGTTGGACCCTCATGTTTTAATCATGCTTTAATGATCACAAATATTATTTAATCATGTTTTAATGATTCCAAATCTTATTCAACCTAGTTAACTTATATCCAATCATGTGTATTTATGTTTAAAGTTTTCTCATGCTTTAAGAAGAGCCTTGAAAGATCTTAATTGATCTATTTTCAATTTACCTACTTTATACTATCTTTTATCTACTCTCAAAATACCTTCTTTATCAAATTCTTAAGTCTAATCCTTTATATTATCATCTTGATTTAAGTTTTTACATAGTTAATTTGGAAGGTCTAAGACACCATGAGTCTGCCACTGGCTATGTATTTCTGGCACTGTAAAGTAAGACACTATGAACAAGACACCATAAAGCAAGACACCGTGAACAAGACACCGTGAACAAGACACCGTGAACAAGACACCGTGAACAAGACACCGTGAACGAGACACCTTGAACGAGACACTGTGAACGAGACACCGTGAACAAGACACTGTGATCAACCCAGACACCGTGTGAAGGAGACACTGTTTCCATGACTCACTGTGATATCATTTCTTAAACTATTTTGTCGTCTTTCAATTTAATTTCCAATGGTCATATTTTGTGCTTTTAATGCAGCTGCTATTAATTAATGTGGGTTTTTTTCATGTTAGGGAACCGTACCTTGTACCTGTAAAAGTTAATCATTCCCATTGCCGAAAAAAAAGAAATAAAAGGAATATCAGGATACTACAAAACAGATATATACATGGAGACATATACGTAAGGAAGAAGAAAAGATACACACGTACATGCAGAGAAGAACACACAAAGAAATCTAAGAACACTCATACACATCAAGAACAAAAGTTCAAAGATGAGGTTCAAGCACCACTTGGAATACTCTCGCATTCAAGCTGAACACCTGTACTGGAAGTGAAGAAACAAAACCACAACAATCTGTTTTCAGAAACCTTACTGAGAAGGACTCTAAGCTTCATATTCTTCAATCCAAAGGATTCCAGAGCTCCATTGACATCACACAAGAGCATTCTAAACTTATTTCTATATTCTTGCTCTGGTGTGATCATCCTTTTCTTTATATTACGAGCAGTGTGTGCTTCTGTCTGTTTTGACACACAATGACTCCTAAGTTGAACTGGAGGATAATGAAATCCTCACACTAAGCTCTTTACAACTTTTTGTATCCCACGTAGAATTTTGGTAGAGGTATGAAGACCTGGATAGCCTGTGTGCTGTTGCTGTTGCTTTCCCACGTAGAACTGTGGTAGAGGTCTGAGGACCTGGATAGTCTGAGTACTATTGTAACCCCGATCTAGGGTGTGGATCAAAGTTTTTTTTATAAAATACTTGAGAGGAATAAGTCTCAGCTTGAGACTGAACCTCTTGGTTAAATCTACTGTGCTTCTTATTTTAGTTTAAACTATTTGAAATATTCTGCTTCTATTTACATTGAAACTCAAATCTATTTTAAAGTGACTTTGATAGTTGAACTAGAAAGTGTTTGTAATTATTGTGAACCAGTAAGTTAGTTTCAAAAGCTAACTTAATCTTAAGATTAAGTTAACTGAGAAATAATCAATCTTTGAGAAACTAATTGAACATTTACAATCTTTATAAATTCACTACAGTTTAACTTGTTTTATGAATTGGGGGTTTTTAAAAAAAATATTTTAAATAGAAATTTTTAATTGGAACTCAATTCACCCCCTCTTGAGTATCCACTCTGACCAACATTTGGTATCAAAGGTGTTGATAAAAGGTTTTCAAAACACTCTGTGAAAAGTTTTCAACTGTGATTTTAGTTGTATCTTAAAGATCTTAAAATTTCCGTTAATTCTAAATTTTTATATATTTATATAACTTAGGTATTATGGATAACAGATTATAAGGTGTAACTACTAATATGCCACCCTTATTTAATGGTGTTAATTATGCCCAATGGAAAATCAAAATGAAAATTCATTTAGAAAGTATGGGATTTGACATTTGGACTGCTATAGAGACTCGGTATAAGATTCCAGAAACTGTTAGAACTACTTGGGATGAACCTACTAAAGCTGCTTATAATAATAATTGTAAAGCAATGAATGACCTGTATTTTGATTTAAGATATGAAGAATTTAATTGAATATCTACTTATAAGACTGCTTATGAAATATGGGATACTCTGGCTGTTTACCACGAGGGAACAACCAATGTTAAATAAATGAGACTAAACACATACACTATTAAGTATGTTAATTTTAAAATTAAAACTAATAAATATATTTCTAATATGTATCTCAGGTTTAATGAGATAGTCAATACAATTAGCTCACTAGGAAAAGCTGTTCTAGCAAAGGAGAAAATCACGAGGATACTAAGATGCCTACCAGACAGATGGAGAGGAACCTCTATCTATATACAAGAATCATGTGAAATTGGAAAGCTGCCTATCAAGGAGTTGATTGGTAAGTTGATGATGTATGAAGAAGAGCTGAAGGTAAACAAAGAAGAAGATGATGAACCAAGAAAAAAATCAGTATCCTTCAAGACCTCTGCTTCAAAAATCAAGGACAAAGAGAAAATTCAAGCTGTAAGTGATAGTTCAAGTAGTGAAGAGAGTGCATCTGATAGTGATACTGAAATGACTCAGATAGCCAGACAATTTAAGAAGTTTTACAGGAAAAAGAAGTTTTTCAGAAAATACAATTATAAGGGAAAGTATGACAATAAAGGTCATTGGAAGAAGTATTGGAAAAGGACTAATAAAAGTGATGACATAGTCTGCTATGAATGAAAGAGTAAAGGACATGTGAAAGATGACTTCCTGGAGTTAAAGTAAAATAAGAAATATGAGTACAAGGAAAACAAACATAAGAAATATATGAAAGAAACCTATAGTGCTTTAGAAGACAGTTCAAGTGATTCTGATTCCACTCAGGATGAAAAATATCAAAAATCTAATATGTGTTTTATGACAAACACATTTGAGGTAACATTAGATACTCCTTTAAACTCTTATTATTCTAAAGATGATTCTGATTCTGATTCTGAAAACATGTCTAGTGAAGAATTATTTTAATACTGTAACATGCTAGAGAATAGCTGCAATTAGATGAAAGACAAGTATAAATCCTTAAAGAAACAACATGCTTTAACTAGCACTGCCAAATCTGCTCTAGAAGTAGAAAAGGAAAAGAATTCTCAACTAATAAAAGAGAATACTAAACTGAAACTGTCTAATGAGAAACTCAAGAAAGATTTAAAAAAATTTACCAATAGAAAGGACACTCTTACACAAAATCTAGGAAAACAAGTAGCACCGAAGTATACTACTGGTTTAGGCTATCGGCTTGGACAGAGACAAATTACAAATAATAGATTTATTCCTAAATATGGACATTATGCTACTAGTTCTAGTTCTAGAAATTATTATGTCTCAACTAGCTACTCACATAGTTATAGATCAAAAAAATTTTATCTTTCAAAATATTTTAAATCTATTGATTATATGAAACCCATTAGACAAATCTGGGTACCAAAAGTTTTTCTTGCTAACCTGTCTGAACCCAAGAAAATCTGGGTACCAAAATCATTTTTTGTTTAAATATGTTTTGTAGGAAACATACTTGAAAAGTTCCTATAGGAAGATATGGTATTTGGAAAGTGGATGTTCAAGGAATATGATAGGAGACTAATCACGCTTTAAAATCTTTGTCAAAGTTTATGGAGGATATGTCACCTTTGAGGATAAATCAAAAGGAAAAATCATCGGATTATGCCAGATTGGTAACACTGATTCAATTTTAATTTCTAAAGTACTATTTGTTGATGGATTAAAATACAACCTACTAAGTATTTCCCAGTTGTGTGATGATTGTTTCAATGTAAAATTTGAAAATGATTCATGTAATGTTTTTGATTATAAAAATGTTTTGGTATTTACTGCATTAAGAAATGTAAATGTTTATGCTGTAGATTTGAATTCTTTAGCTAAAAAAAATGTTACTTGTTTAAATGATTTTCATAAAGAATCTTGGATATGGAATAGAATATTAGGACATTGTAATGTGCAATCTATCAGGAAACTGACTAGGAAAGGTTTAGTTAGAGACCTTCCCAAACTAGAATTCCCAACAGATAAAGTTTGTAATCCTTGTCAAAAGGGAAAACAACATAAATTTTCTTTCAAATCAAAGAAAGAAGTTTCTACTTCTCAACCTATTGAGTTGGTTCACATGGATTTGTTTGGACCATCAAAAGTTTCAAGTCTAAATGGGAATCACTATGTTTATGTTCTTGTAGATGACTTTTCTAGATACACTTGGGTATACTTTCTATCTCACAAAAGTGAAGCTTGTTCCTATTTTGTTAAATATTCTAAGTCTTTAGAAAACCTTAGTGGACTTAGGATCAAGACCTTGAGAAGTGATCATGGTCGTGAGTTTGAAAATTAGGATTTTGAAACCAATTGCTCACATAATGGCTATAATCACAACTTCTCTACTCATAGAACACCTCAACAGAATGGTGTAGTAGAAAGAAGAAATAGGACTCTTCATGAGATTGCTAGGACAATGCTCAATGAATATGATTTACCTATTTACTTTTGGGCTGAAGCTATCAATACAACTTGTTACATTATCAATAGAGTCTTGATTAGACCAATTCTTAAAAAGACCCCTTATGAGATTTAGAACAATAGGAAGCCTATGGTTAATTACTTTAGAGTTTTTGGTTGCAAAGTTTTTATACTTAACACTAAAGATAATCTTGACAAATTTGTCTCCAAAAGTGATGCAGGAATTTTCCTAGGTTACTCTACAAACATTAAAGCCTATAGAGTATTAAATTAGAGAACCAAATGCGTGGAAGAATATGTACATATCAAGTTTGATGAAACTAATCCACATGAACCTAGGACCCCTCTTGAAAATCTTGAAGAAGATATGTCCATTCTAGAATTTAATGACAAAAACAGTGAACCTACTGTTAAGACAACCAGTTCTAGAAATGTTCCAGAACCTACTTCTATAGAACCCAAACCTGTAAATGAACCTGAAATTTCCAGCCCTATATTTTCTAGAACAACTAGGACTCTTAAAAATTATCCTTTAGATGCTATAGTAGGAGATTTAGATAGAGGGACACAAACTAGAGCTTCTCTGAGAAACCAGGTTGAACATCAAGATTTTCTTTCATAGCTTGAACCTAAAAGTATCAATGATGCAATCAATGATGAATTTTGGGTGATGGATATGCAAGAAGAATTGAATCAATTTGAAAGGAACAAAGTTTGGAAACTTGTTGACAGACCTAAGGAAACTTTGACCATAGGAACCAACTGGGTTTTTAGGAATAAAGTTGATAAAGCTGGTAACATAGATAGAAACAAGGCTAGACTAGTTGCACAAGGCTATAGTCAAGAAGAAGGAATAGACTATGAGGAGACCTTTTCACCAGTAGCCAGACTTGAAACTATTAGAATCTTTCTTGCCTATGCAACACATTTGAATTTCAAAATATATCAAATGGATGTTAAGAGTGAATTCTTAAATGGGTATATAGCTGAGGATGTTTTTGTTGAACAACCCATGGATTTACAAACCCTCATTTTCTAAATCATATTTTTAAATTATCAAAAGATTTATATGGTTTAAATAAAGCTCCATGATCTTGGTATGGCAGATTGAGTACTTTTATTATTTCCAAAGGATTTACAAAAGGAATAGATGATCCCACTCTTTTTATAAAATGAATTTCTAATGATGTTTTAGTTGTTCAAATTTATGTAGATGACATTATTTTTGGATCTTCGAAGAATTATTTATGTGTTGATTTTTCTAAAATGATGCAAAATGAATTTGAAATGAGTTTAATGGGAGAAATCAAATATTTTCTTGGATTTCAAATTTTTCAAAATGAAAATGGTATTATTTTAAATCAAAGTAAATAAACTAAGGATCTTCTAAAATGTTTTGGATTGGATAACACTAAAAGTAGTGACACTCCCATGAGTACCACTTGTAAGTTGGATCTTGATAAAGATAGAAAATCTGTTGATCAAACCACTTATAAAGGGATGATTGGAAGTTTACTCTACTTAACTGCTAGTCGTCCTGACATTATGTTTAGTGTGTTTATGTGTGCTCATTTTCAAGCAAATCCTAAAGAATCTCATTTAAATGCTGTAAAGATAATTTTCAAATACCTTTAGAAAACACCCAATCTAGGAATATTTTATCCTAAAGGACAATCATTTGAATTAGTTATTTATTCTGATGCTAAATTTGGTGGCTATAAGTTATATAGAAAAAACACCTCTAGAACATGTCACCTTCTAGGAAAGTCACTAGTATCATGGTGTAGTAAGAAACAAAATTCTGTTGCATTATCTACTGCAGAAGCTAAATACATAGCTGCTGGAAGTTTTTGTGCACAAATTTTGTGGATGAAACACACATTACTAGATTATAGATATCAATTCAACCATGTGCCTATAAATTGTGATAGCACAAGTGTTATTAACATCTCAAAGAATACTGTTTCACATTCTAGGACAAAGCATATTGATGTAAGACATAAATTTTTGAGAGATAATTATAAAAAAGGTGATATCACTTTGGAATTCATTGGTACTGAATATCAACTTGCTGATATATTCACTAAACCATTAAATTCTGAGAGAATAGATTACATCATACATGAACTAGGCATGATAAATCTCAAATAGATACTTTACTAGTTACTATTTCAAGTCTTACTGTTTGATATATTACTGTGTTATACTTTATTATTTCATGATTACGGTTTCTCAGTTACTATCTCTCATGTTTACTATCTCACTGTAAAGTTTTATGTTTACAGTCTCACCATTAGCATTTTGTACTTACAGTCTGACGTTTACTGTCTCACTGTAACACGCACTAAAAAGTTCACTCACGGTCTCACTGTGAAACTCGTTTACTATCTCACCGTAATTACCACTCACGGTCTCACCATAAAAATTCTTTTTTTTAAACCCGTATCGCGGTAATTATCCTTTTCAACTTATTATCTTCCTAAGTTTTTATTTTAGCAACGTTTGGTATTCCTAAATGATAAAACAAAGTAAGTATCACTCACTTCTTCACTCAGGGTTTCTTCTACCTACTCTTTTCAAACCCTTCTTCATCCCTTCAACCCTTCTCCCGCTCGAACTTTCAGTGAATGCCAAGAATGAAACGTCCATTATCATCGACACCCGAGAAGCGCAGCTTGAAGAAGAATAATATTGCACCTAAGCTGAAACTTGAAGGAAATTTAAATACGAATCTGGTAAACCACGTTGTTATACCTAAGAAAGAGATTTTACCCAAATGGCCTCTGTCTAGTAAGTCTTAGGTATTGAAAGTGTTAGAAAAACAAGGCTGGTTATAATGGTTCTCGAAGGAGGATAGACCCATCTATCCTAGTTTAGTAGTTTAGTTTTACCAATACATATAGTTCTCATTTGATTCTGGTGAGAGTTATGTTGTGAGGAGCTGGGTAAATGGCCAGAGATACTCATTCTCTTCGAGGTTATGGGATGCATGCCTTAGGATACCTCATGAAGGAATATGTGAGGATTATCAGAGAGAACCTCCACCTTCAACTGATCTCTTTGATCTAGAAGATTCCCTAAAAACCCTAAATAAAAATGGAACTCAGAGGAGAGCCATTGCTGCTGAATTAGATGGAGAAAAAGGGCTTCTGTTTAAGTTTGTATAGAATTTGGTTAGTCTAAGAAAAGGTTATTTTTCTGTGTTAAAATATCAAGATGTGTTTTTAATTCACCTTATGAAAAATGGCCATAAGATCAACCTGTGCAAGTATATCATTCACCATATGTGTGAGTTGATCAAAGTAACATCCAAGTCAACTTGTCTATTTTACTCTTAGCTAATATCAACCATGCTTCTTGAAAAAGGTGCAGTTGGACCTAATGAGGAAGTGATTATGGACTATGAGTACTGCCTCTCAAAAGCTACTATCAAAAGAATGAAGATAAACTGGAATCCTTGGAAAAAGGAATGGGTGGAAGAAAATGATAAAATTTATGAGAAATTCAATCCAATGGATTATCCCTTAAGACCGAAAGACATTTCTGATCTTGGTTTGGAACCAGATGAGATTGTTGAGTATCCTGAAGAAGAGGAAGAAGAGGCTGTAGTGCCATCTAGGGAAGATGTTACTGTTTAAGAAGACATGACAACTGCTCCTCCTGAAGTTCTTGAAAAAGAAGTCCCTGCTCCTAAAGAAGTTGAAAATTTGGAAATTCAACCTGGAGCTGTAAAAGAATCAATTACCAAATAATCTAAAAGGAATTCCATGAAAGAGACTACAGTAGAAGAGCCTATAGTGGAAGAGCTACCTATTTTGCAAGAGGTCAACCTTGAGGAACTCCCTATAGAACAATATTTTCCTGAAATCATACATTCTGATGAAGAACGGATGGAGATATCCTTTCAGTTGGCTAGATAGGAAATGAGTGAGGAACTCAGAGATGAGTCTATGGATTTAGACCAAGATCATAAGCCTCTCATTCCTAATAAGGAGTCACCTGTTGAGGGGGAGAAAACCCCAAATCTTGAGTCTGTTGAAGCCTCACATCCAACTGAGTCAAGTCCTGTAGACACTCAGTATAAATTTCCTAGTTTCTATGATGTGAATGATTCTCAGCAGGTTACAACAACTGGACTTGATATCTCCTCCCTATTTCAGTTGAAATCAGTCTCCAATTTTTCACCTGAGAAGGAACCTGATCCTGTACCAGTCCCTACTCCTGAACCCTTATCTGAACAACCATCCTTTGTAAGTAAGGATGATCTGAAGGAATTTGGTACTACTCTCTTATTCGGAGTTGAGAAACTCTTGAATAACCGACCTCTTCCTGTGAAAAATTTAATTGAGAGAGATTCCTCACTATTATTAGAGAAGATTATCTAGAAAATACAACCTAATATGCTCCATGAAATTCAAGAAGTGAGAGTTGAAAATAAGCTGCTCAGTAATGAAGTAAATACTCTAAGAAGTATGGTTGAAGACATGTAGAGAGAGCTGCATTCGAGATATGAATATATTGTTCCTCCTGTAGAACCTGCTGCTCCTCAAATCCCACAAATTGGTATGTATCAACTTTAACCTTATCTATCATCCTTAGATGAAAAGATCTCTGAAAGGAACAAACAAATTGTGAAGGAAATGAAAGAACTTGTTGCCAATCTAAATAAACCCACTGATGAGTATACAGGGTGTCTTCAAAAGGTGTTGAATCAACTAAAATCTCCGACCATAGCTATCAAACCATCTGGTCAATCCTCTAAACCCTCCTTGGACAATGATATGATCATAATTGTAATCAAAGAAGAGCTTCAGAATGTCTTTTGTGGTTTCAATGCGGCTTCTTTAACTAAAGTGGTCAAAAACAGTGACTGAGTTCTTGACCAATTACAAATCCACTCCAAAATTTCTAATGATGCTTAACAAGAGATTTCCAATAAAGTGGATTTCTAATTCAACATAATCTTATCCAAGACAGATATGACAAACCTTTTCAAGTACCTTGTAGAAAATCTGAGGATCCCTACTGTGACTCAAGCTTTCAAGAACCAAGTCTAAAAACTCACAGAGTTTACTCGATTGTTGGACAAGTTTATGGAGAACAAGGATGATTTTGAGAAAGGCATGCAGTATGGTGGAGATATTATTATAAATTTCATCAAACTCTTGAGGCCATATCTTCATGTCCAGAGTACAACCATTGTTGCTCCAGCAGCTGCACCTCTCAGACCTGGGCTGCCTACCTTCACCTCTAATCTAGCCTCAACCTCTATGTCTGTCGGACAAGCACTCAGTCAGATCAGGCCTGTGATTCTTGATCAACAACTGCCTAGATCTTCTACTGCTCCTACCTTGGCTCCCTCAGTCTTTGAAGGTCTCCCTTTTCCCTCTTTATCAACCACCTCTCTACCTTCTTCTACCTCAGCCTCTGCCCCTATGGCTTACTCTTTTGCCACTGCTTCTAAAGGCAAAGAGAAGACCGACCCATGAAGGAGAACAATGATTAATCTTTTTTGATAGGGATTATATTGTTTTTGTATTATTTTTTTGTTGTACTGTCACTTATTTTCTATTAATGGACTGTGAACCTTTTTGACCTCTCTTATTTCATCTTTTTGATAATCCCAAAAGGGGGATAAGTTTCTATATACTATATTATAAATTTATCTCTATAGTTGAATTCTATATACACCTTAACTGTATATGATTTGTGATCATCAAAAAGGGGGAGATTGTTGGAATCCTTATGTTTTAATCATGTTTTAATAACCACAAATATTATTTAATCATGTGTTAATGATTCCAAATCTTATTCAACCTAGTTAACTTATATCCAATCATGTGTATTTATGTTTAAAGTTTTCTCATGCTTTAAGAAGAGCCTTGAAAGATCTTAATTGATCTTTTTTCAATTTACCTACTTTATAATATCTTTTATCTACTCTCAAAATACCTTCTTTATCAAATTCTTAAGTCTAATACTTTCTATTATCATCTTTATTTAAGTCTACACACAATTACTTTGGAAGGTCTAAGACACCATGATTCTACCACTGGCTATGTATTTCTGGCACCGTGAAGCAAGACACTACGAACAAGACACCGTGAAGCAAGACACCGTGAACAAGACACCGTGAACAAGACACCGTGAACAAGACACTGTGAACAAGACACCGTGAACAAGACACCGTGAACAAGACACTGTGAACGAGACGCCGTGAACGCGACACCGTGCACAAGACACCGTGAACGATACACCGTGAACAAGACACCATGATTAACCTAGACACCATGTGAAGGAGACACCATTTCCATGACTCACTATGATACTGTTTCTTAAACTATTTTTTGGTTTTTCAAATTAATTTTTAACGGTCATATTTTGTGCTTTTAATGCAACTGTCATTAATTAATGTGGATTGTTGGCATGTCAGGGAACTGTACCTCATACCTATAAAAGTTAATCATTCCCATTTACAGAAGAAAAAAAAGATAAATAAAATGAGTATCGAGCTACTACAAAATAGAGATATACACAGAGACATATACATAAGGAAGAATAAAAGATACACACATGCAGAGAAGAACACACAAAGAACTCGAAGAACAATCATAAACATCAATAATATAAGTTAAAAGAGGTGGTTCAAGCGCTACTTGGAATACTCTCATATTCAAGCTGAACACCTGTACTAGAAGTGAAGAAACAAAACCACGACACTCTGTTTTCAGACACCTTCCTGAGAAGGAATCCAAGCTTCATCTGCTTCAATACAAAGGATTCCAGAGATGCATTTAAATAACACAAGATAATTCTAAACTTATTTCTATATTCTTGCTCTGCTGTGATCATCCTTTTCTTTATATTACGAGCAGTGTGTGCTTCTGTCTGTTTTGACACAGACTGACTCCTAAGCTGAACTGGAGTATACTGAAATCCTCACACTAAACTCTTTACACTTTTGTGTATCCCATGTAGAAATGTGGTAGAGGTCTGAGGAACTGGACAACCTATGTGCTATTGCTGTTGCTTTCCCATGTAGAACTGTGGTAGAGGTCTGAGGACCTGGACAGTCTGAGTACTGTTGTAACCCCGATCCAGGGTGTGGATCAAAGTTTTTTTATAAACTATTTGAGAGGACTAAGTCTCGTCTTGATACTGAACCTCTTGGTTAAATCTGTTGTGCTTCTTATTTTAGTTTAAACTATTTGAAATATTCCACTACCATTTACTTTGAAACTCAAATCTATTTTAAAGTGACTTTGATTGTTGAACTATCAAGTGTTTGTAATTATTGTGAACCATTAAGTTAGTTTCAAAAGCTGAATTAATCTTCATATTAAGTTAACTGAGAAATAATCAATCTTTGAGAAACTAATTGAACATTTACAATCTTTATAAATTCACTACAGTTTAACTTATTTTATGAATTGGGGGTTTTTAAAACAAATATTTCAAACAGAAATTTTTAATTGGAACTCAATTCAAACCCCTATTGAGTATCCAATTCAACCAACACAACTTATACTGTAAATGCACGAATAACATCTATCCCACACCATAGTACCAAAAGATTTACAAAATAAGTAAAAGGGACCAAATAAAATCCCACTAAAACTGAAAAAGAACCCAACTTGGTGAAAACATGGGGGAAGCTACCCAAAAGCAACTCTTAGATCCATATGAGGTACATATATAATAAATAAGCTCCAACTAAGCTCCACTTTCTTCTTGTCCAATAAGGAATCCAACAAAAAGCGTATTATCTACATAAAATAAGACAAGTGCATGAAGAACCCATGTAGGGGTGAGTATATACATACCCAGTAAGACACCCAAAAACCACCAAACACAAAGCATAAAGAGAGTAGTCATCTCATCACTATTAAGGTATGTCAATAAGGATATGATATATAATGATATATAACAACAATAACCCAGATATTCTCATGATAGACACTAAGTCTCAAGGTGAGGTCATAAACACACTGCCAACCTAGGATTCTACTAGAGGTTCAAAGGTAACACTTGTTAGGGGGAAATCACTCCATGAGCCTTTCCATCCATGATGACACTCATCTGAGAGGTCTCACTCATCGGGTCTTATTATACTGATGGAACTCATCTGAGAGTACATGCTCATTGGGTACTTCTATAAAGAATCATGAAGGAAACTAAGAGGACTCATTAAATATACAAAATTGATTGGACTACACCTCATTAAAATAAAATATATGTCGATACATAGATAAGGAATCCCACCCAGGAATTATGGGGTATAACTGACCCTAAATAGAACTTTGAAGATCTTGGTGAAGGACCCCGGGACACCCTGAGAGGGGAGGGGTGAATCAGGGTGACCACTTTTTCTTTTTAAAGTGATGGATCTTGTTCCCACGTTGGTAGGAACTTGTTGAACCTGTATGAAGATAATGATTAGAAAGCAAACATTCACATGCACAGAGAAGACACAACCCTTTTTACTTGGTTCACCACTAAGGGCTACATCCAAGGAGCATACGCCGACAGGTTGTCGGTCGTACCAAAAACCACTATGCTTCACTAGCTGTATATTACACAAGTTCGGGTACAGACACTCTGTCCCAGGCTCACTTCCTTTAAAAAAGTTCAGGGATAGCTCACTGCGTCCCTCGGGTCACTCCCGTGGACTCCCCCTGGCTCACTACCGTTGGTGAAGTCCCACTCAGTTTATAGACGTGATGGTCTCTTCAATTAACAGTCATGAAGTTAATTGTCTCCTATTCAGCATGAGACTTTTCTTGCATCAGAGTCCTGAGTTTAATGCTCTGTTAAGATCCAAATTCCTACCACTGAGGAAAAACCCCTTTTTCCCTTGTTCACAGGGCAAACAACCTTTGGAAAAAGGCCTTCGAAAAGTACCCTACTTCGCGAGGCTCCCAATTTTTGAAAAGCTCAGACAAGACTTCACAAAGCCCCTACCATTTCGCGAAGCTCAATCGCGAAGCTCAATCGCAAAGCACTCTCGCGATGCTCCAGCCTTCGCAATTCTTGGCTATCACGAAGCTCCTACCTCTTCGAGATGCTCACTGAGCCAACGCGGGGCACACGTCTTTCGCAGAGCCAGAATAGCCACCACGAAGCTCCTCTTTCGCGAAGCACGCTGCCTTCGCGAGAGACCTTTGCGAACCAAGAGCAAAGGACTTTCTCTGAAATTATCTCTACTTCTCTTGAGGGGGTCAGCCTCTATTTATAGGCGATTCCACCGACCCTCGTCCCTTCCACGCGAAGTCAACGCCACGTCATCTAAAATCGCGAAGCTCCAAAGTTTCTGCCAGAAAACTGTCCAAATCGCGAAGCTCCATGCCAATCTCCCTTTCGCGGAGTTTGACGTAGTCGCGAAGAATCACCGTCAACATACCTTCGCGACAGCACCGCGAAGCTCCCTTCGCGAAGCCCAACATTCCTTCGCGCCTTCGCCGCGAAGCTCCCTCGCAAAGCCCTTCATCGCCGCGAAGCTCTTCAAATCTGCCGTTCGCGAATCTTTGACGTAATCGCGAAGACTCACTGCCTCCATTCTTCTGGTCTTCGCGATTTCCAAACCATGCATCCTCTCTTCGCGAAATTCATGCCTTTGCCATATTAAATCATGATCTTCATGGAAATCCTATTTTCGCGATGCTCACCAATTTCCAGATTTTGGACCCCAAAAATTTGGCAAACACTGGGAAACGACGCCACCTTCAAAACTGCTGTCTGCTTGAAAGGTATGATCTCTTTGCTGGTACACGAGCCGAGCTTCCATTGAGGATTGACAACAAACACAAACCACACTACAAAGCATGCATAGAAGACCATGGTTCCAACAATCTCCCCCTTTGGGTTTGTTGGCAATTAGAAGAAAAATTCCGTAGATCTCCATCAATGTGAAAACCAAAAAAAACGCAGGAATCAACCCAACCAACACTCTAAGTCTACGTGAGCAATGCTCGGTGTAGAAAACAAGAGAGGAGGCTTGAATTAGGTTCCACTGTTTTTGACTGGGGTCCCACTGTGTTCCTTCTCATTCTTCTCATCACAGAAGTTTGCCTGAATGTTTTCTTCTCCTTTCTCCCCCATTGACAATAAATCCGAAGACCAGTAAAAAATTTCATGTTCAGCTCAAACCATACTCACCCTGGACAGTATCTCCCCCATAACCCTGCATCATATCCATAAACAGATTAAAACATTTATAACAAATGGGGAGAGGGGTACTCTGTATCCTCCTTATGCACTAGGAGGTGGTCGAACACTGAGGTTCAACCGATGCTTCTCAAACACAGCCACTGACAGTGGCTTTGTCAGGATATCAGCCACTTGTTCATTTGTTCTCACATGATCCAATCTAATCACGCTTTGCTCAACTTTCTCTTTGATAAAGTGATACCTGATTTCAATGTGTTTTGTACGAGAATGTTGAACATGATTCTTCGTAAGATCAATTGCGCTCTTATTGTCACAGTAAATCACCATTGGTTGCGTCACCTCATCGCCAATGTCAGTTAATTGCTGCTTCATCCATAGCAGTTGAGTGCATGCCTTTGTGGCGGAGATATACTCGGCTTCAGCAGTACTAAGAGAAGTACTTTCTTGTTTCTTGCTCAACCAGCCAACACATTTCTTCCCAATATAGAAAGCTCCACCACTAGTGGACTTTCTGTCGACTACATCACCATCCCAATCAGCATCAGAAAACGCTGATAATTCACTGTCCCTGCCTATAGAAAAAAATAACCCGAAGTTATGTGTACCTTGAATGTACCTCATGATTCTTTTTACTGCTGCCAGATGTTCCTCCTTTGGATTACTCTGAAAGCGGGCCGCAAGGCATGTTGCAAAGACAATATCTGGCCTTGTCGCTGTCAGGTACAGCAGGCTTCCAATGATCCTCCTGTATATGGTGGGATCAACAGAGTTCCCATCCTCATGCTTTCCAAGTTTAGTTCCAATTGCAATTGGAGTTGAAATTGGTTTGGAGTCTTGCATATTGAACTTATTCAGCAACTCTCTTTCATATTTTTCCTGAGAAATGAAAGTGTATTCCTTCTTTTGAATCACTTGCAGCCCCAAGAAATATGTGAGCTCCCCAATCATAGACATTTCAAATTCTGATTTCATGTGGTTGGCAAATTCATCCACTGATTTCTGCCTGCTGCCACCAAATATGATATCATCAACGTAGACAAGAACCATGAATTGATCTTTTGGAGAATTCTTCACATAGAGATTGTGATCAACTCATCCTCTTTTGAATTCCAACTTCTTGAGATATGAGTCCAGCCGTGAGTACCATGCCTGTGGTGCCTGCTTCAAACCATATAGAGCTTTCTTCAGTTTACAGACCTTTGTTTCATCAGGACCCAAAACAAAGCCCACTGGTTGTTCAATGTAGACTTCTTCTTCGAGTACACCATTCAAGAATGCTGTCTTGACATCCATTTGATATACTTTATATCCTCTTTGGAGTGCCATGGCAAGGAAAAGCCTGATTGACTCTAGTCTAGCCACTGGAGCAAAGGTTTCTTCAACATCAATGCCTTCAATCTGGGAGTATCTTTTACATACCAGTCGTGCCTTGTTTCTGATGACACTTCCATGCTCATCAAACTTATTTTTGAAGATCCATTTGGTACCAATAACATTGTGACCTTCGGGTCTCTGGACAAGATCCCATGTCTGATTCTTGTCAATCTGATCTAATTCATCATTCATGGCTTTCTCACAAGACTTATCTTTTGTAGCTTCTTCAAATGAGGATGGCTCTACAACTGATAGAAATGCATATTGCGTGGTATTCCTCATCCTTCTTGTTTGAGTGGGTGCACTCCTGTCCCCAATTATGTTGGATGGATCAATCTCAGCTCTTCGATTTCTCCTGTGAGGTTCAGTAGTATTCTCTTCAGCCATTGTTTCTTCTTCAGATTCTTCTTCTGAGTCAACATCTTGATGTGACTGCTGAGTGTTTTGAACAGCTTCCTCTATTTCTATATTTGTAATTTCTTCACGTTCACATTCTTCCTGACTTTCTATCACATCAGCATATGGAATCCTTGAAGCATTTTTGGTTTTCTCTTCAATTATCTTAACATCACTACTTTCCACAATCCTTCCCAAACGCTTGTTGAAACATTTGTAGGCTTTGCTGTTCATTGAGTAACCGAGGAAAATTCCTTCATCTGCATTGTCACCGTACTTCCCTTGATTTCCTTCTTTGTTCCTGATGAAGCATTTACTTCCAAAGACACGAAATTATTTTAGAGAAGGCTTCCGTCCATGCCACAATTCATATGGTGTCTTCATCTCACCCATATAAAGTCCTGTTCGATTCTGAATGTACACTGCAGCTTGAACAGCCTCTTTCCAGTAATGTCGTGGAATACGACTCTCAATCAGCATTGTTCGTGCCATGTTGTTCACCTGTCGATTCCTACGTTCAACAACTCCATTTTGTTGTGGAGTTCTCACAGCAGTTACCTCATGCTGTATCCCATGCTTCTCCAGATAATTCTCAAATTCAATGGACGTGTATTCTCCTCCATTGTCAGATCGCAACACTTTGATTGTTCGTCCAGTATCATTCTCGGCGATTCGCCGATATGTTTTCATGCAGTCAAGGACTTGTCGTTTCCTGTGAATGACCATCACACATGCCATTCTACTGTGATCATCTATGAAAAGGACAAAGTACCTTTCTCCATGAGTTCCAGCAACATTTATTGGCCCACAAACATCTGTATGAATCGGATCAAGAAGGTGAGACGCTCTTTTCTTCTTTGGTCGATATGAACTGCAGACCAGCTTCCCACGCATACATGCATCACAAGATTTTTCACGCTCACGCTTCAGGTTGGGAATGTCCATGACAATTCTCAATTTTGATATTTTCTCCATGTCTTGTTGATTGATGTGTCCCAGTCTCCGATGCCACAAATTGTTTTCTTCTTCAATAGTCATGTAACATACATTTTCTTCACTATCAACTTGATACAAGTTGCCTTCTGTTATGCATCCCTTCATAAGAGAATTTCCAGTCTTTCCCTTGATAGTGCAGCCCTTCTGATTAAACGTGACTATAAGTCCTGAGTCACAGAGTTGACTCACGCTGAGGAGATTATGACGTAGGCCATCTACGTAAAGGACTTCAGTCTTCTTTAGCTCTCCATTATCTAATTCGGTACTTCCACTCCCTTTGATTTTCAGAGCCCCATCATTACCAAATCTTACTGTACCATCGACATTTTTTATGATATTCGTTAGTAGGCCAGCATTACCTGTCATATGAGATGAACAACCGCTATCCAGAATCCAGGTATGATTGTTCTTTGTAGCTTTGAGGGCCACCTCTGCAAGGTTGGATTTCTCAATCTTCTTCCTTTCCTTCCATGAGACATTAGACCGAGTATAAAGAACTGATGGTCTTTCAATTATCTCTTCTGCATACCCAGGTTCTTCATAGTCAAAGTCTTCTTTGAGAGGCGAAAACCTGTTTGAAAGAGCAACGCTATCTTGCTGACAAGACTTGACTTGTCTTGACCTTCGGTATGAGGTGTCCATGTCCCTTCTCTGCCTACAATTAGCGGCCTTATGGCCAAAATTAGAACAACAAAAACAATATCCATAGAAATTATTTCTTCTATAAGAATTAGGATATGAAATTGTTCTCCTTTGTTGAGCTTCTATATCTTCTCCATTCAGATAGCTTCTTGCCTCTTCACAATATGACATGGTATGGACCAGATAGCCACAGAACTGGCACTTCATGAGAGGAAATGTCTTCTCACTTGAATTTCTCCTCATACCTTCTTCCTTGGGAGAATAATAAGACTGTCTGTCATTTCTGAATGTTTGAGGATAATTTGTGGGCCCCATTTTAGTTTGGAATGAGGGTTCCTTTTTCGGAATTCTAGGCAACGTTTCAGTATGGTCAACTTTCATCTTATCTTTCTTTTGGGTCTTTTCACTTCCAGCAGTTGATGTCTCAGCCTCACAGCCAATTCCACTCTTTCCCATGCAAGCGGGTCTTTGATTACTCAAGATTTTTTCAACCCCATCTGAACCACACTTGGCTCTTTCTAGTAATTCTGCATCTGAGAATCTTCCAAACTGCATTTTCTTCCTCGATTCTTTTGGAACTGATTCAATCTCTAGTTTACTCCTTAGAGTAACTACTTCCTCCTCAAGACCATCAGTAGTCTTGGATTTTTCATCCAGTCTGGAGGTGAGGTCATTGATGACCTTAGCCTGCTCTTCAATTCTCAGCTTCAGATCTACTACATCACCATTATTTTCAATTATTTTAGACTATACCTTCACAAATTCTTCCAATCGTTCAATTTCAGCTTCAAGTTGATCAACATATTCAGTTGATTCTTCTACAATTGATTTCCACTTATTGCAGCTCTTACATTTAATCTTGAGCTTACTAACCGCATCCTTAAGTTGCATCTCAGGATCTACACAAGTTCGCAGTTGTTTTTCTCCTTCAGTATCTTCTGGATTTTCAACAGTGGCCATCATAGAAGCATGGTTCCCAGTTTTGAATTCTGGTTCTTCATCATCACAGAATTCATTATCATCCTCTTCCTCTTCACAGACAAAACTCTTCCTTTGCATTTTCTTTCCAGATTTGAAGTCCCCCTTTTTGAAGAACCTTCTCTGAGGATTCTTGAAGTTTTCATCCTCACTATCTTCATCATTGATCATTTTTAAACACTGAGAGGAAATTTGCCCAACTTTTCCACAACGGAAACACGCGAGAGGTAACTTCCCTTTGAATTTCCCTTTCCCCTTCTGGAACTTCTTTGCAATGAGAGAAAGAATTTATTTTTCTTCGTCATCTTCACCGCTACTATCCTTTGAGATTTTCAGTTTATCCATGGCCTTGAATGCCATTTCCTTGCTCACTCGAGTCGTAGCATCTTCAGGTTTGACTCTCATTTCATATACTACCAAATTGCTGAGTAGATCATCTATAGAAAGTTTGGAAAGATCTCTTTCCTCAAGGGCTGACACCTTCGCATTATAAAGAGGTGGAAGTCTTCTCAATATTTTCTTTACAATATCAATGTCTTTGATTTCTTCGCCTAGACCCCGAATAGCTCCAACCACTTCAGTAATTCGATTGAAGAAAGAGTCTGCATTCTCATCTGGATGCATCTTCAGATCATCAAACCGACTGTGCAGCACTTGTAGTTTCGCCTCCTTCACTTTGCTATCACCTTCATAAATATTCTCAAGTTTATCCCACATGGATTTTGCTGAGGTGCAGTTCATCACCTTTATCTAGATCTGATCAGAAAGGGCTGCAGTGAGTGCATTCTGTGCTTTTGCATCAGCATCAAGAAGTTTCCTGTCTATTTCAGTCATAGCAAGGCCTGTTGGATCAGTGACTTGTATTCCTTACACAGTAGAAAATAGAACTTCCATTCCAAGAGATCTCAGATGAGATCTCATTCTGTTCTTCCAGATCTGGAAATTGTTTCCATCGAAGGGAGGGACTCCCCTAACATTGACCGCGTTTTCCATAACAAAAACAAAGGTCTGATTCAACACCAGCAACCTTTACCCTCTGATACCACTTGAAGGACCCCGGGACACCCTGAGAGGGGAGGGGTGAATCAGGGTGACCACTTTTTCTTTTTAAAGTGATGGATCTTGTTCCCACGTTGGTAGGAACTTGTTGAACCTGTATGAAGATAATGATTAGAAAGCAAACATTCACATGCACAGAGAAGACACAACCCTTTTTACTTGGTTCACCACTAAGGGCTACATCCAAGGAGCATACGCCGACAGGTTGTCGGTCGTACCAAAAACCACTATGCTTCACTAGATATATATTACACAAGTTCGGGTACAGACACTCTGTCCCAGGCTCACTACCTTTACAAAAGTTCAGGGATAGCTCACTGCGTCCCTCGGGTCACTCCCGTTGACTCCCCCTGGCTCACTACCATTGGTGAAGTCCCACTCAATTTATAGACTTGATGGTCTCTTCAATTAACAGTCATGAAGTTAATTGTCTCCTATTCAGCATGAGACTTTGCTTGCATCAGAGTCCTGAGTTTAATTCTCTGTTAAGATCCAAATTCCTACCACTGAGGAAAAACCCCCTTTTTCCTTGTTCACAGGGCAAACAACCTTTGGAAAAAGGCCTTCGCAAAGTACCCTACTTCGCAAGGATCCCAATTTTTGAAAAGCTCAGACAAGACTTCACAAAGCCCCTGCCATTTCGCAAAGCTCAATCGCGAAGCTCAATCGCGAAGCACTCTCGCGATGCTCCAGCCTTCGCAATGCTTGGCTATCACAAAGCTCCTGCCTCTTCGCGATGCTCACTGAGCCAACGTGGGGCACACGTCTTTCGCGGAGCCAGAATAGCCACCGCGAAGCTCCTCTTTCGCGAAGCACGCTGCCTTCGCGAGAGACCTTTGCGAACCAAGAGCAAAGGACTTTCTCTGAAATTCTCTCTACTTCTCTTGAGGGGGTCGGCCTCTATTTATAAGCGATTCCACCGACCCTCGTCCCTTCCACGCGAAGTCAACGCCACGTCATCTAAAATCGCAAAGCTCCAAAGTTTCTGCCAGAAAACTGTCCAAATCGCGAAGCTCCACGCCAATCTCCCGTTCGCGGAGTTTGATGTAGTCGCGAAGAATCACCGTCAACATACCTTCGCGACAGCGCCGCGAAGCTCCCTTCGCGAAGCCCAACATTCCTTCGCGCCTTCGCCGCGAAGCTCCCTAACAAAGCCCTTCATCGCCGCGAAGCTCTTCAAATCTGCCGTTCGCGAATCTTTGACGTAATCGCGAAGACTCACTGCCTCCATTCTTCTGGTCTTCGCGATTTCCAAACCATGCATCCTCTCTTTGCAAAATTCATGCCTTTGCCATATTAAATCATGATCTTCATGGAAATACTATTTTCACGATGCTCACCAATTTCCAGATTTTGGACCCCAAAAATTTGGCAAACACTGGGAAACGACGCCACCTTGAAAACTGTTGTCTGATTGAAAGGTATGATCTCTTTGCTGGTACACGAGCCGAGCTTCCATTGAGGATTGACAACAAACACAAACCACACTCCAAAGCATGCATAGAAGACCATGGTTCCAACACTTGGTACATAGATAGGGGATCTCACCCAGGTCCTCTGGGATATATTGGACCTTACCTAGAATAAACTGCTAAGTAGGGGATCATATGTCCATATAAGTTGGTCACAATGATTCCTTAAGCCCTGCCCAAGGAAGAATAAGAAGTGATATAGGATCACAACCTGAGCCACACAAAGGGATTCTCAAACTCCATCTGAGATTAATCGTGTAGAGGGGATCACAATACTATAACCAGGATGTAATACCTCACTGTACCCTTACAAGGATGTACCAAGGTAACATTCCCAATTGATACTGGTCCACACTGAAGAGATAGAGGGCCTCAACCCACCCTAGAGAAAGTACATGATGTATACTAAGAGTGCATGACATGTATCTCTAAGTTTGGAACTTCCCATGTTTCACTATCCCACACATCATGAATTTACCAAAATGTATGGTGTATTCTTTAATATACATGATATTTAAAGATAATTCTAGCACTTAGCATGTCGTTTGGTCTAGCTCATGTATTATATCCTATTCCCATGTACTCAGGCTCTGCTCATGTACACTAGCTGTGTCTGAGGACTTGACTATGTTCGAGTAAATGGTTGTGATTGTGTACTTTGGTTGTGTCTATGCACATATACCCCTAAGTTATATGTTGAGTATCCAGTGCTGGGTCACACGATGAGTGGTATTCCACACACAACATGTCATATTTTATTTCCATCGAAACCCTAGCCTCCATAACTAGGGTACCACCTAAAGTGTGTTCTTTGGAATATACATTGTGTAGTTGGGATTTTTCCAGAACCCACTGGTTCTTCCCATGCATTCTCTTGTGTATCACTGCAACCTTAGAGATTTCCAAAAAACTCACCGTAATACCTGGATCTGGGTTGACCACACTTCACAGCTGGTTGAAATTTAAATTCCAGCCATACTTCACCATAGAACCATTGTTGTCATTTTCTTGAAGCAACCCACATGTATTAGGTCATGGAAACCCTACTTTCCATGCCAAGATGGAACACTATCATCACCAATGGCTGGATTCTGGCCACCTGTCCATCCGATTCTCAATCCCCAATGCACAACATCACCATGTCACCAAACCACAAACTGAAAAATTCCCAATTTGATCTTTAATCATCTATAGTTATTGTTTCACCATGATCATGCCATAAAACATGTTCTCAATCCTAAACCAAAACTCTAAAAAATGATCTATTTCACTCAAGATAAAATGTGCAATGATAGGTTTCCAAGTATTTATTGAACCACCTGCCAAGTGGAACACCAACAATGAACACCCAAAGAACAAGGGGAAAGAACAAAACAAAAATGCGGGGAACAAACCTCAACCACTGTTTAAGTTAACCTCAATCCCTTACTGTGAGAATGATGAACAAATAATTAGTAAAAAATAATAAATAATTATCATAAATTCCAAACCAAGGAGGATAAACCCGAACACATAATTCAATGGTCGACCCATAAATAAAATTGTTAGAATATTTTATTTGTGTTCAAAATGGGATAAAAAAATGGGGATAAATACACAGAAAAAATTCCCTAACTCGAGCTTGGATCAATCACTAATGAAGAAAACTTATAAATCTTTTTCATTGGTGAGATCCATGAGATCCTCCATTGAAGATGATCTACACAGTACATGATCCTTGATCCTGTGATCATCCACCAACGTGATCTCCACCCAAGATCTCCATCCACTCATTCCCTATAGGGTTATGTGGACAACCCTAGGGAATATTCTATAAAAGAGTTTATAAAGAGGAGTATTAGGTAACAAAAAATGAATAAAAAATAAATAAATAAATTTATTTATTTTATTATTTGCACCTGTGACACACTTAAATAAACCAACCAACGCTGAAAAAGATTGTGTCATGCCTAGGATAAAACCTGCATTTTGGGTTTAATAGAGGTCTCATATTTTCCATATGAGACTCCATTAGGGAGTTATTCCATTATTTACAAAAATCTTCTCATGCATGATATAATATATATAATATATTTAATATCACCGTACTAAGGCTCTTCGGCCCCTAGAATTTATTACTGACTCAATGCCTAGCTTTGAAAATATTTTTTAAAATATTCCTAGGTGTTACGTGAAAAAAAGATTTCTTACATTCTCCCCACCTTCAAGGATTTTCATCTTGAAAAGTGAAAACCTACTCACAAGTGAGGATACCTAGCTCTCAACTGGGTTTCCCACTCCCACAAGATCTCCAGAAATTTCCTGTGCTATAAAAAAACACACACCCAAGGTAAACACCATCCCACAAAGAGTCTTCTCCATTTGGTTCTCAAAAACTACTATTATCCTTGAAAATTTAACTCCACCCTCAATATCCAGCTCAGCTTGATCAACATCATATAACAAGTCATGCACATATCTCCTCATCCATGAAACATGGAATATATCCCATGCCCATTATAACTATGGTTGTAGGTTCAAGAGGTACACCACCTCTCCAACCCAATATAGTATCAAGTAAAAGTGCATAAGAACCTCAGAGTTATCTTTCCACCCCTGGTAGATATCCACAAACCACGATGAGGTGAGATATCCCCGAGCACATGATCTCATCATTGAACATCAAATGTTACTATCATCGGTCCACAAAGGACTCTCAACATTCTTGGATAGTTCTCATCCTCCCTTGGATGAACTGTACATTTCTCAACCATTGCCAACACCAAATTTAGGATCGTGAGTGTTTTCTTCCACTAGCTCTGACCAGAAAAATGATGATCTACATGGTATCCCATAAATGGCCTCAAATGATGCTACACTGATGATATAGTGGTGAATTTTGTGATATGAAAACTATACATATGGTAGATGATCATCCTCACTATGGCCCATCACTAACATGAAAACTTAAAGCATGTTCACCAGAGCCTGAATGGTCCTCTTACCTAGATATCTACTTAGGGTATAAACACTATTCTCAACTGAAAATGATTCCCAAAGGCTTCCTGCATCCTCTCCACAATCATGACATGAAGTGAGTATCACAGTTTGTAATTATCATTGATGGAATACCATGAAGTTGAAATACCTCCTACACACAAAGGTGTACCAAACTCTTCACTAAGATATGCTCTTGTATGGCTAGGAAGTGGGGAGAATCAAGGATTTGGTCCATGATCACTCAGATAGCATCATGACCTCTTGCTAATCATTGAAGCCCCGTCATGAGGACCACAAAGATACCATTACATTTCCACTTCCAATTGAGAACCTCGGTCTCCACCCACTAATAGGTGAGAGATCATGATTTTAAATTAGCATCACACTACTAAATCCTTGGCCACCCAACATGATGCTAAAGGATCCTAGTACATTCTCACCTCTCCTGGATATACTACTAATGGAAATCATGAAACTACCTCAGCATCGCCTTTTGTAGTGACTAGTGTCATCCTTCATCCTCGAACAAGGATGATGTGATCCCCACCTTCATAAAATCCATCAGGAACAAGTTCAATGGATGTTTGGTCACACAAGACCACACAATCAATATCCCTAAGTTGTTCCTCTCTAACTCCATAAGGAAGTGGAGGGGTAACAACCATCGAATGGAGGTACACTATACCATCCTCATCATTATGGGTCAACTGCAAATAGGTTAACTACATCATCACCTTGCTTGAAAATAATGAACAAAAAAACTTTTTGTAAGCATCTACTACCACCTACACACTCTAGGGTGGATTCAAAGTTAGCATTACTTTAACCTTTATTAGGTCCACTATTACTCCCACAACCAAGAATAAACATCCCAAGAATTAGACCTCTCAGATCTAGAACTGGTACTTTGAGATCTTCCCATAAAGATGTTTCTCTTGAATCATGTCCAGGACCATCCCTAAGTGTCTCGTGTGCTCCACCCTTGACCCTGAGTACACATGGATGTCACCGAAGAAGACTACCATGAACCGATCCAATAAGGGTTAAAGGATCTGGTTTATAAGTCCCACAAACATTTTTGGAGAATTCAACACACAGAAAGTTATCACAAATAAATCAAAGAAACCATAATAGTTTCAGAAATCCACCCTTAGTATATCTCCTTCCCAAAACTAGAGTTGGTGATAACCCAAACAGAGGTCAAACTCCATGAACCACTTTCCCCCTAACCACTGGTTGAAGAATTCAACAATTCTCGGGGTTGGACACTCTTTCCCACATGACCTGGTTCAGGAAATGTTAATAAAAACCTAACCTCAAGATATTATATGCCTCCTAGGAGAATAAAACTAGGATTTATAGGAAAAAAATTGGTTCTTATGAAGCCCTACCTATATAGATCCTACTACCACACCATCAGCTCTCACAGCTACATGGGATCATCCAATATTTTAGTGCAAATATCTGGATGCCCCAAGTACAATTATATACATAAAACAAACCCCTGTCGGGGAGGTAGTCTTAGAAAATCCTTAGGGAAGGCATCATCATACTCCTCCAACACCATAGGAACCTGAAATCTCATAGCATCTACTGCTCCAAGGTTCACTACTAAAAATACGGCCTTTAACACTGCTAAAATTGGCCATTGGTAGCAAAAAAAGTGTTGATTATCAAAGTGATATTAAAATCCCCAGGGTTTTATCAGTTCTAGAAAATAACCGATAAAGGCATGATTTATCAGTGCTACAAAAGGCTTTGATAAAATGTACCATTATTAGCACCTTTATTTAGTGTTGATAAAGTGTCCCTTTATCATCACTTTTATGAGCACTGATAAAGGGGCATACTGCAATAGTGTGTTGTTAAAATCACAATACCTACAACAAAAAATAGTAGTAAAAAATAGAAAATACATGTTACAAATATAGAATTTAAATTAAATAAAATTTAAAACATAAATACCAGAAAAAACACTATATTATAAACATTTCAAGCATTGGTTTGTACAATTACATGAGTAAGTACAAATTATCATAGACATTCAAAAACACCAATGTTCCTTTATCTTTGGCCCCGACCCCCAGAAATTCTATTACCGAACAAACCACCCCATCTCAAGGAAAAGAATGAACCTATATAATAAAAAAATTCTTATGTTAGTAATACTATAAAGAAATAAATTAAACACAAAGTGTCAATTTTAAACTAAAAACATATCCTTTGAGTTATACTAGGAACACCATATATCAAATTCAGTTGTGTTTGATTCTTACATGTCACACCATTTATTGTTCATCTTTAATAATCACCTATGTGAAAATTAACTAATCAGTTTTGGCTATGTGATGCGTGTTTTAAACACAAATGGCACTTATATATTGAAAACATTCACTTAGATTCATAATGACCACATAGTGTGTCAAATTGATATGTGGTCAATTTTTATATACCACAAATGACTTATGAATTATTTACCTAAATAATTAAGACAATTTGAGCACATTTTATTAGTTTTTAGTGAGAAATACACTTTTTGAATGAAAATGTCAATTTTAAACTGATAATGGACACTTTGAGTCATATTGGGAAAACTGTGTATCATATTAATGTGAGGATGATTTATACACATAAAAAACAAATTATTGATCATTTTAATAAAGTGTAAAAAAAATATAAATGCCTTTTTTCTTTGTTTTGAGTATGACACTTGTCTTTTTTTTACTAAAATTAATGTCAGTTTTAAATAAAAAGACACACTTGGAGTCATACCGGTCACACCGTGCGTCGGATTGAGGTGAGAAAAATTCCTATATGTAATAAATGAATTATTTATCATTTTAATCAAACAAAAAAATAATCCAAATGCATTTTCTTGATTTTGAGTATGTCACTTATTTTTTTTACTAAAATGTCATTTTAAACTGAAAACACACACTTCAAGTAATAACAACCACATAATGTGTCAGATTAACATGTGATCAATTTATATATGTCAAAAATGAATTATGAATCATTTTTATAAATTATCAAGACAACATGAGCATGTTTTATTATTTTTGAGTGATTGACACACTTTTTGAACTAAAATATCAATTTGAAACTGATAACATACAGTTTGAGTCATACTGGGCACACTGTGTATTGTATTGAGGTGCAGATAATTCCTATATGTCAAAAATGACTTATTGATCATTTAAAAAATTTATAAAAATAATCTTAATGTGTTTTATTATTTTTGAGTATGTCACTTGTCTTTTTTACTAAAATTAATGTCAATTTTAAATAAAAATACACACTTGGAGTCATATCAGTCATACTGTACATTATATTGAGGTGTGGATGATTATTACAAATAAAAAATGGCTTATGGATTTTTTTAATAAAGTATCAAAACAATAGGAATGTGTTTTCTCAGTTTTGAGTACGTCACTTGTGTTTTTAAAAAAAATGTCATTTTAAATTAGAAACATGCACTTCGAGTCATACCAGTCACATCATGTGTTAGTTTGATGTGATAAAGATTCCTAAACATAAAAAATGTATTATAAATCATTCTCCTAAACTTTCAGGACAATCTGAGAATGTTTGATCATTTTTCAGTGAGTGACACACTTTTTGAACTAAAATGTCAATTTTAAACTGATAGCGGAAACTTTGAGTCATATCGGGCACACTGTGTATCAGATTGAGGTGAAACTGATTACTACACATAAAAAATGACTTATGGATCATTTTACCAAATTATTAAAATAATATGAATGTGTTTCCTCATATTTGAGTATGTCACTTGTCTTTTTTACTAAAATTAATGTCAAATTTAAATAAAAAGATACACTTAGAGTCATACCGATCAAAATGTGCATCGAATTTAGGTTTAGATGATTACTACATGTCAAAAATGAATTATAGATCATTTTACAAAATTATCAAAACAATATGAATGTTTTTTCGTGGTTTTGAGTACGTCACTTGTGTTTTTTACTAAAATGTCATTTTAAACTGGAAACATGCACTTTGAGTGATACTGACCACATAATGTGTTTGTTTGACTTGAGACCAATTACTAAACCTAAAAAATGACTTATAAATAATTTTTACAAATTATCAAGACAATGTGAGCATGTTTTTTTAGTTTTTAGTGAGTGACATACTTTTTGAACTAAAATGTTAATTTTAAACTAAAAACAAACACTTTGAGTCATACTGGGAACACCATGTATCATATTGAGGTGTGTATGATTAATACATATAAAAAATTACTTATGGATAATTTTAATAAAGTATAAAAATAATCTGAATGTGTTTTCTTAGTTTTGATTATATTACTTGTCTTTTTTTACTAAAATTAATGTCAATTATAAATAAAAAGACACACTTGGAGTCATACCAGTCACACCGTGCATCACATTGAGGTTATGTGGATTTATACACATAAAAAATGAATTATGAATCATTTTTATAAAGTATGAAAACAATAAAAATGTGTTTAATTGGTTTTGAGTATGTCACTTGTGTTTTTTACTATAATGTCATTTTAAACTAGAAACACACACTTTGAGTCATAACAGTCACATCATGTGTCATTTTGACGAGAGAATGATTCCTACACATCAGAAATGAATTAAGAATCATTAGAATAAATTATCAAGACAATACAATAATGTTTTCTTAGTTTTTAGTGAGTGACACACTTTTTGAACTAAAATTTCAATTTAAAATTGATAATAGACACATTGAGTCATACCGGGCACACCATGTATTGAATTGAGGTGAAGTTGATTCCTAAACATCAAAAATGAATTAAAATCCATTTTAATAAATCATCAAAACAATACAAATGTATTTTATTGGGTTTTAGTATGTCACTTTTCCTTTTTACTAAAATTAATGACAATTTTAAATAAAAAGACACACTTGGGGTCATATCACTAACACCGTGCATCTAATTAAGGTGAAACTAATTCCTAAACATAAAAAATGACTTATTGGTAATTTTATTAAAGTAAAAAAACAATCCAAATACGTTTGGTTAGTTTTGAGAATGTCAATTGTGTTTTTTACTAAAATGTCATTTTAAACCAGAAACACGCACTTTGAGTAATACTAGTCACATCATATATTAGTTTGATGTTATACTAACTACTATAAATCAAAAATTACTTATGAATCATTTTCCTAAATTATCAAGACAATCCAAGATAATTTTCTTAGTTTTCAATGAGTGACACACTTTTTGAACTAAATTGTCAATTTTAAATTGATGACAGATAGTTTGAGTCATACCAGGCACACCATGTATTAGATTGAGGTGTGACTAATTCATACACATACAAAATGAATTATGGATCATTTTTTTAAAGCATAAAACCAATATGAATGTGTTTTATCAGTTTTGAGTATGTCACTTGTCTTTTTTACTAAAATTAATGTCATTTTTAAATAAAAATACACACTTTGTGTCATACCAGTCACACCGTGAATCATATTGAGGTGTATCTAATTCATACACATAAAAATGACTTATTAATAATTTTCATAATGTATAAAAGAAATATGAATGTGTTTTCTCAATTTTTATTATGTCACTTGTGTTTTTTACTAATATGTCATTTTAAACTGGAAACAAGCACTTTGAGTCACACGAGTCACATCATGTGTCAGTTTGATGTAAGATTAATTCCTACATGTCACAAATGAATTATGAATCATTTTAATAAATTATCAAGTCAATATAAGCATGTTTGATTTGTTTTAAATGAGTGAAACACTTTTTAACTAAAATATCAATTTTAAATTGATAACGAACACTTTGAGTCATACTAAGTACACTGTGTATCAGATTGAGGTGAGGCTAATTCCAACATGTCAAAAATGAATTATTTACCATTTTACTAAAGTATCAAGATAATATGAATGTGTTTGATTGGTTTTGAGTATGTCACTTGTATTTTTTACAAAAAATTAATGTCAATTTTAAATAAAAAGACACACATGAAGTTATACCGGTCACACTATACGTCAGATTGAGGTGAATATAATTCCTACATGTAACAAATGACTTATGGATCATTTTACTAAGGCATAAAAACAATCCAATTGTGTTTGCTCAATTTTTGAGTATGTGATGTGTGTTTTGAATTAAAATGTAAATTATAAACTAAAAACATATAGTTTAATTCATAATTATCACACTGTGTATTGGATTTAGGTGAAGATTATTGAGTATGTGATGTGTGTTTTACTTTCCAATATCTACAAAAAGCTTGAAAATAGAGAACATGTTCCATTTGGATGGAATATGAAACCTCATTCTTCATGAAACACTTCATGTTTCAGGCAACATGGGGTTTACTCTTACTTATAAAAGGAACATGTTCTCTCTTTTCTAGCTTGTTGCAGATAGTTGAAATCAAAATATGACTTTCCAAAAGATCTGTGAAAAAAACTAAATAAGTATTAGAAAAAAATGATAAGGAAATTAACTTAAATTAGTAGATAAAATGATGAAAAAATTAACTAAATAAGTAGTAAGAATTCACCTTTTCATGATATATGTATACATTATTGACCCATTTCCTTATTTCCATTATCTCAGTTATAGCCTTGAAGTACAATCTCTCATAAGTATAAGCATCTTAGAACAAAACACCCCAAATTGAGAAAAATAATCCACCTTTATAAGAAAATAATTATTATATTAGTAATACTATAAAGAAATAAAATAAACATAAATATGAAACAATGATTAATAAAATGTCAATTTCAAACTGAAACCACACAATTTGAGTCATACTGAGTACATCGTGCATTAGATTGAGGTATAGTTGATTTCATTGTGTCTTTTTATCCAACAATTCATTCAACATTCTAAGTTATCTAACAATATTGCTATTTGATAACCTGTAATGTTGAATGCATTGGAGAATAACAATAAAATTGTATCATCATAAGTGTATCATCATTATTGAGTGCGTGATCATAGTACATGAGTGAATCATCCCTGTTAAAGAATACATTTCTTCATGATCTTTACAAAAATTAATAAAATAGGTATCAGATAAAAATGATAAGGAAATAAACTAAAAAAAGTAGATAAAATGATTATAAAATCAACTAAATAAGTAGTAAGAAGTCACATATTCATGATATATGTGTACAATATGATCTAATTTTCTCAATTTTGACTATTTGATGTGTGTTTTAAAATAAAACAACACTTTTGTATTGAAATCACATGATTCTATTCATACCAACCACATTGGGTGTCAGATTTATGTGTGGTTAATTCCTACATGTCACAAAGGACTTATAGATCATTGCCCTAAAGTTTTAAAATAATATGAGCCTGTTTTCTCAGTTTTGATCATGTGACATGTGTTTTGAACTAATGTGTAAATTTAACATAATAAGTATCAGATAAAAATGACAAGGAAATTAACTAAAAAATGATAAAAAATGATGATAACATTAACTAAATAAGTAGTAGGAAATCACCTCTTTATGATGTTTATATACATTCTGACACCATGTATTCTGCTAATTATTTTACAAACAAATTTTTTTCCTCCTTTACAATTCTCTTTGAGAAATAGATCAAAATCTAATATATAAGCATTATAATACTAATTCTTGACATCCCAAATATATTTCTAAAGTCATATCCTATACTAGATCATAAACATAGTAGGTATTCACCAAAATTTGATGCTGAAAAACATCCCGACACCATGTACTCAGCCCACTCATATCTAAATAAATTCACTTCTTCTTTTGAGTATGAATGTTGTTGTAAATCTTGGTAGTGATGAGAAAATATTGACAAAAAATTATTAAGAAATATTTTTATTGAAATTGTAATTTCCTTTTTATATTACCTTTTCAGGGATCCTAGTTTTTCCATGTTTTATGAGATCTTTCATAAATTTTCAAACATAATATCAATCATTTATATTATCTTATTTCAGACAATATAGAAACATTTACCAAAATAATTATTTTTTTGAAATATGTTTTAATAGTTAAATATTTCTATATATACCCTAATCTATTTCCATTTGAAGTAATCCACAAGCTTCTTATATTCAGTCACAGACTTCATACCATGATATATCCTATATTTAAAAATATCCCTATCATAACAAAATTCTTATTAAAACACATACTAAAAAATATAATTCAAAGTTTATTTATAAAATATTGATTGCAGTGCATTAAAAATTCATAATACACATCACGTGTGGTCGGTTTTTTGGATATCAATGCATTAGATAAAAAAAATATTTGGGGTATCCAGATTGATTGCGATAAACATCCAGTGCTTCCTAAAAAACAAAAAAAATTAATAAAAAAATATATTTTATATGATTAGATTTTATAGTTTTATTCCTAAATTATAGTTATTGAAAATATTCTATCATCTATTATTTTATTCTCAAACTCCTCATTTTTTTGATCGTTTTTATTTTCAATTTCTTCCAAATCCATAGAAATTTATTTTGTAGAAATGATACACAGATTAATGTTTTCAAATCATGCTTCACACGTTTTTCCCTTTTTATAGTAGTGATATAAACACCTTTATAAAACATGAATAGTTATCAACTTTAATGAACATATTAGATCATTTTTTGGATAGAAGTATTATGAAAATTTACCCTATGTATGTATTCACAATTGAGACTCCCAACCATTCAAACTTTAGAATCTCATTTATACTTTCAAGACCAACCACATCTGTAATGAAAGTTCCAAATATTTATTATTCATATGGAATGTAGGACATATATCCATCTTTTTATGTGGGGGTTTCATGAAGTTTTAATGATAATATATACTTTAGTGGAACAAGTGGGGATAAGGTACTCTTGGAACATCTTTTTGTTTTCTTGTTTGATTCACTAGATTGTCTTGATTCGACCTTATGTTTCCCCATCATTTTATCCATCTATAATAACATACCTCACTTTAGACCTTTTTTCATAAAATTTTATAGGTTTTTAATTTGAAAAAATTTGTTAAGAACATACTTGATGTATCTTTATAAGATTATACGACAATGCTATAAAAGTTCCAATAGTATCATTGAACATTATAATATCTAGATCATCAAGTGGAACATGAAACTAGGTGATCATCTCTTAAGATACCTCAATTACCACTCTCATGTGATCTTTTGGGAGTTATTTGTTGTGTACCTTGTCTCTCGGGATATTATACATCATACCCCTCACAATAAGGCGGTGCATGGGAGTTGATAGATAAAAATCACAGACAACTTCACCCTACAATAATTTAAGTAATATAAAGTTCTCAAAAGTTATTTGATTCACATTTAGGAGAGATATTAATGAAAAAATTTATTACCTTGGGTAAGGTATGTAGTTTAGGGGAATTAATAGCCTAAAATCTAGTGGGGTCATTTGGTTATTCATGTGCTGATATTTGTTCCACCGCTGATTTTATTTGAACCTTTTGCATATATTAGTCTTCCAAACCAGAAAAAACAATAATATATTGTAAAGAATATATTTTCAACTTAAATAATTTCATAATATTATATATATATATATATATATCTTATTGTGGGTTTTTCTTCTCGAAATATTTTTTAGGAGACACTCCAAAACCTACATCTCTAACGCGACTATATTATTCCGACCGCTTCAAATATAATGAAAGTAGTATTTCTTTTAGTATGGTCACTGCCGCTTCTTATGTATAAACTGTATAAAAACATATGAACATAAATATATATTTTTATGTAATACTATTATAAAGTATAATAAACTAATATTATGTCATACTTACACATGTTTCCCATACTTATTTTGTGTTTTCATCAATTAGTTTACCCTCCTTATTTATGAGATCCTCCTTCCATAGCATATGAAGTGGGATGGAAGTGGATTAGGATTTTGATTCATAAATATTCATATAAACAAGAAACATATGTTGTTTTATATCACATAATTTTTTTATTGCTTATTTAAAATACATACCAATTTCTTCTCTAGTGAAGCGCATCTCATCCTTGCTTTGCGATAAGGGTACATTGGTTTTGTTGGACATTATTTATTTTTAGTACTTCTTTTATATTTTATAAATTAACAATTTTGAATCAAATTAGATAAAATAAATAATTTCAAATAATATATTATTGACTATAATTCACCTGAAATTATTTCTCATCAAAATCATAAATAAAATCATTTAATGTTTTCTGCTTTATAATGTGTGTATAAGTGACTCGTAGTTGGGGATTTACTTTATCCTCAACATATTTAAGATGAAACTTGGTAAGAAGAGTACAAAAACCTCTATGGGATTTTTTGGTGTCCATTATGACATATTTATTATGAAAATAATCTAAAATAAACAAACTTTGAAACGAATAATGGAAATTAAATCAATGTTTCATTATATAATTTTTCAATAAAATAGAGAAAGGTTATCATAACATTACCTTTATATCTTCTCTAAGGGTATCCTTTATTATAGGCTGGACATGGAACCATGACTCTATATCAATCAACACATTCATCCTCATTGTGACCCCAAAATAACTAATGAATATTGAATTTTTAGGGTCAATAGGTTGGCCGCATTGATTCCAACCAAGATAAAAATTTATACCCTTACTTCTTACCTTGATAATTTTAGTCAAAATTGTGATACTGCATCATTATTGTATTTTTAATCAACATTATATTGATCCCCTAATGATTCTATAGTTTTAGAATCAACCATGTGTTCTTACATGATATTTATAACATAATCATGTATAGAATACATTGTCTATATGAGTAGTCCAACATTTAATTTAGATTATGTTAATATATAATAGAACACATAATATTACAAGGAAAAGTATAGTGTATTAAAAAAATCTTTAACATACTAATTGAACTCTCTTTATTTTTTAAAGTTTGAAGGGATTTGGATCCTCTATCGAGAATCTGAATACTCTCTTTATGGGCCCCTCTAACATATAAGAAATTATCTACATTGGGACCACCATGAAATGATTATGATCTCCTAATTAAAGGGCCATCTTCAATTTATTTTTCATCCAACCCTACAGTTGTTTTAGTCAATATTAAGAAAATCAACCAATTCTTGTTTGTTGTATCTAATATATAAAATACTTGAACTTATTATGATGCCATTATGAATATCTCTTCCTTTCCCTATTCTACACTGAAATTCACCGTCATGAAGTCCATTTCATCAACTTTCAATGCACTCCTATTATAAACCCATTTTCAATGGAAAATAAGCACTTGAAATTTTGTTTAATACAACTAATATTTTTGTTCAATAATTCCATAATATGACTATTTTTATAAATTATATTTTTATCCTTGGAACTAGATATTTACATCATTTCCACCATAATCATAACTCCACAATTTTTTTTGTACTACAGTCATCATGTTATTTTGTATAGAATATGTAACCATTGATTACAAAAACAATGTAAGATAATTTTTTTTAATTTGATCCCATAACTATCCATAAAATTTAATTAGCAATTGAATTCAAATTTTCATATAACTCTTTATAAATATGATCTTAAAACCATCCTATAAACTATTGATTATGTGTATTTTATTTCTATCCTTTATCCCTTAAGGGATTCAAATATCTAATAATTACTTTGTGGGATTCAACATATGGATCAACATCTCCAATATTATATAAAATGTAAAGGTGTTTTTTCTCCCTCCTTGTGATGGTAATTTTAACATCTCTTCTAGAAATCCATTCACCCATAAGACGTCTGCTGTGATGATACTTTTGGAGACTGATTCTATAAACATCTGATATTTAATAAATATATAATTCAAAAACTTCTTCAACAATATATCGTTTCACAATACATCCTTATGGCTGACATCAATTATTGACTTACCCTTTTAAAATCTGTATATATCATTCAATAGGGGTACATCCATCTTTAATGGATAGGACCTCATAGTTGAACCTCTCTAACCAAGTGAACCATCATGTGGATCACTATATAAAATAATGATGGTGGAAAAACATATCTAATTCACATAATATGATTGAAACATCCTTATTAATGATTGGAAACTTCTATAGGTCTATAAATTTACTATATATGACTCTGAAAAAGAAGAAGAGTCTGGTTAATGTATATCATATATTTTTAGAAAGAATGTGACATAAAGATGCAAGCATTAAATCTTGAATCAAAACATGTCATTCATGTGATTTTAGTTCCTATAACTTGAAATTATTCATTGATAGTACATTTTTAATATTTAATTAATACACCTCTATAACTTTTACATCATTAAGGGAAATGAAAAATAGTAATTTTTCCTCTCAGGATAGAGTGTAAACTTCTAGAGGAAGAAAATTACCCCCTTTACCCTTCACCAGTGCCAACTATTTCCTTATCCTTATGTCAATAATTTCTAACCTAGCCTTTATTCCATTTTTTATAGTAACATTTAGTAATGTTCAAATAACACCGTCAAATACATTTTTTTCTACATGCATGAAATCTAGAAAATGTTTGACGTACAAATAATTCCAATATGGTAATTTAAAGAAAATTGATCTCTATTTCCAACATGATTTAGTATGTTTTGGTTTACTAAAAATAGTGTTAATTTATTTTACTTTATTGAATATTTTATCACCCATTAGTGGAGATAGTGTTGTACCTTGTCTGGTATTCCCATCAAAAGCTATCATCCAGGATTGGTAGTTATGTAATCAAGGTAAAAAATTACGATGTCCTAAAAACAAAGTATTCAATGAATGTTTGAACTGAACTGAGTGTTTTCATTATTAAAAAATGGGAAACCCAAACATTACTTTAATTCTATAGCCTAAAAAATATCTATAAGTATAAAATACATTTATCATATCATAAAACATGGACCTCAATGTGAATTCTTCACTTCTATGAGCATCATACATTACAACACCTATATCCCACATCAATTTCAGATCTTCAATCAATGGATCCAAAATAGATATAAATATCATTACTAGGTTTTTTTGGTCTAGATATAAGAAGAGACAAAATAATTTATTTTCTCTTCATGCATAGCCATGATGAAAAGTTATAATTTACCAACATGACTAGCCATGTATTGTGAAATCTACTTGAAGGTTCAGGGTATAGTGGAAGCATGCAATGGGTCTTTCCCAAATTTTCTTTTTGTAATGATCGATGATCAATCTAAGATTTATACAATGATAAACATCATTATCAACATAATTTAATAAAAAAATAGACAAGGGATATAACACCAGAAACAAGCGTAGGATCATCAAATATTATTTATAATTAATTTAATTTATTAAATAATTACCATGCATGAATTATTTCTTCATTGATAGATCTGACAACAGATATACATTGCACCATCATTGAGTTGTAAGAATTAAGATTATATTCTCTCTAGTGATGATCCAAACATGTTCCAAAAATATCTGAATTCCGCTATAGAAATATTTGGGTTCTAGCATGAAAAATCCTATTGCTTGCATTATTCACTTTTGATCTCCATGATAATCACTTCCAAAGCATTCTCTTTGATCACTCTAGACTCGAGAGTGGGAGGTGGAGGAATATCTCTCTCTATTCTTGGGTGAATTATCAGAGAGTAATCTCTCTAGGGCTTAAGAGGATTCTCTCTGGCTATCGTTGTGCTCAACACAAATGAATTGGATCTTTTGAAAAAAATAATATAATTGGGTTTAAATATTTCTAGGATCTAGAAATAAATATTTTAACAACCACCCTTTAATATTTATTTAATCCCTTGCAGAACCCCATGTCTAAAATAATAATAATAATATTATTTCCTTGACATGATCTTAACCTGAAAATTAAATTAAATATTATTTAATCAAATAATATTTAATATATATTATTTCTCACTGAACCTAAAAACTCAATTTTACATTCTTCTATAATATTTATCAGGCCTTGAATAATGGATATTTATTTAATAAATAAATATCACTGTATTATTCACCAATAAATAAATTAATATTATATTCACTAAATAGTAAATAAATATTTATTAAATATTTCTATCACATAATATTATTTGTAATAACTCATGACAGATATATGAGATCAAGTATACATGAATAATTATTAAACCATGTGTGTGAATAATATTTATTCAACTTATTAAATAATAAATAATAATATATTACTTAACTAAGATTCTAGATACATTTAGTGTGTGACCCTCTAGGCCTCTTTCTCAGAGGCATTAGGAAAAGCAGCCTAAAGTACAAGGTTAACATCTAGAAATACACCAAGACACCCATAGAGGAAGAAGTTAATACCAAAACAACATAATACCTCATCTATATTCTTACTATGTAATATAATACCTTTATCACAATATCTCTAATTAAGCCGGTTGCATGCTGGTTCCATCAACCTATGTGCTTGATGTATCTTTCTTTGACTTTCTAGAAATTGAACTTGCCTATAGATTACCATGGAAATGGATTTATTTAGGAAATATTATTTCCATAAAAGTTCCTAAGATATTAACTTCCATTAAATAATATAAGGGAAAACTCCTTTCTCACATTATTCATTAATACAATATTACTCGTGACACACCCAATATATCCCACCTGATCGTGAACATATGTCATCATGGTTTTCATCAATATTTAAAAGCATGCAAATTATAACACTCATTAATAATAATATTAAAGTATAAGTATCAATACATGCATCCATATATTGGAACATACAATGAAAAATATGAATATGGATTTCCTATTGGTGGGTCTCGTTCTCATAATATCCTACACTGGATATTACTAAGGGTACACACCATGATAAGGCACTTCAAAGTCCTATGAGTCTCCAACCTTGATAGCCTATTTAATTTTTTTCAATCAAATGATATCATCCATCTATATAACATATATTTAAGAATAGTGTCATAACACTTCTGAGTTCTAATCATAGTAGGAGACTACTATGACCTTTCAGTGCAATAACTACTCTTAGGACATTATTGTATACCATGTTACGAAGAAGAAAAATTATGATGTGATAAAGATTTCATTAATATTAAAAACTATGAATAAAGGTTATCATAAAGTATATAAAAGTTGGTTCTAGGGAAAAAAATCCAACAGACTCCCAATTTGACTAGATCCAACTACTAACAACCTTCATCTTGCTAGCTATCACATGATATTCATGCTTGTGATGAGACATGCCTTTAGTCAAGGGGTACAATATGTTGTTTTATATGGTAACTCTAATTACTATAACTTCATCCCTTTGATAAAAATACCTCAAGAGGTGATAATTTTGAAGTATATTCTTTGTTCATTGGTGTGACCTTGAATCTTTTGAAAGAGACACCACTGTAGTATTATCACAATACAATGTGATAGGTTCTTTACTATTATGTACCACATCAATCTTCTTGACAAAGTTTCATATACAAATGGTTAATTGGATGCATCAGAAGACAATAAATACTCAGAATCTACTGTAGAATCAGCGAAAATTGGCTTCTTTGAACTCGTCCAGCTCACAGATCCTCTGTTGATATAGAAAACATATCCTAACTATGATTTTAAACCATTCTAATCTATTTTAAAACTTTCATTAGTATAACCTATGATTACTAGCTCGTTAACTCCTCCATACACCTGAAAAATATCCTTAGTTATTCTCAGATACTTAAGGACATCCTTAATAAAAGACCAATGTTATTCTCCTAGATCTTATTGATATCTTCCTACCATGCTCAATGCATAGAAAACATCAAGTCTTGTACACAACATGACATACATGATTAATACTATCGCTGAAGCATATGGGATCTTACACATTATCTCTTTCTCCCATTGTGTATGAGGACAAATTTTATTAGAAATATGTAAACCATGTGAAACTAGAACCAATTCTCTCTTATATTCTTCCATAATAAATATATTTAGTATCTGGTTAATGTATGTCCTTTGAATTAGTCCAAGAAACCTCTTGTATCTATCACGAATGATCTTGATCCCTATAATATAGGCTAGTTCACCTAAGTCCTTTATGGAGAAACACTTGTTTAACCAGTCCTTAATAGACTATAAGACTGGTATTCCATTTCAAATAAGTAATTTTTCATAAACATATACTAATAGGATAACAACCACATTCCCAATAAACCTCTTGTAAACATATGGATCACATTTGTTCTTAATAAAACCAGATTCTTTTATATATTCATAGAATCAAATATTCCATGACCTAGATACTTGATTCAATCCATAAATGGATCTCTGCAACCTGAAAATCCTTTTGAAATCACATGGAGTCACAAACCCTTCTGATCGTGTCATATAGACATCTTTTTGAAGGTTCCCATTAAGGAAAGCGGTTTTGAAATCCATCTACCAAATTTCATAGTCATGGTAAGATGTTATAACTAGTAGAATTATGATGGATTTAAACATGGAAAATGGTGAAAAGGATTCATTGTATTTGATTACTTGATTCTATTTAAACCCTTTATCCACTAACCTTTATTTATAGTTATTTTCTTTACCATCCATGCCCAGTTTTCTCTTGAATACCCATTTAAAACCTATGATATTTACATCAACTAGCGTATTGACCAAAACCCAAAATTGGTTCTAATACATGTAATCCATTTCATAATTCATGGATTTTTTCCATCTTTCATCTTTTGACCTCTCTACTACCTCTTTATAGAAGAGAGTTTCATCATTTTCAACCAATAATGAGTCACCATATTCAATGACTAGATACCATATCTATTTGGTTCTCTTACCTCTCTTGTGCTTCTACATAGTACTTGTGTTTCAAGAAATAATTCTTCCACAAGGACCTATGGAATCTATTCATGTACCAACTCTTGTTTATCTTTAGTATCAACTTCATCAAATTCAATATTTATCCCACTATCCTTTTTGAGGATGTGCACCCTCTTGATAAAAAAAAATCTTATCTGGCGACAATCACTTTCTTATCTAATGGGTTGTATAGGTATCATCCCTTTGTTTCCCTAGGATACCCTATAAAGAGATGCTTTATTTACCAGGTTGATAGTTTTTTAACTGATAAGGCCCTAAAAAATGCCTCGCAACCCCATACACATGTATATGAAAAAAATGGGTTCCTTTCCATTCCATAACTCAAAGGGAATTCCATTTTTCGATTTAGTTGGTACTCAATTAAATGTATATGACACAGTTTGTAATTTATATCCCCAAAAAGATAATAGAAGATCTGTATGATTCATAATAAAACTTACCATGTCTAACAAGGTATAGTTACTCCTTTCACTAACACCATTCCACTATGGTGTGTAAGGTTGAGTGAGTTTAGATAGAATCCCAAACTCCCATAGAAAGTTTTTGAACTCCTGGTTAAGATATTTACCACCTTGATCTGATGAAAGCTTATTTATCTTCTTTCCAAGTTTTTTTTCTACTTCATTCTTTAATTCCTTAAATTTCTCAAAGGACTTGAAATTATACCTCATAAAGTATACATAACCATATATACTCAAGTCATTAGTAAAATTTATAAAGTAAGAATACCCACCTCTAGCTTCTATTAGAAATGGTCCACACACATTAGTGTGTACCAATACTAAAGTCTCTATGTCTCTTTCACCCTATCCACCAAATAGTGGTTTGGACATTTTACCTTATAAAAAACCATGAAATATTTCAAGTGGTTTTAGCTCAGAAGAGTCTAAATAACCATCTTAACAAAGCATTGTCAAACGCTTCTCATTTACATGACTAAGATGATGATTCAATAACTGGGTATTATATGAGTTGTGTGAACATGATTCATTATCAATTTATAATACTTGCTTTTCATAATTTAATATATATAAAGGCCATTATTTAAATGCTCCATACCATAGAAAATATTGTATTTATAAAATAAAAAACTTTTATTTTCAAACTTGAAAATAAAACCATCTGATTCTAGGCATGATACATAAATTATGTTTTTGGTAATAGTTGCTATATGATAACAATATTTTAAAACCAAAACCATCCCCACTGGAAATTAAAGGTGGTAGTCACCAATGGATAGAGTATCCAACCTCGCACCATTAGTATCTCTAAAATCCACCTCTCATTTAGAAATCTTTCAGAATCTACTTGGTTACTACATTTGGATATATATATGTGAGAACCATAAGATGTATCTAATATCCAATGTGTAGATATTGAAAGATTACACTTGATAACAAATGAACCTTTAGCTTCCAATTTCTTATGGGTGTAGTTTTTCTTCCAGTGACCTTGATTACCACATACAAAACATACTGCCTCCTTTTCCTTACCCTAAATCTGGATCTTCCTCTTATTGGAAGGATAATGCTCAGGAGATTTAGAATTGTTAGGAGTCTTGGGCCCCTTTTACTCATTTCTCCCTTTATTATTCACCATAAGGACCATAGGTTTTTCATGCCCCATGTCCTTATCCACTTGGAAAATCAGAGTAAGAAGTTATAAAATACTCTTCTCATTACTGCTTATATTATAATTAATAATAAAACTAGATAAGGTCTTGGGCAGTGATGAAAGTATGAGATCTATGCACAACTCATCCAGGAATTTAATCCCTAATATTTCTTAGTGTTCAATGTAGCTAATAATATAGACTACATGAGGACCATATAGGATATAATCTCCAAGATTAGTTGTAAAAAAATCATTAAAGATATCATATCTCTTTCATCTCACTTTCTCTTGATAGAGATCCAAAAGGAGAGACGTCATGTTATATGCATCCATGTTCTCATGTTGCTTCAAAATATCATTGTTCATGGATGATATCATGAAATATTTAACATATATGGAATTATTCAAATGTTTCTCATAGAGAGTTAACTCTTCATCACTAGACTCATTACCAAGCACATCAGGAATAGGTTCTTCCAGCACATATAATGTCCTTTCATGGAAAAGGATAACGCGTAAGTGCCTTTTCCACTCTTGGAAATTTGTGACATTGATAAGTTTATCCTTATAAATAATGGATCACAATGATATGTTTAAAGTCATTTTATTGTTGTTTATACAAATAAGATAATAAAAATTTTAGTACTTTATCTGATAAAATTTAGACAAATAATTTAATATTAAATTTATTAATCTCCCACTATTTTATCAAAACCAAATAGCCCTCACCATTGGCTTAGGAATATCCTATTACTTGGATATTCTAGTGGAAATGATATATATTCCCCTTCTTATTACCCCAACTTTGGTTCATCAAGAAACTTGAATGGTTTTAGGTAGGCATTCCAAATTCCAACTACATTAACTCACCATTCCTTTATCTTTTGAGTGAACTCCCCAATCCTAAAATCCTTAAATTATATTTCCTCAACCCTTGCCTATTAGTTACATCATGTCCTACTTTATCAGTCAACCCTTGATGTGAAATAAGTTAATCCAACCCAAAACATCATGTTATAATTCCCTAATAATTGAAAGCACCCCAAATTTGGCTAGTCAAGCACTTTGAACTATGATTCCATTTTAACTGAAGTAGTGGAATTCTATACCGAATTAATATATATATTCTAGGAATTTTATGTTTTACGCATAAATTTACAATTATTATATTTATTACATTATTGTTAATATTAAGTGGATTTTACTTAAGTGATTAACCACGTCTCAGATAATATTTACGCATAAGAAAATTTATTTTAGTTCTATCTTTCATTCTTGTTAATTCATTAATTTATGTGATCATGAAAAAACATCCATAATGAAATAACCATGAAACTTTATAGAAATAAAATAATAAATTGGTATGATCATGAGATTTTACTAATGGTTAGTTTATCTAGTAGATGATAAACTAGTTATTAACCTAGGGAAAAAATACCTTGAACCAATTAAGGTTCAAGTTTTATCTTCCTACCTGTCCACCTATGTATCTCTCTCGGATTGGTTTCGCCTCAAATCCAAACTTGAACCACCTCCACTAACTTGGGAGCTCTATCTATTACATATTATTTTACTCACATGTAGGTGAGGGGAAAGGGTTTACATAAAAGAATCCATGGGCACGCAGACCATTACATAATAAGAGAGATGGAACACATACCTACAATTTAATTTAATAATAAATTAAATGAAACCAATCACATACAATGGTATGGTCTAGGCTCATGACCATCCACGTGCATGTAATAAATTATGCATTTAATAAAATTTTCATTAAATTATTAATAATTATTATTTAAGATAAATCATGATCAAATCAATTAATTATTTTCTTTAATTAATCAATTCTTTTATCTTAATTATAATCTAAATTTCCTTGATATTATCATCCATAATAATTTTAAACAAATTAAATAAATTTATTTAAAATTATCTGTGTACATAAATGTACCTTGGAGGAAACATGGTGAATACCCATCCAAATCCAACCAACATGTATTATAATCATATATTATTTACTCTTGAGACATATGAAATACATGAATTATCACATACTTTCATGACGTGTACTATCAACTTAATGATTACATGAATTACATGATTTTTCTCTCATGTGTAATGCTTTAATGCATGTATAGTAATAACTGTAATATGACTCACACATGATATGTAGATATGAACATTATATAGAAATTAATTGAACACACACATATATATATATATATTAAAACTTATCACATTACATGTCCTATCAACTTAATGACCACACAAAAGCACATGTCAGCAAGTTTTACATTGTATAATAAATTAATTTTAATTCTACAAAATTTGGTATAAGTACACAATATGTAAAAATTAGCTACACATCATGTACATTTCTCACCATCTATTCAAGGCACACGCCTAGGGACTCAGCTTGTAAAGCTTACCTCAAAAAATTGTAGTACATGCCGTGTACAAGGGATATATGGTGCACAATCTCCAAGTTACACGGTCAGCAGTTAGGTAGGACATGTAAACCAATACACGACCCATTTATGACTGCAAGACTATACGCCGTGTATGTGGGCTACCTAGAATGTACCCCTGCTAACCATGCACTAGGCTAGCCCATTCAACACATGGTGTAAAATTAAATTCACCACGGTTATTCAATACCCATGGTTTGAATTAATTCCAAATTAATTCCTAGTGCATTGAACATTAGTACATGATGTGTAGCTATGATCACATGCCGTGTAATCTTGTGTTATCCATCCAAAATCCTTGACACCTCTAGATGAGTTATTTGATTTTATTTCATTCACAAAATTAATTGATTTTATTAGATCTATGATAAATTAAAGAGGAAAAAGAATATATTTCAATTTGGTTTAAAGAATTATTAAAATTGAATTTAAAACTAAATGGAAAATTCATAAATCAATAAATAATATTTAAATAATTATAAATAATTATGTGACCGCTCTAATACCACTTGAGGGTTTCAGACACAATAGAAGTGTGTGATTAGTCTTGCCCAAATTTTCTTTTTGTAATGATCGACGATCAATCTGAGATTTATGTGATGATAAACATTGTGATCAACAGAATTGAATCAAAGAAAACAAATAAGGGATAGAATGTCGAAACCAAGCATAAGATCATCACATATTATTTATAATTAATTTAATCAATTAAATAATTACCTTGCGTGAATTATTTCTTTGTTGATGGATCTGATAATAGATCTGTGTTGAACTATCATTGCATTGTAGGAATCAAGAGTAGATTCTCTCTAGTAGTGATCCAAACGCGTTCCAAAAATCTCTGAACATCACCATAAGAATATTCAGGTTCTAGAACAACAGATCCTACCACTTGCATCTTTCACCTTTGATCTCCATGAGAATCTCTTCCAAAGTGTTCTTCTTGATCTCTCTAGAATCGAGAGTGGGAGGTGGAGTGAGATCTCTCTCCATTATTGGGAGCATTCTTGGAGAGTGAGCTCTCCAGGGATTGAGAGGATTCTCTCTGTCTATCATTGTGCACAACAAAAACGAATTGACTCTTTTGAAAAAATAATATAATTTGGGTTAAATACTACTAGGGTTTAGAAATAAATATTTTCACAAACACCCTTTAATATTTATTTAATACCTTATAGAACCCCATGTCTAAAATAATAATAATATTATTATTTCCTCGATATGAACTTAACTTGTGAATTAAATTAAATATTATTTAATCAAATAATATTCAATATATATTATTTATCACATGACCTAAAAAATAAGTCTTCCATTCCACTATAATATTTATCAGGACTTGAATAATGAATATCTATTTAATAAATAAATATCAATGCATTATTTACTAATAAATAAATAAATATTGTGTTCACTAAATAGAAAATAAATATTTATTAAATATTTCACTCACATAATATTCTCTCGAATAACTGGTGAAATAATATATGATATAAAATATACATGAATAATTATTAAACCACATGTGGGAATCATATTTATTCAACTTGTTAAATAATAAATAATAATATATTATTTAGCTGAGATTCTGGATGCACTTAGTGTGTGACCCTCTAGGCCTCTTTCTCAGTGGAATCAATTAAAGCATCCTAAAGTCCAGGTTAGCATCTAGCAACAAAACAAGGAAACCATAGATAAAGAAGTTAATACCACAATGACATAATACCTCATAGAACACCATGTTCTGGATGCACTTGGTTCTATCAACCTATGTGCTTGATGTCTCTTTCTTTGAATTTCCAAAAATCTAACTTACCTATAGAACACCATGTCCACGGATTTATTTAGGATATATTATTTCCATCAAAATGACTAAGATATCAACTTATGTTAAAGAACAGAAGGGACAAATCCTTTCTCTCATTATTCATTAATTCAATATTAACCGTGATGCACCCAACATATCCTACCTCACTGTAAACATATGTCATCATAGTTTTTATCAATACATCAAAGTACATGACTTATAATACTCATTAATAATAATAATATTAAAGTCTAAGGATCAATACAAATGTCTGTAGATAAGAACTTCTAATGACACATATGAATGTGAATTTCTTGCTTTTGGGAATCGTTATCATAATATCCTACACTAGATATTACCAAGGGTGTACACCATGTGATGATGCCTCAAAGTCCTCTGAGTCTCCACACCTGATAGCCTGTATCATTTGTGTCCCTCAAATGATATCATCCAACTATAGAATGTATATTTAAGAGTAGCATCATAGCACTTCTGGGTTCTCATCATAGCGGAGAACTGCTATAACCTTTCAGTGCAACAAATTCTCTTAGGACATTATCACTTACTATATTATGCAAAAGAATAATCATGATGTGATAAGAAGTTTATTAATATTCAAAACTATGAATAAAAGTTATCATAAATTACATAGAATTTGGTTCTAGGGAACCAACTCCAATACTAATTTTTATATAAAAAGGATTTATACCATTTATAGATAACATGAGATGGAAGTTTCTTGACTTATTTCCAAATTCCAGATACTCATAATAAATTTTCTTCCACTGAGGAGAGTCTTATGAATGATTTAGTTTCCCATATTTAATTCTTGTATCCATATGACATGTCTATTGTCTCATGTTTTCTTAACATCCATATAGTCTTCTAAACTGTGTAATGATAGGAAATTACCATAATTTCTTTGAAGGAATTTATTCATCTTTCTTGCATCGATATTCTATACAATTAAGAAATTTTATGGGCGATTCATGGTCCTTGAGAAAAAAATATGGAATCATTTGAAAAAACATGTATTTTTTTTGAGATCATGAATATTGAACATAATATTCATTTAGCATCATATGTTCAATATAAAATTTTATTTTATTCTGGTAGAATATCATTCATAAGATCAAGTAGTTCTATAAATCTAGTGTCACTCCATTCACCGCCAGATTTCAAATTATATAACTTCAATATGGATGAAAATGTTGTGTATTTAGTTAAAATGGTATACAATAGTCTCTTAGCATAGCTATTTAACTTCTCAAACAAATTTGGACAATCACAAAGGTCATATTCAATTTACATTAGAATTTATTCCATATGATCACCATCATCATTTCCATTGGTATTCATATAAAATGATCTATAAACTACAATATCATCCCAATCAGTGTGCATGTTCAGTTTTCCCCATGTTTAGTTCAAATTTTATAGATTTAATCTATTCTATGACAAATAAAATGTTCTTATAATTATTTCAGACCAATTTTTCATGAATAAAAACAACATAAATACATACAAAGGATTTGAGAAGGGTCGTATGCATGCTCTATTACAAACTTGATGAAAAATTTAACTCCACATTCATAATATTTTGTCATACGATTAACATGAATCAATTTTCAATTCACATCCATCCTATTAGGTTCATAAAATATTCATTTTTTACAAATAAATAAATAAATACACATAATATATTCATACTCAAAGGTGAAAGTTATAGATAATTCTAATAAGGGGAACCCAACATTTTCTTATTTCAAATAATTTCAGTATGCTTTGAAGGAAATGGGTAATTGAATTTAAGAAAATAATAACTCCACTGGTGATAGGTGTTATCTTATTAATTCATCCAAAATGATCACCGATACTTGGTATGGGATATATACTACTCAGAGTAGTTGAAGCAACATAAGTGCATGTACAGAAGAGACAAAGGATGTGTCTCAATCAAAAAAATGAAATAATATTTGTTCAAGAGATAAATATTATGAGGATGATAGTTATCTCATTAAATATAAATGTTATGGGATATAAGTTAATGAAACACCAGAAAATATTTTGTAGTTTGTTTACTAAATCTGAAAAAATTAGTAGCAACATTCTAATCCCTATAAGGGGATCCATGATTGGTGCTACCATGAGAAGGCTTGGATGTATGATCTTACACACACTCATGTTGAGATAACCATTTAAATTTCAACATTAAAATAATGAATTTAATTAATCCATGAAAATGAAAAGGTATTTGTTCAGAGGAATGAATTTCAGAAGCACTTAACTTCCCATGAAAAAATGGCAGAAATTGTAGGATGGTTTCTATGACCTACCTAGGTGGGAGTCCCATAAGTGGGAGGAGTTGATGTTTATTTATTTATTCACTTGGTATGTGGTGGGTTAGTTAGTGTTTCATTGATATCCTGAGTGGAGATTTAAAGGAGTAGGAAATTTCAGGTGACCATCACCTGTCAGTGGAAAAATTTCATTTATGATTAATTCAAAAGATCTAGAAAACGCAACGAGCAATCAAAATCATATGGGACATTTGACAACTGAAAAGTATCAATAAACCCTTAATATTTATTTCATTTAATAACGACATATTACTAATGATAGATATCCAATTAATTTATAAATATTTCCTCTCTCATTTATTCCCATTTACCAAGTTATGATACACTTTACATTATAAATCAAGGGCTTTCAAATAAATATTTCATGTATAATTATAAAATATCTTTTTAACAATGTTAATAAAATGGATTTCTTAATCAAATGAATCACTTATAGACATATATTAATCTAAAAATCACTAATAAATATGTTTTATTTTTTTATTAAATGGTTTCAAGATGAATGATTAAATTTTATAGGAGGTTTTTAAAATTATTTAATATTAGAAATATGTTATTTTTTCAAAGAACCATTTTTATTAAGTATTGGGAATTTTAAACACAATAAATTAAATTGATCAGTGAATTTCCCATGGGTTGAATTTATATATGTTGTGAGTTGGTTTTGAATGTAAAGGATGGTCAATGTGTTTAAAGAAGAATGAAGTTGAAGTTGGAAATAATTGGAAATGCAATGGAGTGATTGTCTTATGTTGGAAAAGGAATGTGGAAGAGTTGGATGCTTGGTGACCAGCCCTTCACATTAGATGAATGATGAGATGGTTTATATGCTAAAGAAATTTGTTCAAGGTTAGATAACTATTTAAAATTGTAAAAATAAGTTTAAAGATGATATGGCTATTTAGCTATTCAACATATCTTGTATAAGATGTATTTAAAAAGGTTTAAAAGGTTTAATGATTGAGAGAAGCTAGATCGAGTTTTAAGAAACTTTTTTTGAGTTACTTAGCATATTAGATACTAAAATCAGAGATCAATATCACCTTGATTAAGGTTCATTATGAATGGAATGATTGGAGGTTATGAAGGATATTGAGATACTCTATCTTGAGTATTTTATATTCTGTAAAGGGAATTTAAATGAGCTAAAATGAGTTTGGAATTATTTTTATAATTCCCAAAATTATTAAAAGATAATTTAATGTGAATTAAATATATTGATATGGGTAAACAATGATTTTATGTGTTTATAAATTAATCTAATGAATTATGGAATTTCTTAGTTAGAAGTATGAAAAATGGAAAAGCACAAAGTTGTGTAAAAAGTAATCCAGAGAAATGTCAGAACAAACTAAGATATGTGTAAGGATGAATTAATTTGTATAAGCATAGATTTACTCTATAAAAACAGCATACCATCTTTGTATAAACATGAACCAAACCCATGTAAGGATGATTTGTGTTCTATGTAAATATTATCAAGGTCTTGTAAGAATCGTCTATGTACACATCAACCCGTGTAAGGATCATCTCTCATTTTTGTAAACATCAATTCCTATGTAAGAATGAATTACTTACTACATAATAATAAATCATCAGTGTATACGTATCATTCCTTGTGCTATATAATCATCAGAACATAGAAAAAATTGGATAATTCTTCCAAATCTAAAGAGAGTCTACAATTTTAAAAACTGATGAAGGGACTTAATTATGATGATTCCAAAGCCATTATTTTATGTCCAAAACAACATGAAGCTTTTATAATCCTTAATACAAGAATGATTTTATGAAGATGAAATGAGATGGAAGATTAGGAGATCAATATTCTTTATATTTTTAATTTCAAATGAGGATATTTGAAATTCAATATTAGTGATCAAAATGAAGATTAAATATAAATGACTACCAAGCTGAAATTCAGTGTTTTAAATATAAAAAAATCTTTATTTTTCTACCTAAATGAAAATAAAAAGTGGATTGAGTTTCTGCTGTTGTGTATAGATTCAAGATAAATCTATAAAAATTTCATGGGAAGTTCTCATGCTAAAATGAGGAAGCTCCATGTATCAAGCTGTCAAATATGTACGTTTTATACATCCATAAAGGGTGAATTATTTTTGGATATTAAGGGAATATTTTGAGAAGAAATAAACCTAATCCTGTTGTATAAAATATTGAAGAACCATTCAGTTAAGTCAAAAAGAAAGAAAAAGAATAGAGATCATGGGGAGAGTCACATGTGATCTATGCTTGTGAAATCAATAAGACTTGAATGAGAAGGAGTAAATACCCTAAACTTGGAACCCATGAGAGAACTGAGCAAAAAAAATGTCGCACTAATTCACACCATGGAACCCGAACAAGAAAGAAATGAGAGAGGAGGAGAAAAAATAACATACCTTAAATTCGAGGCTTGATTCATCTGACAGAAGGTCAAGGGGGAGCAACGTCAGTAGTGGACTTTCACGAGAAATTGAGAGGCGCGATTAAAATTAGTTCGATTAGGGTTCTTTTAAAAAGATTGGGGGAGATTTTATTAGTGATTCCAAAAAAATACCAATAAAGATACCTTTTATTAGCACTAAAATAAAAATCCCTGATAAAGGATTTATAATTACAATTATAAATAAATATATTTGTAAATATATTTATAAATATTTTTACATGATTATAAATGCATTTATATCATTATATATTTATATAATTATATATATATTTAAAAAACATATTAAATATATTCATTATTTAAATATATTTATTATAAATTTATAATTATTTAAACATATAACTATTTATTTATAATTATATAAATACATTTTTAAAAAAATTATATCATTTATTTATAATTATAAATATATAATTTTATAAATATAGTAAATATACATTTATAAATATATTTATAAATAAATATATTTGTAAATATATTTATAAATAAATACATTTGTAAATATATTTATAATTAATTATTTATAATTATAAATATATTTATATCATGATATATATTTATATATTTATATATATATTTAATAAATAAATATAAATATAAATATAAATATAAATATAAATATAAATATAAATATAAATATAAATATAAATATAAATATAAATATAAATATAAATATAAATATAAATATAAATATAAATATAAATATGAATATAAATATAAATATAAATATAAATATAAATATAAATATAAATATAAATATAAATATAAATATAAATATAAATATAAATATAAATATAAATATAAATATAAATATAAATATAAATATAAATATAAATATAGTAAATATATTCATTATTTAAATATATTTATTATAATTTTATAATTATAAATATATTTATATCATTATATATATTTATATCATTATATATATTTATATAATTATATATATATATATATGTAATAAATATAAATATAAATATAAATATAAATATAAATATTTTAAATATATTAATTTTTTAAAAATATTTATTATAATTTTATAATTATTTAAATATATAATAATTTATTTATAATTATATATATACTTTTTTTGAAAAAATAATATTTATATATTTATATCATTATATATATTTATATAATCATATATATATTTAATAAATACATATATAAATATAAATATAAATATAGTAAATATATTCATTATTTAAATATATTTATTATAATTTTATAATTAATCAATATAAAATTATTGATTTATAATCATATAAACACATTATAACAAAAATATTATCTATTTATTTATAATTAAAAATATATAAATTTATAAATCTAGTAAATATACATTTATAAATATATTTATTTGTAAATATTTTTTTACATGTATTTTTTTTAAAATTATTAATGAATATAAAATCTCAAATGAAATCATATTAAAAATGAGTTAAATCGAATAATTAAAAATGAGTACACTTGGATTTGAAGGAAAAAGTGGTGGGTTCTTCGTCGTGAGGGTTCTCCATGATGCTTGCTCCCCTCCAGTGACGACAGTGGCTAACAAGTCAGTCCCACCTCCCCCGTTAGGGGAGGGACCTCCAACAACCTTCGTGGGAGTGACATCACCCTTTTCCACTTTCTCTAACACTGACTTTCTTCACCCTTTCCCCTAGATTTCTCTTAGCCCTAAAATCCTAAATCTACTTAATGGCCTTCAGAATCTTTTGATTTTGTCCTCAGAGTTCAATGAGGCTTTGGGTCTTCTGAATCTATCCCTGATTTCTCGGTTCAAGAAGAGGAATACTTCGGTGGATTCATTTGATAGATGTATATTTGGATCATTGGGATTACAAGATAGAGCAACAATGGGTTTGTTTGATTCCAAACACATTTTTATTTGATTTGCATCAGAGGATGATCTGGTCAAGGCTTGGTCCTGTGCACCGTGCAACTGTAATGGTCTTCGGTTCTACCTATTCTGATGGACATACGACTTCCACATGAAATGCAACTCCCCTAAAATAGCTATTTGGGTTATTTTCCCAGAACTTCCTCTACCATTTCAGAATCCTTCGATTTAGAGAATGTTAGGGAACCTCATTGGTAAATTTTTGTGTGCTCACTCTAGAACCAGAGCTCTCTGCCACCTAGTTTATCTTCAAATCTTTGTGGAAATCGATTTCTCCATAATACCTTATGATTTTGTGTGGATTAAAATGGGGGAAGAGTTCCACTACAAACGACTGATTGTTTATGAGTCATGGTTCAACTTTTGTTCATGCTATAAAAAACTAGGCCATCCAATGGCATCCTATAGACGTGTGAAGAAGGAACTCACTCATTAGAAGGCTGAAAGATCAGGAGGCAATGACAAGGGGTTGGGTGTTGATGAAGGTTTGTATGGTCAGATCCAATTAGATAATTGAAATGGTGTTAAGTAGGTACAATGTGGGTCACAGGGGGAAACCCATTGGTGGACGATATTTTCAGCAGCTTGCGAGAGGACCTGAGTGATCCTAAGGCTTCTGTATATGATACTTCGGAGCATGAGGGTTCCGATGCAATGCTGGAATGGGTGTTTTTACATCTTTAGCTAGTAAACCTTTAGATAGTCCACTAGGAGGAGCTGTGCAATTTGAAATTGGTAACTTACTAGAAGTCGATATAGTTAAGGAATTTGATATAGGCTCTAGGCCTTCCTTGTTTTCTTCTTATGCAGAGGTAGTGTGCATAGGGAGTAGTTCTAGTAGAAGGGGTGGATCATAGATGACTAGAAGGGAGAGAAATATATTAGGTGTCAAGGGACAGAAGAAAGACATAGGGGGTGGGCTTCTGATCAGATCCAGTCCAAGGAGAGAGTTTCCAACTATTAAGTTGGGAAACCACTTTGAAGGGATGGTGAATGAATATACGGTTTAGGAAATTTTTGCAGCTCAAATTGATGATCAGGGGGTGTGCAGTGATGAGTCTGCTAATTTTTCATCTGGTGATAGTACTGATGATTTAAAAGATAGAGGGCCATCCAGCCCAAGGATGAGTAAAAGTATGAAGGGTAGGAGGAAAGGGTTAAATGACTATTCATATTTACCTCTTCCAATGGAAACAAGGTCTTCCAAAAAGTCGAAAGACAAGATGATTGAAGGTGATCCCAAGGCCTTTGTTGCCCGTGTCAAGCCTACGAACCATGGGGATACATCCCTTTAGGATTCTACAATTAAGCAACGAGAGTTAGGTGTGGCCCATGAGCAATCCTTAGAGATGCTTTTACATTCAGATGAAGAGATGGTGGAAAAGATTTTGGTGATTAATGACACTGATGAGGAAGCTAACAAGATGATGGGAAGTTCATTAAATGTGGTTACCAATGAAGAGAAGAGTGCATGGATTGACAAACAAGACCTTATAATGATAAGGGGATTCAATGAAGGGATGAGTAATCAATAGGAGTGCATATAGACTTGGGACAAGATAGCGTTTCATTTTGAGTACCAATTAGAGGATGTTATAGACACTTGGGTATCCTATATCTCTTGGAAACTATTCAGGGATAATGTTTCTAGTAGGCTAAATTTCCCTTTCAATGGATTTGTAATTTCTTTTGGTGTTTGAATCAGGTGGTTTCTCACTTTTTCCATAAAAGTGTTTTGAAAATAACAAAAGTTACTTTTCAGTTAGTAAAAAATGAGTATGCTTTAAAAATATTGAAAAAATGGATAATTTTTATTAATTAAATATAAATTATTAAAAAATATGGATATATATTGAAATAAATATGAATACATATTGAAAATATTAAAACACAATAAATGAATATATATAAATAAATATTAGAAAATGATTAAATTCCAAAATAAATAAATAAATAAATATAAAAAATGAATAAATAATACCTCACTATAATAATATTAAAAACAAATATATAAAATTTACCAATTAAAAACATAATATATCAAATGTATCATGTTACTAAATGAAATTATAAAATGAATATTAAAATTTGAATAAATTACTTAAATATTAGGTGTATGTGTTTCTATATAAGATTTCATTAATTAGGTAAATATTTGTCTGTGTGCATTGTATATAAAAATGAATTAATTGCACATATGTATATATGAAATAAATGTAACACACATTTGGTATATGTTAAATTGAAAAATCAAATGACATTAAATTAATATCCATTACTAGATACAATTAGTCAATGTTTTTAATTAATATTAAATTTTAATTATAAACCATTATTAACTAAATATATGACTTATTTAATGTAAGAATAAATATTTTATATTATATAAATCATAATTTTTAAAATATTATATATATTTATATATATATATAGAAATATATTTATGAATATATTTCTATATTAAACTTATTAATGAATAAATATGTATAAAAAACATTAAAAATGAATAAGACACTAATATTTTTATAATTATTCATTTTTATTCATTTTATATATTTATATTTAGTATATTTTATTTATTACTATTTATAATATATATATATTAAATTATTCATTTGTATTAATAATCGTTTCGTTGATAATATTTTTAATAATTTTGTAATTTATTCATTATTATTATTTTTGTTTAATTATTACAATTTATTCATTTAATATATATATTTTTAATATATACTAATTATTAATATTTATAAATTATATATATTTATATTAAAGTTATTCATTTTTATTAATAATTACTTAATTAGTAAAAATTTTAATATTTTTTTAATTTACTCATTTTTAATTTTTATTTGTTTAATTATTTCAATTTATTCATTATATATATATATATATTTAATATATACTATTTATTAATATTTATAATATATATATATATATATATATTAAATTTATTAATAATTATTTAATTAATATTTTTTTAATATTTCTTAAATTTATTCTTTTAATTTTTATTTGTTTAAACATTTCAATTTTTTAATATTTATCTTTTTATTAATCAAAATAATAGGGCATGGCTGTGAGCTGGGCCGTGTATAGGCCCAGATGGTGGGGTAGGGGGGCCAAGTCTTGTAGGACTTGACCGTACGTATGGGGGAGGGTAAGGCCCGTGAGAAGCATAAAGTGGGCCAAGGCCTGCGCATGCTAGAGGAGGGGTCCATATTAATGTATGGAAAGTGTATGTAGAAGCTCATCCCAGCAATAGGATTCTAAGCTTGTGTTGTGGTAGAATCATTTAGAAATAAGTGACTGAACTTGCACTATTTTGATCTGGGACTCGCACATATGATCATAACCTTTATCATCACTAAAAATGCACCGATAAAGGTTACCATTTATTAGTGATAAAAATTAAGTGTTGATAAAGGTACCTTTTATTAGTGCTGATAAAGGTAGCCTTTATCATCACTTTCACCAGCACTGATAAAGGCTAGCACTGTATATTTCACATTTTGTAGTAGTGGGTCATACTAGCCAACTAATAAGAAATCAACTATATCCTCCTGCACATTATCTTATCCTACTCTAACTAGGATTTCTTCCCACAAAAGAAGGAAAATTCCAACCCACTATCTCAGGTACACTGTAACCCTCACTGGTAATAGTCAACTGAACAAGGATGGTAGGCAACCCATCCAAACTAAGGAAAACATTAGAGGGCCTCACTGCAGCTATCAAAAGATTACACGTGAGGCTCTCTCTCCTCCGAGAGTCAGGTCACACTATTGAAAGTAGTGCGTGATCACCAATCCTCTATATAGGAGCCTCCAAACACAAAGGTTGAGGTAAAATATTCCATTTGTATTTATAGGACTAGAATAGGGGATATGTTTAAGGAAATGTGGCTTGTGACTATATACTAAAACAACAACTAGAGTAGAGAAGACACATGTCGTACCTCAGATCACTCTCAAAGTCTCCAGGTCACAATCTTCTCTACATGAAGCTATATTTTCCATTGACCACATGTTCTCCATAACCAGAGCTCCCTCCAACACCTTAGCACATTAGAATGTCCTCAAACATACAAGTCAAAGGAACTCATCCACCACACCTTGACACTATTTGTTTTGGGTGGAACTGACCCACCTATATAGTTTTGGATCATGTCACAAGAACACATCTTAGTGGGAGAAGCATCCCTCTTTATTGTGTGCCTAAATCCATGTCAAAAATCACCAATATAGGGCTCTACTGACACCCTACATCACCTTAGAGAAGTCTCACCGCTATGACCGCCATCAAGAGGGGTCCTATCTGAGTGGGATATTCGCACCACAGGCCCAAGAAAATCCTCTACCACCTGATAAGGGGTCTGTATCACAAAAAATACTAGGAAATATTTATCTTTTAAACTCAAGAACCACACTCAATATAAGTGCATCATCTATTGGTACTATCAGATCTAACTTCTACTCAACCTAATGTGGAACATCCACCTGAATCACCAAAGGTGGGTCAGTGTGATGCTAAATAGGTGAAAAAAACTCTCTTTATCCACCCAGAGTAATCACCTCCTATACAAAACCAAAACTGAAGCCTTATCTCCAAGAAGATCATAATCATGATACCATTATAGAATCCTAGCTGGATGTTATCATGTAAGCATCCAACGATAGCTGAGACACTCCATAATCAACAAAGCATATATGGGGAGTTGAATCAAGAAGGACATGAAACCAAAACCCATTTCTATATGATTCATGTAATAATGTTTTCCCCATAACCAGTGCCTATATATATTGAGTCAACAAGAAGTTTATCAGAGTCTTGGTGAATAGAAATGCCGACCACCACACTAACACTGGATTCCCAAGCCTGAAATCCGAACTCAAAACACTTCAAAATTGTTTCCCTATTTCCCAAACCAAACCTCATAGATAGAATATATCCAAATTTCTGTTCTAATATGACCTCATTTGACACCACTCTATCATGACCCAAACCACCAGGTCCCTCCTGGCTAGAGGTAAGCCAATAATGACACCCCAGCCCACCTCTAATAGGCCAGGGGCTGGTGACTAGCACAAAGTAGTAATATCACACACATGGTTGGCCTTAACCTAAAGTACCTACACACACACACACACATCTCCATACAATATTATAATGTATAAAGGTAAAAAATCATACTATAAATGCATGCATAACATCTATCTCACATCAAAGTACCACAATACATATAACAGAAGTAAAATTGACCAAATATAATCCCACCAAAACTGCAAAGGAATCCAACCTGCTGAAAACATGAGAGAAGCTACTAAAAACCAACTCCTAGATCCATCTAAGGTCCATCTAGTACAAATAAACTCCAAATAATCTTCACTTTCTCCTAGTACACCAATGAATCTAAAAAATCCTATCATCTATACAAGACATGACATGTGTAGGTAGATCCCATGCAGAGGTGAGTATATGCATACCCAATAGGAAACCTTAGAATCAACAAACATAAATAATCAAGAGAGTATTCATATTTTCCCCACTAAGGTGTGTCAATTAGGATATGAGACATAAAAATATATAACAAAAATAACCCAGATATGCTCAAGATAAATATTAAGTCTCAAGGTGAGGCCACGAGCTCACTTCCAGACAAAGATTCTACAAGAGGATCAAATTTAATTCTTGTTCAGGAGAACTCACTCCATGAGCCTTTCCATACCTAATGAAACTCATCTAAGAGGTATCACTCATTGAGTCTTACTATACTAATGGGACTTATCCAAGAGGACATTCTCATCATATCTTTCCATAAAGAATCATGAAGGAAATTGATAAGGATCATTCTATACACACACTCGATCGAACCACACCTCATCAAAAGACAAAATATGTTGATACAAAGATAGAGGATCACACCCAAGACTTATGGGGCATACCTGACCCTAACTGGAACTCTAAGGACCATGATACATAGATAAGGGATCTCACCCAAGGACTTTGGGCTATACCAAATCTAACATGGAACAACCTACTAAGTAGGGAACCAAACTCCCATGTAAGTTAGTCATTATTATTCCTTAAATCCCACCTAGGGGAAAAATAGATGATAGTGGATCATATCCTGGGTCACACAGAGGGATTACCAAACTCTGTCCAAGACTAATCCCATAGAGGGGATCAAAATATCATGTTTAAGACGTAATTCCTTGTTGTACCCACATAGGGATGGGCCAAGGGAACACACCCAACTGATATTAGTCTACACTAATATTGGCCAGTGTCTCATTGTCCCACATGACATGCATTTCTCTAAATACATGGTGTGTTATTTAGGACACATAACATGTAGTGATTGGTCTAGTACTTTTCATACTATCTGGTCTAGCCCTTATACTATAGCCTATGCCCATGTACTCAATCTATTCCCATGTACACTAGACATGTCTGAGTACTTAGTCATATCCATGTACATGACAGTTTTTATACACTCTATCCATGCTTATGTTCCTGGTCGTGTCTATACCCATGTACCCATAGTGTATATGCTGATCCACCAATATAGGTTCACACGATATGGGGTAAGACACACACAACGTGTGATATTTAATTTTCACTAAAACCCTACCTGCTATATCTAGGGTCCCACATGGCATGTATTCTTCAAACTACACACCGTGTAGTAGATATTTTTCTAGAACCCACTGGTTATTCAAGCATATTCACCCGCACACTGCCTCCACCTTTGGGATCATCAGAAAACTCACCATAAGACCTTTATCTAGGTTCACCACACTCCATGACTACCTGGAAGTCATATTCTAGTCTTAATTCACTAGAAAACTATTTCTATTATCATCTTAAAGTAACCTGTATGGCTCGGGTCATTAAAACCCTACCATATGTTGCAACATTGGACGCTATCATCACTAGTGGCTAGATTATAGACACATTTCCATCTATTTATCAATCCTTAATGCACCACACCACCACATCTCTAAAAAACAGACCAGATAAATCCTGAACCAATCCCTAATTTTCCATATTCATCATCACACCTTGATTGTTCCATCAAAAGTGCTCTCAATCCCAAACCCAAAACCACAAAAAACGACCCATTGAACCAAATATTGAATTCACAATGATCATTTTATAGGTATTCATCGAAAAAATATCCTAGTGGAATACTTATAATAAATTCATGAAGAATAAGGGGAGAAAAGCACAAAACACAAATATGAGAAACAAACCTTGGTAATTGTTTGGGTTGAACTTACTCTTTTTCTATAAGAATAAAAAATAAAGGAGTAAAAAAGAATCAATAATTATCATCAATTGCAAACCAAGGATGATAAACCCCAACACATAAATCAATATTTGAACCATTAATCAAATTCTTATGAGATTTTATTCATGTTAAACATGGGATATATAAATAGGGAAAAATCCACTTAAAAAACTCCCTAACTAGATTTTAGATCAACCACTGATGAAGAAGACTTCTGTATCATTTTTATTGGTGATATTCATGAGATCTTCCATTAATGATGATCTTTACAATACCCAATACTCAATACCATGATCATCTATCAACATGATCTCCACCCAATCTCTCTATCCTCTCATTCCCTATAGGGTGATGAGGTTAACCCTAGGTAATCTACCATAATAGGGTTTATAAAGATGATAATTAGGTCATGAAAAATGAATAACAAATAAATAAATAAATAAATTTATTTTATTATTTTTTCTTGTGACACACTTAAATAAACCACCTGACATCGCTAAAGATTATGTCACACATAGGGTAAAACCCACATTTTAAATTTTATCGTGGTCTCAAATTTCCCATCAGAGACTCTATTTAAATTTTATTCTATTATTTCTAAAAAAAATCTCATGCATGATATAATATATTTAATAATTTTTATATCACCACACCAAGGATCTCCAAGACCCCAAATTCCACACTAACTTAGTTCTTAGCTTTTAAAATATTCATTAAAATATTCCAAAGTCTTACATGGTAAAAAAATTTGTTACATTTTTGTTCATGGCACTACACAAACCATAGGTTTCTGAACCATTCCATGAAGTTACTTCCAATAAGGAGATGGTATTTATCCAAAATAAACCATGAGAATAATGTGGATGATGAAATTTACATCATTATATAATTATAAAAGAGTAGATTATTAGTACTTTACTTTATTATAATTTATGTAAGACATAATGAATTTAATTTAATTAATTATACCACTATTTTATCAAGTCCCAACAACCATCACCATTGGACTTTAATGTCTAATTTTTTGGGAATTCTAGTGGTAAGGATCCATATTTCCTTTATCATAACCCAAGAAAGGGATTGGTTAATCACTCTAAGGTTTTTAGGTAGGCAGGTATTTACTAACTGTAGGATTGGATCTCCTTTATCTATTGAGTGGACTCCCCAATACAAAAACCTTAATCATATTACCTCAACACTTGCCTCCAAGTTACATAAATTCTAGTGAGGGTTAATTCTCTTTATTTAAATTGGTTAAGTTCGCCTAAAAATTTCATAAGAACTTCATGATAAAAGTACATGTCCCAATGAGGGTTGGTCAACCACTTAGTTTTATGGTTTTGGTTCCTAATCAAGTAATGGAAGGCTTAACCTGAATTAATATTAAATTGAAGGATTTTTTTATATATTTTGATTAAAAATTCTGGTTTTATTCTTTACATGTATTTTCAATATTAAGTGTATTTTACTTAAGTGATTAACCATGTTTAGATAAAACATGTATGCATAATCCATTTATTTAAATTCTATCTTTGCATATTAATCCATTTATTTATGTGATCATGATATTTTATTCATAAAATAAATAATTCATAAGATAGAAATAAATAAATAAATAAATAACCCAATCATGAGCTTATATAATGGTTGATTTATTGAGAGAAAAATAAATCAACCTATAACCTAGAGGAAAACTAATTATTTTGATCTTGGCTTGAGTTTCAACATTCCACCTATCCACCTATGTATCACCTAGGTTGAAAGCATCTCAGTTCCATCTTGAACCACCTCCGCATGCATTGGGATACTCCTTTTATTACATGTATTTATAACTCAAGTACAAGTGATGGGAACCAAATAATTGCTTAAGGGGAATTAAAAAAATCACATTGGAAACATAGATCCTACATAATAAAGGAGGGAGGGATAACTCATAGGCCATCATATTTAATTTAATATTAAAAAATTGCAAAACCATGCAATAAATTAAATTAAATAAAACCGAAACATGAAAAGGTCTTGGTCAAGCCCATGATTGGTCATACACATGAAATGAATATGAAAAAGTACATTGGCTAACATTCACTTCTATTCATTCTTTATTATTAAGATAAAAATGCTTCTATTAATTAATTAATTAATTAAATTTTATCTTAATGACCTTCCAAAGTCTCTTGGAGGTACCCATTATTAATGCATCCATGGAATATAAAAAAACATGACCAATAAATATAGATAATTAAAATACATTAATTGATTATTTTTAATTATTTAAAACCTTTATTATATAGTCAATCACATCTAGTTCAAATAGTGTAATTAGGGTTTAATGCTGTATTAATTAATTATTTTCATAAAATTTTAATTATATAATTTATTATGAAACTACATGATGTGCACTAATGAGATACACACCATGTACCTTTATTTTTATGTATATGAGATGAATGCCTAGGGCTTCGATGTGTTCTTCAGCCAGATTACGTAGCATGTATTAAAAAACTACATATAGTGTGTTCCACTTTTCACAAGTCTGCATAACCTACCCAAGGACTCGACATGTTCTTTGGATGTGTGGCCACACAATGTGTACTTCAGATAAATTACATGTATTTTTCTAGTCGTGTTTCCACGTAACCCATAAATTGAATCTATGTGTACTTTTAATGAAATAATTAGTGGGTTACATGAAATTTACACTAGATACACACCACGTATCCCATTAACTATCCATGTTGTTAGTATCACATGACTTGAAATCATGTATTTGACCACATAGTTAGCATGAATTTCACTGATATACTGTGTTGACTACATGACATGTACTCCAGTTACATGCCATGTAATTCGACAAGATTTGTATCAGACTAACCTATTCAACACATGATGTACAATAAATGCACCCTATTTTATTACTTCTCGGCACATTGTATATCCCACGACATGTACAGGTGCCGTTTACTTGGGTAAGAATCATGCACTCTAATTGCGCGCCATGTAACCTAGTATACCAGCCTAAATTGTTGTCACTTCCTGATGTAATCTCTGACCATTCTCTATCTATTCTTAGAATTTAAGAAATTATGAATCTTTAATGATGAAAATTAAGATTTTAAAATCATGTTAATTAAATTTAAGATTAAAGAATGAATAATATGAAATGAAGGATCTAATAAATATCATGCATAAAGATCAATAACCAAATAAATAATTATAAATTTAAAATGGGACCCCTTTGATACCACTTAAAGGTTTTAGGAACAATGGAAGTGCCTAGTGGGTAGATAAGCATTAAGGTTTTTATCAAATTAAATGGATCATTTGTTAATTTTTCATGATGTAAATTTAATGAACAATAATATTTTTCCATCAAATATTAGTTTAGGAATATTGGAAACCAAATAGGATCTTTTTCATGTTAAATTTATAATTAATTTAGATTAGATTTTAAGAAGGATTAACTCGTCTTAAAATATTTTTTTTGATGAAGTTGTTGATTGTCCGAAACCCTTTTCCATATTACCTTAATTGTATATGAAGGAATAAAGTGCAACCTATTTTCACCTATCAACCATTAAAAGGTTATATCCTTTACTATAATGTGTATTGTGACACTCAGGTCAAATCCTCAATGATGGTACTATATTTTGCAGTCAATTATTTTTGTTTTATCTTTTAAGAAGGGGGATTGTTTTTAGAGATTAAGTGAAATGATTGATTGATTGATTAATTTATTATAGCAATTTAATAATTATCAGGGAGATATTATCATTGGTTATGTAATATTATATATCATTTATCTTTTTAAAACATTTTTTTTAAAATTAATATCAACTTTTCAAGATGATTTCAATCGGAATTCCCAATTGTTTTGGATTTAATTCAAGACTTAACTGGGGTTATAATAACTTTCAATTATTATTAATTTAAGGTTAAATATTCTATGAATACATGTTTATTTGTGGTTTAAATAAACCATGGAATTCACATGTAATTTTTTTATTAATCCACAAATTTTCTTGTTTGACAAACACAATATTAATTCAAAGAACATTAAATGAATGAAAGATCCCAATCACTGAACATCCCCAAATTATGAACCAACCCAATGATAGATTTAAATAGCCATTTAGTTGGTTAATAATATTTTTTATTATGTTTATGATGATTATTAAAAAATATAAGAAAAATAATGGTACAAGATAAGAGTAGTTCACTGAACACACACACGAATGCTAAAGAGAAGTAAAATACTCAATTTTGATTGAATGAGAAAGAGAAAGAGGTAACGAGTTCTAATATAATTGAATTTATTTTAATTAATAAATAAAAAATATATATAATTTATATTATTAAATGATTTTATATTATGGAAAAATTTTATTACATGAAATTTAAATGAAAACAACTTACATGATTACAATTGAAAACAAACGCAAATGAACATGAAATGAAAAGTGGAGGATATGTTTCTATTGTTTAAATAAGAGTGTGGAAATTATTCCCAAGACTTTGTAAAATATATTTTCATGAAAATTATTCTTATAAAGTGTTTAACTGCCAATCTCTTATAAGGTTAAGAGGGGTGTGTATTTATAGTCCAAGGTGGTGGAATGTTTACATCCCAAAACTGCCCCTCGGTTGGATCAATATTTTGACATAAAGAAATACGAATATCGATAAATACTATTATTAAAATTTATATATATATTTTTAGAGTTCTCCCTCCAAATTTTGTGACCATTGGACTTTTTTATCCAAATTTATGGTTGTTTTACTAAACCATGTGTTGTTATCTAGTTTTATCCATAATTTTTCAAAGGCCGCAATAAAATGGGTTTTAGTCCATGAATATAACCTAAAATATGAACCATTTATTATAAAAAATTGGGAACATATATTTTTACTTTATCACCACAAAATTATAGTTCAATTGGACTTATATGTTGGGATAAAAGTAAATAATTGTGGGCTAAATTTTCATGAATCAAGTGGGCTACTTATTGGTTGAGTTGGGCAATAAATTTTTTATCCAAGATATATTTGGATATTATAGAACATATTATAGAGTTTAATAAAATTTATGCTTCTATATTGATTCCATAAATTCAATCATCATGGCTGGTCTAGTTTTCATCATAGATTCAGTGGGCCTTCTTGTGTGGTCCATATATCCCTTCAAATGGACGAATTATCCAGTTATCCTATTGGATGATTTGTATAAACTTGAATAAGGATTAATATAAAACAAGAATAACACTATTTGGATAATTAAGGTGAGATTTATGATTAAAATACTAAACTAACTTGAATCTATATTAATTCAAATAATGTTAAAAAATTATATTTAATATTAAAACATGGATATTTCGCACCAATTATTAAATTTTCCTTGAAAATCAGTAAATATCATAGATAAAAATTTATGATTAAATTAATAACATAAAATACCCCATACTTAGGCTTGTGCATTTCCTCATGTAAAAAAAATACAAAAAACATAACAAAATAATTTTCACTCACCAACAAATATTAATTTTTTTCACCAACCAGGGGAGGAAAATACTAGCTCACTAATTCATAAATAATTCCACTAAATTTTTTTACTAAAACCACGTGTCAATATAATTTATTTTTCATGTTCAAAATTTTAATTTGAAAATGTGGGCACTCAAAACTTACTCCTCTCAAGATGATGTAAATTTATTCAAGGAATTTCACTCATTCAAAAACAAAAAGTGAAAATTATAGAGTTTGTAATAGATATTGGCTTACATTATGTATTATAAAGTGAATAGAAATCAAGTGGTATATTTTAGTGGTTTTTAAGTGTATGTGATATGGTAGGAATATAATGTCCCAAAGAGGGGAAAATATGGGAAAACACCAACATGGAAAAAAACAATGAAAAATTTCTGAAATAAGACATGAAAGGTTATATAAACACATATTTTAAGGGAAAAAATGTGTGAAGGAAGAAAAAAATAGATAATTTTTTTAGAAAATGAAAAGATGAAATATGTATAAAATACACAACTTCTCCCAATGACACAAGAAAAGAAGATGCAAGTGTTATTTTATTTTCCTTTTTTGGAAGTTGAACTTGGAAAAAATATAACACCTATCTCCCAAACCATGTTTGATCTCCTAAAAACACTAATTATAATAGTTATAACAAGATAAAAGGTTTATTAAGAGTGATTTTTGACCTTCCCAAGAAACAAATCATTCTTTTTTCATTTTTTCAATTTTTTTATTTTTTGTTTTTTTTCTCACATTTTTCATTTTTTGAACAATTTTCAATAAATTTTGTATGAAATGAAAAAATTATATATAAATTTATAAACCTCATTGAATGAGAACCTATACCCCACACTTAAATGGAGGTTTACCCTCAAGCTTACGATGACAAATTGAAAATCAAGGAAAGTTCACCTAAAATGATATCCATTCACCCCATACTTAAATTTCAATAAATCATGCAATGAAAATCTATGTTGATCTTGGGTGGGAAAATGTGTTTGTCTTGTAATGTGTATATAAATAAAAAGTTTTTTTCTAGGCTCAAAGGGGCTTTCAAAAGGAGGATCTATGTAATGGTAATGGGAGGCTATTTGGATATTTTGATTCTCATGTGGTTCAGAAAATGCCTCTATCATATTAATGCACAACAAAGTAGGAAATTCATATAAAAGGACCAAAAACTAAAAACTCAAAATTAGGGTTGGAAAATACACAAAATGAAAAGATGTTCATAGGTGAACTTGTCATTAAATCTTATATTGATCCTCATGGAAGATAAATAATCATTTTACAATAAAAAATTAGAAATTCAAAACTTATTGGTTTTGAAAAAAATTATTTATCCAAGTTTATGATGAAAATATAAGATGTTTGATATTAAAAAAATATTTGGACTCCTCATAATGGTTGGATTTTTTTTTTAATTTAATATTTATTAATTTTGACTCTTTTTGTTTCATTTTATTTGTTTTACTTCTTTTTTTCTTTTGTATTTTTTAAATACACACCCACATAAAAGATAAAGAGGGAAAAAATTTTTGTGAATAAAGTGGTAAAAAAGAGAGAGATAAGGTGAGAATTATGGAGGAATAATAAAGAGAGAAATAGAGAGAGAGAAAGATAGAGAGAGAGAAGAAGGAAGAAAAAGAGTTAAAGGGAAAAAGGTTCCCCTAGTTTGGATTTGGTGGGTCTCCATTTCCATCCAATGGTGGGTTGACTCCAGTAGCTGGGGATTTAGTGGAAATTTATGTGGTTCTTGGGGTATGTTTCCTCTCATGGAGATGCTTCAACTGATGTCCACTAACAATTAAGGACCTTTTGGAAGAGAGATTTTGGAATTGAAAAATTCCAAATGAGTAAACATTGGTAATAATAAAAGGACCTTCCCATTGAGAATTAAGATTACCTAGGTGAAGATGAAATCAATAATTGAAGAGAATTACTTTTTCACCTTCATGAAATACCTTTCAAAAGATGTATTTATCATAGAGTTCCTTATAATTTCCTTTTTAGAGGTTAGAATTATCATAGGAATCAAGTTAAAGATCTTCTAGTTAATTCAATTGCAACAATATATCTTCACTATATTTTTGACAATCAAAATTACAAGTTTTTATAGCCCAAAATGACTTATGTTTGATTTCAACTGGTAAATGAAATTATTTAACAAAAACTATACTAAATGGATATTTACCAATTGGTGTTTTATATGTAGTTTGATAATCCCAAAGTGCTTCACTAAGTATTTCAATCTGGTATTTTCTTATGGCATTAACAATTCTCTCAAACACTCATTTTACTTATTTATTAGAATGTGAATCCGTTCCATTTGTTTGTGGGTGATATTCAGTTGATGTTTTATGTAAAACCCCATTCTTTTTCAAAATATATTTCATGGTTTGATTATAGAAATTGGTTCTTAAGTCACTTACCAAGGCATGCAAAGTTCCAAATCAATAGAAAATGTGGGTTTTAAGGAACTAACTAAAAATATGCACATAATCATTCCAAGTGTGTTTAGACTCAACCCACCTAAAAACATAGTCAAATTTAAGAAGGATATAGGTTAATCCATTATATGAGGGGAAGGGCCCCATGAAATCAATTCCCCAAACATCAAATATCTTACAAAAGACTAGGAAATTTTAGATAATTTCATTTATTTTGGAAATTGTTCCATACTTTTGGTAAGTGGGACATGATTGACAGAACTCATACGATTCCTTGAAGAGTGAAGTCTAGAGAAATCTAGAGTTAATGAACTTTCAATAGGTTATTTTTGGTCCAAAGTGGCCACCACCAGGCATTGAGTGACAAAATTCTAAGATAAGTAAATATTCATCTTCATCAACACATCTTCTAATCACTATTTCAATATTAGTTTTCCAAATTTTATTATATTCCCAAAAATAGTATTTTAAATCACATTTCAACTTCAGTTTTTGTTCTTTTGAATCTTTTTTAGGAAAAACACCAGCAACCAAATAATTTATAATTGGTGAATACCATGGTAACTTTATAGTGAGAGATAAAAGTTATTCAGTGGGAAATTTAGGATCAATGATTTTAGAATGAGAAGAATTAGAAATTCTACTCAAGTGATCAACTATAGGGGTTTCTTTTCTAGGTCTATGTTTGATCTCAAGGTCAAACTCTTGGATCATTAGGATCCATCTTATTATCCTTGGTTTGGAATTACTTTTCTTGAGTAAACGTTCTGTGAAGATGATGAGTTTGGAACCTAAGAGATAGGCCTGATATTTATCAAAGGAAAAAACCATACTTAAAAGTTCCTTTTTAGTGATAATGTAATGATATTGAGTTTTATCATGTGTTTTTGAGGCATAATAGATGACATGATCATTTTTTTCTCCTTTAAACAAGAACACCCCCAATGGACCTATAAGAATCATGACACATCAATTCGAAGGGTAAGTACCACTATAGGGGTTGGATTACTAGAGAATATGTAAGAATATATTTGAGATCAACAAAGTATCTATTGTAAGACTCATTAAAATGGAATGTAACATCATTCTGGAGTATCTGACTGAGTGGGATGGAAATCCTATTGAAGTTTTGGATGAATCACTAATAGAAACTGGCATGACTAAGGAATGAACGAATGTCTTGAACTGACATGGGTTCAGGAAGCGGTTGGATCACCTTAATTTTAGTTGTATTGACTTAAATACCATCTTGAGAAATTATGTATCCTAGAAAAATCCCATTTGCAACCATGAAGTAATATTTTTCAAAATTTAACATAATGTTACATTTGAAACACTTTTTTAGGACCAAAGAGAGTGAATTCAAGTAGGATTCAAATGAATCTCCATAAATAGTAAAATTATCCATGAATAACTCCATGAAATGATTAATGAATTCAGAAAATATACTCATTATACACCATTTGGAATGTTTTAAGAGCATTGCAAAGGATAAAAGTCATTCTACTATATGAATATGTTCCAAAGGGTCATGTGAATGCGATATTTTCTTAGTCCTAAGGTGTGTTTAAGATTTGGAAAATATATAGTTTATTCATCAAGAATGAAATAATGAAACTTTGCATCCAATATTTCTAGTATTTGATCAAGGAAAGGAATTGGGTAGTGATATTTTCATGTTTTATCATTCAATTTATGATAATCAATGCACACATTCCATTAATTTTTTACTCAAGTTGTGAGCACATATTCATGTTCATTTATGAAAATAGTTATCCCACCCATATTAGGTAACACTTGAATAAGAATAACCCATTCACTATCAGAAATTGGATAAATAATACCATCTTGAAGAATCTTGGTGATCTCTTCCATAACTACCTCAATTATGAGTGGATTGAGTCTTTTTTGAGGTTGTATGAATGGTTTGGATGATTCTTCTAGATGGATGTGATGTATAAAAAGGGTGGTATTGATGCCTGGTATGTTATCTAGGGTTCAATTTTCCTATAACACATGAAAAACTTTAAACACCTTAGTTTTAATAAGTGCAATAGATACAATGATAGGATAAGAGTGATCATAGAAAAGGAATGCATACTTTAATTGTGTAGGAAGGGGTTTTGGATCAGTTACATCCTTCATTTGTGGTCCAAAAAACTTAGGAACAGATAAAGGGATTCCGGTTGTTTTTGATTCATTTTCCTCATTAATATACAAGGTGGAACAATAGATATTAGAGGTGATATGGGATTCCAAATAGTTTTTAAGATAATTTATATTGATGGAGTTTATAAATGAAGGATCAACATAAACTTCTCCATTTATGACTTGATTAATCATGGTGAAAATTTCACAAAATCCTATATCATTAGAATAATAATAACATAATGGAATAAGATTCAATCAACTATCAAAAGTCTCCTTAAAAGTATAGATAGAGAATGCAGAGCGATCCTCTGATGGGTATCGCATGAATTGAAAAATATTGAAATTGACCAGTTGGTCACTAAATTCCATGGATAAGATGCCCGCATGAACACAAATTTTAGTTATAACTATCATGAGGAATGGACTTCCTATAATTAGGGGATATCAAGAAGAATTAATCTCACCTTACACATCAAGGATATAGAAAACAACTAGAAGATAAGATCATTGACCCCGACAAGGACATCCTCAATTATTCCCTTAGGACTGGGAGTGTTTTGATTGGATAACTAGATGAAAAAACTTGTTGGGTGAAAGGGACCTAGTAAAAGGTTAGAGAAGACGGATTTGGGCCTAAAATTTATCAAGGTTCCTAGGTCTATGATTGCATAATCAAATTTGGAACTCCCTATTTAGTATGGAACCATGGGAATGGACTGTTAGGTTGAAAATTTTTCAATGGTTCTAAGTTGTCTCTTATGGGTGCACAATTCCTTAAGAAACTATGCATATATTGGGATTTTTTAGGGGAATATAAGAGGGTAATGTTGACTTAAACACGTCTAAAAATTTCAATCATTTTAGAATCCAGCCCAAATGGATTATTAGGCTTAGATATGGTTTGAAGAAAAGGAATTGGGTTCCTTAGAGGAATTAAAGTAGGCGAGGGAGTTGCTTCAAGTTCATTTTTTATTTTTATTCTTTTATTTTTCTAGATCAACATTTAAATGGGATTTAAAATATTCAACATAAGGCATATAAATTTTATTTCCATATCAAAGTGAAATTTTAATTACATTACCCTTGGGGTTAGGCAATGGTTGATCTGGGAGTTGGGAAGAATTGTATTTTTGTTGCTAACTTAGGTAGGATGCAAGTTGAAAAATTTGTTTTTTAATGTTTTTAAGGATAGATTGGGTGAAGGATAAATATATTCCATAGATATTTACCATGGATTATAATAAGAAAAGACATGTCACACATTGGGATTGACTTTATTTGGGTTCTTGGGAAATCAATTGGATTGGGTTAGGAATTGGGAAGGCTCACTAGGATGGTGGAATCCGGGAGGAGCAAGAGGAGGATTTCTCCTTTGATGTTGAGGAACAAAATGATAAGTTTTTTGTAAGTTTCTACAACCTCGACCATATTGGAATTGGTTTATATTTTGAGGAGTAAATTGAGAGGTATGAGACATGATATTACAATACCTCAATTCTATGTTATAGGTAGAAGAAAAGGGATCATAGTGGGGTTGGTTAGAGTTTCTAATAAACTGAATTGATTATTGAGGGTTGAAGTTCCATTGAGAATATGATGAATTGATCTTCATTAGACTAGAAGAAGATTATAATTCATCTTGTATTTATGAACATGTATTAGTTAGGTAAGCCGATGAGCTATAAATTCTACAGTTTTTGATAGGTCTAGGGAAAAGATATTGTGGATAAGATTATGTTGAGGATTTGGTAGCCACAACTAGTTGATGCAAAAGACCATTAATCTCACTCATCCACTTGATCATCTTGTTGGTCTATATAGATTGGTTATCTTAGAATTATTTGACTTGAGCATGTGCTTGAGTATGAAATTTATATATGTCTTTAGCCATGTTTCTTATGAGATCTCGTACAGATATAAGATTTTTTTCTATAAGAGAACCACCACTTGCGACATTGATGATATTTCTCTCCATAGACAATAAACCCTCATAGAATTATTGGATCAAGATTTGGTTAGGGATTTGGTGGTGTGGACATGTTGGCATAATATTTTTTAATCTCTCTCAGTATTCATGGAGCGATTAATTGGGGAATTAACTGATACCACTAATTTCCTCTCAGATATAAGAAGTTTGAGAAATAGGGAAGAATTTATCTAAGAAGAGTCAATTAATTTCATTACACATGTTTATGGAACTATTATGGAGGTGATAGGGTCATGATTGGGAAGAGGTAGATAGGAAGAAAGGGAATTATTAAAGTTTGATTTATTCTTCAGAAACCCCTTGAGGCTTCATAGTATATCACAACACTTGGAACTCTTTGAGGTTATGGTGAGGATCCTCAATATCTAGCCCATGGAAATGATGAAAAAGATGAATCAAACCCAATTTAAGTTTGAAATCAACATCAATGTTTATATATTGAATATAAATGGGTTGGTAATTCATATCAGGGGTAACAAGTTCTTTAAGGGTTTATTCCCTAGTATTTTCCATATCTTGTTCAATTGGATGGGAAATGAATTGGTCTTGAGTGATTTGATTATACCTAATGTTTCTCTTAAATCAGTGAAGATTTCAACTAATTTTGGGGTGAAACAAATATTATGGATTCTTTAAGAGTCTATGAGGCATTCAGAGAAATTTTTAAAGGATGATGAAGGAGGGTTTTTTTGTTTTTTTTTCAGATATTTTTTTTTGATTTTTGATTTTTTTTATTTTTTTTGCAAAAACAAAAAACTATTGACTACTTATTACACTATCCCCAATAAAAATTCCATTTTAATCTCATCTTATTATCACCTATCAACAATTAAAAAGTTTTTTAATATTCTATAATGTGTATAGAGACACTCGAGTTGAATCCTCAAGGATGATACTATATTTTATAGTCTATCATTTTTGTTTTTTCTTTTGAGAAGGGGGTTTGTTTATAGAGTTTAGGTGAAATGATTTATTGATGAATTAAGTTTTAAAATCTAATAATTATTGGGGTGAGTTAATAATTTGGTATTTAAGCTTATGATATCATTGATCTTTTCAAAATATTGCATTAAATTAATATCCACTTCACAAGATGATTTCGATTAGAATTCCCAATTGATTTGGCTTTCATCCAAGCCTTAAATAGGATTATAATCATTGTCAATTATTGTTAATGTAAGGTTCTATAATCTATGAACCCATTTTTATTTTTGGTTCCAATAATACATGGAATCCACATGTCAAACAAAACCTATCATTAATCCATAACATTTCTTTTTTGAAATAGATAATATTAATTCAAAGAATGTTAAATGAGTGAAAGCTCTCAATAACTTAACATACACAAATTATGACTCACCCAAATGAAATATTTACTCAACCATTTGTGTGGTTAATAATATAGTCTATGATTTTTAGGGTGATAGGTTAAAAATATAAGAAAAAGAATGAGACAAGATAAGAGTAGTGCACTGAACACACACACGAACGATGAAGAGAAGTAAAATACTCACTTTGGATTGAATGAGAAAGTAAAGGAGGGAAGGAATTATACTATAATTGAATTTATTTTAATAAATAAATAAATAATATATAAAATTTATATTATTTAAGGATTTTATATTATGAAAAACATTCATTACATAAAATTGAAATGAAAAAAAACTTGTGTGATTACAATTGAAAATAAACACAAACAAACATGAGATAAAAAGTGTAGGAGAAGTTTATCTTGTTGAAACAAGAGTTTATAAAGTCCAAATATTAATTTTTCAAGGATATGGTCATTATAATGATCCTCTTTAAGTGATAAAACACTAAAATATTGCAAGGAGAATAGGGGAGTGTATTTATATCCCAAGGTGGTTGACTATTTGTATTCCAAAATTGTCCACCAGGCTATCTCGACCTTTTTACCATGAAAAAATTAAATTATTGGGAAATAATATTTTTCAAAGTTGTATATATGGATTTTTATATCTCACCCTCTCAATTTGGCATGCATTGGACACTTTTATCCAAATTTATGACTTTTTTCATAAACTATGTGCCACTGTCAAGTTTTATCCATAATTTTTAAAAGTCCAAAATGTGAATGGGTTTTAGGTTAGGAATATGACCTAAAATATAAAACATTTATTCCAAAAAGTTGTTATCTTGTATCTTGATTTTTTTTCTACAAAATTATATCTCAACTGTACTACTAGATTGGGATAAAATTCAAGAATCATGGGCTATTTTCAAATCCCAAACAGAATGGTGGGTTGGATTTTCATGAATAAATTGGGCCACTCATTGGTTTATTTGGGCCATAAATTTTTTATCCAAGATATATTTAGATATCATAGAACATATTATGAAGTTTAACTAAATTATGGATTCTGGATTGATCCCATAAATTCAATCATTGTTTTTGGTCCAATTTTCATCACAAATTTAGTAGTCCTTATTGTGTAGCCTATATGGCCCTTCAAATGGTTGAATTATTCAATTATCCAGTGGAATGATTTGTATTAATTTAAATAAGGAATACTAAAAAACAATAATCACAAAATTTTGATAAGTAGGGTGATATTTATGATTAAAATAGTAAACTGGATTGAATTTTTATTAATTCAAATAATGATAAAAAATTACATTTAATATTAAAACATGGGTATTTCACATCAGTTATGAACTTTTCATTGAAAATTAGTATAGGAAGTAGATAAAAAGTTATGAATAAATGAATGACATCAAGGAACAAAAGTAGATCGCCTGTAGTGGTGATCAACACATGATTCTTTGATCTTTGAACTACACCGATAGAATGCTAGGTGCTAGAACAGTGGATAATACTATTTTTTCATTCATCTTTATCACTTTAGGATCCTATGAGATTATAGGATTATCTATTTTTCTTATCATTCTTGGGAGTATGAGTTACGGAGGAATCTGAATAAAAGTTTATTGTGCACAATGATTATCAATTCTTGATCAACCCTACACAATAGACATATCAATCTATTTATTGATCAAGGGTTAAGTTTAAAATATTTTTTAATTGTACAAAAACCCTTAAATAACATAATAAGCCTTATTTTACATCATACCATATAATAATAATGATATTATTATTTTATGATGTTCATTAACTGGCACAATAATAAATATTATTTTACTAGCTTGTTAATTAATATTTATCATCGGGCATGATCTTGATCCATTCATCCTCCTCAAAATTTATCAAATACCTGAATAAATATTTAATTAAATATTTATTCATAAATAAATAATCTATTCACATTACAGTGAATATATTTTTATTAAATACTCAATAAATAAAATAAATATTCTATTTATAGTATGATGAATAAATATTCTATATACTATGTGAAACATCTAATTGGATCATAACCTACACCCCTTTTACCTTTATGGATGAAGCCTAGTGGTTTCATCTCGGTGGGTCTCACAGGTGGTTTCAGGGCCGAGTCTCTCAGAGTACTTGTAGGTTCTATAGATTTATTTTTTTCTTTATAATCCCCATCCCTAACCTATTATAATTATTCATTAACATGTTAATATTTATGATTAATAAATTTAGAATAAAATTATTCCTCATTCTTAAGAATAATATTTAATCCAACAATTAAAATTATAATATAATTTAATTAAGATCAACAGAACCACTTAGTGTGTAACCCTATTGGATTCTTTATTGTTGTCATTAGGTAGAATTTTCTAAAGTCTAAGATTAATATTTAGAAACTAGTCAAGACACCCAAGATAAAGAAGTTAATGTCACAATTTCAAAAACTACATATGAATGTTTACTATGTAATATAATCCATTTGTCACAATATCTTGTTAAGAAGGTTGCAGAATCGTATCATCAACCTATATGCTTGATACATCTTTCATTGACTATCTAAAATAAAATCTCTGTTGCACCATGGTAATGGAATTTAATGTGATGGTTCCATTCCAATCAAAGGGACAAAATATCAACTTCCATAAATATGTAAGGGAAAAAGCCTTCCATAACTTATTATTAATAACATGTCATTCATGATGCACCCAATATGTACTGCTTCCAGTGAACATATAAAGTCATGGATTTTGTCAGTAAATCTAAGTGAAAGATCCATGAAATGAATTAATAATAATCCTAAAGTCTAAGGATCATGACACATGCTCACAGATTGGAATATCCGATGACACTTAAACATGTGGAACTCCTACAAGCAGGTTTGCTCTCATAATCTCCCGTCTTAGAGATTACCAAGTGGGTACTTCATGAAAAGAAGTCTCATCTACCTATGAGTACTCACACATATTAGTCAACATTATATATGTCCCATAATAGTATGTTATCTGACCATAGAACTATATTTAATAATATCATCATGGAATTTCAAGGTTCTCATTATAGTAGGGAACTTCTATAACCTTATCAATGCAACAAATACTCTAGGACATTATTATATCAAAGTCATTAAAAATAATGAACAATATATAATAATATGTTTTATTAATATTCAAATATTTTAATATATATGTAATCAAAAGTAAAAGTAGTTTGTTCTAGAACACCAAATATAACATTATTGGTGTACCAAAATCCATTATTAACACATTATTTTTGTTAGAAACAATTATTTAGGCAATATCAATCCACAACATGGTTCACTGGCCTTAAAATGAATTTATATGGATTGATTATGAGCTAACTCCTTGTTAAGGGAGTTGAGTTAATATACTCTAAACAACCTATATAATATAAAATGATTCCTCTAAATTATATTAATTATATAAAAAATAATCTTAGTTATAATATATCTTCTATAATTTAATCAAAGTAATCAACGGAACTCCATAGATAATGAACCTCCTCTATCACACTGACTAGATCTATCAAGTAAGTTACTCTTGATGGGATTTATTTTCTTCTTCTTCTTCCCTAAAGGTTGAATTTTTCAATGTTATTACCAATCCTCCATTTATGACCATAAAAAAATGTATAGAGTTTCATCTATCTCTGATCACTCGAACAATTATTAGGATCAATTTATGATATACAAATCCCATGAGATCATTCATGGTGTCCCACATATTTAAGTGATAGAATAAATATCCTAGTAAGTCAATTCATTCCACAAAATCATGAACTATATCTTTATATATTTAAATTTAAACCAAATATTAAATATATGATGATTTTTTAATCTATGACATGTAATACATCACCAAGGCATTATTTTGTTTAACAAACCCTTATACTACACAAATCATGAATTCTATATCCCAATCACTTGAAAATCCCAACCATTTATATATTTGAAACTCTGTATTTAAGGCACACTATGGAATGTTGTTTTCCATAAAATAGATCTCAGTGACTCTAAAATTTCAAAAGAACTATTATAGTAAAACACCATGTTTTAGAGTTTATACCATGACATATGGCTTATTTTTTATAAAACAGTTATACAAAATGATCAATTAAACCATTAGTCAACATTTTTATCATGTTTAAAATAAAAATTACATCTTAAAAATTCCCACCATATAGGAATGGTTTTATTAATTCCCCATTTTTCATTCACCTATCAAGACCATGATAATATATTCATAATAGTCCATATATTCTCCTTATTTTAGTTTTATATTAATTTAATGATTGAAAAAATGACATGAATAATGGATTGATTTATTTTGAACTACCTATTTTTCAAGTCATCAATATGAATAATGACCAAATTTCCATCCTAAACCATAAACAATACCTTATTTTCCATAGATCTATGATGTAAAGAAAGATATGGTTTATTAACCCATGGCCTCATAATTGTTTCCCATAAATATAGTAACTATAGTGGTTATGTTCTCTTATTAGAATGTGGTTAGGGTTTTCATGATATTTCCACTCTCCATGGTTTCCCTCATAAACTATCTTCTTTAAATTTCATAAAAATCATGATCTATGAAAACTTATGAATCCATGATGGTGGTTTGATAGCTAAAATGTGGATTAATGCATTAATATTTTTTTTCTTTTCTATAAATAGATTCCAACATTCTCCAAACACATTTATTGCTCATAATACTTAATTAAATACCATGATAGTATCAAATAATTAATTTCCTCCATTCTTATTTTTCATCAAATATATATATAAAATCACTAATATTCAAATTCCATTCATTCTTCTCACATTTTTTTACATGATTTTCAATTTCTCCATAATTTTATCATATCCTCGATGTATCCACCATGAAGACTTCGGTACAAGCTCTCCAAATGAAAAATGTACCACTATACTAAATTACCTATTATAATTCCATGTACACTTCCTCCATTAATTAGCTATTTCAAAATCTCTCTCAAATAATATGATTCAAGCACCATATCTTTCATCTATGAGAAAATGTCAATACAAGGCCTACTTCATGAAAATATTATAATGGTTACACTATTCTATTCATTTCTTGTCCACGCATAGCCCTTAGTTCATGTTTATTTCTTTATATTGATAGCAAGTCCAACCCCTTCATATTTTCCTTCATATTGATAAAACATCACGGTTACTTTCCAACACATCCATCACCAGTTGAAAACTTAAATGATAAAAAATCCAGCTTATAACATCTTGGTTGAAGCATTATCCCTCTTTGGATTTTATTATCAATTCCTATATAAATTCATCATTGAAAACTAACTATTTCTTATATAAAATATAATAATATTTCTATATCCTTTAGATCTTAATCCAAATATTCAAATATATATATATATATATATATTAATGGTGGATTCACTTTAACCCCTTATATAATAACATTCAAAGAATAGTTTCCCCATATTTTTACCAAAGAAATGAAAAATTAATTTCTATATTTTGATTGATTAAATATTTCTTTTTTCATGTAAATACAAGATCCTATTTCTATTTATTTTATTCATATCCTTCTTTTTATTTTTCATGAGGACACTTTCAACACTTCCCTTAAACCTTTTGCATTTTCAAACATTAGTATAAATGATTTTTGGTAATATTTTTCTCATTATTTCTTGATTTTATTCCTTCAAAATTCAGTAATGAGTACCTTTAGTCTAAAACCAATTTCTTGAATGTAAAAAAAATACATCCATGTAGTTCAACACCCATAGGAAAGTTGTAATTCACTAAAATTTCAGTGAGTAAACCTACCAATTTTCAATGAGTTATCAACAAATCCTTTAAGAAAATATGAGTTAAATATAATTATTATAAATAAGAGAACAAGACAAAAAATTCAATGTTATCCATTTCACTCACATTTTTCTATAAGAGTATCCAACTTAGTAGAATATTACTTTATAAATATTCCTTGGTTATCAATCAAAATTATATACAAAATATCTGTAAAAAATGAAACCATAAGGTATGTGAGTTGTACAAATTGATAAAGAAAAGTTCATCCTGATATAGGAAATTTCTCCTTTTCCAAATGAGTTGAGTAAATTTTAAAATCCCTATCTCAAAACTTCTCTTAAGTTCTTCCAATTCCATGATCAAATTTTAGAATAATATTAATTATAAGAGTCTCATTTCAAAAACCTTAAGTATCCTAACAATCATATAATACCACTTTTTAGTTAAAAAAAATCATGAATTCCTTATTGTATGGTATAAAAATATGAACTAAATCTAAAACCAAAACATTATGATCTAAGCCACATAATAATTTTTGATGGAGAAAACCAAGTTGTGGTGATTGTTTCCACATTGTGTATCTATGCATGATTGTGCATCTATTATATGACAATGAATGTTTGTTGATTAATATTCCACCCAAGATATCAAATTTGGTCTGGTCATTATATAATGATTATTTTTGGATTTTAAAATACATATTGATTGTTTTTTTAAATGTTAAAAAATCATTATAAGGATTGAAAAACAAGTTAAAATAATTATAATGTTTGTAAATGTTTCATCAATGATGGATGAAATTTTTAGTTTGATGGAGCATCCTTGGATTGCAATATTAATGGTTTTAAGTCAATTATAGTGGCATCATCTTAATTTTGTATGATAGTATTATGAAACTTCACAAATATATATATATATATATAAGGTTCTATCAATATTTACCCCCACCTTCTAAGCTATTAATTTGATATAAATTTTATTATTCCTAGTGTATTTTAGTGTTTTAGAGTGTTAGACTAGTTAACATAGGTTAAGGGTTGGAATTGAAGAAAATTGAAATGGTGGTAAAATAAATCAAAGGATTACATATATAATTGGGTACCCAAAATATGGATTGGTACTAGGTACCGAGTTTGTAAAACACCAATGGGAAGGCCTAGGCAGGCCACTAATTTCACCACCTAACTCATTGGGGCCCCACCTAGACTGTTAGTAAGCTGAGAGTGACACCCCAACCCCACCTCCAATAATTCAAGGGTTGGAAACTAGTGTCGAGTAATCATATCACATATACAAGGGCCTTATCCTAAGGTACTTAAACACACACACCATCATAGAACTCTATGAAAATAATCCAAGTAATAATAACTGAAATTAACTAGAGTATGAGAATGCATGAAAAAACCTCTAGGAATACATTATAATAAAATAATAAAGACCATCAGAATAAAAGGTAAAAAATACCCACCCATACATAAATAGGGTCCAAACCTAATAATATATGTAAAGGGTAAAAGAAAGAGAAATCCCCACTCACAATCTACAGCAACCAACCACTAAATGTGGTCACTTCCACTAGGTACTACTATGCTTCATCAACACTGGGTTCACTAAAACCACCGTCTATTCACCTATCATCTGCATAAGACACAAAATTTTCAGGAAAATCACATATAGGTGTAAGAATATACATACTTATGATTTTTCCTTTAATAACATAAGGAAATAGTAAAAAAAGTGGTTAGATCAACCCATAAGATAAAGGAAATAATATATATCAAGAGGTAGATATGCTCAAAGAAACCCAATAGAAGTGAGATATAGGATCTCCATATTCATAGCCAATTCCAAATTTAAGTCTACTCACAACTCCATGCATCTATACTACCCTACTTATAGAATCCAAATGTAATCCTCACTAGATGTATAGGGTAACCACATCACACCAATGAAACATCATGATGTGGGGGTACTGGCTATAAAAGGGTGGAATACCCACGCCTTGTCTAGTTCTCGATGATAAGGGGTACCACTTTGTGGATAGGATACCAATTCTCTAGGGGTGTTTATAGAGGGGTTCCATCCTACTATACCAGAAAATGGGATACCCATGCCCTGATCCCAACTTTCCATCAGGGGTTCGACAACCCTAATGTTGCTCTCGATATTACACTCATGTCTCATCCTTGACTATCTGAGCTGGAAGAAGTGAACTAATTATACCACCTCATGTCATATCTATGATTATGAAACAAAGTCCACCATCATGTCATGCATGGAATTATTCTTAGAATGGAATAATCCCGATCCTAATTCTAAGACCTAGAGAAGGAGATATGGGAGGTATAATTCACTAGAAAAACTACATGGCATGTCCTGATGAAGTACACCATGTGAACTATGAAGCCTAATCCTAGTTGTGTCTTGATTCTATAGTTGGCGTGTAAAAGGTAAGTATGCAACATGTCATAAGGGTGACATGGTGTGGGGACCACCTAGGTTCCAAGGCGTGTACTTCACTGTACACAGTATCACTGGCCTAGTAGGGTACATAGGGTGTGTCCAAGATACACGACGTGTAGGCCACAAGGACTGTGTGGGTGTGTTTTTCTAGTATATGGCTTGGCTACAAAACGAAGGTCACATGATGTGTGGGGCCACCACATGGCATGTGGTATTCATAGTAGGCCAAAAACCTAATAGCTATGAGATCCAAAACACACATCACGTGTTCTTATGAAGTACACACTGTGTAGACCATAATTTTACAGAAGATTCCATTTATTCCATAGATATTCATCAGATCCATCAATTTCACCATCAATCATGCCTGAAACATTTCACAAGGCTCTAATATCAAAGTAAACTCCATACACCATCATTTTATGGTCTTCAATAGTCAAAAAATAGAACTCAATATAACCAACATGAGACCCATCACACGTCCCATCACCACAAAAGGGTCTAAATTGATGTCGCAGTCACTAATAGTGCACAAATTTAATATTTATAAATCCTAATTACAACTAGTTTAGTGGTAAGAAGGGTATCAAACCATACAGAAGGACTGATTATGTTATATAGACAAAAAACAAAGCAAAACAAAAATTAAAATAAACAAACAAAAACAAAAAAGTGTATGATGATGTAATTATGAAGTGAATGAAATTGTGAGTGTATGGAATTGAATGAAAGTGAATATAAGCAGAAATAAAGACAAGAAGTAAAGAAAGTAAGAATAATCAATTGCTGATAAGGGAGAAATTAGTTGTCCAGTTTCAATAATGAATTTCTTTTGTTTATGCACTAGAATTTAAAAATCTAGATCTAATTCAAGGAAGATGACCAAATTTTCCATCAGGTCTACTTGTGACAGAGTTGATATCTATAGTTTATCAATTGCATATATCATTAAATCACTATTTGAGAATAAATCAGTAAACATTGAGTTCAAATTGTTAGTCGAACTCAGTGTCTCTCTCTCTATTGATCTTCATTTTATTTCCAGTGAAATCCTTATATTGAAGAAAATTTGAGTTTAAATCTGATCAAGATCATTTTTAACTAATTATTGATGTTTTCAAAGTATAATTTCTAGAGAGTGAGTGAGAAAGTGTAATTATTATAGATTAATACATGAACAAACAAGGGAATTCCAGATTTAACCAACTCAACCTATTCCCCTGAATGATATTAGTAAAGCATCATGTTTAAGTTCAACAGATTAATAGATTTAAAAACATATGAGTTCATGCGGTAGAAATTAAGATAATATAAGAATAGATAGAGAAGTGTTATTTCTCCCTACTTGGTCTATAATAACTCTGACATCTTGATCTTCAGTCTCTGCTCCTCCTTGATGCCGATGGTGTATTTCTATGGTGTGATCTCCCACCCTAGGAATCTAGAATGGGGTGTGGAATGGGATTGAGAAGTTTTTTCTACTCCTACTGCCTAGGTATTCTCTAATGCATGGGAAGTGAATAATATCATGATCTTCTACTTCTCCTGCTAATTTTGGAGTCTTCTAATCCACCTCACTAGCTCCTATTACCACTCCTGGATAACTTCTTTGGCCTCCACATGGAACTTTCACAATGTCTTCTCCTCCATAGTGGTGATCGAAGTAAAAAATCCCTCCAACTGAATGATCACATGTCAGGCAAACCCACCACACGATCCTTCACCTTGAAATAGAAAAAAAAAGAAACAAGCAGTTTGAAATAAATAAATGTAACTTAATTAAATTATAATTATAATTATTATATTAAAATATATATTATATTTATTATTAAACATAAAAAACTATTTATATACAAAATAATACTTATTAATATATTTATAAAAACATATTAATATTATTAATACTATTAGAAATATATTTATATATATAATTATATTTATATTTATACTTTTATAAATAAATAAATTAATTTAATTATATATAAAAAATTTATTTATAAATTTAAATATACATAATATTTATTATTAATATATATTAAAAAAAGTTAGAATAAAAATAAGTAAAGGGGGATGGGGGGTTTAGGTAGCGGACATGGAAGAGGGTTGGGGGGTGGCTTGAGGTGGCTTGAATTCAATTGAGTGAGGATGTGGAGTTCAGGTGGTGGTGACAAACCTCCTCTGGCGACATGATCAAGTCCAACAACAAGCAGCAGCGGTGGCTTGAGGTTTGTAGAGGCTGGGGTGTGACTTTGGCTTTGATTTGGTATGGTCCACCACTCAGATATGGTCTGGTTTCTTCTCCAGTGGCACACAATGAAGATTCCTCTTGCTATGAGTGTCAATGTCTTCAGATCTGAAAAACCTTTGATTTGGGGAATTCTATTTTGAACTGTATTTCATTTGAAAAAATTGGTACTTTGTTTTGTAGTTCTTCATCTATTTATGGAGGTACTCGACATCTGGTGAATGCATTTCTACCATTAGGGATGATAGTAGTGTCTAGAGGCTGGTGCAGTTCAATGGTTGAGGGGGTTGCAACTGTGAGTGCAGATGGATCTGGTAGTGACTTTTGGAGCGGTGAGTGTGAGGATGAGGGGGATGGCAGTGACTCATTGAGTCACCGTTGGGGGGAGCAATGGTGAGTGAAGAAATAAGGCCAACATTGGGTGTGGGGTGTTGATTTTTTGGTGGAGGTAGGGGGTGCTGGTAGTGGTGGGTAAACATTATGGGAGCTGGCGGTGGAAAATCTGGGTGATGGAAGGTGGAAGATGACAGTGGTGGGTGGAGGAAACGATGACTTGGAGGATTCACTGTTGTCTTGGATGCGGAGGTGGGTGAATGTGAGTCACCATTGGCAATGCCAATGGGGGGTAAATTTTGGAGTTTTTCAATTTTATTAGATATCGGCGGTAGGTAAGGAGCCACTGTTGGGTCCAATGGTGACTCGCCTGGTGGTGAGTCCGGGACCTGGTGGTGGGTGTTTTCCCAACTATAGTAGCACCTCAAAATAAGTTAATTTATTTTATAATTTATAATTTCACGAAGAAACAAAACAAATTAAACTTAACAAAGTAAGAACAAATAATTTTTAATTATAACTAAGGAATTAAATTAATTAAATTGAAGAAAAAATAAATTGAATCCTGAATTAATTAAAATAATTAGTTAATGGAAATATTAAATTAAATTAAAATAATTGAAACTTAATAAAGGTAAAATTAGTTATGAAAGAATAAATTATAAAAAGTAAAAAATTATAAAAAAAATTAAAATTTGTTAATTTGAAATAAAATTTGATTACAGAATTAATTAAAAGAATGAATTAACTAATTTATGAAATAATGAAAAGAATAAATTAATTACAAAAAAATAAAAATATTAACTACTAAACTTAAGAATTATTAATTTGAAAAATAATTAGAAAAATAATTAATAAAATAAAATAATAAATGAAATAGTCATTTTGAAAAACAAAAATGATAAAATGAAGTAAAAAAATGAAAATGAATGAAAAAATATTATTGAAACAAAAAAAAATAATAAAAAGAAAAAGTTAGAACAAAATAAAATAATTAAATTTAAATTATTTAAAAAGACAAAAAATAATCAATAAAATACATATTTTTCTAAGAAATAAAAATTTTAGAAATTTAATATAAAAAACACAAAAATTGTTAATTGTTAATTAAAATACATTATTTTAATAATAAAAGTATAATAAAAAGTGAAAAAATGATGTGGTAAAGTGGAAAAAAACAACCACACCAAAGCCCCCATACTTAAATGTTTGTTTGTCATAAAAAAAATGCGTGATTTTTTTTATAAACAAGAAGGAATGATTTTACAGTGAGCTAAAAAATTAAGTATCCCTAGATTATAAAAATAGAAGAACAAAACCATGTCAGACTTTTTCAAGGATGCTAAAAAAGGGTACTACCTAACTTCAACCACCCACTAGAAATCAAGGGAACAAAAATTCATTCACTGTCAAGGATTTCATGCCTCCTTTATGAAATCACCTACTTCCCTACTTCAAATCCAATTTAAGTTCCAATTATAAGAGTGAAAAAAAGTTAGATCAAGTGGAATTAAAATTTAAAAAAAGGCACCTTCAATTATCAGTTTCTCCTAGGTTCCAAAAAAATAAGTCCATTTTTTTTGATCACTTTATTGATACAACTCAAATGATATTCATACAAGTCAATTTTCCACTTCTTCATCTGGGTTCAAAATTACCCTAACTATAATGAACTCATTTTTCTCCACTAGACACTTTTTTTTACTTTTTTTTATTTTTTTACCTAGACATGTATATGAAGATCACTATTCAAAGGAACTTATTTGATATGTACAGAGGGATAACACACACACCTAGTGTTTAGAGTCTCAAATGTTCACCATGAGATCCCATTTTATCATTTTATCTAGGTTTAAAAAACTTATAAGATTACCATTTGAGTTGGATCCATAAAGTGATTAATTTGATATTAAAATTTGAGACCCCTAAGCTCGAGTTTAAAGATCCAATTTCCTAAAGTCATGATCACAATTCCACAAAATTATCCTATCTCACTCTCTTACTTAGTTCATAAATAGAAAATCCATAGAAACAATATGTTACTCCACTCATAAATCATACATCCTCAATAGTTTTAGACTTAGTGCAACACTCAACACCTAACAGATTTTCATCCACCAGGAAAGACTGAATTGATGTGAAAATGGAAGCCAAAAGACCCTCAGGCTGTGAAATAATTTGAAATAATTTGACTATTTTTTTTGATAAAAAACCAATGGGGGAATTGATGTGACCATAATTTTATCACTACATCACAGAAAGACACATCCCCCCACACTTAAAACCCAACATTATCCCCAATGTTGAATCCTAATGCGGGAGATAGTAAAGTTCAAATCGGATGGGAAATTTAGAAATTAAAAGATTGTGAAGGGGTATCAGTTAAGTTTAAAAGTTTTCCTTTACACAAAAAAAAAAACAAAAACAAAAAAAAGGACCCCACCAACCACCACTAGAAAACAAGTGCAATTTATTTTTTATTTTTTATTAAAAAACACATGATTTTAAAAAGAATAAAACAAAATATTTTTCATGTTAGTTCAAATAGAATAATTATGACCAATATAGTATAGTAACAGTAGAATGAAAGTGAAAACAAAGGGTGAAAGCATGTTAAACAACACAGTTCATCTAAATTTGAAACTCACTAGAATCTAGTAGGATAACACCCAAGTAGGAAAACAGATTCACAATTTCAAAAGATAAAAAAGGGTACTTCTCCACACTTAGAAATATGTAGTAGGGAGTAAAATATGAGTTGAAAATAAAAATGAAAAAACAGAACAACATTTCACTTAATACGAGAACTTTGACCATTAATGATTATTCACAGATCCTCTTTTGTACAACTAAGTGAAGTGGTATGTTTGTTCCTCTCCATTTCCTACAAGTTAAGAAAATAAACATAAGAATCCATAATTTAGAGTTAAGAAGAATTAAACCAAATATTTCATTGAAGATATGTTATCTAGATGATGAAATGTGATGCTCCCTTGGATTTCCTTTGCTGAGTTTCTGGAAGAAGTAACACTCTAACAACAACAAGTAATGTGACACCATCAGACAGGAAAGAAAGTGGACTAGAGAATAAATTAGATAGATTTAACTTTATTGAAAAATATAATTAAAAATAAAAAAGAACAGAAAACATGGGTTAGTACCCATGAAACAATGAGTTTATAGTCCTCCGTTAGACTTGGGACACCTTCATTTTTCAAGAAGAGAAATGGCAGCCAAGACCTTTGGCTTCCCTTCAAATAAATGTTTGATCCTTATGACATTGACCAATAATGGTATGTTTTCCTCTCCAACTAGCTCCACAACTACATTAACAAGAACTCTCAAAATAGTGAAGGGTCCTGACCACTTGGTCTTAAACTTACCTAGAAAAAGTTTTAGTCAAGAATTGAACAACAGGACCATCTGACCAATATTGAAATACCTATTTTGAATTATTTAATCATGAAATGATTTCACCCTATATTTTTAAATTTCATCATTCTCATAATATTCCCTCCTAATTTCCTCAATCTCACTTAGCTCTAATAACCTTCTATCACCTGATGACTTAAAATCAAAGTATCAGGCCTTCACTACCCAATAAGACTTTTGATACAATTCCAAAGGTAGATGGATTTTTTATACCAAAGATTCACCTGTATGGTGACATCCCTATGAGATTATTGTAATAAATTATATAGGCCCACAAAGCCTCATTCAACTTCACTCACCAATCTTTCCTAGAGCTAGAAATTGTCTTCTCTAGAATCTATTTGAGCTCCCTGTTTGAGACTTCAGATTTCCCACTAGACTGTGAGTGGTAGATGATACTTGTTTTATGAAAGAATACATACTTCTACATTAAATTTTTGAACTTATAATTCTTGAAGTGAGTTCCATTTTCGGTAATGAATGCTCTAGGCACTCAAAACCTGGAAATTTTTTTATTGATAAAGTTCATCACACTGGAAATAGAATTGTTGGGCAGAGCCACTACCTTAACCCACTTACAAATATAGTACAAGGAAACTAGAATATACTCATTCCCATAAGATTATGGGAAGGTTCCCATGAAATCCAATCCCCAAACACAAAAAATTTCAACCTCAATAATTCCATTTTTATGAAGTTATTGACTTATTCCAACATTTACAGGCATCTAAAACTTGTCACAACCAATGGCCAAACTCCTAGTATCTTTGAACAATATTTTCCAGTATATAATAACATGTACAAACTTCTGAGTAGTACTCTCTCCTTCATGGTTTCCACCCCAAGATGATGAATGAAAACTCTCAATTATGGGAAAAATTTCTTACTAAAAACACATCTCTTAAAAATACCATCATAACATCTTATAAAAATAATAGGATCATCCCATAAATAATATTTCAACTCATAAATCAGATTCTTCCTTTGGTTTTGTGAAAGGTCCTTAGTAATGAAAAAAACAACCAAAAAATTGGAAAAGTTTTCAAACCAAGAAAACTACTGTATATAATCACAAAAAAACTATTCATTAAGGAATGAGGTATCAATTTCTCTTGGTTACTTAGTTTGGGTGTTGGGTAGACTAGAGAATTGGTCTGAAATAACATTTTAAACCCCCTTCTTATCCTTGATAACCAAATCAAACTCCTACAACTATAATTTCCACCTCATGAGCCTGGGATTTGAGTCATTCATAGCCAGCAAGTACTTAATGGATACATGGTCAATGAAAATGATAACCTTAGGCCCAATTAAGAACTATATTATTTTTTCAAGGGTAAAAATTACTGTAGATAATTCCTTTTTAGTAGTGGAATATTTATTTTGAGCATAATACAACAACTTTATAGCATAGTAAATAACATGACACTTCCTTTCCTTTCTCTTCCCCCAAACAACACCTATTTCTAGATCACTTTCATCACACATTATCTCAAATGGGAGAATCTACTCAGGGAATGTTACCATTGGTGAAGTGGTTAGTTTCTCCTTAAGAAGATTAAAGGACTCCCTACAATTCTCATAAAAAACAAAGGGTGTGTCCTTAATAAGCAGTGAGCACAGTGCCCTTGTGATCTTAAAAAAATATTTTATGAACCTCCTACAAAATCCATCATGTCCCAAGAAACTTTTGATCCCCTTGAAATTATTAGGTGGTGGAAACTTTTAGATAACCTAAAAATTTTCATTATCAACCTCAACCCCATTATTAGACACTTTGTGAGCTAAAAAAATTCCATAAGTAGACATGAACAATCACTTTTCCCAGTTGAGAACAAGATTTGTCTCTTGGCACCTTTCAAAAACTACTTACATATTTTCAAGATAGTTTTTAAAATTGCTTCCCATAACTAAAAAACATCCATGAAAACTTCAATTATCATTTCAATAATATTTGATAAAATTTCCATCATTCATATATGAAATGTGGCTGGAGCACCACACAAGCCAAAGGTCATCCGACAATAGGTGAATTTACCAAATGGATAAGTGGAGGTGGTCTTCTCTTAAGCCTCAAGAGAAATGGAAATCTAGTTATATCCTGGATATCCATCAAGAAAATAAAAAACTCATTGTTAGTCAGCCTCTCTAACATTTGGTATAAAAATGGAATAGGAAAATGGTCCTTCCTTGTGGTATCATTGAATTTTTTACTATAACATCCTGCATTTTTAATACATAACATTTCATTATATTTTACAAACAAAGGATCTTTAAAGTCTAGTGTCTTGGAAATCAAGAACATAAAACACGAGAACAACATAAAACATTATTATAAACCACTTTTAAGGATTATTCATAGTTCATACTAAGTTCATTACAACATCTAATAACCTAGGAGCATACATCAAAGTAAAGGGAGAGCAGAAGGCCCAGTAAGGTAAACAAGAGAAACATTTTACATGTGAACTTGAGATACATCAATAAAGTCATGATAAATAACTTTAAGGCATGAGAAAGAGATCACGAGGCATATAATAATAAAAATGAAATGTTTAATAACTTGAATATGTGGCTACAAAATTTAAGTTAGAAAATCATTTCCATATCACCAAGGTCCATCCCCAAGGTGTCATTAAAAAATTACCAAGGTTATTCACCAAGGTATCATTAAAATGGTCATCTCTAGAGATTAAGTCTTTACCCAATGCATTGGAGCGCTATCAGGTCGCACCCTTAATTTGTCTTTATTATCATGTGATCCACATATATAATCTTCAAACATTTCATAAATAACCCATATAGCATAAAAGAAATGGGTTTCATTTCATAATCATAACGTTTTAAAAACTGCTTTAAAGACATGATCTTTATGTCGCTTTAAACCCAAGGAAAAGGAAAGCGGGTTTCATGTATGTAAATCCTAGAATTAAAATAGAAAATTTTGATATATATGTGAATACACCTATAGAAGAATGATCTTTGAGTATTCACTTAATAAAATAAAATAATTTGAGAAAAAGAGAAAGACATTTTGAGACGAAAATTCTACAGCATAACAGCTATGTTATAGGGTTTTAGAAAACATTGAAAAGAAAGGGGACATGGGTAACCCACTAATAAATGATCCATAAAATAGTAGGGGGATATAATATAAAGGATTTAAGAACATGGTAATGAAATTTTAAATATATACCATATTAAATGAAGAACTTGAAAGGAAGACAAAAATAAGATTTCTCTTATGAAAATTCGGCAGCCTAACAACGTTACTTAAAACTTCAAAAAATGAATTGATGAGATAAAATAGGGTCTCTCATAATATGGAAATAAAAATGAATGTATAATAGATATAGAAGATCATACCCCAACATAATAAAAGGAACTTGAATGAAATTACATGAAAATAGAACTTAAAAAATGAGAAGGGTGGAAGAATCCCTTACAAAAATTCGGCAGCCTAAGGACGCCACTTAAACATTCATAAAACAAAATTATGAGAGTAAAAGGGGAGCTATCATCATATGATCATGAAAAGTTCAGTAATAGTAATATAAAATAACATCCCCCAACATAAGAACATGGGTCTTAAATGAAATGACATACAAAAGAGTACTTGAAAAGAAAGAGAGAGGTAGGATCCCTTACCTTGAAGAGTAACTTCAAAAGATTGAAGTTCGGGACCTTGAGAGGATTGAGGGACACTTGTGAGGACTCCTTTGGAGGTAAAGAGACCATAAAATCATTGAGGAGGATTTGGAAATTAAATTAATGAGAGAAAGGATTGGTATTTATAGGAGAAGTGAGGGGACAAAGCATTAATTGCCAAGGGACACCTCATCGGTGGTATTGGAAAAACCATGGGCTTTCCCATGGTATTTTCCCATGGTATTGGACACTTAGGACACCTCATACCTTATATTACTATTCATAAGTCGACCAAAATTATTGTATAATTATTACATCCTTAATGATGTCATTAAACACCTGAAACTCAAAAACTGTATTTTCATTATTCACCGAAAATTCAACTTTCTCTGAAAAATCTCAAAATTTCACCTTAACCAAATATTGATGCTCTGATTTCAAAAATAAACTCCATTTTATGAAAATAATTTTCTAAATATTTTTAATTTAATTTTTAAATAAAAACACTATTCACTGAAAATTCAACTATTTCAGAAAAATCGAAAAAATTCACCTTAACCAAATATCGATGCTCTGATTTCAAAAATGAACTCCATTTTATGAAAATAATTTTATAAATGTTTTTAATTTAATTTTTTTAAATAAAAAACATTATTCACCTGAAAAAACTAATACTTAACCAATAATTTCTGAAACAATTATTTACCTATTTTATTGAATCACATTACTTAATCAAGGTGCCTAAATTGTATTAATATTTTCTTAAGTGAAGTTACTTAATCCATTTGGTCAAATCACTAATCATAACCATAAAATCACTATTCACAATTTACTATTCATCAAAAATTAAGTTGATCTTATTAGACTCTAAATTTCTTATTGAATATAACTATAAAAGACCATTTTTTGAAAATCATTACACATTATTAATTATTTAAGGTTTACATAAATATTTTTAAAATATCCCTTTTCTAAAATTCTTCAATAATATGCATACTATATTTATCCGGACATTTAAAAATTCAAAAACTTCATCATAAGAAGAAATCACAATTTTTATTTAAATCAAAGGATTACACAAGGCAGTTACGGTCTCGTTACATAGCCCCTTATAACACCCGCATATGACCTAAGAGTAAGGTGTGCTAGGGTGATAGAATCTTGGGGTGGCTCGACCAATATTGCCCGAGTAGTTATTTATATCAGCTTTAACTTCTCGCGAAGGCGATTCTGTTCTAGCTTTACACGATGAAGTTCGGCTTGGGTTTGGTCCAGAGCAAAGCCTAAAGGTGCTACCTCCTTCCCGAGTTCTGTAAGATGGGCTTCGATCGGCCTGAGACTACTGGATGGGGCCATCAAATATTCTTTCTATATTAATTAATCAAGATCACTTGTATTTATAGACAATAATCACAACATTTAGTTTCCAACGGTCTTATTGACCAACAGTCATATAACAATCGAAACCCAATGGTCTTATTTTAATTATACTTATTTTATTACATGAAATAGTTTTGTTGAGTACAAAATAAAATAACACACAAAGTTAGGAAACAAAATTTATTCAAAATTTTGGGTCGTTACAATCTTCCCCTCTTAAGAAATTGCGTCCTCACAATTTTAAAATTGGGCTTGGAAATTTCGTTGAAAGTCCCACATCAGAAAAGAGTCAGTAAAACTATTACTTTAAAAGAAATAAATGGAAGTACAAAGGTCACCCGAGTTAACCCATACTAGGATTCCATGTAGGAAAACATGGATATGGAAGAGAAAACAAAGGGCCAAGTTCTGATGGAGAGTGATAGAAAACATGATTAGGAGAAAATTAACCACAAGAAGATCACAAACTTAAGATGTGTTAAACAGTCTTTGATTACCCAGTAGGAAAAGTAAACCAACAACATTTTTATTACATTGCTTTTCATAATTTTAAGGAATTCATTTACTACATAGAATAAAAACATAAGAAAATATATTTACCTTCAAGTAGAGTTTAATCCCTTAATAAGTTTCCACCAAGACTAATATTTTCTCCAAACAATGAGCATTAAAAAAGACTTAATCTCATAAAAAGAACAAGAATCATCTTCTAGAGAATCACATAATCCACAAAAGGATAAATATATTTTCCCTCGTCTTTAGTGATCAACTAAAACTAAAAATCTTAGTACGAGATCATATAATACCTAAAAAGGATAATCCTATATAAAAAGAAATATGACTATTAATCTCTAAAATTCAACAAAAGTACCCAAAGTTCCAGAAATACCATTCAATACACAACCATCCTTAAAATTATTCAGAATAATCCAAACTAATATTGGAACCCAAAACTCAGAAGTATTTAATCACATAGTCTTCCCCAATAAATCTTAACATTTATCTCTAAATAACATCGACTACTATTAAAGTCTCATAGTAAAGTGTAATTAACCTATTCATATATTCTCTATGCTAGGTTCATCATTTTCCAGAAATAACCCAAATCACCATATGTACACAATAAATACATAAATTCCTACAAAAAAAAATTCAACCATTCCTCCTCAAATTAAATCCTATAGTATTTTATTTCCCTTAGGCATATAGTACTCTAAAAGAGAAAACATCATCCAAAATAACCTTTATCATTTAGTCACCAAATAATATTCCTATAAAAAGGATATCCATTTGATAAAACATAAGTTTCCAAATTCAACTTATTCTTGATCCATAAAAATAGCAGGTGCATTAGTCAGTCCGAAGGGCATAACAACAAACTCATAATTCCCATATCTTGATTAGAAGGCAGTTTTTGGAATATCATCATTCTTCACCCTCAATTGAGGATAACCAGAACGAAGATCAATCTTAGAGAAGAATTGAGTCCCACAAAGTTGGTCAAATAAGTCATAAATTCTTGGAAGAGAGTATTTGTTCTTCACTATGATCCCATTCAGTTCTCTATAATCAATGCATAGCTGCATTGATCCATCCTTCTTCTTCACAAAGAGAATTGGTGCTCCCCAAGAAGACACACTTGGTCGGATAAACCCATTCTCCAAAATATCTCAGAGTTTTTTCTTTAATTCCTATAGCTCTACATTTTCCATCCTATAGGGGGTATTTGACATCAGGTGAGATCTAGGTATGAGTTCAATGGATAACTCTACCTCTCTTTCTGGGGGAGGTCCGGGTAACTCCTCAGAAAATATGCCAATGTATTCCTAGATGATGGGGAAATTTTTTAAAAGAATAAATCCTTCATGAGAAACTTATTTCATTTATGAATCTTTTAACTAAAAAGGATTTTATGTCTTAAAAATTCATTCTTAGAAAAATTATATTTTTCTATAATTCCTTCATAATGATTCATAAAAAGCTTGAGATTAACCAAACATATCCCCCGGGAGTGTTGTAACCAAGAGTACAATAAGGCCCATTGTCATGTGCTAGTTCCCATTCGAGTCTAGATCAAAGCGGTGTTTTCGAGTTTTACCCCTATGTACATCTATTCCAGAGCCACCTCTACCTGCTCGTATCTAGATAGGGATGTATTTTCTTGATAAAATACTTACTAAATACTCACCAAAATACCAGGAAGATTTCCTATATTTAAAATTTTCTATAGGGTTCTTCCTAAAGTTTTCATATCCTAATTTACATAAATAACTAAACTATCCTTTGATACCAACTATAACATCCCACCTTTTTATTACATAACATTTCATTACATTTTACAAACAGAGGATCTTTAAAGTCTAGTGTCTTGGAAATCAGAAACATAAAACATGAGAAACACATAAAACATTATTCTAAACCACTTGTAAGGCTTATTCATAGTTCATCCTAAGTTAATTACAATATCTCATAACCTGGGAGTATACATCAAAGGAAAGGGTGAGAAGAAGGCCCAGTAAGGGAAAATAGTGAAACATTTTACATGTGAACTTGAGATACATCAATAAAGTCATGATAAATAACTTTAAGGCATGAGAAAGAGATTATTAGGCATATCATAATAAAAATAACATGTTTCATAACTTGAAGATGTGGTTACAACATTTAACTTAGAAAATCATTTCCATATCACCAAGGTCCATCCCCAAGGTGTCATTAAAAATTTACCAAGGTTATTCACCAATGTATCGTTAAAATGGTCATCTCTAGAGATTAAGTATTTACCCAATGAATTGGAGTGCTATTAGGGCGCACCCTTAAATTTTCTTTATTATCATGTGAGACACATGTATCATCATCAAACATTTCATAAATAACCCATATAGCATAAAAGAAATGGATTTCATTTCATAATCATAACATTTTAAAAACTGCTTTAAAGACATGATCTTTATGTCACTTTAAACACATGGAAAAGGAAAGAGGGTTTCATGTATGTAAATCCTAGAATTAAAATAGAACATTTTGATATATATGTGAATACCCCTATAGAAGAATGATCTTTGAGTATTCAATTAATAAAATAAAATAATTTTAGAAAAATAGAAAGACATTTTGAGATGAAAATTCTAAAGCATAACGACTATGTTACTGGGTTTTAGAAATGTAACGCCCCGACCCGGAAGCCACTAAACCGGTGCTCCGAGCCGGTTCACCACAAGGCCTCAAGCACACCTCCCTGTATGCCAAAGGCTGCCGACTAGCAGTGAGGGCCTAGGGTGTGATAGTGGGGAGACTATGCCCTCATACTAGAGTAAGCAAACAACGGAAATAACTAAGTATCATACACAGCGGAAAGTAAATAGAGTGCGGAAGCAGTAAACAACTAAAATAGATCTAGCCGTAATAGTAAAATGTTGTAAAAGCCCAAACAACTATGCAATACAATACAACACTGGTCACCCACTGGCCGACCATACAGATACAAGTACAAAAGAAACTGAAAGTAAAAGTACAGGGCTATACTACTAACTCTGAGCCAATCTACGTACCCGATCTCCAGACACTGTCGAACTGCAGCAGCCCGATCAGTAGTACCACTCGAGCAGCTCCGCTCGATCATGCAAACTGGGCCTCAGCCCTATCCACTATGAAACTCGTGATCAACCTGTAAAGCAGACACAAGGTCTACACGTACACCAAGGTTCACTTTCAGGGGTGAGAAATAATCTCAGTAGGGCACACCGACAAGCAACCTACAACTGTGCTGCTAAAAGTGTATGCAACAACAAAGTGCTCAGTCTAGCTGGAACACAACAAAAGTAAGTAAACCAAACGTGCTACCACAGTTGAACTCATGGTATGTAATCCCTGTCAACTGGGAAAGTTCCACCATGGATGTACATATCTATATACATACACATGTATAGTCCCACACCTATACACATATACGTAAATATGAATATTCATGATTAAGTGATTCAAATAACAAGAAACCACATCAGCAGTCGATCCTTGGGACCATAAGCCCGATCTCCTGGACATCCTGTGTAAGGGAATTGAGCTGGACATCATGCCACTCAAGTAGTGTATCATTAAGTCGATCTCTGGGTCCGTAATCCCATCAACATGTACCTGCTTTGGTCAACACCGGAAATATATCTCTGAACAAGTCAACCAGAACCAAGCCCTCAGGCTAAACAGAACCTTTCCCTCAGGCTAAACAAAACCATGCCCTCAGGCTAAACAGAACCTTGCCCTTAGGCCTTTCCCTTAGCCGAATCAGTAACCTTGCCCTCAGGTGAAATAGTAAGCTTTCCCTCAGGCCTTTCCCTCAGGCGAATCAGTAACCCTGCCCTCTGGCCTTGCCCTCAGGCTGCATATCACCATGCCCTCAGGCTAAATATCAACTTCCCTCAGGCTGATATAATAAAACCATGCTCTCAGTCTAAGAAAACAATTCCCTCAGGCACAAGTAACCGGGCCAATCCCAAATCATAAAAAGAACTTTATATACAAATCCTTTCAAGGCAAAAGTAATGCTCAATATAAACATGGCATACCCTTGGGTATCCGGGCCAAATGGTTAAACAGAGGAACGCACCCCTGGGTGGTCCTGGATCCAAGAAGTGATCCCAAACAACTGTTTTAACTTATAATTATATTATCTATGAAATTATAGAAATCTTTCAGCAAAGGCCTCAGCCATACGACACCCCAACCATGGCTTCATAGCACGACGATACACAAAGTCAACAGCAGTTGGAATTTAAACACCAGACCACCTACTACTCAGGAACACAAGGCAAAGTAGGCATCCCAATAAACAAGAATACACCTCACATCAGGATCAATAGCCACCAACCAGGAAGCACCTCTGGTAACCACTACAGCATCAGCAAAACCAAGTCAGATATAAACAAACAGTGAGGGTGGCCGAACACCCAACCCAACACTAAAAACATAAACCCACAGATTACTAGCTTGGAATGGGTTCTAGGTGACACCCAAACACCTTCTCTACCCCAACACGATGTAACAACTCAGGTCGGTCAAACAACGGACAACCGCCGGGTCCCACAAGTCAAACACCAAGGAGTCATCCTGCTCAGGATCCTACAGATAACTAGAGAGAAGGGATCCTACACAAGATCCTTATCAAAGAGGAATCCTACATAAGATCCTCGAATTAAGAACAAAAGAGGCAACCCATAACAGGGGTCCTCTCAAAGAAAACATGATAGAGTTCCTATAAGGACACCCGAGTTTAGCCCACAAGCAAGGCATCCCTCAGGGGACCCTTAGAAGCATCCGGTCTCACGGCCTCTTAGGCCAGAAGGGAACGTCTCACTAGGGAAAAATCCTCTAAATAAAAGGTTACAGAAGATATCTAACAGCTAATCTCCTATTAAAGGTCTCAACTAAGTTGGTCTGAACACCCAACTTAACAACCTCGCCAAGTCTCACCCTCAGGCGACGACTGGGCTCGATAAAAGGAGGAAGAATCCCATCCATTTATATAAAAACCACAAAAAACCCATTTATATGACCTATAAATGTCAAAATTATTCCACCATCGAAATATACACGAAACAACACTTACAATCGACTACTCACATGCCCAATTCTGACTTCCAGAGCATAAGATAACCCTAAATTACTAAACTGGAGCAGTATATGGCCAGAGTACATGGCCAAAGCCCATTGGGCCTGCCTGTGTAATAGTAAATGGAATGTAATTTACTGTACATGGAGTTTACTATTCACAAAAAGTTACACCATGTCCATTTTCACCCGAACACATGCCCATGTACCACTACACGGCGTGTACTTTACTGTACACGATGTGTACTTCAAAAAAACCACTAAAACCGTGTTCTATTCCACACGACCAACCACACGGCCACCACTACACGGCGTGTACTCAAAGTAAACGACGTGTACTAAAAAAAACTTCCCTGAATGGGAAGAACACACGGCTTGTTCCTCTGGAACACACGTCGTGTTTACTAGGTTTTCCGACGGAAAATCCCTAAAAACACCCGACTCGCCTGTTTTCGCCCCCGAAACAAGAGATTGAGCCCCATGGGCATAAAAGAAAGAAATATAAGGCTTTAAAAACTTAAAAAAACTTGTTTAAAGGGGATTTATGGTGAAAACATAAATGGCCCTACCTTTGGGAAGAAACCGCCGAAGCTTCGGTTGATTTCACGGCTCCCGATTGCCCTTCGCAGAATCAACGCGTTGAGGGCTTCGAATCGGTACCACTCTTGCCTTCCTTCTCTCCCGTTTTCTCGATCTACCAATTATCCCATGGGACATGGCCAAGGATAATCCACACATGGTGCATGCGCAAGAAGGAGTAGGGAGTAAGAGAGAGAAAAGAAAATAAAAGAAGAAAAGAAAAGAAAAGAAGAAACGAAAAGGAAGAAAAAGGGGCCCGGGCCGACCCCCGGTGCCCGACATGAGTTTATGCCTTCCCTAGGATAAAATACCCATTTCAGACTCAAAGGAGTAGACGAAATCTCAATCCGACACTCTGTTTAAAATTTATCACTCAATGAACTTGCGTGAATAAATTAATATTTAATTTAATAATATTAAATATTAAATATTCCGCCAAAATTCGAACAGCTCAGAATTCCTTCAAACTTTGGTCCTAGGGTAAACACCCTATTCCAGGACCAATAGAGTTGTCAGAGAAATTATCTGAGATCAGTTGGTAGGGTAAAATGACCATATTACCCCTCATGAGCATCCAACAACAAAAATTCAAATTTCTACTCAAAACTACAGTCCAGAAAAACACGAGTTCTTAAAAACTCCTCACCATAAACCTTATCATCCCCGAGAAGCCTAGTGAAAGAACCAACAACCATAATCATAACCCAATCATTTGCACAAACAAGCTATCTAGACTGTCATATGACCGACCTTATAGTGTTAACAACTACCTTCTACATAGAAGATATTCAACTACGACTGATCTGGTACTCCCCACCCTAGGAATACCATTATCATCGTCTTAAAAGAAAACCCTGATCTCAAAAGCTCCAGGAAAACACTGAAGTTTAACCAGAACAAGGATAACCACCCTCAAAGGGCTAATGGTGAACTCCCCACCATATGTCATTCCTTACACTGCTCTAAGAGCACAACTAGAACAAGTTTCATCCTCAATAGGGATGAACCTTAGAATAGAAAATGGAGCTCAATTTAGGGTCTATGCTCTCTCAACATACTCAAGACGAATCAAGATAGCGCATGATCGTCTCTAACAGGAGTACACTAAGATTTCACTAAAGGCGTGTCCGGCTCCCTCCGAGCCATGCTAGCATCCTGCCAAAACCTGACCAGGATTCAAGCACGGGCCAACCACCCTCAAACAGGTTTCCCCAGAACAAAACTTACATCGACCTACAAAGGTTCGAGTCAAAACCAATGGTCCCTAGGTCTTCCACCTAGCCCTACAGAAAAATCCTCCCAACTGGGTCACGAAGGTCTAACCACCTAGCCCAAAAGATCCACAACCTCTTAGAAGATGATAAAGATCACAACGAACAAGAAAAAAAAAACCAAACACAACATACAAGGGCCCTGATCCTCTCCAAGCATCCTCAGAAGGAACTACTCCCTGGAGTTCACAACCCAAGTAGAAGAGAAACTGAACTGACACTCATCGGGTATCTGTATGCAGCAAATACCATAAGTAGGTCCAGTTCACAAGAAAAGCCTTAGTATCTATCAACATCGTTCTCAACGATCCAACAAGATAGACATATACCTGAGAAACAACACCCAATATGGGTTAAATAGAAAGGCATCACGTGCCACATAGACCGACAGGGTCACTACACCACCTGTTCACAAGGAATGAGTCACCATCCTTACACCAATGCCTCAAAATAGATCCACATAACCTGCCATCAGAGTAAAAAGTATGTGAAAGAATACCCAAAGGTCTCAGTCATCAGTAAAAACACACACTAGAAGGCCTATATGTTGTGAATCCTATATGCCTAATATGATGCATGAGACGCCTCTTGCCTTTGCTAGCCAAGAGTCAAAATCCATCACTGGAATCTTACCGATGGTCATGATCCATAGATCCATAGTAAATCAAAACACCACACAACATGGGCATCTCTCAAGGCGAAAATCATATACAACTATAACTTCGCAAAATCAGAACAACAATCCCAAACCCTGGAAACCAGTACTTCTTACCGGAACAAGTGTTCTCGACGCACCAGCCCGATATCCATCACAGGTTCCGACACATTCCTAATACCCCTGTCTACCATATCCCAAATAGTAAATACCAGGAAAGAAAACTCCTTTAATACAACTTTGTAACATCCCGACCTGGAAGCCACTAAAACGGTGCTCTGAGCCAGTTCTCCACAAGGCCCCAAGCGCGCCTCCCCGTACGCTATAGGCTTCCGACTAGTAGTGAGGGACTAGGGTGTGATAGTGGGGAGACTATGACCTCATACCAGAGTAAGAAAATAGCGGAAATAACTAAGTATCATACACAGTGGAAAGTAAACAAAGTGAGGAAGCAGTAAACAACTAAAATAGAACTAGCTGTAATAGTAAAATGTTGTAAAAGCCCGAACAACTATTCAATACAATACAAAACTGGTCACCCACTGGCCGACCATACCGATACAAGTACAAAAGAAACTGAAAGTAAAAGTACAGGGCTCTGCTACTAACTCTAAGCCAATCTATGTACCCAATCTCTAGACACTGTCAAACTACAACAACCTGATCAGTAGTACCACTCGAGCAGCTCCGCTCGATCATGCGACATTGGGCCTCAGCCCTATCCACCATGGAACTCGTGCTCAACTTGTAAAGCAGACACAAGGTCTATATGTACACCGAGGTGCACGTGTAGGGGTGAGAAATAATCTCATTAGGGTACCCCAACAAGCAACCTACAAATGTGCTGCTAAAAGTGTATGCAACAGCAACTTGCTCAGCCTAGCTGGAACACAACAAAAGGAAGTAAACCAAACTTGCAACCAAAGTTGAACTCAGGGTATGTAATCCCTTTCAACTGGGAAAGTGCCACCAAGTATGTACATATCTATATATGTACACATATATAGTCCCACACCTATACATATATACGTAAATATGAATATTCTTGATTAAGTGATTCAAATAACAAGAAACCACATCAGCAGTCGATCCTTGGGACCATAAGCCCGATCTCCTGGACATCCTGTTCCGGTGAATTGAGCTGGAAGTCATGCCACTCAAGTCATGTATCATTAAGTCGATCTCTGGGTCCGTATTCCCATCGATATGTACCTACTTCGGCCAAAGTCGGAAATATATCTCTGAACAAGTCAACCAGAACCAAGCCCTCAGGCTAAACAGAACCTTGCCCTCAGGCTAAACAAAACCATTCCCTCAGGCTAAACAGAACCTTGCCCTCAGGACTTGGCCACAGGAAAATCAGTAAACTTGCACTCAGTCCTTTCCCTCAAGCGAAATAGTAACATTTCCCTCAGGCCTTGCCCTCAGGCGAATCAATAACCTTTCCCTCAGGCCTTTCCCTCAGGCTATATATCACCATGCCATCAGGCTAAATATCAAATTGACCTCAGGTTAATATAATAAAACCACACCCTCAGGCTAAGAAAAAAATTTCCTCAGGCACAAGTAACCGGGCTAAGCCCAAATCATAACAAGAACTTTATATACAAATCCTTTTAAGGAAAAAGTAATGCTCAATATAAACATGGCATACCCTCGGGTATCCGGGCCAAACGACTAAACAGAGGAACACACCCCTGGGTGGTCCTGGATCCAAGCAGTGATCCCAAATAACAGTTTTAACTCATCATTATATTATCTATGAAATTCTAGATATCTTTCAGCAAAGGCCTCAGCCATACGACACCCCAACCCTGGGTTCGTAGCACGACGATACAAAAAATCAACAGCAGTTGGAATTTAAACACCAGAACACCTACTACTCAGGCACACAAGGAAAAGTAGGCATCCCAACAAACAAGAATACACCTCTCATCAGGCTCAATAGCCACCAACGAGGAAGAACCTCTTATAACCACTACAACATCAGCAAAACCAAGTCAGATATAAACAAACAGTGAGGGTGGCCGAACACCCAACCCAACACTAAAAACATAAACCCACAGGATTACTAGCTTGGAACGGGTTCTAGGTGACACCCGGACACCTTCTCTACCCCAACACGATGTAACAACTCAGGTCAGTCAAACAACGGGCAACCGCCGAGTCCCATAAGTCAAACACCAAGGAGTCATCCTGCTCAGGATCCTCCAGATAACTAGAGAGAAGGGATCCTACACAAGATCCTTAACAAAGAGGAATCCTACATAATATCCTTGAATGAAGAACAAAAGAGGCAACCCATAACAGGGGTCCTCTCAAAGAAAACATGAGAGAGTTCCTATAAGGACTCCCGAGTTTAGCCCACAAGCAAGGCATCCCTCAGGGGACCCTTAGAAGCATCCGGTCTCACGACCTATTAGGCCAGAAGGGAACGTATCACTAGGGAAAAATACTCTAAATAAAAGGTTACATAAGATATCTCATAGCTAATCTCCTATTAAAGGTCTCAACTAAGTTGGTCCGAACACCCAACTTAACAACCTCGCCAAGTCTCACCCTCAGCCGACGACTGGGCTCGATAAAAGGAGGAAGAATCCCATAAATTTATATAAAAACCACCAAAAACCCATTTATATGACCTATAAATGTCAAAATAATTCCAACATCGCAATCTACATGAAAAAATGCTCATAATCGACTACTCACACGCCCAATTCTGACTTCCAGAGCATAAGATAACCCCAAATTACTAAACTGGAGCAGTACATGGCCAGAGCCCATTGGGCCTGCCTGTGTAATAGTACACGGAGTGTACTGTTCACAAAAAGTCACACTGTGTCTGTTTTCACCCGAACACATGCCCATGTACCACTACATGGCGTGTACTTTACTGTACACGGCGTGTACTTCAAAAAAACCACTAAAACCGTGTTCTATTCCACACGGGCAGCCACACGGCCACCACTACATGGCGTGTACTCAAAGTACACGGCGTGTACTAAAAAAAAATTTGTCTTCCCCGAATGGGAAGAACACACGGCGTGTTCCCCTAGAACACACGCCGTGTATACTGGGTTTTCCGATGGGAAATCCCTAAAAACGCCCGACTCGCCCGTTTTCGCCCCCGAAACAACAGATCGAGCCCCATGGGAATACAAGCAAGAAATATAAGGATTTAAAAACTTAAAACAACTTGTTTAAAGGGGATATATGGAAAAAACATAAATGACCCTACCTTTGGGCGAAAACCGCCGAAGCTTCGGTTGATTTCACGGCTCCCGGTTGCCCTTCGCCGAATCAGCGTGTCGAGGGCTTCGAATCGGTACCACTATTGCCTTCCTTATCTCCCGTTTTCTTGATATCCCAATTCTACCATGGGACATGGCCAAGGATAATCCACACATGGTGTGTGCACAAGAAGGATGAGGGAGGAAGAGATAGAAAAGAAAAGAAAAGAAGAAAAGAAAAGGAAGAAAAGGGGCACGGGCCGGCCCCCGGCGCCCGACATGAGTTTATGCCTTCCCTAGGATAAACTCCCCATTCTGAACTCAAAGGCACAGACAAAATCTCAATCTGACGCTCTGTTTAAAAGTTATTACTAAAATAACTCGCATGAATAAATTAATATTTAATTTAATAATATTAAATATTAAATATTCTGCCAAAATTCGAACAACTCAGAATTCCTCCAAACTTCTATCCTATGGTAAACACCCTATTTCGAGACCAACAGAGTTGTCATAGAAATTATTTGAGATCAGCTGGTAGGGGAAAATAACCATTTTACCCCTCATGAGCATCTAACAGCAAAAATTCAAATTTCTGATCAAAACTGCAGTCCGGAAAAACACGGGTTCTTACAAACTCCCCACCATAAACCTTCTCATCCCCGAGAAGCCCAGTGAAAGAACCAACAACCATAATCATAACCCAAGAATCTGTACAAACAAGCTATCTAGACTGCCCGATGACCAGCCTTATAGTATTAACAACTACCTTCTACGCAGAAGATATTCAACTACGACCGATCTAGTACTCCCCACCATAGGAATACCCTTATCGTCATCTTAAAAGAAAACCCTGAGCTCAAAAGCTCCAGGAAAACACTGAAGTTTAACCAGAACAAGGATAACCACCCTCAAAGGGCCAATGGTGCACTCCCCACCATATGTCATTCCTTACACCGCTCCAAGATCACAACTAGAATAGGTTTCATCCTCAATAGGGATGAAACTTAGAAAAGAAAAAGGAGCTCAGCGTAGGGCTGAAGCTCTCTCAGCATACTCAAGACGAATCAAGATAGTGCATGATCGTCTCTAACATAAGTACACTAATATTTCACTAAAGGCGTGTCCAGCTCCCTCCGAGACACGCTAGCATCCTGCCAAAACCTGACCAGGATTCAAGCACGGGTCAACCACCCTCAAATAGGTTTCCCCAGAACAAAACAGAAATCAACCTACAAAGGTTCGAGTCAAAACCAAGGGTCCCTAGGTCTTCCACCTAGACCTACAGAAAAAGCCTCACAACTGGGTCACAAAGGTCTAACCACCTAGCCCAAAAGATCCACAACCTCTCAGAAGATGGTAAAGATCACAATGAACAAGGAAAACAAAACCAAACACAACATACAAGGGCCCTAATCCTCTATGAGCATCCTCAGAAGGAACTACTCCCTGGAGTTCACAACCCAAGTAGAAGAGAAACTGAACTGACGCTCATCGGGTATCTGTATACAGAAAATACCACAAGGAGGTCCAGTTCACAAGAAAAGCCTTAGTATCTATCGACATCATTCTCAACAATCCAAATAGATACCCACAAACCCAAGAAACAACACCCAGTAAGGGTTAAACAGAAAGGCATCACGTGCCACATAGACCGATGGGGTCACTGCACCACCAGTGCACAAAGAATGAGTCATCATCCTTACACCAACGCCACAACATAGATCCACATAACCTGCCATCAAAGTAAAAAGTATGTGCAAGCAGACCCAAAGGTCTCAGTTGTCAGTAAAAACTCACACTAGCAGGCCTATATGTTGTGAATCCTATGTTCCTAGTATGATGAATGAGACGCCTCTTGCCTTTGCTGGCCAAGAGTCAAAATCCATCCCTGGAATCTTACCAATGTCCATGATCTAGAGATCCATAGTAAATAAAAACACCACATAACATTTGCATCACTCAAGGTGAAAATCATATACAAATATAACTTCGCAAAATCAGAACAACAATCCTAAACACTGACAACCAGGACTTCTTACCGGAACAAGTGTTCTCGACGCACCAGCCCGATATCCATCACAGGTTCTGACACATTCCTAATACTCATGTCTACCATGTCCCAAATAGTAAAGACTAGGAAAGAAAACTCCTTTGATACCACTTTGTAACGTCCTGACCCAGAAGCCACTAAACCGGTGCTCCGAGCCGGTTCTCCACAAGGCCCCAAGTGCACCTCCCCGTATTCCAGAGGCTGCCGACTAGTAGCAAGGGCCTAGGGTTTGATAGTGGGGAGACTATGACCTCATACTAGAGTAAGAAAAGAGCGGAAATAACTAAGTATCATACCCAGCGGAAAGTAAACAGAGTGCGGAAGCAGTAAACAACTGAAATAGAACTAGCTGTAATAGTAAAAGTTTGTAAAAGCCCGAACAGTTATGCAATACAATACAACACTGGTCACCCACTGAACGACCATATAGATACAAGTACAAAAGAAACTGAATGTAAAAGTACAGGGCTCTGCTACTAACTCCGAGCCAATCTATGTACCCGATCTCCAGACACTGTCGAACTGCAGCAGGCCGATCAATAGTACCACTCGAGCAGCTCCACTCGATCATGCAACACTGGGCCTCATCCCTATCCACCATGCAACTCATTCTCAACCTGTAAATAAGATACAAGGTCTACACGTACACCGAGGTGCACGTGCAGGGGTGAGAAATAATCTCTGTAGGGCACCTCGACAAGCAACCTACAACTGTGCTGCTAAAAGTGTATGCAACAGCAACATGCTCAGCCTAGCTGGAACACAACAAAAGGAAGTAAACCAAATGTGCAACCACAGTTTAAATCAGGGTATGTAATCCATATCAACTGGGAAAGTGCCACCATGGATGTATATATCTATATATGTACACATGTATAGTCCCACACCTATACACATATACGTAAATATGAATATTCATGATTAAGTGATTCAAATAACAGGAAAACACATTAGCAGTCGATCCTTGGGACCATAAGACTGATATCTTGGACATCCTATGCAAGGGAATTGAGCTAGACTTCGTGACACTCAAGTCGTGTATCATTAAGTCGATCTCTGGGTCCGTAATCCCATCGACATGTACCTGCTTTGGCCAATGCCGGAAATATATCTCTTAACAAGTCAACCAGAACCAAGATGTCAGGCTAAACAGAACCTTTCCCTTAGGATAAACAAAACCACTCCCTCAGGATAAACAGAACCTTGACCCCAAGCCTTTCCCTCAGGTAAATCAGTAACCTTGCCCTCAGGCCTTGCCCTCAGGTGAAACAATAACCTTGCCCTCAGGCCTTTCCCTCAGGAGAATCAGTAACCTTTCCCTTAGGCCTTACCCTCAGGCTATATATCACCATGCCCTCAGGATAAATATCAACTTTCCCTCAAGCTAATATAATAAAACCACACCCTTAGTCTAAGAAAACAATGCCCTCAGGCACAAGTAACCAGGCCAAGCCCAAAGCATAACAAGAACTTTATATACAAATCCTTTCAAGGCAAAAGTAATGCTCAATATAAACATGGCATACCCTCGGGTATCTGGGCCAAACGGCTAAACAGAGGAACTCACCCCTGGGTGGTCCTTGATCCAAGTAGTGATCCCAAACAACAGTTTTAACTCATCATTATATTATCTATGAAATTCTAGATATATTTCAGAAAAGGCCTCAGCCATACGACACCCCAACCATGGGTTTGTATCACGACGATACACAAAATCAACAACAGTTGGAATTTAAACACCAAAACACCTACTAATCAGGCACACAAGGAAATGTAGGCATCTCAACAAACAAGAAGACGCCTCGCGTCTGGCTCAATAGCCACCAACCAGGAAGCACCTCTGGTAACCACTACAACATCAACAAAACCAAGTCAGATATAAACAAACAATGGGGGTGGACGAACGCCCAAACCAAAACTAAAAACATAACCCCACAGAATTACTAGCTTGTAACGGGTTCTAGATGACACCTGAACACCTTCTCTATCCCAACCTGACGTAACAACTCAGGTCAGTCAAACAATGGGCACCCACCGAGTCCCACAAGTCAAAGACTAAGGAGTCATCCTGCCCAGGATCCTCCAGATAACTAGAGATAAGGGATCCTACATGGGATCCTTATCAAAGAGGAATCCTACATAATATCCTCGAATGAAGAACAAGAGAGGCAACCCATAACATGGGTCCTCTCAAAGAAAACATGAGAGAGTTCCTACAAGGACTCCCGAGTTCAGCCCACAAGCAAGGCATCCCTCAGGGGACCCTTAGAAGCATCCAGTCTCACGACCACTTAGGCCATAAGGGAACGTATCACTAGGGAAACATCCTCTAAATAAAAGGTTACAGAAGATAGATCATAGCTAATATCCTATTAAAGGTCTCAACTAAGTTGGTCCGAACACCCAACTTAACAACCTCGCCAAGTCTCACCCTCAGGCGATGACTGGGCTCGATAAAAGGAGGAAGAATCCCCTCCATTTAGATAAAAACCACAAAAACCCCATTTATATGACCTCTAAATGTCAAAAGGATTCCACCATCTTGATCTACACATAAAAATGCTCAGAATCGACTACTCACACGCCCAATTCTGACTTCCAGAGCATAAGATAACCCCAAATTACTAAACTGGAGCAGTACATGGCCAGAGTACATGGACAGAGCCCATTCGGCCTGCCTGTGTAATAGTACACGACATGTAATTTACTGTACATGGCGTGTACTATTCAAAAAAAGTCACACCGTGTCCGTTTTCACCCGAACACATGCCCATATACCACTACACGACGTGTACTTTACTATACACGACATGTACTTCAAAAAAACCAATAAAACCGTGTTCTATTCCACATGGCCAGCCACACGACCACCACTACATGGAGTGTACTAAAAAAAAACTTTGTCTTCCCTGAATGGGAAGAACACACAGAGTGTTCCCCTAGAACACAAGCCGTGTATACTGGGTTTTCTGACGAGAAATCCCTGAAAACGCCCGACTTGCCCGTTTTCGCCCCCGAAACAACATATCGAGCCCCATGGGCATACCAAAAATCAATATAAGTCTTTAAAAACTTAAAACAACTTTTTTAAAGGGTATCTATGGTGAAAAAATAAATGGCCCTACCTTTTTGCGGAAACCACCGAAGCTTCGGTTGATTTCACGGCTCCCGGTAGCCCTTCGCTGAATCAGCACGTCAAGGGCTTCGAATCGGTACCACTCTTGCCTTCCTTCTCTCTCATTTTCTTGATCTCCCAATTCTCACATGGGACATGGACAAGGATAATACACACATGGTGCGTGCGTAAGAAGGAGGAGGGAGGAAGAGAGAGAAAATAAAAGAAAAGAAGAAAAGAAAAGGAAGAAAAAGGGGACTAGGCCGGCCCCCGGCACCCGACATGATTTTATGCCTTCCCTAGGCTAAAATTTCCATTCCGAACTTAAAGGTTCACACGGAATCTCAATCCGATGCTCTGTTTAAAATTTATCACTAAACGAACTTGCATGAATAAATTAATATTTAATTTAATAATATTAAATATTAAATATTCCGCCAAAATTCGAACAACTCAAAATTCCTCCAAACTTTTGTCCTAGGGTAAACACCCTATTCCGGGACCAACAAAGTTGTAAGAGAAATTATCTGAGATCAGATAGTAGGGGAAAATGACCATTTTACCCCTCACAAGCATCCAACAGCAAAAATTTAAATTTCTACTCAAAACTGCAGTCCGGAAAAACACGGGTTCTTACAAGAAAACATTGAAAAGAGAGGGGACATGGGTCACCCACTCATAAATGATCCATAAAACAATATGGGGATAGAATATAAAGGATATAAGAACATGGTAATTAAATTTTAAAGATATACCATATGAAATAAAGAACTTGAAAGGAAGACAAAAATAAGATTTCTCTTATGAAAATTTGGTAGCCTAACAACGTTACTTAAAACTTCAAAAAATGAATTGATGAGATAAAATAGGGTATCTCATAATATGCACATAAAAAGGATATTATCATAGATATATAAGATCATACCCCAACATAAGAAAAGGAACTTGAAAGAAATGACATGAAAATAGAACTTGAAAAATGAGAAGGGTGGAAGAATCCCTTACAAAAAATTTGGCAGCCCAACGACGCCACTTAAACATTAATAAAATGAAATGATGAAAGTAAGAGGGGATCTATCATCAAATGAAAATGAAAATTTCAGTAATAAGAATATAAAATAACATCCCCCAACATAATAACATGGGGATTAAATGAAATGACATACAAAAGAGTACTTGAAAAAGAAAGAGAGAGGTAGGATCCCTTACCTTGAAGAGTAACTTCAAAAGCTTGAAGGTCAGGACCTTGGGAGTCTTGAGGGAACATTGGGAGGACTCCTTGGGAGGTAAAGATACTAGAACATCATTGGGGAGGATTTGGAAATGAAATTAATGAGGGAAAGGCTTGGTATTTATAGGAGAAGTGAGGGGACAAAGCATTAATTGGCAAGGGACACCTCATCGGTGGTATTGGCAAAACCATGGGCTTGCCCATGGTATTTTCCAATGGTATTGGCCACTTGGGACACCTCATACCTTATATTACTATTCATAAGTAGACCAGAATTATTGTATAATTATTACATCCTTAATGATGTCATTAAACACCCAAAACTCAAAAACTGTATTTTCACTATTCATAAAAAATTCAGCTTTCTTCGAAAAATCCCAAAATTTCACCTTAACCAAATATCAATGCTCTGATTTGAAAAATGAACTCCATTTTATGAAAATAATTCTCTAAATATTTTTAATTTAATTTTTAAATAAAACACTATTCACTAAAAATTCAACTGTTTCAGAAAAATCCAAAAAATTCACCTTAACCAAATATCGATGCTCTGATTTCAAAAATGAACTCCATTTTATAAAAATAATTTTCTAAATATTTTTAATTTAATTTTTTAAATAAAAAACTCTATTCACCTGAAAAAACTAATACTTAACCAATACTTTTTGAAACAGTTATTTACCTATTTTATTGAATCACATTAACTAATCAAGGTGCCTAAATTTTATTAATACTTTATTAAGTGAAGTTACTTAATCCATTTGGTAACATTACTAATCATAAGCATAAAATCATTATTCATAATTTACTATTTATCAAAAATTAAGTTGATCTTATTAGACTCTAAATTTCTTACTAAACATAACTGTAGAGGACCATTTTTTGAAAATCATTACACATTATTAATTATTTAAGGTTTACATAAATATTTTTAAAATATCCTTTTTCTAAAATTCATCAATAATTTTCATACTATATTTATCCGGACATTTGAAAATTCACAAACTTCATCATAAGAAGAAATCGAATTTTTTATTTAAATCAAAGGATTACACAAGACAGTTACGGTCTCGTTATATAACCCCTTATAACACCAGCATAGGACCTAAGAGTAAGGTGTGATAGGGTGATAGAATCTTTGGGCGGCTCGACCAAAATTGCCCGAGTAGTGATTTCTATCAGCTTGAACTTCTCACGAAGGCGATTCTATTCCAGCTTCACACGATGAAGTTAGGATTGGATTTGGTCCAGAGCAAAGCCCAAAGGTGCTACCTCCTTCCCGAGTTCTGTCATATGAGCTTCGATCGGCCCGAGACTACTGGATGGGGACATCAAATCTTATTTCTATATTAATTAATCAAGATCACTTGTATTTATAGAAAATAATCACAAAATTTAGTTTCCAATGGTCTTATTGACCAACGATCATATAACAATCGAAACCCAATGGTCTTATTTTAATTATACTCATTTTATTACATGAAATAGTTTTGTTGAGTATAAAATAAAATAACACACAAAGTTAGGAAAAAAAATTTATTCAAAATTTTGGGTCTTTACATCTATAATCTGTAGAGACACTCCATTTATTCATAGATATTGTTTGGATTTTCTCATTTTTATCATTTTTACCACTATAACACCACTCTTTTTGGGTACTACCTAGATAGGACTTACCCAAGGACTGTCAGAAATAGGAAAAATGATCCCAAAATCAATAAATTTGATGAATTATTCTCTCACCACATCTTTCATGTTTGGGTTAACTCTACTTTGGGATTACACTCTTGGTTTACACTTAGGTTCCATGAGAATTTTTTGTATGAAGAAGGATAAAATTATACCCTTTATGTCAGCAATTGACCATCCAATGATAGACTTGTACTTCCTCAAAACTATAAGCAAGTTATCCTATTAGATTACCTATAGATTGGATGAGATGATCATAGGTAGGGTGTATTTATATCCTAGAAAGGAATATTTCAGATGGTAAATGAGGGGTTTTATCTCTAGAATGGGTGATGATTGGCTTGAGGAAAGACACTTGGACCTGGGTGGAATAAGGTCTTTATGCTGTCTCTTAAAGAAGGAAGTGTAGAAGGCTTACTCATCATCACTATTAATTCTAGAAAATTTTTTCTCACATGAATAATCTTCTAAAATTTAATATTTATAAATCCTAATTACTACTAGTTTAATAGTAATAAGGGTATCAAACCATAGGGAATTACTGATTATCTGCTAGTGAAAAAACAAAGAAAAAAATTAAAACAAAAAAACACAAAAAATAACAATGGATAATGGTGTAATTGTGAAGTGAATGAAATTGTGAGTGTGTGTAATTGAATGAAAGTGTATATAAACAATAATACATACAATAAAAAAATACAATAAGAATAATCAATTGATGAGAAGGGGGAATTAGCCGGCTGGTTTCAATACTGAATTTCACCTGTTCATACACTAGAATTTAAACACATGGATCTGATTCAAGGAAGATGACCAAATTTTTCATCAGTTAAACTTGTGAAAGAACTTACCTCTATAGTTTACCAATTAGATAGATCATTAAATCACAAGTTAAGAACAAATTAGTAATCATTGAGTTCAAATTGTCAGTTGAACTCAGTGTGACTCTCTCTCTCAAGCTTGATTATATTTTTAATGAAGTCCTCAAATTAAAGAAAATTTGAGTTTAAATATAATTAAGACTAGTTTTCACCGATTCTTCATGTTTTGAAAAGAATAATTATTCAGAGAGAGAGAGAGAGGAATTCTAGTATAAGAACACATGTATGAATAAGGGAAATTCAGATTTATCCAACTCATCCTATTCCCCCGAAAGAGATTATCTAGCATCATGATTAAGTTCAATAGATTAACAGATTTAAAAATAGACGAGTTCATGTTGTAGAAATGAAGAAAATAGAAGAATAAAGAGAGATGTAATATTTCTCATTTCTTGGTCTCTAGTAACTCCAATGTCCTGATCTCCGATCTCTGCTCTTGCCTGATGCTGATAGTGTATGTATGTGGTGTGATATCCTACCCTAGGAATCTGGAATGGGGTTTGGAATGGGATTGAGAAGTGTCATATGCTCCTGCTGCCTAGGTATTCTCTAATGTGTAGGAAGTGAATAATATCATGATCTGCTGCTTCTCCTACTGCTTTTGGAGCCTTCTAATCCACCTCAAAAGTTCCTGTCACCCCTCCTGGATAAATTATTTGGCATCTGCATAGAACTTTCATAGTGTCTCATATTCCCTGGCAGTGACTGAACCATAAAATCCCTCCAACTAAATGATCCCACACCATGAAACCCCACCACATGATCCTTCACCTTGAAAAAGAAAAATAAGAAACAATCAGTTTGAAATAAACAAATGTAACTTAATTAAATAATAAATATAATTACTATATTAAAATATATTTTATATTTATTATTAAACATAAAAAACTATTTATAGAAAAAATAATACTTATTAATATATTTATAAAAACCTATTAATATTATTAATATAATTAGAAATATATATGTATATATATAATTATATTTATACTTTTATAAATATATTAATTAATTTAATTATATCTAAAATAATGTTTTTATAAATTCTAATATACCTAATATTATTTATATTTATTTTATTATTATTATATATATATATATATTATATTATATTATATATTAAAAAAATAAAAATAGAAATGAGTAAAGGGGGATAGGGGTTTGGGTAGCGGACATGGAACTTATTAGATAATCAACCCATCAATCAAAACCTTTTGTGGGATTCATCATGTTTACTATCTTTAGTTTCGTTTGAATAAAAATAAGTAGGTTGGGTGTTAAAATAGTTTAAAGGAAGGATTCAGGGTCAATTTTAGGGTATATGCAAGGGGTAATCCTCAATATAACATGGAATAGACCTCTGGTGTAGGCTTCAGAGTGGTGAGAAAGACACCAATTGATCTTGGTTCAACCAATTGGATCAACCTAATATGGAAAAGAATCCTTGTTCTAGATTAATTGACAACCTAAGATCTATAATCTTAGCTTCTAGGCAGAAATAATTATAGGCTATTGGCCCTACCTTGATCTTCTCCAACCAGGTCATGGTCATTCAACTTGTACCTCCAATGGTCAGAGATAATATAAGAGAATGAGATTGAAAATTGTTTAAAACCTATTTACTATCCATAAGGCTACCTAGTTTTTATTTTAGATATTCATTAGGCCCAACTACCCCTACTCTTGACCCCTAACCTTAAGCAGGTTAGCCGCACATGAAAGAATTTGATGAAAGTAGGGAAATAGATCAAGACATGATTTTCATAATAAATAATTGAAAGAAATCATAGGAATTAAAAATTGAAATCATGAAAAATCAATTAAATACTAACTTGGATTAAGAAACAATGAAGAATTCAGTGACAATCAAAGTTGCATGGCAAATGAGATTGGAAATGGAACATTGGAACAACAATGATAAAAAACGTGTCTTGGAATTAGAAATTAAAACAAAAAAATGTATAGAATAATAAAATAAATCATTATAGACATACATAATTGAAAATGGAAAAAAAATGGGGAAGAATGAAATAAAGGAAGAAAATAAGTTCCCGAGTCTGGGTGCTCTCCTACACATCGAGGGTGTTGAAATATTTACAGAGCCATAAATTTACACGATGTGTAAATAGTTCACACTGTTTACTACGTTAGGTGTCTTCTGTTTTGACACTTACATGATGTTTAATTAGTTTTCATTCCATGTACTTAATATCCACTAAATCCTTTGAATATTTTTTTATCTTCATAGATTTTTTGACTTAAATATTCAGCAAAAAATGGGTTTGAACTTTCTCACAATGTGTAATGAGTTCATGCCTTGTAATTATTAGATTTTGACTTCATATCTTTCAAGATGTGTAATTATGATACACATCGCACACTAAGTTCACACTTGTTTTTGGGATTCACAACTTTTAATTCAGATAACATATGGTCTCTTCAAGGAGTAAACATCATGTAATTAAGATTCAAAATGCATAATGATGATTTCTACCTTTTTTACAACATTACTCCTTTGAGCCTCAAATTCCTAATTCCTATAAAAACACATCAAAACCCAGTGTATTATCAAGAAAATAATGATTGAACATTACTGATATGTATCTAAAATTTATATATAATTTGGATTATAAAACCCCCATATACTTGAATAATTACTTGTCCTCAAGAAAAAAAGGATCTTAAAAGGGATTCCAAATAAAAAAATCTTTAAACAAGAAACATGCATTACAACCAGGAAATTAAAACTAAGTACAAGAAGAAAAAGTAAGTCCACCAGAATCAATCCTGTAGATAAAATTAGACATGCCTCATAATCAAGTTCTTTATTCAGATTATTTATTCCTTTAATTAGAATTTCATAACTATTTCTCAAAATCTATACCTATTTTTCAATTTACCACACACTAAACTTTCTCTCATCACTCAAGGTAAAATATAAATAGAGTTTTTCTCATATACTGAATACATGTTATTAACCATATTATTGCATTTTTTATATCATATCCACTTCATAAATACAAATAAAAAATCAATTATGAGGGCTTTAAAAATAAGGTTCAAATGAATCTGAGGCTATGGGCTGGTGGGTAAGTGATAAAAATTAGGATCAAAGAGGAGGGTAAGCTCTAAAGTAAGATGAATGATAATTTTTAACATTTCAATGAAGTAACTCCTCATATAAAAAATATATCCATGCTCTAAAAAGCTCAAAGAGGGTCTGTGAATATATCAAGTATCAGGAATATACCATATTACTTTATTTTTTTTATTTTTTTAAAAAATTATTTCAAGTCCATATCTAATATTCATCACCTAACCACATATGATCCATCATAGGATTCATTAGTCTGGTAATGGTGATTTTTGACCTTCCTAATACACAAACCAATTTTTATATATATTTTTTTTTCAAAGAAAGAAGTTAAGTGTAGAAAATGCCAAAAGTAATCATAGACCACCTTATAAAAATCTGGTGAAAGTGCCACTATATGTCTCCTCAGTATTAATATCCAATGTCAATTACTAAGGAAAATCCGCCCACACTTTTTCAAAGTAAAATCATGAATAATACCAAGAGAAGGGTAGGAATGGATAATAGTCTTGAAATGGCTCCAACCTAACAAGGTTATTCAGGGCTACAATGGGAAAAAAGGAAAGGTGTATAGGTGGGACTCTGAAAAAATGGCTCATCAAAGATTGTATCAATAATTTTAAAATTGTATTTATTCAATAATATCCTCAATAATATATTAATACAAGTTCTAATAGGTTTATATGACCCAAGTATCTCTCAATAAATATGTTCAAAAAAGAATATGATAGTTTAAGTCAAGAATCCTCTCAGGAATGAGAGTAAAAAAGAAAAATTGGAAATAACTCAGGGAATATTATCCAATAAAAAGTCAATAAAAAGTAATTGTAAGAGTCAAAAATTAGAATTAGAATACTCAACTCAGTGATCATGCTAAAAATATAAACCAGAATAGAAAAAATATTTCCCACATATTCATCCCAACTTGGTATTTTATTTAAATGGGTGTAAATATTTTTCAGGTTTAAACCATGATTTTAATGAAAAATGTTTCCTAGATTAATGAAAATAGGAAATAATCCAAGTATGTCATTAATAAGGCTCAATAAAGACTCCCCAACACTTAAAATGAGACAGTGTTCAAAATTTTTATGAAAGCATTGTGGGAGAGAAAGCAAGTATAGTATAGTGAAAATTGGTATGATATTTTAGGAATTGAAAATAGGGAATCGAGAGCTCCCTATGGTAAAATTCATGCCATGGGGAATATTTTTGGATGTTGATTGAAAATTTTACTTCCTAAAAACAATTGTTTAAAAAAATATATGCACTATAAAAACCACTAGTCCATAGAGGTTAACCAATTCAGAAGTAGAAAAATGAGTAGGTGATGTAATGGCTCAGACCTCTTTGGTCTATTACTCTGTGAAAATCAAGTGTTTGAGGTGTTTTGGTGGTTAAAGTGACTTATCCCCAACAATTTTCCAAATTTACAATTCCGTGAACAGTTCCACTAGTGAGACCGGTGTGAACAGTTCCACCGATAGATTGGTGTGAACAATTCCACCAGTAGAATGGCATGAAAAGTTCCACCAGTAGACTGGTGTGAACAGTTCCATCGGTAGTCCGGTGTGAACAGTTACACCGGGGAGACTGGTGTGAATAGTTCCAATGGTAGACCATTGTGAACAATTCTACTGTTGAGACTGATGCGAACAGTTCCAACGGTAGACCGGTGTGAATAGTTCCAATGACAGACCGCTGTGAATAGCTCTAATGGTAGATCACTGCGAATAGTTCCAATAGTAGACTGATGTGAACGGTTCCATCGGTGAGACAGATGTGAAAAGTTCCTATGGTAGACTAATGTGAACAGTTCCAATGGTAGACCAATGTGAATAGTTCCAACAGTAGAACGATGTGAACAGTTCCAATGGTAGACCGATGTGAACAGTTCCAATGGTAGATTGATGTCAACAGTTCCATTGGTGAGACCGATGTGAACAGTTCCAATGGTCGACCGATGTGAACAGTTCCAACAGTAGACTGATATGAATAGTGTTTCCCATCGGTGAGACATTCTGTGAAAAGTGTTTTCAGAATAGTGAGGTTCCAACATTAGCCTCTATTTCCTTTGAAAAATTTTGAGTTCATGAACAGTGTTCCAGAACGGTGAGGTTTCAACAACAGTCTCTATTTCCTTTGCCAAATTTTGAGTTTATGAACAGTGTTTCTAGAATGGTGAGGTTCTAACAACAAACTCTATTTCCTTTTCCAAATTTCAAGTGCATGAACAGTGTTTCCAGAACGGTGAGGTTCCAATAGTAGCCTCTATTTCCTTCGTCAAAATTCATGTTTGGTGTACAGTGTTTCCATATTCCTATAGTTTCTCCCCTTTAACATTTCCTTTGATGTAAAATGAATTTAAAAACTCATTTTAAGGACTCTAAGGCCAATTCAAAGGCTATAACTCCTATATTAACTTTCCTAATGCTCATGATACTTTTACTTGGTCAAATCGTGTGGTTTAGTGCGATCATCTTTTACTGGAAAATCCAGCGTATCTTAAACTGCTGCTTCGTTAAATCTTCTAAAGGGACGAGATATCTTCCTCTCTTGTTCTTCCTCCTTGTTCTCTAGTGTGATATGCTCGAGCCTTTCTTTTCTTCTCGTAGGAGTTGTACGATCAAAATTTCTTTCTTGGATTGGTTCTCCCTGAATTTATTCTTGCTGCAAGTGTACCCTCTATTTTTGGTGCAACCAAGCATTATCGATCAATATTCGATATAAGGTATGATCTATCATCATTATTTTGGGTTCATCTCCTTCTGTTTCTCCTTTCTTTTTTATGGAATTCTATCTCCATGTTCCTAATGGAATTTTCTTGGGTGTTGGTCGGTGTGGTGGTATCTCTGCATCCTCGGGTGGATGCTGTCCTCCAAGAGAGGTGACCGTGATCTGTTTTGTTAGTCTATTAAAATAGCATCAAAAAACTTTTGAGGTAGTGGATTCGTTGCTTCTATATTCTTTTACATGAAAATGTAGTGTTAACATGTTTTAGCCTACTGGATCACAATGGAATTGACATATTAAATATTTGAACTAAATAAATAAATTGATATCTCTAGTATGTTATTGCCTCTTGTTTTTCTAGATAGCATGATATCTATGCTTTATTTGTTTAGATTTTCGTTCTTTATGTAAATTGGTAAAGAACTTAAACTCGTAATTAATTGATAATTATTTGGCTAAAGATAAAGAGGCATGTAAATGAATTTGGTTGTTGTTGTTGTAATTTTATATTAATCGAATTGATGCAGTAAGCATTTTTAATCAATTTGTGATAGATTAAAGTTTAGGTTTCCCATCATTGGAACCTACAAATAATAAATTGGTTAATTTTATATGGATTAAATGACTGGTTGTTTGATACTAGATAATGCCTCATAGTGTTCTAAGTTACCCTCTTGCTTTCTTAAGGTCCAATAGCCCAATTGATATGATTTTTGTTTTCTTACTACTTATTTTGTGATATATGGGGGCATAGAGGCCTATTGATTGTGGAAACAATTTAATCCTAGAGTGGTGAGATGCATTTGTTTATGTATGTGGGTTTCGGGGAGGACACTGGAGATGGTGGAATGGGTTGGATGTGAATGTTTGGATGCTTGATGTTTCTTGTTGGTTTTTTATCTTCTTTAATTTCCCCACAACTCAAGGCATCTGGTTTTCTTACCCTCCTTTTAAAAGGGGAGAAGACGTGCGGGGTATGCCACATGATTTACATGTTTATCTTACCAAGGGAGGATGGGTCTACGCTCTTGCTATAGGTGCAAATTACTCGACGGGTAGTTCACCTACTCACCATGTTGAGCCCCTTGTGTTTAGTAGATTAGAATGTTTTTATATAATTCCTTGGAATATGGGGATGTAATGCTATTAATAAATGATTGAATAAATGATTTTAACCCATGGGGTTGGATCTTGCTGGGACACAATGATGAGGTTGAAATTTTAAAAGAACAGTGAAATTTGGGTGTGATGCTAATGAAATATAATATGGAAATTGTTAATGGTTAATTAATGTTTAAATAATTAATTAACGTAAAGTTTAAATGATAAAAAAGGGAATAAAGTAATGTAATAATTCTCTTTAAATGTTCGTGTGATTATAATAAACCTAATCTTAGAATTGGTAGCTGAGAATCCGAGAGACGTTAGATGCAGTTGAGTCTAAGACTAGGTTATGCCCATAGTGTGGTTGTGAGCTATAGTATATTCTATACTTTTTGTGTTTCTATACGCCACTCTACCTCATAAGTTGGGGAAACTTACACCCTGGTGATTCTAAGCCCTAGGGGGGTGCTTTCCCTAACATTCCGGTGGGAGGATGGGTAGATGACTACCCCCTTTGGCCTCGCTCTATTCTCTTGGTAGTTACTTGTACTGGTAGGCACAATGGTTTTTTCCCCATATATGTGTGTAGAGGGATGTAATGGCTTGTGGTTATTCACACACATATATTCTGGATATAGTTTCCTATGGACTACTATAGGTGTAACGTGTATAGGCTATGATGGATTGAGGATCCTTACTCAGTGTGTGGGCTATAATGGCTTGAGGTATAATTCCCAATGTATGATACACATTATAAAACCTGTGGTGGTTCCTGAAAACTACCTGGTTACTTTGCTTATATGGACGTGGTGGTTTTTTTTCATGAGGTGCATGTTGTGGTTCTTTTCCCAGGTGTTTGTGGGAAAGACTTTTTGGAGAGAGATGGATTAGGATGTGCGACATTAGGGCAAAACAACAAACCAGTGGGGAAGTAGTAGCGGGGTACCCTTGATATTCTTTATTATATTATATACTCTTGTATGCGATACTTGGTTTGTAACTCCCCACCCCTTCCTCATTGGCTTAAGGAGTCGGTGAGGGTTATTTGGCCTTAAGGGACGTTCCCAAGGTGCTAAAGACTGGCAATAAATGCCGAGGGCTCCGAGAACAATTGGGGAATGATTTTCCCTTGAGACAAAACCAACCAAACAACCACAAATAAATGATGCATGTCAACAAAACCAAACTCATACATTACCAAAGACAACTAGATAATCCATCATCTCACATGTCAACACAACCCAAAACAACATCAGAGAAAAATGTGGAAGACTCAACAAGAACACCACAAGCCATGACACCACCACAACTCCACACTAAGCTCCAAGCTTCAAGTTCCACTAAGACATCACAACGCACCACTAAAGGAGGTTGATGCCTTACCTTTGCCCACGTCACCGTACACAACATCTGCAAAGACACCAACGTGCCAAAGCAGGGGGTGAGTACTAAAACTTAGTAGGATTTCCCCAAATGACTTCCCTACACATGCCACTAGGATAAAACTGTTAGCACAATTATATAAAAAAGTTTATATAAGATAATCACAAGTGAAAACATTACTATAAGCCAACCATGCTCTTACCAAGCCATCACACCCAAACCAAGAAAACAAAGGAAATCCAACCAAACAAGCCACAATTATCCCAAAATTTACACCTTAGCACAACAAACAACCAAAATGGTGGGACTTATGCCCAACCCGTTCACCCATTCACACCAAAACAATCAAAACAGTGGGACTTCCGCCCAACCCATTCACCCATTCACAACTAGCGGTACTTCCCGACCACTACTCATATGGTGGTTCTTCCGACCACTATCCATCCCCTTTTTATAGTGAAACTTCCCTCCCACTTCCATACAACATTACAATCAAACCAAACCAATCATACAACCCACCAAAGTCACAACCACAAGCAATCAACCAATTCCATTTCATATCAATACACTTCAATAAATCACCCATTTATTGAAAACCATTTTCCATGACAAACAACATTTCAATAAAACAAACCTTTTATTGAAAACCATTTCCATCAATCATTTTCACAAATCAACCATATCATCCCATTTTAAAAACTTCATTTTAAAATTCACAAGAATAACATTTCACCAAAAAACACCCTTTTCCCCAAAAATCCCCAAAACATCACCCAAGGGATTTCCAACCAATTCCGCATAACAATTAACAATTAATTTTCAGCACAAAAATTAATTGTAACAAAGAACCAATAGTTCTAACCAAGTGGTGTCAAGAGAGAATCCACCTACCTTTAGGGTTCCCGAGAAATCGACCCACGAACAACCGCGCCTCAAATACGGCGAACACACCACCGACACCTCTCTAGATCACTTTCTCTAACATCCAAAAGCCTTAATATTAACATCCAAGGCAACCCCAACCCTATATCTACACACAAAAAGTGTAGATCTAGAAAACCAAGAAAGAGGGAAGAGTAGATCTCGAGGAAAACACAAGGAAACCATGAGAGAAGACTTACTCGGGAGAAATAACCTTCAAATCAACTTAAATCCTCTTCAAAAACCTTCCAAAAGGAGTGGGAGAGCACCATAAACCACTGAGAACCCAAAATACTGAGTGAGGCTCGAGTGGGAGAAAATTTGGAGTGAAATGAGGCAATCCCAAGTGAGACCATAACTTATAACCCTAACTTTAAGTGGCCGCACGGTTAGCCCGCACAGTTTGAAAAACCGTGCGCTAACCGTGCGCACGCCACTACCTCGAGAGCCAGGGTCTGCAAGGTTTCATCGCATGGTTTGGAAAACCGTGCACATGCCGTACAAGGTCTACTGTCTCGAGAACAAGGGTCTGCACAGTTTTTTGGGAAACCCACACGGTTTCCACTAACCGTGCTCAAACCGTGCACCCCTTTAAAGCCCTCCGAACTCATCCAAAACCATTCCAAACTCTCCCAAACTCTTCCCAACACATTACATGCACTTTAAATACATAAAAATTCATAAAAAAAGTCACATACCTCAAACCAGGGGTGCTATATGGTGATAGTAGCCATGGCGAGGTTGGGAACTTAGTATACCTGCTTAGGTGAAGAGTTAGTTTCACTTGTTATACACTGTGCTTTAGTATAGTTTATTTAATTTTTCACGAGAGGATTTGGGGAGGATCCTACTAAGTATACTATTATACTCACCCTATGTATATATAAAATGTTTTTTAGTTCACTTGGAGCATGTTGGAGATCCAACTGGTTTCTACTAGCTTGAGGTTGCAAGATCTGTTCGGGCTTGTGGTTGTTGCTGTTTTTAATTTCCTTTGGTACTTTTAGTTTTCCCCTTTCATTTGAAGTAGTTTTTCATGACATTAAATATGTTCAATCAGGTTTTATTTTATATTTCTATTTGAGTTGGAGTTGGTTGGTGTCTATCTTATCTCTCTCTTTTTCATGTGTTCTCTTAGAGGGTAATGCCTCCAATTTGTGTGTTTACTATACCCTTGGTGCTGGTAGCCAACCTGGGGCCTACTGGAGGTGGGAATCAGGGGTCATTATCTCTCTTCTCACATTATTGGCCTAGTAGGGGTACACCTTGTGGGGAGGGGGTCATGACAGAGTGGTATCAGAGGTCTGGTTGAGGGATATGATGGAGTTTGGTGTTAGGAATAGGTGAGGTTGCATGGGTTGGTAGGGAAACAATGTCATTCAAGTTTATCAAGTGATATAAACACTGGAGACTGGATGAGACATAGGTGTTTAAGCTCCCCTATGATATGATGCACAAACCTTTAAGTTTACAATGGCTACTAAATGAGGTGATACTATTTACAGGGTAGAGACCTAGGAAAGGATCATGCATCATTATTCCTTGTTCTTGAGTTTTAATGGGTAGACCTTGGGATAGGTTAACCTAAAATAAATAAAGAAAAAAAAATTAATTAATGTTGAGTCTTATATATTACAGGTTTAGGAGCTCTAACTATCTATTATTTTATAGGTATGGCTCTAGGTTGATGTCCTCATCAGGATCACATAGAATATTTCTAGTAGGCTATGCCAGCATATTGTCACAGGGTAGAGGTTGAAGATGACGACAAATGGAGTACACTCTGAGAGTTCCAACACCAGAGTATGCATAAGTATGATGGCTCCGTTTTAGATGCAATTACAGAATACTTGTTGAAGGAGCTTAAGATAGGCTTCAGTTTGATCTGTGCTTGGAAGGAGGACTGGGTGTTCTTGGTTGTGATGATGCTGCATGGAGTAGTGAGGAAGTGGTGTTTCTTGTTCCTCAGGGATTATGATGAGTCGATGATCTAATGGGAGGAGTTACAAGACAAGTTTAGAGTTGAGGTTCTTTCTTAGAACACGAAGGCATCTAGTCACCGGGAGCTTTTTACCCTTTGATAGTGGAACTCCAATGTGTGATAGTTTGGAATCTGTTTCAGTAACCTTTTACGATATGATTTAGACCTTTTTCTAGATGAGGAGGCTATATCGAGGCATTTCGAGGAGGCTTTTCATCTAGAGATCCAGTGCTAGGTCACCCCATTTATGATGAAGATATATCTTGAGGTGCTGGAAAGGGCAGAGGTTATTGAGAGGAAATTGGCCAGAATTCAATCATCATGAGGGGGGAGTCATCATGATTAATCATGAAGTAGAGTTATGGTTTGGGGTTCCCGGTTTTCAGGGAAAAAGAGTTTTAGTTCGGCTAGGGGTAGGTCCCAACACTCAGCATCTCGTTTCTCCATGGGTAGTAGATCTCAGGCCTATGCTAAGGGATCAGGTGCTTGTTTTTCTTGTGGTGTTCAAGGTCATCAACAATGAGAGTGCCCAAACTTTCAAAGTAGTCATCATGCACCAGGTGTTCCACTCTAGGTTTCTCTGTTGAGGCAGTTCCATCCAAGGCAGCAGTAGCAGGTTACACCGGTTTTGGATCAACAGAGGATAGATGGGGTAGGCAGAGGACAACCCTGTGATGCTACCCATAATCAAAGTGTAAATCACAACCATGGTGGTGGTCATCATTAGGTACAAAGAGGCTATGGAGGAGGTCGTGATCAGCTTCATGCTTTAGCATTGCCAGTGCCAGGCGATCCAGATGTCGTTCGAGGTACCCTTTTCTTGTTTTCTAATTTGGTGTATGCCTTGTTTGATTCAGGAGTGACACACTCCTTCATATCACATACCATTATTAATGTTTTGGGACTTGTGATAGAGAGGATTCTAATGCCCTTGGAATTGACTACACCAGTTGGAGGTCAAGATGACTTGTTTGAAGTATGTTGAGACTGTGTGCTAGTGCTGGGGAAGCACCGCTCTTGGGGAGATTTCCTATGCTTACAGATAAAACCATATAATGTCATACTTGACATGGATTGGTTATATATGTTACTTTCTATCATGGATTACTTCAGGAGGCAGGTTGTGTTCTTCGATGATAATGGATAAACAATGGTGTTTGTTGGCGAGCGAGACCCTCAGATAGGTTAGAGGCGTGTTCCGTACTTATCATCCTTGATGGATGAGTTGATGCTGAGTTCTTCAGAGGTTGAGCAGTTGGAATTTTTTAGGGTCATAGAAGAGTACCCTTATGTCTTTCTAGAAGAGGTTTTAGCATTACCCCCTCTACGAGAGACCAAGTTTGGGATCGAGCTATGACAAGGAGCATATCCTATCTCTATGTATCCATATAAGATGACCCCTTCTGAGTTACTAGAACTATGTATACATCTTGATAGTATGTTATAGTGTGGTTTTGTTCATTTGAGTGTGTCACCATGGGGTGCACTAGTTTTGTTCTTGAAGAAGGCTGACAACAGTTTGTGGTTGTGTATCGATTATTATAGCTTAAAAAAAGTGAAAGTGAAGAATCACTATCCTCTTCTATAGATTGATGATTTATTCAATCAAATGAAGGGTGCACATAGGTTTTCAAAGATTGAATTTCGGTTAGGATATCATCAGATGCGTGTGAAGGATGAGGATATCCTAAAGACTGCTTTTTGTTGTCATCATGGGCATTACGAGTTCTTTGTAATGATGTTAGGTGTGACGAATGCTCCAACTGTGTTTAGGGGATTGATGAACGCTGTGTTCCATGAGTTCCTAGATGAGTTTGTGGTGGTTTTCATCGACAATATCCTCATGTACTCCACGTCTGAGGAGGAGAATGTAAAGAATCTATACACTATTTTGGCAGTTCTTCGTCAACATCATCTATTTGGGAAGTTGTCGAAGTTTGAGTTTTGGGCTCAAGAATTACGTTTCATGGGTTATGTTGTGTCCCATTAGGGAGTAGTTATGGATCCATATAAGATAGAAGTATATGTGTCTTGGGCAGCCCCCAAGACAACATCATAAGTGCGAAGTTTCCTTAGCCCTGCAGGCTACTAAATGAGGTTTTAGCCGATTTATCTTGGGTTACAACTCCTCTGATGACATTTACTAGGAAGGATCAGGCATTCATGTGGACTGATAAGTGTCTATAAGCTTTCAAGTATATTAAGGAGAAGTTATTAAGTGCTATATTTCTTTATCTTTCAGTAGAGGGAGTTCAATTTGATGTTTTATGCAATGCTTTGCATTTGGGGTTAGGATATGTTCTGATGCAGTAGAGATCAGTTGTTTCTTATGGGTCTTGGTAGTTGCGTCCCCATGAAAATAACTATGCCACCCATGATCTTGAGTTGGAAGCTGTGATGTTTTCTCTGAAGTTGTTGAGACATTACCTCATTGTAGAACGCTTTGTGGTTTTCACTGATCATAAGAGCCTGAGGTATGTTTTCTCCCAGCAAGAATTAAACTTGCAACAACATCGGTGGATGGAGTTCTTATAGGAATAAAAATTTGAAATATTGTATACCCCTAAAAAGGGGAATGTTGCAGCTGATACCCTAATCAAGAAGTCACGTAGTTATGCAGTGCATGAATCTGGTGATTCTTAGAGAGTTATGGAAAAACTTTTAGAATTACGTCTCAATATGGGAGAAGTTGGGGGCAGAGGTTGTCTTTTTCAAATGATAGTGCAGTCATATTTGGTGTAGTAGGTGTAAGATTCCCAGTTGGGGGATATTGATGTGGAGGTCTAGAGATACTGAGTTTTTTTTGGAGAGCCCCCTTATGGTTAGTCTGAGTTTGAACAACACCGAGTATTGTATCACAGAAGGCTATTTTTTCCTTTGGCGATGCGTGAGATGGTTCATAGAGAGTTTCATAGTTTACCTTTAGAAGTTCATCTGGGCATGAAAAATATGTACTGATCCTTGAGGAGTCATTTTTGGCAACCTAGGCTGAAGCGTGCAGTTGCGGAGTTTGTGTCTCGATGTTTGGTCTGCCAGAAGGTGAAGACCAAACACTGTGTTCCTGGTGGTCTGCTCCAGGAATTAGATGTTCCCCAGTGGAAGTAGGAGGGAATCTCAATGGACTTTGTTACTAGTTTACCTCGATATCAGGGAGGACATGATTCTATTTGGGTGGTAGTGGATTGTTTAACAAAATCAACACACTTCATAGTGATCAAGGAGTCAAGCTCAGTGGATGTTTTGTCAAGGAAATATCTGGAAGAGGTGGTGAGACTTCATGGAGTCCCAAGGATGATAATTTATAATTGAGATCCTCATTTTACCTCTAGGGTGTGGAGAGGTCTCCAACATGATTTCAGTTCTCAGTTATTCCTTAACACTGCTTTTTATCCGCATACGAATGGTCAGACAGAGCAGAAAATCCAGACTCTTGAAGACATGTTATGCTCTTGTGTTCTGGATTTTGGAGGTTCATGGATGATGCACTTTCCCTTAGTAGAGTTATCTTAAAACAATAGTGTTTACTCCACCATCGGTATGGCGCCATTTGAAGCCTTGTATGTCCGACCTTTCCATTCTCCGTTGTGCTGGACTGGGGTTGGAGAGTTATAAATTCTTAAATCCGAACCAATGAAGAATATAATAGAGATGATTCAGGTGATTTATGAGAGGATAAAGATAGTGCAGGATCATCAGAAATCATATGCCGATAAAAGGAGGAGACCTTTGGAGTTTTATGTTGTGGATAATGTGTTTCTGAACGTGACTCCCTGTCATGGGTAGTGAAGGTTTGGTCATCAGAGTAAGCTTTCTCCCCTATTTTTTGGGCCATTCTAGGTGTTGGATCATGTTGGAGCCGTGGAATATTGATTAGCACTTCCCCCATAGATGAGCCAGATACATGATGTTTTCCATGTATCACAGCTCCATCATTATCTTCATGATGATTCACTTATCATCGATTAGAGTGACATCGATGTTGACGATGATGCGACCTTCAAGGAGTAGATGTCAGAGATCCAATACTGCAAAGAGAAGGTGTTATGTGGGTGTTCTATCCCCTTGGTTTGTGTTTTGTGGTGACACAGTGGCATGGAGAATAGTACCTAGGAATGTGAGTCACATATACATTCTCAGTACCCCGAGTTGTTTGATGTTTAACTCTTTTTAGGTTAAAAAAGATAATATTCGCTTTGTAGTTATAGACCTTTTGCGTTTATCAAATGGATTTCTTTGGTTTCTTATTGTGGCTTGCTCTCTTTTGAAAGGTATCTCAATGGGTGGTTGTTCGGACCCTATTTCTGTTTCCCTTTAGGTGGGTTTTGAATTTGTGAGGACGAGAATGTTTTGAGAGGTATTTGATGTAATGGACCGAACCTCTGTGGTCCATTACTCTACGGAAATATAGTGTTTGAGGTGTTCTAGTGGTCAAGGTGACTTATCCCCAACACTTTTCTAAATTTCAAATTTGGTGAACTGTTCCACCGATGAGACCGGTGTGAAAAGTTCTACCAATGAGACTGGTGTGAACAATTTCACTGGTAGACTGGTGTGAACAATTCCACCAGTAGACCAGTGTGAACAGTCCCACCGATAGACTGGTTTGAAAAGTTCCCCCGGTGAGACTGCTGTGAACAGTTCTATCAGTGAGCCTGCTGTGAACAGTTCCATCGGTAAAACGGTGTGAACAGTTCCATCGGAAGACTAGTGTGAATAGTTCCACTAGGGAGACCAGTGTGAACAGTTACAATGGTAGACCGATGTGAACAGTTACACTGGTGAGACCAATGTGAACAGTTCCAATGGTAGACCACTGTGAACAGTTCCAATGGTAGACCGTTGTGAACAGTTCCAATAGTAGACCGATGTGAACAGTTCCACCAGTGAGACCGATGTGAACACTTCTAATGGTAGACCGATGTGAACAGTTTCAATGGTGGACCGATGTGAACAGTTCCAACAGTAGACCAATGTGAATAGTTCCAATGGTATACCGATGTGAACAGTTCCAATGGTAGACCGATGTGAACAGTTCCAATGGTAGACCGATATGAATAGTTACAACGTTAGACCGATGTGAACAGTTCCACCAGTGAGACCGATGTGAATAGTTCCAAAGGTAGACCGATGTGAACAATTCCAATGGTAGACTGATGTGAACAGTGTTTCCCATCGGTAAGACATTCTGTGAACATTGTTTCTATAATGGTGAGGTTCCAACAACAACCTCTGTTTCCTTTTCCAAATTTCAAGTTCATGAACAGTGTTCCAAAATTGTGAGGTTCCAACAACAACCTCTATTTACTTTTCCAAATTTTGAGTTTATGAACAGTGTTTCAAGAATGGTGAGGTTCCAACAATAGCCTCTATTTTCTTTTCCAAATTACAGGTTAATGAACAATGTTTCCAGAATGGTGAGCTTCCAATAACTGCCTCTATTTCCTTTTTCAAAATTCATGTTTGGTGTACAGTGTTTCCAAATTCCTATAGTTTCTCCCCTTTGACGTTTCCATTAACGTAAAATGAATTTAAATCCCCTTTTTAAGGACTCTAAGGCTAATTCAAATTCCTTAACTCCTATATTAATTTTCCTAAGGCTCAAGATGTTTTTACTTGGTCAAACCAATTGGTTTAGTGCGATTCACTTTTAATGAAAAATCCAACGCATCTTAAACCGCTGCTCCATTAAATATTCTAAAGGGACAAGATCTATTCTTCCCTTATTCTTTCTCCTTGTTCTCTAGTGTCAGATGCTCGAACATTTCATTCCTTCCCATATAAGTTGTGCGATCAAACTTTCCTCCTTGGATTGGTTCCCCTTGAATTTCTTCTTGCTGCAAGTGTACCCTCTATTTTTGGTGCAACCAAGAATCATTGGTCAATCTTTGATATAAGGTATGATCTATCATCATTATTTTGGGTTCATCTCCTTCTGTTTCTCCTTGCCTTTTTATGGAATACTATCTCCATATTTCTAATAGAATTTTCTTGGGTGTTGGATGGTGTGGTGGTGTCTCTGAATCCTTGGGTGGATGTAGTCCTCCAAGAGAGGTGATCATGATCTGTTTTTTTGTCTTTTCAAAGAGCATCAGAAACCTTTTGAGGTAGGGGATTTGTTGCTTCTCTATTATTTTACACGAAAATGTAGATTTAGTATGTTTTATCCCACTTGATCACAATGTAATTGACATATTAAATATTTGAACTGGATAAATAAAGTTATATCTATCATATGTTATTGCCCCTTGTTTTTATAGATAGTGTGATATTTATGATTTCTTTTTTTATCTTTTCATTATTGATGGAAATTGTTAAATAAAGTAAACCTAGAATTAATTGATAATTATTTGGATAAAGATAAAGAGGCATGTAAATGAATCTTGTTATTGTTGTTGTAATTTTATTTTAATCAAATTGATGCAGTAAGAATGTTTAATCAATTTGTGATAGCTTATGGTTTAGTTTTCCCATAGTTGGAACCTGTAAATAATAAATCAGTTAATTCCAGATGGATTAAATGACTGGTTGTTTGATACTAGATAATTCCTCGTAGGGTTATGAGTTACCCTCTTGCTTTCTTAAGGTCTAAGAGCCCATTTGATATTATGTTTGTTTTATTGATGCTTGTGTTGTGATATATGGGGGAAGGTAGGCCTATTGATTATGGTAGAAGTTGACACCTAGAGTGGTGAGATGCATCAGTTTATGCATGTGGGTGTTGGGGAGGACTCTGGAGAAGATGGAACATGTTGGATGTAAATGTTTGGATGCTTGATGTTTCTTTTTGGTTGTTTATATTCTTTACTTTCCCCACTGCTCAAGGCAGCTGGTTTTCTTACCCTCCTTCCAAAACGGGTGAAGACACAAGGGGTATGCCACGTACTTTTTGTGTTTAGCTTCCCGAGGGAGGATGGGTCTATTCTTTTGCTATAGGTGGAAATTAATCGATGAGTAGTTCACCTACTCAACTTGTTGATCCCCTTGTGTTTAATAGCTTAGAATGTTTTTATATAATGCTTGAGAATATGGGAATGTAATACTGTTAATAAATGATTGCATAAATGATGTTAACCCATGGGGTTTGAGATTTCTAGGATGCAATGATGAGGTTGGAATTTTAAAGGAATAGTGGAATTTTGGTGTGATTCTAATGAAATATAATGTGGTAATTGTTAATGGTTAATTAATGTTTAAATAATTAATTAACGTAAAATGTAACTGATAAAAAAGGGAATGAAGTAATGTAATAATGCTCTTTAAATGGATGTGTGCTTATAAGAAACCTAGTCTTAGAAGTGGTAGCTGAGAATCCGAGAGACGTTAGCTGCAGTAGAGTCTAATACTAGGTTATTCCCATAATGTGGTTTTGATCTATAATATATTCTGTACTTTTTGTGTTTTTATACGCTACTCCACCCCATCAGTTAGGTAAATTGATACCTCAAGGATTCTGAGCCCTGGGGGGGTGTTTTCCCCAACATTTTGGTGGGAAGATGGATGACTGACTACCCCCTTTGTCCCCACTCTATTCTCTTAGTAGTTACTTGTTTTGGTAGGAACAACAATTAGTTTTAAAATATATGTGTGTAGAGGGCTGTAATGGATTGTGGTTATTCACACACATATATTTTGGATATAGTTTCCTATGGACTACTATAGGTGTAATGTGTATAGGCTGTTATGGATTAATGATCCTTACTCTGTGTGTGGGCTGTAATAGATTGAGGTATAATGCCCGACGTATGATACACATTATGCGAGCTGTGGTGGATCCCAGAAACTACCTGGTTACTTTGCTTATGTGGATGTGGTGGTTTTGTTGCATGGGTGCACGTTGTGGTGCTTCGCCCAGGTGTCTGCGGGCAATACTTTTTTGAGAGAGATGGCTTAGGATGTGAGATGTTGGGGAAAAGCGTCAAACCAGTGGGGAAGTAGTAGTGGGGTACCCTTGATATTATTTATTATATTATATAATCTTGTATGTGATATTTTGTGAGAGTAGCGATGGTGAGGCTAGGAACTTAGTATACCTGTTTAGGTGATGAGTTAGTTTCACTTATTGTTCACTGTGCTTTAGCATGTTTTCTTTACTTTTTCACGAGAGGCTTTGGGTAGGATCCTAATGAGTATACTATTATACTAACTCTATGTATATATAAAATGTTTTTCAGGTCACTTGGAGTAGGTTGGAGACTCGGCTGGTTTCTACTAGCTTGGGGTTGCAGGAGCTGTTCGGGCTTGTGGTTCTTCTATTTTTTACTTTCCTTTGGTACTTGCAGTTTTCCCCTTTCATTTGTAGTAGTTTTGCATGACATTACATATGTGAAATTGGGTTTTCTTATATATTTCAGTCCGAGTTGGATTTTTTGGTGTCTATCTTATCTATCTATTTCGCATGTGTTCTCTTAGAGGGTAATGCCTCATATTTGTGTGTTTATTATACACTCGGTGCTAGTCTCCAACCCGGGGCCTAATGGAGGAGGGAATCGGGGGTCATTATCTCTCTTCTCACATTTCTGGACCTGGAGGGGTACACCTTGTGGGGAGGGGGTTATGATAGGTGAGTATAGTTAAAACCAAGAGAAATAAACTCAGATAAATTAATTAATGGATTAAAGTGAAGTTTTTAGTGATAAAAAAAAAGATACAATAAAAAGGAAAAATAAAATAAAAAGGAAAAATACAAGACCTAAGAACACAACTAAATATAAAGAAAACAAAATAAATATGGGTTGCCTCCCAAAAAGCATTAACTATGACATCATCAGCCAAAATATTGGAAAAATGAATCAGATGGATGCTAAATAAAGCGAATACCCCTCATGAAATGGTTCTTTATAATTTTTTAGTTTTTTTCCATTGACCATGAAAGGTGGTTCTTCTCATTGTTGAATTTCAATTTCCCCACAGGGAAATATTCTGATAACTATAAAGGGATGAAACCATCTAGATTTCAGCTTCTAAGTGAATAGTTTCAATCAAGAATTAAAAAACATAACTTTATCCCCTACTGTGATAATTAGTCATGCAATTCATTGGTCATGCCATTTCTTTTTTTATAAATGTGGTTATTTTCATAAGAATCACTTATTATCTCTTCAATATCATTGAGTTGTATCATTCTAAATTCCATAACTTTTTGATCATCCATATTTAGTTACTTTATTTCTTAATAAGAGTGATTATCTAATTCAATCGGATTGTGACATGGATTTCCAAAAACAATATGAAATAGAGTTGTATCGATGGGTGTTTTATACACTATGTGATATGCTCAAAGTGTATCATCCAATTTAAAGCTCCAGTCCATTCAATTTGTAGCCACTATCTTTTCTAGAATTTTTTTATTCTCTTTATTATGAAATTCAACTTTCTCACTTGTCTATGGGTGGTAGGAAGTTACAGTGTTATAATAGATTCCATAATTTTCGAGAAAAGATTTGAAAACATTATTTGTAAAGTGAGTTCCTTGATCACTAATGAGCAATCAGGGAAATCCAAATATTGATAAAGTGTTTTTCCTTAAGAATTTAATGACCAGTACAACTGTTTCATGGGTTGTGGCCTTAGATTACACCCACTTTGAAATTTCATCCACACCGACCAGGATGTAGAATTTCTGATAAGTATTTGGGAAATGACCCATAAAATTAATGCCCCATACATTGAATATTTCGACTTCTAGAATTGGATTCTTGGTCATTTAGTTTCTTTTTTCTATGGTTACTATTATTTGGAATCTATTATATCTTTGAATGAAGATACTTGTATCTATATGGAGTATGGGATAGAAAGGACCAACATGTAATAATTTAGTTATAGTGAGTTCAAGCTCATGATGTCCTCTAACTGGAGACGTATGACACATCTTGAGCATTATTTGTATTCCATCTTCTATAATGTAGTGTCGCATTAAACCATTAGAATAATACTTAAATTGTAGCGGCTCATCCTAATAATTGTGTGAGGCCTGGACTAAAAATTGATTCTTCTATTGGTACGAGAAGTGGGGGTTAAGAGATCTTGTAGAAATATAGTCTGAAATATCAAAATACCATGGGTGTGCTTGTGAATTAATGTTATAAATAGTTTCATTAGGAAAATACTCCTTAATATCTAGATTATAATCATCCTTAATTCTGGGAATTGGGATTCTAGATAGGTGATCAACAATGACATTATCAGTCCCTTTTGTATCCTTTATTATTATATCAAATTTTTGTAGAAGTAGGTTTCATAATATCATTTTAAGTTTGGAATCATTTTTACTTAGTAGATATTTTAGTGCTACATGATTTTTGTAGACCACAACTTTGGACAGTATGAGGTAGGAACTAAAATTTTCATACACATAGAAGGAAATGAGAAGTTACTTTTCAGTAGTCATATAATTTTCCTATGCATCATTTAATGTGTTGTTGGAATAGTAAATAGGTAATAAGGTATGTCTAAATCACTATCCTAATATAGTTTTAACAAATCAGTCATTAGCGTCACACATTAACTCTAATTCCTTATCCCAATTTGGTGAAATAATGATAAGAGTGGCCACCAGACTTTTCTTGAGGGTATTAAATGCACATCGACACTCTTTGGTGAACTCTAAAAGAGTGTCTTTCGATAATAACTATGTTAATGGGAATTCTACTTTCTCAAATTATTTTATGAAGTGGTGATAGAATCCTACATGGCCCAAAAAGATCCTTATGCATTTTAATGTTATAGGATTAGGTAACTTTTTTATTACTTTGATTTTTGTTGGATCCACTTCCATGAATTGCATTGAGATTTTATTTCTGAAAAATATTCCTCCTTGGACCATGAAGTGACATTTTTCCTAGTTTAATAATAGGTATTTTTCTTCAAAGTATTGTAAGACCTGGTCTAAATTACTTAGGAAATCCTCAAAGAATATTCCATACACTAAGAAATCATCAATTAAGATTTCTAGGAATTCTTACACCATATCATGGAATATATGTGTCATGCACCATTGAAAATTTGTTGGTAAATTACACATACCAAATGACATACCACTATAAGTGAAGGTTCTAAAGGTATAAGTGAACTTATTTTTGGAGCAATCATCTGGATCAACTACAATTTGATTATATCTTGAATATCTATATAAGAAACAATATAATTCATTCCCTGATAGTCTTTATAGATTTTTATCCATAAAAGGTAATGATAAATGATCTTTTCATGTTTCCATATTGAGGTTTCGATAATCAATGTAGACATTCCATATAGTGATGGTTTGACTTGATATCAGATCATCTTCATTGTTTTTCACAATGGTTAGGCCACCCTTCTTTGGAACGACTTATAGTAGACTCACCCGTTCATTGTTAGAGATTGAAAAAATTATTCCAGTGTCTAGAAGTTTTAGCACTTATTTACCAACCACCTCTTTCATTGGTGGGGTAAGTCACCTTTGTGGTTAGTGTTTGGGTATATTTCCTTCTTCTAACAATATATTATGGTTAAATATTTTGGGGATAATCCCTTTAATGCCATAAAATCCCCAAAAAATTGATTTTTTATATTTTTTAAGTACTTTAATGAGTTTTTTATTCTTGTACTTGGCTTAGTTTTGCATTGATAATGGCTGGTAGTGAAACTGTAATCTCTAAGAATGAGTACTTTAGAGTACTCGATAGAGGTTTTAATTCTAGCATTGGTGGTTTGATGATTGAGGGTATAAATGGTGGGATAATATCCTTTTTTAGATGTTCGGTGTAATTTATTCCATAATAGTCATTACATTCATCTTCATCTATAGAATAGGTCTCTCTATTATCCTCAATGGTCATAAAATTATCCTTCTCATTAGTAATAAAGATGTCTTGATAATCAAATGAGTCATCGCCTTGCTTGGTGGAATTTGTTAAGTCGAACATTACTTATTATTCACCAAATCTGAATATCAATAATCCTTGATTAATATCAATTAAATCCTTCCTAGTGGAGAGAAATGGTCACCCTATAATGATAGGAATGTCACCCTATTCCTCTATGTACAAGAGAAGGAAATATACAAGGAAGATATTTTTTTTGACTTTGACTAAGATATCTTAGATAAGCCCTATATGGAAATTGACTAATTAGTTATCCAGTTGAAGTGATACTCTCATTGGTTTCAACTCTTCAAGCCCCAGTTTCTAGAAGACACTCATAGGAATGATATTTTTTCTCGTTCTGATATTTTACAAGGCTCTTCTAAAATTACATGTCCCTATGGTGCATGAAATAGAGAAACTTATAGGGTATAACATCTTGGGGGTAGCTTCTGATTTAAAACTATAGAGAATTATTCATTTAAGGATAGGAATCCTAAGTCTTCCATTTTCCTATTACTTGAGAGAATGTCTTTTAAAAAGTTGGCATACACAGGCATTTTAGTAATTACTTCTCCAAAGGGAATTTTGATATGATTTTTTTTAAAATTTCCATTTTTTTATATTAATATTATCTTTTGGATTGTATAATTCTACATAGAAAGGTTATAAGGGGATTGTATGATGGTGGTTCCATATAAACTTATTATTTTTCAGCATTCTCTTGAACTGGATCTTTTTTAGTAGGTTTTAATTCTGGGTCTTTCTTCTAATCAATTTTAATTATGTGATCATCATTATTATTTCCAATATTTATCTCACATTTTACAAGTTATTCAAGATTCTTTTCTTCACCTAATAATGGATTCTAAAAATCCATCATTTTTCCACTCCTAAGAACTTCAACTTTTTCCTCCTCTCTTAGATGAATCTCAGTGTTATCAAGCAATGTACTTGGTAATTGATCTAATAAGGTTTTGGAGATCTTCCCAATTTGGTCTCAAGGTCACAAAATGAACCTTTTTGGTTTTTTCATTTCAATTTATTGGTTTTAAATTCTCTAATATGATGTTTGAAAAAGAGGGCTGACCAAGTTTCAATATTAGATTATAGGAGTGGAGATTGTTGTGGTGTTTTTAATGGAGCATACTAGAATTTTTGTTGTTGAGATGGTGGATATGTTTTTTGTTGAAACTGTTGTTTTTTCTAAATTAACTTTTTTGTTATCAAAACATTTTTGAGGGAAAAAGTGAGAAACCACAGTACCGGCCTTATAAATGAAAAAGACCATAAAAGAGAAAATCCCAAAACAAAACTACACGGTTTTCCCCTCCCCAACAACTACACCACGAAGACCAACCATCACCATTGCATGAACACTCAGAAAAATATCCCGTGCATGATACACAGACATAGAACTGATGATATATCCATACCCTCTCAACCTAAAAAATCCAAATGGAATGCATCAGTGATGGCTTAATGATCAAACCCCATCTGAAGCTAACCCATGTAGAATGAGAGATACATATCACCCAAGAGTGACATCAAATCCAAAACAGAAACTGCCTCATGCATACTCAAACCAAACTATCATACCTCCAAAACCAAGCAACATATTCCACTAATTTAAACAAAATTGAAAAATAAATTTATATTCCCAGAAACCGATTCCCTACACGATTTCCAAAAGATAGAAGATAACTGGATGCATGGTATGCTCAACATTAGACTTTAAAACTTGTAATCCAACTGATCCCAAGACTCAATGTACTCCTCAAGGCTGATCCTCCCTTTATTGAAGCCCACTACAAGTATTAGGTCATGCTTATCGATCCAGGAGTGTTGCTCCTCATTGAGATCCACATTTAAAGGCCTCCCCATCATCTTAGTTTCCTCCTCTTCAGTCACATTAAGAAGGAAAACCTGATTAACCACTTCTTCTTCAGAACATAGCAGTATTTATGAGGGATGATCACCCACAACCACTAAATCAATTTTTTTTGTCATTTATCTTCTTAGAAGATCAGGTCTCCAAGGGGGGAGGTAAAGAGGAGTAGTCCTTCTTACTCCTCCTTCCTCTAATACTCTTATTGATTTTAGGCCTTGGGTCTTCACCTACCAACTGATCAGTATCATTTTCATTGGTTCCATTCATATATACCTTGTCTGCCTCTAACAACTTGTTTGAATCAGAGTTCGTGTCAGCCTCTGCAAGGCCATCAAATCTATTGTTCAACTGTAAAGGAGTCTGGGCCATCAAGTCACAAACTCCTGACCTTCCCTCTCTAGTTGGAGAGACCACCTCCCTAAAAATGCCTTGTCTCCCATTATAAGAGTCACCATTACCTAATTTCAACACCTCAAAATAAGAAGAATTGGTTACATCCACCTCAACGCACGTCCGCTGCTCTATAGCAGTTGAAACCCCCTTTAATTGGACCAAATCAGCACTCACCCTCACACTCTCTAGAAGAATTGGCTGGTTTTAGGAGGTAGGGCCATCCAAATACTGCCTCATCCTAGTGAGAACCTCAGCAACCCTCGGGTTGTCCATGTCCACTGATTCTTTTTCCTCCGAAGTAGCACCAAAACCAGCCTCCAAGGGCACAATGGGATCCACCAGATCACTAGGTAGCAGAATTTACTCCGCATGAATTGACGACTGGATCACATCCAAACCAGACCATGAACTACAAGCGTTTCCACCCTGACCATTTCATTCCATCCCCACAACCCTATTCTTCGACTTGCCTGCCTCCACATAGACCTCCTTAGCTTTCCCATTGGCACTACTCACTTTCCAACCAGAAAAAAGAACTCCCTAACGAAATCTATCCGAAGGGTGTCCCAACCATTTGCATGTAGAGAAGAAGTCTATCCAAGTCTCATAAACCACCCATTTCTTTCACTTGTACTCCTCGTCAATTGTGACCCAAATAAACTTGAAATGATTCCTTGAAACATCCATCTCTACACAGACTCATGGGTTAACAGGATGGAAGACAGATTCAGTTCGACTATCGACATAGAGGAATCTTTCAAAAATATTTCCAAGCATTGCAATGAAAGAGGGATTTGGGATAGGTAAAGGTAAATTAGAGAACCTTACCCAGACCATAGCTGTAGGAGAATCATGACCCGTGTGGAATTTAAAGGACCATCGAAAAAAGAAGAATCAAAAACCTTTGAAGCTGTAGGGGGAACTCGACCAAGCAGTTTTGAGGTCCTCCTATGATGAAGACCGAACCATAATGTGATTAATATCAAGAAAAACAACCATCATTATCTCCCAAAAATTCCAAGAACTGAAGATGACCCTGTCGAATGCATACACCGAAGGTTGCCTCTACTTAAACTGAGCAACCAGAGTGAGATTCAACAACACTGAGGTTTCTGTGAACTCCACAGCTGACAGTTGAATATTGAGAAAACCATCAACCAGGTCCAACACTTTGGGACCAAGGGAAACTTTCAGCAATGGAGGAATAAAGCCAGTATTTGAGAATGGCTGGAAAAGAGACCCCACATTCTTGCAGAACGATGAAAATCCCACCCCCACTAGGGGGGAGGGGTCGGCCCGACCGCCATCGTCGCTACGAGGTCATCGTCACCTAGGGTTCACTTATATCACCTACACCTATTATTGAAGTCAAAGAAACATAATTTATGGAGGATACCCAGGTGGCCCCTAATTCCTTGATGGTACTTTTCCACTCCTTTGCTGATAATAAACTTAGTTTTTTTGTTGCGACCATTGAGTTGGCCTTTGATGATAATATTGTTGTTGGTACTATTGAGGCTGATGAAAATATTGGTTCTATTGATTATAATTGATATAATTACAATATTGACTTTGAGGTTCTTCTATATCTACTCGAATTTCCTAATATGGATGTGAGACTCCACACATCTCACAATATTGGATCTATATAACATGATTAAGATGATGTGATTGTGGAGAAGGAAGCTAAAAAGATTCAATATTCCTTGTGAGGGCCACAACCTTAGATTATAAGTGAGTAGTTTCTTCTAATTTATGAAAACTATGCTTGAATGGTCCTATATCACTCTTTCATAGACTGAAATTCTAGTAAAATTCATCCAAAATGGATCTTCCAACTTCATGTATCTTTAACATGATCCATACTTTAGCGGTGATGTCTACAACATTTCAAGTGGTCATATAGAGTCCCTAGTATAAAGTTTTCATATGAATCCACACATAGAGTCCATGATGTGGGAACTTATGAGTTAGCTCCTTGAATCTATACTAGGATTACCTGGATGATTCTATATCCACTAGGTTAAAATTTTGAATTTCATTTCTTAGCTTCTAGGTTCAAACTGGGGAGAAGTATTTATCATGAAATTTCATAGCTAGTTTATCCCAAGTTTTGATGGACTCATGGGTTTGATTTTTTTGAAAATCCTTGGTGCTATTATTCTATGAGAACATGAAAACTCATAGTCAGATTACATCATAGGAAACACCCTGGTTTCAAAAGGTATCATAAACCTTTAAGAAATTTGAAATCTATTTATGGGGGTCTTCACTTTGAATACCCCTAAATTTACCCATGTTTTGGATCATATGAACAATTACAAGTTTTATTTTGAACATGTTAACCTGAATAGGAGGGTGAAAAATTATGGGTGAATCACCACTAATGGAATACAAGCCGTAGTCCATTATGTTTCACTTATCTAGCATTGGTCAGTCACCCATATTGTTAGGTGTCACATATCAAGGGTTCTGATGGTGTGGAAGTTCAAGATCATTACACTCAACCATTGTTTAAGGTCGGTGTTCAAGAATTGATATATCAATATTAGGAATTAAAATAAGTAGTTCTTTTGTTTCTAGGATCCTTTAATGAGTCAAAGTTCCTTGATGCATGCTCTAGTCGGAAGAGGTTGGATGCATGTTTAGTACGTGAGTAGAAAATTATAAATGGAAAAAGGTAAGGAGAAATAAGAAAGGGGATGGGGTGAGGTAATCTGAGGATTATCCAAAGGTTTTTGTGCCTAAGAACAACAGTCCCTAGAAATGACACCAATGTTTGATTCCCTTGAAATGATTCATTGTTTCCCCTGGGTGTTTTAATTACCTTAGTGAAAATTGTTTTAAGAAAGTTTTTGTATTTGTTGAAAACTAAATTTTGTATTAGAATGTTTTTTTTTCAGGAATCAGATCCAGGAATTTGATACATATGCATTGTATTTAGATCATCGGATCCAAAAGAATTAGAGGTAGAATTTATTGTTTTCTAGGAGTCTCTCATTACTGTAATTAGAGAAAGAATGAAGTTACTAAAGATTTTTTGAAAGAATAATGTGAAGTCAGAAGTTAGAAAGTTTTCATACTTTTTAAAATGAAATCAGATGATTCTTTTCTGATCAATAAGTTCTCACAAATCATGAAAATTTTCATGATAATATTTTTTGAAGAAATGGTGTAGAGATTTGAAGAAATTTAAAATTGTAGAGTGAAGAATTCCATAGTAATGGGAATTTCATCATAATGATAATTACATCTTAATGGGTATTTAATCGTAATGATAATTCCATAATAATGGGATTTACATCTTATTGAGGCTGGTCGACATGAAGTACTGTAGCATATGATCATCCATCTGAAGCATAAAAAAATTTTTGTACCCAGGATGATCGTACTCAGACTCAGAAGGAAAATGATAATACCCATATTGATCAGAACCAGATAGAAAGAAGAAGGGATACTAATAATTGTATATAGAACAATCAAAAGATTTTAATGGTTTGAGAAAGAAATAGATCTTAATGAAGATGAGAAAGAAATATATATTGTAATGAAGCTGAGAAAGAAACAGATCATAATGAGCTAATTACAAAGAATGCTAAAGAAGGAATCTCTATAAGTTTTATAAATATTTGAATTGGTCAAACTTTAATTTCAAATTTTTTTAAAACTTAGAAAAATATAAGGAGTTTTGAAGAAGTCAAAGTTGAAGTTTTAAATGTGAGATATTTTTAGAAATTTTGAGATTTGAGGAAGAGGGAAAGTTTCCAAGTTTCTCACCTTTGTTTTCTGAGTCACCTATAAATACTCCTTCAGATCATTCATCCATGTGAAACTTTTAAAACACGCACAAAAGGAGGAGCACTGAAAAATTAAAAAGTGAAAGTTTCCATCTGATTGAAGAATAATTGATTTAAGAATACTATTAGATTTTGAGTTTTGCAGATTGATATTGAGTTTATAATTTTCAAAAAATTGGATCCAACATCATTGTTTTGAGAAAATTAGATCCAAAATTATCATATTTAGATAATAAGATCCAACATTATCATATTAAAAGAATCAGATCCAACATTATCGTATTCATAGAATCAGATCCAGAATCATTATTCTTAGAAAATTAGATCCAGAATCCAACATCATTGTTTTAAGAAAATCATATCCAGCATTATTGTATTCATAGAATCAGATCCAACATTATTATATTTAGATAATCAGATTCAACATTATTGTATTCATAGAATCAGATCCAGAATCATCATGCTCAGAAAATCAGATCTAGAATAAAACATCATTATATTGAGAAAATCATATCTAGAATCCAACATCATTGTATTGAGAAAATTGTATCCATAATCTAGAATCATCGGATTGAGAAAATTGGATCCAGCCAAATCAGACTGAGGATTTGAACTGAGAAATTGTGGAGTAGATTCAACAAATTATTTATTCTTTTTTTGGCTCAATTGTTTTATAAGAAAACATTGTATACTGATGGGAGTCAGTATAATCATTCCTATCGGGAGATAGAAGGTGTCTAATGGGAGTTAACACAAGTTGTATTCACTTATTCTTAATATTATATTTCCATAGACCCATGGGAGTGGCTATAACAAGGATGTTGGTCCTCAAACTGAATCCAAACCTTATAAATCTTGTGTAATTTACTTACTTTCCTACTATTTCATGCATGAGTATTAACTAAAAGTTGATAAGGATATAAATCATAACAAGTTGTAGGGTTTAAGTTTTGAAAAGAATTTAAACTTATAAAATTGAACAACTAATTTAACCCCCCATTCTCAGTTGTTATTCGATCATTTGGAACTTTAATTGGTATTAGAGGGACATGTTCCCTTATTGAATCCATATGATAGATAATATCAATTATTTCAATAGTAGAGGAATTCTCACATTTGATGGAAAAAATTATTATGGATGGAAAAATAGGATGATTCCTTATCTTCTATCTCTTGTATGTGAAGTTTTTGATGCTACTACTATTGGTTTTCCACCTATTGAGAAAGATGCTCCCATGAAATTTGTTGATAATAGAAACATAGAAGTTGATGGAAAGGCTAGAAATGAAATCCTTATTTCCTTATTAGAGAATTTTTATTATAAGGTGATGGGTCTAAAAACTTCAAAAAGTATGTGGGACAAGTAGGAAAGTGTTTTCAAAGGGAATACTAAATTCAAGGAAGAAAAGCTAAAAATATGGTGAAGTAAGTATGAATACATTAGAATGAGAGATAAAGAAACAATTGATGAATACTTCACTAGATTAAATGAAGTGTTTTGCAACATCATAGGATTTGAAGATATCCTAGAAGATTTTGTAATTGTGAAGAAGCATATGAGAAACATTCCAAATAGGTTTGATTCTAAAATTTCTTATTTAGAAGATAAGGATGATTATCTCTTGATGAATTGCGTAACTTTATTGTTGTTTATGAAATGAGGAAAGATACAATATTTAAAATAATATGAAATATGAAATGTATTTTGAAGCCATGACAAAGATGAAAATCCAAGATATTGATGAAGCTAATCCTTATGAGTGTGATGATAAGGAATATGATGACCTGAATGAAAAAATCATGTCTCTCATATCTAAGAACTATCAAAGAGGAAGAAGAAGGTATGGTGGTAAACTTCCTCTAAAATGTTTTTAGTGTGGTGAAATCAGACACTTTGCAATGAATTTACCCAAAAACTAAATTTGGATAATATCAAGATGATTCGGATTAAAAACCTTTATGGAAGAAGTGGAACAAAAATGATAAATAAAAAAAAGTCTTCAAAGAGATACAGGAAGAATTTTACAGGAAATAAAATAAGTATGTTGAGTAATAAAGTTGAATCGAACTCAACTAACAACAATTCATATGAAGATTAATGTTAAAAAAAATTCATAACCTTAATTGAAAAATTTGAGAAAAAAAAAATTCCTCAGAGAGTGAAGAAGGTGGTGAAGAATCCTATAGAGATTATCAGCTCAGAACCGAACTTGTTGCATGTCTTGAGAAAAACAAAACTCTCAAGAAAGAAATTAGAGTAATCAAGAAAGATCATGAATAAGTTGTTGATAGAAGAAAATATTTCATCAATAATGAGGATGAATACATATAAGAGATTTTAAGTTACAAACTTAGAATTTCTAAACAAGTAAAGATAATTAAATATCTTAGCAAGAATCTAGAAGCTAAGGAAGAAGAGGATAAAAATTTGCAATAAAAACTTATTGACTCTAAAATTACCTTGAGGAAGATGAAATAAAACTTCAACAAAGCTATGGAATTAGAAGTAGAGACTTATAAATTTTCAGAGAAGGCTCAATACAAGAATCAGGTGAAATATTCTCTTACTAAGAATAATTTTTCATCTGATTCGTTTAACATTTTAGGTTTTGGAAAAATTATTGGTAAAGATTGGATGGAGAAAGGATTTGAGAAACCTATCAAATATACAAAATTATAAAACTCACTCAGTACGTTAGACCTTAAAGAAGTTACTAACCTCAACAAAGTTTCAATAGAGAAAAATCTTTCTTAAATAAAAAATCATGATTTGAAGGACATTACTGGTGTTGTGAAATCTATGGGTATAGAGCTTATAATTTTTGGAATAACTTATCTCTACATAGAATAAGGTTTGAGAAAAGTGGAAGAAATAGTGAAAGAAGAATGAGAAACTCTCCTAACTCACAAAAATATGGAAATGTGAATTTTCAAGATGTTAGAAACTATCCAACAAAGAATCAATTTGAATGTATGGAAGAATTTTGTGGATGATGTGATCAGTCTAGTCATCATGAAAAAAGATGTATGATACGACTTCCATAAAAAGTTTCTTATGATAGAAAAGAAAAGAAATATGAAAAGAATAAGGTTGAGGAAAGAGATTTTGTTATTGAGACAGATTTGAAAGAAATTGAGAGAAACAAACTGTAGATACTTTATAGTGGTTGTTCTTTACATATGACATGTGATATAAAAATATTGAAACATGTTGAAAGTAATTATGGAGGAGTAGTTACTTTTTGAAATGATAGTTAATTAAAAATCAGAGGATTTAGAACAACATAGATTGAAGCAAAGAAATTGAAATCTAAGGAAGTTTTACTTGTTGATGGGATAAAACATAACTTAATTAATGTAAGTCAAATTTGAGATGATATAAAAGAAGTAATATTTAAAAAGTATTCTTGTATCATTAAAAGTGTGAAATATGGAAAATTCATTACAAAAGGAGAAAGAACCAGTGGAAATCTATTTCAAATAGGATAATTCAATAACTCATGTTACTTGAGTGTTGAAGATGAAAACAAGTTTTGGCACCGAAGACTTGGAAACCTTGGGTAGAAAAACATGAATAAAATTTATAAAGTTGATGTTGTATATAATTTTCTAGAATTAAAAATAAGAGATGAAGATGTTTGTATTAATTTCTAGAATGAAAAGATGACTAAAAAAATTCACAAAAGAGTTGAGATTCAATCTACCAGACCATTTGAGTTTATTCATTCTGATTTATGTGGACCGATAAGAAATCAATAAATAAAAGGAGACTTGTACTTTATCAATTTTATTGATTATTTTACTTAGGTAATAAACATCATGTTCATGAATAACAATTTAGAGGCTATTAAAATGTTTAAATTATTTAGAAAAGATTTTGAGAAATAATTGGGGGTTTCCATAAAGAAATTGAGAATAGATAATGGTACCGTATTCACAAAAAATACTTTTGAAGATTATATAAGAAAATATGGTATCAAACATCAGTATAGTGCTCCCTATAATCCATAAAAAAATGGAGTAGTGGAAAGAAAGAATAAAATCTTGGTGGAAATGGGAAGCATTATGTTAGTAGAATATAAACTTTCAAAATTCTTTTGGAGAGAAGCTATTAGTACTATTGTACATGTTCAAAATAGATGCTTGTTGAGAAAGGAAACCAACATGAATCCTTATGAAATGTGGTATAACAAAAAAACTTCATTGAAATACTTCAAAGTTTATGGAAGTGCATGTTTTCTCAAAACCAGAAATCCAAATTTGGGAAATTTAGATGAGAAAGCTGAGGAAAGAACTTTCATGGGTTATTCACTAAATGGGAGAAGTTATAAATATTGGAACAAACATTTAAAAAAATTGGTGGACTCATATTATGTGAAAGTAATTGAAAATAAAATTTCCTTAACAATTTTTTTTGAGAATGATGAGGAGGATACATTGGAGAATTCCAACAATAGTTAATGTTATCCAAAACATCCTCATCAAGATTCAGATGAGTCATGTGGTGAGGAAAGTGAAGTTGGGAGAGAAACCTTGAGATTTCCTACCTTATGAAAACATGTTGAATCCAAAAAAATTATTGGGAATTAGAAGGATCCAGTTCATTCTAGAAGGAATTTGAGATTAGAAAACCAAACTTTACTTATCTCAAAAGTTGATCCAAAATTAGTTTTAGAGGCTATTTAATGTAAATAATGGGTGGATGCTAGGAATGAAGAGTTTGATCAGATTGAGAAGAATGAAACATGGGAAATTGTTCCAGAAAAATAAAATAAAAATGTTATCAGAACCAAGTGGGTTTATAGAAACAAATTTAATGATCATAGAGAAGTTTCAAGAAATAAAGAAAGACTTGTTTTATAGGATATGCATAGGTGGAAGGTGTGGATTTTGATGAAATTTTTTTCCCCGTTACAAGGATAGAAACTATTTGAATATTTATTGTAGTTGTTGTTCATAAGAATTACAAATTTTATCAGATGGATGAAAATTCATCTTCCTTAAATGGTGAGATTTAGGAAGAAGTTTACATTGAGAAACCATGTGGGTTTATACTTGATGAGGATGAAAAAAAAGTTTGTAAATTGAAGAAAGATTTGTATGGGATGAAATAATCTCCACATACTTGGTATTTGAAGCTTGAAAATTGATTGAGAATGATGAAATTTTCTAAAGGAAAATCTGATAGAAAATTTTATGTGAAATATGTTGACTTAGGAACTTTAATTGTAATTGTTTATGTGGATGATATGGTTTTTTATGATGATGAATAAAAGGTCTATGAAGTGATTACTGAAGAAATGAATAAGAATTTTGAAATGCCAATGTTGGGAGAATCAACTTTCTTCCTTGGATTACAAGTTCAAAAAAATGAAAAATATATTTTCTTATATCAATAAAAGCATGATAGGGAATCATTAAAGAAGTTTGGGATGGCTGAATCCAAATAAGTTTCAACTCCTATTTCAGTGAGTACAAAGTTGAGTAAAGATGAATCTAGAATAAGTGTGAATCAGAAAGACCTTCAGAAGCTGATAGTGTAACACCCCAAGGTTTTACAAATAAATTTAGTATAGAATGTAATGCATGAAAAATTAAGTCTCTGTGAAACAACACTTTTTATTATAACCTATCCATTAAACATAATTTTCCCACCTCTGTGTTTTGAATTTTGAAAAATGGACATACATGGTTGTGATTAATCAGATATTTGGAGTCTAATAGGATCAACTTACATTTTTTGGTGAATAGTAACTTGACCCTTATGAATAGTAATATGTTTCTTATGAATAGTAACCTCACCCATATAAGTATAAATAAAAGTTAGGAACCTTATAAATAAGAGTGAATATTTTAAAAATTAATAATTAAGTGTTGGTATTTTTGTGAGTAATAAATATTTAATTACAATTTTAAATTAATAAATTGATTTAAAATGAAATAAATATTCATAAAATGTATTCCTAAATAAATATTTTGTTGTCCGGTGATTTTAGGATAATTTTATGAGACCTCATTTAAATTTTAAAAGTATTATAAAATCAGTTTTAAATTTAAAATCTGTATTTTTCAAGTAAATAATGATTTTATTTAAAAATTAAATTTCACTTATTTAGAAAATTATTTTGATAAAATTGAGTTCATTTTTTAATTCTACACATCAAAAAAATTTATAGTGATTTTTTTGGTATTTTTCTAAAATACTTGAATTTTTGGTGAATAGTAAAATATAATAATTAACGATAAATGATAAATACGTGATTTATTGAGTCATAAGTGTTTTATGGATTATGTAAGAACAATTGGTTCAAGATCACATGAACTTATTACTATTTTGGTTACAAGAATCAACACTATTTCTTGTCGTGATAAAAATAATAAAATAATGAATAACATATTCAAAAATCACCCCTCTCATCCACTATAAAAACCACCCCTCACTCCCTCTTCTCCTCACTTCTATAATACTTGAATCTTATCAATGTTCTTCCCAAATAATATTCCCTAGTTTATCCCCACATCTTGGAGATTTTTTTCTTTCCAAAAGATCAAAACCCTTTCCCTTAAGGAGGTTCTTGAGAACATTTCAAAAGGTAAACCCTCTTTCTTTTTTCTTTTAATTACATTTTCAATTTATTTTATTTCCTTATATTATCCTTAGATCATCTATCCAAATTATTGTGATAATTATAGTATCATCTATATACTTGAATGATATCATTTTAATGGAATATGATTCCTCAAAATACTATCTCTCTCTCCTTTATTGTAAAAACGAAATTATCGTCTGGGAGGTGCTGATTTACAACCTTCAAGGACGAAGAACCTTCATTCTTAAATTTATCCTTCAAGGTTGTTCATGAAAACATTTTTATGGTTGAAAAAAATAAAAAGATATTAATTATTTCTTATTTAATTTTTTTAAACTAGTATACATACATAATATTAATTCATACGACAAAACTAGTTCGTAATAATAGAATTATTGCCAAAAAAATATAAATGATTATGACTAATGTTATATCTATTAACTCATACTAATACCATATAAAAAATAAATTATATCACCATTTAATATTAATTATGTTCATTAGTATCATATAAATTTAATTCTGGATACTTATACCAATTCCATATGAACTTCCATACTCATATACAAGTATACCGATCATGAAAATCAAGGAATCGAAGGCTCCCGAGCGATAAAACTGTATCTTATAACTCATCCAAAAATACATAAATGAACTTAATTAAATTATAATAAATAAAATACATGTATATACGGTTATTAATTAATTAATTAATGGATTTAATTTTATTATCTAGGACATTAAGGTTAAGTGAATAGCACATTCAGACATAAGGTAAGGGTTTTCTACTCGAACCTCCTTTTTCTTTCGGATTACTCTTTATCTCTCTTAATCCCAATTAAATTATTAATTATTCTTATATAATACAAATATTTTTTTAATGTTTTATATATTTTTACCAATTATAATCCTTCTTTATTTTATGGGGAGTTAAATATTTTATAAATATCCTTCCCAATTCTTCTTGATAAACATGCCCGATTCAGGGGAACTTCTCAAATTATTACTTATTTTCAAGTGCACTATATAATCTATTTTAAGACACCATTATTTTTATAAAACCACTCATTTAATCATGGAAAAACTACCTTAGTTCATTTCTGGTTTTATGGAAATATTTTTCCAAAAGAACTCTTCTTTTCAAAATAATAGTATATTTCTCTCAAAAATTCCTCAATGATTTTATTAGAGAATTTTTGTCTATTTCAACACATTTTTTGAATTTTATGTATTATTGAGGTTAATGTATTAAGTTTATAATATACCATATTGTATTAAATGGTTTAAGATCAGTTTGACTATGGATGTTCTATTTTTATACCATTCAATTCATTACTCAGAATAGTTAGTAATTATATTTACATATTCAGAAAAGTTATTTACATTGAATATGTATATGATATTTATGTTTAACCCCATTCATATGAAGAATGAATTGGAATTAGAAAGTTATGGGTGGGGACCACTATATCCCCTCGATACATCCATAGGTCTAATGAGACAAAACAGAATTGGATTTTGGCTGAGACCTTACACTAGTATTTTCAGACGTCTTGACCAAGGCCTTAACAACATGTTTTAGATGTCCGAAATTATGAATTCCCTCATTACAGTATTAGTAATTGATAAACCATGTGATTATTATACTATTATAACATCAATGTTTATGTTTCATTCTCTTATGGTCATTTATATGGCCTTATTTAATAAAATTTCATTCCTGCCATATTATTCTCAATTATATTTTTAAAGGCATATGTTTTTATTTGTTCATAATTCATAGTGTTTATTTTTATGATATCTTCACCTATATTACTTACCCTTACTGAGCATCTGATATCACCCTTTTCTTATGTTTTACTTTCCCCATGTTATGAAGATAAATATTATGAATGAATTTTAGGGATAATAAAGGAGTCATAAATGTTTCTAATGGTATCGTTATTATGTATTTCATTTCAAGTTGTAATATTGAACTTGTGTTTGTATCTTGTTTTCCAAAACTATTAAACTATTCATTCTTTTAGGATAATACTTTATTTTAATCATACCAATGTATTAATATAAGGCTTCGGATCTAGGAAACTAGGGTCTGGGTCATTGCAGTTGGTATCTGAGTAAGATTCATAGAAAACCTGGAAACTAGATTTAGAAAATGTTTATTAGGGAAAAAAACCCTAAGATAGACTTTGAGGATAAGTATACAATAACATCCTATGATTTTGGTAAGGTATGTATTATATGGATATTTTTATAAAATACATCCCTGTCTGGATACTACAAGTGGATGTGGTTCTGGCATAGATGTACCTAGGAGTAACAACTCCAATAAGGTGTTCTGGACTTGACATGGGGTAACCTGGTACCCGACAATATGCCTTACTGCTTTCATGGTTTGACACTCATGGAGGATATGCTTAGGATAATTCACATTTTATTTATAAACCATTATTAAGGATTTAAATGTAAATATTTCCTAAAATTAACTATGCTTATGATTATGATATTATACATGCATAAAATTTCAATTTATGTTAAGTGTTTTACTATTATGAAATTATACATTATCATTCATAACCTAATTTAGTGTATGCCATTATTTAGAAATGGATCCTAGTAGAATTAATGGAAACTACCTGAATGCACGTATCCCATGTAGGGATTGTCCTCTTATGCAAGATAATGATTCTGGTACTGGAGATATGACTAGTGTTTAATAGATTATAACTATACTAAGACAGATGACTCAGTTTATAAACAATAACCTTACCCATATGAAGCATCATGATCCACAACACGAAGGAGCAATGTTAGACCTCTTTATGTGACAACAACCTCCATCATTAAATGGGACTACGAACCCATTTGTAGCAGAGCAGTGGATAAGTTCTTTAGAGAATATATTTCTAAATTTGGGATGTAATGAAAGGGATAAGGTTTTCATGATAGTTTATCATCTATCAGTAGATGCGGATTAGTGGTGGTCATTAATTCAAAACATAAAGGAGGAGGAAGAAATAGAATAAATGGAATGGAGGTAATTTAAGAAAATATTCCAAGAAAAATATTTTCCTTGAGTACATTGAGTATTTATATAGAGGAAATTATTTAGTTTGAAACAAAAAGATGATGAAAACATTGCAAAGTATGAATCCAATTTTACAAGGTTAGAAAGGCATGCCTCAGACTACATACATAATACAAGGAGAAATATTGATCGGTTCTTTGATGGTTTAAATCCATTCCTCTGAAGGTCATTGGTCTCCCAAAAATTTTCATCCAAACAAGATATAATCTCATGTTCTATCAAGATAGAGAAATAATTATATAAGTCTTATGAATTTAAGGAAAACAAGATAAGAAGAGCATGTTGGAGGAAAGAATGGATAAAGGGAATAATAAAAAATGGAATTTTCCAACATGTGATACATGTAGAAAGAAGCACCCTAGAGCCTTCTTAAAAGGAAAAGGAGTCTATTACAAATGTGGAGAAAGAGGCCACCAATCTCATGATTGAAAGGGAAAGAAAGAAGCTACAAATGTTCAATGTTATAATTGTAAAGAGATGGGATATTATGCCAATGACTGTCCTAAGAGTCAAGGAAAAATTCCCTAGAGAAGGCCAAGTGAGCATGGCCAAGCTTATACAATCACAAATATGGAATTTGAAGTTTCTAATGATGTGGTGGAAGGTACTATAATCATTTCTTCAAACTTGGCCAATGCTTTATTTGATTCTGGATCATCACATTCCTTTATATCTTCCCAGTTTTCTTTAAAAATTAGATATTTCCATTTCTCATTAATAAGGGAGTTTTCAGTCAAAACCCCTAAGGGAGGTCTCATTACAATAAAGATGTGTCATTAAGTCCCCATTATTGCATATAAATGTGATTTATATTCTCATTTTATCATCATACCTATGGTTGAATTTGACATAATCCTTGGAATGAACTAGACTTAAAAATATGATGCAAAAATCTATCGCAAGAAGGAGGAAATTATGATTTGTGAGGAAGGTTTAGAATCCATTATATTTAGAGAAAAAACATCACCATGTGATTCTTATCAAGATCCACCCCTAGTAGCTCTACCAAATTCAATTCTTGGTGAGTAAGAGAATGAAGTATCTATGGGTGAGGGAAGAAACATTCAAATTGAGGATGTACCTATTGTGAAATAATACATTGATGTATTTCCAGATGATTTACCTGGATATCCTCTATAGAAGAAATTTGAGTTCTATATTGATTTAATCTCTGGTTCAAGACCTATATTAAAGACTCCTTATAGAATAGACATGGTGAAATTGGTATAAATAAAGAATCAACATGAGGAATTGAGTGATAAAGGATTTATTCACCATAGTGTTTCTCCATGGGGAGCCCATATTCTCTTTGTCAAGAATAAAAATGGATCCATGAGGCTGTACATTGACTATATATAATTTAATGCTATTACAATAAAGAACAAATATCCCGTACCTCGCATTAATGATTTATTTGATCAACTTCTTGGAGCCCAATTTTTTTTGAAGATTGGCCTTCGATCTGGAAATCATCAGTTACATGTAAGGAAGGAAGATATTCTAAAGAAAACATTTCGAACCAGGTATGGGCATTATGAGTTTATAGTAATGCATTTTAGACTGACTAATGCACCCTCTATTTTCATGGATCTAATGAATAGTTTTTTAAGTAATATCATGATGAATTTATTGTGGTATTTATTGATTATATATTGGTATACTCCAAAATCTACAAAGATCATGAGAATAACATGAGCGTTATTCTGAAGACTCTTAGAAGAAATGAGTTATATGGGAAGTTCAGAAAGTATGAATTCTGGATTCAAACAGTTTCTTTTCTTGGCCATATTATCTCTAAGGATGAAATCCTAGTTGATCTTGCAAATAAAAAGGTAGTTTAGGAATGTCCTAATCCAATAAATATAATCGAGGTATATAGTTTTATTGGTTTAGTAGGTTATTATCGGCATTTCATTCAATAATTCTCCTAATTAGCTAACCCATTAACCAAGATTACTTGTAAATGGGTTAAGTTCATATGGGAAAAAGAATGTGAAGAATATTTTGAAGAATTGATGAAGAGGTTAGTGAATGCACCAAGCTTGAATCTACAATCAGGAAATGGTGGATTTGTGATTTATAGTGATGTATCAAAGAAAGGACCTAGATGTTTCCTTATGCATAATGATAGAGTTATTGCCTATGAATAAAGGAAGTTAAAAATTCATGACAAAAACTATCCAAATCAAGATCTTGTGTTAGAAACTGTAATCTTTTCTTTGAAGATATAGAGAAATTATCTCTACGGTGAAATATGTGGGATATATATTGATCATAAGAGCTTTAAATATATATTATTATATAAATAACTCAACACGAGGAAAAGGTGATGGCTCAAGATACTGAAGGAATATAATTGTTCTACACACTATCATCCAGGGAAGGAAAATAAGGTGTCAGATGTATTGAGAAGGAAGGATCATGGAATTCTGAACAAAATGAGGATTGAAAAGGATCCCATGTACATGGATCTAGTAAGGTTGGATATGGGAATTATCAAATAAGGTGAAGCATCATTGATTTTTAAACTGTTTTCTCAACCATATTTATAGGAAACAATTAAAAGTTCTCAATATAATAATGAGAATATTTAAAAGAAAATTAAGGTTGTGAATGATGGTAAGTTGACGAACTTTATGTGTGAGGATGGAATTATAAAATTTGGAAGAATGATATGTGTTTTCTCTATACCTGAGATAAAAATGGAGTTATTGGATGATTCCCACAGTTCAAATTTCTCTATACACCATGGTAGCACTAATATGTATAGAGATTTTAAAGAGTATTTCTAGCGGGACAACTTGAAGATGTTTATTCTGTCAACAGGTGAAGGATAAAAGACAACATCCTAGAGGTTTCATGAAACCTCTACAAATTCCTACATAAAAATGGGATGATATTACCATGTATTTTGTCACTGGATTACCAAAAAATCCAAGAATTAATGATGCAATATGGGTAATTATGGATCAAATTATCAAATCTGCAAATTTCCTCACTATAAGGGAATATTTTCCACTTGAGCATCTTACACGACTCTATATCAATGAAGTTGTGAGACTTAATAGAGTACCTCTCTCAATTGTGTCTAATCGTGATCTATGATTTACTTCGAAATTTTAGAAAAGTCTTCAGAAAGATTTGGATACTGAGATTCATTTGAGTAATGCTTATCACCCTCTAACTGACTGGCAGTCAGAAAGGATGATCCAAAATTTAAAATACATGTTGAGATCATGATTACATGATTTTTAAGGTATGTGGGAACAATATTTACCTTTGGTGAAGTTTTCCTACAACAATAGTTTCCATTCTAGTATTCAAATGGCACCATATGAAGCATCATATGGAAATAGATGTTGTACACCAACATGTTGAGATGGATTTGGTGAGAGGAAGCATACAAGCCCAGAGCTTATAGAGGAAACAATAATGAAGGTAAATAATATTCAAAACTATATAAAATCATCACAAAGTAGGAAAAAGAGTTATGCTAATAATTGAAGGAATTATTTGTAATTTCAAGTGGCAGATCATGTTTTCTTGAAAGTATCTCTATGGAAGGGTGCTATAAGATTTGGGAAGAAAGGAAAACTGAGCCCCAGGTACATTGGTCCTTTTGAAATTATAGAGAGATTTGGAGTTGTGGATTATCATTTGGGGATTACACCTAGCCTTTATAAGGTACACAATGTATTCCATGTATCATTATTGAGAAATTACATGTCGGAACCAACACATGTCCTCGCTTCTAAAGGTATATAATTGGAACCTGACTTATCTTAATATGAAGAGACAATTCGGATTCTGAACACTAAAGAATAGGTGTTGTGGAATCAGATGACTTGGTTGGTAAAGGTACTTTGAAAAAATCATAAAATTGAAGAGGCAACGTGGGATCCTGAGGAACTTATGATGAATACCTAACCAAATATTTTTATGAGGTAACATTTAGGAGATTTCAAGGATGAAATTTTTGTAATGGGGGAAGAATGTAACACCCCAAGGTTTTACAAATAAATTTAATATAGAATGTAATTCATGCAACACTGAGTCACTTTAAAGCAACACTTTTTTTTATTATAACCTATCTATTAAACATAATTTTCCCCCTCTGTGTTTTGAATTTCAAAAAACGGACATACACGGTTGTGATCAGTAAGATATTTAGAGTCTGATATGATCAAATTACATTTTTTTGAATAGTAACTTGACCCTTATGAATAGTAATATGACCCTTAGTAATATTATCCTCACACATGTAAGTATAAATAAAGTGTATTCACCTTATAAATGAGAGTGAATATTTTAAAAATTAATAATTAAGTGTTGTTATTTTTTTGAGTAATAAATATTTAATTACAATTTTAAATTAATAAATTGATTTAAAATAAAATTCATTTTCATAAAATGTATTCCTAAATAAATATTTTTTATCCTATTATTTTAGGATAATTTTATGATACCTTAGTCGATTTTTTAAAGTATTATAAAATCAATTTTAAATTTAAAATTTTTATTTTTCAAGTAAATAATGATTTTATTTAAAAATTAAATTTTACATATTTATAAAATTATTTTGATAAAATGGAGTTCATTTTTGAATTATACATATAGAAAAATGGTTAAGGTGATTTTTTTATTTTTCTAAAATACTTGAATTTTTTTGGATAGTAAAATACGATAATTAACGATAAATGCTAAATACACGATTTATTAAGTCATAGGTGATGTATGGATGATGTAAGAACACTTGGTTTGAACTCACATGCACTTAATACTATTTTTGACCACAATAATCAACATTATTTTCTATCTTGAGTAAAATAATAAAATAATGATTAAGATATTCAAAAATCACCGCTCTCCACCACTATAAAACAACCCCTCACTCACTCTTATCCTCACTCCTCTAAGCCTTGAATCTTCTAAAAGTTATTCGCAAATACTCTTCCCTAGTCTCTCCCCACATCCATTAGCTCTTGGTATTTCCAAAATACCAAAACCCCTTCCCTTAAGGAGGTTCTCAAGGAGGACATTTCAAGAGGTAAACCCTCTTCCCTTTTCTTTTAATTACATTTTCAATTTATTTTCTTTACTTATATTCTCTTCACCTCCTCTATCCAAATGATAATGATAAATCCAGTATCATCTATATACTAGAATTATATAATGTTAACTTAATATCCTTCCTCAAAATACTATCTCTCTCTCTCTCTCTCTCTCTCTTTTATTTTAAGAGTGAAATCATCATCCAGGAGGTGCCGATTTACAACCTTCATAGATGACGAACATTTGTTCTTAAATTTATCCTTCAATGATGGTCATGAAACAATTTTTATGGTTGAAATAGATTATAAAATATGTATTATGTCTTATTTAATGTTTTTAAACCATTATATATACATAATGCTAATTCATACGACAAAACTAATTCGTAATAATCGAATTATCGCCAAAATAATCTAAATGATTATCACTAATGTTCTATCTAATAAATCGTCCTCATACCATATAAAAAAATGAATTATATCACCATTTAATCTTCTATATTTTCATTAGTATCATATAAACTCAATTTTTGAGAATTATACCAATTCCACATGAACTTCCATACTCATATACAAGTATATCGATCATGAAAACCAAGGAATCAAAGGCTCACGAGCGATAAAATTGTATCTTATAACTCATCCACAAGGTCATAAATTAACTTAATAAAATTATGATAAAACAAATACATGTAGATAAGGTTATTAATTAATTAATTAATAGATTTAATTTGATTATCCCAGACATTAAGGTCAATTGAAAAACACATTCAGACATAAGGTAAGGGTTTTTTACTTGAACCTTCTTTTTTATTTCAAGTTACTCTTTGTCTATATTAATAACAATTAAATTCTTAATTATTCTTATTTAATTATAATAAATTATTTTTTAATGTTATATATATGTGTACCAATCATAATCCTTCTTTATTTTATGGGGAGTTAAATGTTTTATAAAGACCTTTCTCAATTCTTCATGATTCAAGGGAACTTCTCAAATTATTACCTATTCTAAAGTGCAACATATAATATATTTTAATACATGATTATTTTTATAAAACCACTAATTTCATAATATAAAATCTACCTTAGTTAATTTTTGGTTTTATGTAAATATTTTTCCAAAAGAACTCTTCTTTTCAAAGTAAAAGTGCATTCATATAAAAAATTCCTCGATGATTTTATTAGAGTATTTTTTTCTATTTCAAAAACTTTATTGAATTTTATGTATTATTGAGGTTAATATATCATGTTTATAATCTAAAATATTGTATTAAATTGTTTATGATAATTTTTATCGTGGATGTTCTATTTTGATACCATTCAATTCATTACTCAAAATGGTTAGTAATTATATTTACAGATTGGGGAAAGTTATTTACATTGAATATGTATATAATGTTTATGTTTAACCCCATTCATATAAGGAATTAATTAAACTTATAAAGTGATAGGTGGAGCCTAATATACCCCCTAGATTTATTAGTAGGTCTCATGAAACAAAACAGAATTTGTTTTTGGTTGAGGCCTTACCCAAGTATTTTCAAGCGTCTTGGCTGAGGCCATAAAAATATGTTTCAGATGATTGACATTATGTATTCCCCAGTTATGGTATTAGTAATTGATAAAACATGTTATTATTAGACAAGTAGAATATCAATGGTTATGTTTCATTCTCTTATGGTCATTTATATGGACTTATTTAATCATCTTTAATTCCTGTCATATTATGCGCAAGTATATTTTAAGAGGCATGTGTTTTTAGTTGTTCACCATTCCTAGTGTTTATTTTTATGATAACTTCCACTTTATTACTTACCCATTTCGGGAATATGAGCTCACCCATTTCTTATGTTTTACTTTTCCCAGGTTGTGAATATGAATATTATTAATGACTTGGAGGGATAATCTAGGAGCCATAGATGTTTCTAATGGAATTGTTATTATGTATTTCATTTAAAGTTTTAATGTTGAACTTTTGTTTGTATCCTATTTTCCAAAACTACTAAACTATTAATTCCTTAGGGATGACAATTTCTTGTAATCATGCTAATGTATTAATATAAGGCACCAACTCCGGGTAACTCGGGTCTGGATTGTTATAGATAGGAAGTCTTCATTACCTTACAACTTCAAGGATTTATATTGTTTATGTTGTGACTTTGTGTGCTAGGTATCAAATTAATCCAAAGTAATCACATATATTGTAAGCAATAAGAATTTGGAGATATGTAAAAGGAACAAATTCAATTGGTTTATTATAAAAAATAAATTGTGAGATGAAATTTAATGGTTATATTGATTCTGATTGGGATGGAGATTATAATGATAGAAAATCAACATCAGGAGGAACATTTTTCTTGGGTGAATGTTGTGTGAGTTGGTAGAGTAAGAAACAAAGTTTAGTAACCTTGAGCATAACTGAATCTGAATATGTTGCAGCTACTCAAGCTTGTACTAAAATGTTGTGGATGAAAGTTCAGCTGAGAGATTTGAAAGTAAAATTTTATAAACCATTGAATATACTTGGTGATGTTCAGAGTGCAATTGATCTTTCTAAAAATTCAGTTCAACATTCAAGATCAAAACACATTGATATAAAGTTTCACTTTATAAAAGATAAAGTTTTTGATTGAGATTTTTTGTTGAAATATATTGTAACAAAGTATCAGATTGATGATATCTTTACAAAATCAACTCCAAAGGAAATGTTTATAGAATTGAGGCTACAAATTCATGTTCATCCTCCTCCCATGTCTTCTTAAACCTCATATGAAAGTACCCTCACTGTGATTTGGATTATATTGACAAAGGGGGAGAGAAAGTAACAACTTTGTACTTTGTAATAAGTTTTTACTTTATTTTATGAATCTAAATATATAGTTATTATATAATGGGGGAGAAAAAAATAAAAGTGATAGACAAAGAAATTGAGAAAAGAAATAATGGGGGAGAGAAAAATAAAGTGTGAAAAGAAAAGTTAGGATATTTTATCTTTACATGGATGAAAAATTTACTTGCCACCAAGGGATGGAATTCCTTCAAAAACTTACTTTATCCAATAGTGTGGTATGAGGAAAATATCTCTTGAGAAAGGATATGTTTTTATAAAATTAGAAAAACTTGAGTTGTTAACAAAAGTTGAGTTGTGAAAAAAATCTGAGAGTTGGAAAAGTTGTTAATGAGGGTTGTCAACAAATCCAAAGGGGGATATTGAAGTAACTTTGTGAAATTGTTTTAACAACGGTTTTGTATTTGCTGAAAACTAAATTTTTTTTATTATAATATTGTTTTTATATGAATCTAATCCATATACATTTTATTAAGATCATCAGATCCAAAATAATCAGAGACAAAATTTATTGTTTTTTAGGAGTCTCTCTTTGTTGTAATTAGAGAAGGTATGGAGTTGATAAAGAGTTTTTGAAAGAAGAATTTGAATTCATGAGTTAAAATGTTTTCATAAATTCTAAAATGAAATCATAAGATACTTTTATAATCAAGAAGTTCTTAAAAATCATGAAAACTTTCATGATAAAAGATTTTGAAGAATTGTTAGAGAGGTTTAAAGAAATTCAAAATTACAGAGTGATGAATTCCCTCACAATGGGAATTTCATCATAATGATAATTCTATAGTAATGGGAATTTAATCATAATGATAATTCTATATTAATGGGATTTACCTCTTATTGAGGTTGATAGTTATCAGGTACTGCAACATTTGATCATCCATTTGAAGGATAAAAAACTTTTCATACCCAACATGATCATACTCAGACTCTGGAGGAAAATTATCATACCCAGATTGATCGGAACCAAATGGAAAGAGGAAGGGATACTGAAAATTGTATCTAGTCTAATCAAAATATCATAATGGGCTCAGAAAGAAATAGATCATAATGAAGCTGAGAAAGAATCAGATCATAATGAAGCTAAGAAAGAAATATATCGTAATAATATGATTAAAAAGAATGATCAAAAATGGAAACTCTATAAGTATTATGAAGATTTAAAGTGGTCAAACCGTAATTTCAATTTTGTGTAAATATCATAGAAATATAAGGAGGTTTGAAGAAGTCAAAGTTGATGTTTTAAATGCAAGATATTTTCAGATATTTTGAGATTTGAGGAAGCGATAATGTTTCCAAGTTTCCCACCATTGTTTTCTGAGTCACCTATAAATAATTCCTCATATCATTCATCTATGTGAAATTTTTTACACATGATCAAAAGGAGGATCACTGGAGAATTCAAAAGTGAAAGTTCCCATATGATTGAAGAAGAATTGATTTGAGCATTCTATCAGAGTTTGAGTTTTACATATTGAGAGTAAGTTTATCATTTTTAGAAAATCAGATCCTCCATCATTGTTTTGAGAAAATCAGATCCAAAATTATCATATTTAGAGAATCAGATCCATCATTATCATGTTTATATAATCAGATATAGCATTATCGTATTCAGAGAATTAGATCCATAATCATCATACTCAGAAAATTGGATCTAGAATCCAACATTATTGTTTTGAGAAAATCAGATCCAACATTATCATATTCAGAGAATCAGATTTAGCATTATCATATTCAAATAATCGGATCCAGCACTATCATATTCATAGAATTAGATCAAGAATCATCATACTCAAAAATAGGATTTATAATCCATCATCATTGTATTAAGAAAATAGGATCCAGAATCCAACATCATTGTATTGAGAAAATTGGATCCAGAATCCAACAACATTGGATTGGGAAAATCAGATCCAAATACATCAGACTGAGTATTCGAACTGAGAAATTGTGGAGAAGATTCAACAAAGTATTTATTATTGTTTTTGGCTCAATTTTTTTTATAATAAAATATTATAAACTAGCAGGAGTTAGTATAATCATTCATATAAGGAGATAGAAGGTATATAAAAGGAGTTAGCACAAGTTGTATTCCCTTATTCTTAAAAGTGAATTTCCATAGACCCATGGGAGTGGCCATGGAAAGGATGTAGGTTCTCACACTGAGGTTGAACCTTGTAAAAAATGTGTTACTTACATGCTTTACTACAATTTCATGCTTGAGTATTTACTAAAAGCTGATAAAGATATAAATCTTAACAGGTTGTAGGGGTTAAGTTTTCAAAGGAATTGAAACTTATAAAAGTAAACAACTTATTCAACCCCCCTTCTCAGCTGTTATTAAATCCTTTGGAACTTCAGTGTTGACTATATTATATATTTATTTTCCCAAACTACACTCATCTACTAAGGCATATTAAGTGGCGCTCTAGGGTTGAACCCATAGAGAAATCTTGTTAGACAAGCAACCTAGTGATCAGAACCTTTTTTGGGATTATTCAAGTTTACTCTCTTTGGTTTTGTTTGAAGAAAAATAAGTATCTTGGGTACTAAAATAGATTAAAGGAAGGGTTCTAGGTAAATTTTAGTGTATAGTCATGGGGAATTCTAAATTTAACTTGGGATAGATCTATGGAACAGGTTGAAAAGCGGTGTAAAATACACTGATTAATCATTTTCCAACCAATTGGATCAACTTAAGTAAAAAAAGACTCCTTGGTCCGGATTATTTTATAACCTAAGTGCATGAAGCTTGTATTTTAGGCAAAAAGAGTTATAGACTACTGGTACTACCCTGATCTTCTCTAACTAGGTCATGGTCATTCAACTTGGACCTATTATGGTTAGGGATAATTAAATATAATGATATTAGAAATTTTTTTAAACCTGGTTACTAGCCATAGGGTTACCCAATTTCTATTTTAGATATTCATTAGGTTCAACCACCCCTAATATTGACCCCTAACCCTAATAGGATTATCCATGAATGAAATAATTAAATGAAAGTGGAAAAATAGATTGAAAAATGATTGGAATAAAAAACAGTTTACATAAATCAGAGTAGTTCCCAATTGAAACCATGAAAAAGAAATAAAATACTAACTTATATGAATAAATAATGAAGAAAAAAATGACAATCGAAGTTTCACAACAAAAGGTATTGGAAATAGAACATTTCAACAACAATGATCAATAAACATGTCTTGGAATTGGAAATTACAACAATAGAATGTGTATAATAATAAAAGAAATCAATATAGACATATATAATTGAAAATAGAAAAAAATGGAGAATAAATAAATAAATAAATAAATATAGAAAATAAGTTCCTGGGTTTGAGATCTCTCTTGCATATAAAGGGGGATGAAATGTTTATAGATACTGAAATGTATATAATGTGTAAATGGTTTATGTTGTGTATTGATTTAAGTGGATTCTATTTTAAACTTACACGATGTGTAATTAGTTTTCACATAGTGTACTTCAGATCCACCAAAGCATCCGAATATTTTGTATATTCATTGATTTTCAGCTTGAATCTTTGATGAAAACTAGGTTCTAACTTTCTCACATCATGTAATGAGTTCACACCTTGTAATATTCAGATTTGAACTTTTCATATTTCATGAAATGTAATCAGGATACACGTTTTATACTGGGTTCACACCTTTTATTTGGGATTCATGCCTTGTAATTCAGCTGATAGATGGTATGTTCAAGGAGTACACATTGTGTAATTTAGATTCATGATGTATAAGGATGATTTATACCATTTTCTAGCATTCCTCCTTTTATCTTTGAATTCATAATTCTGAAAAAAATGTATCAAAACCGATTTCATTATCAAGTAAAGCATGATTGAAATTTAATGAAATTTATCCAAAATGTATATAAAAATTTAGATTATCACTAGGGTGAGTATATATATACCTAGTAGGATTCCCAAAAAAATATATAAAATAGTAAAATCAATGATTATCTCAACCCATGAGACAAAGGGAATAATAAAACTTAAAAGGTAAATATGCTCAAAAAAACCCAACTGAAGAGTGATAGGGGACCTCCATCTTCACAACCAGTGCCAAAGCCAAGTCTCCCCATAAATCTATGTTGTCCAAATGCTAGAACCCAATGCAATCCTCACTAGATTCATAGGGTACCCACACCATGTTGATGTAACATCACAACATAGGGGTGATGAACCTAGAAGGGTGGAGGACCCATGCCTCATCTAGCGCTCGATGACTAGGGGGTACCTTTCTGCAGATAGGAGACCCACTCTCTAAGGTGTGTATAGAGGGGTTCTATCCTTTCTATACTAGGAAATTGGGGACCCACACCTTGACCCCTACATTCTATTAGGGGGTCAACAATCCCAATATCTCTCTAGAGATCACACTTGTCTCACGCACTTAGTTATCTGATATGGAAGATAAAAACTGCTCATGTAACCTTAAATCGTATCTATAATGTTGAAAAGGACACAATTGTGATGCTCACTAAATTCTACTTAGAATAGTCTACCCATAAGACTAATTCTGAGTCCCAAATAAGGAGATATGTGAGGTATAATTATCTGAAAAAACTACTTAGCGTGTCCTGATGAGGTACACAGGGTGTAGTTAAAGTCCTAATCCTAGCCATGTCCCACAACTAAACTTAGTGTGTAAAAGTATAAGTACACAATGTGTTATAAAGGTGACATGACATGTAGGACCACTTGGGTTCCAAGGCATGTACCTCACTATACATGGTTTCACTGGATGAGTAGTGTACATAGGGTGTGTCCCGGATACATGGTGTGTAGGCCACATGGAATTACTAGGCATGTACTGCTAGTACATGGTTTGGATACACAACTAAGTTTACATGGAATTTTGGTCTTCCACACAACATGTAATATTTAAAGTGGACCAAAACCCCAACTTCTATGTGATCTGAAACACATGATATGTGTTCTTCTGAAGTACATGATGTGTAGACCAAAATTTATAGAAAACATGACTTATTCTATAGATATTCATCATTTTCATCAATTTTTACATCAATCACTCCTGAAACTCCACCCAAGGCTCCAATCTTGAAGGAATATCCATCCATCATCATTTTCTAGTCTCTGATGGCTAGAAAATGGAACTTCTTATAACCCACATGAGACCCTTATTTCCTACCTTCACCATAATGGGGTCCTAATTCTTATAACTATAATCATTGATACACTCTATCTCCTAATTCTATCAAAAAGTCTTCAATACTAATGATTTTTTCATAACCATAATGAATTTAGAGGCATTATTACACTTGAAATGGTCTGGAAATGTCATATCATCAACCCCATAGACCAAGGATGAATAATGAAAAGAACCTAGGGGGAGAGGAATAATAAAAAAGTTAGATTATTGTTGTAAATTTCAACCCATCCAATGATTATAATCATGAAAACCAAAAGTAGTGAAATAAATTGGATCAATCAAAACATATAATCAAGATCAAGAATGATAATTAAATTTTTGGTTCATATGGAGAATTGTTTTCAAGTAATTAAGAAGATATGAAATCCATGATCAATAATTAAGAATATTATAGATATAATCCACAAAATAACAGGCCCTACCTCGAGAATAAATCGATCATTGGTGAAGAACACATTCTCTAGTGACGTCATTGAAGTTTCTGCTGCATTCTTCATTCATCCCATGAATCTCCTTGATTGTTTGATATCGATCCACAATCCCAAGATCATCCATCAACACCAACAAAGGCTCTCTCCTCTTCCTCTCTAAACTCACAGGGTTATGTGGATAACCTTAAGGATTTTATATAACCACATATTTATAGAGGGATGGATAGGTTAATTCATTTAAAAAATTAATTAATTAAATTAATTAATTTATTTAACACACTCACCAATGACTTAATTACAAAAGAATGTCCAATAATGACAAAAATTATGTTTCACCTAGGGTAAACCCCACATTCTAGGATTAACAAAAGTCTCATATTTTCTATTTGAGGTTCTTATTAATAGGAATCTCATTTATTCTGAAGTGTCACATGAACATGATATAAAAATAATTAATATTTTAAGTACATTGATATTGGGGTCTTAAAACATTTGAAACACCATTCCAACTATGAAATAAGTTCCAGGATAATACATATAAATTTTCAATGGGTTCAGACATGAAAACTGGAGTCGTTATAGCAGGACACTCGATGGCCTCTAAGCAGGTACTCGATGAGGCACCGAGTACCCAGTAAGGGAGGAACAAGCATCCGGTGTCCTCTAATACATTTTTTAAAATATTAATTAATTTAATTAATATAGAAACATATATAAAAAATTTGCCTACTAATTTCCTAGAAACATGACCCACATACTCCTCTCTCATATTCTCTCTTATTCAAAGTGCAGATCTCCCTAATTTTTTATCTAATTTGTATGCCATTTGTCCTAATGGATCATCACAGTTATATCTATATATTCTACATCTATTCTAGTTTTCTCTCACATATTCAATTTTCTTTAATGAAAATAAATATTTTTGAGGTTTTTATCTAATTTTATGAATTTTTATGATTTAACATGATTTATCCAATGCTCATCGATAAGTGGGATATTATTACTATGTGGTTGTTGGTATCTAGATTTTTCCCTTTTTTTATATGAGTTTCATTTATAATTGAATATGTAAGTTGTGGTGGGTTTATGTGTACTCCCTTGAAAAAATTAAAGTGCACTTCATTACATATTTTAAGTCAAATAAGGACCATTAGGGCCATGAGAGGTTCTCAAGATGCTATAAATTAGACTCACGATCATCAAATACAATTTTCATAAAGGGAAGTGTATATAAACTTAAAATTAGAACCATTATGGGGTGTATTATGATATATTATGTCTTAGTATATCTTGTTAGGTTCCTTGTAGTATTACTAGATGATGGGGAACATGTTTTTGTTAGAGGATAGAATTGGGTTAGCATTATTAGTGTTTTTATGATAATATTTTCAGTCATTTATATTATTATAATTAAGGAGATACCCATACCAGAAAGAGAGTGTTATCAGTAAATGAGATATTGGATTGGTAATATAATATGTGGTTGGGTGTGAGAACCAAACTACTACATAATGTTAAAAATGTAAATCTATAAAAGTTTTTTCTTGGATTTTTTAAAGTTAGTTAGATTCTATGACATTCCACCTTAAATTTAGAAGAATAATGGGTTTTTTCCTATTTATTCCTTACTAGGGTAATGGGATGGGATGATATATTAATCAACCATAGGCTTGGAAGTGGGGTGGGATATTATGACTATCCGTTATTTTTAATGGCCATGGGATAATACATTATGATTATCAATCCATGAAAATGGTAATGGGTTGGATGATATTCTAACAAGTAAATGAGAACTTATGGTTATATGAAGTTTGATGTAATTAAATCTAATTGGTCAGATAGAATGTTTATGGTATAGATGTATTCCATTCTAGCATTAAACCATGTGTTGTTTGATTATGTGATCATGGGTGTAAATAATTCCAAAATACTATATTGTGGGTGATATATTCAAACTTGACATTAGTACTGGATGAAATAGGTTTGGTTACTCCCCAGGTAGATTTTTTAGTACTTGATAACATGAAAAGTATTTATTGTTATTGTTTATTATATCACATTGTACATGAACTCATATATTCTGTAGTTATTTAGGGATATATTTATTGGTAGTATACTGAGTATTTTTCTCAAACCCTATACTTGCACCTTAGTGAGTATGAAAATATTATTCTTATGCATACATGAAAGGAAAAGGGCCAGACAATGAATTGATAATAATTTTTCTTTTGTATCTCTATTATTTTGTTTGTTTTGGAACGTATTATATATTATTGACTCACTAAGATATCTTATTTCTATAATTATTAATTGTATGAATCTTTCCAAAATTTTCTTTCTTGTGATATTGTTTTGGTTATTTCAGGTCTCATGCAACTCTCTCAATTTTCAAATACAGGAGGTTCTAGGTGTAATTAACATATGTTATTATTAGTTAAGAGGCTAAGAGGTGAAATCATCACATGAGGGGCCATATACTATAGCTTGGGTATCTATCATAAATTTAATATGTGTTCATGAAATCATTCATATATACAATAATAGTTACTATTTTGGTTAAATTGATTGATTGAAAATATATATGTAATAGAACACTACACACAAAGATTATAATGTCTCTCATTTTATCCAAGTATTTGGTTACTCTATAGTTTAGAGAAATATATAAAGGTACTCTAGAATTTATCTATATCCAAGGAGGCATTTGAATCCTATTAAAGGAGGTGATATGTGTTATGGAGTCATGATTGGGCCCATTAAATGGGATTTTTATGTATCCCTATGAATGAAATCAAAACCCACATAGTTTAGTGGCATTTAAAAAGGCATGTCATTCCTTTTAAGGTCATGTGAAAAGGACAATATTAGTTAATTTTAAGTTCATTCACTAATTATCTCTTCTAATATGTTTAAATTCATGCAGAGTAGACTACTAGGTGAAAGGAACCTAACAATGAATTAGTGTGGGACTAACACATGAATATCCGTTTCTAGTTTGACATGTAATATGAGTCAGGTGAATGGATTTATAGTCACCAAGAGAAGGATATTGAACCAAGTTATTTGAATAAACCTATATAATAATATCATATTAAGAAATTTGAATAAAATAAGAGGAGTACCTCAACTTATGGTATCTTAGGAAACAAAGAAGACAATTTTTACTTAAGTAATTTTTAGGATCAAGATGGTGTTATAGGTATTGTGATCCAAATACCATTTGACTTGGCTTAAAAATTTCACAGTGTGAGTCTTGATTTTTCATTGGGGTTAGTGAGAGTGGATCCAATAAGGGGGTCCTAGGTGTGGATTTAAATTGAAGGTGGCTGGCCACCATGATTCTTTTCCGAGGTTATTCCTTGGGTCCTGTATAAAATTTACATCTCACCACTTATCCATAGTTTTTTATTAATATTTCACCTAAAGGAGATTTATGAGAGGATTGTACACATATTGTAGGACCCCGGGACACCCTGAGAGGGGAGGGGTGAATCAGGGTGGCAAATTTTTCTTCTTTTAGTTGTGGATCTTGTTCCCACGTTGGTAAGAACTACTTAAACCTGTATGATGGATATGAGCGGCAATTAAACATTTACATGCAGAGATATGACACAACTATTTTTACTTGGTTCACCACTAAGGGCTACGTCCAAGGAGCATACGCCGACAGGTTGTCGGTCGTACCTAAATCCACTATGCTTCACTAGCTGCAGATTACAAATGTTCGGGTACAGACACTCTGTCCCAGGCTCACTGCCTTTACAATTGTTCAGGGATAGCTCACTGCGTCCCTCGGGTCACTCCTGTTGACTCCCCCTGGCTCACTTCCGTTGGTGAAGTCTCACTCAGTTTATAGACGTGAAGGTCTCTTCAATAGGTGTGCATTGAAGTTCTTCGTCTCCTGTTCAGCATGAGACATTGCTTGCATCAGTGTTCAGATTTGATGCTCCTTTTAGTTCAATCCTTCTTCTTTAGTGCAATGAATGAATGCACTAGATCCCCTTGTCTTCGTTTGCCTGAATCACAATCACTGATGTGATTGCTTACTTAATGAAGCTCAGCTTACTCGGCATTGTCAGAATCAGTTCTCCATGTATGCATGAGATCATGCATGTATCATTTAGATTTCTTCTTCAATCTCACATTGCACCAGTAGTATCAGGCAATAGTTCAGCTCTTGTGCAGCTCCAGAAAGGCGGGCGTACTTTAACAATATCTGGATCTTCTTTTCAAGCCCGGCGCGCAAGTATCCCCCGGCGCGTAAGTCTTAGGCGCGCAAGTATAACCTGGCGTGCAAGTGTCTCCAAAGCACCTGCGCGACTCTGCCTTCTTGAACTTCAAACCTGCGCGACTCACTTCCTTCCTTGCCCAAATCACCTAGGGCGCTCAACCATCAGTTGGCGCACAACCTCTACTTGCGCGACCAAACTACCACTTGCGCGGCTCAACCACCTGCGCGACGAGAGCTCGAACAATCTCAAAGTCTTGAGCTCCGTTATAAATGAGGAGGGGTAGTCCATTATTTATAGGCAAACTGGACCCCCTGCACGGCGGCGCGCAAGTTTATCCTTGGCGCGCAAGTCCACTTGCGCGACTTAACCAACACTTGCGCGACCCTCTTGCCTTTGTCAAATTTTGATCTTCTAATCTTGAAAAACCATAGGCGCGCATGTTTCCTATCCTCCAAGAGTATGGCACGCAAGTCCATTTGCCAAAATCACTCTTCTTCATTTGTTGATTTTGAGGCCCTGAAATTTGGCAAACACTAGAAAACGGCGCCACCTTGTATCTGCTCTTTTTGTACCACCTCCAGATCATCCATTCCTCTGTCGATGTTCTTGAATCAAACCTAGATCGTTGACCACAACTCTTGAACTCAACATGTCACCATTGAATCTCCTTTGTCAACAAATTTGTATGTCGTTTGTTTGCTTTGTCGACAAGCACGATCACCTCAACATCACTTCTTCTTGGTGATCTGTATCCTTTAGCAATTATTCTGCTTTTATCACAACCTCCACTATTGTGATATGTTTTCTTTGAAGGAACAGATTTAGCATCATCATCTTCTATGACAATGTGATATGCCTGACTATCTCAGAATTCCAATCATTTCACATTATCTTCTTCATCAACCGTCATGATATACTTCATGCAAACCAATTCAATTCATCAAGAAGTCTCTTGCATGGTTCTCATGCAGTCATGAGTAATTACGTGGTCTTCATCAAACCCATGGGTCTCATGCAATAATGAGTAATTGCATGGTATTCATCAAAAAACACCATCCTGCTTTAATCATCCTTGGATGGATTACTCCTCACATTCTTCATTGTTGTAAACAATGTATCACCTTTGACACATGTTCTTTGAACTTACGATCAACACAACAATCGTCTAAATCACTACTCCTCTACTTCATCGGAGTACTTCATGATCTCCTTCATTGTGAGCTTCCATTCCTCCATTTTATTGGAGTACTTCTTGATCTCTTTCATTTTGATATTCCATTGACAACTATTGACAACAAATACAATCCTATACACAAAGTGGTTCCAACACATATGACTATGGTTAATGCACTCAAGTGCTTTAGGTGTCCCTTATGTTACACTTAGCATTGAAATAGAGGGCTAGAGGGTCATTTTATATGCATAACCTAACATGGGAAATCATCCTTAGGAGGTAACTATTCTTAACCTTGTGGCCTCCCAGGTGTTTCATAAGCATAAAATCACAAGACATATTTAGGGGTGTGCATGAATTTAAATGGGTAATGAACATCCATGTACACATAATAGGGAACATATTATTGGGAATGCATAGTAGGGTGAAAATTTCTATGCACAAAAAATATGGCACAAATATATAAGTATGCATGGTAGGGAACATATGTATGTGAAAATGAAACATGGTATAAATTTCTCGACACACAAGATAGGGTGAAAATTCCATGGTGTTTTTGGTGGTGAGAAAATATTTGGTCACTAGTAGTAAGGTAAGAACATTTGAGAATACATAACAAGCCATAAAAGGAAGGATGATCATAGAAATTTGTAAATTGTAGGGTACGAATGTCTGAGCATACATGCATACTTTGGAAAATGTACCCCATGAAAATTAAAACATAAAATTACCATAATTTTTAGATCATAATTCTTTTTTGGATCTATAAACTATCAAATCAAAATCGATGAAAATAAATAAACCCATAGCTCCCTATTTGCTCATAAAAAGTGTCTTTTAAGGGAAAAAGTGGTATGAAAGGGCTCTCAAAATACATCTGAATAGAAGAGAAAACTTTTTTTCATTAATATATGAACTCCATGTCCCACTTCTAGTGGAAGGATCTCACTCCACCTCACCAAATTGAGAAATTTTTTGAAGGAACTCTATCCCTCAATGTGTAAGCAACAATCCATCACATGGATATCTCATTTGTGTCATCATCATTAAGTGTTATATTATTTTTTCATCAACTCAAATCATGTCATCCAAGTGAGGATCATATCATTATCATCATTTAAAACTTTTCACCATAATTTTAGGTTCCAATAATGAAATTATAGTTGGTTTATGTTTTTTATAACACATGATATGTTTTTAATAGTTTGTGCATAGTTGAGATCTCTATAATATGTTGTTTATTTTGAATAGTAATTATTTATTCTTTATAATATTATTTATGGTCATTTGATAGAGGGTATAGTTTCCTCATTGTAGAGACCCTAAGCTTGACGTACACGGACATTACATTACTTTTGTGGAATACTTAGTACATAACAAAAACACACACACAAGGATCGTAATAGTTTATTGTCTTTGGAAACTCGGAATATAATCTTCTAATCATGGTGAAAGATCTTCAACATCTCCCATAAAGATCTTCCTTTTTTTTACCTAAAACCATTATTTATATCCTGGGGAAAAGAAAACATAAAAGGGTGAGCTCAAATGCTCAGTAAGGGTAAACAAAATAAATATCAATCACATCATATTCATATGAACATAACATTTTGGAAATCTTAACCTACAAAAGAGAGCATAATTTCATAACATGGGATAAATCATGGCAGTGAAATGTAATCACAATAATAATAACTTAAAATATGAAACTTTGTGGCATTCACACATAATCATAGAGAATCATTTCTTATTAGTCAAGATTCATTGCCAAGACTATCTTAGTGGACAAAGTCCCTTTCTGAACTGAGTCACCCTCGTTTCAGTCCTGTTTCACTGAACCGGTATAACCTACCGTTCCAGCCATTTCTATCTCATGAGATAGAAAATCTTTACCCAATTCATTGGAGGGAGATATAGGTCCCACCCATCTCATAATTAAACCATTCTTATGTGTGCCACAAAAATCATAAATCATACATCATTGCATAACCCATGTAATAAAAATGGAATTCTTAAACATCGTGACATCATAAAACATTCATATAAGATAAATGAATTCATAAAAATAATTCCATCACAACATAATCAAATCAATTTAATGATAGGGATAGAATCAGAACCCTATATTATCTTAGATGGAAAATAATTTTGATAAAACACTTGAACTCCATTCTTGAGGAAAATATCCTTTCTACTTCAAAAACATTTTTCCTTTCTTAACATGTAATACAATTTTAAACTAAAAGAAGTTGATTAAAAATAAACTTGAAAACTTGTAAAGGAAGATTCTTGGAAATATAGTTTTAAAAATCCATCCATGCCGTATAATTTATAAAAAATATTCTTCGCACTTTTGTAGAAAAAGTCAAAAAGTACCTCGTACGAAAAACAACAAAAGATTCCTTTCATATCCTTTAATAAAAACTCATCAAAGGGTAAAATTGGATTTAAAAAATTGTAGGTGGATGGAAATAAAATTACATATTGAGGAAACATGTATTTGGATGTTAAAATACACCCCAGTAAATACTAAAGTATAAACAATCTCAGATAAAAATGAGATTGTGATATTTCCCTTACCTTAAGTCCGATTTGCTTCGTAAGTGTCCGAACCTCCTGTATAATGATTTATATAATGTCATTAACTTATTACAGAATCATATTCATTGTTATGATATCATATATGGTTCACTTATGACTTTATATTACCCGTTCTTTTGTAAATTCCACATTAAAGAAGCGTTTTGGGTAAAATCGTTTCATTTATCGTAGGTGTTTGGACTTGTTGTTCTTGACATTATTATTACATATATCATGATTTAATTACTTCCAGAATATAAAACATGATTTATATATCATATATATTCAGTATATATATATAATAGATAGATAAATGAAATGAAACACACCGTTCATGGAGACGGTAGTCCGTACGTACGCATGAACGCTGTTTTCCTTTCCTTATTGTCTTGAATGGAAGTAAGTAGATGACATACATATATACATAAATCCAGTAGCTTTATAATGTCATATATTTCATTATTATTGCTTATATATACTTTATAATCATTCTTAAATGGTTAACATGGAGAATGAATCTCATCGAGTCATGGAGACGATAGTCCGTACGTACGCACGAGTGATGATATCGTTCTCATGATCGCGAACTTGTGTTGAAGTGTATGTATTCTATTTCAGTGTCAATATCACTTTATAATAATCATATATAGTTACTAATTACACCATTATACCCATAAAATTAAGGTGGTGGCAGAAAATAGATTACACCACGGCGTGGAGACGGTATTCCGTACGTACGCACGCATGGTGATTTCCTTTTTCCGTAGGATGGATAGAAGGTTAATTAGAGTTGTTTCATATTTATAATAACATATAAGTATATAATAAATACTTATGTTATTACTTTATCATGAAACAACTAAATAAGAAGAAGTTGAAGAAGAAATAAATTGAAAAAGATCGGTAATGGATATTACCTCTTTTTGATGCGCCTTCACTTAACCACCACTTAAAGAACTAAGGATGGTATTTGAAGAATACCAGGACCTCTAGGATGATACTAGGGAAGTGGAGAAGATATTTTTGCAGGGTTTGGCCGAGATTGAATGCTCAAATTGGTGTGAGGAGGAGAGGGAGGAGGTGCCCTTTTATAAGGGAGGAGAGAGGCACCTTTGGAATTCTTAAGAATATTAATTTATAATAAATCTAACCCCACTTAAAAACCTCCCAAAATGACTCTTATTCGAATATTAGATGATATAGGGTTGTAATCTCATCAAAAAATCAAATTTAGACAGGTTTGGATCTTATTTTAAACCTTATCATTTTGATTTATGCTTATTTAAACTATTTACGTTTATTTGTGGTAATAAAATTCTAAATTTTAAATTATAACAAATAATTACTTATTTGTTGTGAATTTTCCATAATTGCTTACTTTATAACATTATAGACCATATAAATTTAAATTTATAATTTTTAAATATTTTTTTTATTTTTAAACAATTTTATAATATGTTATTTTTATAAAATAACAATAGTGTCAATTTTGACACTATTCATTTATTTGAATTTAAATAAAATATATACAGAAAATATGTTCGAAATAAAAGCTTTAATATATTAATAAAAGGTCATATGTATCTATAAAATTAGTGGATCACATTAAATAGTTCATATAATATTTATTTTATTATTTTTAAAACCATTTACTTGGTTTATCTCTTAATAAAATAATTACTACATAATTTTTGTATAATTATTTAATATATTTATTTGTTGCATAAAAATTTAAAATAAAATCCTATTATGAAGATAAATATATTAACTTTCACAATAATACTTTTACTCGAATTTATCATCTTAAAATCACAATATTTAAATTGTTATATTTATTAAATTATGAAGGTGACAACTTTGGCATCATTTAAAATAAAATAATATAAGTGTCATAATTTCTTGTATAAGACTCAAAATGGTCAAATATTCGACCATTGGATGATTATAGTTTATATTTACATGACCAATAAGTTTCGGTCAGGGTTTTGTGCCTTTTATGGTCACTATTAGTTTAATAAAAACTATATTCTTGATTTTTCACTAGATTAATAATTTCTACATCACTATTGTGTCACAATTAATGATAATTATTTAATACCAAAAAATTCTAAATAAATTCTCATGATGTAGATAATTTTGTTGGATTTCTGGAGACTATTCATGTTCTAAGTTTTATGATTTTTATCACTAAGTTAAAATTATTATACTTATAATATTTAAGAGAGTGACATTTTGTCACTTTCTTTGGTTTTAATAATAATTAAATTATTTTCATGGTCAAAAGTCCATAAAATGAATCTAATCCGACCCTTATTTGATATGGGTTTACTTTTATCCATCAAATATAATTTTGGCATGTGTTAGGGTAATTTTATAATATTATATTTACCCTTAATTACACGATTTACCTTTAACTATGGTAAATAAAATTTACCGTAGTTACTATTTATAATTCCCAAAAATAAAAAGTAGCCTATTAACATAATTTGGACCCACTGATTCCAAATATTTAATCAATTTTTTAAAATTCAATACACATAATTTGTAGAAATTAAATTAAAATTAATCCCGTTGTTTAATAAAAACGGGTTTTTGTTTAAAACATTGCAAAAGATTGAACCTACGAATTCAAGGTAAAATCAATGCTAGTGACATAAATTATATTAAATGGTAAAAATATATTATATTTATACTTTAAAACCATTCAATATTATAATTTAACCAAATAAGATATTACGATGAAAAAAGTTGTTTTTAATTAGAATATAGCGTGTTTTTACTATTCATTAAAATATGAAAGTTATCGGAAAAATATCAAAACTTTATCTAATGTAAATTTTTATATCCTGATTCAAAAGAAGAATTTTATTTTGTCAAATTTAACTTATAAACATGTCAAAAACTATATTTAAAGTGGGTGCACCATCAAAAGGTGGCAAAACTGCATTTTTTGAAAAATACTTATTTTACCCGAAAAATTTATTTTGTTCTTATACCATGTTCTAGAAAATGTGTAAGATGAATAATAATGTTATAAAATTAAAAATTTAGTTAATACTATTCATAATGGCTAGTTCATGACAATATTATAATAATATATCATTGTTTATTAAAACCCGATATTGCGTACAACACACGCTATCGAGGAAGGTCGCGATTGCATGTAATGCAAGCCAAGTCAGGGTTGCGTGTTGTGAAAGAATCCTTCATTGTTTTGTATAACAGAATCCAACCATATTTCATTTATACATTGAATATATATATATATATATATATACTCAATGTTGCGTAGAATAACTTTTATCAGAATTGTGTGTAACACGGTCCAAGAATAGTGTTGCGTATACTGCAAGCTAATACGGTGTTGCGTATAGCGCAAGGTAATCTTGGTGTAGAATACAACACAAGACATTAATGAAATTAAAATGAATATTTTTTATAAAATCTCGGGGTGTTACATTCTACCCCCCTTAAAATGAATTTCTCCCTCGAAATTCATCGGGGTTATAAATGGTTTACTACTCGAAAGTTTGTTTAATGGAAACCCACATCGTAAAAAGGAATACCAAAACTTGGCTTTAAAAACTAAAGTATGAAATGTAACGATTACCCAAATAAACTAATCACTGGGTTTCCACATAGGTGAAAATATGGATATGGAAAGGAAATCTAACCATCATGTTCTGATGGAGAGTGGTAGAGAACATGGCTATGGAAACAACAGCAATCACAAAGCCATAAATTTGTGACGATCTAAGGTACCATCTGATTCATCATATTTAAGAGCACTAGGACAACATTTTTGGTTTTCAAGATCATTTCCCTAAAGTTGATGAAATTGGAATTAGAAGAAATACTTTCGTGATTTTGTTATAGTCTCACCGTTTGTCGTTCTTTGGACAATTTCTACTTCATCTCTTAAAGAAATGAAGTTGAATTTGTCATTCGTGATGTGTTAGTAGATCATGTGATAGAATGATGGGTCATTCCATCTGTCTCAAACATAAGTCCATCTATAGTGATATTAATCATATATGGTTCCTAAAATGGACTTATACTTCATATATAATACTGCTTAATATAATAAAACTAGTTTCTACTAAACATGGACTTCTTGTAGGCCAGTGGTAGGCGATAAAGGCCAGTCACACTTCGGTTGTGGGTTCGATTCCCACATCCTTGTCCGACGCGATGGGCTTTCGCCCGTCCTGCAGGTTGTCCTTTTTCTAAAGCTATATTACTATAACATCCCATCAAAAATATCAAAAAAGTTTTATCCTTAAACAATACTAACTTATGTCCAACATAATCCATTCCAATCTTTAGGCTTATCTAAAATACTTCGGTCCATGCTCATAGTATAAAGAAAATGATCACGTGAATGCCATCATTTATCCTCCATATATCATAAGATATATCTTGTTGGTCAAATTACAAACATGTGAATACCCATTGAACCTTAGTGAAAACATGAATGCAGTTAAAAGTTAACACTTTCCACATACCAAAATCCTCAAAATTCTATATACTCAAACCATGATATCACTTAGTCCTTATATCAATCATGAGCTCATGAATACTATCAAACATATTAGATTCTCTTTATCCGTTGATTATGTGCATATCATCTGCTTTCCAAAAATATCTGAATAACCCTTCATGGATACTGGTACCATTAATCATACACTTTCAAAACTCAAGGAAAGACAACAGTGTAACAATCCTTAGATGTCTCTTTATTCAATAGTACCATGAGATTACTTATACAACATTACACATGATAAACATGTAATCATTCCACTACATTCTTAAACCATTGACCGAGCTTCAATAATTCTTTCATCTCACATATCATTTGTAGTCTCTTCATCATCATCAACATAAATACTACCCATACGACCATACTGATTCTCTTCATGAGACTTTCCCTTAGGGCATTGGTTTTCATAATGCCCGTATATTCCACATTTAAAACATTTAACCATTGTTGATGTCTTAGCAATACCATTATCCTCATCCCTAGTGTTAACTGAACCTTTTCCTTTGCACTTACTGGATTTGTGTCCTTCTTTTCCAAACCCAAAGCATCTTCCAGTTCCTTTGAAATATTCTCCTTGATGCCTCTTCCCACATGATTTATATAGGGGAAATTGAACTTTCTTTCCTCTATGATCATCATGAAACTCCATCTTTCTCTTATTAGCCGAGTCAGGAAACTTACCAAATTTTACTTTATTGATCATATTATGAGATTTCTGATTTGGAATAATAATGATTTTTGGACTTCCAAATCTCATTTCGTTTGGTTGCTCATGAAGAATATCATTCCATTGTCCATCATATCCTCCATTATCGTGAATCATCTTGTTTCCAGCCATTTTCTAAAACCCAAAAAGAATAGTGTGAGAGGAAAAAAATCATAATAAAGGGGGAGTAACTTCAATATCTAACATCTTTGGTTTAATCTAATATCGTTACCATAGTTCTAGGACTATATCCTATACGTATACTTATCCTTAGGGACATCCCTAGACATACCTTAGAAATATCTCTAGGGATCTCACTAACGTTTTCGCATCCTAGTTTCCAAAGGTTGACTAAACCTTTCCTCTGATACCAACTGTAGAGACCTGAAGCTTGACGTACATGGACATTACATTACTTTTGCGGAATACTTAGTACATAACAAAAACACACACACAAGTATCGTAATAGTTTAGTGTCATTGGAAACTCGGAATATAAACTTCTAATCGTGGTGAAAGATCTTCAACATCTCCCATAAAGATCTTACTTTTTTTTACCTAAAACCATTCTTTATATCCTAGGGAAAAGAAAACATAAAAGGGTGAGCTCAAATTCTCAGTAAGGGTAAACAAAATAAATATCAATCACATCATATTCATATGAACATAACATTTTGGAAATCTTAACCTGCAAAAGAGAGCATAATTTCATAACATGGGATAAATCATGGCTGTGAAATGTAATCACAATAATCATAACTTAAAACATGAAACTTTGTGGCATTCACACATAATCATAGAGAATCATTTATTATTAGTCAAGATTCATTGCCAAGACTATCTTAGTGGACAAAGTCCCTTTCTGAACCGAGTCACCCTCGTTTCAGTCCTGTTTCACTGAACCGGTATAACCTACCGTTCCATCCATGTCTATCTCATGAGATATAAAATATTTACCCAATGCATTGGAGGGAGATATAGGTCCCACCCATCTCATAATGAAACCATTCTTATGTGTGCCACAAAAAATCATAAATCATACATCATTGCATAACCCATGTAATAAAAATGGAATTCTTAAACATCGTGACATCATAAAACATTCATATAAGATAAATGAATTCATAAAAATAATTCCATCACAACATAATCAAATCAATGTAATGATAGGGATAGAATCATAACCCTATATTGTCTTAGATGGAAAATAATTTTGATAAAACACTTGAACTCCATTCTTGAGGAAAATATCCTTTCTACTTCAAAAACATTTTTCCTTTCTTAACATGTAATACAATTTTAAACTAAAAGAAGTTGATTAAAAATAAACTTGAAAACTTGTAAAGGAAGCTTCTTGGAAATATAGTTTTAAAAATCCATCCATGCCGTATAAGTTATAAAAAACATTTTTCGCACTTTTGTCGGAAAAGTCAAAAAGTACCTCGTACGAAAAACAACAAAAGATTCCTTTCATATCCTTTAATAAAAACTCACCAAAGGGTAAAATTGGATTTAAACAATTTTAGGTGGATGGAAATAAAATTAAATATTGAGGAAACATGGATTTTGATGTTAAAATACACCCCAGTAAATACTAAAGTATAAACAATCTCGGATAAAAATGAGATTGTGATATTTCCCTTACCTTAAGTCCGATTTGCTTCGTAAGTGTCTGAACCTCCTGTATAATGACTAAAATAATGTCATTAACTTATTAAAGAATCATATTCATTGTTATGATATCATATATGGTTCACTTATGACTTTATATTACCCGTTCTTTTGTAAATTCCACGTTAAAGAAGCGTTTTGGGTAAAATCGTTTCATTTATCGTAGGTGTTTGGACTTGTTGTTCTTGACATTATTATTACATATATCATAATTTACTTACTTCCAGAATATAAAACATGATTTATATATCATAAATATTCAGTATATATATATATATATAATAGATAGATAAATGAAATGAAACACACCGTTCATGGAGACGGTAGTCCGTACGTATGCATGAACGTTGTTTTCCTTTCCTTATTGTCTTGAATGGAAGTAAGTAGATTACATACATATATAAATAAATCCAGTAGCTTTATAATTTCATATATTTCATTATTATTGCTTATATATACTTTATAATCATTCTTAAATGGTTAACATGGAGAATGAATCTCATCGCGTCGTGGAGACGGTAGTCCGTACATACGCACGAGCGATGATATCGTTCTCATGATCGTGAACTTGTGTTGAAGTGTATGTATACTATTTCAGTATCAATATCACTTTATAATAATCATATATAGTTACTAATTACACTATTATACCCATCCAATTAAGGTGGTGGCAGAAAATAGATTACACCACGGCGTGGAGACGGTATTCCGTACGTACGCACGCGCAGTGATTTCCTTTTTCCGTAGGATGGATAGAAGGTTAATTAGAGTTGTTTCATATTTATAATAACATATCAGTATATAAGAAATACATATGTTATTACTTTATCATGAAACAACTAAAGAAGAAGAAGTTGAAGAAGAATGAAACTGAAAAAGATTGGTAATGGATATTACCTCTTTTTGACGCGCCTTCACTTAACCTCCACTTAAAGAACTAAGGATGGTATTTGAAGAATACAAGGACCTCTAGGATGATACTAGGGAAGTGTAGAAGATATTTTGTCAGGTGTTTGCCGAGCTTGAATGCTCAAATTGGTGTGAGGAGGAGAGGGAGGAGGTGCCCTTTTATAAGGGAGGAGAGGGGCACCTTTGGAATTCTTAAAAATATTAATTTATAATAAATATAACCCCAATTAAAAACCTCCAAAAATGACTCATATTCAAAGTTTAGATGATATAGGGTTGTAATCTCATCAACCAATCAAATTTAGACAGGTTTGGATCTTATTTTAAACCTTATCATTTTGATTTATCCTTATTTAATCTATTTACGTTTATTTGTGGTAATAAAATTCTAAATTTTAAATTATAACAACTAATTAATTATTTGTTGTGAATTTTACATAATTTATTACTTTATAACATTATAGACCATATAAATTTAAATTTATAATTTTTAAATATTTTTGTGATTTTTAAACAATTTTATAATATGTTATTTTTATAAAATAACAATAGTGTCAATTTTGACACTATTCATTTATTTGAATTTAAATAAAATATATACAGAAGATATGTTCGAAATAAAAGATTTAATATATTAATAAAAGGTCATATGTATCTATAAAATTAGTGGATCACATTAAATAGTTCATATAATATTTATTTTATTATTTTTAAAACCATTTATTTGGTTTATCTCTTAATAAAATAATTACTACATCATTTTTGTATAATTATTTAATATACTTATTTTTTGCATAAAAATTTAAAATAAAATCCTATGATGAATATAAATATATTACCTTTCACAATAATACTTTTACTCGAATTTATCATCTTAAAATCACAATATTTAAATTGTTATATTTATTAAATTATGAATGTGACAACTTTGGCATCATTTAAAATAAAATAATATAAGTGTCATAATGGCTTGTATAAGACTCCAAATGGTCAACTATTAGACCATTGGATTATTATAGTTTAAATTTACATGACCAATAAGTTTTGGTCAGGGTTTTGTGCCTTTTATGGTCACTATTAGTTTAATAAAAACTATATTCTTGATTTTTCACTAGATTAATAATTTCTGCATCACTATTGTGTCACAATTAATGATAATTATTTAATACCAAAAAATTCTAAATAAATTCTCATGATGTAGATAATTTTGTTATCTTTCTGGATACTATTCATGTTCGAAGTTTTATGATGTTTATCACTAAGTTAAAATTACTATACTTATAAGATTTAAGAGAGTGACATTTTGTCACTTTCTTTGGTTTTAATAATAATTAAATTATTTTCATGGTCAAAAGTCCATAAAATGAATCTAATCTGACCCTTAGTTGATATGGGTTTACTTTTAGCCATCAAATAGAATTTTGGCATGTGTTAGGGTAATTTTATAATATTATATTTACCCTTAATTACCCGATTTACCTTTAACTATGGTAAATAAAATTTACCGTAGTTACTATTCATAATTCCCAAAAATAAAAAGTAGCCTATTAACATAATTTGGACCCACTGATTCCAAATATGGAATCCATTTTTTAAAATTCAATACACAGAAGTTGCAGAAATTAAATTAAAATTAATCCCGTTGTAGAATAAAAGTGGGTTTTTGTTTAAAACATTGCAAAAGATTGAACCTACAAATTCAAGGTAAAATCAATTCTAGTGACATACATTATATTAAATGGTAAAAATATATTATATTTATACTTTAAAACCATTCAATATTATAATTTAACCACATAAGATATTACGATGAAAAAAGTTGTTTTTAATTAAAATATAGCGTGTTTTTACTATTCATTAAAATATGAAAGTTATCGGAAAAATATCAAAACTTTATCTAATGTAAATTTTTATATCCTGATTCAAAAGAAGAATTTTATTTTGTCAAATTGAACTTATAAACATGTCAAAAACTAGATTTAAAGTGGGTGCGCCATCAAAAGGTGGCAAAACTGCATTTTTTGAAAAATACTTATTTTACCCGAAAAATTTATTTTGTTCTTACACCATGTTCTAGAAAATGTGTAAGATGAATAATAATGTTATAAAATTCAAAATTTAGTTAATACTATTCATAACGGCTAGTTCATGACAATATTATAATAATATATCATTGTTTATTAAAACCCGGTATTGCGTACGACACACGCTATCGAGGAAGGTCGCGATTGCGTGTAATGCAAGCCAAGTCAGGGTTGTGTGTTGTGAAAGAATCCTCCGTTGTTTCGTATAACAGAATCCAACCACATTTCATTTATACATTGAATATATATATATATATATATATAAATACTCAATGTTGCGTAGAATAACTATTATCAAAATTGTGTGTAACACGGTCCAAGAATAGTGTTGCATATACTGCAAGCTAATACGGTGTTGCATATAGTGCAAGGTAATCTTGGTGTTGAATACAACACAAGACATTAATGAAATTAAAATGAATATTTTTTATAAAATCTCAGGGTGTTACACTCATGGTACTAATATACACTCGTCGCTAGTCAGTAACCTCTAGCATATTGGATGGTGCACTTGAGGTCACGTTGCATCATTGACTAAATCACTTGTTGGGTGAGGTGGGATAGGGAAATAGAAAATAGTATCAGATTCTTGTTTTGTTTTGTTTAACTATTTAGGATATGGTAGACAAAGATATATCTGGTCCTAAGTTTGGGGGACCCTATTCTTGTGAATAGTAGATAACACCTGCATGGGGATGTCCATGTCTCTTGGGTATATAATTTTTGTTCTTGGTTTTTGAATGCAAAAATTTTATGATTTCAAGTGAAAATGTGTGGGATTTACTACTTATTATTTTAATCATTTTTTGGGTGGTAAGAGAGAATTTATTCATAAATTATATTTAGAACATAAGAATTACCTGAAAATCATATACTTGTATGTGATTGGAAACTTGGTCACAAAAAGGGTTTTGGTTATTTAAGGTGTCCATAATAAGTTATACAATGTTTTTATATATAGATTAATAATGTAACATTACTTAATGTAACCCATAGTTACTTTTTATTTATTTAAATTTATCTGATTATTGATGAAGTGGATCATGTGTGTATGGTGTACCTAGCCCTGAGAGAGGATAGGTTGGGTTAGTGAGTTCTTAAGTGGCATGATACCCTTGTATGGATAGGGGTGTGTAGATTAGTGGGACACAATACCTATTATTAATTTTACAAAACTAGGATATTGAGAAATATTATAGATGTGTAATGAGATATATGTTTAAAATTTTAGTGATATTCCACAATACAAACTACCGATTGAGTGAAAATAAGGAATGAATGAACATCCCCCAATAGTTGTGGCTTCAGAACCTATTGCGGAACTAGTATCTCTAACATTTTAGCATCTATGGGATATTTTTCTTCTAGTTATACTGTATATAGATCATAGGGATTCAAAAGAATATCCATATATTATAATGAACCATATTTTCTATGTATCATTTTCGGATATTATATAGATTATTTCCAAGATCAGGTGCTGAGACGACATGTGATTTTGTGGCCCAGTGTACCCGAAATAAATGATTGAAATATATTAAATATATTAAATAACTTGAACACAAAGTTTTACTATAAAAATTGGAACAAATCCTTAATGGGGGCTTAGATTAGAAATATGAGGGCAACATTGATCTCAAAACACAAATTTTACCCTTGGCGTGACATTATCTTTGTCGACGCGGGGAGTCAGTGAAAAATTAATCACGGGTGTAAATTAATAAAATTAATTAATTAATTAATTTTATTTATTTATTTTTGAAATAGTGACGAGATATCCTATAAGTATATGTTTATGAGTATTTCCTCAGGGCTAGCCACTCAAAACTTGGAGATATAGGTGACTGTTGGAGAGCATTGTTGGTGAATGAAGACGAATTAGGATTAGATCATGGATCATTGAACCAACGGAGTTCATGGATCTCACCAACATTGAAAATGAAGAACCATTCTTCATAAATTATAAATACAAATGACAAGTATGATGTTTGATTCTGTTTTTTTCCATCCCGTTTCTTAATCTCGGATGAAAGTGGATCAATTTAATGAATAAAATTGATATGTGCATCATCATTAGATTTAAATTGATGAATTTTTTATTTTCATTATGATTTATCCCTATTAATTTTTCATATTCTACAATAATGAATCTATGCTGAATGAAAAAATACCAAGGTTCATTCCTCACTTTTCATGGATTATGGATTTCTCCCCCGTATCATCGTTCAATCATCGTTCGTATTTTCCTTGGCCAATAATTCGACCAACACTCGATATTCGGTCATTACACGACCATTATTTGGAACAATGGATCGATGAATCAATTATGAATAATGATGGAGGTTTTATTTTGGGGATCAATAACGATAGTGGATATATCAAGGGAGAACGGGGCTGAATCAGGAGTTCTTTGTTTTTCTTAAGTGACACATGGAGCAGCTACGGACAGATCAAGCAGATAGTTTTCCGAGAGGATTGAGGATCCGAATCCTCAAGACAACAAATTGGGCCAACATAAACTATATCTAAAATTTATGATGAGATTGGTGGCTCCAATTATGTGGAAAATGGTGTGGATGAATAACTAGGGGTTCTAGAAAATCCTGATTATACAGCATGTAACCCGGTGAGGCAGCCATGTGGGACCACCATGTGTGGCATTAGGGTTACGTGGTGAGAGAAATATCACATGCTGTGTGACATGGTCACAAGCCATGTGACCCTTACAAGACATATTGATGTGTACCGTAGAGGGTACATAGACATGGGAAAAATTACACGACTAGTGGAACTCCATATACTCGAACATAGACACAGCCACCTATGCACGGGTTGCTACACAAGAAGTCCTAGTACATGGACATGGACATGAGACATGGGAAGGGTGTACTGTGATCTCTATACACTGTTTAATGTTCCTACATGTTGTTTATTTTGATATTTACATGTTGTGTGAGGCTTTACCACATGAGCATCCTTGGGGGATAACTAGAAATGATGTGTACACCCTTCAAGGGTGTTTTTAACCCTTCATATATTTAGTCTGGAACAACCTTGGATGAGTGTGTTTCCTTAGTCCATTTCCTCAAGGGAACAATGTAACATTACATCCACATAATAGGAGTGTGATCCCCTCTAGAAGATAAGTCTCATATAGAGTTTGCGGTGTCCCTCCACGAGATTTGAGTGTGATCCTATATCATATTTTTACCCTAGGTGTGGTTTATGGAATCATAGTGACCTCCTTGAGCTGGGATTTGATCCTCCATCTAGAAGGTCATATCAATAGTGTTCATTATATCTTTTTAATATGATCCCCAACATAGGGGGTTGATCAAGATTGGGTTTGGGGTGCCCCTAGTGGTTCTGGGCATGAACCCCTATCTGAGTATCAAGGTCTTCTAAGACCAGTGATATTTCTTGGGTGGGGCCCAATGATCTAGACCTCTTTGATGAGTGTCTTATGTGACATCATGTCTCATGGAGTAGATTCTTTTGGAATGAGTGTTACTTTGAGTAGAATCCTGTGGCTGGAAGTTGGTTGTGACTGCATGGTGGTGTGATATCCTTCTTGAGTATATCTGGGTGTCTTTATATTATAAATTGATTTTTATTTCTTTTATTGAGCTGAATTTACTTGGTGCTCAATGTTTAGTGTTTTTGGGGTGTCTTACATGGTATTTTTATACTCACCCCTACATGGGATTGGCCCGTACGTGTCATGTCTTGTGAAAATGACGGCCCTTTTAATGGTGTACTCGGAGGGCAGGGAGTGGGTGGAACATAGATTGATCTTGAAAGACCAATTTTTTTCATGAGGGTTCATTTGACCATATTCCTCACCCTTGGAGTATATTGGACTCTTTATAGTTTTTTGTTGTTCTTGTATTTGGCCCGTTTTCCACTTTTAGTACTTTACTATCATACTCTATTGTGGGATATTAGATGTATGCATGAATTGGATTCAGTTTTTTTACATTTCATCATTTTTGGTCTTGGAGATGTTTTCATGTTTAAAAGTACTTTAGGATAATTCCTCCCATTTGTGGGATATGCCTACTCGGTGCTGGTCACCCGTCCTTGGCCTATTGGAGGTGGGATTGGGGTAGTCATGAGTTAGACCTCGATGGGTCAGGTTGTGATAGATTGGTATCAAAGGAGGTTATACCTCAGGACTATAGTTATTAAATTTGGTTTGGGGAATTTTTTTTAGTGTTTTGAGTTTGTATTTTAGGGTAAGGACTCCAAGGTTGGTGCAATGGCCAACGTATCCATACACCGGGACTATGATCACTTTCCTTTTAACTTGGTATATATAGATATTGGTTATAGGGAAAAACTTTGTGACATTTATCATATAGGAATGGGTTGTGTTTTCCATTTCATTCTTGAGTTAGCTCCCCAGATATACTCTTTTGACCATGCTACATCCTGTTTTATTTCAGGGTGGCTCTATGCATCCTCCAATTTCCTGAAAGCCTTGATTTTTTATTGATTTTTGATAATCCAAATTTCAAGGGGTGAGGTGGAACTCTTACAAGGCACATAGACATAAGTATTACATGGACCGTAGGCCTTAGATAAATTCAATACCCATAGGCTTCAAACATTACATACAACCCAGACTAACTACTTGAAACTGCTCCTACCCAGCATCTTCATTGTGAAATCAGCTCTCCAACATCGCATAGCTGTTCGGCTAGGCTTTCCCATGTATGAACAGGCTTGTCCCAATGGTAGGTTCCATACCCTCTCATTCTTGCAATCCGTTTAGCTTTTTCTATGCTGAAATCTCCTTGCTCATCCTCCTACTGAAGCTTGTTCCTTATAGGTTGTCTGGTTTGCATCTGCACTTAAGGTGGCCCAAAGGTATTGAGGTGGCTCGAAGGACTTACTAACCTAAAGGCATGGGTGTCCCAAAGGACTTAAAGGACTCAGGGACCAAATCGGTGGCCCGAAGGCCCAAACAGGGGTGTATTCCTAGCTACTACAATGCTAAACAGTGCCTGCTATAGTTCCCTCTATAGTACCTTCTATAGTACCGCACAGTTCCTGCTACAGTGCCTACTATAGTACTGCTACAGTACTGAAAATTTGCCTCCGCCTGGAGGATGATATGCCTAGTGATGAGGCTTAAATATAGGGGTCTATACCATAGATATCAACTTCAAGTGGTTTACCAGATATACCACCACCTATTGAGAAGAAACTAGCATTGGAAGTACCATATGAGGATGCACATAAGATGAGTGCATGACATGAGTTTTAGAGGTAGTGAACTTTCAGGTTTTAGGGTGACCTAGACCCCTCAGTGGATGAGAACTGGCTAGAGGTAGTCACTTACATTTTATGCCTTATGAGGATACATGAAGATCAGATGGAGGTCCCCACAATGAGTCTTCTTTAGGGCTCTTCTGGGTGATGGTGGAACTTAGTGACCCAGTCACATGATGATACATCTCTCTCCTAGTCAAAATTTTATCATCTCTTCAGGGAGGAGTTCTATTCATTCATGTTGTGATCAGTGTGCATACAAGGGCTTCTACATCTGCATCAGGGAAGTTTGACCATGGAAGAGTACTCATTTTGGTTTACTGATCTCACACATTACCCAATGGATATGGTTTAGGATATGTTCTTTAGATAAAAGACCTTTGAGAAGGTCTTAATTTAGGAAATCAGGGCTTCAGTGGTATCCATTTTCATTTCCACCTATTATGGGGTGCTTGAGAAGGACTTGGTGGTGGTTAGATTCTTGGAAGAGTGGGCACCGATAGTGGATGCTGGTAACAAGAACCCAAAATCTAAGAATTTGACAACAAGTAGCCGATGGAAGTTGTAGGGATCAAAACATGTTAGATGCTTTAGAAGGTGATCCCGGGACATAGGGTTAGTAATGTAGGGCTACTAGGATGGATAAAATCAATTAAGGGAGAGGCTATGTTTCTCTTAAATGGTTGGGGACATCTGGATCAGGATTGTCTGACCCATCATACAGATGATCGAGAGATGGTGGATAGACCATAGAGATAAAGACAAAGGTTGGAGAAGGATGATCCATAGGGTAGCAGATATAGTAGAGGGACTGGAAGAGTAGAAAGAGGTGGTTGTAGGTTTGGCCTATCACCACCACCACACCCAGGTGGTCTATGCCAAGCCTAGGGAGATGGTGGTTAGGGATGAGGCCAGTTGAAAGCTATAGAGGCCTATAATCCCAAGGCTCCAGGTATGATATGAGGTATGATATGTTTGTTTTTTAATTTATATATAGTATTTATAGACAAAAATACAAGTCATTCCTTCCTTTATACTTCTCTATTTTGAGACTTAGAGATTCCAATTGATCCATTGGATCTAACCTTTCCATTAGATACTCTAAAAGGTGATGAATCAGTGATTGCACACTTATGCCGACAGTGCGATATGATGTTTGGAGGTGAATTTTTTGTATGATATATCTTTTTAGTAGTAATGAGGCATTAAAAATCCATATTAGGTATAGACTGGATATTCAAAGTTCATGCCCAAATTGATTGTTTAAAGTGGAGAATGCGGTGTGCCCATAGTGATGGGAGGTAGTTTTCCTTATGGGTGAAAAGGAAACTTTGGCATAGTAGGATGGGATTAGTCTTAGGAGACTGAAGTTTATTACTCACCAATTGGATATAAATATTCTTAGATCATTGGATTTTATGAACTATTAGTTTCCTGCAGTGGTGGTGGAGTATGAGGATGTATTTTCTGAGGATGTATTTCCTAAGGATGTACTAGGTTTACATTTGTATTGAGAGTTATAATTCTTCATTTACTTTCATCTTGGTATGACCCTAATATCTACACCATAATATTGTATGTATATTGCAGAGCTTTGTGAGATGAGGATTCATTTGGATAACTTGCAAGATAAAGTCTTTACAAGAACCCATGTTTCCCTCTAAGAAGCCCCGATGTTGTTTGACAAGAAGACAGATTGGAGATTAGGGTTATGTGTGGATTACTGGTGGTAGAATTAGGTGACTATTAAGAATAAGTATCCACTACTGAGGATCAATGACCTCTTTGATTAGTTTCGATTAGAATGATGGTTCTTGAAGATTGAACTCAGATCAAGCTATCACAAACTACAATTATGAGACAAGGATATATCAAGGAATACATTCAGATGTCCCTATGGTCACTATGAGTACTTGGTAATATTGTTTGGTGTGATTAATTCCCCATCGGTGTTCATGGAACTCATGAAATCCATCTTTCATCCCTTATTAGACCAATTCATGGTTGTCTTTATTAAAGATATCCTAATGTACTCAACATTCGAGGAGGAGCACATGAGACACCTGAGGATAGTCCTGAACACACTCTGATAGAACTAGATTTATGAGAAGATCTCAAAGTGTCAGTTTTTCATATGAGAGGTCCACTTCTTGGGACACATCATCTTAGAGGCAGGAATGGTAGTGGACCTAGTGAAAGTGCCACAAGTTCTTTCCGGAGATGAGTTAGAGATTGACGATCACTCCCATCTTGAAATTTCTAGAGGAGGGCGTCAAGTACATTGTGTTATATGATGCATTAAGGAATACAATTGGTTGTGTTTTGATGCATAGGTAGGAGGTTATTACCTATATTCCACATTCGTTGATACCACATGATCATAACTATGTGACCCATGATCCTGAGTTAACAACAGTAGTCTTCACACTGAAGATGTTTCGACATTACATGATGGGTGCATGTTTTATTATTTACTATGACCACAAAATTATAAAGTATATCCTCTCTCAAAAGGATCTTAACATGAGATAGAGTTGATTTATAGAGTTCCTCTAGGACTATGAATTTGAGATTTTCTATACTCTTGGGAAGAGTAAAGTGGTGGAATACGCTCTTAATAGGTGATCTTGTTCTCATTTGTTGGCTAAGGAATCAAAGCAGTTAGCCTCACTATAGTTTTATTTGGTGAAAAAAGATAGTGATTTGTATCTATAGTATATGGTTGTTACCCCAACACTTTTATAGTGTGTTAAGGATGTGAAACATAGAGATACTGACTATAAGAATAATATATCCATTATATGTGATCTTAATGGATATTCTGAAGGTGGGGAATATGCTATCCTTTTTAGAGGATGGACGATGGTATCTTAGACGTTGTGAGAATAGGTAACATGGGAGTTTCATACATCCCCTATGGAAGTACATCCATGTGTGGAAAAGATGTACCAAGACCTGTGATGTCAGTTTTGGAAACCATACATGAAGAAGGGAGTTGAAGAGTTTGTCTCTCAATGCCTCAGTTGTCAGTAAGTGAAGGGTAAACACTAGGTTCCAACGGGTTTATCTCAACCACTTGAGGTTCTATAATGGAATTAGGATTGGATATACATGTAAATAATTATGGGGTTACCACATACGTACATGGGACATGATTCCATCTGGGTGATCGTATACTAAATTACCAAGTCATCTTACTTCATGTCTATTTGGGAGTAGTGTTTAGTAGATAAATTGGGACATCTCTCTGTGTAGGAGATAATACGACTCCCTAGAGTTCCCTCGATGATCTTTTCAGATCATGATGCTTGATTCAAATCAAGATTATGGATATGATTTTAGGAGGCCTTTGGGAATCAGTTACACTTGATCAAGATGTTCTATCCCCAGACTGATGGCCATACAGAGTAGATCATTCAGGTCTTGGAGGACATGCTATGGGCCTATATGTTGGAATATTTCTGTAGTTGGGAGGATAACCTACCCTTGATAGAATTTTCATACAAAAAAATATATAATTCCACCATTGGTATGGAACTATTAAAGACTTTGTACGGGTGACCCTGCAGGTCACCAATTTTTTGGAAAGATATAGGAGAGTTAGAACTCATGAGCCTATAGTTGGTGTGAGATATCATAAAGAAGGTGCAGATCATCCAGGAATGGATGAGGACTGCATAAATATATTATAATTCTTATGAAGACTAACGATAGAGACCTCTGGATTTCAAGGAGGAAGACCATGTGTTCATGAGGGTCTCACCTCAATGTGGATTATAAAGACTTGGATGGGGAAGCAAGTTATCTATGAGATTCATTGGTCCCTTTAAGATACTATATAGAGTTGGTGAGCTAGAGTACCACTTATCTCTACTGCTGTAGTTGGAAAAGGTACATGATTTCTTCTACATGTTTTATCTGGGGAGATACATGTACAACCCATCACATGTTATCGACTAAGGAAATATGGACATAAAGGATGGTGCTACCTTTTCTAATTATCTAGTGGATATTGATGATCAACAGGATAGGATCCTTCATGGGAAATCAATTCCCCTTGTGCGGGTCTGGTGGAAGTATGAGAATCTTTAGGATATTACCTCAGAGTCAGAGACCTAGATGTGAGCCTAGTTACCTCATATTTTTTAGTAGGTTTTTTCTCTTTTTGGGATGAAAATACCTAAGGTGGGGAGAATGTAATGAATTATATTTTCTATGTATCATTTTTGGATATTATATAGATTATTTTTGAGACCAGGCATTGAGACGACATGTGATTCCAAGGCCTGGTGTTCATGGAATAAAATTTTAAAATATATTAAATATATTAAATAACATGTGTGTGTAGTTTTTCTAAAAAAGTGGAATAAATTTTGAATAGGGGCCTGAATTAGAAATATTATGGAACCATTGAATTTAGAACATGGGGTTCACCCTAGCCACGACATAATCATTGTCGGCAAAAGGCGTTGGTTAAAAATTCATCACAGGCATAAATGAATAAAAGTAATTAATTTTATATATTTTTGACACAATAACTAGATCTATTATAAGTATATGATTATGAGGATTTTCTTATGGTTGGCCACTCAAACACTGGAGATATAGGTAACATTTGGAGAGAATTCTTAGTGAAAGACAATAGATTGAGACCAAATCACGGATCATTGTGCTAAAATTTTTTATGGATCACATCAATGATGGAAATGAAGAACCATTATTCATCAAAGATTGATCCAAAATCTAGGTAGGATATTTGATTCTATGTTTTCCATACCATTTCTTAATCCCAAATGAATAAAGATTAATTCAATTAATATAATTGATACACGTATCGTCGATAGATTTAAATTGATGGAATTTTTTATGTTCATCGTGCTTTATACCTCTTCATTTGTCTTCTTCTATAATAATTAATTGAGGATTAATGAACAAAGGATGAGGTTTATTCCTCACTATTCATGGTTTATGGATTTCTCCCCCTTCACTTCATTTGATCATAGTTGGTATTTTTCTTGGCCAATGGTTCGACCAATACCCAATATTTGGTCATTGAACAATTGTTATTTGGTGCAGTGGATCGATTTCATGGGTATGACTCATGGTGATGGTTTAATTTGGGAAATAGATGATTATGATGTATGGATTGAGGTAGAACAATACAGAATCAAGATTTTTTGTTTTTTCCAAGAAAAACATGGTGTGGCTATGGATGGATCAAGTGGATGGTTTTTTGAGTGGATTGAGGACCTAAATCCCAACTAGTGATGATGGCAGAGGCTGGCTAACCTTGGATATGAAATTTTTGGAAATACTGGTGGATTCGTAGATTCTATAGATAGTGCATAGAAAGAACCAGAGGTTCTATAAAATCCCGGGTTACACGACTTGTAATCTGGTGAGGCACACCTTGTGGAACCCCCTGTGTAGTGCTAGGGTTCCATAATGAGAAAAATATCCCACACTGTATGACATGGTCATGAGATATGTTACCCCTCAATGACTACTCAATATGTATCTCAGAGGGTATACAAAAAAGAGAAAAAGTATATGGCTAGTGGTACACCGTGTACTCGAAAACGGACAGAACCACTTGTACACAGGTTGGCACATGGGAAGGCCAAGTGCATGAACATGGCCAAGAAAAATTGGTGGGGTGTCATGTGATCTCTACATAAAGTTCATTATTCCTACAAACTTTTTATTTTTAGATTTACATGCTATGTGAGGATTTAACACATGGGAAAACCTGGGGATAGCTAGAAACACCATGTGCCCCCTTCAAGGTAGTTTGTAGCCCTTCATTTCTTTAGTAAGTAACAGTCTTGGTTGAGTGTTTTCCCCTGGTTCATTCCCTTGAGGGTACAATGAAAAATTACATATACATCATAGGAGTGTGACTCCCTCTAGTGGATGAGTCTCAAATAGAGTTTGTGGTGTCCCTCCATGAGATTGGAGTGTGATCCACTATCAATTTTTACCCTATGTGGGGTTTGTGGAATCGGTGTGACCTACTTGAGAAGGGAATTGATCCTCCATATATAGGGTTGCATTGTTAGGGTTCATGGTATCAATTTAATATTATTCCCTACATATTGGGTTGATCCATATTGGGTACATAGTTTCCCCCAACAATTCTGGGCATAACCCCCTATCTGAGTATCTGGGTATTTTGTGACCAGTAAGATTTCTTGGATGGGGCATAATGATATATACCTTTTCGATGAGTGTATCTGATTATAACATAGATTTTGTAGTATAATCCCCTATAATGAGCATTGCTTCGAGAAGAATCCTATGGATGGTATTTGGTTGTGACCGCCTGGTGATCTGATGTCCTTCCTGAGTATATCTGAGTGTATTTATGTTATACATTGATTATTATGTCTTGTATTGAGTTTATAGTACTTGGTACTTAATCTTTAATGTTTTCAGGATGTCCTACTAGTTATTGTTATACTCACCCTTGAATGGGCTCTACCCACACGTGTCATGTCTTATGCAGATAATGAACCTTTTGATGTTGTCCTAGGAGGAAAGGGTGTGGGTGGAGCATAGCTTGAGCTTGACAGATCGAGGTGTTTTCTAGGAGCTTTCATTTGTCCATAGTACTCACCCTTGAAGTAGGTTAGACTCTTTACATATTTTGGTTGGGATTTTATTTGGAACCTTTTCCACTTTCAGTACTTTACTTTCGTACTCTGTTATGGGATATTAGATGTATTCATGCATTGGTTTCAATTGTTTTACATTTCATAATTTTTTGGGCTTGAAGATATGTGCATGTGTATAGGTACTTTAGAATACTACCTCAAATTTGTATGATATTTCAACTTGGTGGTGGTTTCCAATACCTGGCCCATTAGAGGTGGGCTTGGGGTAGTCGTTGGTTGGTCCCCAGTGCGTCGGGTAGTGATATATATATTCTATTTGATAATAGGGTTTTATATACAATATACACCTCTATTTACTAGCGAGGGTGGTCCACAAGCTCCTTAGTTCTAGATCATGGCACTTTAGATTATTTTTTATTTTATAGAGGAACCCCTTGAGAGGAGGTTGATAATGGAAACATATATGTAATTGGGATTATAAAGACTCTAGTGGGATGTATTGATTTAGGTAGACCAACATATGGGGTTATCCTATGTGTATTTTCCACCATTTTTATTTGAATAATTATTTCTCGAGACATTTAGGGTAGATAGATCCCAATGAATATTATTTATGGGGACATGTCTATAATGGATTATGTTACATGCTTCACAAATCTTCTTTGATTTTTACAGGGTCATCCAATTTGAGAATATACTGAGGTATATAACACTAGTTTATGTGAATAAAATATATTAACTTGTTTTGAGAAGGTGGTGAATAAGGATACCATCGCTGAGGGAATCCTAGTGTAGGAGTGAAATGATAAAGTAGTTTAGTTTTATTTTTGAACACATGATTAGATCATATAGAGGTAGAAAATTTTGTCTTGATGATTATATATAGGGAAGTGATGGGTAGGTTAACCTAGTTTATGATTCATCTCATACCTCATGATGGAGGACCCCTCTTGAGTATTACTAGTGTGGAAAAGTGAGAAATATCCATTCTTAGTGTTTATGAACACCCCAAGAGTGTTGATCATGTGGATGGATGAGATATATGTAGTAGTTTCATTAGAGTTCCTCCAACTCAATAAAAGAGTGAGATGATGAACATGATTAAGTATTGGTAGATTAGTTAGGGAAGTCACCTCAGAGTAGAAGTTGGTCTATTATAGTGGATTAAAGAATGATTTAAGGCATAGTGCCCATGGGTAGTTGAAATTGAGTTAGTAGGGTGATACCCAACAATATATATAGATGTCAGGTGGCTAGGGTAGGGGATCAGGTTTGAGCTAACTTCATGAAATTGAGAAAAACCCATCTAATAATAGAGAGGTATTATTGACAATCATAGGTACAATCATTGTAGAATCTACCATTTCTTCTATATTATTTGATATAAGTTTTTCACTCTCATTTATTTCTACTCAGTTGGATAAAAAATTTATTTTGGTTATAAAGCATTTGATTGGATTATGACCATTAATACACCCTAATGGGTGCTATTCAAGGTTATTCAAATGTACCTAGGGTGTTCTATTATGATTATTAGTTACAAAATATAAGATATTTTATTATCTTAGATATATAAAGATTTTTCATGATCATTATGATATATTTGTTGTATTTTTATCAATAACACATAAACTACTATAATCAATGAGTATCTTTCACATATTTTAAGGGTGATTAATTTACCTTCATTAAGGATTTCTTTTTTAGGTAGGTCATTTAGGATCTAACCATCAACTACTAATAATGATTATATCCCATCACACTAGTGTTTCTCTAAGGGATAAGGAGGATAAACACATTTGATCATTCTTAATATTGTATATTAGTTTTAGGATGCCTTTTCTGAGCACATATTAGGGTTTCCATTTGGGAGGGAGGATTAGATTACTATCAACTAGGTTCCTAGTATAGTTCCCATATCTATACCACCATATAAGATAACTCCATTAGTTCTTAAACAGATGATGTTTCATATAGATGAATTTGATGTGAAGGGAATTATTTTATTTAGAACTTTAACTTATGTTCCTACCATTTTATTATCTAATAATATTGATGGTTTTTTACACTTTTGTATGGATTATTAGAAGCTAAATTAGGTGAAAACCAAGAACCAAAACCCTATTCCTCATATAGATGACTTTCAATCATCTAAGAGGTTTCATGTGGATTTATAAGATTTAAATGAGGTTAGGATGTCACTAGTTGTTAGTGAGGGTATGATACATTCCTTATGATAATTTAAGTAGTAGTTATGTCTTAAAAGAGTTCCATGTTATGACATCTTGTTTAACAAACTTCCCAGTGGTGTTTTAGAACTGAATATTAGGATATTCCATCAATATATCGATCCATTCATGGTAATTTTCATTAATAAAATATTGGTGTACTCCTAAACATGGGAGGGTAATTTTATGCACCTAAAGATCCTATTGGGTACCTTGATAGAGAATCACTTTATTCCATGCTATCAAAGTGTTATTTCTAGATTATAGTGGTATGATTATAATATAAAATGATATTGGAGGTGGTAATATTATTATATCCTAAGAATGTGAAGGTTGTAGTTTCTTATAGACTCTCTAGGTACATGTTCTAGATATGTATCTTCTTAGAATTGGTAGGATACCAAATGAGATTCATTTAAGAAATATATAGAATAGAATTACTAATTAAGCCACCAACCAAGAAGTGGGAAAAGTTTAAGTGTTTTGATCATTTTGAGAGATACTTACAGGAGTTGAAGGGGAGATTCATAACCACATAAATCTTGAACTTACTTGTGTTGTAAAAGGATTATATGTTGTACATTGACACTTCATGAGAAAGGATGGGATAATTTTTTATGTATGATGGGTGAGTAGTCACTTATGGGTCCAAGAAACTGATTTCTCATGACTTGAAAAACCTGAAACAAGATTTGGTTTTACTAATTGTTTTTCAAGTGTTGATATTTTAGTGTCACTATCTATTGAAAAAAGGATTTATGGTGTACACTTACCACAATATCCTAAAGTACATATTATTGCAACAAGATCTAAACCTTTGGAAAAGAAGGCAGGTTAGGTACCTATATTTCATCAACTTTGAGATGATGTAAACCCCTAGGAAAGAGAACACTATGGATAATTAACTGAGTATAAGAGCATAGGATCAGGTGCTGTGAGAGAAAAGTAGTGAGTTCCAACTGACCAACCAATGCAATGAGTTTCATCTCATTGTCCATGAGTATCAGGGAAGGGATACCCAGATAGCTATAAGAAATACCTTCTCACCCTCCAATAGGGTTAATTATATTTAGTTATCAGAATCATAATACATGGATATGATAGAAAACATATATGATGTGTAGCCATCATAAGATTATACCAATGATGATGATAGATCATATATATGTGTGGTAAAGTTATGGTCCCAATGACCATGAATAAGGATATTATACATAATTCTCATGAATAGATATGGGAAGTTCACTTATGTTTGATAAAAATGTATCACATCATACATAATAAGTATTAGTTCATGAGGTTGAATAATGATACAACAAGGTTCATATCAAGATCCCTCTTCTTTCAAAAAGTGATGGTTGATCACTAGAGGACTATTAATATTTATTATTCACTTCCCATTCCCAAGATGAAATGGGATTAAGTGACATTTTATTTATTAATAATTCCAGTGAGGTATCTGAATAGTTGTGATAGAGTATGAGTTATAATCGATCGATTGAACAAATTATACCATTTCCCATCGATCAAAGAGACTTGATATATTAATTATTTAAGTAAGATATGTGTATTATAGATGGTATGATTACATGGGTTTTGAGGGTTATTTTTTAGGATTTAGATCCTTTATTTAATTTCCCATTTTTTCATTAATTATAGTGGTAATTGGATACATATGTAAATATAATTATAACATACCATCCTTAGATTAGTGTGTAGTCTAAGTTTACTATTTCAGTGTTAGAAGACATGATTCAAGCGTGTGTCCTAAATTTTGTTCATGATAGTGTCATATTGTGTTAGTGTAGTTCACCTATACCAAAAAATACCATGAATCTATTCATATGAAAACATTTTTTTGCACTATATAGTAGGTTGTGTTAGTTACCTATATAATAGATAGAGTTAGGTGAGACTTTGATTTTTGTATTGAGTTTCATACATAAGAAATCAGAGAATATTTTTTTGATTATGATTTTTTGGCTACTACCTAGAACAATAATTAGAGTAACATGGAAAAATGATTCCCACCTAAATTTTTTGAGGTGGGTGACCAATTATTTTTGAGAGTTTCATATAGAGTGGGTAATTAGTGGATTCTGAAAAAGGGGAAGTTAACACCCTGATTATTGGGTTAATTCATAGTTTTTTAAAGGATTGTTACTATTTTATACCAACCGGTGATACCTTATAGATACATTGTGATGCATGATATATTATACATGTATCATCTTTAAAAATATCATCCAAACCATTCAAATTTTATCAGCAATGATGATGTTGATATGGAGGTGGATTCCTTATTCAAGGAAAAACTATTATACATAGTGGAAAAAAGAAAGAAACTATTTATATGGAATACGATACACCTGGTACATGTATGGTGGAAACATGAGTGTATCCAGGAGGAGACATAAAAGTGAGAGGTGGATATGTAAGTATAATGGATGGATATTTTCACCATTAATTATTGATGAAATAATTATAGATAAATTGTTTCATGGTGGTGATATCTTAATGACCCAAACATTGAAAGGCACAAATTCAACCACATTTTTTTATTCCTATTGTATTTCAGAGTTTTTAGAACTTTGAAGTAGTTAGAATAGGATATGGGTTATAATTAGAGAAAATGGGATCAATGGAAAAAACTATTAAATGGTGAAAGATAAAATCAAGTATCTGGTTTCATGGTACCTGGTATGCTATAGGAAAAAAAAGGAAGGGGAGGCCTAGGTGGTCTACTGGACACCCTATGGCCTTTGGGTAGTTATTTGATTTAGTACTAGGTACCCGATGAGAGATTTATAAGTGTTAGGTGGACACCGGTCCAATTTTGTTAAATTTTAATAATTTAATTAAAATGAAAACTTATTTAAGAAACATTCCTTCCTCTTGTCATATCCACATGACCTAACTTCCCATCTCCTTGTGAAATATTCTTCTATATGGATATCTCCCTTGTTTGTGCTATGATTTTCAAGTCATATATCCTAGTGTATCAACATATGTATATCTAAACCTTCTTCTCCATAAATTCTAGTTAGTTTTCACCACTTTAATGTTCTTCTTCAAAATCCCCATTTTGAGTGTTTTTATCTAGTTTTAGGAATTATTCTGATTGATATTGATTTTTTTGAATTTTTTTATTATTTGGAATTCTATAACTATTAGGTATGTGTTTCCTAGTTACTCTCATAAGTTTATATGAGTTTCATGCGCCATTTGGTATGTTGGCTGTTGAGAGTGTATTCTCACACCCAAAAAAACTACATGTGTTTACATATATGACGTGAGTCTAGTAAGGACTTTTTAGCCCATGAGAGGTTGTTTGGGTGATATGTATTGTACTCATGGTCATTGATGACCTTGTTTATAAATATTAGTGTATAAAACTTTAAAATTAGAAACCAATTGGGGTGTACCTTGATATATTCTAATTTGATAGACTTTTTTGGTTTCTTATAGTATCCCTTAATAATGTAAAAATCATATATGGGAGAGGAAATCATGGGGTTAGCTTTAGTATGGTATTTTTATGTTGTTAATAATTATATGTTATAATTTTAAGATTTTTTAAGAGCTATACACCCTATAATGGGAATGTTCCAAGAAAATGAGACATTTTGTTGGAAATGGTAAAATGGGGTTTTGTGTGTGAATCAATCTAATTATTAATGTGGAATATATAATTGGATACTATGCTAATTCAATCATCAATATTCTAATGGGAGATAGAGTATATGCCTCTATATATTATATTTGGAAAAGGGATGAGATGTTTTACCTATCCATCTTTTATCAAAGTAATATGGTTAGTTGTTATGCCAATATATCATAAATTTTGAAGTGGGGTGGGACATTATTTTTATCCATTATTTATTATGTTTATGTTTTGGAACACTATTCCAATCCATTATTGACTATGGGTAATGGGTTGGACACTATTCAAATCAAGTATGTGGGAACCTATGTCTGAAGATAGATGGAATGGAAAGTCAATGGTTGGATTAAGTGATTAGGATATGAATGGAAATTATATTAAAATGAAAGAATCTATTTTATGATGGTGGAATAATGGGTGAATGCTATGTAAAACTACTAGATCATGGGTGATATGTTAAGACTTAACAACAATACTATTTGAAACATGTTAGTCAATCCCCAAGTAGCATGTTTAGAACTTGATGATGCATTGGGTATTTATAATTATTGGTGTATGATTTTATATCTCATTATATATGCACTCATATAATATGGATTTATTTAGAGAAACTAACGGTGGTGTCCTATTAAGTATATTTCTCATACTCTACATATTTAATTTTTCTAGAGTGAAATATTTATGGCCAGGGATGTAGGTAAGGGAAAGGTCTTGAAAATGGATGGTTGAGTTGATTGAATGACTAATATAGAAGATAGAACTTGGTATAGGTTAAGATCTATTTTTTATTTTACATGACTATTCTTTTGTTCATTTTATAAAGTATTATATATAACTGAACCAATAGGTGATCTTATTTTTATATATATTCAATTTATGTCATTATAGTTGGTTTATGTTTTTTTATATCATGTGATATGTTTTTTTATAGTTTCTATATTGATGTAAGGTTCATATTATATTGTTTCTTATGAATGATTGTTTTTTAAGGTTATCTGATAGGGGTAATAGTCACCTCACGGTACTGATAGACCCTCCCCAATAGTTTCAAGCCTCCGGTGAACGTGGATCCATTCCCGAGGTCACATGGAATCACTATATTTGTCACTATAAAAGTGTATCGAGCTAGGGAATTATACTAGTAAACTGCAAGGAATAGAGGATCCTTCCCAAGAGTCACAATATTTATTTGGCCCATGGATACCCTAATAGAAAGGATTTCATTAACAAATTCATAGTGATCCCTATCAATCTTAGGTTAAGATGTTTGGATAGACCAGATCATTAATGAAAATGGTATATTTTTTTTAATTATTTTATTTATCATAAATGAATAAAAAGATCATGTATCATATTTTATTTTTGGATGACAGTTTCCATTGTGTTTGGACAAGTGTTATCTCCTTAAACACCCCTAATTTTATCAAAGCCACATCTATCTCATTTGTATTGTTTTTCGAATAGATGGAAAAACTAGAAAATGTGATTTTCTAGAAACATCATGTGTTTTGAAAAAAAAAATCACTTCTCTTAATGTTTTCTTTACCGTGACTTTTTTAAATTATAAAACAAGCATGGATTTGTAAATTTCATAAAACCATGTTATAGTTTTTTGAAAATGGACATAAAAATCATTGTGGAAATTGATTGTTATAAATACGATAATTTCCCACTGTGGTTTACCATAAAAATTCTAATGGTTTGTATATAAATTTCATTTCCATAAGACAACCATGAAATGGACTTGGGAAACCATGAAATTATATCACATGTGGGACTTATGAAGGATCAATATTAAATAACATCACCTTAAAAAAATATCCATGGTAGTCCATGTTCAGGTGTTATCATCAAAGGTAAACCACATCATGGTTTAGATGACACATGGACACCATTTAATTATTTGTTAAAAAAATTTATTTTTCTTAAAATATTCCAAAACCTTCATTGGAATAGGCCTTAGTGTTAATAAATTGAAAAATAAGGAAAAAAATAAAGAATTATTTCTTGATTTATGAAAATTCTATAAATAATAACATGGAACATTCATACTAAAAATCCATATTCTAAAAATTTATTTAAACCATGATAAAAAGAGTTTTGGTTGATTTTATTAAATGTATAAATAAAGTGGAATATGAAATATTTATGTTATGTACAATGTTTACATAAAATATGAAAGTCAATATGAATATATTTTTTTCTTTAAATGTCATATATTTTGGAAAATGAAGGTGTTCATATTAAATTATATGAAATAATTAAATATAAAGTTTCCATATTTATGATATAATTATAAAATGATTATATTTATATATTATGGAATGTTCATATAACATGCCTAAATTACAAAGTGTTTATAATTTTAGTATTTATTAAATGTTTATAAATATTTATCTTATGTCAAAATTTATGAATTATTCATTTATTTTTTATTCACTATTTATTATTCATGAATTTAAATTATTTACATTGTTAATGGAGGTATTATTTAGTTTAAAGTATTAATGTTCTTCTCATAAATTGAATACCATGCATATAAGACGTTATATTCTATGTATGACATAAGATTTAGTTATGCTCATTCTAGAATTTGATTTATTTTTGGAGTTATGAACATGAAAGTTATGGTTGATTATGATTTTTTCATATTATGTGTTAATATTATATTATAATAAATGTCACTCATGGGTATATATCCATGGGTAATGGGGCTTGGGTTCAGACTAGTCATTGGCCCGAGGGATTAGGCTCTATCTAAGAAATCGAGGGTCAACTTCATGTTACTCTATGATTTCTCTTATAGTAATTTTGGTTTTATATGATTATAATCCTTTATATGAAAGGGTTTCATGTACCTCATTCCTACCATGCATTTTGGCATTTGTGAATATAATTGGAATTTTTTAGGCAAGTAACCTAAATAATTAGTTGTATAAAGAGTTATAAATTAATATTTTTTTAATATATCGATTTTGTCAAAGGTATAGGATTATAAAATTAAATCATTAGAATAATTCATACATGGAGGTAATACATGAGATAAGACAGTGAAATTTTAAATTCCTTTAAAATACTAAGTGTTAGATTCCTTCTAAAGAAAAAGTTCTCAAGTCCTAAATCATCCAAATGGGAAGGTTCTACCATTGTATTATGGCCATGGATTATCTTCTGTAAGGAAATATAGTTATGTGTAAATATAATAGGATTAGGTATCAATATTTTTCATGAGTTTTTAGGTAAAATTACTTGAGAAATATTAAAGTTTTGGATACTAGAGGAATAAAGTTGGTATAATCCATAAGATGGATTTGAAAAAGGAGTTGACTATCCAAGATTCATATATGATATGATTGAAATATTAGTAAACCAAAATATATATGTTATGGTATAATTTCTTAATAAAACTAAAGCTTACTAAAATATGGATCTTGGACCAGAAATTGAAATTATTTAATTTAAAAGGGGTCATAATTTTAATTATATCCTATTTCATTAGTGCCCTTATTAAATGATTGTAAAACATGATACTCATATGATTTTTTTTGTTTTATAAAAAATGAAATCATTATCATCAAACATTAATTTAATATTGATTCTTAATAATGAAAATCTTAGTGGAAACAACTTCTTAGACTGATATAAGAACATTAGAACCATTCTAAAGTAAAAAGAAAAAGAAAATTTTATGTATTAAACCCAACCCTTCTTGAGTATCTTGATTTTTTTTCACAAGTGAATCTATATTATTATGAGAAGCATAAAAATATACACTCAAAGTTTTCAAATGACATCATTTATCTTTAATATGACCCAAGTAACATCACTCTTCGCAATTATACTCAATATGGTATGGTATGTTAATGGATTAGAGTGACTAGAGGTCTCGTTCATGGCTTCATATATCTGTAAAAATCATTTTGAAAACATTTATGGGGGGTTTTTTATAATATAAATGAATTTTATAAAAATTTATCTAGTCAATGTGATGAGGATAGTTGAACTGGACCTGATATATAAAGGTTTTGGTGTGGTTTTTAGAGTATAGATGGGTCAAATTTAATATAGAAGAAGAATATTGGATAGTCAAACTATCATAATTGGTCATTGAAATATAATGGGGGTTTTAGGATGGGGGAGAATTTTTTTATTTAGATATGGAATTTTCCTAGACTTCATATAGAATTTAAGAAACATTATGGAGTGTTCACATTATGTATTAATTTTATACAAATTAATTCATTTATTTTGAAGGGTATATGATTTCAAATGTATATTTTACAATTATTGTAAATATATATAAGTTCAAAATTAAAGAAAGTTTTGATGAATATTGTAATATTCATTCAAATAATGTGGAAAATATTTCTACTATGGAGATTTGAAATGTAATGTAATACTTCAAGATCAAGTGGATTTAGGTAAAGTATTTATATTTTATTCTTATTTTATCTTTTATGATAAGATAATCTATTTGTAAACAAAGAGTTGTTTTGAACAAAATAAAATTATATTTTAATAAACATGGTTGATTATTGATAAAATTATACAAAATGAATGAAAATGAGTAAAGGATAAAATAATTTTTATCAAGGATAAAATAGTTTATCCGAGATATTTGTTAGAATATGAGGGATATTATTACACCACTCTTTAGTGAAATAATATAAAGAGTAAAATATTCTATTTAGAATATTTATAGCGAACCTTATTTTTATTACATTACTATCACATCATTTTAAAGATAAACAACATAAATTCATTACACATCTAGGATACATAGGTTTAGTGTCTTGAAAAAACTATCAACATACATAAATTTTACAAAATAAAACATCAACATTTATTTAATTGCTTCTTCTCTATATTCTTATTGGCCCTTGAATTCTCTTTAGTATAAGTAGTCACCTGAGGATATACATCAAAAAGGGGTGACATAAAATCCTAGTAATAGGATAGATAAGAACATGAAACAATATAACATGGGGTTAGCATAATAATTATCATCATAACATAGGCATATGATCATAATCATGAGAGGAAGAATTAGGAGAAGACCTGGAATGTGGAAATGGATAAAAATGAAACATCATGTCTTAGTGGTCAAATACTACACATAGTTATGAAAAAATTTAGCATCAGGTTCACACATAATTCAATTTATTTATGAGTTTATTCACATTAACCAATGAATTGAAGCAATATATAATTTTGGGACCACTCGTCACATCATCACATTTACATTGTGCTATATAATTCCAAGTACACCTGTCACATAATAACATTTACATTATCATGCATACCAAATAGAACATATATCAATCATGAACATAAATAAACCATGTAAAGTAATGTGTTTCATATCATAATATTTCATTTATAAACATTGGGTTCCCAGATGAAAGGGTGAATAACATATTTGATATAATAATCATCAACCTTGAGTTAGAAGTAAAAAGTGTTTTTAGAAAGAAGAGTTATTTTGGAAAATATTGTGTTTGTCATAAAATCCAATAGAAAAATTTTATATTACATAAAATATAATATAATTATGAATAAATTATTTTTAAGGAATAAACATACTGAAAATGGAGTGAAATAGGGAAAAACCAAAGAAAGAGAGTTGGATTCGAGAAATCCCCTTAACTTTTTTCTGAAAGCTTCTTTCATGTTAATAAACTGTATAATAAAATTAGATTAACTAATTAAGAATTAAATAAACTTTTATACATGATTATTATTCATTATGGTTTTATTATGTTATTTTATAGGCCTTTGGATGAGTTATATATCTTAAGTTCATTGTTCGGGAGTGTTTGTTTTCTTATTTTCATGATCGGTTCACTTGTATACATGAATGAAAGTTCGTGTAAGATGCGGATAAACATCCATAATTTTTATTATATTTTTTTAATTCTATTATATAAGTTGAAGTGATATTATTAAGTATATGGTTATATACCATTAGGAAAATTCATTAGATAAAAGTTAATGATGATTGTTTTAGGTTAATTTTGGTGGTTTTTGATCACAATGAACTTGTTTTGTTTTATCATTTAGTATTATGTGTATAAGTTAGTTACAAAACATAAAAGTTGTTAAAATATACAATTTGAAATCTTTTTTCAACCATTTATTTTTTTAATAACATCCTTGAAGAAATTTATGGAAAATGAAAGTTTATCGCCCATGATGCCGATAAATTGACACTTCACGGGCGGCGATTTCATTTTTAAGATAAAAGAGAGAGAGGGATGAGTTTAGCGTTGGATATTACATTAACATGATATAATTACATTATATGTAAGTTAATGTATTTATCATGACATTTTTATGAAGGGAGGTGAGGAGATAATAAGAAAAGAAATTGAAATTGAAAGGAAATTAAAAGAAAAGAGAGATGATTTACCTCTTGAATTCTCCTCTTGAGATCCTCCTCAAGGCACCTAGGATTGGTATTTTGATGATACCAAGAGATCATAGAAGTGGGGAAGGTAATAGGGATGAGTATTTGATATAATATTTTCAAGGATAAAATCTTTAGAGGTGTGAGGAGAAGAGGGTGTGAGGGGTGGTATTTGTAGTGGAAGAGAGGGGTGTTTTCTTATTATTTTAATCATTAGTTTATTATTTTGCTCAAGACAAGAAATAGTGAGGATTATTGTGACTAAATTCAGTAATTAGTGAAAGTTATTTATAACCAATAGTCACTTACATCATCCATGACTCAATCATGACTAAAAAATTCATGTTTTTAGCATTTATAATAAATTATCATATTTTACTATTCACAAAAAATTCAAGTATTTTAGAAAAATCCCAAAAATTCACCTTAACTATTTTTCAATGTGTAAAATTAAAAAATTAACTCCATTTTATAAAAATAATTTTCTAAATATGATTAATTTAATTTTTTATTAAAATCATCATTTACATGGAAAATACAAATTATAAAATTATAACTGATTTTATAACACTTTGAAAAATTAATTAAGATCTCATAAAATTATATTAAAATCATAATACATCAAAATATTAATTTATGAATATATTTTTTAAAATAAATTTTCTTTAAATCAACCAAAAAATATTTATTACTTATAAAAATACCAACACTTAATTAATAAATTTTAAAATATTTAGTTACTTATACTATGACATAATTATATCATATTGTCACTTTTAAGATGGATACATTTTATTTATACTATCATTTTTATGATTACTATTCACTTGACTAATTTACTATTGATAAGGGTCATGTTAATATTCATAAGAGTAACCTTACTATTCATAAAGGTCAGTTACTATTCACCGAAAATTAAGTTTGTCCTATCAGACTCCAAATATCTTACTGATCGCAACTGTGTATGTCATATTTTCGAAATTCAAAACCTAGAAGTGGAAAAATTATGTTTAATGACTAGGCTACAAGGGTCACATAGTATTTAGTAGTTCATTTAAGGATGATGTTGCATTGTGTTTCCTAATGTGATTTTATGCGACATAATAATAAGAAGGTAATTTCCATTAATAAAACTTTGGGTTGTTACATGATTCCCCCATTTTTAAATTTCACCCTTGAAATTTCATTTTACAAAAATAGGTGAGGGTAATTCTCCTTCATCACCTCCTCCAGTTCCCAAATTTTTTATTCATACTTATGGTTCCTCCACAACACTTTGACAAGGTGTTTTGTCTTGTTGCGTAGAACCTTATCTCTCTGGTTTAGAATCTTTAATGGCTACTCCTCATAAGAGAGATCATATTATAATTGTACCACCTCTAAGTTCAGTACATGTGAGGGGTCTGGTATGTACTTCCTCCGGAGTGACACATAGAATACATCATGAACTCGATCCATATTCTATGGAAGTGCAATCCGATAGGCCATAAATCCTCTGTAATTAAGGATCTCAAAGGGCCAATGTACCTTGGGATTAACTCCCCTTTCTTTCAAAACCACATGATTCTCTTCCATGGTGATATTCGAAGGAAGAGTTTATCTCCAATATCGAACTCCAAGTCCCTTCGAAGGTTTCCATCATAGCTCTTTTGCTGACTCTAAGTAGATTTGATATGTTGCTGGATGTCTTGAACCTTTTTTGTCATCTCTTGTACAAGATCAGGTCTATGTAGCTTTATTTCTCCAACTTCATACTAATAGGTTGGAGTTATACATCCCTTTCTTTATAGAGCTTCATATAGAGCCATCAAAATACTCGAGTGGAAGTTATTGTTGTATGATAACTCAAACAATGGGATATGATGATCCCATCCACGTTTTAATCCTAATGAGTAGGATCTTAGAATATATTCAAGCATATTAATAGTCCTTTTAGATTGGACATCAGTTTGGGGGTGATAGGCCATGCTAAAATTCAATTCAATACTCAAGGTATGTTGAACACTCCTCTAGAATTTATATGTGAACCTGGGATCACGGTCAGAGACAATCGAGAGTGGGTTCAAACCCAATGTAGTCTCATCACATCCTTCACATATATCTTAGCAATTTTTTCAAGCAAGAGATCTTCTCGAATAGTGATAAGTGAGTAGTCTTGGTGAGTCAGACCACCACATCACATATCACATTATTTCGTTTGGATGTCTTCGGGTAACCCATGAAAAATTTCATGGTGACATTATCCCATTTACATATGGGTATAGGAAATGGTTTCATCATACCTTTAGAATTTTGTCACTTTGATTTAACTTGCTGACATATCAAGCACCTTGAGATATATTCTGCAATCTCCTTATTCATGTTATCCCACCATAAGTGTTCTCTGAGATCACGATACATCTTGGTGCTACCAGGATGGATAAAGAAAGTTGAGCTATGTGCATTATCCAACATATACTTCTTTATCCTAGGTGATGAAGGCACACAATGCTTGTTCCAAACTAAATTATACCATCATCATCGATATGTAACTCTTTCAACTTCCCTTTACTACATTCACCTTATTTTGCTACTCCATATCATCCCTTTGTGCCTCCTTAATCTTCTATTGGATAAATAGTTGGAAAACCATTTGGGCAAGGTAGGATTTATTCCCTATCATTATGATTTCCAAATCAATCATTTGTATATCCATGAATATAGGGTCTTTCTCAGTCCACAACATGGATAAAGCAGTAGGTTCTTTTCTTCTTAGATCCTCAACAACCTTTTTTGCCTTGCCGAGATGATAGTAAATAGAGAAATCATAGTCTTTTATTAGCTCCAACCATATCATTTGACACATGTTGAGCTCATTTTGTGTGAATATGTACTTTAGGCTCTTGTGATCAGTATATATGTCACACTTCTCAGCATAGAGGTAATGCTACCATATTTTCAAGGCAAAAATCACAGCTACTAGCTCTAGATCATGCGTAGGGTAGTTCTGCTCATGGATCTTCAACTGTCGTGAGACATAGGATATCACATTATTATTTTTCATGATTAAATAACCCAAGACTTTCTTGGAAGCATCACCGTATATCACAAAACTTTCTCCACTTTTCAGAAATGTGAGTATAGGTTCAGTGATCATCCTTCTATTTATCTCCTTGAATCTTTCCTCACATTCTTCCGTATAGACATAATTTACCTATTTCCTTGTTAACTTAGTTAGTGGGATTGAAAATCATGATAAATTTATCACAAAACATTGATAGTACCCTGTAAATCCAAGAAAACTACAGATTTTAGTGACACTAGAGAGTCTATGCCATTCCTCAATTGCCTTAGTTTTTGAAAAGTCAATAGAAATTCCCTCACTTGTGATTACATGTCCTAAGAACATGAATTTATGCATCCAAAAGTCACACTTTCTGAAATTGGAATAAAAATTATCCTTCCTCAATGTCACTAACATAAGTCTTAGATATTATTCATGTTCCACCTTTCTCTTGGAGAATATGAGAATGTCATCAATAAACACTACCAATTTTTTTTAAGTTAATGTATAAAGAATCTATTCATCAAATCCATGAATATTATAGTGGAATTAGTAAGTACGAAGGGAATCACCAAAAACTCATAGTGCCCATACCTTGTATTGAAGGAAGTCTTCTGAATATATTCCTTCTTCACCTTTAGCTGATGATATCCAGAATAGAGATCCACCTTTGAGAAGTATCGAGATCTTGTCAATTGATAAAGCAAGTCATCAATCCTCAGAAGAGGATACTTGTTCTTTATGGTGATCTTGTTGAGTTCCTTATAATCAATACACAGTCACATTGATCAATCCTTCTTATTGAAAAAGATCACCGATGCACCCCAAGGTGATACACTAGGGCGTATGAACCCTTTGTCCAAATTCTCTTTTAGCTGCTTCTTTAACTCCTCTAGTTCGATAGGAACCATCATATAGGGACACTTTGAGATAGGAGTAGCTTTAGGTACGAGTTATATTGAGAAATATACCTCACTATTTGGGGGTTTTCTGGGAAACTCTTTAAGAAATACATCATTGTATTCCCTCATGATGGCCATTTTTCCTAAGTGGATAACTTCCTTTGACTCAACCATTTGAATGAGGTATGCCTCTTCATAGGGAATCAACACCCACACCAATGAAGTATTTTTCAAAGGAGATTCATGATCTTCCATACATTTTTAGAGGATCATGGTATGGTTTGAAATATGAATTTATATTTCCTTTTCCTTATAGTTTATATATTCTCTATATAAAGAGAGACAATCCATGCCCAATATAGAATCAAATTATACCAAGGGAAGTATCATGAGATTTGTTGGAAGAATATTCCCACATACACCAATAGGTTAAGAGTCCAACACTTAGGTTTCAATGATTTCACCACCAGTTTTTTTTATAGATATCTATACTTCAAGGTTTCGAGGCTTTAATTCAATAGTTCTACCAAACTTGTGAGATATAAAGAAATGTGTAGAACTAGAATCAAATAATACCTTTTCCATTCTTGAGTGAATAGGAAGTGTACCTTATACGACTTCATTTTCTTTCTCCACTTCCATAGTAGTGATGGCACAATACTTCCCTTGATCCTTTGTATTTGGTGGTTGCTGACACTAATTATCCTTGAGAACTCCAGGTTTGGTGCACTAACTTGCATAATGTTTCATAGTGCCCTTTCTCCCTATAGCTGTAGCATTGGACCATGGGTGGTTATATCCTTTAATCCACCAAATTTTTTGGTTTTTCCTTTATTTTTTGACATTCATGAGCTTGGTGGATTTCTCTCCTGAATTCGAATCATTTCCCCATCCATTTGAGGAAGTTCCCATGATGCTTATTCCCACATTTTTGACATGTGGATGTTTGAGTTTTCTTTCCACCTTTGTCATTATATCCTCAAGATAGAAACTCTATATTTCATTTCTTATCACCATATACATGGGACCATTCTCCAAACTATATCTCCACTTTTAGTACACATTAAAAAACTTCTTCATAACTTCTAAAGTCTTGAATTGCAATAGCCTTTCGAAGGTGTGGTTTTAAACCACTAAAGAATCTATTAATTTTTCTATCGTTTTTGATAACAAAACTTGGAGAATACCTTGAAATCCTTATGAAATTTTCTTTATAGTCTGTGATGTTTTTTCCTTCCTTTTGATTCATCTCTATAAATTCTCTCTCCATATTATTTTTAAGAGTTCAAGGGAAATACCTATTAGGAAACATTGTCTTAAATTCTTCCCACTCCATATCTTCTATTTCTTACCTTAGTTTGGTGTTCTTAATAAAATCCCACCATTGATCAGCCTCTCTGTCTAGATGATAAACATCAAGATTCACCTTCTCTATCTCAGATCAGTGAAGCACATAAAAATATTCTCCAGTGAGTTGAACCACTATTCCTTAACTAGTGGATTGGAAGATCCACTAAACATTGGTGGTCGTTACTGCATAAAACACTCGATAGCTACTTTCTCCCTCTATATTGAAGGAGGATGTTACACATTATTTGGGTTATTGTTCATAACCTGAGATTTCTGGGTAAGCATCACCATGAAATTTTGAACTCCACCTACCAAATCATTGGGGATGTCATTCGGGAAATCGCTACATTGTCCCTCACACGGGTTGTTGGCCTGGTTTCTCCAAGTTCAAAAAAGGGAAGAACAAAACTTAAGTCAACAAGTCATGAATATATAATTTATTAATTTGAAAAATTAATTATAAAGGAATATATTGTGGGATCCCTATGTTTATAAATGCATCTTGGGTGCTTACTTATACTTAGTCTCATACTAAATATTTTTCACTAAGGTTCTCTAATCATAATTCCCAAATTATCTAAACCTTCCTCTGATACCAATTATAGTAAAGTTGATTTTTCTTACATTACTATTACATAATTTTAAAGATAAACAACATAAAGTCATTAAACATCAAGGATACAATGGTTTAGTGTCTTGGGGAAACTAGTGCCATACATAAATTTTAAAAAATAAAAAATAAAATATAAACATTTATTTAATTCCTTCTTCTCTAGCTTCTTATTGGCCTTTTAATTCTATTTAATATAAGTAGTCACCTGAGGATATACATCAAAAAGGGGTGAGATAAAAGGATAGTAAGAGGATATATAAGAACATGAAACAATATAACATGGTTTGAGCATAATCATTATTATCATAACATAGGCATAAGATCATAATCATAATAGTAAGTATTAGGAGAAGACTTGGAATGTGGCCATGCATAAAAATGAAACATCATGTCTTAGTAGTAAACTACCACACATAGTTGTGAAAAAATATATAATCATGTTCACATATAATTCATTTTACTCATGAGGTTCTTAAAATTAACCAATTCATTGGAGTGCTATATAATTTTGGGCACATCCGTCACATCATCACATTTACATTGCGCTATATAATTCTGGGCGCACCTATCACATTATAACATTTACATTATCATGTATGCCACATAGAATGTATATCAATAATGAAAATAAATAAACAATGGAAAGGAATGGTTTTAATCTCATAATCATACATTCATAAACTTTGGTTTCCCAAATTAAAGGGGGAATAACATACTTGATATAAGAATCATCGACCTTGAGTTAGAAATAAAAGGTGTATTTTGAAAGAAGAGTTCTTTTGGAAAACATTATGTTTGTAATAAACTCCAGTAGAAAACATGTTTATCCAAAAAAATAAAATATAATGATGAATAACTGATTTTTAAGTAAAAAACATACTGAAAATGTGGTGAAATATAGAAAACCCAAAGAAAGAGAGTTGGGTTCAAGAAATCCACTTACCTTTTGTCCGAAAGATTCCTTCACGTTAATATCTTGTATAATCACATTAGATTCATTAATTATAAATTTAATAAACTTTTATACACGGGTATTATTAATTATGGTTTCATTATGTTTTTTTATAGGCCTTTTTATGAGTTATAGAGTTTAAATTCATTGTTTGGGAGTGTTCGTTTTCTTAGTTTTCATGATCGGTTCACTTGTATACATGAATGGAAGTTCGTGTAAGATGCGGATAAACAAACAGAATTGTAATTATATGTATTTAATGATATTTTAGAGGTTTAAATTATCTTATGAAGGATTTATTTATATACCATTAGGATTATTCATTAGATAAAATTTAATAATGATCGTTTTAGGTCCATTTTGGCGGTTTTTTTATCACAATGAACTTGTTTTGTTTTATCATTTAGTATTATATGTATAATTTTGTTATAGAAAATAAAAGGGGTTAAAACATAAAATTTAAAATATATTTTAAATCATTTAATTTTTTTATTAATATACTTGAATTCATTTATGGAAAATTAAAGTTCATCGCCCACGATGTCGGTAAATTGACACTTCATGGGTGAAGATTTCATTTTTAAGATAAAAGAGAGGGAGGGAGTAGTTTAATGTTGTATATTCAATTAACATGATATAATTAAATTATATGTAAGTTATTGGAGTTATCATTATATTTAGATTAAGTGAGGTGAGGTGAGCATAATAAAATAAATTGAAATTGAAAGGAAATTAAAAGAAAAGAGAGAGGATTTACCACCTGAATTCTCCTCTTGAGATCCTCCTCAAGGCACCTAGGCTTGGTATTTTGATGAGACCAAGTGCTCATGAACATGGGGGAGGGATAATAAGTAATATTATTGGGAATAATATAGCTAAGGATCAAATCTTGAGAGGTGTGATGAGAAGAGGGTGTGAGGGGTGGTATTTATAGTGGATGAGAGGGGTGTTTTCTTATTATTTTAATTATTAGTTTATTATTTTGCTCAAGACAAGAAATAATGAGGATTTTTGTGACTAAATAAATTAATTTGTGCATGTTATTTCTAAAAAATGGTCACTTACATCATCCATAGCTTAATCATGCCTAAAAAATTCAGGTTTTTTGCATTTATTGTAATTTATCGTATTTTACTATTCACAAAAATTCAAGTATTTCAAAAAAATCTCAAAAAATAACTTTAATCATTTTTAAATGTGTAGAATTAAAAATAGTCTCAATTTTATGAAAATAATTTTCTAAATATGAGTAATTTAATTTTTAATTAAAATCATCATTTACTTGGAAAATACAAATTTTAAAATTATAACTGATTTTATAACACTTTGAAAAATTACTTAAGGTCTCATAAACTTATGTTAAAATCATAAGACATAAAAATATTAATTTATGAATACATTTTGTGAAAATAAATTTTCTTTTAAATTAATCATAAAATATTTATAACTTATGAAAATACAAACACTTAATTAATAATTTTTATAACATTTATTCACCTATACTATGATATAATTCTATTATATTATTACTTATAAGATGGATAAATTTTATTCATTCTATCATTGGTATGATTACTATTCACTTTTCCAATTTACTATTCATATGGGTCATATTACTATTCATAAGGGTAATATTACTATTCATAAGGGTCAGTTACTATTCACAAAAAATTAAGTTTGTCCTGTCATACTCCAAATATCTTAATGATCATAACTGTGTATGTCATATTTTCAAAATTCAAAAGATAGAAGTGGAAAATTATGTGTAACGGCTAGGCAATAAAGGTCACATAGTATTTATAATTTCATTTAAGCATGATGTGGCATTGTGTTTTCTAATGTGATTTTATGTGACATAATTTTAAGAAGGGAATTTCCATTAATAAAACTTTGGTTAATTACAATATTGATCTAAATAAATAGAATATCATATAAGATATATATTCATATAAATTAAATAAGTCTTATTTTAAAAATACAAAGAAGTTTGTGTCTTACAAGTATATTTTATAGGAAATATAGTCATTAAGATGATAATGGGAGTATGTTTGAACTTATAGAAGTTCAAAGTGTGAAAAAAATTGTTTATACCAATCTAAATCAAATTTAATGTCACTTTATATACTCAAATATTTTAGGGTATATTGGTGATGAATGGTATCAAATTTAAAGATTTAAATTAAATTTGTTTACCAAATTAATTCCCCAGAAATTATTAAATGAGAAAATTCCACGACAATGATAAAAATAGAAAGAGTTATAAGTAGACATAAAAATATATTAATATTGTAACATTAAATGTCACGAATAAAAGAAAATTGGATATTATGTTAAAGGAGTTATTCATGGGATTTATGAATGTTAATATCACCACTATTCAAATAAGATATCTTTATAGATATATCCCATTAAATTCATTTAGTGGGAGGATTTATTAGACACATATATATGTGTTGAGAATATCATAATGAGGTAAAAAGTTTAACAAAATGTTTAGAGTGGAGAAAACAAAAGGCCTCTATGGTGGTATATTATATGGGATATGATAACATGAAAACTTATGTATGGTTTCGTTACTACTCTTAAAGTGGTTTAAGAATATAAAATGTATCATAATATATAAATGGAATTCTACACTTTATCTTTCATTCATGATTACTTAATTTATTTATTAATTAAAAATATAATTGACCCCTCTAAGAATGATAATGAGTTATATCTAATCGATGGTCATCATAGAGTGTTGTAGGTTTTGATGAGATGTGAAGATTAGAATGAGTTATATTTCTTATTGAGATATAGAATTATATAATGAGGAAAAAATTATTTTTGTATGTCGGATAACTCACTATGTATATAACATGGAATGTTATGCACTATATCATTGGTACACCAGAGGTGTATGTTTCATATCAAATCGATATTCGTTAGGTTGTTAAGTTAACTAAAATTATAACATTCATACATTGATACGTTTCTTTCACCAACCTTGAGGCTGAGTTAATCAGGGGATATTGAGGTATGTTGCTGGTCATTCCATCAGTTGGGTTCAAACTATGATGAAAATTTTCCTCTCAAATGACGAGTTTGATATTTAGGCCCTTGATTGAGATAGACTAAAAAATTATATGGATATACCAAAATAAGTGACATGAATGTTATTATATTTTTCGAGTCTTTCTTTAAGTACTAATTTTTCATTGGTTAATTGTGAATGATTTATCTTTCTTAAATTAATAGATTCCTTTCCTTATTTTTATTATTTTTAATATGATTAAGTGACCTTTAGTGCTTTATGAAAACACCAAAACCTTTCATCATCATTTGTCTCCAATGTCATAAATCTATTTTTCACTATGATATTATTTTGTTCTTTATGTACTTTCCACCCACTTGACATGGGAATGAAGGATTTTTCTTAGTAAATTCATCACTTTTATTACTAAAATATCTTCTAATATTACCATGGATAACACAAATAATGAATCTACTAAAAAATAACACCTCATGTATTTATCCAATGGATAATATATTACTTTAGATTTAATTTATTTTCTTATATATTTTTCCTCCAAACACACATTTGTTGTGTATCCCATTGATCCATAATAGTATCACTTTAATGTATCTCATCTTATAGTATCCTTTTATTCTAATTTAATAAGAATAATTATATTATTTACTAATTATATATTTGTATCCTTGAAAATTCTACTGGTTGGAACCTTCATGTAAGGGATCTATAACTTTATGACAACCTTTAATAATTCCATATTCCTTTCAAGTTACATGATTTTATAATTCCTATACTTCATTAAAGAATCCACCTCATTCATTTTGGTATATTCCTAATCTCTATATTTTATAATCACTTCAATATATGTTATGAGAGGGATAATTTTATATTTGAGTTATTTATTCTTGGTCATTTTTTCTATAACATTGTGTGCAAGTTCACTGAGTAAATCACTCCACTCCTTCATATTATCATATATACTTGAAAATGATTCTTTTATAGAAATTTTTTTTATATTAAACCACTTATTTTTGAAAAATTATTCTAATATAAATGTATATTTCACTTTATGTGTGATTTCTAATTGATCTACCATTTCTTGTAAGGATTGGATCTCTCCATGAATGTTGCAAGAACATTATCTATACTAAAAAATTAATGTAGTTACATATTATTTAAGGGAATCAATATCCTTTTCCATTATTAAGTTTGAATCTAAAACTATATATTTAAAATAAACATCTAAATTGGTGTTAAACTCAAATAAATAAATGGGATCATTTTTATTCACCTTAATGGCGGTGTTTAGTTTCTCAGATATCTTCTTAATATAACTTATCTTCTTTTTTTTTTCCATTTTACATAAGGTATATTTCTCCAAAGTTTTCCACCAAAATTTAGTCACTACTTATTTTAATTTCAATACCTATTGGGACCATAAGTCCATTATTATTTTTAGAATCTCTATAAACCATATTTATAGATTTCCAAATCTCAAAATGTAAGGCATACTAAATAGTTCATTTTAAAAATTCAACTTAGAGAGAAGAAACCAATAAATTATTTGACTTTTAACTACAATTTACTTAATTTCATGTACTTGAATAATTTTCATGATTGAAATTGCCCAGTAGGAGTATACAGTCACCTATATAGGGTTAATCAATGTGACCTTTTTACTAAATCCTTTTTACCTTTTAATTATTCATATCAATATTTGAACCTTTTTTATTGGTTATAATATACATGGAACTTATTATTATTACCCAACACACAATTACCACATATAAAGTATTAAATAAATTAATATTGTAGCACACAATATTTTAACAAGGTGAAACCCTAATGTGGGAATCCACTCCTTTCTGCATTTGGGTCGAGTCTAAGACTTGAATATCCACTATATAACTCAAGTGAATGAAAATATATTATCACTTAAAAATATTTATTAATCTCCTGAATGATTTATAATATCTTAATTATTTAATATCACATAATAGGTTCTTTTTATTGTCTCTTTATATTGTATAATGGTTCCTATTTAACTCCCTAATGCACAAGATCTTTAAGTAGATCTGGATTTCAATAAATCACCATGAAAAGATATTATTCATCAATAATATTCTTTGAAAACTAAAGGATAATATTATATAGTAGCAATAAATTCATCCACTTCAATTAACCAAGAATCTAGACCTCACGTGATGTAATTTAAATTATAGAGTGAAAACTATTATCATATGATAACTCCACTAGTGAAATATGTTGAGCCCAACCTCCATTGAAATCCATCAATCATGAACTCAATATATCTTCCAGAGTATAAATTTTCCTTTCAAACTGACCATCAATTTGAAGATTATATTATAACATCCTGTGTCCATGAATTGATTTTTTTGGTTTAATAACATTTAGTTAGAAGAAAAAATATTATTTAATTAATATTTAATTCATATTTTTAAATTTTTATGCTAAATATGTTTGTTGGGGTGTTGATAATAATAAGTTTTGTTACTATTATTTTGGGGATATTATATTTTTTTGTGGTTAATAAAAAATGTCTATATTTATGGGAATGTGTGTGTGTGCATGTATTCATTAAAGAGTTGAATTTATTTTAAAAAATATGTGTATTTGTTAATGTGAAATTAAAATATATAAAAAATTGAATAAAAATGAAATCAATGAAAATAATTTTTGGGGGTGACATTGGTCATGTATATGTGTGAGGGATAATATGTTAGATGAATAAGTGGTTAAAAAAAAGAAAAAGAAGAAATATGGGTGTTGGGGCATGGTGAATGGTCCATGGGAGGGTATATATATAGATAAAATAAAAAAGGATAATATGAATGGTCACATATAATTATTTGAAAAATTTGGAAAATTTTAAAGGGGAAAATCTTTCCTTACATTTTATTCTAAAAAATATAATAAAAAATAGCTTATGTTTAAAAAAATATTAAAATAAAAGGGGGATGTTTCTGGGGTTTTTTCGATGGATTCATTTAGTAGTGTCACACTAAAAGTTTTTTTTGAAATGTATCACTCCCTAAAACTCTCTTATTCTCTCAAATTTAAACTCTTATATTCTATTATCGACATCTCATTCAATGTCGATCCAAATGAACAAAAAAAATGGTGGAATTAGATTCATCTTGATGTGTAAAAGGAAATACCTACATTTATTTTTGAAGGCATAAGGTTACATTTATAGATTTAATTTAAACTAAATTCATTACTTTTAGATTTCCAAAGATGGTAATTCATGTGATTTAAGTTTGGTTTGGAATTGCCTCTTTGGGTGGAATCATTACCTATATTTAGGCAGAAATTTTTTTATTTCTTTGGTATTAATTTGCAATTTTATAAAATTTGGGAACTATTTAAAATGAATTCATACATGACTTGATTATTTCATGTGAAAAATTTGTTCTTTTAAAGTGGAATACTTTTTTACAAGTAAATGAAAAGTGATAATATTTCATTAATGTGTTTTATTGCTAAAAACATAATGTTTTGTGATGAAAATATTGGTTAAATGATGGGAACTATTGATTAAATTGTGAAAATGGTGAAAAAATTATTGGTAGAGTTAATGAAGTACATTTAGGGGCTGAAATTGATGTTTTTACATTTATTTAACATGTTAAAGTGTTGTTTTTAACCTTATAAATTCATATTATGTATATATAGATTTTTTTGAATTATTAAAAATAATTATTTGATGTTATAATTGTATTGTTTGATGTTTACGCTATAATTTACATGTTTTGAGTGAAAAAACGTGTGTAAAGAAGGTTAAATATGACTAATGAAATTGAATAGTGGTTTAGCTCTAATGATTCCTTTGATTGCACCGCTAAATTAAAAAATCTCAAACTTATCCTAAAAAAGTGGTGTAAATCCAAATCTGATCTTATTTACAAGGAAATCCATTCCTTATAAAAAGAGATTACTCAAATTCAAAACAATAACTCTACCTCAAGATTTGCTGATGAACCACAAAATGAAATTAACATCTCTTCTAAATTGCTTTTTATGCTCAACTTTAAAGATAACATCAAAAAAAAATCTTCAAAGCTAAATGGCTAAATGATGGAGATAGAAATACTAAATTTTATAACTTCATTAAAAGGGTTAGAAAAGCTAGTAAGCCCCTCCCCTATTTATGGGATGACGGTAACCTCATTGATTCAGATGAAGGGATAGCTAATCATGTTGTTTCTTATTTCTGTGAAATCTTCAATGGCCCTAATATCAAAAAAGATCTCTTGCCTAATGTCATCCCAAATATGGTAACAGTTGAAGATAATCATTTCCTTAATTGCAACCCCCTAGATAATGAAATCAAGGACATTGGATTTGGCCTTAACCCTGACAGTGCCCCTGTGCCTGATGGTTTCAATAACTGGGTTTTTCAAAAACACTGGGTTGTCATTCAGAATGATATCTGTATTATGGTTAGAACTTTCTTTGACAAAGGCATTCTTCCTCATGTCTTAAACTCTTAATTCCCCACTCTTATTCCCAAAGTGGAAAACGCTGATGAAATCCATCTCTTCAGACCCATTGCTCTTTTAAACTCCCTCTTTAAAATTATTTCCAAGATCATTGGTAACATAATCTCTACCATTAGTAATATAATCGTATCATGGAATCAATTTGACTTCATCAAAGGAAGATCTATACAAGATTGTATCTGTCTTGTCTCTGAATCCACCAATCCTCTAAATAGAAACTCTAGAGGCGGGAATGTTTCCATAAAATTAGATATCACTAAAGCTTTTGATACTATTTTTTGGAGCATTATTTTTAAAGTTTAAGATAATTTTGGGTTCAATTACATTTTTATCAATAGAATAAAAACTATTTTCAACTCAGCCCATATCTCGATTCTTGTTAATGGCTCTCCTAGAGGCTACTTTAAATGTTCTAAGGGGGCCAGACAAGGTGATCCTCTCTCTGCCATTCGTTTCTCTATTGTAGAATATTACCTGAGTATATTACTCACTCAAGTTGTAGATCAAGGAAGGATCAAATTGATTCATGCCTCTAGAAACCTAAACACCCCATACTATCTTCCCTATGCTGATGATATCATTTTATTCCTCCAAGGAGACACAATAAATATTAATAACCTCAAAACTGCCATTTTTCACTATGAGGAAGTGTCTAGTAAACATGTCAATTGACACAAATCTTTTATCTACTTTGGTATTAGATTACCCCCCAATAGAAAAGGTCATACTATCGATGCTCTGGGGGTCAAGGAGGGTTACCTACGTTTTACCTATCTTGGTGTCTCCATTTTATGAGGCTAACCCAAATCCATCTATTTCCATCACATTGTTGATCAAATTCATCGGTAACTTTCCTCTTGGAAAGGTAAAACTCTTTCAATGGTGGGAAGAGTTTGCCTTGTCAAATCCAATATAGTCTCTAAATTGGATTACTCCATGATGGTCTATAAATGTATTATGAGTCTTCTAAAACATCTTAATATTGATATAAAGAACTTTATTTGGAGCGGAAGTACTCTCGATAGAAAACTTGTAACTATCCCCTGGTCAACCTGTTGTAAACCCATTGAGAAAGGGGGCATTGGAATAACAAATCTTAAAACTTTAAATGACGCTCTCTAAGCCAGACTCACGTGGTCTCTTATAAATAAAAACTCTCACTCCACAAATTTTCTTAGTGCTCTATTATTTGATAAGATTAAGATAGGTAATCTTCATTATATGAATTCTTATATTTGGACCTCCATCGGAACTACTTTTTCCTCCATCATGGAAAATTCCAAATGGATTGTCAGCAAGGAATCTACTCAAAATTTTTGTTTTGACAACTGGACTAGATCTCCACTCATTTCTAAGGTGCCTAATGATTTTACCCCTATCTCCACTAATAGAACCATTAGGGATATGTTTAATTCTCAAAGATTAAATTTTCTTGATAATTTTAAAGAGATTGTCAAGAGTTACTCTTTCACAAATGATGATGATATTTTGATTTGGAAGCCTGCTCAAAATGGCATGCTTGACTCAAAAAACATTTATAACCACTGATTTTCCAACTCTGACAATAATCTAAGATGGGTTAAAAACTTCATCAAAGCATGGTTAAATCTATCTCTTCTTACTCTTATTTGGCAGATTCTACATCAAAAAGTTCATACTGATATATTTTTTACAATCTTATGGTATTAATCTTTGTTCTAAATGTAGAATGTGCAATAAACATCATGAGGACATAAATCATATTTTCCTATCTTGTGTCCCTGCTTCTGCTCTTTGGCATTACATTTTTGATCTTTTTGAGTGCAGATGGATTTTGGATAACTTTATTTTCTCTCAGCTAAAAAGGACGGTTGATTTCTCGGGGTCCCTGCAAATATGAAACCTCTTTCTCACAGCTATTTTGGAGATCCTTCATGTCCTCTGGTATAGTAGAAATGATTTTATCTTTATCAAAAACTCATTCAGATTAAATGCAGGTAAAATGAGGATTCTTATTTCTATTAGAGAGGCTGCCTCAATTCAAAAGGACCACTGCGACAACTCCATTAAGGATTTTGAGATCCTTCACTGCATTAGAGTTCATGGAAACTACCCGAATCCCAAATAAACTATTGATGTTTTCTGGAAAGATCCTCCTACTGGCTAGATCAAATTCAATTTGGACGAAGCTTCAAATGGAAACCCAGGACCCTCGGGCTGTGGTGGCATATTTAGAGACCATCTTGATCAGATCCTAGGATGTTTCTATGAAAGTTGCGGTCTCTATTCTGTATTGAAGGATGAAATGATGGATGTTATTCACATTATTTCCTTTTCCAAAAAGTACAACTGGAAAAACATTTGGATTGAGAGCGACTCTACAACTATAGTGCAAGCCATTTGAAATGGTGTTGCTCATATTGCTTGGAATCTCACCTCCAGATGGATTGATTGTCTTAACTCGCTCTGGAATCTCAATTTTATTATCACTCACACCTACTGTGAAGTGAACAGAATTTCCATTGGTCTTGCCAACATGGTATTTCCTCATGAAGTTATTTGGAGGAATGAACTTCCTTCATATTTTCTTCCTATTAGAGACACTAAAAAATTTGATACTCTTCATCTCATGTAATTTCCCCTTATAATCCTTACTTTTTTGAATAAATTTTAGTGTTCTGGTCTTTGACCAGAACACAACCATCCATAAAAAAATGAGAATATTGTGATTTAAAGTGGTGATTTAATGATGAAATTTTTGTTTCAGTGAAACAAACTAATGGTTAAAAGGGGTAAAAGGATGTATACCAAATATTTAATTGAAAATTGTGTTTATGAGATACAAAATATTTATTTTTTAGATAAAATTTATTATTGGAATCAATATATTAAATCATGAAAATGAAATTGAAAATAAGGGTGTGATCATGTGTTTTCCAATGATAATTTATAAGATTATGTTGGATATTTAAGGGCTAGATTGTGATGTTTTTGTATTCAAATATAGTGAGTTAAATTTGTATTTTTATAGGTTAAATAATATTTTATAACTAAGTGATTGGATTAAGTGGATAAAATCAATATTTTTTATGTGATAAAAGTGTGATGGAAATTTTTGTGTTGAACTATGAATGCATTTTTGAGATTACTGATGTTTGCAAGTGTGGTTACAAAGTGTTGAGTTAATAATATGGAATTACATGAGCTTAATTTGATTTTATGAGTTGGATATTCAATTTTTTTCATTATTTTTATCACTAACTTCTTTAGTTATATAAAATTTTTATGAATTTGGTCGTCTTCAGGTAGCTTGAGTCAGGATGAGATATGTTGGACTTATGTTAGGCCCTAAAAACCTAAGATTCCATGAGTTTTTTTATGGATTTTATTGAGGGGATTGGATGTGTTTTTGTGTTTCCATGATATGGAATGGTCTTTAAGGCCCCAAATATTTGTGATAAATCATGGACTTAACTTACTTGATCCATGAGTACTATCATTGGATGAAACAAGTATGATTTTTAGGTGACATGGTTACACCTACTACTTTGATGCATTATTGAAATGATTTATATTGAAAAAAATTATTCTTCACACTATTTTTTTATGATAACAATTAAATCCTTTGGATGATGGAGATTATAGTGGGTTTTACTGATGTTTTAATTTCCACTCCCTATACATACACACCTTTTGTGCATACAAAGTGTATGTGTGATTTTGCAGATAAATGAGAAGGACCTCAGTAGTTGGGTGATGATATCAATAGACATGTTAGAGATGAGTATGATTAATTTTAGAGTTTTATATAAGGTTTTATACAATTTTCTTATAAATCATTTAGTTATAATGTTATTAATTTGAAACTTGAGTTTTTTCCTTTGATCCATCCTTAGTTATATGATACATATGGGCATTATGAGATATTGTTATGACATGTAATTTTTTTTCTATTTTTTTTTCTATTTTCTATTAATGATATTTTTATTATAGTTATTTAATATAATGTACCATTATAGGGTAATTCACTCCCCAATTGATATATTTAAACCCTCGACACTAGTCTCTAACCTTTGGTGATCGAGGAGTGCTCTTTAGGCCATGTAAAATTTCTCCTCAGTGAAGTAATCATACAAGGGACATATGTTACAAATTATTATCAGAGTATCCCTTTTATATAGCCTTGATATTTGGTAAATGGTAGAGTAAAGAATAGGATTCAGAACATGGTGTTGAAGATGTTTGTGTGTACCAGGACAACACTACCAGAAATGAAGTTGAAATTAATTTAGAATTACAAGATTGTATTTATGAGATTTATGAATAAGATTTTGGGGTAATACTCTTACTCTAGAAGAGGATGAGTAGTGTTATAATCATGCATCATATTTTCACACAAGGAAAATAATTTTATATGAGTGTGAATGTTATTTATTAACTATGAATTGATTTATAAGTTTATTTTAGTTAAATAATTAAATTTATAGTAAACTAATTGGTGTTTTTCTTAATTGGTCATAAATGACGAATTGAATTTCTGAATAAAATGGATGTGTTTGATGATGCAGTATATATTTTTTATTATTGATTTTTTTGTGCCAACATGATATGGATTGATTTTCAAAATGGAAATTACATGTGTTAAATTGAGAAAAATTATAATAAGATTAAAGAGTGATTTGATGATCCAAATAGTGGTGAAATTTATAGTCTTGTTTATGTGTCAAATTTCTATGAACATAAAGGAAAAATAATTATGAAATTATGGAAATGGAATGTTATTATTAAGAAAATGAGGAAGATTTAATATATTTATAGTATGTTAAAATGAAAAGGGGTTAAGGTTTTTAAAATATGTGCTTTATTGCTTATGTGAGTAGTGCTTTGATTTATTTTAGGATGTGTTTAAAATGATGAAAATCATGGTAAAATATGAAAGTCATGTAATTAATGAAATAAGTACAATTAATTATGGATTATGTGTGTATTTTTAGATTAAATGGAAATTCTCTTCATCCATTTTATATTATATGAATATTGACATGTTTAATGAGTAGTTTTAGTGTTGATATGATAATAAAAAATTTGAGGCATGCTTAAAATGAAGTTGAAGTAAATTTAATGAATTCCATTAGTTAAAATGTTTGTGTTGATTGGTTTTTAAATTTATATAAATCCTTTAAAAATGATGATATAATTCACGTGGTTTAGTTCAAAATTTTTAGTTATATAAATTATATTATACAGTTTGCATAATGCTAAAAGAAGGCATGGATATGAGATTAATTTAATATTATAGTTGGTGTAAAATGTTTTACTTTCATGATTAAAAGATAAGTTTTTATTTTGAGCATGTGGTAAATGAGTACGTTCTTAATGTTTATTCTATGAATGATGAGAATATAATGAGAAATTGAGAGGAAGTTAAATATCAAAGCATTGGAATCTTAAGAGAGGGATTCAAATAACATGGAATTGTATGTCGAACCTAGTAGAAATACCTTGAGTTACTTCTAATAACTATTAATGATTTTTTTTGGATATAAAAATCTCTTAACTTTTGATGTAGATATATTAATAATTAAATAATAAAAAAATATGTTATTGAATTTCTATTCACTCCCTATGTGCTTGGGAAGTGGGAATATATTGAGTAGGTTATTATAACTACATTGGTACTCTAGGAGTCTTGTGAGATCAATAAGGAAATCCTTGATTGTGTTTGGGGTGATTACTTACCTTGAGATTTGATAAGTCCTGTGGTAGATGGATATCAGTGGTTATAGGATGCATCGACGAATTTCCATTACACTTACATTCCAACTAGGGTTAGAGTGGGATGATAGTGACCATACCCTATCCCACCCATTGATATGGGTAGAGACTAGTGATGTTAAGTAAATTTATCTTACAATACCAACCCACTACTTTGGAATGAGATAGGTCAAATATTTCTAGGATATAGTTGGGGATGAGTAATTCCTTCAATATCTTTAGTGGGTGATAAATATAGATGATAAAATCCTCTAGTATTTCAAATGAGAGAACACGATGGATAAAATATATAAAGATGAGTGATTACTTTAGTGTCCCTAATACAATAACATGATAGATGGTATAGGTAGATATGATTAATTTCTCCAGTATCTCAATTATAATAATGCAATGGATGGAAATTCACTTGAGAGGTGACACCCTTTCTCCCCCATAATAGAGACCGAGGTGGGTGATATTGTACCAAATTCTATCTCTCCCCATCCTAGAGCTAGAGGATTCAAGAGGACCATATATATGAATGTAACCATATAGATGTGTATTTCCTCCCATATTTTAGCATATAATGTTAATTCTATAGATGTGCATTTCATCTAGTATCTAGACACATACCCTGCTAGCTTAGGATACATGTATTTCCTTCAGCTGGAGATACATATTTCCTTCAAAACTTCAGAGATATATAGAGATTTTAATTTCCTACTATACTTATAAGATATGTGGAGATGTGTATATTCCCAATAATCACATGATCAGTGCATATACAGTGAATTACCAAATTTATGAAGAGCTATGGGTCTTAATTTCTATCATTCTCCCATAATCTTTTTTTATTTTGTGAGAATGATGAAAGTGATATACGAGTAGATTGATTAAGTTTGATCATGCATAGAGTTATTTTTGATGATTATGCCTAGTGAAATTGGATGGTTTACACTTTAATTGTTATTAATTCACATATACACTAGATATTTATGGTGCCGAATGTCTTATTAAAGATAATATCTAAGAAAAATAGTTTATTTGAATTTAACAAATATCATTAGACTGGTTTAATTATTTTTAGAATTTTTGTGCTAGAGACTAACTTATAACTCTCACTATTGAATATTTTTAAGGTTTTAGGTGATAAAACATTGGGTAAGAATGATTCTGAGAAATGGGATGTAGAAATACTAAAGTGGGGGAGGAAAAAAATATGTGGTAAGTACCCAAAGGCTGTGTTAGTAGAGAAATATCAAAGAGGGGTATATGACAAATCTTTTCATGACCTTCAAGGGGAAAATGACCCTTCACAAACATCCTTTTACTATGAAATAGATAGAAAGATTGTAGAGTTTTACTATTCAAGTGTGAAGAACTTAAAGAAAGGTGGATTTGATGAAGGGGATTCTTCTATTAACAAAGGGAATAAAACTAGAACTTAGAAGGATTGCTCTAATTTACCCAAACTAATAATTACTAGATCCATAAGTAAATACTTAGGATCAAAGGGGCACATTAATTTTGTAATAGTGGGTGACTATAACCAACTAAACATTAATTTTTGACTACCATATAATGCATTAAATGATTTAGGAATGATGTATACTTACCATAAATAGTGTTGATATTTACACATTACTATTTACATGGTAATGTCCATAGATTTTTTTTAAAGGTTGGGGCCAAAGCCTCATTTTTATTATTAAAGAAAAGACCTTTTTTTCTGGGTATAGGGAGACCCATTACATAGCTTGAAGGCCCAAGGACAAGTGGCCTGAATACAAGGATTGAAAGCCCATTTTTAGCCGAAAGGTCCCTTCAGTGAATCGTACTGCTACAATACCCGAGCTACCACAATACCTGTTACAGTACCGTCGCCGCTATAGTTCCTTATATAGTGCCTCTACCGCTATAGTGTCACTACTGCTACAGTACCACAACGGTACTCTACTACAGTAACCTAGAAATCCGTCCCTGCCCGAATTCGATCCTGGGACTTTTGGATGCCAATTAGGAGCCTGTACCACTTGGTTACATGCTCGTTGGTGAAAAAATGGTGCAACAAGAGTACTTCTCAGGAGGTCACCCATCCTAGTAATACTCTCTCTCAAGAACGATTAGCTGTAGAGTTCTAATGGGATCTAGTGAATTACTGGTTTAGTACATCATACTGACTAGTTACAGATGATGTTTGATTATCAAGTGATGGGGGATCATAATCATTTAGACCTCTTCTAATTAAGTTCAAACTTGGAAATCTCAAGTAGATGAGATCACAAGGATTGACCCTCCAATAGAAACACTGCATGTTTTAGGTGTCATTGGTGGTTTATATTTTCGAACATGTGTAATGTTATCCTAACTTGAGATTATTATCAGTGTCTATTATTTGATCATGTACTTGTATACAAGTAAAAAAATATGGCATTGAAGTTGAAGTGAGATTTCTTGAATTGGGTGCATCATTGGTGGTATGAAATTGATTGAACAATCAAGAATGATTTTCTTATTTTGAAAGGAAGTGATACCTCGGGCCTAAATGATCAAGATAATAAAAACTTCACTAAATCCACGGATATGGTAGAAGAAAGTAAGTCTGTCTATTCAAGTCAATGAAAAATAAAGATTAAAAGGATGATGACATGAATTGTGCATCCTATTTTATGAGATATCACGAGTTAAAGTGATTATATTACACCATTTTTGTTTATAGGAAAGGTTTTCATTGCTATGACTATACCTTATCTCTTCAGGGGCCTTGATGGGTTGCTAGACTCTGCTCATGGTTTGTGCATAATATTCATTTCTATTGAGATAAGGGCATAGGGGATCACACACTAAGAGTATTCAAAAGTATGACATATTCTGATGAATAGGGGTATAGGACAAGGTGGGACCCACCTAGGGGTTTGGGTGATTTCCAATAATGAATGATTTCTAAGTAATAAATAAATTTATATTATTTGATTTTAGAATAATAGAAGTTGAATTTATTTATTTAATGTATTTACCAGTATTAAGTGAATACATGGAAAATATTATACGAATGAATATTATTTTTATATTTAAGATTTGTTTAATATTTTCAAGAACCACTAGTTGAGTTAATGGATTTATTTTATCACGTAATATATTTTTTTTTACAAGTAAGTGACAAAAATATAAATGATGTTAATGACTCAGTAAATAATTTATAAGATGTTTTTATAGGGGTAATAAATATCTAGGGGTTGGGAACCATTTTAGTGTATTTTAGAATCACACTGTATAAGGAAGAAATGGGATATAATGTAAACAAATATTTAATGAAAAATGGTTGAGAGCATCTCTCACCTCACCCACATCCAGGAGAGAGAGGTAGATGTTCATAGATTTCGATCTGATTTATTCTTCATGGATAGAAGGATCATAATTGTAGTGATCATTGGGACATCAAAGGCTTTATCGGATCTCTATGCTAGTATCAAGAATTTGATGACCGATGCTCCCCTAGACATTTGAAGCACGTGTGGATGATCTATAGGGATCCCATTTTGGTTCCTTCAAGAAATGGTCACTAAAAAGGAATATTTGATGAATGTGGATTCATATTGAAAGAGGTAAATATTTAAATTATTTTTTTCCTTAAATTTTTTCACGCGATATCCCTGGGAGTTGTACTGGGCTACGCTTTGCTGAAAATGATGCAGTTAAGTCAATAGTTGATGATTTATTTAAATACCCAGTCTATATACTTCCTCTACATGCCCTGATACCTTCAATTTGTATCAGGGCGATCACATTATGGTTTAAGACAAGAATATTTAAAATTTTATTAAATTTATGGGGATGGTGTTGATATGGTTCCATCATCACAGACTGCGATTCAATCCGATATCGGATGACTAAGTTGTAGTCATCCAAAGTTTTGAATCAGATTGATATAATTGTTTACAAATATTATTTTTGAATAATGTGTGTATATATATACGGGTTTTAATTTTCTTGGTTAAGTTTTTATAGTGATGATCAATATTCTGGCCGGATTCTATGGTTGGTATAGTGTTTTCCACCCAGTGATTTTTCATCCAGTCTAGAAATATTTCCACCCATTGTGTAAAAATTAAATATATATATATATATTTATATTTAAGGACCTAAAGATAATAGGAAAGAAGAAAAAAATATAAACAAATAAAATTTTTAAAGACAAGGGGATAGGGGCGATAGTCCTTGACATGAGAAGTAAATTGAAAAAAAGGAGTGTCTTTTTTGGTGTTGTAGGTAGGGTTATTTTTTTATATTTTTTTTACAAAAGTCAAAAAATGAAGCTTCCCATGGAAGATACCCACCCGAAACCGGCTCTTGACCACATCACTATTGGCCTTCGCATGTAGCGCCTCCTTCAACGAAACACAGAGCCCCCCTGCAGTTGACCACCATCCTTGCCACGCCGCCCCTTCCCAGCCGGTCCGCTTTGATGTTTGGGGGCACTTGCTGTCACTATGGTTCACCCCGCACTCCCACTGCCATCGACCACCCACAAAACTCCACACACCATCCTTGGATGCAGACTGCCTCTTCGAGTCACTCGACCACCGTGGTCAAGTCGAGTGACGCCCTGTCTGACCCACCTGACCAATTTCAGGTCAAGAATTGGGCTCAAAACCCATTTCAGGGGTTTTATGGGATAGATAGGACCCAAGGAAAAACTTTAAAATTTTGTTTGGAATAAAATTAATTTAAAATTCTTAAATAAGTTAAAACTGCTTTGGGAATAAAAATAATTTTATTTTGGGTCAGTGTGACTATTTTATTAGATTTAAAAATATAAATTGAATTATTTTAATTCATTTAATGCCCTAGATATATATTTAATGAAAATTTAATTTTTTTACGAATTTAATTTTTATTTTGTCTGATCTTGAGCATTGACCGACCAATGTATGTTTGAGATTAATTTATTTAATTAATTATTGTAAATGTTTGTAGTATGTAATAATTAATATAAATATATGGTATGCGCATCATCAATTTTTATCGCTTAATATGTATAAGAGTCAATGTGTCCATGAGAGTTGCATTGCATGTGTATTACACATTCCCAAGACCCTCAATCCTATGTGAGAATATTTATGTATTATTATGAGAGTTGTAAGATGTGGATCGTGTCAAGACGAGGTGACATTATAGATGAGATAGTGACACATTGGACTGGGTTGTGAGCTGCAATTTGAGTCAGTGATGACTTGGGTGTTTTACCCCTAGGGTCATAATAGATCCATTTAAAATAAATAGATCAACCAATATCAAATGCTAAAGACCAATCACATTGTTTATTTAATTTATGAATTATTTATTATTTCGTTAATATGAAAGTTTAAATGAAAACATAAAATAATAAACAAATAATGCATATATTAAATTAAATTATGATGAGATGAATATTTGTCTATTTACTACATAGTTAGGTTGTGAGTGAAATCACATAGTACATGCATATCATGTAGAAAATGATTTCATTTGTTGAGAAATATAAAAACTCCTCAAAGAAATATTAATTCATAACACCTTTCATTATTTGAATATGAACAAAACTAGGTGTATGGGGTGCACATCAGCCCTAATCGAGGGTTCCTGATACTACTGGGGAGTTCTTATGAGAGCGATGGATCGACTTAACCAAATATGACAACAAAAAAGTAGTCATAGCTATATTGTAACATATTTAGAGGTAAATAATTGAGTAAATCATGTTCATGATTTATAGAAGTTATAAATTCACTTAACAGTTCAAGGAACCACAAGTTAATGTGGTTGACCAGTATGATGACTACCCTGAAACTCTCAGAGTAGTGGTGTAGCCATAACTTGGACTATGAGGAAAGGTTTCATGGATCCTTACCACTAGAATACTCTAGTTCCTGGGTGGTCTGAATATAACTATGAGAGCTACCAGAGTTTGATAAAATAGTGGGATACATTAATGACTTAATTAATCAGTAATCCATAATCAATAATCAAGATAAAAATACCAATCGGCATAAATTTTAATTTTACATAAAATTGAATGTAATACCATAGATAAAATACAATTACTACTGGACAATGTTAATTTCCCAACTCACATAAATTTCCAAGTATAATATAAATACTTATGAGAAGTACCACGACATAGGAAATTCAAGGTGCTGGAGTCCCAAATACCTATTGATTTTCCTTATGTATGAGAATTTGATATTTTAATCACAATTCTATCATCAATGTCTCATGTGAGTTGTTGATACAAAATATGAACATGAATGATTTCACATGTTGTCTCATCTATGAGATGATTGATATGAGAAATTGAAGCAAGATATGAATAGGGTGATGTTTACATTAGATACGTGTAAATTAAAATATGGATCACAGTATTTCAATACATCCCTTTCTTATATCATTTTCACCCAATAACTCCAATTTATTTTAATATTATAAAATGAATAGTATGAAGAAAATGCTTCATTACCCATTTATTAAGGTTCACCATATTTATAGGAACTCAAAGAAAAATTTAATCTTTAGTTCTTATAGTGAACAATTTGAAAGACTAGGTGAAAAGGCTAATGGAAAGTGTGATGCCAAAGACACCTTTATAATTTACTTCAAATAAAAGAGGTTGATCATTGTGCAAGAGGTTTTTTCTTCACACATCATAAAATATGTCCACGAAAGTTTATATACAATGAAATAAATTGAAGAAGCAAGTAGTTACTTCTTCTTCAGCTATATTCATCAATTATATATGATGTATCTATCATACTTCTAGGTTATTAAATACAATATTCCTATCACATATTTGTATTTAAATATAGTAACCAAGTAAGAAAGGAAATGTTACTAGAAGTAAGGTGAATTCCTTAAGTAGTTTGAAAAGGGTGTTTCTTAAGTCAACGATGATAAGTACACAACTACTAATTACTAAGTTTAATGATTCTAGTTAAACTATTATTGAGTATTACTAAAACAATATATTTCATTTTTCCATAGGAAAAAAGGATACATTATTATAGTTTGGGAATAAATGTTTTTTATGGTGTCTTATACTCAATGAAAGGTTCATTAATTCTTGAATCATTAGCAATATACATTGAATATAAAAATGTAAGACTTAGTTATACCTAGTTGTGGAAAGACAATTCTTTGTCTCATAAAACTAAGAAGTTTTCAAGGACATAAATAGTATGATTTTATACTCTTTGGATTTAAATACCTTATGTATTATTGACACATTTACTTATTTAGTTTTGGACAAAGAAACCTTTGAAAATAAAGTTAAGAAAAAGCTTTCAGAATGAGTTCACCTTGAGAGAATGAACTATTTCGAGGCTAATTTAATAGTAAATATACTTGATAAAATTAATTTAAGCATTTCTAAGGAATGTAAATGTGAAGTATGAAATATTAATGGTTAGAAGACATGAGTTTCTTTGGACCTGTGTGCCGAAGAATATCTTTACCAAGCATTCACCGACCATTAAAATGTAGCATAGAGTAATTCTTAAACACACATTTCCTTATACACATAAAAGTTTTCATATTAGTAAGGATGATCAATGATGATTCATATATGAAAACATTGACCATTAAAATTTTTCCTGGAGAAACTCTTAAACACACATTTCCTTATACACATATGATTCATGGTGCAAGTAAAAGGAGAATCAATGTTTAAATTTATATGCATTACCAAAACTTCTATTATTTTCAAGACATGCTTTATAAATAATGATGTTATCCCATAACCATATACCAACTATAATAAAAAATTAATTTCATATAAGTCATAGTATGATATAAATTCATTAATTTCACAAACACACGTGTTTAGATGAAAAGTGTTTGTTAGGATATAAACAAACTTGCATCAAGAAAAACAAAATGTGCATCTTAGTTAACATCATAATGTTAATATAAGATATTTTATAAATCCCTATGATAGAAAGGTTATAATCAAGTGATAGATTATATTTCTATAAAGGGTTCACACCTCTATTCAAGATAGTGGGAGCAATATTGACTTGGATTTAGTCAATTCCAAAGATTCACAAATACTTATCATAGGAAGAAGTTTCACAAGCGATTATAGAAAAGGTATGTTCTAGAGACACATACTATGTAGGTAGGAAAAACAATGGTAATGGTTTTATACTCACCACATCTGGTGATACTTTATTCATTAAGATTAATGAATCCGACAAGTAAGCAGTAAATGGAAACAAGTAAAGATTGAAAAGATTAATTAAAACTCAATAATGGATTCCATGTATCAAAATACAGTTGCTTATTATTTTGAATACCGTGGGGGTATTCAAGTGAGACTATACTTGGGTGGTATAAGTGTGGTACTAATAAGGTTTTATTGGTAATACTAAGTCTTTAAGCCTAAATCCAATATAATTTTTCTTATCATAGCTAGTATTTATTATCAATAAATTGGGAATTGTATGTCAAGACCACCAATCTTGGAAGGTGTCTATATGACGTAACCAAAAAAGGTTGGTGACAACATAGAATGCCAATAAGGGTTTAAAGTTACTAAAATATAGTTTTGGATTAAATTAATCAATAAGATCATAGAATATTCATTTGGAATGAAATTCTTACCATGTTTTTATAAGAGGTTAGTAAGAATACCATTGTTTTATAAGGAGAATATGTTTGATAATATAAAAAAAAACTATTAGCCTTACAGTTAGTTAAGAATAGAATGAAGGTAACACTCCAGAGTTTGAATTAACATAGTCAACTAAGTTTAAGGGAATAATATACACTGATTTTACTATAGAAAAAAATATAGAAACAATTTTTTTGAATTTCAAGGTATTTTTAACCGCCTCCAATTGGTTTCATGGTGGGCTTTTAAACCACTATGAAATAAAAAGTCATTAAATATGAAATGATAGTTTTCTATTTTTCACAATGGTTTCATATATTTATGTCAAACTAAGTTTTTTGTGACATATTTTTTTAAATTAGTAGTAGCTTTTATTAGTGATAAATTTGGCGGCCGTTTTATAAATTAACAGCGGTTAATCTATAGCATAAATATTTTGCGGTAGTTTTAACTGCCACTAAATTTGGAAACTTACCTCATATTTAGGTTATTTTATGTGTCTCTATTTTATTCATGGGGGTTAAAACCACCTATAAATAATTAAAGGAAGTTAAAACTGTTGATAAAGTGTTGTTTTCAATAATACATAATATTTTTATTTAAAAAGGGGAGATTGTTGAGAACAATACTCTATCTCTATGATGATTTTGATGCTCACAAATACCCTTAATTGTTTTATAATTATTTTATTTTAAATATATTTCATGAATTTATTATTCATTATATTTTTATTTCTATAAGAAATATTTAAGTTCTTGAATAACAAGATTTAATTGCTAAAGTATTCACATTAGCGTGTTCTAGAAACACTGTTCATGATCTACATATTCAGAAATTGCTTAAGCGTGTTCTGGAATCACTGTTCATACCCTACGTGGAGAAACATAACATAAGGATGGAATGTAGTGTATACTTTATAAGATATCAGAAAAGTATGGTTAATCAACCATACGTTATCGGAAAAGTATGGAAGAGGAACCCTACATTAGGAAGAAACCCTATATTTGGGATATTGAAAAGTATGGGAGAAGAACTGTACATAAGTTTTAAACGTTACGTTTGTTTCTCAAAAGTATGGTTCATCAACCTTACTTTTGTAAACAAACTTATGTTTCATCAAAAGTATGGATCATGTTCCTTACATTTGGAAGCTTATAAAAGTATGGATCATTTATCACACGTTTGAATGTTGAAAAGAAAAGTATGCATGATCAACCCAATGTTTTTGATCAACCCTACGTCATCAAACTTACATTTGTGATCTAACTTATGCATGTTATATAGTTCAACCTTAGGTTTGGTGTTATAGAATTGAAGATGATATTATTATGCAATAGTCTACAAGCAGTTTATTAGGCTGATTTTAAGCCACATCAAAATATTTTTTTAATACGTGTATTTGAATAATTCAAAGACATTTTATCTACGATTCAAAGGATAAATTTAAAAGGAGCTTTTCATGCCGAATGTCAAGGGGAGTTACGACTGCTCTGTTAATTCAAATGTTTAAATATCGCGATTTAGAAGGCAAATTTTGTGGATATAAATTTGCAGGAGAAGTGATCATCATTATTTTATATATAGATGTTATATATATACACAGAGAAAAAATATACAAGATTTTCTTAACAAAAATTACAAATATAAAAAGAATAAAAAGAGAGACTATCAAGATCTACAAATTTTCTGATTATAAAGAGTGAAAATCTCGGTTTATTAAAGAAGAAGAATCACGATAGAAGATTAACTATTTCATCATCGAAGATCTATTGTGAATCTACTACTGCTGAAGTTGTGAATTATATTTCTATATCTCTTTAAACTGGATCAACTCAGAACGATTCTTACTTGAAGATCATTATTTTTTAAGGCGATGATCTATCTACTATCAATTCTATTCTATTGTAATTGTGAAGAATAATGGGAAAGTATTTTCAAAGAACAAATAATTCTTTTTTATCTTAAGTGACCTACTTATTATACTAATATGTGTAGGTTCTATGAGTGAACCAGAAGGCTCTGTTTTTCCTTAGATTGTAAAGGTGTCAATTGCCTATACTCAGTTGTGGAACAGTCTGTTGACAAGAGGACCATATAGTGAAAATCACCAAGATCGTGGAGTAGAGTGTTGGTGGAGTGGACTAGGGGCCTTCTGTTCCCCGAACCACTATACATTGTGTGTCTCTACTATTTAAATTTCCACTGCATTAATCAATCTGATTAAATTCAATGGGCATAACACGATTTCACAAAGAACTTTTAAAAGACACAATTCACTCCTCTCTTGTGTATATTTGGTATAACCCAATCCAACAATTGGTATCAGAGGTGGAGCTTTCCGATAAAGCCTTAACAAGATGAAAGTGATTAAGGATTATACATTGATCAAGATGAATGATACAAGAGAAGGAATGTATATGGTCAGAGAACCATACTTAAATGGAGAAAATTATGGATGCTGGAAATCAAGAATGATAATATATATGAAAAACCATGGATATAGAGTATATTCTAAGATTATGACTCCATATGAAATAGCAGAGAAACTTGAAACATGGGGTGCAGCCACTAAAGCAGAATATGATATGAACTCGAAGGCAATGAATGCAATTATATGTGGCCTAGGACCTGATGAATTCAACAGAGTATCTCAATTCCCGACAACATATGAGATGTGGAAAACTATTGCTGTTTCTTATGAAAGAACAAACAATGTTAGGCAAATGAGATATGCTACTACTAAGCTTAAATTTGATATATTAAGAATTTTTGAAGGTGAAAGCATTACTCAAATGAATGGAATATTGATAGAAATTTTCAACAATATAACTGCCTTGGGATAACCAACAAAAATAGCTGATCAAACTTTAATAGTACTGAGAGTAATGCCTACTAAATGGAATGAAATCTTTGCTGTAATTGGACAGTCAAAACCTGTCAAAGAATTAACCATGAGAGAGTTGATTGGAACACTTATGATGTATGAAGTCGATATGCAAGATGAAGAAAATGAACATAAGGCTCTGATCAAGAGAGAAGACACTACCTTAAAAGTTTCATCTCAAGGGAAAAGCAAAAAGTTAAATAAAAAAGATGTAAAGGTGAAATCAGAAAGTTCTGATTCATCAAATTCTGATATAGAACTGGCTCAGCTAGCCAGAAAGTTTAATAAATTCTAAGAAAAATAAAGGCTTTAGAAAAAAATTCAAAAAGGATGAAAAGGAATTCAGATGTTATGAGTGCAAGAAGATGGTTCATATCAAACTTGACTGTCCTCAGTTAAAAGAAGACAAGAAGAAGTTATTAAAAAGGAATGATTATGAGAAAAAAGTCAAGAAAGAAATGAAAGCTATATAGAGTGTGTCTGAAGAATCTAGTAGATCTTCAGAATCAGACTCAGAGAAGGATGAAGTAAATCTGAAATCCAACATGTGCTTTATGGAAGAAATAGATGAGGTACAAACATACTACTCTTCTGACTCTAACTCTAGTTCTAAAACAAGTTATTCTAATGGAAAACTTGTAGCCTACTACAACATGCTTGAAGAAAAATATGATTCTATTTTTAAGAAGCATAAGTCATTAAATAAGATTCACAAGGCTATTATAAATGAAAGATATACAATACTAAAACAATTTAAGGAGTTAACTGATAAGTATAATTCAATTAACATTAACTATACTGATCATGAAGCTAAAATAAAAATACTGAAAACTGAAGTAGAAATATATAAAGTCGCAACCCTCATTTTTAGGAAAGGATAAAACTCCTTGAATGAAATTCTTGGGTAAACTTTCATTAAGAAAGAAATATTTGGAATTGGCAGTAAAGGTGAAAAACTTAAGATGTATAAGAACTGTTTTGTTCCAAGCACAAAAAGATTAAATTGTAGTTACTATGGAACAAGGGGAAATATTTCTATAAACCGTTTCTTAATACAACCTCAAATAAGTGGTATTAAGAAATATTTTATTTCAAATAATTTATTTGATTCTGCTGAATTTAGAAAAACAAAGAAAGTCTGGATACCCAGATCCTTGCTGGCTAACACAATTGGACCCAATAGAATATGGGTAACAAAACAATATTTTTAAATGCCTTTACAGGAAGTAGGTCACAGAAGAAAAAAAATACCATATGGTATATGGACAGTGTCTTCTCAAGGCATATGAGTGGAAGCTCATCAAATTTCTCTACTCTTACTCAAAAAGATGGTGGACTTGTCACTTTTTGTGACAATGCGAAAGGGAAGATCATTGGCATTGGAATAGTTGGAGATCCATAAGCTGTCTCAATCAATAAAGTACTTTATGTACAAGGATTGAAACACAATCTAATAAGTATCTCTCAACTTTGTGATGATGGTTATGCTGTTGATTTTTCTAACAATTGTTGTTCTGTTTTCAAAAATAAACTACATAAATTTAGAGCACCTAGAACTGAAAATGTGTATACCCTGGATTTAAATTCCTTGTGTAAACAACAATTAAATTGCTTAACTGTTAAAATAAATGAATCCTATATCTCTCATATAATACTTATACATTTCAATATATATGATTTACATAAATTATCCAAGAAACAATTAGTTTCTGATTTAACTAGTCTTAAGTTTGAAAGTGATAGAATTTGTGATGCATGTCAACTTGGAAAAAAACACAAATCATACTTCAAACCTATTAACAAAATTGCTACATCTAAACCTATAGAACTTATCCATATGGATTTTTTTGGACCTTCAAGAGTAGAAAGCTTGGCTGGTAAACTATATATATATGTTTTAGTTTATGAATATTCTATATTTACATGGATTTTATTTTTAAAATGTAAAAATGAATCTTTTACATTATTTTAAAGTTTTTGCAAAGCTGTTCAAAATGAAAAAGGTTTTAAAATAATTTCATTAAGAAGTGATCATGGTGGAGAATTTGAGAATCGAGAATTCAATTCCTTTTGCTCAAATATGGTTATTAAACACACCTTATCTGCACCAAGAACACCTCAAAAAAATGGAATTTCTAAAAGAAGAAATAGGACTATTAAGGAAATGGATAGGGCTATGCTAAATGAATACAGTATTCCTACCTATTTTTGGTCATATGTTATAATTAAAACTTTCTATATAATTAATAGAGTTTTAATTAGACCAATTTTGAAAAATACACCCTATGAACTCTAGAATAACAAAAAACCTAAAGTAAATTACCTTAAAGTTTTTGGATGCAAGGTTTATACCTTAAACACCAAAGACAATATTGGTATGTTTGATCCAATCTGATGAAGGAATTTTCTTAGGATATTCTACTACTTCCAAAGCTTATAGAGTTTTTAATAAAAAAGTCCAGGATTGTTGAAGAAACAGTTCATGTGAAATTTGATGAAACTGAACCCTTTAAGAAAAGGATAGATCAAATAGATGATCTTGATTATAATGATGACATGTTAATTGAGAACCTAAAAGATGACTTTGAAAAGGATATAAAGAAATTCAGTCCATTATATAAGAACATGACACTGAAGAACCTATAGGTGTAATACCTAGACAGTCAAGGACCCTAAATAATCACCCTTTAGAAACAATAATAGGAGACTTATAAATAGGAATAAAAACTAGATGGAACATAGAAAATCTTGTTAATTTTTCAACCTTTCTATACCAATTAGAACCCAAGTATATAGAAGAACCTTTAGATGATGAGAGTTGGTTGATAGCAATGCAATAAGAACTAAACCAGTTTAAAAGAAATGAAGTCTGGAAATTAGTTGAAGGACCACAAAATTATCCAGTGATTGGAATCAAATGGGTCTTTATAAATAAACAAGATGATCAAGGAGTAATAACTAGAAATAAATCAATACTAGTAGCTAAAGGATATAATCAAGAATAAGGTATATATTATGGTGAGACCTTTTCACCTGTAGCTAGATTTGAAACCATTAGAATCCTCTTAGCATATTCATCTCATATGAATTTTAAATTATTTCAGATGGATGTTAAGTCTGTCTTTTTAAATGGTTATTTAATGGAGGAATTTTATGTTGATAAATATCCTAGTTTTAAAAATTCACAAAAACTAGATTCTGTTTTTAAACTTACTAAAGATATTTATGGCCTTAAACAAGAACCTAGAGTATGGTATGAAAGACTAAGCTCTTTTATTTTGAAAAATTATTTTTATGTTGGAATGGAAGATCCAACACTATTCAAGAAAACTATAAATTATAACATTTTATTTGTTCAAATTTATGTTGATGATGTAATTTTTGGATCAACTAATAAATATCTTTGTCATGAGTTTTTAAATCTAATGAAAAAATAATTTGAAATGAGTATGATGGGGGAACTAAATTTCTTTTTATGACTTCAAATTTATCATAAAGATTTTGGAAATGTTTTAAATCAAAGAAAATACATTACTGATTTACTAAAGAAATTTGGACTTGAAAATAGCAAGACATATACAACTCCTATGTGTACTAATATAAAACTTGATTTGGATGAAACTGGAAAATCAGTTGATAAAAAGTTATATAGAGGTATGATTGTTAGTCTATTACATCTTAATGCTAGCAGGACAGATATAATGTATTCATTTTGTCCTTGTGTAATATTTCAATCAAATCCTAAAGAGTCCCATTTATCTGCTATTAAAAGAATTTTTAGATATTTAAAAGTAATTGTTTTTCAATCTCTTCTTTATCCCAAAATGTCTGATTTTAATTTAATTTTATATTCAGATGAAAACTTTGGAAGTTGTAGATTAGATAGAAAAAGCACTTTGGGTACTTGTAACTTTTTAGGAAAATCCTTAGTGTCATGGTCAAGTAAGAAACAACACTCAGTTGCCCTGTCAATAGCCGAGGCAGAATATGTATCTGTTGGCAGTTGCTGTGCACAAGTATTGTGGATGAAAAACACTCTTATGGATTTTGGACTAAGTTTTAATAGCACACTTATTTTATGTGATAATACTAGTGCTATAAATTTTTCAAAAAATCATATTAATCATTCCAGGACTAAGTATATTGATATCAGACATCATTTTCTAAGAGACCATGTTCTTAAAAAGGATATATTATTAGAATTTGTAAGTACTAAAATTCAATTAGATGATATTTTTACCAAACAACTTTCCACTACAAGGTTTGATTTTATTAAGGGGGAGCTAGCTTTATTTAATTTTAAATAAAGTTTTATTTTATCATGATTTTTCTTTCTTTTAATACCGTTTAAAATAAATTAGTTATTTTTTTTCAAACAGAATAAGTTTTTTTTTCTCGCGCAAACAATTTCATTTGTTTTTAAAATCTATGTAATAATTATTGATGACACGGGAATCAAGGCTGTCATAAACCTTTCAAATTCTGAATCATTTCATTTCTAACCAAAACCCTTTCGAACCCACGATGATTTACCACTCTTTGTCTTTCTGAACCTAAACCTTTGAAACCCTAATCGCTTTTCGAACCTTTAGATATTTTTTGACAAAAATAGACAAGAACAAGAGAACTGATGAGCCTGAGACTAGCACTGCCAAGAGACAGCGCTCCGAAGGAAGGAAAATTTTGCAAGGAAAGGTCATATATCTAGAATGGTTATATGAGACGAACCTATTTCTAAAGAAATATATTGCATTTTTAAACCTTGAACAGACGTTAATGGAGGTTTTATGGGGTTTCTATATGAGGTAGAACTTTGTTATTTCATTAAATCTGTTCAGTTTAGTCTGGGGGAAGATGAGGATACTATGGTAGCTAAGATTAAAGAAAGAGATGTTTCGATATCCTTTGTAGAGATTGGTCAGATACTAAACTGCCCTCATGGGGGAGTCTTTCATTTTGATTTAAAGAATATAGTATATTCAGTACATAAGTCTGAAAATATTATGTCTTTTCTTTTTGGTTTTACATACATAAGAAAGATGTTGGTAAAGGACTTAGAGCCGTATCAGAAAATCTTAGTGAAGTTTTTTCAAATAGGGATTTCACTGAGGATGTCTGAGATGGAGAAAATCTTGTATCCGGAAAAGTATATAATGTATCTGTTAATGAGTTATATAAGACTTAATTTTCCTAGGTACATGGTAAGGTACCTTCATTATTGTTTTCCAATAGAAGTACGCATGAAGTTTTATCCATTTGGTAGATTCATATCAAAAAATTTGTTCAAAAAGGATATGGTGAGGCTGGTGGAATCCAGAGTTAGATTTCATTATAGTAACACTTTTGGTGCTGGGAACCTAAGAAATATTGGTTACTTCTGGAGCACATTGAAAGGAAATTTTTTTCCAGTAGGAGCTGAAGAAGAAGACGCAAGTGCTCAGGATCAATCTGTTAAGTCCAAGGAGGGACATGCTGAATCAAGAGTGAGCACTACTGTAAGAAGAATAATATTTGAAACTGAAGAAGCTCAAGAAGAAGGCAGTCAGGAAGGACTTCAGATTCAAAGGAAAAGAAATTGTAATGCTCATGAGGAACTTGGTTCACATGTTTTAACATCAAGAGATTTACTCACTTACAATTTTTTCAAAGAAACAACTGTTGAGAAGCCACAAGAAGAGGATACTGCTCAAATTAAAGTGAATCCTCATGTACAATCTAAAATTCAAGAAGAAGCTGAAACTGAGACTCAGGAATGGGTTGTGATTGTAACTGAAATTGAATCTCAAATTGTAGTTGAAACTGAAGTTACAATTGAAAAAAGGAGGTAGAGCCTGGTGAGGATGTGGCCAGTCCTTAGGAAAATCCAGAAGATAATATTTTTGAAAATCCAGTGGAATAAATGATTACTGATGTTCATGATGAGAATGTTTCTGAAGTTCATACTGAGGTAATTAATGAGGATTTTCTCTGTGGAAGAGTCTGGAAAAGACTCTGAGGAAAGGTCTGTGGACCAGCCAGGTCAGAAGGAAGCAAAAGAAAAATCTGATGCAGACTCATTGCCATTAGTACTGCTGCATCACATTGAAGTTTAGGATGAGAATAAAGCATGGGGTGCCTCTAATTCAGTGAATAAGAAAGTATATGATCTATAAAGAAAGTTTTTTTGTTTGTAATATAAAAATGTTGCTATGAAAAGAGCCTTAGAGAAAGAATAATTGAAATTTCAGATACTTAAAGGAAGTACAGTTTGAAGGCAGGAAGTTGAAACTTTCAAGAAAATGATGTTGAAAGAGGTATCCAAACTAAAATTATAAGTGGTGATGAAGTCAGATCTATCAGATTTTAAAGACTATATGGAGACACAGTTTGCATCTGTCAGGACTGGTGATGCTAGTGAATCAGTTACTTCACCTGATTTAATCCAAAGATTTCAGGCTATCACAGCAGTAATGAGCAATATGAATGATATATTGCATGATTTGCAATGAAATAGTTCTCCACTATCAGTCTTATTAGATAATTATATATTTTTGGTTTACCAGTTGACCTCAAGTGAACAAAGTATTAGAACTGTGGTGACTCAGTTCACAGAGAAGTTAACTCTGTTTATGGATAAGAAAGAGAGACTTCATGAGTTTTTCAGAGTAAATATGATAGAAGATATTCATATGACTAAGGAGAATAGAGATCTTATTATCAAGCTAGGATATAGAATGATGAGAAAGCTGAGGGAGTAGTTGACAAAAATCAAGCCAGTTGTTCAGAGGAGATAGACCCTATCTTATACCCTTACCACACCTTGATTCCTGAGTTCATCATAATTGTAATTTTTTTTATGAAATGTTATTTCATTCTATATTTGTGTGTTTTTATTTGTTTTAATCTATTTGTTAACATATGATAGTAATCCACATTTAATTATTGACAAACGATTAGTAATAGCATTTACTTAAGTTCACTGCTACATTAAAATTTTTTCTATTCCATATCCTATCATTATTTTTGATATCAAAAAAAGGGGGAGAAATTAGGATAAACACAACAACAATTTTTTTTTAACAAAGGGGATAAATTAAGTTCAATTGAAAAATTCAAAACTATATGTTATTAATTTTGGAAGTTAATTTCATTTATTATTTTATGGGTTTTGTGATCATCAAAAAGGGGGATATTGTTGAGAAAGTGTGGTTTTCAACAATACAAAATATTTTTATTTAAAAGGGGGAGATTTTTGAGAACAATACTCTATCTCTATGATGATTTTGATGCTCACAAATACCCTTAATTGTTTTCTAATGATTTTATTTTAAGTATATTTCAGAAATTTATAATTCAATAATATTTTTATTTCTGGAATAAATATTTAAGTTCTTGAAAAATGATATTTAATTTCTAAAGTATTCACATTACTGTGTTATGGAAAAACTGTTCATGCTCTACAAATTCGGGAATTGCTTAAGCATGTTCTGGAATCACTGTTCATACCCTATGTGGAGAAACTTAGTGTAAGGATAGAATGCGGTGTATAATTTATAAGATATCAGAAAAGTATGGTTAATCAACCATATGTTATATGAAAAGTATGTCAGAGGAACCCTATGTTAGGAAGGAACCCTACATTTCGGATATTTAAAAGTATGAGAGAAGAACCGTACATAAGTTTTAAACATTACGTTTGTTTCTCAAAAGTATGGTTCATCAACTTTACTTTTGTAAACAACCTTATGTTTCATCAAAAGTATAGATCATTTTCCTTACATTTAAAAGCTTATAAAAGTATGGATCATTTATTAGACGTTTGAATGTTGAAAAAAAGTATGGATGATCAACCCTATGTCATCAACCTTACGTTTGTGATCTACCTTACACATGATATACAGTTCAACCTTAGGTTTGGCGTCAGAGAATTAAAGATGATATTATTGTGCAATGGTCTACAAGTGGTTTATTAGGATGATTTTAAGCCGGATCAAAAGCTATTTTTAATATGTGTCTTTGAATGATTCAAAGTCGTTTTATCTACGATTCAAAGGATCAATCTAAAAGGAGATTTTCATGCTGAATTTCAAGGGGAGTTACAACTACTCTGTTAATTCAAATGTTTAAATATTGAAAGTCAGAAGGCGACTTGTCTGGATCTAAATTTGAAGGAGAAGTTCTCGTTGTTATTTTTTATATAGATGTGATATATATACACAGAGAAAAAAATATACAAGATTTTTTGAACAACAACGACGAATATGAAAAGGAGAAAAACATAGAATATCAATATCTACAGATCTTCTGATTACGAAGAGCGACAAACCTCTATTTATTGAAGAAGAAGAATCATGATAGAAGATTCACTCTTTCATCATCGAAGATCTATTGTGAATCTACTGCTACTGAAGTTGAGAATTATATTTCTATATCTACTACAACTGGATCGACTCAGAACGACTATTAATTGAAGATCATTATTTTTGAAGGTGATGATCCATCTACTGTCAATTGAATTCTGTTGCAATTATGAAGAACAACGGGAAAGTATTTTCAAAGAACAAATACTTCTTTTTTATCTTGAATGACCAGCTTCTTGTACTAAGATGTGTAGGTTCTGTGAGTGAACCAGAAGGCTCTGTTTTTCCTTAGATTGTAAAGGTGTCAACTGCCTATACTCAGTTGTGGAATGGTCTGTTGACAAGAGGAACAGATAGTGAAAATTACCAAGATCGTAGAGTAGAGTGTTGGTGGAGTGGACTAGGGGCCATCTATTCCCCAAACCACTATACATCGTGTGTCTCTACTATTTAAATTTCCGTTGCATTAATCCATTTGATTAAAGTCAAAGGGCAGAACATGATTTCGCAAAGAATTTGTAAAAGACACAATTCACCCCCCTCTTGTGTATATTTGGTATAACCCGATCCAACAAAACCACCGTCAGTTATATAATTTAAAAAAATACAAAAATTATTGCTTGTTCCACCAAAAACTAATATACAAAGAATATATACAAAAAACAGTTAATTATTAAAATATAAAAAAGAATAACATTAATTCATCAATAAATATTACATTACATATAATACAAAATAAATTACATAATATTTTACAAAATATAATATTTCACCAAATGATAACAGAAACATGAGTTCTGGATACTATACTAATATTTATGCCCCTCACCCTCCATTACTCAGTTATATTGCTTCCCATTACGTCTTTCCCCACTTCCTGCCTCTAGTTCCTTCATTTAAAGTAGTTAACTACACATAAATAATGAGTGTATTAAATGAATAATAAATGAAATAAAATTCAAATGATATATGATTTGATCTAAATATAGTTTAAGTAATGGTACAATAATTAAATGAATAAATGGTAGTCATGAAAATGCCTAGAATTATCATAACATATGATAGCCTTAGTTTAGTTTGAAGATACATGACTTGGTATGGTATGGAAAAATAGTATTTTATTATCGTATAATATACGGTTTTTGTAAAAATATATAATTCATTAATTCTAATATCATCCTTTAGGATTAAATCTTGAATATCCTCAAATAATAAGTCAACATTTCCACATCAGTTTCAGGTTATGGTGACCATCTAAACTAATACTTATAACCATAATGATAATTAAATTAATGATACAACTCTATTTAGATACTTTATTTTAATAGACTCAAACTAGAATTTGATTATAATTAATTAATTTAAATGTTTAATGGAAAATACTCATTTAAATATCTTAAAACTAAAAACACCCCACATCTTAATCATCTTATCTATTATAATCATTTTATCATACATGATTGAAAGTATAAACATCAACTCAATAACAACTTTCAAACCTATAAATCATTTTCTCAACCTTTTTCTATTCCAGAGCCTCTAAAATCAATCCTAAATAGAAATTTTTATATTAATAGAAAATAATAGAATGTTATAAAAAGTCATCACACTTATTATAATAGAAATTGTTCTCTAGATAAATTATTTTCTTTGGAACTAGTAGCTTACGTACCACTTTTTTTGATCACAACATGATTTATACTTTAAAATTTATAGAATTATCACAAGATCATAATGTGGATTATTCAAAGAATTTATGACCTATTTTTATGAGAGATACTAAATAAATATTTAAAGTCATTTTATTTAGAAAATTTTTTGAACAAAAAAATAAATACTAAATTGAAAAAAATAAGTGTAAATTTATGAAATTTACCAATGATTTTATGTCATGTTTGTTTCCTGAAAATAATCCATAGAAGTAATACTTGTATTTAAAATAATATTAGGATAAATGAAATGGTATAAAAAAAGTGTACAAGGTATGTTATTAATTTTAGCTTGTGTTGTAGAAGAATAATATAAACCAAGTGACATAGAGTGGGTACTCTCACTAAATCTCTTCCGACATGGCATACCTACAAAAAAAATTCATTGCATTTATTAATATAAGAAACAACTTAAAATTTATATTATTTGTTGGTCACATTTTAATCATGTTACATTGTTAGAATTATTTCTTCTTCTTCTATTAATTCTTCTTATTCTTATTCTAATTCTTCACTATCTCTCATAAGACTGAAATCTTCAACATCATCTGGTACAGAAAGTTCATTAGGTTATTGTTAATAAGGTTCACTATAACAAATTACTCCACCTTGATCACTCATATCATACATGTCTCTCGGATTTATGTGGAGAAAACCACTCCAACCATCATACACTATATTATCAACATAACTTACTATTTTTTCTTAGGAATCTATAATATATGTATCATGTTCTTCCAGGTCACCAGAATTGGTCAAATGAGAGAAAATAACATAAGTAAATTATAGTGAATTTTTATTTATACCTATGTTTATATGGACTTAGTTACATTTAAATAACACAACATTGAATTTATAAAGATAATTTAATTCAATAATATCAACCAAATTTCCATAATAACCTTGATATTCAACTATGAATATACCACTCTTTTGGGTTTTCAAACCTTCCTTGTGATCAATAGTACGAAACTTGAACCACTAATATTGTAAGTAATAAATATCCTAACATGCTTTAAAGGACCTCAAGTTAAAATTTAAAATATTTGGATAGATTAGTTCAATTATCTTCATTCATTTCCTATAGAAGTTGATATAAAAATTGTTACATAATTTATATAAATGTAAACATATTAAAACTATGTATTATATTAAGAAATTACATGACATGAAAACCATTCAATAATTTCTTTATTAACATTTTTTTATATATTTCCCATTAAGATTTCAGATCCTAAGGCATATTCTCATTTTTGTACTTAAATCTTTAACATAGGGATCAATAATATTAGTACTGAGTAGCACATATCTATGTTATTGTCTTAATTGCATATCTTTCAATGAAAATGAAGATATTTTTCCTAATTCTAGTTGTAAAGTTAGAAATAATGATGATTCATTTAATCCTTTAATTATAATGTTTTGAACTAGGAAACACTAAATGGTGACCCAAGAAGGTGGGTAACATGCCCTTAAACATGCCTCCCTATACACCAGAGGCTTCCAAATAGTGGAGAGGGTCTAAGGTGGTACAATGGGGAGACTATACCCTCATAATCAGAGTGTAACATAATGGTTTAATCACATCAATTAACAATATTGGCATATTAATAACTGAACAGATGAAGATAACACATCTATAAGATTATAATAATAATAATCAATACAAGGTAGTATCATATAAAAAATGTTGTAATGTCATGTCTCTAAACCAAAATGTAATTGTAATAAATGGAAATAGGCATCGAGTACAATATATGTATCAAAATATAATAAAACAAAAAAGAACTATATCCAAATAGCATCATGAGCATAGCTAGGTCCTATGCTCCCTTACTCCTAAGTAGTGACCATTCAAGCATAAAAAGTGGTCTCTTTCCCAAGTTCCTACCTTCATTAATAAATTCTATCAAGGTACCAAATGATGGTCCAGATAGAGTGTGAGATAACACTCAGTAGGCCACCACCAACGGTGTCTATAATAATTTCAGTCTATTTTATAAGCTAAAACAATGTTAAATATATAATAATAATATAAATGAATAATCATGAGTGATACTATCCAACCTACCAAGGCTCACTGTAAACAAGAAAACATAAACATAGGATAATTGTAAAGTATGATAAAGTAGAAGTGATACTATCTAGTCTAATAACTACAATCAAGCACCGATAACAAAGGATATATATAAAGCATGATAAAACACCCACTATGGACTATTTCAAGTAATCTAGTATCAAGCCTACATGGGTCAGATCCAAATTATAAAATGAACAAGGAATCCTAATCGAGTCTACAGAGCATCTCTATAGAAAACTCGATAACACCTTGGGTGGAGCCCATGGATGATGTCTACAGAGCATGTCCAAGACATTCCAAACAAACTAAATCCAAAGAGTAGAAATGTCATATATATCCAAGGTAATTTGCATCTATGAAGTAGAAATGTGCATGTAATCCAATATAATCAGGATCCGTGGAGTAGAAATGTCCAAAAAATCCAATTTAATTAAGATCCATGGAGTAGAAATGTTCATGGAATCTAAAGTAGTCCTCAGTTCCATACAAAGCCATCAAGGTCCATTTATTAAATATTACATTTTTCATTTAACCAATTTAATAATCCATTTCATAATTATACACAATCCATGAGTTCTTCATACTCATTCCACATTTTCTATTTAAACCATTTAATCATTTTAATTGCATGTAATCACATGGAAAAGGAGGCTTAAATCCCTCTTCTAATACCTCATTTAATTCATCAAGGATCCCACTAATATGGCAATCTCACACACACCTAAAGGGGTGGTATATCATGTGGAAGATACATAAAAACTTCTCATAGGTGATCCGGGTTGAGGTTGATAACCTCCAAACATAACACGGTGCTAAGTGGGAAACCTATCAGGGTTCTAATAATTTAATCAAATAAAACAATCAATTTAAGAGAAACATCGAAAGTTCTAGAATACAAAATAATGGAAACAAGGTATAAAATAATTAAAGTTTGATGGAAAAGGTATAGGACCCCTAACTTATGCCTATGGTAGAACACTTGTCTAGTATCGACTCCTAACTTGTTACACCCCAAGCTTCCGCGGTACGTTTTCCTTTGAATAATACAATAACTTGTGTTGTACGCAACTTAAAGTTCAAACACACCACAACCAATCAAACTAGATGTTATGAATAGTAATACCCACTTTTTGAAATTTTATAAATTTAATCTTTCAAAATGGAATTCATTTTTGTATTCGAAATATCAAAATTATCTTCGGGTGAATTTTTGGTATTTTTCTGAAAACTTTCAATTTTTGATGAGTAGTGAAAAACACTGAGATATTATTTAAAACTAACTTTTTATTTAAATTTATTTTAGGTAAAAATAGATACATAATACCTATATAAGTTCAATGTAATTCATTAGAGTCATTTTATAATAAGTTTAGATATATAAAAATTTTATCGAACTTTTTACCGTCTTTTACCCACCTCCTAGGGGCATTTGTAAATTTTCATAAAACTTAATTTTACCACTTATGCGAGTTGAATTTCAAAAATTAGAGAGACAAGATTAATATCAGTAAGTAAAATTTGTTTGAATAAGATGAAAACAATTTTTGGTAAATAGTAACTTTTGACTTTTATTTACCACGGTTAAAAGTAAATAGGGTAATTAAGGGTAAAAATGATATCATAATTACCCTAACACATGTCCTAATTCTATTGGATAAGTATAATTTGACAAAAAAAAACTTAGTAATAAAATTTGATCCTATTTTGTCCACTTGTATTAGATTAGGACATTTATTATTCTTTTATTTAAAGAAGAGTTAAAAGAGTTAAATTCAAAGTTTAATAACTAAACCATTTTTAATATAGGTTTACACACAATATAAATTAGACTATAAATATTAATTAGAAATCTAAAAATATTTCATACATAATTGTATTTTATTTATAATTTTTAGACCTTAAATAATTTAATTTATTTATGACACAATGATGATGCAGTAATTACCTTATTAATGAAATATTAAAATAATCAATATTATAAATATTCAAATAAATGTAAATTGAGACCTTTGATGAATTAAAATAATTTTATAAGTTAATATGACATGTTAGGGTTGGTTAAATAAATTTTATTCTAAGTGATAAAGTTTTTATTGTTTTCAAAAAAATCAAATACTAAATAGTGTCAAAAATGACATAATTGAGTTTTTAAAAAAAATACTATATTATTAATTGATATAATTTTTATAAAAATATAAGGTTCAGCCAAAGGATATAGATAAGGTTATATATATTAATAATGAATGACATGGGGTTTTCTTGGCTTTTTACAATAAGTTTATTAACCATATAATATAAAAATACAAAGAGACATGGTAAATGTTAGACTATTTAACTGAGAGTTAAATCTAAAAAATAAGGATAATATGATGACCTAAACCTATCTAAAACCTATTGGTTAAGATATTTTTGACCCATAACCACCATATCCTTGAAATAATTAATTTTGGATCCATTAGAAACCGAAAATTATTTTATTATAAAATAATATTTCAAGCTTTTCCTAAAGTGACCCTCACCTTTCTTATAAAAGGGAACTTCACCTTCTCTTAATTTCACACCTCCAAATCCATTTGTCTCAGCCAAAAACTACCCAAATATCCTCACAACTTTCCTCAATTCAACCTAGAGGCCTTAATTTTATCATAAATCCAACCTATGGATCCCTTTTGATCAACTCAAAAGGAAACACCCGAAGTAGAGGTAATAATTTCACCACCCTCTTTCAAGTTCTTTTCTTTTCCCACTTCCTCTTTATTTTTTGTTTAAATAAAAAAATAATAAATCCAGTACCTTATACATACTGTTATGTTATTATAAATATGGTACAACCATATTCGTTATTCTATCCATCCTATAAATGACAAAGTCACCATACGTGCGTACATACGACTTACCGTCTCCACGTCGTGGTTTAGTTTGTTATTCAAACACTTAATTATTTGGATGGGTATAATAATGAGTATAAATTATGTAAATAATAAATATAACATGTTAATGATTATGTATATATGATATACCATCCAATTACATACGATTTATCCATCAATATAATGATATTGTCGCTCGTGCGTACGTACAGATTACCGTCTCCACGAACGTGATTAGATTCATTGCCCATCGTAATCATTCAAGAATAATTTTCATTTTATGATTTAAAATAATGTTTATTAACATAATATCATTATTTATATGAATCAAATACATCATATTCATAACAAACATGTCTTACTTAACCAAGCATATAAAATAAAATGAATTAGTTACCACCCAAAATGATGATACAACTAAAATATTATTAATAAAGAAATATTAGAAGATCATATATGATATAATATTTATGTATATGGTTATTTTATAATTTAATAACAATTATTTAACTATTATACAGGAGGTTAACAATCCCTCTACCAAGGAAACTTACAAGTTAAGGCTTAATTTCACAATATCTTTATTATCCGAGATTGTTTTTACGTATCTACTGAGACCTATTTATCACCCATATCTGTGTTTTCTTAAAAATGAATTTCAATTTTTTTTTACCATTTTCTAGAAAATGGGTTAAAGTCATTTATACCCTTATTTTACCTTATATGTTTTTAAAGGAATCTTTTCGTTGTTTTCCAAACAAGGTACTTTCTGACCTTTTCGACAAAATTAAGGTAATAATGTTTTTTTAACTTATACGATGGGTGCGGATATTTTCCACCGTTATAACATCATTGAAGATTCTCTTACAAGATTATAAGAATATTTTAAAAATAAATGTTTTATTTTATAATTATATGAATTTTAAATGATTTCAAAATAGAAAGAGATATTTCTCAAAAAAAAAGTTTTTATTTCATCTATGTCAACATCCTTTTGATGGATTTTAAGCTTGTTTGAAGTTGATTTTTTATGATACAAATTTTTCTTATTGTATTGAAGGTTTTGTGATATGTTTGAATATGGATGTTTTATTTTTATACCATTCATGGTTTATGGATAAAGTATTGACATTTTGTATGCTAGTTTTAATATGAATGTCTATGTTTTGTTTAAACCTTTTCATATGAGGAATGCATTGGACTTAGTAAGTGATGGGTGGAGCCCGCTATAGCTCCTCGATGCACTGGTAGGTCTCATGAGACAAACTAGTGTCTTGGCACAAGGCCTTGCCAAAATCTTATTTGCAGTCTTGGCACAAGGCCATGACTATGTGGTTATGAAGTCTGGCATTATGCATTCCATCATTATGAAATTGGATATTTAAATTGCATGTGATTATTTGACTAGTAGAATATCAATGTGAATAAGTAAATGAAATTATTTGTTTTTATCTTTTCCTTATTATGCTGAGTTTAAGTTTAAAAGACTTTTTTTTAGTCCTATACATTTCCTTAAATGTTTGTTTTTATTTATAAAAGTTTCCACTATATTGTTATCTTTACTGAGCAAATAAGGTCACCCCTTTATATGTTTTATTTTTCCTAGGAGGTGAAGAAGTATTTAATGGTTGACCTGTAGTGATAGGCTAAGGATATAAGTGTGTTCAGAGAGGACAAAATGTTTTTGATGTTTTAATTTCATGATGTAATGTAAAACTTATGAATGTATCTAGTACTTACAAGGATAATAAACTAATCGGTCTTTTGGGACATAATTCTTTGTATCATGACAATGTTATGTAATAATATAATGACTCTGGGTAACTAGGGTTAGGGTATTATAGTTGGTATCAGATGAATTTTAGTACAAACCTTGGAAACTAGATTTATAAAAAATCTGATTAGAGAACACTACCCTAAGATAGACTCTGAGGATTAATATAGAAGAACTTCCTAGAATTTTGGTACTGTAGATATTTTGTGAGTTTTATATGCAATACATCCCTATCTGGATACGAGTAGGTAGAGGAGGCTCTGGCACATATGTACTAGGGGTAAAACCTGAAAACACTACTTTGAGCTAGACTCGAACGAGAACTTGTGCATGACAACTGGCCTTTCTACACTCTTGGTTATGACACTCCCGAGGGATATGCTTTGGATAATTCACATTTTCTTTACAAACCATTATGAAGGATTTATGGGTATATACTTCCTTAAAGATTTTTTTTATGATTATGGATTATATCCATAAATTGTTCAATTTATGTTAAGTGTTTTACAAGTTCATAATTATATATTGTGGTTCATAAACTAATCTATTGTATTCCATTGTTTAGAAATGGCGCCTTGTGGAAAGAATGGAAACCGTATCAATGCATGTAATCCATGTAGGTATTTCCCACCAACTCAAGATAATTATAGTTGATCTGGTTATGCAACTAGTGATGATCAGATTATCACCATACCGGGACAACTCACATAGGTTATGAATAATAACCTTACCCATATGGAGCACCCTGATCCACAACATGAAGGATAAATGTTAGACCGATTCATGAGAAAACAACCACCAACATTCAATAGGACTAAAAAAACCATTTGTATCCGAGCAATGGAAAAGTTCTTTAGATAGAATATTTCACCCTCTGGGGAGTAATGAAAGGGGAAAAGTTTTCTTGGCAGTTTATCGTCTCATGGGAGATGCAGATCAATAGTGGTCATTGATTCAAAGCACAAAGGAAGATGATGAAGTATAAAATATGGAATGGAGGGATTTTAAAGTGATTTCATTAGAAAAATATTTTCCTTGTGACCATCGAGCAGATATAGAAAGACAATTTTTGAGTCTGAGAGAAAAGTAGGATGAGAATGTTGCAAAATATGAGGCTAACTTTACAAGGTTAGCAAGGAATGCTGCAGATTATATACATAAATGAAGGAGTAAGATTGATTGATTATTTTATGGGTTAAAGCCATTTCTCTGGTGAGCATTAGTCTCACGATCCTTCTTATCATACGAGGATGTTTTCTAATGTGATATCAAGATAGAAAAATAATTCTCTAAGACTTATGAATTTAAAGCGAAGCAGGAGAAGAGGAGATCTGCTGAACACTCTAGAAATGAAAATATGGGGAAGAAGGGAAATGTTGAATATCCATCGTATGGTAAATGTGGGAAGAAACACCCCAGTACTTTCCTGAAGGGAATGTGAGTCTATTACAAGTGTGGTGAAAAAGGCCACTAAGCCCGTGATTGTAAGGGGAAGAAAGAGGTTGTCAATGTTGAATGATACAATTGTAGAGAAAAGGGGAATTATGCAAACAAATTTCCTAAGCACCAAGTAAAATTACCCCAGAAAAGGCCAAGGGAGTAAGACCAAGCTTATGCGATCACTACTGCCAAGGTTGAAGCTCTGAAAGACGTGGTGGTAGGTAATTTAATGGTTTACTCAAGTTTATCCAATGCTTTATTTGATTCTAGATTATTTCATTGTTTCATATCTTCCCAATTTGATAAGAAAACTAGATATTTCCAATTTGATTTAACAAGGGATTTGTCAGTCAAAAATCTTAAGGGAAGTATCATTGCAACAAAGTTTTGTGAATTAGTTCCCCTTAGGTAATATAAATGTTCTTTATCTACTAATATCATTGTCATACCCATGATTTAATTTGATATAATCCTTGGTATGGGTTGGATTTCAGACCATGATGAAAAAATTTATTGTAAGAAGAAAGAGGTTACAATTCTAGATGATGATAGGAGTACCTTATCTTTAGAGCAGAAACATCACCACTTGATTCTTATCTAGATACACCCCCAGTAGCTCAACTAAATTCAATTAATGGGGGGGGGGGAGAGAATTAAATAACTATGGGTGAGGAAAGGAATGTTCAAATAGTGGATGTACCTATTGTGTAAGAATATGTTGATGTGTTTCCAGAGGATTTACCTGGACATCCTCTAGAATGAGAAATTGAGTTTTCCATTTATTTAATTCCTGGTTCAAGGCCCATATCAAAGACCCCATATAGAATGGACACTGTAGAATTAGTGTAAATAAAGAAACAACTATAGGAATTGAGTAATAAGGGATTTATTTGCCCTAGTGTTTCTCCATGGGGATCCCCTGTTCTTTTTATTAAGAAGAAGGATGTATCTATGAGGTTGTGCATTGACTAAAGGGAGATAAATGCTATAACAATAAAGAAAAAGTATCCCCTACCTTGCATTGATGATTTATTCGATCAACTTCATGGAGCCCAATATTTTTTAAAGATTGACCTTCGATCTAGATATCAACAGTTGTGTGTGAAGAAGGAATACATTCCGAAAATAGCATTTTGAACCAGGTACAGGCATTACAAGTTTACAATAATGCCTTTTGGATTGACTAATGCACCCTCTTTCTTCATGAATCTAATGAAAAAAGTTTTCAAGGAATATCTTGATGACTTTGTAGTGGTATTTATTTATGATATTTTGGTATACTTAAAAAATATAATAAGATCATGAAAATCACTTGCGCATTATCCTAAAGACTCTTAGAAGAAATGAATTATATGGGAAGTTTAGCAAGGGTGAATTCTGGATTCAAGAGATTTATCTTCTTGGCCATATTGTCTCTAAGGATGGAATCTCTATTGATCCTTCTAAGAAAAAGGCAATCCAATAATGGCCAGCACCGACAAGTGTAACTGAGGTACGTAGTTTTATTGGTTTAGTAGGTTATTATCAGTATTTTTTCCAGAATTTTTCCCAATTGGAAAACCCATTAACCAAGCTCACACGTAAAGGGGTCAAATTTGTTTGGACAAAAGAGTGTAAAGATGTTTTGAAGAACTAAAGAGAAGATTATTCAATGCTCCTATTGTAACACCTGAGATTTTTATGAGAAAGATTTTGTTTTTATGTTATAATCAAAGGAATATTTCACTACACAAAACACTAGCTTGGATTGCTTTACACGCAATCGTGACCTTCCTCGATAGCTTGCGTTGTACGCAATACTGAGTTTCACTAAACAACGATATGCTATTAAAATATTATTAAAACTAGCTGTTATGAATAGTAATACCCACTTTTTAAAATGTTATAAATTTTATCTTTCAAAATGGACTTCATTTTTGTATTTGGAATATCGAAATTAGCCTAGGGTGAATTTTTGGTATTTTTCTGAAAACTTTCAATTTTTGATGAATAGTGAAAACACTAGGTTACTATTTAAAAACCAACTTTTTATTTAAATAATTATTTATTTTATTTAAATTTATTTTAGGTAAAAATTGATACATAATACCTATATAAGTTCAAAGTAATTCATTGGAGTCATTTTATAATAATTTTAGATATATAAAAATTTTATTGAACTTTTCACCGTCTTTTACCCACCTCCTAGGAGAGTTTGAAAATTTACATAAAACATAATTTTTGCCACTTCTCTGAATGGAATTTCAAAAATACGAGAAAAACGGTTAATATAAAGGAGTAAAATGCGGTTCAATAAGATAAAAATAATTTTTGGTGAATAGTAACTTTTTACTTTTATTTACCACGGTTAAAAGTAAGTCGGGTAATTAAGGGTAAATATGGTATTATTATTACCCCAACACCTGTCCTAATTCTATTGGATAAGTTTAATTCGACCAAAAAAAACCTTATGAATAAAATATGACCATTTAGGTCCACTTGGATTAGATTAGGACATTTAATATTATTTTATTTAAAGAAGTGTTAAAATAGTTAAAATCAAAGTTTAATAACTAAAACATTTTTAATACAGGGTTATAAATAAGATAAATTCGACTATAAATATTAATTAGAAATATAAAAATATTTCCTACATAATGGTATTTTATTCATAGTTTTTAAACTTTAAATAATTTAATTTATTTATGAAACAATGATGATGCATTAATTACCTTATTAAGGAAATATTAACATAATTGATATTATAAATACCCAAATAAATATAATTTGAGACTTTTTATGAATTAAAATAATTTTATAGGTTAATATGACATATTATTATTGATTTAATTAACTTTTTTTTGAACTAATCATGCTGTTATTATTTTCACAAAAATCAATTACCAAATAGTGTCAAAATTGACATAAAATAGTTTTTTAAAAATATATTATATTATTAATTGTTATTTTATTCCTAAAAATCTAAGGTTTAGCCAAATGACTTAGATAAGGTTATATGTACTAATAATGAACCCCTTGGGGTTTGTTTGGCTTGTTATAGTAAGTTTATTAACCATATAGTGTAAGAAAACAAGAAGACACGGTAAAAGTTACATTATTTAACTTAGAGTTAAATCTAAATGATAAGGTTAAAATAGTAACCTAAAATTGTCTAAAATATATTGGTTGAGATGATTTCAACCCATCCCCACCTTAGCTTCGAAATAAATCTGTTTGGAGCTATTAAAAACCGAATATGACTTTATTATAAAATAATATTTTAGGTTTTTCCTAAAGTGCCCCTCTCCTCCCTTATAAAAGGGAACCTCCTCCCTCTCCTCCTCACACTACTTTGAGAATTCATTACCAGCCAAATCCTACCAATTTCTCTTCTACACTTTCCTAGAAACATCCTAGAGGTCCTGGTATTTTTCAAAGTCCATCTTTAGTGCCCTAAGAGGAGGTTAAGAAGAGGCGCTTCAAAGAAGAGGTAATGTCCGTTACCGAATCTTTAAACTTTATTTCTTCTTCTACTTATTATTATTTTGTTGTTTCATTATGAAGTAATAACATCAGTATCAATAATATACTGATATTTTATTATAAGTATGAAACAAACCTATTTTACATTCTATCCATCCTACGGAAAACAAAATCACCGCGCGTGCGTACGTACAAAATACCATCTCCATGCCGTGGTGTAATCTGTTTTCCACCACCACCGTACTTGGATGGGTATAATAGTTTAAATAATAACTATATATGATTATTTTAAAGTGATATTTATTCTTAAATAGTATACATACACTTCAATACGATTCCACGATAATTGTTAATGATATCATCGCTCGTGTGTACGTACGACCTACCGTCTCCATGATGTGATGCGACTCGTTCTACATGATCTTCATTGCATAATGATTATATTAATGAATTTAATTAATATATATGATATATATTACACTAATACCATTCTGTAAATGAGGTATCTATAACCTAAAAATAAGAATAAGAATTTATTCGACAAAACTCACATAAGAACAAAAAAGCAATAAACACCCGAATAACAAGTAGCAATGAAATATTACTAATAAGAAGCTAAGAATATGAACATATATGATATCATAACAATGAGTAAGATTATGGAATAAGTCAATAACATTATTTAAATCATTATACAGGAGGTTCAGACACATATGAAGCAAATCGGACCTAAGGTAAGGGAAAACCTCGCAATCTCAATTTTTATCCGAGTTTATTTATACTTCTGTAATTACTGGGGAATATTTATCATCCACATACATGTTTCGTCAATATGTAATATTATTTATATCCTCCTACAATTTTTTAAATCCAATTTTACCCTTCAGTGAGTTTTTAGTAAAAGATATGAAAGGAATATTTTGTCATTTTTAGTACGAGGTACGTTTTTGACTTTTCCAGCCAAAGTACGAGAAGAATGTTCTTATTTAACTTATACGACATGAATGGATTTTTAGAACATTATTTCCATGAAGCCTCCTTTACAAGTTTTCAATTTTATTTTTAATCAACTTCTTTTAGTTTAAAATTGTATGACATGTTAATAAAGTAACATGTTTTTTTTGAAGTAGAAAGGATATTTTCCTCAAGAATGGAGTTCAAGTGTTTTATCTAAATTATTTTCCATCTAAGATAATATAGGGTTTTGTTTCTATCCCTATTTTTACATTGATTTGATTATATTATTATGGAATTAATTTTATGATGTCCTTTTATCTTACATGGATTATGTTATGATGGCATAAAGTTTAAGAATCCTATTTTTATTACATGGGTTATGCTCTGATATATGATTTATGATTTTGTGGAACACATAAGAATGGTATCATTATGATATGGGTAGGACCTATATCTCCCTCCAATGAATTGGGTAAAGATTTATATCTCATGAGATAGACATGGCTGGAACGACAGGTTAATCTGGTTCAGTGATACAAGACTAAAATGAGGAGTGAACTCGGTTCAGAAATGGACTTTGTCTGCTAAGATAGTCTTGGAAATGAGTCTTGACTACTAAGAAATGATTATATATGATTATATGTGTATGAAACAAATTTTCATGTTTTATGTTATGATTATTGGGATTACATTTCACTACTATTATTTATCCCATGTTATGAAATTATGATCTCTTTTGCAGGTTATGATTTCCAAAATGATATGTTCTTATGAATATGATGTGATTGATATTTATTTTGTTTACCCTTACTGAGCATTTGAGCTCACCCTTTTGTATGTTTCCTTTTTCCCAGGTCAGGAAGAAGGGTATTAAGTAAGATATGCCAAAAGGGACTCTAGATATGATAAAATAAAAGGGAGATAGTATAGATGATTTATGAACTAGTTGTTTATGTTTACCAGTTTCTAAAGACACTATATATATATGGTTCTTTCATGGTTTTGTTATATGTTGTAATAATTGTGATTCAATTCTGAAGTAATAACAACGTATGTAAATTATGGGTCGTTATACCTATATTGAATCTACCATTGGGGAATGATGGGTTTATTATTTATAGTGATGCTTCAAAGAAAGGACTTGGTTGTGTCCTTATACAGAATGATAGAGTTATTGCCTATGCATCACGACAGCTAAAAATTCATGAGTAAAACTATCCTACTCATGAACTTGAGTTAGAAGATGTAATATTTACTCTAAAAATATGGATATAATATCTCTATGTTGAAAAATGTGAGATTTATACTTATCATAAGAGTTTGAAGTATATTTTATCACATAGAGAACTCAACATGAGGCAAAGACGATGGATTGAACTACTAAAGGATTATGATTGAACTATACACTACCACCTGGGGAAGGAAAATAAGGTGTAAGATGCTTTGAGTAAAAAGGATCATGAAGTTTTGAAAAATATAAAAGTTGAAAGGGATCATATTTTCATGGATCTAGTAAAGATGGATATGGGAATAACCATGGAAGGTGAAACATCAATACGTTTTCAAATGGTTGACAAACCATATTTACTAAAAAGGATAAAGAGTTCTCAGACTAGTGATGAGGAGTTTCAAAAGAAGATTAATTCTATGAATGATGGGAGATTGAGTGACTTCATATATGAAGATGAAATTTTGAAATTTGGGAAGAGAATTTATGTTCCTAAAATACCTGATCTAAAAAAGGAATTATTTGATGATGCTCATAGCTCCAATTTCTCTATATAACCTGGGAGAACCAAGATGTATAGAGATTTGAAGGAACATTTTTGGTGGGACAACATGAAGAGGGAGATTGATGATTTTGTGTCAAGATGTATGGTTTGTCAACAAGTGAAAGCTAAAAGACAACGGCTTGGAGGATTCATGAAACCTCTTCCCATACCTGTGTAGAAATGGGATAATATTACGATGGACTTTTTCTTGGGGATACCAAAGACTCATAGAAGGAATGATGCAATATGGGTCATTGTTGATCGTCTTACCAAGTCAGTACATTTTCTTGTTATAAGAGAAGATTTACCACTTGAATGTCTAGAAAGACTATATATTTTTGAAGTTGTAAGACTCCATGGTGTACCTCTATCAATTGTTTTTGATCATTATCCCTATTTTATATCAATATTCTAGAAAAGTATTCAGAAATCCCTAGATACTGAACTTCGTTTGAGCACTACCTACCACCCTCAAACCAATGGACAATCATAATGAACTATTCAAACCTTAGAAGACATGTCTAGATCTTGTTCACTTTACTTTCAAGGTATGTGGGATCAATATTTACCTATGGTAGAATTTTACTATAATAATAGCTTTCATTCAAGTATTCAGATGGCACCATATGAAGCGTTATATCGAAAGAGATGTCGCACACCACCTTGTTGGGATGATTTTGGTGAAAGAAAACTCGTAGGCCCAGAACTTGTTAAGGAAACGCTGAAAAAGGTGAAGGTTATCCAAACCCACATCAAAGCAGCTCAAAGTAGGCAAAAGAGCTATGCCAATAACCAAAGGAAGGATTCGGAATTTCAGGTAGAAGATCATGTTTTTGTGAAGATATATCCATGGAAGGGAGTTATACGATTTAGCAAGAAGGGTAAATTAATTCCCAAGTACATCAGAACTTTCAAAATTCGAGAACAAATTGGGGCTATAGATTAACGTTTGTAAATTCTTCCAAGTCTCTCTAAAGTTCATGATGTGTTTCATATATCAATGTTGAGAAAATACATTCCTGACCCAACGCATGTACTCACCTATGAGGAAATTGAACTGAAACCAGATCTGTCTTATTGTGAAGATCTTTCCAAGATTTTTGATACAAGAGGACAAGTGCTGAGAAACCAAATGACTCGTCTTGTAAAAGTTCTATGGAGAAACCATAAGATGGAAGAGGCAATGTGGGAACCCGAGGAGCTTATGATGAAGAACCACCCGAATCATTTTATGAACTAATATTCTGGAAATTTAGAGGATGAAATTATTTTAAGGAGGGGATAATGTAACACCCGAAGCTTCCACATAACGTTTCCCTTTGAATAATACAATAACGTGTGTTGTACGCAACTTCGAGTTCAACCACACCACAACCAATCAGAATAGCTGTTATGAATAGTAATACCCACATTTTGAAATTTTTGAAATTTTATATTTCAAAATGTACTTCATTTTTTTCATTTGGAATATAGAAATTATCTTAGGGTGATTTTTTGGTATTTTTCTGAAAACATTCAATTTTTGAGGAATAGTGAAAAACACTGAGTTATTGTTTAAAACCAACTTTTCATTTAAATAATTATTTGTTTTATTTAAATTTATTTTAGGTCAAAATAGATACATAATATCTATATATGTTCAATGTAATTAATTAGAGTCATTTGATAATAAGTTTAGATTTATAAAAATTCTATCGAACTTTTTACCGTCTTTTACCCACCTCCTAAGGGCATTTGAAAATTTTCATAAAACTTAATTTTACCACTTCTGTGAGTTGAATTTCAAAAATATAAGAGATACTGTTAATATCAGTAAGTAAAATGTGGTTCAATAAGATGAAAATAATTTTTTGGGAATAATAACTTTTGACTTTTATTTACCACGGTTAAAAGTACATAGGGTAATTAAGGGTAAAAATGATATCATAATTACCCTAACACATGTACTAATTCTATTGGATAAGTATAATTCGTCCAAAAAAAACCTTAGGAATAATATATGATCCTGTTTGGTCCACTTGGATTAGATTAGGATATTTATTATTATTTTATTTAAAGAAGAGTTAAAAGAGTTAAATTCAATGTTTAATAACTAAACCATTTTTAATATAGGGTTACACACAATATAAATTAGACTATAAATATTTATTATAAAGATAAAAATATTTCCTACATAATCGTATTTTATTTATAATTTTTAGACATTAAATAATTTAATTTATTTATGACACAATGATGATTCATTAATTACCTTATTAATGAAATATTAATATAATTGATATTATAAATAACCAAATAATTGTAAATTGAGACTTTTGATGATTTAATCGAATTTTATAGGTTAACATGACATGTTAGGGTCGGTTAAATAATTTTTTTTTGAATTGATAAACTTTTTATGGCTTTTAAAAATATCAAATACTAAATAGTGTCAAAATTGACATAATTGAGTTTTTAAAACAAATACTATATTATTAATTGATATAATATTCCTAAAAATTTAAGGTTAGGAAAAATGACTTAGATAAGGTTATATATATTAATGATTAACCACATGGGGTTCATTTTCCTTGTTATAGTAAGTTTATTAACCACATAATATAAAAATACAAAGAGACCTGGTAAATGTTAAACTATTTAACTAAGAATTAAATCTAAAAGATAAGGTTTATATGATGACCTAACCTGTCTAAAAACCATTGTTTGAGATGTTTTAGAACCATACCAACCTTATCCTAGAAATAATTCATTTTGGATCCATTATAAACCTAAAATTATTTTATTATAAATTAATATTTCAAACTTTTCCTAAAGTGACCCTCACCTCTCTTAGAAAAGGGAACTTCCCCTTATCTTAATTTTACACCTCCAAAGCCATTTGTCTCGGCCAGAACCTACACAAATATCCCCCAAACATCCCTTAATTCAACATAGAGGAATTAATTTGATCAGAAATCCAAACTACAGATCCCTTTTGATCAACTCAAAAGGAAACACCTGATGTAGAGGTAATAATTTCACCACCCTCTTTCAAGTTCTTTTCTTCTTCCACTTCCTATTTCTTTATTGTTTTCATAAAAAAATAATAAATCCAGGACCTTATACATAAAATGATATTATTATAAATATGGTACAACCATATTCGTTATTCTATCCATCCTACAAATGACAGAGTCACCATACGTGCGTATGTACGACTTACCGTCTCCACGTCATGGTGTAGTTTGTTATTCAAACACTTTATTATTTGGATGGGTATAATAATGAGTATAACTGATGTAAATAATAGATATAACATGTTAATGATTCTGTATATATGATATAACATCCAATTACATATGATTTTTCCATCAATATAATGATATTGTCGCTCTTGCGTACGTATGGATTACCGTCTCCATGGACGCGATGAGATTCATTCCCCATCGTAATCATTCAAGAATAATTTTCATTTTATGATACAAAAAAATGTTTATGAACATAAAATAATTCTGTATTGAATCAAATATATCCTATTCATAACAAACATGGCTTACATAACCAAGCATATAAAGTAAAACGAACCAGTTAACACCCAAAACGATGATACTACTAAAATATTATTAACAAAGCAATATTACAAGATCATATATGATATTATTTTTACGTATATGGTTATTGTATAATTTAATAACAATGATTTATATATTATACAGGAGGTTAAAGGGTCCTCGACCAAGGAAAATTATAAGGTAAGGGTTAATTTCACAATCTCTTTTTTATCCAAGGTTGTTTTTACGTAAGTATCTACTGAGACCTCTTTATCATCCACATCCGTGTTTTCTTAAAAATGTATTTCAACACATTTTTACTATTTAATAGACAATGGGTTAAAGTCATTTGTACCATTATTTAACCTTATATGTTTTTAAAGGAATATTTCCATCGTTTTCCAAATAAGGTACTTTATGACCTTTTCGACAAAATTAAGGTAAGAATGTTTTTTAACTTATACAGTGGGTGCGACTATTTTCTGCCATTATACCATTGTCAAAGCTTCCCTTACAAGATTATAAAAATATTTTCAAAATAAATTTTTTATTTTATAATTATATTACTTTTAAATTATTTCAAAATAGAAAGAGATATTTCTCTAAAAAAAGTTTTGATTTCATCTATGTCAACATCCTTTTGATGGATTTTAAGCTTGTTTAAAGTTGATTTATTATGATAAAAATCTTCCATATTGTATTGATATTTTTGTGATATGTTTGTCTTTGGATGTGTTATTTTTATACCATTCATGGTTTATGGATAAAGTATTTACATTTCGTATGCTAGTTTTAATATGAATGTTTATGTTATGTTTAAACCTTTTCATATGAGGAATACATTGGACTTAGTAAGTGACGGGTGGAGCCTGCTATAGCTCCTCGATGCATCGGTAGGTCTCATGAGACAAACTAGTGTCTTGGAACAAGGCTTGGAAAAATATTATTTGTAGTCTTGGCACAAGGCCTTGACTTTGTGGTTATGAAGTCTGGTATTATGCATTCCATCATTATGAAATTGGATATTGAAATTTCATGTGATTATTTACTAGTAGAATATCCATGTGAATAAGTAAATGGAATTATTTGATTTCATCTTTTCCATATTATGCTGAAGTTTAAGTTTAAAAGTATTTTGTTTTATTCTTATACATTTCCTTAAATGTTTATTCTTATTTATGAAAGTTTCTTCTATATTGTTATCCTTATTGAGCATCTGAGCTCACCTCTTTCTATGTTTTATTTTTCCCAGGAGGTGAAGAAGTATTTAATGGTTTACCTACAACGATAGGATAAGGGTATAAGTGTGTTCAATGGGGAAAAAATGTTGTTGATGTTTTTTTTAATGATGTAATGTTAATCTTATGAATATATCTAGTACTTCCAAGGCTACTAAACTCATCGTTCTTTTGGGACATGATTCCTTATATCATGCCAATGTTATTTAATAATGCAACAAATTTGGGTAAATTAGGTTGGGTCATTACATAACTCGACATATATTGGAAGAAAAAATAATAATAGATGAATGCTCTGAAAATAGGGCATATGATCTTGCACCTTGATTGAAAGTAAAATGAAAAAAACTAATGATTGAAGCACTCACTTATAGGAATCCAATGAGATAATTGGATCTTGATTCCAAGTTCATATATAGAATCATCACCAAATACTAGATTATTATCGAAAAAATCATACAGGGAGAGGAGATCCAATGGAGAAAAAAATAGGAGAGGGGATTTAAAATTTTAAAGAAATAATAGAAAAATGGAAATTTTTCCATTAAAAATTAGGTCGCATGGCCTGACTGCATAATGGGCCAAACTATGTGCCAACCATGAAAACCAATTTACCTCAAGACCTCCCTCACATGATTCATTCACATCATTTGGGGAACCTTATGAAAACCATGCTATTTACCTCCTTCAAACAATGCAGCAACCTCACAAGGGAGTGCAACCATGGTTGCATGGTTTCTTCAAACCATATGGCCAATAATAGTGTGATAAAAAACCCTTTATGGTTTATTCAAACTATGTGTCCTGGGCTACATGATTTCTATTAACTATACATCCTAGTTTACTTTTTCAAAAACTCAGGATTCAGGCTCCGAACAAGCCCCAAACACCCTTATTTTCTCTATAGAATCTCCAGGAATTCACATTTGGTCAAAAATAAGGAATTATACTAAAATTAAAAAGATTTGTACCTCAAGGAAAATCCTAAGATCTTACAATATTCCCCTTTTAATAAAACTCATCCTCTAGTTTCTCTTCTGAAGGTGGTAAATCATCAAAAAAGAGTTCTGATCATTAATCATGTACATCTACCCCTCTCTCTCCCAGGACATTTCCTACACATGGATATGCTTACATAACACCAAAAATAAAGTAACTAACCTAACTTATAGTTATTTTATTATCTAATCAATGATACATATAGGATTCTTCTCGAAGGAATCATCTACCTGCAAATCAAACTCATACAGCTAAAGAGTATGAAATGGTTATGAGTGATAATGACATAACTGAGAGACATGGAAGATGTCATTCATGACTTAGTACCTTTGAGGTAACTAAAATTGATAGACTACTATCCTAACTCTCTCAAAAAACTTGAAAGGTCTCACACATCTTGACAAAAGCTTACCCTGTCTTCGAATCCATCTATTCCCCAACCTCAGTGAGATATGTAAAAAGAACCGATCCTCAATATTAAACTCTAGAGGTCATCGATGGTGACTGATATGTGATTTATATCTATACTATTTGGTATCCATCCAATTTCTATAAAATAGACATACTCTGAAATATCATTCATGATACGTGGTCTGAGCAGCACTACCTCTCTTACCTCTAACCTACACAGAGGTGATTAGCATAGATTACCATAAAAATCCTCATAAAGTTTCTTCTATATAGTCTCCTAAAAGATATTATTGTAGGTGAATTCAACCAATGGTATATGCCTCTCCCAAGATCCCACAAAAGTAAGGAAATATGCTTTAAGAACATCCTCTAAAACCTTTATAGTGTGCTTTGACTGGTCATTGGTCTGAGGGTTATATGCCATGCTCAAAATCACATGTGTACCCAATTCCCTTTGTAAGACTTACCAAAACAAAGATGTAAACCAGGAATCCCGATATAGTAAAATAGTATGAGGAACCCCATGAAGGTGCATGATCTCACGAATATAAAGTCTCCCAAGATCATCTACTGAGAAGGTCTCCTTGATAGTCTGTAAATGGGTGAACTTCATTAGCCTATCCATAAAGACCCATAAAAATTCACTACCTTAGCGAGACCTTAGAAACTCAGTCACAAAATCCTATAACACTGTCACATCTACACTTGGGAATTGGTAACTACTATAAGATACCAGCTAGTCACTAGTGTTCCACCTTCACCTAATGACAGGTGGAGCACCTTATGACAAACTAATTATTTACCATTTCATACATGGCCACTAATATTGGTGATAGAAGTCTCAATACATCTTGGTGATGACGGGATGTACCACCTAAGATGAGTCATGAAACTCCCTTATCAACCCATCACGTATGTTTGTTGGAACCCAAACATAACCATGTAAGTGTAGAATTTAATCCTCACTAACAATCTAACTAGGTTGTGTTCCATCACATGCCACACTCTCTCTAAGGACCAAGCCCTCAGATTTTGACAGCTGTCTTATACTCACCCTATCCAAAAGAGTGGAAGTCACTCCTAAAGATGAGGGGTAACTTTGCCTATGACTATCCTGCACCTATAAGTGCATCTCTAAAAACATGGCCGTAAGATGACACTCACTACTGGACTTCTAAACTGTCTATATCTATGTCCTCCTTATAAGTGCATCGACAACAACACTTCCCTTTCTGGGTATATAGGTAATATCAAATTCAAAATATTGTAGGTATTCAACCCACCTTTTACCTTATATTTAAGCCATGTTGTGTAAATATGTATTTGATGCTTTTGTGGTCTGTGTACACCATAAAATGATCTCTGAGTAAATAATTCCTCCAAAAACGCAAGGCATAAACAACAACGGAAAATTGAGATCATGAGTCAGGTATTTTCTCTCATGTGGCCTCAACTGATGAGTCCCATACACCAAGAATTTCTCCTCCTATATTATAATTACTCCTATCCCAATACTTGATGCATCACAATAAACAATATATATTCTTCCTGGATCTAGAAGTATTAGGAACAACACTATATTTACACTCATTTTCATCTTTTGAAAGGATATAACACATGTATCCTACCATAAAAATTTTCAACCCTTATTATTCAAGCCCTCAATAGGTGATTTTAAGCATTAAATGTCCTATATTAAACAACTTTAGTAACTAGATAGCCCCAAAAAACTCTATATGTCAATGAAATTCTTAGGATGATCCAAAGAAACAATAATTATCACCACATCTAGGTCAACTGATACTCCTTTATATGAGATAATATGACCTAGGAAGTGAATATTGTCCATTTAGAAGTGGAACTTTGTGGTCTTAGAATATAACTGATGCAATATTAGTTTATCCAAAAAAATATCAAGATGTTTGGCATGGTCATGTAGGGTGTGTGAATATACTAAGATTTCATCCATTAATATAACCACAAATTAATCCAAATAAGGATAGAAAACCCGATTCATCAAAGGCATGAAAACTACTGGCACGTTCGTGAGACCGAACAATATTACTAAATACTTATAAATACCACACCTTTTATAAAAATATGTATGAGGTATATTTTCTGGTCTAACACATTACTTGTGATGACCTAAACTAAAATCAATTTTTTAGAAAACTCAAGCTCCTCAGAGCTGGTCAAATAGGTCATCAATATGGGGAAAAGGATATCGGTTCTTAACTATCAACATGTTTAATTTATGGTAATGCACACCCAATCTGAGGGTTCTATCCACCTTCCTATAAAATAGGACGGATTCACCCTACAAAGAAGTACTAGGTCATATAAACCCGTTTTATTCTAAGTAATCTAGACATATCTTGAGCACCTTCAACTTAGTAGTGTCCATCTTGTAAGGAGGAATGGATACTGGTGCAGCTCTTGGAACAATTTCAATAGAGAAATCCACCTCTCAGTTAGAAGGTAAAACAAAAAATTCATTTGGAAATACATCTCTAAAAAGATCTAATACATAAGATAATTCAATTTTTTTCATTCCCTAATCATACAGATAAAGGATAGAAATTTGGGATGTCATGTCACACAACCCACGATGCTTTATTCTAGCTCTTCCTACCTGGACATCCCACTTTCCCTCATAGATAAAACCCTACCCTATGGGGATGTGAAAGTCACTCTTTGGTGATATCAGTTGATATAATAATGATAGGAAACCAAATATTCCAACATGATAATGATGTAAAACCTAGTCATATTGAGGGAAAATAGGTCCCATACGAAGTGACACCCACCTAACTCAATTGGGAACTCCCTACACTAGTGTATATTCTATAATAAAATCTAAAACAAAGTATCAAGTGTCATAACACCATCATAAAACTTAACATTGATCCCCATTATCCCCACAATAGGTAAAAATATGAAATAATGTGAAGCACCTATATCAAAAGGGGAAGATACTATAGTAGAAGATACTAAGATCTTAGTTACCACTATAGATAGCTCGATGATTAGTTCCTCAATTATAGGTTGTATTGAATATATCCTGCCCGAACCATGACCTTAGGAAATATCCTGACTACACTGAACATGTCCACTATATTTTCAAAGTACAACCGGTGTCTAGATCCTCTATCCAAGACCACTCCCTTGGCCTGAATGACCAGTAATATTACTTCTCCCAGACTAACACATAGTAGTTAATCTTGCTCCTAAACCTTGATTTAGTGTCGAACCCCTCTCACTAATTAGTGGTGGAAAGGTCCTAAAGAATTATAGTATATGTCCCATCTTGCTGAAATCTTAGCACTCTACTGGGTCTCTATCACACAAGATCATCATGTTTTCTCACATCCCACATTGATGATAGATGTTAGAACTACCAGCACTCACACCCTGGCTGGTATTCCCCTCATGAGAAGTCTCAAAATGACACTTCCTACTAGTTTTCACTAAACCAAAAAGTCAAGAATATGCACTGCCCTACTATGAAACCCCATATTCCCTCAAATTACATTCAGTAATTAGCTCTCAATTTACTAACTTAGTTATAGTAGTTAACCGAAACACATTAAAATGTGATCAAATGATATTCTTTAGACCTTTATTGAAGAGTCTCAACCTAGATGACTCATCAGTAAGATACAAAAGCACAAAGCACTGAATATATTTAAAGAGAAATGAATTCTCCATAACGATCATTACACCCCACTCCAAATGCCTAAACTCACTAGATCATTTAGTTCTCAAAATATTATAAAATAATTAATCATAAAATCTAGATTAGAAATCCATCCAAACCATATCTCGAAGCATATCATCATGGTTTAGAAAATACAATAAGTACTTAGTGGTTTTATAAAGTATATACATCATGAGCTTGAATCTTTGCTCTGAAGGAGTCTCAAATTTCTTGAATATCGACATGATAGTCTCAAGACACAACTCAGCATCCTGTGGACCACTATACCCTAAAAAAGAAAGTGTATTCTACTACTGGAACACATGCACCGACTCTTCTATAGTTGTGGTAGGCTATGGGGATCCCTGAGTGGTCTGCATAAAGATAAGGAAGCCCTATCATAACTGGGAATCAACACCCATATCAGGAATAGTGGGTGGTGTCTAAAGTGTCACTACTGGAGGTTCTAATTATGGATCAAGGCCCACCACCTCTGGAGCGTGGTCATCTTTACCCTCCTAGAGAATGAATGGAGGCTTTCATGGTGGGATATCTCTACAAATTCCAAGAACACACCTCAAAAAATATTTTACAATGGAAATATAACAAATATAATCATATGAAAGCTACAAGACTTCCTATAAACAAGACATACCCCTCTGCCTACTCCTAAATCTAGGACAGGTTAAAAGAAATGATTATAAAGCACACCAAAGACACTACATGCAACCTTATCCTAAGGCCAGATCTAGTCCAGACTCTCAATTTTATAATATAGGTCATGGTATATAGAATTTAAATTTCAATTTATAGAGGAAACACCCTTTAAATTTCAATTGAAAATTCTATTTAATGATGTGATTTTTCCACATTAGAATTTAAAATCATTTAAATTAATATTTTTTATTATAATTATATTTAAATGGTTTAATCATATAGATTACCATTTAAAATTTATAAGGGCCCAAACACCTTTTAAATTGAATAATGTCATCAATTTATTCAGAACCATAGCACATTTCATCCCATGTGACCAATGGTCCATGAATCAACATCCCATAATTGAGTACTTAATGTGTCTTCATTAATCTATGAAGAAAAAAACTAGTAGTTTAATTTAGGAACTTTAAATACTAATCATGTTTCTTAGTTCCCTTCACAAAATGTTAGTTGAATAAAAATTATATCACACAAGGAATACATAATAAATTTCATGCAGTCAAGAAATGTATCCTATATGGCATAATATATTCATGTAATGTGAGTCTTGTAAGGTGCCTAAAATTATGTACGATCCATATTACATTGAATATTGGGCCAAGGATAAAATGTAATTCCTCAATCATAATAATAACAACATCAAATATCGTGTGCATCGCCCAATGGTGGAATCAAATCAATTATAATAGGAAAAGTACAGAACAACAATTACTCATTCTAGGAAACATGGTAATTACCTATAACATGGGTTAGATAACACTAGGAACATATTATAATCAAGTTAAAATTCATTTCTAATATTCTATCTATTGTCTCAAAATAGTAAGATAAGAAAATAAATTCTTTGATACCACTTTGTAACATCCTGACTTGGGATCTACTAAATGGTGCCCTGAGCCGGTGGGTTTCACGGCCTCGAGTGTACCTTACTATGTGCCAGAGGTTACTGATTAGCAGTGAGGGTATAAGGTTGTACAGTGAGGAGACTATACCTACATAATTAGAGTATATCACAATATGTGTAATCAAATATATCAATAGAGGAGGCATATAAATAACTGAAAAGTTGAAGATAAACCATCCAAAAGACTGTAATAATAATCAAGCCAGGGTGGTATCTTATAAAAGATGATGTAATGTCATGTATCTAAACCAAAATTAAATAAAAACCCATGGAAATAGGTATCCAATACAATACATGTATCAAAATACAAGGAAATAAAAAATAACAATCTCCAGATAGCATCACGAGCATAGATCAGTAATTTTCTATCATACTTCTAAGTAGAAATCAATCAAGCATCATAAATTGGGCACTTTCCCCAGTTCCTACCTGCATCCATGAAGTCTGTACATGTACCCAACAGTGACCTAAACTAGGTGTAAGATAACACTTAGTAGTCCATCATTAATGGTGTCTATAATAAGTCCAGTCTATGTATATAAGATGAAAAAATATGTAATATATAACAATAATATAAATTAATAAGCATGAGTGATACTATCCAGACTACTAAGGATCACTATAAATAAGAAACTAAAAACACAGGATAACTATGAAACATGATAAATAAGAAGTGATGATATCCAAACCAAGAGTTTTAATCAAGACCCAATAACAAGGGCTATATATAAAGCATGATAAAACACCCACTATGACCTATGTCGAGTAATCCAGTGTCAGGACTAGATGGGCCAAATCCAAGGTATAAAATTAACAAGGCATCCTCATCGATTCCATGGAGAACCTCCATATAAAACTCAGTAACTACTTGGGTAGAGACCAAAGAGCATGTCAACGGATCACATCTAAGGTGGTTCAAGAAATACTGATGTAAGGAGTAGAAATTTACTTATCATCCAATGTAATCTAGATCTATAGATTAGAAATTTCCATGACATCCAATGTAATCAAGATCCATGGAGTAGAAATGTCCATGAAATCCAATGTAATCAGGATCCATGAAGTAAAAATGTCTATGGCATCCATAAAAATCCTTGGTGCTATACTGATCCATTAATAATCATTTATTAAATATTCCCTTTATCATTTAACCCATTACACAATCCATTTCATAATCATACACTAGACACGAGTTCATACTACTCATTACACACTTTCCATTTAAACCATTTAATCATTTTAATAACATTTAATCATATGGAAAAGGAGGAATAAATCCATATCATTATATATAAATTAATTTATCAAGGTTCCTACTAAGATGGAGAGACCACACACACCAAAAAGGGTGGTATATCATGGGGTAGATATATAAAGACACCTCACAGGTGGTCTGGGTTGAGGTTAACAACCTCCAACCATAACATGGTGCTAAGTGAGAAACCTATCAGGGTTCTAATAATTTAATCATGTAAAATAATCAATTTAGGAGAAATTTTGGAAGGTATTACATGTGTAACAATGATAACAAGGTATAAAATAACTATACTTTTAGAGAAAAGGTATATAACACCCACCTTATGCCTGTGGTAGAACACTCATCTAGTATCAGCTCCTAACTCTAATCATATTGGAAGAAAATGGAATAATAGATGAATACCTTGAAAATAAGGAATATTATATTTCACTGAAATAGCTCCATAAATAAAAAGGAAAATAAATAAACAAGATTAATAATTGAAGCAATTATTGGGAGGAATCTAATGATATAATTGGATATCGATTTCAAGGTCAGATGGAGAATTGATAATAAATCCTAGGCTATGATTGAGAAACTCATACAAGTATTGGAGATCCAATAGATAAAAATAAATAGGAAATGGGGTTTAAACTTTTAATAAAATAGGGAAAAAATGTTCATTTCCCCTCTAAAAAATGGTTTGCATGGTATGAAAACATGGTTGGACAAACCGTGCACCAACATTATGCACCTCTTTGCCTCAAGACCTTAATTTCATGGTTCATGCACACAATTTGAGAAACTATATGAAAACCATGCTATTTACCTCTATGAAAGACCGAAGTAACTCAGCATAGGCATGAAACCCTGGATGCATAGTTTCCTGAAACCATGTGACTACTGATAGTGGGATAGACCAACCTGCACTGTTTAGTCAGACCATGTGGCCTGAACTTCCTGGTTTCTATTAACTATGTGGCTGCATTTCCTTTTTCTAAAAACTCAAGCTCGAGGCTCTGAACAAGCCCAAGACACCCCTGTTTCCTCCATAGTCTCACTATACATTCACATTAGGTTAAAACCAAGGAATTATACTGAAATTCAAAAGATCTATACCTCACGAAAAACCCAGGATTTTACATCAATTGACTTGGATTATCATAAAAATGCCCTTCTCTATTGAATATTATCTTTATCGAATCCAAATACCTTGAAAAAAAGGTTAAACACTCTTCATTAAGGTAACATTATGCAGTAAAACCTTTTAAATGAGATTTATTTTTCATATAATACTTCAAATGACCAATATACCTAATGATAAAAGTTAAGAAATTAATAAATAAAGTTTTTAAATATTAAATAACAAAATAATTAATTTTTAATGATTTTTTTTAAAAATATAATTCCTATCAATGGGATACATCCATAATTAATTTACATGCCCTCCAATTTTAACTTCTTTGAAAAAATTCGCCATTTGAAGAATCATTAATGTGAAAAATGAAGGAGGGAAGAAAAACTCAAAATTATATAGTATCCATATAATTTTTTCCTAAAGTTTATCCAATTCATTTGGGTTTAATTTATTCTTAAAAACTTGTCTAAAGAATGTGAAAAAGTCAATTAGAATGAATGTTATTTGATTATGAAACAAATTTTGCATTTCCAAAGGCAGTAAATTCTCTATAAATACATGTGAGTCATAAATTCTCAATCCACGTTTCTTATAGTGATTAAAATCAATACATCTTGAAATATTACTAGAATATTGATTAGGAACTTTCATATTTCATAATTTTTGAAGGAAAATATCACACTGACATTACTTCATTGTAAAGATAGATTATAGAAACTTCCCATTCTCATCTAGACATAAATCACGTTTGATACCGATTTCTTATAAATTGCTATGATCATTTAAATGATCCTTTTATTCTCCCTTCTCATAAAGAAGTGTAAACTACACATTATCACACAAATTCTTCTCAATTTCCATAACAATAAGATTTTGATGTAACAAATTAAATTTCCAATATTAATGTTAAAAATGGTCTTTTTCTTCTATTATTGTTCTCCAATTATAAATGATGGTGTTCTAACTCGTTTTCCAATTTCGTTAAATGAAAAATATTTTCCAAACTCTGTATGAAAATTTTATAATTATGTCAAGATCTATGATCCCAATAATAATTTGGATGGAAGCCTCAAACCATTTTTTTTCATTGAAACCTAACTGTTTAAAATAAAATTTATGATATGTATCAAGGAATCAATGATGACACTTGAAACAAAATTTATTCTATAAGGTATCCATTTAGACTCAAAATCAAAGTTATAAACTAGACAAACCAAAATCGTGTGTATATTGCAAATGAAAAAATTTCCTAGTTTGATAAAGTCACTAGTGGTCTACATAAGGGCATCATGAATTTTGATTATTTTCATGGTAGATGAATCATATGTTTCTATACCATAATTCAATAACTCTTAATTACTTAATAATAGGATGAAAGTAGATATCAATTTCATTTATAGTCATTTGAATTCTATGAATAGTCATCGATATGATGAATGAAGTCCTTTGTATACACATATTTGGAGGTAGATTTTAAGGGATCAAAACAATTGAAAAAAATACTGTAACTTCTACTTAAAGTCCCAAAATTATTGAATCCATAAAATGCTAATCCCAAACATAAATTTCTATGATCATAAGATAAATATGTATGAATTTAATCAAAGTCCTTACACACTTTTTAATCTCTTGTTTGTTGCATGAGTTCATCATTGTTATTATGAAAATAATGAAACTTCATATGATAAATGGTTTTATAAGTCATAAATAATATCTATATTAGTGTTTTTAATGGGAAGTAACATAAAACCTTCAAAATAATTTTCTTTTTTTATTTCTTTATGATAGTACAAAAATTCAAACTGATATCATTATTTGTTTATTTCCATTTAGAAGTACGTCATCTTTTTCAATTTTATCTATTCAAATATTTTTTATAATAATTCATACAATTATTGGGACAAGCAAGTATCTTCATATAATTGAGTTGAATATTTTTAATAATCTTATTCATCTCATAAAATTATAAAAGGATCTTAGCTTTAGAAAATAAAACACAAAACAATTCTAATATCATGGACATTGCTTTATTTGTAATTCCATATAAACATTTGATGTAGTAAAACTTTATAAAAAAGAATTTTTTTAATATTTTACACCTAATTTATACAATTCCAAATTTCCATCTTCAACTATGTTAGAAAACTTAGTTGTTTTATTGGTTGAGTTTTCCCTTGCTTTGGTTTCTTTATCACCATCCATTAATATGTTATCATCTTGATCAAGATTTCTATAAGTTCTAAAAACATCATTAATATCTGCAACATCAAAAACTGAATCAACCAATGTGTTAAATTATTGATGGAGTTTTCCTACTATGCTGAAAACATAATTTATCAAGTTTTTAATTTCATTATGCACTATCAGAGCTTTCGATTGTTCATTTTAACTATATACAAAAATGCTCAATTTTTCTATAACGCCTGATTCTCCATGTCAAATCCAGTGCATATTATGAAGAGGAAATTGTTTCAATAAAAATTTCTCAAATACTTATAATCTCTTCAACCATAATCTAAATTTTCAATTAGGAAATAGACATTTTATTCTTCCTTGAATCAATTTTCAAATGAAAAATCCAAAAATATGTTCAAACTTGTAACATACTGAGATGTGTTTCATGGTAAGGTAATCCAACATTTATCCATTTATAATGGACTTCCTACACTATCAAATCTAAAATATAATTATATTATTATATATAAAAATAAAATATATTTTTAATTTCAAAAAGGAATAATCAACCTCAAACTACCCCTAAAACACAAAGATTTCAAAAATATACTAAAATACAAGTATTAAAGGAGAATTAGAACAGGTAAATTATTAAACATAATTAAATTATATAATTATTCCCTAAAATAGATAATATAATCAACTAACTATTATTAGGGAAAACAATCTAATAAACTACCCCCAAATAATAAAAAGGGCCCCGTAGTGTAGAGGTAGAGAGGGAATCAAAGTGGGAGATCCGAATTTGAGGCCTAGTGGGAAACTAGTCCAGTGTTGAGCAACATCGAGGGGGTGGGCGGTTGAGAGGGGGTCCAAAAATCGAGCACTCATTAGGGAAAATCAGAGAGGAGTATGACATTAATTAGTGGTGAGGGGGAGTCTGAGGTTGAGGCTGATCAATGGTATCGAGCGGGGGGGGGGGGGGGTGAGGGAGGCTATCACTTAGAATTGTGGGGGAGGTTGAGCCTAAGATGTGAGGTGAGAACGAGGGAGAGGGAGGATAACATGGTGTAGTGTTTTTTTAAAACATGTAGTAGTGTTTTTAAAAAACCACCAAAAGTTTCCTTTTAAATTTATTTAGCAGAGGTTTTTTTAAAACCACCAAAAAATACCGGTGCTTTTGAAAATAATCACTAAAAAATGGATGAAGAGTATTTAAAATGGTTTTATAAACCACTACTATTTACTATATTTCTTATAGTGTGTATATATAAAAGGTTTATTAAACTAAGTCAAATTTTATATATTGACATGATATTGAAAAATAAAAGTTAGAATAATTTGAGAGAGAATTGTAACCAATGTCACATAGAATAAATCTCTCTTAAAGACATTTATGAGACATAGTAGGATATTAAATTTGTGAATAGAACTCCATAGGATTTTATTATGTATTAATCACATATTCCATGGTGTGTAATAGATATGATATTTCCAACATATACCCTATGGTAGGAAAATATCAGTGGAACCCATGAGAATTTCATGGGAAGTAGTTAAAACTATCCAATTATACTCAAGAGAGTATAAAAGGCATGTTACTAGTACTTGGAGATAAAGGTACACTAGTTTAATGGAAAAAACTTAGTATTCCTTTGGATTAATATGATCTAATATCATAGTCAGTCTAAGGTAATGAGCATGAGAAGCTCATTCAATCTAGTGGTATCCATATTTATAAATACTGAGACATTACAACTTTAGATGCAGTTAAAGAAGTAGTATAAAAATATGAAATGATTTGTTCTAGTTATTGAAATAACACCTTGTAAGTAAAGTGTTATCATAATATAAATTATGATAATTATACTACCAGTACATTCCAATATTTCATGATTTTATAGAGGACATAAGGAATATGCTTTGGGATATAATCTCTTGAGAGGTATTACTCAATAAGGTAAAGTCATAGATTGAAGAGTTTCCATGCAGCAGCGGTGTTTAAGGCCCAACAACTAAATCCAAAACTCATCCGAAGTATTATCTTATCATGTGAGTGCTAACATGGATGGATATCAAGTTGATTCTAGTGCAAGTGGGTGTGTTGTAACAGTGGGTTCCATAGACCAAAATAAAAATTACTTTTATATTACTATATCATGCATATAGTGAGTTATGCATGATGTATACATACCATAATTAATGTTGATATTTATGCATCCACTATTTACATGGTAATATCTATATATTATTTTGTCATATAAAAAGGTTATAACAATTCCTAGGCTATAATGATAACCTTGAGATAATATAACATTAATCTTAAATAAATGTCTTATGGTCTAGATATATTATAGTAAAAAGACACAGATGATGTTTGACTATTAGGTGCTGGGGGGTCATAAAAATTGAAACTTCTTCTTAGGAAGTGTGAAATTGGTGATATCTACTATAAGAGATCATAAGTATTGGCCCACTAATAGGAATACCACATGTTTTAGGTTTTAATGGTAGTTCCTATATGTAAACACATGTAATGGTCTCCTAAATTGAGATTATTATTAGTGTATACTATTTTATCACATAAATTGATGTAAGGAAAAAACTAAGGTATTGAAGTCATAATGAGGTATCTTCCATTAGGTGTGTCATTGGTGGTAATACATTTATTGAATAATAAAAAAATAAATTTTTTCTTCTGAAATAAAGTGATATCTTGGGCCTAGTTTATCAGGATGGTAGTACCTTCACTAAATCCATAGATATGGTAGAATAATTTAAGTCTATCTAGTTAGGTTAATGAAAAATAAATCAAGAAAGGATAGTGACACAAAGTGTGCATCTTTATTTATGAGATATCATGAGACAAAGAGATTATATTACATGGTGTGTGTTCACAAGAAAGGTTGTCATTGCTATGACAATACCATATCTCTTTAGGGGCCTTGATGGGTTTCTAGACTCCACTCTTGGTCTATGAATAATATTTACAGCTATTTTGATAAGGAATTAGAGGGTTAAAAACTATGTGTATTTAAAATTCTATCCTATTTTGATGAATAGAACTATAATATATGGTGGGGCCCATCATGAGGTCCGGGAGATTTCCAAGAATGAACAATCACTAAGTAATAAATAAAGTTATATTATTTGAGTTTAGAATAATTGAAGTTGACTTTATTTATTTATAAGTATTAAGTGAATACATGGAAAATATTATACAAATTAATATTATTTTAATATTCAAAGTTTTTTTTAATATTTTTGGGAACCATGAGTCGAGTTAATGGATAATTTTTATCACATAATATTTTTATTATATTACAAGTAAGTGATAAAAATATAAATGACATTAATGAATCAGTATAGTAGTCATAATATGTCATTTATAGTAGGTAATAAATATCCAAGGCTCGAGATCCAATCTCTGGCATTTTAGAATCTCACTATATAAGGTGTAAAGGATATCTCATGCAAACAAATATATAATTCATAGAAGTTGAAATCCTCTATCTCCCATCCAACTTCCTAGAGAGATGAGTATATGATATAAGATTTTGATCCTAGTTATTCTTTACAGATCAAAGTATTGTCACTGTAGTGATCATCAAAATGTTTAATTCTTCATTAGATCTTCATGAAAGCACATGAAATTCAATGATTGATGCTCTGATAGACCTTTTAAGTGTGTGTAGAAGATATAGAGGGATCTGGATTTGTTTCCTTCGAGAAATGGCCACCAATAATGAATAGTTCACAAGCACATATTTGTATTGCACAAGGTAAATATTCAATTCGTTTCTGTGCTTAAAATTATTCACACAAGATCCCTGGGAGTTTTACCAGGAAACACTTCACCATGGATAACCTAGTTACATAGATCATCAATGAAAAATTATAAATTCGTGACCTTTCTTATTTCACTACATTCTCCAGTACCTCTAGTTAAACATTTTAGTAAATATGCTACTATATAAATGATGTCTATAGTCAAAAATTATTCTAAAAATTAATTAGAAATAAGGATGAGTGATAAAGAAACATTTAATATAGAGGTTCTTGTCAAGTCTAGTCTTAAAATCAAAGCTACTAATCCTAGGGACGATAAAACCCATTCCTCTCTAAAATAGGGATTTTGGGTTAGTTTTATCAATATGAGAAATCAAATTCATCTTATATATGGAAGGGTTAATTAAGGGAAAATAAAAATGAAGGATAAATAATAAATTTCATGGATATGATTTTTCAGTCTAATGAGGTGATGGTGGAAGAGAACTTTACCATTATAACTTCACTAGAATACATTCTTAGAATGTATGAAATATATATTCAAATGGACACCATTAAAGAAAAATCAATATGAATCGACACCCAAGATTTTAAATCGATCAGTGTCATTTATGGAGGAAATATTAGTGTAGAGGAGTATATTATGTCCTAAGATAAGATGAAATATTTCTTTAATGATCTAATTAAATATGATTCAAAGAGGAGTAAATTATCCATTGATTGGAGTTTATATAAGGTTTTTGGTTCTAAAATTTTATTTTTTTGTAATGGTTTGATAATTCCATTTTTAGTTTAATTTATTTTCCACTTGTTTTCATCTCATTGAGTTACCACTCAACCCCACAAAGTGGATTTTCCAAAAAATGAAAAAAACATATATCTAGACTAATGAGAATGCACGAATGAAATTTTCAAATGAGATTTTAGCATGATGATATGTTTAGTTTATTATTTATGAGCATCTTATATTAAATACAATGCATTGTTGTCAATAATATTGAGAGTTATGCCTTATTATTATTATTTTTAAATTATTCTTATGATGATATAATTGAAAAGACATAATAAATTAAATAAAAGTATGATAATAATTCATTTTTATCCCTAATTTTTGGTTGCTAAGGATTTATTTTAGGGATGATGTCTGGGTAATGTCTAAATTTATGAGATTTTTAAATTGGGAAAACTTTTAGTTGGTGATATAAAAGTTATTAATTTAATAGTGTGGTTTAAAAAAATAAAATAAAAAAGTGGATTAAACATTATGATTTTATTTCTAGTTTAATGGGACATTAATTATTGAATGGGTGAATTAAGAAAGCATATACGAGTCTTTATGTTGTTTTAAACTGCATTGATAATGACATGTGAAACATTTTGATCTTATTTTTTTGTATAAAGTTTGTTAAAATGAAATTTTTAGGATGAATAAAACATGTTTTGTTTTGGGATTTCTTACTTTAATTATGTAACATCACGTTACATTTTTATGTAATTTTTGATGTTTCTAAGTACCTCTTTTGGAGTAATGGCTTGGGTTGCATTTGGGTGAACTTTTAAAGAAAAACTAGAGGACAATGTGTTGTGCACGGTTTGTACATGGTTTGACAAACCGTGCGACCAAACCGTTCCAACCATGAATCCTGGATAGAAGCTTCCGCATGGGCAGCGTACGGTTTGTCTAATAGTACGTCCATGCCATGTGAGAAGGGTGGTCGAGGTAGTATCTCACACATGGTTAGAACACGTTTTGTCAAACCGTGTGGCCAAATCGTGCGGTCACTTAAATGAGATCCTTAAATTGTGGATCTCACTCGGTTTTGCCTCTAAGTGCCTCATTTTTCCTCTTAAGTAGCCCTAACTTGGGATTTGTTTTCTCCTAAGGTCAGAGAGGGTTATCCCATCATTCCATAGGTGATCCAAAGTCTCCTCTTGGTGAATCGAAGCAGGATTCTTGAGGTATGTGATCATTCTTCATCGTTCTTGATTGGTTTCTTAGATCTACTTAGATCTACTTCTCCTCTTCTCTCAATTTCTTATATCTATGCCCGTTATGGGTAGATATAAGTGTGTGGTACCAAGTTTGAAGAGATTTGGTCTTGATATTTCTAGGAGAATAGATCTAAGGTTGGTTCTTGAAGAAGCAACTTGGGTTTCTTGAGTGTTCTCGACCTTTGTGGTCTTGGTCAAAACCTTCAAGGTAGGTGGTTATGTCCTGACTTTCCAAATTGATTATCTTGTTATTACTTGACTTATTTCAATTATTGATTTAAATTCAATTGATCAAGTTGATTTCAATTAAATTGATAAAAAATCGATTCCATTTAATTGACATATTTGAAATGGTTTTGGCATGACAATTTTGAAAACCCCAATTCCATTGAATTGGGTGTGGTTATAGAAAATTGGTTGATTTAAGTTGTTTAATTTAAATTGTGGATTTTATGGAAATGTTTCAATTAAATTGTTGAATTTAATTGTGGAAATTAAATGTGTAATGATGGAATTGGTTTTGAATGGATTTCAAAAATAAAAAAATGGCTTAAAATGATTTGATAGAAACCCAATGGTTTTATCTTGTGAAAGAGGCATGTTTTGAATAAAACCTGTTTTGGTTTAAAATGGAATGAAATTGGAATTTTTTAAATGGAGGAATGAGATTGATCGTATTTTAAGCATTCTTAAAATAGTTTTCCCATCATGTAAGAGCTCATGAAAGCCTTAGGTAGTTAGTGAGTTGTTTGGATACACGCTACACTACGACAACATTCTAAAACATACTTACGGTGGGTCACATCCCCAACGGGTTGGTGACGAGTCTCCTTTGGCCATTTTCATAGGGACGTGTGTATACACATTTTTCTGAGTTCACATAGGGAGTGCATAATCCTATAACTGGTTAATACTATCGTACCTTTTGGCATATGACTCACTTGATTATTTATATTTGTGATATAAATGTATGCCAATGATTTTGAACTGCCTTACATGCATGCTAAATTTATATAAACTATTTTATGTAAATGTTTTACATAATCCATTGTTTTAGAAATATTCCATCATTTGTAAAGCCTTTGCTTGAAATATTTATTCTGATCATTTGAAAATGTTCAACATATTTTGTTAGAATATGATTTTGAATTTCCAAACCTGTTTATTTAAAAATTGAACACTTTTCTTTAGATAATCTATATTTGGAATCTGTTATGGAATCTTTGGTGGTATCCTATTGGGCTTAGGCTCACACCTTACTTTTGCCTTTGGGTGTTTTTGGACTTTCTTCTTCCAGGATCGAGCAAAGGGAAGGGACCTCTTGGTTTTGGATCCAGTTGTTGAACTTTGGACTTGGTGCATTGTGTCCTTAGGGAAATTGGGGTTGTTTTCCTATTTTTTTAGTACTAGGGTTTTAGTACTTTGAGATTTTTATGCCTCTTTGTTTTCTGGTACATTACTCCCAGTAGAGTTTCTTTTTGTTATGCATACTATTTTGTTTCTTTTTCTTCTGCATTCTTGTGGAAAAATCGTTCCCACTTGCATGTTGCGTGATGCCAGGTTCTAGTCGCCAACCCGTGGGGATTGGGAATGCCCTTCGGGCTATGTCAGGGACGACTCAGTTATCAAGTTACCAGGGTACCTGGGCTAGTTCGTAACAAAGTGGTATCCGAGGGAGTTTAAGCATCTTGCCTTGATGACAGTATGAATTTGAGTATTCTTGTCAGGACATAGGAGGTATTTGTGATTGAGTACCTAGCCAGCTCTCACCATAATGAACCTTAACTCACCCGGGTTGGTTAGGGAAATATGACTTGTGGATTAGTTCTAGTATTTTAGCTATTTTGATTTGGATTGAGTGGAATCCAAATCTTGTTAATCCCTTCTATTAAGAATAGTTTTCCTTGTTACTCAGTTTGGGTGTTAATCTATGTCTTTTTATGCTGTTCAGCACCATGCCTCCGAGAAGACGTGGAGCTCAGATCCAAAAAGAGGCTGCTGCTGAACCTCAGCAAGCGAGTCCTATTGTGGATCTGAGTCTGGTTGAGGTGATTGTTCGCTCTGTCCAAGCTCTGGGACATGCACCACCTCTAGTTCCTGTTCAGACTCCAGCTACAGATCTTCATAGTTATATTCTTCGAAGTCATTCTCAAGAGTTCTTATGCCATAAGCCACCAGTTTTCAAAGGATCCACTGATCTTCAACATGCTGAGGAATGTTTGAGTAAGATTGAATGTTTGTTTGGGTTCTTGGAGACACCTGATGTGAGCAAGGTGAAGTGTGCCACCTTCGTGCTGGAGGGACCAAGTAGGAGATGGTGGGACACAATGGTCACGGCTGGGAAACATGAGGGTCTGGAGCGGAAATACTTTAGGGTACTTTTCACTAACCAGTTCTATCCAGAATCAATGGTGTTGGCTGAGGTTGTGGAGTTTTTCAAGCTTGAGCAGACCAACAAAACCGTGACTAAGTACTCAAATTGTTTTTCTGAGCTGGTGTAGTTTTCTCCTGAGATTGTATCTAATGAGAGGATGAAGTCTCGACGATTCAAGTTGGGACTTCAATCAGATATCCATTCTCAGGTTTTCCTACTGAAGCTACCCACCTATGCTGATGTGTTGGATAGGGAGATAATGGTTGATATGGACTTGGCAGGAAAGTCAGGGTTGAAGAGGTTGTTTTTCCTCTTAGTGGCAGTGTGGGATCCTTTAAAGGAAAACGAAAATGTGACTTTCTCATGGTAGTTCTCGACAACAGAGTCATCCCAGACCTCTAGTAGCACCAGGAGGGGCTTATTTGACTTGCTATCAGTGTGGGAAGTTAGGAAATTTTAAGAGGGTTTTCACTAAGGATCCCAAGAACTGTAGATCCTGCGGATGTTTAGGGCACTTACATCGATTCTACCATCACTTCTCGACTCCACATGGTGGAACAGAATCATCAGCACCTCCAGAAACTGTGGGGAAATCAAATACTTCACATACAAAAGGGTTCCAGCCACATGAATCTGGAACGAAACTTCTTCATGCAGTGGAAGAGTCGCTAGAGGTAGCTGATACAGGTCCTAAAACTGTGAGAGGTACCATTACTATAGCTTCGTCTTTAGTGATAGCTCTTTTCAATGCTGGTGCATATCACTCTTTTATTTCAACCAATCTTGTAAATCTGGTTAATCTACCTATGGAACTTTTATCCTGTGCGATGGATATTACTACGCCCCTTGGTACAATGAGAGAGAAGGGTCTCTATTGTCATGATTGTGTCTTCTCTCTATCAGATGTTGATCATTCTTGGAATTTCTTGGTTCTCGACATGAAATCTTTTGACGTAATTTTTGGGATGGATTGGCTCATTTCCAATAAAGCCCGGATCTATTTTTATCTTCAACGGGTCTATCATACTATGCCCAGTGGTGTGCCCCTTGTTTTTCAAGGAGAATGGGATCCAAGGTCAAAAAGAGGTGGACCCTCTTATCCAAAGTTGGGGAAAGTTATATCAACGTTTGCTTTTGATCTGGATAGAGATTCAATGTGTGAGAATCTTTCTCCAGTTGTCACTAAGTTTCTAGACGTGTTTCCTTCCGACTTGTCTAGTTTGAAACCAGTAAGAGAGGTTTACTTTTCTATTGAATTAATGCCTGGTAATCAACTGGTTTCTATTCCCTCTTACCGAATGGCTCCAGTAGAACTGAAATAACTGAAGTTTCAGTTATACGATCTTCTTGAGAAAGGATTTATACGCCCGAGTGTGTCACCTTGGGAAGCAACAGTTCTCTTCGCCAAGAATGCTGACAGTTCTCTTTGCTTATGTGTTGATTATCGAAAGATCAATTGAGTTATGATAAAGAACAAATATCTATTACTAGGAATTGATGATTTGTTTGATCAATTGAAAGGAGAAAAGTGGTTTTCAAAAATTGATCTTCGATCGGGTTACCATCAGTTGAGGATAAAAGAATCTAACATTCCTAAGACCTCTTTTCTGAGTAGGTATGGCTATTATGAGTACCTTATTATGCCCTTCGGCCTAACAAATTCTCCTGCAGTTTTTATGGATTTGATGAACACAGTTTTCTGTGAGTACCTAGATACTTTCGAGGTAGTCTTTTTGGATGACATTCTTGTCTACTCCAAGTATGAGGAGGATCATGTGCATCATCTGAGAAAAGTTTTGAGTGTTATAAAGAATCACCAACTTTATGCCAAGCTTTCGAAGTGAGATTTCTAGATTCAGGAAGTGAAATTCTTGGGCATGTCATGTTAGAACAAAGAATATCAGTTGATCCTGAAAAGGTGAAGGCTGTTATGACTTGGGAACAACCACGAAATGTTTTTGAGATTTAGAGCTTCTTGTGCATAGCAGGATATTATTGCCGGTTTGTTAAAGACTTCTCAAAGTTAGCTTCTCCAATGACTGCTCTGACTCGAAAGGGAGTGAAGTTTTCTGGAATGATAAATGTCAGAGCTCTTTTGTTGAGCTAAAGTGTCTTTTGACTACTTTACCAGTATTAACTCTTCCTGAGGCTTGGATAGGTTACGTGGTCTTCTGTGATGCATTGGGTTCCGGTTTGGGATGTGTCCTTATGCAAGGTAATCATGTTGTTGCCTATGGGTCTTGTCAGCTTAAGCCTCATGAGAAGAACTATACTACCCATGAACTTGAACTTGCAGCTGTAATGCACACACTTAAGTGTTGAAGACATTACCTTTATGGAGAAAGGTTTACTGTGTATTCAGACCACAAGACCTTGAGTTATATCTTCTCTCAAAAATATTTGAATCTCAGCCAAAGGTGGTGGGTAAAGTACCTGCAATCCTTCGAATTTAACATTTCCTATACCCCAGGGAAAGGGAATGTCGTTGCAGATGAGTTAAGCAGGAAAATTCCAACTCAAGCTATGAAAGAATCTTCAGCAGAGTGGATTTTGATGGCTCTTTTTTCTCAGTTGCATATTGGAGTTCAGTGGAAAGGGAATGAAGTTTCTTTATCCAGTGTTCAGTTGACTTCTGCTCTCCTCGAATTGATTCTTCAGGAAAAAAAACTAGATGATGAATTCCATAGAATTAGGGACTCACTTTATGGTGGGGAGACCGACACACAGTGGTCGTTCTCTAAAGTGGGTGTTCTGTGTTATCCAAACTGTTACGTTGTGCTGTTATCGGAAAGGAAGGATGTGATGGGAGGTTTCCATAAATCTCAATGGGCTGTGCACCCAGGAACCAAAAAAATGTTCTATGAAATTCGGCGACAGTTCTGGTGGCCAGGTATGAGACGAGACATTGCTGAGTTTGTATCTTGTTTCTATACATGAAATCAGGTGAAAGCCGAGAACCATAAACCTTCGGGTTTGCTTCAACCACTTCTAGTCCCTACATGGAAGTGGGATGAAATATTGATGGACTTTGTGGTTGGGTTACCTCAAACCCAGAGGAAGAAGAACGCGATGTGGGTTATGATCGACAGGCTAACCATGTCGTCTCACTTTATAGCTATTCGAGATACAACCAAAGTTGAGGAGTTGGGAAATATCTATGTTAAAGAGGTTGTTCGTTTGCATGGAGTTCCGTCTGTTATAGTCTCTGATAAGGATCCTCAGTTTACTTATCAATTTTGGAGAGGCCTTCAAGGGGCATTGGGATCTTAGGTTAATTTGATCATGACCTACCATCCACATTCAGATGGCCAGATAGAAAGAGCTATTCAGATCCTTGAGGATATGCTCCGCTCTTGTGTTCTTGACTTTGGTGGGTCTTGGGATGATCATCTGAGGATAGTTGAGTACTCTTATAATAATAGTTATCAGTCTGCAATCAAAATGGCTCCTTTTAAGGCTTTGTATGGCCATCCTTGTAAATCTCCTTTATGTTGGTCGGAGATTGGTGAAAGTTCTTTGGTAGGATTGAGTTAGGTCAAAGAGACGATAGCTAAGATCCAGTTGATTCATCATAGAATGTTGACAGCACAAAGTTGGTACAAGTATTATGCTGATCATCACCGTAGACCGTTAGAGTTCTCAGTTGGTGACCAGGTGTTCTTAAAATTTTCACCTCGGTTAGGTCATCGACAGATTGGGAGGAAAGGGAAGCTTGCTCCTCGTTTTGTGGGACCTTTTGAGGTTATTGGTCTTGTGGGGAAAGTTGCTTACCATTTAGCTCTACCACCATAACTGACATCGATACAAAACATGTTCCATGTATCACAGCTGCGAAAGTATCTCTCTGATCCATCTCATGTTTTGAGGTGGAGTGATCTTGAGATTGAACCAGATTTATCAGTTACTGAACGACCAGTCAGGGTTTTTGATTCTGAGACCAAGGTGCTTCATGGGAGAACAATACCTATGGTCCATGTACTTTGGCATCATGGTTCTGATTCTCATGAGATGTGGGAAAGGGAGGCACTAATGAGAGATCAGTGGCCTCATCTTTTTGACATGGAGGTTTCTTCCTAGGATTTCTAGGGACATAAAGATCTTATGGTGGGGAGGTTGTACCATCAAGTTACATTTTAGGTACTTTTTGACGTTTCTAAGTACCTCTATTTTGGAGTAAAGACTTGGGTTGCGTTTGGGTGAACTTTTAAAGAAAAACTAGAGGACAGTGTGTTGTGCATGGTTTGCGTACGTTTTGATAAACTGTGCAACCAAACCGTGCCAGCTTTGAAACCTAGATAGAAGCTTCCACACGGGCGGCGCACGGTTTGTCTAACCATGCAGCCAAGCTGTGCGAGAAGGGTGGTCGAGGCAGTAGATCACATACGGTTAGCACATGATTTGTCAAACCGTGCGGAAAAACCATGCAGTCACTTAAATGAGATCCTTAAATTGTGGATCTCACTCAGGTTTGCCCCTAAGTGCATCGTTTTTCCTCCTAAGCGGCCATAACTCGGGATTTGTCTTCTCCTAAGGCCAGAGTGGGTTCTCTCATCGTTCTGGAGGTGATCTAAAGGCTCCTTTTGGTGAATTGAAGCCAGATTCTTGAGGTATGTGATCTTTCTTCATCGTTATTGATTGGTTTCTTAGATCTACTTCTCCTCTTCTCTCAGTTTCTTATATCTACGCCCGTTATGGGTAGATCTAAGTGTGTGGTACCAAGTTTGAGAAGATTTTTTCTTGATCTTTCTAGGAGAATAGATATAATATGGGTTCTTGAAGAAGCAACCAGGTTTTCTTGAGCGTTCTTGACCGTTGTGGTCTTGGTCAAAACCTTCACGGTAGGTGGTTGCATCCTGACTTACCAAATTGATTATCCTTCTATTTCTTGATTTATTTCAATTATTAATTTGAATTAAATTTCTCAAGATGATTTCAATTAAATTGATAAAAACTCGATTCCATTGAATTGAGATATTTGAAATGGTTTTGGCATGAAAATTTGGAAAACCCCAATTCCATTGAATTGGGTGTGGTTATGGAAAATTGGTCGATTTAAGTTGTTTAATTTAAATTGTGTATTTGATGGAAATGTTTTCAATTAAATTGTTGAATTTAATTGTGGAAATGAAATTTATAATGATGGAATTGGTTTTGAATGGATTTCAAACTTATGAAAATGGCTTAAAATGATTTGATAGAAACCCATTGGTTTTATCTTGTGAAAGAGGCATGTTTTGAATAAAACCTGTTTTGGTTTTAAATGGAATGAAATTGGAACTTTTGAAATGGAAGAATGGGATTAATCGTATTTTAAGCATTCTTAAAATAGTTCACCCATCATGTAAGAGCGAATGCAAGACTTAGGTAGTTAGTGAGTTATTTGGATACACTCTATGCTATGACAACGTTCTAAAACATACTTGCGGTGGGTCACATCCCTGACTGGTTGGGGACGAGTCTCCTTTGGCAATTTTCATAGGGATGTGTGTATAAACAATTTTCTGAGTTCACATAGAGAGTGCGGAATCATATAACTAGTTAATACTATCGTACGTTTTGGTAGATGACCATGTTGGTCGCTTGTTTATTTATATTTGTGATATAAATGTATGCCAATGATTTTGAACTGCCTTACATGCCTTCTGAATTTATATAAACTGTTTTATATAAATTTTTTACATAAGAAATTTTTTTAGAAATATTCCATCATTTGTAAAGCCTTTCCTTGAAATATTTATTCCGATCATTTGAAAATGTTCAGCATATATTGTTAGAATATGATTTTGAATTTCCTAACCTATTTATTTAAAAATTTAAATATTTTCTTTAGATAATCTATTTTTGGTATCTGTTATGGAATCTTTGGTAGTATCCCACTGGGCTTAGGATCACACCCTACTTTTGAATTTGTGTGTTTGTAGACTTTCTTCTTCTAGGATCGAGAAAAGGGAAGGGAACTCTTGGTAGTGGATCCAGTTGTTGATCTTTGGACTTGGTGCGTTGTGTCCTTAGGGCCCTTGGGGTTGTTTTCCTATTTTTTAGTACTTTGGTTGTAGTATATTGGGATTTTTATGCCTCTTTGTTTTTTGGTACATTACTCCCAGTAGAGTTTCTTTTTGTTTTTCATACTGTTTTGTTTCTTTTGATTCCGCATTCTTGTGGGAAAATTGTTCCCACTTGAATGTTGTGTAATACTAGGTGCTAGTCGCCGACTCATGGGGATCGAGAACTCCCTTCGGGCTATGTTAGGGCCATCTTGGTTATCGGGTTACCAGGGTACCCGGGCTGGTTCGTGACAAATTATGAGTATTTTTTGTTTATATATATCATGATATATGATTAATGGGTGATATTTGAAATTAAATAAGTAGAAGAATATTGGTTTTAGTAAAATGGGACAAATGAAATTGATTATAATGGTAAAGATATGTTGAAACATAGATTAATTTATGGTGGTAAATGATGCTTGGTTTTAAAGTGGAGGTTTGAATACATGTTGGTTTTAAAGACATATTGAAGTTTTACTGAGTTTTTTTGAAGAGGTTTTCTTTTATAATGTCAAGTTGTTTTTGGTAGGTAGGTAAAAAATATTATTTGGATGGTTATTTATATATGGTTCACTTTGGTGGTTTATGATTTTGGTATTTGTTGTGTATTATTGTTTAACTAGAAATGGTTTTAACTTATTTTTGAAAGACTAATACATTGTTTGGTTGTGGTTAAATATGGTTTCAAGAGAGAATAACATGCATGTTTTGTAAAATAAGACCTTTTTTGGATAAACATTAATGTAGTTTTAATGTTTCATTAGTATTAATAGATTTATTTTGTATTAAAAATAACCTAAAGTGTTTCCTTAATTTTTTGAATAATTTTTGTTGATGGCTAATATTTATCAACCATTGTTTGGTTTTGAGATTATAAAATTTGGATCTTTTGAACTTATTTTATTTCAAATTAATTTGTTGATGTTTTTTAATATTGAAATGAACGTATAAAGAAATTAATAATATTTTTATTACTATATATGTCAGTGTTAATGGTTAAAAATCATTTTAATGAATATTAGTTCTTAATTGAAAATTTTGAAAAATATATTTTTATGTAAAGTTAGTTGTTTGATTTTTTTTGAATTCTAATTTATTTTGTTTGTTTTGATTTTAATATGGAAATAAATATGGTGGGGAGTACCATCGGTAGCCTTTATTGTATTAATCAAGTGAAATATAACTATAATGTTGTTTTGTATATTTTTTTCAGTTGTAAAAAAGTATGTCATGATCCAAGAAGCTTCACAGGGATGAGAAAAATCATAGTGGGGAGTTCAAAAAATCCTATGTTAGTGAACTATTGTTTTTGTTTAAAATTTTTATATAGATATGAAAATTATATTTATTAATATTTAATTCATATATTTTTTTATTAAAAATGATGGTTGTGGTTTTTAATATAATAAGTGTTTTCATTTTTAGTTTTCTAGAATTATATTTTTATTTACAGTTAAATAATTTTTTTAATATTTTTAAGAATATATATATGTAAGTGTGTGTGTGTGTGTCATTGAGTGTTTGAAAAAGTGATGAATTTATTTAATATTTTTTTATATTTTAATGTAAAATTAAAATAGATTAAAAATTGAATGGAATTTTTTTAATGAAAATCAATATTGAGGGGTGACACTGGGTGTGTATGTATAGGGGAATAAGGGTGTGTGTTAGGTGAATTGGTGGTTAATAAAACAAGAAGTGATGGGTTTTTGGGCATGGTTAATTGTACATGGGGGTGTTTAGATGAAATAAATTAAAATGGGGGACTAGGACGGGGTGCATATAACACATGAGAAAATGGGGAAAATCCATGTGGGGAAATCTCACCCACTATTTCACTCTAAAAAAATATAGTGATAAAAAACAGTGAATTTTTTTTGATTTTTTATAAAATAACATATTTAAAAAGGCATTGTTTCTATAATTTTTTTCTATGCCCACTTTCAGTAGTAGATCAAGCATTAGTTTTTTGTTTTTTTGAAACATATCCCCCTAAAACTCTCTTTTTCTCTATATAACAATATTCCATATTATCTCTTATATATCTCCTTAAATATTCATCCAAATAAAAAGTAGTCTATGGAATTATATTAATATTTTTGTGTAAAAGGTAATAACAATGTTTGTTTTTTAATAAATAAAGGTTACATTTATATATTTAATTTAATTTTAATCTCTTAAATCTAGTTTAACAAAGATAGTAATTATTATGATTTAATCTTGGGTTGGAATCACATCTTTGCATTGAATCACCACCTATGTTATGGTAGGTTACCTCTTTCTTTCCTTGGAGTTAATTTATGATTTTGATTTTTTTGCATTAGGTAAAATGAATCATTGTATAATTGGATTACTTAACCTTAAAAATTAGTTATAGTAAAGTATAATAATTTTTCATGAGTTACTTTGAAGTGATAATATTTCATTGATGTGATTTGTTGAAAAAATAGAGTTTCATTATTAAATTATTGGTTAAATGAGGGAAAAAATTGATTAAATTATGGTGTAAAAATTATTGGTATTGTTAATAAAATATATTTAGAAGTTAAAATTGATGTTTTGACATTAGTTTTACTTGTTAAAGTGTTTTTTATACATTATAAATTAATATACAAATTTATATTTTTTGTAAATTATTAAAAAACATTTATTGATGTTATAATTGTCTTTTTTGATGAATACCATTGTCATTAATATGTATTAAGTGAAAAACATATATAAATATGGTTAAACTTTCCTAATGAAATAGAAGAGTTGACTAGGTACTTTGGTGGTTTTTGACATGAGAATATTGTGATTTAAATTGGTGATTTAATTTTGGAATATAATGTTTTGGTGAAATAAGTTAATGGTTAAAATGGATTTTTTCTACCAATGATTTAATTGAAAAGTGTGCTTATGAGATTTAAAACAATGATTTTGAAGTTAAATATGTTTCTATACTTAATATATTAGAGTATGTAAATATGATTGAAAATAAGGGTGTTTTCTTGTATTTTTCAATAATAAATTATACGATTCTATAGTTTGTTTAAGGTCTACTCTATGATGTGTTTGTGTTAAAATAAAGTGGAATAAATGTGGTTTTAACTTATTACTTAATGTTTTATAAATACTTAATTGTTTTAAGTGACTAAAATTGTGAATTTTGATGGGATAGAAGTGTACTGGATATTTATGTTCAAAACAATGAATGCATGTATGAGATTATTGATTTTTTATAGTATGATTTCAAAATTATAAGTTAACAATGTGTAATAAAATATGCTAAATCCTTTTTGTTGTGTTGGAAATTGGATATTTTTTGTGATGTTTATCACTAATCACTTTTTTGTTGAAAATGTTTCATGAATTTTGATTCTTTCAAGTAGCATGAGTGAGGATGAGATATGTTGTACTTGAGTAAGGACCTATAAGCATTATATTCCATGATTTTTTCAATGATGGAATCAGGGGGATTAGATGTGTATAGGTGTTTCCATGAGATGTAATGGTCTTTAGGGGATTTAAGATATGTTATAATCTATGTACCTGTCTTCCTTGATCCATGAGTTCCAACATTTCCCAAAGAACTTATAATTGGTTTAGGTGACATGGTCACCCCTACTACTTTGATGCATAGTTGAAACAATTTCTGTTAAATCATTTAAGTATTAAAAAATTTTAGATATGATCATAATTAACTCCTTTGGATGATGGAGTTTGTACTAGTTTCTAATTAGGATTTTATTCTCACTCTATGTATGGACACACCTTGTGTGTGTAGAGATTAAATGCATGATGTTGTTGGTAAATTCAAGAGACAATTGTAGTTGAGTGATGTTGTTAGGAGAAATATTAAAGATGAGTATGATTTATTATAGAGTTTTTTGGACCTATTTTCAAACTTTCCTGGGAAATCCATTAGTTAAAATGTTTTTACTTAAACACTTGAGTTTTTCCTTCAAGTCCTATGCAGTTGTATGATACATGTGGTAATTTCAAGATACTATTATAAAATATTAAGATTATTATTATTTGTTTATATTATTTATTATTAAAGAGATGTTTGTCATATATATTTGATACAATTAACGATTAAATGGTAAATTTATCCCCATTGAATATCCTTATACCCTTAGTGCTAGTCACTAGTATTTAGTGACTGAGAAGAAAACTTAGGGCCATGTAAAATTTCTACATGGTGGCACAATTGTATCATGGAGACATGTTAAAAGAATTTTGTGAAAAATTCTAACTCTATATCAAATTTATGTATAGGAATCATCTAAAACTTTGTGTTGAGGCTCAGATCTTGATAAGATACAATATAATGAGGAAGTTAAACCATACTTACTAATTTCTTTATATATAGTGTGTAAAATTGATTGATTGAAAAAACCTATCAAATAGTAATTAAGTGTGTCAATTTTTTAAGTTAATCAACCAAAACCAAAATCGAATTATAGATGTTATAGGTTTTGGTAAGATAAATTTCAAAAATCTATTGTGATGTTCTCCCATTTCAATACTATCATGTGTAATGGTTTCATTATGACATTCAAACTTAACTTGTTTTTAGATAAATCAATATGATGTATATTATACAGTCTTACACTTCTTTTTTATCCCACCAGAAGTGATCCTTGAAAAATCTATATTTTTTTGGATTCTTAGATGAATAGTTAATTATGATCTATTTTAATAAACTAATATCTCCATCTACATTTATGGTATAGACATTAAAAATATTAATTTCCTAAATCTTATAATTTAATCATTGTTCAGGTTGAACATTGAAATACTTATCATTTTATTTTATAACTATATATCATCATTTTTCATATCCTTGATCTTCATATGGATGGATGGTTGAGAAATAATTTTTGTAATGGTATTTGTTTATCCCTTCCCTCATGATTTCCATGTCAATCATTTAAAAATTCAAGAGTACTTGGTCTCTTCCAATTATCATCATGTATAAGGTAGCATAGTTTTTTATGACAAGAGAATTATTATCCTGGTTTTCCTTCCTAGGTTAGAAATAAATTTAGTAATAATAATCCCTAATTAGCTCTAATAAACACTCTTTAATGTATATTTAGACCCTATATTCTCTTATGATTAGTATATAAAACAAACCTTTTCTCTGTAGAGAAAATGCCTCTAAATTTTTAATGAAAAAATTAAAAAGGTATCATGAAATTAGAAATTTTTCTCATGGTCCTTTAATTTACATGAGGCTTAATCTACCTATAATGAACCAAGAATTTTACACATATTATTAAATGATTTTAAGAATAATTATCCACGAAATACAAACTAAAGATAAAAAAGTCTAGTGTCTTTGGATGACTAGGTACATAATAAAAAACATGAAACTAGAATAAAACATCATTTTATTAATCTCAATAATGAGAAACTAAATCCCTTTGATCTCTTATAACTGCATAGGATTACTTAGGGAATACATAGACAAAAGGGATGAGATAAAAAGTTCAATAAGGGAATAAACATGGAAATAAAGCATAACACATGAGTAGAAAGGCATAATATGATAACATAAAATTCATGGATCATGAATAAACATATAGAATCATAACATATATAACATTGAATAATATGATCATGTAAGTATTGAAATGTGGTAGACATATATAACATGGAATAAACATGATTCAAGGATAACTACTGCGACTATATCACAGGGCGGACAATGACCCATAATGGATTAGGTTTACTCGTTAATCCCATGAATGAAATCTCATGAGAATAAAACATTATCTAATTAATTGTAGTGATATCTAGGAACAAAAATCATAACATGTTCATGAATATGTTTTTCACATAAATAATCAAACATAGGGAATAAATATATGGGTTACCCATAGAAAGAAATAAGTATCGTAATTATGTCATAAGGCATAACCAAAGGGCATATAATAATGGTATCTATGAAATATTAGATTAAAATAATTATTTTACATTAATAAAGTAAATATAAAAATATATCATGAATAATGAACTCCAAATTAAGTGAAAAAATTAAAGAGAGTGGTTAGGTTACTTTAGAAATATGCCACTTAAGCGTGGTTTTAAGGAAAATAATAAAGAGAATTTAAAGAGGATAAAGAAATAATTATTTCTATAAAAACAGTAATGAAATAAAATAGTTTTTCATGATAAATTGAGTTATTTAATAAAAATATTGGAGGATTAAAATATTTTACGAAGTGTACTTTAAAATGGGTAAGAAAAAGAGAAGTTCCCTTTAATCGTGTATACTTATCGAGAGGAATAGAGAAGGGAACCTTATAAAACATGTAATTCCCCATAAAATAAACACGAATTGAGATACATAAATATATTTGGTATATATAAATATATCAAAGGATAATATTATAAGAATAATTATGGAATAAATTTATGCAAATAGAGATAAACGTAACCTAAAAGAAATATGGAGGTTCAAAGATATCCCTTATTTTATGTCTAAATACATTCTGAACATGCACTTAATGTCTTGGATAATAAAATTATATTCATTAATTACTTAATTAATAACCTATTATAAATTTATTTTATTTATTATAATTTTATTATGTTCATTTGTGACCATTTTAATGAGTTATAAAGTTTAATTTCATTATTTCAGTATTGTTTGTTTCATGGTTTCATGGTCGGTTCACCTGTGTAAAATTATGGAAGTTCTTGTAAAATGGGAATAACACTCCAGTAGTAAAATTATATAATATTAATTCATCTAAATAAGTTTAAAATTTTCCATATATCATTTTGTTTTATGGTATGATTATGACTCATTTGATAAAACACTAATGATAACCGTTCAATTTATTTTTGGCAGTTTTTCCAACCATCATGAACTAGTTTTATTTTATTGACTATTATGTTTATATAATAGTTACAGAACAAAAATTAAGTTATAATATACATATTTAAATATTATTTACCCATAATAATGGTTTTATTATTATCCTTAAAGGCGATAATGAAAAATAAAAAATCATTATCCATGAAGACGGTTAATCGCCATAATTTGGAAAATGGTTTTGTTTCTTTGAATAAGTGGAGATGATAAAAGAGATGGATAAAAGATATTCCATTAGAAAAATAAAATTCAAATATGTACATGATACTGGATTTATTATGATTTTATGGATGAAGGAGGTGAGGATAAGGTAGAATAAGAAAAGAAATTAAAAGATATGGTTTGAGAAAGTTACCTCTTGAATATCACATAGTTGAAGGAATCCTTAGAAAACTTGGAATTGTTATTTTTTTAGACAAGAAGATATTAGACACAAGGAAGATTATTTTTAAGGGAATTTGGTAGAGTATTAACATGATACAAGTCTTATAAGGTGTGAGGATAAGGGGTGGTATTTATAGAGTGAGGAGAGGGGTGTGTTTTATTATTATATTCATTAGTTTATTATTTTTGATCAATACTATCAATAGTGTTGATTAATATGGATACATATAGTAAATAGTTTAGAATATTTAGAACAAATGGGTTCTTACATCATCCATGACTAAAAAATTCATGTATTTGACTTATAATATTAAATACCGTATATTATTGTATTTCTATATTAACAAAAAATAAATTATTTTAGAAAAATAAAAAAAATTAACCCTATCCTTTTTTGATTTGTATATTTCAAAAATTTAACACATTTTATGAAAATAATTTTCTAAATATGATAAATTTAATTTTTAAATAAAATCATCATTTATTTGAAAAATACCGATTTTATTATTATAATTGATTTTTTCACCCTTTGAAATATTAATTAAGGCCACATAAAATTATATTATAATTATGGTACAACATAATATTAATTTATGAATCTATTTTATGAAAATATTTTTTTAAACATTATATTAATTATAAAATTGTAAATAAACATTTACATTTTATAAAAATTCCAACACCTAATTTATCATTTTAAAACATTTATTTACTTATACCATGATATAAATATATAATTTTTTATTTATAAGATAACTAAATTTTATTTTATACTTTCATAGGTGAGGTTAATATTCTAATGGATTGATTACTATTACTAATGGTCACATTAATATTCCAATAATTAGATTTATAAGGATCATATAAGTTCCTTAATTTCTTTAAATACAACTTATTTCATTCATTATTTATTCACCTCTAATTTCTCTCAAGGTTATATATTTTCATCTTAAAATTTAATATTATATTATTAAAATTATATTTTATTTCTATAGATTCTTTCATGAGTGTGGTCATTCTAGTGAATCGAGCAGATCCAAATGTTCTCATTCTTTTTATCTTATTTTCTATTTATTGTGCTGATGTAATATTTTACATTATTATTGGTTTATTTTTTGACTAATGTATCATTATTGATTTATGATAATAATTTTTTTATTATTTTATCTATGTGATGTATGTGTTTTATGAAATAATTATAAGAAGGTAAATTCTATTAATAAAATTATGGGTTGTTACACAACCACCTTGTCATTCTGTATAATGCACCACAACATAAAAACCCATAATCGCATGATTTATAATATGTTTTGGAATTTATTATATTTTCATGATATTTTAGGTTTATATTTTTAGATAATTTAGAAAACCATTACATAAAAAAGTGGAAATTTCCACAAAGTGTAATTTGTTTTCCATAAAAAATGTTCTTATGTTTACACTTTTGTTTCACTCATGACACTTTTTATTCATTTAATACATGTAGATATTAACAATATTAAAATTCCTATACATAATTAGGACTTTTGAAAAGCACATTAAAACATGGGATGAGAAAAATTAAGCCTAGTAAGGGAAATAAAAATAACGGGAACCTATTAGTCGAGTGAAAAATGAAAACCCATGAAAATATTTACCTTTTCCATAATAAAACTTCAAGTACATAAATAAAAAATATCCACATTAGAAAATAAAACTTTTCTTAAATTAAACCTTTGAAACACATTTAAAATAATAATAAAACCAGGAGGTATCATGGAGAATATAATAACTCCTGAAAAAATATCTTTTAAAAATAGACATTTCACCTTTAAATGTTCATAATATTTCCTTACCTCATGAAATCAAAAGTTTTTCATAAAAAACATTTTGAAATCATAAAATAGGTATCTTTAGGACAATATTAATAATATATTTTCATAGATGTTTAAGACATTTTAGAATAACTAATTTACAATTGATTCAAAAGGGCTAACCTACCTAGTTATTGCCCTCATTTTCTCCTTTAAAGACTAATCATTACCCAATGCATTGGAGATATATATCAGGCTCACCCATATCCATGAGCTATATCAGGATCACATGCCATCATATTTAATTACAAAGTACCATATCATGAATAAAACATTTATAATCTTTTATTTTTTATTAGAAAACCCCTAAAAAACTCATTTGAGCCTATAAGAAAAAACACTTTCATTTTCACATAAAATTGGTTAGAAATATCTCTTTATTGTGAAAACTCTTTAAAATAAAAAATTCCCAAAACAACCAGAAATTTAATTTACTTTTTAAAAAAATGTAAAATTATAGAGAAGTATTAATAACAAATAACAAACATGATGGTGTGAAAATATATTCATTCCATATGTGATAAAAAACATTCTTTTTTCACTTTGCTAAAAAGGAAAAAAGTGACACTTAAAAAATAAATAAAAACATCCCTTTTTAAACTTTTTAATGAAAGTAAAAATTAGTTGAAAATTAAATTTAGTATAATTTTAAGTATAAATAAGAAAATTCTTGAAACATTTAAAATAACATGCACAAAGATAAAAAATATTTGAAAGAACTACTTTAAAACAAGATTTTAAAGAAAAACCTATTTTGTTTTTGGTAACTTTAATTAAAAAGAAAATTTACGGAGAAACATTAAATGGATTTGAAAACCTATTTAATTTTTGTAAATTATTGATAAAATTAATCTATATAGCAGTTTATACACCCTGAAACATAAAACATGTGGTGAAAATTGCATAAGTCTCAATAAAAGGGAATTGAGATTAGAAAAACCTTACATTAAGTCCCATAAAGTTTTTTACATTATCTAACTCCTAAATATTGAAATTATGTTAGAATTATAATTTATTAGTAAAAATTTTCATGTTTATTCAATTTTAATTATTAATTTTATTTCATTTATTAACATGACTTATTTAGTTACTAAATCAGTTAAATTTACATTGAATGTTTTAAGGATGTTCGATTCATATTCCCAAAAAAACTTTTTTATGTTGACCATGGTCAGGGGTAATAATTAGATAATATAAATAATATTAATAATGACATAATTATAATTTTTTATATATTAAATACAATTTGATAACCATCCCTGAAAGGCTTCCATGAAAAACTTATCACATCACTTCATGAAGGTAGTAGTCTACACGTACGTACAAATAATGTTATAATTTTACAATGGATGAAATAGTAATAAGGTAAGTAATATATTATATTTAAAAAATAATAATTATGTCATAAATATCTTATATATTCATTAAATTCATCATAATAATCAACACTATGAGGTGGTGTTGAAAAATGAAACACATTGCTTCATGGAAGTCGTAGTCCACATGTATGCATGAGTAGAGTTTTCATTTCTCATAGGATGGAAAAGGAGATGAAAATGATTTTTTCCACAAATATAATAAAATTTTTTATCTGGAAGATACTTATTTTATTATATTATCATGGTTAAAGTATATTTAAAGGAGTGACACTAAAACACTCGGTTAAGAGTTATACCACTTCTTTAGAAACAATTATTTGACTTGCACCTTAAGCCTTATAGATTGTTCTTTTTGTGTGAAAAAAATAACAATAACATGAATAGGATGGTTTTTAATGTATTTTTTAGTTATTATTCGAGACAAATGTCCCAATAATTGTGAGGAAGTAGGGATAAGTGATTTCCTTTTATAAGTGAAGTAGTTGGAAATCTTGTAAATACAAGAAAAATTAATATATAATATGTGTCAACTCATGTAAAATAGTTCTAAAATTTAATATATTAGAATACAAAGAGTATAATGTAACACCCCATGATTTTAAAAGAACATTATATTCAATAATGTATACAAGGTGCAACAACAAACTTAAACAAACCATATAATATTATTATTTAAATATTACAATTACAACTTAACTGTTAATTTGGAGGGTGCGAATATGTTGAACTTATTTATAAATATATATATATATATATAAATTTAACACTAAATATAAATTCATTGATAAATTCATATTAATTAAACACTTAATTTTTAGCAAAGTCATTTTATACTTCAAAAATACTTTTTACTCAAAAATTATTATTATTATTTTTTATGTGTGGATAATATAATTATTTTATACAACTTTTAGTTTTGGTATTCTATAAAAAATATATAAATTTTGAAATTATAATATCAAAATTATATTAGGGTGAAATTTTTATAGTTTTCTAAAAATATTAGTTTTTTAGTAAATAGTGAAAAATATCAATTTTTATAAAATTTTCATTTCTTGTCATCAAATCAATTAATTTAAATTATGATTAAATTTTTTATTTGTTATTATAGTTACATATGATCCAATTTATTTATAATAATTTAATTAATTTCATTTGAATCATAAAGTTTCATGGTTTTTATATAAATCTATTTTTATACTTACAAACACATATTTTTATGAAAACTTTTTTTAAGTGAATAATGTTTTTCTATTTTAATTAATTAAAATAACCCATAATGAGGAATTATTGAAATAAAATTTCTATAATATATATATATATATATATTAACTGATATTAATAGAATGAATATTTCTATTCATAGAGTTAATGTAAAATCATCTTTTCCTTGAAAAATGCATTTTCCCAAAAAACAACTTTGCGTCATGCCTTGCGAGATTATTATAAAATGAATTTATACCACTTATAGGGATTTAATTTGGTAAAATGGATTCCATATTTGAAATCATAAAAATTTATATTTTTAATAAGGCCATTTAAATTTTTTTCCATAATAAATCGTAAAAATAATAAAAATTTATCACCATGGTTAAATGGTAAATTAGGTGATTAAGGTTACAAATAACATGAAAATGACTAAAAATTGACCCTAAAACTTTCCTTTATCCTAACATATAAGTTTATTCATGAAATTTATAATAAAGTATCAAATATATGGCCACTTAATTCCCTATATCCTTGATTTTATCCTTTATAATAATTAAATAAAAGATAAAGACAAAAATGACACTTTCTTAATTTCAATAACTATAATTTTATGAAACAAGGATAAGTAAAACTTAAACTTGGTTATAAAGAATAATTTTTAAGAAAAATAATTTTTTATTATGGAAAATTATATCTAATTTTTAGTTTTTAAATAATTACCTTAAATTCTTACATAACGATGACATAATATTTATTCAATTAAAAGATAAATAAAATAAATGATTTTAAAAATATTAAAAGTAATATAATTTTAAATAATTATTATGTTAAATAATTTTTATGGTAAATATAACTTGTTATAAAGGTTTTAATGGAATATATTTGAATTTCTTTTTAGTCATTTTGTTTTCAAAGTCAAATTAAATGAATAGTTCCAAAAACAACATTAACGATATTTTATAATAAATAATATTTTATTATATGATTTAAAATTCATAAAAATAACATATTCAGCTAATTAAATATGATATGGTTTAAAATAACAAAAAAATTCCATTTATTTTCTAATTTCCTTTTTATAGTAATATCTTTAACCCTAAAGAGTAAAAAATTTATTATCTCGGTAATTGTAAAAAAAGGTTAATAAGGGTTAAAATAAAGAGATAAGTGTAAAAAACTAACCAAAACATGTACATATTTTATTTAATTATATTTTTTCAACCCATACTCATTATAAATTATAATTATATTAATTTGGATACTTTTTTCGATGAAAATTAATTTATACTAATTTAATATTTTGAGAAATTCAAAAAGTACCCCTTCCCTAAATTATAAAAGGGAACCTTCTATCCTATTTAATTAACACTTAAAGAACCATTTATTTCATCCCATAAATACCCAAATATCTTAATTAAGTCCATTACCATATCCTATAGGATTTTTTTATTATAAAACCATCCTAGGAAGGCTTTATGTGTAAATCTAAAGTAGTTTCTTGAAGAAGAGGTATTGTTTTTAGGTGAGTATTTTTATTTTATTTCTTCTTAAACCTCCTTCAAGTATTATTCAAACATTATGATATAATAAAATCATTATATTTTATATAATTATATGTTTTTATGTTAATTTAATACCCTATATCCATCTCATATTCCGTCAAATGGGAAACAAAAATGTTGTTCGTGTGTATAGCGGACTACCGCCCCGCGAACCGATGTAATTCATTTTCCATCACCACCGATCATGATTTGTTTTAATGATTTATTTAATATATATATATATATATATATATATGATATCAATGACATAATTTTAATCCTATAAAGATAATATATCTCATAATTTCCTACCTTTCTATTCATTTAAAAATGATAATGTTGTTCATACGTACGTGAGGATTACCACCTCCACTAAGCGATGCAATTAATTTTTCATAACCACATAAGTTGAATGATATATATAAGTGTATTTAAAGAAATAACATTATATTTATGTTATAATAATTATTATGGAAACAAAAAATAATACTTATGTTCTTTTTATCACGATCGTTGAAAAATGGAAACGTTACTCATGAGTACGTACGACTTACCATCTCCAAGATTTTATTCTCCTATGGTTATTTATAGAAATTTCAAGATTTACTTTAATTTTATACTCTTTATGTACTCAGGATAATAAAATCACATGTTAAGGAAAACTGACTTGTTTTTATACTCGAACAAGGATATTTTTATTCCAAATCCATATTTTCCTTAAAATGTTTCAATTAATATTTTTAATATTAATATTCTTTTTATTAAATACATTTTTAACAATGTTTTACTTTTAAAAATTGGTTTTAAAGGAAACTTCTTATTGTTTTCCAATCGAGGTACTTTTGAGTTTTTACAAAAAATGTGAAAGAAACCATTTTTTAACGTACTCAACATGAACAAAATTTTCCCATATTCATGACCACTCATTTATTTGAAGAATATTTTAAAAATTTACAAGGTTCATTTCAAAATAAAAATTATTTCTTAATATTCTGGAATTTTTTAGTTTTTAAAATTAATTTTCAAAGTAAAAAGGGTATTTTCCTCAAGAATGTTCTTAATGATATTTTATGGTATTTTTATTCACCAACGACAAGAATATTTTATTTTAATAATAATACCCTAGGGTTATATTATTATGATACTATATTTATTCTTTCTCAGGATGGTTTATGATCAGTTTGACCATGTAAAGTTTTAACATTCTCTTTCTTGATTAATTTTGTGGTCATGAAACTCTCCCTTGAAGCATTCACCTTTTTGTTGTCATTGGACATTATATGTCTCTTAAATATTGATATTATTTATCATTAATATTCATATTATTAAAAAATATATAATTTTTATATATGGTGTTTTACTATGAAAATTATTTGATCTACTAGAAAAATCTTTGATAAATTTATACTCTTTACTCAATACAAATATTTATTGATAAGGTATATTGTTTATAAATTGAATTGATCAATAAATATATGAGGAATGAATTAGAAATGAAGTGATGGATGGGGCCTGGTTGTAGATATCCCCTTAATTAATTAATAGGCCTCATGATACAAATCATTAATCTAGCATTAAAAGGGTTTTTGGTGTATACCCACATATCGATTAAACTATCTTGGCACAAGGATTTTATACTATAGATATCATAATGTATAAAATCTTGATGTTCAATATTAAGCATGTAATTCATTGAGAATTTATTTATTATTAAACGTGATATTTTTTATTTATATTATCCATGGATGTATTTCATTCTCATTTTATTGATTAAATGACATGTATTTTCTGCTATTACTTTTCCATACTAATTATGCCTTATTTACTCATGATAGCTTTTGTTGTACATAACCCTTAATAAGAATATAAGATCACCCTTATTTTGTCTCCTTTATAAAGGATAAGAAGAAGGAATCTTTGAAAAATTTCAAGGAAGTACAATATTTACTTTCACTTTGTCTTGTATTTTATGCTTTCTAAAGTAATATGAGATTTAAGTATGTATCTGGTTTACCAAGACTACTAAATTATTTGGTCCTTTGGAATATGGATCCTTGTATATAGTGATAATTTAATATGGTAACCACTGGTGTTGGGATATTAAGGTTAGGGTATTTATAGATAAGTCAAAAATAAATTCAACCAATAAATTTAGATAAGTTTATGTGAAATTGTTAACCTTATCTATTAGTTTAACCCCCTCATTAACCCTTTAAAACATAACCATGGTAACAATTTTTTCAATCTCAAAAGGTTATAAAATTAAATTTAATACATAAATGAACAATGAATGATAGGCTTAATATTTTCTCATCCAATTTAGTTTATATAGGATTTTTAATATTTTATAATGATATAAAAATAAAATTTAAACAATAAATACCATTTAAGTTCATTTTCAGGACTATTCACAAAATTTAAATTTAAACAAATAAAGAAAAAAATAGATTTTGAATAAAATTATTAACCATGAATTATACATTATAATTATCCAATAAATTCTTGTAACACCCTAATTCATCCAAAATATATCACTTTTAATGTTTTTTAAATCATTTGCTTGATCTTTCTACACCTTTCACAAGCGCTACATCAGCGTTGTGTAAGTGTTCAAGTTAACTATACCATCAATAAAAATGAAATATAAATTCATATATAAAAAATAAGTTTTTAATATTAAAAAAATATTTATAACCCTTCAAAAAAAAATTTATCTATGAAAAAATATTATATATATTTAATGAAATAGAGTGACATTTTGTAATTATCCTTTAATAAAAATAATATAACTGTTATAATCAAAGGAAATTAGTATAAAAATATGATATTTTCAAATATAATATTATTCTAGTAAAAATTAAATCATATAATTAAATAAATTAATTTTTTATATTGATTTTTAGACCCTATACCATAGTTTTAACCTCGTTTAACCAATTTCCCCCTTTATCGAGGAGATAAACTTTTATCATGGTTACTATTAATTATGACTAAAAATGAAATTGAAATTATTAAATAATTTTAATATTTTGATTTCAAATATGTAATAAAATTTCTATGATTTAATTTACATAATATGTAAAAATTAGTTTTAATATAAGTGCACAAAGTGCAACAAAAACCGTTATTTGAAAAAATACTCGTTTTAACCATAAAAATGATATTATACCAAAAACATGTATAATGTTGATTTCCATGGAATTAATCGGGTTATGTTTAATAAAAATAATCTTATGTTACATTAATACAAATTTATAACCAAATGTAACATTGAAATTTCTTGGATTAAAATAAAAGGAATTATAGTTTCTACAAAATCTATATTTTTCACTATTTACCCAAAAATCAACATTTTCAGAAAAATCCAAAAATTTTATCTTAAAATTATTTTGATAAGATGATTTAAAAAAGTATATCCTTTTTTCAAATACAATTTATAAAAGTGGTATAAATTAATTTTAATATCTATGCACAAAATCCCATAAAAAACATTTTTTCAAAAAAATGTATTTTTGAAGCATAAAATGACTGTATTTTCATTCCTTGACTAATAAATATAATTAATGTTCATTAATTTTATTATAAATATAATCTATTTATTTCATTATATTAATTTATAAATAATTATTTGTTTAATCCATTAATATAAAAATATATTACACGTATAAAAATATTTTTATGAAAAATATCTTTTTTTTCCTTCAAAATATTTTATCTTTATTTATAACCAATTGAAAATAAATGTATGATTGATTATTAATTTTATTATAAAAAAATTCAAATATATATTTCATAATGAGGTTACTTCTATTCATACCCACAAATCTAATGATTATGTTATAATTATTATATTTAAATAATAATATATCTATAGTATATCACAGTTAGTTTATGCTTGGGGTTGTGTGTGATACATGCTATTGAAGACATTATAAAATATCAGGGTGTTACATTTTGAATAATGGTAAAACGCAATCCCTTAATTGATACATCATTGTATATCACAATCCTTTCTCCACTAATGGGTAATATGTGTATAGGTGTATTGAACAACCTCCTTTTAAGCTCTTTAGTGTTGTCTTCATAATTTTATGTTTAGAGAAACTTCAATGCCTTTTGAGTTTATAAGGTTTATAGATTTAAAAACTCTGATATATTTCTCACAAAGCATTAATAGTATCTTTATAGTCTAAAAAACTCTATATCTATGTTATAATAGTTATTATGGTCCATTATTTAGTCATATTAATCATATAAGGATATAAAAATATACTCTCACTTTTGAATATTTATCCCATTAATGATTCCTTTTACACACAAAATTTATACTTACAAAATTTGGAGTATAATTTATCCTTTCTTATGGTATTAAGAATAATTTTTAAATTCTCATCATGCTCTTTCTATATCTTAAAATATATGATAATATCATCAATAAAGACTGCCAAAAATTTATTGAGGTAATCTTTACAGACATTATCTATAAAATATGTGAAGATTAAAAGGGGATTTATAAGTCCCAATGGTATCACTAAGAATTTATTTGGATTATATCTTGTATGAAAGAATGTTTTAACTATATGTTACCTATTCAACCTTAGTTGATGAAATCTAGATCCAATGTACACCTTTAAGAAGTACTGATCCCTATTAAGTTGACCAAACAGGGCATCAATACAGGGTATAGGATACATGTTCATTGATCATGATCTCTTTAATATGACAATAATCAATGAAAATATGCATTTACCCAGCCTTATTTTTAAAAAATAGGATAGGTAAACTAGATGGTGATGCACTTGGGTATATAGAACCCTTTTCTATATTCTTTGGTAACCACATCTCTAATTATTCTAATTCAATAGGGGCAACTCTATAAAGACTCTTCGACATAGGAATAAAAAAAGTATGAGTTTGATTCAAAACTAAACCTCATGATATTGGAGAAGATTGGGTAAAACATTGAGAAATACATCACCATATTCATTCACAATCATCACATCCTCTATATTGAGATTCTATACAACTATTTGGGCTCAGTATCCCTCATTGTTAAGTATCATATTTAGGCTTTTATTGATGGATAATCATGAATTGATTTGGGATATGAAATGTGATTTCCCAATCTCAATAATTGTTATAGGATATATATAATGGAGATAATGTTCCATTAAGACTATTTTGTATATGATACAATAGTCCAATCATATTTATCATTAAAGTAAATTTTAAAATAATATTTTCCACCATTTTCATGAGATGAATGGATATATCATAAAAAATGATTCGGGTATATTTTAAAGGGGTATAGAAATGTGATTTCCATGCCACTGCCACTACAATCGTATTCTAAAATTTTGGATATTACATTTCATGGTTTAGAAAAACCATTCCAATGCCTCCAATAACCTATCCAATTATAGAGTATGATTGTCCTAAGCTGTAAGGAGTCATCTCTAAGAATTTTAAGGGTACAAAAACTATATTTTACAACTATTACCTAGTGTTATTTTCAAAGGTTTAGGTAGATTAATGTTAAGATTTAATGTTTTACTGATTCATCCTATATAGGCTAGCATTTAAAGAAATATTTCATTAAACGTAACACACATGGTATAAGTTAATGCATGCATACAATGCATGTATGGGTAAAGGAATCGAATTATGAATTTTAACACATGATTTAATGAATGAATTGTTGATGAGTGTCCTTAAAGGATATATAAATCCATATACCATTGGGTAAAAGTAAAATTAATACTTTTATGATTCTTGGATGAGACTTACCGTCATCCTGAAGGTCCCCCTCTTATTACTCCTTAACACTAAGTGGCACTTTCATGTTGTAGATGAATAAATATCTCATTTGTGTTTTGAAGGATTCTACTCAACCCATGGATACCTATAGAGGTGGTATTTCCATCGAATAACACTCCAATGATCTTAAAACCAATGAGATGGTAAAGTGGATCTTCGGTGTAAGGTGAACGATTTTTCTACAATTATTTATTTCTGATATTTTTTTATATTTATTAGAATGGAAATCTTAGCCTAGGGATTAAAACCCCATCTGTTATATATTTTAAATGGTAATAGACACCTAAGAATCCCAATAGTGGTATCATATCATCCTATGCTTTTAGATTTGTGAAGAAAAATGATATCATATTGCAGATCACCTAACAGTCATAAAATATACCAAGTTATATTGTTTAGAAAGTTTTGTAACATGAAATATGAGATAAAATATCATAATCCATGGAAAGGTTGATTCCCATAGATTTATAATGATCATATCATATGATAACTAATATCATAACCTATGATATCACTTGTTCCATGTTTTTAAAATAGAGAATCTAATTGCTAAGTTTATATCAAACTCTATCTTAAAATATAATATGTAATAATGGGGAACAACACATATAATAAATCATAATATAAAATTATCTATCATATTCTAGGATTGTGATATCATTCATAAAGTATGATTGTTACAAGAATAATCCACATTTTATATATTGTCACATATGATTAAGTTTTGATTGTGATGTATAATTTATATCATATTCTAGGATTATGAATAAATCATTAAATATAATTGGGAAGGAATTTTTTATTTATATTCAATTATGAACTGAATTTATTATTTATAATTCATTTATAAATAATTATAAAACATATTTTTGGATATTTATTAATTTATGAAATGTGTATAATTTAATTAATTATAAAGAGTTTATAATTAATTAATTTAATGTTTTTGAATTAATTATTAATAAATATTAAATAAATATTAAATGTTAATATAAGAAATACTCTTTATAAAATTATATGGAATGCCTTATGGATTAGAAATAAAGTGTTTATTTAGTAATCATAAGGGGTAAATTAAAAATTGTTTAAAAATTACAAAATAAGAAAAAATATAAAGTGTTAAAATTTAAATTATGATTTTTTAATAATTAATTTATTTGAATTTTTTAAATTAAATACTTATTTGTGATATTATTTAAACCAAATAAAAAGAGTTTTTATTATTTATTTGATCAAGGTTTAAATAATGTTTTTTATATGATATATAGATTATGTAAAATGTTTAGATAATATAAATTTGGCAATAAAATGTTTATAATTCATAAAAGTATCATACATTTAAAGTAAATTTCATGTAATTAATAATATTAAGAGTTCATATTATTAATACAAAGGGTTTATATTCAAAATTATTAGATTTTCACAATAAATAAGCTAAAATTATAAAATGTTTATTGTTTACTTTTATTTATGAATTGTTCATAAATAGTTATCCTATGTTTTAAAATTTAAAAAGTTCTTTTATTTAAAGGTCATTCCATAATTTATTTATTGTAATAATTTTTTATATATTATTAATATATGTATACTTTAGTTTAATATGTAAAACTACTTCTTAGATATCATACATTAATTTAAGATTTATATGCTAGGTAAAATTACATAAGATTTGGTTTTCATATACCATGACATTGATTTGTAATTAAACTTATTATATTAATTTTAGATATTGAATATAGTTTATATATATTAAGTGTCATAGTTATGATGAATTGAATTATCTCTTGAGTAAATTATACTTGAGTAGAGAGACTTCGATTCAGATTTCCCATTGTCCAGGAGGCTTATGATTTATTCAAGAAAGATGAGGGTTGAATATCTGTGGCTTTGAGCTACTCATGTAAATATTGTCAATATAATATAATTATAGACCTTTACATGAAGTGTTCATTTACCATATGCATTATAAATATTTTGATATCTGTAAATATACTTCACATTTATTTTCAGTTGAGCAACATAAAATTTCAATTGTGTAAAGATTTACACATAAATATGATTTGAACATATTTTTTGGTAGATAGAATATGATTCTAAAACTATATCATTAGAATCATGCATATACTAATGGAATAACATGATATAATATGGGGAGAATAAAACCACTTCTAAATACGAAGTGTTAGAGTCCTTCTAAAGAGTACTTTTCAAGACCTCGACTATCCAACCAGATAGTTTTGTTTCATAGATGGGATCCACTTGATTATATTGTGTAAAGAAAAAAAGTGATAAGGTTACTCTAATGGTTAGGACCTTGTTCATGGAATTTTATATGGGTTATACTTATCTGGGAAACCCTAATGGTTAGGATACTGGTGGAATAGAGTTGAGTGAATCCATATGATGAATTTGGAAAAGGTGTTTATCTACTCAACTATCAATGAATGATAACTATTATGGTTAGGATAATAACCCACCTAAATAAGTAATTGGTGAGATGGAAATTTTAGAGGACTCATTAATTAGTGAAATATGGATCTTATCCCACTAATGTACATGAAAAATATAAAAGGGGTCATCATTTTTGTGGGATTCCATTTAATAAAAGTCCTTATTATATAGTAATAATACATTATACTCATATTATAAAAGACTATTTTGTATATAATAACATAATCATTATAAAACATAGATTTTAGATCCATCCTATAGGAAGGGCAATATTAATGTAATTGAATCCTAAGATTGGAAACTTAAGAAATATTATTAAGTATAATTCTATGTGTTATAATAACACTAACCCAAGTAACCAATTGTTGAAATTGTTAAACAAGTGAATCTAGATGCTTATAAATAATAAAATGATATAACTAGTGTTTAAATGGGATTATATGTATAATAATCTAAGGAATTTTAGTCACATATGCTCAATATTATTGGGTATGTCAATAATATTCAATAAAATTGAGTATGTTAATGACTAGGAGAGATTGAGGATTTCATAAAGGGGTTTTATAGTTTAGGAATTCATACAATTATCATTTATAAAATTTCTCTAATAATATGATTGAGTCTAAAAATGTTTACCTAATATTATCAAGAGTTTATAATAGATAAATTAGACATGTGAGGTCAAGGTTTTTATTCTATGTATATAGTACAAGTGATTGAAGGTTCAAATCAGAATAAGTAAATTTAGTTGGAGAGTCCAATAATGTTTCTTCAAGTAGCTTGATAAGTTCATTTAAACCGAAAGAATTATTTAATAATTAAGGATCAATGATTATATATGATGGTATTACTTGAGATACCTGATGGGTTTTTTAAAACTCCACATAATGGCCATTCTAGGTATTAATGTAATAACAATGAATTATTTTATTTTTAAGGGAATATGATAACAAATTTATAATTTATAAATATTTTATATATACATGATTTCAAAATCGAGGGAATAATTTATAGATCTCATTTTTTTCATTTGATTTATGAAGAAAAGGGTTGATATAAAAAATATTTATATGTAAAGTAGTTTATCAATCTTAGATGGATATTAAGAGGATGTGTATCATTATCCCATTTTTCTTATGTGATAAGAGAATTTATTCATTAAATAAATATTTTTAGTGAATAAAATGAGATGATTATTTGTATACACATGGTTTATGATTTATTATATTATATAATATGTTTTAAAGTGTTTTATTTAGATAGTTATTAAAATATGAGGGAAGGTGTTCCTTCCACCCATCGGTGGTATATTATAATAAAGTATTTTTTTAGAGGAAAATGATGTAAACACATAGAATAATATATATGATTTATAAATAATAATTAATTTATTAAATATTATAACTAAAGAAAATAATATTATTTCCTAACAAAAAGGAGTTTTTGTTTTCAAGAAGGATTTTATAACAATAATATAATGTTTAAGAGACTAGTGGGAGTATATTTTAACTTAGATAATTTCAAAGGTAACAAATAAAAAGTTATATTAGTTTAAAAGTAAAATTATTTTTAAATTGAAACCATAAAGATTTTAGGATATATGATGGTAATGAAAAATGTAAAGTTTACATTTATTTACCCTAAAAAGTGAAGATACCTGTTTCCTAAATTATTGTTCTAGTAAAAATAAAAATAGTGTTTTATTTGATTTTCTAAAAGAGTTTTAGGGTATAGAAATAAAAAGTGTTACATTTAGATACCATAATAAAGTGTGTGTCACTTTATCTTAAAGGATTTTAGGGTATGTTGATAAGTAAAACTTTAAATAGTTAAATTATTTACCAAAACATTTAAAGGAAGTAGTTTAATGTAAATGGTTTCGAAGATGATGATGTTGCATTTATAAAAATTTCTAGGTAGTCAACAAAATTTTACATTATACCATTTGATGTTGTGTTTTCAAGAAGTTTGAATATGGTCAAGGAGTTGGAATTTTGGAATATGATTCATAAATCTCACCACTATTAAAACTTTTTTTATTTATTTATATTAGTCACTAAAGAGTCTAATAGGTGGGTTTTATCGGATTGTCACATAGACATGTGGCAAAAATTATATATAGATGCAATTAGTTAATAAAACCAAAAAAAGTTTTGCAAAAATAAGGCTGATCTAGTAGTCTATCTTATATGATACATTAGATAGGTTCTTATGTTGGTCTTTAAAAAATATTATTAAAAGAGTTTTAATAATATAAAACATATTATATAAAATAAAATATCCACTTTATCATTTTTTTCACGTTGGTTTCATAGATGTATATATTGATTGTAATGAACCTGATCCCAATAGTCTGAAGCTAGTGTCTACTTTATTATATTGGAAAAGGAAACAAGGAATCACATCCTGAAGGACCAAATAGTTTAGTAATCATATTAAACTAGATAAATACTTGAATCAAATTTACATTTTAAAACATATAATATAACTAATTATTTTTCTTGATAACTACATTATTTCCATTAGCATATACCTACCAATCAATCATAAAACACTTCTTGGAATCCTTGGTAAAAATAAAACATATGAAAGGGGTGAGCTCAGATGCTTAGTAAGGGTAAGCATACAATGAAATAGATGAATAAATAAGACATAATCAATATGGAAAGGTAAATAACTGAAACACATGCCATTTAATCAATAACTTTAGCATAATATTATTGAAATAAATGATGATCAAATAATTCATTATAAATAATCACATGAGGATGAAACTTAACCATGAATAATATAACTAATTTAATAATCACATGGAATGTCAATAAAATAATTCATAATGATGGAATTCATAATGACGGACATATAAAGCACACCATCGAGTCCTTTTTCCAATACATCTAATACCATCGAGGTTTTATTCCAAGAAATCTTATACCGTTGAGGCCTCATGCCAAGACATCTATATAAATGATCAAGAAATTGACCAAAACCATATATAGTTGGTCTCATGAGACCCACCTATGCATTGAGGGGCTATAGTGGGCCCCACACATCACTTAATAATTCCAATTATTTCTTAATATGAAAGGGGTAAAGCATAATAAACATAAAAATTCATATTAAAAAACTAACATAAAAAATGTTAACAATTAGCCCAATCAGTAAACATAATCATAAACCATCCAGAGTAATATGAATGGTATCAAATTGGTTTATCCCTAGTTAAAATAATCATAAAACATTAAATGAAATAATAAGGATGAATCAATATAACATATCCCCACTCGATTATAAGTACAATTAAGGTTTTATTTTATTGATGGATAGAAATACCATAAAAATATATTTAAAAATATCATTGAGGAAAATATACTTTTCATTTTGAAAATAAAATTTTAAAAATAATAGTTCAAAAAACATTTTGAAAACTATTTTCTTTTAAAATAACATTTTGAAACTATTAAGGAATATTTAAAACATTTTTGTTTTCATGACTGAAGCAAATTTCATACATGATGAGTATGTTAAAACAAAGTTTTTTTCCACATTTTTAGCATGAATAAACCATATAATTTGGGGATAAGGGTTCAGTCTTGCTTAAGGGGACCACAGTGAGTGCTGTTCCAACTTTATTATGATAATAACCTCTACACCGGTCTCTTCCCCTCCACGGGGGAGGGATCTTCATCATACTTTAGAGGAGTGATGAATTAATTTCCCTCATTTTCTCATCCGGAGCTCCTTCCACCATTCCCCTATTTCATTTTATTCCATAAGGTTCCTGATTTGTATCTTGGTTTCCCTAACATCCAAATATCCATTGAAGAATTCAATGAAGCTTCATCTCTCCTCGGTCGGACATTGATTTCTCGATTTTTGATGAAACAGACTTTGGTGGATGCATTCGATCGGTTCATGTTTAGTTCATGGGATTTATAGAAGAGGATTATTTTAGGGTTTCTTGATTGTAAGAACATCAGGATTTAGTTTGCATTGCATGAGGATTTGATCAAATCAGGAGATTTATCACTCTATAGCTATAATGGATCATGCTTCTTTCTCTTTATATGGTATAATGAGTTTCATTTGAAACATGATTATCTAGCAGTCCTGATTTGGGTGAGTTTCCTGAACCTTCCTTTAACCTTTCAAAATCCTTAAATATTGAAGATTCTTGGGAACCTAGTTGGTAGGTTATTGTGTTTTGATATTCATACAACATTTCTTTTCAATCATGTTAATCCTCACACCTGTGTGAAAATTGATGCCTCAAAAAAACCCATTTTTTTAGATATTAGTAGGATAAGAGTATCATTTTAGATAGTAAGTCTTTATAAATCCTAGGTAGATTTATTTTCAGTGTGTCGGTGAATGGGTCATTATTAGGTGTCTTGCAGGTGGGGGTCTAGACAACTGATTATTAATGCTGGTTCGAATGTTTTAAGAAATGGCAAGTCTCATGTGACTTGTGTGGCTGCTGAATCCTATGGTCAGGGGTAGATGGTTAGGAAGACTGTGGATTAGGTATCCTAATACAAATATCAAGATCCAAGTCCCTTGGTTTTTGACATTTTCAGTCAGGTGAGGATGGAATTGGGTGTTCCTCAGCCTTTTGTGAATGATTCTTTGGATCAAAGAATATAAGAGATGGGGAAGGTGATCATCTCGGCTTTGAAACCTCTTATGGTGGATTCTGGTGATACCAATAAGGCTAGAGAATAAGAAACAAAATATTATGAACTTATAAAGGGTACTTATTCAGATTTTAATGACTTGATCAATGTTTCAGGTGGTGCAGACTTAAGAAGAATAATTCTATATAGGGAGGTGGTAGCCATAAAATTGAGGAATTTATTTGAATGATTGCTGGAGGATGAATTGGTTTAGTAGGTCAAATGGGACTCAGTTAGTACCTCCTTGGATGTGAAAAAAGATTGTGGGAGTTATTTCAATGCATGTGAATTAGAGGAGTAAGGTCATAGAGAAGGGTATTTTAGGCCGAAGAGAACCAAGAGTCGGAAAGTGAGAAAGGAATAATCTTTTTTACCTCCTCTAATAGAAACACGTTCATTGAAGAAGTTGATTGGAAAGAAATCAAACAATGAGGTTTCTCGTCATTAGAGGAAGTCGGGTGATGGTTTGGATCAAGCCTTGGAATTTCTTACGAGCTCTGAAGAAGAAGTGGTCGAGTTAGTCCTGTCTCTCAATGCCACTGAAGAGGAATCTTCCAGAATGATGGGAAGGTCATTGAGGGTGTCTCTCAATAAGGATTAATATAAATGGATCTAAAAATAGGATCTGATTCTTATAGGTGGATTCAACAATGGGAAGATCAACATTGAAGAGTATATCCAATCATGGGACAAGTTGGCCTTTTTGTTTGGAGATCTTCTAATAGAGGAACTAAACACTCAGGTAACCAATATTTCATGGAAGTTTCTTAGGGAAACTATATCTAGTAGGATTAAGTTGCACTTCAATGACTCTGTTATCTCTTTTTTGTAGTTGAACTCCTGGTGTCTCACTTTTTACTTGAAATCATTTGATTAATTAAAATTTAATTTTCAGTAACATTTTCAGTAAAATCCAAACATGCATTATTTTGAAAATGATATAAAGTTTCTGTTAATTTATTTTTTGGAAAAATTAAAAATGGGTAAAAATTTATTTAATAAATTATTTTGAAAATTTTAAAAAAAATATTTAATTTTTTTATAAAACATGGGTTTTGATAAAAATAGATTTTCAACTGAAGATGGAAATAAAATCAATTTTTCTTAAAAATATTTTCTCAATTATTTTAAGGAAAACAATTGTTGAAAATTGTAATATTACATAAAAAAAGTACAAGACTAACCATATTAGTTGAAAATATATTTATTTTAACATATAAATGTCAAATAATTCCCCCACGAGAGACTTAAACAAAAATAATCCGGTATAATGATAAGAATGTGAAATAAACCCTTACCACTTTGGTAACTTTTGAATCATAAGCCAGCTGAAATAAATAACATTAAATGATAAATTAAATACCATTAATATAAATTAATTCTTGATATAAAACAAAAAAATGGAAGTATATACACCACATAAGATAAATAAGTGGTGAATATGGTACATGTCTCACATAAGTAAAAGTGAGATGAGAAACCCTTACAATTATCATAATGTTGAAGTGATAATTAATCAATAAATCGATTATGTGTTTCAAATGTAAATACACATAAATTTAAATAAAATACAAGGTAATAAAAAGTCATTATACACATAATCTTATAATGACATAATTAATGAATTATAATTTTAACCTAAGGGACAACAATTGAGATAAAAAATCACTTACGACACTCTTTCTTTTGGTTGAACATGATTTAATATACTGTATATTAGTTTTAATCATGTTATTAACTTATATAAGAACCATAATAATGTTTATAATATAATATATGGTCCTTTTATAATATATTATCACCCTTTTGTTAATAATATTTCATTATTTTCAATGTTTCAAGTGTTAATTGCCTTGTTTTCTCATGCATGTTTTGTCCTGAAAGGTCTTATTCTTTCAAATATTATATAGTAATATCATATAAAGAATAAATATCATGACATAATTATAATATTTATACATTAATTATAATTTTAATACCAATCATGAATTATGGTTATGAAAAATAAAGTACGTTACAATCATGGAGATGACATGCCATATGTACGCATGAGTAACATTTCCATTTTTCAATGATCATTATGAAAAGGAGTTAAGTAATAATTTATTTTAATATAATGATAATAATATTATATATACCATATTAATTGTTTAAATATACTTATATATATCATACATGTTATGTGGTGATGAAAAAAGTGTCACATCGCTACGTGAAGGTAGTAGTCCACACGTACACGAATGATGTTGTCATCTTTAAGCGAATGAAATGGTAAGAAAGAATACCATATTTTCATAATTATAAATATTTCATAAAAATCATAATTATTTCATGTTTATCAGATATATTTATTAAATTTAACCTTATTTCATTCAATTTAAAGCGTTAGTGAAATACGGATCACATCACATCTTGAGGCGGTAGTCCGCTGTATACACGAGCGACGTTATTATATCCCCTATGTAATTGAAAGTAAATAATATATATATATATATATATATATATATATATATATATGATATAATTACTAAATAGGTATAAATATTTTATATATTATATATAAATAATTTATATCCATCATCATACCCAACCGTTAAAGGTGGTAATTTTAGAATGAATGACATTGGTTTGTGAGGCGATAGTCCACTGTACACATGAATAATGATTTCATAACCCATTTGATGGAAGTAGAGACAGTTGAAGGTTATGAAATTATTATAAAACACTACAGTATATGGTAAATACTGATGCTATTATATAATCATGGTTTAATAATAATTTATGGAGATAGATAAATAAACAAAATAAAGATGCTCATTTAAGAACATTACTCTTCTTTGGGTATCAACTTTAGGTTTTCACCAAATCCTTCCTAGGTTGTATTTTTGACCAGAATAATGATTCTATGATAATAATATTGAATTTGGGAAGTGATTTGGGCATGAAATTGTTGAACCAAGGAGGTTTTAATATGTGAAGAAGAGATGAGAGTGGGTGGCCATTTATAAGTGAGGTGAGTGACACACTTTTAATTTTTTTAAAAGGATTCAATCATACCCATGTTTTTATCATGTCACAAACTTCAAAAATGGAGAATTATAGAACCTATAATAGAAAATGTGGAAATATTTCTGTCCAATTAGTTTTTTACATGTTGGTAGGTTATTTTTAACCCTTATCTTCTTAGTTTAACTCTCAATAAATCCAATTTTACCTTAACCATGATAATTTTTTTTACTATTTTCACTATTCCTTTTGGTCAAAAATTAATTTAAACTTATTAGAAATTAGAAATTATTATGATTATAAATATAGAATATATTTTTCAAAATCCAATTCATATAATTGAAAATTTTAATTTAAAATCAACCCTGTAAATATGATGAGAAAACATGTTTTTTTAAGAGAAAATGTTCCAAAGTTTATAATGTTTTTATATATAAATTTAATATGAAAATAATTCCGATGAACTAAATTAGGTTAATTGATATATAATTTAACTAATTTTACTATAAAACTAATTTATAATATAATTTAAATTATAAATAATTTAAATGAAAATGAAAATTTTATTTAAAATTCAGTATTTTCCACTGCTTATCAACAAATGAAACATTTTAGAAAAATAACAAAATTTAAACCTAAGATAAATTTGGTATTATGATTTAAAAAATGAATTTTATTGTTTTGGATAAAAATTTAAGTGGTAAAAAATAATTTTAAATTATGTGCGTAAAGCATAATTAAACTATATTTGAGAAAAAATGGTTTTCAGAAAACATTTATTTTTATTTTATCTAATTCTTATTTTATTTATAATTAATAGATAACAATAATTTTTATATTTTAGTTATCACTATTCAAACCCTTTATCCCAATAGCTAGTTGATTACTAGTATTTAAATAATAATATTTCACATTTTGTTTAAACTCGATGTTGTTGATAATGCAAGATGAACTCGGTGTTACATCTAATGAAAGATAAACTTAATGTTGTGTATAATGAAAGATAAACTTAATGTTACATTTAATTCAAGATATTTAATAGATTGGATTCATTTTAAAAAATATATATCGTAAAGCATCAGGGTGTTATATTTTATTTTATGCTTGGTGTTGCGTGTTGTATACGCTATCGAATATAATGTTCTTATTTTATAATTTCAGGGTGTTAAATTCTCACGACATTAAATAAATTTCATACTCATAATTTAAACTTGAACTTGGTAATCACGGGTTTGATATTTGAAAATTATTTTGTTGAAAACCAATATAGTAAAAATAGTTAACAAAATATCCTCATAATAAGAGAGGAAAGGGAGTATAAAGATCATATGAAATAACACATAACTAGGTTTCTATGTAGGATAAAATTGGTGGAAATAAAATATATAGACATGGAATAAAAGAATAAATAATTATATAGAGTGATTTAGGTCATTGATGAAAATCAAGTAAACGATCTATAAAAAGTTAAGGGCTTTAAAACCATAAATATATGATGATTTAAAAGACATTTTGATTTATTGGATATGAATTTAATAAGATAAAACTTGTTTCAATATCCTTTTCCTAAAGTTGAGTAATTATTTTACTGTCTACGAATATAAAAAATATACAAACTTGATATTTTTCTACTTCATAATCACAATTTCATCCTTTGGTTGTGCATAGATAAATTTTCAATTCATCGTTTACTCTAAGAAATGAATATCCAAAAATTATTTCTTTATACCTAAAGAATTTAAATTCACTTTTAATGTATTGTAAGATCCATAGTAGAATTATAAGTCATTCATTAAATATTTAATTATTATTATTACAAAATTTTTAGAAGAGGTTATACAATATGCATAAATCTTTATATGGTGAAGTAATACATTAATATCTAAAACCTCATCTAGAGTTCAACTTAAACTATTTTGTAAATGTTTAAACATACGACCCTTTAAAAAAAAATTAAAATTCAAAACTTTAGAAACAAGGTCAATAAATTTCTAAAATGAACTTATCATTAATCCCTCTAAAAATATGAAGTATATCTTAAACCAAAATGTGAAAACCTTTATCATGTATTTTCTTGAAACATTATAAGAACCTAAATTACAATAAAACCTTATTGAAAACATGAATGATTCCTTATTTTTTATGTAAAACAAAGATGGTTGGATATATTCCTTAAGTAAAAAATGTTGTAAACTCTATTGATGATAGAATAAAAAACTTTGACAACAAATCATTAATCAGTTCTAAGGTATTCAGTAATTTTCAATTTACATTATCTGTATCAATCATCTCTTTATCCCAACATCATTATCTCAACATCAGGAACATATTAAGGATTATATTTACCATAAAAATGTGTTTCCCAATAAGTTAAACATTCCATTGAATCACTTTTCTTGGTACCATTCAATACATGCTTTCAAATCCTTTAAGAAATAGAAATGTAGTATAATTATTATGAATTTTATAATTATTATAACTAGGATATTGTTAACAAAACACTAAAATGACATAATTCTTGAATCCAAATAGAAAAAAATTAATCATTACACTTAATCTATGGTAATAGTATAATCTTGAACCTTATTTATTATCATCTTTTGAGGTATACTCATTTGATGATTGAGACATTGATTTGTGTTGTGGCCAATTTCCGTACAGTTGAAACATTGTATATTGGAATTTTTTTATTACCCTTTAAATCAAAATCATGGGGCCCTTTCTCTACAAACTTGTAGAAAAATAGAATTCCTTTTAATCATGTACCATATTGTTTCTTTCCCCAATTATCACATATAGGGAAATCCTTCTTTCCCTTAACCCCTTTATCCATATTTTCTCGAGCCGTCATCTTCTTCTCATGTTTCCCTTCAAAGACATAATATATAGAGGATTCTTTCTCCGTCTTGTTATCACATGACACTATATCCTCATATGATAAGAATGTTTTAGATACTAGTTATCTTTAAAATATTGGCTTAAAATCATTAAATAATTGATCATTCTTACTCTTTGTATTATGATGATTGATACAGTTACAATTCCTTCCGCTAGGCACCATTTCTTAATTATGGAATATAGTAGATCAGATTATATTACTATGAAACATAATGTATAATCCCAAAACTAGTGAAATATTTAATATAAATTGAAAACTTAATTCAAATCTAATCTCATAATTATAAATATAGATTCTTTGGGGATATATCTATTTCAAATCCTTCATAATGGTTTGTAAAGAAAATCTAAATTATCCTAAGCATTTAACCTAGGATTGTCAAACTAGGTTCATATAAAGGATCATTTTCATGCACTAGGTAACTATTAATTCCTACCCAATGTGCCATTTCTATAGCTATTACCCCTAGGTACCTCTATTCCAAAACCACACCCAATTGTAGTATCTAGATAGGGATGTATTTCAAGAAAAACTATATAATATCTAACTTACGAAAACATTTGGATATTCTTCTATGCTTATCCTCAATTTTTATCATGGGTTTATGTTTTGTAATCCATGTTTTCCTAAATATTGTTCCAAAAGTTTCTAATAAACTTCCTATGATACCAACTATAATGACCCTGACCCCTGTATTTGAAGGAGATGTATACTTTATTACATTGGAATAAGATACAAGGAATTACATCTTGAAGGACCACATATTTTAGTAGTATTGGAAAAGATGATACATAGTTGAATCACATTTAAATTTAAAAACATATAATACAACAAAGTATTTTCCCAATAATTCCATTATTCCCCTTAGTATATCTCTACATATCAATCATAAAATACTTCCTACTATCCTAAGATAAATAAAACATAAGAAATGGGTAATATTAGAGTAAGGTTAATCATATGATAGAATCTATGAATAAATACATCATAATAAATATATAAAAGTAAGTAACTGAAACACAATCCATTTAATTAATAACTTGAACATAATATGGAAAGAATAAATGACGATAGAATAATACCATATAAATAATCATATGAGCATGAAACTTAATCATGAATATTATAAATAATCAAATAATTACATGGAATATAAATAACTAAACTCATAATGATAAAACACATTATTATGGATATCTAAAACATACCTTCAAGGACTCATTCTAAGAAATCTAATACCATCGAAGCCTCGTGCCAGGACAACTATATAAATGGGTAAGTCCTTGACCAAACCCATATATATTTTTTCACATGAGACCAAACAATGCATTAAGGGGTGGTAACAACCCCACCCACCACGTACTAAGTCCAATTCACCCCTCATATAAAATCAGTGAAACACAATCAACATAAAAACTCATATTAAAAAACTTGGATACAAAATGTTAATAGTTACCCTAATCAATAAACATAATATTAAACCACATAGGGTAATATGAATGGTATCAAAATGGTACATCCATAGTAAAACTAATCATAAAACATTAAATGAAAGAATAAGGATTATATCAAAATAACATATCCTCAGTGGATCATAACTACAATGAAGGGTTAATGTTGTTGATGAATAGAAATACTATTAAAACATATTTAAAAACATTTTGGTGTAAAATATTATTTTCATTTTGAAAATAAAATTTTAAAACAAATAACAAAAAAAATTGAAAACACTTTTCGTTGAAAATAACCTTTGAAACTCATAAAGAAATATTTCAAACATTGAGTGGACATGACTGGAGAAAATTATGTATATCCCAAGTATGTTAAAACAATGATTTATTTCACATTTTAGTAAAATCTGAATAATAATTGTTTTGAAATAAATATGAATATTCGTTTAATTTTTTTTATGGAAAAAGTAAAAATGGGTAAAAATATATTTAATAAATCATTTTCAAAAGGTTAAAAATAGTTTTATAAAACATTGGTTTTCATGAAAACAAATTTCCTTCCAAAGAGAGAAATAATATCAGATTCTATTAAAAATATTTCACAATATTTTTAAGTACCAAGGGTTAAAAAATTGTATTATTACTTGAAAAATTACATAAACAACCATATTATAAGAAAATATATTTATTTTAAGTTATAAATATGAGGTAATTTCTCTAAGGGGTACTTAAATAAAATATAATCCCATATAATGATGAGATTGTAAAATAAACCCTTACCACTTTGGTATCTTTTTAACTATAATACCCATGAAATAAATAAATTTAAATTAAAATTTAAATACCATTAGGACAATTTAATTAATTAAATAAATAAAAAATGCAATAATATACACCACATAAGAGAAATAAGTTTTGAATATGGCGTATGTCTCACAAAAGTAAAAGTGAGGCGAGAAGCCCTTATAATGTTCATAATGTTGAAGTGATAATTAATAAATGAATAAATTATCTATTTCAACTATAAATACACATAAAACAAGTGTAAATATAGATTAAGGTAATAAATAGTCATTATACACATAATCTTATAATTATATAATCAATGAAGTAGAAGTTTAACCCAAGTGACGAAAATTGAGTTAAGAAATACCATACCTCACTCTTACTTTGGATTTAACATGATTTAATATCCTTTATAGTGGTTTTAAACATGATATTAACTTATAAAATAACCATATTAATATTTATAATATCATACATGATCCTTTTATAAGATACTATCACCCTTTTGTTAATAATCTTTTATTATTTTCATTATTTTGGGTGTTAATTGACTTGTTTTGTCATGCGCGTTTCATCATGAAAGGTCTAGTTCTTGAGAATATTATATATTTATATGAAATAAAAAATAATAATCATAACATAATTATCATATTTATACATCAATTATAATTTTAATAATAATCATGAAATATGGTTATAAAAAATTAAGTATGTTATGATCATGGAGATGGCAGGCCATGCATACGCATAAGTAACGTTTCCATTTTTCAATGATTATTATGGAAATGAGGTAAGTAATATTTTATCTTTAAATAATGATAATAATATCATATATAAAATATTATTTCTTTAAATATACATATATATATAATCCTTGTGGTGTGGTGATGAAAAGAGAGTCTCCTCGCTTCATGAAGGTGGTATTCCAGACGTACACGAATGATGTTATCATCTTTAAGTAAGTGAAAAGATAAGAAATAATATTATATTTTTATAATGATAAATATGTAATGAATATAATAATTATTTCATTTATATCACATACATTTATTTACTTTAACCTTTTACATTCCATGTAAAATTTTAGTGAAAGATGAATCACATCGCTTCATGAGGCGGTAGTCAGCTATACACGTGAGCGACGTTTTCGTATCCCCTAAAGAATGGAAAGTAAAAAGATATATATGATGTAATGAATCTATACATACAAATATTATTTATATATATATATATCATATATATATATATAATTTATACCCATCATCATTCCCAACCATGAAATTTGGTAATGGAAGAACGAATGACATTGGTTTGTGAGGCGATAGTCCGCCATACACACGATGAATAGTTTAGTAACCCATTTGATGGTAGTGGAGACAATATTAGGTCATTAAATTTTTATAAAAATATCATAGTATATGGGATATAATGTGGTTATTATATCAACATGGTTTAATAATAATTGAAGGAGGTAGAGAATGAAATAAAATAAAGACACTCCTTGAAGAACATTACTAGTTATTTAGGTATCCTCCTTAGGTTTGCACTAAAGACTTGATAGGTAACCTTTTTTTTACCAAAATAAGGATTTTAGAATGAGATAAGGAAATTTTCAAGTGATTTGGATTAGTATTGGCTAAAACAAATAGATTTTATTGTGTGAATAAGATAAGAGATGGGTGTCCTTTTATAAGTGAGATGAGTGGAACACTTGTAATTTTTATAAAATATTCAATCATACCCACGTTTTTATCTTGTAAAATCTTCCAAAATGAGAACTTGTTGAACCTAAAAGAGATAAGTTATAAATATTTCTAGAAAATGGGTGTTGGAAATGTTTTTAGGTTATTTTAAACCCTTATCTTCTTAATTTAACTCCCCATATAAATCCATTTTCACCTTAACCATTGTGACATCCCAGACCTAGATGCCACTTAATGGGTGCCCCAATCTCGGTAGGCCACATAGACTCAAGTGAATCTCCCTAAATTTCAGAGGCTACTGAATACCAAGGAGGGCCTAGGGAGTGTCTATGGGGAGACTATGCCCTCATTACCTAAGTGTAGTGCAACATATAATATAAACATAGGTAAATAGAAGAAGCAATATAAGTAAAATGAAGGCACATTAGAAAATAGAGACAATAATAACAATAACTGAAACAAATGGAATAGTATTCAAAAAATGATAATATGTCACATCACTATAAAAATAGAAAACATGGATACAAGATAGCAGGCATAACATATTCTATATACATATAAAGGAAATCAAAGACTATCCCAAGCATCCTGAGCTCAGACTCGGTCATCTAATATCAATATCCATAATAAAAAAGCAAGAAATCAAGTGTTTAAAGACATATGATTCACCTTTTCAACACCTGAAACTATGTAATCTACTCCAGGTACCAAACAAAATCAGTAGAGGGTGTGAGATAAATCTCTGTGGGCCACAACCAATGATGTCTATAACATCCGTCCCATGTAATGGAAATGTAACAATGTGTAGACATGAATATATAAAGTAAAGTAGTACAATGCAACTAAATACCCAAGAACCTGCATCAGCCCTCAGATGGTGTCTGAACATGTAAACAATTCATTATTTGATTATTACCAGTTTATAAATAAGTCACATGTTATCAATAGTAAAAGAACTAATTTATAACAAGGAAACCTGTAATGATATTTAATAGTGAAGTCCCAAGGTAATAAGGAAGGTGACATAGACCTCAAGGGTCACTAAATCAGTAATTAATGTAGACTAGCATGGGGTAAGATTGTAATATAAGGAGTATAGTCTAAGTCATTCCCTAATGAGACGCCTAACGAGTCCAATGAGTTCATCCAAGTTAAAACATGCCTAAGAAATGACTAGAGTCGATGGGTTTTTAACCATGGCACCTACTTTTCAATGATGAATCCAAGGAGTGTATCCAAGGAATCCTTTAATGATATTAAAGGGATCCTAAATTATCATACTGTTCATCCAAATAATAGAAAAGGATCGGGATCTAGGCGGGTCTCAACTTAAGAAATCCATATCCTTGAATCCGAATGAGGTTCCTGAGTACTCATGGCATTCTCTAATCAGAATCCAAGGTGAGCTTGAGTTATACCATTTCTATTTGATTATAAATTCATGTAATACTTCATTTGGTTCAAGACTTTCCTTTCATTAGTGTGATAAGGTCAAGTAGCATGTAACATTTTAATCAAGTCATAATTAATCAATAAGTCCATTTGGTCCAAACCTTTCCTTTCATTTGTGTGACAATGCCAAGTAGCATGAAACCTTTATTAATTCCATTTAAAGTATATTTAATAATAAAGGTTCATTCTGATACCTTCCATTAATGTGGTAAGGTGTGTTACGATCATGAAACCTATTAATCCTTCACAATTAATCTTGTCAAGTCATATACTTTTTATACTTTCCAATTTCCATTTCACATTTAATTATAAATTGAAGAACTTACCTTAGGAAGATCAAGTGGTGAGAATACATGGTACATTCCATTATATAATTCAAAATAAAAATCAATCCATTTAATATAGAAAAACTTAGCCTTATAAGGGTCAAATGATGTCACACCCTAACGATGGCTCAAACATTTCAAATACTGAAAGACCAATTATGGCATAACATCTTACATGGGATGGATGGAGTTGTGGGTGTAACCACCAACAATTAATCACATATATAGAAATATCATATCTATACAATTATAATGACTATAAGTATGACATGTAAATTCTATAAACAACACCCGATGAAATCAATGGGCCCCACATGATAATCCCAAAATCAATGAACTTGAGGGATGAGTTATATAAAACCCACCAATTAGGGTTGTACAACTCTCATAATTTGATTTCGGGCCTTGATTTGTCTTAGAACAGAGTAGATCTGAGAAAAAGGAAAAAATGATCACAACTTGATAACTAGGTTGAGAGAAAGAGAGGAGAAGAAAGGCTTAAAAGGACTTGAGTACTTATCATTGCACATCTAACATGATGAACACAAGACCGAATGGATCCCTAATAAATGAGGTCTTTCAATCCTTATATTTTCCCTTAAAAAATCTTCAAAATGATATCCATGGAGGTAAATCCTACTAGAACTCATAATAGGAATAAGGAGGGGACTTAATAGATCATTAAGGGAAAATTTGTAAAATTATCCATAAAAATAGCCTATGCAGGGTTTGTTCATATGGTTAGAAAAACTATGTAAAAACTGTGTACGATTACCTGGTAAGAAGGAGAACTTGCTTGGTTAGGCTACACGACCATGCAAAAACCATTCTACATGGTTCTGTCTGAAAATTTCCATCTGTACAGTTAGCCAAGCCATGTGTCAACAGTGTGCTAACCATGAGACATGTCTGGTTTTTTCCAAAAATATGTGTTTCAGGCTTTGAAATTTCCCCTGAAACCCCTGAGACCTTTGTTAAATTATTTGGAATCCATATTAGATCCAAATTAAACATTTAGACTAAAATTTAATGGATCTATACCTGAGTGAAAAATTAATTTCATACAGTCTTCTTCCCTTAAAAGAACTCATCCCTGAGTTCACCTACTAAGAGGATAGAAACACTGTCTGAGAAAAATTCTATCCACTGATCACGTATGTCAGTTTCTCTCTCCCAAGTCTCATCTTATACTCGGTCATGCAACCATAAAACCCATACTAGAGGGATAGACCAACCTTATAGAACCTTTGTGATCCAATAAATGATTTGTACTAGATACTCCTCAAAGGTAGCATCAACATCTAACTCAACTTCCTCAGGATCAAAGGTATGAGATGGCCAACATAATTTTGGTGAAGTTATGAAACATGAAATATGTCATGCATGGAATGGTACCTATTAGGTAATAGAAACTAATAGGATACTGGACCAACTCTCTCTATAATTTCAAAATTCCCTACATAACGAGGTGATGACTTTCCCTAATTTTGTAACCATCTATGACCAAGACTAGGCGATACCCGAATAAAAACATGATCCCTAACTTCGAACTCAAGAGTTCATCGATAGAGATCACCATAAGATTTCTGTCTAGACTGAGCAGTAGTCATACACTTTTTAAATAGATTAACATGCTCTAAAGTCTCCTGAATGAGATGAGGACCTAGTAGGGCTACCTCATCTTCCTCTAGCCAGAACAGGGGTGAACGACATAGCCTACCATATAAGGCCTCAAAATGATTCATCCAAATTATTTCTTGAAATTTGTTATTATAGGAGAACTCAATGAGAGGGATATGATTTTCTCTTGAACCACCAAAATCAAGGACACATGCTCTAATAATATCCTCCAGAACCCATATTTTCCTTTCCGATTGTCCATCAATACGAGGGTGAAAAGACATTATTAGAAGAAGCTGTGTTCCCATAGCCTTCTGCAAAACCTACCATAACCATGATGTGAAATGATAATCCCTATCTGAAACAATAGTACAAGCAACCCAATATAGTCATATTATTTCATGTACATACTATTTTTCCATCTCATAATTTGAGAAAGACTCCCAAATATAAATAAAGTTTTTTGATTTTGTTACTCGGTCAATGACTACACAAATAGCATCACTACCCCTCGATGACCTTAGTAATTTGATTATGAAATCCCTAATAATGTCTTCCCATTTCCATTATGAAACTGGAAGTGGATGTAACATTCCTAAAGGTCTCTAGTGCTCCACCTTCACCTGATGATAGGTGGAATACCTAGTGATAAAGCCTTCTATCAAACATTTCATCCGAGGACACCAATACTAACATCCCATATCTCAATACATCTTGGTGATGCCCGGATGAACTTACCATTAAGAGAGGTGTGACTCTTTCATCAACTCCTATATCATTTCTATAGGAGCTTAGATACGTCGATGTAGATTCAGGACATCATTTCTATCCAGAGAAAAATCCATAGGTAGGTTATCTCATGATATACTCTCTGAGTCTTTAGGATCTAAAATTTGTCTACTCTTTACCTTATCAATGAGGTAAGAGGTAGCTTCCAAAGATGAGAGGTAAAAATGATTGTGACTATCATGAAACTATATATAAAGCTCAAAAAAGAGGGCCATTAACTTCCATCCATCACTGGATTCCTGTACGACATTTTTTTTGAGTTTTCCTACTCAGCGCACATGCAATTAAATTGACATTCCTGGGTATATAGGCAAGATTAAAATCTAAGGATTTTAGATATTCGACCTATATCTGCCATATGAGGTTCAATTAATTCTAATAAAATATATATTTGAGGCTCTTGTTGTCTGTGTACACCACAAATCACTCACCTAATAGATAATGTCTCCAACAATGTAAGGCATGGACAACTACTGCTAGATCAAGGTCGTGCATTGGGTAATTTCTATCGCGAGGCCTCAACTGTTGAGATCCATATGCAACAATTATATCTTCCTGCATAATCAATGATCCCAGGATGATTCTTGAGGCATCATAGAAGACGGTATAACCTATTTTTAGCTTTGGGAGATTCAGAATAAGTGCTGATAAAATCCTCCCTTTCAGATCCTGAAAGGATTTCTCCCATTCTTCTGATCATATGAACTAGACACCCTTATTTTTAAGACAAGTAAGAAGTGAATAAAGGTGGTAAAAGTCTTTTATGAAACACCTATAATATCCATCCAGACCTAATAAAATACATATGTCAAAAACATTCTTGGGTTGCTCCTAGGAAACTACAGAACTAACCTTTTTTGGGTTAATACATACTTCTGATTCTGATATTATATGATCCAAGAAGTAAACTTTTTCAATCCAGAAGTGTCACTTAGAAATCATGGAATAAATATTATTCTCACTAAATGTGCTCAGAATTATCTCAAGATGTTTGGCATGGTCGCTACAAGTGTTTGAATATACCAAGATGTCATCCAAAAATACCATAACAAAAGAATCCAAGTAGGGTTAGAACACCATATTCATCATAGCCATGAAAATGTAAGGCACATTTGTAAGACTGAACGATATAACAAGGTACTCATATAGAACACACCTTCTATAGAAATATGTCCGAGGTATGTCTGATGGCCTGACTCATACCTGATGATAACCCAATCTTAGGTCGATCTTGGAGAAGACCTTTTCTCCTAGGATATAGTCAAAGATGTCATCTATTCAAGGAAGTGGGTGACATTTATTGACTATGAGCTTGTTCAACCATCTTTAATCTATTCATAGATGTAATGTTCCATCCACCTTCTTGGAGAAATGCATAGGCAGACCCCAAGAGGATGTACTGGGATGTATAAAACCTTTGTACTCTAAATCCTCTAATTTCCTATTGAGATCTTGAAGCTTTGTTGGTGTCATCCTATATGGAGGTATGGAAACTAGAGTTTCTCCTAGAACAATCTCAATAGGACAATATACCTCTCTCTTAGGAGGTAATACAAAAAAATCCTCAGGAAATACATCATTGAAACAATCCACTACTGGAGGAAAATCATCTTATCATATGTCCTATTCCTATATGAAGATATTTGCAATCTAGGTGGTCACTCCACCTAACCCATGATGATCTGGTCCAGATCTACCATCCCGGACATGCTAATCACCCTTATGTAGATAACCACAACCATATGGTGAGGTGAAATATACCCTCTAATGATAGTAGTCTACAAAATACTGACACTGAACCAATTAATTCATACCAAATATGACATCGAAGCCCATCATCTGGAGAACAAAGAGGTTCCATAAGAAAGGGTAAATTCCTACCTCAAGGGGATAATACCTTTATTGGCATATATCCTATGTTCATACCCCTACTGGTGAATTTAGGGTCATTACACCATAGTAATACTATATCTCCAGTAGGAGACTTTCCATGATAGATACATAGATACAGCAGGCGGTGCCTCAAGTGGCACTCTTGGAGGTAAGATTGGTAGCTTAGGTCCCACCATGTTTCAAGCATGGTCACCTCCACCTTCCTAGAACATGATATGATGATTCCATGGAAGAATTGGTCTAAAATTTATAAGAACATGCCTTAGAATATGATTAAGGATAAAGATAACATCACTAGTGGGAGATGAATGTGAGAAAACTCACTACCAATGACATACTACCCCAACTACCCTCTTAGAAAGACACATATCAGTAAGTTCTCGAGTATAAGTTTCACTTAATTTTACTTTTCATTACCAGGTTCACTCCTTTAACTTTCACAAACATGAGAAAATAGGATAAAGATGTACAACCAATTCATTTTAGATGTCATTATTTACTTTATAATGGATATCCATTCTTGGTGAATCAGTTCCCATACACCTATCACTAGAAATGATACCCATTTATTTATAGAATAAGGAATCAACTAGGTAAGTTACTCATCCCAACCCATGAGGACCCATAAACCTCATGAATTGAGATAGATAATCACTTAATCACAACCAAAAGTAATTCATGTAAAAGATAACTATCACTGTATCACTCAACAATCACAGGCATATCAAGCAATGAAAATAGTGAAATGAACCTATATGGAATGAAAATATGCCTAAAATAAAAATTCTAGGTGCCTATAATGATTCATGTAACAATGATTCTTTCCCTTATATCATCAAACCAAGGATGAAAGAAAATACTCAATCAGAGTAATAATCAACAACTCCACACAACATATGCATCACCCAATAGTGAAATAATATCAACTGTAATTGGAAAAAGAAAAACAACAATTATAATTTAGGAAACTTGGTTTTTACCCTGAACATGGGTTTGCGATGCCCAAGAACAACTTATGACCAAGTGCCAAGCATTTATAATATCCAATATATTATCTATAAATAGTAAATCAAAAAAGTAAAACCTCCTCTAATACCACTTTATGATGTACCAAACCCAGATGCCACTTAATGGGTGCCCCAAGCCTGGTGGGCCACATGGCCTCAAGTGCATCTCCCCAAATGCTAGAGGCTTCTGACTAGCAGCAAGAGTCTAGGGTGTGTCTGTGGGGAGACTATTCCCTCATTACCAAATTAAATCACAATATATGAATATAAACAGAGGTGAATAACAAAAGCATTATAAGTAAACTAAAGGAACACCAGAAAATAGAGACAACAATAACAGTAACTAAAACAAATGGAATAGAATTCAACAACTAATGATATTTTATGTCATAAGAAATATGGAAAACATGGATACAAGATAGAAGACATAACATGTTACACATAAGTATAAATAAAATCAAAGACTATCCCAAGAATCCCAAGATCTGACTTGATCATCTACTATCAATCTCCATGATAAACAACAATCAATCAAGTGTTTGAAGACATATTCTTCCCCTTTCAACACCTACAACCATGTAATATACTCTAGGTACCAAATAGTTCCCATAGAGGGTGTGAGATAAATTTCAGTGGGCCACTGCCAATGGTGTCTATAACATCCATCCCATGTAATGGAAATGTAACAGTTTGTAGACATGCATATATAAAACAAAGTAGTACAATATAACTAAATAGACAAGTACATGCTTCATCCCTTGTCTGGTGTCTGGACATGTAAACAGTTCATTATTTAATTATTACCAGTTTATAAATAAGTCACAAGTTAGAAATATTGAAGGTTCCAATTTATAATAAGGAAGCCTGTAATGATATTTAATAGTGAAGTCCCAATGTAATAACCATGGTGACATAGACCTAAAGGGTCGCCAACTCAGTAATAACTATAGACTAGCATGGGGTAAGAGTGTAATCTAAGGAGAATAGTCCAAGGCATTCCACAATGAGATGCACACTGAGTCCAAGGAGTTTATCCAAGGTAAAATAGGGCTAAAAAATGACTGGAACTGATGGGTTTTAACCATGGAACCAACTTTTTATTGTCAGATCCAAGGAGTGTGTCCAAGTAATATTGTAATGATATTGAAGGGATCCTACAGTGTCATACGGTGCATCCAATAAATAGAAAAGGATCGGGATCTAGGTGGGTCTCAACCTAAGAAAGTAGTATCCTTGAATTGGAATGGGGTTCCCGAGTTCTCATGGCATTCTACAATCAGAATCTAAGGCAATCTTGAGTCAGTCCATTTTTATTTGATTATGAAGTCATTTAATACTTCATCTAGTTTAATAATTTCTTTTCATTGGTGTGATAAGTTCAATTATCATTCAACCTTTTAATCAATTCATAATTAACCAATATGTCCATTTGGTCCAAGAATCACCTTTCATTAGCGTGACAAGGCCAAGTAGCATGAAAACTTTATTAAATAAATTTAAAACTTATTAAATAATTAAGGTTCATTCTATTACCTTCTATTAATGTGGTAAGGGGTTCTATGAACATGCAACCTATTAATCATTCAAAATTAATCCGGTCAAATCATATACTTGATATAATTTCCAATTTATATTTCACATTTAATTATCAATTGAATCACTTAACATAGGCATGTAAAGTGGTGAGAATACATGGTACTTGCCATTATACAATTAAAAATAAAAATCAATCCATTTAATATCGAAAAACTTACTCTTAGAAGGGTCAAACAAAGTCACACCTGAATGGTGGATCAAACATTTCAAATACTAAAAACCCAATTATTAAATAACATCCTACACAGGATGGATGGAATTTTGGGAGTAACCATAAAAAATTAATCACATATATAGAAATATCATATCCATATAGTTCTAATGAATATAATCATGACATGTAAATTCTATAAACAACACCCGATGGAATCGATGTGCCCCACATGATAATCCCAAAATCAATGAACTTGAGGGATGAGTTATAGAACACCCACCTTAGGGTTTTATAACTCGCATACTCTGATATTGGGCCTTTATTTTGATTATAATGGAGTATATATGATAAAAAGACAAAAAAACTCACACCTCAATAACTAAGTCGAGAGAAAGAAAAGAAAAAAAATGCTAAAAAGGACTTGAGTATTTACATTTTTTCATCCAACATGATGAGAAGAATCCTAAACAGATCTCGAATGAATGAGATATTTCAATCCCTATATATGGCCTTCAAAAATATCCAAAAAGAGAGCCCTGGAAGTAAATCTTCTTGGAACTCATAATAGGAAGAAGGAGGGGACTTAATAGATCATTAAAGGAAAATTTGTATAATTACCCAGAAAAATAGCATATGCACAGTTTGTCTACATGGTTTGACATAATGTGTGAAAAACATGCATGGTTACCTAGGAAGAAGGGGTACTTTCATGGTTAAGCTACATGGCCTTGCACAAACTGTGCTATATGGTTACGTTAAAAAATTTCTATCCACACGATTAGCCAAACAGGGTGCCAACCATGCACTAACCATGCGACATGTCCAATTTTCCCCCAAAAGATGTGTTGCAGGCTTAGAAATTTCTCCAGACACCCCCCAGACCTCTGCTAACTCATTAGGCATCCATATTAGGTCAAAAGTAAATATTTAGACTGAAATTTAAAGGATCCATACCTAAGTGAAAAATCAGGTTCTTACAACGACAAGTAATTAATTTTTATTGTTTTCACTATTAATTTTGGTAAAAAATTAATTTATACTTATTAGAAATTATAAACTATTATGATTCTAAATATGGAATCCATTTTTCCAAATTTAATTCAAATAAGTGGTAAAATTTAATTTAAAATTAATCCCATAGATGTGTAATTACTCAAATCTGGGATACCTTCAGAGGTGGGATGTCCTTTAATAGATACTCCAATGATCTTATTCAAACCCATGTGATGATCATTGAGATAGTTAAGTGAATATTTGGTTAAATTTATGCAAGTTTCATACTATTCTTCATATCCATTATGTGTATTTTTATATTTCTTTGCATGGATATCTTAGTATTGGGATTATAATTACTTTATTTCATATTTTAAATGTTAATATATCCCTAATAATCCCAAAAATATATAGAGTGGTTAAATTCATGCTTAAAATCACATAAAATTTGAGCAAATTAATAATAAAAAGACTTTCTAGAAGCTATAACATCTCAACTTGAATCATCGGGTCTGAGTCAAAATTCAAAATGACCTCAGGCATGCCTCCCTATATGACCGATGCTACCAAATAACAATGAGATTCTATGGTGGAACCATGGGGAGACTATAACCTCAACTAGAGTAAGAATAAAAAAAAGAAAACATGTAAATGGTATACAATATGAGTAAGTGTAATACCAATAACATACCATCATTAAATATGAATGTGGGTCACAACCTGAAACAAGTCACTGATCACCCACCAGGTTGATCACATATACAAATAAAGGAATGGAAAAAAGTATAAGAAGGATCTATTACTCCCAACCACATCTCATCCCATTCTCTAGAATCACAGTGAGCTATCCCACTGGACGATCAAACTCAAACCTTATCTCAATCCTTACCTATGACAACCCTGCTTTTTATTACAACTTAAACATGCTTTATTACATACAACTTCACTTGATACAACAAAGAAGATCGAGAGGTTTAGTGTCTTTGGGGATTAGGATCATTACATAAAAACTTTAAACTTTAAATACAACATCTTTATTGAAAACTTCCTTTACATGACCACTACATTCCTTCGTACTTAGCATTGCATGGGATAACCTGAGGACATGCATAAGAAAAGGGTGAGCTATAAAGCCCAGTAAGGGAGTACATAATGAATAACATGAGGAGTACACTACATGTTAGGCAATAGGAATATCAATAGATCATAAGAGAAACATGAACATAAAGTCATGATAAAGCATGATAATCATAACATGGAAATGTGGCAACAACACTTAACATTGAATTAGCATGAGCCAAGGATCATTGCACATGGAGCATGAGTAAACCCTCATTGCACTTGAAGCACGAGTAAACCCTCGTTGCACTTGAATTATCATGAGTAAACACTCATTGCACATGACGTATCATGATACTATACTTTACTCAATGCATTGGAGTGCTATAAAGGGCACACCCTTCTTAAACATTTCATTTCATGCATAAGTGTTCCACATGGATAATAAAATATGGATTCATAAAACATAATAATTTATTCCACGATAAAGGAATGTGGAATTCATACATGAAACATTATAATCAATAAGTAAATGTGCATAAAGGTGAATACCCTTGATGGAGAAATGGGCATGGTATTCACTACACAATGATATTGGCTTAGAAAATCGGTGTGATTTCGACAGCGTATCGGCGTGACATAAGAATTCATAAAAAAGGTTGATGAGAGAGAAAGGGGTTCCTCATCATATTTACATGTAATGGACAGTAAGGAGGTCATATATATACATGTCCCAACAATTGAAAAGGAATTTAGATTCGTGATACAAAATTATTGCTTGAAATATAAAACATGAGAAAAAGGTTCCTTTCGGAATTTCGGCATAGTAAAGGGTGTATATGGGAGGCTTTTAATGAGAGAGAAAGGGGTCTCCCATAATTCAAACAATAAGAGGGAATTATGGGAGAGGTGAGAAACCATACCCCAACATTCATAATTGAAATTAAAAGGTCAATACAACTTAAAGAAAATTGACAAAAATGAGAAAGGAAGAAAACCCCTTACTTGGAAGTGTGCTTCCAAAGGCTAGAGAGAGGCTTGTGAGAGGTTTCTTGGGAGCTTGGGGCACCTTGGGAGGATTCTAGAGAGAGTAGGGCAGAGGTTGGACGAACTTCAAGGTCTTTGAGTGAGGAGTAAGTGGGAGCTTGGGTGGGTTTATATAGGAAAGGTGAGAGAATTCTTTATTATTTAGGTTTGAGACCCCTTATATTAAAATAATCCATACCACAAACCATCCCATGGTATTTGCCCATGGTTTCTGGAAAAGGAAAGAGGAAAAAAATATTTTACAAGGCCAAGGTCCGAACGTATTAAAAAATTAGGGTTGCTTATGTGGAGGTGAGTCACACTCCCATGGAAATTAATTTAAAAAGGCAAAGTGTTGAATAAGTCTTGAGGGCTCCATTAATGCTTTGAAAAGTGAGTCAAACAAACCCAAAAACTCATTATTTTAATTATAAAACATATATTGGCCTAACATAAGGATTATGGTATTTTATTACATCACCATTGGGTCATTATGATGTCATAAAACACATTATATATTTAAATGGTATTTAATTTTTACCCAAAAATTTGACTGTCTCAGAAAATTAAGAAAAATTCACTGTTGGATAATTTCGACGTCCTGATTCCAAAAATAATATTTATTTTATCCAAATAATTTTCTAAAAATGTGAATTTTCATTTTTAAAATAAAAACCGACATTTATAAAAAAATTCACGGGTTTTGACAGAAATGGCTTTCAAACCTTAATAAAAATTTTAATTGCATTCATAAAATTATAAGATCATTTATATTTAATAAAAATTAATGTAATAATAATAATAATATTTTATTAAAATATTATTTAATTCAAAAATCCTTTAATTTAATAAAATATAATTCTTAATTAAATAATAACTAAAAAACACCATTTGTACTTTAAAAACTAATTACAATGTATAAAAAATGACTAGAAATTATATTCATTATTATATACAAAAGTAATGTGCATGAACATGGTACTACTTATTTGTTACATAACCCCTTAAAATAGCCACATAATACCTAAGGGTAAGGTGTGCGATGGTGACGGACTCTTGGGGCGGCTCGGATAACATCGCTCGAGTGGTAATTTCAATCAACTTCCACTTTTCCCGTAGATGATCACGTTTGAGCTTGACTTGATGAAGCTCAGCTTGGGCTTGGTCAAGGGCAAAGCCCAAAGACGCCACCTCTTTTCCGAGCTCTGACAAATGGGCTTCGTAAGGGGCAATTCTACTGGATGAGGCCATCGCTTCCCTTGTCTGAGTAGAAATGGGTTTGTTAAAGCCTTATATTTATACTACTCAGATGATCACTGTTCAACGGCTATAAAAGTAACGATCACAAATATTAATGTAAAACTAAAGAAGTTGACATCTTATAAAAACATTTTTCATAAAGAAACATTTAACTGGATCAAAAGGGATTTTCCATTAATGAAATTTTGGGTCGTTACAACATTCCCCCCTTAAGAAATTTCGCCCTCGAAATTTTCCTTTTCCCACACTAAAACAAATGTCGGTAACTTAGCTTCATCATATCCTCCGACTCCCAAGTTGCTTCTTCAAACTTGTGGTTTCTCCACAACACCTTGACGAGGGGCATTGTCTTATTTCGTAGAACTTTTTCTCTACGATCTAAGATCTTCACTGGTTGCTCCTCATAAGAAAGATCGTCTTCTAATTATACCACCTCGGAAGAGAGTACATGTGAAGGGTCTGGTATGTACTTCCTTAAGAGGGATACATGGAAGACATCATGCACCTTGTCCATAGTAGGTGGAAGTGCTAGTCGACAGGCCACAGCCCCAACACGATCAAGAATCTCGAAGGGGCCGATGTACCTTGGACTTAACTTCCCTTTCTTTCCAAACCTCATGACCTTCTTCCACGGAGATATGCGTAAAAACACCATGTCTCCGACTTTAAACTCAAGGTCTCGTCGACGATTATCTGCATAACTCTTCTGTCGACTCTGGGCTGCCTTGATATGCTGCTGAATGGTTTTCACCTTCTCCACCATTTCTTCGACCATTTCTGGTCCAAGCAGCTTACGTTCACCGACCTCATCCCAACATGCCGATGTTCTACACCTTTTCCCATACAGGGCTTCATATGGTGCCATTTGGATGCTCGAGTGGAAACTATTATTATAAGATAACTCAACCAGAGGAAGATGTTGATCCCATCCTCCTTTAAAGTCCATTGAGCACGCTCTCAACATATCCTCAAGTGTTTGGATAGTCCGCTCGGATTGGCCATCAGTTTGAGGATGATAGGCCGTACTGAAGTTCAGTTCAGTATTCAGAGCATGTTGAAGACTCTTCCAAAACTTAGAGGTAAATCTTGGATCTCAGTCAGAAATAATAGATAGTGGTACTCCATGAAACCGTACCACATCCCTAATATATATCCATGCCAGTTTATCCAAAGAGAAATCCTCTCGAATAGCAATGAAGTGTGCAGTCTTTGTAAGACGATCCACGACAACCCAGATTGCATTGTTTCCTTTGGATGTCCTTGGAAGTCCGGTGACAAAGTCCATGGTGATGTTCTCCCATTTCCATTCTAGTATGGGCAATGGTTGCATCATCCCCTTAGACTTCTGCCTCTCTGCCTTCACTTGCTGACACACCAGGCACTTTGATGTATATTCAATGATCTCCTTCTTCATATTATCCCACCAAAAGTTTTCTCGGAGATCTCTTTACATCTTTGTGCTCCCGGGGTGAATAGAGAAATTTGAACTATGTGCATCATCTAAAAGTTCCTTCTTAAGCTCCGGACTTGATGGAACACATAGTCTTTTCCCAAACCGCACAATTCCTTCTTCATTAACATTAAACTCTGAGGATTTTCCCTTTTTGATAGCTTTCACTTTTTCTTGTATTCCTGCATCATACTTTTGAGCATCCTTTAACCATTATAAAAGAGATGGTTTCGAAATCATTTGTGAAAGGATTGATGATGTTCCCTTCTTTATGATTCCCATATCCATCTTCATCAAGTCTAAGAAGATTGGATCCTTCTCAATTCTCATCATTGATAGAATAGCTGGATCCTTTCTACTTAGGGCATCCGCCACCTTGTTCGCTTTCCTAGGGTGGTAATGTATTGAACAGTCATAATTCTTGATGAGCTCTATCCATCTTCTCTGGCGCATATTAAGCTCTTTTTGTGTGAATATATATTTAAGACTCTTGTGGTCAGTATATATCTCACATTTCTCTCCATAGAGATAATGCCGCCAGATTTTCAAGGCAAAGATCACCGCCGCAAACTCCAGATCATGTGTTGGATAGTTTCGCTCATGGATTTTCAACTGCCTTGAAGCATAGGATATTACTTTATCATTCTGCATTAGCACACATCCTAAGCCCTTCTTTGAGGCATCACTGAATACCACAAAAAGTTCCCCACTTGTGGGTAAAGTGAGCACGGGTGCAGTGATAAGCCTCCTTTTCAACTCCTTGAAGCTTTCTTCGCATTCATCACTACAAGAAAACTTTACTCCCTTTCGACTTAGTTTGGTAAGAGGGTTGGACAATCGTGAGAAATTTCTCACAAATCGTCGATAATATCCAGCTAACCCCAAGAAGCTACGGATATCAGTTACCGATGTTGGCCTCGGCCATCCCTCAATTGCATCTGTTTTGGAGGGGTCCACAGATATCCCATTGCTTGTGATGATATGGCCCAAGAATGAGACTTCCTTTAACCAGAACTCACACTTGCTGTACTTTGCATAGAGCTTCTCCTTGCGCAAAGTCTCTAGTACAGTTTTTAAATGCTCCTCATGGTCCTCCTTGGTTTTGGAGTATATTAGAATATCATCTATAAAGACTACCACAAATTTGTCTAGGTAATCTCTAAAGACTCTATTCATCAAGTCCATGAATATTACTGGAGCATTGGTGAGTCCGAAAGGAATTACTATGAATTCATAGTGCCCATACCTTGTACGAAAAGCAGTCTTGGGGATATCTTCTTTCTTCACCCTTACTTGATAATATCCCGACCGCAAGTCCACCTTGGAGAAGTATTGTGCTCCACGCAGCTGATCAAACAAGTCATTGATTCTTGGGAGAGGATACTTATTCTTTATCGTGATTTTGTTAATTTCATGATAATCGAGGCAAAGCCGCATTGACCCATCCTTCTTCTTGACGAAGAGGACTGGTGCACCCCATGGTGATGCACTTGGGCATATAAACCCTTTATCCAGATTCTCCTGTAGTTGTTTCTTCAGCTCTTAAAGCTGAACGACAACCATTCTATATGGAGTCTTGGATATTGGTAGCGCCCCAGGTATAAGTTCAATTGAGAACTCAACATCTCTTCTTGGAGGAAGACCAGAAAGTTCCTCGGGAAATACTTCAGCGAATTCCCTCACAATAGGCATTTCTCCAAGGGTGGTTTCTTCCTTGGACTCAATCATCTGAGCCAGATATGCATGCTCATAAGGCAGTAATATCCATTCTTGAGATGATGGAGCTAAAGGAGACTCATCTTCCTCCTGACACTTCTAAAGAATTGGGGGTCGATTCTCCATATGGAGTGTGATTTCCCTCTCCCGACAATTTATGTTGGCTCTATATAAGGAAAGCCAATCCATGCCAATTATTGCATCAAATTCCACCAAAGGGAGTATGAAAAGGTTCGCCAGGAAATTAAATACACATATTATAATAGGGGAGGACTTATATTCATGGGATGCAATGATTGCCCCATTTGCCGTACTCACCGACATCTTTACTTCCAGGATTTGTGGTGGTGCTGGGATTGTTCTACTAAACTTTTGAGATATAAAAGAATGCGTAGAACCTGAATCAAAAAGTACGTTCGCTATTCTTGAATGAATAACTAGCGTACCTATCACCACTTCGTTGTTGGGGTTCACTTCGGCAGAAGTGATGGCAAAAGCTCTCCCTTGCTGTCTTGAAGGTTGTTAGTTGCCTCCAATAACCCTTGGATTAGGGCACTGATTTGCAAAATGACCCGATTCTTTGCATTTTTAGCATTGAACAACGCGTTGAGGTTCGAATGGAGCGTTCCTCTCCTCTGTCGCAGCCGCGGGTCCTTCTTGCTAACAGTTAACAGCTAGGTGCCCTTCTCTTCCACACTTGAAGCATTTTCTTGTCCCCCTAAGGCAATTTCCAGGGTACTTCTTTCCACACTTTTGGCAAGTGGGGTGCGGGAATTTCTTAGCGCCGTTGGATTTATCCATCGGACCACCAACATTGAAGTCCACCTTATGCTTCTGGTCCCCATGATACCCCTATGATTCTCCGATCTCCATTTCAACCTTGAGGGCACATCGGACAATTTCCTCATAGCTGTCGAAGTCACGGATCGCTAATGCTTTCCGCAAGCTAGGCTTCAGCCCACCAAAGAAGCGGTCAACCTTGAATTCGGGGGTAAGGACAAAGCCGGAAGCGTATCGTGCAAGCCTTGTGAATTTTGCCTCGTACGCTCCCACAGATTCTTCATCTTTCTATTTGAGGGAAAGGAAGTCCCTTTCCATATTAAGATGGAGGGTGCGTGGAAAATATTTATCGAAAAACATCTTCCGGAATTCCTTCCATTCCAAATCCTCAATCTCCTCCTCAGGCTTCATATTTTTGATCAACGTCCACCATTGATCAGCTTCACCCTCCATACGATAAGCCTCTAGGAGAACCTTCTCTTTTTCAGAGCATTGGAGGATGGAGAATATCTTTTCAATGGAGTTGATCCATTGTTCAGCGATCGTGGGATCAGATGATCCACTAAAAGTAGGAGGCCTTTGTCTCATGAAGCTTTCAATAGCGACTTGTTCTTTCTTAGGGGGGGGGGGGGTTGAACGTTCCTCTTGACCAGTGTTTCTATTCAAAACTTGAGTTATCTAAGAGAGAAGCGTGACAGAGTTCGCGATTCCCGCTCCCATTGGATTGGGCATCTCATAAGTACAGTCATCACACTGATCTTCACAACGGTTGTTAGCCCGAGTTCTCCTATTACCGGCCATTGGCTGGAATAAAAGGAAAGTTAGGGGTAACACATAAAGGGTAATCCAAAGACAAAAGTTGATGACTTATAAATAAACTTTAATCTCTTTAACTCATGAGTCTATAGGATTCAATCCAGGCTTTTCATGATCTTCCTTCTAACATATATTCTTAGGGTCATTTTTCCCTTAATAAGGGTTCATACTAAGATTGAGAATTTATCAAAACATATCCCCTGGGAGTGTAATAACCAAGAGTGCAGCAAGGCCCGTTGTCGTGCACCAGTTTCCGTTCGAGTCTAGCTCAAAGCGGTGTTTTCGGGTTTTACCCCTAGGATACATCTGTGCCAGAGCCGCCTCTACCTGCTCGTATCTAGACAGGGATGTATTTGTTTGATAAACCACTTACTTAGTATTTACCAAAACTTAGGGATGTTTTTATTATACTTAGTCTTGTATCTAAGGCTTTACTAGGGTTTCCTAATCCCAAAAATAACTAAACCTATCCTCTGATACCAACTATGACAACCCTGCTTTTTATTAAAACTTAAACATGCTTTATTACATACAACTTCACTTGATACAACAAAGACGATCGAGAGGTTTAGTGTCTTTGGGGATTATGATCATTACATAAAAACTTTAAACTTGAAATACAACATCTTTATTGAAAACTTCCTTTACATGACCACTACATTCCTTCGTACTTAGCATTGCATGGGATAACCTGAAGACATGCATAAGAAAAGGGTGATCTATAAAGCCCAGTAAGGGAGTAAACAATGAATAACATGAGGAGTAAAATACATGTTAGGAAATAGGCATATCAATAGAGCATAAGAGAAACATGAACATAAAGGCATGATAAAGCATGATAATCATAACATGGAAATGTGGCAACAACACTTGACATTGAATTAGCATGAGCCAAGGCTCATTGCACATGGAGCATGAGTAAACCCTCATTGCACTTGAATCACGAGTAAACCCTCATTGCACTTGAATTAGCATGAGTAAACACTCATTGCACATGACGTATCATGATACTATACTTTACCCAATGCATTGGAGCGCTATAAAGGGCGCACCCTTCTTAAACATTTCATTTCATGCATAAGTGTGCCACATGGATCATAAAACATGGATTCATAAAACATAATCATTCATTCCACGATAAAGGAATGTGGAATTCATACATGAAACTTTATAATCAATAAGTAAATGTGCATAAAGGTGAATACCCTTGATGGAGAAATGGACATGGTATTCACTACACAATGATATTGGCTTAGAAAATCGGTGTGATTTCGGCAGCGTATCGGCGTGACATAAGAATTCATAAAAAAGGTTAATGAGAGAGAAAGGGGTTACTCATCATATTTACATGTAACGGAAAGTAAGGAGGTCATATAGATACATGTCCCAACAATTGAAAAGGAATTTAGATTCGTGATACAAAAGTATGGCTTGAAATATAAAAGAGGAGAAAAAGGTTCCTTTCGGAATTTCAGCATAGTAAGAGGTGTATATGGGAGACTTTTAATGTGAAAGAAAGGGGTCTCCCATCATTCAAACAATAATAGGGAAGTATGGGAGAGGTTAGAAACCATACCCCAACATTCATAATTGAAATTAAAAGGGCAATACAACTTAAAGAAAATTGACAAAAATGAGAAAGGAAGAAAACCCCTTACTTGGAAGTGTGCTTCCAAAGGCTAGAGAGAGGCTTGTGAGAGGCTTATTGGGAGCTTGGGGCACCTTGGGAGGATTCTAGAGAGAGTAGGTCAGAGGTTGGACGAACTTCAAAGGCTTTGAGTGAGGAGGAAGTGGGAGCTTGGGTCTGTTTATATAGGAAAGGTGAGAGAATTCTTTATTATTTAGGTTTGGGACCCCTTATATTAAAATAATCCAAACCACAAACCATCCCATGGTATTTGCCCATGGTTTCTGGAAAAGGAAAGAGGAAAACAATATTTTACAAGGCCAAGGTACGAACTTATTAAAAAATTAGGGTTGCTTATGTGGAGGTGAGTCACACTCCCATGGAAATTAATTTAAAAAGGCAAAGTGTTGAATAAGTCTTGAGGGCTCCATTAATGCTTTGAAAAGTGAGTCAAACAAACCCAAAAACTCATTATTTTAATGATAAAACATATATTGGCCGAACATAAGCATTATGGTATTTTATTACATCACCATTGGGTCATTATGATGTTATAAAACACATTATATATTTAAATGGTATTTAATTTTTACCCAAAAATTTGACTGTCTCAGAAAATTATGAAAAATTCACTGTTGGATAATTTCGACGTCCTGATTCCTAAAATAATATTTATTTTATCTAAATAATTTTCTAAAAATGTGAATTTTCATTTTTAAAATAAAAACCGATATTTATAAAAAAATTCACGGGTTTTGACAGAAATGGCTTTCAAACCTTAATAAAAATTTTAATTGCATTCATAAAATTATAAGATCATTTATATTTAATAAAAATTAATGTAATATTAATAATAATATTTTATTAAAATATTATTTAATTCAAAAATCCTTTAATTTAATAAAATATAATTCTTAATTAAATAATAACTAAAAAACACCATTTGTACTTTAAAAACTAATTACAATGTATCAAAAATGACTAGAAATTATATTCATTATTATATTCAAAAGTAATGTGCATGAACATGGTACTACTTATTTGTTACATAACACCTTAAAATAGCCACATAATACCTAAGGGTAAGGTGTGCGATGGTGACAGACTCTTGGGGAGGCTCGGATAACATCGCTCGAGTGGTAATTTCAATCAACTTCCACTTTTCCCGTAGACGATCACGTTCGAGCTTAACTTGATGAAGCTCAGCTTGGGCTTGGTCAAGGGAAAAGCCCAAAGACACCACCTCTTTTCCGAGCTCTGACAAATGGGCTTCGTAAGGGGCAATTCTACTGGATGAGGCCATCTCTTCCCTTGTCTGAGTAGAAATGAGTTCGTTAAAACCTTATATTTATACTACTCAGATGATCACTGTTCAACGGCTATAAAAGTAACGGTCACAAATATTAACGTAAAACTAAAGAAGTTGACATCTTATAAAAACATTTTTCATAAATAAACATTTAACTGGATCAAGAGGGATTTTCCATTAATGAAATTTTGGGTCGTTACATTATCTATGATAAGTGAGGGATTCTCGGGTACCCAAGTTCCATGGCCACCTGAGCAGGGTATGAGTACAACACAATAACACACCTCCAATGTGGTCTATTACCCTACTAGTAAAATTTATTATATGTTCATGAAATAATATCAGAAGAAATTAAACAAGAAATACATATCTACAAAAATATTTCATATAATTACCAAGAACCTACAAGAAAACACAACCATATAGTAAGCAATTGTGCACCTAAAAAGCCTCAATATACCCCTATCCATACCTTCTTCAACACCTTTCTAAAATGTAGTCATACAAAGTGCAGATAATCATTAGATAACTACAAGGATAGTCCTCAATCCATTAATTCACATGTTACTTGACATTCACAAGGATTCAATACAACACATCACCCAACATCCACATTGGATTGAGACAACACATCACACAGATTCCTCATGGTATCATGAAAACATGTCACTTGGTGTCCATAAGGTATAATTTGAGAATTTCACTTTAGTTTCACAAGGTTACCATACCCTAAATCTACTATCATGGGTCATGAATCTATGCCTTCATTCCCCTAACCTATGTTCAGGTCCATTACCATCATTATTGCAAGCCATGCACACTCACCCTCTAAGGTAAGTCATAACATGAAGTTCCACCAATAATAAATACTATAATGATATATATAATGGAAATATGATATATCACACAATATGTAAGATCATATAAATATATAAAACAAAGAACATCATTATGATTCATAAAAACTACAAGTACAGACATGTGATTAACAAGTCAAACATGGTGTATCAAGCTAACTAAGCACACTCATGGAACTGATCATCATATCTATTTTACATATATATATATATATATTTATATAGGGGAATGATTTTATACACAATACAGAATAACATATAAAGGAATAACATAACACATCAATAATGAGTATCAATATCCATATATAAACACACACATGTGATCATCATTAAGCATGGTCTCATAGGTCTATGTATTATATAGATCAACTACACACACAATGGGTCCATGTAATTCAATGGATTCATTAGTGGTTAATCCTTGGAAATCAGATATTGACATCATTCTAGTACACAAGGGTCCATCATGGACCTTATCATTTTTTCCAATTACATTAGGCATGCTACTTTAATTAATTAAGACTTAAGGATCATTAATTAATTATGGATTACTAGTTATTCATAACACATTATAAATTTAAGGGTTATTCTCCCATAGTGAGGAACCCCATATATAATTCTAATAACTATTCATAAATATCACAAGGTGGAGTACAGGAGACCACTTACCTCAAGTGGAGTCAAATCCACCAAGAAAATCCCAAAAACTTTGTCCGAGTCCATCCAAGTCCATACAAGTCCATTTTTCATCCAAAGATCACCAATATTTTATATCTAACACACAAGAATTTCAAATTATTAATTATAAAAAAATATAGTTAGTTAGATGATTACAAGGCAAATCATATTTAAAGGTAAAAATCATTCATGCTGAAAGACTTATCAGATTTCACCGCTATGTCAGAACCATGACCAAACATCCATGGAAGGTCCATAACATACCTCCAAATTAATTCCATGAAAGAAACCTTATCACCTGATAAAAAAAGACCAATTTAATATAAATTAACTAGAACCTTTATAAGAGTAATAAGAAAGTTACGTATGATAGATGCAACATAATCCAATTGAGTTTAATCCACTCTTATCACAATATTGGTTCTAATAAAATCAAAATACCCAAATAGATTCCATGAAATGATGGCCAATTTTTCTTAATTTAACTAAAAAAAGGAAGTGATTTCCAAGGGACATACATTTAATTAAATTCCATTCAACAATATTATTTCATCATCAGGGGATATCCTCTAACCATGATGATACAATGATACATTATTATTAGAAAATTACATTCAAATATGATTGAATTTTCATCTAATTATTTAATCAGGATATGTCCAATGATAAATCGGTGAAAAAGATCATAAGAAAGAAGAGGATTCCAATATAATTGATACAAAAAAGGTATCTCAAAGGATATAAATTACCAAGAGGATCATTCATGACAAATGAAATAATGATCTGCCACCACACGAGGAAGAACGAGGCCATGATAGAAGAAGAATGAAGGATCTCACCTAGATTTACCATTAGTTTAAGTCTAGATCTACCCTAGATCAATTAGATATATTAGAGGGAGGATAGAATAGTTTCAGAACTAGATTTTCCTAGAAATTCAAGAAAAGGTAGGTAAAAATGAGGGGGCCTCAGTGGATAAAAAACCACAATTCCCCTTAATTAAATTCATTTAGTAAATCCCAATGGCTAGCTATTCGGGGTCCACTGACCACCCAATGTAGAATTACTAGATGGTCGGTGAAACCTACTAGGAATAAGGGGTTCTACTCAGCTCACTGGATAATTGGTATATGCTCACTAGTTGGTCGGTGAGTCTTTCTAGGAATCCGGGCTTCTGTACACCCCACTGAATATCCTGCGATGCTACAATAACAAAAAATTCCTGACCATGACTCAATTATTCATATGAGTTTTGAGTCACCCAAAAATAGTTCTTTAAAAATTAATAACGCTATTCAATTATTTCCCAAATTTAAGCATATGGGTTTGACACTTGGTTATCTAAATGATTCATCCACCAAATGAAAACTTCAATTTACCTCTAAAAATTACAACCCAAAATGATGCAGGTCATTATAATCTCCCCAACATAGCACTTGTTGTCCTCAATAAGTTGTGATAGAAAACGAATCATTCCTCCTGATCAACCTCAATTTTCGTTGACAAATATTTCTCCACATTCCATATCTGAGTTCTAACTTATAGCCTCAAGGATGTACTCACCCAGAATGTTTATCACTCTACTACTATGCGACACCAAGAATGAACATCAAAGCCAAATCAAAAGCTCTCTATCATTCAATATTGAGACTACAATCACCACATCCATTGAACTTGATAACCTATGATATCTTCAACCAATTAATATCGAAGCATCAAGGTGATACCCACTATAGAAATATCTATACAAAATATGATTCTTAGAGTCCAATGACATTTCTAGTGTGGTTCAGTTTTATCATACTCGATCAACAAAAATACATGAGTTGAAATTTGATAGTCAAACCTCAATCTTGGTTCTATCCTTAATGCCATAAGAACTAAAAACCTCAAACATCCAAAATTTTATCATGAGTACTATAACTCTAGGTGATCTACATTATTAGGTTTCAAGGAAACCTATAAGTCATTACTTTAGTCCTTGTGAAGGCTAATTATAGACACAAGGTATTTTCATCAATGAAAACTACCCTTAAAGCATTAACCTTGACCATCCCTTTATAAGGAATGTCCTTACTTGGGTTACTCCCAAGAAGCATGAGACACTGAATAGATAGGAACCAGAGTCACATATCTAAGGCCATGAGTTCTTATGTATAACCCACACAAGTTTTCAATAGGGGGAACATATCACATAATTTCATCAAGGAACATCACTAAGGACATTCCATGAAAGCTTATCTCTTGGACTAACCATGTTGAGAACCAAAGACATGAGTTCTATCTACATAGAGTTCCACTAGGTATTAGTTGGATAACTAGACATAGAAAAAATTTGAAACATCAATTAAATTTACCTATCTAAAGGGTACTCTCACATGTTTCTTTATAAAGGAAATTAACACTGTACAATGATCTAATAAGGTACACTGCATTACCTGTGCATAGAGGAACCACATCACCATCATTATTTCCATCATCCTCACCATTATCGTTATCGCAAGGGGCACCACACCATAGTCTCACATGACCTTCTATCATAAGTAGACACACATACGGGTTCAACCGAAATAATTTCACCATGAAATAATATATACAAGAAAAGTAAAAGTTATTGGAACTAAGTAGATGAGTCCTCTGTCATCACTAAAATCTCACCCAAGAATCAGATAAGTCATACAAAACCTACATGCCTAATATGATTCAAGTGATGACTCTTTCTGATATCATTAAGAATCAAATCTATATGAAATAATGAACCTCAAAATCAATATACATCACATGAGGTGAAATTATATACAACCATAACATCACAAATGAAGAACATCAATCCCATGTCTTGGTAACCTAGAACTGCCTTAAAAATGGTGTTTGCGACATAATAAACTAAGTTTTATCACAAGATCTAACACATTCATATGTTTCCTCTCTAAAAAATTCCACAAACAAGAAAAATATGACTTTGATACCATTTATTAACATACCAACCCAAATCATTGGGTCATAACTAAAATTCCACATGACCTTAGGCACTTATCACTGTATTCCAAGGGATACCAACTACCAGAAAGGGTCTAAGGTGGAACTGTAGGGAGACTATACACTAAATATGAGTAAAAATAAAACAATAAATAACCAAACATGTAAATGATATATAATTAGAGTAAACACAAAACCAACAACATACCATTTGTAAGTATGAATGCGAAAACATCATACTCAATAGTTACAAAAGGAAATAAGTCACTGATCTCCCATTAGGCTGATCACATATGAAATTAAATGAAAGGTTAAAAGTATAAGAAATATTTTTTACTCCCAACCATATATTATCCCAGTATTCAGAGTCTTAGAGAGATATCCCTCTATAACCCAGGCCTCAACACAACCTATACCCGCAATAAGTGAGTGATTATTAGGTAACTAAGTTCCATGGATGTCAAATAAGGGTGTGATTAAAAATTATTAGGACACAAGAAACATGGTCCAGTATCCAACTGGTAAATTGCAGTATATGTTCATATAATAATATCGGTATAAATTAAACATGCAATACATAATTAAGAAAATATAGAATATAATTACCAAGAACATACAAGAAAACAAAAACATATAGTGAGTGGTTATACACTTACCAAGATTCTATGAACCCCTGACTATACTTTCTTTAGATATTTTCTAGAAGATAGTCATAATGGGTGTTTGAGAATCAAGGGATGACTACATGGTTGGTCTTCATGGAATCTATACACATGTCACTCGGCATCCACAAGGTACAGAGACAACACATCAATCATAATCCACATGGAATTAAGAAGAAATTTCACTTGGTATCCACAAGTCATGGATTGATAATTTAACTCAACTTCCACAAGGTCATAGTTCCCCAAACCTCTATCATAGGTCAACCCTCTAAGCCGTCATTCCCTTACCCTATGCTCAAGTCCATCATCATCATTGTCACAAGCCATGTTCACTTCCACTCTAGGGGAAATCATAACTAGATGATCCACCTATCATCAATACCCAAATAATACTTATAAAGGTAATATGATATATCAAAAAATAAGGAAAAGCATACATATAGATAGTACATATTATATTATTTTGGGCCATATCAATTACAAGTACACACGTGTGATCAACAAGTCAAACATGGTTTATCATGTCAACTAAGAACACTCATGGCATCAGTCATCATATATTATATATATATATATATATATATATTAATATAGAGGAAAATGTCCATACATAGTAATTCATAACTCAAAAATCCCCAAAACATCACATCAAACATGAGTATTAACAACCATATTTAAATATACACATGTGATCATCATCAAACATGGTCTCATGAGCTTAGGTCTCATGTAGTTCAACTACACACCCAAGGGGTCTATGTAATTTAGGGAATTCATTAGGGTTCAATCCTTGACCATTAGTGGATGAAATTAAGCCAGTGAAAAAGGGTCCATTGTATCCCTTAACACTTTTTCCATTTATATTTGGCATGATTCCTTAATTAATTAACACTTAAGTTTAATTAATTAATTATGAATTATTAGTAATTCATAACACATTATGAAATTAAGGCTCATTTTCCAAAAGTGGTTAACCTCATATCTAATGAAAATAAATGTCCATAAATACCATAAGGTAGAGTACATGGGAAAACCTACCACAAATAGAGTAAACTCTAATAAGAAAATCCTAATAGTTTTGTTCGAGTATGACCAAGTCCATTCGATCTTCAATGATCACCATGAGTTTCTATCTTATGTGAAAGCATTCCAAATAATTAATTAGAACTAAATTATAATTAATTAAATGATATTAAGGAAACTCATATTCAAAGATGAAAATCATTCATGTTGAAATTCATATCAGATATCACCACCTAGTCATAACCACAACCAACCATACATAGAATGTCCATAACAAGCCTTTGACCTCATTCCGGAAAAAAGACCAATCACATGACAAAAAAATAAAAAATTAATATAATTAAAATTTATATTTTAGAAGAGGAATAACCACGAACTGTACATTATATTTAATTTTATCCAACAGAGTTTGTTCCACTTTTGAGACACTCTCTATTCTAAGATGAGTAAAATCGCCAAATCAATTACACAATATGATGTCCAATTTGTCTGTATTTATCCAAAAACCAAGTAAACTAAGTGACATAATTTCAATGAAACACTTATCAAGGATAGATGTTCATAATCTTGTGACATCCTACAAATATGTAAATCAAAATATCCATCATATTCAAAAAATTCCATCAAGATCTGATGGAATTTTCATCCAATTATTTAATCAGATCTAGAAAATGATAAATCAATGATCAAGATCAAAAAAGTAAAGATGATTAAAATATATTTGAGAAATAAAAGGGATCCCATAGGATACAACTTACCAATAGGATCATCCATGATGAATGACACATCGATATACCACCACACAATGAAGAAGGAGGCCATGATCAAAGATGAATGATGGATATCACATGGATTCACCATTGGTTTAAGTCTAGATCCACCATAGATCAAGGAGAGATCTTGGATGGAGGATAGAATAGGTGAACACCTATATTTATCACAGGAATTTGATCCGTGGGAGGTAAAATTAAGGGGGCTCAGTGGTTAAGAATACCAAAAGACCCCCATATAAAGTTGTCTAGTACTCCCCATTAACTATCTGGTGGCCCTATGACCACCTAATGCAGACTCACCAACTAGTCGATGAGACATGATTGGTAGAAGGCGTTCTTCCTAGCTCACAAGTGAGTTATTTTACGTATATGGGATTATTTTCAGCCCACCAACTAGCTGGTGCTGTTGCAGTAGGCTAGTTGTCCCATCCATATCTTTTACTTTACTCTAAGTAATAATTCATCTCAAAGATTCATTTAAAGTCTAAAAGAACCATTAAATAATTAAAAAATGTGTGGAATATCATTTCAAAATTCATTTTTCTAAAATATTCATCCACTAAAAGAAAATTTTAATTTACCTTCATGAATTACAAACCAAAACGACATAGGTCATTATAGAAGAACATTACCATAAACCTAAATTGGATAAGAGTTATAGAATTGGGATGAAATTATCCCATAAATAGGTTTTTAATCATAATTCAATATTTTTTGATGTGGTGAATTATTTATTTTAATAATATTTAATGATATAAAGTAGTGGGTTTAACAATAATCAAATTAGATGTTTATAATTATTATCTATATAGTAGGTGTATCTATCTCTAACTCATCATAAAGATTATAGTTTTAATTATCTACTAAAACCAAAATGGTTACTTCGAGTATTAAATAATAATAAATATAGTAACTTTTCATATGATAATGAAAATAAATCCTAATATTCCCTAAAACATGATAAATTATTATGGAACATTATGTTTAAACTATATCAATCTTGGTATAACCTAGGTTTATTTTATTTTTATCCTCTAATTATTTATAATCTAATCCAAACAATTAAGGAATATCTACTCTCATACTAACTAAAATGAACCAAACATGACATACATACCTAATACATTAATATATTTCATTATCTATTATAAATAAGAATTAATCACACCCCAATAACATTGAGGTTCAGGGTATTTAGAGGTTAGCTATATAGATTTAATATTTTATAACACAATGTACATTTATTGCATAATTTTATCATACTTGACTCTTTCCTAGAAATATCATATATTTTATTTTTCTTCATTACCCAGGGAGTGAAAACATATGAAAATGATAAACTTATATGGAAAGAAATGTTAAAACATAAGACATATCAATCGAATCAATATAGATAATCATAAAGAATACAACAAAGAAGTAAACACAATACAAAAATGTATTCATGAGAATATAACAATAAAATCATATTCAATAGAGTAATAACTATGAATCATAACATTAATCATAACATAAATCTGATACTAAAAATAGTAATGTAATGTGGAATAGAATTGGGGACATGAAAAACCATTGAAAATCATATCTTATATAAAGGATCTCTGTAAATACCACATCACATAGTGGAAGAACATGTTCCATAACATAGTACACCATGATAACCTCTAATGTCCCCTAACATAACATCTCAAGTGATATAATATTTACCTAATGCCTTCAAGGGATATATAATTTTGGTATAACCTACCACATAAAGATAAGAGATACATATGCACAATACATAAACATGAAAACATTCATATATCCATCATAGCATAATTATCTTGTGTGAATGAAATAGGTTTCATAAAAATATTCAAAATAAATAAAAAAATCATATTTATAAATAAAGTTGTTGAATTTATTAAAAAATAGCCCTGATATAACATAAGAAACGTTAAAGGATATTGGAATGGATGAAAATAATTTTAGAAAAACATTAGATTTTTTTTAAAAAATAAGAAAAAATATTATTTAAATGGTAAATTTTTATTGAAAAAAATTAAAAATAAATGCTTTTAAAAGTACTGATAAAGTAAATAAAATTTATATTTAATAATTGAGAAAACATGGAAAAGAATCCTCATTAAGAAAATTAAAGAAAATGGTTGGAGAAAATGACTAAGTGAGAATTATAATTGAGAGATAAAAATATTACTTCAATACATTTGTAAGAAAAAGTCATTATAAAGTTAACTTAAAAAAACATTGGTGTAGATGTAATGAAATTCATGAAAAAATATAAATAGTATGTATGTGTAGGAGAAATGTTCCCAACCAATAAGAAAATATAATGACAATTCACCATTCAAATGTCATTTTTGATGAATTATGAATCAAATAATTAGAAAATTGTGATAAGACATATAAATAGCATACATATCCACTGGATTAAAAATATTAATATTTATAAGGAAATTTCATATATATTCTCCCAAAATAATTTTAGGTATCTATAATATCAATTAAGAAGAAATATTAGGAGATAAACCCTTACATTTACTCTTAACATCCTTGAACACTCTCTAACCAACTATATAATAAACATAATATTATTAATAATCTATTTTAAATACTTATTTATATTTAATAACAATTATATTAATAATTTATACTCATTTACATATGTTAGTGAGTTTTAATTTATTTTCAGCATTGGATGTTATTATTTTTGATTATACAATACTTATTTCAAAATAGTGGTTTCAATCCTAATTCTACATTATCAAGTTCATCATTCAAAGATTATTCAATATTATTTAATAATTGTATTACAATGTATTACTTTGATGGGATCGCTCCGCATAATGACTTCCTTCGTAATGAAGTTTTTAGGCCTCCTTATTGAGACTAGAAGAAAACCAATGAGAGAGATGAATATAGATAATGTCATTTGGGTTGTTAATCAAGAGGAAAGTAAAGGATATATTTTGTTTGATATGGGTAGAGGATGGATCATTTTGTAGATGAGTTTGAGGGTTATATTTGCATTTTATCATTCTTTAATGGTCAGAGAAGGTCATTTTAACATGAAAAGTGGACCATAAGTGGAAGAAACATAGTTAGGTTGATATTACTTACCTTATAAAAATATATTGATAATTTTTATACATCATTATAAAAATATATTATATTTACCATTTTTACAGTTTATCGACGTCATCCACTGTTTACCCTAGTAACTTATTTTTTCCCATCCAAAATGAAATTGACCCTCTTAGCTAATTTCAATTAACTGATTCCAAAAATTAAACACATTTTATATAATTAAACTTCAAACATGTGAAAATTTTCTTTAAATAAAAATATATAATACTTTAGAAAACCATTTTCCTTGAATAAATGTAATTTATTATTTAATTATTAGTTATATTTTATATATTATCTTTCCTTATATATTTAATAGATGTTAAATATTTATTGAACATGTTGAATATATGACATATATTACATTATTCATTTTTCTAAAGGGTATTATATTCCCACTATAAATTTTTTAATATAATCTTTGGTTATATACATTAATAATAATCATATATATTTCCATTAGTCATATTACCAATTATCACTCCAATAAATAACCAAAAATATTTTTATAAAATCCCTTCATCAAAATATTTAATTTATTTCTTTAAATTTCTATCATATTCCTAATAATTTTCAATTTTCAAAGTTATAATTGGCTGTATGATATTTGAGGCAAACTATGTGGATGGAGACATCAATTTTATAGTTTTTTTATTTACTTGTGGTTTTATTCCTCTTTTAATTTCCATAATGAAATTTTATATTATATTATCATAATTTATTAATATTTATATTTTATTTTTATATTTTATCTTATTATTAATTTTTTTTCATGTTAGTTCGATGTTGAACATAAGAAAAGTTATTCATCATATTCAAGGAATAAAAATGTTTGGTGTTACACTAACTATATCTTTAAAATAGTGCTATAATTACCAAGTTTAATAAAAAAAGTACTAAATTAATTTTGTAATAATGCATTGGTGACCATGAAAAAATATTGGTTTTTCTATCTAGATAGATTAATATGAAATCCCCCTAGCATTGTATCCTAAGTTTCCCAATCTAAATCCTTACATGTGCTTAACTCCAAACACTATTCTTAGGACTAGTCACTCCAATACAATTATGACACTTCCCGACCATTCCAACACTATTATTGGGTTGAAAACAAGGCCAAGTAAAACTACCTAATATAAATCAAAATAGGTAAGAGTTAAATACATTACGCCAAGAGGGTTCACCTACCGAAATGGGAGACATTAAACCGTGAACTTGAAATAGAAAATTTATGATATTAAAACATATATAGAATATATACATACCATTAATTGATAATTCATGTATGGTGACAAAAATTTCATACAAGTAAATAAGTAGATGATTATACATAACCAATTTCATAATACATGATGAAAAAAACTAAAATTATCTAATGATATGAATTATATGTAAATAGAAAACCAATTTAAACTCATTAAAAAAGATATATAATACTTTTCCAAGACACCTAAAATGATAATTACTTATACTTACTATACATACTAACACCACTTTCTCTATATCACTATACACTACTACAAAATATTAAATTTATATATAACCATTACCACCCATGGGGTGTTTTTAATTCTCAATGGAATAATGTCTAGAATTTATAATATATTCTTCCTTAAAAATGAAACTACATATGTGTATTATATTTAATTTCCAAGGGTTAAATAAAAATATTATGATTTTAAAGTTAATACTATCAATTTGAATGATTGAAATGAAACTAAACTAGTTGAATGAACACGAATGATAAAAGTGTTTAGATTTATTAAATCTAGTATCATTAAATAATTGAGATTATAAAATTATTAATGAATGGTATTGTTGTTTTTAAAATTGGGCATAACAAATAACTTGTCATGGTAATTTTTCTCTAATTATTAAACAACTCTTTTTATAGTTAATTTATCCATTCATTCAATAATTAGGTGATCCAAAACCATATATAAACATGAAAACACAAACTAATCCTTTTTTAGGATATTATTCAAGCAACTAGACCATGAATTAAATAGAAATTCATCAATTAATTAATCAAATAAATAAATAAATATAGATAATAATGAATATATAAACATAATAGAAACAATTATTAAAAACAAAGTAACTCAATAATTCAACCACCCTCCATTATAAAAATTTTCAAAAAATGTTTACCCCTCCATAACATTATAAATACCCAGAAGATATTCATGTTTAATATCAAATAGGGTCTTAATGCATATGAAATAATGATAACTAGAGACCTTTATGATTCATAGACATCTAACTAAAAACCTTGTCAATTATAGTGTTTCCTTTTCTAAGAATAAATCAATTTTATTTATGTAATTTCATAGCTTAATTATATCATGCCATAATAGTAGTAATTATGTAATAATGTACATATCTTCTCAAATCCAACATCAAATTCCCAAAAACATTACAATTACCTAGATTATTTCAACCCTAATAATTTTAGTACATATTAATATTTTTTATCACTAATTTATTATATCAAAATCATAAATTATTTATTTCAGAATATCATCATGTTTCTCTTATTAATCTTTATCAAAAAACCACCATACTGTAGTATCACTGATGACTCTACCACTTTAAAACTATTTATTCTTAAATTTTTGTTATAATAAAATTTATATGGATGTATAAAAACAAATAAAACTATAATGTGTACTCTCCTTAGGGATTCCCCTAATTAATAATTTTTCACACTTGGTCATTATCCCAAAATCTTTATGATATAATGCTATTTTCATCATCTAATTCATCATACTTGTATGGATATCATGGTATAATATTATATCATTACACTAATATATTTATTATGAAATTTTAATCTTATGTCCCTAAAATAATAATGTTTTAATAAATAAGTTCTACACCATGAAATATGTTTTAACTCTTCATAATATCTTATAATCCACCAAATCTATGCAAAAAACTAATGTTACTATAAAAACATAAAAACCTAATAAGTTTGGTGGTGTTAAATAGTGAAAACATAATAATTAAAAATATGAAATTATTTAAAAATTTAAGAAATAAATATCCCCTACACATTCAATCATTATTTTCTCCAAGCATAGAACACCATACCTTACAATAAAAATTCATCACATCTAAACATTATAAATCATGTTTAATAAAATGAACAAGAATTATATGATTTTTTTCAACTCATACTTTTTTCATGAAAACCTATCGATCGTGTATTTTACATTTCCTCCAAAATTTATATGAAATTGAATTATCTTATATTCCATTTACATTTTAAAACATAAAATTAATATACATGTAAATTTTGATCTACCATAGTATAAATTATTTCTCTCACAACTAAAGGATCATTTAATTATAGTTATACTTAAGCATTGATTAAATGTATTCTATATATAGGCTTATAATTTATCAAAATCACAATTTTCCTATGGAAAATCAAAATTAATTCTAAAGAAATTGAATAAGTTTAGTTGTAATGTTTAGTGGTTGGTGGGTTATTATATAAAAATTTAAAAAGGACTAATATAGAGGTTTAATCTCTTAATTAAAATACCTAATTTGTAATTATAATTCAATAAAAATACCCTACTCATTTTCTTTAAAAAAAATATCTCCCATCAACTATTTTTCTTTTCGTCTCATAGGCCTATAAATCTTATTAAGAAAAAATAGTGAAAAATTATTCTAATTCCAATAATTTATTTTATTTATTTCCTTATTTATATTTCTAGTTGGAACTATGAAACCATGATGTAAAATAATTCATGAACACTTATACCACTACTAATTATAATTCCCCAAAATCTTTCATTTTATTTAATATTTTTTTACAAATTAAAAACATAATATAGAATATCCCTTATAATTTTATGATTTTTAATCATTAACAATACAAAGAGGATGTTATGAATGTAAAAATAGTGTCATAATATGGATTTACTAATAATTTTCCATGATATATCTCTCAAACCAAAACTGTTATTAATATAATTTATAATACTTATAGAAGAAAGTAAAATTTCAAGGTTTTAAAATACTATAGACTCAAAGAGTTTCTACTAAACACAAATTTACAAAAAAAATAGGAAAGATCCTAGAATATAAAAGACCCATAATCTATTTTAGGTCTATCCTTTGGAATTCAATGAGTTTATCTCTGTGTTACCTTCCTTATAAGTTTTTTGTATCCTCATATTCTCACCCAGAAAACTCTCACACTTTCAAATTATATAAAAAAATCTATAATGGGGGGAATATATTTTTATAGGAACATTAAAATCACAACCAAATCAATCTACACCCAAGAATAAATGATACCATTATCCTTGTATAAAGAGAACCCATATAGCAGGGTCATATCTTCAATAGAGGGAGTAGTTCCAGTTACAAAGGAAACCCTAAGATCCAATTTAATAAAATCCATTGAATATATAAAAATACCAAATCCTATTATGTTACTTACCATATAATCCCCATCTATATTTAGTTTGAGATAATGCTCAGGAAGACCCATCCTGTAACCTATCACCATATCTCACATTATTATTACCACATGGAGGATATAAAATCTAATATCATTCAAGAAAAGTGAGGGCACCATTCCTCTCTAGACCGATACCGAGTTCAATTATCATTATTAAATAATAGGGGATAATCAGTACTTCATCATTATTTATTCAATTTTTTCATTAAATAAAATATATTAGCTAGTAAGTAAATCCATGAAAAAATGTATTTTGAAGGAAGAAAATTTAGTCATGAAAATCCATAGACATAGAATACAAACAATCATGTTAAATCTAGGAAAAATATCTAGCACATTGGTAAGAAAAACTCTAGATAAATGAAATCCATTCAATATGCAATAACATATGCGTCATAAACTCCACCATCGAAGAACCATAACATTTACAATTTATGGAAATAAAAATGATGCTCCATTGAACATATCTATTTTTTGGAAGGTATATTTTCTAATATGTCGTATTATAATGTTTATCTTCATTAGCATGTCACCATCACAGATTACATCAACCGAAAAATCATATTCATGGATATGTTTTCTCAGTTTGTGTAAACTACTAGAATCAAAGTATCTTGATGTAGAAAATATAAACATAATGAAATATTATTTATTTAAACCCAAAGTATTAAAAAGAACAATTTTTTTATCTTATCCATCACTGAATTGATGAACTCTAGATACTGATTTTTTATTTAAAATCAATATTTTGAACTTGGGAGACCTTGAATAATAAAATGTAAAGGTGGTATCAATTTTTTATAGGCTAAAAACCAATAATGTTCTCAATCAATTTTTATATGATTTTAATTTTATAATATTGAAAAAATAAAATAAAAGTTCGATTAGTCTATGATTCTATGATATCTATCAAAAAAATGGTTTCATATTGAAAATTAAATATGGTATAGAATAACATTATAACTTGAGACACCCTAGGGGGGATCATGGTGTTTCTAGATTTAATATTTCCTTTTTTTACTTACTTATTTAATGTATTGTTCCCTTTTTAGGAGGAACATACATTCAACCTGCTTTCTTTTGAGAATTCAGAAATATCACACATCATATACATGAATAGAAAATAAATAACATAAGGATGCAATAATTTTACTTGGTTTACCGAGACGGGCCAATCTAAGGAGTACAGACAGATAATGGTATGATGTTCTAGGATGTAATATTACTCACTGTTATATTAAAAATATTTAGGAAATTAAAATTGGTGATCCTAGTGACACTCCCACTTCTTCTCCTCATCTCATGGATTCAATGAATGACTTAAATAGTTTATAGAAATGTGGGAATCTATGCGATAAGTATAGTAATCATGAATTGTTTTCATCTTTAACTCTATATTGATGCATGGTTTACCTTCTTAACTACTTCTTCCTCTTACCAAATAATTGTGACCAACTCCTCAATTTGAGACTTGTGTCTTCATCATCTTCCACTTACCACATGAGTGACACATTTTCAAGATGAAGATAATTATTTATTGGAATTATTTTATGATTCTATTACTTCTTCAACCATATATAGCAATGATAATATACCTATCTTTGAGTCTCATTATCCTATAAATGAACCATATATGATCATGATAATCTACTTAGATCATCCCTTTCTTCTTATTTAGACTATTTATATCAATATGAACCAAAATATTATCCTTTTTATTTCAATTTATAGATATACCAAGGATATTAACAACATCAATCCTCTTCCCTCTTTATTTTTCTTTTTATCACTAGTATCCAATAATTACAGTAGTCTCACTATTATCATATTTTCTTTCCTTATATTATTCTCCTTAAATATTCATTAAACATTCACATGAGATATTATTTTTGTATTTTTTAATATGAAAGTATTCCTACAATCATGATCTCAATATTTTTTTTTCATTTGAGATTACATAAATCTCACTACCACTTCTCTACCATTAAATGTATAAAACATTTCAATATTTTCAAAATGAGAACTTCTACAAAAATATTCCTAGAAAATATATTCTTTAATTCAATTTGTGAATATTATAGCCTCTAAATATCCATAATATCTATGGCACAATTTATTTAAAATTTACTATAATATCAACTATAAATTATATTTAATAAAATTAAATATAAACCACATGGACTTCTCAAACTGATATACATGCATAAAAATACTCATGACATGACCTCCTCTCTTGAATTGTAATTTCATATTCACAATATCAGTGTAGATATCCCATTTAAATTACTTAATTAAAGCTATATAATATCCTAAATAAAACCTCCTTCGAGTATTCTTTTCCATAGGGAACCTCATTAATTTTCCATTTTTTAATAATGAAAAATATTTATTAAGTTCAATTTAGAAGATTTATAAAGTCCCATTTATAAGTCTTATGATGTCCCACTAATAAGTATTATTACTCCCCCACTGAGAAATTTTACATGCATGGGGTGAATTCTCACAACTTTTCTATAACACCCCATATCTTAAAAAACCCATAATTACATCATTTATAACAAGGGTTTCACTTTCTTACATTTAGTAGATATTTTCAAGTTAGAGATTTATATAATTAGGTAAAACATTATATAAAATAGTTTACATTTCCATGTACTATCCACTTCACCACAAAATAAGTTCTTTATAAAGACACACTTGATTTATTCAAGATAACCCTAGATCTAGGACTATGACTATATTAAAATATTTACTCATCCTTAAACCCTATGATTTTTTTGAAAATTTGGATTGATAAAAAAAATATTATTAAGAGATTTAAAATAATGGAAACTTGTTAGTCCATTTTAAAATTCATGAAATCATATATTTTTTCCTTTTTATAATAAACTTTGAACTAAAATAATAATTTAATTACCGAAGAAATCAATTTATTTACTCAAATATTTAATAAAAAATATCATAATAAATCATAAATGAAAAATAATAATAATGAGGTTTTATATTAAAATATGATCATCGATGAAAATATTTTCTTGAAAAACATATTTTCACCCCTAAAAGGGGAATATAATTTCCTATAAAAATATGCTTATTAGATTACCTTATGAATTAAAATTATTCCATGAAAACTCATTTTCAAGAATAAAAAATTCATTTAGGTACCTGGTGAGATTATTTTAATATCACTTTTACAATTAATATTATAAAAAATCTTATAAATGGGAAAACCTACTTAGTTAATTCCGATATACTTCCCCGAAGAACATAATCATTACCCAATGCATTGAAGAGATATATAGGGCGCACCCATCATCATATAAAGTGTAAAAGGACCATAAAATACATCAAATGTATATAAAAATGAATTCATATAATAAAATATCATAAATTATTCTGTTTAACAGTTATATAGAAGCACTTTCAGCTTGACATAAAAATAAGGATAAAAATAATTTTTCTTTGAAAACTCTTTAAAAAAATTAATAAAAGAATAGAAAATAGAATAATATTTTGAAAAATAATGAAAAATTTAATAGAAATATTATTAATGAATATCATTCAAGATGGGTGGAAATTCATCTCATGTTGTATATGTTAAAAAAATTCCTTTAACAATTTTTTATAAATTTCAAAAAAAATTGTTTGGAAAACCTTTAAAACTTTTATTTTTAAAATATTATAAAGAAATTAAATCATTATTTAAAATTAATTTGAGAATAAATTTCATTATATTAATAACACATTTAAAAAATTTAAATAAAATTTATATGGAGGAAAAAAATTGAAGAAGAACTTTAAAACTTTTAAAATAAGGTTTTAAAGAAAAACCCCTTACATCGAGTCCGACTCACCACTTATATAATTTAAATACAGTATAATAAAATTATATTAATTTTATAATTTATTAATAAATTTTTTTAGGTTAGTTACCTTATTATTATCCCTTTTATTTAATTTATTATTATTCGTTATACAGTTATTAAATAAGTTAAGTTCATGTTGGACATTTTAAGGGCGTTCTGTTCATAATCCCCCAAAAAAAATTATAGGTTGGGAAATGGTCAAATTGATAATTGTTAAATCATATAAAAAATCAAAACCATGAAATAATTATAATTTTTATACACTGAATACAATTCTATAACCATCAATGAAGTTATACATGAAAAAGGTTTTGCATCACTTCGTGGAGGTGGTAATCCACACATATGCATGAACGACGTTATCATTTTCCAAAATATATATGGGTAAGAAAATATTCAATATAATATATTTAAATAATGATATTTTTTAATTAATACTATATATATAAATAAATTCCATCATTATTAGCATCAATGGGAGGCATTAATGGAAAATGAAACACATCGCTTTGTGGAGGAGGTATTATACATGTATGCATGAGAAATGTTTTCATTCTCCATATGATGAAAAAGGAAAAGAAAAAGGGTTGTACCATAATCATAATAAAATTTAATAATATTTAATAGAATTATTTTATTATTTTAACATGGTTAAATAATATTTTAAGGAGGTAGAAGAAAAAATAAAATGAATACACTTAGTTAAGAGTTATACCTATTCTTTGGAAAACCACATTTGGATTAAAAATTAAGCCTTCTAGGTTTATATTTTGATGAGACCAGATCATATATGTTGTAGGTAGGATGGTTGGAAATGTATTTGGGTAGGTATTGGTTAATTTATGTGTCTTAAGATTTATGAATAAGTGATAAGAAGTGGTTTCCTTTTATTAAGTTAGGTGGTTAGGGCACTTATAATTATTATAAAATTTAAAATAATAAAAGGTTAAATTCATGGAAAAGTTGATCCATTTATAAGGTAGGTGATATATGGTTTAAAAAAATTCCATATATAGGATTTAGATAAGTTTTTATGTTATTTTAACCATTATTATTTTCAGTTTAACCCCTCATTAACACCGTTTAAACTTAACCATTATAACACATTTTTAAATATTTAAGGGTCATGCAAGTACTTCTAGAAATACCAAGTGTAACATAAATGAAAAATTAATGAAAGGAAAAAAAATTACCATGTGATTGAGTTATTATAGGATCTTATGATTTTATACTGATTTAAAAAGTATTTTTAAACATTAAGTAACATTTAAATTTATCTTCATGACTATTCACATATTCTGACATAGAAGGAATAAATATAACCATTTATTTATAATTAAAACAATTAAATAATTACTTAAACAAAATAAATATTTTTAAAATTATTGTAATACCATAACTCATCTAAATATTATAACTTTTAATATTTTTAAAATCATTTATTTGATTTTTATGTTGCTTGCATAATCACTTCATCGGCGCTGCGTAAGAGTTCAAGATAATTATACCATCTATAAAAATTAAAATTAAATTGATATCAGAAAAATAATTTATTGTTATTAAAAATAAAAATTTATAATAATTAATATATTATTTTCATACATATGGAACCATATTAGATATATTAAAAGAGAGAGAGAGTAACACTTTGTAATTTTTCTCAACGTAAAATAATATAAAGGTCATAATCAAATTCAAGTGAAATAAACTAATATATTTTAAATTATAATGTGATAAGGGTATAAATAAACTCAACCAATCACATTTAGATAAGTTTTTAATATATTTTAATCCTTATATCCAAGTTAAACTCCCTTTAAACCCAATTTAATCTTAATTGTGATAATTTAACCTTTTTACCTTGATAACGTAAGTGCATGAAAAAAATAAAAGTGGTACTATAAAATTTTTAGAAATTATAATTAATTTGTTTAATCTACTTCATCATATTAAATATCTATAGGTGATACAAACCACATTTAATATAAGTATGGAAAACACATGATTTTTTAAGTAAAATACTTCATTTAAGTGTAAAAATCATATCGATAATAAATCAAGTAAAAATTTAATTTAAATGTATTTTATGGTTAAATAATAAAAAGGAATATTTAAATACCTTTTTATCAATATAAAACAAATTTTAACCATCCAAAAATACCATTAATTACAATGATACAAAAATTGTTTATAATTTGGATAAAATATAATTTATGCTTATAAATGTCAAGAATAAGTCCCAAAATTCAAAAATAATGTTTTAATAAACTCTCTTATCATATATTTTTTTGAAAAAAATGTTTCATTATTTACTAATTCATTCTTACATCATAATAATGTCATAAAAGTGATAGTATTTGAAAAATCAGTATTTTCATTATTCACCCAAAAATCAAACATTTCAAAAAAATATCAAAACATAAACCTAATACTATTATGATACAATTATTTAAAAAATTATATCTATTTTTTAAAATAAAATTCACAAAATTGGAAGAAATTAATAATAATATCCATGAACAAAATGCAACACAAACAATTTTTGAAGAAAATGAATTTTTGAAGCATAAAATTATATTATCCTCATTATTTTATTAATAACAATAATTAAATGAATGTAAATTCATTAAATATTATATATAAACTAATTATAATAATCATTTTTAAATAGTTATTAATTTAATATATTATGATTAAAACACATTGCACATAAAAAAAGATTTTTATAAAAAATATCTTTTTTACCTTTTAAAATATTTTATCTTCATTTCCAACCAATTAATAATAAATGTATGATTTATTATTAATTTTATTGATTAATATATATATATATATATATATATATATATCATAATAAAATTATTCCTATTCATACCAATCAAACCAATAACTAGTGTATAATGGTTATATTTAAATACTAGTATTTCTACAGTATATCGTGGTTTGTTTAATCTTAGTATTGTGTATACCACATGATATCGAATATATTTTTTCAAAGAGAATAAATTATAATATTTTTTTTACATTATAACTCATTAAATAAATGTATTCCTCTCAATTTTAACTTTTTTCCTATAAAAAAGTGTTGGAAACATTTTTAACATCAATTCCAAGGAGTTGAAGGTAAAAAATATGATCATAAAAGAATTTTTTTTAATATTAAAAAAATCACTTTCTTAAAAACCCAAATCATAAAAAGTTATAATAAGACATAATTTTTAAAATTAGAAAAGGGTAATAGGAAGGTTAACTAGAATAACACAGAATCATGTTCCCAAATGAAGAGAACATTGGTGGAAAGTGAAAACATGGACATGGAAGAAAAAATATCATATAAGGAATAATAGAGTGTGATAGAAAACATGATCATGAGAATGTTAATGAAAAAAACTATAAATTAGTATGAGATAAAGAAGACTATAATTTCATCATAAATGAAGGTAAAAGAATATTTTTTTATTTCAAGATCATTTCCTTAGAGTTGAGGGATTATTTTAATATGAGAAAATATAATCGATTTATTTCCATTTTATAAGAATATTATCATTATTTTGTTGTTATTCAATAAATTTACAATTCTATCTCATATCTTACTCTAATAAATTAATATTAAAGATTATTTTTTTATTCCCAAAGCACTAAAATTAAATTTTAACAGATCATAAGATCCAATAAAGGATAACAAGTTATTCCTCATATCTTTAGACATTAAAAAAACAAAAATGGTTATAAAGATATAAGATAGTATTTAATATGAATAAACCTTCATACAATAATCTTAAAAATATCAATAATAACACCCAAAGTTCAACTTAAACCATTCTATAAATAACTAATCAAAAAAATTGTTAAAATATTCTAGACCAAAATTGAAACCCAATGATCCAAAATATTTTAGCACATATTTTTCCAAGATCACTTAAAATTTCCTTCCAAATAACAGTAATAACTTATAAATTCACATACCAAAAATGTATATTCCTTAATCATATAATTTCTAATATATACTAATCTTTTCCATAAATAACCAGAATTACTTTAAGGACCTGACCTTATTACATTACATAATCTTGAATTTAGTCAAGAACTCACTTACTTTTACATTGAGGGTATTTTAAATTTTAGAGCTTTAGATAATTCATAAATAATACATTCCTAACATTACACATTAATACAGATTGGATACAATAAAAATAGTATTCATTTCTTCCAAAATATAAAATTTTTCAAATAAAACAAGATTTCTTTGACAAATATTTATAACATTTAACTTGGATTCCTTATTTTTTTTACACATCATTATAACCTATGAAAATCATATAAAACCTGGTATGAGTAAAAAAATATCATTAAGGAATATAAAAATAAGTAACAAACACATTATCCCATGAATACTTGTAATGTATGAAATTATTTTCAAAAGGCCATAATTGTAACCCATATAAACATACTTTGTGAAACTTGAGATTTATATGAGAATCCCACAAAATATATAGAGCATAACTAGAACCATAAATTTATCTTAAGGAATTAATTACATAAACTAGTAACCCTCTCTGCTACTTTAGAATTTTTAACCCTCATGACTACCTTACAATGTTACCCTCATAGCTACCTTATTGTGTAACCATCGCAGTTACACTCAGAGTAACCATATGACTGACCTCAAACTTACACACACCCAATGCATTGGAGGGAGATATATGTTACAACCTTCATCATAAATCATTCCCAAAAACTATAACATAGTCATAAAACATGAATAATTGCATACAAACATTTCTTTTGAATTTTGTAAAATAGAAATTTGAAAGAGAATTTTTAAAGAAAAGTCCCTTACAAATATCATATAATTGATGTGAGAAATTAATATAATGAAATAAATATGTGTATAAACTATAAATACACATAATGAAACATAATATAAACAACATTTCATCTCTCAAATGATCATAGTACCATATAATTTGTGAAGTAGAAGGTTAACCCAAAGTATGGAAATTGGGTTAAGAATTCCCTTACCTCAGGTCAGTCTTACTTAAAAATTGTTTAAAACTCTTGTATAATAGTTAAAAGAGTGTTATTATATTATAATAGAGAAATATTCATCTTTATAATACCTTATATGATTATTTCATTATATCATTTCACCCTTTAATTGTTAGTACTTTGTTACTTGCATTGTTTTGGGTGCGTTCTTTACTTGATTTCCATGATCTGTTCATGATGGATATTCTTATCGATTGGAGGTGAAACTAAAGATTTAGAATGTAGTGGAATTTAAATTTTTCTAAAACCATAAATTATACCATTTATCATTTTTAATTCTTAAATGAGTATGATTCATAAGTTAAAATATTATTGATATTTGTTTAGGTCATTTTGGCGATTCTTCAATCGTAAAAAACTCATTTTGTTTTACAAATTAATAGCATCTATACAGATTGATTACAGAACCTTATATAAGATATAATACATAAATTATAATCTGGTTCAACCATAAAAATGGTTTCATGACCATTATTACAGGAAGTAAAAGTAATTGAAATCACATCATCCACAATGTTGGTAAATCGACACATCACAGAAAGTGATTTAATTTCTTGAATAAGTGGGAGAGGAGAAGAAGTATAATGGTGAATATTTCATAAAAATGATTACATACAGAATATTTAAGATACTGGATAATTCATTCCTCTTGTATAAGGTGAGGTGAGTGAAGAAGAATAATAGAAAAGAAAATGAAAAGAAAAGAAAGAAAACAAAAGAGGATATTTACCTCTCGATCTCTTCTCCTTGAGATCCATCTTAAGGCCCTTGGTTTTGGACTTTTGGTGAGACCAGAAGGTCTTAGAATTGGGGAAGGGTCTTGGGAGGTGTATTGGGTAGAACTTAGTCAAGGATCATGTCTTGAGAGGTGTGGAAGGAAGAGGGGAATGAGGGTGGTATTTATAGTGGAGGGGAGGAGGGATTTTACATTATTTTAATCATTATTTTAATATTTTTTCTTAAGACTATAAATAGTCTTGATTCATGTGACCCCAAATTGTAACAATGGAATGTGAATTCTAACCATGTGGGATTACATCACTTATGATGTCATAAATAGTGTATTTAATTGATAATTTGAATATACGATATTTCACTGTATTTCACTATTCATAGAAAATTCAAGAATTTCAGAAAAATAACAAAAATTAAAACAAACTATCATTCAATTTGTATAATTAAAATAATTAACTACATTTTTTGAAAATAATTTTCAAAATATTATTAATTTACTTTTGAAATAAAATCATAATTTATCCAAAAATAACAATTTTAAATCTCTATATAAATTTTTAACACCTTAAAAAATTAATCAAGATATCATTATCTTAAAGACATAATAAAATAAAATAATAATATAATTTATTATTCATTAGGGTCATATTACTATTCATAAGGTTATGTTACTATTCACAAAAAAATCATGTTAGTTCCATTGGACTCCAACTAACTTACTGAACACAATTGTAGATGATAGTTTTTTGAAATTCAAAATATAGAAGTGGAAAAATTATTTTTAAAGGATAATTATAAATATCTACTTAAAAAAATGTTTATTTCAATTCGATTTTTTTAAAAACTTAGAGTGTTTAATTATCTCTACATTCCTGAAATTGTGTCCTCACAATTTTTTTTACTTATTAAACAAGTGAGGGTACCTTTACCTCAAAAAATTTTAGACTCCCATCTTGATTCTTAAACAATATGGTTTCTTCATAAAACCTTTACCTATTGGATTATCTTATTCCACAATAATTTTTCCCTTCGATCAAGAATCTGACCTGGTTTCTCTTCATAAGAAATGTTATCTTCCATCTGAATTTATTTTGGGCTCATGACATGATATGAAACTAGCACATACTTTCTTAACATTTAAAGATGAAAAATATTGTGTACCTGAGATAAAATTGGAGACAAAGATACTCGGTAGAATACTGGTCTAAATTTCTCAAGAATTTCATAAGGTCCAATGAAATGTGGAATTAGCTTTCTTTTCTTACCAAAATGCATAACAATTTTCCATGGTGAGATTATTAGAAAAATATGATCACCTACCTAAAAAAAATCCATTCCTCCTATTGTCTGTATAATGTTTTTTACTGATCTGAGCTATCCTCATGTGTTTCTGGATCATTTTCACTTTCTTAGCCACTTCCTATACTAATTTTGGTCCCATAAACTTCCTTTTCCCCGAATTCATCCCAAAAAACTAGAGTTCGGCACTGCTTCTCATACAATGCCTCAAAAGGTGCCATATGTATACTAGAATGAAAACTGTTATTATAAGAGAACTCAACTAAAGAAATATACTAATCCCATCTTCCCTGCTAGTCCATTTAATAAGCTCGAAGCATATCCTCCAAAGTATAAATCATTCATTTGGACTGCCCATCTAATTGAGGATGAAAATCTATACTAAAATTTAATTATGTGCACAATGACTTTTTGAGGCCCTTATGAAAATTATAAGTGAACATGGGATCCCAATCAGATACAACAAAAAGAGGAACTCCATATAACCTGACAATATCTTTGAGTTATAGTCAATAAATCTTATCAAGAGACATTGTATCTCAAAGAAAAATTAATTGTGCATATTTTTTTTCCAGTCGATAAAAAACAACCCAAATCACATTGCTACCTCGAGAAGTCTTAGGTAGTCCCACAAAAAATTACAAGTGTACATTCTCCCATTTCCACTCTGGCACTAGAAAAGTTTGATGTATCCCCTTCGGTAATTGCCGCTCTTCTTTAACCTATTGACATGTCAAAAATTTCATGGTAAAATATGAAATATCTATTTTCATTCCATCCCACCAATAATACTCTCGAAGGTCTTTGTACATCTTAGTACTCCCAGGATGAACTAAAAAAGGAGAACTATGAGATTTACACAACAATTCTTTATTCAAATAGGAATCAGAAGGCACACACAACTTTTTACTAAATCTTAAAATGAAATTCTTATCATGGTTAAATTTTAGAAACTTACCCATTTTAACCAATTATACCTTTTTCTATAGCTCACATTCTTCCTTCTATTATTACTTAATTTTGTTTGATAATGATGACTTCATTGAAAGCGGAAACAAAATAGAGGTATTTCCCTCACCAATAACTTCTAAGATAAAATTAATAAAATCATTAATCAAGGGACCATGTTCCAAACATAACATGGTTAATGTTGCATGATGTTTTCAACTCATGGAATCCACCACTTTGTTTTCTTTTCCCAGATGGAAATTGATCATGAAATCATAATCCTTTATCACTTTAATCCATCTTCTCTACCTCATGTTTAATTCCTTCTCAGTGAATATATACTTTAGACATTTATGGTCATTATATATTTGAAATTTGGATTCGTATAAATGATGCCTCCAAATTTGAAAAGAAAAAACCATAGCTTCCAATTAAAAATAATGTGTTGGATAATTTAACTCACGAGGTTTTAGTTGTCTTGAAACATAATAAATTACCTGATCATTCTTCATTAGAAGAAAACCAAGTACCTTTAATAAAGCATCAGAGTAGATGAAAAAAATCCCTATTTTGGGAAGGCAAGGCCAAAACTAGATAATTCACCAATATCTTCTTCAGTTCCTAAAAACAAACATCACATTCTTCTATCCAAATAAATTTAACTCCTTTCCATGTTAACTTAGTTATATGGATAGGTAACCGTGCAAAGTTTTTAACAAACTATCGGTAATAACCTGCAAATCTAATAAAACTACAAATATCTGTAACATTTGTGGGTTTTTTCCATTAACCAACAACTTTTTTTTGGTAGGATAAAAAATTATTCCATACTTACTTATAATGTTTCCAATAAAAGAAATTTATTTCAACCAAAAACCACACTTTCTGAATTTTCCATATAGTTTATTTTCTTTTAAGGTTTGTAGAATAACCCTTAGATGTTTTTCATGCTCCTCTTTACTCTTATAAAATACCATAATGTCATCAATAAATACAACCACAAACTTATCCAAGAACTCATGAAATATTCTATTCATAAGTTTCATGAATATAGTAGGTGCATTAGTTTACCCAAAAGGTATAACAACAAATTCATAATGCCCATATCTAGTATAAAAATATATTTTTGGGATGCTATCCTCCTTCACCTTCATCTAATGGTATCAGGATCTCCAGTCAATCTTGGAAAAGTACCGAGTACCCTGGAGCTGATCAAACAAGTCATCAATATGAGGAAAAAGATACTTTTTTTAAAAATAATGTTATTCAAAGCTCTGTAATCAATGAAAAGTTTCATGGAACCATATTTATTTTTAACAAACAAAATATAATCACCCTATGGTGAAGTGCTATGATGAATGAAGCCTTTATCAAGAAAACCCTAAAACTAATTTTTCAATTCAAGAAGTTCCATTTGAGCCATTAGATATAGGGTTTTTGAAATTTTCTTAGCATCAGGAACTAAGTAAATTGTGAATATGAATTCCTGATCAGGTATGACTCTGGGTAACTAATCAGAGAAAACATCAAGGTATTCATTTACCACTATCACATCATAAATCTAAACAGTTCCCTTTTTTTCAACAATATGAGAAACATAACTTTCATTTCCATCTTTCAACAGTTTCTTAGATTCTTGGTATGTTATCAATTGTATGGGTTCATTATTGTATATAAACTAAAACTCTTTCTGAAAAACAACTTCTTTATCAATACAATCAATCTTAACATGATAAATAGAAAGATAATCCATTCCTAGAATGACATAAAACTCTACTAAGGGAAAAACAAAAAGGTTTGTAGGTAAAGTATTTCAACATACCACAAAAGAAAGATTATTATAATTCCTATTTTCTATAATATTTCCCCCCTAGTGTTTTAATAATAAGTTCTTATCTCATTTGTTGAGGTGATATTTCCAATTTACAAGAAAATTTCTCCGAAATAAAGGAATGTGTAGACTCTATATCAAACAAAACTTTAGAAAAGTCTGAGTAAACAAACAAGGTACCCAATACAACGTTATTGGATGGCCTGAAATCTACTGACGTAGTCGCAAAGGATCTGACTACACCTTTCTTCTTATAGACTGGCTTCTTTGAATCATTCAGATCTCTCTTTGGGCAGATATTTTCATAATGACTCATCTCACCACATTTAAAACACTTTACAGTTTTCTTATCAATATTAGTTGTAGGATCATTTTAATTACAATCTTGGGCCATATGTATAAACTTAACACATTTAAAACACTTCTCATTTTTGGTAAGGCATTCCCCAGGGTGTTTTTACACATTTTTCACAAACTAGAAATTGAAATTTCTTACCATCAAATTTCTTTAGTTGATTCCTACCCATTACTTTCCATATGGAACTCTTCTTATCCTTTTTGAAAAATGCATACGATCATCAGAAAACTCAATTTTTACGCATATCTGAAAAGTTTCTCATAACTTTTGAATCCATAGAAGGCCAACACCCTTTGATACCTTTGCTTCAATAATGAGTAAAAGCGGTTGATTTTAATATCAAGATCCAGAATAACATTTGGAGCATACCTCCCCAGTCAAGTGAAGTTTGCTTCATAAAAGTCCATTGAATCATCTTCCTTCTACTTCAATTCAATGAATTTCTTCTCCATACTAAGTCAAACCACCTTTGGAAAATATTTTTCAAGGAAAATAATTTTAAATTCATCCCAATCTAAGGCATAAATATCCTCTCTATCCCGAATATTCTTTACCATTGACCACCACTAATAAGATTCACCTTGAAAACGATAAATGAAAAGACTTACCTTTTGATAATCTGAAAATCCCATAATATAGAATATCTTTTCAAGGGATTTAATCCATCCTTCAGCCAATACTGGATTAGAAGATCCATTTAAAGTAGGGGGTGTTGTCTCATAAAATGTTCCACTATTGTCATATTCGTTTGTGGTAGATCTAGTTGCACTCTTTCATGGATGTCACCACAATTTATTGCCTGTGTTAGCTGATCCATTACTATCAAAATCTTCTCAGTTCCAATCCCTACCATTCCAGGCTGTAGATTCAGAAGGATACCGTTCTGTCAGTGCCTCTCCTCTTCAACTTCCCTATTTCTTCTGCAGGTAACCATTCTGAACAAAAAAATCTTAGTAGAAGAAACATGGTAATCATTAAATGCTATAACATTTCAAATTAATCATAGAGTAAAAATAATTTATGGTATTATATTAAAATTATCCTAACCCTTAACGTTATCTAAACCATCTTCTGATAACAACTAGAAAGACTTGGCCTTATTACATTACATAATCTTGAATTTAGTCAAGAACTCACTTCCTTTAAAATTGAGTATATTTTCAAGTTTAGAGATTTAGATAACTGGGACATAATACATTAAAAACATTACAAATCAATAAATAGTTAATACCATAAAAATAGTATTCATTTCTTCCAAAATATTAATCTTTTCAAATAAAACTTGATTTATTTGACAAATATTTATAACATTTACCTTGGATTCCTTTTTTTATTACACATCCTTATAATGTGTGAAAATCATTTAAAATTTGACATGAGAAAAAAATATTCGTAAGGAACATAAAATAAATAATGAACACATTAGTCCATGAATACATGTAAATTTTGAAATCATTTTAAAAAAGACATACTTGTCACTCATATAAACTTACTTTGTGAAACTTGAGATATCCATGAGATTCCCACTAAACATATAAAGAATAAATATAACCATAAAGGTATCTTGGGGCATTAATTACATAATATTGTAACCCTCTATACTACCTTATAATTTGTAACCCTCATGGATACCCTATAATGTAACCCTCATGGATACCTTATTGTGTAACCATCGTAGTAACACTTGGAGAAACCATATGGCCGACCTCCAACATACACATAACCAATGCATTGGAGGGAGATAGAAGTACCACACTCCGTCATAAAAAATTCCCAAGTACTAGAACGTAATTATAAAACATGAGTAATTTCATAAAAACGTTGCCTTTGAATTTTGTAAAATAGAATTTTGAAAGAGAATTTTTTAAGAAAATTCCCTTAAAATATCATATAATTGATGTGAGAAATTGATATAACGAAAGAAATATGTGTATAAAATATAAATAAAAATAATAAAACATAATATAAACAACCATTCATCACACAAATAATAATAGTACCATATAATTAATGAAGTAGAAGGTTAACCCTAAGTATGGAAATTTGGTTAAGAATTCTGTTACCTTGGGTTCATCTTACTTCCAAATTGTTTAAACCTCATGTATAATGGTTAAAAGAGTGTTTTTATCATTTTACATAAACATATTTATTTTATAATTCCTTATATTATCATTTTGTTACATCATTTCGTTGGTCGTAGTAGAGTACTCAAGAGGGGGGTGAATTGAGTATCTATTAAAAATTTATGTTAAAATTTTTCTTAAAAAGATTCCCTAATAAAAATGTATAAATCCTGGTTAGTAAAGGTAATACAGTTATAAAAGTTTTAATGTTCAAATAACCTATCATAATATTGATTAATTCTCAGTAATATTAATATGAGTTATTGATACTACTTTTGAAGCTATTTTAATAAGACAAAACAATTACAACCTCTATCTAAGACTAACTATCAAAGTAAAATATAGTGTTTTATTAAATATACGATAATATAGAGAAAAACCAAATTAAATAACACAATGGATAAAATAAGTGGTTTATTCTCAAGATGAGATCTAATCCACTCCACTTATTGATCAACTACCACCAAGTTATTTATATTAATAAACTTGATCCACACCTTGGATCGGGGTAAACAACAATGCATATGACTGTCCATGCCACACAACCTCTTCCACTATTCTTCGTGGGTATAAAACTACCAGGTCACCCAAGTAACTCTTCCACACTTATTCGTGGGAGTAAAAAAATGTAAAAGAATATGAGAGGAAGTATATCTTGAATCCTTTAGTTTAGTATAGGAGACATTATGTGTTTTAATACAGACATACACACACTGTTCGAAAGCTAAAAATAGTACACAACAAAGCAAAGATGATGTGATAAGGTTAGAAGTGCTCTGAGTGTTATTCTATGCAGCTATGGAGTTTTAGGATGAAGCAGATGCATGTATTAAGTCCTCTTGTGGAATAAAAGAGTATCACAAGTCTGCTAGTTTGAAGGTGTAGACTATCTACCACATGTTCTTCTTGAGGGTGGTACTACTAATATGTTTTTGAATTTGATCTAAAGTAGTAAATCCTTTGGAATCAAGAATTATTTTTTTGTTATTCAGTTGTTTCTTATTGCATGTATCAATTTACTTTTCAAAATTCTCACATGTTTGCTACTCTACTTGTCTATCTTTGTAGCAAATCTTATCTTTATTTTTAATTGTGGGTTCACACATTGGAGCTGATATTATTCATGTATTATTCACATCATACCGCATAATGTCAGGTGACATGTCTACAATGAAATATTAATTATACCAGTGTATTTAAATGACTCAAATATGACTGTTAGAAATTAAATTTAAAACGAAAAAACATATTAAAGAAAAGTGTCACGGTATATCTAGAAACAACTTCACCTAGGAACTGTGTGACCATGAGATGGTGTCTTCTTCTTTTCCATTGAGCAGTGAGACAATAATGATTCTACAATTGTGTTGATATCAAGAATCGGTAGCACATATGTGGTGTTAGGATCATGGTGTTTTGGTGATTTTCCAAACGTTGAACAGTGTCTTGGTGACGATAACAAGGAACCCGTGTCACAAAATTCATGAGATCTGAAACTAGTTACAGTGTCTGGGTCATGGTGTCTGGGTCACAGTGCTTGGGTCACTGTGTCTAGGTCACAACATCTGGGTCACATTGTCTGGCTCATGGTGTCTAGGTCTGGGTGTCTGAGTCATGGTGTTTGGGTTGTAGTGTCTGGGTCCTTCTCCAGAAAAACAGAACCAGTGGTAGAATCACGGTTTCTGAGACTTAGCCAAATATATTTAAACAGTCTTAAGCAGTGATACTCATAGAATGAATGAGACTTAATCATTCATATAATAAATCATTATAGAGCAAGGTAAAATATAGTTTACAATAATCAAACATGATTTAGGACGATTTAGTATTAATAGGATTTATTGGATTTGTTATCATTAAAACATGATTAAAACATGAGGATTTCAACAATCACCCCATTTTTGATGATCACAAATCATATGATTTAAAGTTTTTTTCTTAGTTCTATTCTCCCCTATAGGTCCTAAGTGTGATGTTATACCCCTTTTTGGATTATCAAAAATATTTCAATAAAAAGAAAGAATGAAAGTAAATAAGAGAATAAACAACAACAATTCACATTGCATTATATGAAGAAAGATGTGTCAATACAAACATTAGGAAAAAATACAAAAGGTCCATATCAAAATAGGGTTTTCACTTTTTTCAACACCAGATATATTATCCTTTCCCTTGTAAGCATTATTATAATAAGACATAGGAGTATAAGTAGAAGTTAAAGAATGGAGTGATCCAACTGTCAAAGAAAGAATAGGTAGTCCTTCAAAAATAGAAGGTTACAAATTAGGTTTGGTGGAAGAATAAAGTATGTTCTGGTGAAGGATAACAAGTCTGATATGACTTAGAGCCTGAGATACCAACATTGAGGTAGAGTAAAAGGTAGTGGATAAGGAAGGAGTTAAAACAAGATGAAAAGCTGAAGCTGCTAGAGCCACAATAGCAGTGCTCTACACATGACGATAAGGATTCAACATCTGAATGAAATAATAAATGATCTCACCAACATAACTAATTGCCTTGTTGAAATCATATTTGTTTTCTATGAATTTCTCTAATAATGAAGTGAAATATTTTAGATTTTGAACTTGAGTCTTGAATTATTGAGTGACATGAGGAAGTTTCAAATTCTCTAAAGGATATTTGAAATTTCTGGTTATGTCATTCTTAGAGAAAATCATATTAAAGTAGAAATATACTTTCTTAGTAATTTCTTTATGAGAATCATTTTTAATCTTTGAATGAATCCTCACTAAATCAAGGACTCTGTCACTATTCTTGAAAACCATAGATAGAGTATCCTTTTTAAAATCACTTAGCACTGAATGAAGTTCATCCTTAACCATAGTTCTAAAAAGATCACTGTCAAAGGGTTGAGATGACTGTCTAGAGGCACTAGAGGCTATAACAACTAAATTGAGGGAATTAAGCTGATAGATAAATTTCTGTAGACATCCCTTGTACTCATCAGTTAGTTTTTTGAGACCAAAAACAATCTCAAAAATATCTTGAATCATCTACTTGTTTCTCTCAGCCAACTTGTCGGCTAATGAAGTCAAGTTCAGTTAAATCATTGAGGAAACTTGATGTGAAATCTGACCACTAACATCGTCAATAGGATGAGAAACATGATCTTTTCCTGATTTCAAGACTTTTTTCATATCTCCTACCATAGCTTGGAGAGACTTTACCTCATCACTCAATTGATTATTCTCAATTATAACCTCTTGAATTTCATGAATAATTCTTGGATGAATCTTCCATATAATCTTCTCTAACAATAAGGTAGCGTATCTTTCACTTAGATCAGTTATAGGAGCAGGTTGGGTCTTCATGATATTTTCAACTCTAGCCAATAAAGTAACTCCAAATGCTTTCAAATCACTCTGACTCATGAAAGCATGAGGTTCTTGAGAAGGTTCAGGAACAAGAAATGAAATAGGTTTAAGTTCCTTGGAAGAGATTACTTCCAAAGTAGAGACCAATTTCAATTGAAACATAGTAGATAGGTCTATGACTTTAACCGAGGCTTCCTAGGTATAATCCACATCAAAGTAGATAAGTAACTTATACCAGGTATCCACAGCGCTTTTATCTATAGGATCATGAACTTAAACTCTTTCTATACTAGGGCGCTTCTCCCCCTCAATAAGTGAATCTCTCACATGACTAAGAGATTTAGTTCCTTGATCCAGTTCTAAAAGATCATTTCTAATTTTCTCACCCATTTATTTTCTAGCTAGATGGAAGTCTTGTTCCATTCTTTCCTCAGTAGATATGATAACATTAGGATTATTATGTTCCTCTAAATGTTCATCAACCACAAATTCTTTCTTAAGAGAAATTTATTCTTCTATATTATTCTCAATAATTGCCTTTTCTTTTACCTTAAAAATAGATTATTTTCCAGAAGTAGGTTCTTTTTTCAAATCAATACTTCTTTCAGTAACATGTTCTTCCTTCTAAACTATATTTTTTGGAACAGGTCCACTTTCTTCCTTATCCAAAACAATTTCTTCTAGAGGTGTAACAACTACCTCTTCTTCCTCTTCAACAGGATAGTCAACAATTTCATTTGGTTCCAAACCAAGATCAGATATGTTTTTAGGTCTTGAAAGATGCTCAAAAAAATTAAACTTTTCATAAATCCTTTCATTATCCTCCACCCAATCCTTTTTCCATGGATTGAAACTTATTTTCATCCTTTTGATTGTAACCTTTGAGATGCAGAATTCACAGTCCTTGATGACTTCTTCATTTATTCCAACCATTCCTTTAGTAGAAAAAATGAAAAATATTAACCTTGAGTAGAACAAGGAGGTAGATTTTGAGGTTTTCTTAATCAACTCACACATATAAAGTATAACATACTTTCACAGGTTAATCTTGTGTCCATTATTCATAATGTGTATCAAGAATACATATTGATATTTGAGGGTAGAAAAATATCCTTTTCATGGACTAATCAGATTCTAAATAAACGTAAACAACAATATAGTCTCACCATCTAACTCAGAAGCAATAGATATTCTCTTCTTTTTTATCTCCATTCAAGCTTCCCAAGGCCTTTTATTAAATAAAAATATCACTAGGAGGAGGAGGAAATCTCTGATAGTCCTAAAAAATTCCTTCACAGGGTATCCCTAGGTAAGCATCCAATAACCCCAAGAAAAAAATGAATCTTTGTCCACTGATACAGCTTCTCACAACAAAACCATCTTCAACATTGAAAGAAAACTAAACAAACTGATAAAAATGAGCAACAAGATTTGGATAAATTAGACTTTTATATTTTGTGAACAAATCCAACCATCCCTGTACTTTCAGTACTTTCATAACTAAAGTCTTACTTGACAACAACCACTTGGGGAAGATTTCCTTTTTGTACTACTATTCTATCAACAAGAATCGGGTTCAATGGTCTTTCAGGTGTACCTTTGGTGATCTTTTTTACATTCTTATTAGATTCTCGCTTCTCCAGAGTTGATGAAGATGGGAGCTTCATTCTAGGCATTCAAGAAGGGGTTCAAGAGAGAGAGATAGAGTGAGTGATGAAGGAATGAAGGAGGTCTTATGGTTTGAGAAAGAAAGGTTTTGGTTTTGAGATAAGAGAGTTCAAGTAAAGAAAATAGTGAAAGACATTTGGTTTTTAATATTTAGGGAGTTCAATCGTCACAAATTCAAAAGTGTGGGATGAATATAATGAAATAATCAACACAACAATACAGGTAATAATATAAAAATAAAATGTGAAAGTGTTATTATGGTGATACCTGAATAGGTTTTCATAGTGAGACCAGAACAGGTTTTCATAGTGTCATCTTTGTGGCGTGTCTCCACATGGTGAGACTGAATTATTTGAGACAGTAAGTGAAATACAGTAACTATGAGACCATAAACATAAGATAGTAACTTTAATAAAGTTAATTATGAATCCTTAAATCATGAAATAGTAAACTGTGAAACTGTAAGTTTTGAGATAGTAAATTTTAAAACAATGCTTTTTCTAGTTGAGATCTATCATTCCTAAATCATGTATTATTTAACCTATCCTTTTAGAATTCAATGGTTTAGTGAATATATCAGAAAGTTGATATTTAGTTCCAATGAATTCCAAAGTGATATCACCTTTTTTATAATGGTCTCTCAAAAAGTGATGTCTTACATCAATATGTTTTTTCGTAGAGTGTGAAACATGATTTTTGAGATGTTAATAGCACATATATTGTCACAATTTATTGGTACATGCCTGAATTGATATCCATAATCTAGTAATGTGTTTTTCAACCAAAAAATTTGTGCACAAAAACTACAAGAAGCTATGTATTCAGCTTTGGCAGTAGATAATGAAACATGGTTTTGTTTCTTACTAATCCCTGATACTATATAATTACCTAAAAGGTGACATATTCCATAGGTTCTTTTTCTATATAACTTACAACAACCTAAATCAGCATCAAAATAACTAACTAACTCAATTTATTGTCCTATGGGATAGAACAATCCTATATTGGGTGTATTCTTGAGGTATTTGAAAATCATTTTAACAACATTTAAATGATATTCCTTAGGGTTTTCTTGAAAACAAGCACAAATAAACACACTAAACATAATGTCAGGTCGGCTAGTATTTAAGTAGAGTAAGCTTCCGATCATTCCTCTATAAGTGGTTTGATCAAAATATTTTCCATATTCATAAAGATCCAACTTACAAGTAGTACTCATTGGAGTATCACAAATTTTAGTGCTATCCAAGCCAAATAATTTTAGAAGATATTTAGTATATTTGAATTGATTTAAAATAATACCATTTTTATTTTGAAATATTTGAAATCTAATAAAGAATTTTAGTTCACCCATTAAACTCATTTCAAATTCATTTTGCATCATTTTATAAAATTCAATACATAAAGAATTTTTGAAAGATCCAAAAATAATATCATCTACATAATTTGAACTATTAAAACAAAATTGGAAATTCATTTTATAAAAACAATAGGATCAGATATACCTTTTTTAAAACCTTTAGAAATAATAAAAATAAATAATTTATTATACCAAGCTCTTGGATCCTGTTTTAGACCATATAAAGATTTTGATAATTTAAAAACATAATTTGGAAAGTGATGATTTGTAAAACTAGGGTGTTGTTCAAAAAAGACATCCTCAACTATATAACCATTTAGGAATTCACTCTTGACATCCATTTGATATAGTTTGAAATTCATATGGGCAGTATAACAAAGAAGGATTCTAATGTATTGAAGTCTAGAAAGAGGTGAAAAGGTCTCCTCATAGTCAATTACTTCTTCTTGACTATAGTCCTATGAAACCAATATAGCCTTGTTTATAACTATATTACCCACCTCATCTAGATTATTTATAAACACCCACTTAGTACCTATGGTAAAAATGTCTTTGAGTCTGTCAAAAAGTTTTCAAAATTTTTTCCTTTAGAACTGATTATGTTCTTCTTGCATATAAATCACACAAAATTCATCATTGATGGCATAATTAATTTTTTTAGGTTCAAGTTATGACAAGAAAACTTTTTGTTCAATCAGATTTCTAATAGAATCTCCAGTTTTAGTTCCTTTATCTAAGTCTCCAACAACATCATCTAAAGGATGGTTCTTAATGGTTCTAATAGATCTTGAAAAATATGGGCTAGTGATTGTAGGTTCTTCAATAGGTTTGGGTTCATTTTGAATTGAATCTGGAGAATTTACAGAACTGGATGTTTTCATAGATTCCTTTACAGGATTGTTAGAGGATTTAGCATTGATGCCCAAATTCGACATATCATCCTCTAGGTTCACTAGAAATGTCTTAGGATCATGTGGTTTTTTATCATCAAACTTGACATGGATGGATTCCTCCACACACTTAGTTATTTTGTTAAACACTCTATAGGATTTACTATATATTGAATATCCTAGAAATATTCCTTCATCACTCTTGGATGCAAACTTGTCAAGATTGTTCTTGGTATTAAGGATATAGAATTTAGAACCAAAAACTTCAAAGTAGATTACTTTGAGTTTTCTATTATTTCATAAGTCGTATGGAGTTCTTTTAAGAATGGGTCTAATCAACACTCTATTAATAATATAGCATGATGTATTTACAACTTCATACCAAAAATAAATCGGTATGTAATATTCACTAAGCATGGTCCTAGAAATTTCTTGTAAGGTCTTATTTAATCTTTATACAACTCTATTTTGTTGACGTGTTCTAGGGGGTAGAGAAATTATGGTTATAGCCATTTTGTGAGAAAAAGGATTCAAAATCTTGATTTTCAAACTCATGACCATGATCACTTCTTAAGGATTTAATTATAGTTCCACTACGATTTTCTACAGTTTTAGCATATTTGGTGAAATGAGAGAAGACTTCTCTTTTGTGAGAAAAAAGAAGGTCCAAGTATATCTAGAAAAGTCATTTACAAGAACATAAACATAGTGATTACTATTTAAACTATAAACTCTTGATGGTCAAAAGAAATCCATGTGAACCAACTCTAGAGGTTGAGAAGTTGAAACTTCTTTCTTTGGATTGAATGAAATTTTGTGTTACTTTCCTTTTTGAAAAAGATTACAAACTTTATCATTTAGAAGCTCAAGTTTGGGTTGGTCTATGAGTAAAATTTTTCTAGTCATCTTTCTAAGGGAGTGAATATTGTATTGTCCTAGTCTTCTATGCCAAATCCAAGAATCTTTTTGAAATACATTTAAAGATGAATAATTTTGGGAAACTAAAGAATCTAAGTTAACAGAGTATATATTTTCATTTCTCAATGCAGAAAATACTAATTCATTTTTAGAATTAAAAACATTACAAGAATCATTTTAAAAATTAACATGAAATTCATCATCACATAGTTGTTAAATACTAAGAAGATTATATTTCATTCCATCAACAAAAAGTACTTTGGAAATTAAGACTGAGTTAGTGTTACCGATTTGGCCAAGGCCAAAGATTTTTCCTTTGGCATTGTCACCAAAGGTGACATGTCCACCATCAAATTTTATTAAGTTATTGAAGCATGAATAGTATTCTGTAATGTGTCTTGAACATCCACTATCCAAGTACCATAAGATTTTATAGTATCTCTTTAAATAATTTTCCTACAAAATAGTCAAATAAAAATAGACTTTGGTGCCCATATATGTTTGGGTCTAGTAATATTAGTAACTACTGATTTAGAAACCCACATTTTACTCATAGTTTTCCTATAAGAATTATGTAAAGTACTTGAAAAATAAACTATATTTGGCCTATAAAAGCTTGAAACAGTAGAGGGTGTATCATAATTTGAACTAGTAGAATGTTTTCCTGAACTAAGAGTAAAGCTGTATGTTCTAGATTTAGAAACAAAATTTATTTTTCCAAAATTTATTTTACTAGGTTGATAGAAAATACCAGTAGTATATTTAGGGGCAACCTGTTTACCTAGAATTTTTACCAAGGTATCTTTATCATTAGTAAAAATTTTAAGGTCCATTTTTAATTTCTCATTAGATAGATTTAGTTCATTGTTTTCTTTGATTAAGTGAACATTTTTCTCTCTTTCTATAGTATGTTTAGATTTAATAATTGAGGTAAGTGAATACTCTTTCTTCAAAGACTTGTATTTATGTTTTAGTTCATTACATGCCTCTTCAAGCATATTTCAATACTCAAATATTTCTTCTTTAGAAATATTATTAGAATCACTTTTCTCTCTAGAATAATAAAAATTTTGTACAGGAGATTCCAGTGTAACCTTAGATTTGTTTTTCATGAAACACATATTGTCTTTGTTACCCTATTCATCATGTGAATACTCTGATTCACTTGAACTATCCTCATAATCACTCTAAGTTTCTTTCATTTCCTTTTTATACTTTCTATAATTTTACTCATATTTCTTTTTATACTCGAGCTTGGAACAGTCAGCATTTACATGTCCCTTTCACTTACATTGATAACATACTATCTCATCAGACTTGTCATTTCTCTTCCAATCTTTCTTCCATCCTCCCTTTTGATCATATCTTCCTTTGAAGTTAGGTTTTATGAAAAATTTATTCCTTTTCTAAAATTTCTTAAACCTTATGGATAATTGATCCATCTCCTCATCACTATTAGGTGATTATTGTTCACTACTGGAAATTTCTACAGAGACTTGCAGTTTCTCCTTTTCTTTGTGTTTAGAGGTGGTGGCCTTGAATGCCACATATTTCCTTTTGGTTTCATCCACCTATTCATTTTTGACTTTTATATCCTCTTCATACATCATTATTTTTCCAATGAGTTCTTTTATAGGTAATTTATTGATGTCACATGGCTCTCTAATAGGGATAGAGGTTCCTCTCCATCTATCAGGTAGGCATATGAGAATCCTCATGATTTGTTCTTTGGTAGTAACTTCTCTTCCAAGAGAAATAGTTGTATTGATAATTTTGTTGAAAATGAGATACATGTAAGAAATAGGCTCATCAGACTTAATTTTAAAGTTATCATACTTAATGGTATAAGTATTGAGTCTCATTTCTTTCACACTATAAGTTCCTTCTTTTGAAACAGTCAAAGTATCCCAAATTTCATGGGAAGTTTTACAAGAAGAAATTCTATTAAATTCCTCATCTTCTAAATAGAAATAAAAAAGAATTCATGGATTTGTAATTATTATTATAAGAAGTCTTGTTTGGGTCATCCAAAGTAATTCTACCAGTAGCAAGATTATTATACTCATCTATAATTGAAGACCAGATAACAAAGCCTATACTTTATAAATGCATTTTCATTTTAATTTTCTATTGTGAATAATTAGTTCTATTAAATAATGGTGGTATTTTTGTTACAACACCTTCTAGTCTATTATCTATAATAAATAAATACTTTTAAAGAGCTGTAAATTTAAAATTAAAAGAAATTTACAGATCTTTAAAGAACAACTAAAATCACAGTTGAACGAATTTAAAAACAGAGTCTAAATAGGAATAAACTCCTTTGATACCAAATGTTGGTCGGAGAAGAGTAATCAAGAGGGGGGTTAATTGAGTATCTATTAATAATTTCTGTTTAAAGTTTTCTTAAAAATATTCCCCAATAAAAATTAATACAACCTAGTTAATTAAGGTAACATAGTTATAAAAGTTTGACTATTCATATAACCTTTCATATGATTGATTAATTCTTTGTAATATTAATATGAGTTATTGATACTACTTTTAAAGCTATTCTAATAATACAAAAGAATTATAACTTCTATCTAAGACTAACTATCAAAGTAAAATCTTGTGTTTTATAAAATATGAAATAAAGAAGAGAAAAACTAAATTAAATAACATAGTGGATAAAACAAGTGGTTTATTCTCAAGGTGAGACTTAATCCACTCCACTTGGTGATAACCTGCCACCAAGAATTTTATATTAATAAAATTGATCCATACCCTAGATCCAGGTAAAAAATAGTGCACATGACTGTCTAGGCCGCACAACCTCTTCCACTATTCTTCATGGGTATAAACCTACCAAGTCACACAAGGACCTCTTCCAAACTTATTCGTGGGATTCAAAAAATGTAAAAATATATGAGAGGAAGGATATATTGTATCCTTCAGTTTAGTATAGGAGATAACATGTTTTTTAATAAAAACATACACACACTTCTCAAAAGATAAAAACAATACACAACAGAGAAAAGGTGATGTGATAAGGTTAGAATTTCTCAGAGTGTTATTTTATGTAGCTCTGGATTGTAGGATGAAGCATATCCTAGTATTGAGTCCTCATATGAAAAAAAAACAGAGTATATCAAGTCTATCAGTTTGAAGGTGTAGACTGTCCAGCACGTGTTATTATTAAGGGTGGTACTGTGAATATTTTTTTAACTCTGATCTATGGTAGTCAAGCTATTGTAATAGAGAATGATTTGTATGTTCTTCAGTTGTTTCTTGTTGTATGTATTAGATTACTTTTCAAAATTCTCACATGTTTTCTATTTTACTTGTCTATCTTTTCATCCCGCCTTATCTTCCTTTTTAATTGAGGGTGCAAACATTGGAGCCGACAATATTCATGTATTCTTTACCTTGTACCTCATACTATCATGTGACATGTATACAAATAAATTTTAATTATGTCATTGAATTTAAATGAATTAAATATTACAATTAGAAATTAAATTAAAAATGACAAAATAGATTAAAGAATAGTGTTAGAGTCTGTATAGAAATGATTTCACCTAAAAACAGTGTCACCACGAGATGGTGTCTTCCTATTTTCCATTGAGCGGTGAGAGAGTCATGATGCTACAATTTTGTTGATATCCAGAACTGGTAGCACAAATGCAGTGTTAGGATCACAGTGTCTAGTAAATTTCCAATCTTTGTACGGTGTCTTGGTGATGGTAGTAAGGAACCAGTGTTACAAACATCATGAGATCTGAAACTAGTTATGGTGGCTGGGTCAGGGTGTCTAGGTCAGGGTGTTTAGGTCATGGTGTCTGGGTCACGGTGTCTCGGTCATGGTGTCTGGGTCATGGTGTCTGGGTCATGGTGTCTGGGTCACGGTGTCTGGGTCCTTTTTCCAGAAAACCTGAACTGGTGGTAGACTCATGGATTCACAGACTTAACCAAATATCTGTAAATAGTCTTAAACAACGATATTCACATAATGAATGAGACTTAATAATTCATATAATAAATAATTATAGAAGAAATTTAAATATAGTTTACAATAATCAAACATAATTTTGTATTATTTAGGATTAATATAATTTTTTATCATTAAAAAATGATTAAAACATGAGGATTCTAATACATTTTACCCTTTATTTGTTAGTATTTTGTTCCTTGCATTGTTTTGGGTGCCTTCTTTACATGATTTCCATGAATAGTTCATGATGGATATTCTTGTCAATTGGAAGTTAAACTACATAATATGAATGGAGTGGTATTTAAATATTTCTATAACCCTAAATTATACCATTTATAATTTTTAATTCTTAAATGTGGATGATTTATAAGTTAAAACATTATTGATATTTATTTAGGTCATTTTGGTGATTCTTTGATTATAAAGAACTCATTTTGTTTTATAAATTAATAACTTGTGTAAAAAATTATTCTAGAACCTTATATAAGATATAATACATAAATTATAATATGTTTCAAACATAAAAATGGTTTCATGACCAGTCTTTAATGAAGTAAAATAAATTTAAATCACATCGTCCATGATGTCGGTAAATCGACACATCATAGATGATGTTTTAATTTTTTGAATAATTGGGAGAGGAGAAGAATTATAATGGTTAATATTCCATAAACATGATGAAATATATAATATTTAAGATATTGGATGACTCAAGTCTCTTGAATAAGGGTAGGTGAGGAAATAAGAATTATAGAAAAGAAAATGAAAAGAAAATAAAGAAAACAAAAGAGGATGTCTACCTCTCGATCTCTTCTACTTAAGATCCTTCTTAAGGCTCCTGTTTTAGGCATTTTGGTGAGACTAGAAGGTCTTGGACTTGGGGAGGGGTCTTGGGAGGAGTATTGGGTAGAACTTAGGCATGGATAAAGGCTTGAGAGGTGTGGGAGGAAGAGGGGAATGAGGATGGTATTTATAGTGGAGTGAAAGTGTAACACCCTGAGATTTTATGAAAAATATTCTTTTAGTTTCATTAATGTCTTGTATTGTATGCTACACCAAGATTACCTTGTGCTATACAAAACACCGTATTAGCTTGCAGTATACGCAACACTATTCTTGGATCGTGTTACACACAATTTTGATAATAGTTATTATACGCAACATTGAGTATATATATATATTCAATGTATAAATGAAATATGGTTGGATTATATTATACGAAACAATGAAGGATTCTTGCACAACATGCAACCCTGACTTGGCTTGCATTACACGCAAGCACAACCTTCCGCGATAGCGTGTGTTGTACGCAATACCGAGTTTCGCTAAACAATGATATGCTATTAAAATATTATTAAAACTAGCCGTTATGAATAGAAATAACCCCTTTTTGAAATTTTGTAAATTTTATTTTTCAAAATGGACATCATTTTTGGATCCGGAATATCGAAATTAGCTTAGGGTAAAATTTTGGTACTTTTCGGATAACTTTCATTTTCTGATGAATAGTGAAAATTACTAAATTTTAGTTAAAAACAACGTTTTTAATCGAAATAATTAATAGTGATAAATTATTAATTTGAGTGGTTTTAAAGTATATTTATAATGTATTTTTACAATTTAATACAATGTTGGTCATTTTATGTAATTTCACATTTAAACCAGACATAAACAAATGTCAATCTTTTGATAGTTATTATCTCTTAAGAACACGCTATTTGTTTTGACGACGGGAATTAATTTTTAAATTAAGTAATGAAACTGATATGTTTTGAATTTGGTAAAATAGACATCATTTTTCAGTTCATAATATCAAATATAGCTTAGGCCTAATTTTTGGTATTTTTCTGGAAACATTCATTTTTTGATGAATAGTGAAACCACTAAGTGGTAGTAAAAAAAACGATTTTTTCATAAAACTTAATTTTAACGCTTCTGTGAGTGGAATTTCAAAAATCCAAGAGACACAGTTGATGTCAATAAGTAAAATGTGGTTCAATGAGATGAAAATAATTTTGGGTGAATAGTAACTTTTTACCTTTTTTTTACCACGGTTAAAAGTAAATAGGGTAATTAAGGGTAAAAATGTTATTATTACTACCCTAACACATGTACTAATTCTATTGGATACGTGTAATTCGACCAAAAACAACCTTAGGAATAAGATATGACCATTTAGGCCCACTTGGATTAGATTAGGATATTAATTATTAATTTATTTAAAGAAGGGTTAAAATAGTTAAAATCAAAGTTTAATAAGTATATCAATTTTCATATAGGGTTATACATAAGATAAATTCGACTATAAATATTCATTAGAAATATAAAAATATTTCCTACATAATGGTATTTTATTTGTAATTTTTAGACATTAAATAATTTAATTTATTTATGACACAAAGATGATGCAGTAATTATCTTATTAATGAAATATTGACATAATTGATGTTATAAATACCCAAATAAATATACTTTGAGACTTTTTATGAATTAAAATAATTTTATTGGTTAATATGACATGTTATTATTGATTTAATTAATTTTTTTCGAACTAAACATTCTGTTATGATTTTCACAAAAATCAATTACTAAATAGTGTCAAAATTGACATAAAATAGTTTTTAAAACAAATATTATATTAGTAATTATTATTTTATTCCTAAAAATCTAAGTTTAGGAAAACTGACTTAGATAAGGTTATATATATTAATAATAAACAAATTTGGGTTCATTTGGATTCTTATAGTAAGTTTATTAACCTTATAGTGTAAGAACACAAAAAGAGAAGGTAAAAGTAAAATTATCTAACTTAATGTTAAATCTAAATGATAAGGTTAAAATAAGAACCTAAACTTGTCTAAATTCTATTATAAGAGATGCTTTCGACCCATCCACACCTTATCTTTGAAATAAATCAATTTGGAGCTATTTAAAACCGAATTTGGCTTTATAATAAAATAATATGTTTAGTTATTCCAAAGATGCCCCTCTCCTCCCTTATAAAAGGGCACCTCCTCCCTCTCTTTCTCACACCACTTTGAGCCTTCAAGCTCGGCCAACCCCTGACAAATTATCTTCTCCAATTCCCTAGAAACATCCTAGAGGTCCTGGTTTTCTTCAAATACCAATTTCAGTGCCCTAAAAGGAGGTCTCAAAGAGGCGCTTCAAAGAAGAGGTAATGTCCGTTATCGATTCTGTCAACTTTATTTCTTCTTCCACTTCTTCTTCTTTAGTTGTTTTATTATGAAGTAATAACATCAGTATCACTCATATAATGATATGTTATTATAAGTATGAAACAACCCTATTTCATCATCTATCCATCCTACGGAAAACGAAATCACCGCTTGTGCGTACGTACGGAATACCGTCTCCACGCCGTGGTGTAATCTGTTTTTCCAACACCACCTTACTTGGATGGGTATAATAGTGTAAATAATAACTATACATAGTTATTATAACATCATAATGATTATTATATATTTTATCATCCACTCCAATTCAATTCAATGATTACGAAAATGATATCATCGCTCGTGCGTACGTACGGACTACCGTCTCCACGACGCGATGAGATTCATTCTCCATGTTAACCATACATGAATGATCATAAAGTTTATTTAATGAATAATAATGAAATATATAAAATAATAATGCTACTGGATTTATGTATATATATATGTATGTCATCTATTTAGTTTCATTCAATTCAATAAGGAAACAAAAACAACGTTCAGGCGTATGTACGGCCTACCGTCTCCATGAACGGTGTATTTCATTCCTTTTATCGACATATAATATATATATGTATATGATGAATATATGTAAATCATGTTTTACATTATGAAATTATGTAAATCAGGATATAAGTAATAATATCAAGAACAACAAGTCGAAACACATACGATAAATGAAATGATTTTACCCAAAACGCTGCTTTAACATAGAATTTACAAAAGAACGGTTAATATAAAGTCATAAGTGAAACATATACAATATCATAACAATGAATATTATTCTGTAATAAGTCAATGACATTATTTAAATAATTATAAAGGAGGTTCAGATACATACGAAGAATATTGGACCTAAGGTAAGGGATAAATTTTCAATCTCATTTTTATCTGAGATTGCTTATACGTAAGTATTTACTGGGGTTACGTTTATCATCCATGACCATGTTTTCTAAAAATGATTTCATAAAATGTTTACCATTCTTCCATGGATTTCTATAGTCATTTTTACCCATTATTGACTTTTTACCACATTGTATGAATGGAATATTTCCTTTGGTTACCATATAAGGCACTTTTTGACTTTTCCGACAAAAGTACGAGGAGAATGTTATATTTAACTTATATGGAGTGAACGGATTTTTACGGTTTCATAACGCCTCATTTTCAAGAAGCTTACTCTATAAGATTGCATGATTATTTTCAACAAAACCCTTATCTTTTAAAATTTCATGGAATTTTGTGAAAAGAAAATGATTTTAAAGAAGAAAGGATATTTTCCTCAAGAATTCATTTCAAGTGTTTTGTCAAAACTATTTTCCATCTAAGATGACATTATTTCATATGTGTATGTTTCAAGTAAAATGTCTCCATGATTTAAATGTTTTAAATTTTCTTATGATGAAATGATATCAATTGTTTATGGATTATGATATGATAGCATGATGTTTAAGAATCCCATTTTATTTCATGGGTTATACTATGATGTATGATTTATGATTTTGTGGCACACGAAAGAATGATTTCATTATGAGATGGGTGGGACCTATATCTACCTCCAATTAATTGGGTAAAGATTTATATCTCATGAGATAGACATGGCTGGAACGACAAGTTAAACCGGTTCAGTAATACAGGACTGGAACGAGGAGTGAACTCGATTCAGAAAGGGACTTTTTCCACTAAGATGGTCTTGGAAGCAATGCCTTGGCTACTATGGAAATCAAATCATGTGCTTAATGGTTTCCACAATTACATGTTGTATTTCCATGCTATTTTATCATTATTAATGTTTCTTTATGATCTATGCCTTACGTACTTCCATGTTTTATGTCATTGCTCAAGCTTTTGATGCTTAAACATTATGTTCATGTTTTTAAGTTCAAATGTATATGGTATGTTTCATTTTATCCATGATTACCCTTACTAAGCATTTGAGCTCACCCTTTTTATGTTTTCTTTTTCCTAGGATATAAATAAAGGTTTTAGGTAAGAAAAAAAGGGGAAGATCTTTATGGGAGATGTTGAAGATCTTTCACCACAATTAGAAGATTACATTCCAAGTTTCCAAAGACACTAAACTATTACGATCCTTGTGTGTTTGTTATTGTTATGTATTAAGTATTCCGCTAAAGTAATTTAATATCCATGTACGTCAGGCTTTGGGTCTCTACAGTTGGTATCAGAGGAAAAGTTTAGTCAACCTTTAGAAACTAGGATGTGAAAACGTTAGTGAGATCCCTAGAGATATTTCTAAGGTATGTCTAGGGATGTCCCTAAGGATAAGTATACATATAGGATATAGTCCTAGAACTATGTTAACAATATTAGATTAAACCAAAGATATTAGATATTCAAGTTACTCCCCCTTTATTATGATTTTTTCCTCTCACACTATTCTTTTTGGGTTTTAGAAAATGGATGGAAACAAGATGATTCACGATAATGGAGGATATGATGGACAATGGAATGATATTATTCATGAGAAACCAAATGAAATGGGATTTGGAAGTCCAAACATCATTATTATGGCGAATCAACAATCTCATAATATGATCAATAAAGTAAAATTTGGTAAGTTTCCTGACTCGGCTAATAAGAGAAAGATGGAGTTTCATGATGATCATAGAGGAAAGAAAGTTCAATTTCCCCTATGTAAATCATGTGGGAAGAGGCATCAAGGAGAATGTTTCAAAGGAACTGGAAGATTCTTTGGGTGTGGAAAAGAAGGACACAAAGCCAGTAAGTGCAAAGGAAAAGGTTCAGTTAACACCTGGGATGAGGATAATGGTATTTCTATGACATCAACAATGGTTAAATGTTTTAAATGTGGAATGTACGGGCATTATGAAAACCAATTCCCTAAGGGAAAGTCTGATGAAGAGAATCAGTATGGTCGTATGGGTAGTATTTATGTTGATGATGATGAAGAGACTACAAATGATATGTGAGATGAAAGAATTGTTGAAGCTCGGTCAATGGTTTAAGAATGTAGTGGAATGATTACATGTTTATCATGTGTAATGCTGTATAAGTAATCTCATGGTACTATGGAATAAAGAGACATCTAAGGATTGTTACACTGTTGTCTTTCCTTGACTTTTGAAAGTGTATGATTAATGGTACCAGTATCCATGAAAGGTTATTCAGATATTTTTGGAATGTAGATGATATGCGCATAATGAAGGGATAAGGAGAAAATTAAATGTTTGATAGTATTCATGAGCTCATGACTGATATAAGGAAACAGTTATATCATGGTTTGAGTATATAGAATTTTGGGTTTTTGGTATGTGGAATGAGTTAACTTTTTATAGCACTCATGTTTTTACTAAGATTCAATGGGTATTCATTTTTCAAGAGAATACATGATTAATGCCTTTGAATATTTGGAATATGACCAACAAGACATATCTTATGATATATGGGGATCAACGATGGTATTAACATGCTTGTTATATGAAATCTCTGGTAATCGTTTTCACTATATTATGAGAGTGGACTGCAATATTATGGATAAGCCTAAAGATTGGAATGGATTATGTTGGATATAAGTTAGTATTGTTTAAGGATAGAAGTTTTTTCGATATTATTGATGGGATGTTATAGTAATGTAGTTTTAGAAAAAGGACAACCTGCAGGACAGGTGACAACCCATCGCGTCGGACAAGTCTGTGGGAATTGAACCCACAACTGAAGTGCGACTAGCCTTTATCGCCTACCACTAGCCTACAGGAAGTCCCTGGTTAGTAGAAACTAGTTTTATTTTATTAAGCGGTATGATATATGAAGTATAAGTTCATTTTTGGAACCATATACGATTAATCTAACCATAAGATGGACTTATAACTTTTTCTAACCTTTTTTTTGAAACAGATGGAATGAACCATCATTCTATCACATGATCTGCTAACACATCACGAATAACAAATTCAACTTCATTTATTTAAGGGATGAAGGAAAAATTGTTCAATTCATGAACAATAGTGAAATTGTACCAAAATCATGTAAGTATTTCTTTTAATTCACCAACTTTAGGGAAATGATCTTGAAAACCAAAAATGTTGTCTTAGTGCCCTTATATATAATGAATCAGATGGTACCTTAGATCATCGCAAATCTATGGCTTTGTGATTGTTTGCTATGTCATATCCATGTTCTCTACCACTCTCCATCAGAAGTTGAGGGTTATATTTTTCTTCCATATCCATATTTTCACCTATGTTCTCCTACGTGGAAACCTAGTGATGAGTTAATTTGGGTAACCGTTACATTTCATACTTTAGTTTTTAAACCCAATTTTGGGTATTCCTTTTTATGATGTGGGTTTCTATTAAACAAACTTTTTAGTAGTAAACCATTTATAACCCCGACGAATTTTGAGGGCGAAATTCATTTTAAGGGGGGTAGAATGTAACACCCCGAGATTTTATGAAAAATATTCTTTTAGTTTCATTAATGTCTTGTGTTTTATGCTACACCAAGATTACCTTACGCTATACGCAACACCATATTATCTTGCAGTATATGCAACACTATTCTTGGATCGTGTTACACACAATTTTGATAATAGTCATTCTATGCAACATTGAGTATATATATATATATATATTCAATGTATAAATGAAATATGGTTGGATTATGTTATACAAAACAACAAAGGATTATTTCACAACACACAACCCTGACTTGGCTTGCATTACACGAAAGCGCGACCTTCCGCGATAGCGTGTGTTGTACGCAATACCGAGTTTCGCTAAACAATGATATGCTATTAAAATATTATTAAAACTAGCCGTTATGAATAGTAATAACCACTTTTTGAAATTTTTTAAATTTTATTTTTCAAAATGGACTTCATTTTTGGATCCGGAATATCGAAATTAGCTTAGGGTGAAATTTTGGTACTTTTCGGATAACTTTCATTTTCCGATGAATAGTGAAAATTACTAAATTTTAATTAAAAACATCCTTTTTAATCGAAATAATTAATAGTGATAAATTATTAATTTGAGTGGTTTTAAAGTATATTTAGAATATATTTTTACAATTTAATACAATGTTTGTCATTGGATGTAATTTCAAATTTAAACCAGACATAAACAAATGTTAATCTTTTGATAGTTATTATCTATTAAGAACACGCTATTTGTTTTGACGATGAGAATTAATTTTTAAATTAAGTAATGCAACTGATATGTTTTGAATTTGGTAAAATAGACATCATTTTTCAGTTCATAATATCAAATATAGCTTAGGCCTATTTTTTGGTATTTTTCTGGAAACTTTCATTTTTTGATGAATAGTGAAACCACTAAGTGGTAGTTAAAAAAATGAATTTTTCATAAAACTTAATTTTACCGCTTCTGTGAGTGGAATTTAAAAAATCCGAGAGACACGGTTGATGTCAGTAAGTAAAATGTGGTTCAATGAGATGAAAATAAATTTTGGTGAATAGTAACTTTTTACTTTTTTTTACCACGGTTAAAATTAAATAGGGTAATTAAGGGTAAAAATGATATTATTACTACCCTAACACATGTCCTAATTCTATTGGATAAGTGTAATTCGACCAAAAACAACCTTAGGAATAAAATATGACCATTTAGGCCCACTTAGATTAGATTAGGACATTAATTATTAATTTATTTAAAGAAGGGTTAAAATAGTTAAAATCAAAGTTTAATAAGTATATAATTTTTAATATAGGGTTATACATAAGATAAATTGGACTATAAATATTCATTAGAAAGATAAAAGTATTTCCTAAATAATGGTATTTTATTTTTAATTTTTAGACATTAAATAATTTAATTTATTTATGACACAAAGATGATGCAGTAATTATCTTATTAATGAAATATTGACATAATTGATGTTATAAATACCCAAATAAATATAATTTGAGACTTTTTATGAATTACAATAATTTTATAGGTTAATATGACATGTTAGTATTGATTTAATTAATATTTTTCGAACTAATTATTCTGTTATGATTTTCACAAAAATCAATTAATAAATAGTGTAAAACATGACATAAAATAGTTTTTAAAACAAATATTTTATTTGTAATTGTTATTTTATTCCGAAAAATCTAAGGTTAGGCTAAATAAATTAGATAAGGTTATATATATTAATAATAAACAACTTGGGGTTCGTTTGGATTCTTATAGTAAGTTTATTAACCTTATAGTGTAAGAACACAAAAGACAAGGTAAAAGTAAAATTATCTAACTTAATGTTAAATCTAAATGATAAGGTTAAAATAGGAACCTAAACTTGTATAAATTCTATTTGATGAGAGGAGTTAGACCCATAACCACCTTAGCTTCTAAATAAATCAATTTTGAGCTATTTAAAACCGAATTTGTCTTTATAATAAAATAATATTTTTTGTTATTCCAAAGATGCCCCTCTCCTCCCTTATAAAAGGACACCCCCTCCATCTCTTCCTCACACCACTTTGAGCCTTCAAGCTCGGCCAAACCCTGAAAAATTATCTTCTCCACTTCCCTAGAAACATCATAGAGGTCCTGGTTTTCTTCAAAGACCAATTTTAGTGCCCTAAAAGGAGGTCTCAAAGAGGCGCTTCAAAGAAGAGGTAATGTCCATTACCGATTCTTTCAACTTTATTTATTCTTCCACTTCTTCTTCTTTAGTTGTTTAATTATGAAGTAATAACATCAGTATCACTCATATACTGATATGTTATTATAAGTATGAAACAACCCTATTTCATCATCTATCCATCCTACGGAAAATGAAATCACCGTGCGTGCGTAGGTACGGAATACCGTCTCCACGCCGTGGTGTAATCTGTTTTTCCAACACCACGTCACTTGGATGGGTATAATGGTGTAAATAATAACTATACATAGTTATTATAACATCATAATGATTCTGATATATTTTATCATCCACTCCAATTCAATTCAATGATTATGGAAATGATATCATCGCTCGTGCGTACGTACGGACTACCGTCTCCACGACGCGATGAGATTCATTCTCCATGTTAACCATACATGAATGATCATAAAGTTTATTTAATTAATAATAATTAAATATATGAAATAATAATGCTACTGGATTTATATATATATATATGTATGTCGTCTATTTAGTTTCATTCAATTCAATAAGGAAATGAAAACAACGTTCATGCGTACGTACGACCTACCGTCTCCATGAACAGTGTATTTCATTCCTTTTATCGACCTATAATATATATATGTATATGATGAATATATTTAAATCATGTTTTAAATTCTGAAATTATGTAAATCAGGATATAAGTAATAATATCAATAACGACAAGTTGAAACACATACGATAAATGAAATGATTTTACCCAAAACGCTGCTTTAACATGGAATTTATAAAAGAACGGGTAATATAAAGTCATAAGTGAAACATATACGATATCATAAAAATGAATATGATTCTGTAATAAGTCAATGAAATTATTTAAATAATTATACAGGAGGTTCGGATACGTACGAAGAATATCGGACCTAAGGTATGGGATAAATTTTCAATCTCATTTTTATCCGAGATTGCTTATACGTAAGTATTTACTGGGGTTACGTTTATCATCCATGACCATGTTTTCTAAAAATTCTTTCATAAAATGTTTACCATTCTTACATGGATGTTTAAAGTCATTTTTACCCTTTATTACCACATTGTATGAATGGAATCTTTCCTTTGGTTACCATATATGGTAATTTTTAACTTTTCTAAAAAAAGTACGAGGAGAATGTTATATTTAACTTATATGGCGTGAACGGATTTTTAAGGTTTCATAACGCCTCATTTTCAAGAAGATTACTCTACAATATTGCATGATTATTTTCAAAAAAACCCTTATCTTTTAAAATTTAATGTAATTTTGTGAAAAGAAAATGATTTTAAAGAAGAAAGGACATTTTCCTCAAGAATTCATTTCAAGTGTTTTGTCAAAACTATTTTCCATCTAAGATGACATTATTTCATATGTTTATGTTTCAAGTAAAATGTCTCTATGATTTAAATGGTATAAATTTTCTTATGATGAAATGATATCAATTTTTTATGGATTATGTTATGATGGCATGATGTTTAAGAATCCCATTTTATTTCATGGGTTATGCTATGATTTATTATTTATGATTTTGTGGCATACGAAATAATGATTTTATTATGAGATGGGTGGGACCTATATCTCCCTCCAATGCATTGGGTAAAGATTTATATCTCATGAGATAGACATGGCTGGAACATCAAGTTAATCCGGTTCCATAATACAGGACTGGAACGAGGAGTGAACTTGATTCAGAAAGGGACTTTGTCCACTAAGATGGTCCTGGCAGCAATGCCTTGGATACTATGGAAATAATATCATATGCTTAATGGTTTCCAAAATTTCATGTTGTATTCCCATGCTATTTTATCATTCTTAATGTTTCTTTATGATCTATGCCTTACGTACTTCCATGTTTTATGTCATTTCTCAATCTTTTGATGTTTAAACATTATGTTCATGTTTTTAAGTTCAAATGTATATGGTATGTTTTATTTTATCCATGATTACCCTTACTTAGCATTTGAGCTCACCCTTTTTATGTTTTCTTTTCCCCAGGATATAAAGAAAGGTTTTAGGTAAGAAAAAAGGGGAAGATCTTTATGGGAGATGTTGAAGATCTTTCACCACGATTAGAAGATTACGTTCCAAGTTTCCAAAGACACTAAACTATTACGATCCTTGTGTGTCTATTATTGTTATGTATTAAGTATTCCGCTAAATTAATGTAATATCCATGTACGTCAAGCTTTGGGTCTCTATAGAAAGAGGGATTTTTTTCATTTTTAATCATAATTTAAAATTTTTTCTTAAGAATATGAATAGTATTGATTAATGTGACCCCATATAGTAATAATGAAATGTGAGATTGAAAAAAGTTTTCTTAAATCACTTATGATGTCATAGATAGTGTATTTAATTGATAATTTGAATATAAGATATTTTATCGTATTTCACTATTCATAAAAACTTCAAGAATTTTAAAAAAATCCCAAAACAACACCCTAACCATTTTTTATGTGTATAATTCAAAAATGAACTCCATTTTTGGAAAATAATTTTCTAAATATTATTAATTTAATTTTTAAATAAAATCATAATTTATTTAAAAATAACAATTTTAAATCTACAACTCATTTTTTAACACCTTGAAAAATTAATCAATATATTTTTATCTTAAATATTTAATAAAATTGAATAATAATACAATTTAATATTCATTAGGGTCATATTACTATTCATATTACTATTTATAAGGGTATGTTACTATTCACCAATAAAATCAAGTTGGTTCCATTAGAATCCAAATAACATACTGAACACAATTGTAGATAACCATTTTTCAAAATTCAAAAAATAGAAGAAACAAAATTATGTTTAAAGGATAGTTATAAATATCTAATAAAAACAAAGCTTCATGAATTTAAATTTATTTTTAAAAACATGAGGTGTTACAATCATTATAAAGCCACAATAAAATCATACATGCTTTTTAAAGATATTTCACCCTTTATTACTCAAATAAACATTCATATTAGACAAAAATATTTCTATTTACCTAAAAATATATTTTTCCCAATATAGTGAACTTTTTTAAAAAATAATTGTAATCACTTAATCACCAATTTAATTTTCAATCTCATAGTTCTCTATATGATAAAACTTATGTTCCCAAAATTCAATAACACATTATCCCAACAAACTATAATTACCTGAAAAGAAAATATCATTCTAACCCTAAAGGTTATAAACACCTTTAAACTTATGTACACAAAATATAAAAGAATTATTCTTGAAATATCCTTTTTCACATGTTAAAATTAAGGGTTTCATATACCTAAAACATCTATTAAAACTTAATAAATGTGCCAAAAAGTACTCCCATCACATAAAACCTAAAAAGGGGTATCTATTACTTTAAAATTAGGATCTTCCTATGACTTATTAACCCATGATGGAATCTAAAACTCTTTAAATATCCTCATCTGAATTATTATAACCTCTAAAGTTATCTAAATATTTCCTTTGATACCACCAATTACAACCCATACATTAAATAGACCATAATTACATGAATTATAACAAGGGATTCACTTTATTAAATTTTAAAGATATTTTTTTGTTTAGATTTATATAGAATTAAGTAAAACACCACATAATAAAGTGGAAATTTCTACACAGTATCCATTTTTTCCACAAAACAAGTTCTTTTTAAAGACACACTTGCTTCATTCAAGGTAAATCTCATATCCATAACTATGGATTTATTAATATTTCTACTCATCCTTATGCACTGTGATTTTTTTTTGAAAACCTAAAATAAATAAATAAATCTTAGTAAAGGATATGAAAAAAATAAAACATATTAGTCCATTTGAAAATTCAAGAAAAACTTTTTTTCCTTTTTTGTAATAAAATTTGAACTCAAATTATCATTTAATTACCCAATAAATAAACTTATTTTCCAAAAGATTTAATTAAACATATCATAAGAAATCATGAATGAAAAATCTTAATCAAGAGGGTTTCTAGTAAAATATGAGCACTCATGAAAACATTTTCTTGAAAAACATATTTCTCACCCTTAAAAGGGGAATAATGTAACATCCTGAAAGTTTAAAAGGAAAGACAATGCTGAATCATGCTTAAATTAACTACTATCTACTATTTGGAATTTATTAGGAAGCTATTAAAATTAAAATGTTCACCTCTCTATTTTTATTTTCAAAAAACGGACATACACGGTTGCGACCAGTAAGATGTTTGGAGTCTAACAGAACAAACTTATTTTTTGTGAATAGTAACATACCCTTTTGAATAGTAATGTTAACCTTATGAATAGTGATATACCCTTATTAATAGTAACATCACCTATGATAGTATATATGTAGGATTTAAGTGAGAGCATGGTGTACGTATGTTTTGGAATAAGTAAACAAATGTTTTAAAAACTATATTTTTCAAGTAAATTATGATTTTAATTAAAAATAAATTTAATCACATTTAGAAAATTAATTTCGAAAAATTGACTTCATCTTTGGATTCTACATGTCAAAAAATGGTTAGGGTTATTTTTTTGGGTTTTCCTGAGATACTTGAATTTTTAGTGAATAGTAAAATACATTAATTTACTTTATAAATACATTATAATTTTAATCTACTATTCCTAACATCACAAGTGATGTAAGCACCCAAATCGTGAACTGAAATTTCCTATTTACTATTATTGGTCATGTAGTCATCACTATTTATTATCTTGAGGGAAATTAATAAACTAATGAATAAAATTTTGAGAAAACCCCTCTCCCATCCATTATAAATACCACCCTTCACACCCTCATTACTCACACCTATCAAGCTTCAAGCCTTGTATAAACTCTGCCCAAGAATATTACCTAGCCCCTCCCTCACTTCTAAGAGCTTCTGGTCTCATTAAAAGACCAAACCTAGCTTCTATAAGGAGGATCTCAAGAAGAGGATTCAATAGGTAATTCTTCTCTCTATTTTTCCTTTAGATTCCATTCAATTTCAAGTTCATTTCTTAATATATCACCACTTATCCTCATCCACAAGGTATAGTAACTATAGTATTATAAATATAAAATAATTTTATGATACAAATGGGAAATTATATCATCCATCCCCATTCTCCTCTTCTTTTTGTTTTATAAAAGAAAACATTGTTTGTGAGGTGTTAATTTGTCACCTTCAAGAACAAAATGTTTTCTTTTTTCAATTTATACCTTCAGATATGGTCATGAAACCATTTTTATGGTTGAAAAAAAAATATTTTATATGTATTTTATCCTATTTATTGTTTTGAATCTAACTTATGTACATATTACTAAATGATTAAACAAAACAAGTTCGTTGTGGTTGAAAAACCACCCAAATTAACCCAAACAATCATAATTTAATTCTTAACTAAGGATTTATCCACAAGGTATATAACATAATGCATTGTAAGATCATATTAAATCATATAATATAATTAATAACATGTAATACCAGTTCTCTATGTTTACCCATATTCTACACAAACTTCTATTCATTAATAAATGTGAACCATTCAAAAAAACCGTAAAAACGAACATTCCCCAAACAATGGATTTAAACTCTAAAAATCATCCAAAGGCCCATAAAATAATTTAATGAAACCATAATGAACCATATTATTGTAAAAAGGGTTCTGAAATTGTTAATTAATTAATCTAATGTGGTTATACAAGATATTAAAGTGAAGAAAGTGTTCAGATACAAGGTAAGGGGAAATTCTCGAACCCAAGCTTCTTTCTTCGGGTTCTCCCTCTTTCACTCCATTTTTGGTATGGTAAATGCTTAAAAATAATTTTTTCATAATTATATTAACTTTTATAAGATATAAATGTTTTATACTAGATTTTATGTCAAAAAAATGTTTTCTAAAAGAAATATTGTTTCAAAAACACACCTTTTACTTCTCACTCAATGTTGATGGTTATTGTATCAAGTATGTTATTATAACTTTCTTTTGGGGAAAAAAATTTTATGAATGTGTTATTATGAGATTAAACCCATTAATTAACATGGGTTAGTTATGTTCATTTTTTATATATGTTCTTTGTGGCATGAATGCTAATGATAATGTTATGGTTTGGCGAGTGCGCCCGAAATTATATAGCGTAATATGAATGTTTCAATGTGACGGGTGCACCCATAATTATACAACACTATAATGAATTGGGTAATTTGATCAATCTCACGAGTAAAAGGGAAATGTTTTGGGAACATGATTCTAGAAATGTTCACAACTATATGTGGTAGTTAAACACTAAGACACGATGTTTCATTTTTTATGCATTGCCACATTACAAGTCTTTTCATAATGTTACCTCTTATGATTATGATCCTATGCGTATGTTATGATGATAATGATTATTCTCATCCCATGTTATGTTGTTTCATGTTCTTATCTATTCTCTAAATAGGATTTTAACTACCCCTTTTGATATATATCCTTAGGTTACTACATGTACTAAGGAGTATTCAAGGTCCAATAAGAAGCTAACGAAGATGGAATTAAATGAATATTGATGTTTTTGTAAACTCAGATTTAATAAAATATTTTTATAATACTCTAGAACCTAGAATGTAAAAGGTCCTCAAATTTATAATATACTATGTATTTTTCTATTATCTTTTATTAAAAAAATATACAACATGTTTTAGTACTAAATCCAGAAGTGCGGGTATAGGGATTTACATTTGGAATAAGAGAAATTATCTAGACAACTTTGGAGATTATAAGTATTCATTTTTTTTCTATAGTATTTTTTTTGAATTTATATTAAAATAAGTACTCATAAGAAAATAGTTTTTCATAATAGTCAATATGTAAATTCAGAATTATAAGTACACTGAACGAATTGTGAGGGTGCAATTCATTTAAGGGGTAGAATGTAACATTTCTAAATTTTTAAAGGAAACACGATGCCGAATCATGCTTAAATGAACTACTATGTACTATGTGGGATTTATAAGCAAGCTATTAAAATTAAATTTCCCACTTCTTTATTTTTAATTTCGAAAAACAGACATACATGGTTGCGACCAGTAAGATGCTTGGAGTCTAACAGAATAAACTTAATTTTTTTGTGAATAGTAACATATTCTTATGAATAGTAATGTTACCCTTATGAATAGTAATATACCCTTATGAATAGTAACCTCACCTATGACAGTATATATATATAGGATTTAAGTGGAATCATGATGTACTTATGTCACATACAAGAAATATTTTAAAGGTATTTTTTCATTTAATTTACATCCTTGCTTCGTTTTGGGGGTTTCCCTAGGTTTTAGGGAGGAATAGATGGGTATTCATGAATTGGGCCAAACCGTGAGCCCAATTCCACATTAAAAAATAAATTTTTATTATGTTATAACTAATTCAATTTTTGGGATTTTTCAGTGACTCCAAGTCTCACCCAAGCCCAATTAACCCAGCCGCGCGTCTATGCTCTCCCCCCCTCTTTGTAGCTCTGGTTAATCGCGATTTGGTGCCGAACTTCACAGGCTTCCTCAAATCGCCCAGATTTGAAGAGGTAAAGTATTTCTTTAACAAATATCTCAATTCTCAATATTTTTCCTCCATTCTAGTTCCTAATTGACCTAATATATCTTGTTCGAATGAACCCTAAATTTTGGCTCTTTTAAATTTTAGCTACTGGTGTTTTGGAGTGATTACTTCAAGATACTTCAAGTAAATGAGCCCCTTTCTTTCCTATTACAAACTACTTTGGGTTTCATTCATTGTTATTAGGGTTTCTTTGGTTATCATTGAGTTTCATAATATCCAGAAACTAGGTTTTTGAACATAGGGTTTAACATTGGGATTTCTTGGCCAATTTTTGTGGTTTTAGGTTTGATCTAGGTCTCTCTTGGTGCGACGGGGGTGTGATTTGATTTTCGCATGGAGATTCAAGGGTTTTTGTTTCTTTCGTAGGTGATTCCATTGTGTGTGAAATTTTTGTGAATTAGATTGCTATTTTCATGGTACCTTAATTTTTATTTCACTTGAATGTTTCTGTAAAAATTGGTTTTATTTTCATTTATAATGCAAATGAATTTTAAGTTCCAATTTTTGGTGAAATTGTGGGTTTTTCATTCAAATATTTTATTGGTTCATTTTGGGCTGAACTATAATAAATTATTTTATTTTATTGAAATTTATTAAGACTAAAAATCACGTTTTTAATGTTTATTCTTTTTTTTGTTGCTATGAAAGTTTGTTTAAATTGTGTTTGGGAAGTAAATGGGCTTTAAGTGCCATGTTTGTGTGAAAATGGTGGTTTTTAAAAGATATAACATCTTGGTTCACATTGGGATTTCCCATAACTGAATTGTTGGTTTCATTAAATGGTATTGAAGTGAAATTTTGTTTTAATGACTTAAAATTGTTCACATAGTGTGCAAAGTGGATATCTTAAAGAGATTTGGGTGAAAAACAATGTGGTGTTTTGAGAGGTTGTTTTATTGAAAATAAAATTATTTTATTGTGTGTTTAAAATGGTATAAAATGTGTGTATATACTGTACTATTTGTTTGTGACAAGTAGTGATATTTTATATGCAAAAGGATTTGTTTTGTTTTCTGAAATTTGTTGAGCACAAAAGGGGAAGCCCGAGTACCTAGGTAGGGCGGATTTGTACTAGTACAACTAGTGGATCAGATGGGTTTTGTCCCTGTTCAACTTAGCATTTGGATAACGAGAACTCTAAATAAACTATGTGGATGATGATTGGGGACCACTAGGTTATGGGTATGTTACCTACTAGTGGGTCATGCATGCGAACAAAGTTTTCTATGGTTACTCTACACTGAGGTACGAGGTACATAGGGTCCAAGACAACCTAGTGCTTAGGGGTGTTCCCGATTTTGATGATCATTGGATATGTGGTTTTTAACCTTGTTTTGGGGTGTTTTTGGCAGTACTTTACAGTATCTCACATGTCTATTTAATGTGCTAACATTCTTAAATTCTCGTATTGAAAACTATTTTCATTTGAAAGTTGCATTTCTTTGAATTTTAACACTCTTTCATGTTGTGTATTAAAATTGCTTGTTTTGTTCACATTGTATTGCATGCTCTTTGGAATCATATGGTGGTATACTGTTGGGATTCGGCTCACACCCTACTTACACCCCTTGGGTGTAATTAGACCTGCTTATTCTTGACTCAGGTAAAGGGAAGGATAAGGGTGATGACAATTCAGAGTGTTAGTCCCCATCGTTGGGGCAGAGTTACAGAGAAGGCTTGCGGGTGATGACCCCCTTGTCATGTGGAGTCCATGGGGATGTATTTATGTTGTCATTGTTTGTTTTTATACCACTTGTAGTGTCTTTAAACACATGTATTCAGATCTGGTTTTGTTAAGAATTGTTTAGCATGAAAATTTCAGATTCTAATAATTGATTGTTTTTTTATGATTTATGATTTCAATATCGGGTAAATCATTCCCAAACTAGATTTTTTTGATACCTGGGCACTTGTGCCAGCCTGTGGGGATAGGGAATGCCCTTCGGGTCATGTCACGGGCGGGGTTTGGTGCTGGTTTTGGCAACGACTAGATTTGGTTCGTGACAAAATGGTATCAAAGGAGGTTCGCTCCTTGGGTCATGTTATTTGGGGAAGAGTCAGCATAGTCTGGAGTTAGGATTTTCAGGACTTGAAATTTTAGTAATGGGTAGTGTGCCTGGCTAGCACACCTCATGACTAGATTCAAGTCACCATGGAAATGATGTATTTATCTGAGTCCTTTGGTTTTATTGGTTTAATGATGACTATGGGAAATGAAAAAAGAGTTGGGAGAATAATCTCAGTGAGCTCGCAGGGCCTGGAAAGCCATGTGGAGCCATGAATATTTCCCTAGAATACTCTCTGTGATGGTGAAGTGATTGGAATATGGCTGCCAACCATATGTCCAAGTCACCCACCAAAACTAGTTTCCTCTCACATTGTCTTATGTCTCTTTGTTTTGGAATCTTGGAAACTTGGTTTTTTTAAGCAAAAAAAATGAATTCACTTTAAGGAGTGTGAATTTTTGTGATGTTATTTTATAGTAAAGTGAAAATGGTTTTTTTTAAAGTCTATAAATGAAATTTCATAATTATTTCAAAAGGGTAAATTATGTGTTTACACCTCTTTAGAAAGTATGAACTATGTTAATTGGGGTTTTGAAAATATGTTTCTAGATGGATTTTTTTTAACCATGGAAAAGTGTTTTAGATTGAATTATGTGTTATAGAATTTTTGTGTGGGGGTTGAAGATGGATTTTGTGTTTGGTGACTACTGAAAATTTGAAAAAAAATTATGAACTTTTAGAACCTTGTCTTGAGATGAGAAGAGTTGAGTTCTTAATTAAATGGAGATTTATAAAATGGTGTTTTTCATGAAATTAGAAGTGTTTTGAAATGGGTTGAAATGTTTTGAAACAATTGTGAAAGGAATGAATATGTTCTTTTATTGAATTATGCATTCTTTTCTAAATTGGTTTGTGAGATGAAAAATTGGGTTTTGATATTATGGTTAGTGTTTTTGAGAAAGGAAAATTGTGGTTAAAAGTTTGATTTTAAAAAGTGGAAAGGTTTGATTTTAGATATTTAGTATTCTCAAGGGTGACCAAATGCATAGGTTTATTTGGGAATATGGATGGATATGAGGTGGGTTCCCAGTGTGTCATGTAAACATGCATGTGTGGGGCTCATGAGATACCATCGGTAAATACACAACCGACCAACACTGTTTTTTTTAAATAATGTTTTTGAAGGAAAGTGTTGTGTTTTGATAATGTATGGTTGGGTATGGATTATGTGTTTTTGGGATTATTATTGTGGGTTGTTTCGAGTTCAATAACCCATCTTGTTTGAAAGATGTTTTGGATTTATGTTTCATTGATAAGTTAGAATGAAGTGTTTGTCAATGGTCTCTTTTTAGGAAAAGTTTGGGAGGCTAATGTGGTGGATCCCCTCATGTGTTCAGTTCAGGTTTGTGGTCTGTTGTGACCAAATGACCAGATTGGTTGGGTCCTTGGGTTTTCCTGTAGGCTAGGGTACACCCCCATAAATTGTTAATGTATGATTCATGTTTGGCCTATGGTGATTCACCATTGGATGATCCTCTAGTTGATCAACATAAAGACTTTATTCTTGAGGTTTGGAGATTGAGTTTACCCCTATTCTTTTTCAATTATGTGGATCCCCCTATAGTGGGAGAGTGTTTGTGGGAGGTTGAAATAGACCTTAGTTTCTTATGTTTCTTAAGTTGTCGAAGTTCAAAGCAGTTCAGGGTTTTCAATGTAGAATGATGTGTTAAAGGGCCTCTGGGTTTTTCGTTAGTCTCATTGACGCAAGAGTTCATGTTAGGCCACCAGTGTGCAAGATCTGGACAAGAGTGGCTATTATGGACACTTTTTGGAATCATTTGCTGTTTGGGACTCAGTACAAGGTCCCTCTCCATGTGTTTTCTTTTATCCACAATGGTCATGTTCGGCGAAGCCATTCGATGTCATGTGTTCATTTGACTATAAGGGTGAAGATTGTGCAATCTTATGAGAGTAACTATTTTGTTGGATGTGTGTCTCCCTATAAAAAATTATAAATCCTATGATATAGAGGAATGTGTTTCTATATGTCCTTTCATTCCACTGTTTATCATCTGAAGAAAAAAGGGGCGATGTGTGTGCATCCTCTAAGTTCTTGTTTTGGTGAAATTATGGGTTGGGGAAAAGCGGGTTTGAAGTGTGTCATGTCTCAATGAGACCATATGAGATTACAGTATAATTGTTTTTGGCACTGGAAGAAGAATTTCAGTTTAGGGGTTTCTAAATCCTAACTACGAGGCCAAAGATGCTTCAATCCATTGAGCTCCAGCCGTAGGCCCCGAAGAGAAGTTGGTGCGTAGTTAGGGGAAATCCTAGAGTCGTTCACACTTTTGGTCAAGGTCATATCCTCAATATGGAAGATAAGAATAGTTTAAACCTTTGGTGTCGTCGTCTTGTTCCAATTTCTCACATTTGGTGGAAGGAGGTGTGAGTACCTTCTTCCCATGTCATACCCTGAGTTGATTTTTTTCCCCTTTGGGTTCCCTTGTGTTTTTGGAGAAAAGTTTAAAATTTGGGTTAAGCAGGTTGAAGTTCCTAGTTTGTGCACGGTTATCAGTAACCGTGTGACAACCCAAGGGACTGTGTGATAAGAGACAGTATCTACCACATGGTCTCCACACGTCCATGATCATTGGCCAAGGAAAATGTGTGAAGTTTCCTCTTTAGACAGAATGATCTGCACAGTAAACTCACGGTTTCCCAAACCGTGTGAACCAACCGTGCGACCATGCCATATCCTTAAAATTCTATTGTTTTTTTGTTGTTATCTAATAATAGTTAGTTAATATGGTTGGGTTTTGTTTTGGGTATACCCACAATGGGTCTCAGGTATGTTTAATTGGATGAATGATGATATTAATGTACCCTTAATACGGGGAAGTCCGTTCGAGGCCCCCTGTTAGTGTCTTGATTTTGTCTTAAGGAAAGTTGTGTTTGTTATTATGGTGGGGAGACCCATCATGGGTATCATGTATGTTCTCTTGGAAAAGGAATATTTTTATTTTAACCCTTATGATGGGGATATCATTCGTTCCTTCCCCAATTGTTATCCTTATTATGTCTTAGAAATTGAGTTGTCCCTAGTGGTGGGATGTCCATATTAGGTCACCCCATACTAGTGATTCAGTTTTATCTTTAGTGTATTCTAGGTAGGAGGTAGTATCGTTCATGTATATCTATCCAAATTTTTTTTAATTGGGTAAATTTTGGGTTGGAGAACACCCAATGGTTTTGTTTACGTAATGTTGTGGTAGCATTATTCGTGTTCGTGGTTCGTTTCAAGTGGATTGCTTGAGCGTCGTCTTGTAGTGTTTGAGGTGTTTTGTTTTGGGATGTGTTTCATAATTTTAAGTAAGTAGGTTTACTTTTGGTTGGTTATATTATTATCTTCCTTTTTTTGATCAACTGGAGATGTTCGTCCTTTTTGAAGTGGGTGAAAACGTGGCAAGGAAGTCTGTCTTGGTCTATCGTTTGGGCATTGCTTTTGCATCTGGTCTTGTTGTGGAATTTTGGGGGTGGAATGATTTATGGTGGGGAGAATTGTCACATACAAGACATATTTTAAAGTTATTTTTTTCATTTAATTTACATCCTTTCTTTGATTTGGGGGTTTCCCTAGGTTTTAGGGAGGAATAGATGAGTATTCATGAATTGGGCCAAACCGTGAGCCCAATTCCAGATTAAAAAATAAATTTTGATTATGTTATAACTAATTAAATTTTTGGGATTTTTGGTGATTCAAAGTCTCACCCAAGCCCAATTGACCCAACCGCGTGTCTGATCTCTCTCCCCCCTCTTTGTAGCTCTGGTTAATCGCGATTTGGGGCCGAACTTCATAGGCTTCCTCAAATCTCCCAGATTTGAATAGGTAAAGTATTTCTTTCATAAATCTCTCAATTCTCAAGATTTTTCCTCCATTACAGTTCCTAATTGACCTAATATATCTTGTTCGAGCGAACCCTAAATTTTGGCTCTTTTAAATTTCAGATACTGGTGTTTTGAAGTGATTACATCAAGATACTTCAAGTAAATGAGCCCTTTTCTTTCCTCTCCCAAACTACTTTGGGTTTCATTCATTGTTCTTAGGGTTTCTTTGGTTATCATTGAGTTTCATAATGTCCAGAAACTAGGTTTGCTAACCTAGGGTTTAACATTGGGATTTCTTGGCCATTTTTTGTGGTTTTAGGTTTGATCTAGGTCTCTCTTGGTGCGGCGGGGGTGCGATTTGATTTTCGCATGGAGATTCAAGGGTTTTTGTTACTTTGGTAGGTGATTCCATTGTGTGTGCAATTTTTGTGAATTAGCATGATATGTTAATGGTACCTTATTGTTTATTTCACTTTAATGTTTCTGTAAAATTTTTTTTTAGTTGCATTTATAATGAAAATGAATTTTAAGTTCCAATTTTTGGTGAAATTGGGGGTTTTTCATTCAAATATTTTATTGGTTCATTTTGGGCTGACCTATAATTACTTAGTTGATTTTATTGAACTGTATTAAGACTAAAAATCATGTATTGAATGTTTATTATTTTTTTTCTATGAAAGTTTGTTTAAATGGTGTTTGGGAAGCAAATGGGCTTTAAGTGCCATGTTTGTGTGAAAATGGTGGTTTTTAAAAGATATAACATCTTGGTTCACATTGGGCTGCCCCATAACTGAATTGTTGGTTTCATTAAATGTTATTGAACTGAAATTTTGTTTTAATGACTTAAAAGTGTTCACAAAGTGTGCAAAGTGGATATCTTAAAGAGCTTTGGGTGCAAAACAATGTGGTGTTTTGAGAGGTTGTTTTATTGAAAATAAAATTATTTTATTGTGTGTTTTAAATGGTATAAAATGTGTGTAGCTACTGTAATATTTGTTTGTGACCAGTAGTGATATTTTATATTCAAAAAGATGTGGGTTTTTTGCTGAAATTGTTTGAGCACAAAAGGGGAAGCCCAAGTACCTAGGTGGGGTGAATTTGTACTAGTACGACTAGTGGATCAGATGGGTTTTGTCCCTGTTCCACTTAGCATTTGGATAATGACAACTCTAAATAAACTATGTGGATGATGATTGGGGACCACTAGGTTATGGGTATGTTACCTACTAGTGGCTCGTTCATGAGAACAGATTTTTCTATGGTTACTCTACACTGAGGTACGAGGTACATAGGGCCCAAGACAACCTAGTGATTAGGGGTGTTCCCGATTTTGATGCTCATTGGATTTGTGGTATTTAACCTTGTTGTGGGGTGTTTTTGGAAGTAATTTATAGTATCTCACATGTCTATTTAATGTGCTAACATTCTGAAATTCTAGGATTGAAAAATGTTTTCATTTGAAAGTTGCATTTCTTTGAATTTTAACACTATTTCACGTTGTGTATTAAAATTGCTTGTTTTGTTCACATTGTATTGCATGCTATTTGGAATAATCTGGTGATATACTATTGGGATTAGGCTCACACCCTACTTACACCCCTTGGGTGTAAGTATACCTTCTTATGCTTGACTCAGGTAAAGGGAAGGCTAAGGGTGATGGCGGTTCAGGGTGTTAGTCCCCATCGTTGGGGCGGAGTTGCGGAGTAGGCTTGCGGGTGATAACCCCCTTGTCGCGTGGAGTACATGGGGATGTTTTTATGTTGTCATTATTTTTTTAGACCACTTGTAGTGTCTTTAAACACATGTATTCAGATCTGGTTTTGTTACGAATTGTTTAGCATGAAAAATTCAGATTCTAATAATTGATTGTTTTTTTATGATTTATGATTTCATACTCGGGTAAATCGTTCCCAAACCAGATTTGTTTGATACCCGGGAACTTGTACCAGCTCATGGGGATAGGGAATGCCCTTTAGGTCATGTCACGGGATGGGTTTTGTGCCGGTTTTGGTGGTGACCAGATTCAGTTCTTGACAACTTATGTTTTGGAATAAGTAAACAAATGTTTTAAAAACTATATTTTTCAAGTAAATTATTATTTAAATTAAAAATTAAATTAATCATATTTAGATAATTATTCTTTATAAATTCACTTCATTTTTAGATTCTACACGTCGAAAAATTGTTAGGGTGATTTTTTTGGGATTTTTCTAAAATACTTGATTTTTTTTGTGAATAGTAAAATACATTAATTTACCGTATAAATAAATTATAATTTAAATCCACTATTCCTAACATCACAAGTGATGTAATCAACCAAATATAGAACTAAAATTCCCTATTTAATATTCTTGGTCATGGAATCATCAATTTTTCTTATCTTGAGGGAAACTAAAAAACTAATGAATTAAATATTGAGAAAACCCCTCCCCCCTCCACTATAAATACCACCCTTCACACCCTCATTTGATCACACCTCTCAAGATTCTATCCTTGTCTAAAATCAGCCCATGAATATTCCCTATACCCTAACCCACGTCAAAACACTTCTGGTATCATCAAAATACCAAACCTAGATTCCTTAAGGAGGATCTCAAGAGGAGGATTCGAGAGGTAATTCCTCTCTCTCCCTCTTTTCCTTTAAATTCCTTTCATTTTCAAGTTCATTTTTTAATCTCTCACCACTTATCCTCATTTACATGGTATGTTAACTCCAATATTATAAATATAATGGAATGTTATGATTCTAATGGGATATTATATCATCCAACCCCCTTATCCACTTCTTTTTATTTTATAAAAGAAAATGTTGTTCGTGAGGTGTTAATTTATCACCTTCAAGAATGACATGTTTTATTTTTTCCATTTCTAACTTCAGATATGGTCATGAAACCATTTTTATGGTTGAAATATAATATTTTATATTTATTATATCCTATTTAATGTTCTATATCAAAATTATGTACATATTACTAAATGATTAAACCAAACAAGTTCGTTGTGGTCGAAAAACAGCCCAAATTAACCCAAACAATCATCATTTGATTCCTAACAAATGATTCATCCACATGGTCTATAACATAATTTATTTTAAGATAATTTAAACTCATTTAATATCATTAATAACATGTAATATTAGTTTTTTATGTTTACCCATGTTCTACATGAACTTCCATTCATGAATAAAAGTGAGCCGTTCAAGAAAACAACTAAAACATACATTCCCAAAACAATAGATTTAAACCATATAACTCATCCAAAGGCCCATAAAATAACTTAATGAAAACATAATGAACCATATTCATGTAAAATATGTTCTTTAATTTTTAATTAATTAATCTAATTTGGTTATACAGGACATTAAAGTGAAGAAAGCGTTCAGATACAAGGTAAGGGGAAATTCTCGAACCCGACCTTCTTTCTTCAGGTTCTCCCTCTTTCACTCTATTTTTGGTATGTTGACCCATTAAAAATCATTTGTTCATAATTATCTTACCTTTTCTAGGATATAAATGTTTTCTACTAGAGTTTATATCAAACAAATGTTTTGCAAAAGAACTCTTCTTTCAAAAATCCACCTTTTACTCCTCACTCAATGTTGATGGTTATTGTATCAAGTATGTTATTCCCACTTTCTTTTGGGAAACCAGTGTTTATAAATGTGTTATTATGAGATGAAATCCATTCCTTTCCATGGGTTAGTTATGTTCATTTTTTTTATATATGTTCTTTGTGGCATGCATGATAATGATAATGTTATGATTTGATAGTGCACCCAAAATTATATAGCGCAATATGAATGTTTCAATGTGATGGGTGCGTCAAAAACTATACATCGCTACAATGAATTGGGTAAAGTGATTAATATCATGAGTAAAATGGAAATTATGCATTCACATGTTGCTAGAAATTTACATAACTATGTGTGGTAGTTAACCACTATGACATGATGCTTTATTTTTTATACATTGACACATTCTAAGTCTTTTATTAATGTTACCTATTATGATTATGATCCTTTGCATATGTGATGATGATAATGATTATGCTCATCCCATGTTATGTTTTTTCATGTTCTTATCTATCCTATTACTTGTATTTTATCTCCTCCTTTTGATGTATATCCTTAGGTGACTACATGTACTAAGGAGTATTCAAGGGAAAATAAGTAGCCAAAGAATATGAAATTAAATGAATATTTTTGTTTTTTTTAACTATAATTTAATGTAATATTTTTCTAATACTCTATAACCTAGACAGGAAAAGGTCCTAAAATATATAATATATTGAGTATTTTTGTGTTATCTTTTATTCAAAAAAAATACCCAACATGTTTTAGTACTAAATACAGAAGTGTGGGTTTAGGGCTTTACCCATAAACTTTCTTGTAAACATAAGTTCATTAGATTAACTTACGAAATAAAAACAATTCCCCAAAATATCATTTGAAAGAATATAAAATTCATGTCAAAACCTTGGGTCATATTGTACTTATCACTCTTACAATAAATCTTACAAACACTCCCATAAATGAAATAACATATTTGGTAAATTCTAATATAATTCCCTGAAGAATACAATCATTGCCCAATATATTAGAGATTTATATTAGGCTCAACTATAATCATGAAAAATTTACTTGGACTATAATATATATAAAACACATATAAAGTTTCATTTATATCATAAAATCTCATAAAATATTATGTTCAACACATTTCTAGAATCACTTTCATTTTATATAAAAATAAAGATAAATATACTTTTTCATTAAAAAATATTTAAAAAAACCCCAAAATTAATGGGAAATATAATATTTTTTTAAAATAAAATAAATACAGTAAGTGTAATATTCTTATATAATAATATTCATGATGGTGTGAAATTCTTCCCATGCAGTATATGCTAAAAAATTCTTTCACACTTTTGTAAAAATGTAAAAAGTAACCTATTTGGAAGACGTTTAAAAGTATTATTTTGAATTTTTTTTAAAAAATTAAAACATGTTTTAAAATTAATTTTAGAACACATTTTATTATATTAATAAAATATCTTAAAATTTTTAAAGAACATGTATATGGAGGAAAAAATATAAGAAATTATTGAAAATTTTTAAATAAGGTTTTAAAGAAAAATCCAATACATCGAGCCCGACTCGCTCTGTAAATAATTTAACTATGGCATATTGAAATTTTATTAATTTTATAATTTATAAAGAACTTTTTTCAGGTGAATTGATTTATTATTATCCACTTTATTTCATTTATTACCATTCATTATTCAACTGTTAAATAAGTTAAGTTCAAGTGAGACATTTTGATGAATTTCATTTTATAATCCCAAAACAACTTTAGTAGGTTGATCATGGTAAAATGGGAAATTGTTACATAATATGAATAATATGAATACTTAAATAATTATAATTTATATACATTAGATACAATATAAGAAATTTCCATGAAGGAATACATGAAAAATGAATCACATCGCTTTTTGAAGGTGGAAATACACACATACAGACAAATGATGATATAATTTTCCTATAGATGTAAGGTTAAAAAATATGATATATTATATTTATAGAATTATAATTATATCATTAATATCATATATATAAATTAAATCCATCATTATAAACACCCATGAGTGGCAGTGATGGAAACTGAAACACATCGCTTCATGGAGGTGTAGTCCCCACATATGCATAATGGATGTTTTCATTCCCCATTAAATAGAAAAGGAGATGAAAAAGGTTTTTACCAGAATAAAAATAAAATTACATTATATTTAATATACTGATGTTATTATTTCATCATGGTGATTTTTTTTAAAAATTTCTAATAAGAAATTAAATGAAAAAACTTGGTAATGAGTTACATCTCTTACTTATAAAAACATATTTAGATTGATCCTTTAGCCTTCTAGGATGGTATTTGGATGATAACATTGAAAATTGGTGATGTGGAGGAAGTTTTTGAATGTATTTGGGTAGATATTGGTCAAGATAAGTGTCTCAATAGTTTTTAATAATATAGGAGAAGTGGTTCCCTTTTTTAAGTGAGGTGGGTGGAACACATGTGATTATTATAAGTATTAAGATAATATAAGGTTACTTTCCTGGAAAAGTGGCTCTATATTAGATCCATTTATAATTTGGGAGGAGATATGGTCAAAATAAATTAAACCAATAGGTTTTTACTAGTTTTTAGGTTATTTTAACCCGTATCACTTTTGTTTAACACCTCATTAACCCTATTTAACCTTAAATATTGTAACACATTTTTCAATATTTAAGGGCCATAAATGTAATTTTAAGAATTACTAGTGGAACATACAAAAACCATTAATGAAAATATAAACAATTTACCATTAAATTGAGTTATTATAGGACTTTTATGAGTTTTTATTATTTAAAATTTCTTTTTTAAAAATTAAATACCATTTAAAGTCATATTGATGACTATTCACATATTTTGAAATAAAAGGAATAAAGGTAACCTTGAAATTATAATTAAAACACCTAAATAATAAATTATCCATCTTTTTAACCATCCAAATCACCTAAAAGAGACTATTTTATATATGTAACAACTTTTAATTTATCTAAAATTTCAACGGATCATGGTATCTCTTTTATTTAATTTAAAAATATCAAATTATCCATATCATTCTACATGGAAAATACCACTAAGGAATTTAATATTTATTTTATAAAGATGTATAATTCATGCTAAAAGATAAAGGGGATATCAATATTATAAAATAAGACATTGATGTCTATATTTAAGGTATGAATTATTTTTATACATCATAATTATGAAACATGATTTATTTGATATAGAAAAATAATAAGGACATATGATAAAGGGATAAATAAACATTTGGGTTAATATGTTCTTGATTTTAAGAAAATAATACTCAATTAAGATTATTTGATTTTGTGAAAAAATAAGTTGTATATAAAACCTTAGGGTATAAAGAGTGATTTAATGACTAGTGATATTTTTAAGGATGTTCATCATATTTTTGGGAATTTTATTGGAATTATATTAATATATTTTTAGTAAAAGGAAAACCCACAGGCCAGGTGAAAACTTTCCAATTCTTGTAAGGCCATAGGGATTAAACATACAACTGAATGTTGATATGGGTAAAACAACAAACACTTGCCTACATGATTCCTTGATTCGTATGAATTATTTTACTTAATTTTTTTAGATAAATATTAAGATGATTTTGGGAACATAAGTTTTATCATATTGATAACCATGGGACTGAAAAGTGAATTGTTGATTACATGATTATTGTTATTTGTAAAGAATTTCACTAATTTAGGAACATTGTATGATTATGGTAAATACAAATAATTTTGGATATTATATTATTTTATTTGAGTAATAAATGTTACACTATCTTTTAGAAGTATATGTGATTTTAATGTAGCTTTATGGTGATTCTAGTTATTTATTTAAATGATGAGAATATTTTAAAGATTATATAATTAGGGAATATAAATTATTGGGTATATTAATTTATGAGTGACTAATATTAATTGGGGATAAATGATAAATTAATATTAGAAGTAATTATGACCAAAAGCATCTAATTTTTTGTTTTTGAACATGGTTGAGAATATTTTAAATAATTTTATGGTTAGTTATTCATCAAATGATCTATGTTGAACTTTTGGGTGTTATTATTGGGGATTTAGAGATTAATGCTATATATCATCATATGAATGCTAATTAATTTTGGGAATTATCTTACCTTGTGCTAACCATTTCGATTTTGGTTAATGTATAAAGAAATGATGAATAGTTTATTATATTTTTTAGAATTATATGATTCATTAAAAAATGATTTTAGTGATTTAGGAATGAAAATTTCTTCATTAAAGTTCATCGTTTGGGAAAAAGATTATATGGTGGTGGAAATTGATTAAACGATTAAACTATACATTTTATGTACATATATTTCTTTAAGTTCTTAATCTAGATGGTAATAGAATTCCTCAACTCAAGTAAATTAATCCTGAATTTTTTTATCTTATTACATTAATTAATAATTAATTTATGGTATTTTTTAACCTATTTTATTTATGGTTTTGTGGTTATTAACTTTATAATGAACATTATCATTCTTGTGATCAATGACCATTGTTATTGTTAATCGTTATTTCAATATTTTGTTTTTCATTAATGTGTATATTTTCCCTTCCAACTAATATTATCCTTTTTAGGAGACATATTATTTTTTATTTCATATGACTTTCATACTTCTCTTTCTCTATTATCATGAAAATTTTTATTAACCCTTTTTATGAGTAAGGATTTCTAAAAAGGTATTTTAAAATGAAAGACTTTTGATTATCATGCTCAAGATCAAAATTTTTGGATGAAATTTCTTAAAGGTGGTGGGGGATAATGTTATATCCAAATATTTTAGAAGAACTAAAATGTTTGATAGTATACAAGATTCACAACCCCAAGATTAAACGAACCATAAAATATTGTTATTTAGATATGACCATTATAACTTAGTCTTTGAATTGGATGGTATTAACAGGGTAAAAAAATTATTAAATATATGTTAAAGTCATAATCAATTAAAATGTATTGATTAATTACTAATATATAAGAACTCAATTTCTATTAGGGTCATTTTATTCTTCAAAAATACATTATCTTCAAAAATGGTTTTTATTGCTTTTTATGAGTGAATATTATAATTAATTTAATTTAATTTTATAAATATTATTTTATAGAAAATAATATCACTTTTGAAATCATGATGTAAAAATTATATTGGAGTTAATTTTTTGAATTTTTTCTGAAAGGACTGATTTTCCAGAGAATTGTGGAAAATACTAATTTTTATTAAAAAATATAATTTTGATTAAATAATTTTAAATTTTCCATTTTATAATTATTTAAAAGTAAAATTAGTTTTCATATATTATTAATAGATAAATTAATTTAATCAGAATCAATTTTATGGTTTAATTTGATATAAAAATATTTTTATACTAAAAAACGAATTTTTATAAAAAATTGTTATTCATTGAATTTTGTGTTTTGATTTTAAATTAATTTACATCATTTATAGAAATTGAATCATGAAAAATGGATTCCATATTTTTATTCTAGTGGTAAAAATTTGGTAAATAATTTCTACAGTGACCAAGGCTTATCCTACAAAGATATTACATCATTTTTTGATGAATATTAATTATACTACACAAACACAAGCTTGAGGATCATAATAATTTAGTGTATTTCAAAACTTTCAAACAAAAAAAACTAGTTTATCTTTATACAAAATCATCCCACACTATTAAATTCACATCTAGAACCCTTCTTAGAAATATTATATGTAATACATTTCATCATAACCTGGGGAAAGAAAAAATAATAAAGAGTGAACTCAGATGTTCAGTATGGGTAAAAAAAAGATATTAACAATCATAACATGAAAATAATGGAATTAGAACATGATTATAACATTTTAATACCATTCTATGCATATCAAATATCATAATCTTGAGTCATTGAATAAATATGGATAGTTAATATGACATGAATCATAGGGGAATCAAATAACACTAGCCATGGGAGAATAAAAATTGGCATATGATATAGATTTTTGGGATACACATAATTATATAAAATCTTATGTAAAGACTAAGCAACAATACATTCAAAAAATGTTAGTCTTTGGATAACCAGTCATGTAGATACTTCAGGTTTGGGATGACCTACCGTGTACCCTCTTTTAGGCTTGGGGTAATCTCTTATGTACCCTTTGATCTCATATAACATCAATCATTACCCAATGCATTTGATGGATATATAGGCCCCACCAGTTACATAATTAATATCTTACATATGTGTTCTAAAATATCATAAAAATACATCATATCATAACCCATTAAATGAAATGGGTTTCGAAAATATTTTATCATATAAAACATATAGAAAAGAGAGAGGTTTTATAATAATTTCAATATTTAATCACAGAATAACCCATAGAAAAATAAGTGTATTTCATAAGAATAATATCATTTTATAACCCATGGAATAGAAACTGCTTTCATAAACATCTTTTCATAATAAAACATTAGGAGAAATAATAGGAATGGTATCCTTCGTTCATATCCCTAATAAAGCATATGTAACATCAACATATTTCATCTTAGATAGTAAATGATTTTAAAATATCATTTTAAAAATTTAATGAGGAAAATAAAATTCATTTTAAAATAATATTTTAAAATATAAAACATTTTAAAAAATCAATTTCATTGAAAATTACCTTGAAATCTTATGAATGAAGTATTAAAAAACATTTCTTGAGGAAAATATGTTTTTATCTTTGAAAAAAACTTTTTAAAACATATTTTTTTGGAAATATTTTTACTTGAAAATAAAATTGAATAATTATAAAATAATATTCAAATAAAATAATTTTCATGATGACGGGAAGTTTCATTCATTCCATACACTTTTAAATATAGATTTATTCTATATTTTCTGTAAAATCTAAATGGGAATTTTTTAGAAAACGATATGAATATTCCTTTAAAAGCATTTAAAAAAAATCAAAACACAGGTAAAAATTTATTTTAAAAATCATAATAGAATAATAAAAAAAATTTAAATAGTTTTAGAAAACATTTTTGTTTTTTAGAAAAGAGACTTTCAACTGATAAGAGAAATAAAATCATATTTTATTAACAACATTTTCTCAATTATTTTTAGAACCAAAGACTTGAAAAATGTTACTATTACTTGAAAATATCATGAAAAACTAGATGATATGAAAATTAATGAGTATATTGAGATATGAATCATAAGATTTTATCATCAAAAAAATGATAAAAACAATCTTGGTAAATAATGAGATTGTAACATAGAATCATTACCAATTTGGTAACTTTTAAACTTAATCGCCATGAAAGAATATCATTAAACAAATTTTAAAATATAATAAGGATAAATAAATTCATGATATTACATATCAAATAGGCTATATATACACCTCATCAAATAATATAGGTTCATTACATAACATATGCCTCAAAGAAGGAAAATTGAGACAAAAATCCCATGATAATTTGGTATCTTTTGAATCTTAAACCTCATGAAATATATATCATAAAATGGATATGTGAATACCGATAATTTTAATTATAATAATCATAAAATACATTCATGGAAAGTATATACACCACATAAAATAAATATGTGGTGATTATAGAATTTGTCTCAACTAATGAGAAAGTGAGATGAATGTAATGGACCGAACCTCCCCAATTCATTACTTTGTCAAAATATAGTGTTTTGGGTGTTTTGCGAGGCAATATTAGCTTATTTCATGAGTTTTCCAAAATTATTATTATTCTATCGGTAGCTCGCATCAGTAACTCATCATCGGTAGGTCAAACGTCGATAAGTTGGGTGTCAATAGGTCTAGCGTTGATTGGTTAGGCGTCGGTAGGTCAGAGGTCCGTAGGTTAGGCGTCGGTAGGTCAGACATCGGTAGGTTGGGCATCTGTAGGTTAGGCGTCGGTGGGTTACGTCAGTGACTCATTGTCGATGTGTCACATTGGTGACACGTTGTCAGTGAGTTACTATCGCTGGCTCACATTGGTGAATCACCGATTAGTGTTTCATTTACAACTTTTTCCAATTTTTCCCCTATCACATTTTATTTGTTTTAAATGAAGTTTAAAACCTTGTTTGAGAATTTATAAAGTAATTTCTAATGATATTAATTATATCTTTAATATCCTAACACTTTGGGGACTTTGAAATAGTCAAACCATGTAATCTTGATCATGATGTGACTTTTAAGTACTTTGAAACCACTCCCTTTCATTGATACGAGATCTAGATCTTCTAAGATGAGATCTTCTCTTCCTAGTGTGTTTTCTTTTTCTCTTGTTGCGCACAGATCCATTCTTCCCCACAGAGTCATGTGTTGTGCTATGGCCTCTAGATTTAGTCTTCCTTCGAGTCTCCTACTATTTATGTGACCCACTCTTTTGGTGCCAGGAGGAGTTTCTGGCTGTCTTCTTCAATGTAGGGACCCCTTAGTCATTATTTATTGTGTATCATGTAGAGTGGTTATTCTAATTTTCCTTGGTGTTTACGGTTGAATTCCTTTGTTATGACGATAATCTAACTTGTTATAATGATAATCCGACTTTTTATAATAACGAGTTTTGTTACCTTAGTAATAAATGAAAGGTTGGGAAGATGATCATTCTGATTGTGTTGTTTTATCTATTATCTTTGATCCATATTGTGAGTTGTATGCCTTCTGAAAATCATGGCTCTTTATGGTCTCTGTTTGCGCACCGAACTCATGAATACTTGTTGTTTGTCTTTTGTTGAATGACTATGAACATGAAAACTTGATTAATCACATATATCTAGTTAATTAAATGGATGACCCGAGATCAAAATTGTTCTGTGATATCCCCTGAATTATCAAAGTGGAATTAAATTACAAGTGTTGATAAACCTAAACACACCTTCCTGTTTGGCGTGGTTGTGTGATGTATATATTTTTGTTCAACCTTGTGTCATGTGCTGGCCATGTGGTGATATGGATATAAGTGTGGTTGTGTGTATGGGGTGGTAACAGGGGTGAAATGGTATATCAAGTTGATAGATTGGTTTATTGTGGAATGGGTGAACTTGTATGTAGTGGGACTGCATCTGGGTAGTGGTTAGGCAGTGGGGATGCAGTTTCGGGTTGTGCTATGTTTTTGTTTCGGAGTGTGGTGTTGTTATGTAGAGGGGTTTCTAAGTGTGGTTATGATGAGGTGTGTTGGTGTTTTTCTTGTTTATAGGAAGGATAAGGTGGCTTTACTTTGAATAATGATGGTGGCGGTGGTTGTATGGGTGTTCTAGAATGGGGAATGTGTAGTGGGTTGTTTTACCTTGGTCCTTCTTCCTAGTGTGTCATGGCTGACTGTGTGGTTGTTTCTTGTGTTGTGTTTGGTAGTTTTGTGGGTATGGATGGAATAAATAGAAGGTTTATTAAATAAAGAATGATAGTTGGATAAATAAATTGGGTGGGGTTTATGAATTGGGTTAATGGTTGTTTGTGTGGTTGTTATTTTAGAGGTGACAGTAAGGGATGTTTTTTTATGGGATGGTAGTTTGTTTTGAAAACACATAGGCTGGGATGAGTGTTTGTTACCTATATATATACATGTAGTTCATGGGGATTTATATACAAACCCCATCCGTGTTGAGAACTATGTGTCAAACAACCCATTTCTATGGGGATGGTTATCCTTTCCCAACATCCTGGTGGGAGGATATATGGCTAGTTATTAGCTCTTCTTTGCTCCCTCTTTTAGGCATTGGTAGCCCTAGAATCTTTGGGCATTTTTTTGGAGCGGTTGTGAGGCCCATGTGTCTGTGGGTGAGGTGTGATTCCTAGGTGTCTTCCGGATGAGGTTGTGGTTTTGTGGCCCAGGTATCTATGGGTGAGATGTGATGTGGTTGTGTCCAAGGTGTTTGTGGGTAGGATGTGGTATGTGGCCCAGGTGTGTGCAAGAAGGTTCTAGAAGTGGGGCTTGTGGAAGAGCATGGTAGCATCATGATTCTCTCTATTAGGTATGACTAGCTAACCAGAGGGAAGTGATACTGGGTACCCAAATATTGATGTGATTATTATATTACTTTACTTGACTTGCATTATTTGGTGAGTGTTCTTTAGTAAGGTTGGGCTGTTTAGTATTCATTTATAGGTGCTATTGGTTCCTACCATTTTCTCAAAGGGGATTTAGTTTTCTCTTCCTATGAGAGGCTTTGGATTTTTTCTACAGATTATATTTTTATGGTCACCCTATGTATATAAATATAGTTTCGGGTTTCCAGGGGGACTATATGGACCGTGTTGGGTAGTACTAGCTTGGATGTTGGGGGAAGTTAATGTGTCACTGCTTATATTTTCGTTTGCTATTAACTTTGGAGACTCTTGTTTTTTGTATTAGTTTTACTTTAAAACATGCATGTTGGATGTTTTGGATTTATCTTATATATATAGTTCTTGTAGTGGTTTGATATTTACTATCTTTTCTCTCGATCTAGGTTATATAAAAAGGGTAACACCTTCAATTTTTTGAGATTTTATACCTTTGGTGATGGTCACCACCCCGGGGCCTTCTGAAGGCTGGACTTAGGGGTCATTATCTCCCTTTCTTCACTACTATCCCATGAGGGGTATATTTTGAGGGAGGGAGTCATGATAGAATGATATCAAAGGTTATGGTTGAGAGATAGGATGAAGTTTGTAGTTATTCATAGTGAGGATTTCATGGGATGGTAGGTAAAAAAATTTAGGTGATCGTGGTGCATGACATAGTCCTAGGAAGACTAGATAGGACAAGGTATTTTAGATCCCCCCATGATCCGATGTAAGGACTCTGAGCCTATAGAACAACTAAGTGAGGCTACACTTCTTTCAGGGTAGATAGCATTGGAAAGGTTCATGAATGATTATGAATTTAGTTCTTGTTTGAGTTGTGTGCTTTTTGTAAATTATATAACAAAAGTTAAAATCAATCTTAAATAAAGTTCCATAAAACTCAGGCCGAAGAGTTCCATGTTTACTTTAAGCTATGACACCCTGTCATCATCTGCGTGTGGTACGAGAAGTGGAGGTTCAACAGGCTGATCCAATTGATGGTGGAGGGTTGATCCATAGGAGGAGGACAATCAATGGTATAAGACACTTTATTCTTTCCATAAATAGACACTGGGAAAGTATGAAGGTAGAGTTTCTAGATACAGAGATGAAGAGTTGTATTGAAGAGATCATGATCACTTTCAGCTTGATCCCGGATCTGACAGAGTACTGGGTTCTTTTGGTGGTGATCTAGATGTGGGGTGCTACAAATCAATGCTGGGTTCCCTATCAGGGGGAGAGGAAGGGGACTGATGTTCCGTGGGACAATTTTGAGAAGGAGCTCAGGGAGGAATTCCTTTCCTCGACTATAAAGGTCAAGAAGAAGAAGAAGATAATCTCCCTCCAGTAAAGGATTATGTCAGTATGAGAGCTAGGGATCATTTTTAAGGACCTCCTTCACTTTTCTCTAGAACTCTTCCCAAATGAGGAGTCTTGGGTGAGACAATTAGAGGAGGCACTCTATCCCTCCCTCTAGTACGTAGTTACATTCTCCACCTTACTGACATACCTAGAGGTCCATAAGAAGGTAGAAGTGGCTGAGAAGTTATACTTATGAGAAGGTATACCATGGGAGGGGAGCCAACAGGGTCCTACGAAGGGAAAGTATTTCATTAGAAGGTCTCAGGAACTAGGGACTTTAAGGTTTTAGCCAGTAGGGAGTTGACTACAATAGTTTCAGTTCAATCATTTTGGTCCTCATACTTTTCCCATAGGCTTGGAACCGAGGTGTTTCTCTTATGGAGGCCATGAAAACCTTAAGAGTTAGTGCCCAGTATGAGCTCAGTATGGTGGAGGTGGGTAGGTTTAGCACCCACCCTAGCAGTAGTTTCCGGCACGACCGTTCCACCCATAAGGAAAGTAGGCTCCTACTACACTAAGGGGAGATAGAGAAGGTAGAGGTCGACCATATGGTGCTCCTTAGGGACCTTGACCTAGACATGGTCAAGGAGGCAGTCGATAGTAGAGGGGTAGAGAAGATAGTCATGGTCAGTTTCATGACATAGAGGGAGCAGTTATAAAGGCTACAGAGATCATTCGAGGTATGATCAATGTGTTCAATACTCTTTCTTATGCATTGTATGATTCTAGAGCTTCACAGTCATTAATTTTAACCACTGTAGCCCATGTTTTGGGATTGGAAAAAGAGAGACATTCCATGCACCTAGTGTTGAGCACACTTGTCATAGGTCTGACTAGCTTGTTTATTGTTTTCCAATGATGTAGACTGATGGTGGGGCCACAACAGTCAAGTGAGGATCTATTATTTCTGTATATGAAACCATAGGATGTCATACTCAATATTTACTAGTTTTTTTCCATGAATTATTTCATTGAATGCTTTTGGAGGAGAGTTATTTTTTCATATGTTGATGGACAATGTGTGGCTTTCATTAGAAAATGGAGATGTCTGATGGGCAGTGGGAATGTGTAGCCTCTTCTTTCCTTTTCGGATGTGATGTTAGTGGAATTAGTGGATGATGAGATGGTGGGTTTTCCCAGAGTTTTTGGGGGAGTTCTGGGATGTTTTTCCTGAGGAGGTTGCGACTCTACCCCCTTGACGTGACATTGAGTTCTGGATAGAAATGCAGCCCAAAGATTCTCCAATTTTGATGGATCCTTATTGGATGTAACCTTATGAGATAAAGAAGATAAGGATTCAGATTGAATACTTGATAAAGAAGGGATTTATCCAGCCTAGTGTGTCACCACAGGGTGCTCTAATCCTGTTTGCGAAGAAGGAAGATGATGGTCTGAGGCTGTGCATAGACGACCAGAGGTTGAATTAGGTGACGGTCAAGAACCTTTACCCTCTCCCGAGGATAGAAGATATTTTATACTAGATAAGGGGATAAATTTGGATTTATAAGATCGATCTATGATCTGGGCATCACCAATTGAGGTTGAAGGAGGGTGACACCCCAAAGACTAGTTTCAGATGCCAGTATGGGCACTTCAAATTCATTGTTATGCTGTTCAGTGTTATGAATGCACTAGCTGTGTTCATGGGACCTATTAACTCTATATTTTATGATTTCTTAGACCAATTCATCATCATTTTCATCAACGAAATTCAGATCTACTTGAAGTCAGAATATGAGCATACCAAGCATCTAAGGACTGTCTTGGAGGTCCTTCGACACCACCAGATATATGAAAAGTTGTCCAAGTGAAATTTTTGCACACAAGAGGTCCACTTACTTGGAAATGTGGTTTCTCAGTAGGGTGTATCAGTGGACCCTTTGAATTTCTAGGCTGTTGTTCCTTGGGAAGCACCCGAGAATGTGGTGGAGGCTCATAGCTTTCTTGGTCTGGCAGGATATTACTGGAGATTTATACCTAATTTCTCTCGAGTTGCAGCTTTATTGATGGAATAGAATAGAAAAGGACATGTTTTTTTGTAGAGTGAGTTGTGTTAAGAAATGTTCAGATATCTAAAAGGATAGTTGGTTAGTGCTCTAGTGATCTATTTAATATAAGAGGGTGTGATGTTCGAGGTGTGTTATGATGCTTCTCGTTTAGGCTTGGGATGTGTGATGATGCAGTAGTGGGGAGTGACCTCTTATGGGTCTAGAAAGTTATATCCCCATGAACTTAACTATTCTACCCATAATATAGAGCTAGTAACAGTTGTGTTTGCGCTAATGTCTTGGAAACATTACCTCATTGGAGAGAACTTTTTAGTCTTCATGGATCAGAAGAGTTTGAGTTATATCTTTTCCTAGAGAGATATGAACTTATGGTAGTATATGTGGATGTATTTTCTTTAGGAATATGATTTTGAGATCCCCTAAACCTCAAGAAAGGGGAATATTATTGCCGATTCATTGATTAGGATGTTGAAAAATAAGGTAGTTTGAGAATCTATGGATTCTTGGAGGGTTATGGAGAAGTTTGAGTCCTTGCACATAGATGTAGGAATGCATGGAGGTAGAGGCTTTGAATGTTAGATGAATGTAAAGTCATATCTGGGGAAGAAGGTAGAGGAGTCTCAGTTGGGAGCCTCAGAGGTGGAGGTGATGCGTGATCGCATTAACCGGGGTGATGCTCTAGAGGGATGGTTGAAGGATGGTCAGAATCAGATGCTATTCTATGAGATGTTTTTTGTTACAGTGGAGATGCGTGAGGGATTTCTCTGTCAGTTTTATATATATCCTTTATTAGTACACCTGAGAGTTTACCAGAAGAACTGTGTCTTGAAGAAATAGTTTTGGAGGCCCGGGATGAAGCAGGCAATGATAGAGTTTTTTTAGAAAAGTGACTAGTGTTCTAGCAGGTGAAGGATAAACACCATATTTCCTATGGTTTATTTTATCCCCTAGATGTCTCTAAGTGGAAGTGGGAAAAAATATAAATGGATTTTGTTATAGGATTAACTTGGGATCATGGAGGATGTGATGTAATCCTGGTAGCAGTGGATCAGTTGACGAAATCAGCTCACTTCTTAGTGATTATGGAGTTGAGCACAATAGATGACTTAGAAAGAATGTATGTGGATGAGGTGGTGAAACTGAATCGGGTTTCTAGATCCATTATCTTAGTTTGGGACACACATTTTACCTCATGGGTCTAGAGGGGACTGCAAAATGATTTTGGAACTCAGTTATGCCTCAACACTTCTTTCCACCCTCATATAGATGTGAATATAGAGAGAACCATCTAGACATTGGAGGACATGCTACGATCATGCATCTTGGACTTTGGTGGGTATTTGGCACAACAATTTACCTTGGAAGAGTTTTCTTACAATTATAGTTATCACTCTTCCATTGGTATGGATATGTTTTAAGCCTTATATGGGAGACCGTGTCTTTTACCTTTATGTGGGATAAAAGTTGGGAAGGTAGTTGTTCTTGGTCCAGATGTGGTGCAGATTACGACTAAGAATGTAATGTATTAGATTTTTTTCCATGTATTATTTTTTTTTAAATATTATATGGAATTATTATGAGACCAGGTGTAGAGACGACACATCATTCTGAGGCCTGGTGAGCCCGGAACGGTAATTTGAAACTTTTTAAGTTAAGTGAGTCAGAACATGTACGTGGTTGTGACAGTTTCCAAACAGATGCCCGGATTAAATATCTGAGGGCACCATTGCATCCGGGACGATGAATTTTCCTAATAATGGGTCTAAACTTGACCAGCACGGGTTGGGGGAGAAAGTTAATTTTCAAATGTTTTTAGTAAAATAAAAATAAAATAAATTCTCAAAGTTATTTTATTTTATTTTGTTGAAACATCCGCTGCAGCATAGCGACATGGCAGCTATTTCAATATTAAATGTCATAATGACTTAGAAACAACAATTATGAATCATTAATTCCACAACATAATGGAATTCCAAGCATGATACCTTTTTTGGGATGTCACTCATTGGTAAGTATTGGGAGAAAACTATAGAGAATCCGTGTAGCCTTGGATAAAACTCTCGGTGACGAACGAAGACAAATCAAGGCTGTGAATAGTTGTGACAACGAAGTTGAAGGATCTTGACGATGAAGATAGCATGAACCATTTTTCAATGATAGATCCTTTCTTAAAATTTATTGGTTGTTATTTCATTCCTCTTTCCTAGTTTTTGAATGTAAACGATGAACGTGGATCAACCATGGACAAGTTGATCCGCAGATTCTTACATTCTTGCGATAGGTTTTTATTGGGATGATTATGGAGAATTAGTCCATGTTGATTATTATTGTTGATTTCTGCTCTGTTTAAGACTACTAAAGGGAGTGGATCAATGCCGTGATGAACGAAATCATAGGATCATTCCTCAACTTGTTTTATTATATTCGTTTCTTTCCCCCGTTCCATCTCGCGTGTTCTTTGCGTTCTTCATGGGGCGATGAACAACGGATCATTTCACACCCGTCTTTCCATACAACGATCCCAAACTGGGGATCCAACATCGGAATGACCCTACATAGGTGTTGTGACCATAACGAATAATGAATCGTCTTAGATCGAAAGATGTCATTCTTCGAGCATTCTTCACACGGGAGGATCAAATAATGTTTTTAGAGCCGATCAGAAGTCCGAAAACATTGGAAGCAGCTTCGTTGCATCAGGGTGACCAAAACCCGGGATTTCCATGGCGATCAGAGGACCAGATCAATGAACGGGGCACCACTGGAGGCGTGATGACGATGGTTCTCATTTTTGGAAATTTATAGAATACAAGACGTGTATCTCCAAAGAACATGCCATGTGGACTAGCTCAGGGGAGGATAGGGTCTTGGGCATCATACGGGTATCACACGGTGTGTGACCCTGGTCATACAAAATGTTGCACCTTCCCCAAGGATCGGTGTGTACTTTGGAAAGTACACGGACATGGGATGGGCTACACGACTTCAGAAGACACGATGTGTACTGTCTACGTATCATGGCAGAGGCGGCAACGTGGGACTCGACATGTATCCAAGGGGTACACGGACACGGGTGTAGTACATGGCCATGTACTACACCACATGGATAGGTGGGGCCAGTAGCGCAGGACACCCCGTGTAGAAACTACACGGGCTGGCGTACTTGGGTTGAGGTCGTGTACGGGCACACGACCAGCATACATGGAGATGACTCCAGTTACTCAGACACAATGTGTAATCCCCACCACACACCGTGTACTGAATTTATCTACATGAGCAACCTTACAACATGGGCCATTGTACACGGGCAATACCTAGGTTTAGAAGACACGACATGTGACTTTTATACACGCCGTGTACTTTTTGGAAAACGGCTTGGTCGTCTTGTCCAAAAAATATTGGAAATGTTTTGTTTGGGTTTGTGCCCCTTCTTCTCATTCCCCTGAAGGTCAGGCATCATTTCCTTTTTATAGGAGTATGATACATTTAACATGACTTTCTATGATAGAGCCAGGCATCCCTCCAAGTGGCCCAGAGTGAGATCCTCTATCCATTATTGACGCTAGGTAGAGTCAGGCATCGACATGACCAACTATTCCTGGCATTGATCCTCTACCTAGTTGGTGAATCTGGAAGATTTGTAGTGTCTTCCATGGCCCTGGAAGTGATCCTCATATGCGTATCATGATCTTTCACCACTTAGGAGTGTGTCTCCCATAATGAGTGTATCTATATATCGTGATCTTCCCAGTCAGGAGTGTGTCTTTCGTAATGAGTGTATCTACCTCGCGTGGCTTTTCCCGAAGAATAGTACTTCTCAGAAGGACTTCAACAGAGCTACTAGACCCATGGAGTGTGTTCTCCTAGAATGAGTGCTTCGTGGAATCGTCGAATGGAATCCCTAGACGGGGTATGCAATTGTGTGACTTGCCTCTAGACCACGAGTCTGGGTTTCGAGTATATCTATACTGTGTTTCACTTTCTATATGTTCTGTAGACATATACTATGTATAGTTGACTATAATTTTACTTTGTGTATTTCTTTTTGGTTTTTGGGGTCCTCTACTAAGTATTGTTATACTCACCCTTGCATGGGATTTTCCCACACGTGTCGTGTCTTGTGCAGATGAGGAACCTTTTGACAGAGTCCAGGGCGGACCAGGACAGGATCAAGATTTCTGAGTTCCTCACCAGCTGGGGTGTTCCTATGGCTATGAGCAATAGTCCTAGTACCTCTTTGTGTTCACAGGTTGGACTTTTCAGTTTTCATACTCTTGTTTTTATGGGCATGTATTTTTGGCCCAATTTCCTTTCAGCATGTTAACTTCTGTTGTACTCTAGTGGCTGGGTTTTTTTATATGCATTCATTTTGTTCCTTAGCGGTTTTTTTACATTTCAGCATTTGTGGGCTTGATGATGTGTGCGTGTGTATAGGTACTTAGGAAATGCCTCCCATGTTAGTAATATGCCTATTCGGTGCTAGTCACCAGCCCCTGGCCTATTGGAGGCGGGCTTGGGGAGTTGCGGCGTGGGCCCCACTGGGATGCTTCGTGACAGAGTGGTATCAGAGGTGGTCAGTTCTACCTTAGGACCAAGATTTTGTGAGATTGGTTTGAGGAAATAATGTTGAGTGTTTCAAGTTCGGCTTTCAGGACAAGGACTCTAGTGTGGGTGTGGGGGGCCAACGTATCCATACACCAAGACTCTGATAACCTACTTTTTGACTCGGTACATGAAAGCACTGATTGAGGGGAAATAAAAGAAGGGTACATGGATCATACAGGAATGGGTTGTGTTTTTCAATGTCCTTTGAGTCATCTATCTAGATATTCTAATGGTACATCTTGTTTCCTTACAGGATGCCTCTATGACGCATACCCGTGAGGATTCAGCACCGCGATCACGAGGATGATCCCCTCAGTGACGAGGCATCGATACAGGGACTAGTTCCCCAAGAATTTCCACCAGTGGGTGTACCAGCAATGCCACCACCAGTGGAGCAGCATGTGGTACCTGCAGTAACAACCGACGAGGAGCGCAGGCTGAACACGCTCCATGAGTTCTAGAGACAGAGACACCTTAGGTTTTGAGGTGAGCCCAACCATTAGGCGACTTAGGACTGGATTGAGGTGGTGACTAGAGTTTTCCATCTAGTGAGGATGCCAGCAGATCAGATGGTGAACCTAGGTGCGAGCTTTCTTCAAGGTTCGGTGGGACGATGGTGGAGTCTAACCACAAAGACACATAATGGGGAGACTCTTTCATGGATGGAGTTTGAGAAAATATTTAGGGAGGAGTTATCTCCCGTTACGCTGAGAGAAATATGCATCCAGGATCTTGTTTAGCTTCAGCAGGGTAGTATGATGGTGGCTAACTATTCATCAAGGTTCACCAACCTCTCCAGGTATTCGATGGATATGGTCAGAGATCAGTACTTCAGTGATCAAACCTTTGAACGAGGTCTACTATGAGACATCCAAGCTAGTGTCATGCCTTTATGCATTTCTACTTATGATGGAGTGCTCGAGCGAGCCTTGGAGATCGAGATCTTCTTGGCAGAGCAGAGATAGCTGACGACAGTTAGAAGCGGGAAGGCAGGTCCAGAGACCTTGGTAGTAGGGAGCTGATGTCAGACACAGGGATCAGGACGTGAGAGACATCAGAGGAGGACCCAGGATAAGGGATCAAAAGTCCAGGGCTCTCAGACTGGATCCAGTCATCCCAGGGAGAAGCGGTGCTATGCGTGCGATGGTAGGGGACATCTCGCTAGAGATTGTCTGACTCGTTGAGCTACTGACAGGGAGGTGGTGGATGGACCACCAAGGTATAGATAGTGAATGGACCAGGTATACCCGCCATGCGGCGGACATGGTAGTGGAGTAGAGAGAGTTGCAGGTGGTGGCAGATGCTTCAACTTACTTCCACCACCACCCCCAGGAGGTCCGCAACAGGCTCAGGGAGCTGGGGGACAGGGGTGAGGACAACTGCATTTGGTCAAGGCGTATGACCCAGGGGCTCTAGGGATGATCTAAGGTATGATCTGTGTCTTCTCTTCCTTAGCTACCGTACTTTTAGTCGTAGGTTCTAGTCATTCCTTCATCTCCACATGTCTTGTGAGAAATATTGAGATTCCAGTTGAACCGTTGACTCGATCCTTACGCTTGGAAACACCTACGGGAGGAGACTCAATGATCAAACAGCTTTGTAGATAGTGTGATCTTACTCTTTGAGGTGAGAGTTTCAGTTGGAACCTCTTGGGGGTAGCGTCGCGGCCTTACGATGTCATTCTTGGTATGGATTGATTATCTTTTGTCTATACCCAGATTGACTGTTCTAGGCGAAGAGTGAGGTGTGTCCACAGTGATGGGATGAGGTTTTCCTTTTTCATAGAAAAGGAGTCCCAGGCAGCACAGAATGGGCTCATGCATAGAAGGGTGTAGCCGATCACTCATGAGTTGGCTAGCCCAGCCCTCAAAGTAGTAGATGTGATGAGTTCCCAGTTCCCAGTAGTAGTGGTGGAGTATGATGACGTCTTTCCCAAAGATGTTCCAGGACTACCTCCCCCCTGTGAAATCAACTTATACATCGACTTACACCCCGGGACGGCACCGATTTCTCCATCAAAATATCAGATGGCTCTCAAAAACCTTCGTGAGATGAGGGTGCAATTGGAGGATTTGCAGAGAAAGGGTTTCGTGAGACCCAGCGTTTCACCCTGGGCAACCCTAGTCTTGTTTTCCAAGAAGGAAGACGAGAGTTTGAGGTAGTTTGTGGATTACCGACACCTGAACCAAGTGACGGTGAAGAATAGGTATCCACTGCCAAGGATCGATGACCACTTCGATCATCTAAGAGGGGAATAGTGGTTCTCAAAGGTTGACCTTCGACCAGGTTATCACCAATTACAGGTACAGGACGAGGATATACCGAAGACGAAATTCAGATGCCACTATGGTCACTATGAGTACTTGGTGACGCCTTTCGGCATGAAAAAAGCCCCCACAGTGTTCATGGGACTGATGAACCAGATCTTCCAGCCATATTTGGACCATTTCATAGTGGTCTTCATTGACAATATCCTTGTGTACTCGGCGTCAAAGGAGGATCATGCGAGACACCTGCGGATGGTTCTAGACATACTCTAAGAGCACCATCTTTAATAGAATCTCTCAAAGTGCCTGTTCTAGATCCAGAAGGTCCACTCCCTCGGACATGTCATCTCAACATAAGGTGTAGCTATGGAGTTAGCCAAGGTGGAGGCAGTGTTAGCATGGGAGCCACCTCGGAGGGAGATAGAGGTTTGGAGCTTCCTTTGGTTGGCAGGATTTTACTGGAGATTCATTCCAGATTTCTCCCAAATATCAGCACCAATGAAAACCTTGAATCGAAATGGGCAACCCTCCACGTGGGCAGAGTAGTGCCAGTAGGATTTTGAGCAGTTGAGATAGAGTTTGACGAGCACCCAAATCTTGAGATTACTGGAGGAGGGTGTCGAGTACATGGATTTCTGCGACACATCATGGAACGGGCTTGGATGCGTCCTGATGTAGCTACAAGTAGTGATTGCTTATGGTTCATGCCAGATTAGGCCACATGATCAGAACTATGCAACCCATGATCTAGAGTTGGTGGTAGTAGTCTTCGCATTGAAGATGTGGCGACACTACCTTATGGGATAGCGGTTCATCATCTACTCTGACCACAAGAGCCTCAAGTACATCTTCTCACAGAAGGATCTGAATCTGAGACAGTGTCATTGGCTAGAGTTTCTCCAGGATTATTATTTCGATATCATCTATACTCCTAGAAAAGAAAACAAGGTGGAAGATTCTCTTAATAGAAGGTCGAGCTTGCAGCTGTTGAGTGAGGCGACGAAGTAGTTAGCCACGTTGCAGTTGTCCTTCATGGATAGAAGGGATGCTGCTTACCTAAAATTGATGGTTGTCTCCCCTACACTCTTATAGTGAGTTAGGGAGGCACATATTGGGGATGATGATTGTGAGGCTTTACATGCTCATTTATCCACATGAAATGCTCTTGATAGATATTTGTAAGGTGGGGGGCACATACTTCTTTTTAGAGGATGCACTGTCATACCAGGGGAATTGCAGAAAGATGTTTTTAAGGAGTTTCATACATCCCCCTTGGCGGTACATCTGGGAGTGGAAAAGATGTACCAGGATCTCCGACAGCAGTTCTGGTGGTCAGGCATTAAGAATGGAGTAGCATAGTTCATTTCTCGATGCCTTACATGCCAACAGGTGAAGGCCGAGCACCAGGTTCCAGTGGGATTATCTCACCCCCTAGAGGTTCCAGAGTGGAAGTGGGATGGAATATCGATGGAATTCATGACAGGCTTACCACAGATGTCCAAGGGGCATGATTCCATCTGGGTGATCATTGATTAACTCACAAAGTCAGCCCACTTTCTAGCCACCAGGGAGCAGAGTTCCATAGAGATCTTGGGACACATCTACGTGCAGGAGATAGTTCAGCTTCATAGAGTCCCTTCGATGATAGTCTCAGACCGAGATGCCCACTTTACATCCCAGCTGTGAATGGTATTGTAGGAGGCCTTTGGGACACAATTACGCTTGAGCATGGCCTTCCATCCAAGACCGATGGTCAGACGGAGAGGACCATTCAGGTTCTGGAGGATAAGTTATGAGCCTGTATCTTGGACTTTGGTCATAGTTGGGAGGACCACCTACCACTGGTTGAGTTTGCGTACAATAATAGCTACCACTTCACCATTGGTATGACAATTTTCAAGTCATTTTATAGGAGACCCTGTTGTTCACCACTTTGCGGGACCGACCCCGGAGAATTAGCACTCATGGGTCCAGAGCTAGTGTGAGCCACCACCGAGAAGGTACAGATCATTCGGGAGTAGATGAGGACTGCACAGAGCCAGCAAAAGTGTTATGCTGACAGACGATGGAGACCTCTAGACTTCGAGGAGGGAGACCACGTCTTTCTTCGGGTCTCACCTCGATGAGGGTTACAGAGATTTTTCTGGGGCATCAAGCTATCTCTGAGGTTCATCGGACCTTTTCAGATACTATTCAGAGTCATAGAGGTGGTGTACCGAATAGCTCTACCACCATAGTCACATTGGGTACATTATGTCTTCCACGTGTCGTAGCTGAGGAGGTACGTGCATGACCTATTACACATAATCGACTGGGGTGAGATGGACATCAAGGATGGAGTGTCCTTTATTGAGTACCCGGTGGAGATCGTGGATCGGCAGGAGAGAATCCTTCATGGGTGATCAATTCCCTTGGTGAAAATTCGGTGGAAGCACATGAATTTTTAGGAGAGCATGTGGGAGTGGGAGGCTTAGATTCATGCCTAGTACGCCTATATTTTTGAGTAGTCTTGTTTTGGATTTTTGGGGAGGTAAAGCCCCAAGGTGGGGAGAATGTAATTTATCATATTTTTTTCCATGTATTATTATTTTTTAAATATTATATGGAATTATTACGAGACTAGGTATAAATACAACACATTATTATAAGGCTCAGTGAGCCCGGAATGGTAGTTTGAAATTGTTTTAGTTAAGTAAGTCGGCACATGTGTGTGGTTGTAGAAGTTTCCAAATGGATGCCCGAATTAAAAATCTGAGGGCACAATTGCGTCCAGGACATCGACTTTACCTAAGAACAGGTCTAACCTCAACCAGTGTGGGTCAAGAGAAAATGTTAATTTTCAGACTTTTTTAGTAAAATAAAAATAAAATAAATTCGCAAAGTTATTTTATTTTATTTTGTGGAAACATCCGATGCATCGCAGTGACATGGTAGCTATTTCAATATTAAATGTCATGTCATAATGACTCAGAAATAGAAATGCTGACCCATTAATTCCACAGCGTAATGGAATTCCAATCATGTTTCCCTTTTTATTGGGATGTCGCTCGTTGGAAAGTATTGGGAGAAAACTCTGGAGAATCTTTAGAGACTTGGAGAAAACTCCCTATGACGAATGATGACAAATCGAGGCTGTGAATCGCTACGCCAACATAGTTGAAGGATCTTGACGATGATGGTAGATTGACCCTCTCTTCAATGATCGATCCTTTATTTAAAAGCTAGGGGTTTTTATTTCATTCCTCTTTCCACATTTTTGAATTTAAACGACAAACGTGGATCAACCACGAACAAGTTGATCCGCAGATTCGTACGCTCTTGTGGGAGGGTTTTATTAGGATGACTATTTGGAATTAGTCCATGTTGATTATTATTGTATATTTATGATCCATTTAAGCCTACTAAACAGAGCATATCAATTCCATGATGAACGATGGTGAAGGTTTGTTCCTTAATTTGTTTTATTTTATTCTTTTCTTTCAACCTTTCCTTCTCACGCGTTCTTCACGGGAAGACGAACAACAAATTGTTGCGCACCCATCTTGCAACTTAATGATCCCAAACTAGGGATTCGACATCTCAACGACCCTACGGAGGTGCGATGACCATGATGGATGATGAATCGACTCATATCGGAAGAGTCTGTTATTCAAGTATTCTTCACGCAGGAGGATAAAAACATGTTTTCGGAGCCGACTGGAGGTCCGAAAACACCGAAAGTAGCGTCATGGCATCAAGGAAAACTAAAACTGGGAGTTCCATGGCGATCAAATGACCAGATCGATGAACGGGGAACCACCGGAGGTGCGACGGTAGAGGTTTTCATTTTTGTAAATTTCCTGAATACACGGTGTGTATCTCCAAAGAACACGCTGTGTGGACTGGCTCAATGGAGGATAGGGTTTTAGGTGTTAGACGGGTATCACACAACATGTGACCCTAGTCGTACGGTGTGTTTCACCTTCGCCGAGGCTTGGTGTGTACTTTGGAAAGTACAAAGACACGAGATGGGCTACACGGATTCAGAAGAGATGGCGTGTACTCTCTATGCAGCATGGTAGAGGTGGCTACGTGGGACTTGGTGTGTATCCAAGGGGTACACGGACACAGGGTGTAGTAAATGGACGTGTACAACACCACACAGCCAGGTGAGGCCAGTAGTGCAGGACACCCCATGTACTGACTACAAGAGCTGGCATACTTAGGTTGAGGCTGTGTACGGGCACACGACCAGCATACATGGAGCTGACCCTAGTAACTCAGACATGGAATGTAATCCCTACCACACACCGTGTACTGAATTTCTCTGCACGACCGACCTTATGACATAGAATATTGTACATGGACAGTACCCGGGGTCAGAAGACATGGCATGTGACTTTTCTACACGATATGTACTTTTTTGAAAACGACTTGGTCGTCTTGTCCACCACATCTCGGACAAGTTTCATTTGGGTTCATGCCCTTTTTTTCACTACCAGGAAGGCTAGGAATCATTTAATTTTTCATAGGAGTATGATCCCTTCAGCAGGACTTTCTGTGATAGAGCCAGACACCCCTCTGAGAGGCCCGGAGTGAGATCCTTTATCCATTCCCAACCCTAGGTAGAGTTAGGAATCGACATGACAAACTCTACCAGGCGTTGATCTTCTACCCAACTGTTGAATCAGGATGAGTCGTGGTATCTACAATAGACCTGGGAGTGATCCTCATATGTGTATCATGATCTTTCCCCACTCAGAAGTGTGTCTCCTGTAATGAGTATATCTATATATTGTGATCTTTCCACTCAGAAGTGTGTCTCCTGTAATGAGTGTATCTACCTCTCGTGGAGTTTCCCGATGAACAATACTTCTCAGAAGGACATCATCAGAGCTACCAGACTCATGGAGCGCGTTCCCTCGGAATGAGTGCTTCGTGGAATCTTCGAATGAAATCCCTAGATGGGGTATGTGATTGTGTGACTTGCCTCTAGATCACAGGTCTGGGTTTCGAGTATATATGGACTGTGTTTCAATTTCTATATATTCTGTAGATATATACTATATATAGATGACTGTAGTTTTACTTTGTGTATTGATTTTTGGGTTTCGGGGTCCTCTATTGAGCATTGTTATATTCACCCCTGTACGAGCTTTTCCTACACGTGTCGTGTCTTGTGAAGAGGAACAACCTTTTGATAGAGTCCCAGGTGGACCAAGACAAGATCAAGCTTTCTGAGTTCCTCACCAACTGAGGTGTTCCTAAGACTACGAGCAGTAGTCCCAAAACCTCGTTGTGTTCACAGGTTGGACTTTGCAGTTTTAAGAATCTTGTTTTCACGGGATTGTATTTTTGGCCCAGTTTACTTTCAGCACTTTACCTTCCATTGTACTATGGTGGTTGGGTTTAGATGTATTCATGCATTTTTTTTCTTAGCAGTGTTTTTACATTTCATAATTTTTGGGCTTGGATATGTGTGCATGTGTACAGGTACATAGGAAATTCCTCCCATGTTAGTAATATGCCTACTCAGTGCTAGCCACCAGCCCTTAGCCTATTGGATGCGAGCTTGGGGAGTTGCGTCAGAGGCCCCACTAGGATGGGTCGTGACAGAGAAGGTGAAACTTGTCCGTGAGAGGATGATGGCATCACATGACTGGAAGAATTCGTATGTCGATTTTAGAATAAGGCCCTTGAAGTTCAAGGTTGGAGACCTCATGTTTTTGAAGGTTTCCCCTCGTTGTGGGATGTGGAGGTTCGAAAAGGAGAGAAAACTTTATCCTTGGTTCATTGGAACTTTCATGGTGTTGGGGTGAGTTGACGAGGTGGCATACTAGTTAGAATTTCCACCGTAGTTGGAGAGGATTTACAACGTCTTTCATGTATCCTAGTTTTATCATTATCTTTATGATTAATCCCATGTCATTGACTGGGGAGAGATAGATATCAAGGATGACACAACATTCATGGATAAGCTAGTATAGATCCATGATTATTGGGAGAAGGTACTATGTGGATGGAACGTTTCTTTAGTTTTCATGTTGTGGAGGTATGGTGGCCTGGAGGAGAGTACTTGGGAGTGAGAAGCATATATGCATGCCCAGTACCCAGAGTTTTTATGAGTTTTTCTTGTGTGTTTTGCTTATGATGTAATGATTGAACCTTGTTTTTTATAAGATGACTTGTTTCCTTTTTCTATAAAGTATAATAAAGTCCTAACATGTGAAAATGGGTATATTATATTCCTAATGAAGATGCATTAATTGAGATGCGATTAAACTCATGTGGGCGAGTCACTGCCTCATAGAACCGATAGTATCTCGACATGGAGGAAGAAATTCCCTTATTAATGTGTCTAGATAGCATGGTTTTGGTGATCATGTGGTGTGTCTTCTGGTTAGTTGGGGGTAGTGTCCTTGGATGCTTAGGTTTAACTCCACCTTTCGAACAACACTGGGTGGTTTATCCTTGAAAGGTATCTTATAGGACGGTTGTTCAGACCCTCTTTATTTTGGGATGGGTTTTGAATTCTAGAGGGTGAGAATAGTTTGAGGGGTTTCCATTGTAATGGACTATACCTCCTTAGTCCCTTAATTTTTCAAAATACAGTTTTTGGGGTGTTCTGGGAGGTACCAATAGTTCATTTCAATAGTTTTCCAAAATTCGAATTTTTTCCATTGGTTGGTTGTGTCAGTGAGTCAACATTTGTATCTCACGTCAGAAGCTTGCATGAGTAGACCAATGTATGTAGGTCAGGTTTTGGTAGATTAGGAATATATAGGTCAGGTGTTGGTAGGCTAGGAATCGGTAGGCCATGCATCGGTAGGTTGTGCGTTGGTAAGTTGGGTGTCGGTAAGTCGGGCATCAGTAGTTTGAGCATTAGTAGTTCAAGGACTCACATCAGTGAGTTAGGCAACGATGGGTCACATTGGTGACTCACTATTAGTGGGTCATGTCGGTGACTCAATGTTAGTGTGTCACTATCAGTGTCTCACGTCAGTGACTCACCCATCGGTGAGTCAATTCTAGTTTTTTCTAGTTTTTCCAGTTTTGCCTTTTTTACTTTTTATTTGATATAAATCAAGTTTAAAACCCGGTTTGATCATTTTTAAAGGATTTTAAAAGTATATTAATTATATTTTTAATATCCTAATGATCTAGGGATTTTGAAATAGTCAAACCGCATAACCTTTATTGTGATCCGACTTCTAAGTACTTTGAAACCACCCCCTTACGTTGATATATGATTTGGCTCTTTTAAGGGGAGATCTTCTCTTCCTAGTGTGTTTTGATTTTCTCTTAGTGTACCCAAATAAATTATTCCCTAAAGATTTTTATGTTGTGATGTGGCCTTTAGATTCAGTCTTCCTTGGAGTGTCCTACTATTTTCGTGACCCCCTATTTTGGCACATGGAGGAGTTTCTAATCGTCTTCTTTGAGGTAGGGATCACTTAGTCTTTATTTATTGTGTATCCTGTGGGGTGGGTAAGATAATGTCTCTTGGTGTTTAAAGTTTAATTACAGTGTTATGAATATAATATAAACTATTATAAAGATAATCATACTTGTTACGATAATAGGATTTATTACGTTAGTAATAAATGAGGGGCTTGGAAGATGATGATGCTTGTGTTATTTCATCTATTATCTTTGATCCATATTGTGAGTTGTATGCATTCTGAAAATCATGGCCATTTTTGGTCACTATTTTCACACCAGACTCATGAATAATTATTGTTTATTACTTATTGAATGGCTGTGAACATGAAAACTCAATTAATCATGTATATCTGGTTAATAAAATGGATGACCTAGGATAAAAATTGTTCTATGATAACCCCTAAATGATCAAACTATAAATAAAGAAAGTGTGTTTATAAACTTGAATATGCCTCGATGTTTAGTGTGGTTGTGTGCTATGTATGGTTCTATTCAACCTTAGGTATTATGTTGGTTGTGTGGTGCTATGGCTAGCAGTGTGGTTGTGTGTATGGGGTGGTACTGGTAGTGAAATGGTATCTCAAGTTTATAGATTGGTTGATTATGGAATTAATGAACTTGGTATTCAATGAGACTATATTTGGATAGTAGGGCTGCAGTATTGGGTTGTGCTATGTTTTTGTTATTGGGCATGGTGTTGTTATGCAATGGGGCTACCGAGTGTGGTTGTGATGAGGTGTGTTGGGGGTTTTATTGTTGAGAGGAAGGAAATTCAGACTTTACATTGTAGAATTATGGTGTCAGTGGTTGGATAGGTGTTCAAGAAAGGGAATTTTTCATTGGGTTATTTTACCTTGGTCATTCTTCCGGGCGTGTCATGGCTGACTGTGTGGTTGTTTCTTGTGATGTTTTTGGTAGTTGACTTGGTAGGGATAGAATTAATAGAGGGGTTGATAAATAAATAATGATAGTTGGTTAAATTAATTGGATAGGGGTTAAGATTAGGGTTTATGGTTGTTTCTGTATTTATGCATTTATAGGTGGCAACAAGGGTAGTTTTGAGTGGGATGGTTGTTTGTTTTGAAAACCCATAGGTTGGGCTACGTGTTTGGTACCTATATATATACATTTAGTTCTTTGTGATTTCTATACACACCCCACCAGTGTTGAGCACTATGTGCTGAAAACCCCATTGTTATGGGGTAGGGTGTCCTTTTGCAACATCCCAATGAGAGGATGGATTGATAGTTATTGGCCCCTATCTTCTCACTCTTCTTGGAATTAGTATCCATATACTCTTCGGGTAGGTTATGGTGTGGTTGTAAGGCCTAGGTGTCTTGGGGTGAGGTGTGATTCCCAGGTTCCTTTGGGATGAGGTTGTGGTTTTGTGGCCTAGGTGTTTACGAGTGTGATGTGATGTGTTTTTGGCCCAAGTGTTAGCGGGTGAGATGTGGTATATTGAATAGGTGTGTGTGGGAAGGTTGTGGCCATGGGGATAGTGGAATAGCGTGGTAGCGTCAAGATGTTCTCCATTTGGGATGAGAAATTAACCTGCGGGAAGTGGTGCAGGGTACCAAAATATTTATGTGATTATTATATTACAATACCCGACTTGCGTTATTCGGTGAGTGTACCTTTGTAAGGCCGGGGTGGTTAGGATTCCTTGATAGGTGATGTTGGTTCCTACCATTTTCTCATAGGTGATTTATTATGATCTTCCCACTTGTGCATGAGAGACTTCAAAATTTTCATACTAAGTATACTTGTATGCTCACCCTACGTATATAAAACCACTTTCAGGTTTCTAGGGGGACTACTTGGACTATGTTGGGTAGTACTAGCTTAGAATTTGGGGACAATTTTTTTTGTTGCTTAGATTTTCTTTTGGTATTTACTTTGGAGACTCTTGTTTTTGAAGTAGTTTTACTTTTAAAAATTAATGTTGGATGTTTTGTCTTTATCTTATATATATATATATATAATTCTTGAAGTTTGATATTTACCACCCTATATCCCAATCTTATTTCTATAAAAAGGTAAATGACTTCCATTTTGTGAGATTTAATACCCTTGGTGGTAGTCCCCTAGGTGGGGTATCTTTGGAGGGAGGGGGTTGTGATAATAGAAATCCCTTACCGCTTTAGTAATATTTTTAATCATAAGACCTAATAAAGAATAAAATAAAATAAAACATTAAATATAATTAAAATAAGGATATTTATGATACAACATTTCAAAATGGTATTATATACACCACACAAAGGAAAAGAGTGGTGAATTTTCATATGTCTACTAGAAATAAAAGAGAGACAATAAATATATTACCTTAAGTCTTGAACTCCTTCATACACATTCAAGCCTCTGAAATAATAAATATAAGTATATTATACATATATTAAATAATAATATTCATATATATCATACCATATATTATTTTCTTATGATATTTTATTGCATTTTTATTAACAATTCTAGGTTAAAGTTTCATTTTAGGTAATAACCGCTTTGTTTTTTTGTATACATTTTATTTTTTTATTTTTGTCCTCTTAAATTGATCATGGTACCAAAATTTCCCAATTTTTAACCATGATATAAATATAATATATATTCAGTATATATAAATTTATATTAATCAATAAAATATAGAGATAGAAAATTAAATATACCATTCATGGAGACGGTAGGTCATACGTACACTAGAACACTATTTCCATTTTGTTGATGTATTGAAATAAATAAAGGAAAATGATTTATTATCATTAAAGAATAATTTTTTTATGTCATAAATAGTACATATTTTCATTAAAACCTTCCTTATTACTTTGTATGCAAAGTTTGAAGGAATCACATTGCTTTCCGAGGTGGTAGCCTGCTGTATACACGAGCAATGTTATCATATTCCCAAAAAATGAAATAATGAAGGTATGTGCGATATAATAATTATGTAATTAGAATAATATCATAAATATTGTATATAAATAATAAATCCATCATTATGTAAAAATATGATAGGTGGTAATGGAAAAATAAATGACATCAGTTTGTGACGTGGTAGTCCATTGTACACACGAACAATGATTTCGTAACCTATTTGTTTGAAGTGGAAATGATTATAAGGGATGAACATAACATAAAAAAATATATGTATATGGAAGATAATTGTTTTTTATATCATCATGTTATAATAATAATTTAAATATTTTTAGGAATAAAGGAAATAAAAATGCCCATTGAGAAACGTTACCTCTCCTTTGGGTATCCTCTTTAGGTTTGCAAAAAAAGAATTCTTAGGTTGGAGTTTTATAAAAAATAAAGAATATTGTATTAGATGAGGAAATTTGGGAAGTTATTTTTTCATGTACTGTATGAAAAAAATGGTTTTAATTGGGGAATATGAGAGGAGAGGGGGTGGCCTTTTATAAGGGAGATTAGTGACACACTTGTCATTTGTTTCGAAAATAAAAAGGTGTACCCATGTTTTTATCAATCTAAAAGGATAAAAAATAAATTATTATAGATAATTAGAAAATATAAAATCTAAATAAGGTCATAAAATGGGTTCTAGAAATGTTATGGTTTATTTTTAACCCTCATCTTTTTAGTTTAACCCATTGGTAAACCCATTTTTACCTTAACCGTGGTAAATAATGTTATGGTTTTTACTTTTCATTTTGGTAAAATTGTAATATAAAATTATTTAATAATATAAATTTTTCTTATAAATAATATGGAATCCATTTTTACAAATTCTATTCATAGAATTGGAAAATTTTAATTTAAAATTTATCACAAAAATATAATGAGAAAACTTGTTTTTAAAGAGGAAATGTTCAAAAGTTTACAATGTTTTTATATCAAAATTAAATATGAAATTTATTAAAATGACCTAAATTGAATTAATGGATAATAATATGAACTAATTTTATTTTAAAAAAAATTCCAAACATAATTTAACTTTATAAATAAATTTAATGAAAATGGAATTTTCAATTAAAATTCTGCATTTTTCACTATTCATCAAAAAATCAAACCTTTCAAAAAAATTCCAAAAAATTCAACCTAAGATAATTTTGTCATGATGAGTTAAAAAAATAATTTTATTGTATAAAAATAATTTTATATAAGTGTGAAAAACATATTTTATTAATGTTAACACAAATAAATAAATTTCTTTTTTGAGAAAATAGTATTTTTGAAACAAATAAAAAATGTACTGAAAATTATTTACTATTTTATAAAAATTGTTTATTTATATAAAAAATATATAATTACTATGAATTTTTTTATTAATATTAATATCCCTAATTATAATTACTATGTTACAATGGTCATGTTTAAATAACTTATTAATAATATATCATGGTATTGATAAAAATCAGTGTCGTGTGTAACACAAGATAACCCAGTGTTTCTTATAGCACAAGCTTAACTTTGTGTTGAATATAACACAATATAACCTAGTGTTGCGTGTAGTGAATGATTAAGTTGTTGTTTTTTATAATTCACACTATTAAGGAAATTTAATTTATTAGGAAAATATAATTCATAAGAAGTCACGGTGTTACATGTCCCTTTTATTTTTGGTCATTATGAATAGTAACTATTGTAAATAATTATCAGCACAGTAAGAGTAAATCAGTTTACTTTTAATATTTAAAACATTTTATTACAAAGATAAAAAAACTTATGTTTTTTTTTGTAAATGGTTATTTTAATGATATATATTTTATTATCATGATAATTTATTTTTAATTTTTAGTGATGCAATAATTGCTTTAAATTATTATGTATTGCTGATAAAATATTTATTTAATTAATATAAAAAATAAAATAAATGATTCTAAAAATATAAAATGTAATATAATTTGAATGAATTATTATGTTCCATGAATTTTTTAGACAATGAAAACATTTTATGTATGTTTTAAAGTATTATATTTTAATTCATTTTTTCTATGATTTTTTCAAATCCCAAATAAATGAATAGTGTAAATAATAGTATTAATGATATTTTATGTTAAATAATATTTTATTAAATTATTTAAAAATAAAAAAATCATGAAAATGACCTTTATGTTGATAAATGTTCTAATAATTAATCCCTTGCCCATTTATGAGAAAATTTTCACCATATAAGTAAAACTATAACTCTTTAATATTAAAGAAGTTACTTCCATGGTTAATATTAATATTGGTTAACCAAGGGGTTAATCCAAAAAGATAATTTTTAAAATAATATTAAAACTTATAAAAATTTAATGCAATAATTATATTAATAATATATATTCATTATTTTAAAATCTATGTAAATTTAAAAACATTTGACATGAGTTATCCACATTATATTATAATATTTTATGTAATTCCAAAAATAACATAAAAAATATTTTATAATAAATAATGTTTTTTCAAATGATTTAAAATAACTTAAAATAGTATATTTTTCAATGTTATTGTGATATGGTTGAAATTATCTACCATGGTAAATTAATGAGACTATTTTCCTTTTATAATAACTATGTTGACCCCTAAAGTGTAAAAAACATTGTTATCGCGGTAATCATCAAAAGGGTTAAAACAAAAAACAAGGGTAAAAACATCTCTTAAAATTTTACAATTTTTAGTAGATGATATTATTTATACTCATACTCATATTTTATTAGAATTATATAAATATTGATCCACTGGAATGTGAGAATTAATTTATATTAATTTAATACTTTAATAAATTCCAAGAGTGGCCTTCCACTCTCTTATAAAAGGAACACCTATCCTATTTTATTCACACTTAGGAAGAATTTTGGTTCACCAAAGACCTTCCAAAATAAATTAATTACATCCATAAACACATCCTAGAGTCCCTTTAGTTATAAATAAAATAAAACTAAGAAGGATTATGGTATAAACCTAAAGAGGCTATCCGAAGAAGAGGTATAGTCATTGACCAAGAATTTTTATTTTATTTCTTATTATAGATCCTTAAAATCTTTTTTAACCATGATTAAATAGAAAAATAAGTATATTTATTATATTTATATGTTATTATGTTAATTTTAAAACCTATATCCATCTTCTATTCCATTAAATGGGAAATGAAAGAACCCTTCATATATACTACGAGCTACCACCACATGAACTGATGTATTTCATTTCACATATCCACAAAGAAATAATGGTTATAATGATGGATTTATTATATATATGCTATTAATTACATATTTATTATTCTATAAATATAATATATCTTATTTTTCTTACCTTAACATTCATTAAAAAATGATAAGGACATTCATGCGTATGTGAGGACTACCACCTCTATAAAGCAATGTGATTTTTTTTCATCAAAAAATAACAAGGATGATATATATAAGAATATTTTAAAAATAATATGGTATTTATGATATAATTATAATTCTATAAATATAAATTAATTATTAAATTCTTTCAATTATGATCATTAAAAAATAGAAACGTTAGTCATGTGTATATACGACTTACCATCTCCATGATATTAACATTGTTCCTTTTTCATTACCATATTTGATAGATTATTATAAAAGTATAATCGAATAATAAAAATGGTAATTATTTAATTATTATTATTCTAGACATGATTTAATAATGATCTATTCAACCATATTCATCCTACCGAATTCATTTCATACATATGAGATGAATATAATCAAAACATCCGATGTGAACTTAATTGATTAAGTAATTAAATATAATATGATTAAAAATAAAATAAGAGGAATAATAAACATGAATATATAATTAATAAGAAAAATTATTAACACAATATTATTATTCAGGAAGATAAATAATGTACGCAACAAGTCAGACTCAGGTAAGAGATAACATTACTTCAAATACCCCATTTTAAATATTTTAATGATTTATTTTATAAATATATTTTTGATGTAAATATTCTTAAAAATAATTTTTATATGTATTTTTATGGACATTATTTAATTATAAAGGACATTTATGTCTCTTAATTTCAATGTTTTTAAAAATTAATCTTTTTATGGAACATTTTTTCTTTCTAAACAAAATGAAAAATAAATGTTTAATTTTAAAGTATATGATGTCAATGGTTTTTCCAACCACTGTAAACAATATTTTATGCTTGTATTCCTTTATAATATTCCTTATTTTATTAAAATAATAAACTTAATTCCCCTTGATTTGGTAATTTTAGTTTTTAAGATTGGGTTTTAAAGGAATATCATATAACGATATTTGAAAATGTTTTACTTATGGTTTTAAAAGGATATTTTTATGAGTTTTATGGTGGAAATGTAAGCTTATATGTGTTCTAACCATGTTATGGTCATTATAAATTGTATATTACTGGGTGATTCTTTTATAGACCCATAAATCATTGGGAATGTATTATGTTTTATAGAGAATTATATTAGAAGTTGACCATATGTTTATTCCAATTGTAAGGGTTTTTATAATGATTTTATGAAGATGATGTCCCAAGGAACCTACATAAATTTTCTAGTATTTCTTGTGAGTTTTCATGGAAATAATTTTATTTCAAAAGTTAAGCTGATGATATTTTTATTTAAAGAAATATTTATCTCTTTTAGTGTAAAAGGCATGTTTTTAAGAATATGTTTTCATGGGTTCTCATGTTTTGTTAAAAACCATCATGATTATGATTTTGAAATTTTGTTTTCTTATAATGTTTTTTATAAACAAATTTGGGTAGTAAAGTTGATTTTATGATTAAGTAAACAATAATATTGATCTCAAAGATTATTATGTTAAAGGAAAACATTTTTTATGATCTCATGTTTTTATAAGGGACTAATAAATTTTTATTTTATTTTATGTTCCTTACCGAGAATTTTGTGATAATACCATTTTTTTAAATGTTTTTATAGGTTTTGAGGACGAGTAGGAATAAACAATATGTCAAGTTGAAAATCAGAAATGTCTGTGATGAAAAGAAAATATGTTTCTTTTTAAAAGTTTTATATTGTGGGAAGAATTGATACTAAGAGGAAGTGTCCAACATGTATTGTATGAATTTTTTATGTAATATTTAGGACATAATTCTCTAAAACATTAAACCTAAAAAGATACCCAAAATGAAAGGAATTGAATTATTGTCTAAAATTCAAATTATGGGTTGAATAAGGATATGTTCCTTATAATGTAGGTCATAAAAATGGTTGAGCTGAATTTAAAACACGAGAAACAACCCCTTCTTCATTGGATCTCCATAAATGATCCATGTTTTGTTCATCATAATATGTTTTATCAAAATTATGGGACAATTAATTCTTTCCTCACTCATTTTTTTCTTTGAAGAAAACCACAAGATTATCCTCCCCTATAATAGATTTAAAATTTTGGGAGAATTCTTGAAGGAGTCTTGATTGATGCCATGCAATTCATCTGATCCATGTTTTTTACTTATTTGGATCGATCTTTATATTGCTTTGATCAATATATGGTCCTAGTTTTCCAAATATTATGGGATTTTCTATTTCTGGTCATTTTGGTGGAGATATTTGGAAAATATTTGTTATTATGGATAAATTCTTTTATATTTTTTGATTGGTCTTGGATTGGGGTTGTTATGGCTTAGACCTTGGTATTTTATGAATTATTGCATGGTAATTCCTAGTATCAATGTAACAACAGAAAATCTTGAGGATAATTAGTGTTCTATGATGACTCATTTGTGTTTCTCTTGGTGACTCTTCTTTAGAGAGCCTCTTGCTTTTTAGAATTGATTATACTCAGAATTTTTTTTCTTGATCTGCCACTTGACATTGGAGATGGTTCTTATGGGTTTTTATTGTGATTTATATTTGGGGTAATAACTTATTGGTGAACCTTGATATTGGTGTCTAAAATCATGATGTAGGAAGTTCCTTACCATGTTGAGTCAATATATATGGTTGTTAGCATGACATTACATCATGTGATTATGATTTAGACCATGTTTGATATTTTATTACATGTGTGTGCACATAGAAATGAGATACATGTTTGTTATTGATCACATGTGTGTGTGTGGATGTTGATACTTGTTCTTGATATGGTTTATTGGTTTGGTTTGTTATTCCTTACTATGAAGTTTGTAATTGTGTAATATTTCATAGCCTATGGAATTACTTAATGGGATATATTGTTCCATTATATATAAGGAATAATATTTGGTTTTTTGAATATATGAAAGACTAAAATTTTAAATTATAGGTTTAATGGTGGAATAAAACAATTTAGTAGACTCTTTATAGGGGTTTGGGGATGACATAACTCATTGGTGATGAATTGGGTATGATGGTTATCACCTTATCTTTTCATGAATGGGAGAACAATATATTGCCTTTGGAAGAGTTTCCAAATATTCCCGTGTGATCTAATAAGGGGTAAATTCGTTTCATATAAGAGTTTTTCCATTATAAAGTTGTGCCAAGGGTGCATACAATCACATTTCAGTAGGTTACCATGAGTCATGGAAATACATTCCCTTAAAGGTGGGTGTGAATTTTTTTCTTAGAGGTGGAACATACTTTTACTTATAGTCAAGCATAATTTACCATAAAGTTGGGCATGGAGTTTCTCCTTAAAGGTGGATAATGTTTCTTATCATGATCTAAGTCATTCAGTACTACTATTATATTCTTTTACATAGAGCTGAAGCAAGTGCCATTAGGCTTCATGGTGTCTTGGTTTGCACATGTTAACTCTATGTATGATTAGTTTTATGAATTTGTGTACATTTAATTTTCTATTATGGTGTAAAAGTCCATATACATGGGAAATTATGTGAATGATGCATTGGTGGTGTCCAATTGGATATATACTCATACCCTACATGGGAATCTTGGTGCACATTTAGACTTCATGATTAGGGATCTGAAAAAGGGAAAGGGCATTGCGATAGGTTTCTATGGAGCATGGACCTAGGAGATGGATGTGTTACTAGGATATACTCTAGATGGCTGTCAATATATTTTTATATCTTTATTTATATTTTCTAGTTCTTATATACTTGTTGACTTTCCTTGTTGGGGGTCCGATTATTACTAATGTGTGACTTGGTATGACATCTGTTATAACCTTTATTTGTGTTATTCTTCTATTTTTCTATTTCTTGACTTATTATAATGTGTTATTACCGTTTTATTGATATTTTTACCAAAGGTATAGTATCCCACATTACTATATACCCTTACTTCTAGTGAAAAACCTCATGTGTACGGGGAGACACACATGAAGTTTTGTTTAACTTCTTCTTGGTCGTAGAGGTATGTATTGGTGTGTTACAACGTAAGCGTTTAAATAAATTATATTATCTATAAAATTTAAAAATTAATTAATTAATTAATTTTTTTATTAATCTTCAAATTAAAAATGTATAATTAATCATATTTTTTATCCCTATAAAAGAATATTATAGATATTAAAAGAGAGGGTGGAAATTTAAAATTTTTCTTAATATAAAATAATATAAAGAACAAAATCAATGAAAAGTGGCACAAAAACAATAAATTTAATAATATAAGGTGATAAGGGTTGAAATAAACTCAACCAATCACGTTTATAAAAGTGTTGGAGATATTTTAAGCTTTATATCTTAGTTCAACCCCCTTTAAACCTAGTTTAATCTTAACCATCATAATTTAATTTTTTGACCATGATAAAATAAGTATATGAATAAAAAGGGGGATTATAAAAAAAATTAAGAAATTATTATTCCAAATATATGATCTATTTTATCATATTAAATATCCATATGTGGATGAAATTATATTTATTATAAGTATGAAAAATGCAAGAAAACCATTTTCTTGTAAAATACCAGATTTAACTATAAAAATCATTTCACCTTGAAATAAAGTAAGAATTTGATTTAAAGGAATTTTTTGGTTAAATAATAAAAAATGAAGGTTTTTAGACTTTTTAATCTATCCAAAATTGAATTTCACCTTCCCCCCATACTCTTAAATGTAAATAACCAAAAATAGTTTTTTTTAATTTGAATAAAATACAATTTATGTTCCTAAAATTAAATCATGGTTTCCCAAACTCAAAAAAGTGTTCCAAAATATATTATTTAACTCATTTAAGATTTATTTTCCTAAAAAAATGTTTAAAAATTTATTATTTCATGCTTAAATAATAATAATGTCATAATAGTGACAGTATTTGAAAAATTAGAATTTTCACTATTCACTAAAAAATCAACCATTTCATAAAAAAATAAAAACTTCTCCCCAATACTATTATGACATGATAATTTAAAAAATTATATATATATATATATTTTCAAATAAATTTTTTTTATGGTGGTAGAAAATAATTATAATAATTGTGCACAAAATAAAATAAAAACCATTTTGAAGCATGAACTGACATTATTCTCATTCCTTTCGTAGTAAACATAATTAAATGAATTTTAATTAATTAAACTATATATATAATGTACTTATTAGAATAATTTATCTATAGTGATTAATTTAATCAATTAAGATAAAATACATGGCACATATAAAATGAGTTTTATAAAAAATATCTCTTTTAACTTTTAAAATATTTTATCTTCAATTCTAATAGATTAATAATCAATGCATGATTGATTATTCATTGAATTAAGGAAAAAAAATTTAAATTCATTTCATAATACAAATATTATAATTAATACTTATCAAACCAACAACTATTTCATAATGTTCATATTTATATAATAATATTTTTTTCATAAATCTTGGTTTTTTAATCTTAGTATTGCACATACCACATGCAATAAATATTTTTTTATGAAAATAAATTCTAAAATCTTAGGGTGTTATGTTTTCCATATTCTCTAATCCTTTATAAAATTATCGAATGGATGTTTCCAAATATATTATGTATCCTTGAAAAATAAATTACGCATCTAAAACAACTAATACAAGAGATAGCGTATGCATGTATCCATAAAATGTAACATATCTATAGAAGAAATCTGTAATATCCTGGACTGAATATAATGACTTGATACTAAGGATGATGTGATATTTCTATATCCATAAATATAATAAGTCTCCCCAAGAGTGGTTCTTCCCTAACACTAGCTCACAGTTTCTACATACTTCATTCAAATAAGATCTACCTCTAACCAACGTATTCAACACAAAGGGAACTAGAAGCCTCTCCACGTTTAGTCCCAAATAATAGACTAGGTTAGGTGATATGAAAGAGTATGTAGACCCTAAATAAAATAAGTCATGAAATGAAGTATAAAAAGAAAAAGGGTACCTTGAATGATGTCTAGATCTCGTGACGCTGGCAAGGCTAGGGAATGAATCTAACCACATCTTGCTCCATAACCTCTATAACCCTAAGGATGACCACCTATATGACTATAATCTAGTATATAATGATGATTAGAACATTAGGGATATAATTTTACCACTCCATATCCTATTTTATTGATTCTAAGATAGAGCATCCTGCTACTGCTACCTTGGCTGAAATTTCCCCAGTGGAAGAGCCTCTAGCGGAACACCCAATGTATGCTATCTTCCTAGAAATCCTAGGAACTCTAACTAGTAATGACCATAGACTATACAATAAAAACATATGTATGATCCCTTATAAAATTAATGGAAGCTTCCACCCCCAGAGAACTAGATGATGAGGGATGTGACTTACCCTATGCTGTCTGAAGGAACTCATGTCTTGGAGACTAGGAAGCCATAACCACAACTATACTTCATGGAAAGCCCAGATGACTACCCTATCATAAGGATTTGGTTCTGTTTAGTGTTATTTCAATGAATTATACTCTCACTAACAATTCAAGATATGCTAGTAACTTGATCAAGGTTACATGGAACTGGATATATGGACACAAAGCCTCCATGAAATGACGCACCCTAACTTCTTAATCTAAAAATAGGTCAAATTCGTAATCGATTAGGGTCAAAAAATAGATGCTGAACACCTACATTATATTATTCCCCTATCAAAGGGTAAAAAACTACTAGTGACGTTCCACCTTTATAGTTAAATAAATGAACTCTACTCAGAACTTGTACCTAAAATTCTCCCATGAGACCTCCAAATCCTTACCATCCTTGAGGAATAAGATCCACCACTACTTCATTACTCAATGTAGAATCACCATCACCAATAAAACCCAATGATCCTTTTGATCATAGATCAGAATGAAATATATCTATAATTATTCTAACTAGTCTTCTATCATTGAGTCTAAAATGGATCCTTCAAACTTATACAGACTCTAGATTTGAATCTCTCAGAGTTTTTGACTCCAAGTCTCAACATTTCCAGTTTGTACTCTATTGTGATCAGCTAGCATGTCCTACTGAACATCATCATCATGAACCTAATATAAATATTGACCCGGAGACATAACTACAAAAGAATAAATTGTTATATTATTATAAACTATGAATATGGAATATTTAAGATTAATTAATTAATTAATTATTTTTATTTATTTAGGGTTAATTTTAATCCTAAGGTCTATGCATTTCAAATATAGGTGCAAATAAAAATGATGCATGATCCTTTCCTAAGTCTCTACCTGGTAACCAGTATCACTTTATCTAGTGGTCTTAGTAAACATAAATTTCCATGCATCATATCACATGGGGCCTAAAATACCTATGTCTCCATTGGTCTCCCTTATTTACATCACTAATTAATTTCAGCTGAAACTGTTTTCCTACCAACCCATACAGTCTCACCAATTCCTAATTCCAAACTCCATCCCATATCTCAACCTAAACCTATAATACCACTCTATAATGACCTCCTCCCCCAAAAGGAACCCCTCTTAGGGTGATAATGAGAGAAGGGAGTTAGTTACCCACTAAATCCCACCTCTAAATGAGAGGCATTACCTCAAAAAGAAAATGATAAGTGAGTGATAAGACAAGTAAATCAATCAAATAATCTCATAATGATAAAGGAGATATAAAAATTATATGCATGTAATGTCATAACAAAATTGTAAAACTAAAAATAAAACCACATGTACCCAAAAATAAACCCAGTTACAAACATGAAGCCCAAACAGATCCAAAACAACCAAGAGCTAGTAATGTATTTCTCAATCTACAAACTTCTCATATTGAACTAAAAATAGTTTATATATACATAGTGTGAGAATAATATGTATACTTAGTAGGATCCTCCTAGGATCCACTCATTTAAAAGATAAAAAAATCATGCTAAATCCTAGTGAACAAGTAAAACTAACTCATCACCAAAATATTTGTACTAATTTTCTAGCCTCACCCTGGGTATGTATCAATAAGTAATGTTTATAAGAGATCATATATTATAGTAGAAAAAACAAGGGTACCCTGATGATGTTTCCCCACTATTTTACACTCTACCCCAATATCATACATCACGATCCATCTCTCTACAAAATAATACATCTTGAAAACAACTGAGATAAAGTAGCATATCTTGTATCTCGTGCATCACATCATCTCATCATTCCATGAAACTTCTCTGTATAGTAACTGAGTAGTTTTTGAGATCCGTCAAAGACCATATATCATCTATCAAACATTAGTTATCGTACCTCAAGCCATCTCCACCCATATTCTATGTAATGTAACTCAAGCCATTATATTCCATACATGAAATATCTATAACAATTATTAGGACAATATATCCAAAGATACATACATTTCAAATAACCAAAAACCATTACAACCCTCTACACACATATATGGGAAATATAAACACCATGAATACTAGAATATAACACTACCAGGAGAGAGTTTGTGGCCAAAGGGGGTAGTCAACCATTCATTCCTCACCAACCTGGGTGTTTGGGAAACCAGCCTCCTTGAGTTCACTAGGCTTAGTCTCCCTACCAACATGGGTGGGGTAGGATATGAAATAAAAAAAACATATAGAATATGATATAGATCACAACCACACTATGAACATTAACCACGTCTTAGGATCCAATGTAGCTATCATCATTCAGATATCTAGATTCCACTAGTAAGTACTAGATATCCAATAAGCATACAAGCATTTAAGAAGAATTATATTAAATTATTTATTTACTTTCTAACATTTGACCTTATGTTAATTAATTTATTATAAATTAATTAGAATTATTAAAATTACATTTCATTATCCATTTAAGTGAAGTCCAAGCCATCTAGGCATAAGCCAAATGAATTTAAAATTTACCAAGATCATCATCCTTCATATTGAAACAAACACCAACCCCATGGGTTAAAACATTTCTTAAACATTATTTATCATTACATAATTCTAGGTACTATAGAGAATATCCTAAACTAACAAAGAATAAATGTATAACCCAACATGACCAGATACCTCAAGTAGTGCAGATTGGAATGCAGATAAATAAGAAAACCTACTATTTGGTTCTTAAATGGAACATTAACAAGTAAGCATCCTTAAGAACCACAATGGGTAATCACAAATTCAACCCATTTCGTTAATTCCCACGCAATCCCTAAAACATTAATGTATATCTCCATCAATCCCACCATCATTGGCATTAAATTCTTCCACAAACCTAATAATCTCCACCCATATCTCACCAAACCAACAACCATCAGAGGCTCACCTCAAATTTCAGATCAAATATCACATCTAGAGCAAACATAGAAGGAAAAAAATAACAAATAGAGTTATATTAGAAAAATAAGGCCTCAAATAAAGGTATCCGTACTTTTTCATAAAAATAGTATCTCTCATCCCTAAAAATTCATATTTATTAAATAATTGGTGTTATTACCATCTTGGATTATCAAATATATTTATCACAGTTTACAAATATAGGTAACCTAAGACATCGGCTATCAAAAGATATTAAATTATTTAAACATGCTTCTAAGAATATATTCTTGTTTGGAAAAACATTATGGAATGACACAATTCCATTCAACATTCCCCTTTATTATTAACAAAAATAAGCATTTCAACTGAAATTTCTTTATACAATTCTATTAACACAAGGAAGAATAGTTTTAATTAAATATGAACTAAACATCACTTTCATTTATATAAAATTATGTGAATATAATGATTGATTAAACATGCCTCTTTAATTCTATATCCAAAAAATACTGTATTTAAATTCTTTAACCATATTCATAAAATTAAAAATGTTAAAGAATACCCTAAAAAAGATATGAAACAAGAATAAACATATATAACACACTATAATTTAATCAAGAGGAAACCGATTGTCATGGTGGAAGAACATGTGATTGCTAACCATAAACAATTTAATTTTCATTATACAATTTATATTTTATTAGGTTTAATTACACCACCTACCAAGGAATATAAATCTTGATCAATTTATGATTTCACATATATAAGGGGAGAAGCAATGATTCCATTACACCAAAGCTTCAACATACATCAAATGAGAAAGGAATAATAATGAAAATATATGATCACCTCTCCCACAAGTAATATATAGACCTCCAAGAACATCATTCCACAACCATACTAATAAAAAAAGAAACACCATTATAATGATGGATACAATACTACATAAAATGGAAAGGAAGAAAAATATGACAAAAGACCGATCCATAAAGAAACAATTAGAAACAAAAGAAGAAATCACCTCAAATTTACATAGATCAAACATAGGAATATAGGGATTAATCTCTTTAAAATGTCTAATAGAACACCCTGGGAGAAAATCTATGGCCACCTAGAGGTGGGAGAGAAAACCATTGGGTTTGGAAGATTGATGGATCTATAAGTTTTATAGGATCACTACTAGTGGGTATTCATTTTTTGAATGGGAAATTCACACTATAAATACCCCAGGTTTTAAGTTCCATAAAAATACACATAAACTCAAACCATTGGACCTCAAATTAATTCACATTTTGAATCCCATGTCTATGATGTCAAATTTTCATGGTCAGATCCACTGGGTGAAAAACCTATTTCATTCATTTCATGAGTTCTATAAATAATGTGAATGTAACCTATGAATTAACCTCACACAATCCATGAAATCTATTCAATCCATGAACTGAACTCCCACACAATACATGAACTATAAATACATGAAATGAACTTACTTTCACATTGTGAACTACCACTTATTCTATATTATAGAACCTATATAACACTAAACCTACCTTTGGTCTCTTATATGCACCACATGATTCTAAAACATGAAATGGGATGATCAAATAGGATTCATGTCCTTAAAATACTACTCGTTAATGTATTATAAATGTTTAGGAAAGTCACACTAACAATCATAGGGACACTCCCTTTTTCCCAAATATATTCATCTTTGGTGATGGAATTCAATAATTTATAGACATATGGGTCTCTACATGATAAGTATAGTAAGGATGAACTATATTCATACTTCAATATAGATTGTTTTATGCTTGATATATTGGTCTTATGATTATTCTTCCCAATCTTTTGGGTCGGAATCCTCAATTTTAGGGTTGTGTATTTGTATTATTCCACTTAATGCAGAAGTAACACATTTTTCATATGGGAATAATTCCCCACTGGAATTATTTTGTGATGCTCATCCTTCCTCAACCAGATATAATAGTGATAATTCACCTATCTTTAAGACTCCTTATCCTCTACATGAACCAAATACGATAGTGATAATATTCTTAGATCATATCTCCATATTTATTATATTAACAAGTTGTATCAATATACACCAAACGATTCTCATTATTCTTTTAATGTATAGGTATGTCAAGTATATAACCAACATCATGAATCCTCCCTCTTTATTTTAATTTTTATCACTGGTATTTGAAAATTATATCTTGATCTACCCTCTCTCCTTTTCTTCCCCCCATTTATTCTCCTTAAAAATTCATAAAATATTCATGTGATATATTCTTTCAACATTTTTGAATATAAAAGTAATCTTAAAATATTGTTCTGGAGATATTTTTCATTCTACCTTCCATAAATATCTCTATTTCCTATCTATATTTTACTAAATAAAATATTTCCATATTATCAAAATGAAAACTTTTGAAAAATAATCCTCAAAAATATTTTCTTTAATTTCTATCAATACATGAATATTACTATCTTTAAATATCCACAATATCTGTGAATCCATTTATTCAAACATTATTTTAATATTAATTACACATTTTAATTTATAATATTCAATATAAACCATGTTTCCCTTTGAAACTGACATTCATGTGTGCATATACTCATTACATAACCTCCTCTCTTACAGTATCATTTCAGATCCATAATATCAACAAAGATCTAGAATTTAAATCACTGAATTAAGCCTATATAATCTTTTATAGAAAAATTCACTAATTATTATATGCAATATGACACCTCACTAAATTTCTAATTTTCAAAAAGGATAAAGTCTTAATAATTTAAATTTAGAATTATTAAAAAGTACCATTGAGACAATACTTTAAATTTAAAAAATACCAATATACCTAAACCAATGGTTTTAGAAAATCATTGGTTAGACTTATTTATGACAAGGCTATACTAATGGTGTTTTGTAAAACATTGGTATAGAGGTAGGATATACCAACCGTTTTTAATAACCATTAGTATATGATTCAGAATACATACCAGCCATGCAAGCTCCCCCTCATCTCACCCCCATCCCGATTCCTCCCCTTGAGAAGCATTTTCCTTTTGTTCCCTAGCCTGGATCATCTATCCTCATTTGATGTTTTTATTCCGTTCTTCATGAAATTTTTTTTGTTCTGAATTAACCATTTATTATACCAATCATCATTTTCAACTTTTTTTAGGTACAAAACCCTAACCTATATTTTTTTATGTGAGGATTTTTCAAATTCATTAAACATTGGTTAGTTTTGATTATATTTATTATGGAATTGTATAATAAATCTAACTATGCGTGATATTTATTAAACTTAGTCACTTTATAATTTTACATAGATATAATACAAACCTATTATTTTGTGTGATATATGAGTTAAATATGTAATTAATTATTATACTACTTTTTTTATGAATGCATTAGGGGGTTCTTAAATTATTCATTTCAATGTTTTATTTTTATAATTGAAATTATTCATTTTAGGTCTTTAACATTTTTGAATTTAAAATGTAATATATGGTTTGAATATATAAATTAGTTTTTTTGTATAAAAGTTTGAATATGTATAATTGTTTTGTTACAAGAACATATTTCGTAAATTATGTTAAATATATGAAAAATTTTCTTATATAATAGACCATTTCCTTTCATTTGATATTTCTAAATATAATTTTTTGTTATGAGTTATACCTTTTGTAGGTTTTTTGAGTAAAACTTTATTATTACCAATTACACAATAAAATAATTCTTAGTTTCTAATAATATAATATATTTATTGACCAACCTCAACTAATTCCATGTTTGGTTTGGAACGTGTGAGCCTTAGGCCACTATATATACTATGGTTTATGTTTGATATTCATTGTTTTCATTTATATTATAATTATCACGTGGACGAGTTTTTTAGTTATTCCAGATATAATTTTTTTGTGTGGTATTATATATAGTTAATACTCATTCATATAATGGAGTTCAATATTATGATTATATATATATGGTATAGTGTTATATCTTGGGACGAGTTATGAAATTAAGGATATGAGTGATAAATATATAGTTTGAATTTTTTTCCAAATGGAAATTTCCCTTCTCAGATAGATATTTTCAAGATAAACAATGTTTTTTTTCTATAATGATGTATTTATGTATCATAAATTTTGTATTTATACAAAAAATGGAGAATGATTTAAAATGGATTTGATTTCAATCTTATTTCAATTCGTTCAAAAGTGATTGAAATAAAGTGAACAAGTATCATTTCATTAATTATATTTTATATTTTAATTCAATCTTATTTCAATGATTTTACAAAATGATATATAAACTTTATTTTTAACGAAATAGATATAAGTTGGATGTATGATACTAATCCAATCAAAATTGATTTTCTAAACAGGTTGAAGTGTTTTTTAGATTTTAAATTTAATATTTATTTAGATTGTGGTATTATACACTATGAACATTAAAATTATTTTGGAAGACCTTGGTTAAGTCATAGAGAAGTTAGATACCATATAAAAAACATGGTTTTCAAAACAAATATTATGATTGGGGTCACAATATAGAGAAAATTCTATCTCAAAATGTCCAGGATCCGAATGAGATGATTAAATTAGAGAATTTATTATATTAATGTCTTTAATTTATTCACCATCGTGAGAAATAAAGTTTTATAGTGTATTAAGATTCGGATACAATCACACATGATCCTTTTAAATAAAATTATGACGTTTATAGGGAAAAAATTGATGGATTATTCCATAACTCTATTGAAATTGTGGTAAAATGAAAAAGATGAAAATTTTAATATTATTGTTTCATAGGAAAACCATGTATGGAATTTGTAATACTATCATAAATTATATTCTCACCTTTTAATGGACTTACTTCCAGATGATACAAATATTTTCCTGAACTATTGTATGGTATGAAAGTTAATTGAACAACTTCAATTGTATAAAAAAAATTCATGCTTACCTGAAATACTTTTACTTATTCCAATAAGAAAATAATGGCCTAAATAATTATATTAAAATTTTAAAATCTCTACAGAAGACAAATATTTCTAGAATACCATCTTGTGTTCCATATAAGGTAATGTGATACATTACATTGATTTCCATATTAAAAAAATCTTTTTATTTCCTATGAAATATCAAAAAATATGTAATGAAATGATATGAATAAAAACATGTATAATAATTAATTCATTAATCCTGTAGATGGATTAGCATTGTGAATATTTTATTCTCAAAATATTGATTTTGTAGATGAGGTGCATATTGTGAGGTTTGGCCTATCATGTGATATATTTAATCCATTTGGTCAGAAGCTTACTTCTTACAATAGATGGAAAATTTTCATACACCTTTATAACCACAATACATTGATTATTATAAGGAAACCATTCAATATCTTAAGTATATTCATATATAGACCTTCTGATCTAGGAAGTGAAATAGATGTGTACTTAAAACATTTAATAAAATTTTTTAATTATATTTGTAATGTGAGTGTACGCACATATGAGGCATTTTCAAAAGACACATTTCAAAAGTTTATAGTGCTTATAAAGATGATAAATGATTTTATTTCTTATGAAATGAAATATAGATGGAGCATAGAGGGAAAACATTATTGTACAATTTTTATGAAGAACACATGATATAGATGACTAAAATATCATTGTAGTTTTAGTTTTACGGGATAATGTAGATTTTTTCTATTGGATTATATATATAGGAATTGTCATCAAAGTTATAGAATTAAAATTGAGACCAAAACCCACCTCAGAATATGTCATGAACTGATGTTCATAATGAATTGGATGATTCTAGTTTTTATTTAAGCATTTTCAAATGAAATCAAGAATGTGGAAGAATATTTTCATTGAATCAAACTAAAATTGGAAGAATAAAAGTTTCTTATTTTAGTTTCCTTATTTTATAATTTTTTTATTTAATATTATATATGTAATTCACATTGAAAAAATATATGTGATTTTTTTTAATTATTCTAACTATTAAACAGAAGAAAAACAATGACTTAGGATCTTGACATGACTTGGTGGATTGGGTTTGAAGACCAAAATTTCATCTTGTGAGTATCAGTTAAAGTAAATAGAAAGTTCCATGTGCTTTTTATGTAATGAAACCATAAAAAATCAATATCTAGAATTACTAGTGACTATCAAGATTAAAAATAGATATTCATGAAAAATATCAAAAGGGGTAAATAGAATAAATATTAAGTTGAGATCTCTGAAGACTCATTGTTATCACATTCTTCATCATGAGTTTATTCCAATAGTAATTCATCATATAATATCTAATAATTTAAGGGAGGTATTAATTTGATTGTTCCATTTTTATAGAGATCAATGTGTTAATAAATTTCCTAGGTATTTCTTAAAAAAATGTTGAATGATGCACCATTAATATTGTGTGAGTTAGAGAAAAAATTTTCCACCATTTTTCATATGCATGCTGCATCGAACTATCCATTTTCTATTATATATACTTATTATAAGACCTATTTATCTTTTTTTATGTATCCAACTGAAAGTAAATATGTACATATTTATGTATTATGTTCGGAATAAGAATCATCCTGAAGGTTCCATTGTGAAAGGTCACATGGCTCAAGAATATATGAATTTATGCTGACTTTTTATGACGTTAACATAAGACATAAATGACCAAAGAGAAATAAAGAATAGAAGTATCAAAAAATTGAAATGATTTTCTATTAGTCCCCTAAATAGGTGTAATTCATAGATCATATAAATCTACTAAAATAATCCTTAAAGGGCATGAGATAACACATCAAACAGTATTGTTTAACTGTTATTTTTTTAATGACTACATCAAGTAAATAAATTTAACTTTTATATATTATCTCATCCCATGTAATTGTACATATGTGTTAAAATATTTTTATCTTTTAATAGAGGTAACATAAAAATATTATAAATATAAATCATCACTCATTACCATTGTGAAGAAGAGATACCTTTTATATTAAAGTGTATCCTTCTTGGTTGAAATTTAAGGTAACAGTATTACTACAATAAAATAAAAAAATTAATATTCATTTAGTTTTAATATTAATTTATATTTTAGGTATTGAGATTACCTGCTAACTATTTCTCTGAGGAAATATGAGAATTGGATTTTGGTCCTAATTATAGTGTTCTTGAATACAATTCAATTATGATCAATGGGTACAAATTTATTATAATTGATCATGATTTGAACATGAGAACACAACATGATGGTGTTATGGTTACTACAACAACAAAATTTTATGCCAATGAATCAAATATTATGTCTCATTATGAAAATTTATTTAATTATGGATTTGTTTAGAAAATAATAATATTGGATTATTACTATCATGGTCATGTCGAATGATAAATTTAATGTTGTTGGATTTAATGTTGAGACATGAAACATTTATTGATGGCTATGGATTTAGAGTTATTGAGATAACCTTCATTCTTGCTATTGATGGCCATATATTTTGGTATCATTGGACTAAACAGTTTTTTATGTGAAAGATCTTATGATTCATAAATTCAGTGTCATTATTGAAGTAATTCAAAGACATGTTTTTGATAATGGTGGGGAAAAAAATTAAAACCCCAATGGCCCCAATTAGCCACAACCAATTTATAAGTTATGATGAATTAAATAGGATAAATATCAGAGTTTATTGTGAACTTGAAGTTATGGTGGTTAATATATAGAACCATCCATATGTTTTCTCAGTTATTTTGGTTTATCTCAACTTAGATTTTTCATCTTTGTACTATTCAAATTTCTTTAATTATAGATTCAAATATTTTGTATCTAACTTGACATTCATATGATTTTTGAATATAATGTAGTTTTAAATTTTTGGAGTTTCATTTTCTAATGATGATTTTAAATATTTGATAATAATTGAAAAAATATAATCATTTTTAGGTTTTTCAAAAGTATAGAAAAATGGTTTACCCTTATGAAGCAGGGTTACATAATAGTAATGATGGACTCACCCTTGCACAACTAAGATGCCTTAGGTTAACTAAGGGAATACCCTTATAAAAAGTGGTAGGAATAATGGTCATGTTTAAGGGTTCCTAGGAATTACCCTTTTATAGTGTGGTTTAAATAAGTGTAATGATGGACTTAACCTTACACAGCTGAGATGGATAAGGGTAACCCAAGAATTACCCTTACACATAGTGGTTTTCATAACAATAACCAAAAAATTACCCTTACAAAGAGTGGTCTACATAAGGGTCCTCTAAATCTTCGTATAGGTAAGTAGTTACTTACCTTTATATAAGGGATTTAAGATAGCCTACATTATGGTGGAAGGATTTACCCTTACATAGGGAGACCCCTATATATAAGGGTAATCTGAATTGTTTTAAAATTTCTAAAAAATATTTTTAACATTTAAAATGTTTTAGATAGTTTATAAAATGTTTATAAATAATTATAAAAGGTATTATGGGATATTTAAATTTAAAAAAGGTATATAAATTAATTAATTATTAATTATATGTTTGTGGAACATTTTATTCTCAAATAATAAATATTTATATTTAAAATACATATTACAAAATTATGTTCCATGACTTATGATCTAGAAATAAAAGTGTTTATTTAGAAATAATAAGTTATAATTTATAAAGAGTTATAAAATATGAAATAATGAAAAAACATAAAATGTTTATGTTTAAATTATGAATTATTCATAATTAATTAATTTTAATTGTTTAAATTTAAAAAGGCTTATTTGGATATTATTTAAGCCAATTTTTTTACAATTGATGTGATCAATGATTTAATGATGATTAAATATGTGATATTAGATTATGTAAAATGTCCACATAATGGAAATTAAATTGTAAATTGTTTATAGTTCATAAAATATCATTTATTTAAAATGGAAATTCTATATAATGATAAATATCAAAGAGTTAATATTGGAATTAATATTAAATTTTTATAGTCATAATTATGGAATGTCCAAAATGTTAAATATACAAAAATTATTATATGGTTATATTATGTCACTAACTATCCTTTATTTGGATTGAGAATTGTTATATCTTAATTAAGACAAGTCACATATTCTTTCTTTCTTGTATTACAATTTAGTTATGAATTTCTAAATAAACGAATATTTATTTTCCAATGTAGGAAATGAAAAAATTGAATAGATATAAAGGGAAAAAAGGTCTGATAATAATCATCGCATGATTGAGATGGGAATTCCTCATATAATTCTTGTTTAAAGTATACTATTTCATATATATATATATATATAATATAATTACATGTCATTAATATTTATCCAAATTTTAATTAGTAACCATCGAAAAGGAGATAACTATTCTCTGACCCACCTAGTGGTAGTAGTGCTCAGCCTGACAATTTAGGGGGGGGGGGTACTAGAGCTACTCAGACCACTTTTCTTGCCCAGTCACACCTGGAACCTCTATTAGATATACCATGTAGCACAATTTATTATCTCACAGTTCTGTTAGAGGCACCTGGGATATTTAGACCACCTATATTATCACAACCATTTATGTATGATCCTCATATACATTTTCCTTATCTGTTGATGGATCAAACTCCCCATCCATATTATCCGTTTCCATATAAGTATATGAAAATTTCATTTCGCACTTCTTTATTATCTTCAGGATTTTATGTTCATGTTATTTTGACTTTTACTCCGACACATTCTTAACCTTTCAAATATAATGATTATCCAGAACAGACAATGGAACCCACTAGTACTACACAGGTCGGTGATCCTTCATAGCCAATGGATCCAATAGTACCAAAGATCATCCTAGATCAGGTATATGTATAGAACCCTAAAAATATTTTATGACCATAATTTATTTTCATTATAAGATGCATTAATTTAAAATTTGTCTTTTATTCATTCATATTTGGATATTCCACATGCAACATGGGAGTATACACACAAAAAAAGTTTAGATCCACCATATATTGGTGATGGTTGAGTAAAATTAGGATAATAAAATGATTAGAAAAGTATCGACAGAATGCAGGAATCTTATAGTGAAACATACCAAATACTGTGACATTATTCCCATCAACACACTCACCTAGAGACACCTTGAAAAAGAAATTAAGGATAATGCTTGGGATTAAATATGGGAAAGAAAATTCATTATATTTAATGTCATATTATTATTATATTTATATGATTTAATATTTTGGTATTAGCTTTGTTATAATTTTTCTGATGGTTAGGATCTAATAACTTCATGGCTAACAGAATTAGGTGAGATAATGAAAGAATATAAACATAAGTTGTATAATGTACGAGTTTCTAGAGTTGTAATAAATTTAGAAGCTTTACGTATCCTAAATTAGTGCCCAAAATAAGTTATCAGGGAATGATTACTCATTGTAATATTAATAAGTTCAATTTTTTAATCAAATTTGTGGTTTTTCATGGAAAATTTGGTTGTTTTACAGTAACACTAAATTTTTAATTATTGAAAAATATTTTTTATGAATATCTAAAAATAAATATAGAAACATGGATGTTATGAAGTATCTATACACTTTGGGGAGGGTGATGATGAAAGAAAATTAGTAGAATCAAGTATTCTTCATTGACACTTGCTTTTAATTAGGTACCAAAAGAAATGAAAAATGGATCATACATCAATTCCTAAGGGTATATCTCACGTTATGATCAAAATACAGTAGAAAAAATATCTTGGAAATAAATTTTCTATTACAGTTTTGAGTTATTTATGGGTAACTAAAAATTTATACCATCTAAGTAAAGGTAATTAGATTTTATTATAGAATGGTAATATGAATTTTATATAAGTTAAGTGTAATATAGAGTTTCTTCATATTAATTATGTGTAAATAGAATCATTTTTAGGTTATGTAAGGGAAAAACTAAATCTAAATAAGCATAAATAAAGTTAGAGAAAGGAAAACTAAAGTTAAGGATAAACAAAGGTTAAGTAAGGGTAAAACAAATGTAATTTGGGTAAACTAAATCTATGTAAGTGTAAAATAATGTTAAGGGTAAAAAATTATATATAAAGGTAAAAGGAAACTTCTATAGGTTAACTAAGGGTAAAATAATGTTATGTAAGGGTAAAAAAATTATATTATGGTAAATTAAAGTTAACTAAGAGAAAAAACGTTATGTAAGGGTAAACTAAAGTCAAGTTAGGGTAAAATAATATCATGTGTGGGTAAAAAAGTAAAATAAGGGTATTATAAAGTTAATTAAGGGTAAAATAAAGTTAATTAAGGGTAAAATGTAGATAATTATGGGGAAAAGGTTATGTAAGGGTAAACTAATGTTTTATAAGGGTAAAAAAAGTTATGTAAGGTTAAGAAACATTTACAGGTTAATTAATGGTAAATTAAATTCATGTAAAGGTAAATTTATCTAAAGATAAAAGATTTATGTACATGGACATTACATTTCCTTTTCGAAATACATGATACATTACAAAAATAGACTCCCAATGACTATATTAGTTTAGTGTCATCAGAAACTCATAACACATTCTTCTAACTTGGTGAAAGATCTTCAAAATATCCTATATATATATATTCCCCCTTAGTTTTCCTACCTAAAACCTTTCTTTATATCCTGGGGAAAATAACACATAAAAATGGGGAGCTCAAATGTTCAATAATGATAAAACTAAAGAACATCAAACAAAACATAAATATAAGAATGTTAAAACATGAACATAAATTTTAAATATCAAAATGGTGAGTCATGAAATAAATCTTGGTAGTTAGTAAGGAATAAATAATAAATGAACATGAACCATGATAAAATATTAATGACATAAAACAAGGAATTATGGAAAACAAATAAACACATAATATGATTTCCATAGTAGCCAAGGAATTGCTTCCAAGACCATCAAAGTGGAAAAAGTACATTACTGAATCAGGTTTACATGCCATTTCATCCATCTATTACTAAACCAGATTTACTTTCCATTCCAACCCTGTATAATTGAACCATATTTACTTGTTATTCCATCCCTGTATTTCTGAACTGAATTTACTTGTTGTTCCAGCCCTATATTATTGAACTACATTTACTTGCCGTTTCAGCCCTGAATTACTAAACCATATTTTCTTATCATTTTAGCCCTATCTATCTCATGAGATATAAATATTTTCTCAATGCATTGGAGGGATATATAGGTCCCACCCATCTCAAAAGGAAATCCTTCTTACATTTTCTAGAAAAACATAAATCATTCATCATAGAATAACCCAAGAAATAAAATGGGTTTCTTAAAGAACTATTCAATCATAACATAATCTATATAAAATTTCATTCCATCATTAACACAATAAAATTTTTGTAATAATAGGGATAGAAAAATAAACTTATTTAAAATTAATTATATTATATGGAAAATAATTTAGATAAAACACTTGAAGTTAATTCTTGAGGAAAATACCCTTTGTTCTTCAACAACATTTTAATTTCTCAAAATGTCATGCAATTTTAAAAGAAAATAATTTAGTTAAAAATAAACATTAAATCATCTAAAAAATGATTCATGGAAATACAGGATTATGAATATGTAAAAATATATTCATTTTGTATAAGTTAAAAAAACATTGTTCTCATACTCTTTCTAGAAAAGTCAAACAATACCTCGTAGGGAAAATGAAAGTAAGATTCCTTCCATACCGTTTAATAAAAAATTCACCAGTGGGTAAAAATGACTTTAAAAAATAGTATAAAAATATAAATAATATTATATATTTAGGAAACATGGACGTGAATGAAAGATATACCCCTGTAAATACTTACGAATAAACAATCTCGGATAATAATGAGATTGAAAAATTATCCCTTACCTTAGGTCCGATTTCTTCTATATGTGTAAAAACACTTGTATAGTGGGTTTAAACATATTATTAACTTATAACAGAACCAATATAATATTTATGAAATCATATATTAGTCAATTATGATTTATATTACCTATTTATTTATCAATTCCATGTTAAAGCAACATTTTTGGTAATAACCATTTTATTTATCATACACGTTCTGAATTTTTATTCTTGATCTTATTACTTATATAATGATATAATTACATCTAGAATGTAAAAAATGATTTACATATCATAAATATTCAGTATATAAATATACCAAATTGATATAAAAATGAAATGAAATACACCGTTCATGGAGACGGTAAGCCGTACGTACACATGAACATTGTTTCCATTTCCTTATTGAATTGAATGAAAGAAAGTAAATGATATATATATATATATATAAATAAAACCAGTATAATTATTATGTCATATATTTCATGTTTATTTATTATATATACTTTATAATCATTCTTGAATGGTTAACGTGGATAATGAATCTCATCATGTCATGGAGATGGTAGGCCGTACGTATGCATGAGCGGCGATATCATTCACTTAATGGTGAAATAGTATGAAATTGGATGATAAATTTATTATACAGAATAATTATAATGTTATATGAATTATTTACATCCACTATACTCATCATTATACCCACCCAAATTAAGTATTTTTGAATAAAAAATTACACAACGTCGTGGAGATGGTAAACCGTATGTATGCACGAGTGGTGATACTATTATTCATAGGATGAATAAAAGAAGGAATAAGGTTGTACCATAATTGTAATAACATTTGAGTTAGTAGAAGATACTGGATTTATTATTTTACTATGAAAACAATATAATAAGTGAATGTAGAAGAAGAAAATAATTTTTAAAGAGGTGATAAAATAATTAACTCTTTTTCAAGTATCTCTTTTTGATTTGCATAAATAGTTTCCCTAAGATATATTTCTATCCAATTTGTATACTCTAGGAGAAATGGAGGGATGTTGGGATCTTATTTGTATAGAATTTTAATGATCCAAGTGGATTGAAAGGTGTGAGTAATTGGGTAGAGGTGGTGGCCTTTTATAAGGGGGTGTATGGGCACTTTAGGAAAGTATTGACAAATTATTTTATTATAAAATAATTTTAAAATTATAATAGTAAAAATCTGATAATGTTAGAGGATAAGATGAGTATGGGTCTAAATCCTCTCAACCAATAGTTTTTAGGCATGTTTAGGTCATAAATTTAACCTTATCTTTTAGATTTAACCCTCAGTCAAATAAATTAACTCTTACCATATCTTCTTCTATTTTAATAATATATGGTTACTATAGTTACTATAAAAGGACTAGAGGTCCTAAAGTGGATAATTAATGACATATTTTACATTATATAAGGTAGTTTTAATAATATTAGTTTTTAGGACTATTATATCCTTAAATAAAATATTATTTGTTTTTAAAAACTCATTTATGCCAATTTTGACACTATTTAGAAATTATTTTTTGTTAAAGTCATAAAACATTATTACTTCAGACCAAAGGAATTAAATAATCCATCACATGTCAATTTCATCTAAAAAATTCATGTATGGTATCAAAATTTTCAAATTAAATTTATTTTAATATTTATAATATCATTCATTTGAATATTTCATTAATAAGGTAATCACTACATCATCGCTCTTTCATAAATATATTTATTTATTTAATGACTAAAAATTATAGATAAAATACCATGATGTGGGAAGTAATTTTTATCTTTAAAATTACTATCTATAGTCAAAGATATAAATTATATAACCCTAATTTAATTTTTTAGTAAAAATATACCTGTTTATGTTATATTTCCCATCACTTTCAATTAATTATTATAACATATCATTTTCACACCCAAGTGGTTCTCAAATGCCAAATGTTTTTCCAAATGCGTTTTTGGTCACCCAAGACTAATAAAATAGGATTAGAACATGTGTTAGGGTATTTTTATATTATTATAATATTATTTTCTTACCCTTATCAACATGATTTACCCTTTAACCATGGTAAATAAAAATAATTACTGAAGTTACTATTCATAAAGTCCAAAAAGAAAAGGGAAATATTTACATAAATTTTAACTTATTATTCAAAATATGGAATCCATTTTTATAATTTCAAAACACATAATTAGAAGAAATTAATTCCAGTTGTTAAAACTAGAAAGCGGGTTTTTATAAAGTAAAAACTATCAAAAGAATGACATGTGTTTATGTTCAATTTAAATGTGAAATTACATCCAATGAACAAAATTTATGTAAATGAAAAAAAATAATCCAATAAAAATTTAAAACCAATTAAAAATATAATCTATCTATATAAATAAATTAGAATAAAAGGTGCCTTTGAATTAAAATATAGTATTTTTCACTATTCATTAAAATATGAATTTTATCAAAAAATAACAAAAATTAAACCAAAGTAAATTTTTATGTATTAATTCCAAATAAGAAGTTTATTATTTCAAATATTATTTATAAAAGTGTTAAAAACCATATTTGAAATGGGTGCGCCATCAAAAGGCGACGAAACTATATTTTTTGAAAAATACTTCTTTTATCCGGAAGACTGTATTTGTTCTTAAATATTGTCTATAAAATACAAAATATGAATGTTAAGGTTATATAAAATTCAAAATGTGATTAATACTATTCATAAATTCTTGTTTATATCCCATTAAATAATAATATTTCAATAATATATTTTTGTTTAGTGAAACTCAGTATTTTATACAATGAAAGTTATCATGGAAGCTTACTCTGGAATATAATACAATCCAAGTCAGTGTTGTGTGCATTGAAAGCTTCAATTAGTGTTGTGTATAAAAAAATATAAACATAGTTATTAAATATATTGAGAAACATCTATACTCAGTGTTGCATGTATCGTACACCAACTCGGTGTTGCTTGTGACATACGACAAGTCGGTTTTGTGTGAAAAGAATATTTAACTTAGTGAATTTCTATATATGAATGAAAATTTTAATTTATTAGAAAAAATGGTCCACAAAAACATTGGATGTTACATTATACTCCACTTAAAATTAATTTCACCAACAAAATTCGTTTGGGTCATAAAAGGTTTACTACTTAAAAGTTTCTTTCATAGAAACCCACATCCTAAAAAGAAATAATGAAACTTCCTTTTAAAAAAAGAATTTTAGATACATAATGGTTAACCAAGGTAACTCCTCGCTGTGTTTCCATATATAATATCATAGTTGAGAAGTAAAAACATTGATATGGATGAAAAATATAACCATAAAGTTCTGATGGATAGTGATAGAGAACATGGTTTGGAGAAATTTAACAACCAGAAGCCATAAATCTGTGATGATTTAAGGGATCATATGATTAATCAGATAAGAAGGTACTAGGATAAAATATTTGGTTTTGAATATCGTTTTCCTAAAGTTAAATATCATGAGAAGAAATACATTCTCAAATTCAGTATAATTTCATCATTGGTCGTTCCTTGAACAATTTCCACTTCATCTCTTATTCAATGAAATGAAGTTGAATTTTGAATTCCTAAAGTGTTAGTAGATCATGCGATCCATAAATTTAATGATGGTTCATTACATCTTTCTTTATAAAAAATGGTTATCACAAGTTATTAAACATGCATAAGACCTTATATGGTGAGATAATACTTTATTCTAATAAACTTCATCAGATGTTTAAACTTTCCAAAAATATGATAACCTTACAATCATTATGAAAGATGAAAATAAAAAACTATAGAAAGAGGTTAAAAAACCTAGCTTAATATTTATCCCCCATATATCATAAGATATATACAGTTGGTCACTTTTCAAAAATGTGAACACCTTCATCATGTATTCTTTTGAGTCATTGTAACAAAATGAATTATCAGATATCCTTATTAAAAACATGCATGTTTACTTATTCCAAAACTTATAGGATATATTCCTAAAGTACAAAAAATTTATATACTTAATCCATGATAGCATGACCCTCTTTTAAAAAAATCTATAATTAGATATCAAGAACCTAACACCAACCAATTTACTTATTTAAATCCAACACATCTTTAGACATGACTCATTATCTTAACATAAGGGACATATTAAGGGTTATCATCTCATTAATCATGTGTTCTATAAGTATGTCACCTTTCCCTTGAATCACTTTTCTTTATAAATAGAACTATTCAACACATCCTTTCAAACCTTTAATTAAAAACTTATACTAAAAACACTTATATATTTCATGATTCTTATAACTTTATCTTTGAAATATGAAACATATACACCTAAATTATCGAACTTTATTCTTAAACCATTACATAAGATCGATCATCATTATCCTTCCAAAAATATGAACCATGTCTTATGGTTTCTCAACCTTAATATTCTTAGGTATAATGTAAACAATACTGGAAGAACATCACATACCTTTCACATGTCATTTACAATCTCTTTATCCTCATAAGTATGACCAATAATCATACCATCATCATGATTCTCTTTATGATATTTCCACTTAGTATATCGATCTTAATTATTCTCATAATTTCCACATCTGAAAAATTTAATGGTTAACCATGTTATATTTATTTTTGGCTATTGACTAAGACAATAAAGAAAAGTGTGAGAAATACATATCAAAGTTTAAAAACACATAAGGTAAATGAAATATAATATTTCAAGCTATGATATCTTAGGTTTAATCCTAGGTTATTCATGATTATCCCAAAAACAATAGGATTGTATCCTATACTTGAATTATCCTTAGGACATCCCTAGACACATCCTTAGAAATATCTATAGGGATCTCACTAATGTTTCCACATCCTAGTTTACAAAGGTTGACTAAACCTTCACTCTGATACCAACTCTAATGACCCAAGCTTAATGTACATGAAAATTACATTTCATGTTTTGGAATACATAATAAATTAAACAAATAGACACCGAAAGACCATATTAGTTTAGTGTCTTTGGAAACTCAGAACACATTCTTCTAGATTGGTTAAAGATCTTCAACATATCCCAAAAATATATTCCCCATTAGTTTTCAAACCTAAAACATTTTTTATATCCTATCTTAAAGAAAACAGAAAAAGGGTTAGCTCAAATGATCAGTAAGGGTAAACATGAATAACATAAAAAAACATAAACATAATAATGTAAAAACATGAACATAAATTTTAAATATCAAAATTGCGAGTAATGAGATAAATCTTGGAAATACACAAGGAATAAATCATAAATGAACGTGAACCATGATAAAATAACATTGACATAAAATATATAATTGTGTCAAACAAATAATCACATAATATGATTTCCATAGTAGCGAAGGAACTACTGCAAATACCATCATAGTTAACGAAGTCCATTACTAAACCAGGTTTACTTTTCATTCTAGCCATGTATTTCAGAACTAGATTTACATTCCCTTACAACCCTGTATTATTGAACCATATTTACTTGTCTTTTTATCCCTATATTACTGAACCATATTTACTTAACTTTCTAGTCCTGTATTACTGATCCAAATTTACTAACAGTTTCAGCCTTGTATTACTAGACCTAATTTACTTACCATTTCTACCCTATCTATCTCATGAGATATAAATATTTACCCAATACATTTGAAGTAGATATAGGTCCCAAAAATATCATAATAAAACCATTATTACTTGTTCCAAAAAAGCATAAATCATTCATCAAAGCATAACCTATGAAATAAAATGGGTTTCATAAACATCATTACATCATAAAATAATACATATAAAATTTCATTCCATCATTAACACAATAAAATCGTTGTAATAATAGGGATAAAAACATAACCATATTTAAATATCATTATATTATATGGAAAATTACTTTTATAAAACACTCAAACATAATTCTTGAGGAAAATATCCTTTCTTCTTTAAAAACATCTTATTTTATCAAAATTCTACCCAATTTTTTTAAAAAATAATTTAGTTGAAAATAAATTTTAAATCTTATAAAGGAATATTCATGGAAATAACTCATTATGATGATTTAGAATTATTTTAATGTCATATATGTTAAAAAAATATTCTTCTCATACTCCTGCCATAAAAGTCAAAAAGTACCTCATACGGAAAACGAAAAAAATATTACTTCCATACCATTTAATAAAAAATTCACTAATGGGTAAAACTAACTTTAAAAAATAGACTAATAATAGAAATAATATTATCTATTTAATAAACATGGATGTTAATGATAAATATACCCTAGTAAATACTTACAAATAAAAAATATTGGATAACAATGAGATTGCAAAATAATCCCTTATCTTACGTCTGATTTCTTCCATTTCTGTCTGAGAATTTTGTATAGTGGGTTAAAAAATATTATTAACTTATAAAAGAAAAAAATATAATATTTATGATATCATATATTCTTCACTTGTGACATATATTACCCATTTATTTATCAATTCCATGTTAAAACAACATTTTTGGGTAATAATTGTTTTATTCATCGCACTTGTTTTGACATTTTATTCTTGATATTACTACTTATATTGTGATATTATTTCTGAAATAATGTAAAAAATTATTTATATATCATAAATATTAAGTATATAAATATATATAATATATAGATAAATGAAATGGAATACATGGTTCATGGAGACAGTAGGCCCTACGTACACATGATCGCTGTTTACGTTTCCTAATTGAATTGAATGGAAGCAAGTAAATGAAATATATATATTTATATATACATAAATCTAGTAGAATTATTTTTTCAAATATTTCATTCTTATTTATTATATATACTTTATAATAATTTTTGAATGGTTAACATGGAGAATGAATATCATCGCATCGTGGAGATGGTAGGCCCTACACACGCACGAGTGACGATATCATTCACTTAATGGTTAAATGGTATAGATTTGGATCATATATTAATTATAATTAATAATTATTATTTTATATTCAATATTTACCTCCGTTATACTCATAATTATTCACATCGAAATTATGTATTGTTGAATAAAAAATTACACCACGACATGGAGACGACAAGCCATACGTATGCACACATAGTGATATTTTTATTCATAGGATGTATAAAAGAAGGTATAATGTTACCAAATAATTATAATAACATCTCAAAATATATAATATACTGGATTTAATACTTTATTATGGAAACAACATAAGAAGAGTATGTAGAAGAAGAAAAGAATTTTGAAAGAGGTGATGCAATAATAACCTCTTTTTCAAGTATCTCCTTTTGATTTGAAAAAAGGTCTCACTAAGATGAATTTATGCTCAAAAAGTGCAATATAAGACTAAGGGATGTATTTTTGGATCTTATTTGAGTAGAATCTGAAAAAACCAAGGGGATTTGATGATGTGAGTAAGTGGGTATAGGTGGTGGTCTTTTAAAAGAGGGAGGAGGGGCACTTTGTGAATGCTTTGAAATATTATTTTATTATAAAATTATTTTAGAATTCTAATAGTTAAAAAATGATAAATTAATAGGATAATATGATTATAAGTCTAAATAATCTCCAAAAATAGGTTTTATAAAAGCTTAGGTCATAAATTTAACCTTATCTTTTAGCTTTAGCCCTTAGTTAAATAAATTAACTCTTACCATGTCTTCCTGTATTTTCATAATATATGGTTACTATAGTTACTATAAAATGTCAAGAGAACCTAAATTGGACTAGGAATGACATTTTTAACATTATATAAGTTAGTTGGATGAATCTTAGATTTTTAAGAATATTATATCAATAAATAAAATAGTATTTTTTAAAAACAACTCATTTATGTCAATTTTGACACTATTTAGTAATTGATTTTTTAAAGTAATAAAAACTTTATTCCTTTAGAAAAAAAGGAATTAAATCATCCATAACATGAAAATTTCTTCTAAAAAATTCATGTATGGTATCAAAATGTTCCAATTACATTTATTTTAATATTTATAATATCATTTATTTGAATATTTCATTAATAAGGTAATCACTGCATCATCAATGTGTCATAAATAAATTTATTTATTTAATGTCTAAAAATTATAAAAAATACCATGATGTAGGAAATATTTTTATCTTTATAATTAATATTTATAGTAAAATAGATAAATTATATAACCCCACCTTAAAATTTCATTAGTAAAAAGATACATGTTTATGTTATATTTCCCATTACTTTAAATTAATTATTATAACATGTCATTTTCTATTCCAAGTGGTTATAAAATAAAACATTTTTGGCATAAGTATTGTTTTGGTCACCCATGATTCATCCAATATGATTAGTTCATGTGGTAGGGTAGTTTTATATTATTATAATATTGTTTTTACCCTTATCTACCAGATTTACCCTTTTACCATGTTAAATAAAAATAATTATGGAAGTCACTATTCATAAAGTATAAAAATAAAAGGGAACTATTTACATAATTTGTGATTCTAAATAAAAATATTGAATCAATTTTTCTAAATTAAAAACATAGAATTTTCAAAAATTAATTAAAAATTAATTCATGTTGTCAAAAAAAGTGGGTTTTTAAGAAGTATAAACTATCAAAAGATTGACAAGTGTTTATGTCCAATTTAAAATTGAAATAAAATTAAATGAACAAAATTGGAGTAAATGATAAAAACAAAATCCAATTAAACATTAAAACAAATTAAAAATATAATATATCTATATAAATAAATTAGAGGAAATGGAAGTTTTGAATTAAAATACAATATTTTTAAGTGTTAACTAAAATATGAATTTTATTAGAAAAATAAAAAAAATTGAACTAAAGTAAATTTTGATGTCCCAATTCCAGAAGATAATTTTATTTTTTTCAAATAGAATATATAAAACTGTTAAAAACTATATTTGGAATGGGTGCACCATCAAAAGGCGGAAAAACTGCATTTCATGAAAAATACTTCTTTTATCCGAAAAATTGAATTTGTTCTTATATCATGTCTAGAAAATACATAAGATGAATGTTAATGTTATATAGAATTAAAAATGTGGTTATTTATATTCATAAATACTAGTTTATATCCCATTAAATAATAATATTTTAATAATATATCATTTTTTTATTGAAACTTGGTATTTCTTACAATGAAATCTTTCACAGAAGGTCACTCTTGCATGTAAGACAAGCCAAGTCAGCATTGAGTATAGCGAAAGCTTCATTTGGTCTTGTGTATAACATAGTCCAAACTTAGTTCTTTCATACATTGAACAAAATCATTACTCAGTGTTGCATGTATCGTATGCCAACTCAGTGTTGCGTGTAACAAATGACACGTCAGTTTAGTGTGAAAGGAATGTTTAACTCAGTTCATGGAAAGATATAAATTAAAATTTTAATTTTATTGGAAAAAATGTTCCATCAAAACTTGAGGTGTTAAAATTAAAGTTATGTAAGTGCAAAGAAAAGTTAATTAAGGCTAAAATAAAGTTAAGTAAGGCTAAAAAATTAATTAAGGGTAAACTAAAATTAAGTAAGTATAAAAAAGTTATGTATGTATAAAATAAATTTTTGTAAGGGTAAAATAAAGTTAGGTAAGGGTGAAATAAAGTAATGTAAGTATAAAATACATTTAAAGGTTAATTAAGGCTAAACTAAAGTCAATTAAGTGTAAAAAATTTTATTTAAGTATAAACTGATGTAATGTAAGGATAAACAAAGTTAACTAAGGATAAAATAAAGTAATTTTATGGTACAATAATGTTATGTATGGGTGAAAAAGTTAATTTTGGGTAAAATAAAGTTAATTAAGGGTGAAATAATGTTATTTAAGGGTAAAATAAATCTATATAAGAGGAAAAAATGTTATATCAGGGTAAAAATAAATTTTTATAGGTTATATAATGGTAAACTAAAGTTAGATAAGTGTAAAAAAAAGTTAAGTAAGGGTATACTAAAGTTAAGTAAGAGTAAAAAAATTCAAGCTTGGGTGAACAAAATTTATGTAATAGTAAACTAAATTTAAGTAATGGTATACTAAAATAGCTTCACATAATATTAATATATAAATATTTATAAACAAAAACTATTCTAACATGAAAAATATAAACTTTAGTAATATATAGATAGTTTAAAATAATATTAACACAGATACATGTAAATGAATTCATTTAGTATGAAAATAAATACCTCTAAACTATATATAATAACTAAAGCTATGAAAATATAATTAAAATGAATATAAATTATCTTTTCTAACCATACCTTCCCAATCCAAATCAATCATAATAAAATAAAATTTTACCAAAAGGAAAAATATTACCCTAATATATTTTAAGAACTAAATATAAATAATATTAAATTGAATGAAACTAAATACAATAAATCATTAAATGAACTAAAAATTAACAAAATCTATGAAAGAAATCTAAATCATAAGATGTATTTAATATAACTATAGCTAAAACATATACTAAATGAAATTTAAATTAATAAAATTGAACTAAACCAAAGCACAATAAACCAATACAAATTAATTTAAAATTAACCTTTTAAAACTAATCTAATCATATTGACCTAAACTAATCTAAATCGATAAGTTTTATTCATAAATAAACCATAAAAATTTGAATTAGATCTATAAGTGTTGAATAAACATAAAAAAATATTACTCAAACTGAATCCATCCAAACATAGTGGAATTGATATAAAATGAATTTGAACCAATATAATAATACAAAACTAATCTGAATATAGCTTCACCAAAACAATCCAAATTTTCTCATTTTACTTTGATTGATTATAGTTTTTCATAGTTTTTAATAATAAAATACATTTTTTAAAATTTAATTTAATTGGGTTTGGTTATTTTTAATGAAATATTGGTTTCAATGAGTGAATTTTATATAAAAATACATCATTATTAAATAATGTTCATCTATATTTAATTTCATTATAGAGGGAATTATTTAACATTGAAAGACATATTCCTCAAGAATTTTTTTATTTGAGAAGAAAGGATAAATGTGGAAGTGTTGTAGAAGAACTGAAAAAAATATTGTAAGTTTTAATTTACTGATATCAAGTTTTAATATCTATTTTTAACTAAATAGTTCATTTATATTTTCAACAATGTGCTTTGTAGAATGTTGATGAGCAGAAAGATACCAAATTTGGGGAAAATAATTATTTACAATAGATATTAGGAGATGAGAACCATGGTTGAGTATGATATCAACCAGGAAATAGTATTTACCCCACATGGTAATTTATCGTTTTAGGTATATTTAGTAGTATTGGTAGCATCGACTTAGAAAAAACTCATGTAAAGGAAACAAAGGCTCATATTGAGGCAATAATGAAAAAAATAACCATGAATGGGAAAGAATGAAGTAAAAGAGACAATGAGAAATTTATGAATTTTATAAAAACATTATGTCAATAATTTACTCCAGATATGGCCATGGTGTTTAATACATGAAATTTGATGATCCATTCATTATATGATCATCAGATGATGGTGATGATGGCACTAGTGGTGGTTGGGATAATGAAATTTCTTGTGATGGTGATGGCGATGCTGATGGTGATGATGGTGGTGATGATGATGATGATGGGGATGTTGATGATGATGATTTTGATGATGATGTTGATGATAATGGGGATAATGATAATAATGATAGTGGTGGTCGTCATGAACGAGATATTGATCCTCTAAATTTCTGACTGATATTTATGACACATCATGTCTGATTACTAAAAATGGTTGCATATAAGTGTTAGGATTCATCTTTTAGTTATCAAATGATCAAATGTAAAATATAAAATATATGTGATGTTCTAAATGTGAATTAAGACCTGTTCAATGCATTAGAATTTTTTTCTATATTGGATTCTAGTTGTTTGAGGTGTGGGTGTAGGTGATTGAGGTGTGTGATAGTTCTTGGTGAAGATGAAAGGTTCTACTGGGTTCTTTAAAGGAGGAAGTCTATACCAATGGTTTATAAAACTGTTGGTATAGATTGTAGACCCATGTTTTAATGAAACCATTTGAAAAGGGAAATCCATGAGAGTTATACAGACAATTTAAAAGAAATCATTAGTATAGATCCATCCCTATATCTTGTATTCCTAATGATTAGAAAACTATATGTATCTATACATATGATTTCTTATTCTATACAAATATTTTAAAACTATTATTATTGGGACTATTTTTAGTAATGATATGTCTTAAAAAGTCCCGCTGAGAAATGTCATATATTCCAGAAGAATTCTCATTTCTTATTTATATTACATTATCATGCGTGAGGATCAAATATATTTTGTATCATTGGAAAATATATTATGCATTTATAAAAAACTTACACAATAGCAAAAATATTTTTGGCATCTATGCCTTTACTTAATTATATGAATTCTAGATCAGATATATCTAGTATTCCTAAAAAACCTTATAAATGAAAATAAAATTTTATGCATCTCATTACTTGATACAATAGTAATCATGAATTTGATATCAATTTATGAAAATTAAATCATGATGGAGTTTATGAAATTTCATTAATACAGATCAATAAATATTCAAAAATCATGATTCATTAAATAAATATTCTCATGACTATAATTTTTTTTACCTACCCCCATATCACTCATTTAATTTTATCAAAAATAATTTTTAAAATAAGGTATAATGGTATTTCAAGTTAATCTTTAATAAATTAAAAAAAAAATATAGAAAACATTTGACCGTGTTTTTAAATTCCTACAATGAAAATTGTTATGTTAAAATTTAGGGGATATACAAATATAATGATTTTCAAACAATATTCCCCAATTCATTGAATCTTATCCTCTTTCACTCTCTATATAGTCTTGTTCCTTCTTTCATTGTAATCATGTACTAATAAAGGCAAAAATACTAGTGAGTGTAAAAAAACCATTCCATTTGTGATAAAAAATAATAGGATTATTTTATTATATCCTTAATTTTAAAATAATTTCAAAAATATTAATTCTTAATAAATAAAATAAAACTTGAGTTTTCTCATATGAACACATTATTTAATTTAATTTATCTAAAAATGACCTTAACATTTAAAGTATTATAATAAGATTAGATTTAATATATAATATAAAGTTGTTTGAAACCTTATTGTGGTTAAAACTAAGTATTTTATAGTCTTGAAGAATTAATATGCAAGTCAAGGGCTGACCAAGCATGGTAATAAACCTCCTTTAACACTTCAACCTACAAATAATTTTAATATTATTTGATTTATTTCTATATTTTAATAAATTATTATTCCCTATATCCATATTATTATTTTTATTTATCTTACTCAACAAAATACTCTGACTTATTTTTCTTAATTTAAGAAAAGGTAAAAGATTTTTACTTCCCAAATTCTATCCCATATTCAATATCATTATTAAAATATTTTATGTATCTTTGATAGATTTAATATTTTCCTTATTTTTTTATTTTTATTTCAATTATTTAAACCATTCCAAATTATTAATTTGAGTGTTTTTTTATAAATTTTGTATTTTTGGTGTATTTTGGGATATAATATGAACATTTCATAATTTTGTAATTTTAATAGATTTTCGTCACATGGGTATTATGGGAACAACTTTTAATTTTTTTTCCAATTTGAGTGATTAATTTTTTATTATTCCTTGGTTTATGGGATTCAAATTTTCCTTTGGAACCAAGAGTTTATTCAAACATATAGAGTCTTGAAAAAATAAATCATGTTGATTTTTTTCAGGAGACAAAGTGGATCCCACCTCCAGAAATGAAGCATAACATTGGATAAATCCCTCCAATTTAGGTTATTATTGATTTAATTGAATAATTACTCACAATTTTGTTTCAATAATAAATTATATAGGGTCATACACTCATTAAGGCAGGGATTGGATGCTAAACATTGAAAGAGAATTTCAAGAATCTTAGGCCAGAATAAGTCATAATCATTAATAATTCTATAAATTATTTAATAAGCATCTAATTAATGTAAAATTTGGATGGGATATATTAAAATAAATTTTAAACAACCTATAAGAATATAAATTGGGGTGATTCAAAGACATGGGGTTCCAAAATAGAGAAAACATTTAGAGGATAGATTTTGGAGGGGTAGCTGTGGAACCCATTTCTTTTCCTCTTTTGTAATACTTTTTTTTAATTTAGTTTTATTTAAAATATAATTTAAATATAATTTATTTTAATTAAAATCTAATTCATTCATGTTTTTTAATTTTATGTCTTCTTCCATCCATCAACCCTGTTTTCTTTTTTTTTATTTTGTGATTTTATGTGTGTGTTTTTCTTCTTCTTCTTTCCTCATCCTCATTTTTTTTATTTTATTATATTCTTTTCTTATTATAATATCCACCATGAAATATTAACATAAAAAATGTGGGGCTAACTTGAGTCTTGGATCGGGGGAGGAAAGTGTAAATTTCATTTATTTTGTAGTTAAATTCTTATGTTTTAGTAAGTTTGTAATTAGCACGAGAGATGTGCATGAGTGTGGAAATTTTCCTCCATGACACTAATCTCAAAATCATATCCTAATATTTTATTAAATATTTTTCCATCCCTTATATTGGATATAATCTCTTCATACGATGTATTTGATCTATTCAGTGGATGAAATGTAATATGATAGAGCCAGGTCTTGGAAGATGTCACACTCTTAGTCGAGGTGTGCCATCAACCTTGAATATAGGTGGAAGTGTATTTGAGATTTGTAAAATGTATTATGTATTTCATAAAAATAAAATAATAATAGAAATTAATAAATGTGATATTAGAATTGAATTATCAAACTTAATCTAAACACCAATAAGGAGAATGGTGGAACCCATTAACAAAACCCCAAAGGCCAAGTCCTTTATTCAATAATCACATTATATCATTGTATGTTAGTTTAATTTTTTTATAATTTAATTTATCTTCAAAAATCCAATTAATTTAATAAAATTTAAAAAAATAATTTGTTCTTAGGTGAATTAGATTAAGTAAGTGAACAAATTAAGAAATCTTCTCAAGTGAGATGACCTTGGTTAGCCATTTTTATACACCAGAAAAACATAAAATTTTCCTTTTTCTACAACCTACGATAGACATTTTTAAAAACATCACACTATTTCTAGGGAGGCAGTTCTATAATATAATTGTTAATATTTTAATCTTTTAAAATTTTAATTTTTTTTAAAAAACTTTTTATGATTTTTTTAAATGATTATTTCTTTAATTCATGGAACAATTACCCATTGGTGAAAGAACCAATTATTGAATCACCCTTGTCCATAGAGGATATTATTTCTTTAACATTTAGATAGATTCTGTTATTTTGGAAGTAAAATAATGGGGAGTATAAATTCAATGAATTCATAGCTATCCTGAGGGAAGAAATGAACAAACAATTTTTTGAAGTGATGTCCCGAGAGCTAACAGAGTTCACCCATTACTTTCTAGAATTTTATAATTTGGACAAGGTCAAAGTAGATTCACCCATAGTCTTCCCTTATTTTTATAAGGATATCTAAGAAATGGAGGATCCTAACCATCTACCTCCATCTTATACTACTCAACTCTAAGAGGTTATTTTCAATAAAGAAGATAGGGAAGTCGAATAAACTCATAGATATGATAATTTCATTAAATCATTGTCTTCTATTTTTTTAATCAAAATTTAATATAACCTCTAATTGATTCAAATTTTTTCACTCTATCAAAAATTTTATTTCCTTGGAGGATGAGGATGAAATATAGGAAGAACCTAACGAAGAACATATAGATCTCTCTGAACATGATGAACACTTATTAGAGGGAGTTCAAGAGGATATGAAAGTGGGTTTTCCTGAGAAAAATGAGACACATAATACTCACATTAAAAAGGAATAATTTGATATTGATTCTTCATGATTTATTTTTTTCAAATAGAATTAGACTCTTACATTCCTTTTGATTATTACATTGAGGAATCAAACCTTGAGAAAACAATAGAGAATGAAGAAGTTGTAAAAGTGGAAGCCAAGAAAGAGGATAACTCATTCATTGTCCAACCCACACCATGATATTTTTTTCTCATTACCATGGGGGAAGATTTAGAATACTATATACATAGATTCTTCAATAAAAACAAACAAGTTCATATTGGAAAGATTAATTTTTACTAGTTTATGAGAAAGAAACTACACCCACCATAATTTTGGGGATAACTAACTTAAAATACCCATATGAAGTCAGTAAAAACCCATGGACCACTCAGGGGATCATACTAAGAGTTATAATTTATTTATTTATACTAATATCAATTTTGATCTTATGAATTTAGCTTTCTATTTCATTTTTTTATTAACTCAGCAGGAATATTACTCTATATTAATTTTTTTGAGCAAAAAAAACATGAATCTTGTGATTTATTGAGTAATTTTCTTTTATAAGTTCATCATGGAAGAAGGTAACCCCTAAAAAGTGGAATAAAGAGGAATATACCTCATGATAAAGGGATTTTAATTTTAATTTTTAACTTTTAAAATCCATACATTTTTGTCTAACAAGATGTTTTGAGACTTAAAATGAACGTGCATTCCCACAATTGAATTATGATTTAATTATCTAGGTGAAATATGTTTCTTAAAAATCTAGTGATTCCATGTTTTAGATTTCAATATTAATGAAATTTAATGGGTAAAATGGAAAATAAGTTGATTATAGTGAATCATGGATATTAAAAGGAGGACTCATGATTTTAGGGAATTTATTGATTCATGTAAATGAAATTTCCCAATAATTTTTCATACTTTAAATTTGTGAAACTCATGTGAATTGATTTTATATTATTAACCATTCCATGAGTGATTTTACAATATAATATTTCTTATTCCAAAGATTATTTCTAGACCAAGTACTTTATATTTTTTATTGAGCATATTTCTTGAGTGATCTTGGGCAATGACCTTGACCAGAACATTCATCTGAACTTATGAAATCTATGACTATGCAAAAACACATTTAAAATTATTGAGGTATATTTTGATAAACCACATATCCTTAAAATACCACATTCAAATCAATCTTTCTTTATCCCATAGAGACCATGAATGAACTTTATAGGGATGATCCATGTTTCAATCCATCTTTATCCATTCCTACCCTATTCTTGGTATTAGCATGATATTTTAAATTTTAAGTTTGTGGGTGAAGAGAATCACGGTGGATGGGATTATTTAAATTGCAAGGAAAACATGTGGGGGTTATTACTGTGGGAATAAATAAATTTTTGTGATTCATTCATGATACTTCACTATTATCCTCTCTGGAATTAAAAAACAGAGAATGAAAAAAAGAAAAAAAAGAAAAGGAAAATGGGCTATGATTTGGGAAAAACAGAAATCACCAATACTAGACCAATTATTTTTATCATACGTGTTTAGGTGGTGAATTCAAGGTATATTGTAATCATAAATTTATAAAAAATAATTTTTTTAAAAGTTTATTTGTAAAAGGAATAAAATATAAATGTTAAAAAATATTCTAGAGGGTGCACAAATCATTTATTATGCTTTATTAGATCATAACATTTACTCTGAGTTTTGTGGAAGTGGGAGTTGCTACATTGAATGGGATAATTTCATTAAACTTTTTTTAATATAATGAATTGAACTTAATAGGTAAACCAACTCCTCATGTCTTAATTTTTAAATCATCAAATCCTACCATCCTTAAGCCTTAGAGTCATTTGATCCTTGATTGAAAAGTTCTCATTATTTTATGTTCTTTTTTCTATTAATAATGTAGATAAAGTAGTTATTTATAATATTTTGGATAAGGAAATTGTTCTCATGATATGATCATAACTCAACTTGAATTATATCATGAGTGATGATAGGAAAAAATCTATTATGAGGTTGATCATTATTTGATGTGTTTAATAATAATGAATTTAGGAACTTAAATGAATGAATGGTTACGTTCCCTAAATTCTCAAAAAGGAAAAGTAAAATACATGAATTGATTATTTCTTTGAAAAATTATAAATTGAATTGACATTTTTTGTGACATTTGATAATTTTATTTGACATTGATTTTTTTTTCATTTTATTTATTTGGAATTGGAATATTGTTAACACTGACACCCTTTGATTTTCAATGTTGTGATTTCATGCTTGAGGAAAATAATGGTTTAAATTTGAGGGAATTGATAGATATTATAATTTCCTCATTATTTATATGTATATTGATTATTTAAAATCTACCTTATTATCATTTTCTATGTATTTGTGTGAATTTTTTATTTTTGGTGTGTTTTGGGCTAAAATATGAAAATTCCTTAATTATGGAATTTTAACAATTTTTTATCACATGGGTATTTTGGGAATAAATTTTAAAATCTTATTTAAATTAAATTGATTAATTTTTTATATAATTAATTAATTTAGGGTATTCAACATTGTATTTTGAACAAGGATATGATTTGAACATTTAGAGGCTTGAAAAATCAATCAATTTGTAAACTTATTCATGTGGACAGAGTGGAACCCACCTCAAAAAATGAGTCATAACTCAAGATAAACACAAAAAATTGTGGTTATTACAACTATAGTTCAATGAGGACTCAAAAGATAATTTCAAAAATAACTTACATTGAGTTATACACTCATTAAGGTGTCCATTGGATGCTAAACATTGAAGGAGAATTTCTTGAATTCTAGGAAAAAAAGTCATACTCATTAATAATTACATAACACCATCAATAAATGTCAAATTAATGTGATATTTTGAGGGGAGATAGGAAATAAAATTTTTAACAACCTATAAGTAGGTACATTATGGTTATTTGAATACATGGAGTTCCAAATAGGATAACAATTTTAGAGGATAGATTTTGGAGGGGAAGTTGCGACACCTATTTCTTTTCTAATTTTATTTTTATATTTATTATTTTTCACTTTAGTTTTATTTCAAATTTAATTTCAATTTGGTTTCTTTTAAATAAAATTTAATTCATTATTTTCTTTACTTTTTTTCTTCTTCAATCCATCCACCCTCTTTTATTCTTTTTCATTATATATATATTTTTTATTTTTTTTATTTCATGTGTGTCTTTTTCTTATTCTTCTTTCCTCATCACCATTATTTTAATTTTATCATATTCTTTAATAATTATTATATCCATCATGACCTGTTACCCAAGAAATTAATGGGCTAACCAGAGGCTTGTCCTGGGGGAGATAAGTGGAAATTTCATTTATTATACACTTAAATTATTAGGTTTTATTTTGTTTGTGATGATAAAGAGAGACGTGCATGGGTTCGGTGATCATACACCATGGCATAGATCTCAAAATCATTTCTATTATTTTATTAAATATTTTATCTCCCTCATATTGGATACAAGAACTTCATATTATGGATTTTATCCATTCAACAGATAAAATGACATACAATAGATCCAGGTCATGGAAGATGTCACACACTCAATTAAGGTGTTCCATAAACCCTGATCATAGGAGGAGGTGGACTTGATATTGCAAAAGGATTCATGATTTAAAAAGAAAAGAATAGTAATTCCGGAATTATATCTCATAATTGAATTATCAAACTTAATCTAAACTCTAAAAAAAGAGAATTATGGATCCCATGAACCAAACCACAAAGTCCAAGTCCTTTATTTACTAATCGCATTATATCATTGCATGACATTTTAATTTTTTTAGAATTTCATTTTTCTTCATAAATAAAATTTCATTCATAAAAAATAAAACAAATAATAATAATAATTTCATAGGTGAATTAGATTAGGTAGGTGAAAAAATTGAGAAAAATCCTCAAGTTAGATGACCTTGGTAGGCCATAGTGATGTACTAGGAAAAAATAGGAATTTTCTTTTTTCCATGCCCCATGATAGGCACGTGTCAAAACTAATGCTTTAATCACATGTGACAGGGGGAATTAATTTTTTATTATGTTACATAGGTATATTCTAGTGATTAATACTAGGTAGTCTCTCGAATATGAGTTCACACAAAACATTTGTCACATTTTAAATAGAGGAAAAATGTACTGTTTTTGGAATTGTTTGGTTTTGAATGAAATAAAATAAATTTAATAAATTAAAAAAATGATTCAAATGAAATTGGAAACTTATATTATTGAAAACTATTATATGAGAAGGGTGATTAGGTTAGGGTCTATTTTCTAGTCGCAATGATATCCTTGTTCTATTTAATTAAATTCTCTTCTACTAAGTTGATTAAAGTGAGATTCCATGATAATTTTCTCTCACTCCCTTAGTGAAATGGTTATGGTGAGAGAAAACCTTAACAATCTCTTAGGTTAGTATACTATAATTCCTTATGAAATATATTTCTAATAAATATCCTTACACGACTTAGGCAATATCCAATAGGGTTTTTTCATCCCAAAAAATCAAGAACATCCACTATCCCTTTCACACATACAAAGGATTGTCGAGTACTTCACCACTAATCCTTGGTATATTCAGTCATATTTAAACCAAAACCTAGTTAAGGGATTAAAGGATCATTTATTAATTACAAAAACAATAAAATTATTGAAAAATAAATACAATCGTACTTGATAATAAAAACTGCTCCGTGAAATTGAAAACAACACCACAAAAGAGAGAAAGCTATTTCATTGAATTAAGTCCAAGAACTCAAGCATTAAAAAATATAAAACCAAACATGAAAAAATAAATAAAATGTTTAAGCTAACATGGTAAGGGTAATAGATATGAATAGGGAAGAATAAGTCAATAAAAAACTAAGAAAAATAAAAGGGAGAGAAGAAAATTAGAAAATTTATCCTCTAAAATTTTTACTCTAAAAGTTTTATCATATTTTTAGATCCCATTTATTTGAATCAGCCAAAGGTTTCTTCTTATAGGTTGGTCCAAATTTAATTTTATATCACCCCTCAAAATGTTACATTAAATGTACATTTATTTAGGATGTTATGTAATTATTAACAAGTATGAGTTTTTGTGGACTAAAATTCCAGAAATCATCCTTCAGTGATTAACATAAAATGACCACCTTAATGGGTGTATAACTCCATGTAATTTATTTTTGAGATGATATTGTCAGAAATATTTCAATTAAAAGTATAATAACCTCAATTGGATGTTTTTATTCCAAGTTATTCTTCATTTCCCATGGTGGGGTCCAATCTGTCCACCCGAACATTTTTTCCACATGATTTATTTTTTCAGGACTCTATATGTTTGAATTAGATATTGGTCTAGAATAAAAAGTTTAATTCCATTAAAAAATTAATTCTAATAAATAATAAATCAAATTAGTATAATACTTTAAAATTTATGCCAAGAATACCTTTGTGATTAAAATTTGTTAAAATTTTAGAATTAATCATTTTTCATATTTTAGCTCAAAACACACCAAAAATACAAAATTCTTGAAAATACAATCAAATTGATAAATTTGAAGGGTCTAAATAATTTATATAATTATAAAAAATTATTAAAATATTATATCTACCAATATTTCTTCAAAACTAGTATCAATTTTAGATTTATCCTTATATTTTGACTTAGAGATTTACCTTCTATTTTAGGCACTTCATTTGATTTGGATACATCCTTAAACATTCTCAAATTTTTTAAACCCCATCCATGTATATATATTTTCCTCTAAAATTTATATATTTTTTAATTGTGAAACCACAATATCAAAATTAAGCATAAGTGGGAACTCATAATGTATACTTAATCTATAACTACATTGTAAAAAAAAAACCACCTAAAAATAAAACAATAAAACTAAACCAAAATCATAAAAATTTAGGTAAGAAAATATTTTGTCTTAATATACTAAACCTAATATTATTATATGTATTGATGTATCTTACAAGTACAACAAAAACATTGAACACCCATGAGATTCTATTAATTATCAGGGGAATCATGTTTAAAATTTATAATATGCCAATTCTTAAAACTAAAACAAACAAAGAGGAGTAAAAATTAAGTTTTAGGTTGAGTCCTATGAAATTATAATCCTTCAAATAAAACCTTGATTTAAATTCTAAGACTCTTTATTTTAATGATTGAAATAAAACCAAACTAATTAAAAGTACTTAAATGATTAAATAATAATGAGATTTTATCGATCATGGGTTATGATATTTTTGAGATTATAGTATTCAAAATGAATGAACTTATTGTTATTAGAGTTGCATCTAAAAAATACCATTGAATTTATAATCATTATTTAATTATCAAACAACTATTTTCTTACAGTCATTGACTTTAACTCATTTAATAATCAGTTGATGTAATAACATGTTTAGATTAAGAAATTGAATCTCATTTTATGGTCAAGAAATAATGAAAGAATATAGATCATTTAGTTGATGAGAGTTCATAAATCAATATAACAATGATCATATTAATGAAATGATGAAAGTACTATGAACAATGAATAAATACATATACCTACTAAAAATTACTTAGAAATAATAATATAAATTATTCATTTAATAAACCTTTATTATAAAACTCCGAAAAAATGTTTAACCCTTTATAACACTACATAAAAATGAATTTGAATTCATGATCATTATGAAAGAGGGTCCTAATAAATCCAAAATATCATTGACCGTATCCCTTAAAACTATGTTATCATCCAATAAATGTCCTATTAAATTCTAGTGTGTTTTTCTCTAATAAAAAATAACACCTATATATAGGACATTTCCAAAAAATTAAATCATCCCATAAAAAAGTTATTATTATTTAATTAACATATATTCCAAAATAAAACTCTAAATCTCTAAAAATAACGGTCAACCCTTGATTAAGTTTCTCATCATATATTTATTATATCTTTATATCTTTTCAATATGATTGATTACATCATAATCATAAAATATTTACACTAAAAATCATTATGGTTCTTTGATTAGTATCCACATATATAATCATCATGATACTAGTTCACCTCAAAAATCAACTTATTATGCAATATATATCATTTCTTCAATGTTTTAGTTTAATTTATATGGTTATATCCGAATTAATAAAAATATATCTTAAGCACTAAAAATGGTATATATTTCATAAAATGTTTGTACATATTTTAATTTACCATAAATATTAATGTTTCAATGCTCTTATTTTATTGAAATTGTTCAACCTTATATAGATATTTTGATGCAATAATCTATAATTTGTTTTTTATATTTATTACATAACCTTGAACCAATGTCCTCAAAATATTAAAATCATAACATATATTTATTAAAAGATGATTTCTTACTCAACTCTTAAAAAGATACAAAAATATACCAAATAGATCCAAATGATAGATCAAATCCTAAAACCATAAAGACACAATATTTGGGGTGTTATTAAATCATAAAATATCTAAATAATAATATATAACTTTATATAAATAAAATCTATAAAACCATGTGTATTTTACTTCAAAATTTCCAATGAAATGAAAAGTACAATGAAACATTAAGACATGTGAAGAAAAATGAAAAAAAAATGTTGTGATCATACATGGAAAAAAATAAAAGCATATAAAATAATAATATATAGCAATGAACTCATAGCTCAATGAAACCAAACAGTGACCTGGGATGACTATAAAAAAATAGAGTATATCATTCACAAGGCCTCTCAAGACATCAAATTAGATAACTATATTTTCCCATATGTTTAGATGTTACCATCTATATGTCAATATTATCAATTAAGTTTTAAACATCTCACAAAAATAATACATCTTTATTTTAGAAAGATCATAAGGATTTACACACAAAACGGAGGCCTCGTGGCCATACAAATAGCTACTTTAGAATATCATTACACAATTGTGGGGTTATAAAGCACTAACCATCTATGCAAAATTAAGGAATACTAGAAAAACATCATAGATAATAATTTAATGATGATAATAATGCTTGTATAATGATTACCTAACTCTATGGACCCTTGGATTATGGATCTCATAGTGTTGAATATGTTATGTAGAGGGATATTGTATAGTCATATCAATAAAGTCATAAAAATTTAACAAAGGATGTATTAAATTTGTGTTAGTGACTCATAAATAAGAACACATTATGAATATCCAATGCATTTATTTTCAAATTTTCTTTCCATATAGGCTATTTGGTTTATTTTATTGGGGAATACATAAATAAACTAAGATTATAGGATTTCAAATCCACCCATGTAGTATATTTAAGTATAATCTGAGACACTATTTTAGATTTATGAATATTTATAGAATCCTTCCTAGTAACAATACTAGTTACCCTTCTATGAAAATAATTTATTGATATTGATGCATTTAAAAGTATACTAAAAAATAGAATTACGTTTCATTACATTTAATCATAATAATTGAATAATTTATAATTAAAATACATATAGGATGGCACTTTGAAATTTATTTCAATTAAATAAGTAATATAATATGTGGGGAGGAAAAATGTGTTATGATATATGGATTGTGACCATGAAAATTGTTTCTTATATAACCCCATAAAGGGTATAAATACATACATATTTTGAAGAAATATAATGAGGAACATCATACATTTTATGTTGATGTGATGAGAACCAATGGTGTTTTTTTAATATTACACAAAGGGGAACATAGTTCCTTATATATTATGTCTATAAAACTAGGATCAATTGGAAAAGGGTTTCTAAAAATATATTAGTGTGTGGAATACACATGATAAGCCCTATAGGGTTTTCATAAGTAAATGAGACATGTGGTGGAATGAGATACTTACACTAGAATTATGGACTATAATTATCAATTCTTTAGATTAAATTAGTAAAGGAGTGTCGCTTATAATAGAATGTTAGCTATGGGGAGGAATGAAAAATGAATTTGGTGAAGGTTAACCGCATGAAAAGGGGTTGGATGAAACAAATTCCTTGGGATAAGGATAAGGGCTAACTTAGATAATTATAGTTAAAGAATCTATTTTGTTGAAATAAAATGTTTAAGACATGGTAGGTGACCTTGATGTGGGTGAAGTCTAGGGTAATCCATGGGAGATGGGGAAAACTAATTTGGTTAATATACTCAGAAGAAGTTTTTCCATTGATTTTAATAAATTCACTAGATTGAAATTGAGCTACTTCATCTAGTTAGGTGACTTGGGTGAGTGTTATGCTCATGTCAAGCCCAAGGGATTGTCATGGACATCTTAGATTAAATGGAAATTAAAACCTTTATATTTATCCATTCTTACCGATATTTTTTTTCTATCCAAATCATATTTTTTTATTTTCTAATAACACTTTTAAGGGGTAAGTGTGAACCCTAATATAAGCCCACCGAATTCAACCCATCGTGGAAATAAAACATCACCACACCTGAGTACTTTCAAAATTCAAATTCAAAAAATCCATCAAACGGATTACAGACCATGTGCTGCCGTGCTTCCCGAGAAACCAACCCTCGAACACCTCACCGCCATCATCACGTCGCCGACATCAGTCAAACGCCAACTGCCGTCAACATCTCGCTGGAGATGAAGAAAACCACGCCGTCGACGGTCGATACGTCGTCACCATCCACCTCCTGACGTCACTCGTTCAGAATAACATCCCAAAGACCCTTGAATACCACCATGCAGCTCCACCTCAGAGATAATGGTGGAATCTGGATCCAGAGCAGAGAACAGATCGGACATACGATGAAGAGGAAGGGATCAGGAACCACCGGAGACCGTTGAAGACTATCGACGCACCGAAAAACTTCCGTCGTCATCCATTCATCACCGCACCAGAAACAAAATCACCAAAACCAAAAACACCAAACACCAGAACATTCCAAACGCATACCATCATCATTGATGAGGATGAAAGGCCAAACACCTCCAACATTAGACCTTTAAAAAACCAGTCACCATCGAGGGGGAACAACTGAGAAAAAGCCTAGGGCTATAAATTGAACAGATCCATAGAACATGGACAATGCCAAACCAACACCTGAGCAGCCGAATATCCATACCAGCACTCCATCGTCACCATCCCAAACCATCTATGTCACCATCGTATTAGACCAATATGGGGTCTTAGTACGACGGTAAAGGCTGAAATGGCAGAGGAGGAGGAAGCAAGAAACTCGGGCCGCACGAGGGAAGAGACAAAGACCAAACTAGGGCCATGGAAACATGAGAGAGCTGAAGGCAATGATAAGATGGAACGAACTGCAAATCGCCGGAGAATACAGAAGAAGGGGGAAACCATAGGGGAAAACCACTAAGACGAATGACGAGTAAACACCAAGTCATGGGAAAAGTGGTATCTAATGAGTATTTTGTGTATAAAAACCTTAAATGAATCAAATAACACATCATTATATCACATTTCATTAGGTTAGGATTTGAAAATTACCTAAAAGAGTTTATTAAGTATTAGGGTTCTTAAAATGGGGCTCGATAAACTTTGTCTAGAGTGGTCTCCCTTTATATCGATGTTCGATCCCAAGGGATCCTTTTATAGGAATAATAGAATTGGTCGTCCAAAATTTGTTGTAACCACTTTGGGAACCCATGTCTGGATGGTGGGTACACATTGGTTAGTGTTAGAGTGTGTGTACTAGATTTGAGTAAGGAATGGATGAGACATTTGAGTATGGCATGTGTGGGTCTTGAACAAGTTGTGTGTGGGACTTGAGAAGAGAACACATGCTTGTATTGAGTAGGGTTCATGTTGGAATTGAGAAGGTATTATGTTTTTGATTCATTTAGGGTTCCCTGATTGGCTTTGTTTAGAGAATTTTCTTGTCCCATAGAATGGTGCACCATGCCTACACAATAACATACATTGACCGTATATTATTTTTTGCTGATATTCATAAAATGATTAACTTAAAATGGTTATAACTTTTGATTTAGGTGTCCATTTTTGGATTCATGATTAGTGAAATCAATTTTAACAAATGACCTACTCCCCACTATAGGGGATACATGTAGGCTATGTTTTTCATTTCCAAAATTCTATTAGATCACCTGTAAAAATTCATAAAAATATATCTATGTTATTTTACTCTAAAAATGAATGAGATCCACAGAATATTCTAGATAGAAGGTTCTCATCATGACATCATGGGATTTGGAAGCACTTTTTAAGGATCACTATCTCTCTGTTAATTAGATGTTCAAATAAGAGGTTATAATAACTATATAATTTGATTGAGAAACCATTTTAAAGGATCTCCACCCCACAATGAATGTGTAGTCTTCAAACCATTGTGATTCTATATGTATAGTTTTTTGTATATTAAGTTACTCCATCACAATGTCACTTAAGCGAGGATTATATAATTGTACTCAAAGAAACATATATTATATATTTTTGGGAATCAATAGTATCTTTATTAGTAAAATAATTAAAAATATAAATTTTGAATAAGCCCATTAATGATTTCATCAGTAGGGAGAACAATATTGTAAAATTTACCCCTACACAATATACCCAAGGTAACAAAATATCACATTATCAACATCAATATATCTAGGTAAAAAATCTAAAAGAACCATGAACTATGTCTTATGGATTATCATAAAGTCCAATATTTATCTACATTAATATCTAAGAAGATATAACTCACCAGTTCATGTACTATAGTCTATCAAGATGGTAAATAGAATGAATTATTAGAATAGTATTATTTGAAATTCATTTTTATAAACCTGGTTATATATAAAACCATATGATAACTCCCAATAAGTCTAAATACACAATGTAAGTAGTCTACCCACATGTACTTTATAATATTTTATAATTATAATAATCACATCACTAAGTTGTTATTCAAAATAATTCATTTCATTAAATAATTTCATAACTAGAATTCTATAGCTCATCAAACTAAATAGAATTTCATAACTCCTGAAACTCACTAAAGGTTCATCAATAATCTTCATCATGGATAATTTCATTAAAACCTAAATTGATGGAAATTAACTAATGTATATAGTCACAATCAAGATAATGGGTTCCACAAGAAGCACCTCATGTGTTCAAATCTTCACAGATATCATTTGATTTCCCACTAATATAACTATGTATAAAATATTATTTTAGAAAAATATTTATCTCATGAGCACTAAATGAACCATTATAATTCAAAAATTTTATCTACATGAGAAAAAAAAACATAATGGTACACTCAAAATTTTCATGGTCAATTCCATCCCCAAATTCATTTTTAAAATATTTAAAATTAAAAAAAAAATAATCTCAAATGGAATTAAAAATAAAACCTTATGAATTATGTTTTTTTTATAAAAATAACTTTTCAATTTTCTAAAAGAGGCACCTCTTAAAAAATCCATTTTTAATGTATTTTAGAATAAAAGAATAATAAATATACAAAATATAGAAATTTTAGGAGGTTTATGCCACATTTATTATGTTTTGTGGAACATTTCACCCCATATGGACATAGGGGTACATGTTGTGAACATGTCACACACTATAAGGGATATTGGCCTCATCCACTCTTTCTCTAATCTAAATTGTAAGATTCTTTTATCGGAATAAATAGAAATATAACCACACCCCTTCTAATAAAGAATGATTTTCCCTCATTTGTTCCCCAAAACAAGTTAAATATCCTCTCACATTTCATAAAATATCACCCTACCTAATTATTATAGAACACGAACATCAATTAAGTTCTGTATTTTGATTTGTTCCAGTTACACCAACTCTATATTAAACTAATAATGGGATATGGATTATACTATTTTTTATATTTTATATAATATAAATTTTTTCTTCCTTTAAAAATTTATACCAAAATTAAATGTTTATATCTAACCACTTTATTTTAGTCCACATCCTAAAAAAATACCATTTTAGAATACTAGATAATGATGCTAAAATTTGGTCATCATCCAAATATGTGGTGTATAGTGGATATTGTATTCTTCTTTACCCATTTACATTCAATATTTCCTTAGTTTTTCTCAAAGATCAATGATGAGAGAGATTATATTTTTCAATTCCCATGATCAAACACTAATCACATTAATAATCCTCTATTTTATTTAGTCTTCACCTTGGTTTAGTGGTGGTGTCTATATTTTAGTGGGATAGAAAAGGCCCGGCTATAACCTTTTTGTTCATAGGTCCAATGAAATCATTACAGGGTGAATCAGTAATTCCTTTTTATTTTATGATTTATCCCTTTTAATCAGCCTGTATAGTCAGTTAAAGATTCAATACCATTTTTTTTATTTTCATCATCCTTACTTAAATATATATAATGTATAAGGCACATAATATAATAATTTACAAGGTTAAGACTTGAAATTCTACTCAATTCTAGGCTTTTATTTCTCAAGTCCTAAGTTTTAAACTATAAATAACTTAATCACAATGTTCAAGATATATTTAAAAATGATTTATAAGAAATATCTTGAATTACCCAAAAAAAATCTCCTAAAATTTGCGGACTTTAAGTGTTTATAGCAGCCACCTCCAAATGTGTTCTTTATAATTGAATCCCTATGGTTGAATCCATCACTTGAAATAATTTACCTTTCCACATAATAGTGATATGGTTATACTGCCTTGCCACAATGCATCATGGATCTTTCAGAACCCATCCTTGAATAGGTATTACAAAATAATCTTTATTTATATAGATATTTGACCTTGTTATTATTCAAGTCTAGACATCCTCCATCTTATGAGGATCTATTTTTATTTCTCAGAAGATCTCATGATGATAAAATATCATAAGTATTAGGAAAGGGTTTCCACCTCCCAAATTCTCCCCGAATTCAACACAATAATATTCATGTTGGAATTCTTCTCTTTATTCTATGATGCATCGTGAAATACTAAATTATAAAGGGTTATTATTATCTGATACAAAATAGATAATATCTAGTATTTTTGTAGTATTTATGCCTCTATTTTCTTATAAAATAATACTTCTTTATTCACCAATATATATATATTTATTGAAAAGTATTTCCTTAATTCATATAGAATTTCAATGATTATATTAAATGAGAAAAAATTTTTATTTGAGCTCATTAAATATCATTTAAATTATTTCAAGGATTTCCATTTAAATCTCATTAAAACTCAAAAATAATAGCCATGTTATATTTAAATATTTGCGACCTAATATTTTTCACCGAACTCATAGATTTTAAATCTGCACGAATACATGAAACACCAAAACATATCCAATGGTGTATCACTCCCCGTGCTATGATTTCGACACCAAGGAATTATGAAAACTAATAAAAATGGAATATTGTATGGCCCATGTCATTTTAATTTATAATCCTTCATATCTTATTTGAGGAACCATGATAACTAAAACACCCTTTTAAATTTCACTAAAACATGTAAGAAATTTTTTTTATTGTTTGTGAATGTCGAACTAACCATGCATACCAAAATTACCATTGACAAGACACTATTGGATGGTGGAATATTAATTTCATAGAACCTATAACATAGCCTCTACTTATTCAATGTGGTTCTATTCTCTTTTATCAATAAATATAAAAAACTAAATCTTTATGCTATGAAGGATTATAATTTGGTATTAGATTAAATCACATGAAATCTTATTTGTTAAGATATTAATTCATTAAAGATCAGAACCAAAGCATCATCTAAATTATTCCAATTTATTTTATATTTATTCAAAATTTATTCTGAAACACTCTCTCTTATTTGGAATAAAAATTTGGAATATATGAAAATTTCATTAACCTTATGTATACATCATAAATATTAGATGAAATTTAAACGGGTTATCATTTTCCATTACGTATCTCCTCAATCTATGCTTATGATTAGTATGACATTTACTCAAATTTGTAATCATGAGCACAAAGACCAGATAATGTATTCACAAGTACCAGTTGATGTTTATGTAGCCAATTATTCTTATGGATCCAGTTGATATCCTTTTTACATCTTGAATTATGGTTAAAAAATGTTGTATTATGCTTAAACAACCAATAATTTATTGTTTTCCTTTAAAAAATCATAGAATTATTTAATTACCTTTATTTAATATGTACCAATCCTTAAACAACTTGTAAAAAATTTAATCCACTATTAAACAATGTATTGAGTTCTCATTTACCATTATACAGATAGTTTCATATTACCTTTAAACATGTGACAAATTAAACTCAAAAACATTTCAGGTAATTCTAAATCAATATAGTTTCCTTTATAATTCCATAAAATGATTTAGAAATTATTTTATCACACACAAACACTTGTCTTCTACTTAAATAATAGTGAATAAAACACCATAATCAAAGGGATTCATTAATGAACATGTCCATCTATGATATCCAAGATGGAATCCAAGACTTATAAATTCCCTTTATATGTAGTATTATAGAAACTCATCATCCTCTAACAATTCCTCTAACACATATTGAGATACTTATAACTTTCTTATTGAAAATAAATATAGCTAAATATATGATATATTTGATCTCCCCCCTTTTTTTGTTTTCAATATCACCAAAAAATAGTCAATGTAAATATGTGTACAAATTTATTTCTACTTATTAAAAATGTTATGAAAGGAGTCATTTAGGGATGAACCTCATTATTTTACTCCTAATTCACATTAAAAAAAGGGTTATATAATAATAAAATATTCTCCCATTAAAATATGAATTTTATCCTGATCCTCTTATAAGAGAAGGATGGAACCACACAAAACTTATCCAAGAGCCTTAAGTTGGTCCACTATAAGTCTATATGGGGAATCCTAGTGTATTAAAAAACAAAACACACCAAGTCATAAAAACTATTTATCATCATGTCCATATATGATACTACTTCCAAAACATGTCATTTTGGAGCTATAAAGATACATTTTTCATGAAATACATACCATAGAAACATCTCAACAAAAGATCAGAAATTTCCAGTCAAAGGTAATCAACTCCCCATTTTTATTATTATTGTTATAAAATAACACCCCATTAAAAAATTTGAAAAATATAAGGGTGAAAAAGATTAATTGGAATACCAAAACCTTCAATTCTTATAGGGTTTTTAAATTTTTGAATTTAATGAAGATTTGGATTTTTTGGTATCTTCTTCATATTTTTCTACCACTCAAGGGATAAAATCACTTCATTCATTATGTATGATTCTTATTCAACATTAATCCATGAAGAGAACTTAATTGTTACCATTAATATATATTAAGAAACTCATCCCACTCCTCTTATTTGGTTTCTTTAATTCCATGTTTGTTAGAACATAAAAAATGATGGGAATAAGGAGGGAATACCTTTATTTTTAATGAGACCAAGAAGTTTGAGATATGTCTCTCAACTAGGATATTCCATTCTTCCCAATCTCATTATTAAGAATACTCTTCAAGTTTTTTTATTTAATTTTATTATAATTTAACCTTATAGAAATATTTCTGTCTCGCTATTATTAATAAGATTCAAATATGGGGTCTCTTTGACTATATGGAAAACAACGACACATTAAAACTCTTGTACTAGCCTCTTTTTATTCATATTTTTTCCCATGTAGTAATTTCAAATCGTCATTTACAAAATGACCAATGGACTTGCATCTCCCACACAACTTTTCTTAGGCTTCCAGTTTTATTTCCTCATAAGCAAAATTTTCTTATTGCATTTAATCTCTGCATTTTCCATTAGGATATTTTCTATGTTTTATAATTATTCTTTTAATATTATAAAATTTACCAGTCAGTGAGATCTTTTATGTGGTTATTTTACCTTAAATAATTTTCCTTTTAAGATAATTAATTGTTTATATAGAATTATTTATTTTTTTCTCAAGTATTACCCATTTAGATTCCTGATAGTTTCTTTGTAATGACATGTTGTACCAGTAGACATATTTCCCAAAACATCCACAAAACCATAAACATACCATGAAACATGATCTTCTTATATATTGATATGTATATTTTAAAAAATATTCTTGTTTCCCTATAATATTCCATACTTTTTTCCTTCCCCTTGGTGGATTCTACCTTTTTTATCTCCTATTTATAGCTCATTATAATAGGAGGATAATTTTATCAACATTATTTATCCCAAAAATCTTCAAATTGGATTTTAGAATCTATAAATATGAAGGAAATAAATTTAGTATCACTTGAGCTTTTAGCAGCGGTTTAAACCGCTGCTAAATGTATTAGTGGTAAAACTTTAGCAGTGGCTAAAACTTCTGCGAAATGCTGACCCGAAAAAAATAGCATTTCTGCTTATACTGCACCACTGCCCTGAAAAACAAACCAAACAAGAATTCTAAGAAAAATAAAATTCCTAACAACAATTACATGGCCAATTACTCTTATAACTAATATGTGAAACATCATTTAATAACATCAAAGGGGACATGCATTAACATACCACATATCAACTTCTACAGAAAGACATATGGGGTTCTCAAACAAAAACTATGCATGATATATCAACTATCACTACTAATATGGGAAACATCATTTAATAACCTTTTCATCACCTAAATATATCACCTCAACCCCAGAGATATTTAGCATCCTGGGATAGAATAGAGCATCAGAAATTTTGGTAGTATTCTGATGCTTATAACACTAAAAATGATCACCTATCCAACAAAATAATAATTTAAACGGGTCACTAATTTGATAAGGTATATTACCATGTTGAAAATGGCCATGATGATGATAAAAATAAGAAAGTTTTGGAATGGATTGGATGAGAGGTTTCCCTTCTACCATTCATGCTTCTATAACCAACATGAAGACCCAGATTCCCAAATGTGAATCCCCAACAGAGAAGAGCCCTCCATTTAAAAACATGGCCAAGTATCCTGCTAGCCAAGGACTTAGGGATACATGTAGTCTCACCTGGTATCCCCATGATGCATACTCTCTAGATTCTAGAGTAGCACAAAATGATCCCATGACATTCCAAACTTGTCGAGAACGACATAGATGAGGGCGTGCGATAGATGTCTGAGAGCCACTTCCATAAAAGAAGATATTAATCCAATCATTGAATTAAATAATCAAATGCAAGTACAAATCCTTTTTCTACCTCTCCTTTACAATGGAATGAATGTCGCCTGCTAAGGTCTGAGTCTATTTATTTCCATCCCAAACATTCTCAACGGGAAGGAATTCATCATATGTTTCCACTAATAGAAGTATTCCCCCAAGCTTAAAAATATTTCATAGGCCAATTTCTACCTCACCAAGGGATAGATAAATAGTTTTGGTTCCTAGAAACCATCAACTAATCAACTCACTATAGAATTATGGTTTATGGTACATGATAAACTAAAAAATATACATCTCCTCGTAATGATGAATAGTATTCAATTGATAGGGGAATTTTTTGCAGATCTACCTAACCCAAAATGGCCATGCCCATTCATCAGAGAAATTACCACTAGGGTGCAAATCACACATTCAGCTCAGGCCACTTTTTTGGTTTTCTAGAGAGAAGATGAGCATGTTTGATTAAATATGAGAAATCAATTTATGAGTGAGATCATGAATATATGAAACCATGGTGAATTTTTAAATGTATAATATTTCCCTAAGAACGGTGCCACAATTAACTGACTATCCTCAGAAACTATCATTTTAATATAGTCAAAAGAGAGTGATAGCATGTAAGACTAAAGGATGTATTCAGGTGAAGAATAGAACTATCATCCTGATGTCCAAATCTATATTAAGGTAGTCTGTTCAATAGAGGATAATTTTGATTTTTAGTCAGAATAAGAACCTTTAAAACATCATTGTTATAAAATAATTTGTATCGATGATTGTCATTATGGTTCAAGGAAATAAGGTCTCTCTAGTCTACCACATAAGAATACATTTGAGAAATAGAGGACATATTTAAAGAGAATAGAGAATATATTATAAGATCTGTAACCATTAAGAGAGAATCAGTTGTTCTAGTCAAACAAAATAAGTGCATAACATGGAAAACATTACGTAGACAACATGATCCATTCTAGGTCACGAAAATCACATAACCCATAAAACATCTTTTGATCACATGGTTTTTCTTAATACATATAATCATGTTACCATGTGATGGTCACATGAATCACATAAATATTAGTAGATCATGAAAAAATCATCAAGAGACAACCGAATCACATAAGACAGACTAATGGCCAAGGGTGTGCATCAAAGTTCAAATAAAATACCATTGATTAGTTCATGGATTGATTAAGTGAGATATTTAGACAAGGTGATCACACAAAGAGGTCAAGTGACATGATAACATGATTAGGTCTCTTGTATGGTTCTTGTGATAAGGTCATGAAAAGTTGTCTTGCAAAACAATCGCACGAGAGCGGAGGTTTTGAGAGCTATGGAGCTTCATGTCATCGGTCAAATGACCAGCCTCTCACCCCCTATTTATAGGGAACCTCAAGGAATATGAATGGACTTATAGAAGACCAAAATATATTTTGAATTCCAACCAGAGAAAGCATAAGAGACTCATGAAGTCATTTCCTACCTCATAACTGAGTCCTTGTTCCTTCGAACATCACTTTTTTTTGGGGGGGGGGCATTTCTTGACAATAGGCAAATGAGCATTGTATATTTTAGGAACAAAGAAATTCCCAAAGCATAGGTATTAATATATACCCAAAGGATTGAAAATTATAGTATGTATACATATAGATTAATCACCTAGGTCATAAGGACCATGTGAACTTCAATGAGGCTCATGATCACATGACCCTAGGAACATCATACAAAGGGGTTATGCAATTCATGTGATCTATTCCTCATCATGTGAAGCCCCATCAAATATCCCAATTAATCATGTAAAACCCCTATTATTATTCTTTTTTATCATATGACATGTCATCTAACAATCTCCCAATATGTTCATAAAATAAAAGTTAGAAAAGAGGGAAGCTTCATGGGAAGGGAGTTGCATTGGTTTTCATGTGATGTGGTTACGTGCCTTATAAAAACTATTAATGATCATGAAAATAACCTCAGAAAACCATCTTGATCTAGTGATATCCATTCAACATGTCTTTTTAGACATGAAACACCATAATGAGTCCAATTCCCATTGTTGAATTTACAATAGAAACATCAAAGAGCCTATTACCATAGATCATCTAACCAATGAAACAAACACATCATTCTCTTTACCACCTGAGGTTATTGTGATCATTCAAGGTTAGCCACTGAAGCTCCTCCAAGACCAATGGTTTTTTAAAGGTTCCATACACCACACATGTTATATATACAAACCAACCTTTCCCATATTTGTTCAACACATCAACAATACTACTCATGGTCCGATGATGCATCGTCACCCTCTCCACCTCCATCTCCTGCTGCCACCTGTAAGAACATTATATTGAAATTTAAATATTGTTCCATATTTATAATTAAACTTAAAACCAATAAAAGTTTGTAAACTAAATGATTTTTATTTTTTGTGATTTACCTGCTCACCACCACTTGGTGCACTACCACTGGGGGCATATCTGCTCATCTGCTGATATAAATCAGTCAACGCTTTCTGCATAGCGGATATCTGAGCCCCTTGGTCTTGAACTCTGGCTCATAGAGAAGAAATATCCCTCTGAGCATCTTCAGGTATGGGATGACTATAACTAGGAGTAGATGCGGCTCGAATCCATGATGTCCTGCTAAATACCTCAGATGGTACGGGTCCCAAACCCATCCCGTGCACTCTACCAGGATGCTCCTTCCCAAGGACTTGAGAAACCGGGTCATCCTGGGAGACTGAGTAGGACTGGCCAGGATTGACATCCCATAGTTCCTTAATTTTTACCTATAAATCAAATATCAATACATATTAACACAGTAAAAATAGATAATAAGTTATTATAATAAAAATTTGACTTCATACCCCAACTTCTTTGGTAGGCTCATTAACAAAAGAGCCATATGATTTTCTGTGAACATCCAACCACAGTTCAGTCCGGGTGGCTTCGTGCCCTAAATTCTATGACTGCATTAAGAAAATATAAATAAAAAATTCAATATATTAAATAGATAATATTGTATTATAAATATTTAAACTATTTAAAATATTACCAATGACATTTGGCTTCTAGAAAAGCTTTTTGAGCACGCCGTGTGAGGGATGACTTGATTCGCCCTATTTGATGCATTCTGTTGTGAGAGATCCTGAAATAAATAAAATTCAATTTAACAGTAATGTATCCAATGTCATATCCTCTTCATATACATGTATTAATGTAAAATGAGGATAATATAATAATATATATTTCAATACCATCCACTTCTCATCACGATGCCTATCGACAAAAACTTTCCACTACTCTTTCGGTACCCCACTGGGTAGCTTGTCATACATTTGTTCCAAGGTCAAAGAAGTATCGTTGACATCACACCACAATCTCCATTTGAAATCTTTCCATTTTTACCAAGATTTTTCAAAGTCCACTTCCGTGCTATCACATCAGAAATTGTGAAGTGGAAGAAAATATGTATACAGAAATTCATTTTGAACATATTAGTAACATGACATTCAATTAAACCATAATGTAATAAAATTACCTTTATTTGAGAATTGAAAACTTCATTTTTCCAGTTTGGAGGAATATGTCTCCAATCATCATATGAAATGGGAAGGGAAATGGGCTCCCCTTCCAACTGACCTATAATCTGGCCAAGTAACCCCACAAAATCATCCGTAGGGACCCCATAAGAATCAAATGGCATGAATATCTTTTGGCCATTCAAGTTCCAAACATCTGAGCTTCTTAAGTGTTTCTCCATGGTTTCATTTTTTTCATATCCAATGAGCAAACAATTAGTATCAACAAAATGCAATAAATTTATTTAATTAAAATTTATACCTATGACTGTGACCCTCTAGTATGTCCGGGATGAACTGGAAGGGGTATGTCGCCGCCCAACTGATGAGGAACTTGTATGGGGAGTCGACGACTCAGCCTCAAATTGGAGGCCCTCTGATGGTGTGAGAGATGGTGCAGGGGGAGATGGTGCGGGGGTGGGTGTCTCAAATGTCGTGGGGAGTGACCCAGATGGATCGTCATCCGTCGTAGAACTAGATGAAATTGTATACCGCTTCCTCATTGGCATTCATGTAATTTAATCAAATAAAATTAAGATCAGAATATATATTTCAAAAAAATTATGCAGAAAAAAAATTAAAAATGATAATAGATGCCTAGTACTAACAAACAAAATATATATAACAATGATAATGAATAACTGCAGAAATGAAACAAGTGGCTGCTGCATGAATGAATAATTGTACATACAATCATTTTCCCATTCAATCATGTCGGTTTCCTCATCCATTTATTCATCCACTTAATTCATCCTTGCAAGACTAATATTTTCAATATCATGATGGAAAAATAATTCTGCTTCCTGTTGTTGATGACATTCAATTTCAGAGGTCAAATCTTCCACTTTATCACCCATATCATACAAATCTCTTTGTATTATGTGAGTAACTACACTACACCCTTCATCCACAACATCATTCACATAATATACCATTTTTTCTTGCGATTCTAAGATATATGGATCATGCATTTCATGATCACAAATAGACATCAAGCGAGATAAGTTCACATAAGTAAATTGCAATGAATCTCTTTTAACACCTCTGATAATATCGACCCATTTGCATTTGAATAAAACAATAGAAAAATGTCCATGGTAGTTTAATTCAATAATATCATGAAACTTTCCATAGTATCCCACTTCAGAAAATTTAAATATACCACTATTATGTGTTTTCAAACTCACTTATCGATCAAATGTACGAAATCTAAAGCTATTCACATTATAAGCGTCGAACTTTCTAACTTGCTTTATAGGACCTCTAGCAAGAAACTTCAAATCTTCTGACAAGTCTGATCGAGTATCAGTATTCATGTTCTGAAAAAATAAATACAATTTAATATATTTACAAATTGTATGTGTCAAACTAATATTCATATGTATTTCATTATTTATGAACTTACACGTCGTGCAAACCATTCTACAAGATCTTTATTCACAGCTTTTGTTATATCATTCTAATTTCATGTTCGGCCTCTTATTCGTCTATTTGTTTGTATCCTCAACTCTTCAATAAATGGATCTACAATTTCACTATTCAGAAGCACATATCTATGTGCCTGTAATAATTCCAATTCTGTCAGTGTCACATTTGAGGTCCTCCCAACTGATCGGCCAATAGCAGGAAATATTTTTGATTTCTGATGCATTTGAGATTGAGTTTATTTGTCGTCAACACATCCAACTTGATTAAATCTTGTCTCAATATCATCTAAATACCTGGAAAAAGGTAAGACATTCCTCGGCCAAATAGCCTTCAACAATAGAGCCTTCTGGTTGTGCTTTATTTCTCACGTATGATTTCAAATGGCCAAGATATCTGTGAAATAAAATAATAATATTATGCATTTATTTAAATGTCAAAAATTGTTTACTTAACTGGAAAAAATATAAATAAAATACCCCTCAATTGGATACATCCATCGATAATGAATGGGGCCTCCTAATTTAGCTTCTTCAACCAAATGCACAGTTAAATGCACCATGATAGTAAAAAACGATGGAGGAAAGATCATATCCATTTCACAAAGAGTCAATAAAAACCTCTCCTGGAGGTTGTCAAGCTAAAATGGATGTACAAATTTCTCACAAAATTTCCTGAAAGATGTGCAGAATTGGAGTACAACAACGGTAACTTTTTCAGGTAATAATGTACGCAATGCCAATGGTAGTAACTGCTGTAACAAAATATGCGAATCGTGACTTTTCAATCCATGTAACTTACGATTCTTCAAGTCAACACACCTTGAGATGTTACTCGAATACCCATTAGATACCTTCACATTCTTTAAAATTCGAAGGAACGTATATTAATCCCTATTTTTCATTGTGAAAATGGCCGGAGCATACTTTTCATTCTCATCTGGCCAGAGATCGCGGTTTATGTTCATTATTTTAAGTCCTTGCGAGCATTAAGACAATCCTTCGACTTTCCATGCTCATTATGTAATGTTAAAATCAAATTATCACAGACATTCTTCTAAATATGCATCACATCAAGATTGTGGCGCAACAAATTAAATTCCAAATACAAAATTTTGAAGAATATACTTTTTTACTTCCATTGTTGCGTTCTGATTTCACTTGACGATGCACTTCAGACCTGTTTTCCGCTATCATTCAAATGATGAACCTTCCCAAATTTTGTTTCAACATTTTCAAGCTATGTCAATATTTCAGAATCGGTTAACAACTTTGGAGGTGGTCTACGATCAATGAAACCATTAAATTTTGATTTGTTCAGCTGAAATCTATGAGATGCATCGATAAATCTTCGATGGCATAAGAAGCACCATTTTCTACTATGAGGTAGCCATTTGGGCTCAAAATCAAAGTTAGAAAAAGGACAAGCCAAACCTGTATAAGTATTCTAACCAGATAAATTCCCAAGCCCAGGGAAGTCACTAATGGTCCATAGTAAAGTAGCATGCATTTTGAACATTGTTTTAGAAGAAACATCAAATGTCTCAACACCGTTACTCCATAACTCCTGCAATTCTTCAATCAAAGGCTGCAAGTATACATCAATATCATTTCCAGGCATTTTTTTCTAGGAATAATCATTGAAATGATAAAAGATGATTTTTTCATACACATCCACGGAGGCAGATTATAAGGGATCAAAACAACTGGCCAAATGCTATAACTTGTACTCAAAGTCCCAAATGGGTTGAATCCATCGACAGCCAATCCCAATCAAACATTCCTAGGATTAGCTGAGAAATCTGGATATAATGAATCAAATGTCTTCCATTATTGGGAATCTTGTGGATGTCTCATTAACCCATCATTGTTATTATCTACAGAATGCCACTTCATGTGTTCGGCGGGTTTTGATGACAAGAATAATCTTTGAAATCGCGGCTTCAAAGGAATGTAACGCAAAACCTTTGCAGGTGTGTTCATTTTCTTCTTCTTCATGAAATTATGTTCATTCAGACTTCCAACATCACCCTTTGACTACCATCTAGAAGAAGAAAATTTCTTGCAATTCTATCTACTTGAATCCTCTCCCCAATAAATCATACGATCATTGGGACACACATGTATTTTTATATAATTCAGACCAAGCTTGTTAAAAACTTTTTTCATATCATAAAAATATTATGGGATTTTTGCTTCAGGAAATGCATCACGAATCAATTACAATATCGTGGAAATTTCTTTATTTGTAATTCCACATAGACATTTGATATGGTACAACTTCAGTAGAAATAAAAGCTTTGAATATTTCAAACACCCACTATACAACTCTTGATTTCCATCGCCAACTAAATACTGAAACACATTTTTCTTAGTGAAGTTTTCTGTTACATTTGGCTCTACAGAATCAAGAGGAGGATCCAATGATATGTTCCAATCTTGATCTACTTGTGTTACAATCTCAAAAACATCACTTGTCACGTTGCAATTTGTAGCACCCTCTTCTGGTTGTTCTGATATGTTTTAATGATGATAGTGGTGTCTTGTAGTGCCGAATGCATCATTTATGAGGTTTTTCATTTCATTTTCCATTATCGACAAACTTGGGACCTCATTCTGTGGATTAACATCAGTGCTCAATCTTTCTGTATTGTTCGATTCTCCATTCCAATTCCAACACAAATATTGACCAGGGAATTGCTTCAGTATTAAATGCTCATAAACATCATTTATCTTCAACCATGTTCTAAATTTACATTTAGGACATGGACATCTTATTCTCCCTTCAACGGATCGATTAGAAATCACAAAATCTAAAAACTCATTCAAACACTTAACATACTGAGGTGTGTTCCTCAGTAATGTGATCCAGCTTTTATCCATGTACATCACAATATGCCTACACAAAATATACAGTAGTGTAAGATTGCATAATCATAATATAATAAAGATGACCCATTGATCATAAAGTATGCATAATATAATAAAGATGTTTCATTGATCACATTTACTTCTTACTTAGCATGCCTAGACAAACCAAACAAGTCTGGTCCTTAGGAGATAGCGTGAACACCTCATTGAGGAGCAGTAAGAATATCAGGTTACAAAATTATCATAAAACTATCAATCACACATTTATGTTGCCTCAATCATTTTCTAACCCACTACATTGATGAGATACATAGGTCCACTCAGATTAATTCCACACCCTCACAAAAAATACTACAACTTTCCTGAACATCTCATATACTCACATGCTTGGTCATCTCAATTAAATGTTTTATTTTATTTTCCATATCTAGAAATGGGATACCAGTCGGTGTTTATAACATCCATCAAAAATCACTAATATAGAATACCAATGCATGGGTTCCCATTTCTAGAGTTTCCCCTCATTGGATTATGTTTAATAATCATTACCTTCACTTATCAATATTATAGATCAATAAAAATAATATGGAATATTTTTTACCATATTTAGTTTCATAATTTGAACAATGTTGTTGATACTTGTTTATAATCCAATGAATATTCTTCTCACTAGATCCAAAATAGTGATAACACATTATGATAATTCCCCCACTTAATTTCAATGTTTTTTATCTATTAACCATTTATTTAGTCGTGATTACCTATTCTTCAAAGATGGACAAGGATTATTTAATTCATTGAAAAGATGAGTTTTATTTTTTTGGTCTTTATCAACATTACTATAAATTATTATCTTTTCATTACATATAATCAAGTACCTTTTATTTATATATTAATCATATGGTTCAAGTGATCTTTTATTTTGAGTGATGATACTTTTTCTAAATGAATTAAATGGTTCTGTCCAATTTATCCTCATAAACCAAAGAAAAATATTCATATATCTATTATCAATATATATTACATGGTTATACCTACCATGAGTTCCTCATGAGGGTGTCGTTGAGTTAGAGATAGAGACATGTTAGACCTTTTGAATTGATATTTGTTCTTTTCTGTTGGCTCTAAGATTAGTTAGACCATTTGAGGTCACTGATAAGCTCATATAGGTTGCTTATCTATTAGCATTGTTGGTTTTTATGATAGGTATTCATGATTTTTTCCACATGTATCATCTCAAGAAATACCATCCTGATCCCGCTCAAATTCTAAGTTGGGAATAAATTGAGTTTGAGCTATATGTTTCTATTTTGGAGAAACCAATTGAGATTGTTGACCCTCAAGTGAAAGTATTTTGTGGGAGTTTTATTCCATTGTTTAAAGTTCTATGGAAACAAGGATCAAATTATCATGAGAATTGGGAACACGAGTCATTGATGAAGGAGCAGTGAACTCATATTTTCCCATGGATTACATCTTTTACATGACTTGTTGAGGACAAAAGTTATTTATAGTGGGGGAGTTTGTAAGATCATATTACTGATCTATCAGGTATTTTTTATCCTCTTCATGGTTTTCCTTTTTTACATTGTCTCTAAAGGACTAGGAATGAATTGGTAAGATACCTAAAATGGTGAAGTCAGATATTTGTTGTACTTTCATCTTTAACCAGCTTTTTCTACATGATTCAAAAGTCTTTCACACTGTATAACTAGGTTACACACCATGTGACTATTACTAAATACATTTCATGAATGGGTATTCATACTATGAAAGTTTAAACCTCGGGAAGAGTGGTTTCACATCGTAAATTTTAAAATAATGGATTTTTAATTTGAGGTGAAGGATTTCTCAACATACTAGAACACCATGGATTTCACAGCAGGTAATAGTATTACACATCATCAAATGGCCCTTGTGTAGTTTTTAAAATAGGCGAGTGGCTATTTTGGTTTCAGTTCTTTTCTCCAGGCCCTTGGATCCCTACCTAGAGATCTTCTTGGGTTATTTTGGGAGACTATGCTCCATCTAGATTGATCCATTCAACATTGGATATTTTATTGTAGTTGGGGCGCATCTCTCTGGGTAAGAAATATTTATGATTCTTCATTTCTATTGATAATGGTGGCACCCTAGGGTAACATTATCAGATCTGGTGGCCTAATTTTTTGAATCTTTGTGTATTCTTCTAGATCCTTTGGGAGATCTCATTATGGAGGCCATTCCATAGTTAGTTGTGGTGCGGTAGATGTCTATTATTGAGGTATTTGGTGTTTTCCCTTTCCACCAACCCCTTCTTTTCTAATTTATATCAGTATTAATGTTTTTATTATATTCTAGGGCCTTCATTTTCATCATTGGGTTTTCATTGTTGGTGGATCCTATTACGAGAATGTGTGACTTGAGCTTTGAGGTAGGTGGTTCCATCTCTAGACGACAATAATTTGCCTAATTTCTCTTAATTTATAAGTTGATTTATCAAATTGGAATGACTATTTTCATTTGTTTAAGAAGGGGTTTTTGAGAGAAATGTTTTTCCATGATTTTTGAGAAATCAAAATGAAATGGATACTTTTAAAATATTGAAATTTATTTGTGAACATGAGCATTTAGGATACCTTGGGTACTTAGGTGGATGGTTTATCTTAAGTCCATCGTCCATGTTTTGTGATTATTAGGAGGTTTTCTCATGGGTATTTCCTTGGTTTCCTAGTCCCATTGTTCTAGTGGAAAACTATTAGCATTTTCGGGGGGGGGGGGGGGGTTACTCATGGGGTATTCCTCTTCTTCCTAGGCATGTGTTATAGGAATTGGATTGTGCACATGATTTATTACGGTATAAGTATTCTTCTAGTCTAAACTATAGTGTTCCTTGGTAATTATGCCTCTACTGCTTATTTTATTTTGTACTGATTGGATTTCTGAGTTATAATTGATATACATTTTGTACATACTTTTGTTTAGAACTAGGAAAAAGGGAAATGTTTACCCATGTTTTCTATAATATTTCATTACTGCTTATCGTTCCATGTTATATTTAAAATAATAATACATGAATAGTTATATAGAGGCTTGATATGGAACACCCAGGTGGAATCCTATGGAGGCTGTTAGCTCACACCTTGTGCACCTCCTTAGGGGTACGTAGACATTTGTATGTCTTCCAATACTGGGAAGGGAAAGGAGCTGAAGTGAGGTGATGAGGTTTGTGTTAGCTGGTTTTGGGTAGCTGGTGGTGAGATGGAGGGAGTTCATACACACCATCTCATGGAGTAGTTTTTGGTTTTAGTCCATGTAGTTAGACTTGTTTTCGAAACGTTGACTACGTTTTTAATTTTTCTTTTCTACTGTATTTTGACTATTATGGTATATATATTCCATTAGTATTCTACATTCCTTTTCATTTTGTGTATACATATATGCAATGTGTTTGATCATTTTGGGATAAATTTTTTCCTTTATTGTGTTTTTTGATGCATTGGTGCTTGCCTCCAACCCACAAGGATCGGGAATAACCTTCGGGTATGTAACAGAATGGGTTAGTTACCACATTTGAGGGTTACCCGGGTCAATTCAATACACAACCTCAATGGAAACTCTTCCTAGAATTAAATTAAAGATGAGAGTGACCCCCATATCCAACCTCCTACAGGCCCCGGGTTGATGAATAGAATAGGGGTATAAAAATAAGGATGAGAGGAATTACCATCATATGTACCAATAATAAAAAAAGAATAACACTGAACAATATCATAATATATATATATATATATATATAAATTTAAATCAACAATAATACTTTAAAGAATGAATACGTAAAAAAATAAAAACCCCAAGATAAAAATACCAAACAAATCTCCACGGTAGTGATTTCACAATAAACACTAAGCACAAAGATAATACGACCCAACTTAGTCACAAAAAATATCCTAGGAATCTTGAAATTTTTATATATATGGGGTTTATCATAATATGTATCGTTAGTATGATTATACACAATACCTCCAATGAAAATGTTAAAGGAGTATAATAACACATCATTGAACAAACAACATAACTAGTAAGAACCCTATAGGTCAACTATTGAAAATACTCACCAGGACTCTATTACTAAATATCATAATCATGCATAGTAAAATAATATCAGATGAATATGACACAAAGGAACCCTAAAAAAAATTTCTTATTTTTTTCACTATCGCACCCTAATATCAAATGTCATATTCTCCCAATATCATTAACATTTATTACATAGAATACTATATATCATATTACAACATACCACAAACCTTATCCATAACATCATCATTAGCCAATGGCCTCTATCACATATCACATATCATCAACACTTCTCAAATATTGTACTGTTGGGAATCAAAATCAGGAAGGACATTAACCTAATTCCCTCCACCTACCATGCACAACCTCTAATATATATCCTTACATCAACACCACAATATCCCATCCCATAAATACAACTTATAGTCCACTATTTTACTTACATCATATCATTATCTCAATACACTATAGGGACTTATAGTGCACCTAGTTTATAATCATCATCAATAACTCAAAGGGTTTTCTAATACGTAATGTACCTTCACATAAATAACCATTAGGGTCTTCAATTTCACTATATACTTTAGAAATATGATCTTACCCACCACAATACATAATAGATAATTCTAAAACTAGAAGGGAGAGTGGGGATGGGGGGGGGGGGGGGTAGGCATGCATCCATTCCCTCACCAACCCGAATGTTAGGGGAAACAACATAGTACCCAGAGCTTGTTGGGATTTGAGAAGGGTATCTAACTCAAGTGGGATGTATTCAAAAATAATAATAATAATATTTAAGAATATTTATAGACACACACAAGACCAATATAAGACATAAAATAAACAAATAGAATTTATATAGCTAGTAAAAGTCACCACACTACTACTACCTCACATTACCATCGCTGCCAACTATAACACAATGACCATCCCTACATCTTATACAAAGATCCACAATAAAGATGAATAATTTACCATCATGCCTCATTATTCATCCCATTTATAGATTCATTTCACCAACCATATTACATTATTTATATTTTATATTAATCATATTTAATGAAAAACCATGCAGCCATCACCCATATTTTTCCTAACTATTAACCATTAATTAAAATGATTATTTTTTTAATATTTACCCATGATATTTTTTAATTCCATCAAACCTCATGTCATGATCATGATTAAAAACTGTATTCCATTTTATAAGGAAACTACCAAACATTAATTTTTCATATAACCAAGTCATGTCCCATAACAACCCACTCATTCCCTCTTTTCAACCATGTAAAGGAGGAAATATCCCCACTACAAAATCAATAATCTCAATTTTATTCCATAATAACACCCATTTAATCTTTTAAACTATGCTCCTATGTACTCTAAGATTTATATAACTATTCAATATTAACCTATTGTGTCATAAATAATTGAATCCATGTCCAAACATCCAATGAAATGATCACCTACCAATCATTCTCAATATTATCACCATGCGTGAAGTCTATCAAAATTTTATATATTTAAAACCTAGTTAAATGGATACATACCTGGAAAAGACGGGTCGCCGGAGATGGAGGTCGCGGGGTTGCCGAAGACGGAGGTCGCAGGGTCTCCGGAGGTCGCGGGTCGTGGGACGATTGGGGGTCGCTGGATGGTTGGGGGTTGAGGGTTGGGGGTCACCTGGGGGGGGGGGGGGGGGTTAGGGGAAGAAGGGAGGGAGTGGGGGTTTGGGGGAAGGATCGGGGTGGGGGGTAGATAAGGGTTGGGATTGTTAAAATAAATTTTGGGTTTCGCGACAGTTTTTAATAAACCACCGCGAAACCTTTCGGAAAAAAATGTTTAGCGGCGGTTTTTTGAACCGCCGCCACAAAACCGCCGCTAAACCCGGTTTTTGTTGTAGTGTGGAGTATCCCTTTATATACCAGGTGTAATTTGGAGGAATGTGTTCAGGAAATTTATATCAGGATTTCAGGATTATATATTCCACTAAATTAATCAAGGAACTAAAATACTTTTGTTAAAATATTTATTCATAAATAGATACCTTCGGGTAGCTTGAACAACCATTTGTTGGGTTACATGAAGGGGCTCTTAGATACTTACCAATTGAGTGCCCTATAAACTAAAAATTCAAAGCCCAACAGTGAGGGATGTTGGGACTTGAAAAAATAGTGGGAGACTTAATAAAATTATTATTATTATTATTTCTCACATGATTTTTAATAAATTAAAGTACTAATAATATTATATTTTACAATTCTAGAATGAATGTAATGTTATTCATCCACATGATCCCGACAGTAAATGTTGTAGTAAGACTATATCCTCACTAGATGTTACTTATATGAATGGATTAGATGATTTCGAGTTTTGTTACACCATGAATAGAAATATTTCATGCTATAATCCTTATAAACTGATCCTCTAAATAAGGAGGTGATAAATGAAGAGTTTACTATCTATGATAAACTCTTGAGTAATGAAGTTGATGTTATGTGTTAAATGATATTTTCTATGTCTAGTAAAATCTTGAAGTCTCATGAATACATGGATTCTTGTGACGTGCATGAGCATCTATATAGACTACATTTTCATAGATCTAGACTTGAGTCTTTTGAGAACACAAATGTTCTCTTTTCAAGTATTCATCGAGAGGGTGCACTATATGGGCCTCACATTGTTAAAATCATTCTCTACACTGAGCACGTGTAGGTTCTAGGGTTTAAAGGCCATTAAGAAATGTCTAATTTTATCATTATTTCATTAATACCTTTAAGAATCCCAGTATTTTGGTTGAATTTTAATTTTAAAAACAACGAGAAGTATCGCATAGATATACTCACAATTCCTAACCAAGTAGATAAGGAGACAAAATGTGAAACACCTTCCACCCTTATGAAGAAGAAATAGTAAGGCTAAGGAAAGATATCTAATACCAAATATTCTTCCTTAACATCCAATAAAAGAAATATAAAAAGGAAAAATGGAATATGATGCTATCTATTTTTTATGGGGAAAGAAGTTCCACTAGAAGAAGAAGTTTATCTAGAAAAAGAAGCCAGAGGAGGATTTAGGATAAATTATTATCAAGTTATATTTTTCAGTTTCATTAAATTTTCTATTTGATATATCTTATGATTCACACATATGTATTGAAATATTGAAACATGTATATTTATTAATTTTGTATGAAGGACGATAGATCAATGAGTATTAAACAAATCTAAAAGTGTTGTTGTGGCTATCTGGGACTACCACCACACGTTGTTGATGAGAATGATTATGGTTTTGGATAATTTTTTTGTTTTGTTACATAAATAAGAAAACATTATTTTTATGTATAAATAAGATTCAAATGGACTTGGTTTCAAATTTGTCAATACCCTTTTCTACTTTTATAATGAAATATTGTTTATGGAAATGTACATTTAAATAATGGCCCTATTTTTTAGATTACATGATACATGTATTGGAAATAGATAACCAAATAACATCACATAACTAATACCACACCTAAATTTTGAATCAACATAAAGTTCTTGTAAATAAAAATCATTTGAAAGTTTTTTCCCCAAGATGGATATTTACATTCCATTAATCTAAAACCACTTGACGGATTTCGCACAAGTTTATAAGAAAAAATCACAAATTCCCCATTTAGTTGAAGAGGTGGAAGGACCAAATAAAGTTTTGAATTATTTCATACCGATGAGTGTGGACCATTTGTTTTTTAAGAACGTGTTGGGTTCTAATATTTAATTACTTATTTTGTTTATTTTATATATGGATATATATACTTTTTGATTTATAAGTAATATTATTTTGATAATTTCAATGAATAAAAAATGAATTTGGAAACTATCTTGGTAAAAAGATTAAAAAATTTCACTCTGACCATGGTAGAGAATATCTTAATATAGAATTTATTTATTATTTATGGGTGTTTTGGATTTCATCCCAAATAACTCATCATTTTACACCTTAATGGAATGGTTTAAGAAAAAGGGGGAACCATGCCTTGTTATACATGCTAAGATCAATGACGAGTCATGTGAGTGTTTTAGTATCCTTGTGGAAATATACATTACAAACAAAAAAACATATAAAAAACATGTTCCAACTAAAAAAATGATATTATATATGAACTATGGAAAGGAATAAATGTAATATTGTCTAATTTACATTTATGGGTTGCAAAGAATTTGGTAAGGCATCTACATGTATCAAACTTTCACCATACAAAAAAATGTGATCCTTTATAAGATATATGAAGAAAACAAGGGAAAATGATATAAAAAACCCCTTAGAAAAAAAGAAATATTGGAAAGACACATCATATTCCATGATTTAGATACTGTATTTAAAATTTATTTTAGGAGTGATATTGACATTAATAAAGTCTAGAATCATATTACAGAAGAGTTGGAACATGAAAAAGTATCACCAAGATTCAGAGAAGAAGATTTCATACTAATAAAAGTACTGAATAGGAGTACAAGATAATTTAAAGAGTGATATAGGAATGTATTTATAGTCATAAATGATGTTGAATCACTAATAGTTGATAATATCTATACTATCACATACAAGGAAGAATTAACTAGAACAGATGTTTCCAAATAAAATTATTCTATGAATTTTAAAATGGATTCCATATGCCAAAATGATGTCTATATTAAAAAAGATCCTCCCATGGATGTATATCCCATTGTTTAATAATGGGTATTCAGGAATAAACAAGACATTAATGTATAATGTAATACCTATAAGTTAGGAATGGTCATAATGGTGTTCAAAAACCTCCATGTAATATACTATGAAAGAGCCATTTCACTAATCATAATATTGAAATCCATCAAAAATCTACATTCCAATGTGGCTTACAATGACTATGATATTTAAAAGATGGATTCCAAAACAAAATTCCTTAATGGGATACATTATTAAGATATATATACATATATATATATATATATCACACAACCCAAATGTTAATGAAATCTAAATGACACTAGGAATATACTAGGCTAGCTTTTGCATACACCTTGAGTGTGGTAGGGATATATCAAGGTGACCTAGGTGACAACCATTTGATGGTAGTAAAGACTATACTTATGTATATGAGGAATATTAGGGATTTTTTCTTGTTATATGGAGAATATGAGGAACTAGTCATTATAGGATATTCACATGCTAGTTTCTAACAGATCAATATGATCAGAAATCACAAATAGGATACAACTTCACTCGGAATGGAGGTCCTATAAGCTAGAATATCTCAAATAAATATATGGTCATAGATTTTATAATAACTTCCATGTATATTATTTCCTATAAAGAAGTTAAATAATTATTGTCTACACAAAACTTATTGAAAGTGAAGGATGTTGTACCTAGATGTAAAGATCCAATCATACTTTGTTGTGATATGAATACAGTGGTGGCTCTCACAATGGATCCATGGTCACATTAGAATAGGAATATTATACATTATAAGTATCATAAATTAAGGTATATTTATCATAAGTGATGTTTTATAGAGAATAATATCCATAAAAGATAATGTGACAAACCCCTTGACTAAAGCCTTTACAGAGTAGAAACATGATCATTATGGGAGGATTAGCGGACTCAAATTCAATGGAAGTTAGCTCTAGAACAAGTTAGAGTTTAATTGGATTTAGTAGTAAATATTTTGTTTATAATTTGATTACACTTATATTTAAATATGTAAATATTAAAAAATACATCTTATCATATATCATTTGTTGTTCAATGTGACTTTGATGTAATAATTCCCTAGGATATTTTTTTCATTTGCATGGTTGTAGCAGTTCCCTACTGTGATGAGAACCTTGAAATTCTATGAATATATTATTAAATATATATATATGATTAGATAATGTACTCTGATATAGTTTTTAGTATTTATAAGTTCACGTGTGATTACTCGTAAGTGGATGAGACTTCTTCTTATAAATATTGCACTTATTAATATCCATGACTTGAGATTATGAGAACAGATCCACCAGTGGGAATTCCACATGTTTGGGTTTCATCATATATTTCTATCAATGAGAGTGTGTAATGGTCCATAGACATTAATATTATCATAAATATATATTTTGACTCATTTACTTAAATATACTTATAAAATTGTGATTCTATATGTTCTTGGGAAGTAGGGTACATTGGGTGTCTCATGAATGAAATTTTCTTAATGTAAATGAAAAGTAAGGATTTTCCATTACATATTTAATGATGTTTTTATATCATCCATTTTATTTCAATTTAACCGTTTACTTAAATTCCATTGTCATGGTGTAATGATGTGTTTTTTAGGTTGTTAAAGAAATGAGTATCATGAATATATGTTGATGTCATAGATGTGAAACCTTATTTATGAGATATTTTTAAAAAATGGAATGAATTATATTATGATCATTTAAATGATGATTTTTACATGCCTATATTAAGTTCTTTCACTTGGGTTCCTTGACACGTTTCTTGCTATTAATCTTGGACTTTAGGTAATCCCTTTTAATGCGAATGATAAACAATCATAGATAGTCAACAACTATGTGTTTCCATTGATCTCTATTAAATTCCATTTGAGTTTAACTCATAGAATAAATATTATTATCAATAATAATAAATAATTTTCTTCATATTTTATTTATATCATAAATTAAATTAATATCTAATCCAAATATTGTGAATAAATATTTATTTTATTCATAAATATTTATTCGCTAGTTTGTGGACAATGTATTTATTTATAAATGAAATATTTATTTAGGTATTCAATAAATACAAGATATTTGGATTAGATCAAGATCATGTTTGGTAATAAATATAAATTTATAATATTGTAAAATAATATTTATCATTACAGTATTTAGTATAATCAATTTAACTAACAACAATATTATTATATGGGAAGAGTTTGATAAATATTATTATATTATTAAATGGTTGATACAAAATTAAATATTATCTTAAGATGAACCATATATCTATAAATAAATGGTTATTTATGTTATGTAGGGTTAATCAAAAAACCTAGAATTGTGAACCGTTGATCACAAAAGACTTCTCCCTTGAATTTTTCTTTCTCTCATCCACTAAATAATGTTCAAAAATCATATAAGCCTAAAGGATCTTAAGCAACCAATATGAACAAAAAAAGTGGATTGATCAACCATGATATCACCCAATAATCCATCATGTATTATTTAAAGATAGAATGATAATATATGAATCACCTCTAGAGGGATTATACTCTTTGATACGACATGAACACCAATCGTAATCCAAAAAGGGTTTTGAGTTATCAGTATATTCATCGAAGAATGCTTCTAAGATCAGAAATTCTTTATTTATATATAATATAAATTAACTGTAAAATTTACTTGTAAATATCCTCTCTATGTTCTGGGTTCTATTAATTTATCTTTTATTGGAAACATATCACTGGTCAGTATATTGACATCATTAAAATTTTATGAATGATCAAGGAAATCAAGAAAACCTTTTTTGTGATTTATCCCACCAAGAAAAATTTGATAAACCTTGAACCTTCTATTTTAAATTTATAATTCACCACTAGAATAAAATATTTGTATTCATAAATATATTATTTATAAAAATTCTAAAAAGGGAACTATGCGATCTCTATCAACCACAAGAATCACCATATATCACAGATATACTCATATTATCCATCATCAATGACATTGAGTATATCCATATGATATTTAACATGTAGATTCCTCATCCCCCCTCTATAATTATTTAATTTAAAAGAATATATATAAAATATTAAGAAAAATATATTATTGTTATCATTGTTAATTTATGATAACATTATATGTAACTCAAATAATCCACACAATATCTTTTCTATTGTTATTCATTTGAGGAAAAACATTATAAATATAATAAAAGAATAAAACTATTATATTGATAAAAAAATTAATTATCATGATCAATAAAACACTAAAAATTAATTTTTAGCTCATTACCTCTTCAAAACCAATTTATATTATTTAAAAAATGTAACACCAAAAATTCTAAAGTAATAACTTCGTATTTAATATCATGTATGACACACAAGTTTAAGTTTCACTGAATACTATTAATACTATTATTTAATATAATAAGATATAAACTAGATGTCAAATTGGTGGTTATGAATAGGATTAACTATCTTTTGAAATTATACACATTACACAAATATAAAATGAATTCATTAGTAATAAATTTGTTACAAATTAAAACAAAAACCAATAGAATATAAAAGAAATTATTTTACTAAAAAAATATGATTAAGATCTTGAAGGAACTTTAACTTGATAAATTAAATTAATTATCATTAATGAACTTTATTAATGATATATATATATATATATTATATTCAATAAAAGTTTTTAACATTCATCCAATATACATGATATCCATAAGATAAGAATAAATCTAGATATAAGAATAACTATAAAAGAACCAATTTCCTACCTTTTAATGGTGATCCAATTTTAAAACTAAATTTTGGAAATTTTATACATTTTATTTTTCAAGATATAATTTATTTTTTATATTAAAACATCAAGATTATAGTAGGGTTTGTTTTTGGTATTTTATGTGATGTTTTGTTTTTTGATGAATAATGAAAATACTGAATTTTAATTGAAATTTGTGTTTCCATCTATATATATTATATTTTTAAATTATATATCAATTTATTTAATGTTGAATTAGATCAATTCTACATATATTAGTTCATTTTAGATTATTTTAACCATTTGTATATTGGATTTATAAATAAAAATATTGTGATATTTTGAGCATTTTGACCATAAAAAACCAATTTTCTAACCCATATATGGGATTAAATTTAAATTAATTTATACCAAATATGTGGTTGAAATTTCAAAAAATGGAATCCGTATTTTTAATTATAATAATTTATAATATCATGTAACATCAAAATTGTTTTTCATAAGAATATTAGTAAAATTAATTAAAATTAATCACATTGATAAATTGATAAAATATCATAACAAGGGCCAAAACATTAAACATAAGTGTCCAAAACCTATTGTACAATATAATTTATACCATATAATCAATTTTATCAAATGTGGATCATTATTAGTGGCACATGATGTTGCACCCTCAGTTTCAAGTAAGTAACACATATGTATTTAATGCATGTAAAGGGTTTGGGAGAAGTTTGGGAGTGTTTGGAGGAATTTGGAATGATTATGGAGATTTTATAATGGTTAATATTATCAAAATGGTTAGTAGAAACTATGAATCTACTAGAGGAACTGTGCATAGTAAGACAGAGACTTCTGTGTAGGTGCAAAGTTTGTACAAACCGTGAAACCACCAATGAGTAATCATAAAAAGTGGGATATAGGGATTATGTATAGTTTGTGAATATTTTTTATAACCATGTGGGACAACCATGCAAGGTTCTCCTAGAGTAATAGGGTGGTTCATGGTTAGCACATAGTTTTCCAAACTGTGTGAGTAACCATGCACGGTTTAAAAGTGAGATTTCAAAAAAGCTAATATCACTAAGTTTTACTTCTAAGCCTCTCTATTTTTCTCCATTTCTATCCTAATTGAAATTTTCATCCTGAAAAAGAATTAGGTTCCTCTCACCTTCAAAATGGGTGTAATTCGAAGAAAATTCTTAGTGTTTTGATGTTGGATTCTTCCATTATGTCTTTGTTTGTGGTATTTGTTATCTGATATACTTTCTGTACCCCTCTCAAAACAGTAGATCTATTCTATTGGGGATAAATATATGATTTTTTTATAGTAATCATGGTGAGATATTTATGTATTAGTTTTATTTAAAGTTATCTAATGTGGGGTTTTGAAGATTATACCTAGTTGTTTTGAAAAATTCATTTCATTCCTCATTTTTGCTATAATTTTCATAGTATGTGGCTTCACACACAAATCACATTATAATAACATTAAGGATTGATTTCAAACTGATTTTTTCTTCAAATTTATTGATAAATTGTTGTTAATTTTTTGTTGTAAACTCTCTTTGGTGACTGTTTACAAAATTATGGATACTTGGTGTTTTGGTGGAAAATGAAAGTGGTTAAATTATTTTAAAATAATGATTATAAAATGGGTTTTTTGGATTTGATGAAAAGATAAGTGTTTTATATAAAAGGGTAGAGTTATTTAAATGGTTTGTAAAATTTTGGCTTATAATATTGTTTTCTTAAATGGTTTAGTGCGATAGATAATGGTCATGAAGTACCTCTGTCAATGGGATGAGTTATGGATATGATGCACCCCCATCAATGGTAAACCAAAATCTTGTGTGGTTTAGTGTGTGTATGTGGATATGGAAATGGAATGATTTATTAAAAATTTTTTATGAAATGGTTAAACAACTTGCTTTAGTTTTTTTTCAGGGAAAAGTTTTTGGTTGTAAAAACTACATTGGGTTTTGAATTGCTTGGTTTTGATGTAAAATATTAATTTTTTTAATTTTTTTACAAAAATAGTTCTATATAAAGTTTATAACTCATTATATGGTAGTGTTGTGAGTTTGGAATTAATTTGGTTAATGTCTATTGAGTTGCCTTAATCACCCCTACATTGGAAATTTGGTTTTTTGGTAGATATTGTTTTTCGGGACACCAGAAAAGGTAAATTATCACACTTCTTTAGTGGGTTTTAGGGTAATTAGGAATGGATGATAGAGTGGTATCTTGGTTCTTTTTTTGAGTCACATGGTTATTGTATTTGGATTATTTGAGTTATTTGTCTTATTCTCCTCCTTTGTAGTTGATGTTGATCTTTCATTCCTCTTGGTACTCTAAAATTGTTCAGTTTCATTTGATGTACTATAATTATCTTACACTATTGAAATGAATCATTATAACATCCGAGTTCCGGCTACATCCCAAAGGTTCCTCATAACTGGATGTTCATATGGTCTCAAGAACATTTCCCAAAATGCCAGAGGATGCCGACTAGCAATGAGGGCCTTCGCTGTGATAGTGGGGAAATGATGACCTCATTGGTAGAGTATGCACAACAGAATGAAAAAGAATTATAGTAGGAGAAGAAGTAATACCATACAAAAATGTAGAAAAAATAAGATAGATAGTAAAATCAACTACAGTATATATATAAATTATGCATGTCCCATGAGTCTAGGAAAGAAGAAAAATAATTCACAATGCTGGAATACAAAAGAGAAACCATTGTACTAAAAAGTAAATAAAATCCAATAGCATCACAACCATCATCTTAGTCCCAGGCTCCCCAGCTCTATAATAATCAAGTACCTGATGTTGAAGGGTGCTTTCTCATGTCTATACCTGCATCCATATAATCTGTTTGGGTCCAAAATTATGACCCAAAAAGGGTGTGAGACGAATCCTAGTAGGAAACCACCAAAAGATTTGTGTCTAACTATCAGTGAATATATATAGCACAGAATATGAATAAATTATGAAGAAATGAGGAATTATACAGAAGTAAAAAATCCTACAGTTTCCAATTACATTCATTTACATTTATTAATTATCCAAACCATTGAATAATGTATCCTCAAGATCTAGCCTATGCTCTGTATCCCCCTATACAACCATAACAAACATACATCTCAAAAGACCTTCTAAAGATTAAGTAAGATCGAGTCAAAACTTTTGATTTAGATAGTAAAACAAGTCACATTAATACAATCATTTCAAAAAAACCCTTTTGTAAATTCTTCATAGCCTAGCCCCCATTGGTTTAACATATCCACAAATCAATAATAATAACAACCCTCTGGGAAAGCTCACATAGTCTAATCCCTTGGTATCACAATGCACTAATCAAATAAAAAAGACCACGAGGGTAGATCTGATGGCCAATACCCCTGGGTTTTCATAACAAAAAAAAGTATAATGACCCTCTGGCTGATCTCACAGTCAATTCCCTATGGCCTAACATTTATTTAATGATGACCCTCTGGGTATCTCCCATAGTACAAACCCTATGGTCCATGAACCATGGAAGCTCTCACAGTCAATACCTCTAGTAAATTTATAGAAATATTCATAATTAAAAGACCCTACTTCTGTATACTCTCACTATCCATTAACCTAGTCATACTTTCATACTGCGATACACATGCATCACTTATAAACATGAACTCCATCTTAACAACACTAGGCTTGGAAACTAAGTAGTCTAAAATTCTCTCTATAACTAATGTCCGTAACCAAAACAAACATGGGTAAAACCTCCATAATAAAGGTAATTAACCTTATTCATAATAAATAACTATTTATTAAACAAACAAACCATATCATGCATTAAATATGGTTAAATTCCAAAACATGCAATACCCTAAACAAGGGTATTCGACAAATAGACATATATAACTCACATAAAAACTAAGATGAAGCATGAACCACCTATCTCGATATTGTATGATGATCAATCTTTAACATCGGCCCCTGAATCAGCCTAGAACAACATATATCTTTAAAAACAACAAATACACTCAACCTTGAATAATTCAAGAGATTGAAGAAATTAGGAGGAGAGATTCAAGAATAGTAAAGGACTCACTGGTGGGATTCCAACTCACCCGCTGGATTTTGATTTGTATAACAGATCACAGATCGGAGGCTCAGAAAAGAATCATCTCTCTTGTTCGATCCTAGATGAAACGAGGTTAGAAGAAGATGAATATGAAGATTAGATGTGACCCGGTCAATTTTATAAAATAAAATAAATAGTACAAAACATGTTCATTTAATGTACATGTCATTTACATGCCTCAACCCGGTACCCACTTTAAGTGGTCTCCAAGTCACCCACATATCCATGTCACGACCGTTACATGACTAGCATGTAGATACCCGCGTTAACTAGGTAAACAACCTGTAGCTTAATAGTTTTCAAATTCTCTAATTTTTCTGAAAAAACCCATTATAAAGAATCCATACCTGAAAAAAGATCCAGGTTCTTACAAAAATCCACCCTTAAAGAAATTAGTCCCTGGATTTCCCTAACAAGGTGGTAAAGAAGAATGCCGTAATAGCTCCGACCACTATGATCACACATCGGTCTCCCTCTCCCATGTCTTGTCTTCTACTCGCACGTGCTACCATAACACTCATACTAAAGGAACTGACCAGCCTTCGAGAACCTTCGTGCTTCGATCAACAATCTGGGTATGATGCCTCTCAAACGATGCTTCTACCTCCAACTCAACCTCCTTAGTTCAAAACACCTGAGACAAGTCTAAGAAGTAGCAATATAGATAATAATCATGGAATACATCATGCATATCCCAATACCTCTGATGTAACTGCAACTGATAGGTAACCTTCCCAACTCTCTACAAAATCTAAAATGGCCAACTTATATTGGTAAAATCCTTCCCAGTCTATTATTCCTCCTATGTCCCAACCTCATTGTAACATGCAAGAAAACCTGATATCTATCCTCAAACATCAGAGGTCATCTTTGTCGATCAAAATAGGATTTCAGGAAAGACTGTAAAATATATATCCTCTTCCGAATCATCTCCACCTGCTCAGTGGTCTCCTAGAAAAGAAAAGGTCCTAGAAACAGTTCTTTTACTACATCTAACCAACATAGGGGTGATCGACACGACCTACCGTACAAGGCCTCATAAGGTGCCATCTGAATTGTCGCCTGAAAACTATTTTTGTAGGAAAACATCACTAGGAGTATATGTCACTCCCAAGAACCCCTCAAATCTTGAACACATGATCAATGCATTTCCTCCAAAACCTAAATCGTATGCTTAGATTGGCCTTCTGTCTAGGGATGGTATGCTGTATTCAAAAGTACATGTATACCAAAAGACCTCTATAGTCTCTTCCAGACACAAGAAGTAAAACGGGCATATCTTTCTGAAATTATAGAGCACACAACCCCATGAAAACATACAACATGTCAGTTGTACAACATTTCCAGCTCATCAACACTGAAGGTCCCCTTGATCAGTAAAAAGTGAGCAACCTTGTGAGTCTGTCAATGACAACCCAAACTACACCATTCCCTCGAGGAGACCTTGGTAAACTATCAAAAAATCCATCGCAAAGTCATTCCACTTCCACTCATAAATGGGTAAATACTATAAAATCTTTTCCAGTCACAAATTCTCTACCTTCACGTACATACAGGTGGAACAACTCATCAAAAAACCTACAACAACTCTCTTCATATCTGGACACCAGTACTAATGTTATAGATCTTGATATATCTTGGTGACACAAGGATGAACTACCCAAACTGATGAATGAAAATATCACATCATCTCTTCACGTGTGTCTGCTGACACCCATACATGCCTATGAAAACACAAGATCTCATCCTCACCTATGGTCCATCTAGGAGTAGGTTTCTACCATGACATACGCTTTCATAAAACTAAGCCTTCAGAGTCTGATAGCTTCATCATTCAAACCCGATATAGATGAGTAAAGGTAACAACTAGAAATGAAAGAAACGTCTTCCATCGTATGTCATGCACCTCTAAATGCATCTCAGAGAACAGATCCATAAGATTCCACTCACTGATGGCCTCCAGAACTGCCTGTATCTGAGTCCTCCTATTCAATGCATCTGCCACTGTGTTGCCTTTCCCAGGAATGTTTGTAAGATCAATGTAAAAATACGGAAGTTACTCAACCAAATTTTTTTGTCTCAAATTACGATCTCATTGAGCATTGTTATACTTGAATATTTTCTAGTCATTGAAAACCATAAAATTCTATCCCAAAAGATAATGTCTCCAATAACACAATGCATTCCCAACTAGAGCCTACTTGATTTCATGCATATGATAATTTATCTCATGAGGAATTAAATGTCAAGACCTGTATAAAACTACTCCATCCCCCTTCATAAGCAATGCTCCCAGCCCGATACCTGATGCATCATAGTAAGCTGTGTAGGTCTTGCTCGACTCTAGAGAAACTAGTATCAGTACTAAAGTCAACATTCTTTTCATCTCCCAAAAGGATGAATCGTAGGAATATGTTCCTAATTACATTGCACCCTTCGTAGTCAGGCCCATCAGTGGGGATGATAAAGGTGAAAAGTGTTGTATAAACCACCTGTAGTAACCATCCAGCCCCAAAAATCTTCGTACCTCAACAACATTCTTCGGATGATCCCAAGAAAATACTGCTCAAACTTTCTATGGGTATATTGAAAATACATTCTCTGAGATAACAAGACCCAATAATTGAATCTGATCCATCCAGAAGTGTCATTTTGAGAGCATAGCATATAACTGATGCCTTTTCCATGTACTCAAAATGATCTCAAGATGGATGGCATGGTCATATAGAGTGTGAGAGTGAACCAAGATATTATCCACAAAAACAACCATGAATGAGTATATGTAATGATGTAACACTCAGTTCATCAATGCTATGAAAATTTTAGGTGTGTTTGTGAGACTAAACAACAAAACCACACACAGTTATAGACCATACCTACTTTGAAAGGATGTAAGAGGTATATCTGATGGTCTAATGCGCAACTGATGATAAAAAGATCTCAAGTCAATCTTCTAGAACACCTAGTATCCTTGAAGCTGATCAAAGATATCCTAAATCCTCGACAAATTATATCGGTTCTTTACCATCAATTGTTTCAGCTTTTGATAATCCACGTAAAGTCTTAGGGTATTGCTTGCCTTCTTCAGAAACAGGACAGGCGAACCCCAAAATGAAGTACTTGGTTAGATGAAACCCTGCACCTGTTACTCATCTAATTACTTCTTGAGCTCCTATAACTCTGGTGTATCCATCCTATAAAGAGGAATATACACTAGTTCCACTCCTGAAAAAATGTTCAATAGAAAAATACACCTCTCTCTCAGGATGAAAACATAAAAAGTCATCTAGAGATACATATTTGAAATGATCGACCGCCAGAGGAAGGTCCATATGTGAAGTCTCTTAATCATCAACATATAAACTAACAATATGAGTTGTAACACCCCTCATCTCGTGATGCTTGGGTCCATATCTTCCCTCCTGGACATTCCATTCACCCTTATGTAGAAACAATCTACCCTCTTGTGATGTGAAACTCACCCTATATAAATAGAAATTGAAAACTTCATGGAATAAATGTAAACAATCCATTTTGATAATTACTCCATAGCCCATATTCTCTATGAAATAAAGGTCCCAAAAGAAGTAACACACACTAACCCCAGGAGGACACTCCTTGAACTAATATACACTAGCCATCCAAATCTCCAACAGTGTCTCTAGCGTCATAACATCATCAGATGTAAAGATATAGAGCCCTAGTCTCTCCATAATGTTAACAGATATAAAAGAATGGGAGGACTTTTAACAAATAGGGAAGAAGCTAAAACTGATGCTACCAAAATCATACCTCTTACCACAGAGGTTCCAGGGTCTGGCTCTTATTGGGTCTACTCTACTGAAAACATTTGACCTGCACCGTGGCCCGACGACTCTTCCTGATTACCCTAAGATGATCCACCTAGATTCCACTGACATTCTGAAGCCTGAGTACCATGGCCGCGACCACCTCCTCGACCTGAATAGATAGACGAACTATAGTTCCTTGTCTGATGAAAAACCGGTTGTCCTGTTCCTGAACGTGGAGTCATAGAAGAACCATTATCACTTGCTGTTGGTGGGAACACTCAGAAAAAACACCAAGGAGGGACCATATTGCATCAAGATTGGTACTCAAATAGGACTATCAGGAAATGTGGTCTAGTATACTCACTCTTTCCTCACTGGTATCATACAACATGGATACCGCATGAAACGTCACCTGGAAGCTCCCTCCATCACTTCTTGCTATCTATCAAAGGATTACTAGCCCTGGATACTGAATGACCATGGATAATAGCTCAAAAATCCCCCATATTACACTTGTTAATCAGCACATAATTCACTATAGCCATCACTAAAGTCATCCCGAATACATTCACATGTGACCAGATTTCATACCTGAGACCATCCTCAAATCACCTAGCCAAAGATAACTCATCACTAACTAGAATAGGTATGAAGCATTGCAGCTATATAAATCTAGAAGAGTACTCCATCACATAAAGAGATCCCTGCATGAAAAGCATGAAATGTCAGGGTCGATCAGGCCTCAATGTCTCAGGATAGAAGTAGTCATTGAAGGTCCCATGAAACTCTTCCCAAGCCATATCCTAATGATGTCCCGCCTGTGAGATAACATTCCACCATTGGTTGTAGGAATCACGAATGATGTACATATTTAGATTTAACCTCTTCTCTGGAGGCATATATAGATTCTCAAAGATAGATAGTATGGACTCTAACCATGACTCAGCAGCCTGTGGTCCTCCATCCCCAGAACAAGTGGGTGGTTGTTGCTGCTGGAACACCCACGTCAACTCTTCTATAAATAGTTCATGTTGTAGCGATCTCTAAAATGTCCGCATCATCATCATGAATCCTTATTACAACTGTGCATCAATACATGTGTCTGGTAGAACAATCGGTGCTATGACACGCTTGAAGGGATGATCTGTCGGTAGTCCCTGGTCTCCCATTTCTGGCGTCTGATCATTTCCCTGTATCTGGCGTACAATCGAAGGATGTTTCGATGTCATGACTCTGTAAGGTGAAACACACACCACAATTCAGGATTCAAAAGGAATGAAATATAGAAGTGCAAGAAGGAAACAGAAGAATAAAAACAATCATGTTTTACAAAACATGGATACACGACGTGTATACCCTTCACTTGGCATGTTCCTTTATGTTTCAACATGGGTGTTTACTTCTACCATAATTGGTCGTATAACACCCCTACACATCACATGTTCATCCTGTGACAGGGCGTTTAATTGAATTTTCCCTCATTACCAAGTTCTACCACATGGATGGAACTATATGGTTCCCTTAGAACAAAACTACATATAATTTTTTTGTCATACACGGTGTGTACATGAAGGATTTTACTGAACTCTGTCATTTATCAGAAGGCTGGAGATGTAGTCGACTTCCACATGACATGTTCACACTGGACATGATGTGCAATACTTGAAGATCTTCCACCCGTGGTGTTAGAAACACGGCTAGATACGTGGTCTCTACAACACGGTGTGTAATCCTAGTACACGACATGTTTCAGCAATCATTTTCTAACCCCATGTTTCTGCGCACACTGTCAAAGACTACACAACATGTAGAACAAGTACATGGTGTGTAATTAAGAAAAACGTTTTTCTTCCTAAACAGAAGGATATATGGTTTGTATTCATCATAATAAACTATGTATTCTAGGTTTTTATAGACATTATTCCTTAGAAACTACTTCAAAACTCCATAAAAACACTAAAAAGAATTACTATGCCAAATTTCGATTTGTGGGGGACCATACTCTTCGTGAATCAAATCATGGAATCATATTCATGTCACATATTTACAAAATTCAGTTAAAGTTCAATATGATCCACCAAATTCTAATCTAAGAGGGACCATAACACCTCATGGACCAATGTTTGGTGTACATACAAACGAAACCTTATGTATTCCAATACCATATCCAAATATCAAGAATTCTATCCTAGTATCTATAACAACAACACAATTAATAATAACATGAATATCCTGAACAACATCTATCATAACAACATGCAGTCAATAATGTACCCTAAATGGAATGACAAGAATACATGACATGTGATCCCTATCATGTTCCTATATGATGCATGAGAAGGAATGTCCCCATCTCATCAGGTTTCAAAAGAGATAGAACCTCAATAATATCAATAATAACAACAAAAATCTTTTGAATATTCCAATGGTGAAATCAAATCAATTGTAACAATTGCAAAACTAGGAAAATAGCAATAATAGAGGTAAATTGAATTTTACCTGTACACAAGTTAGCTACTCTCGGGAAAATCTTATTACCAACTACCCATTCTTTTCTACCCCTGTCTATAGGATCCAAATAGTAAGAAAAATCAAAAAATAACCTTCCCCTATAATACCACTTTATAACATCCCAATTCTGGGTGCCTCCCAAAGGTGCCCCATACCCAGTCATTCACATGGTTTCAAGAACATTTTCTAGAATGCCAGAGGCTATAGAGTAGCTGCATGGGAAATGGGTGTAATAGTGGGGAAATGATGCCCTCATTGGCTGAGTACACAAAATAGAATGACAAATAATAATAGTAGGGGAAGAATTAATACCATACAACAAAGTAAATAGTGTCATACTGATTGGTAAATCAACTACAACAGATATAAAAATGATGCATGTAACATGTGTCTGGGAAACAAGCTAAATAAGTCACAATGCTAGAATGAAAAATAGAAACCAAACTACTAAAAATTAAATAAACTCCAACAGAATCGCAAGCCTTATCTTGGTCTCATGCTTCCAAGCTCTGTAACAATCAAATACCTGGTGTAGATGGTAACTTTCTATTATCTATACCTACAACCATATAATCTGTTTAGGTCCAATAGCATGACCCTAATAAGGTGTGAGATGAATTACTGTAGGCAACCACCAAAAGACTTGTGCCTAACTTTTAGTGAATATATATATCAAGAAAAATGTAGAAATGAAGAAATAACAAGGAAGTACTCAAAAGTAAACAATCCTACAATTTTCAATCACATTTATTTACATTTATTAATTATTCAATCCATTGAATAATGTATCCTCATGATCTATCCTAATATTTTTATCCCCATATACAACCATGAAAAAAAGACATCTCCAAATACCTTCCATCGATAATATAATACCAAATACAAGATTGTATTTTGGCTTTTCAGACTCTTAATAATCATACTATAATTTCAAAATAACCCTCTGGGAAAGTCCTCATAGCCTAGCCCCCATAGTTAAACATATCTTCAATTTCATAATAATAACTAACCTCTGGGAAACCTCACACATTCTAACCCCATTGGTCTCATAAATCCCTAATCAAATACAAATGACCTCTTGGGTAGCTCTCATAGTTAATAGCCCTTAGTCTGCAAAACAACAAAAAAATATAATGACTCTCTAGAAACTCTCACAGTTAATGAAGTATGGTCTAACATTTATTTAATGATGACCCTCTAGGTAGCTCTCAAAGACTAACCCCTCTGGTAAATGACTAATGGAAGCTCTCATAGTCAATACCTCTTGTCAATTTATATCAACGAATCATAATTAAAAGTCCCTACTTCAGAAAGCTCTCATAGTAAATTCCCCTGGTCATACATTTATAATGCGAAACACATGCATATATTATAAACAACCACTCCATCCTAACAACACTAGGAATAGAAACAAAGAATCCTAACATTATTTATAGACCCAATGACCATAACCAAAAATAGACATAGGTAACACCTCCATAATCAAGGTAATAAACCTTATTTATAATCAATAACCTTTTCTTAAACAAACAAACAAATCATGAATTAAACAAGATTAAATTCCAAAACACCCAATACCTTAAACAAGGGTATTCAGAACATAGGAATATATAACTCAAAGAAAAAACACAGTAATTCATTAACCACCTACCTCGACATTGTACGATGATCACCCATAAACTTAGGCCATTCAATTGGTACAGAACAATGTAGATCTACAAGCACATAAAAAATGATCATCATTTTATAACTCAACGGGGGATGAAATCAGGAAGAGAGATTCAAGCAGAAGGAAGGACTCACCGGTGGGATTCCAACAAATATGCCAAACCTTGATTCGGACCACAGATGAAGGATCAATGGCACAAAAAAGAATCGTCGTCTTCAGTCAAACCTAGATGAAATGAGCTTAGAAGAATATGAATATGAAATTTATACATGACCTTAGTCCATTTAATGAAATAAAAGAAAAAGTACATGACCTGTTCATTTAATGTACACACCGTGTACATGCCTCAACTAGTCCCCACATTAGGTGGTCTCTAGGACACCCCACACAGCCATGTATCATCCATTACATGGCCAACACACGACTACCCCTGATATCTTGGTATATAGAGTGTACTTCTAAGTACACAACATGTACTTATAAATTTCCAAAATCTCCTTTTTTTTTCTAAAAAAGAACCTCAAAAATAGACTGATACCTGAAAAGAAGATCTGAGCTGCTACAATCATTTATTGGGTTTTGGTATTCTATTTTTTGTTTTTAGTAGTTTTTATTTGAATGGGAAAATCATCACCAAATTTTTAATGAATCCCTTGGAATTTATTTCACCCTTTAGTGCCTTGGGTATACCCATTAAGGTAAAGTTTAAATTACACCTTGAATCAAATCAATGAAGAGGGTATAAATATTTCAAGTAGTATTATTCTTGGTCGGTCCAAATATCACTGTTTAAGAAGTGGTATCATCTTGTTCGTCCCTTAACTTGCATGTGGCATCAATTTGTTCGATCCTTGGTTATCGTTTGTGTCAATCTTGGAGTTAAAATTTATTTTGGTTTTGTTATTGAGTTTGGAAGGTAAAAAGGTGTATGATTGTTAGAACTTGAAATGTAGAGAATAAAGAGATGTAGCTGACAAATTTTTGTTGAACATTGTGTTACTAGGGAGTTGGTTACATAAGTTTCTTAGAGACACTTACAGGTGTTGTCATATCATTTTCATGGGTTTATCCAATGAGATGAGCATGAGATGCATTGTAGAAATTAACACACACTAGTAGTGAATAATTAAGTTGGAGTAATTATTAAGAATTTGATGAAAATATTTTTATTTTTGAAAAATTATTGAAGAAATTGTTTTTCAAAGGCGGGATTCTGAAAAAGGGATGATATTAGTATTGTGAAAATTGGTTAATTTTCAAAAGTGCAGTGTAATTTTCAGAAATAGTTTGAAGAAGAAAATTTTGAATCATGAAAATACTTGTTGTGACATGTGTGATGTGGTATAATTTGAAATTAGTAAGCCTTTATTATATAGAGAGTGACACTTATGGAATTTGTTGTGTTTTTGAAAATGGAACCCGATAGGTGTATAAGGAACCAACTGGAAGAAGATGCTTAAAATGTCATTGCAACTAAGCCACAGGTGAACCAAAATATATTTCAAAGTTATGTCCATGATTTTCAGGTATCTGATAGAGGGGGCCAAGGGGATGAACCAAGGAAATGGGGTCATTCCATTCCATTCCAGAAGTAGAACCCACATATCTTTAAGGGTGATTCGATACTAGAGAAATAATATATGAGGCTAAATAGGATGAATCAAATATTTTATTTTCTTGTCACAAAAAAAGTGTTGAATATAAATTTGGAGATTTATATGATAGAGGATCTTATACACTAATGGTGTAATTTAGCTATTCTTGTTAAATTAGACAAAAGCATTATTGTGGAGGATTATAAACAATTGTTCAATAAAAAATTCTATTCTCATATGTTTAGAATGGTAAGAATAATATACTTCTTCATCTTGATGTATTAAAATATCTCAGTGATAGAGTATGTGGATAAATTTATGAATTTAGTATGCTTTTCACTTAAAGATGCTGCTAGTGCTTCCTTAAAATATTGAATTTTTGAATCAGGGATGAGATAGTAAATTTTATCAATGATTGATGTGAGATATATAAAATATTTTATGGAGATGGATAATTGATTGATAGTGGTAGAAAGGGACATCTCGGGAGTTACTGGCTGAGATATCATGCTGATATCTATGAAAAATGTTCGGAACTCTAATGTTGTAAGAATGCGAAACAGGGAAACCAATTTTCTAGGTAGTGGGATGAATCAGAATCAGATGGACACATCGATGAATCTACCTCCAATAACTTATTGTAATCCAATATATTTCCAATGTGATTCTTTGGAGCATATGAAGTGATATTGTACGACACCACAAAGGTTATTCCACAATGTCATCAAGATGGGTCATCTTCAGAACTATTATTGTATTTCTTCAAGGTTGAGTATTTGGGTCACATAACATATGTCGAAGAAGTTGTATTCTTCAATGGGAAGAGAGACATAGAATAATCCTCATTGGAAAAATCGAGATAGCTATGGTGATTTGAGGAATACCATGACTCCTCAAAAAGTACATTCTCAATAGAGAATTAAGGAACAATGTAAAATGAGTATGAAGTTTTATGGTGCAGAGCGAGTGGTTGTGGATGATCAATATAGACCATCGATGGTGATAGGTATGATTATTTTTAATTATACCCATATTAATTCAACATTTGATACAGGTGAATCCCATTTGTTTATTACTTATCATTCATTTTATTTTCTGGGTTTAAATGTTGAGGTGACTCCTACTTTGAGACAAAAAACTTATCTTCATCAAATATAATGTCAATCCATTATGTATAGATAATTTTCAATAAATACTTAGGCAGATGTGTTGATATAGAATTTATCAATGATTGATATTGATTTATATAACATAATCTTATATTTGGATTCGTTTCCAATGTTGAAGGCTCATATAAACTATTATACACGATGGGTCAGTTTTATGACTAATGATGGTGTCGAGCACATCTTAATAGGGTAAATAAATGTAAATATAGGTGAAATGAGCATGTTGGAACTTGTATATATAATGATCAAAATTCAATTTGGTAGAATTGAATTTTTCGTCAATGGTAGAGATTTAGAGTAACAGTTTTCCAGTTATTGTTGATCAATTTTCTGATTTATTTCCCAGTAATTTTATAGGGTTTCCACTCACAATATAAGTGGTGTTTATGATTGATCTTATACTAGGGACTTGTCCTATTTCCAATCTATATCATCATATAGAACCAATATAATTAAAGGTACTGAATGTACAGTTGGAAGATATGGAAAGTAAGGGGTTCATTCAGTATAAAACTTATATGTGGGAAGAACGGGTCTTATTTGTCAAAAAGGCATATGAAAATATTTAGTTTTATTTCAATTATTATAAAACTAAAAGAGTCATGAAAAATAATTAGTATCCAATTAAATTCATTGATGATTTATGTGATCAATTTAGGGAAGCTCAATTGTTCTCTAAAATTAATTTTTGATTGGGATATCACCAATGGAGTGTTTGGAAGGGGGATATTCCAAAGATATCATTTAGGATTATATATGGCCATTATGAATTTGTTCAGATTATTTCTAGTATTAAAAATGTACCAAAAATATTTATTACATTGATGATTCCTATATTTCATAGGTATTTGGATTTTTTTTATTGTGGTGTTTGAGGATGACATATTGGTGTATTAAAAGATAAGGTATGAGAATGGGATAAACATGGTATTTGTGTTTTCAATATTACAAGATCATTATATGTATTCTATAATATAAAAGTGTGATTTTTTGAAACATCAAGTACATTTCCTCATCCATGCAATCTCCAAATGAGGTGTTTTTGTTGATCCATGAATGATAGAAGATGTTATCTCTTTGAAACAACCAAATAATGTCTTCGATATACGTCATTTCCTTGTATTGGACGGTTACTACCATTGTTTTTTTCATGATTTATCATGAATTCATTCTCTTATGAAAACCATGAAAAGGAAAAATGTTCCATCAAATGGGATAATAAATTTTAAAAGACATCACAATTTCTTAATATTTTCCTTACATCATCTCAAATATTTCTATATTTGGAATTAGGATAAGAGTATCTTGTGGGTGGGGATGCTTTAGGATTTGGGTTGGCATGAGTTCTCATGAAGGGAGATAATGTGGTTGATTATGGCTCATGGTAGTTATGGTTTTACGAGAAGAACTACCCAAAACACAATTTGGATTGATCATTAGTATTCCATTCTTTGAAGACATGGTATCATTACCTATTTCATGAGAAATCTACAATGTTTTTAAATCATAAAATTAGAAGACATATTTTCAAAAAAAGGTATTTGAATTTGAGAAAAATAATATGGATTTAAAATCTCTAAATGTTTCAATTTGACATGATGTATGAACCTGTTAAAGTCAATTCAGTTGTGGATGCATTTATTAGAAATGCATATGCTCAACAAGAAAAACATACTTTAGAGTAATGGAAGTTAGTGTTGATGATATTTTACATACACTTGGATTGTGATAACCAAGGTATTGAATCAGTTTTTCTTTCAAGTTTAGTTGGTTCCAGATTTTGATGAGATAGTTAAAGAGGCACATACATATGATTTAGAATGTGTTTCTATGATATCAATAGATAATTTGGGGGAGGCAATTGAGGGATGGAAACTGGATGAGAGTTTAGTTTTGTGCTAACAAAATCATATTGTTGCAACTATCGCTTGTTAAGAACTACTTATTCATGAAAACCACCATTTGAGATGGGACATTCATACTAGAATATACAAGATTTATAAGTTGTTAAAAGAACATTTTTGGTGGGTCATTATAAAAAGGAACTTGGTTGAGTTTTTTTCAAGATTCTCAACTTTTCATGATATTAAGAAAGAGAAATAATGACCAACAAGTATATTGAAATCATTACCAATTCCTATTTGGAACATGGAGTAGTTAGTCATGGATTTTGTGAAAGGTCATTAATGTATGGTTCAGAAACACTATTAAATTTTTGTGATAGTGGATTAAATAACAAAGTATATATTTTTCATCACAATTTATGAATCTTATATGGTGGAGTACTTTTCTATAATCTATATCAATGAAGTAGAAATGAGGCATGGTGTACTGGTTCTGTTAGTATCATACTAAGATCCAAGGATTACATCTCATTTCAAGAATTCATTATTGAAATCCCATGGGACTCAGTAGACCATGATTATGGCATATATTCCATAGAAGTATGGATAATATGAATGGATGATAAAAACATTGGAAGACATAATGTAGGCTTGTGTAATCTATTTTGGTGGCTCATGTGAAGAGATCGTACTATTAGTGGAGTCATAATATAAAAATAATTATCAAGATTTGATATATATATATAGATCATGTTAAAAATTTTATTCGCATCCTTATCATTATCAACTTTGGGGTGTAGAAATAGAGGAAAAATCAATAGTTGGGCTGAGCCTTGTACTAGAGACAATGAAAAAAATTCACCTAATCAAGAAATAGATGGAGATTGCTCAAAGTTATCAAAAATTGTAAATGGATAATTTTCAATGGAGATTTTTTCTATGTGAGTAACCATGTGTTCATGAGAATATCTCTAAGGTTTGTCCATCATAGTTTTGGGAAGCAGGGAATGTCATTACGTTGATTCATGTTCCCCTTTGAGATACTTAAATGGGTTGGTGAGGTGGAATATTAGTTATCATTTCTCCCACAGTTTAGTGCAATGCATATTATGTCTCATGTATATTAGATGAAAATTTTTTATCCTGATTATGACCATGTGATTTGATGGTATAACATTGACCTAGAGCCAAAATCTCAGTTGGTTCATGTGCCAGTGCAAATTACTGATAAGCAAGATTTAATGACACAAAAATTTATGAATAAAATTACCTTTATTTTAATCTCTTGTAGATATAGAAAATACATGAAATTTTTCATTATTTTTTGGGATTAAATTACCATTATGTATCATTACCATTGACAATATATTCCTTGAATAGTGATCACAGAACTGATATAAATATAAGGTTAAGAAAATAAATTCAACACAGCCAAAGGAGAGGATAATCTCATCCAGAAGGCTCAGTCCATATGAAGCTCATTTTCTGGAGCTTGAAAAGGGGGTAGCATCACTGGGAATTTCTATTGACCGAGCCAAATCTTATCTTCAACATGATAAGCTTTAATGGAATCACATACAGAGAAGTTCAAGTTAGTAGAGATTACCACCCAGGAAATGTTATCTTAACTGCCCCGAGGGTCTGTCACCATCGCATACCTTATCCTTAGGCCTTATGCGGGTGTTATAATGAATTATGTAACAATGTATTAGTTACTTATTGTGTAATAATTTTTAATAAATTAAAGTCATATTCCATTAATTACTTTATTATAATAGTCTTTCATAAAACAGAATGATGAATTTGATAAATTGACTCATTTGTTAAACATGGTAATTTCGAGAAATATAATAATTATTATATTAATCCAATGTTTTTATTAATAATATTATAAAAAATAATTCTTATAAATGATTATTATATCAATTATTTATCTGTAAATGATTAGTTAATTAGTTTGATAATAGTTATAATTTTTATATGATAATACAAAAAGTGTGTTAAAAAAATTATTTTAAGGAATTAAATAATTTTTTAAATAATTAATATTTTAAAAAATTATTATCAAATTAATTTTATTAATAATAAATTAATATATCATTATTATGAAGTCGAATGCAATTTCTGAGAAGGCATGAAAACTATTTTTTTCAAAACCCTTGAATTTTCAATAAATACTAGTTTTCATTTTAAAAGTGAAAATTCACATATTTATAAAATTATTTAGATAAAATGAATATTATTTTTGGAATCATGATGACAAAATTATCTAATAGTGAATTTTTCATAATTTTTTGAGATAGTCAATTTTTTGGTCAAAAAATAAATCGTATATAAATATATTGTATGTTTTATGACATCATAATGACCCCAAAACGATGTAATAAATAATATTTTGGGTATTCTAGGACCAATATATGTTTTAGAATTAAGAAAATATGATTTTAGATTTGTTTTACATATTTTTTAAATCATTAATAAATCCTCCAAAGTGTGTAATAAATATTATGATTTTAAATTAATTTATTTAATAATGGGACTCACCTCCACATAAGCAAGGATACTATTTTAATATTTTAGGCCAATAGGATTATAAAATAATATTTTCCAATTATATTTTCCAATAACCATGGTAAAAACCCATGGGACGGTTTGTTATTTTGATTATTTAATTATATAGGTTCCAAAACCTAATTTTGTGAAATATTATAGAATTCCCCTCTCATTTCATAAATAATCCCACCCAATCACCCACTTATCTTCAATAAAAATCCTAGGAGAACGTCCCTACTCTATCCTAACTTCTCTATAATACCCCTAAGGTTCCCCAATCTCCCAGAAAGCTTCTCTCATGCCTCTCCCAAGCCTCTGGGTTCACACATCCATGTAAGGGATTCCTTCCTTTTTCAATTTTATCTAAGTTTCATTATGTTGTTATAGCATTTTATTTTCAATTAAAAATTTTGGGATATGTTCTCAATCCTCCCCCAAACTACCCTACTTATTTTTAAATTATTAGATACCTTTTTCTCTCTCATAAATGCCTTTTGTTCACACCCATTACCATGTCGAAATTCCCTAAGGGATTTCTCTCTTCTTATTTATATTCAATAATTTATTCTATATTATTCTTCAAAATTCCATATAATATATTGATATATTATTTTATATGATCCCCATAATATTTATATAATGTTGAAATTATGAGATACCCCTTTCTATCTCTTCAACCAAATTTATAAATCTCTATATAATATCATTATTCTGCCGATATTGCACCTTGATTTTCCAAGACAAATTCATCACGTAGTGAATACCATACCCATTTCTTTATCAAATATACTCACTTTATGAACATATAATAATATAATTTTACATAAATTTATTTATTCCACATTCACTGATCAGGGAAAATAAGGAGGATTTTGAATGAATCCTTGTTATGTGATCTATATTGCACACTTAAGCAAGAGATTGAAATGAATATGAAGGGTTCTCCCTGATAGTGCTCCAATGCATTGGGAAATGTTTAGTGTCATGATACATCATGTTGGGACATGGATTTAACTAATTATTTTTTGGAATTTTTTCCACCATGTTGGGATAGGGGTTTACATAACTCCTTTATTATAATTATGCAGTGTTTTAAGTTATTGCCACATTTCCATGTTATGAAAATCATTCTATATCATGCATTTAGGTTCACGTTTCTTTTGTGATCCATTGATATTCCCACTTCCTAACATGTATTATATTATTCATGTTATTCATTTTTTAATTCTTTATACGTCCTTATAGATCACCCTATTCTTATGTATGACCATATGTTATCTAATGCAATACTAAGTACAAAGGAATGTTGTAGCCATGTAAAAGATGTTTTCAATAAAGCTGTTTTATTTTATATATTAATTTGTCATGTAATGTTCCTGAGACCCAAAGAAACTAGACCAATCAATAATCTGGGTTTTTTAAGTACATGTTTATTTAATAAAGCGTGTTTAATTATGAAATAAAGAGAAGGGTTGTTATAGTTGGTATGAGAGGATAGGTTTAGTTGTTTTTGGGATTAGGGTTATAAAACACTAGTGAAATCCTTTATTATAAGACTAATTATAAGAAAATAATACCTTACTTTTTGTGATAATATATTAATTGGTTTATCCAGAAAATGCATCACTTTAAATATTTGAACAATTATATGTGGATCTGGTATAAATGTATATAGGGATAAAAACCAAAAACTCCACTTTGACCAAGATGTGAACGAGAAATAGAGTATGAAAATGGGCCTTATTGAACTTTTGGTTCATCAGTACCTGGTGATATGATTTGGTAAATTCATAATATTAGTATTAACCATTATTAAAGGAGAAAAAAATAAATAAGAATATACATTAGGAAATAGATTAGGGATAACTTATATTAAAGCATATAAATTCATAAGATAATTAGATAAAGGTAATTTATAAGTTATACCTTTTTTATTATATTCCCCATTATGTTTTTAATAGTTCAAAATAATTACCCATAATTTTCCTTCTATTCTAGCCAATAGTCGATAATAGGAGGAATTGGGCTAACAATTGATGTGAAGATCAATGTGATGATTGTTCAAGTGAGATTCCCAATATGATGGGTATGGAAATCATAAAATTTTCCCAATACTCTATCTATTATCTCATGTTTTTAATAGAACCGTCATTCAAGAGAAATGTGAAACCCCCTATCAATAATAAAGTTTCAATCAATAGATTCATGAGGAAAAGTCCACTTAATTTAAATGTATCATCTGATCCCTCAATCGCTGAATAATGTGTCAACTCCATTGAGAATATCTTCTCCAAATATCAATGTTCTGAAAAAGAGAAGGTTCTTTTGGATACTTATCATAGGGAGGGTGAAGCTGATCAATGGAAGACATTTATTAATAATATGAAGCCTAGGGTAGAGATCGAGGTTTTGGAATGGAAGGATTTCTGGAAAATGTTTCTCAATAAATATTTTCCCCGCACAGTTTGTCTTAAGATGAAAATATATTTCCTTCAACTAAAGAAAAATCCTGACAAATATGTTGGGATGTACGAGTAAAACATTACTATACTGGAATGATACACCTCTAGTTTTTTAATTACTCTAAAATTCAAGGTTGAAGACTTATTTGGTGGGATAAAACCTAGCCTACGAAAATCCCTAGCGATCCATAACATCGAAAGTAATGAGAAGATTGTCGTATGTGCGCTCAAAGTTGAGATGGAGATTGAAAAATATCAGGGGTATTATGGGGATAAGAAGATCAAATTGAAATTTAATTATGTAGGCCCGATGGAAAAAATCAATGGTGATTTTAAATTATAGTATCCCACTTTCCAAAGGTATGGGAAGAAGCGCCCAAGAAATTTCCTGAAAAGGATGAATAAATGCTTTAGGTGTAGAAGATAAGGGAACATGGATAACGATTGCCGAAGGGAGAGACCAAATAGTGTGAAAAAGGAAAAGGAATGCTCCAGTTGACCATTAATGCATTTTTCATTACTAAAAATTCAAGGAATTGAGGAACATTGAGAACCAGTTCCCTATGAAAAGTGTAATTTGAGGCAACCAATATCCTCCAAGGTAGCAGGGGCGAGAATTTTCTAGTATTACTACAAATTCGAATCTCGAAAATAATGTCATGACAGGTACACCAGTTATTCATCAAGAATAGAGAACACAATTTTTTATTCTAGTTCTACGCAGTCTTTTAAACCCTGAAAGGTTAGTAGAACAATCTAGACACAAATACAAATCATGGAATTAGAGATGTCTTTGAGATCAGAAAATGGGGAAATTATTGTATACCAGGAATATTACTCCTCCCCTTTTAAAATTTGTTGAATGAACTTCCTAGCGAACCTTATCATACTTCCTCTTGTATAATTTGATGAAATTATTTGTATGGATTGTCTTTACCTATATATATTCAACATAAACATCCATGAGAGGGGAATCTCTTTCCATATGGTGAATTGGCCCCCAATTCTCTACAATTTCAAGGAGGAGGATGAATCTGATTTAGAACCATCATCTCAAGAATGGATATTAAATCCATATGAGAACATGTATTTTTCTCATATGATTGATTCTAAGGAAGGAACCATCCTCAATGGCATGCCTATTATAATGGAATTTACTGATGTGTATCATGAATAATTGTCTTGTCTTCCTCCTAGAAGAGATATTTAATTCTATATTGATCTTTTACCTAGGGTGTTTCCAATATCCAAGACTCCATATATAATTTTTATTATAGAGCTTGAGGAGATAAAGAAACAACTACAGAATAATATGGATAATGTGTCTATACGCCGAAGTGCTTCACCAGGGGGTTCACCAGTCCTCTCCATAAAGGATAAGGATGGGTTAATATGCCTTTGAATTGATTATCACAACCTCAAAAAAATCATGATAAATAATAAGTATCCATTAACATAAATTTATGACTTTTTTTATTAGTTACGGGAAGAAAAATAATTCTCAAAGTTGTATCTAATGTTGGGATATTTTTTAGTAAGGCTGACGAAGGAGGATATCCCTAAGACTTATTTTCATACAAGGTACAAGCACTATGAATTCATATTAATGCCTTTACAACTCAATAATTCTCCAAAAATATTCATGTAATTCATGAATATAGACTTTAGATATTACCTCAACAAGTTTTTGGTAGTATTTATTGATGATATTATAATATACTTTAAAACCATGGGGTAGCATGATGAGAATCTATGTACTGAATGAGAGACCTTGTGAACGGAGAATCTCTATTAAATGTACAGTATGTGAGACTTCTTGTTAAAGGCAGTCTCATTCATGAGGAATATAATCATAAGGAATGGGATATATATGGATCCTTCCAAAACAAAAAAAAATTGGGATGTAAGAGGCTGACATCTATGATGGATATTCATAGCTTCAAGGGGTTGGATGGATATTATCACAGATTTGTGAGAAATTAATCTTGATTTTCAAACCCTCATAACGACCTACCTGAGAAGGGAGACATGTTTTTCATGGAATTATGAATGTAAATATATCATTATAGATTTGAAGAATAGGAATATCATTGACCACATGATTACACTAACCACAAGTGGTGAGATTATTATATTCATCACCAACTCTCCAAAGAAGGGTCTCGGTTGTGTGTTGTTACAGAATTGAAAATTCATTGACTTTGTTTCATCGAAGTTGAATATTTATGAGAGAAAACTATCCCACACATGATCTAGATTCCACAACTATGATCTTTGCATTGAAAATATAGTAGCATTATCTTTTTGGGAAAACATGTGAAATATATACAGATAAAAAAAGTCTCAAATATATATTTACAAAGAAAGAACTGGACATGCACTAATTAAGATAGTTAGAGTTCATCATGGATTATGTCTTCTCAATTCATTACCACCAAGTGAAAGAGAATAATTTGGTATATGATCTATGTAGATATAGACCAACAATTATATCATTGATGGAAATAGAAAAGGATCCAATATTCTTAGATTTCATGAAGATGGACATGGGAATCATAATGAATGGAACAACATCAATCTCTTCCTCAATGATTTCTCAACCATCTCTTTTGGACTTCTGAAAGGATTCTGAAAAAGGTGACTTGGGAGTTCATAAGATAGTGGAAACTGTCAAAAAAGGGAAATCCTTAGAGTTTAATGTTAATGAAGAAGAAATTTTGAGATTTAGGTCATGACTATGTGTTCCATCAAATCCGTTGTTAAAGAACGAAATTTTAGATGATTCACATAGTTTAAATTCCTCCATACACCCATAAAACACCAAGATGTATTGGGATTCAAAGAGAATTATTGGAGGGATAACATGAATAAAGAGATTGAAGAATATTCATAAAAGAGACTGGTATGACAGTAACTGATGGATAATAGGAAGAAGTTTAAGGGGATGCTGAAACCATTACCCATACCAACATGGAAATGGGATAACATCACCATGGAATGTTTCACCAGAATTATGACAACATCCAAAGAAAACAATTATATCTAGGTTATTGGGGATCATTTTACAAAGACTACACACTTCATTAAAATTTCATAGGATTCTTCATTGGAAAAACAAGAATGGATATACATCAAAGAAGTGGTAGGTTTTCTTGGTGTACCACTATCAATTGTATCTGATCGAGATCTGAGACCCACATTTATGTTCTGAAAGAGTCTCTAACATGCTCTGAATACTGAAATGAACTTCAGTATGGATTATCATCCTCAAAATGATGTCCACTATGAGTGGACTGTCCAAACACTTAAGGAAATGTTGATATCATTCTCAATAGACTTCAATGCGGGATGAGATCAATATATTCTTCTAGTTGAGTTATCTTACAACAACAGTTTCCACTCTAGAATCCAAATGACTCCTTATGAAGCCTTTAATGGGAGGAGGTGAAGAACACATGAATGTTGGGATGAAGTTGGGGAGAAAAAACATTGATGTCCAGAAAGGCTCAATGAAAGGGAAGGGAAGGATAAGACTATCCAGCCGCATATCAAAGCTACTTAGAGTCGACAAAAATATCTATGATGACAACCATCATTGAGACCTAGTGTTTGATGTTGGAGATATGGTTTTTTTCCGCATATCTACGTGGAAGAGAGTTATGAAATTTTTGAATAAGGTAAATTTTAGTCCAAGATATATCAACCCTTTTGTGATCATTGATCGCATCAGAGTAGTGGCCTAGAAACTAAAACTCCCTCTAAACCTATCTCAAGTACATAACATATTACATGTATCACTTTTTAGGAAGTACATACATGAACCATCACATGTACTAAATCCAAAGGTGGTACCATTAGAGAATGAGATTTCTTATGAAGGGAATCTGGTGATTATTATATAGTTTAGGAAAATGTTTTACAAAATAGGGAAAGTCCCCTCATCAAAGTGCTATGGAGAAAACAAATGTTTGAAGAAGAAACACGGGAACCAAATAAAGTGATGAGGAAAAGTTACCTTCATATATTTTAGTGTGGGAAAAGGAAATTATGAGGGTAAAATTTGTTAAGTGGGGAATTTGGTAACGACCCAAACATTTGTGAAGAAAATCCCATTTATTTCCATGTATTATGGATATATAAAACACATACACTTATTTATTATTTTATTTGGGATTAAATTAAAGTAAGGTATTGTGACTATTGATAATATATCTGTTGAATAAAGAAAACACAACTGATTTAAATATAAGGTTTTAAAAAAAATACTTTCAATACAGATGAAGGAGAGGATGGCCTCATCCAATAGTCTCGGGCCCTTCGAAGCTCATTTTTTCAGAACTTGAGAAGAAGTTAAAATCATTGGTATTTACCCCTGACCAATCCCAAGCTTAGTTTCAACATGTTAAGCTTGAATAGAATCTATTATGGGAGAATTTAAAGTTTATAGATATCACCACCAAGGTGATGTTATATGAGCTTCCCCAAGAGTATGTCCCCATTTCACACCTTACCCCGAGGTCTTGTACGGGTGTTACAAGGGCTTATGTAACATGGTATTAGCTACATATTATGTAATATCATTTAATAAATAAAATACGTATACCATCAATTCATTTATGAGATTATTCTTTCTTAAAATAAAATGATGAATTTGGTAAATTGATTATTTGGATAAAATGGTAATTTTGAAAAATATATACATTATTATACTGAAATATGGTATTTATTAATAATATTATAAAAATAATTCTTATAATTGATGAGTATATATTTTCATTATTTATAAATGATTAGGTAGTCAGTTTAATAAGAGTTATAATTTTTATATGATAAAATATAAAGTGTATTAAAGAATTTATTTTAAGAAATTAATTAATTTTTGAAATAATAAATATGTCAACAAAATATTATTATAAAATTAATTTTATGAAGAATAAATGATTATATAACTTTAATGTAGTAATATATAATTTTTATTAATGCGTGAAAATTGTTTTTTTCAAAACCCATGAATTTTCAATAAATGTATTTTTTCATTTTAAAGGGGAAAATTCACATATTTGAAAAATTATTCAGATAAAATCAATATTATTTTTTGAATAAGGACGTTGAAATTATCTAATGATTAATTTTTCAAAATTTTATGAGACAATTGATTTTTTTGTGTCAAAATTAAATAATATATAAATATATAGTATGTTTTATGACATCATAATGGCCTCACAATGATGTGATAGACACTATAATGGGTATTATTGGCCCAATATATATTTTCACATTAAAATAATATGTTTTTATAATTTTTTACTTATTTTATGAAGTGTTAGTGAATCCTCAAAAGTGTATAATATATTTTTGGATTTTATATTCATTTCTCTGATAATGTGGCTCACCTCCACATAAGAAAGGATAATATTTTAAAATGTTCAGCCATTGGACATATAAAATAATTATTTCCACTCCTCTTTGTAAAAAAACTGTGGAAAAAAATGGTAAAGATTGTGGTTTTTTGTATTTAATTATATTGGTTCCAAAACTTATGTTTGTGAAATATTAAAGAATTCCCCCCTAATTTCCTATATAAACCCACCTAATATCCCACTTATCATCACAAAAAATTCTTATAGAACGTCCCTACTCTATCCTCACCTCCCTAGAATTCCCCCAATGTGCCCCAAGCTCACATGAAGCCTCTTTCAAGCCTCTCCCAAGTATTTGGGATCACAGATCCAAGTAAGGGATTCCATCGTTTCTCATTTTCATGCAAGTTTTTTTATGTTGAAATAGCATCTTTTTTACAATTAAAAATGTTGGAGTATAGTTTTTAACCTCCCCCATACTACTCTTATTATGTTTTAATGATTATTTATTCCTTTCTCTCTAACTAATTCCTTCTATATACTCCAGTTACCATGCTAAAATTTTGTAATGGGTTTCCCTCTTCTCATTTCCATTCAATAGTTCCTTCTATATTGTATAATAAAATTCCATTTCAATTATTGGTATATTATGTTCCATGACTCCCTTACTATCAATTTCATTTATAAATAACTACTTACCCTATTCTCTCAAATCAACACAATTTTTGAATTTTCATATAACGCCGTCATGATTCCAAAATTGAACTCCGATTTTCCAAGACAAAATCATCACGTAGTGAATACCTTACCCATTTATCTTTCAAGGGTATTAAAAATTATTCACATATTACTATTTAATGTTACTTACATATATTTCATCATAATTATTTTATCATGGGCAAAAATTATGATGTTGAATGAATCCATGTTATATAATCTATGCGGGACACTTAAACCTGAGATTAAAATGAATATAAAGGGTGCACCCTGATAGTGCTCCAATTAACTGGGTAATGTTTAGTATCTTGATACATCTTGTTTGGATAGAGGTTTACCAGATTCCTTTTAAGAAAATTTTACACCATATTGGGACATGGGTTTACCGAATTTTTTTATAATAATGATACAGGGTTTTATGTTGTTTCCACATTTCCATGTTATGATAATCAAGCTATATCATGTCTTTATGATCATGTCTATATTGTTCCACATTGAAATTCTCATTTCCTAAAAAGTATTATATACTTTATGTTATTCCTTATGTAATATTTTACTAGGATTGATATCTTTCATTTTACTTATGTATATCCTTAGGGTATCCCATGAAATGATTAGTACGAAAGAATGTTCTAGTCATGTAAAAGAACTTTTCAGTAAAGATATTGTATTTTTTGTCTTAATTTGTTAGGTAATGTTCCTAAGACCAAAATAAACTAGACCTATCAATATTATTGGTTGTTTTATGTTAAAGTTTATGTAATAAATCATGTTTAAATATGAAATAACGACCAGGTTTGTTATACCTAAGAAAGTATTGCATGCAAAAATCATCAGACTGCAACACATTTTTGGTGATCATGGTCAGATTCATGAATAAAAATGGTGAATTGGAAAAAGAAATGATCGATTAATGGCTAGAAATATTTCTTGGAAATGTTGGTTTTCTACTTTATGAGGACGGAAAGTCCAATGGTGGGGATAATTTAAGACCCCCAGTTTCAAGTAAGTAACCCATTACTTCTGTCTTTTATGTATGTAAAATGTTTGGGTGATTTTGAAGATATTTTTTAGGAATCTTGGATGTATATAAGTATTTTATAATTGTGTGTGATTTGAGAATAGTTAGGGGAAATCGTAAAACTCTTATTGAAAATGGTGCATAGTGAGATCAGGGATTCTAGGCTGGCGTATAGTTTGTTCAATCCATGCAGCCATCTAAGAGTAACTCTATGAAGAGGGAAAGAGGGATTCTGAATTGTTGGAAAACTTTTTGTCTAATGATGTCAGATAACCATGTGGGTATCACCTCAAGGAAAAGATTGGTGAATGGTTGGTGCTTTGTTTTCCTAACCATTTGACTAACCAAGCACAATATAAAAGTGAGATCTGAGAAAAGTGGATCTCATTATGTTTTACCTAAAAGACACTCATTTTCCCTCCATTTGACCTTAATTTTATTTTTCATCCTCCCAAAAGTTGTGCAGTCTCTCCTATTCAAACAAGAATAAATAAATAGTCAATTATTAGTGTGCTGATTCTCGATTACCTTGTTAAGTCTTCATCTATGGTAGTTTTTCAAAATTATACATTCTTTCCATCTCTCTAAATCTTATATATAGTCTATTGGAGATAGATCATGGATGTTTTATTCTATTAATAGTGATATATGGATATATTTATGTTAGAGAATGAGATCTAAGGTTATGTTTACAGATTAAACATGATTTTGTTGAAGAATTCATGTCGTTCTTCATTTTCACCACAATTATAGAGGTGCATGGCTTTAGTATTGGGTCCTCTTATTATAAAATGAATTATTTATTTCAAATTTATTTTTTCTCAAAATTGATTGTGATATTATTATAAATTTCTTTATGGAAACCCTATTTTTTATAGCTCATGAAATTATGATAATTATGAATTTTGATGGAAACTGAATGTGGTAACATGATTTTAAAATGATGATTTAAAATGGTAGTTTGGTTTTGATGCATGGAAATGTGTTTTATATAAAATTATTGATATATTTAAATGGTTTGGAAAATATTGTGTTGGAATGTTTTTGGCTTAAATGGTTATGAGTTAGTGGAATGGGATGTATAATAGTTGTGAAGTACTACTATCAAAGGTACACCTTATGGATGGGAATTTCCACTATAAATGGTAAACACCAAGATTGTGTGGTTTACTGTGTGTGTGTAGCTATGTGAAAGAGACTAGGTTATTCCCAATAAATTTATAATATGGTTAAATTAATTGTTTGGTTTCTTTCATTGGAAACTGTTTTAGTTGGATTTTTTTTTGGTTTTGAATTGCTCAGCTTTGATGTAAACTGTTAAAATATTTTATGGCATTTTATAATTTTTTATATAAATGTACTAAATTGTTCTATACTTGTGATGTGTTTAGGGAAGTAATTTGGGGAAAACATACTATGTATCAATACTCACCCCTACTTTTAAACATTATAGATTCTGAAGATATAGTTTATCAGGTAACCCGAAAAGGTATAGTATCATACAAATTTATTATACTTTATGATTCTTAGGCATGGATGATGGAGTCGGATCTTGGATCTTGTTCTAAGTCGCATTGCTGGTGCCTTTGGAGTCTTTTACTTTTTATCTTATTCCTCCACTTTGTAGTTGATGTTGATCTTGGTTTCATCTTGGTACTCTAATATAGTTTATTTTTTTATATAATTGAGTTATATTATAATTTTGATATGAATCATTTCGTGGTTTTTTGTTTGGAATATTTGTGTGGTTGTTTTAATTTCAGAGGGAAATCAACCCTAATTACTAGTGAAGCCCTTGAAATTTATTTCTAGCCTTCAACACCTTAGGGATGTTACTTATGGACAATTAACAATTATTCCTTTAATAAATCCAAGGAGGAGGGTTGGGGTGTTACATACGATGTAAAAGATACCTTACAATATTTATTAACTTTTTTATATTTACAAAATTCCACTCATCTTGCCCTATAAAAAGTCATTCATCGTAAAAAATTATTCACGCCACTAAAGAAATTTGTCTCATCTATCCCATACCCAAATAAGCTCTAAAAATTACTTCCCTAATCTTATGAGCCTCATGTTTTTATAAAGAAACCCAATTATGTCTTTCTGTAAAAACAAAGAGGAATTATCTGAATAAGTGACAGTATTCTGCAATGATAACTTATGATTCATTTCATTCTCCATCCCTTATGTTATTTATAAATATTTATTAAAAAATTATATTAATATCATAAACATACTTATATTGTTTTTTTGGAAAAATTTACACCTGATCTTTTACACACTACCATCCAATGGGGTATGTATGGCCGCTCTTGTGTATGGTGGACTACCGCCTCATGAATCGATATAATCCATTCTTCCATTTCCACCATTAGAGGTTGGTAATAATGATGGATTTATTTTTTATATATGACTTATAGGATATTTATAATTTATTTGTTCTTATGAAATCTATATATAACATATACCTTGATACTTTATATTTTTGGGAATATGATAACATCATTTGTGGATGTTTGTACAACCACCTCCTCAATTTGTTGAGATTCATTCACACATTACCTGTAATATATTAAGTAATGTTATAATAAAATTACTTGACATATATAACATAAATATGAAACTAGAATTATAATGTATATATAAATGTCACTTATTTTTTAATTATGAAAAATAAAGGGATGCAAATTTCAACTATTGGTACGCATACCATCCCTATAAATAATTCATTTCATTTCTTATCTCATAATTTTCTAGATAAGTCTAAATAAATATATAATGAATATTTATGACATTTAAATAATTTTTTAAATTATGAATATTTTGAAAATGTAACCTAATTAATAGGGCCAAAAAATAACCAGTCAATACTAAAAAAATAAAGAGATTATCTACCAATGGGTATGATATATTATAAAATAATTATATATTATATAATAAATATTAAAAATTTTATGGTATAAGTTAATAAAATTATTAAAACCATTACAAAGGATTCTAAAGAGCATTCATCCAAAGCAGATCGTAAGGTAAAGGATTTTATCTCAATTTACATTCCATTGAGACTTATTTGTTATTATGAACCAATTCACGTTAAATTGGTGTATATAATTCCAATTTTTAATTTAAAAAAAATTATTAAATAATAATTCATGGTATTCTAAGTTTTACTTTCAACTACCTCATGCATGGGGATTTGACTTGGAAATTACCAACTGGTAAAAGTTATATTTTCAGCATCACTTTCTTTTATGATTGTTAACATTCTCTTGAAACAATAACATCCTTATGAAAATATCCATTGTAAATAAATTTATTTTTTATAAATACTATTTAGTGATGGTTATAATTGTTACTAAAACAATATACCATTTTACATTTGGTGTGTATGATAAATTTTTTTTATTAACTCTGGAAATATTGGTTAATCCAAATCTTTTACTCCATAATGATATTTGACAAGAAAAAGTGTTCAAAAATTAAATAGATTATTAAATATTTGTGTAATAATTGGGATTTTTTCTACATTGGTGGGGATCTATTATAGATATCCCTTTTATTCATCGATAGTCTCATGGGATGAATCTTTTGTCCAATTAGAATGATTTTTACATGATATGTTATATACATTTTTATGAAAGGACTTATAAAAAAGGTACAATGTACCTTGGAAACATATAACCCAATAATTAAAAATTTACTTCATTAATATTAAGTTATTATTTATCCATGATATTTTCTCTTTGAATTTATCAATGTATTTAGTTTATTATCAATTTTTTGATTACATAGCATGTGTGTTAGTAACTAACCTTACCTTATTGATTTATCCATTTCCATTTATATAAATGGGATTCATGCTCAGTTATTTACCTTTAAATGCTTGTTATTATAGTTGATTCATTACATAATATACTTTACTTACACATTCTGATCATCTGAGGTCACCCTTATTTTGTTTCCTTTCCCAAGGATATGAAGAAAAAAAATTTGAATGAGATTTGTCAGGTGTAGTGCATTTAATGTTATTATATAGAACGTATTATTTTATACATACATATATATTATTAGTATCATGTATATAATTTGGTACACAAAATATACTAATCTAATTGGTCCTTCAAGACTTGATTCCTTGTAATTATGATATTTTAATATAGTATAAAACTAGCATAGTGATTTTGGGGTGGATGCGTTATTATTGGTATGAAAGGATGTTTAGTAGAAACCTTGGAAAATAAATTTAGAAAAATATAGATTAGGGTAAACAAACCTAAGGATGAATTTGAGTATAAATATAGAATAAAATAATATTTTTTTTGGAAAGTTAGAGATTATGGGGATGTTCTTAGAAATAGATCCATGTCTAGATATTAAAAGTGGATGTGGTTCGGTCACAAATGTACCTAGTGGTAAGAAAATCGAAAAGGTACATCAATATTGACATCAACATAACTTGGTACAAGAAAATGGGTCTTACTATGCACCTAGTTTGACACTCCCAAGGGATACATATATGATAATTTTAATTTTTGATACAAATCATATAGAAGAATTTGAAAGTAACGATATATCCAATTAAATCGTGTTTTTGATTTTGATATTGTTTATGCATAAATTTTTGAATTTATTTTAATTGTTATGAAATATTTTGAAATAAAAAAATGACACAATTTCAAGATATAATATACTATATGAAATTTTTTTGAAATTTCACATAAAATAAAAAAGTGTATCCATAATAATAGTCAATATAGAGGGTTCCCTAATGAGGAAGTCAAGAAATATGGTATTAATACCAAAACAGTAATAGATATAATGGATAATCCTATTTAGTTCATGACACATAACCTATCTTGAATGGGGACAATTATTCTGCAATTATATTCTTTGAGGTTGGATTTATTTATACAATAGAGACCACTATATTTTAGTCATACTACTGATCCAGTGACAGCTAAGAAAAAAATTAAGTATTGGGAGAATATATTTATGGCATTGGGATATGGTAAAAAAGAAAATGTAACACTTGAAATGTATTTTCTCATTGGAAATGCAGATAATTGTTGGACATTGATCCAAAATAGTAGAAAGGAAGAGGATAAATAAATCATGGAATGAAATGTTTGTAAGGATCCATTTTTTGTCTAATATTTCCCTCTTAAGAAAAAGGTGAGTAGGAAAAAATATTATTTATTTTAATGAAAAATGAGTAAGAATTTGTTTTGGTGTATGAAACTACCATTACAATGTTAGTATAGTATGCTATAGATTTCATATACAACACATATAGAAATACTAACCATTTCTTGGAAATTATTAAGCCAAGTATCATAAGAGAACTGGTGTACCAAACCTTAACATTATACATTGAAATATTTTTATGTTCTATCAAGAAAGACAAATAACTATCCATGTCATATGTATTAAATGGGAAGCTATCAAATAAGAGGAAAAAAGAAGAAAATGTAGATAAATGGAAGAATGGAAAGAAGGATTTCTCCACAAGTGATAATCAGGTAATGAATCACATAGGTAAGTGATTAGAGGGATTATGATTTTGTTATAAGTGTAGAGATAAGGGTCAACATGAAAAGGAATGAAAATCCAAGGATAAAAATTTTTATATTCAATGATACAACTTCAATGATATGGGGATATACAGAAACAAATTCCCTAATATTAAAGGGATTAAACCTCAAAAGAAGATAAGGGATAAAGGTCCAGAATATGTTATAGAAAAAACTAAAGTGGGATGTTAAATGTGATCCTATATTTGGATCTATGAATTTAATAGTAAAAGTATTTTACTGATGATGTTATCATGATATGATCTATTAAATATATAAAGAATTTAGTACTAAATATTTTCATTAAATATTTGAGATCATTTTTTAATAATACTAAGAAAATTGATTTCATGTCAAGTAAATTTTTTTCAAAAATACATGTTTGAGGGAATGATAAACCTTAATATATTTTTGATATTGAGATAATGAGTCATGGATAAAGAAATGAATAATATAGATAATGTAAATTAGATACATATTACTTTATTTTAACTAATTCTAATGTTTTGGGTCATCATATTTTGGAAGGGTCGTAAGCTTGACCATTTATGAAAATGTTTAAGTTGAATTATGGATGTGGTTTTGGAGATTATTTTATAACATCACTATATGATGTGGCCTATACTAATAGATTATGTAGAAATAGTTCAAGGTGAAATAAAAGGATAATATTGTGTTTATAGAAATTTATATTTACTAATATTCTTATAGTGTGAAATAATTTCTCAATTATCGGAAAAGGGCTTTGATGAAAAAATGTTTTCCTATTATCATAATTTATTATGTCATCAATGAAATTTATTCATAGCTCTAGTTTATTGTTTTATTGTATAAAAAATTCTCAGGAACATTTTTTCAATCAATCTCCATCAAAACATGATAGTTATAATTCACTTCCATGTCGATGTTTAAACTAATGTTCTCATATTCAAAAGCCTAGTTTTATAGTGACCATCGCATTTTAATTTACCTCTTATTAATAACTTATGTAATTAACTATATTTATGATGTGGGTTTTTAAATAATAGTATTTTCATATATCAAACCCATTATTACTTTTATCATATTTAAATTGTGAGGACACAATTTTATTAATGTTGGTTGAATGAAACTCCCCAAAATTCTAAAGTAATAACATTATATTTAATAGCATGTATAAAACACAACACCAAGTATATAAATGAATATAATTTCCCAAGACATTTAAATTTATATATTCAATATCTTTTAATATAAAAAGTATTGAGTTATCCTGTGTAAAATAAAATAAAGGCTTTCTTCAATAGCTTGCATTACATGCTTGTCAAGGTTTTAACGAATACTATTAATATTATTATTCATATAAAAACAAAAAACCTAGCTATTAAATTGGATGTTACGAATATGATTAATTAGATTATGATAATATAGGGTATACACAGATATAAAATTAATACAATTATAATTAATTTACCATAAAATAAAGTAATTATTAATTTAATATAAAAGAAAAAAGTTTATATTAAAAAATAATTTTAGTCTCCCAAAGGTGTTCTGTATCAATAAATTAAATTAATTAATATTGTAGAATTATATTATTGAAATATATATATATATATATATATATCTTATATTCAATTAATAGTTTTCACATTAATCTAATATATTAGATATCAATAAGATAATATTAAATCACGGTTCATGCCTAAAAATTGTATTTTTCTAAAAAGACAATTCTTCCTCATTTTAATGGTGCACCAATTTGAAAACTAAATTTTGGAAATTTTTTAATGTTTATTTTTAAAAATAATCTTTATTATTAAAAAAGGGACATCAAAATTATCACATGGTGAATTTTTGGTATTTCTCTATATTGTTTTTTGAAGAATAATGAAAAATACCTAATATTAATTAAAGACTTCGTTTTCTTCTATATAATTTATAGCGTTAAATTATATTTGAATTTGATTTAATATTTAATTATATTAATTTCACATATATTAAAACTATTTTTTTAATTTTAACCATTATAATATTACAATTAGAAATAGAATAATTGCAATCCTTTGAACATTTTCACATTAAAAATATGCTTTCCCATCCGGCCTTCGGGGTTAATTTTTACTTATTTTCAGCCAATTTAGTGACTGGAATTTTGAGAAATGGATTCCATAATTTTAATTAATATAATTTATAATAAATATTAAGTTAAAATTAGTTTTTCACTAAAAATATTAGAAAAATGGATTAAAATTTATTACCTCGATTAAGTGATAAACTAGCTTAACAGGGGGCTAAACCCTAAACATATTATCCAAAATGACCCATATACATGTCAAAAACCTATATAATGTCTGTATATAGACCATTAAATCCCATATATAATTTTATTATTATTATTAGAGGTACATGATTTAGGGGTTATCTATCAATAGTGTTTACCTTTTTTATTTACAGGAATTCCACTCCACCACTATAAAAAGAAACTCAACCATCCAACTTATTAACACCTATAAAGTCATTTTATTATACGAAAACTACCCAAATAAGCTCCTATTATCCATAAACTTATTCCAGAATCATAAATTTTATTAAATATAAAACCATATTAGTCTTTTGATTTAAACTAAAATGAGTTAACCGATTTAGATGTAACATTATTCAATGATAACTTTTGTTTCACTTCATTAATAAACCCTGAAATTATTTATACATATTAATTATATAATAAATATATTATAATTATATAAATATATGTTATTATTTTAATTGTTTTACTTACTCTTTCACACACTTCCATAAATTAGGATATATTATTATCATTCATGTGTAAGGTGGACTACGACCCCATGAACTGATGTCATTTTTTCTTCCATTACCACATTTTAAGGTTGTGAATAATGATGGATTTATTTTCTAGATATGATATATATGATATTTATAATGTAATTTTTATTCTTTAATTTTTATATAACAAATGATTTCATGCTTTCCATTTTGTGGGAATATAATAACATCGTTTGAGGACATGTGGACAACCACTTTGTCAAAGCGATGTGATTCGTTCACATATTACATAGAACATAATAAATATGGTTTTAATAAAAATATTTGATATTAATAAAATAAATATTAAGATTTAAATATAATATATATATATATATATATATATATATAAAACCTACTTTTTAAAGACGGAAAGGAAATGGAAGTCTGTTCATTCATACGTATGACCTACAATCTCTTTGGAAAATGCATTTCATTTATTATCTCCAAATTTAATGAATTAATATAAATATATATAGAGTGAATATATGTAATATTTACATAATGATTTATATTATTTGGATTATTAAATTATTATCTATTTACTAGGAATGAAAAATATCAAGTGAAGACATACTTGAAAAATAAGGCAATTAATAATTGAAATAGAAAAAAATAATGAAATATTATTATTAAAGGGGTAATGAGATGTCATAGAAGGATTATGAAGGATTTAATAAATATTAATATGATTCTGGAAGAATTTAATTTCTTGTATAAAACAATTATGCAGGAGGTTAAATATCTTTATCAACGCACAGGGAGTGTAAGGTAAGGGATTTCATCTAAAGTTTCATCCCATTGACGATTATTTGTTATTACGCACCAATTCACATTAAGGGGGGTATATATACTGCAATTTTTTCATTTAACATCTTGATTAACTAATCCATCATGGTATTTTATGTTTCAATTTAAACTATTTCATCCAATGTAATTTGACATGAAAATTACCATGTCATAAAAGTTAACTTTGTAATCTCACTTTCTTTTGTGACTGTTAACTTTCTCTTGAATCACTAAGTTCGTTATGGAAAATTTTCCATTGGACATTATTTTTTATATCCATAATCTAGTGTGAAGGGTATAATTATTGTATAAACCATATACCATTTTATATATGGTGTGTACTTGAGAGTTACTTGATTAATTTGGGTAATGTTGGTAAATTAATATCTTTTACTGAATAAAGATATTTGAAAAGGTGCATTGTTCACGAATAAAATTGATTATTGGATATATGAGGAATGATTTGGATCAGTATGACATGAGTGGGGACTGATTATAGATATCCCTTTGATGCATCTATAGTCAAATGAGACAAATCATTCATCCAATCAAAAATAGTTTTTAATTGATATGTTTTAAACCATCTTGTGAAACGTCTTGATGGTAATAGAACCATGTACCTAGGAAACATGTAATCCAAAAATTAAGAATTTCATTCATTTAAAATAATTTATTATTTATACATGAGATTTTTTCTTTGAAATTATCTATGGATATAGTTCATTCTCAGTTTATTGATTAAATATCTTGTGTTTCAGTTACTTACCTATTGATTTTGTCTTATTTGGTTTTATAAATAGATTGTGTACTCAGTAATTCAGGTTACCATATTGATTATGATGATTGATTCATTAAATATTTTTTTACATACCCTTACAAATCATTTGAACTCGCTCTTATTTAATTTATTTTTCCCAGGATATAAAAATAAAATCATTAAATGATTCTTCAAGGACACTATTCATTTAATTTTACTGTGTATTGTTTTTTATTTTCCACATCCCAATGTAATATAGTTTACCCAATCTATTAACCTAATAAATCCTTCTGGATTTGATTCCTTGTAATCATTCCAATGAATTAAAGAAATTCATCGGCTTCAAGATTCTATGGTTGGGGTGTTACAAAAAAATTATGTTTAATGGAAACCAAATACAAGTTTTTTTATTTCAAAAAGACTATTTAAAAGATCAAATAGATTCATTAGTTCACATTTCAAAAATAAATTGGCCAATATTTTCATGATAAATATAAGATATCCATCTTGGGATTAGACTAGATATTTTCCTGAATGATAAATGATATGAAATCTATGATTGAAATGAATTCATTATATATATTGTATCTTGGTTTAATTTTCTCAAAAATACATTCTACCTATAAATAATCTAGATATTAAGAGTTTATCACTATGATTTTATATATAACTCTACATATTTAGTTCATTTTATTATATTTTTATTTTTTTGTGGTTTTTCTTTTCCTCCCCATATTCATCCCTTAAAGGCATATTGTGTCTATCAAAAATGACCTTAATTTATTCAAAAAAGGTGGAGGGAAAGATTTATAACTAGGGACTTGATCTACTATGACTCCACCCTCAGTCGTTCTGGACATGTATTCTAGTTTTTATGGTAGTTACTTATATTATTTTTCTAAATATTTTCCATACTCTTTTGAAACAACAGATTTACAGGAATACATAGTATTCATGGATATAGGTATGGTTTTTTTATTTATTAGATCTTATATTCTTCTCTATAGAGTAATCATATATTCCTGAACACCAACTGTTTATTTTTTACTATTTTTAGATGTGAAAAAAAACATTATTCTTCAATAATTCTTATTTATTTATTAATGAAATCTAAGAATAAGTGTCTATTTCTGTAACATCATCAGAGAAATTATCCTTATTTACATCTTAGGTATCCATTTCTTTTTAGAAGTACCTCCCAAACAAAGGTCTAAACCCATTTGATCCTACTTCTACACCCTTCAAATTTCCACAATTAAAACTCTTTATCAAATTTAGCCTCCTTGAACTTATCATAGTAATTCATAAGCTCAATATTTTAAGATTATTTTTTATTTTAGTTTTCATTCATAGATATCCCTTCAAATACCTAGGATAACTATTCTTGTATTATATACCATCTAGGTATCAATTGGGGAATACTATTTTATTAATTATACTAATAACTAGATGAAAAATAGTTAGGATCATAGGTCTCAACTCCCTACATTGGATTCTATTTTAGGGTTAATCAAGAAATTAATTAATAATTCTAATAATTAAGCCCCCATGTTTCTCTTGGAATGATATATTTAGGGAGGATCTTATCTCATTTACAGATTGCACATGGGGAAATTGAAAATGAACTAAATTGGGTCTATAATATTATAGGATATACCCAAATTCCTATCAAATTATAAGTACATGATGATACTTTTATCATATAATATGGTTTGTATCTATAATTTTTGTATGATAGAAAAATGATATGTGATCTTGATTGTATAGAATATGCCATGACTCTTATATGATTTGACCATGGTTATATATCAATGTGTTGATACATTTATGACTAAAAAGAATCATATAAAACATTAAAATGATTATGAGATCCCAATGGTAATGTTTTATGGATTAAACATGATGGGGTCCATACGAAGGATGTCGATTATCAACTCCCTTTATTAAATGAAGGGAAAAAAAATTTATGTGATCCCTTTGATGGGAGACCGTGACTATGAAAATCTACACGAAACAAATCTGCTTATATAATATGATATTATCCATTAAGGATAGAGATAACAAAACTTTTAAGAATATGGTTTATCTCATTATAAATGAGGATACTAGTTTCTATTGTACAACCTATTTAAGAGAAAATATTTCAGTTATTTCTTGGAGATCATAAACAAGTATACTCCACCAAGCACATAAGAGATAGAGAAAATTTCATATGATTTATTATTATTATTATTTTTGTTCTTAATAATGCATTTTTATTCATGATGATTGATCAAGATATTTGAATAGGTTTCCCCTACATAAATTACCAAAAGATATTACTATAAAAAGAATCAATGTTACCAAAGCCTCTCTAATTAGTGAATCAAAAAGTTGTTTTATTGATTTTATGAAAAACTTTTATATCATAATCTATGAGGGTCATATCATAGATGATTATATGGAATGGATTAATGTCAACATTTGGACAATCAGAACACTCTTCCTAACATTACATTATAGGATAATTTAATTTCCATTGCCTCTTCTTGAAAATATGTTATAAGACTATGTAGTTTGAATCACTAGTCATATTTTACAATCATTACATATTATAAAGTGTGATAAATTAAAACCCATTATTCTATTTTTTTCTATAACATATGATATGAAATATCATCACCTATGAATAAAATTCAATAAATATGAAAATAGAGCATTATGTTATAAATATAATATATAATTTGTATTCAACTACGGAAGGTTCATTTGTAAGAGTATCCAAGACCCATATAGAAGTGACTTTCATTTTCATGATTTAATTTCTTATATATGGATTATTACATACGTAATGGTCATTGACATTGTTGAAAAATAATATATATACATATAATGGTTAATTTCTATGAAAAAACTTATCGTTTGTGGTGATTGAGTCACAAATTATGATTTATAAATCCCAATCAATCACAATATACGAATTAAGACAAATATGAGTAAATTTAATATTTTTTTAAAAATAAACCATATTTGTTTTATAAAAAATAATCATAAGACATTATGAATAGGATATTTCCGTTCCTCTATAATATAATAAATATTCATAAAAATATCTCATATTTAAATAACTAATAAAATGATTATTTATTTTTTATGCCTTCTAATATTTATGGTCATATATTTTTTATGATGTTTAAATGTAGTTTATGTTTTAATAAATATGATACATTTATTCTATTGAAATTCTCATTCCACACATGACATGATAAGTATGAAAAATATAAGATTTATTTTTAATCTACCATGAATTCAACTTGTAATTAAAATTATTATATTTAATTTAGTTGTGGGATATAGTTTAAAAAATTAGGTATTTGAGTTATGATAAACTATAACCTATCATGAGTAAATTATCTCTGGTAGAGGGACATTTTCCAAGACATAGTATTAAGTTTTTGGCTTATACCTTGTTCTAGAATGGTGGGGGTTGGATATATGTCGCTCTAAGATTACCCAAGGGTGCATTGTCAATTTCTTTTAATTATAAGATTTTAAATGAAAGGTATATATACATTATAAAGATAATGAATTTTTAAATGTGTAAATATATTTAAATACTATGTTTGGGTCAGTAAAAAATAGTAGGTTGTGTAACTCCCCGACCCCAGTTACCCAGAGTCAGCACATTATTTTAATACATTTGCATGATTACAAGCAATCAAATCCTGAAGGACTGATCAGTTTATTAGTCTTGGAAAATATATTACATACATGAACGTTACTTTACATTTTAAAATGAAAAACAACAACAAAATTGTCTCCATTATCCACATTTATATCCCATAGACTCTCCTTATAGGTCAGTCATAATATACATTTTCGCATCCTGGGAAAAATACAACATAGAAAGGGGTGAGCTTAGATGCTCAGTTAGGATAACAATATTTGGAAAATATTCATAAATAAGCATAAATATTAAAGTAAATGTATAAAAATAAAACCAAATCCCTTTAAACATAATATTCAGCATAATATGGAAATGATGCATCAAATAATTCAATTTACATGTTCACAAGGATATTCTAGTAGTCGAATGATCAAATTTAATATTAATTGATAATTTCATAATGATGGAATGCATAATGCCAGAGTTCATAACCATATAGTCAAGGGCTTGTTCCAAGACTACAATTAAGAATTCTTTGAGGCCTTGTTCCAAGACACTAGTTTGTCTTATGAGACCTACCGGTGCATTGAAGAGCTATTGTGGGCTCTACCTATGACTTACTAAGTCTAATGCATTCCTCATATGAAAAGGTTTAAACATAACAGAACCATTAATATTAAAACTAGCATACAAAATGTATATAATTTATCCACAAACCCTGAATGGTATAAAAATAACACATACACAGTCAAACATATCATAAAACCTTCAATACAATTTGGATGATTTGTATCATAATAAATTAACCTCGATCAAGAATAATATCCCGTAAAGGATGTTGACAAATTTGAAATTGATTAGTAAAAATATTTGAGAGAAATATCCCTTTTTCATGAAATCACTTATAAGTAATATAAAGTAATACATTTAAAATATAGTTTTAATCAAATTTTATTATACCACTTTAAACTTTTTAAAGGAATTAACATTTTAAAAATTTCATGCCCAAGTAAATAAATCCTTAAAACCATTTTGAAAACATGTACATTAATGAGAATGTTTTAGAAGAATAAATCATTATAACATTTAAAATGATGTTTTAATAAAATTTCCTTTTAAATATAATTCCCTTGATAACACTTTTATGAAACATGGACATGGATAATAAATATTTCTCAGTAGATACTTATGTAGAAACATCCTCGGATAATAAATAGATTGTGAAGTTAACCCTTACCTTGCACTTTCCTTTGGACGAGGGTACGTTTAACCTCTTATATAATGACAATTGTATGTTATTAAATTATACCAGAACCATATTAATATTTATTATAACATATATGATTCATTTTTGACTTTATATTACCCATTTAATAATTATTTCCATGCTAAATTAGCATTTTGGGTAATAATCACTTTCTTTATCATAGGTGTTTTAACTTGTTATTCTTGATCATATCATTTAGATCCTGATTTAAATAATTCCAGAATATAAGCCTTGATTTATATATCATATATTTTTATAATATAAATATTTATAATAGATAGATATATGAAATGTAAGGCCCAATTTATGGAGACGACAGGCCGTACGTACGCATAAACGCTCTTTCTGTTTTCATATCGTATTGAACGGAAGTAAGTGAATAAGATATATATAAGTAAATATATATATATCTCCAGTATAATTATTATGTAATATATTACATACTTATTAATAATATATATTTTTATAATCATATTTGAATGGGGAATGTGGGAATGAATCTCATCGCGTCGTTGATACGATAATCTGTACGTACGCACGAGCGACAATATCAGTATATTGATGGTGAAATTGTATGTATTTAGATGGTATATCATATATACAGAATCATGTTATATTTATTATTTACATATTTTATACTCATTTTTATTCCCATCCAAATAATAAAGTGTTTGAATAACAAACTACTTGACGACATGGAGACGGTAAGCCGTATGTACGCACGTATGGTGACTTTATCATTTAGAGGATGGATAAAATAAAAAATACGGCAGTACCATATTTATAATAACAACAAATTATGTATGAGGTATTGGTTTTATTATTTTGGTATCGAATTAATAAATAAACAGAAAGTGGAAGATGAAATGAACTTGAAATAGGGTGGTGAAATTATTACCTCTTCTTCGGGTGTTTCATTTGGTGTTGATCAAAATGGATCTATAGGTTGGATTTCTGATCAAAATAATGACTGTAGGTTGACTTGAGGGAATTTTGGAGGATATTTGGGCAGGGTTTGTCTGAGACAAATGGATTCGAAGGTGTGATTTCGATATAAGGTGATGTGCACTTTTTTAAGAGAGGTGAGGGTCACTTTAGGAAAATCCTGAACTATTATTTTATAATGAACACATTATATGATTATAATGGCACAAAAATAATTTAATTAGACTATAAGGTGGGTTTGGGTATAAATAATCTCATCCAACAGGTTTTATAAAAGTTTAAGATACCATTGTAACCTTATCTTTTAGATTTAACTCTTAGTTAAATAGTTTAACTTTTACCGTGTCTTCTTGCATTCTTAAACTATATAGTTAATAAACATTATCTAAACTTCCAATAGAAAATAAAGTGGTTAATTAATAACATATATAATATTATTTAAAACCTTTTTTGGAACCTTAGATTTTTCATAATATTATATCAACCAATAATATAGTATTTCTTTTAAAAATTAATTTATGTGAACTTTGACACTATTTGGTATTTGGTTTTTGTGAAAGTAATCACAAAATCAATAATTCTAACAAGATACATTGAATCTATTCTAACATGTAATATACATCTATAAAATTAGTTTATGCCATAAAAACATTGAAATTATATTTATTTTAATATTTATAATACCATTTATTTGATTCCTTCATTAATAAGGTAATTAATCCATCATCATTTTGTCAAAAATAAATTCAATTTTTTAATGTCATAAAATTATAAATAATACTATTATGTAGGACATATTTTTATCATTCTAATTAATATTTATTGTTTAATTTTACTTATGTATAACCTTATATTAAAAATGTTTTAGTTGTTAAACATTGAATTTAACAAGTTTAACTCTTCTTTAAATAAAATAATATTAATACTCCTAATCTAATAAAAGTGGACCTAAAGGATCATATTTTACTACTAAGGTTGTTTTTTGTCTATTTACAATTATCCAATAGAATTAAGACATGTGTTAGGGTAATTATAATATCATTTTACCTTTAATTGCCCTATTTACTTATAACCGTTGTAAATAAAAGTCCAAAGTAACAATTTACCAAAAAATATTTTTCATCAAATTGAACGAAATTTGACATACTGATATCAATCATGTCCCTCTAATTTTTGAAATTCAATTCACAGAAGCGGTAAAATTATGTTTTACGCAAATTTGAAAATGCTCCGAGAGGGTGGGTAAAAGAGGTTAAAAAGTTCAATAAAACATAATACATAAAATTTTATTATAAAATGACTCCAATGAATTAAATTTAACTTATATAGGTATTATATATCTATTTTGACATCAAATAAATTTAAATAAAATAAATAATCATTTAAATAAAAATTCGGTTTTAAATAATAACTCAGTGTTTTTCATTATTCATCAAAAATTAAAAGTTTTCAGAAAAATAAAAACAAATCACCCAAAGATAATTTTTATATTACTAATTCTAAAATAAAATTGTTTTACCAAATTTACAACCTATATGTTTTATTTATTAATTTAAAATTAATTCCCGTTGTCAAAACCAAAAAGCGGGTTCTTAAAAAGTAAAAACTATCAAAATTTTGACATGTGTTTATGTCAAATTTAAATGTGAAATTACTTATAATGACCTAAATTGTATTAAATGATAAAAATATAATCTAATTATACTTAAAAACCTTTAAAATTAATAATTTAACACTAAAAATTATTTCAATTAAAAAATGTGTTTTCAATTAAAACATAGTATTATTCACTATTCTTCAAAATATGAAAGTTATCAGAAAAGTACCAAAAATTTATCCAAACTAAATTTTTATGTCCCTATTCTAAAGAACAATTTAATTTCATGAAATTGAATATAAAAAAGTGTCGAATATTGGTTTTAAAAAGGTTTCTCCATTAAAAGGTGATAAATTTTCATTTTTTAAAAAATTCTTCTTTTAAATGAAAGAATGAATTTGTTCTTATATTATATCTAAGAAACATATAATATGGATGTTAAAACTATATAGAGTATAGAAGATTCAAAATTCATTTTACAATATTCATAACTACTTTTTGAATGGCTAGTTTGGTTTATTGTGGTGCACTCGAACTCGGTGTTGCATGTTACTCAAGCTATTGAATTACTTTAATGAGATAACGTACAACAAAATCCCAGGGTGTTACATTATAAACTCCTTAAATAAATTTAATCCTCACAATTTGAACTTGTTCTTCAAAAATAAAATGTTAAAAATAGAAAAAATACATTTTTTATAAAACCCACATCAAAAATTGGGTAAATAGAATTTAGTCTTAATAAGAGGGAAAGGGAATGAAACAGTTTCCACCAAATTATGATCTAAATTATGAGAACATTGGTGGAAATTAGATACACATAATTGGAGAAAAATGTAAATATTTATAGGGAGTTATTTAAGTAATTAATCACAAATAAGTGTGAAATTGGGGGCCTCAAATCCATCAATCTATTATGATTTAAAATATCGTTAGTTAAAAAAAACATAAGGTATTAAGATAACACATTTTTGGTTTAAATATACCTTCCCTAATGATTAAGAATTAATTTATTCATAGAATAAGAGGAAAAAATATTCTTGACAGTCAGAGTTTCATCCTCGAACAAATTCCTACCACAAACTCATGTTTCACTCAAAAAGATAATAGAATTCAAAAATATTCTATTTTTCCTAATTGTATAGGGTTCAAAAAATAATGAATTTATAATTTATTTGTCAAAATATTTAAAAAAACTACATTATAAAAACTAGGACATCACGTATGGAAGTGGTATGTGATCTACCCTTTTCACCCTTCGGTTGCGGGTTCACATCTCGCAGCCTTGTCGGATGTGACAGGTTGTTACCTAACCTCTGGGATGTCCTTTTTATGAAAATCCAATAATAATCTCAAGAAATCATTTAACCCTAAAAATAGAATCCAATTTCAAACTAAATCGATTCCAACCTTTAGACTTATCCAAATTAATTTTTTCCAAACTCACAGTCCAAAATTTATAAGGAAGGTAAACACAATGAAGATCATTTTTTCCATATAATAACATGTGAATACCTTCATCATGTATTCTTTTAAAACATTATAACACCCTGAATTGCCACAAAACCTAATTGATTACATTCATGATCCCTTATTCCTTATAGAATACTGGATATACTTCTTTTATCAAAAAATGTTGTAAACTCCAACAATTGAAGAATATACAAATCATTAATCAGTTTCAAGTTAGTCAAGAATATCCAATATAATTTATCCAAATCAATCATATATTATTCTAAAATCACTTCCTCAATATCTGAACCATATTATGGTTTATATCTCTATCATCCATATATTTTCCAAAAAATTTAACCAGCTATTGAGTGACTTTTATTGGTTCCACACAATCTTAAGTCCTTAATGAAATAGTACTGCAGTACAATCCTTTTATACTCTATAATTCTAATAAAATGTACATTATTAATACAATACTCAAATGACATAATACTTTAATAACAACATAAGAAATCTAATCACTCCTCTTCATCTCTGGTAGTAGCATAACTTGATTATTATCAAATAGTAGCATTTGGGGTATACTCTGATGATTAGGACATTGCTCCGCGTTGTGTCCCAACTCCTCACATATAAAGCATGGTACATTTGAAACCTTTTTCTTACCCTTTCAGCCATATTATTGGTGTCCTTTTTCTTTAAAATTATAACAAAATCCCATTCCTTTCAAGCATTGACCACGGTTATTCTTTCCACTGGTATCATATAAGGGGAAATCCTTCTTTCCCCTCTTACCTTTATCGATCTTTCTCTCTTCCATCCTTTTCTTCTCTTGATTACCTTCAGTTCCATAGGAATCAGAGTGGTCTTTACTTATCTTATTAACACATGATATTATTTCTTCATATGATGGGAATACATGGGAGACTATTCCTCATTTAAATGTTGGATTAATACCGTGAATGATATGATGCTTCTTAATCTTTTGATCATGTTAATTATTGGAATTATCATTCCGTTTTCTAGACTCCATTTATAAACAATGGAATACACTAGGTTAGATTATGAATCACAATGCATAATTACAAACTTTTAAAATACCTAACATAAATTGAAAATATTATTCATATACTATATATTCATAAAATGTTTTATTTGAGGAAATATTTACTCCTAAATCCTTCATAATGACTTGAAATGAAAATTTGATTTATCTTAAGTATATCCCCCAAGAGGGTCATAACCAAGAGTGCAGCATGGCCCATTGTCATATACCGAGATACCCCAGGACAAGCCCAAAACTTATTGTCAGAGTTTTCACTCCTAGTTACATCTATCCTAATGATCCATCTAAGTGCTTGAATATATAATGGGATGTATTGCTTGGAGAATACACAAAATCTCTACTTTACCAAAATTCTAGGATGTTTTTCTATACTAATCCACAAATTCTATCTTTGGGTACTGTTCTCTAATCAGACAATATCTAAATCTATTTCCAAGGTTGTTCCTAAACTTCCTATGATACCAAATGTTTTTCCCCGACCCCAGTTACCTAGATTCATTGCATTATTTTAATAAATTGGCATGATTAAAAGGAATCATGTCCCAAAGGACTTATCAGTTTAGAAGTCTTGGAAAATATATTACATACATGAATGTTATATTACAATATATATGAACAAAAACAAAAAAACTGTCTCCATTTAACACATTCATATCCCTTACACTATCCCTAGAGGTCAGTCTTATATAATTTTTCACATATTCAGAAAAATAAAACATAAAAAAGGGTGATCTCAGATGATCAGTATGGGTAACAATATAGAGAAAAATTTCATAAATAATCATAAATATTTAATGAAATATATAAACCTAAAAAAAAAATCTTTTTAACCATAAACATAAGAATAATATGGCAATGATAAATGAAATAATTCCATTTAATTATTCACATGGACATTCTACTAATCAAATAATCACATGTAAAATCAATAGCTGATTTCATAATGATGGAATGCATAATGCTAGACTTCATAACGACATCATCAAGGCCTTGTTCCAAGACTAAAAACTAGATTTTTCATGGCCTTGTTCCAAGGCACTAGTTTGTCTCATGAGACCTACCAATGCATCTAGGGGCTATACCGGGCTCCACCCGTCAGTTATTAAGTCCAATGCAATCCTCATATTAAAAGTTTTAAACATAAAAAAAACATTATTATTAAAACTAGCATATGAATTGTCAATACTTTATCCATAAATGATGAATGGTACATAAATAACACATCCACAGTCAAACATATCACAAAACCTTCAATACAGTATGGAAGATTTTTATCAGAATAAATCAACCTCAATCAAGAATAATTTCACATAAAGGATGTTTACATAGTTGAAATTGATCAGTAAAAATCATGGAGAAAAATAAATTTTTTTCATTAAATAATTTAAAATTTATATAAAGGAAGTCATTTAAAATATAGTTTTTAATCAATGTGTCACATAACACATTGAAACTCTTGAAAGGAATTAACATTTTAAAACATTCTTGTCCATATAAATAAATCCTTAAAACTATTTTGAAAACATGGACATCAATGAGAAATGTTTAGAAGAATAAATCATTAAAACATTTAAAATGATGTTTTAGTAAAATGTAATTTAAAAATAATCCATTTGATCATAATTTTATGAAACATGTACATGGATAATAAATATGTCCTGGTAGATACTTACATAAAAACAACCTTGGATAATAAAGAGATTGTGAAATTAATCCTTACCTTGCACCTTCATTTATTTAAGGGTATGTTTAACCTCCTATCTAATGACCATAGTATAATATTAAATTATAATAGAACCATATTTAAATTTATTATATCATAAATTATTCATTTACAACTTTATACTACCCATTTAATAATGATTTCCAGGTTAAATCAACCTTTTGGATAATGATCTCTTTCTTTATCATACGTGTTTTAACTTATTATTCTTGATCGTAACATTTATATCATGATTTAAATATTTTAAGAATATAAAAATTGATTTATATATCATAAATATTAAAAATATAAATATTTATAATAGATATATATATGAAATGGATGGCACCATTTATGGAGACGGTAGGCAGTATGTAAGCATAAACGTTGTTTCTGTTTTCTTATAGTATTGAACAGAAGTATGTGAATAACATATATGTAAGTACATTAATACATACATAAAGACATATATATATATATATATCTAGTATAATTATTAATTCATATATTACATACTTATTAATAATATATATTTTTATAATCATCGTTGAATGGTGAATGTGGGAAGGAATCTCATCGCGTCGTAGAGACGGTAATCCGGACGTACGCACAAATGACAATATCATACTATTGAATTTAAAATAGTATGTAATTGGATGTTATATCACATATATATAATCATTAACATGTTATATTTATTATTTAAAGAAGTTATACTTATTATTATATCCATCCGAATAATGAAGTCTTTGAATAACAAACTACTCCATGATGTGGCGATGGTAAGCCATACGTACACATGTATGGTGAGTTTGTCATTTAAAGGATGGATAGAATAATGATTATGGTTGTACCACATTTATAATAACATCACAGTATGTAGGCAGTACTAGATTCATTATTTTGGTATGAAAACAATAAATAAAGAGTAAGTGGAAGATGAAAATAACTTGAAAGAGGGTGGTGAAATTATCACATCTTCTTCGGGTGTTTCCTTTTGATTTGATCAAAAGGGCTCCTTAAGTTGGATTTCTGATCAATTTAAGGACTCTTGGATGATTTAGGGTAAGTTGGTAGGATATTTGATGAGGGGTTGGCTGAGACAAAAGGATTTTGTGGTGTGATTTTTAGAGAAGGGGAAGATCCCTTTTATAAGACAGGTGAGGGTCACATTAGGAAAATCTAGAAATATTATTTTTTAATAAACACATTTTCTGAATCTAATGACTCAAAAGTTATTTATTTTGAGGATAATGTGGTTATAGGTTGATATAATTTCAACTAATAGGTTTTATAAAAGTTTATGTTACCATTTTAATCTTATCTTTTAAATTTAACTCTTAGTTAAATAGTTTATCCTTTACCGTGTCTTCTTGTATTCTTACAATATATTGTTAATAAACATACTATAAAGATCCAATAAAACCTAAAGTGGTTAATTAATTACATATATAATATTATATAATCCCTTTGGCATAACCTTATAATTTTAGAAATATTGTATCATCCAAAAATATAATATTTGTTTTAAATATTAATTTATGACAATTTTGACACTATTTGGTATTTGGTTTTTGTGGATGTCATCACAACTTTATTACATAAAAAAAATATATTTAATCAACCCTAAAATGTCATATTTACCTAGAAAATTTGTGGATGTCATAAAAACATTGAAATTATATTTATTTTAATATTTATAATAAAATTTATTTGATTCATTCATTAATAAGGTAATTACTGCATCATCATTGTGTCATAAATAAATATAATTATTTATTGTAAAAAAATAATAAATAAAATCCAATGATTTAGGAAATATTTTTATTTTTCTAATAAATATTTAGAGTTGAATTTAACTTATGTATAACCCTATATTAAAAAATGGTTTAGTTATTAAACTTTGAATTTAACACTTTTAACTCTTCTTTAAAGAAAATAATATTAAATGTCCTAATCTAATCCAAATGAACCTAAAGGATCATATTTTATTACTATGGTTGTTTTTGGTTGAATTACACTTATCTAATATAATTAATACATTTTTTATGGTAATTATAATATCATTTTACCTTTAATTTCCCTATTTACTTTTAATTGTAGTAAATAAAAGTCAAAAGTTACTATTCATGAAAAATTACTTTCATATTATTGAATGAAATTTTACTTGTAGATAACAACCGCGTCTCTCAAAGTTTTCAAATTCACCTCATAGAAGCGTTAAAATTATGTTTTATGCAAATTTTCAAGTGCTCCTAGATTGTGGGTAAAAGAGGTTAAAAAGTTTAATAAAATTTAGTACATGTACTATTTTTTATAAAATGACTCCAATGAATTAAATTGAACTTATATATGTATTATATTTCTTTTTTGACTTAAAATATATTTAAATATAATAAACATTTATTTGAATAAGAAGTTGGTTTTAAATAATAACACAATGTTTTTCACTATTCCTCCAAAATTGAATGTTTTCAGAAAAATAGCAAAAATTCACCCAATGAAAATTTTGATCTTCCAAATTAAAAAATGAAGTCTATTTTAAAAAATTAAAAGCATATAAGATGAATTAATTAACTTAAAATTTACTCATGTTGTAAAAACCAAAACGTGGTGTTTTAAAAAGTAAATACTATCAAAAGATTGACATGTGTTTAAGTCATATTTAAATGTGAAATTAATTATAATGACCTAAATTGTATTAAATGATAAAAATATAATCTAAATATACTTCAAATCCTATCAAATTCCTAATTCAATACTATAAGTTATTTTGATTAAAAACGTTGTTTTCAATTAAAACATAGTATTTTTCACTATTCGTCCAAATATGAAAGTTATCAGAAAAGTACCAAAAATTTATCCAAATTAAATTTTTATGTCCTTCTTCTAAATAAGAATTTAATTTCATTAAATTGAATTTATAAAAGATACATATATTGGTTTTAAAAAGGGTTCTCCATTATAAGGTTGTAAAATTTCATTTTTTGACAAATACTTCTTTTATTTGAAAAAATGAATTTGCTCTTATATTATGTCGAAGAAACTCATAATGTGGATGTTAAAATTATATAGAGTTTATATGATTCAAAAAGCAGTTAATAATTTTCATATCTGCTTTTGAACGACCATTTTGGTATGTTGTGGTGCACTCGATATCGGTGTTGTGTGTAGCGCTAGCTATTGAATTACTTTAATGAGACAACATACTATGAAATCATGGGGTGTTACAAGTTTTTAAAGAGTAACACTTTAATATTACATAGGAATATTAGTTTGGTGGATGAAATAGGGATTATAGCACTTGATAATTTATAGAATGAATACATAATGATGTAAAATAATATAGAATAAAGACAACCTATAATGATGTTATTATTATTTTACTATGGATAAAATATATAATAAATTGAAAAGTCTATAAAAGAATAAAATCAAACAAAAAGTGAGATATTCTTTCCAAACCTAACACATTTGAAGAACTTGATCACCAAACCAGGTAGGTTTTTGATGATGATGGGCTCCTATATATTATCATGTTCTAGGAATGGTCAAAATGGAAAACCCTATGAGTTAGGTAACAAAATCACATTGTATGACATGGGTGACCCAGATCTAGGAATCCATAAGAGTTAGTATAAAAGAGGAATAGATTTTAGATTATATATACGGTGGATTCTAGAAAAAGTTATTCCACTCAACTATCCAAGCATCTTATGTTAAATAATTATCATGATTTCCAACCTAAATTGATAAAATTTTAGAGGAACACAATAATATATTAAAAAAATAGTTAAATATGGATCTTTAATCGCCAAATTTATATAGTGTATGAGGTAATAATTTTTATAGGGAGTAGTCTCATTAAAGTTACTCAATGAGGAGATATTAAAGAGAATACTAACTCATATATATGTATTTGTTTTATATTACTTCATGAACCATTTTTATATTATTTTGAGATCCATTATATATGAAATATAATACTATTATAGATTGTTATCTCCAGTTGAACAGTGCTATAAAAGATAATAATTATTATTATTTAAATGTAATTGTTACATATATCAATTTCTCTACCAATAACTATTGGGTATTAGACACTAAGTGTGAATCACATATATATATTGAAAAATATAGGCTCATAGATTAGAATGAATTGAAGAACGGTGAATTATTTCTATATGATTGAAATAAAAAAAGTGTTTATGACATATAATTTAACACTTATTATTTAAATCTACCTATAATATTAGTTTTATAATTGGAAAACTGATATTGTGTTCCTACCATAAATAGAAATTTTATTTTAGTATCTAGTTTGCATAATATGGGATTTCAATTAATTATTAAGATCATCATTATTCATACATTTATGAATAAAATATTTTTTTGAGTGAAGAATATGGTAAATGGTATAAAAAGTTTGGATATTGAAAATCCCATCCACACATTAAGAATAAATAGGTAAAGTTTGATTATATCCCCAATTTTTTATCAGCATTATCTCCATGAATATATAAATGAGAAACAATTCAAATATCCCATAGAGATAAATAGTAAGAATCATTTTATTATGAATCATAAGATAATTATGAATCATTTTTATTAAGTAAAAAGTGAAAATAACCTTTTAATAGAAAAAGTGAAAGGGAAAGATGAGTTTTGGATCTCTTATATAGTAATGTATCTGGACCAATGAGTACTCACGAAAGTGATTGGTTTAGGTACTTTATAACATTTACTAAAAAATTTATTTAGCATTGTTCTGTATTATTAACGACACATAATCAAAATAATTTTTAATAATTCTAGGATTTTTAGAATGAAGTATTGAATCTAATAGGAAAATATTTTATGGTTTTTTTTATCATATTTGGGTAGAGAATAATTATTCGATTAATTTAATAATTTACTAAGTTATTTCTGAATTGTTCCACAAATCACTCCACCATGTAAACAATAATATAATTTTCAATATATGATGAGAAATCATAACATATTAGATATATAATTATTGGTGATGAGACATTTTGGAATTCATAATTTATTCCATGTATATGGTCTGTTGACTACTGCATTCCTACTTAAGAATGTTACATATAATGAATTCATAAATACACTATAAAATATATATTATTAAAACATCCCTATTTAGTAAATTTGGGATTATAAAGAAATATTATAACAATTATGTTGTGAAAATCATGAACATAAGTTTGACAAATGCTCATTTTTTAGTTATCCCAATGAAACAATGACATATTATTTCTAAAATCCTTTAAAAAACTATTTGTGGCGAAATATGTTGTTTTTTTGGCGAAGGATGATATGAATTAGGAATTATCTTGGACAAAATTTAAACATAGAAAATTTTATGTCCAATAAATATGATGTTATGATATGATTCAAGTTGATCCATTTTCACATAGAGTTATTGAATAAGAACTAACTTTGGTAACAAAAGAATGTCAAAGGTTTAGTATACTTCATCTGATGGATTAGGGTTATGGTTTAAATATGGTAAATGATTATGATATAATGTTCATATGTGTTGAAATTACTACCTAAAAAAGATCATATTGAGAGTTTTGATTCTGATAAATTGTTCAAATACATGTATTCCTAAATGGACACTACATACACAAACCATGTTTTGAACATTGTAGATACACTTTAGGTGGTGAGACTTATATGTCATGGGTGGGTTTTTAAGTTGAAAATTCACAAAGATTCATATTGTAAATCTATATTGAATGCATAGTGGAAAATATTCATCATAAAATTCGTGGTATTTACAATGAAGATACCTTCAAACCTGTTCCAATGATAAATAATAATAAAATAATTTTTTCCCTAAAAGATCACTATGATGTGAGATATATTAAATGGAGGTATAAGAATCTTTTATTAATATCAATTTTATATATAAAACCCCTTATTTTGACAAATGTGTTGATCTTTTTTAGATTAAATTATTTTAAATAGCTCTTATGATGTTACATAACGGAGTCATGTTGGACATGAGGGTGCCCGAGGTTTATTTTGTTACCAAAACCCTAAGAATTTGGGAAAAAAATGCAAGGCCATAAGATTAGAATAAATCATGTCATCTAATCCACGTGTTCTCTCATAACCATATGGGGTGTGATAGAGGATATCTAGGGGCCACATAGTTTTTCAACAACCACATGCCCTTATGTGCACGTTCATGCGAGATTACAAAAAACTTTGATAGAGGCCATTAATATAGTTGGTGTATGGGTTGTCTAACTGTGTGGAAAAAAATTTCAGCCCTATTTTTTGTGGTAACATGTCAATTTTTATTTCATTAAAAATAAAACCCTTTTTTCCTTTCACCCTGTTCATTTCCCGTGGACCAATATTTCTTCTCTTATTGCAAACCCTCTTATTCATCCACATTGATTCTTTGATTTCTCCAATATCCTGACACCGAAAAAAGCTCCTTCAGAATAATTAGATAGCTATAGGTATTATATCCAGTCATATTCTTCTAATTATGAGTTTATATTCATATTTGTTACACAATTTTTGTGAAATATACATTTTCATATTTTTTTGGGGGTTGTCCTGTTTCTTCATTTTCCTCCAATATACTTCAGATCTGAGGCCGATATCGGATGAGGAGTCATCAGTGACCCTATGGTAGGTGTTCACATAATTTTCCCCAAAATTTATTTTGTTTTCATAACCATTACATTACTCTAAATATCTACTATCATCATTCATAACATTAAAATGAGTTCTTTGTTTTAGAATTGATATACACATGATGTTATACACCCATTAAACATTTGTTGGTGGTTAGTGGACGTTGAACTCAATTATGGACACCCATATAGTGGGTTATCTTATAATTATACTTTTAATTTAATTTGTTAAATGATGAAAAAATTTCTTATCTTTTTTTATTGTGTTGTAATTGAAATTTTCCAATTTTATGAAATTGTTTAATGATCAAATGAACCTCCTACGTGTTTGGATTGAATTATAAATGGAATTTACCTTTTAGATAGGTGACTAATTGATAGTGGAACCTTCTAAGTACTTTCTTGAACAATTAAATTGAATTTCCATGTCACGATAAGGTAAATGGATTGTCTATGTTTAACAGATTTCCCGATGGTGGTTTTCCATCCTTAAATAAATTAAATGGTTTACTTAAAATGAAATATAAGGGGTAAAAAGTCTAAAATGAACATTTCATGATTTATTAAATTATTTTATTAATTTAAATTATCTTGGGTATATTTAATATTGATGAATATAGTGGATGAGAGGTGAACCATCATGGATATTATTACAATTTTGATTACATAGTTGATATTGGTAGTAGAATGATGGTTATGTGACTTTTTGGGAATGAAATTTGACTCTTCCTTACCCCAGGTGTTGATAATGATATCTCAATCCCTTAAAACTATATGGAAAATGGGCATGGAACACTACATACCTTATTTATATTGTTTACATGAAGGCTCACACACTATATTTATTCTTTAGTATTATTTCTCATATTTATTTTTAGATGTTGGGGATTTAATCTCTGTTGGTGTTTATAGGCTCGTTTATACTAGTTATGGATGATGGAGTAACACACAAATCTAGACAACACCTAGTGTCCAGGTATAGAGCTTCTTAGGTCCACACATTCCCAGTACATATAGGGGGTAAAATTTATAAATACACTATATAAATTTTATTACTATATATATTTATTCATCATACTATTATTTGAACTTGAGATGAAGAGGTTAGAGTAGTCAGGTGTCATCAAGGAACCTCACAGGGTTATATATTATTTATTTCAAGAATTTATTATTATTTAGTTATACTGGGAAAATTTCTAGTTATATATACTACATTGAATACTTATAGAAACCGTTGGTGGTGCCCTAGTTAGATTTTATCACACATCCGACTTGGTATGCATTTTGTACCAAAGTAGATTACTTGTCAGTAGGTATTGATACAAATTACTTCCATGATATAAATTCTTGATATGATTTACATAGATATGGATCTGAGGTGTAGAGGAATGATCATATATTCAATATACTAGTGGGGTTTTTTTTAATTTTTATAACTTTTTATAGAAAGTTTTATATTTGTATCCAATTTTTAATTTTTGTCCATCAGGATACCAAGGCATCATGCTTATGACATTGCCTTATAGATTTTGATGTTATTATTATTTGGATTCTCAGTTATTGATTCTTCAAAAATTCTTTATTATATATCTTACATTAATCTTCCTACTACGGCATGTTACTGTTCCTAACTTATTTTAGAGTCAGTTTATATTTGGTTTCCTCTAATTTAGATTTTTTACTATATCTATTATGCCACCTTGATCTGTGTGTATAGTCTCCACACATTAAATAATTTCCACCCTCCCTACTAATTGGTGGTATCTGGAATATGAGGATGTGTTCTTCGGGGAAATCTAACCCACTAGCTTGGGGAACAGTGTAACACACCTAGATTTTTTCAACTTTTTCTAAATAATTAAATATTTTGTATATTTTTCAACACTGAATATAGATTTTGTTATACAAAACACTAATTTGGTATTTTGATACACAGAACACCAATTTAATGAAACACTACACAAAACTCTTAGATTATATTTAGTTATATAGAAATCTATGTTTTGTTTGTGTTAGACACAATAACGAGTTCCCGCACTAGCTTGTGTTACAAGAAAGACCTTGTTCTAGAAAACACTAATTTACTATTAATATAGTTCTTAAATTATTATTATAGTTACTACCATCCCATTGGAATAGGTGTTAGGAATATGATTAATCAATTTATTAAAATATATTCTAAAAATGTATATAGTATGAATTATTTTGGGACTAATTATATGGGAACGAAAATAAACCCATTTTAAAAATATAGGAAACCTTTTTCTAAAAAAATATATTTATGCAATCAAACAAGGATTACCATACTAAAAAAATTAAAACTAATTTGATAATTTTTTTTAATGATATATATATAATATTTATTAAACTAATTAAAAATTTTCTTATCAGTATTGTAGACAAGAAATAATAATAAAACCAATTTTATGAATAAAAATACATATCTTTTCTAAAAGATAAATTTATAGCCTTTTAATAGAGAACCCATTTAAAATATAATTTTATGACACTTTTATAATTTTTATTTGAAAAAAATAAAATTTATCTTTTAAATTAGAAAATAAAAATTTATTTTAGGTGAATATTTGGAATTTTTCTGAAATATTTTATTTTGGGAAGAATAGTGAAAATATTAAATTTTAATTCAAAAATGATTTTTCATATAATTTATTTTTGTATTTATATTATATTTACATTTCATTGTAAAATTTAATTAGATCTTTATTTCATCAATTAATACAATTTATGTTTTTAAAATTTCCTTCACAAAGAAATTGGATCTGAAATCACTTCAATCTTTTAAACATTTTCGCTAAAAACTCATTTTGGTGACACATATGTGGGATTAATTTTAAATTAACTTCTATAAATAATTTTATTATAATTTGAAAAAAATGTATTCAAATTTTTGATTAATAATAACTTATAATGTTTCATAATGTTAAATATGTTTTTTATAAAAAATATTTGTGAAAGTAATTAAAATTAATTAAAATGGGTAAGGTAAATATTAGTTGACTTAATCATTAAATGATATTATTTAGAGTCCAAATACCCTAGACACATGTCCAAAATCCATTGGATGTCCGTATTTTTGACATAGTACAATATTTGATCAAATATGATCAATTATCAGATGCCCAAAATGTAAGAGAGACCTCTCATTAGTGTTTACCTTTTTATATTTACATGAATGTCACTCCTAAATTATAAATGGGAACTCTACTCCTCTCTTCCTCAAACCTCTCAAGAAACCATGGATAAGAATAAACCTAACCAAATATCATCCCAAAATCTCTATCTCCTTCCTATAATCCTTCATTTTGGAGGAAATCCATCCATGGAAACCCTTTGTTGTAAACCAAGAGGATTTAGCCAAAAAGAGGTAACATTCTTACCCAAGTTCCTTTATTTTATTTTCATTATCCACCACATAAATCAAAATTATTTCGTGATTAAATAAAAATAATAATATAATAAAAAATATATTGAGATGTTTTTATTTTATGGTTTTCCCTACACTCACACAAACTTTAATCTAATGGAAAAAACATACAGTTTTTGTGTACGGTGAACTACCACCTCACAAAATGATGTTGTTAGTTTTCCTATTAACACCTCTCATAGTTGGGAATTATGATGGAAAATATTTTTTTTAATTTTATATATTATATTTATGATTTATTTATACTTATTTATTTTTTATATAAAACATAACTTTATGCCATCCTTTTTTTGTGTAAATACGATTACATCATTTGTGAATTTTTGGATTACCGCATTCTCAAAGCAATGTGATTCATTCACACATTACATAGAATGTATTAAGTATGAGTTTAGTAAAATATATTATAAATATGACATAATAAATCAACATAAATGGTATTATAAATATATATACAGATATTTTATTTGCATACTTTCTTTCTGTATGATAATATTATGGAAACAAAGTTCAAGCATATGTATGACCAACCATATCCAGGAATAGTGTACTCTATTTCATTTTTCTATATTTTATAGATTATTGTAAAATAAATATATACTGAATATATATCATATTAATATATTATTTTTCAAATTCTTGAAATTTTTAAATCACTATCTATGTAAGTGGATAAATAATAACTAGTCAATACATGTATCAAAAATAAAGAGAATGTTATCTGACAAATAACATTAACATGGTCTTTTTAATAAATGGGTGATATAACATCATAAAAAAATAATATATCATATTATATATATAAGAATATTGTTCATGAATATATTTATAATAAAATTATATGTGTTATACTATATTTTTGTATCAGTACGATGAGAGTCAAGAAATAAGGTAAGGGTTTTCTCATCTCACTTTTTATATATATGAGATATAGGTCGTGTTCACTAGTAATTTATTATATGTGGTGTATATGATACTAATGGTTGTTTTCTTATATTATTATACTTAATTTTATCTGTTTTTTCATATCCATTTGTTGATATATTTTTCATGGTTTTTATTGTCTCAAAGACACCAAATTAGTAAAGTAAATTTTGTCTCTATTATGCCTTATTTGAGATATATTCCTTGTTATGCAACAATTTTTTTGGGTGTATATAATTACCTTTGAAATGTTTTATCATTAATATCATTAATTTCATGATATTTTAGGCTTTATGTAATGTTATTATCTCATGGGAAATATGATACAATGTTACCTTAGTGGTAGTATTTTATTTCTACTATCTCATCATTTATCGAGATTGTTTATGATTATGATTCCATTGATGAAATATTATGATCCATCTCTAAAGAACAATAATTAATTTTATTCTCCTATAGTAATTCAGAATATAATCAAAAATTGGTACCATTTTCCCACTCTTTGGTACTTAAGATAATTAATAATGCATTTATAAAAAAATATGACTTCATATATCCCTTCGATCAGAAATCTGTGTTATTTCAAAACCATATCTTCTAAAACATGTTTAAACTTTTTTTATGTTTAAAAGGTGTTTTAAATGTTTTATTAATTATTTTTATGCTTCAAACGAAAATAGGATTCAAAATTTGTTCAGTATTATTTTATAATTATTCATCGAAAATAGTTTTTAAAATGTTTTTAGGATTATTTTATATGTTTTCAAAGAAAAAGGGTTTTAAAATATTTTCAAGAATTATTTATATGTTTTAATGGGAAGTGGTTTTCAAAATTATTTAATGATTTTTATATATATGTTTTCAATGATTTTTTCAAAGAAAATAGATTTCAAACAGAATTATGTTTTAAAAATGAATTTTTAATGAAGAAAAGATATTTTATTAAATAAATTTTTTTTGAGTTTTTAATGGATATTATTATAAGTTTTTAAAATGGGTTTCAAACAAAGTAATTTTGAAATATTATCACATTTCAAATTGTGATCTCCAATGAAAAATTATTAACCTTGATAAATTTTCCAATTGATCATTCCAAATATTTCTCCATATAATATGAAATACTTTATAAAAATTTATACTTTACTAGAGATATGATACATGAATACCATTACTATTATTTCATGAATGGTTCTTGTTTTGATGGAGTGATGTTTATGAAACCCGTTTCTCTTCAATAAGTTATATTTCTTTGATACTTTCTACATTTTCAGGAGTTATTATTTGATAAAACGATTATGAGACATATCCATTTTTCATAGGTAATGATACGTTTAAATATTTATGATACCCATTTCATTTCATTGTTTATAATATGATGTTTATGAAACACATTAATTTTTATGGTTGATGTTATAATGAAGGTTTTATTATCTTTTGAAATGTGTATTTATGAAATCACTATGATATGGGAGGGACCTATATCTACCTTTAATTAATTGGGTATTGATTCATATATCACAAGATAATTATGGGAAAAAATTCAATGGTCTTGATCCACAATGGGAAGTAGGTGTGTCCTAAGCAAAAATGGGAAATAAGTGTGTCATGATCCAACATGGGAAATAGGTGGGTCTTGATCCACTTTGGGATATAGCTATGTCCTTATCCACTATGGTAAACAAGTGTGTCCCAATCCTAAAATGGGAGATAGGTGTGTCCAAATACACTATATTTATGGTCTTGGTAGTTATCCTTGACACCTGAAAGGAATTTATATAGTTACTGTGGCCGAACTTATATGACATGAGATTATGGTTCATGATTGATTTATAATGATTTATGAACCTTATGAGTCAAGTAATATGAAATGATTACCATTATTCAAGGACTCTTTATTATAATTGTTATATGTAGGGTATAATCTTCTAATATTTAAATCATGACCTCATACACTTATTCTTATGTTATTCATAAAAATCTCACTTGCTTACCTATAATGAGTATTTAAGATAATCCCTTTCTTTTGATTCAATTTCCCTGGTTATGAATAATGGTTTAGAGTATAAGTACTAAAGGGGATGATCATTGAGGTAACCATTGAATATCTTTCGATAATTTAGATTATTTTTCCAAAATTCCAAATACACTAAAGAATTACAGTCCTTGGGCATGTATTTTTGTAATGTGAAGAATATTCATCTAAAATGATGTAATATCCATGTATATTAACCCTGGGTCGCTATACACGAGTTAAGTGGAACCCACGTAGGGATTTTAAAAAGTTGTATGAGAGCCATATTTTTTATTTTTATTACTATTTATGTATTATACAAGGGGAAACAAGTTAATGGAGTTTGGAAATGAGCATATTCTTGGATATAACTAACCCAAGTACATGAGAAACTCAAATTTCCCAGGATGAGAAATTATTGTTATTGTTTATTCCTATAATGTTTGATAAGACTTTAGCATTTGATGATGCTCACATATTGTGATGTTATTTGTAAAGAACTAGATTTCCCATATAATTTTTTTAATTATATTGATTTATTATTCGTCTGTGAAAATTGATGGCGCGTGATTCTAAGGCCCGATGCACCCAGAATAAATTTATGAATTTTTTAAGGTACATTAAGTAAAGGCGTGGTTTTCATTTTCTATCTTTTGAATCGGTACTCGGATAAAAAATATGAGGGAACCATTAAATCCATAGTGGCGAGATTCTCTTAAGAGAAGCTTCACTTCGACCGTAGTAGGAAGGGAGAAAATGTTAGTTTTGGGAATTTTAAATCGATAATAAAATAAATTTATTCTTTTATTATTTTCCTCCAATAGAAAAGTTTCAGTGGGAAGACAAACGACATGTCAAGACATTAATTGGCATGAATCCTGAATTCATTTTAACAACGCCGTTAGAATTGGGAAGTTTCCTTAATTAATTGACCCCCTTTAATTCCATGTGTGTTACTCACCCACCCCTTCTACAATTTATATAAAAATTGGGGAGGAGTATTTTCATGACTTCACCAATGGACAATGTTCTGATAACATGCCATGATGCCACCCACTTGGAGGACAGAACCTATTTTGGCAAGCAGTGATGAGCTCCACTGAATCACGAACCAAGGAACTACGATTGAGCGACATCGTTAAAGGCTTGTTGCGGGAACAATGAACACTCACTCATCCTCAAACGCGGGAGATATTCAATGATCATGATGTAGGGATTTATCTTGTTTTAATTTAAAGAGATTATTAAATCCTATTCGTCCCTCATGATATCAAGATAACACGGAGGGTGCATGAAAAAAACAAGGTATGGACCATTATCATTTTTGTTGGAATTTGGTGCATTCTTCGCAAGCATTTAATTTGGGTTGGACGAAACCTGGAACGTCGGGTGACGATAGTGGCTGACAATAGTTGTCCACAGAGGAGATGGTGGCGCGCTGTTACGTGCCACCGAAAAAGAAGGTTGCAGCTATAGCCACGATAGGTGACAACGGTGGTGGGAAACAACCACTTGCGAAGGATGTGGCGGCGCGCCGTTGCACGCCCCTGAGAAGGAACCATGGAATATCTCCGTGGAAAACAGCGACGGCTGGTAGTGGCTTGCTGTAGTTGGAGTTGGGTGGCGCACCATCACACGTAAATGAATATTTCCAGGGCTTCGAAGCCATGACAGTGGACCTAGACCTGCAACGGGTCCCACGGGCAACCTGGCAGTGCTAAGAGGCACTACCACTCCACCTTCTGAATGGGAGAGATAGGTCTCCTCGTGCCATCTATGTTGATCCCCACACTATTGGGCCGTTCTTCCAGCAGGCCGCAACCCACCATGGGTCGGCCCACGCAAGCCCCAACAGGTTGCGCCTATCTGTGGTCCGAGTTGTGCGAGCCGAGTGGGCCACACCCTTCGGGATCTGAGCCGTGTGGACCCAGTGGAATGTGCCCTCTGTAGGTTGGGTCATGCCAACCAAGTGGGCTGCACTTCCCAGGTGGGCTAGGCCGGTCTGCAACCCAGTGGGCCAAGCCTGCCGTGGCCCTGGCCTGTTTGGGCAGGGCCAGGTTAGACCCAGTCCTGGTAGGACTCGGACCTGGTTAGGTTGAAACGAAGCTGGTCGGGCAGCCCAAAGCGGTTCGGGTCAGACTAGACCAGAACCCTTACTGGACCGATTTTTCTAAAATAACCATAACGTGTGAACTTGGTGTCCGTTTGATGAACTTTCTATGGAACTAGGATCCTTGGAGTGAGACGACCCTTTTGGTATACTCACCTTGAGTTTTGGAAAATTTGGATTATGGTCGAGTTGGATTGAACCCAAATCCAAATGGGCCCTCATCACTAAAATGCTCGCAAGTCACATACCAGTCGTCTGATTTAAGCGATGTCTATGACATTGGGACCCTTACAACATGGAGGTGCTTTGGGATACTTCTTCGTGGATCTTCATGCTGGTCTAAATACAAATTATGGCTTGAGGATCGGTTCTCCTCGAATCAAGCGTACTATATATGCGAGTCCAGTGGCTGACAGTGAGGTGGAGGTGATTAGTTGTGACCTGAATAATGAATAGCGATCATATGTGGGTCAGTGATCAGTGATCCTGTGTGGGTTATCGCATATCGATCTTGTGTGGGTTAGATCCTCTGTGGTTCAGCGCTCAGTGTTCCTGTGTAGATCAGCGCATATTGATCCTATGCAGGTTATCAACAGATCCCCTTGACAGAGTAATATAATCCAGTGATACATCTAAACATTAATACTTTTGTACTTATGTTATAAATCTGTTTGAGCTAAGACATTGCCTTCATGGTGTTAACTTTATTGTGCCTTTATCTTCTTGGTGTTACCTTCACGGTGTTGCATGTGTGGTACATTTACCTTCAGGGTGTTACCTTCATGGTGTTACCTTTGTGGTATTCTTCCTTCCAGGATCAGTTGAGAAAATGGATTAAATGATGGAGACTTATGTTTCATAATTTATAAGACATGTATATTTGGATAACTTAGGTATATGTATGGGCATATACCTAATTAGAGTTGATGACTACTTCGTGCATGGTGATTGAGGTCTTGCTTTGTGGTTTTTCCATTGTGGAACTCTGGGAGACCTTCAGGGATCTCTGGGTCCCTACTGAGTATTTTTATACTCCCCCCTACATGGGCAATGCCTGTACCTTGGTGTGACTTAGGAAGACGACAAACAGTGTTGATTGAGTTTGAGGGAGCTAGGACTGGATGGTGCTCAAGGGTGGATCATTTTACATGACGCACCGCAGTGAAAACTGATCATGAGATGTACCTACCCTTTAGGTAGGATCCTCAATGGATGTTCTAGGAGTTGTTTTCCTTCTCCAGTTATAATTTTACTATCCAGTTGGGCTTGTATTCCAGCCCCTTTACTTTCAATACACTTTTTACTACAGCAGTTTACTTCGTCGTTTCTTCTTATTGTGTTCATGGATCGTGTGTTTGTATAGGTTTAAAGGAAATTCCTTCTAGTTATAGGTAAACACCTTTCCGATGTTAATAACGAGCCCCTGGCCTATGAAAGGTGGTCTTGGGGTTGACACAACAGGGGCCCCGGGGGACGGGTTATAGCATCCCGCATTTTTATAACATAAACGTTCATTACATTACACATAACTGAGGATCTTTAAGGTCTAGTGTCTTGGAAACCAGGAACATAATACCTGAAAACAACATAAAGCATTCTTCTTAAACACTTGAAAGTCTTCTCCTTAAGTTCATCCTAGGTTCATTACCGCATCTCATAACCTGGGGACATACATCACAAGAAAGGGTGAGCAGAAGGCCCAGTAAGGGAAGCAAGAGGAACATTTTACATGTGAACTTGATATACTTAAATAAGGACATGAAAAGAACTTTAAGGCATGAGAAAGAAATCATCAGTCATTTCATAATAAAAATAACATTTTTCATAACTTGAAAATGTGGCTACATCATTTAACATAGACAATAATGAACATATCACCAAGGTCCATCCCCAAGGTGTCATTTGAAAATTACCAAGGTTATTCACCAAGGTATCGTGAAAATTGTAAACTCTAGTGGTTACATCATTACCCAATGCATTGGAGCGCTATCAGGGCGCACCCTTAAATTTGCCTTTATTATCATTTGAGCCACATATATCATCATCAAATATTTCATAAATAACCCACATAGCATAAAATAAATGGGTTTCATTTCATAATCATAACGTTTTAAAAACTGCTTTAAAGGCATGATCTTTACGTCACTTTAAAACCCACAGAAAAGGAAGGTGGGTCTCATGTATGTAAATCCCAGAATTTAAAATAGAACATTTTTGGTATATATGTGAATACCACTTTAGAAGAAAGAGCTTTGAGTATTCACTTAATAATATAAAAGAACTTTAGAAAAAGATAGAGACATTTTGAGACGGAAATTCTGCAGCATAACGGCTATGTTACGAGGTTTTAGAAGACATTAAAAAGAGAGGGAAAATGGGTCAAACAATCATAAATGACACATAAAACAGTAGATGGACAGAATAAGAAGGATACATGATCATGGTAATGAAATTTCAAGGAAATACCATTTGAAATGAAAAACATGTAAGTAAGACAAAAATTAGATTTCTCTTAGGAAAGTTCGGCAGCCTAACGACGTTACTTAAACTTCAGCAAAAATGATTTGAAAAGATCAAATAGGGTCTCTCATCATGTGAACATAAGAGTTCAGTATGATAGATATATAGATAATTCCCCAACATAATTAAAAAGGAACTTTAAAGACTTGACATGAAAGTAGAACTTTGAAAAGAATGAGAAGGGTGAAAGAATCCCCTAAAAAATTCGGCAGCCTAACGACGCCACTTAAAACTTCAAAATACTGAATTGAAGAGATCAAATGGGGTCTCTCATCATATGATCATAAAAGATCAGTATGATAAATTTAGAGATCATACCCCAACATAATAAAAAGAAACATGAAATACTTTACATGAAAATAGATCTTGAAAAATGAGAAGGGAGAAAGAATCTGTTACAAAAATTTCGACAGCCTAACGGCGCCACTTAAAACTTCATAAAATGAAATAATGAGAGTAAGAGGGGATCTTTAATTATATTAACATAAAAAGGGCAGTAAGAGGAGTATAAAAGAACATCCTCCAACATAAGAACATGGAGCATAAAAGGAATGACATAAAAGAGATTACTTGAAATGAAAGAGAGAGGTCAGATCCCTTACCTTAAAACATAACTCTTAAAACTCAAAGGTTGGGACCTTGAGGGCTTGGGGGTACCATGGGAGGACTCATTGGGAGATAATGAGACCAGAACTTCGTTGTGGGAGAGTGGGGAGTCGAATGGATGAGAGGATGGCTTGGTATTTATAGGGAAAGTGAGGGGACAAGGCAATAACGGCAAGGAGACACCTCATTAGTGGTTTTGGCAAAACCATGGGCTTGACCATGGTATTTGCCAATGGTATTGGCCACATGGGACACCTCAGAACTTATCTCACTATTCATAATTCGAACATATTGATTACAAACTTAATACATCATTTAATGATGTCATTAAACACCCGTAACTTAAAAACTGTATTTTCACTATTCATCAAAAATTCAACTTTCTCAGAATAATCCTAAAATTTCACCTTAACCAAATATCAATGCTCTGATTAAAAATATGAACTCCATTTTATAAAAATAATTTTCTAAATATTTTTAATTTAATTTTTAAATAAAAACACTATTCACCGAAAATTCATTTTTTCAGAAAAAACCCCAAAAACTTCCATAGCATAATATCGGTGCTCTGAGTTCAAAAATGAAATCCGTTTTATAAAAATAATTATCTAAATATTTTTAATTAAATTTTTAATTAAAAAACACTATTCACCCGAAAAAAATAATATTGGAAAATAATTTATGAAACCGTTATTTAACCACTTTATTGAATCACATTACTTAATCAAGGTGCCAAGATTATATTAATACTTTCTTTAAGTGATATTACTAATCCTTTTGGACACATTACTAATCCTAATCATAAAATCACTATTCATAATTTACTATTCATCAAAAAGTAAGTTGATCTTATTAGACTCTAAATTTCGTACTGAACATAATTGTAGAAGATCATTTTTCGAAAATCATTACACATTTTTAATTATTTAAGGTTTACACAACCATTTTTAAAATATCCTTTTCCTAAATTCATCAAAAATATGCATACTATATTTATCCGGTGATTTGAAAATTCATAAACTTCATCATAAGAAGAAATCCCAATTTTTATTTAAAACAAAGGATTACACAAGGAAGTTACGGTCTCCTTACATAGCCCCTTATCACACCAGCATAGGACCTAAGTGTAAGGTGTGCTAAGGTGAGAGAATCTGAGGGAGGCTCGGCCAACATCGCACGAGTAGTAATTTCTATCAGTTTGAATTTCTCGCGAAGGCGATCCCGTTCTAGCTTTATACGATGAAGTTCAGCTTGGGTTTGGTCCAGAGCAAAGCCCAGTGGTGCTACCTCCTTCCCAAGTTCTGTTAGATGGGCTTCGATTGGTCCAAGACTACTAGGTGAGGCCATCAAATCTTCTTTCTATATTAATTAACCAAGATTACTTGTATTTGGAGAAAATAATCAAAATGTATAGTTTCCAGTGGTCATATTGACCAATGGTCATATAACAGTCAAAAACCAACAGTATCATTTTAATTATACTCATGTTATCAAATGAAACATTTTTGTTAAGTATAAAAATAAAATAACACATAAAATTAGGAAACAAGATTTATTCAAAATTTTGGGTTGTTACAATCTCCCCCCCTTAAGAAATTGCGTCCTCTCAATTTTTTTAAATTAGGTTTTGAAATTTCATTGAAAGTCCCACATCGGAAACGGAGTCAGTAAAACTATTACTTTAAAAGAAAGAAAGAGAAGTACGAAGGTCACCCGAGTTAGCCCACACTAGGATTCCATGTAGGAAAACATGGACATGGAGGAGAAAACAAAGGGTCAAGTTCTTAGGGAGAGTGACAGAGAACATGATTAGGAGAAATTTAACCATGAGAAAATCCCAAACTTATGATGTGTGTAAACGGTCTTTGATTACCTAGTAGGAAACATAAACCAACAACATTTTTGTTTTACGTTTCTTTTCATAATTTTGAGGAATTCATTTACTACATAGAACAAAAAAAATAAGAAAATATACCTACCTTCAAGTAGAGTTTCATCCTTTAATAAGTCCCTACCAACACTAATATTTTCTCCAAATGATGAGAATTCAAAAACACTTGGTCTCATAAAAGCACACGAATCATCTTCTATAGAATCACATAATCTACAAAAGATTAACTATCTATTTCTTCTACCTTTAAACATTATCCCAAAAATATAAAGGTTAAGGTAAAACAACTCTTCAAAAAGAAAGAATCCCATAGGAATGGAAACTACTTTTAAATCTTCAAAGTTCCATGGTACTACCCAAAGTTCATCATAGACCATTCCATAAATAACGGTCCTTAAAATTCCTCAAAATAAACCAAACTAAGATTGAAACCCAAATAGAAGAAGGATTTGATAACATAGTCTTCCAAAATAAACTTCATTGTTTATCTCCAAACAACATCAACCACTCCTAACATCTTATAACAAAATTATCTAAACTAAACATATTTTACCCAAGATAGGTTAATCATTCCCATAAGTAACCTAAATTACTATAAGTGCACCATAAATTCATCGATTCATCAAATATAAGTCAACCTTACTCCTCAATTAAAATATTATAGTAATCAATTTACATCGATCATATAGGGTCCCCAAAATAGTGAACTTCTTCCAAAATAATAATAATCTTTTAATCCCCTAATCATCTCTGTCATATTAATACGGAAATTGTTGCATTTCCTATCACATTGGTTGTTGGGACACGTTATTCCATTTCCCACCATTAACTAAGAAGAGAAAGTATAATTAGAGGCTTAAATACTTAACCAATAATCATGAAAAGGAACTTAAAGCATATAAGGATAACTTGTAGAAGAAAAGTATACCCTAACTTGTGATCCCCTAGGTTCCCATCTAGGTTATCCAAGATCATATATTCTTATGTGAATCTTTATTTTATTTTATCTTTGTTCCTTTAACAACGGTTCATACCAAGCTTATGAATTTACCAAAGCATATCCCCCGGGAGTGTCGTAACCAAGAGTGCAGCAAGGCCCATTGTCGTGTACCAGTTCCCGTTCGAGTATAGCTCAAAGCGGTGTTTTTGGGTTTTACCCCTATGTACATCTGTGCCAGAGCCACCTCTACCTGCTCGTATCCAGACAAGGATGTATTTTCTTATCAACCCCTTACTCAATACTCACCAAAATACCAGGATGATTTCCTATATTTAAACTTTTCTATAGGGTTCTTCCTAGAGTTTTCATATCCTAATTTCCATAAATAACTAAACCATCCTTTGATACCAACAATAGCATCCCGCATTTTTATAACATAAACTTTCATTACATTACACATAACTGAGGATCTTTAAGGTCTAGTGTCTTGGAAACCAGGAACATAATACATGAAAACAACATAAAGCATTCTTCTTAAACACTTGAAAGTCTTCTCCTTAAGTTCATCCTAGGTTCATTACCGCATCTCATAACCTGGGGACATACATCACAAGAAAGGGTGAGCAGAAGTCCCAGTAAGGGAAGCAAGAGGAACATTTTACATGTGAACTTGATATACTTCAATAAGGACATGAAAATAACTTTAAGGCGTGAGAAAGAAATCATGAGTCATTTCATAATAAAAATAACATTTTTCATAACTTGAAAATGTGGCTACATCATTTAACATAGACAATCATGAATATATCACCAAGGTCCATCCCCAAGGTGTCATTTGAAAATTACCAAGGTTATTCACCAAGGTATCGTGAAAATTGTAAACTCTAGTGGTTACATCATTACCCAATGCATTGGAGCGCTATCAGGGTGCACCCTTAAATTTGCCTTTATTATCATGTGAGCCACATATATCATCATAAAAAATTTCATAAATAACCCACATAGCATAAAATAAATGGGTTTCATTTCATAATCATAACGTTTTAATAACTGCTTTAAAGGCACGATCTTTACGTCACTTTAAAACCTACAGAAAAGGAAGGTGGGTCTCATGTATGTAAATCCCAGAATTTAAAATAGAACATTTTGGTATATATGTGAATACCACTTTAGAAGAAAGATCTTTGAGTATTCACTTAATAATATAAAATAACTTTAGAAAAAGATAGAGACATTTTGAGACGGAAATTCTGCAGCATAACGGCTATGTTACGAGGTTTTAGAAGACATTAAAAAGAGAGGGAAAATGGGTCAAACAATCATAAATGACACATAAAACAGTAGATGGACAGAATAAGAAGGATACATGATCATGGTAATGAAAGTTCAAGGAAATACCATTTGAAATGAAAAACATGTAAGTAAGACAAAAATTAGATTTCTCTTAGGAAAGTTCGGCAGCCTAACAGCGTTACTTAAACTTCAGCAAAAATGATTTGAAAAGATCAAATAGGGTCTCTCATCATGTGAACATAAGAGTTCAGTATGATAGATATATAGATAATTCCCCAACATAATTAAAAAGTAACTTTAAATACTTGACATGAAAGTAGAACTTTGAAAAGAATGAGAAGGGTGAAAGAATCCCCTAAAAAATTCGGCAGCCTAACGACGCCACTTAAAACTTCAAAATACTGAATTGAAGAGATCAAATGGGGTCTCTCATCATATGATCATAAAAGATCAGTATGATAAATTTAGAGATCATACCCCAACATAATAAAAAGGAACATGAAATACTTTACATGAAAATAGATCTTGAAAAATGAGAAGGGAGAAAGAATCTGTTACAAAAATTTCGACAGCCTAACGGCACCACTTAAAACTTCATAAAATGAAATAATGAGAGTAAGAGGGGATCTCTCATTATATGAACATAAAAAGGGCAGTAAGAGGAGTATAAAAGAACATCCTCCAACATAAGAACATGGAGCATAAAAGTAATGACATAAAAGAGATTACTTGAAATGAAAGAGAGAGGTCAGATCCCTTACCTTAAAACATAACTCTTAAAACTCAAAGGTTGGGACCTTGAGGGCTTGAGGGTACCATGGGAGGACTCATTGGGAGGTAATGAACCAGAACTTCGTTGGGGGAGAGTGGGGAGTTGAATGGATGAGAGGATGGCTTGGTATTTATAGGGAAAGTGAGGGGACAAGGCAATAACGGCAAGGAGACACCTCATTAGTGGTTTTGGCAAAACCATGGGCTTGACCATGGTATTTGCCCATGTTATTGGCCACCTGGGACACCTCATACCTTATCTCACTATTCATAATTCAAACATATTGTTTACAAACTTAATACATCATTTAATGATGTCATTAAACACCCGTAACTTAAAAACTGTATTTTCACTATTCATAAAAAATTCAACTTTCTCAGAATAATCCCAAAATTTCACCTTAACCAAATATCAAAGCTCTGATTACAAATATGAACTCCATTTTATAAAAATAATTTTCTAAATATTTTTAATTTAATTTTTAAATAAAAACACTATTCACCGAAAATTCATTTTTTCAGAAAACCCCAAAAACTACCATAGCATAATATCGGTGCTCTGAGTTCAAAAATGAAATCCGTTTTATAAAAATAATTATCTAAATATTTTTAATTAAATTTTTAATTAAAAAACACTATTCACCAAAAAAAATAATATTGGAAAATAATTTATGAAACCGTTATTTAACCACTTTATTGAATCACATTACTTAATCAAGGTGCCAAGATTATATTAATACTTTCTTTAAGTGAGATTACTAATTCATTTGGACACATTAATAATCCTAATCATAAAATCACTATTCATAATTTACTATTCATCAAAAAGTAAGTTGATCTTATTAGACTCTAAATTTCGTACTGAACATAATTGTAGAAGATCATTTTTCGAAAATGATTACACATTTTTAATTATTTAAGGTTTACACAACCATTTTTAAAATATCCTTTTCCTAAATTCATCAAAAATATGCATACTATATTTATCCGGTCATTTGAAAATTCATAAACTTCATCATAAGAAGAAATCCCAATTTTTATTTAAAACAAAGGATTACACAAGTCAGTTACGGTCTCCTTACATAGCCCCTTATCACACCAGCATAGGACCTAAGTGTAAGGTGTTCTAAGGTGAGAGAATCTAAGGGAGGCTCGACCAACATCGCACGAGTAGTAATTTCTATCAGTTTGAACTTCTCGCGACGGCGATCCCGTTCTAGCTTTATACGATGAAGTTCAGCTTGGGTTTGGTCCAGAGCAAAGCCCAGTGGTGCTACCTCCTTCCCAAGTTCTGTTAGATGGGATTCGATTGGTCCAAGACTACTAGGTGAGGCCATCAAATCTTCTTTCTATATTAATTAACCAAGATTACTTGTATTTAGAGACAATAATCAAAATGTATAGTTTCCAGTGGTCATATTGACCAATGGTCATATAACAGTCAAAAACCAATAGTATCATTTTAATTATACTCATGTTATCAAATGAAACATTTTTGTTAAGTATAAAAATAAAATAACACATAAAATTAGGAAATAAGATTTATTCAAAATTTTGGGTTGTTACACGGGTCATGACAAAGTGGTTTAAGAGGAGTCAGTTCTACTTAAAAACTAGGACTCTTATATTTCTAATGGAGATATAGTGTAAAGTGTATTTAGTATGGTTCTCTATTTGGGGAGTGTAGTGTGGTTTTGGCAGCCGACGTATCAATACACCAGGACCCTGAATTCTGATTTCTAACTTGGCACATTAAAACATTTATTGCATGTGTCTTGAAATGTTTTTACTTTGATCAATTTTGAGATAGATCACCAGGTATAACTTATTGACCATGGCACACCTGTTTCTTTTCAGGGTTTCTCCTCATAGATAGCCAACCATGATTCCTTAGAGAGTACATGATGACAGCACACTGAGCGGCGATGCATCGGTGTGGGGACCTCTTACCATGGTAGCACCTTTATGTGGTGCAACAACATCACCACCACTAGTTGGGTGGAAGATGCCACCAGCCCCACTAGTAGACCATGCACATAGACTAAGTGCATTGCACAAGTTCCAGAAATAGAGGCCTCTAAGGTTTTGAGACAACACAGACCCCAAGGCTACTGAGGACTAGTTAGAGGTTGTGGCTAGAGTTTTTTTCTTGGATGAGACACTAGTAGAGCATATGGTTTTCAATGTAGGTTGCCTTTTCTAGGGAAAAATTGGGAGATGGTGGAGCCTAATGCTCCAGAAAAATGATAAGGCTACCCTCACCTAGACGGACTTTGATAACCTCTTCAGGGCTGAGTTTTTTCCAGCGACACAACACTCTATGCATATTTAGGAGCTTCTCCACTTACAGCTGGGAAGCTTTATTTTATCCCAATACTCAGAGAGATTCACTGAACTCTCATTCTACTACACTGACATGGTATGGTACTCATTCTTTATGCCCCAGACCTTTGATCAGGGTATCTTATTAGAGATCAGAGTGTTGATGATATCGCTCAGCATTCCGATGCAAGCTGGGGTGCAGGAGAGAGTGCTTTTGGGGGAGAACTTATAAGAAGAGTAGGCAATGACAATGATAGACACCATCAGATGTCAGGTAGTGGAGTTAATGGTAGCAGGAAGTAGATGAATGACATAGGGGCCCAAGTGGTCGATACCTTCTAGTAGATGACCTCATGATACAAGGTCTATGGTGTAGGGATGATGGGAGAGAGGATGTCAGTTGAGGAGTTGGAAGTGCTACCCGTGTAGTGGGTAGGGTCATATGGCTCCCGACTGCCCAACCCACTGTACAGACAACCATCATACGGTCGAGGGACTGCTGAGGCATAGGTTGAGGTTTGAGCAAGGAGGTATGTAGGGAGATGAACTTGATAGACGAACTCTTCACGGAGTAGGTGGTGGGCGATGATTCGAGTTTCTACCTCCACCACCTCTGGGTGGTCCACCACGACCACAGAGAGCAAGAACATAGGGACAATCTAAACTATAGGCAGCTGATGTCTAAAACCATGGCGTTCTGGAGATGATTAGAGGCATGATCTCTGTCTACTCCACCCTTGCTTTAGTACTTATATACACAGGTTCCAGTCAGTCTTTTATTTCCATGACCCTCCTTCGGAGCTTTGAGATTCTGATGGGGTAGTTTCCTTGATCCTTGCAGCTATAGAATCCTACGGGAGGGGATTTTATGATTAAACACTCGTACTAGAAAACTACTGGAAAATGGACCTATCACCATGGTTTCCCCAAAACCGTGGGGATAGACCCCCCTCATACCCACAGTTTTCGAAAACCATGGGTATAGGTGACCTTTCAAGACCTATACCCACGGTTTTCCAAAACCATGGGTATCGGGGTGTCTATCCCCACGGTTTTGCAAAACCGTGGGGATAGGTCCTGAAAAGTGACCTATACCCACAGTTCCCCAAAACCGTGGGTATAGGGGTACCTATCCCCACGGTTTTAGGGAAAACCATGGGGATAGGTCTGGGCTAAAATACCTATACCCACGGTTATGAAAAACCGTGGGTATAGGTCACTTTTGTGTGCGCGGGAATTTTTTTTCCATGGGAAGGAATTTTTTTTGGCAGGAACCCTACACCCACAGTTCTTCCCTCTATACCCAAAGTTTTTACAACTATATTTAACTATATATATAAATACATATAGGTGATGTTAGGGTAGTGGTTAGACATGGTGTTTGCAGCGAAGAGGTTGCGGGATCGAAACTCGACGCCTGCATTATTTTAGGACCTATACCCATGGTTTTGAAACCGTGGGTAAAATCCGTTGACACCGTGGAAATTGGCTATGTTTCGGTGACATGGTGGCAGGACACCTATACCCACAGTTTTGGAAAACCATGGGTATAGGCTGGGGACCTATACCGACGACGTTCCAGCCCACGGTTCCCAAAACCATGGGTATAGGCTATACCTATGGTTTTGGGGGCTATACCCACGGTTTTGAACCATGGGAATATGCCTTTTTTCTAGTAGTGGAAGTGTGAGCTTACTCTTGGAGGAATGAGATTTGGCTGGTATTCTCTAGTAGCAGCGTTGATCCCTTAGGAAGTCATCATGGGTATGGACTGGTTATCAACAGTTTGTGCTCAGATTGATTGTATTAGGCATAAAGTGTAGTGTGTCCATGAAGATGGGACTAGGTTTTACTTCACTGGAAAGATGGGAACCTTTAGAGGACAGGATGGGCTTACCCAAAGGATGGTGTAGATGATCACTCATATGCTGGCCGGCCTTACCCTTAGAGAATTTGATTTCGAGAGTTTGAGCTTTCCTATAGTGGTGGACCAGTATGCTGATGTATTTCTGAATATTGTTCTGGGACTACCTCCATGGAGATAAGAAGGCTTTTACGTCAATTAGTACCCCAGGATAGCACCAATATCTACTCCCGAACATTGGATGGATCCTACGAAGATTTTTGAGTTGCAAGCAAAATTGGATTACTTATAGGGGAGAGGGTTTATAAGGCCCAATGTTTCTCTATGGGTAGTCCTGATTTTGTTCTACAAGAAGGAATGTGGGAGTTTGAGACTCTGTGGGGACTATCAGTGCCTGAACAAAGTGACCATGAAGAACAAGTATCCTCTAATGAGGATGGATGATCTTTTCGATCAGTTGAAGGGAGCTCTGTGGTCTTCAAAGATAGACCTCAGATCAGGCTATCATCAGCTCAGGGTGAAATAAGAGGATGTGTTAAAGATGACCATCAGATGTAAGTATGGCCACTACGATTTCATGGTTATGCCATTCGACATGACTAACACCCCATTAGTTTTCATGTGACTCATGAATAGGATCTTATATCCATACCTCGATCGCTTTGTTGTGGTCTTAATTGATGAAATATTGGCGTACTCAGCGACACAGGAGAAGCATGCCTATCATCTGCTGATAGTTTTGGATACACTCTGAGAGAAGCATCTTTTTAGTACTCTATTGAAGTGATAGTTTTGGATGAAATAGGTCCACAATATGGAACACGTTATCTTCGATGTTGGAGTTTCAATGGATCTAGTGAAGATAAAGGAAGTTCTTGCATGGGAGCCACCTAGGACTGTGACCGCAGTGTAGAGATTCCTGGGGTTGGTTGGGTACTACCAAAGTTTCGTACCCAACTTTTATAGAGTTTCATCACCCTTGTCAACATTGAAGAGGAAGGAAAATCCATTTTTATAGAAGGATAGATGCCAACAAAGTTTCCAGGAGCCAAGAGAGATACTGAGAAGTTCCCCCATCTTGAGGATACTAGAAGATGGAGTTGGGGATATAGACTACTGCGACACATCAATGAACAGATATAGATTTTTCCTGATGTAGGGGAGAGAAGTGATCGCTTATAGTTCATGAAATCTAAGACAACAAGAGAAGAACTACACTACCCCTGACTTGGAGTTAGAAAAACTGATCTACGCCTTGATGATGTGGTGACATTACTTGATGGGAGAACGTTTTATAGTCTACTCTGATCACAAGAGTCTCATGTATATCTTCACAAAGAAAGACCTGAACATGAGACAATGACATTGGATGGAGTTCCTCTAGGACTAGGGCTTCATGATATTCTTTACTCCTAGGAAGGTGAACGTAGTGGTTGAGGCACTTAGTAGGGGTTTTGGTCTATAGTTACTGAGTGAGGCGACAGACCAGCTAGTCGTGTTGCAGATATACTTTCTGAATGAGATGAAGAATCCTACCTGCAGTCTATGACTGTCACTCTCCCACATCTTCAAAAAGTTCTAGAGGTACATCGAGGGTACATTGACTGGGAAGCTCAACGTTCTCATATATACATATGAAACACACCAGATGGATTTTCTAAAGGTGGGGATCACGTCATTCTCTTTAGAGGATTCACCGTGGTTCCAATGGTGCTACAGGAGGAGGTGTTGAGGGAGTTCCATATGTCCCCTCTAGCGATGTATCCTAGTGTGGATAATATGTAATAGGACCTCTAACATCATCACTAGTTTCCAGTGATGAAGAAAGTAGTCACAGAGTTTGTTTCATGATGCCTCACTTGTCAGAAAGTGAAGGCCGAGCATCAGGTTCCACTAGGATTAGCATAGCCATTAGAGGTGCTGGAGTGGATGTGGAATGGTATATCAATGGACATTATGATAGGTCTTCCATGTACGTCTAGGGGACATGATTCCATCTATGTGATCGTTGAATGACTCACCATGTCGGCCCATTTTTTACCCATTCATGAGTTGGGATTAGTAGAGGGCTTGGGACGCTTCTATGTGCAATAGACTGTACCAATTCATGGGGTTCCATCGACGACCGTCTCTGATCATGATGAAAATTTTACTTCCTAATTGTGCAAGGTATAAAAGGAGGCCTTTGGGAATCCACTACGTTTGAGCACCACCTTTCATGCTTAGACAGATGGTCAGACAGATCAGATATTACAGACACTTGAAGACATCCTTCGTGTTTGCATCCTAGATTTTGGCTAGAGTTGGGAGGATCACTTTCCCTTGGTGGAGTTCACGTACAACAACAACTATCACTCCACCATTGGTATATCACCATTTGAGGCCTTATATGGTTGACCTTGCAGATCACCTATATGATGGAAATACCCAGAGGAGTAAGCACTTATGAATTTGGAGATGGTACAGGCTGGCACTGAGAAGGTGAAAATCATCTAGGAGTAGATGAAGACTACACAGACTAGGATAAAGTCTTATGCTAATAGGAGACGGAGACCTTTGGTGTTCGAGTAGGGAGACCATGTATTCATCTGAGTCTCACCTTTATGAGGTTTGCAGAGATTTGTCCTAGGAGAAAAACAATCTATGAGGTTTATTGGACCTTTTCAAGTTCTCAAAAGAGTTGGCAAGGTATTGTATCACCTGGATCTTCCCCCGTAGATACACCTGGTGCACGACATATTCAACGTATGCCATATGAGGAGATACATGCATGACCCATATTACATCATCAAACATGGAAAGCTGAACTTTGATGAAGGGGAAACATTTATGGAGGTTCCAGTAGTTATTGAGGATCGATATGAGCTGGTACTTAATGGTTGGTCAATACCTCGGGTGCGCATTTTCTGGTAGCACAGGAACCTCTAGGAGAGAACATGGGAGTATAAATCTATGTTTTGTGCTCAGTACCCCCATATGTTATCTTAGTCTATGTTGTGGCTTTCAGGGATGAAAATACCTAAGTTGGGGTGAATGTAATGACCCATATTTTCCATGTAAATTGTTTTTTAATTATATGGAATTATTAAGAGTATGCGAAAATTAACGTCACATGATTCCAAGGACTGGTGTCCCAGAATAAATTTTTGAACATTTTTTAAGCTACATTCAGTAAGTGTGCCGACGTCATTTTCTGTCTTTTGAACCAGTGATCATATTTAAAATCCAAGGGCACTATTTAATCCATAACATCGACATTCAATTATGGGAAGCTTCACTTCAAATGTAGTAGGTTGGGAGAAAAAGTTAGCCTTTGAACATTTAAAAGAATAATAAAATAACATTGTTATTTTATTCATTTCCTCTAACGGAAAAGTGGTAGTGGAACAAATTTTCACACCATTAATTCGCTTGACTCCTCAATTATTTGTAACAACTCTGTTGGAATTAGGAAGGTTAGCTAATTTATTGAACCCCATTAATTCCACGTGCGATACTCACCCTCCCCCTATGATATTTATATGGAGTGTGGGGAGGAGTATTGGCGTGACTTCACTGAGAAACAAAGTGCTGATAACGTGCCACGACTCCAACCACTTAGAGGATGGCATCATTTCTAGTGAATGGGGATGAGCACCACCAAATCAAGAACCAAGGAACGATGATTGAGCAGCGTCATTGGAGGATTGTTGTGAGAACAATGAACACTGACTCTTCCTAAAACATAGACATTCTCCAATTAACAGGTCATAGAGATTTATCTTGTTTTAATTTCAAGATATTGTTGAGTTCTATTATTCCCTCAAGATATCGATCTAATACGGAAGGCGCGGGCCAAACGAACAAGGCACGAACCCTATGCCTTTTGATGGAATTTGGTGTACTCATTAAGAGCAATTAATTTTGGTTAGATGAAACCCAGAATGATGGGTGAGAGAGGTGGCTGGAAACAGTTAGCCAAAGAGGAGATGGCGGCGGGCCGTCACGCGCCGCCAGGGAAGAAGGCCACGACCGTAGCCTTGGCAGGTGATAGCGGCGATAGGCTATGGCCGACCGTGATGGAAGGAGTGGTGTGCCACCCTTTCCCGCTAGAGAAGGGAGTCACGACATATATTTTCGGTAGATAGCAGTGGTTGGCACAAGCTAGCCTCAGACGGAGGTGGGTGGCATGCCATCGCACGCCGCCGAAGATGGTCATGACTCGAAAGCCACGGTGGGGAACTGAGAATCATAGTTGATCATACAGGAGACTTGGAAATTCTAAAAGGTAGCACCGCTATGCCTTCCAAATGGGGATACCGCTCCCCTTGTGTCAGCAAGGGTGGGCCCCACTCCAGCGGTCCGCACTTCCAGTAGGTCGCGCCCCTACCCGAATCGGGCCACACAAGATCCAGTGTGTCATGCCTCCAAAGGGTTGCGCCCCTCTGCGAGTCAAGCTATGCAAGTATAGCAGGCCACACCCTTTGAGGGAAACACCAAGTGAACCCAGTGGGTCGCGCCCCTCTGTGGGCCTGGCTGTGCCAGCCCAACGGGCCGCACAACCCAGGTTGGCCAGACCGGTGGCCAGCCCAGCGGGGCGAGCCTACCGCGGCTCAGCCTAACCAAGCAGGGTGAGACTTGAAATAGGTCGATTCAACCCGAACCAGGTCAGGTTGGGCCAGAGGGGGTCGGTCCGACCAGCTCGGACTAGACCCGAACCCTTCCCTTCCCAATTTCGCTAAAAGAGCCATAACTTGTGAACCAGGCGTCTGTTTGACGACTCGTTAGTGGTTCTGGAATCCTTGGAGCGATACAGATCTTTTGATATATTCTAGTTGAGTTTTTTAGAAATATAGTGTATGACTGGGTTGCATCGAACCTGAATCCAACTAGGCCACTGATACTAAAACACTCAAAAGTCACAGACTGGTCATTGAATTGACATGTCGTCTATCACATTGGAATTCATATGACATGGATGTCATTTGGGATAATTCATAGTGGAACATAATTAAAGTTGAAATATGACCAATGGATTGGGGAGTGGTTCTCCCAGAATCAAGCGTACAATGGGAGGGAATCTAGTGGCTGGCAGTGAGGCAGAGAAGATTTGATGTGACGTTAAGAATGAATATTGATCTGATGTGGGTCAATACCTATTGATCCTGCGTGTGTCATCTCTCAATGATCCTTTGTGGATCAGTGGATACTGATCATGTGTGGGTCAGCGCTCAGTGATCCTGTGTGGGACAACGCATATCGATCCTATGTGGGTCAGAAGTATAGTCTCTCGATAGAGTATGATGATCCAGCGATACATCTAATCATCTTTTCTTCTATTCTTATGTTATAAACCTATGTGAGATGAGTATTTACCTTCATGGTGTAACCTTTTTGGTACTTTTAGCTTCGTGATATTACCTTCGTGGTGTTGTCTTTGTGATATGTTTACCCACGTGGTGTTACCTTCATGGAGTTACCTTTGTGGTACCTCTACCTTCGTGGTTTTACCTTCATGGTGTTACCTTTGTGGTATTATTCCTTCATGGATCAATTGTGAAAATGGCTTAGAGGTTGGAGCCTTTTGTTTCCACATGTATGAGTGGAGTATATTTTGATAACTGGGGTATATGTATGGGAATATGCATAAGTAGAGTTGATGACAACTTCATGATTTGTGATTGAGGTCTTACTTTTTGGTTTTCATTTGTTGATCACTATAAGACCTTTGGGGGTCTCGGGGTCACTACTGAGTATTGTTATACTCACCCCTGCATGGGCTAGGTCTGCACCTTGCTGTGTCTTGTACAGACGATGGACATCTTTGATCGAGGATAAGGGAGCCAAGATAGGACTATGCTCAGTGGTGGACCATTTTATGTGACATGCCACAATGACTACTGATCGTGAGTTGTACATACCCTTCAGGTAGGATCATTGGTGGATGTTCTAGGATATTTTTTTCATTTCCAGTTGTAATTGTACATTCTAGTTGGTCTTGTATTTCAGTCCCTTTACATTTAGTACACTTTTACCTACAACATTTTACTTTGTTGTTTCTTCTTGTTGTGTTCTTAGATTTTGTGTTTGTATAGGTTTAAAGGAAATGCCTTCCTGTTATAGGGAAGCACATTTTCGGTGCTAGTCGCCAGCCCCTGGCCTATAGAAGGAAGGATTGGGGTAGTCACAACATGACCCATAGGGGAAATTTCATGACATTATTGATATTTTTATTATTGAAATGAAGATTTCATTCTCCTTGTCCCAATGAAATGAGGGAGTTTCATTACATGAATCATTATAAGCACAATAGGACTAATATCCAATGTATTTTCCCATCCCACATATACTTTCATCATGAATTTTCATATTGTATATTCTTAGTTCCTTGATTATTTATGGAATTTTGCTAACATTCCTTATAAGACAGTGAAAACATAGTTGGAACTAAATATGCCTTCTTGTACCTAATTTTTTTTCTACAATAGGTTAATGAATACACTATGAGTAGTCTTTTATAGAACATTGATCCTTAGACCATTAGTTGCATGGGATGTAATGTGGTGGGGTTAGGATTAAATTGGTACCATATTGCGATTTATAAGGAGTATAAACCCTTATAAATTCATAATGAAGATACCTTTAATTCAACCATTTAAATAGATTTATATACATAAATGAGAATAAAAATCAAATGAATATAAATTTTATTGTAAAATTATTATGTTTTACTTGTAATTTAAGACATATACCCGAACCTGGCCTCAGTAGTGGGTAGTGTAGTGTATCTTATTTTCTTATGGCCTTTATGGTTTTTATTAATCAACTCCTACTCAATAAATTTATATTTTTTATTATCAAAACAAAATTTTTCATTAGTGGGATCCTTACAAAAACCCCTAAGTCATACATACCCCTAAAACCAAAATTTTCACATTTCATATTTTCATTTTCCAAATGATTTTTTTAAAAAAAATTAAAAGTTACCCATCATCATAGCTAGGATATAAACCTTCATCCATCATTTTTATTGAAACAACAAAAAAATCCAATTAGATCCACCTTACCACAAATAACAATCCCAACACAGTCCAAAAGTCAGTGACAAATCCAACCACCATGATCAATGCCTCGTAGAATGCCATCTATCGCTTGATATACACATCCTAAAACACCGTGAAAACCCCCACTCAAATTTAACTTGGGGAAGATTTTCGGGATCCTCGTTCCAATGTAGAGTAAAATCACCAACCGTGATCCCACAATCATTAGTGTAGTGACTTCATCTCAATATTATTGTGAAGGAGTAGGAAACCATCGTAAAGTCGAGATATAGATATATGATAACCTTAAAAACCATTTGAGACTTGAATTGACAAAATCATGAGTGTCGAACCGCGATAATATACCATTGAATAGCCATTGAAAACTGGATAGAAAAACCAAGTGAAAACTAGGCTCATCTGAATGAAAAAACCCTATTAGAACTTGCACTATTTCCCCCATCCACCTAAATACATATTCAAATTGATGAATCTGATCAATGATCAGGAAAGGGGATTTATCCAATGCTGATACGGTATGGAAATACTTACAACCAGACATGAGAGGACAACCTATAATGTATCCTAAGAAACCTAGAAATGAGACCACCACCATGATATTTCATACAGATCTAGAATGAGATTGAGATAATGAATTTGGTTGATGTAGGAATTTTTAATCACATAGTCCGGAAGAAATAAGGGAAACAAGAGCACATGAGGATTATGCAAAATGGGAAAGGTATCCAACGAGGAAAAATACTCACACTGAATGGAAATCACTAATGAAGTAAGGAAATGGGAGAAAATCCCATCTTAGGACATCTCTACAAAGAAATGAGACTTAGCCTTTTTTAAGGCCAAAATCATCTTTCTTTGCACCAATTCCAAAAGAACATCACACCTCCCAAACCACCTCCATTAACGAAGAACCAACGAAAGAAGCCTCAGCAAACAACCCAACATGGAAGCATCAAATAGGTAACCCAAGAGAGATGTGGAAAAGATTAAGAAGAATTTTGTAAGGGATGTAACCCTAGAATGAAGTGGCGAGAGCACCGTCTAAGAAGGGTATCAAAACCTCCTCTCTCCATCACTTAGAACTCGATTTTGGAGTAGGTATAGAGGTGTGATCTATTCATAATAAGGATATATACCTATCCTAGTATTTTTATCTTTATTCGTTCTAATGTTAATATGTATTATGAGGAATGAATTTTGAATTATAGAATAATGCATCCATGAAATCCTCTCATTGTAGGCCCTAAAGGTGGTGATAACAATACAAAATAGGTTGATGGACCCGAGTCACTAGTGATCACTCCTAAAATACCAGTTCTGGAACATAGTCTTATTTTTTATATGAGCATTGATGCCCAGTTATGAGAGGTATTTATATGTCTTATGTAGTCTGTGAATGTTGTTTCTTGACTATCCCCAAGTCTGGGTGAGTTGATTGAGGAGTTGAAGCACAAAAGTTCTCCAACCTTTTCCGGGGACATCAGACCTCATACTGCTGAGTCTTTGCTCAAAGCCATTCTTTATATATTTGAGTTGCTGGAGATACCTACCAAATGGAGGGTCAACACTTTAACATATATGTTGTGTGATTTTACCAAATGATGGTGTTATTTTATTTCCCTGAAAGGTCAACATCATTATGTGACCTTGGTAGATTCCCCAACTATCTTCTATGACTATTTATTTCCACTGACTATAAGGGTTGACCTGGAACGAGAGTTTATAAACATGTAGTTGGGAGGAATGTCTTTTATGTGTTACTCCACTCATTTAATTATGTTGTATCATTTCATTCCGAATCTATAATGTGATGATCATATAACTATAAGAAAATTCAATGATGGGTTGGTATATTCCATCCAGTAGAAGTTCAATTTCATTTGATTGATGACTATATTTTTTGATAATCAAAAAATACATTATTAAAGATTGGAAATTGAAGGAAGATGATGATGTGATTCAGGGAATTTTGACATCATGATCTATCAGGGTTCCTTACAGTGAATCTAAATTTTATTGTGGCTACTCTAGGAGGTGGTAGAAGTCAGACATTTCATATTGATAATTTATTAATATGTTAGCAGTGCTAGAAGCTAGGACATATGAAACTGTAGTGTTTACGGGGTCTAATGGAATTTAGAGGCTGTTGTAGGATGGGACATATCGAATAATTATACATGAATTTCCATTAGTTCCTTACGTGTGGGATCTAGTATGACTTATGGATCCCGGGTGCCACTCAAATCTTCCTCGTGCACGGTTGGCCACATGGACACAAGCGCATATCCCCGATCACCATAGGTTGCTGACTAGGAGTAATACCCTGGGGAATGTACGTAGGGGAGACTATTATTTCAATATATGTTTTTAGAAAAACTAATCAACAGTTGAATAGGTATGTAGTAGAGGAAAAATATGTAAATAGATGGTACAATATATTAATTCATAAATAATATACTACTGAAAGAATTGATAATAATACTCAAAATAAAATGATAATGTTTGTCGTGTGTCTGCAAAGATGGATATCATGGATAAAAATTAGATATTTAACATCTTATACAAAATAATTCAAAACAATAAAAACACTATTCCATCATCCACTTCTCTAGCTCAATCATCAGTTATTAAGCTCCATCCTATGAAAAAAGCAATATCAAGTGTCCATAGTAGGCCACTTCCCTTTGTCAACACGTGCATATATTTAATATACCCATGTAAAAATGGTGAATCTTCTAAGGTGTTTGATATATATTTGTATTCCAGTATCAATTGAATCTATAACACCCATTCCGTGTAATATAAACAAAAACAAAGTGCATGCATATAGAAATCTGAAGTAGTATAGTAATTTAAATACCCAATTACCTACTTCAGCCTCAACTGGGTATGTCTTCGAATAAGTAGTATGTAATTTACCTCAATTTTTCAGTTTATATAAATAATTCACCTAATTTATATCATACACTAACATCACGTCTCTATAATAATAATAATAAGATATCCAAGGTAGAACAAGGCTTCTTGTAATGATGATGATAATGAAAGGGATTCAAGGTAATCACCAAGGTATCCATGACCTTAGGTTTTTATCCAACCCAGTAATAATCTATATGCATTCTATAAAATTGATGTGTGTAATTAAGGGGGAATCTCCCAATGTATTCTATTTTAATATGTGTCTAACTAAGTCCACAGAAATAATCCATAGTAAAATGGGACTAGAAATTACTGGGCCCAAGGTTATAACTAAGGCTCATAATGTACGTAGACATCACACCTCATACAATGAGTGTATCCATGGAATACTAATATGTGAATGATAATGTATGGATCCTATAGTGTCACTACATTCATCTAAATGTAGACAAATATTGGGTTCCAAGGTGGGTATAACCCTTGGCAATCGAAATCCCTGATTCGGATTGGCATTCATGAGTGCTCAAGGCATTACCTTGGGAATCCAAAGCTGTATCTAGTTAGACAAATCCTATAAATATGTCAAGGTCCATATGAAATAGGGACCTTATATTTCATTAATTAAATTAATTAGTCTATTTAATATTCAAGTCTTTAAATAAGTCAAGGGGTTCATTCCATACCATTCATTATTGTGACAAGGAATTTGAAGGACATGAAACCATTTAGTACATTAATTCCTTTATCAATTTATTTGGTTCACTCGGATACCTTCCATTATGTATTTTAATGTGTTCTAAAAATGCGAAACAATTATATTTAATCACATTCAATTAGTAAAATTTATATAAATATCATACATTCCATTCATAATGATGATTCATTATTTTTATTGGAACACATACATTAAAACATTCTAGTAACATTATCATATAAAAGGTATAACAATTAAAATTCATAATTAATTTTTTTTATTAATTGATTACCATTAATCTCATAAAACTCTCCTCATCTAGTATCAACAATTTTTTTATCCTTTATCAGAATAAATCTAAAGAACATATGAACATCTGGAAAATAGGGCATATGAGACTGCATCTAAATATAATACTCAAGGGAAAGTAGAAGGTCGAATTAATAAAAAGGAGTCGAGTACGTACTGATGTCCATCCAACGTAATGAATGAGGATCGAATTAGAATTTTGATGGATGAAAAAGATTAAAAAATATCTAATGTGGGTTTGAGAGCTCAATGAGGGAGAGGGGATAATTTTTTTTGGAATGATAACCCATGGAGGAGGAGTAATATATTAATTCATTAAGGTTATTTTAGTAAAACTTCCCAAGAAAATAGGGTTTCACTATTTTGATGCACAATTTTCCAATCCATGCAGCAATCATGTTCCTCCCACTTCTTTGGGAGGGCACATAAATGGTTATGCTGCATGGATAGGGAAACCATGTACTTACCATGTAAATATCCTATACTAAAAGCTGTAGAAATTTCTCATGGGTATGTGGCCACAATTGCACGGTTAGGGAAAAAAATGCACCTGGCTTTCTCCTCTATGAAACCCCACCCTATTAGGAGATACTGTGAAAACATGGTAGCATAATTTCTACAAACCGTGAGGTTTAGTGTTTTCTCCGCATCGTTTGAGGTTAAGAGCTCTGAACAAGATCCACGAACCCCCCCACAAACTTTATGAAATATTTAACAAAACATATTAAATCTAAAACAATGAATTAGACAAAATTTAAGAGGATCTATTCCTAAAATAAAAATCAGGTTCTTATAGTATTCCCCCCTTTAAAGGAATCATCCCCGAGTTCACCTTTCAAGAGAAGCGAAACCCTGTCCGACAATAACTCTGGGCACTGGTCACATACATTGGACTCTTACTCCCATGTCTCTTCCTCTACAAAGTCATGTTTCCATAACATCCATTCTAAATGGACATACCAGCCTCAGAGAGAATTTTTTCCCCTACCAACAATGCTTATATAATACTTTTCAAAAGTATCATCAACACCTAGCAAAAATTCCTTAGGATTAAATGAATTATAGGAGTTAGCATGATAACCGAAAAGTTGTGAAGCATGGAAGGCATCATGCATAGAATGTTACCTCTGAGGTAGTAAAAAGTGATAGGATATCGGCCTAAATCTCTCTAGATTCTCAAATATGCCAAAAAATCATGGAAAAATATTCCCCTATTGATGTATCTATCTATGCCCCAACATGGGTGATACTTGTGAGAAAACACAGTCACTGAACTCGAACACTAGATGCCATCAATGGTGGTCAGCATATGATTTTTGTCTAGAATTCATTGTAGACATATACTTCCAGACCATTTTTACCTACTCTTAAGTCTCCTACATGACATGAGGACCTAGTAGTGCTAACTCTCATGACATTAAATAGCACAAAAGTGAATGACATGGCCAACCATAAAGGCTTCAGAAGTATCCATATGAATTTTATCCTAAAGTATATTATTGAAGGGTAACATGAAGAGAGGGATATTATTCTCCAAATAAATTCTGAAATTAAGGATACATGATCAGTTAATGTCCTCTAGAACCAGTATAGTAAATTCGGATTTTCCATCAGTCTGAGGGTGAAAGGATGTTCTCAAAAGAACCTTTATACCCATAACATTCTGGAACCCCTACCAGAACCTCAATATAAAACGAATATCCCTATCTCAAATGATAGTAATGGGGTCCCCATGTATTCATATAATCTCATGGATGTACAATCATCCCTTTTCACCAAATAAAAATTTCTCCTAGATAAGAATGAAGTGGATTACATTCCTAAGTCTATCAATGACTACTAAAATTGCACCTCTACCTTGAGGTGACCTCAATTAGCTGACTAAAAATCATATGAAAAAATATATCCACATTAATTATAGGACTAGAAGTGATTGTAACAAGTCTGTAGGTTGCTGGTATAATTCCTTCACCTACTGATAGGGGAAACACCAAGTGATAAAAGCTTTCTATATATAATTTCACCCCAGACGTCCAATTTTGGAATTTTTTACCACGATACATCTTATAGATTCTTAAATGAACTTACCACTATGGAAAATTGGACTCTAAAATTATTTCTGCTCTCATATAAGAAAGAACCAATAAATTCACATGAATATATAAGATGTTTTCTATGTCCACTGAGCAGTCTGACGATGGGTCATATCTGAAAATACTCTCATGGTTACCCAAGCCTACAAGATCTGAAAACTGTCTAATCTTCACCTTATCAAGGAGGGAAAAGTAAATTATCAAGGCATAGAGATAGGACATGTCCTGAATATAGTGAAACACTATATGTATCATAGATTAGAGGGCTATAAATTTCTACTCAACACTAGTTTCCCACATGGAATGTTCCTATGTTTTTTAACTAAGTGCATCAGCTACAGAAATTTTGTTCCTAGTCGTATAGGAAAACAGAAAATTGAAGTAATGATAATATTCAACCCATATTCATTGTTTGAGATTCAATTAAAATTTTGTAAAGATAAATTTTATTATATTTATATATATATACACCATAAATAGATCACCCATCATATTGTGTCTCCAACAACATAAGAATGAAAAATAGGTGCTAGATCAAGGAAATGCATGAGGGAATTTCCCTCATGAGGCCTCAACTACCGAGATCCATAATTAATGAATCTATCCTCATACAATATAAATGTATCAAGGATGATTATTATGAATTATTGGACACTATATATCCTTTTATAAGCTTTGTAAGTCAGAATTGGGTTCGGGGAAAGTTTAACGACCCAAACATTCATTAATGGAAATATCTCTTGATCTAATTAAATGTATCGTTATGTATAATGTTTATATGAAATGTAAAATTCTTTGGTGTTATGTTATGAATTGTGACCATTTCTAGTATATTCATTAAAAATTGATCACATTATTAGTATAAATATAGGGCTTTAATTAATCCAATTTACTCAGAAAATGGAAGCGATGACCTCATCTAGTAGACGTGCCCCATACGAAGCCCATTTATTGGAACTCATAAGAGAGGTGGTGTCATTGGGCATCAATATTGTCCAAGACCAATCCAAGATTCAACTGGTTATGCTCAAGTGGGACCGCCTATGAGAGAATTGGATGTTGATAGGGATTACCTCCTGAGCAATGTTATTCGAGCCACCCAAAGAGTCTGTCACCATCACACACCTTACTCTTCGGTCTTATGTGGGTTTTATAAGGGGTTATGTAACAAGACCGTAGTACTATGGTTATGTACATTATTTTTTATATAATAATTAATATATTTTCATGTTATTTTTGTTACCTTGTAAATAGTTTTTAAAGCACAAATAGTGTTTTTAGTTAATATTCAACTAAGAAATCTATTTTGATGAATTAATGAAAATTTTTATTAAATAATATTTTAATAAATTATTATTATTATTAAATTAATTTTTTATTAAATATAAATTATCGTATAATTCTATGGATGCAATTTTAATTTTTATTATGGTTCGAAAGCCATTTTTGTCCGAACCCATGAATTTCCAATAAATGCCGGTTTTTATTCTAAAAGTGAAAATTAACATATTTAGAAAATTATTTAGATAAAATAATAATTATTTCTAGAATAAGTATGTTGAAATTATCTAACGGTGAATTTTTCATAGTTTTTTGAGATAATCAAATTTTTGGGTAAAAATTAAATACCGTTTAAATATATAATGTGTTTTATGACATCATAATGACCCAATAGTGATGTAATAAAATACTATAAGACTTATGTTAGGACAATATGTGTTTTACCATTAAAACAATGTGATTTTGGGTTTTTTTGACTTATTTATAAGCATTAATGGACCCTTGAAAGCTTATTAAACATCTTGTCGTTTTAAATTGTTTTCCTTGGGAGTGTGACTCACCTCCAAATAAGAAACCCCATTATTTTAAGAAGTTCAGAATTTAGACATGTAAAATATTTTTTTACAATACCCTTTGGAAAAATCCGTGGGAAGAAACCGTGGAATGGTTTCTGGTTTGAATTAATTTAATATGAGGTGTCTCAACCCTAAATAATAAATAATCCCCTCACATTTCCTATATAAACCCACCCATGATCCCACATTCTCTTAAATAAAACCGTTTTTAGTTGGTGAAACCTCTACGCTACTCTCCCTAGAATCCTCCCAAGGTACCCCAATCTCCCAAGAATCCTCTCTCAAGCCTATCTCAAGCCTTTGGATGCACACTTCCAAGTAAGGGTTTTTTTCTTCCTTTCTAATTTTTGTCAAATTTTCTTAATGTTGTTATGACCTTTTAATTTCAATTATAAATGTTGGGGTATGTTTTTCAACCTACCCCATACTACCCTCATTATGTTTTAATTATGGGAGGCCCCTTTCTCTCTCATTAAAATCCTCCCATGTACACCAGTTACTATGCAAAAATTTTGAAAGCAAATTCTCTTTCCTCAGTTACATTAAAGCAATTATTTTGTACCATGAATCTGATTTCCATCACATTTGTTGGAGAATGTATCTATATGACCCCCTTAATGTCCATGTCATTTTAATATGATGATATACCCCTTTATCTCTTATTAAAATCCTCCCATTTACACCTGTTACTATGCCAAAATTTCGAAAATAATTTCTCTCTCCTCATTTGCATTCAAGAAATTATTTTGTATCATGAATCTAATTTCCATAAGATTTACTGGGAAATGTATATATATTACCCCCTTAGTGTCCATGTCCTGAAAATATAATGAGACCCCCCTTTCTCTCTCTCATCAACCATTGTTGTGAATTCTTACGTCACGCCGTTACGCTGCCGAAATTGCACCGATTTTCCAAGCCAATGCCACTGTGTAGTGAATACCATGCCCATTTATCTATCAATGGTATTCACATTTATGCACATTTACTTATTGATTATAAAGTTTCATGTATGAATTCCACATTCCTTTATCATGGAATAAATGATGATGTTTTATGAATCCATGTTATATGATCCATGTGACACACTTTTGCATGAAATGATATGTTTAAGAAGGGTGAACCATCATAGTGCTCCAATGCATTGGGTAAATTATAGTATCATGATACTTCAGGTGCAATGGGTTTTGACTAATTCTAATTCAAGTTGAATGAGGTTTTACTCATTCTTCATGTGCAATTAGGATTTACTCATGCTTCATGTGCAATGAGTGTTGGCTCATGCTAATTCCATGTTAAGTGTTGTTGCCACAATTCCATGTTATGATTGTCATGCTTTATCATGCCATTATTATTATTCTTCTCTTATTCTCTATTGATATTCCTATTGTGTAAAATGTATTATTTTTCTTATTTTGTTCCATTATTATTCCTTTACTGGGCTTTATATCTCACCCTTTTCTTATGCATGTCCTCAGGTTATCCCATGCAATTCTAAGTACGAGGGAATGTAGTGGTCATGTAAAGGAAGTTTTAAATAAAGATGTTGTGTTTCATGTTTTAAGTTGTTATGTAATATTACTAATCCGCAAATACACTAGACCTCTCGATCTTCACTATTGTATAAAGTGAAGGTTTTATATAACAAATCAGGTTTATGTTTGAAATAAAAAGTAGGGTTGTTATAGAAATCCTTCCATTATGCTCCTGAAAGTATTTCTCACACACTTATAACCATATGATTTTAATACACTTATTTGTAGGACTTGTAAGAGGTGAATAAATGTGTGAGAAGTCATGTGTGAATATCATTTAATATCCATCAAACCCTAAGAATATATATATATATATATATATATATATATATATATAACACATTATAAGGCTATTCCCCGGAAACCACAACACTCACCTTCTCTAGCTCAACATATACACTTAATTATGAGATAATAGGACCAAATAAGTAATCTTTTTCAATCCATATATGACCCTTATAAATATTGGAAGAAATACTATTCTCTTTCGGTGCATTCATAATGATATGAATATGCTTATCATGGTTTCTATGAGTTTGATAATACAACATGTTGTCATTCAGTCTAATGGAATACCTTAGAGCTATTTCTACGAGTATTATTGATGCCACTTCCTTGACAAGAATCACTGAGGGAATGTTTCTTGCTACATGAACTATTGGTTTGCCTCAACATAGATCATATGTGCCTGATACTATTTCCTTCTATTAGGTTTCACTTAGGGATAATATACAAATTGAGTATCTCAATGAATTTTGGTAGGTCAAGGAAATTCACCTTAGTACAAATGTAATACTGGATCCCATCATCAAAATAATCTAATAGGTGAAAGATAATAATTTTGTAGAAGTAGTGAAAAGTGATGTAACTTAGTAAAATGCACTAAATTTTCCATGACTAACATAACACCCTACTCTAGTTGCATGAAATCTTTGGCTTGGTTATGTCTCCACGTTTGATGAAAGGAATGATCATAAAAGGAAGTCAAAATATTATCCCTTACCATTCCCTGATGGAGACCAGCCTAGGTAATCACATACTACCAATACATGTTCAAATCACATAACATGTAAGTATAAATATCTAACTTCCACTATAAAGGCTTCTCTATGTGCTTAATGATAGTTAGGGTGGACCTCATCCAATACTCAGTAACATGTGGACTGCCATCCCCCATGTCTGGGGGTGGATACTGCTACTAGAACTCACATTTCAGATCATCCATCATAGTTTTAGCTATTAGAACATCCTAAATTAATTACATCATATATTGGAATCTTACACAAAGTTAAGCATCAGTGCACAAATCATGCATAACATACATTGCCTCAAAGGGAACTCCTAGAGATAATATTGATGATTCCAGACCCACCATGTCCAGAACATGTTCATATCCACCCTATTGATACGTAGAAAGAGTACGGCATGGATTAATTCATCTAAAAATTCCCTGAACAAGCCTCAGAGAAAGAATTTAAAAGATAGATACACTAGCAGAAGCATAACATAAGAAGATGGGGTCACAACCAAATATATACTACCAAAACTGCCCTATTGAGAGGAAAAGTATTTGTTAGTGTTCATGTTTAAATTAATTGGTTTCCATAAGATGAAGGTTCAATGTAACCTTGCCTCTTCCTTTACGAAATATAACTTATTTTATAAGTCATGTTTTACATTCGTGTTCATACTTTCTTATGTTCTTATACAATGGTTAATTTAAAATTGGGTTACCTTCCTAGTGAATAATGGATTGTAAATCATATGAATAAAATAGACACTAATTTATTTTATATTTTATCTCATCTACCTTCAATATTAGATGGAATCATGCTATACATGATGTGTTGACTTCATAAACTACCCATTTTAACACATGAGGTCCCATAAACCTGGTGAATTGAAACTATAATTCATTCATTCAAATATAAGGATAAACATATGCATTATATAACTACTATAACATAACTAAATAGTCACATACAAAATAAGAAAATGATCGCAGTGAAATGAACCTTCATGGAAAGATATGTGAATTCTAGGTTCTTGTAATGATTTTTGTAAAAATCCTATTTTCCCTTGTATCATCAAGCCGTGTATTAAATGAAATAATCAATAAAAACAATAATAATAACCCTTAAAAATCACATGCATCGCCCAATAATTAATGGACATAAATAATAATAAGAAAAATTAGAACAATAATTTCATTTCATGAAACTAGAAATTTATACCGAATGTGGGTTAGCTACGCCCAAGGACAACTTATATGAATGTTCCGAAGTGTTTATAACATCACATATATTGTTTTTAAATAGTAAATCATGATATGAATGATCTGATATAATTTTGTGATGTCTCAAACTCTAGTGAAACTCAAAGGTGCTACAATACCGGTAGGCCACATGTCCACAAGAACATCTCCCTGAATGCCAGATGCTGCTGAATACAAGCGAGGGGATAACATGTGTCCATGAAGAGAACATTCCCTCATTATAATTGTGTGTAATAAAAGATAACATATTAACAGGTAAACTGTAGAAGAAATATATAAAAAATTATGGCCCAACAGAAGCATGAGGAAATAACATACAATAGAAGTAACTAATAATAATACTAAAAAGATTATTATAATGTATGTCATGTTATTATAATATAGAAATCATGGATACATATAAGTTGGAATAACATGATGTAAAAATTGAGGAAAACATAATCAAAATACTATTCCACATCCTGAGATCCAGATCAGTCATATTCTATCAAGCTGCTGCATAGGATAGCATGAAATATCAAGTGTCCAAAGAAGGATGCATACCTTTGTCGAAATCTTCATATATGTAATCTTTCTGTTTACGAATGGTGGCCTAGATAGGGTATGAGATAAATCTCAGTGAGCCACCACCAATGGGATCTATACCATCTAGTCAATGTAATCCATACAGTAATAGTGTGCATGAATCCAGACATTTATAGTACTCTACAACAAAAATAGGCATTAATGGTGGTCTATTAGCAGTAGTTTACTAAACCGACACTAATTTTTTAAGAAGGTTTTAGCATCAATTTTTAATAAAACGCCGTGAAACAATGTTTTTTTATAGAGCCGGCACTCCCCCGACCCCCACATGACCCCCATTCTCCCCCTTCTCCCACCACGACCCCATCAACCTAGATAGCCTCCCCTTCTCCCCTTGACCCCTGTGACCCTTGAAGAGCCGTGCTCGACACCCCCCATTGCCACCCCCGACCATGCTCGCCACCGCCCCTTCTCCCCCAGACCCCCGCGAACCACGAAGACCCGTGATAACCCCCCCAGCTGACAATGACCTAGATCACCCCTTCGTCGGACATTACCCATGCTCGCTTCCCCTCAATGCACCCTTCAGTGCGCCTCACCTCCCTTCAATGCACCTCACTGCCCTGTTGGTATTGTGTTTTTTTTCTTTTTTATTTTCTATGAAATTTTTATTCTTATTCAACTTTTTTCATGTGATGTTTTGAGTAGGATCTTACTGAATCTACTTTTATTCTTTCCTGTTATATATATATATATAGGTATGTAAGAGGGAGTTAGTGATTGGGTTGAGTGTTACTAAAACATGAAATAGATCTTTTTTGTGTTTTTTTATAAAATTTTTTTCATTGTTATATAATTTCACAATATTGTTTGGAGAACATAGGTTATTTATAATGATTAAAATTTCTGAAATTACATGTTTTTCTATTAAATAATATTTATAGTGGTTATTTTCTTCATGAAAAATATATTTTATTTTGTGTGAAACTCTTGAAGTTGATTTAATTTATTTAGTCATGGATTATTTTGATTATATAATGTTTTTTCTAAATTAAGGAATGTTTTTCTTCTAGAAGTCATAATTTAATGAATATAATGTAAAAATATATTGGATGACATAAGGTTATTATTTATTAAAATGAAATATCTCAAATTAAGTGAAAAAATGGAATTGTTTTTTATAAATATGTATTTTGGAATTTTTTAAGTAATAATAGTTTAAATAAAATGATTATTATCATTTATTTTTTTAAAAAAAATAAATTAACTGTTTCAATACAATATAAATGGAATAATTATGACCTTCATGTATTGAATCCGAAACATGTGTTTTTGATATTGTGGCATTAATCTTTTTACTATGTCATGTCATTGGTTAAAAAATATTACAAGAGGACATTCATTTAGGACTGACATTATATAACATGATTCGTTCCATGATTTCGGCTAGGCCATGTATTTGGTACCATGTTTTTTTATATTCCATGTGTTTGATGGGGATATACTATCTTCCATGTGTTTTGTATAAAACTTACATGATCCATGTTTTTTGATACCATACTCCTTGGTGGGTGTTTATAGCATCCACCAACATTATCTAATATTGGTATACAAGTTATATGGGTGACATGGTTTGCGAAAAATTCCTTCAAGATAAAATTTTAATGATTTCATTAAATAATTTAATAGCCTTCCCCTATAATATATGATAAAATAAAAAAGTTTCATTATTTGGTTATTTAAGGGTTTATTGGCATTATTTCTGACACCCTTTATATACACAACTTGAGTTAATACATATTAAATGCATGGTTATGTAGGTAAGGGTAACAAATCTAAATAGGTATGAGATGATTTGAGGAGATATCCTCAAGTTTATTTTATAAGTTTTTATGTCATGTTTATGGGTTTTATTATAATATTTTCTAGATATTTTAGTTTTATTGTATATGAAATTTTCTATTGGGTTATATTTTATATATACCCAAGATTAATTTTTAATCTGAAAAAAATAGATTCAGTTTCATACATCAATTTATATTTGTTTTCATTATATATACTACTTACGATTATTGAGGGATTTACTTTAATATTTTACCATATTAGATTATTAAAGGGAAACCACTCTATTCCTAATACATTCCTACCATCTGGGATAGTCAGTATCCTCTGACATCCAAATACTAAAATCCCAAGGGACATAGTGATTTATAAGCCCTCATGCCTATATCATATTATAAAAAAAAATATAAATTACTATAATTTATATACGTATTGTGTATTATTTATTCTATAAACTTTAATTTGATATTAAGACTATATTATGGACTTCTAGTAAATTAGTATAATATTCATTCCTTCTTGAGAAACTGAATATGAACAAGTTTTTCATAGGATAATGGATTCATTATCTTTTAAGAAGTGTTTTTTATCTCTTCATTAGAAAACAATTTCTCAAAACATAAATAGACTACTTATGTTTCTTCAACATGACCAACATCTATATAGCACAAAAAACCGAAAACAGATAATCAATGGACAAAAAATTTAACTATCACATGCTTATTATAATTATAAGTTAACCCCAAAAATATATTCATGTTATTTAACCACAATAAATAGATATTTTAAAACCTATCAAAATACCAAAGTTATAGATTTGGGGTGATATTCCCTTAACAAAAGAAGATAACAATGATTGAGGTTTTAATGAGGTTATCGTACCATCAAGGAGTCAAAATCAATTAATGACTCATCAATATGACATTGAACATGATTTTAGAAATATAAATAATGGGTGTAAAAAAACATTACCAAATGACTCACCTATATTATTTCCTAGTCATCTATGTGGAAAAGGAAATGTGTTTTTAAATATTCAATGTATAATATAAAAAATATCCATGCATGAAAGTGTTTGTTGGAGAATGTAGACCCCCTACGAAAAAATAGTGGATCACCAAGGATGTTCCATGATCCACCCTAGAGGTCCACATTATGTTTCAAACCCCATTGATTTTACATGATCCACCATGGATCTTAAAATTTTAGTCACATGCAGTGTCACAACACATTGCTACACATTACACTTCACCACGATACCCCACATGTTCTAAAAGTTTCATCCCCAGACCATACCCAACTCTTTGAAACTTAATTCAAGGCCACCAAAAAATAAAAAGTATGCAAAAATTATTAATATACACAATATTTAATACTACCATATTGTAAATTTTTTGGGGATTTAATATTTTATATGAATTCCGTAAGTCTATGGATTTAATTGGTTTTCCCACTTTCTATAATTGAAAAAAAATTAAATAGAAATTCAAAAGGCATATTGACATAAATACTTATCAGTGTTATTTCAGGATGTATTTTTTGAAATTTAATATAAATTATTTCATTTATATTTGGAATTTCATGTTTCCTTTTATTCTAGAAAAAAATAACTTACTTATAATCCTTGGATTCATCTTCCCTATCCATGAATCCTTTCACCTGATGATTCCTGGCATGTTCTACATCCTAGTTCCCAATTTATTTTTTAATGTAATGAGTCATTTTTAAGGTAATTAAGAGTTTCTTTCCACTTCATATTCCTAAATTCTATTAAATTATTATACAATTTATTAAGCCCTTACCTTAGTGATATCAAAGTTATGACATCATCAGTTTGGCCATCTGTTTTGGTGTAGCACAACATATAAAAAACTATAGGGATGAGATCCTTGTTCTCATATTCTTTTATGGATCTTTTTAATTAACATGATTTGGTTTTCTAGATGGTGGTTTTATTATGTACCATATTTATTTATATATCAAATCCTTATTTAACATATTTATATATTTTTTCAACTAGTATATAAGAATACCTTTCCCTCTTTAGTAATAGTTATGTGTTTTAATTTTTTTTAATACTATGTAGGCTTATTGTGATATACATGGATAAAAATTGGATCACATTTCTGGGGAACTCACCTCAATATGATAAGGGTTTGAATGAGTTTTTATATTTTTCAATTTGAAATCGATCCGTTGAAGTGAGAATAAGATGCCCATGTAATAAATTTATATTTAGAAGATGACTGAGAAGAGAAGAAGTTTATGAACATTTAATATTGAAGAAATTACCTGGTCAATTTTTGTGCTTGATTTGGCATGTAGAATCAAATGTTATAGAAATGTTGAGCACTAATTTCAATCCACAATATGACCTCCCAACTTCGTCGAAAATGGAAAATGAAATTAAAAATCTTATAAATGAATCCTTCAGCACTACAAGATACCACCATCAACATCTAAACATATTAGAATAACTAGATGATTTTGCTATAAATAACAATGGGACAAGTGATGTTTTTGAGACTCTAGGACAACCATATCTAGATTGTAACATATCATTGGATCGTCCTCTTGATTATATGGAGAATAATTTAAGAGAAAACTTCACTGAGGAAAATACATTTCATGGTTTAGTTGACGATGGAAATCAAGAGTTTTATTGTGAATGTCTGAAATATTCAAAAATTCCTTTTATGCAGAAGTTATACCATATCAAATGTCTATGTGTAATTAAAAATAAAGAAATATCCATGATATTGGAATTGTTTGATGATGCATTTCCTTAAGCAAACAAACCCGATTCTTTTTATGATATGAAAAAAGTTGCCAATAGTCTTGGTCTGAATTATAAAAAAATACATGTGTGTCCCAATGATTGTATGCTTTATTGGCGAGAGGATTCAAGTAGACAAGAATGTAAAATTTTTTCTTCTTCTAGATGAATGTCAATGGGTGATGACAGATGTCTGAATCAACATACATTCATGAATAAGAATAAATGGAACACACCTACAAAGCTTTTGCATTACTTTTTTTAAAGCCTCAATTGCTATGATTATTCATGTCATTGAAAACTGCTGAACACATGAAGTGTCATTCTATAGATAATAAAAATGATGGATTAATGAGATATCCACGAGATTCAAAATCATGGAATAAATTTTATTCATTACATCCATATCTCTCAGGTGATACTAGGAATGTTTGATTGGGATTTTCTATCGATGGATTCAACCCATTTGGGAATTTGAGGACCAGTTATAGCATTTGGACAGTTGTTTTGATCACTTACAATTTTCCTCAATGGATGTGTATGCCAAGAACATATTTTATCATTTTGATGATTATTCTTGAAAAATAAATTCCTAGAAATGATATTGTGCTGCAATAATATTGAGACATTTGATTCTTCTTCCAAAAATATTTTCAAAATGCGAGCTGCTTTAATGTAGACCATTGGTGACTTCCCTGGGCTTGAGAATTTATCAGGTTCGAACACATACATGGGTTTGGAATTTCCAGTTTGTAACCATGATTTTGAACCCAAATGGATACCACATAGTATAAAATGGTGCTTCTTGTTCCATCGATTATTTCTCTAGTAATTTCATAGATTTCAGCTAAACAGGTCAAAATTTATCAGTTTCATTGATCGTAGACCACCTGCGAAGTTGTTAAATGGTTCTGAAATATTGACACAAACTTGGAAATGTTGAAATAGAATTTGGGAAGGTTTTTCATTTGAATGATAGCAGGAAATAGGTTCGAAGTGCATCGTCAAGAGAAGTCAGAACACAACAATGGAAGATGAAAAGTATATTCTTCAAACATCCATATTGGGAATTTAATATATTACTTCATAATCTCGAGGTGATGCATATTGAGAAGAATGTCTGTGACAATTTGATTTTCACATTTCTTAATGAGAAAGGAATGATGAAGTATCATCTCAATTATAGCAGACACATACAAGTAATGAACATAAAACATGATCTATTTCCAGATAAGAATGAAAAGTATGCTTTGACAATTTTTGCAATTTAAAATAGGGAGAAAGATACGTTCCTTCAAATTATACAGAATGTGAAGGTATCAGATGGGTATTAAAGTAACATCTCGAGGTGTGTTGACTTGAAGATATCAAAAGTTAAATTGATTGAAAAGTCACGATTCACATATTTTGTTACAATAGTTACTACCATTAGCCTTGCGTACATTATTACCAGAAAAAATTACTACTATTTTACTACAATTCTACACATTTTTCAGACAACTATGTGAGAAATCTCTACAATCATTTCAGCTTGATAACCTCTAGGAGAGGTTTGTATTGACGCTTTTTGCAATGAAGATGATCTTTCCTCAATCTTTTTTATTGTCATGAGGCATTTAAAAGTGTATTAGGTCAAGGAAGCTAAATTAGGAGGCTACATTCATTATCGATGGATGTATCCAATTTATAGGTACTTTATTTGTATGTTTTTCAGTTAAGAATTTTTTTTGGAACTTAATTAAATGCATAATTATGTTTATTTTATTTCATAGATAACATGGGCATTTGAAATCATATGTGAGAAATAAATCTCAACCAGAAGGCTCTATTGATGAAGGCTATTGGCTGATGAGTGACTTATCTTTTGTTCTAGATACATGGATGATAGTGAGACAATATTCAATCAAGTAGGATGTGTTGAATACACATTGACTAAATCTCAAATACATCAAAAATCAGAATTATTTCCTACTTTTGGCCGATCAGTTGGTAGGACCTCAAATGTGACACTGACAGAATTAAAATTTTTACTGGCACATAGATATGTGTGGCAGAATAGTGAAATTGTAGATCCATTTATTAAAGAGTTGTGGTTACAAACATTGAGATAAATGAGAGTACGAACATAAAATGAGAAATATATAATTAAATATATTAATAAACAACTTTTAAAATTGTTTGTAGGATGTGTAAGTTCATACATATTGTAATAAATACAAATATTAGTATTCCACATATATTTTGTTAATTTAAAAAAGTATATTTCTTTTTTTTATATCATGAATAGTGATACTCAAGTAGAGTTGTGAGAAGATTTTATTTTTCTTGCATGAGGTTCTTTTAAAAAAGTTATAAATTTTGATGCGTACAATGTGAGTGGCTTTAGATTACGTACAGTCGATCGAGAAGAGGGTATCAAAACATAGAATAAGGGTATATTTACATTTCCTAAAGAGGGATACTATAGAAAGATGACTGATATTATTGAATTAAACCACAACAGACATTTTTCAGTTGTTTTATGAAAATGTAATTGGGTCGATATTATATGAGGTGTTAAAAGAGATTCCTTGCAATTTACTTCTATGAACTTCTCTCACTTGATGGATTCTGGTGATCATGAATTGCATGATGCATATATCTTTTCATCACAAGAAAAAATGGTATATTATGTGAATGATGTTGTGAATGAAGGGTGGAGTGTAGTTTCTCATGTAATACAATGAGATTTGTATGATATGGGTGATGAAGTGGAAGATTTGACCTCTAAAATTGAATATCATCAACAAGAAGAAGCAAAATTATTCTCCCATCATGATATTGAAAATATGATTGTAGAAAAAATGAATGAAGTGAATGAAGTAACAGAGTAGTAAATTGACACGATTGAAGAAGAAAATTATTGTATGAACAATTATTTATTCATTTAGCAACACATTATTTTTTTTGTACAGCCATTAATTATCATTATTATATATATATTTTTTGTATGTACTGGGGATATATTATCATTTTTAAAGTTTTTCTACATAATTTTTTTTAAATATATGTTCTGAAATTAATTTTATTTGATTAAATGACACGAATTCCAAGGAGAAACCTATACACTATTTCAACCACTAGTGCGACTGATGACGATCCATCTGTCTCCCTCCCTAAGGCATCTGAGCAACCAGCTACTCCCCCCCACACCATCTCCCCCTTCACCAAATCTCAAAACCTCTGTGAGTATCCCTTTAGACGTTGAGTCATTGACTCCCCCTTCAGTATCCCCAACAGTGGGGCAGTGGTGCGCCACTTCTAGTTCATCACAGGCATACTAGATGGCCACTGTTATTGGTACAAATTTTAATATAAATAAATTTATTGCACTTTTTTATACCAATTTTTTATTCATTAGCAATGAAAATTGAAACTATGAATAAAAATATATAAAGTTCATATGTGTGGAATATTAATGGGGAGAAGATAGTTGTTCCATTTGATTCATATAGGGTCCCTAAGGATGACACCACATGATTACTTGGCCAAATTCTAGGCCAGCTGGAAGCATATCCCATTTCCCTTCCAATTTCTTATGATTACCAGATAAATATAACTCCAAGTTGGAAAAATGTTGTTTTTGATTCCCAAATAAAGGTAATTTTAATACATTATGGTGTAATTTAATTTCATGTTATTAGTATGTTCAAAATAAATTTTTGTATACAGATGTTTTCCAACGTTACAGTTGCTGATGTGATATCATGAAAGTGGATGTTCAAAAATATTAGTAAGAAAGGTAAAGGAATAAAATGAATATTGTGGAGTGATATCAATAATACTTCATTGACCATCCAACAAATGTATGAGAAGGTACCCATTGGGGTACCCAAAGAATAGTGGAATGTTTATTTTGACATAAATAGTGATGAATAGAAGATGGTATTTAAATATATATTTTTATATTAACCTAATTTTAGATTTATACATGTATCAAAGTGAATACATTTATTTTAAATTGAATTTTATTTATTTCAGGATATCTTAAGAAATAATGCATCAAGACGGGCTAAGAAAGTCATCCCTCACACTGTGGGGTGAAAAAGCTTTTCTTGATGTTGATCGACTCAGGTAATCTTTTCATTAGTTTATATATTCTTAAGAAAATATTTTCTGTTTTATATATTAAATTGTTGATTAATCATTTTTTAATTTATTCATGAAGTTTAGGGCATGAAGCATCTCGAAGTGAAGTGTGGGTGGATGTTCACAAAAAATCTGATGGATGTCTTGTTAATGAGCGTTCCAAATAAGTTGGGATATGAACTCATTTTTTCATTATAATAACTTATTATCATTTTTTACTATGTTAATATATATTGATATTTTATTTATAAGAAAAAATTAATGAACTATGGGATGTCAATCCTGGGCAGCCCTACCCAGTCTCCCAAGATGACCCTGCTTCTAATGTCTTTGGGAAGGAGCGTCTTGGTTGAGTGTGCAGGATGGGTTTCAGACCCATACTAACTGAGGTCTTTGGTAGGCCAATAGGGATTGCAGTGGCATCTAATTCTAGATGTAGTCATTCCAAACCCGGAGATACTCAGAGAGAGATTAATTCTCTATGAAACATAGTTCAATACCAAGGGGCTCAGATATTCGATTTTTAGAGAGCGTTGACTGCTATACATCAGCAGATGAGAAGATATGCCCCCAGTGGTATTACATCGACTGGTGGTGAGTAGTTAAATCACTAAAATTCAAAATCACTTAGTTTTCAAGATTCTATTGGTTTAATGTTTAAATATAAATATGCAACACAATTTAATTTTCAATATAATGTTCTTAATGGTGGTAGTAGGAATTGTAGATGGAGGTAGAGTGGTTGATGATATCTGTTCATCATCATACAATGATTAGTTGTATTTTTGTTATGTTGGACAAATATGATAACAATTGGTTTGTATATGTATCAGGTGTGGCACATAGTTTCCACAAAACATTTTCATGAACTAACATTTTCTTGATTTCTCATGTTTCATTTTATGTATTTTATTGATTTTGGATGGTTTATTTTTTGACCTAACATTTTCTTGATTTCTTATTTTCTCATGTTTCCTTTTATGTCTTGATTTCTAGATCGTGGTATGCAATGTATATGTAGATTCTTTATTGTGATTATTCATTTTTCCTAAATTTTTTAGGTTTTTCGTCCCTTGGTGAACATTCTACTTCAAAGTATTATAGTATCTCATAAACTCATCTCTCATGGAATATGTGACCATTACCATGCTACAAATTATAAATAATCCATGTATATCAATATTCAATCCTGAATTAGTTTCACATTATTCGAACTAATCACACTTCATGATATATTCTAAAAAATATTCTAACTTGTCTTTACTTGTTTAACTAATGAAGACATTATCTCTAAGGATAACCACATTGATTTCCCTAAATCTACAATTATACCCACAAAAGTGACGATAAGATATTCTATTCAACTAAGGAAATCAATTCTCCCATATCCTACATTTTCTAGCCCCATTCATTTACCACTACATTTCCATTTATAAAATTTATAAATATTGAACATCAAAATTTTCTACTTTCCCTAGTATTCATGATACTATTGGTTTTTTATACTTTCTATGAGACTCATTTCTCTCCATTCTTACTGATTTTAATATGGGATTATAACACATTATCAATGAATGAATATTCTCATTTGGTAAATTGTGTGCTAAAAATTAACTTTTCCTCTATTTTGAGACACATATATTTCAAGGTAAATGATTCATAATCATCTCAAACTGTGTTCCAACCATGCCCCACCCAGTATTTTTCTTCAACCATGCCACACAGTTTTCTAGGGAGAACCACATTGTTTCCCATGAATATGTATCTATCATTCAACCCTTTAAAGGCCTATAGAAAGCATAAAACCCAAAAACAAAACAACCTAAAAATTAACCAATTAAAATAATACATCTAAAATAATTGAAGGGTAGAATGTAAGGCTTAAGGACCACAGAAAACATCAAGTCATTATAATATCCCCATCTGAGGACTTATCATCCTTTAGTAGTGCCTCTATATTTCACACCCAAAAAACTAGGTCTATTGAGCTCACACAACATATATTATCACTTGTAAGACTCTTCATGCATACATCCAAGCTCCCATATGACTCTAACAAGTGACATCGGGTTTCTTCAAAACATTTTCTCACTACAGTCCATGATTCCCACTGTGATGTCCGCAAATGTTGTGGAAGTCTCCAACTAAAGTTCTTCATAGTTGATCACATAATTTTGATCAAGAATGTACAATTAAATTTAAGATACATGTAAAACATCACACATTATTTGATATTGTGGAAGAAATTTCAAATAGTATTCCACTATCCTGACACTCTTGATAATCCTGAAAAACCCTATAATATTCGGTTCCAGTATCCTTTTCTTCGGCAATCAATGGTTCCCTAATTGAGGAGTCTCCCATAAAAAAATCAAACACCCACAATGAATTACATGGGTTTCATCCATCTATTTTCATATGATCTCTATTTTATATAAGAAGTGATTAAATGCTTCTTGATCTAGTACAACGTCAAAAATGCCTCTAAAATCAGGAATGACCCACAATTACTACCTCCCATCCTAATGCTAACATAGAATGGGAATTGTTTTCATGAAATATGACATACATGCTTGTTTATAATTTTTTTTAAATTTCTAATGACCATGTGATATGTTTATCTGCATTCCATTACCCATGGAACGATGAATTTGGTTGTTAATCGTTAAGTACCTCTTTTCATATTGACTTTAGTATGTATTATATTGGTATTTTGGTAATCTTGGAATGTTTTTTTACCATGGCACTGTTACATGGGCTGTAGAAAATGCAATTTTTTTGTAAATCTGCTTTTAGGGGAAGTTTTAACTGCCACTAAATGTCAGTATATATCTATTATAACCAGTTCAAACCACCGCTATGGTCTTAAATTTAGCTGTAGTTAAAAATAATGCTACAATATTCTATCTTCCATGTGTATTCACGGTGGTTATAATGTTTTTAACGGCAATTTTTCCGATCAGGGGCTTCCTTTTTTTATGGGTGATTGAAACCGCCACTAAAAACAGTAGTCCCTTAACTGGAAGAACTGTGGCTAAAAATATTATAAGCATAGAGGAATGGGCCAACTACGATGGTTCCCATAAACTACTGAAAAATGGATTTAACCACCACCAATAATTTATCGACATGAAATTTAGCAGCGGTTTGTGGAAACCTTCATAGAAGCATATAGCGGTATTTTAAACCGCCTCCATATTTAAAAAATAATTTCCAAAAAATTGTAATTATATTCAAGCAGTAGTACACAAATGTAAATAACTTCATTCAAGATAAACCTCATCTGTGAAGGTCTCTGAACAAGTAGTCATTTATTTTAATCATTATTATTAGTTTTTATAAATAATCCACATGAGTTATAACCTATAGTTGCATCACCTCATGATAATTATAATAATGAATATAAGTTAAAACAAGGCATCCTATAATGATGATAACAATGAAGTGGGTCCAAGGTAATAAAAAATTCATCCTTGATATTTGGGGCTGATCTATCTCAGTAATAATATGTAGCCTAGCTATAATGAGTTTACATGTAATCCAAGGTTAATATCCCACGACCTTCAACTATAATATGTTGTCTAAACGAGTGAAAGGATCTTATCCAAGGTAAAACGAGATAAGAAATTACTGGGCCCATGGGTGTAACCAAGGTGCCTCATGTCCGTAGATGTCACATTGGATACAAGGAGTGCATCCATGGAATCCTAATATCCAAGTGATAATGGAAGTATCCTATAGATTCATACCACTCTTCCACTAGTAGAAAATTATTGGGTTAGAATATGGGTATCACCCTTGGTAACTGGAATCTCTGAATCAGAATGGATTCCATGATATCTCAAGGAACTCCCTCTAGAATACAAGGATGGTCAAGTCATACCAATCCTATAAAGATGTCAATGTCTATATGAAATAGGGAGATCATAATTTATTCGTTAAATTAACCATTCCATGTCATAGTCAAGTTGTTTAATAAGTCAAAGGGTTCATTCCAAACCTTTCATTAGTGTGACAAGGCATTTTAAGGACATGAAACTGTTTAGTATATTACTATCATAATAAATGTTTTAGTTCCACTCTGTTGCCTTCCATTATGAAAGTAAAGGTATGATATGGACATGAATCCTATAAATTCAATTAAATTCAATTAGGACAAGTCATATAAACATTATAGTTTCCAATTGTAATTTAGATTCACTAATGATATTGAAAATTTTACCAAATAAGGGTCAAGTGACATTATCATATACTAGGGATAACCATTAAAATTATTAATTCATTTTATTATGGAATGTCTTACAATTAATAGGGTCGATCCAAAGCCCATCCAAATAATGGTTCATGCAAACATAGTAACCCATGAAATTCATAATTAAGGAAAACAACCTACTTGGGGTGGTCGACATTGTGTTAGTTACATAAAATTATGTATAAAATATATAAAAAGATCCTCAGAATATAATTTTATTAATTATAAGAAAGTCACATGAAGTTAATAGGCCCCATTTGATGAAATTGGAATGCATACAACTACAAAAATTTATAAAATGACAAAAATTAAGGGATAAGTCATATACCACCTACCTTAAGATAATATATATTTCTTTGTCTAGTATCAACATTATTTTATCAAAGACCCGAAGAAATCTATAGAAGGGATAAAATCCTTAACAATAAGTCAAATGAACCTGCATCTAAATTGCATCATCTAGGGAAAGAAAAACATAGAACGGCTAAAATAATAATATAATTACCGATTTTCATCCAACATGATGAACAAGGATCAAATCCAAATATTGATAGATGAATGATAAAAAATAATCTAAAGGGGGGTTTGAGAGCTCAAATAGATAGAGGGGAGAGATTTTTGTCCACTAGAAAGAGTAATCAAGGACGAGGGGTAAGATATCAATTAACTAAGGGAATTTTATTAATTTTTATTATGAAATAGGGATCATATAGTTTGGATACATGGATGGAAAATATGTTAACCAATCATGAACCTCCCACTTCTTTAGGATGTCACCTGCATGGTTAGGCCACTTTGATTGGGAAACAATGCACTAACCATGAAAATGTTTTATACTAAAACAATAGACATTTCGCACGAGTGTGAGACACCTTGCTCACAATGAAGGGAAAATGTGAACCCTTCTTTCTCTAATATCCATCCCCATCTAGTTTAAAGAGATTGTGTGGGTTGTGCCACACATAATTTACTAACAAAGCATCGCAATCTTTCTCTCCATTGGTCATGGTTTTGAGTTCTGAATAATCTCTGTACACCCCCCAAAACATTCATTAAATCAATAGTTATATATATTAGGTCCAAAAATGGAATTAAAAATAATTTAATAGGATCTACACATGAGATAGAAATATAGATTCTTACATCTACACCTGCTCCATGATCATGAGTGGGGTACATAAAATCTCGTTAGGTTGGAAGGTGGAATACCACTGACTGTTTAGGCTAAGGTGGTGGTCGAGGTAGATGTAGTGTGACTCTTACTCTGAACCATTAGAGAAGGATTAACCAAGGTAGTTAATCTGTGACCTAGGTCTATTTTATAGTCTAATTTCATATATTGAAAACAATTCAAGAGGAGTAGTGCCGTAAACTTTATACTATTAGAGGTATAATTATAGTAGCCACCACTATAGTGTATGCTTTATTGGATAAGGAAATATCCCAATATATTATATTTGAGGAAATCATTGAGAGTTTGGGCCTTGATATTGATCACTTCTATGGCATGATAATGATCGATACCCCTTTAGGTATTTGATCAAAGAGTTTATTCCAGTGCAATGCCTTTCCCCTTGAGATAGGAAGATACCTCTTCATATATATTCTTTTTTTACTCAACATGACAGGACCTAATGTAATCATTAGTACAGACTAGTTAGTTCCCTATCGATCCCATATTGACTGCTACTATAGAGGGTGAGGTTATAGTCACTATAGGGACATAGGCATGTGCATAAGGGATAATTGGATACTCTTATCTCAAGAGAGACCTGAGTTGTAGAGACTAGGTAGTGTGATAGTTTATATTACTAGTATCTTTTTATACGGTCAATGATTAGAAACCACTATTTTTTATCCAATGGTGGAGTATTTCAGAGATGCCTTCCTGGATGACTTTTATGGGATACACCTGGTACGAGAGGTTGAGTTTAACATTGAGCTAATACTTGGGGCAGCTCTATTGACCATTCCTCCTTATAGGATGGCACATATAAAGTTTCTAGAGCTCAAGTAACAATTAGTGGATAAAGAGGTCAACTATTTTATATGCCCCATTACTTATCCTTGGTGTTTTGCAATAATTGTTTCCAAGAAGTTGGATGGTACCCTCAATCATTCTATGGATTTTGGATGGTTGAACCAATTTATGAGAAAGAATCAGTATCCACATACTAGAGCTAATGACATATTTTATTAGTTCCAAGGAGAGTAGGTGTTTTCATGATTGATTTGAGGTTGGGATATCATTCATTTTATTATAGGTCTTTAGAAATAAATCTCACAAATGTCAGAATAAGGAATGGTATTTATGAGTACCTAGTCATGTTGTTAGGTCTCGTGAACACAAATGTGGGTTTCAAGGATCTTATTAATCTAGATTTCGGAGCATGCCTATATTAATTTGTTGCAGTCTTTGTTAAAAATATCAGTGTAGTAATTTTCTCATCATGACCATTCCAATCATCACTAGATCGTGCTGAATACACTAAGGTAGACTTTGTTATATGCTATGTTTATAAAATTACCCTTCTAGGTCAACAATGTCTACTTCCTAGGCCATATCATCTCAGAGCCTAAAGTTTGTGTAGACCTAAAAAGGCGAGGGATTCATTTACATTAGAGAATCCTAAGAACTTCTTTGGAATACATAGCTTATTATGGATATATGTGTATTATAGACACTTCATAATGTCTCTCTCATTCCATGAAGAATCACATATGGTATTGTAAAATCATCATGGACTCGGATGGTTTCATCAATCCAACCCCCACGAAAACAAGAAAAAATAGAGGCAGCGTAAATTATGAGAGAACTATCATCACAAGATCCTTTGCGGCCAGAAGTCCTAGCCTTGAGGTGCCTCCACAACCAGTCCCTCTTGAGCCCATACCAGATTATTCTGACTGTTCTAACTCAGACACTTCTTGAGGCCCTGGTGGTTTTCTTAGCATATGGCTGGCTGTATGATTTTCAATGGTTTTTGCTTATTGGTTGATTTGGTCTCCCTGGAGGTTGCTGGTTTTTGCAGTTTCACACTCTGAGATGTTATATTTTGGCTGTCTGGAATTCCTTTATTTCATTTCAGAATGATATATGAAATTTCAATTTCCATTTTTGAAAAGATAAAAAATGTCTTCATTGGATTTATGGAAGAATCTAAAAGATAGATGCAGAAAAGGATTTCTTTTTTGCTTCAAATGGACCTGCTTTCAATTCTGAAATTTCAGTTTCACTGCTCATTTCTGATCTCTTTGCTACCTATTTTGCATTTCAATGGACATGCTGTGCTGCTGAGCTTTTGAAGCAATCCAAGGATGAATCATATGCTTTATGTTCCAGATATTAAAGGATTATATCATGAATTTCTGTTTATCTTCTTACTTGGTTACTAAATTTATAAGGAGTTCTCAGTTTGATTTGAAAGTTCTCTAATAACTAGTCCTTGGGAGTTCCTATACTCACTTTGGTCAATGTTTGGTCTATGCCATTATGAGGATTATTTTAGTGAACTGTTCTGAATCCTTTTTGAGTATCCTCCAAAGAGATCAGCTGACTTTGATGGAAATTTGTTCTGAAACATTCTACCTTTCTGGTTGCACCTACTGTCCATCTGATTCTCTTCATACTGGTTTTGCTCTGATCAAAGGAAATACTCTTCTAACCCTGTTTCATTTTTTACTGAAATTTTATATCTTTTTCTTGCATCATGCTTTGCTTCTTTGATCTATGGAGGTGCTTGATGTTTTTCTGAAACTGGATCATGTCTCGGTGATGCTCAATGGAGGCTCCCAACTTTTGATGAAGAGTTCAGCATGGAATGGAATATCATGCAGGATGACTGTATTGTGATCCTGCTGAAACATTAGGAAATGCTTGGATGCTGAAATGGAGTCTCAAATGGAAGAATCATAGCTGTGATCACATACTGAAGACCTGAAATTTTTCTCTGGTTTTTCTTTGTCATTTACTTGTATCCTCTTTAATTCCCCGCTGGTGTAAATTCATTACACCTCGAGTCTGTACTGCATACATTTTGTTTTTAATAAATTCATTTGGGGGGCATGAACTGGGAAACTAGTTCATGTCATCGAACTATTTAAAAAAAATCTTATGGGATTGTAAAAGAATGGTGTGAAATTTGTGTGGTTTGAATATTGTGAAGTAACCATTTATGAGTTGAATGTCTATTTTCCATCAATGATGACCGTAATTGGTTCAGATCTAGGAGGGAGATATACTATTTACTATGAATAACTAGGTATCATCCTTGGTGTTGTTATAACAAAGGAAAATTAAGTCGTCACGTATGAGTATCAATAGAGAGGCCTCATGAGTGAAGATATCCGATGCACAACCTCAAGCTAGCTCTTATTGTTTATGCATTTTATTTTTGGAGACACTATCTACATGGAGATATTTTTTTAGTCTTCACTGATCACAAAAGATAAAATTATATATTAAAATAATGATATTTGAACCTATAATAGAGTAGGTACATTGAATACATACATACAATCAATTTTGTGATTGCATACACACCTTAGGAAGGCAATGTTACGGCTGATGATCTATGTTTGAAGACATCGACATAGGTGGTTTGGGAGGCAAGTGACGGGTTGTGTCTTATGGATTGGTTTTTAGACATGCATGTTGAGGTTTAATATGATCATGGAAATACTGTCCTTATAGCTTTAGTAGTGACCTAGACTCTTCTCGAATGAGTGAGATTGAGAAAACTACTTGATCCCATGGGATTTTTCCAATGGAAATGGGGCACAGATGAAAATTTATATTCAGGTTGTTCCATGGATAATAATTATACTTTATGCTTCCATGGGTGTGTATGGGTTCTAACAAACATCATAGAGGAGATGATGCTAGAATTTCATGCCTCAGTATGGGTAGTGCAACCCAATCTCACCAAGATGTACTAAGATTTACATTGCTAGTATTGGTGTCCTGGAATGAAATGTGAGAATTACAACTTTTTCACTTGATGTTCCACCTATAAGTTATTGAAGGTAGAGCGTCATCAATTTTTAGAAATTTTACAGTCTTTTTCTATTTCTGAGTGGAAACAACATGATGTTTCTATAGACATTGTCAGTTGTGTTCCCATATCACCTATTGAAAATGATACATTTTTTTGTTTTCGTTGATCACTTGATGAAGTTAGAACACTTTACACAAGTGATAGATTTCTTATTAGTAGATGGTCTAGAGATCCTATACATCATGAAGTTCATTTTCCTTCATTGATCTCCCTATTCTATCATTTCTGATATAGATTCTCTCTTTATTTCATGGTTCTATTGGAGGTTAAAAAGGTCTTGGGTAAACATGTTTTTCTATGAATGACTTATCACCCTCATACTGATGAATAGAAATATCATATAATTCAAGTGTTATAGGATATTATTTTTTTCATGTATCCTTGACTTCAGTGGTTCTTGGAAAAAACATATACCTCATTTTGAGCTTTCAAACAATAACCATTTTAGGATAGCATTAAAATGAATCCTTATGAGGAATCTTATGGTAGATCATTCTGTTCACCTATTTGTTTTCTATTGGTAGTGGATGAACCATTTCATTGAACATATCTCTATTATAATACAGTAGAGTATGTATAATTGATTAGAAATGGAATGTCAATGGCCCAGTCTAGATAGTGGTTATATGAAAACTAATGCTGGCGACCTCTTGAGTTCAAACTCGGAGATTGGGTTTTCTTATGAGTTTCGACCAGGTTGGTCCATAGATGAATTCAAAGGTAGTGTAACATTTCACCTTGATTTGTTTGAACCTTTGAGGTTGTGAGATATATCATACTAGTGGCTTATTAGTTAACACTTACTTATTGATACCATTCTACGAATGATTTCATTCAAGTATTTTAGATTCACTTGTTTTTTTTTCAGACCCATCACATGAATTTTATCCTGGTGTGGTTGAGTAATAAATAGACACCTCCTTCGAGGAGTATACTTTTAATATTATCGACCGATGCATGATGGAACTCTATGGGATATGAGTTCCATTAGTACAAGTGATATGGAAGTCTGGATATGTACATGAGGAGACATAGGGATAAGGAACAGATATATGATCTCAATGAATAGAGCTATTCTTAAGTGATTCCACATTACCCTTAGAAGTCCAACAGAAGGATATGAGTATTTATGGAGGAGAGGTTATAATAAACCAAATTTATATGAAGGTATTGATCATTTTTTGGAGTAAATTCTTTTTAATAGCCCTTATGATGTAACTGAATGAAGTCATATAGGACATGAGGGTGTCTAAGGATTATTTGGATCCCAAAACCCTAAAAATTTGGCAAACATACTAGGAAAAGCGGTTTGAATAAACCATGTGTCCTAGTATGCATGGCCTCTCTTAATCGCGTGAGGTGTGAAATGGGACATCTAGGGGCTGCATAATTTTTCAAGAACCATGGAATCCTAGGTTCACATGAATTCACAATTGTAAAACTCTTGTATAGTGTCTATTTGCACAGTTGGTTCATGTTTGGAGAACTGTATGGAGAAACCACATGCCCCTATTTTTTATAGTGAAATTTTCATTTATCGTTAATTACACTTTAAATACTTTTTTCTTTTAGGACCTCATCATTTTCAGAAGACGAAGCTTTATTCTCCTCAATTTATCTATATTCTTCTTTAACCTACATTCAGTTATTTCTCTTGTTTCTAAACATTGAATCAAGATCTATATAAATCATTGGATAGCTAGAGGTATTCTCTTGAGTCCCCTTCCTCCAAATATTTGTTTATATTCGGATATGTTGCACTATATAAACAGAATTTTATTTACTATATTTGTAGCATATTGATCCGTTTCTTCAATTTCATCCAATATACATAGTATTCATGGCTTCCTTTGGATTAATAGTCATAAATGTCATGAAAGTAGGTGGTCTCGTTATTTTCCACAAAATTTAAGGTGTTTTCATAGTTGTATCATATTGCCCATAGAAATCCATCAAAACATGTTACCATAAAATGATTTCACTAATTTTAAATTGATATATTCATGATTATATACTCCTGTTAAATATTTTAAGGTGATTATGGGATGTTTACCTAAATTATAGACACCCCTTTTGCATGACGGATTGTAATGTCTCATTGTATTTAATTGGTAAAATGACCAAAACATCTCTTAAGTGTTCAGATTAGGTTGTAATTAAAATTTCACACTTTAATTGAAATTTTTAATGAAATATTTCCCCAAATAATAATTTATATTTACTTAAAAATGTATTTTACCTTGTTTGTAGTTTCTTTGTTTATAATGGAACCTTTTAAGTGCTTCATTGAACAATGAAATTAAATTGACATGTCACGTTTATTTAAATGGATTGGTTATGTTGAAAACATTTCTCCATGGTAGTTTTCTAAAGATAAATAAAGTATTTTTTTACTTTAAATTAATTTTAAAGGGTGTTATGATCATTCCGATCATTTCATTATTTATTAAATGTTTTTTTGTAAACAATGATGTCCTTGGTTATATTTGGGCTTTATGAATTGTGACACCCAGTTTTTTATGTCGCTGTTTTGATTTGTATCACTGGAAATACGATTCCTATTCTTGGTGTTTGGGTGAGATTAATGTTTCATTTTTAAGTTCCATATATGTCTAATGATCCTAATTTTGGTTCCCCATTGCTTATTTAGGTGTTTTTGGTGAAAGGGTGGTAACTTCAGGATTTGGGCCAAACTGTAAGACCATTTTCATATTAAAAACATTTTTTTCTTTTTTAACACATTTTTATCCATCATTTTTCACTCATTACACTTACCACATAGCCTAAGTTAACATATTCAAACTACCATATTCTTTTTTATGACTTATTAATTCATAAGCATGGTGAATTTGAGTTATTTATTCAGGTATTGGGCATTCCCGTGGGCCCATTTCCAATTTTAAAAAAATAATTTGTTTCTTTTATATCATATTAATTTTTTTAATAATTTTTGGTGATTCCACAACCCAATAGATCCCATTAACCCTACTCTCACCCCCATGTTATATTGGTTTCTCTTTAGATCTCATCATAGTCGTTAATTTGGGAAAAACAACTCAATGTTTCTCAAATCATCCAGATTTTCCAAAGGTAATTGGTCTCATTCATAAATCATTCAATTCATATTATTTTTCCCACAAACCATATTTACTTGGTTCTAACCTACTATATTATCCTATCTAAGAATTTCCAAGGTATTAAATCTATTCTATGTGTATGGATCAAACGAATGAGGATGATTTCTCTAGTTTCAGATGTGAGATTCATTCTCCTTTCTCCTCTATCTTCCTCCTCCTTCCATTATTTCATAGTTATTTATTCTCCAATGGTTTTGAATGACATGGGGTTCTGTTTTATCATGATTTTTGGTGGTATTTATGTTTTTTTAGGAATGGTATTCATAGGTTTAGGGTTTATATTCCTTATGTAGGTGATTTCAGTTGTGCATTTCAATTCTGTCAAATTTTTAGGTAGTTTCTCCTCCAAACATGCCTTTATTATTTTATATTCATATTTTTCTTGTTTTAATCATATTATATAAACTATTATTATTAATTTCAAACCTTTTTTATTTTATTTGGTGTTAAAAATTGTTATTTATGCCTTGTTTTGTGTAAAATGGAGCTGTTTTGTTATAAAAGTGTCCACCAAGTGTTTTCTTAAAATTTTTGTTATCTTTAAGACATGGTTATTGAGGTATGGAAACTGGTTTATGGTATCTTGAACATGTTTTATTATCTTTAATAAAATTATGGCATTCAATTGGTGTTTTATTCCTTTTCAATTTCTTAAAATAAATTGTTTTGTTTAAAATTCATGTCATGTGTTCCGTAAATTGCCCGGTTTGATTTTATTTGTAAAGAGTTATTTAAAAATAATTTGTTTGGATTTATAAATTCATTGTAATAATGAAAAATCTTATTTTTGGTTCCTTATGTGGATTTCTATTGTGTATTTGAATATGTATCATTAGTGAATTAAACTATTTTTGAAAGTGGTTTTATACTATAAATGGGTTTTATACCCCTCGTTAATAAAATTGAAAATTTTAACTTCATCAAAATTTAGTTTGAGAAAGGCCAAAAGGCCCATTTGACATTTTTCTTGTAAAAATGGTGTCCATTTTTATTTGATATTATATCATTGAGGTTCATTTTAGGGTCTCTGAAATTGATTTATTAAATGTTTTTGGGGACAAAAAACCTATTTTTAAATGTTATTTATGGGGTTTTGTCCTTGAAATAGTATTTTTAATGGATTTTATGTGCAGGGCCTCATTATACTTTTGAAATTATTTCATGAAAATTTACAATGTTTAATGATCCTAGAATGAAATGTGAGACATGTGTTTGGGTTGTTTTATATGTGTATTATTTTTAAATGTAATCATCATGATAAAATGGTATTTTATATATGTGTAACTTGTTTTAGAACAAAAAGGGAAAACCCATGTATCTAGTTGGGTGGACATGTACTAGTATGCTAGTGATTCGGAGGGGTTTTTTCTACTGGTGGCTCATGTTCCATAGAACAAAAATTTATTTTTGATACTTTTACACTGAGATACGAGGTACCTTTGTCCCACAACAAACTAGTGTCTAGGGGTGTTCCCATGACTTGGGATCATTGGAAATTTTGTACTCACTATCAACATAAAGTTTTTTTAGATGGTAAATTCCAAATCATGTGTGTTTTATTTAAATTTTTTACATTCCTTAATTCAGCCTAATTGAAAATGTGTTTCATTTGGAAGGTGCACCTCTTTGAAAAAATGTTACTAGTATTCTTGTTTATAAAACATGCAATTTTTTGTATGATAATTATTATATCCAAGAACCCCGTTTAGAAAAAATATTTTTATATATTTTATCTCAAACATGAAATTGATATTTCCTTTATTTTAATGGATGTGAATTGGGAATAGAATATCTAGAAAACCTACTCATTTTTAATACACATATCTATATTTTTCCATCTATTTTTAGACTTTGTAGGGGTTTCATATTGAGTTTGGTCGCTTTGGGTAAAGAATATTTATTGTGTTGGGGAGTGACCAGTGGGGTCACATGGTGTTAGTTTTGTCATCAGTTTTGGTCAGTTAGTTGTATTGTTTATTTTAACTTTCGGTTTCTTCGATAAATAATGTTCAGTTCGATTTTATATAAATGTGTTTTGGGCTGTCCATTATTTTTTTTGTTTTAATTATTTTTTATATTGGTGTGAAATAGTTCCCTTGTAACTCTAACTAATTCCCTCAATGCTTGTCTCCATCCTGGGAGGATCAGGAACATCTCTCGGGACATGTCACAGAGCGGCCTGGGGTGACCGGTTTAGGGTTGACCCAGACTGGTTCATGACTAATTGATATCAAGGGGAGGTTGGATCCTAGAGGAAAATTATTTTTAGGGTGACCTTTATTTCTTGGGTATTTCAAGGTATATAGATTAGATATCAGGGACTTGAGGGGTAGGCCTGGAAGAGCGTCGTGAACTCTGGCTCGTTCCCACCCTCGGGTGTCTATGGGAATTCTGGTTTTATTAGTGTCTTTGGTTCTTATTTATTGTTTGGTGTTGGGATATGACAAGGGGAGTTGTAATAAGTGACTCTAGGATCTCGTAGGACTTTTCAAGCCATGTGGAGCCATGGAATGGTCCAAAGAAGGCTCTGTGTTGGTTTTCTGTTTGACATATGGCTTCAAACCATATGGTCTAGTCACCCACTGACACTATTTCCCTTTGGTGGGTCTCTAAAAATTGTCTAGAATTTCGATTTTTTTTGAAAATCCTTATGTGAGAATTGGGAAAATGGGTATAAAAGGAATGGTTTGTTGTTAAAAAGTGAAAAATGTTTCTTCAAAATTTAATATGATAATTTTTTTGGAATGTTGTGTTTTGTGGAAAAAAAATCTTGGGGAAATTAAGAAATGATTTACCATGATTGAATTTTCATAATCTAAATTTACTGTTTCAGGAAATGAAATGTTTGTAAAGCTTGGATTGTTTTAAAGTGATTCTAAAATTGGTTTATATGGAGTGTTTTGGGATGTTGAAATGTTTTTGAATCTAAGGAATTGGTTTTGGAAATTGTATTTTGAGCATATGGTGTTTTTATGGAATGGTTTTTTTGCCTTTGTTGTTTTCAAATTATGAAAAGAGACCTTGAGATGATTCTGAAAATGGGGAAGGGATATTTTGAATATAATGGTTGTTTTTGTAAGTTCTAATAAATAAAATATGTTTTGTTTTAATAAAATGGTTTCTGATAAAGAGTGGATTATTTTTTGAAATTTGAAAATGATTTTGGATTTGGCAGTTAGTGTTTCTTTGGAAGGTACATGATTCTTTTTGGAGTGATGATTATTTTATTCTATCTTTTGATATTTTCATTGGTGCTCAAATGCATGGTTTTATGGATATATTGATGAATGGATGGTATGGAATGGTTGTTGAGTGCCCGGGGTGGCACAGAAATGTGTATATTAGTGGGAGTTCATGAAACACCATTTGTGAATGCGAAAATCTACTATGTTGTTTTTTTCAAATGGGTTTAAGTTGAATATTTTTTGTTTTTTTGGAAGAATTATATTTATATGAGTCTTTTTTTCATGTTTTATAGGTGTGGTTGTTTTGGTATTCTTCCACATTATTTGGAAGTGATATTGTTGGTATGTCTTGAGATGTTATCTTGGTTGTTGCTTGGTTTTGGAGCAATGTTCAGTTGGTTTCTAAGGATATGTTGGATGTTGTGATGTGGCCAGAAATAGTTCTCTACTGGAAAGTATTTCAGTTTATCATCATAAGGATTCATTTAAACTATTAAATCCTCCTCTTTATATAATGCCTCAACACTTTTGAAGGAATATAAATATATTTGGGATTGATTTAAAGTGGTTTCCTATAGTGATAATTATTTTGGACATAACAGTTTTTTTCGGTGATGTTGATGTGTTTCTCTATATTCCTTGTCTATTTTCTCCTCATTCTGAGTAACAGATAATGGTTCTATGTATCTTTTATTTCCTATTTAGATGATTGTGTGTTGTTTAGAAAGTAATTTTTTTGGGGTGTGGTGATCCTTAGCACCTGACTGCGGTGCAGTAGATGCTTCAAGCATCAGGGCTCCAGCCATAAGCATCAAAGTGAGGATTTTCATGTAGTTAGGAAATCACCAGAGGTGTGGGGATCTCTACGAGAATCATTCCTCCACAAATGTGGTAATGATGTTCTTATGTATATATTGTGGTCACTCATTACTGTGAATTTCCCTCTTGTCACAACGAGCATGGTGGACTTACCCCTCACAAAATGTCTATGGTTATGCCTTCATGGATGTGGGTTTTTGATCAACGTCCCTATGTGCACCGCCTATGTAAATCGTGTGCGGTCATGGTTTCACCTTTTTTGGTCGAGAGTTTTTGGTAGTTATTTTCTTTCTTTTGTTGTTTTAGTGTCCTAATGAATTGGTCCACTACACTAGTGGTGGGGTTCAGGACCCCTGCCAAAATTGATTCCCCAATTATTTTCCCATCTATTCAGGAGTGGGGGTTTAAATTATTATGTTGTGTTCCACTTAACATGGGTTGTTTGGTTGTTGTGGGTTAGGTTTTTGGGCCTGTGCAGGTGAGGCATGATTCTAGTTCATGTTGAATTATTGTTTGTTTATTTCTAGTTGGCCTCTAATGGTGGGGAGACCCACTACGGGTCTCAATGATCTTTCCTTTAATTATTTTTTGATGGTAGTTTTGATTTAATAGAAGGGATCCCGTTCCATCCTCCCCCCAAACCATTGGATTTTGTGAGTTCTCTTTGGGTTGTGTGATCGTTGGGTTCATTGGGATAAGGCACAACAATCTAGTTCTTAGCTTTGTTGTGGGGGTGGTGGCTTGATGTTTTGGTAGATTCTTTGGAAGTGGTTGGGAGTTTGTGTTTTGGTTGAGGTAAGAGGATTAAGATACATTAATGGTGGATTTGGTTTCATTGGATTTATAGTACTTTTCATATTTATAATGAATACTTAGGTATTGATCAATCATCTAAAATGTGTTGTGTCTTTCTGTGGTGGAAATATTTAATGGTGGGGAGAATGGTCACACTCGGTTATTCATGTCTTTTTTTATCTAGTTTGTTGGAAATAATGATCATTTTTGTGGGTTTTGGGTGATATTAATTATGGGTTATGAAGTTCCATCTATTTATAATCATCCAACTTTGGGTGACCCATTGATAGTTTGTGGGTTTTTGTAGAAACGGTGGTTACTTCATGATTTGGGCCAAACCATGAGCTCATTTCCAAATTTAAAATAAAATTTTGTTTTTTTATAACTCCTTTGTTTTCTAAATTTTTTCAATGATTCCACATCCCACATTTCCTCCCTGAACATATTAAAACCACCATATACTTTGTTAACCCTTAAGAATTCATAATCATGGTTAATTTTGGTTATTTATTCAGGTATTGAGCCAGCCCTTGGGACTATTTCTAAATGAAAAAAAAATTCTTCTATATCATATATTTTTTTAGACATTTTTTTTGTGATTCTACCTCCCACTCGACCCCAAGAACTATATGAGCACCCCAGGTAACAATTTACCTCTTTGATGCTCATCATAGTCGTGGATTAGGTTGAAAATTCTCAATTGATCGCAAATCATCTAAATTTTACCAAGGTAATTTGTCTCATTCATAAATCATTAAATTCATAGTCTTTTTCACCAATATATTTTTTCCCTGGTTCATCCATACCTTATGAGACTCTTCAATATGTTCCAAGTCATTAAATCTCCTCTATGTGTGTGTGTATAATGGAAGACAATGAGTTCTGTAGTTTCCTAGGTGAGATTCCTTCTCCTTTATCCTGCATCTTCTTCCTACCTCCATTATTTCATGTACATTTATTATACACTAGTTATGAAAGTCCTTGGCTTCAATTTTGGAATTAAATTTTTGGGTTTTATGTAGTTTTAGGTCTGGTATTCACAGTTTAGGGGTTATAAACCCATGGCGGGTGATTTTAGTTGTGCGTTTCCATTTTCCATGTTCTTGATGTATGTTCTTACAAGAACATTCAGTTATTATTTATGTTTCATATATTCATGTCTTTATCACCTTTTAGGTATGATTATTATTTCATTACCACCATTTTATTTTTTATTTGGTGTTATAAATGGTTATTTGTGATTGTTTTTGTGTACAGTGGAGTTGCTTTGTTATAAAAGGGCACACCAAGTGTCTGCTTAAATGTTCTGTTATCTTTCATAGCTAGTTTGTAAGGTTTAGTAACTATTTTATGGTATTAAGAACATTTTTATATATATTTAATAAAATTATGGAATTCAATTTGTGTTTAATTCATTTTCTAGTAATTAAAATAAATTCTTTTTTTAAAAGTGCCTGTCATGTGTTCGGTAAATTTCCCAGTTTTCTTTTATGTTTTAAGTGTGATTTAAAAATTATTTGTTTGGATTTATAAATGAATTGGAAACATGAAAAATGGTATATTAGGTTTCTTATTTGGATTTAAAATGTTTATTTGGTTTTACAAACAAATGGGTTTTGGTTTACAACATTTTTTTTCCGGAGTTGCCGAAAAAATGGCCCGTTTCACATCCTTATGAAATTGGTTGTGTTTTGAATATGTATCCTGTGTTTTTTAATGGATTTATAAAAGTTTGTTTCTTCTATAAATGCTTTTTTATACTCCTCCATAATAAAAATTAAATTTTTACCTTTGTCAAATGTTAGTTTTGAGAAAGTATTAATGGCCTATTTGGCATTTTTCATGTAAAAATGTTTTCCATGTGTATTTCATGTTCTATCTTATAGGGCCATTTTATACTCCTTGAGATTGATATATTAAATGGTTTTGGGGCTAAAAAATCTATTTTTATATGATATTTATGGGGTTCTTTCCTTAAATAATGTTATTGAATGCATTTTACATGCAAGACCTCATTATACTTCATGATATAGTTTTAGGAAAATTTATGTTATTTATAGATATGTGATAGAAATGTGAGACATGTGTGTTGGATTTTTGATGTGTGTATGATTTTAAAATTAATTTTTTAGGATAAAATGGTATCTTATAGATGTTTAACATCATTGATCACAAAAAGGGAAGACATGGGTATCTAGGTGGGCAGAAATGTACTAGTATGCTAGTGATCCGGAGGGGTTTTGTCACTATTTCATATAGCAAGTTTGATGATGAAAACACTAACTAAACTATAAAAAAGAGGATGAGTGGGACCAATGTGTTAAGAATTATTCATTTACTAGTGGACATTGTTCGTGATAACATATTTATTTTATGGTTACTTTTACACCGAGATACAAGGTAATTGGGGCCCACAATGAACTAGTGCCTAGGGGGGTTCACGTGACTTGTTCTCATTGACTGTTTTTTACTAACCAATGGAATACGTTGTGTTTAGTTGGTAAATTCATATGTGTGTGTGTTTTATATAAATTTTCAAATTCTTTAGAGCTACCCACTTGAAAACAATTTTCATTATGATGTTGCACCTCTTTGAAAAAATGTTACTAGAATTCTTGTTTATAAATCATGAAAGTTTTTGTAAAAAAATTATTAGAGCATGGAATATAACATGGAAAACATATTTTTATGTATTTTATATAAAACATGAAATTTATTTTTCTTTTATTTTAAAGTTTGTTCACTGGGATTAGAATATCAAGAAAACATATTGAGTTTTAATACTAATTCTTGTAGTTTTCCTTCTATTTTTAGCCCTTGTGAAGGTTTCATATTGGGTTTAGTCGCTTTGGGGGAAGTGTATTAATTATGTTGGGGAGTGACCAGTGGGGTCACATGGTGTTAGATTGGTCATCAGGTCTGGTTGGTTGGTTGTATTGTTTAGTATTAATTTCAGTTTCTTGTATAAATAATGTTCAGTTCAATTTTACATAAATGTGTTTTGGGATGTCCATTATTTCCACTATTTCACTTATTATTTATATTTGGGAGAAATCATTCCATTTTTACTATAACTGATTCCCTCGATGCTTGTCACCATCCCAAGAGGATCATAAATGCCACTCGGGACTTTTCATGGAGTGGCTTGGGGGACCGGTTTAGGGTCAACCTGGACTGGTTCATGACATGAATATAATAAACTATAGGTGATTCCTCATCGATATTATTATAATTTTTATTTTTTCCTTGATATTTTACATGGAATGATAGTTAATGGACATGTTGGGCATGAAGTGTCACTCTCCCTTGCATTAGGTGTTGAGCATGATGTATGACATGAGTAACACTATTTAGATGGCATGCTTGATAAACCACATCCATTGTTTATGGTGTTGACATGAAAAATAACCCACCATTTGAAGTATTTAGCATGGTATCTCACATTAATTATGATATATTTGGATTTCACCTTCTGTTCGAGCTTATAGGCTTCTTTAGACTGGTTATGGATGAATAAGTTATAACCTGGTCTATCCACCGCCTAGTATCTAGGTATATAAATTCTTATGACCTCACATACCATATGCATATTGGTGGATATAGTATATAATTACAATATATATATATTACTAATATATAAATAAAAACTAATTATACTATCATTCTAGCCTAATCCAATGCAGGTAGATCCTCTAGTTTTCCTATGGGAACCGGACTGGGTGGTTTCTTATTTATTTATATAGTTTCATATTATTTAGTTATACCTGCACACTAATTATCATTGTACACTTTCTTGATTACTCCATGATACCATTGGTGGTGGCCTACTGGGAAATTATCTCATACCAAACATGGTCATCCTTTTTTACCCGACTATATTACTAGCTTGAAGTTATAGATAATGGAATGAACCTTGATAAAGTTTCTTGATATGTTTACTTAGTTGTATCATCTGAGAAGAGGGCTGATCATATGCTCAAGATAAACGCGGAGTAGGATTTTGTCCCTTTTTACCTTTTTTATAGCATAATGTATGTTCTTTTACCCTATTCCATTTTTTATCAGCATGTTAATCCATCATGTATGTGATACTTCCTTGTGGATTTTTGATATTATTATTCTATTGCTTAGTTATTTACTCTATCATAGTTTTTTACTGCATCTAATATATTGTGATTTCTGTTATGTCGAGTTACATAACCAATTCCATTTTAGTGATTATTTATATTTTTCTTCCTCTACAATTGATTATTGACTATATCTACTCTACCACCATAATACAAGGGTATATTCTCTTCATTATACGACTTTTACACCCTATTTACTATTTAAGAACCTCTAGAATATGGGGAGGCATGCTGGAGGCCTTGTGAAAAACCATTTCAGGCATAGGTTAATTGAATTTTGGGTTGGGAAGTTATATAATCAAGGTTGTGTATATGTTACAACTAAAATATTTTTAATTCAAAATTATTCTACTATGGTTTGAAATTTCTAATACTCTTTATTGCCCGAATCAAAATTTTGGGAGTTTAAAAATATTATTTTATGACAAAATCAAAGAGTTTAGTTTCTTAAATTTTTTTATGGTTATAGAATAAATATAGGATGATTTTTTTGAGTGTGGTGTTTTTTTATGATATTATATAAAGATGACATACCTATGATTAAAAATGATGTAATGAATTTACACTTTCTAAAGATGTGACTTGGAAAAAATTTCATGATACAGGACATGGGTAAAACAACCAAAATATTGGTTATGAAGATCAATAAGGAAATATATTAGATGATTCTTGGATTGATTATAAACACTAATATCGGTTATTTACTAAACTATTTTGGAATAAATATCTGCAGGAAGGGTTGTTCACTACTGCTGCATTAAATGAATCATTGGATGATAAAAAATCCTTATAAAGAGGTTAAATATATATATATATATATATGATTCCTTATGTTTCTTGTATATTATATATCATGAATTAAACATTGTTTATAAAATAAGATGTTTCTTATGATTTTATCCATAGAGTAAATAACAATCCAATCCTGGTGATAATTACTAAATATCTATTAAGAGCATCTTTATGTACTTAAGAAGAAGTATGGATCTATTATTGATCTTTAGAGGTGATGGTTTTCTAGTTTTATTAGGTTAATATAATTCTAGTATCCAATATGAAAAAATATCATGTGAGATATAAATATGGTTTCACATTTTTTAAATGGTGTATCTATTAGCTAGTTAAAAAATCTCCAAACAATCCATCATAGTACACTCAATTACAGGGAAAGAGTACATAACTCAATTTTATGTTGTGAATGATGTTATATGGAATAATTTGTTCATCATTGATAATTGGACTGTTCCTTGAATTGAGGGATAACTATTGATCCACTAGGGCAACAATGGGTCCATTTATCAAGAAAAATAAACTTGATCTCAACAATGAACCAAACACATCATTGAAAAGAATCATCTCTTACAAGAGATCATCGAGAGTGGAAATGTAAAGAGATATTATGTAGATAAATAGAATAAAATTTCAAATCCAATGAAAAACCATGAGTATAAAAAACTCATACGGATAATTTTGAATCTTTTTTTATATGATACATGAGAAATTATATTCAGTGTTTATAAAATGTATCATTGTTTTATAATAATTTAAATAATCATTTATTTATCATTCTTGTGTGCTGAACTTATGTTATATAAACAATGGAATGATTATATTCACTTAAATTATGTCATTGATATGTACTTAATCTATGATTATCAATTAGAATTATTGGTTATGATGATATGTTACGATTAACATGAGTCTAATATTATAATCAATAAATATATTTATCTACAATATACCAAGAATAGAATCCGAAGATAATAAATTGAGGCTTATTATTGGGAGTTACCAACCAAATTATATCACATGTAATTTCATATGGAATTTTATATACTTTGGGTTGTATTCTCCTTATAAATCACCATTACCTTGGGTTGGTGAAATACCTTTCATGAGAAGCATCATACTTTGATACCTTTCTAATGCATGCCTTAAGGAATATCTATTCAAGGGGTGGTTGGGTATTGGTGATCATGTCATCGATCAGAGACCATACAACATAGAAATTTAACTTCTATATAATGAGATAAATAATCACGATTGTTTATGACTATATTGAAATTTTCCAAGTCTAGTGGTTCCTCTATGTCAATGAAAAAGACATAAAATAGGCATAAATATGATGTATATGATACATCCGGGGGTATTTAAGTTTATTTTTATATATATGAGTATGTTTGATCAATATCACACCATACCCCTTAATAACATGAGTAACAGTATTGATTTTCTAGACGGTTATTTTTTTATATACATATATAAAATTAGTATTTCATATTTTATTCCATTAAAACAATGACCTGAAGGGTATCACATTTAGGTATAAGAATATGGATTAAATTTAAGACAAAATGTTTGTTCTCATATACAGAGAGTTTGAAAAACCATATCCAAAAAAGATATGATATATTTAAAAAGATTTTGGAATTTCATCATTATGTCTTTAAGGAATAATAGTGTAGTTGATACTTTTTTGGAAATGAAGTTAACTGGGTATATTATATTGTATAATATATCATTAGTTGTATCCAATAATATGGGAATGAAAATTCATCTATCAAAGAATATGATTGGTATCAATTATAGAATATTATAGAAATTAGATATATTATATCGAGTGGATAGATTTTTCCATGTGTCACACACAGTTTAATGTGAGTTATGCATTAATGAATTGATAAATTTATGGCAACACATAATCATTTGAAATGATAAAATGAGTAGTTGGGGTGGTTCCAGAGTGGTAAACCCCATAATACCGCATCCAAAAGACAAATGTTCAAAACTAGGTAGGCGTGTGTTCCAATGTTACTATTTCATAACTATAGTTGGGAACTGTATTAGTGTTGTAGTAGCAGTAGAATAGTAGTAGCAACCAGTACTATAGCAAGTGCTATATTGGTGGAAGTACTGTAGTAGCTTGGGTACTATTTCATCTTTGGTACTATAGTAGTACTATACAATAGAGTATCATTTGGTCCAAAAAATTATTATCATAACATACAATTAGGACTTTCATGCCCCATTCCCTTCGATCTATGTTCATAGGTCACTTGGCCATAGGCATATGGGCTTATCATGTGTCTCTATCTATAAATATAAAAAAGGTCTTTCCTTTCATAATTAAAATAGGTCTCAATAGAAATGTTAAAAAAATGGTCAAATGACTATGATAACCCAACATGAATGAATTATGGGTAATGAATGACAGATTCCATGTGATGGAATATGACACCCAAATACCTTTATTAAATAATGAGAGCCTATATAAATGCATGTGATCCTACTATTGGGTGAGTGTGAGTATATTAGAAAATATATGAAAATATCTCCTTTTTTTGATACACTATTTATCTTTTTCAATGAATGATGTAGAAAGAAATTGAGGATCTGGGGTCCCCTCATTACAAATAAGGATTCTAGTGATTGTACCAATAGAGGTAAGAATCATTCAGTTGTCTTGAGGTTATCAATATCATGTTTACTCCATTAAGTACACTATAGATCAAGAAAACTACATATAATGTACTCCTTTTTTACTATTGAGGCATTTGATATTTGAGAGAGGCACATCACTATTCCTGAAAAGGTGAATGCGGTTATGTATTGGGGGTAGCCTAGAAACGTGTTTGAGATCTAAAGATTATTTGGGTTGGTAGGTTATTATATAAGGTATGTTCAAGACTTCTCTGGGATAGCATATTTGATGACAAATTTATCTTTTAAGGGTGTTATGTTTGAATGGAATGACGAGTGGTAGCGATATTTTGAAGGTATTAAGATGATATTGACTTTAGAACTAGTTTTGATTCTTGTAGAAATAGGTTTGTGTTAGGATGATATCTACAATGCTTCTGGTATGTGTTTGGGATGTGTATTAATGCAGGGGAAATTGGTTTTGGAATATATCTCATGCTAGTTACTCACTAATGGGATTAAATTCCCTACCCAATATCATGATTTGGAAGCTGTTATGCATTATCTCAAAACATGGTGTCACTATCTAGGGGAGATTGGCTTAATATATATTTTGATAAAAAAATACTGATGTATATTTTTAGTTAGAGATATCTAAAATTATGAAAGACGGGATGGGTTGAGTATATTCAGACCATTTATTTTTATATTGTATGTACCCCTAGGAAAGGGAATTTTGTGGCTGTTGTTTTTAGATGAAAGTACAGACACCCTCCATGAGAAAATTTGTTGAAAAATGGTATCTGATGAGTAGTTTTCTATGATGATCTTGGGAGTGTATTGGGTTCGTCGACAAGTGTTCTTGGATTCTATAAATGTTGAATCATCTTTTGATGAGTGAGTTTGGCTTGATCATTCGACATACACTAAGAGAATACGCTTAGGAGAAATCCTAAATGGCGGGGAGGCCATATGTGAGTGGTATAAGTCACCCAATAGATATTTTTACTTCCTTAATAGGTTGTTTCTTTATTTTTTCATTGATACATGAGTTTCTAGAAAGTGGACACTGGTCATATTGGTGCGTGAACCCTTGGGCTACAATGATGTACCATAGGTTTCTATGTCGATTTTGGTGGACGTGAATGAGGTGGTCAGTTGAAGATTTTTTATCACGATGTATCACATGTCAGATAGTTAATAAGGGACACTATATACCTACAGGTTTGTTTAAGGCTTTACCCATTCTATTTTGGATGTGGGGTGATATTACCATGAATTTCATCATTGGTTTACCATGAAATCATAGTGGGAAGGATAATATTTGGACGATCGTTAATAGAATCACTAAAATAACACTCTTCATTCTAATAATATAAAACAATGAAAGTGGATGAACAAGGAGAATTATAAGTTTAACATATTGTGATGCTTCATGGGGTTCCCTCTATATTTTTTTGGACTGGTATTCAAGGTTCAAATTTGTATTCTGGAAGGGGTTTCCAAATTAAATTGATTCCCAATTGAAATTGAGCTTGGATTATCATCCAAAGATGGATGAAAAAAATAGAGAGTTCTATCTAGTTTTTTAAGGATATACTATTGTCTTTTGTTTTTCCTTTAAATGGATCTTATATAGTCATTTTCCTTTGGTTGGGTTTTCCTATAAAAATAGTTATCTATATTCGATCAGGATAATTCCCTTTGAGCATTGTTTGGGTGGTCATTCCAATCAACCTTGTGCATGGAAGAGTTAGTAGAGTGGTCCCCGGTTGGGATGAGTGTTTTTAAGAGAAAAATCAGTATTTTATGTGTTCCAAGGGTATTTGATAATAAAATGAGGTCAAATAAAATCTTATGTAGACGGTCTATGTTGGCCCCTAGAGTTTGAGGTTGTTGATCATGTCCTTCATAGAATGTACTCTTACTCGGGAAATCATTGTTTGGTAGTAAGGGTGATTTGGAATAGATTTTTGTGGGCCCCATTGAGATTTTTGACTGGTTGGGGATGGTGACCTATCATTTTCTATTATAATATGGCCTGAAAACTATCAATGATGTGTTTCCTATTTCCCTTTTGAGTAGGTTTATACCAGATCCTTCCTATGTGATTATATGGGAGGTTTTTTATCTTGGGATCGATACCATTTTTTTATTGAATGTATTTCAGATTATAGATTTGTAGGATAAAGTACTTCATAATAAAATGGATCCCTTATTCTGGGCACTATAGAAGTACTTATAGAATATCCATAAGATGTGGGAGTGTGAGTCATTGATGTGGAAGTAGTTCCCTACTCCTTTTCAGATCAATGACATTTATCTCATTCAAAGGATAGCATGATTTAATGTTGGAGAGATAGTAAAGCCCCATTACTTTTCTGTCATGTATGTTCTGAAATTTGATTTTGGATTCCTTTTCTCGTCGAGGATGTGTTTCCAAACATTAATTAGGAGGATACATTTAATGGTGAAATCATGATTTTTTAGTAATTTTATCATGAATCTATAGTTTATACAATTTTCTGTAATGTTACATGATGTGTTTTGGCCACCAAGCACATCCCTTGAACATAATATAGAGCATATGTTTTTAAACTTAATGTAAGTGTTACACGTTATGAAAGATAATAATCTCCATTATAAGTGGAAGGTGATGTTTTTAGGGTGTAACATAAAATAAAAGGGATTCCTGATATGTAAAAGATTACAAATCATGTAATTCCAAGAGTTGCAGTTTCTTGGGTAATGTAAGGGTTTTTGAGGTTTCAATCTTTGCTACAACCTTCTCATATCTGTTTGATGTATTTCTCTAGTTTATCATGGGTGTCTTCCTTCCATCTTGATCTATTTCTCCATTGTTTGATAAGCAGGGATAAGTGATTCATCTCTCTGGGTAAACCTTACTCATGGTTTCCCAATCATTTGTGGTTATGGAACCATTTGATGTAGGTATTGGTAATTGTATTGTGTTTTCTATCAATCATTTCTATTATTTCATCATCCCTTGTCTTCCCAAGGTAGATACTTGGGTTTTCAATCCCTATTTTAAAATTCTATTAGGTTTTTTACACTCTTGAGGTAGGTGGATCCTTTTAATTATTCTAATTTCTTGTATTTTTTTTAGTTGATAATGATTTCTTGAGTATTGAAGTGGAATTTCATGTGTTGAAATTAAAAAGGTTATGGGTTCGCATTTGAAAACGAGTATTTCTTTGAAACCATAATTTTCTTTTATTTGAAGTGGTAAATATATTTTTAAAACCTAAAGTAGATTTTCATGTATTTGAAGTTGTTTTATAATAATGTGAGCATGGTTTTTGAAATAAAAATTGAAAAACTTTTCATAGCAGAAACCTTGGTTACATCGAGATAGAGACACATATAGCCTTAGTTTGTGTGATTCCACATGGAGGTAACCTATTGTATGTAAATGGTTTATGGAAAGCATCAATGTTAGATTGATCCAATCCTATTCGATGTTAGTCTGGTCAGTGTCTAGTACGTAATATTCCATATGATATGTGATAAATAATAATTTCATTATTATTTCCTTCTTTATTACAAGATAGTTTATTTCATTGATAATGGATTACATGTATATTTACATTTCAATATCATAACCTACTCATTTATGGAATTGGAAAACATGGAATGAAATTTTGGAATACTCAAGGATTTTATGAAAATGGATTTAAAATAGATTTATTTATAAAACATCTTATAAAATTTTTTTTTTTAATATTTCCTTGTGCATTATTGTTATTAGAAATTATATAGATATTTTTTTTCATATCCTATTGGGCTCCATTTCTCAAACCATCCTTATGTCTATGAACATATATAGAACTTTTTGTTGGAATTAGGTAAAGGGAAGATAATTCTATAGCATTTCATCTAATATTTACATTTCTATTCTATTTTGGGTTAGTTTGGAGGTGACGTTTGGTCACATGGAGACTCATTGTGTAGACACTTCCTTTTCTTTTTTGGTTTAGCCAGTTTGGCTTAGTGATATCTCCCATTGTGTCCACTTTGTACTCTGGTTTTCTAAATTTTTTTCTTATATATGATACAAGATTTTTTGTAATTGTTTGGCCCCACCATATGATGGGATGAGTTTGGTAATTGTTCCGGTTGACCCAGGTTGGTCTGTTACAATTCATTATGATAGTTTTTGGATTCATCCAATATTATGAAAATGATGTAATGGGGAGTGAAACCAATACAATATAATAGTATTGGATGTGATAAATGACTATAGAAATGATTTCATTTTCTTATATTTATTCTATAAATATATGTATTATTCTTATGTTATGTTCTCATGGCTCGTGACTGATTATTTATGATTCTCACTATTTATTACTTATGTATTTTATTTTGACAAATAATTATGTCATGATTTATGATTATAGATATTTGATTTATTGGGTTTAAATTTCATAATTTTTGGTCAGGTTATCATAACCTTATTAAAATATTCCCCACAGTGAAGATAATTGATTGATATCACATATATTTCACCTTTCTGAGTTTTTAAGGTCACCATTTCTTATGTTTCCTTTAATCAAGGTACAAAGAAAGGTTTTAAGTATGGTATGTCAATTAAGTATATAATGTGAGAATAACTTTTTGGGAGATTTTTATTATATTTTATAAAATAATATGATAAAATATATTGTCTCTAAATAAAATAACCATTTATATTTTTGGGAAGTGTATTATTATGAGATATATTAAATATTCAAATAATATGATGTAATATTTTTATATTTTATTCTAAGGTCACATCAGTTGGGATCAAAGAAATGTTTTTATTTTATTTTAAGAGATTATAATTAGAGAAAATTTGGTAAATCCTTGGGGGTTAAGTCTAGGTATATGATGACATCCCAATCGTTTGGTAAAGCTGAGATTGTGTGGTTTCATAGTAATGAAATCCCAATTTTGATAGTGATAATTTTATGTGGATGTAGAAAATAAGAAGCTAGTGGTATACACCCTTAAAAAGGCTAGTTTAGTATCAAAGGAATCTTTACATAGTGTATTTGGGGATGTTCTAAGACTGTACATTGGGATATGAACTCTTGGGGGGACATACTTTGGTTAATTGATATTAACCCTATAAACCATTATGATGAATGAGAGGATATAATCAAAAAACAGTAACAAAAATATATAGTTATATGAGGTGAAAATAATGTTTCATGGGTTGAATGATGGTTCCAAGATATATTACATTGTTATAATGATTTTCTTAATTTTTTTAATTCTTACATTTATTATTGATGTTTGGTACTCAAAATAATTTCTTTTGGTTTTAGTAAATGACTAGAACTATAAGGAATTGAACGAACATATGATGTGGTGGCCAATTCAATGACCATAATCATGAGAAATCAAATAAAATTTATGGGATGAGAAATCACGTGTCTATAATCAACAAACACTCTTAAGATATTATTAGTAACATGATTCATGCTAAACATATAAATAACTAAAGTAAGGAATAACCCACTATTGATTCTTTGTTATGGAAATATCCACATTCTTATGGTGGTTCCTCCAATCCACTAACTACTAAGTAGTGGATCATTTATATATAAAAACATCTTATATTATCTGATTTATTCACCATGAAGAGATTATTTTATTTGTGCATTATTTAGACGGTGAATCTGATCAATGGTGGACACTTATAATCAATAATAGCTAAGGTGAAGAAATTTACTCCATGACATGGTAAGTGTTCAGAAATTTATTTTTCCTATAAGTACTTTCCTTGAAATCTATGAATGCAAAAGAAAAGGGAATTTTTTTATGTAATGTTAAATTATGAGAAATCAGTTAGTACCTATAAGGAAAATTCCACTAGGTTTACAATGTTTGCTTCTATTTTTATCATTTAAAAAAATAAAAAGTATATTGGTTCTTTATGTTGTAGTAGTTAGTGACCTTGAGCTAACTAAACAAATACATTTTGAGTACCATTTATTCTAAATACTGAGATATTTGTGTTGTATACATATCATAACAGTGTTGATATCTCTTTGTCAAAAATTTAAATTTAAATTTCCATAGATAATACATCATATCTAAATGTTATAGCTTTTCGTGGGATATAATAATATCCTTGAGATACTAAGATAAATATTTCTCAATATATGTTTTATATTTTCTATACATCATACTAACAAGACCTAGTTGATGAATAACTATAAAGTGATAGAGGATCATAATAATTGAGAATTATTCTCTATAAGTTCACAATTAGTGATGTCTATTAGTAATATCATTAGAACTGACCCACAAATAGAAACAAAACATGTTGTAGGTGTCCCTGGTAGTTCCTATCTTTGATCATGTGTAATGTTCTCCTGAAATGAAAATATTATCAATGTGTACCTTTTGAGTGTGTACATTGATCTATGTAAAAGAATTTGGAAATTACATCTTAGTTTGGTAGCTTATGTGTGGTGTGCCTTTTGTGGTACAAAATTTATTGAACAATCAAGATCGAATTTGTCACTTATGAAAGGAAGAGATATCTAAGGCTAAGTTGATCAAGATCATAGAACCATCACTAAATAAATGGCCATGGTAGAAGAAGGTATTTATGCATAGTATGTTCAATTATCAATAAAGAAGGAAATAATGATGAAACAATGTGTACGTCAATCCTTAAGAGATATCACGAGGGACATAGATTATAGTACATGGATTGTGTGCATTTGAAGGTTTTCATTACTATGAAAATTCATTATCTCTTTGTGGCGCTTGATGGGTTTCTAGACATTATTATGGGTCTGTGATTTTTATTTATATCTATTGAGAAAAGGTGTTAGAGGAAAAACACATTATCATATTCAAAATTATTTTTTATTCTTCTAAATAATAGTTTATTACCATGTGGGTTGCACTACATGTTCCAAGATTCATATGAAAGTAAATAATATCCAGTAAATAAATATATTCACTATTATTAGAAAAGAAAATAATTTTAGTAGAATTTATTACCCCTATGATTCAACTAAAGGTATCAATTTTAACACATAGTATAATTATTATATTAAAAGAGATTAAAAAATAATAAATAATGTTTATGGACTAGTTATTTGGTTATAACACACAATTTATGGTTACTTTTTTGGTAATAAATATTTAATCATTAGGGAACCAATTCTAGAAATTTATTCTATCACTATAAATGGAGGAAAGAGGGTATCATGTAGGTGAATTTTCATTGCATGAGATCTAAAAGCTCTCACACATCTTTCATACTTCCTTGAGATATAAGCTCTCATTCCAAGGAATCGATCGAAGATGGCCATTTCCAATTGATGAATAGATATGTGGAAATCACCAGGACAATGAATATATTATTGACTCTCTACTCTAGCGTAAAAAACTCGATGATCATTTCTCCCATAATTTTTATAAATTAATTTGGGTGATCTAGAGGGATGTTTCTATGAATTCTTAGGGCTACGATCACCAGGGACAATTGTACGACTTCAGATCAAACTAGGAATTTTTATGTTTATTTTTGTGCTAAAAGTTTCAAGTAATATCCTAATCACTACAAGGATGGGACACATCGATGAAGACATAGGGACAAGAATTAATGGAATTTTTTTTAAACATCTCTAGGCCATCAGCTTCCACCAGGTGACCCTGAAACTTATCTTCATTCAATGGTATCAGAAATATGTTGGTTTTAAATTTTTATTACAATAATATTAAATTTTTAACAAATTCATGTATAGGGAATCTTCATGGTCCCAATGCTTGAAATTTAGATTCAATACATCCTTGAATTACCAGGTTATGATCATTCAATTTGTCATGATAGGACAGATATACGTCTTTCCTATGACTTTAATAATGGGAAACCAAGACACACACACACACACATATATATATATATATATATATATCAATATACATATAGCTTTCGGTGGAAGTTTTTTCTACTGAACCCAAACACCTGCCATTTTCATGCTTCAAAAACAATTTTTTCTAGTGAGATATTATTTCCAAAAAATTATTGAAATGTTTATAAAAATTAGGTAGCCTAACAATATGATATTTGAAATGAAATTTATAGGGGGTCTGTCTTGTCCCGTTTAATGACAAAAAAAATACAACATTTGATTAGCAATGTTTAAAAGAGTCCTAGAATAGGGAAAAGTTCTCCCCATATAATAGAAATAAAAAAACCACATCTGAATATATGTAAATTCGGAAAATATTTCTCAATATACAATTGAATCAAGGGAGAGAGGGTATGAGGGTTGTAATTGCTTCAAAGAGTGCCAACATTAAAAATATTAAATGAAAAGTGTTTTAAAAAACAACACTTTCTTTAGAACATTTGTGAAGAAGGTAATATCTTTGAAAGAACTTTATTCAGAAATCTTATGAAGAAATAATTTCCCTAGATGATAAATTTTTCTTAAATGTTCTTAAGAAGGGGTTGTTTCAGAGATCGTCTTTCCTCCTTTTTTAATTTTTTAATTTTTTAATTTTTTTCCATGTTTTGTTTATATATATATATAAATAATATATATATAACAAATTTTAAATAAATAATAATTAATATTAAATAAAAAAATAAAAAAATTAATATTTATAATATTATCATTAAACATAATAAAATTAAAACTAAAATATAAAAAATATTAAAAAATATTAAAAAATTATTTTTATTAAAATAATTTATATTTTTTTATAGTCAATTAAATTATAATCACATTATAATTAAATAATATTTTTATTAAATAATATATATGCACATATATTCATTTCAAATTAAGGATTATTTATAAGTAATAAAATTATTAATTATAAAATTATTTAATATTATTAAATAAATAAATAAGTAGAGTATATATATTATTTATTATAATTAATTCTTAATCAGTTTATTATTAAAATATAACTTATATTAATACTATGGTTATTATAATTGATTAATAATTTTATTAAAAATTCTTAATAAAAATATAATTATTAACAATTATGTTTCTTATATTATTAATGTAATTAATATTTATTTTAAATTATATTATTTACTAATTTATTAGTTAAATTATGAATTATAATATCTACATCATTATTCAAAATCATTTTTGTAATTATTTTACATAATTTAAAATATTATATCTATTTACTATAAAAGAACATAAAAAAATACTTAACAATAATAATTGAATTAATAATAATAATAATTTATTATTACATGATGTTAATTTTATTTTAAATTTTATTTTAATTATACAATCAATGTTTAATATATAATTTGAATTTTATTTATACTATATTTTGTGAATATAATTTTTAAGGGTAAATGTTATTTTTTTAATCAATAAAGCCGATGTCAAATAAATTATTTATGGTTTTTTATGTTTCCTAAATTTATTTTATTATAAACTATTTTTTATATGTTTAATACTTGTTTTATATTTAATTTAAATTTTATTTATAGTTTATATTTTATAGGCTTCCAATGTCAGCTACATGATACATAATTCCAAAAAAAGTATACTATATATTATGAGCAAAAATCTTTTGAAGTGTACATGGTATGTTTTTAATAACTAATGTTTTTTTCTTGTAAATTATCATTAGATTATATATATATATTACATTACATATATTTTCAACTATTTTTTATGTTTAATCCTCATTTAATATTTCATTTAGATTTTTCTAATAGTTGTTATTTTATAGGATTCCAACATCACCCACTTGAAACATTATAATTGATGAAGTATGTGAATTTGAATGATTATAATTTTTTCATCAAAACTTAAAAAATATATATTTATTCTCATATATTTATCATATGTTTAATCCTTGTTTTATGTTTTTTTTATATTGGTCATATAGTTTATATCTTATAGGATTTTAATGTCTCATACTTGAAACATTATTACCTTTGAACTAGGTGACCTATAAAGCCTATAAAATATAAAATATATGAATAATATAGATAAAACATAAAACATGGATTAAACATATAATAAATATTTTTGAAATATTTTTTTCAAATATAACAAAAAAATAATAATTTACATGAAAATAATTTATTGATTTAAAACACAACATTTAAACGTAAAAAAATTTATGTACACAAAATATAGTAAAAAAATATAAGATATTTAAAACATTGGATGTGAAAATATATTCTATTTTAAAATAAATGGAATGTAAAAATAATAATTATAATAAAATAATTGAAAAAAAATATTTTCTGTAAAAAGAACTAATTAGTAGACATGTTTTATTTTGAAACACTAATAATTTGTGCTGTTGAAATTATATTTTATCAATATTTTTTCAAAATAATTTTTATCATCAACTATTTTTTATAACTTTAGTCCATGTTTAATGTTTCATTTATATTTTCATTATATTTTATATTTTTTAGGTTTTCAATGTCACCGACGTGACATATTATTACATTTCAAGGAGGTCGATTTGGAAATGTATAAAAGATTAACTATATGACCAATATAAATGATATAGAAAAAAATTATTAAGCATAAATGAATAGATAAAAAAAATTATAAAAACTAACCGTCCAAAAATAATTTAGAAGAAACATTCATTATTAATTTAAAACCATACATTTTTAATTAATTTTTTTTTGCGGTAAACGCTTTGTGTTTAAATTAATATTTTTTGTTTATTTTTTATCATTCATTTTAGTTTCCATTAAGTTATAGTTATAAAAAAATTAAATTAAATTTACATCATATTTATTTAATATTTTATGCGGATAAAAATTTTAAAGTGTTACTATTATATTTTTAATCAATAATGTTTATATCATTTAAAACAATTTTGTTTTATTGTATTTATAAAATTATATTTATTCTCTAATTTTTTATATGGTTAATGAAAGTTTAAAGTTTAATTTATATTATACATATATTTTATATTCTAAAGGCTTCCAAAATTAAAAACATTAAGTAAAATATGTTTTTTTTGTGTTTAAAATATAATTATCATGACCTTACTATTTTTATTATTATTATTTATATTATTATTAAAGTAAAAATTGTTAATTTTATATTACTAATTAATAATATTTAAAACTAAAAATATTATTTGCATCATTATTAATAAATATATTATTATTATTATTTATAAATAATAACATTATTATTATTATCAGGGTTGTAATAAAATATAATTATCATTACTATTATTTGTACATTATTAATAACAGATAGTGTTTATTATAATGACCTCATAATATTTAATTTCTTATTATCATGAATTAAATTACCATACCTTATTATTCATGGTCAGGTTCCTAGATGGAATTATTTTATTTGTATCTATCTTCAATTAATTAATATTATTATTATCATAACTAAAAAATTTAAGCAATAGAAATAAATAAACAATACATAAAATTATTGATTAAAAATAACATTTAAAAAATAAAAAATTTATGTTAATGATTATTATCAAGAATCAAATTATTAATTAGGTAATTATTTTAATTTTTAAAAATTTTATATTTTATTTTATGAATAATGTACTATATGAATATTTAGTTGCATTAATAATTACCTGATTAATTTTATAATTTTCTATTTATATTATTTACTATACTTCTTATTACTACATTATTATTAATTATTTTTAATAATTAATAGTTTCATAATAAATAATAATTATAATGTTGTAATTTATGAATATATAATTAATAAAATAAAAATAAGTAATATATTATTTTTATGAAGTCATAATAACTGATATTTTATTTAATGGAAACAATATTTTTTAATATTATTATTATTTACATTATTATCATCATCATTAGTAATATTATTGTAAGAAATAATTATAATAAACCTAAAATAATTTACATGAGAAAAGTTACATATAGAATAAATAATAAAAACAACAACAATATTATTATTATTGGAAAAAATAATAATAAAGTAATTTTAAAGACCCGTAAATTTTGAGGAAATTTTTTTCTTAATTTCTTTGGGATTTTACGAGTACGTAGTTTCTGACGACACCTGATTCTGAGGCCCGGTGTGCCCGAAATCAATTTTTGAAGTTTAGCTCGGGTACGTTTAGTGAACGAGCGAGCGAGTTTTTCTAACTTTTGAACTGGTGCTTGGAATCCGAATCCTAGGACACCGATGAAACCGCAGTGCCGATAATTTCTTAGGAAGACTTTTTTTGGAGTTGCGTTTTCTAGGGAGGAGATGCTAAAAATGTGAGGAATAAAAATATAATTGTTTTACAATTTTATTTTTATTTCATTACTGATGGTTTATGTGTTGTGGGAAAGGATGATGTGAGGAAGTTGGGGTGGGGCCCACACGAGCCCCCACCTCCTTCAATTACACTAACACTTCCTTAAACCCCCCTCTAGCAATTAATTTTGTAACTCTTACACTCTTCCACATAAAAATACATGCCAATAAAACGCCTAATTAATTGGACAATGCAAGTTAATTAATTTGGTGCATTCAATTGGAAGTTTTGAAAAATGATGGCATGAGTAATAAAATCAGGAAAATCCTTATTTTGTTATGGTTGAATCATTGTGTGGTGATTTTTGGAGAGGAGGGCTCTAGTCTTGAAGAACGTCGTCTTCCACATTAATGATCGTGAAGAACGTCAAGACCTCGATGAAGAACGTCATCACAACAAGGAGTGATCGATGTGCCTTTATTCTCCTCTCCGCACCTGATGTGAGACGCTGCTCCACCTTGGACATTCTCCGTCAAGCATGTACAGAGCTTTACCTTGCGATGCAATTTTACACGACAATATTCTTTCGACAACTACTTCAATGTAGGGGTGTGTTTTTACGAAGTGATTATTCTTTGTGTTCATCATTAAATATTTGGCCACCTGTTATCAAATTAACAGGAGGAGGTCGGACTGCACGAACACGGCCGATCCTCCTCCCCCTTTGTTGATGTTCACCGTTGTGGTTTGGGATGAAGGTGGCGCAGTGCAACGACACTGCACGGGACCGAGGAGTATCACCACGACGAAGGAGCGCGGCCCCATCGCGTCGCGCCGTTGAGGCCTAAAGAGGCCGCGAGCGGAGCCGGGCCGCGGCGGAGGGGCACGGCGCCGTCACGCCGCGCCGGAGTACCATGGAGGGCCGCGGCCGGGGCGAGCCATGGCGGAGGGGCACAGCGCCGTCGCGCCGCAATGGTCAAACCAGGGCTACGGCCTTTGGCCGCGGCGGAGCAGGGGATGGCAGCTGGAACTGCCGGCCGTCTACAATTAGGAGGCGGGACTAGCTGGTCCCACGCGGCACAACTGGCCGGCCATTAAGGCCGACCAGATCTGGAAAAACTTGGGGTTGAACCCCCGGTCAGCACAGCAGGGCAGACCCCACCCGGGTCTGCCGTCTGGTTTGAAGGGGGTGGTAGTTTCCCCCCCTTCCGCGCCCACGGGGAGCGCGATGCCCGCGCCAGGCCGACCGGCCGCGCCGGGCCGGACCGCCCGTGCCGGGATGGGCCGCCCGTGCTGGGCTGGGTTCCTGTGCCGGGCCAGGCCATAACAGCAAGGCTGGACCGCGCCCTAGTGGGCCAGACCCGGACTTGGGTCAGTTCGACCCAGTTTAGGCCGACCCAGGGGGTCTCTGACCGGGTCGGTCCGGGCCCAAAACCCCCTATTTTCAGACAGTTTCGTTCAAACGCCCATATTGTAGGCTAAAAACCTCTGATTGATGCACCGTCTATTGTGATACAATCCTTAGATCTAGATGGTCGTTTCGATATATTACACTCAAGGTTTGAGAGAACTTTTGGTATAGCCGGGTTGGTTCGAACACGAAACCATCCTGGCCTTCGAAGCGGAAACACTTATAACTTGAGCTCCGAACGTCCGATTGACGTGCCGTCGACTTTGTTGGTTTCCTCTTAGTGAGTTGGACCTTTTGGCTTACTCCTCTCAAGGTTTTGATGTAGTTGGAATATGGCCAGGTTGGATTTGAATTAAAATCCAACCGGGCCCCTGGAACGAAAAAGCCAATAACTCTCAGACCGGGCGTCCGATTGACGCGCCGTCTGTTATGTTGAGTTACTTTTGTCGAGACGGAACATTGGGGTATATCAACTCCGGAATACATGTTAGTTGATTTATCGAACCCCTTGGCTCGTGGAGCGAACCCTCCCGGAATCTAGCATGTTGTGTGTGGGAACCCTAGAGCTGGTTGCGACTGCGAAGACGATGACGAATGTACTGAAATCCTCCGTGGGTTCGGCAGTGACGACACCCATACTGGAATCCTCCATGGATTCGACGACAATGACTACAGTTCTTGTATCCTTTGTGGGTTCGGAATTACGTGACTTCTATTCTTGTATCCTACGTGGGTCCGGCAGTATTTGACTCTATACTTGTATCCTATGTGGGTCTGATAGAGTAGCTGGTCTTGTATCCTTTGTGGGTCCGACATCTTAGCTTGTCTTCTATCCTACATGGTCCGTCATCTTAGATGAATCAGTGGCTACATCTGATCATCTCTATCATCTTATGAAGAAGTATACCTGTGTGAGCTGAATCTTGACTTTCAATCAATATCTTCGATATGATTGTTTTGCTATCCTGTGTGGATTGGGTTGTGTTATCCTGTGTGGATTGGATTATGATATTCTGTGTGGACTAGATCAAACATCGGCTCGGATGTTGAAGCCGAACTGGAATTGATGACTTAGGTATATGTATGTGCATATACCTATGTTGAGTTGGTTGTTACTTCATGATTGTATCTTTCCTTTGTGGATTATCCTTTGTGGATTCTGGGAGACCTTCGGGGGTCTCAGGGTCCCTACTGAGTAGCGTATACTCACCCCTGCACAGGCTATGCCTGCACTACATTGTGTTGGATGCAGACGACGGACAACGCTGATCGTGGTTGAGGCTTGTGGAGCAAGTCAGTACCTGGAGGTGGACCACTGGGCAGGACGTACATGGAGCAGACGGCTGGACCCGAGGAGCTGAGATGGCTATCTGTTCCCACCCTTCAGGTGGGATTTCCAATGGATGGTTCGGTGTTGCTGCTTTACTTTTCAGTTACTGTACTTTCTTTTCAGCTATAATTTACTTTCAGTTGGGTTTGTATTCTGACCCATTTACTTTCCATCACTTATAGTTGTACCTAGTTTACTTAGTGTTTACTTCAGCTTGCTTACTCTATGGTGTTTGTTTTCTTTATAAAAACAATGACTTCCTTTTTTATCAGGACTTACATCTTTAGTGCTAGTCGCCAGCCCTAACCTATGGAAGGCAGGCTTGGGGTAGTCACGGCATGGGACCCGAAGACGGGTTGTGAAAAATTGGTATTAGAGGAGTTCGGTTCTACCGCAGAACTCAGGACTCTGATCTTTCTTCTATGTGAAGCAATAATGATAAGGGTATTAAGTGTGGTTATCAGTCCATGGAGTCCAGTGTTGGTGTGGTGGCTGACATATCCATACACTGGGACCCTTACTTCTGATTTCTGACTCAATGCACAAAGAAATAGATTGCATGTGTGTTTCAAAAGTTTTCATTGTGATTAATTTGTGTCAGCTCACTAGGTATACTTTATTGACCACGGCGCACCTGTTTATTTTCAAGATGGCCCCATGATGGCAGCCAGCTAGGGTTCTGAGCTTTGTACGAGACGACAGCCCACCGAGTGACGAGGCCTTGGTGCAGGGTCCTATTATAGCGGAGGATCTGGCAGTACCTCTACCCGCCGAGCCACCGATGCCACAAGCCCCAGCCACTCAAAGTGCATGTCGCCAAAGTGTACTGCACGAGTTTCCGAGTCAGAGACCGCCCAGGTTCCGTGGGGAGACGGACCCTCAGGCAGCCAATGATTGGATGGAGGCTGTTGTATGAGTTTTCAGGTTAGTGGGGACACCATATGACCTCATGGTGATCCTTTCAGTGAGTCTCCTGCACGCGGGAGTAGGAAGATGGTGGAGCCTGATGCTCCAGGTACACGACAAGGCATCTCTCCTTTGGACGGACTTTTAGAGACTCTTCTGCTCAGAGTTTATCCCAGCCCCCTTCCATGCGGTGCACATTCAGGAGATACTATAGCTGCGGCATGGCAACATTACGGTATCCCAGTACTCGGTGAGATTTACCGATCTCTCATGCTATTCCACGGACATGGTACGAGACCCATTCTTTCGGGCCTAGACCTTCGAGCAGAGACTGAGGCATGAGATTAGGGCATCGATGATCTCCCTCGGCATTCCGATGCAGGTAAGAGTACTGGAGCGAGCCCTTCTCGTAGAGAGCATTCTTACTGAGTCTACACCAGCAGCGAGACCTACCGCAGGGTGGAACATAGCAGAGTCTTCTGCAACTGGCAGTCGACGGATGTGACAGGGGTCCAGGCGGACCAGACCATCAGGCGGACGACCTTAGGATACTGGCTCAGAGGTACGGGTCACACAGCGCATAGCCAGTCTTACGAGGAGCAGACAGTGCTACGCATGCGGCTGGTAGGGCCATATGGCTCATGACTGCCCGACCCGCTGTGCAGAGGAGTAGAAGATGGTTAAAGGACCACCCAGGAAGAGGCAGAGGGTTGACCGTGGCGTTTCGCAGGGAGCAGGAGGACAAGGCAGAAGAGATGGCCGAGCAGCAGGTGGCGGGCGGCGCTTTGAGGCTTTACCACCACCACCACCAGGAGGTCCACCTCGACCACAGGGAGCTAGCGGGAAAAGGCAAGCTCAGCTTTAGGAAGCGGAGGCCTATGAAAATGGTGCACCAGAGATGATTCGAGGTACTATCTGTGTCTACTCCACCCTTTCCGCAGTTCTTATAAACATAGGAGCGAGTCATTCTTTCATTTCCGCTGCCCTTGTTCGGATCTCGGAGATTCCGACGGAGCCGTTGGCTCGATCCTTACGGCTAGATACTCCTACGGGAGCAGAATCAACGATTATGCACTGGTGCCAGCAGTGTGAGATTACTCTAGGAGGCGAGAGCTTCGGCTGGGATCTTCTTGTAGTGGCGTCGAGGCCTTACGACGTCATCTTAGGGATGGATTGGTTATCTACAGTGTATGCTCAGATCGACTGTATTAGGCACAAGGTGCAGTGTGTTCACACTAATGGGAGCAGGTTCACCTTCACCGGTGAGAAGGGAGCCTTTGTAGCATAGGATGGACCCATGCAAAGGAGAGGATAGTCGATCACTCATGTGTTGGCCAGCCTCATCCTAGGAGCAATTGACGTGCGGAGTCCGAGTTTTCCTGTAGTGGTGGATCAATATGCGGACGTTTTTCCTGACGACGTTCCAGGACTAACTCCTCGTAGAGAGGTAGACCTTTAACTTGACCTATTCCCCGAGACAACCAAGATATCCACTCCAGCATATCGGATGGATCCCTCCAAGCTTCGAGAGCTACGGGTACAGCTGGAGGACTTGCATGGCAAGAGATTTATCCGACCCAGTGTTTCGCCTTGGGCTTCCACGATTTTGTTTTCCAAGAAGGTGGACGGGAGCTTGCGACTGTGTGTCGACTATCATCGCCTGAACCAGGTGACTGTGAGGAAAAAATATCTGATTCCGAATATTGAAGACCCCTTTGATCAGCTCAAGGGAGTACAGTGGTTCTCAAAGATAGACCTCAGGTCATGCTATCATCAGCTTAGAGTTCGGGATGAGGACGTGTAGAAGACAGACTTCCGATGTCGGTATGGACACTATGAATTCTTGGTTATGCCTTTCGTCATAAACAATGCTCTAGAAGTGATCATGAGACTCATGAATAGTATCTTCCAACCTTACCTCGATCGATTTGTCGTGGTCTTCATCAACGAAATTTTGATATACTTGACCACTGAGGAGGAGCACACCTACCACTTGTGGGTTGTACTGGAAACACTACGAGAGCACCATGTTTATGGTATGATCTCGAAGTTTCAGTTCTGGATACGTGAGGTCCACTTCTTGGTACACGTCATCTCTGAGGCGGGAGTTGCGGTGGATCCGGTGAAGATCGAGGCAGTGCTAGCTTGGGAGCCACCTAGGAGCAGACGGAGGTGAGAAGTTTCCTAGGACTTTCTGGATACTACCAGAGGTTTGTGCCAGAATTCTCTAGAGTTATGGCACAACTTTTAGCTTTGATGAAGAAGGGGAAACCCTTCATGTGGTCTTACAAATGTCAGCAGAGCTTCCAGGAGCTGAGACAAAGATTGACCAGTGCTGTCATCTTGAGGCTACTAGAGGAGGGAGTAGGGTACGTAGTCTACTGCGATGCATCAAGGACCAGACTTTGGTGTTTCCGGATGCAGGAGCGAGCAGTGATCTCCTATGGATCATGACAGTTGTGGCAGCATGAGCAGAACTACGCTACCAATGACCAAGAGTTAGCAGCAGTGGTCTTCGCTCTGAAGATGTGGCGGCACTATCTGATGGGCGAGCGCTTTACAGTCTATTCTGACCACCAGAGTCTCAAGTACATCTTCCCGCAGAAGGACCTGAACCTAAGACAATGGAAATGACTCGAGTTTCTCCAGTACTATGACTTTGAGATAGTCTATACTCTTGTAAGGGGGGACGTAGTAGCCGATGCTCTCAGCAGGAGGACGGGCATTCAACAACTTGGAGAGGCGACAGAGAAACTAGCCGCTTTGCAGATATCCTTCGTGGATAGATATGGAGCAGTATTTCTTCAGCCACTCACAGTCACTCCTCTATTACTACCGTGGGTCAGAGAGGCACAACTTGGGGACATTGACTGTGAGACGCGGCATGCACAGATATCCTTAAGACAGGAACCTGATGGATTCTCTATGGGAGGACAGCACACCGTCCTTTTCAGAGGACATACCATGGTATCGGTTTCTTTACTAGATGAGGTGCTGAGAAAGTTTCACACCTCCCCTTTAGCAGTACATCCAAGAGTGGTGAAGATGTACCAGGATCTCAGACGACAACACTGGTGGCCGGGTATGAATAAGGCTGTAGTAGAGTTCGTTTCTCGATGCCTCACCTGACAGCAGGTGAAGGCGGAGCACCGGGTACCAGTAGGCTTGGTATAGTCCTTGGAGGTCCCAGAGTGGAAATGGGACGGGATATCTATGGATTTCGTGACTGGAGATCCATGTTCTTCCAGAGGTCACGAATCCATTTGGGTGATTTTCGACTGACTTACCAAGTCGGCCCACTTCTTACCCATTAGAGAGCAGGGCTCAGTGGAGAGTTTGGGATCCCTCTATGTTCAGGAGATCGTACGACTTCATGGAGTGCCATCATCTATCGTCTCCAATTTAGATGCACACTTTACTTCCCAGCTTTGGAAGGGGTTGCAGGAGGCATTCAGGACGCAGCTACATCTGAGCACTGCCTTTCACCCTCAGACGGATGGTCAGACAGAGAGGACCATTCAGACTCTCGAGGACATGCTCCATGCATGTGTCCTTGACTTTGGTCGCAGCTGGGAGGACCACCTACCATTGGTCGAGTTTTCTTACAACAACAACTACCACTCCACCATCGGGATATCACCATATGAGCCATTGTACGACCGAACTTGTAGATCAAATCTGTGTTGAACTGACCCTGTGGAGTCAGCACTTGTGGGACTAAAGATTGTCCAGGCCATAACAGAGAAGGTCCAGGTCATCCAGGAGCAGATGAGGACAGCTCAGAGCAGGCAGATGTCTTATGCTGATAGGAGGCAGAGACCACTGGAGTTCGAGGATGGTGACCACATTTTCTTGTGGGTCTCACCTCAACGTGGATTACGGGGATTTGGTCGGGGTGGCAAGTTATCTCTGCGCTTCATAGGACCATTCCAGGTTCTCAGCAGGATATGCAAGGTGGTTTATCGCCTGGCTCTACCACCTCAGTTGCACCGGGTGCACGACGTCATCCACGTATCTCAACTGAGGAGATACGTGCACAACCCGATCCATATCATCGACCATGGGGAGCTGGACATTGATGATGAGGATACATTTTCAGAGGTCCTGGTAGAGATTGAGGATCAACAGGATCAGGTCCTACGTGGGTGGTCGATTCCTCTAGTGCACATCAGGTGGAAGCACATGAACCTCGAGGAGAGCAATTTGGAGCGAGAGGCTTAGATGTGTGCTTAGTACCCTCATTTGTTCCCCTAGTTTGCGATGTACCTTTACGGGGACGTAAAGCCCTGATGTGGGAGTAATGTAAATACCCATAAATTTCAAGGAATGTTTTTTCTTAATTTCTATGGGATTTTTCAAGTATACAGTTTCTGACGGCACTTGATTCCAAGGCCTGGTGTACCCGGAATCAATTTCCGAAGTTTATATCAGGTATGTTTAGTGAACGGGTGAGTGGGGTTTTCTAACTTTTGAACCGGTGCTCGGAATCGAAATCTGAGGACACCGATGAAACCGCAGCACCGATAATTACTTAGGAATACTTTTTTTGGAGTTGTTCTTTCTCGGGAGGAGATGATAAAAATGTGAGGAATAAAAATATAATTGTTTTACAATTTTATTTTTATTTATTTACTGATGGTTGAAGTGTTGTGGGAAAAGAAGATATGAGGAAGTTGTGGTGGGGACCACACAAGCCCCCACCTCTTTCAATTTCTCTAACACCCCATTAAACCCCCCCTCTAGAAATTAATTTTGTAACTCTTCCACTCTTCCACATTAAAATACATGCCAATAAAATGCCAAATTAATTGGACAACGCAAGTTAATTAATTTGGTGAACTCAATTGGAAGTTTTGAAAAAGGTTGGCATGAGTAATAAAATCAGGCAAAGCCTTATTTTATTATGGTTGAATCGTTGTGTGGAGATTTTTGGAGAGGAGGGCTCCAGTCATGAAGAACATCATCTTCCACATTGAAGAATGTGAAGAATGTCAAGACCTCGACGAAGAACACCGTCACCACAAGGACTGATCATTGTGCCTTTCTTCTCCTCTCCGCAGCCGGTGTGAGACGCCGCTCCACCTCGGACATTCTCCGTCAAGCACGTATAGAGCTTTACCTCGTGACGCCGTTTTCCGCGATAATATTCTTTCGACAACTACTTCAAGGTAGGGGTGTGTTTTTACGATGTGATTATTCGCTGTGTTCATCAATAAATATTTGGCCACCTATTATCAAATTAACGGGAGGAGGTCGGATCGCACGAACATGGGCGATCCTCTTCCGCCTTTGTTGATGTTCACCATTGCAGTTTCGGATGAAGGTGGTGCGGTGCAATGAAACAACACGTGAACATGGAGTTTCGCCGATGCAAAGGAGCACAATGCCATCGCGCTACACTATTGAGGCCGAAAGAGGCCGCGACTAGCGCGACCACGGTGGAGGGGCGCGACACCGGAGAACCATCGATGGCTGGGGCAAGGGCGGGCCACGGTGGAGGGGCGCGGCGCCGTCGCGCTGCTCCGGTCGGACCAAGGTTGCGGCCTTTGGCCATGGCGAAGCAGTGGATGGCGGTCGGAACCACCTGTCGCCGGCGCTCAGGAGGCAGGACCGGCTGGTCCCGCGCGACATAACGAATCGGCCGTTACGGTCGGCCAGATCCGGAAAATATGGGGGTTGAACCCCCGGTCAGTGTAGCAAGGTGGACCCCCCGTGGGTTCACCATCCAGTTCAAAGGGGGTGGCGGTTTCTCCCCCTTCCGTGCTCATGTGTCGGACCGACCGGTCGCGCCGGGCCAGACCGCCCGTGCCGGGTCGGGCCTCCCGCACTGGGCCGTGTCCCCGTGCCGGGCTGGGCCGTGCCGGCTGGGCCAGGCCACGCCAGCCGGGCCGGGCCATGCCCTAGTGGGCTGGACCCAGACCCGGGTCGGGTCGACCCGGTTCGGGCCGCCCAGGGGGTCTCAGGCCAAGTCTGTCCAGGCCCAAAAACCCCTATTTTCGGACAGTTTTGTTCAAACATCCATATCTTGAGCTACAGTCCTCCGATCGACGCACCGTCAGTTGAGATGCGATCCTTGGATCAAGACGTTCATTTTAGTATATTACACTCAAGGTTTTGGAGAACTTAGGGTATGGATGGGTTGGTTTGAACACGAAACCAACCAGGCCTTTAGAGCGAAAACGCTTATAACTTGAGCTCCGGATGTCCGATTGACGTGTCATTGACTTTGTTGGTTTCCTCTTAGTGAGGCGGACCTTTTGGCTTATTACACTCGAGGGTTGGATGTAGTTGGAGTAAAGTCGGGTTGGTTTTGACTTAAAAACCAACCGGGCCCCTGGAACGAAAAAGCCAATAACTCTCAGACCGGGCGTTTGATTGACACATCGTCTGTCACGTTGTGTTCCTTTTTTCGAGATGGAACATTGGGGTACATAAAATCTGGACTACGTGTCAGTTGATGTATCGACCCCCTTGGATTATGGAGCGGATCCTCCCGGAATCGAGCATGATGTGTGCGGGAACCCTAGTGCTGGCTGCGACTGCGACGGCGATAACGATTGTACTGAATCTTCCGTGGGTTTGGCAGTGACGACGACCGTATTGGAATCCTCCGTGGGTTTGACGACAATGACTACTGTTCTAGTATCCTTTGTGGGTCCGGCAGTACGTGATTACTGTTCTTGTATCCTATATGGGTTTGACAGTATTTGACTCTGTACTTGTATCCTACGTGGGTCCGGCAGAGTAGCTGGTCTTGTATCTTTTTTGGGTCCGAAAGCATAGCTGGTCTTGTATCCTACATGGGTTCGATAGGTTAGATGAATCAGTGGCTACATTTGATCATCTCTGTCATCTTACAAAGAAGTATACCTGTGTAAGCTGAGTCTTGAATTTCAATCAATATCTTCGATATGATTTTTTTGCTATCCTGTTTGGATTGGGTTGTGTTATCCTGTGTTGATTGGATTGTGTTATCCTTTGTGGACTAGATTGAACATGGGCTTGGATGTTGAAGACGAACTAGAATTTATGACTTAAGTACATGTATGGGAAAATACCAAAGTAGATTTGGTTGTTTCTTTGTGATTGTATCTTTCCTTTGTGGATTATCCTTTGTGGATTCCGAGAGACCTTCGGGGGTCTCGGGGTCCCTACTGAGTAGCATATACTCACCCCTACACGGGCTATGCCCGCACTTCGTTGTGTTGGATGCAGACAACCGAAAACTCTGATCGTGGTTGAGGCTTGTGGAGCAAGTCGGTACCTGGAGGTGGACCACTGGGTGGGACGTACACAGAGTGGACGGCTGGACCCGAGGAGCTGAGGAGGCTATCTGTACCCACCCTTCAGGTGGGATTTCCAGTGGATGGTTCGGCGTTGCTTCTTTACTTTTCAGTTGTTGTACTTTCTTTTCAGTTGTACTTTACTTTCAGTTGGGTTTGTATTATGACCCATTTACTTTCCATCACTTACAATTTTACCCAGTTTACATAGTGTTTATTTCTTCTTGCTTACTCTATGGTGTTTTTTTACTTTATAAATGCAATTCCTTTCCTTTTTATCGGGATTTACGCTTTTGGTGCTAGTCTCCAGCCCCTGGCCTATGGCAGACGGGCTTGGGGTAGTCACAGTACGGGCCCCGTGGACGGGTCGTGACAGTAATTAAAATAGATTATATTATGAGTCATTAATACTTATTTTTAGACATAAAATTAAATATATCATTAATTATTTTATTATTATTATTTATTTGAAATTAATAATAATAATAATAATACCATTATTATTCAATACATTGTTAATGGAATCTGTTAAAAAATATTTATTAAAATATTAACATCACTAATAACATTATTTGAAATCATTACTATGAATTTATTAATCACCATTTATTACATTATCATATAATAAATATTTTTTTAAAATATGTAATGATTAAAGATTTGTTATAAATAATTGGATATTATAATTGATATATTATTCAATAAATAGTGTAAAACTGGTATCTGAATCCCACATCAAAAGTTTTGAAATGAGGTCAAGCATTGCACCCTTATGAAAAGAGGGGTTGGTTGAGACTTTAAGAAATATATTAAGAATAATTAATTTAAATTAATAACTAATATAAAAAATGTTAAATAATGTTTAATTTTTTATTTGATTTTGCTATATATATAAAAAATAATAATTAAGTAATATTTTTTAACCAATAGAAGGGAGGGCACTATATAAGAGAGCACGTCCTCTAAAATCTTTTGGCAGAAGGAACAACCTCGAAAAGATTTCACCCTTCACCATAAAACCCTTCTAATCCTAATGGTAGATTGAGAATTATTTTTCCAATTTACCTAAATTCGCAATTTCTTATTAAAAATTATTTATATGAGAAAATTTTCAAGCTTAGTTTGTTTAAAATTATAAAAAAGTATTTGTAATAAAAAATGAAAGGGGGCAGGTGGTGGCTTAACTGTAATAAAAATAAAAAAATATATGGTATACACTATATCCACATTCATCATTCTCTAGCCTCGACCAGTTTCAGTAGCATGCCACCACAACACATCACTTATCATTCACCCAAGCCTCAACACCATTAGGAACTCCCCACCACTGTGACTGACCTTTCCCATGTTGTAGGGGCCTCACGTTGTGATGGACCCCATGTGCCACCCCTTTCAAACACACCATCTTGTCAGGGATAGGTCCCATCTCTCCACTACTACTTCACATGAGTCCCCACCATCGTAAAACTGTAGCTGGTTCCCCATTCGACGCATTGTGTGGTTCTGAAAAATCACATCACTTGGATGATGACCACTATCTCCATACGAACCAATTGATAGATTTTTTTTCCAGATGGAACCGCCACCCTTGATTTTTCAAAGGATTCTGGAGATGGTATGTGGTGGGTTCCCAAACATCACAAAAATCACTCACGAAGGATGAGAAGAAGATAGAGTGCTAGCCTATAAATGGGGATCTCTCTTTGTGGGTTTCCACCATCATCTTCACTTGGTTTCTCATCACTGTTATTCCATCATTATTCGATCGATATTTGTGACATGGATTCCCCACTAATTGAAGGAAGTCATTTATGATGGTTTTATCCTTATCATTTTGATTGATTGTGTACCCATTTTACCCATTTTAATTCTTATATTTTCTCGTGGTTTTTTACAACATTCATTTATTTTGATTTTCCATGTTACATGTAGTGTCCATTTATTAAAACATTTTCACTTTATTTTATGTTGTGATGATCACTGCATGAGTGGGTGTCATGACCACCACCCTCCAAAGATACCCCTCCTATGATGAAAATGAATAAAGGTAGATAATGACCCCCTTAGTCCTGCCTTCAGAAGGCCCCAATGTGGCAACCAACAACATTGGTATACAGTATCAAAAAATGGGAGGCATTATATTTAAAAAAAATGGTTTGGGAGATAAGATGTATCAACCTCAAACAACTCCATCACATATACCAAATAAATCAAAAATCCATCCTGCATGCATTTTTAAAATAAAACTATTATATATGAAATGAAACACCAAAGTAAGCACCAAAAGTAAATCAATGAAGAGACCAAACAACTATCTCAATGTTTGATCTACTAAGCTTCATCATGGTCCATGTAACCATCTTGGAAATCTGAAAGCATTTTTATATATATAGGGTGATCATACAAGTATACATATTAGGGAAAAAAGTCCCTCATGAAAAAGTAAGAGTAGTATAGTAATACTGTCGCGAGAAGATAGTAGAACAAAAAAAAAACCTAAAAAGGCATACTGGCCATCCCCACCTCACCAAGGTACTCACACAAAGTAACAGAAGTCATGTAATGTAGTGTAGTAAGCACATCAATGATAGGGTACCCTAATCCACTTCCCATTGAAAAGGTACTCTTTCCTTAGGACACACATACTCATGATCCCACCTCTTCTGAAATTACCATATCACAACCCTCCCAACACACCTAGGCCTCACAAACCACATAACATCCCACCCACATACACCTAGGTCCCACAAACCACATCATATCCTTCCCATGGCCACCTGGGACACAAACCACACTACATCTTGCCTATATCTACTTGGTCCATAAACTATAGCACAACCCGCCCAAAGAAACCAGGTCCCCACAAACCATATTTCATCCCAAAGACACCTAATAAAGAACAACAAATCTCATTACAAAAACATTCGGAAAGAACAACATATCTCATACTAAATTTCCTGGGAAATCATAACATTCTCACACACACCTGGTCCTTTCATACCTCAAGATACCCAATGAATATATGGCTATCATCACCTAGAAGAGGGGTCCTAGAATAGTGGGTGTCCATCCATACATCCTCTCACTAGTATGTTTTGGAAAGACATCCTCTCTAGTGATAAATGGGGATTTAAGCACGTAGAGCTCAACTAGGGTGATATTCATATAGAAAAAAAAGTAAATACATGTGTAAACATATACGATACCAATCACTCAATCCCAACCTATGGGTTCTTAGTAAAAAACAAGGTCACAACACCACAAACATTGTAGCGGCCTTTAAATTCACAACACCACACATCAAATATAAACCTGCGTTCAATTTCCAACCAACATAATTAACAATCACCATTATTTATTAACAAATCATTTATTCATTATGTTAACCAAACCAACCCAATAGAGTTATGAAATTTATTAACCAATTTTTTATTTAATTATTCCACTACTATTTGGGCAACTACCAAGCATGGAAGATGACAAGAAACAAAGAAACACACCACTGTATAGCCTGATCGTAGCCCCGCTGCAAAACACTTATCTTACATTCCACAATCTATTAATCTCTCAAATATAGATTCTATTACATGGGAAAGATGAGGTAACATGTACAAGTTCTTCCATATCGCTTCCCAAACCAACTAAGATCACACACCTATGCATCAATGATGTACCACAACACAATCCAGAGTGTATCCACGTATCACAACATAGCCACTCCACATTCTGTCAATCCTGCACATACAAAAAACTCTATCCTACACAACACATAACTCCATATACCAAGGCATAAAAAAATATCTATATTTATCAACGCATCCCTTTTTTAATTTCACTTATTAGTTCTGAATCCATAACAAAATTGGGTAATCCCGGGGAATCTATTTATTAGCCACGAGTATGTGACTTATCAATTTCAATATACACATGTTCAGAAGGGACCGACCAACAAGAAACTTGTTTCTTTCACAATCAAGGACCACCAAAAACCATGATTTTCAATGGGGTGTTTAGCTCATATAATTCACTATATCACAATAACACCAAGTCAAAAAACACATGATTTGAATACATCTACCCCTTTAAATTTCATTTACCCCATCCTTATATCTGATTAGTGTGGAGAAACTATTATCCATAGGAAAACATGATTAGATCCCTCCGTCATGATACATAATCAAAGTGAAACAAAAGAAAAAAAATCCCTACCTCGAAAGGTTTCAATGTTCGTTGTGTGGAAGTAGATTACACAACAGTCCTTCGATTTCCCTCTCCTATGAGATCTGCATCCACCTAGGGATGCAATGACACATCCGTACTAATCAATGATTGAAGAAGGAATCAATAGAAGAGAGTAAGAACATTATCTATCATATGGTACGATGAGTTGGAGAAAAAGAGAGACCAACCTAAAGAAATCATTGAGATAAGGGAAGAACATACCTTACATCAAATATGGATATCTATAGATCGAATACAGAACCTCGGTGATCAATTTCCGTCAAGGGGACCTACAAAATGACAAGGAAGGTATTTTCAGGTCACCTAGGACGAGAGAGTGGGCTGCAACAATACGGTTTTTGAAAACATTATCAGATGGAATGTTTTAAAACATTATAGAATCGATGTATTACATGACGTGTAATCCCCTTTCACATTGTGTAATACCTCGAGGTCCACCTCTTCCGAAAAAAATGTCACCAATTGATTTTTTTTTAATTTTCAAAGACCAAACTATTTCATGCTATGATGCCTTCCATAAAAACATTGAAATAGAGTTTCACATCATGTATTATAGTTATGCTATCTGTAACACCCCTACATTCATCATTTGGAAAACTAACCTCTTTAAACTCCCTCTAAGACTCCCCTGAAAAACACCAACCACAAAAACCTACAAAAACAAACTAGGAGGGCACAAACCATTGCATTATATAACTCTCAAAATAGTCTCATCCTAGAGAATCCAAAACCATGTGCATAATAAAGAGGGTTTTGAACAACCACCCTATGAGATACCTATCATGAATATCGTTACACTTGAAACATCACTAACAATAAAACACATCAATGTTCAATGATAAACAACCATGTGATATTCAAAAGATAGAGTGTAATCCTCAACATACAAGAACACCTCCTCTGACATCTACTAACCAAAACAGCCATGAAACATGCCACATGAAAACAACAACCATGTTATCTCAAACACACATATCACGGAATCTCATCCTCACATAATGATAATATCCAATTTGGATGGCACTAACTTTCCCACACAGGTTAAATCATATTGTAATGAATCCTTATATATTAAGAATCAGGTCCTCTCCTCTTCATGAAACATGACTCTAACCCATATTATGGAGGAATGGGACAAATGATCTCATAATCAACAAAGTTTAAGGAACATATTATAAGGAAAATTGATCAAAAAAAGATAAATAAAACTCATAGTACTGGGCATGAAAATGTGATTCTCACTCCGAAGTACTCTCCCCCTAGACACCATACATCCACAACACACAAATCAAAGGACTAGCTTGTATATGCATCACCTTCTCCAGATGATCCTAGATCTAACCTACCCACTCCATGTATGTCACTTCGTCCTAAAAATCCGACTCTACTTAGTCAAGGACAAGGGAGGCATCATTAAGATATCAAAAAATATTGGAGACATTGAAGACATCATTTATACTCTCAAACATGGAGGAATTCCCAACTGGTGTTCTACTTCTCCAACTCATCCCAACATATTGAAGGGTCCAAAAAACATTGGAGAAAGCCTTCTCCCTCTCGCAAACCTCTGCTAGCCATGTTGATGGGATACATTCATTAACACCTGGTCCCCAACCTCAAACTCCAAGGGACTCCTCCTGCGAACAACCAAAGAATTATGTTGTTCCTTTTCTAATTTCATCCTCCCTCGAACAATTTGACCCTTTTCAACCATGTTGTGAACCACATCTAGAACAAGAAAATATATCTCCCCAACCTCTGTCTAGCACAACGAATAATGAAAAGTTATCCCTTAGAAAGCATCAAACAAATACATACCAATAGAAGAGTGATAATTTTTACTATATGAAAGCTCAAAAAAAGACATATGTTGTACCCAAGATCAAACAAATTCCAAGATGGTCACCCACAACATATCCTCCAATTAATGGATAGTTTGATATTTCTTCCCATGTCAAGGGGAAACCTTCATTAAAATGTGGTGCCCAACCTCAAAATCTAATGGACCCCTCTTGTGAACATCATAAGACTTTTATTAGTCCTTTTATAATTTTATCCTCCCTTGAAAAAGTTGACACTTCTCGATTGTGCTATGAACCACACCTAGACCCAGAAAATATATCCCCCATCCTCTGTCCAACACAATGGAGAACGAAATAGCCTCCCATATAAAACATCGAATGAAGCCATGCTAATAGAAGAGTGATAATTTTTACTATAAGAAAACTCCACCAAAGGCATATGTTATACCCAAGATCAACCAAATTCCAAGATGCACACCGACAAAACATCCTCAAACTAATCGATAATTCACTCGGTCTACTAGTTTTCCTAAGGATGTAATGTACTAAAGTGGTGTAATTGGGTTCCAAAATCTTGATTCAATCCCTCCAAACTCATGAGGTGAATAACATTTCCCAATCTAAGACAATAGACCATATAAATCCATGCTGCTATAAAACCTCACCAACATACCTATGTACCATGGAATCCACTATGATCTACTAGTTTATCGCTATGAAGTGAGCCTATTTCATCAGCTGATCCACTGCTACCCATATAACAATGTATCCTACTTAATCTATGGATATCCCTATGATAATATCATTCAATATTTCATCCCAGTTCTACTCGAGAACATCCAAGAGTTCCAAAAAATCAAAGGAACACAATGCTTGACCTTCACATGTTGGAAAAACCAACCATCTCACCACAAGCTTCTCTTTTACCAACTTCAACCCGGGCCACTGAAACTAAATCTTCATGCCACAATAAAACTTATAAATTCTTTGGTTTTCCAATACTGATGATTTATTAAACTGAAGAATAACCCTATCATGCACCACTACCTAAACAAACAACTACCCATGTAACAACATCTAATTCTAAAAAACCACCAACCATCCATCCAGATCATCACCATGGCCATCACGGTCATGAAATACCTCTACATTCAAGTCTCTCCACTAAGACTCCTCCAACTACAGAATTAGAGAAGACTAAAATGACATCTATAAGAAACATCCTCACTCACCATCCATTCCTTCATATAATTGTAGGGATCCTAACTTCTCCATCGCTTTCAAAGAATCCACAGATTCCTGAACAACTCCCTTCTGTGAATTTTGGCTCAAATCATTGGCCACAACATTCCCCTTTACTGAGGTGTAAGAGATAAAAAAATCCTAATCTAGAAGAAAATCCATCCACCTCCACTATTTCAAGTTTAAATATCAATGGGAAATGATATTCCTCAAAATATTATAATCAATGAATACTAAAATTTTTCCCTAATGAGTTATTGTCACTACAAATCAGCACAAACCCAATCAGTGATAGCTCTATATTATGGGTGCAATAGTTACACTAGTGGGGTAGTAACATCCCATACCTATAAGAGATCACTACCCACTACTGCATAAAAATTCATCCCAATGCCTGATTAGAATAGTCATAAAACACCTCAAATTCCACCCCTTCCTCAAGAAACCAGAGCTCTGGAGAACTAACCAACCTCCCCTTTAGATAACAAAATGCTTCCTGGAACTATTGAATCCACGCAAATTCCTAGATTATCCTAGTAAAAGCTATCAATGGGGATGAAAATTGAGAGAAATTGGGTACAATCCTCCAATAGTATCATGTAAGACTATTCAAAATGAGAACCTCAACAAAATCATGGATAATTTTCAAGAAAAAGATGCTTTTACATTTAATGGGTCCACTACTAAGCATAGATGAGACACCAAATTCTCATAGAAAAGAACCTATAGTGTAGAAAACATGGACATGGAAAATTTTACATAGAGACAACAGAATCGAAGAACCTAAAAGATGGCCCTGAGCTGCTTGGAATCAACTTATTATGACCTTGATTAGACCAGGATGTCTTCAATAAACATGAAGATGAATTGATCTAAGAACTACCTGAACATATAATTCATAAGTCTCGTGAAGACAGCTGGTGCATTCGTAACACTGGAGATAATGAACACAAAATAAAAGAGATCATACATTCATCGAAAAGTATTCATCGAGATATAAATATCATTCACCCTCAATAGGTGATATCCAAAATGAATATAGATGTTAAAAAATAAAATTCCTCCTCTCAACTAGTCGACAAGATCTTCTATCCTTTAGAGGGGTAACCGTTCTTGACCACAAAATAATTCAACCTCTAGTAGTCTATCCACATCCTTAGACCACTATAAACATTCTTGGAAAACCAGACTGAATCACCCATGATGACACACTATCCTAGATAAAAACCTACCACATCTGATCATCCACCTGGATCCACAACTCCCACAACTTAGAAGGTGCCACGAGATATGGATCGGTCAAAATCGAGGAAGAATCGTTCCACCGACCTATCCTAGACTCAAAATCACATCAATAGGGTTGAGTCACAACCTCCTTGGGGAAAACATCCATGAACTCCTCAAAAAAATTGGGAAATGCAAACATCCCAATGTCTACTAATTCTAATGATAGCTCAACTAGCATGGAATGAAGAGGATCTATACATTGACTACCTACCTGACAGCCCCAGTCAACTATAAAAACTATGCTCCGACCATCCATATATGAAAACATGACTTTCTTCATGAATTAGTCGATAAGGACATTCACATTGTACAACCATTAGATGCCAAAAAATACATCATGTGGATACATATATATCTAAAAAATATTCTCATGGTATTTATGAGGACCCATCAACATTCTACTTCATCGACACTCATTGAATAAAATGGTCGGGCCTTCAACTAGAATACAAAACAATAGAGGAACATGAATCCCGTCAATGTCTAGTAATAAAGTGTGGGATAAAGAGGGTGAAACAAAAGAGTGAGAAGATTTTAAATCGAAAAAATCACAATAATGTGTACAAAACAAACTCATCCATACTTTAATGATATCTGGCCCTACTGGAACTACAACCTCTACTATGTGTTATTGACCATGACCACCTCATTATCCCCTATACTAATTACCACCTCCACCACCAAGACCTAGTTGAGGTCCCTGAGTAACATACTGAGTTCAACCTCTACATGCTCCATCTCCCCTTGGTGGATCATGAGCTTGCTATCTCTAATGCTCAAATGGCCTAGCTAGAAACTACTGCTAAGAATAGCAGTGAACCTACCCACCTCTACCATATAGATCTTGAATTAATATTGGGACCTAATTCTGATGATGGACATAGACTCCAATAATGAAACGCTTCAGTCCCAAATTCAAAAGAAATTAATGAGAACCTCTATCACCAGAATGTTAGAAAAGATGCTGTTGAAGTCGACTCCTCTCTAGCCGAAACCTCGATGGACATGGAACCAGAAACATGCTATATGAAACCATGACTCTAGAAGAACCCTAATAGCTCCCCACTATTGGTAGACCTCATCATGAGTGCATCCTCTCAATCACCTCCTCCTTTTCTTATCCTCTAAATACTTTAGTAATGTAATGGGAGTAACCGTGTGCTGGATATAAAGATGAAGTTCCTCCTCTAAGAGTCTCACATGATACTCCTCGTCCAAAAAATGACTGTGGGAAAATGAAGTAGATCTTTTGAATTAATCCCCAAATCTTATTCCAAAATACTATCATGATGGAGGGAGAGTAACTGATTCCTCTTCTCAGCCTTCATAGTTGATGAAATGAATTCCACTTAGAAATACTCCTTGAAATCGACCCATAGATGTCAGCCACCATCATATCCCCCAGTTATAATGTCTAACACTGATGTGAAGCTCTTTTCATCTGACTCACTACCAAAGGATCCCAGTACTCCATCAGAGACCAGACTAAACTGATGGTGATCTTGAGATCCTCGATCCATCTCTCTGTCTCATTTTCTGAAACACTCCTCTCATACATTCCCAAGGCCTACCTCTAGAAATCATGTAACATTGTCTACCACTGGTCATCCCTCTCTACTGGATCAACCATCCACCGATCAACCACATTGGTCTACTGATACTCCACTTCCCAGACCACACACGGATGATGAAAAAGTTCTATAGATGATAGTTAAATAAAAAATTATTAAGCCTGAATAGTATGTAATGTTTTCTACGATTCATTTGGAGTCATTTAACTCATTTAGGTATCTATTTAAAATTTCACAAAACCCCCCAATTCAATTAAGAACACAAATCATAATTTTTCATGTACTATTACTAAGGTATATATCTTTCAAATGTTGTATCATCACCTTTTCATTCTGTAGGCTTAGAGTCCATGAATCCGATCATGGGAGGCCCTGAAATACCATGTCGTAATCAGTCTTCCCTATCTTAGGTTAATAAGTAGGATCGCCTAACATTGTTTCCTTAACAACACATTTAATCCTCACCATTCCAAACTGTACAATCCAACATATTTGTTAACCATCACCTTTTATACCTTTATGTAATGATCCCTCCCCCAAAGATACCCCTCCTCGGCTGACAATAAGAAAGGGAGATAATGAACCCTATGTCCCGCCTCCAGTAGCCCTCATGGTGGAGACCAACACCAAGGGTATACAATTTCAGAAAAATGGGAGACATTGCCTTTTTTAAGAAAAAGAGATTGAGATATAAGATGTATGAACAACAAAAAAATATATGACATATTAAAAGGAAATCAAAAATCTATCCCACATGCATGTTGAAAATAAAACTGTTTCAAATGAAATAAAACTCCAATGTACCAAATGTATAGCTTAGTAGTGACACAAAAACTATCCAAATGTCTGAGCTAGTAAGGTCTAGAATGGTCCACGTAATCCTCTTAGAAACCTAAATGATGTTATATACATATATATATAGGGTGAGCATACAAGTATATGAAATAGGAAAACAAAAGTCTCTCATGCACAAGTGATAGGAGTATAATTATGCACCCATGAGAAGACAATAGAACCAAAAAACACCCACCACGGTATACTATCCATCTCTCCCTCACCAAGGAACACTAACTATGTAATAAAAGTCATGTAAAGTAATTTTATAAGAACATTGTTTCCGCTGGAAATGGGGATTACCTTGTTTGTTTAAGATTTAAACTTTCCAATAGGTTTATAACGGGTTTATTCATTGAACCAGAAACACCCAATGATTCTATATCGATTTGGACCTACTTTCCAAAGGTAGGCTCTCATTTATTGTGGACCGATGAGGCTTAAGAATTTTTTTTGGTCTATAGCATGGGAGGTCAGGATAATCACACCATTTTGGGGTAATTATTTCCTACTCTGGGACTCTCTTATAGATTTATGTTAAGTTCACAAATTCTTATTAATTCACCAAGCCTGAAAATGATTTTTCCTTTAGATTTGGATGTCGATGATTGATATGTATGGGATTTGGATAATCTTTTATATGTATTTTTAGTTTCTCATCGACGGAGAATCATCTATATGTATTAGAGATTCTTAGTCAATGGTATCCTTCAATATATTATATTGAAATCTCTTGGTCATTATGATGATCATACTAGGTTTAAATCCACTTAGTGGTGCACTTGATGTTTATTTTCCTTTTGAAAGACATGGATTATTTCAGAGTTGGGATCATTCCCATAGATGGGATACCTACATATCCTCTTTAAAAAGGAATCATAACCCACATAGTTGGATAGGAAGGATATAGTTTAATGTCACATGGGATGGAAAATAATTAATGAAAGATGGGATTGAACCTTACAAAGGCTTACTACATACACTACTTTTATGGTAGAGATCAAAGACCATGTAGTTTGGGTGAATAATATAGTGATTATCATGGTTAACGGCCCAAAAATAGATGTTGTGATTACTTTTACTCTCTAAGCTCACACGATTCATGATCGGTGTGAGAAAAAATAGGTATCAGTAAACCTGATTATTGTGCCACAAAATATTTAGTCACAAGAAAGGATGCGAAGCTTACGTATGCATGACTGCCCAAGTAGATGAAGACCAGGACTTACTTCAGGAAAGAATCCCAAGAGTAGGTTCCATAAAGGTATTTGTACTTTATAGAGATTTGGAGTTATAACACGGGGCTTATTCCTAAGGTGGATGCCCAAATTAAAGGGGACTGATAACGTGGGGGCATACGCCTGAGAAAGAGGCCCAAATTAAAAAGGGACTTATGATTGGGGATTATTACTAAGAAGGAGGCCCAAATCAAAAGAAATTTAGACTGGGGCTTACTCATATGGAGGATGCCCAATGTTAATAGAAATTATGACTGGGGATTACTCCTGAGAAGGAGGCCCATGTTAAGGGGACATGAGGCTTACTCCTGAGGAGGATGCCATAAATCAAAGTATCTTATCATCTTAAAGGATGAGGTTATATGGAGGAAACCTCTAACTGTAGTGACATAAAGCTTTTATGTCATGAGGTTTTGGGAGAGGTTCTTATAGAATTCATTTCTGATAAAGAATCCAATAATGGAAGCATTCCATAGTTGGATTTGAAAAGGGGTTTGAGGGATAATATCATGAATAGGAGAGGTGAACATGAGAAAGGCACACAAATGAAGTTGACGCACATGTATAGGTTGTGTAAGTCATTTGGCGCACAAGTCTTGGCCACACAAGGGTACTTGTATGGCTTGGGTTCTCCTGGGCGATGAAGAATTTGTAGGGTAATACTTGGGTGAGACTTAACTCAAGCCTTTAGTATTATCCTAAGATGTTTCCAAAATGGCAGCACATAACATTCATCAAAATGGTAGGGCGACACACAAGTGTTTTTATTTTTAAGGAGGTCTGGACACTTAGGTGTTCATGTTTTGATGAATTCCAAACACTTAGGCCCTATTCAACTCCTTTAAGTCTTCCATTATATGTAAAATGTTACCTTAGAATCCTTCAGAAGTGTTGATTTGAAGACTTGGGTGACCAGATCTTGAATTTGAATTTTGGAAAATCTGTCCCTGAATGGGGTCCCACATGCGCTATTTATAGGCCACCTTGAACGATATGAAAAAAATCAAATAGGGTGTGCCAGTGAGCTTCAAGACGTATAGGTGGTGCACAAGTGACCTGTGCGCCTCACTCCAAATGGGCTCCAAGTCCATGAATTTGCCAAAAATTTTCATGTTCTTCAAATGGTGACCCTATTTGTGCTTAAGGTATTCCCCTTTGCCATTTGTTGGAATCTATGACTAAAAGGAGAGTTAAGGAAAGTCCCCTCTCAAAGTTGGATCTGATATGGAAAGAGGATTGGGCTTTGAGGTAAATCCAGAGAAATCAAGGGTCTTTGGCACGCATGTTTGGCCTGCAGATGCTGGGGTGCGCAAGTATGGCGAGCAGTGATCTGGATCACCTATATTTACAGGCTCATTCCCGTGCACACTCACTCGGCTTCTAGAAACTTGAGCTCTCATCGCACAGGTGCTTCTATCTTCGGCGAATCACCTTTCTAGTTTTTTTTTGGCGCTTCTACAGAAGGTATTTGACATGCGTGCCATATCTAGGGCAGTGAAACTTTTGCGCCAAATTGGGACTAGCGCGCCTTAATGCCATTTCCATTTTTTGGATTTCCTTCATCAAAATTTCACAAAACAAACTTACTTAAAAGTTGATTATTTGATCTTTGTGGAGATTCAATGGCTCACAGAAGAATTGGATCAACTGATGAGTTGGCCAACAAGAGAATATATGACATGATGAATTTCATCATCCATGAATATTATGTTATCCGTGATAGCACTCCCCTGGATTTTGCTAATTATTTGAAGAAATATCATGCCAATTTTCCACAGAGCATCTAATTTCCTTTGTATGGCCATGGTCACCTTCAAGGAGTCTACGTTCCAGATGCAAATAATTATATCCCTCATTCCTGTTTTCAGACCTACACCAATTTCTCATCAGAAAATGTCTCAGTTTTAGGATCATTTTTCAATTTCCGGGATAGTGGAGAAGGCATACATAATGCATCATAGCACATGTGCTCCAAATATGAAGCTTCACATGCCTGATCTAAAGCCGCATTGCTATCCCTCTATTTTCTGAAATTATTAGATGGACCAATCTAAGGGATGGAAGAAAACTTGGAATTTCTATCCTGTAGGAGTTGTGAAGACAAATTCGATGTGGGAATATTGGGTCTGACAAACCTTTGCAGATTTTGTCGATGATCTAAAGGGAGCTGTAATATATGACGCTATCTGGGCTGGGCAGAAATATGTCTACAGAAATGAAAATTTCATGCTATAGTTAATCAGCCGATGGATCCTGGAAACGAATTCTTTCCATATAACTCATGAAGAAGTAGGCATTAGTTTGTGGGATGTCTAAAAGATTTCAGGGACTCCAATTTTGGGAGATATGTCTAATGAATTCATCCCCCCAAGGTGACCTAGAATGATTCAGAGAAGACTCCATATTTGGATCGAGAGTTAATGAAAATATTCTACAAGCTTAAGAATACCACCACCATGTGAACCCACTACATAAACGATATCCATCCAGAGGATTGGATGGACATGTTTATGATTAAGAATAGGGAGGAGGGAACTTCCTACACTCATCCTACTAGTTTCCCTAGAGTATCAAAGATGGGTTCTCTAGACACATTTTGGCTAATTCTGGAAGCATGAGAGTTTGATATGTGGGGGTATGAAGTGAACCAGAAAATTCCAGCGAAGACCTGTCTGGTAGGATTTTTGGCCTTGTGGCTCAGTGTTTACCTTTTATGAGTTCGGGATTCGAAAGGAGGTGTGAGGTCGGGGACCTCTATCGTTGTAGCCAAGATGGATGAAAGAAAGATGGTTGTGCTGGCCACCCCATATTTGGCAAAGATTCATAGGATCTTACATCATGTTTATATAGGTATGTCTCCTCTAAGAATAGTGGGACTATTCCATGTTTTATGGGGACAGATCACCACCCACTTCAAGACATATGTTGTACAAAGTGGGTTATCAGTTCCTAGAAGATCCTTCCGACCATCTATTGAGGACTTTTCTGGAATTTCTCCCTTATCCCTCAATTCTTATGATATCAAAATAAGGCTGAGCATGTTCAAGGGGTTTCACTTATTTCCTTATGGAAATCCTCCAACAGGGTGGTTTTTTGATGATGGAACAACTATCCTAGAGTTAAGGCCATATATGATGGCATGTAGAGATAGTACACTAGCCATGAGGATTAATGGTGAAATTATATGTGAGGCCTATGCTCCATACGGATTCGCACGTCAATTCAAATGTCTACATCAAATTACCATATCCCCTCCAGTTCATGTTAAGTTAGAGCAGAATCTGATGGTTTCTCATCAACTATGGTTGCTGACATCTATGGAGAAGACTGGGGCAGTATTCGATGTACTGAATATTTAAGTGACAAGTAGATTGACTACACAGTATGCCGAGAGCTGGGTAGCATCATACCCTGAAGGGGTACTCAATCAGCCATTCCCTCGGGTGGGGATAAAGAAGAGAACCATTAGGAAATAAGCTCTTCATTTGGAAGGTGAATCTTCCTCACCCAGAGCTCATTCATCGAATTCCATTGATGAGGACGATGAGGCTCAGAATGTGTCAAAGCGGCCTCCTAACATATATAATCTTCCTGCCAGAGTCAAGAGACCTACTCCATCGACTCCTGCTGAGTTACATCATTGAGGAAATTTAGTCTCCATTTTTTAAAGAGTAATAAGTTTCATTTTATTACCCTTTATATGTGATTTCAGAAGCTGGGAATAAGTTGAAGTCCAAGATTGCAGGACTCTCCTCGCAGAATTCTGGTGCACATTCTAAATATTTAGGACCAGTGTTTGTCCGGACATGGTGGAGTATATATTGCGATGCTGAAACCACTTGGATGGACTTATGCGAAGGGCTGCATATTCCTGGAGTGGAGAATCTCTGGGCTTTATCTAACATCCTTTTTGAGGAAAACCCCAATTAATTGAGGGATTACATCAAAGAGATATAAATTCTCACATATTCCACTAATGAGTTAGTTCCTATCACTAAGAAGGTGAAGGAATGATGGACCGTGGTACCACTGAGGGGATAAGTCCTTCATTAGACGATGAGTGGGGTGATTACGTGGCTCCTGAAGATGTAAGATTCCTTTTTCTCATATTTCTATTTGCATTGGAATTTGAATTTAGTCAAATCGTTGTTATTCAAGGAAACAATCTTCTCCATCCTACAGCTTGTAATGGAATGAACCGCTGATATCCCTTCGTCGTGGTATAGAACTAGTGGCACTACTCATGGAGCCATTGAATCTCCTCGTGATCCGAGTGATGTATATCCAGGCCAACAAGTCATGGATGAGTTGATATAAATGGCCTTATTTTCTTCAATACATGTTTTTAGAGATGATGATGCCAATCCACCCAAAAAGGACAAGAAGAAAAGGCATCGAAGAAAGAATACCACACTCAAATTCTTTATCAGTAGTGGTAAGTCTTTCTGGTTGTCATGAATCTTAACTTATGAAAAAGTTCTCAAAATTCTCAAGATTGAAGGGGCTTCTTAATTTTAAAAATTAAGGGAATGGACTGACCATCCTCAGTGTGAAATGTAGGGTGCTATAGAATGACTGCAATTTCCTACTGAAATGGCTATTCTTGAAGAAATACTGAGAGCAGATGAGATGACGTCTGTTACCCACACCACTCTTGTTTCAGATGCCAGGAGAGAAAATACTTCTGGTAAATTAACAATACTTTATAGAACCTCAAATGAGACAAAAAATTACTTCCATTCTATGATGTTTTAGGTTCAACACATGCACGAGAAAAGTTTTCAATCACCTAAGTGTACCCCACAACTGTCTTTGAATGAGATATCTGGGGTTAAGGATTGCTAGATGAAAGTCACAAAGAAGACATGTCGAGTGCTCCCACTGGTGAGATTAACCTGGGATCTGAGACATCATTGGATAAAATGATGAATCATGGAATTTCCTTAAAAGAAATTTTAGAACTTGTTAAATTACCACGTGATTTAGTAGATTTTCGAGATCTAGCTATAGAATAAACTGGATGTGAGTTTCATCATTTGTCCTACTAATCTTCTCTTGATTACACTTATAACCATGTTTGGTTATAAAATGTATAGTTCCATCTGAAGAAAATGATGAACCAACAACTCTTGAAAGGGGTGTAGACATTGATGTCAAACCTGTTATTTTAGAAACAATAGCTCAGGTGGAACTTAGCATGGAAGACCCTCCTAAAACCCATCCTGAAAATCTTGTTGAAGCTTGGAAAGATGGGGAAGAGTCTTGACACGTTTCTAATCTACTATTAGGTAAAAGATGATGATATTTGTGGCTTAATTAACCTGCAAGGCAATCAATATACTTTTATTGTCTTTTGAAACTAACCATACTTTAAATTGACCAAACAGGTCCGTCATCATCAATGGATAGATCTAGAGGTGAAGCCTCAACCTCATCCCAAATAATATCCGAAGGTGAAGCAACCAGGGTAAGGGAAGGAGTAGAACATGGCACTTCTTTAAGTTCATTAATCCCAGACTATGTTCTTCTTTCTGATAGTGATGCCAAATCAGACCCAGAGGTGCAAATGGTGCACCAATTCTCATGTCGTAAGGCATGGAAAAATAAATGGAAGATAATATCTGAGGTTCCTCTTGAAGAGATAACATTTAAAATTTCAAGACTTTTATCCCAGTTCATCATGTCGGGACTTGGCGATTTTGGATATCAAGAAATCCATGTCGCAGTGAAACAAGTACTTTGAAGTAGGGAGCAAGAGAAAAGATGTCATCAAGACATAATCAGAGCTAAATTGCTGTCCAATATCAGTGAATTTCAGACAGCAGTGTTCTGAGATGAGGTTGATCATGCTGTAAAGATGAAGGAGATGAGGAAAAAGATCAATTAAAATAGTCACTACTACAAATTGGCATTTTATCAGAGCTAAAAATCGACATTAATAGAGCTAGAAAAGCATAGTTAGGGATGGAGATGATAAAGGGGACCCCCCCCTTTATCTTCATCGGCAGTTATAGTGCTTCTATAGCGCTGATAAGGGGGTGCCTTTATCAGCGCTATCTTTAGTGCTAATAAAGGGCCCTATTATCAGTGTTCAGGATAGTGCTGATAAAGATTTCCATTATCAACGCTCAAGATAGCGCTGATAAAGGCACCTTCCCCTGCACCTGCAGAACTGGTACCTGCATAAACCGGCACCTACACACTTGTACAAAACAGAACCTGTACACCTGTAGAAAACAGCACCCGCACACAATATTTTGACAAACAATGCTATATACATTTACTTAACATAATGAATAAAAAACACACTAATATATACATTTCAAACAATGTTTTACATGGTTAAAATTACAATTATACAAAAATAGTTATACAAATTAATGTTTCATCCATTGATATTCGTGATCCACTCTCAAAAATTGTCGTCAATGGGATTTGTTGCCGAACAAAGAATCTGAACTCACGGAAAAAAATTCACCTATATAAAAAACAAATATTATGTTAGTAATACAATAATGAAATAAATTAAAACATTAATATGAAAGAATACATTAATATGGAAATTTGAAACTAAAATATGGAAATGATAAACTCAAATGTTTTCATTTTGATAACAATGAAAGAGAATAATGTAAAATCAATATGTTTTTGGATGATTTAACTCATTTAATAAATACTGATTTTTTATCTAATGAAAAGATATTTCGGTCACACCGTACGTTGGATTGAGGTGAAGTCGATTCATAAACCTCAAAAATGACTCATGGATTGTTTTCTTAAAGTATCAAAACAATCCGAATGCATTTTCTTGGTTTTCCGTATGTCACTTGTGTTGTTTTCTAAAGTTTATGTCAAGTTCAAACTGATATCAAACATTTTTAGCCATATTGGTCACACCGTGCATCGGATTGAGGTGTGATTGATTTGTACACATCAAAATCGACTCATGGATCATTTTCCTAAAGTATCAAAACAATATGAATGTGTTTTCATAGTATTTCGTATGTTAGTATAGCATCCCGCCATTTTATAACAAAAACTTTCATTACATTACACAAATCTGAGGATCATTAAGGTTTAGTGTCTTGGAAACAAGGATCATAATACATAAAAAAAACATAAAACATTCTTCTTAAACACTTGCAAGACATCTCCTTAAGTTCATTCTAGGTTCATTACTGCATCTCATAACCTGGGGACATACATCAAAAGAAAGGGTGAGCAGAAGGCCCAGTAAGGGAAACAAGAGGAACATTTTACATGTGAACTTGAGATACTTCAATAAGGACATGAAAAGAACTTTAAGGCATGAGAAAGAAATCATGAGGCATTTCATAATAAAAATAAAATTTTTCATAACTTGAAGATGTGGCTACATCATTTAACATAGACAATCATGAACATATCACCAAGGTCCATCCCCAAGGTGTCATTTGAAAATTTCCAAGGTTATTCACCAAGGTATCGTGAAAATTGTAATCTCTAGTGGTTACATCATTACCCAATGCATTGGAGCGCTATCAGGGCGCACCCTTAAATTTGACTTTATTATCATGTGAGCCACATATATCATCATCAAACATTTCATAAATAACCCACATAGCATAAAATAAATGGGTTTCATTTCATAATCATAACGTTTTAAAAACTGCTTTAAAGACATGATCTTTACGTCACTTTAAACCCACGGAAAGGGAAAGCGGGTCTCATGTATGTAAATCCCAGAATTTAAAATGGAACATTTTGATATATATGTGAATACCCTTTTAGAAATAAGAGCTTTGAGTATTCACTTTATAACATAAAATAATTTTTGAGAAAAGAGAGAGGCATTTTGAGGGGAAAATTCTGCAGCATAACAGCTAAGTTTCGGGGTTTTAGAAAACATTGAAATGAGAGGGGACATGGGTCACCCACTTATAAATGATCCATAAAACAGTAGGGTGAAAGAATAAGAAGGACATATGGACATGGTAATGAAATTTTAGGGACATAACATTTGAAATGAAAAACATGGAAGGAAAAAGATTAGATTTCTCTTATGAAAATTCGGCAGCCTTACGGCGTCACTTAACTTCAAAAGAAAATGATTTGACAAGATCAAAAAAGAGTCCCTCATCATATGATAATAAGAGATCAGTATGATTGATATAGAGATCATACCCCAACATAATAAAAAGGAACTTGAAAGATTTGACATGAAAATCGAACTTGAAAAATGAGAAGGGTGAAAGAATCCCTTAAAAATTCGGCAGCCTAACGGCGTCACTTAAACATTCTTAAAACGAATTGATGAGAGCAAGGGGGGGTCTCTCATCATATGAACCTGAAATAGGCAGTAGGATGAATATAAAAGAACATCCTCCAACATAAGAACATGGAGTATAAAAGAAATGACATAAAAGAGATTACTTGAAAAGAAAGAGAGGGGTCAGATCCCTTACCTTAAAATGTGACTCTTGAAACTCAAAGGATTGGACCTTGAGGGCTTGGGGGCACCTTGGGAGGACTCTTTGGAAGGTAAGAAGACCAGAACTTCGTTGGGGGAGATTTGGGAGTGAAAACTAAGGGAGGAAAGGGTGGGTATTTATAGGGAAAGTGAGGGGACAAAGCATTAATGGCCAAGGGACACCTCACTAGTGGTTTTGGCAAAACCATGGGCTTGCCCACGGTATTTGCCCATGGTATTGTCCACTTGGGACACCTCACACCTTATCTTACTATTCATAATTCGACCATATTGAATATATACTTAATACATCATTTAATGATGTCATTAAACACCCGTAACTTAAAAACTATACTTTCACTATTCACCGAAAATTCAACTTTCTCAGAATAATCCCAAAATTTCACATTAACCAAATATCAATGCTCTGATTTCAAAAATGAAATCCATTTTATAAAAATAATTTTCTAAATATTTTTAATTTAATTTTTAAATAAAAACACTATTCATCGAAAATTCATTTTTTTCAGAAAAATCCCCAAAAATTACCTTAACATAATATCGATGCTCTGAGTTCAAAAATAAAGTCATTTTTATAAAAATAATTTTCTATTTATTTTTAATTAAATTTTTAATTAAAAAACACTATTCATCCGAAAAAACTAATACTTGAATAATAATTTATGAAACCGTTATTTAACCATTTTATTGAATCACATTACTTAATCAAAGTGCCTAGCTTATTTTAATACTTTCTTTTAGTGAGATTACTAATCCATTTGGACACATTATTAATCCTAATCATAAAAATCACTATTCATAATTTACTATTCATCAAAAATCAAGTTGATCTTATTAGATTCTAAATTTAGTACTGAACATAATTGCAGAAGACCATTTTTTGAAAATCATTACACATTTTTAATTATTTAGGGTTTACATAAACATATTTAAAATATCCTTTTTCTAAAAATTCATCAAAAATTTGCATACTATATTTATCCGGTCATTTGAAAATTCATAAAAGAAATCGAAATTTTATTTAAAACAAAGGATTACACAAGACAGTTACGGTCTCCTTTCATACCCCTTATCACACCAGCATAGGACCTAAGTGTAAGGTGTGCTAAGGTGAGAGAATCTGAGGGAGGCTCGGCCAACAACGCACGAGTAGTAATTTCTATCAGTTTGAACTTCTCGTGAAGGCGATTCCGTTCTAGCTTTATACGATGAAGTTCAGCTTGGGTTTAGTCCAGAGCAAAGGCTAGTGGTGCTACCTCCTTCCCAAGTTCTGTTAGATGGGCTTCGATCGGTCCAAGACTACTGGGTGAGGCCATCAAATCTTCTTTCTATATTAATTAATCAAGATTGCTTGTATTTAGAGACAATAGTCAAAATGTTTAGTTTCCAGCGGTCATATTGACCAATGGTCAAATAACAGTCAAAACTCAACAGTCTCATTTTAATTATACTCATGTTACCAAATGAAAATTTTTTGATGAGTATAACAATAACACATAAAATTAAGAAACAAAATTTATTTAAAAAAAAATTTCGGGTCGTTACAATCTTCCCCCCTTAAGAAATTGCGTCCTCGCAATTTTAAAATTGGGTTTTGAAATTTCATTGAAAGTCCCACATCAGAAAAGGAGTTAGTAAAACTATTACTTTAAAATAAAGAACAGGAAGTACAAAGGTCACCCGAGTTAACCCACACTAGGGTTCCATGTAGGAAAACACGGACATGGAGGAAAAAACAAAGGGTCAAGTTCTAAGGGAGAGTGATAGAGAACATGATTAGAAGAAAGTTAACCATGAGAAAATCCCAAACTTATGATGCGTGTAAATGGTCTTTGATTACCTAGTAGGAAACGTAAACCAACAACATTTTTGTTTTACGTTTCTTTTCATAATTTTGAGGATTTCATTTACTACATAGAACAAAAACATAAGAAAATATACCTACCTTCAAGTAGAGTTTCATCCTTTAACAAGTCCCTACAAACACTAATCTTTTCTTTAAATGATGAGAATTCAAAAACACTTGGTCTCAAAAAAGCACAAGAATCATCTTCTATAGAATCACATAATCTACAAAAGATTAACTATCTATTTCTTCTATCTTTAAACATTATCCCAAAAACAGAAAGGTTAAGGTAAAACAACTCTTCAAAAAGAAAGAATCCCATAGGAATGGAAACTACTTTTAAATCATCAAAGTTCCATGGTACTACCCAAAGTTCATCATAGACCATTCCATAAATAACGGTCCTTAAAATTCCTCAAAACAAACCAAACTAAGATTGAAACCCAAATACAAGAAGGATTTGATAACATAGTCTTCCAAAACAACTTCATTGTTCATCTCCAGACAACATCAACCACTCCTAACATCTTATAAAAAAAGTAGCTAACCTAAACATATTTTAGCCAAGATAGGTTAGTCATTCCCATAAGTAACCTAAATTACTATAAGTTCACCTTAAATTCATCAATTCTTCAAAATATAAGTCAACCTTACTCCTCAATGAAAATATCGTAGTAATCTATTTACCTCAATCAAATATGGTTCCCAAAATAATGAACGTCTTCCAAAATAATAATCATATTTTAATCCCCTAATCATCCCTGTCATATTAATACGAAAATCGTCGCATTTCCTATCACATTGGTTGTCGGAACATGTTCTTCCATTTCCCACCATTAACTAAGAAGAGAAAGCATAACTAGGGGCTTAAGTACTTAGCTAATAATCATGAAAAGGAACTGAAAGCATATAAGGATAACTTGTATATGAAAGGTATACCCTAACTTGTGATCTCCTAGGTTCCCATATAGGTTATGAATGATCATATATTCTTATGTGAACCTTTATTTCATTTTATCTTCGTTCCTTTAACAATGGTTCATACCAAGCTTATGAATTTACCAAAGCATATCCCCCGGGAGTGTCGTAACCAAGAGTGCAGCAAGGCCCGTTGTCGTGTACCAGTTCCCATTCGAGTCTAGCTCAAAGCGGTGTTTTCGGGTTTTACCCCTATGTACATCTGTGCCAGAGCCACCTCTACCTGCTCGTATCTAGACAGGGATGTATTTGCTTGGCAACCCCTTACTCAATACTCACCAAAATACCAGGAAGATTTCCTATATTAAACTTTTCTATAGGGTTCTTCCTAGAGTTTTCATATCCTAATTTCCACAAATAACTAAACCATCCTTTGATACCAACTATAGCATCCCGCCATTTTATAACAAAAACTTTCATTACATTACACAAATCTGAGGATCGTTAAGGTTTAGTGTCTTGGAAACAAGGATCATAATACATAAAAAAAACATAAAACATTCTTCTTAAACACTTGCAAGGCGTCTCCTTAAGTTCATTCTAGGTTCATTACTGCATCTCATAACCTGGGGACATACATCAAAAGAAAGGGTGAGCAGAAGGCCCAGTAAGGGAAACAAGAGGAACATTTTACATGTGAACTTGAGATACTTCAATAAGGACATGAAAAGAACTTTAAGGCATGAGAATGAAATCATGAGGCATTTCATAATAAAAATAAAATTTTTCATAACTTGAAGATGTGGCTACCTAATTTAACATAGACAATCATGAACATATCACCAAGGTCCATCCCCAAGGTGTCATTTGAAAATTACCAAGGTTATTCACCAAGGTATCGTGAAAATTGTAATCTCTAGTGGTTACATCATTACCCAATGCATTGGAGCGCTATCAGGGCGCACCCTTAAATTTGCCTTTATTATCATGTGAGCCACATATATCATCATCAAAAATTTCATAAATAACCCACATAGCATAAAATAAATGGGTTTCATTTCATAATCATAACGTTTTAAAAACTGCTTTAAAGACATGATCTTTACGTCACTTTAAACCCACAGAAAGGGAAAGCGGGTCTCATGTATGTAAATCCCAGAATTTAAAATGGAACATTTTGATATATATGTGTATACCCTTTTAGAAATAAGAGCTTTGAGTATTCACTTTATAACATAAAATAATTTTTGAGAAAAGAGAGAGGCATTTTGAGGGGAAAATTCTGCAGCATAACAGCTAAGTTTCGGGGTTTTAGAAAACATTGAAATGAGAGGGGAAATGGGTCACCCACTCATAAATGATCCATAAAACAGTAGGGTGAAAGAATAAGAAGGAAATATGGACATGGTAATGAAATTTTAGGGACATACCATTTGAAATGAAAAACATGGAAGGAAAAAGATTAGATTTCTCTTATGAAAATTCGGCAGCCTTACGGCGTCACTTAACTTCAAAAGAAAATGATTTGACAAGATCAAAAAAGAGTCCCTCATCATATGATCATAAGAGATCAGTATGATTGATATAGAGATCATACCCCAACATAATAAAAAGGAACTTGAAAGATTTGACATGAAAATCGAACTTGAAAAATGAGAAGGGTGAAAGAATCCCTTAAAAATTCGGCAGCCTAACGGCGTCACTTAAACATTCTTAAAAGGAATTGATGAGAGCAAGGGGGGGTATCTCATCATATGAACCTGAAATAGGCAGTAGGATGAATATAAAAGAACATCCTCCAACATAAGAACATGGAGTATAAAAGAAATGACATAAAAGAGATTACTTGAAAAGAAAGAGAGGGGTCGGATCCCTTACCTTAAAATGTGACTCTTGAAACTCAAAGGATTGGACCTTGAGGGCTTGGGGGCACCTTGGGAGGACTATTTGGAAGGTAAGAAGACCAGAACTTCGTTGGGGGAGATTTTGGAGTGAAAACTAAGGGAGGAAAGGGTGGGTATTTATAGGGAAAGTGAGGGGACAAAGCATTAATGGCCAAGGGACACCTCACTAGTGGTTTTGGCAAAACCATGGGCTTGCCCACGGTATTTGCCCATGGTATTGGCCACTTGGGACACCTCACACCTTATCTTACTATTCAAAATTCGACCATATTGAATATATACTTAATACATCATTTAATGATGTCATTAAACACCCGTAACTTAAAAACTATACTTTCACTATTCACCGAAAATTCAACTTTCTCAGAATAATCCCAAAATTTCACATTAACCAAATATCAATGCTCTGATTTCAAAAATGAAATCCATTTTATAAAAATAATTTTCTAAATATTTTTAATTTAATTTTTAAATAAAAACACTATTCATCGAAAATTCATTTTTTTTCAGAAAAATCCCCAAAAATTACCTTAACATAATATCGATGCTCTGAGTTCAAAAATAAAGTCATTTTTATAAAAATAATTTTCTATTTATTTTTAATTAAATTTTTAATTAAAAAATACTATTCATCCGAAAAAACTAATACTTGAATAATAATTTATGAAACCGTTATTTAACCATTTTATTGAATCACATTACTTAATCAAAGTGCCTAGCTTATTTTAATACTTTCTTTTAGTGAGATTACTAATCCATTTGGACACATTATTAATCCTAATCATAAAATCACTATTCATAATTTACTATTCATCAAAAATCAAGTTGATCTTATTAGATTCTAAATTTAGTACTGAACATAATTGCAGAAGACCATTTTTTGAAAATCATTACACATTTTAAATTATTTAGGGTTTACATAAACATATTTAAAATATCCTTTTTCTAAAAATTCATCAAAAATTTGCATACTATATTTATCCGGTCATTTGAAAATTCATAAAAGAAATCGAAATTTTATTTAAAACAAAGGATTACACAAGACAGTTACGGTCTCCTTACATACCCCTTATCACACCAGCATAGGACCTAAGTGTAAGGTGTGCTAAGGTGAGAGAATCTGAGGGAGGCTCGGCCAACATCGCACGAGTAGTAATTTCTATCAGTTTGAACTTCTCGTGAAGGCGATTCCGTTCTAGCTTTATACGATGAAGTTCAGCTTGGGTTTGGTCCAGAGCAAAGGCCAGTGGTGCTACCTCCTTCCCAAGTTCTGTTAGATGGGCTTCGATCGGTCCAAGACTACTGGGTGAGGCCATCAAATCTTCTTTCTATATTAATTAATCAAGATTGCTTGTATTTAGAGACAATAGTCAAAATGTTTAGTTTCCAGCGGTCATATTGACCAATGGTCAAATAACAGTCAAAACTGAACAGTCTCATTTTAATTATACTCATGTTACCAAATGAAACATTTTTGTTGAGTATAACAATAACACATAAAATTAAGAAACAAAATTTATTTAAAAAAAAAATTTCGGGTCGTTACAATCTTCCCCCCTTAAGAAACTGCGTCCTCGCAATTCTAAAATTGGGTTTTGAAATTTCATTGAAAGTCCCACATCGGAAAAGGAGTTAGTAAAACTATTACTTTAAAATAAAGAACGGGAAGTACAAAGGTCACCCGAGTTAACCCACACTAGGGTTCCATGTAGGAAAACATGGACATGGAGGAAAAAACAAAGGGTCAAGTTCTAAGGGAGAGTGATAGAGAACATGATTAGGAGAAAGTTAACCATGAGAATATCCCAAACTTATGATGCGTGTAAATGGTCTGTGATTACCTAGTAGGAAACGTAAACCAACAACATTTTTGTTTTACGTTTCTTTTCATAATTTTGAGGATTTCATTTACTACATAGAACAAAAACATAAGAAAATATACCTACCTTCAAGTAGAGTTTCATCCTTAAACAAGTCCCTACCAACACTAATCTTTTCTTTAAATGATGAGAATTCAAAAACACTTGGTCTCAAAAAAGTACAAGAATCATCTTCTATAGAATCACATAATCTACAAAAGATTAACTATCTATTTCTTCTATCTTTAAACATTATCCCAAAAACAGAAAGGTTAAGGTAAAACAACTCTTCAAAAAGAAAGAATCCCATAGGAATGGAAACTACTTTTAAATCATCAAAGTTCCATGGTACTACCCAAAGTTCATCATAGACCATTCCATAAATAACGGTCCTTAAAATTCCTCAAAACAAACCAAACTAAGATTGAAACCCAAATACAAGAAGGATTTGATAACATAGTCTTCCAAAACAACTTCATTGTTCATCTCCAGACAACATCAACCACTCCTAACATCTTATAAAAAAAAGTAGCTAACCTAAACATATTTTAGCCAAGATAGGTTAGTCATTCCCATAAGTAACCTAAATTACTATAAGTTCACCTTAAATTCATCAATTCTTCAAAATATAAGTCAACCTTACTCCTCAATGAAAATACCGTAGTAATCTATTTACCTCAATCAAATATGGTTCCCAAAATAATGAACGTCTTCCAAAATAATAATCATATTTTAATCCCCTAATCATCCCTGTCATATTAATACGAAAATCGTCGCATTTCCTATCACATTGGTTGTCGGAACATGTTCTTCCATTTCCCACCATTAACTAAGAAGAGAAAGCATAACTAGGGGCTTAAGTACTTAGCTAATAATCATGAAAAGGAACTGAAAGCATATAAGGATAACTTGTATATGAAAGGTATACCCTAACTTGTGATCTCCTAGGTTCCCATATAGGTTATGAATGATCATATATTCTTATGTGAACCTTTATTTCATTTTATCTTCGTTCCTTTAACAATGGTTCATACCAAGCTTATGAATTTACCAAAGCATATCCCCCGGGAGTGTCGTAACCAAGAGTACAGCAAGGCCCGTTGTCGTGTACCAGTTCCCATTCGAGTCTAGCTCAAAGCGGTGTTTTCGGGTCTTACCCCTATGTACATCTGTGCCAGAGCCACCTCTACCTGCTCGTATTTAGACAGGGATGTATTTGCTTGGCAACCCCTTACTCAATACTCACCAAAATACCAGGAAGATTTCCTATATTAAACTTTTCTATAGGGTTCTTCCTAGAGTTTTCATATCCTAATTTCCACAAATAACTAAACCATCCTTTGATACCAACTATAGCATCCCGCCATTTTATAACAAAAACTTTCATTACATTACACAAATCTGAGGATCGTTAAGGTTTAGTGTCTTGGAAACAAGGATCATAATACATAAAAAAAACATAAAACATTCTTCTTAAACACTTTCAAGGCGTCTCCTTAAGTTCATTCTAGGTTCATTACTGCATCTCATAACCTGGGGACATACATCAAAAGAAAGGGTGAGCAGAAGGCCCAGTAAGGGAAACAAGAGGAACATTTTACATGTGAACTTGAGATACTTCAATAAGGACATGAAAATAACTTTAAGGCATGAGAAAGAAATCATGAGGCATTTCATAATAAAAATAAATTTTTTCATAACTTGAAGATGTGGCTACATCATTTAACATAGACAATCATGAACATATCACCAAGGTCCATCCCCAAGGTGTCATTTGAAAATTACCAAGGTTATTCACCAAGGTATCGTGAAAATTGTAATCTCTAGTGGTTACATCATTACCCAATGCATTGGAGCGCTATCAGGGCGCACCCTTAAATTTGCCTTTATTATCATGTGAGCCACATATATCATCATCAAACATTTCATAAATAACCCACATAGCATAAAATAAATGGGTTTCATTTCATAATCATAACGTTTTAAAAACTGCTTTAAAGACATGATCTTTACGTCACTTTAAACCCACAGAAAGGGAAAGCGGGTCTCATGTATGTAAATCCCAGAATTTAAAATGGAACATTTTGATATATATGTGAATACCCTTTTAGAAACAAGAGCTTTGAGTATTCACTTTATAACATAAAATAATTTTTGAGAAAAGAGAGAGGCATTTTGAGGGGAAAATTCTGCAGCAGAACAGCTAAGTTTCGGGGTTTTAGAAAACATTGAAATGAGAGGGGAAATGGGTCACCCACTCATAAATGATCCATAAAACAGTAGGGTGAAAGAATAAGAAGGACATATGGACATGGTAATGAAATTTTAGGGACATACCATTTGAAATGAAAAACATGGAAAGAAAAAGATTAGATTTCTCTTATGAAAATTCGGCAGCCTTACGGCGTCACTTAACTTCAAAAGAAAATGATTTGACAAGATCAAAAAAGAGTCCCTCATCATATGATCATAAGAGATCAGTATGATTGATATAGAGATCATACCCCAACATAATAAAAAGGAACTTTAAAGATTTGACATGAAAATCGAACTTGAAAAATGAGAAGGGTGAAAGAATCCCTTAAAAATTCGGCAGCCTAACGTCGTCACTTAAACATTCTTAAAAGGAATTGATGAGAGCAAGGGGGGGTCTCTCATCATATGAACCTGAAATAGGCAGTAGGATGAATATAAAAGAACATCCTCCAACATAAGAACATGGAGTATAAAATAAATGACATAAAAGAGATTACCTGAAAAGAAAGAGAGGGGTCGGATCCCTTACCTTAAAATGTGACTCTTGAAACTCAAAGGATTGGACCTTGAGGGCTTGGGGGCACCATGGGAGGACTTTTTGGAAGGTAAGAAGACCAGAACTTCGTTGGGGGAGAGTTGGGAGTGAAAACTAAGGGAGGAAAGGGTGGGTATTTATAGGGAAAGTGAGGGGACAAAGCATTAATGGCCAAGGGACACCTCACTAGTGGTTTTGGCAAAACCATGGGCTTGCCCATGGTATTTGCCCATGGTATTGGCCACTTGGGACACCTCACACCTTATCTTACTATTCATAATTCGACCATATTGAATATATACTTAATACATCATTTAATGATGTCATTAAACACCTGTAACTTAAAAACTATACTTTCACTATTCACCGAAAATTCAACTTTCTCAGAATAATCCCAAAATTTCACATTAACCAAATATCAATGCTCTGATTTCAAAAATGAAATCCATTTTATAAAAATAATTTTCTAAATATTTTTAATTTAATTTTTAAATAAAAACACTATTCATCGAAAATTCATTTTTTTCAGAAAAATCCCCAAAAATTACCTTAACATAATATCGATGCTCTGAGTTCAAAAATAAAGTCATTTTTATAAAAATAATTTTCTATTTATTTTTAATTAAATTTTTAATTAAAAAACACTATTCATCCGAAAAAACTAATACTTGAATAATAATTTATGAAACCGTTATTTAACCATTTTATTGAATCACATTACTTAATCAAAGTGCCTAGCTTATTTTAATACTTTCTTTTAGTTAGATTACTAATCCATTTGGACACATTATTAATCCTAATCATAAAATCACTATTCATAATTTACTATTCATCAAAAATCAAGTTGATCTTATTAGATTCTAAATTTAGTACTGAACATAATTGCAGAAGACCATTTTTTGAAAATCATTACACATTTTTAATTATTTAGGGTTTACATAAACATATTTAAAATATCCTTTTTCTAAAAATTCATCAAAAATTTGCATACTATATTTATCCGGTCATTTGAAAATTCATAAAAGAAATCGAAATTTTATTTAAAACAAAGGATTACACAAGACAGTTACGGTCTCCTTACATAGCCCCTTTTCACACCAGCATAGGACCTAAGTGTAAGGTGTGCTAAGGTGAGAGAATCTGAGGGAGGCTCGGCCAACATCGCACGAGTAGTAATTTCTATCAGTTTGAACTTCTCGCGAAGGCGATTCCGTTCTAGCTTTATACGATGAAGTTCAGCTTGGGTTTGGTCCAGAGCAAAGCCCAGTAGTGCTACCTCCTTCCCAAGTTCTGTTAGATGGGCTTCGATCGGTCCAAGAATACTGGGTGAGGCCATCAAATCTTCTTTCTATATTAATTAATCAAGATTGCTTGTATTTATAGACAATAGTCAAAATGTTTAGTTTCCAGCGGTCATATTGACCAATGGTCAAATAACAGTCAAAACTCAACAGTCTCATTTTAATTATACTCATGTTACCAAATGAAACATTTTTGCTGAGTATAACAATAACACATAAAATTAAGAAACAAAATTTATTTTTTAAAAAAAAATTTCGGGTCGTTACAGTTAGTATTGTTGTTTTCTAAAGTTAATGTCAATTTCAAACTTATATCAGACATTTTTAGCCATACCGATCACACCGTGTGTTGGATTGAGGTGTGGTTGATTTGTACACGTTAAAAATTACTCATGTATTGTTGTCCAAAAGCATCAAAACAATCCAAACGTGTTTTCTCGGTATTCCGTATGTCAGTAGTGATGTTTTCTAAAGTTAATGACAATTTCAAACTTATATCAGACACTTTTAACCATACCGATCACAACATGCGTCAGATTGAGGTGAGGTCAATTTTTACACGTCAAAAATGACTCATGGATCATTTTAATAAAGTATTAAAATAATCTGAATGTTTTTGTTCAGTTTTCCATATGTTAGTAGGGTTGTTTTCTAAAATTAATGTCAATTTCAAACTGATATCAGTCACTTTTAGCCATACCAGTAACACTGTGCGTCGGGTTAAGGTGCAGTTGATTCTTACAAATCAAAAATGACTCATGGATTTTTTTCCTAAAGTATCAAAACAATTAGAATGCATTTTCTTGGTATTCTATTTCTCCGTATTGTGGTTTTCTAAAGTTAATGTCAATTTCAAACTGATATCAGACACTTTTAGCCATACCGATCACACCGTGCGTCAGATTAAGGTACTGTCGATTATTACACCTCAAAAATGACTCATGGATTGTTTTCCTAATGTATAAAAACAATCCAAACTCATTTTCTCGATTTTACATATGTCACTTGTGTTGTTTCCTAAAGTTTATGTCAATTTCAAACTAATATCAGACAATTTTAGCCATACCGGTCACACCATCCGTCGGATTGAGGTGTGGTCGATTTGTACACCTCAAAAATTACTCACGTATCATTGTATTAATGTATCAAAAAATCATAATGTGTTTTTCAGTTTTAAATATGTCACTTGTGTTGTGATCTAAAGTTAAAGTCAATTTTAAACTAATATCAATCACTCTTAGCCATACCAGTCACACCGTGTGTCGGATTGAGGTGCGGTTAATTTGTACATCTAAAAAATGACTCATGGATTGTTGTCCTAAAGTATCAAAACAATTGAAATTCATTTTCTCGGGTTTATGTATGTCAGTAGTGTTGTTTTCTAAAGTTAATGTCAATTTCAAACTGATATCATACACTTTTAGCCATACCGATCACACCGTGTGTTGGATTAAGGTGAGGTCCATTATTACACGTTACAAATGAGTCATAGATCAATTTAATAAAGTTTAAAAACAATACGAAAGCATTTTCTTGGTTTTCTGTATGTTAGTAGTGTTGTTTTCTAAAATTAATCTCAATTTCAAACTGATATCAAACACTTTATGCTATACCGGTCACACCATGCGTCAGATTGAGGTTCAGTCGATTCATACACCTCAAAAATGACTCATAGATTTTTTACCTAAGGTATCAAAACAATCTGAACGTGTTTGCTCAGTTTTTGGTATGTCACTTGTGTTGTTTTCTAATCTTTATGTCAATTTCAAACTTATATCAAACACTTTTAGAAAAAAGGGCACACCGTGCATTGGATTGAAGTGCGGTCGATTCATACACCTCAACAATTACTCATGGACCGTTTTCCTAAAGTATCATAATAATCCGAACGCATTTTCTACATTTTCTGTATGTTAGTAGTGTTGTTTTCTAAAGTTAATGTCAATTTCAAACTGATATCAGACACTTTTAGCCATACCAGTCACACCGTGTGTCGGATTGAGGTGAGATAAATTTTTTCACCTCAAAAATGACTCATGGATTGCTTTCATAAAGTATCGAAACAATCTGAACGCATTTTCTTGGTTTTCCGTATGTCACTTATGTTGTTTTCTAAAGTTTATGTCAATTTCAAACTGATATCAGATACTTTCAGACATACCGGTCACACCATGTGTCAGATTAAAGTGCGGTCTATTTATAAACCTCAAGAATTACACATGGATCATTTTCTTAAAGTATCAAAACAATCCAAACACGTTTTATCAGATTTCCGTATGTCACTTGTGTTGTTTTCTAAAGTTAATGTCAATTTGAAACCAGACAATTTTAGCCATACCAGTCACACCGTGCGTCAGATTGAGGTGTGGTCTATTTGTAAACCTCAAAAATGGCTCATGGATCGTTTTACTAATGTATCAAAACAATCCGAACATGTTTGCTCAGTTTTCCTTATGTCACTTGTGTTGTTTTCTAATGTTTATATCAATTTCAAACATATATCAGACACTTTTAGCCATAACTGTCACACCATGCGTCCGATTGAGGTGTGGTTGATTCTTGGACATCAAAAATGGCTCATGGATCTTTTTCCTAAAGTATAAAAACAATCTGAATGCATTTTATCAGTATTCTATATGTTATTAGTTTTGTTTTCTAAAGTTAATGTCAATTGGAAACTGATATCTAACACTTTTAGCCATACCGGTCACACCGTGCATCGGATTGAGGTGAGGTCGATTTGTACACATCAAAAACGACTCATGGATTGTTGTCCTAATGTATTATAAAAATACGAACATGTTTTCTCGGTATTTCATATGTTAGTATATATTGTTTTCTAATGTTAATGTCAATTTCAAACTAATATTAGACACTTTTAGCAATACTGGTCACACCATTAGTCGGATTGAGGTGCGGTCAATTGTTACACCTGAAAAATGACTCATGGATTGTTTTCCTAAAGTATAAAACCAATCTGAACGTGTTTTCTCGGTTTTTCGTATGTCACTTGTTTTGTTTTCAAAAGTTTATGTCAATTTCAAACTGATATCAGAATTTTTTAGCCATACCGGTCACTCCGGGCATTGGAATGAGGTGCTGTCGAACCATACATCTCAAAAATGACTCATGGATTGTTTTCTTAAAGTATCAAAACAATACAATCGCGTTTTATCTATTTTCCATATGTCACTTGTGTTGTTTTCTAAATTTAATATCAATTTCAAAATGATATCAGACACTCTTAGCCATACCGGTCACAACGTGCGTCGGATTGAGGTGTGGTCAATTCTTACACCTCAACAATGATAGATGGATTGCTTTCATAAAGTATCAAAACAATCCAAATGAGTTTTCTCGGTTCTCTGTATGTCAGTAGTGTTGTTTGCTAAAGTTAATGTCAATTTCAAACTGATATCAGACACTTTTAGCCATACTGATCACACCATGTGTCAGATTGAGGTGCGGTCGATTTTGACACATCAAAAATAACTCATGGATCATTTTCCTAAAGTATCAAAACAATCTGAATGTGTTTGCTCAGTTTTCAGTAAGTCAGTAATGTCATTTTCTAAAATTTATGTCAATTTCAAACTGATATCGAACACTTTTATCCATACCGGTCACATCGTGCGTCAGATTGAGGTGTTGTAAATTCTTACACCTAAAAAATGACTCATGAATTGTTTTCATAAAGTATCTAAATAATCAAAATGCGTTTGATCAGTTTTCCGTATGTCACTTTTGATGTTTTCTAATGCTTATGTCAATTTCAAACTTATATCAGACACTTTTATCCATACCAGTCACACCATGTGTCGGATTGAAGTTTGGTCAATTAATACACCTCAAAAATAACTCATGGATCATTGTACTAAAGTATCAAAACAATCAAAATGCGTTTTCTCAGTATTCCATATGTTAGTTGTTTTGTTTTTTAAAGTTAATGTCAATTTCAAACTTATATCAGACACTTTTAGCCACACTGGTCACACCGGAAGTCGTATTGAGATGCGGTTGATTTTTACAATTCAAAAATGACTAATATATTGTTTTCCTATAGTATCAAAACAATCTGAACATGCTTTCTCAGCTTTTTGTATGTCACTTTTGTTGTTTTCTAAAGTTTATGTCAATTTCAAACTGATATCAGACACTTTTATCCATACCGGTCACACCATGAGTCGTATTGAGGTGCAGTTGATTTGTACACCTCAAAAATGACTCATGGATCCTTTTCCTAACGTATAAAAACAATCCGAATGAATTTTCTGAGCTTTTCTTATGTCACTTGTGTTGTTTTCTAAAGTTAATTTCAATTTAAACAGATATCAGACACTTTTATCCATACCGGTTACACCGTGCGTCATATTGAGGTACGGTCGATTTGTACACCTCAAAAACTACTCAGGTATTATTTTCCTAATGTATCAAAACAATAATAATGTGTTTGTTTGGTATTTTGTATGTCACTTGTGTTGTTTTATAATGTTCATGTCAATTTCAAACTAATATTAGACACTCTTATCCATACCAGTCACACCATGTGTCGGATTAAAGTGAGGCCGATTTTTAAATGTCAAAAATGACTCTTGGTTCATTTTACTTAAGTATCAAAATAATCCGAATGTGTTTTCTCAGTATTTTTTATGTTAGTAGTGTTTTTTTTCTAAAGGTATTGTAAATTTCAAACTTATATAAGACACTTTTATCCATATCAATCACATCATACGTCAGATTGAGGTGTGGTTGATTCGTAGACCTCAAAAATTACTCATGGATCATTTTACTAAAGTATCAAAACAATCCGAACACATTTTCTCAGTATTCCATATGTCAGTAGTGTTGTTTTCTATAGTTAATGTCAATTTCAAACTGATATCAGACACTTTTAGCCATACCGGTCACACCGTGCATCAATTTATGGTGCAGTCGATTTTTAAACCTCAAAACTGACTCATAGATCATTGTAGTAATTTATCAAAACAATCCGAATGCATTTGGTCAGTTTCCCATATGTCACTTGTGTTGTTTTCTAAAGTTAATGTCAATTTCAAACTGATATCTACACTTTTAGCCATATCGGTCACACCGTGTGTCAGATTGAGGTGAGATCGATTCGTAAACATCAAAAATCACTCATGGATGGTTTTACTAAAGTATCAAGACAATAAGAATGTGTTTTATCAGTTTTTTGTTTGTCACTTGTGTTGTTTTGTAATGTTTATATCAATTTAAAACTGATATCAGACACTTTTATCCATACCGGTCACACCCCCTCCCTCCCCTTCTGGACACCCTAACACCTGGACACCCCCCTCCTACATCGACACACCCCCTCCTGGACACCCCCACTATTGTACCCCCCCTCCCTCAAAGACACCCCCACCCACATATAAGGGAAACTAAAATTAGAAAATTTAAAATCCAAGATATTGGTTCCCATCGAGATATGAAGATGCTCGTGAGTGGACTGAATGACTATGCATCAGTCGACTTCCACACTATCGACCCGTGTATTCTAATGATTTATGCTTTACTAGAAGGAAAAATCATATCTAAAACCATTATTCATAACCTAAGGATATAAAACATAATAAAGGGTGATTATATATGCTCAATAAGTATAAACAAGGGATATATCAATGATCATATATATATAACATTAGTAGGAATTCACCTTCATCCTATTTGTGTACAATATTCCATCAGGTATGTTTCCCATTCATTTCTACACACATCTATATCATCTTTTGAATATGAGTTTTTGTGACAATCATGGTTATACTGAAGAAATATAAATACAAAAAGGATGAATAAATATTTTAAATGAACTCGTAATTATTTTAAAAAATAAATCATCAGGGATGCTAATTTTTGGATGAAATACGATCTATTTCATAAATCTACAAACATAATAACCACAGTCTTTTCCATTTTTTTGTTTTAGACACCATAGAAACATCAACAAAATTAAGTAATTTGTTTTGATAGGTGTTTGGATAGTGCAATGTTATTATATATACCCGGATACTTTTCTAGTTGTAGATCTTGTAGGCTTGATCATCCTTATGCGCTGGATTCATTCCATGCATTAGACGATATTGATGCACCACCCTATCATAAGAGAATCCTCATTAAATGATAACATAAATTATATAACTAGATGTTTAGTTTTAAAATGTTGGATCTAGTGTATTACAAATTAACAAATGCCTTCATGTGTGGTCGGCTTGTTGGATATCCATGCATTGAATCCAAAAAATAAATCTTTGGAGTATCCAAATTGACTGCAATCAGCATCGAATTCTCCCTAAAAATAAAAAAAGGAATAAGTAAAGAAAGAAATGAAAATATTGTTGATATGATTAAATCTTAGAGTTCTACCCATACATTGTTGGTATTAAAAAGATTCTGTCATCTGTAATTTTGTTTTCAAACTATTTGAGCAGGGATCAAATTATTGTAGCCTCTTTATCAGAATCTATTTCTTCTTTTGAAGAGGTGGTGTGAGGACTAATGACTCCAATTTTTTGTTCATGGGGAAATCCCTTCATTTTTTTTTCATATATGTGGCTGCGAAAAATATAATATGTATTTAGTCATAATTATGATAGTATATTAGATTTTGTAAAATCAAATCTTGAAAACATACCTCATGTATACATTTACAACTGAGGTGCTTAACCATTCATACTTGAGGATTTCAATTAATTTTTCAGCACTAATGAAATATGATTTTTCCTCTCCGTACATATTTTTTTTCAAAATCAAATGTGTGAGCATTTTATCCTATAAAATTTGTATCCACATGAGCCTAAAATGATATTAACTGTGGATATAGAACGGGTGGGGTGAAGGTGCTCTGAGTAGACTATTTTAATCGGTTGGTTGATCCTTGACATAGTTTTGAGTTGATATATCATTTCACCCCTTCTCTTTTTCATTCTATAATAACATTCATCGGTTCAAACCTATTTTCATTAAATTTTAATGGTCCATCTTGGAAAATTACTTGGGAATGGATACCTCCTTGTCGAAAAGTTTTTTTACAAGAACTCACAGCCATGCAATGAATGTTCCAACATATTGTTCAACCATATGAATGTCGTCATTGTCATTTTCAATAGGTAGCTCGACACTCGACTCATTAGTTATGTTAATTGACACTCTGAAATGATCTGTTGGATGTTGTCTCTTGTGTATAATGTTGTTCTGTGTATTGAACATCGTAACCCTCGCTACAAGGTGATAGGTGGGTGTTTATAGATATAAATCATAGTCATTTTCATCCTGTAGAATATTTATACAAGAAAGGTATCATTGTCTATGTGAATCACTTTTCAGAGAAACAGTTATTAAAACATTGACAACCTCAGCTAAGTCAGGTTTTTTTTGGGGAATGTCTTGCCTCAAAGCTGGTAGGGGGTGGGGTGGGATCGTCACACATGAGTTGTTGTTGAGTTATTTCTTCTCTTTTCCTCTCCCCCATCAATGTTTCTATCTTATCTATCTAGTATTGTAATTATTCTTGAAAAATAGAAAAATTTTCTTGTAGAATATCCATTTTTTCATTTTCATTCTCTGGTTTTTTTTGTTTTTGAAAATATGTTCGTGGTGTCACCCCAAAACCCGCACCTCTGACGCAGCCATACTGGTCTGGCCGCTTCAAGGCTGCTAAAAGTATGTCTGCATCTAGTGTTGGTGTTGTTGATTCCTGTGACTATAACAGATAGAAAATATAGAAAAATAAGTAGTCATGGTAATATAATATCAATTTAAAACAAATCAAATTTATATTATCTCATACATACACATGTTTCCCACAATTTTTGTGTGTTTTCATCTATCAGTATCCCCTCATTATTTAAATGAGCCTCCTTCCATAGAACATGGCATGGGATGGATTTGTATTTCAATTTTGATTCATCAATCTACATATAAATATAGAAACATGGTTATGGTGTTGTTTTATGTCACCTATAAGTAGTAAGGTAGATTTGAAAGACGTACCAATTTTTTCTCAATTGAAGCGTACCCCATCCTTGTTTTACGGTAAGGGTATGCTGGTTTTGCTGCGTTTTATTTTATTTTCAGCACTCAATTGTTGTTTGATAAATAAAAAACTAGCAATCAAAGTTATGAATACAAGCAACACCAAAAAACGTATTACCCCACACAATGTACCTGAAAATTCTGCTCCCCACGGCGGTTGATAAACGCGTCCCACACTCCTTGGGATATCAAGTTTGAATAAAGAGGAGGTTTGTGCAGCTTTATTTTCCCTCCAGCATTATTTAGATGAAATTTCATTAAAATTGTGCCGAAACCTCTATGAATCATTCCTGAAACACTTAATACATATTTCTTGTGCGAGGCATCTACTATAAATGCATTGAGCAATGGATAATGAAGAGTAAGTCAATGTTTTGGTATTTTATTTTAATAAATTAAAAAAATGATATCATAATGTTACCGTAATCTATTCTCACATTAGTGTCTTATGACAAGTGACAACATGGTGCCACAAATATACATCAATCGGTACGCTTTGCTGAGTGACGGTTCCAATGTATCTACTAAAGATGGCTTTGTTGGGGTTAACATGTTGGCCTCACTTATTCCATCCCACCTCAAATTTGATGCCTTTTTTCTTTTAACTTATGGATTTTGGCTAACATTGTCAAACTACGACACTCTTGTTTTTTTTGCGCTTTCAGGCTTTAATTTCCGACCATTTCCTCAGAAGTATCATCAATATCCTTCTCCGGAGCACTACCATCAGCATAGGGACCAACAACAACAGGTTGAGAAATTTTTTGTTGCTCTGCACTAGGACCAGCAATAACAGGTTGAGAAACTTGTTGTTTCTCTATACTGGGACCACCAGTAGCTAGTTGAGAAACCTATTGTTGCTCTGCACTGGGAACACTAGTTGGTGGTTGAGAGACCTTTTGTGCCTCAGGATTGGGCGCATTAGCAGGTGCAGAAGTCATTATCTGCAGAAGTGGTTTAACATTTAATTTAGATTACATAATAGAAGCGGACTGATAATAACATAACATAAAACAATGAATATTACAATAAACAAATAACCTGATTATTGTACTCTCTTTTTTTCTTTAAAGGATGAAGAGATTTGACTCCTCTATCGACTATATAAATCCCTTTATTGTGGTCTCCTATGACATACAAAACGCCGTCTATATTGGGAAAACTGCGAAATGATTGTGAAGTCCCTATAAAAGGGTCATCCTCTTTTGAACATTCATCTGACCCTTTAGTTGTTTTGGTCGATAACCGAACAATTGACCAATTTCGGTTTGCAGGGTCTGAAACATAAAATACTTGTACCGACTGTGATGCCATTATAAATGGTTTGTCTTTCTCCCCTTCCTTACTAAAATCAACATTCATGAATCCTAATTCATATATTTTAATAGCACTCCTATTATCAACCCACTTGCATTGAAAAATCAGAACTTTGAATTTCATATAATCCAACTCCCATATTCATTTGATGATGCCAAAGTATGAAATATTCGCATAAATTGGATTTTTTCCTTAGCACCAGAAACATGAATCTCCTCAGCCACAAGTGTAACCCCACTATTCTGCATGGAACTATCTTCATCAGGTTCATTAGTATCTAATTTATAACCATTAACTACATAACCATTGTATGATAATACATTCAAATTTGCTCCTCCGTCTAGCCATCAAAGTCTTTCTGAAATTGAGTCTGGATTTTCATCTAACTGCTTCAAAATATGGTCCTGAAACCATCCTATAAACTGTAGATTATGTGTATCTGATATCCATTTTCAGCCCTAGATGGATTCAAACGCCTATGAATTTCTTTATGGGTTTGAACGTATGGGTCATAGTCGAAAATGTAATGAAAAACTTAAATGTGAACCTACACCCAATCTGTAATATTGATTGTGACAACCTCTCTTCCAGAAATTATTTCACCCTCAAGCCGCTCAGTGTGACAAGATTTTGGTAGACCAATGTTTTCCACACCAGATAGGTATTCGGTACAAAATTCAACAGCTTCCTCAAAAATATATTGCTTCGCAATACAACCCTCTGTCTGACTTTGATTTTTGACACACCCTTTCAAAATCATCATATATCGTTCAATGGGGTAAATCCATCTATAATGTATAGGACCACATAGTCAAATATCTCTCATCAAATGAACCATCAAATGTACCATCATATCAAAAAATATTAACAGGATGAACATTTCCAATTCGCATAATATGACAACAATTTCTCTTTCCATAGTTGGAAATTTCGTCGGGTCTATAAATTTGATGCATATATCTTTGAAGAAGAAACAGAGCTTTGTTAATGTATGGCAGAAATGCTTGGGAAAAATTCAACTCAAAGCTATAGGAATTAGATCTTGCATCAAAACATGGTAGTGATGTGATTTTAGACCCTTTAATTTTAAATCGCTCATTGACACGTTGTTCTTGATATTTGATTAATACCCCTTTGGAACCTCTACATCATTCAATATGTTGAAAAACTGATATCTCTCCTGCATGGAAAGAGTGTAAGCAGTAGGAGGAAGAAATGTTCGTTTTTCACCCTTCACTGGTGCCAACTCTTCTCTTATTCACATCTCAACCATGTCCAATCTAGCCTTAATTCTATCCTTGTTTTGTCGGGTGCATTTAGAAATGTGCTGATGACACTGTCACATACATTGTTTTTCAATATGTATAACATCCTGAATTTTTTTGACATATAGACAATTCAAGTATGGTAATTCAAAAAAAAAAACTAATATCTTTTTCCAACCAGTATTCGTATGGTTTTTCGAAAACAGTTTACCAAAATTAGTGTTCAAATGTTTTATCTTCTCAAAAAATTGAACACCTGTTAGTGGAGACGGTGTTGTATGTTCTTCTGAACTTCCTTCGAATTATGTTGTCCAATATCAGTACTTATGCCGTCAGGGTAGAAATTTGTGATGTCCTAAAAAAACATTTTTCGATGAATGTTTCAACCTAATTGAATGTACACCTTGTTCACAAATGGGAAAAACTAGAGTTCCTTTAATTATATATCCTGACAAATTTCCATAAGCAAGAAATTCATTTATCAACCTGTACAACATGGATTTCAATGTGAAATCTTCTTTTTTGTAAGCATCATACAATGTAACACCTGAATTCAACAATATTTTCAAATCCTTGATTAATGGAGCCAAATAAACATCAATATCATTACCCGACTGTTTTGGTACTAATATAAGCATAGATAACATGATGTATTTTCGTTTCATGCATAACCACGGTGGTATGTTATAATTTACCCGCATAGCCGGCCATGTACTGTGACTTCTGATTTGAAAACCAAAAGGATTCACCCCATTTGTAGATAATGCCATACGATGGTTTCTCAGCTCATTTCTGAATTTAGGATACTCAGGATCAATTCTCTTCCACTGAGGAGAGCCTACGAGGTGACGTAGTTTCCCATCATTAATTATTGTATCTTCATGCCATGTCAATTGTCTTGCAGTCTCCTCACTGCCATATAGGCGCCTAAACCTAGGAATGATTGGAATGTACCATACAACTTTCGTAGGACTAGAATAATCTTTCATGTAACGAGAAGCACCACACTTTGGGCATTCTTTAAGTGATTTTTGATCATAGCATTCGTTTGGGATCACATGTTTGGATTGGGAGTTCATTATATTCTGGGAGCATGTAATTTAGGAAAGAATGTAGTTCTGTAAAACTGGCGTCACTCCACCCATTGCCACCTTTCAAATTATACAGCTTTAGTACTGCTAAAAATTCTATATATTTAGTGAAACCAATATACAATGGCGTTTTTTCACAACTCTTTAACTTCTCAAACAATTTTGGGCAGTCACAAAGTTCATCTTCAACTGTCCTTGTCATTTCCTCAATACGATCATCATCATCATTCACATCTGTAATCACACCCTCCATACGATCGTCTTAACTGTTCACACTAGTAATCATATCATATCTTCTATAAAATGTCGTGTTATCTAAGCCACTACCTACATTCATTTTTTCCCTGTGTTTATTCCAACATGTATAAATTTGATCTATTCCGTGACAGATCAGTCCTTCTTCCAACTCCTCTGGACTAATTTGTCTTCAATAACAACAGCGTAAACACAGAAAAAAGATTTTAGAAGGTTCATATGCCTGATCTCCTGCAAACTTGATAAACTCTTTCACACCATCTTCATACTCTTTTGTCAACCGATTGGCATTCATCCATTCTTTATTCATATTCATCATCTTTATGGGTTCGATCAAGAACTTTCTTAATATTATGTTTTAATTAATCTTGGATCAGTATTTCGTTTTTATAAAAAAATAATGGTACAAATGCCTCTACAATAAAACAAGGGAACCTACCACAAAACATGTGAAAGTATGTGAAATCTATCTATATATGGGGGACTGGGCCCTATATTTTGTATATCTCCATGGAGTACCTAAAACCTATACATGGATGACTCTTCACAGAAACATGGGGGAGTACCATACTCCATATTTTCTCCAAACATCCCACTTTTAACTTTTCAAATCTCAAGCATAGTGAAGATAATAAAAATATCCAAACCACATCGTGTGCAATTTTGAATGAATGAGGGAATCATAATATTGATATCTACATGAGAAGATATTTATAATGGGATACTCATACATGAAATATTATCATTTAAGTGAAAAATAAATAATTATAATGAAATTAACATAGCACACAATTTTTCAATGGATAAACAATGTGTAGGGTTCTCAGTCAAGGTTGGTTGTATACTAACATTTCTAAACTCATGTGAAATCCATATACATGGTGTGTCTAGTAGGGTGAACATCATATATCGATAAGATACCTGATTTAATCTGACATATATCAAATTAATTCCAAGTTAGTCTTACAAAGACTGCATGATGCCTTTGAAAATACACATATCATATGGTTCTACCATTATTTCATGGCATGTACATGGTTTCATGCTGAATTATATGTCTGGGAGATGTGTGTGACCTACGTTTAAATAAAATGTAACATTTAAAATAAAGCTTATTCCAAGTTTCAGTTAAAATATGAGTCATGTGGTGTAAATTGTGGAGATAACTGTTGTCTTGTAATAAAATCTATATGAAATCCATTTATGGTGAAGCATGTTCCATTTAACAAGACTACATACCATGTATTTTAAAAATATATAAAATATAAAAAACATCTTCTTTACACCATAATGTGTTTCACAGAGTCCTCTAGAAGTGGTTTTTTAGGATTCCGTGGAATTGCACAAGTAACAAAGTGGTGGTTCCATTAAAATGGGTAAAGTGTGAATTGATATTCAATGGTGTAAGAACTACAACATGGAAAAAATGGCATATCAATCATGCCAACAACCGCAACACCATTCAAAAAAAAAACAATCGTGCTCACAACCGCAACACCATACAAACCAAACAATCACAATTTTAGATTTTACAAAGCATCCCTTATTCAATTTTTTTGTTAATTTAGTGGTTATCAAAGAAGGTTTATCATCCTGGGGAATTCATTAATAAGTCAAGTATACGTTAATTACCAATTTTTATATTCAAATGTTCAACAAGAACCAACCAACATGCAATTAATTTAGTGCACAAACAAGGACCACCAACGGCCAGGATTTTCAGCGGGGCATTTAGCCCGTACATTTCACATTATGACCATCAATATCAAACAGTAATAACATGAGAACAAGAGGAAACCAATGAGTAATAGGAGAAAACTCACCGCGAAGGTGTCGTTAAGAACACGACAAAGGTGCATAGGTGGTAGAGGAGAGGCACACAAAAGAGGTGATTTCCAACTAAAAAGAAAACATAAAATATCGGAAACTCATGAGAATAAAATAATCTAAAACTAAGTACACCATTTATAACATCCCAAAAACCCCAAGAACCCACTAAAACTGAAATCAACCCACACCATGGTTAAACACACCTTATGATAACAAGAAATTATAGAACCCACCTTCAATAGAATGAGTTCAACAGACTTTTTTAAATATAAAAGATGAACATACAATGGGTAAGCCCTGACCAATAGGCCGTCCTTACTAGGTATAATCCCCATGTTTAATATAAATAGCATATCCCAAATGAGTAAGCCATGATCAATCTTCTGTTATCACACCTTTGACGACACATAAATCTTAATCGCATGACTTTAAACATCATGGTACAATCTTTTCAACACAAAACATGGAATCTAGTGAGTATGATCATATCCCTATTCAAACTCAATGAGCCTACCCATACATCTTGACAAAAATTAGTGGGAACACACATATTTCCAATGGGGCACACCTGGTACTCTTTTCGAATTTTAACATCACACCATGCAAAAAATCACCACACGATCACCAGTTACCCAACATTATTCCAAAACCAAAAGAATATACTCATGCTTCATTACCCTAAACCCATATATCTAGGTTCAATAGTGATGGTTACATTAGAACCATTGTATAAATCGATAGGGTTAGGAATCTAAATGATCATGTCCCTCAACCCATCCATATCACCAAAACTCAAGAATAGAGAGTGCTTCCCTTATAAAAATACAAGACATGACAATTCCTTCGCTATCAACTTGATAACACCTAATATGCATCAATCCCTCATGTCAAAGAATATATGCTGAATTTATGTATCTAAGGTATTAAAATCACCATGATAACCCCAGTCATTAGTATCCCCCAACCACCAAAACTCACTAACTTGCTACCATCCTAAGTCACATGCTAATGACCATTGAGATCTCACACAAACCCCTTACATCAATTCTTACAGAATCCTTAGCCCATAGGTGCCACTCTTATCCACACCTCAAAACACACATCATCTTGTGAACCAAACCAATGACTTACTATAGGTTCTCACACACCCGCTATCTAAAACAACCTTCAATACAAGGGTCTCACCACCTGGGCTCTCACTCTTGCCCCAACTACCCATACATAGGTTCAAATCACTTATAAAAAAACTATAAGTCATAATAATAATTAAAGATCATCATTTTTCATTTATATTAACCCAAGAGAAGGAAAAATACTCATACGCTGACCAGCGGCGGTGGAGGTAGTGGAAGTGGAGGTAGCAGCGGAGGAGGTGGCGGCGGCAGAGGCAACGACAGTTGCGACAATGGAGGCAGCGGTGGTCGTGGCAGTGGAGCAAAACCAAACGGTGCAGAGGCAGCTGCAGAGGAGAAAAACCCAACGGTGGTGGTGGAGGAGGAGGAGGATGAGGAGGATGAGGATGATGATGAAGAGGAAGATGAGGATGTGGAAGTGGAGTAGAACGAGGAGGAGAAGTCGCGACGGAAGAGGGTCCTGGTTCAGCTTCCGTGAAAGCTTTACCACGTGCGAGAGAGGAGGGAATGTTAGGGTTATTAAATAGAAACCGCGAGAACCATTATCTGTGCTCATTGAAATCCCTGATAAAGGTATGTTTTATCAGATCTACAATATAAGCGCTTATAAAACATAAATTTATCAATGCTTTTTTAGCGCTGATAGAGAGATACATTTATCAGCGCTAAAAAAGTGATGATAAAACAACGATTTTTCCATGCTATAATTATAGCACTGATAAATTGGTATTTTGTTAGTGATTTTATTTTTGCGCTGATAAATATTATAATTTTATATAAATTACGAATAAAAACTGTTATCAGCACTAAAATAAGTGCTGATAAATGTACCCTTTTATCAGCGCTAAAAAAGGCGCTGATAAAGGGTATACCTTTATCAGTTTTTATTTTAGTGCTGATAAAGGTTAGATTGAATACTTCTTTTAGCTAGAGCTGATAAAGTAATACCCCTTTATCAGCGCTTTCTGTTTAGTGCTAATAAAGGTTAGCACTTCCCTTTCCCAGTTTTGTGGTAGTGATTGTCCAGCAGTTACATCTTCAGCAAGAGCTAGATGCTGTTATTGGGAAGCTTGACCAGCTTCATAATTCATTGGAAGAAGTCCAAGCGGATGGTATAAAAGCCATAAAAAATTCCAAACAAGAACTTCATCTAGGCGAAGAGAGTGAAGCTGGTCGAGTAAATGAACTTCAAGTGGAAACTGATGAAGCTTGGGATGCTATGAAAAAGATGAGAAATCATGTTGAAAGTCCTCTGTAATTTTTGAAAAAAGAGAAGAGACTCCAGTCTGTAGATGTCCTTCTAATATTGTTCATCAATGAAAAACTATTTTTTCTCAATCATTTTTACCTTCATTTTCTTTGATAATTTCTCTTAATTTTACATAATTCAGTAGGCCTAGTAAACATAGTTTTATTTTTACTAGGGTTATATAAACAACCTTATTAATTGCTCAATATTGCCTAAATCATACAAAATGTACATTTAGACAACTGGGACTCGACTTTTGTTCATAGTACGCTTTATAGGTTCCCAATTTAATGAGTACCATGTCTTTTGTTATTGGAAGTTTAAAGTCATGCATATTGGACTATAAAAAGGAGAATATTAAAGGTCGAATAGCATTGACCAAATGGATGATATTGACTCAATTCTTGATATTTTGTTTGGAAACATATTAACATATTCATGTATGGGGGGGGGGGGGGAATTGTAAAACATGACTCGAGAAATTTTGAACTTGAGGAATTACATAGTCAAAGAGCTAAAATGCATTAGAGGAAGACATTTCTAAGAATGAAGTTACCACTAATTGACAAACCTGTTATGGGGGCTTAATTATGCAGGGACAACTACATAATATGCTGCATAGTCAAATTGTAGTACCTTTTGGTTGGCAGGTCCACTATGTAGACAACTTATGCAAGGCCACTTAAGGGCACATGTGTATAGTCGGGCAAAAGAACTCTCAGAAATTTGACTTTCTATTGCTAAAAGATGAAGAAAGTTTTATGGAGATTCAAATTTTACAATGCATGAAGTTTTATTTATGGAGAAAGGTACTTGAATATGGAGAGTATATTTCCAATCAGAATTGTCAAATAATTGGAGGAATGTGACTTCTATGAAGGTCTAACCCAAACGTAAGAGAAAAGTTATCCGTCCTTTTAAATCATATGACTAAAATTAGAGATAAAAACATTATACGACATATGGTCAAGTGGTACTAGGTTATTTAATATTTCATTGATCATATGGAGAAGAAGGAAACTGTAAACCATAGACATGAATACTTTCAGATCATGAAATAGATTATCGAAAAAATATGTTAAGGATGTAAGTTTTTTGCAGATCCGTACATATCACCATTAAGACCAATAGGGACAAAAGATGCAACTCTTATGAATGAAGTTACCATTACTTGAAAAACCCATAATAGAGGATTAATTATGCAGGGAAAACTAAGGCCTAAGCTTCATAGTAAAACAGTAGCATCTTTTGGCTGACGGGTTCGTTATGTAGACAACTTATGCAAGGCCACCTAAGGGAACGTGCTGCATAGTTAGGCAATAGAACTCTCAGGTATCAGACATTTTGTGACTAGAAGTTATGAAAAGGGTTATGGAGACCACAAATATTATTTGTATAATGTTGCGGTTGTGTCCTAAAATGATATTCTGGATGTCACTATGTATCTCATTAGGATATGAATTAAGCCACACATAGTTCTTGAAATACATTTTAACATCATGCAGGACGAGAGCATGGAAGATCATATTTTAGGGTCATAGAGCTCGGACCATTGTGAGGGCGACACATCGTGCATTTTTTATAAACCTGATGTGAATAAAGACCAGGGTGTTCCATATCACTCCATGTTCTCCCAGGGGGACTTTTCAGGCAAGGGACCAAAAGTGGAGTTCGAGGTTATGCCCAAATGCTTGGGGATAAACTCGATGAATGCTCGAGCATTCCTATGTATCCCTTGAGGATGAGAATCAAGCTACATGTAGTTCTTGAAAAACCCTTTGTACATATTTGGTTCATACATATGAGGGGTAAATAAGAATTTATTGCAATTATGGCTGGACCCAAGATTAAATACATGGGTGTAACTACATATCTCATAAGGATGAGAATCAAGCCATACATAGTTCTTGAAATATGACATGGTTGGATACCATGTCAATGATGATTCCTCTTGAGTGAGGGTATCAGAAATTTTTGTTGTTTATTTTTCATATAGAACAAATGTGCAAATAGTTTAAGGTTATATGCATGGACCAGTGCTATGCAGTGTAATGTCTTGCAGCAAGGACAATGGGGGAATATATAGTTTAACTTCATATAGCTAGGATGATGGGATGTACACAGTTTAACGTCATGTAGTAAGAAAGTGAAGCGATATGAATAAGACAGTTGACATGGGCTTCATGGATCATCATCGTATGGGATAGAGGTGAATCGATGTGAATAAAGTTGATTCAGGCTTGAACCTCAAGAGGTTGCCTATGTACCCAGCCTCAGATGCAAGGATCAAAGTCCGCGTAGTTCAATTGAGAGGGATTCTGTGATCAGGGTGTACATGAGGAAAACAACCCGATGATGATATTAGGATTTAAGCATGGTTATCATCCCCGATAAGAAGTCATGGTCGAAGTTTACTCTAAGCTCACGTGAGTCATGTTCAGTGTGAGAAATAAGAGGAATCAACAGACATGATGATCGTGTCATGAAAGATGCAACCACGAAGGATGGTATGGGGATTATTAATGGTTAGCTCCCCGGTGCATGCATGGAAATAAAGTTTAAAAGACAATTGTGCATGTGATGATCACAGTTTAATGTCACGTGTCATAGACATGGGGTGCTTGGAAGGTTAACGTCCTATAGCTTGGACGATGCACAGTTTAACATCATGTTAGACAATAGGGGGACACCGTTTAATGTCATTTTGGACGATAGAGGGGGATATGAAGTTTAATGTCCTAAATCAAGGAGAAAGGGTGTATTTGTGTTAGACAAAATACTTCTTCCTGAAACTTTCATTGGTTGGAGTTGTAATGAGTTCTCTATCCATTGAGATTAAAGAATAATCTCCATTGGAGTTGACATTATGTATTGAGTAAGGTCCATCCCACTTTGGCTCACGCTTTGGAGGCTTCTTTTCCAGTATCATTGGGGTTATGAGGACCAATACCAATTCTCCTTGAATGAATTAATGAAAACGAATTTTTTTTTGAAAGCTCATGCTATTCAATTATGATAGACTTGTAAATGGTGCAGTGTGCACAATATTTTTTCATCTAGTCATTCCAATTCATCCAATCAATTTTTAGATTGTTCATATGTAGATAAATGATCAAAAATGGTGACTCTAAGAAATGGTAATTGGACATAAATAGGCAAGACTGCTTCCGTTCCATATACAAATGAATATGGAGTTGATCGTGAATCATTGCGGGTGGTTGTCCGATAAGCCCATAGAGCATGAAAAATATTATCAGGCCATGAATTATTATCTTTATCCACTATCATTTGATGTATGTTTTAATTTGTCTTAAAAAAGATTCTACTTGACCGCTGTCCACTGAATGATACCAAGATGCATGGTTGGATCTGATATTGTATTCTTGATACAGTTTTCTTACCTCAGATGAACAAAAGTTGGTGTCTTTATCTGTCAATATGGTATGAGGAACACCCAATATGGTAATGATGTTGGACTTGGAAAAGCTAAAAATTATTTTATCACCGACTTATTTGAGAGGTATTTCCTCTTCCCATTTGGAAAAGAAGTCAGTAGCAGAAAGAATATACTTAAACTGCTTAGCTGTAGCTGGAGGATAAGGTCCTACTACATCCATTTCCCATGTAGAGAACATCCAGGAGTATTTAGTCGTATGAATCAACTCCAGGGGTTGATGAATGAAGTTGTCACATACTTGTAATGAATGAAACTTCTTAGTGAAATGAATGCAATCTTGCATCAATGTAGGCCATAAGTATCAAACCCTTTGAATTTGACAAGAAAGTCTATGTCCAAACTAGTGGGAACCAAAAATTCTTGCACGTACTTCACGCATGATAGCCAGCCACTGCCTCTTCACCATCAATTCATCCAAAGTGAATTCCATCAACACCCCACTTGTAGATATTTTTTTAGTGATATGGGCTATCATAAAGAGTATAATTGACCACACATCACTGGACATGTTCTTTTCCATCTCTATCAGGTGAGAGTGTTCCATTTTGAAGGTATTCTCTGATAGGTTTCATCTATCCTGTTGTATGACCATAATGTTCAGAAATGGGACTAATTTCATTGATTTCATCTCTTCTGATTTGAACAAAAGGTGAATCTATATGACAGTGGGAAATACTGATGATTGTTTCATCCTGATTCGGATCTTCCAGGGTTATGGCTACATAATCCAATGCATCAGATTTGGCATTTTGTGATCGCGGGACATATGAAAATGTCGGTTCCGAGGGAAATTTCACCATTAAACCTGTAACATAATCGAACAAAGGGATTAACTCTTCCTTCTTTATGGAATAATACCCATTGATTTTTTTCATTAACAAATCTAAATAACCTTTTACTTTCATGTGATTCACCTATTCCTGAAGCACCAATTTCAAACCTACGATGAGAGCTTGATATTTTGCATCATTGTTTGTACCACCTTCCAACAATAAGAAAGAATAGGGTAGCACTACCTTTTCTGGGGAAATAAGCACAATTCCTAACCCAACTTTTTTGAATTAATGATCATCCATTTTATTCTCTATTGGAATTCTAGAGGGAATATCAAAGTACATTTCCCATGTTTGAGGGTTATCTTGAATAGAGAATACTTCCTTATCAGGTAGTTCATTTTTTAATGATGTATCTTCTACATATGGGTGTTCATCAATGAAATCAGCCAAATAATGGCCCTTTATTTTATTTTTAGGCACATACTAGATATCAAAATGATGCAAAATAACTTCTTGCCTTTCCAGATGTCCTGTAAGAATTGGACGACTAAGGATAAATTTGAGCGGGTTATTGTGAGATATCAATTGGACCTCGTGATGTTGCAGGTAGTGTCTCAATTTCTGAATAGTAAAGATTAATGCTGGGAAACACTTTTCAATAATTGAATATCGAGTTTCTACCTCAAGCATAGTCCGAATGAGATAGTAAAGGCTGTTTTCATTCCCAACATCATTGTTTTGGGAAAGGAAGGTAGCCAATGATCACTCTAAAGCTGTCACATAAAGAATAAGTTGCCTTCCTTCAATAGGTGGCATTAATACCGGTGGACTAAAGATATATTTCATGAGGGTATAGATTGCTTCATGACATTCTTCAGTCCACTGGTAGGTGACTCCCTTCTTTATTAATCTAGTGAAGGGTAAAAACTTCCCTACCAAATTGGAAATGAAATGCCGAATATTGTCCAAGATTCATTGAATTCCTCTTAATTCCTTAAAATTTCTAGGAGGTGACATGTCAAGGGTTGATTTTGACTTCTCAGGATCAACATTGATACCACGATGGCATACAACAAATCCATGAAACTTTCATGGGGTTACCCCGAAAGCACATTTCTAGGGGTTTATCTTCTAATTTTGTTGTCGAAGTTTGTTGAATATGATTTTCAGATTGTCCAAGTGATCAGAACTTTGTATAGATTTAACCACCAAATCATCCTCATAACATTCAATACATTTCTATAAAAAGGGATTGAAGATATGGTTTATTCCATGTTGATACGTTGCACCTACATTCTTCAGGCCAAATGGAATTACTCGATAGAAAAACACACTATGAGAAGTTCTGAAGGCTGTAGACTCCTCATCTTCTGGGGACATTCATATTTGATTGTACCCAAACTAACCATCCATGAAGGAAAGTGCTTCCTAGCTAGCTGTAGTATCAATTAAGTGTTCTATGATCAGAACTGGAAAATCATCCTTAGGACGAAGCCGATTAAGTTCTCTCAAGTCAATGAAAACTCTAATTTGTCCATTATTCATTTTTACATGGACAATATTAGCCATCCATTTGGGATATTGAACTTCTCTAACTAATTTATCCTTGAGAATCTTATCAACTTTAGCTTCAATTTTGGAGGCATAAGTTGGGTGTGTTCTTCTTGATGCTTGCTTGAATCCTCGATGTTCTTCTGGAAAACCCAAATGATGAGTGGAAACATCGGGATCAAGAACTAGAATTTCTTTATAATTCTAAGAAAATACATCTCAATTTTTCTTTAGAAATTATGTATACATTTCTATCTCTTGAAGAGTCATGGCCGCACTAATTAATGTGGGGCGAGGATATTACTTTGTACCCAGATTTATTTCTCTGAGTTAATCCAAAGTGGTAGAGATACCCTCTTCAAATGCTGGTGGGGAATCCCCGAGATCATCCTCTTCTTCTTAAATATGTGTTACTTCTTATGTTTCTACCTGCATAGTAAATGAAGAAACATAATTTCCATGGTCAAGAGAGAAGTTAAAATTTGAACATCCTGATGAAGTGATTTCAATTTCTGACCCTATTGATGACAAAGGGTCTTCCTGGGGTGATAGAGAGGAGATGATGGATTGAAAATCGACATCATTGTTTTCCTATGGTATTGATATAACTTTGTCTAGCCTGGTTGATAAAGTATATAATTTCATGATTTCAATGGATGAAATTAAGACATCTTCATTTATTCTTTCATCATTGCTTGGAGAATCAATAATTTCTCTCATGCTGTCTGGCTTGGTTGTCGTAATTGACATTATTGACATTTTCATAAGAGTGTTTGGATTTAGGTCTATCCTATCAATTTTACTGATAGGAAACACATAATATATACTCACAAGTATGAATGGGTTTACTGGAATCTTTTCCAAACCATTTGGAGCATTAATTTTGGTGGCCTTCTTTGTTGTGGATTTTCCCTTTTCCTCCATGTGATGAAATTATGACTCAATTATTGAAATTTAAATGTTTTGAATAGGGCCTTGTCAATATTCAACTTCCCAATTTGACCATTGAAACAATATTTGAGACATTGATGGTATGACGAAGGTACAAACACATGTTGATGTAGCCAAGGTCTTCCAAGAAAAATGTTGAAGGCTATGTTCTAATGAACAACCATGAAATCTGAATTAGATACAAGGTCTCCAAACTGAATTCTGAGTGTAATCTCACCCATAGGTTCCTATTCATTCTTATGATATCCTTGCAACAACAATGTAAAATGTGATAAATAACATTCGGGGAGGCTCAATCGACGAAGTGTACGAATAGGAATGAGGTTGACTATTGAGACATTATCAATGAAAGCTCGTCAGATGTCTATGTCATTGACTTTGCTAGATTGATACAATGGTCTGATATGTCCATGTACAACATCATCTTCATCTTTACCTATAAAAGATATCACTTCATGGAATTCTGCAAGGTCATTCTCTATATGGTAAACCTCAGCCCCAAAAATTTTAGTTTTGAATTCTTGAGGACTTGACAATGCCTCAATAAGCACCTCCCAAAGATATTTTGATAGATTCAAGGCATACATCATCGATAACATGGCCGGTACATGGGCCAAATGTTTCAAGACATCATACTTTCAGTCCAAAGGTTTCCATTCACCAGCATGAAAATGTGGTATTTTAGGTGCCTTAGAAGTTGATGCATTGGCAGTAGATGCATCCCATATTGGGGAAAGAATCAGAAACACTCCTGACTTTGGTAAATGAGACTGACAAGGTCCATCTATTTTCTGAGAGGAAAAAGGTGTAACCTCCAACCGGTCCTCCAAAATAATGGTGTTAGGACCAAATCTGCCATGTGTTGAAGAACGTTCTTGTTCTTATTGAGCCCGCTGAAGGGATTTTCCCCAAGTTTCTTCCCCGTACATTGTTCTAGCAGGGGTAAGATTGAAATAGTGGTTTCTGAAATATAAACATCTTCCTTTGTATCCTAGACCTCTATCTCTTACTCTAATTACTCTATTTGATACAGGGAACTTAGGCTCATCATGATTGAAACTGTCATTGGCACAGGGATTTGTTAAATGAATCATGTCAATAGAACCAATGATCAATTCTTCATTGGCTGAAGATTATGCCTCATGAACCATTTTAGAATATGCCATTTGGTGGGGCAGTGCATGTGCCTTTGAAGTAGATGGCATAAAATCTACCAAAATAAAAGACAACATAGGCTTTGACACGAGATTGTCTTCTGCTAGTTGCTATTTTTTTCAAATTATGCTACTTTTTTAAGACTTTTCCTTCTAATGACGGGGGTTTTTCTATAATAGAAATAACAGAAGATAGAATTTTTTGATTTAATTGTGTCCAAAAAATAGCATGAGTTTGGTTGATTGTTTTCTTGACCATCCAATCATCATATTTTTGCAGATTTTTACTTTTGACTTCATTCCACTCGCCTTCTCCCTCGCGATCAGTAGCAGTAACACATGATATCTAGGATGAAGAACCTTTCAGTTTTACTTTTACAGATTCCACCATATTTTTAGGAGGGTTTTGAAGACAAAACACTCTTGAATGGGATGCCCCAACATCAGATGAAATGGGAAATAGTTTGGGAGGTCTTCATTTCTTTCCTTGTTCGGCCTTTTGGGCCTTGGAAACTGAACCATATTATTTTCCAAAGCTGAGATGAAGTAACTAGGAACTTGTTCATTCCTTAAAAAATAAAGTTTTTTCTTTATATGCTCAAACTGCTTCTTCCTTTTATCTCTTTGATCATATTGACAAGGCAGCCATTTATGTTGATGCTCAAGAGGTGGAGCACTTTGATATGATGAAGGTTTTGAAGTGGAATTAGGTACAGGTTCTTGATTAAGTGTAACTGTAGTAGTTTATTCTTTCCCTATTCTCCTTCCCAGACCTGATGGAATTACACGAGTTTTATCCCTAGTCTGTATAAGAGAGTCTTCTATCTGCTGAACGATTGAAGTAGGGTATCTAAACCCTCATGTTTATTTCACAGGGATCGATGGTATGTGTAATTCATCACGTAGATTTTCCACACATATTGACAGCAACTCTTCTTTAGGGAATTCTAAACTTAAGGAATATGTTAATCTCTTCCATCGAGTAGTGAAATACGATCCTCTTTTATTTTCCATTTGTTTACAATTGATAAGATCCAATACTGTCATCTTTGGAAATATAGAGCTAAATTGAAGAAGGAACTTTTGACAGAGATCTTCTCACTCAGTAATTGACCGAGATTGCCAACTTGTATAGCAGAAAAAAGTAGGTCCTTGTAATGACTTCACAAAACACCTGATCTTAAATTCCTCTTATTGTTGAGGAGTTCCCATCATAGGATCATAATGAGAAAAAATATGTGGTAAGTGTTGTTATGGATCTCCAGAACCATTAAAAATAAAAAATGTGGTATTCAAAAAATTTGATGGGGAGGAATTGCATCCACCCATTTAGGGTAAGCTTTCTTTTCTCGTTAAACTGGTGAACGTCACTCTTCCATAGCTTCCAACAGAGCTGCTAATGACTCAATGGTACTCATTAATGTTTGAGAAACATCTAGTTGAGCTTGTACTTGAGTAGGTGAAATAATTGGAGTTTGGATGGGTGTGGTGAACTGTACTTCCACTGATGGTAGTATTGCCTATTGTTGTCATGTATGTCCCATGTGATTGGACCTATGAGGGGGTACTTGTAAAGGGGGATATTCATGATCCATCCCAATAGATGCAACAAATTCCCTTGATTGATTAACTCTATCATGCATAGGAGGAAGACTACCTTGACGTATTTCTACATTTAGCCTCCTTAACTCCTTCATTTCTTCTTCTTATTATGCAAGTCTGTCTTCAAGTGAAGAGATTGATCATCTCCAGTGAAAATGTGAGATGAAATCCGACTTTTTTCCTTTCCCCTTGTTGGATGCCTTTCAGAGAGGGGAAGTTGGTTATTTGAAGGCATACCTAGATTATGGGTAAGTCTTTGATTTCAGGTATGGACACCTTCTTGATTTGTTCATGTGTATACAACGTCTTTAACATGAATATCTTCATCTGATTCCTTTGAGTGAGCTTCATGTTCTAATGGATCAGTGACAATTACATTGATGACATTTATCGATGCATAACGCATTTCATCCCTTTTGTCAGCGTTTCCTCAATACTATCTTCTTCAATGTACTTTATGAGACATTGCCTTTTTTTGGTTGATCCATGAGGAACTTCTTAATAAACCGTAATTTGGATGGAATTTCCTGATAACTCAGCTCTGCATTCCTCTTGTGTCTTCTTCCCTAATCGAGAGAAGACAAAGTTTTGCTGAGGAAGAGATTAGAAATTTGAAAAAGACCCTTTTCTGGTGGAATGGGGATGTTCATATTTTTGATTCTCAACTCCTCGAATCTTGTCTATTGATCTGGAGGGTTAGATTAAATGAGTCCCCGACCTGGAAAGATGAGGTGGATTTTGAGATCCTATATCTGAAACTTACAGAAAGTTTATCTTGATTTTGCGGATTCTAGTCTAGAAATTAGCTGCATGCATCATCTGCCATCTACTCAAATAACCTAGATTAAATAACCATTGGATTATTTCTGACACCTCTATCACCTGATTATGTGCATGATCTAAACAGGAAGTATGTTCGATATTCTCATTTTCTTGATACAAGAGTAATTTGACAACTTGTTCTTTATAGGCCTAACTTTGGGAAGAACTAGTTGAGGTCTATTCTTGAGCAAGCTTTTGATTACACACAAAACCAGTAAGATTTGGCCAACCATGGGCAATAACATTACATGAGCCACTTTTGGCGGGCTTTGTTGACTGGAGAGCATAGTGAAATGGAATTCTTAGCGAAAACCCCATCCCGTGCTACGAATACCAGATGGGGAATTGGTAATTAACTGGGGTAACCTTTTTAATGTTGCAAGACATGTACTCTGAAGGGCTCTCTGATGATTTTTAACCTTTTTATGTTGAGAAATTGAGATAGATTCCATGATAATTTGGATTTGAAACCCTTCTATTACCTTAACATGATTTTGATATTCATAAAAATGTAATATTTTATTTTTTAAGTGACACAGAGTTTTTCATATGTTGATATGAATATTGTGAATACAATCCCCTATCAACGTTTCTAGAATATCATACTGAGATTCAACCAAAGGCCAAAACATTTGTAGTATTTCACCTCTCTCCAATTGTTTTTTCATATTTATCTCTTCCTCTATGTCATTTGATGAAGATTTCTACCTGATTAGACCCAAGATGATCCTTAATTGTTTCTTGATCAGATTCATCAATATTGTTAGATAATTCATTCATCAAATTAGAAGATGAATGACCCAGTGGTGGTTCAGAAAATGACCTACACCCTGGGATATATTTTTATTGAGAAAGTATTTCACCTGCCAGTGGTAACGAATCATACATGTTTGGATACACATTTTCAAATGCCTCAAGATAAATGGGCTTTCTCGTTACTACATTTTTCATTGAATAATTTTCATTCAAATGTGAATTACTACTACAAAGATGACTTTCGCATCTAAATTCATCATCATGGGGAGGACCACCATGGTGGGTTACAACAAAAGATGAAAACTTTTGCTACTTGGTCTTCTAGCCACGAAGAGGGTTATCTTGGCTCTCATCTAAAGATGATGATTTGAGATTGACCAAATTGTCATAAATCAAGCCTTCTTGAGGAAGTGTAGGATGAAGACCTTCAGAATTATTTTTGTTATTTCTGGAATTTGGAAATGAGAGAGTAAAATATTTAGTTGCAACAGATAATTGTCTGAGGGCTTCAAAAACTCCAGCATAGAGCAAGGCCTTATTGAAAATTGGATCTTGATTTTCAAACTATGTTGGATGGGTCTTTTTCTTGGACACCTTCTTACTCACATTGGAAACCACATGTTGACAAAACTGGTTATAATGGGCATGTGTATGTGCTTGATCAGGAGAAATGGTCAGGTTAGGGTGATTATCTCCATTTAAATCGAGTGTATGTGCCAAACTTGATTGTTCGTATGACAAGGGGGAGTATGCCCCATTACCCTCCTAGACTGAAGAAGAGGTCTGTATCTACTCCAGGGTGACATGTTGATGAGTCACTACACCGATAGGGATAGATTTATGTTTCTCTCCCTATTACGTCGCTGAAGTTGTCATAATATTCTGAAAGGTATCTAGAAAATGGGCATGGTTTTCTTCTTGTTCTTTCACCATTTCCAGAATGTACTTGGTGAATTCAGTTTCCAAAACAGGAATATAAATCCATTCAGTGTTTGGAGTAGGTGTGTGTTTTTTCACTGGTCCTCCTTTTCCTGTTAGTCAATTATGATAGTACTCATGTGTGGGGGAAGAAGGTTTTGTCTGCCTTCTGTTTGTCATTGGAGCATTCCTATTGACATATCTGGGTGCTACCAAATGAGACTATTGGTTATCGTGATGAATTTCAAGTATATTTTTCTACTGATTTTTCTCCACTGAATATGATTGAGGAAATTCATTCAATACAAGAAGGCGAGACAGCTGGAAGAATTGATGAGTGTAAGCAAGTGTATGTTCCTGTTTACAGGTGGTCACCACATTTGGTTAGCGGGCTTCGTTGGATATAGTAAGATGAGCCTACTGAATGGATGATGATTTATAAATAGGTGTATATGCCTTCCTATAGCACTTCTTCTAAATTGACTGACGGGATTGGTGTGTTACTGCCAGACGAATCTGCTGGGAAGTGAAATTAGAACGGATGGGTGCATATGCCCACTCATTTTTTCCCATCATGTAAGGTTGATGGAATTCTACGAAGGGGTAGAGGTAAGAACCTGCTCCCTATTGGACGAATTTCACCACTGACGGTTCTTCTTGCATGCTTGAGTCTAAGGAACCTGAGACGAACACCTAGAGGTGATACCCCCATCATGTTGAGGGTGAACTACGACACGAGTTTGGCGGAAATTGTTGGTGGGAGTTCTAAAAAAGGACTCATGTCTTCTTGAACTGAGGCATAGACTGACCTCTTGATTCATCCCCTTGTAATATGGGAGGGACTAGTTGTTGCGTTACTGGGATAAAGACCCGAAACGGTTGGAGATGGTGGTTGGAACCACAAGCTTCGTGACCACTGTTCATTGCTGTCTGGACAACTAGGGTGAGTTGTTAACTTGGAGGGCTTCTCAAGTGGAATCCAGAGTCAAAATGGAACTGTGTTAATGGTATTCCCTCACCAATACATTTTAGACCCAGTGTTGATGATGCATAGTAGGTGATGTCGTACATAGAGCAGACGAGGATCCATCATGGGTAGCGGCCGAGGCATTCATAGGTGTGATCCTTAAAGAATCCATTTGGTGTTGCAGAGAGATCCTGGAAAAGAGTACCTGTTTGATATAGCAGACATAATCAAGATAAGTCTGTCCAGACTACATATTTTGGATGATCACATATGTTATTGATTGCAGTATTGGTCCTCATATTGAGTTTAATAGGGGCCTAAAAAATAAGTAAAACATCATTTAACTTGGTTAAAGATTCACTTCGGGTACACCATTTTTTGTTTCCTATAGAAATGGTGATGAAATTGTTTGTTCAAGGATCAAACATTCCAATCGGTTTCTAATGGGTTTATTCGTAGAACCGGAAACACCCAATGATTCTATATGCATTTGGACCTACTTTCCAAAGGTAAGCGCTCATTAGTTGTGGACCGATGAGGCTTAAGAATTTTCATTGATCGAGAGGATGGGAGGTCAGGCTCATAACACCTTTTTGGGGGGAATTATTTCCTACTCTGAGACTCTCTTATAGATTTAAGTTATGTTCATGAATCCTTATTAAGTCAACAAGCATGAAAATAAGTTTTCCATTAGATTTGGCAATCGATGATTGATATGTATGGGATTTAGAGAATATTTTATACGTATTTGAGGTTCTTCATCGATGGATAATCATCTATATGTATTAGAGATTCTTAGTCAATGGTACCCTTCAATACATTATATAGAAATATCTAGGTCATTATGATGACCATACTGGTTTTAAATCCACTCAGTGGGGCACTTGAAGATTATTTTCCTTCATAAAGGTAGGTATTGTTTCAGAGTTAGGATCGTACCCCCAAATGGGATACCTACGTATCCTCAATAAAAAAGAATCAGAACCCACATAGTTTAATAAAAAGGATATATTTTAACGTCATATGGGATGGAAAAGAATTAATAAAATATGGGCTTGAACCTTAGAAAGGCTTCCAACATACACTAATTTTAAGGTAGAGATTAAATTCCACGTAGTTTGGGTGAAGAAATATGGGGCTTATGCATGGTTAACAACCCAAAAAAAGATTTTGGGATTGCTTTTACACTCTAAGATCACGTGAGTCATTCTTAGTGTGGGAAATAAGAGGAATCAGTAAACTAGATGATTGTTACATGAAAGATTTAGTCAAAAGAAAATATGTGGGGATTACAAATGTATGACTGACCAAGTAGATGAAGACCCGGACTTACATCAGGAAAGAAGACCAAGAGTAGGGTCCATAAGGGTATTTGTACTTTATAGAGATTTGGAGATTTAACCCGGGGCTTACTCCTAAGAAGGATGCCCAAATTAAAGGGGACTTATAAATTGGGTCTTACTCCTGAGAAGGAGGACCAAATTAAAAAGAGACATATGATTGGGGATTATTTCTGAGAAGGAGGCCCAAATCGGAAGAAATTAATATTGGGGCCTACTCTTGAGGAGGATGCCTAATTTTAAAGGAAATTTTGAATGGGGCTTACTCATGAGAAGTAGGTATAGGTTAATGCACTTGGGGCATACTCATGAGGAGGATGTCGTAAATCAAAATATCTTTTCAACTTAAAGGATGAGGTTATACGGAGGAAACCTCTAACCGTAGTGACAAAAATATTTTATGTCACATGATATTGGGAGAGGTTCTCATAGAATTCCTTTCTTATAAAGAAGACAACAAATGAAACATGCAATAAATGGCATTGAAAAGGGGTTCGAGGGATAATATCTTGAAGAGGAGAGGTGAATGGAAGATAGGCACACAAATAAAGTTTACGTCTAAGTGTAGGTCACATAAGTCATTTGGCGCACAAGTCTTGGTCGAGAAAGTGTACTTCCATGGCATGGGTTCACCTGGGCGATGAATAATCTATAGGGTAATACTTGGGAGAGACTTAACACAAGCCTTTTTTATTATCCTAAGATGTTTACAAAAGGGCGACCCACATGTTTCATTGAAAGGGTAAGGAGGCACAAAAGTGTTTCCATTTTTAAGGAGGTCTGGAAACTTATGCACACAAGTGTTTGTGAATTATAAACACTTAGGCCTTATTCTACTCCTTCAATTCTTCCATTCTAGGTAAAAAGTTACCATAGAAGCCATCAGAAGAGTTGAGTTGAATACTTGGGCTATCAGAGCTTGAATTTGACTTTTGGAAAATTCGTCCCTGAAATGGGGGCCCACAAGTGCTATTTATAGGCCACCTTGCACCTAGGGTGAAAATTCAAATAGGGTGCAAAAGTGAGATGTGTGACCCATAGGTGGTGCGCATGTGACTTACGTGGCACATATGTAACTTGTGCGTGTCATTCAAAATGGGATCCTAGTCTATGCCATTGTCAATTTTTTGATGTTCTTCAATGGGTGACCCTATTTGTGCTTAATGTATTCTCCTTTTCCATTAATTGTACTCTATGACGAAAAGGAGCATCAAGAAACATCGATGAAATGGTACCACACACCACTTCCCACTAATTTGAAGCTCTTGCCTAATGGAAAACATACTCACGCTCCCACTTCTTCTGAATTTACCACATCAAAACCATACCACACACACTTGAGCCTCACAAACCACCTCACATTCAAACCATAGAAAACTTTGCCGCAAAAACAACAACACAACCTACCTGAATACACCTTGGTCACAAACCACAATATACCCCACCCATGGATACCTGGGACATAAACCACACCACATCCCACCAACATACATTGGGGCCTCAAAAACCATATCTCATCTTGAAGACACCTAGTAATGGAAAACACATCTCATCCAAAAAACACCTCAGAAATAACAACACTTATCATCTCGAAAACACATGGGAAAACCCTACCTGTGTGCAGACACCTTGGCCTCGAATACAACAACATGCCTAATGAATCTTGGGATATAACCACATATGATGATGGACCAGGGAAGAGTGTGTTTCCGGCAATCAATCCTCCCACTGAGATTCTTGGGAGAGACACCTTCCCCCACGATGATGGGGGTGTTCCGAATGTAGTGCTCAACTAGGGTGGGGGGCATATATAAATATTAAGGGAAATTCAATATTATATGTATATTATACCAAACACTCAATCCCAACCTTTGGATTCATAACAAATAATCAAATCACAACACTTCTAACTTTACTTCTACCTCTAAACACGCAACACCACACATCAAGCCACAACATCCTTTTAATTTTCATCCAACTTAATTAACCATTAAAATTCATTATCCAAAACCCATTTATTAATTCTGTTAACCGTACCAACCCACACTGCTTCCAATATTCATGAACTAATTAATTATTAATTTATTCTTATACAATCCAGGAAACTATCAAGAATGACACACAATAAAAAACAAAACAACATATCACCACATAGCCCATTCACATCCCCACTATGATGCACTTATCATCCACTTCAAAATTAATCAATCTCTCATCTTGAGATTCCATTACATGATCTGGTATGATTGAAATTCTATTCTTCATAAAAAATACTCACTCTATCAACATTCAGGTTGGATTCATATCCTCACTTCCATACAAGAAGATTCTTTGATGTAATAGGCACACTGCCACAACACTATGCATGAATTTGGAATCTTGAGATGTCTATGGATTAATGGAGATTTATGACAACAACGTCGCACTCTAGAGGTGTTCTGGAGAGTGCCTCTCCCTAGATGGATCAAAATAAATATTGATAGTGCCGCCAATGGAAATTCAGGCCATTCAGGATGTGGAGTTGTCTTTAGAAATAACCTCAGTCAGATCCATGGATGTTTCATGGGTAGATGTGGAATTTCAACCTCCCATGAAGATGATATGCTGAGTTTGATACATGTTGTATCCTTTTACACGTTCTTTGGTCGGAAAAACCTCTAGATTGAAAGTGACTCGATGACCATCATGATGCAATTGGAATGGAATAACACATCTTGCATGTCTGATTACGAACTATTTTATGGAATGAACATGTTAGCTTACCGAACTATACTATATCATCACAAATGTTTCTTGAGATGAAAACACAATTGTATATGGCCTGAAAAACATAAGATAAAATCAAGACATCACATAGTTCGAAGAACTCCCCACTGTACTTTTATCCTTACATGAAAATGATTGTAAAATGATCCCATATTTCAGTCTTTTGTAATATTTATTTTAATAATAATTCTACCTTGATTGTCTTGGGCCAAGAATAACCTTAAAAACACATCATAATATAGTCACATAACATTCTATCTATCCCACAATAACAACCAAAACTATCCTACACATCACATCACTCCACATATCAAGGAATAACACAAAATTCTGTAATTTTCATGGCATCCCTTATTTAATTTTAGTTGTTATTTTAGGGAATATCATAAAACTAAGTAATCTCAGGGAATCTTTTTTATTAGAAATTTTAAGCGATCTACCAATTTCCAAATCCAAATGTTAAAAAAAACTAAAAAACAATCAACGTGTTTAGTGAGAAATGAAGGAACACCAATATCCACAATCTTCATTGGGGAATTTAGCCCTTATAATTCACAACATAACAATTGCATCAAGCTATAAAACATGGGATTTGAACCCCTCTACCCCTTTACATTTAATTAACCCAATCCTTATCATTGATTACTATGGAACAACTATTATTGATAGTAATACAAGAGTATATCATTCACACATGACACACAATCAAAGGGAAATGAAGGAAAAGTACCTACATTTAAGGGGTTTTAACATTCATTACATGGAAGAGGATTAAAAAATGGTCCTTAGATTTACTCTCCTGCAAGATTTTCCTCCACCTGGTGATGTAGTGACAACACTGTACTAATCAATGACTGAAGAAAAATGTATTACATGTGATTAATAATGTTCTCTATTGTATGACATGAATAGTTGGAGGAAAATAGTGACTAAACCACATAAATACTTCAAATGAAGGAATAATGTACCTCAGATCAAAGATAGATCAGTATGGAGAGTTGACAAAATATCAATGATCAATTTCTATTGAAGTGATCTCCAAAACACCAAGTAAGGGACTCACCAGTTTCCTAGGATAAGGGAGGGGGATTTATCTATAGGGTTAAGGAAAACTCAAGTTACTGGAATGTTTTAAAACATTTCATCATTAGGTTATTACACGATGTATAATCCCCTTTCACGTCATGTAATACCTCAAGGTCCACTTCCTCCAAAAAACGTGTTGCCACTTGATTTATTTTATTTTTCACACCTCAAAAAAATTAACACTATTAAGAAATCTTGAAAACCCATGAAAAAGAGTGTCACATATTGTATTATGGTTACACAATGTGTAACTCCCCTATTTTCGTCATTCGGCAACAAAACCTCTACAAACGCCCCCAAGCCTCCACGGAACATCTCCAAACACAAAAACCTAAAAAATAATATACTAAGAGGAAACATATTGTTTTAATGGGTCAACCATATATGGTCCCAACAATTGGTATCAAAGAAAGGTTCTTCCTCATTTCAATTCAATGTTTTTGGTGATAATAAATTTAATTAATTTGAGTATTCTATATGATTGCAATTGGAGTTTATTTTTCACCCTAAAAAAGTAATTGAGATTATTAGATACAGAAAATGTGAAATAGTGGGTGTTTTGGACTAATGACATGGCCATATGGTGGAACAATTCTATATTTATTAACTCAATTGAAAAAATGTTCCATTGTGAAAAATGAAGATGCATGAAATGTTGCGGTAGGATAATTTATAATTGGAATTTAAAAAATGACTGTCAGATGTGATTATAGAGAATGGTTCCAATGAGACATAAATTTATGATATGGAAAATAAATTTATGATTAATTTGGGTTGTTGTTATATACATGTTACTGAAGTAATGATTGCTACTGTTAGAAGACAACATCTCAACGATTCAGGGATAATCGACTCAGGAGAAACATGGACCATTATATCTCAATGAGAATGGTTTGACCAGTATGAAACCACCCCGAAAGAACTTCTATACATGGTGAACAGTCCCACCCTGATGAGTGTAAGAGCCAATAACATCAAATTGAAGATTCATGATGTCATGGTACAAACTGTTCAAGGAGTACGCCATGTGAAGGGCATACTAAAGAACATATTGTATTTCAAGAAATTTGATGACATCAGATGCAAGAATCGAACCGAGAATAGTTTGGTGAGGATTTTGAAGTCCTTGATTATGGTAATATAGATAGAGAAGACGTCAAAGAACCTATATATGATTATGGGTAATTTTTAATATAATTATTGCATCAACTACCTCAACAAAAGTGTTGACAATGTTATAGAATCAGATGTTATGCCATAGGTCAGAATGAGTCCGAAAGATTCATGTAGATCAAAATTTGATTCCTAGGATTACAAAGTTATCCTTAAATTTTTTTTTGAGAATTGAGTTTTGTGTATGAAATATAGTTTAATGTCTAGGACATCAACAACAAGATTTCTAGACATCTTAGAGTTGATACATTCTGACGTTTGGAAGGCACCCGTTATATATCTGGGAAGAGCAACGAATTTTGTATCCATGATTGATTATTTTATAGGAGATGTTGGGGGTACATAATAAAACCAAAATTACATGTTTTTGACGTATTCAAAACATTGGTAGTGGGAATGGAACTTGAATATGAAAATAAGATCATATGTCTACGGACTGATAATTGTGGAGAAAATACAAGTGAAGAGTTTGATTAATTTTTTCATGTGCATGGTATCGAGACATAGTTCAAAGTGGCATAGACTCCATAGTTGAATAGAGTGGTATAAGAAATGAATATAACCATGTTGGATAGAAAAAGGGAAATCATGATGACTGCATGAATTTAAAAAATATTTTAGGGAACAAGTAATGAATACCACCTATTATGTGATCAACCGATCTCTTTCAATGGTGATTGATATGAAGACATGGATGGAGATGTGGAATGTTAAATCAACTAAATATAATTGGTTAAATAACTTTATATTTCCTACTTATGTAGTTTTAATTTACCAAGAAAGGTCATAGTAGAATTCGAGATAGGGGAAATATATATTCTTGGGGTGTGTGGATGGTGTGAAGGGGAATCATTTGTGGGACCCCAATACACATTAACTTAACATCAAAATAGATGTTATTATTATAGATGTAAGGTGAAAATGAAAATTTATCAAGACAAGGAGAAAGAGAATAAGGAAAATAAAATTGTCGAGGTGGAGGAAAAATCATTGGAAGAACCAGTTTCCTATGAGGAATTACTAGAGCATGATGATCAAGTACATATTGAGCCAAGACAACGACAATCAACTATGGAGGAAAGAGCACTATTACGGAACTCAAAATATATCACTTAGAGAAATATTTAATTATATTTTTTTATAGATGGTGGAGATAAATCATATTTTGTGGAGGCGAACATGTGTCTAGATGTATCCTCATGGATAACGGAAATGAAAAAGGAATTGAATCACTCCATAGGAACAAGAACTAGGATATTGTTATATTACCTAATCGAAGGAAGGTTATTATAAATTAGTGGATCTTTAAGATAATTTTGGATGGAATGGACCTGTTGGAAAGAAATACATAATGGTTGGTGGTCAAATGATATTCCCAGATGAATGATTTTTATTTCAATTAAATATTTTTCCCCTATAGTTAGACATGAGAGTATTTGGTTAGTTATGGTGACGTGTGATACATACAAATTACATCTTGAGCTGATGGATGTGAAGTATACTCTTAAACATGGAGATCTTGATGAATATATCTATATTCTTCATCCAAATGTTTTTTCAAAAGAAGGAAAAAGAACATGGTTTATAGGTTAAAAAAATATATGTACGGTTCCAAGATGGAACTGAGGTGTTGGTAAATGTGAATTTATTCTTATATCACGAGCCTTAGATAAAATAAAATTTATTCAGACACTAGTGTATATTTGAGGGTTTTATATAGTAATTATTTCATCATTATTACTTTCTATATGGATAACATGTTTGTTACATGCCTCAAAAATGATTAGGTCTATGATTTGAAGGCATAGTTGACTAGGGAGTTTGACATGAAAGACTTGGGACCAACAAACAAGATAAATGGGATGCAAATTTACTAAGATAGAAATAATGGGTGGATTTGGATATTATAGAATAATTAATTTTGGAGAGTCCTAAAATTCATCAATATTAAATAATTTAAGACAATATTTACACCTCTTCATATTAATTTCAATTTATCCTCAATAATGAGTCTTAGAAGTGATGGAGAGAGGATTGAGATGTCTTGAGTACGATCTACATCAACAGTGGGTAGTTTGATGTTCATTATGGTTTGTAATAGACCAGATATTACTGATGCAGTGGGATCAGTTAGTTGTTACATGGAGAATTAATGATGGGTGAATTTTAGAATAGTGAATAGGATCCTAAGATATATCAAGGATACCTAAGATACTGCATTATGTTATGGAGGATCATATTTTACTATCATTGGATTTGATGCATCAGATTTTTTTAGGTGATTTTAATTAGAGGAAATCCACTAATAGTTATGGGTGTACTATTATAGTTGGATCTGTGATATAGATTTAAATGTTAAAGTTAGTTTTGGATTTATCCATGATGGATGGAGAGTACGTGGCTACTATAGAAGCTTGTAAAAAGGTGATTTGGATGGAAAAAATGTTGGTGGATATCAATAATAGATGGAAACATCGGTCATTATTTTGTGATTGTTAGAGAAACATTTACATTGCAATTATTATATCTATTAATTCTAGTATGAATTATATTGTGCTACAATATCACTTTATCGATGATACGGTGGAGGAATGAAGTTTCGACATGCAGGAAATTCAAACTAAACAAAATAAAGAAGATTTCCTGACGAAGCAATTGAAACTGATAATTTCATATGGTAAATATCTTAGAGTAGACTCTTAGAGACAAGGGAAACATGTTTTCTATATAGAAAGGATGTGTGGAGATGTTATTGGTTTTCAATGAAATCTCTAAGTGGGAGTTGTGTCAACAATATTTCATCTAGACAGAACCACCACCTTGAAATGTATAAGGGGTGATGATGGTAGGTTGTTGGTGGAAAACCCCACAGTACTTACTAGTACTGGATGTGTATGAGGGGGAGTAGAAACCAAAAAATGGGGCTCTCTCCCAGTGGATTTTCATCCACAACTTCACCAGGTGTATCATCATGGGTAGTCCATCATTACTCGAGTGGTATTTATGTGGTGGTATCCCCACATATTCAAGAGAGATACTTATGAGGTGTTTTCAATTTTAATTGTGATATAGTGTTTACTAACTTTTTCCGATAGATATCCTTATATTTTCATGTGGTTTTTTACTCCTTTCATTTTAGTGTGGTTTTCCATGTTACATCTGATATCCTTTCATTTAAACATCTGTCACATAATTTTATCTCATGATTATCTTTGAATCAATGGGTTAATTATTTATAGTCCCAACACCAAGCCACCCATTAACACATGGCCCTAACCATTATCATGATTATCCACTATTAGTAGTTCTACATATGACTACCTTATCATTCCTTCAACGAGTGTAAACCACTGTAGAATTCTCGGGGATCAACACCAATTTAAGGTTTTTTTGAGTTTTGTGATGACCCTTGAAATATATTTATATATATATATATCAAAATTAATTTTAAAATTTTAATATAATTTATTTTTAATGGGAAGTAATGATTTAGAATTTTGAATTTTAAATAAGGGTGAATTATTTTAATTCATTATAATATCACACAAAAATAATTTATTTTATGTTTAGTTTTTGTTATACCATTAAAATACTTGATTGTATTGTGTATCATCTGATCATGAGTCATATAAACATCAATTCATGTTTTGTAGTAACTTATTTATCTATTTAAACATTTAAATGCATGGTTTATAATAAATAATTTTTGATTGATGATCTGCATATCATTTTGGTATAAATATATGTATAATTGTCTGTGTGATTGGATAAAGTTTTATATATATTATGTATACCTAAGATACCCTAACATGAGAGTGTGTATTGTCATATAATTTTAGGAATGATATCTGATGTAGTTCGTGATGAGATTTGGAAACATACCAAATAAGAGGATGGCAAATTGGATATGTGAGTACTGCAACTCAAGTCCTATATATAGTGACTCAAGGAGTTTCCCATAAGGTCTATGTTGATCAATTATTCGCTTAATGGATCAACCATTACTATCGAGTCATGATAACATTGTTTAATTTAATTTTGTCAGTTTACTATTATATGTATGTTATGTTTTTACACATGATCACATTTAATAATAAGAAGTCATGAATAAATTATATTAAAATGTCATAAGATGGGTTTTTTTTTCTATTTACTTCATATTCAATTTTTGAGCGCGATTAGATAGTACATGCATATCATATATAAAATTAATTAATTTATTAAGTAATATGAAAACCCATGTATGTAATATCATGTCCCAAACAACTTCAATAATTAAAAGTTGAACATCACTAGGTGCATCAGGTGGTCATCAATACTAGAAAAAGGTTCCATCTACTACTAGGGATTTATTATGGGGGAAATGAGTTAAATTTTCTAAATATTTAAGCTTATAAGTATAAATTGTTATCTTTTTTCACCTTTATAAGATATGTGTTGAGAAAATAATGTGTAGGATTTCTAGAATATGATTCTTCAAAAAATTATTCAAGGAACTACGAGGAAATACATGAATCTTTCCGGATTTCTCCCTTCAAAATCATTGAGTAGTGGTATGTCTATAGTATGGACTATGAGTAGAGGTTTTAGGGATCCATTCCACTATAAAAATTAAGAAATAGAGTATTCAAAATCTATTTTTGATGGCTACTAGTGTTCGATATAATTGTAGGATACATACAATGAATTAACAAAAAATAATATTTAATTTGTAATCAATATAAAAAACAATCTTTCTAGTATTTTAATTTGTTGTAAAAAGAATGTAACACCACAAGTATACTATGATTAATTTTGGAAAGGTAACCCTTCCAAACTGGAACATGATTCAAAAGAGTAGTATGAGTGCATGTACAATGCATTTCAATATTATATGTTAAATGTGGTAGAGTTTCCAAGACCTATTAAGCTATCTCATGATGTGAGGATATTAAAGATGATTCTAGGAGAGTCATGTATGATTAATTGGATGTTCGCAACAAACTTTAATCTTCAATGTCCCTAGAGTTGATAACACATCATCGAGACATTCATGGAACCACATGTTGTATAAACGTTAAGAATTATCTGAAGAGAATATGAATCAAGAAATGAATAAGATAATGTTTACACTAGATATGTTTAAATTGATAGATGGATAAAAAATATTTAATGCATCACTTAATAATATCAATTTAAATAAAAAATGTTGTTCATTTTTATATTAAAAAAGTAAATAACAGATAAAAACAAATTAATACCTTTTAGGTAAAATTTTAAAATAATATGAGGGCCTAAAGAAATATTAATCATTAGTTATTATGGTAAAAAAGTTGAAATATTGGGAGAAATGGTCAACATAAAGTTTTTTCTGAATAAAACTATACTGAATACTTAAATGAAAAAGTGATTATTATTATATTTGAGGAAGTTTTCTTTACATGTCACAAGATAAGTCTATAGAAGTTTATATTCTATGAAATAAATTAAACAAACATGTTGTCACTTATTATTTAAGTATATTCATAAATCATATTTAATGTTTCCATTATACTTCATTGGTATTAAATATAGAATATTTGGAAATATAGTAACCAGGTAATAATAAACATTAAAATAAATAAACTGAACTCTCTAAGTGGTCAAGAATGGGTTATTCATATGTTAGTGGTGAGAAGTACACTACATTTAATTTCCATGATTATGGATTGTAGTTAAAATTTTGTTACGTATTACTAAAACAGTAATCTCTCATGTACATTGGGAATAAGAAGATGTTATTTTAGTTTCAGAATGAATAATTTTTGATGTGTTTAATACTCTACAAAAATTTTAGAAATTCTTGAATCGTTAGAAATACCCAATGAATATAAAAATTTAAGAATTAGTTATATTGAGTGGTGGTAAGATAAAAATTTTTCTTGTTAAACTAATTTGTTTTCAATGATGTACCAGGTATAGTTTTATAGTCATTAAGGTTAAAGTCCTTTGGAATTATCGACACACTAACTTACATAGATTTGTAAAAATAATGATTTCGAAATACATTCAGGCCATAAGGATTTTATAATTGGATTATCTAGAGAGTGTGAACTATTAAAAGGATAGATAGTGGAAAATATAATACATGATATTTATTTTTTAATTTTATGTAATTTAAATGTGACGTAAAAACTATGAAGGTCCAAAAAATATGAGATTCGATGGGATTCTGTGAAGAAAAATATGTTGACCAATAATCCATTAGTCAATAAAATTTTTCATAGTGTAATTAAAAGAATAATATTTCCTTATATTAATCAAATTTATGATGTTAATAAAGAGGATAAATGAGTATCCTTACAAAAAAACATTGACTAGTATGATGAGTTGTGGAATAATTCCTTGACACACATTATCTTATAAACATGAGAGTAATGTTAAAAGTAAAAGAATGATCACTGTATATATTTATATGCATTGAAAAGTTTCCATTATTATTGATACATGTTTCAAAAATAATAGTGATATCCCATAAGCATATGCATGCTATTGTGAAAAAATAGATATCATATAAGTTGCAGAATGATATAAATCCATTATCTAAAACTAATATTTGTTTAAATTAAAAGGGATACTTAAGGAAGTAAAAAATATAATATAGAAAATTATATTGTGCATCTATTGTAATTATTCTATTAGTTTTTTATAGATATCACATAAATCAATGAGATAAAAAATGGCAGTTTAGTAAATTACTTTATTTCTATAAAATGGTGTACATCTCTATTTGAGATAGTGGGAGAAAATATTTCCTATATCTTGTTAATTGTAGTGATAGAAAATTATTTTCCATCGTAAGAAGTTTCCCAAGAGCTATTGGAATGGGATTATTCGAGAGAAAATATTTTATAAGAAAGATAAAACCATAGAAATTGTTTTATATTGATCACAAATGTTGATACATTATCCATTGACTATAATGAGATGTACAAATAAGTGGTAAATAGAAAAAAAACTAAAATCGACAAGTTAAAGAAAAATTAAATAATGGATTACATATATTTTCTAAAAGAGATTATTATTTTGTATACCATAGTGGTTATTCATGAGAGACTATAGATGTGTTATACATGCATGTTAGCAGTAAGGATTGGTTGGTAATTATATGTTTTTATGATAAATCTATTAAACTTTTACTTATAATAGCTAATTTCTTTGACCTATAAATTTAGATATGGATATGAAGACCGCCAATATTGGTAGGAATCTATATGACTCAACTAAAAAAGGTTTTTTGACACAAAACAATTCCAAAAAGGAGTGAAAGTTAATAAAATCTAGTATTGAATTAATGTAAACATCATGATAAAATAAGTTTCATTTATAATGAATAATTTTTATGTGTCTATAGAATTTTTGTCAGAGTGCCATTGTATCCATGTAAAACATGTTTTATAGCATAAAAAAACAACTATTGGTATTTTAATTATCCATGACAAGAATAAAAGTGATTATTTAATGATTTACTTATAGTAGAAACCCGAGTACTAGGGTGAATGATCTAATGATATTGATCAAATGGTTTCATATAAAATTTAAAAACTACATATACTAACATGGTCTTTATAATATAAAAGTTGGAAAACATTGAGAAAGATTTTTTTACCAATGTTACATGAAAAACATATGTTAAAAAAGACATGTATGGTCCATAGGTGGAGATATATTTTGTGAGTTTCATTCCATGTTCTTTAGTGATTGATCAATTACATTTTCCAAGATATGTAGTATATGTAATACTGTAAACATATATTTTGTGGTTGGAATGTATCATATGTATCTAGGATAACTTCACATGAAGTAGTTAGAACAATATAATTAAACTTGAACGTTTATAATAGATATTTTTTTTGGTACTATGATAGGAAGGGACACTTGAAATAAGGGGAAAACACCGAGTCTTCCTTTAGATAAATATTATCTTATGTCACAGTTACATTGAGGTAATAAGAAAGACTATCTCATTCAATCCAGTGGTAGCCATATCTTTCAATAATATGTGTGTATCGACTTCATATGTAGAGAAAGAAGTAGTATACAATTTGTAATGATTATTTACAATTTCTATAATCACACTTAGTAATCAATATTATATAACAATAAAAATTATGAAAATCCTAGTACATGTACTTGTAAAGATGTCATGTTTTGAAGTTGGAAATACATGATATAATTAGGTATCTCATCTATAGATAATCCTTAAACTAGGTATTTAATTTAAATATAACAGAATATCTATGAAAAATAAATGTGGTAGGACTAATTATTAATTAAATAGATCAGAAAAAACATGATTTTATCATGTGATAGATAACAAGGTTTGTTAAAAAGTTGGATCTAGTGGAAGTTAGAGTGTTGAAATACTGGGTTCCCTAAAACCACATAAATAGTAATTTTTATTTCCATTTCATTTTTATAGAGAGATATAAATGATATATAATAAACATAAAAGTGTTAATGTTTCATTATAAACTATTTAAATAGTAATTTCCATACATTAATAGTCATATCAAATGGTAATAGTTATTCCAAAGCTATAATAGGAACCCTAAGACACTTTAATATTAAACATCAACATATTTCATATGGTCTAGATACATTATTCTAATAGACAAAAATTGTGTCTAACTATCAAGTCATAGGGGATCATAAGAATTAATACTTCTTCTCATGATGTTACCACTTGGTGATTTTATGTATATGAGACCATGTGGATGAAGCCATCAATAGGTGCACCATTTTTTTATAGATTCATTGGTAGTTCCAATATGAGAATACATGCAATAGACTATTTAATTAATAATATTTTTGATGTGTACTATTTGATAAAATAATTTTATGGATGTAAAAATTATGGAATTGAAGTTGTAGTGAAGTAGTAAAAATTGAGTGTATCTTTAGTAGTATGACCTTGATTCAATAATCAATAAAGAATTTATTGCGTTTGAACGGAAGATATATCTCAATAATATTTTACCAGGATGGTAGAATATTCACTAAATCCATGAATATGGGAGAAGAAGGTGTTTATATATAGCAAGGTCAGTGAATAATAGCAAATGAAAGGATGATGATAGGAAGTGTGCATCATGATTTAAGAGATATAGTGAGACAATGGGATTATATTACAGTATAACTATTCATACCATGGTTTTCATTGATATGGACACTCCATATCACTTTAAGGGCCTTTATGTATTTCCATATTATACTCTTGGTCTATTAATAGTATTCACTACTATTGGGATTATGTCTTAGAGGGACACATACAATAGTATATTCAAAGTCTTCCATATTCTGTTGAATAGGAGTATATGACATGTTGGGACCCCATGGGTTCTATGCTGTTTCTATGAATAAATGTTATCCGATAAATAAAAAATTCATTATTAATTGATTATAGAATAATTGGAGTTGAATTTACTCATCAAATGTATTTACTAGTATAAAAAGTAAATATATAGAAAAATATTATATGCAAAAGTATTATTTTAATAGTAAAGGTTTTTTTAATATTTATATGATAAAAGAGTTTTGTAAATAGATCAATATAATATATTAATTATATTACATTAATTTGATTAAAATATAAACAATATTTATAACCTAGTAATTTGGTCATAACATGTTATATATGATTCATTTAGTGGGTAATAAATATTCGGGCAACGGGGAACCAATTAAAGATATTTATTGACTCACAATAAAAAAAGGAATGGGGATGTCATGAAGAATACTATTCATTTATTGATATCTAGAAAATATTTATCCTCTAATTCACTTATTAGAGAGATAATCACTTATTTCGAAGAATCAATCGAAGAAAACCTTTGCAGATTGATAGAATAGAGCCCTAGTGATAACCGAGACGTCAAAGGCGTCATCAAATATCAACACTATAACCCAAAATTTTCTGATCCATACTCCCAAATAATTTTGAATAATGTATGGATAGTATAGAAGTATTTTAATTAATATTCATTGATTATTGACCTCCGATGATGATTGAACAGTGAAAACATGTCTTCTGATCGAAGAAGGTATATATATATATATATTTCATAATATTTCACATAAGGTCTAAATAATTACTAGTACTGAAACTGATGAATTAAAAAATTAGATCATAGATCAATATTTATTAACAAATCCATCCCATTCTCATCCCTTACACAATTCCAAAACCAAGATTTTTTCACTTTTTAGTTTTAGGACTAAGCATATGAAAACAATGTAATATAAAAAACAGTGATAACTATGAATAAATCAATTTTTCTTCTATTAATCAAGAAATTGACATGGGAGAATATACTTTCTAAAATTTATATTGAGATATGAAGAGAAAGATGTAATTTTTAGTAAATTATAACAATTAAACAGATGGAGGAAATAAAATTAAATTTCATTCATGCCAGTAGTGTGGAAGGAAGAACATAGGAAATTTTATTGTGGGGTTTCGTAAATGTTTTAAGTGTTGAAAAGAAGGACATTGAGAAACATATATCTGATGTAATTTTAAGAGGCTAGTGAAGGAAATGAATAGAGAGAGAATAACAAAATGATCCTTCCAACCTTCAATTCGATAATTACAAATTGTATCGACATCACAAAAACCAATGTATGCATCTAAGGGTTAATCCTGAAAATATATGTTAGAAACCACTAAATTAATGGGGAAATGGGAAGGATAATGAGATTAAAATTGGTTCAGTGGGTTATTGGAATGAAGTGGTGAAAGATACACTTAACTTCCACTCATGACCTATAAATGATATAATAAGTTAGGGGTCTACCCACTCCTTTATATCAAAATAAATTTTTATTGGAATAAATTTACCACCTCAATGATTTGATGATGAGTTAGTATTAAAAAAACATGATGGTATTACGATTTAACCTTGTGTATATAACACCTCTATGATATAATTTTTATGGAATATTCTTCCTCATAATCCTGTGATTCTCAATTTTGTAAAATTTAATGTTATTTTTGGCACATATTTGTTATCTTTATGTTGATCCCAAAACAATTTCATAGAATGGAAAATCCTATTTGGTATTATAAAAACACTTATGTTCATATTTGTGTGTGACAAGGAATTTAAAATTCTGATAGATATTACATAATCTGTATAGTTCTTACTACATAATCATGACCGATATTTATCTCAAATGGTTTTGGAGAAAATAAACATTGAAGACATGATAATTATTTTGGAATATACTGATGTATTTTATAAATCATTCCCCAGTATTCCACTAAACCCTAAATTTATGCTTTCAGCATGTCTCATGCATGCTGTAACAACTATTTCTACAAAAAACATAGATTGTCCTCAATCATATTGTATAAATTACATAAAAAACCAAAAGGTAATATTGATAATGTATTTATATGACCAATTACATCACGATAAGGACCAAATTATCTTTTTATTAAAAACTAAGATGGGTCAACACATATTTTCCTTGAATATCTCGTAAATAACCCGTTCACTATCAAGAAAAAGTATCATCTTCCCTGTATTGATGTCTTTTTTGATCAAATGCATAGAGATCAATTATTTTTCCTAACTAGCCTTCTTTATGGATATCATCAATTGATAGTAATGAAATATAACATAACCATTATATCCTTATCTATGAGGTATAATCATTATGAATTTTTAGTAATGTAGTTTTCACTTACCAATTACCCAGTTATCGTCATGGATTTAATGAATATCATCTTCAAAGAATACATTGATTGGTTTGGGGTTGTATTTATAGTTGATATAATTATATATTAAAAGAAAATGAAAAAACATAATGATCATCTAAGGAATGTGTTGATGATATTGAGAAAGGAGAATCTATATGAAAAATTTATAAAGTGTGAATTTTGTCTATAGTTAGTTTTATTTGTGTGTCATATAATCCCAAGAAGTTCTATATTAGTAGATCTTTAAAATATAGAATTTATTTAGAAGTGGCCTAGAATAACCATAGTTAATGATATCTATAGTTTTCATGGGTTTCATGGATACCGTTGAAACATTGTGAGATATTTATCATGTCTATATAATATTATACACATGTTGACATAGAAGGGATCTAGTATATTTGGATAGATGAATGTGATGAAAATTTGAATGTACAGAAAAGAATGTTGGTGAGTGTACCTATTCTCACATTACCCATTAAAAACGAAGGGTTTGTGATCTATAATGATGAATTGGATAAGGGTGTGGGTTGCGTCCTTATACAGAACTATGTAGTGATTTATTATTCCTCATAGTAATTGAAAATTCAAGAAAAAATTTACCCAACTCATGATTTGGAGTTGGCCGTAGAGATATTTTAAATTATATATATTGAATAATTATCTTTATGGTGGAAGATGTGATATATTTTTACAAATAAAAAATATTTGGATTATATATTCTCATAGAAAGAATTGAATATGCAATAAAGAAGATTTTTGGAGAAGTTTTTATATTATGACCACTTAATACATTACCACCATGGGAGAAAAAAAGACAGTTGTTGCATTGAATCAGAAGGACAAGGATCATTTATACATGATCATTATTGAAAGAGATCAAATACTTATGGATTTGTTGAAGATAGATATTGAAATCACTATTAAATTTTATAGATCATATATTTCTTATATGAACGTCCAACTATCCATCAAAGTAATGATTAATGAGGCGTTGAAGGAAGATATAGAAGTAAACAAAAAAGTGATGAATGTTCCTATGTTCAACCATGTTTGTGATGTAATGATAAGGTTCAAGAATAATTTATGTTTCCCATAAATAAAAGATTTAAATAAGGAGTTCTTGTAAGAATCACATAGTTCATCATTCTCTATTCATCCTATAAGAAAAAAATGTATAGAGATATAAAAGAGCATTTCTCATGAGAAAACATGAGTAGGGATGTTGAAGAGTATGTATCTAAATGTATGGAATGTTAGAAAGTAAAATATTGGAGAAAGTTATATAATTGGATGTTACAACCATAACCAATACAAGAATAGTTACGTGAATAAATCACAATTTATTGCGTCATAAAACTCCCCAAAACATCTAAATTGCATCATTTTATTTGGGATATAGTCAATCACCATACAAATTGAAAACATTTCATTATAAGTATTGAATATATATATCTTGAACAAAATTAAAGAATATACATTATATAAGTGGTATATTTTCTTGAATTACCACATTATATTATATCTCATTATGATTTATGGTTTACCACGATGTTATGATGAAATATTCTATATGATTTTAACATGGTGTTGAAATTTAACACTACAAGTCATCTTATGATAGATGGTAACTCTGAGAGACAAATTAATAAAAGAAAATTTATGATTAGGGAATTTAATTTGGATTTAATGGGTGGTTGGGATCAACATGTTTCTATCTTCATGTTTTCTTTTAATATTAGCTTCCAATAAAGAATTCATATTTCACTTTGTGATGTCTTTTATAGTAAGAAGTACCAAACTCCAATTTCCTAGTAGAAATTTAGAGAATAAATATATCGATAATTTATCTAGATGTGTAACTTTTAAAGAAGGTTAAATCCATTCAGAATCATATATTTGGCACAATTTTTTTTCTGACAATTATCGATGAGAATTTGAGTTTGAATTTGGTGACAAGTTATTCATATGAATATCTTGTTAGAAAAATATTATGATATTTAAAAATAAGGTAAGGATAATACCTTCATAAAATGTTCCCTCTAAAATACGTTATCATATCGAGATAGTTTATTATAGCTTGATGCTTCCACAAAATCACCCTCAACCATATTATGTTTTCTATGTATTCCTCTACAGGAAGTAGAAACCTAATAATTCAAATTTACAAAACTTTTTGATCACATAATTTGTACATGATATCTTTTACGAGGAGCAACTAGTGGATATTATTGATCAAAGAGATTAGGTTCAACATAATAATAGTACCCTCATAGTAACTATTTTATGGTGAAACCATAAATTTAAAAAAACTATGTGGGAACCCAAGGATTTAATGATGAATAATTTACTTCAATTGTTTGTATAAGTGTGATAAAATATTTAAGGATAAGTTATTATAAGGGGGTAGAATGTAACAAACTAGTATTTTATGATATATTTACATTTAACTAAGATATTTAAAGTTCATCGCATTTTTAACACACAATACCACTTTCAGATAGACCACAATATAATAATGAAATATTATTATGAAATGTGATAGTTATTTCTATGAAATTGTACTGGAGGGGATGAATAGAAATAAATAATTTTTTAATATGTAACTTTTACACATGAAAAAAAAATTATTCTTTGATTATCAATTGGTTTTAAATTAAAATAAATGCATTTAAATCTAAAATGTGTTATTTTTTTTCAAAAATATTTTTATGGGGAATGTGTTATTATCTTAATAAATTAAATTAATAAAATTTTATGATTCATAATTTTGAAACTTTTATTCAATCATATATATTTACATTGATCCAATGGTTTTTACTTGTCTAATAATAAGAATAAATTCAGTTTCATGTTTCAAATATTATTTATCTAAAAATAGGTTTGGTTTTGTTTTGGAAACTTATTTTTAGTTGAATTTATATTACTTAAAAAAATTGAATATGATAAATGGGTTTATATATTTTGAATCTGAAAATAAATATTTGGTAATGAGGCTAATTTAATTTTTGGTCACATTTAATAGCAACAGAGGTAAAAAATAATTATTATAATAAGGATTATAATGGTTAACAAGGGTTTAGACAAAAGATATAAAGGATAAGAATCCTAAAATTTATATATATATCATTATATTTTAAATAAAATTATATAATGTCTTACTTTGGGTATATTTGGTTCCACTTCCACATGATTTTGAATACTATATTTCAATTTTTGATCTATTTACCAGAGTTCCACACCCATCACATATAACATGGGGAAACCTATTATCTATTATTCACACAAACTGAGCCCATTATCTCAACCATTATATTACAAAATAATATACCGGAATACTTAAATTTGACCTTGATGTTATAGTCTTCCCAAAATACCCATTCTAGATTCCTTATTGTTCTTCTTAAAAGAGGTCACTCAAAAAAGATGTATATGTTCATACTAAACATTTTCACATATATTTCTTCTTCAACATCCAAAAAATGTTCTATATACGTTTTAGCATAATTTAATTACAATATTTACTATAATTGTTTTGTGTCAATGGTATATTCATATTTCATATCCTTCACATCCATTGGAAAATGACAATGTTTCTCATGAATACGTGTAAACTATAAGCTCCAGAAAATGATGTGATGTAGTGGTAATTATATATTTACTCTAATATAAAGAATGATATTATATATATATTTGATAGAATTATTATTTTGGATATATGTATTATCATTCAACTTAATGTTTTCACATCCATCGATATGTGAAGACATCACTCATGTGTGCATATAGACTACAATATCCATTAAGAGATGTCAATCATTTTTCATCACTGTTTTATATGAATATTTATAAATGTTTTTATAATAAATAAATATTACACTTATTACATGATGTAAATTCTATATATGACAATGGTGTTTACACGAGAACCATCGAATCAAAACATGCATAGAAAATAAACCAGTTTTCACCTGAATGTTCATTTTATTGAAAAGTTGTTAATAAAAGGATAATTGGAAATCTTAATGGAATGAAAAATAGTAATTTTTTTATTAATATTTACTATAATTTATTTATAATAGTTATATATTTATTATATTGGATTTTTAAACAAATATGATGAAAAATTAGACTTGATATAAGGGTTTATGATATAATGTCATTTTTTTCACAATTATTTATTTTAAGTTCACATTGATGTAAATTATATGATTCTTAAAATTTAATCCCAATTTACATTATTTTTATATAGTCATTAAAATAATATTTATTAATTGTTAACATAATTATCACTTTGGTAGTTAAAAATATTGATAAAATGTTTTTATTAAAAAACTCACTATGTTTTTTCTACGGTGGATGAACTCTTTTTCAATGGTCGTGTTCTTTAAAATGTCTTATGTATTGTTATTTTATTTGATCAGAAAATTGTTTAAAGTCCTTTATACTATATTTATATATATCTTTATAAAAGTTTAAAAACTGAATTTTCAAAATGTATTTTTAAAGAGGTTATTTATGAATTTTTATAAAATGATTGAAGTGAATCATTTTTTATGGTTAACCATGAAGGATTTCATACAGTATACACACAATTATTTTCAATGGATATTTCTTTTCATGTTTATATTGTTATTTTCAATGATAATATTTTTCCCAATATTCTGGGATTTTTTTATTACAGATAACAAATGATAAGGGTTTTTCTTCTATTTTCAAATAAATTTTTAAATTATTTTATAATGGTATTTTTCATATATTTTAAAATCCATCTAGGTTTTTTTAATTCACTGGAGATATGATGTTATGATATAATAACATTTATTTCTAAAGTTGGATAATGATTTTGATATGATTAAACATATATGAAACCTATTACCTTTCCATAATTAATTTAATTATGGAATGATAAATGTTTTTATGATCTTGAGGTACACATATGTGTGGTTTAAATTATATAATTGGTTTTTCTATTATTTTATATCCATAAAATGAATTAGCTAAGACTGATATCTCATGAGGTAACCTCAAATAGGATGGGGAGTGAACCTAGTTTAACATAGAACTGTACCTATCACCCCTCGACCTATGTTTTTACTATTTTTAATTATTTTCTATGTATTTTAATTTTTTTGATGTTATGGTTGAATCTATAAATATATTTTTGAGTTTTGTTAAAAAGTGAGTGTTTTTAAGATGACTTCGTTGGGGGCACAAGAAGAGTGCATTTTGGAAACCCCAAACAGCTTCACCCATACAATTGTGCGATCTTCCTATAGTTGAAAAATTAATTCGGGTAAAATTTCAAATTTTTTCTGTTATTTAAAATTTTTATTATCGTTAATAATTTTATTATTATTATTAAAATGAAAGAAATATTTTTATTATTTTCATTTATATCGATTTGATTTTGATTACGATAATGATTATTATTGTTATTTTTTAAAAAATTCATTAATATTATCATAATTATTAAAAATAATGTTATTAATATAATTATTATTAGGAATGAAGAAAATGTTAATAAATAATTATACTATTATATTATTATTATCAACGAATTGTTGTTGCAAAAATTATTATTTTACAATTTTTTATTATTAAAGTTTTTTTATTATTATTAGGTGTATTATTAATATTATTTCTATTGATGTTATTATTATTATTTTTATAGATTATAGTTATTATTAATATTATTATTAAAATTTTTGTTTTAATTTAACATTATTTTATATTTTTCTTTTTTTCCTAACCCTAGTGATCTTCCACCCTCTTCTCCTTTGTGACTCCCCCTCACAACACACCCACCCTTTTCTCTCCCCTTCTTCACACAAAGTCACCCTCCTTCTCTCCCTCTCTCGGCACGTCACCACACTCCCACTACTCTCCCTCTCACCACGCACCGCCACCCTCTCCCTCTCCACACTCATCCCTCGGTCACCAATCTATCCAACAGCCACCACACGCCCCCTTTTAAGTTCACTGGCATCATCAACCTTCCCATGCTGACCATTTTTTTGGCCAGCAACCCTCGATCGGACTTTTTCCCAGCCAGCTACCCCTCCAGCATTTGTTCCGGCCATCGACCCACTACCGTCCATTTTCTTTGCCATCAAACCCTCTTCCGGCCTTTTTCCTAGCCATCAACCCTCCCTACAAGTGTTTCCATCCCTTTCTTACAGTTGTGCATCCCCTCGGATCGATCACACCCCATGCCAACCAATGCCTCGTTCGTTCAGGTGGCCAACAACACACCTTGTTCATAATTTGGTATCTGACGAATGCCCACCATCGAAGGGGAGTGGTTCGAGTTTGTTCTTATTCAATTATTGCAATGTCAAGGTGTGTTTTCTTAATATTGATTAATTTTTTATTTTTTAATGTTAGTTTTTTTGTGTTATTAGTTATTTGTAGATAGCTTTAGCATTTTTTCAAGGAAAATCTTCGACACCGCGGTCAGCAGGTTGCGTGCACTTGTGCACAAGTGTGAGGTGTGTCACATGGTTGTGGTTGAGCTATGAGTTGATGTAGATCCCCTACTACCATCACCTTTAAAATTATAATTTTTTAATTAAAATATATATCCATGATTTTTGAATAATGAGAAATAATATTAGAAAATTATTTTTGGAATAATTATTTGATTTATAAGAAACTCTTTATTTTATGCATGAAACTATTTTTTTTCTTGATGAATCATCTCACTATTGTGAAATAATTTCCATTTGGCAATTAAACACAATTCTTGAACTTTTATGTGTGGTTTTGGATTGATGTTAAATGTTTTCTTCTAACACGTTAGAAGTTGTATTGGTTCCTTTTGTGAAATGGTGTTTATTAAAAAAATTAAATTAGCCCAGTTTGGCTCTTAATGAAAGTGAGTTATTTTGAAAACACTCAAAGGAATAATCCTTAGGGGGTATTGGGGGTGATTCATCATGTGAGGTTTTGTGTGTGATTCTTGTGCTTGATATTGGATTCTTGTTTGATGTCTGTAGTCACCCCACTTGGTACTCACCATGGGAACCTAGTATAGTAAGTGAATTTTCTAGGAAAAATTGCTCCACTAGTTTAGATTATGCACTGGCTAGTGGCCCGAGAAGGGGATACATTGTTATTATTATTTCTATGGGATTGGGACCCACAATTAGTCAAGGTAGGGTGATAGTTAGGCATTAGGGAGTTATGACATCTTCAAGTAGGGTGTAACTTCAAGATGAGTCACATGTATAGTACATTCTATATTGTTCATGAGCTCCTAGGTTCAACCCATGTTTTCTTTAGTGATTATTTGTATGTAGCGGATAATTGAGGTTCTTAGTTCTGTTGATGGATCCCATGTGCTATTTTTCCATTTCTCTTATTGTCTGATTGGTGTTGTGTGTGGTTTCCTCTTATTTGACAACAAAATTTGGATGTTAAATTTTTTATGAAAATGTTTTTAAAATGTTATGAAAATTTTACTTCAAACCTTAATCTTGATATTCAATTGAAAAGGGAAATGGATTATTACTTGCTTTAGAAATGAAATAGTGCGTGAAAACCCATATTTTATATAATGTAGTTAGAACATGAAATTAGTAAAAAAAATTATTTAATGGTAGTACTTTTGGAATAGATTGTTTGGCATGCCTACTATGTTTTAATAATCATGCCTACGGTGTTTTCCTATTTTTTAATTTTGTTTCAGGTTCAACCCGAGATTTTTTATTGCAGGAGATAGTTGATTTTGGATTTGAGGGTGACTCTTGAGTGAAGGAGGAGTTTTTTTCGTAAGGTTAGTGTGTTGTTGTTGCATGTTATTTATTTTTCATGTCATTTATTAATTTTTTATTGTTCTACATTTTATGATTATTTATTGATTTTAATTGTGTGAAATCCTTCTTATTTGTTATCTGTTGATGCCCTAGAACTAGTCACTAGCCCGAGAGGATCAGGAATGCCGCTTTGGTCATGCTGCGGATTGGCTCGGGTTAAGGGTTTAGGGTTGACCCATGTTAGTTCATGACAAAATATTATCAAATATGGTCAAATATTAAGTGGACCTTTATAAATTGAACTCCCTTCATTATTTTGGGTTTTCATGGTAAAAGGATTAGAATTTTCAGGAATCAAGGCATAGTGAAGGGAAGGATTTCATGAACCCTTTCTCGTTCCGAACCTTGGGTTGTTTTTGTTATTGGTGTCTTTTTGGTTACGTTGAATTATTTTATGTTGGTAAATGAAAAGGGAGTTTTAAAAGTAGCCTCGTGAGCTCACAGGGACTAACAAGCCACATGGAGCCAGGGAAATTACCCTAGAATTCTCTCTATGATGGGGGTGTGACTGGTGTATGGCTTCCAACCATATGTTCAAGTCCACCATCAACACTAGTTTCTCCTAGTGAATCTTTAGGGTCTTCTTTTATTATGAAAATTATTTGTAATTTTTTATTTTGGAAATTGTGAAATGTTGAATATAAAATGACAATGATCATGTTTTGATTAAGTTATTTTTTTCCTTTTTCTTTAGTGTTCACCCCTTGGTGGTTTGATGAATTCCCAAGGTGCAGATTTAGGTGGTGCACCCTTAGGAAATCCCCTTTTAGATCAACCCTTAAAATACATCCTGAAGTTTCAAAAATTGAACCCTCCTATATTTTATGGATAAGTAGATCCTCATGAGGTGGAGGAGTGGTTTTGGAATATTGAGAGAAAATTCTATTTTCATAGGATGCTTGAGTTAGTAAAGCGTAATTTTTTTACCTTTAGGATTTAAGGACCAACCTGGAAATTTTGACTACATGGGACTCAAAGAAAGCCTAAAAAATATCTCACTTTGGGTTTATTCAAGTTGTCTTTAATCCAAAAATATTTCTCTAAAGTGACAAAGGTGAGGAAGAGGATGAAGTTGTGAAATCATTAGAAATGTGTTGGATCATTGTAATAATTCTTCTATCATTTAATATACCTTGGACTATATGAACCAGAGTATATTACAAACTATACCGTAAAGGGACATAATTTTGAGTTTGGGATCTGACCTGAACTGTAGTGAAAAGCAGAAGAGATTAATCTAACCACCTTCTCGGATGTTGGGTGGCAATCATTTCTTATTGAAGCTAAGTTAGTAAGGGAAAATAAGGTGGTGAATCCTCCCCCAGCTGTGGGAAGTAGTGCATAGGATTATGATAGAATGAATGGGAAGTGACATGATGATGATGGCTCTAATAGAAGAATTAAGAGGCCTTTAGACATTCATTCATCTTATTCACAACACAATGTTTTGATCTGTCACCAGTGTGGTATGTAAGGTCATAGAAGGCTGATTTTCCCCAGTGTTCTGAAACCCTTGAACACATTTGGATGCTTGGGAAAATTGAAAAGATTCTACAATGGTGTTTCCAGGAAGCATGTTGAAGCCTTACCCGGATCGTCAAAGGACACCTCACCCCATTAGATGGAGTAGGACAATGTTTGAGATCTATTTGGGATTTTATCTTTATATAATTCCCTGGATGTAGTGGTGATATCTTGTAGCATTATATGGTGTTTATTTTCCTTCCGTTTTAAGAATGGTTTTTGTCAAAACTCTTTGAAACCATTGTTTTATTGGAAGTGTTTTTGGTAAAATTCTGGTCTGTGTGGTATGTTTTAGAAATTTCAGAAACCTGAATATGAGGTAGGAGATTATTAAATCATCCGGTTTCTTGCCAAAGTTCCTAAAGTGAAGTTGGCACATAGTCAAGAGAACTCGAGTGGTGAAATAGGGCCTTGTTTAATCTTTCTATTAGTGTGGAATGGTTTGTGATTTCTTGAGGGTGTGATGTTGTTGATATAATGTTGGTTATAGTTTTGATGCCCCATCTGTTGGGTCCTTCCTTTATCCTCCCTCAGTGTGGGGGTTTTCGGTCAGTGTGGGAATTTTTCATGTTTGGTTAATCTCATTGGTTCTTATTGTGGGGAAACCCATAGGTTGTCTCGTAGAGTTATAGCTAAAGTAATTTAATGATATCCCAATCTTTATGGCGTGGAGTCCGTTCGGGCCTCCTCGTGTTAGTATCAATGTTTTGATCCGGATATAATTTTGGGTGGTGGGTGGTATCAAGTGGAACTACCCAATTTTCTGTTCTTCATCTCGAGTAAATGTTGGGATTAGAGTATACCTAATGGTTCCATTGGACTAAGATTATGTGAATAAGTGTTGGAGGTGGTTTATGTTCATTAATTACTTGGTTGAAATGGATGGCATGGGTTCTGTTGGGTAGCACTTAAGGTGTTTCTATTTTGAAGATGATTTGTAACTCATGGTATTTCAATGTTTATTTTGATTGGCCAACTAGAGGAACTTAAACATTTTGAGGTTGGTGACACTTAAGAAGTTTTATATTAGGGTATAGATCTTTTTGTGGCTTTTCAGTGTTAGACATCATTATGGTGGGGAGAATTGTTACACCCATACCATTTCTTTTGGTATATTTAATTATTTTCTTTGGATTTTAATTTTTTTTGAGGATCGGGTTGAATTCCAAATGAGATTTTTGGGTTTTTAAAAAAATTACATGTTTTTAGCTATTATCGTTGGGCACATGGGCATAGTGTAATTTGGAATCCCTACATAGCTTCGCCTAGATAATATTTCAATCTTCATTTCTTTATAAAATTAAAATGAGAAAATTTTAAAATTAATAGTGATATTTTTATTATTTTTAAATAATAATATTATTATTATCAAAATAAAATGAATATTTTTATCATTTTTTATCATTATGACCATAATGATAATAATAATAATAAATATTATTAATAAAAAGTTTCATTAATACTATAATAATTATCAAAAATAATGTTATTAATATTATTATTATTTGGAAAGTATAAAATGTTAATAAATAATTTTAATATTATATTATTATTAATAAATATTTTATGTTATTAAAATTATTATGCATAATTTTTTTTTCTATTATTAATGTTTTTTCTTATTATTATTAGGTGTATTATTCACATTATTGTTATTTATGTTCTTATTATTATAGATTAAAGTTGTTGTTGTTATTATTATTATTATTACTTTTTTTATTTAACATTGTTTTATTTTTTCCCCAAACCCAAGTGAGTTGCCACCCACTTTTCCCCTGTGACTCCCCAGCATGCTACACCCTCCTTCTGCTCTCACTCTCTCCGCACACTGCCACCCTCTGTCTGCTCTTCCTCTCTCCACATGTCGCCACCCTCCTTCTGATCTTTCTATCCCCATGAGTCACCACCCTCTCCCTCCCCACTCCCCTCTCCCAGCCTCACCAGCACCCTGGCTCCCAGCTGGCACCTGTCACCCATGCCTCTCAGCTGGCTCCCGTCCCCTGATCGGTCATGACCTGGCTTACCTTCCATGCACCAGCTGTGATGCCCGAACCCCTTCCCTACACCGGCTGTTACCCTCGCACTATCCCCCTTCCCCTGTTGGTCTTTTTTCTCACCAGTGACCCCATTCCAAACATTTTTTTGGCCAGCAACCCCCTTCCGGCCTTTTTACCAGTCAGCGACCCCCTACCGGCCACTTTCCCAACCAAATTCGCCTCTATCAGCCACATTCCAGGCCAATGACCATCCTTGACAGTGTTTCTAACCATTTATGACTATTGTGTGACCCCAATGATCTAGAACACCCCATTCCAACCCCTTCCTCATTTGTTCTCATGGCAAACCACATGCCTTTTTCCTAATTGGGCGCTCGACGAATGCCCGCCGCTGAAGGCGAGTTGTTCTGGTTCGGTCAAATTCACATGCACAGGTTTTTAGGAGAGTTTTTCATTGTTTATTCATTTGGATTAGTTGAAGTTAGTTTTTTTGTGTAATTAGTTGATTATTTATTTCTACAATGTGTTGTCATGGAAAATCTTAGAAAACATGGTCAGCAGGTTGCACGTAGTTGTGCACGAGTGTGTGGCATGTTACAAGTTATTGGTCGAAGTGTTAGTCGAGGTAGGTCCCCCACTACACTCACCATTAAATTTATAATTTATTAATTATTTGATATTATATTCATTTTAGATAAATGAAAAATAATATTTGATAATTATTTTCGGATTAATTATTTTATGTAAATGAAGATATTTATTTTATGCATGGCACTCAAATTGTTTTCTTGATGAATTTTCGCACAATAGTGAAAGAACATCATTTGTCATATGAACACAATTCATGAAAATTAAAGTGTGGTTTTGGTTTTAGGTAAAAAATTTTCAACTGATGTGTGAGTATATGTATTAGTTCCGTTTGAAAAATGATGTTTTAAAAAAAAAACAGAAGTCTCGTTTGGCTCTTAACGAATATGAGTTGTTTTGAAAACCCTCAAGGGACTAATCCGTATGGTGTCTTGGGGATGATTCATTGTGTGAGTTATTGTGTGTGATTCTTTTTCATGAGATTGTTTTCTTGTTTGATATCAGTAGTCACCCCACATATTACTCACCATGAGAACCTAGCATATTCAATGAATTTTCATTGAATAATTACTACACTAGTAAAGACGATGCACTGGCTAGTGGCCCAAAGCATGAGATACTCTGCTATTATTATTTATATGGGACAGAGGCCCTGTACTAGGCTAGGTAGGGTGATGTTTGGGAATTAGGGAATGATGATTTCATTGAGTATGGAATTCCTTTAGGATGAGTCACATGTATAGTACATTTTGGATTATTCATGAGCTCCTTGTTTTGACCCAAGTTTTCCATAGCACTTATGTGTATATGGTAGATTATTGAGGTGCTTAGGTAGGATTTTGGCTCCCATGTGCTAAATTTATATGCCTCATGTTATGTGTATTGTGTTGTGTATGGTTTCCTCATGTTGAAAAACTATATTTAAATTTTAAATTTTTTATAAAAAATGTTTTTAAAATGTAGTACACGTTTTCCTTCAAACTTTAAACTTGTTTTTAAATTGAAAATCCAAATGTACTGTTATATTATTTATAAATTAAAATGTGTGTGAAAACACTTATTCTATATAATGTATTTCAATCTTGAAATTAGTAACAATATTTATTTAATGCTAGTGCTTTAGGAATACTTAATTGAGAATGACTACTATGTTATAATACACATTCCTATTGTGTTTTCCTATTTTTTAGTTTTGTTGTAGGTTTGACTTGAGCTTTTCAACAATGGGAAATAGTTGGTTGTGGAATGGAGAGTGAATATTGGGGTCACGAGGAGTTTTGGTCATGGTCATGTTTGTGTGTTGTTGTTTATTTTTCTTTATTTTTTGTGTTGTTTATTAACTTTGTTTTGTTCTACCTTTTCAGATGATTTATTTATTTTCATTGGGAAAAATCATTCCCATTATTTTCATGTTGATACCCTAGAGCTAGTCAACAGCCTAAGTGGATCAGCAATGCCTCTAAGGCCTTACCGTGGTTCAGCTCAGGTGACCAGTTCAGGGGCAACTCAGGTTGGTTTGTTAGAATATCTATTATTATAGTCTTGGGAGTGAACATTGTAAAAGGAAATGATAGAATGAGGCGTGATTGTAATCAACTATAATAGTCCTAGAATCAGTCCTTTACTAAATAAATGATTTTATATTCTTATGTGTATACCAAAAACCGATATCTTTTGGTTATGATATGTACTCCTGGATCATGATTTATTATTTATGATTCTTCACTATTGTGAATTATATATTAAGTTAGGATTAGTTATAATACCATGATTAATTATTAAATATAATTGAATTTTTGGGAATAAATTTGAAAAGTTATAATCATATTACCAAACCCATTTTCTTATATAATAATCACTTATGATCATTGATTAATATCTTCAATGTTTACCCTTATTGAGAATTCGAGCTCACACTTCCTTATATTAGCATTCCCAAAATTATGAAGAAGTATTTTAATGAGGGTATATCAATGAAGTGTATTATGTGAGAAGAAAATTATGGGAGATGTTGAAGATAATTCATTAAATAAGATGATTATGTGTCTAGTGTTCAAAGAGACTAAGCATTTATTGTTTTATGGAATTTATTGTAACTATATGTATCAAATATTCTTCCAAAATTATGTAGTATCTATGTATTTAATTATTATGCCACCTATTGGAATTTATATAAAAAAATTTATAATCAACATACTAAATTGCTACTTGTTTTCCTCCCTCAGTTGTAGTTGCATATTCTTCTGTTACATAATATCAATAATTAAAAATATAAATAAATCCTTGTTTTTTTCCATTAAATTAATAAATATTCAACTTTCCTTCTATTTTTAACATATTACATGAAAAGTATCCACCCTCTAACCAAATTATAGGATCTAAAAGCAGTAGTTTTGGAAATTGGAGAATAAAAAAAGGAAATAAAATTGATGAAAATATTTATGTGGTATAGAAAGAAATCCCTAAGTTCACAAAGGAAAAAAATTCACTATTATGTAATGGGATAAAAAAGGATTTCTATACAATAGAACCACAGAAAAAATCCATTGGCCAAGTAAACATTTAATGGAAACAAACAACATGTAATACATTTTCGTGATAAAAAAACTCTCTTTATGAAAAAAAATTTATCTCCTTAATATTAGAATCAATTTAAAAGGTTAACCATCCCATATATTTTTACATCATGCATAAAAAATTAATTCTGTTACTTTTTTATGAACTCCATGTGAAAATGGAGTATTTGACTCCCAATTTCATATCAAACCCATGTATAGAATTCAATAGAACCTCAATGTTTATTCAATATTAGTTAATTTTTTTTTCAGGTCCTCAGACCACAAAAACCCAATTTTTTTACATAGGGAGGTGTTCCCCCCCAATAATACCCCACACCATCAATGATGAGGAAAATTGATTGAATTTGGGGCTTGGTATATAGTCTGGATGACATGAAATCCTTTATTTAAAATCTCAACAACACTAAAAATATGATATGAATAATTTTCTTAATGAAACTGAACTATTATATATCGTAATAAAAATAAATGTTCATACAATGTGCTAAATTATTAAATCCATAAATTGGTAATTGAAAGTTGAAAAATAGTAAGATGATAATAAGGACCCTTGATAACTTTTAGTTATATCTTACATGTAAAATAAACTACTTTTTAATTGTATAATAGTAATCAATATTCTCATAATATATCTCATATTAAACATATTATACCACAGATTATAAAATATACATGATTTATGTCATAAAAATAATATAAATGTTTAACAATAGTGTATTACATGATTTAAATAACATTTTTAAAAAAACAATCCTTTTTGATAGATACATTATTATACATGTTGGTTTTCATATATAGAATCCTTGGGTTTCTATATATAACTTACAAATTTAGTCTAGTCATATAACACAAAAAAATTAATTGAATACATGATGTTTTCTGAATATTTGTTATAATCCATCCCATAGTCAGTATCGAAACTATTAGTGTCTAATTGATATGATTTTTGTTCATCATAAATAATTATTAACTTGTTATTATTTTATAAGAGAAATTTATATATCTTCATATCATAATGATACAAAATAGACATTCTAGTTTATTCTCTATGATGATTCAATTTACTTTTCAAAAAAATTATGGAACTAACTCACTATAAATAACAAAATCATCTACTATATAATGTTATAAAACATCACTATTATAATTTTTTTATTCCCAAGGGTTACTTAGGAAATAAATTCACTCTAAATAAATTTACAAAATTGATACACAAGCAATTTTTGTCAAAAGGGTGATAAAAATGGCATCTAGTTGTCGCATTCAGATTGCAAATAAGTAGATAATTTTAATATTTAGCTCTACTATTATATAAAAGATATTATTAATATATTATTTAGAACTATATATTTTTATAAAATATATGTAAGGATGTATCACATCCGTAATCTCATATGGTATTTTATATGCTTCCCTAGATGACATGTGTTTAGTGTAAAAACACTATTTTCTAAAGAAAAATATTTAAATTAATTTGGAAGTTCAGATTAAATAACTATTTATCATGCCAAGACTAAAAAAATTTACTTACTCCATTCAAATAAACATCTATTACGGTGTTCTTTAAGGAGTGATATTGAATTAAATTCTACAATGATTTTGATTATCATTAAATCAAGGAATTTGGTATTCCTTACCTATAAAAATTATACCTATATGGAATTCATAGTAGGTTTTTTTCTTTTTTGAATGGTTTGATCTTTTAAAATGTTACTAAGTTACATATCCACAAAACAACCAAAACATATCTTCCGAATTAATGAATAAAATTCATAATTTTGCAGTAAGCACTACTTTTTTTGAGAAGTAATATGAAAAAATTTATTAGCTTGTTTTAGTTTATAAAATAAATAGAATTTTTTTCTTCTAAACATAAATGAAATTTAGATATTTTTTAATAAATAATATTGTAATGTATCAAATTATTCAGTAAAAATTATTAAAATAATTTATATGTTTATATTATTTGGATATAATTTAGATATATATGACCAAAGACATAATTGTAGTTAAAATTGATTCATAGATATTTAACATTGATATTATTATTTCTTATATTATATATTTTATTTTGAAAAAAAGAATATGAAAAGCATTAATCATGAGTAAAAAACCCTAAAACCATTCGTTTATATAAAATTAATAACCACTTTTTTCTACAATAATAGTAATTCATCTATTATCTAACAAAGGGGCTGAAATGAGAATTTTCTTTATAATGGTATAAAATGTAAACAGAAATACTGTAAGTACATTTATATAGAATATAATATTCATATATCCCAACCTATAAATGAATATCCTTTTTTCCATTTCAAATATGTAGATATACTTCTTCATTGATCAAAAACTTTTTACTTATAAATATATTCAAAATTTCACAAAAATGTAAATCATGGCTAATATATAATAAATATGAACAAAAAATTTAGGTATTTAATTATATAATATAAAAAATCATATAAAATCTCTATGAATTAAAATGATATCCTCTATATATTTAGGAAAATTCTACTTCTAATTATATAAATATTTGTAAAAGAAACACTACCATAACATTGAAATTATAAATTTTAGTTTCAACAAAGTAAATCAGACTATATAATTTAAAATTATAATATTGTTCAATTTATTCTTTAATATTATTCTTTACACATTTTCAAAATCAATATTAATATGGTTCTTGCAAAAATCAGACTTGAGTACCCAATACCAAGACCCAAATCTAAATTCCACCACACCATAAGTGCACTCCACAATTTCCTAAGGCTAGAAACCAATGTTCATGAATCAAAAAATACATTCTAAATAATTTTCCCATGATGGGTTATATATAATAAATTCATGTTCCCTAAATATATTTTTTAAAATCATAAATGAAAAGTTTTTGTATCAAAAATGATTTGTGTTTTTCAACTACAAACAAAAGAAGACAACATTTTGACATAAATATAATAATGTGAATATATCAAATTATTACCAAAATATAACTACCATATATCCATAATGAGTATATGGATCACCACTAAAAAAAGAACAAGGATTCCATTTTTTTTTATATTTTTTCTATTGAAATATAATATTCTACATAAATGCACCTGTAGGGTTTGAGTAGAAATATAGTATATTATACCCAAAAATTAACAAAAAAACAAAGGAATAATATATATATCCATGGAAAATTCAAGGTTTAATAACATCTATTTATAAAAAAATTTAAAAACCATTACAAATGAAAATAACATAATTTAAGAAAAAGCTAATTCTAATTTAAAAGAAAACCAACCATCTATTTTTTAATAAGAAAATGTAGTAACCAAATAATAAATAATAATATAATTATAGACCATCAATTCCAATGAATATATGAAAAAATATAATGTTTTATAAATAATCCCTTAGAAAAAACTATAATGATAATATGTAATTTTATGAGCATAAATAAAATTCTCATGGAAATACTAATGCTATCAATTTAATTCAGCATGTGATGAACTCTTTTCATTTTGTTTCAATTATATGAAGAATTATATCACATGACCATACATAATCCCCCTAATTATTTTATATAATAAACACAAATTTTTATAGTATGTATAATTGGAAAATGACCTCATCGAGAGAAATTTCTCTCATGAAAAATATTATAACTAATGAAATATACAATAAAAATTACACAATAGAGAATATAATAATTTTTTAGAAAGAAATTTTAATTATTTTTTTGATAAATTCATATACCGATATATTGAAATTTTAATTATTGTTAAATATTTTTAAAATAATTATATTTTTTAAAAAAATTATATTAAATCCCTCTAATAGAGAACCATTAAATATAACCTTCATTAGAATCCATATATAAACATTTTATTAAAAAATTTCTTTTTATAAATAGTTAAGAAAAATAAGAAACCTAAATTAAAAGGTCAACCATGTATAAGTAAATGATTATTCAAAACATGAATATGATGATTTATATTAGGTATTGAATAACTATAATAGACCTACCTAAGTTACCCTCAAAAATAGAACCCGATTTTTTCTCACACATACCCGAAATTAATTATTGATCCCCACAAGCTGGTAATAATCACCCAGGAAACGAACATGAAACCAAAGGGATTGATTTTTTCTAACATAAACAACCACATGGAATATATATATATATATATATATACATAGTAGGATGGAACAATGGGGGTCTAATAAATATATTTCATAACTGTATGAAAATATTACAAAAAAACTAATGTAAAAGTATCCAAAATCTTCATGTTACATTTCCAACTGCAAAGGAATAAATCCATATACCTACTCCATGTAAAAGCATGGACGAACTACAACCATCTCCCCACCAGCTACCCAACTCATATTACATGAAACTAGACTTCCTCAATACAATGAATTTACATTAAATGCATTAGAATATATACATTTGTTTCCACACCACTAAAGGGGTGTGAAGGGTGTAAGCTAACATGCTCAATAGGATCCCATCTAGTTGTTCCATAACATGTATCTATATAACAATTATTGTATTCTCATTTCAAAAACAACTTGTCATGATAAATTGCATAATAGGTTTCAAGAGAACATGGTAATAATTTCCCTTTTTCATTATTATAAAACAAAATAATGTATATCAATTTAAAATAACTTTTTCTATATCATATTTGTCAAGAATAAACATACCTAACAAGGATAAGACAACAAAGACAAGAAACACAAAACGAAATCTCTTGTATCAAAACCAAGGATTACTATTGGTCAGATTAATAGACTACTCATACCAAAATCAATCATGGGGACAATCTGGTTCGTAGAATACATGCCCAAGAAGGAGAGGAATATCCCATGAGTAATCCCCTAAAAATGTCAATGTTAGTTCCCTTGAATAATGGTCCTTTAATATAGAGTAATGCCCCATGAGAAAAACACCCAGCAATCAAAAAAATATGGAAGATGGTCTCAACATAATCCTTCAACCTAGGTACCCAAGTTAACCCATTTTATTTTTTTTTCAATTCATTATAGTGCTTTGAAAACCATTCAAAAATACTTTTTAATGCATTGGAAATTCCCATTTTCCTTTCATTTATCAAAAACCAGTGAAAACCTATTTTTCTTTTAAAAAAACTTTCTAACACACACAAAACAATAATGTTAATTTCTTTTATAAATCAGGTTATAAAATACGAAAAAAGTTTCATAAACATTGGAATGATATGGAACCACCTACATTGATGGTTAGGTTGCACACACCCATAAAGGGATCCACCCACAATGAAAATCCAAAAAATGTAAACAAAGGCCGTATAACCCAATCCCCAACTCTTAGATATGATCCAATTGAGGAAGAATGTTGGAGAAGAATATGAAATACCATATACCTTATGAACTAACACCTACCATACAACAACCAATAATGGAATGACCTTCGAAATGAGATCACCGAATAGATCTGGAAGAAGACAAGAATAAAAACCATTTCAAACCAATGGATTTGATAACACAACATAAGAGATCTACCACAATTAAGGGAAATGAAGAAGAATAATGGTCACTCACCTATAATAAATGTAAAAATATGCCTAAAATCAGTCACCTGGAATTAAAATATGATATTTAATTATGTAAAAAAATTTAAAAACTTAATATATAATGTATCCTTTCATAGCATGAATCCATCTCACATTATACACAAAAAACCCTTACATTTAATGTATCCTATTTTCACAAAATGTAAATATTCTGTAGATAGAAAATCCAAAAACCAACATATAAAACACAACACCAAAAAGGGAACTCAGAGAGATAAAAAAATACCTGGTCAAGGTAAAAGGATGTTATAAACTATGCCCCATAAAGGCTTCATGTCTTTATGAAGTAATATTGAAGATGTTACCCCATGAAAAAGATAATGCCACTACTCCATCACAAATGACTCATGTTCCCCAGTCTCATTAGAATATGATCTTTGTTTCAATAAATATATGTCCAACAAAATCAAAATCCCATGCATGAATATCGGTCAAGTGTCCACTATCTCAAATGGTTTCCCCAAAATAGAAACATTTGGATCTAACTAAATTCATTCTGAACTCTGAATGTGCAACATGAATACCTACCAACTGAAGTGAAAATTCTAACCAATCTACAAACTTTCTGAGCTGACGAGTAACCAAAAATTTTCCAACATATCTTGGATCCAACTTCCTATATTTTCAATGTCAATGGTGACCTAAATGAGGAGAAGAATTGAAGAAAACCCATAAAAAAAAAATGAAAACACCACCAATACATATAATATTTATATCAAATCTGGGATGTAAGTAGAAATCTAAGTATATGATGAGTATACATTGACATATCATGAGAGAAAATTGGTCTAACCCATGATATGTCACCCACATAAGATCAACAAAGAGGCCATATTTACGTGAAACTATATAATGCCTTGAAGGGAGCCATTCTAATTGTTGATTGATAAATACTGTTATATAAGAACTGAAACAGTCACTAATGGATATACAATGATCCACTGAAATCCAAGACAAAAGAAAAAAGTATATAATACATGAACAAAATCTCTCTCTTTGTCTGATAGTCTATCTTTGGATGGTTATTTGCGCTTAACATGACCTGAGGTCCCATTTCCTGTTGGATACTCCTACATAACAAAAAGGTAAACCTATGTACCTTATCTGAATCAATGGTAGAAGGAATCCCATGAAACCACACTATCTCCGATACATAAAACATATCCATATCATTGACCTTAGTTGTATCCATGATTTTAATGAAATGAGATGACTTCATTAATATATCAACAACTAACAAAATTTAATTTCTCCCCTAGGGAACCTATGGTAATCATAAAATAAAATATATGGATACAATTCCCCACTTTAAGACTAAAACTAGAAAGGGTTGAAGTAATCTGGAGGTTCTCAAGTTCTCTCTCTTTATCTTTTGGTAGGTGTAACATTGAGTCAAAAAATCTGTAATGTTACCCTTCATACCTAGCCGCATGAATCAACGTATCATGTCATAATACATCTTTTTAGTTCCTCAGATGAATGACCCATGAAGAGATGTTTTAATAAAAAAAGGAAAAATTCCTCATATATGTTGGTATAATAACCAACATACAAAAGTGTAGCATTCCATCTGAAAAGTTAAATAGATGAACCATAAATATTCTCCCCACCATATATGTTTTTGTGAATTTCACTAAACTCATCTTCCATTTGCTAACTTTGAAAAATAGAAATTAAGAGAGATTATGATAATTATAAAATACCCATAACCATACCTGAAACATTATATTAATCATATATGTTTAACTGAGTGAAAATACCCATTAGTTTCCACTCCTTCTTCGATTTCAAAACAACCTGTGATGGTATATTCTTTCTAAGAGTATTTGCAAGGACATTCCTCTTCCCTGGGTTGAAGGTTTTATCTAATGCAAACATTTTAAGGCATTAAACTTAATTTCTTTGACTATTACTCATGTCTTTATATAAAAATAATATTCCTCAAACTCGTATGATCAGAAAATGATTTGAACCTTTCCCAAAAAAGAAAGTGCACCACTATTTATGTGCATTCATAACTACCAGAAGCTCTAAATCATGAGTGGGTTAATTCTAATGATTCTACCAAAGATTAAGAAATAAATAATCTATATCATGGTAATATTATATAAGCAAGATCCTAAACCATCCCTAGAAGGATAAAAAACACCACGTATCCCTTACTAGGAACTGGTAAGATCAGAATTTGAGAAGATGTCAGAATTCATTTCTGTTCTTCGAATGAAGACTGAGAGTTCTCACCCCTTGGGAATTACACTACTTTATTGGTAAGAAAATTTAATGGTGATGCTAATTTAGAGATATTCTTAGCAAACCATCAGTATTATCTAGAAAGACCATGTAAGCTCTATATCCCAAAGATATTTTGTGGTTCCTTCGAGGACCAAAAAACCATCACCTTATCAGGACTGAATTATAATCATTGTTCAAAAAATCATGATACCTATGAGCATCATTTCTTGAATTCATGAAACTACATGTTAAATGATTTCAATACAAATGGTGACATTTCAGAATATTCAAAACAAAACTCAGATGGTTCTCATGCTCACACTTAGATTTATAATAAACAAGATAATCATCCATGAACACTACCAATTTTTTTTCAAGATATTGATGTAATACCAGATTCATCAATTCCTTAAAAATAATACTAGCGTTAGTCAGATCAAAAGGAATAACAAGATATTCATAAATTTCATATCTTCCATTAATGTTTTCTTTAGTATATCAGACTCCTCAAATCTGATCTAATGATAAGCTGATCGATGTTTAATCATTTAAAACCAATTTTCCTCCTTTATTTGAGAAATAAACATCCACATGAAGAAAAGGATAATTTATCTTAACTATTACACAGTTAAACCTTTGATAGTCTATAGGAAACTAAAGTGAACCATCAACCATCTTGGTAAAAAGAATAGGGGATACCCTATATGAAATACTAGGGTGAATAAAACCATTTTCTAATTGGTCATCTTACATATTATTAATCACATTCACCTCCACATGTTATATATAATAAGATGGTCTTGATAACTGATCTGTACCTAGCCCCTGGTCAACCGTAAACTCATTATTTCTCCCTGGAGGATGAATAGATATTTCATATTATAAAACATTAGAAAAGGCCCAAACCACAACTGGGAGGTCAATAATAGAATAAACTACATTAGGAATAATTCAAAATATTGAAAACAAACCCATGAAATTTGGGAGGAAAGGTCATGCATGTTGAGATCATGATCCCACTCCCCCTGAAACAAAATAAAAATCCCATCATCATTAAGAAACAAAAAATGTTGATGATAAAAATAAAACATATCTCAATGAGGGGTTAAAAAATATATACTGATGATGATGTCAAATATATCCAAATCTAGAATTTGAAAATCCAAGACAAACTCTATATCAGCCATCATTGACGAACAAGGAAACTGAGACCCATGCTGTTTCCTCTTACCAAGAGGTGTTTGTAACTCCATTATAAAGGATATATGTTCCATTATATATTTATGAATATAAAAAAATGTACAGAAATAAATGAGTGGGAGGAATTGATATCAAATAATGAAATTTATATGGAATATATAATAAAGATATCACACTCACTATTGCTAAACATGCATTGAACTTCTGTGTAAACTCATATACTGTATGAAATTCAATCACTCCAAAGGCCTGTGGATAGATCCCTATATTTATTGAATAATATAACTACCCTATAGTATCCTTTAGAGTAGATGAACCCTAATCATTATGGGGAAAATTCAAAGCCCTAGAGATGTTCTTTAACTGGACAATGCATCCATAACTATTACATATCTTTGCAAGCATAGGAAAACAATGTCTTCTGTTTCTGATCTTAACACTCTGATAAAATGTAATTGGAACATTACATGTTGTAGGAGAAAGTGAATAGGAGGATCATTGGTAAGACCCACCTCCACCACTACCATAATGATCCTACCACTTCATCATCTTCCCACGCACACCATTGATGCTTCCACTGGATCGAAGTGAATAGGTGAAAAAACCAACCTTGCCTGACACATTCATCTATTCCATCATAACCATATCTGACATATTTGTAAAGGTAGAATGTTTTAACATAAACATATGTGATCTAATAACTAGTCATAAATCCGGTAGTAAATTTTTATCCTTCAACAAAAATTTTCGTAACAAGTCCATTGAAAAACAAACAATCTCAATAAAACGATTAGTTTACGCCAACACCAAATTATCTCCCTGCTACAAAGAGGGGAACATCATAAATTTATACATCATCAATGACTCTGGACAAAACTATTGAATGAAAATGGTTTTTAAGCCCTTCCAATCAATTTACATGTTTATATCATCCTAGATAATATAATCCAACCATCGATTAATAGAACACGAGAGTGTGAACCATTTATATTATACCTTGATATTCTCAGCTATCTCAAGGAAGATGAATATTTTTTTGATCATATCCAATCTATCCTCTACCTTTTATGGTTCATTTGTTCCTTTAAAAGATAGTAGATTATCATTAATGAATTCCTAAGATCGAACTATATCTCATCCATCTCATGGATACACCTTAATAACTATGTTCTAAACTATGGTAACATTTTTATAAAAAACATGATCTTCTCATATGATAATCTCGATGAGATTCTTATCTATGGAAGATTCCCTTGAGAAGAATTATCTTCACCTTCCTAAGGAACTTGGGGAATATATCCCTAAGTCATATTGTTGCACACCAGAACATAAGAATTATTATACAACAGAATAAATCTCAGTTCAAGAAAGAAAACCCATAAGATAACAATTGATATTTTAAAAAAAACCCAACACTAGAGAAACATATACGAACATCACATGGAAACATGAGTCTTGTCACAAAAATATCTAGCCATGAACTTATTGAAACATACCCCTCAAGTACATACAATCCTATCTTTGGAATAAAAGACATACCAAGACAAGAAATCTCGGGGACATACCTCCTTTGATATCATTTTATAAGAGACATACCCATGCTACTCCCCAAACATCCACCTGACCCATCCTGTCACATCCCTAAATGGTGTTTCTGATCCCTAGTGGCAGGCGACAAGCACTCTGGCATCAAACAACCAAAAAAATTGAATGATTTCTCCCAACACACACAAACACATTAAATATATATACATGGAGTAGGAACAAAAAACTGAAGTATATTAAATTTATGAAATAACTCGTAAAAAAAATCAGAAACAGAACAACTATAAATGGATGGAAAATATCCAAGAGACAAGTAAAAATACAAAGGACTGGAAAAATGTCTACTCCATATGATAGAATAAAAAAACTACCACCATCTCACCACAAGCTACCCAACTCAACCGACATGAATCCAAACCACCTCACTACAGTGTGTAGTCTTTCCCTGTATTGCATGACAAACATAGTTTTGCACAACATTGAACTGGTGCACATGGTGTATGCTAACATGCTCAATAAGACACTGTCTAGGTTTTCAAATATATGTTTATAAAAAATTTTATATGATCATTTTAAATAAAAAATAATATGATAATAAATAAAATGGTTTTATAGAAATCATGGTAAACATTTCCCTTTTCAAAGTTCTAAAACATAAGTAGATTTACCAATTTCAAGGAACAATTTCCATATCATATTTTACAATAATATACATGGATATAAAGGATAAATAATATACTCTAATAATAAATTGAATCATAGGTATCATCACCAAGGATCATTATAGGTCTTACTAGTAGACTACTTGTACCATAATCAATCAAGTTCCCAATCCAGTTCCTAGAACACTAGCTTAGGATGTAAAGGAATGCACCATTAGCAAACCCCCTAACAATGTCAATATCTATTCTCTGGAATAGTGGTCCTAGGGATCACATGAAATCTCCATGATCTAACCTAGTCATAATCACAAAATTATAGAAAATGGACTCATGATAAACCATCCACCTAAGAACCCAAGGTAACACATGACCTCGATTTAAAAATTCATTCCAAATATTTGAAGTCCACTTCAATACCATATCACAATTCTATTTTAATTCTTTGAAAATAACCATTTTTCCATTTATGAAAAACTAGGGAAGGGAAATTTTTCATTAAAAACTCTTTCCAACACATAGAAAATAATCATACCAATTCAGTTCATAAATTAGTTTATAAAATTAGAACAATAATGTTCACCAACAATCTCTAGATATATAACCACATAACTCAAATCTTGGGGTCACTTTCCTATAGTGTGATCCCCCAAAAATGTAAATCGAACAATGTTAACAAAACACCAGAACCCTGTACTCATATCTCACAATTGAACTAATTGAAAAAGAGTGTTAGAAGATAATAGGAAACAACACGTACATCAAAAATGAACACCCAGTGAACCACAACCAATAATGGAACAGCTTCCGGAATGATATCCCACAACAGATCTTGAAGAATAAAATAGGAAACACATTTTTAGACAAATTAATTTGATAACACAATGCAAGGGTGCTACCGTGATCAATGGAAATGAAGAAGTAGAATGGTCACGCAGCCAAATATATGAACTACAATAACAATGTGGATTGATTTCGGAACGAGTCGATCTAGAAGGAACATAGTGCCCCAAAATTTCTAGAGAGGAATGCTCAGTCATGATTAAATGATAACTAGTTTCCTAAATGGGTAATCATACCTATATAACAACATAATAAACTATTCATGTGAAATTTCACAATGTGTAATACCACTACACATTTTAAAATCCATGATGTCCAAATATGATGAAAACATTATCGCCTCATATTAAAATTATATCTTTAATAAACTCATGATGTGTAAATACACATAACATTGTGTAACCTTTCACACTTTGAATCCTTGTCATGACATGCTCCCAACAACCATTAAATTTCATGTAACCTAGTTCCATGATGTGTAAATATCCAAAAACAAGCAAAAAATCACAAACCAACATCTAAAACTCCTGGATAAAAATGGAATTTAGAGAGAGGGGAAAAGACATACCTAATCAATGTAATGAGATGTTATAATAATAATTAATATTTTCAAATATATTAACAATTTATGTAATGAATAGTGGAAAACGATGCGGGAGGCGAGACGAGAGGCGAACCGAGCGACGGCGCGGGATGGCGTCTGCTAGGGTTTTCTACCGAGATGGTGATTCCGCACTTCCTTGGATTCAATCGCCTCGACATGCGAACGGTGGGGAAGGACCCGGCTCCGAGCGGTATTTCCTCTGCGCCGAGTTCCGATTTCAGAAAACCAGCGCCGAGTTCCGATGTCAGAAAACCAGTGGCTTCCTCTCGTGATTTGCTCGCGTCGGTCGGTGGTGTGGTCTCCTCCGGCGAGCATCGGCCGTCTGGGAAGGATGCGGACCCGAGCAGCTTCAAAAATCCGGCGGCTTCCTCTACTGATGTCGCATCGGCTGGTGGCGCGAAGGTCTCCTCTTGTGAGACTGCTTTGCTGAGATCGGAGGATGGTGCGACGAGGGTGGATCGCGTCGCTGCGAAACATCCGCCCGGCAAATCCCTTAACAAGTCTGCTGGGGATTCTTCGAGGTCCAAGGTAAAGGAGGTTTTTCAGATTGCCTCCTCCGATGTCAATATTTGTCAGTTTCAGGAATCTATGAGGGTTCCTTCTGGTGCCGCATCATGTGGACAACGTTCATTTGTTGACGTGATGAAGGATTCGTTATCGGATCAGAAAAAGATTGAGAACTCCTGCTTTAGAAGGATTCTCCGAAAGGGATCATTGGCTCACGTTGAGGCGAACCCCGGTGTGATTGCTGAAAGGTTGGCATTGGGTGAGAACTCATTGATTGCTCACATTGTTCTTCCTAAAGGTGCGCAACCCTGGAAATGTGAAGATTTATTCCATAGAATTTCGATGTTGTGGGGCTTTGCTAGCTGGAAATGTGTCTCCCTTGGGCGGGGATTCTTTCACTGTTTGTTTCCATCGGCGGATCTCAAGATTAGGGCATGGAGCTCTGGTTCCATGTTTCTAAAACCGGGATGGCTTCATCTGCACGAATGGTCACTTGACTTTAATGTCTCGAATGCAAAAAATGTCTTCGCTCAGGTATGGGTGCGCCTTCATGGTCTTAATTGGGTTCTTTGGCATCCAGAGATCCTGCATGATATTGGAACGGCAATTGGAACTCCCATCCGCCTTGACAAGGAAACAACTGATGTCAGATTTGGGCACTTCGCTAGAATGCTGGTGGAAGTTGATCTCAGATCCACTCTCATTGATACGGTAACTCTTTCTATTCCGTCTGATCAAATTCAAATTGATGTTGAATATGCAAAGATGCCTCTTTTCTGTACTAAATGCATGACTGTGGGGCACTCTTTGGAGTTGTGTCGTAAAAACAACTCTTGTAAAGAGTGTGGGTTGTGAGGAAACCCCTCCAATCTCTGTCGAAAAAAGGATACTTTGAAGGAATCGTCCTCTCCAAAGCATGTCACCAAGGACAGCGACCCTCCTATGAAGGCAGTTCCTGATGTGCCGACTCTTTCAAAGGGCAAAGAGTTGATTGTTGATTCTACTCCGGAAAGATCTTATAGCGGCCCTTCTAGAGATCAGGAGGTTATCACTTCTGATAATGTGATCCCGGACTCTCACCAGGTTGATGTCTATAATCAGGGTGATGTGCAACTTCATGTTGATTATCATCATGAAATCCAGAAGCAATTTTGGATATCTGAGTTACATGAGAAATGGGGGAACATTTCTGAAGATGAACAGGGGAGGGTGTGTACACCGATCAGGGTCTCGGGCAATGGTGACAAGTCAAGGACTACTGAGAAAGGAAGGGCGGAGGAACCCACTCCTGGAGTTGGGGACCTAACCCTCTGCAAAGGGGGTGCCTCTCATGTTGAGACCAAGGGAAGAGGTATGGATGCAACTACGATATCATACAGTGATATTGTCCGAGGAGAAAAGAAAAGAGGCTCTGACAATGAGGGTGTCAGATCTGCCCCTGTTTCAAGGAAACCAAGGAAGGACTACTCTGCAGTTCCGAGGACCGTGACCACTAGGGCATCTGCCAAGAAGGAGACTGAGAAGCGATCAAAGGAGGAGATGGACAAACGGAAGTTCTATAAGAAGCTTCTTAAACAATACAAGACCCAATCAGAATGGGAATCAGCTGATGCTGATGACACGATCGGGTATGGGGGTGGTGACTATGAATGTTTTGATTTGTAATCTCTCTCTCTTCCTTCTCCTGTTTCTGCACTTTTTTATTAATAAATTTGGTGGTCCAAGTTTTCTTGGATCAGACTTTCTGGGTATGTAATGAATAGTTAATGATATGAATAATTTAGGTCCACATTCTTAGATTGACTTCTCATAAAATTTATATAAACACGAAATTTGATGATTCATATAAGAGGAGGAAAGATGAATTACATTTAGGTCCTATACTAGAGTGTTTTTGTGTATTTTGAGAAAGAACAAGTCACAATGAGGATAGAACTAAGTCCAATTTGAATTTATTAATTATGATTGTTAATTGGTATATGTTTATGTGGTTGAAATGGTTGAGATGATATTTTGAAGATGGTATATTTGGAGGAAGAGTCTCATATATATTTTAAGGAGTTTTCCCAAGATTTAGGCAGAGAATATTTTGAAGGTCAAGGACCACACCAAATTCTTGGGAATTTCACTATAGTGAGTTGATGGAATGTGATGGATAGCATATATAGGTGATGCGTTTTTCTATAGACATATGGTAGAATGTCATGTAGTTGTTTGTATGAGAATTTTTTTTCTAGAGGTTGGAAAATAGCACAATACTTTTAGAGATTACTGTACACTAATGGTAGCGTAAGTGTAACCGAGGGCATATTTAAGCATATCATTTTGGATATGCGAGATTATTTTTTTGGTGGGGATCTTAACACCATAATTCTTTTTGAATGCTCGAAATTAGATTTTAGGATGGCTAATATCACACTATAACCGAGGAAGGATAAACTATATAACATTGTTCTATGGGAGGGAACAAATTTATGATGTGCATGATCATACTCGAGTACAAACGAAGCCTGGGAGGTTGAGTATTCTAGATTTTTTAGGTTTATAAGGTTGCATCATAGTCGGTGGGTCTATATCATAATATAAATAATTGTAGGGGAATTACATTGTGACCATTGGGGGATGAACATAAGGAATGTTCAATGGATCTTTCTCATTGATTTATATAATTTATTATAATAATAATAATAATAAATGAGTTTTTCCATATTTTTCGTAACAACTATTCCCATATAACATACTTCTAATTTATATCTTCCAAATATGAGATTTCTCCAATTCATGAGTGGATTTATGAATTGTATATTCATATACACCCTTTAAGGTGATACTATGACTAATATTCCTTATTTTCTACGATTTATGATTTTTGCCCAGTTTGTTCCATTATTAGTGTCATAATATAGGGTTTTTAGTATATTTTTATGATACCCATGATTGAAGTCATACTATCTAGATATGTTAAATGGCTGAGATTCTAGTGGATAATGGTAGCTGGTACCTAACCATTCAAAATGAGTATCAAATTATTTCTTGTTTTTTTTCGATATTCAATCTCACTATACCTAATTGATTTACATTAAATTAGAATATTTTTTTCCTTTGAAATATATAAGTTTGGTTACTACTTTTTTTGCTATGAAAAACCTTGTTATCTCTATTCCTTGATGCATTAACCATCAATATTCAGATAATGAAATTGTTGTTTGAGGAATATATTATAGGCCCCCCTTGGGGGATTACCTTCATTTATGATATGATGTCTAGAACCTTGGTTAGGTTCCTTTTTCCTATATTGATATATGAGAGGTGAATAATGGAGAGTGGATTGTCTGAGAATTTTATTATTATGATGTTTACCTAATCAATAGAGAGAATGTAGGTTATATTAGGGAAATGATATAGACTTCTCTGAAATGGGCATTGAAACCACGGTGACTCAAGTCCATTGTTTATAATTTATTTCATAGAAATTATAGAATCTAAAATCCAAAGATATATATCCTTGGATAACCATGTTGTTAAATACGAATTATTTGTTCACTTTGCCTCCTTCAATATGATATGTGTCAGTAATATACAGTATTCTTATGGCTTGATCTAAATTAATAATTTGTCATTTATTTTTATCCATTTTGGGCTACATGAATTATATATTGGGTGAGTGTTCCTCCACCATTTCCTGTAGAAACTAGAAGGGGTATACATTGTTTGGGATAAGGGTATAGATTGGGCGTGTGATGAATGACCTAAATTTGACAAAAAGTATAAGTTAGATGTTATGCCAAATAAATTTTTCCATTATTGTAAATATTATTGTAAGCGATCTATTTATTCCAAAATATATTTATGATTATGTTGTTGGGTACTATGCACAGTTATATTATTCTATCATGAGGTAGATGATATTTTAATTGTTTGATATGTTCTTCAAGTTTAAGTGGCTTTCCTATTCACTCCATTATGTATATGTTCTTATAGGACAATCCCACTTGTGTTAATAATACCTCTCATATGTGGAGACCTACCCATTATGTTGAAAGAATTTATATTCACTTCATTAAACATGATATTGGAATTTTTTCGAAGAGATATAGTAGTGGGATAGAATGTACTATTTGAGATATAGTAGTGGGATAGAATGTACTATTTGATATAGCTGTGGGATAGAATGTACTATTGTAGTGGAAATGAATCTAGTATCGGAAGGATTATTTTGGGATGATTTTCTATTACATTCATGTAATATTTTTAGGCATGTGAATCCTTTCCCATGTATGAGTTTTCATGAATCAGTATTATAATATTTTTATTTGATGAGCTCATAAATTGGGAGGTTATTCTTATTATAATGGGATGCAATTCTCACTAGTCTATAAAATAAAATACATGTGTCTCCTTAGTGATAATGATATTGTGAAACAATTAAAAATTAGTTATTATTAAATATAAAATTTGGATTCCTTACCAATGATGTGATGATTCCAAGGGGATGAGTTTCCCCTATGAAGATAGTTAGTGTGGGATAAAATGTCCAATTAAACCATTATTTGAATATCACATGATGGTTTTCCCATTTAAATTATAATACCTTTGGAAGTAGGACATACTACCAATGGGGTTAAATTACCAAGGATAGGGATGTTATGCTTGTGAAATAATTGATTTTATGGGACATCACTCCCAATTATTTGATATGGACCAGAATAAAGGATTCCATTACCTCTCTCATGTTTATGCCCATGTATATGGGTAATTTTCTAATTAATTAATGTAATTTTGGGGATTTTAGTCCCACATGGATATATTGTCTTGGAGATAGTAATTCAATAATTGATATTATAATAAAAAAGGGATTCATCTTTGAAGTGATTGCTCAACGATGTTATGACCATAGTCGTTGTGGTGTTATCAGGACATGTTACTCATGTATTAATGATTAAATTATCATAGTGATGTTATATTGACCATTATTGTTATGTTATTGGCAGAAATTTCCTAAATATTTTTTATTTTACTATAATGTGAATTTATCTCCATTGGTGCTGATTCAGTATGTGATTCCTAGTAAGTTGTCATGTGATATGGTCAGATACACCTCAAAATCAGTTAAATAAGGTATGTTCATAGACAAATTGATTTATAGTACCTATAGTTGTGACATATTTTTTATTATTAAGATCATTTACTTCTAATTTAACAGTTTAAATACATATCTTTACACAAACATGCTTATAATAGACTTGTTTATGGGAACCGTTAGTGGTGGCTTACTGAGTTATACACCAACATCCCTTGGGTGACCAGATAGGTGAGTAGACTTCTTGTCCACTTTACCATGTGATAAAACATTCTATATTTTTGATTGTTGAGATATAGATATTCACTCCAGTTAAGAAAAAAGACTAAGAGTGGAATTTAGAAAAATCTATTAGGTGACCTTGAATTTTGTTTTTTTATATTCTTATGTATAAAAAACCTATGTGTGGTAAAATAATTTTATTTATGATTGTAAGATATTAATATTAGTAATTTTTTAAATAATTGGCGTTTTTATTTATTTACTCATGGAATGTATATGTGGTGTATGATTTTTTTGCTTTAATTTTTATGTTTATTTATTTTTATTGCTTCCATTGTGTTTATATCTATCTGTAACATAGAGGGTATTGTCTACCAACTTATCACATTGACCAATACTACTGATTCAAAGCCTATGGAATAAAGAAAGATATGTGTAACTATGATTGGTCATAAGAAAGGTGAATAAGATAAGGGATTATACAATACCACTAACATATCCATAACTCATTATTTATAAATAATATTAAACAAATGAACACTAGAAGAAATTCATCATGGTAAGTCAAAATTTGTAAGAACCCCCACACCATTATGGAATTTTTATTTGGTATAGTTCCCATTTGATTATTTATATAACATGAACCATAAAAATAGAGTGTTATAACACTGATACAAACTGAAATAATCCCATAAAACTCTATGGTTTCATGACATATAATCAGATAATTAAAGAAGATAATATTCTAGTATTTAACAATGCCCCATGCTATTTTGGTATAGGTTATTCCTAAATGTCATATGAATTCCAAATATTTGGATAATATAATTATTGAATTTATAAAATGAAAAGGGTTTAGAAAATAGAGAATAATTTTCCAAACATGTATGAATCAATTCATGATTAAGACTTTAATGATACAACCACTCACTAAATACTTTGATTCATTGTATCATCAATATTCCTTCACAATACAGTAATTATATATAAAGGGATATTTTGAGGTATGATGGATAATATTAATATAGTTATCACGTATTCTTAAACATAGAAATTTCATCATTCTAGATAAAAATTCATTACATTACACAATCAAAAACTTGATGACTATAATCATTAGTGCATTTGGAAGCAAGAAACATAATATTCTAGTATATTTAAAAAATATCAATGTTTCCCATAACAGTCATCTCATTGAGTAATATTCATAAAAATACCCTCTATAAAACCTTATTCCATAACTAGGGGAAAAGAAACATAATAATGGGTGAGCTCAGATGACTAGTAAGGGATGATAGGGGAAATATGTAAGAATAACATGATAGTAAGTGTTTGGGAAAATTAGAATAATATTTTAAAATAATACCCTACATATAACATAACATAATATCGAGTCATGATATAATTTTTTTTCAGTTGATTAGAAAATAATTAGAATGTAATTATACAACATAATCCATAAGGGAATAATATTAGCATAAGACATACATTTTTTGCATACACATAAGAATATAAAATAATTTCTATATTTTTCAATTCCTTCTATAAATGATATAATAGTACAATGGGTTCACTCTCCTAACCATTTTAGTATAAAAAGATCACTCACACAACCATTATAGAAGACAATCCCTTTACCAAATAGGGTTAACTCTATATTTCATTCTTATATATGTCATTATATATAAATCATCACACAATACATTAGTGGAAGTTTAGGCCCCACCAATCACAAAATAAAAACCATATTATTTTGTTCCACAAGATCAAAAAATAGTCATCATATAATATCACATGAAATTAAATTTGTTTTATAAACATATCATTGTTCCATAACTAGTGGATAAGAGAGATGTTTCATAATCATTTCACCATTTCATCATAGAATAACCTATGAAATGAAGTATGTATCATATTAGTTTTATCATGGTATAACTCATGGATGAGAAATGAGAATGATAAAACTCATTCCATCATCAAAATAAACCATTCCGGGTAATCAAAAGAATGGTATTTTTATATCATATTCCCATTAAATCATATGTAACATTAAATAATGTCATCTTATATGGAAAATTATTTTGAATGATAATCTGAAACATTTATTGGGGATGATAAAATTTCATTGAAAATCACTTTTTAAAATACAATAGATTTTCAAAATATTTTTCATTTAATATAATATTGGAATCTTATAAAAGAATATTTTAAATTCATTAAAACATTTGTTGAGGAAAATATTATTTTAGATTAAAATAAAATTTTAAATGTATAAAATGTTGAAAATATTTTTCATTGATAATGACCATGAAAAAATATAATGGATGATTAAAAAATAATTTATAACATTTCTAGATGAAAATATGTATTATATTTAAAAAAATAAATATTAAAAAACATTTTGAAAATATTTTACATTGAAAATAAAATTGAAAATATAAAAAATAAATATTAAAAAATAATTTGAAACATATCTTTGGGAAAATATTCCATCCACTTTCTATTAAAATATTAAAAATTTATTTTCTTAAAAACCTTTCTTCATACAGAAACATGAAAAAATATAATGTAATATTCAATTCCATGATTTTTTATGTTGTCATAAAATTATATTCATGCCATACATTCTAAAATGAAAATTCCTATCAAATTTTTATTTAATGTCAAATGAGAATTATTTGAAAAAAAAATCAATTAATTGTTTTTTGTTAGAAATAAAATTTAAGTGAAAATTTCACATAATAATTATAGGATATTAATAAATCATTTTTGAAGACATTTTTAGAAAACATGATTATTGAAGAATATTGATTTTTGAGAGAAGATAGATATAAAGTTGGGTTCTATTTAAAAAAAATTTATCAATTTATTGAAGTACCAAAGAGTGGGAAAATTGAAACATTACATCAAAATATCATGTAAAAATTTAGATAATAATTTTAATTATTATTTAATATATTGATAAAAATATTTTATCATGTGAAATATAATCATAAATAATCCTGAAAAACAATTAGATGGAAACAAAAAATATTTACCACATTGGTATATTTGAATCGTAAAATACATGAAGTCATAAAATAAAATAGAACACAAAATATAATTGCGATAAAAAAATCCTGATATTATATGTCAAAAGAGTTCTATATACACTTCATGAAAGAATAAATGTGCATAAAATAATATATGTTTCAATGAATGAGAAATGAGAGACAAATCTCATACCGATTTGTTAACCTTTGAACCATAAACCCCTTGAATGATAGATCATACAATTGATTTTTGAATCCAATAATTTTATAGGGGAATAATCACAAAATAAATTCATGGTTATTATATACACCACATAAATGAATCGGTTTTGAATATTGAATTTATCTCAGAGGAAAATAAGTGAGATGTAAATCTCATACCATATATATTGACTACTATCATACTCATTAAAAATTCCCATATAATGAATATAATTTTATAATAAATCTATTATAAGACCGGTTTTATATATATCACACCACATATGATATACTTAGGAAATTTTATTAGCCATTTAATATGAATTACTTGTTAAAGTAAGGTTTTAAGAAGAAAACTACTTTGTCATTAGTGTATAGTTTGACTTGTTATTTTTAGACCGTTTACTTCCATAATGTCATCATAATATATATATTGTATAACATGATATAAATATAATATTTATTCAATGTATATTTACATATATTAATCCATTAAAATTTGGGGTAATTATTGAAATACACTATTAATGGGGACGGTAGACAATACGTACGCACGAACACTGATTCAATTCTCTTATAAGATTGAATGATAGAAAATTAAATAAAAGATATTATCATTAAAGAATAAATTTTATATGTAATATGTTAGGAAAAACCATTCATGGAATCATTGAATCATTTTTGAGGTGATTGTGTTTGTTGACATAGCGGGCCTCTGTGTTGTGTTTGTTGACAAAACAGACCATCATGTACAATTTTTATTGACAAAGGGGGGTTTTCATGGTGACATGTAAAGTTCAAGGGATATTGGTAATAATCAATGATTGATTGAAGAGAATCAATAGTAGAATGAATGATCTGGAGGGGGTACAAAAAGAGAAGATACATGGTGGCATAATTTTTTAGTGTTTTCCAAATATTCGGGTGTCAAATTTGAAAAATGAATAAAAGTGATTTGGGAAAATGGAATTGCAAGATTATGTCTCAGAAGCTTGAACAAATTCATGCTATATGTTTTTAAATATCACTAAATCAAAATATGGAAATGGAAAGAGGGGTGCCCACGTTTTGGTTTAGTGGTGCAAGTGACTAGGTCGAAAGAGGCTCGGGTGGCTGGACTTGCACGCTGAGAAGAGACTTGCGCACCAGTGCTCAGGGTACCCAAAATTCCTATAAATAGAAGGTATACCTTCCTCATTTTTATGATGCTAAATACTAATATATAACTAGAGCTTCAGATGCGTAGGTTGTTTGGGCGCTCAAGTGGTGGTTAGGTCACGCAAGTATAAAAGATATTCAAAATCTGGGCACTAATTGATAGTTGTACGCCAATATTGATTTTTGTGAAAAACGATTTGAGTCTCCCAAGTTCAGAGTTGTATAAGGGAGTGTCATACATGTAGTTTTTTTGACACTTGTGCACCAGTCGTAAAGAAGTGTGTCGGTTGATAGTTGCACCCCAATATTGGTTTGGGCAAAAAAGGGTGTGAGTTGCCCAAGTTCTGAGTAGTCGAAGGGAGTGTCACACAGTTGGTAAGGTAACACTTGGGATCTTGGCTTGGACCAGTGTTCTAAGGCATAAAGAAGTGCGCCCAGGCATGGAGAAGTGCACTAGGATTAGAGAATCACACCGGTAATTCCCGGGATGCATGAAATTTGGAAGATTGCCTGCTACCTCCAGGGCAAAGAGTGATTCATCTATAGGTGAAATTTTGACATCAACAGAGAATCTAAATATAGAGTAATATGAATTCATTTGTGATAATTAAGAGAACTACATGTCTATAAACTGTCTGTAGATCTTCTAAAGAAGAAGTGAGCTCACTTCAGTTGAGGGAGCAGTGAGATCACGTCAGTTGAGAGAGCAACGAGTGCTCAAATTGTGAGTGGTTGTAAACCAAATGGGACAGTGAGTCCTCTTAAAACTTGTAAATAACGGTGCGCTTATTGTGGATTTGGTACATCGACACATTACCAGTGTACACTCCTTGGACATAGTTTAGTGAAGGTGAACCAAGTAAAATTTATGTGTAATGTGAAAGATTTATGATCATTTCATACTCTATAATGGGAATGAGAGAGAGAAGAGGGGTTTGGATAAAAAAAAGACAAGATCAAAAGGGGAAGTTGTTTAAATTTTCCATAACCCGATTCACCCCCTCTCAAAGTATATATTGAAGTGTACCTAAAATAATACCTCACAAATGATCATTTCACTCATAATTAATACAATCCATGTAAAACAGAAACAATTAACATCGCTTCGTTAAGGTGGTAGTCCATCATGCAAATGACCAATGATATCGTATTCCCATAGAATGAAATGTATGAACGAATGGGTGATATAATAATTCCATAATAATAATATCATAAATTTAATATAAAAATAGTAAAATAATTATTTTTATAGAGTTGAGAGGTGGAAATGGTGATAATAATGACATCAGTTTTCAAAGAGGTAGTCTTCCGTACTCAAAAATGACGATTTCATAACCCATTTGATCGAAGTGGAGGTGGTTATGGTTAATTACCATGAAAATAAATAAATAAATTATATATAAGAAATATATGTAATTATTTATTCATGAAATAAAAGGAATTTAATAAGGTATAGGATAAAATAAAACAAAATCCCTCATCCAGGAACGTTACCTCTTCTTATGGTATCTTCCTAATGTTTTAACCAAAAATCTTTCCTAGTATGGATATTTGTTAAAAATAAGTATTTTAAGATGAAATGAGGTAATTTATGAAGTTATTTGTTTTTTTGGTGAAATCAAAGAATAACCTGATGGATTGTGGAATAGATTAGAATGGGTGACCGGGTATATCTGTGGTGAGTGGAGCATTTGTAATATTTTGAAAAGAAAAAACTTGACCCATGATTTGTTTTCATGCAACACAACTCCAAAATGGATTATTTATGATATTAAAGGTATTAGGTATAAATATGTTAAGAAAATTGATTTTTACATTCTTTTTTCATTTTTTACCCATATAAGTTTAGTTTAACCCCTTGTAGATACATTTTTTCTTTAACCATGGTAAATGATTTTTAATTTTATTCACTATTCATTTTTGAAAAAAATTACAATGAAGTTATTAAATAATATAAATTATTATAATTGAAATTCTGGAAACCATTTTTATAAATCAAATTCAAGGATGTGGAAAATTTTAAATTAAGTTTAATCCAACTAACACGATTAGAAATCATGTTTTTTAAAATCAAATTGATTAATGTTTATTATGGTTTTGTATAAAATTTCAATATAAAGTCAATTAAATGAAATAAATTGGATTGATAGATATAAATTTGGACTAATTATACATTAAATAAAATTTAAAATGTAATTTATCTTTAAAAATAATTTAATTATAAAGGATGTTTTAAATTAAAATTTAATAATTTCACTATTCAGCAAAAAATGGAACAGTTAAGAAAGAACACAAAAATTCCCCATAATATGTTTTTTTACATTTTAATTTAAAGAATATATTTTATATTATCAAATAAATTCTCTAAATTTCTCAAATAATAAATTAAATTCAAAACCCACAAACATAACAAAAAAGTAGGATTTTGAAAAGTCTATTTACGTCAAGTACATGATAATATTATTTTAATTATATGTCTAATAATAATCCTTGTATGAATCTCAATTTTATATAATATATATATATATATATTTAATTTTAATCATTTATAATTAATTATTATATAAATTAATTTATAATGGGGAAAAATTATCCCCATTAAAAAGTTTTCAAAAAAGAACCATTTTCAACCAAAAAATAAACTTATATAAAAAATCAATATTAATTTGATTCAAAATTAATTATGTGGATTAAATATAACTGAGTAATAATTATGTTACTTTAAAAAATAATTTGATTATTAAATTACATAATTTATTTATGAAAATAATAGTTTTACAAAAACCAGAATTTGTACTATTCACTAAAAAATCAATATATTTTGAAAAATCAAAGAATTTGATAATAACTAAATCCCAAAATGATTACATCAAATTTTTTTTATATTATCCAATATATTTTTTCAAAATATCTATAAATTAATTATAATATTTCTTTAAAAGATGAAATCAAATTTTGGATGAATGTAATTACTTTACTAAAAATTGATTATTTATCTTCAATGAATTTATAAGTAAATTTACGTTGAATTGGAAATATATATATATATATATATATATATATATATATATATTTCATAATGTAGTTAATAAAATTCATACCCACCTACTTAATGGCTAGGGTATAATAACATTATGTCATGGTTTTCCAAAGCATGATGTCGCATGTTGTGCACGTTATCGAAGAGAATCATTGTTGTGTCTAATGAAAGATAAACATAGTGTTTTGTATAATAAAAGCTATAATTCATGTTATCTATAATGTAAAATATAAAAAATACTAAATTTCTCGGAAAAAAAAAATTTAAAAACCTGGGGCATCGAATTCAACCCCCCTTTAAAAGGAATTTCATCCTTGATATTAATTACTGTAATAAAAAGTATAAAATATTATAATTATTTCATAGAAACCAACATCATACAATTTAATAATAAAACTCACATTAAAAAGAGAATGTTGGAAACATAATGGTTATATAAATTAACTCATAACTCAATTTCCACATATGAGAAAGTAGATGGAAATTAATGATTTGGTCATAGAAGAAAAGTAAAAATAATTATAGAGAGTGATATAGATCATAGATAAAAATGAAATGGGTGATCTAGAGAAGGTTAATGAACTAAAAACCTTAAACCAAAGAAAAATAAAAAAAATTATATCATAAAAATGATGGTAATAGGACAACATTTCATTTCATGATCACTCTCCTAATATTATAGAATATTCATTATAAGATATAATTACTTGATTTGATTACATTTCATAATCATAATATCACCGTTTGGTTATGCCTTGATAAATTTAAACAAAATATCATAGTACAAGAAATAAAGGTGATTTTTCAATTACTGAAGCACTAATGGATCATAATATCCATAATTAATGATAATCCGTTACTTCTATATCATGTTTTGATAAAAAAAATGTTAATCATAGGTTATGAAATATGGATGAATCTTTATATATCAAAAATAATTATTTAATCTTTAACATGACATTAAAAGTTAAGCATAATCCTTTTCATAGAGGGTTAACTTGTGACCCTTGAAAAATATTAAAATCCAAAACATTATATGAACATTCACTAATTTCTGAAATTAACATATCACTAATCCCCCAGACAAGATAAAAATGTTCATAATTTTCAAAAACTAAACATGTGAATACCTTTATTATGCACTCTCCTGAAATATCAATTACCATAAATACATATTTAAAAACTAACTACTTCATTATTACTTATATAAAAGAAATATTTTAGAATATACCCCTTAAATCCATAAATTATTTAAATGTCATCAATGATAGAATAAACCACATTTTCAACAAGACATTTATCAGTTCTAAGGAAATCAATACAATAATATTTTTACCCGAATTAAAAATATCATTATCAAAACATCATTTTAAAAAGATTCAATACATATTAAGGGTTATCATTAAGAAAACATATCCATTAAATTACCTTTTCATTCCATGAACATCCATCAACATATTATTTCACATGATTAATGAAAAAATAAGCTGACCAATACTTACATATTTCACAATTTGTGTAAAATAATATTTGAATTCAAATTCATACATAATTCATTGACACAAATTAATTATCAAACCATTAACTCGGCCTACTAAACTTATTTTTAATACATATTTCTATTCATATGTCTTTTTTGTTCTTTTCATCATCTACAATATAACCATTACTGGTACAACCTTGCTAATTTTAGCCATGAGAATTCCCCTTTGGACATAGATTTTCATAAGTACCATACATTCCACATTGATTGTATACAAAATTAGATGATATATATGGATAATATTATTATAATCTATTAAATTAAATGAACATTACATTTATTTTTTTCTGTTACATTCTTAGTATCTTTATTTTCCTCGATTTAAATATCTTCTAGTTCCTTGAAGACATCCACATGGGTGTTTTTTCTAAAATTATCGCCACATAAGATATTGAATCATATTTACTTCATGGTGTCCACTACAAAAACTCTAATATAACTATTTATTTACCTTATAAATCATGTTAGAGAGTTGGTTATTTTTCACATTATTAATCATGTTTCATAAAAACTAATTTGATATAATCAAGACATCCTTTAATCTAGTTATCATCTCATTTGAATTCTCAATAGTAAACATTCAATCGCATTCAATGTGAACATAGTTTCTTCTATCTCCCTATTTTGAAAAAACCAAAAATTATTTTGAGGCAAACACTAATCATAGGAGAGAACAATGCAATCATGGAATAAAATCACTGATAGTATATCCAAATAATGAAACATTATTTTTAATCTATGATGAATTCAGTTTATCTGTGGTCCATTGTATTTATTATTTATTTAAATTATTTATTATGGTGGGAAAATATTTTTCAAATTTATATTGAATATTCCATGGGTGTATCAAATTAAGTGTTTGTTAAGGCCAATTGTTGGTCATAAGGTGACCATTAAGTCAATATCATTACATCCTTTGTAGAATTATTACCGAAGGTACCTCTGTTTCATTTCATAATACACATGTTGTAACCATAAGAAAATGTAATATTGGAAACCACATTCTCTATTATTTAAAAAAATTCCATGATATTTCTCTATAAATTTTATCATATAGTGAATTATACTTAGACATATACAAGGAAAAATACTTATAAATATCACTAGGTATATCACTAGAATTTTTTCATCCTTGTTTACAATGTTTAAATAAACCTTTCCTTCGATACAAACTATAATAACCTAGGATTATCATACATGGATATTACATTTTTTTGATGAAAATTATGAACATTAAAAAAAACCTGAGGACCGTAATAGTTTTGTTCCTTTCGAAACATGGAACCCAATCTTATAACCCGGTGAAAGAAAATCCATCATTCACACAATGACCATTCCAATTAGTATTGTTCCCGTGTATACCCAACATAAAAAATTTCAACGATAACCTAGTTAAATTAAACATAAAAAAGGGTGAGCACATATGCTTAATAATGGTAATCAAGAGAGATACAGAAGTGTAACATGCACATAAAGGTATGAGAACATGACCATGACCTTTTAAAATCACACGTCACATATCAAGGTTCATAATATTTAGTCATGGAATAAAAATTAGTCATTCAAAAGACATAAATCAAAAGGGAATCAAATAACATGATCTATGGGGGAATAACATTGGCATAATACATTGATTTGTGGCATAAAAATAATAATAGATAATAATTTCCATATTGGTCATAACTAAATTCCATAGACATCACAGTGGAATGAGTTTACTCCCCAAACCATTGTAGAAGTCAGGTTTCATTCCCAAGACCATCACAACATACAATATCATCTATTGAACAAGTTTTACACTATGGTCCTTTAATTTATATATTATGAGATATAAATTATTACCTAATTCATTATAGGTTTATATAGTTCCCAAACATGTCACAATGAAATCCATATTTATGTGTTAATAAAGGGAATATAAAATTCATCATATCATAAACTAGGAATCTAAATGGGGTTCATAAATACCACATCATGTCATAACCTGTGGATAATAGACACGTTTCATAATTATTTCATGATTTCATCATAGAAATACCTTTTAAAAAACTGAAGGTTTCATAATCATTTTTCATGGATAAACTGTGGAATAAAAATAGTATTCAGAAATATCATGCCATCGAAATCATAAATTATTTAAGTAATCAATAAAAATTATATCCTTGGATCATATTCCTAGAAAATCATTAGTAACATCAATAGATGTAATCTTTGAAGGAAATTGACTCTGAAATATCGCATAGAAATTTTAATGAGGAAGATAAATTTTCACTTAAAATATATATTTAAAACATAAAATTTTGGGAAAATTATTTTTATTTAAAATAACCTTGAAAACATGTAATAGAGGATTTAAAAATCATTTAATGAATTTTTTGAGGATCATATACATTCCGCTTAGATTTTTTTGAAAATAAATAATATTGGGAATATTTTCTCATAAAAATAAATAATAAAAATTATAAGAAAATTTCTAGAACATAATTTAAAATAATTATTAAAGAAAAAACGTTTTATTTTTGAAAAAATAATTGAACCAAACATTATAAAATATAGGTCCTTTGAAAATAATTCTAAGAACTTATAAAAGAAGCTTTAAAAATTATTTAAAACATTTGTTGAGGAAAATATCATTTTTTACATTCAAAAAACATTTTAAAACTAAACAATTTATAAATGTTCTTAATTTAATATAACCTTTATTCTTGTAAAAGATGATTCTACACAACGATTATTTATGAGGACATAATATTCCTTTTATATTGTAAACATTAAAATAGAAATTAAATTTACATTTTTGATAAAAGTCAAAAGAGAATTGTTTGGAAAAGAACATAATGATTCCATTGAAAAATTTTTCTTCAAAATTAAATCATGGGTTAAAATTAATTTTAATGATTTTAATTTTTTTTAAGAAAAAAAGTTTTGGAAGAAAATAGCTTTCCTACATAAGAGTGAAATAGAGACTTGTTTTTTTAGAAAACATTTCTCATTATTTTTAAGTACCAAAGAGTAGAAAAAAGAATGATTGAATTAAATTATTATGAATAAATAGAGGATAATAAAGTCAATTTGTATTTTCTATATTAATCATAAGATTTTATAATTGGTCAAATAAAAATAAATAACCCTGATACATGATGAGATTGTAATATAAAATATTTACCACTTTGGTAACTTTGAATCATAATCTCATGAAGGAATAAAATAAAACGAAACATTAAATATAATTATTATAATTAAATTTATAATATTACTTGTCAAAGGATCTGTATATACACCTTGTGAATTTATATAGGTGTATAAGATAAGATATGTCGTAATGAAGGAAAATTAGGGAAAAAATTATTAAAGAGTTTTTATCAATTGAATTATTAACCCCATAAAAGATAGATCATAAAATGGATATGTGAATAAAAATAATTATATTTATATCCATATGAAAATAAATACATGGGAACTATATACACCACATAAAAAAAATAGGTGGGTAATATGACTTCTGTCTCACTGAAGTAAAAACTCTGATGAAAATCCATTGCCTTCAGTCATGAAAAATTCCATAATCATTCAAATATCCAGTATAATAAATATAATTTTTAACATATATTTAAGAACCTAATTTATATTTATCATACTATACATGATTTTATTATGACATTTTATTTATGGGTAATTAATAATTCCATGTTAATGTCATGTTTAATGCAATATTTCATTTGTGTCTCATTTATGTTTTGACTTTTTATTTGTAGTCCTTATATTTAAATAATTTATTAATTATATTGATAACTTAATCCATGAAATAAATATCATATAAATTTATTATATATTTATTTATAGTAACCCATAGATATATGTCACAGAAAATGAAATAATCAATTCATGGAGATGGATGGTCTTACAAATGCTTGAACCCTTCTCCTATTTTCTAGATTGATTGAAAAAAAGAAAAGAAAAGAAAATATATAATCAATAATTTTTTTAATTTCAAATAAAGCATATAATTGAATTGAAAAATTCTTTAATACCTTCTATGTAATGTGTTAATGAATCACATCGCTCCACGAGGAGGTAGTCTCCCATGTACACGTGCGACATTATCATATTCCCATATAAAAGAAAGAATGAAATAATGCGTTCTAATACAATTAAATAATAATATAAATATCATAAATATAATATATAGAAATTAAATCCATGATTATTAAATAATCTTGAGGTGATAAAGCAGAAACAAATGACATCTATTTTTATGGTCATAGTTTACCATAGACAACATCGATTTGTAAGATTGTATTTTACTGTACTAATGGACGATGATTTTGTAACACATTTGATGGATGTAGATATAGTTATTGGTCATTTCATTAACATAAAAAAAGAATTATATGGAATTTATTGTGTTTATGATATCATAATGTTATGATTATAAATAAATTAGGGAGTTGAAGAAATGAAACAAAAACACACATTCATGAACATTACCACTTGTTCTGGTAACATACATAGGTCTTATCCAAAAGACATCAGAGGTAGCTTTCGGGGGTAATATAAGGCTTATAATATGAGATAAATTAATTATGGAGGTTATTTAGATAGGAATATTCTTAACCAAAAGAGTTTTATTATGTGAAAAAGAGCTAACCAAGGTGGCATTTTATAAGTGAGGTGAGTGGCACAAAAGTATTTGTTTGAAAAGAATGGATGCCATAGGTATTTTTTCTTGTAAAAAGGCTAAAATGTAAATTATTATAGATAATATAAGTGACAATATGTAAAAATTTCCCTTGAATGGGTTTTTGAATGTATTTGGATGATATTTTTTATGTATCATTTTTGATTAACCCATAGTAAATCCATTTTTACCGCATATGCGATAATTAATTTTATTTTTTCTTTCCGTTTATTTTGATTACAAAATAACTTTTAAATTATTAGTTAATAAAAATTATTCTATCTAAAAATATGGAATCATTTTTTCCAAATTACACTCACAAAATTGGAAAATTAACATAATGTAAATCCCACAGACATAATGACAAAGGATATTTTCAAAAACAAAATGTTCATAAATTTACAATGTTTTTATATCCAATTAAAATAGTAAATTGATTAAAATGAACTAAATTATATTAATATATATATATATATATTTCAATAATTTTATGATTTTTACTCTAAAACCAATTTAAATTATAATTTAACTTTATAAATATTACAAACCAAAAAGAAGGATTCAATTAAAATTCAGTATTTTTTAATTTTCATAAAAAATGAAACTTTTCCAAAATGAACAAAAAAATCATCCGAAGAGATTATTGAAATGAAAAATTAATTTTTTTTAAAATTTTAAAATAAAATTTCTTAAATTTTCATAATTTAAAAATAAAAAAACCTAGAGACGTGACCAGAAAGTTGGTTTTTCATGAAGTGTATTATTTTCAAGTACACTATTTTTTTATATTAATTGGATGTATACTAATAAACATTTTATGAATGATATTTAAAATATAATGATAAATAATTTATAAATTTTATCAATTTTTTTTCATTAGGAATTATTTTAATCAAATCAATATAGAGTATCACTATTCAATTAAAAATTGTTTATAGAAAAAGTTATTTTTTAAACAAAAAATAATAAGCTTTTAATATATATAATAGAAATTTGATGAAAATATAATTAAGGGTATTAAATATAACTAAATAATTATTATTCTACTTAAGAATATATTAAGGCATTTAAATTACATCATTTATTTAAGATAAATGATAGTTTTACAAAATTCAGTATTTTCACTATTTCCAGAAGTATGAATATTGGCTGAAAAACCAACAAAAATTCATGATAAGTTATTATTTATATGATGATTTTAAAAAATAATTCGATAAAATAAATAATTTCCAAAATATCTATAAATTATTTATAATATTTTCGAATAAAAAGAAAACATATTTTTGATGACTTTAATTAATTTTCTAAAAATTTATTGATTATTTTCTTAGCAACATGTAAATTTATATTGAGTAGTACTTTTATATGTATATTTCATGAATTAGTCTATAATATTCACACCCGCTTACTTAATGGCTAGGTTATATGAATAGTATTTCATAGTTCTCCAATGCATTGGGATGCGTGTCATGCACACTATCGAAGAAACATATTTTTGCATGTAATGAACAATGAACTCGATGTTTTGTATAATTAATGATACAACAGGTGTTATATGCAGTGACAAATATTGAAAATATTTAATTGTTTTGAAAAAAAAATCAAAAAATCACGGTGTGTTAAAGTTAATGACATATTTATAAAAAATAAAGAGAACCAACATATTAACATCACAACATCCTTCTTCATATATATTTTCTAAAAATGCAAATTGAAAGTAGTTTTAGTCCTCTAATTCCAAAAAAAATCACGCTCATCCTCTAATATTTTTTTACTACAAAATCACTCTTCAATGGTTTCTATTTTATGACCCACTAATTAGAATCCACATAAAACTCCCATTTATAAATATTAACGTTAATATAAATCTCAGAAAACTATTCCACTTTGAAACCCTCCATTAATAAGATAATATAATTACCTTAAAATATCGGTAATACATTTCCAATAACACCTTAAATTATTCAATCTTTTAATAACATTATTAATTCTTTTATTCAATACATACCAACGAATTAATATATTATGGTCATAATTCCATGTCAATAACACCACATTAATTCCAATAAAATAAATCATTACTGTAACATTCCAGGTAAATAAAGAGTAATACAATTTCATATTTATTAATATTGGTGAATTGAATATTAATTTTACTTTAAATTGGACGCTATGATTGATGGTGTACCCAATATGCAACAACGAGTTTCTTTGAAATCTTATGTTTCACACAACGTTGAGTTATACCAAAAAATAATATAATAATATTATTATTTTAAATCGTAGTTAAAACTTAGCCATTGTATTGATGGGAATTAGAAGAATATACTTTAAAAATATTTTATATAGTTTTTAAATGTTTTTAAATTCATCTGATAAAATTTAGAAGCTTAAAATGTGAATGAATCCAATTTTAAGCATAAACACTCTAATATTAATTAAAAGGTTGATTTAATGCCTTTTGATAACGAACATTTTTAAATCTAGTTTTTTCCATTTTATATGACCTACTAGAAACAATAATAGCCTTATTTAGAATAGGGACATCAAAATTCATATTGAGTTAAATTTTGGTATTTTTATGATAATGTACATGTTTTAATTATTAGTAAGCAATATCGCATTTTATTTCAAAACTGCATTTTAATCTAATTATTTATATATATATATTGTTATTTTAATAGGTTTTAAAGTTTTATTGGATTATATTTATATGATTTAATCTAATGTGGGTCATTGGAAGTAATTTTACTCTTAATTTGGACAAAAAAATTTTAAATTATTTGATAGTTATTATTTCTTAAAAACACTTTTTTTGTTTTGACAATGAGAAATAATTTCAAAATAATTTCTTCCACTTCTGTGTTTTGAAATTTGAAAAACGGATACCATTTTTGGAATCAGGAGGTCAAAATTGTGTAGAAATATAACAATTATTTTATACATTATGAATATTTACATTAGTAAATATTTTATTTACCATGGTTAAATGGTAAATCTGGTAAATAAGGGTAAAAAATAACATTATAATAAGATTAAATTACCCATAAAATTTTCATAACCCTATTTTATGATTCATTTCAGACCCTGAGTATCCTTGAGACTATTTTTTGATCCCATGGAGTCACTTGAGAGTGATAATGACACTTTAAATTAATTAATATAAAATAAGGACAAAAACAGCATAAACATGAATCTTTTTACTAACGAATTTTTATATGGGGTTATATACATGATATCTTCGACTATAAATATTATTTCGAAAGATAAAATATTTCATAAATCATTTTATTTTATTTATAATTTTTAGAAATTATATAAACAAATTTAATTATTACAAAATGTTGATGCATTAATTGTTTTATTAATTAAAGATACAAATAAATAATATTATAAATATTAGAATAAATATATTTTGAACCTTTTTATGCCATAAAATAAATTTATATAATAGTATTACTTTTTATATTATAATTAACGATGGTTCCTATAAATAATCCAGTTGGTTTGGATTTTTTAAAAGTCATGATATGAATAACATTAAAATTGACAAAAAAGTGTTTTTAAATGAATCAATATATTATTAAATGATATAATAGTCCTAAAAATATATGATTTGTCCAAATGACATATATGATGTTAAAATTGTCATTAATGATCAATTTTGGGTCACTTGGAATTTTATCGTAAATATATTAATCATTTAGTATGAATATATAAGAGGGGATGGTAAAAGTTAAAAAAATTAACAAAGGGTTAAATAAAACATATAAGTGTTGAAAAATATCAAAAAACTGTACAATTATGATTGGATGATTTTATTTAGACTTATATACACCTTATATTTGATTTAATTAACATTTGGATCTTTAGAAACTAAAAATAATTATATAGTAAAATAATATTTTCAAACATTCCTAAAGATACCCTCCTTCCCCTTATAAAAATCCATCACCTATAACCCTTAATAACACATCTAAAGCCCCATTGGATCATAAAAAATCTACCAAAATAAGATCTCAAGATTCCCTTTTACCTCTTAGAAGCTTTATTATCGGAATAAGACACTTTGAGGAGGCCTTTTGGTTCAAACCAAAGGGTGTCACCTGATTTAAAGGTAATATCTTCTCTCAAGTTCCATTCTTTTATTTTATATCTTCATTACCTATGATTTTATTAATTATTTTTTACATAACTACACTAGTATACTAAATATTCTAGGATTTTTATGAGAAGTATTCAAACTACACTAACACGAACCTCCATCTAATGGATACAAACATACTATTTCTGTGTACGACGAACTACTACCTCATGAACGATGATTGTTCGATTATCTCTTATCACTTCTCATGGTGGATATAATGATCGAACTATATTAATATGTGATATGTATTATATTTATATTGTCTCTACACTTCTGTATTTTTCATTTATATAATACCTTTACGGTTTCCATAATGGGTAAATAAGATAATTTCAATTGTGGAAGTGAGGACTATCTCTCCCTCAAAGTGATATAACTTTTTCATTCCATACATGGAATGTATAAAGTATAAAATTAATGATATTATATATGATATTATAATATAATCATAATAAAACTATCTATCCTTATTTTTTTATTCCATTAAATAATAAATAGAAATGAAAGTAGCGTTCATGCGTACGTACGGCTTTCCATCTCTAAGAACGGTGCATTTAATTTCCTATATTAAAATGTTATTTATTATATATATATATATACTGGATATATATGATATATATGACATCAAAATCATGAATATAGTTCTATAGATAATTGAATTTTGACTACATGGACAACATTTAATTATAGGAAGTTCATTTTTGACTCAAGTACCAAATATCGACCAAATGATCGTTATTATCATAAACAACTATATAATTATTATAATGGTGTAATAAGTAATAAAAATGAAAAATAAACAAGAAAAATGTTCTTAATAAAGTGTAAATTTACTTTAGTTTATTATTCAGTAGATTAAATAACGAACGAGTCAAGTCGGATACAAGGTAAGGGACTTTGGCTCAAACTTTTTTCATTGAGGAATATTTTGATTTATACATGAATTTCATTTATACGTTGTATAAAACCAATTGACTTTTCATTTCATTAAATGGGTATATTTTTCTAAATAAGGTTTTACTAAATGTAAAAGTGATTTTTTTTTCTTTTTAACATACGTGGTGACAATGACCTTTCCACCACCATGACCATTATTTGATTGTTGGATTCCTCAAAAAGCTGTAGTGTTTTAAAAAGAAAAATAAATACCATGTACTCTTTTTATGTATTTGGGTATTAATAATTTTTTTGATAATGCATTGATTATGTAAAAATATTTAAATGATATATTTTGATTGCAATGTGGAAATGTTATGTTTCCTTTATATATTGTGAATATGTTATAGTTCTTGGATATTGTTTATGTATACAGGTGGTTCCATGATAAAACTAGGGTGGTTGAGCCCAAGATAGCTCTCAAATGTATTGGGTAACATGATGCAAGTAATTTTTAATGTTTCGCCTAAAAGATTTAGAGAATATACAGTGATGGGTATTTCAAATGTAACTCCCTACGTAGTTGTGAAAGATACAATGTATGTATGTTATGGATTACACAAGTTACCTTTATGATTTATGATTTACATTTGTTATTCATAAATAATATGATCCTGTGTAGTATGTTAATGATTGAAAAATAGGATTTCATTGACTTGTATGTATTGATGGACTAATATTTTCTTTCTTTTTTTTATAATCTCTATGAATATTTTTAATCACATCTCATATTTTTTTTGAAATGTTTTTCACCAGAAATAAAGATGAATAGGGTAAAGGATGGGATCATGGGAAATTATTTCTTTATAAAATATGGAACTAGGCATGAAACTTTTTTTCAAGAGTTTTTATTTTATGAAAAGATGGATAGTGAGTAAAAGTGTCTACTTTGTAACATTTGAGATGTAATGTAATAGTTATGGCCTAATTTTCTAAAAATCCAAACCTAAAAACATTCTCAATGTGAATTATTAACTTAATTTAAGATTATGTATTGTTCAATGTTGAGTCCTTGTATTTAACCTATATAATAATCTTGTTACAATAATCATATAGAAAAATATTTTTATAAAATTAAAAAAAATTCCTTAAACATAGATTTATCATTACATTAATTTATGAATTTATTTCATAATATAAGGTATAAAATAATTACAAAAAAAATTAATGATAAAATTATTCCTTCTATAATGAAATGATTCAATTAGAAAATTAGTTAGTTTCCAGTTAAACCTCTTTCCATTAATAGCATAAACCAGATTATTAACCACAAATTCCTTCACAAAAAATTTCAATGATGCTAAAATTTTAATACAAAATGAATATAAATTTTTATTTACAATATCTCTTAATTCTCCAATAATTTCACATTCCATTTAAAAAATCATATCTATTTATATCCCCGCTATGTTCCAATTAATAAAATGATATGAACCATATCAATATCTCTTTAACTGAGGTAAATGATAGATGCTATGAATTTCCTCATATTAGGGTGTCAATGCCATATAATATGCTAATTAAAAATCTTCCAAAAAAAATTAAAATAGACCCAAAGACTAATGCGCTAACTCTCCATTCTAACAGAGTATTTAGTTTCATAAATGACAAGACACTCACATGAAGTAACAATAATCCATAATGAACTCCAAGGGTTATCATTGATAATAATTATATGATTTTTTTATTTATTCTACAATTAAAATTTTCCCAGAAACATTAACTTTCTCTGTTATTACCAATGTCAAACATTAATTCAATAAGAGAAAATTCACCAGTTTCCACAAAAAATATCAGTTATTAATGTTTTTACCATTCACAACATCAAATGATTTAATAACGCTATAGGAATGGAAAATTTTTATTATAGAAAATTTAAAAATGGCCTAATGGGCTTGCAATGATTTATGATATTGAAAAATTAATTCCCATATAATATTCTCAAGAATATGATTACCCAACCTCATCAGAACCTCTGTTTGGAAATGATAATACATACTGAACATTAATTCGGAATCCATTTAATTCTATTGTCCCTTAAACAATTATAATATAAATTGTTTTTCAAATACAATAAATGATAGTTTTAGGAACACATTATTTGTTAATGACATCATTGACATAAAATATTTTATTGTCCTAAAAAAATTTATTTCTTAAATGCACAAGAAATGAGATTAATTTTTGATTCAATCCACCCAAAAAAATTATATCATGATTTAGTAGAGAATTATAAATTAATATTAGAAATATCATAACAATGTTAACTAAATTTAATGTTGGTATATTCAGGGTTTTTAAAAGGCCGCTGGGTTATTTGTTTTTCATATTTACATACTAAAAATTGAAACACCAAGAAACCAATTCATTGATATCTTTTCTCACGATCAAACACAAAAAAAAAATCTTGGATCAATATTATTTATTTATAACACCATGATTCACCACCCAACAAGAATTAGGAGTTCTCCTCGTCACATTATGTTAGGTCAGATAGGGTAATTTTAGATGGTCTAGAGGTGGTGAGTATAAAAAAAATAATATAAAATAAAATAAGATTATTTTTTAAAATAATTATTAAATTTATTTAGTAGAGGTTGTTAGAAACAAAAATATAATTGGAAAGAAGAAATTTTTTTAATGTATTTTGTCCGAAAGTGGGCATGCTATAATCTTAAACCACTCAAATCTATTGGAGAAACATTAACAGTAATATGATTTTAAGGGGGACTCATATCCCAATTACATGATCCTTCTTTAAAGGAGTTATAACTACGACACACTAACTTTTGTCTTGGGACTCAAAACCTTATTAAAACACATAATTTTGAATATGGTAGTCATAACCTGAATGATCCGGAAATTAGAATCTCATAGGTAAAACCCATGTATGTGAAGAAGAATTGTTTTTCAATATAAAAGAATAAATAGAAAAATATAGTGAGAGTGAAAGGTAGAAATTAGTGTCATTGACTAAGAAAATTATACTAAGTATATAGATGATGTTAAAAAATACTGGTACAAGTTCTTGAGTATTAGATCACATCATATCACCCACTAATTATAAGTCGAATAAGAATTAATTCGATACATGGTATATCTTCTAGATGATTAAATAGTTTATCACATATGACTTTTCATATTTTATATTATATTAAATGTTCACAATCATTTCCGTTAGGAATGAAAAAGTTTTGAAAAAGGTAATAGGTGTGGTCTTCGAATTATATCACAAAATATTTAAATATAATCTATAAAAAATAATAAAAACAATATTTAGTTAAAGAAAATAAAATGTAAATACGTGAATTGTCTATAAGGGATAATAATAATGTCTATAATAATTGTAACAATAATCATTTTAATTAAACAATTAAATAAAAATTCAAACCAATTTTAATTACTAATTAAAACTAAAGAAAATCCATAAAAATCATAACAATGATTAAAAAAATTAAATAAATTTAAATTTAATATGTCATGTAATTTAAATATTTATTACACATCTCCAAATAAAATTATTTTTTGTTAAATAATTTCAATTTCATTAAAAATTATTTTCAAATAGAGTTATTCAGGGAAATTAACTCAAAATTAGAAAACATAAATAACCTATAATTATTATCTAAGAATAATAAATAATTTTGAAAAAATATTTTAAACGAAATAAAATATTATAATAACACTTTTTATTCATTATTTGTCGTATATAAAAGTTTTAGAAATTAATAAAACATGTAAAGTGATTATAATAAACATAGAGTTAATGAATGTATAAAAAATGTGGAAAAAACAGTCTACAAAATATATTCAGAACAAAAAAATAACTAGTGGTAGCATAAAATTATAAGATTATGGTAAAATAATTTTTATCTTATGTTAGGATAAAATAAAAAATGATGGTAAAATAAAAAAATTATGGGTGGAAGTAGAAATAATTTGCTATAGTTGCGGATCTACCATTTTAAATCTATCAACACAGGTAGAACATCTATGGATGAAACATTTGGTAGTGATCTACATTTGAGGTTAATCTTGTACCACTGGAATTTTCAAAATCTACTATTAGAATTTCAAAATTATTTACAATTAATGTTAAAAAATGATCTATTAATGATGTTTAAAAATGATCAAATCATTATGTTTAAAATAAACCACCCTTAGATTTAACTTATAGTGATCTATATTAAGATGAAAATAGAGATATACCATTAGATGAAAATATTTACCTACCATTGTGTCATGAACCAACCTAGGTCGACCTAGAATCTGTCACCCAAGCTGGCATGCAACATGGCCCGAGGGGTGTTCTTGATCCTGACTGGCTGGAAACTAGTGTCGGGGATCAAAATTTAACTGTTGGGAACAATTTGGCCCACGAAAAAAGGTAAATAAATAAATAAATAAGGATGAGTAAAATGAAACTGACACATAAAGGAATATTAAACTACACATATGTCTATGAGACCACATAGATCACCACCGAACTCAAAACCATGTTTTCTCTATGATAGATCCAACACTAGAGGGACCTGATATTGAAAATATAAAGTATGGGTGAGAACCCAAAATCTATGTAGGAAAAGGCCACAAAATACATATATTTATTTTCCCAAGGCAATCCATTTACAGTAGTTTGGAATAATGTGAAAAAATAGGTTTTTCACTTTTTATTATTCAAACGTAGTCATTAAATTTTTAAAAAGCAAATGAATGCCTCACCATTATTTTCATAAACATATTACCATTACAATACAAAAACTGAAGTAGTCAAAAACCTAGAAGAGAAGTAAATAAAGAATAACTGGAGGCTGAAAAGAAAAAGCAAGAGAAGTAAACAAGTTGATAAAGATAAAGACCATTGGCTATCCTAAAAATATATAGAAGACCCCTAGAGGCACCCAATTCAAAGACACTTTCCAAAATATAGTGAAGACACTTTGGAACCCATGGTAAAAATAAATAGTGTAAGTACGAGTCCCTCACATGCCTGACTCACCTTACCTTCTACCACCACACCTACCTAACCCAAACAAGAACATCACATGTGTGATAACCCATAAGTGAGATCTTAGATAGGGGTGCCCTATATTTATACATGTGATTATATCACATGCACAATATTATAGTAGGGATTCCAGGTTATTTATCGATGTGTATCATTTTAGAAAACATTTCAAGTTAACATAAATCATTTAGTTTTACACAACCAAATTTATTTGACAAATGAATTTACCAACTGCTTCTAATTAAACATCAATATCATTTTATAAATCACCTAGTGTTACCAACAATTCCATCATGTTAAATTTCATTTAAAATACCAACACATTCAAAGATGCCAATTGGGAACACACATTTTCCAAACTACATTATTTTAATCACACAATGCCAAATATGCCCTCATTATTTTTACGTTCAAAATAAATTTACCAAAACAAATTAAAATTACTTTCTAGATAAAATATCAAACATCACTTTTATATTGACATTGACAAATAGTCCTTTAAACCAACCTTCACTCACACACACCTTAATATCCAAAAGGGAATTTCTCTAAAATTAATAAAAACCTAAAATTTAATAAAACATTTCAACCATTCCCTTTACATCACACCGCACTTTTATTCCACAGCAAGATAAAAACATACAATGTACAAGAAGATTCCAAACATACATTATTTTAGAGATTTTATTTTTAAAACCTTATTTGTATTAACCCAAGATAACAAAAATAATTTAAAAATCCAAGGAAGATAATTTACAACATCATAAGAATTCATGAAATCTTTTAACAAAACCAATTTGAGAGGTGGAATATGTGTTTTCCAATTAAAATAAGAGATAATAAAAAGTCAATATGATTTTAAAAAATTCCACTACCAACTCACATAACCAACTAATAATCCAAAATGTCATCATAACTAAAAAGAAACCACAGACATCACAAAACACCCAATTTCATTTTTTAAGAAACACAAAATAATTCAAAATACAATCAAATTCATACAGTTAGTTGATAATCAAGAATATATCCAAGGACTATATTAAACAAATTATTCAAACTTGAAAACACTATAATAAACTAATAAATTTCATTAAAAAGTCTATATCATATTTTGATGTTATGAAAACATAATGTTGAATTTATATAAAGACAATTGACACATGTAAGCCTATAAATAAACTGAATATTCACATCAAAATTAATTTTTAACTTTTTTTAAAAACTGAGAAAAAATGTTAGAATAGTACAAGAAAAAAATTACAAGCTTGTAAATCGAGGGTGAAGAACTAATGTAAACAACACAAGTATTAAAAGAATGCTTTGGAAAGAAAAATATGTGAATTCACCTACCTAAAACATGCAGAAACAAGATGATTCCTTAGTGGAAGGAATAACACTCTCAGAAGAGCTATATTCTTACGAGATACAATGAGAAAATTAAAAATCCATATACCTAAAACCCTAGGGTTCAACCAAATTGATGAAAAAGTAATTGAAAGGGAAAAAAAAAGGAGGCGGAAACCACACAATATAGGGGAGGTGGCTGGGTTAGTCACTGCTGGCAAGGGAGGCACCAGAAAAGGGGGTGGATCTCTGGCCATGTTGTCGGTGGAGAAGATGTCCCATTGGGGAGATGGTATGGCCGGGGAAGGGGAAATGCATATGGAGGCCATAATAGTGGGGTTCTCTAAGAAGGGAGGACTAGATACGGGCGTTCATGCCACTGGTAGGGAGGTCCAGCTGGGGATCTTTCACCACTGGATGTCACACATGTAGTAGGGAGTGGTTGTCCAAATAGGGGTGAATCGTGGGAGGATGGTAGAATTATTTTTTTTAAAAAGTAATGAAAACATAATATGATAAAACAATACTAATAAAAATAATATTTATTATTATTATTATACTAAAAATAATAAATTTTTCCATCACATTTTAAATAACAACATTATTAATAACAATTGAAAAATAATTATATTTATAACAATATTTAAAAATAATTTTTTTATATAAAAAATGAATTTATTTTTATTATTTTTTAAACATTTAATTTATTTTATTCTCAAAATATTTTATTAATTTAAGAAATCAGAAAATGCATGGGCATCAAGATTGACTGCATGGCTACCACTAACCACATGCTGCTCATGGACCGGTCCAAAACCAACCAAAATCATCAAACCTCAAAAACATTTAAGACATGATCTGAAACCAAACATCAAAAAAAAATCGACATTGAAAAATAATTAAAAAAAGAAACCCATGGCCAGGGTGTGACAATTCTCTCCACTATAGACCATTTCTTCCCCCTGAAAGTCACTAAGATAATGAAAACCCAAAAAGAAAATCCATGCTTGAACAAAACCAGAAAAAAACAAATAATATCTGAGGTGACTATTTATTCCCCAATTCACACTCAATAGATCTAGAAAAACAACATCCAAAAAGGGGATACCCCAAGTGGGCTCTCCCCATGATATTGATTCTACTAGAATGGAAATTAAAACCCATAAATTCAACCATAGGGAGAGGGGCCCCAAGTGGGAACTCCAAACCGATCAAAACTAGTATATATAACACAAGTGAAACAATTTCACTATTAAAACTAGTATATTTCCATGAAACAACAAAACATCCAATATTATAGGAAAACTCATAGAAATAAACTCTGACTAAACAAAGGATCCAAAACACTATTCACCAATCTCACAAAACATAATCATACTAAAATGAGCTACACTAAACCGAAAACAACATATACAGAGGCCAAACACACATTAAAAAAATGCATGAATTCAAAAAACTATATCTTGAAAAATAAGACTGTTTTGATTACAATAGAATAATTTCATCATAATATCCCAAAAAAATGATGGACTTTCAATTATGGAAAAAATTAATATTAAAAACTCGAATGAAATGTCTTGAACCATTCCAATCCTATTATGGAACTCAAAACTTGGACCAAGGCTTCATAGCCTAGGTAACTCCTGACTCTACAGAAGCTTCACCCTGAGACTGGTGGATTGTGTAAAGACCAGGAAATTCCATGTAAATTTATTTCTTAAATACATGGGAATTTTACGAGTCCACAGTTTTTGAAGGCACTTGATTTTGAGGCCCGGTGTGCCTGGAATCAATTTCTAATGTTTTGTTCAGGTATGTTCAGTAAACGTATGAGTATGATTTTATATCTTTTTAACCACTGATCGGAATTGAAATCTAAGGGCACTATTGAACTCGCAGCGTCAGTGATTTCTTAGTGAGACCTTCACCGTAGTTACATTTTTTCGAGAAAGGAATATAGTTTTTGAGGTTTTAAAATAAATTAAATAAAAAAAAGCATTACTTTATTTCTATTTATGGTGGTTAATTTATTCAAGGGGAGGCTAGAGGTGAGAGCCACCACACCCTATCCTCCCATGGGAGGTTATGGTGGTGGAGCCCACCCGTGCATAACCACCCTTGGAGGGATATTCTTGTTGCGCCCACACGGGCTTTAAACTCCCTTTAACCTCCAATTTATGTGGGATTAAACCCTTGGTCTTCCCCCACCAATTGATTATGCCAACCCTCTCATTTAATTAATTGAATTTATTCACCCAATTAATTAAAATTCTTTTGAATCCAATTTAATTATTTCCAACCATTAAAATAATAGTTACTCTATTATTTTTGGTTAGAAATTAATTTTGGGGAGCTTGAGATGGGGATTGGATGAACTTGGAGAACATCTTCCTTCCAATGATGAACAACAATCTCCACCTAAGAATGAAAACATTCTTTATCGATCTTCAACTGAGCCAATAGAAAATGAGCTGACGTGAAGAATGCTGATGACGCTTCTTCCTCGGATGCTTCCCGACGTCAAAAAATCGACGTCCTCTATTTCTCTTCATCCACCGTCAGCGAATGACAAGCGAGGTAGGGGTTGAATTATGTATGCGATTTTACCCTCTATTATTTATCATTGTGTTATACTCCTTGTTTCCGGTTAATACCATCTTAACGAGGAAGGCTCGGACTGCACGAAAACATTCTAACCCTCCCCCTTGTTGTTGTTGTTCTTGTTGTGTTGACAGCGGAGGCGGACCAATGGCGGCCGACATCGAGCCAACCACGAAAGACTCGACGGCACAAGGCTGCTGGGTCGCCAAAAGGGTGCAGCACCGTCGTCCCATGTGGATGGAAAGCCATTTCCACAGTGGGTTGTGGCAGAGGCGCGTGGTGTCGTTGCGCCGTGTGGAGGCCAATAGAGGGCCGCCGCCAGGGTGGGCCGCAGCAGAGGGGCGCGGCGCCAGCAGAACAGGGAAGCCGCAACCATGGAGAACTGCGGTGGAGGGGCGCAGTGCAATCGCGCCACGCCAGAGCTATGAAGTGGCTGGTCGCTCGGGCTAGCCAAGAGGAGTGGGACCTCGTTGGGTCCCGCGTGTGCTGGACCGGCACCACCTGGCGACGGTTTCGGTCCCACCCGAACGGTTAAACCGTTAGGGTGCCAGGTGGCATGCTCCTCCCCCCAGGGCATGGTTAGAACATGCTTCCAGGATGTTGTCGGCCAGGACTATAACACTCGAGACTTTTAAGTTATATAAACCATCAAAGGAATCTTTTTCTACACAACACTTGCTTGGCTTGCTTTACACGCAATCGCGACCTTCCTCGATAGCTTGCGTCGTACGCAATACCGAGTTTCACTAAACAACAATATGCTATTAAAACTAGCCGTTATGAATAGTAATAACCATTTTTTGAAATTTTATAAATTTTATTTTTCAAAATGGACTCCATTTTTGGACTCAGAATATCGAAATTAGCCTAGGGTGAAATTTTGGTATTTTTCTGAAAACTTTCAATTTTTGATGAATAGTGAAACCACTAAGTGGTAGGTTAAAAACTGAATTTTGCATAAAACATAATTTTACCGCTTTTGTGAATGGAATTTCAAAAATCCGACAGACACGGTTGATATCAGTAAGTAAAATGTGGTTCAATGAGATAAAAATAATTTTTTGGTGAATAGTAACTTTTTACTTTATTTACCGCGGTTAATAGTAAATAGGGTAACTATGGGTAAAAATGATATTACTATTACCCTAACACATGTCCTAATTCTATTGGATAAGTTTAATTCGACGAAAAACAACCTTATGAATAAAATATGACCATTTAGGCCCACTTGGGTTAGATTAGGACATTTATTATTAATTTATTTAAAGAAGGGTTAAAATAGTTAAAATCAAAGTTTAATAAGTAAATAATTTTTAATATGGGGTTATACATAAGATAAATTCGATTGTAAATATTCATTAGAAAGATAAAAATATTTCCTACATAATGGTATTTTATTTGTAATTTTTGGACATCAAATACTTTAATTTATTTATGACACAAAGATGATGCAGTAATTATCTTATTAATGAAATATTGACATAATTGATAATATAAATACCAAAATAAATGTAATTTAAGACTTTTTATGAATTCCACTAATTTTCTAGGTTACTATGATATATTAGTGTTGATTTAATCAACTTGGTTCGAACATATAATTCTGTTATGATTTTCACAAAAATCATATATCAAATAGTGTCAAAATTGACACAAAATAGTTTTTAAATCAAATATAATATTATTAATTGTTATTTTATTCCTAAAAATCTAAGGTTCAGCCAAATGACATAGATAAGGATATATATATTAATAATAAACAATTTGGGGTTCGTTTGACATGTTATAGTAAGTGTATTAACCATATAGTGAAAGAAAACAAAAAGACACGGTAAAAGTTAAATTATTTAACTTAGAGTTAAATCTAATTAATAAGGATAAAGTAATACCCTAAACTTGTCTAAATCCTATTGGTTGATAGGATTTCGACCCATCCCCAATTTAGCTTCGAAATAAGACCCTTTGGAACCATTATAAACCGATTTTGACTTTAATATAAAATAATATTTTAAGATATTCCTAAGGCGCCCCTCTCCTCCCTTATAAAAGGGCACCTCCTCCCCCTCCTCCTCACACCAAATTGAGCACTCAAGCTCGGCCAACCCCTGCCATTTTATCCTCTCCACTTCCCTAGAATAATTCTAGAGGTCCTGGTCTTCTTCAAAGACCAATCTTAGTTCCCTAAGTGGAGGATTCAAAGAGGCGTTCCAAAGAAGAGGTAATATCCATTACCGATCTTTTCAATTTATTTCTTCTTCAACTTCTTCTTCTTTAGTTGTTTCATGATAAAGTAATAAAATCAGTATTACTTACATACTGATATGTTATTATAAATTTTAAACAACCCTAATTCACCTTCTTTCCATCCTACGGAAAAATGAAATCGCCGCGCGTGCGTACGTACGGAATACCGTCTCCACGCCGTGGTGTAATCTATTTTCCACCATCACTTTACAAGGATGGGTATAATGGTGTAATGAGTAACTATTTATGATTATTATAAAGTAATATTGATACTGAAATAATATATATATACTCCAATACAGTTCCACGATCATAGGAACGATATCATCACTCGTGCGTACGTACGGAATACCGTCTCCACGATGTGATGCGACTCGTTCTACATGATCATCATTACATAGTAATTATATAAATTGAATGAATAAATATGATATATGTTACACTAATACCATTCTGTATATAAGGTATCTATAACCTTAAAAGAAGAATAAGAATGTATTCGGCAAAACACGCATAAGAACAAAAGGCAATAAAGACCCGAGTAACAAGTAACAATGAAATATTACTATCAAGAAGCTAAGAATATGACCATATATGATATCATATCAATATGTATGATTCTGGAATAAGTCAATAACATTATTTAAACCATTATACAGGAGCTTCGGACACGTACAAAGCAAATTGGACCTAAGGTAAGGGAAATATCACAATCTCATTTTTATCCGAGATTGTTTATTCGTAAGTATTTACTGGGGTGTATTTTATCATCCACATCCATGTTTCATCAATAAGTAATATTATTTCCATCCACCTACAATTGTTTAAATCCATTTTTACCCTTCGGTGAGTTTTTAGTAATATCTATGAAAGGAATCTTTTGTCATACGAGGTACTTTTTGACTTTTTCGACAAAAGTACGAAGAATGTTTTTTAACTTATACGGCATGAATGGATTTCTAAAACATTATTTCCAAGAAGCTTCCTTTACAAGTTTTCAAGTTTATTTCTAATCAACTTCTTTTATTTTAAAGTCGTATGACATGTTATGAATGGAAAAATGTTTTTAAAGTAGAAAGGATATTTTCCTCAAGAATAGAGTTCTAGTATTTTATCAAATTATTTTCCATCTAAGATAATAAAAGGGTTATGTTTTTATCCCTATTATTATATGGATTTGATTATGTTGTGATGGAAACATTTTTATGAATTCCTTTATCTTATATGAATTGTTTTATGATGTCATGTTGTTTAAGAATCCCATTTTTATTACATGGGTTACGCTATGATGTATGGTTTATGATTACGTGGAATACATAAGAAAGGATTCATTATAAGATGGGTGGGACCTATATCTCCCTCCAATGCATTGGGTAAAGATTTTATATCTCATGAGATAGACAGGGCTGGAACGGTAGGTTATACCGGTTCAGTGAAACAGGACTGAAACGAGGGTTACTCGATTCAGAAAGGGACTTTGTCCACTAAGATAGTCTTGGAAATGTGTCATGACTAACAAGAAATGATTTTCCATGATTATGTGTGCATGCCACAAAGTTTCAAGTTTCATGTTATGATTATGGTGATATAATTTTCACTTCTATGATTTATTCCATGTTAAGATATTATGATCTCTTTTGCAGGTTATGATTTTCAAAAAGATATGATATGATTTTTATTTCCTTTATTTGCCCTTGCTGAGCATTTGAGCTCACCCTTTTATGTTTTCTTTTCCCCAGGTCAGGAAGATGGATATTAAGTAGAATATGCTAAAAGGGACCCTAGATATGATGAAATAAATGGGAGATACTGTAGAATATTTATGAACCAGTTGTTTATGTTTCCCAGTTTCTAAAGACACTATAACTATACGGTCCTTTGTGGTTTTGTCATATGTTGTAATAAGTGTGCTTCAATTTTGAAGTATTAACAATGTATGTAAAGTATGGGTCGTTATAAGGACACCCTTCGAACAGGCCTTCTATAGCTGGGACACCTATGGCCGGACTACCTACAGCCAGGAAACATTCGGTCGGGCCGCCTTCGGCCGGGCTTCCCTCAACCGGGCCTCCCACTATCGGGCCTCCCTTTAGGCCATCTCACCCCCCTCGGTCCGGGACGATTCCTCATACTGAATCTGACCCGTGGATCAGGTTAGACCCCGGTGTGAACCAGGATGGGCCGGGTCGGTCCGACAAAGTCTGACCGGACCTGGACACATTTGGCCAGTTTACATGTTTTCGCCCCTATCATAGGCTATGAGTGTCTGATTAACGAATCGCCTGTGGCGATGGAAGGACTAATGCGAGACATTTATTTTTGCATACCCCATTTTATGTTTAGAGACAATTGGAGTATAGTCGGGTTATATTGAACCTAAAAACCAACCGGTCCCCTAGAATGGAAATTCCAACAACTCACAGACCGGATGTCCGATTGACGTACCGTCTATCACATTAGAACCCGTACGACATGGTAGTCTTTTGGATTACTCCATTGTATAGTTCTTTGGCGGTAAAGGTATGACTGATATATCAAGGCCAGATTCTACAGAACTCATGTGCACCGTGTGCGAGGAATCCAGTGGTTGTTAGTGAGGTAGTGGTTGGAGGCATATCATACAGAGGTCAGCGCCCAGCGATCCTGTGTGGGCCAGTTCATACTGATCCTATCTGGGTTAGATCCTGTGTGGGTTAGCACTCAGTGATACTTTTTGGGTCAGCGCATACCTATCCTGTGTGGGTCAGATCCTATGTGGGTCATTGCAGGGGGTTAGTACCAATCGATCCTGTGTGGGTCAGACTCTGTACGGTCAGAAGTAGTGTCTCTGGATAGAATAAGATGATCTAGATTCGAGAATAATAATCTATACTTCTATAATTCAATTCTATCCTAGTTTGAGCTGAGTCAATGACTTTCATGTTTTCCACATGATTGATATGGGTTACAAAATAACGTAGGTATATATATGGGCATATACCTATGTAAGGGATATACGTTGTTTCTTTACTTTGTGGTTATACTTTTCGGATTTTTGTGAGACCTTGAGGGTCTCGGGGTCCTTACTGAGTATCGTTATACTCAACCATACATGGGCTATGCCCGTACGATGTTGTGTTGGTTGTAGATGAAGAACAACTTTGATTGGGACAGAGAGTTGCAGAACTGGACGGTACCAGGAGGTGGACCAGTCGATGAGATGTACACGGAGCGGACGGACGGACATGGGGTGCTGAGGAGGCCATCTGAACCCACCCTTCAGGTGGGAATTTTGGAGGATGACCCCGTAGCTTCTTTACTTATTTTTTTTAGTTGTACTAGCACTTCATTTGTATTGTACTTTACTGTTGGGCATGTATTTCCGACCCCTTTACTTTCAACACACTATTTTTTATACATTTTTACATAGAGTTTTACTTCGAGTTGTGTACTCTGTTTTTTACATACTATTATAAATGAAATTCCTTCCATTTTTTGGGATTTACACCATTGGTTCTAGTCTCCAACACCTGGCCTATGGAAGGTGGGCCTGGGGTAGTCACGATACGGGCCCCGAGGGATGGGTCATGACAAATTGGTTTCAGAGGATTCAGTTCTACCACAAAACATAGGACTATGATATTTCTTTTCAATGATGAAACATTTTTAAGGGTACCAAGTGCTGTTTTCAGTTAAGGGAGCCTAGTGTTAGTGCGGCGGATGACGTATCCATACACCAGGACCCTGACTATTGATTTCCGACTTAGTGCACGAAAACACAGATTGCAGGTGTGTTTTAAAAAGTTTTCTTAAAACATCTTTACCAGGTCAGCACACCAGGTATAAATATTTTAACCATGTCACATATATTTTTTTTTCAGGATGCCTCCCTATGGATGACTAGTTAAAGCCCCGAGAGTCATACACTCTGACAGCCCACCGAGTGACGAGGACTCAGCGCAGTGCCCGTTACCAGCGGAGGCACCAGAGGTACCACTTTTTGTTGGGCCACCGATGCCACCAGCCCCAGCAGCAGACGATGCACGCTGCTTGAGCGCATTGCATTTATTCCTATGGCAATGTCCACCCAGGTTTAGGCGAGAGACAGACCCATAGGCGGGTGAGGATTGGCTAGAGGCTGTGGTGAGAGTGTTCAGGCTGGCTGGGACACCAGCAGATCTTATGTTGATTCTTGTTGCGAGTCACATTCAGGCAGCAGTAGGTAGATGGTGGAGCCAGATGCTTCAGGTCCAAGATGAGGCAAAATTACATTGGATGGACTTCAAGAGCCTATTTCGTGTAGAGTTTGTACCAGACACACTTCGTGTTGTGCAGATATCAGAGCTACTACATCTATAGTAGGGTAGCATGATAGTGGTGCAGTACTTGACGAGGTTCACCGACCTCTTGCGCTACTCCACTGATATGGTGTGGGATCCATTCTTTAGGGACTATACCTTTGAGCAGAGGATCATGAGAGAGAATAGATCCTCGATGATCTCCCTCAACATCTCAACGCAGGAAGGGGTGTTAGAGAGAGCCCAACTAGTGTAGAGTTTCCTTGCTAAGAAGTCACCAGCAGCGAGACCCACCACTAGTCGACATGAAGTGGAGTCTTCTACAACTGGAATTAGATAGAAGACACAGAATTCCAAGAGGACCAGACCCACTGGAGGTCGACCAAATGACCCATGATTGGTTGTGTGAGGCACATAGAGTAGAGAAACATAGGCTAGGAGCAGACAATGATACTCATGTGGCAGACATGGTGACATGGAACGTGACTGTCCGACCCGCCATATAGACGATAAGAAGTCAATTGAGGGACCTCCGACGCAGAGGCTGAGGTTCGATCGAGGCAGTCTATAGGGCGTAGGCAGACGTGGAAGAGGAGTTGGTCTAGAAGCTGGTGATGGATAACGTTTCGAGGTGTTGCCACTACCACCACCAGGAGGTCCACCCCGATCGTAGGGAGTAGGTGGATAGGGGAGAGCTCAGCTTCAACCAGCTGAGGCATTTGACCATGGTGCTCCATAGATGATTCGAGGTACTGTCTATGTCTACTCTACCTTATCTTTAGTTTTTATAGACACAGGTTCCGGCCACTCTTTCATAGCCACTGACCTTGTTCAGAGCTCAAATATTCCGACAGAGCCATTGTCTCGATCCTTATGGCTAGAGAATCCTATAAGAGTAGACATGAAGATTACGCACTGGTGCCTTCAGTGTGAGATTATTATAGGAGGATAGATCTTCAATTGTGATCTCCTGGTAGTGGTGTTGAGGCCTTACGACATCATCTTGGGTATGGACTTGTTATCTATATTCCATGCTCAGATTGACTGTATTAGGCACAAAGTGCGGTGTGTCTGCATGGATGGGACCAGGCTCACCTTCACCGGTGAGAAGGGAGAATTTCTAGTTCAGTATAAACTTACTTGGCAGAGGGTGCATCTGATCACTCCCCTGATGGCTTGCCTTACACTCGGAGCAGTTGATGTGGAGAGTCTGACTTATCCTGTAGTGGTGGATCAGTACACTGATGTTTTTCCAAACGATGTTCCAGGACTACCTCCTCGCAGAGAGGTGGACTTATAAATTGATCTATAACATGGGACGAAACCAATATCTTCTTTGAAATATCGGATGGATCTCGTTGATATTTGTGAGCTGCAGGTATAACTAGAGGACTTCCAGGGAAAGTGATTCATCTGACCTAGTGTTTCTCCCTGGGCAGCCCCAATTCTATTCACCAAGAAGGTGGATGGGAGCATGAGGCTCTTTGTTGACTACCATCACCTGAACTATGTGACCTTGAAGAATAAGTACCCACTCATGAGGATTTAAGACCTCTTAGATCAGCACAAGCGAGCACGATGGTTCTCGAAGATAGACCTCAGATCAAGCTGTCACCAGCTTAGAGTTCGAGATGAGGAAGTGCAGAAGATGACCTTCAGGTTTCGTTACGACCACTATGAGTTCTTGGAAAAGACCTTTAGCATAACCAATGCTTCAGAAGTTTTCATGTGTCTCATGAACAGGATCTTCCATTCATACCTCGATTGCCTTTTCGTAGTCTTCATAGAAAACATTTTGATCTACTAGAATACAGAAGAGGAGCATGCCTACCATTTGCAGTTAGTAATGGGAACACTCTGAGAGCACCAGCTTTATGGTAAGCTCTCGAAGTGCCAGTTTTGGATTCGAGGTGTTCACTTCTTAGGACATGTCATCTCGGAGGCTGGAGTTGTAGTGGATCTAGTGACGATTGTGGTGGTACTTGCTTGGGAGACACCTAGGAGTGTGACAGAGGTACGAAGATTCTTGGGCTTGGATGGATACTATTAGTGGTTCATTCCAGACTTTTCCAGAGTTTCCTCACCACTATCAGCCTTGAAAAAGAAGGGGCAACCCTTCGTGTTGTCAGATAGATGCGAGTAGAGCATTCAAGAGCTGAGGTAGAGGCTGACTAGTGTCCCTCATATTGAGGCTTCCAGAGGAGGGCGTAGGGTACGTAGTTTATTGTGATGCATCAGGGACCATACTTGGGGTTGTGCTGATGCAGGAGAAAGCTATGACCGCGTATGGTTCTTGGAAGTTGAGACAACATGAGTAGAACTATGCTACCCATGACCTAGAGTTAGCAACGGCGGTATTCACCTTGAAGATGTGGCAACACTATCTTATGGTAGAATGTTTTACCTTGTACTCCGATCACAAGAGCCTCAGTTATATGTTCTCTTAGATGGAACTGAACCTGAGGCAACAACGTTGGCTTGAGTTCCACGAGGACTATGACATTGAGATAGTCTATACTCCTAGGAATTGGAACATTGTTGCAGATTCTCTAAGTAGGTGATCTGGTATACAAATGCTAAGAGAGGCGATAGAGCAACTATCTTCCTTGATGACATACTTTCTGGATAGGGATGGAACATCCTTTCTATAGTCTCTTATAATCACTCCTCCACTTTTTCAGCGAGTTAGGGAGGCATAGTGTGGAGATGCTAACTGTGAGACGCGACATGCTCAGATATCCACAGATTAATCACCTGATGGATTTTCTGAATGTGGGAAGCATGTTATCCTATTAAAAGGGAATACCATGGTACTAGTTTCACTTTATGAGGAAGTGTTGATAGAGTTCCACACTTCCCCTCTAGTGGTACATCCAGGAGTGGCGAAGAAGTATCCGGACCTTAGATGACATCATTGGTGGCCAGATATGAAGAAGTCAGTAATGGAGTTTGTCTCATGCTTCTTCACTTGTCTGTAGGTAAAGGCGGAGCACCAGGTACCAAAAGTCTTGGTTCGGCCCTTAGAGGTCATAGAGTGTAAGTGGGATGGGATATACATTGACTTTGTGATGGGTATTCCACGTACATCTAAGAGTCATGATTCGATATGGGTGATCATTGACCAAATCACCAAGTCAACACACTTCCTACCAATTAGAGAGAAGGTCTCAGTAGAGATCTTGGGAAGACTCTATGTGTAGGAGACTGTGTGTTTTCATGGTATAATTTCTTATATTTTCTCCGAACGTGACACATGGTTAACTTCTCGTCTATAGAAGGGGCTGTAGGAGGCTTTCGGGACACATCTTCACTTGAGAACCACATTCCATCCTCAGACAGATGGCCAGACTGAGAGGACCATTCTGACCCTCGAGGACATGTTCCATGCATGTGTCCTCGACTTTGGTCAAAGCTGGGATGATCACATACCGTTGATGGAGTTTGCCTACAACAACAACTATCACTCGAGTACCATTATGTCACCTTTTTAGGACTTGTATGGTCAACTATGAAGATCGCCTCTGTTCTGTACAGACCCAAGAGAGTCAGAACTAGTAGGACTGGAGATGGTACGTGCTACGAGAAAAAATGTATAGATCATCTAGGAGCAGATGAAGACTACATAGAGCAGGCAGAAGTCGTATGGTGACAGGAGATAGAGACCTTTGTTGTTCGAGGATGGAGACCATTTCTTCCTATTGGTCTCACCTCGATGAGGCTTACGGAGATTTGGACGAGGTTTAAAGTTATCTCTGTGATGCATCATACCTTTCCAGGACCTTATCAGAGTAGTTGAGGTGGCTTACCACCTGGATCTTCCACCTCAGTTGCATCGGGTGCACGACATCTTCCACATATCTTAGCTGAGGAGATATGTGCATGACCCTTCTCACATAATCCACCACAGGGAGCTGGACATCGATGACGGGGTGACTTTCATGGAGGTTCCAGTGGAGATTGAGGATCAACAGGAGCGGGTCCTTTCTGGACAGTCTATACCTCTGGTGCGTGTTTGCTGGAAGCACAGGAACCTCCAGGAGAGCACATGGGAGAGGGAGGTTTAGATGCGGGCTCAGTACCCCTATTTGTTCCCTTAGCGTGAGTCATAGCTTACAAGAACGTAAAGCCTAGAGGTGGGTAGAATATAAGGACCTGGAAAATCTGTGGAATTTTTTTCTTAAATACATGTTAATTTTACGAGTCCGTAGTTTCTGACGGCACTTGATTCCGTGGCCCGGGGTTACCGGAATCAATTCCTATGTTTTGTTTAGGTACATTTTGTAAACATATGAGCGAGATTTTATATCATTTGAACTAGTTCTCGGAATTGAAATATGAGGGCACCGTTGAACTCACAACATCGTTGATTGCCTAGTGACACCTTCACCGCAGTAGCCTTTTTTCGAGAAAGGAAGATAGTTTTGGGGGTTTTAAACTAAATTAAATAAAAATAAAGTGTTGCTTTAATTTTATTTGTGGTGGTTAATTTCTACAAAAGGAGGTTGGAGGTGGGAGCCACCACACCCTAACCTCCAATGAGAGGTTATGGTGGTGGGGCCCACCCACGCTTAACCTCCCTTGGGAGGATATCTTTGGTGGGGCCCACACGGGCTATAAACCCCATTTAAGCCCCCATTTATGTGGGATGAAACCCTTGGACTTCCCCCACCAATTGATTACGCTAACCCTCTCATTTAATTAATTTAATTTATTCACCCAATTAATTAAACTTATTTTTAATCCATTTAAATTCATTCCAACCATTAAAATTATAGTTTGTCTATTATTTTTGGTTGGAAATTCAGTTGGTGGAGCTTGAGAGAGGGATTGGGATAACATGGAGAACATCTTCTTTCCAACGAAGAACGCCACTGTCCACAGAAGAATGACAAACGTCTTCATCGATCTTCGACTAAGACAAAGGAAAGGAGCTGACCTCAAAAACGCTGATGACGCTTCTTCCTCAGATGCTTCCATACATTAACAAATCGACTTTCTCCATTTCTCTTCTTCCACCATCAACTAACGACAAGTGAGGTGGGGGTTTAATTATGTATGATATTTTACCCCCCATTCTTCATCGTTCTATTGTACTCCTTGTTGCTGATTGATATAATCATAATGAGGAAGGCTCGGACCGCAAAAACACGGTCCGACCATCCTCCTTTATTGTTGTTGTTCTCGTTGTGTTGATGTCTGAGGTAGAGCAATGGCGGCCGAACTCAAGCTGACCAAGAAGGAACCAACATCGCAAGGCCACCGGGTTGCCAAGAGAGAACGACACCACCACGCTATGTGGAAGGAGATTCGTGGCCACGACGGGCCGTAGTAGAGGAACGTGTCGTTGTCGCGCTGCGCAAAGGCATGCCGAGGGCCACATATAGGGTGGTCCATGGTGGAGGGGCGCAATGCTGTCACGCCGTGGAGGATGGGCGCATCGTCATTGCACGGCGCCAATGGTGGGGATCAGCTGGCCGCTCGGGCCAACCGAGAGGAGCGGGACCCCATAGGGTCCTTCGTGTGCTGGACCAGTGCCACTTGGCCCTGGATTCTATCTCACCTGAACAGTTCAACTGTTTGAGTTCTAGGGGGTGCATGCATCCCCCCTGGGCGCGGCCAGGGCAGGACGTCAGGCCGCCTTTGTCCAGGCCGCCCTCAGCCAGGCCACCCTTCGGCCAGGTTGCCGTCAGCTGGGCCGCCCTTTGGCGGGGCCACCATCATCCGGGCCTCTCTCGGCTGGGCCGCTCTCGTCTGGGCCATCATTCAGCTGGGCCACCTTCATTCAGGCCACCTACGGCTGGGCTGCCGTCGGCCGGGGCACCTTCGGCCGGGCCGCCCCCTTGGGACATGATGCTCTATCAGACTAGATTACTCCCGCAGACTGGGTTAAACCCTGGTCTGGACTAGGACTGGTAGGGTTGGTCCGACTGGGTCAGACCAGACCTTGACCCGTTTGGCCAGTTTACACCTTTTCGCCCCTATCTTGGGCTACGAGTGTCTGATTGATGAACCCCCTGTGGCGATGGAAGACATGGAGCGAGATAGTTCTTTTGGAAAACCCAACTTGTGGTTTGGACATAGTTGGAGTACAGTCGGGTTGGTTTGAACCTAAAAACTAACAGGGCACCGGGAAGGGAAATACCAATAACTCACAGACCGAGCGTCTGATTGACACACCGTCTGTCATGTTGGAACCCTTACGACATAACTATCCATTGGGTTACTCCTTTTTGGAGTTTATTGGCGATTGAGGTATGACCGATATCTCAAGGTTAGATTCTATGGATCTCGAGTGCACCTGGTGCGAGGAATCCATTGGCTTTTAGTGAGGCGGAGGTCGGAGACAGATCATTCAGAGGTCATCACTCAACGATCCTCTGTGGGTCAGCACATACCTATCATGTGTGGGTTAGATATTTTGTGATACAACGCTCAGTGACCCTATGTGGTACAACGAATACTGATCCTATGTGAGTCAGATCCCGTGTGGGTCATTATTGAGGGTTTGTACCTATCAATCCTGTGTCTATCAGACTCTGTATGGTCAGAAGTAGTGCCTCTTGACAGAATAATATGATCTAGCTTCACAACTAATCATCTATACTTATATACATCAATGAAATCCTGGTTTGAGATGATTCCACGACCTTCGTGTATTCTTCATGATTGAGATTGGTTACTAAATAACATAGCAATATGTAAGGGAATATACATATGTAAGGGTTATCCACTGTTTCTTTACATTATTGTTATCCTTATTGGATTTATATGAGACCTTGAGAGGCTCGGGGTCCTTACTTAGTTTCTTTATACTCACCATTTCACGAGATTTTCCCACACCACGATGTGTTCGTTGTAGATGACAGACAATGCTGATCGGGACAGACAGTAGTAGAACTGGATGGTTCCTGAAGGTGGACCACTCGATGAGACGTACACAGAGAATACTGATAGACTTGGGGTGATGACGAGGCCCTTTGTTCCCACCCTTGATATGGGAATTCCGTAGGATGACCCAGTAGATGCTTTATTTCTTTTCTTCAGTTTTACTAGCTTTTCAGTTGTATTGTACTTTACTGTTGGGCTTGTATTTCCAGCCCCTTTACTTTCAGAACACTCAATTGTATACAGTTTTACTTAGAGTTTTACTTCCAGTTGAGTACTCTGTTGTGTTTACTTACTATTATAAAGGCATTTCCTTCCCAGTTTATTTATTTATGCCTTCGGTGCTAGTCGCTAGACCACGGCCTATAGAGGGGGGGCTTTGGGTAGTCACGATACGGGCCCAGGGGACATGACATGACAGATCAGATTTTGAAGGCCAATGCATCTCCTAACTCATATTTGTGTATAAGAATCCCTCGATCATAATGTTTTGTTCATGAGATGCTTCCTACAAAACATCATCTGATTACCCAGAAATCCACAATGATGGCATTATTTTGGAGGGATGCGACATGATGGATTTTAGTTCCCGAACCGGCCACACTTGTGACACACAATCGAAGGGTATAATGGATTGGAAGCCAAAACAAATGAAGATGACTCTTTAAAAATAGGTTACTTTGTCATGCACTTTTCTTCAAATGGGAATCCTTCACGAGCAATTCGATACTGCATATTATCAATCCTCTATGCTTCGGGAACCAAATCATCTAGGAACTATTCATCCATCAACATCACTAAACCACCGTCTTTAGAAAAGAGTACCATATTCTTGATCTATAGAAGAAGACCCTCAATTAAGATAGGTCTTCATAAGATCCTACAATGCTACCTTCGGAAAAGGTATGCCAATTACTTAAAGTGGTCAACATAGGCCTTCACCAACCATTGGAATTATTGGATACAATAGGCTCTTCTCTTTTATTCATCTTTACTTATTTAGGTATAAACAATTAGATAAAGACATACTATAAAACTTCCCATGACATCCTGACTTGCATTAATGGCTAGGAGAACAACATCAATTCATCAAAACCCAGACATTCAAAATATACAAAGATTGCTCGAACTCTATCATCCTCAAGAGTTCCTAACATCCTGATGAAGCTCTCTACCTTTTCAAGCCTCATAATTATGTCTAATAGATCTTTTTCACCATGAAGAATAGGCAACATTCAAGAAGAAACAAAAATAGAGCATGACTCATTAAAATCATTGGATACCATTCTCGGTGACATTTTATGAACAAAAAATATAAAAATATTCCAAAACCAATATCAAGCCGAAAAAACATCAATAAATTCACCTTCATCTAGAAACACCTTAAAAAAATATAAACTTGGAAAAAAATTCATACAAAAATAGCACTTTCATTTGATTTTCAAAACCACCTTCTTCTAAGTCCAATATCAAATAACTAAACCCCACATTAACAATTTAAGAATAGTTGAAATAATAATTTCCATTTTAAATCTATTTTCATCTTAAAAGGCATAGTTACACCAACCAAAACCAAGATAATTCACAAGCCACACCAAATTACTAAATGAAGGGAATAGAATGTATGCCTTAAGAAGGGAAATGGTAGTGAGAGAAGAACCAAGAAATTCATAATGCTAAGAGGGACTTGAACCATATAGTTATAATCCACATGAATCACTACTCCATGTGGGATCATAATGTGACTTCGGGTCACCTTTGTTATCATCCCCCAATATAAAACAATTCAAAAAAAATGAAATTAAGGACTACCCTTGGCAACTCAGGGAAAAGTGTGAGCAAGAGTTTGAGCTAATCTTCCCACAACATCCTCCCATGTCCCGATAATCCAATATCCATCTACCAGAAACTCTAAATAACAAGGACCTCTACTGATACCATTTTTTCCCAAACCAACCCAAGTCGACCCCGAAACGGTCAACTAATCCAGCTCACGGCATGGTAGCAGGGGCGTTTATGATCCCCAAAAGCCAGAAAATAGTGTCGGGCATTAATATTTTACAGTTGGTAATGATTTGGACAATGAACAAAAGATAACAAAATTAATAAAGATTGTCGGTAAAAATAAAATCATCACACGAATGAATATAGAACTCCACATACTTCCATGTGACCTCATACATCCCCACCCATCTCAGAATCAAGTTCACCCTAAGAGAGATCAAAGATAAGAGGGACCTGAAACTGAAATTATAAAGTAGGGGTGAGAACCAAAATGATCAGTAGTAAAAAACCCATAGAATCCATATATTTCCTTTCCCACAAAAATCCATTAACAGTAGTTTCAAAAACAGTTATACAAAAAATTGGGTTTTCAATTTTTATTAAACAAACACATTCTTTACATTGAAAAAAATACAACACATGCCACACCTTTTTTTTTCAAAAGAATATTAGCATTTCAAAAAAACCCAAACAAATACCCCAGTAGTCAAATACCAGTTTGGGATGTAAATAAATAAATAGTGCAAGATGAAAACTAAAATCATTAGAATTAAACATGTTAACACATACAATGACCATGTGCAATCCTAAAAATCCATAGATTATCCTTACATGTACTCAGTTTGGATCCACCAGTTGGCGTATGTTGAAGCACCTATGTTAATAACCAACTAGCTTCCCTAACCTGGCCTCACTAGTGGTATATCCCTCCTGGTTTGTTTATAACACTAGGTGGGTACTAACCTTTCTGATTAGGGATAAAAGGAACCTTTACTCAATCATCTAAAAGGTACCCAGGAACCCATGGTAAATGTAAACATTGTAAGTTGGAGGCCCTCGTATACATGGCACACCTTACTTACCACCACCTCACTTGCCTTCCCCAAACATGGACATAACCTGTGTGATAACCAATAAGTGAGAACCTAGAAAGGGGTGCCCTATTTATATAAAAATATGTTCATGTTCGTATATCACATCAACAAAGTGCCAACTGCTCTATCATGTTATTCAGATATTTATATCATTTCATAAAAAATATTAAGATGATATATGACTTTTTAGGGTTTCACAAACAAATGTCTTTGTGAAAAACATTTATAATCTACATCCAAGTCAACATCAACATCATTTTATAAAACACCTTGAGTTTTCAACTAGGCCGCCAAACCGCATTTCTTCTAAAACATACCACAACACATTAAAAGATGAAAATTGGGAAAACACATTTATCAAACCACGTTCTTTTAATCACTAAATTCAAAATAGTCCATTAATATTTGAACACTCTATATTCATTTATGAAAAACCCATTAAAAGTCTTTTAAAAATACAAGATCCAAAATTTCATTTATATTGACATTTCAAAATGACCCTCTAAACCAACCTTCAATCAAACACCCACCAATTGCAAAATGGGCATTTTCTAAACTTTTGTAAAAATGTGAAATTTAATAAAATGAATCAAAAATGCCTTTTACATCATGGCCATATTTTATTCCACAACAAGATAAAAACATGAAACAAATATAAATATTCCAAAGGGGCATTCTCTTTGGGATTTCATTTTTAAACTAGTTTGGGAATTAACCAATGAGATCAAAAATTATTTGAAAACACAAGGACCCTAATTTCAAACTTCAGAAAAATTTATGACATTTTTCTTCCAAAAAAAACTTGAAAGGGGGACTATATATTATCCAATTAAACCAAGAGATAAAAAATAATCAATATTCATTTAAAAAATACCACTCCCCACACACATCACCAACTATATATCCAAAAAATCATCATAAAATAAACGAAAAAACATACTTTCTAAAACAACCAATTTAATTTTTTATGTAACACATAACAATTCAACAAACACTCAAACATAGACATGATTAAGATAAAATCAAGAATCAACTTAGGCATTATCATTAACAACTAATAAAAACTTGAAAACACTCTAAAAAACTATTAAGATCATTATGAAGTAGTCAATAATATATATGATGTTATTAATACAGAATATAGAATTTTTCTATAATGAAATTTCACACATGTAGTCCTAGGAAAAAATTGATATTCACATCAAAATTAATTTTTAGGTCGTTATAAAAATTGAATAGAAGAGTATAATAGTATAGACAACCAAATTAAGAGAATTCGAATCGATTTTAAATAATTAATTAAAAAATGAAAATATTAACGAAATTATTATGAAATAAATATAAGTTAATTGACTTACCTCAAATACCTGAAAATGTAACAACACCTCTCCAAAAGGAAGAACACACCTAGAAGAAAAATCTGCCAACCAGAGACAATGCGAAAATTCAGAATCTCTATACTTGAAACCCTAGGGTTTGACCAAATTGATTGAAAACACAATTCAATGGAAAACACACTAGTGGAGGGAAACCACACACTAGTGAGAAGGTGCTTAGGGATGTTGCTGTTGGTGAGGGGGGAATCAGAAAATGGTGCGAGAATTTCAACAATAGTGTTTCCCAAGCAGAGGATGTGCCATCAGGGATATAGAATGACTAGATAAGGGTAAACACACCAGGAAGCCAGAATAAGGTGTCTCTCCAAGAAGGGAGGTCCGGTTATGTGATTTTACGCTACTGGAAAGGTGGTCTGGTTGGGGAGCTTGAACCACTAGATGCCATGCAGGTAGTAGGGAGTGTGACACATTGGAGAGATCACTGAGGCTTACTGGATGGTTACACAATAATGTTGTTATTATTATATATTAAACATTTATAATATTTTCTTCTGATAAAATTTTAATATTTTAAATAATGGAGAGGGAATTGGGGCTGACTGGATGGTTACTTCCAATCGTGCAGTCCCCATGCTCTCGTTCTAAAGCCAACAAAATCATCAAGCCTAAAAAAATTTAAGTCAGTATCTGAACCCGAACTACAACCAAGAATTTGATATTGAAAAATAATTAAGAATCAAAGAAACCCATGGTCGGAGTGTGACAGATTGGATTTTAATAATGATCTATCATATATATATATATTGATATCTTCCATTGATTTAATTTTGAGATATACCACTTAATTAATATTAAGATCAACCATTGAGGAATATGAGACCCACTATTGAGTGAATATTGAGATTTACCAGTGAGGAATATTGAGATATATCATTGAGTTAATATTTAGATCTACCATAAAAGAATATTGATATATGACATTGATGAATATGATATCTACTGTTGACAAATATGGGATCTACCATTAAGTGAATATTGTGATCTACCATTAGATGAAAAAATAAGACATTTACCATTGCTAAAAAAATTACATAGAATTGAAATTTAGTGGGGATAACATTGATGTAGAAGCCATAAATGTATAGGAGAATATACAGATTGTTCTATAAAGGAATGATGTTTACAAGTGTGTTGATGTCCTAGGGGAGAGATGAGGAATATTGTATCATCTTATCTAGACACATGAAATTCGAAAATAATAGAATATTTAGTCTTTATAAAGGATATAATTTGAAGTTGGTCCAGAATATTTAAATGAATATATTTTTGAGATCATTCCAACTAATAATTAAGAACAACAATTTAAAAAGTACATTAAGATATATGATTGAGAAAATTTAATAAATGATTTAAAAACTAAAAAAAATTGTGTAATTCAACATAATTTTACAGTACATAATGATGTTTTTAGATTCTCATGTATCTGAAATAAATGCTTTTTAAATTATTGTATTTCAAATAAAATCATCACAGACTAATTCTATTGTAATTTGAAATAGATATCAAAGAAACATCTAATATTTTAAATTATGGAAAATCCTTAATTCCATATCCATTTTTAGATATTTGTATAATTTTTGAACCGTGTAAATAACAATGTAGGATTCCATTTTATTTAAATTAAGGAAATATAAATATTTTGGATATAGGATAAAACACGTTTCCTGAGAATATTTTCTGTATAATTCATGTTATAATAGAATAAAATTGAAAATTATAAACTATTTTAAAATAAAAATAAATAATTTAATAAAAAACATGTTGAAAAGCCAGACTATGATGAAAACATTCCATCAATATAATTAACCTTCATCACGGTTTAATAAAATTAAAATATTTGTCTTATTTTTCATATGAAATATAAAATATAAAATTATGATTAGTAAAACTCAAGTTTTAATTTCAATAATGAGACTATGTAAAAACCAATTTTCACAAAAAATAATAAAAGGGTTTTGGATTATTAGAAAAAATAAACTAACATATAATAAAACAAAACAAAAAACATGAATACATATGAAAAAAATACCTCTCCAATTTTCATTGATTATAAAAAAACAACATTTAATACAATTTTTTCCTCTCTTTCTTTTATAAACAAAAAGGGAAAACAAAACCCTCATATTAATTTTCAAAGATAAAATAATTTCGATTCCAATATCTCAAGATTAAATTTAATTTTTTCATACTAAGAATAGTGCAAAAGATTAGGAAATAAGTTTACAAGATTATTTTCAGTAGGGGTATGTTCTAAGACAATATCACCCTTATTAAATTGATATTTAATACAATGAAATCAATGTTCAGTATGATTTTTTTAAAAAATTATATAATTTATTTTTAGAAATAGAAATAGAAATATTATTTTCACAATAAATTGAAAATTTATCATGATAAACACCAGAATCACATAATGTTTTTTGATCCAAAATATTTTAGCACAACTACTTATAGTAGAGATATACACATCTTATAATGTATATAGAAAAAAATATAGTTTTTTAGATGGATGTTTTTTACAAGTTTTCCTTAAAATTGACTTATACCTGATTTGTTTTTTCTGTCAAATGTACACCATCCCAAATTATAGTCCGAATAATATATTAAATCATAATAACAATATTTTAGATGAAAATAGAGAAATTAAATAGTTCATTTTAAATATATAATTATTATTTTTTATATTTTTAATATGAGTTTTATTAAGACCATCTTGAAATATTGCACATAAGTAAACATTAAATGTGATTTTTGGTCAATATGTAGTTATATATATAAATCTATATCTACTTAATTTATAAAAATTTATATCATTAAATTTACATGATGCATCAACATCTAATTTAAAACTAGTTACCCTATAAGATTTCACAATTAAAGTGGAATCGAGACTAAAACTTCTAACCAAATCATTGTCATACTAATATTGGTTAAGAAATATTTAATCCTTATTTTGGGAAATTATAAGTCTATGAAATAAAAATAAATTTCATGTTAATATAATTTGAAATCAATGTAGAAAAATAATTTCCTATAATTTCCCTAGAAAAAATAAAAAATATATCGTCAACATAAATGTATACAATAACAATATAAATGGAAATGGTTTTAAAAAAAAGTGTAGGATCAACATTGTTTTTTATTTAAAACATTATTAAATAGAAATAATGAATATATTTAATAAAAATCGTGATGTTATTATTTGGTAAAATACGTTGCTTCATATAATTTTTATAAATTATTAGTAATTTATTTACTTTTTAATTAGGGGGTTGAGAAATTAAATCTACTCTAGCTATAAAACATTTAATAAATAACTATTTACATCCATTTGATATAATTTAAAACAATAGAAATAATAGAAATAAAATAATATATTATTATCTGTTATCATTGAAAGATGTGAAAATAAATATTCAAATGCAATACTTTATTTTTGAGAGTATACTTGAGGGAAAAGTATGACTTTATTTTTGACAATTTATCTATATTCACCAAACTTGTTTCCTAAAATCCATTTATTTTCGATTTCCTAATTATCCTTAGTAAATTTTACTAAATAAAAAAAATTATTTCTAAACAAATGATTAATCTCATCATTCATAGAAAAAGACCGCTAGAAACATTTAATCATCATTAATATTATTATGAACAATATTAGAAATAAAATTATAATTAGACTAAAAATTTTAAATGAAATTTCTTGTTTTAATTCTAGAATTAAAATGACCAATAAAATTATTAGTATGATGATATTTATAAATCGTCTAATTTCAAGGATTATGTTGAGAAGGTGTATTACCCCCTCAATTGGTTTGTCTTTATTGTGAGTTTTTTATTCACCAAAATTAAAACATGTAAAAACATAATAAAAACATTATAATACAAATTTGTTTTAACATTAATTTCTTAAAACAAAACATGAATATATTCTTCAATAACCATAGTAATTTTACTATACTCTATAATATTTACTATATTTATAATAACCAATAAATAATAAATTCACCACTTTTTGTATCAATTTTTCTAAAAAGTCATTAAAATTTAAAATAAAAACCTTTCAACCAAAACATCGAAATATAAGGTTTAGGATTATTTACATTTACATAATTCACAATGATTTTTATTTTAAGAAAGCTCAATCAAGAAATACTTTTTAAATATAAAAAGATAAAAAATAGCCTCAATCCTTGAATATCTAGGGATATTTTATTTCTTTAACATAGTTTGATCAATTTTATTAATATTTGCATTTTTATATTATAAAAAATAATTTTTATCGAATTCTAGGTGTAGAGAATTTATGAAAATTAAAATTATTTTCATATAATTTTTAAAATCTAAACAATGAAATTCACCTCCTTTATCACTGTAAATAGAAATAATCATATAATCTTCATTATTTTAAATTAAATTACAAAATGTAATAAATCATGGAGAAGTATAATTTTTATTAGAACGAATATATAGGTATGTAAATTTACAAAATCCATCAACAATATCTAATGTATATTTCTTTCCACTATGACTATAAATTTGAGTTATACCAGATAAATAAAGTTGTACTAACTATAATGGTCTATTATAACTTATCTGGTTTATAGGTCTAAAATAAATTTTATGTTGTTTCCCTTTTATGAAAGAATGAAAACATGAAGATATTCATTCTTCATGGATGTTATTTTTAACACAATCTCAAGTTTTGATAGATTATATAATATTCTGAAACTAACATGACCTAAACTTCATTGTGAATGGACTCTATAACCCTATATACCATTTAAACACTTTATATATCAAATAGTTAGTTCTGAAAAATCAATAGTATAAAATTATCCTTTCTCTTAGCATAAAATGATAAAGAAAAATCATTAATAACTCATCATTTATTGTTTTATAATTTATATTCCATTCCATAATCAGATAATTTTAATATAACAATTAAATTAATTTCTAATCCTACAATAAATAAAACATTTGATATAAAAGTAGAATTATACATAGAAAATCTAGTAAAACTATTTACATTTCCATTGGAATTATATCCAAATGTAACAGTTTCTCCATCACGTGTCATTAAGTGATATGATTTAATGGCTATTCATTCATATTCCTAAAGAAACCAACTATCCATGTACCGTATATGATTCATTATATATCCAATTAATTTTTCATAAAAAATATATTTCATTAAATCTTTGATACTCAAGATACTATGGGCCAATATGATTAGAAATTAATTTTTGAGGTACTTGCACAAAATTTAAGAAATTATTTTATCTTAATATAGGTAAAAATAATTTGAAATTGGATTTTTAGTAAATCTCAAAGTCCATTTCAATCTAAAAGAATAGTCATTTTGGTAGTGTTGAGTGGAAGATGATAAACCTACTAACTAAGATGAATTTTGTGGTATAGGGGATCCAAGAGGAGTTATCTCTTATGTCAATTTTATTAGATTCTATACTTTTCAGATGGAACATGTACATGTAGCATGTGTATTCAAAGTGCTTTACCTTGAGGGTATACCTTGAAGGTGGGGAGTCACATTACAATTCAAGAATAGATGAGGATGATATCATCTTTTTAGTAATCATGTGGTTGTGCCTAGGAGTATGGGGGAGAAGATGATGTGTGATTCTCACACCTTGAAGATGTTGATACATCTAGGTGTGGCCAAAAAGTATCACGAGCTATTATGATAGTTTTTGTGTTCGAGCATGATAATGGAGATATTAGGGTTTATGAAATGATGATACACCTATTAGAAGGTGAAAGATGATCATCAATGAATTTTTGGTCATTTTCAACCATTTATTATTCCATAATGGAAGTGGGATAATGTTATTATGGTCTTTGTGGTTGGTCTATAGAAAATTCCTTTGAAGTGTGATTCTATTTGGGTTATTAGGGACCAATTGAAAAAGTTATCACATTTATCTATAGTTTGGGAGACTTTCTCAGTGGATTAGTGTGTCGAGTTAATTGTTTGGGAGATATTTGTTCTATATGGGGTTATATATAGTACTATATCAGGCTGTGATTCACATTATATTTCATGCTTCGAGAATATATTTAAGAAGATGTTTGGTATAAAAGGGTTTTGGGGGTATGTATTTATATCCATTGAATTATGGGAAGTTGCAGAGTACTATTTAGTGCTTGAGGATATGATGTGATTATGTGTTTTAGACTTTAGTGGGTCTTGGGAGAAACACCTGGTTCTAGTGGAAGTTTTCTACAACAATTGTTATCAAGAAACTATTCACATAGAACCATATGAGTTTATTTATAATATTCCATAAAGATAACCTATATAATTGATGGAGGTAGTTGAGTAAGCGTTGTTGGGACTAAGTGTAATATAGGAGACATCATAGGTGTTGCAGCTAATTTGAAAACTTATATCTATGGCTTAGAGTAGACCGATGACGTATATATATGGACATTAATGAACCAAATAGTTTATATAGGGTGATCTTGTATTTCTATATGTTTTGAAAAGGTTGGGTCAACACATAATATAGAGATAGGTCAAGTTGGTTCTTAGGTTCATTGCACCATGGGAGGCTGTGGAGGAAATCAGGCTAGTAACATAAAAATTGGCTCTTCCACAAAGATATACTGCCATGCATGATTTTTTTCAATTTTCAAAACATATGAGGTATCAACACGACCCTTCTCATGTTATAGATATGGATGATGATGATTATGAGACCGATGTGTCCTTTTTGGAGTATCCAATACAAGTGTTAGATCATATTGAGAAATTATTTCATGGAAATACCAAGTAGATAGAAATTATTTTGTTGTAACATAGTAGTGTTTAGGAGGAAACATAAGAGATATAAGAAGATATGAATTCTCAGGGTCCCATCTTTTTTTACTCAAAATATTTTCAATTCATGGGAGTATAGCATGAGGATGAGCTATTGTAAAGTGGTCAAATTGTAAATCCCTATCAACTTTTTATATTTTATAGGATCTTTTTATGTATTTTTTATTCATTTGTTGAGAAATTTACATTTGGGTTTTAACATGGAGTGTGTTTGGGTAAAAATTTAAGAAAAACTGATGAATGGGATAAGTGCATGGTTGGTGCATATATTTCCCTAACCATGCTGCCTAACACAAAAAACTGTGAAACCCTAGAAATAATGTTTTTTATGGATGGTTCACCATCTTTCAAACCATGCAACTTAAACGGATAAATATTTCCCCCCGCTAAAAGAGCCACCCCATTAAGGCCTATGGTTTTAAAAATTTTAGGATTATTCCCAGAAAACTATATGCTAGAATAAAAATATTTGTTTTTTAAAAATTTCACATGACCCAAATTTAATCCCAATTTCCCCCCACTCTACCAAAACAACTCATTCAAAATTTTGGAGGCTCTTGTATAGATTATAAGCCTTATTAACCTCTATTTTTAGTGAATCGAATGCCAGATTGAAGATATAAACTCCACAATTGTGTGATTTATTAATATATAGATTTTCCTATATATCCCACTTCACATACTAAATAATATATGTTGGTCTATCTTTTACTATTTGTATAACTAGATATAGGTTTTGTGGATATTTGTTTTTTTATTGTGGATTTATGATTTCAATATTAATCTTGTTTATTTCCAAATTCTTGATTATACCTCTTCAAACTATGGATTCTTCTATTGGTGATCATTTCCATCAAATTCAGTTAGGTGGCCCCAATTCTAATCCCATAACCTAGTTCAAATTACATCTATGTAAATATGATGATTTCCATTACCATGATTGGGGAATTTGTTTGATAATTGAATTGGAAAGTTTAAATCCCCATGTTTTAACGATTTCAGATAACATGGGAAATTGGGGTGAGAAATTAATTAATTAATTATTGAATTAATTAATAGGTTTTGGGGGACTATGATGATGAATATACAATATGATTAATTAATTTTTTAATTAATTAATGAGATGTTTAGATTTGTGAATTTTGTTTGAATAAATAATTTTTTAATTAAATATTAAGATATAGATATTGTGAAATTGTTATGAATGAATAATTATTTAACAAATTATAATGATATTTAGGTTGTTAAGTGTATAAATTAATTCATATAATAATTAATAAAATTTATTTGTGACTATGAAGTGGATTAAAATGGATTAGTTAATTCTTTTTGAATTTGGAATATGATATAAGGTTAATGTTGATTAACCATGAATTATGTGATATATGTGATATATGAATTTTATTTGGAATTGGGTGTGGGTAATAGAATAACGATCCAAATATACACATGGGTCCTTGAAATGGTGTTATAAACTGACATGCATTCATGCATATATTCTTTTATGTGACATGGATTGATGCCCCAAATACACACAAGGTGCTAGACCTCACATTCTACTCCCATTAGTTGGAATTGGAATATGAATCCGATTAGATATTATATGAATTTAATAGAAATGGTTAATCAAAATATTATATGGTATAATTATTTTTTAATTGAATATTTGATATGGAACAATCTCTGTCATGGGCCAAAGTAGGTATTTTGGTTTATGTTTCCTTATGTACCTGATTGGTTATGTAGTAAAATAAAGGATAAATTAGTTAATATATACAGTTTACATTATCGTTTTTATTTTATTCTTCAAACAAATGAATACAATGTTACTGATTGGTCTTGTTTTAAACACCATTAGTGGTGTCCTACTGAGTTTTACTCACCCTACTCGGGATTCCAGATTAATAGTATAATAAATTTCTTGATTGTAGGACCATATTAGGGAATATGACATGTGTTTGATGGATGCCTTAATACATGCCATGGTTGAGGGAAACAGACATGGTTTGGGACCCTCTTTGGAGTTCTTGGTGTATTTCATATTGATTTTCATTTTGACACATGGCACATAATTTAAGATGATATATCTATTTTGTTGTATAGATATTGTATTTTTAATTTTGGTCATCTTGTGATAAATATATTGTTTCTGGTTATGATATATCATTTTGTTATTTCTTTTTTCTGTTCAGGCGATTACTTTGTTAAGGAATTTATTGTCTCTCGATGATTGATATCAATATCTCACTACTATTCGATAGCCTGTAGTGTATAGGGGGAACACATTATTTCTTTTGCTCCACTGGCTGATGGAACCTTTGATGAGACATCACACACATCGTTTGGCCACATGGTTGGACAAATCGGGCACCAATAGTGCACTACACCACTACCAAGGGAGGGATCCCACACAAACTAGTAACTAGGTTTAGGTAACCATGTTTTTGATATGTGAAAATAAATGTCCTAAGAACCACTACAATCCACATGGGAGTGAACTTGGGTTTAGAAAATTTCAAACAAACCATGCAGCCCATTGTCACCTCTAAAACACTCTACGTGGTTAGAGAGAATGTGTTGGCTTGGCCGCACAATATCTCATAACTGTGAAAGCTAATATATTTCAAAAAAAAGGCTTTGGGATCTAAAAAATTTCAATACAACCTCATGACCTTCGTGACTCCATTTTGTATTATTATATGTTTCAGAGTAAGGAATTAAAAATTAAATCATAACTTCTTGAAAAGATGAATTATTAAAAAGTTTATACTATTTATATGTTATATACCTATAGGTACTCTAGAAATTTCATTTGTGTCTAGATAAGGTCTCACAAAAAGAATTAATAAATGAGACTCTTATTATAATACCTTGAAATTCCATAATATGAAAATCATATTCAATAGCGTGTATGACACACAACACCAATCATATAAAGGAATATAACAACCCAAGAGTTTAGGACATATTTAAAATTTTAAATAAATTCCATATATTTTATATCTTTAAATTCATACAACACTATTTCTATCATTCATTACATGCACCAATAATTTTTTTGATAGCATTCATTACACAGAAGCCCATGTTTTACCGAAAAAAATATACTAGTAATATTATTATTTAATGTGATAGTCACCTCCTAGAAGTTGGAATGAAAATTATGAATTGGATTAAATAAACTATAAAAATATATATTTTACATGCATTCATTGGATTCCTATTGATTATAAATAAAAATAAGAATCATTTAATTTAAAAAGAAATGTTCTCGATTAAATAGTATTTTTCTTAAAGAAAGACTTATCATATTTGGATCACCTAATTTAAAATTAATTTTTTACACCTTTTATAAATATTTTATAAAAAATGATTTTTAATGTGTAATATGAATATTATATGGATATTATTGATTGGTATTTTTCTGACAGGATTAACTATTTGATGAATTGTGAAACATAATACATGTTAATTTACAACCACCTTTTAATATACATAATTTATAATGTAATATTTTGTTTTGAATTATTTTTAATGTTAAAAACATTAAATAATTCATATATTAATCCAATTTATCTGATAAGAATCATTTTTATATTGAATTTCTAGGTAGAAAATTCAAAACTTTTGATCATTATCTCTTTAAAAGTCCACTTATACATTGCATATACAAGGTTAATTTTAAATCAAAATTTCAACTACAATGTAATAAATTTGAAAAATGGATTACATATTTGGAATTATAATTATTAATATTTTATAATAACATCAAAATTATTTTTTACATATATTAATATTGATAATAATATAAATTAATTACCATAGTTAATGTAAGAATGGATTTAACAGGTGTTAAACTGAAATGATATGAGCTAAATTATCCTATAAATATGTCCAAAAAATATTTTATGGTAATATTATAACCATTACACCTATATGGTTCTCTAATGGTGCATTTATTACATTTTAAAAATGATAATTTTTGTATCACTCAATTAATTTCAAAAATACCATGTGTGTCCTCTCCCCAATTTGTAAAAGGAAACCCCTTTCATTTCCAATTGACAAATTAAAAACAATATTTTTTTTCTAAATGTAAAATCAAAAATAAGGTCAAAAAATACCTACCCTAATACTAGGTGCCTTATTTTTAGAATAAATACATCATATCATGTCATTTGAGAAAACCTATGGAGGATACCTGAAGAAGAGGTAACATTCTTCAACAAGGGCCATTAATTTATTTACTTCTTATCCTTCATCAATTTCTATTATAACATACTTATATAATAACCTCAGTATCTTGCATATACTAATATTTTTTAGGATAAGGTTACTACATTCAACCAAAAAAACGTTTATTAAATTGGTTATGAAATCCTCATTTTTGTGTAAGGTGGTTTATCACGCCGTTTTTCCATTACCACCTCCCAAGGGTGGGAATGTGAGGGATATAAATTTTATTAAAGAAATTAATAAAATATTTTTACTTTTAGATTCATTATAAAATATATATTCTTTTTACAGTTAATTATATAGGATATATGATAACTTTGATCGTGTGTATAACATTCTCCCTTCTCACAAAGTGGTGGGATTCGTCTTCTACAAATGCTTCATGTGGATAGTGATCAACATAAGGTTAATGATTATATGTGATTTTCATGAAATTATATTATCATTAATGAAATATTAATCATTTATAATGATAATTCATATATATATATAATTTATATCTTTCATTTTTACTCACCTAAAGATGATAACATCGTTTGTGTACATGTGGACAATACCCTTCATGAAGCAATGTGACACCCTTTTCATTACCGCAGCACATGGATGAAATATAATTATATATAATATTTTAGTAATGAAATTATGATCATTATAAAAATCTGAAATATTACTTACCTGTTTTTTATAATGATCAATGGGAAATGGAAACGTTACTCATTCATTTGTAAGACCTACTGTCACCATAATCAAAACATACTTCATTTTTCATGACCATCATTCATGACTCTTTCGAAAGGGAAAAATGATGTAAAAATATGACTATATTTTCATTATTATTATTCTGAAGATTATATAACTATATTACGTGAATATGAACTAGAACTTCATAACAAAACACAAATTAGAAAAATGGAAATTAAAACCCAAAACATTGAAAATAATGAACTATTATTAACGAATGGGGGATAATATATTATAAAAGGACCATATAATTTATTATAAATATTAATATGGATTTTTAATAAGTTAATAACACTTTTAAATATTCAATTCATGATTTCAACAAAATTGTTAACAAAAGGAAGCATATTGTAAGGAATTTTCATATAAATTCCAGTTTATTGAGGTATATTTTTTTTGTTATGCACATAATTTTATTTATATGGTGTATATATTACCCATTTGGATTTTAATTTCAGGAATACATAATTTTGCAAGGTGTTTTAGGTTTCATTTTGAATTATTAAATTTATTTTTTTCTGAATTAAAAACAACCATGTGTTAAGGAATTTTTACACTCAATTTTTATTCACAAGGTTAAAAGTCACATTCATTGATTATTTTATTCTATGATTTTGTGTACAATGACATTTTATTATATTATTTTTCATTTTAAATATTTTTTTGTATTTTTAGTTGAAAAACATAATATATTAATTTTTTAATTCTCACTTTAATGTTATGATGTTTGTAAAGGTTTATTTCATAATCTCATTATAGTTGAGATTGTTTACACTTGAATTTAAATGGAAGTAAATTATTTGACCATTTAGTAATATACCAATTTTTTATTTACCTCTAGTTATTTCTGATAGTTTCATGTAATTGTAGCATTTTTTCACTTGGACATATCCTAAAATTCTTTATCAAATGTTTTCATGAAAATATGACATTATTTCTCTGTCGAGATGGAAATCAGTTTTAATACAAAACCATGTTTTCTTAAAATATTTTATTTTTTTCTTTGACCTTTTCAAAATTATTTATTAAAATAAATTATTACCCTTTTTATTATTTTTAAAAAATTATTTCAATGGAATATTTTTTCCTATTCCTAAAAAGGATCATTTCTATTATTTTCACTATGAAAAATGAATGTTCTTTACTACATGTAATTAATTATCCAATGTCATCACCATAATTTCATTGAATATTACTTCAAATTTTTTTGTTATTATTTTTATAGAAATTATTTTAAATTAAAGTTTTAAATAAAAGGATTTATAATTTTTTATAATTGAAAAGTATATTTTCTTAATAAATATTTTTAAATAATTTTTTATTAATGAAAATAACTATATATTCTTACCCCAATTAGTGTATGTTGTACTAATAACATTATAATTATTTATATGGATGGTTTATGATTATTTTGATGAAGGTAATTTTTTAAATTTACTTCCTTAATATATTTTTTTGTTCATTAGAATTTAAATAAACTATTCACTTTCTCGTGGAAATTAAATTTACCCAAACTGTCTATATAATTTTTCATGGATATGTTTGCTTCTTAAATTTTATAACATTTTTACAAATAGTGTTAAATTTGAGTATTAATTTATTATCTGGGAAAATATTAATAAATTCGAATCAACTGTGGAATGTGGACTGTTGATGACATGGATCACTATTTAAAATTAAATTGATTATTCGATATATGAGAAATGTTCTGAACATGAAATACATGAGTTGTAGACCAGTTAATTTATGTCACTCGATTCATCAATAGTCCCATAAGATGAATTATTTTGATAGCATCAACTAAATGGGTTTTCACCAACATACTTTAATCATTCATGAGGATAGATCCTCATTGTAATGGTATCATGTTCCTGGGAAACATGACACCTAATAATTAAGAATTTAATTTATTTATATTATTATTATTATTATACAAGAGACCTTATCTATGATATTATATCTATATTAATTTTATATTAATTTTATTTTTTAAATGGAATGAGTAAGAGTTAATTAAATTTACATAATGATAATCCATTATCATCTTTTTTTAAATAGAAAATTTTCTCATTTATTTACCTTTCTATATTTATTATTCCTTATCTATTTATTTAGAAAGAATAATTCTCAGTTATTTACCTTTCCATGTTGATTATTCCTTATATTGTTTTTTAAATGGCATGTGTTCTTCGTTATTTAACTTTCTATAATGATTATTCCTTATATGTTTTTTAAAATGGAATATGTTAACTTTTATTTACGTTTCTATTTTGATTATTTCTTATCCAGTTATTTAAATAGAAAATGTTATCAAATTTTTAACCAATATGTTGACTGAACTTAATAAAAAATCATTGATTCCACTATAATTAAACCTTATTGGTCATTTCATGTCAACCATATTTTTATTCCTTATCTTAGGATTCCATAAATAGTACTCTAATTGTTATGTAGGGATACCCTAGAACGAATAAAATTATTCTGAAAAAATGTATTATAATTTTTTTATTAAAATATAATGTAATCTCAAGTATGTATCTTTTTTAATAATAATACTAAACTATTGGGCCCTATAGGAATTGATTTCCGGTATCTTATTCCAATGAAATGGTGGTAGGAATAAACTATGAGTTTTTGGGGTTGGGGTCACTACACATATGATCAATATATACCTAATATCACTCATTGAGAATCTAGTGTATCTATATTTCAAGGAAAACACTAATACTATAATATCTAAATATTGGGTCCCATTTTTCTTTTTAGAGGGTCTCAAAAACCATAATCCAAAATCCATCAATATATTCTTCTTTAACAACATGTATCTAGGAAATAGTATAGATGCATTGAAAAACTCCACATACTCAAAAAATTCCTTTGAAAATTAAAAAATAGGATCACATGTAAACCTATATTAAACCCCATAAAATCTCCTTGAACAAATTATACTATAAGAATTCTTAAACAATTGTGATAATTATAGCCATCTAGCACAAAATCATAAGGAATTATTATATGAACCTACAATAATAACCTACTAGCCTAAGAAACACACAATCATTAATTTCATTCATAAGGGGATCCAAATAAATTATATCTTAAATATTTGTGGGGTAAACTGTTACTAAAATATAAAAGATGGAATATGACTTGAAATAATCTTCATGAATACAAAAACATGTTCATTATGATTTTAACATATAATAGATAATCCAATAGAAAATCCATAACAATCCATAGATTATTAGCATCCCCATTATCTAATGAAATGTATACCAAGATGTTTTCATTGAATTCCATGATAAATTGTTCCCTAAGTTAATGTAAGCATTTTTTTATGAGTCTAATTAATATATAATGGATTTAATTACTATGAATGGAATTACTAAGAACACATAATGTCTCGAATGACAACTAAACAAAAAGAATATGATATATGGACATGATTTTGACTATAAAGAACCACTTTTATCCCTTCCTATGGAGTAATAGGTTGTTGATTCTAAAAAATGAAATTTTATCTTAAAATTTACCTATTTTTTGAATTGGTAATCAATGTATATAAAAAAACCATTTTAATTTCTTGGATAATATAATGGGATCTTGTTGAACAGACTAACGGTGTTCGAGAAAATCGTACATTAATATGTTCTACAAATTAATATTTACCTCATTAATCCTAGCTTGGGGCCATCTAAAAATCAACCAACTACCTCATTGAATTCTTGAAATATAGGTCAATACTATAATGGTTCTATTATTGTGAGGAAATCCCTAGGATATACAAGAGGCGGTGGGGGATATATATAATTGTTTCTACTTATTTAATCTCTAATTATTGTTCATCCTTATCCTTGTTCGTCAGAATAACCACTCAAAATATAATGGGGAGCCCCCAAATATAGATTTTACCTCTACAATAAAGGTCCACCCATGTTTCATCTTCCTTTAAATGTAATGAAAGTATAATAACTCAATTGAATAGTATATATAAGGGATCCCTCTTCCATTGACTACGTTGACCATGAGTGTAAATTTGAATTCCATTTTTGATGAGATATTGATTGTTATCATTAGATATATACTGCTGAAAACTCCACATAAGTAGACCCATAACAAACCATTGTGCTCGAAGTCATTTCAAGATGTAAAATCGAAATAAAATTGATATATCCAAAAATTAATCATAGAATGTGAGGCATGGAGTTAAATCCCTAACTAAAATTTCTCTTCCATGTTATTAGTCATACTTCTAATCTATTTTAAATTCATTAAAAATCATGTATTGGGAGTTCCTTTTAAGATTTAAAAAACTTAGGATGTACATTTCCATGGTTTTACTTCATTAATGAAGATATAAATTATCTTAATATAAAACCAACCTTACTGTTGTAGTAAATCACTCATATATGAAAATTATATTAATCTCAATAGAAGGTAGGGGTAATTATCATGAATTTGAGTAGTTAATGAATACCAATCGATATAGTCACAAAAAATAAAACCCAATATAAGAATTAGAATTAGTGTGATGGTTTATGAACCATATGGAATATGTGTACAAAACCTCTATCCCAATATCTATTTCCTAAGGATTATTTTATAATAGAAACCTATGGTTCATTTGGAATTAAATCTATTAATATCACATAAATGAGTGATGAGTGATAAACACTAGGAGTGGTGAAATAAAGTTATTTTTTTATATTAATGATTAATCTCTCCCACTATAATTAAGAAATTGTCTTTATATATCATTTGGTAAAAAGGTTATTGGTCTATTATATAAATTTTAATGAGGTTAATCCCAAATAAGGGAGAATGAATCAACACTATATGGTGTTTATTATCCTATAAAAACTTCATTAATATTGTATTTGTAATATTAACCAATTTCAAAGAAATATCATTGAAACCTAAGTAATACTTAAACCAAATTTTTTGAAAATAACATACTAAAAATAAATAATAGATAGGGGGAATATTTATGAATAAGTGTTAGTGAAAATAATTGAATATCTTATGTACTTTTCAATCTGGTATATTTATTATATTGCACAATAGTCTCATATACATCTATTTATCTCCCAAAAACCCTTCAATATCTCTCACACTCCATTTCAATATTCTCCAAATAATATATCATATCTATTACAATATGAAATCAATTGAATTTATAGGGTTTCAAATTCTAATTTTTCACCCAAATCACCCACTTTGATTATGAAATATCTATCATTCCACATTAGGAGAGATTCCGATTAAAAATAATTTTGAAACCTCAATGTAATTTGGCAAATACTAGATTGTGATGTGATGACCAATCTTATAGCGTGACAATCATTTTATCTCACCATATATCATTTAACTTCTCTTATTTTGGTGCAAAACATAATTAAATACCAATTTCATTAAATATTATGGATTAATATACATTTATATCATTTGAACTAAAAATATTTGGATCGTTGATATTTTTTTCAATATATGTACTGTGGTGAGGCCTAGTAATTATGCCCTTATAAACAAAATGATTCCCAAATAAAGCTTCAATTTTTTTGATTCCATCATGTTTTTTCATAGGTTGAAATTCATCATCCTATGTTCATGATTCGTTATAGGTTAGTATCTACCCACAAAGAATATACATTACATGTTTTGGTGAAACAAATTTCTTCAGAGCACCATAAATATTACATATCCAAACCAAACCACCAAAAAAACATTATATAGTAATTATTATTTTTTAGTTTCCACTTACACTGTGTAATATAAGTTTTTTCATTATGATTTAATTAACACATATTTTTCTATAACATAGTTTACTGTCTATCATAGTGTAATAATATATATTGTATTGTAGTTAACCAATGCACATTAAAATGGATTTTAACTCCATCACTAAAACCCATTACATTCTTAGTCACAAAAAAATTTCATTTTCAATCTGAAAAGACAGCTTATACCTCAATAAACTCCATTTAAAAAGGTTTTAACATCATGAAATAAATTAAAAAACAAATAAAACATCATCTTCAATTGGTTTAATTATCCCCAATTTTTTGTTTTTCAATGATACTCGATATTTCAATTTAACCATTTATCTTCTATATTATCCATTTTTTATACATCCTATTATACCACTAAATATTAGTTGAACCATTTTTATCATATGTTTAACACATTTATCAACATGTCCAAATAAATTAAAAAGAAACTTATTTCCCCTGGATTGATCATATAAGGAATTGATTCTTAAAATACATGTGGTATCACTAATTTAAAATTAAATATTATTTAATTGAATATATATATATATATATATATTTATATCAACTAACATGGGGTAGAAAATAAGATATTAAAAATACATCAAAACATTTCATGAAAAAAGTCATCAGGTGATGCTGACATAAAAATAATACCTTTATGAAATTATAATTATGTATCTGAATATTCATTCAATATTAATATAAAAAAATGAAATACATCCCTAAAAAACCAGTAATATCCAATAGAAAATCATATCAACCCTACATATTTATTTAAATAGGACTAAAAATGTGAAATGTCTAATAATAATATGTTAGTTATGTTGTGTAGTGTGTTTCATATACATTTATTATTCTATCATTTCGAAATTCTTGAATTATTAGAGATTTTTTTTGGGAATGTAAACAACTTGATCTCTAAAAGGATTTAATAATAGCTTTATTATAGCTTCAAACACTATATTATTAAATACATGATATCCAATATCTATACGATTTGATCTTAAATGTTGAGAATGTTTCTTGAATAAATTTATCCTTTTTTTTAATTTTTATATACAAAAAAACTGATAATTAATAAAATAATATATGTTATTCAATTGAGTCTTCATCCATATCATTTCTGTACCCTCATGCGATACAACAACATAATCAACTTCAGTGGAAATAAATGTAATATAATATTTATTATTGTTATTCTATTCCAAAAATATTCCACCATTAAAGAGTTATCACTATAATATAGATTTATAGGAACCAACCCAACTTGAGTAGGCCAGATCTAGTGGTTACATGATTACCTTAGAAATAGATATATGTAATTACTTCCCAATGTGCCGAATAGTACAATAATTTTGAAAAACTAGAAACATGCATGATTCTAATATTATAGTGTACATATATATATATAACATAAATAAAATATTTCATATAGGAAATTATTCATAACATCCTCCTTCATATCCTTAGGAAAAAAAATAAAAGGGTGATTAGAAATTCTCAGAATGGGTTACATACAACATAAGTTGTCATGGGTAAATAATGAATAATCCAAATAGAAATGTAAATAAATGAAAACACGTTCAATTTAATCAATAAAATGGAAAAATGAATCCATGTAAAATATAAATAAATTAATCCCATGAACGATAATAATAAATGGAATCTTAATAAGGGGAATTCTTTGTATTGTATGCCATGATCACTAACATCATGATATCTACATCGAAAAAATTTATTCTTCTAGGATATTTTAAAACAATTGATAGGAATACACAAAAAACATAAAATTATATCATACTAATTTTCTTTATGAGACCTATATTTTCATCATGGTGTTATATTATCCTCAACCCTTCCCATCATTATATGTCCATTATATTCCCCATATATCAAATTATCAATTATTTCATAAAAAATACTTGTTATTAGAAATATCCATATTGAATACATACTATAGTTTTTTTAATATTTTCCCAATAAATAAAACACGTTCAAAATATAACATATTATGTATAAATTGTATACAATTTTGTAAATAATCATATATATGATATCAAAGAATATGAATATTTAATGGAAGTATAATTTCTAATGATCATAATTAAGATATTATTTTATGTGATTATATAATTAAAATATTTGAAAAAGTAGTGAATATGTAAAATAAATTGTTTTTCTCATTTGTGAATAGAAATTTCATTAATTTTTTTAAAACATTTTTGAGGAAAATACCATTTCCATTCATGAAATCACATATTTTAAAATATCAATTCAATTATAAATTTAAAACATTTATTTGAAAATAATAATTTAAAATTTTAAATGAACATTAAAAAATTTATTACTCATGATAGATATTAAATCCTTTCTTTCCCTATAATTATAAAAAATTCATTCCATTACTTTATCTTAAAATTCACAAATAACCCTATTGGGGAAATGAAAAATATATTCCTTTCAAATCGATTGGTAAAAAGATAAACATGGGTAAAATTTATTTTGATAAATCATTGGATAAGCCTTGAGACATTTTTGATTTTTTTATATAAAATATGGATATGGAAGAGAAATATTTTAGAATAAAAGATAAATTAGATTGGTTTTTCATTTAATCATTTTTCTCTTTATTCATGTTCCAAAGTGAGGAAAAGATAAATAAATATAGAAATTAATGAATAGAGTAAGTTTGAAATAATATTTAATCATAATTAATAATTATATATTCATGTCAGTTATTTATTAGGGTCATCATATATAGAACATAAAAACAATCATGTGCATAATAACAAATATGTCTCAATTGAGTAGAAGTTGACACAAAACCCCTTATCTTCCGCCCAAATTGTCATCAAGATGATCTGAACTACAATATAATAAATTTAATCATATTATACTAGAATTAAAGAAATATATTAATATCTATGATATCATATATGATCAATTTGTAACATTTTATCTTCTTTTAGTTAATAAAATTATATTATTAGAATTATTTCAGGAATGAACTACATTGATTTTCAAGTATGTTTTGATTGGATAGCTCAGGTAATTGTACATTTATTATAGATTAATCATCTCCATAATGATATTAATTTTATAAATATTACATATATATATATATATTCATATTTAATTTGGTAGATATCGACAATTGAATTAAACCATTCATGGAGACATAGTCTATACATATGCATGAATATTGTTTTCACTATTTGATGGATGGAAATAAAGAAAGATGAATAATAATTAAAAGTTCAAGAATAATTATTAAGTAATATATTATAAATATTTAATAAATAGATCCATTTTACAATCTATTTAAAACATAAATGAGACACTAAATACATTGCTTCATGGAGGTTATAGCCCACACATATGATCGAGGGACATTACCATTATTCAACATATTGGAATGTTAGAAGGTATATATGATATTATTGTTTCAAAATCCTAGATATATCATATATATTATAAATAATCATTATTTATATCTTATGATCCATCTATGTATGTGGTGATGAAAAATAGATTGCACCGCTATGTGGAGATAGTAAGTTGTACGTGCGCATGAGTGGTTTTTTTGATTTTTGTAGGATTGAAAAGAGATGGAGTGTGTTTTTCTCATAATCATAATAACATATAAGTATTTTTTATTATAATATAATTATTATGATTTTTATAATAATTTTATATTATGTAAAAGAAGAAATAAATATAAAGGACTCAGTAATGATTATTACCACTTTATTAGAAGAATTCCTCTAGATATCTAGTTAATGTACCAATAGTTGAGCTTTTTGGAAGGAAATAACCTCAATAACATGTATAACGATTTTTATATTAATAATTATCCTTTTTTATTTGTGAAATATTACTCAATGTATATTAATCAACTAAAAGAAGTGGATCTCTTTTATAACTGTGTTGAAGGTATCTTTTGGAGTTTCATAAAACAATTAAAATATAATAAGACTATTATAGATCTAAATGACTCCAAATATTCATGAAATAAATAAAAATGTTTATATGGTTGAAATAAAATCAAATAATTAAATTTAGACATTTTATTTTTTCATTTTAATACTTACATCTTTTATTCACCCCTTGGGTAATGTTTCTTGAAATTAATTATGATAAACACATTTTTAATTACAAAGGGTTAATAATATTATTATAAGAGAAAAAGTGACCAATAAAAGGATTATGAATAATTTATTAATCCTTTTTCCATTCACATGTATACATATAAATTTTTTTATGATTTTTATATAATTTAATAATATTCTATTTCTATAAAAAATCATTAATGTCAATTTTGACATTATATATTAAATTTTACATGAAAAATATAAATTAAAAACTATAATTTGAATGTAAATATTTTAAAATATACTAACATGTCATATATATCTATATAGTTCATGGTATAAATTATTTAATTCAAATTATATAAATTTTTATATTTTTCATATCATTTGTTTCATTTTTTAATCAAATAAACACTATATTAGTTTCTTAAAATAATTAAAGCCCATTATAATTTTTTTTAAAAATATTAATAAGATAGAATTAGTGGAAAAAAATATTTAATCTCAAAATATACATTTAGGTTATGTAATATCTTGATTTTTTCACTATATGGACCCAAAATAATTATTTAAAACTAAGAGAATGAATTTTTGACATATCCTTTGAAATAAATATTATAAGAATCATTTTTCTAGAGAATTTTAAATTACTTAATTAAATTTCAAGAATAATGTGTTATTATTCAAATTATTTTCATCCAATAAAAATTATGATGAGATATTGTGACCTTATTACATAGTCTGAAGCTAGATTATCCGGATTTACCTTTTTTTAAGGGGATAAATTTTTCACAGTTACAATTAAAATTGATAATAAAAAAGGGTACTGATTACCAAATTTAGATATATAGACTTGAAATATAGAATATATTTTATCAAATTAATCACTAATAAATATATTAATTTAATTTTAAAATAAGGGTGTAAAATGCGATGGAAATCACTCTATAGAAAAATGTTGTTTTTATGAATAAAATAGATTTATTATTATCTATTTCATAGTAAAAATGTTATATAAATATTTAATTAATTCATCAAATATATAATATAATAATTTAATTTAAATCACATCTAGTAGTGATCTATATAAAAACCCATTTCCCGTATAAAAATACTTTTTTCCAGAGAAATGCCTTTCAATATATAAATTTTTTTAAAGAAAATTATTTATAATTGATTCCAATAGACTTAATTTGATTATTAATAACTAACTATTAAAAATTTAATGATTGAATACATTTTAATATAAAATGTAACTTTGATAATGGTTTAAATATAAAAAAGTTATTTTTTAATATTCCTGGGAAAACGAATCCTTTTAGAAAAATCTGAAAATTACCCCCCTAAGAAAATGTTGATATTATGATTTCAAAAATGATATTTTTATTTTTCCAATAAAATTTATATATATTTCTGAAATTAACTATAATTTTATTTGATAAAAGGTAATACAAGATCTTTTTTAAGAGAACATATTTCTGTAGTCTAAAATAACATTACAAAAAATTGAGTACAAAGTTCATAAAAATTTATCAGTGATTTTTCATTATGTAGGTAATTTATATATATTTCAAAATCTAATTAATTATATTAATTCACACAAATTTAATGAGTTGGTCATAATATCCACATTTAAGTAATAATATTTTTTTTGTTTTTTTGCTCAATCATACATGTTATATACACTACTAAATATAGTTTTATTAATTTAAATTATAAGGGTGTTTCATTCTACAACATTATATAAAATGAATACTCAAAATTTTTACTTGAAAACGTTAATAAACGGTTTGAAATTTTTGAATAGACATCATAAAAATATTTAATAAATTTTCTATTAACTAGGTGAAAAAAAAGTATGAAGGTCATCATAAAACTAGGTATCTAAATAGGATAACTTAGGTGGGATGAGAAAATATGGACCTACAGGAGAAAATTAACACCCAAGGAATAATAGACAGTGGTAGAGAACATGGTATTGAGAAATATAACCACAAAAAAATCTATGATGTGTTAAATGGCCATCAATTTTTCAATAATGAATGTAAATGGATAATGTTTTTATTTCAAGGACCTTTTTCTAAATTGAGGGTTTCATTTACCAACTAGATAAAGCACTAGAGAAAATATATATAATTTTTTCCTTCCATGTTGATAAGACAAATAACACCCTTTGGTTTTTTGATAGATAATTTCTACTTTAACAAAAATATCAGGAAACAGATAGTTGAGATGGATGTTTTTTATGCATGAAGAACTTTTAATTAATCATATGATCCTAAAGTCATTCAAACAACCTGTAAATATTTAACAAAAATAAAAAAGGATAGCACCCGTCATAAAATATGGTTATTAATACTGCAAACTCAAATATTAATATCCAATGTTCATATTAATCTATCCCTGAAGTAGTTTAACTTAAAAACCATTCAAAAGAAAAATTTGACTAAATTAAAAGCATTAAAATATCAAATATTTGATCAATCACTTCATAAATCCCAATCCCAAACATATTAATACCTTTACTAGTTATAATAATATCCTAAATCACTATTAACATTATCCTTATTTTTTATATCCCATAAATTTAGTAAAATAATTCATAAATTACCTTTTCATCAAATCACAAACCATTTTCATGGTAAAAAATACAATCACATTTACTTTATCACAGATAATTCATTGTTTATCCCGAATCAGTATGATTAACATAATATTAAGAACATATTAATGGATGTATTTCCCTTTATTATTTTTTTCTTCAAAAATATTACTTTTCCACTGAATCACTTTTCATTTTTATTGGTACTATTCGGCTTATACATCAATAATCCTGAAAGAAAACTAATGTAGCCTAATCCATATATGTTCACTAATTATAAAAATTAAAATATAATTGATAATATATTTATAAATAAATATTGAATGATATATAATAACATTGTTCATTTCACTTTAGCTATCATAATAGTTTTCATTTTTCCTTTCTCTATTGTCTTGTTTTGTGGTATGTTTCCATAACACCTAGATAGCTCCTTTGAAAAAGTCCCCATCTATTTACAATTGATGCACTAGATAGTGGTTAATTATTTATTTTTCTTGAATTAATTATCTAGATCACCCATATAGTCACACATATTAGAGTATCCCATACCTTTCTATAATTTTATTCGATTATTACTTCCACAATTTTCAAAAGATATAAATTTTATTATATTAATCTTATCATTTGTTTCTTTTCCTTTTTTGGGATCTTATTAAAACTCTTCCAATAAGGTTTTACATTGAATATAAATGAACTAGAAAAATAATATTTTAGATTAATTGAAAATTATAATACATATTCATAATATTAATAAATTTTTAGAAACTAGTTCCCTTTATAGACTCATCTTATACCCATAAATGAAATAGTCAATATTTATTTATAGACTATGTATGTAGTATAAGTCATTAATGGTAGGTATGATAATTATATCCTCATACATAGATTCAATGTTTTATTTTATCCTCTATAATATGATGAAATTATTCTCTATTTTAGGTTTTTGTTATCGAGGGATGTATTTCACAAATAAAATCACATTTAATGTTCTCATTTAAAAAATATATATTTCATCATTATCATCAGTATTATAGATCAATGAACACCATTTATCCCCATATTATTTCAAATAGAAAATTTATAGAATAACAATTTATGTTTCATTACATCCCAAATATAGGAATATTGTTTTTATATTTTTAATCAAATTCCCAGTTTCAAATGGATCAGTATTTACCTAAAAATGGAAGATTTTATCACATGAAGTGATCCTTCAAAGATGAATAACACTATTGAACAAAAGGATATTCTATATAAGAAGGATATTTTAATTAACTCAGTGAACATCCATAATATTGAATATTATTCATAGTTTTGATATAATCAATATTGGTTTGTTCAATAGGGTTGTCCCTACAATATCTGTGGGTGTTGCTTAACTTTTTTTTATTAGGCATTTTCAATAAATAAAGGAACACACCAAGTTAACTCATAATAATCATGAATAATTTAGTACAAAATATATTCCATGTAATGGGAAATGTTTGCAAAAACTAAAATGGTTATCATAATTCTTGATAATGCTATGTTTATTCAAAATCTAGTTTCCAAGAGATCTAATAATATTTATCTAATAAAAACCACATAAACTCTAACTCTAATAGTATATAGATGGGGGTTACATTTGATTCATTATCACCGGATAATAATAATTTCATCCCAATAGACATAATAGTTTAGTATTCTTAAAGATATATCTACATTTATGATTCCCATATTATATGGGAAATAAAGAAAACATAGCATAAAAACATTCTTTCATCCTTGATATTATTTATAATATCATTCTTCTTTTATTAGAGAAAATAAAACAAGTAAAAGGTGATATTAAAACATTTGTAATGGTTACCTACAATAGAATAAATAATGAGTAAATAATTAATAATCAATATGGAAATATAAATAACATAAATACCAATCCCTTTAATTAATAAAATTAGTTGAAAATACATCCATTTAAAATGTTCATATATTAAAATCATGAATGATAATATAAACTAAATTCTAAATAATGGAAATTCTTATTATTTGATGTAATGTTCTTAGAAATCATGGTATCTACAATATCATGGACTTATATCAATATATTTTAAGACTATGGGTAAGAATACTCCAAAAAACCCATTTAATGATAGCTCATAATTTTACTAATGAGGAATTTCTATGCATTGAGGGGATATATAAATTTTACCTACATCCATCATTTATTGTTTAATGTATTCCATACATATCAAATGATTGATTTAATTCATGAAATTTTTACTTATCAATAGATATTTGAATTCGAAGAATACTATATATTTATCAATAATTCCCCTAGAAACCAGATACATTCATTGTATAACACCACATGTTGAAAGGTATTATAGTTTAGGCTTAAAGTATATCCATTATACAAAGAATATGGATATTTAGAAGAAATATAATATCTACTGATCAAAAGTATGTTAATGTTTTAAAGGATGATATCATTAAAACATATTATAAGTAGTGAATAAGTAAAATAGATGGTTTTTTTAATTTCTGAATATAAATTAAATTAAAATATTATAAAAATATTATAAAAATATTTTACTGATAAATAACTTATCCTTTTTTGAAATCACATATTCAAAGAATGTGAAATTATAACATAAATCATTTCCTTTGTAAATAACTTTATAAACATGTAATAGAATCTTTTAAATAAATATTTTTCATTATATAGGGGAAAAACATATCCCATATAAATTAAAACAATATTCTTTCCATTTTTTTATTGAAATCACATTATTCCTTATTTGTAAAATGAAAAAAATTTTCCTTTCAATCCTTTTGGAAAAAATTAAAAAAAATTATTAAAAATAACATTTATAAAGACTTTTAGAAGTTTGAAAAGTTTTATAATAACATTTATGGAAAATATTGATATAAAAAAATAATATAAATTATAAAAAGAAAAATAAAATAGATTTTTCTTTTAAACATTTCTTTTCTTGATTCATGATTCCAAGAGAGGGAAAGTTGAAAAAATATGAGAGAAATTAAGTTATTAAACATGAAATGTTATAAAATAACAATGAATAAATATTTATTATTTTCAATTAACTCAAATGGGAAGTAAAAACCCCACATAAAAATAATTAGGCATATAATACGAAATCTGTCTCATTAGAATGAAAATTGAGATGAAATCCCTTACCATAGGTCCAACTTCTCACGTAGGCATATAACCAGCAGTATAATATATAATAATTAATTATAGTTATATAATAGAACTATATTCATATATATGATATCATAAATGATTTATTTGTAACATTGTATCACCTATTTGATAAAATTGTTTATTATTATCATTATTTCGGTTGTTAACTACATTGTTTTTTAAGTGTGTTTTGAATCGATAGTTTTATATATTACACATTAATTATAGTTTAATCATATGTAGAATGTTATAAATTTTATAAATATAATTTATATATAATATATGTATATATATATTTAGAGTCATATATTAATGATAGGAAAACAAAAATAAATTACACCATTCATAAAGATAAAGGTCATACGTATGTATGAATTTTGTTTTCAGCTTTCAATGAACAAAACAATATAATTTTGAATAATAACTAATATTTAAAGATTCATTATTATATAATATTAATAATATATATATATAAATTGAATACATATTTTTAACCATATTCATAAAATTTAAATGAAAAACTAATAACATTTCTTTGTGGAGGTGGTACTGTCCTTGTATACATGAGCGGCATTATCAATTTACAATGGATTAGAAAGTAAGTAGGAATATAATATATTATAGTTTTATAATATTATAAATTTCAAAAATAGTATATACTATCATTATTTATATATTTATAACAATTTTAGTAAATTGGTGATGAAAAACGAATTACACTGCTATATATAGACGATAATCTGTACGAACACAAATGAGATATTTTTTATTTTTGTAGGATGTAAAAGAGATAGAATATGGTTTTACCATATCAAAATAATATATGAATATATTTACTAAAATACAGTAAATATTTTTTTTAATTACCATAAAATAATAAGATTTCGAATAATAAATAAACATGAATGGCTCCGTAAAGGCAATTACCTCTTTTTCAGTATAAGTCCCATAGATCTCTACTTTTTGTATAATAGGTTAGGCCTTTTGGAAATACAAGAAATGAAAAAACTTCTATATGTATTTTTATGAGAGGGATTGTAATGTTTTGGTAAGGATAAGGTGCTCAATATAGTGAAATAATGTGATGTAAGTGGATCTCTTTTATAATTGTGGCGGGGGGAACTTTTAGTAGTTCTTATAAAAAATGAAATATAATAATTCTATTAGAGATCAAAATAAATATAAATAGAAATTGATTTGAATAAAAATTATACAGGGTTAAGATAACACCAATTAGTGAAATTTAGTGAAGTTTTATATAGTTTTAATCCTTATCATTTTGATTAACCACTTTGTTAATTGATTTTGATCTTAACTGCCTGAACCACTATTTTAATCCCAATTGGATAATAACATTATTATAAATTTTAAAGTGACACATAAATAGAGGTTGGATGATTTTATGAACCATTTTACATTCAAAATGATGAAGATAATATTTTATAGTCTTTATATTATTTAATAAAATATTATTTTAACCAAATAACATTAATATCAATTTTGATAATATTCAATTAATTAATGTTTAATTAAATAAATAAATTTATGTATTAGAATATAATACTTTAAATATACTTAATATGTCATATATATTTATAATATTCATGGTCACATTATCCCATTCAATTTATATCAATTATAATATTCTTAAAATCATTTTTTTCATTATGAAATTAATACTATATTAGTGTGACACAAGAATTTATGGTAATTATATTATTTCAATAATTTAAAAATAAATTTATAACAAGAAAATAATTTTACAAATATAGAAATAGAAATTTTTAATTCATATAAAAACTTTCCCTATGTGGACACAAAAAATATATTTAAAACTATGAGGGTGACGTTTGTTAATTTCCTTTGATTTAAATATCATTAGATCCTTTTTAAAGGAAAATAATATATTTCAAATTAAAATTTCATACTAGGATTATTTTTTAATTACATTTATATAATATAAATTATGAATTATATTTGGCTTCATCATATAGTTTTAACATAGATTAACCAAATTTACCATTTACCGAGGCGATAAAATTTCCACGGTTACTATTATTATTAACCAAAATATATTACTTACTATTTTCTAGAAATTAACCTCTTAATTTGGTGTATAGAATCTATTTTATCAAATTAAACACCAATAAGTTGAGTAAAGTAATTATATAATATGTGTGCAAAACATGATAAATATCATTTTTAGAAAACTGTTGTTTTAAGCATAAATTTGATTTATTCATATCCCACATATTATAAAAATATTACATGAATAAAAAAATATGTGAATGAATATGGAATATATAAATATCACTAAAATATTACATAAATAGTTATCAATAAAAAATTATGTTATCTACATTAAGATGGTTTTTCACAAAAATTCATTTATTATGTATTAAATTTTTTATACCAAATTTTAACATAGAATTGATCATACTGAACTTAATTTTATTATTAATAATATAATTGATTTTTTTTAATTTCAAACAATTTTAATTAAATATGTATCTCTGAAAAATGTATAAAATAATTAAAAATATTTATTTGTCACTATTCATTGGAAAATAAATCATTTCAGGTAAATCTAAAATTTTCACTATAAGAAAATATTGATATAGTAATTTAATAAATGATATAATTTTTATAAAACAATATTTTTAATAGTTATAAACATTATATTATATTATTTGATCATAAAAAAATGTGGAAAAACTTTTTATAAGTAAATGTATTTTTGAAGTATAAAACAAATTCACTAAAGATTGATTACATATTTCCTAAACATTAATCAACGATTTTTTACTCTGTTGGTTCATTTTATATATTTGATAATTTGGTGATTAATATTATCATTTCCTAATTTATTGGACATGTTATAATGGAAATATTTAAATGTTAATATTTTGTTTTTCGTTTAGCCTTCGTGTTGTGTGTCATATATTCTATCAAACATACTATTCTTACATTAAATTATCAGGTGGATATACTTATAATAATTAATATGACCAACCATTTCATTATATACAAGGAATTTTAATTATATATCTCCAATTTTCTCACACAAGAAGCCATAATTTTATTTATTCATAATATATGTAAAAATAAAATTTTATAATATAATGTGTGGCTCCATCAGATTATATTGAATCCTAGAACACATTTTGATATAAAATACATTATGTATCCTTTATTTAGTCAAATAAAATATTTTAATGATCAATTTACAAAAAAATCCACATTAAAAACCTATCCTTTAATTTATTTACTCAAATTTACAGATAATAAAATTGGCATAAACACTCCTCATGATTCATTCAAACCAAATATTTTGAATAGCTAATTTACATACCTTTCATATGAGATAAAAACCAGATTAATGTCAGTATGAATTTATAAACATAAAATATTTATATGTCCAAGAAATAATTTCTCAGTATTTTTTCCTTTTATTATAAAAAATTCATATAATGTTTCATCATTATTGTGAAAGATAATATCGTAAATAATAAAATATCAGTATTTTATTTGGTGTCATTATTTTTAGTGACACTGAATTAGATGCCCAAAAAGAACCCAAATATTGATACAAAAAAATCCAATGGTATACTTTGATCCCCATGGAATAGATACTGGAACTGTGTGTCTCAATACATTAGTGAGGAATGATTTACTCACTATTTTATAAAATATACGTTTCTTTTGGATCCTCTATTCAATCCACCATGACTCATGAATTATTTTAAAGTGAATAAAATAAATCCTAATTCAAAAATACAATAAACTAATAAAAAATTATAAGAGAAATATATACCCACAATATAAATTCATATAAGGCATCTTTGTTAGAAAAATAAAATAAAAAATAGATGGTAAATAAGAAACAACACAATTAAGGAATAATGGTATAAAAATTAATGATGATTTTATGATAAAATAAATTCATGTATTGACCACCTAACCATTTATTCCATGACCAGTGTGGTGGTTTAACTAGTACCTATGCCACGAAAAACCTATCTATATACATTAAATGAATTCTAAACTATCTTCTTGTATCCAAAAACATAATATATTGTTATTATTTTTAATTTTGGTAACCATGTAGGGTTTGAGGATAAAAACATATTAGGTAACCACAAAAAATGTCTCAACACTACAATTAAGTAATGGGTGTTTGAAAAAAAAATTCTTCCAAATTTCACAATTTTACCAAAATGTATTTGTTGGAAGTCATTATGAATGAGGTAGGACATCAGATAATAATTTTAAGAAAAAAATGGAGAATATAAATGATTTTATTTCAAATGAACATGCAGATACCAAATTATTTTAGAATAAAATTTAATTTTTAGCTAAATCTCCCAAACCCAGTTCCAAGTAGAACACAAAATATAGATAGAAAACGTAATCGCTAAAATTTATTTATACACCCATGATGTCTAATAAATACCATTATATATTATATGTTTCACACACACACACACACAGATATATATATATCAAAAATCAACATCCTTGGGAGAAATAATATACAATCACATTTACATGGGTGGGCACCTATCACCTCTTATTAAGACACAATGTCCGCATGTATGTATCATCCGAACCTATGAGATACATCTCCACATAGGATGGAACATGATTATATATATATATATATATATATATATTTCATTTATCCATAATCATATAAATAGATGTAATTTTTTACACCCACAAGATTCTCAAATACAAGGAGACAGGGAAGCCTCATAGAGTCACTTACCTACTCTGTACTATGAATACAAAGATACCACATGACCACCCATAAAAAATACATACAACTATATAGTTCCTGATTACATGGAGGAAATCCTTGGGATCTCCCCCAAATAAGGAAACCATCCATTTACCACATGTGCACCTATTGACTATTTTATTCATAGGTGGATACCCATATGACCACCCAATCCCCATGAAACACTTAGCCACTGTGTTGTCTATAGGTAAGTGACCTCACTACCCAATGATTAATTGATACACAATGTGGAGCCACACACCATATACTAATTATTCCCATATTGGAAAGTATTTAACATATTCATTGACTATTAATACCTAGGTGTTCCATTTCATGTGAAGGAAACATAAAAAAGGAGACATAGAAGAAATTTAGAGAATAAGAGGACACAAAAAAATGTATGTAATATTTATGAATATGAGTTTAGAAATAGTCTCATGGTGTCATTTACTATACAAGTTATCATTCATAAGTTTTTTTTTGAAAAAATGAGCTTGTGGTCCATTTTTTATATGGTTTATCCATCTAAATTCTCTTATACCTCACAGTATTCTCTCACCTACTTGGTGATGACATCGGGATTCCCCAATCACACGAGGCGTCTCCACCTCTGATAAAATACTGAGTCTCTTCCTTCATGAATTATAGTAAGAACTACCATCCACACCATTCCCTTGAGTATATGTATTCCATTTATAGTCCACATAGAAATCAACCTTCTATGAACCTACATATCATGCGGTTTATCACATATTTGAAATGATTAATCACACAGACTATTTAATATCATTATATAACCATGCGTAAAAAATTGTTTTGGGTGTCCAAAAAGGTCCTCCATCCAATTCCTTTACATGGAATTTTTAAACACCCTATCGGAACCTTTTTTCCAGGGAAGGAATAAATTTCCTTGTTGAAAACTCATCCAAAGCCACCACATGAACATGATTAATCTTCCAAGAATGTTAGAGTACCCCTCTTTCGATTATGGATTCCCTTGGTAAAAGAAACCACCTCCCTATGCCTTATAACTTATAGAAACTTAATAAGAGCTTCAATCATGAATTCACATGATAGTGAGGTTCAAAATAATAAAGATGATTATGGAATCTTTTATGCATCAACATGGTTATGTTGTCTACAGATTCCATTTGATGATATGTGTAATCATGGGATTTATTCCTATATATATGACTCTATATGGTTCTTAGTTATTAATTCATCAATATGAATCATCAAGAGAAACTATGAAATAAAATTGGTTTTGGGAAGGATCCATGCCTGTGACACTAATGAACCAATATGATATAACCAATTCATGCTTATGCCCCAATCATGGTCTCCTAGATCATGAAAGAACAAAATGAGACTCTAATAAGGTGTAATCCCTAACAACTTCTACCGATTCACCCATGTCACCAATTATTCCATGAATAAGGGAAACCCTATATTCATATTCCCATATCAATTATCTATAATCACAATTTTCATGATAGAAATTTCTTAGTCACATAACGTAAAACAACAAAAAAATAATCTAGTGACATGATCTAAAATCACAAGGAAATGTCATAGTAGTAAAAAATAAAATTGCATGAAAACATCATATTCAAAAAATATGAAACTGTATGATATATACCTTAGCGTATAAAATTAAACTACATGGTACTTTATTGTAACATGACTTTAAATGGTGAAGGAAGAACTACGAGAGATTTGATTGTTATAAAAATGATAAGTTAGATTCCTCATAGAGGTTCAAACCCTATATCACCAACTGTCCACATCCATCATAAATTTCTTATAAGACACATGATATATTCCATGTTATTGTTTTCTAGTCTTTATCTTCTAGAGGATTAGATATCCCTACTCATTGGGTTATATCCCTTCTAAGACCCCCATTTACAAACAATATGGGCATATTTACTATGAACGATTCTTTTATTGGGATATTCACCAAATTAAACCTTTCTATATATAGTGGTCCTTATTACCTTTAAGTATCAATATGATTACATTATTAATATATATACCTAGTGAAACCATATTAATATCTATGCTCCATACTCCTTCTAGACAAACCTTCCCCATAACACACATGGTTATATTCCTTTTAAAAACATCCACTAATTATTGATATATATTCCCTTTCATGTCAAACATAAAGGGAATCTCATTAAAACATCCCAACCCATTAATTATCAAGAACCATTATCATAGTTTTTTTTTTAATTTTTCATGGTTTCACAGCCATAAAAAACCCATACATGTCCTTGTCACATGATATTAAAAAGAATGGTATATATCATTAACTGTAACTAAGCTATGTGGTTTTTTATTCTTTTATTAATGGAAAATAGGAACCATATTTCAATGACATTATATTTACATCATAAATTCATACCTCCATTATAGATGATGATAAAACCAATAGCCCTGAGTTGTGTGACTGAAAACCAAAGCATCGCTAATTAATGAAAAAAATAAAATGCTTGCCATACATACATATTTTTGAACTAAATATATTTAAAAAACTAATAATTAGAGTATGTATAATCAACCATTTATTTTATTTTTGAATTATTCATGATTATGACTTAAATCTATAGTAGATTCTTTGAGTAAGCATAAAAATCATAAATAACGTGTGGTGAGCCTAACCTCCCACCCTATAACCTAACAAAAAATAAGATATATCACCGGAAAATTCATAGTGATGGATTTTAATTGTAATGTATGTCCTCCATAACTCAAAATTATTATGAAGTGATAAGGTATTAGGGTTTCCATAAAAAATAAAAATAGATGAACTGATGTCAATAATTAAATTTCAAAGGATTTTTTTTCATTCTTTTACGTGTGATTCTATATTGATAGGTTTTCATGTTCATGTTTTTCAATATTTAATGAGTGGTTATATCATAAAAGACAAATAATCATCCCAAACCATTGGAATAATCCCATCATCGAACTTATACCTCACTCATTATAAAGGATAAGGCCTAATCAAACAATGTTACGTTGTCACAAACACAACATATCCAGTGGAATTTGAATAATTTGATAGTTCAATATTACTATTTTAATGATATTATCCAGACTATGTAGGTTTCATGCCAAAAAATCATAGGAATGAATCCTCAATAAACATTTTCTCAGTGATGGGTGACTAATAAATAAGAGGCAATTATCACATCCCTAACTATTCTAAGATAACTTCCCTAGTTCACATCAATAATTATCTCTTTTATCATATGAAGGTAAATAAAATGGTTTTAATATGACATCACTATAGAACATGATTCAAATAATATTACTTCTAAAATTCATTTCAACCATCAATTTCATGCATCTATGTGCCTTATTATCCCAATGGGTATTGTTCATAGAAATTATCTTCTCTATTCACTCATACTTGAGAAATGAGGAGATACCTAAATGGGTAGAGAGTAACCAATCACATGAAGTGAGTTTATATGCCCAGATCTACTAAAAGATCCCTCCAATACATTTTAGATGTAGCCGATGGCAATATATATAAGCTCATTTCCATTATTCCAGTTAGTGTACTTAGGTAACATTAGTTGGAGTATGATGACATATCCCAACAAATACCAAGGGGATTAATCATATTCCTCCTCCTACACATAAATCTCATTATTATTATTTTATAGTAAAAATATAATTAGATTGAAACTAAATTCACACTACCATAAAATAATAATCCCATATCCCTATTATTATAAAATAAGCCTACCAACATATACATGCAGTGATAAAGTGAATTCTCAAATCCATACTCACAACATATGATACTGTCAATAAATTTAGGTATAAAAAATATACCATCAAAATATCCTATAGGTGGAATAGGTACAATAATATATTCATAACCACCACTATTATATCCCATAAATTTATAGTGGGGCCTAATAAATAGTAGACACATATTATTGATCTCATTCACGAGGATTGTGTGAATATTTTAGCAAAGGATGAGTATAAGGACCATGCACATATACGTATTCAAACTGGAGATCATAAACCCAATTTGATGTCCACTTTAGTGTATTATCATATATATAAAAACTCTAAAAATATATATCTATTATATTATGGTAGCCACACATAATAAGGATTTAACTCATTCTTTCCATAAGTGTGTGGAAGGAAATTAACATTAAGTAATGAAGACCGGGAGTTAGACCCACATTATTAATAAGTATAAAGGGAACCATTCCCATATTTCAATGGAAACTTGACATTCTAATAGGTGAGAGATGACATGTGATGATCATTTTTCACAACATTGGACCATAGATTCCGGATAGAGAGAATCTGAAAAACTATCTCTCTGATGGAAACCAAAAAAACAAGTGCATTCTCATATCCCTAATGTGACCAATTATATTGTTGTTGAGTCAATAAAGTTTTATTTAATAGTAACCTATTAATCCACTCTCCTATAATCAAAATAAGTAATCCTTAGTAATTGTAGAGGTAATCATTGATATATTGTTAGTAACAGATCTTGAGGTCCTCTTAAGAGTGTTTTCCATGAAGGACTGACCTATTAAAATATTATAAAATAGCATTATATATCTAATCATGAAGATGGATGTAAAATTACACATCATTTCTAGAAAATCAATTATATTGAAGGTACTAACTTTACAACATCAAGCAGTATACTATATAAATGTCCTCCCCATGGTATTTTCAGCCGACATCCACCCTACTACTGTACATTAATCCCTAATGTTTGCCCTATAATGACCCAATATTTTCATATGTATATATTATATCTATTTTAATTAATATTAAAAAATTTATAAAACACATTCCTAAGTACCATAATAGTTTATTATATTTTGAAATTATGTATATAGTCATCTAATTTGGTTAAATATATTCAACATCTCTAATAAAGAACTTCATGTTTAGTACAATTTAAAAACATACACTTCATAAAACTATTCTTCATAACTTAGGGAAAGTAAATATACTAAAGGGTGGGATTAGATGATTATTAAAAGAAAAAAATGCAGATATGAAAGAATAAATTCACAATAAGTGTATGGTGATATGATTATAACATTTGAAAACTATAACCTTCCAATGAAAGATCAAAATACAGAGTTAGGACATAATGATTAAAAGTCTATAAGATATAAATTACATGGAAATCAAAGAACATGATCCATGGGAGCATAAAATTATAAAACGATAATGAATTTTCGAATAAAAATATGAATAGAAAATTATTTCCATAGTTTTCTAGGATCTATAAACAGGATATTATAGTTAAATCGGTTCACTACCAAGACTATCATAGCAGTCACGGTTTACTCCCAAGACCAACATAGCAAACAATGTATTTTACCGAACCAGGTTCAATACCTATTCAATTTATTTATATCTCATAAGATATAAATAAATACCCATTTTATTATAGGGACATATAATTCCAAACCATTGCATAATAATGATCATACAAATGTATGTTACAAGATCCTAAAAAGTCATTTTATATTAACCCATGAAATGAAATGGATTTCATAAAAATTTCATCAAATTATAACTGATGAAAAAGATACAGGTTTCACAATAATTTCATAAAATATTTATGAGATAATTTTATTGGAAAATAAAAATTAAAACATAAAGTCAAATCTTTAGAATCTTTTAAATCATTTATTAAAAAACCAATCTTTCTTGAAAATTAATTTTTTAAAAAAAATTCAAACTCCATTCTGAAATTTAAATTAATTATATAAAATCTACAAATTTCTCATATACCGTGGAAGATAATTTATTTGAAAATATCTTTGAAAAATGTAATGAAATCTTGAAATCATTCCGTGGTCCTGAATATGTAAATTGTTGTTCATTTTATGAATGATAAAATTAAATCTTAATTTCATATTTTCAGTGAAATACAAAGGGGTGTTTGTTTAAAAAGGAAAGTCAATATTTCTTTTGAAAACACCTAAAAATGTTAACAATGGTTAAAAATTATTTTTAATATTCACTATTAAATAGTAATTTTTTTTAAACTCTTTTTGAAAACTTTTTTTTGAGAAAAGGGATTTCATACTATAGAGAAAAATAAATTCAAATTTTTATAAAAACATTATTTAGAACTGATTAGTATATAATGAATGTAAAATTAACTGAAACACTTATTATCATTAAATTAAATTCAAATAATATAATTCACAAGTTTTCTGATAAATAGATCATAATATTTCATCATCAAAGACATAATCATTCACAATACCAACAAATGATGAGAATGCAACATTAAAACATTCCCACATTAATTAAATTCAATTATAATCGTCATGAATAATTAAAAATTAATAACACAAAAATATCAGGAAAATAAATAAATAAATTACATTTCATGTAAATGGGGATATATAAACACTATATAAAAGAAGATAGTTGAATAAAATAACATATGCATAAAGTAATGACCATTTTGAAAAAATCCCTTATAGATTTGGTAGCATTTGAACAGTAAAGCCCATGAAATATAGATACTCATTAAGATAAGTAAATAACCATTTATTTAAGTATAATAATAATAATTTTAATTTTTCAGAAACACATACACTATTTAAATGAAACACATGATGAAAATTTAATATGTCTCACAGAAGAAAAAAAGTGAGATGGAAATCACTTACAACATCAATTATATTTTAAATTCTAATACCCAAAAAACTATGGACTAAAAAAAATTTATAATCATATAATTAAATAATTCATGATAAACATTCCAAATATCTAGTATATACACCAAAAAACTAGTGGTGAATTTTTATATGTCCCCCAGAAAGAAATGTGAGACTAGAAATCCATTACCACTTTAGCAATATTTTGAAACAAAATCCCAAATAAAAAATAAATTAAAATTTAACATTAAAAATAATTAAAAGGTGAATATTTATGATACAAAATATTTAATGGGTGGTATATACACCAAAAAAAATAAATGAGTGCTGGATTTTCCTTTCTCTCCTACAAACAAAAGAGAGACTAAAATACATTACACTAACTCTTAACATCCTTCACACATGTTTGAGCCAAATATTTAAAAGATATAATTTTAATATAAATATATTAAATAACTATATTTATATATATCATCACATATATGACTTTATTATGACATTTTATTACCAGTTTGTTAAAAATTCATTGTTAATGTCATGATGGGGGGAATGAAAACATTGTTTTTCGTATATGTTTTGATTTGATATTTTTTAGTCCTCTAAAAATAATCATAGTTCAATAATGTATGTAATTTTTATCATGAAAGAATTATCATTTTTATACATAATTAGTCATTTAATAATAATAATGATATATGTTTTTTAGAAATGAAGTTTGTTATGATCACCGAGATGGTAGGTCGTACGTACAAATGAGTAATGTTTCTATTTTTCAATGATTGTTTTGGAAAAAGATGCGTAATATTTTTTATTTAAATAATGACCATCATATCATAAATAAAATAGTATAACTTTAAATATAATTTTACATTTCACCCACTGGGTTTGGTGATGAAAAGAGCGTGTCACATTTTATTGTTAATGGAGTACTCCACATTTTTATGAACAATGTTAACGTCTTTCAGTGAGTGAAAAGTTAAGAATGAACATTATATATTATGTTTTAATAATGTCAAATATATCATTAATATCTTCATTATGTAATGCATTTTGAAATTATTAATTAAATTTATACTTATTATCTTCCATGTAAATAATCAGTAAAAAATGAATAACATCGCTCCACGAGGTAGTAGTCCCCTATACACAAGAGAGACATTTTCATACCACCAAAGGAAGGGAAAATAAGAATGTATATATGATATAATAATAAAATAGGCATAAATATGTTATTAATGTAGTATATATAATTTATATCCATCTTCATACACAATCAATATAGGTGGTTATTGAAAAACGTATGAAATAATTTCAGGAGGTGTATGTCCGTCGTACACATGAATGATGGTTTCATAACCCATTTAAGGGAATTAGGGATAGAATTAGGTAATTAATATAACAAAAAACTATCAATATATTTAATATACTTATTTTATATATTATCAAGGTTTAATAATAATTTATTTAATTTCAGCAACATATAAGATAAAAATTCTAGTAGAAGAACATTGCCTCTTCTTTAGATAACATCCATAGGATTTCAGCAATATCGTTCCTATGATTGATTTATATATAGAATAGCACATAGATAAAGAGATGATGGAATATGGGAATTTATTTGGGAAGACATTGGAAAAATCAAAAGGGTTATAATGTGTGAAGAGGATAGAAGAGTTTGTGGCCTTTTATAAGTTAGGTGTGTGGTACAATTGTATTTTTTGAAAAAATTGTGTACCCATGTTTTTTACATGCCAAAAGGGGTTAAAATGGAGTATTATATATCCATATACAGAATAAGCTAGAGATATTTCCATAAAATATATTTTAGATATTTTTATGTCATTTTAACCCTTCAATGATTTTTAACCCCCTAATAAATCCATTTTTATTATAACCACAATAATTAATTTTTACGATTTTCACTTTAAAATTTGGTAAAATATTACTATGATCTTATTTGATAAAATAAATTATTATTATAAAAAAATGGAATCCATTTTTTCAAATTAAACTCAACTAATTTGTTAATTTTCATTTTAAATTAATTCTGCAGATGTGATTAGAAAGCTACTTTTCAAAGATAAAATTTCCCAAAGATTATAAGGGTTTTATATGAAAATTAAAAATAAAACAAAATAAAATTATCTAAATTATATATATATATATAAAATTACATGAAAAAATTTTCAATCAAATTTATAATGTAATTTCATTTTATAAAAAATACAAACAAAAAGACAGTTTTTAATTAAAATTCATTATTTTTAACAATTTATAAAAATTTAATATTTTTTTTAAAAATTCAAAACATAGCATTAAAATAATTATTAAAAGATGATTGGAAAAATAAAATTTATTTTTAATGGAAATTTTCTTATAGTGTAGGAAATTATTTTTAAAATAAGTGCACCAAAATGTGACACTTCTTATTTTAAGAAATATATAGCGTGTAAGTTTAAAATTGTATTCATTATTATCACTTGTCTTGAAAGTGTATAATATGAATTTTATATAGTTTAATTAATATATAATATATAAATTTAATTTAAATCATTCACCAAAAGTTTTTTGTTTTATTTTTGGAGGTAAAATTTGTTAGTTTTCATAAAAATTGTTTTCAAAAAAATAATTACTTTATTTACATATAATTTTTATCCTAATTCTTAATTAACTGACCACTAATGAATTAATTTTATATAAATGTGTAAACCATATATTTTCATAATTATGTTAATCCTATACATACCAACCATTCTAAGGGCTAGGTGATAACTATAATATAATATTATTTTAGTAATATGAAATGTTCCATTTAAAATAAATGTTGCGTCTAATGTAAGATGAACTCAGTTTTATGTGTAACATAAAAAGACAAAATATTAAATTCATTTTTTTTAAAAAAATTTATAAAATCTTGAGGTGTTACATTCTATCCCCACGTAAGCAAAACATCACCATAAAATTTATTCTCCTCCATTAATGTTTTAAAATTCTAAAAGATACATTATATAATCCCACATCCTTCAAATGAATAATAAATCATCCCATAAAAAGAGAAATTTGAAATCATAAAGGTTACATAATGTAACACATAATTAGATTACATCTTATGAGAACATAGGCGGGATGTAAAAACATCAACCTATATAAACAAATAACACCCAAACAATGATGGAGGCTGATATTGAACATGGTCCAAATTTAAGGACCAATAATCTATATACCAAAGAAGAGTGAAATAGGTCATTGATATCCTAAAAACATTGATTATATGAGTTTTTTACTTCAGGATCATTTTTCTAAGGATGGTAAATGTCTTTTTCCATCTAGACAATAATCATATGAAAGTGTACTTACATGACATCTCTCTTTCATAGGAAAACATTCTTCCTTTTGTTGTACCTTTATAAATTTTAACTTCATCTTTTACTCCAAGAAATGAAGATGTATTTTTTCAATTCCTGAAGCATTAGTAGTTCATATGATCCTTAAAATAATTATAGGTCATTCCATCTATCTCTTGTTGTGAATTTTTTTTTAGAAAATGTAATTCAACAAGGATAAACATTTATATGATGAATAATCCATTAGTCACTAGAACCTCATGAGGAGTTAGACAGAAAAAATTTAGTAAACGAATATACTTTTATCACTTCAAAAATTCAAAATTTATAAACAAGGTTAGTAAATTTCTCTAAATCTACATAAATTTAATTCCTCATTTATCAAAAAGTACATATAGATTTCCACATACTAGATATGTTAATACGTTTATCATGTATTCCCTATAAACATGGAAATAACATGAATTTACCAAAAAAATTATTGAAAAAAATACATGCTCTCTCATTCCTTACATAAATAGCATTTTATTAGATATATTAAATAAAACCAAAAAAGTAGACTCCATCAATGATAGTATCTGACACTTTTTCAACACACCATTAATGAAATCAGTTCTATCAGAATAACTTATTCATATCAAACATTTATTTATCTCGAAGTTAATATATCATCATCCTTGAAATATAAATGTTTATATTCCTTTAATACAAATACCACGATTACATTAAATCACATTTCTATTCCACTAGTACCATTTTTAACATTGTTCTGAAAATCTATAATGAAAGGATTATACAGAACAATAATTATATATTTCATGAATCATATAATTTAATCCTATAATTATAATATATTAATACTTTAGTCATCCCACTTGGATATGAAATTGTTAACTAGGATTTATCATCTTGACTAGGGGAAGATCGCAGGAAAAAACCCTAGGATACTTTTCTTTCCTCAGTGACGACGAAGGACCCTGCACCGGCCCCTCGTCCCTCGGTGGGGGAGGGGGCTTCATTGCTAATCAAGAGAACTGGTCCAGCCTTTCACCCCTTTTATAATCTGGATTTCCTCCCTCCTTTTCCAAAAGAATAAATAAGTCCTAAAGTTTCAGAGCTCATTGATGGCGCCCCTAAACTTTCGATTTTGATCTATGAATTCACGGAAACCTCTGACCTTCTAAATATCACATTGTTTTCCTGCTTCAAGAAGTGGAGCCCTCTTGTTGATGCATTTGATAGGTTTATCTTTAGCCCAAGGGATCTGCAGGAAAGGGTGATTGTCGGTTTTCTTGACAATGGGAACATTATGATTCGATTTGAATCTGAAGCAGACCTCATCAAAGCTTGGTCGAGCGCTCTGCACAGCATCAACGGGTTCTGATTCTTCCTCCTCCGATGTTCATTAGGCTTTCATATGAATCGTGATTCTCTATCTTTAGCGGTTTCGGTATGTTTTCCTAACCCCCTTTTCCTTTCCAGAATACTTCTATTATCCGCATGCTAGGTAATGTTGTAGGTAGAATTTTATGCTCGGATAGTCGCATCGAAGCGATATGCCACTCGGTTAATCCAAGGGTCTGAGTGGAAGTTTACACTTACTAAACACCTTTCGATTATTTTTATATTACGAACCGTGAGGAGTATAGGTGTAGGAAACAAGTCATCTATGAGAGCTGGACAGATTTTTGCTCCTCTTGCAGTCGTTTGGGCCATGATTCAGAGGTTTGTCATCTGGGTCTTCCAGTCATTGGAGTCCGTCACTGGGAAATTTAGTCTACATCAACGAGGGAGGTGAGTGGAAAGGGTAAAGCTCCTGATGTCAGAGTGGATACTAGGATGATGCATCCACAATCAGGGGAAGGCGGTGGGGGGAATGTTCAATCATATCGGCTGGTGGAGAAGGACCAACCAGCAAGCGACTCTAACAGGGCTGCTGAGAGCTCCCAGGGGATGTATTTGGGGAGGCATGTCATGTTTCCCTGATCTGACTTGTTAGGGGAAGGCATTCATTTTTCTGGATCAGCTGTGGATGAGAATGATCAGGTTCTTTGTGTTCCCGGTGGTATGGTTATTCCGGCCAACAAAAAGGTTTCAGAGGTTCTGCAAAGGCTAAGACAAGATTTGGATTTACCTACTTCTTCCATGGATAGAAAGGGTATGGAGCAGGATGGGGAAGGAAGGATTTATAGCATGGAGGAGGTGTTCATCAAGACCAATTCTAAGGATCCAAAAAACCTAGATAATCTGGCTAAACCTATTATAGTGCTGAGAAACAGGTTTGAAGGGCTGTCTGGGGACATACTGGCCGCAGATCATGAGGAGGTTGTCTTGGCAGGATGTGAAGATGGTGTGGTGATCATGAAGAGTCACTAGGTTGGATGTATGGGGAATGAATCGACTTCCTCTAGTGAGGAGGTCCAAAGTAACGTTGAAGCAGGAGACTGCATAGAGAAGGAAAGTGCTGGGAGGACTGAGGAAGATTTTTCAGGGTTGGTTGGTGGTGAAAAAATACTGGAAAGTATTCAGGTTGTTGACATGGGGGAGGAGATGCATTCCATGGTTGTGGATAAAGCTGCTACTGTGGATTTGTGTTCTTCTTTGATGGAGAGAAACACTCTAGAGCAGAGGTCGGGGTTCAACATTGTGTGTACTGATTCTGTGTTGAGGGAGAAAGCCAGAATAAGAAGTGAGAGTTCTAGGGGAGGGAAGGAAAATATGAGCGGATTAGTTGGCCGTTCATTCTATGATGTGGTTCAAAGTGGGCGACATATGATGGATCCAGCTGAAGGCCTGTTATCTACCACATGAAGTAGAAGATAAGGGAAGGATTACTCATATCTTCATTGGATGATGCAGACTAGATCATCTTCAAAGAAGTATAATGAGGTGACATTGGATTTTAGAATGGGAAGCATGGTCATGGAGGCATCCCCATATCATTCCTTCCTTGATCAGCTTAAGATTTGGGTTCAGAGCGGAAGCTTTTGGAGACACCCAGATTGGGAATCGACTACTCGAGAAGATGACTCCTGCATAAGAGGCGGTGATGAATCTGGTTATTATGATGTGTAAAGCGGTGTTGGTTTGCATTGTCTGATGTTTGTTCATCACTTTTTTGTGTTTGTGGTTGTTATATGGGATATCAAAAACCCACAAACAGGCTTTTAAAATGGAAAAAATGGTTTGCAGTCAGTTGCAACTTGGATTTATCATCTTATTCCTTAAAACGTATTTCATTTCATATTCAACTCATTATCTCTTCACCATCATCCGCAAAACCATTACTCTTACAACCATGTGGATTTTATTTGTGATCTTTTAGACTAGGAAATCTATTTTCATAATTCCCAAACCTTTCAAATTTAAAACATTTAAGATTTGATGATACCTTAGGGAGACCGTTATTTTTATCCATTATGTTAACTGAACGTTTCATTTTTTACTTTACAGTTAATTACATATTTTCATTATTTTACCCACCCAAAACATAATCTCATTCTTTTGATACTAGTTTTGTGTCATTCTTATAAAATTATCAATATATAAGAAACTTAATATTATGTCCTCCATGGTATCCACTACCGAATTCTCATCGAACTATATCCTTCTATTATTTTATGAGTCTAAGTGTTGGTTAAGGTACACATTATTTTTCATGATCCATGATAGATTATTATGAATATTCATTGTATCTTTATGTCTTGTCATCAACTCCTTTCATGTCTTATCATCAAATGGCCTCTCAGATTCAATATTAACTCTATTCCTTAAATATTGGGCCATTGTCTACTGCAAAAAAATCATAGTGTAAGAAATTATAAAAATAATTGAAATACACATAGTAAGAAAAATAATTTGTAGGATATCTATATGATGTCAACTTATTTTGAATAAATGAAAACATATATTTAATCTAGGTCATTATTTGTCTCTATTAATGTCCCCCAAGATGTTTAATATAGTGTTTTTCAATTTCTCAAGCATATCCCTTGGGAGTATCAAATAAGGATCATAATAAAGACATTTATCATACAATTGGTTAGGATAGATTCCATCTCAATGTGCTATTTTCAGGGTTATTACACTTAATTACCTCTATATAGGACCAAAATATAAATGTAGATGTTTAATTACAAGTGGGGGGTGAATTGTAAGATTAAAAACATTCATTTTTAACCATAGGTAAAACTATGTTTAACAAAGTTAAAAAACGTAAATTCATAAAACCAATTTTAGTTCTACGAACATGCTAAGTCCCATAAATGTGGTTCCAGTAAATAAACATAAGGAAATTATACAAGGAAATGATTATACCATAATGCATATAAAAACATAATTATTAGAGTTATACGAAAGTACAAGAAAGTATTAGATATTTATACATTATTTCTTTACCAAGAAATGTTGAAGTAAAGTTGAAACAAAACAAGTAACAAGTATGAAATATTTTAACCTAAAGAGAAGGGTATAAAAAAACCTTGGATAAAGGTCCCATGATTTATACATTTATGAATGTCCGTCTTACACACCCCAGGGTAAGCCCTCAATAGGAATATCATAATCTATCTTCTTTCCCTACAAGCCCTCGAACATTAAGGTAGTCTGGACCTCTATCTTCATATCCACAAAAGTCCTCGAAATTTATGGTAGTCCGCACTTCTATCTTTCTATACCCGGAAGTACTTCATTGTACACAACAACAATCAGAGTTATACAAAGAATGCAGAATAATATGTTTAGTACACATAAGGCATGAGAGACACTCTCTCTAGAAATAACATTATCATCATAAAATCTGTAGATAATTCTTAGTGTAGTATCTATTTTTGAGCTAAGTCAAATGATCACCTATTTATAGGAACTTCTCCAACAGTCGGCTCCCTCCCCCAACGATCATATTTTCACTTGAATTTCAGAGGGACCTGTACACATATCACTCAAACAATGATTAATAAAAAATAGAATTTATGACATCGTTTCATAACTATAACAAGTGTAAGAAAAATAAGGCTGCTTAAGAAAATCTAATTTTTCAGAGTTTAAGGAAAAATAATGTTCGGAATATAACCAAAAAAACATTCAGATATAATAACACATGGTTATTTTGAGTCTGAATTTACAAGAATTCGGTGTCTGAATTTTAGAGAATTCAGAGTCTGAATTTCAATGTATTTGGATTGTGAATTTAGAACATGAAAATAATATACTCTATATTAATGAATTTATAGGATTACAAGGTTTTAAAAGGGATGCCAAATTTTGGACATATGAATAAAAATGTGTTAGATTTATAGTAACTACAAAATGATCATTGGAAACATAGGTAAGGATAAATTTCCTTGGGGATGGAAAATTATACTTACTAAGATAATTATTAGGGTAACGATAATTTTCATTAAGATAGAGAGTTTGTGATTTTCAATACAAAGAGGAATGGAAAAGTCATAAGGAAACATTATTGACTCAAAACTCTATTCTAGAGCCCAATCCACTTATAAAATCCGAACATTGATATAATTTCATGGAAACTGCCTATTCTATCTTTTACCAAATTTTCGGTACATTTTCCTATACTTTGAATCATACTTATACTTATCCTTAAAGTCATCCTTATACATCACTTAAAAATATTTCTTGGTATCTCACTAAAGTTTTCTAATCTTAGTTTAAAAAGATTAACTAATCCTTTCCACTGATGCAAACTATATATTCCTAGGCTTTAAATATATAAATATGACATCATTTTTTATTAATATACAATACATTACAAAAAGACATTATTTAGAATAGTAATAGCTCATTGTCATTAGAAAATAGATATAAAATATTATACTTTTATGAAATATCTTCAAAATATCCCATAAATATCATACCCTTTGGTACTCTTCCTAATATTTTGATACTTCAAACCTTTGTTCATATCCAAGGGAATCTAAAAATGAGAAATGGTGAGCTTAAATGACCAGTAAGTGTAAAAAAGGGAGATATGAAATTATACCAAGAACATAAGGGTATGAAAATAGGATATTAACATTTTATAACAACATCGTACATATTAAAGATCAAAATTATGAGTTATGGAACAAGAATTGGCAGTTTATAAGAAATGAATCATAAAGAAAAACATAGAACATGTGAAATGAGAGTATAAGATTATAATATGACATGGAATTTTGGAATAAAAATAACCATAAAAAAATAAATTACATAGTATTAATGGATCCCAACAAAGGATTTCATATTAGAATTGGTTCACTCTCCAAACAATCATAGTATTTACGTTTCACTCCAATGAAATTAATAACTGAAAAATTCTCTTATCAAACCAGTTTCACTCCATCTTCCAATCCATTCTATATCTTGAGATACAAAAATTTACCTAATTCATTGAAGGGAGATATAGGACTCACTATTTACATTATAAAAAGTAGACATATGTCTACCACTGGATCATAAAATATTCATCATATCTTAACCCATGACATGAAATCGGTTTCATAAAAATTGATTCATATCATATATTTTTAAAAAGATATAGGTTTTATAACCATTTCCTTATTTCATCGTTTTACAACCCATGGAGAAATATTTAATTTTCATAATAATTTTAGAGCGGTATAACCTGTGGAATAGAAACAGATTTCATAAATGCGTTATTGTAAAAACCATTCATAGAAATAATAATAAGGTTATCTCTGGTTCATATCAATAGAATATAGTAAATTACATCAAGGCATGTCATCATAGACTATGATTGATTAAAAAAACAGAACATATTAAATAGTTTTGTGAAATATAAAATTTTATTACAAATCACTTATTTAAAACAATAAATTCATTAAATATTTATGAAAATATTTTTTTGAAAATAGGCTACAAATATTACAAAGGAAGAATTAAAAATCATTTGAAACATTTATTCAAAAAAATATTTTTTCCATGAAAATAAACATTAAAAATTTAATAATTCTAATATTTTATATCCATTTAAATGAAAATAAACATGAAAACTAAAAAAGGATATTTAAAAATAATTTAATACATTACATATATAGAATATACATTCTTATTTCAAAAACACAATTTAACTTTTACTGAATATCCATTTTTACACTGAACTCATTTATTTAAAATAAAAAAAATTCTACATATAAAGGAAAAAAATTTGTTTCAAAATAATTTTTAATCCTTTTAAAGAAGATCGAAATCAGTTAATTTCCATGTCAATTTAAAATTCTATTAATTATGTTCTTGTTAAAATAATCAAATCATTTCAATTTTTTATAAAATTGAAATGAGATTTATTTAGAAAGAAAAATGAAAATTTCTTTTAAAAATTAAGACATGGTTAAATGTTATTTTGAAAGTTTATAGGAAAATATAAAAATATTTTTGAAAAAATATTTAGATAACATGGTTTTGGAAGATAACTGATTTTTGACCAAAGAGGGAAATAATGCTGGATTTTTGATAAAATCATTCATTTGAACATAAGAGTAAATGCATAGTGTAAACTCTTTAAAAAAATGTATTCTAAATGAATAATCATATGATAATAAAATTGTTTTTATTATTGAGGAATGAATCATAATATTTCATCATCAGAAACATAAACATACACAATCCCAATAAACGATGTGATTATAACATAAAATCATTACCACATTGGTAATTTTAAATTTTAATCTTCATGGAGGAATAACATTAAATGGAACATAAAAAATCATGAGAATAAATTAATTCATGTTATTATATGTCAAATGGTCTTTATATAAAACCCACAAAATGTGATATGATTGCAACTTAACATATGTCTCAAGGATCAAAAATTGAGACAAAAAATAATTACAGATTTGGAAAATCTTGAACATGAATCCCCATGAAAGATAAATCCACAATTTTTTTAAAATAAAAATAATTTTATGAATATGAAATGTAAATCTAATTAATGGGAATTATACATAAAAAAATAAACATGTGCTAAAAATATCATGTGTCTCAAAGATGTAATGATTGAGACATAAATTTATTACATCTCTAGAAATCATTTGAATCATAAGACCCAATAAATAATAACATCAAATAAAAATATAAATATCCTAAAAATAATTAAATTTAATATATAACACATCTATGGGGTAGTATATAAACTTGAAAAAGAAACTATTGGTGAATTTCTGGGTCATTGCGAAATAAAGACATACTAGAAATCCCTAATCGCTTTAGTAATCCTCTAAATAACGAGACCCAATAAGGAATAAAATAAAATGAAACATTAAATACCATTAATATGAGGATTTTCATGAAGTAAAATGTAATAGGGGTAGTATATAGACAACATAAGAAGGAAGAATGGTGATTTTTGATAAGTTTCCCAAAAATAGAAGAGGGACTAGAAATCCCGTACCATAATTCTTGACTACCTTCACAAACTTTCGACCATCCTATATAATAAATATAAGTTTATTATAAATATATAAATGAAAAAAATCATATATATAACAAAATATATATCTCGATTATGTCCTTTTATTACATGCTTTTTTAATAATTCACTATTGGAAAAGTACCCTATACAAACAGTTTAAAATCATTTGTATAGCCCAAAAACAAATGGTATATCCAATACCAGTGGTTCTGTGAACCTTAGGTATTTTTGGAGTTGGTATAGGCATATACAAATGGTTTCATTTAAACAATAGGTATAAACCAAGACCAAATACGAATACCCCCAAGGTATAGTAAACTGTGGATATAGAATCCTATCGAAGAGTAATTCATTCAAATATTTCCAATACTATTTGTATATATTCTTATCCCAGATACAAAATAGAACCATCCTATACCTTTTATAAAACCTAAAAATATTTTACAAACCATAGTATAAATTATTACTATAAAACTATTATATATTTCTCATCAGACTTTATGGTTATCAATGCATTTCAAGCCATTTACAGTACTATAACATACTTATAAAATCATCACAACCAACTTGTTATATTAGTTAAACATAATCTAGCCATATTTATCTTCACAATAATCTCAAAATTTTTATGGGATTAATATATCCCTCATCACCACTAGTGCCATAGTAAACATTAAAAACGTCATTATCTTCACTCTCTCCTTGAGCACATATTTTATCACATTGACCATAGTCATCATCATCATAACCACCACCACCACAATCATCACCGCAATAATAATAATAATAATAATCATCATTGTCATTATCATAATCATCCTCACCCTCACCGCTATCACCATCACAAGGAGAATCACTACCTTTTCCACCATAAGTATCCTTATTGACATCAGTCAGTGCATAAAATTAAGTTATTATTTTTTCATACATGAATCAAAATCATTACCAGCATATAAAGATAAGTAATAGACATATCACCATTATAGAGTTTAGGAAATATTCATTGACTTCTTACATCATTATTGGGATTATATAGATATTTTTTTGGAAAAATCTACCTCTACATGAGGGTTTTTATATTTTTTATATGAGACCATTTAAAGGCACCCAACGAGGGAAAATATAAACAGGCGATAAAGCCTTTTCTGAGTCCACATCTAACTCTCCCATAGTTCACCTTTAATAATACCAATATTTAATGACAATTTTTTCATTTCTTTTTCACTAAGGGCCTCCATGGAACAATATTGAATGTGAAAACATGTTATTTAAGTATTAATTAAATTTCCTATTTTGAAATTTAAATAAATGTACCTAAAAAAATTTCTTATGTCTATTAATTTATAATAAATTCATATTTTTTCCTCCTAGTTGAGTAAAAAAATTCATATGGAACAAATAATTCATTTACCAGTGTCCCATTTTTAAAATGACATTTATTATTATGATAATATATATTTTTTTCATATGAAATTAAAAAATTAACTAACTTTTTTTTAATACATGTTATATTTACTAAATAATAACATAGATGTAAAAAATTTCCACAAAAGATTAATTTAGTGTGGTGAGTCACTGTGTGGTAATAAATTCAATTCTCACATTAGATTAATATTCATTGGAGTAGATATACTTGTGATTATGTTAATGTTATTATCAAATAGGAATTATGAATAAGGAGGAATCTATGTTAGAATAATAATATATTTAGTAAATAATTTTAAAGTAATCAATTTAAGTTACATAGGTGATTAACAGAACCTAAAATGAATTAGAATTTTAGTTGTTGAAGAAATATATAAAATTAAGAATCTTATAACTAGATCATATGGTATTATTAATAAAGGAAAACTATATCAATTTACCACATTGTCTATATCCTTTAGTTGTTTCTAATTAGGATATAACTAGACCATATGTTATAATTCATAAGTGAAAAGCATATAAGGTAAAAACATGGTCTCTTTCAACCGATATTTATAATAGTGTGTGACTTGTTCCCTATAAAACTGAAATATTATTATAGTTTATTTTTTATAAAAAAATATATCCATGATCATAGAGGCTTCCATTATATAATCATATCCTTTTGTGCGATATGTTTCTTCAAAATTATTCAAAAATAGTATTATCAATTGGAATTTTAATTTAAGGAGACTAATAAATCATAATTAGATAATTTTATCCTATTGATAATTATAAATCGGTAACATTATCTTTTCATTAATAATGGGGGATCACTTTTTTAGAGTGTAAAAATTTATATGATAATATTATTTCTTGTTAATTAATTAAAAGTTGAATCTCGTAATGGGTATATACCATGATATGTTTTTCCCAAATAAATAACGTATAATAATTTAAAAATATTATTTGTCCTTAGTGAATTAAAGAAGGGGTTATTATTGTCCCATATCCTAATATTTACATTGTTATATCAGGTTTGTTGATAGGGGGGTGTGGTTTGATGATAAGGAAAAGTATAATGGGTGGTATCGTTATATGAACAAAACATATTTTCCAGGGATTATTTACTAGAATGTTAGAATAAATAGTTTGTTGATAAATCCAATTTTTAACCCCAAAAGTATTGAATTTTGAGTACAATCGCGTTTATAATGATTAATTGGCCTCGTTGAATAACATGGTTACTCAAAATTATTTCATACACTAGGGATTTCCTTATAGAATAGGAGTGATTAACTAGATAATCATATATAGGTAAATTTTTGTTGTCATTAATTGATTCAATGAATTCAATCCAAATTAAAAATTAGTATTGGAAGTAGAATTTTTTTTAAATAAAATAAAAATTTATAACTCTACAATCATTGTTTCATTTTTTAACAATTAGAGGAAAAATAAGGATAGAATACACATATACAAATATTAATTTATGTGAGGGTACTGATAAAAAAAATCTACATTGAAGATCCCATATTTGATGGTTTTATTTCTTATCAATAAGGATAATTACCTTTTTAGGACTGAAGATTTTAGTATGTGTGGAATAAGAGAATGGTTTATAAGTGTGTTAAGGGTCCAAATCATGTTTATAATTGAATGGATTGCCTAAAAAACTTTCATTGGGAACAAATAAGGTTAAATTGATATAAACACACATTATAAGAAGACAAATGTAAATGGTGAGGTATTTTACGGTTTCTAAACTTTTTTGGATCATTTTTTTAATAAATTCAATGAATTATTATATTAATTTGTAACTCTAAAGATGTATAACATACATTTCATATAGAAAATTAATATAACCACTAATGTAGTATAGGAATTAAAAGAACCCCCAAACAAGAAAGAATGTTTTAGAAAAACTCTAACTATTCAAGATGATCATAGAGAGTGTCTAAAACGGCATGGGTCAGTGTGGGTGGTGAGAGGTGATGGGTTCTTATAATTATCTTTTACGACGGACATGATATACTGCTAAAGGAAACTAGAACATGGATCAGTTTAGGGAGTCTCTTATGGAGTGTGTTTTATTAAAAGAATGTGGTTTCATGATGTTATTTCTAATGTGTGATATATAGTTTTAGATTATTTTGTTTTTTAGTATGTCAAATGAAAATGATCTAATAAATTATACATGGAATTTAATGAGTAAACATGTTATTGGAATATTATTTATTTAATCATAGGTTACCAAATTTGGATATGGGGGAGATTTCACCACCTTCTATTAATGAATTAAGTATGAGAACCAAAATAAATAATAAGCTTCCCAAATAATATAGATTCTAAAAAATGAATATATCATATGACGCACATGAGAAGAACATTATGTAATAATAATCATAGAATGTGATTCTTGTTTATGTTGTGCTATAACGCTTCATCCCATATCTTAAAAGGAAAAATATTATAATATAAATATTTTAACACATTTAAATTCCAATATGATGTGGAAGGTGTTGAAAGTAGTATGATTTGTTGAATTATATGTTGTAAATTTTTTAAATATCACATTATGGTTAATGTTCCATGTATTTTGTAGGATATAAGTAAAAAAATGATATAGTTTTTTCATTATTATAAAATTAAATTTTAGGGAATTAAATACCGATATTTTAGGAAATTTGTATGTAAAAACCCTAAGGAATATATCCAAACATTATGACCAATATTTAAGAGATTCGAAATATTGGAGCAAATGTTGAATGATAATATAAATTTTTATATAACTTCTACAAGAATATGAATAATATTGCAAAATGTAGTTTTGATGATGATAAATATTTTGTGAAGATGATAGTAATAGAAAGAAGAAGAGAAGACTTTGACCAGTGAAAAAAACTACGAAACCTTCTTGAATTTAAAAGATAACCAATTAGAGGTTAATGAAATAAATATCAAAGAGATTAATAAATTTCTATAACATTCATGAAATATTTGTTAATATTATATTCATGATAAATATAAAAATTGGGAAGACATGTCTAGAATATGTATACATGAATAATAGTCCTTTAGCAAAAGTGTCTTGATCATGGGATAAAAATGGAAAATGATAAAACTACTCATGTTTGAACAGCCCAAAATTATGAAAGTACTAATTTTTTCAAACAGTGTTCTTCTAATATGATTTATTAAAAATGATAAAATTTCATATAAAAATTAATTTCTATCATCTATATAATTATAATTATAAATATAATTGAGAAAGGCAACATCTATATCAAAATATGATAATTATAAAAAATTAATTATTTCAAATAGTGTATGTTTCAATGATAAACATTTAGAAAATTTGGTAATTAAAATTGATGATAAGACAAATATAATAATATTTGTGGATAAAATAATTTATATAAGTGTTGGATCCCAAATGTATTCCCAACTTATTGTTCATAAAATCTATAAACATCCATCCTGTTTTCAAAAATTTGGACAACAAGCTCTAAAATGAACAAAAAAATAATATCGGGCATTGGTTGGACAATTATAAGTTTGGGAGCCCAAAAATTAATTGTTCTGATTATTATTCAATATTTTATGAAATATAGATTATTTTATTTCTGTTCCTATCAATATGAAAAATATTAAAGCCTATCTTATAAAAACGTCCCACAAAATTTAAATTTATAAGATAAATCATTTAGATTTAAGTAAAAAGTTTAAATATAGATATGATTTCTATACATATTAATTTACACAGTTCCTCTCATGCTTCAACATTTTAATGTACCCCAATATTTGAATAAACATCATAACAAACCTGTTCTTTTTTCTCAGGCAACTAGAAAAGTGATATTCAATTCAATAAATAATAATAAATTTTAAATAAAATACATAGAAGAGTAATAATACAATAAAAACAATTACTCTTAGAATATATGACCTTTTCATGGTATTGTCTAGTTGGATGATAAATGAATATTGGTACACTCTCAAATTTAGAAACTATTATACTCATCCAACCAACATATAACTAATAATTATATGATCACCAAAATGATTCATGTTCCATAAACTGTACAACCTTAGCATCTTGAAAGTCAAAAAAGTCAAACAAGCACTAAAAAACACATTAATTAATATATGTAATAAATAATATATATATATATATTGAAAAAATTACTACCCAAATCTACACCCATGAAATATAATTCATTTTATTATAGATATTCTTCTAGGAGACTAGTTGAATAAGATTTATATCATTGTATTTAGATAATGTTATCTTAACACAAATATAATGTTTGTCAGTTATACCTTTCATTTGATTATATTCATTATAATCTACAGTTTATTTGTATAATGAATCAAAGAACCAAAAATATAGATTAGATCATGTGGAAAATTAGAATATCCCACTAAATAAGACAAAATAAAAAAATTACAATCAATTCACAATTCATGTGGGAAAAAATGATGTGATATTATTTGACACACTTATAACAAAATGATATAGTATAATAATTATTCTCTACTAGATTGATGGTATTTACTATATTGTAATCCACTAATATATGTAAATGTTCTAATCTATGTGTCTTGTCATCTACAAGTAGTGTTGTGGAATATGAAAGAGCGTAATCGTCAGATCATCCATGGATAGTAGAAAAGAAAGGTAATCTAGAAATTGTAGGATAAGTATATTTTGGATAATGAAATATCATAAGATATAGATATGTTATATTTCATAACATCTTATTAGGTGATTTAAACATTTTATGAGAATTATAGAATAAATATGATGATGATTCAGTCATGAATGGGAATATCCCCAAAAGCTCATTTGGAGGATGTAAAGGTGTAGTTGATGGGATGTATACTAGTTGGTTAGGTAGTCAACGAGGTACACTGGGTGATCCATGTATTTCTATGATATCCCTTTCACTAACCCATACTTATAGGATATATAGAGGTAAATTCAAGTTACGATGAATGCTCCTAAATAATTGATAAATAATAAGAACATGACTATAAATTTAATGTTGAATAAAAATATTAAAATTATTATACTCACATTAGGAAAAAGAGAAGGTATCAATAGTTAAAAAATTATTTTTTCATTATCAAATAGTATCTTTATTTATTTATTCAATATTATTCATATTTTGTATATGTTTGAGATTTAAATTTTATTGAAATAGTTTTTATAAATTATACACATAACATTATAGTCAAATTAGAAAAACAATTTCATAACATGGTTTAGAAACTATTATTTAAAACAATTTTATTAATGTTTTAGAAAACTATTTTAAAAAATCATATTCATGTCAATTTTTTTAATTAAAATAAATCCAATTAAATTCAAATAGAACAAGAGACACTAAACCAAATAACAAGGGAAATAATATACGATATATGTTATGCACAAAAAATATAAACTTAATATTTTATAAGATATAGAATTGAAAATAATTTTTAATTAATTCAATTTCAAACACAATCCTTTATGATGTTTTTTTTAAAATACATGTTTTCAATATGAAACTAATCTAAATAAATACAATTGTCTTTATGATAGAAAATGCTTACTCATGAATTACAATAACATGCCACTGAACATAAAAACCATAGAAGTATGGTATAATAATATAAATAAAAATCTTCCATAATTGATATAAATAACAATGATAATAAAATAATAATAACAAAAAAATGAATATTTATACTATTATAAAATTATACAAAAAATTTAATAAAGTATATGGATGTTTGAAGATGTATGATATTTAATATTAAATAATTTGTTTAGAAAAAATTATTCATCTTTATGTGGAAAAAAATGTATCACCTTTCTCTTTCAGTAAGCCCAAATAATATCCAATTATTAATCGCTAACACAAAAAATATGTTTTAATGACCAAAATATAAATAAATTGGGTCTATATATACAGATTGGTTAATGTTTTTTGAGAAAGATACCATTTAATATATATTATGAAAAAACATAATATTGGATATTTTAATGGAAATGAGGTATGGTATTATTTTCCAATTAATCCACATAAAAGATTATTAATGGAAAAAAATGTTACATTGCAAACATGTGGTAAAATAAGCTTGAACCATCTATAAATTGAATGGTATAAAAAATATACAAAACAAAAATTCACAAATTAATGAGAATGAAAGGTCACATTTTATGACAAGCATAATGAAAAATCAAAATTAAGGGAATACTAATATGACATAAAGTCCATTGATCATGCCCAAATTTTAACAAGTAGAATTCGATTAAGAGAAGAAAAAATTGAGCCATTCAGTGTTTTCCATTATCATATGAAAATCATCACAAGGCTATAATAAATGAAAATCATACTTCATAAATTTTAATTACAAAACATTCCAATAAAAGCCCTTCATAAACCTCTTAGTAAATCACAATATGAAAATAAAGAGAATGGTATCATTCATATTTCATTCACTATAAAAATGAATGAGGTACTTTTAATGGTTTTCATCCCTAGATTCATCAAAGCATGAACATGTGATGAGGTGGAAAGAACATTGATGATTCATTTGAATCCATCAAAATAATAATAAATAAATTTAAACAACTACAACATCCATAAAGATAATACTCTACATGAATAAAATATTGAGAGTGAATGATAAAAATAAACCAAAATCCATCCAAATATTCAATGAGAAAAAATATCATCTAGAAATCAGGATGTGGAAGAACAAAATAAAAGAGTTTTCATAGAAAAAAAGGCCATAAAAATATAAATACCTATTTTCATGGGTGTGTTCAAATGTAAAATGTAATAGAATAGTAAAAATTCCTCACAATATCCAGTGACAAAAATCAGAAATAGAATATATATATATATATATATTAAAATATCATTTATTAAGATTTGTTATAACAAAATAACCTAAACAAACCATTAATTAAATAACCTAGAATAATAATTATAAATTGTATTGTGGATATGTTTTGATACATAAATAAAAAATTAAAACCATATTTTTCATAAGAAAAGATGGAATTAGAACTCACTAATATAATATTTTTGACGATAAAAAAAATCCTTGAATATGGGGAGAAGTTCGAGGAGAAGAGAAGGTCACTAGTTTCTTAGGTGAAGTAGAAGATTGATCATTGTTGAATGCGTGAGGGTGGATGGATGAGTTATTTAAGTTGAATATATACAATGTTTTTTAGAAAATCATTGGTATAAGTTGGGATATACCATTGATGTTTCAAAAAATATTAGATTAGAATGATATCTTCTAATTTCTTTAATAAATTATTATTTTAAACTAAAACAAAAAACTCTATAACAATGATTCCTCCAAAAAATATGACTAGATTCATGGGAATAACCAAATTTTCCCATAAGTATTCAATGATAATATCATTTTCGTGAAATAAATAATTTTTTATTAGTGTTTGTTTTAATTTTCTTATTTTTTTGTTCCTATTACATTGATCATGGAAACATCATCTGTAGATTAATTAACATTACCTAATTATAACACTTAAACTTCAACTATAATTATAATAATAATAATTGAAGATGGTTTCAAAAAATGATGTTTATTATGTTCATGGAGACTATATGCCATAACTACGCATGAGTACTGCTTCCATTTTTCAACAATCATTTTATAAAAGAGGTATGTTATATTTTATCATTACATAGTGGTTATATTATCATAAATAACTTATAATTATAGTAAATATACTCATATATATCATCATTTGTGGTTTGGTTATGAAAACATATAATCGAATCACTTTTTGAAGGTGGTAGTCCACATGTACATGTATGATATTATCATAGTTCAGAGAGTAAAAAAGTTAAAAAACAAATTAAATATTAAATTTAAAAAACAAGTCATTAATATCTTAATTATGTCTTGTATATGAAATATTTTAATAATATTTATCCGTATTATATTCCATGTAATTTTTCAATGAAAACAATTGACATCCCTTTGTGAGACAGTAGTCCACTGTACACACAATCAATGTTATCATATATAACATAAAATAGAAATTAAAAAGTTATACATAATAAATAATATAAATATTCTAAAATCTATAGATTTATAGTCATAGTTTATATTACCCTCTTCCTCCCCTACCATCATGATTAATTTTCCCCCTCATACTTCCCTCATAATTAAACCTCTCATTTCTACTCCCCTACCCTCAATATTATTCCATCTGTGACTTTCCTCCTCTAATGTAGCCACCTGACCTCCGATCGATCCTCCTCCTCCCCCTCTGATGTAGTTCCAATAAACCTTGTCCACATTCCCATTGATGCAACTCTAACATATCCAACACACCACTATGAAAACAAGGATTTGATGTTCCCTCCAGATATTTCATTCCATTTTGATTCGACATATCCATGTATATATTTTCATAAAAACAATGATTTTAAAATATTAATGAATTTATATTGTTAATAAATTACTATAATGAATGGAATGTAGTATATTTTTTTATTGGAAACAAATATTTTTGGGTTATTTATATATTTAAGTAAGTGTGTTCTTTAAAAAATAATATAATTGATTGAAGAAGTATATATTCAAGAGGGTATATATGTTATTTTGTCAATCAATATACTTTCAAAACTAATATATTTCAGTTATCCATTATTATATGTTCTTGATTAATTTCCATTTACTATAAAATAAGGAATCCATGACACATTTAAATAAATTCTCTTAAATTAATTATAATCAATGTTATTTAGTCCAAAATAGATAAAATCTACTTTTATATTTCTATATCAATCCATAATTTTTATATAATCCAAATATTATTAACATTTTGTAGTGAATTTTTTTTATTAGTTTATCATAGAAACAAAACCATTTAACTCATTGAACATTTTTTACTAGGAAAAAATATGTGCATTCAGTTAAAAATACTATTACTCTTCACTAATAGGTAATTTAATAATTCATTATTGAAATGTATCACCTGCCAAACTAAATTATTTTTCTCAACGTTAGTGTTTTTTTGTTAAGAAGTCCAAGTCTACTCATTTTACCCTTCTTGTATTGATTTTCTCGTATTTATGATTTTATGGAAAATGATTCATTTTCTCATAATTAGTTTCCTGAGATTTTTTCCTTCACATGAAGGTACTTTATCTCACAATTTAACTAAAATTTGATATTTACAAATAATTGAATGATTTTTATGCCATCTGAATATATTTCCTTATACATTAACACATTTATGTTCCTAAAAATCATATAAAAACATGTTATCTATGATATTTTGGAAGAATACAATTGTATCAGTAGAACATTCGAAATACAGTTCATTTGTCCATAATCATTCATTATGCCTTCCAAATGTGTCATTTCAACAATAATAATATATATTCCATCAATATTTCTTGTTGATGGTCACTTATTTTATAAACATTTTAAAAAATAAACTGTTAAAATTACCTTGTAGATCATAAATTTAATATTATTATACTAAATAGTCATTCATTTTAAAATTTTTATAACTTGATCCCAACATATGAAAAATACCTTTCGTCAATCATGTAACATATCGTCAATTTATGAATATATCTAAACTAGAAAAATTGAGGCCACTTTATTCCCCATCATTTAGAGTATTACATTAAAATTCATTTAGAGTATGTTTTTTATGTTATCATAGAGCAAGGTTATTTTTATACTGGTTCTAGATCCAATATGATTGGTTGAGTGTATAAAATGTATTCTTATGGCATTCAAAAAAAAATTTCATCAAGTTCATTTAATTGTGTCAAATTTTCATGTTTTAATGCCTCATTGTTGTTAATGTTTTATACGTCAAATAATGATCTAATGATCCAGAACAATATCATGATTTTTCTGGAGTATTATGATTATATATGAATTTAATGGGTTAAGGGTTTATATTATTCATTTAAGTGGTTTTCCATTATACCACAAATATTATTATCAATAAAATATTAGTGACGTTTACTAGGATATTAGAATTTATTAGAAACTATAATATGAGTGTTATAAGTAGTTTTAAAATTGTGTTTTCATATAAACCAAACATGGGTGGCTCAACATTATTCAACAATGTTATTTATTAGATCAATTTATTCATTATTATCAAATTTTTGGTTTTCACTAATATAGAAATTTTGGTTTCCTTTATGGTGATTATTTTGTTAGAGATGTTTCAAGTATAATGTTTTATAATTCCCTAATTCTCATTCTTTATGTGAAACCCATTATTTGTGGAGTTTTAGTCTATTGTTTTTTGTATTATTATTTAAATATGTGGTTTATGTTTTAGTAGTTTATAATTTCATATGTATTTAAATAGTTTTCTAATGCTTTAGTGTTAATAAATTTAAAATATGCATCAATTTTATTTTACATGAATATTATTCTTCATTTGACTATATGGTTTGGGATGAATGGAATCCTTTAAAAACTATATGAATTGGGATTTAATTATATTAGTAAAGTTTATTAATAGCTTCCAGCCACTTGTGTCCAGAATATGAGTAGTCATTCAATCTCATATTACTATTTATTTTCTTGCATATTTTTATTATAATACAGGATCCCAAACAAAAAACCAAATTACTATATCGATTTCATCTTTTCACCTAATTTTTTGTAATAATTTATTTCCTTTATCACCTAATCCTTATGAAAATATCAATCAATGATATATTTTTCTCTTTAGATTTCTATTTTGTTATTAATGATTTATTGATTCTATTTTAAATATGTTCATGAAAATATGAGTTTTATGTTTATATTATTTAATTTTTTAAGATTATATGCTAATATTTTTTCTAAATTTTAGACTATAAATTCAATAGAGTTTACATGTTAATTTAATTAGACAAATAAATACACAAAAAACATAACATTGTTTAAATGTTGGTTATATTAACCAATTTTTTTTTACAATTTGGAAATGTTTTACATATTTATTTATTTGTTAATATATTTTATATTATTATAATATTATATGATAATAATACTTATGTGTTCAAACAAATGATATGCTAATATAGTTTATAATTTTATATGTTAATACAGTTCTATTTTTTATTGACCTTAGGTATGAGAAAATAGGAACTAGATCTATTATAATTAAATATTATTGTCATATGTAAAAATTTAGATATTAAAAAATCATTAAAATGTTAAATGTTAGAAAATAGAAAATGGGGTTCTTTATTATATTGAATTTTTTTCTTCCAGATAAAAAAATATTGAATTTTACTGAAAAATAATAAGAAATTCAAGAAAACTAATACTGATTTTTTTCATCCTTTATTTTATAGTTAAATAATTATTGATGAAATAAATTGAACTATTTAGTGTTTTTGGTTTATTTATTATTCTTCACAAATTAAAATAATCCTTGATATCATATTTAAATTATATTTTCTTAGTTAAGAGTTTATTGTATAGTTCTCTTGATTTTTTCTTTGAATTCAGCGGTAACTAAACACATTGATATTCGGTAAAATAGAATATATAGTTATTACATTGTATTTTTTTTATATTAGTACATATATAAAATACTATAAGTGGAATATATTATGGTTTTAGGATATATAGGTAGTGAAATACATTTAGAAAAATCATTATAGACAATAAATAGGTTCCTTATTGGGAATTGAACTATGAATTACACTACTTCTATAATGCCCCGACCCGAGTTACCCAAAATTGGTGCTTATTACATAACATTGGCACGATACAAGGAATCATGTTCCAAAAGACCGATCATTTTAGTATCCTTGGAAGTACTACATACACATATAAGTTTTACATTACATCATGAAATAAAAAAACAACATCGTTTCCCATTTGAACACTCTTATAACCCATAGAATATTTCTCTATGTTAATCTTAATACACTTATTTGCATATTGGAAGAAAACATAATAAAGGGATGAGCTCAGATTCTCAATAAGTATAACAATATAGCAGAAACTGTCATAAATAAGAATAAACATTTAAGGAAATTTATAAGACTAGAACACAATCCTTTTAAACTTAAACATCATCATAATATGGCAAATATAAATAAAATAATTACATTTTCTTATTCACATGGATATTCTAATAGTAGAATAATCATATGTAATATCAATAGATAATTTCATAAGAATGGAATGTATGATTCTGGACATCATGACCATATAGTCAAGGCCGCATGCCAGGACTAGAAATAATTTTTTGTCAAGACCTTATGCCAAGATCTGTAGTTTGTCTCATGAGACCAATCAATTCATCGAGGAGCTATAGAGGGCTCCACCTGTCACATACTAAGTACAATTAATTCCTCATTTGAAAGGTTGAAACATAATCTAAACATTCATTTTAAAAGTAGCATACGAAATGTTAATATTTTAACCCTAAACCATAAATGGCATAAAAATAGCACATCCATAGTAAAACATGACTTATTCAATACAATATCGATGATTTTATTATGATAAATCAACCTCAATCAATAATAAAATACACAGAAAAATATTTTCATAGATGATGATAGTCATTAAAACTATTTGAGAGAAATATCTATTTTTTATAGATAACATTTAAATATCACACAATTTATCAAAGTTGTTGTTTAAAATCAATTTCGAAATCAAAGTGTCCCATACAACTTTGAAAATTTTAAACAGAATGAAAATTGGAAAAAATTTATGTACATTTAAATAAATACTTAAAACCATTTTGAAAACATGTACATTAATGAGAATGATTTAGAAGAATAAATATTTAAAACATTTAAAACAATATTCTAGTTAAAGAGTTCTTAACAAAATAAGAGATTCATAAATACAAGTAATTGAGGAGTAAAATTAATGAAAACATTGTAATATGATGAGAGTAAATGGATTCATGATATAATATGTCAAAGGGTAGTATATACACCATATAAAAGATAATTGGTGCATACCGACAAAGAGATCTCAATGGAATGTAAATTGATACAAAATACCTTATAAGGTCCATTTCATTAGATTAAGGATGAATCAATTTCAAAATTATGTGTCAAAAATATAAATGCACTAAATATAATCGGATATTTAGTGTAAATCAATCATATTACATTCACATATATTCTTGTAAAAACAAAACCAATGACTTGGATGTATAACACAAGGAATGGAAATTTAGATAATATTACCCTTAAAATTTTCATATCAATCGATTATGAATTTATGAATGGATTAATTATGTGTATAAAAGGTATATCCATTGAAAGGGAAGTGAAAATTACTACATAAATTAAAAATTAGTGATTCAACACATAATCTTGGAGTAAAAAAATAAATGATGTATGCGTAAAGCTGAATGAGTGGAAAATGAAAATTTAAATTTCCTTATCGATTTTGCAACATAAAAAACATTCTACACATGAACAAAGTATCATAAAATGAAGATGTAAATACACACAAATTAAATTATATTATACAGATAATACAATCATGGGTAGTACATACACCAGACAAAATAAAATAGGGGCAATATTGCATGAATCTCACATTAATAAGAAGTGAGAAGAATACCCCTTACCTTGTACATTTCCTTAGTTAAGAGTAAATTGACCTCCAGTATAATATTTAAATAATTTTTATTAATTTATACAAGAACCTCAAACATAAATATTATATCATATATTATCTTCTAATATTGATTTGTTAATAATACATTAATAGTATCATTACTTCGGGTGTTAACTGATTTGTTTTCCTTTAAATGTTTTGTTACCTAAGTCAAGTTTGTTATGGATAGAATGTATTTGATTCATATCAAGAATTATATCAAGTATTTAAAAATTATTTTTAATCTTCAAATGAATATTAGTCTTGAATTGTTACGATGGGAATGACATCTAAACGCATCATGGAGATGGTAAGTCATACGTACGCACGACCGACAATATCATTCTTTTGGCGGTGAAATAATTTATAATTGGATGTTATATCATATATAAATAATAATTAACATATTATATTTATTATTTACATCAATTATACTAATTATATATACCCATCCAAATAATTATGTTTTTGAATAACAAACTACACCACGACGTGGAGAGGGTAAGACGTACATATGCACATTTGGTGACTTTGTCATTTATAGGATGGATAGAATAATGAATATTGTTTTACCCTAATTTTAATAACATAAAAGTATGTAATAGGCACTGGAGTTATTATTTTGGTACAAAATCATCAATGAAACAGGATGTGGAAGAAGAAAAGAAGTTGAATGAGGGTGGTAAAATTATTACCACTTCTTCGGGTTCTTCCTTTTGATTTGATCAAAAGGGATCCTTAGGTTGTCTTTCTAATAAAAGGAAGGACTCTAGGATGTAGTTAATTTAGTTGGGAGGATATTTGGGTTAGGTTTGGCCGAGCCAAATGGCTTTGGAGGTGTGGAATTTAGAGAATGGAAAGTACCCTTTTATAAGAGAGGTGATGATCACTTTAGGAAAACATTTAAATATTATTTTATTATAAATCATTTTTGGTTTCTAATGGATCCAAATTTATATATTTTGATGTTAAGGTGTGTATAGGTCTAAATCCTTTCAACCTATATGTTTTTGACATGTTTAGGTCACATATTATCCTTATATTTTAGATTTAACTTTTAGTTAAATAGTTTAACTTTTAATGCGTCTTCTTGTTTTCTTACACTATATGGTTAATAAACATACTCTAAACATCCAAGAGAACCTCAATTAGTTCATTAATGAAATATATAATATTATTTAAGACCTTATAATGAACCATTGTTTTTTAATAATATTATATCAACCAATAATATAGTATTTTCCTTAAAAAACTTATTTTGGTCTCTTTTGACAATATTTAGTATTTGGTTTTTGTGAAAATCATAACAACACCATTAATTCAAACAAAAATTATTTATTAAATCCTAAAATGTCATATTAACCTAATATAATTAGTTTAAATCATCAAATTTATGAAATTACATTTATTTGGATATTTATAATATCAAATATTTTAATCTTTAATTAATAAGGTAATTACTACATCATCATTGTGTCATAAATAAATTTAATTATTTAATGTCTAAAAATTATAAATAAAATACCATTATGTCTGATATGTTTTTATATATTTAATGAATACTTATATTCTAATTTATCTTATGTATAACCCTATATTAAAAATAGTTTTGTTTTTAAACTTGAAATTTAACATTTTCAACCCTTGTTCAAATAAAATGATAAGAAATTTCCTAAACTAATCCAAAGAGACCAAAATGATCATATTTTATTCCCAAGTTTTTTGGGCTGAATTACACTTATCCAAAAGAATTAGGACATGTTTTAGGGTAATTATAATATCATTTTTACCTTTAATAGCCCTATTTTCTTTTAACCATGGTAAATATAAGTCAAAATTTTCAATTCACGAAAAATTATTTTTACCTTATTGAACCATATTTTACTTACTAATGTCAACTGTGTCTCTCGGATTTTCTAAATTTAGCTCACAGAAGTGGTAAAATTATGTTTTATGCAAATTTCCAACTACCCCTAGAAGGTGGGTAAAAGACGGTAAATAGTTCATTAAAATTGTATACATATAAATTTATTATAAAAATGACTCCAATGAATCAAATTGAACAAATATAGTTATTTTTTATCTATATTTTCATAAAAAAAATAAATAATTTTTTTTATATTCGGTTTTTGAACACTAATGCATTATTTTTCACTATTCATAAAAAAATTGAATGTTTAAAAAAAATACCAAAAATTAACCCTAAGATAATTTTTATATTACATATTCGAAAAGGAATTATATTTTAGAAAATTCAAAACATATAAGTAGATTTAATTAATTTAAAACTATTTCCCAATTTCAAACCCAAAAAAGTGGGTTTTTAGGAAGTAAAAACTATAAAAAGATTGATATGTTTTTATGTCAAATTTAAATGTAAAATTACTTATAATGAACTATAATTTATTAAATGAAAAATATATAATATTATTACACTTTCAATTCATTCAAATCAATAATTTAACTCTGTAAATTATTTCTATTAAAAAATTTGTTTTCAATTAAAATTTAGTATTTTCACTATTCATCAAAATATGAATGTTCTGAGAAAAGTACCAAAAATTTATCCAAAATAAATTTTTATATCCCGATTCTAAATAAGAATAGAATTTCATTAAATTGAATATATAAAAGTATCAAATATTTGTTTTAAAAAGGGTTTACCAATAAAAGTTGGTAAAATTGCATTTTTGAAAAATACTTCTTTTATCTAAAAAAATGAAATTGTTCTTAAATTATGTCTAAGAGATAGATAATATGGATACTAAAATCATATAGAGTATATAAAATTCCAAATTAATTTAATACTATTCCTAACCTCTTTTTGAACAGCTAGTTTTGTATATCGGGTTGCGCCTAGAATCAGTGTTGTGTGTAGTGCAAGCTATTGAAATATTTTAAAGAAAATAAGTCACTATGAAATCGTGGGGTGTTACATTCTTCCCCCATTTTGGAAATTTCATCCTCAAAATTTTAAAATTGGTCTTCAAAACATTATTGAAGGTCCCATATCAGAATATGAGTTAATTAAACTATCACATTAAAAGAAAGAAAGTGAAGTACAGAGGTCATCAGAGATAACACATACTTGGATTCCATGTAGGAATCATGGATATAAAAGATAAAAAAGTGTTATTTTCTGATGGATTGTGATAGAAAACATGATCAGGAGAATTTTAACAATAAGATAACCAAAAGCTAGTGATGAGATTAACGTTAATTAGTTTCCCAGTAGGAAAAGTAAACATATAACATTTTTTTTGTTTTATGTTCCATTTCAAAATGTTGAGGAATTTATTTATGAGATTTATTAAGAACATTAAGAGATATACATACTGTATAAGTAGAGTTTAATCCTTTAATAAATTTCTACCACTAACACATATTTTTTTCCAAACAATGAGTATTCAGTATGACCTGGTCACACCTAATGCTCTAGAATCAACTTCTAGTGAATCACATGATCCACAATATATTAACTATATATTTCCCTTTCCTTTTGATATTATCCAAAAAAATGGTTAGTACAATATTAGATGATCCCCAAAAAGTATAATCTTTTAGAGAAAGAAATACTAACCTCAATTTCTAAAATTAAACCAACAATACCCAAAGATCAATAAATACCATTAAATAAAAAATTGTTCTTAAAATCCATCAATATAATCCAAAATAATATTGAAACCCAAAATATAGAATAATTGGTTTACGTAGTCTTCCACGTTAAATTTTATCCCCAAATAACATCGACTACTCTTAAAGTCACAAACTTAAAAGTTATTATCCTAATAAAATATTCTCTATGATATGTTAATAATTTCCATAAATTACCCAAATTGATATAAATCCAAAATAAAAACATAGAAAAAAATACACCATTACTCCTCAAATGAAATCCCATAGTATTCTATTTTCATTAGGCATATAGTGTTCCCAATAGGGTAAACATCTTCTAAAATAACAATTATCACTTAATCACTAAATGGTTTTCCTATACTAATTATATCTATTTGATAAGACATAATATCCAAAATGAAATTATTATTGATAAATAAAACCATTTAACTAAAGATAATTAGTCACACTAACCATAGGCTTCACATAGTCCACCAGTAGGAAATAAATCATAATCGCACTCTTGTTGTGTGTTCGATTCCCGCAACATTTTCCAACATGACGGGTTGTCACACAGTCTCCCTGTTTTCCTTTCAAAAAAAATATTTTATTACATTCAAAAAATGAGATAAATTCATCAAAATAACCATAACATAATTTAACCACAAATGTTATCTCATACCTTTCATTTTTCATCCCAAAAATTAATAACCTATTATTGCCTCAAATTCAAGGATCATATAAACCCAAATGGTTCTTTATAACTATATCCAAAAAATAAAAGATAATTATTCCTCAAATATCATTTTCACATTAAAAACTATATGGTTAGAGAATACTCTTCCAAAGTAATAAAATAATTTTAAACATTTCTCCATCCATTTATTTCCACAAATGTTCTTCCTTGACTTAGGGGTTACCCTATAGAATAGGGAATTGACTCAGGTAATTCTTAGGTCCCTTAAATTTAAGAAAAATGAATAAAATTGTATTCTTAGGATCATTTTTATTTTCTTCCATAGTACTCTTCATTTTTCCTCGAGAATTCATTACAATATATTATTCCTTCCAACACATAAAGTATTTCATTGTTCCATTAATACACTTTTCTATGTGTCTCCTTCCACATTGCCTACATGATCGAAATTGGGATATCATTTCTCTATGGTATCCACTAATGGATCTCTTATCATTCAACACCTTTCTGTTATTTTTGTGTTTGGGAGTTGGTTAATATATATGTTGTTGATCATATTTTTGGAAAACAGATTTTGCATGAACACAATAACTTTCACACCTATCAACATTCAATTTCATTGCTCATTTCCACCACTGTACCCACCTTGTACATCATCTTCAATGTTACTATGAATTCCATGGAATCCAGCCATTGACTAACACAAGAAAGCATAGTTTGAGTCATAAAATCATTTATAGAATATCATAACCCCTTATTTTCAATCTAAAACACCAAAGGATTAACCATGGTTATTTATTCTAATATTATATTAAAATCCATTAAATAATATTTTATTGAAAATTTGAGTTATCCTAAGAATATCCGCCAGGAGTTCCACAACCAAGAGTCTAGAAAGATCCATCGTTGTGTACCGAGATACCTCGGGTTGAGCCCGAAATGCCTTTTCGGAGTTTTCACTCCTTGGAACATCTATGCCAGAGCCTCCTCTACCTGATCGTATCGAGACAAAGATGTATTTCATAAAACACCCACATAATATTTAAATTACTATAATTTTTGGAAGTTCATCTATAATAATCATCAATGTCTATCTTAGGGTACTGTTTTCCGATCATAGTTTTTCTAAATCTAGCATCAAATGTTTGTACTAAACTTCCTCTAATTCCAACTGTAATTCCCTGAACTGAGTTACCCAGAATTAGTGCATTGTTACCTAACATTGTAATGATACAAGGAATTATGTCTTGAAATATTGATTTGTTTAGTAGACTTGAAATTAAAAGATCCATACATATGTCTTACATTACATCATGAAACAAAAACAACAACATTGTGTCCCCTTTGAACACTCTTAAATCCCTTAGCCTATTCCTCCAAGTTAATCATAATATACTTCTTTGCATCCTGATAAAAATAAAACTTAAGAAAGGGGTGATCTCATAAGCTCATCAAGGATAACAATATAGCTGAAACTATCATAAAAAATAATAAACATTTAAGGAAATGTATAAGACTAGAACAAAAGCCTTTTAAACTTAAACATCCTCAAAATATGGAAAAGACGAATCAAATAATTCCATTTACTTAATCACATGGATATTATTCTAGTTGAATAATCACATGTAATATAAATATCCAATTTCATAATTATGGAATGCTTAATGTTGGACATAATAACCACATAGTCAAGACCTCATGCTAAGAATACAAATAATATTTTGTCAAGGCGTTGTACCAGGAAACTAGTTTGTATCAGAAGACCGATCGATGCCTTGAAGATCTATAGTGGGATCGGCCCGTCACTTAATAATTCCAATGAATTTATTATATGAAAGGGTGAAACAAATTCTAAACATTCATATTAAAACTAGCATACAAAATGTCAATATTTTAACCAAAAACCATGAATGACATAAAAATAGCATATCCACCGTCAAACATAACTCATTCAATACAATATGATTGATTGTATTATGATAAATCAACCTCAATAAAGAATAAAATAAACTGAATGATATTTACATATATGAAAAAAATTCATTAATATTATTTGAGAGAAATATCCCATTTTTCTAGAAGACATTTAAATGTCATTCTATTTATCAAAGAAGATGTTTAAAAGAGATTATTGAATCAAAGTGTCCCATACCACTATGAATATTTTAAAAGGAGTTTTAATATAAAAACATTTATGTCCATATAATGGAATACTTAAAAACATTTTTAAAACATGGACATTAATGAGAATGATTTATAATAATAACTATTTAAATCATTTAAAACAATATTTTAGTTAAAGAGTTCCTAACCAAATAAGAGACGCATGAATATAAGTAATTGAGGAATAACATTAATCCAAACATTATTATATAATGATAATATAGGTATTCATGATATAATATGTTAAGGGATAGTATATACACCATATAAAAGTGAATAGGTGCCTAACAACAAAGAGATCTCAATGGAATGTAAATTGTGACCAAATTTCTTATAAAGACCATATCCTTATATTAAGGAATAAACAATTACATAATTATTTTTGACAAATATCACTACACTCAATATAATTGGATATACAGTGTAAATAAATTATATTACATTCACACATATTCCTGTAAAAAAAATCCAATGACATTGATTTTTAACTCAATGAATGGAAATTGTTTTAACAATACCCTTAAAAATTTCATATCAATGGAATGTGAATTTATCAATGGAATTATTATTTGTATAAAAGGTACATATACAGAAATAGGAGTGTAAATTACACCATAAAAAATAAATAGTTATTCAACACATAATGTTGGAGTAAAATAATCAATGAAGTTTGGGTAAAGCCCAATGAGTGGAAATTGAAATTTTAAATTCCCTTACCGATTTGGTAACTTATGAAACATACACCACATTAAATAAGTATTATAAAATCAAGATGTGAATGCCCATAAATTAAAGTATATTACACAAATAATACAATCATTGGAAGTACATAAATTAGACAAAATGAAATAGTGGCAATATAGTATGAATCTCACGGGAAATACAAATGAGAAGATAACACCATACCTTGTATATTTACTTAGTAAAGGGTACCTTAAAATCCTATATAGTAGTTAAATAATTGTTATTAAATTATAAAACTACCACATACAAAAATATTATGTCATATATGATCTTAATAATATTTCTTTATTAATAATGTTTGGCAGTATCATTGTTCCAGGTGTTAACTGATTTTTTTCCTTTATATGTTTTGTAAAGTAAGTCATGTTTGTTATGGAAAAGATATTTTTTATTCATATGCAGAATTATATCATGTATTTAAAAATTATTTTTAATCATCAAATGAAAATTATTCTTGAATGGTTATGATGGGGAATGACATCTCATCGTGTCGTGGAGACGGTATGCTGTACATACGCACGAGCAACAATATCATTATTTTGATGGTGTAATCGTATATAATTGGATGTTATATCATATATAAATATTCAATAACATGTTATAATTATTATTTAAATATGTTATACTCATTATTATACTCGTCCAAATAATGATGTTTTTGAATAACAAACTACATCACGACGTGGAGACGACAAGCTGTACATACACACGTATGGTGACTTTTTCATTTATAGGATTGATAGAATAATGAATATGTATGTACCCTATTTATAATAACATCTAAGTACGTAGGAGGTACTGGTTTAATTATTTTGTTATGGAGTAAACAACGAAATTGGAAGTGGAATAAGAAAAGAACATCAAAGAGGGTGGTGAAATTATTACATCTTCTTCAGTTTCATTATTTTAATTTGATCAAAAGGGATCCTTATGTTGGATTTCTGATCAAAGGAAATACTCTATGATGCCGTGACAGTAGTTGGTAGGATATTTGGGTTTGTCTTGGCCGAGCCATATGACGTTGGATGTGTTAAATTAAGAGAAGGGGAAGAACCCTTTTATAAGAGAGTTGAGGGTCACTTAAGGAAAACCTTGAAATATTATTTTATTATAAATTATATTCGGTTTCTTAAGGATCAAAAATGATTTATATCAAATCTAATGTGGTTATGGGTCAAAATCCTCTCAAAAAATGGGTTTTTGACAAGTTTAGGATACCATATTAACCTTATCTTTTAGATTGAACTATTAGTTAAATAGTTTATCTTTTACCATGTCTTCTTGTATTCTTAGACAATATGGTTAATAAACATAATATAAACTTCAAAGAGAACCTAAAATGGTTCATTAGTGACATATATAATATTATTTATTCTTTTTGGAAGAATATTAGATTATAAAGAATATTATATCAACAAATAATATAGTATTTGTTTTAAAACCCTAGGTCAATTTTGACACTATTTAGTCATTGGTTTTGGTGAAAATCAGAACAACATGATAACTTTGAACAAAATTTATTTAATCAATCATAAAATGTAATATTTACCTAAAAAATTATTTTAATTAATCAAATTTCTCAAATTACATTTATTTGGATATTTATAATCTCATTATTTTTTAATCGTTCATTAATAAGGAAATTACTATATCATCATTGTGTCACAAATAAATTTAAATATATAATGTCCAAAAATTATAAATAAAATACTAGTATGTAGGTAATTTTTTTATATTTTTAATTAATATTTATTGTCAAATTTATCTTATGTATAAGCCTATATTAAAAATAGTTTTGTTTTTAAACATTGAATTTAACAGTTTCAACCCTTATTTAAATAAAATAATAATAAATGTCTTAAACTAATCCAAGTAGACCAAAATGATCATATTTTATTCCCAAGGATATTTTTGACTGAATTTCACAAATCCAGTAGAATTAGGACGTGTGTTATGGAAATTATAATATCATTTTTTACCTTCATTACCCTATTTGCTTTTAACCGTGGTAAATAAAAGTCAAAAGTTACTATTCAAAAATAATTATTTTATTCTTATTGAACCACATTTTTTTTAATAATGCCAAATATGTCTCCAGAAGTTTTGAAATTCACCTCACAAAAGTGGTAAAATTACGTTTTATGCAAATTTTCAAAATGCTATTAGAAGGTGGGTAAAAGACGGTAAAAAGATCAATAAAATTTTAATCATCTAAATTTATTATAAAAATGACTCCAATGAATCACACTGAACTAATATAGGTATTTTGTATCTATATTTAATTAAATAAAATAAATAAATAATTATCTAAATAAAATCTCAGTTTTAAAACAATAATGCATTGTTTTTCACTATTCATAAAAAAATAAATGTTTTCAGAAAAATACCAAAAATTTAACCTAAGATAATTTTGATATTCCATATTCAAAAATGAATTAAATTTTACCATGTTCAAAACATATATTTAGAATTAATTAATTTAATTCTAATCCAAGTTGTCAAAACCAAAAATCGTGTTTTTAAGAAGTAAAAACTATCAAAAGATTAATTTGTGTTTATGTCAAATTTATGTTTGATATTACTAATAATGACCTAAATTTTATTAAATGATAAAAATATAATATGATTATATTTCAAACCATTATAATTCTTAATTTAACACTATTAATTTTTTCTATTAAAAAAGATGTCTTCAATTTAAATTTAGTAATTTTCACTATTCATCAAAATATGAATGTTATCCGAAAAGAACCAAAAATTTATCCAAAAAAAATTTTTCTGTCTAGAATCTAATGAAGAATTTAATTTCATTAAATTGAATATATAAAAGTGTGAAATATTGGGTTTATTAAGGATTCACCATTAAAAGGTGGTAAAATGGAATTTTGGAAAATAACTTATTTTATCTGATAAAATGATTTTGTACTTATATTATGTCTATGAAACACATAACATAGATTCTAAAATTATATGGAGTATATAAAAATGAAAAATCAGTTAATACTATTAATAACTACTTTTTGAATGTCTAGTTCGGTAAGTCGGTGTGCGCTCGAACATGGTGTGCATGTAGCGCAAGCTATTGAATTACATTAAATAAAATAACTTACTATGATATCTTGGGGTGTTACAATTTCTATCCCATTTTCATTCAAATTTTTGTAATTTACCTTTCTAATATTGTTCCATACTCATTAATAGTTTTTAAATCTAGATCATAATTCAATATTTAATAATTCTATAATATTTTAAAGAATTCAATGAATGAGATCCTGACTCAAGGAGAACTCCCTCTCCTCCTCCTCCATGCACTACTTTTTAGAAGGTCTTCATTAAATTATTTACATGAGGGTCTCTCTATGATCATAATGAATCCATTCACATCATAAATATATAATTTATATGACATTATGATCTATATTCCTCACCATCAACATCTTTGAACAAGTTTTGATCATCTCCTTAATATAGGGTTTCTATCATTGTATTCCACTTCAAATTCTGGATAAGTGTATCCATATAGTGTAAAAAAAACTATTTGCATTACCTATAAAAAATATGGTTACAAAATTTACATATAGATGATAATTCAAAACTGTAAGTACCTATTTCATACTCTATCTTTATCTCTTCAATTTTTTGGATATAGTAATGCAATTTTGTCCCATTATTATTCTTTTTTCCTTTTCTAATGCACCATGTGTATCATTTAATTTCCATTATTATAATATGATATTTTCTTCTTTTCCTTTTTTTTATTTTATATATTTCATTTATTTTATTTTTGTAAAAGAAAAATATTCAATATTTATTTAGTATTGTGTATTTCCAAAAAGTACAAAAAAAAATTTAGTCTAAAAAAACATCCATATTTGATTAAAAGAGTAGTGTTTTTTGTTCTCTTAAATTATTCATCATCATGCAATGGGTCCCATTTTATTTTAAAGTGGATCACAAACACTTTCAAATTAATTACAATAAATAATATTTCTCAATGATCACTAAATATGATTTCATAACTATTTCATTATTTCCTGCAGGTTTTAGTCCTATGTAGTGTGTCACTTACTAGAACACCTATTTAGTTCTCCTGACTTAGAATGTTCTCCAAAATATTTGATAAATAACTCCCATATATTAATTATTGCATTTTTTAAATAATTAAGTTTATAAAATCATGATCAATCATGGTGTGGTAAAATAATAACAATTGTGTATTAATTAATCCAGAAAATTTATCTTCAATATATATTTGTCGTAGACCACATACCATTTTTTTGTTAATCTTAATAAACCAGATAATGGAATGAATTTCTACTTAATATACTATTCCTATAGTTTCCTATTTTGAGTATTATTAAATATACGATCAACCATTTTGTTTAAACTTCTGTAAAAACCACTCAATCTCGAGAGTGTTAGAAAACAACTATCAATATGAATTTTATAGGCTACCTAATTTTTTAAAAGTATATTCAAATCCATATACATCATTTTTATAACAACCCTGATCATTATTTCATTCTTAAACATTATTTATTACATAAATACTTCATTTGATACAACATATAATATCAAGAGGTATAGTGTCTTAAGGGCTTAGGAACATTACATAATGACTTCAAATGTGAAACACAACTTCTCTATTGTAAACATCCTTTACATGTCAACTACATTCCCTCATACTTATCATTCCATGGGATAAAATGGGGACATGCATATAAAAATGGTGAGTTATACAGACCAGTAATGGAGTAAACAAGGAATAACATGAAGAATACCATATATTTTTGGAAATAGGCATATCAGTGGTGCATGAAAGAAACATGAACATAAATGAAACATATAACATGATTATCATAACATGGAAATGTGGCAAAAACACTTAACATAGTATTAGAATGTTCAAAATGCTCATTGTACATGGAGCATGAAAAATCCCTCATTTATATTGAATTATCAAGAGTAAACCTGTATCTCCCTTGAAATATCATGATACTAATATTTATCCAATTCATTGGAGCGCTATTAGGGCACACCCTTCATAATCATAACATTTCATGCATAAGTATTTCACATAGATCATTTGACATGTATTCATTAAACCTCATAATTTATTCCACGATAAAGGAATTCTAAATTCATACATAAAACTCTATAATTAATAAATAAATTTCCATAATGGTGAATACCCCTACTAGCCAAATGGGCATGGTATTCACTTCAAAATGACTTTGGCTTGGAAAATCACGATGCCATTTCGGCAGCATTAAAGCATGACATAAGAATTCATAAAAAAGGTGATGAGAGAGAAAGAGGTGTCATCATATTTACATAAAATTTATAGTGAGGGGGTTATATGTATATATTTCCCAACATATATGATGTAATTTTTTATTTATAATACAAAATAATTGCTTGAATGTAAATGAGGAGAGAGAAATACCATACGGAATTGCTGCATGGTAATAGGTGTACATGGCAGGAATTAATGAGAGAGAAAGGGGTCTCTCAACATTCAAACATAAATAGGGCAGTATGTGGATGGTGAGAAATCATTCCCCAACATTTATAATTTAAAATAAAAGGCCACAACAACATAATGAAATTGGGTCAAAAATGAGAAACAAATAAATCCCTTACTTAAAAGTGTGATCCCAAAGGCTTGATAGGGGATTGAAAGATGCTTCATGGGAGCATGGGGAGCCTTGAAAGGATTCTTGAGAGAGGAGTGCAGAGTTTGGTCGAGCTCTAAGAGAATTAATTATAGAGGAAGCAGGAGCATGTGTGGGTTTATATAGGAAAAGAGAGGGAATTATTTATTATTTTGGTTTTGGGCACTACACATTAAACTAATCAAAACCACAACCCAGCCCATGTTTTTTTCCAAATGGGAGTGTAAAACATTATTTTATAATTCCAATGGCCTAAATACTTAAAATATTATGTTTTATTATGTGAAGGTGAGTCACAATCTAAAGGAAATCATTTTAAAAAGATAAAATTTTTTATAAGTCCTTGAGGGTCCACTAAGTATTTTAATTTTTTCTAAATAAACCTAAAATCAAATTATTTTAATATTAAAACATAAATTTGACAAAAATAATTTTTATAGTATTATATAAAATCACTTTTGGGTCATTGGGATGTCATTAAACACATTATATATATAAATGATATTTAATTTTGACATGAAAATTCAACAATCTAAAAAAATTATATAAAATTAACAGTTCGATAATATCGACATTCTTATTCCAAATATATTATTAATTCTATCTAAAAATATCTAAATATGTGAATTTTTAATTTTAATATAAAAACCAACATTTATATAAAATTAATGCTTTTTGACAAAAACAACTTTCAAACCACTATAAAAATTATAATTATATTCCTCAAACATATATGATCCATTAAATTTAATAAAAAGTAATTTATTTATAATATTTTATTAAAATATTATTTTATTCATAAATCCATTAATTCATCAAAATAGAATTATAATTTATTCTTAACTAAAAATATTATTTGTTCTTTAAAAACTATTTACAACATAACAATAATAAGATGAATGTATTTTCTTTATTATATACAAAACGAATGTACATAATCATAGTGTTATGTTCATGTTACACAACCCCTTATATCCCCCCGCATAGGACTAAAGGATATGGTGTGTGATGGTGACAGACTCTTGGGGTGACTCGGATAACATCGCTCGTGTGGTAATCTCAATAAACTTCCACTTCTCCCGTAGGCGGTTTTGTTCGAGCTTAATGTGTTGAAACTCGGCTTTAGCTTGGGAAAAATCATAAAGCCCAATGACGCCACCTCCATTTTGAGCACCGACAAATGGGCTTCTTATTAGGAATGTCTACTGGATGAGGTCATCGCTTAATTTGTATGGGTAAATTGGATTGGTTAAATCTCTATATTTATACTAATTATGTCATCACTGTTCTTCGACAATATTAGCAACAATAACAATTCGTAACAGTATTTTAAAATTGAAAAACATAAAAAAAAATAAGTACATATTCTATAGAACCATTTTATATAATGAGACATTAAATTATATCAAGAAGTATTTTCATTAACAAAAGTTTGGGTCATTACAATCTTTCCCCCTTAAGAAATTTCGCCCCTAAAATTTCCTTTTCCCACACTAAAAAAGATGTGGGTGACTCTGCTTCATCAATTCCTCCAATTCCCTTGTTTCTTCTTCATAATTTTGGTTTCTCCACAACACCTTGATGAGGGGAATTTACTTATTTTATAGAACATTTTCTCTACAATCTAATATACTCACCAGCTTATCCTGATAGGCAATGCCATTCTCCAATGGTTCCACCTCTATATTGAGTACATGTGATGGGTCAGGTATATACTTCTTCAAGAGTGATACATGGAATACATCTTGTACTTGAGATAGGTTTGGTGGGAGTGCTAGACGATAGGCCACTGCTCTAGTGCGATCAATGATCTTAAAAGGGCTGATGTACCTTGGAATAAAATTTCACTTATTCCCATATTACATAACTCTCTTCCACTGTGATATGCAGATGAATACCATATCTCTAACATCAAACTCTAGGTCTCTTCGACGATTATAATGATATATCTTTTGTCGACTCTGAGTAGATTTAATGTGTTGTTAGATGGTATTAACATTCCCCACCATTTCATATTACATTTCCATACATATGATTTTTCTATCCCCAACATCATCCAAACATGTTGGCATTCTGTACCGCTTACCATATAGGTCTTCATATGATTCCATTTCTATGCTTGAGGGGAAACAATTTTTATTTTAGAACTCAATAAGGGGAAGATGTTGATTCCATCATCCTTTGAAGTACATTAAGCATGCTCTAAACATGTCCTAAAGAGTTTGGATATTTCACTAAGATTGGCCATCAGTTTGAGGATGATAAATAATACTGATGTTTATCTTAGTATCCAGATAATATTGATGAATATTTGAAAACATATAATTTAATCTTGGATCTCGATCAGATACAATCTATAGTGGTAGTCCATACAGCCTTACAATTTCTCTGATGTATATTTGTGCCAGTTGATCCAATGAAAAATTATCTCGAATTACAATGGCGTGTGCAGTCTTTGTAAGAAGATCCATAAAAAACTAGATAGCATTATTTCCTTTGGATGTCTTTGGATGTTCGGTGACAATTTCCATGGTGATGTTATCCCATTTTCATGCTGTTACATGTAATGTTTGAATCATCTTCTTAGACTTCGGCCTCTCATCCTCCACTTACGGACATACGAGGAAAATTGATTATACTCTGTAATCTCATTCTTCAAGTTATCCCACCAATAATTCTCATAGAGATCTCTAAAATATTTGTGTTTCCTGGGTGAATAAAATCTTTTGAACTATGCGCAACATCAAAAAGATCATTCTTTAACTCGGAATTTGATGGAACACATAGTCTTGACCCAAATCTCCCAATTCTATCATTATTGACATTGAACTTCGAGGATTTACCATTTTTAATAGTTTCCATATTCTTATAAATTCCAACATCATACTTTTGAAAATCGATTAAACTTTCTAAAAGAAATGGTTGAGAAATCATCTATGAAAGGATTGCTAATGTTCCCTTCATTATGATTCCCATGTCCATTTTCATCAAATCTAAGAATATTTTTTCATTTTCAATTCTCATCAATGATAGAATTGTTGGGTCCTTTCTACTTATAGCATCTACTACTTTGCTTATTTTCCCAGAGTGGTAATGGATTGAGTAGTCGCAGTCTTTGATCAAATCAAGTCATCTTTGTTGGTTATGTTCAACTCTTTCAGTGTGAATATATAATTGTGGATTTTGTGGTTCGTATATATTTCACACTTCTTCCCAAATAGATAATTCTGCCAAATTTATATATCCATGATCACTACCGAAAACTCCAAATCATCTATTGGATAGTTTTAATAATGAAATTTCAATTTTATTTAAGCAAAGGCAATAACTTTGTCATTTTGTATCAACACACAACCCATTCCCTCATTGAGGCATTACTGAATTCTTTAAAATATCTCCACTTCTGGGTAGTGTGAGCACGATCACAATGATTATCCTCCTTTTGACTCTATGAATCTCTCTTCTCATTCATCACTCAAAGAAATCATGACTCCCCTTTGAGTTAGATTGGAAAGAGTGTTTGAAAATCAAGATAAATTTCTCACAAATCGGGGATATTATCTATCTAACCCAAGGAAGCTACAGATGTTCATTACCGATGTTGGCCTCAACCTTCTGTCAATTGCAGTTATCTTGGAGGGATCCACAAATATTTCATTGCTTGTTAAGATATGACCCATGAATGAGACCTCTTTCAACCAGAACTCACACTTGATTTAATTTTTAGAGAGCATACCATTTGGTAAGGTCTCTAGTAAACTTCTTAGATAATCCTCATGATCCTCCTTAATTTTTTAGTATATTAAAATATCATTTTTAAATACAACCACAAATCTGATGACGTAATCTATATATATAATATTAAACAATTCCAAGAATATTTCAGGAGAATTTATGAGTCCGAACGACATTACTATGAATTCATAGTACCCATACCTTGTTCGAAAAACAGTATTGGGGATATCCTACTTATTCACCATTACATGTTAATATCTCAGTGGAAAATATACCTTGGAGAATTATTTTTTTCCACGTAGCTGATGAAACATGTCATCAATTTGAGGTAGAGGATACTTTTTCTTTATCTTGATTTTGTTGAGATCAAGATATTCAATTAAAAGGAAAATTTATCCATCCATATTTTTAATGAATAGGACTAGTGCACCACATGGGTAAGAACATTGGCATATAATCCCTTTATCCAGATTCTCCTGTACTTGTTTTTTCAGATTCTCAAACTCCATAATGTCCATTCTATACAGATTCTTGGATATTGGCAATGCCCGTGGTATAAGGTCAAATGATAATTCGACATATTTTCTAGGAGGAAGACCCGAAAATTCTTTGAGAAACACTTCTATGAATTTCCTCACAATATGAATATCTTCAAGGATGGTGGTTTCCATAGACTCAATCATCTAATCCAGATACATATTCTCATAGGGAATTAATATCTATGCTTGAGATGATAGTTCTAAGGAATATTCATCTTTTTCATTTCACTTGTATAGAATTAGCGGTTTATTCACCATATGGATAATGATTTCCCTGTCACATCAAATTATATTGGCTCTATATAAGGAAAGACAATCCATGCCGATAATTGCATCAAATTATAATAGAATGAGTTTGATGAGATTTTCTAGAAATTTTATTCCACAGATTCTGACAAGGGAGGAGTTATATTCATGGGATGCAATGATTTCCCCATTTTTAATTCTCATCGATATCTTTTCTTCCATGATTTGAGGATGTTTTGTGATTTATCTACTACAATGTCAAGATATAAAAGTCTACATAGAAACAGAATCAAAAAATATGTTCGCAATTCATGACTGTATAACTTGCATACCATTGACCACTTCTCTACCAGACCTCACATCAGTGGTATTGATGGTAAAAGCTCACCCTTATGGCCTTGGAGGTTGTCGGTTTCCCCTGAGAAAATTTGTCATAGGGAACTAATATGAAAAGTTCCCTGTTTTTTTACAATTGTATAAATGAAAAACGCATTGAGGGTCAAATGGGGAGTTCGACTCCTCTGTCTGAACCATTGATTTTTCTTCTTGGAAATTAAAGGATAGGTGCCCTTGTCTTCCAAAGCTAATGCATTTCCTCTTCTCCTTTTGGAACTTTCAGGGGTGCTTAATTCTACATCATTGGCAAGTGGGATGTTGGATTTTCATAACACCATTGGATTTATTCATTAGACGCCTAGAATTTATTTCCATCATACGCTTCTTATCCCCATGATACTATTGAGATTTTGTGACCTCTATTTTGACATTGACGGTATATCATACAATTTCCTCATAGCACTCGAAGTTAAGGATTTCTAAATATTTTCGTAGGCTATGTTTCATCCCACCAAAAATGCATTCAACCATGAATTTGAGGGTAATGACAATGCTGAAGGCCTATCATGCAAGACTTCTAATGTTTTAATCATATGCTCTGATGTATTAGTCATCATTTTTCTTGAGGTCAAAGAAGTACCTTTCATTATTATATCGGAGGGTGCAAGGAAAATATTTGTCAAAAAGAAATTTCCAAAAATCCGTCAATCACAACACCACGATCTCCTCCTTAGGCTTTGTGTTTTGGATAAATGTACACCATTGATGAGATTCACCCTCCATATAATATGCAGCCGAATGTTACTTCTCTTTTTCAGAACATTAAATGATGTAGAAGTTCTTTTCAATGGAGTTGATTCATTTTTTGGCATTTTTGGGATCAGATGATTCATTAAATTTCAGAGGCCTTGGTCTCACGAAGCTCCCAATTGAGACTTGTTTCTTATAATGTGGGGTTGAAAGTTCTACCGGAACCATGATTCTATACAAATAATGACAAAACTAAGAGATTATTGTGACAAATTTCATGATTCTTGCTCTTATTGGATTGGGCATCTCATTAGAAAAGTCATCACATTGAGATTCACAGTGGTTGTTAGACCTAGTCCTCCTATTACAGGACATTGGATGCAATAAAAGGAAACTTAGGGGTAACACATAAAGGGTAATCCAAGTACAAAAATATATATATTATAAATAAATTTTATTTCCTTATCTTATGGATCTACAGGCTAGAATCTATGTTATCCATGATCTACATCGCAAAATATATTCGTAGGGTAATTTTTTTATTCCCTTAACAATTCTTCATACCATGCTTTTGAAGTTACTATTTCATATCTCTCAGGAGTGGTGTAACCAAGAGTGCAGCAAGGCATGTTTTCATGTACTAGGATACCCCAGGTTATGCCCAAAACAGCTTTTCCGTGATTTCACTCTTAGGTAAATTTGTGCCAGAGTTTCCTCTAACTGCTCGTATCCAGAAATGGATGTATTTTCATGATAGGACACTTATTTAATAATCACTAAAATGTAGGGACAATTTTATTATACATATTCTTATCCCTAATATCAAAAATAACCAAACCGATCCTCTAATACAAACTATAACAAACCAACTCTTTATTTAAAAGAAAACATGATTTATTACATAAACTCTTCACATGATACAACATAGAAGATCGAGAGGTATAGTGTCTTTGGGGATTAAGAACATTACATAATGACTTAAACCATGAAACACAACATCTTTATGGAAAAAATCCATTACATTACCTTAACATTCCCTCGTACTTAGCATTGCATGGGATAACCTGAGGTCATGAATAAAAAAGGGTGAGATATAAATCCCAGTAAGGGAATAAACAGTGCATAAAATGAAAAATACAATACATGTTTGGAAGTAGACATATCAATGGAGCATAAAAGAAACATGAACATAAAGGAAATATATAGCATGATAATCATAACATGGAAATGTGGCAACAACACTTAACATGGTGTTAGCTTGAGCTAAGGCTCATTACACCTAGAGCATGAGTAAACCCTCATTGAATTTCAATTAACATGAGTAAACCCTCATTATAATTGAATTATCACCAGTAAACCATCATTGATATTGAAATATCATAACTCTAATCTTTACCCAATTAATTTTAGAGTTATCAGGGCACACCCAACTTAATCAGTATATTTTATGCATAGGTGTGCCACGTAGACCATACAATAAGAATTATTAAAAAAATAAGTATTTATTCCATGATAAAGGAATAGGGAATTCAAAAATGAAACTATATAATAAATAAGTAACGTTCATAATGGATAATACCCTTGATAGAGAAATGGGCATGGTATTCACAACATAATGACATCGGAATGGAAAATCACGATGCAATTTCGGCAGCATAACAACGAGACATAAGAATTCATAAAAAATGGTTGATGAGAGGAAAAGAGGTGTATCATCATATTAATATGAACTTTAATTTTAGTGGTTCTTATAGATACATGTACAACCATATTTAATCAAATTTTATATTCATAAAACAAAATAATTTCTTGAATGTAAATGATGAGAGAGAAATTCCTTATAGAATATCGGCATGGTAACAGGTGTAATGGGATGAATTAATGAGAGATAAAGGGGTATATAATCATTCAAACATAAATAAGGTAGTATGGTTGAGGTGATAGATCATACCCCCATATTTTTAATTTAAAATAAGAGGGCATAACAACATCATGAAATTTTGGCAAAATAGGAAAGGAATGAATCCCTTTCTTGCAAGTGTGTCCACAAAGGCTTGTGAGGGGATTGAAAGTGGATTAATGTGATCTTGGGGAGCCTAGAGATGATTCTAGAGAAAGGAGGTAATAGTTTGGTTGATCTCCAAGGTATTTGAGTGATGAGTAATGGGGTGCATGGGTGGATTTATAGAAGAAAAGAGACAGAATTCTGTATTTGTTTGGTTTTGGGCACCACACATTAAACTAATCAAAACCAAAAACCAGACCATGGAATTTTCCCATGTTTATTTCCAAATGGGAGTGTAAAACATTATTTTATAAGTAAAATGGCCTACATTATTATAATATTTCAGTTTTTTCTATGTAGAGGTGAGTAACAATCTCAAGGAAATCATTTTAGACAAATAAAATGTTTTTTAAGTCTTGGACTGTCCACTAAGGATTTGTAAAATAAATAAAATCAACCTAAAAAGAAAATATTTTAATGGTAAAATATATATTTCCCGAACATAATGTTTATATTATTTTATTACATCACTATTTTTTCATTATGATTTCATAAAACACATTATATGTTTAAACGATATTTAATTTTATCCCAAAAATTCGACTCTCTCAGAAAATTATGAAAAAATTACCATTGGATAATTTCAACATCCTAATTCTAAAAATAATATCCATTTCATATAACTAATATTATAAATATGTGAATTTTTACTTTTCAAATAAAAACTGACATTTGTCCAAAATTCATGAGTTTTGACAAAAAACAACTTTCAAACATTATTAAAAATTACAACTGTTTTCCTTAAAATAATATAGTCATATATATTTAGTAAAAATATATTTAGTAACAAAATTTTATTAAAATATTATATAATTAAAAAAATCCAATAATTAATCAAAATATATTTTATAATTTAATATTAAATAAAACTAGTATTTGTGCATTAAAAACTATTTACAACATAACAATAATATAATGAATTTATATTCGTTATTATAAAAAAATAATTCAAATAATCATGGTGATAATGTTTTTTTAAATAACCCCTTATAACACTTGAATATGATTGAAGGGTAAGGCGTGCAATGGGGACATACATTTGGGCTGTCTTGGATAACATTGCTCGGGTGGTAATCTCTACCAACTTCCACTTCTCCCATAGGAGGTTCCATTTGAGCTTAATGTGTTGAAATTCGGTTTGGGATTGGTTAAGAGGGAATCCCAATGAATACACCTCCCTTCCAAGATTTAATAAATTGGCTGCGCATGTGGCATGTCAACTGGATTAGGCCATCTCTTCCTTTGTATGAGTAAATTTGAATTGTTAAAGCCTTATATTTATAATAAGCGTGTGATCATTGTTCAACAACTAAATTAGAAAAAATAACAATTCATAATGGTATTTTGAAATCCAAAAACATAAAACTAAATATTTTAATATTTTTTATAATAATTTCACATACTGAGACATTTAATTAGATCATGTTGAATTTTTATTAACAAAAGTTTTGGTTGTTACAATTATATAGGAGCGTTAATCATCATCTTCCAATTTCAGTTAATCCATTGACCACCACAATGTCCAAAATTCATTAAACAAGTCTTGTAAGTAGTTTTTATTTCTAAAAATATTCATTCAGTTCACTATATCTCCAATTTTCCCTAATTTATGTAATAAATTCAATACACTAAAGGGTTAATCTCACACATTGTCCATAAATTACGATATATTTTATCTATGGCCCTGATCCATATGTAGTCTTCATCCTTTAGAAACAAAAAATGTTTAATCTTATAAATGATGGGATTCATGTGTATTATTATTACATAGCATATAATTAACTTCTATACTCTTACTCAACATCGAAATAAATAGAAAATATTATATAGATTATTTTTGCTCTAGGGTAATCCCACATAACCCCTAAATTTTTTGTTTAATATCAAATGAAAAATTAATTACATTATTTATTACCATATTGGCCATGGAGAGTGTTTTTATCTATTTTTATACCTATGTTTCTCAAATGTTAATTTAATAATTCTTCAAATATATTGAAAACTACTTTAAATCCATATTTAAAAAAAATATTAAATAAGGTCAATCAATATCACCAAAACCAAATCAATCCAAATGCACTAATTGAATTTATACCTTCTCACAAATATTATTAAACCACAATAAGAATGTTATGAATCTTAATTAGAGAATGAATTCAAGGAAACTACATACATTACTCTATGACCACTTTAAATTATAATTCCATAGATTATTAGGTGATCCTACTCACCAAATATGGTTTCATATCCAATTATAAAATTTATTAATCTTTTTCAACGACAACTACCCACTCTCATCATACATAACTACAATTATAGTATACATATCATCCATCTTCATATATATATTATATTAAATAACATCATGTACATTTTACTTAATCTAATCATTTTTTACCTTCCATTTACCACTATATTTTTCTCTTAAATCATCTCCACTAATTGTCAAAAAATAATATACTATATGCCTTGGTGGAAATTAAAATCATTACCATATTGTTAAAAATAATTAGAGGATATGGATAATGAATTGTTTCTTGAACTATAATTCAAGAAATAGAAAAAATAAGTATATATAATTGTAATAAATATTATGAAATCCTTATTAGGTACTCTATGTATGGATCAAGTCTACACCCCCATCTTCTTTAAAAGCCTAGGTAATTTTTTGGAATTTTACTTGGATTTTTTGAATTTTCTCCAAGATTTTTCTAATATTTATAAGAAACAAATAACATATTTATAAATAATAAAAAATCATAGTGAAAAACTATGAATTGATTTCTACTGAATAATATAAATTAGATACAAAATTTAGGAATAAACAATGACAATTAAGTGAACATTATTAAAACATATAAGTGATGACCTAGGGCTCAAGATATTCTTTTCACTAGGAAAATGTTAGCGGTAAAATAATCCTTTTACCTATTGGTAAAAAAACTATTATTGGTATTTTCTAATATAGTATTAACTTTTAAAAAACTAGTATTTATCATTTATATGGATTGTTAATTAATATGTGCCGAAATAATTTGAACTTTATAATTTTTTTTATATTTATTATGCTTCATTTAGTGATAATTCAATATTGATTTTATATTTCCATTTCATTCAATTTGTTGAGAGTTTAAGCATATTAAATCATGATTTAATCTCTATAGTAAGTGGTATCTAAACACATTGATAATATATAAATATGAAATAGAGTTCTCTCAATATTGTTTAGTGTTAGTCCTCCGCATTTAAAATAATATAAGTCGGGTATGATATTATTTTATGCTATATAGTGAGTTAAATATATTGATAAAATTATTTATATACAATGAAGAAATAACATTGTTGGGATTCTATGAATTGAATTAAACTTTAATATTAAATTCCATAATAAATTCAAAATATTTTGTCTATTATTTATTTTATTGTTTGGGAGATTTTTTTTATGAAATAAAAAAATATTATTTTTCACATATTGTTGAATCTTGATTATGATTATATAGTTTTTATCTACATGTATAAGATATATCAATTATCTCTTTACAAATCAAGGTAATCATTGAAATGAAATTTCATATTTTGATACTTTTAAATTTAATTGGTATTTCATTTTATCTAATATAATGATTGATGGAATATTTTACTACATTTAAATTTTGGGAGGTTCCCTATATAATATTTTCAAGGTGTTTGAACAATGTGTTAGTATAATTCATGTTTAATTGATTATTCTTACTCTATTTTGGTAAATTTATAACCCATATCCTATCACAATAAGCATGTATAGGATCTTCCAACTCAAAATCTACAGAAACAATCATCTCTTTATTATTATAGTGTTATATAGAATATTAATGAACCAATAATATATATATATATATAAAGTCAAAGGTAGAAAAAATATTAATGTTTGTAGTGTGTGTAGGGTCACATCATGGGAGGGAGATGATGTAGGAGTCTAAATTGGTGATACAAAATATTCATACTAACAATGTATTTCTATATAATAACTTGAATGATTTTACTAAGTAGATATACTTATTCATCGGATTTATGGATTCTAATGAATTGAAGATTAAATTTGTAGGAAAATATTCCTAAAAATAGACTTGGGATTGTAAATTATTCACTAATGGTAGGAGAATTATTTACATAGGAAAGGTAATAATTCATACACTAATGGTAAAAAATCATTCAACATAGGATCATATGTCATAGTGGTTATTAAGGAATCTATTATTTCCACCCTTCGATATATTTTCTTCATATTCTCTAACATCATTTATATTAAGTTGGTTATTAGAGACCCCGTAAATATTGAAGTAATAATTTTTTTGTACAAAGCCAAATTATTTTATATTAATGTCTATCAGAGTATTATATCATTAAATGTAATATCACCACATATTTTTTAATGGGTTTTAATAAGAATTGTTTCTCAATAAATTCCATAATTTTCAACCATTTCATCCTTCAACATTTTTACTATTCTGGGATCCCATGATCTTTTTTTAGAATGATAGTAGATTTTGGTAGATGTTGTGGTGTATATTGTTTTATGTTATTTTGGAATTATATATTAATTTTAATGTAGGATATATTTGGTTGCAATTAAAAGTTTTTTATTTTATATTTTTGTAGGGGATTGCAAGTTTCAAAAGAATCTACATTTCATTTCCTATGCCCATGGGTGCAAAATGTTCTTCCTTGGATGGATTTATACATAAAAAAAGGATTGTAGGATGAGAGTAGGGAAGTGAAAAAGTGATTTGGGTCGGGATTTTCTATTAAATTTTTTATGGTATTAAGCGGAGTGGAGTGAGGGTGGCAATTTATAGGTGATGTGAGTAGTAGTTGTGTAATTTTTGAAAATAAAAAGGGCTACACACATTTTTTACATGGAACAAGGATTCAAAATGGACGATTACTAAGACATACACATTATAGGGTATATATATGACCTCAAAAATAATTTTATACATTTTTTTGTCCATTTTAAAACTTATAATATTAGTGTAACCCTCGGTAAAATGATTTTTATGTTAACCATGGTAATAATTATTTTTACTATTTTCACTATTAATTTTGGTTGAAAAAATAAGTCAATATTATTTGATAATTTAAATAATTTTGATTAAAAATATTTAATCCAATTTTCTAAACTAAAATTATAGAATTGTAAATTTTTTATTTAAAAGTAATCATGATGATGAGATGAGAAAGCACGTTTTCCGGGAGAAAATATTAAAACATTTCTACTGTTTTTATATTGGAATTAAATTTAAAACTAATTTAATGTCATAAATAATTTAATTATAAAGTATTTCTTTAATTAATATTTAGTATTTCTCACTATTCACCAAAAAATAACTTTTTAAAAATATTATCAAAAACAAAGACTAAAATAATTTTGGAATGATTATTTCAAAAATGAATGTTTTTTTGAATGAATTTTCTAAATTTTTAAAAATGTTGATTTAATATAAGTGTGAAATAAGGCAACAAAAATACTTTTTTAAAAATAACATTTAAGCATAAAATTCGATTTATTCTTATCAATTATCTAGAAAATACATAAGATGAATGTTATATAGTTGACTAAATATATAATATATAATTTTCATTAAAATAATTCAATTTTTTTCTAATTTATTGAGGTAAAATGTGATTGTTTACATAAAAATATATTTTTAGAACAAAATTACCATTTTTAAATTTTTTATTTAAATTTTTATTTTTTTTCAGTAAATAATTATTTTTATATACTTGTATAAATCATATCTTTAAAAATTTTATTTAATCCAATAAATACCTTCCATTCCAATGGTAGGTGATTGGTATCATACAATAATATTCTTATAATATGAAATTATTATTTTTAACTCAGTGTTTCCTATAATATAGGCTGACATATATTTTATTTGTGAAACAATGTCTTTAAAATATCAAATTAATATCAAAAAAATATTACACAAAACCTTGGGGTGTTACATGTCCTCCCCATAATGGATTATACAAAAATAACCACAGAATTATTCATGATACGTTTCACTCAGAAGGTCCTCCCCTTATTATAGATACTTTAAAATGCCCCTCATATCGATAAGAACATGAGAGATTGAGTCTAGATACTCTAAATTATCATATCTGATTAATGGTATCCATTTTATACTAAAATATTGTCAAGAAAAGATACTATCATCTATACCACCTTTATATTATATTCAAATAGAAGAGATGATTCTACCCAATCCCAATCTCTTCATTAAGGCCATCAAAAAATTGCAAATCTATTGAGAATAAGAAGATGATTATCTCATACAACACGATAATAACTCTATTATCACAATGTAATAAAATCCAAAAGGAAATATACTAGTTTACTTCTGGATCAAATCCACTCATAGTATAATATTTTATATAGTTTTAGGAAGTAATGTATATATTATCATTATTAAAATCTATAGATGAACCAATATAATTTGAAGAAAATGAATATATTTTATGGGAAATATATCATATACATTAAGATAATTGTATAGATCTATCACAAAATTTACATGGTTTCCCAATAAATTCCATGACACCTAAATCAAAATGATACCAAGGGGATCTACAATAATAATTCCTTAGATACTTAGAGAATATAATTTTTTATTGAATATGCTCAATCTGATGTATAAATAAAACGACGGGGTTAAAATAGGGAGACTACATTCACCACACTACCCAATTAGGAGAGTCAATCATGAATGGTGTCATGAAATTTCATTTTGTTTGTCTAAATATCTGAAAAATATCTAAACATGAAAGTTGTTGTATATTGAAAAAACCAATCATGTTCAAATCCTTTAAATGAAAAAACAGTAAGAATGATCTATCCAAATAGTAATATATCATTCCTCTAGAAAGGTTATGACTTTCTATCACTTAAGATAATCTAAGAATATTACTTCAACATAACCTTAAATATAGATAATTAGAAAATTCAAACATGAATTTCATCCGTATCATGCACAATATAAAAGTTATAAAATTAATAGGATAGAAGTAATGGCACACACAATAGTTTTTTAGTTATAACACCATCACTTGGGGATGGATGCATCTATATCAAAATCTCACCCGCATCCATAGAAGTCAGTGTTCTCCAGATTTGCGAAGATTCCATAAGAAGGGTGATCATAGTTCATATCACTACAAGATCCTGAAATTTCATCATGGTAAAAATTATTACTGTTTATTAGGGATTCAATAAAGATTATTGTATACATATTGTTTATAATAGAGTGTAAAAGAGAATAAATAATGCATCAAATAGGCCACAATATGAAAATGGCCATAAAAAAGTTAAATATAAGGAGGATTGTGACTTTTCTTTAAAAATATATTCAGACGGAAAAAACTCCAACAATCATTTAGATGAAGATATGATTCTAAAAACACGTTACCCATGAAAGAATTTCATTAGTTCTAACCATGATGATGAATCGGAACACGATCATAGTTCAGAATAGAATGACAATGACTTTCCTATCTAGAACACAATAAAAATTGAAACAATTGATTCATGTTTTAGTAATATAAAACTAATATAAATTCAAATTTTTTGGGTTCCCTAAAATTCTAATTTTTCTCCTCCTTAGTGAGCCTCTTCTATTAAAAATGAGAAGAGTTAGACCCCATCCCACCCACCACCAAAATATGTTTATCCTTAAACTATGAGATTGATATTTTGTCAATATAAAGTAGAGTTATATTATTTTAAATGAATTAATAATATAATAATGTTTAGAAATATTACTTTTATATATAACTCTCAAGAAGGGAAACAAATTAATACTTCAAAAATCTCCCATAACATAAAGAAGTTTCTGCACCAATGAGAGTAAAATCGATCCATCCAACCAAAAAATGAGCTAAACGACCAATCTATACGGACCCAATGTGAGTGGAATATTAGTTATTCTATATATTAGGTGAGTAGGTAAAGCTATACAAGGTATGATACAGAAGGTAGAATCTTATATATTATCTACTGTAGACATGGGGAAGCTTACCATATCATGGTATACCCATTACATCTATGTAGTTTTACACCAAACCAACCATTTCAATGGATCTTATTATCTCTATTTAATGGATTCCATGAAATGTTTACTTGAACTACTGAATCCAATAAATAAACCATACCTAGAGTGGGTGGATGTATCTCCCTCCCAACAAAACATTAGAACTCAAATATTTATGACTTTTAATAGAAATGTAAATCTAAAAATAATATGTCACACATATTTTATAAAACGACCAAGGTATTTATAGAATAAATGTATTTTTTTCTATTATAAGATATCAATTTCAGGTTAAAAGGTATTATTTTTCTGATAGCGTATATGACATGCAACAACATGCTTATATGATATCTTACATTGCACACAACATTGAGTTATTCTGAAAAATAATAAAATAATAATATAAATATTTTAAATGGTAGTTAATTCCATGATATGGGAATGTCAAGAATGAATAGTATCAACCAAAACTTGAAATTTATTTTACATATTTTTAAATTTTGATTCATTGATTAACAATTTTTTTTAGAAATGGAAATAAAAACCAATTGAAAATAATGGATGTGTTTTTATGAAAACCTATTTAAAAGGGAATAATTATGTTTTTATATCAATCTTTATGGAATTTTATTTAACGAAAAATATATGATATATATTCAATGTAATGATTAAAATTAATCTTATATTTTTTTAGAGATGATATAAAAATAAATTCATATTTTTCCTATAAAAGATGTATTTTTTAAAAAGGATGTTTTGACACCTTTTGTTGGTGAAAAATTTTAAAATATAGTATTTGACACCATTATATGTTATATTTTAAAATAAAAACCTTTTCTTTAGAATCTGAACATCAAGATTTACTTTGGGTGAAATTTTTGTATTTTTGGCTAAAGTTCATTTTTTTAATGAACAGTGAAAAATACTGAATTTTAATTCAAAACATCCTTTGATTCTAATTTATTTATATGGATATATTTTACTTTTACTTTTTTCTAATGTTCAATTGGATAATAGTTTTATAATTTAACCCAATGTTAATCATTTTAAGTAGTTTCCCTTGAATATTGGACATAAACGCAAGTCAATCTTTTAGTAGTTTTTACTTATTGAAAAAATATTTTTTTTTTGTTTTTATAAGAGGAATTAATATTAAATTAATTTCTAACAATTATATGTTTTTAATTTATAAATATTTACTCCATATTTGGAATCATGAGGTCTAATTTTTTTAAATTGGTATCTTTTATTTTTAGACAATATGAATTGTAAATTCCGAAAATATTTTATTTACCATGGTTAAAGGTTTAATTGGGTAAATAACGGTAAATAATAATATTATAATAACATTAAATTACCCTAAAACATTTCCTAACCATATTTTATGAGATATTCTAGATCCTGAGAATCCGTGGGTCGATTTTTGGACTCTATGGAGCCACTTGTGTGTGAAAGTGACATTTAATTCAAATTTATGAAAATTATTACCAAAACATGTGTCTTTTACTAAGTAAATTTTTATATGGGTTTATATAAGTGATCTCTTCAGATATAAATAGTCATGATAAATATGAAAAAATTTCATACATCATGATTTTTTATTTAGAATTTTTATGTGTTATATAAAGAAATTTATTTATGACATAATGGTGATATAGTGATTACCTTATTAATGAATGATTTTAATAAATAAGATTATAAATTTAAAAATAAAATTATTTTGGTACTTTTTATCGAATAAACGAATTTTATGGATTGTTACGACTTGTTATATTTTAATTAATGAAGTTTTTTCGAATAAATCAAGTTGTTAATGATTTTTAAAATGTCATGATATGAATGGTATAAAAATTGACATAAGTGAATTTTAAATAATTTATTTTTTTATTAAATGATATAATAGTCCCAAAAATCTAAGATTCGTCAAAAAAACAAATATGAAGTTAAAATTTTTATTAATGATCTATTTTTGGGTTTCTTGGAATTTTATAGTAACTATGGTAACCATATATTATCAATATACTAGAAGACATGATTAATGTTAATTTAGATAACTAAATGTTAAAGCTAAAAAATAAGGTTAAATTTGTAACATAAAATTGTCTAAAACCCATTGGATGAGAGTATTTCAACCCATAATAATCTGAGATTATAAATATATCAATTTTGAGTAATTATAATTTTACAATCAATTAATAAAAAAACATTGAAACTTTCCTAAGGTGCCCCTCCACTCTCTTATAAAAAGACACCACATATAACCAATTACTCACACATATCAATCCCCTTTTATCACACAAAATATGATCCAATAAGCCTCTTAAATTTCAAACTTCCTCTTATAAGTGATCCTCATGGCAGAAGTCTTTTCATGTGACCCCTTTTGCTCAAATCCAAAGAAGTTACTAGATTCGAGGTAATGTCTTCTCTCAAGTTTGATTCAGATGTTTTCCTTCTCCAATGCCAAGGATCTAATTTTTATATTTTTAAATAACAAAACAATAATCCTAAATATACTATTTTATTTTAGTAAGAATTATTATTACTAAACTTACACACCTTCACTTAATGAATATAGAACATATTGTTTCTGTGGACGGTAAACTACTGGCTCACGAAGCAATGATTGTTCAATCTTCGTCTACCACCTGTTATGGTTGAAATTATGATGTAACTATAATTATATATAAAATATATGATTGTTATTTTATCTATATTTTTTTAATTATCATTTATAACTTACCAATTTTCTTTTTATGTTGTATAAATATGATAATTTCATTTGAGGAAGTGCAGACTACCGCCCATTCAAAGTGATATGACTCATTCAAGATATACATTAAAAATATAAGGGATGAAATTAATGAAATTATTTTACATATATTAGAAATTATATTATACTATAATTATTATATACCTATGTATCATTAATTTTTCATTCTTTTAAATATGAAATAGAAATGAAAGTAGCGTTCATGAGTACGTACAACGTACCGTCTCCATGAACAGTGCATGATTTCTTATATTAAAATGTTATGGACTATTATAAATTTATATACAAGGGATATATATGATATATATAATATCTAAATCATGAATATCATTCTGTAGATACTGGAATTTTTACTACATGGACAATTTGTAATTATAACAAGTTCATTTTTGACTCATGTACCGAACATCGACAAAATGAAAGATATGAACTTGAATAATTATATATTTGTTATATCAAGGTAATAAGTGTTAGAAAAGGATTTATACACATGAAAATGTTCCTGAAGGAAGTATAAATTAACATAATTGTTTTATTCAAGGAGATAAATAATGAAAAAAGGCAATTTAGGCACAAGATAAGGGATCCCATCTCAAATGAATCTTTTCTCTATGAAGCGTTTTACTAAATGAAAAAAGAAATGTTTTTAACATTGTGGAGACAATGAAATCTATTATGTAGCAATTTTTATTTTTCTTCCTCTATAATCCTTACGATTATTAAAATGAAAATAAATCCCTTATTCCCATTTTGGGTGATTTTGTGTTGCAAATGGTTTTTTTGAAATGGATAGACTATTTCAATAATGTGAAATTATTTCTTGTGATTGAAAATCAAATGTTATTAGTGAAATGTTGGTATTTGAAATATTTTATTTTTTATGATTATATAATGTTACATGGAAATTTTATAGGTAGTTACGAGACAAACCAATGACTGGTCATTATATGATAATCCAAATTACGAGTGGTTCCATGATAAAACAAAGACATGTGGTTATGTTATAACCTTTAATGCACTGGGTACAGAAGTCGGCTATCTGAAGATTACATCTAGTGATATTTGTGGAAGTTTACCGTATGGTTATTCCATTTCAGTATGTTTATGTCCCAAGATTCATTTACATGCTATATGTTTCTTTCTATAGGTTTTGTGGTAAACATTCAATCACAAAAAGGATAAGAAGTAAGATTATATTTAGTGATGTTTTTTTATTTCATAACAGTGAAAGGTATAAATTTAGGATAAAGTATTATTGTATTACTTGTTGTTTTAGAAAAATGATAGTTTATTTTCTATATGTATCATTTTATAAGGTTTTTAAGATCATCCCAATTCATTAAAATGGGTTTCACCTCACATAAATTGGAATAGGGTCAAGGATGGGATGTAGCAATATTCATGCTATTTAAAACATGGAACTAAATTTTTTTCTTTATTTATAAGATTTTTTATTTTATAAAAAATGGATACCGAGTAGAAGTGTATACATTTAATATTCATGTTGTTATGTATAAGTTATGAAATAATTATCTAAATCTCAAAACATGAAAATATCCCCAATTTTAATTATTAACATAATTAGAGATTATGTAATTTTTACAGTTATGGCTTACAATTGGTATTACATAATAGTTTAGATAACTTTAGCAGTTGGGGTGTTATTTATGCATAAGTGACATTACTATAATGGTTAACGTATTAGAAAGATTCATAGTTATTTTAGATAAATTGAATGAGTTCAAGATAACCTGAATAAGTAAATCTTATTATTTACCCTCCTCATAATATATTATATGATGATTTTATTGATATAATCCAACATTAATTTTTTGGTTTTTGTAAATGGATAGATCTTACATGCAGTAAAGTTATGATGGATGTGATGAAAACTGTGAGAGTTTTTTGAATAAGGGACCGAATGAAATTTGAGATGTAATGATATCTCTGGTGGTTATTCTCTACAAACTATCTAGAGTCTGGATTGACCACTTGAACCATAGTGTTTTTTATAATGAATTGTATATGTGATAAACAATTCCTTACGGAAGTTCAGGTAATAATAATAAAGGGAAGTATATTAAAAAATAGATGTGTCGAGGATGTGGAAAGAAACAACTAGCAATTTTTTTTAAAGTGATGGGAATATTCTATAGATGTGGTAATTATGGTCGTAAAGCAAGAACCATCAATGAAAAAAGGAATCATCCAGTTGACTCCAAGAATGGGAATGAAATTCTTTCTGAAGGATCAATTGAATGTGTTAAATGTGGTTTCCATGGTCATTCAACAATTTGATGTCCTATGAAGATGTTTGGGAATGGGATCAACAGGAAAATACAATTATATGTTTAGAAATACCTAATTCCATTCTAATTGAGGATGAGGTAACTAAGAATGAACTATGAATGGTATGTATTATTTCACAGCCGATGTTTTGACATTATTGAATCTAAGGATATGATTCATGAATTTTTTTGTAGGAAAGAAGTATTGTAGAATTTGTTATAAAATAATGGGTAATGGATCATGAAGAATTCTGATTGAGTATGAAATCTAATTATAAATTCTTCAAAAGTTATTGTATATTTTAGGATGACTTAATGATTAAAAGTATTATGGCTCTTTTTATGATGTGATTACATTGGATGACTCTTTCTAGAATGTGTAATCATGAAGTTTGATAGGTAAAAATATTATTTATGAATGAATTATATTTTCTTATGTGGACATAATGGATATACGTAGGGGTTCATATGATATGTCATTTTTGATGAGAAAAATGGTTTTTAGAATTTGGGATGAAAAATGAATGCTATTAGATAACATTTGAGGATAAAATAAGTTATGGTTATTTTTTAGGAAATTATATTATTTTTTGGTAATTTTATAATAATGATATGGTTTTAGAAAAAGGTAAACACATATGATGGGTGAAAACCCGTCGTTTCTGGAAAGGACATGGGAATCAAACCCACAACCGAAGGGCGACAATGTGGAAAAACCTATCATTTTCCTATGTGAAGCCATGGGTTAATATGACTTATTATTTTAGATAATTGTTTTTATTTATAAAGAATAAGTTTATTTTAGAGCTTATTTCTATCAAATTGATATCCTTTGTATAGGAAAATGATTTGGTGATTATGTGATAATGATTATTTATAAATTCAGTTACTCTTTTGGGAACACTATATGCCTAAGGAAAATAGAATACTTTTGGATATAAATTGAGGATTAAAGGTGGAATTTTATTTTGGAAGAATCTATATTTTTATTTTGGAAATATATAAATTTGGGTTATTTTTTTAAATGATTAACCTATCATAGAGTGTAACGCCTCGACCCTAGTTACCCAGAGTCAATGCATTATTACGTAACATTGGCATGATCACAAAAGATCAAGTCTCAAAAGACCGATTAGTTTAGTAGCCTTGGAAACACTAGATATATTCATAAGTCATAAATTACATCATAGTGTAAAATAAAACTGCAAAAAAGTCTTGTCTTCATAACCCCTCATACTATCCCAGCAGGTCATTCATAAAATACTTCTTCACATCATAGAAAAATTTAAAAATTGAAAGGGGTGACCTCAGATGCTCAGTAAGGATAACAATAAAGCAACAACTTCAATAAATAAACATAAAAATTTAAGTAAATGTATAACTGAAACAAAATCCTTTTAAACATGAAATTCAGCATAATATGGAAAAATAAAATGAAATAAATCCATTTACTTATTCACTTGGATATTCTACTAGTCTAATAATCACATGAAATATCAATAACTACTTTAATAATGATGTAATGCATAATTCTATACTATCATAACCGTGTAGCCAAGGACTCATGCCCAGAATACAAATAAGATTTTGTTAGCGCCTCGTGCCAAGACACTAGTTTGTCTCATGGGACCTACTGATGCATCGAGGAGCTATAGCGGGCTCCACCTGTCACTTATTAAGTCCAATGCATTCCGTATATGAAAAGGTTTAAACATATCACGAACCATAACATAAACGTGTCTTATAAAAAATGCATAAAGGAAACATAACATATACATATTTCAATCACAAGATATCAATACAACACATTGATATAATAAAAACATTATCAAAACCATTTTCAATACCAAAATAAAAGAAATGTAAAAAATGGTATTTATTTTTCATTTTTAAAAAAGGTATGGCTTATAGAGGAATCTGAAACTTAAATAATGGTCACAGCGGCGGAGAAGGCGTTGTCAGTGCATACGTAAGACAAAACATTAATTTTGTCATTTATTAAAAATGCTTTGTATAAAAAGATTCCTTTTTAATCAAATTAAAAGTCAAAGGGGTTTATACACCATATAAAAGAATGTTGTGTATAAAACAAAATATGCCTGAATGAAAGGATATTGAGACGAAGTCTCTTACAAAGATCTTTTTTAAATAAAATAGATATATTTTTTGTATTCACTATATTTATACATAAATAAAGTATAAATACAAGATAGGAAATAATAATATCATGGTATAATTTGAAAGTAGGAGATTAACCCAAAGAACGGAAATTGGGATAAGAAGTTCCCTTACCTCATGTCTAACTTGACTTAGTCGTTATTCAATCTCCTGAATAATAAACAAGAGTTAATTTCTACTTGATTAAGAACATTTTTCAAGTTCATTATTCCTTTTATATCACTTATTACCATGTTATGAACATTATTTAATTATTTAAGTTAATAACGATCATTTTGTCGATCTTTAGTACTTGAGTGAAAAATAAAATCTTATAATTACAAGTTGTTCATGTGGTAAAATATCCATTATATAAAGAATTATATTCATGATTTAGATATCATATATATCATATGTAACTATTATATACATGCATTTATAATATTAAATAACATTTAGAGGTATGAAATGAAATGCAATGTTCATGGAGACGGTAAGCCGTACGTATGCATGAACGCTACTTTCATTTCTATTTCATATTTAATGGAATTAAAACTAAATTAGATATATATATATATATATTATAATTATAGTATAATATATATGTTATATAGGTCACATAAGATCATTAATTTCATTATTTATACATTCCATGTATTGCATGAATGAGTCACATCACCTGAGGGGGTGGTAGTCCACACTTCCTCAAATGAAATTATCACATTTTCACAACACACAAAGCATAAAGGTATGTTTTAAATGTAAAATACAGAAGCATACAGAGGAAATAAATATAATATATATTATAAATAAATATAGTGTCATCATAATGGCAACCATGAGGGGTGGTAGGAGAAGATAGAACAATCATTGTTTCGTGAGGTAGTAATTCGCTATCCATGGAAACAATATGTTCCTTAACCATTAGATGGAGGTGTGTGTAATTGTAGCTCCAATACTTCTAATAACAACATCCTAGTATATTTAATATACTAGTGTTGTTACAAAATAAAGGAATAAAAAAAGTTTAAGGGGTTGGAGAAGCAAAATAATACAAAATATCATAAGAGAGACATTATCTTAAAATCCGGTAACTCTTTTTGATTTGAGCCAATGGATTCCTTGGGAACACTTTTGCCCAAATTAAGTCTTCTAGGAGTAAGAGAAGGAAGTTTAGATATTATTTGGTCAGATTTGGCCAATCCAAATGGCTTGGAAGGTGTGAATAAGGTGGTAGTGGTGGGGGCCTTTTATAAGGGGAGAGGAGGGGAACTCTTGGAAAGTCATGAAATGTTACATTATTATGAAGTGCTATTCGGATTTCAAAGGTCCCACAATTAAATATTTAAAGGATAAGGTGATAAGGGTTCTAAATATACCCATCCAATAGGTTTATGACATGTGTAAGTATTAGATTTTACATTATCTTTTCATTTTATTTAAATCATTAATTAATGAGGTAATAGTTGCATCATCATGGTGTTATAAAAAATTTAATTTATTTAATGACAAAAAATTATTAAAAAACAGCATGATGTAGGTATTTTTTTATCTTTCAAATGAATATTTATAGTCTAATTGTTAACTTATATAAACCCATTTAATAATTGTTTTAGTAAAACAACACATGTTTGTGACAATTTTTTTTACATTAAACAAAAAGTTATTAATGTAATTTTCTTACCCAAGTGGCTCCATGGGATCCCCAAGTTGACCCATGGATTTTCATGGTTGGCTATGACTCAACCAATAAGGGCATGAAAAGTGTAAAGGTAATTTCATATTATTATAACATTATATTTACCTTAAGTAACACTAATTACCTTTAATCGCGATTAATAAAACTTAAAAGTTACTATTCACCATAAATTATTTTCATCCCATTGAACCAAATTTTACTTAATGAAAACCATGTATATCAGATTATTTAAATTCCATTAACAGATGTGGTAATGTTTCATTTACACAAAAAATTAGTTTTTTAACTACCACTGAGTGGTTTCACTATTCATAAAAAATTGACGTATTTCAGAAAAATACCAAAAATTAACTCCAAGATATATTTGATATTCCTAATTAAAAAATGATGAATATATTACAAAATTTAAGACATATATTTAGAATTAATTAATTTAACAATTAATTCCCGCTGTCACTACAAATAGCGTGTTTTTAAGAAACAACATATATTAAAAGATTGACAATTGTTTATGTCCAATTTCGAACTAAAATTAATTCTAATGACCACCATTGGATAAAACGGTTGAAATATATTCTAATTATACTTTAAAACCACTCAATAGTATTATTTTTCAATATAAATTAATTTTATTAAAAAAGTTTTTTTATGTATTTTTCACAATTCATCGAAAATTAGACGTTCTCAGAAAAATACCAAAAATTCAACATAGGCTAATTTTGATATACCGAATCCAACAATGAGGTCCATTTTAAAATATAAAATTTATATAATTTTCAAAAGTGGGTATTACTATTGAAAAAGGCTATTTTTATTGTTCACAATGTGTTAGAATCTCAAAATTTCATACACTACAATATATTGCATTATTGAAATAGAAACGTATCGCGGGAGCTTGGGGTGTTACAAATATTATATATGATTAGGTTAATTGTTGTTAAGTATGATACCCTAAGAGTAGTCCATATTATAAATATAAAGAATTAATATGGAAAAATATGTGATCAAGTACTTATATATTTAGCATTTCAATCTTAGTTTGGTTTTTTTGTATAATTTTAAAGACAATTGTGTATTGAAAGGTTTTTTTCAAGATTTGGGTATTGTTTGTTCAATTTTTGTGATTTAGAGTAGTATTTGTTTTTACAAAAGAGTATTCTTTTTGGGTATTATATGATCTTGTATTAACCATTTAGGTTTTGGATAATGTCTGATGTTGTGGAAAATATATATAGTTCATCTTTTGTGGATTATGTGATTCTATAGAAGTTGATTCAAGTGCTTCAGTTGTGAAGAAGACATCTTGAATACTCATCATTTGGAGAAAAGATGCATTTTTTATAGAAACTTATTAAAGGATTAAACTCATCTTCAAAAGTAAATATATTTAATTATGTTCTTAGCCAATATCATAAAAAAATTATCCAAATATTTGGATGTGAAATTAAAATAAAAAAATATTGTATATTTGCTTTTCATAAAAGTGAATCAACAACAATTTAACATATCACAAGTTTTTGGTTTTCTAGTGGTTTAATTTCACTTGATCATGTTTTCTATCACTCTTTATCAGAACTTGATGGTTATTTTTCACTTCCATATCCATGTATTAATGGAATCAACGTATTTGTTATCTCAGATGACCTTTATAATTATATTAATTTTTTTAATGTGATTATTTTGTTCACACTTTTTCTGATGTGGGAATTTCAATGATGTTTGTGAGCCCAATTTTAAAATTGTGAGGATGAAATTTCTAAAATGGGGAATGATGTAATAACCAGTTATTTATAGAATAATAATTTTATATTTCAATTATAAGATATTAATATTATTCTAATGGGGACTCCTTTTCTGATAGTGTACTTGATACGCAACAACGGGCTTCTCCGAAATCATAAATTGCACACACCATTGAGTTATACAGAAAAATAATACAATATTATTGTTATTATTTTAAATGATAGTTAACTCTTAGACATTGGAATGGATGGAATGAATATTATAAATGGAATTTTTAAATATGGTTTACACATGTTTAAATGATGATTCAACGATTACCAAATTTATTAGAAATGGAAATAAAAAACCAATTGAATATAATGGATGTGTTTTTAAGAAAACCTATTTAAAAGAGATTAATTGTGTTTTCATATCAATATTTATGGATTTTTATTTAATGAAAATATAATATATATATTAAATATAAAATTTTCAATTCCTTCTATATGTTTTCTATATATGATATTAAAATAAATTAATTTTTTCTATAAAAGAATTTTTTTTCTAAAAATAATATTTCACTACCTTTTGATGGTGAACCCTTTTTAAATATAGTTTTTGAAAACATTTTCAGTATTATTATATAAAATAAACATCTTCTTTATAAGTGGAACTTCAAAATTTACATTGGATGAAATTTCAAAAAATTTCTGCAAAAGTTCATTTTTTTATGAATATTGAAAAATACTACATTTTAATTCAAAAACTGCATTTTAATCTAATTTATTTATATTATTATATTGTAGTTATAATTTTTTTAAAGTGTAATTGGATTATATTTTTTTAAATTAATCCAATTGTGGCCATTTTAAGTAACTTCCCTAGGAAATTGGACATAAATGCATGTCAATCTCTTGTTAGTATTTACTTCTTAAATCCATGTTTATTAGTTTTGACTACAGAAATTAATTTTAAATTATTTTAAAAAAATTCTATGTTTTGAATTAGGAAATATGTATTCCATATTTGTAGTTAGTATGTCCAAATTTTGTTAATAGTTACCTTTTATTTTTAGACATTATGAATAGTAATTTCAGTAAATATTTTATTTACCATGGTGAAAAGTTAAATCCGTTAAATAAGGGTATAAAATAAATTTATAATAATATTAAAATACCCTAAAAAATTCAAAAACCCTATCTTAAAAGATATTTTTGACCTTGGGCATCCGTGTGTTGATTTTTGGACTCCAAACAGTCATTTGTCTGTGAAAATGACATTAAATTACTTTTTATTTAATGTTAAGGAAAATATAACCTAAGCATATAACATTTACTAAAACAGTCATTATATGGGGTTATATTAGTGATATCATAAACTATAAATATTAATTAACAATATTTAAAGATTTACTACATCATGAAAATTTATTTATAATTTTGATACATCAAATAAATATATTTATTTGTGACACAATGTTGATGTAGTGATTAACTTATTACTGAATGATTTAAATAAATGAGATTATAAATATTAAAATAAATTTATTTTCAAGATTTTTATTCCATTCAAGAATATTATAGATGTATATGACTTTTTATATTTGAAATAATTATGTTTTTTTGAATGAATCATGTATTTACATATTTTTATAAATTCACGATATGAATAGTATACAAATTGACAAAAATGAGTTTTTAAATCAATTAACATTTTATTAATTGTTATAATTGTTATAAAAACCTAATATTCGTTAAAATGACAAATTGTTTTTAATAATGTCATTAATGATCCATTTTTGGGTCTCTTGACATTTTATTTTAACTTTGTAAACCACATATTATGAATATACAAGAAGACCTAGTAAAATTTAAATTAGTTAACTAAGTGTTAAAGCTAAAAGATAAGGTTATATTTGTAACATAAACTTGTATAAAACCCATTTCCAGAGAATATTTTGACCCATACTCATCTTATCTTCATAATTTATCACTTTTATTTTTTTATATTTCTAAAATCATATAATATTAAAATAAATCTTTCAAAAAATTATAAGTTTCCCCTCCTCCATCTTATAAAATGACACCACTTATAACACATTACCTACTCCTATCAAGCCCCTTCTCTCATCCAAAAACTACTCCAATAATATCTCAAAATTAATATTTTGTTCCTATAATCCTTCACCTTGGAAGATGTCAATTCAAGATATGTTGTTGGTTCCAATCAAAAGGTGTTACCCGATTTGAGGTAATGTCTTCTCTCAAGTTCCTTTCAATTATTTTCCATCTCCACTCCATATACACTTTTTATTCATTGTTAAAAAAACAATATCCTCAATAAAATAGGTTTTTATATTATTCGGATCATAACTACACTTACACACACCTATTCCAAATAGGAATTGAGCATACTATTTCTATGGATGACGAACTACTGCCTCATGAAACAACGATTATTGAATATTTTTTTACCACCTCTTATGGTGGAAATTACGATATAAATGTAATTATATATGATATATATGATATTTTTTATATTTTTATTTAATTATCATTTAGAATATACCTTTATTCATTCCATGTTTTATAAATATGATAATTTCATTTGAGGAATTGCGGACTACCGCCCCCTGAACGTGACAAGACTCGTTCATGCTATACATGGAACATATAAGGGATTGAGTTAATACAATTATGTTACATATTTAAAAATTTATTTTATACATTAATTTTAATACACCTATTTATCTTTATGTTTTCTTTCAACTAAATATGAAATAGAAATGAATGTAGAATTCATGCGTACGTATGACTTACCATCTCCATGGATGGTGCATTTAATTTATTATCTCAAAATTATATGCAATATTATATATAAATATATACTGGATATATATGATATATATAATATATAAATCATGAATATAATTGTAGAGATAATGAAATTGTGACCACATGGACAATTTTTATTTATAACAAGTTCATTTTTGACTCAGGTATCGAACATCGACAAAACAACCGATATGAACATTAATAATTATATAATTGTTATAGCTAGGTAATAAGTGGTATAAAAGGAATAATAAATTTGAAAAAAGTTATAATGAAACTATAAATTAACTTATGTTTATTGTTAAGGGAGATAAATAATGTACAAGACATGTCAGAAAGAAAGTAAGGGACTTCGTCTCAATCACCTTCCATTGTGGAATATTTTGATAATAAAAACCTCTTTCATTTATACGGTTTATAATAAACCCCTTTTAATTTAAATTTCATTCAAATGGAATCTTGTTTCTATGAAGCATTTTACTAAACAACAAAAGAAATGTTTTTAACATTTCAGAGACAATGACCTCTCTACCGCCAAAATCATTATTTGGATTCCTCTGTTAGCCTTAATGTTTTTAAAAGGAAAAGAAATCCCATATTCCCTTTTTGAGTGTTTTCATATTGAAAATTAATTTTGAAATATATTGATTATTTCAATATCTTGAAATGATTTATTATTACTGAAAATGAAATTGTATTAGTGAAATGTTGATATATGTAATATTTTAGGTTTTAAGATTATATAATGGTACTTGAAAATTTGACATGTGGTTATGTGATAATCTAATGATGGGTGGTTCTGTGATAATCCAAATAAAGGGTGGTTCCGTGATAGACCAAGGATGGGTGGTTATGTTATAACCACTAATTCATTGGGATGACAAATCCTACTGATGGTTTTATATTCCTTGCTCAGATCGAAAGTAATACTTTGAACCAATGAAGGAGGAGTAATAGTAGGGGGAATGGTATTCCCTCCGAGGATTTCCTTGGTAAAGGGAAGGACCAGAATGGGGATGATAAAGAAAATATGAGTGGACCGGCTACTCGTTCATACAGTGATATTGTACAAGGTGGGAATAAGAGGATGGACGAGTGTGAAGGAACCACGTCTACGACTCCAAGACGAAGAACTAGGAATGAATACTCTTAACTCCCATTCCTGGTAAGAAACAGATCTGCTTTTTAGCAGGATAGTGGGATGATTATTTCCTTTAGAAAACATAGCTTAGTCAAACAGTCCTGTGGAACCCTACCGCCTCTAGATCAGTCAAGGAGCTGGAAGTTTGGTGATATTGGGTGGCAGCATAGACCAGCTTCTGTTTGGGAATTGGCCACTACAGAGGATGAATCATGTATGGGATGCAGATACTATTACCGATACTATGATCTGTAGTGTAGTGTTGTTTATTTTGTTTTTGGTTGAATTGATGGTGTTGGTTTATAGAGTTTTAGGTCATTTTTCATTGTTCTTAATCTTTCTTTGAACCTTTTTTTGGGTACCGACAACCCATAATATGGCTTTAAAATGGAAAAAAATTATTATAGAGGGGAATTCAACTATATGGTTCTTCCATTTCAGTATGTTTATGTCCCATGTTATAATTATTTTCTATATGTTTCTTTCTATGCAATTTGTGGAAATATTTCGGTTACAAAAGGGTATGAAATGATCTTTTATTCAATGATGTGTTTTCATTACTTCATAAAGGTGAAAGGTTTTTCTATATGATAAAGTATTCATGGATTACTTTTTGTTTTCAATAACAAACATTTTTTATTCTTTATGTATCCTTTACTATTATTGTTATGCTCTTCCCAAGTCTTTGAAATGTTTTTTATAAGACTTAATGATGACTAGGGTCAAGGATGGGATCATGAAAAAGTCATGATGTTTAAAACATGGAACTAAAGAAGTTTTTTTATTTTTAGTGTTTTTTATTTTATGAACAAAATGGATGCTTAGTAGAAGTGTCTACATTTAATATTCATGTTTTTATATACAATTTATGAACTAATTATCTAAATCTATATACCAAAAAAGATCCTCAATGTGAATTATTGACTTAATTGAATATTATATAATGTTTAAGGTTGGGTAAATATATTTTACCTACATGCATACCTATGATAGAAACACTAAAATAATATAAGGTAGACATACTTAGGAGTTTCCACCAAACTCTGGTGGGTCCAATATTTTTCTAGTATTACAACTTAATAGTTGTTATATTTGAAGATGAGAATACCCCAATTGATTATTTATCTATTAATTTATCACAATACTGATGAAGGAAATATTCATTGATCTACTAAATAGTAATAAAGATTAAAATTAGAGGTTTTAAAGCATTATTTCAGGATAGGATGGTCTGGTATATTCAATTAAAATGAAACACACATAAGAGAATCTGTTGTAAATTTTCACAGATAATTTTTGTGATGAGTTATAAACACCAAAGATGAAAATCAAATAATATGAAAAAATTTGTGATTTTCTATCGAGGAATAAATGTTTGAAGATAACGTTCAATATTCTATGGACATGTCTCTACCAACGCTAATTTCCCATTGGAAGAGGAATGGAAAAGTAAAATATTGACTATGAATATTATGTTGGATCTGACAATTTCCTTTGGATATAAAAAAATTCAAAGTCAATTGATAAATTCTTGTGAATAACAAAATAATCATTATTATGAAGGGAAAATGAGTAGTGGTACCAAAAAATTGTTCTTCCTTCCTTTCCTTCATCTTCCAATGGCTGATCGTTGAACTTCTTATGTCCTGCCCCATTTTTCTACTCTCTCCAAAGTCACCAAAACCCACATTTTTCAAATACCATTTTAACGAGATTATAATGAGTCATTTTCTGTTTTTTCCACAATATTTTCACCATTCCTATAGAATCCCCTAGAGGGGGTTAATCAAGGTTTTAGGTATTCAAGGTGGCATCTCTTCAACAAAAATGATTGTTTGTTGCATGTTTCATCATGTATACCACATCCTCCCTTAATTTTAAAATTATGATACTTAATAGGATCTATATGCTATGGCATGTGATTCAATATTAAAATAAAGATATTTCTATGTGGTTCATACTTCTAGATTTGAATTTGCGAAGTCATAGTCTCTGTAACACCCCAAGATTTCATAGTGTGTTACTTCTTCAAAATAATTCAATAACTTTCACTACATGCAACACGAAGTTAAATCACAACATGACTTACCAAACAAGCCGTTCAAAAGAGGTTATGAATAGTATTAGATAAATTTTAATGTTTATGTAATCCTTATAATTTTAGAATCCATATTATGAGTTTCTTAGATATAATGCCAGAACAAATTCATTTTCAGTATTGCACTTTTATCAACTTTAATATTGAACCCTTTTTAGATACTATATTTTAAACTTTTTGACTAAATGGTGACATCAAAAATTTAAAATGAAACATCCCAAGCTTCTACAGTATGCTTCTCTTTGAATAATGTGATAGCGTGTGTTGTACGCAACACCGAGTTCTAACAACCAATTAAACTAGCCATTATGAATAGTAATAACTACTTTTTGAAATTATATATATTTTATATTTCAAAATGGACTTCATTTTTGGATTTAGAATATCAAAATTAGCCTAGGGTGAAATTTTTGTACTTTTCGGATAACTTTTATATTTTGATGAATAGTGAAAATTACTAAATTTTAATTAAAAACAACTTTTTTAATCAAAATAATTAATATTGATAAATTATGAATTTGAGTGGTTTTAAAGTATATTTATAATATATTTTTACCATTTAATATAATTTTGGTCATTGGACATAATTTTACAATTAAACCGAACATAAACGAGTGTCAATCTTTTGATAGTTATTATCTCTTAAAAACACGCTTTTTCTTTTGACAGCGGGAATTAATTTTAAATTAATTTCTGCCACTTATGTGTTTTGAATTTAGGAAAATGGATTCCATATTTGGAATCAGGATGTTCAAATTGTGTAAATAGGTAACTTTTATTTTTAGACATTTTGTATAATTACTGCAGTAAATATTTTATTTACCATGGTTAAGGGTAAATCCGGTAAATAAGTGTTAAAAAATAATATTATAATAATACTAAATTACCCTAAAACGTGTCTTAACCCTATTGGTTGATACATGGTCGACCATGGGCATCTTTGTGTCAATTTTGGGACCCCATGGATCCACTTGTAAGTGATAATGACACTTTATTTTAATTAAGTTAAAATGAATACAAAAATGACACAAGCATATATCTTTTAGAAAAACAATTGTTACATAGGGTTATATATGTTGGATTTTAGATTATAAATATTCATTAGAAAGCTAAAAAGATTTACTACATAATAATATTTTATTTATAATTTTTAGACATTAAATAATTTATTTTATTTATGACACAATGATGATTCAGTAATTACTATAATAGTGAAAAATTAAAATAATTGATATTATAAATACCCAAATAAATATAATATGAAACTTTTAATGAATTAAACTAATTTTATAGGATAATATGATATATTAGGGTTGATTTAATTGACTTTGTTCGAAGTAATAAATCTGTTATGAGTTTCACAAAAATCAACTATTGAATAGTGTCAAAATTGACATAAAAGAGTTCTTAAAACAAATATTATATTATTAATTGATATTAAATTCTAAAAATCTAAGGTTCGGCCAAGAGACTTATATCATGATAGGTTCATCATTAATGTACCACTTGGGGTTCGCTTGGATGTATATAGTAAGTTTATTAACCATATTATATAAAAATAGAAAGAGACATTGTAAAAGTGAAACTAATTAACTTAGAGTTAATACTTAAAGATAAGGTTAATATAAGTACCCAAACCTGTCTAAATTCTATTGGATGAGTTTTTTGCGACCTATCCCTACCTCATACTTTGAATAGTCAACTTTGGAGCCTTTGGAAACCGAATATGAATTTATTATAAATTAATATTTCTAGCTTTTCCAAAGGTGCCCCTCACCCCTCTTATAATAGGGCACTCCTCCTTCTCTTTTCCTCACACCTCTCAAGCCACTTGGCTCGTCCAAACTCTGCCCAACTAAGCTCCCCACATCCCTCTCCTCCTCCTTGAAGCTTCCCCTTAGGCAGAAAGCATTTCAAGAAGTCCTTTGGTTCCAACCAAAGTGAGTTACCTAAATTAAAGGTAACGATTTCTCTTAAATTATTTTCATTTATTTTGCTTCTCCAACCCCCAAACTCTTTTTATTTCCCTTCTTTTGTAACAACACCAGTATCCTCAATATACTAGGATGTTGTTATAAGAAGTATTCAAACTACACATACACACAACTCCATCTAATGGATGATGAACATAATGTTTCTGTGGATGGAAAATTAACGCCTCACGAAACGATGATTGTTCAAATACATCTTACCGCCTCTCATGGTGGCCATTATGATGGAACTGTAATTAAATATGATATTAATGATATATATTTTATATATAAGCTTCTGTAATTCCATTTTATTTCATACCATTATTCGTTTCATGTTGTATATACATACGATAATTTCATTTGAGGAAGTGCGGACTACCGCCCCCTTAAAATGATATGACTCGTTCATACCACACATGGAACGTATAAAGGATGGTGTTAATGAACTTAAGTAACATATATAAAATATTATATTATACTGGAATAGTAATATACCTATGTATCATTTGGATTCGATTCTTTTAAAATAAAAATTAAATGGAAGTAGCGTTCGTGCGTACGTACGGACTACCGTCTCCACGAACGTGATGAGATTCATTCTCCATCGTATCCATTCAAGTATAATTATCATTTAATGATTTAAAAATGATGTTTAAGGACTTGATATCATTCTGGATATGAATAAGATACAACAAACATGTCTTACGTAACAAAACATATAAAAGAAAACAAGTAAGTTAACACCCGATATAATGATAATACTAAGATATTATTATCAAATCAATATTAAAAGATCATATATGATATCATATTAATGTATATGATTCTTGTATAATTAAAGAACAATTATTTCACCATTATACAGGAGGTTAACCTACCCCAACCAAGGAAAAGTACAAGGTAAGGGTTTACTTCACAACCTCTTCATTATCCAAGGTTGTTTATACATAATTATCTACTGGGACCTCGTTATCATCCACATCCATGTTTCTTAAAAATGTATTTCAAAACATTTTTGTTATTTACAAGAATATGGTTTAAAGTCATTTATACCCTTTTTGACTTTTTATAAGAGGAATCTTTCCGTCGTTTTCAAAACAAGGTCCTTTTTAACCTTTTCGACAGAATTAAGGTAAGAATGTTTTTTTTAACTTATACGGCGGGTGCGGCTATTTTCCGCCGTTATAAAATCTTCAAAGCTTCTCTTACAAGATTATAAGAATATTTTCAAAGAAAATGTTTTATTTTATATGGATCTTAAATGATTTCAAAATAAAAGGAGATATTTCTTTAAAAAGAATTTTGATTTCATCTATGTCAGTATCCTTTGATGGATTTTAAGATTATTTGAAGTTGATTTATTATGATACAAAACTTCTATATTGTATTGAAGGTTTTGTGATATGTTTGACTGTGGATGTGCTATTTTTATACCATTCATAGTTTATGGTGAAAGTATTGACATTTCGTATGCTAGTTTTAATACGAATGTTTATGTTATGTTTAAACCTTTTCATATGGGAATGCATTGGACTTAATAAGTGACCGGTGGAGCCCGCTATAGCTTCTCGATGCATCGGTAGGTCTCATGAGACAAATTAGTGTCTTGGAACAAGGCCTTGACAAAATATTATTTGTAGTCTTGGCACGAGGCCTTGACTATGTGGTTATGATAGTCTGGCATTATGCATTCCAACATTATGAAAGTGGTTATTGATTTTTGCATGTGATTATTCGATTAGTAGAATATCCATGTGAGTAAGTAAATGGAATTATTTCATTTTATTTATGCCATACCATGTTGAAAGTTCATGTTTTAAAGGATTTTGTTTTAGTTATACATTTCCTTAAAAGTTTATTCTTATTTATGAAAGTTTCCGTTATATTGTTATCCTTACTGGGCATTTGAGCTCACCCCTTTTCTATGTTTTATTTTTCCCAGGAAGTGAAGAAGTAAGTTATGAATGACCTGCAGGGATATTATGTGGGGATATGAGTGTGGATTTTGGAGACAATATGTTGTTGTTGTAGTTTTTCGTTTAATGATGTAATGTAAAACTTATGAATATATCTAGTGTTTCCAAGGCTACTAAACCAATCGGTCTTTCGAGATTTGATCTTTCTTGTGATCATGCCAATGTTACGAAGTAATGCACCGACTCTGGGTAGCTGGGGTCGGGGCGTTACAGTTGGTATCAGAGGAAGTTTAGTACAAACCTTGGAAGCTAGATTTAGATAAACTCTGATTAGAGCACGTAGACCTAAGATGAACTTTGAGGATTAGTATAGAAGAACTTCCTAGAATTTTGGTATTGTAGAGATTTTGTGAGTTTTCCGAGTAATACATCCCTGTCTGGATACGAGCAGGTAGAGGCGGCTCTAGCACAGATGTACCTAGGGGTAAAACCCGAAAACACCTCTTTGATCTAGACTCGAACGGGAACTGGTGCACGACAACGGGCCTTGCTGCACTCTTGGTTACGACACTCCCGGGGGATATGCTTAGGATAACTCTCATTTTCTTTACAAATCATTATGAAGGGTTTATGAGTATATACTTCCTCAAAGAAAACATTTTTATGATTATGGATTATATCCATAAATAGTTCAATTTATGTTAAGTGTTTTATAAGTATGGGATTATGTATTTTGATTCATAAACTGATCTAGTTTATGCCATTGTTTAGAAATGGCGCCCAGTAGAAGGAATGAGAACTCCAGAAATACACATGATTCAAAGAGAAGGAAGGATCATATCTTTCATGGTCTTAAGCTAGAATTTATAAGAGAAATAGTCTCCCATGTATTATCATCATATGAAGAAATAATATCATGTGTTGATAAGATAAGTAAAGAGTTTACTGAGTCCTATGGCTTTGAAGGGAATCAAGAGATGAAAAGGATGGAAGAGAGAAAGATCGATAAAGGGAAAAGGGAAAAGATGAATTTTCCCATATGTGGTAACTGTGGAAAGAAACACCCTGGAACTTGTCTGAAAGGAATGGGAGTTTGTTATAAGTGTGGAGGAAAAGGGCACAAAGTACGTGACTGCAAGGGTAAGAAAATGGTTTTAAATGTACAATGCTTCATTTGCAAGGAGTTTGGACACTATGCGAACCTATGTCCCAGTCATCAGACTATGCCGCAAATGATGTTATTGGATAATAACCTAGTTATGATACTACCACAGATGAAGAGGAATGATTAGAGTTCTTATGTTGATTATGTCAATTGAGTGTTGTATCAACAATGTACTTGTTATAATAATTATGGAGTATATAAGGATTGTACTGCAGTACTATTTCATTAAGGACTTGAGATTATGTGGAACAAAGAAAAGTGACTCAATAGCAGGATAAATTTTTGGAAAATATATGGTTGAGAGAATGATAAATCATAATATAGTTCTGATACTGAGGTAGTGATTTTGGAATAATATGTGATTGTTTTGGATAAATTATATTGGATATTCTTGACTACCTTGGAACTAATTAATGATTTGTATATTCCATCATTGTTGGGGTTTAAAACATTTTTGGATTAATGAAGTATATCCAGCATTCTATATGGAATAGGGGAGCATGAATGTAATCAATAAGGAATATGGTAATTCATGATGTTTCAGTTTATTAAAAGAATACAAGATGAAGGTATTCATATACTATTGCGGGGTAAAAAGGATCTATATTATGTTTACCTTCCTTATAAATGTTGGACTGTGAGTTTGGACAGAAGTATTTTGGATAGTTCTAGTTTGGATTATTTTGGATTACCATAAAAGGAAAACCCAGAGGTTGGGCGGTAACCCGTCGCGTCCGGCAAGGCTGCGAGACTTGAACCCGCAACTGAAGGGCGACAAGGGTGTATCACCTACCACTGGCCCATGAGATGTCCTGGATTAAATAATGTTGTTTTTTTTAAAGATCTGGTAGATGAATTATAAATTCATTTATTTTGGAACCCTGTACGAATAGTATAAATAAATAAAAAATTACATTCTATTATCTTTTAGAGTGAAAGATGAGTTGGTGGTAGAAACTTATTAATGGATAAAACTCTGATTATAAAGTAAGTATATCTCCTTATGATCTTAGCCAATCTCATAAATAAATTTCTCAACATTAATAAAAGGAACTTAGAACAAAAATGTTTCCCTAGATGGTACCTTAAATCATCACTAATTTATGGCTTTGGGATTGTTGGCCTTTTCATAGCCATGTTCTCTACCACTCTCCATCAGATAATTGATGGTTAGATTTCTCCTCCATATCCATATTTTCCTACATGGAACCCTAGTATGTGTTATTTTCGGTAATCTTCATACTTTCCACTCTTTATTTTAAATAGAGGCCTCATTAATTCATTTTTCGATGTGGGATTTCAACTAAGATATTTTGAAACGTCAAAAATGTGTTATCCCAATACCCTATATTTTGTTGAACCGATGGTACTTCAAATCATCATAGATTGATGAGTTTAAGGACCTCAATTTTATACTTTTTTGTGATTGATGACCTCAATCACTACCTATAAATATTTACGTTTTTCCTCCAATTATATGTCTCTAATTTCCTCCAATGTTCTCCTAATCAAGATCATAATTTGGTGGTGACCCTTTCATTTCTCTTTTCCTCATATTAAGACTAAATTTTAGTAAACCAATTTCCGATGTGGGTTTTCCCACAAATATATTATCTATTTTCAACCTTTTATTTTCAAAGAACAATTTCAAATTGCGAGGACGCAATTTATTGAAGGAGGGGAGAATGTAACACCCCAAGATTTCATAGTGTGTTACTTCTTCAAAATAATTCAATAACTTTCACTACATGCAACACGAAGTTCAAGCACACCATGACTTACCAAACAAGCCGTTCAAAAGAGGTTATGAATAGTATTAGATAAATTTTAATGTTTATGTAATCCTTATAATTTTAGAATCCATATTATGAGTTTCTTAGATATAATGCCAGAACAAATTCATTTTCAGTATTACACTTTTATCAACTTTAATAGTGAACCCTTTTTAAATACTATATTTTAAACTTTTTGACTAAATGGAGACATCAAAAATTTAAAATGAAACATCCCAAGCTTCTACAGTATGCTTCTCTTTGAATAATGTGATAGCGTGTGTTGTACGCAACACCGAGTTCTAACAACCAATTAAACTAGCCGTTATGAATAGTAATAACTACTTTTTGAAATTATATATATTTTATATTTCAAAATGGACTTCATTTTTTGATTCAGAATATCAAAATTATCCTAGGGTGAAATTTTGGTACTTTTCGGATAACTTTTATATTTTGATGAATAGTGAAAATTACTAAATTTTAATTAAAAACAACTTTTTTAATCAAAATAATTAATATTGATAAATTATGAATTTGAGTGGTTTTAAAGTATATTTAGAATATATTTTTACCATTTAATATAATGTTGGTCATTGGACATAATTTTACAATTAAACCGAACATAAACGAGTGTCAATCTTTTGATAGTTATTATCTCTTAAAAACACGCTTTTTCTTTTGACAGCGGGAATTAATTTTAAATTAATTTCTGCCACTTATGTGTTTTGAATTTAGGAAAATGGATTCCATATTTGGAATCATGATGTTCAAATTGTGTAAATAGGTAACTTTTATTTTTAGACATTTTGTATAATTACTGCGGTAAATATTTTATTTACCATGGTTAAGGGTAAATCCGGTAAATAAGGGTTAACAAATAATATTATAATAATACTAAATTACTCAAAAACGTGTCTTAACCCTATTGGCTGATACATGGTCGACCATGGGCATCTTTTTGTCAATTTTGGGACCCCATGGATCCACTTGTAAGTGATAATGACACTTTATTTTAATTAAGTTAAAATGAATACAAAAATGACACAAGCATATATCTTTTAGAAAAACAATTGTTACATAGGGTTATATATGTTGGATTTTAGATTATAAATATTCATTAGAAAGATAAAAAGATTTAATACATAATGATATTTTATTTATAATTTTTAGACATTAAATAATTTATTTTATTTATGACACAATGATGATGCAGTAATTACTATAATAGTGAAAAATTAAAATAATTGATATTATAAATACCCAAATAAATATAATATGAAACTTTTAATGAATTAAACTAATTTTATAGGGTAATATTATATGTTAGGATTGATTTAATTGACTTTTTTCGAAGTAATCAATCTGTTATGAGTTTCACAAAAATCAACTATTGAATAGTGTCAAAATTGACATAAAAGAGTTCTTAAAACAAATATTATATTATTAATTGATATTAAATTCCTAAAAATCTAAGGTTCGGCCAAGAGACTTATATCATGATAGGTTCATCATTAATGTACCACTTGGGGGTCGCTTGGATGTATATAGTAAGTTTATTAACCATATTATATAAAAATACAAAGAGACATTGTAAAAGTGAAACTAATTAACTTAGAGTTAATACTTAAAGATAAGGTTAATATAAGTACCCAAACCTGTATAAATTCTATTGGATGAGTTGTTTTCGACCTATCCCTACCTCATCCTTTGAATAGTCAACTTTGGAGCCTTTGGAAACCGAATATGAATTTATTATAAATTAATATTTCTAGCTTTTCCAAAGGTGCCCCTCACCCCTCTTATAAAAGGGCACTCCTCCTTATCTTTTCCTCACACCTCTCAAGCCACTTGGCTCGTCCAAACTCTGCCCAACTAAGCTCCCCACATCCCTCTCCTCGTCCTTGAAGCTTCCCCTTAGGCAGAAAGCATTTCAAGAAGTCCTTTGGTTCCAACCAAAGTGAGTTACCTAAATTAAAGGTAACAGTTTCTCTTAAATTATTTTCATTTATTTTGCTTCTCCAACCCCCAAACTCTTTTTATTTCCCTTCTTTTGTAACAACACCAGTATCCTCAATATACTAGGATGTTGTTATAAGAAGTATTAAAACTACACATACACACAACTCCATCTAATGGATGATGAACATAATGTTTCTGTGGATGGCAAATTAACGCCTCACGAAACGATGATTGTTCAAATACATCTTACCGCCTCTCATGGTGGCCATTATGATGGCACTGTAATTAAATATGATATTAATGATATATATTTTATATATAAGCTTCTGTAATTCCATTTTATTTCTTACCATTATTCGTTTCATGTTGTATATACATACGATAATTTCATTTGAGAAAGTGCGGACTACCGCCCCCTTAAAATGATATGACTCGTTCATACCACACATGGAACGTATAAAGGATTGTGTTAATGAACTTAAGTAACATATATAAAATATTATATTATACTGGAATAGTAATATACCTATGTATCATTTGGATTCGATTCTTTTAAAATAAAAATTAAATGGAAGTAGCGTTCGTGCGTACGTACGGACTACCGTCTCCACGAACGTGATGAGATTCATTCTCCATCGTATCCATTCAAGTATAATTATCATTTAATGATTTAAAAATGATGTTTAAGGACTTGATATCATTCTGGATATGAATAAGATACAACAAACATGTCTTACGTAACAAAACATATAAAAGAAAACAAGTAATTTAACACCCGATATAATGATAATACTAAGATATTATTATCAAATCAATATTAAAAGATCATATATGATATCATATTAATGTATATGATTCTTGTATAATTAAAGAACAATTATTTCACCATTATATAGGAGGTTAACCTACCCCAACCAAGGAAAAGTACAAGGTAAGGGTTTACTTCACAACCTCTTCATTATCCAAGGTTGTTTATACATAATTATCTACTGGGACCTCGTTATCATCCACATCCATGTTTCTTCAAAATGTATTTCAAAACATTTTTATTATTTACAAGAATATGGTTTAAAGTCATTTATACCCTTTTTGACTTTTTATAAGAGGAATCTTTCCGTCGTTTTCAAAACAAGGTCCTTTTTAACCTTTTCGACAGAATTAAGGTAAGAATGTTTTTTTTAACTTATACGGCAGGTGCAGCTATTTTCCGCCGTTACAAAATCTTCAAAGCTTCTCTTACAAGCTTATAAGAATATTTTCAAAGAAAATGTTTTATTTTATATGGATCTTAAATGATTTCAAAATAAAAGGAGATATTTCTTTAAAAATAATTTTGATTTCATCTATGTCAGCATCCTTTGATGGATTTTATGATTATTTGAAGTTGATTTATTATGATACAAAACTTCTATATTGTATTGAAGGTTTTGTGATATGTTTGACTGTTGATGTGCTATTTTTATACCATTCATAGTTTATGGTGAAAGTATTGACATTTTGTATGCTAGTTTTAATACGAATGTTTATGTTATGTTTAAACCTTTTCATATGGGAATGCATTGGACTTAATAAGTGACGGGTGGAGCCCGCTATAGCTCCTCGATGCATCGGTAGGTCTCATGAGACAAATTAGTGTCTTGGCACAAGGCCTTGACAAAATATTATTTGTAGTCTTGGCACGAGGCCTTGACTATGTGGTTATGATAGTCTGGCATTATGCATTCCAACATTATGAAAGTGGTTATTGATTTTTGCATGTGATTATTCGATTAGTAGAATATCCATGTGAGTAAGTAAATGGAATTATTTCATTTTATTTATGCCATACCATGTTGAAAGTTCATGTTTGAAAGGCTTTTGTTTTAGTTATACATTGCCTTAAAAGTTTATTCTTATTTATGAATGCTTCCGTTATATTGTTATCCTTACTGGGCATTTGAGCTCACCCCTTTTCTATGTTTTATTTTTCCCAGGAAGTGAAGAAGTAAGTTATGAATGACCTGCAAGGATATTATGTGGGGATATGAGTGTGGATTATGGAGACAATATGTTGTTGTAGTAGTTTTTCGTTTAATGATGTAATGTAAAACTTATGAATATATCTAGTGTTTCCAAGGCTACTAAACCAATCGGTCTTTCGAGATTTGATCTTTCTTGTGATCATGCCAATGTTACGAAGTAATGCACCGACTCTGGGTAGCTGGGGTCGGGGCGTTACAGTCTCAAGGCTCTTGGTATTATGGAAATTAATGATAATATCTTTTTAGGAGTTTGTTCAGCTACAAATCTATTATTGATTCCCCCAAGGTAGATATGTGGCTTGAAATCTAGAGTCCCCCTTTTTTATCCTTTATTCATCCCATTATAGATGATATGGGTCATTTCTTATGTGTAGATGACTGAACAACACACTTGATCGATATTTCTCTGGCTAGGATATATATCGAGGTGCATATCTCTTCACCAATTCTGGATAATATTCACCCAAATGTGTCAAAATCCATTTCATGTTGCAAGAAGATCATTCCATCATCTCTAACATTCGATTTATCGAAATAAAATCCTCATAGTTATTGCATCTCTTCATAAATAATGTAGACTTTTCATTTTCAACTCTCTTGTGGTGAAAATGATTTTGTAGGTATTCCCTCTCTGCCATCCCCAAAAGAATATAATGCAATATTGGTCCATTCCCTCCCCTCCATTTATCCTATCTCAATCCCTAACAATCTCCAAAAACCAATTTTTTTCCTTCTTCCCTCATATTCCCCAATGGCCCCTCTAGCCTAGGCCTCTATTATCACTTCCCCTCCTCATTTGTTTCCCTGTGCTTCATCACACATGGATTTGGTGCTTCATAGGCCACTAATAATCAACTGAAAGAGTTGTTATTCCCACATTGATGTCCCACTATAGTGAATTTTTAAGGTTCCAAGCGTAGTGTACACTCGTGGGTGGATGTGCACACTTGGCTTTTTGTCATTAACAATGATCAATCCAGGAACAATAAGATGACAAACGCCAGTCTCCACAGATCTAATCATAGAAATAGACAAAGAAAAGGAAATTCCCGTAACCACAATGTAGGATCATTACATAATGATTATAATTAATTTATTCATTTGAAAATGAGTACATTTGGTGTTCTTTCTACGTTGATATTTCTGATCACCTTACGATGTGATACGTCATTGCATTGTAGAAGCCACCGATAGACTTCCTCTAGTGTTGATCGACACATGCACCTCATATATCTAGACATCTCCAAAGGAGTCCCTCAGTGCTAGCGTGGAGAAACCTTTTATTGCGTTGTTCGACATTGATCATCTTGATATGATGGAAGACTATCTATCTCTGTCATGAGAGCGTTCTTGGAAGAAGAGGTTCCTTCGTCTATGAAAGAATTCTCCAAAATTGTTGCTCACAACAATTTTCTTATGTAGGGAAAGAGTTGGGGTTGTGAGGATATTTATAATCGGGTTTGAGTTTATATAGTTATGACAATAAATAAATGCATTACACATTTTATTTATTTTATTGAATCTTATTTAAAACCACCATGTCAAATAATTAATTATGTGACATGTGCCCACATTGATTATAATAAATATCATTTAATAAAACAATATTATATCCTCAAAATACTGACTGGAAAACTACACGGCATGTAATCATTAATACAAGGTGTGTACTTTTTTTCTATAAAAAACTACATGGAGTGTAATCTTTAATACATGGCGTATGTATAATGTTTTTTCATTTTCTTCTTCCTCTATCATTAAAATGATTTAGGCTTCCTTGAATAATTATTAATCCCCTTAGGGGAATAATATTTATTATACTTGGGATACTTGGAAACACATAGTGTGTTACCCTCTAGGCCTCTTTCTCATTGGCATTAGGCAGGCTTGCCTAAAGTCCAAGATTACTGTCTATCAACGGGTCTTGGAACCCAAGAGAAAGATGTTGACACCACATTGACCTGTCATCTCATTCAAACACTTACCGTATAATTTAATCCCTTTGTCTCCATTTCTGATCAAGTAGGTTTCAGGGTAGTGTCATAAACCTATATGCTTGATCCGTCATTCATTGAATACATAAAATAAACTCGTCGTTACACCATGGACATGGAATTTCATGCGATGGTTCTATTTCAATCAAAATCCAGGGATATCAACTTCCCTAAAAGGAAGGGACAAATCCTTCCTCAACTTATCCATTAACAACATGTCACTCATGACGCACCCAACATACCCTAATTCCCACCAACTGTCTGCATTACAGTTTTCATTAGTAAATCTAAGTGCCCAAGTCATGACATGAGTTGATGATAATCTTCCAGTCTAAGGACCATTACACATGCTCGTAGATAGCAATGTCTGATGACACCAAGATATGCAGAATTTCTACTGGCGGGTCAGTTATCATAATCTCCTATCTTGGAGATTACCAAGTGTGAACTCCATGTGGGATAGTCTCATGTTCATACGTGTACTCACACATGAAAATTTGTATACTATGTGTCCTATCATAGTATTTCATCCAACCGTAGAACTTAATTTAAGAATATTTTTATAGAATTTCAAGGTTCCCATCAAAGAAGGGATCTTCCATGACTTTATTAATGCAACAAATATTCCAGGATATTATTATATTATGGTCATCCAAAAAAATGAACAATATATAATAAGAGTACATTCATGTAATCAAAGTACAAAATAGTTGTTTCTCAAGACACTAACCATTAAAAACTCCCACTTTGACTAGAGAAAACTTTCTATGACCTTTAGTCCACTAGACCTCACATGATGATCATGTTTTTGCTGAGTCAAGGCTTTAGTCAAGGGGTCCGCCACGTTGTCTTCTGTGGAAATACTACTCAGTGCAACTTCACATCTCTGAGAAAAATTCCTCACGAGATGATACTTCTGAAGTATGTGCTTTGTCTGTTAATATGTTCTTGGCTCTTTTGCAAGTGCCACCACTGCAGTATTATCACAATAGAGTGTGATATGATATTTACTACTATTGGACGAAGCTTCTTATCCATACAACTTATTTAGTTGCCTCAGAAGCTATGATATACTCGGACTCTGCTGTAGAATCAGCCACCACACATTTCTTTGAGCTCTTCCAGCTCACTGCACCTCCATTCAAACTGAAGATATATCCAGTCTGAAACATCATGTCATCTTGATCAGTCTCGAAACTGGAATCTACATGTCCTTTGATGACTAGTTCCGCATATTCTCTATAAAACCAGAACATATCCTTAGTACGCCTCAGATAGTTAATGGTAGTATTGACTGCCATCCAACGGCGGTCTACTGGATCATCTTGATATCTTCCTACTGCACTTAATGCATAAACAACGTCACGCCTTGTACATAGAATGTAATAAATGACTGACCCAATCGCGGATGCGTAAGATATCCTTGCCATTTTTTTCTTTCCTCACGAGTATGAGGACACATTTTTTGGGAAAGATGAATGTCATGTGACACTGGCAATAATCTCCTCTTGGACTGTTCCAAACTGAATATTTTATGTATCTTGTCTATGTATGTAGTTTGACTTATTCCTAGCATTCTCTTAGATCTACCACGATGGATCTTGATCCCATGAATATATGTTTCCCTTCATAAGTCTTTCATAGAGTACAATTTATCCAACCAAGCCATAACTGACTATAAGATAAGTACTTCGTTTCCAATTAGTAATATGTCATCAACATATACTATTAGGAAAACGACTGCACATCCACTAAACCTCTTATAGACACAAGGCTCATATTCTTTGTTACAAAATCCAAATTCCATTACAACCTCATAAAAAAGAATATTCGATGAAATTAATGTTTGTTTTAATCCATAATTTTATTTCTGTAACTTTCATACCTTGTTGGCATCCTTTGGAGTCACAAACCCTTCTGGTTGTGTCATGTAGACATCTTCCCAGAGGTTCTCGTTAAGTAATGTTGTTTTGACATCCATTTTCCAAAATTCATAGTAATGGTATGTATAAATGGCCAATATGATTCTTATGGATTTCAGCATCACGAAAGGTGAAAAGGTTTCATCATATTCAATTCCATGATGCTGTCTAAAACATTTTGCAACCAGTCATACCTTATAGGTGCTGACTTGCCCCTCTATGTCTAGTTTCTTCTTGAATACCCATTTATTACCAACAATATTTACATAAACTGGAGGATCTACCAAATAGAGACATGGTTTTGGTAAATGGAATCCATTTCAGAATTCATGGATTCTTTCCACTTGGCAGCATCTGTGCCTTCAACTGCTTCCTTGTACATAAGAGGATCATCATTGTCAACCAATAATGAGTCACCATCCTTGGTGACAAGAAAACCATATCATTCTAGTTCTCTCACATCTCTCATGCCCCAATGTAGTTCCTCTGTCTCTGGAATAGATTTTTCTTCCACAGGGCTTTGTGGAAACTATTCTTATACCAACTCCTGCATATCTTGATCATTGACTTCATCGAAGTCTATCTCTCTCCCACTTTCTCTTTTGGAGATGTGCTCCCTCTCAAAGAATATGGCATGTCTTTCCACTATAACCTTTTTGGATTTGGGGTTGTATAAGTAATATCCCCTTGTTTTTTGGGAAATCCTATAATGATAGACTCTGTGCCTCTAGGTGCAAGTTTGTTACCTGAAAAGGCCTTAACAAATGCTCTGCTACCCTCACATGTAAATTCGATAACATGGATTTTCATCCACTCCAAAATTCATATGGAATACCATTTATCGATTTAGTTGTTACTTGGTTTAGAATGTGTTCTGCTGTTTGTAATGTATGTCCCCAAAAGGATAGCTGAAGAATCGCCTGACTCGTCATTGATCTCACCATGTCTAACAGGGTGTGGTTCCTCCTTTCAATTACATAATTCCACTGTGGTGTGTAAGGAGGTGTGATCTGAGATAGAATACCAAACTCTTATTAGAAATCAATGATGTCCTGATTAAGATATTCTCCTCCCCCGTATGAGTGTAGTTTCTTAATCTTCTTACCAAGATGGTTCACAACATCATTCTTCTATTATTTGAACCAATCAAAAGTATCTGACTTATACCTCATTGAGTAAATATATCCATATCTTCTAAAATCATCAGTAAAAGTTATGAAGTATGAGAACTCACCCCTTGCTTAAACTGGAAATTGTCCAAACACATCTGTGTGAACTAATTCTAGAAGATATTTATCCCTTTCACCTTTCCCACTAAATAGGGATTTGGTCATTTTTCATTGCAGAAATGCATGAAAAACACCAAGTGGTGTCAGTTTGAAAGAATCTAAATACCCATCTTGATGTAATTTTGTCAAATTTTTCTCATTGACATTACCTAGTGGTGATTCCAAAGTTGGTTGTGGTATGGGTCATGTGAATTAACTTTGTCATCGATTTCCATTACTTGGTTTTCTAGTCTAACACATAAAGGCCATTATATAAATGTGCCCTACAAAAATTGCTATCTTTATGAAAGTAGCAACAACAACTTAAAAATTTGAAGATGAATCCATCAATATCTAATATGGATACTGAAATAATTTTTTTGGTTACTGAGGGTACATAATAAAATCCTTTCAAAACCAACACCGTCACAGTAGGAAAAGAGAGGTGGTAGTATCTAACAGCTACAACAACGAGCCTTGCTCTGTTGGCTGCTCGTAGATCCACCTCACCTCAGTCAATATTTATGAATCTACTTTGTTACTGTATTTGGATACATATGGGAACACCACAAGCAGTATCCAATACCCAATTAGTAGAAATTGATAGATTGCATTCGATAACAAACACACCTAAAGTTTTCCATTGCTTCCTTGGCTTGGTGCAGTTTTTCTTCTAGTGGACCTTCTTTCCACATGTGAAACAAACAACATCTTGTTCTCTTTCCTCCCCATGGATATTCCTTTTCTTGGAAGGGCTTGAATAAGCTTTGGGACTAATGCTCTTCGCCCTCACATTCCTTTTATTCACCATGAGCACAGAAGCCTTTTCATGCTTCATATCATTTTTCTCTTGGCGAATCAGGATAAGGAGATCTGATAGAGACTTCTCAATTTTTTTCATGTTGAAATTTACCACAAAGTTAGAGAAGCACTGGGGGAGTGATTCAAGAATGAGATTGGTACCCAGTTCTTCGGGGATTTTAAACCGTAGAACCTTACAGTGCTCAATGTAGCCAATGAGCTTGACTACATGAGGCCCATCTGGGGGACCCTCTCGAAGATTTCTTTGGAATAGAGACTTGGAGATCTCAAACCTTTCTTTTCTTGAAATCTCTTGGTATAGACCATGAAGGTGCTTGGGAATATTATAGGTATCCATGTCTTCATAAGACTTCAGGAGCTCACTAGAAATTGATTATAGCATCAAACATTGAAATTCATGTGCATCGTTCAAATGTAGATCATAAACCATGAAATATTTATCACTTTCCCCTTGGCCTGGGGAATCTGGTAGTGGGGACTCTAGCACGTAAAACATTAGTTTATGGTGTAGGATAACATGAAGGTTCCTAAACCATTCCTAAAAGTTTTTTCCGGTGAGGATATTTTCTTTATCGAGAATTTATAGTAGAGAAAATGTGGTCGACAAGTTTTTCATATTGATTCTACAAATTAAAATAGCAGATTCATCAGTACATTCTTGATTACATTTTATGAGAAGTAATAATTTTTATTAAGTCTCCCACTAAATTATCAAGTCCCAATGGCCCTCACCATTAAACTCGAAATGTCCAGTTACATTGACATTCTAGTGGAAAGGATCCATACTCTCTTTTGCATAACCCCAACAAGGGTTGGTCATGCTATTTGAAGGTGTTTAGGTAGGAAGGTCTTTTCCAAATACGAGCTTACAGTTCCTCGATCTGTTGAGTGGACTCCGAAATCCTGAAATACTGACTTGGATTTCCTCAAATCCTGCATCCAATATTACACCATGTCTAGAAAGGGAAACTCCTATTGATGAAATAAGATTAAGTAAACCCGAAACCATTCATAATGGATTCCTTTATAAAAGTAAGTGTCCCAAAAAGGGTTGGTCAAACACATAGTTTTATTGAGTCTTGCCCTTAATCAAGTAACAGAAGGCTTGGTATGACATAATATGGTATTTGAGGGATTTTATTATTTATGCATAGTTTATCATTATCACATGCTTGTTAATATTAAGTGATGCTTTCTTATGTGATTAACCATGTTTTGATAATGCTTACGCATAATCTAGTTTTCTATTTTATTCCATCTTTGCATGCTTTGTTTATTTCATTAATTAGGTGATCATGACAACACATACATAATAAATAAACCATGAAATTAGATAGAAATAAAATAAGACGGTATGATCATGAGCTTCTATTGGTTATATTATCTAGTGGTTTGATTAGCTAACCCTGACCTAGGGGAAAACACCTTGAACCGATGGTTCATTAAAGAAACCATGGGCACACATGCCCAACATTTTATTGGAAGAAGGCTCACAAGACAACGAATTTAAATTAAACAAATTTAAATGAATCCAAAGACACAGGAAAAGGGTTATTGGCCTAGCTCATGATCATCCATAACATGAAATGACATTTACACATATTTAGAATTCAAATTATTTTAATCATTCTATTATTTTAGAGAAGTCACAATTGAAATTAATTAATTATGTTCTTATAATTAATCAACTCTTTATCATAAATTCCGTTCTGAATTTCCTTGAGATTCTTATCATCCATATCCCTTGTACATGTCTTTGTACTTTTGGAGGAAACCTAGTGAAATTCAATTTCTGGAAAGTACATGTCGTGTAGTTTATATTTACACAGTGTGTATTTCTTTTCACCCTTTATCAATAGTACACACCGGGGGGGCTTTGGAATGTTTTCTCTACATTAGAAATTTTAGAGTACACGACGTGTAGATTAATCTAACATGGTGTGCACTTCCTTGTTACGTGATTACCATCCTGGAAATACCGTGTATGCAGAACACAACTTCTCCTTGTACATGGTTTCACACAGGCCAGATAGGAGTACACGCCATTTTGATTAAACATACACACCTTGTATTCCGGTTCCACATGTCATTTATTTCTGGTCAAGATATGGTAATAAATACTTAGTCATACTCAATTCACACGGTGTGGTTTGGAGGACCAGTACTAGTTCATTTACCTAACTACATGGCCTGTAGTTTCCATTACAAATCATGTATTACCTTGTTGTACAGACAAAAATAGAGTCTCCTCCGGATAAGTTCCTCATTTTTATTATAATCAAAATTAAAATTCAAAGGTCAATTCTATGATGAGAATCGAGAAACGATGGAGGAAGAACAAATCTCGTTCATTCATATTTAATAAAATGATTTATCACGAATTGAATCAAATATAAATGCATAAATTATCAACAGAAATTTAATAAATATAGTCAATGATTTAACCTCACTATGATACCAATTGAAGGTTCTGGGGGAAGCAGAAGTTTGTGGGTGGATGTTCCCACTTGCATTTTTGTCATTAACAATGATCAATCCAGGATCAATATGATGATAAAGTCCAGTCTCCATGAATCGAATCATAGAAATAGAAAAAGAAAAAGAAATTCCCAGAACCAAAAAGTAGGATCATTACATGCTTATTACAATCAATTTAATAAATTGAAAATATGTACATTTTGGTGTTCTTACTTCATTGATATTTCTGATCATGTTCTGATGTGATAACTTGTTGCATCGTAGAAGCCAAGGGTAGACTTCATCTAGCGGTGATCCACAGGTGCACCTCGTATCTCTGGATGTCGCCAAAGTTGTCTCTAGGTGCTAGCATGGAGCGACCTTTTCTTTCATTGTCCACCTTAGACCATCTTGATTCTATGGAAGAGGATCTCTCTCGGTCATGAGAGCATTCTTGGAGGAATAGGTTCTTTTGGCCTTGAAAGAATTCTCCAGAATTGTTGTGCACAGAGATTCTATTGTGTAGAAAAAGAGTTGGGGTTAGAAGGATATTTATAATGGGAATTGAGGTTGTAGAGTTATGACAATAAATAAATGAGTTATGCATTTTATTTATTTTATTTACTCTTATTTAAAACCACCATGTCGAATAATTAATTCCTTGAAATGCACCCAAACTGATTATAATAAATATCATTTAATAAAACCATATTATATCCTCAAAATCCAAACTGGAAAAGTACATGGTGTGTAATCATTAATACATGGTCGACACTTGCTTTCCTTGAAAAACTACATAGCGTGTAATCATTAATACACTACGTGTATATCTTGTTTTTCATTTCCTTCTTCCTCCATCATTAAAAAGATTTATGATTACTTGAATAATTATTAAAACACGTACTGGAATAATATTTATTCTACTTTGGATACTGGGATATAGTTAGTGTCTCGTCCTCTAGGCCTCTTTCCCATCGGCATTAGGCAGGCTTTCCTAAAGTCCAATATTACTGTCTAGAAATGGTTCAAGTCAACCTTGAGAAAGAATTTGACACCGCATTGATGTGTCACCTCATATGAACACTTACCATGTAATTTAAACCCTTTGTCTCAATATCTCATCAAGTAGGTTTCATGGAAGTGTCATAAACCTATATACTTGATCTATCATTCTTTAACTTCCTGAAGTAAACTTTTCGTTACACCATGTCCATGAAATTTCATGCGACAGTTCTATTTCAATCAAAGGTCTGAGATATCAACTTCCATAAATGGAAGGGACAAATCCTTCCTCGACTTATCCATTAACAACATGTCACTTGTGACGCACACAACATACCGTAATTCCCACCAACTTTCTCCTTAAATGATTTCGTTAGTAAATCTATGTGCACGAGTCATGCCATGAGTTAATGATAATCTTCTAGTCTAATGACCATTACACATGCTCGTAGATAGAATTGTCCGATGAGACTAGGACATGCAGAATCGCTACTGGCGGGTCAGTTCTCATAATCCCCTATCTTGGAGATTACCATGTGTGAACTCAATGAGAGAGAGTCTCGTCTTCTTAAGAGTACTCGCACATGACGGTCTGTATACTATGTGTCCTATTATAGTATGTCATCCAACCATACAACTTTATTTAAGAATATTATTATAAAATTTGAAGGTTATAATCAAAGTGGGGATCTGCCACGACCTTATTAATGCAACAAATATTCTAGGACATTATTATATTATAATCATGCAGAACAATGAACAATATATAATAAGAGTATATTAATGTAATCAACTTTCAAAATAGTTGGTTCTCAGGACACAAACCCTTACAAATTTATGGTGGTGAAATACCTTCTTCCTCATCTCTCTTTACTCTTTATGATTTGTGTCGTTAAATATCCACACTGGTTAGTACCTCCAATATTCTATCAATTTTTTTGATACCATAGAGATATCTAGAGAACGATTATCCTTAGATCCTACATCCTCTTCCATTTCATGCCCTTCCAGTGGTATTTGAACCAGTTCCCACAACATATGCCTAGAATCTATATCCCCTCACAACAACAATATCTACTGCGAGCAACGGTATAAACTGCCACCATAAATTTCCACGATGGTTTCAATAAAATTTCCTTGATGTTACCGTTAGAATCAATCTTTCATTGATTCTATCCATTTATTTAACATACCATTGACTCAAAATCAGAATCACAATTAGTATACTAAATATCTATTATGAAAACATTCACCTAGAAACCCCTTATAAAAAAAATGAAAAATTGTTAATATATAGGAATTCCAACATTATAAATAATTTTTATTCGAAAACAAATTTTAAAAGTTTTTATTTGAGTGATATGCTTCATTGACATTTTATAAATAATATTGTGTGTGACAATTTATTTTTGATGTAAAAATGTAATTAAATTATTAAATTTCTATTTTATGTGAAAAGGAAAATCCATGAAAATATTGAATTCCATTGATAAAATAACAATATATTCATTATATTTTTTTTATATATCTTATAAATATAATTAAAATTCCCAGAACATAAGAAAATATAATAACATAGTAATACCAACTACACTATCTAATTTTTGTGATGAATGGGGTATTAAATTTTCATTAATGGGTATGTGTTTTTCAAATGGTTTACCTTATTTATTTATGATATTAAATACCAAAAAAACACTCATAAAAACTAATTATAATACAAGGTAGTGAGGCACAATAAAAATAATTTAAAAATGTAAACTGAACTTCACAAATACAAACCTTTATTTTCAGGTATCCTTTTAAACTCTTTCATATATCAAATCAATGAAATAAAACATTCTAGAACCAAATATGTGGGTTAAACACAGATTAATTTTTTAATCCATCATATATAAATAAATAATTGAATTTGACTACATTCAATACATATAACCAAATATAATATTCCCAAAATCTAAAAAAAATATTATACTCATAGATATAATATGATGAGAGATGAACCAATAAAAACATGATTGAATCATAATAAATAATGAACAATAAAATAAATATAATTATTATTTAAATGGATTGATGCATCATATAATAAATCCAACTAGAAAACTGAACAACTCAACCAGGTACTAGAAATAATAAATGTAAACTAAATGTAACCGAATAAAAAAATCAACCAAATTTGATATGAACTAGGCCACAAATACTCCACTTGAATCTCTCCAAACTAATTCAACCATGATAGAAATAACCCATTGTTAGAAATAATGTTTTATTAAAATCATGTCCCCATACTCTTTTATTTCTATTAAATTATATAACCCAAAAGAAATTACACACTTTAGGGAGCTATTTACCTGAGTGAATGCCTCTATTAAAATAAAATTTGGGACTTTAAACATTTGGTAATATTTCTAGTTCTACAATCCTTCAGAGCCACTCATATAATCATTTTATCCTAAAAAAAATTTTAGAATAATTTGAACACAATTTTTAATTTTTTTTTGTTAAAATACAATAATATCATAATAGGATGTTATTGGAGATTAAAGGAAACTATTAAGTCATCAATATATTTTTTACAGAACTCATCTTACACTTCACTTAAAAATTTAAATGAATTAAAAATTAAGAACCCAAAAAAGAAAATATTTTCATCTATGTGAGTATCAAGAGGAAACTATAATCCATTAACATGAAATACATAGATACACTAATTACAATAGTTAAAAAATTTAGAAAATTGAATAAAAATAATAATTCTTTCATGATTATAAATATAATGGATTTTTTTAATTTGAAACATATTGTTATACATTTTTTCACTATTAATTGTTTTAATAAACCCCAAAAAATATTTTATTCATAGAAAATTGATAAAGGGGAAAAATACCAATACGAGAGGTATTTAGACTATAGAGATGGATATGGGGGCTCAAGGATGACTGTAGCTCTGGTTTATGATTGAGTGAACATGACAGATCAGGGGGAGGGAGAGGGAGAGGGTAATAGAATGGGCTAGGGAAAAGTAGAGGAAACTGATCGAGGGGATGAGACCATAGTACTGGCAAGGGTTTGGGGGGGGGGGGGTCATCCTCTAAATGATTAAGAGAAAACTAAGCACTTTGGAGGGAGATGCATAATGGTGATAGGGATCTGCATCAAGGGGAGGCAGTGCTCATGGGATTTGGGTTTGGGAAGAAGTGTCTTTTTTTAAATAAAAATGTCATATTTTGAGGTGGATATTAGAAAAGCACTGTAAAAGAATTTAAATTTTTTTATAGATGTTTAGTAAAATGTCCATAAAAAAATTTGGTGTAGTGTCTTCTCCCACATCATCCCAATTAGCTGTTCCCAAGACATTTATAACACTCTATTAATGATCACATTTATTGTTTATAATTCATGTGGCCTTGGTGTATAGAAAAAATAATATTTCAACTAACATGAGATCCATAATAGAAACTCCTCCATTTTGTGTGTGCTGAAAGAAATAAAATATCTCTATAAGTTGTTAAGATCTTCTCAAAAAATTAATTTAAGATCCTTCATTCAAGATTACAAACAAAATTAAAAAAATTTCCATCTTCTAGAAAAAAATTATTTCTGTTCATTTTGTGTATGCATATGACCATTACATATCCGAAATAATAACAATAAAGACTCATGAAATCCTCAATATTTCATCTTCAATAAATATGAAGCTGAAGGAAGATAATCCCTAGGGCACGATCTCTCATCTTTTGATCCTGGGGTGGTAATATATTTTTTTAGAGGTAACATCATGGTTATTTATTTATCCCTATTAAAATAAGGGAGGAGATATCCACAAGAGGATGGCCTGGAATGAATTCTGTATGCTTTTATTTTGATCGAGGCTTCTCGATTTGGGATACTCAAGGAATTGGTTTATATGGTATAATAACCATAAAGGTAGTGGTCAAACCTATTTATAGATTGATAGGAGTTTATCTAACCTTTAGGCATTCTCATCGACCATATATATCTTGTTTTCCATTCTTTTCCGGGATCTTTCTGATTATTCACTTCTTCTGTTCAACCTGTCTATCAAGAAAGCATATAGGGATCATTTTTCCTTCTTATATAGTTTGAAATCTAATCCATAATATCTCCTAGTTGTGGAATTTTCTTGGATTAATGATTTTTTTCGAAATTGATAGTCAATTTTTCACAATAAACAAAGGCGAAACTATAGGGATCGTCAAACCTTATCCAAAAAGTGTTAATCGCGACAACAGGATATACAGGATCTAGAATATAATATTCAATGGACATAGGGTATTATTGAGATAAATGGGATTATGATATTTTCTATGACCTCAATCAGAGAAAAAAATGGTGGAATGACTCATTATGAAAGAAATGTTAGATTATGAATAGTCTAGGGTTAAGATTTTTAAATAAGGAGATAAATTACAGAGTTATTATATTCTTTCATCATAGGAAAACATAGGTCTCTGGGCATAACATTTTTCATGAGGATGGAATTATATTTCTAATTGATATGAGGTTGGAGGTATGGATGTTTCTTTCTTTATGTCACATCTTTCATGTCATGATCCTTGACTGTAAAGAGGGTATCCATATAAAATGGATGATATTTTCAATGGTATCCCGCAAGTGGTTTTGAATAAAGTTAATTATTTTCAGTATTCTGTTTGGAATAAATATTATTTTCCTGATGATGTTCCCCCAATTTATTTAGCTAGTGTTCAAGGTACAAGTGGCTTCTCGAGTCATTCTACAATGTGTCCTAGGATCAAATTATGTGTCTTTTTGTGAAAGTAGTTCTGTATCCTAATCATAAATGTAGTATTCTATGTGTGTAATGAACCAACATTTTTGATCTCATGGAAAAATATTAATGTTCTATATTTTCTCAATCATTTCAGACCCATCATGATTTGTAATTTTTTAATTTTTTTTGAATTCATAATCAATAAGTACTTATCCTATCCTCATAAATAGGGGATAATTAAAGGACAAAATGTTTCCCCCATAGAAGGAATGATACATGATACATAGTTGTTTCATAAGAAATATTAAATGAGAATAAAAAGGGTTCTATTATCTATCATTTCAATAAATATGGATGTTGGTAATGCCTAACATCACCTGAAATGATATTTCATTATATAGTCCCTCTCTTGAATGGGTTTCTCTAATGGTGTGTTTGATTACTTATATTGGTGCCTTATGTAACTGTAGATTTCCATTATATTAATGGGTAGGAATGAAGGCTTCATAAAATTCATATATGGGTTGAGGAAAGTAGAACCCTTAACTTATATTATCGTCATTCTTATTTACAACACCCTCAGTAAACACATAACAAGGGATATTGATAATGGTAGTGTTACCCCTTTTCAGTCGATTCCCCCTGTCCCAGTATTTCCCACATCAAGTTCACGGATGATACAATAATTTTTATAAATTTATGAATGAAATCAATATAGGGTATCTATAAAGATATTTTTGATTATTTCATATAGAATGGTTAGATTATTAGAAAAGTAACATCTATATTTCATGTTTCTCTATTTTCAGAAGGGTTCAAAATATTGAATCGATCCTGGGAATACACAAGAAGAATCTAAAAATGGATTATCTCATTGAACCTCTATCCTCATTAAATATCCACCTACATCACATTTAGAAGTTGCTTTCTATGACCACTAGATGAATTGAAAATTTGAATAACCACTATTTATCTTTTAGGGGGACAACCATTCTGGTTATCCATATCCAGTATTAAATCACAATGCATTCTCTCTCTAAATGTAAGGTACCGAAGTCTATAATTTTAAACATTGAAATCATTATGGAAAATTTTATATACGATTCTCTATATGATGTGAATCATTATTGGGATTCATGGACTAGGATGATATGCTTGGAGATAAAGGGAGGAATTAACATCAAGAGTTTCATAGTTACAGGGCATTACCTCCATGAAATACTAGCATGGGAGGTCATTAATGGTAGAACACTTTGGGTAAAATTCATCAAATAAAAATATGCAATGTAATTAGGTAACCATAGGGTATGACCTTCACTATTATTTAATGAGTTTCAGAAGATGAATCAGTCTCATATATATCATGTGTGATGAATTATTGATCATGGAGATGTTATATTCTGGAAGCCTAATTTGGTTGGATATAAACATGTTTTCCTAAGATGCCCTATCCCATTTTTATTTTTCGTGTAGTATATAAGTTATCCATAGTTCATCCAATCCATATTGGACGAATATAAACATTCCAAATTCATGTTTATTGAGTTTTCATAGGAGCATGATACATGTATTTTTATCATATCTGCATTACATTACTTTATATATGAGCATCCTTTTTCATATGTTTAGAAAACATGAGGGTCTAGAAGGTCGTAATACCAAGTGTTTTGGTTTACATCCTTCCCCAAGGTGATCCTATTATATAATTTCTTATGTAAAGTCCTCTAATCATTTGTTTTATAACGGAAAAGGGGAATCAAATATGTGGTGTAATTTTGGTGGTTTCATTGGTTTGGATTATCATTTGTTTACAAGTAATAGTTTTATGATCCAATGGTATCCCAAAATGGATAATATCATTTAAGAGAAGAATGATAGAATGATAATTCATACTATTAGTTTCTCTTGTATTTGGAAAGTGAGTAATAAACCTCAGCATGATGGTGTTAAAATTTTGATCACAACCAATGTTTATTGAATCAAAAAACTACTTCATGATATGGTGATGAGAATTAAGGACTATGAGTTATCACCCACTCTCATTTTTCTCTAGGTTATTGGAATATAACCATATACATCTCTCAACCCATTCACTAGATAATTAATTCAATGGATTCATCATAGTTTATGTTTCATGTTCAATATATTTGTGCCATGTAATATGAACTAAATTAAGTTTGGTGGTATCATTTCATATTTCATGGGATCAATTTTTATTTCTTTCATTGTTATGTATGGGGTTTTTGACTCTATATTGGTAGAATCCAATTTTATGCTAACTGTTCGGGAGGTTTTCTATCTTAATAACATCAGGCTTGAATTTTTAAAACCAATTCCAAGGATCATAATAACCCTATGTGAGGATGAATCTCAAATATACGGAATGTTACTTATCTTTTTTTCACAAGTTTAAGATCCTCATTTTCAACATACTTGAAATTACTCACACATTGTGTGATGGAAACAAGGATGATGACTTTTTCGCTTTCATGGATTCTAGGGATACTTCTATTACATCATTTTAAGTGTATGGTACATCCTTGTCGAAGTTTTGGGTATTGTTAAAAGTGAATATATATATACTCATTATTTTAGACCCCCTTAATCCCCTACATTAATATTATTTTTCACCTTATGTTTGGGTTTTCCTAATCTTTAATGAAATTATCAATTTTAGTCATCACAGTATTGTAGAAAAAAATTTAAACTACATGATCCAAAAAAAGTTTTTGATATTATCCTTATTATCTTCCATAATTACTTCTCTGACAATCAAATTCTACCGTACACTATCAAATCATGCATGGTATTCAAATATGTACGTTGGAGAATAGTTAATTCTGGGAAATTCAAGTTTGGATAACAACCAAAATATGGGGATTCCATTTCGACCATACCATAAGAAGAAGATAGTGAATGGAAGGAAGTTGCGAAGAAAGTCACATGAAACTTAAACGACTAGATTACCATGAATATGTCAAACAATCTCATGTGATCCACATGGTGGAGCTAAATTAGTCTTTTATGACCTCATCTACCTCTGTAACAAATAATCTAACCATTTCGTGGTAGAAATTATTAGTATAATTTATTATATAAACCCTCAAAAATATCATATAAATAATAATATAATAGAAAAAGTAAATCATATTGATTACTGATATGGTATAAAAACATTATGATTTCACAAATTTATATTAGTGAAATGAGAATAACCCTGAAAAATTATCCAATTGGCATCATCTAATCAAATAGAATTACTATTAGATTAAGAATATTTATATATCTATGTCAATCTAATTCAGTAGGATGATACCTTCTATAATGAAGATGAAAATACGAGCCTATTATTCCAATAATAATTAAGGATGAGGTGGAAGAGGTCACCAAGGTCAATGGGAAGAGGAGTAATAGGGTTAAATGGATCTAAAAACAGAGTCCATATCCCCAATGAAACCATATATGCTCTGAGGACCTATAGAATGGTCCTCTAGTTGGCTCATCATAAGAACAAATATACTTATGAAACATCCAGGGATCATCCAGGTCTAATATAAATATGGTAAAATTTATGAATCAAGATCTTTTTGGTCAACAACAAAATGTGGGAATTTCCTCAAAAAAAAACAAATATTATATATATTAGCTTAAATTATTATTAGGTAAAGTAACCATCATTATGGAAAACTCTATATTCCAATACTATTTCCAAAAAATAGTCTCAAAAAATGATGCATATGTATCTTGGTAAAAATTTTGACATATTGAAACAAATATTTTCTGTTCCATTCAGTCATTAAATTATTGATACCATCCACCTTTAAAATGACAACTGATAAGATATTGTTAATTCACTTTTATGGAATCAATAGTTTTAATTTGGGGTCTTCAATTTTAAATTATATCATATAAATACAAACCACCCCATGTTCCATTTAGTAATCTCCATTAATGAGAAATATCTGGAGACATCAATTCATGGATGTATTATGCCAATATATGTATTTGGTAGGATTAATGAAATTGAAATTCATTATTTCCTCATGGAAAAAAGGAAAAAATAAATTTAATTCCTATTTAGAACCAAATTAAATTGGGTCATAGTGATTCTGATAAGTCCCCCAATACCATGAAAATTTAATGATTTGTTAAAAGTGAGAAAAATCATATTATATGAATCATTCATAGAGATTTATTTTCGATACCATGTAATTAAATTTTAGTTTACGGTTGTTAGTCAAGATATTAATTTTAATGATTTGATAGAACGACCATGACTATATTATTATAATGAAGTGACTTTACTATTCCATCAGTGTCTTAAGTCCTCTCTTGCTAAAAATATATTAATTTTTTATTATTATAAGAATCATATTTAGTCCCACAATTCTCATTATATAGAGATAAAATTCCATTAAAGGGAAGAAAAATGGTCGATTATTAATAATTCCATTAAGGTTAATTTCTCCAATGAGCTAGAAATGGAACCTATTAACCACTTACAAGAACATGGGGAATACTACACATTTATCATTAATGAAATTGAGGAAAAAAATCTTGGATATTGTTAATATTACCCTATCATCATGAAATCATCTGTATTGGATAGGTCTAGCTACATAGAAAAAATTCTACATACAATAAACGATATGAATTCATAAGATGAGTATTGTCTTTTATATCTAATACCCAAAGATATATTTACATCAAAATCTGAAATTTAAAATATCTTCAAGTTACAATAATATTATAATGTGTCATTATATTAGATACAGAGTCTTAGGATGTAAGTACATTAGTTTTCTTCAGTGATAGTGGAGAATAAATAGACTATATATACCACATCCCTTATAACAATTCTCACAAATTTCAACCCTGCATTATTTGATAAGCCTCATTATCCTTAAAAAACATAAAAATTCCTATTCATTATATTATAATACCTAAAAATTCCTTTTATTATATAAATAAAAGTAAATTGGTATAGAGGAAGAAGATATCACAGATTGAACTCAGCTATTTGAGGAAGGCAAATCTAAAACTAATATGAAACAATAAATGTGAATCTATTTTCCATGTGAGACCCCAAATCTATGTTCATAAACACCACTATATATCTTTATGAATAAGATATATACATCTCTATATTTAGGAAACAATAATATATATTACATGAAAATTTACAGAAAATCTTGGTACAAAAATTTATATTCCAACCCATAATTTGGGTTATCCTAATGATCACTTTAGAATTATGAATATAGATCAGAGAATTATCCTAGATCATAATACCCTGGTGGGATCTAATGTTGAAAAGCTCAAAAAAGAAGAAATTATTTTGAAGGTTCACGAAATAAAATGGATTTCAATTATTATCTCTATCAAGAAAATTAATGGCAATATCTATGTTTTAATTTACATCAATAATGTCAGACATAATTTTATAGAATATGATTTCCCAGTCTCTATTTTTATGATTTTGATCGCTGATACTATCTGTTTTTGGGTCATGAACATAATGGATGTATATTAATAATAAAATCCAATCTACATGTCTCATGAATTTGTGGGGGTAACCATTTAAAGGAACCAAAATGGGTTATTGTTTCTGAGTTGTTTCCTTTTTTTAAAGAACAATGGTTCCACAAATCAATGCATCATGCACAATATATTTAATCTCTTTACGGGGAGGATCCCTGAATGTAATAGGGATAATTTTTGGGTCAAATATTAGTAACTATGTCATCATCTATCCAACCATGGGATAGTTTTCAACATACCACATATGTCCATCCTAAATTTAAACCCCTTTAAATGTTATTTTGGGGTTATGTCAAGAAAATAAATCATGATCATGGCATAAAATAATGACATTGAGTTCAACACTAATAAGACTAAAGTGATCATTAAAATAAAAAAACCTCTAAATATCAAATATTGGAAAGGGAATAAGGGATAAATTATATACAATAGACACATAATAGAAAACCTCACAAAAAAATTCTTATACTTTACTATGTTTACGTAGATGGGAATTACCTATCTGTGTGATAAATATTGTCAATACACATTAGATAATCAAAAACAACATCTTTCATTATAGAACATATTATTGTATCCAATTAATGGAAATATAGTAATTTAGTATGTGAGAATGTTATAGTTGTCACCTTGTTTATTTTTATCACAGATGAATAATGCAATGATAGGGACTAGTCTTTTCAATCCCACAATAACCATGGTAGTCACTAAGACTTGACACTATAACATCTCAAAAGATGAATTTTATCAATCTTCATGATTCTGAATATTTTACATTACCTAGAAAATCGTGCTGTCCACATGTTCTCTTATTTTGATACCTCTCAAATGCATAGTAAAATGTATAATGATGATTAAATTTTTGATACAACAAGAGTTAGTTTAATAGAATATTGATATCAGTTTTAAACCACAATGATAAATAATAGGTAAAACATTGAAAAAAAGATTCAAAAAAAACATCTAACGTAATAAAGAACACTAGTGGATGCAAAAAAAGATGATGAATAAGTATTAAACATTTATTAAACTCCACAGACATGTGATATTGTTTTTTGGTAAATTTCCCAGAAATCAATAGGGAGAAGGATAGAAATCTCCAAAATTGATATAGTTAACTAGGGAATTTTTTTCATATATTCAAAAATCGAAGTTTCCCCTATTCATTCAAATTGTATGAAGGTTTCACCAAAAATTAATTTATATAAATCTCTTTTTGTAGTATTAGAATTAGAGCATTAAATTCAATTGGACCACAATAATATTTAGAGATATGTAGAGTTAGTGAACATGAAAATTAATAATGAATATACCTTTAAGAAATTTAAAATGATTCCACTGTTTGATTGTATATAATGTATGATATTAGAATTTTCTTCTGATATAATATTTTCAAATTCCCCACATTCACATAATACTTATCAAGATTTAGTGGATATTGTAGTTAAATCCCACGTGTATCCTAATCGGGATGATAAATAGTCACCATCATGCACTATATGGTGGTATATCTATTCTTTGTAATTAGCACAAAGAAGATAATTAAGATAAAAAAACCCTAATCCAGGAGAGTAAATGCCTTCAACAACTAATATCATTATTAGATGGATTTTTCGAATACCAAACAACCTCCAAAGAGAAATTATACTATTGGAATGATAAAATATGCATAATTTCTAATGATAAGTAGTAAACTATTTGTATGGAAAAAATTCTTTGAAGTCCTATATAAATGATGAATAAATAGAGTCCTCCTTAGATATACTAAAATTGGAGGTACCCTCTCTATAATATAATAAATAAATATCGTATTCTATAGTGATCATCAATCTAAATCCAATCACTTCTACAATATAAAGATTCTTGTATACTTTTGGCCATTAAGAAAACAATTTGTATGGAGTTAACTATAAAGGGACAGGTATTCTAAATAAATTTCAATTCAATTTATTAACCCCATGATTTTATGTACAATACAAAATATTGTTAGTCTTTTAATGTTTGTTGAATACATGTGATTGGTCCATATCCCCGAACAACATCCAAGAATTCCAAATACATTCCTACACCCACTAACTACTTATCGAAGTGGGTTGAGTCAATAACAATTATTGAATTAAGGTAAATAAATATCATTAAATATGTGAACTAATATAGAAGAAATTGAATTTTTTCATTCAGTAAATATTGATATGAAATGGCTATAATTTATACTCTTATGAGATGAAGGTGTTTTATCATAGTATGATATTTAGTCTAACCACTCATCCCACAACTATGTAGTGAAAAATATATAAATTGATTCTTTTTAAAAGACTATATAAATAATTATTTATCAGATAGTGGATAAAGATAGAAATCCTACTACGAAAAATATAAGGATGATTTTTGGGCTAATCAAACCAAAACTAGAATTTCTATATAAAAGATGCTTCATTTAAATTTATATGGTATAAATGAAGTCCTAATCATTGAGTTCAAGATACCCTCACTTAAGAAGTTCTGTACAAAACCTACTCTCTAAAGGTGATAAATCTCATAAGTAAATATATTGTTTTATGTGTATTGACTAAAAATTATTTATTAATCTGTACAATATAAAAATACAATAAATCTATGTCGACAATTTTCATTAACAAATTTATCTCCCATTTGTTTCTCCAAAGAGAGGTATTATTTTTCCTTCAAACAATAGAATAATAAACAAAATATCAAACCAAATTATTATATAGCGTATATTATAAACTTGTTCTACATCAATAGAACATATTCCTTCGACCCAATGGCTCGAAAGAGAATATCACCCACAATTGATGAATGTTTTCTGAAAAAATGCATTCTACAAACTTAATTTCATATTAAACAACCTTTCTATATTATGTTAAAATACTTTTTCATTATCCGAGACTCATGATGTAAAACTATATGTAAACCTCAATACAACTTGATGTAAAATTTCACAACACTTACATCCTAGAGATAATACATTAAAGTGAATGCCAATATCCATAACAAAAAGTAACAAATTGTGTGGTGTGAGTTAGAAATTTCCATGATTGGTGGTCCCATGAAAGATGAGAAATCAAATAATCCCATATAATTCCTAACAATGAGTATGACTTATGTGATCATAAGGGTTACAGTGTATTTCTATAATTGTCACAAATGATATGCACCGTGTTAAATGAAATAAGATGATATGGTATATGTTGTATTCCTCTAACAGGATTATAATGAATGATTCCCCATGACATAATTATACTTAATAAGATCTAGATATATGTAGATATTCTCAATGTGTAACCTATATTTATATTGGAATAGAAATTCCCTCACCCCAATGTTAGTGTTCCATCATCACAACAAATCAACTTCAGTAGATCTACATGATTCTTGGTTCCCATTCATATGGGATACATAGTGGCACATACATCTTCTATGCGTGGACATACTATAAATTCTACCAAAATATTGTCATATTCCAAACATAGTGGTCAGGACTCCATATTCACTTTACTTTTTCCAATAACCTTATATGTACGGTGAATTCCCATTTTATACACATATACATGAGCTATAAGTACATAATAGGAAATTCAAGATGACTATATGTGTCTTGATTTATATTTTTTAGGATACATAATGATGTCTGGATTATCAAGACCATCGGTAAGTAGAAATATTTCCCTCAATCTATCTTGGGGTCTGAACCATTATTTGATTTGTGATATGTTTACACCACTCAAATAAAGTGAGAATGAGTGACAATTGTATTAGAACATTGTGTGGATTAATTCAACAACTCATATAATACATAGTGGTTAATGGATCTTCTATCCTAGGTCCAACTACGAATTCTAATAAATAAAATTCCCTTGTTCACAACAATGTCCATGATTTTTATTTAAAAATAATTTTTATTGATGGACCAATAGTTAGGTAAATGCTTTGTATATTTTTCTTCATAGAAACATGATATGTGAAGAAGAAGGAAACTCAATAGAACTACATATAAATTGATGTTATTGAACCCTTTATATGTATTCACTAGAGCAATGTAGGGACCTCCAACTCCTCTAGGATATATATGAAAGGTATAATATCCAATTTGATTTAACAAAATCAATGCAGAGGTGGCATAACAACACTATGTTCATTTTGATTACTATCATCCTAGGATATTCAGTTATTTCATTACTTGTTATTCTTATCCCTTATATAAATTCCACTAAAAACCCCACCCTTTTGAATTTGCTGAATCATTTTCTAATCCGTGATAGGTTTCCTTTTTTTTACACATCAATAAGATGATTAAACATATTTATCCACATTATTTTGATCATTATAAAGTCCCCAACATAAGAGTTTCTCATCACATGACCATTAAATATTAAATAAGAGACTCATTATCTCAATATGTTAAACTACATGACATATGGTACACCTTATATTGTAATATACTCTTAATCAAGGTCAACCATGTGGTACCTAGATCCCTTATGTATGAGCCTGATCTCTATAGACCAATATGGAGATGAAAATATACAAATATATAAAGGTCCCCATTCTAACTTTTAGGCATAAACATTTATTCCTTTCCCATAGATGGCCATACATAACCAATTTCTATATATATATGTTAGACTGTCATGTGGGTGTTTGACATAGGGTTATTCCATAATCAATTTACAAGTTAATATTACCTTTTATTGAAATTGTATCCCAATGTTTTGGGATTACCCCTATGTTAATAAATGAAACTTTTCTATAATTACATAGAGGAATGTTTCCCTTAGAGTGTCCTGGAAGACCATTAAAAGGTGAATTCTCAATAGAATAGATATGTACCACTTTTACACATATATGCTAGATATATGTTAGAGATCTTTTTATAAGAACAACATGGGGATAGTTTTCTATAATCTCACGTTATATTGTGAATTCTGAATCACATAATTTTGATCTAACTAAGAGTAAATATTCAACTATAATTCATTCATGGAAATATGACATGTTATAGAAATCATAGGTCCAAAATTACTCTGTAAGCCTTCTAGAACAACCTTTTTTTCATAAACTAACCATCTTACTTAGAATGTATTGGATTTATATAAACCCTTCATGGATATCATAAATTATCATATTTAACTCTAAATGAAAAATAAAATTTAACTACACATTCACGCCCCTAATGTTTCATTAAAAATGTTCCCATAATATATTAAATCAATGAGGAAAATATTTATAATAAGGGAATATTATTCTATTATATGTATGATCCCAAATGATTATTTTGAAACCATATATTAAAATATCTTCATAGTTCATCCATTGATTACCTACTCCTCATCATTAATTTTGATTTATGAACTTTTAGTTTTGATTTATGATGTCAGTTTTCCCTATTCAGATTCATTTAGGACATATGTATCCTTTTATACCTATATGGATTTTCTTTTTAACCTATCTAGTCCATCCACTATAAAATTAATCCATATTAAAGTTACCATGAGATAATATATAATTGAATTGGGAACTCCATTCAATTTATTATTTTTCCCCTTTATGTATGTATTTCCCGACTATCATTCATTAGGTTAATGTTTTATGCCCATAAAATATAGAAACTATTGCTTCATATCAAAATACACTAAAAAATAGGGGAAATAAATTTGAAACATATGTAGATAAAATCCATTAAGGGGTAGGAGAAAAAAAATCATTTCTTTTATCACTAATAAATTCTATCTCCTAGATTATGAAAAAATATACTGTAAAACGAGGTAAAAAGCATTTAGGTTCAGATATAGATCCCTATAAAAAGTAATTTTATGCATTATAGAACAACCAGTTTGGTAATATTTTATATATATTTCATGGTATATCTTCCATCCCATAATAAGTGTTCCTTATTTGGTGGAGTGACTTTAGTATAATATAACAATTTATGAATATTACTTTTTTCAAAAAATTACATTATTTTCAGATACATTTATTCTCAAGAATATTGATTGATATTAGTAATGAGAAAATTCAAATCTAAAGGATAAAAATATTTTACTATGTAAACACACACCTAATATGGATTTATAGAAACACCTAGAATATTAACTATCATATGGATAAATATACTTTTTAATGCAAGTGTCTCCTAATATCATCATCCATAATCAAAGTTTTAGGATTTATGATTTAGGAAATAACTATTTAAATATTCAAGTGGATTTTATTCTCTCAATGTTAAACACTTGGGAATCATGATCACCTTCAGCTTTTTGTCTAAAAATATCACCCTTGAACTTTTGATTGGTCCTCATAATGTAGCCATAAACTATATGACATGATTATTTGGGATCCTTTACTATAAAATAAATACCCACACTATACTGTTTTATATAATTTCATTAATACCCTATTCACATTAGGATTTTCATTTACCCTTTTATTTAGTCTATTTTTCTCATTGGGTCAATGTTTTTCAACCAAAAGCATGAGTATCCTTTATCCCAAGTACTAAAAGGGGAAATACACTTCACCATATTCCATATAAAAGAAATATATATCACATCTACCTCTTTAGAGTGTAAAATGAATCAATATAATATTATTGAAGGATTAAAATCCTCTATCTCTAATAGTGATGGTCTCTCTAAGAATATTGATCCAGTTAGATTCCCCTAGGTCACACTGAATACCATCTCAGTATATAGTAAATTAAATTTATCCCAAAAATGGGGCACATATTTCTTCATGTGTAATGATTATATACTATATAAACCTATTTATTTATTTTTATATATTAGTTTTAGGTAATTTTTCAATTCATGTATTGCATATCTTACCTATACTATTAGATGTACTACTTTACATTTATTTGTTAAAAGATTTATAACCGTAAAGTATATCATTATTTAGTCAATGTAGTGAAACCTAAAATATCAACAATTTTTTTTCAAAGAACTATGACTCAATACAATGTTAATTATCCTTAGAGTATTTATATATATATGAATTTTGAGTTCCCAGTCACGTTAGATTTACACTTATCGTGGATCCATATATGATCCCTAACTTTTCTTGGGTCAATGTGTTTTGACCTAAAACACCATCCCAACTGGATTAATTTTTTTGACCATAAAATACATAAGGAAAGATAATTATAACTCAACATGATAAAAACAATGATAGTAAATCCTAGGAAAAATTTTACCCTTTTCTCATTAGGAATACATGATATGTGATAAATCAAGTATTTAAAAAAATGAACATAACATATTATGTTTAAAACCCATAGAAGGTAAATCTATAAAAAATATGAGTCACTTCCCTCAATGTATCCCCATTGAAAGTCATCGTAAAAAATTTAGGGTAATAAAATAAATTACCAAAATCATGTCAGTTCAACCATATGATATAAGTATAAGTGAAGTTATGATTTTCAAACTCTAGTCCTAGATAAAAGATAGATAAATTATTCATTCCTATCATATGAATTCAGAGGTATCTATAAAAAATACTTAAATGTGTGATTTTATGTCACTTGATATATTCTTAATAACGGGATTCTCATTCCAAATCCCCAATATTGTGATTTTCATCACATTGATTCAACCTACCACTCAGATCCAAATAGACTAAATATATTGGTATAATGATGATATTTATACCAATTATCATCCAATAGCCAATCCTAAGAGGAAATAATTTGTTAAATTGGATAAAATCTAATGTTATTTTGATGGTATTTGTACCTATACCCATACGTGAGATACACTTAGGGGAATGTAGTTATAAAAATTGACCAAATATAGTTTTATAATGATGGTATTTATGAATATCCTATTCTATAATCTAGTTATAGAAGAAAATCACTCATCCAAATAGAAAAAATAAAATTTTATCTTGATGATATTTATGCTCAAACCAATATATAAGAAATGAAAATGAGGGAATAACTCATCTACTAGGTATCAATCAAGTGTTACAATGATGGTATTTATAACAATACTTTTCCATTATGAATTTTAATGATGAAATATTTTGACTCAAATGCTTCAGAATCATGATTTAATTGAATCATTTGAAATTTAATGTACAATGGGGATCTGATCTCACATAATATTGTTTTATATTGTATCACAACTTATTATTAAGTGATAATATTTGTGAAAAGATACAAGGAATGGAAAATGATTTAAAATAATGTATTTTCAGTCAATAAAATATTGGGTAAGATAAATATCCACAGATATTATTTTCTATCCTGAAAAAATAATAATTTAAAATATAATTAATGTTAATTTAGATATCAATTATTTATTTCTATACCACATTGATTTCACGATGATGTATAATCATCTCTAAGGCTATAAGCTCTAAACATAAACAAGTTATTTTGCATGGAAACCACATTATATTCCTCATTCTTATAGATTTAAATTAATATATAATACTGAACCATTTTCCTTCATGAAATTAATTACTTACATTGGGGACACTCTTTTAGGGAATGTAATTTGAAATAAAAGCATCAATTATCTATTTCCACCTCTGTATTGTGAGACTCTTCATGGGGAACTGTATCCTAGAGGCTCGCATATTCTGATGCTAATAATGATATGATAGGATGTTATTTTGATTCCTCCTATTTAACATGTTTATAAATCATCCTTTTTATATTATTGTGGACCCGGTGGTAGTCAGGCCCTCTATACCCACCAATCCTATCAAAAAATTAACATTATTGAGTTTTCCCATCAATTTTCTCAGTGGGGATTGATATATCAGTATCCATATATCCCCCAAGTTATTTATTGATCTTATTATAGCTTATTGTGACTTGTTAAGGTTATAAGTAACACTTGAAATATTTTATGTACATAGGAACCATCCTTCTAATGGAAACCACTTGTATTATATCTGTATTGTTGATTCGACCAAAAGATATCACAACCCCCATGTTCCCCAAAAGATGAGATGGAATAGAAAAATACTCAATGATACCTTTTACTGGGTCTAGTTCTACTAGAACTGATAAAAAGAGAAGTAGTATCAGCTAATGAAATTTGGAAACAAAAAATTGAGGGTGCTCATATTACTCATTTACTGATAAGTCCATGGACTTCCTGGAGACCAAACCAACATAAAAGGGAAGTATACTTAAACTATAATAAAAAATTACTTATAATACTTATATTATCATGAATAATGGATACCACTTATTTATTTTTCCCCAGTACTATAATTAAGTAACTCCTTCATTCTACCCTCTGACCGGTTACCGAGATCATACTCCACACTGCATTAATATCCTCTTTAGTTATTGAGGAGGTGGAATCTAGTGAATATGATCATCAATAGGACACTGAATGAAAACATTTAGTGACCCCTAGATATCCACTATTTTTTAAACATAGGCCAGTGGAACCTCTTCCATTAGATAATATAGGATCCTAATCGATCAATGATAAAGAAACCTGGAATATTCTCAAAAAATAACTATTTAAGAGTTGAAAATTTCAATCTCTAGAAATATTTGGATGCATCCAAATTGATTTTAAATAATGAATAATTATTCAATAAATAATACTTGTTGAAATTACTAAATTATTCTAAATATTAATAGGAATATATGTAAGAAATCCATTTATCCGTAATAACCAAATCCTCGGAAAATTAAGTAGGTAATATAAAAAGGACTAATGTCAATAGATGTGGATAGAATTTTTTTTGGTTTTTTCATAGTACTATAACCATGTCCTCAAACATCTATAGTAATTTTTGTTGACGTATTATAATTTGGGAATAAACTAATACCTTCTTCAACCAGATCTATCCTTGCTATAATTGACATCCCTCTAGGAGTTGATAGAACCTCATAGCCCTAAGGACCAGGTGTATATAGATTCAAAAATCCTATGATGGTATCTAGAGTAGCCAATATTGTTTATGAAATTAGTCAAGAAGGGATGTGTGTAAGGGTAAATATAAAATATACTTATTGTTTTTGTGAAAAAATGTATTTCCAATGTCATTTCCTCCATCCATTTTAAGATTCCCCTAACCGATAAAATTCCAAAAGGAGAAACTGGTGGAGGAATAAAAAATACTATATATGGAATGTAGATTACCACCCACCTATGATTCTATATAATAAGAGTTCTAGTTCCTCCATCAACCCTAGAATTTAATGGAACACTCGAGGCATTCATCACATCACTGTTATTTTATACTAGTTAAACAATAATTTTCATCACCTCTTCCAATGTTAGATCTTGTTCGAACACTTTGACTATTTAGAGAAGGTTTTAATGACATGTCGACACTAATTCCAATGTGGCAAGGTAAAATGGGTACATTTCACTACCATTTATAATGATAAATCTCAATGATTTTATTCAGCCTCATTTGGAACTTCATTCCATAGTAATATTAAAGTCTTCCCGAGTGTTGTTTTATATCATATAGAGATGAAATATTGGTGTATAAAACTTTGATATAAGCCTTGGATTCCTAATTATATAACTTATAAGAGATATTAAGTGGAATGATGACATGGAGATGCCATGTGAAAATAATATCAATACCTATATTGAATGGAATACTTAATGGATGGTTGAGCCTTCTTACCATAAAACCCTCTAAACATGGACTTTAGATATCATGTGTCAACATGTATCAATAGTTTGAAAAATAAAATTTATACTATATATGCAATGACTAATTTCATCACCTATATTATTAGTATTTGGATAATGAAACCCCTATTGATGAGATCGTAATTATTATGAATGATATATCCAATTGATTTTTAAGTGGTCCTCTTCCCAACTCCTATCACCTCTTCAGGAAAATATTGTTCAAATTCCCTATCAACTGCCAACTAAACTATGAAATAAGGTACAAACTCAACCAACATTTGAGAAGTGTGTGATGAAATCCAGGTTTCATCATAATATATTATGAACCCCTTAAAATCATCAATTTTTGCAATGGTCACTTATTTTATTTCTATGATTTCATAATCATTTACTTGAATTATCACAAAAGCATGGAATATTTCAAGATTTAAACTCTAGAAGGATGAAAAAAACATATCTTTAGGATAATGTAGTAATTCCTCCTATACCTATAAGTCATGTACCTCGTGAAGAAAACTTGTGTATCATTTTTCAAAACCATGGGTCCCAATTATAGTGATATTATAAAGTCTCATTGTTTGAGTGTTCTATATTCACTATAAATGATGGTACGAATGGATGGTTTAAATATTATATGAACTAAATTAATATTCCATTTTATATAACTCTCCACCTATTTAACATATCTCAAGGTTTAACTGAACAAACTTATTCTATAGATATAAGATTGTAATTAAGAAAAAGTAATTTTTTGAGTTTTATAAATTCACATTTAACAATGTAAGGTACTATCATTCCCCAAAAAAATAAAAAAGGTCAAATAATTTTTAATCTATCATTCACCTTATAGATATTATTGATCTATTGATATATTTTAGTTATCAGTGACACCACTAATCAAATATTGTTCACAATCACTAGTCAGGAAGCCGCTATGATGGTCCTAAACCTGAGATTCGCCATTGACATTCGTATCAAGAGGATGTGGCTATTGATAGAGAGAACTAATAAATCCTATAAATTGTTCAATATATTTTTCTTATTGATATCTACCAATACTAACTTTTTTAATTGTTCATTTTATAGATTGGAAATAATCATAGAGAAATCAATGATTTTGGGATCTTGGACACTTTCAAGGCCTCTTGGGTTCTGGTTTGTTCCATATTAGATTTATAATTATGTCTAAATATTAATTGAAATTGATATCAGACCTAGTTTTAATATGACACCCCATAAAACATTTTTATAAATTAAGCATCTCTATGGAATTTAGTTGGTCATTTTAGTATTATCCCATCAAGAGTTTGGGGGATGAAACTCGTTAATAATGTCCCCCAGGAATAGGTCCACAGTTACTATCATCACACCCAAGATGAAAATTACCACCTCTTTACTTTATGTAAGAAACATTAAATATCCAATGATTCCTAAAAAAACACGGTTTTAACTCTTTTTCCAGTCTCATCTTCATCATGTTTAATATTGGAGATAAAATTATTTGTATAAATCTTGTTATTTTCAAGTAAAAATTTCTAAGTTAAATAATTTTTTTATTTGATATGGTTATAAAAACTCCAGAAATAATGATGGAAAATTTTAAATACATTGAAATACATTAACTCACCAATCCTATTAATTTTATATTTCATTTGCATAAGCTTTGAAAAATCATTACACTACTTTTTAATTATTGATTAAAAATTAATATCATCAACATATATATGTAATGAAAAAATAATTATAGATAAAATTTTCATAAAATAATGTTGGATATTATTTCCTTTTGAATGGAATTATAAAAAATAAAATAAATTTATCTTTAATAAAAAACTCACAGTTATTGTTTGAGTAAATATAGTTTTTTGTATGTTTAATAATTAAATTTAAAAAATGTGGGTCTTCAAAACCAAGAATTTTGTGAACATAGACATCATCCATTAAAATTAAATTAAAAAATATTATTTAACATCTGTATGATATAATTTTAAATTAATACAATTTTGTTAAGCTAGATGGATCATAATTTCTTTTAGTCTAGATATAGGATAAAAATAATGTTCATAATTTATCCCTTCATCATAATTATAAAATTTTGAAACTAATCTATCATTATTTCTAATAATTATTCCATGACTATATCAATTGTTTCTAAATATAAGTTCTGTTAAAATTATAGTTTCGTAATAGGGTTTATCAACCGATTCTCATACATTTTTCCTTTTGAAATAATTTTACACTTCCTACGTAGCTAAAAAGAAACATTCTTCATATAAATTTTCTTTTATAGATTTTGGTTCTACTAAAGATAAATATATATTTAATTATATAAGGATTATTATATTTATTATATTTCTAAATCCTTTATATAGGATTCCTATAACTATTTATAATGTATATAACTTTATATTTTTTAGGTAATCCTAGTAGCACATTTTATGGTTCACTGGAATAAATTCCTTTTGGATTTGGGTTTAAATAATCAAGTTCCAAATCATCATCTATATTGTTGTAAAAGAGATATTATGGTCTCATGTCATTGGGAGAGTCATTTATTTCATTGGTTTATGTCATATTATATTTGAAAGGATCACATTAATAAAAATTCACTTATATTGATTCGTAAAAAAATCCTTGAACTTTTCTTAAAAACACTATAATCCATAAAATTAGTACAATGACCTTGTATGAAAGCTTATTAATATTATTGATTAATGGTTCCAAGATTATCCTTGGGTTTCAATATGTTATCCTTGTATTTAAATTGTTTGATTTTTCCAAAATGTGGTTTTCAAGTGTTCCATAACATAGAAAGTTTTTTATTTATGATAGGGCGTATTATAAATATATTGATGAATTAACATTATATGTTAATAGATTCATCTAAAAATGAGGGGATATGTTATATTCAATAAACATGGTTCTTTAATTTTAATGCAATGCCATATTCCACTTTTCAAAAACATCATTCTGTTGAGGTTTCTAGGGGAATAAAAATTATGTTTAATACCTTGTTTTTTGAAATATGAATTAAATTCATGAATTTCATAATCAACTCTAGGATCAATTTTCAATGTTACAATTTTTTTATCCTTTTCATTTTGCAAAAGCTTGCAAAAGATTTTTATAAATAGAAAATGATTCACTTTTATGTCTTAAAAATTAAGCCCATATAAATATTTAGAAATCATTAATTAATACATAGAAAAATTATATACAAAAAAAACTTGTTGTTAATGTGAGTTAAAATAGATTCATATTGGTAATATGTAGAGGTATTGATAAATAAACATCTTTAATTGGTATAAAATTTGACATTTGTTTCTGTTCCATTTTACTTGAATTATATAGTTCCTGTTATTTCTAATTTTAGTTCATAAATGTTAGAAATAATATTTTTGATATCCTTTTCAAAGATAGAACATTACAATGTCTATGACATCAATCCAAAATCCATGATTCATCAATTTCAAGATTTAAATAAATAATATTTTCTCTAAAAAAATAATTTTGATATAATTCACAGACATTGGTTTTTCTATTTTTATTATTCTTGTGAGATAAAACATTAAGAACTAAACATGCATAGTTATAAAAATAAACTGAAAACCCATCATATAAAATCCAAGAGATACTTATCAGGTTGTGATTCAAGACATAAAAATAATGTGATTTGTTGATGATAAATTATTGTGGACTTCCAACTAATCTAATACCAATAATTAATCTATTTATCATTAGCACAATATGTGAGATAGACTCTATCTTCCATGGATTGTGAGTGAAAGGTTAATAAATATTCAATCGTATGACTTAAATATCCAATTTCCATAAAACATTTTTTATTTTTGTTTATCTGTCTACTTCCGTAAAATGATAGAACAAACCAAAAGATTATTTATCCATATTCCCTCAGGTCTAGTACTGTTATCTATAAATGATTTTGAATCTAAATAAGTTTTTTTCAGGAAATATAGTAACACATTTTGAAAAGTATTCTGTACGAGATTATTTTTGATTCTTGAAAATTGATTATTATTTTAAAATGCGTATGTTATATAATTTATTATGCATATATAATAAAAATAAATAAATTCATAATGAATTTTTTTGATCTAGTAACAAAAGTGTTGTTGTATTTCATTGGACTCTCACCTGGAAAACCTATTCTAAGATTTTCATTTTTGATTTGACCAATTCCAATAATTTCAATTCGATAATATTTTCTATTAGTGAAAAACAAATATGGAATCTTTAATTTATTAACAACATTCTATAGGTTTTCTTTTATTTAACCTATTTAGAATATAAAGCATTAAATATTACCTATTTCTTTTTCAAATATGATTTTTTTGTCCACATACACCTCATTCATGATAAATTTTATTATAATAGTTCTGGATTAATTGGTTTTTCTTATTTAAGGATTCATATTTAGTTTATAACTAATTTCTATATTGTTTTAATTACATATATGGTGATTTATAATTTTACAATTCCTGATATATAGAATAGTAAGAATGTATGTCCTCCAGATGTTTTGTAAACCATAAATTAACCTATCAACTTGGATCTTCTGCTTCTTATTTTAAGTATTTACAGTAGTTTTAATTTTCAGAAGCACTCCATGGGGCCTTTAAAGCCTTATTTTAATTCTACATATATCCAATATTTTTGAAGAACTTCTCATTATACTTCTTCTTATCATACAATTCTGAATAGTTTGTTCAAATGTGTCTTAGTTATTTTCACTCATAACATCTTATTTTTTTAGTGCTACCAATATGATTATTGAACAAACTAAAGGGTATGGTAAAGAATGTTCTATTGTTATAGAAACTTTTCGACATTCTAGAAAATTATAAAAGTATAACATTCAATCCAGATTAACTTGAGGAGTCTTATTCTCTTTATTTTTTAGAAATATTTATTCATTTTTTCATGTAATACATATAAGTAGAAAAATTCAATGTAGAATTTCATTTCTTGACCAATTTATATTCTCCCACTTAAACATCCATTTCATCTTCATATATCATAAGTGTTGTATTGAGATATTTTATTTTAAAAATACCGACGTCTGTTGATTTTATGATGACAATTGATATTCCAGTCTACTTGAGTGGTAAAACAATGAGAAAATTCAATAATTTTTATGATTAGTGATATGTTCTCCTACAGAAGTAAAATTAAAAAAATAAATTATAGTATTCCATTAAACTATGTAGTTATTCCTAATTTATTAATTTTGAATTTGATTAACATATGTCATGAAGTGTTATATATATGTGACTTTACACTATCTACACCATCATAGGATATTCCTATAGTGGTCCAAATTTATTGAGCATTTCAATATTGAGAAAATATGTTGAACCCATCATGTTTCAATTCATATATTGTAAAATTCATAACTTCAAAATTTGGATCATTGTCCTCATTGGTCATAAAATGCCACATTTTATGTACTGTCTTTGGTATTTCATAGGTAATCACACCATTTGGCCTTTATTAGGTGTAGTTTTCATTTGAAAACACTTATTTGGACATCAACCTTTGAAAAAAGTAAACTTAAGATCCACAAGGTCTAATACCAATTGATTTCATAGAATATTGAATACTTGAAACTAAGGGGAGGGGTTAATCAGATTCCTAAAAAATTAATTTCTTAAACCTTCCCTTTAAAGGATTTAGAGTTTATATATTTTCCTTGCTGAAAAATGAAACTATAAATATTAAATCTGAATAGAAATAAATTTAACATAATAAAATTCTAGTGGACTGTGGAAAATATTTCTTCCAGTACACTCCACCAACAACATACTCCATGAATTTGGTAAATATCATTATAAAACACAATGTTATCCATTGTCTCAGATTATTATATGAAGCTTACACTTATTAAAAAGGTCCATAAGAATTCAACCAGGTCATCCCATCATTTTAACCATCCACATCCTTAACAGACACTATTAAAACGAATTTAAACAAAATAGTATGAATTAATGTTTACTTATATATTGTATTACATATTTTCAAGTATCAACTGAATGTAGTACAAGATACATCATTAGTAGATGATAGATATCAAGGTACTAATCTGGAAGATCTTTAGTGAAACAAATAAACTTGTTACAACGTAACCTAAGTGACACATATGATCTTATCTATGTACATTACTTTTTGTTACCATTATCAAATTCTTCATAGGTACTTGAATTCAATATTACAACCCATCCACCATTCATGTAGTGGATAAATAATCATTTCATATATCCTCATAGATTTTGAACTATCTGTATGATAATAATAATGGTATATTTGATAATATTTTGAGAAGTTGATACTATGGGATATTAATATCATGTTCCAATTATATTAAGTTATTTAAAATAATTATATAAAATACATGCTAGAAATCATCCCCATTAGATCTTTCTATTCATTTGGAAATGAAACTGTATAAAAATTATTTTTTCCTTAAAAGGAAAATACCTTATTCGATATTCTCTAAAAGAATTAAATGACATATTAAGAGATTACAAAGGTAATAAAAATATTATTCATAATATCAAATTTTATATAATATTTCTAACATGTAGTATTATTTTTATAATATAAAATTAAGAGAGACATCAAAAGTAAAAAATAGATCTTTTTCTTATATAGTGATTAATAAAAATTGAATTTAATCCTTGAATAGGAAAAATATTCAATGTATGATAAATATGTTTCTATGTTTTGATACATAGACTTCACAACTTATTCTATCCTTAAAAACATAATATTATACTAATATCATCACTGTAATACAAAGTATTCTCATAACATTAATTTGACTGATGTATCAAACTTTAAACATATATAAAGTCAATAATTCTCTTTGTAGGGTAAAATCATACGTAGTAAGGTAATCTTCTTGACACGATGTTCTATGATTATGAGTAGATAGAAAATATTATTTGATCCTAATAATATAAAATTATATTCTTTAGATGGAATATTATACCCAATATAAGATAATCACTTAGATTCAATATATAACAAATTCCATTGATAAAACTATAATATAAAATAGTTATGAAAAAATAATTAGTATAAAATTAGGGATTTTTTGAATTCTCAATATACATACAAAAACTATGATATTTTAGAACAATATTAGTGATTCCCTTAATGAGTCTGATCTAATGATGTCTAGGGTCACTTATATATATTTTTAAGACATGTCCATGATTATGTACCTATACATTCATGTAGTTATTATAGATATTTTACGACATTATTAATTTATATGTTCCAAAATATACTTGTGGTGTTTTTATTTTCTTTGGATTATCTCTCTTCATTATTATTCCCTATGTTTAGTTTTTATTCTCCATATTGTAAATTATAATTGGGTTTGGAAGTATTATTTAGGACATACTTTGTAAATTGGGATTAATATGGAAATATGTTCTAAAAAGAAATATGTTTTGTTTTAAAAATTAGATTCCTAGAATGGAATGCTATTCACATTAAATGTTAAAAAACTATTTCAAATTATATTTAAAAATAGTGTTTATGGGATATTTCAGGAAAGATCATGTGTGGATATTGTGGTGGTTACATGTTAACAAATTTTTTACTCACTCTTTACATATTCCAGTTAGTTATTAAAGACTGGTTTATTTCCAAATATTAGGTTCTCATTCAGGTCCTCGCATTGACTGGGTCAGTTTTGTTGATATTGGTGAACAATGGGTTATACAAAGGTATGCATTGTTTTTTTTCATTTTTCTTACTATTTAATATTTATTCCTAAATTTTATGTAAATTTAAGTACAATTTAATTAGATAAATCATTCCAAATTGAGTTATTTGAGATTCGCATCAATAGTTTCTATCATGGGGGGGGGGTCAGGATTTCCTCTTGGGCCTTGTCGTTGGGTGATTCAGGGGTTTGGTTTAGGGTCTACCTGGGATAGATCCAGAAAAAATGGTTATGGATTAAAAAATAGGTACGATATTATTGAAGTATTTTGAACCCATAAAATTCCTATATGTTTTCAAGGTATTTTAATCCTTATTTATTGATTTAATCCCGTAGCTAACCAATTATCAACATTAATGGTGGTAACATATTTTTCAATCTTAAAGAGTTATAGTTTTTTATTAAGGTAAATTTTAACTCATAAAAGGATATGAGATTTAATTTTAATTTTTATCTTTCCTGTTATCCTATTTCAATATTATAATGATTAAAAAAATAAATTAAAATATTTTTTTGATAAATTTTCATTAATATCAAATTTGAAACTATTAATTTAATTTGAAATAAAATATATCAGTATAAAATTTTACATTGAATATATTTCATTCGCACATCACTTATATTTCATATTCTTCTATAAAATTCAAATAACACTATAAATAATAAAAATTATATAACATCTATTATTTTTAAAATCATTAATTTTTTTCTATTTATTGAATAATTTTTGTATTATTATCTCTTAAGAATTTAAGGTAATTATATTGGCACTAATAATTAAATATATTTTATAACAATTAAAATAATATCATTATGCACAAAATGACATTTAAATTAGTTGATAACATTATTTTCCCCATGCAGACACAGAATAAGTTTTTAATGCAAAGATAGTGACTTTTTGTAATATGATTTGATTAAAACATTATATTTTTCATTTTAATAAAATATTTTCCATTAAATGTATCCATTTAATTTCATAATTTATAAGGGTTTACTTAAGTACATACAAAAATAATTATGATGAAATATTATGACAATATAACTTAGTTTTAACCTATATCTACCCAATTTACACTTTCTCAAGGTGAAAAATTTCAACAAAATTACTACTCATATTGACTGCAAAAATAGTTCCAATTTTCCAAATTTCAACAACCTAATTTCAAATATGAAATCCATTTTTTAGTATTTAGTTTATATAAGATTTATATTTTAATTTTAAAATAAGTGTGCAAAATGTGATGAAGTTCACCTTTTAGAAAAATATTGTTTTAAGCTTAAACCTAGATATATTATAATCCAATGATGAGTAAAAGCTATAGATAAATATTAAAATAATTTTTTAATATATTATATGTGAATTTTTTTAATAATAATTCACCAATAGTGATTTTTTTAATTTATTAATATATAAACACATTGGGCGCTTATAAAAACTATTTATAATAATAAAATTTATTATAGAATCAATAATATTTTATTTTTCATGATAAACCATCAATTTATTTAATAAATGGGAAATCCATATAATTTTCCTAATTTAGTTATTCTTATTCATACCCATGAATTTTAATTTCTAGGTTATAACTATCACATTATAAATTTTTAATAATATATCATTGTTTGTTTAAACTCTGTGTTACGTAGAGCCCTAGATATGAAGATAATAATTTTATTTAAAAAGAAAAAAATATAAAATCATTGTGTGTTACACCTTAATTCATTTAATCATTGTGACTCACCAATGAAACAAGTCATTTTAAGTAACATGATATTCCAATGATATCTTTTTTTACAAATATAATGAATATAGTCAGATCTCAAAAATATATAACATAGAAAACTATTAATTTTTTATGGAAACTACATTGATTTCATGTAGTTACCACAATAAATTGTGTATTTTGTATAGTGAAAATATAATATTTCTTGCCTCACATAGTAGCTACTCAAATGTGTAAATTATTACATTTAATCATGAAACCAACATATTAACCACATTTTAGAATTCACTTACTAAGATCATGAAATCCATTTGTTAAAGATGAGGGTATGTGTAGTATTTTATTCAAATTATTATTCTCATATAAGACCATTTTTATATGGAGGAAAAATAATAAATGAATTAGATGGTGGATCCCTATAAATAAAGGATTTTCCTGAATATTCAACTACATTATCCCATATTCTATGCTAACTAAACACTTCTCTATGGGTGTTACACCCCTTCTATATGGATCACATGATACTAGTGTATGATTATATGACTTCCTCACAATGGTATCCAATTTATTCAGTCTAGACTCAATTATAAGGTGGTGGGAATATTGTAGAGATGGTGGCCTATAACCAACTTCACTATAATTTATTCATTAATAAATACATCATCACATATTGATTGTTCTTATTCAGGATAATACATGTGGTAATGTACTAGTGATTGTTGTTGCATTAAAGGGTCATAGTGGATCCCTGCTATGATGAGAACCTGGAAGTTCTATAGCACTATTTTTTAATATATGATCTCTGGTCGGATGATATTATTTAAGGGACACAAATAATACATGCAATTAGGGGCAAGGACTCGTAAATTTTTTTGGAACCTTCTCATGGTGTGATACCTTAGTAATATCCTAGAGGATATTATTATAATGAGACCTGCTAGAAAGAAATCCACATTGAAGAGTGTCATTGGATTTTCTTATCTGTGGACGTGTGTATTAGCCCTTATACATTACTATTGATATTAATGGGTATTACAACATGCGTACTTAGATATATTGATGGAAATTGTGATGAAATACTATTCGTAGTGAGGTAGGATATATTGGGTGTGTCACGAGTAATACTGTATTAATATAAAATGCTAGAAAGGATTTTTCCCTCCTATTCCATAATAAAAAATGATATCTCAATTCCTTTTATGGAATTGAAATATCATAAATAAATCCTTTTCTATGGTGAGGATGGGGCATGTTTTATTCTAGGAATTCAAAGAAAGAATAATCGAACACACGGGTTGATGATAGTAGCATGCTACCTGCTTGATTCGATATATCAAGACAAATGGATTACATTACATAGTATGTATTCATATGAGGTGACACATCATTGCAGCATTAACTTCATTCTTTAGGGATTCCATGGTATATTTATAGATGCTAACCTTTCAATTTCGGCAGGCTCCGCCCAATGCCACTGAGAAAGGGGACTTGAGGGTCACACACCAAGTGTGTCTAAGTATCACCGTTAAATATCAATTTAACAAGTTGAATAAATATTATTCCCAATGGTGGTTTAATAATTATTCTAGGATACTTGATCACATTTATTTCGACACTAGTTATTTAAGGGAATATATTATGTGAGAAATATTATAGTTATTAGTGATTAATGCAGTGATTTTTATTTGAGAAACAAATATCAATTATTGAAGGTATAATAAATGTGGTGGAGGAAATTAAGAGAATGAGAAAACAAAAGTACATGTCATGTATTTTAATATACACTTTGTGTATTTTTTTCTGTGAATATATAATAAATAATATTATTTATTTAATTAAATAATAATATTATTAATTCGTTGGGTTCATGTCAAGTAATAATAATATTCAACTGTTATTATTATACATGGGGTATTACTAAGAATTAAATGAAATGAATAAAATATTACGTGTAATTAATTCATTTTATTATTCTATGTAATTAAAATCCCAATTAAATAATTCTCATTATCGTAGAAATTTTGAGGGGTTGTGCACAACTGATCTAGAGAAAGACTTATAGCCAAGAGATAATTCTATTATTCCAAGAATGATCTCAATCTATGTGAGAGAGATCCTTATCCACCAGATCAAAGAGATCAAAGGAGGCTATCGTGTGTGGCAGATCTTCCATGCTAGCAATTGAAGATCCCTTAGGCGATGTCTGGAGTTACATAGAGCATGTGTGGATCACTGATAAAGGAATCCTATACTATGATTCTACAACACAATGATAGATCACATTAAATCATGATTGAAAACATCAACTGAGAGATAATTCTATCTAGGTAATTATTGTATTTTAATTAAATTTATTATAACCAACATTTTATGATCCTCTCTATGGTTCTGGGACTCCATTATTTTCATTAGTTATTTATTCTATTCTAACGATCTGGTGTTTTATTATCTTGAGGATCATCGGATTAAACGTCGTTAATTGAAAATATCAATGTTGGGTACACCCACCAATGTGATTCCACTATGCTCGGAACCTACTAGAGGTTTCATAAGGGTCATGTCATTGATTATAATTATATACTTTTTTTGTTTAGGATTTATGCATTTAATAATTTTGTTGATTCAATTCAAGTTAATTATTCTGTAAATCTGAATCTCATGATTTGTTCCTCCTCTCTGGTTTCACATTCACCTCACAGAAATTATTTTATTCCTTTAATTCCGATTAAAATAAAATAGGGGAGATTATCTAGAGGTTGCAAAATTTTCTGGTCATACAACACCAGAACACATGGCGTGTATTCGATAATACACGCTGTGTAGTCTAGGTTCAATGCATCATACTAGTCCGCCAAAGAAGATTGTGTCGATGGATTCTATCTAAGATAATAAGACATCGTGTGTTGACCAGGAATAAGTGGAACATACTTTCCTAATTACATGTCATCTAGCCCACATAACATGGAGTGTATTCCCGTTGGTTTTTGGTAGGAATGTGTACCTCGTACCCGAATTTCTTTGCTAGAATCTGTGAAAAGCAGATACTACACAGTGTGTGTCCCACTGAAGACACCATGTACTCTAAATATTTCCAAACTACATCTACATTCCATGTCCCTGGGAATATACTTAGGATGGAAGGTGACCAAAAAATACACACTGTGTTGTTTGAACTACACAATCTGTACTCATCCACATTACCCAAATTTGTTAAAGTTTATTATTATATTATACTAACCCTTGATATGTATACCATAGTGCAGGTGTTATTTTGAGGCACAACAGACGATGAGTGTTTCATATATATATATATATATATATGTTTAATTTAACATCTACGAATTGTTCATTTCTACTCATTGGGTAGTTATGAACGAGAATTCACAGGGTTTTCTCAAATGTACAAGTTACGTAAAAAGATAATTTTAAATAAATTTATTTGTTTAAAATTATGATGTATGATAATTTCAAGGAAATTTAGAATATGGGTTTATGATAAAAGGATTGATTAATTAAAGAAAATTAATTTATTTGATCATGATTTATCTTTAAAAAAATGGTTTTTGAATTCAATTTTTGTTTTATTAACGTGTAAATATAGTTTTATGTAAGGATGAGCATGAGCTAGACCATGATCTTTATATGTGAATGGTTTCTTTTAATTAATTTATAAAAATTATTTTTGTTGTCCTGCAAGCCTTCCCCTCATTAATATGTAGGGCATGCGTGCCCACACTTTCTTTTATGTAAAACCATATTTTACCCATCACCCGTGAGTGAGATAAAATCATATGTAATGGATAGAGATCCCATGATAGTGGAGGTATCTCATGATAGAAGCCAATGTGAACCAATCCAAGGAGATACAAAGGAGAACATGTGGAAATCTATACACAAAGGACCAAAATGTTCAAGGTGTTTCTCCCCTGGCTCTTGTGTTACTTTATCAACAGCTAGATAAACTATCCAACAGAACAGACTCATGGTCATAGCATTTATTTTATTTATATAAGTTTCATGGTTTATTTGTTATGGGTGGGTTTTTATGATCACACAATTAATGAATTAAACAAGAATGCAAGATGGAACTGAAATAAGACCGGGTTATGCGTAAATATTATATTTTACATGGTTAATCACCTATGTATATCCCAATTAATATTAAAAATCATGTAATCATAGATAATAAAAAAATAATTTATGTATAAGGATAAAATTTCTCAAAGTAACATTAAGCCATTATAGCCATCAATAATCATGGTTAGTATTGAACCATGATTCAAAGTGCTTGATCGACCCTAGTTGGGGTTCTTTCATTTATCGAGTAATTTTAGTTCATGTTTTTGGGTTGACTTGACTTGGTCCACATCAAGGGTTGACTACCCCAATAGAACTTGGTTTGACAAAGAGGCAAATGTTGAGGAAATCCAAAATAAAATGGTTTGAGGTTTGGGGAGTCCACTCTACAGAACAAGGGGCTGTGAGTTAATGTAGTTGGAATTTAGAATGCCTACCTAAAACCCTTCATGTTTCTTGACCAACCCTATTAGGGGTAATGTGAAGAAATCTATGGATCCCTTCAACTAAAATATTCCAAAAATAGAATATATTGAAGTGAACTATGAGGGCTATTGGATTTCGATAAAATAGTGGGAGACTAATAAGTATTAATTTATTTATTTGTCTCAGTTTTTATGATAATAAATTACTAAGCCTTTTACCATCTTAATTTTTAAAAACGGAAAGAAAAATAACATCGAACATATCATTTCAAATCGTACTCAAGAAGGATCACCTTCTCTCCAAAACCAATTTCCAGGAATGGTAGAGGCCTTTATGCGTCATCCTTAACCATGAGAGAAAATAGTATGTATTGGAAGAGCCTATTCCCATTGCACTAGGAAGAGAGTACAGTGATGAGGAACTATCTCTCTATATGAAACATATATATGATTCCATATATGTCCAATTTGTTATGCTATCTTCCATGTCAAATGATCTATAAGAGAAACATGAAAACATTGAAGCGTATATCATGATGTCTCACCGTAAGGATCTCTACCAAGAGAAGGATAGATATGATAGATATGAGATCTCCTAAACATTATTTATAAATAATATTTGAGAACCTCTATCAGTTGGGCCTCATGTATTCAATCTTATTGGATACATTTAATGTTTGGACATCTTAGGGATTAAGTTCTAGGATTTTTTTGTACATATCTCATCCTATCATCATGGCCCCAAACCATCTCTAGCTTTATTGTCAACAAAAACATGAGAAACATTGAGAAGATTCTATCAGAACTTCTTACCTTAATTCTGCAGGGAGATAAGGACATGGGGCGTAACAAACCTATAGTCTTTATTATGAATAAAAAAAGGAAGGACAAGACAAATGGGGAAATGAAATATAAACTATCTGAAGCCTCATAGAACCATCCCTCAAAGAAGTGGAATATCCATAGGCAGGTCAAGGAATGGGAGGCATTATGTTTTGCATGTTCAAGTAGGGCCATTGGAAGAGGAACCACACCCAGAAGCGTCGGAATGAAAAAGGTGCATTCGTTATTGAGTGTAATGATTCCATTTTTATAGATTGGGTATTAGTTACATCTTGTGGGGATCACATCTATATTGAAATTTATGAACCACGTATATTTAGAAAGATTTCTAGAGGAGAGGTGGATCTTCGATCAACCAATGGCACAAGGCTGGCTGCATTGGACATTGGTGATTACCACCTCTCATTGCCAACTGGAATGATTTTGGTTTTACGTATCTATTATTTGGTGCCTCGTGTTACAAAGAACATAATTTTTGTATCATGTTTGTTTATAGAACGATTCATTTTAAAATTTGGAAATAAGGGTTGTCTATTTTATAAAACAACATATGTTATAATATGTCAAATTAATATAACAGTTTGTATGTAACAATTTAAGAAAACCATGTGTTTGCAATCGATAAAAAAACAAACTCACATGAATCAAACAACACCTAGTTCTGGCATCACCGTCTCAGTCCTGTAAATGAGAATTACTTGATAGAGCTCTGCCAAGGTGGTTATTTAGACTCTACTATGCTAAAACCACTTGATAGATGTGACACTTGTTTTTAAGGTAAAATGACCAAGCTGCCTTTCAGTGGACAAGGTTAAAGGTCACAAAGCTTCTAGGATTGGATCACAGAAATATTTGTCAACAATTTAGATTATAATCTAGAGGTAGATATTATTACATCCTTACTTTTACTGATGATTTGAGTAGATAAAGCTATGTATACGTAATGAGGTATAAGTCAGAGTCCTTAGAGAAATTTAAGTAATTAAAGAATGAAGTATAGAATCAGCATGGTAAGAAGATAAATAAGATTCGATCAGATCAAGGTGGAGAATATTTGAACTAAGAGTTCATCGATCTTCTATGGGTGTCTGAGATTCAATCTCCGCACACTCCTCTATATACACCATAATGGAATGATGTTAGTGAAAGGAGGAACCACACCTTGTTGGACATGGCGAGGTCGATGATGAGTCATGCATATCTTCTATTATAATTATGGGGATATGTAATAAAAAATGCAGAACACATTAAACGGAGTACCAAATAATGAAAAAATGAAATTCCCTCTGAGATATGGAATTGAAAGAAACCCATTTTGTCACACACACGTGTATGGGGATTCGAGGCATTTGATGAGGCTTTCTCATGAAAAAAACTATCACCCTGGTGCACAAAGTGTTTATTTATATGATATACCAAGGAAAGGAAAGGATATTACCTATATAACCCTTAAAATGGAAATTCACTTTCACCAGACAAGCCATCTTTCTTGAGAGGAAGCACATCCTCAAAAAGGATAATTGGAGCATGATTTAATTAAATGATGTTCATGCTCAAGATAGACATTAGTGGGTATAGAAACAGGTTCCAAAGGTCCCCATGGAAGAGGTTCCATAAATAAAAGTACTGCGTAGGAGCATCAGAGAGGTAAGGGAACTAAAGATATTTGGTTTTATAGTCACTGAGAATGGTGAATCATTATTGTTGGACAATGATGAAGCTATATACTACAATGAAGAAGTAGAAATCCAAGAAGCTGCAATATGGTGAGAAGATATGATTTATGAGATGGATTACATGTATCAGAACAATGTATGGGTTTGGTCGACGAGACAGTTGATGTAAAGCCAGATGGACGCAAATGGGTATTCATAAGAAAACATGACATGAAAGGTCAAGCTATCACCTATAAAGAAAGGATAGTGGATAAAGGATTCAAACATCATCAATGAATTGAATATGATGAAGCTTTATCACATTTTTCCATGTTTAAATACATAAGAATCATAGTTGCCAAAATAGCTTACCATGAATATGATATTTGAAAAATGGATGTCAAAACAACATTCCTTAATGAGAACCTTTGGGAAGTTGTCTACATGACATAACTAGAAGTGTTTGTGACACTAGGTGAAGACAAATGGGTTTTCAAGTTGAAAAAAATCCATTTTTGGATTTAAACAATCATCCAAGTCATAGAAGATTTGATTTGATGAATCCATAAAAGAATTTGGTTTCATTAAGATCAAATGGGTGCCAAGGTTTAATGAGAAGTTTAATGGGAATGCGGTCATTGTTTTTGTAATATATGTTGATGTCATATTACTTATTGGAAACGATTTACCTGTATTATAGTCAGTTAAGGACTGGTTGAACAAGTTTTTCTCCATGAAGGACATTGGGGAAGGAGCCTATATCCATGGGATCAAGATCATTCATGATAGATCCAAGAGGTTTCGTGGACTAAGTCAAAGTACATACATTGATCAGATACTAAATAGATTTACTATGGAAAAATCCAAGAGGGGATCAGTTCCAATGAAACATTTCCTCCATATTTAGATAAAAATGTGTCCTCATAAATAACATGAGAATTATAGAATGAGTAATATCTGATATGCTTCTGGTATAGGATCCATCATGTAGGCCATTTTATGTACCAGTCTTAATGTTACCTATGCACTTTGCATGGAAGGGAGATATCAGGAAGATATACGAGAGCAACATTAAACTGCTGTTAAGACTATCCTTAAATATCTGAGAAGAAATAAGGAAATGTTACGTGTGTATGTATGAGATGTGGAGCATTTCATCAAAGGTTATGCAGATTCTAGTTTTTATATAGATCAGAATGGCCTGAAGTCCAAATCTGTTTATGTTTTCGGTCTCAACGGAGGAACTGTGAGCTAGAAGAGTTCAAAGAAACCAGTTGTCTCTGATTCTACAATGAATTCCAATTATATAGCATATTCTGATGTATCCATGTAAGTCTTCTGGATTTGAAACATTGTCCAAGAGCCTGATTTGGTTCTTAGAAATAAATATCCTATCACATTATATTGTGATAATACTGCACTGGTGGCTCTTGGAAATGAACCAAGGTAACATCAACAGACAAAGAACATACTCTGAAAGTGTCACCTCATGATGAATTTCTATCAAAGGCGTGAAGCTACAATGAGCAGTGTTTCCACAGATAAAAATGTGGCAGATCTCATGACTAAAGGACTATCATAGAAAAAGCATGAATATCATGTGATTACTTGTAGGTTAAAGGTTGTTAGCAGTTGGATTTAGTCTAAGTGACAGTCTATTAGAGTTGGTGGCCTAAAACAAACTATTATTTACTTTATTCATTAATAAATACCTTATAACATCTTGATTATTATTCTGTGTGACAATTCATGTGATAATGTACTTATTATAGTTGTTGCATTAAATGGTCATAGTGGATCCCTACTATGATGAGAACACTAAAGTGCCATAACATTGTTTATGAATATATTATCTACGGACGAATGATGTTATTTAAGGGACACAAATAATATAGGCCATCTAGGATGAGGAATCATAAATCATGGAGGAACTATCTCATGGTGCGCGCCCTTGGAATATCCTGGAGGATATTATGAGAACAAGACTCTCAAGAAGGAAATCCACATTTCATAGTGTATTTGGATTCTCCTATCTATGGCCGTGTGTATTGTTCATTAGACTTTAATATTATTATTAATGGGTATTAAAAGTAAGGAACTTAGATATATTGATGAAAACTATGATGACATGTTTTTTGCAGTGAGGTAGGAAATGATGGGTGTGTCATGAGTAATACTACATTAATAGATAATGTGAGAAAGGATTTGTCCCTTCTATTACAAAATAGAAGTAGATATCTCATTCCCTTTTATGGAATTGATATAGCATAAATAAATCCATGTCCATGGTGATGAATGGGAATGTTATATTCTAAGAATTCAAGGAATGAATAATCTAGCACATGGGTTGATGGCCCCAGTATGAAACCCGTATGATTCGAGATATCGGGACAAAGGTATTATATTACAAGGTAAGCATTTGTAGGAGGTGACACATCATTAAGAAGTTAAAAACTTGGTCTATGGGTTCCTTGGTGTGTTTTTGGATGGTAAACTTGTAATTTTGGCACACTACACCTAATGACACTGAGAAAAAGGCCTAGAGGGTCACATAGTAAGTGTGTCCAAGTATCTCAGTTCAATATAAATTTAACAAGATGAATAAATATTATTCCCGATTATGGATTAAAATTATTCAAGGATGCATGATTTATTTTATTTGGAATCTAGTTATTTGAGAGAATATATTGTGGTGTAAAAAATATTTTTATTATCGAGTAATAGAGTGATATTTATTTGAGAAATAAATATCCATTATTCAAGGATTAATAAATGTTGTGGAAGACATAAATAAAATGGAAAATAAAAGTACAGTCCATTTATATTAATATACATGCCATGTATTATTTCTGGGAATTTACCAGAAATAATAATATTCCTCTTATTAAATAATATTATGTGTAATTCTCTAGGTGCATGTCATGTAATAATAACAATCAATTGTTATTACTAGCCATGTGTTATTACTAAGAATTAAATGAAATTAATAAATGATTTTGGGTAATTAATTCATTTTATTATTCTATGTAATTTAAATCCAAATTATTTAATTCCCATTAGCCTAGAGATTTTCAGGGGTTGTGCACAACATATCTAGAAAATTATCTCAAGATATAAGATAATTCATTTCTTCCAAAAATTATCTCATGCTACAAGAGAGATATCCATCTCCATCAGATCATGTCTATCGAAGGCAGAAATCGCAAGCAACGTCTCTTCCATGCTAGCACTCGAATATCCCTTTGACGATGTCCATAGATACGTGAAGAACATGTGGATCACCGATAGAGTAATTCTACACTTGGATTCTATGATGCAATAATGAATCACATTGGATCATGACAGGAATCATTAGTAGAGAGAGTTATATCAAAGTAATTCTAGTCATTTAATTAAAATTTTTATAACCAACATGTGATGAACCAATCTATGGTTTTGGGAATCCATTATTTTCTTTAGTACATAATTGTATTTTGAGGTTTCAGCATTTTATTATCATGAAATATCTTGGATTAAAAGTCGTTAATATCAAAAATCAAATTTGGATACACCCACCAACATGCTTCCCCTATTCACAAAACGTACATAGATTTTTTGATTCCCTATGGATTCTCAAATATAAAGGAAAAGTGGAATCCTTGTGAATATTCCTACTTAATCCATGATATGGAGGTAGAAAATCCATGACACCACTAATCAATAATGAGTACAATTATAGGGATTATGATTCAATGGAAGACACATATGAAATCTCACCCAAACCATGTGTCCACCCTTAGACCAGTCATTAACCAAACATGTTATAAATATTGAGGTGAATAACCCTACACTCAACTACACCCCATGATTTAATTTCAGACTTCATTCCCCAGAAACAAGAGACCTTTTGAATTGATTCTTAACTGATAAACCATGAAAGCGCACACTTTGTACCACATGGCCACCTATTTTGGAAAGTATTTTACCAATCAATATTCAATAAATTGATAGGTTTTACATTTAAGGAGATGGATAAACTTAATGGAGATATAAGGGACTAATATTGAATGATATATCATGTATAAATCGACATGTAATTCTTATGTCAGTGATATTACAAAGATTACAATATAACTGGTTACTTCATGAAGTCATTTCTCTAAGGGTTTGTTCCCAACACAAGATTTTGATCCGTTTTTTACTTGGTTTTACCATCCATAAAAAGAACTACATTAGAGAGTATTATCCCTTTCTTGGCTATAATATAGATCCTCTTCAACCACATAATGCCTCTCCCACCCCACTGCAACATAGATTTCCTTCCACCGCACAACCTAGATAGACCAACCTTTTGTGTATCTCCCATATGGAATTTCATACCAAATGAAGTAATGATATTGGTAAATATTCCATATTCCTATCATAAATTTGGGGTTTAACTTCATTTACCTATTAACATTGTATATCATCTACCAATGTGTTCTCACTGCATAGACTAAATTTTTTTTGGTGTCTGAAGTCGTCTTCCTACAAATTCCTTTATGGGGTTTTTAATCCTATTGTGGCCTTATTTTTCATAGAAAGAAACATAATTGACAATATTACACATCATAAAACTCTACTAGATATAAATGTTCAATATTTCAAGAACAATAGAGTGACCCAACATCATCCATCAATTCTCCAGATAAATGATCCCTCCCACTTATTCTATACGATGGATAGAGACCTAGTGTTATTTGTAATCATGTGTCCCCTTGAGGACACGGTCCTTAATCATAAATAATTCTATTATATCTTTCCATAATAAACACTATCATCTTCGATCCTGATTTAAATCAATGATCATTATAATCATTTGATTCATTCCATGGTATAAGAGGCAAAATGGTTCCCATGAATGAATTCTTGACTATAAATCATCATGGTATCTAGGTAGAGAAAAAATGACTTCAAACTAATCCAATATAGGTATTATTAAGCACTAGTAGGACCACAAAAATTCCTAACTAATTCCTAGTTATTATATATAAATTCCTAAAATGAAACATAGGCCACCAATAGGTTGTAATCCCTAAAACCCTCTATACCATTACCTTGGTCACCAAATAACTCAGGTATAAAGGAAACTCTATATAAATAATCCCTTTTCAATTATACATTGTTATTCCATTGATGATGAAAACATCATTTTTACAAGATTTAAAACTAATTAATAACATCATAGTAAAATGATTTTAAATTGATTGAAAAATATCATAGTCTATTATGTAAAACCACATGAAAATATCCAAATCACATGATGTGGAATTATAAGACAATTTTATTTATAGAATGAAATTAATCTACATAGTAAATTTAATATCCTCAAATTTATATATATATTGATAATATAATTTAATACATAAATATTCAATTCATTTCAAAAATACATAACTACAGACAATAATGTTTAGTGTATTGGGATACTAAGTACAAAATAATATTATTTCATGAACGGTATTCAATATTCTCCATGATGATCTCCAAACATAGTAGTAGTCATAGAACTACCCTACCTAAAGATATTCTTTTCAACCTAAGGTAAGGAACCCAAAGAATACATGAGATCTGATGCTCAGAAAGGATTAAGATATTGGGTATGAATATAACATAAAAATAAAGGTATAAGAACATTATAATTACTATTGAAAACCTTAGAATGCATAATATAGATCATAAACATGATTCCTGGTTTAAATATTGTAATTTTATAAGACATAATCATAAAGGAATCAATGAACATGACCCATGATAACATAACATCTTTATTAGGCCTTGATTTATGGGATACACATAATCAATGGAGATCTTGTATCAAGGATACCCACCATGAAATTCATAAAATGTTAGTATTGGCTTAACCAAAAGATAAACACCCATGGGATTAGTATATATTCCATGGAACCACATTTTTAGTCTTTTGAAAAATCGCATGTACACTATTTTGGGCTTGGGATAACATTTAATGTTCCCTTTGAGCCTATAGAACATTAATAATTATCCATTGTATTAAAGGGAGATATATATCCTACTCATCACACATTACATGAATTTTTTTCTATATGATTATAAAAAATTCATCATATGAAATCCCATCAAAACAAGTGGGTTTCAGAAACATTTCTTCAAATCAAAACCTATGGGAAATAGACATATTCAATAAACAGTTCATCATTTATTCATAACACAAACCCTGGAAAATGAAATATTTCATAAAATTGTTTTAATTTTTAATATAAACTATATAGATAAATAATAAGAATGTTATCATTTTATCATATCCCATGTAAACCATATATAAAATCAAATTATGACATTTTAGAATAAAAATTATTTTGAATGATAATTTGGAACATTTTTTGAGGTTAATATCCTCTTCACTTGGAAATAAATTTAATAAAATCTAAAACAATAATCATTTAAGAAAATAGTTTCATTGAAAATAACCTATAAAACATGTAATAGAATATTTTAATCATTGAGTGGTCCTGATGGTAGAAAATATTATTCACATTGTACACATTAAAATGGAGAATAATTTAATAATTTTGATAATTTCCAAATGGGCCATGTTTGGAAAATAGAATTAAAATTCTATTTAATTGATTTAGAAAGTAAAAATTTTGTGAAAATTTCATTAAAAAATTATTTTATAATAATATAATATTTTTTTAAAATATTTTTAGAAAACATAGACATGAAAGGAAAAAGATTTTATATCGAAGAAAGAGATAATGTTTATTTTTATCAAAAATATTATTTTGGCCTATTTAATTCACAAATAATGGAAAATGGAACAAAAAAATGTACTCCTCAAAAATTACCAGAGTAAGAGAATATTAATGAGTTCCCTGAGATTTAGATCACAATACTTTATCCGTGAATATATAATCATAAAAAATCCAGATAAACAATGAAAATGTAATTTAAAAATATTACCGCTTCGATAACTTTTTAATCAAAACCCTCATAAATAAAGAACCATAAATTGATATTTTTATCCCATAATTTTCATTATAATAATCATAATATACATTCATGCTTATAATATACAACACACAAGATAATTAATTGGTAAATATGGAATAAATTTTTGTGATATTAAAGTTAGACGAAAATCTCTAACCTGAAGTTCAAAATTTCTTCACACACATTATAAACTCCTATATATTTGAAATAGATTTTTTATACATATGTTGAAAAAAATACTCATATATATAATTCAAAATATGATTTACTTGTGACCTTTTATTACCAATTTTTAACAATCCCATGTTGAAATCTTGTTTTGGGTAAAAATAAAATCATTTTTCTTAAATGTATTGGTTGGGTATTTTTAGTCCTTATAAATTAATCAAGGATAAATAATATAAAAAATAGTAACCATGAAATCAATATAAAATAAATTAATTATACATGTAATAAAAATTATCCATAAATGTTATAGATATAAAATAAATCACATAATTACTAAAGATGACATGTCATAAGTACCTATGAAATTTATTTCTATTTCATCAAATGATGGAATGAAAGAAGGGAAAAATATAAATCAAATTTAAAATATAATTTTTATATTAAAAATATCATATATATTCATTACCTCTATCATTATTACCATCCTCTCAATATAAAATTAATAATGTATCACATTTCTTTGTAGAGGTGGTAGTCCAAATGTATGTGCGAGCGATGCTATTGCATTTAAATGGATTGGATGGTATAATGGTAGAGTTGATTTTATAAATGAAAATATATAATTATGTTATTAATATTATATATAAAAGTTTAATCAATTACTTTCTCCATAAATGAGACATGGCGATGGAATAAAAATTACATCGGTATATGTGGCAGTAGACCACCGTGCACATGATCAACTATTTCATTTCCCACATTAACGAAGAAGAGATAGATGTAGTTTATTACATAAACATAAGAAAACTTATATTTATGGGAGATAATTATGTATTTAAATAATCATGGTTAAATTTTAATATAATTAGATATATGAAAAAGTTATATGAAAACACATAGTGGAGGATTATTCCACTTCTTTGGAGTACACCTTTTAGATTACACTTAAATATTTTTTTGTGGGTTTTAAAAATAAAAATAAATATAATGGGATGAGGGGGGGGGGGGAATAAAGTAATTTATATGTGAAGGTATTGGATTATACAATTACTTTTGTAAATGTGTAGAGGAGAGCATATGGGGTTCCCTATTATAAGTTGGGGAGAGGACATACTTGGAATATAAGAAAAGAAAAAGGTGAACCAATATTATTAACCAGAAAGAAGAAAAAAATATTGTTATGTATAGAAACTAATATAGTTCATGGTTGATATTTTTCTAGATAATAGTATTTGGATATGTTTCTTTTTCACTTTACACATTATATTTTTAATTTAACTGCTAATAAACAAATTTCAACATAACACACAATAAATAATTTCTAATGTTATTATTATTATTATTGAACAAACATTAAGTTGAAAATATTATATAATATATATTATTACCATTTAAAATATGAATCCAATTTTTATGAATTACATTCACATAGGTGGAATATTCTAATTTTAAATGAAATCCACAAACGTGATTAAAAATAGATTTTCGAAAGAGAAAAGTTTCATTACTATATAAAATTTTAACAAAAAATAAACATGAATTAAAAAAAATAACTATATGGGATTAATTATAAGTTTATTGAAGTAAAATATCTTTTGAAATATTTTTTTTTAAATATGTATCTTTTGAAATTAATTATAGAAAAAGTTAGTTTTTAATAAAAATTACTATACACTATTTAATGAAAAAATTATCTTTTTCAGAACATTCTAAAAAATTAACCTAAGATAATTCAATCGTGTTTATTCAAAAGAAAAAAAAATAATCATCTGAATTAAATATTCTAAATGATTAAAAAAATTATTTTATTTTTTGTTCAAAAAAATCAATAAGAATGTTTTTTATAAAAAAAGTATTTTCCAAATGTATAATTACATTAATAAAAATTATGTAACATTTAATCTATATGAATTTTTAATATAAAAACATTATAATTAAGATTTAAAATAATTATATTCATAGTGATTAAAAAATTAATAATGGAAAGTTTGTTGAAGTTGTGTTATAATAATAATCTTAATAGTATATTGTTGTTCATTGAGAGCATGTGTTATCTGTAACACAAGTTATTGAGGAAATTTAATTTATTAAAAAATCATACAAACTAAGGGAGTTATTTTATACCCCATTAATATGAATTTATCCACAAAAATTCATCACTTCGATAAAAAGTAAGAATGCATATGCTTCATCAAATCCTCAGGTTTCCACATAGCTTATATAAATTAGCGGGTTTTCTGAAAATCATTGACAATCTTAGTGGTATTGTTTTATACAAATTAATCATTATGATCCATAATATCCATAGGTTGATCGTCATAGTAATGATTCTGTACTATAATTTTGACCTATTATTTTATTACATATGAATAATTTGTTATGTAAATACTAATAAGTGATACATGACACACATCATAGATATGAGAGAGGTTGAGTGGAGGTGTAAATCGATAAACTACCTTCCTGATATAATAAATAAATTTAAAGTAAAAAATAAATATATGGATTAATTTTATAATATTTAAAAATATCATTAATATATTATATGGACAAATTCATAGAAAACAATTCTCATGAACATTAAATTATAGATAACACTAGTGATTATCAGCATAACATTCCTACTAAATTTATACATCCCATATGTGTTTTTGAATGGATATCACATTCTATACTATTTCTTCACCTAGCTGAGGTCCTAGTATAATTATTTATACAACTATATTCTAGTGAAATATATTTATAAACTTCTTTTAATAAAATGATCTATGAGGATCCATTTGAATGATCATTTTAAATTGATTCTTGTATGAAAACTTGGTAAATAAATGTATTAATCCAAACAACATATTAAGTGAATATAAAAAGATATCATAATATAAACTATAGTTTTAATTTACCTCTTAAACTAACCATATATTTAAAAAAGATACAAAGTGCTTAAACATATCTTCCTATCAAGGGCCATCTAATGTTTTTTCTAGAACATTTATGTAACACTTAGGTACCAATTTAACATAATATAATGTGGTAAATTATGAAACCATACCAATTACTTAATTTATATCCTAGAAAGATGATCTATAGATAAATATTTTCAAATAGATTTGAATTTTGATGACTTTGTAAAGTCATCAAACAAAACCCATATAGAATTATTCTTTTAACATGTTTTGGGGAGTTAGAAAATAAAATCTACGGTGATTATTTCAATTTTAATTTATATTAGGTTAATGGTTGTAACATCCCTTATAATTTTTTTATATTCCTTAACATGATGGCATATTAAACATTGAGATACACATATTATAATATATCCTTTAATTCCAAATGACTGTAAAAGATTTCTGATGAACTATGAGATTCCACCGATAGGTTTTTCCATAATTTGGTTATAGATAAAACACATACATGGTTCATAAAAATATCACTAAATTTGGATAAAAATTAAACTTGGGAACATTTCCCATTATATTTTCAAAATCTATATATTATTAATTCACTTTTTTAAAATTCAAACAGATATATGGTTGAACAGTAATTTTAGAAAGATAATATTTGTCCCCTTCCTTCAATAGTTCCATATATATCTTTTGATAATAAATAAATATTTAATCATTTGTTATTATCATTATCACTATTCATAAATGATTCTTTCAAATGAAACGATTAACCACCTTGTTTCATTTTTTAAGGGAGGAAATGTATTTAGCTATCAAAATCTTTAATCATATTTTTCTACCTTATTTGGAACATGTTGAACTTCTTCTATATGAGCACATATATTAATTTCTTTTCATAATATATATCACGATTTTCTCTATTAATATAATGAATCTATATTTTTAATGATAAAATTTCTAAAACCTACTCCAAATAATGATTTTGGTAATTTTTCAATGAACATTCAGTTTTCATGTGGCATAATCAATCCAAACATTTTTATTAAATCCCATAGTTATCGCTTGAAAAAAAATATTTTCAAAAAATAAAAGTAATATTTATCTTTCACATACTTTTTATTAAAATTATACTAATCCTAAAATCATATTGGCCAGTGATAGGTGTTTTACCCTTTTTACCAATTGGTTTATAGTTCATTCCCCACAACATTTCATAATGTTATAGGGTGTAATTGTTTATAAAACAATCTTAATATAATTATTATAAAATTCAAAAAATTGATCAAAATCGTTGAAAAAACATTAACAATCAGAGATCTTGCAATCCATGATGTTTAGAAATAACTTTTAACAAATGAAAATTCCATTATTCCCAAATAAAACTTCATATTGATCCTAATAGTTACATATACCTTATTTCTAGAAAAAACCTCACAAAATTTCAATAGTTGTATTAAAATACCGTCAATTAGAACAAAAAATGGGTTTCTATGAATTGAATATATGATTAACCTTAAAATCATAAACTTAATATTGTACACATAACTATGAAGATAATTATTAATGAATATATATATTCATCAAAAATGATAATAATCATAAGATTTTTCCTGATTATTATAACAAAAATGCAGTTAGTAAAAATAAATAAACAACATAATTCATTAATTTAAATAAACAAATACTTATTTTCTTTTACTTTGGTGATTTTGAATAAAATTGGTATTTATAATTTCTACTATAACATCCCACCTTTATATCACATAAATGTTCATTACATTATTAAAAACCAAGGATCATTAAGGTTTGGTGTCTTGGAAACCAGAAACTTAATACATTACAACATAAAAATTCTTTTTAAACACTTGAAAGGATTCTTAATATGTTCATCCTAAGTTCAATACTGCATCTCATAACCTAGGAACATATATCAATGGAAAGGGTAAGCAGAAGGCCCAGTAAGGGAAACAAAGGAAACATTTTACATGTAAACTTGAGAGACATCAATAAAGTCATGATAAATAACATTAAGGCTTGAGGATGAGATCATGATGCATGTCATAATGAAAAAAATGATTCATATATTAAAGATGTGGAAACAACATTTAACTTAGATAGTCATGAACATATCACCATGTTTGATCACCAAGGAGTCATTTAAAAAATAATCAAGGTTATTCACCAAGGTATCGTTAAAATTGTAATCCCTAGAGATTACATAATTACCAATTGCATTAGAGTGCTATCAGAGAACACCCTTAAATTTGTATTTATTATCATGTGAGCCACATATATAATAATAAATCATTTCATAAATAACCAACATAGCATAAAACAAAATGGTTTCATTTCATAATCATAACATTTTAAAAACTTCTTTTAAGACATGATCTTTATGTCATCTTATACCCATAGAAAATGAAAACGTGTTTCAGGTATGATAATAAAAAATTAAAATGGAACATTTTGATATATATGTGAATAACCCTATTTAAGAAAGTGCTTTGAGTATTCAATTAATAAAATAATGGAATTTGAGAAAAAGATAGAGTCATTTTGAGATGAAAAGTTTCCTACATAACAGCTATGTTATAGGGTTTTAGAAAACATTGAAAAGGGAGGGGACAATGGTTACCCACTAATAAATGATCCAAAAAACAGTATAGGGACAGAATTTAAAGGATATAAGAACATTTTAATGAAATTTTAAATAAATACAATATGAAATTAAAAACATGAAAGAAGAAAAAAAATAAGATTTCTCTTATAAAAATTCTGCAGCCTAATGACATCACTTAAAACTTCTAAAAAATGAATCGATGAGATAAAATAGTGTCTCTAATAAAATGAACAAAAAATATAAGTATGCTGGATTTAGATATCATACCCCAACATAAAAAAAATAAATTTGAAGAATTCACATGAAAATAGAACTTCGAAAATGATATGGGTGAAAGAATCCCTTATAAAAATTCAGTAGTCTAACGACGCCACTTAAAAATAATTAAAATTAATTGACAAGAGTAAGAGGTAGTATCTCAAAATATGAAAATAAAAATTAAAGTAAGGTTAATATAAAATAACATCCTCCAACATAATAAGATGGATCATAAAATAAATGACAAAAAATACAGTACTTGAAAAGAAAGAGATAGGTATGATCCCTTACCATGAAGAGTAACTTTGAATGCTTGAAGATAATGACCCTGGGAGGCATGAGGGAACTTTGGGAAGACTCATTAGGAGGTATGGTGACCATAACTTCGTTTATTAGTATGTAAATATGAATAGGATGAGGGAAAGGCTTGGTATTTAAAGGAGAAGTGAGGGGACAAAGCATTAATTGCCAACGGACACCTCGTTAGTGGTATTGAAAAAACCATGGGCTTTCCCAAGGTATTTTACAATTATATTAGCCAATTGGGACACCTCATACCTTATATTACTATTCATAAGTTGAAAAGAATTATTTTATAATTATTACATACTTAATGTTGTCATAAAACACCCAAAATACCAAAAATTGTATTTTCACTATTCACTGAAAATTCAACTTTCTTAGAAAAATCCCAAAATTTCACCATAACCAAATATCGATGCTCTGATTTCAAAAAATGAACTCCATTTTATGAAAAAAAATTAAATATTGTTAATTTAATTTTTAAATAAAAACACTATTCACCTGAAAAAAGTAATACTTAACCAATAATTTCTGAAACAGTTATTTACCTATTTTACTGAATCTCATTAGTTAATAAAAGTAGCTAAATTGTATTAATACTTTCATAAGTGAGGTTACTTAATCTATTTGATCATATTACTACTCATATGTGTAAAATAACTATTTATAGTTTACTATTTATCAAAATTCAAGTTGATCTTATTAGACTCTAAATTTCATACTGAACACAACTGTAGAAGAACATTTTTTGAAAATCAATACAAATATTTAATTATTTAAGGTTTACATAAATAGTTTAAAATATCATTTTTCTAAAACTCATCAATAATATGCGTACAATATTTATCCGGACATTTTAAAATTCACAAAATTCATCATAAGAAGAAAATCGCAATTATTATTTAAATCAATGGATTACACAAAGCATTTATGATCTAGTAACATAACCCCTTATAACACCAATATAGTACCAAAGATTAAGGTGTGCTGGGGTGATAAAATCATGGAGCGGCTCAGCCAACATTTCACGAGTAGTGATTTCTATCAGCTTGAACATCTCGCAAAGGCGATTCCGTTCCAACTTCACACGATGAAGTTCGACTTTGGTTTGGTCTAGAGAAAATCCCAAAGGTACTACCTCCTTCCCGAGTTCCATCAAATAGGTTTCGCTTGGCCTGAAACTACTAGATGGGGCCATCGAATATTATTTCGATATTAATTAATCAAGATCAGTAGTATTTATTGAAAGTAATTTTAATAATTAGTTTCCAACGGTTTTATTGACCAACGGTTATATAACAGTCGAAATCCAATGGTCTCATTATACTGATTTTGTTAAATGAAATAGTTTTGTTGAGTATAAAATAAAATAACACACAAAAATTAGGGAACAAAATTTATTAAAAAATTTGGGACGTTACATTCTTCCCCCTTATGAAATTTCATCCTCGCAATTTTAAAATTGGTCTTGGAAATTTCATTGAATGTCACACATTAGAAAAAGAGTTAGTAAAACTATTACATTAATATAAAGAAATGGAAGTACAAATGTCACCTGAGTTAACCAAAAGTAGGATTACAATGAAGGAAAACATGGATATAGAAGAGAAAAAAAGGTCACGTTTTGATGGAGAGTGATAGAAAACTTGATTAGGATAAAATTATCCACAAGAAGATCACAAACATAAGATGTGTTAAATGGTCTTTGATTACCCAGTAGGAAACGTAAAACAACAAAATTTTAGTTTTACATTCCTTTTCATAATTTTAAGAAAATCATTTACTATATTGAATAATAACCTAAGGAAATATATTTACATTCATGTAGAGTTTAATCCTTTATTAAGTTTCCACCAAGAATAATCTTTTCTCCAAACAATGATCATTCAAAAACACTTAGTCTCATCAAAAGCACAAGAATCATCTACTAGAGAATCGTATAATCCCCAAAAGATTAACTATCTATTTCCTTTATCTTTAAACAGTATCCCAAAAACATAATGGGAAAGAGAAAACAACTCTTCAAAAAGAATGACCCCCATAGAAAGGGGACTTAATTTTAATCTTCATAGTTCCACGGTAATACCCAGAGTTCATCACAGACCATTCCATAAATAACTGTCCTTAAAATTCATCAAAATAAACCAAACTAAGATTGAAACCCAAATATATGAAGGATTTGATAACTTAGTCTTCCAAGATAATCTTTATCGTTCATCTCCAAACAACATCAACCACTCATAACATCTTATAACAAAAGTAACTAACCTAATCATATTTTCCCCAACATAGGTTAATAATTTCCATAAGTAACCTAAATTACCATAAGTTCACATTAAATTCATCGAATCTTTGAAATATAAGTCAACCATTACTTATTAATGAAAATACAATAGTAATATACTTACCTTGATCAATAGGGTTCCCAAATTATTGAACGTCATCCAAAATAATATTCATCTTTTAATCCCCTAATCATTTTTTTCAAGAACAACTTCACAACATCAACAAGTGATACATAACAATAGATTTTTTCCTTAATGATATAAAAATTTCTTAGGTAGTGACTCGATGTTCTTAGAAAACATTAAAGATATTCTCAGAGAGCATGAACTAAAATACAACATTACAAAGACAAAAATTGCGAAGATGTTACATGTACATTAGTCATCCTGATCCATCTCAGCATAGGACTTGCATTGTTTCCTTGTCCTTGAAGATTATTGATGCTCATCATGCTTCTCATCCCTTCCTATAGAGAATTTCCTTGTATAATATCTAACTTCCCCACATTTATGAAATTGAATAGTATAATGTTCGTTAGATTGAACCTTTTCTCCATTCATCACATTATACATTTTTTAAAGCAATTGGCTAATTTATGACCTATCATCCCACACTAAAAACATCTCCTGATTCTTTTGTGACAATTTCCTTGGTGCCTCATTCCACACTTTTCACATTAAGTAAATTGGGTCTTCTTTCCCTTATCACCTTTATCATATGGACATACTTGAGACTTCATCTTCCTCTTCCTGGATAAATTTGGACATTCATCTAGGTACCAATTATTAATTGTGATTTTTTATAGCTGGTTTGGCATAATCACAATATGTTAAACTTGATCTCTCGTCGTCTCTGTCATATTAATAGGGAAATCATCACATTTCCTATCACATTGGTTTTTGGGACATGTTCTTCTATTTCCCGCCATTAACTATAAAATAAAGTATAATTATGGGGCTTAAATACTTATCCAATATTCTTATGTGAATCTTTATTTTATTTTATCTTTGTTCCTTTAATAAGTGTTCATACTAAGATTATTAATTTACCAAATCATATCCCCCAGGAGTGTCAAACCAAGAGTGCAGAAAGTTCTGTTATTGGGCACTAGGTTACCTCGAGTCATTCCTCAATAAACTTGTCAGAGTTTTCACTCCTAGGTACATGTGTTCTAGATCCACCTCTACTTGTTTGTATCGAGACAAGGATTTATTTGTTTGGAAACCACATACTTAATACTTCACCAAAATAATAGGATGTCTTCCTATATTTAATATATTCATTATGAAACCTTGTAATGTTTTCAAATCATAATTTCAAAAAATAACTAAACCATCCACGGACACCAACTATAACATCCTGCCTTTTTATCACATAAACATTCCTTACATTATACAAAATTGAGGATCTATAAGGTTTAGTGCCTTGGAAACCAGGAACTTAATACATGACAACAACAAAATTTTATCTTAAACACTTAGAAGGATTCTTCATTCTTTCATCCTAAGTTCATTAATGCATATCATAACTTGATAACATACCTCAACAGAAGGGGTGAGGAGAAAGCCCAATAAGGGAATAAAGGGAATCATTTTACATGGGAACTTGAGATACATCAATAATGCCATGATAAATAAATTTAAGGCTTGAGAAAGATATCGTGAGGCATATCATAATGAAAAGAACATGACTCATAACATGATGATGTGGCTACAACATTTAACTTAGAAAATCATGAACATATCACCAAGGTCCATCCCCAAGGTGTCATTTAAAAAAATTACCATGTTTATTCACTAAGTTATCGTTGAAATTGTAATTCATAGAGATTAAATTATTACCCAATGTATTGAAGTGATATCAGGGTGTACCCTTAAATTTGTCTTTATTATCATGTGAGCCAAAAATATCATCATCAAACATTTCATAAATAACCCATATAGAATTAATGAAATGGGTCTCATTTCATAATCATAACGTTTTAAAAATTGCTTTTATGACATGATCTTTATGTTATTTTCAACCCATGGAAAGGGAAAGATGGTTTCATGTATGTAAATCCTAGATTTAAAAAAGAAAATTTTGATATATATGTGAATAATCCATTTTAAGAAAGAGATTTTTTTATTCACTTAATAAAATAAAAAAAATTATAAAAAGAGAGAGACATTTTGAGACAAAAATTATGCCGCATAACGACTATGTTACAGGGTTTTAGAAAACATTGAAAAGAGAGGAGACATGGGTTACCCACTCATAAATGATCCAAATAATAGTAAAGGGATAGAATATAAAGGATATAAGAAAATGGTAATGAAATTTTAAGTACATACTATATGAAATGAAAAAAATGAAATGAAGACAAAAATAATATTTCTCTTATAAAAATTCGGCAGCCTAACGACATCACATAGAATTTCTAAAAAATGAGTTGATGTGATAAAACAGGATCTATCATAATATAAAAATAAAATGGCAGTATGATGAATATTGATATAATATCCCAACATAAGAAAAAGTAACATGAAATATTTGACAATAAAATAGAACTTTGAAAATGAGAAGGGTGAAAGAATTCCTTATAATAATTTGGCAGCCTAATGACGCCACTTAAAAATTCATAAAATGAATTAACTTGTGTAAGAGGGAGTCTCTAATCATATGAAAAAAAATTAAATTAAGGTTAATATAAATGAACATCATCCAAAATAAGAACATGGAGTATAAAATAAATGACATAAAAGAGAGTAATTAAAAAGAAAGAGAGAGGTAGGATCCCTTACCTTGAAGTGAAATTTCGAAAAATTGATGGTAGGGACCTTGGGAGGATTGAGGGAACCTTAGGAGGACTCCTTGGTATGTAAAAAGACAAGAACATTATTGAGGAGAATTTCTAAATGAAAACAATGAGGGAAGTGAGGCGACAAAGCATTAATTGCCAAGGGACACCTCATCGGTGTTATTGGAAAAACCATGGGCTTGACCATGTTATTTTCCAATGGTATTGGCCACTTGGGAAAACTAATACCTTATCTTACTATTAATAATACGACCATAATTGTTGCATAATTATTACATCCTTAATTATGTCATTAAACACCCGAAACACCAAAAATGTATTTTCACTATTCACTGAAAATTCAACTTTCTCAGAAAAATCTCAAAATTTTACCTTAACCAAATATTGATGCTCTGATATAAAAAATGAACTCCATTTTATGAAAATAATTTTCTAAATATTTTTAATTTAATTAAAAAAAAGAGTATTCTCCTGAGAAAAGTAATACAAAACCAATAATTTCTAAAACAGTTATTTACCTATTTTTTTGAGTCACATTCCTTAATCAAGGTAGCTAAATTATATTAATACTTTATTAAGTGTGGTTACTTAATCCATTTGATCATATTATTAATCATAAGCATAAAATCACTATTTATAATTTACTATTCATCAAAATTTCTGTTGATCTTATTAGACTCTAAATTTCATACTGAACACAACTGTAGAAGACAAATTTTTGATAATAAACAAATTTTTTTAATTATTTATGGTTTACATAAATATTTTAAAGTATCATTTTTAAAAAATTCATCAATAATATACATAGTAGATTTCTCCAGATATTTGAAAATTCACAAACTTCATCATAAAAAGGAAATCAAAATTTTTATTTAAATCAAAGGATTACACAAAGCATTTACAATCTCGTTACATAACCCTTTATAAATTCAGCATAGGAACTAAGAGTAAGGTGTGCTAGGCTGATAGATTCATGTAGTCGCTCAGCCAAAATTGACTGTGTAGTGATTTCGGCAAGATTGAACTTCTTGCGAAGGTGATTCTGTTCCACCTTTACACGATGATGTTCGGCATGGTTTTGGTCCAGAACAAAGCCCAAAGGTGCTACCTCCTTCCCGAGTTCTGTCAGATGGGATTTGCTCGACAGGATACTACTGGATGGGGCCATCAAATATTTTTTCTATATTAATTAATCAAGATCAGTTGTATTTATAGAAAATAATTTTAATAATTAGTTTCCAATGGTCATATTGACCAACAGTAATATAACAGTCGAAACCCAACGGTCTCATTATAATCAATTTATTAAATGAAATAGTTTTGTTGAGTATAAAATAAAATAACACAAAAAAATTGGGGAACACAATTTATTCAAAATTTCAGGTCGTTACATCTAGATTCTTAACCAATGTTTAGGGTATTAAACCAAATAAACTCCAATTTACCCATATATAAGACATTAAACAATTTTGAAATTCAATACTCCATGACCATCGTTTACAAATAGACAAAATATTCTCATTGATATACTCTTCTAGGGTAATCTTACCACATTTTTGAAAAATATGATACAACACCTTCTTTCCACTATATTTATCATCACACAAAAATTCATAAATTTATATCTTTCACTTCTTTAATCCATTTAGATTCTTACTGATATTTATATTTTTAATATTATAATATAATATCCGATTAGGATTAATAAAAAATAAATTTATCCTGGGTCATTATATAATTTGGTTGGTCAGAACCACCAAATCTCCAAGAACATTCAAGGATAACATGATTTATACAGGTTCTGTCTATTTACTAAAACTAAGAAACATAATATACGAAATGGATATCATAGTAAGAAAAAAATAATCATTAAAAGTTTTTTATAGGAATTATAAATCATGATAACTTATATGAAACCATATTCTTAACCTAGGTGATTTAGGTTCATAATTCAAATCCTTTATGATTGACTGTAATGAGTTTTTGAATTTCCAATCCATGTCCCTATGGAGAGTCCAACTAGGTCTGTATTAATGATCTTTTTCCCAAACCATGTTATGATTGAGTCCAGATAAATGGGCTATTTTAAATTATATTACCACTATGTATATGTTTCCCAATATGATGTTCACTTATAGTTTAATCCCCCAAAATTCTAAAATAACAACATTGTATTCGATATATTGTGTAACACAGAACAATACATTAAAAGAAAATATTAAACCATGAGGGTTTATGATATATTTAATTTTACATAAATTAAATCTATTTAATATATTTAATTATATGAAACACTCACTTTATGATGTGCTACAAAAAAAATGAGTTTAGTTTTTATTACACATATCGAAGAATTTGACACACACCAAAACACAACACCATGTTTAAAATAAATTAAAATACATTGAATTAGTATAACAGTTATCTCGATGCTTTCATAATTCATGGAAGGAAAATTTCTAACATTAATATGAAATTTATGGTTAACTGTTAACTATAAATTAAATATTAATAATTTAATAGAAAAATAAATACTTCCTGAAAAGTGTATTTTTCCAAAAGGTTGTATAATTGTGCTTTTGAACATAATTTAAGACTAATTTCTACCAATTTTATAAAATTTAACTAAAAAATTATTCATAAAAAATTAATACAAAAAATATATTATGGTGGGTTTTTTATATTTTTCTGAAAGGATTTAATTTTTTATGAACAGGGATAAATAATGACTTTTATTAAAAAATGACTTTTAATTTAAAATATTTATAAAGGTAAATACTATTTCAAATAATTCTTAATCTAAAATTAATTCAATTATATGCTAATAAATATAATTTAAATCATTGAAACAATTTTCATACTGAATTTTGATATGAATGCATTGTAAACATTTCAACATTTTCTATTTAAAAACCACTCTTTATTGACATTTTTGTATAAACAGATTTAAAGTAAATTGTAAAAATATTTTTGATTGAATTTAAAATAATGGATTATATATCCTTAATCATAATAATTTATAATATCTAATATGGTTTACATAAAATTTGAGCCAAAAAATTGTGAAAACACTAAATACTGTTTAATATTGTTATGCTAAAAATGGATTTATAGAGGGTCAAACTAAGACGATATAGTCTAGAACCACTTGTAATATTTCAAAACACATATTTTTGATATATACATCCACATAATATCTCATATGATTAATAAATTTCCATTTTGAAATATTTTTATTCATAATGAAAACATGGGTATGAATGAATATTTATAAAAAATAACAATTGTGCAACTCACCTCACATATGAATGGATACCCCATCTCCTCTCTTATTTACACATTGAAAATGATTTATATTTTTAGAATATATTTCATAATTACTAAAATAAATCCATATCTCCTCATATAATCCTTATTTTATTGAATAAATACAACCTATGAAGGCTCTGGTGCAAACCTAAGGAAGATACCTGAATTAATTGTAATGTTCATTTATGAGTATCTTTATTTTATTTATTTCCCCACCTCCATAAATTTTTAGTAAAACAAGATGGTTTAATAAAATAAATTTATTACACATAATTAGATTTTTTATAAATATTTCATGACCTACAAGAATTATTTATTCCAAAAAAATGGTTTACGAAATCACCATTCATTTATACGACAGACTATCGCTTCATAAATCGATGTCATTCGTTATTCCAATATCATCTTTCATAGATGTGTGTGATGATTGATATAATTTATATAATTTATATTTATAAAATATTTATACCTATGGTGTAATTATGTAATATATATTTTTTTACCTTCCCTTAAAATTTATGATATTATAACACCGCTCGTGTGTATTGGAGACGACTACCTTACAAAGCGATGCGATTCTTCTTTATCTAACGGTTCACATGGAGGTGGAAAATATAATTTAAATGATTATATATGATATAAATTATATAGTTATTATATTATTTAAATTTTAATCATTCTATAAAGATATTATATCATTTGTTTCTTCCCCTTCCAATCACTAAAGGACGATAACATCATCTATGCTCATGTGGACTTCCACCATCATGAACCGTTGTGATTCACATTCTGTAACCACAACACATGGAATATCTATATTTATATAATAAGGTTTATATTATATTTTTATCCCTCTTAAAATATTATAAAATACTTAACCTTTTACAAAATGGTCATTTGAAAATAGAATCGTTACTCATGCGTTTGTACGGCCTACTCTCTCGATGATCATAATATACATATTTTTTCATAAACATAATTAATTATTGGTTTTAAAAATATATTCAATGTCAAAATATCATAATTATATTATTATTATTTATTTTTATGTTTAAACTATATAATAAGTACAATAACTGAATCATTAATGTCAAAACATGATTAAGAAAACAAGGCAATTAACTCCCAAAATAGTGAACCTAAAGAATTTTTATTAAATAACAAGTGGTATGATTTTACAAAAGGATCACGTGTGATATTATTAATAGTAATATGGTCCTATTAAAATTTAATAGTGTGTTTAAAACCACTATACTTTATTTTATTGAACATTCAATAAAATGAAGGGTTAGTTAAGGGACTTATGTATAACATTTTACTTTAGTAAGACATAAGTGATATTCAACACCATTTTGATTTGTGTGGCATAAAAAATTCCCAATGAATTTATTTTATGATTATTATAATTAAAATTATTTATATTTACATATCCATTTTTTATCTCTCTTTCATGGGGATTATGATACAATAGTTACAAATGTGGTAAGGGTTTATTTCACAATGTCGTCATTATTTATGACTAATTTGGTTATGCTGCCCTTGGGGGTATCATTTGATATTTATATCTTTAAATTAATATACTTTATTAATGTATGGTTATTCATTATTTTTTTCATTGAATAATACCATTTTATTTCCTTTTCTATTGATAATTACTGAAAAATGTATTTTAATAAAATCCTAGTTTATTTCCTCCTTCAGCCATAAATTCAATTTCATAAAAACCATTTTTTTCTAAAAAAATTAAGAATTGATTTCAAACATTTAAAAATTAATTTTTAATGAAAATATTAACCATATTTTACTTCTAATAAATGTTTTTATTGGAATAATTATGTCATTATCAAAAAATAAATCTTGTTTTTCATTTAGAGAAAATATTAAAGGAATAATTGATTTTACTTATTCAAAATTTATGGAATTTACTATCATCATAGAATTTATATGTTTTAAAACTATATTTATAAGATTCAATGTTTCAATTGTAGGATTTTTTAAATGATTTATTACGTTTTATTATTAATCAGTTATTTTCAAAATGAATAAGAAATTCTACAAAAGAATGTTTTTGAAGAAATATTTATGGTTTTTATATTACTCAATGACATCAACACATTAATTAAATTATAATCCAATAGAGATATATTACATCGATATCATCCTTATTTTATATTTTTATGGTTTATTATAGTTTTTACTTGGGATATACCTATTTGATGACATTGATATTATTCTGGTTGGGTTATAATTATGTTTACTAATTGGGGTAATTTCTGAAATTTTATATCATATTTTTTTAATAATAATGTTTCTGATGATTATGAATGAATCATTGTATATGAGGAATTAAGAAGAATTTTTTTATTAGAGTAGCCTTCTATTTCCCATTGATACATCGGTAGGTCTCATGAGACCAACATGAAATGATTTTCCCTGATCTATTACACATTAATTGAGATGTCATGGAATGATACATGATCAATATTAGATATATTGGTAAAAATATTAGAGGGTAGTATATTATATAGAATGAGGCCTCAATAGTATTTTCTTGATGTCTATATTTATGTATTATTACATTATTTATTCAATTATTGATATTCTGTGTGATAATTTAATTAGTTTGAATATGTTTTTCATTATAATACTCATGTGTTTATTTATATGGAATTATTTTATCATTATTTATTCCAACAATATTATTCTCATATAATTAATTAATTGGTTTGTCTTTTAGTTATTTACCATTAAATATTAAATATTAATTATTTATTCATCCCTTACACTATACTCTTATACTTATTAAGAATCTAAGATTACCATATTCTTGTGTTTTATTATCAACTGGATAGTAAGATGTGTGTTTGGATTGATATACAATGATATGATAAGGTGAAAATGGAGTTCTCATAAAAGTATTTATTTTATTCTAAGTAATAAATTTATAATGCGATTAAATTATGAGTATAGTTTACTAAGACTAATAAACTATTATTTAATTTAGATGTATTTCCTTGTATCTTAGGCCAATGTAATAAATAACACACTATATCATAGCTAGAAGTGTCTTGGTGATTATAGTTGTTATCCGAGGATGTTTTTTAGAAACCTTCGGAATTGGATTTTGGAAATAATATATTACAAAAAATAACCCTATAATAAAATTTGAAGATACGTATAGAAGAATATGATAATGTTTTGGGAATGTAAATATTATGTGTTTATTCAATTGAATACATCTTATTCTAGATACTAAAAGTAAATGTGTTTATGGTACATAGGTACCCAGGGGAAATATCTACAAAAGGGAACATTGGGATTTACCCAATCACCACCTTTTTCATGAAAATGTGGCCTAAAACACACCTTTTTTGGAAATCATGTGGGATATGTTTAGGGTAGTCCAAATTTTATTTAAAAAAAAATTATGAAATATTTTAAAATAGAGATAAACCTAAAGAAACTATATTATGAGATTATATATACATAAATCGTTCAATTTATGTTTTTTATTTCAATAGTTTTGGGATTTTAAACTATTTTTAGTAGTGATATTATATGATCTAATCTATGCTTTCATTTAGAAGTTACACCTAGTAGAATGAATGGGAACAACATCAGTTTACATGACCCGCATAGTATTATTGGTCATTTATTTGATGGGATTAATCTAATATTTCTATGTTAACTAGTCCCCAAGAGTATTTTAATATAATGATGATATATTAACAAAAACTACCAAGAAATATATATAATCATATATGTATTATTACTTTGAACGAAATCTAGAGAAGATAAATAAAATAAATAAAAAGATTGATAAAGGGAAGAAGAAAAAGAAGTGTTTTCCCATATTGATAGTTGTGGAGTGAAAACCCATGAAAAATTATTGAATGGAATGATTATTTTAGACTGGTGTAGAGATAATGTAAAACATTCCAATGATTGTAATTGGAAGAAAAACGTTTTTCATGTTAAACGATTATAATGTAATAAGATGTTGTACTACACAAAGGATTGGCCCAAGAATTAAAAAAATATACCTTAAAAAAATATAATAGATAATATTAGCTCTTATGATAATAACATTGAATATGGGTAATGATTAATGCTCATGTGTATTTGGATCTATTAAATATGTTGTAAATTTTTTTATAGATAATATTATCATTATAAGAGGTAGGGAATATATAAAAATTATACTATAGTACTATTTCATTAAGGAATTGAAAGCTTATGTTTAATGGTACCGATAACTAAGAAAATTTATTCATTAAAAAAATAAAAATATTAGAAAACACATCAATGATGAAAATATAACACTTAATATGTTCCCTCTAATGAGAAATTGATGATAGTATAATGAGATTAATGTTAGGGATAATGAAAATTGGATAGTACTAACCACACAGTAAATAATTAATGATAATTTCATTTTATAAATTTAGAATTCCTATTTCTAAAGATTAAAATCTCTATCATATTTAATGGTCATAATGTTAACCATTTCTGAAATGATTTTACTTAAAAATTGGACGAGGTTTCAGAGATTAATGTAGTATATTACCATATGAAGATTTACGTACATTGGATAACTTGTGATAACCATTTTGTTATAAAAGTTACTAGAGATATATGGAATTAATTTTCATTCTATTATGGATATTATGATGCATTAAAATTAAAATATTGTGCTTCGTGATTGAGAAATACATTTTTGGATACTCATTTCATGGAGAAAGCGATGAAATGAAAATTTATCGATGCATAAATGATGGATAAAAATCTTCTTATGAAGTAAAAACATATAATATTAGTATATTTCATAATATTATTATATATTTAAATAATTAATAATCATTGTGAAAATGATCTTTGAACAAAAATATTTTCCTATTAAATATGATAACCCATGATGTATTATAAATCCTCATAGATTTATGGGTTTGAGGCCCTTAACATTCCATCGAATATTCATTTTCTTGTGATCAAGGACCTCAATAACTCTCTATAATAATTAATTCTTTTTTTATAGGTATATTTCGTCACATTCCACTAATTTTCTACTACGTATTATCCTAGATAGGTGTTATTGAAATGAAACTTTATACTTCATTTCCACTCTTATTAAGATGATATTATATTGCATCTTTTTTATACTTGGGGGTTTTGAGAAAAATATTTTTTCAGTCTCAATTCTTTGATGAATGAGATCATGTTGAAATCATGGGAAATACATTTATTTCAGGTGGGGAGAATGTGACTACCCAAAATTCTAAAATAGAAACATTGTATTTAATAGTGTTTGTGACACACAACAATAAACATAAAAGGAAGTATAATCCAATGAGAATTTATGAAATATATATATTTTAAATAAATTCAATGAATTCATGATCTTGAATTAAACATAACACTTAGTTTATTTTTCATTACATGAAACCATAATATTATCTTCCACTACATGCAACACTGAGTTTAGATTGCACTACATGATTCATCAAGTTCAAACAAAATTAAAATTTTGTAAATATATTTGTTGTCACCTAGCCATTGAAATTTTGTTTCTGAATAGTAACAAACAATATATGAAAACAAAGGTTATCTACTAATTTTAAACAAAAAAATAATCATTTAAATGATAATCAAATGATTCCTGAAGAATTGTATTTCTAAAAAAGATCATTTAATAAGGCATTATGAAGAAAACTATTTATTTTAAAATTATAATAAAATTATTTAGAAAAATTTGAATAAATATTTAAATAATAATTCCAATGTTAAATTATGATTAATATTTCGGATTTTGATGAAAAATTAAATTTTTAATGAATAGTGGAAATTACAAAATATTAATTGAAAAGAAAATTTTTGAATAATTTATTTAGAAGGAAAATTTTTATTTTAAACTATTTTAATGTAAAATTTGATCAATTATATATCTTTAAATTCCATTAATATTTTTGGAATCATTTTCTTATTTAATTTTTTATATAAAAACATTATAAACCTCTGACAATTTTATCTTTAAAACCCCTCTTTCTAAATACTTCTTTGAGAATAATTTACAATTAAAATTTTACAATCCTGTTATATGAATTTGTAAAAATAGATTTCACATTAGAATTCAATCAAAATTTATAATTAATAATAAATTTAAATTAATTATTGAACAAAATAAATAGTGAAACCATTAAAAATTAACATATTTTATTAATTTAAAACCAGTTTTACCGGGGGTTAAACAATGATGGTAGTGATTAAGAATATCCTACCATATTTTTAAACACAAATATTATGGAAATAATTCTACCTTATATCTTATATTTTTTATAATTGATCATTTTTGGGTTCTTGTTTCATGAGAAACACATGGGTATGATTTAAGTTATTTGAACCATTAGAAGTGTTCCAGTCCCATTACATATAAAATGTGACCTTCTCTCCAATCTTTTCCACTACTTAATTCCACTTTTTTTGGTCAATAAATATTTTAATGACCTCTTAAAATCCATCCTATCATTATATAAGACTTAATTTTTGATTAAATAAATCATATGAATGATATGGTGCAACTTTAACGAGGATACCTGATGAAGAAGTAATGTTCCACAATGAGATTATTTATTTTATTACTTTTTTGACCTGTTTAAATTATTATTAAAGAATTATTATATAGTATAATCAGTATATTAGATATACTAGGTTGTTTTTCTAAAAATTTAATTACCCATAATAGTCTCCAATTACATAAATTATTTTACGAAATCATTGTTCGTGTGTAAAATAGACTACCCTCGCACGAAATGATGTCATTTGGTCTTTCATTAAAAAATAACATGATTGGGTATGATGATGGACATAAATTATATAAATTATATTTATAGCACATATATTTATTTTTCATTATATATATATATATATATATTAACATCCATTTCATTGAAGATACGATAACGTTGCTCATGTGTACGACAGACTACTACCTTTATAAGAGATACGATTCATATTTAAATAACACTTGTCATGGAAGGTGAAAATGATAAACTTAATAATGACATGTGATATAAATGGAATAATTATTATATTAGTGGAAATTTTTTATTTCTATAAAGATATCATATCAGGTGTTTTCTTACCTTTTCCTTCCCATAATGATCAAAACATAATTCTTGTAATTGTTGACTACTGCCTTCACAAAGCAATGTTACTCAGTTTTCATCACCGCAACACATTGATGATATATATAAATATACAATATGTTGTATATTATATTATTATAATTTTGGAAATATTTTACACTACTTACCTTCTATCCATAATTATCATTATAAATTGGAAACGTAACTCATTCGTATATATGCCCTACTATCATGATGAACATAACATACTACATTTTTCAAACCCATTGTTAATTATTTTTTAAATAATAATTGATGTAAAAATATGATAAATAATTCATTTTATTTTTATGTATATCTTTAAAATATGTAATATGTTTATGAACTAGGTCATTAATGACAAAACACACATATCAAAGGCAATTAATACATAAAACAATGAAAATAACGAAGTATTGTTAATGATTTGGTGATAAGATGTCATTAAAAGATCACATGTTCTATTATAAATATTAATATGATTCTTGTGTATGTTAATAAGATGTTTAAAAACATTATGTATGATGTTAATGAATTTTCAATCAAATGGAAGGGTGAGGTAAGGGATTTTGATCTCACTTTTTTTACTTCAACGAGACACATAGAATATTAACCACCTATTTCAATTATGTGTTGTATATACTACCCATTAATGTATTTTATAACTATTATAATTAGTATTATACTTTTTTACATATCCATTTGATTATCTCACTTTCATGGGGAATATGAAACAAAAGATGGTTGATCTAAATGTATATATTGATGGGGAAATACAATAGGGGTGAATTATGAGTAAAAATAATAATTTCTAACCATAATATAATTTATTACAAAAGAGTTTAATATAAGTTAATTCAACAAACATCATATGTTTTTAAATATTAATATGTTAAGCCCTTGGTTTTTATTATAAATATATCATAATCAGGATGGTTTTGATATTATTATAATTTCACAGGTCACAAAATATTTGATTCTACCCTATAGTGTATAGAATCATAATGGTAAAAAGTTATAATCATAATCCTAGAAATTGTATTCACAATATAATACAAAAAGTATGATAGTAAGTGTAATTATGATAATCCTAATTGAAAAAAATGAATGTTTAAAAGAATTCACATTCAATTAAAAGTTGCATCAATATGTAAATGAATTTTAAGTAATAAGTAATAAAATAGAATTGAATTATTTTAACCTAAAGAAAAGGGTATCCAAAAACCATGGATAAATGTCCGTTGATTTTTTAAATTATGAAATTATGTCTTACCCACACCTATGTAATCTTTCTATATGATGATCAACATTCATTGATCTTCATTTCCCCAGAATTCCATGATAAAGAAGTTTATTATAGCCTATTGATTTTAATCCCTAGAGTCTCTCAATCGTAATAACAACAATCATCATTGCAAGATGAAAAAAGACTCTAGATAGTTACAGGTGTCTAGAATAAGAAGTTCACAACATTTAATCTTCAATGATTGGACACATAAAACAATATAGAATATCTCTCGTGTAGTGTCAATAAACCATACTAGTGTCCATAAAATCACATAGTATTTATAGTCGTTCTTCCCAAGGGTCACCTTGATCTCGAACAGTCAGATTATTTCAAAAATTCTCACAGGGACTTGAACACCTGAAACATCATTGGTCATTTGTTAACTGAAAGAACCAAATCATTTTTCTTCAAACATATTGAAATTTATTCCAGTAAAATAAAATAGTTTCAACAATAAAAAGTAAAATAGAGTTTAATCCTATATTTTGGTCGATCCAATGGATTTGTTAATCCGATGGATTTACATGTTATTACAATTTTATTAGTGAGTTTGAATCTGATGGTATCGATTATAATGTAAAATATGATTAAAATATTTTTAAGTACAAAAACAAAATGGAAATACTTTTAAAATGATTATATATGGTGAATCTAATAATAATTGGAGTTATAGTCATTACGATAACTTTAATGTGAATTCATAAAATCTTAAAAAATATTTTATCTATGGTAAAATAATATGATATCTTAAATTCATTTTTACAATAAATTGGATAAAAATGTCTATGGATATTTTATATTTTAGAACGAGTTTTTGATTTCAAAAATAAAAGTAATACAAAAGTTAAAAATATACTTTTAACTAAACAATAACCCACTTTTTTTGGAAATCCCAAATCAAAAACCTTAAATGAGAATTCCTATCAAAAAATAATCATTCCGAAATTAATTTTTGATATTATGGTATTCATAATGACATATTTATTTAGCTATCCTGGAATTATAAATCCTATGAATCAAATATTGAATACAAATAACTCCCTATTATGATAAAAGTGTCCTTATAGATCATATTATTTTCTTTTATAAGTGATTCTCTCTAACATTGGGATTGAAGGAAAATTATACCCCTATGAAATCCCCTTCCCCTTTCAAAAAACATTCTCCCCCATAGTTATTTTTAAAATAAATTGGGAATAGTTATTTTTATAGTTGAAAAGGGTTAGAGAAACAATCGATAAGAGACAATTTAATATAATAAATAATCGAAAATAAATTGAAATAAATTTCATCCATGAAATATTGTAATACATTCCAATGGAAATAAATTTGGATGAAAAAGTGTTTCATTTTAATTTTCGAAAAAACTAACAATAAAACAAGTGTTTCCAAAATGGTACTTATTTATTTGGTAATGTCAAATATTTAAAAATTTCTCTCAATATTCTGAACTCAATTCTATATTATTCCTATTTTTTGAAAATATACTCTTGAGAGTTGTTTTTGTTTTACTAATCATGGATCCATTCATATTGAATATGAAATCATTCATTTCATTCATTCTTTTCTTCTTTATGAAACTGATTTTTTCTTCCAGAACATTAATATGATATTTTTGTGATTTCATACTTTATGATAAAATTTATAAACAATTTAACAAGGTATAGATGTCATATTTTTATACAGTGAGTCTAGAAATTTCTTAGATTAAGATGTTTATGTTTTTTTAATGTTTGAAATATAATTATTTTTCTTCTCATAAGCATTGTTGAAAGTATTGGGAAACATTACCATTTTAGAAAAGATATATTTTTATTCAATTGATATAATTGTCTATCCTTTATAAGGATTTCATGATTTTTCCAATATTCAAATCATTGATCTTAAAGCCTTCATAAAATATTTGAGACCATTTGAGAATTATGTTGCAACTTTTTTTTATATGATTCAAAATTATCATAGAATGTTATGAAATATGATTCCCCTCTTATCATCTTGTCTATCAGATATTTTATTTAATTCATTCAATTATAGAATTATTCCACCACTATGTAAACATTTTTTATTTTCTAGAAAATGAGGAAACCATCTTTTCCATTCTGGTTAATGTATGAAAAACAACCTCAACTCCTTGTGCAATGATTGTATTCTAGAAATTAGATTCTGAAAGTAATCTTCTCTTTCTTATTCTGATTTCTTCTTTTACTATTTCTCTTTCCATTTTATTTAGTTCCATTATCGATACATTAAAATCACAATTATTTTCATCATATATTTAGATTTATTCAATATCATACTTCTCAGTGGATTTATCCTTTCAATTATCATCATCATTTTTGAATGAAGAAATAAAAATTTAAACTGTAATATATTTTTGTTTCTCTGGGATTTTCTTTCTTCACAATATGATTTTTTGATGTACATAATCTATGTGATGAATCCAAATAAGGTATTATAATATTTTTTTAGAATTATTTTACTCTTTCATTCCTTATGAGTTTAATTTATCTTGACTAATAGAATCTTATTATTATTAGTCTTTCCTTTATCCTCATTATTATTCTTCTTCAAATTATTCTATCTATTTTAATAAATTTATTTACACTTCATCTACATCAAGGGATTTCTCTAAAATTTAATGAATTTTAGATTTTGACATCAAGATATCCTTTACCACTATAATAGATTCTTGGGAAACAACAATTTGGTTTCCATTATATTTATTAGAGGGAACTATTTCATTGACTACATAAGTTTTATTTAAAAATATTACCATCATAAGTGTCATGAAAAACAACTTCATATGAAGCTGATTCTCCACCCCTTAATAAAATCTCACAAATATATTTTATTGAGATATTATTTATTTGCCTCTTTTATTTATCTTATTTCTCTAAAAATCCCTCACCAAGAAGTCTTACGTCAAATTCATCTTTAGAGTCAAGAACGATATGAGGGTCTATCTCTTCTCATTATTATTTTCTACACTCCCATTCTCCAATGAATTCCTTTAATAAAATATTTTGTTTGTTTTCATTCATAGTAGGTTCGAAGTGGGATTTTATTTTCATGTTCTTATATTCCTCAGCTTTCTTGGACAAGTAATGTTCTTCCTTCGATGTAGATACCTGAGTATTACTTTAAAAAAATTATATATAAATCATAAATAAGTTTCATCCTTCTAATAGTATCCTCACTAATAAAACTAATCATTTCTATAACCATATAATATTTTATAGAAATATTGAAATTCATGATACTATATTCAATCAATTTATTAGTCAGACCATGAAGCATGTTTATTTGATATTTTATTGAATTTTTTATGTTCTTGATAGTTATTAGAATAAATCTATAATGATTTATCTTTTACATATTAATAAGATAATATAAAATAGAAACATCTGATACTTTTAGAGTATCTCTATCCCCACTCCATGGAATACGAAACCCGTTCATTCAAGCTACTATATGTTTATGATCATGGGTAATATTTCCGAGATTCTTTGGTTCTTTATTTCTTTTAAACATTGAATTTTATACACTTTCATTCACATAGAAACCATTTGATGATGGTAACTTATGAGAAGGGAAATGATAATCTCAATCATTCGATATATTAAAGAAAATCAATAGTGGATTTCAGATTCATCTCATAATACTTTTCACCAATGTAGAATGAAAAAAATTTATTTTCCTTTTCTCATGTAGAATGTAACAGTATCATAAAAATCCGGCACAATATATAAATAAAACAAATTGATGATCAGATCTAACTATTCAAAGCATAGTGATTAATATAGTTGGAATTGAATAATTTTTTTCAAAGTTGAATAATAATTTTCATGGATGGATCTTGAAACATACCTTCCACTGAAGACAACCAATTTCTTAATATCATGAGTTGGTGCATCATATTAGGGCTTGAAATAGAAGATATAGACATAATGAAATACAAGTCTGAGTCCTAAATTAGGAAGTTATTCATGGAGAAATTCCAAACGATTACCGATGTTGTCTAGGGGGTGATCAACTATTTATAGTAAAATGTCAGAGACATTTCAACATCCAAGCTTAATCTTAAGGCTGAAATAAAATTTTTCTAATATGATGGATGATATTAATGATAAATTTTTTTTTTTCATAAAATATAAACTCTGGATGTTTTAAAAAAACATTTATTTTATTTGGTAAATATTATTAATATTTTGAAATAATTTTTATATAAAAAACATTATTAAAAAACAATTAAAAATGATCATTTGAAATAGTGTTAAATATTAAAATAACGAGTAAAAAATTTTAGATTAGAACCTCATATATGTTAAATATATTTTCTTTTCATAAATAATATATTTTTGAACTCTTATTCCTATTTTTGAAATTTGATTAGAAGAAATTTTTTATTCTGATTAGATAGAAAAAAACTAAAATCAAATTTATATTACAAATCCAATTATTTTTTTGAATCTGAATTGTATTATGAATCCAATTGCTTTTTTTTATTTTGTTATAAATAATAATGTGATGGTGTTTCTGAATCCAATTAGAAATAATAATTTGATTGTGTTTCTTAATCTAATTTAATTTTTTATATCCTCAAAAATGTCAAATCTGTTTCTAAAAAAAATTATGTTAAATTTTTTTATAAAAAACAATAAAATGTAGTCTTCCAATAAAAAAGAGTATATTAGTGTAAGGAGATGGTTTTGAAAAGTAGTTGATTTAAATTATTACTTTATAGTGATCATTCCAAGCATCGTCTTATATTATTCGACTTTATTGGAATGTAATAGTATTGTAAAAATATCAACATGTTTTACTTGGGTTTAATGAATTGTAGAATGACGTATCCTTGGAGTTTGTGATCCCTAAAATAATTGATACCTAATATCTTTGTGTTTTTATGGGGGTGGTTTTTAGGGTTTTTAGTTAAATAAATGGAACTATTATTATCACATCATATTTTCCTATTATTAAAACTCATTCGATAATTAGTGAATGTCTTTCTAATACACAAAACATGAGGCCAAAAATATGTACATTACATCATCATTAATGCTAAATTTTTATTAAATAGTGAAAAAATACCACTAGATAAAAACAGAAAGCTCCAAAGGTCTGAAAACCCATGAAAGGTCTAGGGTGTCTAATGTAAGGAATACAAATTTCATCGCCTCTATTCCGATTCACCCATTTATGTTTCAAAAAGAGGGATCCAGGGAAGCAAATAATATCAGGTCCTTGATCCGTAATGGCCATGGATGCGAGATGATCTCCAATATTGTTCCCTTACCTCCAAGTGTGAACCACCAAAGTATTATTTACAAGAATGGATTTACATTTTTTTATGATGTAAAAAATCGACCAGGGAGTGGAAACATTACCATGCATGGAGTCATGTATAATCATAGAAGCAATCTCTACCTGAAAGAGATCCATATTCTCTTATTGGCATAACTGCAAACCTGTGAACATCGCGTTAGATTCCACTTTTATAGATGTCCCTTGTCCATAGAAAGAGGAAAACGCAAGAAGAACACTACCTCATTAAATCACAAACCAAACCTCCACAGTAGATGACCCCCTCCTTGCATGATCCATCCACATTAAGCTTCAGACTAGAAGAAGGAGGGTGCCATCGCACCCACTGTCCTCTATTTCATCTACAGCAAGAATTTCCCTCAGAAACGCAGCTTTGCAAGAATATCAAAGAAGGTGCATCGTGCTAGTTGTTTATACCAAAAACCATATCCAGCAGAGGTGACCGGGTTCTCACGATAATGGATCGACTAGATGAGGAAATTCTTTTATACCTGGTCTGGTATCTAGCATTCCAGATACACCAACATGGTGTATTCAAATTGAGATCCTTTGTAAGTCTTTCAACATTTGAGTTATTCATTCCAAGGAACCACCCTTCTAGAAAAGATCCATTCATATTAGTATTATAATGCAACACCAAAAAATCACCAAAGAAGTTCCAAATCTCTTTATCCCATTCACTGTCAAAAAGTGGTGATTTGCAGACTCCTCTTGATGCCTCGAACAACAATGGCATTTGGAGTGGAGATTTATACCCAACTTCTTAAACCTATCATCGGTTGGAACAGCCTGAATCATGATTCTCCATGTCAGAAAGTTATATTTGATTGGAATCATCCTACTCAATAAAATAAAGTTCCAACAATCCGACTTTTCCGGAGGTAAAAGAGTCCTCCGAAAATCTTTTGACATAAAGAACCCCGAGGTGGAGGGTGTAAACATGCACCTATCCTGTTCTGAATTGATGAAAATGAGATAAAAAATTCCCTTTTTATATTTATCTAGAACTGCATGTATAAAACCAGGATGCGTACTTGCTTCCTTGAATATAATCTGAGGAACATGGAACACCGAGAAGCCATGAAAGGATCCCACCCAATTGGGATTCTAGAAAATCATGTTCCCCTCACCCAAAATCCACTGAGAGTAACCAAAGAGGGTCTGGATACGTAAGGAGATCATCTTCCAAAAAAGAGACAGAGTGTTGTTTCAAAAAATATCAAGAAACTAATCAATATCTTTAAAAATGAATAGTTTTATATGTACTTTTCCTATCCATTATTCATCCAAAAAAGTCATCATCCAAAAATCATTTTAAAACAAACACATTTATATAATAATAGAATAGTCATAAATCCATTAATTCTTTTAAATAAAGAAAACAATTTTTATATATTTTAAATGGGATTAATTTTAATTTTTTTAAAATATATCTCATAAAAATACTAAAAAAATTATTTATGGATGTATAGATGCAAAGTATAATAGACTTACTATCATACCTCTGAACATTGGGTAATCAACTTGTTTCTCATCTTCATCATGATCAAGTGTTTTTTAGGTAATGATTGGAGTAATAATACTTTTGGTTTTATCATATCCATACTTTTTATATAGACATTTAATATATTTATGTCGAGATATATAATTTCAATCTAATTTTTACGAAATTTAGAAACCATGAAATTTTTTTAACTCACCCATCATAATCAATTCAAACTAATATTTTATAAGATATGCAAATGAATATGTTAAATATTTATGATTTTAAATGAATATAATTTCATCAACATAAAATTGAACAATAAAATCATTTTTTCATTATTTTTGAATAAAAATCGATCTGTAGTTCCTTAAAAATAATTGTTTTTTAAAAATCATTTCAATATATCATATGAGGATCTAAGGCCTTGTTTAATACCATATAAAGATTTGGTATATTTGAAAACATATTCACGATGTTTTCTATGTTCAAAACCTGTATTTTGTTCAACAATAAAATCATATTGAAAATATCCATTAAGGAAAGGACATGCTACATCCATTTGAAAATGTTTGAAAATAATGTGTGATATAATGGATAATAGAATTCGAATATATTAATGTCTAGATTGAAGCACATAGGTTTCATAATAATCTATTCTCTCTTATTTATTATTACCTATATCAATGAGTCTTACATTATTTCAATGTATTAATCCATTTCCAACACATTTTTTACTTCTAAAAACCAATTTTACTGTAGTTTTAGAGGTTTTCCCTTTAGTTCACTCAACCAAGGACCAAACTTTGTTACTTTTAAAATCGTTTATTTCATATTTCATTTCATTAATCCAAAATCTATCACCTAAAGACTCGTGAGGGCATTTAGGTTTTAATTAAGAAAGGAATTAAAAATTATTTATTCCATTTATGAAAGATCTTCTAGTCCTTATAGGTTTATTTACATCACTAATGAAAATATCACTAGGATGATTCTTAAGAGACATCTAACTTTGGTTTTGTAAAACATATTACTCAACATAAGGTATAATGTATTCCATAGTGAATACCTCTAATAAAATTTATTATGTATTACCCTTATTAAAAGAGTTTTATATCAATGTTTTATAATCAATTTCAGAAAACAAATCAGAAGATGTAGGTTGATATTTTTTTAAAAAAAAGGATCTATATCATCAAATTTCATATGTAGTATTTCCTCAATAGTGCAAGAATTTTTATTAATTAATATATTATCCTTAAATTAGTGTAATTTCTAAATAATATACCTTCGTTGGATTTAAGAAAATTTCTTATTAAATTATATTTTGTTTTTAAGAGGAATACATTTCATCCAAATAATTTGTAGTATAAAACATTTGGTTTCAACCTATCCTTAACACATAAAATGGTTTATTAATAAAGGGTAAAATTAAAAATTTATTTATAGTATATAATGTTGTACTAATAGCTTCATCCCAAAATTATTTAGTAATTGTGTATTAATCTAATGTGGTTCTGGTTATTTCCTAAAGAAAATGATTTATTCTTTCAACAACATAATTTTTTTATGAAGTTCTAGGCGCTGAAAAGTTTTGTGTAATGTATTTTAAATACAAAAAGTTTAAAAATAAGAATTTTTAAATTATAGACAATGATCACTATGAATAGTTATCAAGGCATGGGTTTTATAATTTTTTTACATTATCTGTAATAGTTATAAAATAAGAAAAGGCTTCAAACATCCTTCCATGAAAATGGACCCCTGTATATCTAGTATAGTCATAATCTAAAAAAATAAATAGTATATTATTCTGATACATCCAGTTTGTCTGGGAATAAATAAATCTATGTTCACTTACTTGAAATCATCGGTATTTGAGACTTCATTAACTTTATTTAAATCTTGATTTATGCTTCTTCTCTTATTAACAAGGGTCAAACACATTTAAAGAATCAAATATATTTTCTAGTACATCCATAACAAATATTTTATTAGTTAATATACATAAGTTCATAAGATTATGTTTCATAACCTTTTATACTGTAGCCAATATTGATTTTCCATTTCTCTAATGCTAGTTAAGTCTTGAATCCTATAGTATTCTATGTTAAGTGTATAAACATTCTCATTTTCATGGGAAGAAAAATGAATTCAAACTTTGAATTTTATACTACACATTTATCACTCTAAAAATTCAAATGGAAACCTTCATCACATAATTTACTTAATTTATATGTTTTTGATTTTAAAATTTTACAAATAAAACAATTAAAATTATAGTGTTTCAAATAAGAACAATGTTACCAATACTAAAAATATTTCCTTTACAATTATCTCTAAATTAACTCTTCCACCTTTTATTTCGATAATATTTTCAATGAACTTTTTATTACTAGTCATATTCCATGAATAATCACTATCCATGTAATCAATATTCTTGTCGATGGTACTTCATCTGTTTTCCAGAAAATAAAACAATTAAATTTTTGGAACCAAAACATTCATGGATCTGGAAATGTTAGTAAATTTTTTTTGGAATCCATATTTTTTTAAATGTGCTTTGTGGAACCCAATTATGGAATTTTATTTGAGGGAAAATATTATTTCTAATGAAATCTACTTTAGATTTTTTTGGAAAAGGGATATTTTTCAGGAAGAAAATAATTATTATTAAAAATTTTGTGTGAATGAGTTTATCCATTTCTGAACTATTAATATTTGGATGGAGTTGTATTTACATTTTATAGTATCTTTCCTTATCAGTAGTAATATTTTACAATAGTTTCATTAAATAAATAATTTCATACTTTAGTTTTGTAACTAATTTTATATCCACATTAGTATTAGTTTTAGAAGTGAGTTTTGTTTCCAAATAATATTTATCATAATTGGCCTATTAAATATATTTAGAATGGTTATCATTGCCAGAATTATTTTTTCCATGATTTTTATAAATGGAATGAACTTAAAAAAAATTTAACATGTTATTTTGAATGATATAAAACTTTTTTTTTCAATAAATTTATTATAGATTTTTTTTTCTCAGGTATCATACTATATTTATAATGTTCATTTTCATGCAATTTAGAAAATATATGAATTTATCACATGGTGGTAAAATATTACATTAAGCTGAAAAATTTTTATAATTAAAATAAATATATCATTTATCATGAAGATTGATTTCATTTAATGAAATTCATTTTAAAGAATCAGAAGTGTGTTACCGAGCTATAAAATTGCTATTTTCTAACGGTATTCTGGAATACAGTCCATTATTCCTTTGTCAGAAATTTTCTTTGTCCAAAGAATCATCAGAAAAATATACACCACTGGAATACTATGAGTTAATTTTTTCATGACTTAATTTAATTTATGATTTAATATTTTATTTACTTTTATAACAATGTATTTCATCTCTACCTTTTCGTTTGAGTTTTGGACAGTGTGGTATTATATGTCAATCACTTTTACATTTGTAATAGGTAACTTCAGAATCATTATTATCATTCCTTAACTTTTTAATTCTCTTGAACCATTAATTAAAATATTTTTTTTACCAAAAATAATTTTCATTATTTGAGTGATATTGGATAACTCATTCTCAGAATGTCATTAATCACTTGTTTCTGATTGAGTCAAAACTTTTTCCATTGTTGATTTATTAATCCTATAAGGAGACTAATATTTCATCAGATTTGAAGTAGAAGTAAAAGAAACTCCAATATTATTCATTTTAATGTTCCCAACAAATCTTTTTAGCCTTCCTTAATTTTTTAAGAGAGTTTCAAATAAACCATAAAGTTTAATAATTGTAACCATCCTATATTTATCAACTACTGTTCTCTTTGATTCCCCTTCATTTGGAATAATTTCAATGATGTTTTCTTCAAGAATTAATTTTCTAATTCTTTTTTCACCCATTATTTTTATGATATTAATAATTTTCATAAACTTTTGTTCTACCTTAAAAATAGTTTCTCCACAAGAGAATTAAAAAGCTATATAATCTATTCTTAACAAGGATCATATAGTTTCATCAACTAAAGAGGTACCCGAATTAGTAATCTATAACTTCTTCAAAATATAATTAGATACGTAAAATGATGAAATCTGTCTATATATATCTAGTCATAGAAAAATTTAATGTATATCATACCTTATAATTCAATTGATATTCCTATTTCTCTTGATTTGTAAAGGTTCTGACTTCCTAATCAAGAATTATATAGTCTCCACCAAGGAAAACAATGTTATAAACTCCACTATTTATTAAAAAGGTCTTCATTCTATATCTCCATTATTCATAGTCACTTTAATAAAAAATTAATGGTCCTGTTGGATTTATATTGTCTATTGAAGTGACATTTAGTCCTGTCATCATTTAAATAATAAAAAAATCTTTTTCCCAAACACACATTAGAGGAGAAAAATGTTTATAATGAAATAAAAATAACTTTAAAAAGTAATGTAAACAGATATATATGAGTAGTTAAATCCTCTTCTAATACAAAATGTGGGTATCAGTATTTCAAAGACTTGGATCTGATACCACTTGTTAGATGAATATGAAAATGTAGATGGAAAAATAAAAGTTTTGGTGAATTATATATTTTAAAACAATAATTTTTAACATTAAAATAATTTATTTTGAATTTTCTTAACCAAAATTTAGTTCCTAAAAACTCTTATGTTTTTTGTTATCAAATGAACTCTCCCGTGGATCCAATTATAAAGATTTCATAATTAGGTTGATTCTGACATATTTTAAATTCATTGGTCACCTAATATATGATTCTACCTTATAGAATATAAAATAGTAATCAAAATAATTTATAGAAGAATATAAAATACATGTATGTAACATGTAATACTATTTAATTGAAATATGTTAACCCAAAGATAAGGTTATCTGAAAAAATTGGATAAACATCTCATAATTTAAATATTCTAGAATGTCTATCATACCCAAACCAAGGTAATACTTCGAAACAATGATTGGATCTTCTCTATCTGCCTATCGCTAGTAGACCTCAATCTAGATGGTGATTAGACACTCATTCTTGCTATACAAGGAAGCTATCAATCGTAATAACAATGATCTACATTACAAAATGAAAAAGAACTCTAGCAAATTACATTTTTATGGAACATGCAGTTCATTACATGTATGTTTTAAGGATTTCATGCATATAAAATTTAGTAGAGTTTTTATATAGTGTCAATCAATAATATTTATTTAAATCAAATGACCTAGTATATATAGGAATTCATCTCAATGGTCATATTGATATCTAATGGTCATATGTTATCCAAAATTCATAGAGGGACAAGGACACCTTGAACTTTAACGGTTATCTTGTAACTAAAAGCAGGACATCAGTTTTTTTACGTATTGAAATATATTCTATTATAATAAATAATTTTTCCATTTTTTTAAGTAAAATAGAGTTTAATTCAAAACATATTTTAATCCAAATTCTTGTTAATCTAATGGATTTAGATGTTATCACAGTTTTATAAATGTTCTTGAATCTGATGGTATCGATTCTAATGTCAAATCCAATTGAAAATTTTGTCATCACAAACACAATATTGGAATAATTTTAAAATTATTTTATATGGTGAATCTAATAATAATAGGATTCATGGTCATTATAATAATTGTAATGTGAATTCATGAATGCTATGAAATAAATTTAAGTATGGTAAAAGAATATGTATTTAAAAAAAATTTAAAAAATACATTGGATTCAAATGTATTTGGATATTTTATTTCTAATAATGAGTTCATGATTTCCAAAACAACAAAAATGGAAATGTTAAAATGATACTTTTGACTCCGTAGATGTTACCAAGGTGGTAATGGTTTATTTAAAAATTTTATCAGTAATGGGATTTAATTTTGTAAGTTTCCCTTTAGAAAATAATTTGACATTTATATCTTAAAATAAATATATTTTATTCTTCTATGGTTATTCAAAAAATATTTAATTTTTTTGTAAAATATTTTATTTCATTGTTTTTAAAATAATTAGTAAAATATTTTTACTAAAATTTAACATTATATATCACTTCGGTCAGAAATATATTTTCATCAAAACCCATGTCTTTTAATGAAATTTTTTTTTAAAAAAAATAGAAAATTATTAATTAAAGAAAATTTTCCCCATTTTAATCATTTTTAAAAAATTAAATTGAATATGTATTTCATTTTGAAAGCATTGATCGATTGGTTTTTTATAAAAATATGAAAGGGATCTTCTTTTAACAAGCTTAATATATGAAAAATTTCTTACCATCATAGAAACTAATTTTTTTAAATCATTCATTATATATTTTAATGTTTGTTTTCAATGAAAAGTGTTTTAAAAATGTTATGTGAACATTTAGTTTGAAAATGTGCTCTTAAAAATGAAAATAATATTTTCTTCTTGAATGTTTGTAATGATTTTTATGGTATTTCTATTCAAAAATAAAATAAACCCTTTATTTTACATATGATACACTAGGGATATATTATTTTGATATCATCCATATTCTTCCTTTAGATGATTTATTATTACTTTGAAATGGGATGTACTTGTTTGATACCATTCAAATTATTCAGGATTTATTGTGATTTTGTTTATTGATTGGTTTATTTGTTATCATTATGTCTGTTTGTTTTCCAATATGAATTTCTATGTGGATTATATTTAAGCCCTTTAATATTAGGATTGAGTTTTTCATTTTTTGTTAATGTATGATCCTTCTATATCCCCTTGATAAATTTTAATGTCTCATGAGACAAACTATATATGGTTTTGGCTGTGGTATTACAAATTTATATAGTTGTCTTGGCATGAAGCATTGATAATATTAGATGATTTGGAATGAAACCTCAATAATATTACATTTTATTTCATGAGGGAAAGATGTTATGTTTTAGATTCCAACATTATTAATTACATCATTATCAATTTAGTTATTGATATTATATATGATTATTCAATTTGATAGAACACCCCTGTTATTTCTCATGATAATGTGATTGATTTATGGGATTATTTTATCATCATTTATTATTTACATGTTTATATCAAGTTATTTATTTAGTGTCTTGTGTTTCTAATATTTCTACTTCCATTTTAATTATACCGTATGTATTCATAGATTCCACAATATTCTTACCCTTTCGGAGAATATGAGATCAACACCTTCTTATGTTTTATTTTCTATTAGGAACCAAAAAGTAGTTTAGAATTGATATGTTGGGATACACTAATTAAAATAATGGAAATCTCAGGAAAATTATTTATTATATTGTATGTTTTTAAATGTAAATGTGATTCAAGTATGTATACTATTTATCAAGACTATTAAAATATTATGTCCTTGATATGTGATTCCTTTTTCCTTATTCAAATGTAATAAATAATATATAAGATTTGAGTCATTAGGACCCAGTTTAGTAAATGTAGTATTCAGATAGGGATGCAATATCATGAAAACTCATCGCTCTATATTTCCAAAAAACTCCATGAAATTTTCTTATACTTTAACTTATCCATAGACCTAACCGTATTCTTATCCATGGAGATGTTCTTATAGGCCACAAAAATGTTTTACCATACTGTTTCACCATGGATAACTAATCCTTTCATCATATACTAGCTATAACAACCCATTATTTTCATACATAGATTTTAACTTCTTAAATTTTGAATATTAAATAAAATTCATAAATACATGATCGAGGACCATAAAGTTTTAGTGTTTTGTAGACTAGATACACATGTTTTGTATTTCTGATAATATCTCCCTTAAATGTCTACCCATATTTTAAATTTAATATAAATACCCTACATAAAATATTCCTTTATAAACTATGGAAAATAAACATATTAAATGTTGAAATAAAATGGTCAATAGGGGTAAATGTGGGGGATTTCAATATAACATGAGTATAAGGTTACGAGAATAAGAGACTAAAATTTGAAAACCATACAATAAATACAATAAATCATAAATATTACTGATTAAATAAGGCTTGTTAGTTGAAATTTAATAAATCATAATGGAATCAATAAACATGATCCCAGAGAATATAACATTGGTATAAGGGAATTATTTGGGTCATACATTTAAGTATATGGAATCTTATGTCAGGGCTACCAACCAAGACATTCATAACACATAGGGATTATGAAAGACACCCATTTACCTATATTGGGATTGGTATTAACTTCAATGTACCATTCTATTTAGGCTTGGGATAATCCTCAGTATACCCTCTTTCATCTTGAGATAACCTCCCATGTAGCATATGAGCTAATATAACTTTAATCATTACACAAAGTATTGGAGGAAGATATGGGTCCCACCTATCACATAATACATAAACTTTTGTCACAATTGAACATAAAAATTCACTATATCAAACCACATGAATTGAAAATGGTTTCATAATCATTTAATCATAGCATAACCCATAGAAAATAAATATTTTAAATAGAAATTTCATCAAAATATAATACAATGAAAAGGAATGGGTTTCCTAAAAATGTTGTCCTAATTTATATAAAATATATAAATAATGATTTATAATTTTATTCTTGGAAAATATCCATATTAAATATCAAGTACTATCAAAGGATGTCATGTTTGATGGAAAATTATTTTTTAATGGCCACATGGATCAATTTTTGAGGAAAAATACTTTTTGATTTGAAATCACGTCATTATAATATAAATTATTATAATAAATTAGATAAAATATTTTATTATAAAATAATAATGTTTATTTTTAATAAAATAATTTAATTAATGAGTGGTCAAGTTGTATGAAAATATCATTCATGTATCACGCATTAAAATGAAGATTGCATTACCATTTTTTGTAGAAGAAAAAAGCGAACCCTTTAGGATAATATATAAAGCTTACTTTTAGTTTTTTCAAAAGTAAAACTCGACTAAAATTTTCAATAAAAATTAATTTGAGAATAATAAAAACATTATTTAAAATAAGTCATACTACATGGAAATGGAATGTAATGGATTTTCGACCCAAGAGAGCGACAATGTTGACATTTCACAATGAAATTCATTTGTTATTTATAGTTCCTAAAGATAGGGAAATGGAAGGAGAAAATGTGTTATATAGATATTAATAGAGGAGAATAAAATTAATGATGTCTATCAGATATATCATCATATTTCATCATTATAATGATAATTATAAAGAATCTCGATGAACAATGTGATTGTATCATAACAACTATACAACATTTGGAAATTTTGAATTGAATGCCCCATTAAATAAATAAAAATTTATGGATATATGTTTCCCATGATTTTATGAAAATAATATTAATAATCATTCCTTGGTATTATATACACCACAAGAAGAAAAATAAGTGAATATTGAATGTGTCCCATCAAAATAAATATGAGACACAAATACACTACCTCAAATATTGAATTTCATCTTAAGAATTCAAAAATTATGTACAATAAATATAAGTTTAATATATATATATATATTTCCAATCCATTCTAATATATATCATAACAAATATGAATTACTGATGACCTATTATAAACCTTTTATTAAAAAATCTTTGTTAAAGTCAGTTTTCGTTTAATAACTTCTTCGTTTTCATATACATTTTGGTTTTAAATTTTTGGTACTTTTATTTTGATCATGGTTCTATAGTACCCATAATTTTAACCATGATATATATATCATATATATTCATTTGGAATTTAATTATAGTAATTAATTGATGTTTGAGAAATAAAATGAATCACACTATTGATTGAGAAAGCATGCCATACTTTTTCATGAAGACTATTTCAATATTATTGAAGGCCGGAATGAATGAATGGTGGATAATATATGACTTTTATTGAAATTTAAAATTAAAAGGTCACATATATAGTCATTAAATCTACCCTTATTAAAATCCATATCAAAATAAAATAAATAACATAACACATCTCTTCGTGGAGGTTGTATACCACATTAACACATTGGTGACATTATTGTTATTCAATAGATTGGATGGTATAAACATAGATGTGATATTAACATTAAAAAATAATAAAAATTTAATGAATAACATATATAAATATTAAATCCACCCATATCTATATCCATGAGAGGTAACTATGGGGGATGAATTACATCGGATCACACGACGATGGTCCGCCGAACACAAAATTAATGATTTAATTTCCAACATAATGGAATAAGAGATATACATAGGTAATAACATTAACATAATATCATATTATTATATCTTAAATGCCTTTTATATTTTAGAATAATTTTTTAATGAGATTTTTTGGAGTTAGAGGATGAAATAAAATGAAAGAACATCATTAGAAACTATACATATTCATCTGATAAACTCTTTATGTTCAAATATAAAAACATAATAGAATATTTAAATATTAAAAAATAGTTATATGATGTTTGGAGGTAATTATAGAATTTATTTTATTATGTTTTGTATTATCCAAATGGGTTTGGTAGTTTGAACATGGGAGAAGATGGGGTGCTCTTTTATGAGTGGGGGAAAGGACACACTTGCTATTTTTGAAAGGAATGTGGTGTATCCAAGTTTAAAACACAAAAAAGATCCTAAATGTCTAATTATAGAATCATATATGATATAATGTTTAAATATTTCAAAAAAATGGGAAATAGAAATTTTCATCGGTCATTTTAACCCTTATAGTTTTAGTTTAACCCCCGGTGAACTAATTTAACCTAACTATGGTAATTACTTTTTACAGTATCTACAATTCATTTTAAAAAAAAATTATTTTTATAATATAATATAATAACAATTTTAATTATTCAATATATTGATTTATATTTTCCAAATTTCATTCATAGATGTGGCATAATTTATTTTATTATTAATCCGACATATGGGATGAAAAAATGATTTTCTAAAGAGTGACATTTTCATATGTGTATATTGTTTAAATAGAAAATCGAAACATGAATTTGAACCTAATTAAATAGTCTGGATTTGTAATAAAATAATTGAACTAATTTCCAAATTAAATCATTTTGAACAAGATAGAAATTTTTAGATTATTTAAAATAAAACACAAGGTTTAATAAAAATTAGTAATTATCCAAATTCACTATAAAATTTATCTTTTCAAAAAACATATCAAACATTTATCCTAAGATATTTTCTATATTTCGACTCAAAAAATGAAGTTAATTTTCTAAAATATGATTTATAATATTTTAAAAATTAATTTTTCTTATTTGGTTACAAAATGTTATATTATTCATTTTTAATTATTTTTTTAAACATATAAAGGCCTTACTGAAACATTAGTAAATTTTTATCAATATAATTTATTTATATAAAACATAAAAATAATTTTTAAAATATGGTTATTATTATTTATGATACTAATTTTACAAGCTATGTTATAATAGTCATGTTTAAATAATAATATTAATAGAATATTGTGGTTCGTAATCGGTGTTTTGTGGAACACAATCTATCTGTGAAATATAATTTATTCTATTTTTAAAAAAAATCTGAGAGTCATTGTATAATCCAACCAAATAACTATAAACTATGAATATATAACAATATAGGCATTGACTCATGTCATGTAGGATACACATGTTTCCTCCTAGATGTTCAAACACAAGATCACCAACACACCAAATCATTCCTGATGAGAAATATTCCTCAAGAGATCATCTACAACATCCCTTTCTAGGAAATATCTCCCATATTAATGGACATACCTACTCATTGGGTTGCATTTTATCTGATATCCCTATTTAATTTCACTACTTTCATATCGCTATGAATAATTCTTTGAATAGGATGCACATGTGTATATATAATACCCCACCTTACAAGATTTTTTCTTTTTACGTATCACTATATATTTTTTATTAGTCCATACATATAATGAATCAATTTTCTTCATAGTGAGTTTTCCTTTTTTGATAAAAACAACCACCTTACATCATTGAGAATTATTCCTTACTAAAAAACCTATACTCATTTTTCCATATCCCATTGATATTAACTAGAAAATATTTCATATGCTTATGTACAGCACAAACCATTATCAAGAACCATTCAACTAGTAGATCATTTTTGTTGGTTCCATGACCTTGAAAGGAAAAAATATAGTCCTTTCACACAACCATAAATGTTAATAATTTACATATTTTGATCAACTGAATTAAATGGGTCCTAATTACATTCGCATGGATGTATTGGAATTATTTTTCAGGGTCCTAATACCAACTCCATGAACACCTATCTCCTCCATTTATGGGGGTAAAATTTTTAGTATCTAACTATATTTCATAAATCAAAATCATGACTAAATAATAAAGGAAATATGGTGAACATATTATACATAAAGATGATTTTATTAGAATATGTCAACAACCAACAACTAGTATGGGGTAATGAATCATGTACATGGATTTGGGAAGGATTCACCAATACGAAATCAATATATAAGAGGGTCTAAGTGTATGTGACAATCCCATAAAAAGGTTCATTGAAATTTACCTATAACCCTCTCCACCAACATATATTCTTAATTGATTCTAGAAAATTCCAATGAATCACATTCAATTTTAATGAAGATAATACAAAACTCAAAATGAGTGTGACACTATCATGCATAGAAATTTACACAAGAAATTATGTTTCTTCTTCTATATGAGGGTACTATTCTAATGATTAGGAAGTAAACATACATATAGGTATATCTGTATGTGTATCCATTATAGTAGTCTTAAGAAGATCCTTTAATTAAACATTTATAGGCTACATATTCAATACAAAATAGAATCTAGTATATTCATATGAAACCAAAAGAATATAAAAATATTTTTGTAATACTCTTATCAATGTCAATTAGTAATATAAATACCCAGTGTTCACTAAATATTTTAGCATTTATTTTTTAAATCACCAGCATGCATTCTCCATGTCCTAGAGTAAATATTTTCTACAATAATTGTAAATGTTGTTAATATATTAAAATAGTCATGAGTTTGAGAATGAAATAAAAATTGTAGTATTTATATTAATAAATCATAATTAAATACATATTTAACACCAAAACGCATATTATGAGGCCAAACATTACAATAATAATAGAATAAGAAACAATTTCTCATAATAATTATCATAAAAATAAGGTCTTATATATTTAAAATGAAAATAACCGTGATTTCATTACATTATATGAATAAACCATTATCTAATGAATGTATTCATTTATATCCATAAAATTAAACATTAAATTTTTTATTCCATAACCCCTTATTATGTAAATATTATTAGAATAGACTTAATTAGTCAGTTTCCCAATATGAAATCCATAAAATAACCATTTAATATTATTATCAATGAAGAAACCCTATAAATAACTCCATTAATACCTAAAAGTGGTATGAAATTCATTTCACACTCAATCCAATAGGTAATTATAGGATCCTATTTCTATATGAAATTAAAAATCACACATCAAAATTTGAATTTTTAGATTAGATGGATTTTTTTTAGAAACAGGAATTTGAATTTGGTTTTAAGTGTTCAATAACATCTAGTAGTTGTTTTTAAGAATGTATATTTTATTAGGAGATAGCTCGATGGATAAGAGAAACTGTTAGTGTGGTTGTGTGGCTATTGAACCCAAAGATAAAGAAGATCCACTAGTAAGCTGGTTGTCCCCACCGACTCACTAGTAGTGTTTAGCTGTGGAATCAGACACTACATCGAGCCATCAACCGTTCAGTAGACTCCATCTACATGATGGTGGTCTTTCTAGACAAGATAATTTCTCTTTTTCTAGATTGATATTTAGAGGGGACAACTCACTCTGTCATTTTTCTCTCTCACATTCTTGGATCCTCAACTCCCTTATCCCCCTTAGATTTCCCTATGGATTTTATGGGTTTTTAGGTGATTTAGATGGATATTCAAGGCATAGGATCTTCTCACTCGTATGTTCCATCTATCGTCTTATTATTTCTAGAGATATGATGATTTATTTTATATTTTTTTAATTATTTCACTGTGGAATCGTGAAATCATCCATATCAAGACATTCATATAGCCTAGTTTGAGGGTGTCCAAGAACAATGACTTGGTTTATATTTGTTTTTATCATTAATTCACATTAAATAAGAAAAATGATTATTAATTTATAGTCAAATTAAATAAATTATTTATGGACTCATTGTTGAGTGTTAGGTATTTGAATTGAAATGGTAATAGGAGTTTGTTGTGCACATATCACAGTTAGTTGGCATAGAGAAATATAGGAATACAATGAGACTATTTCTAAATGTGACATTTCAGGTGTCATGTTTAATTTTTTTTAACTCGTTATAATTTTATAATAATAGATTGTAGTATTTTAATATGATGTGATATTTGTTCTGGATGGGTGATGTGAGATGTAATTGGGCGTGGAATGATCTTAATGGGCCATGGCAGAGTTATTGAATATTGGAATAATTTATACAAACTAGAATTTGAGGTTAGTGGTCTCTTATGCTAGAAATATGGTTTATGGATTTTGATTTTTTGGAATTAATTGTTCAAGATCAATACCTTAATCGATGAACCTCTTATTTAATAATTTATTAAATTTAAATTGAAGGAATACATTAAATTAAATTGGTGAATTCGTTTTAACCCATAATATGACTAGACCAATGATGTTCAGACACCATGAAACTACAGTGTGGTCTTTATTCCATAGAAACTAATGTTTGAGTCACTGATTACATAAATAATGTGATCCAGGGACCCCTTTAGCGGGGTTGTCATGACCTATGAGTTAAAGTTTTCCTAGTGAAGGTAATGTTATGAACTGTAAAAATGGTATTGTATGACTAAATAAAATCATCCCAATTGGAAAAAAAATTTGATAGACCTAGAGGCTTCTAAAACTCTTGATTGGTGAATCTAGGCCTAAAGTGTTTTTTAAACTATGGATATATAATAATTTACAGACCTTTGTCAGTCTGGTATTAGGACAGGTGAATGGATCATGAGTGAGATTGATGACCATGATAGGATATGGGCCACATTTTGAATCATATTATGGAGGAAACGACCATGTGGACCTCAATATTGTGATATATTATTTATGATCTCATAAAACATGATGTCCTTATATTGACTGCTTCTAACACGATACCTAGATGAGTTTTAGGAACCTTAGGAGGGCTCTCCAACCATACTAAGACTAAGGAGACCATAGTGGGTGATTGTTGACTAATATACCTTGAGTTGTTGTATGTGGTACGGTATTGGGTGACACTATGAAACCCAAAATAAGAATTTAATCCCTATGGGGAGTGTAGTTTTGGGTAGGGAATGAGTATTCCATTGACTTTCATGTTTACTTGTTCATATAAGGTTATATAATTCACCAAATAAATGTTATGGAATGTATATCCTACCATGGATATGGATCTAGGTACACATAATGGGTTCCATGGATATAAATCAATGTAAAAGTATGGGTTTCTATGGATATAAAGCTGGGTACACTGATGTGATTCCATGGATAAGGATCCCAATACCCAAATGGGATACCCTGATTTGTATATGGATACATATAATAGATATATAAGATAAATATATTGATGACCTGAACTTATTTGGTGTTTAATTTTAATATTTTGTTATCAATGTTATGGATTTTTAGATTAAGTCACATGAAACCATTAAAAAGATATCTGGATTCATGAAACTATGGTTTTAGATTCCATCAAATGGAGATAAATGAATGATTCATTTCTAGTGGGTTTAGTTTCCATGTATTTGTAACTCAAAGAATTAGACTACTATGGAATGAGATCCTAGATTTATAAGGATTTTCTTGGGATTGAATTTATTTTTCCCCTCACATTATATTATAGTCATGTTCATCCTATCATACTTAGAGACTACCTAGAAATGGATAAAGGTTTTATGGTTGATTGGGGTCACCAAATTAAGGATAGATATTAGTTTATTTAATTTACATATCAGAAGTTATTTATTTCTTTTGAGCATGTCAAATGAATATATAATTCCATATTATTTTTATCTCAAGACCATATTACAGGTTCCTTATTGAGTTTTTCATTCACAAATACTCAGGACACCCCTTTACATGTGTACTTGATCATCACTCTCATGATCATTGCAAGAATATATTTTGGCAGAGTCCCCGGATATCTTGCTAGAGTGAATAAATTGAGTGATTTTGGAGATCAGAATGATAAGAGTCTTAATGTAGTTGTATAGATCAAATATTTTTTTTCAGGGTATGTATATGTGACCAGCACAGTGGGCAGTCGATAGTTATATTCTATGGCTGTTGAGGTCTTCATTTCATTTCATTTATCATCTATATTGCTTATATTTAGAGTTTTCATTTGTTGTTCATTAATCACATATGAGGTTGTGTTATTTCATTTTCTATTTTAAATATATATACACCTTGATACAACTTCTGTATGATTCCTTATAAAACCATAGCTTCTACATGGAAGTCATTGGTGGTCAAAAAGGTGATCTTGAGGTATTTTGGATAAATAGGTCAAGGAAGAAGTGATGTGTCCTCTAGATTAAGACATTATATAGAACTATCATATCTAATTTATTTTTTGTTAATGATTCATGATTTGGAAGATAAAAGACATAATAATTTGTTAGAGTGTGAGAAAATTTAGACTAGTGAATCACAAACACCTTTCCCAAAAAATTAAAGGTTACCATGAATATTTGATTAATGTTTTTCGCTTACACTATTATAGTTGACATGAAGTTCAACTCATTTGAAACACATTAGATTTTATATTTATGACATATGATTCATTATGATCTATATCTTTTCATATTGGAATGAGGATATAAATTGGTTTTGGAACTGGGAATGTGGCTTCTAGAAGTATCTCATCCATCTTATCAACCACACTATACTAACATTATGTAGGCATACTAGTGTGACCATCATTACTGATGATTTATCCTCATTTGTTTTATGTGTCAACAACTTATCATACATTTTTATCTTTTATATGTACTTGGTGTAATTATTATCATCTGGTTTTACATGTATGTTATCTCTTTATAACAAAATGTTACATGGATCTTTGGTGGAATAATTTATGATGACTGAATAATCCATTCATATGAGGTGTAATGGACCTAGTTTATCAGTGAGTCACTTGATTTTATAGTGTGTAACCAGTTTTGGGTTTTCATAATCCATTCGTAGTTATTTAATGTGTAAAATTTCATCTTATATAGTGTATTCCAATATATATTAGATTTTCATTCTACATGATCATATCTTATGGTTTGAGATACTAAGAATGGGTCATCACAAACAATTTTTTTGGAAATGAAAAGTGTTTATTGATGAGTTTTGAACCATTAGGGAGTATTCTCATTTGTGGATACTTAGTAAGAAATAGTTATTATTAGAGTGAGAACATGTCACATGGTTTCAAATTAAATTGTGTGGGACCCAAGAGTGGGTTTCTAGGAACATTTTTTTAAGTGATATTGAGACTAGTGTGTAGATTACAATTCCATGAGTCAAGTCCCATTGTAAAAATAGATTTTTAGGGCTTGTAGGGAGACCCTGATGACCCTACTGATATGAATCACGCCATAGTTAGTCAATGATCTGTAGGATTGAGGATTGTCTATTATATGGGTTATCCAAGGATATCTAGTACCTTTAGTGATGGAAAATACGGGTAGGATATATTTTTTACAACCATTTCATGTGTTGTTCATATGGAATTTTAGTAAAGTAATAGTGATGACTTTACGTTTTGATGATTCAAATTAAGTTCTCAGTGTTGCAACTTTCCTATAATATAACTATTCTAGTGATTAACACAATTTCTATAGGTTTTTTAGAAACCGGTGATATATTGGGAAGAAGATGTGAGTTTTAGTATTTAATTGGGCGGAGAACGAGCATGTGGAAGGGAATGAAACCTATATAGCCAGTGATCATTTGATGGAATCTAGTACCGGTATAGTGACATATTTTTAAGTGGAGTTACAATGGTTCATTAACCATGAAAATAATAAAAAACCCGCGCACATGGTTAGCTTATTGGAGGGATTTAAAACTCATGGTTGCATGAGTCAGTAAATGGATAGGTAGGAAAAATTTTATTCCATACCTATATAGGTGGGAATGGGATGTTTATGAACCATATATGCATGGTTCCAATTTTAATCCAAAATTACTGACAAATGTTCGAGGTCCAAGGATTTAGGGAATTTTGATCAGGATCTTATAGTTGTAGTGACCCCGATACTAAGATGAAATAAAATAATTGAATCTATGGTGAGGGATGTTTTGAAAAGGTATTATGTATTGTGATAATCGTCATATAGGATTTAGGATGGTGATTCATGGTATCCGATGAGGTGTCTTAAAAGGATCGACACTAATTTTATAGTAATAATACCTACTGAGAATATTCTTGAGGATTGAGTTAATTGATTCCATTTATAGTGGAGTTTTAAATTGGGTGTTTTTGGATAGAATCATAATTATAAAATTTATGTTTGGTTAAATATTATTATTACATGGCCACTCATAGGGTGGGGAGTGAAATGATGGTAATTATTGTGATTTATCTAATCTAAAATGTCGATGGATGTGTGGGTAAATTTATATAATGGTCACCATTGTATTTATATTAACAAAATTAAATAAATACAAGAACATATGGATTCCTTAGTGAAATCCATGAATTAATTTTGAATATCTCATGGTTATCTATAAGTGCTGGATTGGGGTTTTTCAATGCTCATGGTATGGAATGATTTTAGAAAATGAAGGTGTATGGTTTAACCTTGGATCATCCCAAATAGATTAGAATGATCTTATATTATCATACATGGAGTATCTTGGGATGACCATGGGCTTAAAGGAATCCTGATCGGGTCATCTGGTAACTCATCAATAGGAGGGGATGAGTGATTTAATGAAGGGTTGGATAGAGGATGATCATCCAATTTATTTACTGAAAAGTAATGGTATTATCTAGAATCCAATTGGGGTATGTCATTTTTAAAATATGTGTACTTTTTTCCATTAAACATGGTGTTTCATGGAAAATATGATATGCTCATGTTGTCCCTTGTTAGAGGAGGACCATGAATTTTTGTTGGATCATGAGGATGAGGGGTTGTACTAGTGTCTACATGGTTTTTTGTTTATGTTTGGGTATGGTGATTTGGGACTTTAAATATTCAAATTATTAAAATATAGATATATTATATTGATAGTAAATGATAATGGAGGACTTTCCAAGGATTAAAATTGGATGTTATGAGATACCTCCATTATTGGGGAGAATAATGAACATGGAAATGTGTTGGATGATGGAATAGGTGTGACTTGGGTGGGATGTGTTTCAATGAATGTTTTCTCAGTGTTTATAAATGTTTACAAGTGTCATTATATGGTTCAATAACATAATCACTATAACCTAGAAGTATGATTTAGAATATTTTTTGAATTGTTTTATCATAAAAGGAAATTTGAAAATGATTTTTAATCTGAGATAGGTAAAGAGGTGTGGATGAATGATCAGTAAGACATCTATGTAATAAAAAGTGTTATGGTGGAGATATTTTAATAACCAGTATCTATAAAATATATTATATCATCCATCGGAATTTTAGAACAACAATTAGTGTCTAAAAAATTTTGAGAACCAAGAATATGAATAATGTTTTAAATGTTTGGGAACCTATATTAGGTTTTATATGGATATCAATGGAGTCTTACAAGTTATCTCATGGTCTCATAGATCATCAAGAAAAGCCTTGTGGTTATTACAATAAAATATTCAAAAGAGTTATCAACTACCCAGTGGTGTTGTTCAATGTCATAAGCCAATACAATGATCCAACATCTACCTAATGGGTTTTTAGGAGGGGAAATTTATTTTCCCCCTTGATTTTATGATTGTGAATTCTATTGGAGACATTTTTTCTCTCTCACATGGTTAAATCCTACCCTATGATATCCTCTTATAGTTCCCCCATGGTAAGGAGTGGTTTTAGGGATTTTTTTTATTTGTTATTCTTGGTATCATCTCTTACAACTCCTCTATTCCATATCCTCTCTTCCTTATACTTACTCGAATATGTTTGAGTTTAGGGATTTTCCAAAATTTTATAGGTGAATTGTGAATTAAACATAACCAATTAGGACATCCATACATCCTAGGTTGAGGACATCCCTTGTTTATGTCCAAGATTGGTCTTTCATAGAACCAACATAGTATATCACAATATGTATAATATAATGGGTTTACATAAATTAAAATTAAATCAATTATGTAATCAATTTGAAATGAATGTTATTTGACCTAGATCGTAATCAGAGGACTATTGTGGGACTTCATAGATGTATTTACTTGATTATAGTGTGATATTGTATTGCGGTGAGATTTTATCCAAATATTACATGTTATAGGTTTTGTTTAAATTGGAAAATTAATAATAATATTTTTTCAATTAATTACTTTTAGTTTATATGAAAAAAGATAGGTACCTAGTTAGTGACATGGACATGGATCGAGGTTTGATGGATCCCAATGGGCCATAGATGACACTTAAAACCCCTGAAAATTTTTGGAATGTTTCCAATTTGTGTTACATGGTCTCATTAACTAGCAATATAATTTATAGTTTTCTATTATTTGTTATGTATTTTATGGTTATCTACCTTAAGAGATACATTTTTTATGAAATGATTTATTTAATTTAAATAGAAATTTTAAATTAAGCTAAATGGTTGAATTTTGTAGACCAATTAAAATACTTGGACAATGATCTTAGGTCACCATGAGCAAAGAGTTTTTAGGTTGACCGAAAATATATGAGGAACTGTCTAATTAGATTATGTGATTGTTGGACACCTTGAGTTGTGTGATTAGTCCCTATGATTCATATTGGTGATATGGAAGTGACTAGGAAAACACTTGGAAAAGTTGTGTTATAACCTTTGATGGTTATACCAAGAGGGAAAGATATAACTTATATGATACCTAACAACATCTATTACTCATGGGATTTATATATAGGACTGATGTGGCTTGTTCTCTCATTCATTGATTTAGTTGTATATACCTTTGGAAAACCAGTAATATGATGGGTGAACGAATCGATAATGACCTCAATGATTGATATTGTACATAGGCCATCTCTGGACTCATTATAGTGGGTTAATCCCCAAATATCCAGTTAGTCCATGCAATGTTGTTAATGATACAATGGGGCATGATATCCAAAATTTGTTAGGTGTTGAACTGTGATTTAAATGATAAAAATGACTAATGTGAGGATTCCTCTACTATATTGAGACTCAAGGGTACCCAGTGGGTGAAAATGGTCTGATTGACCATGTGAGGGTTTTCAGGAGATGGCAGTGAGTGTCCCCACAATAGTCGTATCAAGAATTTTAGCCGTAGGGGCTCTGGTTAGTGGTGGTGGACACATGTCTTCGACCAACCTGCATGTTTCCTTAATCATGGTGGGTTATCAAATAATTTATCAAGGATGTTTTGGGATAGATAAGTTACAATTATTATGGATCTCGTTACATATATCGATTCCCAAGGATATAGATCTAGGTATATAGATGGGTTTCCATGGATTCAGAGTTGGTTACATGTATGAGATTCTAGGGATATAGAATTGGTTACATGGATGGGATTACATGATTTGGATACGGATAAGGATAGATAATTTTTGGGGCATGAAGCTGGTAATTATAGTTCCCATGAATTAGGATCCCACAATACGGGTAAATATGAAATTTATTTTTAGTAAAAAGCATGGTCTACCTCATAACGTTTCTCTAGAGCTGTGAGATTATGGTGTTGGATACCACGAGTTGAATCCAAATGCATGTTTGATTGTTATATGGTTGAGATTACACAAATTTGGAGAACATATGTCAAGAAATAAATACTATAGGACTTAGGAGTTGTGACCATTGGATAGGGATTCAATAAATTTGTATCTTTCATTTTTCAGGGGAGTAATTTCCATCATTATATTCTTAAGGACTCCATAACACTGGTCGAAGCAAGAATGATCAATGGGGGTTGTAGGTCTAAGGATCTATGTTGGTATATTTTATTTACTTTTTAGAAGATATTTTTTATCAGATTATGTAATGCACACATATCATTATATATTCAATTTGGATCAAGACCACATTGGTGGTTCTCATTTTAGTTCTTTACTCACCCCCTACTCAGGCCGCCATTATACATGGGTATCTGATCATCTCTCACATGAGCATAATAAGAAGTCGTTTGTGTTGAGAAATAGATTATTGAGTTCATGAAGATAAATAATGTATGTTTTGAGATTAGGATTATATGAGGCCCAATTTAGTTGTAGATCCAACAAATTTTATTTATTTATTTCGGGTATGTATATGTGACAGGCATAGTAGATGGTCAGATATTGCATGACATGGTTGTTTAGGGATTTAGTTTATTTTTTTATTAGTTATAATTTTTATATTTATTTTTTATTTTTTATTTTTACATTAGGGATGATTTAAAGTTATTTTTTCTTTTCACTCTGATACAGGGGTTGAGCCTCCCAAAAATATCTACTTTAACACCCACTATTGGTCAGAATCCTCTATCATTTGGGGATGAGTTCAAAAGGCCATTTGCTAAACCGCGTTGAGTAACTAGAATTATGGCATCTAAATCTAGAAGATATAGTTATAAAAAGTAAAACAAAAAATATAAAATTGTTGTATTAAAGTAAGGAAACTGATCTAAGTTTTGTATTTTCTAAATAAAATTTAAAGAAGAATAAGGTTTTGTCCCTAGATTTCTCAAGCTATTGATGGTAGGATATTTTAATCATGATTTCATTAAAATAAGGAAAAATATTCTATATAAAAAAGTATAGTTTTTTACAAAAAAAATTATAACTACTTAATCAAAACATTTACATCCATAATTTAAGAAACAAGGCGTAAGAGAGAAGTGCTGATGGGTTTTGAAATCATGATTTGTTCAATATTTTTTAAAGGTATAAAATGAATGTTATTTATTTAAATAAAAGTTATCAAGAGGATCTATTGGAAAAAATCATATATAAAGAACCATCCAAATAAATTCCATTAAAACCCAATTTTTTTTAAAAAAAATATCACAAAAATTATATGATAGTAAAACCATTATTATTTTTCAATATAATTCATACCTTGTCACATTAATAACTGACTTGTCACACTTCTATGGAAGCACCCTCATTACTGAAGGGGGGTGTAATTAATTGAATTATTACACATTCATTTTTAAGTGAAAATGGGTTATCTCATTAGCTTAATTACATCTCAAATATAGTATTTTACCCAGTAACCATTCTAAATTAAACTATGTAGGTCTATTATAATGGGATAGTCTATGCACAAAAGCTTTCATTAGGATTGTTTTATATATAGGGAAAAATACAGTTTCCATATCATTCTATTTAAAAATAAAAAAATATTGGCTAATTCACATTATCAATAGGTCCAAATGGAATAACAAAACATGGTTCCCCAAATTCATATTTAAATGAAAATGTCAATAATAATATAATGGATGGAAATTAATTCACCATGAGTAAAAAAATAGTAAGGATACTAAGAATAATAGGAAATAACCAACCAAACATAGTATCACATGAGAAATTATTGAGGAAAACATCATTTATACCAAAAAATATTTAAAATTCATTTGTTTGTTTTTATGAAATATATTATATTCTTTATTAATAATTTTTATTGAATAATGTTATGGGAATGTCATATGAATATCCTAAGAATCACTTAAAAGTCAATTACAGTTGTGTATACCATTAGATAGATATATATACACCATCATTTATCAGGGAAACACCTAAAACCCCATAATAAATATTACAAAATTAATTTCAATTAAATATACACCATAAAAAAGATCCTTTAAAGATTAATGAAAACATTAACAAAAGTCTCTAACAACCAACACAATAGTATTATATCCAAAACATATATTTCAATTCCAATGTAAAATTCAACAATTTTACCACAAAACAACAGAATATAAAAAAAACATTAAACCCTAATCAATAAATATCAAAATAATTATGAACATCCCCCAAAAACCCCTAAAATATTACAAAAAATAGTTGAAAAAGAATCTATAAAAAGATTACTAATTTGACCATCACATATTGAAATAATATCTTAGATTAACTAAAAAGGGAAATGAGAGAAAAGATGAAAAATGAAGATATTATAGGAGAGGGAGAATCCTTACCTTGAATTAGTGGAAGGAACTCCCCTTGATATGTCATGAAGCATATATAAGTATTGTATAGGATGACCTTGAGAAGCCATGAGAGAGAATCCTAGTTTTTTGAGAATAAATGAGACTAATAGAATCCAAAATAGGGGTCAAAATTAAAGGGAGTGATTAAAATCCATTATGTTATGAGAAAAGGGTTTTGGGTATAAGGCCCCAGCCTTAAACCTTACTTAATCTTGAGTTATTACAAGATTACACATTGATATAATAAAAACATTATGAAAAACATTTTCAATACCAAAATAAAAGAAAATTAAAACATGGTATTTATTTTTCTTTTAAAAATAAGTTATGGCTTGTAAAGGAATCCGAAACTCAAATAATGGTCACGACGGCAGAGAAGTCATTGTCGCCGCATACGTATGACAAAAACATTCCCTTTTGTCTTTTAGTAAATGATTAGTATAAAAAATATTCCTTTTGAATAAACGTAAAAGTCAAAGGGGTTTATACACCATATAAAAGAAGGTTGTGTATAAAACAAAATATGCCTCAATGAACGGATATTGAGACGAAGTCCCATACCTCGAGTCTGACTTAACTCAATCGTTCTTTAATGTCCTTAATAATAAACCTGAGTCAATTTCTACTTGATTAGGAACCTTTTTCAAGTTCATTATTCCTTTTATATAACTTATTTCCATGTCATGAACACTATGTAATTATTTAAGTTAATAACGGTCATTTTAACGATCATTGGTACATGAGTAAAAAATAAACCCTTTATATATAATATCATATTTCCATCCATTATATGTCCCACATATGGTATTTAACGAATCAAATCACTTTGAGGGGGTGGTAGTCCGCACTTCCTTAAATGAAGATATCGCGTTTACCCATAATGGAAACCATAAAGGTATGCCCAAAATGAAAAATAAAGAATATTAAGGAAAACATAAACATATTATATATCATATATAAATATAGTGACATCTTAAAGGCCAACTTTATGTCGTTAAAAGAATGTTGAACAATCATCTTTTTGGGAGGCATAAATTCGCCATCCACGGAAACAGTATGTTCTTTAACCATTAGATGTAGGTGTGTATAAGTGTTGCTCGAATCCTTATTATAAAAACATACTAGTATATTGAAGATACTGGATTTTTTACAAAATAAATTAATAAAAAGAGTTTAGGGGGTTGGATAAGCAAAATAAAACAAAAGGACTCAAGTGAGTACATTACCTTAAAATCAGGTAACTCCCTTTGGTTTGAGCTCAAAGGCTTCCTTGGGAAGACTTCTGCCGAAAGTGAGTCTTCAAGGAGTAATAGAGGGATGTGGAGAGACAAAATGGGAAGGGGTTGGCTGAGCCAAAGGCTTTGGGAGTGTGGGTAAGGAGGTAGAGGTGGGGGCCTTTTATAAGAGGAAAGGAGGGGTACTTTTGGAAAGTAAAGAAATGTTACTTTATTTTCAAATGGGTTTCAGATTTTGAAGGTCCCAAATTGATATAATTAGAGTATAAGGTGATAATTGTTCGATATCCAACCATAAAATAGGTTTTGGACATGTGTATGTCATAGATTTTACATTATCTTTCCATTTTATTTAAATCGTCAAATAATGAGGTCATCGCTGCATCATTATGATGTCATAAATCATTTAATTAATTTAATGTCTAAAAATTAAAAAAAAAATACTACGATGTAGAAAATATTTTTAGATTTCCAATGACTATTTATAGTCCAAAATAGAATTTATGTAGACAAAATTAAGAAAATTTTACTTAGGTGACACCTTCATTGTTACATTTAACATTCTTTAAAAAATAAAAAGATAAAAAGTCACTTTCTCACAAAAGTGATTTCATGGGGCCCCCAAGTTTGGCAAAAGGCATCCCATGGTCGGCAAAGAGACAACCAGTAGCCTTAGGACACATTTTGGTGTCATTTTTTTATTGTTATGATATTATCTTATTATCCTTAACTACCCGATTACTCATTAATCAAGATAATTAAAGATAATTACAGTCATTACTATTCATAATGTCCAAAAACAAAAGAGTCTTAATTACCTAATTTGTAACTTCTAATTCCAAATATGTAATCCATTTTAACAAATTCCAAACACATAAATTTAAATATTTTATTTAAAAATAATTCTCGTTGTCAAAACAAATAGCGGGTTTTTTTGAAACAATATCTATGAAAAGATTGGCATTAGTATATGACCAATTTCAAAGTGAAATTAATCCTAATGACCACCATTGGATTAAATGGTAAAAATATATTCAGATTACAATTTAATACCAATTAAAAATATAATCTAACCATGTAATTAAATTAAATGAAAAATCAGTTTTGATGTAAAATGTAGTATTTTTCACTATTCATTAAAAAATGAACTTTGTCAGAAAAATACCAAAAAATTATCCAATGTAAATTTCAATGTCCCAATAATAATGAATATGTTTATTTTGAAAAATATATATTATAAAATCATCAAACGTTTGATTTAAAAAAAGGGTTTTCCATCAAAAGGCAGTAAAACAATCTTTTAAGAATATTAGTGTATTCCATGTTTAAGATTGGATTTATTTTCATTTTAAGACTCTAAAACACTATCTAATTCATTAATAGACATAGATAAAAATATCTATTATTCATTACTTACTTGGGATGTTACAATGGGACTAGTAGTTACCTTATATGGTTACACTAGGAATCCAGTGTAGTTAAAATAGAAACATGATAAGGTTCTACCAGGTACGGAGTATAGTTTATTAGGTTTAATATTTACTATTTAGACAACTAGGTACTATGTGACTCACATTGTTTACCCAATGTCACCAACAGTATTAGGACTGCTTGTTCCATCACTTCAATATAGAATAATCACTAAACCTCAACCCATATTAAAAATCTCCCAAGAATTCATCATCATCACACGAAATTCCTAATCAAATCATAAAATACATACTTTACCTCTCTCCAAAACTAAAAAAATCCCTCATATCAATAATATTAAATCAAAAAAATTAACAAAAAAAATCATGGTTTAGGAACATGGGTCATTTAAAAGTCCCTATCATATAAATTAGTTTCGTTTGGATGAATTAAGTGACACATACAAAAGACTGACAATCCTACAAATTCACTATATTATATCAAAACCTCCCATAAACATACTAGAACCGTAATTTACATAATATATTCACTACATAAAAGTATAAAACATATAAAAATATATCACAAGGAACTGAAATCCATGTATGATACTAATATCTTAAAAATTAACATGTTTCCCAAATCCAACAAAAATTCGACGATCCACTCAAAAAAATTATACGAATAACAATCCCCATAATTAATAAACACCGAAAATACACAATAACACCCTCAAAATCCTATGAATACCATAATCCATCAAATTCAATCATTAAATAAAGACCTCCCAATTATAAATTTTTCTGAAAGGAATTTCATGAAAATGTTTCCATAGTGTTTTCCTTTTCTTCAAAGCACAAACATACTATAATATTTATAAATAAAAAATCCCTCATTTCAAAAGACATATTGTATCATCCTTTTCTATAATCCATTGGTCAATTTTTTTAACAAATCTTTTTATAAAACGAAATTATTTTCATTATTTGAAAATTATAAAACTATTGACTAATTATGTTTTTGAAAATAACAATTTTAGGTAATCTATCAAATTTATAAATCATAACCCACCATATTTTCCACAAGTAAAAATTTATAATTATCCCCTATATTTCAAAAAAATAAAAATTTTAAAAAATAATTCAATGAAATAGTGTTTTACACCCATACCCTCCTCTTTCCAAATTTGAAATTAAATTTTATCTTTTAAGAAACAAAGATTTCATAAAACCAATATGAATAAAAATCAATTCAAATGAAAACACAATAATTTTAGTATATAGTATAAGGTTATTAAAACACATAACACCAATACTTACCTCATTTTTAAGTTAAATAGGGGTTCAGTTATAAAACCCTCAATTATCACTAAAAACATACTTTTAATTGTGATGTATAATATATTTATTATGTCAATATATCATTACATGATAATATTTATATATTCTCTATAACTATTCATATAGGAAAACACGTCATGAATAATTTATTAGGTATGATGTCACATAAACATATAATTCTAAAGTGGTTGACATCTGTAATATTCTCATCAAGATACATCAAACAAAAAATAAGATGAATTATTTACTACAACTGAGTAAAAAAACAGAATATTTATTTTAAATAAAATTAGAGACATCATTTGGACATGTTTCAAATATAATGTCATAACATAATATACTGTAATAATTCATTATGATAATACAATATTGAACATGGATCTTATTGAATTATTAAAATAATAAAATGAAGTAGAGTGATAGAATTATTTGTATCCATTAGTAAATAATTATCAAGGACATGTAAGTAAAAAATCACTAAATATGACATCAATAAGATTACAAAATTTGAAAAAAAAAACAAACAATAAACATGGTAAACATTATTAAAAAAACAAGTTTCAAGATCAATCATTAATATAAGATAAAAATTTAATATCATTTACATTTATAACATGCCCATGTGTATATTAAGGGAAATTCATAAAAATAGTTTCTAATTGAGAACATAAATAATGCATAGTGGTATAACTTCAACCAAAAATGAATCACTATCATATGAAATAAAAAGGTTAATTATAGTAAAAATTAATTGAGTAACCCATATTGGCTTAATCATCACTAATATAAATAGGTATACATTAGAAATAGATATTTCATGTCATTATAATAGTTCCAAAATTTCAATATATATTAATAATTCCAGAATCAATAAGAAACTTGTCTCCCTAATGAGACGTGAACAAATATGAGTTTTAATAAAATTAATCTCAAGACATTCTGTGAAAATACCACACAAACCAATGGTTCTGAACCAAACACACATATAACCCTTGTTATCTTGAGATTAAACCATAAAGAGATTTATTAGGGATTCTTATGGGTTACCTCTAATGTCTTGATAGTATTATATATTATATAATATTTATAAATTATAATAAATCCAATTATAGGGATATAATACCACTCTATAGATACCTAGACCCTGATACATGAATGATGCCAAAATCATGATAACACAAATCCCAAGGGAATTCTTCATTACCTACAGTCTGGTGAATAGTTCCAAATGTCCGAATACAGTAGTGCGAAAAATTGTACCAGAAAAAATTCAATATATTGTGTGACTAGACAATAAAAAGAATATGTCATGTCTCCTTCTTATTTTAGATATTCAGAAACTAAAACATGATACCAATATGCCAAACAAGGATAAAAAAGTATAAAAAATCCACTGAGCCAACATATGAATGAATATCTGACCAATCAATAAAGACACATAATTAAAATACATTTTATAAATAATGTAAAGATAAATGATATGATAGGTATAAAAACTAAAGTTAATTATATGATAATCCAAATGCGTCCTCCTACCACCCCAACCATCTGCTCCAATACAAGTGAGGAACTTGAATCCATAGAAATGACATGAAAAAACAAGCCATAAAAATTGGAAGGCTGCCATGGTACCTATTCGTACATGTGTATATTAAAGGAGTGGATACATGTCAACTGGGGTGTCTATAGATGGTGTGAGTGTAGCTACTCAGCAAGAAACAAAAAATGTTTTGTCAACATACTAGGGAAGTAAAAAAGTTTTTTCTCAGTCTTGTATACACATGGATATAAATAAAACAACAACTGATTATAGGTAGTCATAGATAATGGAATAAATTATTATATAATACAGTTAAGAACTAAAAAAAGTATTCATGATACTATATACTCATGAAAGTACATACCAAATCATAACAAAAATTTTTATAGACACATAATCCAAATATTTCTTAATGCGAAGCTCATATTCAAGATAGTACACCTATCTACCGTTAATTAACCATCCATTAAGGGAGACTTATTAAAACAATACTCTGTAGAAATTGCAATACAAACATGTATTTAACAATAATCAACATGCATGGAGGAATAATGATTAGTCATTCTTATATGGGTGGTGAAATAAAAACATACAGGGAGATAACATGCTCACACATCCAGACCATCACAAACTAGGTGTCCAATATTATCATGGGAATTAACATGTACATGAGTAAGGATTTAAATATATATCTCTCTAAAAATCCACATATACATAATCATTCCTAAATAGGTTACCTCTCTCTTGAAAGGGAATAACTGAATATACATATTAATTTATCTCTATCTATAGATAATACAAAATTCTGATTCAAAATCTAAGATATAAGATTCAAATAAAAATGGTAAATATATTATAGAATACATTATAATCATATATCACGTAAAGAAGTAAAACTCTTTAAATAATAATAATATCAATAACAGTTAATAATAATATAGCACAATGTTCACAATTATAGAATCTTACATGCTTTACATAAAACAGAAAACATTATCCATTAAATAAAATAAACATTCTTGAAAAAAATATTAAAATGCTTATAATCAAATAATATACATGTATTTAATCATGAAATAAACATACTGGTCTTGGTTTAAATAAATCATAAAACGAGGAAGGTTTTACATCTAATATCACTGAATGAGGCCAAACATGGAATCAAAAGTCAAAATTAGTAGTTTATCAAATAGTGGGAAAGACAAAGGAGGTATTATATACATGGAATCAAAAATGGATATGTGAGTACCAGATTAATGGAATAATTAGTCCATCAAGGATGAGGTTCTAGGATGATTGTTAATTTATAAATTCATTTATTATTTCATGAATTCCTTTATAATCTACACATCAATATAATAAGATTTGTTTGTCCCTGACCCACCATAAGGTCCATTAACCCACCATTTATTCATCCCACAAACTAGAAAACCATATAAAGAGCCTAATATATACCTATATGTGAGTTGTGACATATATAATAAACTTAATACATGGTTATAACATGTGTGATAAACAATATTTAAGTTATAGTGTTAATATAAATTATGTGTTCTAAGTCAGGTTTTTAAAAAATAATAAATAATGTGGGATAAGGTTTTCTCCGTAATCATATTCTAGTAGGATTTCAATATTAAGGATTCTAAAAAACATTTTAGATGACTTTATAACCAATCTTAAATATAAGAATCCAACTTTCTTGATTAAAAAATGATAAAAACATAACAATAATTATTTATGAAACAATATTTTATAAACAAAATGTGATTTCTATTGAAAAAATTATTTCTTTCAAATGCTTTTACAGGAATAAATAAATAGAAATTTTACCAATGAATTGTTTATAAATGAAACCATTCAAAAACATAAATATTTAAATAAATCTATAGTTTAATATATTTTATTTAAAAACTAATAAGTTTATCATATCTAAAATACTAATATTACCTTAACACCATTAGGCATATTTTTTAATTTACTCATTATCACTTAAGTGAAACATTCATTAAAATCCCACTGATGTAAACACTAATATATTTTTTATATATGGTTCATGGGTGCATAAATTATTCAGGTTTAAATGCGAATGGGTGATTTCCACTCCTTTCATTAATTTAAAAATAAATAGGCTACCAATCAACCTCAAAAAATAAATTATGAAAGGTCATTCGGATGACATAATTTATGTATACAATCTATTTTAAGGATGATATAGTACAATGTCCAATATACAGTTTTCATATCAAACAATTTCAATATTTTAAATAGAGTGTGATATACATGGCCTTATTTGGGTTGCAAGGAATTACATGAAATGGGCCACCCGATTCACATTTAATTATAATCATAAATAATAAATGTAAGAATGTTACATAATTAATAATAATAATATAGATATAAATGTACATAATACGAATAGGAAATAACCAAATGAATATAGTTCCATATGATATTTTATTTAAAACTTCTAAAATATATAATAAAATATCATTTTAAATTCCTGCATTTATATTTCCAAAATATGTCATAATATTTATTAAAAACATTTATTGGACACATTTTTCATATTATGCTTATCATATGCAATGAATCACTCAGAGAGTCATGAACACATACCTAAAACATTTGATATTGTAACGCCCCGACCCCAGCTACCCAGAGTCGGTGCATTAGTACAATACATTGGCATGATCACAAGAAAGATCAATTCTCGAAAGACCGATTAGTTTAGTAGCCTTGGAAACACTAGATATAATCATAAAGTTTTACATTACATTTCAAAGTGAAAAACTACTACTACAACAAAGTCTTCATATCCACACTATTAACCCCTCATAATATCCCTGCAAGTCAATCATAATTTACTTCTTCACTACCTGGGAAAAATAAAACATAGAAAAGGGGTGAGCTCAAATGCCCAGTAAGGATAACAATATAGCGAAACATTCAAAATAAGCATAAACATTTAAGGCAATGAATTACTAAAACAAAAGACTTTTAAACTTGAACTTCAACATAGTATGGCAAAAGTAAAATGAAATAATGCCATTTACTTGTTCACATGGATATTCTACTAATCGAATAATCACATGCAAAATCAATAACCACTTTCATAATGTTGGAATGCATAATGCCAGACTATCATAACCACATAGCCAAGGCCTCGTGCCAAGACTACAAATAAGATTTTGTCAAGGCCTTGTTCCAAGACACTAGTTTGTCTCATGAGACCTACCGAAGCATCGAGGAGCTATAGCGGGCTCCACCCGTCACTTATTAAGTCCAATGCATTCCCATATGAAAAGGTTTAAACATAACATAAACATTCGTATTAAAACTAGCATACGAAATGTCAATAATTTCACCATAAACTATGAATGGTATAAAAATAGCACATCCATAGTCAAACATATCACAAAACCTTCAATACAATATAGAAGTTTTTTATCATAATAAATCAACTTCAAATAATCTTAAAATCCGTCAAAGGATGTTGACATAGATGAAATCAAAATTCTTTTTAAAGAAATATCTCCTTTTATTTTGAAATCATTTAAGATCCATATAAAATAAAACATTTTCTTTGAAAATATTCTTATAAGCTTGTAAGGAAAGCTTTGAAGATTTTATAACGGCGTAAAATAACCGCACCCGCCGTATAAGTTAAAAAAAACATTCTTACCTCAATTCTGTCGAAAAGGTTAAAAAGGACCTTGTTTTGAAAACGACGGAAAGATTCCTTTATAAACCTCTTATAAAAAGTCAAACAAGGGTATAAATGACTTTAACCCATATTCTTGTAAATAGTAAAAATGTTTTGAAATACATTTTTAAGAAACATGGATGTGGATGATAAAGATATCTCAGTAGATTATTACGTATAAACAACTTCGGATAATGAAGAGATTGTGAAATAAACCCTTACCTTGTACTTTTCCTTGGTTGGGGTAGGTTAACCTCCTGTATAATGGTGAAATAATTGTTATTAAATTATAAAAGAATCATATACATTAATATGATATCATATATGATCTTTTAATATTGATTTGATAATAATATCTTAGTATTATCGCCGTTTCGTGTGTTAACATACTCATTTTCTTTTATATGTTTTGTTACATAAGTCATGTTTGTTGTATCTTATTCATATCCAGAATGATATCAAGTCCTTAAACATCATTTTTAAATCATTAAATGATAATTATACTTGAATGGATACGATGGAGAATGAATCTCATCGCGTTCGTGGAGACGGTAGTCCGTACGTACGCACGAACGCTACTTCCATTTAATTTTTATTTTAAAAGAATCGAATCCGAATGATACATAGGTATATTACTATTCCAGTATAATATAATATTTTATATATGTTACTTAAGTTCATTAACACCATCCTTTATACGTTCCATGTGTGGTATGAACGAGTCATATCATTTTAAGGGGGCGGTAGTCCGCACTTCCTCAAATGAAATTATCGTATGTATATAAAACATGAAACGAATAATGGTATGAAATAAAATGGAATTACAGAAGCTTATATATAAAATATATATCATTAATATCATATTTAATTACAGTTCCATCATAATGGCCACCATGAGAGGCGGTAAGATGTATTTGAACAATCATCGTTTCGTGAGGCGTTAGTTTTCCATCCACAGAAACATTATGTTCATCATCCATTAGATGGAGTTGTGTGTATGTGTAGTTTTAATCCTTCTCATAACAACATCCTAGTATATTGAGGATACTGGTGTTGTTACAAAAGAAAGGAAATAAAAATATTTTGGGGGTTGGAGAAGCAAAATAAATGAAAATAATTTAAGAGAAATCGTTACCTTTAATTTAGGTAACTCACTTTGGTTGGAACCAAAGGACTTCTTAAAATGCTTTCTGCCTAAGGGGAAGCTTCAAGGAGGAGGAGAGGGATGTGGGGAGCTTAGTTGGGCAGAGTTTAGACGATCCAAGTGGCTTGAGAGGTGTGAGGAATGAGTAGAAGTGGTCTCCTTTTATAAGGGAGAGGAGGGGCTCTTTAGGAAAGAGTGAAAGTATTACTTTATAATATAATTATATTCGGTTTATAATGGTCCAAAAATCATTGAGGTCGAAGATAAGATGACTAATATTCTAAATAACATCAACCAATAAGAATTGGACAGGTTTTAGATAATATTTTAATCATTATAATCTTATTTATTTAAATGATTTATTAATGAGGTAAACATTGCATCATTATTGTGTCATTAATAATTTAACTTATTTGATGTCTAAAAATTATAAATAAAATATCATTATGTAGGAAATCTTTTTATATGTCTAATGAATATTTATAATCGAAAATACAACATGTATAACCCTATGTAAAAATTGTTCTTCTAAAAGATGTAAGCTTATGCCATTTTTATTTTTATTTTAACTTTATTAATATAAAGTGTACCTACCACATACAAGTGGCTCCAAGGGGTCCCCAAATTGACCCAAGGATGATCATGGTCGGGTATGTGTCCACAAATAAGGTTAGGACACGTTTTAGGGTAATTTTGTATTATTATAATATTATTTTTAACCCTTATTTACCAGATTTACCCTTAACCATGGTAAATAAAATATTTACCACAGTAATTATTCAAAATGTCTAAAAATAAAAGTTACCTATTTACACAATTTGGACATCCTGATTCCAAATATGGAATCCATTTTTCTAAATTCAAAACACAGAAGTGGCAGAAATTAATTTAAAATTAATTCCCACTGTCAAAACAAAAAGCGTGTTTTTATGAGATAATAACTATCAAAAGATTTACACTTGTTTATGTTCGGTTTAATTGTAAAATTATGTCTAATGAACAACATTATATTAAATTGTAAAAATATATTCTAAATATACTTTAAAACCACTAAAATTCATAATTTATCACTATTAATTATTTTGATTAAAAAAGTTGTTTTTAATTAAAATTTAGGAATTTTCACTATTCATCAAAATATGAAAGTTATCCGAAGTGTACCAAAATTTCACCCTAGGCTAATTTTGATATTCCGAATCCAAAAACAAAGTCCATTTTGAAATATAGAATATATATGATTTTAAAAAGTAGGTATTACTATTCACAACGGCTAGTTTAATTAGTTGTGGTGTGTGTTAGAACTCGAGGTTGGGTACAACACACGCTATCGCATTATTCGAAAGGAAACGTACCATAGAAGCTTTGGGTGTTACATTCTCCCCTCCTTCAAATAATTGCGTCCTCGCAATTTCTATGGTATTACTGCATAAAAAGACTCGGGTGGTTCTTCATCATAAGTTCCTCGGGTTCCCACGTTGCCTCTTCCATCTTATGGTTTCTCCACAAAACTTTTACCAGACGCGTCGTCCGGTTTCCCAGTACTTGTTCTCTTGTATCAAGAATCCTGACGGGCTCTTCGCAATAAGACAGATCAGGTTCCAGTTCTAATTCCTCATAGGTGAGTACATGCGTTGGGTCAGGCATGTATTTTCTCAACAGAGATACGTGGAACACATCGTGAACTTTGGAGAGACTTGGCGGCATTGCCAATCGGTAAGCTACAGCCCCAATTCGTTCTAGAATTTCGAAAGGTCCGATGTACCTGGGACTCAATTTACCTTTCTTACCAAAACGTATGACTCCCTTCCACGGAGATACCTTTAGGAAAACATGATCACCGACTTGAAATTCCAAATCCTTCCTTCGATTATCGGCATAGCTCTTCTGCCTACTTTGAGCTGCTTTGATGTGATTTTGGATTACCTTCACCTTTTCCACCGTTTCCTCCACCAGTTCTGGGCCTACAAGTTTTCTTTCACCAACGTCATCCCAACAGGTTGGTGTACGACATCTCTTTCCGTATAACGCTTCATATGGTGCCATCTGAATACTCGAATGGAAGCTATTGTTATAGGAAAATTCTACTAGTGGTAAATATTGATCCCACATACCCTGAAAATCAAGTGAGCAAGATCTCAACATGTCTTCTAAGGTCTGAATAGTCCGTTCTGATTGTCCGTCTGTCTGAGGGTGGTAAGCAGTGCTCAAATGAAGTTCAGTATCCAGGGATTTCTGAAGAGTTTTCCAAAATCTTGAAGTAAAACGGGGATCACGATCAGAAACAATCGATAGGGGTACTCCATGAAGTCTCACAACTTCATTAATGTATAGACTTGCTAGACGTTCCAGGGGAAGATCTTCTCTTATAGCAAGAAAATGTGCTGACTTGGTAAGACGATCAACAATAACCCATATTGCATCGTTCCTTCTAGGAGTCTTTGGTAGCCCCATGACAAAGTCCATCGTAATATTGTCCCATTTCCACTCTGGTATGGGAAGAGGTTGCATGAATCCTCCAGGCTGTTGCCTTCCAGCTTTCACTTGTTGACAAACCATACATCTTGACACAAAATCAGCAATCTCCCTCTTCATGTTGTCCCACCAAAAATGTTCCTTCAAATCTCTATACATTTTGGTGCTCCCAGGGTGTATAGAGAAATTGGAACTATGAGCGTCATCCAGCAATTCCCTTTTTAGATCAGGTATATTGGGAACACAAAGTCTCTTCCCGAATTTCAAAATTCCATCTTCATACACAAAGTCTCTCAATCTCCCATCATTTACAGCTTTAATCTTCTTCTGAAATTCTTCATCATCGGTCTGGGAACTCTTAATCCTTTCTAGTAAAGATGGTTTGGCAACCATTTGAAAAAGCATTGATGTTTCACCTTCCCTGGTTATTCCCATGTCCATCTTCTCTAGATCCATGAAAATTGGAACCCTTTCAATTCTCATCATGTTCAGAACTCCATGGTCTTTTCTGCTCAAAGCATCTGCTACTTTGTTTGCTTTCCCCAGGTGGTAGTGTATCGTGCAATCATAATCCTTGAGTAATTCAAGCCATCTCCTTTTCCTCATGTTGAGTTCTTTTTGTGAGAAAATATACTTCAAACTCTTGTGATCAGTATAAATCTCACATTTTTCACCATAGAGGTAGTGCCTCCATATCTTCAAAGCAAAGATCACAGCTGCTAACTCAAGATCATGAGTAGGATAGTTTTGTTCATGAATTTTCAACTGTCGTGATGCATAGGCAATAACTCTATCATTCTGCATAAGGACACAACCAAGTCCTTTCTTTGATGCATCACTATAAATAACGAACCCATCATTCCCCGATGGTAGAGTCAATATAGGAGCATTGACTAATATTCTCTTCAGTTCTTCGAAACATTCTTCACACTCTTTTGTCCAAACAAATTTAACCCCTTTACGTGTGAGCTTCGTTAATGGGTTAGCCAATCGGGCAAAATTCTGGAGGAAACGTCGATAATAACCTGCCAAGGCAATAAAACTACGTACCTCAGTTATACTCGTAGGTGCTGGCCATTCTTGGATTGCTTTGGTCTTAGAAGGATCAACAGAGATTCCATATTTAGAGACAATATGGCCAAGAAAAGAAATCTCCTGAAGCCAGAATTCACACTTGCTAAACTTTCCATATAATTCATGCCTCCTCAGAGTCTTCAAGATAATTCGCAAGTGATTTTCATGATCTTCGTAGGTTTTGGAGTATACCAAGATATCATCAATAAATACCACCACAAATTCATCGAGATACTCCTTGAAAACTCTATTCATCAGATCCATGAATACAGAGGGTGCATTAGTCAATCCAAACGGCATTACAGTAAACTCGTAATGCTCGTACCTGGTTCGAAATGCTGTCTTCGGAATGTCTTCCTTCTTTACACACAACTGATGGTATCCAGATCGAAGGTCAATCTTTGAAAAGTATTGAGCTCCATGCAGTTGGTCAAATAAATCATCAATACGAGGTAGGGGATACTTGTTCTTTATCGTTATAGCATTGATCTCCCTGTAGTCGATACATAACCTCATAGATCCATCTTTCTTTTTAACAAAAAGAACAGGAGCTCCCCAAGGAGAAACACTAGGGCGAATAAATCCCTTATTACTCAATTCCTCTAGTTGTTTCTTTAGTTCGACTAACTCTACAGTGGCCATTCTATAAGGGGTCTTCGATATAGGCCTTGATCCAGGAATCAAATCAATGGAAAACTCAACTTCTCGTTCTGGAGGATGTCCAGGTAAATCTTCCGGAAATACATCTACAAATTCTTTCACAACAGGTACATCCTCTATTTGAACATTCCTTTCCTCACCGATAGTTACTTCATTCTCTTCCTCCCCAATAATTGAATTAAGTTGAGCTACTGGGGGTGGGTCTAAATAAGAATTAGGTGGTGACGATTCTGCTCTAAAAATAAGGTGTTCCTTATCATTATCATCAAGAATCATAACCTCTTTCTTCTTACAATAAATCTTCGCATCATAGTCTGAAAGCCAGTCCATACCGAGGATTATATCAAACTCAATCATAGGTATGATGATGAGATTAGCAGATAAAGAAAATTTATGTGCTCTAATGGGGACTGATTCACAAAACTTTGTTGCAATGATATTTCCCTTAGGAGTTTTAACTGACAACTCCCTTATTAAATCAAATTGGAAATATCTAATTTTCTTAGCAAACTGGGAAGATATGAAACAATGCGATGATCCAGAATCAAATAATGCATTTGCTAAACTTGAGGAAACCATTAAATTACCTGCCACCACATCTTTCGGAGCTTCTACCTCAGCAGTAGTGATAGCATAAGCCTGGCCTTGATCCCTTGGCCTTTTCTGAGGTAAGTTCTCCTGACGCTTAGGACATGCATTTTCATAATGCCCCATCTCCCTGCAATCGTAGCACTGAACGTTGGTAGCTTCCTTCTTCCCCTTGCAATCATGAGCTTGGTGGCCTTTTTCACCACACTTGTAACAGACTCCCATTCCCTTCAGGCAAGCACCGGGGTGTTTCTTCCCGCACATACCACAAGATTGATATTCAACCTTTCTCTTCTTCCCCTTATTTCCATTCCCAGATTGATCAGCAGGTCTCTTCTTCTCTTGCTTTGTTTTAAAGTCATAAGACTTAGAGAATTCCTTTTCGGTCTTGATAGCACATGAGACAATGTCTTCGTATGATGAAAAGGATTGTGAGACTAATGCTCGACGGAGAAATGGTTTTAACCCATCAAAGAAACGATCAATCTTACTTCTTGGGTTGCGAATATAATCACCAGCGTACCTCGCTAACCTTGTAAAGTTAGCCTCATACTTTGTGACATTCTCATCCTCCTTTTGTCTCAGACTCAGAAATTGTCTTTCCATATCTGCTCGATGGTCGCGAGGAAAGTATTTTTCTAAAAACAGATCTTTGAACTCCCTCCATTCCATATTTGATACTTCATCATCTTACTTCGTATTTTGAATCAATGACCACCATTGATCAGCATCTCCAGTGAGGCGGTAAACTGCCATGATAACTTTTTCCCTTTCACTGCCCCCCAAAGCCTGAAATATTTTCTCTAGGGAAAATATCCATTGCTCAGCTACTAAGGGATTTGTATTCCCATTGAACGTTGGTGGTTGTTGTCTCATGAATCGATCTAACATTGATCCTCCACGCTGCGGATCAGGGTGCTCCATACGGGTAAGGTTATTATTCATAACCTGAGTAAGTTGTCCCAGTATGGTGATTAGCTGATCAGCACCAGTTGCATCACCAGCCCCACTATAATTATCTTGAGTAGGAGGGAAATCCCTACATGGAGTGCGTGCATTGATACGGTTTCCATTTCTTCCACTAGGTGCCATTTCTAAACAATGGCATAAACTAGATCAGTTTATGAATCAAAATACATAATCCCATTCTTATAAAACACTTAACATAAATTGAACTATTTATGGATATAATCCATAATCATAAAAATGTTTTCTTTGAGGAAGTATATACTCATAAACCCTTCATAATGATTTGTAAAGAAAATGAGAGTTATCCTAAGCATATCCCCCGGGAGTGTCGTAACCAAGAGTGCAGCAAGGCCCGTTGTCGTGCACCAGTTCCCGTTCGAGTCTAGCTCAAAGCGGTGTTTTTGGGTTTTACCCCTAGGTACATCTGTGCCAGAGCCGCCTCTACCTGCTCGTATCCAGACAGGGATGTATTGCTCAGAAAACTCACAAAATCTCTACAATACCAAAATTCTAGGAAGTTCTTCTATACTAATCCTCAAAGTTCATCTTAGGTATACGTGCTCTAATTAGCATTTATCTAAATCTAGCTTCCAAGGTTTGTACTAAAATTCCTCTGATACCAACTGTAACACCCCGACCCCAGCTACCCATAGTCGGTGTATTAGTACATTACATTGGCATGATCACAAGAAAAATCAAATCTCGAAAGACCGATTAGTTTAGTAGCCTTGGAAACACTAGATATAATCATAAAGTTTTACATTACATTTCAAAGTGAAAAACTACTACAACAACAAAGTCTTCATATCCACACTATTAACCCCTCATAATATCCCTGAAAGTCAATCATAATTTACTTCTTCACTACCTGGGAAAAATAAAACATAGAAAAGGGGTGAGCTCAAATGCCCAGTAAGGATAACAATATAGCGGAACATTCAAAATAAGCATAAACATTTAAGGCAATGAATTACTAAAACAAAAGCCTTTTAAACTTGAACTTCAACATAGTATGGAAAAAGTAAAATGAAATAATTCCATTTACTTGTTCACATGGATATTCGACTAATCGAATAATCACATGCAAAATCAATAACCACTTTCATAATGTTGGAATGCATAATGCCAGACTATCATAACCGCATAGCCAAGGACTCGTGCCAAGACTACAAATAAGATTTTGTCAAGGCCTTATGCCAAGACACTAGTTTGTCTCATGAGACCTACCGATTCATCGAGGAGCTATAGCGGGCTCCACCCATCACTTATTAAGTCCAATGCATTCCCATATGAAAAGGTTTAAACATAACATAAACATTCGTATTAAAACTAGCATACGAAATGTCAATAATTTCACCATAAACTATGAATGGTATAAAAATAGCACATCCATAGTCAAACATATCACAAAACCTTCAATACAATATAGAAGTTTTTTATCATAATAAATCAACTTCAAATAATCATAAAATCCGTCAAAGGATGTTGACATAGATGAAATCAAAATTCTTTTTAAAGAAATATCTCCTTTTATTTTGAAATAATTTAAGATCCATATAAAATAAAACATTTTCTTTGAAAATATTCTTATAAGCTTGTAAGGAAAGCTTTGAAGATTTTATAACGGCGTAAAATAACCGCACCCGCCGTATAAGTTAAAAAAAACATTCATACCTCAATTCTGTCGAAAAGGTTAAAAAGGACCTTGTTTTGAAAACGACGGAAAGATTCCTTTATAAACCTCTTATAAAAAGTCAAACAAGGGTATAAATGACTTTAACCCATATTCTTGTAAATAGTAAAAATGTTTTGAAATACATTTTTATGAAACATGGATGTGGATGATAAAGATATCCCAGTAGATTATTACGTATAAACAACCTCGGATAATGAAGAGATTGTGAAATAAACCCTTACCTTGTACTTTTTCTTGGTTGGGGTAGGATAACCTCCTGTATAATGGTGAAATAATTGTTATTAAATTATAAAAGAATCATATACATTAATATGATATCATATATGATCTTTTAATATTGATTTGATAATAATATCTTAGTATTATCGCCGTTTCGTGTGTTAACATACTCATTTTCTTTTATATGTTTTGTTACATAAGTCATGTTTGTTGTATCTTATTCATATCCAGAATGATATCAAGTCCTTAAACATCATTTTTAATTCATTAAATGATAATTATACTTGAATGGATACGATGGAGAATGAATCTCATCGCGTTCGTGGAGACGGTAGTCCGTACGTACGCACGAACGCTACTTCCATTTAATTTTTATTTTAAAAGAATCGAATCCAAATGATACATAGGTATATTAATATTCCAGTATAATATAATATTTTATATATGTTACTTATGTTCATTAACACCATACTTTATACGTTCCATGTGTGGTATGAACGAGTAATATCATTTTAAGGGGGCGGTAGTCCGCACTTCCTCAAATGAAATTATCGTATGTATATACAACATGAAACGGATAATGGTATGAAATAAAATGGAATTACAAAAGCTTATATATAAAATATATATCATTAATATCATATTTAATTACAGTTCCATCATAATGGCCACCATGAGAGGCGGTAAGATGTATTTGAACAATCATCGTTTCATGAGGCGTTAGTTTGCCATCCACAGAAACATTATGTTCATCATACATTAGATGGAGTTGTGTGTATGTGTAGTTTTAATCCTTCTCATAACAACATCCTAGTATATTTAGGATACTGGTGTTGTTACAAAAGAAAGGAAATAAAACGATTTTGGGGGTTGGAGAAGCAAAATAAATGAAAATAATTTAAGAGAAATCGTTACCTTTAATTTTGGTAACTCAATTTGGTTGGAACCAAAGGACTTCTTAAAATGCTTTCTGCCTAAGGGGAAGCTTCAAGGAGGAGGAGAGGGATGTGGGGAGCTTAGTTGGGTAGAGTTTGGACGAGCCAAGTGGCTTGAGAGGTGTGAGGAATGAGTAGAAGTGGTCTCCTTTTATAAGGGAGAGGAGGGGCTCTTTAGGAAAGAGTGAAAGTATTACTTTATAATATAATTATATTCGGTTTATAATGGTCCAAAAATCATTGAGGTCGAAGATAAGATGACTCATATTCTAAATAACATCAACCAATAAGAATTGGACAGGTTTTAGATAATATTTTAATCATTATAATCTTATTTATTTAAATGATTTATTAATGATGTAAACATTGCATCATTATTGTGTCATTAATAATTTAACTTATTTGATGTCTAAAAATTATAAATAAAATATCATTATGTAGGAAATATTTTTAGCTTTCTAATGAATATTTATAATCGAAAATCCAACATGTATAACCCTATGTAAAAATTGTTCTTCTAAAAGATGTAAGCTTATGCCATTTTTATTTTTATTTTAACTTTATTAATATAAAGTGTCCCTACCACATAAAAGTGGCTCCAAGGGGTCCCCAAATTGACCCAAGTATGCTCATGGTCGGGTATGTGTCCACCAATAAGGTTAGGACACGTTTTAGGGTAATTTTGTATTATTATAATATTATTTTTAACCCTTATTTACCAGATTTACCCTTAACCATGGTAAATAAAATATTTACCACAGTAATTATTCAAAATGTCTAAAAATAAAAGTTACCTATTTACACAATTTGGACATCCTGATTCCAAATATGGAATCCATTTTTCTAAATTCAAAACACAGAAGTGGCAGAAATTAATTTAAAATTAATTCCCGCTATCAAAACAAAAAGCGTGTTTTTAAGAGATAATAACTATCAAAAGATTTACACTTGTTTATGTTCGGTTTAATTGTAAAATTATGTCTAATGACCAACATTATATTAAATTGTAAAAATATATTCTAAATATACTTTAAAACCACTAAAATTCATAATTTATCACTATTAATTATTTTGATTAAAAAAGTTGTTTTTAATTAAAATTTAGGAATTTTCACTATTCATCAAAATATGAAAGTTATCCGAAGTGTACCAAAATTTCACCCTAGGCTAATTTTGATATTCCGAATCCAAAAACAAAGTCCATTTTGAAATATAGAATATATATGATTTCAAAAAGTAGGTATTACTATTCACAACGGCTAGTTTAATTAGTTGTGGTGTGTGTTAGAACTCGAGGTTGCGTACAACACACGCTATCGCATTATTCGAAGGGAAACGTACCATAGAAGTTTGAGGTGTTACAGATATCATCCGATGCACCATAAATTACTAGGTAATCACATTATTATAAAAAATAAATATTTCATAAATAAGAAGTTCAATTAACAATACACCATAAAACAGGATACACTAAGACTAAATGGAAAAATATGTTCAGGAATCTAAAAATAAATTTAATTATATTAAAACAGATATTTTTATAATTAAATCCCAATATAATATTCCTTAATATAAATATAAACCCATAAAATCCTTAGAATAAATTCTACTTCCATCTCCTCAAATGAAAATAATGATGAAAAATATAAAAATAAATTGTAGAAGATTCCTTGAACAAAGAGAAGGATAATCCATTGAGAAAGGATTCATTTCTCCCTCAAATAATGTAATATAATAATTAAATCCATAATGTGGAAAATAGGAAACTGAGGATAATTAGAAAGAGGATAGATGAGGGGTGGGTGATAATATTTACCTTGAATCTATAATTAATAATATAATTTACCACCATCCAAGAATATGGGTGAATAAAAGGGTTATGATGGAAAATATTGGATATAAGAGGGGTTCATGTCCTATGTGGAGAATATGAACCTAAAGATACAAATCATAGTTTCCAAAATATGGAGGGTAAATAAATTAGAAGGCTCTTAATATGATAGTAAAATGGGTTAGTTCTTATTATTTATCTAGTGTCATCTAAAATTATATAAATTATGGTTCCACCCCCTTAGAAATAACCATCCCCCCAAAAAAATATCATTATTCACAAAGCATATTCTTAATCACAAACAATTCATCTACAATAATGATAATTATACACTAAATATAAAAAATATCCAACCATATCCTCATATCCAAAATTTCATAATGGACAAAATTTTCATTCCTTTGAATACCAATAAATATTACAAAAATATAAATAAATAAATCATGGGCCATTAAATTATTATTCAGAGATATATATATATATATTTATACATTTTATTTTCTTAATTATATACTCTTCAAATAATTTTCATGCAAGAAGTATCATACTACTGGGGAATTTCTCAGTCTATATTTACCCTTCACTAATTTACATAATATTCTACAATTTTTATCATAAAAAATACCTCATGATTATCATTATGCACATCCTCATTTTAGTCAATATTTATGAATATATAAAACCAATTTCATTAATTTTTTATTTTCATCATTCAATAATTGAAGGGAAATTCGGATTAACTAAAGTATGTATATAAGGGTAAATGTTTCTTCACCGTATATTCCTTTAATTTCAGAATACCCCTTGAGAAATAGTATGGATAAATTTATAGAAACCCCACCCCTCTCATAAAAAATAATTTTTAAAACCCATTATATGACAATAGTGATCTACTTTTATGTTCATAGTATATGATCTCATGTATCATTATTTGTAATTTGATTCAGTTATTCGTTTATAGTTCCAATACAATGCTTATGTTCTAAATATTTATCAATATTTTTTGTTACAATGTAAACTAGCATGAATAGTTTTTTTTCTCATTATTTATTGTTAGTGTTAGTGACCTAGAACCAACTGACTCTTTACTCTCATTTATAGTAATATTTATAATATCTATTATCATTATGGTTTTTGCTCTATGTAAAATTAATGTTTTAATGGTTTTGGAAAATGTATCACATAAAAAGATTACAATAGTTTCATTCTATATTAAGAATAAAGTTATGCTATGATAATATTTTTAATCATCCTTCCTAACATGTAGATTAAAAATTTATAATAAAAATAGATGATGTTATACAATAGCATCTTAGAGGATCACAATACCGTGAAACTTATTATCATGTTTTTTCACATGAAGATCTCCAAAATCATTGGTCATGAGGATATATATTTTAAATGAAATTCCACATTTTTTATATCTATTTTGAAATTCAATTAATGTTTCTATAAGTCCTAAAACATTATATTTTTATCAATTTATATCATTAGTCATGTACTTTGATTTGTGGATGAAATCCTATGTTATTTATTTGGTGAGGTAGCATGCATTAGTTGAAAAATATGTGATATTATATTAGTTTAATAAGTCAAAAAAGTATTTATCTCTTCTATATCAATGTAAGAAGATATCACAAAGGCATTGATTGAACGAAAAATGTCTTATTCAAACATTAGCCATAGTAGTTTCTGAAAAAGTCCATATCTGAAAGTCAAGGATTGAAAAATCAAGAACATGGAGTGAAGAAACAAGTACAAATTGCTATTGATGATATATAATAAAAAAATATATTATATTACACATTTTAATTCATAAATAAGTTCTTTTCATCACAACATGAACTTCATTCTCCATGGGATCCTTGACATGTTGTTAGATGTTGATCTTCATCATTAGGTAAGTTCAAATAAAAATACCGAGAATGTCACACTCCGACCTGACGTTTATTATATTTTAATTTATTTTAGGTCTTTCTTTGAGTTGTAGTTTGAATCAGTTCTTCTTTTTAAAGGTATTTGAGATCTTTTACGAGTGCTCGACCGTAATCGCGACTAGGCGCGCGAACTCACCCGCACACGCAATAGCGCGCGCGACCGTGTGCGGTGCGCAACCTAAATTAATAATTATGTTATTATGTTGGTTGGTTTTATTATTTTGTTATTATTATTATTATTATTATTATTAATTTAGCTGATATTTTAACCTGCTCGTTTCTATTATTTTGGTCTCTTTTGCGGGCAAGCGACTATGCGCATGGCCGCGCATGCGACCATGCACGGTGTCCGTTCCTAATAAACAATGTTTCTTTTTGGTCGATTTTATTATTTTCGTTTTCTTATTAATATTAAATTTCTTAGAATTTATTGGGATATAAATTTATCCTTATTTTTTTTATCTTTATATCCATTTATTTTCCTTTTATTTTTTTTTCTTTTTTTTCTTTTCTCTTTTTCTTTCTTTCCATTTTTTTCCCTCTCCCTTTCCTTCTCTCCTCTCTCCCGTCGCGCGGACCCTCTCCTCCCCTTCTCCTAAACCCTAGCCGCACCATCCCCTCACATCGCCGGACCTCTGTCTTCCCCGACGACCTCGTAGCGGCGTCCCGCACCCCCTCCGGCGACCGCACGCTGCCCTCCTGCCGTCGGCCAGCCGCGTGCCGACCCGTCGCCTCGCCTCAAGCTCCCCGGTGTCACCCTCGACTGCTTCGCACGACCGGACCCTCGCCGCCCTTCCCTTCCGGCCGGTTTCCGGCACACCGCACCTTCGGTATCCTTTTTCCTTTCTCTATTGGCCTTCCGCACCATTTCTTGTGGGTGTGTTTCTCCCCTTTGGTTGTTTCCTTAATTCATGGTTTTGTCGGGGTAAGATTTTTTGTTGCAATTGTTTTGATTTTGATGCAAAGTGTTTAATATTGTGTTTTTAGGGTCAATTTGGGTCGTTGGTGGATTGTTGTGCGGCGGGAGTTTCACGTCAGTTTTGTGGAGTTGGTCTACACCGAGGTTAGTGTTTTCGGGTATAATTCTTGTTTGATGGATTTATTTTCTCATTTAGTTAATATATCATGTTTATTAATTAGTTCGTTTGGTGCGAAATTGGTTTTTAAGAGAGTTTTTCATGCGTTTTATATTTTGTTACATGTTTATATAAAAAGGGATGCGTTTTTTTGATGAAAACCCATAGCGTGTCATTTAATCGTGTCTTATAATCTGTGCAGTTATTTTTTTCAGCTTTGTTGGTGAGTATCGTGTTTTGAAATGGCATTGGTGTGTGTTTTGTTGTCAAATGAAGTTTTTGCGTGAAATTGAGGGTGTTATTGTGCAAATCATTGAGGTTCTATTTGGAAAGGTTTTATAAATGGTTTAAGTGATTTATTAAATTATTCATGTGATGCGAATCATGTTTTTAAATGATTTTGGCGTGCATATAATTTTAAAATAGGATTTTGGTTATTCTTTTGGGTGTAATGTCATGGGGTGTTTTCTTGAAAATGTTCTATTGAATTATTTAAGTAATGTGAATCATGAATTGGAGTGGTTTTGGGTGATGTTTGGGTCTTTGCCGCTGCGTTTTTAAGTAGTGGGTCATTTTTTTTACATAGTGTGTTGGGTCCCGTTGATGCGGTTTCGGGCAGCAGGTATTAAGAACACATACATACACATGCATAGGTAAGACATATATATATATATATATATATATATATTTCCTATTTGTACATATTCCCTCATGGTGTGGGGTATATGTGCAATGTAGCTAGGAGTATATATATATATATATATGAATGCATGTGTGTGTATGTGCAAACGGTCGGTTCGAGTGGTCATCTTCAAACAACGACATGTTTGAGGTAGGTTTCCTATGCCTATTCCATTAGTTTGAATTTCAAAATTGCTTGCTTTTTTTGAAAATATGTTATATGTATATAAATGTTATATTTACATGTTATGAAATCTGGGTGCATTCGTTAATAATGGTTATGCATTTGTTTTGGAAAAATGTAATGTATTACAAATGCCATTTGGACTTTCATAAATCAATTGCATCATTTTAAGAAAGTTTTCAAGATTGTTTTTTTATATATGTAACATGTAGATCGTTAAATTGGGATTTCTAAAAGGTTTTGCAAAGAGTTTAGATGATTATATGTGCAAAAGTTAAAACTATTATTTGTGAAACCATAAAACCTGTTTGGACCTTTTGGAATGGTTTGTAAAATTGGAAAAAACCCCTCCTAAGGCAAACCCCCTTGGTTTTAGAAAATGACTTGTATGTTGAGTGTACGAATACGTGCCTAATATTGGGGCTTATTATTTATGTAATGTGAAAGAGGGGAATGCGCTTAAGGATGGAGAACGGTGGTGAGAGGTTTAGCGAGTTTTTAGGATAAAGAAAGTGTGATGTTCATTTCTTTTCTTTTGATAAAAGCTCACAACCTTTTTGGAGTAGAGCACAATGGTAAACCCGGGTATCTAGGTGGGTGACCAGGACTAGTACGCTAGATGACACGGCAGGGGTCCGTCCCGGTTTGTCTAGCAGGATTGACGCAACAACACTAACTAAACAAATGAATTTATGAGGGTCGTGGTCTTCTAAGCCACGTTTTCTGAGGGTCGTGGTCTTCTAAGCCACATTTTCTGAGGGTCGTGCCCTTCTAAGCCACATTTCACCGATGTACGAGGTCTCTAGTTTCCCACATGTTCTAGCTACCTATAGGGATTTCTCATGGTGCTCATTTGTGACATGCTACTAGCGGTGTAACTTTATTTTCAGTTGTTTCATACTTGAGGTCTCTTTTTGTGAAAACCATATTTTAATCCAAATTGGTTTCTTTTCATTTGAAACGTTAATGCATGCTTGGAACCTATTTTGAAAATGTAGTGGGAGTGAAAAGCTTTACTTGAAAATAAAAACTCGTTACTTGGATTTGGAAAGAAGGAAAACATTATTTTATTATACCTTATTTTTCAAACTGGCATGATTGGATTTCTTACTTAAGGCAGGGGCATAGGGCGTGGTTACATTTTGGCTTTCCTACTGAGCATCTCGGTGCTCATGCCTACTTTACTTTTCAGTTGCAGGTTTCAGTCTTGGATCGCTCTTGGGAGCGAGTGTAGTTGACGTACCGTGGTGATCCATGAGGTCACTTGAGGTATGTCACGTTTTGTTTATTCCTTTTTCTACTGCCACGTTGTTTAGTTGTTTTTTTCCTTTTATTGATATGCTTGTTTAGTTTATGTTTATTCATCCTTGTCTTGGTCTGAAATCATTCCCAACTGGTTTATTTTTATGTCCGACACTAGTTGTCAGCTCGTGGGGATCGGGAACGCCCTTCGGGCCATGTCGCGGATCGGGTCGGGCGCCGGGTCGGATGACGCACCGTCCTGGTTCGTGAAAAAATGGTATCAGAGGAGGTTTTGTTGTTGTTATTTGGGGTGTCCGGTATGTCGGAGATAGGACTGTCGGTACTCGAGTGGTAGGTATGAGAAGAGCGTCGTGAACTCTTACGCGTTCTGATCCTCGAGTAACCAGGGGTAGTCCGGGATTTAAGTTTTGGTTTCGCTCTGTGTGGATGGGGATGACAATAGGGGTACACCGATACTGCGTGTGGTCTCACATGGAGTAGAGACCCATGTGATGCCCGAGAGTACGGTTCAACACTCCTAGTGGGTGGTGCTTGCCTAGGGCATGGTCTGCTAAACCATGTAGCTGGGCTAGACATGACCACTAGTCCTCCGCCCAGCTGCTTTAATGTTTGTGATATCTTGCTACAATTTTGGGATTGACGCAAAATTGTTTACCTTTAAAAAGTGAAGCGGACTTTTCTGCTGCTCTTATTTGCAGTTGACATGATATTTGGGGTGCGTTTCTCTTGGACCTTGTTTTTGGAATTTGGAATTGATTTGTCAACTTTTAATTTCTAAAGGGATGTTTTGGGTCATCTGAAATTGATGTGTGCTGTATTAGAAATGGAAATCATTCTTGAAATTTTCCTTGAATTTTTGAAATGGGTTTGGAAAGAAAAAGGTATTTTCTGATATTGAGAATGTTTTGTTTTGAAAGCGGAGTAGCCTTGTTTCTTTCCAGTGGTATTTCTATGGGTGCTCACATGTGCATATAGACTTGATTAATGTATAGTTGATGGATCGTGTGGACGGGTGCTTGAGTGGAACGAAAATGCATACTTGTGAGGCACCATGGAATATCATTGGTAGTTGATTGATCTCTAAGGTTTCTTCTTTTTTCCTAGAAAGTGGTCCTTTTTCTTAAATGGGTTTTCGTGCTCAAATGGTTTCGGAAATGGAAAAAAATGACATTGCTTTTAAAGTAAAGATAGATTTTTAAAATAGTTTTTGGGCTTATTGTGCAGGGCTTGGTCTTTCAAGTGAGTGTTTTCTTTGAAAAGGAATGGATGTTTGAAATTGGGATTATTGGATTTGTTTTTGTACGGTTGATGTTTGTTTTGTGATGTGTTTGTATTTGTGGAAGGCTGGTTTGTGTTTCTTGTTTGGGATATGCCCCTAGAAATGTTCCATAGGTTCCAGCAAGTCTCTCTCAGTAATTGGCCTGACCGAGACTGTTAGTGGAGTGGCAGAGTTCGGTTCGGCTTGGTGGCGTCGACTGTTCGTAGACGTCGATGTCAGTTGGATGCCATTGAGTGATTTGAGAAAGTTGGAAGTGTCTCTGGTTTTGAAGGAACTTCAAATGTTGTGCGGATGTAAGATTGTCTCGAGTACGTCTGGTGGAGTGGGACTAAACTAGTGAATGGTGATCGTTCCGTTTTCGTTTCAAATGGGGACGTCGTGAGCAATCCTCAAGACAAGCCTCATTCCATGATTGTACTTAAGGAAGTGAAGGTGAGGGAAGTTGGTTGATCTCGTAGGTTCTCGACCAGTCAACATGCGGCGAAGGGGGTGTGTTGACGTTTCTGATGAGTTAGTTCCATGTGCCCCAGAAGTAGTGTGGAATCGTCGGTCAAAAAAAAAGTACAAATTGTTGGTCCTGCTTATATTGTGGTAAGAGAAGGTCTCTCATTTGATGAAGAGTGTGAACCAAAGGGACCTGTTCGTGGAGTGCTCCTTCCATCAGTTTGTGTTGCGTGTCGGACAGACCGCTCAACCTCCTATCTCTTGTGTGGTCAGTTAGACACTCTAGGTCATTCGCTGCAATTCTAAATTGGTATGTTAATAGAGTGGCCGCGTGAGACACGAGGAGAAGTATGCAGGCTGCTTTTCCAGCGGAGGAAGTTCCAGTTAGAAGTGGTCAGCTTGTGACTGCGAGGCTGGAGATGCTTCAGACATCAGTGCCCCAACCATAGGTCTCGGGGTGAAGCTTGCGCGCAGTCAGGACTCGTCAGACATGGGACGGGCTTGGTCTGACTTAAGTCTGCAATGTCGAGACGGGGACAACTTGAATTTCCCTATTGTGGTACCCTCTCTGAAGGAGTCATTCTTGTCGTGAGGGGCATGGAGCCCTTGTCTACTTGTCATGGTCTTATTCTATGGGAGTTCCTCTTGGGTAATAAAGAGGTTCGGAAAAACCCATATTCTTGTAAAGCTAGTGGGTGTGCTTCGTGAACCTTCTTGCGGTCGGAGATACTCATGTCTTGTGGAAACATTGTGTGCCTGTCTGGTTCATCTCCTGGTTAGAGGTTTCTTCTATCAATGCTATCTCATGTGGCAGAGTGTTTTCCACTGTAGGAATGATCAGTGCGGGTCGGCCCGTGTGGTGGGTTCACGATGAAGGGTTCAGTCAATGTTGCTTAAAGTAAACTAGGAATGCCCGCGCGGGTTTCGTGGTGTTAAGAAATTTTAAAATGGTGGGGAGACCCTGTGCGGGTCTCGCCGATGTCCTGTCTTGTGTTAGTTCAACATAGGGAACTTTGAGGGTCAAGGCCGTGTTAGAGTTGTCTGGGTTTGGGAGTCGTTTTGGTTTGGAGAACAAATGTTTGCTGAGAACCCTAATATGGTGGGGAGACCACCATAGGACGTACTTGTGGAAGACACTGTTTTCAAAGTGCATTTGGCGGAGCAACCCCTTGCTTCTGCTCCGCCCAACCTCGACCATGTTAGTTGGATAGCTTAAGTAGTGGATCGCTTGACGAGCATTCTTGGAGATCTCGAGTGGTCCTGATTATCCCTACGTTAGGGGTCGGGGTGTTCCATGTTGTGGCTGTATTTCAAGGTGAATTCCTTGTTGTTGGTAACTTTGCTTGATGACTCTGGTTTTGAGATCCTTGATGTTTCAGGTCATCGACATTTTAAATGCTCGGTCTTTGGGTGATTGAGGTTTTGTTTTAAGTATCTTCACGGTCTTGCTTGGAATCTTTGGGTTGGACAAGTCTTTTGGGACTTTCTGGGGGCAGAAAGTGTCATGGTAGGGAGAATTGTCACACTCCGACCTGACGTTTATTATATTTTAATTTATTTTAGGACTTTCTTTGAGTTGTAGTTTGAATCAGTTCTTTTTTAAAGGTATTTTAGATCTTTTACGAGTGCTCGACCGTAATCGCGACTAGGCGCGCGAACTCACCCGCACACGCAACAGCGTGCGCGGCCGTGTGCGGTGCGCAACCTAAATTAATAATTATGTTATTATGTTGGTTGGTTTTATTATTTTGTTATTATTATTATTATTATTATTATTATTAATTTAGCTGATATTTTAACCTGCTCGTTTCTATTATTTTGGTCTCTTTTGCGGGCAAGCGACTATGCGCATGGCCGCGCGTGCGACCATGCACGGTGTCCGTTCCTAATAAACAATGTTTCTTTTTGGTCGATTTTATTATTTTCATTTTCTTATTAATATTAAATTTCTTAGAATTTATTGGGATATAAATGTATCCTTATTTTTTTTATCTTTATTTACATTTATTTTCCATTTATTTTTTTTTCTTTTTTTTCTTTTCTCTTTTTCTTTCTTTCCCTTTTTTCCCTCTCCCTTTCTTTCTCTCCTCTCTCCCATCGTGCGGACCCTCTCCTCCCCTTCTCCTAAACTCTAGCCGCACCATCCCCTCACATCGCCGGACCTCTGTCTTCCCCGACGACCTCGTAGCGGCGTCCCGCACCCCCTCCGGCGACCGCACGCTGCCCTCCTGCCCTCGGCCAGCCGCGTGCCGACCCGTCGCCTCGCCTCAAGCTCCCCGGCGTCACCCTCGGTTGCTTCGCACGACCGGACCCACGCCGCCCTTCCCTTCCGGCCGGTTTCCGGCACACCGCACCTTCGGTATCCTTTTTCCTTTCTCTATTGGCCTTCCGCACCGTTGCTTGTGGGTGTGTTTCTCCCCTTTGGTTGTTTCCTTAATTCATGGTTTTGTCGGGGTAAGATTTTTGGTTGCAATTGTTTTGATTTTGATGCAAAGTGTTTAATATTGTGTTTTTAGGGTCAATTTGGGTCGTTGGTGGATTGTTGTGCGGCGGGAGTTTCACGTCAGTTTTGTGGAGTTGGTCTACACCGAGGTTAGTGTTTTTAGGTATAATTCTTGTTTGATGGATTTATTTTCTCATTTAGTTAATATATCATGTTTATTAATTAGTTCGTTTGGTGCGAAATTGGTTTTTAAGAGAGTTTTTCATGCGTTTTATATTTTGTTACATGTTTATATAAAAAGGGATGCGTTTTTTTGATGAAAACCCATAGCGTGTCATTTAATCGTGTCTTATAATCTGTGCAGTTATTTTTTTCAGCTTTGTTGGTGAGTATCGTGTTTTGAAGTGGCATTGGTGTGTGTTTTGTTGTCAAATGAAGTTTTTGCGTGAAATTGAGGGTGTTATTGTGAAAATCATTGAGGTTCTATTTGGAAATGTTTAATAAATGGTTTAAGTGATTTATTAAATTATTCATGTGATGCGAATCATGTTTTTAAATGATTTTGGCGTGCATATAATTTTAAAATAGGATTTTGGTTATTCTTTGGGGTGTAATGTCATGGGGTGTTTTCTTGAAAATGTTCTATTGAATTATTTAAGTAATGTGAATCATGAATTGGAGTGGTTTTGGGTGATGTTTGGGTCTTTGCCGATGCGTTTTTAAGTAGTGGGTAATTTTTTTTACAGAGTGTGTTGGGTCCCGTTGATGTGGTTTCGGGCAGCAGGTATTAAGAACACATACATACACATGCATAGGTAAGACATATATATATATATATATATGTCCTATTTGTACATATTCCCTCATGGTGTGGGGTATATGTGCAATGTAGCTAGGAGTATTTATATATATATATATATATATATGAATTCATGTGCGTGTATGTGCAAACGGTCGGTTCGAGTGGTCATCTTCAAACAACGACATGTTTGAGGTAGGTTTCCTATGCCTATGCCTTTAGTTTGAATTTCATAATTGCTTGCTTTTTTTGAAAATATGTTATATGTATATAAATGTTATATTTACATGTTATGAAATCTGGGTGCATTCTCTAGTAATGGTTATGCATTTGTTTTGGAAAAATGTAATGTATTACAAATTCCATTTGGACTTTCATAAATTAATTGCATCATTTTAAGAAAGTGTTCAAGATTGTTTTTTTTATATATGTAACATGTAGATCGTTAAATTGGGATTTCTAGAAGGTTTTGCAAAGAGTTTAGATGATTATATGTGCAAAAGTTAAAACTATTATTTGTGAAACCATAAAGCCTGTTTGGACCTTTTGGAATGGTTTGTAAAATTGGAAAAAACCCTTCCTAAGGCAAACCCCCTTGGTTTTAGAAAATGTATTGTATGTTGAGTGTATGAATACGTGCCTAATATTGGGGCTTATGCTTTATGTAATGTGAAAGAGGGGAATGCGCTTAAGGAGGGAGAATGGTGGTGAGAGGTTTAGCGAGTTTTTAGGATAAAGAAAGTGTGATGTTCATTTCTTTTCTTTTGATAAAAGCTCACCACCTTTTTGGAATAGAGCACAATGGTAAACCCGGGTATCTAGGTGGGTGACCAGGACTAGTACTCTAGATGACACGGCAGGGGTCCGTCCCGGTTTGTCTAGCAGGATTGACGCAACAACACTAACTAAACATATGAATTTCTGAGGGTCGTGGTCTTCTAAGCCACGTTTTCTGAGGGTCGTGGTCTTCTATGCCACGTTTTCTGAGGGCCGTGGCCTTCTAAGCCACGTTTCACCGAGGAACGAGGTCTCTAGTTTCCCACTTGTTCTAGCTACCTATAGGGATTGCTCATGGTGCTCATTTGTGACATGCTACTAGCGGTGTAACTTTATTTTCAGTTGTTTCATACTTGAGGTATCTTTTTGTGAAAACCATATTTTAATCCAAATTGGTTTCTTTTCATTTGAAACGTTAATGCATGCTTGGAACCTATTTTGAAAATGTAGTGGGAGTGAAAAGCTTTACTTGAAAATAAAAACTCGTTACTTGGATTTGGAAAGAAGGAAAACATTATTTTATTATACCTTATTTTTCAAACTGGCATGATTGGATTTCTTACTTAAGGCAGGGGCATAGGGCGTGGTTACATTTTGGCTTTCCTACTGAGCATATCGGTGATCATGCCTACTTTACTTTTCCGTTGCAGGTTTAAGTCTTGGATCGCTCTTGGGAGCGAGTGTAGTTGACGTACCGTGGTGATCCACGAGGTCACTTGAGGTATGTCACGTTTTGTTTATTCCTTTTTCCGCTGCCACGTTGTTTAGTTTTTTTCCCTTTTATTGATATGCTTGTTTAGTTTATGTTTATTCATCCTTGTCTTGGGCTGAAATCGTTCCCAACTGGTTTATTTTTATGTCCGACGCTAGTTGCCAACTCGTGGGGATCGGGAACGCCCTTCGGGCCATGTCGCGGATCGGGTCGGGCGCCGGGTCGGATGACGCACCGGCCTGGTTCGTGACAGAGAAAGAGGACTAGAGGGTGACATACTTAGCAGATCAATAATCTCATTAAATTTTACCGATTTTAGTATTAAGAATAAATAATATTATTAACTTATATAATTGTAATTATTTTAGAAAACATGATAATAAGGATTCAATAATGAGATATTGAAGTTTTAAATATGTTAATTGAATTTTATCTCTTTTATACTATTTAAAATTTAATAAATAAATATTTATTTATTCATAATTGTAGTTAATAGATAAACATAAATTTTTATGTATATTTATGAATACTGAGAAACAATTTATATATGAATATACATGATATAATATTTATTTATATAATTAATGAATAAATTTTTTTTAAAAAAAATATTTTGTTATTCACTGTTTAATAAAATATAAGAATGATTTATGGATTTAGTTATTTTCTTAATGGATATGATTTATTTTGTTTAATTTAATTTAAATAACCATTAATTAATCTATTTAGATAATTTTATTAAAATAAATGTATTTCATTGAGTATAGGAATGATAATAATATTGGTAAAATAAATTGGTAAATAAATATAATAAATGTTTGATAATGGTTTATTAAATAAATATTCAATACTAACTGAAATTATATATTAAAACATATATCATTATAGAAACAAGGAAGGAGTTTTTTTCCATAATAGAGAAAACAACTAATGAATTCTTTCAATAACAGGAAAAAATTCTAACCTTCCCTCTCAAGAACATAGAGAGAATAATAGAACCCTTTTGTGATTAATGGTCTATAACATGAACCTATAGGTTCCTACACTGTATCAAAATGGATACCAAAATCATCTTTTAGGGATTCATAGATCACATGTGGATATAACATGATGAATACATTCGTGGATTTTCTATTACAATGAGTACATGGGAACATGACAAACAAAATGTCAAAAATGATCAAAAGGAATTCCCTATTTCAAGTAATTAATGTTTATAAATATATATAAATTAAATATGAATTATATTTTCTAGGATATTTCTGTGTTTTGTTTATCATGTTCTTTAAATTTATCTGTTGTAATTAATGGGATCCCAATAAAAATTTCCAAGAACCCAATGACTTTCAAGTAGTATTCAAATGTTCACATTGTAATTTATAATTAAATGTTAACTATTTATTAACATCTCATGCTTTTTTATTTTTTCATTAAATTAATTTTATTTTTAATCCAAAAAACCTATAACACTTAATTTAGGGGTTTTATAGCCAATAACAGGTGAGAAATGTAAGATGAATTCTTGAATATCCCAATATGAGGTTCCCAGGTTGTTTGCTACATGAATGGGGTACACACCATGAAATATTAAATTATTCATCATGTACCATTTTTTAACCACACAAGGAGTGGTCCATAACAATCACATTTCACTTTAGGGAATGGTTCATGAAAATATGACATTCCATGTATTGAATGCAAGCACAACACATTATTTAAAATGGTTTACACCACAAAGATTTTGTGTACATGTCATATGAACCCACATGATTTTGAATATATATGAAACACCCAATGTAATGTGGTTAACTATGAAATTTCATTACTCACTACATATTGGATACTATCCGACAAATATGTCTAGATGTTAATTATAAGGAATGTAACATTTTTACACATAATGTATCACTTAAAATCCCACACATGATATATGTTGAGAGTCTATGGAATGTTCTATGGGCTAACACATGTGATTATTTAGTGATAAAATGAACAACATGACATGTAGATGGTTTTTCATACTGTCTTATAAATATCATTCAATTCTTGGTACACATCAAGTGACTTTTGGAATTTCTTATGGTACAAATTCATAATGATTATTTTGTGCATAAAGAATTCAAATACACAATATGTAATTCCTTTTTAACATTACATGTTCCAAAAAAGTATTTTTTGTGATAAATTCCACATACACTAATGTTATTCAATGTGTTCATACACACCGAACATGTTATAAAGCTTTTCCCTTGAATCTATACTCTAAATAAATCATAACATGATATATGAAAAAACATGTCTTGTAGGTACACAATACATGAAAAATAACATATATATCATGAGTCAAACAAAAATATTAGTGAATATAAATGTCCTAAAATAAATAAATTCTATATATGGATTAAATCATTTATAAAATCCACACACAGTTTAGTTTCTTATGTACACAAAGGGTATTTTTTATATTCAACCAATGGATTTAATATGATGTAGATGGTGCACAACATGAGGCATCACTATTAAACACAGTCCACATAATTATTTTGAATAAGAATTAATTTCATTCAATTCATTTAAAATTTTGGTGGTTTAAAATGTTTTTATATTCAAAGGTATATTCAGACATAGCATCAATATAATTATTTAACTAGTTAATTCCAGAATATTTTTCATAATCATAATGAATTTTAATGATATCATAAAAGTCTAAATATATATCCATTTAATGTTATGATTGATCATGATCTTGACTAACCTATACAATTTTTGGGTTTATTTAATTTAAGTATTTATTATATGGTTACTGTGATAATATTTATTTAAATTAAATATGATTATTTGTTAATCTTATATCCACACATTATTGTGTATCTTTCTAGGTTTCAACAATTTATTTTGTATTATCCCAATACCTCCCTCCTGTGAGTGTGTAATTATTTTTGAAATATGGATCTCTTAGTGGAAAGAGATGTTTCATGGCCCAAGAAAAGCTAAATCCAACGAAGGGGGTACATCGAAGAATATAGCAATGATGGCGATTAATCAAGTATGGTGCTAATGTAGTTATTTCTATTAGGTTAAAGGTTTTTTTTATTCTTGATTAATCAACATATTTCTAAATCTCATGATAATATTATGTAAATAGTTTATTTCATATGTGAAAAATTATTTCTTTGTTTATTTTCTGCAAATTTTATTTTAATGAATGAATACAATCTAATAAATATAAAAACTTAAAATCCATGAAAGTATGATATAGAATAACATAATTATGTTTAATTTTAAGTTTTATATAATATTAATTTTCATTTGATGATTAAAATAATCAATAATTACACAAAAGTTAAAAAAAATAACTCAATCAAACCATTAAGTTCATAAAAAAATTTAATCACATTAGTTTTAATGAAACCATATGATGATGTATTGTATGACACTGACCATGATAATTTCATTTATTAGGAAATTTCAATGAATTTATTGTGATAACATAACTTAGATAGCATCACGATTAGTTTCTCCCACATGACATGGTATAACATGGGAAAGTGTTAATGAAATTAGGGTTTTGGATTTTTAGGATTTTATAGTCCACTCAACTTGTCAAGGAGTTGTGAGTTTAAACAGTTGGAATGAAAATACTAACTAAATACCTTTTAAGAATTTGATAAGGACATAATCTATGCTATTTTAAGGAAAATATATATCCTTACAACTAGAATATGCGAGTGACTGGATATTCTGGACTATTTCTAGGACCTGATAAAATGATGTAAGATTAATAAAATAAATTTATTTTGTTATAAGAAGTATCCAATATAATTTAATAAAATATTATTTTATTTATTATAGAAAAAATGTAATGTGAAACTATAGAAACACAATGATCATTCCTATAAACACAAAATTTCCGCTCTAGACAAAATTTATAGGAGTGGTGGAGGAACATGTTCAGAGTAAAACTATATTTTTGATTTATGGAGATTCTCTTTTGTTGATCAAATACCTTAGTACATGAGACAAGGAAGAATGATATCCAATAGAAAATGCAAGGATTATAACTCAAATATCATTTTAGTCATGTTATTAGTTATATCAATAGAAATAAACATGAAACATAAAAAATGGATGCATAGAACAAGATAAATCATCTCTCAAAAAATGAAAATGATTAATATAATATAAAGGTAAAATTTATTTTCATTTCACATCACAAGTGTATATAGGAGAACATATACCCAACAAGTGATATTTCATTTGAGATGATAAAGTATTTTTATAAGGTAGTGTTTTTTGGATTCTATATAGTTAGAAAATTATCCTTTAGACTCGTATTATTATACTCTACCCAAGATTATATATATCAATTAATACATAAAAAATAACAATAAGAAGAACCCTCTCCATAATCATTTAAATATAAATATACAAGATAATAAGGATTGATGGGAACATAGTTATTTATTTCTTTTCGTAAATGACATGAGTGACATTATTATAAATACAATGAATATATTAGACTAAATGGTGATTTTGAAAAATCCATTAAAGATAATAAATTCAAAGATATATAATTAAAAAAGGTTATTTTAATTATATAAAAAATTTCATCACTATAGGTGGATCATTAGTGAATTGAATTAGTATTATATAAAATAATTTTCAATATATTAATATGTATTGTTATTCTATAAAATTAATTTTTTTGTTATTAAATAAAATATGTAACTCACAAATATGTATCTAATTATTGAAACTAAGGATTTTCTAAATATTATAGGAAGGAAGATGAACATTCTAAGTAGTTAAAGGAGGATGATTTTTATGTGCACTATGATATGAAAAATAACATCTCCATGAATATTGATTCTCATAAAACTGAAATTTTATATAGAATTTTAATAATTAATTTATCTCAATGTCATATTCTTGAAACAATAAGACATTGTTTTATGTTTCAAATCCATGTTTTTATGGTATATCACACTTTATTAATATGTTAAATTTTTAAGAATCACATATTCCCAATATTGAAAATAATTAATGAATATAAATATAAGGCTCAAATAATATCAATTTATGGTAATATAATTCTTCATAAAGTAAAAAATAATTTAAATTTTCATGTATACACACATAAGGGTGTTTAGAATTTTGGATTTAAAACTCATAATTATTTTTTAGACATACTTTTTATATTTTAATATAAAGTGAACTTTGAGAATTACAGTTCATAAAACCCTAAATCTTATAAAATTAGTTTATATTGATATGTGTGAGCTATTTCAAGGATAATCAAGTAGTAAATTAACATACCTCATGATATTTCATTAATTATTTTTTGAATTTTCACTAGATTAATTATTATACATGATAGATAATATAAGTTCATCAAAATAAATTATTTATATAATATCTTATCCAAGAATTCATTAGTCATGTGAATCAGTACTATATCACATAAAAAACACCTCAAACATTATATAGATAAAGGTAATGATGGTAGGAAATGGAGTATCAATGTTGAGTCTTATATGTATGGAAAGTCTTCTATAACTCATTTCAATACATGTTTCATAAAAAACAACATTAACATATAACCATATTCTAGTTATATTAAATAATATATATCATATAAGAAATAATATGATGAAACATATTCTTTAATAAATTAAATATTTTTTATGATATTTTTTTGTTAATGATAATTTTAGTAACAAAAAAACATCAACAAAAAACTTTATTTATCATAGTTAATTTTCATAAAAGATGACTAAGTTATATAAATTATTTTTATTGAAATATATTGGACATTTTATTGACTATATTCCCATAATAATGACTCAATTATCTTTTTTGATAGTTGTATCATATAAAATTTAATTTATCTCAACGATTCAGATGCACATGATTTGTTATTAAAACAATAACACCACTAGATATTGTTCTAGTAGTTTTTCTAGAGGAACATACTATAGAAAATAAAAAAACAATATTTGGATCTAAACTCAATATGATAGGTGACATACAATTAAATGTGAATAAGGAATCTAACATGGTTTTGAAAAATGGAAATACTCTATGATTATAAGGTTTATATTAATTTTAAAATGGATTTTATATAATAAAATTTGATTCTGTATTTTGGAATTTTTTTCGACTTTATGTAAATCGATTTGTTGGCACTCAAAAAGAAATTAAAAGTGGATAATAAAATTTGGAAGATATAGGAAATGATTATTTTCTAATGGTATCAAGAAACATCAAGGCATGGTCTCTATAAAATCCATTTTCCATTAGTTGTGATGATGCAATCCATTAGAATTTTACTTTTTATAGAAACATTCTATTAAAGTTTAATTGGAAAATAAATTTAGTGAATAAAATTCTTGATTGAAACTTTGTAGAATATTTCTATTATATATAACCATAAGGTATTGATATAATATAAATTTTCAATAAGGAATCTTAGCTTTAGAGTTCCATTTGTGGATTGGAGAAAACATCATGATAGGGGAATATTTAATTTAACTAGGAAATACCAAATTTTCGTTTTATTGTAAATGAATTTGACCTATTTTACACAATTTTAGTGGGATTGATATATTTTTTATGTTTAATAGGTTTATATCATATGTATAATATATTCTATATTCTACTATTAGATTAAACTATGTTAACAATATTTTTCATAGAACTAATTAATGTAATAACCTATGTTTTATCAATTATTATTTAATGAGATAAATCTATATGGTTTCATAGATCAAGTAATAATAAATAAATTTATAGAGTATTTAAGAATAAATGATTGAACAATTTATGAGAGAATTGTCCCCTATTCCACATGAGAAAAATATCTTCAATATTATCTTTTAAGGCAAAATTGTAGATTATAATCATTAATAGAATTCCATACCCTTAATAAATTTGAATATATCATATACTCGATGATATTTATAAATAATTTATTTTTATTATGATTAAATAATCATGGGAATGTATAAAATATATCCAAGAGAAATAAAAAATCAAATAGTCAAAAAATTCCAATAGTACTCCAGAATGTACGAAGGTCATGTTCCTGGAATTAGGAGAAGTGGGAATACTAGTTATCTCTGGGATTAACAAATTTCAAAGAAATTAATTTCTCACATGTATCATATAATGGATTTGTAAATAAAAAATAGAAACTGTCAAGAGAATTTGGTATCCAAATATACATATTAGGGGTACATTGTAGCTTCAAATGCATGTGAAGATGTATTTTAATCAATGATTTTTATATATTTTTTACTTCTGAAATGATGGACCAACATTATAAAAATATATTTTAATAAAAAAATAAATATTGTATTAATAAAAATGTCATGATTATAAAATAGGGTAAAAGATAAATAATCAGTTCATATCTACTCTTATGAGTTCTTTCAATGAAATGAAGTCATGTTAAATAGAGTGTCAATAAAAAGAACATTGCAAACCCATTAATTATAAACATCTTTCAAAAAAGGCATGTTTATCATAATAGGGATATCATGTTGTTAGATTGTGTATTAGATCTAGTGTTAATATGTTTATATTGTAATTTTTGTTCAAGAACTAATTTATTTTTTAATTTAGATTACTAGAATATTGATAACAACCTATCACTTGATGATTATTATTCTTAGAAAAATTAATGCCTTCATTTTCATGGAGTATTATCTTATTGAATTATAACATAAGTTCCCCGCTATAATGAGGTCCTAGGGATGGTATGAAAATATTCTTAAACATATATCAATTATTGTAGAAAACATATGTCTTGTTAGACAAACATCATGTTAGATTATTAGGTTTCATATGCTCATAATACATTGATATTTTTTCTCATGATTTTTGAAATTGGTGATCTCAAATAAGGGGTTTCGTGTGAAAAGGTACAGTAATAATAATTCCTTATGTTTCATGTGAAATTGAATATTACTATGTGCGAATATCGGAACTAGTACATAGTAATTAGAATAATAATAATTTATTTAATAAATCATTTACATTGTAGTATGGATGAAAACTATAATGACTTATTTTTAAAATGAGGATAATGAATTTGGTTCAATATAAGTGTTAATGAATTATTGGAATAAGTAAATGAAATAATTTTTCATATCCATATGAATTAAAGGATTATTTTCTAGCCCATTTATTGAAAATTAACTATCTGATTGGGTCCATGTCCATTGTAGTTAATTGAAAAGTTCATTTCATAATGTTAGAAATTTGAAATCAAGGATGTAGGGTGATGATACAAGTATGCAACCTACATGATGAGATTATGATACAAAGGTATTATGTAAAGAATTTTAGTCTGTAGGAAGGGTTTTTCAATAAATATCTAAATGAATTCTATATGAGGTACTTAATGTGTTTATGGATTTTGATCATGCACTTTAGGAATGTTTATTGTGTACTATATAGTTTGGTTTTACACCCTATGAGAAGTGGCGGGAATTAGGGTGCCTTCAATTTTTTTATTTCTATAGATTAATTAGTTCTTAAATTCACATTTGTAAAGAACCCTTGAATATATCTTGTATAATAATTCTAATTCAAAAAAGTAAAGATCTTGGATACATGATTTTACCTAGTACATCTGTAAATGGATACATCCATAGAGAACATATCAATGATGTATTGATTTACCAATGAACAACTACTTTATAAGCATCAGATTAAATGATTTTGGAAGAGCTCACTAATATTCCATCGTACATGACCTCCACCTACCATCCAAGCATTATGTTTAATATGGATAAAATGATTATAGTAAATACATAGGACAATCTCATAAAATATCAACCAAAATAATCATCAATAAATAACCAGGATGTTATCCGTATTATATAATATTCAAATAAATATTTATCAACAATATACACAACACATTCCTCTTCTATAAATGATTTTCAATGTAACATATATTGATCACACATCATAATGAAATATTAGATATCTAAAAAATCATTGGTGATAATATATTTTTTATTGATCTTAAAATATCCACACATACTCTATAAATTTTTCACTTTGAATATGTGATACCCTTTAAAATTTTTACTAGGAAATGTAATGTACGCTTCTATAATTTTTAAATTTTAAATTAAAAATTGAAATCAAGGTAACATCTAGATTTTATAAATTACAGCGTGGTTTCCCCATTCATGTAATTATAAGTCACAATTTCCCCTGACTACATTCAATCACTAGATAGATCATGGTGTGATGAAATTATTAATGAAATTTATATATTAATAATAAAAAACAAATATGAAACATTTAAATCATATATAAATATCATTTGATGGTGAGAGATGAAGAAATGTACCCATTAATTTGTAATTTAATTGATGGGCTAGTCGTGATGGAACTAATTTTCATGGTTTGAGTAAATTTAAATAGAATCACTAAAAAATCCCTATGAGACTTTAGTGAGCTATGATTATAAAAAATTCATATTACACAATATTTTAAGATTATTCATTACATTACACAAACACACACCTCGGGATCCTAATACCATAGAGTATTTGAAAACTTGTAATCATATGTAACTAGTCCATTCCTAAGAAACATTATCTACCAAAATCATCTTTATTACTATAAACCCTATTAGAAATATCATATGTAATACATTTCATTATAACCTAGGTATTTGTAACATAATAAAGGGTGACATTGGAATTATATTAATGGTAAATAAGGGATATATGTTAGCATAACATGAATATATGTATACGAGACCATGAGAATAAAATTTTAAAACCATACCCTACATTTAAAAGAGCATAATACTGATTTGTGGAATAATGTTTTTCATTTCCTAATACATCAATAATAAGGGAATAAAATAACATGATCCATGATAGCATAACATTATCATAACACATAGATTTTTGGAATTTATATAAGCATATAAAATCATTTCAATATTAGTCATGTTTCTCTACCAAGGCTCCGACAGTTGAATGATTTCCTACCTCAAAACATAATTGCAGTCAAGTTGCACTATCAAGACCATAATAGAGAACAATTCCACGTACAAAACCTGGTTCACTCTCCATTCAAGTATAGTCAATCTCGTTATATATAAATCATTACCAAATTAATTTGATGATGATATAGGTACCACCCATATCATATTGAAAACCATATTGATGTGTTCTAAAAGATCCTAAAACATATGTTACATCAGAACCCATAAAGTTAAATGGGTTTAAAAAAACATTTAATTATATCTTAACTAGTAAAAATGAGACATGTTTCACAACAATTTCATCATTTCATCACAACATAACTGGTGGAAAATGATGTTGGATTCATTAGAACATTATCAATGTATAAAATGTGGAAGATCATGGGTTTCATAAAAATAAAATAAACATAAACATAAACCATTTATTTAATTAATATGAATTGTATCCTTGTATAATATTCCAACTAAGGAATATTATCATTAATGGATGTCAATATAGATGCAAAATGATTTTGACAAGTAATTTTAAAAATTTACTTAGAAAAATATGCCTTCCAATTTGAAAAAAACATTTCAAAACAGAACATATTTTCAATGTATTTTTATTGAAAAATATCCTAGAAAACGAATAATATTTTTTTAAATAATTGGCATAGGGATGAGATGTTTTTTCGCGTTTTAAACATAAAAAAATGATTCCTATATTATTTTCGTTAAAAGGAAGACATGATTTTTTTTTGAAAAAGACTTGATGATTCATTTACATTTATTTTTGTAAATTGTAAAACATCCTGAATATTGTCTTTTAAAAATAATAGGATAATATTAAAACAATTTTGAAAACATTTTTAGAAAAAATTTTATGGAAAGGGTTCATTTTTCCAATCGGAGTTATGAATTATGTTGTTTTCAATAAAAAACATTTTCACAATTATTGTTTGTAACAATGGATGAAAAATGGTTATAATTATTTAAAATTTCATGAATAAAAATAGGATAAGAAATTATTGAGTTTAATGACATAAGGTTAGTAATATGTTTTCATTTGAATCATAATAATAAAAAAATCCCAAAAAATGATGATATTGAACCTAAAATTCTTACCACTTTGGTAAATTGAAATTGTAGCCCATGATATATTAACAAGAAAGTAAACATTAAATATCACTTGGATAAATAAAATTACAATATTACATGATAATTTTTCTTATATATTCCACGTGAAAGAATATAAGTGCATTATAAGACACATGTCTCAAAGACGGAATATTTATACAAAATTCTATTACTGCTTTCACGTATTTTGAATTGTAAACCATCTGAAAGGTAGATCATAAAATTGATAAATAAATACGAATAATTTTTATTGGATGTATTATAAAATAAATAAATATTCATTATGATACCCCAATCCCTTTTCTCATGTAATAATAATATTATGGTTATATTCTAATTAATTTTCAGGATATCCGAACAAAACAATCAATAAAACCCTAAGGAATGTTATTTAATTAAACATTGAAGTGTTTAAATTAGTGAAAGATAAAAGGGAAACCATACTATCATAAAATACCTATTAAGAGACCTATTATAATTACAGGGAGACCACCCAATACAACAAAAACCCCTGGAACATAGTAATGGTCCTTCGAATCTATCACATTAAACATCAGTATGGCCAGAGCTACTGCAGCCACACTGAGAATTAATGAAATGATGTGAACCATCATTACCAAGATGTTTTGAATATGGGAAACCCTTATTCATGTTTTTATAAAGCACTAATTTGACCATTTCTTCTTTATGTCACCGATGAATCTCTAACATCTATAATTATAGTCCTTTGGAATTCTAGTTTTTCTATTTTTTAAAGTATTCAGGAAAATTGAGATTTTCTAGTGTTCTAAGTTAAAGACATAACTTTTAAAAATTTCTTTAATTAAACTATTATTTAAATTTTGAAAGTATAAGTATATTAATGTTTAAAATTAATTTTAAAATATAACTATTGTGTTTTATTGAAAATATAGAATGAGGTGTGCATTATGTTTGTAAATTTGAAAAAATGATTACAAATACGTTTATTAATTAAAAGTTATAATATAATTTGATTAATTTACTTTTATATTTCAATGATTAAAATAAAAATCATGTTTTATAAAATATATGATACTATTTATATAATGAAAATCAATATATTAATTTTTAATGATGGTTTTTATAAAGCAATTTACTCCACAAGGGCAATCCCTCTAGTATGACCAAAGGAGGTAGCACACACTAGGCTAACAAGCCTTGCCTTAAGCCTCAGCACAGGTCATCGCATGGGTGTGTACATGTGCACCTCAAGCGCGCATATAAGATCTAGGTTGCGCGCCACTGTGCGGGGAAGAATGGTGGAATAGGTGGATATAGAGAACGCACGCAAGAACACTGGTATGGGAAAATAACGAGAGGGAGGGGAGAAGAATTATGAGCTAAGTCTCAGAGATATTAGGTTATAAGGTAGTGGAAAAACACATCCCTTTTTGATGTGGTATGGAGAAAATCAACCGGTATCACATCTGGGATGTTAGATCTTGTCGCGAGTGATCGAAGCCATCCATTTCAGTTCATCCTTCGATCCCCAACATACAAAGATTTCTCTCTGCATTTTTACCCAACATATGATCAATCATGATTTAACCGCGACCTTTTATGTTTTTTTAAAATACGACATCATTCTTTAACCGTCCAATAATGTCAAAATTTAATCTTTATTAAACATTCTTTTTAAATCTCACAGACTCACCCAAACTGTCGAATCAAGGCAAGATCTAATCTAGTCCGTCCGTTTGTTTTCCAGATTTTTTTCATGTATAGTATCTTTTTCCTCTTACAAGAGTGGAACTAGTAACATTTTACACACCCACATGCAATGTTTTTCCATGCCCATGACCTCAGTTTTTCCCTTCACTTTTTTCCACAAAGACTGATACCCTCAGCCATTTTATAAACTGATTGGGACTTGGTTTTCTAGAAAGTGGTGTTTAATATATTTTATATATTCTATATAATATTGTTTATATACAAATCTCATTTCACCCACAAAACCCCTGGTTGTACTTCTTCTCAAGCCTCTAGCACGGTTCCTTGGACTTCTCGTCCTCCATAAAACATGTAATGGATTAATTTTCTAGGGTTTCTTATTGTAAAACATATATACCATCATATATACATGAATATATATATATATAGAGTTTTATAATTCATATGAATATTAACTCATAGTGGGTTTTATAAATGTTTATTTGGAGTATATAACCCATTCAAGGGATTTTATTTTTGTTTTATATATGGAAAAACTTTTATTGAGTTCCACAGTTATACACATATGTAAATAATTACATAAAATATTGAACAAATCCAACCCTACCTGGTTTGAGTTTTTAAAATGTATTTGAAAATTTCTCAATAAGGTTTTATGGTTTTGACCACTTTACAGGGTTAATCATGTATTTAACTACAAGACAGAGATAGATATATATATATATATATCATATCATATTTACAAAATGAAACTATTTGGGGTCTTTCTTCTTATTTAATTTTATTTTGTTAAAAATGATATTCAAAAAACTTGTAACCCAAGAAATGGGTTTATTTCTTCTTTTTAATAAATTAAAAAACCAGGTTTGCAATGGTTATGTGTTAATGAATATATATTTTTATGTTTATGTAATAAAACCGAAATGGGGTTTTCACAAAACCTATCCCTATTTATTAAATTATGTTTATGAAGAATAAAACTATTTCAAGAATTTATTAAATCCTATTTTGAGTTATACAGATCATATATAAGTATATATATAAGATTTTTCAATGAATTTCAAATCCACATGAATTCATATATTTCGAACATGATTTCTAAAGTATGTGGTATGATGGTTTTCATGTTCAACCATAGATCTACATTCCCTCATGAGTACAAATGTTTAATTATTTATTATAGGCATGACCATTTCTCAAGAAATAATCAATACTTTATATTTCCCAATTTTCATAAGAAATGAACAGGATCTTTTAATGATTATATTTAAATATTTTCTATATCATTTAATATTACATGGATAAAATGAGTACGTCCATATAAAAACATGTAATCATGGTTTTGTAAAAGTTCACATTCATAATGGTTTAATACAAGTGTTGTTATTTCATGTGACAACCCATCATTTTATGTGTAATAGTTCTTACTACATGTGTAAGGGTAGTTGTTTCAATTCATGCACGTCACTTTTAAATATGAAACTAACAAATCTATTTCTTTTTCACTCAATTCATAATTCAATTAATGATTCTTAATGTATGTAAACTATATGAATTAATAATGTTTGTTCCTATATAGTATCAAAACTACAGAAATGAGACCATACTAAGACATATGAGGAATGTGTTAGACTTAAATTATGTGACGGGTGATCCTAGAATTATACAGCACTCCAATGCATTGGGTAATGTGATGAATTTCATGAGATATGTGAAATGATGTTTGAATAATATTATAACTTTATCAAAAACTATTTGTGGTTGTTAACAACAATTATAATGGGTTTCTATCTGTATGTTCTTGGTGAAATTACTTAACAATGTATGGAATTATAAATTCCCTCACTTTGAAATGGTAAATGATCGACCAAGGGATGTTCGACTAACAAAATATCCCTTGTCTAAGAATCTTTTATGAATATGGTTGTGAAGGCATAAGACATAACAATGTCAGGTGATTGAATGTTATACAAGTAAATGGTATCTAATGTTATGGTTTTATGAATTTCATTTTAAGTGCTAATGAATCATGATATGAATGTTTATGTTTACAACTATGCTTTTAGAGTAGGATTGATAAATTTATTATCTATACACATTTTTGAGTTTCTGGTATACGTATTTTCACTCAGATTCTTGTTTTATTAGTGTTTTTAAGTAAGCCCAATTATCTTGTATAAAAGGTATTTTTGAAAAATAGTTTCAAGTAACCATTTAAAATATAGATGATGTGCCTCAAAATGTAATGTTTTTCTCTTATGAAAACATTTTTAGATTGTTTCAAAGTTTTTGGTTTTAATAGGGGAATTTATTTAAATGTTTCAAATCCTTTACTGGGCATTATTATGCTCACCATACATTTTAATATATGTTTTATTTTATTTAGTAGGTTATTCTATGCTTTTAGTACCCTTATGTGATGACATCAATATGAAGCATAACCTTATCATGTTTTGGATGAATTGTTTTAGGAGCATCTGATTTTCCAAAACCTAAACCAAATCAATCCTCTATATTGTGAAAATATGTGTAATTTTTATATGTTTGTATTTATGAAAACAATTGCAACAAAATTTTACAAGAACCGATTCCAGAATTCTCAGGTCAGGGTCATGATATTTGCTATCAGATGATGGGTTTAGATAACTCTGGAAAACCAGAACTGAAAAAAAAATTACTTAACCATTACTAAATATGATGTCTTCTTAGTTTTCAGATAGAAAAAAAACAAATTTTTTTGTCTCTTCTTTTTGGGGCTCTATAAACTATAGTTTCCATAGCCAGCCATGACAACTTTGTAAATAATGATCACATTTGTATGACATGAAAACACCTATACAACATGTCAAACTCTCCCTGTGTACATCAACTCCACCGAGGAGAGGGTTTAGAGTACCTATTTACAATGAAAATAAAATTTCCATCCTATGCACATCGTGGAAAGTACATCGAGGGACTTTTTGGATGATTCACCATAGCGGAAGGCATATCATCTCTCATGTATTTCCTAAAAGTAGCAGGAGTGGGTGAACTTTGGCAACATATATGTGCCAAATCATGTCCAATGGACATTATGGTCATGTAATGGACTTTTAAATCCTTGAAATCAATTCATTCTATTCTTTTTATAGGCATCATGTACATACTGATGTATCTTGGATTTATACCCCTCATGTATCACTCTGGAGACACCATAACTGTACCCCTGAGATTGAACCAGACTACTCAGGTTGCACTCAGTTCTGGGAGATCGAGAGTTTCAAATTTGTGTTGGGGATTCATGTAGTTGGGAACTGGGGTTAGAATTAGTCTTATGTGTTTTTTAGAATTTGTATTATGAAAATAAAACTTTTTCTTCTTCTCTCTCTCGCCTTTTTAGTGTTTGTGATTTTGGATGAGTTTCACTGATTGGACATTCATAAAATTTTTTGCCTTCAGATGGAAGGACAAACCCATATCGTTTATCTTACCACTGTGGTACTAGAGGCCATTATAGTCAGAACCAATTTGAATGAATATCATCCCTTCAAAAACCAGCGCTGAACATGAAAACATCTTTATGAGACATTGAAAATTCCAGACATTCTCGGATCCTTCCAAGGAAATTCCTATATCTACCATCGCATATCCACTGTCCAACTTGCTGAGTACAGGGGAAGGGGAATGTATCATGAAGTTTTTTTTCCTATGCTTCACCCTATCCCAAAACATCATGGCCAGGGAAAGGTTTTAAGAGGATTTCTGGGAAGGGAATCTTTGTGCATTCTATGTGCACAATATCATGATCATTAGTTTGTATAAAAACGTCCACAACATTGACATTCTCATATGAGAGATTGTTCAATGAGGTCTTAAAGAGTTCTTACATTCATACGTCTATAAACTTTCTACCATATGAGCCTCCCTCTGGAAGCACAATTGTGAATTGAAATAGTTTATCCCTTACTGTCTGAGGTGCATCTGTGCTAGGGAAGCGGAAGAATTGAACACCAATTTGGGTATTCAGCTGGCCGTACCCGAGGATCCTCCATGAACTGGGATGTTGTGAAGAAAGTTAGAGAGTATTTTTAGCATGGTTATATGAAATGAATTGTGAGGTTAAAATTCCAATTAAGTGGAGGATAATTTCATACCCCACCCTTTTCTCATGTAATACTAATATTATTCTTTTATTCTTTCTAGATTTATTAACATCTGAAAAAAACATACAAAATAATCATAAGGAATTTTATTTAATTAAACACTGAACTGTTTACATTACAATAAGATCAAATAGAATCCATACTACCAAAAAATACCTTTTAAGATACCTATTAGAATTACAGGGAGAGTACCCAATAACACAAAAATCCCATGAAGATAGTAAGGGTCCTTCAGAACCATCAAAATAAAAATTAGTATGGCCAAAGCTACTACAACCTCCAAGAGCATCAGTGGAATGATGTGCACCATCATCGCCCAGACATTTTGAATATTGAACACTCTATTTCATAATTTTATAAAGCCTTAATTAAATAGTTTCCTCTTTATGTTATAGATGAATCTCTAACGGCTATAATTATAGATATTGGGAATTTTAGTTTTCTTATTTTTGAAAGAATTTAGGAAAATTGATATTGTCGAGAGTTTAAGATAAATTAATATCATTTGAACATGGTTTTGATTAAACTCTTATTTTTATTTTTAAAGGATAAGTGTATTATGTTTTAAAATAGATTTGAAAATATAACTCCTACGTTTTCATGAAAATACTGAAAGAGGTGTGCATTATGTTTGTAAATTTCAGAACATGATTACGAATACATTTATTAATTAATAGTAATTATATAATTTTATTTTTGTAAATTGATATTCCAATGATTAAAATAAAAAACATGTTTTATAAAATTTTAGTTATTATTTAGATAATGAAAATCAATATATTATTTTTGAAAGTTGGGTTTTATAAAAAATCTAGCTCACAAGGGATAGCCCTCTAGCCGGGCTAAATGAGGCAGCATGCGCTAGGTGGAAGAGAACAGCCTTCAGCCTAAAAACAAGACAGACCATGGATGTGTTTGCACACACCACATGAACACGGTGAGAAACTATGCTGCACGCCACCCTGTGGGGGGGATCGACGGTAAGGGTGGATGCATAGCATGCCAGCAAGAACACTAGAATGGGGAGGAACAGAGAGGGAGGGGAAGTGAATTCTAAGCTAAGGATCAAAGCTTATAGGTTATAAGATAGTAGAAAAACACATCCGTCTTCCATTGTGGGATGGTAAAAATCTGACGGGATAGAATCTGGGCTATCAGATCTTGGCGCATACAATCAGAGCCATCTGTTTCAGTTCGGCCTTCGATCACCAGCAGTCGCGGATTTCACTCCACATTTTTATCCACCATATGACCAATCACGATCTAATTGTGACCACTTAATTTTTTTTAAAACTTGGCATTATTCTATCGTAGTCCAATCGAGTCAATATTTAATCTTGACTAATCAATCATTTTAAATCTCACGGATGCACCCCGACTGTCGGATCGAGGAAAGATCTAATCCGGGTCGTCCATTTGTTTTCCGAATTTTTCTCATCTAAAGATTCTTCTTCTTCCTGCATGTGATGAACTAGTGCATTTTTACACACCCACATGCACTGTTTTCCCACATCCGTGACCTTGGTTGGTCTCTTCACTTGTTTTTTTACAATGACCGACACCCTCGGTCATTTTATAAATCGAGTGGGTCTCGGTTTACCAAAAAGTGGCGTTAAAATTATATTATAAAATCTATATAATATAGTTGATATAAACACCTTGTGGCACCCCAAACCCCTCGGTTTTCCTTCTTCCCAAGCCTCCAACACATTTCCTCAGACATCTATTCTTACTCAAAACTAGTACGGGATTAATTTTCTTTGTTTTCTTATTGTAAAAATTATATACATTTATCTATACATGGATATATATATACACACACATATATATATATATATGTGTAGTTTTATACTACTTCTAAATCTTAAGTCACATTTGGTTTTCTAAATGTGTCTTTGGAGTATATAACCCATGAAAGGGTTTTTATGTTTCTTTTCTATAGGAAAAACTATTTTTTGAGTTCCAAAGTTATACACATTTGTATATAAGTACATAAAATTTGGAACAACTCCAATCCTACCTAGTTTGATTTCATTAAATTTAATTGACCACATTCTAATAATTTTTTATGGTATAAAGCACATTCTGAGATTAATCATGTTTTTAAATTTAAGAACATTATATATATAATATCATTTTTACAAAATTAGAAAAATTTGTGTCTTTATTCTTCTTTAATGATATTTTGATAAAAATGATATTCTAAAAACATGTAACCCAGGAAATAGGTTTATTTTTTCCTGTTTAAAATGAAAACCCATGTTTTTAAGGGTTATATATTAATGTATATATATATGGGTGTATGTTTATAAAACAAATCCGAAATGGGGTTATCACGTAACCTGTCCCTAGTGATTAAATTATATATATAAATAATCCAACATTTGCATGAATTTATAAAATCTTATTTTGGGTTATGCAGATCGTATATATGTATATATATAAGATCTTTCCATGAATTTCAAATCCACACGAATGCATATATTTCAAACATGATTTCTCAAGTAAGTGGTATGATCATTTTGAAGTTCAAGACTAAATATACATTCATGCATGAGTACACATGTTTAATTATTTATTTTATGCATGAACATTTCACATAAAATAATCCATACTTTTTTCCCTAATTGTCACATGAAATTATTTGGATCATTTATTGTTTATTATTTAATATTTTATATAACATTTAACATTTAATGGATTTAATGAGTATCTCAATGTCAATATATGTAAATATGGTTTTGGAAAAGGTCACATTTATAAGTGTTTAATAAAAGTGTTGTTATTTCATTTGACAACCCATCATTTTATGTGTACTAGTTCTTACTACATGTGTAAGGGTATGTTGTTTTAGTTCATACACGACATTGTTAAATATGAAACTAACCAATCTAGTTCATTCCACTCAATGCATAAATCAATTAATAAATGTGAATGTATGATAATTATTATGCATTGAGAATGTAAGTTCCTACGTAGTATGAACACTATGGAATTGAGACCATACTAAGACATATTAGGAATGTATTGGACTTAAATGATGTGATGGGTGCACCTAGAATTATACAGTGCTCCAATGCATTGGGTAATGTGATGAATCTCATGATTTATGTAAAATGATGTGTGAACAAGATTATATCTTTGTTCACAAATATGTGTGGTACTTAACCAAAATTATTATTGGTTTCTAACCATACCTACTTGGAAGAAAGGCCTCAACAATGTATGGAAACACACATTCCCTCATTATGTAATGGTAAATGATCGACAAATGGATTCTTTGACTAAAATAATATCCCATTGATAAAAATCTTCAATTAATACGGTATGGAAGGGATAAGTCATAACCAAGTATGCAAATCTAATGATAAACAAATAAATGATAACTAATTTTAAGGTTATATGAATTTCATTTTTTAAGTGATAATAAATCAGTATATGATTGATTATGTTTATAACTAGGCATTTAGAGTTTGATTGATCAATTTATGAAATATTCATATTTCATTCATTTCTTGTATACGTATGTAGACTCTGATTCATGTTTTTTGTGTGTTTATAATTAAGCACAATTATCTTTTATAACAGGTATTTCGAAAAAATTGTTACATGTATCCATTGAAAATATTGATGATGTTCCATGAAAAGTAATGTTTTCCTCTTAAGAAAACTTCTTAAGATTTTTTCAACATTTGTTGTTTTAAAAGGGTAATTTCTTTAAAAAATTTAAAAACCTTACTGGTAATTCTTATGCTCACTCTACGTTTTAATTTATGTTTTGCATGATTTAGTATATTTTTCAATGCATTGAGTACAATTATGTGATGACATCAATATGAAGCTTAACCATATCAAGATTTTGGATGAAGTGATTCAAAATCATATGATTTTCCAAAACCTAAACCAAATCGATCCTCTATATTAGGACAAGATGTGTAATTTTCATATATTTTTATTTATGAAAAAAATTCACACCATGTTTTAGGAACTGATTCCCGAATTATGGGGTCGGGTTCATGAAAGTTGGTATAAGAGGTTCAGTTTAGATAACTCTTGAAAAGCAGAACTGAACAGAAAAATTACTTATTCATTTCTAAGTATGATGGTTTCATAATTTTCAAATTTAAAATGAAGATACCAATTTTCTTTCTCTCCCTATTGAGGCTCTAGAATCCATAGTTTCCAAATTCATCCATGACCACTTTGTAAACTATTTACACATTCCTATTACATGAAAACACCTATACAACATGTCAAACTCTCCACGTGTACTTCAACACAACCAATGAGCGAGTATAGAGTACCTCTTAATGATGAAACTAAAATTTCCTTCCTATGTAACTCAGGGAAATTATTTTCAGGGTCTTTTTGGAAGCTTCATCATAGCAAAAGGCATCCCATCCCTCATGGATTTACAATATTCTAGAGAAGCGGATGACCTCCTCGTGACATATATGTTACAAATCATGTCCTATGAACATTATGGTCAAGTAATGGATATTGAAATCATTGAAACCAAATCATTTCATTCCTTGTACATACATCACATACATACTAATGTCCCTCGGCTTTAACCCCTCATGTCTCACTCTGGAGAAACCATAAGTGTACTCATGATATTGAACTAGAAAACTTGGGTTGCATTTGTTTTAAGGAGATTGAGAGTTTTAAAATTGTTTTGGGGATTCATGTAACCAGGAATTGGGGAAAACATTAGTCTGTGGTGTTGTGTACCAGTACTTTTATGAAAATAATACTTGTTATTTCTTCTTTCTACCACCTTTTCCGTGTTGGTGCTTTTGGAAGAGTTTCACGTATAGACTTTTCAGAAAAAAAAAATTTATATAGAGGAACAAACCCATATCTTATCCCTTCCCATTGAGGCACTAGAGTAAATTATTGTCAGAACCTGAATGGAAGAATAAATTTTCTTCACAAACCTATGAATAACATGAAATCATCTTTAAGAGGTATCAAATCGTCTATACATTATCTTCTCCTACCAAGGGAATTCCAATATCTATCACCACATTACCACTATCCAACATGCTGAGTATAGGCAAAGGGAAAAGTACCATGAATATATTTTCCAATGCATCATTCTATCCTGAAACATCATGGCCAAGGAAATGATTCAAGTGGATGACATGGAAGGGAACCTTCCTACATCCTATGTGCCCCAAATCCTGAGCTTGAATTTTTATAACCACATCTACCACATTGACATTCATGAGCAATAGACAGTTCAACGAGTTCATAGAGTGTTTTTTCATTTAGACATCCCTAAACATTCTACTATTCGAGGCTCCCTCTGGAATCTTGATTGTGCAATATATGATTTTAACCTTTACTGTTCGAGGTGTGTCTAGGCCAGTGAAGCGGAAGAATTGAACACCAATTTGGGTATTTAGCTGACCTCACATGAAGATCCTCCATGATGGGGGATATTGTGAAGAATGTCAGAGAGTCTTTTTACAATGGTTATATGAAATAAATTGTGAGGAAATAATTCTAGATAAGGGGGGAATAATATGACGCCACAACCTTTTTTCTCATGTAATAATAATAATATGGTTTTATTCTATTTAATTATCATGATATTTGAAAAAAACATTCAAAATAAACACATGGAATTTTATTTAATTAAACACAGATGTGTTTAAATTACAGAAAGATCAAAGGAATGCCATACTGCCCAAAAATACCTATTAAGAGTCCTATTAGAATTACAGAGATACCACCCAATATAAAAAACCCCATGAAGATAGTAAGGGTCCTTCGGATCCATCAAAACAAACCAGAGTATGGCTAGAGCTACTATAGCTGCACTGAGCCTCAGGGGAAGGATTTTCACCATTTTGTCAAGACGTTTTTAATATAGAACACCTTGTTTCATGTTTTTATAAAGCTTTATTTTATCCATTGGATATTTATGTGACCGATGAATCTGTAACGACAATAATTATAAATTTTGGTAATTATAGTTTTCCTAATTTTTATATTATTTTGGAAAATTTTGGTTTTAGAGTGTTTTATGTTAATTTAACATCTTTTAAACATGATTGTAATAAAACTCTTATTTAAATTTACATAGGATAAGTTTATTAAAGATTATAATGGATTTTATAATATAACTCTTCTGTTTTAAATAAAATACCAAAAGAGGTGTGGATTAGGGTTGTAAATTTGAAAACCTGATTACGGATACATTTACTAATTAAAGGTTCTAACATAATTTGATTTGGGTACTTTTATTTTCCATTGATTAAATTATAAAACATGTTTTATAAAATATACGATATTCATTGTATAATGAAAATGAATATATTAATTTGGGATTTTGGGATTTATAACAAAATTTACCCTAGAAGGGTCGGCCCACTAGTCGGGCCGAAAGAGGTAGCATGTGCTAGGAGGTTGAGTTTAGCATTCGGCCTCAGTATAGACTGGCCCATGGGCATGTGCGTCTGCACCACAAGAATGCCCATAGGAGCAAGGTTGTGCACCACTACGCGGGGTGCCACATCATCATGGGTGGACATAGAGCACGCCCACAAGAACACCGGTTTGGGGCATTACTAGGTGGGATGGGAGGAGAATTCTGAGCTAAGGCTCAGAGCTCTAGGGTATTAATGTGGAGGGGAAATGCATCCCATTTTAGATATGGGATGGAAAAAATCAATTAAGATCACTTCTAGACCATCATATCTCACCACATGCGATCTGAGATATTCATTTCGGTTCAGTCTTCGATCCCCCATAGCCGTGTATTTTTCTGTGCGTTTTTACACACCGTCGGATCGATCATGATCTAATTGTGAAAATTTATGTTTTTTAATCATCACCAGGCCATAACCGTTCGATCGTTTCATGATTTAATTTCGACCGATCATTATTTTTAAATCTCACAGACGCACCCCGATCGTCGGATCGAGCGAAGATTTAATCCTGGTCATCTGTTTGTTTTCTAGATTTTTCTTATCTGTGGTGTCTTCTTCCACTTGCATGCACTGAACCAGTGACTTTTTCTACACTCACATGCACTGTTTTTCATGCCCGTGAACTCGGTTGGTCCCTTACCTTATTTTATACAATGACTGACACTCTCGGTCATTTTATAAACTGAGTGTGTCTCAGTTTTCTAGTAAATGGCGTTTAAAATATTTTAGAAAATTTCTATAATATATTTTATATACAAATATCATTGCACCCCAAACCCCTCATTTGACTTTATTATCTAGTATCCAACACATTTCGTTGAACCTATCCTCATCCTCAAAACAAGTAAGAGATTAATTTTCTCAATTTTCATGTTTTAAATCTTTTATACCTCTATGTATACATGGATCTGTATATATAAACACACATATAAATATATATGTTGTTTTATACTACTTCTGAATCATAACACCCAGTGGGTTTTCTAAATGTGTATTTGGAGTATATAAGCCATGTAAGGGATTTTACGTTTCTTTTCTATGTGAAAAACTTTTTATTGAGTTCCACGTTTATACACATATGTATATAAGTACATAAAATTTAGAATAACACCAATATGGCCTGGTTTGAGTTCTTTAAATGTAATTTAAAATTCTTTAATGATGTTTTAGGGTATGAAGCACTCTTCAGGGTTAATCATGTTTTGAACTATATGAATGATATAAATATATAATATTGTGCTTATAAAATAAAAAATGTTTGGGTCTTTCTTCTTCTTAATGATATTATAATAAAAATGATATTCTAAAGACATGTAACCCAAGAAATAGGTTTATTTATTATTGTTTAAAAACGAAAAACCCAGGTTTTTAATGGTTATATATTAATGTGTATATATAAATATATATATTTGTATGTATGAATGATTTTGTATCAAATCTGAAATGGGGTTTTCACAAAACCTAACCCAACTGATTAAATTATTTTTATGAATAATACAATAGTTTCAAGAATTTATTATATCTTATTTTGGGTTATGCAGATCATATATAAGTATGTTTATAAGATTTTCCATGAATTGCAAATCTACATGAATTTATATATTTCAAACTTGATTTCTCAAGTAATTGGTATGAAGGTTTTTATATACAAGCATAAATATACATTCATGCATGTGTATACATGTTTATTTATTTCATTAAAGCATTAACAATTCTCAAGAAACAATCCATTCTTTTTTATTTCCCAATTATCACAAGAAATGATTTGGATCATTTAATGTTTATGTTTTAATGTTTTATATAACATTTAACATTTCATGGATTTAATTATTATCTCAATGTCAAAACATATAAACATGTTTTTTTAAAAGGTTATATTTTTAAGGGTTTAATACAAGTTTTGTTTTTTCATGTGACAACCCATCATTTTATGTGTACTAGTTTTTACTACATGTGTATGGGTATGTTGTTTTAGTTCATGCACGCCACTGCTAAATTTGAAACTAAAAAAATCTTGTTCTTGCGCAATCAATGCATAATTTAACTTATGTATGTTAATGTATTCAAATGATTATTGATTAAGAATGTAAGTTCATATATTGTATGATAACTATAGAAATGATACCATAAAAAGACATTTGAGGAATGTATTGGTCTTGAATGATGAGCTGGGTGTGCCCAAAATTATACAGCACTCCAATGCATTGGGTAATGTGATGAATCTCATGAGTTAATTAAAATTTTGTGTGAACAAGATGATTGTATTGTTCACAACTATGTGTGATAGTTAACAAAAATAATGAAGGGCTTTTATCTATACAATCTTGGCATTAGGTCTTGATAATGTCTAGAATTATACATTACCTCATTATGTAATGGTAAATGATCGACCAATGGATTGTTTGACTAACTAAATATCCCTTGGCTAAGAATCTTCTATGAATATGGTAATGATGGAATAAGTCATAACCATGTTTGAAAATGTAAAGTTATACAAGGAAAGGGTATCTAATGTTAAGATTATATGAATTTAATTTTAAGTTCTAATGGATCAGGATATGAATTCTTATGATTAAAACTATGCTATTAGAGTTGGATTGATCAATTTATGAACTATTCACATATCATGTATTTCTTGTAAATGTACGCGCACACTGATTCATATTTTATTAGAGTTTTTATGTATGAAAATTTATCTTGAATAAAAATCCTTTCGAAAAAATGATTTCATGTGACCATTAATAATATTGATGATGTTCATTGAAAAGTAATGTTTTCCTCTTAAAAAATCATTTTAAGATTGTTTCAAAGATTGTTGTTTTAAAAGGGAAAATTATATAAATGTTTAAAAATCCTTACTAGGCATTATTATTCTCACCATATATTTTAATTTATGTTTTACTGGCTTGAGTATATTATTCAGATCTTTGAGTACTCTTATGTGACGACATCAATATGAAGCTTAACGTTATCCTGTCTTTGGAAGAAGTGTTTCAATAGCATCTAATTTTCCAGAACCTAAACCAAATAAATCCTCTGAATTGGGAAAAAATGTGTATTTTTTTATGAATGTAATTATGATAAAAATTTCACACCATGTTTCAGGCACCGATTCTAGACTTCTGTGGTAGGGTTAATGACATTCAGTACATACACCCATAAAAATAGGTGGTGAATATAGAACATGTCCCACATAAGTAAAAAGGGCGACATAAATCCCTTACATTAACTATTCATTTTCATAATAAAATTAAAACCTCATATATAGTAAATAAAATATTATCATTCAACAATTTAATAATAATATTTATATATATACATCTATATATTATTTTCGTATGACCTGTGAAAAACCATTTATTAAAAAATCAATGTTAAAGATTCATTTTGAGTAAAAATAGATTTTTTATATATTTTTTGAATTGATATTTTTTGTCCCAATAATTTTATAATTTTTTGATAACCTCCATAATTTTAACCATTATATAATTATAATATATATTCACTATATAAATTTTAAGGAATACATAAAATATAGTGATAGGAAATGAAATACAACATTCATGGAGAAGTTTTGTCGTAAGTACACATGAATGCAGTTTCGATTTTATGATATTATAGATATAAAGAATGTTAAATGATATATTATCATTAAATAATCAATTTAATTTCATATATATAATATTTTCATCAAATCCATCCTTATTTATTTTCTTGTAATGGATGAATGAATAACATCACTTTACGAGGTGGTAGTCCTTTGTACACATCATAAATATTATTATATTACCATAAAATGGAGAGTATGAAAGTATGTGTGATTTAATAATTATATAATTATAATAATATAATAAATATAATATATAAATGATTCCATTATTAATTCCAATATTGATCGGTGGTATTAGATAAACAAATGACATCATTTCATGAGGTGGTTGCATATCATACACAAGACTAATGATTTTTTTAAAAGATTTGATGGATGTATAGAAATTTCTATTTCATGTACATTACATAAAAACATATAATTATATGTAATATACTGAATTTATTTTATCAGAATGGTATAATAAAAATTTAATTTTGTAGTGTAATAAATAAAATAAACAACCCTTATTGTTGAACCTTACAACTTATTTGGGAATCTTCCTTAGGTTTTCAAAAAAATAAATTTGGGGTTGGATTTAAAAAAGAAATAAGTTGTATAGTATGAAAAAAGGTAATTTTCTAAGTGATTTGGGATGTTTTTTTCTGATCCAAAATGGTTTGAAGTAGCGATGTAGGGATGAGTGTGGGTGGCATTTTATAAGATAGGCAAGTAGCACAATAGATTTTTGTTGAAAATATTTTTGTATACCCACATATTTTCCAAATAAAGTAACCATTAATGGAATATTGTTTATAATATAATGAATGTAGTAAAATATATCCAGTAAGTGGGTTTTTAAAATTTCTCCTGACCATTTTACCCATTACCTATTATGTTTAGCCTCTGATAAACGCATTTGATACCACAATCATTGTAATTAATGTTAGCTATTTTAATTAAAAACTATTATAAATAATTAATCATAATTATTTAGATAAAATAAATTTTATTATTATTTATATTGAATCCATTTTATTAAATCCAATTCAGAAAATTGGATGTATTTAATTTAAAAATAAACCCCACAAACACAATGGAAAGCAAGTTTTAATGGACTAATTTTTCAATTTCTTTCAATGTTTCTATGTAAAAATTAAATATGAAAAATTCATAAAAGACATAAAGTGTATTAAGAGATCAATAATTGAACTATTTTTTCTTTAAAACCAATTTAAAATATAACTTATCTTTATAAATAATATGAACAAACAAGCAGTTATTAATTAAAATTCATTATTATTGACTATTAATTCTAAATATCAAACTTTTCCGAATAATATTAAAACTTTTCCCTAAGATAACTTATAAAAATGAAATAAATAGTGAAATAAATTTTATCAAATTAATTTTATAATGTTTTCAAAAATTAATTTTAATCATGATCAAAAAATATATAAATACATTTATTGTGAAAATAATATTTTCGAAACATGAAAAGACATAATCAAAAAAATATGTATTTTAGTATCAATATTATTCTTATATATATAACCATTATAATTAATTTATATTTAATTCTATTAATATCACTATATTTGACTATTATATCATATTAGTCATTTTTAAATAACTGTATTTATATTACATTTTTGTTAATTAAAATTCAATGTTGTGTGTAATGAAAGATAAACTAGTTGTGGCTTGCAACCCACAATGTTAGGGAAATTTAATTTATCTGAAAAAATTGATTCATAAAAAAAATTTGGGTTATATTATACAACCTTAAAATTAATCTCTTCCTTTAAAATTTTTACTCTTATAAAAAAAAAGTGGATTATCTGGCCTCATCCTATCTTATGGTTCCCATGTAGCTTACTCAAATAAGTGGATTATCCCCATAATAATGAACATGTCACTGATATTATATCATAGTACTTTTTCTATATGATAAAAAATATCCAATTTTTTTCCTCATAGTAAATTTCATTCACTAGTGGTACAAACACTAATTTCAGTACATGTGATGTTTATTGTATGTACTTCCACTGGAGGGATACATGGTTCACCTCAGAGAGTTGAGATATGTTTTTTGGTTGTATGAATCAACATCTTAATTTTCCTTTTCTTTCTAGATATTCAAGTGGACCAATATACATATGTAGTATTTTCTATTTCTTTCAAAATATCATAAAATTCTTCAATGTAAATTTTTTTAGAAAAAACATATAACCATATTTAAATTCTAGATCTCACTGACGATTATCTGCATTAAATTAAAAATGAATTTTATATAACATGATAAGTTTCTGAGTGGCTCAAAAATTCATTCACATTTTATCCTTTATATCAGAACACAACATATTTCCTTTTCTAACTTCATTTCACATTGTTAGAGCTCAAAATTTCATGTCATAGAGGACTTCATAAGTATCCTCTTGAATGATTTTTTAAAATGTATTTTTCTATTGAAACACTACAAGTGGATTCTCTTCATCCCTAACACCTTTTAAATATATGAGATAATATATCAACATTTCCTTTATAGTTGGAATTGTACTTTTAAACTAAAAATATTTATGATTATGATATGAAATTATGAAACTCAATTTCATATCAAGAGTATGATGAAGACATCAACATATCATTGATGTAAAACTATGATCCTAATCATACAAAATAAACTGTTTTACTCTATGAAACTTTACCAAGCCCTTCATATATATTATGGAAGAATGATCCTGAGTGTAATATTATTTGATATAAATGACGTGTGAGGACATTGTAAGGGATTAACCAAAATACATATAACATTTTCCCCTTAAGATGTTTTTGGGTCAAATAATAAAATCCATTATGACATTATCCAATTTAAATTCTATCATGTCTAAAGGATGAAATGACCATTAAAATTTTGTATCAAATCGATATATTTATGAGATATATCTCACTCTGATTGAATATTTATCATATCTTTCTTAATTCCATCCCTCCATAAATATTCTTTTAAATCAATATATTTCTTCACACGTCTAGGATGAATAGAGAATGAATAACTATGATATTGGAATAAAAAATACTTCTTTAAATCTAGTATGGATAGAACAAAAACATTATTCCAGGACTATATAATTCCATTAGGATCTATGATAGACAAAAAAATCATTCCAAACTTATTTTTTAGATCTATATATTTCTTCTACACCTCTATAGAATTATCATGGATAGATGGTTGAAAATTAAATTAAACAAGGTAATATTTTAACCTTCGATCAGGATTTCTTGATCCATCATCTGAAGATAAAAAATAGTAGAAATTTCATGATCCTCATAAATGATAATATAGTTTTATCCTTTCAATTGAATGCATCATCCACCTTGTTTGGTTTCTCAGTGTGGTAATGCGTTGATTAGTAATAATAATTTATCATATCTAACCATCTTCTGTGGAACATGGACAACTCCTTCTAGGTGAATATATACATGAAATGATTTTGATCAATATATATTATCATGACATGAAACATAAAGGGTCTTGAGCTATAATTAAACTATTCCCTCTTCTATAGGCTAGGGGTTGGCATCCAGCGCTAAAATAATAACAAACCCCGAGAGGCTTTTTCTAAAGTACCTATACACACACGCATGTTAGAAACTCAATGGAAATGTGTAGAGGGGACAAAAAAATAAAACACTAATATATTTATAAACCACAAGTATACATCATCCCTTAAATAGTACATATATATAAAAGTAAACTAAAAGGGAATGGGGAAAATATACGCCCAACCAGAAAACTTTGACAACCTGGTAATAAGTGGAAAAAATAACTGAGAGAGCCCCGATCATGGATCCCATGATATGACCTCTGCATGCAGTCCAAGCACCCCATATCCCTACTATCCTCTGCAATCATGATCAGTATGTCTATGATCTATAGGTTAACACCTCGTGGGGGAAAATCCAAAGTTGTGGTGTGTATAAAAATGCTTAGTAGAATTCCATGATTTCTCAAAGGAGAAACAAGTGAGTTACTAAATAGAGAAGGAGTTGATAGAGCTATGTACAAGAAAATAGTATAGCTCAACCAAAAAATTATGTGACATAATACAATCCAAACATGAGTATCTATAAATGGAGAGAAGATACACTTATTATCGATCCATCGCTACCTATAGTAGGAGTGTAGACTCGTCCAATCACAAGAATCCATAAATAGAAAGCATGCGGCATACCCTGGACATCTTTGCCTCCCCTTGAAGGCGAGTAATAAAAACCCAAGGAGTGGGAACTAAAAATATGATATATATATATATACACACACTAATCCAATGTAGCGTAAATTAGAGAGTAAGGGGAACTCCATATCACAATTTGGTCCAGGAAAAGAGATACCAAAAGTAACAGAAGTATCCACCATCGATGCCCAGCATCCCACATGTCATCACAGAACTACAAATCAAAGTAGATCAATCACCTCACCTTGAGGCTATCTGATTTGGGCAAGGTTGTCTCACCTACATGGTTTTAGGTTGGATCACAAGGACACACCTTGGTGGTAAAAGCACCCATCTTTCTTGAGAGTCTAATGGAATGTCATGCTTTTCTCGTCATTATGCCGCATAGTCGAGAGATCTTCTCACAATGTTATGAACCCACCACCTAGCCCTACTAAAGGGTATGATCATAAGATTCATCAATGAACCCACTGCGCTACTCAGTTGGAAGGTAAAATTGAATGATTAAAAACCGAACCTCACCACCCATCCCCACTAGAGGGTATGTCCTGAATGAGTAACTGCAAAACCTCATTGCCCAGCAATGCTAGAGCGTAATCCCTGAATGAGTAACTGACGAACCTCATTGCCCTCTTTCACATGAGGGTAACCCATGAAATAGTATCTTGAGAAACTCATTACCTAGTTGAACTAGAGGGTAAGCCCTGAATGAGTAACCAATGAACCTCATTGCCCAGCTGCGCTAGAGGGTATGCCATAAAAGTGCAACTAACCAACCTCAATACCTAGCCTCATTGGATGGTATGATGGTACTTATCTAGTGATTCTAAAAACATAATTTTCAACATCATGTGTTGTCTCTAGTACGCGTCACACTAAAACATCGAGCATTTCTTTGATTAGGAATTACAGATAGAATATCTCGTATCATACTGTAAAATCCACTATAGAGGGCATCATCTTGTTCCATGCCAAAACACACTCAGGATATGCTACATACAGTCTAAAATCTAAGTTCAAAAGAAATAAATATGAGAGGTCAATGATTTTTAAAGTGGTACATTGCTCAAGTAGGTCCCACATGATGTGTGACTTCACCCCATCATCAGATCATATACCTAGCCATACTTGGGTACTAAAATTTGAACATGTACCCCTAAGAATGTAGGGATAGTCCCTTAGAACCCGACATACATAGTAAAAAATCCGATGGGCGCATGATGCTCATTTTTTATCCAGAGGACCAAAAGAATAATTAGTCTTACACCCCTCCTCATGTGGCTCATGAAAATTATACTACATCTCTTCATATATCTTCTATACTCTCATAAGAGTAGACGTTAACGAAAGATGTGGGATCAATTCAAATACGTCAAATATATATTCTACTAAAATTCCATTAATTTATCCACATTTAATGAGATCATGTACAATGATCTATATATTTAAACAAATCACGTCATTGCAATCCTTGGGGAAAACATGCAATATTGACTATTCATTCACCCCAAACGAACATCTGATGGAAAAGTTCCGATTAATCGCATTATGCTCGAATGACCTCCCATGGGGCCCATTACTTGGACACAAATTTATGTGGGAAGATTAAACCATTTTTTCCCCTGAAAACACATGGAAATGGGTATTAAAACACCCCCAAACAAATTTCGGTGGGAAAAGTGGCATTTCACTATAAACCGTGCGAGCAGGCCCTATGGGCCTCGAAATCTTTCTTCATGTAAACACTTGAAAAATCACCAAAAAAACGTCCACACTAATGTAAGGTTCTTTCCACTACTGATGACATTTCAATAAGATATCCCTTTTGAAATATATTTCTGATAATTATTTTAATAATAATAAATAAACAATTATTATTTTATTTAGGAATATTGTTCCATTGGGAAGAAAAAACAAAACCAAAATGATTTAAAACTTCCTCGAAAGGTCTAACTAAATGATAGGAACATATGTCCATAGATGGTGCATAATTGGATGTTCCATTTAAGAGAAAACACTATTTGATGGTATGGAAGACTAATTTGGGCCCGTTGAGCCCAAACCGGCTCGACTCATCTGCTTAGGCTGCCCCACCACGGCTTACCTGGTCTTTTGTAGCCAGCTTGTGGACCAGTGTGCGGCTTATCCCACCATTATATGAGGCTCGACCATATGCCTACTCCACAAGCTTGTGCAGCCAGCTGGTGCCACACCTCAGGACCCCAGGCTATGCAGACTCGGGGTTCTGGGTCTCGGCACCCCGATCTCCCCTCCTTGGTTAGCGACTGAGCATGACCACCGTGAGTTTTATCCTACCACCATCATCCCCAACCTCTCAAACTCAGTTTCCCAGTGCTCCACTATCGAACCGCACCGACATCCCCCCACTCATACCGCTTCTCGGCTTCGAACTCTTAGCATTCTTGTGGCCCCTGACATCATGGTTGACGCCACTTTCATCTACCATGATGTCACCGCCACCATCAACCTCGACCTCCTACTTCTATTCACACCTCTTGTCACCTCTATACCAAGGTCTCTAGTCCACCACAATGCCACTGCACACACACACTACTGTAAACCACCTGTGGTCCTCCACTTCCCAGCACAGCTGCCACCGCACTCCACTTGACTCTCGCAGCCCCCCCGGGGGACCAGCATCATTGGCCACCGGAGGTTCTACTCTAGTGGACTATACCAAGAGATAACACGATCACACTAGAGGTCTGAATATTATATTATACGTAGTTTTCTCAAGATCTAGGTGATATATCATCTACATCAGTATTTTCTCACTGATTCATCGAGGATTTGGCACGTCCGAAAATTTAGAAGAGAGAATGCTTTGACCAATAATTGTTAGAAGTGAGGGTTGGTGTCCATGTTCATGTAGCCGTTAACGGTGATTTTTAAAATGATTAATCCAAGGGGGAAATGGATTTTCAATGAAATATAGACTCATATCTTGAAAAGGATATATATCCAAACTTGAATCAGTGTTTCATTGGGGGAGATTGGTCCATAATGCTTCTGCTTCGATCCACAAAGGTTCTAATAAAGAAAGAAAATGAACGACTAGAGAGGGGGGAGATTGTTCATAGAAATAGAGGGTGATTTAGGGTATTTACATAACTATTATCACTAAAATTCAATTTATATGAATCCCACTATGATCGTAAATCCAAAGTAGACATGCCCTCCCATTCTATGTCACACCTAGGAAAAACATCCCATGTCAAACTCAACAAAAGTCTCAAATTTTTATTCGGAGAATTCATTTGAATGTTATTAAAAGTATCATTTTAGATAAAATAATTTTATTTAATTATTTTATTTACCGTTTTTCCCTTGGGACTTTTTTATACAGAAGCTCTACACCGACAAAACTTATAACCCTCCTTGTGTAAACAAGATGCTCAGGACACGTCCATGGACTCGTATTTCTGATATGAGTTATTTTTGGAGGATTATTTGGATTAATATATTAAATTAATAAATTTAAAAAATTACTTCATCCAATTAACATACTTATAAGGAGAGAGGGGTCAGAGAATCCTGTGTCGACCTATTTTATGTAACACCTAGGGTAAAAACGTCATTTTAGACTGAACCACAGTCTCATATTTCTTATTTGATCAACTATTTAAGTGATTTCTCATTTATATTATGTGAATAGTATAAAAACTCTAAATATGTTTTATAATTTATTCCAGGCTCACCGTGCCTCAGAATTTAATTCCATCTCAGTGACTAGATCTGTAAATATACATAGATACACATCAATGAATTACAGGGTGAAACTGGGTTTCTAAAACATTCCCTCCTTATATCATTCCATCCATGAAATTAAAAACTATGAAAAAAATTAGGATTCTAATCTCACATTTCGCTCTCCCTCTCCTATGAAAACATGCACATCACAATTTTTTCACAACACACAAAAAAAGGGAAGGTATGCCCTCATATGGTCTACTTCATTTGATGACCTGCATGAGAACATGAACATAATTCCTTCGTTCTGACATATTGAAGACGTCGTTCACCCACTACATCTATAAAGAGGGGGAAAGGTGGTAGGGAACCTTTTCATCTCCTTATCAATTTTGATAGCCTAAACAAACTTGGAGTATAGTTTACTTCCCCAGCCAAACCTATGCATTCCTAGTCGTGAGTCGAATCAAGGTTTGTCCCTGGAATAGGGTCTTGTGATTCCCTTCTTCATAATATTAATCTAGTGAAACACCCAAGGATATCTATACCCACAATATATCACAGTTCATGCATCAAAACCAAGAATTTATTACACACTCTAGAAGTGAATATGTCGACACCATCAACTGAAGTAAATTGTACCCTCCTTCTCTACTAGGGTCAACTGAAAGAAACTAACTGCTGTGAAACTTCCCACATCTATAGAGACTAGGATTTCCTACTAAGAGAATCTACTATAATTAATTTTATTTCCGGAACATAGACTAACTTGATGTCATAGTCCTGTAGGAATTTAAGCTAACACCACCATCATAGATTCAAGTCTCTCTGGGTGAAGATGCACCTGAGACATTGGTGGTTTGAGAAAACCACAAAGCACTCTCTCATAAGGTATCATATCCACATTCTCAAGGAAATGACTACCGCTTCCATCACCACATAGTGACTCACGTAGTTCTATTTAGGGGGTGTCCATCACATCGACCTGTACATGAAAGTAGTATCAAGATTAACATTGAGTACAAAAGGTACCGACGAGAAGTGTATGTGAGAAAAATCATTCAACATGAGGAGGATAGACACACAAACCATGTGGTATACCCTATGCACCTTTTCCCCTATTGGAAGGATAGTAATCCCCAAAAAATCACTCTTACAAACCCACTAGTCACACCTGTATTAAAGGGAGGTCAAGAAACAAGACACCACTAGAAAATCCATGGCTTTATCTGAAACACTACTGCACAACCCCTCTATGAACATTCAATGCATAGGGATTCATCCACCACACCTCGATATTATCCTCTTGCGGTGTCACTAACTCTCCCTCATGTTTTTCCTCACAACACTAAATCTCGTCATAGTGGGGGAAGAACCCCTCTTTCTGATTCATTCAAAGCTACATCGAACAACATAGACACAAGGTTTCACCAACACCCCACATCACACATGATAACTCCTTGAGTAAGTAGTTGGAATAAAATAGTACCTCATATAGTGTCTAAAAATTTATACTAAAGAAGGTAGAAAATACATGGAATGTACCTCGTATCTTCTTTTGCGTTGTATGATTATAGAAATCCATAGTATTCAGTAGCTATCCACAGTCCCAGTCGCTAGATCCCTGAGCCTGATGTGGGCCACCTAGTGGTGGTGGAAGGGCCTTGAAATTTCATCCACCAACCGTAGTTATTCCTTCTATTCATCCATCACTACCTCCCTGGGTAACACCTATCCCATCCTGGGAGATCCATGATCATGACACCGCCACTGTTATGACGGTGTATCAACCTACTCCTTGAGAAGATTAGCACATCGGGTCAGGTAGTCTCCTGCTACATGACATATCCCTTCATAGGCATAGCAATATAACTCCCTAGGTATTTCCATTACTCTACATTATCCCCAAAATTGTTTATGAGTCTTATCAATGGGTGGACTTCTACTTCTAGGGCTTTCCAACTGACCTCTACCAGTAATTGCAGATATCCCAACATTGGTGTGCCCACTATGAAAACTGGCCTACTGGTTCCCCTCTAATAGAAATACCTTTTCCACCAGTACGTACTCCATCACCCTAAGAATGGGGAGGATGCACAAGGTCACTACGCTGGTAATAATCCCCTCTATGGAGACCTTGATCACACCTTTGAGCTTGGAATTTTTTGTCATGGACCACGTCCAAAGAGTATCGAGTGTGGTCTATGAACCTAGTCACATACTCAACTACCATAATCCCTCCCAAATAAAGATCTAGAAGCTCCTGAAACCATACAGAGAATAATAATATTGGTTAATACTCCTACCAAAATAGCTGTTGTAAGTCATAACACAAGAGTTCCGACTCATCGCACATCGTAGTTTCCCGGCTCTACCAATGCCACACTTCTCCGTTGAAGGAGACTAGATGAAATAGCCATAATCTAATAGATTGGTGTCCAAACAAGCCTAAATAGGAAAAAAATAATTCTATCCAACCCCGCATACCTAAGGGTATGGCTAACTATGGAACCTTAGCGTTCTCTAATGTTGAAACTCATGGGGCGCGCTCAGAATGCACTCATCATCACCCAATGTTGTTGGTACTAACAAATGCCCCATGAGTGGAGGTTATACTTCCTACCCTCCATGAGAAAGGGTAATTTTATGAGGGATCCTAAATTGAGTCCTCATCACTCATAGAACTAACGTCATGAACCAGAGATAGTATCCTATTTGGATGTCATTGTAGAGGCATATTAAGTGTGATCAAGGAGTTCCACAGAAAAATGAGAATATTTTTATATATAAAAAATGATGGGGAGAAGAATCAAGACTTACAGTCAAAGAATAAATACTATATGATTCATGTACCTGTTTTACCTACTAAAATGTCTTAGCATGACGAGGAAACAAGCGGGTAATTATTTTCCTAGCAAATGGCTAGTTTCTCCACTAAAACCTCACTGGACACCCTAGGCTGAGAGCTGCTCTCGAGACAAGTTGACATTGTTTCCCTTAATCCTATCCAATTACTTTTAGGGATATTCTGAACAACATCCCACTAAAAGAACCACCCATGATACCACTTTATCATGACATGGAACATACAGGGGCTCTAGCCGTAACTACCCCAACCCTCCCTCTATTGTATAGGGGCTGGCGACCTGCGCCGAAGGATGAATAAACATGGGGAGGCCTTTCCTTATGTACCTATACACACACACGCAGAAAAATAAATGCTAAATGGAATAGGGAAAGGAAAATAATATAAAAAATTATATATATATAAACCACATGTATGAATCTACCTCTAAACAGTATAAGTACAAAAAAGTAAATTGAAAGGAAAAGGGTAAAAATAAACACCCAAGAAAAAGGGTTCCAATACCCAAAAAAGGTGGAAAAGTAATACCGTTGAGAGAGCCCCACTCCTAGATCCCATGCTATGACCACTTCATGTGGTCGATGAACCATGTATCCCTATGCTCATCTAATGTCATGATTAACCTATCAATCGTTTATAAGGGAACATTGAGTTCAAGAAATGCCCAAGTAGGCGCGATTATAAAAATACTGAGTAGGATGCCCCAAAGGCTCAAGAGAGAATCATGTGAGGTATAGAAAAGGGAAGTATTTGATAGAACAATGTAAAGTAAAATATTACATCTCAACCAAGCAAAGAAGTGAATTTATCTCCTCTAAACAAGAGGAGCTAGAAACAGTGAGAATTTGAAATTCTTGTTGAGTCTTTACAATATATAGTATGAGAGTAGAATCATCCAACCACGAGAATCGAGACATGGAGAGAACATGGTATACCCTACACAAATTTTCCTCTCTTGGAAAGAGAGTATCCAAAACCAAAGGAGTGGGTACTACAAATATGATATATATATGGTCAACAAAAGAAGACAAATGAGAGAGGAAGGGGATCTTCATATCATAGCTCAGCCCAAGAAATTGTTTTCCAATAGTTCATGAACTATCCACCGTCGATTACAAGAATCCCACACGTCAATCCTAAAATTCTAGTCGTAGGGGATTAATCATTGAAACTTCATAATATCCGCTTTGGGTGTGTCTGTCTCACCCGCATGGTTTTAGGCTGCATTATAATGGCACATATTTCAGGTAAATGTGAACCTCTTTATTGAGAGTCCAAATTCATGTAATGCACATATTGTATCAATTCCTCACGGTAAGGATATCATGTCACAATTTCGTGAACCCGTTACCAAGCCCTGCTAGCGGGAATTCTCAGAGGAGTCATCAGTCAACCAACTGCCTGGCCCAGATGGAGGGTATGCCTGAAAGAGTAAACAAAGAACCTCGCTACATAGAACCACTATATGGTATGTCCAAAAAGAGTAACAGATAAACCTCACTGCTCTTCCGCACTAGAGGGAAGCGTTGAAAGAGTAACCAAATAACCTCACATCCTAGCCACATTGAATGGTAATCCCTGAAAGAGTAACTGTTGAAACTCACTGCACAGATACCATATAGGGTATGCCTTGAAGGAGTAAACGGAAAACCTCACTACCCAGCTGTGGTGAATGGTATGCCTCGAAGGTGTATCTGAAAAACCTCACAGCCCATCCTTTCTAGAAGGTAAGTCAATATTGATCTAGTGATTATGAAAAAATCACATTTGACATCGAGTGTTGTCTCAGGTAGGTGCCACACTCGACACATCGAGCATCACCTCAGATAGGAAACACACATAGAACATATTGCATCATACTTAAGACTTCACTACATAGGGGACAATCGTATTCCACATGAAAAATAACTGAGGATAGGCCACTCGTAGTACAAAATCTGAGTTAAGAAGAAACCAATATGAAAGGTAGAATATTCTTAATGTGGTACACAACATGTTTGGGGCCCACATGATGTGTGACCCTTCCCCTTCGTTATACTATGTAACTATCCATACTAAGGTACTAAACTATGATTAAGTACCCCTAGGCATCCCGATTTACACCCAATGTACATGAAATACCTAGTCAAATGGCTAACAAGAAAGCATTGCTCATCATTGATCCAGATGTCCAAAAGAGTAATTACATAGGCACACCTTCTCAAAAATATCATGAATATTTAACCGCATCTCTTCACACATCTTCTACATTCTCTCTAGTGTTGAGGTCAACCCAAGTCATGGGTTCTCATCAAACACATCCAAAGGATACTCCATTGATATTCCATTTATGTTTCCACATTTAATGAGACCACAAACAAGGCACCATATATTAAAACGGATCATGTCAATGATATCCTTATGAAAAACCATTCAATATAGACTATTCAGTCACCCAAATGAATATCCGATGGAAAGATGAAATTCACCACATTATGCTCGAAAGAAATCCCATTGGTTGTATGATTGATCCCAGAATTTATGCAGGTGGATTACGCCACTGCATTCCCATAAGAAAAACACATGTAAATTAGTACTCAGACACCCCAAATGTATGTCTTGTACAGGAGTAGGATTTCACCATAAAAATCACAAACCCGGACATGTGGGTCCAACAAATGGTGTTCACATAAAAATTGAAAAAATTGTGTAACAATGTCCACAAAATGATCCGGGTTATGCTTCTTGCTGATGGAGTGTCAATTGGATGTCCCATTTGAATAATATTTTTTATCCAAAATTTCTATATATGAAAAAAATATTTGTTATTGGAATTAAGAATTTCATGCCTCCATGAAACAAAAAACAGAGAAAAATATCTCCAACTAACCTCAAAAGGTTCGTCTTGAAAATAGGGACTCGTGGCTGCAAACAATGTGTCAATTGGATGTGCCTTTTAGAAGATTACAACATTCAAATGCACGACAAACCGATTTGGGAATGTCCAGCCCAAACTGACCAGCTTCATCCGTCTGGGTCAGCCCAGCCTTACCTGCCCAGTTCACTATGGTCAACCTACATTCCATTGCACACCATGTCCCACCCTTCTCTGAGGCCTGATGGCCTAACACCTTGACATTTTGGCATAGTCAACTGGCACCACTCCTCATGACGCCACACCCTGCAGACCCATGGTTCGTGGGTCTTCGTCCCTTGATCTCCCCTCCCCGGTCACCACCTGAGTGAAACCATTGTGCTTGTAGGTGCTCCTCTATCCCTACACCATATTTCCCTACCTCTCACCCCTAGTACCCTACAGCTCCGCCACCAAATAGCACCGCCAGCACCCTCGGTCACGACGCCTCCCGACTTCATGCTCCCAACCTGGTCGTGGACTCTAGCATTCCAATTGAAGCCACCACTATCCACCTTCATGTCACCACTATTGTCCACCACATCCTCCACCAATTTTTCATGAATCTAGTTTCTTCCAGATCCTAGTAATTTCCTTTCCTTGACACTGATGCACATTCATGAAACAACTGACTAACTAAGATCCTCGTCTTCCCAGCACCATGGCTACCATGCTTCGTCTGACTCCCATGGATCGTCACCGCCATGGAACAATTTCCACTATTTCCAGAGGTTCTTTGAAAGTAGACCTTTTTGAGGTCCACCATAGTCACACAAGAGGTCTGAATATTATTTCAGACCTGGTTTCGTGATGCTTGGGTAGATATTTCATCATCGCTAGTGTCTAATCGACGATTCACCAAGGATTTGGTGTGTCTGAAAATTTAATACGAATAATTGATATAATAGAAATTGTTTGAGCTGAGAGTAAGGGGACATGTTTTTGATTCCATAAACAATGTTTAGAAAAATTAATAAACCAAGGGTAAAAGGATTTTCAAAGAAATCGTGAATCAGAACCTGAAAATGAAATAGATCCTACCACGAATCAATGTTCTATCATTGGTGGAGCATCTATGATGCTTGTGCTTCAATATGCCCTTGTTCCAATGAATATTTATACTTGATTCAGTGAATAGTGAAAATGTATGGATAGATATAGAAATATGAATCGTGGAAGTATAGAGAGAGATACATTTAGGTTTTCTCCCCAACCATAATCAAAATAATTATATTTATAAGGCCCCCATTAGTGAAAAAATCATAATTCACCATTACCTCTAATAATATGTCACACCTAGGAAAAACCCCCCACTTTGAATTCAATGGAAGTCTTGGATTTCCATTTCGTGCCTTCATTCGAATGTTATCAGAAGTATTATTTAAAATAATACAATTTTATTTAATTATTTTATTTTCAATTTTTCCCTCCATAATATTTTTCTATAGATGGTCCGGGATGATAGAAATTATACCCCTCATAGGGTAAACCACATTACGTAGACTAAATAATGGACTTGAATATCCGATCATAGTTACAATTTGAGTGTTTTTTTGGGTTGATCTATTAAATGATTGAACAACTAAATTAATTCACCCATTTAACGTACAACTAATGAGCGATGGGTCCAAACCTCCCACACCGACATATTTTATGTCGTTCCTAGGGTAAAAACCAAATTAAGGACCCAACCATGCTCTCATATTTCTGATATGATCAACCATTTAAAAGTTATACCATTTTTGTTGCTTTAATGGTAACAAAATAAATAATATTTGTATATAATTTATTTTGGGCACACCGGGCCTCAAAATTGCACGTTGTCTTAGTGGATATCATTGGAAATATATGTATACATATTCCAAAGTATTATAGGGTAAAAATGGGGTCTCTAGATATATATTAAATTTTACATTATAAATATATTTCCCACAAATATTTAATGAAATTTTACTGAAGAAATCATAAAATCATGAGTTGGGTTAATTTTGGACTCAAATATTCCATTTTCCTTGTTGGATAAGCTATAATAATGTCAATTTGAATAAGAATGAAGCACGATAGATTAAAAATTCTTATCCAATGTAGTCTTATATAATAATAGGTTCTCTAAATTATATTCTCGGTAGTTCATTATAATTTTCCTTACATTCATGTTCCTAGAGGATTATTAATCCCTTTTGATTTAACAAGGTCTGTGGGTTAGTTATAAATGGAAATTTATTCACAATCTATTGCTTATATCAAAGGGGAACAAGAAAAATATATATCTCATTGACCATGGTTGGTCATGGAAAATACAGAATAGCCTCCAACTTGGATGGATCTACCGATATAACCTATGTTTAGAATTTATGACCCAAAATGAAACTTTTTGCAAAAAAAATTAGAATTTTGATATATTAAATATAGTATTTTATTCCTTATAGTCATAAGTAAAATTATGATGGGATATTAATGTTTTAAATTACTCTTCCAAATTTTGAAAAACATATTCGGTAAAGACAACCAAAAACTGGTCAATGTAATATGTAAAGACTATATTCATTAAGCATGTGAAGATAATAGGGGAATTCGTAAAACTGGAAGTTATCACTTAATATTCATATTATCTACAAATTTGTTATAATGTTATGGTCGGTATATACTCCTTAGTTAACCATATATTATGTTATCAATAATTATGGTTAAACCTAGAAAGTCATTTATCCATACACAGTTGATCAAATAGTTCATTAACATGGGGTAGATGATACTTGTTACAAATATTGATCTTGTTTAACTCACACTAATCAATGTAGATTCACATTATTCTTTATTTATTTAGAACAGGAACTAGTCCACAAAAATGATGACATAGATAGATGAATGAATACCTTAAAATGGTTCTCTTGGAGTTTCATCTTTTTTTTCTATAACATAGTTGGGTCCTTTTTTTTGGGAGTCATTCAAAATGATTTGGTAATATTGATGTGTTCTATTGATAACTAGACTTCACATTTAGGTGGAAGACTAGAAAAATTCTCTGAGAATATGTAAAAAAATTCCCACACAATTGGTATATCATAAATTTCAAGTAACTCCCCAACCATTAGAGATAAACACCCCTTCTAAATTGGAATTAAGACCAATGCAGTGGTATAAATATCCTTCAAAACTTCACTTTGATTTTCATGTTTATTGATGATCATAGTATGGTTTAGAATATAAAATATTATATACCTTCCTCATAATTGATATGGGACTTATTTAGTGAATGAAAATCCATACCAAACATGACATAAAATTCAACTATAGGAATTAGGAAAATATATTTAAGATACATTTTTCACCAATGTCAATTGGAAAGAAATGATACACAAAAGAAGTGATCTTCACACCATTAAAGGAATTAACTTCTAATTTAATATCTAATAATTTAGGTGGAATCCTCATACCCTTAGAATTTTATTAAATAAAAAAATGGGTAGATAAAAAATGAATTATGACATTAGTAGTTATAGTTGATGGTAAGTTTACCTTTCACCATGTCATTATCATAACCCTCATTAGAAATTGTGATCCCAAAATAATTACCATTGTATCTTGGTTTAAGAGAATTTGACATTCATTATTATCATTAAACATTAGATTAGGGCATTGGATGGTATAATTCCCATATTCCAGGCATTTTAATCCTTGTACAGTGGGAGGTGGATTCTATGTAGAATTATCCATATTTTCATTTTCATCAAAATTATTTATATCACATCAAAAATCAATTTCCTGATGACATTCCCATAAACAATTATAAATATTACATTTTTTCCATAAAAAAATTTACACCATTCTTCATCCCAAACATTGAGAATAAATGAAATCTCATCTAATTCTTTCCATAGTTTTTATACATTCTATTGAAATAGATATTCTATTTTTTTCAAAACCATGAGATTGATACATAAATCTAACCTCTATTTATGTATTTATTTCAAATAAGAAAACATATTAATAGATACTAATTTATATTATGGATAATAGCCTTTAGGGACATGGTATTATGCTGGTGAAAAAGTGATCAAACTCACTTTCAGGTTAGATGAAAAGACCAAAAGCGTACCTGGTGAATCTTTTAAAATTTCCATCATATGTACATATAGATTCATAATAATTTTTCATTAAATCAATGTAAATCTTCTACATAATCCCAAAAATTATATAATGACTGTAATTATTGAAAAAATATTTCTATATATTGTTACAATACATTGAGACAATGTTAACATGTTGGGCTTTATTCATAACACGGTTACACCATTTATCTGCTTCACCTTCCAAATGATTTCTCAGAAAAATATCGTTTTTATGTTCCAAAAAACTACATAATGGAAAATATTATTTTATTTGGGATGATAAATTATTCATAAAATAGTGGTTCTGAAGATCTATTGAAATAGGGTGAAAATTCCCTTACGAGGGGAGGGATGGTAAACAAAATTATGTTCCCAATATGTTTATTTTAAAGTCCAAAATTATTCACAGATTTTTATAGTTGTGTGATAATAGTAATGTGATTTTGAATACCATATAAAATAAATTTTTTATTACCAATAAGAAAATAATTTCATTGTCCATCACACTCAACATTATCAAGGTTTCTTTATGTTCCAGTCATTGACTAATACCAAAATGTATAGTGTTGGAATAAATCATTGTAATTAGGAACCACATAATCATTAAAAATAATTTAATTAATGTTTACATAATGAATTATTATTTAATGTATGACTATTTAGGATTTTTATATCTCACTTATTTTCAACATCTATTTGAATCATTCATTATTCCTTCTAAAGTGATTTTGAATTTCCAAGGAATATCCCTTAGGAGTGTCAAACCAGGGGAGCAACAAAGCTCATTGTCATTCACTAGATATGGATCGTGTCTTGATCAATGTGAAATTTTGAGATCTATTAACCCTAGTTACCCATGTTATATATCTATATAAACCTAAATTATCTAGATAAATGTATTACTTCTTGGAAACCACTCACTATATCTGTTATCACAATTCCAATAAATATTAATAAAATTTTATTCATCCCTAATATTATCAATAAACATGTCCTAAAGGATTTCACTAAGGTTTTATTATCCTAGTTTCTAATGATTAACTAAACCCCTCATTTAACACCTACAATAGATACCTACACTTATCATACATATATATTACTTATTTGTTTTTTTGAATTTTCATTAAAGTACACAAACACACACCTGAGGATAAAAAGAGTATAGTGACTTCAAAAACAAACAAAAACATGAAAATGGTTCATATGAAAAATAAATCATATCATAAATTTATATTAATAAATTGAATCCATCATAGACATGTCATATATTATAATTGTTATCCTAACCTCGAGAAAGGAAACATAGAAAAGTGTGAGCTCAGATGCTCAGTAAGGGTAAATAAGGGATATATATATATATATATATACGAATAACATGAACATAAGGGTATGAGAATATGAGAATAACAATTTAAAACCATTCCATGTATTTAAAATATCATAATATTCAATAATGGAATAAATATTATCATTTCATTAGAAATTAAACACATGAGATTAAAATAACATGATAAATAAAGGCATGAAATTTGTGTACACCATTAATTTCTAAAATACACAAAATTAGAGAAAATAATTTCTATAATAATCACATATTACTTATAAGGATATCATATTGTAATGGGATCACTACCCAAAACATCATAATAGTCCTGGTTTACACACAAGACAGTCATAGTTGATAATTCTCTTTACTGAATTGAGTTCACACAACATTTAATTCTTATCTATCACAAGAGATATAAATCATTATCTAATTAATTAGAGGGATACATAGGTCTGACTTACCTCATATAAAAAAATATTAATGTCTTCCAATTTATCATAAGACATTTAAACTATCATATCCCTTGAAATTAAATAGGATTAATAAACATTTCATGATATCATAACATGTAGAAAAGAGACAAGATTTATTAATCATTTCATCATTTCACCATTTCATAAACCAGTGGAAATGAATGGGTTTCATAATAATTTTATCATGGTATAACTCATAGAAGATAAACGGGTTTAATAAAAATAACTCCATCATTAACATAAACCGTTGAGATAAATAATAATAATTACTTATATGGATCATATCTAGGGAAATGAGTTGTTTAAATTAATAGAAATAATCATAGATGGTAAATGATTTTATCAATCATTTAAAACATTTATCATGTAAAATATCATTTCATCTTTGAAAAAAAAAATTTAAAACATAAAACATTTTGAAAATATTTTTATTTCAAAATAAAAATATAAAATATAAATGTTATCTTAATTTAAAATTAGGATCATGATGACAGAAAGTTTCATTTATTCTGAACATGTTTCAACACATAATCCTTTCACTATTTTTTTAAAATCCAAACATAAACATTTTAGAAAAACAAATGAATATTACATTAATTGTTTTTATAAAAATAAAATTATTGGTCAAATTTTCATTTTAAAATTATATCATAATATTAAAACATCTTTTTGAATTTCTTCAGAAAACATGGCTTTAGAAGAAAACAGTTGTCAGTCCAAAGAGATATATAAAGTTATAATTTAATAAACAAATGTTCCCTATTTATTATGAGTAAAAAAGAATGGGAATGTCACGACCCATTCTTGGGACCCGTGCCATGACTACCCCAAGCTTGCTTTCTATAGGATAGGGGCTGGAAACTGGCACCAAAGGTGTAAATCATGAAAAAAAGGGAAGGCGTTTCCTTTAAAAAGTAAACAAACACCATAGAGTAAGCCAGTAGAAGTAAACACTAAGTAAAATTGGGTACAAAAGTAAGTGCGGAAAAGTAAGTGGACCAGAATACAAACCCAAAATGAATATAAAGTACAACTGAAATGAAGTACAACAACTGATAAGTGAAGCAGCAACACTGAGCCATCCACTGGAAATCCCACCCGAAGGGTGGGTACATATAGCCTCCTTAGCTCCTCCGGTCTAGCCATCCACTCCGTGTACATCCCAGCCAGTGGTCCACCTCCAGGTACCGACTTGCTCCACAGGCCTCAACCACGATCATCGTTGTCTGTCGTCTGCATCCTACACAACGTAGTGCGGGCATAGCCCATGCAGGGGTGAGTATACGCTACTCAGTAGAGACCTTGAGACCCCCGAAGGTCTCCCAGAATCCACGAAGGATAAACCACAAAGGAAAGATACAATCAGGAAATAACAACCATATCCACTTAGGTATATGCCCATACATATACCTAAGTCAGCAATTCAAGTTTGTCTTCAATATCCGAGCCCAAGTTCGATCTAGTCCACATAGGATAGTACAATCCAATCCACACAGGATAGCACAACCCAATCCACAGAGGATAGCAAAACAATCATATACACGAAAATGATTAAAAGTCCAGACTCAGATCAAACAGGTATACTTCTTCGTAAGGTGATAGAGATGATCAGATGTATCCATTGATTCATCTAGCTAGGACCCAAGTCGGATGCTAGACCAGCTAAGCTGTCAGACCCACGTAGGATACTAGACCAGCCACTCTGTCGGACCCACGTAGGATACAAGTACATAGTCAAATACTGTCGGACCCACATAGGATACAAGAATAGTAGTCATCTCTGTCGAACCCAGGGAGGATTTTAGTACAGTCTTCGTCGCTACCAAACCCACAGAGGATCCCAGTACAGTCGTCATCATCGTCGCAGTCGCAGCCTGCTCTAGGGTTCCCACACAAAACATACTCGTTTCCGGGAGGGTCCGATCAACGAGCCATGGGGTCGAAACATCAACTAACACATAGTCCATATTTTATTTATCCCAATGTTCCATCTCATCAATAGAAACTCAACACGACAGACGACGCGTCAATCGGGCGCCCGATCTGAGAGTTATTGGCTTTTTCGTCCCAAGGGCCCTGTTGGTTTTTAAGTCAAAACCAACCCAACCATACTCCAACTGTGTCCAAACCTCGAGTGGAGTAAGAAAAAAGGTCTTTCTCACTAAGAGGAAGCCAAAAAAGTCGATGGCATGACAATCGAACGTCCAGAGCTCAAGTTATAAGCATTTCCGCTCCGAGGGCCCGATTGGTTTTGTGTTCGAACCAACCCGGTTATACCCAAAGTTCTCCGAATCCTTGATTGTAATATACCGAAACGACCGGCTTGATCTGAGGATTGCCTCGAAACTGACTATGCATTGATCAGAGGTCTGTATCCCATGTTATGAGTGTTTTAACGAGCTATCCGTTTTTATGGTGTTTTGGGCCCAGACCGACCCGGCCCGAGACCCCCCAGGTCGACCCAACCTGGGTCTGGGTCTGGCCCATTAGGGCGCTGCCTGGACCGGTTGGCGTGGCCCATACCTTCCAACACAGATAGGCCTGGCGCGAGCGACCGGCCCGGCGCGTCCGGTGCGCCTAGTGCGAGCGCTGTGCACCGCGTGAGCGCGGAAGGGGGGGGGGACCTCCACCCCCTTCGAACCGAACGACAGACCCATTGGGGGGGGGGGGGGTTCGACCTGGTGCATTGACTGGGGATTCAAACCCCCTGTTTTCTGGATCTGATTGACTGTAATGGTCGGCCAGTGTGCCGCGCGGGACCAACCGGTCCTGCCTCTTGAGCACCGGCGGCTAGCGGCTTCGGCCACCCTCCCCTGCTCCACTGCGGCCAAAGGCCGCGCCCTTGATCTGACAGGTGCGGCGTGATGGCACCGTGATTTTTTTCCATGTCCCTCCTTGTTTCCACGCGGTGTCGTTGCACCGCGCGGCCTTCGTTCGAGCCACAACGAATACAACCACAAAGGGGGAGGAGGATCGGCCGTGTTCGGGCGGTCCGACCTCCTCCCGTTAAATTCATAACAAGCGGCCCAAATATTTAACAAAGAATGCAAAGAATTAAAACTTCATAAAAAACACACCCCTACCTCGAAGAAGTCGTAGAACGAGGATCATCGCGGGAAAAAAATGACATTGCGGAAGACGGCATCACGGAACGAGGCTTCGTAAGTGTCGCCGGTGTTCACCCGCTGAAGGATGTGGCACGTCATTGTTCTCCGAAGAAGGAGTCTCTCACCGGATGCGAAGAGGAGAGGAGACTACATGATGATTTCTCCTTGCGGTGATGGAGTTCTTCATCGTTGACTTGGCATTCATCGCGAAGAATATGAAGCTCTTCAAGACCAGAGCTCTCCTCTCCAAAAATCTCCACACAACGATGCCAACAATAATAAAATAAGGATTTGCCTTATTTTATTACTCATGCCAACTCTATTCAAAATTCAAAATGAGTTCACGAAATTAATTAACGTGCATTTTCCTATTAATGAGGCATTTTATTGGCATGTATTTTAATTTGGAGGAGATACAAATTAATGGGGGGGTGGGGTTTGCCAACTTTAAGGGAGGTTGAGGAAATTGAAAAGGTGGGGCTCATGTGGGGCCCACCTCACTAATATCCTATCAAGAGGAGTTAGGATTTAGTGGGTCCCACCTCAACTTCCATACGTAGGTTATAATTACACAGAGTAGAAATAAAATTGCAGCACGTATTTTGTTTCACTCATTAATTAAACCACTTTATTTTTAACATCACCTCTCGAGCAAACACAACTCCAAAAAAGGTGTTCCTAAGAAATTATCAGCAATGTGGTTCCAACAGTGACCTTGGATTTTGATTCTGAGCACCAGTTCAAAAGTTAGGAAATCACGCTCATTCGTTCACTGAACTTACCAGAGCTAAACATTAGAAATTGATTTCGGGCACACTGGGTCTCGGAATCAAGTGCCATCAGAAACTGCATAATCGTAAAATACCAAAGAAAATTAAGAAAAAATTTCCCATGAAATTTAAGGGTCTTTACATTACTCCCACCTCAGGTATTTACGTCCCCATAAAGATACATCAGAAACTAGGGGAACAACTGCGGGAATTGAGCATGCATCTGAGCCTCCCACTCCCAAGTGCTCTCTTGGAGGTTCCTTTGCTGCCACCTGATGCGTACTAGAGGAATTAACCACCCACGTAGGACCTGCTCCTGTCGATCCTCAATCTCCACCGGGACCTCCTCAAAAGTTTCCCCATCGCCTCTATCCAGCTCCCCATGGTCGATGATATGCATCGGGTAGTGCATGTATCTCCTCAGCTGAGATACGTGGAAGACGTCATGCACCCAGTGCAACTGAGTTGGTAGAGCCAGGCGATAGGCCACCTCACCTATCCTTCTGAGAAACTGGAATGGTCTTATGAAGCGCGGAGATAACTTGCAACCCCGGCCAAATCACTGTAATCCACGTCGAGGTGAGACACGCAAGAAAACGTGGTCGCCATCCTTGAACTCCAGTGGTCTCCGCCTCCTATCAACATAAGACTTCTGTCAGCTCTAAGCTATCCTCATCTGCTCCTGGATGACTTGGACCTTCTCTATCATGGTCTGGACCATCTCTGGTCCCACAAGTGCTGACACCCCAGGGTCAGTCCAGCACAGAGGAGATCTGCAAGGTCGGTTGTAAAATGCCTCATATGGTGCCATCTCGATTGTGGAGTGGTAGCTATTGTGGTACGCAAACTCCACTAATGGTAGGTGGTCCTCCCAACTACGACCAAAGTTGAGGACAGATGCATGGATCATGTCCTCAAGAGTCTAAATGGTCCTCTCCATCTGACCATCCGTCTGAGGCTGAAAGGCAGTGCTCAAACGTATCTGCGTCCCAAATGACTCCTGTAACCCCTTCCAAAGCCGGGAAGTAAAGTGTGCATCTCGATCGGAGACAATAGATGACGGCACACCATGAAGCCGTACAATCTCCTGAACGCAGAGGGGTCCCACGCTCTCTACATAGCCCTACTCTCTAATGGGTAGAATGTGGGCCGACTTGGTGATTTGGTCGACAATCACCCAAATGGAGTCGTGACCTCTAGAAGTACGATGAAGTCCAGTCACGAAATACATAGATATCCCATCCCACTTCCACTCTGGGACCTCTAATGGATGTACCAAGCCTGCTGGTACCTAGTGCTCCACCTTCACCTGCTGGCAGGTGAGGCATCGAGAAACAAACTCTGTTACAACCTTCTTCATACCCGGCCACCAGTGCTGATGTCTGAGATCCTGGTACATCTTCACCACTCTTGGATGTACTGCTAAAGTGGATGTGTGAAACACTCTCAGCACACCCTCCTGTAAAGGAACCAGTACCATGGTACGTCCTCTGAAAAGGACGACATGTTCTCCACCCACAAAGAATCCATCAGGTGCCTATCCTGAGGATATCTGTGCATGCCGCGTCTCACAGTTAATGTCCCCATGCTGTGCCTCTCTGACCCGCTATAGTAATAGAGGAGTGACATTGAGTGACTGAAGAAAGGCTGCTCTGTATCTATCCATAAAGGATATCTGCAAAGTGGATAGCTACTCTGTCGCCTCCCCAAGTAGCTGAATGATTGTCCTCCTGCTAAGAGAATCAGCAACTACGATCCCCTTTAAAAGAGTATAGACTATCATAAAGTCATAGTCCTCGAGGAAATCAAACCATCACCACTGTGTCAGGTTCCGGTCCTTCTGTGAGAAGATGTACCTGAGACTCTGGTGGTTAGAATAGACTGTAAAGCACTCGCCCATGAGATAGTGTCACCACATTATCATAGCGAAGACCAATGTTGATAACTCCAGGTCATGGGTAGCATATTTCTGCTCATGATGCCTCAACTATCATGATCCATAGGCAATCAATTCCCGCTCCTACATCAGGACACATCTGAGTTCGGTCCCTGATGCATCGCAGTAGACTACGTACCCTACTCCCTCTTTCGGTAGCCACAAGATAGGTGCGCTAGTAAATCTCTCTCTCAACCCCTGGAAGCTCTGCTGACTTCTGTCTGACCACACAAAGGGTTTCCCCTTCTTCGTCAAAGCTGAATGTGGCGCTGCAACTCTGGAGAAGTCTGTCACAATCCTCCAATAGTACCCATCTAGACCCAAGAAACTCCGCACCTCTCTCACGCTCCTGGGTGGCTCCCAAGCTATCACTGCCTCAATCATCATAGGATCCACTGAAACTCCCTCCTTAGAGAAGACGTGTCCCAAGAAGTGGACCTCACGAATCTAGAACTGACACTTCGAGAGCTTACCATAAATCTGGTGCTCTTGGAGTGTGTCCAGTACAACCAGCAAGTGGTAGGCGGGCTCCTCCTCAGTGGTTGAGTATATCAAAATTTCTTCAATGAAGACCACGACAAATCGATTGATGTAAGGCTGAAAGATCCTATTCATGAGGCTCATGAACACTTCTGGCGCATTGGTTATACCGAAAGGTATAACGAAGAACTCATAGTGGCCATACCAACATCTGAAGGTCGTCTTCTGCACGTCCTCATCTCGAACTCTGAGCTAATGATATCCTGACCCGAGGTCTATCTTCGAGAACCACCATGCTCGCTTTAGTTGATTGAAGAGGTCATCAATCCTCAATAGTGGATACTTGTTTCTCACCGTCACCTAGTTCTGGAGACGGTAATTGACACATAGTTGCAAGCTCCTGTCTGCCTTCTTGGCAACAAAATCGGGGATGCCCAGGGGGAAACACTGGGTTGGATGAATCCCTTGCCCTTCAAGTCCTCGAGTTGTACCCATATCTCTCGAAACTCAGCGGGAGCCATCCAATATGCTATAGTGGATATCGGGGTTGTCCCAGGGTGCGGGACAATATATAAGTGTAACACCCCTAGATTTTATGATTTTTTTTTAATTTCATTAATGTCTTGTGTTGTACGCTACACCAAAAGGATCTTGCAGAACATGCATCCTTGACTTGCCTTTCGTTACACACAATTGTGACCTTCCTTGATAGCATGTGTAGTACGCAATAACGAGTTTCACTAAACAACAATATGCTATTAAAATATTATTAAAACTAGCTGTTATGAAGAGTAATAATCGCTTTTTGAAATTTTATAAATTTTATTTTAAAAAATGGACTTCATTTTTGGATTCGGAATATCGAAATTAGCTTAGGGTGAAATTTTGGTACTTTTTGGATAACTTTCATTTTCTGATGAATAGTGAAAATTACTAAATTTTAATTAAAAACAACCTTTTTAATCGAAATAATTAATAGTGATAAATTATTAATTTGAGTGGTTTTAAAGTATAATTAAAATATATTTTAACAATTTAATACAATTTTGGTCATTGGATGTAATTTCACATTTAAACCCGACATAAACAAGTGTCAATCTTTTGATAGTTATTATCTCTTAAGAACACGCTATTTGTTTTGACGACGGGAATTTAATTTTTAAATTAATCAATGAAACTGATATGTTTTGAATTTGGTAAAATATACATCATTTTTGAATTCATAATATCAAATATAGCTTAGGCCTAATTTTTGGTATTTTTCTGGAAACCTTCATTTTTTGATGAATAGTGAAACCACTAAGTGGTAGTTAAAAAAATGAATTTTTCATAAAATATAATTTTACCGCATCTGTGAGTGGAATTTCAAATATCCGAGAGACACGGTTGATGTCATTAAGTAAGGTGTGGTTCAATGAGATGAAAATAATTTTTAGTGAATAGTAACTTTTTACTTTTATTTACCACTGTTAAAAGTAAATATGGTAATTAAGGGTAAAAATGATATTTTTATTACCCTAAAACATGTCCTAATTCTATTGGATAAGTGTAATTCGATCAAAAACAACATTAGGAATAAAATATGACAATTTAAGCCCACTTGGATTAGATTAGGACATTTATTATTAATTTATTTAAAGAAGGGTTAAAATAGTTAAAATCAATGTTTAATAAGTAAATCATTTTTAATATAAGGTTATACAAAAGATAAATTCTACTATAAATATTCATTAGAAATATAAAATGATTTCCTACATAATGTTATTTTATTTGTAAATTTTAGATTTTAAATATGTTAATTTATTTATGACACAATGATGATGTAGTAATTATCTTATTAACGAAATATTGACATAATTGATGTTATAAATACCCAAATAAATGTAATTTTAGACTTTTAATGAATTACACTAATTTTCTAGGTTAACATGACATGTTATTATTGATTTAATTAACTGTTTTCGAACTAATCATTCTGTTATGAGGTTTACAAAAATCAAATACTAAATAGTGTCAAAATTGACATAATATAGTTTTTAAAAACAATATTATATTATTAATTGTTATTTTCTTCCTAAAAATCTAAGGTTCGACCAAATGAATTAGATAAGGTTATATATATTAATAATAAACAACTTGGGGTTCTTTTGGCTTCTTATAGTATGTTTATTAAACATATAGTGTAAGAACACAAAAAGACATGGTAAAAGTAAAATTATCTAACTTAAAGTTAAATAGAAAGGATAAGGTTAAAATAGGAACCAAAACTTTTCTAAATTCTATTGGATGAGAGTATTTAGACCCATAACCACCTTAGCTTCGAAATAAATAAATTTGAAGCTATTTAAAACCGAATTTGACTTTATAATAAAATAATAGTTTTAGTTATTCCAAAGGTGCCCCTCTCCTCCCTTATAAAAGGGCGCCTCCTCCCCCTCTTCCTCACACCACATTGAGCCATCATGCTCGGCCAACCGCTACCAATTTCTCCTCTCCACTTCCCTAGAGACATCCTAGAGGTCCTGGTCTTCTTCAAAGACCAATTTTAGTTCCCTAAAAGGAGATCTCAAAGAGGCGCTTCAAAGAAGAGGAGGTTTGGACACTTACGAAGCAAATCAGACCTAAGGTAAGGGGAATATCACAATCTCATTTTTATCCATGATTGTTTATACTTTGAAATTTACTGGGGTGTATTTTATCATCCACATCCAAGTTTACTTAATATGTAATATTATTTTCATCCACCTACTATTGTTTAAATCCAATTTTACCCTTCGGTGTGTTTTTAGTAAAAGATATGAAAGGATTATTTTGTCATTTTTTGTATGAGTTATTTTTTTGACTTTTCTTACAAAATAACAAGAAGAATGTTTTTTAACTTATATGGCATAAATGTATTTTTAAAACATTATTTCCAAGACGCTTCCTTTACATGTTTTCATGTTTATTTTTAATCAACTTCTTTTAGTTTAAAATTGTATGACATGTTAAGAAAGGAAAATGTTTTTGAAAGGATATTTTCTTCAAGAATGGAGTTCAAGTGTTTTACCAAAATTATTTTCCATCTAAGATAATATAGGGTTCTGTTTCTATCCCTATTATTACATTTATTTGATTATGTTGTGATGGAATTATTTTTATGAATTTCTTTATCTTATATGAAATGTTTTATGATGTCATGATGTTTAAGAATCCCATTTTTATTACATGGGTTATGCAATGATGTATGATTTATGATTTTGTGGAAAACATAAGAATGGTATCATTATGAGATGGGTCGGACCTATATCTCCCTCCAATGCATTGGGCAATGATTTTATATCTCATGAGATAGACATGGCTAGAACAGCTGGTTAAACTGGTTCAGTGAAACAGGACTGAAACGAGGAGTGAACTCTATTCAGAAATGGAATTTGTCCACTAAGATAGTCTTGGCAATGAGTCATGACTATTAATAAATGATTCTCTATGATTATGTGTGTATTCAACAAAGTTTCAAGTTTTATGTTATGATTATTGGGGTTTACATTTCACTACTATGATTTATCCCATGTTATGATATTATGATCTCTTTTGCAGGTTAATATTTCCAAAATGTTATGTTCTTATGAATATGATGTGATTGATATTTATTTTGATTACCCTTACTGAGAATTTGAGCTCACCCTTTTATGTTTTCTTTTCCCCAAGATATAAAGAAAGGTTTTAGAAAAAAAAGGAACATATTTATGGGAGATGTTGAAGATCTTTCACCCTGATTAGAAGATTATATTCCGAGTTTCCAAAGACACTAAACTATTACGGTCCTTATGTGTGTGTTTTTGTTATGTATTAAGTATTCCAAAAAAGTAATGTAATGTCCATGTACATTAAGCTTCGGGTCTCTAGAGTTGGTATCAGAGGAAAGGTTTAGTCAACCTTTGGAAAATAGGATCCGAGAACTTTAATGAGATCCCTATAGATATTTCTAAGGTATGTATAGGGATGTCCCTAAGGTTAAGTATAAGTATTGGTTATAGTTATAGAATTACGGTAAACTAAGATGTCAGAAATTGAAGGTACTCCCCCTTTACTATGTTGTTTTCTCCAGCATGATTTTTTGCCTCTCACATAATTCTTTTTGTGTTTTAGTTAATGGAGGGAACCATAAGGAATTCGGTTAACATTGAATCCAATGGACAAATTGGTGACTATGAGCATCAAAATTGTGTAATTCCTAGAGAGAAAGATATTGTGATTATTCTGAATCAATCATCGTGATATATGATTAACAAGGTGAAATTTAGTGGTATGCCTAATTCATCATGGAAGAGGAAGATAAACTATTATGCATGTTCGCATGCTGAGGAGCATAAAGAGAGGAAAATTGAGATTTCTATAGAAGGTAAGAAGAACCTCGGGGAATACCTAAAATGGAGGGACTGATGTTATCTGTGTGGAGAAAAGGGTCATAGGGTGACAGACTGTTATGGAGTTCGATGTATTATTTGTGGAGAACATGGGCATTACCCAACTCAAAGACCTAACCTAAAAAGTTACTTCTAAATCAAGGAAGGACTTATTCTAGGACAATAATTGAAGAGGATGGATTGAAGTGTTTATATATTGGTATTCAAGAATAATGTTTTTGAGGTACATTTATTAGAATATTTTTTGTATTATTCTATTCTGCTTTTCAATAATTTTAAGGTACCAGTAACCATGAAAAGGGATTCAAATATTTTGGAAAGTAGATGATATGTGCATCATGAAGGGATAAGGATAAAATGAAATGTTTTACAGTATTCATGAGCTCATGATTGATATAAGGACTAAGTGATATCATGGTTTGAGTATAAATAATTTTGAGGATTTTGGTTTGTGGAAAGTGTTAACTTTTAACAGCATTCATGTTTCCACTAAGGTTTAATGGGTATTCATTTTTCAATAGAATACATGATTAAGGTATTCAAATGACTGGAATGTGACCAACATGATATATGGGGGATAAATGATGGTATTCACATGCTTAGTTGATGACATTTCAAGTAATCATTTTCTTTGTACTATGAGGTTGGACCGAAGTATTTTAGATAAGCCTAAATATTGGAATGGATTGTTTTGGACATAAGTTAGTATTTTTTAAGGATAGAATTTTTTTCGATATTATTGATTGGATGTTAAAATATATCTTTAGAAAAAGGAAAACCTGCAGGACGGGCGACAACCCATCACGTCGGACAAGGCTGTGGGAATCAAACCCACAACCGAAGTGTGACTGGCCTTTATCCCCTACCACTGGCTTACAGGAAGTGCCTGTTTAGTAGAAAATAGTTTTATTATATTAAGCAGTATGATATATGAAGTATAAGTCCATTTTGGGAACCATATATGATTAATCTCACTATAGATGGACTTATGTAATTTTGATAACTTTTATAACCTTTTGTTTGAGACAGATGGAATGACCCATGATTCTATCACATGATCTGCTAACACATCACGAATAACAAATTCAAATTCATTTCTTTAATGGATGAAGTGGAAATTGTTCAATTAACGAACAACAATGAGATTGTACCAAAATCATGTAAGTATTTATTTTAATTCATCAACTTTAGGGAAATGATTTTGAAAACCAAAAATATTGTCCTAGTGCCCTTATATCCGATGAATCAGATGGTACCTTAGATCATCACAAATCTATGTATTTGTGATTGCTCTATTTTCCATAGCAATGTTCTCTACCACTATCCATCAGAACATGATGTTTATATTTCTCTTCCATATCCATATTTTCATCTATGTGGAATCCCAATGATTAGTTTATTTGGGTAACCGTTACATTTCATAATTTTGTTTTTAAAGATTGGTTTTGGAAATCATTTTTACGATGTGGGTTTCTATAAAAGAAACTTTCAAGGAGTAAACCATTTATAACCCTCACGAATTTGAAGGGCGAAATTCATTTTAAGGGGGGTAGAATGTAACACCCCGAGATTTTATGAAAAATATTCTTTTTAATTTCATTAATGTCTTGTGTTGTATGCTACACCAAAAAGAGCATGCACAACACACATCCTTTACTTGCCTTGCATTACACGCAATCGCGACCTTCTTCGAGAGCGTGTGTATTACGCAATAACGAGTTTCACTAAACAACAATATGCTATGAAAATATTACTAAAACTAGCCGTTATGAATAGTAATAACCGCTTTTTGAAATTTTGTAAATTTTATTTTTAAAAATGGACTAAATTTTTGGATTCGGAATATCAAAATTAGCTTATGGTGAAATTTTGGTACTTTTCGGATAACTTTCATTTTCTGATGAATAGTGAAAATTACTAAATTTTAATTAAAAACATCCTTTTTAATCGAAATAATTAATAGTGATAAATCATTAATTTGAGTGGTTTTAAAGTATATTTAGAATATATTTTTACAATTTAATACAATGTTTATCATTGGATGTAATTTCACATTTAAACCAGACATAAACAAGTGTCAATCTTTTGATAGTTATTATCTCTTAAGAACACACTATTTGTTTTGGCGACGGGAATTAATTTTTAAATTAATTAATGCAACTGATATGTTTTTCATTTGGTAAAATAGACATCATTTTTGAATTCATAATATCAAATATAGCTTAGGAAAAAATTTTGGTATTTTTATGGAAACTTTCATTTTTTGATGAATAGTGAAACCACTAAGTGGTAGTTAAAAAAATGAATTTTTCATAAAACATAAATTTATCTCTTCTGTGAGTGGAAATTCAAAAATCTGAGAGACACATTTTATGTCAGTAAGTAAAATGTGGTTCAATGAGATGAAAATAATTTTTTGGTGAATAGTAACTTTTTACTTCTATTTACCACGGTTAAAAGTAAATAGGGTAATTAAGGGTAAAAATGATATTATTATTACCATAACACATGTCCTAATTTTATTGGATAAATGTAATTCTACCAAAAACAACCTCAGGAATAAAATATGACCATTTAGGCCCACTTGGATTAGATTAGGACATTTATTATTAATTTATTTAAAGAAGGGTTAAAATAGTTAAAATCAATGTATAATAAGTAAATCATTTTTAATATAGGTTTATACATAAGTTAAATTAGACTATAAATATTCATTAGAAATCTAAAATGATTTCCTACATAATTATATTTTATTTGTAATTTTTAGACTTTAAATATGTTTATTTATTTATGACACAATGATGATGTAGTAATTATCTTATTAATGAAATATTGAAATAATTGATGTTATAAATACAAAAATAAATGTAATTTGAGACTTTTTATGAATTACACTAATTTTATAGGTTAATATGACATGTTATTATTGATTTAATTAACTCTTTTAGAACTAATCATTCTATTATGAGTTTCACAAAAATCAATTACTAAATATTGTCAAAATTGACATAAAATAGTTTTTAAAACAAATATTATATTATTAATTGTTATATTATTTTAAAAAAATATAAGGTTTGGCCAAATGTCTTAGATAAGGTTATATATATTAATAAAAAACAACTTTGGGTTTTTTTTGGCTTCTTATAGTAAGTCTATTAACCTTATAGTGTAAGAACACAAAAAGACACAGTAAAAGTAAAATTATCTAACTTAGAGTTAAATATAAATGATAAGGTTAAAATAGGAACCTAATCTTGTCTAAATTCTATTGGATGATAGGATTTCGACCCATCCCTACCTTATATTCTAAATAAATCAATTTGGAGTCATTTGAAACTGAATTTGGCTTTATAATAAAATAATAGTTATTGTTATTCCAAAGGTGCCCCTCTCCTCCCTTATAAAAGGGCACATCCTCCCCCTCTTCCTCACACCACTTTGAGCCTTCAAGCTCGTCCAACCCCTACCAATTTATCCTCTCCACTTCCCTAGATACATCCTAGAGGTCCTGGTCTTCTTCAAAGTCTAATTTTAGTGTCATAAAAGGATATCTCAAAGAGGCACTTTAAAGAAGAGGAGGTTCGGACACTTACGAAGCAAATCAGACCTAAGGTAAGGGAAATATCACAATCTCATTTTTATCTGAGATTGTTTATACTTTGAAATTTACTGGGGTGTATTTTATCATCCACATCCAAGTTTCCTTAATATGTAATATTATTTCCATCCACATACAATTGTTTAAATCCAATTTTACCCATCGGTGAGTTTTTAGTAAAAGATATGAAAGGAATATTTTGCCGTTTTTTTGTACGAGTTACTTTTCGACTTTTCCGAAAAAAGTACAAGAAGAATGTTTTTTAACTTATATGGCATAAATGTATTTTTAAAACATTATTTCCAAGAATCTTCCTTTACAAGTTTTCAAGTTTACTTTTAATCAACTTCTTTTAGTTAAAATTGTATGACATGTTAAGAAAGGAAAACGTTTTTGAGAGGATATTTTCTTCAAGAATGGAGTTCAAGTGTTTTATCAAAATTATTTTACATCTAAGATAATATAGGGTTCTATTTCTATCCCTATTATTAAATTGAGTTGATTATGTTGTGATGGAATTATTTTTATGAATTTCATTATCTTATAAGAATTGTTTTATGATCTCATGATGTTTAAGAATCCCATTTTTATTACATGGGTTATGCAATGATGTATGATTTATGATTTTGTGGAACACATAAGAATGGTATAATTATGAGATGGGTGGGACCTATATCTCCCTCCAATGCATTGGGTAAATATTTTATATCTCATGAGATAGACTTGGCTGGAACGGCTGGTTAATCCGGTTCAGTGAAACAGGACTGAAACGAGGAGTGAACTCAGTTCAGAAATGGATTTTGTCCACTAAGATAGTCTTGGCAATGAGTATTGACTAATAAGAAATGATTATCTATGATTATGTGTGTATGACACAAAGTTTCATGTTTTAGGTTATGATTATTGGGGTTTACATTTCACTACTATGATTTATCCCATGTTATGATATTATGATCTCTTTTGCAGGTTATGATTTCCAAAATGTTATGTTCTTATGAATATGTTGTGATTGATATTTATTTTGTTTAACCTTACTGAGCATTTGAGCTCACCATTTTATGTTTTCTTTTCCCCAGGATATAAATAAAGGTTTTAGGTAAAAAAAGGGAAGATCTTTATGGGAGATGTTGATGATATTTCACCCCGATTAGAAGATTATATTCCGAGTTTCCAAAGACAATAAAATATTACAGTCCTTGTGTGTGTGTTTTTGTTATATACTAAGCATTCCGCAAAAGTAATGTAATGTCCATGTATGTTAAGCTTCAGGTCTCTACAATAAGTCTACCTATCTGCGAGGAGGTACTCCTAGAACGTCGTCAGGAAAAACATCCACATACTGATCCACCACTAAAGGAAAACTCAGACTACGCACGTCAACTGTTCCTAGGATGAGGCTAGCCAACTGATGAGTGATCGGTTGTCCTCTCCTCTGCGTGATTCCATCCTACACTGTTAAGGCTCCCTTCTTGCCGGTGAAGGTGAAACTGCTCCCATCAGTGTGAACACACCGCACCTTGCACCTAATACATTCGATCTGAGCATGGACTTTAGATAACCAATCCATACCCAAGATGACGTCATAAGGCCTAGACACCGCTACAAGAAGATCCCAGTCAAAGCTCTCGACTCCTAAAGTAAGCTCACACTATCGGCACAATTGCATAATCATCGAGTCTACTCCCGTAAGAGTCTCTAGCCGAAAATATCTTGCCAACAGCTCCGTCGGAATCTCCGAGCTCCGAACAAGGGCAGTGGTATTAAAATAATGACTCGCTCCTGTGTCTATAAGAACTGCAGAAATGGAGGAGTAGACACAGATAGCACCTTGAATCATCTCTGGTGCGCCGTAGTCGTAGGCCTCTGCTGCTTGAAGCTGAGCCTGCTTCTACCCGCAAGCTCCCTGTGGTCAGGGTGGACCTAATGGTGGTGGTGGTGGTGGTAAAGCCTCAAAGCATCGCCCACCACCTGCTGCTCGGCCAACGCCTCTGTCTCATCCGCCAGCTCTCTGCGGACCGCCACAGTTGACCCTATGCCTATTTCTGGGTGGCCCCTCATCCGTATGCTGCTCCTCTACACGGCGGGTCGGGAAGTCATGAGCCATGTGGCCCTGCCCGCCGCATGCGTAGCACTATCTTATCCTCATAATACTGGCTCTGTGCCGTTTGCCCCGCACCTCTAATCCAGTGTCTTGAGGTCGTCCACCTGCTGGTCTGGTCTGCCTGGACCCCTGTGACGTCTGCCGAATGCCAGCTGTAGAAGACTCTATTACGTTACGCCCTGTGATAGGTATCACTGCTGGCGTAGGCTCAGTAAAAATGCTCTCTAAGAGAAGGGCTTTCTCCAGTACTACTGCCTGCGTCAGAATGCTGAGGGAGATCATCGATGCCCTGATCTCAAGCCTCATTCCCTTCTCGAAGGTCCGGACCTGGAAGAATGGGTCACATACCATGTCCGTCGAATAGCATGAGAGATCGGTAAATCTCACTGAGTACTGGGCTACCGTCATGCTGCCCTGCCGCAGCTGTAGTAGCTCCTAAATGCACACTGCACGTAGGGTGGCTGGGACGAACACTGAGTAGAAGAGGCTCTAAAAGTCCCTCCAGATGAGAGATGCCCTGTCGTGCACCTAGAGCATCCGGCTCCACCATCTGTCTGTTGCCGCGTGTAGGACGCTCACTGCAAGGATCACAATGAGGTCAGCTGGTGTCCCCACTAACCTTTCAACTACAACTACATCCTCCAACCAATCCTCGGCTGCATGAGGGTCCGTCTCCCTGCGGAACCTGGGCGGTCTCTGATGCTGGAACTCGTGCAGTGCACTAAGGTGATGTGCACTCTTAGTGTCTGAGGCTTGTTGCATTGGTGGCTCGGCGAGAAGAGGTACCGCCGCTGCCTCCGCTGAAAAAGGGCCATGCACCGAGGCCCCATAGCTCGGTGGGCTATTGTCTCGCACAAAGCTCGAAACCCTAGCTTACCACCGTCGTGGGTCCATCTTGAAAAGAAACAGGTGTGCCACAGTCAATACAGTATACCAGGTGAGCTGACACAACTTAATCACAGAGAAAACTTTTGAAACACACACGCAATCAATGTTTTCGTGCACTGAGTCGGAAATCAGAAGTTAGGGTCCTGGTGTATGAATACGTCAGCCGCTGCACCAACACTTGAATCCCTGGATTGATAACCACACTCAATACCCTTAACACTATTGCTTCACATAGAATAAATATCAGAGTTCTGAGTTCTGTGGTAGAACCGATCTCATCTGATACCAATTTGTCACGAACCATCCTCGAGAGCTGTGTCGTGACTACCCCAAGCCCGTCTTCCATAGGCCAGGGGCTGGTGACTCGCACCAAAGGAGTAAATCCCAATAAAAAGGTAAGGAATTACATTTATAAAGTAAACAAACACCATAGAGTAAGCTAGCAGAAGTCATCACTAAGTAAAAATGGGTACAAAAGAAAGTGCGGAAAAGTAAGTGGGCCAGATTACAAAACCAAACTGAAAGTAAAGTACAACTAAAAGAAAGTTCAACAACTGAAAAGTAAACCAGAAATGTTGAGTCGTCCACTAGAAATCCCCCCTGAAGGGTGGGTACATATAGCCTCCTCAGCTCCTTGGGTCCAACCGTCCGGTTTGTGTATGTCCCACCCAGTGGTCCACCTCCAGGTACTGACTTGCTCCACAAGCATCAACCATGATCAGTGCTATCCGTCGTCTTCATCAAACACAACATAGTGCAGGCATAGCCCGTGCAGGGGTGATATACGCTACTCAGTAGGGACCCCGAGAACCCCTAAGGTCTCCGAAAATCCACAAAGGATGAACCACTAAGGAAAGATACAATCACGAAATAACAACCAACTCCACTTAGGTATATGCCCATACATATACCTAAGTCATCAATTCCAGTTTAGCTTCAACATCCGAGGCCATGTTTGATCTAGTCCACATAGGATATCACAATCCAATCCACACCGGATAACACAACCCAATCCACATAGGATAAAAAAAAATAATCATATCGTGGACAATGATTGAATGTAAAGACTCTGCTCACACAGGTATACTTCTTCGTATGGTGATAGAGATGATCAGATGTAGCCACTGATTCATCTACCTAGGACTCACGTTGGATACTAGACCAGCTAAGCTATCGGACCCACGTAGGATACTAGACCAGCCACTCTGTCGGACCCACATATGATACAAGTACAGAGTCAAATACTGTCGACCCAAGTAGGATACAAGAACAGTAGTCACATACTGCCAGACCCACCTAGGATACAAGAATAGTAGTCATCACCATCGAACCCACGTAGGATTTCAGTACGTTCGTCGTTGCTGCCGAACCCACAGAGGATCCCAGTACAGTCGTCATCGTTGTCGCAGTCGCATCCAACTCTAGGGTCCCCACACACAGCATGCTCATTTCCGGGAGGGTCCGCTCCACGATCTAAGGGGTCGATACATCAACAGACACATAGTCTGGAGTTGATGTATCCCAAAGTTCTATCTCATCGATAGGAACTCAACACAACAGAAGGCGCATCAATCGGACGCCCGGTCTGAGAGTTATTGGCTTTTTCGTCCTAGGGACCCAGTTGGTTTTTAAGTCAAAACCAACCCGACCGTACTCCAACTAAATCCAAACCTCAAGCGGATTAATAAAAATGGTCTGTCTCACTATGAATAAACAAACAAAGTCGACGTCACGTCAATCAGACGTCCGAAGCTCAAGTTATAAGCGTTTTTGCTTTGAGGGCCCGGTTGGTTTCGTGTTCAAACCATCCCGGCTGTACATAAACTTCTCCGAAACATTGAGTGTAATATACCAAAATGACCGTATCGATCAAAGGATCACATCTCAACTGACGGTGTATCGATGAGTGGTTTGTAGCCCATGTTATGGGCGTTTTGATGATCATGTCCGTTTTTAGGGGGTTTTGGGCCCAGACCGACCCAGCCCGAGACCCCTGGGTCGGCCCGAACCGGGGCGACACCCTGGATCAGCCTGAACCGGGTAGACCAGACCCAGGTCCGGGTCTGGGTCCGGCCCGACTGGTGCGACCCGGCCCCTCCGGCGGGGCGCTGCCCGACCCAGCGCGGGCGGCCCGGCCTGGTGCGGGCGCCGCGTGAGCGCAGAGGGGGGGGGGGGTGCGAACCGCCACCCCCTTCAAACTGGACGACAGACCCACTGGGGGGGGGGTCCGCCCTGCTGTGTTGACCGAAGGATCATAACCCATGGTTTTCTGGATTTGGACAGTCGTAATGGCCGGCCAGTGTGCCGCGCGGGACCAACAGGTCCCACCTCCTAAGCACTGGCAGACGGCGAATTCGGCTGCCCTCCCCAGGTCCTCTACGGCCTTGGTTCGACCAGCGCGGTGCGACGGCGCCGCGCCCCTCCACCGTGGCCCGACTCCAGCCATTTCTTCTTTCGGCCTCAACGGCGCGGCGTGACTGCGCCACACTTCTTCCCCGCATCCCACCTTGTTTCCATGTGGTGCTGTTGCACCGCGGTGCCTTCGTTCGAGCCGCAACGAATACAACAACAAATGAGGAGGAGGATCAGCCGTGTTCGTGCGGTCCAACCTCCTCCCGTTAAATAGATAACAGGAGGCCCAAATATTTAACAAAGAACAAAAGAATTAAAACTTCGTAAAAAACAGACCCCTAACTTAAAGAAGTCGTCGAACGAGGATCGTCGTGGGAAAAAAATGACGTCGTGAAAGATGACTTCACGGAACGAGGCTCCATAAGCGTCATCGGTGTTCTCCCGATGAAGGATGTGGAACGTCATCATTCTCTGAAGAAGTCATCTCTCACCAGCCGTGGAGAGGAGAGGAGATGGCATGGAGATTTCTCCTTACGGTTATGGAGTTCTTCGTCGTAGACTCAGTGTTCTTCGTAAAGAAGATGAAGTTCTTCAAGGACAGATCTCTGCTCTCTAAAAATCTCCACACAGTGATTCAAATAAAAATAAAATAAGGCTTTGCCTTATTTTATTACTAATGCCAACTCTATTCAATATTCAAAATGAATTCACCAAATTAATTACTGTGAGTTTTCCAATTAATAAGGCATTTTATTAGTATGTATTTTAATGCGTAGGAGATACAAATTAATGGGGGGGGGGGTTTCCAACTTTAAGGTAGGTTAAGGAAATTGAAAAGGTGGGGCTCGTGTGGGGACCACCTCACTAATATCCTATCAAGAAGAGTTAGGATTTATTTGGTCCCACCTTAACTTCCAGACGTAGGTTATAGTTACACAGAGTAGAAATAAAATTGCAGCGCATATTTTATTTCACTCTTTAATTAAACCACTTCATTTTTAACATCATCTCCCGAGCAAACACAACACCATAAAGGTGTTCCTAAGCAATTACCGGCGCTGCGATTCCATCGGTGCCCTCAGATTTCGATCCCGAGCACCAGTTCAAAAGTTAGGAAAACCCACTCGTTCGTTCACTGAACGTACCCAAGCTAAACTTTGGAAATTGATTCCGTGCAGACCAGGACTCAGAATTAGGTGCCGTCAGAAATTGCGTACTCGTAAAATCCCAAAGAAAATAAAGAAAAAATTTCCATTGAAATTTATATGTCTTTAATGGGAACATGGTAGTAATAAATGAAAATATAATTATTAAAATATTGGAATAATATTTTTGAGTTTATTGAGAGATTGATCCTAGGATTTTATTATTGGAAACACAATCATAAGAAATCCCAAGAAATGATGATATTGTAACGTAAAATCATTTCAACTTTATTATCTTTGAAATGAAATCCACATGAAGGAATAAAATAAAATAGAACATAAAATATCTTTATGATAAATAAATTCATGATATTACTTGTTAAATGTGTTTTATATACATCTTGTTAAATAATATAGGTGCATAACAAAACGTACTTCTGAAAGAAATAAAATTTATACAAAAATAACTTACCACCTTGGTAACTTTTTAATTTTTATATACATGAAAAAGACATAATAAATTGGTTATGTAAATAAAATTAATATTTAGGAAATGTTTCAACAAATAAATTCATGGGTATTATACACACTAGTGAAAATAAATCGGTGGTGAATATGGATTGTGTCCCACAGAAGTAAAAAAGACAGAAGTCTGTTACCTAAAGTGGTGAATCCTTTTATAGAAATCATAACATCTTTTATAATAAATATATGTTTTAAAATTAATATATATTAGATAATAATATTTATATAAAACATACCATATATGAAATTATTATGACCTTTATGACATTTTTGTTAATATTTCCATGTTAATGTTACATTTTTGGTAATAACTACATTGTTTTTCATGTATATTTTTATTTCCTTTCATTTCAATAAATTTAATAATGATATCATAATATCTATAATTTTAATCATTATATAAATATCATATATATTAATTTTATGCCTATTTAGAGTAATCTATTAAATTTAGTGAAAGGAAATGAAATACATTGTTCATAGAGACAGTAGGTCGTACGTAATCATTAATGTTGTTTCCATTTTAATTTTTCAATTGAAATAATAGAAGATAAATAGTATATTATGACTAAATAAAATTTTTTATTTCAAATATATCAAATTTTTCATTAAAACTTTCCTAATGAGCTTCCATGTAAATTATAAATGAGTATCATGGCTTCACGTCACAGATGTCCTCCGTACACATGAGTGGCCTTATCATATTCTTGAAAAATGGTAATTTTTAAGGTATATGTGATATAATAATTTCAAAAGTATAAAAATATCATAAAATAATATTTATTTAATAAAACCATCATTATTTATAGCTTTCAGAGGTGGTAATGGTGAAATGAGTGACATCAATTTACTAGGTGATGGTCTACCGTACTAATAAATGATGACACTGTAACACATTCGATTCATGTTGATATGGTTTAATCTCATTACCATCACATTAAAAATAATATTACATGTAATATACTACAATTATTATATCATAATGGTATAAAAATGGTTTAATCATGTGGATCATGAAATAAAACTAAAAATCGTGTAAATAAATGTTATATCCTCTTTGGGTATCCTCATTAGGTTTTCACCAAAACCATTTTCATGATAAATTTTTGTTCAAAATAATGATTCTATCTTGGGAGGAGGAAATATTTTTAGTGAATTGGTCAGTTTATGGATAAAATAGGGTTTGATGGTGGGAATAAGAAAGGGTTGTGTTGGCCTTTTATAATTGAGGTGAGTGGTACACTTTTAATTTCATTAACATGATTTAGGTGAACCAATGTTTCCACCTAAAAATTATCAAATAGTAGATCTCAATAATATAAGATATTATGTATAAATATTGAAATAAAATGGGTTTTGGTTATGTGTTTAGAACATTTTACCTATTTTCTCTTACGTTTAACCCCCGATAAAATCATTTTTACCATAATCACGATTATAAATTTTATCATTATTCACTAGTAACTACAGATAAATTTTTTTATTACCATATTATATACTATAAATTATTCTTAATATAATATTGGATTCTATTTTATCAATTTAAATACTCATAAGTGGAAGAACATGAATTATAACTACTCTAAAAGATGCAATGAAAAAGCATGCTTTCCAATTGAAAATGTTCAAAAGATTACCAAGTTTTTATATCAAAATTTAATTTGAAAAATATTACAATGACATAAATTTGAATAATAGGCGTATGATTGAGCTAATATTTTTAATTTTTTTTAAATATAATTTAATTTTATAAATATTTTATACCAAATGGCAGTTATCAATTAATATTCATTTATATTCACTATTCATTCTAAAAATGAACATTTTCGGATAAAATCAATAAAATTCACCCTGATATAATTTTTAAATAATAATTTATAATTTTAATTTAATTTTATAACATTAATTTTTGTTATGTTTTAAAAATTTTGTTTAATATTTATTCAAAAAATAAATAAAAACATTTCTAAAAAAAATATTATTTTGAAAACATATAAAAGATTAACAAAAAATTAGTTATTTAATTATAAATATGTTTTAATTATATAAAACTATTGAAATTAATATTTACAAATTATTTATTAAAATTCAAATCACAATGTTTAATGTCTATGTTACAACGACTGTGTCTAAATAGAAATATTAATAATATATAATGGTTCATTAAAACTCAGAGTTTATTGTAATGAAACCTAAACATGGTGTTTCATGTAACACAACATATCTAAGAAATTTAATTTATTCATAAGAAATAATTCCTAAAACATTGGGTGTTAGAAAAAAATTAGTTTAATAACCAATCATATCTCAACAAGAGCTGCATATCTTGTTTTGTAGAACATCACCCAATAATCCTTCATAGTAGGACATTTTTTTCGTATTGTGTAACTAAAAAAACAAATTGAAAAATGAAACAATGCATTTGAACTGAAGTAAAATATCTTTACGTAAAACTCATTTAGAACACATGACATAGGTTGGTGGAATGATCTATTAATTTCTTTCTATATCAAAAATCTATTTCAGTCATCTAAATTTTCGTTTTAGTCAACTCGAGAAACTACCATATCTTTTATATGACTTCAAAAACAAATCAAATTGAAAAAAATATTATATTTCCACCAGTGGATAGAAAAATATATCTATTTGGACTATATTTTCTATATCATTGTCTTTATATTCTATTTCCACTAAATGGATGATAGAACTCCAATCATGCCACTCATGCATCATAGGATATGATAATTCATAAATGATTCATCATTCTCCCCAGAAATTCCGAAATTTCCATAAATTTAGAAAAAATTAAAAGGATTCCACAAATCTAGTATGATTTTAGTCATTCATGAATTTTTTTTAAAACAAATAAATATAGTTAATATAAAAAAACTAAAGTGCAACAATAGTCGATGTTTGATATATTCAAAAAGATAAATAATTGTGTTCTTCAATGTTGTCCATATAACTTATTTATAAAAACTTTTTTATATTAACATCCCCCAAGGACATTATTTCCATAAATATTCTTGAATTTGATAGAAATAATATCCTATAATACAAAAAAACTTTCTAGAAAACACTATAATATATAATGGGTGGATTGAAATTTTCACTTATTTGGTTTGATTTAATTGTTTGATTTTTGAGGTTCAATTGTTACTTCATAAAAATATGTGTAACCAAATAATTTTTTAAAATATCTACATCCTGACATTATGTCGAAAATAATTATAGTTTCACAAAATTATGTTCCATGTTCTCTTTTATGAAATGAAATCATATATAAATACCCATCATGTGAATGTGTTGTATAATATTTATTTATTTAAATGTATTTTTTGGGTTGTTGCACAAGTTCACCAACAATTTCAAAAAAAGCCTCATTCAATCATGGTGTGTAGAATCATTTGTAGTTGAAATGTACTTATATATTTTTGTAACCAAATAAACAAAATTATTTTTCAGACATAGTTAACCAATATAGTTTATTACAATGAAAAAGTATTCACAACTTGTGAATTTTTAATATTAAAATTCACTATCCCAATCAACATATGATTAAAAAAATCCAAACATTTTCTGTCCTTTAACATCAAACCGTAATTTAGTGTTCCCTAAATATATCTCATTATTATATTTAATAATAGGATATGTTAGTTTTATGAAAACATTAGAAAGAAGAATTAAATAATTTAGTATAAGACAATATTGTTTTCATTATATTAAGATAGAGTTTTCTACACATGATTCTTCTATATATTTTTTAGTCAATTTATTTACTATTTTCACAATTTTCTAGTTTTTTCTGACTGAAATCTAAATTGAAATTGTAATAAACTCTTTAATTATTAATTTATTCAACAATTTTCTTTCATATTAAACACATGAGAGGAATATATTCCCTTAATATTTATGTATTTGTAAAAGAAAAAATGAATTCTATTATATAAATAATTTAATCCAAAATTTCATAATAATTAAAATATAAAAATTATCCACTAAATTATTCCTCTACCACTAATAATGATTTCATCAACATATACCATCACTATAAAATATTTATCTTTTTATATTTTTACATAGTGGTTATGTTCAAACCTTTATCCCTTGACTTCTATTTGTCATAGAAGTGAAACAAGCTCTATATAAAAAAATGGGGTGCTTTATGTAGGCCATGAAAAGTATTTTTAAATATATACACCCTATAAACATATTCTCTAAGAAGAAAATCACATTAGACAATCTAGGTATACATATTCATGTATGACTCCATAAAAAATACATTCTTCACATCCATATGAGATACATTATTCTTATTCTAATTTAAGACCCATTCAATTTAAAAATTGACTCCATTAGTACTATTGATCAATATTTTTATTCAATATCAATTCCATAATCATTTTCATATCCTTTAAAATATATCACTTATTTATTCCACACAACCATTCAATTTAGGTTGTTTTTTTAAAGATTACATCATATCATCCACATCATGATGATTCAGTCTATTCAATGTTTTCCAAGATTGAATTCATTAAATATAGTCAAATTATAAAATCATGTACTTTTTCAATTAATCGTCCTTCACTTCTTCTTCAAAAAAACTAGATCAATCTCAAATAATTTAAATGTGCAGTCTAGTCTCTTCATCATATGAGTCAGTGTCCCAAAATATTCCTCTCAAATGTTATTAATCAAAGTTATATAAAATATTTTACTTCTTAAAATATTAATAGATTAATTTCATCATCACCTGTTAATTTTAAAAATTATACTTCTAAATTCATATAATCCTTAATATTTTTAAATTATTCTTAATCTACATATTTGTCATTATATTCAACAAGAACATATTTTGGAACAATCTTTTGATAATTTTCATTTTCTTCATTATTAACAACATTAACCTTTACACCCTTAATAATATTATATTGTATTTTATTAGAATAATTATAATTCTTTCTCAGGGATTATTTACCCTTTAATATGCAATTATCCCCATAATCACTATATATTTCAGGATTTACTTCTTTTTTTTGAATAAAACATTCCTTCCAAATACGTTGAGATGATTAAAATATTACTTACTACCATAAAAAATATCTTGTGGAATATTATATAATTCATTATCAAGTAGTTGTGTATTTTGAGTGTCACAACCCCTCCCCAAAAAGTGTACCCCTCCTGGTCTAGAAATGAGAGATGAGTGATAATGATACCAAGTCTTATCTTCAGTAGGCTCTGGGTTGGTGACTAGCACTAAAGGTATAATAAACATAAAGATGAGTGGAATTACCCTCTAAGAAAACACATGAAAAAGAAGGAGATAATATAGACACCAACCAGCTTCTTCTCGGACCTAAAAGAGGAAGAAACCCATGTTCACATTTGTAATGTCATGGAAGAAATAATAAAACTGAAATGGAAAATTTCAAGTACCAAAACAATGTAAAATAGAAGGGACCATGAAATTCAAACAACTCCTGGAAAACCCGAAGCTAGTAGTAACTATCCTAGTCTCCATCTCACACCAAATGACCTAAAAACAGTTTATATAACATAGGGTTAGTATAAAAAAATACTCAGTATGATCCTCCCTAGAATCTCTCTTGCAAAAGTAAATAAAAGAATATAATTCATAGTGAACAATAAGTGAAACAACCTCGTCACATATATAGGTATTATATTTTCCCAAATACACCATAGATACACTCACAATGTATCGCATAAAAGTGTATATTATTTAATAAATAATATCCAGGCTACCCAACTTATACTTCCCCATTGGTTTTCAACTTTTTTCTAATATCACGCATCCTGAGAATCTCTCCCTAAGAAGGCTAGCACAAAGACATCTGGGAGAAGGTCCACAACATCAACCTCATGAAACGCAACCACCATGTTCACCTATAAAAAAATAAACATGTAGTTTTTGAGAGCCACCATAGCTCAAATATTATGTATCATAAATCGAGTATTATACCTCAATACATTACAACCCATAAATGGAGTATGGATCCTCAATCCATCACGACCAATACATGTTACAACTATAGTAGTCCATATAAAACTATATCCACAATATAGGTGTGTGAAATAACCAGAATCTATTATAGACCTCTACACAAACATATGGAAAAAACTAACCACCATGCATACTAGAACAAGTAACTACCATGAGAAGAGTGTGGGATTCAAGGTGGTATTTATCCATCAATCCTCCCACCGAGATGTTGGGGAAAACACCCCCAAGGATCAGAATCCCTAAGGTGTTAGTTTCCAAACATGACAGGGTGGATAAGCATATAAAAACACAAAAAATAAAAGATATAATATAGCTCCCAACCAACCTATGGGAATAAACTTGTATTAGTCTAAACTTCTTATATTGTCTCTCATACTCTCAACTCCACTATTAAGAATAGATATCATATAAGCACACAACCTTTTTAATAGATTTATTAAATAATCATATTCTTTTTTATGATTTCTAAATTATATTAATTAATTCCTTAACCATCAATTAACTATTTTCATCTTCCATATTCTATTACATTATAATTTCCAAAAAGAATACATCCCTTCCAGACATAACCAAAATGAGTCCTTGGCTTCTCAAAATCATAACCTTAGAATTTCATCCCAATAATCTCTAGCCCCATGGGTTAAACAAGAATTCATTTATTAGCAACATTACTACTTTACATATTCCCATATTTATAGGTATTCTAGGTAAACATTATTATCTACCAAACACCAAGGGTCAATATGATGAGTAGATGAGATACTCATTGAGTATTTTCAACATATAGCAGTAGAGTAGACTCATCCATCATCAAAAATATAATCACAGAAAGCACGTTTTATACCCTACACATCTTCACCACTTTTGGAAGTAGAGTATGAAAAACAATCTACCTATTGTCGTAGGGAATTTAAAGAAGATAAAAAAAATAAATTCAATAAAAACCCATCATTCATATCAATGGGTATTCCCAAATTAAACATGTTCCATCATCTCCAGTGTCATCCCCCACACCCACATGAATAAACGGAATCATCTCACCACTCTATGCATATCCTATTAAACAATGACCTGGACTCCATGCCACAAATATTGTAATGGACCTCCATGCTCATCCATCAAATGATTACATCACATCAGTAGCATCTGAAAAAAAACATAGAAACCAAGATCTTTTCCCAAAATAAGGCATTAATCCTCCAAAAAACAATGAGATATCACAGATCCAACCCATAAGTAACATAGAATTTACATCAAGTAATAATATTAGGACCTACAATGGAATTATATTTAATTCATACAACTAGTTCTTATTCCATATAGAATTTATTGTTTTATTGTCATAGGTTCCATCTATGGGAAAGCTATGAAAAAATATTCTCAATATATCACAATATAATTAAATAATTTATTTATCTTTCCTTTAGTAATTTTATCTACAATAATAAAAATGATTTAGGTTCAGCAAAGAATTCAGTTAAACAAACAAATTTGCAACAACTTGATTGTCATCCTGTTAAAATAGCGACTGAATTTGTTAACAAGCCTCTTTAAATATTTATCCAATAAATTATCAACTAATTTTAGCTTTACATTCGTTACAAATTCAAATAAAGATCAATTTTGTAAAGAAAGAAACAAAAATATATACACTATATTGAAAAAAGATGAAAACTGTTATCTCAGTATAAAACACCTTTATGGGTATATGATTGATACCAATTCTTTAATCTAGTTAAAATACTTATTATATCAATTTCATTATGATCCAAAGGGATAAATCCTGAAAACACTATAGCTTCACAAAAATAAATAGGTAAGCAACAAATACCCTACATCAAATGGTTTTCAATGGTGTTCGCTCGAGAAAAGACCACATAATGGATCATGATCACCTCACCTGCAACAACTGCGTCCACCTAAGGATGCCCGAACACTACAACACCAACCAAAAACCAATAAAGATCCATTAAAATCAAGGAAATCACATTACATCAAATGTAAAGGAGAAACAGAAGGAAATAGATCTAGGAAACCAAAATAATGGTTGGGAAACATAACTTATATTGAAGATGGATCAACACAACCCAGTTTCACCAATATTAGGGGTGTGCATGCCATTGGAAAAACTGCAATAGAAACACAATACATGTATAGTTATTTTAATGAATGACTCCAATAGAAGGAAGATCTCTTGAATAACCATACTATGCAAAAATAAAAATGAAGAAAATTTAAGAAATGTATCTATGTGTTTTATAAATATAAATCGATTAGCAGTTTAGATAGTGTTTATATTTTTAACTGAAATAGGAGCTGGTCAAGATTAGGTGTTTTGAATTAATAAATGTATCCAAACCCTTATGAAATATTAGATGGGAGTTATTGGCTTTGAATCCGACCTAATTACCTTAAAATAAGGCTTTGAATTTATTTTCATGAATAAGATATCAACAAAGGGGAGAAACTATACGAAACTATAAACATTGTTTAGGAATCATAGTTAGATGTGTCACCATTGGATGAGTCACCATTGGATGAATAATTATTGGATGAGTCACCAATATATGATTCACCATTGTATAACCCATCATTGGAAGAGTTACCTACGGATGAATCACCATTAGACAAGTCTCTACTTGAAGAGTCGACATTAGATGACTCACTACTGGATGATTCACTATTGGATGATTAATCATTGGATAAGTCATCATTGGATGAATAACCATTGGATGACTCACCATTATAATAGTTACCATTTGATGAACTACCATTAAATTAATCACCATTCGATGAGATACAGTTTAGCGAGCCACCATTTGCGGGTCAGCATTCAATGAGCTACTGTCATGAGTTACCATTGAATGTCACCATTGCGGACATACCATTCCTAACCCACCTGTGAAACAAGATACTATTGGAAAAATAGAAATTTGGAAAAAAAACTGAAATAAGTCTTCATAACCTCTCATAATACTGAAAACACCATATTTAATGAAAATAATGAAGCGTAGGGGTTCAGTCCATTATATAAAATATATCTCAAAACATTCTCTTCCTTGAGAATCCAAAACCAACCCAAAGGGGAAAGGGAATGGGTATCATTTGAATAGCCACCCCATGAGATACTTATCAATGAATTCATCAACAAAAGAGCTATCCACCACACTTGAGTAATAAGCATAAAACCACCAAAAACCACAACTAGATCCTAAACACTCTCCTAGGGAGATGCCCTAGAAAAGATAGCAAGTCACAACAAGCAACAAGAGAAACCCATCTCATAACCTGAAAGGGTTTACAACCATCAAATGAAAAACATTACAAGAGAAGATCTAAAAATAAAATATAATGGTTACAAAGAATTTTTCTATGACTCACATTCCTTGGTACTCTCATCCACAACACAATGTCGCCACAAGACACAAAATATAAGGATATCACACCTGTACAACAACTTCTCCTTGTTTTCCAAGATCTTTATAAACAGCTCCTCAAAAGTCACATAATTATCAACATCATTCTCTCTCCAATTAATGTTGTGAGAGTTTTCATGAAGATAACGATGGATCTCTGACATAGGGAAACCATTATGTATCTGTCTCATCTATAGGGATGTTCTACCCAATATGTCATGACACCAACATGATCAAATACATCAAAATTCCCCAAAAACTGGAGAGAAATATTACTCCCATGATGAAAACATTTCTTCCCATGATAGGGAGTCAGCTTTAGAAGCACTTTATCACCATCGAAAAACTCCAAAGCTGTCCTACATGGATCATAATAGGACATATGAAAAACTTGAACTTATTTAATTCACTCAAGAATCAGTAGAACCATCTCTATTGTATAATTTACTTGTTTTGTCCCGTGAGTCAAAAAATATCTAACCCCTACCAGGAACAACATATAATGGAAAGGTTGTTCATATGCGGCCTCAAATAGCACGCTAAGGATAGTGGAGTTTCAAATATTGTTGAAAGTGAACTCTACTAAGGGTAGGTGCCTCATCAAGGAACCTCCAAAATCATGGAAAGTATTGTGAAACACATATTCAAGAGTCTGGATGGTTCTCACAGTCAATCCATCCATCTATGGATAAAAATAAGGGCTAAGGCATAACTGAGAACCAAAATCCTGCTAAATACCTCTCCACACCTTGAAAGTAAAACTATGACCTCTATTGGAAATGATTGTACTTATAATTCCATAGAGGCTCACCACCTTCCCCAGATAATTCCTCAAAAGAACCTCTATAGAGATCGACTCATTGATCGCCATAAGGTGTGATGAATTCAATAAATTATCTAGTATTACCGATAGGAATTAATAACCTCCCTAAGATCGGGTTAAACCATTAAAAAGTCCATCAAGATGTCATACTACTTTCACTGAGGAATAACTAATGGATGGAGACTCCCACCAAGAACACAATGCTTTATATTATCCATTTGGAAGACAAAACCACAAGAATCAAACTCCACAACTACAGGCTTTAACCCATGCCAGCAAAACTAAATCCTAAAAGCTCAGTTTATTTTTTTCATGCCATGATGTACAACTAATGTTGAACTATGGAACTTTCTGGGAACCATGTCACACAACACCAAATGAATGAAAATACTTTACTGAGATTACAAATTGTGTTTTTCATCCTCATACCAACCATCTGGGGCCTCACCACAAACATATTGGTCTCTCAAGACGTCCAACTAAAGATCCCATAAATGGGAATCTTCTACTTGCCGCACCATGGATTACTGCACCATCATATGAAAAAGAAAAACAATGCCCCCAACATCTCTAATAGAGAGATCCAATGTTGAATGTTATTCTTTTAATCAATATTAATATCTTGATTCACACACTACATCCATACTTGACTTCCTGATCAGTGCATCAACTACAACATTAACATTTATAGGTGTATACAAATTTTTAATGTCATAATACTGTAATAACAATATCAACCAATTTTGTCTCATGTTTATCACACTGGTAGAAAACATACCTTAGACTCTTATGATTGGTGAATACCACAATACACTCCCCATTGATGAAATTTCCCAACAACATCAGGTAAAATTCCACTGCTTCCAACTCTAGATCGTGGGTAGAATAGTTACATTCATGGGGATGAAACTACTCATACCTGTAAGAAATGACCCATATCTCCTTCATGAGAACACAACCCAAACCTATATGTGATGCATCACAGAAATCATCAAATAGAACTCTATTTTCTGGATGAATATGAACTAGAGCACTAACCAAATTATCTTTTAGATACTTGAAATCATTCTAACACTGGTCAGTCCAAACAAATAATTGATCATTTCTCATCAATGTTCATAAATTTGTCACAACCCAAGAGAAGTTGGCTACTAAAATCGTGTTAAATTCTATATATCCAAGGAGATATGGCACTTGTACCACTACCTTTGGGGTTTCCCATGACATAATTTCTTCAATTTTTTATAGATCCACAACTACACCATGTTGGGAAAAAAATCCCAAGAAATGGAATTATCATTTAGATCCCTTGTTTTTTATTTATTATACGTACACATATTTCAATATATATTTCCATATAATGGCACTGAGATTATGTTCTATTCTGAGGCCCAGTGTGTCTAGAATTAATTATACAAAAATTTTAAGTATGTTGTATATGATAAACATGGTAGAAATATGATATATATTAAATGGTATCTCAGATAAAAAATATGTGTTTTCAGTTGGTTCTGGAGCCTCTTTCTTACCGTAGGATATACATAACATTTTTTGAAGTGGCCTTTAGTATAAAACGTCGCAGAGGACTTTTTTTAAATAACAGAATTAAAATGATTTATCTTATCTCGAATGATGAATCAAATAACATTGAGAGAGTGAATTGGATTAAAAATACAAGACATATATTGAGTTCGATATGAGGTGTTTTTTAAATGCAAGACATTAAATAAGAGGGTGTGGTTGATTTTGAATTTATGCCGAGTGAGATCCAGATAAATTGTGTTTTAAGGAGAAAATTTATGGTTAACTAATATTTCCCCTCTATCTCCCTCTCATTAAAAACCTCTACCTCTATCTCTCTCCTCTTCAATTTTTCTTCATTGTTCTTTATCAGATCCAGGATCGACCTTTTCCAAATCATTGTCAAATCAAGGTGGGGGTACAACGATCATATCGACAGTGGTAAATAGTCATATTGTATTCATATTTTTTCTACTTTTTAAATTCTGATTCAATTTCTATTTTCATTAACACAATTTATTTCCTTATTCATTTACTTTATGTGGTCAAATCATCAATTTCTAAACAAACATATCCATCAATTTCTTATTAGAACCTAGTTTTTCATACATTATTCAAAGATACACATTCTTAAATTTCAGACGCACTAACGGACCATCATATCATTGATCAGAGGTAGGTGTAAAAAATGTCATATCCTTGGGATCACATATTTGTTATCAGATCTAGAATTGGGTAGCAATTTGAGTTGAATTGGTCCGTTGATGGGACCACCATATCAAGGCTGACAGTCGACAGTGGTGTGCGATGACTTTGGAGGGCGGCATAATGGGGAGGCTAAGAACTGTGGTGGTTCACTTGTTTGAGGATCCAAGGATGACGAGGTCCAGTGGCTTAAAAGTTAGGTGGATCAAGCTAGTTGAGTTGGGTGAGGAACTAAGAGGATGACATGCAACATGGCAGTGCGACTGCGATAGAGGTGGGTGTATGACCAGCACAATGTGGTGCCCTTTTGAAACATTGCAGTGGATGAAGACCGAATGCTCGACTGGTCATTGTCAGCAGGTGGGCAACAGGGTCACACGATCATATTATTCATGTCTTGCGACTAGTATGTTTTATGTAAATTCATACAAGGCCGGTTTGGGCGGGCCAACCTGAGAAGAGGGTGTCCGGCTACATTGGTCCAGATCAGCCCGGTTTGGGCCCAAACCCTTTAAATGATCATATCTTTTGATTTGGTTCTTTGATTTGTGTGTCATCTACAGAAATTATGTATGTGAGTCAAGCCAGACCATATGTGGTTGTTTTTGGAATTTTAAATTTTCATTCCTAAAGGAGTGTGGTGTAAAACATATGCTTTATCAATATTAATTTTTAATTATTATTATTCACGGTTCCATTATTCGAATGTAGAACCTAAATTCAATGTTTTATTAAGGCACTCTTAAAGGCTTTATGACCCTAGTGTATAGATGTACATTTTATGACAGCTTTTAGTTACTTAAATAATGTATGGGTGTCGGTCCCATGAGGCCATGGTCACACCTGTTGTGGTGAAATCAATCTTTTACACAAGTTATACATTTTGGATGAATGATTAGTCCATTTAGTGTGTGTTCATTAGAGGATAGAAATGGAGCAATCTGTGTAATTTGTTTTGGGACTAAGGCATGGTCCCCCCTTCATTTATTTTGAGTTCAGTTGGCTACTTATGGATTTTCCATCAAATGATTGTTTAGGGGAATAAATAGTTGATCATACAAGTTTTTCTATAAGGATCACAATGGAATGATCCTTTTGGATGTGCAAATACTTATTCAAAATCTCATTATACATGGAAACAAGAAGGAATATATGTGGAGGATCCTTTTGATGTGTTTATAGAGATACCATGGCTTGGGTCGAGTTCAACTCTTACGAGAGTGGAGAAGACATATAAAGAGATACAATCAATTGTTATGGGGACGTTTGAGGAGCCATGTTAGTGGAATGATATCATCTCCCTTCATATCAACATTTAGATTCATGCACTCATTAGCCTATTGGCTAGGCATGTTATGTACTCTAGGAGTACACAAACAATCATAGTGTTTCTTGATTGCAGTTTAGTACACAAGAATATCTAGGTAATGGACCAGGCGATGAGGTGGAGCTACAGAACATGTGGGCCCCACAGACATTGTGTTCTACTTTATGAATTAATTTATCACTCATATCTCTTTATTTGGACATGAATTTTGGCATGTGAGTAGCCCATCATGAGTTTTTTTCTGCGTAGAATGTGATGGTGCCTTCCAATGTGGCTTTTGAGTTACGATATGAGATTTTCCAGATCTGATGCCCATCTAGGCTTACACCTGATGAACGAATTTTTTTTCCTATAATATTCCATCAAGTTGGGATAATCAGGGCGCCTCAATGCTTTTCCAAGTGATAACATTCTTCAAGAATGGCCAGAGTAGTTTCTGGCTTACCTCCAGCTGGGATATCCAACTAGGATGGGGATGGGTCCTCAAAATGAATAGAGTGGAACCCTAAAGTTGGGCTAGGCAGGGGTCCTTGATCATCTCATAGTGGAACCATCCATCTAGGATGGGGATGGGTCTTCAAGGGAACTAGAGTGGAACCCTCAATCCATGATGACCATGTGTCCTTGACCTGGAGACATGATCTCTCTACTATGTAAATTAATGACATGCTATTGTATTTTGGACCTTATGAATTTACAAAAAAGAGGGATGATTTTCTCACCAGGATATATCTTTGTGAAGGGACTTAAAACCATATAGGCGAGACAGCATCACATAGAGCGGATAGTATCAAGGGGATGTGATTAATTACCTTTGAGTTGCACTTTAGATCAGACGTGTAGGATGTTGGGATTCCCTGGTGGTTACTTATGGACCTATTGGAGACTCTTTTCTTAGGCAGATCTGTGATATAGAGATCCCCTTTATCACTTTCTTTTTGGCTTCTTTGACTGAGATTATATATGTTTCCTATTTTTAGTACCCACTCTTTGGGATTTGGATACTCTCTTTATAGAAGAGGAGAAGATTCATTGGGTATGGAACATTATTTCTATGTCTAGATTCTAATGATGGGATGAGTTTATACTCCTATAATTATTATTTAAGGTAGGATAACAAGATCAAATTCTCACTATTTCTAGCTCCTGGTTCTTTGGATGAGTTTTTTTCAGTCACTTGGGGGGTTGAGCTGTACTCCTTTACTGTAATTTGTTCTATATAATGATTTCTTCTTCAATACCTCTATTTCTACTCCATTGAGACTTTTGAGAATTATACAAAGTATTTTTTTACTCACCACTACTAGGGAATTTTCCACAATTGGCGTTCCCTTGCAGACGACAGACTGGATGATCATGATTTTTTAGGATCTTGGGTTATGGGGTTCTTAGAACACATATGATGGTCGTGAATTGGGATTCTAGAGTGGTGTTGTCCCATATGATTTACTTCTACACTTATTTCCAGGTTGTTCCAGTTTTCTTACTGGGCATGTATTTTGACCTGCTTCATTTCAGTTTACGTCTTCATACTTGTACTAATTAGAGATTGAGGATTTTTTAGTTTCTTTTTATAGGATTTCATTATCTTATACTTATTTCCCTCTACACCAATTCATTGAGTTTTCTAAATGTGTGTGTATCGGTTCATAATCAAATGCCTCCCAAAGTTTTTTGTGCCTTCAACGGTAGTCTCAAGCCCCTGGCCGTTGGAGGCAGTCTTGGTGTAGTCGTGGCTGGAGCTCCGACCTCTGTCAGGTTGTGACAAAGTGGTAAGAGAGGCGGTTTTATCCTTTTTATATTGTTTGAAAGTTTCCTAAAAAATTGGCTGGGTTTGAGGGAAAAGTGTCAACATGTCTCGAGAATGTATCTCAGACCCAGGAACTGAGTCATTATATTGTGGCTAACTTATCCATCCACCGGGACCCTAATTACCTGCTAGTTGACTCAGAATGCTAAGACAATTATTGCTGATTTTTTTTTACATGCATCATATATGATTTTTTCTTTGGATACCATTCCTGAGTCATATCCCCATCAATATTGATAGATATATGCTCATTTGACCATGGTAATACTTGATGGATTCAATATTCCACTACAGTGATAACTAGATAGGATACTAGCTATAGTATGTAACGATGATTCCATGGGAGATGCTTCCTCAATTTAGGATCCATCATACAATCCCCCTTCATCTAGGTGGGAAGGTAGCAACACCTCCACCTATTGGCCAGAAAACACCCACAATGGAGGAGGCTGAAGAAGTGTGTAGTCTGAGTGCACTCTATGGTTTCTAGAATGAGAGACTGATGAGGGTTCATAGTGATCCATATCCTCACGTATTGGAGGTTTCCATAGAGTTGGTGCTTCATCTCTTCATGCATGTTTGGACACAGATAGATTAGATGGTGGATTTGGCATCTTATTTTTTTTCCACAGAACAGTTGGGTGTTGGTGGAGATTGGTTACTCAGATCCGTGATGAGATGACACTCTCATGTCATGTCTTCTTGATGTTGTTGCATGAGTAGTACCACCCCTCATACTTTTGCACTCGTTGGATTCATACTCTTCTAGAGAACCTTCAATTTCATCTGGGAGGGATGGTGAAAAATTCTAGGCATAGAAGTTGACTAGGGTATCCATAGAAGGGATTCACACCAGTGTAGTTCCATTGTTCATCACCACATATTTTTTTTGTGAACAAATGAGAATTATTGAAATAGATATTTCTAGAATAGGGGTTCCATTTGGCCAGATTTTGTATTTGGTGAAACAGAGACAGTATGTCTACTGAAGAAAGAAGATGTCAGTTGGTAGGACATCAACGAAGGAGGACTACCCTTTATAAGAATCATTCACATGTCCAATGATAGTGTGGATCACAAGGGAAGCCTTTTATGGTTCAGTGCTATGATTATAATGGTTGAGGTAATGTGGAACGGGAATACCTGACAAGATGTGATATGATTTCTAGGTCGTTGGTTGATGCACCTACATGGAAAATCTAGTTCTAGGATTAAGGATATCTAATGTTAGGATAGGTTGGTACCTCGGGAGGTGGTGCTTGTATAGGAGAAGCAACAATATTGGATTCTGGATGATTTTGTGAGGTCCTTCCACCTCCACCGGGCAGTATACATCAGGTCCAGGGAGCTGACGGTCAGAGGCATGAGAAGTTTCATGCTTTAGATTTATATTGTCCTACAGTGCATGATATGGTAAGAGGTATGATCTATTTCTCATATAACTTTTTTGGTAGAACTTATTAGACACTTTTTGAGTTACTAGTTCCTCTTTAATTTTTTTCTTTTGGTTTTCCCAGGGTTATGCGGGGAATTGGTGTAACCCTATGCCGGTGTAGTTAAACATAGATTTGAATGCATGAAGAAGATGGATTCTCTCCCCACTGAGCTTCATTTATAGATTCATGTAAAACTATTAGGAGAGGTAGTCCCACCCAAATAAGTTTGTGTCATGATGTGGTGGATGAGTCCATTTCACTTGTGCATTCCTGGGTGGGGTTATGCAGTGGAGTGTCAAAGCAGGTGATGGATTTTCAAAGGGATTTTTTATTCTAGACATCCCTTTGCTTTAGGGGTCACAATTGGGTTTGGTATGGTGATTTTTTGGGTAATACTCTATTTCCAAGAGGGGAAATGATGTGTGGGGTGTTAGAAATGCTTTCAGTGTCTATCTTACCGGGGTTGGATGAGTTTACCCACCAGCCCTATTCCTAGGTTCCTTGCATGATCATGACCAATTTTGATATTGTAGATATCCATCACAAGTAGAGGTAATAGAAAACCCATAAACAGAACAACATGACTTTTTATGTGGTTCTGTTAGAGATATTTCTCTTCCCGGGGATGCAAACACACTACCTCCATGGAGATCACTCTGTGGTTTGCACATACCACTAGTGTCTCAGGTACGTCTTCACCCAGAGAGACCTTAACGAGAGGAAGAGATGCTGGTTGGAACTTCCTCTAGGTTTAAGACTTTGAGATAGTTGGTACTCCTTCTATGGTCAGTTTTCTAATAGAATCCCATTGAATGAATTCCAAGACATTAATAGTTCTGGAAGTTATAGATTATTCATCTTCCCTATAGCTGACCCCGATAGAGGTGGAGGGTAACACATATCTTCAGTCGATGGTGTGAACTCCTTCTCTTATCGAGCATGTAATATTGTCTCTATTTTTAGACATCAAATTTGATATATTGTGTTACCAAAAATCATTGGGTGATTCTCTAGATAGATATTCTGATCGAGGGAATCCAGACACCCGAATCCAAGTATAAATTATGATTCTAGTCATGATGTGGGATGGCGAGGTTGCTTACCACCTTTCACAACCCCAATATATAGAGGGGGAACATGAATTATTCCATGTGTTGTATCTCAATAGATGTGTGTGCATTCCTTTGCACATTATCAGGAAGAGTAATTCAAATGAGGGTGGACTATCCCTTCGGTTTATATACTGTGATATCATGGAAACATGCTAGTTTTCCTAGGATTGGGAGATCCAGGTTTGAGCTCAATATCATGAGTTTTTTAAATAGTTTTTTTGGGAGGAAATTATTGATGGAGTGAAGGCTAGAGAGACCCTATTTTTCTATAAAATTATTGGGAATATTTCTATATATATTTCTAGATCTAGGTGCCAAGATGATATTAAATTATGAGGCCCTATATGCCCAAAATAAATTATATAAAATATTTAGTATATTATATACAATTCACATGGAAAAAATTGGATATCACTCAATTTGATGCTCAGATTTGAAATATGAGGCTGCAGTTGGGTACGGAGTGGGGAATTTACACAAGGTGGGACATAACATTTTTCAGCATGAGCCATCGTTAGAAAACACCATGGAGGGTGTTATAAGAAATTAAACATTAAAATTTCATTATATTAACTCAAACGATGAATATAATATCATATTAATGGGGAAATGGATTTGAAATCCAAGAGCTCCCTTTAGTTTGGAATGAGGAGTTTTTCTTATGTGTGACATAAAACGAGAGGGTGTGGAAGATTCAGATTCCTTGCTAGCAGGATGCCTATAAATAGAGTTTTTAGGCGACAGAATATAGTAAACTCTTAATTCCCATAACTCTCTAAAACTATCTCTTTCCTCTATCTCTCTAATGAAACTATTCGTCACTATTATTCATAGGATAGAATAGTGATCTTCGATGAAACCTCAGTAAATCAAGGCGTGAGTGTGACAATTGCATCGTCAGCGGTAAACAAACAGATCGAGGTAGGATTTTTTATACCCTATAAATTGTGATTCATATTAATTTTAATTTTTCCCTTTCATTTCATTTTACATATTATTTATCTTGTCAAAAAATATATGGATACACAAATGTGTCCATCAATTTCTGTTTGGGCTTCTTTTCTTCGTCCATTCTTTGTGGATACACACTATCAATTTTCAGATGCATCAACCAAATGTCTAATCCTCAATCAGAAGAAGACAATTTGATGGTCTAATAATATGAATCACATATTTTTTCTCATATAATGATTTTTGAAGCTTCTAAAGTCATATTGGATTGTTGAATGAACCTCTAAGGAAAGCTCGGCAGACAGTAGCAGTGTGCAATGACCATATTGGGTGCCACATCGTGGTGGCCCGACGCTGGAGTGGTGTACTGGGAACATGTGATGAGAATGGAGGGTGTCCAATGGCTTTCATGAGAGGTGGATCTAGAGGGTTCGACCAGTTATTAAGTAAGGTTGATGGATATAAATCTGGAGTTATGACTTAGGTATGGGGGCACGACCCATGCGATGTGCTTATGTGTTGATGCTGTGTAGTGGAGGAAAACTAGCTGCTTGGGCTATCCGTGTTGGAAAAAAGGTCACAAGCCATGGAGGTGGACTGGGTGATAGAATAATGGGCCAAACTTAAGGATGGTACATGGGTCGGTAACCTAGACTAGGCTAGCCGGGGCAGGACGACCTAGGAAGAGGGGGTTTAATAAGTTTGGGTTGGACATGCCCAGTTAGGAAAAAAACACTTTAAATGCATGTATCCTTTGATGCAAGCCTCCAATTTTCATGTTGTCTATGAAACATGATCCTTGAGTAGATCAGGACTATTTTAGGTGGTTTTAGGAATTTTAAATTTCCATTCCCGAAGGTGGGTGGTGCAAAATGCTCGATTTATCATTAAGAATTTTTAGTTATTATTATTCATGATTCTTAATTTGTAACGTATCACCTGCATATGATGTCTAATTAATGCACCATCAAAGGTTATATGACAATAGAGTTTAGAAATATTTATTAAGGATACTTTTGGGTGTTTAACTAATGTTGAGGTGTGGGTACCATGAGACCCGGTTCAAACGTATTGCTGTGAAATGTACCTTTTCACCGGATCTCTATTTTGGATGAATGAGTATTCCATTTGATCAATTTTTCGAAGGGATCACAACGGTGTGATCCATATAACTTGTTTTGGGACTATGGTGTATGCCTGAAATGATATCATTCGAGCAAAATGTGGAGACTTATAAATTTTCCAAGGAATGTATATTTGGGGAAAATAAATAGACGATCGTGTGTGTTTTTCTACAAGTATAACAATTGTGCGATCTATTTGGATGTGCAAATCCTTAGTCAAGATATCATTAAGTATGGAAACAAGGATGAATATCGGTGGGAGATACTTTTGATGTGATTTTGGAGAACCCACTACATGGGTCAACCTTGACTCTTGTGAGAGTGGAGAAGACATATGAAGAGATATAGTCAAATGTTTGGTGGCCATTTGAGGAGGGGTGTCAGCAAAATTACATCTTCTCCCTTCATATCAATAATATGAATCATGAACTCTTTTTCCTATTGGATATTCATGCAATGTAATATGTGGGTACACTGTCATTTTTATTGGTGCTTTATTGAAGTTTAGTACCCACTAATGGATAGGTATATGGCTAGGCGACGATGCGGGGCCACATGACGTGTGGGACCGACACACACCATGCACTACATTACGAATTATTCTATCTCGCATATATATTTCTTTGGAATCATATTTTGTATAATGAGTAGACTAACATAAGTGTTTTTTCATGTAGAATGTTATGGTTCCCTCTTAAGTGGCTTGTGAGTTAATATAAGATATGTTCTAGGTGTGACTCCCATCCATGGAAACACACGATGACTACATTAGTGTTCTCTGGAGAGATACCCTCCATTAGGGATGGATATTTCTCCTAGGATATTTTCCAAGAGATACTATCCTACAAGGATAGACAAAACAGTTTTAGGATCACCTCCAGTTTTGATTGGAAGTGGTCCTTGATGGCATTTATGTGTAGGATCCTCTATCTGGGATGCATATTGGTCAAATATGAGACTAGAGTGTAATCCTCCATATGGGATGGGAATGGGTTCTCTATCTTTTCTGATGGGATCCACCCAATAGGCTTTGGAAGAGTCCCTAATGACAATAGAGTGGAACTCTCTGACTGGGATGGGCAAGGGTCATTCCCCATGAGACATGAACTCCAGACTATGTAGATCAATTATGTGTTATGGTTTGATAATGATATTGTAATCACAATAAATTTGAACACTTTTCCCAGCAATACATGTCTTTGTGATGCATCCAAAAATTGATTGGGTGTGACAAACCTACCCAAAGTGGATTGAATCAAGATATCATGATTGAGTCCCTTTGAATTTCAGTGTTGAGAAGATGTGTGGGATGTTGGGCATTCTGGGTGGTTACATTAGTCATTATTGGAAACTCTTATCTAGGGATGAGATGTGAGATGGATATCCCTTTACTCTCTTATGTTTGGGCTTCTTTGACTAAGCATTTATATGTATTCAATTTTCAGTACCCACTCCTTGGATTTTTGTTACTCTCCTTCGAGGAGAGGTGAAGACGTGATGGGTATGGTACGTGTTTTCCATGTCTATATTCTCATGGTTGTATGAGTAAACATATATAATATTATTAGTGAAGGTTCGATGAGAAGTTCATCCTCTCATTATTTATATACCCTTGTGGTTCGGATGAGTTTCCTTCACTCTTTTATGGGGTTGAGTGGTATTCTTTTACGGTACATTGTTCTGTCTAATGTTTCCCTCTTTAGTACATTTCTTGTTTCTCCCTTGAGACTTAAAATATTATTACTGAGAATTTATATACTCACCCATTCTCATGATTTTCCAATTCATGTTGTTCCCTTGCAAAAGAAAGGAAGCTTGATCATGACTTTAGAGGATCTAGGGTTACAGGGTGCTCATAACGTGTGTGGTGATCATGTCTTGGTGTTTTTGATTGGGACTCTCTTAGCTTCATTACTTTTCCAATTGTTGATGGGTTGTGTAAATTTTTTGGTCTGGCATATATTTTTCCCTTTTCCTTTTCAAAATAATTTTCAATAATTTTACTTATTATAGGTTGATGTTTTATTTTGTTTCATTTTGTAGATGTGTTGTATCTTTTACTTATATCCATCTGTACTTTTTCATTGATATGGATACATGTGTGTATAGGATAAAAAGAAAAGGCCTCCACGAGTTTGTTATTCCTTCGGCGCCAGTCGCTATCCCCTGGAATATAGAGGCGAGCTTGGGGTAGTCACATCTCAATCGCCAGTATGGTTCAGGTTCTGACATCCCATGCTAAAAATGCATACATCAAAAACTCCCTAGACACCTTATTATTATGAAGAAATCCAAAAACAACACACAACCTATATACTCCACATTAAATGCGGAGTACACAGGTATGTAGTTATTGAAATCCACCATGAACATATCTAGTAACTCATGGAACAAAACATTCCTCAACTCTATGAACATAGCTAGAGCATTCTCACCCCAAATGACATCACAACGAACTCGTAATTCCCATGATGACAACATAAATTTGTCTTCAGGATATCCTCATCGTCCACACTCATATGATGATATACGAATTACAAATAAATCATTTTTAACAAACTTTAACTCTTCAATTGATCAAGAAATCATCAATTTGTGGAAGTGGATAATGGGTTTTCACTATAAATTTGTTTAATATATGGCAATTGAAACCCAATCGCAAATTTTTTCCTACTTTTTAATGGAAAAAACTAGTGTACCCTACAATGAGACACATGGTCTATCAAACCGAACTTCAAAAGACCATATAGCCATATATGTGTCTATTTCAACTCAAAAGATGTCATCATATACGTAGACATAGATATAAGAGACATACCTATTTGTAGCTCGATCCCAAACTCGATCTCTCATCGGGGGGGGATGATACAACCTTCTCTAGAATAACATAGGGGTAATCTTCCATGAACATGAAAAAAATGACTGATAAATTTCTAATGAACTCTACATCAGCTCTGGAATTGAGAATGATATGGACGAAACCTAACTCTGACCCATCTGAGGGTCTCTATTTCCATCAAACAATAATGGATCTCCATAATCATCAAATAACACTACAAAAATCGAGAATAATTGCATGATATATTTCACCAAATAAAACCAATCCATGTTGATGATTACACAATATGGTCATATTAATAAACATATGGAAGCAACCCAAGAGAAATTGTGCCCCATAAATAGTTCACTATCTATACATTCTTCGAACAAGCCTGATCAACCTCCAACTAATGATGTCAATGTAAATAACACTAGAAGTCCCCCTACCACAAGTACCAAGGCATGAATATGGTTAGCTGATATGATTGAGTGTTTTGATCCTAAATCAATCAATCATGTAACCAAGTAGAAAAAAAGAAAATATTACCCCAAATGATGTTTGGATCACCAGGAGCTGGAAATGCTAAGGCATGAAGCTAACCATGACCAGCTTCATGAGATATCTAACACTACTAATGACCACCTCCAGGGATGCACTCTTATATATAAATATGGTAATCACCACAAGGATGTCCTCTGCTCGCCTATATGGTATTTCATGATCCAGTGTTGGTGCAACCTGCTATTGTGGACTTGACTAGAATAACCTCAACATAGGAACCCAGAGTGGAAATCATTTTTCATTCAGAATTCATAGAATGTTTGGAAACTCTCAACACGGATGACCTTAGACTTCAAAATAAAAAAATCACATGATCACTTAATGTAGTTTTGAGAGCCTCCACACCTAGATAAAAAAAATATTGAGGGCTGATACCAACCCCCAACTAATCAGAATCTCTACTTCCCTATAAAACAGGAACCCCGTATCGAATCCCTACTTCATGGGGAATCATGATTAATCCCCTCTCATGATGATCTTTTTAATTATAACATCTTATTGAAAAAATTATCCCTCTCCACTAACTATTGATATGTCAACATCATAAATGTGTTGACCTAGTGTTGTATACATGGACACAAAGCCTACTCCAAATTCCACTCCATATCCTCCCGATCTTGAAATATGTCATAAGAATGTTGTAAAAGGTTCATAAAACAGATCCCAAACACTCACACTCCATAGAATCACTAATTAAGGGTAAGAATATCCTATAGACTAGAATCCTTTGTGGATAAAGAAGGAATATCATCCCTAAACGGTTCTCAAAATTTCACCGACAAGAGTGTAGAATCCTCACGATCCATGATGAAAAAGATCCAAAACTACCTTGATAAACCACAAATAATTTTTACAACCAATGAAACCATATACTCATTTTGAGAGCAAATAAAACTGTAATATATCTCAACCTCTTCTAACTAGCCTTTTTTAACTGCATCTGAAATAGATCCCTCATATTTCAACAAACTCTGGAACTAAAATTATTGGTATTTCCTCCTCTATGTGTAATCGGCATTGACTTATACTCTGCAGTGATATACCGGTGCAACCGATTGGACATCATCTATGAAAACCTAATGAGGAAATTGAATTGGAACCATACCTAGAAAAGGAAAATAGTTATAGATCCTAAACATGAAATAAGGAATAATTTAACATCAATTAAAAGTTTTCTTTTATTTATATAGGATACCCTATCAAAAGGTATTCCCATTAGAACATAGACACAAATAATAATTATGCATGATACATTCCATGTTATATACTCTATAATAAGTATCACATAGTTTTTTAGCGATTATAAGATTGATGGTATGGGAATCAGATCACAGGGGGCCCTAACTACCCATGTCTCAGCCAATACCCCGTGTTTACAGTGCTCTCTAAACGTTGGAGTCACCATTTTTCTACAAACCCATGCATCCTCACCTATGCCTAACTCAAACTCCATAATTTTCTTCAACTATAACTCCAATGAAACTCTATCATGACCCCCTACCAAAAATGTGAATGAGAGAATAGATATAATGACACTAGATTCTTACCTCATATAGGAACCGAGTTAGCGCCCAGTACCTATGGTATAGTAAATACACAGATGGGAGGCATTACACTCTATTGACACTCCTTTCGTCACAGTGTCTAAATATTGGAAAAGAGGAATATTTTAGCTCAAAGTGATTCAACCAATGGACAAATATCAAAAATTGACAAAGGAAGGAATAAGAAAAACATTGCACAAGGGTCACGCTAGTTCTACAATGGTTGAGCAAGTACACGTGCATGCCACAATGGAAGTGCAAGTACACCTGCGCGCCGAAGTTGGTCGGGAAAGTCACTTGTGCTCCCTAGGTGATAACCTCCTGGGGTCTTCTCCAGCCTATAAATGGACCCTCTAGGCCCCCCATTTCAGGAGGAAATTTTTCCAGAAACTCGGATTTGAGCTCCCGGTGCCCTAGTCTCTTCTCAAAGCTTCCAAAACATTTCTACGGTAATTTCTTACCTAGAACGGAAGATCTAAAGAGGGGGAGGAAGGCTTAAGTGTTGAAAATCAAAAACAATTGTGCACCTGAGTGGCCATCCCTTAAGGGAAATGGACACACTTGCGCGCCGCCTAACTCCTCTAATAGAACTTGCGTGCCACTCTTTTGGAAGATCCTCAAGATGATTATGAATGCTTTAACCAAGAGTCGCTTAGGTATTACCCTACTGGTTAACCGTTGCGCAAGTACCCATGTGTCGCACAGGTATACCTACACGACTGAACTTGGTCTCCCATGCAGTATCTGCGCGCCTGCCAAGACATGCGCGCCCCTACCTTTTTAGGTTCCCTTTTTTCCCATTTCACCACTCTTAAGCCATTCCACCTCTCCTATTCAAGATTCTGCCTTCAAGACACTCTTCAAAGCCATTTATGGAATGATTTCTTGATTTGACTTTCTTATCTGAAAGGAATTATGTTGAATATGTCTCAAAACCTAGTGATTTGCACATATTTATTTCACTAAAGATTGAGATTTCATGTATACAACCTCATCCATTAACATGAGATAAATCATTAACCTGGGCCTCCTTTTCAGAAATAAGCCCCAGTCTCAAATCTTGGCATCCACTTTAAGTGTAATCCCCAAGTCCTCATTAACCTGGGCCTTCTTTTCAGAAGTAATCCCCAGTAAAAGTCCCCTAATCTAGGACTCCTCTCCAGGAGTAAGCCCCAGTCTCAAATAAGGGCATCCTCTTCAGGCGTAAGGCCCAAGTCCCTTATTTTATCATGTCTCTTAACCTTGGACTCCTTTTCAGGAGTAAGCCCCCGTCTTAATTTCTCTCAACCAGTCCAAATTTACCTTTTATCTAGGATTCCTTCTTAGGAGTAAAACTCAATCATAAGTCCTCTCCTAATTTGGGCCTCCTTTTCAGGGGTAAGCCCCAAGTTAGAGTATTCAAATCTCCATGAATCACATATACCTTTATGGATCCTGTTCCTAGATTTCTTCCCTGAGTAAATCCTAATCTTCCTTTATCTGGGCAGTCATACATTCATAAGTCCCACATTATTTCTTATGATTGCATCTTTCATGGAACAATTGTCTGATTTTTACCAATACCTCTTGTTTCTTACACTGACCATGACTCACGTGAGCTTAGATTGTAAAATTAATTATGGCATCCTTCTTTAAGCCATCAATCATAAACATCATACTCCCTTACTCGAACAATGCGGTTTTTGATTCCTTTTCTAAACAAAGGATACATAGGTAGACCATCTGCGGGTTCGATCCCAACTCTGAAATAATCCTTGTCCTTCTGAATGACAATAAACTTCAAGTGCCCCACTAAGTGGATTTAAAACCAGCATGGTCATCATAATGACCAAGAGACTTCAATTTAAATGTGTCAAAGGAAACCATTGACCAAGAATCTCTAAATAAATACAGATGATTCTTTATCGATGAAAAACCTCTAATATATATAAAAGACTCTCTAAATTTCCAACATATTTAATCATTGATTGTCATATCTAAAGGAAAGCTCATTTTATAATTGGTAATGTAATAAGGATTCACGAACATAACTTAAATCTATAAAAAGAGTCCCAGAGTAGACAATAATTCCCCTCAAAAGGTGTGATGAGTCCAACCTCCCATTTTCTCGGCCAATGAAAATTCCTAAGCCTCATCATTCTACAAACTAATGAGCACCTACCTCTGGAAAGTTTGTCCAAATGGACGTGGAATCATTGGATGTTTCCGGTTCTACGAACAAAACCGTTAGAAACCGATTGGAATGTTTGAACCTCCCATCAAGGAGGTCATCCCCAAATTCCAAGGGAAACAAAAAATGGTGAACCCGATGTGAATCTTTAACCATGTTAAAATGATGTTTTACGTATTTGTTAGGCCCCTATTTAAAACTCAATGAGAGGGCCAACAAAATCAATCATTGACATATGTTCACACCCAAAAGATGTAGTAGCTGAATTTATCTTCATTACATCTGTTATATCAAACATGAACTCTTTTCCAAGATCTTCTGCATTTCCAGAATGGATGCTGTCACGTTTACACCTATGAATACCGCTACTGCGAATGCCACTGTTTCTACTCCTGTTGGATCGTCGTCCGCTCTGAGGATGATATCACCTACTGAGCGTCTTCAATGCTAGGTATCAAATGCGCTGGTTAAGAAGTATCGTCAATATGGTACCATCCCAACTCTGGAGGCTGCCCCACAAGCCCTCTAAGTGAACAAATCGTACCGGTCGTCCGAACAACGACCACTAGTGATCAAGAAGCAGGCGGTGCTAACCACCATCTCCAACCATTTCGGGTTGTTATCCCCAGAACACAATCACCATTCACTCGCATATTATGGGGAGGTGAATGAGAAGGTCCCGCAGGGCCTTTATTAAAAGAAGCAGAAGTCCTTCCTGAGGGATCCTATCAACAATCGCTACCAGACTCGTGCGGTAGTACGCCCTCAACATGAAGAGGTTACCGACTTCAGGAGTTCAGCTCAAGTTCCTCAAACCCGAGCAGGAAAGACGAACTGCCAGAGGTGGAATCCGGTCAATAGTGAACAGGTTCTCATCTCTGCCATCTTCGGAGAAGTCCACCAAGCTAACTTGGTGGAAATCAACGAGTAGGCACATACACCTGCCCGTTTTAATTCCGCTGTCTAGAAGACTCATCTGGAAGCATCACGCCAATCCCGCCAGCCAATTCTGGTGGAGTACTGTAGGTAGGAACATACAACTGTTTATACATCATCATCTAGTCAGCAGGCTCGTCTGACTACATATGATGGAGCTCGTCCACCACGTTCGGCGATGTGAAATCAGCAGATACATACACCTGCTAGTATTAATCAAGCCTACCAACAGTCGTGCTTGGTAACACACATAGAAGTCAATCGGAAAGCTCTGGCGACAAATAGAAGGCATACTCAACTCTCAGCCCCCACACTTGAGTACTGTCAGTATTCACTGACAGGAAAAGGAGGACAGGAGCAGGCACCTACACCCACTCGAAGCACAGAATGGACATATATCCCCGTTCCGTCAGCTGAAGTCACCAGGCATATTATATCAATGGTTAATGAGCATAAGAAAATCCCTGCTCATATTCTAGATGCTTTCCTGGATATTATAACAGCTTCAACAGCATATCAGGGAAAGCCACATAAATCTATCCCTACCAGTGGAGTGACACATCAACAATTCACTCCGGAACAGACACACACATCTATTCCAATCCAATAGGGTTGTAGGGAATACTCCCCCATATCATGCAGACAACCAAGTCAGGCACATACACCTGATTTTAGTGGAGATCGTCAGCCTAACCTAACCATCTTTCCTGATCAGGCACATACACCTGCTCAGAGCAGCCACTTTCATCAACAAGTGGTTTCCAAAGTTAGTAAGAAGCCTTCTAAGAAAAAGACCCACCCAACACAGTCAGGAGATCAAGAGCCCATCTATTATAAGGCCTTGCTCGATGCTGGAGTTATTGAATCCCTCAAACAGTTATCTGTTGGAATTGAAGATTCTACTCCCTCATTTACCAATAGTGGGAACATTAATTTCGATGGTCTTCAATAGAAACTTCTTCATAAAGGCTTTCTTCATGAAAATTCGGTTGATCTCGAAGTTTCATCTTCAGATGAGAGCCACAAGAACACTCTGTGTGGTCAGAAGACCAAGGAGCAAGTGATCTCATCCTTTTCGGTAACCCACCATGGTGGTCCTCCACATGATGATGAATTTCGCTACGAAAGTCCTCTCCGCGGTAGTGATGCACATTTCCCGGAAAATGTTATAGTGGACAATGTAGTACTGTGAAAGCCCTCTTGTCTTGAGGCACTTGCAAATGCGAAAGCAGTCATGTCTGATGCTTCATTGCTTGTAGGTGAAATAGTTTCTCAATCAGAAGATAGCCCAAGGTGTAGGTCATTCTCCGAACCACCCCTAAGTCATGAATTACATAGTTTGATCAATGATTTCTCTACCAATATTGTTGAATACGATGAAGAAAAAAGGAAACACCAACTCTGGTCAAGTCAGGTAGAAGAATCATCATTTAATGATAAAGCAGAAATGATGAACATGAGAAAAAAATTGGCAAAAGGTGATGTACCAGTCATGTTTTGGCCTCTGGCTGACTCTCAGTATGACATTCCGAAGATGTTGACGGAAGAAAGAATTCATGATTTTCTTCTCAACATATGGAAAACTCCTTGTCAGTTGAAGAATAAAATATTATCTTAGGATAATATAAGGTTTACAAAGTCAGATTGATTTGGCATCTCTATCAGTCTCTCGATATCCGAAGGCTGAAAAGTAGCAGAGAGCCCTTCAACATTCATTCCTCGGCGCACTATGAAGATTGCGTCAGTTAATTGCCAATTCCCCATCTTGTATTCATGTCCGAGGATGGGGTTTTCATGGAGAACTACATTTCACAGTGCTCTCCAGTTAGCAAAGCCTGCCAAAAATGGTCTCATCCAATGTTATTTCCCATGGCCGGCCATAGTCAATGGGCTTTGTTTGTAATCAAAAGCTTGCCCAAGAACATGCTTCAACTAGTTTCTATTAAAAATCAAGCATACAAAGAACAATTTGTTGAATTAATCAGGAAAATGAGAATATTGAACAGGCCTCTCGTATGGAGAAAGCACATCATCAAGTAACAGAAGTGTCAGAAATCATCCAACAGTCTTTTGAACCAGGTGATTAAAGTGGATACAGGTTAATGCATCCAGCTAATTTCTCGACTAAGGTTCACAAGACCAGGAGAGATTTTTAGAATGTCTAAGACATTGAATGTCAAGAGCCACCCCAGCTTGCTAGACTGGGGAATCTTTTAAACCAACCCTCAGAATCAACAAATAGGATTCGAGGAATTGAGCGGGAACAGCAGGAACAGCCCCAGTCCATCGGACTGGGGACTTTTTCAAATCATCAATCCCCTCCTCAGAGAAATTTGGTCTTTTCTCGATTGGGGAAGAAGCCTCAAGAGGAACGAAGAGCCAAATTATTAGGAGATTCCCTCCAAATTACGGTTCGTCAAGAAGTTCATAAGGGATCAAATCAAGAAAAGGAAATCTGTCATCAATGACATGAAAGAAGACAATATCACATAAATGCTGATACAAGGGATGTGATGCGTTATGCATCAATCAATGTCATCAATGCCATTGTTGCTGATCCACCAGATGAGGCTCACTTAGGGGACTCAAATGAAGAGGTTCCTGCTCAAGAATATGTACGCACCGACACAAATGAAGGAGGTGTGCGTAAACGAAATCATAGGATTACTCAGAACCTAGGTAATCATTCGAGTAACCCACTTCCCCCTTTATGAAAAGGATCCAACAAAGGGAGGGGAAAAATCAGGTTACATATCCTTCCTCTGGATATGGCCACTCACTCTCACTTGAGCAATGGTTTTCACAAAAGGAGGAAGAAATGAAGGAATTAAGGAGGTTGAATGTAGAACTACTTCAGAGTAGCCTTCTTCTTAATCGTGCTAGAGTCAGTCAGCCATAGGAATTTGTTGTAGCTACTGAGATGGATCAAGAATATCCTCCTCTATCACTACACCATCACAGGTCTAATCCTACAGGTCGAGTGCAACAACAATTGGCAGTGCTACGATCGGTTGCAGTACCAGCCACCACATCTGTCCATGCTCTAGTCATTGCCCCTGCCCAAGTGCAAGTTCAACCGGATGTTTCTCAAAAGTTAATAACTACCATTGAATCATTAACAGCTCGGTTAGAAACTATGGAAGGAAAACGTGCATAGGTTCAATTATAATCGAATGTTTACCCTGAATGGGTAGATTCAATCTCTCCTCCATCCTATTTTGGAAACCCTGTATTCCTTATTTTCAATGGATCAGGCGACCCTGAATAGCATTTGACGCATTACGTGCCTTGTTGTGATACTTTGATGGGAACTCCGGAGCAACAAGAAGTAGTAAAACTCAGATGCTTCGTATGGTCCTTGCAAGGATCAGACTTTTTCTGGTATACAAGTTTGCAATCCCAGTCAATTACTAGATCGGAAGATCTCTGTCAACAATTCCTTCTTCAGTTCAGCTCAACTTTTCCAAAGACAACAGTTTTTTATCTTAAAAACTATAAGTAAAGGGAGAATGAAAGGGTCTTAGATTTCATTGCTCATTGGAAGGGATTAACATATTACCTAAGATTATCACTCTCTCAAGAATAACTTTTTCCAATATATGTGGAAAATTTTCATGACGAGTTAGGCACGCCGTTGATCCCTATGAAATACACAAGAGGGTTTTGAGACCTTACATTAATTGCTCAACAGATTGAAGATTCCCTAATACAGGCTAAGGCTAAATCTCGTGTATTTCCATCAGCTCTAGGAAGAAGAATGGGTAAAGCACAAAATGTAACATTTATTCTTAAACAAGAACATGTACCTGTTTCTACTTCAAAACCTTCATCTTCTCGAAGGGCTCCACCTCCTGAGTGCCAAAAACAAAGGCCGTTTTGTCCAGATGATCAAAGAGATCACAGACGAAAACAGTTTGAGGATTTGAAGAGAAAAACATACTCTTTCCGAAATGAACATGTTCTTGGTTACTTCATTTTAGCTCTGGAAAATAATCTGGTTCAATTCCCAAGGCACAAAAGGCCAAATAAGGAAGGATATGAAGACCATCCCAATTATTTCCCCTTTCATTAAATTTTGGGGCATCCCATCTGAAAGTGTTTTGTCTTCGAAGACCTCATACAAAAGATGGTCGACTCATGACAAGTCAAACTGAAAGGTTCTTCAGCTTCGGTAGCATGTGTTACTGCTATAGCTCAAGAGGAGGAAGGATAATGGCAAGAAGTCAAAAGCAAAAATGCACAGAAGTATGATGATTGGATGGTCAGAAAGACAATCAACCAAAATCATGCTATTTTTCAAACACAATTATAGAAACCGATTGTGTCTTCTACCATGAATGTTGTGGAGAAACCCTCTTCATCAGAGGGAATGTCCTCAAATAAATGACATGATTCAAAGAAAGAAAAAGTATCAGAAGAAGATGAGTATGTGTCAAATCCTATGTTGTTTTTGACTCTGGAAGACTTCATGCCATCTACTTCAAGGCCACGGGCACCGCCCCACCAAACGACACACCCCAAACAGGCTAATCAGGCAGAGTCTTCATCAGACGAAGAATTAATCTTTGATTCTATTAATATGATTCAATTAAGAGATCCATATGCTAGTCACAGTTTTGAATTTGATGAGCCTGAATTCCATGTATCAAACAGGGGAATCAGAGGATGTTCCAGAGGCTCAGGATACAGGGGAATACGTGGATCTTTCAGAAGCCACTATTATAATTCTACCCCTGCTAGAACTGTGTACGTAGCAGAAACTTGTGGTATATCCCTTCAGCGAGCTCAGCAAGAATAAGCTAGTTATTCTACCAATAGCAAATTCATTCCTCGCACAGTTATTTTGGAAGACCGGTTGACGGTTCTATCTTCTTTCTCTCATAATGTAAATGGATCTAATCAGTCTAATCTTCCAAAACCAGGGATATTTCCAACTCCTATCCCAATAAAAGATGCATCAACTTACAAAACATCTGCTTCCAAGGTACCTGCTAAACCACATATTCATGCTGGGAAACACAGACCTCTGGATCAAAAATATGATGTATTGAAACACTTGTCCCACGTACCAGCCAAGTTATCAATTTTGGATTCTCTGAACTTGTCAAAAGATCTCCAGGAAGAACTCATCGAGGATTTGTCAAGTCCTCAGGAGTTTGAGACTGAAATTGCTACAGCTAAATTCTATCACATAGAGAATAATCTTGTAGAATTCAATGCAATAATATCTATTACTGATGAAGATGAAGATGATGTTGTGAATGGGAATATTAGACCTTTGTACTTATCTGGAAAGGTCAATGGTGTAGACGTTCAAATAGCTTTCATTGACAATGGTTCAGGAGTAATCCTCATGCCAACTCGTACACATCATCGATTGGGCTGCATAGAATCTGATTTATCTCCTTCTACCATGATGTTACAAGGATATGATAAAAATGACCTTGAGCCACTGGGAAAAGTTACACTCAGGACTCAGTTTGGAGATCTTGTATCCAATTCGTATTTCATGGTTGTTGATCAAGACTCAGCTTTCAACATCATTCTTGGAAGACCCTGGCTACATCTACATGCCGTTATCCCTTCATCATACCATCAATGTCTCAAATATTGTTTCAATGGTCAAGTTGGGACATTGTATGGTGATAAGTCTCCGTTCAATATATTTGAGTCTCAATACATTGTGGCGGAATTCTATCACATGAAGGGAAGGGAGAAATCCACAACAAAGAAGATTACCAAAGTTAATGCTCCATATGGTTTGGAGAAGATTTCAGTAAATCCATTTACACATGTGAGTACAGACTAAATGTTTCCTATCAGTAAAATTGAAAAGATAGACCCAAATCAAAATACTCTTATGGAAATATCCATAATGTCAATTACGGCATTCAAGCCAGACAACATGGGAGAAATTGTTAACCCACCAAGTAGCGATGAAAGCACAAATGGTGACGTCTACATTTCATCAGCTAAAATCCAACAAGTCCATACTTCTCTAATTAGGCTAGAAAAAGTTATAGAAACATCAGTGGTGAACAATGATATCGATTTTCAATCCATCATATCCTCTTTATTACCAAAAGAAGACCCTTCATCATCAATCGGTTCGGAAATGGACGCTTCTTCTTCAAGATGTGAAAATTTTAATGTCTCTTCTGATCATGAAAATTTTTCTTTATCATCTACTATGCAAGTAGAAATGGAAGAAATAACACATGATAAAGAAGAAGAGGAATATTGCAAAGATGCTCTTCCAGCATTTGAAGAGGGTATCTCTACCACTATGGATGAACTCAGAGAAATAAATCTGGGTACAAAAGAAGATTTGCGCCCCACTTTAATCAGTGCGACTAGGACTCTTGAAGAGCAAGAGATGTATATTTATTTTCTAAAGAAAAATAGAGATTTATTTTCTTGGAACTATACAGAAATTCCCGGGCATGATCCTTATGTTGCTACTCATAATTTGGGTTTACCAGAAGAACATCGATGATTTAAGAAATTCGCGAGAAGAACACACCCAACTTATGATTCTAAAATTGAAGCTGAAGTGGAGAAGATTATCAAAGCTAACTTCATCAGAGAAGTTCAGTATCTCAAGTGGTTGGATAATATTGTCCCTGTAAAGAAGAAGAATATATAAATTAGTGTTTGCATCGATTCAAGAGATCTTAATCGACATTGTCCTAAGGATGATTTCCCAGTTACGATTATAGAATATTTAATTGATGCAACAGCTGGCTATAAATCACTTTCCTTCATGGATGGATATTCTGGATATAATCAGATCCAAATGGCCCCAGAAAATGAGAAATCCACAGCCTTAAGATCCCCTCAGGGTGTGTTTTGCTACCGGGTAATGCCCTTTGGCTTAAAGAATGCAGGTGCAACATATTAGCGTTCCATGCATCGTATCTTCAAACACTTCTTAGGGAAGTTTGTTGAATTCTATGTAGAAGATTTGGTGGATAAATCCAAACATCATTCTAATCACATAGCTGATTTGGATGTCATATTCTGTAATCTTCGACGGCGTAATTTATAGATGAACCCCTTAAAATGTGCTTTTGGGGTAACCTCAGGAAAATTTCTCGGCTTTGTTGTATTCCATCATGGTATTGAAGTCGATCCTGAGAAGACCAAGTCAATCCTTGGTATGTCACCTCCTCAAAATTTTAATGAATTAATAGGAATTCAAGGACACTTAGCCAATATTCGGCATTTCATCACCAATTTGGCAGGCAAAAGTTTACCCTTTATCGAATTAATGTAGAAGGGAGTCTATTACCAGTGGACTGAAGAATGTGAGGAAGCATTCGATATTCTCAAGAAATACCTCTTGAATCCACCGATACTCATGCCACCTGTTGAAGGAAGACCACTTATCCTCTACATGACAGCTCTTGAGAATTCATTGGGTGCCTTTCTTGCTCAAAAGAATGATGCTGGGAATGAAAACAACCTCTATTATCTCAGTCAAACTATGCTTGAAGCAGAAACCCGATATTCAAGTATTGAGAAGTGCTGCCTGGTATTAATCTTTATAGTTCAGAAATTGAGACACTACCTGCAACATCATGAGGCCCAATTGGTATCTCTCAATAACCCGCTCAAATACATCCTTAGTCATCCAATGCTTACAGGACGTCTGGCAAGGTGGACAGTTATTTTGCAGCAATTCGACATTCAGTATGTGTCTCAAAGGTGATAAAGGGCCAAGCTCTGGCTGATTTCATGGCTGAACACCCTTCAGTGGAAGACACATCTTTAGATATTGAACTCCCTGATGAGGAAGTCTTCTCTATTCAATAAAGTCCTCAAGCATGGGAAATGTATTTTGATGGTGCTTTCAGAAGTCCAACAGGGTGGAAAATGAAAAATCCTAAATTCAACAAAGTTGGATTAGGAATTGTGCTCATTTATCTAGAAAATTTAGTGTTACCTTATTCCTTCTTATTGTGGGAAGGTGGTACCAATAATTATGAAAAATACCAAGCTCTCATCACAGGATTGGAATTAGTTCTTCAAGCACATGTAAATCACTTAAAGATGAAAGTTGATTCAGACCAGGTAATGAAACATGTCAATGGGAATTATGCCATTAAAAAAAGAAGAACTAATCCCTTTGTATGATTACGTCAAAGATTTAATGGCAGAATTCCCTTCGGAACATACATTTTCTTATGTCCCAAGATCACAAAATGCTCATGCTGATGCACTGGCTAATATAGCCACAACTCTGGCAGATCCAAATCGGGACGAGACAACTGTCATTATTGCCCACCGTCGTGAAATTTCACCTTATGTTCGAATCAGAATAGAGTAAATTAATGATATTAGTCCCATTCTTGAACTATATGGTCATACTACAGGATGGATGTCACCTATCGGGGAATACCTTCAAAATGGAACACTTCCACCTGATAGAGCCGAGAAAGAAAAAATTCGGCAATGTGTTGTCAATTTTACTCTTTATGATAGCCCAGATCACCTATAGAAAATTCTCTACAAACGTAGTTTTGATGGATTTCTCTTTAGATGCATTGGTGGTGAAGAGACAATGGTTGTCCTGAAAGAAGTGCATGAAGGAGTCTGTGGTGCCCACCAGTCTGGACATAGACTGTCTAATCAGATTCGAAGACTTGGATATTTTTGGCCTTCGATGATACAAGATTGCATCGATTTCACAAAGAAGTGTCATTCATGCCAAGTACATGCCAAATTAATTCATCAAAATCCAGAGTTGATTCATACAGCTAAATACTCATGGCCATTTTCCACATGGGGAATGGATGTGGTGGGACCTTACCCTTTGGCTACAGCCAAGCAGTTTAAGTACATTTTTACTGCTACTGACTTCTTTTCCAAATGGGCAGAGGCAATACCTCTCAATGAAGTCAGTTCTAAATGCGTTTTTAGCTTCATCAAGTATAGCATCATTACGAGATTTTGTGTCCCTCATACCATATTGACGGACAATGGCAACGACTTCTGTTCATCCAAGGTGAAGAAGTTGGATCAAGAATACAACATCAAATCCAACCATTCATCTCGGTATCATGCAGCGGCCAACGGATAGATAGAATCTTTCAACAAGACTCTGTAAAATATACTGTAAAATATGGTTGATAAAGATAAGAAGTCATGAACTGATAAAATATTTCTTTCTTTCTGGGCTTATCAGACTACCACCCGCACTGCAACTCGGTCAACTCCATATTCACTGGTATATGGAACGGAAGCAGTCTTTCCAATTGATGTTCAAATACACTCGCTCAGAGTTTCCATTTTTGATCAATCATCTATAGATGAACAATCTCAAAAGCGATTGAATGAATTGGAATGATTATATGAGAAAATATTGTTCACTTTGCACCACATGGAAGTCTATCAGAATCGAATAGCACGAGATTTTAACAAAAAAGTTCGTCTTCGTTCATTCACTCTGGGAGAATTGGTATTAGTTCTCAGAACTCCAATGATACCAGGAATGAAACCTCCCAATCTTGATCCAAAATGGGAAGGACCTTACTCAATACATAGGGTCTACTCCAATGGAGCTTATTCATTAATCTCGATGGATGGAGAATTCATCACTACTCCAACCAATTCCAGATTTTTGAAGAAGTATTTTGTATAAACACAAAATATACATCATCAATGGTTCATACATATGACCTTAAACTATTTTTACTTTCGTCCCATACAATGTTAATCTGTGAAAAAGTTCCCTAAATGGTTTCTTATGACCTTAAACTACACCACCGTCCAGCAAGACATTAAACTACATCATCATCAATGGTCCATACATATGAGCTTAAAATATTTGTACTTTATTCCCACACGATGTTAAACTATGAAATAGTTCCCTTAATGGTATGGTATGACATTAAACTACACCACCATCCACCAAGACGTTAAACTGCATCATCATCAATGGTCCATACATATGACCCTGAACTATTTGTATTCCTTTCATCTCACATGACGTTAAACTGTGACGTCCTAACTACATGACTCTAAACTGTATAAAAGTCCCTTACGTCCAGAAGGACTTTAAACTACATAATCAACCTTGGTCCTGTATGACCTTAAACTGGACCATCGTCCAACATGACGTTAAACTACATAAAAAATGTTCCATGCATACGGCCTTAAACTATTGGTAATTTCGTCCAACATGATGTTAAACTTTATCGTCCCCATCGTCCCGCATGACGTTAAACTGTGAATAAGTTCCCTAAATGGTCCGGTATGACCTTAAACTACACCACCGTCCATCAAGATGTTAAACTGCATCATCATCATTGGTCCATACATATGACCTTAATCTATTTGTACTTTCGTCCCACATGACGTTAAACTGTGAAAAAGTTCCCTAAATGGTCCGGTGTGACCTTAAACTACACCACCATCCAGCAAGTCATTAAACTGCATCCTCATCAATGGTCCATACATATGACCCTAAACTATTTGTATTCCTTTCGTCTCACATGACGTTAAACTATGATGTCCTAACTACATGACGCTAAATTTTATAAAAGTCCCTTACGTCTGAAAAGACTATAAACTACATAATCAACCATTGTCCTGTATGACCTCAAACTTCACCATCATCCAACATGATGTTAAACTGCATAACCAACAGTCCATGCATACAACCTTAAACTATTGGCACTTTCGTCCAAAATGATGTTAAACTGTATCGTCCCCATCGTCCAACATGACGTTAAACTGTGAAAAAGTCCCTAATTCGTCCAACATGATGTTAAATGGTGTACTATTTTTTCCTCACTTCATGACATTAAACTGCATAGTCCCCCTTTCATCCAACATGACGTTAAACTGTATTGTCCCCATCTTCCTAACTACATGATGCTAAACTGTACAGAAAGTCCTTTATTACATCCTATATGACATTAAACATTATTTTGTCCCTACTACCTGACACTATACTATGCAGCACCAATAGTCCTAACTGCAAGACATTAAACTACATAGTCCCTTCATATGTTCTACATTACATTAAACTATGCATTTTTAGGGTTTCTTCTACCTCTTGTTTCTCTCAACGAGTATGACTCACATGAGCTTAGAGAAAATTTCAACCATAACACTCTCTCTGGGCTACTAACCATGTGTAAGTCAGAAAAACATCAATTTTTTAGGTCGTTGTCCCCAAGAACAACATGATCATTAATTCATTCTTTAATTGAACTACGCGGACATTGATCCTTGCCTTCTAGGCTTGGTACGTAGGAAACCTCCCAAGGTATTAGCCCAAAACCAATCTCTTCACATCGGTTCACCTCCATCTCATATGATGTTTATTCGTGAAACCACCCCTAGAATAATTATCTTTACATTGGTACACTTTTATCCTTGTTATACAATGGTAAACTATACAACACTTTTGTCTCGTATGACAATAAACTACAATATTCATTGACACCATCACCTGAGAGGGAACCATTATTTATATTGATTTTTCAATCATGTTTCATTTCAAAGACTACATGCATACATGGAAATGCCCAAACCTTTTATATTGGGTTAAACCATCATTGTACTAATGTCCCCTTTCACCCCTCACATATACGAACCAAATTTTTACAGAGGGTATTTATAGAACTACGTGGGATTGATTCCCATCCTTATGGGATACGTAGGAACATTTGAGTGTCCCTAGAATCCAGCCCAAAGTCTTTTGGGCCTAACACCAAATTCCAATTTCAGTCCCTTGGATGAAAAGTCCCCATGAAAACACACACTGTGTATTTCTTATAATGGTCCAAGCTCTATGACCCTAAACTAAGATCTGTAATCATTTTGTCCCACACGAAGTTAAACTGTAGTTTATGAACTACGTATAGTTTGATTCCCATCATTATGGGATATATAGTGAAGTCCAACATTTCCAGTTAGGACCTAGCCACAACATTATTATGGTTAGAATTGATCTGTGTATCTCTGTATACATTGAAAAATACCCATCTTTATGTGTCATAATCCTATCCTTAAATATTTTATGATCTTCATAACCCTTTTCTTGACTTTTATTCACAAAAATTTCAAATTTATGAGAGTTCATTTACCTGACTATGCAGTACGTTCCCTTAGGCGGCCTTACATAAACAATCTCCATAACAGATTTTTCAGCCAAAAGATACTATTATCTGACTATGCATCCAATTCCCTTAGGTGGCCCTACAAAATTCATCCCCCTAATGGGTTTGTCAGATACTGGTAACATCACTCTTAGGAAGAAAGAATCTTTTGTCCTTATTTGTCTTAAATGACAGTATGTAGGGATCCGCAAAAATAGCATCCTTAACAAATTTTTCCCATATCCATTTTCATGATCTGAAAGTATTCAAGTCTATGGTTTATATTCTCTTTCCCCATGTTTGGGTTAGAACTTCGTAGGAGTGATATCCATCCAGTTCATTGATAATCTTGTTGATAAGTATCTTCTTTATATTAAAGTACATTTTTTCCATACATCAGACTCTATACTTTGGAAGATTTGAAACTCCAAAAACTTTCACTGGCTTTTAGCAGTACAAAGGGATATTTCTGATTGTTCTTTTTCCTGACTATGCAGCACATTCCCTTAGGCGGCTTTGCATAAACAGTCAACATAATAGGCTTGTCAGCCAAAAGATACTATTATTTGACTATGCATCCAATGCCCTTAGGTGGCCCTGCATAATTCAACCCCCTAATGGGTTTGTTAAATAATGGTAACTTCATTATTGGGAACTACTTCTTCTAATGCCTTTTTAGCTCTTTTTCCTATCATTCCTCAGATTCAAATTTTCTTAAGGTATAGTTTACATATTTTCCCCAATACATGAGTGTGGTAAAATATTTTCAGATAAGTTTTCAAGAAATTGAGTCAATTCTAATCCATTCGGTCAAAGCTATTTCGACCTTAAACATTATCCTTTTTTGTCCGACATGCATGAATTTAAACTGCCAATAACCACAAAGACCCATGATCTCTCCTTTTTCCTTTGAGTCAAAACCGCTTTTCTCTCCGGATCCAACTCTGTGGGGGGACTTTTGTTGACACTCCTTTCGTCACAGAGTCTAAATATTGGAAAAGGGGAATATCTTAGCTCAAATTGATTCAACCTTTCGACAAATATAAAAAATTTACAAAGGAAGGAATAAGAAGAACATTTCACAAGGGTCGCACAAGTTCTACAATGGTCACACAAGTACACTTGCACGCCACAATGGTCACTCACGTACACCCGCGCGCCGAAGTTTGTCACGCAAGTCACTTGCGCGCCCTAGGTGATAACAACCCGGGCTATTCTACAACCTATAAATAGACCCTGTGGGTGCCCAATTTCAGGAAGAATTTTTCCAGAAATAGTAATTTGATCTCTCGACGCCCTAGTCTCTTCTCAAAGCTTCCAAAACATTTCTATTGTAATTTATTACCTAGAACGGAAGATCTAAAGAGGGGGAGGAAGGATTAAGTGTTCAAAATCATCAACACTTGCGCGCCTGAGTGGCTAACCCTTAAGGGAAATGGCCACACTTGTGTGCCGCCTAACTCCGCCAATAAAACTTGTGCGCCACTCTTATGGAAGAACCTCAAGATGATTCCGATGGATTTAACCAAGAGTCGATCAAGTATTACCCTGCTGGTTATCCGTTGCGCAAGTACCCATGTGTCTGACAGGTATACCTACGCGACCGAACTTGCACGCCCACGCAGTACCTGTGCGCCTGCCAGGACTTGTGCACCCCTGCCTTTTTGGGTACCCTTTTTTCCCATTTCACCCCTCTTAAGCCATTCCACCTCTCCTATTCATGATTCAGTCTTCAAAACACTCTTCAAAGCCATTTATGGAATTATTTCATGATTTTACTTCCTTATCTGAAAGGAATTCTGTGGAATATCTCTCAAAACCTAGTGATTTACACATCTTTATGTCACTAAAGATTGATATTTCATTTATTAAACCTCATCCTTTAAGATGAGAGAACTCATTAACCTGGGCCTCCTTTTCCGGAATAAGCCCCAGTCTCAAATCTGGGCATCCTTCTAAGGAGTAAGCCCCAAGTACTCATTAACTAGGACTTTATTTTCAAGAGTAATCCCTAGTCAAAGTCCCCTATTCAGGGCCTCCTCTCTAGGAGTAATCCACAGTCTCAAATATGGGCATCCTATTATGGAGTAAGCTCCAAGTCCCTAAATTTTTCAAGTCTCTTAACCATGTCCTCCTTTTCAGAAGTAAACCCCAGTCTTAAATTCTCATAACCAATCCTAATTTACCTTTCATCTGGGATTCCTTCATAGGATTAAAACCCAATCATAAGTCCTCTCCTAATTTGGGCCTCCTTTTCAGGGGTAAGCCCCAAGTTAGAGTATTCAAATCTACATGAAGCACATATACCTTTATGGACCATATTCATAGATTTCTTCCCTGAGATAAATCATAATCGTCATTTATCTAGGGAGTTATACATACATAAGTCCCACATTATTTCAAATTATTGCATCTTTCATGGCACAATTGTATGATTTTTACCAATACCTCTTGTTTCTCACACCGAGCATGACTCACGTGAGCTTAGAGTGTAAAAGTAATTATGACAACTTTTTTGAGCCATCAATCATAATCATCATACTCCCTTACTCGAACTACGTGGGTTCTGATTCCTTTTTTAAACAAAGGGTACGTAGGTAGCCCATCTGCGGGTTCGATCCCAACTCTGAAATAATCCATGTCCTTCTGAATGACAATAAACTTCAAGTGCCCCACTGAGTGGCCTTAAAACCAGCATGGTCATCATAATGACCAAGATACCCTAAATAAATGTGTCTAAGGATACCATTGACCAAGAATATCTAAATAAATACAAATGATTCTCTATCGATGAAGAACCTCGAATACATATAAAAGATTCTCTAAATTTCTTACATATTTAATCATTGATTGTCAGATCTAAAGGAAAGCTCAGTTAATACTTGGTTATATAATAAAAATTCACGAAAATAACTTAAATCTATAAAGAGAGTCCCAGAGTAGACAATAATTCCCCTAAAAAAGGTGTGATGAGTCCGACCTCCCATCCTCTCGACCAATGAATATTCTTAAGCCTCATCAGTACAAAAACTATTTAGTGACTACCTTTGGAAATTAGGTCCAAATGGACGTGGAATCATTGTATGTTTCTGGTTCTATGAACAAACCCTTTAGAAACCGATTAGAATGTTTGAACCTCCCATCAAGGAGGCCATACCCAAATTCCAAAGGAAACACCCTCTAAGAGAAAACATGTTAAAGAGAGACATTATATAGACACCAACCAAATCATGCTCATACTAAAGAGTAAAAGAAACACAAGTTAACATATATAATGTCATGAAAGAACTAATAAAAGTGAAATCGAAAACTAAAAGTACCAAAAGAAAGAAAAACGAGAGAGACCAGGAAGCCCGAACAGCTCTTACAAAACCCAGAGCAAGTATTAACCAGTGTGATATCTAGCCTTCTTCAATTTATTTAAAAAAAATTATTTAATGTAGGTAGAGTATAATAGTATACTCAGTAGTATCCTCCATGAAGCTTGTTATGTAAAATTAAAGAAATCATTCTAAAGCTTAGTGAACTAAAAGTGAAAATAAATCATCACCTAACAAAGTTTGCTATGTTCTCAGCCTCACCAGTGATACTTTAACCATGTTTTACATAGAAGAGAATATTATATAATAATTAATATAAATGGTAACCTTCTACCACTTCCATTCTAGTTTTCTTATTTTCCCCAATGTAGTAAATCCTGAGAATCACTCCAAATAAATCCTAGCATGAACACACCTGGGAGATGTGCTACAACATATTCTTTATTCATCACAACCACCACATACATATTTCTAAAAGTTGCCATGTCGTTTCCCAGAGCCACTAAATCTTGTAAAACATGTATCTTATAACAAGTATTATACGTTAATCCATTACATCCCATACATTGATTAAGGATACCATAGCCATCAAATCCTATACACGTTAAACCTTTAGTAGTCCATAGGAAAATATATCCATATTATATGTGTGTGAAATAACCACAAGACATTACATCCCTCTACACACATATATGGAAAAAAATTCCCTTGCTTCTACTAGCACAAGTAACAACCAAGAGAAAAATGTGGGGTTAAAGAGGGTATCCATCCATCTAACCTACCACTGAGATGTTGGGAAAAACTCTCCCAGGGTTCAGAATAATCATGGTGTCAGTTTCCCTAACACAAAGGGTGGAGTGGTATATATAAACAAAAAATTTATAGGATATAATATAGCTCACAACCACACTACTGTAATAACCATGTATTACACTCAAAAGTAGATAATGTCTCTCAAACTCCTGACATCCACTACTATGACCAGATATCCTATAAGCACATAACCATTTGGGGAGATTTAATAAAACACAATATCCATTTTTATCAGTTACAATTTACGTCAATTAATTCATTGACCAATAATTAACCATTATCATCCTCTACATTCTATTACTTTATCATTTAAACAATGATACATGACCTCTTATAATAACCCAACCAAGTCTATGACTTCTCAAAATCACAACCTCAACATTGCATCCCTGTAAGTTCCCACCCTGTGGGTTAAACTGCTATTAATTTACAACAACATTACTACTTTCCATATTTCTATATTTCTAGGTATTCTAGGAAAAAATTGAAATCTAAAAAACATAAGGGCCTAAACATGGTGAGTAGATGAGCTAGCTACTAATTCATTTCCACCTATAGAAGGAGCATAGACCCTCCAATCCTCGAGAACCGAATCATAGATAGCATGAGAAATACCTCATATATATTCACTTTTTTTTGACGGGGAGTAAGAAAAACAATCTATATAATGTAGAGGGGGATGTAAATTAGATAAAAAAATAGATTCCACAGGCATAAAAATTTCATATCAATGGGTAAGTACATCTTCAACCTGATCCATCATCTCTGGTGTCCTCCCCGACACCCACATGCAAGAACCGATGCATCTCACCACTCTTGGATTCAACTAATGACACAATGATCCAGTCTACCAACCCCACATATGAGAATATCCCTCTAAAATTATCCACCCGAGGCTCACATCACATCCCATATAGTATGAAACGAACAAATAAACGGAGCTCCTAGACCTAAATAAAGCTTTAAGCCTTCACACACAACGATCTTTCATGGATCCAAAGCATAAGTAACATGGAATTTAAAAAAACAAGAAACTCAAACCCTAAAAATAAATTATATATTATATGTATAACTCATTCTTATTCCATCTTTAATTTACCAATTCATTATTATTGGTTCCAACTATGAGACACCTATAAAACCATATTCACAAGATATTAAAAAATAAATAAATATATATGTTAAAATGCCTTTCATAATTTTATCAACAAGTAACCACATGCTACAGGTTCATCATCCAATTCGGTTAAATATACATAAATTCATAAATTTTAGAAAGATAAAACTTTAACCACAACCAGATTCATTAACATTCATCTTAAATAGCTATCCAGTTAATTATCAATTAATTATGGATTTGCATTCATTACCAATTTACATCAAGAGAAATGTTCTAAAGAAATTAGTTCTTATATTTTAAACTTTCTATAAAAACAAGAGGAAAACCTTTATCATGATATAGAGAATCAACATCGATATTTGGTTGATGCCGATTCTTTAATCTGATTCAATTAATTATTATGCGAATTTCATTTTGAACCAAACAGATAAATATTGATAACTCATCAATTGAACATTTATAAATATAGAAGAAACAAATCACCTACCACAAAAGGTCAATAATGTTCTTCGGTCGATAATTATCCACAAAACAGATCACAATCACCTCACCTACAATGACTACATCCACCCAAGGATTCCGCAACAGCACTACACCAACCAATAACCTTGAAATCTCCATTAGAAACATAGATATCACACACCATGACATGGAATGGAGAAATTAGAGGAAAAATATTGAGTAATTTATATGAATATTGGTATAACATACCTTATATGTAAAATAGATAGACACTTCCATGTTGGACCAAAATAGGGGGTACACATGCATTAGAAAAAAATCCATGGGAAACATGATATAAGGATTGTAGTTTGATCAGAAGATTCCTATCGAATAAAAAAATTGGGCCTCCCATAACAAGTAAAAATAAGAATTATGAACATGTTTGGAATTTATCTAACGATTTTGAAAATATAAATGGAGATACGGTTTCGTTACAGTTTAGATTTTACATTAATAGAGGATCTAGTCATGACTATATGTTTTCATTGAGTAAAGCCACCCAAACCTGTAGGAAATGTTGTACATGAGTTATGGGATTTCAATTGGCCTTAAATCCCTTAAAATAAGCTTTTTATTTCATTCCAATTCAATGATATTGTCAAAACCGTGAAACTGTAGGAAACTGAAAACACTATTTAAGAGTCACCGTTGGATTAACCATCATTAAATGAGTCGACATTGGATGACTCACCATTTGATGATTCACAATTGGAGGAAGAACCATTACACGAGTCATCATTGGATGACTCACCATTGGAAAATTCACCGTCATATGAGAAATGGTTGGGTGAATCACCATTGGATGAGTCACCATTGGAAGAGTCAACGTTGGATGAATCACTGTTGGAAGTTTCACAATTGAATTACTCACCATGAGATGAGAGACTGTTCATGAAGCTACTATTCTACGTGTCACCATTTTGTGGATCATTATTTAGTGAGCTACTATTCGATGAGAGACCATTCATGAGTCACTATTCAGTGAGCTAGCACTGTGAGTCACCATTACGAGTCACCATTGATGAACCACCATTCTTGTCCCACTAGTGAAATGAGCTACTATTGGAAAACAAGTAATTTGTAAAACTCATGAAATGTGTGACCATGAATTTTTAGAAAACCTCAAACACTATATGATGACAATGGAATTGACCAGAGTTATTCGACACATTACATCAGATACCTATCAAAACATTACCATCCTTCAGAATCCAAAACCATTCAAGTGAGGAAACTAGAAGGGTTTATCTGAAAATCCTCTGACGCACACCTATCGTAGGGCGTGGAAAAACAATTTTTAAATTTATTATGGGTAGTCTTATGATTAATCCTAGGAATTATACTTAATTGGAGTTCACAAAATATCAGTTTTTCACTTTTAAACAATGGTAAAAATATTTTTTTTCGAAAGGAAATTTGAAATTGAAATGATTGGAAAACTATGATATTAAAAAGGGTGATTAGTTCAGGGTCAGTTTCCTAATTGTAATTCTATCATTGTTCAATTTAATTAAATCCTATTCTTTTCAGTGGAATAATGTGAGTTTCCGCAATCATTTCCTCTCACTTTCTTGTTGAAATTATGATGGTGAGAGAAAACATTACCAAGATCTCAATTTGGTCAACTCTCCTTCCATGTGAAAAATAGTTTTATTGAATATACATAATTGACATGGGTAATACCCGATTGGGTTTGGTTTGTCCCAAAAAATCATTAACATTCACTACACCTTTTACAAGTAATGACGATCGTCAAGTACTTCACCACTAATCTCTAGTCTATTCCATCATATATAAACAAGAAATTAGTGGAGGGAGATGATGATTATTTTACCAAGGAAAAAATCAATAACAGAATTAAAATTAAAGAACGATCACTCTTTATAATATAATCCCCTATATTAAACTGAAAACAACTTCGAAGAAAAAAGATATTTCATTCAATTACGTCCAATAACACAAGCACTACAATGTAGAAAACCAACCCTACCCCAATCACTCAAAATGTTTACCCCATCATGGTAAGGGTGATTGAGATGAATGTGGAAGTATAAGGCATCAAAAAACTATGAAAAAGAAAATAAATAAAATAGAATGCCAAAATGTTCCCCTTCTTTGTGTCCCAGGAGGAATGGGGTGGAATAAGATATGCTTTGAGAGGGAGGATCTCTCCTCTATTTATAACCAGAATTTCCCCCCCTAATTTTGACGCATTGTATCACCGTTAAATGAAATCTTCACGCATTTCACCCTTCTTTAATTTTGTTTATAATTCTATTGTGCGTTTCCCCTCAAAATCTCATCAGTGTTGGACATGTAATTCGATATTCATGCCCGTTTCACTCTCACAATTCATTCTATCAAGTCAAACTCGCCAAATCACCAACCTCTGGATTAGGTTGTCTTAATAACCACTAAAACAAAAAATTATCATGGCCTTAACTTAATGAAAGATGTTCTAAAAACCCTTGTTCATAGTCACACCAATGTAAACAACAATTGTCACAACCAAAAGTTAGTTAGGGAACCCAAACCAAATCATGGCAGATCTATAATCAGTTTTCATGCTCCCACTAGTGAGCTTCGTTTGAGCTTCTATATGACTAATTCAGATATTGTTCGAAAAGGATGAAATGAATCCCTCTATGTGAAGATTCTATAAATGTCATAAATTTTCAATTTGTATAAGTGTAGAAAATTTTAGGGCCAAAATACAGAAATAATTTTAAATTGTTAAAAATATGAAATGGGTCATTTCTTCAATTAAGATAAAAATATTACCAATTTCATAAAAATGAAAAAATTAATCTTAAAGTAACACATTGGTGGAATTTAAACCAATAATATTCAATGTAAATTAATTTTAAATATTTTCTCTATCAATTCCCCCACACGTAGCACTTGGACACCTAGACATGTAAACATCAATATCAAATCAAATCAAATCCAAAACATATACTAATGAGATCTACCAAATCCATACTAAGAAACAAAAAGATATCATGCCTCATCAAAAAAAGATTATTTCAAGTTCTCCATTTTAGATTATTTAATATATTTCCACTTCATTGCTTATCCCATGAACACAAAAACACGCAACTCAGATGAATTATCTCTCATATCACAAATGTAAATGCTCAATAAGGCATTTCTCATCCAAACTCACACAAGAGTTTCCATAGTCATGATAAATTTCTACTTATCCACCCGATGTGAGTCATGGAAATGAGTTTATCATGAGGAATTTTCAGGTTTGTTCTATGGCTTTTGGTTGGTTGAATTTAGATGTTAAAAATTCTGAAGCTGAAATAGGAGGGCATGGCTCTTTATGAAGAAAAATTCCATGATTCTAAATTTTACTCATGAATGGTCTCCTTCTCTACCCCTTTGTAAAAAAATAATCTCCATCATCATTCAATCAGCTCAGGATTTCACCAATAAAAATTAAATTTTTCAAACATGATTTTTCTTGAATGCTCTAGATAGGAAAAACTTTCTTTTTACATCGGAAGCTACAGAAAGGAACAGCATCTCTTACCATGAAATCTCCAGAAAAGGCACATCTTCAAACAGAATAACGTTTTCGTAGCACACAGGTCTCTTCAATATGTGATTTTCCACCCAAATATTTTCCAAATTAGGTATCACAACACAAGAAAGCTTCCCCCACACTGAAGTTCAACTAGATCATGAAATTTCACTTCAAGAGTAGGTTGGATAGGGAAATTTGGCTTGTAATGTTGCTAACCTAATAGGTTATTCATGGCTTCTAAGGGTACAAGGATTAATGTAAGTCATGCCATAATGAAAAAAATAATTTTGAATACGGGTGTTAAAACCAAGTAAATGCCTCAATCATTTAAAACACATGTACCCCAAACCCAGAAGTTTTGAAAGGAATAAATCAAATTCTGGTTAAAGAATGCATGGCCTTATTGACATAATTAATAAGGTGAATGAAAAAATTATGAAAAAAATTATGAAATTTTTTTTTCAGATGCCTCATATAAATGAAATTTTAATGTTATAGACAGTGAAATATGGCATTGGGTTCAAAAATCATTTTACTTTTCATGATTTTCCAAAAGATATGAACTTGATACAAAGTCATTTCAACATAAATATAAGCTCTATTTCAGGGAATTGATTAGTTCAGTCATTGAAATGTATTTCAATAATGGTAATGATAATCATTTCAGCTCAAAAGTTTCAAAAACACACCACCAATTTTAAAATAAATACACAAAAATATGAAAACACGCAATTTTTTTAAAAACAAACACAAAATAAAAATCCTAAACTACAACGGTTCCCTCCCCCACACTTAATTGATGTAGTGTCTTAAGTGAATTAATATGGATTTAACATGTAATAAGATTTTATATTGATTCAAAACAGATAATTAAGTACAAAGGAAAGGTACAACCAGACTTATTTGCAGAGCAACATTGAGTTAAGCTCCTAAGTGTTTCACTATAAAAATATAATAATAAAAGAATACATATGATATTTATTGAAATAAACAAAAGTAGAAATGTGATGAGAATATGAGGAAAAAACTTGGTTTAATCCTTCAAGTGGGCCCTAGGTTTTGACTACCTTTAGAGGGGAAGTTCCAATTGGTTAACCCTAATCTGAGGGTGGGTGATGTTTCTTGCTTAGGAACCAACAAATAGGTTTCTTTACAGGATGGAATTATTCACTTTCTTTCGGACTACATCAATAAAATACAAAAAGTCGACCCACATTTTAATGATATACAACATTCATGGTGGGGTTAGAACAGTGAATGAGTCCTTCTCTTTCATGGGTTCTGTGCTAACAACATCTTCTTTATTCTCCAGTGGTTGCTCAAGGTATGATACATCAGTAGAAAAATAAAATGGAATGTCAGAGTTTAATTCTATATAAATAAAATTAAACATAAAGAATCAATATCAAATTATTCACTTCCAATGTAATTAGCATGTGTCTCATTTTCCTTCAGAAAATCCACTTCGATCATCTTAGGTACTCCCTCCAATAAATGTTCAATAGGTTTGGGGAGCTCCAGATGTTCCTCTTCAGATTTATATTCTCCCTCTAAGGAAATAAAAGTGTTGGATGATTCTGAAAAATTAAAATAGGTGAAGGTAATACTCCATTCGGTTTCAAAAAAAATCTAAAGATAATGATTTTATGAAAATATAATTCCTTGATATTGTTTTCATTCAATTGCTTCTTCAATGGGAGGTTCCACTTGTAGTTGAATATCCCTAAATAGAGGTTTATTGTCAGACTCCTCTATCCTCTCTTAAAATTCCACTGCTAGGGTGGTTTCATCATTCAATGTTGCTGAATCTTCTACATTATGATGAATAGTGGGATCAAGCTGTTTCTCACACTCATTCCAGAAGTTATCCAAATATTTTTCATCTCCCATATGTATTTAAATAGCTAAATCTTCTTCATCAATATCATCGAACATTGATTGATCTGGGAACAATGTATCTTCTTTTAATTTCATCAAGTCCTCCATGGGTTCTTCAACCTGAAGGATTTTTGGGATACTTGTTCCATCAATTTTTCTAGTTCTGGTTCTTGTTTTGGATCTAGTTGTTGATCCTAGGATGCATGTACTTATTCTTCTATCCACTCTATTGTGGACTCCAGGTTATGAAATATTTAAATAATTCTTTCAAATTGGGCTTCAAGATCCTTATTTAATTTTACTTCTTCGTGTTTCACCTATGAAATATCATTTTCTACCTCAACTATTTCTTGATAAAAATTCCCAGAAAATACTTTTTGTGTTTAATTAATTCTATTCCCAAACCATCCAACACTGGGTATTTGAGGTTTTCATTAAAATTTTGAATGAGATCTTTGAATTTGTCCTCCTTGATGATTTGGATTCGAGCTCCTAGAATTTGTTTAGCCACGAAAGAAACTCTATACTCTATAGACCAAGGCGATTCAATAATTGGTTCTTTTATCGGCGTGTAATTATTCTATGAATTAATTAAATGGTTATTTGAAAACATCATGGAAAGTGTTTTTTTGTTTTTATTTTAATTTGAAACAAGTCAAAAATTTATAATTAGGATGCGGCATTGCATCCCCAGCAACGACGCCAAGTTGGACACACGCCTCTCATTGGGCATGGGAAAAAAATTTAAATTTCCTAAGTGTAGTCTAGTGATTAGCCATATGAATTATCCTGAAGAAGAGTGCCGTCATAATCAGTTTGTCACTTTTAAACATGGGTAAAAATGTTGTGTTTTTAAAGTAAATTATAAATTCAAGTGATTGAAACACTATGATACAAAACTGGGTGATTAGGTCAAGGTCAGTTTCCAAATTGTAATGTTATCCTTGTTAAATTTAATTCAATCATCTTCTTCTTGGTTGATTTAAGTGAGTTTCCACAATCGTTTTCTCTCACTTCCTTGCTGAAATTATTATGGTGAGTGAAAACCTTACCCATATTTCAGTTTGGTTTACTCTCCTTCCATGTGAAAAAAGTTGTATTTAATATATTTCATTGAAATGGGAAATAATCAATAGGGTCTTGTTTATCCAAAACAATAATGAACATTTTCTACACCTTTTACATGTATTGATGATTGTTGAGTACATCCCCACTATTCCCTGGTCTATTCCATCATATGTAACTCAAAATTAGTGGAGGGAAATTATGATTATTTTACCAAGGAAAAAAACATAACAAAATTAAAATTCAATAACAATCACACTAGATAATAAAATTATCTATATGAAATTTAAAATTTTTTGAAGAAAAATGAAATTTCATTCAATTACGTCCATGAACTCAAGCATCACAATGTAGAAAACTAACCCTTCCCCAATAACTCAAAATTTTTACCCCACCATGGTTTAGGTAATCGAGATGAACGAGGAACAAGATGAAATTACAAAAATATAAGAAAGAAAATAAATAAAAGGGAAAGATGAAAAGTTCCCCTTCTTGGTGTCCTAGGTGGAATGGGGTGGAATAAAAGAAGCTTTGAGATGGAGGAGCTCTCCTACTTTTATATCTAGAATTTGTCCCCAAAACGTGGACACATTATATCCACATTAAATTACATCTTCATGATTTTCACCCATCTTGAATTATTTTTCTAATGCTCTTGGTTGTTTCACCTCAAAATCTCTATAGATTTGGAAATGTAATCCGAGGGTTATGCCCATTTAACTCTCACAATTTATTCTGTCCAGTTCGACACACAAAATAACAAACCTCTGGATTAGGATTCCTTAATGTCCTTTACAATGGCCAATTACCGAGACCTTCCCGGCATAAATGATTTTCTAAAATGCCTTGCGCATCCTCCCATATAATTTCACAAAAATTGGGCCAACCATGATTTAGTTACAAACCCCACACCAAAACATGGCAGATCTGTAATCAATTTTCATGCTCCCACTAGTGAGCTTCGTTTGAGATTCTATTTGACCGATTTAGCTTTTGGAAAAAATGATGAAATGAATCCATGTATGTGTCGATTATATAAATGAAAGAGGTGTGCAATTTTTATTATTTTAGAAAATTTAATGGAAAAACTACAGAAATAATTTAAAACATTTAACAAATCAGAAATGGTGCATTTTTACAATTAATCTCAAAATATTACCAATATCATAAAAATGAAACAATTATTTTTAAAGTAACACATTGGTGGGATTTAAGGAAATACAAATCCATGAAAATTAATTTAAAATATTTGTGTTATCAATCCCCCCACACTTAGCTCTTGGAGAACTAGACAAGTAAACGTCAATATCAAATCAATTCAAATTCAAAACAGATACAAATGAGGTTTATAAAATCCATACCAAGAAACAAAAAGATATACTCCCTTGTCAGATTTTTTTTCATGTTCTCAATTATAGAATATTTAATATATCTCCACTACATTTCGTATACCATGAACACAGAAACAACAACCTCACATGAATTTTCTCTCATCTCACAAATGTAAATGCTCAACAAGGCTTTTCTCATCCAAAATAAAAAAAGACTTACCATAGGATTGATAAATTCATACTTCTCCACCCAATGTGAGTCAAGGACATGTGTTTCTCATGATCACTTTTCTGGGTTGTTCTGTGGCTTTCAGTTGGTATAATTTAGATGTAAAAAATTCTGAGGCCGAAAAAGGAGGGCATGTCACTTTATGAAGAAAAAATTAAAGATTATAATTTTCACTCAAGAATGGTCTCATTATCTTCCCCTTTGTAAAAAATAGGCTCCATCATCAGTAAAGCGACTCAATATTTCTGCAAAAAAAAAATCATTGTTTTCAAACATGATTTTTCTTGAAAGCTTCAGTTAGGAACAACATTCTTTTTACATCTGATGATCCAAAAATGCAGAGCTTCTCTTATCATGAAAGCTCTAGAAAAGGCACAAATTTCAACATAATAATTTTTTAGTACCACACACATATCTTGAATAATTTATTTTCAACCCAAATATTCACCAAATGAGGTAGCACAACACAAGACAGCTTCCCCTACACTTAAGTTCCACTAGATCATGCAATTTCACTTCAAGAGCCGGTTGGATAGGGAAAATTGGTTTGTAATGAGGCTAACCTCTAAGGATATTCATGGATTCTAAGGGATACAAGGATTAATGTATGGTAGGCCATAATGGAAAATATTATTTTGAAAAGGGGGCTAAAAACCAAATAAATGGATCAATCATTTAAAACACATGTACCATAAACCCTCATGTTTTGAAAGAAATAAATCTAGTTTTGATTAAAGAAATAATGATATGGTTCTCTTAAAAAATGAGGTGAATGAATAGAAAATGAAAAAAAGTTTCAAAAGGATCATTTGAATGTAATTTCAAAGATATAGACAGTAAAATTTGGCTTGGGTTTCAAAAATCACTGTACTTTTCATGAATTTCCAAAATATTTGAACATGAAAAAAGTAATTTTAGCATAAAATTAAGCTCAGTTTCATGGAATATATTGGTTCACTGATTGAAATGGTTTTCAAAAATGGTAATGATAACCATTTCTGCTCAAAAGTTTCAAAAACACACCAATAATTGAAAAATAGACACACACAAAAACGAAAACACAGAATTAAAAAAAACAAACACAAAATTAAAATCCTAAAATATAAGGGTTCCCTCCTCCAAACTTAATTGATGTATTTTTCTCACTGAATTCAAATGGATTTATCATGTAAGAAGAGTTTTATTAATTCACAACAAAGAATTATGTATCAAGGAAGGGTACTACCTGACTTATTTGTAGTGCAACATTGATTTATGCATATAAGTGTTTCACTCTAAAAACCTATAAATAAATGAAAACATAAGATATTTATCGAAAGAAAAAAAAATAGAAAGAGGATGAGAATAGAAGGATAAAACCTGGTATAATCCTAACAAGTGTGGCAAGGGATTTGACTTCGTTCAGAGGGGTTGTTCTAATTAGTTATCCCCAATCTGATGGTGGGTGAAGTTTCTTGCTCATAATCCAACAAATACTTTTCTTTCCATGATGAACATATTCCATTTTCATGAGGACTTAAATGATAAAATACATCAACTCCACCCCCATTGTAATAAGATACAACATGCATGGTGGGGTTAGAGCAATGAATGATTCTTCCACATTCTTTGGTTTTTCTTGAAAAACATCATATTTATTCTCCAGTGGTTGGTGATTGTATGATAAATCTGTGGAAAAATCAAAGGGAATGTTAGAGTTTAATTCATTTTGAAAAAAATAAGCATGAAAAATCAATATAAAATTCTTCCCTTTCAATGTAAGTAACTTGTGTCCCAATTTCCTCCAGAAAATACACTTTTATCATCTCAGGTACTCCATCCAATAAATGTTGAACAGGTTTTGGGAGCTCCAGATGTTCCTCCTGAGATGCATATTTTCCCTACAAGGATATACAAGTGTTGGATGAATCTGAAAAATTAAAACAAGGGGAGGTAATAATCAATTCTGTTTCAACAAAATCTATAGATAATGAGTTTATGAAAAGATAATATCCCTATTTTTTCCCTTAAATTGATTCTTCAATGGGAGGTTCCACTTATTGTTGAATTTCCCTAAATAGAGGTAGGTATTCAGAATCCTCTATTGCTAAATAGTGGGATCAAGTAGTTCATTGCACTCATTCTAGAAGTTACCAAGATTTTTTTGATCTCCCATATGAATTTAAATAGTTATAAATTCATTATCAATCTCCTCCAACATTTATTGAGAAGGGAACAATGCATCTTCTTTTAATTTTATCAAGGCCTCCATGGGTTCTTCAACCAGAAGGATTTTTCAGGCTACCTCTTCCATCAATTTCTTTTGGTTTTGGTTCTTGTTATTGCTCCAGTTTTTTATCCTGGGATGCATATACATGTTCTCTTATCCACTCTATTGTTATCTCTAGGTTTTAAATTTTTTAAATAATTCTATCAAATTTGGCTTCAAGATCCTTATGTAATTTTTATTTTTTCAATTGCACCTATGGAATCTCATTTTCTACCTCAACCATTTCATTATAAATTTCCAGAAAATAAATTTGGAGTTCAATTAATTATATATCCAAACCCTCCAACCCTGGGTATTCGAGGTTCTCTTTAATATTTTTTGATGAGATCTTTCAATTAGTCTACTATGATGATTTTTATTTGAGCTCTCCGAATTTTCTTAGCCAAGAAATAAACTCTATACTCTATTGAAAATGTGATTCAATAATTGATTTTTTTATCATTGAGTATTTATTCCATGAATTAATGAAATAATTATTTGAAAACAACATGGATTTTTTTTTAATTTTAAAAGTGTCAAATATCGATAATTAGGTTGTGGCACTGCATCTGTGGAAATAAATCCATGTTTGATGCACGCCTGTCGTAGGGTGTGGAAAAACAATTTTTAAATTTCTTATGTGTAGTCTAATGATTAACCCTATGAAGTCTCATAATGAGGAGTCCACACAAAATCAGTTTGTCACTTTTAAATGAGGGTAAAAATGTTGTGTTTTTGAACGGAAATATTATATTCAAATGATTGAAAAAATATGATATTAAAAAGGGTGAATAGGTAAGGGTCAATTTAATAATTATAATGTTATCCGTGTTAAATTTAATGCATACCTCTTCTTCTTAGTTGATTAAAGTGAGTTTCCACAATCATTTCCTCTCACTTCCTTGGTGAAATTATGATGGTGATAGAAAACCTTACCAAGATCTTAGTTTGGTCAACTCTACTTCCATATGCAAAATAGTTGTATTGAATATCCTTATTTGGCATGGGAAAAACCTGATCGGGTCTTGTTTATCCCAAACAATCATGAACATTCACTACAACTTTTACATGTACTGACGATCAACGAGTGATTCACCAATAATCCATGGTCTATTCCATCATATATAAACCAGAAATTAGTAGACGGTGATAATAATTATTTTAAAAAGGAAAAAATCAATAACGGAATTAATATTTAAGAATGATCGCACTTGATAATAAAATCCTCTATATGAAATTGAAAAAAACTTTTCCGAAGAATGAATTTTTATTCAATTATGTCCAAGAACTGAAACATTACAATGTAGAAAAACCCACCCTTATCTAATCACTAAAAATATTTACCCCACCATGGTAAGGGTAATCAAGATAAATGGGGAAAATAAGGCATTAAATAACTATGGAAAATAAATTAAATAAAAGAGAAATCCGAAAAGTTCCCCGTCGTGGTGTCCTCGGAGGAATGGGGTGGAATTAGAGATGCTTTGAGAGGGAGGAGCTCTACTACTTTTATAGCCCCAATTTTTCCCCATAATTTTTACACGTCTTTCCCAGATTATATGACATATTCATGCATTAAACCCTTCTTGAATGTTGTTCCTAATTCTCTTGGGCGTTTCCCCTCAAAATCATAGCTTATTTGGAAAAGCAATATGAGGGTTATAACTGTTTTACACTAAAAATTTATTCTGTCTAGTCAGACACACCAAATAATAAAACTCTAGATTAGGATGCATTAATGACCCTTGAAACAGACAATTCCCATGACCTTCACTTCATGAAAGATGTTCTAAAACTACTTGATCATCCTCCCACCTAATTTCACAAAACTTGGGCCCCCCAAGAATTAGTTAGGTACCCCACACCAAAACATGGTAGATCTATAATCAGTTTCCATGATCCCACTTGTGCGCTTCGTTTGAGCTTCCATATGGCTGATTTAGCTTCTGGTCGAAATGGATTAAATGAAGCCATGTATGTTTCAATTCTGTTGATGAAATTTTTTGTAATTTTTATTAGTGTAGAAAATGTTATAGCCAAACTATATAAGCAATTTAAAAAAGATAAAAAAAATCTTAAATGGGCCATTTTTACAATTAAGCTCAAAATATTACCAATATCATAAAAATGAAACAATTAATATTAAAGTAACATTTTGGGGGTATTTAAAACAATAATATTCAATTTAAATTAATTGAAAATATATTCTCTATCAGCCACCCCATGAGATAACTCTCAATTCTTTCGCAACCGTAGGATCTCACCACGTCACTAGATGAACAAGCGTAAAAACATGAAACAAGCACAACTAGCTCTGAAACACTCTCCCAGGGGAGATACCAATCAAAAGAATATATTTCACAAAACAGAAAAGATAATTCCATTTCCTAAAAAGAAATAGTGTATAAACATCAAACAAACAATTTCACAAGGGATAAGCTAATCATAAAATAGATTGTGGTTGTTAACATGTATGTGCAACTCACCATCCCATATACTATCCTACATGACACTATTCCACCAAAAGACACGACCCGAAGGGATAAAGAACCCTCACAACACATCCTCTTTATGGTCTGGGATCTCTAAAGACTGGTCCTCAAAGGTCACATCATTGTCAACATCGATCTCACCCTAATAAATGATGTGAGAGTCATCATGTAGATAATGACAGAGCTAGAACACATGTAAAACATTATGTATCCAAATCATTTGTGGGGGAAGTGCTACCAGATAGTCCATGGATCCCACATGAGCCAATAATTTAAAAGGTACATTAAACTGGGGGAAATCTTACTCATATGACCAGTCCTTCACTTCCCACAATAGGGAGTTGTCTTGAGAAACCTGTGATCTGCAACGTCAAAATCAAGAGGACTCATCCTATAATCCACATAGAAATTTATATGATCATACACCACCTTCATATGCTTTTGACTTACCTAAATCATTTTTTTTATTTTTTACCAATTCTATCCTAATAATTACAAACTCTTCAAACCCATTCCAGCATAATAGAGAATGGAAAGTTCATCCATACATAGTATCAAATAATGTGTTACAAATGGTCGAGTTGAAACTATTTTTGTAAGAGAACTCTACCAAGGGTTGGTGCCTCATCCACAAAACTCCAAAATATAGGATATAAGAGTGATACATGTCTTCAATAATATAGGTGATATGCTTAGTCTGACCATCTTTCTATGGATGAAGAGTACTCTTACGGCATATCTTATATCAAATAGAATTCTAATGACCTCTCCACACCAAAGAGTTAAAATCAGTATCTCGATCTGAAATGATAGTACATAGAACTCCATGGAGTCTCACCACCACCTCTATATATTTTCTTAAAATAACGTCCCCTGACTCGACTCATTGATCGCTTCCATGTGGCTAGATTTCATAAATTAAACAACTACTACTCATATAGTGTCATACCCTCCTTGAGCTTGAGGTAAACATGTAATAATTTCCATTGTGAATTCCTCCCACTTATATTGAGCAACATCTAATGGCTAGAGAAACCCACTGAGAACACAGTTCTAAACCTTCACCTTATGTAAGACCAAAATCGATACACAAACTCTAAAACTACACACTTCATCATAGGCCACCAAAACTGTATTTTCAATTATCGAAACATTTTTTCAGGATAGGATATACCTCTAAAGGTAAAATATAGGATTCTATTAGAATAATATAACGTGACACTAAACGCACAAAAATATTTTCCAGAAACAACACCTGGTATGTAATTATATCTAGATCAACCATTAGGGGAATCAACACAAAAAACTCGATCTCTCCAAACCTCCACCTCTAGACCACCAACTGGGAAACTTCTATATTATTCACTATAGTTAACTTCACCATCATCTTAAAAAGACATCCTTTCCCCCAAATTATCTAATATCAACATGTACTGTTGAATGTTCTTCAATCACTCTTAAATAATCACTTGATTCATGCACTGTATCAATACATTACTTATTGATTAGCGTATCAGCTACCACATTCCCCTTACTAGGTGTATATGATCTTTTAATGTCGTAATCCTCTATGTACTACATCCACCAATATTATCAAAAGTTCATTTCATGCTAGGAGAAAACATACCTCATTCACTTATGATCGGTGAAGATGAAAAAAGGATCGACAATGAGGTAATTTGTCAACAACATCAAGGATAACACCAATACTGCTAATTTGAAATAATGGGTGGCATAGTTTCTTTTGTGGGGATGCACCTACTGAGACCCATAAGAAAGGACAAATAAATATCCCATAAAAAACATATCCAAACCACAAATGTGAAGCATAATAGAAAATTTCAAACTAATGTCCTTTTACTGTTAGACAAAGAACATGACCACTAACCAACATCTACATTAGATACTCAAAATATACATTACGATAGTCAGTCCAAAAAAACTCCCAATACTTTTTTGACAACATTATTATAAGAGTTGGAACCCAGCGAGAAATCAATTAAGAATCACTTTTGAATAGCCTACAAGACCAAGGAAACATCACACTTCATCCATTGACTTAGCAGTTGGTAATGACATAAACTCTTCTTTCTTAGATGGATCTAGAGCTACTCTCTTTAGGGATACCACATTCCCCAAGAAACAGACATCTCATGCCCCAAACTCACACTGCAACAAATTCCCAATGAACATCTCATGGGGGAGAACTCTCAAAACAGAACATAGATGTCCTACATGATCCTCCATAGAGGCAGATTAAAGAAGGATATAATTAATGAAGACCCCCATGAACTTTTCTAGGAAATCAAATACCCAAGAGCTCATTAGACCCATGAACACATATAGATTCTTCGTTACATTGAACCACATCCAAATGATCACATAATTCCCATGATGAAAACCAAATGCAATATTAAGGATATCCTCATCCTTCACATACATTTGATGAAATCCTAAATGAAAATTGATATTTGAGAAACAACTTGCACACCTCATTTGATCGAAAAATAATCAATCAATTTAATTGGAAAGAAGTTCTTTATTTTAAGTCTATATAAGTGACGATAATCGATATATAAAAACAAAATTATTTCATCCTTTATTATGAACAAAACTGGTGCACCCCACTTTGACACACTTGTCCAAACAAAACCGCACTACAATAGGCCATTGAGCTATATGTGCAGGTCTCACAACATAGAAGGTTCCCTCCTATATAGAGACATTGTTATATTGGACAAACCTAGATGTAGATTGATCATGAAAATGAACTATCATCGAGGTTGGATTTCTACAACCTCCAGCTGAAAGACATCATGGTACTCTACCATTACGCTAGAAAATTCAAACTATTGATCCTCAAACGAACTCAACATCAACTCATCCATCCAGGATGATAAATAAGTATCTTTACTATGAAACATATATCGGTCTCCCTTGCCAATAAACACAGCTAGATCTCTACCAGAGTCAATAAACACCACCTCCCTCTAAAATCACTCCATGATAGCCTACACTAAATATAACCAATACATCTTAAGGATGATATCATACGGTTATATTTATGACCATTATAAATCACCCCAAGAGTGGTGGTTCCTTGAAACCAGCTCACATTCTCTATATACTTTAAAAAAAATATGCTCGACCTCCAATATGCATAGTCAAAGCCAAGGGAACTGGAAACCTCTCAACCTCAAGTCCTTTGGCATGGAAAATTGTAAGCGATATGAAGGAGTGAATATCTCCAAAATAAAACATGGAATGCTCCCATGTAGAATAAAAGAAAATGGTGCCTCAAACAATGTATGGCATGCCTGATGCTGGAAATGGTAACATATGAAGCTGGCCATGACCTGCTCCATGTTCTCTATGATCCTACCGGTGACCAACTTCATGGCCGACTTATACTCTCTAAGGATGGGTAGTATCCCAAGGCTATCCTATGCCTGAAAAATATACTATCTGTTGATCCAAATCTTGTACAACCTCCAACTATTGAATTTTCTAGATCTACATCAACAGAGGAACATGGAGAGGAACACCTGACACACACTGACTGCTAAGAATGGTTGGGCACTCACTCCAATGATGACCTAAAACTACAAAAGAAAAATTTGCATCTGATTCCTTAACACAGGCTTGAGGGACAACCCTCTATGTGAAACGATATATTGAGGGTTGGGACCTACCCTTTTCTTATAACAAATTTCTTTCCCTGAAAAATGTGAACCACTTACCACAAATCTGCTTCAAGAGGAATCTTGAAGATCACCCAATCATGGAAATACAATTTGAGATAATTTTTTTCTCAGTGAACTCTTCACTTACTTAAACCTCCAGATATTTCTTCAGCATAAACATTGAGACTTGTAACTGGATCTCTGGATGCAAAGCCACCCCTAAATGACTCTCACAGGCCTCCCCATCTGGAAATAGGTCAGAACGATAACATAAAAGGTTCTTGAAATGGATCCTGAAATCTCACACACTAAAGATTCCATGTCGAATAGTAAGATTAGCTTTGTTATTGGTTGCCTTCATGGTGGAATAAAGAAACCCATCCAATAACCAGTCTTGAATCATATCCCATGAGACTGAAGACTCCTCACAATTCCCAAAGAACAAGAACCCCCACTACCTCAAATCCCCACAAAACATCATAACAACCAATGATACCCAGTGCTGATTTTGAGTAGAGACGGATCTAAAAGAAATCTCAACCTCTTCCCACTAGTCTTCTTTGAATTAATCTGAGAAGGATCCCTCATACTTCTATATACAATTGTTCTAAAATTCCCATAGTTTCATCCTTAAATATTCATCATCGTCAACCTATACTCTACAGTGATCTACTATCACAACTTATTAGACATCTTCTCTGCCAACCTGATGAGGACATCAACCAGGATCCATACCCGCAAAAGGATAAATAGTTAGTTCTCCTAAACCAGGAACATAGAAGAATTTAACATTATTTAATTGTTTTAATTTATTCTTTTTAGGTAAACATATCCCTAGTTATGACCTTTAAAAAATAGTCACAATGAATAAAGATTCATTATCCTTTCCAATTTCCCTACCTTGAAACATGTGTCACCTCATTTAGATGCCACTATACGATTAAAGGTCTCTACATCAAATCACAAGAGTCCCTAAATAATGATATCTCAGCCAATATCATGTGTTTACAGTGCTATCTAAACCTATATGACACTTCTACCATACCAAACAATGAATCCATACCTAAAACTAACTCCAAATCCATCCAATCCCTCAACTAGAACTTGGTTACCACACAATCTTTACCCCCTCCCCACAACATGTGTTGGGAAAAAATCCCTCAAGGTAACATTGCAATATTTTTGGGTTGATTGTTTATGTTGACAAAGCAGGTTTCCATGGATAATTTTCGAGTTCCTGAGAAGTTTTTGACAATCCATGTTGACAAAGATTCGCGAACAGTAGAGGCTGAAGCGCATCGCAGCGGTGAAGGGATTTGCAAGGGAGCATCACGACGATGAAGGGAATTATGAGAGAGATTCGTGGAGAAGGCACAAAGGAATTGACGGGATGCTCTGTGATTACGACGAACTCCGCGATCGGAAAATTGCCATGGTGCTTCGCGATTTTGAGAGATTTCTGGCGGGAACTTCAGAGCTTCGCGATTTGAGATGACGTGGCATTGACTTCTTGCTGAAAGTTCGAGGGTCGGTGGAATCGCCTATATATAGAGGCCAAACTGCTCGAGAGAAGAAGAAAGAATTTTTAGAGATGTTCTTTTGCTCTCGGATTGCGAAGGTGGTTCGCATAGCCAGTGTGCTTCGCGAAGAAGGAGCTTCGCGGCGGCTATAGTAGCTCCACGAAAGTTGTGAGATCCGCATTGGCTCCATGAGCTTTGTGAGGGATGTTTCCTTTCAACGACATGAGATTTGTGGTAGTGCTTCGTGGTAGTGCTTTGCGAGAGTGCTTCGCGAAAAGGCAGGAGCTTCGCGAAATTGGGAGCCTCACGAAGTAGGGTGCTTTACGAAGTTACTTTCCAAAGGTAGTTTCCCAGTGGTCAGGAGCAAAGGGATATTCATCAGTGGATGAAAGTAGGACTTCAACAGAGCATCTATCAATAGTTGAGGATGTGTGCATTCATGAAAATGAAGAGACCTACAGGTCTATAAACTATGAGTGGGTTCTCTTATAGAGCAGTGAGCTTAGGAAGAGGAAGAAGGTTATTCTCTCCACCGGCAGTGATCCAGAGAGAGAGAAATAGGGAGTGACCATTGGGAAGCAGTGAGCTAACCCTAAAAATTGTAAAGGCAGTGATCCTGGGCATAAAAGTGATCTAGCCTGAACATTATTGGTAGTGAGCCTTAGTGGATTTGGTACAGCGGCACATCGCCGTTGTATGCTCCTTGGACGTAGCCCAGTGAGGGTGAACCATGTAAAAATCTCTATGTCTACCTGGTTTCATCTATGCATTGCATCTAAAGCATAACCATCAGATAAAGATAAAGAGAATTGATGAAGATAAACACATAAGAGCAAACAAAGTGACCATTGTAATAAAGAGGTTAAGATCCAGTGGGGCAGAAAGACTTTTGAAAAAGAATATCTATACCCGGATTCACCCCCCTCTCAGGGTATATAGGCCCCTATTGGTCCTAACAATTGGTATTAGAGGGATATGTTTCTTTTACCTGATTCGTTTGCTCTGACTTAGTTCAGTCAATCTGTGTGGTTAAAGAATCTGTCTGCTCTTATCTCGGTGTGCCATGGAAAAGGGAAAACATCAAGGAAGAATTAGAAGTCAGGTAATATCACTCAGTGTGGAAGTGTTTATGAAAAATGTGTGATTCAACTAAAGGAATAAAACATATTGTTGAAGGAAGGATTGGATGAATCTAATAGGGAAAAGATAGATTCACTCAATAATGATGCAGGAACGAGTGAAGTACATGAACTTCAAAGTTATACAGAATCAACTGATGACAGAGATGTTTCAAGGAGGCCACCAATAGATGTTTTCAATATGAAAATGAAATTGGATGATAAAATTAAATATAATGATATACGAATCAAAGTATTGGAAATTGAGGTCAACAAGCTAAGAGGCTTAAACCAATAGCTTATTGATGTGGTTACTAACCTAACAGAGAAGAATGATTCTCAAGATGATGAACTGCGAAAGAGATCTGCAAAGGTTGAAAAATCAAAAGATGATGTCAAGGGAATGAATGTGAACACAGATGAAATTCAGAATCTCATAGACATAAATGATGATCTATCTACACAGTTGTCTGAACATGTTCAGAAGAATCAAAGGCTCCAACAAGAGAATGAATCTATCTCTGAATCTATTTCTCATGAAAAATTGAATGTAAAGGAGAAAAGTGGCATGGTGGAGAAGCTCACACAGGAACTAGAAGATGGGATGAATAGCGGAAAGAATCTCAGAAGATAACTCAATCCCCAAATTGAATCAAGGGATATGAAGATTAAAATGATGGAAGAAGAACTAGAATTAGTGAAGAAGGAAGTGGAGAAATACAATGCTAAAGGAAAGCCCAAAATGAAGGATTCCTTACACTTGCTATTTTATTATCCTTCGACAGATGATGACAAAATGAAAAGAAAATTTGCTATTTCTGAAAAGAGGCAAGATCAAATTATCTCAGCTCAAAGACCATACAGTCAGGGAACAACTGGTATCATATTTGATGAATCCCCTCCCGTGCAAGATAGAAAGAGAGTTGTGAACAGTTACAGATGTGTAAGAAATCCTATAGGTGCTGTAGATAGGCCTAAGAAAAAAGTTACAAAAAGTAGTGATGATATGTGCTATTTTTGCGGGAGTCATGGCCACACATCAAGCTTCTATTTAGAGGTTCATGAATACATATCAGGATGTGAAAATAGAAACTTTGATGAATATGAGAATAAGAAGAAGCGTCCTGAGAAATCAGAGAGTAGAGTCTCTCAAAGTAAAGCACTTATAAAATTCTATTACTCTGGAAGAATGGGACACACCATGAATATGTGTCTGGAATCTCAAGAGCTCAATGTCAGAGGAAGAACTCAATATGCATCAACATATCGACAAAGAATTGATGAAATGAGGTATGCATTTGATGGAACATGTTTTATATGTTCTGGTTATGGGTATTTGGCAAGACATTGAAGCGAAATGAAACCAGGAAAGGAAAAAGAACCTGAAAAGATATCTCCACCACAGGAAGTGTACAAGAAAAAATCCTATACTGGGAGACAAAGTGGTAAGAAGAAGAATAGTCATAGATCCTCAGGGTAATCACATGGAGCTGAACGAAAGGTGTATCAGTCACCTCCTCTATCATGCTCGCAACAGCTCTCAAGGAGAGAATGTGAACAAACCTGGATGATTAAGGGTAGATCTACTCCAGCTTTGATAAAGAAGAATGAACATCCAATGGAGGACTCACCACCATGGAAAAAGAGTGTGGTGACTCAGACATCTAAAAAATAAAGATGAACAAAGAATGTATTGAAAAATTTTCATGTCGTGTTCCACAGTGAAAATTGGAGGAGGGTGCAAGATCCTTGCAATGGTGGATGAAGCAGAGGAAGATGACAAGTAGAGAGGTTCCTACCCAGAGAAGGAATCAAGGGAAATGTTATTTTGGTGGAACATGAAAGGCAGAAATTTGTACTAGTGGGTTTAAACCCCAAATGGTGAAAAAGGGTAAGTCTGTGAAATCTACATATCATAGAAAGGCTCCGAATATGGGTAAAGAATTCTTAGTCATATGGCCAGAGCAGTTGAAGTTGGCAAGGCAGAAAGAATAATCAAGGAAAGAGTGTTATGCTCTGGAAGAAAGAATCAATGGTTTGACCCATCAGGATCAACCACAATCCTCATCTTGAGGATTCCGAAAGATGTCCCCTCTCCCTATGTATATAAATGGTATTAACTGATGATTTTTGTGTTTCAGGTTCTAGGGAGATACGATCCTAGGGGAAGTGGCTCCTAAGGATGCATAGTGAAGAAGTAATATTCTCTAGATCAGGTACTAGAGTTGAAGAAGAAAGGGAGCAACAAAGAACACAAGGAAGTGATTGTGTTATTAACTCTACCTCTTGTTTCCTACACCGAGTTCCAACTCAGTAGGATTAGAGATTTTGTTAATGGCTAAATTACAAGTGGCATATGAGAATAGATGATGCAGAAAAAGAAGAATGTTATTGGTTTAAATGTTGGGCCTATCCTTGGTAAGGGTTTCATAACATAGGGGGAGTATTCAATAACAAAATCATATGCAAGATCCATCAAAGCAATAATCGGATGAATCAGCTCAGGAGTATTTCAATCGAGGGAAGACTTACTTTCTGAAAAGAAGCAATAATCATGCATCTCATGATTATCTATTTTTCTCTAACAATGTGGTATCAACTAAATTCTTTTAAGATACCAAGAAGCTACGAGAGAAAAAATCAAATGTGTGTTAACACAAATGTGAGAGAAGATGTTCAATGAAATGACATCATTAAACAATGACACAGTGATAAGTTTTCTGTTAAAAGTGGAGAATTGGTAATAGAATCAGGCAGAGATGAAGTGGCTGATGTTGATTCAGAAGAGGATACTGATGATGAGTACAAGGAAGTAAAATCCTTATCTGCACAAAAGACAAAGAGTTGAGCTGAAATTGACAGGCAGAATATCATCAGTGATCAGTGAGATCCGGTTTAGACAAGAAGAATAAAATCACTTCCGTAGACATAATTACTATCACAGGTTGATTTGAAATGATTTGATGATGAAACTAATGATGATAACTGGGTTTAGGCCATGAATGAAGAGCAAAATCAGATTGAGAAGAATCAGACATGGGAGATTGTTTCGAGGCCAGCAGACAAGAATGTCACCAAGACTAAACAGGTATGTCGCAACAAGAAGAATGAAGATGGCACAATGATTCGGAACAAAGCATGACTAGTGTTCAAAGGATACTCACAAATAAAGGGTATTAGCGTTGATGAGACATTAGCACCAGTAGCAAGGCTGAGGACAATAAGATTATTCATAGCCATTGCAGTGCAACATAAGTTCAAAGTGTTCCAGATGGATTTCAAATCAGCATTCTTGAATGGAATTCTGGGGGAAGAGGTGTATGTCGAGTAGCCAGATTCTTTTCTCATTCATTAGGATGAGAACAAGGTTAGTATGCTGAAGAAGACGTTATATGGGCTAAAACAAGCACCGAGAGCATGGTACTCAAGGCTATATCAGTATTTGATGAAGCTTGGTTTTTAGCATGATCGATTTGATTACAATATCTATTTCAAGAACAATACTAATCAAAGGATGATGAGACTGGTCTATGAAGAAGACATAATATTTGGTGGACCAGATGAAGGACAATGCAAACATTTTTTTGAATCCATGAAACATGAGTTCGAAATGTCTATGATTGGTGAGATGATGTTTTTCCTTGGTCTACAGGTGACACAGGGAAGGAATGGAACATTTATTTCTCAATCTAAATATGCCAAGGAGGTCCTGAGAAGGTTTGGAATAGAGAATTCCATGGAGATGAAGACTCTGGTTGCAACCCGGATGAAATTATCAAAAGATGAGGATGGAAAGGCAGTTAGTATCACAGAATACAGGAAAATTATTGGATGTCTGTTGTACTTAACCGCAACAAGGCCTGATTTTGTTTTTGCCACATGCCGAACAACGAGATATCAGAGTAATCCAAATGAAATCCACATGCATCCAATGAAATTAATACTTTTGTATATCTAAGGCACAGTGGATTTCGGCTTGACATATACTGACAAATCTCAGACAGAGTTATTGGGATATATTGATGCAGACTAAGCCGGTTCAACAGATTATAGAAAATCAACGTCAGGAGGTGCATTCTATATTGGTGGATTGTGTATTTCTTGGCTAAGAAAGAATAAAGATTCCATTTTGTTGAGCACTGCAGAAGATGAGTAAATTGCGGCCACTCAAGCATGCACACAGTTATTGTGGATGAAGCAGCAGCTTGAAGATATTGGAGTTAAAGTGAAGTCTCTTATCGGAATCCAGTGTGATAACTCAAGTGATATCAATCTTAGTAAAAATATTGTCCATCACTCAAGGACGAATCACATTGAGATAAAGTATCATTTTATCAAGGAGAAGCCTGAGCAGGGAATCGAGAAGTTGGAGTATGTACCTACAGAGTTACAGGTTGCAGACATTCTGATAAAGGCCTTACCCATGGAAGATTTTGAGAGGCATCGACTGGCTCTGGGAGTTTAGTCAATTCCCCGCACTTGAAATATTGTGGTTGTAGAACTCACCCCCTCTCCCCGAGGTATGATGTGTTTTTCCCTAATGTGTTGATATGTTTTCTCTACTATGTTACAGTCTACAAAGGAGTGACCTTTGGTTTCATTGAAAAAGGGGGAGAAAATAGTGATTGTTCAAGGGGGAGACAGTGTGGATATTTGAGAAATCATGACAGATATGGGGAGAAGCTGACTAGTGGAGAAGGCAGATAAGGGGAGAAATGAGCAAGGGGGGTACTTTCAAATCTGATGATGCTAGGAGTGATCGATCAAAGAATAGATATCCGGACAGATTGGGATTGTGATAAAAGCAGAAAAGTGGGGTTAGAATAGTGAAAGAAGGTCTCCAGCTATCACCAATTGGTATCAGCGTGGTTCAACAATTGGTACCAATTTAAGAATTGGTATCAGGTTGGAATCGACAATTGGGGTCTGACATGAAGTGATTCATTGATGATCTTTTCATACTACTCTTGTTTCTCATGCCGATCATTACTCATGTGGGCATAGAGTACGTGTTAAGTGAATCCTTGAATGATATCAGAATCGCAAGAGGTGAATGGTGGTAGTGGTTGGAATAAGACTCGGTGAGGTTTCAACGTGCAAAAATCATTCTGAGAAGAGATATGAAGAATTGTCAACAAACCCAAATGGGGGGATTGTTGGAAAAAAATCTCTCAAGGTAACATTGCAGTACTTTTGGGTTGATTGTGTTTGTTGACAAAGCAGGTTTCCCTGGAGAATTGTCGAGTTCTAGAGAAGTTGTTTACAATCCATGTTGACAAAGAACGATAACAAAGGAATGGATGATATGGAGGCGGTACAAAAGAGAAATACAAGGTGGCACTGTTTCCCAGTGTTTGCAAAATTTTTGGGGTCCAAAATTTGGAGTTTGATGAGCATCGCGGAAATATGATTTCCATGAAGATCGTAATTATATATGGAAATGGCATATGTTTCGCGAAGATAGGCTTCATGGTTTGGATTTCACAAAGACCAGAAGAATTGAGGCGGTGATTCTTCACGATTATGACAAGCTTCGCGAATGGCAGAGGCTGAAGTGCATCGCGGAGGTGAATAGATTTGCAAAGGAGCTTCACGGCGATGAAGGGAATTGTGATGGAGATTCACGGAAAAGGCACGAAGGAATTGACGGGATGCTCCGCGATTACGACAAACTCTACGATCGGAAAATTGCCGTGGTGCTTCGCGATTTTGAGAGAATTACGACGGGAACTTCAAGGCTTCGCGATTTGAGATGACGTGGCATTGACTTCACACAGAAAGTTTGAGGGTCGGTGGAATCACCTATAAATAGAGGCCGACCACCTCGAGAGAAGCAGAGATAATTTTCAGAGAAGATCATTTTCTTTCGAATTGCGAAGGTGGTTCACGTAGCCAGTGTGCTTCGCGAAGGAGGAGCTTCACGGCGGCTATAGTAGCTCTGTGAAAGTTACGAGCTTCGCATTGGCTCAGTAAGTTTCGCGAGGGAAGTTGATTTTCAATGACTTAAGATTCACGGTAATTCTTCACGGTAATTCTTCATGAGAGTGATTAACGAAAAGGCCGAAGCTTCGTGAAGTATTGTTTGAGCTTCACGAAATTGGGAGCCTCGTGAAGTAGGGTGCTTTGCAATTATACTTTCCAAAGGTAGTTTCCCAGTGGTCAGGGGAAAAGGGATATTCATCAGTGGATGAAAGTAGGACTTCAGCAGGGCATTTATCAATAGTTGAGGATGCGTGCATTCATGAAAATTAAGAGACCTACATGTCTATAAACTGTGAGTGGGTTCCCTTCTAGAGCAGTGAGCTTAGGAAGAGGAAGAAGGTGATCCTCTCCACCGGCAGTGAGCCAGAGAGAGAGAAACGGTGAGTGACCATTGGGAAGTAGTGAGCTAACCCTAAAAATTGTAAAGGCAGTGAGCCTGGGAATAGAAGTGATCTAGACCGAACATTATTGGTAGTTAGCCTTAGTGGATTTGGTACAGTGGGACATCACCGTTGTATGGTCTTTGGACGTAGCCTAGTGAGGGTGAACCATGTACAAATCTATGTGTCTGCCTGGTTGCATCCCTGCATTGAATCTAAAGTATAACCATTATATAAAGATAAAGCGAAGTGTTCAAGATAAACACATAAGATCAAACTAAGTGACCCTTGTAATAAAGAGGACATGATCCAGTGGGGCAGAAAAACTTTTGAAAAAGAATATCCATACCCTGATTCACCCCCCATCTTAGGGTATATATGCCCCTATTGGTCCTAACAACATGTACCCTTCCTAGGATATCAATGGGAGAATAAAGAAAATGAAACTTGAGTCCCACCATCAGTAGGACTTGAGTCGACATCTAGAATTGAGGGTATTGTAAACACATAATTGAGAGGCATTTCCCTTTAAGACAACAAATACAAAAGAGTGAGAGAGAGAATATAGAAACCAATAGAATTCTTCTCAGACCACAAAGAAAAAATCCTAAGTCAATATATTTAATTTCATGCAAGAAATACTAAAATTGGAAGGGAAAACTGTATTTATGAAATTAAATTAAAACTATAGTGACCATATAGCCTTAAAAACTACTTCAAAAACCCATTTTATTAGTAAAAAGCCTGATCTCAAAAAAACAATAACTAACTTTAAAAATTATAATATACCATACGGTGAGTGTAACAATATACTCATTAGGATCCTACCTGGATCTTCTCATGAAATTTTAAAGAAATAATGAAAAAGATAATTGAACAACAAGTGAAACTACCTCATTACATAAATAGTTATACTAAGTTTCCAGTCTCACCATGGATACTCTCGCAATGTATTAAATAAAATAGAATATTATGTAAGAAATCATTTCAAGGGTACCCTTATACCAATTCCCCATTGGATTTACACTATTCCCCAATGTCACACGTCCTGGGAATCTATCTTCAAAAAGGTTTTCCCAAAGACACGTGGGCGAAGCACCACAACATGCCCCTCATGCAACAAAACCAACACATCCACATATCAAAAATTAACTAGGTAGTTTCTGGGAGCCACCAGAGCTCACATAGAATGTATCATACATCGGGTATTATACCTCAATCCATTACATCCCATACATAGAGTAAGGATCCTCATGCCATCACAACCAGTACACATTATATATATAGTAGTCCATATCAAACTATATCGAGAATATATTTGTGTGAAATAACCCCAAGCTATTACATCTTTATATAAACAAAAATAGAGAAAAACTAACCACCATACATACCATTACATGCAACTACTATGACAAGAGTGTAGGGTCTAAGGGGGTAGTCATACATCCATCATCTCACCATGATGTTAGAGAAAACACCCTCACATGGCTCAAAATACCTAGGTTGTTAGTTTCCCTAACCGAATGGTTAGATTAGTGTATAGAAACAAAAAAGTACATGGTAAAATATAGCTGACCACCATTCTATGTTCATATCCAAAACTTAGACTTAACTATAGTTAATGTCTCTCATACATCTGACTACCACTACTATGACTAGACATCATATAATAATTCAACAATTTTCAGATCTTTTTTAAATCATATTATCCATTTTATCATTTTAACATTACATTAATTAAATCTCTAACCATTAATTATCAATTTAAATCTTCAAAATTCTATTAATTTAGCATATCCATAGAGTTCCAGGACCTCAATGAAAAACCCAAATGAGTCCACGTCTTCATAGAATCAAAACCTCAATATTGCATCCCAGCAAGCCACAACCCCAAGAGTTAAAAAATTATACATTTAATTAAAACATTACCGCTTTCAACATTTCCATATTTCTAGGTATTCTAGGAAAACATTATATGCTATTAAACTTAAGGGGATAAACATGGTGAGTAAATAATTTACCCATCATGTCTTTTTCACCTATAGATGTATTGTATACCCACCATCCTTGAGAATCTAAAAACGACAATCCTGTGACATACCCCTCTTGTATTCACCTAATTTGGATGTAGAGTTTGAAAAACCAGCTACTTAAACAAATGGGGAATCTAATGCAGATAAAAAACAACAAATTCAACAAGAATCCAACTTTCATATTAACAGATAATCCTAGATTCAACCAATTTCATCATATCTTGTGTCCTCCTAAAACCACATGTATAAAATGATGCATCTTTCCACTCAATATATCAAATAATACAAATAATTCCATGTTTCCCTACCCCCACATACCACAAATAGATCTCTAAGAACACCCAACCTAGACTCACATAACATAAGAATAAGAAAAAAACAAATATTGCAACCAAGCGCTTGTCCATAAATTATGAATTCGACATTCACAGAAAATGATTTTTCACGGATCCAAATCAAAAGGAAATTGGACATTACAACAACATAGAAAATCATTCCCTTTAGAGGAAAAATATTTTATTTATACAACTGGTTCTTATTCCATCTTGAATTAACCGATTCATTATCACAGGTTCCATCTAAGGGCATCATATGAAACAAGCTTGTCAAGCTATAAAAAACAAATAAAATAATTATTTTTATATTCCTTTAGAACTTTTATCTAAATGAATAAACATGATTCACATTTATCAACTAATTCAGGTAAAAATTCTTATTTTCATCATTTTGGTTATCATCAAAATAAAACAACAACCATATTCGTTAACATGCCTCTTTTAAAGGTTAGCTAATCAATTACAATTAATTATAGATTTACATTCTATACCAATTTAAAAAATTAGAAATATGATAATGCAGGAATGTAATATATATAACACTATCTAGAAATACAAGAGGAATACCATTATAAAATTATAAAGCAACAATCTCACTATGTGATTAATAACATTTTTTTTAATTTGGTTCAAATAATTATTATGGTAATTTCATTATGAACTAGAAGGCTAAATAATGATGACTATAAAATTTCAGGTAAATAAATAAAGATGAATAGAATCCTCCACATCATAATGTCTTCAACATTCTTTGCATGAGAATGAACTACACAATAGATAATGATCACCTCTCATACAATGAATTCATCCACCTAAGGATTACACAACATAACCACACAAACCAATAATTGAGAATTCTCCAATAGAAACATGGAGATCAGTTATTATTAGATGTAAATGATAATATAGAGGAAAGAGATCTTGTAACCTAGAAAAATGGAGGTATAACATACCTTATATCAAATATGGATCGACAGTTCCTGGTTCAACTAAAACAAGAGCTCCGCATGTTGTAGAAAATAATCTAGGGGAAACACGATCCAAGGATTGAAGTTATATTTCATGACTCCTTTGGATGGAAGAAATTGAGGATCCCCATTCCAAGGAAAAATAGGAAGTAAGAACAAGGGTGGAATGTCTCGCAGCCTTTTGAAAATATAAACAGAGCAGCTCATTATGTACAATTTATATTTTCCATTAAAAGATGATATGGTCAAGCTTACACATTTTGACTGGGTAAAGGCACTCGAACCCTTTTGAAAAATTATATAGTAGGTATGGGTTTTGAATCTGTATTAAATCAATTAAAATAAGGCTTTTAATTAATTTTATGTCAAAGATAACGACAAATGGGTGAAATTGTAGAAATCTAGAAGCACTGCTCATGGCCCACCATTGGACAAGTCACCATTGGACGGGTCACCGTTGGAATAATCACCATTGGATGAGTCACCATTGGATGACTCGCCACTAGAAAAGACAACATTAGATAACTCATCCTTGGATGATTCACTGTTGGAGGAGTCACCATAGGATGACACACCATTAGATGAGTCTCCATTGGATGACATACTATAAGAAAAACTACCATTCAGTGAGATAACTTCAAGAAATACACCATTTAGTGAGTCACCATTCAGTGAAATACCATTCAGTGTGCCACTATTTGCAAGTCACTGTTCTAGGAGCTACCATTATAGGTCACCGTTGTGAGTCACCATTGTTAACTCCCCATTCCTGGACCACTAATTAAATGAGATAGCATTGGAAGACTAGAAATTTATAATACTATAGAAATGTATCACCTTGACAACCGAGAACACCTCAAACAGAAGATTTCAACAATAGAATACACCAGAGAGGTATGTACCATTATAGAGAGTATCTATAGACCCATAGGCCCCTTCATTTCCAAAGAGATTGGAGATTAAACTGTCTATCATGATAGTTATCACCCCATTGATCACAATAAAATTTTATCTATCCACAACCACATTTTTTTTGGGGTGTTCTCACTAGAGACACATGATGTTTTATCATCATTTTAAAGGTAATTATCATCCTCATTAGATTTTTACTCTATGAAGTTATTTTATATCAGAATCTTTAATGTTATTCTTCTTAAATTTTATTCTATATTAATAAAATTATAAACAGTAAAAACATTGATTCAGTATTTATGTTACATTATTGATATATAATATAAAATTTCAAAAGGATATACCCATTTAGAAATTTTGGAAAACAAGATATCCACAAATTCTACCTATTACACAAGGAAATATAAAATGTAGTCTAAAAAATACAAAAGAAAATTATTACCCCACATTGTAGACCAATAAAAATTACACTTAGTTATATTATAGGATTATTAGGGAATGTAAAAAAACAAGAATTTTCAATTATAATTGTTAAATATTCGTATATAATTGATGCTATTATAACATAAGAATGACATATGCACTGTTTCAGAAAGAAATAAATGATCAAAATAATTTCATAATCAAATGAAACTATGGACATACTATATTAATAATAATTAATGAAAACTAATATAATATACAATGATATAATATTGATGGAATATATAATTTCAAACATCATAATCATACCATATAGTCCTAGTGATAAGTAATAATATATGAATGTGTAAGGTATAATAAAACACCCTAGTTAATTTATCTCATGAGAAACACTGATGAATCAATATTATATTTTTCATAACCCCACCCATCTCTAATTAATTCCATTTCATCCACCGTATTATTTAGAAATAAATTTCAAAAATAAACATAACAAAATTATTACATAATCATTGTAAAATGGAATATGGATATTCATTTGGTGTAAATAAAAAAAAATATTTTCCCAATCAATGGAATAATTTTCCACCTCAGATAATATCCCATTATTTTAAATAGAAACAACGAGGAATTCTAAATTTAATAGGTTTCTACATTTTGAGATAAATATACTTAACATGGTGGAGTTGGTGCTACAAAGTACTAGGTTTAAAATAGAGGATCTTAATTGAGTTCAGTTGTTTGGATTGTTATGACGCCAAAGATATTTTATGAAAATATTTCATTGAGATTTTTAATAGTTTATGGGAACTATACAAATAAAATTCCTTGAGAGTGTCTCACCCTGTTGGTAGTCTTAAGCCCACTCATCATACATTGAGTGAAGTTTGAGATGATACTCAAATTGACATTTAGGATGATTACCCCATTGTGAATTAGTTACATTGTTTCTTCTATTTCATATTATCTATAAAGGGATATAATTTATTGGAAAACCAAGTAGTCTTTACATTATAAAATTTTGATTTTTTGTGAATTATGAATTCTTAAGATACATCTCACTCAAAATACAATAAATTGTTGAATTTAAAATATGATAATAAATATAATGAATAGTGATAGAATCGTGATTTAAAGTATCAATGGTGTATTATTTACACCATTTGATAAGGAACAAAGTTTATTATATAATCACATCTTAAGGAATTGAAATTTGAGATAGATAATCCTTAGCATTAATCCCTCTCAGTAGAATGTTAAATTAAATCATATATAACGAAAAATATTAATCACCTATTTAATAACCTTATTCAAACCAATAACTTTATTTTAGCATTAATTATAATTATTATCAATTCATACAATACTTATTTATTTTCTTTTTTCAATATCAGGTGTGAGTAATCATAACCCTTTAAAACTAGTTTTTTAATAGTATTTTTGTTATTTTTTGTTATTCCAATGATTATAATGACTTGTAACATAAGGTAATATAATAGATACATTTTATTGATTTATTATTATCTAGTCTGAATTCGGTATTGTTTTTTTTATTTTTTAAGAATGTGGAATCAATGTCATCTTATTTCAATAATTTGAGCGATCAATGACGATAATTTAATAAATAGTTAAATAAAGAAAATAAAATTTCCAAAACCAATAAAAAGTTAATTTATTATTATGATATTATAATTAAATTAATATTTAATATAACATGTTCATCCATGATATATTTTTGTTTCATTGTTCATTTAGGTGGTTAGACAGACCGAAACATGAATATACTATAATTAAAGGGTGAGTATAACCGTACATGTTTTTTATTTTGGAAATAAAATAATTATTAAAGGATATAATTGATATTATTAATAGATTTTTATTTTATATATGAAAATTTAAAATGTTTTTAAGAAATAATAATTAAACTAGATAAAAAATGAAATATATTACTTCAAATTGGTTGTAGTACATATAACACACAACTAACCTTTCCATTTATGAAATGATGAGAGGGAATTAAAGAATATGATAATTTGAAATTTTATTCTGATATTTATACTACATATATCATATTTATTCATCAATTACATCAATAAAACCTGAATTGAGTTGCAGTAAGTGAAATAGAGGGCATAGATTTATTGAACCAATAGTCCACATACATGTATTGACAACACTTTTGTTTTTTAATAAATGGATGAATATGAGGAAATATTTGTTGAAAAATTAAGGTAATAACATATTAGTTTAATAAAAGATGTATTTATTATTTTCTTATCGATATAATAGGATATTATGAGTAATATTAAGAAGAAAATATTAAGAAGAAGGCTATTCTTATATTATGAGATGAAGTATACAATTAGAAATATCCATGGAAATGGGGTCCTTAATCATAATAATAGATACAAGAGGCCTAGAAGTGTAGGATATTGTTATAGGGTGAACAAAATGGTAGAGTTTCAAGAATATTTTTTAAGGTATACTAGTGTGATGAATTTGCATAAGGTTGTTTGTTTTATAAGTGACTAAAAGAAAGATTTTTTCATACTCATTAAATTCATATGATATCGTTACGCTATTCAAAGGTATATAAATCAAAATTTTTAAAAAAATTTATTTTTTTATTTCCATGTTTATGTAAATCTATATGAATGAAATCACATGCATGTTCGAAACATGTATTTAGCTATTTGGTGTTAAATTTTTACATTTACTCATTTAGATTTTTACCATCATAACATGTGTATAAATAAATAAAATATATTATATTATAAATATAAGTAAATCCTTATGAAATAATGTGGGTATCATGAAACTTAATTTAGAATCTATTTAATCCAATTAATTTTTTTAAAATTTTAAAATTTAATTTTAATTGAAAATATAAACTATATAGAAATACTATTTTATAGATACTGATGATTTCAAAATCACGTTTCCCTAATAATATTTACAATTTGATGACTATTGAAGTATAATCAATATAATTTCAATTATGTTTATATAATATATTGTAATAATTATTTACATCTTATTTATTTATTCTATTATATAAAAATTAAACAATGTTAATAAAATAATTTTTTAGTAAAACATTTTTTCCATTTTCTTATTGATTAACATTGATCATCATAATCTTATTTTTATTACTTAAATGGATATTAATCATACTAAATAATATGTTATTTTAAATAAAAAATATTATATACAATGTTTTATATTATTTTCCTAGATGTGAGAAATATTAGTTTTTAATATAAGTTCATAATAATAATTTTTAGAATGAAATATTACTTCTGTTTCCAAATGATATACATATTTATTTTAAAAAATTAATTATACTATATAAATTTATATATTATTTGTAAAAAATATTTAAAAATAAGGTAAGTCATTCCATAACTATGTTAATTTCATAGAAGATGGTCCCAATAAATTCATTTGTGTTTTTCAATTCACTAAAAAATAAATTATATCTAAGAAGTATAAAATATTTATCTTCGGATAATTTTGTAATGTGGTCCCCAAAATTGAAGTCAGTTTCATAAAATTTGGACCCTAAAATATAATATTTAAATAAATCAATGATAAAATTTTAATTAAATTGAACATTATAAAATTATATCGAAAAGTAGTGTTTACCAATAATTGTAAGGTCTTAGGTATTAAACTTATTAAATATATTTTTATATTATCATAATAATTGATATTTGATTTAATAAACATGTAAAAACATTTAATATTATTATCTGCTAAAAATAATATGAAATATTTATGAATATATGTTCCAAAATGACCAGTTAGACAACGAGCTTCATTGTGGATTAAATTCAACAAAACTAGAGCTCTTTTATACATTAGTTGATAACAATCTATTTCCGAATTTCTTATTATGAAATAATAATAAAATATATATCTCTTTCTATTCATAAATGGAATATTTGTATCATGTTTTAACCTTGAAAAATGATTTATACACTTTTTTGGAATATTTCAGAGCTTTCATTTCCATAAACTATATTATTCGTTCACTTTTAAAAGACGTTATTTACTATTGTAGTCTACATGAAATATATTGTTGTTTTTTCCTTCGGTTATTCATAAGATTACTTTTAGTCTTTTAATTGACAATAAGAACATTATAATTGAATTAGACTTTAAAAACAATGTCATAAAGATAATTAACTATCAATAAATTTTAATGAAGGACATCAATATAATGTATATTATGAATCTTAAATTCATCATCACATAACCATTTTCTTCCACAATAGTTAATTTTTTATCCTCTATTAATTCTATGAAGTACTATTTGTCTCAACTCTTCCCTACCCTTTATTCAAAAAAATTATATTCCATTTTTTATGACATGGATACATGGTATCTAGAATGTATGTTTATCTATTATATGATACTTTTAATGAAATTTTATACAAATTTTTCTGCTAAATCATATTGTATTCCATCTAAAAGATTTTATTCCCAAATGATTCTTTGCATAATCTCTTAACATTTTTTAATCATTATCTATTGAATAAAAATTATTTATTCCATGATTTTAAAACTTTTTTTGAAATAAAAAATTAACTGGACTTTCTTATATCCACATTAAAATAAATTATCTAAGAGTATCTATATGTTCTTATATTGAAAATTAATGTTTATTCCAAATGTTATATTTATTAATATAATTTCAATAGAATTAATTTATTCTCTAATATAATAATTATTATATAACTATATGGACTCATTCAATAAATAATAATTTTTAGTTTTAATTATATAATTCATTCTCTTACATTTTATGATATTAATTTTTTAGAGATTCAGATATTTAAGAAATAACTCTTATATAACTAACCCTTATATTGAAAAATGTATAATTATCCTAAATATCAATTTTTCACACAATATAAAACATTTAAAATAAAATATATTTTTATTTCATGACATGTATTCATGAATTTATCCTTCAATTAATCATTGTTCTTACCCATCTTTAAACACCATGAAAAAATTATTAATATCATGTGATGAACAATAAAATGTCTGAATTGGACATAATGAAGAAAAAATATTTTATTCCACATAAATACATGAAAACAAATAAATATTTAACTTTACAACAATATTAATTATTAATATGGAAAATAAATCATATCCATAAAAAATAAAACAAATATTTTGTCAAAGAAAATCATTTAAAGACATATAAAAAAATTTAAAACCCTATTTATGTGAATTGTAAAATTTTATTGTCAAAAAATGGAAAAAATAACTCGATCCAAGTCCAAAAAATTTGTTCATAAACAATGATTGACTACCTCTTTTACAGTTATGAAAAATAACATTACTTAATACATCAGAGATATCTAATAAGGATCCTCCATTTTATTAGCTCTATCCGTCTCAGCCATTGTAAAAGCTATATAATACTCAACTATTGTATAATCTATATAAGTATTAAAAATATATAAGTTTTGTTGGGATAAAATATATTTTTTATATAATTTTAATGTAATAAATCAAGCGAAAAACCTTTTACAATTTAACATTTACATTATAAAACCCAGAAAAAATACTTTTAAAACTATATATAAAACACATTTGGGTATTGAAATGTCATTTCCATTGAAAAATAAATTATAAAAACTAAAATACACAGAGAAATGGGAAAGTTTGTTTGTATATGAAGATGAATAATTACTGGGAAGGAACCCAAATATAATATTATTGTTATGATGGGATTAAAATCCATTCTGACAAAATATTTAAAAATAACCTATTTTTTTATTTTTTAAAGCATGTAAAAAAATTCCATATAAAATATAGAGAAAATTTAATTATAAAAACATTTAATGATATTTATAAAATTAACTTCTTAATTTATTTATACAAAATAATCATATCAATAATATAATATTATGAACCTGAACCGGTAATAGAATTATTCAGAAAATAAATCAATAAAACATTTAAAAAGGTTATTTAAGGTTATGAATCTATTACCTATGGTCATAATCATCTTTTAAATTAATTATCATCCATAATAATAAAACTGTGTTAATTATTTACATTATAATGAAAAATTATCATTTTTATTATTTCTTTTAATTGATTAATTACTAGGATACATTCAATAATAGAATCTTATAAACTTGCATCATATGTTTGGACGATATTCAAATCATATGTCCAATTGACATAGATAGGATTAATAGGGTAAATGAGGCTAGTAGTACATAATATATGGAATTATAATAATGAGATAAATAAAATTTTATCAATTATTATTAATTTAAAAACCAACCATTTAATAGGTTTACAAAAAATGATCAATATTAAAATTGTGGTGATAGTAGGTTGTTCATATGCATAAGTAATGTTTCCATATTTCATTGATCAATTTGTAAAGATGGTAGGTATTGTTATAAATTCATAGTAAAATGATTATATCAAAAATAACATATTATATTTTATATTTACTTATATATACCGTTCATGTGATTCAGTGATGAAAAATGAATCCCATCACTTCATGGAGGTGGTAATATAATTCAACACACAAATAACAGTATCATTTTTTTGAGTGTAAATGTATGAAAATATAGTATATATTAATATAGAAATGTTAAATTAAAAAATAATATATTTTAGTTACATAACATCATCATTATAAATAGTCATGAAATGGAGTGATTGAAAAACATTTACATCGGTTTTTGAGGTGGTAGTTTGTTGTACACATGAATGATTGTTTCATTTCCCATTTGATTAAAGAGGAAATGTATATAAGAAATTAAATCTAAATTAAAGAAATTACTATTATATGGACGATACTAGTTTTTTTATTTCAGAATGTATGAATAAGTTTTTAACATGGTATTATAAGAATCAAAATGAAAATACTTCGTTAAAATTTATACGTCTTATTTGGAAAACATTTTTTAGTTGACACCAATAGCATTCCAGGCTTATTTTTATAAAAAACATTACTTTAGAATGTGGGTAGGTATTTAAGGAATTTATTTTTGTTGGGATAAGTTGAAATAAAAAAGCCTTTTAGTGGGGAAAATGTAGAGTGGTGGTTCTATTTTATATGTGAGGGGTGGTGCACTACTATAATTACTTAAAATTTTAAATTATTATAAATTAATTTTAATCATAAAAATGATCAAATTTTATTTTATTTGTATATATGAATATTATGAGTAAAATTTTTCTAATATTATAGTATTTGGGCATGTTTAGTTGATGTTTTCACAAATATCTATTTGTTTTAAACAATCATTAAATCTTTCGGTGACACTAATGATAAGATGGTTTTTATCTATTTAGGGGTCTCCATAAATGTCCAATTGGCCCATTAATGGACTATTTTTTATATTTTGAAAAATATAAAAATCAATTCACTTAATATAGTATATTTAGAATAAATTAATCATAAAAAAACATTATGTACTATAGAATACCATTAATTACATTTTTGGAATAATTAATTATATTTTACTTATAAAGCAACATGAATGTAAAGAAATTTGAAAATAATAATTTTAAAAATTTCTAAAATTTTATATTCATTTTAATAATGCATTCAATAGTTTAATTAATTATAATTATATGAATTTTAATACATTTTTAAATCACTAATTTTATTTCTCTATTAATTGAATTAATACTATATCGGTGTTGTGTAATATATAATGTTAAATATTTCATTACTAAAAATTATAATTAAATAACCACGTTAAAAACTATTTATATTTCAACAAAAGAAATTTGATATAAAAAAATTCTTATCCTTATCATAAAATATTATATTTATTAAAAGTATGAAACTGACATTTTGGATATTATCTTTTACTTGAGTATTAAAAATGTAAAAATCAAAGAAATATAGTACCATGATGACCTATTTTTAACAAATGTATGGAAATAGCCGAAATAATATTTATAATGTGGTAAATTCAAGTTTGAGGGGCCTTTTTAGTCCGTATAATATTATTTTTTTCAATAATTGACTAATTTACCTTAACCATGGTGATAATTATTTATTATTTTCAGTACTCATAACCAGACTAAACAAAATAAATCTATTTACCAATAATTATATTAATGAAAAATAATATGGAATCCATTTTCTATGGATCATTTTTATATGTTTTAGAAATTAAATTGATATTAAAACACAAAATGCTATGAAAAATGATTTTTTCTAAAAAAATGCATTTTTATGTACAAAAATGTTTTTATACCAAATTCAAGAATTATATTTTTTAGAATAAACATAATTGGATTATTCATAATATAATAAAACTAAATTTAATTTTAATCCTTCTAAAATTAAAATGTATCTTTCTTAAATCGTGACATAAAAATTTATTTTCCAACTAAAATATGTATGTTTTACAATTCACTTGAAAATCAACCTGCATAGAAAAAATCTAAAAACTCACTAAAAAATAAATTTGTCATGAAGATATAAAAAATTATTTTTATTTAATCTAATAATTTTTTAAAAATAAATTAAATTAAATATTATGTTTTCTAACAAAAACAAAATTAAAAAACGTATTATTAGGGAACTCATTTTTTAATAATAAAATTCCTTTTTAAAAAATCATGTGCTTATTTCCTATTAAATATTAAATAAATTTTTATTGATTAATAATTTTATATATATTTAATAATGTTTTTAATCTTATTCATACCCACTAATTCAACAACATGGTTATAATTGTCATTTTTTAACAATAATATTCCATGGATCATTTAAGTTCACTAGTGCATGTTATATACTCTCTTGAACATCAAATTTATAAAATACTCAACGAGTTAAATTTTCCCCAAATTTAATAAATTTAATCCTCTAACACTAATATAGTTCTTGATAATAAACTATTTTCAATTTAAAAATTTATTTTTTAAATCCCACATTATAAAAATGGTTAATAAAACATCAAAGTTCGTGTGGAATAACACAAGGCATGGTTTATAAATATGAACACATTAGTGGGTAGAAAAAAATTATACTTAGATGTAAAAATAAATTTCTATGTAATGAAAGAGAGTGATATAGATCATTTATTACATGCACATGAATGATCAAGTGAATGTCAATGGCCACAAAACCATTAAATAATGATTATTAAGGAATGACATTGAATCCTTGAAAAAAAGTGGTCATATGATTAATTTTTGGTTTTAAGATATTTTATCTAGATTTGAGAAATTTTTATATGATATAAACTTATAAGAAAATGGAATATACTTTCTTGAGATATAGAATTTCATTATTTAATTAATTTTTCCAAAATGATATATTTTTCCCCAATCAATGAGTACTCAAGAAAAACAATTTTAGGATTATAGAAAAAAAATCATCTTCTAGTGGATAAAATATTCAAAAATAATAAAAATATATTCATAATTTATTTATACATTATCAAAAACCATAGTGTTATCTCAAGATTATATAATTCTCAAAATGGATAATCATTTATAAGATGAAATAATACTTAAATCTCGTATATTCAATTAAAAGACAAAATGTTCAAACTAAATTATTCCATAATAACAATTCTTTGAATTCTGTAAAATATTTTTGGATTAATATTGAGCCCAAAAATTATACGTATTATATCATATATTCTTCCATGATAAATTATAAAATTTTATACAAATAGAATTTTACACACATAAACTCTCACATGAAAATGTATATTCCATAATCATATACCATCCATGATATTCTAATAATTTTTTTAAATAAATAACCATATTTATGAAATAACATAATCATTAAATATAATTATTAAAATTAATGTTTATATCATACCCATCACATTACATCTAAAAAAAATTAATAATATTACTGGGAAATAATCGTTCATGTTATACTTGGGGTTTACATATACCTCATTGTAATATAACATCTCCTAATATTCCATTAATTAACTCAAAATATCCTCATATAAAATAATATAAGGGAATTATATTCCATTTAAAATATTATAAAACATAAATTTATAAACCCATTATGGTATTCGTAACACCAAAGTTAACACTGTATGAATAAACCATGATATCAAATGTTTTGTAAACCATTCCTCTGATATTGATAGTAAAGACCATGTATTTAACATTATATAATTTTCAGTTTAATGTCATGAATTAGTTATCTTAAATATGAGTCTCTTATTAGTATATAGATTTAGAGAACCATTAACTAACTATTAAAAAACCATATATTATAAAGTGTATAACTCTATATTGTATGCATTTTTCACTTAATACAAAACATTTTAAATATTTTTTTTGCCATGAAACATTTTAATGAAATTCAATTTGACAACATATTTGTTCTTACGTATCCTTGAAAACTATGAAAATCATTTTAGAAACGCGGTATGAATTCAAATTTATTAGTAAGGGAAAAAATAAAATCTCATAGTATAGTGAAATATAATTAAAATATTCAAAATTTATAATTATCACAATATTACATTGGAATATGATATAAGCAATATTTTCATTACAAAACACACATTTTTCACAAATAAAACCTATGAAAATTGTAACTCTCCAACCCCAGTTACCAATAGTTAGTTCATTATTACATAACATTGGAATGATATAAGGAATAATTTCTTGAAGGACCGATCAGTTTAGTATCCTTGAAAATACTAGATGCATTCATAAGTTTTACATTACATCATGAAATAAAAACAACCACATAAGTTTTTCCCCATTTGAACACACTTATATCCTTAGCCTATCCTTACAGGTCAACCATTACATACTTTTTCACATCCTAGGGAAAACAAAACATTGAAAGGGGTTAGATCAGATGCTCAGTAAGGATAACAATATAGCGTAAACAATCACAAATAAGCCTAAACATTTATGGAAATGTATAAGACTAATAAAAAATCCATTTCAACTTAAAATTCATCATAATATGGAAAAGATAAAATCAAATTATTCCTTTTACATTTTCAGATTAATATTTTACTAGTCGAATTATCACATGCAATATCAATAGCCCCTTTCATAAATATGGAATTCATAATGCCAGACTTCATAACCACATATTCATGTTCTTGTGCCAAGACTACAAATATAATTTTTTCAAGGCTTTATGCCAAGAAACTAGTTTGTCTAATGAGACCTAGAAATACATAGAAAAGATATAGGGGCTCCTCCCATCACATAATAATTCCAATACATTCCTCATATTAAAAGGTTTAAACATAACAAAAAATTCGTATTAAAACTAGCATATGGAATGTCAATACTTTTTCTAAAAAACATGAATGGTATAAAAATAACACATAAATAGTAAAACAAATCACAAAACCTTGAATACAATATGTATGATTTTTATCATAATAAATCAACCTCAATCAAGAATAATATCTTAGAAAAGATATTGACATAGTTGAAAATGACCAGTAAAAATATTTGAGAGAAATGTCCCTTTTTCATGAAATCATTTAAAATTAAAATGAAGGAACTAAATTAAAATATTGCTCTAAATTAGAGTGTCTCATACCAATTTGAATCTTTTTATAGTATAAAACATTTTAAAACATTCATGCATATATAAATAATTCATTAAAACTATTTTGAAAACAAGGACATTAATGAGAATGGTTTAGAAGAATAAATCAATAAAACAATTAAAATGATGTTTTATTAAAAATTTCATTAAAAATATTCCCTTTTTAAACACTTTTATGAAACATGGATATGGATAATAAATATTTCCTAGTATATACATACCTAAAAACAACTCGGATAATAATGAGATTGTGAAAGTAACCCTTACCTTACACTTTATTTTGGTCGAGGGTACGTTTAACCTCTTATAAAATGACCATTGTATGTTATTAAATTATAGTAGAACCATATTCATATTAATTATATCATTCATGATTCATTTATGACATTATAGTACCCATTTAATAATGATTTCAATGATAAATTAAAATTTTGGGTAATAATCGCTTTCTTTATCAAATGTGTTTTAACTTGTTATTCATAATCATATCATTTAGATCATGATTTAAATACTTTTATAGTATCATCCTTGATTTATATATCATATATATTTAGAATATAAATATTTATAATAGAAAGATATATGAATCTGAATGCACCGTTTATGGAGACGGTAGGTTGTACGTAAGTAAAAACTTTGTTTCTGATTTCATATCATATTGAACAGAAGTAAGTGAATAAGATATATGAAAGTACATAAATATATATATATCTCCAATATAATTTTTATTTCATATATTAAACACTTTTTAATAATATATATTTTTATATTCATCATTAAATGGTAAATGTGGGAGTGAATCTAATCGCATTGTGGTGACGATAATCTGTACGTACGCACGAGTGACAATATCATTATATTGATGGTGAAATCATATGTAATTGGATTTTATATCATATATAAATAATAAATAAAAAGATATATTTATTATTTAAAATAGTTATACTCGTTATTATACTCATCCAAATAATGAAGTGTTTGAATAAAAAACTTGACCACGACGTGGAGACGGTAAGTCGTATGTACATATGTAGTGACTTTTTTATTTATAGGGTGGATAGAATAATTAATACTATCCTACCATATTTATAATAACATCACAGTATGTACGAGGTACTGGAGTTATTATTTTCATATGGAAACATCAAAGAAAGAGGAAGTTGAAGAAGAGGAGAACTTGAAAGAGGATGGGGAAATTATTAAATCTACTTTGGGTGTTTCCTTTTGAGTTGATCAAAAGGGATCCATAAATTGGATTTATGATCAAATTAAGGCTTCTAGAATTAATTGGGAAAATTTGGGAGGATATTTGTGTAGGGTATTTCCAATTAAAAAATTTTGGGAGGTGTGAAATTTAGAGAAGGAGAAGTACCCTATTATAAGAGACATGAGGGTCTCTTTAGGAAAAGTTTGACATATTATTTTATAATAAAATCATTTTCTTTTTATAATGGATCCAAAATAAATCATATCGAGACTAAGGTGGGTATAGGTCAAAAAACTCTCAACTAAAATGTTTAAGATATGTTTATGGAATCATTTTAACATTACCTTTTAGATTTAACTCTTGGTTAAATAGTTTTACATTTACCAGGTCTCCTTGTATTTTTATATTATATGCATATTAAACAAAATATAACAAGGCAATCTAATTCCATGTAGTTCATTATTAATATATATATATATATATATATTATCTTATCTAATTATATTAGTTATGACTTAGATTTTTAGGAATATTATATCAATTATTAATATAGTATTTGTTTTAAAAACTCAATTATGTCAATTTTAACACTATTTAGTATTTGTTTTTTTTGAACCCCAAATATTTTTTATCACTATGAATAAAATTTATTTAACAAATCCTAACATGTTATATTAACCTATAAAATTATTTCAATTTATCAAAAGTCTAAATATACATTTATTTGGATATTTATAATATCATTTATTTTAATATTTCATTAATAAGTTAATTACCACATCATCATTGTGTCATAAATAAATTATATTATTTAATATATAAAAATTATAAATAAAATACCATTACGTAGGAAATATTTTTATCTTTCTAATGATTTTTTATAGTAAAATTTATATTGTGTGTAAACCTATATTAAAAATAGTGTAGTTATTTAACTTTGTATTTAACTCTTATATATCTTATTTAAATAAAATAATAATAAATATCTTAAGCTAATCCAAGTGGACATAAAGGTTTATATTTTATTCCTAAGGTTATTTTTTGGTCGAATTACTCTTATCCAGTAGAATTGTGACATGTGTTAGTGTAATTATTATACAATTTTTATCTTTAATTACCATATTTACTTTTAATCGTGGTAAAATAAAATTCAAGAGTTACTATTCATAAAAATTATTTTCATATTATTTAATCACATTTTAGTTACGGATGTCAACCATGTCTCTATAATTTTTGAAATTCCACTCCTAGAAGCAGTAAAATTATGTTTTTTGCAAATTTGCTGACGTGGCTAGAAGGTGGGTAAAAGATGTTAATAAAAATTCAATAAAATTTTACATATCTAATATTATTATAAAATTACTCCAATGAATTTAATTGAAAATATATAGGATTTATATATTAATTTTGACATAAAATAAATTTAAATAAAATCAATAATTATTTTAATAAAATGTCGGTTTTAAACAATAATGAAATGTTTTTCAGTATTCTAAAAAAATTTAATGTTTTCAGAAAAATACATAAAATTCACCCTTAGCTAATTTTGATATTCCAAATTCAAAAATAAATTCTATTTTACCAAACTCAATATATATAAGTTTCATTAATTAATTTATAATTAATTCCTATTGTCAAAAACAAAAAAAGAGAGTTTTTAAAAAGTAAAAACTATCAAAAGATTGACATTTGTCTATGACAAATTTAGATGTGAAATTACATGTAATGAAATAAATTATATTAAATGGCAAAATATAATCTAATTATACTTTAAAACTATTAAAATACATAATTTAATACTATGAATTATTTCTATTAAAAAATTTGATTTCAATTAAAATTTATATCATTCACAATTCATCAAAATATGAAAGTTATCAGAAAAGTACCAAAAATTTATCCCAACTATATGGTTATGTCCTAATTCTAATGAAGAATTTAATTTCAATAAATTGAATATATAAAAGTATTAAATATTGGTTTCAAAAAGGGATCACCATTAAATGGCGGCAAAATTTTATTTTTTGAACATTTTTTCTTTTATCTAAAAAATGAATTTGTTCTTATATTATGTCTATGAAACACATAATATGGATGTTAAAATTATATAGAGTATATAATATTCAAAATTCAATTATACTATTCATAATCGTTTTTTGAATGACTAGTTTGGGAAGTTGTGGTGCACTCGAACTCGGTGTTGTGTGTAGCACAAGCTATTGAATTAATTTAATTAGAAAACATACATTGAAATTTTTGGGTGTTACATTATACTATCCTTAAATAAATTACATCCTCAAAATTTGAAATTTTTATTCAAAAATAAAATGTTAAAAATAGAAAAATACCTTTGATGAAAACCCGCATAAGAAATTGGGTGAATAAAATTTTGTCTTAATAAGAGGGAAAGGGAATGAAAAGGTCACCACCAAATTATGATCTCAATTAGGAGAAGATTGGTGACAATTATAGTCACATGATTGGAGGGAAATGTAAATATTTATAGGGAGTGATTGTGGTCATCAATCACAAACAGGTGTAAAAGTGAGGTCCTCAAAGTCATCAATCTACGATGATTTTAAATATCACCGCTTTAAAAAAAAGGTATTAGGAAAAATACATTTTTTGATTTAAGATCCCTTCCTTAATGATTAAGAATTAATTTAATCATATAACAAGAGGGAAAAATATACTTGACAAGAAGAGTTTCATCCTTCAACTAATTTCAACCACAAACTCATCCTTCACTACAAATGATAATAGAATTCAAAAATATTCAATTTATCCTAAATGAATAGGATTTCATAAATAATGAATTTATAATTCATTTTTATAATATTTTTAAATTTTATATTTATACAAACTGGGACACCGCATAGCCTAGTGGTAGGTGATGCACCCTTATCACCCTTCGGTTGGGGGGTCCATGTATCGCGGCCTTTTCGGATGCGACGAGTTGTCGCTCGACCTCCGAGATTTCCTTTTTATAACAATCCTAAAATAATATTAGTAAATAATTTAACATTAATAATAGTATCCAAGGTCAAAATTAATCCACTTGAACCTTTAGGCATATCAAAATTATTATTTTTCAAATTCACAGTTCGAAATATATAAGGAATTTAAACACAAGGAAGATTCTTTTTTGCATAGAATAAAATGTGAATACCTTTATAATTTATTCTTTTTAAAACATGGTAACACCCTGAATTACCACAAAACCTTATTGAGAACATTCATGCTTCCTTATTCCTTTTAGAATACTGGATATATTCTTTATATCAAAAAATGTTGTAATCTCCAACAATGATGAAATTAACAAACCATTAATTAGTTCCAAGGTAGTCAATAATATCCATTATTATTTATAAAAATCAATTATCGCTTATTCCAAATAAATACCTTAGTATTAGGACCATATTAAAGATTATATTTCAATAAACCATATAGTTTCAAAAAAATTTAACTTCCTATTGAGTCACTTTTCTTGATACCATAAAATCTCAAATCCTTAATGAAATAGTACTACAGTATAATCCTTATATACACTATAATTCTTATAACATGTACATCATTAATACATCACTCAAATGACACAATTCATTAATATCAACAGAAGAACACTAGTCATTCCTCTTCATCTACGGTAGTATCAAAACTTGATTGTTATCCAATATCATCATTTGTAGTATAATCTGATGATTGGTACATTGATTCTCGTAGTGTCCCATCTCATTGGAAATGATGCATTGTACATTTGAATCCATTTTATTACCCTTTCAATGAAGTACTTGGTGTCCTTTTTTCCACACTTATAAAAAACTCTCATTTCGTTAAAGCATTTAACAAAGTTATTCTTTCCATAGTTATCACATATTGGAAAATCCTTCTTTCCCCTCTTCCCTTTGTCCATATTTCTCTCTACCATCATTTTCTTCTCTGGCTTCCCTAAAAATCCATAAGACTCAGAGAAGTCATTACTTATCTTATTAACACATGATAAAATTTCTTCACATGATGATAATACATGGGAGACTATTTCCTTTGTAAATGATGGCTTAATACTACGAAATATATGATCCTTTTTTATCTTTTGATCATTCATATTACTGGAGTTTTCATTCCTTCTACTAGGAACCATTTCTAAATAATGGAAAACTATAGGTTAGTTTAGGTTTCACAATGCATAATTCTAATCTAGTAAAATACATAACATAAGTTTAAAAGATTATGCACATAATCTATAATAATAAAATGTTTTCTTTGATGAATTATTTACTCATAAATCCTTCATAATGGGTTGTATTTAAAATGTTAATAATACTAAGCATATCCCCTAGGAGTGTTGTAACTAATAGTGTGGAAAGGCCCATTTTCATCCACCATTTCCCATTCGAGTCTAGCTCAAAGTGGTGTTTTCCGGTTTTACCCCTAGTTACATTTGTGCTAGAGCTGCCTCTATACACTTGTATCCATACAGGTATGTATCACATGGAAAACTGACAAAATCATTACAGTACCAAAATTCATGGAAGTGATTTTATACTTATCATCAATTTCTTTTTAGGGTAATGTTTTCTAATCATATTTTTTATAAATAAATCTTACAAGGTTTGTACTGAAATTTATCTGATACCAACTATAACACACAGACCCCAATGTCCCAGAGTCAGTGAATTATTACATACTCTTGCCATGATTCAAGTAACCATATCTCAAAAGGCCGATCAGTTTAGTAGCCCTGGAAATACTAGATACATTCATATGTTTTACATTACATCATGAAAAAAACATCAACAACATTTTTTATCATTTTGAACACACTTACATCCTTATCCTATCCTTTCAGGTCAATAATAAAATACTTCTTCACATACTAGGAAAAATAAAACATAGAAATGGTTGAGCTTAGATGCTCAGTAAGGATAAAAATATTGTGAAAACTTTCATAAATATTCATAATCAATTATGGAAATCTATAAGACTAAAACAAAAGCCTTTTAAACATAAAAATCTGACTAATATGGAAAATATAAAGTCAAATAATTCCATTTAGTTATTCACATGGATATTCTACTAGTCTATTAATCACATTCAATATCAATACCCACATTCATAATGATGGAATTCATAATACCACACTCCATAACCACATAATCAAGGCATTTTGCCGAGACTAAAAATATGATTTTGTCAAGGCCTTGTGCCAGGACACTAGTTTATCTTAATAGACCTACCGATGCATCGAGGAGCTATAGAGGGCTCCACCCATTACTTACCAGGTCCAATTCGTTCTCCATATTAAAATGTTTAAGCATAACATAAACATTCGTATTAAAAATATCTTACGAAATATCAATACATTATCCATAAACCTTGAATGGTATAAATATAACACATCCACCGTCAAAAATATTACAAATCCATCAATACAATATAGAAGATTTGTATCATAACAAATCAACCTCGATCATGAATAATAACCCGTAAATAATATAGACTGTGTTTAAAATGAACATTAAAAATATTTGAGAGAAATATAAAATTTTCATGAAATAATTTAAAATTCATATAATGAAGGTAAATTAAAATATAGTATTGAATCAAAGATTCCCATACAACTTTGAATCTTTTGAAATGAATTAACATTTTAAAACATTCATTCTGATGTAAGTAAATACTTAAATCCATTTTAAAAACATGGACGATAATGAGAATGGTTTAGAAGAGTAAATACATAAAATATTTAAAATAATGATTAATTAAAAATTTCCATAAAAATAATCACTTTGAAAACATATTTTTGAAACATGGACATGTATAATAATTATTTCCCAGTCTATACTTATGTAAAAACAACTCAGATAATAATGAGATTGTGAAATTAACCTTTTCCTTTCACTTTCTTTTGGTCGAGGTTATGTTCGACATCCTATATAATTACAATAGTATGTTAATAAATTATATATGATCCATGTTCATATTTAATATATCATAAATGATTAATTTATGACTTTATAATAACCATTTAATAATGATTTGAATGTTAAATTATCATTTTGGGTAATAATCGCTTTCTTTATCATACGTGTTTTAACTTGTTATTCTTGATCGAATCATTTAGATCATGATTTAAATACTTCTAAAGTATAATCCTTGATTTTTATATCATGTGTTCTTAGAATATAAATATTTATAATTGATAGATATATGAAATAGAAGGCACCGTTTATGGAGATGGTAGGCCATACGTATCCATAAACATCGTTTCCGTGTTGATATCGTATTGAACAGAAGTAAGAGAATAAGATATATGTAAGTATATATATATATATATATATCTCCAATAGAAATATTATTTCATATATTACATAATTATTAATAATATATATATTTTATAATCGTCATTTAATGGTGAACGTGAGAGTGAATCTCATCGAGTCGTGGTGATGGTAATCCGTACGTACGCACGAGGGACAATATCATTATATTGATGGTGAAATCATCTGTAATTGCATGATATATCTTATATAAAGAATAATTTACATGTTATATTTATTAAATATATCAGTTATACTCATTATTATACCCGTCCAAATAATTATGTGTTTGAATAACAAACTACACCACGAAGTGGAGACGGTAATCCGTATGTACGCACATATAGTGATGTTGTCATTTATAGGATGGATAGAATAACGAATATGGTTCTAAAATATTTATAATAACATCACAGATTATAAGAAGTACTGGATTTATTATTTTGGTATTGAAACAACCAAGTAATAAGCGGAAGAAGAAGAGAACATGAAAGAGGGTTGGGAAATTATTACCTCTACATTGGGTGTTTTCTTTTGAGTTGATAGAAAGGGCTCCATAGGTTGCCTTTCAGATCAATGTAAGGCCTCTAGGTTAAAGTGAGGGTAGTTGGTAGGATATTTCGGTAGGGGCCTTCTGAGCCAAAAAGGATTTGGAGGTGTGAAATTAAGAGAAGGGGAATTTCCCATTTATAAGAGAGGTGAGGGCCACTTTATGAAAAGATATAAATATTATTTTATAATAAAATCATTTTCAGTTTATAATGCCTACAAAATAAGGGATGGGTCGAAAAATTATCAACAAATAGGGTTTAGAGAGGTTTAGATCATCATTTTAACCTTACCTTTTAGATTTAACTCTTGGTTAAATTGTTTGACATTTCACATGTATCTTTGTATTTTTATATTATATGGTTACTAAACATACTATAACAATCCAATCGAACCCCTTGTAGTTCATTATTAATATATATAACCTTTTATATTTCTTTTGGACGTACCTTAGATTTTTAAAATTTTCATTTCAATTAATAATATATAATTTGTTTTAAAAACTCAATTATGTTAATTTTGACACTATTTAGTATTTGGTTTTCTAGAAAGCCATAAAATTTTTATCACATTGAATTAAATTTATTTCAAAAACCCTAACATGGAATATTAACCTAGATAATTAGAGTAATTCATCATAATTCTCAATATTTATTTATTTAGATATTTATAATATCAATTATTTTAATGTTTTATTAATAAGGTAATTATTTCATAATCATTGTGTTATAAATTAATTAAATTATTTAATGTCTAAAAATTATAAATGAAATAAAATTATGTAGGAAAACTTTTTATCTTTCTAAATAATATTTATAGTCGAATTTATATTATGTGAAACCCTATATTAATAATGGTTTAGTTATTAAACATTGTATTTAACACATTTAAATATTTTTAAATAAAATAATAATAAATGTCCTAATATAATCCAAGTTGATCTATTAGATCATATTTGATTCCTATGGTTATTTTCAGTCTAATTACAATTATCCAATAGAATTAGAACACGTGTTAGTGTCATTATAATATCATTTTTACCTTTAATTACCATATTTTCTTTTAACCGTGGTATATAAAAGTCAAGAGATATTATTCACAAAAAATTATTTTCATCTTATTGAATCACATTTTTCTTACTGATTTCAACTGTGTCTCTTGTATATTTTAAATTCAACTCATAAAAGCAGTAAAATTATGTTTTATTCAAATTTGCTAACGTGGCTAGAAGGTGGGTAAAAGATGTTAAAAAAATAAATAAAATTTTACACATCTAATTTTATTTTAAAATGACACCAATGAATTAAATTGAACATAAATAGGATTTATATATTTATATTGAATTAAAATAAATTTTAATAAAATAAATATTTATTTAAATAAAAAGTTTTTTTTAAACAATAACGTATTGTTTTTCACTATTCAAAAAAATTAATGTTTTCTGAAAAATATCAAAAATTATCCCTAAGGTAATTTTGATATTCCGAATTCAAAAATGACTTCTAATTTACCAAATTCAAAAACATAGAAGTTTTATTAATTAATATAAAATTAATTTCTATTTCCAATACATAAAAACGAGTTTTTAAAAAGAAAAACCTATCAAAAGATTGACATGTGTTTATGTCAAATTTAAATTAGAAATTACATGTAATGACCTAAATTGAATTAAATTATAAAACATTAATCTAGTAATACTTCCAAACCATTTAAATTAATTATTTAACTCTTTTATTTATTTTAGTTAAAATAGTTATTTTCAATTAAAAGATAGTATTTTTCATTCTTCATCAAAATATGATAGTTATTAGAAAATTACCAAAAATTTATCCAAACTAAATTTTTATGTCACACTTATACAGATGAAATTAATTTCATTAAATTTAATATATAAAGCTATAAAATATTGATTTTAAAAATGGTTCTCCATTAAAAGGTGATAAAATTTTATTTTATTAAAAATACTTCTTTTATTAGAAAAAATGATTATGTATATATATTATGTATAAGAAACACATAATATGGATGTAAAAATTATATAGATTATATAAGATTAAAAATTTAGTTAATATTATTCATAACCATTTCTTGAACGACTAGTTTGGTATGTTATGGTGCGCTCGAACTCGGTGTTGTGTGTATCACAAGCTATTGAATTACTTTAATGAGATTACATACTATGAAATCATGGGGTGTTACAATAACAATATCAATAACATAGAAAATAAATGTTAGGTAACTCGAAGAATTATATTCATATCCATTGTCACAAATAAAAGGATCCTAATAAAATGAATAGACTAAACCAAAATAATTTACTCTCTATTTATTATATTTAATGAAAACTAAAATAACCCAATGAATTATAGTGTTATAATACATATCAAGCATCATCTAATCTCTATTTCTCCTACTAGTCATATAATCTACATCATGATAACCTATCATATTAGATGTGTTGGGATTATATAATCTGTAATGGGATCATCAATTAATTATATATAATTTTAAAGAACCCAATCTTTGAGAAAAAATTCTCTTTTATATTTTCAACATAAACCCCTTGAAAAAAATTTAAACATGAATTTAAAATACATTCAACAATTTAAATACCCTTTTCTTAAGAAAAACATTAATAATAAAAGACCCAAAAAAAAGGAAAGAGCCATTTCCATTAAAAAAACCCTAAATTAGTTAGAATTAATCCAAAATAAAATAATAGTAATGGGGTGGGAAAATTCATTGAGTCCATATATGTGAAAATACAACATTTTTTGTCTTTTATAAAGGATGTCAAAAATTTCTATATAAAATACATTAGAATATTAATTCTAAAAGACATTTAATTAAATTAATATAGGAGATTTTTAGTTAATTTATTTTCAAATAAATTTATCCATAAAATAGTATTATGAATAATTATGTGTACGAGAATGAATTAGAAAGTAAAATTTTAGAACTTTTAAAATGGGGTTTTAAGTAAAGATCCCTTACCTTGAGTACAAACCATCACAATAGTACTTTATCATAATTAATAGTAAGCTTATATTAATTATTAACTTTCTTGAGAATGTTTTTCATGTTTATTAACATTTTTATTTTATTTATTTATATTTTATATTGAATTACTTAATAATTTATGTTCCTAGAATATGTTTTGACGATATTTAGCTCATTGATCCCAAATGAATTTTTTTTGTTGACTCTGGTTAATGAGGTCATTGACCCATCATCTCCAAAATAGTAATCAAGACATAATTTCAAGTTAATATATATGTTATAATTTTATATCTAACATGTAAATATGGAAATGAAAAATGAACTATGTTCTAATCATGATGACTATAGGTCAAACTTATTCATGAGAAACATTTCTATTTTTCAACGATCAATATTGGATAAAAGTATGTATTATTTTATCCTTTAATAACATTAAATATATCATTAATAAAATAATATTTCATTAAATAAACTTATTTATACCAGCCATGATATGAGGTGATGAAAAACATTTCACATATCATTATAGAGGTTGTAATTTAGATGTATGCGTAAACGGTGTTATCATTTTTCAAAGAATGGAAATTTTAAAATATATATAATATATTGATTTTATAGAATAAAATTATTTCAAAAATATAATATATTTATATTTCATCATTAATTAAAAATGTCCATGAAATGTTGTGATGGAAAATGAATTACACCAGTTTACTACGAGGTAGACCACTGTACACACAAACTATGGTTTAGTTTTCATTTTATAGAACAAGAGAATGATATTTTCATGAAATAAATTTAATAACATATTATTTAATGTGATATAATGGTTCTATAATTTAATAATATTTGAAGAAGGTTTTATATATTTATAAGAAGAACTAAAATTGACATTGCTTCGTTGAGATTAATACCTCTACACAAGACAACATCTAATAGTTTACACAAAACGCATTCATTATTTGGAATTCATATGACTAAAATTACTCTTGGACATTAGAAGGAAATTATTTTAGGTATTTGGGTAGATCTAGGATTAAACAGAATGAATTTTAGTTTTAATGAAAATTGGAGAGGAGGTTCCCTTTTAAAAATTAGGGGAGGGAAACTATATGAATTACTAAAAATATAAAATTAATATAATATAATTTTGATTTTTTAATGGATGAAAAATCAAATGAATTTAATATATGATATATTTGTTTCTAGATATTACATTCTAATACAATTTTTAATCTTTTAGGTGATTTTTACCATAATATTATTATTTTAACCCCATGTCAATCATTTAGATGATTATTGTGATATTAAGATATTTTACTCATCAGCAATAAAAATAGTGAAAATAAAAGGAATATTGACCCTTAAATTAAACACTATTGACATTCTAAACCATATAAAAATTACTAGGAACAATATAATATTTTTTTGGAATTTTAAATCATTTCATAAAAACATTATTGTATAATATTGTTACTTTTAGTTTTGGAACAATTTATTTCATTTCAATTAAAAAAAATAGGAAATTAGAGGAATTTGAATGTAATCATTTCAAACATACCTAAATGATTACATATTTCTAAAATTATCAGGGAACATTAAAATTCATTAAAATTATATTACTGTTACTATTTTAAAAATAATTTATATTATTTATCTATACATTGAGTAACACCTATGATGACAATGTGTATGAATTTAAGGAAATTATTTAATCATTACAAATTACGAAATAAATTAACATAAAAACTAATTTATATTTAAAATAAACATTTAAAACGTAACTTATCTAGTTCTTATCTCTATCAAAAAATATTATAGATATTAATAGTAGTAAAGTGATTGTTTTGAATTTATATTTTACTTAAATTATATAAATGTAAAAATCAAATAATTTTGGCACAATGATTCCATATGATTGAAATTTGGATTCAAATTTCCAAATTACAATAATATTAAATTATAAATACATGTTTTATGGTAATTTTTAGTCCTTATCATATTAAGTTTTAAAATAAATTGCAAATTTACCCAATCATTGATGAAATTAATTCACCGTGGTTACTATTCATAATGACCAAAAAAATAAAATGGAAATATTTACCACATTAGGAAAATTTGTTGAAAATGTGAAGCATATTTATAAATATTTAATTCATAGTATTGGTTATAATTAATTTATTATTGTAACACAAAACACAACAATGAACAGATTTAAAAAATTCATTTCTATGTATAAAATATTTTCTCATCAAATTCAACCATAGAATTTATTATAATTAATCAATTTGGATTATTAATAATTTATGATAAAAAAATTTACTTTTAAACTATTTTTTTAATTTATATTTTCATATTTTGAAAAAATATGGTTTTCAGTGAAAATCATTATTTTCCCTATTCTCGGTAATATAAAAGATTTCATAAAAATACAAATAATTCACTGTAATAAAATATTAACATGTATATTTAACATTAATATCATTTTATATGATATATTTTACAAAATATGAATATATGAAATATAAAATTTTCTCATAAATAAATATTCAAATAATTTTTTGAAGGAAATGTAATTTTGAAGAATAAAACATTTATATTATAAATTGAGAACTTAATTCCAAAAATATTTACCAATACATTGGTATTTATTATAAAATATGTATATATATATATAATAATTTGGGTAATCCTATTAATATCCTCCAATTAAATAGTTTTTTACAATGATTTTACATATATAATACCAATTTGTGGTTCATTCAAGCTTAGTGTTGTGTGTTGTATACACTATCGAATATAGAATTCTGTGGAAAAATATACGGATGTTACATAAACAATTATTTGTATACTTACAATATAATCAACTCATAAATTATATCCATATACACCAAAATAAGATATCATTTGGATAACAAAACCAAAAAAAGATACTTCATAAATGGATATATATTATTGATCCCATATCTCAAAAAATCTATTTCTTGTACATAATTCCATAATTTTATGTAATTTTTCAATGATTACAAAATATTTTCTTTATTATAATCCCAGTGATTTTAATATCTACAGACATTTCCATTTATTTTTTTTCTCATAATGAAGATCAATTTTAATAATAAATGTTGTTCATTGAGTAATCAAAATTTCCTCGAAATTTTTGTTTCATTAACTCCCCTCTCATTTGAAATTGTTTCTAATATGTTCCCAAATAGATGATTATTCCAAAAAAAATTATATTAATCTATAATTTAATATTATATCTCAAGGTCACATATTCATACTCATGTTTTTCTATTTTATTAACTTATTTACATAACTGATATATTTAGACCATCAATGATATTAGTCTATTCTCAAATTTATAACATGTAATACATAGATAATTTATATTTCACATGATTCTATTCACATTATTCCTATACTTATTTCAATATGATTTAATTTTCATTTAATTTCATCAACATAACATGAATAATCTTTCAAAAGACCTATAATGTTTTTTTATATATATAGACCTCCTTAGGGGCCCCATTAAATTCTACTTTGAGGTCTAGAACTTCATTATGTTGTTCATTTTATTCAAAAATAGTTTTATAATTATCCACTAATTCCTTCATTGTAATGGCATGGACCTCTCCGGCCCATTCCTTTGTCAAATATAAGGTCACGAAGTGTTCTGAAGGGTAAAATAAACATTTCCCACACTTTCCAGAATTTTAAAACTACAGCACGTGTAGTTTGAGTACACACCGTATACCCCCTTCCAGGGTATAACCCCTGTTGCAGACCGTGTCCTTGCTGTGTGGAATAACGGGTGCTTGCCGTGTGTCTAGTTCTACATGCCGTGTAGTCGTTCCCCACATACGCGTTACTAGTCAATGGACGTGTACCGTGTTGGAGCCGTGTCTTTGTCATGTGCAATAAATGAGTACATGCCATGTGTCTAAACTACATGCTGTGTAGTCCTTCCCCACGTATGCATTACCCTCAAAATGTGTCTTGACTAGTCAATGACCACGGAGCCGTGTAAGAAGCTGCGTGGAGACCGTGTGAAACAACCGAGTACACGCCATGTACCATAAAGTACACACCGTGTTCTTTTGCTTTTCATGCCTATAAAAGGAGGGGTCCCCTTCTCCTTTCATCTCCCACCTCTCCTCCCCTCTCCTCTGAGCAGAGCTCTCCCAAGAGACTTGAAGGCTCTTTCTTCCATAACTTCTTCGTCCAAGCTCAGATTTACGATCCGTTAGCGGCCACGGGATCGTAACGATGAGGTGGAGCTTCCGAGCTTGGATCTGTTGACTTTTTTTCAGCCTTTTCTTTCTGACTTCCACCTGAGGAGGTTTTTCCGCGACCCGACAAAAGTGACAGACGCCGACGGATGTCTTCTAAGGTTGATCCGGGTGAGCGTTGCGATCAGAACCTATTGAGGTAGGGATCTTACCTTCTTCTCTCTAAATTTTGCATCATGCGGGGTGGGTGTTCTATTGTTTACATGAAACACTTTTGAACCGGTTTAATAAAGATAATAACTGGTTAAAGAACGGGGTTGGGAAGTTTGTGATTTCTGTTACTTTAAATCCTATGATATTACGTTGTGAATTGAATGAGCCTCTACCTACTGAAAATCAAAGTCATTGGGGGCCTTTGCTTACGCAATTAAATGTTTCCCTCTCCTTATAGACTTTACTATGGATGGAAACTTTGTGGAATGTGTAAATTTGTTAATCATGTAATGTTGGCTGTTTAAAATCTGGAACCCTTGTGTGATCACCCTAAAAAAATAGAATAATGAACATGTGGGTGTTGTCTTGGTTACGAGGCATGTGTTGGGGATGTTTTTGGGTTGTTTTGGATCGTGTTAGCAGTGGGGCTGTGGTTGTCTTTGTTGTGGGTTGGTGTGAATCTTATGATGGTGATGGGTAGCGGGGCTGCAATAAATGGTATTAATGAGGTGATGATGTACGGTATGGTTGTGGTTATGGTGGTTGGAAGCGGGGCTACAGGGATGGGATTAAATGTGAACGGGCTATGGGTTGTGAATAATAAATAATAGTGTAAGAGTTAATGAATGGTGGGACGTGGTAATGAAATGGAAATAATAATCAATGGGGTTGGTTGGTTGATTAGAGGGACTTTGTTGTGCTGCTTATGTTTTTCCTAACTTGTTTTGTGGATGGAAGGGATATGTTTTATGAATGATTGGTGTGGTTAGTTGTGGATAGTTTCCCAGTAGTTAAGGAACTAAATAACAATTTCTACTGAAATTTGAAAACCTAAAGGGGTTTGGGTTTGTTTGTTGTATGCATGCTTCGTAGTAGTAGTGTCGAGGCACGTGCTTAGTTTCTCTTTTTAGAAGCCACAGGTTGGGCTGTGTTGTTGATATATATATATATATATATATATATATATATATATATATCTGTATCTTTTGTGTTTTATCGCACCCCACCCATGTTGAGCACTTAGTTCCGAACACTCCCATTTTATGGGAGAGGGTGTTTTTCCCTTAGTTACTAGGTCCTTCCTGCTTTTTCCCCCTAGCCTATGATGGCTTGAGGCAACCTTACAACTAAGACTCTTAGGGTAGGTTTCGATTGGGGTGGTTTTAGCCCCGGACTCTTCGGGAATGTTCAACTGTTTCCTATGAATATTCATGATGAGTCCTAGGTGTGTGCAGGCGGGATACATGGTTGTGAGGCCCAGGTGTGTCCCGGTGGGATATGTGGTTGTGAGGCCCAGGTGTGTGCGGGCGGGATACGTGGTTGTGAGGCCCATGTGTGTGTGGGTGGGGAGAGTGTGGCAGCGTCAGGGCGTTCTTCATTAGGAATAGCAGCTAACAAAAGGGAAATGGTGTGGGGTACCCAATACTCTGGTTCTTATACTACTACTACCTGTTGTGATTGTGTTTTGGTGAGTGTGGCTGGTGGGGTTGGGTGGAAAGAATTCCTTGCTAGGTTTCTTTTGTTGTTCTCACGGGACATTAGGATGTCTCCCCACTTGTGCATTAGAGCTTTAGGTTTCCCTACTAAGTATACTTGTATGCTCACCATACGTTTAGTTTCAGGTTTCAAGGAGGACTACCAGGGCCGTGCGGTACCCTACTAGTCATACAGTTGGAGTTGTTGCTGTTTCTTTACCTTTGTATTCTTTTGGAATTGTACTTTGAGCTTTCTTGTACTTGTACCTTGTTATAAAATTGTTTAAACATGCATGTGGGCTTGGTTTGGGTTTATTTCTATACACATGTTCTTTTTTCTTTTTTGTGGTTGACTTGTCCTATATCCCGATATTTAAAAATAAAAAAAGGTAATGCCTCCCATATTTTTGAGAACTCATACCCTTGGTGCTAGTCACCACCCTGGGGCCTACTAGAGGCGGGACTCGGGGGTCATTATCTCCCTTTCACCATTTCCAGCTCAGGAGGGGCTTCTTTGGTGGGAGGGGGTCGTGACAGAATGGTATCAGAGCTGATGGTTGAGAGATAAGATAGATTTTGGAGTAAGGCATAGTGATGATTGAATGAGATGGTAGGGAAACAGTGCTAGTTAATCTTGGTGCGTGACATAGGCCAGGGATGACCAGCTAGGACACAAGATTTTAGGGCCCCACGTGATCTGATGCAAGGACTCTAAGCCTACCGAACGACCAAGTGAGACTACATTGATTGTAGTGTAGAGACCCTTGGGAAGGTACATGCATTATCATGATTGTGTTTTACTTGATTTGGGTGTTTTTGGAAAGAAATTGGAATAAAATGACAAAATAAAACCTTGAGTTTTACTTACTACTCGGGCTTAGGCGTTCTTTGTTTACCATACTACTTTGGCACCTAGCCGACATCAGAGAGGCAGAGGAGCTGGGTGTGGACAGTTTCACGCAGCATAGTCGGCACCTCCAGCAGGACCAGGGATCTATAGAGATTTGTTTGGGTTTTCTTGAATTATCTCCTTTATGTTTTTTTCGGAGAATTACACTCCATTGTTGGAACTCTCTTGCTCATTCCTTGGTCTTCGACCTTGTTTTTGTGATTTTTTAATGCTATGTTGTTTCCCTCTTTTCATTAAACGTACGTGAAGAGTCCTATCTTGTGGGGAGGGGAAGACCTAATCCCTAATCGAGACGCATTAATGTGGATGTGATTAAACCTATGCAGGCGAGTCAGTGCCGCCTATAGAGGATAATATCTCGACATGGGAGAAGGAATGCCCCAAGCCATGTGTCCGGGTAGTGTGTGGGTTGTACGGTGTTGGGGGCAGTTTAAGTCAGAAAATCCTAATATCTGGAAGTGGGAAGACCTAATCCCTAATCGAGACGCATTAATGTGGATGCGATTAAACCCATGCAGGCAAGTCAGTGCCGCCTAAAGCGGATAATATATCGACATGGGAGAATGAATTCCCCAATCCATGTGTCCGGGTAGTGTGTGGGTTGTACGGTGTTGGGGGCAGTGTAAGTTGGAAAATCCTAATATATGGAAGTGGGAAGGCCCAATCCTTAATCGAGATGCATTAATGCAGATGCGATTAAACCCGTGCAGTCGAGTTAGTTCTGCCTAAATTGGATAATATCTCGACATAGGAGAGGGAATTCCTAACTCATATAATTAGGGTTGTCGGTTGTTTCTTGTTATAACGAGAACCCTAAGAGGCATCTTGTCAAGTTCCTCTGGGTTGGTTTTTGAATTTTCGAAGACGATAATGTTTTAAGAGGTATCTAATGTAATGGCCCGGACCTTCCCCACGTACGCATTACCAGTCATCGTCCGTGTACCATGTTGGAGCTGTGTCCTTGCCGTGTGAAATAAATGAGTACACTCTGTGTGCCTAAACTACACGCCATGTAGTCCTTCCCCATGTATGCGTTACCCTCCAACTGTGTGTTGACCAGTCAACAGCCGTGGAGCCATGTTGGAAGCCGCGTGGAGACTTTGTGAAAGAACCGAGCACACGCCATGTACCATAATGTACATGCCGTGTACTTTTTCTTTTAATTCCTATAAAAGGAGGGGTCCCCTCCTCCTTTCATCTCACACCTCTCCTCCCCTCTCCTCTGAGCAGAGCTCTCCCAAGAGACTGAAAGGCTCTTTCTTCTATAACTTCTTCATTCGAGCTCCGATTTTCAATCCATTAGCGGCCACAGGATCGTAAAGACAAGGCGGAGCTTCCAATATTGGATATATTGACTTTCCTTTGGCCTTTTCTTTCCGACATCCACCCAAGGAGGTTTTTCTGGGACCCGATAAAAGTTACAGGCGCCGACGAACTTCTTCTAAGGTTGATCCGGGGGAGCGTTGCGATCGGAACCTGTTGAGGTAGGGATCTTACCTTCGTCTCTCTAAATTGTGCATTATGCGGGGTGGGTGTTCTATTGTTTACATGAAACACTTTTGAACCATTTTAATAAAGATAATAACTGGTTAAAGAACGAGGTTGGGAAGTTTTTGATTGTTGTTACTTTATATCCTGTGATATTACGTTGTGAATTTAATGAGCTTCTACCTACTAAAAATCACAGTCGTTGGGGGCCTTTGCTTATGCAATTAAATGTTTCCCTATCCTTAAGGATTTTATTATAGATGGAATCATTGTGGAATGTAGAAATTGGATAATAACATAAAGTTGGCTGTTTAAAATCTGGAACCCTTGTGTGATCACCCCGGTTAAACAAAATGGAATAATGAACATGTGGGTGTTCGCTTGGTTACGAGGCATGTGTTGGGGGTGTTTTGTGGGTTATTGTGGATATTGTGAGCAACGAGGCTGCGGTTGGCTTGGTTGTGGGTTGGTGTGAATGTTATGATGGTGATGGGAAGCAGGGCTATAATAAATGGTATTAAAGAGGTGATGATGTACGGTACGATAGTAGTTATGGTGGTTGGCAGTGGGGCGGCAGGGATGGGTTAAAATGTGAACAGGATATGGGTTGTGAATAATAAATAAAAGTGGAAGAGTTAATGAATGGGGGGGGGGGCATGGTAATGAAACAGAAATAATAATCAATGTGGTTGGTTGGTTGATATGAGGGACTTTGTTGTGCTGCTTATGTTTTTCCTAACTTGTTTTGTGGATGGCAGGGATTTGTTTTACGAACTATTGGTGTGGTTAGTTGTGGATAGTTTCCCAGTAGTTAAGGAACTAAATAACTATTTCTACTGAAATGTGAAAAGCTAAAGGGGGTTGGGTTTGTTTGTTTTATGCATGCTTCGTAGTAGCAGTGCCGAGGCACATTCTTACTTTCTCTATTTAGAAGCCATAAGTTGGGATGTGTGGTTGGTATATATAAATATATTTATCTTTTGTGTTTTATCGTACCCCACCCATGTTGAGTACTTAGTGCCGAACAATACCATTTTATGGGAGACTGTGTTTTTACCTTATTTACTAGCTCCTTCCTGCTCCTTCTCCTCTAGGATGTGATGGCTTGAGGCAACCTTACCCCTACAACTTTTTGGGTAGGTTTCGATTGGGGTGGTTTTAGTCGGAGACTCTTCGTACAGGTTCTACTGTTTCCCAAAAATCTTCGGGATGAAGCCCAGGTGTGTGGGGGATGGATATGTGGTTGTGAGGCATAGGTGTGTGCGGGTGGGATTCGTGGTTGTGAGACCCAGGTGTGTGCGGGCGGGATACGTGGTTGTGAGGCCCAGGTGTTTGCGGGCGGGAAGAGTGTAGAAAAGGTCAGGACGTTATTTATTAGGAAAAGTAGCTAACTAAAGGTAAATGGTGCAGGGTACCCAATACTCTTGTTCTTATAATACTACTACCTGTTGTGATTGTGTTTTGGTGAGTGTGGCTGGTGAGGTTGGGTGGATAGAATTCCTTTCTAGGTTTCTTTTATTGTTCTCACGGGACATTAGGATGTCTCCCCACTTGTGCACGAGAGCTTTAGGTTTTCCTACTGGGTATACTTGTATTCTCACCCTACATTTACTTCCAAGTTTCCTGAAGGACTACCAGGGCCGTGTGGGACCTTACTAGTCGGACAGTTGGAGTTGTTGCTGTTGTTGTACCTTTGTTTTCTTTTGGTATTGTACTTTGAGATTTCTTGTACTTGCACCTTGTTATAAAATTTTTTAAACATTCATGTGGGCTTGGTTTGGGTTTATTTCTATACACTTGTTCTTTTTCCTTTTTAGTGGTTGACTTTTCCAATTTCCAGATATTTAAAAATAATAAAAGGGTAATGCCTCCCATATTTGTGAAAACTCATACCCTTGGTGCTAGTCGCCACCCCGGGGCCTACTGGAGGCGGGACTCGGGGGGTCATTATCTCCCTTTCACCATTGCCAGCTCAGGAGGGGCATCTTTGGTGGGAGGGGGTCGTGACATTCATAGATTCATCTTTATTTTATGTAATGTTTTAATTATATGTATTGGATATTACTATAAATATTATTCATCCCTGATTACAAAGACCATCCTCAAATTTCTTTTCCAGATCCACTACATATGTTGTATTTCCTTCTATGGGAATATTTATTTTATAGTTTTGTAATAATTAATAATCACTATCCTCTTCTTATAACCACATTATTAGTCATGTAGTGATTTGTAAAATGATCCCACAATGAAAAAATATGAAGGTTATTTTAAACATAAATCTCATATTCCCTCTTGTGAATTTTGTTTACCCATGTTAAAAGAATATATAACTTATATCATCATCTGTTTTCACATGAGCCACACTATTTTCAACATATTTGAATTATATGTCATTATATATATGTTTTAAATATATTTTTCTATTCAACTATATTTTATAATAAACCATATTTTAATGTATTCCATTAAGGGATAACTCTTTATAGTCCATTTCATCATGTTCTGAAAAATATGGTATGAAAATAGGTGGAAACCAAATGATATTTTTCTATAAAATATTATAATCAATGTCCTCATACTGGGGTCTACATATTTCATCAATGTTATAAGTAAGAATATTAAATATTCTATCAATCTCTTCAATTGTATTCAAGCTTAGATAATAAAATATATTTTAAAAACCCTATTTTTTTCTTCATTTACATTACTACCCCAACATAGATATTATAAAATCTGTCATGAACAAAATTTTCTATGATAAAATTCCCAACCATGGTATATATTTGATTATTTATTATTCCCAATTATTCATTTTGAGCCTCAACATCATCATCCTAAAATTTCTTATTTTATTCAATCATAGATATTCTAGTAGAATCATTAACCTGAATTCTAGGAAATGATGTGGTATATGTGATCTCATTCAATTCATAGTTATAATAATCTTAAATGGTATGTTCTTTAGTCTTCATATCATTATCCCAGATAAAATCTTTACATAAATTATTTTATGAAATAAAAATTTGATTTAAAACCACATGTTAAAGCGTATACCTCCGTTGTTCAACCTATGGGGTGATGTGTGGTGAATTTGGGTGTCTGAAATTATTTAATTTTCTATATATTTTTTAGATAATGTATTCATTTTAAAAAATACACCATGAATAATTATTTTTTATTCAATAAAATGAAACAAATAAGGATAATGGAAATATTATTTTACAATGTTAAAATATAATGTGACACGTCGAAGGGCACCATAGTAATGATGAGTTTTTATTCTAATTAACCACTACATAACTAGTATGACATTATAATATTTATAAAAATTTCACGAATCATAATTGATCCAAAACCTATAATGATATTCCATTCAGTGAATTCAAGTGGTATAAAAATTATATAGTTTATTTAGAGGTTGTTCCAAAAATAGTTGAATCAAAATAATAAACAACAAATAGAGTCGTTGTTCTAATTTTTTTAAATATTCAATTCTAGATTTATTAAATATGTTCCAAATAAATCCATCCATTACACACCATCAATGTAGATAAGATTTATCACACAAGAATTTTAAAAACAGTTTATTCAACAAAGTCATTTTCTATTAATCTATTATCAAAAATTATTAATGTTCATCACAAACTAATCCCCTCCCACTACTATCAATTTCTATGAGATTACCTTCCTCATCATTTTGTACGAACCTTAATGTTTTATTTTAAAACCATAATTTAAAATTTAAAAAAATCTAAATAACATATAATTATACTTTCTTATATAATAATACTTGGATCATCTTCAAACAAACATATATCATTGAATTAAAATAAATAGTTGTAAACTAATAAAATAACGACCAAACCATCATATGAAATAAAAAACATCATTAATATTTGAATTCAAAATATTACTTAATTAATGGAATGACATCCTGATTTGCATAAAATTATTCCAAATTCATCCAAAATGATTTCTGACTATTATATTGGTCATAATGTAATAAAATTAATTTCATTAATTTTCTATTAATAGTAAATAAATCAATATTATTCCTAAAAATAACAGATCTATACCTTTTCTATTTTTTGAATTTATATTAATTTTTCTCCAAGTCATACTTTATAATTTGGGCCTATCATGGTGCAAAAAATATTACATGATGTGAGATAATTAGAATATAAAGACTTAAAAAAATCATCAACCATTGTGTCCCAACCAAACATATCATGAAATGAATTAGCTTTCCAATGTCACTAAAACCCACCCAATTATCGTGCACAATGTGATTTCAATGTTCCAAAGTGTAACATTAAACCCAAAAAAAGGTTAATGGAAAGGCATTCTATGAACCTGGGTGATGGAAACATATAAATACATCATTTTTTGTGCATTTCATATTGTTATGACATGATCAGTTCATTTACTGGTACATCCAGAATATCCTATTTTCAGTTAATTTGGACTTCCAATCCACTCCACATATTAAAATCTACTTCATATGACATCCAAGAAACACCACGCCAATAATAATTCGAATTATACAACCAATGGAGGAAAATTTTAACCTAGTTACATTGATAACGAGGCATATGGGGTCACAAAAATAAGCATATCCAATATCTCGTAAAATTATAATACATATAATATTATGAATATATATTATTATTGTCTTGTATAATACTAGTTATTCAAGCATGGTTAGACACACAAGTTCAATAATGAAATATTCATATTTAGAATACATGGCATAAATTTTACCTACTGAATATTATTTATAAGGAAATAAATAAAAGAATATTTATTCTACACTTTAGTGAATTGATTAATATTAATACATATTTAATTAAATGAATTACAAAATAAATATATATTTTTATATTTAGTGAATATAATATTAATTTAATAAAAAATTTATAATTAAATTGTTAATAAACCTCATATAAGATTTAAGGGTAATGTTAATGGCTTAATGGAAAAAATATTAAATTTTAATGTATTATAATAAATAATATATTAATTATATAAAAATTATATTTATAAAAAATACATGTCGTGGGATATACTATTAATAATATTATTAATTTTATTTTATATGGGGAAATAAAATTAATATATATTTGATATAGGGCCATTAAAAAATTGTGGAATATTAGCCCTATGTATATATTCAAACTTATATCATGTTAAAATGAAAGATATAATTATTTTTCATAATAAAGAAAACCAAACAAGATTTATCTCTTGCCTTTGGGATGAAATAATCACCTCTATATCTATATAACTTATAGAGAATAACATAACACCATATAGATAAGACTATTAAACAATGTAAAGCACTAGGTTCCACCATAATGTAACTAAAAGTTCCAAGAATATTGTTTAGAGGTTCACATAGCATGTGTCGATACAACTAGAGGTATCCTCATTAGGATTCTCCACTACAATGATGACATACAAAGAGAGACCAATGAATATATAGAAGGGAATTCTTAGTTTGAGGTAAATTTTGGTTTAATTTATTTACATGTTAAATTAAAAAAAACCTCTCATTGAGATTCTATGATTATTTTCATTATGTTCTTCAAATTTACCATTGAAATAGATAAAAAACCAAAAAATTAACGAGCTCTATATGCTTCCGTTATTCCCTAGAACCGTCATTGATACCCCTTTATTCTAAACCCTTATGAGATTATCAGTTTTTACATGAAATTTTAATATATTGTTTTCATTAGTTTTCAAATTGCATGAATCAGTAACAAAATAATATTAATGTGCCTCTTTATAATTTGTTTTTATATTCCCTTCATTATACACAGTAGGTAAAATATTTATTACATTATCATAATTTTCATATTGGAAATAATATATATATTAAAGGTTAAATTAAATTGGTTTGAAATAATTAAAATCACCTATCATCTTAATTATATTTTAGTATGATTTATATGAATATTGATTTTATAGTTTCTCATAAAATTTTCAACCAACACATCATTTCCTTTGGACTAATTATGGACTCCCAATAACATTAAAATATTTTAAACATGGATTATTCTTCAACCACATTTAATATGATGAAATATTTAAATACTGACTAAATAAAAACATATTTTAATTGATTCCCTTAATTATTATATCATGAATATTTAAATACATTATGCTATAATTATTAGTTAACATGTTTATATCCATATCATCAAGGACCATATTTTTTCTTTTTGAATACTCTATTTTGATACGCTCTTAAACTCCAAAATATTTGAATTTTTTTTTAATTTAAACTACTACTATATTTAACATCGCATTCTACAAACAAAAATGAGGTTAAAATAATTATGATATACTATGAAAATATTTTTATTTAAGTGTGTCTTGTTTAATATTTCCACTATAATGACATGTATAAATAGACGTAACCCCATTATAATTTATATAATGGATCTATTCCCAAATTTTAGTCTATTTATTATTTATAAGAAAATAAGTACTCAATTTTCAATGATAAGAAATTATTCACAAAATGATAAGAAATGATACTGTTTTAAATAGTTATTTTTCTATAAAAATTGGGTTTCCATATAATTTTATTTATTATTTTTAAGGGCATGTTTATAATTTTATAATTTCAATTTTAAGATGTGAAATTCATTTTTATATTCTTAATATCAAAATTATTTTAAAGTATATTTTTTAGATTTTTCATATTTAGTAGGTATTTTTGTTATTATAGAAAATTATTGATTTTTCAATTAATTAAACTTTAATGAAATTATCATTATATAAGAATGAATATGATGTTGACTAAATTATTTTGATACACTTTAAATATATTTTTGATAAAATATAATTAATTTCAAAATAAAATTTTGAACAATAAATCTAGTTTTGACTTTTCTTAAATCTATGTGAAATTATTTATGAAATAAAAACTATTTTAAATAAATCCCTTTTAATCTAGTTATCATAAGGATAAATTCAGTGTTTGATTTTTTTAAGTAAAATAAATATCATTTTAATAAAAATTAATTAATTAAATAAATCTGAAATAATGTTATAGATGTTTTTTGAAAATATATTTTTTTAAGCTTAAAAAAAGAATTCATCTAAAAATCGTTTTTTATTGTGTTTTGAGAATTTATATAAAATAAAATTTTTACCACCACTTTAAATTGAATCATAAAAATATATTCTATATTTTGAATCATAATTTTCTAATTTTTTAATGAGGCCCATTTAATTTTTTCCCATAATGAATATTGACTAAGTCAAAAGTATGACATGTTGTTGTACATGAAAATGGGTCAATCATGTTTAATACCATGGGAAAAGGTGTCAAAATCATTCAAAAAACATTTATTTCACTGGATGATTGTATTAAAAAAACAATAATATCATTGAAAATACAATAATTTGGTTCCATTTTCCTATGATTAAGAAGTTGAAATTATTTAAAAGTAAATATTAAGTAAAACATGCAACTCTAATGTTTTTACTGTACTTGTCATGTTTTCATAATAATACAATGACGTTAAGAATTGTTTTAAATTGTTTTTTGGGATAATAATAAATTATTTGTAATAAATTATTTTATATATAATTTTTTATATAATACAATAACAAGACATTATTTTACATTGTTGATATAGAGCTTGTAAAAGAAGGTGAAAAGGAAATGTAAATAGTTTTAAAGTATTAAATGTGCAAATCTTTGATTATTTAAAGAAATTCATGCTTTGTGGATAAAAATTAATTCTATTTAATGTTTTAAATAATGAAATTCTAACTCTATAGTAGTAATGAAGTTCTTATATTCAAATTATGAAAATAATTTGGAAAATCATGTTACTGATATTTTTTTATAAATCATATTTAAATAATTATTTTAAAAATCATTAAAATATAATAATGTGTCAAATTAATGGATGATGGTAAAATATAATAATAATTTTCCACATATGACCCAATTTACTGATTAGAATGACATTATTGACCCTTAAAGTATAACTATTTTTTACCATTATATGGGTTAAAATGCTTAATAAGGGGTTAAACTAATCTGACAAGGGTTTAATAAACCTTAAACCCAACCATTTCCCATCTTCAAAATTGGGGAAACCTATTGAAAATTGTCTAATAACGTTGTAACACCATGACAGGACTAAGTATGAATAGTGACCAGACCAGTTTCACAACATGAATTCCAGCATATCTCCCAATATTCCGTAGGATGCCAACATATATTAGCTGTGTATAATGGTGTCTTTTGGAGACGATATCCCCCAATAAGAGTTCACAATCACAAGAAAATAACAAAAAATAAAAAATATTAGTGTACATGAAAATAATAATTAAAATGATTATATTACGAAAAATGTATTACACACATTCAATAATAAAATATTTATTACCCACAAGAAATATTTCATATACAGAGAAAAGGAAAAAAATAAAGGCCTATATCCAAAATGCATGCCTCATTTCAATCCTATCAGTAGACTCTATATTACTTGACCATGAAAAACCTGAGTCTCTACGCAACATGTTCTTGCAAACATGTTAGAGTCTTTTTGGGTGTCCTGATCTACCATAATTTTTTCGTCTTACAATGAATCATCTCTAACCATGTCATGATGACCACTCCACCATAGTATCATAGAGGTCACCAAATTGAGTATAATTTTTTATCACATATCTCCATAATAGTATTATTTTTTATAGTATCATAGAACTCCCTAAAACAGAATTTTTCATTTAAATTTCATGGACCTCCCTACAAAGGGAGTTTTTTTGAATCCTAGTCTTCTATCAATTATGATTTTTATTTACTCTCATAGACCTCTTTGTAAGTGTATTTTTCTTTAGTGTCATACACCTCTATATAATCAGATTATTTTTGTATCATAAACCTCCCTACAAGGGGTTTTTTAGTGTGATATACTTAATTACAATGGGATAATTCATTAAAATCATGGACCTTCATACATGGAATGTTTTATTTAGTATCATAGAGGTTCTTTCATAGTTATTTATATATAGTATAACATCAGACCCACCCTAGGGGATTATTCAATTTTTTCACCACATTAATAATAAATAATAGAAAAATGATAAAGAGTCCATCCCAGTAAAAAAATGAGCATTGAACACCATACAATTTCATGTAACCCTGGGAAAATTATCTCATTTATATTTACTAACCATGTCATCAGTCTTTTTTCAATTTCAAAAATTATTTAACTTATGTGTAAAATTTTAAAAAATTATAGCAGGGCCACAAGGGATTAACCTTTTTTCTTTTATGACATCCAAAACCATATCAAATTATTACATAAATAACAACATATAGTCAAACAAAACCGAAGGAAACTACTCATTCACCTTATCCTTAATTTAAAAAGACACCCAAAAAGGGTTCTAATTATCTTAAAAATTGGAAACATTAAATTATAAATAATTATACACATATAACTGATGTTATTTATATAAAATTATATTAAGGACTCCTAAATTAGTTCAATTCCCATTAAAACCATGTAGGGGTTGAAATAAAACATGGAATTCATATATAATAAAGGTCTTCACCATCAGTGGATGAGACATCACCTGGTGCACTCGGTCCATAATGGCCTTAACACCATTATCAGTCAATGAAATTAAATTTATGTTAAGTAATTTATATTATTTTAATATGATATCATATTTAATTAAAACTAATGAACTCCCTTAGTGTCATGGCTACATCTCACATGTACCATAAAAATTCATTAAAACATGCGAAATTAATGAAAACAACCTATATTAATTAAATAATTTTCATGTGTTAGTTCCATCACTCAAAAATCCTTCATAGGATCACAAAATAATACCCAAGTATTCCATGTGTCATTGACCATCAAAATGTCACACAAGTCCATAACAGAAGGAAATTATCAAAATAATTTAATAAACCATTTATTATTGAAAAATTATAATTGATGCTCAAGTTACAAAGATATTTTTTTCACACTAAAATCATAACCAACCACATATATGTAGTCCAAAAAAGACTACTGGAATCATATCATGAAATAATCCTAACAATCATAACCATTTGAATCAATATATTAATTTAATTTTTAATAAAAACCAAAGAATAATTTCAGGGGTGGCGTAGCTTCATGAATTTAGTGAACGGTTGTAGGTGAACATCATGAAAGGATATCTCATTTATTGGTGGAAAAGAATCCCAAAATCATTCATACTATTTCACTATCATCTCGTGGAATCATCATCAAAATAAAATAAGAGAAATTAAATTATCGGACAACGAATGAGGGTATAGATATATTAGAACCAAGGATTCACAAAGCCAGAAATGGGGATTTTTTGTGTGTTTTTTCAATCCACATTGTTTTGATCATTTATTTTAGAAGGAAAGTGTTTTTATAGTATAAATTATATAATTATTGATGGTGGTGATTTTTCAGAGTGTCGGAAAAATATTCGGGTCAAATATTTTGAGAATGGATAATGGTGTTTTTACAAAAGAAGATGCATGAATTGTTGAAGATGAATATAAATATATCATGCAAGGTGTGTTTTTGGGATCAACTAATCAAAATATGTTTATGTAACAAATAACACCATGGAATGTTTTTTATGGAATAATCTTATGCACTAAATGTTATGTCAAATGTGAGTTGCACGCAGGGGGAGTCTCTATTTAATCACTTCAAAATATATAAATGGAATGGGATGCATGAAAGTGTATTTTGAACGTTATATGACGTAAAATTAATGATTATGAGCATGGGGTATTTCATGATAGAAAATTGTTGTATGTTATTTATTGTTCTTATAATAAGCTGATACCACATTTTAAGACATATAACTCTTTCCAATGAATATTATCTGTATCCATTGTGTGATAGAATTGAGTACAGAAGACATACATGGCATATATCTTATGAATATAATGATACTTGAGTATATTTAGACCAAGTTAATTTAATGGTAGTGTTGTGGGAAAGATACGGATTATGATAAAGATATCTTGCATGATAATCTCTAAACATGCGCATTAGAACAGGTGTTATGTGAAAGTACAGAGTAGAGTTACATTAATGTTTTTAATACCATATTTCTTTAATTAGTTCAATTAATGTTAATCATATATGTTCAATAGTGCATGAAGAGTCCCATTCTAGATAAGGAAAAATACTATAATTGGTATTTATTTAAGAGACATTCTTGTCGATAAACTGAGAAATGCTTCTCCTAGCATGGAGAACAAGGGGGAATAGAGAAAAGTGTTCAGAGGGACACAGAGTGTTATCAATAAAATCATGTGATGGTAGTTTTCCAAGATTACATTTTTAGTGTAATAACTTATTTAATCAGATCTAGTAATGATTATATTATTTATATATGATCGATACACATTCGGTATATTCTCCATTGACCGTCGCTTAGTGGATAACCAAGTTAAAATGTTGTTCTTTATCTCCATCTATGAACATTTAAATTACTAATAATTACAATCAAATTGGATTAATAGGTTCCTAAAAATATGGGAGGATGATCAATCACTTTATAAGAAAAAAATTACAGCCTAATTCACACCTACCCTCTCAAGGTGTTCTGAGTTCCTTCCGGTTGTATCGGTGGGAGGTTGCTGGAGTTAAATAAATCAACTTGTTTTCATGGAGAAATCAATAAATTTTTGGGGATTCCCCCTCTATGATAGAAGAAACAAACAAATTTTGAATAACATGAAGCGATCACATCTAAAATATATTAGAAAGTATGTTCTCTCAACCATTTCTTGAGGAATATAGGTCACTAATGCAATATGACCGTCTGTGGGTAAAACAAACAAGATAATGATTGATGCAGATTTCAATGCACATAATTCAAAAACTATATCTCAATGATATGAAAAATATCTGAATGTGATTAGTTTCACTACTTCTAAGTCTATGTGAGAAAAACAAGAAACATTTTTGAAGGAAACAATAGTTTGAAAGAGCTGAGACACCATGTTTTGAACAATATGGATGATTTTCAAAAAATAAGTTTTGTTGAATACTAAGAAAACTATTTTATTCAAATTTGTCATCCCTTAAAGAAAGGGATCTATCTATGTCTTGTTTGGATGATCTACTGAGAATTATATTAGCATATAAAATAAGACTCAAACCAGAATATACAAAAAATTGAGCAAGAAAGGAGAAATATTTCAATGACATGGAATAAAATAAGAATTTTGTAGATAGTTTCGATAATGATAATGAGTAATATGGAATTAAATTTCTTTTTCCTATGAATTTCACAAGTGGAAAAGGGATATGTGCAGGAAGGCTTCATGTGGCATATTTTTTGGGTAGAGTTGTAACATTACCTCTTGGTACTCATGGAAGTTTGATGATGAATAAAGTATAGACAAAAACATGAAGAAGCCATAAAAATTTTGATCCGAAAAGAGAGAAATCAAATATGGAATGAAATTACATAGAATGTGATTTGTATGTAAATTAGAAGATGATGATAATTAATTTTTTGTGGATATAGTACCAGAGTTTAAATCTAGAACCCAAGTCTCCATGGTGCCTACAGTTAGAAATTCATAACCATCAAAATATAAATCTATAGATAATCATTTTATTTCTATGATGATCATTTGTTGTATCTTGAGGATTATCTTAGTTAAATTGACCATAAAATAAATAGTCATAAAAATTAGAGAGTAGTTTTGGAACATTCATAAGAATATATTGATCAGTTTGATGCTGAAATTGGTTGACTATAAGAATTAATAAAAGAACATTAAATAAAAACTGGTATCTTAAAAAATGCTATATAATTGATGCTTTGGAAGGAATAATAGGAAATTTTCATCAATGAACATACATCCAGATGGGTGGAGATGTCCAAGATAGTTGAGGTCTATAAATAAGATGTTGTTACTCTAATGGTTAAAATTTAAAACAAATCAAATTCAATGGAAACAAAGATGAAATTATTATTTGGGAGGTTCTTAGATGCATAGTTATTAGTGAATGATAAGTATATTCTAAATTACCAGGGAAGATTTTTAATGATCAAATATCTATATGCATGGGAAATAGTGGGATTTGTTGTGATGCTAAAACATTAATGGTTGGAAATAAAATGGTCCAAAAAAGGGGAGATGAATGTTTGAAATATCAAAAAGTAAGCTGATGTCATAATAAAAAATTCCACAAACCAATAATAAAGGGGAACTAAAAACAAACCAAAATTTTTTGGAAACAGTTAGAAGTTAAACTCATTTCTTTTATATGGGGAAATGGTGAGGAATAGATATAACAAGACATTTCATATTATAAAATTTCAATTTTGTGAGTATGTGGGCATACTATGTCATACTATGAAGTGGAAAAGAGAAATTTTAATGGGTAAGATATAAGAAGTAAATAAAGGAGAACAAATTCAAATCCTATATCTTAAATAATAAATATATTTTATGGATATTGTCTTCAATGACCTAATTATTATCCTTATGAAATTGATTTTAAGAATAGGAATGGAACTGATATCACCTATAAAACTAATAGAAAAGTCAATGCCCACTAACTAGATAGAGGTGCTCTTGAAAATATGTATTATCTTTTAAAAGAAAAATATGAGTATGAATAACAAATGAACATGGATAATATATTAGAAGGACTGTTATTATCCTCCACTCAACAAAATTTTTTAGGGATGGAAAAGAAGAACATTGAGAAATCCAATCATGAATAAATAGCTCTCAATGCTAAAAAAAGACATTAAAACCTAGATTCATGATAGTGGGTGCACATCCCATATGATGGGAAATGAAAAAAAAAATCAAATAATGTTAATAAATGGATTGAAGGAATATTAATGTTCTATAATTGTTATTAATTGAAGATGAAATGTAGTGGATTTATAGAATTTGATAATAACGATTTCAGGAGAACATAAGTTCTTTATGTTTACGATTTAAATCACTATCTCATAAGTGTTAGTCAAATACATGACTCAGAAATGATTATAACATTTAATAAAAATTTATGCACTATATATGGATAATCATAAACTATATAGGTATTTGGGTTTATTTATTTTTCCTAAAAATATTGGTGAAAAGATGTGTCTCCATCCCATCATCACTCAAGAATTCTTCCTGAATCATGAAACTCAAATACTCAAGGATCCAAGTACTTGTATTTACTTCTGAAAAAGTTTGAAAACACCCCATATTTCCCTACATGTGTTCATTCATGAATTAAAACAATTAAAAATACCTATTTCATTGGGTAATATATTTCACTTGGATAATAAACTCCTGATGTCTTGGGTTTCTCAATTCATCACCGATTCCCACCTGTAAGAGAGAATATGTGGAAAAATCATCTCTACATAATTAACAATATGTAGTGGGTTTCCAATTTCTTCATGTTGTTACTCAAATACATGAATACTCCTACATAAAACCATATTCTTATCTATATTTCTTCATATAGATGAACAAATACCCATGGTATATCATTTAATTTTCCATTCATTAAATTTTCATTCATGTAATATGAAGACGCATGAATGTTAGTTTCAATAAAAACTATTATTTAATATTTTTCATTTTCATGTTCTATAGACTCTGCTTCATCAGGTGGATCATAATCCCTATGTTCAACCCTAGAAGTGCATGAATTTCATTTATAAAAAGTAATATAGAATAACATAGATCAAAGGTGGTTTTTAGGGCCATATAAACCATATACATGGAATTTGATTTGGCCTATTGAATGTAGGAATGATCATTGAGGATCATCAATGGTGGAATACAAACACCCCATAGAACAATTGTGTGAAGGAGAAGGAATATAATGCATCCCTCAGGAATGGATGTATCATATCTTATAGATTAAATGGACCATGTTTTGTCCACTATTTTAATGATGGATGAATTTTACTATGACATTGAGTTTCCCACATCACTCTACGACTTGGGTGAGCTGCTGATATATCAATAAACTATTCCCATCTATCCTATATAATCGTGTATGAGGTCTTCTCTTTGCCATTTATTTTCCACGATTTCACCCCTAGACATTTTCTATTCTAGCTAATTTGAATTATACATGCACCCATGTTCTATTAAATTTTTTTGCACCTATGGGAATTATACACTTCCCCTCTCTCTTATACACAACTATGAAGGTGTCCTTGGGAGGCCTTCCCATAGGGGATGACCCCTATGACACCCTTTGTCTGGTTGAGGGCTATCCTTAGTAAGTCACTTGGTTGGCCTTTTATTTATATAATATAATAAAAATTCAATTTATTATTTAGTAAAAATTCCACTCAAATATCTTAAAATTTCTACATAATAATATTAAACAATACATAATGAAATATAACTTATGATGGCCTTCAATTCATTTCCATCCATATATAATATATTTTTTCCCTGGAATCTTCTTCATATACTCATCCATTAAATACACATTGTATGGTAATCATTAGTTTATTCATATTCATGTATTAATCAAAAAAATTTCAATGAAAAACTTCATAATAAATTTATATCACTTCAACAATTTTCATAGTGAATAAGTATAATTTTATAAGAATGAAATCTAATTCAATTTCACGAATCCATAACTATTTTATACGGATCACCACATCATCCAAACCCACTAGAAATGTGTTAACACATAATTAAAAAATGAAATATTGGGCCCAACAAAAATTTATTTAATTTCCTGTTTTTTTCTTTATAAAGTCGATATTTCAATTTGTTACATGTAAAAATTGTGGATATACATTAATGAAAGGTGTGATCCAAAATCCTAGTAAGAGGATGGATAATTGACATGACTTCATATAACATGGTTGGGGAAAAAATTTATCAATATATGATTAGTATATAAACATTATAATAATCAATAGGTAAATATTATATAAAGGTATGGAGTGGGGATATTCATAAAAATGAAAAAACTTGTCATTGTGGTCAAATTAAACAAATAGTTCTAAAAAATTGTATCATCATGCTCATACATAAAACATGTGTTTAAATCCAAACATAGTCATCATTAATAATGATAATATCATGTTCATGCATAATGAATATAATCACATGTGATACAGGAAATTTCCCAATCCATTGGAGGGCTATATAATTCATGGTCCACCCATCACATTGTAAATGCCCATAATCAAGCATCACACATAGAACATAGAACATTTTTAATACTAAAATAACCCACAGAATGGAGTTATTTTCATAAGTATTTAATAAATATTTATCTCATGAATAAAATTTTTTGGTTCCCAAATAAATAAGGGAAAAATCATTTGGAATAAACATCATCATTCATGATTGAAGAAGAAACAAATCTAGAGAAGTTACATATTTTTATAGAAAGAAAATTATTTTTTCAAAAAAAAAATTGTAGAGAAACACACCCTAGTAGTTTGGATATAGTGTATAAATTATTACATTTACGTGATATATAAGGAATAAAATACCAAAGGATTTAAATGTTTATTATTCATTGTAAATCGGATACGTACATTATTCTTGTATTACATTTGAAGTGACAATTTTCAACAATAATTTGCATAGTCTTTATCATGGATAACATTCGAATATTTCTATAAATATTTATAAAGCTATAAACTAAGATGATATGGAATTCATTGGCCTGGTGTGGTCATAATTATTTTTTAGATTATATTAAATATATAAAATATCACGGACATGAAGTTTTCATGAAAAAGTGGAATAAATTAGAAATAGATACCCATATCAGAAATATAAAGGAAATGTTGAGTTTAAAACATGATTTTTTTACTCTAGGAAGGATAAAATATTTTTTTAGCATGATGCATTTGTGAAAAAATCACCATAGACTCAATTAATAATAAATAAATTTATTTAATTATTTTATTCTGTTGGTATAGTGAACTATTGACTTCTATAAATAAACTATTATAACCAATTTTTAGTGTTAGCCTCTTAACCCTGATATTGTTGTAGATAGCATAGAGGGAAATTAGAGGACATCACGATCATGTACCAATGTTCAGAGTACCGTAAGGAATACCCATGACCACACTGCTTGTGGATCACATCAACAATAATGATCTGTGCTTGTTGTCTGTCAGTTATTGATCCAAACCGAGGTAAGGAAATCTTTTTGTGGTTTATTACCATTTAAATATTGATATGAATGTGAATTAATCCTCTCCAAAATAATTAACAGACCTTTATTTAGTTAGTTATTCATCATTTTTTCTCTTCGTTGATATATGAATTTGATATTTATTTATCCTTTATTATTCTTGTGATTAAATAATTTTTTTCATTGCATTTCATCAATGATGGAAAAACGAACACCATCATTGATTGAAGATCACCTTGTGTTTTGTATCTATATCCCACTATTCTTGGCATTCATCACTGGTAATTCGATGACCAATTTTTAGTCAATATCTAGAAATATATATCGTTGTGTGTTTGTTATTTATAACAAATGATCAAAGCTAGATGCCCATATTTTGACTTTGGATACATAGTAGTGGTGTGAAAATGATGAATGGAACCCAGCTTTGGATCACAGGTGACATGTTTGCTCGTGGTAAACTTGTTGGCACACTTTAGTGATTTCCCTATGTTTTATTTCATTAAACATGAATTGAATATCTAATAAATATCATAATATATTATTTTATGAGTGGTATCTTATTGAAAGATGAAAAAGTTACCTCATTTTCATGAGGAACATATAGGATAAAGGTTAAATTTCCATTGCCTTTATTGATATTATCTGTTATAAAAATATTATTATTATAATTATAAATATAAAATCAACAAAATCAATTCCAATAGAGGTGAAAAATATGCACATGAATGAAAATGGTGGGGGAGGCACAACCATCACTCTCTATCTTCCTGTATTATTAAATATAATATAAATATTATTATCATTACTAATAATTATGATATAATAAAAATAAATTGTTAAAAAGGAAAAAGGGGATCAAAGGTGGCCCACACTTGAACAAGGGGGCATTTTTTTGTATTTTACTCTATTAAAAATAAAAAATTGTTTCTAATAAAAATAATGATATTATTAAAATATTAATTCAATTGTATCTTTCTCATATGACATCATATTGTGGATAAATTAGTGATTTTTGGGCCCTAACTTTGAGTTGGCCTTTCCAAGACCAATGTTCAATATTTAATTTGGGCACATGGATTGGGTCCATGGAGCACCCAATATTATTATTATTTTAAATTTTATATAATGTATTGTCCAACATATTTATTCATACGATATCATATTAATGAACCATTTGTGACATAATGACCATAAAATTGATTCAGACGTCTGAAGACCAATGTTCGGTACCTTCTTCTGATTTGTGCCTCACACACATGAAGCACCATTTGTACGTTATATAGTGAAATGTTTCTGTTTTAATTAGAGTCTATTTGGGTAAATTGAATTTCCAATTCTGAGATTATTTTGTAAGGATCAACATAGTGTGATCCATTTTTAAATATGATTATTTTTTTTGGAATTACCATTTATCCTATCAAAGTAATGATGATCCCCAATTGTTTGTGATGACTTTTCCAGACCTAGTCATGGGTAGTATGAAACATAGTGTTACACGTCATATAACCTAAGGTACATGCTATGGACCACAAGGAAAATTCATTTTACTACATTGAGGACAAGTTGGATTCCCCTTTGTACATAGAATAACTCCATCAAGGGCTTTTGTGAGCTTCCTTGGACTAGTATCAGTTGAGTTTTCTCCCATGGTATATTTGTATAATGATTCAATGTACCATCACACTCCCATCCTATAGGGATATCCAACTACATCATAATGTGATTAGTGAATTGTGGAAAATATCACTTATTATGGATTCAATTGACTTAGACCACTTCAAATAACGACTTAGTATCATGTAGCATGTATCACTTTGAGAGGCCGAAGGGGATCCTTATTTCCATTCGTATTAACTAAGATTTATTTTTGGAATTTTCATGACCCATATTTATTTGGAAATGATATCCCATATAGAAGTATGTTTATAATTTTTTCTTGTGTCCCCCATGACCCCCGAACCTTGACTCCAATAGCTTTATCGAGATCTGATCCTTCCAATGAGGTTTAGTCTTGTCGAGTGTATATCGAAGATGAACCCTCCAAATTTCTTGTGTGTTTAGACATGGTGAGAATACCCTATATGATGAGTTTCATGAATGGTATTATAGATCATTGATCGTGTTATCTTGGACGATTCTTATATCGACGCATTGAGTAGGGATCCAAGTCTAGACTTAGATTTTTGTTCATTACCCTGAGACTATGTGTCTTTGTTGAGTATATCTAGGTATTATTGGCATATGTTATAGAGACATATACAATTTAGTGATTATTTATACTCCTGATTCCTTTTTAGTTGTTATTTTGGGGTGTCCTAATGTGTAATTTTATACTCACCCCTATATGGGATCTTCCTGCACATGTCACATCTTATGAGTATTAATGATCTTTTTATTGATACTTTTTTTGACTAGTAGAAGGTGGGTCTAGTTTTGGCTATATAAAACAAGGTGTATACCAATGTATCATTTTACAATAATTTCATCCATGTGACTTGATGGGACATTAATTTTTAGTTTTTTTGTGCCTTTATTTGGCCACTTTTATGAATTATAGGATGATTTTTCACACTTTTTTTGGGATTACGGATGTATGCATACATTATTTTTAGTTTTTTATATTTAATAATTTTATGGGCTAAGAGATATGTGTGTATATAAATGTTCTAAAATAAAATTCCTCTAATTTGTGTGAAATTACTTTTTGATGCTAGTCACCAACCCCTGGTGTATTGGAGGCAGTCTTGTGGTAGTTGCCTCTCAAGAGCCGTCATGTACTGTCATGAATGAATGGAATCAAAGGATTACCAGGAGAAAAGTGTTTTGAAAATTCATGGGGTTCATATTTTTTTTGGTGTTTCTTATTTATAATTCTGATGCTTGGTTTTAGAATTTGTTAAATATTTCTACAGTGCATTGAGATTGGATCTCAAGATAGGTTGACTAGTTTTGGAGCTACATCTGACATATCCATTCACAAGGACCATGATAACATTCTTATTGTATCAGTATATGTAGATCTTGGATGATGTCGAGAAATTGGTAAAAGAATCACATTAATTTTTTTTTCTAATTTACTTATAGTTTTTGTTCTCTAAATATACTCATTGAACGTGGTTTGTCTTCATAACTCCATGATTCCTCTATGAAGATAACCATGTAGTATTCTAAAACTGGTTTATTTTGGTGAAAATATGAGAGGTGATGATTTTGTCTGGAGTCCAACGGAAGGCGTGTTATTCTCTAGGTGTTCACCATATAGTTGTACCCCATGTCCAGATGCACATGGATCCATCTATGGATCATGTAGTTGATCATCTGTATATTGAGAAATTAGTATCTCAAGTACGAGAAGATACTCACCCAATTAGAATGATAATGTTATGAATGTTCAAGTGACATATATTGATGGAATTTCTCATTGTTATTTACCCCTATGTGGTATATTATTTACTCAACTCGGTGCTCTGAGTTTTAATCATGTGTGGATCCCAACCAATCAGAATGTTGTGTTTACGACCCATTCTCTCCATATAGTATCAATTGGATCTAGTTGTACATGTATATGACACACATATACTTAGTTTGTTTAAATATAAATATATATATATATAGTGATTACCCATGTTCAGTGGTAGTCCGTACCCCCTTCTCGACATTCGGAGAACTGACGTGAGCATATGGTGTAAATATCCCAATTGAATGAGACCCCTCCTTGCAGAAGATTCACATCAAGGAGGGATATTTCTTCGACAAGAGGGGTACGTGCTTTGTCGGGAGTAGTTCCTGATGCTGGTGCTTCGGTTGCTGATGTCAGATCCCCTAGTGGGTGCAAGGCGAAGGCAAGTATTTTCAAGGGCTCCTCATATCTTTCCTTCAAGGAGGTGGTCTATGGGAATGGTCGGAAGGGAGATCAGTTGTTTATTCCACAGACTGAAATTGATCCTAGTCAGCTAGATTTCTCAGATGGAAATCCAGTGGTGGTGAAAGCTAACAAAGATATGGAGCGTGCTGTAGAGGTTCATAAACTTACTCTGGTGGATAGGTTTGGGCCAGTGAAACCATCCTTGGATGTCTTTCGTAGTTTTGTGGGTTCCTAGGGGCTGGAAGGTCCGTCAGCTGGGTCGGAACAATCAAAGATCACCTTATGCATTCACTTCCAATCAAGAGATTATTTGATTCGTGCTTGGTCAAGGATGGATAGATGATGTGGAAACTTCCATTTTTCTCAGGCTCAGTGAGCGTGGTCTTGTCACTATGGTAGAGAATCTAATATCGGTGTGGTATGGATCAAATTACCGGGTCTTCCACTTCCTATTCAGAAACCGTCGATCCTGGAAGTGGTGGGGGATTAATTGGGTAATTTTCTTTATGTGGACGAGTGTACTGAGATGTTATTAGATGCAGCTAATCCTAGAATCTGTGTTGAGATGAACATAGCGGTGAGGTTATCATCTTGAATACGGATTCGATCCCCTGATGGGTTGAACTGCTGGAGACCGTTGGTGTATCAGGCACCTCCTAGGTTCTGCACTTCTTGCACTATTCATGGTCATGATGTGAATTCCTGTAGGAAGGGTTGGAAATACCTTCGCCATTTGGGTTACTCAAAACCTATGGTTATACCGATGAAATCCCTGTCTTTTAATTTGAAGGAGAATGATCTTGGTTCTTTCAAATGGCTTGAGGTTTCTGGTTTAGTGCTACATGAGGAACTCTACGCTTCATCTTCCTCAAAGGTGCTTGTGAACTCCAACGACTCAGATTTTTTTTGATTTCCCATTTGATGCTAGATCAGGGGCTCAATGTTTCTCAGTGTTTTCTAGAAAGTTTCTGGAATATTTGTCCTAACTTGTGTGTCCTGTGCATCTTGTGCTATTCCCATTGTAGCTGAGGTCTCCTGGTAGTCCCAGCTTGGATAAATCATTGTTATAGAATACGAAATTGGTTCCTTCTCCTCAGACCTCGAAAGGGAATAGTAAAATTGTCTATACAACAATTCCAATACCTCATAGTTATTCCCCTTCGATGGGGGAAATCTGGGCTCCTAATGATTCATCTATGAATATAGGAAAGTGGTATGTATTGATCTCAGAGTCTGGTATTTCACATTTGATTCATGGAACATAATATAGGGTTTTCTGAGAGGGGATGTTCAAGGAGATTTCTGTTTCTCGGTATTCTAGGGCTCAGCTACTTATGGTCTCATTTCTGCATGAAGAAGTGATTCCAACTCCAACTGAAGAGGATAAGGGGAACATATTCTCACTCTAGGAGGAAACCAACAGTCCCATGAAAAACAATATTTGCACACTGAATAATGGGTGTTATTTGGAGAGCTCTTCTAGGCTAGTGAATCAGTCAACAGTTAGTGAGGAGTGTGGTATGATTCTATTCAGACGTCATGTAGGTAGCCCTGGTTAGAAGGCCAAGAGTTTCTAGAGTTAATGAATTTGGTGTTTATTTGGAATGCTCGTGGCTTAGGTGGTAAAGATAAATATGCCTTTGTTTCCTATGAGTGTCGTAGAAATAGGGTTCCTATGGTGGTTATTATATAACCAATGCACAATCCTTACCAGATGGGTTTTTTTTCACAAGAAAGATGGGGTTTTTTTGCTAGAATGATGGGTTATGGTCACTCTATTCATGGCCATCCATGTAAAAATAATATCTGTATTTTTTGGAGGAACTCACATTAGGTGGATTTGATGTATGTGCATGATAAATGTATCATAGTACTGCTGGGATTCAGAGGTTCTTCTATTTTTTCTATGCTAGCCGTGATGTTTTAATCAGAAGGGAGCTATGGGATTATCATGGATCCTTTGATGCTTTGGATTTACCATTGTTTGTGGGTGGGTACATCAATCATTTATCTAACATTCCAGAGAATAGGGGAGGGTCTCCATTGTTTAACAATAGTATGCTTGATTTTAACTACTTTATTTCTATCAAGGGTTTTTTAGATTTGGGCTTCAGTGGGATTAAATTTACCGTGTGAAACAATCGTAAAAGAGGAAACTAGATATGGTGTAGAATGGATATATGCTTCTCTAATATTAAATGTATGGATTCTTAATCAGGGGCCTCAGTTTCTCATATTTCTCGAGGCCTTTTGGACCAATCTCCAATTCTTGTGAAGCTCATGTAGGAGAACCAGGAGTACACAGGGTTTTTATATTCATTGGATTGGCATTGCAGGGAAGGGTTTATTCAAATGATGCGAGAGTCTAGGGTTTAAGAAACAGATGGAAGGTCTTGGGATGGTTTTTTCAGATGTCTCAAAAGATTTAAATCTGATATTTTCAAATTGTTTATGGATCATCCATCATCCAATGACCCAATCGAGGCACATCAAAGAGATATTAAAGTTTTGATAGACTCGCTACTACAAAGGTGGGAGGATACATCCTTTATATTATTGTGTGATAAACGGGCGACCATAACTCAAAATTGTTGGAGGTTGAGTAGGTATATAAGCATTATTCTAGAATTAGGTGGCTCAAAGAAGGGGACAAAAATACTGGATTCTTCCATGCCTGTTTGAAATAATGTCAGAATGATAAAATCAACATTAGGTTGGAGGACATGTCCTTCTCCTCTGACATCAATTTTTCTAGAAATCTGGCATTAGACCACTTGGAATGACTATTGAAAGGTTAGAATCAGAAAAATACAGGGGATGATGAGTTATTTCTTGATCAAGAGGCTTTTATGGAGAACATTTCAAGGAGGTATGACTTCAGGGATAATGAATCTTTAACATCCCTACCATCTAAGAGTGTAATATGGGAGGTGTTTTTTAATTTTCCCTTGGATAGTGCTCCAGGCCCAGATGAATCCGTACTATTTTTGTGTGACAAACTAGGAAATTGTGGGACTTTTGTGATTTAGGCCGTGTTTTTTTTCTTCAAGGGAGGTACCATCAACAGAGGGTCATGCACGTCTAGAGTGGTAATGATTCCTAAGGTGAACAACCATTTTTATATCAACCATTATAGACCCACATGCCATTGCAATTTCTCCTATAAAATCATGGAATATATTATTTCTAGGATAATAAGTAATATGCTCAGGAGGATCATTTCCCAAGAACAACATGGATTTATCCGAGGAAGAGGCATACAAGGGGCAGTGGGAGTGGCTCAGGAGTTATTAGATGATATTGATAGAAAGGTGGTTGTTTCCAGTGTAATTATTTAGGTGGACATGGATAAAGCTTATGAAAAGTTGGAATGGAGCTTCATTCTCTGGGTGATGAGAAAGATGGGTTTTCAGGAAGGGGATTGTGATTTGTACTTTTGATGTTTTTATTCCCCTTCGCTGTCCATATCCCTATTGGGGAAGATCTTTGGTTTCTTAGAAAGCGTGAGAGGTGTTAGACAAGGAGATCTAAATTCTCTTTCCTTATTCATTCTTGATCAGGAATCTCTTTCTCAGAATATCCAAAATTGTTTTAAGGACATTAAGATTAGGCGTTAACGATCTAATGTTTCAGATATTTGCTCTCATATTAATTTTGCTGATGATATTCTAATTTTTGTGAATGGTAGGAGATCTTCTTTGGATAATTTCATGCAACTCATGTTTATTTACCGAAGACTAAGTGGTCAGTAGGTGAAATCTGGTAAAAGTAATGTGTTTTTTTCAAATAATTGTTCCAGGAGATGACCTCATGAAATTCAAGTCATTCTGGGAATAAACCTGAAGCAGTTTCCTGTGACATATCTTGGGGAACATATTTCGAAAGGATAGGTGAAGAAGGTATTCTTTGAGGATCTTCTTATCAAAATGACTGGGAGAATCCTGAATTGGAAAAAAGGGTTATTTCCTTCGGGGGATGGGTGACATTGGTCAAAAGTGTGGTCTCTTCCATTCTTATGCACATGTTATCTACTATTACTCCTCCCAAGGGGAAGATTGTGGCCATGGAGAAGGTGATGAACCAATTCATTTGGGATGCTAATTTTGAGGGAAGGTCACATTGGGATTCTTGGTCTTGGATAGCTAAACCAGTGGAGGAGGGTGGTGTATGACAAAGGGACATTTCTAATGCCACACAATCTAGGCAAGCTAGGATTACCGGGGATTTTTTTGGAGGGGAGTTTGATGTGGTAAAATGACATTAGAATGAAATATGGGAACAATTGGGAGGAGTGGGAGGTCAGAAAGCTTTCCAGATTAGGGAAATTGATCAGGACCCAGCTAGAGATTCTTGAGGATTCTGGCAGGTGGGTTCTGGGACAAGGGAATGTCAACATATGGAGGGAGAATTGGATTGGAGAGAGAATATATTTTCCATACAGTCTGATTCCGGAATTCTCTGTGAAGGAGGAATCTGCACACCCTAGGCACATGGAATTCATTCTGAATAGTGACCAGTTACAGTCTTTAAAGGAAATTATCCTCTAGGAGGAGGAGGATGGACATTGATTTATGGAGGCAATGTCGGGGCATTTCAATGGGAGAGATTTTCTCCTCCTGATCCACCAGGATAGTGTCTGGGATGATCTATGGGTGAATTTGTGGTGCAATGAGATTCCAACTAAGTTTGATTTTCTGGTTTGGCATGCTAGAAATTCTTCTCTCCCATCTAAGGACAATGTCTATAAGAAGGGGGTTCAGAAGGCCTTGAGATGTTACTGTTGTGTCTCTCCTCATGTGGAGTTGGTTTCACACCTGTTTTTCAGAGTGAATGGGCTAATGAGCTCTAGTCCAGCATGGCTAGAGGGAGAGTCTCAGTCGGGACATGCAATTCTTTTCAGGAGACCTTCTCGGTCTGGATCTAAGGTACATAGTCTGAATAGATGGAATCAATGATTCGGTGCATCTCTTCTATGGTAGTTTTTTGGACCATTTGGGAATCTAGGAACATGGCGCGTACAAAGAACCTCCCTTCAATTTTTTTCTTCAGCTGAAAATGAGAATTTTTGTCTATGATCCTGGATCCATATTTAAGAAAGGTCAGTACTACCACTCATTTTACAACTTCCTCAACAGGATGGTTATTCCTCCAAGATCTAATGGATCCGGGATCAGCTAGAATCCTCCTGCGAATGGACATAAACTCAACGTGGATGGGTCCCTTATACATGGATTTATATGTGGAGGAGGGCTGGTCTGAGATGGAAAAGGATTTTTTGTGCAGGACTTCAGTAGCTACTATGTGCTGGGATGCTCACTAGAGGCATAGATTCGTGCTCTATTTATAGGGATAACACTGTGTAGCATATTTTTTCCAGTTTGTGATGAAATTGAATCTGATTTGGAGGTGCTGGATCGGGAAATCATGACTAAGGGTGAGGTACCATGATATTTGATATATCTGATCCATAGTTGCATCTTAATGATACCCAGTGGCGGTGTGATTCAACATTTCCTAAGGGAATCCAACTATGCTGTGGATTCTATTTCTAGAGGTGGTATACTAGAGGAACCTTTGTTGATCTATTCTTGTTTTGGTTCACTACACCAGGAATATAATTTGATTGTTCAATGAGATTCCTTTGGTCTCCATCACTTTAGACCACCGTGATCATTTTGTTCCGTGTAAGGCATTTGTCTTTGTTTTATAATAAAAAAAAGAATTTCAGTCAAAAAAAAGAATCAGACGCCTCTTTGATGTGGGAACACACATTAATACTTCTTTATGGTGACATAAGTCATTTTTATAACCTTGAATTTGTGATTTTTTTTAAATAATTTTAAATACATTGAAGTGGGAAATGTCCCCCATTGTGATGTGTTATTCAGACACAAACAAAAAATGTGTGGGACAGTTAGTTCCACCTAAAGATGATAGTGTGCATGTTTTGTGGAAATGATTCTCTTACATGTGAGTTTTAGGTTGTTAGTTGTGTTAAGTTTTCAATGAGATACTTATTGGTGGTAAGTATGCGGTACTGAAAACAACTATTTCCCATATGATGGAAGTTGTAGAGGATTGAGTGTATTTTGAGGTATGATTCATGTCTTCACTACCCCTATTACAGTTTTCACAGAGAGATATGAGCCACATCCCCCTCAGTGTATCCCCTGTTTGAGGCCTATTGATACATGTGGATCCATTTATTCATGAACCATGTGTGAATTGTAAGGTTGATATCAGCATTGGCATTGAGATATTTTATCACCAACTATAGATGGTGGATATGATATACTAGGGTTTTCTTTCTAAAACAACCACCATTTTTGGAGTTAGTATTGATACCCTTTGGAGATTTGTTTGGAAAATAATGTTGAGAGACTTATGGACTGGATCCTTAACCCTTATTGGGTCTGTTCATGATAGTCTTCATCAATGGGATCCTTGTATCCTCTGAGTTAGAGTTATATCACACGAGATTCTGAAGGATAATAATAGACATGCTCTAGGAGATCTAGCCGCATGAAGAGAATCATAGATTCTGTTATAGATTTAAAGGTAATCATATTGGGGTATATTCCATATGGAATATGATTGACATTAGAACCTATAGTGTTTGAGGTTTCTTGATATTGAGGGATAACTAGGGAATGGTCTTTGCTACTGAGGCTCATAATGAGGTTTTTCATCCGCAGTTGCTGAGCTAGGTGAAAAAACAACTAACATCATTGCAGTTGACCCTTTTTGGGGTAAGTGTGGGGAAATATAACTCTATTTGATGGCTTTTACCTATTTACTTATTTAGTATGTTAATTAGGAATTAATTAGGTATATTGACTGGGATATCTTACATGATGTGGTATCTAATGAATATATTTCAGATGAAATTACTTGAAGGATGGAATCATATCTTCTTTTCTCTAGGTACAAATGTGGATTCATTTCATGGTGTGAGAAGTGTAGACAAATATGTTGTTAATCATTTTTAGTACATCTAGTGGTGGTGATGATTTATTATGTTCTTCTAGAATCACTGGGGAATTCAAGGGAGTATCAAGGATCTTATAAGTTAAAAACTAATTCTTTAGTTGTCTATAGATGAGATTGAAAACGATTTGTGGGGAGATTTGAAATCTTATGAACGTGTGAAGTTGTCTATAATTGTGAAATTATATTGATAACCATCATTTACTAGGATGCCCACTAGACAGCATGAATAGGGAGAGGATACAAGAATCCTTTTGGGGATTAGTTGTAGTTTGGAATAGTGTTTTCCCATAGCCAGTAGGCTAGGTAAAACAGAACCATTTTGGTTTTATTGAACACTCTTCGGGTTTACATGTCGATTTTCAACCACAGTTGGGAGGATCATCTTCCATTTGTGGGGTTATGCATATAATGATAATTACCACTCCAACAACTATGTATAACTTTTTGGGGGCTATGTATGATGGTCCTAACAATAAACTATTATAATAGATAGATATGTGGCTGACATAGATTAGGTCCTTGTTTTGGTTTTAGTGTTGGTAAAAAATTGATTTAGTTCATCTATGCAGGGATGTGGAATTTTTATTAAATTCCAAAAGTCCCCAATGGACTAATGATCGCGGCATTTGAAGTTGGAGAGTTATTGTTATTTTCTAGGGTAGTATCCTATCATTGGAAATAATAGATTCTTTTTTATTATTTTCATGTTTGGATAACAATGTGGATTGAAAATTAACCCTATGGATATAGTAATATTCCGTTTCCTTAATGTTCTATACATGTCACAATTCAGGAGATATGTTGATGACTCATAGAGTGATATCGACCTGAGTGAATTGGTCTTTGGGTGTGGGGTTTCCTATTTAAATTATCCATTATCATAAAGAACCAATAAGAAATATTCCTCGATGGGAGAGTGTTTTCTTAGGGTATGTGTTTTTTGGTAGTATATGAAATCTTTGGGCAAGATAATGGGTGCGGGAGAACTAGATGAGATATCAATATCATTATTTATTGTGTAGTTTTTATTTTCTATCATGAAATGATTTGAATTATGGAATAATGTAATGTAACAGTTTTTATTGTGGAAGAGTTTGGAAAATTTCTATGAATATTTCCCAATGATGGAGTTGATACATCGTATAATTCTGTGGCCCTGTTTTCCTTGAATTAAATTTTGAAACATAATAAATATATTAAATATTCTGATTGTTTTATTTTCCTTAAAAAGTGGAATAACACTTAAAATGAGACATACATCAGAAATATTATGGATCCAGTTATTATATAACATTTTCTTCCATAGGAGAGACATAAAATTTGTTAGAAAGAGGCATTTGGGAAAAATTAATCGATGGTGCAATTAATAAATTTTTTAAAAAATAACTTTATTTATTGTATTTCATTATCATATTGACGTATTGATTGATTTTAAATATATCATTAAAACGTATTTTTAGGTTCATCCTCATAACCTTAATATATGAGTGGAGAACATGGATAAAAATTTGTGGACATCAGGATCACAGATCAATGGTCAGTGTACCATAAGGAACACTGATGACAGTGTGAATTATGGGTATCATCAACAAAAATGACATGTGATCATTAATTATCAAATATTTTTCCAAATCAAGGAAGGATGTTTTCTTTGTTGGTTATTACAAATTAATGATGTAGATGAACCTAAATTAGTCATCCCTAAATATATATTTTTACATAAATATGTTGGGTTTTTAGACATTTATTTTATCTTCCATGATATTGTAATATTATATTTATTTATCCTTAATGATTCTTCTAAATTAATAATAAATATTTAATTGGATATCATCAAACATGGTCATACAAAAAACATCATTGATTTAGTATCACTTTTAGTTATGTATATATGTCTCATTGTTCTCAGAATTCATTGTCATTATTTGGATGATCAAAGTTTCATTGATAACTTGGAATACTGATCTTTGTGTAGTCATTATTTTTCACAATGGTTCTTGGTCACATGTTTGTATTTGGATTTCGGAGATGTGTTTGACATGTGGTGGTGAAGAGGAGAACCCATATTTGGATTATGGGTGAGGTTCTCAACCATGATCAACATTTTTGTCTACTATAATTATTTTTTTATGCCCATTTTCCATAAATAAGAATTGTAGAATTAATTAGTTGAAAAATATTTTATTGAATGAGTGGTGCCTACATAGAAGAGGATAAATAGACCTCATTTTTGCATCCAATGTGTTTAATAATGGTGTAATTTTTATATCTATAATTAGAGTATGTTTTATAATAATAATAATAATATTATAATAATAATAATAATAATATTATTATAATAAAAATAAGTACAAAGAAATTATTTTGAATGGAGGTTCACCTTAGGTGCATAAATGAGAATGGTGGGGGAGGTTCACTCATCACTCACTATCTTTTTTTTATTTCAACTAATTATATAAATAATAAAAATATAATAACAACAATAGTGATATAATAAATATAAACTGATAATAATGGAGAAAAATGATCAACATTGACCCATTCTTGAACTAGGAGGCATTTTGTACATTTCCCTCCCCTTAAAATATATAATAATTATAATAATGTCTTAATAATAAAAATAATATATTATTATTATTAAAACATTAATTAACATGTAACATCATCATATGATGTTGGATTGAGGTTAAATCTGTTTTATTGTTATCCTAACATTGAGACTTCAATTTCAAGACTAATATTTGATATTTAATTAAGGTTCATCCCTCAGTTCCCTGAAGTGCCCAATAATAATAATAATAATATTTCTGAATTATGTATCATACATATCTTCTTCATAATAGGTCAAAATGATGAAATAAATTTGATTTCATGACCTTGACATTAGGGTAAATTTTTCTAGCCCAATGTTGGGTACCTTCTTCAGATTCAATGCTTGGGCCCACGAAGAACTGTTCCTGTGTTATAGGGTGAAATGTAAATTTCTCATTGATTTTCCTTTTGGGTAAAGTGAATAGCCTATTTAGAGAGTTTTTCCCAAGGATCACAATGGTGTGATCCATTTTTAAATCCGAAGAGATATTTTAAATAATATTTGAGGGAATTTTTTTTATCCCTGTAGACCAATGCTGATCCCCACATGTTCATTATGATTTTTTTAAACTCGGACATGGGTAGTCCCAAACATTGTGAGACACGTCTTGTACCCTCAAGGAAAAAATGTGTACCAATTTGAGTATATGTTGGATTCCTCTTTCCCCATAGATTATCATGATTGAGAGATTTTGTTAACATCATTGAAACATTATTAGTTGAGTGTGATCCAATGGCCTATTCATATAATGGTTTATTATGGAATCAAGATCCTATAATAAAGGGTGATACCTCTATATATTATAAGGATTAGTACAGTGTGGGAGAGTTCCTTATTATGGAGTGATATTACCTGTACCTCTTCGACTAATGACTGATAAGATTGGAGAAGAAATCTCTCTTACAAGGTCAGAGTGATCCTTATTTCCGTTCATGTTACCTTAGATGTTGTCGTTGGATTTAGTGTGACCAATATTTATGAACAAAGAGATCCCCTATATAAGAGGATGGTTGAATTAAGGTCTGGTGTCCCCCAGTTAACCCTAGAAATTTACTCTTATTTGTGTATTTGATATCAAATCATTACAACGAGGTGTATTATGATCAAGTGCGTACCTCTTATGAAATTTCTCAATTTCTTTTGTCTAGGGACCCAGCGATCATGACCACTAGGATGAATGTTTTCAATTACAGTATAGTTCATTGAGTGTGTTCTTCCGGACGAGTGTTAAATAGAACCATTGAGTAGGGATTATAGGCTATATTTACTATTGTGATATTTTCTATGATATTGTGTGTCATAATTGAGTACATTTATATGGTATTGTCGTATGTGATATAGACATATACCTATGTATATTAGACTATCACTCTGGTTTACTCTTTCTTGGTTATTTCTTGGTCTCCTACTGAGTATTTTTATACTCAATCTTATATGCAATCAACTCACATGTGTCGTGTCTGATACAAATGGAAGATCTTTTTGTGGAGACTTTATTAGAATAAGTGTAGGTGGAGATAGTTTCTACTTGAAAGGTTAAGGTATATTCCAGTGTTTCTATTGATAGAAATATCCTTAGTGTGATAAGGTGGGACTTCACTTTTAGTATTTGTTAGGATTTATTTTTTCATATTTATGCCTTATAATATTTTTCATCACACACTAGTTGTGGGATAATAAATGTATTCATGAATTGTTTTTAGCTGCTTCTGAAATTCATTAATATATGGGCTTGGAGATGTGTCTATACATATAGGTACATAATGAAAGTGTCTCCCATGAGTGTGATATGTATTGTTTGTGATAGTAGAAATCCCCTAGCTTGCTGGAGGAGGGCTTTAGGTAGTTGAATCTTGAACCCCATTTGGTTAGGTCATGAGATCAACATTTTTTAAGAACAACTCAAGTCATTTTAGGACATCCTTTCATATCAGTCATAGTAATAATCATGGATTTCTTGGGAAGAAAAAGTAATGATGATCTGAAATACTCCGTAATTGTTAAGTATAGGAGAAGCTATCATGATTCAAAAAGTATAATAAAATATGGTAGGGAAATATCTGAAGGAACATGTCATGTAATCAATAAACTCATAATGAAGTGCATCCATAGAATAAATCGATTTGAAAATATCATGGATAATAATCGTTATGGGAATGTAAAAAATAGAAAAAAAATTCAATTTAATAAATAACATGAGTTTCATAACTGGACAAGGTATAATCAATCTGAAAAAATAAATAACACACATTCCATGTTGTCAATAATAATGAATGAAATGCACCCAGAGATAATGGATGGGCACAACCCATTTAAATTAGGGTATCCAATAGTTATGTCTCATGAGTCTACTGATGAATCGAGGGGATATATATAAATGGGACCCACCCATGTCTTTCCTATCCAAATAATTTCACAAATATAAAATAATCAATTTATTTCATAAATACTGCGTCTTATCATGAAATCATTATATTTAGTACTGAATATAAATTCATCAATATTTTTTATATAAAAATGACTTAAATTAGATCATTATTTATATAAATTATATATTTTATAATAAATAAAAAATATGTGATCTGTATTTTTGAGATTTTGGAGATATTTAATTTCTAACAATCATATGAGAATGACATTTTGAAGGGAATGTTATTGACAACAAAAATGAATTAGGGAAGTCAATGTTAATACTATCCTTGGTAAAAGTATTCTTTAAACATCCAAAGGAAAAATGATAATTGTATCAACACAACATTCACCCATTATAGAAAGAATAAAAGGGTTTTTCCATTAATGAATAAAAATACCAAAAAAGATATTGGAAAAACATTATAGTGGAAAATATCATTTTCATTTTTAATGTTTTTTTGAAAAAACTTTCACAATAGTTTTATAAAATAAATTTCCTTTAATATAACTTGTTAGACTTATAGAATAATATTCTTAATATTGGAGTGTTCTTGAGGGCTATAAAATCCTATTAATATCATACACATTTAAATGAAGATTAATTTAACTTTTTTGGTAAAATCCAAAAGAACATTATTTTGAAAATGAAATGAATAATACATTAAGAAATAGAGTTTAATGTAATAATTTGTTAGAAATTATTTAGTGAATCATTTTTATGAGTTAAAATAATTTGAAAATGCATATAGAAAAATTTTTTTGTAGAAAATTTATTTCTGGATGAAGTGTGAAATGATGTTAGATCTTAATAAAAATATTTTTTAAAATATATCAATTACTAAAGAGTGAAATAAGACACTTTTTAATAAAAATATCATGATTAAATAGAAGAGAATAATATAAAAGCATTGATTATAAAATTTCCAAATAATTTTCATCAAAAGATATTCATGTTTAAATATTCTCGATTCTGATAAGATTATGAAATAAAAATTTACAATGATCAAAACATTGGAGTGACATTATTAAATGAATAAAATATATATATATCAAATTTAAATCCATATAAAAAATTATAAATGAATAATAACATATTAAAAATTATTTCCATATAAAATTATAGTATGAAAAAGAGAATAACTAAGTCATATTAACAAATTAAAATAAATTTAGATATTAAAATTCTTACCACATGGTAATTTATAATTAAATTTAAATTATATTAAACAATTAAATGTAATGAAAATGAAAATAACTTTAATTATTGATGAATTAATATACTTAATTAAAAATGTTAATTTTATACACCATTTAAATGAAATAGGTTCCTAACATACAAATATTTCATAATTATAGGAAATCGAGGAAAAATCTCTGGCCTTACACATCATTTTGGTTAAACATTCATTATGCTCTTTTAGGGTTTTAAAACATGTTATTAAATTATATCATAACTATATTAATATTTATAATATCAAATATTATCTTTTTATTAAATCTCACAACCATTTCATTAATAATATTTTATTAGTTTCATTGTATAGGTTGTCAATTGACATGTTTTCTCATTTATGATTTGTCATGAATGTTCTAGTAGTAATGCATGTAATATATCTCCCTAATATCTAGAATAATTATCATGAAATAATTATCATATTTGAAAATTAATTATTTCTTTAATACCAATAATAAATTTTTTTATTTAAAATGAACTACATTAAAATGTTGAGATGGTATGTCATATGTTTGCATGGGTAACGTTTCCATTTTTCAATGATCATTGTGGAATAAAGGTAAAATATATATTGTTTATACAAAAGGAAAGTAAATTAATAAAAATCATAAAATATTTTAATTTATACATATATATAAGAATGGTTGTTTGGGGATGACGATATGTTTACAATTCTCTGTTAAGCTGGAAGTCCACAAGTACACAAGCAATATTATCATATTTCAATGTTAGAAAGAAAATGACATGTTATCTATTAATAATGATAAAATTTTAGATTATTTCATAATTATTACATGTATATAACATATATTAATTAAATATTTCCTCATAACATTCCATGTAAAGTGTTAGTCGAAGAAGAATTACATCTCTTCATGAGGTGGTAGTGCTGCATATACATGAGCGACATGGTTGTATACCCTGTAGAATACAATGTAAAAGGTATATATTATATAATTACTCAATATATATAATTTTTTTAAAATATTTTATTTATATAAAATATATATATCATTATACTCAAATGAGATTGGTTTTAATGGAACAATTAATTCCATTAGTTTGCGAGGAGGTACTCCACCATACATACAAATGATGATTTCATAACCCATTTGATGGAAGTGTATTAAATTGTATATTATGATAATTTTATAATATAATATAGATATATGAATTATAATAATGATATTATATCTTTATATAATAATAATAATAAAGGTATATTGATAAATAAATAAAATAAAAACGATCATTGAAGAATATTACCTTTCATTTAGGTAACCTCATATGGTTTCTACAAAAGCCTTCAAAGGTTGTATTTATGACCAAAACAAGGATTCTAGGTTGATTAGAGGAAATATGGAGTTTTATATTTTTAGGTATTTATTTATCTAAATTGGTGTCGTGTGGTGAATAATAGACTATTTTTGGTGACTGTTTTTATTTGAAGTTAGTGGCACACTTATAATTTTTTAAATGAATGAATTCTATCAATATTTTCTTCACATAAAAGTCTAAAATATTGGCCCATTATTATTAATATAAGAGATAATATAAAAATATGTCCACAAAAAATATATATATTTAAATAAAATCTGTCAATTTAAACCTTATATCAGTAGTTTAACCTCCCATAAATCCATTTTTAACATAATCGCGGTAAATATTTTTTATTATTTTCAATATTATTTTTGGTAAAAATTTAAATATTCCTTATTAGAAAATATATGTTTTTATGATTCCAAACTTGGAATAAAATTTAACCAATCTCATTAATGTAATCATAAAAATTTAATTTAAAATTAATCCCACATACATGAATAGAAAGCGGGTCTTGGATGATTTTTCATTCAAATGTTAACAATGATTTTATATCAAATTGTATTTTAGAATAAATAAAATTACATAAATTTGATAAAATAAAATATAATTGAACTAATATTACATTAAAACAAATTAAAAATACAATTTTATTGTCTAAATAATTTAAATGAATATGTAGTATTTAGTAAAAAATATGTATATTTTATTATTCATCAAATAATGAAATTTTTTAGAATGTTATAAAAAATTCACCATAATCTAAATTTGATATTATGATTTGAAAAATGTTGTTTGTTTTTTCAGATAAATTTTTTAAGTGTTAAAAATTAATTTTAAATTATTTGTGTAAGGATTGAGTAAAATGACTTTACAAAAAATTCCACTTTTTTTCAGAAACATTTTTTCATCATTTAAAAGTTTTTTATTTTAAATAATTATATAACCATAGGTATCATAATTTATCATGTAATATCCGTACCTGAAAATTTGACAGTGATGTTATAATTCTATACTATGTTAGAGTTCATTTAGAATCTGGATTGCACATTCTGCAATTGATCAATGAGTTTAAATTAAAAGTAATATTTGTTTTGGGTTATTTATGATTGATCTTCCATGCCAAATACAATATAAAATACAATTTTATTAAATTATAATTATGGGGTGTAAAATAAATAATTTGACAAAAAACCAGTTTGAATGGAGGAAAAAATGTATATCCATGAAATTAAAAATGATGAACAATGAAAGGATATTTAATGAATATTAGGGGAATATGAACACTGAAAATGGAAAGAAACATGTATTACTTAAGGAGAAAGATTTGGGTTCGACAATATTCTAGACATAAATTCAACATTATTCCATCAATTTTACACCTCATGAATAATGAAAATAGATTTATTAGAAAATTGAAACATGTTTTAATCATATTAATTTATGTCACTATTTATCAATAATACTAACTAGATAATTTTTTTTATTTCTCTTGTGGGTGTTGTTGCATTTTGAAATTATTTTTGTCAATAAAAACATATATTTTCCCGAAATGTTCTCTATTTTGTTAAAGGTAACATATAAATTAGTCTTAAAAATTCCATAATGAAAATATTAGCATGTTTGTAAATTTATATATAATAAAAATAAAAATATTACAACACATAAGGTTATGGATTAAAAAAGAACAGGGGAATGTCCTCGTAGGCTGTTTACTAACAATTATTCAAAACGATTTCCAAAGGTAGAAGAAGAGAGTAGTTAAATATAAATAGATAAATAAATATTATTTTAATAGTTGGATAAATAAATTTATAAATTTATTATATACTTCCTAATTATTCATTGAGGATTTTTTTGTTAGAGTTTGATAAAGAGAGGAAGAGAATAGGAAAATGTAAAGAATAGTTGACGAAAACATACCTTCTTCTTCGTGTTTCTTCCAATGTATGAAACAAGATTCCCTTGATTATTTGAGTTGGATTACTCTAGAATACCCCAATATAGTCTCAATGTCAAAAGAAATATTATTGGTTATGGTAATCAGTTTTTCATATGGTTGGAGAAGTGGATTTTTAAGGGGATGGTGAGGGGTAATTTATACCTAATAATATAGAAAATTTTAGAATAATTTGTTTAAAAATAAATTATATACAAGGAAAACATTGTAATAGTAAAATTACAATGTTTTAAATCTCATATCAATATTATAGAATGTTTTATAATTTAATCCACTTTATAATATGAATTAAAAATTTTACAAAAAAAGGAAACTGTAAAAAGTGAAAAAAAATTTATTCTAAGTGAGCATTTTTTACTTAAGACATTGGAAAATATTTTTTGTTGGTTTGTAAATTAATTATATTTTTTAGTGATTAATTTATTAAATTAAATATATGATGAATGAACATCATGTTATTGAAATTATTATTTGATTATTACATTTTGAATGATGTAATTTAGGATATACTAGTATAGATGAAAACAATATTTTTATTATTCTCCTGAAAATTATTGTATTTCGGAAAATTACTAAAAATATATATTTAGAAATTTTATTATCAAATTTAAAAAGAAAATTTAATTTATAAAAATTCATTTCTTCCAACAGTAATTTTTTTATAAATATTCAATTTTTTTATGAAATCCTTTTAAATACTTTTTATAAAAATTTGCATATATTTTTTTTTATAGTTTTTTAATAATGATATATATTTTATGGAACAATTATATTTATATTAAATTTAATTAGTCCTGAAAAATATTATTTGGATAAAATTTTATTATTTTGAGGTCAAATTACAATTGAAACAATCATGTTTTTATTCCCAGTGGTCATGTTATTATTCCCAACTATCTTATTACCTTTTTTAGTGGCTAGATTAGTATTACCAATAGCCAGGTTACTATTCTAGTGGTTATCATACTATTCCAGAGGTAACAATTAATTTTTGAAATATTAATTCATTTAGTCATTCAAAATTCAACACAATTCCTCTAATGTTTCAATTTTTCCATTTTCAATAATTTGATTTGTTTAGTAGTATTTTGTTTCTTTATTATAGTTTTTTTCATTTGGGTGATACTTATTGTAGATTAGGGTGATTCATATTTTCCCATTCCTCTTTTAGTAATTTATATTATCTTTTCTATTCTATTGGTTTTTAATTTCATTTGTTTGTTTTCTGATTAATGTAAAAATATTTATTAATGGAATAAATTTTTTTAGTTTCCTTATGAGACACATGTGTATAATAATATATAGTTTGATATATCACACAATTTTCTCAAGAAAAAAAATTTATATACCTTGGGTTGTCATAAAATATATGGATAGATAACCATTAAATTGAAAAGTATTTTGGTGACTAAGAGATCAATATTATTTTTGATTATGTTTAATATATTAGAAAGAATATATGATTTAAATAAATAAATGTCATTGTCTGGAATATAGTTTTATTTGGGGATTAAATATAAAGTAAACTTGAATAATAATATAGGTTTTACTGTGGTTTTATAGTGATTCATGTTATATTATAAAATTATTAGTAATTTTTTTTGTATATAAGATTATGTTATATATTTTTGGAATATTTGAGATTATGAGTGATTAGTGACATAAAAGGGTAACTAGTTGTTTTTGGTCATGGAAGAGTATATAATCAAATAATTTGGATTTTGGTTTATGAATTTTTTCATTTATAGTTTTTAATATTTTTTAGAATAATTATTTACATAATTATGTATGATTAACATTAGGTGGTAATTTTTAGTTTTTGATGATTTTTTATAAACATTTACTCATATTGGTAATTATATTAATAGGTGACAAAACTTTTGGTTTTGATTAATGTGTATAGACATGTGGAATAAATTTTCATAATTTTTTTGATCTTGCGATTCAGTAAGAATCATTAAATTTTAGGCAATTTTTAGAATCCTTTTAGAACTAATTAAGTATTAGGGATTACACTATCACCAATATGTATCATATGAAAAATGGATGGAGCATCAAGGGTTAATCGTGGAACATGAATATTAGCATCATATTTTATAAATTCTAATGGTGATTTATTTGGAAAACATTATGTTCCATATGTTAGTATTACCTCTATTGACGCTAAAATTATTGGCCTGGTAAATGTTGAAGAAATTGGAAGATAATGATGTTGGTGAAATTCATAGTTGGAATGAATTCTACACTGGTTTTGGAAGTTATCAGAAATGGGTCTATTAATTTATCATCGATGCTTAATGCTATATGGATGAAATGTATTTAGAGTCTCTCATCCCAAAACAATGTCATTAAACATTTATTTCAATAATCCAAATATATGAATGTTGTTCATGATAAAATGGTGCAATATGTAATGATATTATTGGGACCAATGTTTTTTCAGATGAATTTTATTCTTCATTACAATGATATACCTGTAAAATGACATTAATAATACCTTTGTAACTTTATTTTAGTAAAATTAATGATTCCTTTTCTCATTCATGACTCTCAATATTCCTTAAAAAAATTATTTTTACCCTACCTGAAAATTTTATAATGGTAATTTATCTTGTGACCATAAGAAACGAATGAAAAGTGCTTGAATCCAAAAAATTAAAAAAATTGTGGGAATAGATCATAAAATTACATTATCTCACATTGTATATAGTTTTTATAAAATAATTCTTCAAAATAAATATATAGTATTTTTAATCCAACGATTTTTATTTGTAACATATATCTTAGTTATGAATGTATGGTGTAAGAAATTCATTCAATAGTTTGAGTATTATAATCGTAAAATAATGGATCCAAAATATTTAGGAAATGAAATGTTTTTGTGTCTTAAAAATTACTTTAATGTCATTTTCAAAATAAAATTTATTCTATGAGGATTAAAATGTTTTTCATTCTTTTTACTTATATTTTTCTTTTACTCTATTTAATTGATTCTAAAAATGGTTTAATAAATTTTCTTTAGAATAAGATGAAATTATTAGGAAATAGTTTATTTTTTGGGGGTAGAATGTAATAGCCTATTATTTTAAAATATATGTTTTTACTCTGAAAAATTCTATGTTTTATAGTGTTTGTGATAGAAATAGTTGAGCTTAAATGAACTATAATATATTACAGATATATTATTATATATATATATATATATATATATCATTACCTAGTTGCTGAGTTTCTGAGTGTGAATATGAGTAACCAAATTATGAAATATATCTGGAGAAAATTTCCCTTATAAACTTTATTGATCATTTTATAAGAAATAACTACACACTTTTGAATGATAATAATAAAATCACCAAAGTGTATGAATAATTATGGTTCAAAATGGCCATTTTCTTATAAAACTATGTTTTTATAATATTTCCTATTTTTATATGAAAAGAAAAAATTATGAATTTTTAAATTATAATTTTATGTAATGAAATTAATTATTGTATTCATCATATCAAAATTATCATAGAGTTAAATTTTGAGTTTTTTTATAAATAGTTGAATTTTTGGTGAATAATGAAAAATATCAATTTTAAAAATAATTCCACTTTTATGAAATTATCACGATATTATAATAAATTTATTTTCTATGAATAATTTTTTATTAAAAAAATATATATTAAAGAGGCAATATAATTAATTTAAAAATAAAACATTGAACATTGAAATTTTGTTTGACATTTTGGAAGTCCAAAGTATGTATTTATTAAATTAAATATTATTTTCAATACTTCTATTTTATTCATCCTTTTCACAAGGATAAATACAATTTTTATTATTCCAAAATTTTATATAAGTATATGTTTCATTAAAATAATTTAATTAATTCCACTATAATTTTAATTAAACATGTTTTTTTGTATAAAGTCCATTTTATTCTTAAAATGTGCATATTAAGAAAACAAGTCTTCATTAAATTTTGATAACTTATAATTGAATTAGATTTTTACCACTTATATAAATTGAATAATAATAAATGTATTCCATATTTGCGATCATAATTATAATTTTTTTTGTTCAGTTTTAATTCATGTTTGATAACAATGAGTAGAAATAATGGTAATAGTTTATCACCACCATTAAATAGAAATTGGTTTGATCTGGGTTAATATTTTATAATATGGTCCCAAAATCATTAAAAAAATCATATTATTACATTTTATGATTATATTACTACATAAATAGTCATATCTTAAAAATATATGGCAATATGGTTCCATTTTCATTTGATAATTATCATTAAAATATTTTATGTGATGAATAAGTATAAAATACTAGTCAATTTAATTAAATATATATAATAGGTTTTAATAATAATTAAAATATTTCATTTGGGTTTCATTTAATGGTGAAAAATAATTTTAATAATATATTTTTTTAATTCATGGTTTTGGTATATTAACCTAAAATCATTATGCATTCCTGATGTGGTTCATATGAAAGATGTTGAAAAATACATTTAAATAGTTTTAACATAATATATATTATGTTTTTTAGATAAATTAATGTATTTAATTATTTTAATAGATAAAAACTAAATATAAATAATCGCTTAAAATTTAAAATTTTAATTTCAAGATAATGTTTATATTTATAATGTTAAAATATTGTAATTATTTTAGAAATGAAATTGAGGATATTTTATGCTAAAGAATATTGAGTGGATTTTTTATCAACTCGTGATTTTTAAAAAAAATCCAAATGAATGTTAATTCTATAGAATATAAAAATCATTGGGTATTTATAAATGTTCCCTTCAATAATTACATTACTGACTATTAAATAGTATATCTCTTGTTACCATTGTAAGGGTTAAAAATGTTGAAAAGGGTGATATCTAATGAAATAGGTGTTGAAATGACCAAAAACAATTATTAATCATATTACCAATTGTAAATATACCCTATATAATTCAAAAAACTAACAATATATCTTATTTTAATGCAAATATCCTTAATGGTGACCTTATATTATTTTGACATTTAGAATAATTAAAAGTGTTTTACTATGGTCACATACAATAAAGAACGTCTTATCCTCTCTTATTCATAGCATATTGAGACACTTATATTAAAAATTACTTCTTTTATCTATCAGAAACATACATATCAATGTAATATAGGTTTTTTCATCTGAAATGTTCATTTCAAGGGTGTATATGATGATATCTAGAAGTGATTTCTTAATGAAGTGGTAATCATCCCCTAAATGTTTTTTTGTTTTCTTCTTCTTCCACCTAATGTAAATATTATTTAATCATACTAACATAGTTATATCTATAAAAATATATTAATAATATGTTTTTATGTTAATATAATAACCATTATATACTTATCACTATTCATAAGGGAAAATGAAATCATCATTGTGGGTAACACCCTGACCCATGAAGCCCAGAGTCATAGAATTATTACGTATCATTGGAATGATCACAAAAGATCAAGTCTCGAATGACCAATTAGTTTAGTAGACATAGAAGTAATAGATACATTCATAAGGTTTACATTAAATAATAAAATGAAAAACTACAATAACAATGTTTCCACAGACCACACTCATATCCCCTCAGACTATCCCTACAGGTCTGTCATAATATACTTCTTCACATCCTAGGAAAAATAAAACACAGAAGGGGTGAGCTCAGATGCTCAGTAAGGGTAATTATATAACAATAACATTCATAACAAATCATAAACATTTAAGGAAATGTATAAAACTAAAACAAAAGCCTTTTAAACATGATATTTAACATAACATGGAAAATATAAAATCAATATAATTCAATTTACTTACTCACATGGATATTCTACTGGTCGAATAATCACATGCAATATCAATAGACACTTTCATAATGATGGAATGCATAATGCCAGACTTTCATATCCACATAGTCAAGCCCTTGTTCCATGATTACAAATAATATTTTTGAAGGCCTTGTGCCAAGACACTAGTTTATGTCACAAGACCTACCGATGCATCAGGGAGATATAATAGGCTCCACCTGTCACATACTATGTCCAATGCATCGCTCAGATGAACAAGTTTAAACATAACATAAACATTTGTATTAAAACTACATATGATATGTCATTACATTCTCCATAAACCATTAATGGTATAAAAATAACACATACGTTGTCAAACATATCACAAAACCTTAAATACAATATGTATGTTTTGTATTATAATAAATCAAATTAAAATAATCTTTAAATCCATCAAAAGATGTTGACAAGGATGAAATCAAAACTATTTTAGAGAAATATCTATTTTTGAAATCATTTAAAAGTCAGCTAATTATAAAAGAAACATTTAGATTGAAAAAATTCTTATTATCTTATAATGGATGCTTCGAGGATTTTATAATGGTGGAAAATAGTTGTACTCGCCTTATAAGTTAACAAAATACATTCTTACATTAATTTTGTCGAAACTGTTAAAAAGGACATTGTTTGGAAAACATCAAAAATATTCCTTTATGATCATATTATAAAAAGTCAAAAAAGAGTATAAATAAATTTAACCCATAGTCTATAAAATAGTAATAATGTTTTGAAATACATTTTTAAGAATCATGGATGTGGATGATGAAGAGGTCGCAGTAGATAATTACGTATAACAACCTTGGATAATGAAGAGAATGTGAAATAAACCCTTAACATGGAAATTTCCCTGTTAGAGGTTAGGTTAACCTCTTGAATAATATTTAAAACCTTTTTATTATATTATACAAGAATCATATAGATAAATATGATTTTATATATGATCTTCTAATATTGATTTGTTAATAATATTTTAGTATTATCGTCATTTCATGTGTTCACTTACTCATTTTATTTTATATGTTTTGTTACATAAGCATGTTTATTATGGATAGGTTGTACATTATTCATATCTAAAATGATATCATGTCCTTAAAAATTATGTTTATTAATCAGATGAAAATTAGTCTTGAATGGATACGATGGGGGAATGAATCTCATCGCGTTCGTGGAGACTGTAATCCTTACGTACGCACGAGCGACAATATCATTCTTTTGATATTAAAATCTTTTATAATTGGATGGTATATCATATATACAGAATCATTATCTTGTTATATTTATTATTTACATCAATTATAAATCATTGTTATACCCATCCAAATAATATTGTATGGAATAACAACTACACCACAACGTGGAGATGGTAAGTCATACGTACGCACGTATGGTGACATGTCAATAAAAGGATGGATAGAATAATTAATATGGTTGTACCATATTTATTATAACATAAAAGAATATAAAATACATGGGATTTATTATTTTAAAAAATAAACAACATATAATGAGGAAGTGGAAGAAGAAAGGAACTTGAAAGAGGTGATGAAATATTTACCTCTTCTTCGGGTTCCTCCTATTTATTTGATCAAAAGGGATCCTTAGGTTGGATTTAGGACTAATGGAATGCCTCTAAGATTAAGGGAGGATAGTTGAGAGGGTATTTGGGCAGGATTTTGCGGAGATAAAAACCTTTGAAGGTGTGAATTTTAGAGAAGGGGAAGTTCTTTTTTATAAGAGGGGTGAGGGGCACCTTAGGAAAAACATAAAATATTATTTTATAGTAAATTCATATTTGGTTGATAATGGCTATAAAGTGACTTATTTTGAGGCTAGGGTTTGTATGGGTTTAAATCCATTCAACCAATATATTATAGATAGGTTTAGGACATCATAATAACCTTATTATTTATATTTAACTATTATTTAAATATTTTGACATTTACCATGTCTCTTTGTATTTTTATATTATAAGGATAATAATATTACTATAACAAGCCAATAGAACCCCATGTGGTTCATTATTAATATATATAACCTTATCAATGTCATTTGGCATAACCATAGATTTTTAGAAATATAATATCAATTAATAATAAAATATTTGTTATAAAAACACTTTTTGTCAATTTTGACAGTATTTGGTATTATTTTAAATTTAAAACAACATTACTACTTCATAAAAAATAATTTAAATAACCATAACATGTCTTATTAACCTATAAAATTATTTTAATTAATTAATAGTCTAAAATTATATTTATTTAGGTATGTAAAGTATCAACTATTTAAATATTTTATTAATAAGGTAATTACTGCATCACCATTGTGTCATATATAAACTAAATTATTTAATGTCTAAAAATTATATATAAATTAACATTATATAGGAAATCATTTTATATTTTTAATGAATATTCATAATAGAATTTATCTTATGTATAACCCTATATTAAAAATGTTTTAGTTATTATACTTTGATTTTAACTCTTTTATCTTTTATTTAAATAAAATAAAATTAAAAGTCTTAATCTAATCCATGTTAACCAAAGAGGTTCATATTTTATTCCTAATGTTGTTTTTGGTCCAATTATACTTATCAATTAGAATGAGGACTTGTGTTAGTGTAATAATAATATCATTTTTACCCTTAATTTCGCTATTTACTTTTAACCGTGGTAAATAAAAATAAAATGTTACTATTCACCAAAAATTATTTTCATCATATTGCACCACATTTTTCTTACTGATATCAATTGTTTCTATCAAAATTTTGAAATTACACTAAAAAAAGTGGTAAAATTATGTTTTTTGTGAATTTGAAAATTCTCTTAGGAGTTTGGTAAAAGATGGTGAAAAGTTCAATAAAATTATTATATATCTACAATTATTATAAACTGAATCAAATGAATTAACATGAACTTATAAATATATATTATCAATCTATTTTGACATAAAATAAATTTAAATAAAATAAATAATTATTTAAATAAAAATTTTGTTTGAAATAATAACTCAGTGTTTTTCACTATTTATCAAAAATTGAACGTTTTTAGAAAAATTCCAAAAATTCACCATAAGCTAATTTCGATATTCCAAATCCAAAAATAAAGTCAATTTTGAATGATAAAATTTATAAAATTTTAAAAAGTGGGTATTACTATTCATAATGGCTAGTTGGATTGGTTGTGGTGTGTTAGAACTCGAGGTTGCGTACAACACACACTAATGTATTATTCAAAGAGAAGCATATAGTAGAACCATGTGGTGTTACATTCTCCCCTACTTAAAATAATTTTGTCCACAATATATCTACAATATTACTTGCATAAAATGAATCAGAGGGTTCTTCATCAAAACTTCCTTGGGTTCCCACATTGCATCTTCCATTTTATGGTTTCTCTATTGAACTTTTAATAGGCGAGTTGTCCAGTTTCTCAACACTTGTTCTCTTGAATTAAGAATCTTGACAGGCTCTTCACAATAAGATAGATCAGGTTATAGTTCTAATTCCTCATAGTTGAGTACATGTGTTGGGTCCGGGATTTATTTTCTCAATAGTGAGACGTGGAACACATCATGAAAATTGGAGAGACTTTGCAACATTGCCAAACGGTAAGCTATAAAAACAAATCGTTATAGAATTTAGAAAGGTTTGATGTACCTGGGAATTAATTATCCCTTTCTAATGAATCATATAAGACCCTTCCATGGAGGTACCTTCAAGTAAACATGGTCTCCTACCTTGAATTCTAAATCATTCGTTCTATTATCGACACAACCCTTCCGCCTACTTTAAGCTACTTTGATGTGGGTTTGGATTACCTTCACAATTTCCATCATTTTCTCCACAAGTTATGGGACTACATGTTTTCATTCACTATCATCATCCCAACAGGTTGGTGTGTGAAAACTTTTTCTGTATAACGCTTTATATTTTACCATCTGAATACTGGAATGGATCCTATTGTTATAAGAAAATTTTACCAAAGGTAATTATTGTAACCACATTCATTGAAATTCAAGTGAGCATGATATCAATATATCTTCTAATGTTTTATTAGTTCATTCTTATTGTCCATCGGTTTGGGGGTGGTAGGCAGTGCTCAATCAAAGTTCAGTCTCATGGTCTTGCTGAAGACTTTTCCAGAATCATGAGGTAAAACGTAGATCATGATCAGAAACAATCAATAGTGGTAATACATGAAGTCTTAAAACTTCATTAATATATTGTCATTCTAAAAGTTCCAGTGGTAAATCTTACCTTATAGCAAGAAAATGTGATGACATGGTAAGATGATCAATAATGACCCATATTGCATCTTTCCTTCTAAGAGTCTTTGGCAGTCTCATGAAAAATTCCATCATTATATTGTTCTATTTCCACTCTGATATGGGAAGAGGTTGCATGAATCCTCCAGGTTGTTGCCTTCCAGCTTTCATTTGTTGGAAAACCATACAACTCGATACAAAATCAGCAATATCCCTCTTCATGTTGTCCAATAAAAAATGTTCCTTCAATTCTCTATACATTTTGGTTCTCCCAGGGTGTATAGAGAAATAAAAAATTTGAGCATCATCCAAAAATTCCCTTTTAGATCAGGTATATCAGGAACACAAAGTCTCTTCCCAAATATCAAAATTCCATCTTCATACACAATGTCACTCAATCTCCCATCATTAACAGCTTTAATATTTTTTTGAAACTCTTTATCACCGGTCTGAGAACTCTTTATCATTTCTAATAAAGATGTTTTGGCTACCATTTGAAAAACTACTAATGTTTCACCTTCCATGGATATTCTCATATCCATATTTACTAGATCCATGTATATAGTATCCTTTTAAACTCCCATCTTGTTCAAAACTCCATGATCATTTATAATCAAATCATCTTCCACCTTATTTTCCCTCCCCATGTGGTAGTGTATTATGCAATCATAATCCATTAGTAGTTTATGCCATCTCCTTTTATTCATGTTGAGTTATTTATGTGATAAAATATACATAAAACTCTTGTGATCGGTATATATCTCACATTTTTTACTATAGAGATAATGTCTCTATATCATTAAAGAAAATATTACAGCTGCTAACTCAAGATCATTAGTAGGATACTTTCACTCTTGAATTTTTAGCTCTCGTGCTGCATAGGAAATAACCATACCATTCTACATATGGACACAACCAAGTCATTTCATTGAAGCATCACTATAAATAACAATCACATCATTCACTGATGGTAGAGTCAAGGTAGGAGCATTGAATAATCTTCTGTTCAGTTCTTCAAAACATTCTTCAAACTCTTTTGTCCAATCTAATTTAACCCCATTACATGTGAGATTCATTAATGGGTTATCCAATCGGGAAAAATTCTGGATGAAACGTCGATAATAACCTGTTAAACCAATAAAATTTTGTTCCTCAGTTATAATCATCGGCGATGTACATTCTTGGATTACTCTTGTCTTAGAAGGATCAACAGAGATTCCATCCTTAGAGACAATATGGGCAAGAAAAAATCTCCTGAATCCATAATTCACATTTGATAAACATCCAATATAATTCAAATCTTCTAAGATTCATTAGAATAATGAGCAAGTGATTTTCATAATCTTGATAGCATTTAGAGTATACCACGATATCATCAATAAATACCACTACAACGTCATCAAGATATTCCTTGAAAACCCTATTCATTGGATCAATGAAGACAGATGGTGCATTAGTAAATCCAAAAGGCATTACTATAAATTCGTAATGCACGTACCCAGTTAGAAATGCTGTTTTCGGAATTTCTTCCTTCATCACACACAACTGATGATAACCAGATCAAAGGTCAATCCTTGAAAAGTATTGAGCTCCATGATTTTGGTCGAATAAATAATCAATGCGAGGTATGGGATACATTTTCTTTATTATTATAACATTGATCTCCCAATAGTCAAAGAAGAACCTCATAGATCAATGTTTTTTTCTTAACAAAAAGGATATGGGATCCCCATGGAGAAACACTAGGTAGAATAAATCCCTTATTACTCAATTACTAGTTTTGTTTATTTAGTTCCACTAAATTTGTAGTGACGATTCAATAAGGGGTATTTGATATGGGACTTGAACCAGGAATTATGTCAATGAAAAACTCAATTCCTCATTCTGGATGATGTCCAGGTAAATGCTCTGGAAAAAAAATGCTCATATTCTTTCAAAATATGTAAATCCTCTATTTGAACATTAATTTCCTCACCAACAGTTATTTCATTCTCTTCCTTCCCAATAATTGAATTTAGTTGAGCGATTGGGGGTCGATCTAGATAAGAATAAGATTGTGACAATTCTTCTTTAAATATAATGCATTCATTATCATCATCATAAAAAATATCAACCTCCTTCTTCTTACAATTAATTATTGAATCATGGTCTAAAAACCAATCCATACCTGCGATTATTTCAAATTCAATCATGAGTATGGCGATGAGATCAACATATAAATAACATTTATATCCCCTAATGAAGACTTATTCACAAAACATTGTTGAAATGATACTTCCCTTAGGAGTTTTGACTGACAACTACCTTGTTAATTCAAATTTGAAATATATAATTTACATAGAAAACTGGGAAGATATGAAACAATGCGATGATCCATAATGAAATAAATCATTGGAAAAAATTTAGGAATCCATTAAATTACCTGCCACTATGTCTTTTGGAGCTTCAACCTCAGCAGTAGTGATATCATAGGCTTGGACTTGATCCCTTGGCCTATTCTAAGGTATGTTCCCTTGACACACAGAACATTCCTTTTCATAATTCCCCCTTTCTTTACATGTTTAGAATTCAACATCTACAACCTCTTTCTTCCCCTTGCAATCACGAGATTGGTGGATTTTTCACCACACTTGTAACAGAATCCCATTCCCTTCAGGCATGTAAAAGGGTGTTCCATCCCACATTTATTGTAGGATGTATATTCAACTTTTCCCTTATTCCCCTTATTTCAATTTCCATAGTGTATAATTGATCTCTTCTTCTCTTGCTTTGCTTTAAAGTCATTAGACTTAGAGAATTCTTTTTCTGTCTTGATAGCACGTGCAACAATATCTTCGTATGATGGGAAGGATTCTGAAGAAAATTATAGATAGAGAAATGGTTTCAACCCATCAATTAAATGATCAATCTTAAATCTTGGGTTATGTATATAATATGCAGCATGCCTCGCTACCCTTGTAATGTTATCCTCATACTTTGTGACATTTTCATCCTCCTTTTTCCTCAGACTTAGAAATTTCCTTTCCATATCTGCTCGATGGTCATAAGGAAAGTATTTTTCTATGAAAATACCATTAAACTCTGTCAATTCCATTTTGATACTTCATCATATTCCTTTCTATTTTGAATCAATGACCACCATTGATCAGCATCTCCAGTGAGGCAATAAACTGCCAGGACTACTTTTTCACTTTTGCTACTCCCCAATCTGTGGAATATTTTTACTAAGGAATTTATCCATTTCCCAGCTACTTGTGGATTTGTACCCCCATTGAATGTTGGAGGTTATTTCCTCATGAAGCGATCTATCATTGATCCTCCACACTACAGATCAGGCTGATCTATACAGGTATAGTTATTATTCATAACTTCAGTGAGTTTTCCCAATATGGTGATTAGTTGTTCAGCGCTAGTTGTATCACCAACTCCACTATAATTATCTTGAGTAGGAGGGAAATCCCTAAATGGAGTGTGTGCATTGATATGGTTTCCATTCCTTCCACTAGGCTCCATTTCGAAATAATGGAATAAAATATATTTCTTTATGATTAAAAATACATAATTCCCAAAATGTAAAAAACATAACATAAATTTTACATTTTATGGATATAATCCATAATCATAAAAATGTTTTCTTTGAGAAGTATATAATCATAAACCCTTCATAATTGTTTTTAATGAAAATGAGAATTATCCTAAGCATATCCCCTAGGAGTGTCGTAACCAAGAGTGCAGCAAGGTCCATTGTCGTGCACCAGTTCATCATTCATGTATAGATCAAAGTGGTGTTTTTAGGATTTACATCTAGGTATATTTGTGGCAGAGCCACCCCTACCAGCTCATATCTAGAAAAGGATTTATTGGTTGGAAAACTCACAAAATCTCTAAAATACCAAAATTCTAGGATGTTCTTCTATACAAATCTCCAAAGTCTATCTTAGGGTAATGCGCTCTAATCAGAGTTTTTCTAAATCTACATTCCAAGGTTTGTACTACAGTTCTTTTGATAACAACTATAACGCCCCAACCTCAAAATCCCAGAGTCGGTGCATTATTACATATCATTGGAATTATTATAAAAGATTAAGTCTCTAAAGGCCAATTAGTTTAATAGCCTTGTATATACTAGATAAATTTTTAAGGGTTAAATTACATCATAAAATTATAAAGTACAACAACAATATTTCCATAGACCACAATCATATCCCATCAGACTATCCCTATGGGTCATTCATAATATACTTCTTCACATCCTGGGAAAAATAAAACCTAGAAAAGAGTGAGCTCAAATGCTCAGTAAAGATAATAATATATAGAAATCTTTCATAAATAAGAATAAACATTTAAGGAAAAGTATAAGACTAAATAAAAATCCTTTTAAAATTTGTCTTCAGCATAATATGAAAAAGATAAAATCAAAATAATGCCATTTACTTACTCACATGGATATTATACTAGTCTAATAATCACATGCAATATCAATAAACACTTTCATAATGATGGAATGAATAATGCAAGACATTTATAACCAAATAGTCAAGGCCTTGTGCCAAGACTAAAAATAAGATTTTGTCATGGCCCTATACCAAGGCACTGGATTGTCTCATGATACCTACCGATGCATCGAGGAGCTATAATGGTCTCTACTTGTCCCTTACTAAGTCCAATGCATTTCTAATATGAATAGGATTAAACATAACATAAACGTTTGTATTAAAACTAGCATAAGAAATGTCCATACTTTCTCCATTAACAATGAATAGTATAAAAAGAACACATCCACAGTCAAACAAATCCAAAAAACTTCAATACTATATGGATGTTTTTTATCATAATAAATCCACTTTATGTAAGCTTAAAATCCATCAAAGGATGTTGACATAGATGAAATAAATACTATTTGAGAGAAATATATCTTTTTGAAATCATTTAAAAGTCACATAATTATAAAAGAAAACATATACATTGAAATTATTCATATTAGCTTTTAAGGTATGTTTTGACGATTTTATAATGGTGGAGAATAGCCGCACCCACCGTATTAGTTATAAAAAGATATTCTTACCTTAACATTGTCGAAAATGTTAAAAAGTATCTTGTTTGGAAAACAACAAAATGATTCCTTTATAAACATCTTAAAAAAAGTCATAATAGGGTATAAATTACTTTCACACATATTCTATAAAATAGTAAGAATGTTTTGAATTACATTTTTAATAAACATCGATGTGGATGGTAAAAAGGTCCTAGTAGATAATTATGCATAAACAACCTCAGATAATGAAGAGATTGTGAAATAAAACTGTACCATGTACTTTTACTTCTTTGAGGGTCGGTTAACCTCCTATATAAAATTTAAATCATTGTTAATAAATTATAAAATAATCATATACATAAATATTATATCATATATGATTTTCTAATATTTTTTTGTTAATAATATTTTAGTATTATCGTCGTTCCGGGAGTTCACTTATTCATTTTCTTTTATATGTTTTGTTACATAAGCCATATCTTTTATTGATAGGATGTCTATTATTAGTATCTAGAATGATATCAAGTCCTTAAACATTATTTTTAATCATAAAATGAAAATGAGTCTTGAATGGATACGATGGGGAATGAATCTCATAGCATTCGTCGAGACGGTAATACGTACGTATGCACGAGCGACAATATCATTCATTTGATGTTAAAATATTATATAATTTGATGTTATATCATATATACAGAACCATTATCATGTTTTATTTATTATTTACAACAATTATACATCATTATTATACCCATCCAAATAATAATGTATTAAAAAACAACTATACCACAACGTCGAGACGGTAAGCCATACGTACACATGTATAAGGACAAGTTATTATAAGAATGTATAGACTAATATATATGGTTGTACCATATATATAATTACATCACAGTATATAAAAGATACTGGAGTTATTATTTTAAAATGGAAACAACAATGAATGAGTACGTGGAAGAAGAAAGGAACTTGAAAGAGGCTATGAAATATTTACCTCTTCTTCGGGTTCTTCCATTTGATTTGATCAAAAGGGCACTGTAGGATGGATTTATGATTAAAGGGATGCCTCTAGGATGAATGGAGGACAATTTAGAGGCTATTTTTCTAGGGGTTGGCCGAGCCAAAAGCGTTTTAAGGTGTCAATTTGAGATAAGGGGAGTGCCCTTTTATAAGAGGGGGAGGGGCACCTTAGGAAAAGAATATTATTTTTTAAAAAATTCATATTCAGTTTATAATGCCTCCAAAGTGACTTATTTCGAGGATAGGGTGGGTATGGGTAGAAATCATTTCAACAAATAGATTTTGGATAGGATTATGTCACCATATTAACCTTATCATTTATATTTAACTCTTAGTAAAATATTTTGACATTTACCATGTCTCTTTGTATTTTTATATTATACGGTTAATAAACATACTATAACTAGACAAGTGAACACCAAGTGGTTAATTATTAACATATATAACCTTATCTAAGTCATGTGGTTGATCCTTATATTTTTAGGTATAAAATGTCAATTAATAATATAATATTTCTTTTAAAACTCTTTTATGTCAATTTTGACAGTATTTGGTATTTTGTAGTTGTTAAATTCATAACAACATTATTACTTCGAAAGAAATCATTTAATCAACCCTATCATGTCATATTAACCTAGACAATCAGTTTAACTAAATAAAAGTCTCAAAATACATTTATTTGGGTATTTAAAATATCAACTAGTTAAATATTTAATTAATAAGGATATTACTGCATCACCATTGGGTCTATATAAATTAAATTATTTAATATAAAAAATTATAAATAAAATACCATTATGTAGGAAGTATTTTTATATTTCAAATTAATATTTACAATAAAAATTATCTTATGTATAACCATATATTAATTTTTTTTAGTTATTAAACATTGATTTTAACTCTTTTAACTATTATTTAAATGAAATAATAATAAATGTCCTAATCTAATTTAAGTGGACCAAAGAGGTTCATATTTTATTCCTAAGCTTGTTTTTGGATGATTTGTGAATATCTAATAGAATTAGTAAATGTTTTAGGCTAATAATAATATCATTTTGACCATTAATTACCCTATTTACTTTTAATCGTGGTAAACAAAAGTAAAAAGTTACAATTCACCAAAAATTATTTTCATCTAATTGAAGAAAATTTTTATTACTAATATCAACCACGTCTCTCTGATTTTTGAAATTACACTCACAGAAGTGCTAAAATTTTGTTTTATGTGAATTTTCAAATTTTCCTAGGAGGTGGGAAGAAGACAGTGAAAAGTTCGATAAACTTATTATATATATAAAATTATTATAAACTGGCTCCAATGAATTACATTGAACTTATATATATATTATGTATCAATAATGACCTAAAATAAATTTAAATAAAATAAATAATTATTTAATTAAAAATTGTGTTTTAAACAATAACTCAGTGTTTTTCACTATTCGTCAAAAATTGAATGTTTTCAGAAAAATACCAAAAATTTACCCTAAGCAAATTTTGATATTTCGAATCAAAAAACTGACGTCCATTATGAATGAAAAAATTTATATAATTTTCAAAAATGGGTATTAATATTCATAACGACTAGTTTGATTGGTTTTGGTGAGATAGAATTCGAAGTTGGGTACAACACACACTACTGTATTATTCGAAGAGAAGAATATTGTGGAAGATTTGGGTGTTAGATCATGTGTACTAATGAACTACCTTCTCTACAACTTAAGTATTTTATTTTTCATCAGTTCCTCTCATTAATGGATAAATTTATTGATTTAATTATAATATATTATGTATTATGTAATGTTTCTGATTTTTTAAATACCAAGTGTTATCTACCTTTTTTACCTCAAGTCAGTTAGAAGATGATAGTCTCTCTCGTGAATTGTGTGGACTACCACATCGATAAATGGATGAGATTTGGATTGAATATTTGATTTATAAGGAAATAAAAATAGATTTAATGAATACATATGATATATAATACATAATTATTATAAAATATTATTGAATTATTATTTATGTATATTGTTCGCACTACAAAAAAGAGAATACATCACAAATGTGTATGTGTAGACAACCGCCTCCATGAGGTGATATAATTCATATTTAATTACCAAATTATAGGAATTGTTATAAAATTGATTATAATTAGTTAATTACATAATTTTTAAATTATTATTATTCACCATATGATTGAACTATGAAAAGGATTCAAGTACATGTACCACATAACTAATACATGAAAGGGAAATAGAGCAATTAGAACCATAATAAAAATTTTAAGGAAATATAGTCAGTAAATGGATGAATGTAAATTATAGGGGAATAAAATATTGTAATATTAGTATAAATATTTTTATATTTTAGATTTATTATAAATATTTTTATTATAATAGAGGCTAGGAGCCTGTGTGATGCGATTTAGGACTCAAGGTAAGGGTTTCTTGTATCACTTTTATTTTTTCTATGAAAAATTCCTTTGTCACATTTTATTTCATTCTTATGACATATATCAATTTCATAATTTTTTTATTAATATAATAAATAATATTATGGTTATTTATTATTCTTTATATGGTTATTTAATTCAAAATGGTTCTATTCCATGATTACAAAACAGTAAGGCTTATTCATCTAAAAAAAATTTATTGAGACATTTTGGATGTTATACATCTATTTGTGTTTATATGATTCATATAATACCCATATGATATCTTATAATTTTTATATATTCATATTCATGATTTTTACGGATTTATTTAAAATTCTATTCTTTCTTGTGGTTTATGATTTAAAACACAATACAGAGGTAAGTATTTATGTTACAATCAATTTTCTTGTCCAGATTAACAATATTAAACATAGAATTATGAAAATTATATGATTAATATACTTTAAAACCTATTTTTCATATACACTAGTTATTTATATGGTTTTAATGTTTTCATACATTTTATATTCATTTATAATTAAATAATTGAGTTTTTTTTTGAAAAGTCTTCCTTATTACTCTTTTTAGATAAGGAATCCTTCTCTTCAATTTCCATGTTCATGATAATAATTTAAATAAGTTACATTTTCATGGATACAATGAATATTTAAATTGAAATTAAACTAAATTTTAAATTCCATTATAAATATTATAAATATTTTTTTTTTCTGAAAATGTTTTTAACAACATTATAACTAATTTTGGAAGGGACACATGGTTTTAACATTTACTTAATGAATATATTTACCCAGAATCATGACCATTACTCTCAATGAATTCTATTTTACATTTCTCCATGCATAATATCAAATAATACATTTTTCTAAATTTTCTATAACTTTATAAATATATCAATGGAAATGATTATTTTATCCTTTTTCAGGGAAAGGATCCAATATTATTTCAATGGTAATTTTTACCTATTACAATATACTTTGTTGTTTATTATTCTCTACTTGTGTTATTTTTAAATAATACCATACTTTTTTATCTTTGGATAACATATGATGATGATTATTTATGAAATTTTTCTATGATACCATTCACATCCTTTTTTTATATCATTTATTATTTGATGAAGAAATACTTATGTAACCCATTTCTTTTTTAATCATTTTTCAATCATGAAAAGAATAATGTTTTTATAATTTAATGGAAAATTATTTACGGTTATAATATATTGGTTGGTGGTAAAAAAATTATATATACCTCTAATTCATTGGCTTATTAATGATATTTCATTAGAAAATATAAACTATATGGGGAGTGAATAAATTTTAAAAATAGATTCTATCCACAATGATAGTGTTGTACGTATGCCTAAACTAATGGTGAGTGAACTGAATATACTATGAGGCGAAATATAATATGATAATATAAATAGTGATCCTTGATAGATTAAATGATTTTATATTATTATAAATATACCAATAACAGAATTACTATTATTACGATTTGCTATCATGGACCATCGATGAATAATGATGATTAAAAAATATTATAACTCATATTACTTGATAAGATAAGGATATATTCTATGAATAATGATTTGATTTCATTGAATGATTAGGTATGAGTTTTCTAAGTTATAATAATGAACTTATATGGTAATGCTTATGTTATACTTAGATATTGTCATCCTATTCATATCTCACATGTTTACAATGACTAATTATATGATTTTAACCTTTTCATATGATTAAATTTCCCAAAATATTGGATAATAGTATTACGTGACAAATTTTTAGAATCGATTTTTGAGTAGGTAATTTTTATAGATGTTGAAGACTTCTTATGGAATAACAGTAATTTGGTATAATGGTAAAAATATAAATTTTATTATAAATACATAGGCTTTATTACAAGAAGTGTTTGTTTCAAATTCATTAAAATTACAACAGTATAAGTGCTTCGGTATTTAAGGGACTTAATATTGTGTATTGATTTGTTTTCAATGGATGGTTATAATTGGGTCACCTTTGAAGTTATCAAATAAAATATTTAAAGACTATGTTTTTATCAAAATATATGGGTGTATGAATATTGGGGTGTCTCAAAATTAGTGTTTGGTGAAAAAAATCACACATTATGCAATTTTTATCCATTTATTTTGGGAAATTTCTATTAGAATATTCACTCCCATTATCACATCACAATATTTTTAGAGCACACCAATATTTTTATAAACTAAATTTTTGAAATAGTTATAAAATATTAATGATTTGAATTTATGAAATACAATTATAATTCATGTAATTATAGTTAAATCAGTAATGATTTGGATGAGTCACTTATCCTTTCTTCTTGAAATATTTCTCATAGTACCACAATCTTCTGAGTTTATCATCTCCAATAGAATTATGGTATAAATTACAACTCCTTGGTGGATTCTATTCACCATCATCCCATTTTGAAGTGTTTTTGAAATAATATATATATATTAATTCAAATAAATACTATTTTTTCCTAAACAATTCATTTATAAACAGTCTTTTTACATTTTTGGAATGGTTATTATGTCTTCTATAACAGAAACCTCTACAAATCATATAAGAAACAAATTTTTATTCTATGAATAGAAATAATTTTCCATGATTTATAAACCCTTTGGATATCACTAATATATCTTTCATTTTCTTCCCAATAGAATAATTCATGTCGAATATCCTAGCATTTCTATAATCATAATTCTATTAAAAACTCACTTTATTATGTTTCCCCTTATAAAAGGGTAGTTATTCATTATATTTTAGTTTATTAATGATAATATTTACTAAACCAACACCCTTTACAAATAATATATCATTTTAAAAGATAATAGATATTTTATATATTTTTAAATATTTTTTTGGGCATTAAAATCACCTATCATGTGTAATTAACAACCATTTTATATAATCCATGTAATATATGTATTCCATTACATTAGAAAGGAATCTATAATATGAGATTTATATTTGGGTATAATATTATTTTAAATATTATCATACCAAAAATTAAGGTTAAATTGATGTAGATTAATAATAAATCATGTTTTCCTCTATAGCTATAAAATATACACTCTTCATTGTTATTTTTAAAACATATTCTCCATAAAATATTTATTCTTTTAATATTGTTATTTTACATTTATTTTGTTACTATTGTATTAGACTTGGATAATTCACACTTATTTTAATAATGAGTGACATATTTCACCAACATACATATCCCCTATTAAAAGTAATACATAAAATAAGAAATAGCCATGGTATTTTAATTATAAATAATAATTATTCTCTCAAATGAGATGTTTCCTATTACATTTTTAGATGTTTTATATGATATTTTATCCAAACCTCCTACATATTATCTTCCTTGGGATATGTCTTATGGAGGAGATATTTTTTTCAAATGTTTGTCTCTTTAGGATTAGGTGTATTTTAAAATTCATTCAAGTGTTTCAGTTTGAAAAAAAATGAGCGTATTGAACACAAAATAGAATATTCATTTGAAATTTTAAATCACTTTAAAAACATTATTTATATCCAAGCCCTATGTAATGAATAGATATTTGTATTTTTTTGTTTAAATAATAATTATAATATTCTATATCATCGACATTGTTCATAAATGACATTAAACATTCAAAAATATCTGTAACATGATTTCTATTGATGAGAATTAAGTTATTGATGTCTATTACATATTAATCAATTTTCATCATTATCATATCATACTATTAATTGAATTTATTAGAGTATAAGTCATATCCTGAATGAAAATTTTTTCTTTTATCATGTTCATGATTTATTATATCTACTTGTTAGACCAGATACACCTTTTCAATTTAGATTTGTAATCTATCATAATTTCTTTCCTTGATATTTTAAATCTCATGTCTAAGACATCATGTATATTTTAAGAATGTATTAATCTCAATTCATATAGTGGAAAAATAAGTTTATTCACCTTATTCCATATAGAACACATATCATATTGATTATAATGCATTGAATATGCACATTGATTATCTTACTAAACTATTAAAACATGTTGGGTTGTTTCATTAGAGATATTATCCCTACAAAAACACTCTATACTATAGGAATCATCTAATTATATATATATATATATAATTGTTTAATTTTTATGAAAAATTAATCATTACATATAACTAAGGAAATGTTACTTGGATTTATTCTCAATTCATTGAGGATCAATTGGGTCCTTCAAAAAATTTATCAACCCTACTAATTCATTATTCACACAAATAAGAAAGTTACCATTTTTACAATAGTTATAAAAATTAAATGGTAATTTACCCTAAAACATTCCATTTTCACATGTTATTTTTTGTGAGATTATTGAGAGAGTATCATTATAGATATCTTGGTTCAAATACTCATGACATTCGTCAAACGTATCTTAAATAATTATATATTTTAATTATTCAAATATTATATCATTCTCTTTCATAACATTTCGTTTACAGCATAATATATTCCTATTTTCCAATAAACCATTATAATTTAGCATTCATTAATTTTGATGTTCCCATGAAATATATCTACAAGGGATAATATCATAGAATAATTTTTTTTTGAAACAAATATAATGTTCTTATTCACTTAATTTAATTCTTCATGTGATTCTCTAAATCTATTGAGAGTTTACCGTATCAATTTTTACTATTATGGAACTCATCAATGGATTCTTCATAAATCATTATTATACCTTAAATTTATATCATTGTATTTGAAATTTTTCTTTCCTTACATTTTTTCTCCCTCAACGATATTATGATATTTATTTAGGATCATATTATTAGTTTTCCATCACATAACCTTTGTGAAATTTTTTTCAAATAATGAAGTCAATAATGATTTTTTATTCATTCCTATTACTCTCATGTTTATTCTAATTTGATATGTACTATACCTATATACAACATAAATCCATGATTCCTTGATTTCATGACTAACAGACACCAATTCTATTATAGAGAAGATATGTTTCCATTCTTACAATCACTTTATCATTACATTCTCCAATGATTTTTCTAATCCATTTATTTTTTACAATGTTTTTTTGATATTTATCAATCAAAAAAATATTTATATGGAAATAAAATACTATAATTAATATTTATATTGTAACATATAAGAATTTTGAGCGATGAACCTATAGTGGTGGTGAAGTAGGTATTCAAAACATTTTATTCATTAAAAATTATCACACTCATTGTGGTTAGGAAATGATATATCTATCGCACATGGTGGAGAATCTAAATGAGTGGCATAATATATTTAAATATGGATCATGAAAACATTTTTTAAGTGATTCCAATATGTAAGAGTTATTACCCCATTGACACATGATAAATAATTTATAATAAAAATAAACCAAGGGAATGAAAATTATACAATACCTTAAAATTTTATTCGAACAAGAAGGAAATTTTTATAATAAAATAGAAATAATAAAAAAAATTAAATTACGGTTTTTAGGAAAAACTATAATCTCCTCTGGTGAAATGGCCAACAATATAAATGGGATAACATGATAAATGTTACCACCCATGTCAAGAAGGTGAAATATTATTTTTGGGACCATACCTGATTATAAATCAAATTTTAAAGTTGATTGTATTGGAATAATGATCAGGATGGGTGAACTATAGAGACCCTAAGCTTGACGTATATGGACATTACATTACTTTTTTTGGAATACATAGTACACAACAAAAAAACACACACAAGGACCGTAATAGTTTAGTGTCATTGGAAACTCGGAATATAATCTTCTAATCATGGTGAAAGATCTTCAACATCTCCCATAAAGATCTTCCATTTTTTTTCTTACCTAGAACGTTTCTTTATATCTTGGTGAAAAGAAAATATAAAAGGGGTGAGCTAAAATTCCCAGTAAGGGTAAACATTGAGAACATGAAACAATCTATAAACATTTGAATGCAAAAACATGAACATAAAATCTAAATATCAAAATAATGAGCAAAGACATGATACATGGAAGTACGTATGGAATATATCATAAGGGAACATCAATCATGATAAAATAGAATGGGGATAAAACATGTAATTGTGGCAACCATTCAACACTTGTTATGATTTCAATAGTAGCCAAGGCATTAATGCCATGACCATCTTAGTGGACAAAGTCCCTTTCTAAATTGAGTTCACTCCTCGTTTCAGTCCTGTAACACTGAACCGGATTAACTTACCTTTCCAGCCATGTCTGTCTCATGAGATATAAATCTTTACCCAATTAATTGGAGGGAGATATAGGTCCCACCCATCTCATAATGAAATCATTTTTACTTGTGCCACAAAATAAACATAAAACATTCATCATAACCCAAAGAATAAAATGGGTTTCATAAACATCATCCCATCATCACATAATCCATATAAAACAAATGGATATTTCATCATAAGAAAATTAAAACCATGTAAATCATAGAGACATTAAACTTGAAACATACACATATGAAATACTGTCATCTTAGATGGAAAATGGTTTTGATAAAACCCTTGAAATGAATTCTTGAGGAATATATTTTTTCTTATTTAAAAAAATTTTCTTTTCACAAAATGTCATGAATTTTTAAAATGAAGATATTTTTTTGGAAATAGACATGAAATATTTTGGAGGAATGTTCATAAAAACAAGGCTTTATAAAACCGTAAAAATCCTTTCATTCCGTATATGTTAAAAAAAACATTCTTCTCGTACGTTTGTCAGAAAAGTCAAAAAGTACCTTGTAGGGTAAATAAAAGAAAGATTCATTCCATACCATGGGGTAAAAATAAAAATGGGTAGAAAGGACATTAAACATACTTTTATAAAACATGGAGATGGATGATAGAAATAACCCCAGTAAATAGTTACGAATAAGCAATCTCAGATAAAAATGAGATTTGCAAAATTATCCCTTACCTTAGGTCTGATATGCATCGTACATATCCAAACCTCCTGTATAATGATTTAAATAATGTCATTGACTTATTAAAGAATTATATTCATTGTTATGATATCATGTATGTTTCACTTATGACTTTATATTACCAGTTCTTTTGTAAATTCAATGTTAATGCAGTGTTTTGGGTAAAATCATTTCATTTATCGTAAGTGTTTCAACTTTTCATTGTTGATATTATTACTTATATCCTGATTTACATAATTACAGAATGTGAAAAATGATTTATATATATAATTTATATTTATCATATAAATATATATATTATATATCGATAAAAGGAATGAAATACACCATTCATGGTGACGGTGGGCCGTATGTACGCATGAACACTATTTTCATTTCCTTATTGAATTGATTGAAACTAAATAGATGTCATACATATATATATACATAAATCTAGTAGAATTATTATTTCATATATTTCAGTATTATTCATTATATAAACTTTATGATCATTCTTGTATGGTTAACATGGAGAATGAATTTTATCGCGTCGTGGAGACGGTAGTCCGTATGTACGCACGAGGGATGATATCATTCCCATAATTATTGAATAGAATTGGAGTGGATGGTATAATATATCATAATACGTATTATGTTATAATAACCATATATAGTTATTCTTTACTCCATTATACCCATCCATGTACGGTGTTGGTGGAAAAACAGATTTCAGCACGGCATGGAGACGGTATTCTGTACGTACGCACGCGTAGTGATTTCATTTTCCGTAGGATGTATAGATGGTGAAATATGGTTGTTTCATACTTATAATAACATATCAGTATATTAGTTATACTGATGTTATTACTTCATAATGAAAAAACTAATGAAGAAGGAGTGGAAGAATAAATAAAGTTGAAAGAATCGGTAACGGACATTACCTCTTCTTTGAAGCGCCTCTTTGAGACCTCCTCTTAGGGAACTAAAATTGGTATTTGAAGCCGAACAGAACCTCTAGTATGTTTTTATGGAAGTGGAGAAGCAAATTTTCCAGGGGTTCGCCGAGCTTGAAGGCTCAACGTGGTGTGAGGAAGAGAGGGAGGAGGTGCCTTTTTATAAGGGAGGAGAGGGGCACCATTGGAATAACTAAAAATATTATTTTATTATAAAGTCATATTCTGTTTTTAATAGCTCAAAATTGAGTTATTTAGAAGCTATGGTAGAGATGGGTCGAAATAATTTCATCCAATAGAATTTAGACAAGTTTAGGTTTCTATTTTAACCATATCGTTTAGATTTAACTTTAAGTTGAATAATTTTACTTTTACCGTGTCATCTTGTTTTCTTACACTATAAGGTTAATAAACATACTATAAAAATCCAAAAGAACCCCAAGTTGTTTATTATTAATATATATAACCTTATCTATGTCATTTGTCCGAACCTTATATCTTTAGAAATAAAATAACAATTAATAATATAATATTTGTTTTAAAAACTATTTTATGTCATTTTTGACACTATTTGGTAATTGATTTTTGTGAAAATCCTAAAAGAATGATTAGTTCGAATAAAGTTAACTAAATCAATACTAACATGTCATATTCACATAGAAAATTATTGGAATTCATAAAAAGTCTCATATTACATTTATTTTGGTATTTATAAAATCAATTATGTCAATATTTCACTAATAAGATAATTACTGCATCAACATTGTGTCATAAATAAATTAAATTATTTAATGTATAAAAATTAAAAATAAAATATCATTATGTATGAAATCTCTTTATCTTTCTAATTAATATTTATAGTTTAATTTTTCTTATGTATAAGCCTATATTAAAAATGATTTAGTTATTAAACTTTGATTTTAACTATTTTAACCCTTCTTTAAATAAATTAATATTAAATGTCCTAATCTAATCCATGTTGGCCAAAATGGTCATATTTTATTCCTAAGGTTGTTTTTGGTCGAATTAAACTTACCCAATAGAATTAGTACATGTTTTAAGGTAATAATAATATCATTTTTACCCTTAATTACTATATTTACTTTTAACCGTGGTAAAAAAAGTAAAAAGGGACTATTCACCAAAAATTATTTTCTTCTCATTGAACCACATTTTAATTACTGACATAAACTGTGTCTCTCGGATTTTTTAAATTACATTCACAAAAGCAGTAAAATTATGTTTTATATAAATTTACAAATTCTCCTAGGAGGTGGGTAAAAGACGGTCAAAAGTTCAATAAAATTTTTATATATCTAAAATTAATATAAAATGACTCTAATGAATTACATTGAACTTATATAGGTATTATGTATCAATTTTGACCTAAAATAAATTTAAATAAAATAAATAATTATTTAAATAAAAAGTCGGTTTTTTAATAGTAACCTAGTGTTTTCACTATTCATCAAAAATTGAAAGTTTTCAGAAAAATACCAAAATATCACCCTAGGATAATTTCAATATTCCGAATACAAAAATGAAGTCTATTTTCAAAAATAAAATTTATAAAATTTCAAAAAGTGGGTATTAATATTCATAATGGCTAGTTTTAATAATATTATAATAGCATATCTTTGTTTAGCGAAACTCAGTATTGCGTACAACACATGCTATCGTGGAAGGTCGCCCTTGCGTGTAATGGATGCCAAGTTAGGGATGCATGTGGTGCAATTTCCTTTTGGTGTAGCGTACAACATAAGAAATTAATTTAATTTAAAAAGAATATTTTTCGTAAAATCTTTTGGTGTTACATTCTACCCACCTTAAAATGAAATTTGCCCTCGAAATTCGTCGGGGTTATAAATGGTTTACTACTCGAAAGTTTATTTAATATAATCCCACATCGTAAAGAGGAATAACAAAAAATGTCTTTAAGAATTAAATTATGAAAAGTAACGGTTACCCAAATTAACTAATCATTGTGTTTCCACATAGGAGAACATAGGTGAAAATATGGATATGGAAGAGAAATCTAACCGTCATGTTCTAATGGAGAGTGGTAGAGAACATGGCTATGAAAAATCCAACAATCACAAAGACAAAAATTATTGATGATCTAGGGTACCATCTGATTCATCGGATATAAGGGCACGAGGATAACATTTTTGGTTTTCAAGATCATTTCCCTAAGGTTGAAGAATTTGAATTAGAATAAATACTTAATTTATTTTGGCACAATCTCACTATTGTTTGTGATTTCAATAATTTCCATTTCATATCTTACAGAAATGAAGTTGAATTCATTATTCGTGATGTGTTAACAGATCATGTGATAGAATGATGGGTCATTCCATCTATTTCAAACAAAAGGTTAACAAAAGTTATCAAATATTCATAAGTTCATCTATGGTGAGTTCAATCGTATATGATTCCAAAAATGAACTTATACTTCATATATCATACCGCGTAATAAAATAAAACTAGTTTCTACTAACCAGGGACTTCTTGTAGGCTAGTGGTAGGCGATAAAGTCCAGTCGCACTTCAGTTGTGGGTTAGATTCCCACAACCTTGTCCGACGTGATGGGCTATCGCCCGTCCTGCAGGTTGTACTTTTTCTAAAACTACATTACTATAACATCCCATAAATAATATAGGAAAAAGTTATATCCTTAAACAATACTAACTTATGTCCAACATAATCAATTCCAATCTTTAGGATTATCTAAAATAATTCGGTCCAAGTTCATAGTATAAAGAAAATGATTACTTGCAATGTCACATAACAATCACGTTAATTCCATCATTTATCCCCCATATATCATAAGATATATCTTGTTGGGGAAATTAAAAACATGTGAATACCTTAATCATATATTCTCTTGAAGAATGAATACCCATTGAACCTTATTGAAAACATGAATGCAGTAAAAAGTTAACACTTTCCACATACCAAAATCCCCAAAATTCTTTATACTCAAACCACGATATCACTTAGTCCATATATCAATGATGAGCTCATAAATACTATCAATCATTTCATTTCCTAGTTCTCCCTTCATTATGGGCATATAATCTGCTTTCCAAAATATTTGAATCGCTTTTCAATGTTACCAGTACCATAAAATTATTGAAAACCACAATAGACCAATACATAAATATTCCAATATTCCCTGATAATATATACAATATTATTTTTCAATCCCATTACATAAACACTTAATCATTCCACCACATCATTATCATATTCAACATCACCAATAGTGATCACATGTGACTTCCCTTTGTCCTTTTCCTTAAGTGGTTACTCATGTCGATCATCATTAACCCTTGGATTAGGGCATTGACTAGCATAATCCCCATTTCATTGCACTTGAAGCATTGAAGTGTTGTTGGTGCGTTCTCTGCAGTCTTTTCTTTATTCACACCACTAGAAACCCTTTTTCCATTACTTCGACACTCAGCTACTCGATGACCTTCTTTTCTACAATTAAAATTTTTTCTAGGATTATATCCTATACATATAAGTATCCTTAGGGACATCCCTAGACATACCTTAGAAATATCTCTAAGGATCTCACTAACGTTTTTGCATCATAGTTTCCAAATGTGGACTAAACCATTCCTCTGATACAAACTGTAGAGACCCTAAGCTTTACATACATGGACATTACATTACATTTGCGGAATACTTAGTACATAACAAAATCACACACACAAGGACCGTAATAGTTTAGTGTCTTTGGAAAATCGGAATATAATCTTCTAATTGTGGTGAAAGATATTCAAAATATCACATAAAGATCTTCCCTTTTTTTCTTACCTAAAACCATTCTTTATATCCTGGGGAAAAGAAAACATAAAAGGGGTGAGATCAAATTCTTAGTAAGGGTAAACATAGAGAACATAAAACAATCTATTAACATTTGAATGCAAAAACTTGAACATAAAATCTAAATATCAAAATCTTGAGCAATGACATGAAACTTGGAAGTACATATAGAATATATAATAAGGGAACATCAATCATGATAAAATAGCATTGGAATAAAACATGTAATTGTGGAAACCATTCAGTACTTGTTATGATTTTCATAGTAGCCAAGGCATTACTACCAAGAACATCTTAGTGGGAAAAGTCCCTTTCTGAATTGAGTTCACCTCTCATTTCAGTCCTATACCACTGAAGCGGATTAACTTATCATTCCAGCCATGTCTATCTCATGATATATAAATCATTACCCAATGCATTGGAGGGATATATAGGTCCCACCCATCTTATAATGAAAACATTCTTACTTGTGCAGGAAAATAAACTTTAAACATTCATCATAACCCAATGAATAAAATGGGTTTCATAAACATCATCCCATCATCACATAATCCATATAAAACAAATGTATATTTCATCATAAGAGAAGTGAACCGATGTAAATCATAGAGACATTAAACTTGAAACATACACATATGAAATAATGTCATCTTAGATGGAAAATGGTTTTGATAAAACACTTGAAATGAATTCTTGAGGAAAATATCCTTTCTTATTTAAAATCATTTTCTTTTCACAAAATATCATGAATTTTTAAAAGAAAGATATTTTTTTTGGAAATTGTCATGAAATATATTGAAGGAATGTTCATGGAAATACGACTTTATAAAACTATAAAAACATTTTCATGCCGTATATGTTAAAAAAACATTCTTCTCGTACATTTGTCGGAAAAGTCAAAAAGTGCCGTGTAGGGTAAATAAAAAAAAGATTCCTTCCATACCATGGGGTAAAAGTAAAAATGGGTAGAAAGGACATTAAACATACTTTTATAAAACATGTACATGGATGATAGAAATAACCCCAGTAAATACTTACGAATAAGCAATCTCGGATAAAAATGAGATTTGAAAAATTATCCCTTACCTTAGGTCCGATATGCTTCGTACTTATCCGAACCTCCTGTATAATGATTTAAATAATGTCATTGAATTATTACAGAATAATATTCATTGTTATGATATCATATACGTTTCACTTATGACTTTATATTACCCCTTCTTTTGTAAATTCCATGTTAAAGCAGCGTTTTGGGTGAAATCATTTCATTTATCGTATGGGTTTCGACTTGTCATTCTTGATATTATTACTTATATCCTGATTTAAATAATTATAGAATGTAAAAAATTATTTATATATATAATATATATTCATCATATACATATATATATATATTATAGATCGACAAAAGGAATGAAATACACCGTTCATGGAGACGGTTGGCCGTACATACGCATGAACGCTGTTTTCGTTTCCTTATTGAATTGAATGAAACTAAATAGATGGAATACATATATATATACATAAATACAGTAGAATTATTATTTAATATATTTCATTATTATTCATTATATATACTTTATGATCATTCATGTATTGTTAAGATGGATAATGAATCTCATCGTGTCGTGGAGACGGTAGTCCGTACGTACACACGAGTGATGATATCATTCCCATAATTATTGAATAGAATTGGAGTGGATGGTATAATATATCCAAATCAATATTATGTTATAATAACCATATATAGTTATTCTTTACACAATTATACCAATCCATGTAAGGTGTTGGGGGAAAAACAGATTTCACAACGGCTTGGAGACGGTATTCCATACGTACGCACGCGTGGTGATTTCATTTTCCATAGGATGGATAGATAGTGAAATAGGGTTGTTTCATAATTATAATAACATATCAGTATATGAGTTATACTGATTTTATTACTTCATAATGAAACAACTAAAGAAGAAGAATTGGAAGACGAAATAATGTTGAAAGAATCGGTAACGGAAAATACCTCTTCATTGAAGCGCCTCATTGAGACCTCCTATTAGGGCACTAAAATTGGTCTTTGAAGAAGAACATAACCGCTAGGATGTTTCTATGGAAGTGGAAAAGAGAATTTGGAAGGTTTTGTCCGAGCATGAAGGCTTAATGTGGTGTTAGGAAGAGAGGGAGGAGGTGCCCTTTTATAAGGGAGGAGAGGGGCACCATTGGAATAACTGAAAATATTATTTTATTATAAAGTAATATTCGGTTTTGAATAGCTCCAAATTGAGTTATTTCGAAGATAAGGTGGGGATGGGTCGAAATAATTTCATCCAATAGAATTTAGACAAGTTTAGGTGTCTATTGTAACCTTATAATTTAGATTTAACTTTAAGTTAAATAATTTTACTTTTACAGTGTCTTCTTGTTTTCTTACACTATAAGGTTAATAAACTTAATATAAAAATCCAAAAGAACCCCAAGTTGTTTATTATTAATATATATAACATTATCTAAGTCATGTGTCCTAACCTAATATTTTTATTCATAAAATAACAATTAATAATATAATATTTGTTTTAAAAACTATTTTATGTCAATTTTGACACTATTTGGTAATTGAATTTTTTGAAAATCCTAAAAAAATGATTAGTTAGAAAAAATTTATCAAAATCAATAATAAAATGTCATATTAACATAGAAATTTTTTTTAATTCATAAAAAGTCTCAAATTACATTTATTTGGGTTTTTATAACATCAATTATGTCAATATTTCATTAATAAGATAATTACTTCATCATCATTGTGTCATTAATAAATTTAATTATTTAATGTATAAAAATTACAAATAAAATATCATTATGTTGAAATCAATTTAGATTTAGAATTAATATTTATAGTATAATTTATCTTATGAATAACCCTATATTAAAAATGGTTTTGTTATTAAACTTTGATTTTAACTATTTTAACCCATCTTTAAATAAATTAAAATTAAATGTCCTAATCTAATCCAAGGGGGCCAAATTGGTGATATTTTCTTCCTAAGGTTGTTCTTGGTCGAATTACACTTATCCAATAGAATTAGGACATGTTTTAGGGTAATAATAATACCATTTTTACCCTTAATTACCCTATTTACTTTTAACCGTGGTAAAAAAAAACTAAAAATATACTATTCCCCAAAATTTATTTTCATCTCATTGAACCACATTTTACTTATTAAAATCAACCGTGTCACTCATATTTTTGAAATTCCATTCACAAAAGAGGTAAAATTATGTTTTATGTAAATTTTCAAATTCTCCTAGGACGTGGGTAAAAGACTGTCAAAAGTTCAATAAAATTTTTATATGTCTAAAATTATTATAAAATGACTCCAATGAATTACATTGAACATATATAAGTATTATGTATCAATTTAGACCTAAAATAAATTTAAATAAAATTAATAATTATTTAAATAAAAAGTTGGTTTTTAAATAGTAACCTAGTGTTTTCACTATTCATCAAAAATTGAATGTTTTCAGAAAAATACCAAAATTTCACCTTAGGCTAATTTCGATATTCCGAATCAAAAAATGAAATACATTTTCAAAAATAAAATTTATAAAATTTCATAAATTGAGTATTACTATTCATAACGGCTAGTTTTAATAATATTTTAATAGCATATCATAGTTTAGTGAAACTCAGTACTGCGTACAACACATGATATCGTGGAAGGTCGCGCTTGCGTGTAATGCAAGCCAAGTCAGGGATGCGTGTTGTGCAAGATCCTTTTATTATAGCATACAACAGAAGAAATTAATGTAATTAAAAAGATTATTTTTCATAAAATATTGGGGTGTTACATGAACATATGAGAAGTTACCATGGGAGTGTTTGAGTGAGGGAAAAGGATACAATAAATAACATGTGATAGATTAAGGTAATAGTTTATACCCTTGTGATTCATTCAGTTTTTCAGGTAGGCCCCTGGTAGGGGATTGTGTTTCATTGGGGAAACTGGTGGTTAATGGTAGGCTAGGATCAGATGACATTATTATGATGGGGTTTTTGTGCTATCTATGGGATCCATTTTAAAATAAGTATCAAATCAATAACATAGTCAAAAGTGTAGTGGTACTACTATGGTTGAGATATAGGGTCCAAAATTAGAAAAATATACTCTAAAATGGTGCGGTGAATGTACACATAGGAATTTTAACCTTCTTAAAGTCTAAATGTTACATCAAATTTTAACAGAGTGAACAATTCATTTACATAGACATCAAAATTATAAATTTATAATTAAATATTACATTTTATGTATAGTGATCATAATGGGTGGCATCTTAAGATGTTTGCATGGGTGTGTGTTAGTAAATAAAATTCATAATGGAAAGGATATGTGCTCATGTGTTGGTTAATTCATTAGTGTCATGATCCATTATTGAAAGATAGTGGGATACAGGTAGGGGAACATATGTATTTAGTGGAACTGGTGGTAATTGTTAGACAATAAATGAATTTTCATTTTAAAAAGGGATGTTTGTTCTTTCAATAGAGCCTATTTGTTACATCAATACCCTGTAAATCTAATATTTTCCCCTTATTTCAAAGTAATATAATTTTATAATACCTTTTTATAATAATTTCTTTATATAACAATTATATTTCATCAAAATATTCAACAAAATTTATTGGATCAGTTAATTGTGCTTATCAGCATCATTAGTTTAAATAATCAAGAAAATAAATAAAATTATTAAAATATAATTTATATTATTGGAAATTAATCTTGATGAAATCCTATTATAATATATAAAATAACATTTAGTGATACAGAAAGTGTATTAATTGATGTATTTCTACCTTGGATAGAGGCTAGTATTACCTCAATTTTTTTTTGGAAAAAGATGAGCCTCTACTTGGTGATGATTAAGACATCAAGTAGTGCCAAATTGCTAGTGGCATGTCCAGTATATTCTCTAGGGAGTTTATATTCACCCATTATCTTTTGGAGGAGACTAATACTATTGGTTTAGTTGAATAATAATTGTTCTTTTTTAGTTTCCTCAACATCTAGCTACCTTGAGCCGACTAACCACCGGGTGGTTTTAGTAAGACTCTGAAAAATAGTATCATTAGCATTGACTACCCCGACTAACTGGTGGAGGCTATTGGGTAAGCAGTGGAATCACGATAGTCCATCCAAGACATTATTTAAAAGGATAATATATTTATTCTCTAATGTCTTAATTACACTTGATGAATTCTAGATGGTTCTTTAATAATTTTTAGGTTATAAATATATCTCCATGATGCCTTTAAAACTAAAATTATCAAATATTATCTTATGACAACATACTAAAATTTATATTTTCATCTCATTTTTTTGAATCATAATTATCTCCCTTAGGATTTATATAGTATTTTTTTATTATATTATTTTCTCCCATTAATAATTTTTATATTTTTTTCATAAATGTTAATTATAAATATTTGAGAGAATTAAGAATGTGATATCCAATAATATCTATTAGAAAACCCCATTTCCTCTTCTTTTTAATATATTTAGTTCTCTCTACCTTTAAATTGATTGGCTCAGGATTATGTTACATAAAAACTAAAATTTAAGGGACTATTATATTTGAGTTTTTCAGATGTTTCTTTAAAAAATATATTCACTATTAAAATTAAATATATTTATATAACCGAAAAACATAGGTATTTTGGTATCTAAGATACTATTAATGTTAAGAGACTAATACATTATATCTGTAAGAAATTAAGGTGGTAGATGTAGGGGCATATCTTGTACTATAACTAAACTTCCTTATCAAAATTGTATGATGTATTTATATTCAACATTTTTATTTATTTATCACTATTTTCTATTTAATTAATCAATTATTTATTCTATCAATTTACTTAATTGTTAAAATAAAAGATAAAATTTTCTATTATTATTACACTTATATAATATATATTATTCTTTCATTATTCATTCAATTTTTTTTAAATTTAAATTATCCATTATAATCATCAAAATATTTTAGTTATGTTAATTTTTTTAGGAAATTTATTTTGTCTTCTAGAAATTTTTTATTGTATTAAAATTTATAAATATAAATTCACCCATATTATTAAATTTTCTTAATACTGCATAAAGTTAGTGTAAAAATGTTCAAGATTTACATTTTTCACTGTTTATGAATTATATAATGAATATTTTATTTTTTCAATATGTACATATTTTCATGAAATCTATTTTTTAAATTGTTTTTTAAATCATCCATGCTTCCCCTAAAGGACACTATCTAGGTCACACTCCTCTGTATGGTAATAATTATGATTGTTATATAACTAGTATGTCTACTTTTTCTATATCTATTGTCTATTTTGTATGGATGATTTTTTTGGATTTCCTATACACATACAAACTAAAAAAAGATAACTGGACTCTCTATGAAATTAAAAAATTTGAATTATATTGTAATGTATTGGATGTATTACATTAAGGGTTAGGTGATAATGAATTTAGTTGGATTTATAAATGAAAAATAGATTCTAAAATTTTGAAAGTATTTTAATTAACTCATGAAGGGAAAAAATTCCAATATATATGAATGAATATTTTTATACTAGTCAGTAGAAGTTTCTATATGCATCCTACTAGGTCTATTATTAATAATTTTATCCAATTTATTGATATTTTTAATAAACTAATTTTTTATTATGATTCTCTTTCTAAACAATATTTAGTTAAGAAAATCCTTTATGTTTTACTAAGAAATTTTGAAAATAATGCCATAGTGGTAAAATAATATGGAGTCTGAATAAATATAGTGGTGAGGTTGCTCTTTGATTTTCTCAAGACAAAAATAGTCACCATGATAAGAAAATATTAAAAGGATGTAAATGAGGTTTAATAATATAAAATTTCTATTTCATTTAGATCAATCAACAATGAAACATTTAAATGTGAAAAACACATATCTGATATTACTAAAAGTGTGAAATGTTTAAGAACAATATGAGAAATAATGAAACATTCAAATAAAAAAATCACCAAATTGAAATTATTAAATTAATTTTTAAAAGAAAGTGTAACATAAATCATGGTTTTCCATTGAACAAAATGAAGAATCATAGTATGAAATAAATACAGGCTGCAAATTGGAGTTATACTGATGGTAAAAATTTGACATACTAGTAAAGAGAATAAAATTCTTAGTGACTCATTGTGAATGTAGAGGATAGTGGTTTTGAGGGAAATACCCAAAATTCCTCTTCTTATTTTGATAATTGGTTATTAATTCACATTTATAATTAAACAACCATATAAGATCATCATGAATATTTTATAATGGAGAAGTCATAATTCTAGATGACAAAAAAGGTAAAATTACCCTTATATATATATATGATTGTTTATTCCATTTATAATTTAACTAATGATGATTTTTAATATCTTAACAATTATTTTAAAATTTATTAGTCAATTATGTGTAGATGTTTTAAAATATCATTAAAAATAATTATTCTATTTTCAATTTTAATTTAAAACATCTCTTTATCAAATATCAATTTAAAAATGATAGAATGTTATATTTAAAATATTTAATGCAAAAATTTTAATTGATCAAGTGAAAAAGATAAGGATTCATGGTTTTGGAATCAGTTCATTTGTTATTTTAAATTCACATTCTTGTCAAAATGATCCGTAACAATCTAGAATGAGATTTAATGATATTTTACTTTCATGACAACATAGTTTTTGAACTATAACCACATTTCAAGAAAAAAAACTTATTTCTTATAAAAAAGGTTTTTCCACTTTTAAATCCTTTTAATTAGTCAACAATAAACATTTTATACCAATTTTTTTTTATTATAACAGCCAAAAATTACACTTTTTTAGTTAATGATGAAAATACCATATTTATAAGGGTTTTCTTTTTAGTTAATGAATGAGAGGATTGTAAAGCTTATATCAACATTAAATTTAATGATAAATGAAGGTGGATATAAAATATTTTATAATTGAATTTAACATAGTTAATAATATGACAAAAAATATTAGGAAGATTTTTGTTATTCTCATGGTTTTTATCACTCAATTTTCACTCCAAGAACAAAAACAAATTTGTTGAAATAAAAAAATATGAAAATAAAAAATATGTATTGAAATGTATTGATTATTTTTAGATCCCTAGATTCTATTTATCTGTCGTGGTCAAAACCACTTCCTTTAACCATAAACTTGTTCTATTAAGAACAATATATAGAAAAAAACACTTATGATCTCTGGAATGGAAAAGTACCAAATGTTGGATTCCTTAATTTTTTTTTCTAAATGAATAATTCATATTAATAAGGAATATCTGGTAATGTTTTCAGAAAAACAATTGAAGGTATCTTTTATTTTCTATCCAAACTCTTATAATGTCTACCGAGTATTAAATATGAGTATCAGGACCTTATAAGACTCAATTCATATAAAAAAATTTGAGAATAATTCAATATAAAATCCTAAATGACAGGATGATATTTGTAAATATATGTTTAACATAGCTAAATATAGACATTGTAATTTAATTTAAAATTATTAAGAATCAACTTCTCTTCCTTTACCCATGGCATGGGTTGAACTCAAAACACCATACCTGTGAAAATGTAATCAAGGAATTACATTCTAGAACATATAATAGAATTAAATTCTAAAATATTGTTGAACATCAACATATTATCAATAAAATTGAAACTTAATCCAATGATGAATTTATTAATAATTATAATAATATACCTTATATACAATAGGTATTGATCAAATTTAATAGGAAAAATATTAGGACTCTCATTGAACAAATCAGTAGTCATCTAATTATTGGCACTAAGAGGTATTTTCCAAAAAAAATTATTATCATATATTTATAATGTATAAAATTTCATAACATATTACTAAAAGCTATAATCAAGAAGAAGGTATTGTTTATTGTGAATCATTTTCACATGTATCCTGAGAAAATAAATTTTAATCTACTTTTTATATACATATAGATTTTATATTAATTATTTTAAAATAGATGTTAGAAGATATTTTTTCAATTATATTATTTCAAAAAATTATATTGTGGATCAAACACCTAGTTTAAAAAATACTACATTTTCAAATTGTGTATTTATGTTAACAAATTGTCCTTATGGTTTTAAATAGGTCCCACTATCTTGGTATGGGAGGTCAACCAAATACATTTTATCAAATGAATTTCATAATTGGGAAAATGGATTTGACTCTTTTTTCCATAATGTTTTATAAACGACTTATTAGTCATTAAAATATATTTTTGAAGATGTAATTTTTAGCATATCCGAATACAATAATTTTAATGAATTTATTATTTAATTTATAAATAGTTTGAAATGAATTTTAAAGGAGAACATATATTTATCCTCAGTATTAAATTATCCAAAAAATTGAAGAATATTCAAAAATAAATTAATGGTTGTAATTAATATTTAATGAATATTGGAATTGAATATCATTCAAAAAAATTGACCTCTCTAATGTAATAATTGTTTTCTTACATTTGATGATGCCATAAAGTTCATTGAAAAAATGTTATAGATGTATTATTGGAAATATAATTAACCATAATTTGAACCCCCCATGCAACATGTTTATTTTATAGAGTTTATATTAATTTTATTCGAATCTAAAGGAATATAAATTAATATATCTCAAAATAATATTATGTTCTTTGATTGGAATTAAAATTAATGTATTATTTGATTTCATGGAAAAACCATTTCAAAAAACATTTTTTTCGAATGATGATTTCATAATATGATAAAAAATACGTAACGTGCTAGTAGGAATTACCATATACTAGTAAAAAACTGATGATACAAAGTAATAAGAATAAAAAAAATAAATTTCTCTCTCTATATCCATAGTGGAATATGTAGTTTTCTATTGTTATTGCACTCAAATCAGATGGATGAAACATACTATTTTATAATTTAGGATAAAAAATTCTCATGTACCAATAAAGTGTGAAAAAAATGTGTTATTTCTATCTTTTAATATCTTATATAATAATGTAACACTATGAAAACTTATCTAAGAAATCTTTTTATTCAATATATTTTTGATGAAGTTGATATCATTAATTTCCTTGATTTCAAAAACCATCAACCTAATGATATCAACACTTAAACCCTTTCCATTAATCTCCATGGCTTCATTAAATGTTTGTGGGGTATTATTAACTTGTGATAATTATCTATCAACCATTGAAATCAAGATAAAAATTTCAATTAAAATTTCAAAATAAAATAATTGATTTTTTTAATATTTTTTTCAAAAATTTCTTATTTATGGTAATGTTATGTGAGTGAAATCCTCCATGAAAAACATTAAATTCATGAAACCAAAAAAAATTTATGGTTCAAGTACATATGCTCCTTGATATTTTATACTAAATATAGTTTATTTGGTTTTAACTTGTCTTCATCCTAAACATGATTAGTGGGTGTTTACTAAACCCTTAATTTTACAGTCCCATAGAATTTCATATGGTTAATAACAATTAATTTTATAAACCTTATTTATATAATTTTTTTTGAAATATTTGTTAATTTATATACACACATAATGTTTTATTTGATATGATCCATTTATTGCTTATTATGCATTATTTCAGGGGGATATAGTCTTGTTAATAACGAAATAATCCTAAATGATCTAATATTTTTCTAATTTATGCTTCAAAAAAACATTTATACTCTTAATAATATTCTGAAATTAATTTTCAAATTTTACTTTCTATAGTGAGAAATATTTTTAGTAAAAAATATTTTATCTAATTTATCATAAGTTATTTAAATTATGTCCTAATTAGTAATCATTAATTTATAAATTATTGAAATAGTTTTTAATTATCTCATGGATCCTTAATGTTGATAGAAATTATATTAATATTTTCAATTTTAATTAATATAACCCAATTTATTATTCCTTGTTGATAATATCAAAGCAGATAATATTATTATCACACAATAGATTATATTTTCTTATGTTAAGAAATGTTTTATGCTAATAAGGGATATGTTTTATTTTAAGGAGGGTAAATATGTTATTATTTTTCAATGGGGGGACTATAGTATATATAGAAATATAGTGTTTATATTATATTATGGGTAGAAATATTGTCGTTAAAACCTATATTATTTTATTTTATTGAATATTGTCAAATATTATCTTGTCATGTTGTTGTTTTACTTCCTTAATATTCTAGTTTTTATGACCATAAAAAGATATATATTTTTATGATTTTTAAAATCAATAGTTTTAATGATCAAAAAATCTATTTTATGTGTATAATAATTTTATTTATGTAATAAGATGTTCATATTATCCCCATATGATTAGATTATTTTAATGAAACATGAAATATACTTGTAGAGTATTAATATTTATATTAAATATTTAGATATAGAATTAATAAAACTTATAATTAAACATAAAATATAGGGGAGAACTTATTAAAGATACATGAATTAGGAAAAAATGTCAATATGGTGTGGTGACATCAAACAACCAGTGGAATATCTGATGGCTTCCCTTGATTGTTGATTTAGACCATCTATATGATGATAGAGAAATGACTCATTGATATGTATGGATAGTAATAGAAGTAAATATTTAATCTCACTATATAGATTCTATGACCTCACCAAATATCCAATGTTTTCTATATAACTCTGGTAAGAAGTATTAGAAACACTACCTACCTAGTAGAGGATACTAGATAACTGGTGTAAATGGGTCTGGCCCTTGAATAATACAAATAATTATGGTAAAAATTAATTAAATCCTGCAATCAATGGGTTTATTTCACCTAGTAAATTCATGTTGGTTCTAAATGTATTTTTATGACATAAAGTAATCTCTTCAAGGCCTTAAAAACACACCTAATTATTAATTATCCAAATTAAACATTAGATGATCAATAATTATTTCTAATGTGTTTTATCTTTCAATGTCCCCCACATTATTTCTAGTGTGTGTTCTTATTGTAATATATTCTCAATATCATTATTTTTTCTATTTTTATCCATTATGTTATTAATATACATTTAATATAAATGATATGGTAATAAAATATTAGGGACCCTGGAAATTATCCCTTAATCCTATTTTATATATTATCATTTTTCACTGAATTAAAAATTAAGGGCTCATGTTTTATTTCTACAACTGTTAAAAGCTAATGGAATATTCTGTTTGATGATTCCAACAATACACATTAAAAATTTTGTGTCAATTATAATTTCCTTTTCATGATTCATCCTAATAAGAAATGGATTTTTGTTGTCTTTCTTACCGTTAAATCCAATGAACTAATAAATTAAATTCTTAATAAATTAGATTTGTAGATATTGGGAATCTTCATGGGAAATTATAGAACATCATTACCATTTTTTATTTACATTCCAAATTTTAATTGTTATATGAATCTTTTCTTATTAATTAATCAATAGTTTATCCCAACAGTTTTTTAATCATTTAATTTAAGATCCAAATTTCTTTTATTCTTCCCCTAATGTTTCTTTAATAATAATTTATTTTAACTCAATTTTTTTAAATTGGTCAATTATTCTTTTTAAATATATTCAATGGTTTATTAATATCTTCAATCTTTTCAAAAAAATTATTCTTTATATTTTATTTATTTCATTTTAAATTTTAAAATGAATATTCATCCACATATTGATATTTTACTATTCCTCAGTATGTACATTGTATATATCAACTCCAATAAATTTATGATTTTTCACAAAATAATTTGGGAACTAATAACATCAACTAAGATCATGCAATAATTAAATTTCCTTTAAACCAAAATATTAACTAAGAAATACCATACTATAGTGTGATGAACAATATTATTATTTGATAGTTATATTTTCTCAAATTTTATAGGATTTAATTCACATTTTACACAATATAATATTATTTATTCCCATACTAATATGGATATACAAAATTATATTCTAAAAACTCTCCAAAAAAATTTAAGGACCTTTTTCTAAGATATTTCTATCCATATATGAATTTTTAGAAGTCTTAGTCATTACACCATGATTCACTCAAGTAGAACATGTCATACTCCCACATGTTATCCATATCCTTCAATTAATCCATCATAAAAACATCACCATACAATATTTATTCTGTATTATATAGATGTATTTCCTCAAAATATAAATACATAATATTTATTTGCGTGAACTATTAATTTTAGGAATAAGGTGTCCTTTATCCAAAGAAAAAAATGTGAAAAGACTTCATACGCTTTTCATCTTGAATTAGTTTCTACATAAATAGTACAACTAAATATGTTTTCAAATTGTTGATTTAATAATGATTCTTATAAAAAATATATCACTATCGATTATTCCATCAAAATACCATTGTATCATAGTATGGTTTCCTTCATCAGAACCCCTTTAAATTGTTTTAAGCTCATTAATTATATCTTCATATTTAGTCATGCTTCTCCAAACACAATATTTAACAATAATAGAAAATTTACCCTACAAATGACCATTGAAAAATGTATGAATCTTATAATAATTATTCAAAATAAAACCTTTTCATAATCCATTGGACTAAGAGATGATAATATAGCTTAATGTGCCTCTTGTAAGTCATATATTTTCCATTACAAACTACAATCTACACTAGAGGTAGAGGCTATAATTTCTATATAATTTATATAAAATCATTGATTTGATATATTATTTTCTTTACCTTAGGAACATGTGCATATAATGATTCCTAATTTATCAAATAACTAATGACTACTGAATATAACACTGAAATGTTCCCATCATAACTATAAATTTGAATATATTTTTGTTTTATTTGAGGTGTAATCTTTCTTTGGACAAGATTATCCCATGTTTAATAAATCATATATATTTTTTATTAATAAATAAAATTGAATAAATAATAAATTTCATGTTCAATGATGTATGCACCACCCCTTATGTTCCTTGAAAATTATTCACTATAGTTATTTATTAAATAAAATATTATATGAATGTTCATGATAGAATGCATTGACAACCATACCAAAACTAGGTTCTATACTCTAATAAACAAATCACTATCCCATAAAAAAATTCCATAAATTTCATAAAAAAATCACACAATGATCTTATATCTAAAAACTAACCCTATTATATATTTTCTATAATTTCACATTGAATGGACCTAACCAAGAAATACTCATTATTTCTTGGAATATTGGTCGGGTGTCCCTCCCTAAATATTGCTATAATAGTTAATGTGATCGTTAATAGAACCACGATAGAATATCATACATATAAGTGTCCATAACCCAATTATAATCTTAATAATCCACATATATCTATCATATAATTGAAAATACAATGTTGACATAAACAAACTACCAAATTATAGTATAGTTTTCTTCCATGGTACAACAACTTGAATAATGTAACATTAGAGAAATGCAATGGAAAAATAAATGGAAATAATTTAGATCAAAGTGTGATTGTCCTTGGATATAAGATGAAACACCTTCTCAATATGATGATTCTTTATAAAATGTAAAATAGAAACAACTACATGAAACATCACAATAAACCATATAATATATCACAAAATAAATCAATGATTAATAAACAATAAAATTCAATTCAATTTTTTCTTAATAAAGGCTTATACTAGGGTATTGGTAATGAAAAAATAATAAGAGACTCCAAAACACTAGGAAAACTAAGGAAGAAGAGAAAATATGATTTATGGATTTAGATAACCATTGTTTTGAGGAAACTTCAAGTCACATGAAATTAATTTTTATATTAAAGTATTCCATGAGTCATTGATTCTATAAATGACCCTATCACCCAAACTACCCATCACTCATAACATTAACATATTCTCACCAAAATTGCATTGGGGTACCAAAAATATTTCTATAATGATCTTATAGCTGAGGTTTTTACCAACCACTATTGGGTAATCAATCTTTATCATTGATAATGTGTATTTTTCAAGGGGTTTTCCTAGGGTATTTATAAATTAACCAAACCACATAACTTAGGGACTTATGTACATTGTTTTACATATGGGGTACCCATGCATTATTATAATCAGGGGCATATCAACCCCACGACTGAATTACTCAAAATTAAGTACCAATTACATAAGTAAATGACTAGTTAATAAACTGACTATTTATATGGGGGATCCATTACCTAATCAATATAATAATTTTTATACTCTTAATGCTTCGTATGAACACCATTACCACCTATAAAGTAAATATTCTAAAACAATTACAAAAACCTCTTAAATTGACACAGATGAATAATATATTGATTACATAATTTTATTTTTGGAAAAATAAATATAATATACAATAAAATTTTTAAATTAAAAAAGTTATGTAGGAATATATAAAAAATATGTTAAATTGGAAGTAAATAAATTTTACATAAAAAACAAAATTTTAGGCTTACGAAATAACAATGAATACTCAATCATCATTATTCTTATATTAGATTAATCAATATGGGTTTCCAAATAGGTGTAACATTATTCAGGTATCGTAAAATTATCGGGCATGTACCATAGAGTCTTAGTGTTGTGTCTCTCATAGACATGAAATTTTCCATAGAGCATAAAATGTGTGAGCATGTTTGTATAGCTTAGAGTGTACTCCAAAACAATCAATGTCATTTAAATAGAGAAAATATGATTTGTTTAAAACTACACTACATGTGATAATTAACATGAATTTGGATGCCCTATCAATTACACCAAACTATGAACAATGTAATACTTAATGAAAAAATACATGTTTTTTATAAAGGGTGATGTAAATATCTATAATAACTACATTATTCAACACTACAACTATTTATTGAAATCCAATCCTTTCCACCAATAACAGAACTTCACAAAACTATTGATTACCATCTCAATTCACTAGATGATCATTTAATCTACACACATCCAACGACTAACCATCCTCACCATTTTAAAAAAATAAAATAAATTGTGGACCCAAAAACTAAATATTCACATGAATCTAGGAATGAAATTCACCACAAAAACATCCTCAAACTGAGGCAACACATCTAAATAACATGTATTCCATATGGGTTCCACTATCACTCAATTGTTATTGAAACCATCATCCAATGAATCCATGATCAAAATTCCAACCATAGGGTAGGAGGATAGTGACATTTTTTCTTGATAATGGAAAATATGAGAAATATAGAGGGTAAAATTAGTTTCTACTATGATTTGGACATTCAACATCATTATTAAATATTCTATTTAAATAATGTGAAACAATTTAGAATACATTATAATAATTTTGATTAGGAATAAAAAAAAATTTCATCTGAATTTAAAATAATAATTAAAAACATGAATCTCAAGAGAGATAAAATAATGAATGTATAATTTTACAGTAATTTCAAACCCATAACAATGGTGAATCAACATTTCATCAAAATTTCTACCTTGATTCATAAACATTTGGGATCCCAAAATAATGATACTCAAAATATCCTTTTTCTGAATAAGGTTAATAACGAATTCAAATCCAATAATTATAGTATTAAGGGTATAGTTATAATCCATGTTCATGAGTCATCTAGGTAATAATATAATGTATTTATGATGGCCGATCTATGGGCCAAACAAAAATAAGAAAAAACATGTCCAAGTATAAACCTTCTATTTCAGAAAAAAATTGGTTGAAATTTTATTACATAAATGTTATATTTGTGATATATTAATTATTTTCTTCACTCATATCCTTATGGGTTAGAATGAATATTTTTTAAATTTAATGTACATTTCAAGGTAATATTATTTCATAAAAACATGGAATCCCATTGAACACTTTAATAAATATTAAATAATATATATAGTACTTTTCTAATACTAATAAGTGTATTTACAACAAATATTCATAAAATAACAACTAAAATATTAATAATCACAAAATGAACATATTAGAAAAATGAATTCAAACTTACCATTGATATTGGACGTTTATATGCCAGTTTCAATTCAATGCATATCACTCTAAACCCACATACCTCAATTGAAATCCTAAGATGAAAACTTATCATCGATGAAACACCAGTCCTGATGATACAATATCTCATGGGGATATTTAATTAAAATATAATATTCTTCAATTTCAATATCAACCCCATAAAACATGATAAAATCCTCATTATGGTAGTTATGAATCTTTAACACCATAAACATATAATTAACTCACTCCAAACATTTTGAAATTGTTAGTTAATATTTCACTTCATTAGTTAAAATGAACAACACAAATGGTTTAATGAATATTGAATAATATTTATTATTTATATAAATTATATGTTATCTATGAGGGGGTAAAACCCTAAAATACCCATTATCATTAATAGTTTTCAAGGGTAGAATTTTCATTTATTTTTTATATGAAAGTAGTGTTCTTTTCCAGTATATGTCCATTTTTAATTCATTTTTACTATATCCATCGTTTCATAACCATTCAAGTATAATAATCCCAAATAAAGCACCAAAATCATAATAAAAGTGTGATCAATAAGGCCATCCATAACTATATAAAACATTGTTATTATAAAACTTATGTTATTGTTAAAATTATAGGAAAAATCAATTAATTTAAAATATTATAGGAGAAGGCCATTGTGGATAGTGGGGAATCAGTGGATACCAATATATTAACTATAAATATCACATTTACCACCAATTAGTTCTTATAAATCAAAATAATATTAATACAATGATGAGAGGTAAAATGAGAATAAAAAAATAATACATAAGGAAAATTATAATACTAAATCACTTTTTCAATCATGTAGATAATCCATGGTAAACTATGGGTTCAACATAACCATTATGTTTATATATTAATCAAACACAATATGGAATGATGTATAAAGACAATTTTAAAGTCCATGTACAAAAAATACATACAAAAATAAGTTATTCAATAATTTCTTTCCAACATCATGTGGCTCTAAAATTCATATAACATGTTTAAAATTTTCCTCTAACCAGTACCAAATAAAATCCCACATGAATTATCTATGGAATCAATGAATATTTACCATAGAGATTAATTTCTATTTTCATTGAACCCTTTTATAGGATAGAGACCATACATTTATATAATTTTCATGCTTCATGAAATTATGTTTTCTATAGTGTGATGATGATTTGATAAAATAAATATGTTATTTTTTTCTCCTTCTTCAATTAAATCAATATAAATTTTCATCCCTTCATTTAAAAGCCACGTATATTTTATCATGGTCATTTTCACTCCTCTGATCTAGTGAAGAACCATATTTTTATAAACCAACATAATAATGAGTTTTTTATACATTTTGGATTGATTATGATGAATGTGTTTCAATTCAATTGATTTTTATAACAATTAAAAAATTATCATGGGATACAAATAATGGTGTATTCAACTATATAAAACACATTAGAAGCTACTTCATGTGTAATGGAATTTAATCGTGGGATAATGTATCTAAATACTTGTAAAATATCCTCTAACTATATTACTTTATGGTGAAACTGGTCCCTTTACATTATTATTTTCTTTAACATAACAAAAATTATTCCCTTTTCATGTCATCTCAGCTCTTACTGACATTTATCTCATCAAGGGATTGATTTTAATTTATAAAAGTTAAATCCACTTTAATAATCATGAGGGAATTTCCTTAAAAATAATTAATATTGTGACTATAATTTTAGGTTTATCTAAATACTATTATATATTATAAAATATTTTTATGGTCATCCAACCACTTGGTGCAATGAAAAACATAATGTTGAACATTTCTAATTAACAACAACTCTTTACCCCCTCTTTTATTTATTCTTATCATGAGTCTCTCCCGAAATAATCAACTATACAACACCCAAAGGGACCATAAATATACAATATAGGTTCTCAATTCCTAAAAACATATATTTTATAATCATAAATTCTACACTTGATCAACTCAATATAATATATCTCCCTTAATAATTACATTAAAATTTTAAAGTCCTACCCTTCATCATAATGTGTAAACTAAAACAGATTCAATCTCCATTTTCATGATGATCTCCAAATATAATAACCCCATGTATAAATATATGAAAATTTATGAGATATGGAATTTGTATAATATAACATATAAATTTTTTTTAGTGAATGAGCTCTGTGGAACACTCATAATTTTTGAGAAGAATCTTTTATTATTTTCTTTATTATGATATCAAATGGTTTTTCCTTCATTAAAAATTATTTTAATAAAATGTCACTATATTACACTATATAATAAAGTAATTAATATTTGATATCAATATGTTTCAACCTCAATATTTTCACATTATTTTTAGATAAATTGATTTTACTATTATTATCACAGCCAATAACCAACCAGTATAAGACACCCCCCTCAATTCATTTAGTAATGAATTCATCCAGAAAAATTGATTTGTGAATTATTATCCAATAAGAATATTTGTATTGATTTATATAGGATAGAATAATTTTTTCCTCATAGAAACCCATATAATTTTATGAGTCTAATTGAATGTGATGAATTTATTTGTTTCCAATGATTAAGGTGATTTGGTAATATGTATAGGGCGAAAAATGCAGGGCTTAAAAAATAGGGATGTAGAAATGATAAATAGGCCACATAGTTACTATAGATCATTACTGTTGAATTGTCCTACCATTATACATGTTAATGTATTAGTATTATAATATTGGAAAATGAGTTCATTTTAGATTATATTTTATGTGGGATATTCTATATACTTTTGATGTTTTTTCAACATAAATTCATGGGAAGTAATGATAAGTTATAATGATTTGTGAATGAACTCTATTCATCATAAAATGATGAGTTTTTAGTTCTATATAGTGACCCTCTGTTTATGAAACTTAAAAATTACATATCATTCAGGGAATACTTAAACATTATACAAACATACACCCAACGACCATTGTTGGTGTAGTGCATTTGGAAACATGGAAACATCAACACAGGTAAATTAGTGAGCTACATTATCTCCATTAGGTTTTTTGTTAATAACAACCTTATTAGTCAGATAAAACATAATACACAGATTCATATATGTGGGACTGAAACATAAAAATGGGTGAGATCAAATGTTCTTTGAGGGTATACACGGGAGACATGTAATAATTAACATGAGCATAAGATTATGAGATTAAAGATCGAAGATCATACCCTACATATCAAGATCATATACATGAATCAAGAAATAATGTTGGGAAGACCATAATATATGAATAAAAATGAAGAAAAGTACACGTGACATGAAAGAATAATAAAGAATAAAGACATGGATTTCTGGAAATTCATAAGAATATACTGATTTCCATAGTTTCAAAGGCATCCTTGCCACGACCATCTTTATTGAAAAAGTATTCTACTGGACCAGGTGACCCCCAATCCAGCCCTGTATTACTAAACCGGTTCACCCTTATTCAAGCCCTGTATTACTAAACTCAAAAAATATCATTCCAGCCCTGCAATAATGAAATGAGTAATAATTACACTAGCACTATTTTATCTCTGGAGATATAAATCATTTCCAAATTCATTGGATGGAGATATAGGTCTCACCCGTCATATAATGAAATAATACATACATGGGCCACAAGATCATAAATAAAATAACATAACCCATGATATGAGATGTGTATCATGAACATGTAAGCAAATACTAACATGTTGAAATAGACAATTATCATATTCATTTACTCATAAACATAACATGTTAAAAGAATCAGGTTTCAAAATAATATAACTTGTGAAAGAGAATCAAGCTTCATTAACATCATGGAATCAAAAAAATGCATTAAAAGAAAAAAATATGAATGGAAAAATTGAATAATTTCACCATTAAGTCATGAGACACAGAAATGGTTGTTATCTTATATGGGAAATAATTTTTAAAGACCATTTAAAATAAATTCTTGAGGAAAATATCATTTTTTCATTGAAATATAATTTTTATAACAAAGAACCTTTTGAAAGGCTTTTTATTTAAAAAATTATTTAAAAACGTATAAAAGAAACATAAAAAACAATAAAAAATTGAAAATAAATTTCCATGAAAATTATCTTTAAGGACATGTTGATAACATTTTTTAAAACACGGTTTTTGAAAATAATGGATTTCCAAACCATGAGAGAGATGGTCAGATTTTATTAAAAACATTATCATAAGTACCATTGAGAAAAAAAGGTACAAAAAAATAAAGATATCTTGAATAAATATAGGATAAGTAATGTAATAAATATTCTTGAGATATTTCATCAAGGGAAACATAAAAAAAACAATCCCTACAAACTACAATATTGTTTCAATAAACTCTTATAACATGGTTACTTGGGATCGTAATATCCGTGTAAGAAAATGAAAATTACATTAATCATTATATATAATGAAAATAAGTACATTAATTATACAAAATTAAAAATTTATATATATTCCCCTCGAAATAGAGTTTAGGGGAGTAACAAGATCTTAGTCTCAAATAAGGAAAATGGAGAGAAAATTGTTTTACCAATTTCTTACCTTTTAATAGATAAAAACCATGAAAAAAGTAGCATAAAATGGTAAATTAATTACCCATAATTTTTTTAAATGATACATATAATACAATCACAAGATGTACACACAACAAAAAAGGAATGAGTGGCGAACATAGCTTGTATCACATTGAAATTGAAAGTGAGATGGAATCCCCTAACCTTGGGTCATGACTCTCTCCATACACATGCAATGATCCATTATAATAAGTCTAAGTTAATTATAGATATTTTACATAGGAATATTATTATATCTATCTCCATATATGGTTAGATTATAACCTCATATTACATTCTTGTTAGTGATCATGCATTAACGGTTAACTTTACAGAATATTTTCCTTGTTCTTCGCATGTTTCATAATTTGTTATATTATTGATCATTATACTTATATAATGATTCCATAATGTATAATATAATAAAAATATTAGGTATATAAAATATATTTATATTATAATAATCTATAGAATAATGGCGTAAGTAATGGAATACACCCTTTATAGAGACGGTAAGTCGTATGTACGCATGAACGCTGCTATCCGTTTTTATTATCGTATTGAAAATAAATATGTAAATTACTAATGTATATATAATTATATATATATATATATAATTTTTAAATTAGAATTAATATATAGTATATATCTTTTAATTTCATCATTACCATCCTTAATACATTCTATGTGGTGTGTGAACGAATTATATCACTTTGAGGGGGTGTTAGTCCACACGTCCTCAAATGAGATTATTTTAAGGACTCTAAATGGAATGTAAAATGATATGGGATGTAAAATAAATAAAAAATATTAAATAGATAATAAATGTAATATATTTCATATATATTTATTTTCCATCCTAATGGCCACCATGATTGATGGTAATAGAGAAATAAACAATCATCATTCCATGAGGCCGTAGATCGTTGTACACATAAACAATAAGTTCAACATCCATCAGATAGAGGAATGAGTTACTGTAGTTTAGAAAATTTTCATAAAAATATCATAGTATATGGAGGATAATATATTTTTCACATAATAACGGAATGAAGTTATTGGTGATGGTGGAGAAGGAAAATAATGGAAGGGATCTTCAAAGAAGTTGATACCTTTTAATCGTATAACTCCTTTTGTTTTGGGCCAAAGGGAATCCATGAGATTTTTTATTCCCAAAAATAGGCTTCAAGGTTGAAGAGATGATTTTTGGGAGGTTAATTTGGAAGATATTGGGTGAACATAAATGGTTTGATATGTGTGATGAAAGGGTAGATTGATCTCCTTTTATAGTGGAGGGGGAGTGGCACTTTTGTAAATACCAAAATGTATTCAATAATGGGTGGTATATATTACCTAAAATTCCTCCAAAATGGATAAATAATGTAAAAATATAGTAATGGTCGAGAAAAACCATATCCATCCCAAAATATAGTTATTTTAATTATTTGGTTCGTTATCTTCTATTATTCCTTGATTTTATCATTCTGGTTTTTATTAATGTATTTAGTTTTCTAATTAAATTGATTTTACAATTATTGAAAATTAAAGTGATATTTACTATAAAATATTTATTATATTAATTATTAATATTATATCTAATTTATAAAATAAAATACACTTTTTTGTTGTAAATTAATTTTAGAACGATCTCATGTGACGCGCTAAAAGGCTGTTTGAACCAAGACAGTCTAAACAATATATTTACATAACATGGGACAGTATGTTGATTATAAATGTATAGTTATTTCATTAATATAACATATTTAATATATATTTACACTTAAAAGTCACATTTCTTAATATAATACTTTTATAAATTTTAAATTATTTTATATTCTTTATTTATATTAAAATAACAATTATGTCAATTTTGAAATTATTTATTTAATATTAATTTTAAAATATAAATATTATATTGTAATTAAAATATATTTCAGTTATACATGTGTAACATGATATATTAAAATAACAAAATAAATAAATTCAATAATTCAATCAATTAGCTTCATTTTTAATATATATTTTGTATCATTTATTATAGTTAATTATTTATTAAATAATCATTATATTGATTTTCATAATCATTTTAAGCACATAAAACATATCTAAATATTGTTGATAATTTATTATGATAAAAATAACCCATATACATATTTTTAAAGGATATAAATAACCGCAAATATGATGGTTTACATATCACAATTTTTATAAATACTAGAGGTAATTAAAGCTACCTTTTTGTCTTTTTCATTTCTTACCCTTTTTTATAGATCATTTCTTTTAAAAATATCCCAAAACACATATATGTTGATAAAAGTTGGTAAATGATCAAATTTTGGAAACAAAAGGGTTTTGGAAAAGTGTCCCTGTCATTTATGTCTTAATATTAATGTTTTGTCCCTTATTAAGATTAAACGTACCTCAACCACCATAGTTAATTTTAATCACATTCAGTATTAATTTTGGTAGAAAAATTAAGTTGATCATATTATAACAGAAATATCATACTAATTACATTATTTTATGTCTTATGTTAAAAAATATAATCATAAAAGTGGGAAAATTAATATTAACCCCCATCCCATAGATGGGGTGAAATAAAAGGTTTTCATAGAAGAAAAATGTTAAAAAGTTTATTATGTTATTATATTTAATGTCAATTTGGATTTTATTATACTAGAATAATTTTTTTAATATTTTTAATATTTATCTAATTTATGTTAAAATATATTTATAATAACATTTATAATTAATAAATAATTATAAAACGCAGTTTTTAATTACAAAGTTGTATTTTTCAGTATTCAAAAAAAATATCATTTCTTATAAAAATACAAAAAATACACCATAGACTAATTTAAAAATTATAAATTAAAGAAAATATTTTTATATAATAAAATTAAAATTCTAAATTTTTCGACAATTAATTTAATTATTAAATTAAATTATTTCAATAAAACATTATTTTTAACTTAATATGTCTTTACCAAAAATCATATCATACAATATCATTATGTTTTATTTATATAAATCAAAAAAATTGAAAACTATTTATTATTATGTTTAATGGAAAGGTTATAATTATCTTATTAAAAAAATTAAAACAATAAGAAAATATTCTTCATTGAAACTCATTGTTGTGCGAATCATACGCCAAGATTGTGTTGGTTATAGTGAAAGCCATGTCGATATCACGTATAACATAAGCCATATTGGTATTGCGTGTGAACGAAATGTTTGAGTTTTTGTCTTAATATATGTATATATATAGAACTATTTATAGTTTCATGTGAACATAAGATATTGAAAAGGTAAATTAATTCGAAACAAATAATTCAAAATGTCTTGGGGTGTTACATTATACCACCATAAAATGAATTTCACCACTGATATTCGTATGGGGTTTCAAAGGATTAGTAATTGATTGTTTCATTCATAGAAACCCACATCATTACAATGAATACTAAAAATTCCCTTAAAAGGAAAATTTGGAATCATATCGGTTACCCAATGTAATATATGATTGGGTATCCACATTAGAGAATGAAGGTTGGGAGTGAATATTTGAAATGGAGTAAAATGCATAAATATTTATAGGGAGTGATTGAGGTCATCAATCAAAACAAGTGAATGATAAAATGGATTTTGAACGCACCAAAGTCACTAATCTATGTTTATTTAGAAGGCCATGTTCTTGTTGAAAATTATGGTATTAGTACAATTATTTTTTATGACATTCCTAACTTTTAGTAATTTTTGATAAATTTCTATAAATAAAATTTCATTCTTAGTTCTCAAAAATATTCCTAATACATTCATTACCTCATTTAATGAATGTATAGAAATTAATATTGATGGGTAATGTAATAAAATAATCTTTTCATGGACCTTACGTCCCATATCAAATAAAATGTCTTATAATTTATCTCTAAAAACAACATAAATTAATAATTAAGAATAAAAATAAACACTAATGGTTCATTATAAATATTTATTCACTATTAATAAATACACATTATCTAGGACATTTCGTAGGTAAATGGTAGGCATGAAAACCTTATTGTCCATTAGTCATGGGTTCAATATATACCCACATCCTTACTGGACTTCATTGGTTTTCACCTGACATAGTTGAAGTGCTTTTTTAAACCAACATTAAATTTAATATATAAGATGGAAATCCCTAAAATACGGTTAATAACTAATAAGATATTTTTACTATGGTTATAAACACAAACTCTTTGAAAAAATACTTCCTCCAAAGTTTAACATAAACATTTCATGAATAGATAAACTTATAACCCTTCAGAAAGATAAAAATCCAAAAATATAGAAAGGGAGTCACGAAAATATTTTAACATTGATTCCCCTATATCATGAGTTATATCATTGTTTTAATATTCTAAACATGTGAATATACTTATGGCATATTCCATTGAAACATGGTAACAACTTAAATTACAGTAAATAATTTTGGAAAACATGCATTCTACCTCATTCAAAAGTATATTGGACTTACTCCATAAATTCAAAAATAATGTAAACATCATTAGTGGTATCATAAACTACCTATGACAATTTTCTTACATATTTCCCCGGAAATCAGTATTATCCAATTTTCTTATTCATATCCCACATATCATTATCCATTAATTAAATATCTTCACATAAAGAACATGTTTAGGGTCACATTTCCTTATTCAAAATATCATCTTGTCATCAAATCACTTCCCCATTACATAGGGAAATTTCATCCTAAACTTCTAAATACTTAGAGAAAAACATAAGTAGAATGATCATTGTATATTTTATCATTCATAAATTTTTAACATGAACCCATAAGTATTTTTTTTTACTTATTCCTCAATAAATTAACAATGATACCTCATGCAATTACAAAATACTTTTTTTCGTCAAATTTCATCTGTAGTAGCTTTATCAGTAGCAATGTATCCATTATGTAAACAATCATATTTATTATGATTAGGAAATTTCATCTTGTGAGATTGAGTTGCATAATTTCTACTTATTACACACTTGAAACACATAACCATTAATGATGACTTATGGAGGCCAAAATACCAATCCATATCTTTAACCATACTCTTAATTTTTTCTTTGGAGTGATTTATTTTGTTTCCTTATTTAGCAAAGTCAAAATATTTTCTTTTCATCTAAGACATCTACTTTGGTGATTCTTTCCACATTCTTAAAACAAAAGAAATCGAATCATTATTAATCTATGATCTCCATTACCTAAACTATCGGTGAACCCCTTCATTCTCATCCTTGGTGAGTCTGAGAGTTGTTTAAGGTAATCATTGTTAATAATGTTCCATGAAAACTGAATTGGCATGATTATGACATATTTCATTCCAAGGATCATCCCCCATAACTTCCCATAAGATTATATTCAATAAAAATCATCATTACTATAGTTCCTTCCGATTAAATCCATTGAATAAGTCCAAAAGTGTAGTGTGAGAATTACATTTCATAGTATAAAACCATTTATCCATGAAAAGAATTAAATATAGGATGTTTAAATCATGATACCTTCTATAATATATGAATCCATGGGTTTGTCCTAGGTTATTTATAGCTAACATATGTCTAAATCCATCATGATGGTTCATGAAGAGTTTTTGAAATACCAAATCATAACCACTAGGACTGTCAAATTAGGTATGCAATAAGGTCAATTATCGTGTACCAGATTACCTTGAGTCATGCCTTGAACATTGTTTCGGAGTTGTTACCCCTAGGAAAAACTATCCTAGAGCCACATCTACTTGTATTATACCAATATGGATTTATTACATGGAATCCACTCAATATATCATTTAATAAAATTCCATGAAATTTCCCTAAACATTAACTTATCCTTATAATTATATTTAGATACATACCTAGAAATATCCTTATAAACAAACCTTTAAAACCCACTTAGGATTTTTCATCATAATTCCCAAAGATTAACTATACCTTTGCTCTGATATCAACAATATTTAACTTATATTTTTAAAAAATAAACATTAAATAATATTTGTATAAATCCGAATCATTATAAAAATAGATTCTGAAAGACACTAGTTGGTATAGTGTATTTGGTAACATAGAAAGATTAACAGTGATACACAAGTGTGCTATATTATCTCCTAATATGTTCTTCGACACATTCACTCTTCTTAGACACTTATAATATAATAAATATCTTCATAAACATGGGATGGAAATATAAAAATAGGTGAGCTAAAATGCACACTAAGTGTAAAAACGGAAGACATGTAAGAATTAACATGAGAATAGGGGTTTGAGAATACAGAAAGATGATTATAACATGAATATCAAAGAACATATAAAAGAATCATGTAATAAATCTTGGTAATTCATAAGACATGAATTAAAAGGATTTATTGGTAATAATCCATGAAATAAATTCATATGATCTAGTAATTGAATTTTGGAAACACATTAAAATATATAGAATTCTATAGTATCCAAGGAATTACATCCATTACCATCTTAGTGGAAAAAGTACAGTACTAAACCCAGTAACCCACATAACGGCCTTGTAATAAAATCTGAGGAACCCTCATTCTAGACTAGTATTACTGAACTCTGTAACCCTCATTCTAGCACCATATTACTAAACCATGTAACCCTCAATACAACACTATTTTATTTGATGATATATAAATCATTACCCAATGAATTGGAGGGAAGTATAGATCCCAACCGTTATATAATGAAATCATAAATACATGTGCCCAATGAACATAAATAAACATATCATAACCCTTGAAATAAAATTTGAATCATGATCATTTATTCATATCCAAACCTATGGAAATATATAGGTTTCATAATAATTTAAACATACACCAAACCCATGAAATGAAGAGGGTTTCGAATGTATACAACTTGTGAAAGAGAAATTGGCTTCATAAACACCATCACATTAAAAAATAATCCCTTAAATGATTGAATATGAATGGATACATTGAATTATTTCCCTATAAAGGCATGACAAACACAAATGGATATTATCTTTGATGAGAAATATATTTGAGAGGTATTTTAAAAACATTTTTTTAGGAATGTATCATTTCATCTTTCAAAATAGATTTTTATTACCTATGTTTGTTTGAAAACCTATTCCTTTGAAAATTGGATTAAAAACATATAAAAAATAATTGAAAATAATAAAATAATTTTAAAATAATTTTTTCTGAGAAAAATATCTTCAAGAATATTTTGAAATCAGTTTTGAAAACATGGTTTTTGAATAGAATGTATTTTTAACTGAAGTGAGAGATGTTTTAATTTTATTAAAAACATTATCATAAGTAATAAAGTGTAGATAAAATTGTACTAAACATGAGGATATCATGAATATATAGCAGTTATTTAAACTCATGAATATTATTTAGATATTTATTCAATTTAATTTTAAACATAAACAATATCAAAAAACAATAATATTTCCTCAATAAACAATTTTTACATGGTTACATGGGATCATACTCTCCATGTAAAAAAGGGAAATTACACGAAGCTTATGATATCATAAAAAAATATGATTCATGATATAGAATTTATAATTGACATATATACCCCTCAAAATTAGTTTATTTTCATAACAAAATATGAGTATCAATGAAGGAAAATTGTAACAAAACTATTTTACCGATTTAATAAAATTTGTATGTTAAAACCCATGAAAGAAGGTTCAAAAAATGGGAATGTCAATGACTAAAAATATAATTAAGAGATACATATAATACAATACTTGGATTTATATACACCAAACACAATTAAAGAGTGGAAATAATATATTGTATCTCACAGAAAATAAAATGAGTTGAAATCCCCTTACCTTATATCATCACTCACTACATACTTGTACAAGATTATTATATAATAAATAAAAGTTTAGTATATATATTTTAAAAACGAATATTATCATATATATAACCATATAATTTTATTTTAAATTTTTTTATTAACCTCTTGTTATTGATCATATGTTATAGTTTCACTTTGTTTAATATTCTCTTTGTTCTTCACATGTGTCTTAATTTATTATATTGTTTTACCTTATACATATATCATGATTAAAGAATGTATAAAATCATTTAAATATAATTAATATAAAATATAAGTATATTAAAATATTCTATATCATAATTAATTCTATAATGGAAAACACTATTCATGGAGACGATAGGTCATATGTACGCAAAACCGCTTTTTTCCGTTTTTATTGTAGCATTAAAAGAAAGTTTTTAAATGAGATATATATATATATATATTTGAATATATATATATATATATATCATTGTTAAAGTACTATTAATATATCATAAATATAATATATATTCATTAAACCCATCCTAAATAAATTAAATATGGTTTTTGAAAAAAACACATCGCTTTGAGGGTGCGGTTGTCCATACTCCTCAAACGAGACTATCATATTAACATCAAATGGAAGGTAAAAATATATTTTTTGTAAAAGTAATACAGAAGTTTAAAGATTTAATATATATATATATATAATATTTTACACATATAAACATAATGTCCATAATAATGGTTACTATTATTTTTAGTAATGGAGAAATGAGAATTCATCATTTCAGGATGCAGTAGTTAGACGTACACAGAAACAGTATCTTCAACATTCATTAGATGGTGTTTTATGTATGTTTAGTTTATAAAATCTCCATAAAAACACCCTAGTGTGTGGATTATACTTGTTTTTCCCCACAATAATGTAATAATTAGACTGCAGGTGGTGGATAGAAAAATAATTGAATGTATCTTGAGAGAAAATGTTACCTCCTAATCAGGTAACTCCTTTTGGTTTATGCGAAAAGGCCTCCTTAAGAGTGTTTCTACCTAATGTTATGATTCAAGAAATATGAGATAATTTTTTTGAGGCTACACGGGTAGATCATGGTTCAATATTAAAGGTTTTATAGTTGTGAGGATGGGGTAGAGTACTTGCTTTTTTATTGTAGAGGTCGAGTGGCACCTTTGTAAATACCAAAAGGTATTCAATATTGGGATGTTTATCTTATATAAAGTTCCTTCAAAATATAAAAATAGTGGATTAAAGGATAATTATTACTATAAAAACCCACATCCAAACAAAAATATGTCAATTTTCAATATTTGGTTCCCTAACATCTACGATCCCCCAATTTTATCATTTGGGTTTTTACTAAAACATCTATTATTCTAATCTAATTAATATAACCATTAAGAAAAAGTTAATGTGATGTTTTTTTTAGAAAATTAAGATACAAATATTTATTAACATTATATATAATCTATTAAATTAAAATATCATTTTTTTAATTAATTTTAAAACAATCGCATGTGACGCGCTAAAACTCTTGTCGAACTTATACCCTCTTAATAACTAATTTACACAATATGAGTTAATTTGTAAAATATAAAAGATTTAATATTCCATTAATATAAAATATTTAACATATATTAATACACCTAAGTAACTTGGTATAATATTTTATTTTAATCAATTTTAAATAATTTTATAAGATTCATTTATTATAATATAACAATAATATCAATTTTGACAATATTTAATTTATCATAATTTTAACATATGAAATTTTTTTAATTAAAATATATAACGTTTAATGGTGTGTTTAGTGATATATTAAACTATAAAAATAAATAGGAAATATAATTATATCAATTAAATTCACTTTTAATATTTATTGTATTATTAATTTTAGTTAATTATTAACTAAATAGTCACTATAATGATGTTTCTTATGCATTTTAAGTACCTATACCATCTATAAATTTTATTGAAAATTTATCTTGATAAAAATAATCCTTATATATTTTAAAAGGATATATATAACCAAAAATATTATTTTTTTACATATATCAATATTTTATAAATGATAAATGAAAGGAAAGATCCATTTTTGTCTTATTCCATTCATACACTTTTTTATATGTAATTTCTGTTTAATAATATCCCAATACATAGATATTTAAAGACATTTTTAAAAATGGTCATGATTTAGAAACCAAAGGATTTTGGAAAACTGTAAATTCATTTTGATCATTAATATTATGGTTTAGTCCTTCATTATGGTTAATCGCACCTTAATCACTGTAATTAAATTTAATCAAATTCAGTAAACATTTTTTTCAAAAAAAATATGTTGATCTTATTGGAAAAAAATATAATACTAACTATATTGATTTATGTAGGATTTTAAAAATTCATTTTACAAAATGGAAAACTTATGTTTAATGTTAATCCCATGGATGAGGTGAAATAAATGTTTTTTATAGTAGACAAACATTCAAAACATTGTAGTGTTTTTATATTAAATTTCAAATTATAATTCATTATAATGCATTAAATATTGTTAATTTATTTAATATTTATCTAATTCCACCTTAAAATATATTAATAATATCAGTTATCATTAATAAATATTAAAAAAAAATATATTTTTTAACTAAAATACATCAGTTTTCCCTATTTATAAAAAAAATAATGTTTTTCATAAAAACATAAAACATTTACCCTTGTATATTATATATGATATTATTTAAAATATGTTTTTTATTTTATCAAAATAAATTTCTATATTTTTCTATAAATATTCTTATTATTAAAAGTGATTCATTCAAGAAAAAAATATTTTTAACATAAAATGACTTTACAAAAAATATTATAATTGATATAACAAAATATTTATAAAAAATGTATTTGGAAATTAGTTATTACTAAATTTCAAGGATATGTTATAACTATATTATTTAAATAATTAAAATTATAAAAACAGATGTTTTGTAGATACTCTGTGTTGTGTGCGGCATACGCTATGTTGGAATTGTTTGTAGCACAAACGAAGATAATATTGCATGTAGGTTAAGCGAAGTTGGTATTTAATGTGAAAGTAATTCTTGAAATAGTTTCTTATAATAAATATATAAATAACTATATTTACAATCATATAAAATGAAAAATATTGTACCGATAAATTAATATGAAAAAATAATTCTCAAAATCTCTAGGCATTACATACTAAGCCGATGAATGTCTAAAAATTATTTATTATTTAGAGAAGGATTTTAGATGCACTATTTATATAATCTTTATACAATAAATACAATCCATAATAACAAATGCTGATAAGGGGGTATGTTAAAAAAATTAGTATTTTGGAATTTATTATATAATAGTTACATGATGAGGTGAAAATGTTGTATTGAACAGAATCTAGAAGATAACAGATAAAGGAAAATATTTATTTGTAGGGAATGATGTTACAAAACTAAAAGATTAGATTTTTATGTAATCTATGTACATTTGGAAGAAGAATCCAAGATAATTTTTTAAAATGTTCTGAGCTGATATTGTATGAAATTATAATGATAATAATGGATAAAAAATGGACTAATGGAAACATTCATGTAAAAGTTTACCCTATGTGATTTGAAATAAGTGATTTGAGATTAATATTATGAATTTTGGAATTCCCAACGATTATAAATTATTATACCTTATATATTTTATATAGTATGTAACGTTTTTCATTGATATATAATATCTCATAGTTCATATGAAATATATTATCCAAATATTTAAAAATAATGAAAAAGAAATATCCTTACCTAAATTATTAATATATTTCGAGTATATAGAAGATACATGTAATATAAATATAAAAAAGGGAAAAAACATACATAGGGTTTGAACTACAGGATATGTAAAGAAAAAATTGATGTGTATTAGAAAATTACCAAAGGTTAAAACATTACATCAATAAGTAAGGGTTAACCCGAGCCTACATAAAATTTATAATGAAAATAATGTAGATATTTTGAATGGATAAAAACCATATATAAATATATAATATTATATAGGATTACACATTACAGGACATCTGTGATGAACCGTAATAATTATAAAATAATAAAATCAAAAATTGATATATAACAATAACTTCAATCTATTATAATAGAGTTTATATAACTGATAAATTAACAATGTTTAGAATATCAATGTAATACAAAAGAGTAAAAATTTATTACCAAATTTTTTATCAAAAAATCAAAAAAAATAATAGATTAAATCAATGATATATAAGATTAAAATGTTATTACATAAATTTTAATTAATGAGAAGTTGAAGATATTAAACACGTCATATAAGAAAGTTATCCCAAATAATGTTTTTATAAACATGATGTTTTAATTATAAATGGTTGTTTTTTAATTAGTAATTCATTAAGTTATTAGCATAGAATTAAAAGAGTCAATCTAAAAATGATATATTTTTGGAATTATAATATATTATATTAATCCATTTCTATATAATAATAGAGGTTCATTTTTTAGGATTAATAGTTGAGATGTTTTAAATAGAGTATTATGGAGAGGAACATAGTATCAAAATTTAAGAGGAATTATATTATTTAAATATAAAAAATAGTATTTATTGACTATTTTTTAAGATAACAAATTGATGAAAAAGGATTTAGAAGTGGAATGTTAGAGATAATAAATTCTTAATGAAAACCAAAAAATCTATTATGTTTTAAATAAGGATAATTGAGAAGTGAAACAAAATATAATTCCTCGAGAGGAATATGTTTATTTTAAATAGATTGAAGATGATGACATAGATATGTTTTGAAATTGAATTTTGAGGATGAAGTAGTATGGACTAAAGGGCTACCGAAATAGATCCCAAAATCATTGAAAAGACCCAGATTATAGAGAATAGACACCAAAGAAGCTTGACACTACTTATTCCTATTAATGGTTTTTGTTTTTAAGAACATAAAGATGAAAAAATGTTAATTAAAAAAATCAAAAAATATAGATCATTTTAAAAATGACATAAAAAGAACAGGGTTGACGTTCTTGATAAAATAACAGATGATAGATCAGAATTCATAAACATATTCCAGAGAAATTTTGAGGATCATTATATATTTGAGGAATATATTAGAATTATATTCATGCCAATTGCAATAATATTGTTTTATCATGAAATTTATACGATTATGATATATATTTTGATCAATTATTATAATTTATCATGGTCCAAGGATGATATATTAACACCCCCTTTAAATATAGAGTTGAGGATGATGAATTATCATAATTTTGAAATTAATTTTTATTATCGATAATCAATTTTGAGACTGGACCCAAACATTTAATGGATAAGATATTCATATTGGTATTAAACAACATAAAAAATATTTAATTTTATTTTATCATGATTATTTACACTATTTGATGTCATGTTGTTTATTGGGATACAAAAATTAGAACCATTCATATTAAAAATGTTAAAGATTCAAATATTAATAGTTTAAATTCAATGAGAGATGAATTTAGCAAAAGGGTCATAATGAGTCACCCCCAACTCAGAATGACCGTATGGATTTATATATACATCAAGTTGTAATACAAATAACTATGGATTTATATGAATGGGTTCTTTCAATTTTATTTTATGAGATATAAATAAACTAAAAATATTAAGGCTTGTCTTTTCCTCATATGGAGATCATCATTTCCGTACCTATAAATAAAAATATGGAGGTTTAAATTAAAATCCAAATTATTAGGTAGAAGGAAGAAGAAATTTAGTTATGTAAGTGTTCAAATAATAAATTGGGAACAACACTGATCAATGGAAGTGAATGTGTTATTTTATAATATAAATCAATTTAGAATCATAAAAATAAAGAATTAGGTTCACAAAGTAAAGAAGGAAATTCTAATAAATTAGTAGATGACCTCTAATTTGTGGTTATATATATATATTATTTTTCATTGAACTTTACGATGAGAAAAACAATTTATAATAGATGCAACATCCATGTAAAAATAATTGGCAAACAATTTATAAGATTCAAACACTCCCATAAAAAAGGGGAATCCATGGGGTCACTTTCGTTGGTCATGAAATTTAAATATCCCATAATTGAAATATAATTGAAAAAACTAAAAAAATGGGAAGGATAAAATCCATTAATCAAATTATGATAAGACTCGTTATTTCTAAAAAACTCATAATGTTATTATTGTTTTCAAGGATTCTTAATTGGTAATAATGTCCCAAATAATCAAGGTCGTTAATAATTATTTTCATGTGAGTATCATGAACTATTGGGATCATATTATGATTCTTGAATACAGAATGAGAAGATAGATTGAGGTTAGTCCGTGTTAATAAAAATACCATCAACATGAAGTGTCTTAAACATGAAGTGAAATTTAGAAACAAGGTAGATCCACAAACTGAACCTTCCCAAACTACTGAGAAGTGTGGTGTTTACAAGGATATATTTTTAAATTAGTGTTGTTTTCAAAATGACTCATATTTGTGTCAATAAAGATTTGTGATCAGAAAACCGTCTACCTATTCAATGATCAAAGAAATAAGTAACCTTTTTCGAAGAAGAATATCTTTTTAATAATATTTTTTCCTTTGATAGTATTTATTAGAAATAAAAATATAGGAAAATGTGGGTGAAAAAATATATAATTCAGAATGATATTAATGGTGTATAGAATCTTGTGAAATGAGTGTTTCTCCCCATGATTGTCCAAAATAATTGGTGCTACCAAATAAATGAAATAACGGTATCATGTGAGATTTTTTTTAAAAAGAGTAAATATAAAGGTTTTATTATCCAATATTGGTTATAATGAGTGGTTAATAATAAGAAATTCTTTTTGGAATAAATTTAAATTCATGATGATTATAGTGTTCCTATATTAGTGGGGATAATTTGTGAGAAAAGGTAATGTTCTGGAACTAATTGGGTTTTTCACTAAAATCAAATTTGAATGGCTTAATGATAATGTGATAATCAATAAATGGTGTTCATTTTTTAATTATTTGTAGTAAAAACATACCATCAATTTTTTATGTAAAATTGAATTATAAATTTAAAAATTTATAAAAATGAAATAAATAGATTTATCCGACTATTTCTTGGGTTTCAAACACATAATGAATTTTACAAAAAAATAAACTTACAAAATTCATATGGTGGATCCAACATTAATGAGGAAATGATTATAGTAAATAATAAATTTACAAATCATATAACTTTAAAATTATATAGTGGGAATATATAATTGAGTAAGTAAGATGATGTTTTATATAGAATAAATACAAGAAGAAAAAAATATGATGTAATTGGTGGAATACATCTATGAATATGTTTCAATTTTATGAGATGATAACTAAAGATGGTAACCCAAATATTAGTGATAATATGTAACGACCCAAGATTTAATTAATGGAAACCCCCATGATCTAGTTAAATTTAAGTTTATGTAAATTGTTTATATAAAATGTAAACTTCTTTGGTTTTATGTTTTTGGATTTTAAAATACTTTTAATAATTGTGACAATTTCTAATATAGTCATTTAACAATTACCACATCATTAGTTTAAATATAAGGCTTTAACAAAGCCAATTTACTCAGACAAAAGAAGTGATGGACTCATCTAGTAGACATGCCCCATACAAAGCCCATTTGTCAGAGCTTAGAAAGGAGGTTGTGTCTTTGGAATTCTTTCTTGACAAATCCTATTCTAAGCTTGAATATGTTTAGCTCAAGCGGGACCACCTACGAGAAAAGTGGAAGATGATAGAGATTACCACCCAAGAAATGTTATCTTAGCCATCCCCAAGAGTCGGTCACCATCTCACACCTTACTCATTGGTCTTATGAATGTCTTATAAGGGGTTATGTAACAGGACCCTAATACTATGGTTAGGTACAGTATTTTTATTTATAATAATTAATATAATTTCATTTTATTATTGTTACCTTGTAAAATGATTTTAAATCACAAATAGTATTTTTAGTTAATGTTCAACTAAGAAATCTATATGGATGAATTAATGGATTTTTGAAGGAGATAATATTTTAGTAAAATATTATTAATATTATCAAATGAATTTTTTTTGAATATAAGTGAACGTATAATTTTATGATTGAAATTGTAATTTTTATGAAGGTTTGAAAGTCATTTTTGTCAAACCCCCTGAATATTCTATAAATATCTTTTTTTATATTAATAGTTAAAATTAACATATTTAAAAAAAATATTTAGATTAAATGAATATTATTTCTGGAATAAGGATGTCGAAATTATCCAATGGTGAATTTTTTATAATTTTATTAGAAAGTAAAATTTTTGGGTAAAAATGAAATACCTTTTAAATATATAATGTGTTTTATTACATCATAATGACCCAATAGTTATGTAATAAAATACTATAAACATTATGTTCGGCCAATAAAATTTTTACCATTAAAATAATGTGATTTTTAGTTTTTTTGAATTATTTTACAAAGCATTAGTGGACCCTTCAAAACTTATTAAAAATGTTGTCTTTTTAAATTGTATTCCTTGGGAGTGTGACTCACCCCCAAATAAGAAACCCTATTATTTTAAGAAGTTAGTAATTTGGACTAATAAAATATTTTTTTCCACTTACATTTTCCAAAAACCATGGGAAAACCCCAGGGGATGGTTTTGTGGTTTGAATTAGTTTAATGTGAGGTGTCCCAAATCTAAATAATAAAGAATTCTCTCGCCTTTCCAATATAAACCCACCTAAGCTTCCACTTCCTCCTTACTAAAATCCATTGGAGTTAGTCTAACCTCTTATCACCTTTCTATATAATCATCCCAAGGTGCCCTAGGCTCTCAAGAAGCCTCTCTCGATCCTCTCTCATGCCTTTGGAAGCACACTTCCAAGTAATGTTTTTTCCCTTTCTCATTTTTGTCCAATATTCATTAAGTTTTTATGCCCTATTAATTTCAATTATAAATGATGGGGTATGGGTTCTCACCTCCCCCATACTTCCCTATTTATGTTTGAATGATGGGAGACACATTTATCATTCATAAAATTCCCCACATATACACCTGTTACTATACTAAAATTCCGAATGGAATTTCACTCTCCTCATTTACATTGATGAAATTATTTTTTATCATGAATATAAATTCAATTACATTTGTCAGGAAATGTATCTATATAACCCCATTACTGTACATGTCATGTAAATTTATTGAGACACCCCTTTATCTCTCTTCAACCATTTTTATGAGTTCTTATGTCACACTGTTATGCTGCCCAAATTGCACCGTTCTTTTCCAAGCCAAAGTCATTGTGTAGTGAATACCATGACAATTTCTTTATCAAGGGTATTCACCCTTATACACATTTACTTGTTGTTTAAATAGTTTTATTTATGTATTCCACATTATTTTATTATATAATAAAAGATTATGTTGAATGATTCAATGTTTTATGATCTATGTGGCACACATATGCATGAAATGAAATGTTTAAGAAGGGTGCGCCCGGATATCTCTCCAATGAATTGGGTAAAGTTTAGTATCGTGATAAGCCATGTGAATGGGGTGTTTATTCATGATAATTTAATAAGGGTTAACTTAATTATAAAAGACATAATCAAGATGAGTTTTTTTATTATGGTGAATCATTTTCACCCGTTAAATTCATTTAATCCATTATATTCTTCTTGGTATTCACTAAAAAATTTAATTTGAAACATGTTCAAATGGATGTAAAGGTTTCATTGCTAAATAATTTAATTTCTACAAATGTTTCCATGGATAAACTACATTGTGTTAAAAATAATTCCTATCTATATAATATTCTCACATTAAAGTTTTCTCAGTATGGATTAAAACACGCCCATAAACACTGTATTGGATGATAACAAAATTCATATTATCAAATGATTTCAAAATGGGAAATGTTTATTCGAAGCTTTTTCACAAAAACATTTTAAAATATGTTATTAATAAATCAGTTTTTTTCATGTTATTTTTTTCTTCACTAATAAATATTATTATATTGATTATTTTAGTTTAATGAATAAATAGTTTGAAATGGGTTTATTGGAGAAATAAAATTCTTCCTTATAATTAAAATGTAAAAAAACTATGCAGCATCTAAAAAAATTTAACCCCGTAATGACAAATTAAATTTTTTCTCAAGGAACATGAAATGGAAATTCTTACACTGAAGAGTACAAATTTTAAGCTATAATTTGATAAATTTATAATGTTGGTTGACAATAATAATTATAGATATAATATTTGATGTGTACTCATCCATACTATGACTCTTGCAAAAGTCATGTTTGGTGTATTCCTTTACACTTTCTTTAATCGATACAAATGTAATATCATTTAAAATCACTCAAAATAATTTATTTATTTTTGAAATGATTTAAGAATCATATATTATTTTATCCCAAGGGAAAAAATTTAAAAAAGTTTTTTATTATACTACTTCATCAGGATAAAATATTAATAAGAAAAGTGTGAGTGTATTTTGTCATTTACATGGGAAATCTCTCATCTGGGTGATTTGTAAGAAGAAAAATAATTTTTTCTTTATATTAATGAAGTGGAATACATATTAATGGGAAGTTATTATCCACAAAAAAATAGGGATAAAATATAATCCCATTGAATTTGGGAAGACATATTCTCATTTACCTATCAGGTGGGACAGAACTGGTGTTATCATTTTATATAAAAATACCATACAATAGTTTCACAACAATCACATTGATCTAAGACATAATTTTCTGAAATATAATTTTATAAATATTGATGTTTAAACAAAACATCAACCTACAAATATTATAGATAAAACCATTCATCTGGATCACTTAGACTCATTAACGTTGTCATTGAGTATTACTATCTTGTGAATCTTATCTCTCAAACATATACATCAAGTGAAAAAGTTAAATAAATATGTACCAAACTATTTTTTCTCGTTTTTGTTAAAAAATTATATATATTTTATAAATTTATGTTATTGTAATACCCCATGATATGAATTATAATCTAGACACAAGAAATTTTATGTTGTTATGGAACAAAGTCTCTTTAGGATTTTATCCCAAAATTTGGGGATCAAGGTTTAACCCTTTCCTGATCATGAATATTATTATTGGGCCCTTAAAAACACCATAATTTGAACTCTAAATGAATTAATTATTTTTTATTAACATAATATTTTATATACCTTACTGATAGGATGTTTTTTCAAATAATTTATAATTTTTATTATAATATAGAATATTTTCATTGGATTTGATCCCTTTTATTAATATTATTTATGAATTGAGGGCGATCTACAAATTATAATACTCAAATGTTACTATAAGATAAATAATATTTGTAAATTTTTAGGAATAAAATTATTTATACTCACGAGACATTTAAATAATTTATCTCTTAAAGATTCATTTCATTATTAAGCTATATTTTAATGTGGAAATAGTTTTTATGTTATTTTTTGTTATTTAATTTCTTAATTTCTTACTTTTTAGTTTTCAATAAAATTCACATACCATTTTTTACTCTATCAATATCATTAGTGATGATACATAGTTTCTAATATTTCATCTCTTTAAATTTCAATAACCCAATCTATGAAACATTATTGACATATTTTTATTTTTTTTAAATATTATTTAATTTTTTTATCAAGAAAATGGAGTGGTCATTATTATTTTAAAAATTAATAGATTTAATGATATTTAACACTCTTTTTAGTGTTTAGTAATTTAATATATGTGGTTGGAATATCATCTTGATGAATTACCATTAAAATATTTTATAGAACATTGTAATATTGGTTTATAGTCTGATGAAATGTATTAAAGCATTGTATGGTTTATTAGATAATCATAGTAGGCATTTGAAAAAATTTGGGGAGCCACTTTTAGATAATAGATGGTGTAGGAATCAATATCCAATTGGTGTCTTGTAATGTAGCTTCCACAAATAACAGATTTCTCACACAAATAGAGGAACACTGACCTTATGATGTAGAAATATAGTTATATATCAAAGTATTTATGCTCACTATCCAACTATCAAGATCTCACTAGCCATCCAGTGGGTTCAAAATGACTCTGGATAATGGTAAATACACCCTTGGATACCTCATAAAGGATACCAGTTAACCAGTGGTGTTGAGACACTCACTTGGAGTCAAAATTTAATGATTATAAAAAACCATTAAAATAAGTATTCAATCGTTAAATTTTATATTGTAAATTCATATATGTTCTAAAATTGTTTTGAGGATATAAATATATATTTAGGAGGACTTGTAAACTCACCTTCACAAACATTCTCCAATGCCAATATGCAAAGATCACTAATTATCTCTCATGAGCTCACATTCTTAAACATTTCACCTCTTCATTTTAGTGTATATCACTATTGTGGCATTCTCTTCTTCTTATCATTTTTCACTTTTCCCCATTATATATTCATATTGTTTCGAAATTATTGTAAAAGTACTAAAACATTATTTACCCTAACAATCCACCCGTATTTCATTTTATTATATTATTAGTTGTCATCACTATTAAAGAGTGGTTTATAGGTTCTCTTTCCACATCCATTAATAAATAAGTGATCACTCTTTTTATGGTTCTTATCTATACACATTAACACTATAGATTCAATTATAATTTTTTTCCTTGGTATAAAAAATCAAGAAAGGGAGTTTTGGTATCCTTTATACCATTGAATACAAGGGACAAATACATTAAATCCTCATGTAATTTTGGAGGTAGACATAGGGGATCATTATGTTATATTATTGAACATATTTAATATATTTTTTCCACATATTATATCCATATTTATATAATTTATAAACTATTTTTTAATTTATCAATATTTTATTCCATCAATTCTTGTAAGCATTTCAATTACAAATCATTTTTTCTTTCATTCTCATATTTATGTAATCATGTTTATTTTTTTAGTTCACTTTCAATTTATTTTTTTCATTGATCAATTTTAATTTTTTATTCCATATTATATTTTAATGGTCATAAATAATTCAAAAGATGATTTTATTTTGCTATATTTTATTATTTCATTGAAAATTTAAATGTGAATTCCTCCCCTAACTATTTTACTATAGTAAATAATTCTATTCTCACATATAAACTCCAATAAATTTACCATGTATCACAAATTCATTTTACACTAAAAGTTTCCCCAAATATCATGCAACAAAGAGATATCTTTAAAACCTAAATGTTATCTAAAATATAGATGAATATGGTGTGATGAACATTTTTATTGTGTGATAGTCATCTTATTAAAGAAAATTATCTGTGAATTCCCTTCTAAAAACCAAAAATATCATCAATCACCAACTAATTTAAATTCAAATAATGATATCCATATAAATATCTAAAAAATTTAAGATCAATCTTGTAGATATTTCTATCGACATATGAATTGATACTATACAAAGACATTGATCCTTGGTCCACTCAACTTGAACTAGTATGATCAAAAAAAAAATTCCTCTATCCTCGCATCACACTTTCATTAATACATCATAATCCTATTTTTATTCTTCATTATAGGTTGGTCTTTCCAAAAAATCCATATACAGAATGTTTTATTGTGTGATGTATTTCCATAGGAAATAGGGTTTCCTATATGACCAATAATATATGTGAAAATATTTCATGATTGTTTCATCATGAAACTGATTCCACTTCTAGGGTACTACAAATGATGTTTCACTATGAATGCATCAAACAATATTATTCAAAAAAATACGGCGCCGTCCTTGAAATCATGACAATAACCTTGAGGAAAAATTATGTTTCCTTCAACAATGTTTTCTCAATGGTTTTATACTCATTCTCCAAAACTACATAATTACTATACTATCTCTAAAAATAATATTTATCTAGAATATATATTTTATTCATTAAAAAATCAATAAATTTTTTTTGAACCTCTGAATTATTATTAAAAAGTATTATGACATCATAATCCATTGGAGAAAGCATGATTCATGCAGCTCACTCACCCTTTGGGTAATCTCTTGGTTTATAATTGGATCTAAAATATACCCTATAGGTTATGGTTTTTATCACAAGACAACCCAAACCGTGGCAAGAGCCACAACTACACCATGCCCGCCTCCATAGGACAATGGATGGTGACTAGTTTCAAAGGAAAAACAATCACATGGATGCATTTTCTAATGTAACTGTACAAATACCCACAACCATATTGTTTAAGAAGTGCATTTGAATGAAGGTAAAAGATCCAAAATTCTAAGGGAACAACCACATATTTAAAACCTCTCGATAGTTGATGAGTACGATCGTGAAAACTAAAATGTAATGAGCCAGAATACAAATCCAACCAAACTAATTTTTCAACCCGATATAAATGTAAATGAAAAACATGAGAAATCATAGCTTCCAATATCCAAGCTATGAACACTATGTTCCGTCCAATGTACCGGGTACCACTATGGTAATCTACATCCACCTATGACCTTTCCTCCATTGTTATAAGACATGAAATATCCCTGATAATCCCATTATAGTGTGACTATATACATACCTAGTTGGATTTCAACAAATCATAAGGTTTATCATAGAGAGAAGCAATATGAATTGAAAGATAATAAATAGTAAATTGTGAATAGGATACAGCTCAACCCAATGCAATAGAAATGGAAACCTTATCCAAACACAAAGGGGTTATCATAGTGTGTATATGTAAGAAACATTGAGTCTTTTGCATTTATTATAGAGGAGTATCCTCATCCAACCATGAGAAAAAAAATAGAAATCACATGGCATACACATGGAATATTTTTCACCCATAGTAGGATAGTGAGAAAATAACAAAGTATGGATTTAGATATATAAATATATCTAAATAACTATATATATATATATATCCTCAGTAAATGAATCCCCAAAGATAGTGTAAGGGGATCTCCATCTTACAACCAATCCTAGTAAATGAGTAACTAACCATTCCAAAAGAGTAAAATTTATGACCAATATCTCATTTATAATCCCATAAGAGAGCAACAATGTTTGGGCACTCATGATCACTATGCCACACAGTTGGGGGACATAATCTCTTGGAATAGAGTCTATTAGCTGCTATAATAGAAGGGTTACACTAAACGTATAGCTATATGACCCATACATTATTCAAATGGGAGGGTTCCAATCTAATAATCGATAAAGGACCTATTATCTATCTAGAAGGACGCTTCCACTCTATTGGTAGATGACCATGGCCCATACATTATTGTAGGTTTCCTCCCTAGTGGTAGAGCCCCATACCCTAACTCTACTAGAGGGTTCATCTCTAGTAATCAATATAGGACCCATGTCATTCCTAAATGGAGGGATCTACACCAAAACAAAGAGGACCCATTCCATGCCCATCATATGGGATATACATCATGTGTTCATTACGATACACACTATGCAGTAATTTTTCTCATAGATATACATATCAATGCCGTATACTCTAGATCAGAGTTTTCACGTTGAATTTGGCCCCTCCATCCTCCTAAAATGGATTATCAAGGATAAATTTATCATTTTCGGCCCCCTAGTGGCTATAAATCAATTGTTTTGACCCATAGGGGTTAACCGTGCACACCTCACACCTCATGTTCTTCCACCATTTAATATTAGAATTATTACCATTCAAAAAATCTACCATACCCAAAATAAATTCAAAATCATCCCTAGTTTTTCAATCTATGCATTTCGCATGGATCAGTAAAAAATCATGGGGTCTGATTGAGCTCAGTACCACCTGAAAAAATGTTGAACTAGGAAAAAATGATGAAATAATTGATGAACATGATGAATTAATGGAAAAATTCAAAAAAACATCAATCACAAATTTATCATGTCCTATCAACAAGGATTGGGAGATAAAAGAGAGAAAACCATATTAACCAAATGAATTTCAACACACTAGAGCATCAAAAGTCCACGGTTCGTGCATATCATAAAAGGGATGATCTTTCTCTATAAATATAATAAAAAAGTGATGAATCCACAATTTTATTATTCATACATGTATATTAGATCTCTCAAAATTGAATAATATTCTTTCTAGAGAGTTATGGATGTCGTTTCATTTATCGTGCTTTGATCAAGCCCGACATATAGATTAATCATCATTAAATATAAGGTTTCCAATGAATGAAAAAAGAACACTATAAAATCCTACCATGGTTTTTAAAAAATGGGTTTACATGGTGGTGGATTTATAAAAATTAAATTTAGGCTATGATAATCAATTAAATTAATAAATTTAATTAATTCAACAAATGAAATCACTACCAACAACTGAGATATCGAAACACACTACACCAAGCTATTTTATGTAGCACATAAGGTAAAAATAGCATTTCTCACACAAATATGGTCTCAAATATTAATCTGATAGCCCATTTAAGAGATAACTATTATATTAATAGACTTTTCATGTGTAATGTAAAATATATTTGAGATTTTTATTAATCTAATTTTTTTTCCCACTAGGCCTCAAAATCATAATCCTTCCCAACATGTTTCCCAGAAAATATATTTATAAATATTTCATGGTATCATAAGGAATCAATTAGGCCTATATATCATCCCAACATCAATATTTTTTCTATGATGATAATATATATGAAACCAAATCATGATACTGAGCCTACAACAAGCTCTTCCAATCATAGGAAACCGATTTCAGATTATTATAATGGAACAACACATGAACTATGGGGATCATCTTTCCACAGTGAGTCATCCCCAGTGGATCCTCAATCACTACCAGGTGATACTAAAATGTGGATTTTCCATGATGTCCATCTCTCCCAAATCAATAATGTTCATAGGGGAATGCATGGATAACCTTGGTTATGACATGAGGATGATGTCATTGACAAGATAATGTTTAGGTGTAGGAAGAGGTGGTAAGAAACCTCGCCAAAACTATGCATGATCTCAGATGGCCTGATATACCTCAAGGGTAGTTTCCTCCCTAAACGAACCTCCATAATCCTTATATAAGGGAGACACATATGAAAATATTGTATCCCATATCAATCTCTAGTGGCTTATGACGTCTAATCGTGTAATATTTATAACTTATATGGGCAGTCCTGATCCAATCATAGATGAAATGTACCTTCTCCATCTTTACCTACACCAACACTTGACACACAATATATGTCACGATAATCTCTACCCAAAATAAGTGTTACTTGTAGGGTCTCCGATAAAAAACCTCAATGTATGATATACTGATATTAGATTGGTATAAGTATGTTTTGGGAAACGGTACATGTGTTAATTGATCCTCCTACCTCTGGTGAAAGTCTAACATAGAAGAACTCAATATATCATCCATCACATGCATAGTGAAATTGGTATTCATATCTCTCTAGGGATAAAACGTTGTAATAATTCTCATATTGGTCCCAAATTCCTCCTCCAGGCCTCCCTAAAATGTTGATATAAAATACACATCATGGTTAGGGAATATAGTTTATGGAACCCCCTTAATGAAAATGATCACCCATTCATACAACTTCCCATGAATTCTACAACGAACTCTGGTCCCTGATAGAATGGGTGTTTCCATACTTCTTGAGTTGTTCTACTATCATCATGATGAAATCTGGGACCATGTCTATCTGTAGAAGTCCTATCACAAAGTTAAAGGATATTCTATCCCACATACACTCTATGATCAAACTGGTATACAACATATAGGTCAGAACCTGGACATATTCCATCACCTACTGATATTTGAGGATATACGAGATGCATTAGTCCACTCTTTGTCTCATTCTAGACCACTTAATTTTCTGCTAATGGTCTTGGTACGTCTTTCCCATAATGGGACGTAAAACATGGGGATATTTCTGATAATCCAACATCACCTCCTTCTGCATTATGACTAGGACCACTGTATGTCCTGGAGAAAGGATAACATCATTCCATCAATTAGAATATCCATGAGGTGAATCTATCATTGAAATATTATCAGGAAATACCATTTATTTAATTTCTAGAATCTATAACTCTCACACACACTAAAAAATAGTAGATATAAAAACTATAGGCTGAAGATATGATGCACCATCCTGATCCACCAGGTCCAGATTCAAGGAATCCAAATGATCAAAAGCATCTTATACCAAGTTATCATGGAACATTTGGATAAGGGAATATGATACCACATTTTCCTTCAACAGAGTATTGACTATCTCGAAGTCATTATTTTACAGGAAATCCATGCATTACTCCTATATTTGGTTAAATTATCTCTGCAAGAGTGCTACCTAAGTCAATAATTTTAATGTCCCATATTTTTTTCCATGTAATATTTTAATATTATATGGGAATTATTTCGAGGCCATCCTCTGAGATGGCGTGCAGTTCCGAGGCCCAGTGAGCCCGGAACAAGTGTTTGAATTTAATTTAATAATTAAATTACGCGCGTGTGTTTTTCCTGAAAAAGTGGATAAATTTCGAACGGGTGCTCAGATCAGAAATATAAGGGAACTGTTGCATTCAGAACAACAATTTTACCTTAGGCGAGGCCTAAATTCGGCTGGCGCGGGTCAGTGTTGATATCTAGTTTTTGGAAGAAACGGTTATAAAATATTTATTAAAAATATTTTATTTCTGTAGCGAGATCTTCTAAATATTTTTGTTTCTTTAACCCTCTTTAAATAGAGGCTCGCACCAGGGTCTAGGGTTACAATCCCCATAACTCTGAAAACCCTTGGCAGCTCTGGAGGAAACCCCCAACGCGGCAGTGGCGACGTTCTTAACAGATTTTGACAGCGACGACGACGCGGCGAGTGGATCTTCACTGGAAAACGCAGCGAATCTTGGTAGGATGTTGTTGTGATTTTAATTCTTCCCCATTTTTTGATTTCCATGAAAAATGCGGACTAATCCACGAACAGATTATCCCACGGATCGATCATTCTTGCGGGATGTGATTTTGTGGGGATTTGTGGGGATTTTATTCTTTAATTTTCTTTGGCTTCTTTCAAACTTCTATCATTGACGTACCAATATTTAAACGAACATTGATCGAGGTTCGTTCGTCTCGTTTTTCTGTGTTTTGTCTCCCAAATTCATCGCGTTCTTCTTGAGCGTTCTTCACGTTCTCCGTGGGGCGATGAACATCGAATCGTTGCACATCCGTTATGCGGCGCAATGATCCCAAATTGAAGGATCAACACTGTGGTCGTCTTGCGGAGGTGCGACGACGGTTTCGGCGGACGGATTGAAGTGGATCAGAAGGAATTGTTCTTCAGACGATTTCCGCTCGGATGGCCGGAATCAGATTTTGGAGCTGATTGATGACCCAAAACCCACGGATTCAGCTTCACTGAGACGAAGCGACCCGGTATCTGGTATTTCGTGGTGAACGGATGAGAGAATTGAGATCCGGAAGATCGGCCGAAGCGTGCGGAGGAAGATTCAGTTCTGGAAATTTTCCCGACTACACGCCGTGTAGTATGGGCTACAACATGTGTTCGTTGGTAGGGTTACCCGGCATGTACTCTAGGAGTACACGGACATGGGCATGATACACGGACACTGACATGCCATGTATACCCCTCCCTGTCCAGACCCGGCCAGATACACGGGGTACCCCGGGAACTAGTACACAACCAGGTGACACAGGCACAGGCAGAGACCGTTTACGGGCACATGGCCAGCGTACACGGAGCGAGCCCGGGCGTTCAAACACGGTGTCTGTTTTCTTCTACACTCCATGTAGTTTCTTTCAAAAATCTGAGTGACATGTTCCGGTTACACGGGTATCACCCGGTGTCAAAGAATACGGCGTGTACCTTTTCTACACACCGTGTAGTTTGGTTTTTCATGACTTGAATGAAGGAAACGGGCCGTTCACATGGGAAGTACCCAAGTTTAAGGAACACGGTGTATAACCATATTACACACCGTGTAACTTTTTATTCATGGCTTGAGCCACTTGCCTTCTATGACATGGACTAGTTATTAGGGTGCGTACCCTTGGTAATCCCCTGCAGGTTCTAGCATCAACTCCTTTATACAGGGGTATGATCCCTTTAGCAGACCTCCATGAATAGAGTTGTCGGAATCCCCTATGTGAGACTTAGAGCCGGATCCTCTACTCATTCTTGGAACCCTAGGTAGAATTCTTGGTATCGACGTGACCAACTTTACCCGGGCGCTGATCCTCTACATAGTAGACTAACTCATACTGAGTTGTCGGAATCACCCCATGACTTGGCTATGATCCTCATCTGAGTATCTTGTTCCCAACATACCTGTGGAGTGTGTTCTCCTGAAACATGTACTTTGTTCCTCCCTCTTCATACCTAGGAGTTTGTCCTCCAGATGGTATGGTTAGTGGAATCTTCGAGCTGGATCTTAGTGGTGGTTTCGCGGTGGTCGCCTGTGTTTGAGTATATCTGGATATTCTTGTTATATGTTCCGTAGAAATATACTGTGTAGAGCTAACTGTACCTTTCCTTGTGGAATTTTTCCATTTTTGTATTTCCTTTGTGGTTTTCAGGGTGTCTTACTGGGTATTGTTATACTCAACCCTGCACGGGCTTTGCCCACACGTGTCTTGTCTTTTGTAGATGAGCGAGCCTTTGACAGGATTCTAGGCAGACCAGGACTGGATGGTGTTCAGTGAGATCAGACAGGCTGAGGTGTGTTCCTTCGACAACGGGTTGCAGTCTCAGTACCTTTTTCTACAGGTTGGAATTTGTTACAGACTTCCTTTTTGGTGGGCTTATACTTTTGGCCCTGGGTTTTACTTTAATGTACTTTACTTCCCTATTGTACTCTGTGTTAGGGTTTTTGTGTATGCATGCATCTTTTCTTTTTGTAGTTTTTAATTTTCATCTTTGTGGGCTTGGAGATGTGTGTGCGTGTGTACATGTTTATAGAAAATGCATCCCATGTTAGTAGTATGCCTACTCAGTGCTAGTCACCAGGCTCTAGCCTATTGGAGGTGGGCTTGGGGAGTTGCGGCTCGGACCCCACTGGGACAGGTTGTGATAGAGTGGTATCAGAGGTGGTCGGTTCTACCTTAGGACCGAGAGTCTGTGAGTTGGTTTGGGGCAATAGTGTTAAGTGTTTTGAGTTCGGATCTTAGGCCAGGGACCCCAGTGTTGTTGCGGCGGCCGACATATCCATACACCAGGACTCTAATAACTTGATTTTCGACTCGGAATGGGAAAAAACTAGTTGAATGGGGAAAAATAATGGTACATGCGTCATATAGAAATGGGTTGTGGTTTCCATGTCCTTCTTGAGTCATCTCTCCAGATATACTCCCCGACTGTGATACATCTTGTTTCTTGAACAGGATGCCTTCGCGATGCGCACCCGCTAGGATCTAGCCTCTTGATCACGAGGATGACCCCCTCAGTGATGAAGATTCGATACAGGGACCATATCCCCCTGTTCTACCACCAGGTGGCATGCCAGTTATCCTACCACCTATGGAGAAGTGTTTAGCGCCTGCTGTACCAGTGGAGGAGGAGAGAAGGCTGATCACACTACACGAGTTTCAGAGACAGAGAACCCTCAGGTTTTGAGGTGAGCATGACCCTCAGGCAGTAGAGGACTGGCTTGAGGAAGTGAACAGAGTCTTCTGTTTGGCCCGGACACTAGCAGACGAGATGGTGATCCTAGCAGCGATCCATCTGCAGGGCTCAGCAGGGCGATGGTGGAGTTTGGTCATCCAGAATCATGACGAGGCAACTCTTTCGTGGTCGGAGTTTGAGTGCCTCTTCAGAGAGGATTTTTCACCAGTTACCCTGAGAGAAGTACGTATATAGGAGCTTCTTCAGCTCTAGCAGGGAACCATGACGGTGGATGACCATTCATTGAGATTTACCGACCTCTCGCAGTACATGATGGATATGGTCAGAGATTAGTACTTCAGAGCTCGGACTTTTGAGCGGGGATTGAGCAGAGATATTCGAGCTAGCATCATCCCAATGAGCATTCCTAATTATGCTGGGGTGCTCAAGCGGGCTTTGGTAGTCGAGAGCTTCCTACCAGATCAGGGACAGCTGAGAGTTGTCAGTAGTGGGTGAGATGCAACAGAGACCTCAGTGGCAGGGAGTCGACGTTAGGGACCCAGGCATGGGAGATGTTTCCAGAGGAGATACTATGATAGGGGATCAGCTATGCATGGTTCACAAGGCGCTTCCATCCAGCCTCGAGAGAGGCGGTGTTACTCATGTGACAGTAGGGGATATCTCACTCGAGATTGTTCGACCCGCCGTGCTACTGACACGGGAGCAGTGGATGGACCACTGAGGCAGAGGCAATGTGTGGAGGAGGCAGATCCGTGAGGCGGAAGACATGGAAGAAGAGCTGAGAGAGCAGCTGGAGGTGGTCGGCGTTTCGACCCTTTACCACCACCACCCCCAGGAGGTCCACCCCATGCTCAGGGAAATGGTGGACAGAGGCAGGGACAGTTGCAGGCGGCATATGCTTATGACCCATGTACTCCCAGAATGATTAGAGGAACTATCTGTGTCTTTTATACTTTGGCTGTGGTATTGATAGAAAGAGATTCTAGTCATTCCTTTCTGGCTGCTTATCATGTTCGAGACCTAGAGATTCTAGTTTAGCCGTTGACTCGACCCTTACGCATAGAAACACCGATTGGAGAAGATTCAGAGATCACACACCTTTGCAGGTAGTGTGACCTGACCCTTGGAGGTGAGAGTTTAGGTTGGAACCTCTTGGTGGTAGCGTTGTGGCCTTACAGTTTTATTCATGGCATGGATTGGTTTTCCACAGTTCATGCCCAGATTTATTGTTCTAGGCGAAGGGTGTAGTGTGTCCGTAGTGATGGAATGAGGTTCATTTATTTTGGTGAAAGAGAGACCCAGACAGCGCAGGATAGACTCATTCATAGGAGGACACATCTGATTTCACACCAGTTGGCTAGCCTAGCCTTTGGAATGACAGATGTTATGAGTTTCCAGTTTCCAGTAGTGGTGGCTAAGTAAGAGGACGTCTTTCCAGAGGATGTCCCCGGGCTACCTCCCCATCAAGAGATATATTTCTGCATTGAGTTGCAACCCGAGACGACCCCGATATCAGCATCGGCTTATTAGATGGCTCCTGCAGAACGTGGTGAGCTGAGGATACAACTGGATGAATTACAGAAGAAGGGCTATGTGAGACCCATCATTTCATCCTGGGTGGCCCCAGTGCTGTTTTCCAAGAGGGCGGACGGGACCTTGAGGCTATGTGTGGATTACCGGTGCTTAAATCAGGTGACTGTGAAGAACTGGTATCCACTACCGAGGATCTATGACCTCCTCGACTAGCTGAGATGGGAACGATGGTTCTCAAAGGTTGATCTACGATCAGGCTATCACCAGTTGCGAGTACGGGAAAATGATATACCGAAGATGGATTTCAGATGTCTCTATAGTCACTATGAGTACTTAGTGATGCCCTTAGGTGTGACAAACGCCCCGGAAGAGTTCATGGGACTCATGAAACGGATCTTTCAGCCTTATCTAGACTGGTTTGTGGTGGTCTTCATCGATGATATCCTGGTGTACTCTGCTTCTGAGGAGGAGCACGCAAGACACCTAAGGATGGTTCTGGACACACTCTGAGAGCACCACTAGTATGGGAAACTCTTGAAGTGTCAGTTCTAGTTATAGGAGGTCCACTTTCTGGGACACGTTATCTTAGCGGATGGTGTAGAAGTGGACCCAGCAAAGGTGGAGGCAGTGCTAGTATGGGAGCCACCCCGGAGCCTGACAGAGGTACAGAGACTCCTTGGGTTGGTAGGAAACTATCATAGATTCATCCATGATTTCTCCAGGTTTGCAGAACCTATGACAGCTTTGACCCGAAAGGGACAACCTTTCGTGTGGACCAAGAAATGCCAGCAAGCTTTCCAGCAGTTGAGACACAGTCTGACAAGTGCCCTGATCTTGAGACTACTGGAGGAGGGTGTTGAGTACGTAGTGTTCTGCGACACATCCGGAACGGGGCTTGGTTGTGTCCTAATGCATAGGAAAGTGGTGATTTCCTGTGGCTCACGTCCGCTGAGGCCACACGAGTAGAACTACGTGACCCATGATATTGAGTTGGCAGTAGTAGTCTTCGCATTAAAGATGTGGCGGCACTACCTGATGGGCGAGAGGTTTACCATCTACTCTGATCAGAAGAGTCTCATATATATCTTTTCTCAGAAGGATCTGAATTTGAGACAGAGGCTATGGCTTGAGTTCCTACAGGACTACTACTTTGAGATCGTTGATACTCCTGGGAAGGGGAACCTGGTGGAAGATGCTCTCAGTAGGAAATCCAGTTCGCAGTTTCTTGATGAGGTCACAAGGAAGTTGGCCTCTTTGCAGTTGTCCTTCGTGGTTATAGATGAGGAATCTTACCTTGAGTCAATAGTTGTTACCCCTCCACTCTTATAGCGATTCAGGGAAGCACAACGTGAGGATTTCAGCTTTGAGACTCTACATGCTCAGATATCGACAGGTGATGCTACTTATGGATATTCAGAAGGAAGGCAGCATGTTGTCTTTTTCAGAGGACACACAGTAGTACCAGTGACATTGCAGGAGGAGTTTTTGAGGGAGTTCCATATTTCCCCTTTAGAGGTGCATCCAGGAATGGAAAAGATATACCAGGTCCTCCAACGTCAGTTCTGGTGGCCATGAATGAAGAAGTGTGTTTCATAGTTTGTTTCTCGGTGCCTTACTTGTCAGCAAGTAATGGCTGAGCACCAGGTGCCAATAGGTTTGAATCAGCCCCTTGAGGTACCAGAGTGGAAGTGGGATGGGATATCCATGGACTTCGTGACAAGTTTACCATGCACAACCAGGGGACACGATGCCATCTGGGTGATCATTGATCGACTCACCAAGTCGGCCCACTTCCTAGCCATACGAGAGCAGAGTTCGGTAGAGAGCTTGGGATGCCTCTACATGCAAGAGATAGTTCAACTTCATGGATTACCATCCACGATCATCTCAGATCGTGATTCTCATTTCACATCCCGGTTGAGGAAGGGACTGTAGGAAGCTTTTTGGACTCAGTTACGCTTGAGCACATCATTTCATCCCCAGACTGATGGTCAGACAGAGCGAACCATCCAGGTCCTGGAGGATATGCTATGATCATGCATACTTGACTTCAGTCATAGCTGGGAGGATCACCTACCACTGTTGGAATTTTCTTATAACAATAGTTATCATTCAACTATTGGTATGGCACCATTTGAGGCTCTATACGGGCGACCTTATAGGTCACCACTTTGCTGGACTGACCCGGGAGAGTCAGCACTCATGGGCCTAGAGATGGTGAGAGCTACTATAGAGAAGGTCCAGGTCATCCAGGAGAAGATGAAGACTAAATAATGTTGGAAAAAGTCATATGCCGACCAGAGGCGGATGCCTTCAGAGTTTGAGGGGGAAGACCATGTGTTCCTTCGGGTCTCACCTCGATGGGGTTGTAGAGATTTGGCCGAGGCAGCAAGCTATCTCCGAGGTTCGTTGGCCCTTTTCATATTTTTAATAGAGTTGGTGAGGTGGCGTATTGCTTGGATCTACCTCCTCATATGGACTAGGTACAAAACATCATCCATTCGTCGCAGCTACGGAGGTACGTGCATGATCCATCACACGTCATCGACTGGGGAGAGCTGGACATCGAAGATGGAGCGACCACTGCTGAGTTCCCAGTGGAGATTGAGGATCGGCAGGAGAAGATCCTTTCTGGATGATCTATTCCATTGGTGCGTGTCCGGTGCCAGCACAAGAATCTCTAGGAGAGCACATGAGAGCCGGAGGCTCAGATTTAACTACAGTACCAACATCTTTTTGAGTATCCCTTGTATTGTCTTTTCGGGGACGTAAAATACCTAAAGTGGGTGTGATGTAATGTCCCAGATTTTTTTTCGATGTATTATTTTAATATTATATGGGTATTATTTCGAGACCAGGCTCTGAGAAGGCGTGCATTTCTGAGGGCCAGTGAACCCAGAACAAGTGTTTGAATTTAATTTAATAATTAAATTACGCGCGAGTGCGTCTTTCCTGAAAAAGTGGATAACTCTCGAATGGGTGCTCAGATCAGAAATATGAGGGCACCGTTACGTTCAGAACAATGATTTTACCTTAGGCAAGGCCTAACATCGGTCAGCGCAGGTAGGTAGTGAAATCTAGTTTTTGGACGCAACGGTAATAAAATATTTAATAAAAAATTTTATTTCTATAGCGAGATCTTTTAAATCTTTTTTTATCATCTTTAAATAGAGGCTTGTGCTAGGGTCCAGGGTTACAAACCCCATAACTCAAAAATCCCTTGGCGGCTCTGGAGGAAACCCCCAACGCGGCGGGGGTGACATTCATAACGGATTTCGACGGCGACAACGACACGACGAACGTATCTTCACCAGAAAATGCAGCAAATCTAGGTAGGATATTGTTGTGATTTTAATTCTTCCTCGTTTTTGATTTCCATGATGAACGCAGACTTATCTAGGAACAGATTAACCCGCAGAACGATCGTTCCTATGGGATGGGATTTTGCGGGGATTTGTGGGGATTTGATTCTTGTATTTTGTTTGGTTTTGTTCAACCTTCTAACGGTGACGAACCAAGATCGACACGAACATCAATCAAGGTTTGTTCCTATCGTTTTGTTGTGTGTTCTCCCCCAAATTCTTCACGTTCTTCATGATCGTTCTTCATGTTCTTCGCGGGGCAATGAACAAAGGATCGTTGCACATCCGTTCTACGACACAACGATCCTAAATTGAAGGATCAACACCACGGCGGTCTTACAGAGGTGCGACGATGGTTTCAACGGACAGATTGAAGCGGATCGGAAGAAATCATTCTTCGGACGATTTCCGCTCGGATGGCCGGAATCATATTTTGGAGCTGATTAAAGACATGAAACCCAAAGATACAACTTCACGGAGATGAGGAGACCAGATATATGGAGTTTCGTGGTGAACAGACGACATAATCAAGTTCCAGATGATCGGCCGAGGCGCACGGGGGAAGATGCAGTTCTGGAAATTTTCCTGACTACATTTTGTGAAGTATGGGCTATATGGTGTGTGTTAGTTGGTAGGGTTACCCGGCGTGTACTCCGGGAGTACATAGACACGGTCAGGATACATGACCACAGACACACCATGTATACCCCTCCCCGGCCAGACCCTGCCAGATACACGGGGTACCCCGTGTACTAGTACACGGGCAGGCAACACGGACATGATCAGAGACCGTGTATGGGCACATGGCCAGCGTACACGGAGCGAGGCTAGGTGCACGAACACAAAGTGTGTTTTATTCTGAACGCCGTGTATTTTCATTCTACAAGCCGAGTGACACGGGCCGGTTACGCGGGCAGCACCTGGGGTCAAGGAACACGGTGTGTACCTTTTCTATACGCCGTGTATTTTGGTTTTTCACGGCTTGAACGAAGGACATGGTCTGTTCACACGGGAAGTACCCGGGGTCATGGAACACGGCGTGTAACCAAACTACACACTATGTAACTTTTTCTTCATGGCTTGAGCCACTTCCCTTCTATGACTTGGACTAGTTCTTAGGGTTCATACCCTTAGTAATCCCTTGAAAGTTATGGCATCCACTCCTTCATACTGGGGTATGATCCATTTAGAAGGCCTCCCTGAATAGAGTTATAGGAATCCCCTCTGTGATACTTAGAGTCAGATCCTATATACAATCCTGGAACCCTAGGTAGAGTTCTTGGTATCGACGTGACCAACATTACCCAGGAGCCAATCCTCTGCTTAGAAGACTAGCTCAGACTGAGTTGTCGAAATCACCCCATGACTTGGTTGTGATCCTCATCTGAGCATCTTGTTCCCATGGTACTTGTGGACTGTGTTCTCCCAAAACGAGTACTTCATGCCTCTCTTTTCAGACCTAAGAGTATGTCCTCATGATGTTATGCTTATTGGAATCTTCTAGCTAGATATTAGTGGTGGTTTCGCGATGGTCTCCTATGTATGAGTATATCTGTATATTCTTGTTATATGTTCTATAGACATATACTGTGTAGAGCTGACTATACCTTTCCTTGTGGTATTTTTCCGTTGTTGTATTTCCATTGTTTTTTTCGGGGTGTCCTACTGGGTATTGTTATACTCACTCATGCACGAGATTTGCCCGCACATGTCATGTCTTGTGAAGAAGAGAAGGACTTTTATAGGATTCTAGGCAGACCAGGACCGGACGATGTTCAGTGAGATCAGAAAGGCCGAGGTGTGTTCCTTTGGCGACGGGTTGCATTTTCAGTACCTTTTTCTACAGGTTGGACTTTGCTGCAAACTTCCTTTTTGGTGGGATTGTACTTTTGGCCCAGGGTTTTACATTACATTACTTTACTTCCATGTCGTACCCTGTGGTTGGGTATTAGTGTATGCATTCATCTTTTCATTTTTCAGTTTTTACTTGTCATCTTTGTGGTCTTGGAGATGTGTGTGCGTATGTACAGGTTTATAGGCAACGCCTCCCATGTTAGTAGCATGCCTACTCGGTGCTAGTCACCAGTCCTTGGCCTATTGGAGGCGGGTTTGGGGAGTTTCGGATCTGGCCCACTAGGATGGGTTGTGACAATAATGCTATCTTTAAACTACAAAGCATATTCCCAAAAGATCGTCCCTCCACATCCTTTGAGAGATGATTACCACTGGAACCTCTAGTTCTGGAGTCACATAGTTATTCTTATGGGGTATCTAATTCCTTCACCCATATGTGATTACTTCCTACCAAAGCATTAAAAAATGCCTAAACCTGTAAAGACCTGAAGCATGACATACATAGACATTAAATTACTTTTTCAGAATACTTAATACATAACAAAACCAGACACCAAAGGACAGTAATAGTTTAGTGTATTTGGAAGCTCGGAAAATAATCTTATAATCCTGGTGAAAGATCTACAACATCTCTCATAAAGATATTCCCCTTTTTGTTTTCCTACCTAAAAACTTTCTTTAAATCATGGGGAAAAGAAAACATATAAAGGGTGATCTCAAATGCTCAGTAATGGTATGCATGAATAAAATAAAACAAATCATATACAATTGAAGTTAAAAACATGAAAATAATGTTTAAACATCAAAACCATCAGCAATGACATAAAACATGGCAGTACTAAAGGCATAAATCATAAAGAAACATTAATAATGATAAAATAGCATGGAAAGAAAACATGTGATTGTGGAAACCATTAAGCACATGATATGATTTCCATAGTATCCAAGGCATTGCTTCCAAGACCATATTAGTTGAAAAAATCCCTTTCTGAATCCAGTGCACTCCTCATTCCAGTCCTGTATTACTGAACCAGATTAACTTACCATTCCAGCCATGTCTATCTCATGAGATATAAATCTTTATCCAATTCATTTGAGGGAGATATAGGTCCCAACCATCTCAAAATGAAATCATTCTTACTTGATCCACAAAAAAACTTGAATCATTCATCATAACCCAAAGAATAAAATGGGTTTCATAACCATCATCCCATCATCACATAATCAATATAAAACAAATGGATATTTCATCATAAGAAAACTAAAACCATGTAAATCATAGATACATTATACTTGAAACATACACATATGAAATATTTTCATCTTAGATGGAAAATGGTTTTGATAAAAAACTTGAAATGAATTCTGGAGAAATATATCCTTTCTTCTTCAAAATCATTTTCTTTTTACAAAATTCCATAAAATTTTAAAAGTAAATTATTTTATTTTTGAAAATATTCATAAAATCTTGTAAAGTATGATTCATGATAATGAGGCTTTATGAAACCGTCAAAATCCGTTCACGCCATATAAGTTAAAAATAACATTCTTCTCGTACTTTTTTCAAAAATGTGAAAAAGTTCCCTATGTGGTAAAAAAAGTAAGATTCATTTCATAACATGCGGTAAATTTCAAAAATGGGTGAAAATGACTTTAAAGAAGACATGAATTATTTTTAGAAAACGTGGGCATGAATGATAACAATAACCCCAGTAAATACTTACGAATAACAATCTCAGATAAGAACGAGATTGGAATAGTTATCCCTTAACTTACGTCTGATATGCTTAGTATGTATCTGAAATTCATGTATAATGACATAAATTATATCATTGACTTATTATTGAATCATATTCATTGTTATGATGTCATATATGGTTCACTTATGAATTTATATTACCCATTCTTTTGTAAATTTATTGTTAATGTAGCATTTTGGGTAAAATCGTTTCACTTGTTGTAGGTGTTTCTAGTTGTTGTTCTTGATATTATTACTAATATACTGCTTTAAAAAAATTCCAAAATGCTAAAAATGATTTATATATAATATATATTCATCATATACATATATATATGATTGATCGATAAATGGAATGAAATAAACTGTTTAAGGAGACGGTAGGTCGTACATATTCATGAACACTATTTTCGTTTCCTTATGTAATTGAATGGAATTAAGTAGATGACATACATATATATACACATAAATCCAGTATCATTCTTATTTCTTATATTTCAGTATTATTCATTATATATACTTTATAATCATTCATGAATTGTTAACATGGAGAATAAATCTCATCGCGTCGTGGAGACGGTAGTCCGTACATACGCACAAGCGATGATATCATTCCCATGATCCGGGAATTGTATTGAATTGTATGTATAATATTTCAGAATAAATACCACCTTAAAATAATCATATATAGTTATTTATTTACACCATTATACCCATCCATGTAAGGTGGTGGTCGAAAACAGATTACACCACGGTGTGGAGAGGGTATTCCGTACATACGCATGCGTGGGGATTTTGTTTTCCGTAGGATTGATAGAAGGTGAAATAAGGTTGTTTAATATTTATAATAACATATAATTATATAAGTAATACTGATTTTATTTCTTCATAATGTGAAAACTAAAGAATAAGAAGTATAAAAAGAAAGAAACTTGAAAGAATCGGAAGAATAGATTTCCTCTTCTTCGACGCACCTCCATTAAGCTTCCTCTTAAGGAAGTAGAGTAGGTCTTTTGAGAAGAAAAGAACCTCCAGAATGTTTATAGGGAAGTGGAGAAGAAAAATTAGTCGGGGTTGGATGAGATTCAATCTGAAAATGGTGTGAAGAGAAGAGGGAAGGGGTTCCCTTTTTATAGGGGAGGAGAGGGGCACCTTTTGAAAAACATAAAATATTATTTTATAATAAAGTCATATTCTGTTTTTAATAGCTCAAAATTGATTTTTTTCGAAGATAAGGTGGCTATGGGTCTATATACTCTCAACCAATACATTTTAGACAGTATTGGGTCAGTATATTAACCTTATCTTTTAGTTTTAACTCTTAGTTAATTAGATTGACATTTACCATGTCACTTTGTATTTTAATATTATATAGTTAATAAACATATTATATACATCCATGTGACCCCCAAGTGGTCCATTAATGAGAAAAATATCATGATATATGTATCTTGGATGAACTATAGATTTTTAGGAATATAATAACAATTAATAATTTAATATTTGTTTTAAAAAACAATTTATGTCAGTTTTCACACTATTTGGTAATTGATTTTTGTGAAAACCATAACAGCATGATTAGTTAAAAAACGTTAATTAAGTCAATACAAACATGTCATAGTATCCTATAAAATTAGTTGAATTCATAAAAAATCTCAAATTACATTTATTTGGGTATTTATAACTTCAATTATGTTAATAATTCATTAATAAGATAAATACTGCATCATCATTGTGTCATCAATAACTTAAATTATTTAATGTCTAAAAATAATTAATAAATTACCATTATGTAGGAAATAGTTATATATTTCTAATTAATAATTATAGTCGAATTTATATTATGTATAACACTATATTAAAAATTAATTACTTATTAAACATTGATTTTAACTATTTTGACCCTACTATAAATAAATTAATAATAAATGTCCAAATCTAATCCATGTGAACCTAAATGGACATATTTTATTCCTAAGGTTTTTTTGGTCTAATTAATCTTATCCAATAGAATTAGGACATGTGTTAGGGTAATAATAATATCATTTTTACCATTATTTACCCTATTAACTTTTAATAGTGGTAAATAAAAGTAAAAAAGTCACTATTCAACAAAAATTACATTCATCTCATTGAACCACATTTTATTCCATGATATTAACCATGTCTCTCGGATTTTTGAAATTCCACATACAGAAGCGGTAGAATTATGTTTTATGTATGTTTTCAGAAATCCCATAGGAGGTAGGTAAAAGACGGTGAAAAGTTCAATAAAATTTTTATATATTGAAAATTATTATAAAATGACTCCAATGAATTACATTGAACTTATATAGGTATTATGTATCAATTTTGACCTAAAATAAATTTAATTAAAATAAATAAATATTTAAATTAAAAGTCGGTTTTTAAATAGTAACCTAGTGTTTTCACTATTCATAAAAAATTGAATGTTTTTATAAAAATACCAAAATTTAACCCCAGGCTAATTTCGATATTCCGAATCCAAAAATGAAGTCCATTTTTAATGAAAAAATTTATAAAATTTCAAAAAGTGGGTATTATAATTTATAACAGCTAGTTTATATAATGTTTTAAAAACATATGGTTGTTTAGTGAAACTCGATATTTTGTACAAAACACGCTATCATGGAAGGTCGCGATTGCGTGTAAAGCAAGACATGTTAGGGATGCGTGTAGTGAAAGCTCCTTTTTGTGTAGTATACAACACAAGTCATCAATAAAAATAAAAGGAATATTTTTCATAAAATCTCGGGGTGTTACATTCTAGCCCCCTTAAAATGAATTTCACCCTTGAAATTCGTTGGGGTTATAAATGGTTTAATACTTGAATGTTTATTTAATAAAAACCCACATCGTAAAAAGGAATACCAAAAGCAATCTTTATAAACTAATGTATGAAATGTATTGGTTACCCAAATTAACTAATCACTAGGTTTCCATATAGGAGAACATAGGTGAAAATATGGATATGGAAGATAAATCCAACCATCATGTTCTGATGGAGAGTGGTAGAGAAAATGGATATGAAAAAGCCAACAATCAAGAAGCCATGAATTTGTGATGATCTATGGTACCATCTGATTCATCAAGAAATAAGGGCACTATGACAACATTTTTGGTTTTCAAGATCATTTCCCTAAAGTTGATGAATTTGAATTAGATGAAATACTTACGTTATATTTGTATAATCTCATAGTTGTTCATGCCTTGAACAATTTCCAATTCATCTCTTAAAGAAATGAAGTTGAATTTTTCATTCGTGAGGTGTTAGCAGATCTTGTGATTGAATGATGGTTCATTCCATATGTCTCAAACAAAAGGTTAGAAAAAGTTATCAAATATACACAAGTCCGTCTATAGCGAGATTAATCATATATGGTTTCTAAAATGGACTTATACTTTATATATCATACTTCTTAATATAATAAAAATGGTTTCTACTAAACAGGGACTTTTTATAGGCTAGTGGTAGGCGATAAAGGCCCGTCACAGTTCAGTTTTGGGTTTGATTCCCACAACCTTGTCCAACGCGATGAGTTGTCTCCCATCATGCAGGTTGTCCCTTTTTCTAAAACTACATTATAATAACATTCCTACAATAAGATAGAAAAATTACTATCTTATGTCTAACTTAATTCATTTCAATCATTAGGATTATCCAAAATACTTCTATCCAAACTCATATTATAAAGAAAACAATTACTAGAAATTTCATATACCGAGCATGTGAATACCATCATTTGTCCCCCACATATCATACGATATATCTTGTTGGTCACATACCAAATATGTGAATACCTTAATCATGTATTCTCTTGAACTATAGTGAAAACATGAATGTTGTCACAAGGTAACACATTCCATATACCAAAATCCCAAAAATTCAATATACTCAAACCATGATATCACTTTTTCCTTATATTAGCCATGAGCTCATTAATACTATCAGACATTTAATTATCTCCTTATCCCTTATTTATGCACATATCATCTTCTTTCCAAAATATTGGAATCACTTTTCATGGTTACCGGTACCATATAATTATCAAAAACCACAATAAACCATTACATAGATATTCCAATGTTCTATAATACTATAAATTATTTTGGACTCTCTTTACATAAACACATAATCATTCCACCACATTATTGTCATACTCAACATTGCTAATAGTGAACGCATGTGAATTCCCTTTGTCCTTTGCCTTAAGAAGATTCTCATGTTGATCATCATTAACACATGGATTAGGGAAATGATTATCATAATGCACCATTTCTTTTCACTTTAAGCATTGAAGTGTTGGTGGATAGTTCTCTGTATTCTTTTCTCTATTCACATCATTAGCAAACTTTTTCACATTAATTCTACAATCAACTACTCAATGACCTTTTTTTCCACACTTAAAACATTTTCTAGTCCCTTTAAGACAGTATCTACCATGCTTATTTCCACACTTTGATCATAATGAATCATTTAACTTCTTTTCACCATTTTTCTGAGATTTCTCATTGAACTCCATCTTTCGTTTCTTGTAAAAACCATGAGATGGAAATGTAACACCAACTTCCATTTCTACCTTGATAGCACAACGCACAATTTCATCATAGGTACTGAAGTCTCTTATAGCTAATGCCCTTTGAAGACTTGGTTTTAAGCCTCTGATGAATCGATCAACTTTACTTTCATGTTGGATGATAAAGCCAAATGCATACCCTGCTAGTCTTGTAAAATTCGCTTCGTATATACCAACAGATTCATCATCCTTTTGCTTAAGCTCAAGAAACTCCTTTTCCATCGTTGTTTGAACAATACAAGGTAAGTACTTACTGAAAAACAAGTTCTTGAACTCGCCCCATTCCATGGATTGAATTTCATCTTAGGGCCTGGTATTCTTAATTAGAGTACACCACTGGTCTGTTTCACCTTCTAAATGGTAAACAGCTAAAATGACTTTTTCATGTTCTAAAAAGCGATGTATGGAAAATATCATTTCAATGGTACTGATCCATTGTACAGCAACAAGTGGATCATAATACCCATTAAAAGACAGTGGACATTGCCTCATGAAGGACTCAAAAGAATATTGTTCCTTTCTCTGCTCATTTGGAAGTCCAGAATGATTCATAGATTGTGTATGTATAGAAATAAGATTGTGCACTCCATCTCCCATAACATTTGTTTGTTCAGGAAGAAAATCATTGCATCATCCATTACATTGATCAACACGGTTCTTTTGGGTTCCAGCCATCGTCTAAAACCAAAAAAGAACAGTGTGAGAGGCAAAAATCATGCAAGGAAAACAACACAATAAAGGGAGAGTTCCTTCAATATTGAACATCTTAGGTTTAATAATAATATCGTTACCATAATTCTAGTAATATAACCTATACTTATACTAACCCTAAGGGACATCCCTAGACATACTTAGAAATATCTCTAGGGATCTCACTAAATATTTCGCATCCTAATTTCCAAAGGTTAACTACACCTTTCCTCTAATACCAACTGTAAGGACCTGAAGCTTGACGTACATAGACATTACATTACTTTTGCAGAGTACTTAATACATAACAAAACCAGACACCAATGGACCATAATTGTTTAGTGTCTTTGGAAACTCTGGAACATAATCTTCTAATCGTGGTGAAAGATCTACAACATCTCCGATAAAGATCTTCCCCTTTTTGTTTTCATACCTAAAACCATTCATTAAATTATAGTGAAAAAAAACATATAAAGGTTGAGCTCAAATTCTCAGTAAGGGTAAGCATGGATAAAATAAAACAAATCATATACAATTGATGTTAAAAACATGAACATAATGTTTAAACATCAAAACCTTGAGCAATGACATAAAACATGGTAGTACATAAGCCATAGATCATAATGAAAAATTAATATTGATTAAATATCATGGGAATATAAAATGTGATTGTGGAATCCATTAAGAACATGATATGATTTCCATAGTAGCCAAGGCATTGCTGCCAAGACCATCTTAGTGGACAAAGTCCCTTTCTGAATCGAGTTCACTCCTTATCTCAGTCCTGTATTAATGAACCAGATTAACTTACCATTCCATCCATGTCTATCTCATGAGATATAAATCTTTACCCAATGAATTTTAGGCAGATATAGGTCCCACCCATCTCATAATGAAATCATTCTTACTTGTGCCATAAAATAAACTTTAAACATTCATCATAACCCAAATAATAAAATGGGTTTCATAAACATCATCCCATCATCACAAAATCCATATAAAACAAATCGATATTTCATCATAAGAAATGTAAAACCATTTAAATCATAGAGACATTATACTTGAAACATAAACATATGGAATAATATCATCTTAGATGTAATATGGTTTTGATAAAACACATGAAATGAATTCTTGAGGAAAATATACTTTCTTTTTCAAAATCATTTTCTTTTTACAAAATTCCATGAAATTTTAAAAGAAATGTATTTTGTTGAAAATATTAATAAAATATTGTAAAGTATTCTTCAGTAAAATGAGGTGTTATGAAACCATAAAAAACCATTCACGTCGTATAAGTTAAAAATAACATTCTTCTCGTACTCTTTTCGGAAAAGTCAAAATGTTCCCCATGTGGTAATCAAAAATAAGAGTCCTTTCATAACATGTGGTAAATTTAAAAAATGGGTAAAAAGGACTTTAAAAAATACATGAAAACATTTTTAGAAAACATGGGCATGGATGATAACAATAACCCCAGTAAATACTTATGAATAACAATCTCAGATAAGAACGAGATTAGATTAGTTATCCCTTACCTTATGTCCGATATACTTCATATGTATCTGAACCCCCTGTATAATGATTTAAATAATGTCATTGACTTATTCTAGAATCATATTCATTTTTATGATATAATATATGGTTAACTTATGACTTTATATTAGCTGTTCTTTTGTAAATTCCATGTTAAAGCAGCATTTTGGGTAATATCGTTTCATTTGTCGTATGTGTTTCGACTTGTTGTTCTTGATATTATTAATTATATAGTGATTTACATAATTCCAGAATGTGAAAAATGATTTATATATAATATATATTCATTATATAAATATATATATACATATATATATATATATGAAAGATCGATAAATGGAATGAAATACACCGTTCATGGAGACGGTAGGTCATACGTACGCATGAATGCTGTTTTCGTTTCCTTATGGAATTGAATGGAATTAAGTAGATGACATACACATATATATATACATAAATCCAGTATCATTATTATGTCATATATTTCATCATTATTTATTATTTATATACTTTATAATCGTTCATTAATGGTTAACATGGAGAATAAATCTCATTGCGTCATGGAGACGGTAGTCCGTACGTACGCACAAGCGGTGATATCATTCCCATGATCGTGGAATTGTATTGAAGTGTATGTATAATATTTCATAATCAATATAACTTTACAAAAATCATATATAGTTATTTACTTACACCATTATACCCATCCAAGTAAGGTGGTGGTCGAAAACAGATTACACCACGACGTGGAGATGGTATTTCGTACGTACGCACGCGTGGTGAATTCATTTTCCTTAGGATATATAGAAGATGAAATAAGGTTGTTTCATAATTATAATAAAATAGCAGTATATATTTAATAATTATGTTATTACTACATAATGAAACAACTAAGGAAGAAGAAGTATAAGAAGAAAGAAACATGGGAGAATCGGAAGAAGAGATTACCTCTTCTTCGACGCACCACCTTTAAGCTTCCTCTTAAGGAAGTAGAGTTGGCCTTTTGAGAAGACTAGAACCTCAAGAATGTTTCTAAGGAAGTTGAAAAGAGAAATTGGTAGGGTTTGGCCGAGGTTCAAAGCTCAAAAGGGTTTGAAGAGAAGAGGGAAGGGGTGCCCTTTTTATAGGGGAGGAGAGGGTCACCTTTGGAAAAACATAAAATATTATTTTATAATAAAGTCATATTCAGCTTTTAATAGTTCCAAATTGATTTATTTAGAATATACGGTGAGTATTGTCGTAAGACTCTAAAATAATATATTTTATACATGTTTGGGTCATTATATTAACCTTATCATTTAGTTTTAACTCTTAGTTAATTAGATTGACATTTACAATGTCACTTTGTATTTTTATATTACATAGTTAATAAAAATACCATATAAATCTAAGCGACCCCAAAGTGGTCCATTAATGATAAAAATATCATGATATAATTATCATGGTTGAACCTTAGATTTTTAGGAATATTATAATAAATAATAATATTATATTTGTTTTAAAAATTATTATATGTCAATTTTGACACTATTTTGTAATTGATTTTTGTGAAAACTATAACAGAATGATTAGTTCAAAAAAAGTTAATTAAATCAATAATAACATGTCATATTAACCTATAAAATTAGTGTAATTCATAAAAAGTCTCAAATTACATTTATTTGGGTATTTATAACATCAATTATGTTAATATTTCATTAAAAAGATAATTATTGCATCATCATTGTGTCATAAATAACATAGATTATTTAATGTCTAAAAATTATAAATAAATTAAAAATAGGTAGTAAATATTTTTATCTTTATAATTAATACTTATAGTCTAATTTATCTTATGTATATACCTATATTAAAAATGATTTTGTTATTAAACTTTGACTTTAACTACTTTGACCCTTCATTAAATAAATTAATAATAAATGTCCTAATCTAATCCAAGTGGACCTAAATGGTAATATTTTATTCCTAAGGTTATTTTTGGTCGAATGAAACTTTTCAAATTGAATTAGGACGTGTGTTAGGATAATAATAATATCATTTTTACCCTCAATTACCCTATTTACTTATAACCGTGGTAAATAAAAGAAAAAAGTTACTATTCACCAAAAATATATTCATCTCACTGAACCACATTTTGGTCCTTGATATTAACCGTGTCTCTCATATTTTCGAAATTCCACTCACATAAGCGGTAAAATTATTTTTTATGTAAGTTTGCAAAAAGCTTCTAGAAGGTAGGTAAACGACGGTGAAAAGTTCAATAAAATTTTTATATATCGAAAATTATTATAAAATGACTCCAATGAATTACATTGAACTTACATAGGTATTATGTATCAATTTTGACCTAATATAAATTTAAATAAAATTAATAATTATTTAAATAAAAAGTCGGTTTTTAAATTGTAACCAAGTGTTTTCACTATTCACCAAAAATTTATTGTTTTCAAAAAAAATACCAAAAATTCACCATAGGCTAATTTCGATATTCTGAATCCAAAAATGAAGTCCATTTTGAAAGAAAAAATTTATAAATTTTCTAAAAGTGGGTATTACTATTCATAACGGCTAGTTTATATAATATTTTAATAACATATCATTGTTTAGTGAATCTCGATATTGCATAAAACACATGCTATCTTGGAAGGTTGTGATTGCGTGTAAAGAAAGCCAAGTTCGAGAGGTGTATAGTTCAAGATCTTTTTGGTGTAGCATACAACACAAGACATCAATAAAATTAAAAAGAATATTTTTCATAAAATCTCGGGGTGTTACAGATCTCATGTCCCAAGGAACCCCAATAAACTACATACTCCACTCCCTCCTTTGATAGACTCATGAAATGAGAACTCGTAATCCATAGCCTCCACTTCATGATGGGATGTCTTTAACTACTCAATCTAGGAAAATAGATTCCCATTCAATTTCATGGTGCTAAAGGGATGTCAATCATAAATAAGCCTTCCAAAATCATATGGATGCACTATTCCATTCTAATAAAACTCCACACCTCTGACATGCTCTTGGGTAGAACCCCAGAAAGCACTAAATCGAAATTTTCTGAATCCATGGATAAAAATTCTTAGAAATAACGTTTATAAAAATGTAAACCTATTTAATATAGAATTTTTGCCTCATAATTTTTCAATAATGTTGGTTATCTTGAAAGAAATATTGGGCCATCCTAGATATATTTACTAGATCATCCTCTAAAACAGAGAATAAGAGTGTTTCATTGATGAAGACAACCAAAAACTAACAGATGTATTGCTGGAAGACTTGGTTCACCAAATAAATAAACATAGTGGGGTATTATTAAAAGAAAATGGAATCATGAGTAACTCATAGTGTTTGTAAGAACATCAGAATTCTAGATCATTAATATCATCCTCGCATACCCTCATACGGTTGTTGTCGGGCCATTGACTAATCATTAAGAACAATCTCATGCCTTGAAAGTAGTCAAAATTTTATTAAACCCTTATCAATGGGTACCATATCATTATTAGATCCTAGTTTAGGACATGGTAATCCATAGAAGGACACAATATATCAAATACCTTTTTCATTAATGGAATATGATCTTCTTAGGGTGACACACTAGGCCCAATAAAACCCTTTAGTCGAAGTTCCATAAACTAAAATTGAAACTCCTAGATAAATTTTGGGGTCATTCATATGAATCATAATATATCAGAGTGTTCCCATCATTCATGTCAATAGAAATATCCATCTCTCACTCAAAAGGTAATATATGATTTTCCTGGGCGATTATTTCCATGAAATCCTCCATAAATAAAATAATCTAGATTCTCAAAGAGCCTACTACAGCAAGGGATACACTAAAATTTTTATGAATGTTGGTATACATACTAGTGATTATAAAACCCACACCACCAGAATTGTGATTTCTTTTTCCCACAATGGGGATTATCATCCCATTAGTGCATCGAAATATGAAAAATCTCTAGTGAAAATAAATATGGGGTTGGACCATAAATAAACAATCCATACCGAATATGATGTCATAGGGTTCCATCATGAAGACCAAAAGATCCTATGGGAACCTATTTAAACCATGGGATAACTCACACTAATGATAGATAAGAGATAAAGAAGTAATATTCCATGTAGGAACTTCAAGATGCAACTACAAGAATAAATCCCTTACTGGGAGTTCCATCTCTTTCACCAATACGATAAATGAAAAGGTTGGAATAGAACCCATGTCTAGTAATGCATAATAAGGAGAATAATAATCAATGATCATACCTATAATCATCTGAAATACCAATGGTCCATAAGAAACCAAATCTTATAGGTTTCTACAGACCTACCCCCTTCCTCCCATAGCCTGACGTGGGCCACCTAGAAATTGTTTTTGATAGATATCATAGAAAAACCATCCTACCAAATCTTCTATAACTACTTTTCCAGCTCTACCATGCTAGGGGACTCCATATCCTATCATGAAAGATCCCTAATCATGGAGTTTCCTCTATCATGGATGTATGTCTCCAATCTCCCAACACTTCGTAGCACATCTTTCTAGGTAGTCAGAGATTATGTGTCCTCTAATATCATAAGAATAGAACCTACCCTCTCTAGTCTTCCTAGGAATCTTGTAATATCCATGTTCTAAATTAATTTGTCTATGTTGGATTATGGTAGGCCCTCCTATGCTTATACCCTTATAACATGTGCCTGTTATCTATAGCAGACTACTCATCTATGTGACACCAAATGAAAACCCCAGATACATGGTGTCCCTCTAGCAGAAAACTCTATCTCACTTGTTACCACTACAAAACCTAAACATTGGTGTGGATGTGCATGATAAAAACATTGGAAAAGATCTCTCAGTGGAGTCCCTACTCATGCTACAATGATCGAAATTATTTATCTCAAATCAAGTCAATGGAGCATCTTTTATGGTCGGTAAACCATACTAAGTAAAAATCAATGGTAATCCCTCCATGATATAACTCTTTGTGAATATGAATATGATCTGATTTATATAAGAGGGGTAGTATGCATCAAGGAAAAACTACTTGAAATCAAGCTATGAGAGCGGAAAATCATCATGAATCTAGGTAAAAATACACTACTGGTTCAAAACATCTCTATAGAAAAGGATAGCTACTAGGAAAAATGAAAATCCATTGGTGATTAGTGGAACCTATTAACATGAACACTGAATTCATAAAATCATATATTTCGTGTAGATATTTTTCACCACAGAACCTCAACAACCCCTAGTGATGGAACTCATAGATTTTCCTCATTCAACACACGTCCTCAAAATGATCTGTTAGGATGATAATTCTTATTGATTGATAGTTGTGGTTCTGACAAGAAAATTGAAGGAAGAAGATCTCGCGATATACCTTGAAATGAGGCCTCATCGAAAATGGAAACTTTATCATGATCTGAAATAGATATCATGGCTGGATATTTTCAGAAAGGCGTACTGAATATTTAATCAAGATTTACCATGGAAATATGAACACATTTATATTTATATAAATAATAGGGATCATAACCCAAAAGGATAGTAAAATAAATAATCCTATATGATGCATGTATAATTGATTCAGGTAACTAATGAATCCGTATTATTATTTGAGAAGTAGGTATTCAAAGTCTTAGTGAATGGTTACATCAACTACCTATACTGTCACTGGGGTCCCTAGGTTGTGGGAGACATTTTATACACCTTTATATTTTTTCCCTAAATCCCAACCATATCCTTATTGGGTGTTTAATACATACACTATCATGTGGATCGAACTAGACTATGATACCAATCTCACCGAGCCTAAACCTATATAGGGATCAATCCATAACTACCCCATCTCTACCTCTATAGGCTAGGGACAGTGACTAGCGTTGAAGGGATAACTAACATGGGGATGAATTTTTGCAATTACCTATATGTACACCAATATCCATCTTGATTCATAAGTTCAGGGGAACAATAGAAAAAGATGAAAAATACATGGTGAACAACCACTCATATAAAACCTCTAGACATTAGAAGAGTACATCAGTGAGAACTGAAAATTAAGGGGGATAAATACACATCCAACCACAAAGACATCCCAACTTGAAAAAATGGGAAGTAAAACACTATGAAATCATAGCTCATGATCTCTAAGCCACAACCACCACCCACAGTTCAATGTATCAGGTATCCCAAAGATTATCTATAGTCACCACAACCTTTTCTATCAGCTTCATAAGACATGGCATGTATGGGAAACGATCATGAAAAGGTGAGTATATAAATACCTTGTATGATTCCTTGAACTCAAAATGGAAATCAGAGAGATATATAGAATGAAAAGAAAGGAAATATATTGTAATTAGTGAATTGGATACAGATGAACCAAAAGATATGGAAGAAGTAAACTCATCCACACAGAAGGTGATCAGAAAAAAATTTATATGGATTAAATGTGGTGTCTTATCTCCTAATATATAGAAATTATCCTCATCCCACCCTGAGAAGATAAACATAGAAATCATGTGGCATACCTCATGCTTCTTCACAACCCATGGATAGAGAGTAACCAAATTCAAATGTATGAGTATATATATATATCCTTAGTAAAATATTAAAAAATGTGAGTCAGTGGATATCAATTTCAGAAAACATCCTAGGAAAAAAGGATCCAATAGTTCTAAAAGAATAACAAATATGGCCATCATCTCATGCATATGACAGGAAGAAAACATCCATGTCAAACCAAGCCTCATCACTCTACTGAATTATCAAGAGACCATAATAACTAGGTTGATGAAAAAAGCCATGGTATAGTAGGTGGGTTCCACATAATTTATAGAGAAAAAATCTATACAATTTTACAATAGGTGGGTTCAACTCTAATAGTCAACAGAAGACCAATTCCTTGCCCATCTAGTGGGCTCCATTATAATGGTAGAGGATCCATTTCAAAACACAATTGGAGGGCTCCACTATAGTGGTATAGGACCCATTCCATGAACCTGCAAGAGGTATCCACTATTATAATGGATAAATGATCCATTAATATCCCATCTAGTGGGTACCATTCTGAAATATGGAGGACCCATGCCCTCCCCCAGGCACAGTGGCTTCATGTCATGTGTGAATCAAGATACAAAGCGTGTATTCAATATTTCCATAGAATTCCATATCAACATACCACATATATAAGCTAAATATTTCACTTATAATTAGGCCTCTCATTCCCCCAAATATAGTTTATAGTCTGGATTGGTCATTTTAATGTCCCTGATTTTCCAGGTATTATTTTTAAATATTGTGGGATGGGTTGATTGCATGATTTATTAGGGGCTAATTGTGATTTTTGTTATGATTAGCTTTTTGTTCATTATTTCTGGAGTAAATCAAGGCCATAAAAAAACAACCGTTATTATTCAATGGGGTTGTTTTTTGTAAAATTTATTACCCCTTTTTTCTTGGACGTTTGTTATTGTTCATAGGATATCAATGGATGATCATTGAACCATTGATTCATAGTATAATGATAAGATATTTAATATCTTTCATTGGGATGACCTAGTGGAGGTGTGATGATGATGGATACATATAGATCAAAGTATTTTAGGATAAATCGTTCTTCGAGCGTTCTACATGTGGGTGATCAGAATCAGATTTGTGAGCCGAATAATGTATGGTATCTCATCAATTCAATGAAATGAAGACAAGGATACCTTCTATCACCAGTTTTGGGATAAATGGACCAACAAATTGAGTAGATGAAGATTGGGTATGGCACATAGAAGATGAATTGGGATTTCGGTAAATGGCGATCAACACACAGTGTATTTGATTATACTCATTCTGTGGGACCCACATAGTATTGTATAGAGTTTAGGGGAGTTGTAAAGTGTCACGAGACCCATGAAATATCTCACACGGTGTATGGACCCTATATTTGGGCTAAACATGTATCTTAGAGGAGACACATGCATTGGGTGTAGTATACGACATGTACTCCACCACCCAGCTAGACCTAGACTGTCTACACAGGCTACCCCATTTACTAGTACATGGGATGTTGGCCATGGGTTGAAACTGTGTACCATCACATGATCGGGGAGCATGGGAATACTATGGATGGATGGACACAACATGTAAGATTTTCTAAATTACATGCATTCCTTTTCTATATATAATTTTTTCTTGACACAAGATGTTATACATGGGTAGTACCTCAAGTTAAGGGACATGATGTGAGATATTACTACATGTCATGTATAAATTTATACATAGAATAAGTACAATGTTCGGTATATATTGGACATGTTTCATTATGATTCATTTTCTTTATTGTTTCCTTAAAGGCTGGCAAGTATCATTTTCTACCAAATAGAGTATGTTTCGTTCAACGCTCTTCCTGGATAGAGTTATTGGAATCCACCTAGAGGCCCAGTTAGGGATCCTTTATTCATTCATCATTCCCTGGGAAGATTAATGTGTATAGACATCACCAAAATTACCGAGAACCCATCCTCTACTTAGCGGGTTATTTTAGAGGGTGTTGTTCGTATCCCCCCACATCCATGGCTTTGATCCTCGTATGATGAATCATATCCATCTTTAGATCGATCGGTGTATCACTCATCTCATGGGTTTTTATGATCATTATTTATTAGAGGGACATCATCCAAGCTATCAGACTGAAGTTTTTATTCTACTAGGTGAGGGCTTCATGGAATCATTAGAATGGATCTCTAATGGTGGTATGTAGTGGATGTGACTTACCTAAAGAATGAATGTCTTTTTTCAGTTAATCATGATATCCTTGTTATATGAAATAAACATATACTTGCGTAGTAATGATTGTATATTTTATTTTTTATTGCTAAGTGGTTTCGAGGTATCATAAAGTGTATTTTTATACTCACCCCTACACTTGCTTTTCCTCCGTGTGTTGTTTCTTATAATGATGAGTGACCTTTTGACGGAGTGTAGTGTGGACCATGACAAGATGGAACTTTGTGAGTTTAGACAGGCCGAGGTGTTCCTATCGAATCAAGTAAAATTATGAGTACCTATTTGTTAACAGGTTGAATTTTTTGTTTATAAACTCTTTTGGTGGTCTTGCATACAAGCCCAGTTTGAATTACATTATTTACCTTTTCCTTATTCTATTGGTTGGGATTGTGGTATGCATGACATTAAATTCTTAGAGATTTTTACATTTCAATATTTTGTTCTTGGAGATGTGTGTGTCTGTACATGTATATAGCTGATTCCTCCCATGTTAGTTATATTCCTACATAGTGATAGTCAATAGCCCAAGTCCTATTGGAGGCATGGTTGGGGAGTTGCGGTACGAGCCCCTTTGGGATAGGTCATGGAAATGTGTTATCATTGCTGGTTGGTTCTACCTTAGGACTGAGAGTTTGTGACTTTGGTTTTGGGGAAATAATGTTATGTGTTTTGAGTTTGGTTTTCTGGAGGGGGACTCTAGTGTTGGGGTGTCAGCTGACGTATCCCTATAATAGGACATTGATAACCTATTATTCAATACAGTACATGGGAAGACTATTTTCTGGGAAAACAATGGTATATGCATCATATAAAAATGGTTTCTGGTTTCTATTTCCTTCTTCACGAAGCTATCGAGTTATACTCACATACTATGGTACATCTTTTTTTCTTTCAAGATTCCTCTATCATGCATACCGTCAAGGATTTAATATTTTTATCATGATGATGTACCCCTCAGTGATGAGTCTTCAATAAAATGAATGGTTTCCCAGATGTTACCTTCAGTTGGTTCACCTGCTATACCACAACATGTTGAGAAACCTGTGGTACTTTCATTAATTAACGATTTGAAGCATAATATTATAATGATAAAAGGGTTTTAGAGACAAAGACCCCTTTGGTTCTGAGGAAATCACAACCCTCTAGCGGTTGAGGAATTTCTTGAGGAGGTGACCCAAGATTTCTATATTTTCAGGACACATGTTGATTAGATGGCATTCCTTGTGGTGAGTCCTATACACAGATTAGCTGTGCGATGGGGGAGTTTGGATATCAAGACTCTTGATGAGGTGTCAATCTCATGGATAGAGTTCAAGTGTCTCTTTAGAGAAGAGTATTTTCCAGTTATGCTAAGATATGTGCCTATACAAGAACACAGTAAACTCTTGAAGGGTATTAGGACTGTATCTGATTATTCATTGATGTTTATTATCCTCTATAGGTACTTGATGGATGTAGAAATTTTAAGATTTATGTACATAGAAATTACATTAATTTTGTGCAATACTTAATACATAAAAAAACAAACACACAAGGACCGTAATAGTTTAGTGTCTTTGGAAACGTGGAAAAATAATCTTCTAATCATGGTGAAAGATCTTCAACATCTCCCATAAATATCTTCCCCTTAGTTTTCTTACCTAAATCCTTTCTTTATATCCTGGGGAAAAGAAAACATATAAAGTGTGAGCTCAAATGCTCAGTAAGGGTATGCATGGAGAAAATAAAACAAACCATATACATTTGAACATTAAAACATGAACATAATGATTAAAAATAGAAATCTTGAGCAATGACATAAAACATAGAAGTATGTAAGGCATATATCATACTGTAACATCAATCATGATACAATAGCTTGGAAATTAAACTTGTAATTGTGGAAAAACATTAGGAACATGATATTATTTCCATATTAGCCAAGGCATTGCTGCCAAGACCATCTTAGTGGACAAAGTCCCTTTCTGAATCGAGTTCACTCCTTGTTCCAATCCCGTATTACTGAACCGGATTAACATACCATTCCAGCCATGTCTATCTCATGAAATATAAACCATTACCAAATGTATTAGAGGGAGATATAGGTCCCACCCATCTCATAATGAAATCATTATTACCTGTTCCACAAAATAATCATATATCATTCATAATAACCCAACAAATAAAATGGGTTTCATAAACAATACCCCATCAAAACATAATCCATATAAAAAAGTGGATATCATTTCATCATAAGAAAAGTGAAACCATTTAAATCATAGAGACATTATATTTGAAACATACACATATGAAATAATGTCATCTTAGATAGAAAATGGTTTTGATAATGTATATGAAATGAATTTTTGAGGAAAATATCATTTCTTCTTCAAAATAAATTTCTTTTCACAAAACGTCATGCAATTTTAAAAGAAAGAGATTTTTTTAAAAATATTGATGAAATATTTTGGAGGAAGATTCATGAAATTAAGGCTTTATAAAACCGTAAAAATCCTTTCATGCCGTATAAGTTAAAAAAATATTCTTCTCGTACTTTGGCCCAAAAAGTCAAAAAGTACCTCGTACGAAAAACGACAAAAGATTCCTTTCATATCTTTTACGAAAACTCACCGAAGGGTAAAATTGGATTTAAAAAATTGTAAGAGGATGGAAATAATATTAAATATTTAGGAAACATGGATGTGGATGATAAAATACACCTCAGTAAATACCAAAGTACAAACAATCTCGGATAAAAATGAGATTGTTAGATTTTCCCTTACCTTAGGTCCGATATGCTTCATACGTATCCAAACCTCCTGTATAATGATTTAAATAATGTCACTTACTTATTACAGAATCATATAAATTGTTATGATATCATATATGGATCACTTAGGACTTTATATAACCCGTTCTTTTGTATATCTTATGTTAAAGCAACATTTTGGGTAAAATCATCTTATTTATTGTACATGTTTGGACTTGTTGTTCTTGATGTTATTATTAATTATATCATGATATAATTACTTCCAGAATTTAAACCATGATTTATATATCATATATATTCATTATATATCTACATATACATGTATTTATAATAGTACATAACATATGGATGTAAGAAATGAAATGCACCGTTCATGGAGACGGTATGCCGTACGAATGCATGAACGCTACTTTCATTTATATTTATTATTTTAATGGAATAGGTATATTATAATTCCAGTATAATATAATATATAATATCATTAACTTCTTCCTTTATACATCCCACATAAGGCATTAACGAATCACACCACTTTAAGGGGGAGGTAGTCCGCACTTCCTCAAATGAGATCATTGTATTTACCCACTATGGAAACAATAAAAGCTTGATATAATTGGAAAGTAAAGAAGCATAAGAAAATCATAAACATAATATGTATTATATATAAATACAGTGCCATCATAATTTCCACCATGAGAGGCAGTAGGAGAAAATCGAACAATCATCGTTTCATGAGGCGTTAGTTTGCCATCCACAGAAACATTATGTTCTTCATCCATTAGATGGAGGTGTGTGTATGTTTAGTTCTAATACTTCTCATAACAACAGACTAGTATTCTCAAGATAGTGATATTGTTGCAAAAGATAGTATTAAAAAGATTTTAGGGGTTGGAGTGGTAGATAAAAGAAAACAACATAAGAGAAACTATTACCTTTATTTTGGGTAACTTCCTTTTGATTGAACCAAAATGAATTCTTGAAGTGGCTTATGCCTAATATAAGACTTCTAGAGGGAGGATAGGGATGCTGGGAGCTTAGTTGGGAAGAGTTTGGATGAGCCAAAAGGCTTGAGAGGTGTGAGGAATTACATAGAAGTGGTCTCCTTTTATAAGGGAAAGGAGAGGCTCTTTAGGAATGTGTGAAAACATTATTTTATTATTAACTTATCTTCGGTTTCAAGAGGTCCAAAACACATTAATGTTGAAGAAAAGATGACTCATATTCGAAATAAAATCATCCAATAGGAATTGGACAGGTTTAGGATAATATTTTAATCATTATAATCTTATTTATTTAAATCATTTATTAATGAGGTAAATACTGCATAATTAATTTGTGATAAATAATTTAATTTATTTGATCTCTAAAAATTACAAAAAAATACCAACATTTAGTAAATATTTTTATCTTTAAATGAATATTTATTATCGAAATGATATTTTATTTATCCCCTTATAAAAATTAATTACTAGAGGATTTTTTTAATTACAATTTTATCATCACATTAAATTAATTAATCTAATGTGTCATTGTCTTTCATAAGTGGCTCCATGGGGTCCCAAAATCTACCCAAGCATGCCCATGATCGGACATTACTCATACAATAATGTTTTCACATGTGTTAAGGTAATTTTGAATTATTATAATAATCTTTTAACCTTGAATTACCCTATTTACTTTTAACCGTGGTAAATAAAAGTAAAAAGTCACTGTTCGCCAAAAATTATTTTTATCGAATTGAACCAAATTTTACTCCTTGATATTAACCATGTCTCTCAGATTTTCGAAATTCAACTCACAGAAGCGGTAAAATTATGTTTTATGAACAATTGTAAAAGCACCTAGGAGACGGGTAAAAGACGGTGAAAAGTTCAATAAAATTTGTATAAATCAAAAATTATTATAAAATGACTCCAATGAATTTAATTGAACATATATAAGTATAATGTACCTATTTTTACCTAAACAAAATTAAATCAAATAAATGATTATTTAAATAATATGTCAGTTTTAACCAAAAACATAGTGTTTTCACTATTCATTAAAAATTGATGTTTTTCAGAAAAATACCAAAAATTCAGGCTAAGCTAAATTTGATATTCCGAATTCAAAAATGATTTCCATTTTTCCAAATTCAAAACATATAAGTGTAATTAATTAATTTTAAAATAAATTCCTATTATCAAATCAAATAGCGTGTTTTTAAGAAACAATAACTATGAAAAGATCGACATTTGTTTATGTCCAAATTCAAAGTGAAATTAATTCAAATTACCAACATTGGATTAAATGGTAAAAATATATTTTAATTACACTTTAAAACCAATAAAAAAGATTATCTAACAACATAAATTATTGCGATGAAAATTGTTGTTTTTAATTAAAATATAGCGTATTTTTAATATTCATCAAAATATGAATGTTATCAGAATAATATGAAACATTTATCCAAATTATATTTTTATAACCTGATTCCAAGGAATAATTTTTTTCAAATAGAAATTATAAACATGTCAAAAACTACATTTTATGTGGGTGTGCCATCAAAAGGCGGAAAAACTGCATTTTTTTGAAAAATACTTATTTTACCCGAAAAAATTATTTTATTTTCATACCATGTTCTAGAATATATGTAAGATGAATAATAATGTTACAAAATTTATAATTTAGTTAATAATATTTATAATGGCTAGTCCATAATAATATTATAACAATATATCGTTGTTTAGTGAAACCTGGTATTGCATACTTGACACGCTATCGAGAATGGTCGTGATTGTGTGTAATGCTATCCAAGTCAGTGTTGCATGTGATGCAAGACTCATTCATTGTTTTGTATAAAAAAATCCAACCATATTTGATTTATACATTGAATATATTTATTCGTATATACACACTCAATGTTGCATAGAATAACTACTATCAAAATTGTGTGTAACATGATCCAAGAATTGTGTTGCTTATACTGCATGATAATACGGTGTTGCGTATAGCGCAATGTAATCTTGGTGTAGCATACAACACAAGACATAAATGAAATTGAAAGATTATTTTTCCTAAAATCTCATGATGATACATTCTACCCCACTTAAAATGAAATTTTCCCTCAAAATTTATCGGGGTTATAAATCGTTTACTATTCATAGAAACCCACATCGTAAAAAGGAATACAAAAAAATGATTTTAAAATCTAAAGTATGAAATGTAAAGATTTCCCAAAGTAACTCATCACTGGCTTTCCGTATATGAGAACATAGATGAAAATATTGAAATGGAAGAAAAATCAAACCATCATGTTCTGATGGATAGTGGTAGAGAACATGGCTATGAAAATGCTAACAATCACAAAGCCATAAATTTGTGATGATCTAAGGTACCATCTGATTCATCAGATATGAGGGAACTAGGACAACATTTTTTTGGTTTTCAATATCATTTCCCTAAAGATGATTAATTAAAAGAAATACTTACATGATTTTGGTACCTTCTCGCTGTTGTTCGTGCCGTGAACAATTTCCACTTCATCTCTTACAGAAATGAAGCTGAATTTGTTATTCGTGAAGTGTTAGAATACCATGTGATAGATTGATGGGTCATTCCATTTGTTTTAAACAAAAGGTTATAAAATGTTATCAAATATATATAAGTTCATCTATGGTGAGGTTAATCATATATGATTCCAAAAATGTACTTATACATCAATTATCATACTTCTTAATAAAATAAAACTAATTTCTACTAACTAGGGACTTCCTGTAGGCCAGTGGTAGGCGATAAAGGCATGTCACACTTCTGTAGTGGGTTCGATTCCCATATCCTTTTCTGACGCGATGGGTTGTCGCCCGTTCTGCAAGTTGTCCCTTTTCTTAAACTACACTAATATATAATTCCATCAATAATATCAAAAAAATATAGCGTTAAACAATACTATATTATGTCTAACTAAATTTTTTCCAATCTTTAGGCTTATTCAAAATACATCTGTCCAAGATTATAGTATAAAGAAAAAAATTACAATAAATTTCATCTAATGAGCATGTGAATATCATCATTTATCCCCGATATATCTTTTTGATCACATTCCAATCATGTTAATACCTTAATCATGTATTCTATTGAATAATGAATACCCATTTAACCTTAGTGAAAACATGAATGTTGTAAGAAGTTAACGGTTTCCACATACCAAAATCCCAAAACATATATATAATAAAACCATGATATCAATTTGTCCTTATATTAGGCATGACCTCATGAATACTATCAAACATATTATTTTCTCTTTATCCTTTCGTTATGTTCATTTCATCTACTCTCCAAAAATATTTCAATCACTTATCATGGTTACCAGTACCATATTCTTATTGAAAACCACAATTGACCAATACATAGATATTCCAATATACCATAAAAGTACCTCAAGAACATTATTCTTTAATACCAATACATAAACACTTCAATCCATCCTCTTCAATGATTGTCATGGAATAAGTACTCCCTTTATATAGAAGTAACCTCTTAGGTCAGGGCATTGAGTTGGGTAACCCCCATGTTCTCCATAGATAATACATTGAACTCCATAACAGTATGTTACTCTATGACCCTTTTCTCCACACAGATAACATCTTCCCCTCCATTTTAGGTATTCCTAAAGGTTCTTATTCCCTTCTTTGGAAATCTCAATCTTCCTTTCTCTATGCTCCTCACCATGAAAACATGCATAAAATTACATCTTCCTCTTATTTGATGACTTAGGAATACAACTAATGTTAATCTTTTTTATCATATATCGAGATGACTAATTCAACATAATCAAAATATCTTTCTCTCTAGGCATTAAGAAATTTCTCCACTCATAGTCACCAATTTTTCCATCGGATTTAATGTTAACAGAATTCCTTCTGGTTCCCTCCATTGACTAAAACATAAAAAGAATACTATTAGAGGAAAAAATCATACAAGGAAAATAACATAATCAAGGGGTATTACCTTCAATATATATCATCTTAGGTTTAATTGTAATATCTTTACCATAATTCCAGGACTATAACATATAATTATACTTAACCATAGGGAAATCCCTATAAATACCGTAGAAATATCTCTAGGGATTTCACTAATGTTTTCGCATCCTAGTTTCCAAAGGATAACTAAACCTCCCACTGATACCAACTGTAGAGAACCTAAGCTTGAAAAAGAGAGACATTTCAATACTTTTGAAGAATACTTAATACATAACAAAAACAAACACACAAGGATCGTAATAGTTTAGTGTCTTTGGAAACTCGGAAAAATAATCTTCTAATCATGGTGAAAGATCGTCAAGATCTCCCATAAAGATCTTCCCCTTTGATTGTTTACCTAAAAACATTCTTTATATCCTGGGGAAAAGAAAACATATAAAGATTGATCTCAAATTCTCAGTAAGGATAATCATGGAGAAAATAAAACAAACTATATACATTTGAACATAAAAACATTATCATAATGTTTAAACATCGAAATCTTGAGCAATGACATAAAACATGGCAGTATGTAAAGCATAGATCATAATGTAACATCAATCATGATAAAATTTCAAGGAAATAAGACTTGTAATTGTGGAAAAACATTAATCACATGATATGACTTCCATAGTAGCCAAGGCATTAGTGACAAGACCATCGTAGTGGACAATGTCCCTTTTTGAATCGAGTTCACTCCTTGATCCAGTCTTGTAGTACTGAACCCGAGTAACTTACCGTCCGAGATATGTCTATCTCATGAGATATAAATCTTTAACCAATGCATTTGATAGATATATAGGTCCCACCCATCTCATAATGAAATCATTCTTACTTGTGCCACAAAATAAACATACATAATTCAAAATAACCCAACGAATAAAATGGGTTTCATAAACATCATCCCATCATAACATAATCCATATAAAAAAATTGAAATAATTTCATCATAAGAAAAGTGAAACCATGTAAATCATTGATACATTATACTTGAAACATACACATATGAAATAATGTCATCGTAGATGGAAAATAGTTTTGATAAAGTACTTGAAATGAATTCTTGAGGAAAATATCCTTTCTTCTTCAAAATCAGTTTCTTTTCACAAAACATCATGCAATTTTAAAAGAAAGAGATTTTGTTGAAAATAGTCATGAAATATTTTGGAGGAAGATTCTTGAAAATAAGTGTTTATAAACCCGTAAAAATCCTTTCATGTCGTATAAGTTAAAAAAACATTCTTCTCATACTTTGTCTGGAAAAGTCAAAAAGTACCTCATACGAAAAATGACAAAAGATTCCTTTTATATATTTTACTAAAACTCACCGAAGGGTAACGTTGGATTTAAAAAAAATTAGGAGGATGGATATAATATTACATATTGAGGAAACATGGATTTTGATGATAAAATACACCCCAGTAAATACTAAAGTACAAACAATCTCAGATAAAAATTAGATTGTGAGATTTTCCCTTACCTTATGTCCGATATGCATCATACGTTTCCGAACCTCCTGTATAATGATTTAAATAATTTAATTGAATTATTATAGAATCATATTAATTGTTATGTTATCATATATGGTTCACTTATGACTTTATATTACCCGTTCTTTTGTAAATCTTATGTAAAAGCAACGTTTTGGGTAAAATCATCTTATTTATCGTACGTGTTTAGACTTGTTTTTCTGGATGTTATTATTAATTATATCATGTTTTAATTACTTCCAGAATGTAAATCATGATTTATATAGCATATATATTCATTATATACATCATATACATGTATTTATAATAATACATAACATATGGAGGTAAGAAATGAAATGCACCGTTCATGGAGACGGTAAGCCGTAGGTACGCATGAACGCTAATTTCATTTCTTTTAATTATTTTAATGGAATAGATATATTATAATTCCCTTGTAATATCATATATTATATCATTAAATCCATCCTTTATACATCCCACATAAGGCATTATCGAATCACATCACTTTGAGGGGGCGGTAGTCCGCAGTTCCTCAAATGAGATCATCATATTTACCCATTATGGAAACCATAAAGGCTTGATATAATTTGAAATTAAAGATTCATAAATAAATCATAAACATAATATATATCATTTATAAATATAGTTCCATCATAATGGCGACCATGAGAGGCAGTAGGATAAAATCGAATAATCACTGTTTCTTGAGGCGTTAGTTTTCCATCCACAGAAATATTATGTTCTTCATCCATTAGATAGAGGTGTGTGTATGTGTAGTTATAATACGTCTTATAAAAACATTATAGTATTTTTAGGATACTGGTGTTTTTACAAAATAAAGGATTAAAAAGTGATTAGGGGTTGGAGAAGTAGAATAAAAGAAAACAACTTAAGAGTAACAATTACCTTTAATTTGGGTAACTTCCTTTGGTTTGAACCAAAAGGACTTCTTGAAGTTCCTTCTGCCTAATGTAAGGCTTCCAGGGGGAGGATAGGGATTTTAGGAGATTATTTGGCCAGAGTTTGGACGATCCAGAAGGCTTGAGAGGTGTGGGGAATTGCATATAATTGTTCTCCTTTTATAAGGGAGAGGAGGGGCGCTTTAGGAAAGTGTGACAACATTATTTTATAATAAACTTATCATCGGTTTCAAGGGGTCCAAAACACATTAATGTCGATGATAAGATGACTCATATTCGAAATAAAATCCTCCACTAGGAATTGGATAGGTTTTGGATAATAATTTAATCATTATAATCTTATTTATTAAAATCATTTATTAATGAGGTAAATACTGCATCATTGTTGTGTCATAAATAATTTAATTTATATGATGTATAAAAATTATGAAAAAAATACCAACATGTAGGATATATTTTTATCTTTCCAATTTATAATTATAGTCGAAAAGATAATTGATATATCCCCTTATAAAAATTAATTACTAAATGATTTTTGTTAATGCCAATTTTGTCTTCACATTAAATTTATTAATCTAATGTATCATTGTCTTTCATAAGTGGCTCCATGGAATCCCAAAATCTACCCAAGGATTCCCATGGTCAGGAATTACTCATCCAATAAGGTTTGGAAAAGTGTTAAGGTAATTTTGAATTATTATAATATTATTTTAACCTTGTATTACCCTATTTTCTTTTAACCATGGTAAATCAAAGTAAAAAAGTTACTATTCACCAAAAAAATATTTTTATCTAATTTTACCAAATTTTACTCCTTGATATTAACCGTGTCTCTTGGATTTTCAAAATTCAACTCACAGAAGCTGTAAAATTTAGTTTTATGAACAATAGCAAAAACTCCTAGGAGGTGGCTAAAAGACGGTGAAAAGTTCAATACAATTTTTATTAATCTAAGATTTTTATAAAATGACTCCAATGAATTTCATTGAACATATATAATAATTATGTACCTCTTTTTTCCTAAAATAAATTTAAATCAAGTAAATGATTATTTAAATAAAATGTCAGTTTTAACAAAAAACTCAGTGTTTTCACTATTCATTAAAAATTGATGTTTTTCAGAAAAATAAAAAAAATTAAGCCTAATATATATTTGATATTACGAATTAAAAAATAGTTTCCATTTTTTCAAATTCAAAACATAGAAGTGGAGTTAATTAATTTTAAAATCAATTCCTATTATCAAAACAAATAGCATGATTTTTAGAAACAATAACTATCAAAAGATGGACATTTGTTTATGTCCAAATTCAAAGTGAAATTAATTCCATTGACCAACATTGTATTAAATGGTAAAAATATATTCTAATTAAACTTTAAAACCAATTAAAAAGATAATATACTTATATATTATTGTGATGAAAAAAGTTGTTGTTAATTAAAATATAGCATGTTTTTACTATTAATCAAAATATGAAAGTTATCAGAATAATATGAAAAATTCATCCAAATTTAATTTTTATATCCTGATTCCAAGGAATAATTTTATTTTTTCAAATTGAGATTATAAAAATTTCAAAAACAATTTTTAATGTGGGTGTGCCATCAAAAGGCGGCAAAACTGCATTTTATGGAAAATACTTATTTTACCCAAAAAAATTATTTTATTCTCATAACATGTTCTAGAATATATTTAAGATGAATAATAATGTTTTAAAATTCATAATTTAGTTAATACTATTCATAACGGCTAGTCCATAATAATATTATAATAATATATCGTTCTTTAGTGAAACCCGGTATTGCGTACTGCACACGATATCGAGGAAGGTCCCGATTGCGTGTAATGCATGCCAAGTAAGAATTGCGTGTGATGCAAGAATCATTCATTGTTTTGTATAACATAATCCAACTATATTTCATTTATACATTGAATATATATATATACACACTCAATGTTGCGTAGAATAACTACTATCAAAATTGTGTGTAACATGATCCAAGAATAGTGTTGCGTATACTGCAAGCTAATAAGGTTGTGCGTATAGCACAAGATACTCTTGGTGTGGCGTACAACACAAGACATCAATGAAATTGAAAGAATATTTTACATAAAATCTCAGGATTTTACAATGGATATGGTCAATGATCATAACTTTAGGGATCATACCTTCGAGTGAGGTCTTCATCAAGAAATTTGATCCCATATTTACCCTTTTGTGAATTCCAACATATGTTGGGATGCTCGAGCGAACATTGGTGGTTATGAGCTTCCTGTATATGATGAGACAGAATACGATAGTCATCAATGGGAATGTAGGTGTAGATACATTTGTATTAGGTATTTGACATCTGTTTCAAGGATCAGAACATGGGATACATTTCAGGATGAGTAATTAGGACATAGGATCATTATATCAGGGTTTATAGGGGTCAATCCTGAAGGACTAGGGAGAGGTGGTGATACTCATGTGATAGTATGGGATGTATCACCCATGTTTTTCCAACCCGTCGTTCTGTTGATAGGGAGAAAATGGTTGGACCAGTGAGGTAGAGGAATTGGCATGAGCAGGAAGACCCACAAGGTATAGGTTATGGAAAAAGATTTGGGAGATCGTCGGGAGGTGGTATAATTTTTAACATGCTACCACCACCACCCCGAGGAGGTCTGCACTAGGCTTTGTGTGCTGGAGCACAGTGGTAGGGAAACTGCATGTGGTTGAGGCTTATAACATAGAAGCTCTATGGATGATTAAAGGTAGGATATATGTTTATTATACTCTAGATTCTATACTGGTAGACATAGGTTCTTGTAATTCCTTTATTTCAACACATCTTGTTCATGGCCTTGATATTCTAGTAGAACCATTAACTCGACCATTACTCTTGGAGACACCTTCAGGAGTAGAATCGATGATCATACATCTTTACTGATAGTGAGACCATAACCATAGTGGTTGGAGTTTCAGTTTGAACATCATGGTAGCAGCATAGTGAAATTAAAATTACATTATTGGAATGGGTTTGTTATCTTTAGTGCATTCCCTAATTTAAGTATAAGGCATATGGTGTTGTGTGTCCACCGTGATGGAATGAGGGTTTATTTTTTTAGTGAAAAGATAAAATATGTAGCATAGTATGGAATCATTATAAGAAGGGTGCAGAAAATTACCTATAACTTGGATAAAATGAACCTCAATGTAGCAGATTCTATGAGTTTTATGTTCCCATGAGTTGTGGTAGAGTTTGAGGACGTTTTCACTAAAGATGTACCTGAATTACCACATCAGTGAGAGATTGAATATTGCATCGACTTACACCCTAAGACGAAATTGAAATCCTTGCCATCAAATTGTATGGATCTCATTGGGCTTCATGAAATGTGGTTTCAATTGGAGTATTTTAAAAGTAAGGGTTTTTTGAGACCATGTGTTTCACCCTTGGATTGTAACAACCCAATAATTTTCAATGGAAATTATCTTCTTATATTTATGTCATAAAAAACCAAAATAATGAACTACTAAGTGATAAGTGACCTTTAAACATAATTTTGTCACTCCTATGTTTGGAATTTTGAAAATCCAACATACACGGTTGTGTTCAAGATGACTTTTGGAATATAATTAATAAAAAATATATTTTTATGAATAGTAACGTACCCTTAGGAATTGTAACATACCATTTTGAATAGTAATATTACCCTTATGAATAGTAAATCATCCAACATAATATTAACATTACCTATTAATAATAAAATAAAATATAGACATCTTAGAAAGTGACAATTTGACCTTAGTAAACGTTTTGGTATTTTGTAAGTCACAAATAAATAATTATAATTAATTAATTAATATAAAAGAATATTTATATCCCTAAAATGTAATCAGAAATTATTTAATCAATGTCTTATAGTTTTTATATAATTTTATAAGACCCTACGTAATTTTTGAAAGCACTATAAAATCAGTTTTAATCTTAAAAACTGCTTTTTTAAATTAATTTATGATTTTAAATACTAAATTAACAATATTTAGGAAATTATTTTTTAAAAATGGACTTCATTTTTGGATTCTACACGTTGAAAAATGTTTGTGGTAAAATTTTGGGATTTTTCTGAGAAACAAGAATTTTTTGATGAATAGTGAAATACTGTAATTTACAAAATAAGCTAAATAAGCTAAATATAAGGTCATGTGTGATGTTCTAATGATGTAATCCCATTTGGTTCGGGATTAAATTATAAAATTACTAATCTTGGTCGTTCAAGACTCACTCTTCCTTGTCTTGTGAGGAAATAATAAACTAATGAATTTTATATTAAGGAAACCCGTCTCCCCTCCACTATAAAATCTACCCTTCACACCCTCATTTCCTCACACCTCTCAAGATCCATGACTTCTCTAAACACTTCCCAAACACCTTCTCTATCCTATCCCCCACGTCCAAGATCTTACAGTCTCATCAAAAGACCAATCTTAGGCCCTTAAGGAGGTTCTCAAATGAAGGATTCAAGAGGTAATTTCTCTCCCTCTTCTCCTTTAATTTCCTTTCAAGTTCATGTTCATTTCTTGATCTCTCTTGACCAATCGTCATCTGAATTGTTTTTTAACTCCATTATTATACATCTACTGGAATTTTATGAGTCCAATGGGAAATTATATCATCCAAACCCCTTCCCCTCTTCCTTCTATTTTATTAAAGAGAGCGTTGTTTGTGAGGTGTTAATTTTTCACCTTCAAGAACGACATGCTTCTTCTACCATTTCTACCTTCAGATCTGGTCATGAAACCATTTTTATGGTTGAAACAGAACATTTTATATGTATTATTTCCTATTTAAATTTCTGGAACTAACTTATGAGCATATTTTGATGTGATAAAATAAATCATGTTCATTATGATCGAAAAGCCACCCAAATTAACCGAAATAATCATCATTTAAATCATATCTCATGATTCATCCACATGGATCTAATTTGATATCATCCAAAATACTGTAATATCATTAATAACATGTAATATCAGTTCGGGATTTTTACCCATGTTCTACCCAAACATCAATTTAAGAATATAAGTGAACCACTCAAGAAAATCAAAAAAACAAACATTCCAAAATAATGTTTTTAAATGATATAACTCATCCAAGGGCACATAAATTCACTTAATGAAACCATAATGAACCATATTAATGTAAAAAAGGTTCTGGATTTCTAATTAATGAATATAATGTCATTATATAGGACATTAAAGAGAAGAAAGAATTCGGGTACAAGGTAAGGCGAAATCTCGAACCCAATTTTCTTCCTTCGGGTTCTCCCTCTTTCACTCCATTTTGATATGGTTACACCTTAAAGATCATGTTTTCATAATTTTATTTAATTTTCTGGGATATAAATGTTTGTCACTGGTTTATATTTCAAAACAAATTTTTTCCAAAAGAACTCCACTTTTAATAACACCCCTTTTACTTCTCACTCAAAGTGAACGGTTCTTGAAACATGTACGTTATTCCCTCTTTATTTTGGGAACCCAAAGTCTACAAATGTGTTATTATTAGATGAAACCCATTCATTTACATGGGTTATTTATTTACATTTTGGAAATGTGTTTTATGTGGCATGAAAAATAATGACAATGTTATGATGTGACAGGTGCACCCGAAATTTTATATCCCAATATGAATGTTTCAAAGTGACGGGTGAGACCAGAATTATATAGCTCTCCAATGCATTGGGTAAAGTGATGAATCTCATGAGTAAATGTGAAATGATGTGTGAAAAAGATTCTTGGTTGGTTCACAAGTATGTGTGGTAGTTAACCACTATGACATGATGTTTCATTTTTATGCATTGCCACATTTCATGTCTTTTATATATACTCCTCTCATGTTCATGATCTTTTGCCTATGATATGATTATGTTCACCCCATGATATATTATTATTATCTATCCTCTTAATGGGCTTTTAGCTCACCCCTTTTTATGTATATACTTAGGTGGCTATATGTACTAAGGAGAGGACAAGTGCCAATAAGAAGCTAGAGAAGAAGAAATTAAATAAGTGTTTATGCTTGATGTCATAATTGTTATGGATGATCCTAGTTTTCCCAAGACACTAAACCTATGTATCCTTTTTGTGTAATAATATTATGTTGTTCATCTTTGAAATGATGTAATTGTAATGTAATAAAAGGACAGGTCGCTATTGTTGGTATCAGAGGCAAGGTTTAGTTAATTTGGGAATTAGGATTAGTTAACCCTAGAGAAAACCTCTAGTACGAGACTATGTAAAAATATACACACAAGAATATTTACCCAGGGATCCCATAGGTTATGTTTTTCGGAATAAATGTTTAAATGAATATGTTATTCATTACTTGTTTACTTATGTTTTTCTCTAACCTTTTCTATTTTATAAAATGGTGGGATCTAGGAGAAACCAGGCCAATAAATCATGCGAGGGCCAATGCAACAATTTCCCGAATGACATCCCCAATGATTTGGGAGGTGGAGTTGAAAACATCATGGCGATGCTTACCCAATTATCTCAGGTTATGAATAATAACCATAATACTTGGGAATGTCCTCCTTCACTAAAGAGGGATCAATTGGCTAATGAATGTTTTATGTGGAAACGACCACTGACGTTTTGTGGATCTTCCAATCCACTAGTTGCAGAACAGTGGATCTACACCATGGAGAAGATATTTTTTGCGCTTCATGGTTCTGAGATGGAGAAGGTTACTCTAGTCCTTTATCGTCTTGATGGAGAAGCTGATCAATGTTGGGATTTGATTAAGAACACCAAGCCATGGGAGAAAATTGACGATATGGAATGGGAAGACATTAAGATAATGTTTCTTAATAAGTATTTCCTGAAAACTCTTCGCACGAAGATAGAGATATAATTCATAGAACTCAAGAAAAAAGAAGGAGAATCTGTCACAATCTATGAAGTGGATTTCACAAGGCTCGCAAGGTATTCTTCGGGTTCTGTTATCAACAGTGATAGAAAAGTTGATAGATCCTTTTGTGGATTAAAACCACACCTTCAAAAGGCTCTTACAATATGAGACTTTGGGAGTTATGAAGAATTTGTTCGGTGTGCTATCAAAGTGGAGATGGAATTTGGGGAATGGCCCATGGATATGGTGATAAGAAGAGAAGATGGAGTTTCAAGCTGGTGGATCTAATGACAAAGGCGGGAATAAAAATCAACGACCCACATGCCAAAAATGTGGGATGTTGCACAATGGGAACTGCCTCAAAGGGATGGGTAAATTCTTCAAGTGTCTTAAAGAAGGACATCATGCTCAATAGTGTCTAAAAGACATGAACATTAAGGAGAATATAGCCGATGAATGGAGAGAACCACTCATGGTTCAATGCTACAACTATAAGGAGCTAGGGAACTATGCCAACCAGTGCACTAATCCTCGAGTTCTTGAGGGTAATTAGCGTCAGCAGCCACCAAATCAAAAGGAACAAGGGAAGGCTTAGTGCATCACTACTACATAGGTGGAACATGATAATGAAGTCGTACAGGGTACACATCCTATTCACTAAATAATGGAAAATGTCTTATTTGATTCTAGTTCTACGCATTTTTTTATATCTTTTAAGTTTTCTAGAACTATATAATCGAATCCCTGAAACCATGAAGTAGAGATATCTGTAAAAACACCAAGTGGTGAAATCATTACAACCCAATTTTTTTGACTCTTCTCCTGTTGGCGTATGTGGGAGGATTCTTCCAGAAAATCTCATAATACTTCCCTTGGTGGAATTTGATGTTATAATGGGAATGGACTAGATCTCCTTATATAGAGTGCATATCAACTGTGGGGAAAAGGAAATATCTTTTCATATTCCAAACCATCCCATGTTCCTCTACAAATTCAAGGAAGATCATGAATCTCCTTTGACAAACTCTTCAATGGTGTGGGTGTTGATTCCCTATGAAGAAGCATACCTCGCCCAAAAGGTTGAGTCGACGGAAAGTTCCAACCTGGAGAAAATTACCATTGCGAGGGAATACAACGATGTATTTCCTAAAGAGTTACCTTGAATTCCCCTGGATCGTGAGGTAGATTTCTCAATTGAACTCGTTGACAGAGCTACTCCTATCTCGAAGTGACCCTATACGATGACTCCTATCAAACTGGAGGACTTAAAGAAGTAGCTGCAGGAGCATATGGACAAAGGGTTCATACACCCTAGTGCATCACCTTGGGGTTCACCAGTGCTCTTTGTGAAGAAGAGGGATGGAACAATGCGGTTGTGTATCGATTATCGAGAACTAAACAAGATCACCATAAAGAAAAAGTATACTCTCCCAAGGATTGATGACTTGTTTCAACAGTTAATAGGAGAACAATACTTCTCAAATGTGGATCTTAATTTTGGATATCATCAGGTAAAGGTGAACAAGGAAGATAATCATAAGACTGCCTTTTGTATAAGGTAAGGCCACTATGAGTTTTTAGTGATGCCTTTCGGACAATCTAATGCCCCTAAAATCATCATGGATTTGATGAATAGAGTGTTTAGACATTATCTCGAAAAATTTGTGGTAGTTTTTATCGATGATATTCTCATATACTCTAAGAGTAAGGAGGAACATGAAGAACATATAAGACTTGTTTTGGCGACATTGATAAAGGAGAAGTTGTACACCATGTTCATAACGTGTGACTTTTGGATGAATCAAGTCATGTTCTTGGGACATGTGATCACAATTGAGGGAATTTCTTTGGACCATTCAAAGACAAAGGAGATTGAGGAATGGCCCAGGCCCTCTAGTGTCACATAAATCTGTAATTTTCTTGGATTAGATGGGTACTACCAACATTTTGTGAGAAAATTCTCACGGTTTCCATGCCCGATAACTAATTTAACAAGGAAAGGGGTAAAGTATGTCTGGACAGAAGAATGTGAGGGAAGCTTCAAGGAGCTAAAGATAAGGCTGATCACTACACCTGTACTCACGCTACATAAAAGTGGAAAATGTTTTGTGATATACAGTGATGCTTCAAAGAATTGCTTGGGTTGTGCACTCATGAAAAATGATAATGTGATAGCCTATGCCTCACGACAGTTGAAGATCCATGAGAAGAACTACCTGACACAAGATCTAGAGATGGAAGTCGGGATTTTTTCCTTTAAGATCTGGCGGCACTACCGATATGGTGAGAAGTGTGAAATATACACCGACCACAAGAGCCTAAAGTATATATTTACACAAATGGAACTCAACATGCATCAAAGTACATGGTTAGAGCTAATCAAGGATTATTAATTCCATATTCACTATCATCCTGGAAAGGCGAACAAGGTAGCTAATGCTCTAAGATGAAAGAACCTGCAACTCTATCCATGTTGTAGATTGAGAAAGACCCTATCTTGTTGGTTATGCAATGAATGGATTTGGAAATCATAACAACAGGGGATATATCCTACATTGCCCAAATGATTGCGCAACCATCCATCCAAGAGAAGATTAAGGAAGAACAAAGGGATGATTTGGAAATACAAAAGAGGGTGAATGCAGTAATGGAAGGGAATATGCAAGAGTACCATATCGACGATGATGATGTGATTCGGTTTGGAACGTGACTTTGTGTGCCTTCATCACCCGGGATAAAGAAGGACCTATTGGATAATGCACATAGCTAAACATTCTCTATCCATCCTATCAATACCAAGATGTATCGTGATCTTCGAGAACACTTCTTGTGGGATAACATGAAGAAGGAGATTACAGAATATATATCATGGTGATTGGTATGTAAGAAAGATAAATATGAGCGACAAAAGTCCAAAGGTAGGATGAAGCTATTGCCTATACCAATGCCGAAATGTATAACTATTACTATGGACTTTGTCATGGGTCTCCTAAAGATGTTAATGGGAAATAATGCGATATGGGTTGTGGTTGACTGACACAACAAGAATTCCCATTTTATCGCTATTCTGGAAGATCACTCACTTGATCAACATGCAATGATATATATGAAGGAAGTGGGGAGATTGCACAGTGTTCCATTCTCAATTGTCTCTGACCATGATCCAAGGTTCAAATCTATGTTTTAGAGGAGCCTTTAAATGCTTTGTGTACTGAATTATATTTTAGCATGAACTATCACCCCCAAACAGATGGCCAGTCTGAAAAGAATATTCAGATGCTTGAAGATATTCTAAGAGCATTCTCTCTTGAATTCAAGGGTGGTTGGGATCATCATCTCCCAATTGTTGAGTTCTCATACAACAATAACATCCACTCGAGTATCCAGATGGCTCCATATGAATCTCTGTGTGTAAAGCGATGTAGAACTCCAACCTGTTGGGATGAGGTTGGAGAAAGAAAGCTACTTGGACCCGATCTTATTCAGGAGAAGACATATAAGGTTCAAGTCATCCAGAAACATATCAAAGCTGCTCAAATTAATCAAAACAGCTATGCTGAAAACCTTTGAAGGGGCTTGGAGTTCGACGTTAAAGATAAAGTCTTCCTTTGAATATCTCCATGGAAGAGATTCATGCGATTCGGGAAGAAGGGGATGCTACGCCCAAGGTATATTGGCCCCTTTGAGATCATTGAACAGATAGGAGTCATGGCCTATCGTCTTTCACTTCAACTAAATATGTCTCATGTTCTTGATGTGTTTCATGTATCACTACGGAGGAAATACATACCAGACCCCTCACATGTACTAAACTCAGAGGTGGTGTAGCTGGAAGATGGTCTCTCTTAAGAGGAGCAGCCAGTAATGATTTTAGATCAGAGAGATATGTTTCTATGCAACAAGACAACCCATATTGTCAAAGTGTTGTGGGGAAACCATATATTTGAGGAAGCAACTTGGGAATCAGAAGAGACAATGAAGGAGAAGTAACCTCACCTGTTTGTGTAAAGTGAATTTTTGGGGGTGAAATTCCTTAAGGGGGGAAGAATGTAACGACCCAAGTTTTTTCAATGAAAAATTCCCTTCTTATATTTATGTCATGAAAACCCAAAATAATGAACTAATAAGTGATAAGTTACCTTTAAACAAAATTTTGTCACTCCTTTGTTTGGAATTGTGAAAATCCGACATACACGATTGTGTTCAAGATGATTTTTGGAGTATAATGAAACAAAAATAATTTTTGGTGAATAGTAACATACCCTTAGGAATAGTAACATAACCATATGAATATTAATGACTGTTATCAATAGTAAATCTTCCAACATAAGAGTAACATTACCTTTGAATAATAAAATAAAATATAGACATCTTAGAAAGTGACAATTTGACCTTTGTAAACATTTTGGTATTTTGTAAGTCATAAATAATTAATTATAATAAATTAATTAATTTAAAATATTGTTAATTTCCCTAAACTTTATTCATAAATTATTTAACCATTGTCTTATAGTTTCTAGATATTTTTATAATACCGAAGATAATTTTTGAAAGCACTATAAAATCGGTTTTAATTTTAAAAACTGATTTTTTAAAGTAAAATAAGATTTTAAATATTAAATTAATTATATATAGAAAATTATTTATGAATAATGGACCTCATTTTTTGATTCTACACATCTAAAAATGGTTGGGGTAAATTTTTGGGATTTTTCTGAGATACATGAATTTTTGATGAATAGTGAAATACCGTAATTTACCAAATCAGCTAAATAAGATAATTATAGGGTCATGTGTGATGTTATGATGATGTAAACTCACTTGGTTCGGGATTAAATTATAAAATTACTATTCTTGGTCATTCAAGACTCACTATTCATTTTCTTGTGAGGAAATAATAAACTAATGAATTTTATATTAAGGAAACCACTCTCCCCTCTACTATAAAAGCTACCTTTCACACCTTCATTTCCTCTCACATATCAAGATCCAAGACTTCTCTAAACTCTGCCCAAACACCTTCCATAGCCCCTCCCCCATGTCCAAGAGCTTCTGGTCTCATCAAAAGACTAAGCTTAGGCCCTTAAGGAGGTTCTCAAATGAAGGATTCAAGAGGTAATTTCTCTCTGTATTCTCCTTTAATTTCCTTTCATGTTCAAGTTCATTTCTTGATCTCTCCCCATCTATCTTCATCTGAATTGTATTGTAGCTCCAGTATTATACATCTACTGTAATGTTATGATGGTAATGGGATATTATATCATCCAACCCCCTTTCCCTCTTCCTTTTATTTTATTAAAGAGAATGTTGTTTGTGAGGTGTTAATTTTTCATCTTCAAGAACGACATGCCTCTTCTTCCATTTCTACGTTCAGATCTGGTCATGAAACCATTTTTATGGTTGAAATGGAACACTTTATATGTTTTATTTCCTATTTAATGATCTTGAACTAACTTATGATCATATTTCTATGTGATAAAATAAAACAAGATCATATGATCGAAAAACCGCCCAAATTAACGCAAATAATCATCATTTAATTCTTATTGTATGGTTCATTCATGTGGATATAATTTGATATCATCAAAACTACTGTAATTTCATTAATAACATTTAATTTCAGTTCTGGATGTTTTCCCGTGTTCTACCCAAACCTCAATTTAAGAATACAAGTGAACCACTCAAGAATATCATAAAAACAAACATTACCAAATAATGTTTTTTAAATGATATAACTCATCCAAAGGCACATAAATTCACTTAATGATACCCTAATGAACCATATTAATGTACACAAGGTTTTTTATTTCTAATTAATGAATATAATGTAATTATACATGACATTAAAGAAAAGGAAGCATTCGAGTACAAGGTAAGGGGAAATCTCGAACCAAATTTTCTTCCTTCGGGTTCTCCCTCTTTCACTCCATTTTGATATGGTTACTCCTTAAAGATAATTTTTTCATAATTGTCTTTAATTTTATGGGATATAAATGTTTGTAACCTTTTTATGTCAAAACAAATTTTTTCCAAAAGAAATCTTCTTTTAATAACACCCCTTTTACTTATCACTCAAAGTGAACGGTTCTTGAAACATGTATGTTATTCCCTCTTTATTTTTGGAACCCAAAGTTTATGAATGTGTTCTTATGAGATGAAACACATTCCTTTCCATGGGTTAGTTATGTTCATTTTTTATACGTGTTTTATGTGGCAATCATGATAATGATACTGTTATCATGTGATGGGTGCGCTCAGAATTATATAGCATAATATGAATGTTTCAAAGTGACGGGTGCGTCTGAAATTATATAATGCTCCAATGCATTGGGTAAAGTGATGAATCTCATGAGTAAATGTGAAATAATGTGTGAACAAGATTCTAGCCTAGTTCACAAGTATGTGTGGTAGTTATCCACGAAGACATGATGTTTAATTTTTATGCATTGCCACATTTCAAGTCTTTTATTTATTCTCCTCTCATGTTCATAATCTTTTTCCTATGTTATGATAATGATCACCCCATGATATATTGTTCTTATCTATCCTCTTAATAGGCTTCTATGTCACCCTTTTTATGTATATCCTCGGGTTGCTACATGTACTAAGTAGAGAACAAGTGCCAATAAGAATCTAGAGAAGAAGAAACTAAATAAATGTTTATGCTTGATGTTCTAATTGTTATGGATGGTCCTAGTTTTCCCAAGACACTAAAACATTAGATCCTATTAGTGTAATACTATTATGTTGTTCATCATTGAAATGATGTAATAGTAATTTATGAAATGGCCAGGTCACTATATGGATTCCCCATATTTTTTTTCCAAAAAGGTAGATGGGAGATTATGGTAGATGGTGTATTTCCAGGTCTTGAACCAAGTGACTCTAAAGAATAAGTATCCACTATTGAGAAGCGATTACCTCTTCGATCAGTTGATAGGGGAGCAATGGTTCTCAAATGTGGACATAAGATCCGGATATCACGTGTTGTGAGTAATAGACATGGATATAACTAAGATGACTTTCAGATGCTAATACGGTCATAATGAGTACTCGGTGATAAACATTGGTGTGACAAACGCCCCAGAAGGGTTCATTAGACTCATGAAATAGATCTTACATACCTACCTAGACTAGTTCTGAGTATTATTCATGGATGATATCACTGTGTGGTTTATATATGAGGATGAGCACATGAGACACCTATGGATGATTTAGGGCATACTCTGAGAGCACATGATTTTTGGGAATCTCTCGAAGTTTCATTTTCAAATTCAAGATGTCCACATTTGGGGACTTGTTATCTCAAAAGATGGAGTGGAAGTGGACCTGTAAATGGTGAAGGATGGGTCAGAATGGCATCCACCTAGGAGGGTGATGGATGTGTGGAGCTTCGTCGAGCGGGTGGGATATTATTGGAGATTTATAGGTCCACAAGGATGAATACCATGAGGGGGGGGGGGTGAATCAGAGTACTCCAGATTAAAATATCTACCACTTCGAATATTGTTATGTTGTTAAAAAAACTCAATTATCTCTTGATCCCATAGAAATATATTAACAGATATGAAATCATGCACAAGAAATATTTATTTTTTCACCTGGTTCACCCCCACTAGTCTATATACAAATAGCATTCAATGTCGATGTGTCGATGTACCAAATTCACTGAGGTTGACTATGAATAATGAGTACAATATTCAAGATAGATCTTCTATGCCCAGGCTCCCGACCATTATATGGTTTAGGGTCTCCTTACTAAATTCCAAAAGGTCACTCCTTATGCCTTTTTCTCTCACTCACTACTGGTGGAAAGGGTTACCATCTTCCTCTTTCATCTCTCACTACTCTTGGAGTGTAATCCAATAAATGTTTATAGAATTGTTGGTTGAATAATGTTTATGGACATATAGGACCCATAATTTTCAGGAATTCATGCATCCTCAACTTTAGGTAGATTCTTTTTTGACGTTCCTTTTACACCCACAGCTGAAGTCTAGTATCCTGGGTATTGTTATATACTAGAAAATACATTTGCAAACTTATTTTGTGAATTATCAAGATTCCTTGAATGTTCTGAAAACCACCTTCTCCTCCCACATACTGTGTAATGGGTTGATAACGAGGGATACCTCTCCCACGTACAACTATCGTTTCAGCGAACTATTATTGTTAACAGACTACATCCTCCTTCTCTATTGCATATCTACCCCATGTACAGACCCCATGAAAAACCTCTATGAACCAATTAAACTAATTGTATCTGCATACTATCCTCTGTATTGGAACTTATCTCTATATGCGAGCTACATATACCTCTACGAACCACCCATTGTCTACATGTTGTTCCCTATTTTTGGACTAGCTTCACGTCAACATAGCATATCTCTCCCTATACGTACCACGTCATAATTTTTGGACTATTCCACCATTAAAAACTACAATATCCTACACAAAACATTCCGGCATAGTTCCATAGACTTCTTCAGCCATGGAGTAATCGCTTCTCGCAAACAACTTTGAGACTACACCGGATTCCCAATGTAAAGATGTGTTCTCTAGTGATATTTGATAATACCTAAAATTGGTGGGATTTTCTCTCGTTATATAAGAAAATATATCCTCTTCACCCACTTAATTGAGATTTATCAATACTTTTATTTAGCACTAAATTTATTGTGCACTGCTTCTACCACCATGAACCACAAGCCTACAACTAAACCATTTTTCATAGGCAGTACGCATACTACATTTGATACCACGTGGTGCCACTCACTTATACCATATCGAGAACTATCACGCCTTCCACTTACCATGTTCCCTTTGAGACAAACCAGTCCCACAAACCATTTCTTCCACTCTACATACCATTCCCACTAATTTGTATGTATCCAAGGACTGTTCCCATACATGTTACACAAACCATTTTTTGAGGTATGTGGTTCCATTAATTTTTTGATTATCTTCACATTTTTTCATACCATCTAATCCTAGGTATAAGAACATCCATTTCCTGACACAAACATTAGATTTGGAAGACCAATAAATTTTCAAACATCGGGAAACTAAGTCTCCCTAAAAATATATATTTGGTAAGCTCAAACCATACTCATTCATGGTTATCTGGCCTAGTCAGCAAAAACAATCACACCCAAAACATACTGAGAGGACACTTTGAGGGTGTTTCCCAACAAGATTAAAAAAAATTTTCTCTTGGATATCAACACCAATAAATGGTTTGATCTGAAGGGGTATCCTTTCATGTGGATTTATAAGTTTCAGTACGATTTCAAAAATTTGAGGTAGTGTTTGACAAGCACATCGATCCTGAGATATCCAGAGGACGTTGTCAAGTACATAGTGTTATGTGATTCATAAGGGACAGGACACAGTTGTGTTATAATGAAGAGAAAATAGGTGATTGCTTATGGTTTAAACCAGTTGAGACTACATGAGAATATCTATGTGACCCATGATATTGAGTTGGAAGTGGTAGTATTCATGTTAATGATGTGGCGAGGCAACCTGATGAGAGAGATTTTTATTTCCTATTATGATCAAGATATCCTCGAGTATATATTCCATTATACAGATTTTAACATGAGATAGAGAGAGTGGATAGAGTTTACATGGGATTATGACATTGAGATTTTATATACACTAGGAAAGGTAAATGTTGTGGTAGCTTCTCTCAACAGGTGATTGTGTTCACTGTTGTTGGGTGAGGATTCAAAGTAGTTGTCCCTGTTATAGTTATATATATATTTTTGGAGATCGAGGATCATAACTCTAGTATAAGGTTGTTAACCCTACACTCATACAGTGAATATGAATGAACAACATCAGGATACTGACTATGAGACTTTACATGTTCAGACTTTTGAAATACATGTTACTGATGGACAATAAAATGGTTGGGATTAGATTCTTCTTTTTAGACGGTGCACTATTATTCTAGTGGCATTGTGGGAGGAGGTTCAGATGATGTTTCATATATCCCATTTGGTGGTACATCCATGAGTGGTGAAGATATAACTGGATCATCGACTTCAGTTTTGGTGGATAAGAATAAATTAGAGTGTGGCAAAGTTTGTCTCTCCAAGTCTTACATTCTAGCATCTGATGGCCGAGAAACAGGTTCTTGTAGGTTTGGATCAATGTATTAAGGTGACATCGTGGTAGTGGGATGGGATATACATGGAAATTTTGATGGGATTACAATGTATGTCCAGGGGACATTATGTCATATGGTTGATTGTTGAATGACTTCCCAACATCACCCACTTCATAGCCATTTGGCACCAGAGTTTATTAGGGATATTTGGACGCCTCTCTTTGTAAGAGATAGTTCGGAATCATAGAGTCCCATCGATGATGGTTTAAGATTTTTATTCTTGTTTCACATTCTAGAAGTGGAAGGTATTATAAGTGGAAATTTTGGACTCAATTGTGCTTGAGCACAACATTTCTTCCCCTTTTCAGATGGCCAGTTGGATAAAACCATTCAGGTTTTGTAGAACTTTCTGCAAGCTTTCATGATAGAAATTTTTTGTTCTAGGTAGGATCACCTACCACTTGTGCAGTTTGAGTACAACAATATCTACCACTCCATTTTTATGGCACTATTTTTGGCTCTGAATGGGTGACACAGTAGGTCATCACTTTGTTGGACTGACCCCAGAGAGTCTGCACTTATGCACCCAAGGATAGTGCGATCTACCAATGAGATGGTGAAGCTAATACGGGAGTAGATTAAGACTACATAGATCTAGAAGAATTCATATTTTGACAGGATAAAGAGGAATTTGGTATTTGAGGAAGGAGACAATGTGTTTATTCAAGTATCACCATGATGCAAGTTGTGTATATTTGGCTAGGTGGAAATGTTGTAATTAAGGTTCATCGACCCTTTTCAGAAAGTAAATAGAGTTGGTGAGGTATTGTGCATATATCTCTACCCATGCAGCTACACCGGGTACATGATGTCTTTCGCATGCCGCTACTGAGGAGGTAATGTGTGACCCATAACACTTCCTATTCTCGGGAGATTTAGATATTGAAGATGGAGAGACATTTGTAGAGTTCCCATGGGATATTTAGGATCAGTAAGAGAGGATCCTTCATGAGTGATTGATTCCCTTGGAGAGAGACCTATAGAAGCACATTATTTTTCCTAAGAGAACATGGTTGGAGGAGGCTCATATTCATGCACATTACCTACATCTTTGCGAGTAGTAATGTTTTTGGATTTTTTGGAACATAATGGCAAATGGGGTGGAGAATATAATGTCTATGATTTATTAGTTATTATTTTTAAATATTATAGTGAATTAATTAGAGACCTGGTACTAAGGCATATTGCGATTCGGTGGCATGGTGTACCTAGAATAAATGTTTAAAATATATTAAATAGCCTGTGTGAGTCGATTTCTTGATAAATTTTAATAACATCTAAATGGGTGACCAGATTCTATGTCTAATGGAATCGTTGCATTCATTGATGTTACTTCACCTTAGGCGAGGCCTAACATCAGTGGGAACAGTTCTACTTTGAATATTATTTTTTGTAAATATTATGAAATAATATAAAATAAATATTTATTTTATTTAAATGTTACACAATGACGTATTATCTATTTTAAATCGTCCACTTGGCAAGGGACCTAGGGTTAGAATTTATATCTCCAAAATTATACCTAATTACTCTAAAGAGGAACCATGAAAAAATATCATGATAAATGATGATCAATTGTAAATCGAGATCATTCTTTCTGGATCTCCATCGATAATGAATGATCAAAAAAAATATCCATCCTTAAGGTATGGAGATTTGATTTTAATTCATTCTTTCCCATTCATATAATCAACAAGTAAGACATACCAACCCATGAAAATGTTGACCTATTGTTTGATCATTCTTTTGGATGGGTTGATCGTGGGATTCATTTAGGGGTGATTATGATTGTTGTTTCAATTATATTGATGATCAATTTTATAGGAATGGATTGAGGCTGCAATGGATGAGGGATGTAGGTAATTCCTTGGTTTTGTTCTATGCGAATTTTCTTCATCTTTTTCCCATAAAATTCTTATTTCTTCACGGGATATGAACGGATGATCATTGCACCTTCAATTTTCATTGCTATGACCATGATTGTAGATACAACATTTGGACGAACTAGTAGAGGTGCAATAGTGATGGAAACTGACAAATCAATGAAATTCTAGAAATATCAGTCTTCAAGCGTTCGCTGTGTAGGTGATCCGAATTGAAATTTGGAGCTGATTGAAGGCCCAAGACGCAAAGATTAAGTGCTATGATGATGAGGAGACATTTAATCATCAGTTTTGGGGTGAACAGACCAGTAGAATGAGCATTGGAGGATTGGATAATGTGGGTGGATGAAGAACTGCAATTCTAGAAAATCGTGATGAAAAAGACATGTGTTCTATGATACAGGCCATGTGGGCCCCACTGAGTAGAGAATAGGGTTTTGAGGATCCATTATGTGCCACAAGATGTGTGACCTATGTCTCTTGGTGTGTGGAACCTTTCCTTGTACCCATTCTATATATCGAGGGATACATAGGCACAAGTAGAGTATTGGACATGTAATCCACCACACAGCCAGAACCAGATCGGCTACACGGGCCACCCTGTGTACTGATACATGAGAAGGTGGAAATGGGTTAATTTTGTGTACTGAAACATGTTCCAAGAACATCAGAACACTAAATATTGATATACATGGCATGTAAACCATTCAATACACCATGTATACCTTTTTTACAAGACATGTTTTCATGACACATGTTGTTATAGACGAATAGTAACTAAGGTCAAGAGACAAGGAGTTCGATACTACTACTTGTCGTATATCCCATTATATATGGATTATTTTCCATGCCCATTTTATCATAGACATGGTTTGTAAGGGTTTGTTCCCATTAATGTTTCCATTAAGGTTTGTGTGTATAGTTTCCATCAAACCTGAGTATTGTCCTTTAATAGGATTTTCTGGATGGAGTTATTGGAATACTTTATGAGGCCTAGTGAGGGATCATCTATTAATTTTTCCTACCATAGGTAGAGTTCATGCTATATAATTGACCATCATTACCAAACACATATCCTCTACATAGTTATTTATTCGAGATGGAGTTTTTTGTATCACCTCGTGTCCTTTGTTTTGATCCTCTCCTGATGTATCATATCACTCTTCATATCTATCAACAAATATTTATCTAGACAGTTTCCAAAGAAAATTAATTCTCATTTTTATATCATTAATGCTACCAGAATCATGAGTTCATTCTACTGAAATAGTTCGTTATGGAATCTTCAGACTCGATCCCTAGTAGTGGTATGTGATAGTTGTGAATTACCTTTAAACATTGTGTCTTGTTTGAGTATATCTAGATATCCTTATTATATGTGATAGACATATTATTCTGTAGAGATGACTGTATCCTCTTAATTTGTATCTCATTGTGGTTTTGGGGTGTGCTACATAATATTTTATAATCACCCTTGTATGGTCATTGACCACATGTGTCATGTACTAGGCAGAAAAGTGTTTTATTGATGATGTTCAGGGTGGAATATGGCTAGAAGGAGAATTTTGAGTTCAGACATGCCATGGTTTTCAAATAGATATGATGAGTAATCCCATTAACTATTTGTTTATTGGTTGTACATTGTCATTTATAGACACTTTGGGTGGGCTTGTATTTTGGCCCAATTTTTTATAACTTCTTTACTTCTATCATAATATGTTGGTTGGGATAGTGGTATGTATTCATTTAATTTATTAAAGGTTTTTAAATTTCATCATTTTGGGATTTGAGATGTTTGAATTTGTACAAGTAGTTAGGAAATTCCTCTCTTGTTTTTGATATTCCTAGTTGGTGCTAGTCACAAGACCATGACCTATTGGAGACGGGCATGAGGAGTAAAATAATATGACCAATTGGGACAGTTCATGACATTTCAATCCATCAGGTGAACCAAAATCATTTTCCTCAACCCATGGATGTTCACCATACACATGGAATGCTTTTAGTTATTCCCCATTGATAATTTCAGTAGCAATCATCCAAAATATCATCCATGACCTAAAATACGTCTAAAATCATCCGCAGTTTGTTGATCTGTCTCTTGCACCTGGATCATTCAAAAATACAGTGGTCTGATTGGTCCATGTACTTCCCGAAATGTCTAACCAAGAGAGTAAGGTACAATTGTTGAAGTACATAAAGAATCAAGGGAGAAAATCACCCAAAATACCCAAAAAAATCTCATCCAAGTTTCCTGGACAACTAATATATTTTGAGTGATCTGGTTCAGAAAACATGAATTAAAATTTTAATTTCAATAAAGAGGAACATAAAAAGCCCAGAAATAATGTGGATCATAAAATCAATTTTCATGATCAATAAAATTTAATCAAAAGGTGAATAATTCATTTTTTATGAGCCCCATGTGGAAATTTGACTAATCATTTACCAAGAATGAACATTACAATTATTGAAGAATGACATTGCGGCGTCCAGACTCTAATCTACTCTGATCCAATGATTCATCATATTTTGGTGTTGATTTTCCAACAAAATTAGGTATAATGATCTAGAATCTTACTATGTTTTATGTAGTTGACCCTTTTAATTTTATATAGTGGCATATTTATAAATAATTCGATGAGGTTATGATAATAAATTACATAATATGATTTAATTAATTAACCAACTAAATTGACCACTATATGGATAGATATCCAAATTCTCATTTAGAGATATTTAATGAAATTCCGATGTTAAAAACAATGTTCATGAATAAATCATGTTCTTATATTTCTTATTCGAGACTCTATTTATGATTTAACTCGTTATCATTATGATATTTTACTTTTGTAATATGAAAAAAATTTATTATTTTTATAAAATAAATTCCTCAAAGATTGGTCCTTGAAATGACATGTTATCTTAGTGCCAGATCCAAATATATCATAATATTAAATGGATAAAATAGGTATCTATTGATTTAATCTCTATAAAATTGTTAGATAATCTTATATCTAATTACTAGGGGAATATACATCTTGCCTTGGTCAATTGAACAACTCATAATAAATAAAATAATTTCTAAATGAATGATACTTCATTGTAAAATTATTATCCCCAATATTTATACAAATCTATATTGGTTGTCTCATAGGTGGATTCATGCAATAGAAAAGATGAACCCATGGTTTCTAATTCATATTTATTTATGTTAATTAAATGGTAACATGAGAAAATTCCTAACATTCATGTTACTTGAAAAATATTCCACCACTTTAAGACATTGAGAATGATTCCTTAGAGTTATTAGTGGAATAAAATATTATATGACTTCTTATAACGAGATTCATCAGATAAATAAACTAAACTACTTTACCAATTATGATAAAAGATCAATTGCAAGTAATAAAATTTCCTCAAATTTCCCACAAAAACATCACAGGGATCATAATGCTTAAATGTCCCTTAATATAGAATTTCTCTCTTACCAAACATGCATAAACATACCCCCAGGGACCCTTCCAGTCTATGGAAACTAGTCATGTACAGCACCTCAGGGCATCATCTATTCGATTAAAGGATAGAGAATATAAACAAGATAGAATAAGAGAAATAAAAGAATATATAACATAATTATAATCTAAAAAACTCATGATCTCTAGAATAATATATTATATTTAACTATACAATGATTTAGAATTTATTCTTCCAAATTTTTTATATTGTGCAATGATGGGATAGTAATAAGAACCATGTAACATATGAAAATTAATATGAAAAAAATAAAAGGAAATATTTTATATCATGGAATGCTTTTCTTATGATAAAAATGGAAAAAAAAACTTCCCTCTATGATGACTAATAGTAGAATATCATATAGAAAAAACCACCTACAACACCACTATGTGTCTTCTAAAAAATATCCACATAAATCAATGTATGAAATAAATTTCTTGTCATCTTCAAATACAAAAAATATAAATGAATGAAGCCTTTTTCTGGGACAAATAAAAAAATTAATGAAACTCCAAAAACATAGTGGAATACATGTTATATTAAAAAAATAGTCATGGAAAAATCATATGAAGGTCAAAAATTATCTCTAAGGATTTAGGTAATAAATTATACTAAAAAAACCATAGTGATATTACCTTAATTTGTTTCATGAAAGTAACTATGTGTGATTAATATGATGAATGAAAAATATAACTGAAACAACCCTACACTCAAGGAATTCAGATATTATAAATATAATTTTAGTGGTATATTAAAACATTATTGAGACTACTTTGTTTGTTTACGGGGGAGACAACCAGTCTTTTATGACTCAATCATAATCATGGAAATTGGGCATCGTTTAAGGGAGTTTTCTATTCCACTTATAAATTACCCAAAACCTCATTATGTGTGTAAATAACTGCATTATTATTATTAGGGTTACATGTTCATTATTAGAATCATGGGTGTACTGATCCCATGATTGAAGTAATCATAATGGAGCACCCCTTATATGAGTTAATTAGGGGTAACTAACTCCATTATGTTCGCAAAGGACCCATTACTTAATCATTACTAAATTTGGTTCTACCAATAATTCCTCTCTTAAACACCATCACCACGTACATGAAGAATGTTTTATAAAACTATTAAATTTTTTTATTATTAATTTAAACAAACACCCACTTTGGTTTAATGGTTATTGGGTAATATTTATTACATAAGATGAATCTTTTCTTCCTGTGAGAGGTTAAATATCCCAAATAACCACGTTACTAAAAATTAAAATATAATAAAACTCCACTAAATTATTTATATGAAATCAGAGTTTTTTATAGTACACATCCATTATTAATTTAATTTTACTTTATACATAATTTCCTATAATGTATAATTTAATAAACATTGATCCACCAAAAAATATATTAAAAGGGTGATTAATCGGGCCATCGATAAGTGCCTAAATTTTTTTCATTCCAAAGGATAAGTGATAGTTTAAATTATTATAAAACTAAAAAAATTCACAGGATAGATTAAGCCACCATTTGGGGGGGAGGATTTATCAGTTCCTATTAATAAAATAACTCTATGAATCATTTTTTCACACATTAATTGTAAAAGATAATAAATATATTTACACAGCGACAAGAGATGAAATGTTGAAGAATAAACAAGATACAAGATATTTTTTATGGTCAAAACCCTCATTTTATAAATAAGATAATCAATGGTAAACAATTGGTTTGATCTTAATTTTAATGTTCTTATATTATACAATAAATAATAGGGAATGAATAAGAAATATGGTTTCGAACACTAATTAAATAAATGAATTAAATGTATCAATAAGTATATCAAAATTTTCTTACCAAACTAAAGTTACTTGAAAATTTTAATCATGTGTGAACCCTTGTTCTTAACCTCATCCATTACTAAAATCCACAAAGAATGATTTATAGAAAGGGATAATTTTTATATCATAATTTCATGTCTATTTTCAAGACCCCCATTTTTGGGAGTGTCACTAGGTATTTGTATACATTTTATTCTTTATGGATTTGAAATGAAATTCCATGATCCTAGTAAACAAGAGTTGGTTAATTATCTAATTATACAAGCATAATGAAAATAAATCAAATCCATACAGATTGATTAGTTTAGTATCATCGGAAAAACTATATACCAATAGATGTCTTATGTTACATCTTGAAATAAAAAACAACATATTGTCTCTTTTGAAAAGAATCACATCCCATAGATTATCCATGTAGGTCGGGTATAATATTATTCCTCACATCCTACAGAAAATTGAATCCTATAAAAGGGGTGATATTAGATTTGCAGTAAGGAAAAACAATATAGAAGAAGCTATCATAAGTAAGAATAATCACTTAAGGCTTGGTTTAAAATTGAAACATAAAACTTATAAACATAATCATCAGCATAATATAGAAAGAATAAATAAAATAATTTCATTTAATATTTTACATGGATCTTCTAAAATTGAGTAATAACATGAAATATCAATATATAATATAATAATTATGTAATTTAAAATGTCTATAACCATAACCATAAGGTCAAGGGCTCATGCCAGTACCATTAATAACCCTACCGTCAAGGGCTTATTCTAAGACACTACTTTTTCTCTTGAGACCTACTAATACATCGAGGGGCTATAGAGGGCTCTATGTGTCACTTATGTAGTCCAATTCATTCCTCTTATGAATGGGGTAAAATATAAAATAAACATTTGTATTAAACATATCATAAATTTTTTAATAATTTAACCATAAACCATAAATGGAATCAAAACATCACATCCACAGTAAAACATGTCATAAACCATTAAATACAACATTGAAGGTTTTATCATATAAATTAAGCCTCAATAAAGCATAAATTACAATAAATTATTTTTATACAGATGAAAACATTCTAATAAAATCGTTAAAACACTTTTAGATAATTGTCCCTTTTTTATATTGAAATCATTTGAAAAGTCTCAAAATCATAAAATAATAAATTTATTTTGAAAATATCATTGTAATTTTGTAAGGGTATCTTCAATATTTGAATATTTTATAATGGAATAAACTATCCATACATTCCATATAAGTTAAAAAACCGTTATTTCTTTAATGTTTATAAATGGTCATAAAGTACATTGTTTGGAAAAAATGAATAGAATAATTTCATAACATTTTATGAAATTTCAAATAAGGGTAAAAATGAATTCAAAAAACTATAGATTCTATTTTGAAATATATTTTATAAAACATGGAAATTGATGATAATTATGTCCCAATATATACTTATGTATAAACAACCACACATAATAATGAGATTATAAAATTAATCCTTACCTTATACATTCATAAATTTTATGGGGAGTTAACCACTTATATAATGGATATTTTATGTTATTAAATTATAATATAACTATATACATATTTTTGATATGATATATGATCCTCTTATATCGTTTTGTTAACAATATTTCAGTATTACCATAGTTTTGGGTGTTAACTGTATCAATTTTTATACATGTTTGGTTGTTCAAGTCAAGTTTGTTATGCATATTAAGTGTTTTATTCATATATATAATGATATACAGTTCATAGTAATTAATTTTACTAATCATATAAATTGTATAATCATTTTTTAATGGTTAATAAGGAGAATGAATCCCACTGCGTTTTGATGATGATAGGTCGTACGTACGCATGAGTGATTATATCATTCCCTCGATAATGTAATGTTATAGAATTTGAAGGTATACTAGTTATATAAAATCATTATCATGTTATAAAAATTATTTATACCGATTTTAATAGTCATTATACCCATCCAATTAATGTATTGTTGAATAAAAAATTACACCACGGTGTGGAAACAGTAAATCAAACATATGCAAGGATGGTTATATTGTTCTTTATAGGATGGATAAAGGAAAGAATATGGTTCTAGCATAATTCTAATAAAAAATAATTTTTTATAATAAAATAGAGTTTTTACTTTATTATGGTAATAACATTGGAATAGGAAGAGGAATAAGAATATAACTTTGAAAGAGTTGATAAAAAAATTACCTCTTCTTCTGGATTCTCTTTTTGATTTGAACATAAAGACTATTTAGATAGATTTCAGAGAAAGTATAGCCTCTATAATTATTTGATGGAATTTTAGAGGAGAATTGGGATGATTATGGACTAGTCAAAGGGATTTAGAGGGGTGATTAGAAGAGAAGGAGATGTTCTCTTTTATAGGAGAGGGGTGGGATACTTTTGGATACTTTAAAACTATTAAATTATTATAAATTTATTATCAGTTTTAAATAACTCCCAAGTGAGTTATTTCTATTATAATTTGTCTAAATTCACTCATCCAAAGATTTTTAGTCATGTTTAGTTCACAAAATCAACATTATCTTTTGGATTTAACCCATAGTTAAACACATTAAGTCTTACTGTGTTTACATGCCTTCTTATAAAATATATTCATATAGTACATTTGAATGCAAACCAAACAGCAATTGGATCATTTATTATGAAATTATCATTATAATAATTATTTTGGTGAACCTGATATTTTTATTAATTTTATAAAATGTAATAAAATATTATTTATTTTAATTTGGCATTTACATCAATTTTGATACTATTAAAAATTTTAAATTTTAAAAATTTAAAACAATCATTATTTCTCATAAACAATACATAATATTTTTCAGTAACATGTCTATGATAACTATAATTTTTTTAAATAATTATGAAAGATAATATGTATTTTATTTAATATTTTTAATATTATTTAATTGATTCTTCCTTTAATAATTCAATAACTACTTCATTATTTTTTCACCATTAAATTTATTTATTTATTTTGTAAATTTATTAATAAATTATCATTATGTATATAAAAATTTTATCTTTATAAATAATATTTATATTTTAAAATATCACTTATATATCATCATATGAATTTTTATATAGTTTTTATGATTTGGATATTCTTTTTTTGACCCTTCCGTATATAAAAAAATAAATGTCCTAATCTAACACAATTTGATTTAAAAGGATCATATTTTGTATATAAGTATGATTTTGTATGAATAAAACTAATTCAATGAAATTATTACATGTATTTGGGTAATAATATATTATTATAATATTACTTTATTATATTTAATTACTTTATTTACCTCTAACTGTTGTAATGAAAATCCAAAATATATTATTCAACACAACTATTTTGTTCTTATTAGACCACATTTTTCGTACTGAGAACAACAATTTATATATAATTTTTGAAATTCAATTCACAGAAGTTGTTAAATTATGTTAATTTGAAATCCATATATATTGCAAGATGGAGGGTAAAAAAGACGTTCAAAATTTAAATAAAAACATAATATCATATTATATTATAATAATGATTCATATGACTTAAATTGGAAATATATATATATTACGTTTCTATTGTGACATTAATGTAAATTAAGTTTTAAATTATTATTTAAATGATAAATTCGTGTTTTTATCAATACTTTTGTATTTTTCACTATTCAAAAAAATTACTACCATTCAGAAAAATACCAAATATTCACCTTAATCTGGTTTCGATGTTCCAAATTCAAAAATAAAGTTTATTTTGAATAATAAAAATTATAAATGTAAAAATTTTGTTAGTATTATTAATAACAACTTTTTAAATGGCTAGTTTCCTAGGTCACAGTGTGCTCAAACTCAGTGTAACTTGCATCATATGATATTGAATTATTTAAAAAGAATCATATTTTGGAAGATTGGGGTGTTAAATTCATACCTACTTCAAATAATTTCTTTCTGGAAATTTCTAGAATATCAATTCACGAAAATAATCATGGGGTTCTTTATCATAATATCATCAAGTTCCCATGACGCATCATCAAGTTTATGGTTTCTCAAATGAAATTTTACTAGATGAGTCATCCAATTTCTCAACACATGTATTCTAGTGTCAATAATTTTTATGGAATCTTCATAATAAGAAATGTTTGGTTGACATTATACATCTTTATAGATGAGTACATTCATTGTGTCTTGCATGTATTTCATTTATAGTGATATATGGAACATATCATGATCTTTAGAGAGACATCAAGGAATTGACGAATGATAAGCTATAATTCTAATTCAATCAAAATTTTTGAAAGGTTTGATGTACATAGGATCTAATTAACACTTATTTCCTAATCGTATTACATCAATCCATGAAGATACAATGATGAAAACAAGATCTCAAACATGAAATTTTAAATCCTTCCTTCAATTATCGGGTTTGATCTTTTTCCTACTTTCAGATGTTTTGATACGGGTTTGAATAATATTCACCTCTTCCATTATTTTTTCAACAAGTTCTTTGTATACAAATTTTATTTCACCAACATCATCCCATCATTTTGGTGTATGAAATCTCCTTCCAAATTACACTTCATATGGTTTCATTTTAATACTTGAATAAAAGCTATTCTTATAAGAAAATTATGCAAGATGTAAATATTAATCCAATATATATTGAAAGCCCATTGAGAAAGATATAAATATGTCTTATAATGTTTGATTAGTTCGTTATGATTTCCCATCTATTTGAGGGTGGTAGGAAGTCCTTAAATGATTCTGAATATTTAGGACTTTCTAAAGGCTTTTCAAGAATCTTAATGTAAAATGAGTATTGCAGTTTGAAACAATAAATTTGGCTATGAAATAAATTCTTTAAACATCATTAATGTAATGTCCAATGAAACATTCAAGTGGAAAATCACATCTTATAGTCTGAAAATGTGATGATTTGGTAAGACGATCAACAACAACCCATATTAGATTATTTCTTCTAGAATACTTTTGTATCCCCATGACAACTTCCATCATAATTTCATCAAATTCTTATACAGGTATTTAATGAGGATGTATGAATCCTTATGGGTGTTGTCTTAAAACATTAACCTATTAAAAAACAATACATTTTGACACATAATTATCCATCACCATCTTCATGTTTTCCTACTAAAAACGTTCATTCAATTATCTATGAATCTATGTTCTACCAGGGTTTATATATAATTTTTACTATGTGCATCATCTAATAATCCCATTTTTAAATTAGGTATAGCAGAAAGACAAATCCACTTCTCAAATACCAAAATTACATATTCATATACGAATTCAATAAATCTCCAGTCATTCACATATTTAATTTTACTTTGAGACTACTCATCATCAAACTGGTAAATTTATTCCATTACAGTAAATATAGAATTGTAAAAATTTGAATAATTATTGATATTTAACCTTCAATGATAATTTGAATATCCCTATATACTAGATCTTTGAACATTATACCCTTTTCAATATTCCTTCAATTTAGAACCCCATTTTCCTTTCTTCTCAAAGCATCTACCACCTTATTTTCCTTTTAGGGGTGGTAGTGTAATTAGAAATCATAATCTTATAGTAGATCAATCCCTTTCCTTTTTCTCATGTTGAGTTTTTTCTATGAGAAAATATATTTAAATATATTGTGATCTATATACATCTCACATCTTTCACCATAGAGATATAGTCTCCACATCTTTAGAGAAATGATTAGTACTCCGAACTCAATATAATGAGTTTTATAGTTTTTTTCAAGAATATATAACTACCTTGATTCATATATATAAAAACCATCATTATTCATATGAACACAACCTTGTCCTTTATATGATGCAACACTATATGTCCCAACCCTACCATTCACAAAAGGTAATGTCAAGATATGATATTTGATTAATTTTTTCATGAATTCTTCAAAAAATTATTCACACTCTTTTTCCAAATTAAATTAACCTCTTTTATGTGTGAGATTGGTTAATGGGTTTTCCAATCAGGAAAAATTGTATATGAAACAATAATAGTGAACTAGTAAACCAATGAAACTACATACCTCTATTATACTAATCATTGTTGGACATTCATGGATTTCCTTTCTATTTTCATGATCAACATAAATTCCAATCTTGGATACAATATTTCCATGAAAATAAATTTCGTATATCCATCATTCACACATTCTAAACATAAAATATCAATCTTTCATCCTAAGAGTCTCCATAACAATCCACAAGGGGTTCTCATGGTCATCATAGATTTTTTATGTATTCTAATATATCATCAATAAATTATTTGAAAATCATTATGATATTCCTTGAAATTTATGTTAATTAGATCTACGAATACTAAGGGTGCATTATTCAGTCTTAATCAAATTATAAAAAACTAGTAATTCCAATATCTAGTTCTAAATTCGATATTGGGTATATCTTTTTTATTTACATACAACTGATTAGATCCATAATGAAGGTAAAAAATCAAAAAATATTGAGCTCCCTGAAGAAGATCAAGAAAATGATCATTGTGTGGAAGAGGATTCTGGGTATTTATTGTAATAAAATTTCTTTCTCTATAGTCAATGCACAGTCTAATTGATCCAACATTCATCTTAACAAAAAATAACTGGGGCTTTATAGTGAGATACACTGAGGATAATAAATCCCTTATTAATCAAATCCCCCAATTTTTCATTAGCTCTACTAATTCCACAATGTCCATTCTATAGGGAGTTTTTTATTAGCCTTTTCATCAGGGATTAAATCAATAGAAAACTCAATGACCAACTCTAGAGGATTTCTTGGTAAATCACCTATAATTACATCAATGTATTATTGTGTAATAAGTAAACCATAAATTTATAGATACATTGTTTTTATCTCCCTTTCTACCCCAATAATTTCATTTAGAATAGATATAGGAGGTATATCTAGATAAGAAATAGATGATGAAGTTTCTTCTCTAAATATTAATAGATTCTAAATTTTCATCACAAATAACAACACAATTCTTCTAGATTTTTTTTTCATTATTTTTGGATATCGAGACCATTATAAGGATTATATCTATGTCAACCATACGTATGATGATAATGTCACCAGATAAACAATTTTATATTCTATAATGGGAACTTTATAAAACATCTTCATTACAAAGAGAGTTCTCTTAGGGGTTTTTACTGAAAAATACCATATTAATTTGAATTGTAATGATATTATTTTATTAATAAAAATGAGAAGATATAAATTAATGTGAGGATCCCTAATTAAATAAATATTTTGATAAATTTGTGGTAACAATTATGTACCTGGCACCACATCATTAAGAACATCATTCTCAACAGTTGGTATAACAAATCATGGAATCCCTCCGTTGTCCTTTTCTAGGATAAGTTTCATTGATTCTTAGGAAAGTTATTTTCATAATGTCACATCTCCTTAAAGTTGTATTGTTGAACAATGATAGCTTATTTATTTTTCCCTCCAATCATGATCTTGGTGGAATTTTTCTCCACACTTGTAACAAAATCATATCCCATTTAGGCATGTACTAGGGTGATTCTATCAACAATTACATTGGTTTGTAAAGTAAACTTCTACCTTCTAACCATTATTTTATAATTTATAGTGTTCTGCAACCCAACTCTTCACTTTCATTACATTAAAGTCAAGAGACATAGAGAATTAATTTTCTATCGAGATACAATTTGTGACTTTATCATTGTATAACGAGAAAACTTTTAGAGAGAAATTACCATGAGATGAATGGTTCAACCTAATAAAATAATTGATCAATCATACTTATTTTATTACATTTTTAGTCTATAACATGCCTTGTTTTCCTTGTGAAATTATCATTTTACATTGAGAAATTCTTCTTCTCCATCCTTAGGCTCGTAAATTGCCTCCCCATATTTTCTTTATGATCATGAGGAAAATATTTTCCTAAGAGGGTTTCGTTAAATTAAATACATTCCATATTTTCTATATCTTCATCCTCCATAATTTATTTGAATTAATGACCACCATTGATCTCCATCTCATGATAGATGATATATTGACATAAACAAATTCCCCTTTCTTTACCCGCCAAAGAAAGAATTACTTTCTCTAAGGAACATATCCATCACCCAGCTACCAATGGATATTTTTTCAAATTGAACGTTGGAGTCATCTATCTCATGAAACGTTCTAACATTGATCATCCAAATTATGGATAGGTTTTCTCCACATGGGTGAGGTTATTAGTCATTACCTATGTCAGTTGTCTTAGTATGGTTATAAACTGTTTAACAATAGATGTATCACCATCATGACTATAATTATCTTACATGTGAGGAAAATTCCTAAATTGATAATGTAGGTTGATATGTTATCCATTTCTTACACTAGGAACCATTTATAAAGAATGAAATAAATAATATTATGTTTTAAATCATAATTAAAAATTATAAACTAGAAAATTACATAATTGAAATTCAAAAGTTTATTGATATCTAATAAATAATCATACAATGGTTTAGTAGGGGACATATTTACACATAAATCATTCATAATGGTTTATAGATAAAATATGAATTATCCTAAACATATCCTTTGAGAGTGTTCAACCAGATTCGTAGTAAGAACCATTTTCATACATATGGTTACCCAGAGTCGTGCTAGGAACTCCTTTTCAGAGTTGTTACTCTTTGGTACATATGTACCTAAACTATGTACACTTTCAGCATTCATACATGTATTTTTATTTCTAGTAATACTCATAAAATCTATACATTACAGAAATTTTAGGATGTTCATATATAATTATCCAAAAAGCCTATCATAGAGTAGTGTGCCCTAATTCAAGTATTTTCTAAATATAGTTTACAAGGTTTTTACTAAACACCCTCTAATAGCAAATATAACACCCTGATACTAGTTTCCCAGAGTCATTGAATTATTTTATTACATTGCATGATTACAAGAAATCATGTTTTGAAGGACCTATCAGTTATGTATCCATGAAATAACTAGATACAAATATAAGTTTTACATTACATCATGAAAGTAAAAAACCATATAGTGTCTCCTTTGAAAAAAAATGATATCCCATAGATTATCTATATAGGAAGGTCATAATATACATCATTTCATCCTAGTAAAAAATGAAACATAATAAAGGGGTGAGTTTAGATGCTCAGTAATGATAAAAAATATAGTAGAAGCTATCATAAATCAGAATAAAATTTTATGGCATGGTATAAAATTGAAACAAAGGCATTTAAAACATAATCTTCATGTAAATATAGAAATAATATAACAAATATTTACATTTAACATTTTTCATTGATATTTTACAAGTATAGTAATCACATAAAATGTCAATAACTAGTATCATAAGGGGAGAATGCATAATGTTGCACATCATAACCATACCGTCAAGGGCTTGAGTCCAGAACATAAATAACCATACCCTCAAGGCCTTCTTCAAAGACACTAGTTTGTCTCATAAGACCTACTGTTGTATTTATGAGATATAGAAGTCCCCACCCCTCACATTCTATGTCCAATGCACTCAACTTATGAAAGGGTTAAAACATAACATACACATTCGTATTAAAACTAGCTTAAGAAATGTAATTATATTAACCGTAAACCATGAATGGTATCAAAATATCACATCAAAAATAAAAAGTCTCATAAACCCTTCAATACAATATGAAATATTGTATCATAATAAATCCACTATAATTGAGCATAAAATACATCAATTGATATTGACAAAGATGAAAATAATAATTCAAAATTATTAAAAATCATTAACAAAAATATACATTTTAGTTTATAAAAATTTAAATGTAACACAAATAGAAAAAAAAATTAAATAAATGTGCATTATTTTTAGGGAATCTCAAAAATTATGTGGAATTATAGTGGCCAAAAATATCTACTCACACCGTATAAGTTAAAAAAACATTGTTTACTTAATTTTTTCAAAATGTCAAAATGTAATTCATTTCGAAAACTATAGAATTATTATTCTAAAAACCATTTATACAAAGTAATAAATGGGTAAAAAATACTTTAAAAAATTCTAGATAATATTTTCAAATACATTTTATGAAAAATATACATCGGTGATAATGATGTCCTAATGGATTCTTATGTATAAACAAACTCAGATAATAATGAGATTTTTGAAATTAATGTTTTCCTTGTACATTCCTTTATTTGAGGATATGTTAACCTCCATTACAATGGTTAAAGTATGTTATTAAATTATAGACAAACCATATCCATATTTATTATATCATATATGATCCTCTTATATCATTTTGTTATTATTATTTCAGTATTACCATTGTTTTGGGTGTTAACTACTTTGTTTTTAAATGCAAGTTTTTTGTGTATATCACGGTTTTTATTAATTGGATGTATTTTATTCATATATATAAAATAATAATGTTCATAATAATTAATTTTTTTTCACAATATAAATTTTATATTCATTCTTCAGTTCAAAAAAGAGAGAATGAATCCCACCGTATCATGGAGACCATAGGTCGTACGTACGCACGAGCAACAATACAATTCCTTTTATGATTAGATTATATGGAATTGGATTTTATATTAATTATAAAGAATATTTTTCATGTTATATCTATTATTTATATCCCTTATAATCATCATTATACCCATTGAAATAACATTTTTTTGAATAATAAATTACACAGTGTTGTGGAGGCGGTATGTCGTATGTACGGATAAATTGTGCTATTGTTATTCATTGGATTGATAAAAGAAGTAACATGGTGTTCACATAATTATAAAAACATATAATTATGTATAATATACTTTATTTATTACTTTAGTATAGAAACAATTTTGTAATATGATGTGGAAGAAAAAAATAACATTAAAATACTTGATAATACAATTACCTCGTTTTCGAGTATCTTCTACTGATTTGAATAAAAGGCATCATTAGGTCAAACTTATGCCCATATTATGGACAATAAGAAAAATTTTAGGGATTCCAGGAAGATAATTTGGAATGTTTCTCTGATCCAAATTGCTTTAGATGTGTGGTTAAAAGACATGTAGAGGTTCTCTTTTATAAGAGCGGTGAGAGATAATTTTGGAAACTCAAAATATATTAAATTATTAAAAATTGATTTTCTGTTTAAAATAGAAACAAAGTAATTTATATAGAATATAATATGTGTATGTGTATAAATTCTCTAAATTAATGATTTCAAAATATGTTTGTGTCCTAAAGGTAACCATATATTTTTAATTTAACCCTTTGTTACATAGTTTAACTCTTACCGTGACTACTTGTAATTTTTATAATATAATGTTAGAATAGTTACTATAAAATTGAAAAATAAACCCAAATATACCATTAATGATATATTTATAATTATGCTAGTCATATGACACAACCTGCTATTTTTATGAATTTTATAACATTTAAAAAAATACGCTTTATTTCAAAGTTTCATTTTTGTTAATATTGATACTATTAAAATTTTCATTTCTAAAAATATCAAATAATCATGATAACATAGAACACATACTTAAAATATGTCACTAACATGTATATTTTGTATTTAAAATTAGACGATGAAATTAATTAAGTCAATTTATATTTATTTAAATATATTTAATACCGTTATTTGATTTTTCCTTTAATAATTCAATTACTGCATCATTAATGTTTCATAATTTATTTTAATTATTTATTTCTTAAAATAAAAAACATTTTACCATTATATAGATAATAATTTTATCTTTTTAAATAATTTTTATAGTTAACCGAATCACTTATATTACCTAATATTAAAAATGATATATTTATAAACATTTGAATATGGTATTTTTAACTCTTCTTTAATAAAATATAATAAATGTGTTATTAAAAGAGAAAGGGATTAAAATGGATAATATATCAAACCAAAAGATTATTTTGGTCTGTAAAAACTTATTCATCGAAATTACGACATGTTTTAGGGTAGTAAAATATTATTACAATATTATTTTTTACCTTTAAATACCATATTTCTCTTTTTCCATGGAAAATAAAATCCACAAGTTACTCATCAACAATAAATATTTAGATACTATTAGAAAAAAATCATTAAAAATTATTAAATCCATTTATATACATTTTTTAAAATTATATTAATTTAAGTAGTTAAATTGTGTTTATTTCAAATAGGCAAATGTGGTTACAAGGATGGTAAAAGAGAATTTCAAAAGTTCAGTGAAATTTTTATATCTAACTATATTATACTAATTATTCAAATGAACTAAATTAGACTAATAAATTTATTATATATCTACTTTTCCTATAAAATAAATTTATTGTAAAATAATTATTTAAATGAAAATAATGGGCTCTTAACAAAAATGCAGTATTTTTCACTATTCATTTAAAATTAAAACATATCAGAAAAAACAAAAATAGCACCCTAAGATAATTATGATATTCCAAATTCAAATATTAATTCTATTTTGAAAAATAAAAAATAAAAAAATCATAATTTGGTTAATACTATTCCTTACAACTTTTTTAATGTCTAGTTTGGTAGGTCATGGTATACTTGAACTCAGTGTTGCGTATATCATAAGCTATTGAATTATTTTAAAAGTAGCGGAATATGGAATCATTGGGTGATACATATGTTTTATATTATGTTATGATGAGTTTATCAAAGTGATACGATATAATTTTTTTAATAAAATTCTTAAATTATATCCACACAATCCATCATCCCATTATTCTTTAATAACCTGTATTTCCAAATGGTCCTTTTACCGCATTAAATTTTAGAAGTACCAAATTTTCATTCACTAGAACAACAATGTGTTCTTTTCCAATTTTTGGTTTGATTCTATTGAGTTTTTTAATTCAACTCATATTTTAATTATCTTCTATACAAAATTTTCATGGTATCCACATCTTCATATAATCAATTCCCAACTATGCTTTTGAAACAAATTCTTGGGTAATTATATATAATTGTGGAATGTTGAATCTATATATATGAAAAATACTCATAAAACACTATTCATTCATGGTTTAACTGAACCCCTGACGTTATGATTTACATAATTTATCTTCTCTTCTTAAATTATCATCTCATTACAGATATGACTAGAATTTTACTTTCAATAGGCATACACAAGATCAATGTCATCCTTGAGAGGGGGGGGGAGGTAGAATCAGTTATACCATTGTATTTTAAGATTTATTTTTTATGAAAGAACCATCACTTCCAATTGAAGATTTATCAAATTTGTACAAACCTAAAAATCAGACACATCCTCACCAAAAAAATATTTATATGGTTCACTACTACAAAATTGTAGACCTGTCATTGGAACAACTTCCAAAAAATCTAATGCCACTAAATACACTAGAAATTATCAGTTCCATGAGGTTAAAACACATAGGAAATATCATTACACTTAAATAAAACAAGAAAAAAAAACGAAAATTTCATGTTCTTCTATTATCATGAAATTGATAATTTTATTTTGTATCATGATTGAAAAACAATCACAAAAATGTTTATAAATATTTCATTATGATGGTTCAACAAACATTACATTTTGTGTTCATTATGAATGGTTCATCCCTTTTTAACATATAAATATGTATGAAAATATTCTATAGAATATATGAAAAAATATATCTTATCAGTCTATTATGATCCTCTATTATTTCTGTATATTTTGATATAAGTTTTTTTAAAATGATACTACTAGATTTTTAAATTGTTACCCAAAACCCTATATTTTCGCAATACATTCATTGAATGAGAATTGTTAATGCTATTATCAATTCTAGTCATGTAAATTTGATGAGATCGTCTAGAATTTCTATCTGATGAATCTGGACACAACATATTTGTTAACTTAAAACATCTTATTCACCTCAACCAAGAGATTTGTTGTTTGGAAATAAATTTCTCTATACTATATCCAAGTGATGTTTTCATGATGATAATGGAATATTATTCTATCTAGAAAAATTTCTAACAAAATATTCTATTTTAAGCCATCCACTAGAAGTTCTATCCAGTAACTATATATGAAATCAACACTATAGTGATATTTTCTTTTTTGTTTTGTTAACATCAGAATTTTATTTTTTACTTGGAACAATTTTTATAGGTGAAATATAAAAAAAATTCCTGGAACAAAAATCCATTTTCATTCTCAGTGAGTTAATAATTCAAAACACTAACTCGAATCAAAATACATAAAAAATAATAATATTTTATAGGATATTATAAATTCATTAATGATTCTAATGGACAATTTTTTATTCAAATATAATTAATTATAACAATGATTCTATTAAAATATATTTTGATATATTCTTTATCCATACAACATTTTTTCCACTACAAAAAAATATCATCCTTAATATAGTTTAAGGAAATATATGTCTATGAAGGTGAATATATAATACATCATGAGGTAAAAAACACTTTACACACATAGATGTTATTATCTTTATTATGAATCACTTAGATCATTTTTGTTCAGAAGACTCATGATTTTAACAAAAAAATATAAGAAATGAACCACCAAATTTTTTAGATGATATATATCAAAAACTATGTATCCTGAATTCCAACATACATAATTTTGTGTCAAGAACTTAGTTTCCTGAAATATTGTGTTTTAATAGCTTCAAATTATTATCCACTAATAGAAATTATCATTATATTTTTAGAGAAATTATATTCATTGAGTTCTGCCAAGAATTTTATGGTTTACTATTGAAAATCAATTTTGGTATACTTGGTTTTTTATTTGTCCGTAATCCATCCAAAAATATCCATTATAGACTTATTTTTTCTACAAACTAGTATACCATAAAAATAATGAACATAACTTAGAACAGTAAGTAATGGACATTCATAAGATAACTATGTCTGATCATCTTTGTTTGAAACCCATTGCTCGATGACTAGGTTTTAAAAAATAATGCGATTTTTTCATAAAAATAACTAAAACAAAAATATCCACAAATCCTGAAACATCAAATAACTAAAAAATAAACATCATCTAACTTTTTCTAATAAAATATTGTATTTTTATTTTGTTTCCAACCAATAATCCTAAATTATAAGAATGCAATTACTTATGCTATATATCAATTATCAATAATTATTATGGTATGTGGGTGATCTCAATATAAGAAACAATTATTATAGAACAAAAAACCATTATTTTCATAAGTAGTGTCTTAGGAAACATTTTTTTGGACATAAAACATGACATATTCTCTTCACAACTATTTAACAATCCTATAAGAACACGGTTTCTTATAATCACATTAACAATATGTCAAAATAGTTCCCACATTGACTTGTTGAGATCATATCTTATCACTTTTGAGAACTCACCCTAATTAAATTCTACACTTAAATGTTGTATCACAAAACAAGGGATATATTATTGAAAAATAATTTTAATTCATATTTACAAAACTATAAAATTATAATATGATAGAGGGGATATAACTACAAACCTCAACCTTGGATAGACGGTTTTTGGAATCCCTTGTTCATCATCAGTTCATAAAAAATTTCCTCTAGTAATGATTTCTTGAATATGTTAGAATCTTGTCCGATTATTGGAATATATTCCAAGAATAGTTCATTATTTTATACATTCCATTTTATGTAGTGATATTTTATATAAAAATTTTCTGAATGATATTGTTCCGGTGAATTTTTATTTGGATTTATAGAATATTGATTATCAACACCCATGAAATGAGGTAAACTTACATAAACTAGAGAATATTATAACTGATATTTTACCCACAGAAGTTATCATATAACATTAATGGTGTAAACATATTTAGTTATAACTAATCAAAGAGTTGTATAAAATTTTTATGTAATCCAACTCACACATCAGTCCCTCCAAAATTAAAATCCAATAGATCTTTATTTTCATTCACCCACAATTCCTTCCTAATAATCATTTGTATAATCAACAAAAAATACAACTTTTTATGCAATATTTATTTAAAGAAATATATATTATTCAATTGGTATATATGATTATTTTATTTCTATCCAAAGATTAGATTATTTGTGAGAACTATAAAAACATTCACATAATGTAACGACATATACAATATATGGTCATGAAAAAGTAATATATAACAAACCTCCAAACAAATTCCTTAATTTCTGATAATCAACATCACATATTTATGTATCCGTAGAAAGAAAGGGTCCCATATTAATTGGGGGGGAATTTTTTTTAATTTTCTATTAAAAATTTATTTATTAGTTTCTTACCAAAAAATTTATGGTATAAATAATATATATTTCTTATTTTGTGAGATTTTTATGCCATGAATGTAATTCATTTCACAAAGTATGGATATTTCAAATGACTTCTTCATCTCTTTATCAAACATTTAACATGTTACATAATAATTCAAAATAAATATAATATCGTGAATATAGACTATTAAAATGGAAGATATCTACTAAATTTCATTTATATAGATATTATTATCAATACATAATTTATTAAAGTTAAACTTACATAATTAGGAATCAAATTTAGAATACCATTATATCAAATACTTATTTAACCCAAAATAGTTTTTCATAAAATAACAGAAAAATGTTTTGTCTTTTACTATAACGAATCATCATTGTTGGTCAAAATAATTTTTTTCATCAATATCCCCATAATGAAAATATGAATTTACATCCTTCTGAAACATTTTATAACTTTATTGTGCATAAATCAAGAGAAGAATTCTTATTTTGTCTAACATTCATACATTAAAAAAAGTATCATCCTTATATAATACTTTACCTTTTTTAGTAACTATTTCAAACCGATCATGCTTTTTATTTTATCACTTCTCCTTTTTCATTTAACTTGTTTTGGAACCCCCTCATTATGCCAATAACATTTTTATCATTTGTTTTCGGTAAATGTCCTAAAGTAACATTATTCTCAATAATTTACAATTATTCATCCATATAATGAATAGATCATGATGGTAAAAACATTCATTATCATCTTCTGGATGAAATTTTGATAACCTATATGTATGTCCAATTATCATTGATGTTCTTATCACTTTTCCTTTTTTTGTCGACTAGTAATAGTGTTTGGTACATCCTCATACTTCCTAAACCTATGATGAGATGCATTATGTTCTTCCACATATCTAAAAATAGGTGATTCCAATTACTATATTTGTGTGGAATCACAATGACAGGTAATTTTTTCATGTTAATCAATAATAATATTCACATATTCCACATCTTATTTATATTCATGTGTTTTTAAAATATTCTATTCATCTTTTAGAAAAATATTTACATCAATAGAATCAAATTTAAACCCTATTTTATTATAAGAACATATATATCATATACCAATAGAATAATAACAATGAAAAATTCCATTTACATATCATTGATTTATTTTATAAACATTTTAATTTTTCATTTTATTGATGTTGGGACTCCCTATAATTCATAAGAGATTCAAACATGGAATTTCAATGTAGATACTTCTATAGGTTTTATTAAACTAAAATCATCTATAGAAACACCAATTCTAAATATAAACTATTTTACTCATCACCTACCTCATGAAATTGTGATAAATACCATGTTATATCAAAACTGTACATCTGATATCCACAAAACATCTACTCTAATATTCAGAAACTCCATTTTAATATAGTTTATAATTGGTAATGAAATAATGAATAATTTCATTTTATTTGTGAATATTTTTAAATTATTCTTTTTTATTTATTGCTATTATCTGTTCATAGTCTCTTCAATGAATATCCATGTTCATTTTCATCTTTTCTAATAAAGATCATAAAAGATTTTAGATCATGGGATTAATGTATCAAATATATAATGTATGTATTTTGATAAAAATATCAAAAGAAGAAATTAATTTAAATTCAATGAATGTTGAATGTTATTTACTGGCTGGAAAATATCATAACAAATCATATATAGGGGATGAGATGAATAAATTTCAATTATATTTTTACATAGTTTCTAATTTTACCTTTGTGACAAATGATAGAAATACAATGAATTCTTATTAAAATATCTATAATATCATTTTCACTATCTCTCTTTGTTAAACTGATCATATTAAAATGACGCATATGTCCCATCCAATTAATCCACAACTAGTTTTCTTCAATAATTATAATATTACATAAATTTTGAACATCTTTAATATGGAAGAAGTGCCTCATGGAATGTTGACCTCTAATAACAACTTTACCATATTATACTCCTTTTATAAAAAACATATTTTAAAAAAATTAATTACCTTCATTGAAAATATATGAAACACTAAACCTGATTTTTTACATCCCATCAATAGACATATCCTTTTGGATTTGTTTTTATTATTATAACATAATAATAGATCAAATGAAGTGAATTCTGAGAGAATCATCATAAAAAAATTGTCATAGTTCCTTATTTATAGTCATTAAAGTTATTTAAAATATGAGGTCACCATTAATTTTTGAATAGTAAAAAATATATAGAATATTGGTATATTATCCTTTTGAGCTTCGATATTATATTCTATAACAAGAGATTTTTCATTTCCCTTATCATTCAACACATCAAATGTTTTTGAATTGTTAATATTTTTTATTCTAGAAAAAATTGTTTCACCGTTTTTCATGTCTTGTAGGATCTTAACATGTTTCAAAAATTGTTTTAAATGTTGGAATATATTTTTAATTTTCATAAAAACATTATTTGTGTTCTTTATTTGAGTGGACAATCTACCCATTAAACATTTCTTCTAGTAACTCATAGGATTTTTGATGTGTTTTTTATTAGAAACACACAGTCAAACACACACACACACAAACACATATATAGTGTGGAAACATACACCACAATACTAGTCGTATCCATAGAATGTATTTTTTTTTTCTCAGTATATTCCATACTGTATGTGCTTGTAAACATATTTTTCGTGAATTTTTTTAAATTCATCTCTAGTACATTTTTGAAAATAGAATTTATGGTACCTTATAAAATTATATTATCTAATATGGATTTCAAACCATATTTAAAAGAATATGAAATTGTATTACAATTTTTTCAGACAATGAAAATTTCAAAACCTCTAGATTTTCAAATTTTTTGGTTTTGAACACATACAAGATTTTTCTAAATATTTATAATCTTATGAACATATTCATTATATTATTCAAACTTTTATAATTATTTTTGTTTTATCATTCTCATGTTCAATCTGTTTATAACATTCACCAATGTTAAAATATAGTTTTTTGAACTCGTAAGTCCCTACTGTGTTATGTAGAACCTTGATTGGACAAGATATAACTCATTCTACTAAACATTAATATTTAAATCATTTTTTTAATTTTGATTATTTTTTTTGAATATATTAATTAAAATTATAAATCTCTTCTAGAAAATTAATTTTTTCCTCACAAATTTTTTCTTGAATATTTATATAATGATCATTCAATGTTTAATTCAATGATTTATCTTTTAAGTCCTATAATCATTCAATTAAATTCTATCATCTCCCTATTTAATTTAATATACTAGTTGAGACTCTTATTCATAAATGACAATTTTATAAAATTCAAATTATCCATGGATTTTTAATCAATGTTTTTTCCACTATCTCTTTTATAACATTTAATGTTTCAATGTCACTATCATACCCTTAATCATCCACATAAAAAATTTCGTCTTTTGTATTTGAAATTTTTTAAAACATTCCCTTGAGAAAATTATAATATTTATCAACATGTTTCATAAAATAAATTAGTGAAATTAAATAATCATAATTATCTTATTATTGATCCATTAATAATGTGAAGATTGCAACAAAATGCCAAATTGATCTAAAAACAATGCTTTTTTGTTTTACCATTACCTTGTAAATTAATTTTCCGCTATCCAAATTTCTATAAAACAAGGAAAAAAGTTAACAGAAAATATTAAATACCACATCTTATATATCGGTGTCATGAATATATTTATATTTTATAAATTACAATGATTTTACTGGCATATTTGAAAGATAATTTTTGACAACTTTTTTATTTTAAATTCAAGAATTTCTATTATCACATCTCATATGTAAAAATAGTTCTATTTATGTCATCCAGTGAGAGATTTTCATGATCTCAATATTCAAATGATCAATACTTGGTAGAAATCCTTTCTAAAAAATTCATAAAAGCATCTCCACAATAGTTTAATCATAATTATTATCACCATGAAATATTATAATGTTTACTATATCATTAACGCTTTCCAAGAAGCCTCAAAAAAATTCATATTCCCACATTTTTAAGTCTCAATTATTGATCACCTATATTTGTAACATAGTTTCCTTCACCATCATTTGGATTTTTAGTTTATTTTCAAATTATCACGAATAAAATTAGTAATTTTAAATTCCTTTAAACTACAAAATTCACATTAAGGGTGTGATGAAAGTAAATAGTTTTTATCCATTCCATAATTAAACATATTTTAATTATCAACAAATATAAGAGGATAATTCTTAGTATAAGACCGAAATAAATCTTTTTTATCCTTGAGAAAATCATAACGAAGGGATATAAGATATGGAAAATTATATCTTTAGATAAATTATTGTTTTTCAACAAAAAAATTGAATCATCTTAATGTTCTGAAAAATAAAATTATCCATAGAACATATCATAAAACATATGAAAAGTGTAAATATTTTGAACTTTTTCTATAATACCAATTGAGAAGGTAGATGTATGATCATGGTAATCACTGTGAGTGGGAAATGGTGAATTAGTGATATCATTTTAGTCAATATTATATTTCTTATTAAAAATTCATTACCTCATATTAATTATTTATCGCTTTTTTGAAAACCAGGAAACCAAAAACATCTATAGAAACACATGTATTTACATGGATCACTACTTAAATTGTTTTTCTATCCCTTGTTATGGTTTTAAATTAATAAAATAAAACACAATACACTTAAAAATTTAACTTAAATGATGTTATAGTATTTAAAAAATATCCTTACACATTAGTAGCATAATAAAGAAAACAAAAATTCTTGTGTTTATTTTATAAAAAATGATGTAAATATTTTTTTTCAATGAGTTTAAAAATAAATCACCAATAGTTTAAAAAAAATTAATTTTGTTTCATGAAAAAAATCTATACTTATTTAATAATAATTATTCCTATCCTTACACATCAGTTGGGTAGAAATTAATATTTGGAAATTTTAAAAATTTCTGACTCATCACTCTATCTGATTTAGCTTTATATTTTATCTTTTTTAAAATATGTGTATTTGGAAATGATTATATCTATTTTTTACATTAAACTATAACCCTACTCTTCACACTACTTCATTCGATGGAAAACAATCTTTCTGGTTATCCCATCTTTCCAAAGAAATCATTCGGAATGTTATTATTGTGAGAACTGACAAGAAATTTTCTATTAACATATAACTTGTTTACCACATAAAACAAGAGTTTACTTTTTTTGAAATAACATGATCAAATATATTCCATACATATGTTCGTTGGATGAGAATTTCCAATCCCACTCTCAGGAATCTATCATACCAGTTTTTTTTTCAGAAAACATCCTCCTAAAGTTCTATCATGTTTCTTTGTATGAAACCAAAACACCATTACATTCACCTTATTTTAAACCTTAATATTACAAATTTAGGAGTCAATTTCACCCATTTTTTTGGTTTATGGAATAAATAATGGAAAAAATATAATTCATTTCCCCTCTTAAACTTTTTTCAAAAACTCAAATATTCACAAATCTTCTAGAACCATAAAAGAAACTTCATAAAATCATTCATATAAATATATCATTTCATTAGAATAATTTTTATGGCAAATTAACATTTAGTGACATCTTCATACCTAAAATTTCCCGTATTATTCTTCAAATACAATTTTAACAATTTGTCTAAAATTCAATTACTGAAACATTGATCTTCTTATAAAATATCAAAGAGGAAAATTTTTATTCTATAAAAATTTCCTTAAATTCTTATGAATCACTTAGATCTCATTTTATTAGAAAAATGACGTTGTTCATGTCTAAATAACATAAAATTATCTCTATTTTTAGATTATATTTATAGTTATTATATAGATCCTTATTTTTATCCGATAAATATTACATAATTTTATAGAAATACTATATAATTGCATTGCACAACTACTGTAAAAAAAATTAGTGTCTTGGGAAAACCAAGACCATACATGACATTTAAAAATTAAAACATGAAAATTTAGTTAATTTATTATTCCCTAGGTCTTTATTTACACTTTAATTATTCTATGAAAAAGTAGTCATCTGAGGATATACATCCCGGAAAATGGGGGGATAAAGCATAGTAAGATGATATATAAGAACCTGAAACAATATTACATTGGTTTAGAATAATCCTAAAATCATCATCATAATCATGAGAGGATGCATTATATAAAGGCATATAATGGTGAAATCCATAACATTTGAACATCATGTCATATTGGTCAACTACAACACAATGTTTTGAAAAACTATAGCATCATGTTTACACATATTTTAATTTTTATCATGAGATAAATAACATTATACAATTCATTGGAGAGCTATATAATTCGTGGTGCACCTATCACATCATAACATTTTCATTATCATGAATTCCATGTAGAACATATATCAATATTGGACATAAAATAACCCATGTAAACGAATTGGTTTCAACTAATAAAGAATATATTCAAAAAATTTGGGTTCCAAAATAAAGGAGGTAATAACATTCTTTAAATATTTATCAATGACATTTAGTAAAGAATAAATAATCTCGAAAGGTAAAATGTGTTTTTTAAAGAAGTATTCATTCTAGAAGACCTTATATTTTTCATAAAAAATATTGGAAAACATATATATCAAAAAAATCAGATAAGGATGAAGAAATTATATTTAAGTAATATACATATTAAAAATGGATTTAATGTTGGAAAATTCAATGAAAGAGAGTTGGGTTTCAAAATCACCCATACCTTGTGTCTAAAATTATTATTTACATTAACATACTATATAATCACATTAGATTAATTAATTAAAAATTTCATAATATTTTATACAGGAATTTATTTCATTATGGTTTTATTATGCCCATTTATGTAACACCCCAGGCTTCTATGGTATGCTTCCCTTTAAATAATACAGCAGCGTGTGTTGTACGCAACATTGAGTTCTAACACACACACCACAACCAATCAAACTAGCCATTATGATTAGTAATACCCACTTTTTGAAATTTTATAAACATTATCTATCAAAATTTACTTCATTTTTGGATTCATAATATATAAATTATCCTAGGAAAATTTTTTGGAACTTTTCGGATAAAATTTATATTTTGATGAATAGTGAAAATTAGTAAATTTTAATTAAAAACAACTTTTTTAATCGAAATAATTAATAGTGATAAATTCTTAATTTGAGTGGTTTTAAAGTATATTTAGAATATATTTTTACCATTTTATACAATGTTGGACATTGGACATAATTTACCAAATAAACCGGACATGAACAAGTGTCAATATTTTGATAGTTATTATCTCTTAAAAGCACCCTTTTTGTTTTAACAACGGAAATTAATTTTAAAATAATTTCCGCCACTTCTGTGTTTTTAATTTGGAAAAATGGATTACATTTTTTGTAATCAGTATGTAAAAATTGTGTAAATAGTTAAATTTATTTTTAGACATTTTGAATAATTACTTCGGTAAATATTTTATTTACCATGGTTAAAGGGCAATCCGGTAAATAAGGGTAAAAAAATATTTTTATAATAACAATAAATAACCCTAAAAAATTCTCTAACCTTATTGGTTGATACATGTACAACCATGGTCATCTTTGGGTCGATTTTGGGACCCATGGAACCACTTGTAAGTGATTATGGCACTTTATATTAATTAAGATAAAATAAATACAAAAATGGCATAAGCATATATCTTTATGAAAAACAATTTTTTCATAATGGTTTATATATTAGATTTTCGAATATAAATATTCATTAGAAAGATAAAAATAGTTCCTAAACAATGGTATTTTATTTATAATTTTTAGACATTTAATAAGTAATATTATTTATGACACTATAAGGGTACAATATTTTCTTTATTAATGAAACAATCAAATAATTGGTAATATAAATGTTTAAATTAATATAATTTGATAGTTTTGATGACATCCATGAATTTTATTACTTAATATGACTTTAGAGGAATTCTTAAATGAATTTGTTTCTAATTAATAAAGTTCTTACGACTTTAACAAAAATAAAATATTGAATAGTGTCAAAATTCACATAAAATAGTTTTTAAAAAAATCATAAATTATTAATTGATATTAAATTCCTAAAAACCTAAGGATCGTCCAAGAGACTGATATCATGATAGTTTTATCATTAATGGAACACTTGGGGGTCTCTTGGAGGTATATGGTAAGTTTATTAACTATATAATATAAAAATATAAAGATAGATGGTAAGTGTGAAACTAATTAACTTAGAGTTAAAACTAAAACATAAGGTTAATATAATGATCCAAACCAATCTAAATTCTATTGGTTCAGTGGATTTAGATCCATCACCACGTTAATCTTTAAATAATACACTTTGGATCCATTAGAAACTGAATATGAATTTATTATAAAATAATATTTCTAACTTTTCCAAAGGTGCCCCTCACCCCTCTTATAAAAGGGCACTCACCCTTATCACTAATTCACACATTCAATGACTTTTGGATCAGAAAAACCATGCCCAAATACTCTCTAAACATCCATCAATTCAACCTATAGGCCTTATATTGATATGAAATCTATCTTAAGGATCCCTTTTTATCAAATCAAAAGGAAGAACCCAATGAAGAGGTAATGTTTTCACCACCTTTATTCAAATTCATTTCTTCATCAACATCTTCTTTATTTGTTATTCCCATTGTAAAATAATAACTCCAGTATATTATATATAATGTGATGTTATTATAAATATGGTATAACCATATTCAGTATTCTATCCATCCTTTGAATGACATGCCACCATACGTGCGTACGTACGGCTTACCGTTTCCACATCGTGGTGTAATTGTCATTCAATAAATTATTATTTTGATGGGTATAATAGTGATGTTTAACTCATGTAAATAATAAATATAACATTATAGTTATTCTGTATTTATGATATAACATCCAATTATAAATTATTTTAATATGAAAAGAATGATATTGTCGCTCGTGCGTACGTACGGACTACCGTCTCCACGAACGCGATGAGATTCATTTCCCATCGTATCCATTCAAGACTAATTCTCATTTAATGATTAAAAATAATGTTTATGGACTTGAAATCATTATCTATATGACTAATATACAACCTATCCATGACAAACACGACATATGTGACAAACCATATAAAAGAGAATGAGTAAGTTAACACTCGAAACAATGATAATACTAAGATATTATTAACAAATAAATGTTAAAAGATCATATATGATATCATAATTATGTATATGGTTCATGTATAATTTAATAAAAATGTTTTAACTATTATACAAGAGGTAAACATACCATTGACTAAGGAAAAGTACAAGGTAAGGGTTATTTCATAATCTCTTCATTATTCGAGGTTGTTTATATGTAATTATCTACTGGGACCCCTTTATCATCCACATCCATGTTTCTTGAAAATTTATTTCAAAATATTTTATGATATTTTACAGAATATGGGTTAAATTAATTTATACCCTTGTTTATCTTTTTATAAGAGGTTTATAAATGAATCTTTCCGTCGTTTTCTAAACAAGGTCCTTTTTAACCTTTTGTACAGAATTAAGTTAAGAATGTATTTTTTTAACATATATAGTGGGTGAAGTTAGTTTCAGCCGTTAGAAAATCTTAGAAGCTTCCCTTACAAGATTATTATAATATTTTCAAAGTAAATGTTTTATTTTATTATTATGTGACTTTTAAATGATTTCAAAAAAGAGATATTTCTCTCAAATAGTTTTGATTTCATCTTTCTCAACATCCTTTGATAGATTTTAAGCTTATTTGAAGTTTATTTATTATGATAAAAATCATCCATATTGTATTGAAGGATTTGTTATATGTTTGAATTTGGATGTGTTATTTTTATACCATTCCTATTTTATGGAAAAAAGTATTTACGTTTCGTATGCTAGTTTTAATACGAATGTTTATGTTTTGTTTAAACCTGTTCATATGAGGAATTCATTAGAATTAAAATGTGATAGATGGTGCCCGCTATAGCTCTTCGATGCATCAGTAGGTCTCATGAGACAAACTATTGTCTTGGCACAAGGTATTGACAAAATCTTATTTGTAGTCTTGGCACGAGGCCTTGACTATGTGGTTATGATAATATGGAATTATGCATTCCATCATTATGAAAGTGTTTATTGAAATTTCATGTGATTATTAGACTAGTAGAATATCCATGTGAATAAGTATGTGGAATTATTTCATTTTATTTTTTCCATTTTATGCTGAATTTCATGTTTTAAATGGATTTTGTTTTAGTTATACATTGCCTTAAATGTTTATGCTTATTTATGAATGTTTCTGCTATATTGTTATCCTTTCTGGGCATTTTAGCTCACCCCTTTCTATCATTTAATTTACCTAGGATGTGAAGAAGTATTTTATGAATGACCTGCAAGGATAGTATGAGGGGATAAGAATGTCAACTATGGAGACTATATTGTTGTAATTTATATTTTATGATGTAATGAGAACCTTATGAATGTATCTAGTGTTTCCAAGGCTACTAAACTAATCGGTCATTCGAGACTTGATCTTTCTTGTGATCATGCCAATGTTATGTAATAATGCACCAACTCTGGGAAATTGTGGTCGGGGTGTTATAGCTGGTATCAGAGGAAGTTTAGTACAAAACATGGAAGCTAGATTTATATAAACTTTGATTAGATCATGTAGACCTAAGATGGAATTTGAGGATTAGTATAGAATAACTTTTTAGAATTTTGGTATTGTAGAGATTTTGTGATTTTTCTAAGAAATACATCCCTGTCTAGATTCGAACATGTAGAGGTGTCTCTGGAACAGATGTACCTAGGGGTAAAACCCGAAAAAAACTCTTTGAGCTAGACTCAAACGGGAACTGGTGAATGACAACAGGCCTTGCTGCACGCTTGGTTATGACACTCCCCGGGGATATGCTTAAGATAACTCTCATTTTCTTTACAAATCATTATGAAGGGTTTATGAGTATATACTTCCACAAAGAAAACATTTTTATGATTAGGTATTATATCCATAAATAGTTTAATTTTTTTAAGTGTTTTATATGTATGGAATTATGTATTTTGATTCATAAACTAATCTAGTTTATGCCATTGTTTAGAAATGGATCCTAGTGGAAGAAATGGAAACGGTATCAATGCACTCACTCAATGTATGGATTTCCGTCCTACTCAAGATAATTATAGTGGAGCTGGTGATGCAACTGGTGCTGATCAGCTAATCACCATACTGGGACAAATCACTCAGGTTATGAATAATAACCTTACCTGCATGGAGCACCCTAATCCACAGCGTGTAGGACGAATGTTAGATCACGTCATGAGGAAAAAACCACCAACATTCAATGGGAGTAAAAATCCATTATTATCTGAGCAATGGATAAGTTCCCTAGAGAAAATATTTCATGCTTTGGGGAGTAATGAAAGAGAAAAAGTTGTCATGGAGGTTTATCGCCTCATTGGAGATGCTGATCAATCGTGGTCATTGATTCAAAACACGAAGGAAGACGATGAAATATCAAATATGGAATGGAGGGATTTCAAATATCTTTTCTTAGAAAAATAGTTTCCTTGCGACCATCGAGAAGATATGGAAAGGTATTTTCTGAGTCTGAGACAAAAGGAGGATGATAATGTCACAAAGTATTAGGATAACGTTACAAGGCTAGAAAGGTATGATGGAGATTATATATGTAACCTAATAAGTAAGATTAATCATTTCCTTGATGGGTTAAAACCGTTTCCCTATCGAGCATTAGTCTCACAATCCTTCTCATCGCACGAAGACATTGTCTCATGTGCTATCAAGATAGAAAAGGAATTCTCTAAGTATTATGACATTAAAGAAAAGAAAGAGAATAAGAGATCTGCTGATCAATCTGGGAATGGAAATAATGGGAATAAGGGAAAGGTTGAATATCCTTCCTGTGGTAAATGTGGGAAGAAACATTCCAGTTCTTTCTTAAATGGAATGAGAGTCTATTACAAGTGTGGTGAAAAAGGCCACCAATCTCATGATATCGTGGGGGAGAATGAAGATACCGATGTCCAATGCTATAATTGCAGGGAGATGAGACATTATGCAAATGAATGTCTTAAGCATCAGGGGAACTTAACTCATAAAAGGCCAAGGGATCAAGGCCAAGCATATTGTATCACTACTACTGAGGTAGAAGCTCCGAAAGACGTGGTGGTAGGTAATTTAATGGTTTCCTCAAGTTTAGAAAATGCATTATTTGATTCTGGATCATCACATTGTTTCATATCTTCTCAGTTTTCTAAGAAAATTAGATATTTCCAATTTGATTTAACAAGGGAGATGTTAGTTAAAACTCCTAAGGGAAGTATTGTTGCATCAACATTTTTTGAGTCAGTCCCGATTAGAGCACATAAATGTTCTTTATCCACTAATCTCATCATCTTACCTATGATTGAGTTTGATATAATCCTCTGTATGCATTGGATTTCAGACCATGATGCGTAGATTTATTGTAAGAAGAAGGAGGTTACGATTTTTGATGATGATGATAAGGAACACCTTATCTTTAGAGCAGAAGCATCACCACCTAATTCTTATCTAGATCCACCCCCAGTAGCTCAACTAAATTGAATTATTGGGGAGGAAAAGAATGAAATGATTGTGGGTGAGGAATGGAATGTTCAAATAGAGGATGTACCAATTGTGAAAGAATATGTAGATGTGTTTCTGGATGATTTACCTGGACATCCTCCAGAACGAGAAGTTGAGTTTTCCATTGATTTAATTCCTAGTTCAAGGCCTAAATTTAAGACCCCTTATAGAATGTCCACTGTGGAATTAGTTAAACTAAAGAAAAAACTAGGGTAATTGAGTAATAAAAGATTTATTTACCGTAGTGTTTCTCCATGGGGAGCCCCTATTATTTTTGTTAAAAACAAATATGGATCTATGAGGTTATGTATCGACTACATGGAGATCAATGCTATAATAATAAATAACAAGTATCCCCAACCTTACATTAATGATTTATTTGACCAATTGCATGAAGATCAATACTTGACCATCGATATGGATACCATCAATTGTGTGTGAAGAAGGAAGACATTCTGAAGACAGCATTTCCAACAAGGTACGGGCATTACGAGTTTACGTTATTGCCTTTTGGGATAACTAATGCACCCTCTGTATTCAATGATCTAATGAATAGAGTTTTCAAGGAATATCTAGATTATTTTGTGGTGGTATTTATTGATGATATATTGGTATACTCCAAAATCTATGAAGATTATGAAAATCACATGAACATTATCCTGAAGACTCTCAGAAGACATGAATTTTATGGGAATTTTAGAAAATGTTAATTCTGGCATCAATAGATTTATTCTCTTGGACATATTCTCTCTAAAGATGGAATCTTTGTTGATCCTTATAAGACAAAGGAAATATATGAATGGCCAGCACCTACGAGTATAACTGAGGTACACAATTTTATTGGTTTAGGAGGTTATTATTGACATTTCGTCTAGAATTTTTCCTGATTAGTAACCCATTAACAAAGCTCACACGTAAGAGGATTAAATTTGTTTGGAAAAAAGAGTGTGAACAATGTTTTGAAGAAATGAGGAGAAGATTAGTCAATGCTCTTATATTGACTATACCATCATGGAATGATGGGTTCTTTATTTATCGTGATGCATCTAAAAAAGGACCTGGTTGTGTCCTTATGCAGAATGATAGGGTGATTTCTTATGCATCACGACTGTTTAAAATACATGATAAAAACTATCCTACTCATGATCTCGAAATAGAATCTGTGATCTTTGCTTTAAAGATATGGAGTCACTCCCTCTATGGTGAAAAATGTGAGATTTATACTGATCACAAGAGTTTGAAGTATATTTTCTCACAAAAAGAACTCAACATGAGGCAAAGGAGATGGCTTGAACTACTCATGGATTATGACTGCACGATACACTACCTCCTGGGGAAGGAAAATATTGTAGAAGATGCTTTGAGCAGAAAAGATCATGGAGTTTTGAACATGATGAGAATTAAAAGGGATCCTATTTTTATGGATCTGGTGAAGATGGATATGGGAATTACCATGGAAGGTGAAACAACAATACTTTTTCAAATGGTTGAAAATCCATCTTTACTAGAAAGGATAAAGAGTTCTCAGATGGGTGATGAAGAGTTTCAAAATAAGATTAAAGATGTGAATGATGGGAGATTGAATGACTTTGGGTTTGAAGATGGAATTTTTAAATTTGGGAAGAGACTTTGTGTTCCCAATATACATGATCTAAAAAGGGAATTGTTGGACTATGCTCATAGTTAAAATTTATGTATACACCGTGGGAGCACCAAAATGTATAGAGACTTAATGGAACATTTTTGGCGGAACAACATGAAGAGGGAGATTTTTGATTTTTTGTCATGTTGTATGGTTTGTCAAAAAGTGAATACTGGATGGAAACAGTATGGAGGAGTCATGCAACCTCTTCCCATACCGGAGTGGAAATGGGACAATATTACGAGGACATTATCACGGGGCTACCAAAGAATCCTAGAAGGATTGATGAAATATGGTTCATTGTTGACCGTCTTACCAAGTAAGCACATTTTCATTCTATAAGGGAAGATTTACCACTTGAATGTCTAGCAAGGCTATATATTACTAAAGTGGTGAGACTTCATGGAGAACCTCCATCAATTGTTTCTGATCTTCATCCATGTTTTACTTCAAGATTATAGAAGAGTCCTCAGAAATACTTGGATACTGAACTTTATTTTAGCACTTCTTAACACCCTCAAATAGATGGACAATCGGAATAGACTATTCAAACCTTAGAAGACATGTTTAAATCTTTCTCACTTGACATTCAGGGTATGTGGGATCGATATTTACCTTTGGTAGAATATTCCTATAACAATAGATTTCATTCGAGTATTCAGATGGCACCATATGGAGCGTTATATGGAAAGAGATGTCGCACAACAACCTGTTGGGATGACATTGGTGAAAGAAAACATGTAAGCCTAGAACTGGCGGAGGAAATATTGGAAAAGGTGAAGTTAATCCAAAATAACATCAACGCTTCTCAAAGTAGGTAGAACAGCTATGCTGACAACTGAAGAAAGGATTAGGAATTTCAGGTGGGATATCATGTTTTATTGAAGGTATCTCCATAGAAGGGAGTTATACGTTTTAGAAAGAAAGGGAAATTGGGTCCTAGGTACATCGGTCCTTTTGAAATTCTAGAATGAATTGGGGCTGTAACTTAACGTTTGGCAATGCCGCCAAATCTCTACAAAGTTCACGATGTGTTCCATGTGTCACTATTGAGAAAATACATGCCTGACCCAACACATGTACTCATCTATGAGGAATTAGAACTAGAACACGATCTGTCTTATTGTGAAGATCTCATCAGGATTGTTGATACGAGAGAACAAGTACTGACGACTCATCTGGTAAAAGTTTTGTTGATAAACCCTAAGATGGAAGAGGCAACGTGGGAACCAGAGGAACATATGATGAAGAACCACCTGAGTATTTTAATTTGGTATTATTATAGAAATTTTAAGGACTAAATTATTTGAAGGAGGGGATAATGTAACACCCCAAGCATCCACGGTACGCTTCCCTTTAAATAATACAATAGTGTGGCTTGTACGCAACATTGAGTTCTAACACACACACCACAACCAATCATACTAGCCGTTATGAATAGTAATACACACTTTTTGAAATTTTATAAATTTTATCTCTCAAAATTGACTTCACTTTTTTATTCATAATATCAAAATTAGCCTGGCGTAAAATTTTTGAACTTTTCGGATAACATTTATATTTTGATGAATAGTGAAAATTACTAAATTTTAATAAAAAACAAATTTTTTATTTGAAATAATTAATAGGTATAAATTATGAATTTTAGTGGTTTTAAAATATATTACAATATATTTTTACCATTTAATACAATTTTTGTCATTGGACATAATTTCACAATTAAACCAGACATGAACAAGTGTCAATCTTTTGATAGTTATTATCTCTTAAAAACACGTTTTTTATTTTAACAACGGGAATTAATTTTAAATTAATTTCTGCCACTTATGTGTTTTGAATTTGGAAAAATTGATTCCATATTTGGAATCATAATTTACAAATTTTTTAAATAGATAACTTTTATTTTTAGACATTTTGAATAATTACGTCGGTAAATATTTTATTTACCATGGTTAAAGGATAAATCCGGTAAATAAGGGTAATAAAAAAATATTATAATAATAATAAATTACCCTAAAACGTGTCCTAGCCTTATTGGTTGAAACATGTTTGACCATGGACATCTTTGGGTCGATTTTGGGACCCCATGGAGCCACTTGTAAGTGATAATGACACTCTTTATTAATTAAGTTAAAATAAATACAAAAATGACATAAGCATATATCTTATAGAAAATAAATATTTACATAGGGTTATATATGTTGGATTTTCGACTATAAATATTCATATGAAAACTAAAAAGATTACCTAATTAATTGAAGTTTATTTATAATTTTTTTACATTTAATAAGTAATATTATTTATGACACTATAAGGATGAATAATTTTCATTATTAATGAAAAAATCAAATAATTCGTAATATAAATGTTAAAATTAAAATAATTTGAAAGTGTTGATGACATCCATGAATTTTATTGCTTAATAGGAAATTATAGGATTTCATAAATGAATTTATTTCGAATTTATAATGTTGTTAAGACTTTAACAAAAATCAATTATTGAATAGTGTCAAAATTCACCTAAAAGAGTTTTTAAAACAAATATTATATTATTAATTGATATTAAATTCTAAAAATATAAGGATCGGCCAAGAGATTTATATCATGATATTTTTATCATTAATGTACCACTTTGGGGTCTCTTGGTGGTATATAGTAAGTTTATTAACTATATATTATAAAAATCCAAAGAGACATGGTAAGTGTCAAACTAATTAACTTATAGTTAAAACTAAACCATATGGTTAATATAATGACCTAAACCAATCTAAATTCTATTGGTTGAGTGGTTTTAGACCCATCCCAAACTTAATATTTATATAATACACTTTGGAGCTATTATAAACTTAATATTAATTTATTATAAAATAATATTTCTATCTTTTCCAAAGGTGCCCCTCACCCCTCTTATAAAAGGGCACTCCCCCTTCTCACTAATTCACACATTCAATGGATTTTGGATCGAACAAACCCTTACCAAATACTCTCTCAACTTCCATAACTTTATCCCAGAGGACTTAGTTTGATCAGAATGCCAACCTAAGGATCCCTTTTGATCAAATAAAAATGAAGAACCCAATGAAGTGGTAATGTTTTCAGCACCATTTATCAAGTTCCTTTCTTCTTCAACTTCTTCTTTCATTGTTATTCCCATTATAAAATAATAACTCTAGTATCTTATCTATACTTTGATGTTATTATAAATATGGTACAACCATATTAAGTATTCTATTCATCTTTTGAATGACATTTCACCATACGTGCGTACGTACGGCTTACCGTCTCCACGTCGTGGTGTAATTGTTATTCAATAAATTATTATTTGGATGGGTATAATAATGATGTGTAATTCATGTAAATAATAAATATAACATGATAATTATTCTATATATATGATATAACATCCAATTATATATTATTTTAATATCAAAAGAATGATATTGTCGCTCGTGTGAACGTACGGACTACCGTCTCCACGAATGCGATGAGATTCATTCCCCATTGTATCCATTCAAGACTAATTCAAATTTAATGATTAAAAATAATGTTTAAGTACTTTATATCATTCTGGATATGAATAATATACATCTTATTAATGAAAAACACAACTTATGTAACAAAACAAATAAAAGAAAACGAGTAAGTTAACACCAGAAACAATGATAATTCTTAGATATTATTAACAAATCAAGGTTAAAAGATAATATATGATATCATAATTATGTATATGGTTATTATATAATTTAATAAAAATGTTTTAACTATTAAAAAAGATGTTAAAATAACATCAACTATGGAAAAGTACCAGGTAAGGGTTATTTCACAATCTCTTCATTATCTGAGGTTGTTTATACGTAATTATCTACTGGGACCCCATTATCATCCACATCCATGTTTCATAAAAATGTATTTCAAAACATTCTTCCTATTTTACAGAATATGGGTTAATGTCATTTATACCCTTTTATGACTGTTTATAGGAGGTTTATAAATGAATCATGCAGTTGTTCTCCAAACAAGGTCCTTTTTAACCTTTTCGACAGAATTAAGGTAAGAATGTCTTTTTTTAACTTATACGGCGGGTGCGGCTATTTTCCGCCGTTATAAAATCATAGAAGATTCCCATACAATATTCTAAGAATATTTTCAAAGTAAAAGTTTTATATTATAATTATGTGGCTTTTAAATGATTTCAAAAAAAAGATATATTTCTCTCAAATAGTTTTGATTTCATCTACGTTAACATCCATTGATGGATTTTAAGATTATTATGAACTTTATTTATTATGATACAAATCTTCCATATTTTATTGAAGGTTTTGTGATATTATTTACTTTGGATGTATTATTTTTATACCATTCATGGTTTATAGAAAATGTATTGACATTTTGTATGCTAGTTTTAATACGAATGTTTAAGTTATTTTAAACCTATTCATATGAGGAATGCATTTGACTTAATAAGTGATGGGTGGAGCCCAATATAGCTCCCCGATGCATCGGTAGGTCTCATGAGACAAACTAGTGTCTTGGCACAAGGCCTTGACAAAATCTTATTTGTAGTCTTGGCACAATTCCTTGACTATGTCGGTATGATAGTCTGGAATTATGCATACAATCATTATGAAAGTTGTTTTTGATATTGCATGTGATTATTCGACTAGTAGAATATCCATGTGAATAAGTATATGTAATTATTTCATTTTATTTCTTCCATATTATGCTGAATTAAAAATTTTTAAAGGATTTTGTTTTAGTTATACATTGCCTTAAATGTTTATGCTTATTTATGAAAGTTTTCGATATATTGTTGTCCTTACTGGGAATTTGAACACACCCCTTTCTATGTTTTATTTTTTCCAGGATGTGAAGAAGTATTTTATGAATGACCTGTAGGGATAGTATGAGGGGATAAGAGTGTGGACTATGGAGACTATACTGATGAAGTTTTCATTTTATGATGTAATGTAAGCATTGGGAATGTATCAAGTGTTTCCAAGGATACTAAACTAATCGGTCTTTCGAGATATGATCTTAAATGTGATCATGCCAATGTTATGTTATAATGCACCGACTCTGGGCAACTGGGGTTGGGGCATTACAATTTATATGGTTTTTTATGAATTAAGGAGTTTAATTTCATCATTCTAGAGTGATAGTTTTGATAGCATTCATGATCTTTTCAATTGTATACCAGAATGAGAGTTCAAGTAAATGAGGATAAATACACAAAATTTATATTAAATGTTATTAATGATATTAAATTTTTTTATAAGATCATATAACAAATTTGGTTTTGGGGAATGAGGATGAATTATTAGGTAAAAGTTAATGATGATCATTTATTGTTAATTTTTGTTGTTTTCTGATTAAAATGAACTCTTTTTATATTATCTTTTACAATTATGTATAAAATTTATTTCAATAAAATAAAAAGTTTAAAAAATACACTTTAAAAATATTCTTTCAATCATTTAATGGAATTATTATATTCCACAAAACTATTAATGAAAAATTAATGTGCATCACCCATGATGTCGATAAAATAACTCATCACATTTGGCGATTTCATTTTAAAAATAAGAGAGAGAGATAGAGAGAGATGTCAAGGTTTGATAATGGATCATCCATTAACATGATATAATTATATTATATCAACCATACTAGAGTTATAATGAAATTTTGAAATGATAAAGTTTCAATAAGAGAATGAAAGAAAAGAAATGGAAATGAAATTAAATGAAAATGAATGGGATTTTAGTTCTTGCATTTCTCCTCCCCGAGAACCTCTTTAATGAAAATTTTTTAGTCTCTAATGAGGAAAAGAGATATTTTAAATGAGGGAGGGACTAGGTAATAGTATTTTTTTTTTATTTTAGTCAAGTCTTAAAGCATTAGAAGTGTGATGATAAGAGAGGATGATGTGGAGGTATTTTTATTGGAGGAGAGGGTTGTTTTCTCATTATAATATTCATTAGTTTATTCTTTTTTCTAAATACTATGAAGAGTCAAAATTATCTATACATATATTAAAAAATCAAATAATAGTTATATATTTATTACTTATCTCATCCTCACATCATATTGGACTCTATAAATCATGTATATAGCATTTACTGTAAATTAGCATATTTTACAATTCATTAAAAATTCATGCTTTTTTAAGAAATACAAAAAATTGACCATAAAAATTGTACGTGTTTTAGAACTATGAAAAGAATTCAATATTTTGAATGTAATTTTCTAAATATGATTAATTTAATTTTTTATTAAAATCATCATCTACATGGAAAATGAGATTTTAAAATCTTAAAAAAATTATAATTATCTAAAAAATTACATAATGTCTAATAAAATTATCTTAATACCATAAGACATATAAATATTAAATTATGGATAAATTTTATGAATATATTTTTTTTTAAAATTTATTTCAATTTTCATAGAATTGTGATTAAATTTTTATGAGTTACAAAAATCCCTACCCATAATTTATAATTTTGAAAAAAAAATTTATATAGACTATGACATAATTATGAAATAATTTTAATAATTAAATTCCGAAAAATAATTTATACTTTCATCGGTGTGGTGATTGTTCATTTGATTGGCTTACTATTCAGATGGGTCATACTGATATTCCAATCATCATGTTACTATGTTAATTTTATTGGTTCTTTACCTATTATAATTAGTTCTTATTTCATTAATAATTCATTTAAGAAAAGTATTATGGTATATAACTTATTTTAGTACTATAAGAAAATATAAATTTGATTGATAATATTTTTTTTCATTAAATTCATCCCCCTTTTTATATTTCTCCCTCAAAATTTTGTTTTACAAAATAGGTGTAGGTACTTCCCCTTCATTTCCTCCTCTAGTACCCATGTTTCCACTTCTTCATAATTATGGTTAATCCACAAAACATTGACATGGTTGGTTGTCTTTTTGTTTATATCCTTATCTATTTGGTCTAGAATCATTACCAGATGCCCCTCATATGAGATATGATCCTCTAGTGGTACCACTTATGAGTTTAGTACATGTAAGGGATATGATATGTATTTTCTCATGAGTAATACATGGGACACACCATGGACATGACCCACATTAATTGTAAGAGTATTTTAATAGACCATGACACATACATGATGTTGGATATAAAAGGGGACAATTTACCTTGGGATTATCTTCCATTTCATCCAAAACCTCATGACTCGCTTCTAGCGTGATATTCGAAGGTAGAATTTATCTCCAAAATCAATCTCCATGTCCCATAAATTGTTTTTAGCAATCATATTTCATCGACTATGACAATAGTTTGTATTTTTTTTATGTATTGACCATTGTATATCATATATTGTACAATTTAAGGTCCATATAGCTTTCTTTCACCAAATTCATCCCAAAAGGTTGGAATTCTACATCTAATTCCATATAGATCTTCATATGAAAAAATATGAATACTAGAGTGGAAGATGTTTTTGAATGAGAAGTCAACTTATTATATATTCTAATACCATCCACATTTAATTCTAATTAGTTAGATCATAGGATATAATCAAGCATATAAATAGTCCATTAATATTTTCCATGATTTTGGGGGTGATAGGCTTTGTTGAAATTTAATTCAGGGCACAAATAATGTTGATAAATGTTTAAAAATTTTGATGTTAACTTGGAATGACAATAATAGAAAAGCGAGAGTATAAACCGATGAATTCCCACCACTTCCATTATATATTTCATTATATGTTTTTCAACAGAGAGATCTTCTGGTGTAATGATAATGTGGGATGTCTTGGAGAGTCTGTCAACCAAACACATATCTCGTTGTTTCCTTTGTAAGTCTATGAGAGACTAGTGATGATGTATATAGTGGTTGTATCCCATTTCCACATGGGTATATATAATGGTTTTATAATACCATTGGACTTCTGTATCTCGACATTAACATTCTGACATTTCAAACTCGAGATATCTTTAACTATCTCTTCATTCTTTTTATCAAACCAGAAGTATTATCAGAGATCGCAACTCATCATAGTGCCACCAAGATGGGTAGAGAATGCTGATTTATGTGAATTATCAAATAGAAAATTCTTTATAACACTTGATGAAGGAGCAAAAATAATTTTTCTATACCAATAATACCATCATCATTGATATAGAAATCTTGTAGTTTCCCACCCACTACATCATTCACCTTATTTTGTAACACTGGATCATCCCTTTATGCCCCTATAATCATCCATTGAATATATGGATTGGAAAAAAATTGAGAATGGTTGAATTAATTCCCTACCATAATGATTTCCAAATCCATCCTTTTGATATCCATGATGATATGATCTTTCTCAAGTCACAACATGGATATAATAATAGGTTCTTTTCTGCTAAGAGCATCAAATACCATGTTTTCGAGCCCAATATGATAGTGAATAATGAAATCATGATCTTTGATTATCTATAACCATCTAATTTGACACATGTTAATATCTATTTGTGTGGATAAATATATTAGGATCATTTGATTGGTATATATTTCAAAATTCTCACCATAGATGAAGTTCAACCATATTTTCAAGGCAAGAACCACAACAGGTAACTCAAGATCATGCATCGGGTAGTTCATATCATGGATCATAAACTCTCGTGAGTTTTAGGATGTCACATTATAACTTCTCATGAGAACACAAACTAATCCATTCATTAAAGAATCACATTATATCACAAAACGTTCATTACTTTTCAGCAATCTGAGTATAGGTGCAATGATCAACCATGAATTTTTCTCCTTGAATCATTCCACAAATAAATTTTTCGTACATAGTTACCCATTTCATTGTTAACATAGTTAGTTGTATTAACAATCATGAAACATTTCTTAGAAAAAATCGGTAGTAACCGACATTGCAAATAAAACTATGTAATTCTGTAATAATAAATGGTCTGGTCCATTCATTAATTTACAATTTTTTTAAAGGACCCACAGATATTCCCTCATTTCTGATCACATTTCACAGAATATGTGACAAGATACTTACAGAAGTAACACTTTTAGAATGTGGAATAAAAATTCTCCTTCCATAATGTCCTGAACAGAATCCAAAAATATTCAGTATGTTCCTTGTCTATTATGGATTACGTGAAAATATCATCAATAATCACAACTAAATATTTTTCAAGGTAATCCATTACAATTATATTCCTAAAATCTATTAAGATTGTAAGGGAATTAATAACTATTAAGTGAATCACTAGAAAATCATTATTTTCGATCTACGTATGAAAGTTATTCTTCTAAATATCTTCCTTACTCATATTTAGCTAATGATATCCAGAATGATTATCAAATTTTGAGAAGCAATCATCTCTTCATAACTAATTGGAGAAGTCATAAATCCTTTGAAGATGATCCTATTTCTTTATGGTTATATTGTTGAGTTCTCGATAATCGATATTTAGATGCATTGATCCATCATTCTTATTGAAAATAGCATTGGCACACCCCATGGTGATGCACTAGGGTGTGTGAACACTTTTTCCAAATTCTCTTGTAGCTACTTATTTAACTCCTCCAGTTCGATAGGATCAATCAAATAGGGACACAATAAGATTGTAGTATCTTTGGTTAAGAGTTCCATTGAGAACACTACCTCACGATTTGGGGGAACTTCAGCTAACTCTTTGAGAAATACATAACTATATTCCTTCACTATGGAATCTTATCCTATGTTGATACCTTCAATTGACTCATCCAATTGATTAAGGATTGATTCTTCATAAGGAATCAACACCCACACCATTGAACGAATCTCAAAAGGATATTCATGATATTTTTTTTATGTTGAAGTGGATTTTCGGATGGTATAGAATATTAAAAGATATTTAATTTTCCCAAAAATTTATATGTACTCTATATAATGAGAGCCAATCCATTCCAATTATAGAATTGCATTGCACCATGGGATGTATCACAAGTTTTACAGGATGAATATTAATATATATTCCAATAGGAGAAGAGTCCAGCACATGGGTTTCAATTATTTCACAACATGGTGTTTGTAAATATATATCATTACTAAAATATTTTAGGGCTTCAATTAAATAGTTATAACAAACCTCTATGATATAAAGGAATCTATAAAACCATAATCAAATAACAGTTTTTCCATTATTTAGTGAATAATATGTGTACCCTATATGAATTCATTTTCATTATCCATTTCTGATGTATTTAATAATTAACCCTTTCCTTGATCTATTATATTTGGTGGATTTTGAGGCTGATTACCCTCACGGACTCGTGGTTTAGTGCACTCGATTGTATTGTGCCCTTTCTCCCTACAATTGTAGAATTATACCATAGGTCGTGCTCTCATTTCATCCACCATATCATCCAACTTACTCATTTACTCTAACATTAATGATCATAGTGGCCCTCTCTCCCATTATTGAATCATTTCCCAATAAATTTGAGGTAGTTAAAATGATGATTCTTTCCAGCATTTTGACATGTGGGTGGTTTCGTTTTCATTCCACCATTCCCATTAGATCCTATGACATGAAACCCAATATTTCCTTTCTGATCACCAAATACATGTAACCATTATCCAAAATACATATCCATTTTGAGAGAATACCAGACACTTTATTCATAACTCCCATTATATCAAATTGAAATATCCTTTCTGAGGTGTGATTTTAAACCACTAAAAAATATATAAATTTTTCTATCATTGTTCATAAGAAACCAGGAGTGTAATTTATAGGAAATTATATATTATACTTAATTTTCTTATTCTCTTTGAATTTTATCTACATATTCATAAAAAAAGATAGAGAGAAATACACTTTATTAAATAGTATCATAAATCCTTTCAACTCCATATCTTCTATTTCGTCCTTCGGTTTGGTGTTCATAAATAGAGGCTAGCATTTGTTTACGTCTTGATATAAACAGTAAATAAAAAGAGTCACATTTTCTATCTTATAATTGTGAAGACTAGAAAATATCTTCTCCATAAAGTTGACCAACAATTTAGAAACTAGACAATGCAAAGATCCATTAAACGTTTGTGGTCATTGTAGCATAAAGCACTAAATAGCATGTTTTTCACTCGGCGGTGGTGGTGGTCATTCCACATTATTCATTTTATTTTTGAAAACATGAGACAACTAGATATGAATAGACATGAAATTTTGAACCAAACCTATCATAGAATTTGGTAAATCATTTGGGAAATCATTTTATTTTCCCCGGCATGAGTTATTGGCCTGGTTTCTACTCATTCCCACCATTTTAAAATTTATAATAGTTTTGAAGAATACATAATTCAACATTTCATGAATAAATAATTTATTAATTTTTTATGTTATGTTTAATAGATATATATTTTTGATCCCTATTTATTTCTTTTTCTAAAACAATGATTCATGGGTTCTTACTTTTAATTAGTCTCATACTACGGATTTGTCACTTAGGTTCTCTATTCATAATTCCTAAATTAACTAAACCATTATCGGATTCCAAATATAAGACCCTAGTTTTTTCTTACATAATAATTATATTATATTATGGATATATAACATAAAATCATTACATAATCGGGTTCTAAAGTTTATATGTCTTGGGGAAAATAGAACCATATATAACCCATAAAAAATAAATAATAAAAAATAATTTAATTCCATCTTCTATAGCTTCTTATTGTCCCATGATTTATTCGTAGTATAGGTATTCACATTAGTATATACCTTAAATAAGTGGTTGAGATAAAATCCCAGTTAGATGATAGACATGAACATGAAATAATATAACATGGGGTGAGAATAATCATAACATCATCATTACAAACACGAGAGGACGCATTAGATAACAAAATAAAATGTAGAAAAGATTAAAAATTAAACATCATGCTTTATTGGTAAACTAACTTACATGGTTTTGAACAAACATAGCATCATATATATACATATTTCACTTTTTCCCATGAGGTACCTCACATTATCTAATGAATTGGAGCACTATAAAATTCCGGTCACAATAGTCACATCATAACATTTACATATTGATACATAAAATATAGAATGCATATCAATCATAGACCTAAAATATCCCATGAAAAGAAATATTATTAATTTAATAATGAATAATATCATAAAAATTGGATTCCATAATAAAATAGTGAATTACATAGATGATATAATAATCGTCTCTGTGAAGTGATTAAAAAAAATCAGGATGTACAAGGTTATATTTTTGAAATAATATTTCTTTTGGAAAATATTATGTTTTCCATAATATAAATATAATATATATATCCATGAAAAGTTAATATGATGATGAATAAATTATATTTTGGGAATATATATAATGAAAATGGGTTGAAATATCGAAACCCAATGAATGAATGTTCGGTTCCAAAAGTCCCCTTACATTTCGTGTGAATGATTTCTGCACTTTAATATCCGATATCATCTCAACAAATTAATTAAATATAAATTAAAGATTATATAATAAATTAATTTTCTTCATTATGGTTTTATTATGTTCGTTTATGGGATTTTGGATGAGTTATAGTGTCTAATTTCATCTTTCAGGAGTGCTCATTTTATTATTTTTCATATTCATTTCATTAGTGTACATGATTGAGAGTTCAAGTAAAATGATGGTAAATATAATGAATGGGTATTATATGTTTTTAACTATCATATATAAATTTAAATGATCTTATAATGAATTTTGTTATATAGTATGCAGATGAATTAGTAGATAATATATGATGATGACTGCTTAGTTTAATTTTGGTGGGTTTTTTATCACATCAAACTATATTTATTTTATCATCTAGTATTACATATAAAAGGTATTCATAGAACATAAAAAGGGTTATAAAATAGAATTTAACTATTTCCATCCATTTAATTATTTTATTACTATCCTTGATGTTTCTAAAAGAAAATAGAAATTTTATCACCCATGATTTTGATAAATTGACACATCATGGGCAATAATTTAATTTTTAAAATAAAAGAGAGGGAGGGAGGCATGGTTTTGATGATTTATCTTCCAATAACAAAATATAATTATATTATATCAGACATACTATAATTATTATTCTGTTTTTATAATATAATTCTAATATAAGATAATAAAAAATTAAATTGGAATGAAATTCAGAGAAAAGGATGATAATTTTACACCTCGGATTCATCCTTTTTAAGAACCACCATTACAAAAAAGATTTGCTGTTTTGATGAGGCCAAGAGATCATTGTCATGGCCGAGGTACTTGGTAAGAGTATTTGGAGTAAATTAGTCGTGTATCAAATCGTGATATGAGGGAAGAGAACAAGTGGTGAGGGTGGTATTTTTAGTGGCAGAGAGGGGTATATTATCATTATTATATACTTTAGTTTAATATTTGGGATCATGACTATGAATAGATACATAATTATCAAAGAAAGTATTAAAATACTTAAGTAATGTTCGAGATTTTGGGCTTACATCAGCCCTACATTGTCTATGACTCCAAAATATAGGTATCTTTCTTTTATTGTTAATTTTCATATTTTAATATTAATTAAAAATTCATGTATTTTATATAAATACAAAAAATTCACCCTAACAATTTGTTGATGTGTTGAATTTAAATAGTAACATCATTTTATGAATATAAATGTCTAAATGTGAGTAATTTAATTTTTAATTAAAATAATCCTTTATTTTGTAATATGTATATTTTAAAATCATAACTAATTTTTTATGATTTTGAGAATTTACATAAGGTCTTATAAAATTATCATAAAACCAGAAGACATAAAAATTATAATTTCTGGAAACATTATTTTTCTATGATATTTAATTTAAAATTATTAAATATATTATACAATTGTAATTAAATATTAATAACTTAAAAAAAATGGAAATAAATAATTAATAATTTTTTAAAAAATTATTCAATTATAATATGATATAACTATACAAAAATTTCACATATAGCATCCCTAAATATTATTTATAATTTCATGGGTAATTTCACTTTTCATTTGACTGGTTTACTATTCATAAGGTCCATGTTTCTATTCTTAATGTCAAGTTAATATTTCATCTATATTGGTTACTTCACATATAGAAATAATTATTTTTAAATTAATTCATCATTTAATAAATTTTTTATTGTTCTAAAAGTTATATAATTACTATAATAAGGGATAAATTCCATTGATAAATGTTTGGGTCATTTTATGAATCCCTATGTCTGTAATTCCTAATGTTTATCATTCACGTTTGATGTTGTATCTCTAATTTTTTTTCCTAAACTACTTCAATTTCTCATCCACAAAATAAAAATATCATGAGGTTTTCTATGAATTTATAAAATATATATCATCACAGAATATTATAATACATTTTCAAACTTCATTTTCGATATTTTCTATTTGTTATTCCTCAATTGTCTATATGAGAAGACGTAATCCAAAAATATATTTCTGGTAAAATGTACATCCCAAAAAACATTCAGAATAGAGAACCATAACTAATGGGCTTTCTTATGAAAACTGACTATGATCCTTCATTTCATAACTCCATCATCTGATTAGTAATTTTGGACAAGAAAGAAGATTTTTCATAATGAAAATAAATACAAAAACATCCAAAAAACTTCAAACATCAAACAATAATGAAAAATTATCCAATACATTCTCATAAATCTAATCTATGAGCATGTTTATAATGAATATAACATTAGAAAATATTTATGAATCATTAGTGAATTACATAAAAAATCATGCATAATTAAAACTACAATTTTTAGTATATCTTGACTTCAGTATATCTTTTATAATATTATTATTGATGGATCTTTAACCACATCATGTAAATAACAATATTATGGTAAACATGTATTTATTGAGGAAAAACTCATATATACCTCATTTCTAATTCACATCCTTAGGTACTCAAAAAATAATTATCCTTCCAAAATAAATTGTATCTCTAATATTGAGAACATTTTCATCATTCTCCTACTTCATATATGTCATAAATATATAAACCAACACATGAGAGAATCATCAAAATAACTCTCCCTTAATCATTAGCTAGAAAGTTGCAATGCCAACCCTCCTTAAATACCTATAAAATAAATTATATTTCCCCCTATTTTCAAGATGATACCCTTATATACTCAAAAAATTTATTAACAACTAAAATTTAATGAAATAGGGAAAATAAATACGAATCATAGAAAAATATTATGATTGTATTCATCACAATAACATTTTAGTATATTGGATGTAATCATTAGATAGTGTCTCTGTAAATATATAAAATTATAATTACACTATTTAAAAAATATTAGTAAGAAATATCTCTAAATTATCATATCACCTCAAAAAATCCATACATGATATCAATATAATTCAATAAAGTATATTATTCCATAATATATTATATATTTATTTAAATTTGATGATACAACCTAATAACAAACTATATAAGACATCCAACCTTATTTATCCAAGCTATGACTTCATCAAAACATATTTATATGTTAATTAGGACTTCATAATATACCTTACATTTATTAATCTATGATTGACTTAATTTTAATATTTAAATACCTTATAATGTCAAATTTCCTGTAGATTGTGATAAATTTATTTGTTTCCAATGATTTTGATGATTTTAAATATGTATTCGATGATGTATGAAGATTATAATGAATGAGAAGTCTTAACTATTATATACAACATTTAGATACTATGAGAAATTTTAATTGAATATTAATTCTATTATACATATTGATGGAGGTACATTAAAATGTTGGAAAATGAATTCAATTGTGATTCTATATTATTTTGTTGAAGTACTATATATACATGATAAATTTTGGGCTCAACTTAATTGGAATAAATGAAATGTGATTTTATTAAAAAATATATATATAGAATATCATGATGATTGGTGAATTCTGAGAAAATGAGTATCTATAAATAATCTCTATGATCAAGAAATGATGATCATAGGAATTATATATAATAAGAGTAGACAATAAATATAATCAATAAGATCAGAAGGATTAAAATTGAATAAGTTAAAAACACCTTTTATTTGGGAAATAATTATTGATGAGATACATTATGAGATTAATTTCCTGATTTTAAGAGAATCATGATGATTTGAGATGAAGGAAAATAAATCATTGTAAGGAATGTTGGTATAGTTATAAAATAAATGATTCGGATATAAACTATGTACATCTAGAATAATAATACACGATAGTATTTAAAACATTTATAAACCATAATTTAGTGAAGTGATAAGTATAATTCTATTAGAATTTTTTTTTGGAAAATCCATGTCAATATTTTTCTCCAAATGATTCATAATATGTTCTTCAAGATTATATTAATAAATTGGAGGAGTGTCTGGGATGTTACATTATAATATATAACTTATTATATATATATTTTTTGGTTTCTGTGGAATATAATATGTCATAGAACAAACAAAATATATTTTCTAAAGCTTATTAAAAATAAGGAAAATAATATAAACTTGCATATAAACACCTAATATATTTGGTGAAAAGGTCAGATACTTTTTTTAAAAATATGAAATTTGAAAAATCCTTATATAAGGATTCCAATAAATTATATGTAAGAAAGAATACGAGGTGGATAAAAGAATCAGCAAATGGAATAACAATACATAAATAATTTAGCGAAATCTAGAGATTATGTAATGTTTTCACCTAGGATTACAAATTAATATTGAAAAGTGAAAACAATGAAATCAATATATAATGTTTTATTGTAGTATATTAAGAGTACATCTGATCTGAAGCAAAATAATCAACAATTTAATAAAATCATACATTGATTCATAAGAGTAATATAAAACAGTTATATTGGAGTTTTTAGAACTAGGAAATTCACAATGTGTAGAACCCCATTGTAACACATAAGAGTAAAAATTTATTTCTTAAGTGATTCTCATAATAAATCCGAAAACATACCATATTCTCCCTAGTATATGCATTGGAAAAAAATTTATACTTATGGGTAAATTATTTAAGAAGTTTCATGTATTATTGAAGCTAAATTTTTAAATTAACACTAATGTTTTTTATGATATTTAAGTCAAAAATATCATTTAATGGTGTTTAATATGTAATTAATTATTTGGTTCGGGAGAATTATATGAGAATATGTTGATGAGTTATATATTGAGATCTCAACTATATTATTTTAAAAATATTTAATGATTTTAAAACTGGATAATTTTATAGGATTAACATTTGAATAGTATAAAATGGAGAATTATAGAGAATATAAATTAATAATTATATATGATGGTTTCCTAATGAACATATAGTAATAATATCAATCCAATTATTTAATGAAAAATTAAGAAGAATAAATGACTGAAAAGATAAAAATTATAGAAGAAAAATATATATTTAATACCACAAAATATTTAGTGTTTCTAAGAATGATAAATAGCAAGTGAGGTGATAATAAATCTCTTGAGGGAAATATGTATATTGAAATGATTGTTGTAGGGGATCTTATTAAGATTAGATGTTTTGTTTCAAGAAAGAAGAATATGTTTGGTGTAACGTCCCGGTTCCAGGTGCCACTCAATGGGTGCCCCGAACCTTGTTCGCCACGTGACCTCAAGCACATTTCCCCAAACGCCAGATGCTGCCGACTAGCAATGAGGTCCCTGGTCTGATAGTGGGGAAACTATTCCCTCATTTGTCAAAGTTTAGTGCATTGGAATACGAAATAAAACATACAACGAACATTGGAAGCAGGAAAACATACACAACTTAAATAAACAACTACAGTGGATACAACCAACAATATATGAATAATGATGCTACATGTTTCAAGTTCTAAGAAAATAGGAAAAAAATGTTATACATCAATACAGTACAACAAAAGAAGTGTACAACAATAAAATGCAAAACAACTGGCAGCGGCTTCGCGAGCCTAGGCTCGGTCCCATACCCTCCTACTCCTCAACAGCAATCATGTACCTGTATTAGTACTCTTTCCCCTATCTACACCTACAGCAATGTAATCTGTTTGGGCCGAAAACGTGACCTAAACAGGGTGTGAGAAATATATCTCAGTAGGCACCCACAAAAGTCACAATCCCAAATGCGTGTAAGCATGCAATAATAGAGTGAAATAGTAAAATGAAATAAAGTAAGTAGTACTGATAAGTAAATAACTTAACAATTAAATTTCCATTTTATTATTCTTTTAATCGATTAAATATTAGAAATCACCACAGTGCATTTCTATGTAAACAGTCCATGTCCTCAGAAAAGAAAAACCTTACCATCAGATAAGAGTAATCCAACCCATAGGTATAGCCCTCAGGCGTAACAGAATATTCCCTCAGGCGTAGGAGGTTTCGCCCTTATGCACAGAAGTCAATCTCTCAAGCATGAAAGGTTACCCTCCGGAGAAATAACTACAGCCCTCAGGATAAAATGTACAGTGCCCTCAGGCTAATCACAACAATTCCCTCTGGCTAAATAGGTAATCAGGCGATTCCCAACATGTAAAAAAGCAGTAAACAAGCAATTAATCTCAAGGAAATTCTACAATTACTACTTTAATGTCATACCCTCGGGTATCCTGGCCAAATAGCTAAATAGTGGAACACACCCCCGGGGTGGTTCTGGATCCAAGCAACGATCCCAAAAATTAGTTTTACAAATTATTCAATTACCTTTAATGTTATAGGTAGTAAATATATCCACTTCCTCAGCCACACGACACCCCAACATGGGTTCATGGCACAAAAATGCACAAAACACACGACATTTGGAAAAATTAGCACAAAGCCACCTACCTTATACGCCAACGAGCGGTATACCTGAACTTTGACTCTAGAAATGCTTACAAAAGGTGTAGATATTCCAAAGAACAAGACTCGATTAACCTCAAATAACTCTCATTAGGAGAATAATTGGTAAGCAATACACTAGGAGAAGAGAGGGCTTACCCATGCAGTTCCAAGAAGATTGTTCGAGGCGGAATCAGATTCCAGACAAACACCTGGCGGATCTTCGCAGGTTCGGCCGTCCTCCCCTAAGCTCTCCTCTTCTTCTAAGTCTTCCCTGTGAATAGGGAAGGGTAATACCCGATTTAAGAAAAAAATCAAAGTACACGGCATGTACTTCCAAGTACACGGTGTGTACTCCCTTCATTTAACGGTTGCTCTGGTGGCACCGTCATACTGTTCACCTGTCGACATGAGTACATGACATGTACTTCTGAGTACACGACGTGTACTGTCGCCCAGCTAGAGGCTACTCCACCACCTTAGTGTTTGGTATTCCGACTCACTACATGGTTTTTACATGACCACTACACGGTGTGTAGTCGGTTCCTACACCCTTTGTCGCTGACATGGCTACACGCACCGTGTAATCACCCCTACACGGCTAGAAGTACATGGCATGTGGAAAAAGTACATGGTGTGTACTTCTAAAATTTATGATTTTCCCCATTTTCCATATTTTATTAAAAACACTTAAGGAAAAGAGAAACGAGAAAGCACATACCTCAAAGATAAGAACAGGGTTCTTACAAACATACCCCTTATTGCAATTCGTCCCCAAATTGCCCTACCAAGGGTGGTAAAGATATAGCTATGAACAACTCCGGCCACTGAGCACATACATCAGTTTTCCATTCCCTTGTTTTTTCCTGAACTCAGCCATGCTGCTATAGCTCCCGTACGAGAGGAACTGATCGGCCTCGGTGAACCTTCATGCTCCTGTCAACGATACGAATCAGGTGCTCCTCAAAGGACGCATATTCCTCCAGCTCAACCTCCTCGGGCTGAAAGATGTGAGACGGGTCTGAATGATAGCGACTCGACTGAGAAACGTGGAAGATGTCGTGCATGGCTCGATACCGCTGCAGTAACCGCAACTGATAAGCAACCATACCGACTCTCTCCAGAATCTCAAATGGCCCCACATACCGCGGTGAATGTTTACCCTGTCTGTTGATCTGCTTATGTCCCAGCCATGGTGAAACATGAAAGAAAACATGATCCCTGACCACGAACTCCAAAGGTTGTCTACAGTGATCAGCATATGATTTCCGACAAGACTGTGCGGTAGCCATCCACTTTTGAATCAACATGACTGGCTCAGAAGTCTCTTACACGAGCTGTGGCCCCAGTAAAGCTTCCTCACCTGCCTCTATCCAGCACAAGGGTAAACGGAATGGCCTACCATATAAATCCTCGTATAGTTCCATCTCAATAGTATCCTAGAATCTATTGTTATAGGAAAACTCAACTGATGGTATATGCTTCTCCCAAAAGCCCCCAATGTCTAGGATGCATGCATGCAGCGTGTCCTCTAGAACCTGTATCGTACGATCTGACTGGCTATCATTCTGAGGGTGGTATGATGTGCTCAGAAGAACCTATGTACCGAGTTCCCTCTGAAAACTCTTCCAGAAACACGACATAAAGCGGGTGTCCTTATCTGAAATGATAGAACGAGGGTCCCCATGAAGATGCACGATCTCTCAGATATATTGCCTTCCGAGATCATCAACACTGACGGTCTCCTTGATCGGCAATAAGTGTGCTACCTTCGTGAGTATGTCCACAACAACGCACACAACATAATTACCTCTAGGTGAACTTGGAAACCCTATCATGAAATCCATCGTAACATCATCCCATTTTAACTCTAGAATGGGTAACTGATGTAACTGCACTGCTGGTCTCTGATGCTCCGCCTTCACCTACTTACAGGTGGAACACCTTTTAACAAAAACAGCTACATCTCTCTTCATACCCAGCCACCAGTACTGATGTCTCAGGTCACAGTACATCATGGTAACCGTGAGATGAACTACCCAAGCTGATGCATGAAACTCCCGCATCAGCCTCTCGCTTATATCCCCTAGAACCCATACACATCCATGGAAACACATAACTTCATCATCGCCTATCATCCAATCCGGAAGAGGGTCCTACCTTTCCACTGACTCACGTAGAACATGGCCTTCAGAATCAGATAGCTGTCTAATCCTCACTCTTTTCAGGAGGGTAGAAGTCACAGCCAAAGAAGAAAGATAAGTTTTCCCCTGACTATCATGAACCTCCAAATGCATCTCAGAGAACAAATCCATGAGGTTCCACTCATCACTGGCCTCCTGCACTGCCTGTATCTCAGTCATCCTACTCAGTGCTTCATCTACCCAAGTGTATAGGAAAGCTCAAAATTGAATGACTGAAGTTATTCGACCCACCTTCACTGCCTCAGATTCAAGTCACGTTGCGTAAAAATATTTGAGACTTTTGTGGTCAGTGAAAACCACAAAATTTTCTCCCATTAGATAATGTCTCGAATAGTGAAACGCTTGAAAAACTGCTGCCAACTTGAGATCATGTGTTGGGTAATTCTTCTCATGTGTCCTTAGCTGCTGAGACCCGTACGCAATAACTCGATCTCTCTGCATCAACACTGCTCCCAGCCCAATCCCTGATGCATCACAGTAAACTGTATAGATCTTTCCCCGCTCTCAGAGTATCAGGATCAGTGTAGATGTCAACATTCTTTTTAGGTCCTGAATGGTTTTCTAGCAAGCTTCTGACCAAACAAAATTCACACCCTTCATAGTCAAGCCTGCCAACGGTGTTGCTAAGCGGGTGAAGTCATGAATAAAGAAAACGTAGAAACCAGCCATCCCTAAGAAACTTTGTATCTCAAACACGTTCTTAGGCTACTCCTAGTAAACTAATGCTCTCTCCATCTCTGGGTCACGAAAACTCCTACCTCTGAGATGATATGACCGAGGAAGTGTATCGGGTCCATCCAAAAGTGGCACTTTGAGAGATTAGAATATAGCTGATTATCTCTCAGTGTACTCAATACGATCTCAAGATGGGTGGCATGGTCATGTAGAGTGTGAGAGTACACCAAGATGCCATCCACAAATACTACCACAAAAGAGTCCAGAAAAGGATGGAACAAACGATTCATCAGATCCATGAAAACTGATGGCGTGTTCATGAGTCTGAATGGCATAACTGTATACTCGTATAGACCATACCTACTCCTGAAAGCTGTGAGAGGTATATCAGATGGTCTAACGTGTAGTAGATGATATCTTGATCTCATATCAATCTTCGAGAATACTCGTGCTCCACGAAGCTGATCAAAAAGATCATCAATCCTTGATAAGGGATATCGGTTCTTAACCGTCAAATGCTTCAGCTTCCGATAATCCACACAAAGTATGAGGGTACCGTCTGCCTTCTTCACAAAAAGGACCAGAGAACCCCATGGAGAAGTACTTGTTCGGATGAACCCCTTTGCGTATAACTCCTCTAACTGCCTCTTGAGCTCCTGCAACTCAGGTGTAGCCATCCTATATGGAGGAATGGACATCGGTGCTGCTCCTGGAACAAGCTCAATAGAGAAATCCACCTCTCGATCTGGAGGTAGACCCGAAAAGTCATCCAGGAAGACATCCCTGAAAAGATCAATAACTAGAGGAAAATCCATCTGACAAGTCCCCTGATCATCTAGATATAAGCTCACAATCTGGGCTATGACTCCACCTCATCCACGATGCTCTGGTCCAGCTCGACTCGCCAGAACATCCCATTCTCCCTTGTATAGAAACTATTTGCCCTCTATTGACGTGAAACTCACCCTGCGACGATAGAAATCCAAAAAGGCTCCAAAGGGAACCAACCAATCCATCCATAGAATGATGTCATAGCTTTTCATTTCTAAGACATAGAGGTCCCAAATGAAGTGACACCCACCAACCTCAAGGGGCGCTCCTTGCACTGATGCACACCATCCATTCATGTCCTCAACGGAGTGTCTAGTGCCATGATATCAGAAAAAGTAGAAGCACAGATCCCATGGCTCTCCACAACGGATACAGATATAATACTATGAATAGCACCCATATCAAAAAGTACTGAAGATAAGACAAAAGCTACTAAAATAGTACCTATGACTGTAGAAGGTCCGGTATCCTGCTCCTTCTAGGTCTGTTGCATCACATACACCTTCCCAGTGTCGCGGCCCTGTGATAGAGCCTGGCTACCCTGAGCTATCACGCCCTACTACCTCTGAGATCCTAGTGTCTGGGTACCATGGCCACGACCACCATCTCTGCCTGCACACCCAGACGTATTCCAATTCCATGACTGGTAAAAAGCCACCGGTCCTTCTCCCACACGTGGATTCTTCACAGAACCCCTATCACTAGCCACTAGTGGAAGCACCCAGAAAAATCATTCCAGATGACCCATCTTGCTTCAAGCTTGGCACTCCACTGGGTCTTGTGGAAACGGCGGTCTCTTGTGCCCCTCTCTACCACACTGGTAGCACCTGATTGGGCCACCTGAAGAAACTACCATGATGGTACTGCCACCCTGAGAGAAGTCCATCTGTCTCTTCCTCTTGCTAGTAGATATAGTACCAGTAACTGGTGATGAACCTCCCTAGACCACACAACTAAATTCTCTATGGTTCGTCTCTATAATCAGTGTCTGGTTCAAAATAGCATGTATAATAGGCAACCAAAAGACATTCACCAGCGCTCAGATTCCATACCGAAGACCATCCTCAAAACTTCTAGCACTCAGTGTCTCATCACCCACTAGCACGGTTGAAAATCACTGATGCTCAGTGAAACGAGCAGAATATTCCATCACCGACATAACACCCAACTGCAGATTCATGAACTCTCGAGCTCTATCTACTCTCAGTGTCTATGGGAAGAAGAATTCATAGAAGACTATGTGAAAATCTTTCAACACCATATCCCTATGATGCTTTGAAAGGGTGGTAACATCCCACCACCTCTTGGCGGAATCAAGCAGCATATATGTCATGAGCTTGACCCTCTGCCCTGGAGGCGTCTCAAGATGCTTGAAAATAGTCTGCATCGACCCCAGCCAAGCCTCTGCAGCATGTGGTCCGCCATCCCATGAGAACATAAGCGGATGCTGCTGCTGGAAGATACGTGTCAGCTCGGCCATAGATGTGGCAGCCTGCGGTGCTCCATGAATGGTCTGAATGAACTGCATAAAGCCTTCACTGAACTGCGCCTTCACGCTTGTGTCTGATATATTAGTCGGCGCTGCATTCGGCTCTGCTGGAGGATCAAATGGTAGCCCCTGGACCACCATCTCTATAGTAAAGTCATAGCCGCTCTCCTGGAAAACAATGCGTGGTCTTATAGGTGGAATGACACTACAAGGTCAAAATAATGCCTTAGATGCAAGATTATTAAGGCTGAAACGAAGAAACAACTAAGGGAATAAGAGGAATAAGGAATTCAAAATTTTGAAAAACAAGACTACATGACGTGTATACTGACTACACAGCGTGTACTTGACTCCCGTTCTCCTTCCTGGGTCTTTCTGCATGGCTAAGCCACACGGCACCCATTTGAACAAAACTACACGGTGTGTATATTATCTACACGATGTGTATGGTGTTATTTCCAACTGCCTGTGTCGCTTGTGACACATCTGACTACTCGGCTTGAAACTCCATGGCGTGTTACAGCCACACACGGAATGTAAAATACCCCGTTTCCCAATCACACGGCTAAGTCCAAACGGTCTGTCCTCGGACAAGACTACACATCGTATCCGACAGGTACACGGTGTGTTCGAGGAACGGTGACATCGACCCGTGTTATTAGTTACATGGCCCAGTCATTAGGTTACACTACACACAATGTTCATCATTGACACACCATGTTCTCTACAGGAGTTCACCGCCCCGTGTTGTTAGTTACACGGTCAGACTCAAGGTCAACACAACATGACGTGTATATATTGTAATGCCCCGACCCCAGCTACCCAGAGTCGGTTCATTACTTAGTAACATTGGCATGATCACAAAAGATCATGTCTCGAAAGACCGATTAGTGTAGTAGCCTTGGAAACACTATATACATTCGTAAAAGTTACATTACATCATAAAGTGAAAAACTACAATAACAAAGTCTCCACAGTCCACACTCATATCCTCTTCTCACAATCCCTGCAGGTCATTCATAAAATACATCTTCACATCCTAGAGTATTTGGGAAGGTTTTGGCCGAGCCAAATGGATTTAATGTGTGAATGAGGTGGTAGAGGTGGGGGCCTTTTATAAGAGGAGAGGATGGGCTCTTTTGGAAAGATTGAAATGTTACATTATTATACAATTATTTTCGGATTCTAAAGGTCCCAAACTTAAATAATTCGTGGATAAGGTGATAAGGGTTCGAAATATACCCATCCAATAGTCATTGGAAAAGTGTAAGCCTTGGATGATGCAATATCTTCTCATTTTATTTAAATCGTTAAATAATGAGGTCATCGCTGCATCATAATGATGTCATAAATAATTTAATTTATTTAATGTCTAAAAATTATAAAAAAACACTATGATGTAGAAAATATTTTTAGATTTCTAATGAATGTTTATAGTAAAACATTGGACTTGTGTAACCCCACTTAAAAACTGTTTTAGTAAAATAACTCATGTTTGTGTCAATTTAATTTTAACATTAAATAAATATATATTAATGTCATTTTCCAACTAAAGTGGCTCCATGGGGTCCCCAAGTTGACCCATGGGTTGTCTGGGTCGGCCATGACTCATCCAATAGGAGTAGTACAAGTGTCATGCTCATCTCATATTATTAAAACATTATTTGTACCTTAAACTACACTAACTACCTCTAATCGCGATTAAGAACTTAAAAGTTACTATTCACCAAAAAATTATTTTAATCTCATTGAACCAAATATTACTTCTTAATGAAAACCATGTATGTCGGATTTTTGAAAATCAAATCACAGAAGTGGTAATATTTCATTTAAACGAAAAATCAGTTATTTCACTACCACTTAGTGGTTTCACTATTCATCAAAAATTGAAGTTTTTCAGAACAATGCCAAAATTTCACCCTAATCTATAATAGATATTCCGAATTCAAAAATGATGACTATTTTAAAAAATTACAAACATATATGTTGCATTAATTAATTTTATAATTAATTCCCGTTGTTACAACAAATAGCGTGTTTTTAAGAAACAATTTATATCAAAAGATTGGCAATTGTTTATGTCCAATTTCATTGTTAAATTAATTATAATGACCACCATTGGATAAAATGGTAAAAATATATTCTAATTATACTTTAAAACCACTAAATAGTGTAACTTATCACTATAAATTATTTTGATTAAAAAAGTTGTTTTATGTTTTTTTCACCATTCATAAAATTTTTGAAGTTCTCAGAAAATTACAAAAAATTCAACATAGGCTAATTTCAATATTAGGAATACAAAAATGAAGTCCATTTTGAAATATAAAATTTCTATAAATTTAAAAGGTGGTTATTACTACTCATAACGGCTACTTTGATTAGACGCGGTGTTTTAGAACTCGACGTTGCGTACAATGCAAGCTATTGTATTATTGAATGAGAAGCGTATCGTGGAAGCTCGGGGTGTTACATATATGGTACACGACATGTTTTACCCAAGCTCTTCCCTACCCCGTGTTGCCGCCCACAAGGTTTGTGAGACAAGAAAAGACTACAAAACGTGTATGCAGAGTACACTGTGTGTACTTAAAAAGTTCATTTTTCTTCTTGAACAGCAGGCCATACATGGCGTGTTTAAAAATACTACATGACGTGTATACTGGGTTTCCGGACAGTATGCCTCAGAAACTACCCTGGACCCCAGAAAATATCGAAAAACAACAACTATGTGTCAAATTCCAACCCCTGAGGGCCCATACTCCCCACGAATCATAGTTTGACATCTTATCTGTGTTATAACAAAATAAAAAGTCAATGATCCACCAAATTCCGGTAAATGGGGGACCATACTCCCAAAAAACCAACATTTGGCATCCATTCTTTTATAAACATGCTCACAAGAAAATACCCTATCAAACAGCAGGTATTTTATCAAGCAGCTATCACAACATCATGCTTTTCTACCACAACAACTATCACAATTGCATGCAATTTCAAATGAACCTACATTGCATGGAACTATGCATGACATGTGATTTCTAGCATGTGGATATAGGATGCATGAGATGGAATACCCTCATCTAATCAGCATGCAACTAAATAGAGCCCACAAATAAATTATAACAACAAAATCTCAAGTGTGTCACCCAATGGTGAAAAAAAATCAACTTTAAAGTTTGAAAAATCATAAATTTCCAAATTACGAGGTAGAATCGATTTTCACTGTACGTGGGTTAGCTACGCTCGGGCACAGCTTATTACCAACTACCGTTCGGCCTATCCCTGACTAAGGCTCCAAACAGTAAGTCAATGAAAAGAACCTACCTCTGATATCACATTGTAATGTCCCAGTTCCAGGTGCCCCGAACCCAGTTCTCCATGTGACCTCAAGTGCATTTCCCCAAATGCCAGAGGCTACCGACTAGCAGCGAGTGCCCAAGTATGATAGTGGGGAAACTATGCCCTCATTTGTCAAAGTGTAGCGCAACGGAATACGAAATAAAACATACAATGAACATCGTATGTAGTAAAACATACACAACTTAAATAAACAACCTCAGTGGATACAACAAACAATATATGAATAATGATGCTACATATATCAGGATTTAATAAAACATCTAGAACATGTTATACATCAATATTGTACAACAAAATCAGAGTACAGAAATACAAAGCAAAACAACCAGCAGCGGCATCGCGAGCCTAGGCTCGGTCCCATGCCCTCCTACTCCTCAGCAGCAATGATGTACCTGTATAGGGACTCTTTACCCTATCTACACCTGCAGTAACGTAATCTTTTTAGGCCGAAAATCCTGACCCCAACTGGGTGTGAAAAATATATCTCAGTAGGCACCCAAAAAAGGAAAGTTCCCAACTGCGTGTAAGCATGCAACAACAATGTGCAATAGTAAAATGCAATAAAGTAAGCAGTAATGATAAGTAACTAACTTAACAATTAAATTTCCATTTTATTATTCATTTAATCCATTAAATATTAGAAATAACTTCAATGCATTGCTATGTAAACAGTCCGTGTCCTCATACAAGAAAAAACTTACCCTCAAGTAGGCAAAATCCAACTCGCAGGTATAGCCCTCAGGCATAAAAGAATTTTCCCTCAGGCATAGGAGGTGTCGCCCTCAGGATCAGAAGTCAAGCCCTCAGGCCTGAAAGGTTTCCCTCAGGAGAAGTAACTACAGCCCTCGGGTTAAATAGTACAGTGCCCTCAGGCTAATGACAACAATGCACTCAGGCTAAACAGGTAACTGGGCCATCCCCAACATGTAAACAAGCAGTAAACAAGAAATTCCTCTCAAGGAAATTCTATAATTACTACATAAAAGTCATACCCTCGGGTATCCTGGCCAAATGGATAAATAGTGGAACACACACCCGGGGTGGTTCCTGATCCAAGAAACGATCCCAAACAGTAGTTTTACAAATTATTCAATTACCTTTATAGTTCTAGGTAGTTAATATAGTCATGGCTTTAGCCACACGACACCCCAACATGGGTTTGTGGCAAAAAAATGCACAGAACACATGATAGTTGGAAAAATTAAAACAATTCCACCTACCTTATACGCCAACGAGCGGTATACCAAAACATCAACTCCAGAAATGCCTAAAAAAGGCATAGATCTTCCAAATAACAAAATTCGCTTAACCTCAAATAGCTCCCATTAGGATAAGAATTGGTAAGAAACACACTAGGAGAATAGAGGGCTTACCCCTGCGGTTCTAACGAGATCGTCTAAGGCGGAATCAGATTCCATATGAACACCCAGCGGATCTTCGAAGGTTCCATCATCCTCTCTTGAGGTCTCCTCCCATTCTAAGCCTTCCCTGTGAACAGTAGAGGCTACTGCCCGATTTAAGAAAAAAAAGTACACAGCGTGTACTTCAATCATTTAATTGTTCCTCTGGTGGCATTGTCATACTATTCACCCGTCGACATGAGTACACGACATGTACTTCTGAGTACATGGCGTGTACTGTCGACCAGCTGGCGGATACTCCCCAGCCTTACTCTTTGTCCTGCAGACTGACTATACGGCCTGTATAGGACCACAACACAGTGTGTAGTCGGTTCCTACACCCTTTTTCACCGACATGGCTACACGCCCCGTATACTCACCCCAACATGGCCAGAAGTACACGGCGTGTACTTCCAAAATTTAGGATTTTTCCCCATTTTCCATATTTTAATAAAAACACTAAAGGATAAGAGAAAATAAGAAGCTCGTACATCAAAGATAAGAACCGGGTTCTTACATATAGGATAAAACCCTACACAATAATATCACTATACCAATGTAGAAGATTTATATTATACATCATAAGATCCATGGAAGGTTGACACAACTATTAGTTGTTGATGAATTATGTGTGGAAGAATATGAAGAGATTGAGTAAAAAGTATTTTTTTTAAATTCATATTGATCATTATAAGACTAATTTGTATAGACTATTTATAATATTCATGATACAACCTTAGAAGATAGATTGGAATTTGAAATCAAAATACAAATAAATAAAGTGGAACAATGGTATCTAGATGAATCTAGTAGAATTATATCCACCCCAGTCAAAATATTAATGGGTTAATTTGAACAAGTTACGACTATGAAATAATATCAGGTAATGGGGGATACATTAACATGAGCTTTGGAAGACAGATTCCCTACACTTATAAATATTTTATTAATCATGATATCTTATCATTTCATTATAATCGTTAAAATTTATTAATGATAATCTATATCTTGGACTAGACCCAAACACATCGAGTATAAAATATTCATATAGGGATTGATCCATTTGTTTTTATAATTTTTCTATTTATTAATTATTTATTGAATTCCATGTGGTGTTGTGTGAAGGGAAAAAATTATAATATTTCATATTATCAAAAATAAGGGTTCAAATATAATGTGGGGAATTCCAATAGAGAAATATTTAGTAAAAGGATCATAATGATTCACCCACTATCAGAGTAACTGGATGATCTAATATGAATTTCTAGTTGAATATTATCTCATTAAGGACTCATATGAATGAATTTCTTTTCTTTATAAAATTTTTTTATCAGATATATATGGATTAGATATTTTAGTAAGAAATAATATTTCATAGTTATGAAAATTTAATTCTCATCCATATCAAAACCAAAATAGAGTTTTAGCTAAAACATTAATGAATAGGTATATGTAATAAGAAAATAAGTTACAGAATATTTCAAATAAGGAATAACGGAAAATTTTAATTAAATATATTTAATTTTTGAGTTCATATGAAAAATGAATTGAGAATCATAAATTTGATGAATAGAGATCATATAGTAAATAATATATGTCTATTGATTCATTACAATACATCTAGATTATGGTAAAGGATTACATTACGAATGTTGAAATTAAAGAAACCCCTTATATATATATAAATGAATTTATTAATGAACTACATAATGATAAATCACAATTGATAATCGAAAAAAATCCATTTAAAACAATTTGACACTAAATTGTAAGATTGAATTAGTCCCATAAAAATGGTGCAACCCATGGGGAAAATGTTTTTTTATTGAAAGATAAATATAACATGATTCAATAATAATTGAATTTTTTATTATAAATCCAATATTAATGAGAGTTATGAAGGGGAGACCCATTCTTTAGAATAAACTCAAAATTATGTTATTGAAGTCAAGGATTTATAATTGATGTTAAATGCCAAAAGAAAGATGGACCATCATAATTATATGAATGAATGAATAACATGAATGAGGATAATATTAAGATGATGAATTTATAATGAAATTATAGATTTATATTAGTTTATTTTGATAGAAATATCAGCAACATGAAGTGTCTTGAATAGGAAGTCAAATTGATAAATAAGGAAGTGACACAACCAAAATCTTACCAGAAAACTAAGAAGATATATGTTTCCATGAATGATTATATTTAGTCGGTTTCTCCCAAATAAATCATATTGATATTAATACATAATTTATATCACTGATTTATCTCTCTATACTTAGCTCAAGGAATGTTTTTCTTGTAATGTATGTTTATACTAAAATTGTTTCATATTTTAATATATGATGGAAATGAAAAAAAAATATGGGAGAAAAAATTATAATTACTCTATAATTACATAGATTGTGGATGATATCATTTTTGAAATTATATTCTACGAATGAGGATCCCAAATCATTGATTATTCTAATGAAAATGTACTAGGGTTTCATACTAGAAATATTTTTTTTAAATAGAAAATAAAGGATAACTATCCATTATTAGATATTATGAATGCTTAAGAATACATATTTTTTTTAAAACATTCCAACTAATTAAAATTAATGAATTCATATATTTATGTGGGTAATTTTTCAGAAATTATAATTTTCATGCATCATGAAAAATTTATTTTCTAAAAATAGATTTTTGTGTCTTGAATATTTTATGAGAATTGAAATAAAGGACTTCATTTTTATAAGGATTTATAAAATAAATATGTCAATATATTATCATGTAAAATTAGAATAATATGGGAATTGTTTTATTAAAGTGAAACAATGAAAATAATATGATTATTTCTTAGGGTATAGATAATTTATGAATGAAAAAAACTACACCAAAGAAGTCTACAATGGTTGATGCTACACTTATGAGGAAATTAGTATTGCATGGAATATATAGAGAAATGATATACTTTTGAAAATAGATTATGGAATTAAATTTTATAGGAATCATGATAATGAAATAAAGAGAATCAATCCAACAGTGAAACATGATGATAGGTTTCATGGAAGTGAACTTTGAGGAATTTCAAATTTCGTAAGAGGTATCAAAAGTGGGAAACTAGAATATTGGAGATAATATATATGAAAGATAAATAAATGTTTCTCCCCTTATAATAAATATATTACACATGTACCTAGATATAAGTAGGTGATGATCATTAATCTAAAAAGAAAATTGAATCCATATAGAAGGACTTTAAATTTGGGCATTTAATAAATTAACTCATGATTTTTTGGTTATCATCATTATAAATAGAAAAATAAAATATACAGAAAGAATAAGAATATGAATGATCCTGACCTAATAAATAGAATAGGGATATTCATAATAATAAAGAATTTAAAATTTTCAAATGTACATTGTTCCCCATGGATGATAAAATCTAGAAAATCAAAGGAGGTGAACGAAAAAAGATTTCTCATAAAAATTGAGTAAAGATGAAGCATATTTATTTTGAAAAAAATATTATAGGAATTTCTGTCAATAAAAATTAAAGTATATTCCACTTTATCATTTTATAAGTATTTTAGTTCATCCTTTTGTAGTGAGACAATGGATGTACTTACTGGGGAAGAACATAATAAATGTATTGAAAGTTGTGTAATTGGAAGAGTTATACAACATGGAGTGGTTTATGAGTTTCATGTTTTTTCTTTGAAAAATTTCATTTTTTATAAATGTATTCATCAAGGTCACCATGGAGTATACAAACCATGATAAATTATAATGGACTGTATCCACTAAAGGGTAGTTGAAATGAAAAATAATTATGATCATTTTATAAGTTGTTAATCTAGAAATATATATAGTATTAAAAGGATGATAATATTGAATTAGGTTAACCAAAAATTCCCTTTCAATCGATGATAGAATAAAAAATAATTATTAAGGTGGTGTATGTTATGCTGGATGATAGTCTGAAGTGGTATAAAATTTCATTCACCTGAATATTTTGTTGTGTTATTTTGTTGATTTTATGTAATAAATTCGATGAAAATATTCTTGAGTATCCCTCTTAAAGAGATAACTCAGTGGGTATATCTATTTGTATATATTTCATCATTTTCTTCCACGGTTAATCATTCTTATTTTTAACAGTGGTCTAGAATAAGTAAACATAAATATTATTTTTTGGTAGCTCATTTCATAGACATGTGTGAATTTATCTGTCTCTCATTTGGATCATATTTTAATAATGTTTAGAAGATGAAATTTCAATTATAAGAGATTTAGGAGGGTTTTTATACAGTTGATGAACCATACAAAATTGAATTTATTGCAAATAAGTGTGATAAAAAATGAGATCATATGAATATAAATTTAATTAAACCACTAAAATGTACTATATAGTGATAATAAAAAATAAGTAGGGGTATATAAAAGTATAAATTTTTATTATTTCATTATTTTTTGTTTTTTATTAAGATAAATAACAATATATATGGTTATAGAGGAAGATCTTATCGAATGAAGATGTTGAATTATGAGATACGACATAGTGTTCTTATGGATCATGTGTATTGATGATTTCTTCCATTATACATAATGATGTAAATAAATTCAAATGTTGGGGAATACTTTTAGATGAGATAATTTTTATTAATATAGAATCATCCGATATATAATTTTTTGTAAAACTAAAACTATTGAATATCAATGAAAACTATCAATGTATGATGGAAGAACACAATAAAAAAAATATCCTTATGAGTTATGAATACATGTAATATGAATGTAGATAATTTACCCATTTTCATATGATTAATAATAATGTAAATTTATCTTATATATTTATACATTGAAGATACTCCACAAGATTGAAAAACTCAGATAGAAAATCCAAATAAATTTTAGTAGTCTATATGTAATTTTACGAAAGCTACATGTTTATGTGTGTATTATAAGTTGAATTGAATTAGGAAGATAATATATAAATGATGATTAAAGGTAAATATTTATACTAGTACAAAATTTAAAGATATGTCATAGATGAATAATGAGTGTATTTCAATGATAAACGCAAGAGAATTTTTTAAAAGGGTTTCTATCAAAACATAATAATTTTCCATAGATATGTGTTGAATTTGATGGAAAAAATTTATAATATGTACACATATGATTCTATTAGGATGATACAAAATAAATTCTCTATATTTATTAGGAACAATTACTCTTTTTTTGGAAGTAATACGGAGATACTGAACCTATTTAATATGGTATGTGTGGTCATTTTTAAATGTAATTTCTAGTAGACCATACAGAATAATGTATTCCTAAATTTTAGAAAAGTAAATATCAATTATTATATAAAAAATAAATTTATAGATTATTATTGATACACTCCTTAGAAATATGGAAAATTGAAAAAATATTATGTAATTTATCTTATTCCAATTTTTTATGAAGAACTATGTGGTGAAGTTGAAATTGGATAAATTGAAATATATATTCAAGGCATAATAGTTAACATCGGTATATATAATATATTTTTATGGCTCATATAGAAATGTTGCAAATGAAAAATAAATTTTTCTATAAATTTGTGTTCACATGAGAATACACAGGGGTACCTATGAGTTGAAAAAGAATAATAGGATAAGAAAAATAAGAATTATATTAATAAGTAAGAGAAAAATAATCCTCATATGATAGAGTTTCAAGAACCAGAAATTGAAAATTTGTTTAATCTCACTACTATACATAAGCATATCAATATATTACATAAGGGATTCTCAACGAGAATATGAAAATTTCCAAAATTAATACTCTGATATATTAGAGTGAATATTTTTATGTAAGGGTTAGATATTTTATAATATGAAGATATTCTAATAATTAAATCCAATAGTTATGTGGATAAATTATAATTTGATCATTAACTCCTAAATAACATGGGCTGACAATTAAATATTGATTTCAATTGAGATTAGTTGAGAATTATGATAGGGGATAATGGAATAATATTTCATAATTTATAAAATAAAATATTTTAAATTAATTTTTGAGATCAAAACATGATATTTTATTATGACTATATTTTGACCCATTTTATTCGAAGAATTATAAATTAGATCACGTGATAGAGATTTTTGTAGATTTCAATATTTAATTAGGAAAATAATATTTTTATGAATCTATGATTATTTAAATATTATGGTGAATATAATTATATGTGATATGTTTTAGTGTGGAACTCGATAAAAGATAAATCTAAATATATTTTTGTTAGAAAAATAAAAATTGAGAAGTGAAACTATACAATATTACTTGATAGGGAGTTATATATCAATGAGAGTGAAAAAACTTATTATGAAAATATTATATTGTGTGTGGAGGAAGAATAATAATAATATATTGATGTCCTTCCATGTAATTTACATACATCATTGAAGATGATCCATATGAATAAATAGAATAAATATATAAGGCTGAAACAAATTCCATGTGTTGATCGATTTCATGTCGAATAACATGACGATGTATGAGTAATAAGACAATGTTATGAAACATTTTTGTCTTGACATGTTGGTCATTATGATAATTAGTTCTGAATAAGAATATATATATGCATGATATAGTAATAGAATATTAATATTATATCAATGAACCCTTCTCGATAAATTTAGAGGTGAATTATAGAAATGAGGGATCTAGTACTATTAAATCTATAAAAAACATAATACAAAAATGATTTTAGGATATAGCTAATATCATGTGATTGCTTTCCGTTGAGGATTAGCCCTTCCAATGGATTAATAATGATACCTTACCACCCATTATAAATTATGATTTAATATGACTGCCCTATTCTTCTATAATATCTTTATTTTAATAACGATAACATATTTCTTGGAATTGGAACAAACTAAACATTGATTAAATAAAAACATGGGGATCAAAATATGATAAAAAATTGTTACATGTTTCTATATCATTCTTCTTTACAACATTGCATAACGTGTTCTATGTTTTTTTACACATTGGACGATCCATATATTTCAACAGAGATAAAAGAATAAATATTAATAATGTAAATTAAAATTGATATTATGTCAATAGAAATGATCACAGCATTTGTCCCCCTTCTTTTAGTGGTTGAACAATCTGTTATGTACATAATAATTTATTTAACATAAATAATTAATGCAACTCTGAAATTAAAATTTTTATAAAAATACTTCCCTCCAAATAAACAGTAATATAAATTTAAATATTTAAATATTTATATTTCCTTGAAATATTCTTAGAATAATTATATATAACATATAATATTTTTCTTATCATAAAATGTGACACATTATATTTTATTGGGAATATTAATTGAATAGTAACAATAATCAATATTTCTAGACAAGATATAATTAAGAAGAGTGGAGACCAATAATAAATATAAAATTTATTTTATCTACACTTTTTCCCTTAAATATCCATGAACTTTATTCTCACATATGATATATGAGTAGAGACCACTCTTGATTCATCCATTCTAATCTTTTTTAATAACAAAAAAGCATACATTTCTTGTGATTCTGATATATTATTTTCTATATTAATAACATGTAATCCTACAAAATTATACTATATCAATTATTATAAATAACTAAAAATTATTCTCTATTTAGGTAGAATTTTGTTCATAAGTTTCTTCTTTGATTTTGTAATAAATAATTTCATGACAAATACAATAATTATGAGTGATTTATTGTGGTATAAGTTGTCATAATTATTATAATTCTCCATTAACACTTCAAATTTATTTCACATTAAGATATTTTATAGTATTAAATAATATATACTTGGTTACTATTAGATACTATAAATTTTTTCTTCAATTTCCACATTCATAAAATATTCAAACTTGTAATTAATCCTATTATTTATTCAATGTCAACTAATTTCCAATGTTCACTAATGATAAAATATTAAATTTCATTAAACTAAAAAACATTGTCATTATTATAAATATGCCTCTGAAGAATATTTTTATTTATTTATTCAATTTACTTGATAAAATTTATCATCAAATTATATTCCCTCAATTTTTAGTGATTCATTTCATTCAGTATAATCTTTGTTTCATTCTATATAACATTTATTATTGATATATTTTCTAAAAAACACTTCATTCTTGCCATATTCATTGATAAAAGAAGTGGCACTAATTAAAATGTATCATTTTTCTTAATTTAATTTATCATCTTCTCTATCATTACTATGTAATCATTATTTTTTATTTTTAAATTTTTTTTTTCTCAAATTGAAAAATATTGATTGTGTGATTATAAATTATCATATTAATTTGGGATTACACAATGTTCTATTATATCTAATGATATTTTAACATATTTCTACATGTTTCTCATTAAATGACCCAATGTATCTATTCTTGTTTTATGTTCTATTATAAAATTGATGTTTCTCAAAAGAAAATACCAAAATGATCATCCAAAACCCTTAAAATGTTCTTAAATATCAAAAGATCTTGTGAATTACATGACGTAAAAAATTAATTAAATTATATGAGTAATATAATCATAAAATATAATGAGATTGTAATCACTAGTACTGGAGCTGAAGATAATCATGGAACACACATCTAAATGTTTGAACTAAATATGTTTCTCTTTGAGGATGTACACTTCCTAGTAACTAATGACTTCCATTTTCACATTGTGGAATTTTTCACAAGGTATATATCAGTCAAGATTTATCATTAGTGGAGTCATTAAATTTTTATAACAAAAAAAAATTTCTATGGACTTTTGAACAAAATATCCATTTATTTTATATAAAAACTAATTATCATCTTTCATGTTCTTTTAATGTGATCCTCTTCAAATTTATATGGAAATCATTTAGAAATTGATTCATTTTCACATCATAGAGATTATTCCATCCTTTAATATCTTTATGCAATATCCATTCTATTTCAAGATCACATAATTACTATTTTTAGATATCCAAGAGATACTCAATAAATTTTTAATTATCCCCTTTATGAGTAAAACATCATTGGAATTATTTTTTATTTAAACAATTATGGTTCTTTTAATCAATATTATATTTAGTTATCCACCGTCGTTGAATGTTACATATCCCACATCATAACTACAAATATATTTCAAATTATTATTTTTTTATATTAATGTGTGATGAGATTCCATTATCATGTATCTATGGATAACTATTTTTAAATACCACTAGATTTAAGATATATCTATTTATAAATAAATTTTATTTGTATTAACATTTTTTACACACAACATACAGTCAAAAAGATCAATGAAATTATATAGAAAAATTATTATTTAATATGATGTTAATAACATAGATGATGGATTCAATGGTATTCATAGGAAAATATAATTTATGAAAAATTTATATTTTACACTTTTATAAAATCAATAAATTAGATATCAATTAATTTTAAATTAAATATAAATCATTTGAATGTAAATGATATTTTTTTTTCTGAAAAAACTTTTTTTATTCTGGAAATGTGTATTTTCATAATCAGATAAATTAATCATTGTAGGTTAATTAATTTAAATAAATTTAAATTTAATATATTCAATAAAATAATATAGAACACATTTATTTTTTATATCTTCGAAATAATAATTAATCATATTTTAATTTTTTTGATTTTATTTTTCTAAAAAATGATTTCATATCATTTAAACACTAATTTTAAAATTGATTTATTCCTCCTAGAGAAATTTAAAAATATATAAAGGATCTCATATTAGGAATTAGGATACTAAAATTTAGTAAATTGGTCACTTTTATTTGTTATCATTATGAACAGAAACCTTGTTAAATATTTTTTTACCTTAGTAGTGGTAAATCAATAAAATGTTGTTAAAACACTAGTATATGGATTTAAAATATATCTAACACATGATTTTAACAAATTATATGAGTGGAGTACAACTATATTCATTCATGCCTTGAATATATTTCTACTTGGTTCTATTATTTCTGGATTATGAGTCCTATATTTTCTGTTGAAAGGAATAAACATAAAACATCACCCTATTAACTTAAATATCTCTAAAATTTTAACCTATATATAAAATAGGATATTATTGTATATAAATGATTATTTTAATGAATAATTATTTTTTCATGGTAATTTATTTTTAATTTATTGTGATTGAATATATACAGTAAATGCTAATCCAATGACGACATAGTAGATTAAAAATTGATAGAAAAATATAATTATGGATCATCAAAATACTAAAAGATATATTATTTGTATTAATTACTGTTATCCACAAATTTACAAGATAAATATGAAATATTATATATTTTTTAAATGATTAGATTTAAATTCCATCGTGTTTATTATGTTTTCAATGTCAATGTAATTGAATATTTCCAAAAAGCCCTTAAATGATATTCTATAATAAAAAATATTTTATGAACTCATTTACAATTCATAAAAGTCATATATTTGTCCACGTGAATCAAGTGTGGGTTAAAATGTTATCTATTTTACATTTATGGGTCACTTTTTATTTTATAGTTAAATTATTTACCCATAAATATTAAAAAAAATATATCATTATAATTTATAAAATTATTGATCAGGATAAAAATGTAGGACCCTGACCATGAAAGCATGTTTTCGGTTCTTGAAACCATTATTTTGGAATGGTTAATGTGCAGTAATCAAAACAAAATGTTTAGTATAGTAATATTGGTAAACAAAATACATATATTATTATTATATTAAAAACTAATACACAAATTAACGCATAATTTCATTCATTCGAGGATAATATTATTTCACAATAGCATATCCAAGAATATCTTTTTTTGTACACTTATTAGATTCTTGGTGAATGGAAACAAAATAAAGATCATATGATGTTATTCGTTTTTGTTAAGTTGAGTGGAATAAAAATAATTTAGTGAGAATAATAAATATGTCAAGGTAAATAACTAAATACACATTACATGGAATAAATAAACTAAGAGATATTGCATAATCAATATTGAATGGAAAATAAATGAAAACAAATTCCAATTACATAACTGAAAAATGAATAGTAAAAATAGGATGCTAAATAACTGATAATTAAATTCATCTATATATTTTTTTATCTTGATTTTATCCTGAAAAATAATAACCCAATATGAATGAATGAAATGCTTAATTATTGGGAAACATGTTTCCTAGGTACATGATATGTTTACCATAATGACATTTTTCAAATCATTATAAATATTTATGAGAGATGCCCCCATAAATCCAAACTAAATTACTCATCCTAAGAGACAACCGATGCATTGAGGTGATATCTATAACCCTTTCCCACTAGTGTCTCTGCTACACAGAGAAATCCTTATATACTAATTAATCGATTGAATTAATGAACAATGTTACCGATCAAAAACCCATATCAAATAAATGATACCGAATAATAAATACTTCCATATTTAATAAACAACTGTAAAGTACACACTATATGTAGAAATTGTATAGGTTTTAGGCAGGTTATCACATCAATGATAAATGAGATGTATAGTTATGGAAATTTAATTATCGATGATCAATGAAATGCCAATATTTCAAAGGTAGGTTAATGAAATCAAAAATGATTCAAATAAGTGAATTTGAATACTTTTCATGGTCAAAATAATATTATAATATATAGGAAAATTATAAAGATGGTATTAATAGGAAATATAAAAATTGTGTAAATATGAAGAATTTTTTCACTAAAGAATAAAAAGATCATTTCAAACATTGTTGAGTAAGATAAAATTTAAACTTTCCAATGTGTCATGTACACTATTGAAACATGTGATATACAAGCCCCGTGAAAGAATAAAATTAATTGAAACATTTAATATCAGGAGAATAATGAGATTAATGACATATCATATAAAATTATATGTATATAATCCTCAAAATTAATATAGGGGTATAACATAACAGACATCTTTAATGAGGAAAATTATTCCATAACCATTACTGCATTGGTAAATATGTTACCACAAACCTCATGAAAGATATATTGTAAATTGGATATGTAAATTTACTTAAACACAAGTGAAATAATTAAACAATGAATTCATGGGAATTATATACAACACACAATGAAATAAAGTGTGGATATGGAATAATTCTCATAAAAATAAAAGTGAGACTAGAAATCCCTTTACAACTGTGGTAACATATGAATAAACGGACCCAAAAGTAATAATAATAAAATTATTCATTTAAATACCATGAAGATAAATTGATTCTTGATATTATAAATAAGAAGGTGTGTAGGTACACAACTAAAGTGATGTATATGGTGAATATGACTTTTATCTCACTCATTTAAAAAGTTAGATTACAATCCATTACCTTACACTTAATTTATACAAACATTATTTGAACTCTTGTATAATGATTTTAACAATGTCATTAAATTATAATATAAAATTATTAATATTAATTACCTCATATATTATTATTTTATAATATTTTATTACATCTATTTATATTCATTTTTTATCTTCACTACATTTCGTAATAATTTCTTTGTTTTTTAATGTGATTTGACATGTTGTTTTTTACAATTAAATAGATAATGAGTTAATAATATTATGATTATACACCAATTTTTATATATCATAATTTTTTATTTATTTTTATTTATAACAATCTATAAAATCTTGAGATAGGAAATGTAATGCAACATTCGTCGAACTGTTAGGTCGTATGAAAGAATGAATGACGTTTCAATTTTTTTCATATTGAAATAATACAATATAAAATATATATAATTATAATATAATTAAATTATAATATTTTTATCATATATATAATGTATTACTAATGAAATAGACCTTTATACAATCCATGTATTCATTGAGTGGGTCACATCTCTTTGAGGAGATGGTAGACAACACATCCACAAATGATGTTATCATATTCCCACAAAATGGAAAGCTTGCTGCTTTGTGTATAATGGTATTAAATAGGCATAAAAACATTGAACATATCATATATATCATATATGAAATATAAATTTATCATTAATACAATCTTCTAAAGGTAGTTCTAGATGAACAAATGACATCGGTTCGTGAGGCGGTAGTCCTCTATACACACAAATGATGATTGTGTATCCTATTTGATTGAGTTTTTTTATGGTGTATATATCACCCTTTCGAACATAAAATATAATGATATTAAAAATAATTATTTCATTATAAAAAATATATATAAAAATAATGTAATGGGTGTAGAAGCAAATGAATAAAAACTGATCATTGAAAAACATTACCTCTTATCCGGGTAACTCCTTTTTATTTATATGAAAAAACTAAAATTATTTTATTTATTACCAAAGTTATGATTTTTTTATTATTGGATGGATTCTGTGGATATATATTAATAGAGATTTAATATCCAAATCACCTAATATGTGTGAATACATTAAGGGATGTGTAAATATTTATATTGGGGAGTGGGATTCTTATAAATTTTTGGAAGAGGGAATTATAACAACTTTTTTCCCATTTCATCTAGCTCAACTAATAATAAAATTATATAAAAGGAATTATCTTGTCTAAATATGACCATTAAATAGGTTTTGTACATTTTTTAGTTAATTTTTTCATTTATGTTTAAGGTTTTGTCCCTAGTTAAGCTTGTTTTTTCTCATAACCACTTTAAGTAATATTTATTTATTTCTATATTATTATTGTAAGAAAAAATATTTAAACATTATTATAAATTATAATTTATTCATATTTTGAATATGTAATATAATTTTCATAATTACAATCAAATAAGTTGAATAATGTAATTTCAAATTAATCCCACAGACAGGATGGCGAAGCTGGGTTTTAAAGTAAAATGTTTTGGAATATTGAAATGATTTTAACACACAATATCAATGTAGAATTAATCCCAATAACTATATTGTATTAATATATGAAAAAATTATCTAATTATAATACTAATTCCACCGAATATATTATTTATCCTTATAACTTAATCGTAAAAAAAAGGTTATTTCAATTCAAATTCATTATTTTACAGTATTCCTCAATAAACAGATACTTATCAGAAGAAAACCAAAAATTAAACATAATATAATTATGAAATTAAAAATAAAAATAAAAAATTTATTTTTCCATATTAAATGTATTAATTCTTAAAAATATTTTTTTATGATCAGTGCAAAAAAATGATTAAAATTGAAATTATAAATATATTATGCATTAAGATGGATTTTTTCTTATCTTATATCTGAAAAATATATCAGATAAATGTAAAATCATTTTAATGAATATATAATCGAAAAATAATTATATATTTATGTGTTTTTATGTTATATAATATTATATTTGTAGTATTTCGAGTATTATATGATTTCAATAGAAGTCGGTATTGTGAGTAAATCAAGAAAACATTGTGTTGCTTCTAAAAAATGTTAGATAGAAAATTATATTTAGTCCAAAAAAATATTTTCAATTAATTGGGTGTAAAATTATCCCCACCTTAAATAAATTGTGTCCTTATAATTTGAACATGATCTCGGTAGTATGGGGTTTGATATTTGGAAATACCATTGTTGAAAACATGCATCAAAAGAAGGGTTGGTAAAACAACTTCTTAATAATATTAGATGGCATATAAATAGGGCATATATAATAGCACATAAATAGGTTACAAAGTATAAGAACATTAGTGGAATATAAATATATATTCTTAGGGTAAATAAAAAAATAATTATAACAATTGATTGGGGTTTTGGATCACAAATTGTTGAATGATCATTAGAAAGTGGATTACCTCAAAATATATAAAACTTTGAGGATATGAAAGGCTTTTTTTACAAACAAATATTCTATTTGAATAAAAAAATAGAGATATGTTTCCAAATACGTGATTTTTTTACTTATTAAGAATATAATGAAACATTCTTACATGATATATTTCAATTATCACAATTTCATTATTTGGTTGTGTTTCAATAAATTTAAACTACATCAATTACTCCCTGAAATAAAAATCTAATAGAAGAATTACTATTCTTGAAGTACTGATATTTTCATTTAATTGATCAAAATATCCCAAAAATATTTATTTATGTATTTTTATATCTATTTTCCTAAACCAATAAGTTTAATAAATTAATCACATTGATGAAGCACTATTGGTTCATCAATAATATTTATTTACCAAATTGTTTACTAAAAGACAATGTCCTATTAACCATGACATCATATAGGATAGTGGTAGGCAAGGAACCTTTACCATCCTTTGATTGTGGCTTGAAGCCCTATTTCTTCATCTGATTCAATGAGTTTTCCCCCTATATTTGGGTTTTACTTTTTTTAGATTTCATTAATATAATTCCTAAATTGCTTTCCAATAGTATTATGGAGATAATAAAAATGGAATTAATCCTTTAAAATCCTTTTTAATAGGGTTTTCAATGCAACCAAATATTTTAAATATCTTGTAAATTTATTTCTATATCAACTCTAATGTTTATCGGTACCTTTAAACTTATGCCTATAAAATTTAAATGGATAATTAATAAAATAATTATTTCCACTACAATATATTCACTGTATAAATTTTTCAAAATGTCCTTAATATTGGTATACTCTTATAAAATAACAATAAAATGGGATGTGTGAGACTCAAATCATATGATCACCCTTAATATAATAACCATATGAAAGTATGCATAATTATTATGTTATATAATATATATGTTTTTCTATGCTAATCCTGAATTTCTATCTTAAGTTTATGTTTCATAATTTTTGTTTCACAAAAATCTAGTTCCCATGGTTTTGACTAAAATATCTCAAATATAAATAGTATTGTAATACCATATAATTTAATATCTAGTGCCTAGTACCATTATATTGGCTTGTATATAAGGAATAAAATCCCGGAGGACCTTTTAGTTTATTAGTGTTGGTAAACTAGATACAAACAAGAGTCTTGTATTATAAATTAACAGACTGATTACAATATTCTTTCTTTCAAGGATATTTTTATTTACACATATCATATAATTTCATTCAATCTTAGTTCATTAATTTTATTCCTATTGAAATTAAACAAAGAAGGTGATATCAAATGTTCAGTAAAGGATTTGTGCTAAATATAAAATAAAAATTAAATTAGAATAATTAATATATAAAAGTATATAAATAAAAAAAATAATTCCTATTGTCAATTAAATGGGAGGTAGTGAATAAAAATATGTCAAGGTAAATAACTGAACAAACATTAAATTTATTTAACATAATATGGAATAGTCATTATTGAAAGGTGAAAAATTTAATAAAAATTAAATTAAATTAATAAAATTTTAATGAAATGAATTCATAGATTTTTTTCAACGTAAAAATATCATGTATATAATAAATAGAATACAGTTGAATGAAATTCATCAATATTGGATTTCCTACTTCCTACGTAAATCATAAATTTACCATCAAGAGCATTTAAAATACATTTCATATCATATTGTGTGGAAAAACTAATAATAGCCAATTGACTCATCCCATGAGGCTATTTATGCATCAAGGGGGTATCTATAACTAAGAACCACTTCTTTCATACCAATCCAAATAGTTCATTATATATCAAATAATCGATTTAATTCATGATCATTGTTCGATATCTAATATCTTTGTAAAATAAAAGATATAGATTTGTCCATATTTCCTCAGTTAAAAAAATAAGAGTAACGCACACACCATATGTTATAATGGTATAAATTTTATGAAATAATCACATATATGATAAATGATATTGATATCTAGGGGATATTTAATGTTAAACTATCATTGGAAAATAAATATTTATATGTGAAGTTAATGACAACTAAAATGAATCATGGAAGTGAATAAAAATATTATACTAAGTCAAAATAATAATAATCCATAAATATATTGATTATGGATTTTATTGATAGGAAATATAGACATTGTATTATAAATACGGGGTTTTTGTTCGATGAATATAAATATTTCTAAAAAATTTCAGGAAAATAAAATCTAATCATTCCAATGTATCCCAGAACACATTCCAATATTTGAATAATAAGACCCAATAAGGAATAATAATAATTAATATGTTTTATATCAATTGAATAAGGTTATTCATTATATATTATGTAAAAGGAGAAGTATATAGACCTCATAAAGTATGATAGTTTTATAATATAAAAATGTCTTAAAGAAAGAAAATTGTGACCAAAATCCATTACCGCTATGGTAACATTGATATTATAGACACCATGAAAAAGATATTATAAAATGTACATATTAATTAAAAATCTAATTTATTATAATCATACAATACATTATTAGTAATTATATACCAAAAACATGTGTCTTAAATATTGAATAATTATCTCAAAAATAAAAGTGAGAATAGAAATTCTTTTACAACTATGGTAATATGTGAATAAATAGACAAAAAATTAATAATAGAAAAATAAAACATTTAAGTTTTATTAATTGAAAAAAATTCATGATATAATATTTCAAAAGTTTCATAAGGTAGACCACACAAATAAATTTTGTGGTTAATATGAAACTTATATCGTAGATGTAAAAAGTGAGATGAAAATCAATTCCTTACACATCATTTAGTGGAGAATGATTTAACCTCAAGAATTAAGGTTTTATTTCTATTATTAAATTATAAATTGGCCTTAATAATATTTATAATATCATATATCATTATTTTATAATATTTATTTCCCTTATATTAATATTCTCCCATATTTTCATCATTTAGTGTAATAATTGCATTCTTTTTTGACTATGATATTACTTTTTATTATTTGTTGTTATTACATATATTTTAAAATCATCATAAAAAAATTAACGATTTATGTGAATATCTTATATAATTGGTATATACGTCTTTAGAATAATCAATAAATTTTTTTATTGGATATAAAAGGCATCGTTCAAGGAGATGGTACGCAATACATATGCATGAACACTATTTCAATTTTCTTGTCCTATTAAAAGAATAAAACTACATGATATATATATATATATGTGTGTGTCTTTGTGTGTTTGTGTGTATTATAATTAAGATAGAGTATATTAATAAAAAATATGGAATACTATTATTAAATTTAACCTTTATCCATTCAATGTATAGTGTTAACGAATCACACCACTATAAAGAGGTGTCCGTCAACCCATACAGAAATGATGTTATCGTATTCCTAAAAAATGTAAATCATGAAGGAAGGTGTTATAAAAGAATTAAATAATCGCGAAGATACTATAAATATCACATTTATCATATCTAAAATATAATAACATAATTATTACCAACCTTTATAGATGGTAATAGAAGAAGAAATTATATCAGTTTCGAGGGGGAAATGCATTGTACTCACAACATATGATTTTTTATCCCATTTTTTGGAATTATTTGAATTTCTTTGTTTTACCATGTTAATAAATATTTATAAGTATAATTATTATACCTAGGATATTATATAATTATTATACTGAAATAATTGTTGTTATGGACAAGTAAATTAAGTAATTGTGGTCATTGAACAACGTTACCTCTTATTATGTTAACACTTTCAGTTTAAACAAAAACAACTACATGGATTTATTTCCATATAATGTGGCAATTCAATTATAAGGGAATGTATTTTTTTTATATTTGGGATTGGTTTGTAAGATCCAAAGGGCTTCAGAGGTATATTAAAAGTAAAGGGTGAGTCACTTTTTATAGTAGATGGATGTGATTCTTGTAAATTTTTTAAATATGGTAATACAATCATGTTTTCTCAATTTAATGTATAAAAAATAATGAAAAATATAAAATTAAATAGACATTAAGTATAATTATGTTCATAAAAACGGTTTTGACATATTTATAAGTCATGTTATCCTTACCTTTATTTTTTAATCTACATTTATCTATTTTTTCTCTTAATCAGTTAAATTAACAATAATTAATTTTAGAAATAATAGTTGTCAAAAAATTATAGTGACTTATTATATATTATAAACTATTATGATTAAAAATATGGAAACATTTTTTATAAATATAATACACAATAGTGGTATAAATTGATTTAAATTTTATCCCATATACAGGATGACAAAGAGGGGTTTTAGGGTAAAAATGATTGAAAATTTGAAATATTTTAATATAAAATATTAATGTAAAATTCATTAAAATGACATAAAATGGATTATTTGATTTAAATTGAATCTAATAAAATTATAAAATCCTTAAAAAAATTTTACCATATAAATAAATTATATGAAAATGTATTTTTCAATGAAAATCCAGTATTTTTCAATATTCTTCAAAAATGTTATCTTGTCTAAAAAATACCAAGAATTAACCATAAACTAATTTTGATGATTTTTAAACTACCGTAAAATTATTTTTTCAAAATAAAATTCATATATGTTTCAAAATATTGTTTTAAAATTGGAAGGCCATAAAAATGAGGTTAAAATGCCTTTATAACAATATAGTATTTTTGTGAAAAATTGTGTTTGTTTTCTGATTATATTTATAAAATCAACTAAATAAATGTAAAAACACACTATTAAATATATAATATATAAATGAATATATCACATGGTCTCATGATGTTATACACACTTCAATGTTTCGTCAAACATGTATTATACTCTATCGAAGGAACATAGTATTGAGTGTAACCTAAGCAATCAAAATGTAGCATATAAAATAATATAGATGAAAAATAAAATTTATTATTAATGGAATATATTTTAATAACGTGGTTTGTTATGTAAAACAGAAAATTATTAGTCAATCCATAACCAAATATTATAATAATTTTATTATTTGATTGGTTTAGACTCATATATATCATATCATGCAATTATATCTATTTAGATCCATATTTGGATGAAAATTATTTTACATTTTTTAATAACTTATGAAATTCAAAGAGTTTACCTCCCCCAAAATAAAAAATGAATCATATTCTCCTCTCTTCCTCATAACTTTATAGCCTTCTATCTTGAACATACTCATCCATAATTCCTTATATGCTTCTTTTAACACTTCTTAGAGCTTATGTATTTCCAAAATACCACCCCTTTAAGGCTAATGTTGTATGAAAATAGATGATATCAACAAATAGGATGATAAAGATTTTCCAAAAAATGTTGAACTAAAGATAATGGTTTTGTATTGCAATCTCATTGTTTATCATTATTATTTATGATTATGTTTATGACTATAAAATTTCATGATCTACATTTCAAGAATCTCATGAATTTTCATTTCCTTTGGTTATTTCAGAAGAATATGTGATTGAAAATCATTTACCCCCTATTAATTATTCAGGATACTGAATGAATATATTTATGAAAAATCATCATTATCTCTCAATTCAGCGTAATATCTATTTATTTCATATTATTTGTTTTTCAAAACAAATTAATGGTTGTTTTACTATTCTATCATGCATAATTGATGTCATTTTTACCATATTTTCAATCTTTGAAATAGGGTTTTCATTTATTTTTTTTCTTAATAAGGAATTTTTCTATTTGAACATAAAATTAAATTGATGCTATTTAAAAAAAAATATAAAATAAATTTAACACATCCATGACTAAAAAATTATAACATGCATCCTTTACAAATATCTATATTTCCATTAAAATTAAATTTTTTCATCAAAGTTTGGGAATTATTTTAATTTTAAAGATGTTATTTTAACGATAAAAGGTTATTTTCCTCAATAAATTTTCTAAACATTATTTTAATCTCATTCTTCGTCATTAATAACTTATGTGATGTTACTTATGATTTAAATGGATTATGATCCAAAGATATTATCCACATTTTATCTTGGGATGGATTATGATAATGATAATTTATTGTTTATCCTATGAAACACTATTATTTCCCTTGAGTTAATTATGTTATGAAACTTGTTTATTTTTTATGTGATATTCATTGAGGATATTTTTACATGCATATGATAACAATAAATTTTTATAGGGTTTTAATGAGGATTTGATTATGATTTTTATGGAATACATATGTATGGTATTTATTATTGAATGGGTGGGGACAGTATTATATATCCCTCTAATGCATTGGTAAATGATGTATATATTGTGAGATAATAAGAGATAAAATTGGGAGTGATCCCCATTCTTTAAGGTACTGTATCCAAAATTATAGACTTGGGATTGAATATTGACTATAATGATTCATTGATGAGTGAACCCAATACACTATGATAGTCTGGGATGTGATCCTTGAATACTAAGTATATTATATTCTATGATTATGTGTATGTGATATACTTGTGTCTGATTCCAATGTTATTATCTCAAGGAATATGTTTGTTTGTACATTAATGACTCATGTTTTATGATCTAAAAATATTTATTTCTCGACTCATGATTATGATATTTTATATACAAATTATGTCTTCTAAATTTTATATTCTTATTATAATACACTTAGGGTCATTTTATTTTTAATTGATCATTGATATCTCCCTAGTTTATCCCTATTGAGTTTCAGAACTCACCCTTTGATATGCTTCCATTCATCGGTTTTTGAAGAAAGGATTGAAGTATGATATAAAAATATTTGTCATGGTAATGATGAACATAGTAGGACATGATGTAGATCACTAATGAAATTTTTTTTATATATCCATGAATCCAATGATTATACACATATATGATCATATAATGGATTTCAATGTTTTTTAATGAATATTTCATTATTACGGTGTTATTACTATGTATGAAATGTATGGGTCACTATAGTTGGTATCATAAGAAGGACTATTTACCTTAAGAAACTCTGATGATAATAATTCAGTGAAGTCTATTCGGATAATGTTATTTATTCGAAATCATAAAATGATATTGTAAATAAATAAGTGTGGTTTTCAGAAAAAACATAAATTATTGAAAAGTAAATATGGTTTACATTTTTTATAAAAATGAATCATCTTGTAATAACCATGTAATGATTTGGATTATTATATATTGAGTATAAATATAGGTCATAGTGTATTTTACCATGCTGCTCTACATGTTTGAAACTCCCCCAGGATATAATTGTGACAATTCACATTTAACTTATGAACCATTATAATGGATATGAATGGTTAATGACCATGGAAAATAAAGGTTTATCTGTGGTTATCATAGATTTAAAATAAAGATTAATGATTTAAATATAAAAAATTATATTATTTATGATTATGTGGTTCCCATTATTATGATTTTTTATAACATAATTTATATGGATTTATTCAATGGTATGAACCAGATAAGAATCTAGTTACTTCATGAAGTGATTGTCAACGTTGTAATTTCCCTCATGAGGGAAAAAACATATGGGAGTTGAAACAAAAAAATCATTTGTCTATGTTCATAAATCATTAACAAGTAATAAATTATTCCCAGATTCCAATGGATAATTATTGTGAAAAACATCATATCAAGTCTTTTTGATTCAACATCCACCTTATTTTAGTTTACTTAATAATCAAAGAGTTTACAAGAAATGGATCCATACCAATGAAAAGATATTTTACATCTTCCAATTGTTAGAAAATGAAATGGTTATTTTAGATGAATATAATAATACCCTAGAATTCTATCAATGAAAAATCCCTTCTTATAATGTTTTCATATAGTATAAGCCATATAAAATCATATTGAGAACAAAAAATAAAATTTATCAATTGGTAATGAATGAAATAATTTGTATTCGTATAAAATATGGAACCCATACTAATGGAGTAATATATTGACTATTGGAATAATAGTCTTACCATTATGAATTGTAAGATATGGAATTAAATATAACATCACCAACTAATTTATAAATAAAATTTATCCTTTTTATAAATTTAAAAATATTATAAATACATCATTGCAAATGTAAATAAATATATTAAAAATGATAAATAAAGTATTGAAATTTATGTGAAACAAAAATGATTATTTAAAATCATAAAATTAATATAATGTTTTAAAATCAAAATTAATACTCATAAAATACATATATTGATTCTAATTTTAGTTTCATATGATTATATAATAATTCTATGACAATTAAATTAAATTTTCAAAATGTTATCAAAAGGAGTTCTACTTTAAACATTGGTATTATTTGAATAAATAGTTAATTTATTGCAATATTAAATTTATAAAATTTATTAAAAGAAATTTAATAAAATTGATTCCATTTTTTAAATATACATATCATATAATGGTTTGGTTTAATTGTTTTGTATTTTTCTATAGCAGTAGAATATTTGGTGAAAAGTGAAATACAATAATTAATGATGTATGCTAAATAAATGAATTATTAATTAATTAATTATGTATGGATGATGTAAACACCATTAGTTCAACATCACATGAACTAGTTACTATATTTAGTCATAATAATCCTCACTATTGATTGTCATGATTGAAAATGATAAACAAATGAATAAAATAATAAAAAATAGTTATATCTTCCACAATAAATACCATAACTCACCACCTCATATCCTCAAACCTTATCATACTTGGATTTTATTAATTTATTCACATTTATTGTCCCATGTATCTTCCCCACATCTATGATCTCTTGGTCTCAAGAAAATACGATACCCAATTTCCCTCAAGAGGTTCTCAAATAGAATAAGTTTAAGAGGTAAAATACTCATTCATGTTATTTCAATTTATTATCAATTTATTTTTTCTTATTTTCTTATCCTCACCACCCTTTAACAAAGTGGCATGATAAATAAATTATCTTTTATATTCTAAAATGTTATTGTGTTAATTTAGTAAACCATCATTGTCACGACCCATCCCCCGAGGCCCGTGTGATGACTACCTCAAGCCCGCCTCTCAAAGGCCAGAGGATGGAAACAAGAACCAAAGGTGTCATCTTGCATGTGGGGGGAATTTTCCTTAGTACCTATATGGACACAAATTCCCAACCACATCCCAACACACTAAAATAGGGAAAACAAGTATTCTAATAAAACAAGGCAGAGTGAAAGTACAACTTAAAGTAAGTGGGCCAGAATAAAAACAACATGTACAAAAAGGAACTATGATGGCCATCTACAGAAAACCCTACCTAGTCCTAATAGTAGTGAATTTCTAGAAGACAAATTAGTATGTCTTACCCACCCCATCCTTCTAGGGCACCCTAGTCCTCAACTACCAAGTCCAGTGTCGTAGCGTCTTTCAATCCCATCTCTCAGATCACCACTGTCAAATCGTCGGTCTTCTGCACCGGACACAACTCATGTGAGTGACGAACGTACTGGGTTTATAAGAATAGTAGTTAGTAGGGACTCCAAAATAAAAAGGAAAGACCACACACCAATTCCTCAATGTGAAAAATGAATCAAAAAACATCTCACAGCAGGTAAATTCTTGGGTAGTAATAGTAGCACCAACATTCATATCGTCGAACACCTAGATTAGTGAATAACACCTCCTCTAGCAAGTAAAATGGGTCTTCCAATTCATGAAGAGGCGCTTCCCACTATCCTGGGTCTTCTTAGGTACTCCCCATCACATACCGTGGGCCTCTAAAGTCATAGAGAGGTGCTACCCACTAGTTATGCCATACTGAGGTACTCCTCCTCATCACGTACCATGGGCCTACAAAATCACATAAAGTTGCTTCCCAGCATGGGCCTGCAAAGTCACAGAGAGGTGCTTCACCCTAGTCCAAAAGTTAGTAGACTTCTGGTCTCAGTAATACGTAGGATTCTTCACATAGTACACTTTGTAGAAAACTTTGTAATCCCTTCGTCACATATCAATATCCATTAATGTTTTCATTGAGTGCACCAAAATATCTTTCTCATCATGAGGGTCCCAATGAACTGAACGACTCATCAATCAGAGATTGATTTTTAATGATACATGTGTTTTAGTAACCATGGGGTTGGTTACAACGGGGCCGGGTGAGACCCGGTCAGATCGACCCGAAAAACCTAGCTCATGGGTCCCATATACCCTTGTTCATTTAGAAGGACTCGATCTAACCTAGTTTGGGTTGAGGTCAGTATGGTCCGGCTTTGTTAATGGGCCCGGACCAACATGGCTCGCTGGACTCGGCCTCGTTGGCTAAGGGTCCAGCCTTACGGGTCACCCAACAACACTTCCTGGTCCACCCCTTCCCGAAAGGGTCATCGGTTCACCCCGCTAAGTGATGGTATGGCCTACCGGCATTGGTCATGCCTGGTGGGAAGGTCGAGTCCACTGGGCATTGGCCCCCAACTGGGGACAGGCCTTGTGGTGCGATCAGTGGTGTTGACTAGCCGAGATGTGGCTGGCTTCTGCGAATGGTTACCCCTAGACTTAGGGGCTCATGAACCTTCCTCCTAGAGTATTCGCCAGACCGCGGCATCACCAGCCATCCGGAATGCCTGGACACGGGCTTTCCCACCACACGACACCCCACCTATCATTGGGTCCTCCATCACGCCACTGCACTTGACGAGCCGTGGCTTCCTACTCAACGTGGACCGTCGGCACGTGCCACCTATACCACACTAATGGTGAGGCCATCCACCACTACTGCATTTACATGGTGTTTAGAGGACCACCAGACACACTAAGGTGGTCCATTCCGTGAGTTCTCTATATATGTGGCCTCCTCGGAGTGCCCTCTTTACCACGAGAATCTGAAACCTACATTGTCATCATTTCGAGGGTATGACCATCAAGAACACACATTCGGATGTGATCATGTCTTGTTTGTGTTAGCTTGGGGCCTCTATATTAGAGGTTTAAAAAATAAGGAGGTTTTTGGATTTTCTATTCAATTATTACAAGACAAAAATTAGACCATGAAAACAATAACTCCAAGAATAAAACCCCCTCGTGCATAATGCACGAATCATGGATCAACCTTTTCATGGGATGATCATTATTCATAATTTTTATAAATGGATGGTGAAGAAAAAAATCAAAAGCCCCTACCTCTTAGGATGTCTAATTTCATATGGTTCATCATCAAGGGATTAAGACATTGACATCGCTTCCCAGTTCCGTTCATCGAAATGCATCGAAGATGATGAAGTTCCTCCGGCATTCTTTATTCTTCAGTGGGGTGGATGTCTATCGAAGGTTCTCCAAATAATCATCCAAATTTTAAATGCTTATTTCCCTAGAATGTTGAACTATAAATCTAAGCACATCACATCGTTTCTATTATGATGCGACGTCACACCGTTACAATGTTTCCTTTTTGAAACAACATCACTGTTACATTTCATTAAAGCCTCATTAAGTTTTAAGTAAATAAGCCATTAATGAGCCTCAATAAGGCATATCATCACTACCTTGTCTCTTCCCTACAGTGTCTTTGTCCTCCACTCAACAGTGTGAAATAAAAAAAATAATTCTTTTAAATTATTTTATTACATTTCTTGAAATGTTTTTAAAATAAATTTTCTGATCGACCCTTTCTAGTATTTGTTATTTCTTTTCTAAGATAATCCCGATGTACTTTTTTTAATTGTGAACATGGATATTTGTTCTGATATCTGGGTAAAAATATTGAATATCACACTCATACAGTTACTGAATGTACCTTAAAAAAGTTAAAAACTTCCATTTTAGGCTCTCTGGGCCTCAAAATCACGTGTCTTCAAATTTTGAGGTGTAAAAATAATTCCATATAAAAAAAATTAGACAAAAACTATGAGATGTTACATTCTCCCCACATTAATTATTTAGATCCCTAAAATCCAAAACAAAAACTAAACAATAATATGGGGGTATTGAGCATGAATCGAGGCTTCCTACTCCCATGTGCTCTCCTAGAGATTCATGTGCATCCATCAAATGTGCACTAATGGAATAGACTACTCGTGTAGGACCTTCTCTTATTGATCATCTATCTCCAAAAGGAACTCTTCAAAAGTCTCCACATCATCATTTTTCATCTATCCCATGTTAATGACGTGTGATAGATCATGCATGTACCTCCTCAGTTGTGACACATGGAATACTTAATGCACCTAATGCATCATTGGGGGAAGATCTATGGGGAACGCCACATCGACAACTCTACTCAAGATCTGAAAAGGTCTCATGAACCTCATAGATAGATTGTCACCCTGACTAAATCATTGCAATCCTCATCACGGTGATACTCGAAAGAACACATGATCTCCCTCCTCAAAAACCAATGGTCTTCATCTTCTGTAGGAATATGAATTTTACCTGATCTTTGCATTCCTCTTTTGCTGCTAGATGATCTGAACCTTCTTGGTGGTGGCTTGTAAAATCTCTGGACCCAAGAGTGCTGACTCCCATGGGTCTATCCAGCATATTGGTGATCTACAAGGCCACCCATAAAAGGACTCAAATGGGGTAATTCCATGGGTGGATCGATAGCTGTTGTTGTACGAATACTCTACCAGTGGATGGTGGTCCTCCCAATTACAACCTAATCCTATGACACAAGAACGTAGCATGTCCTCCAAGGTTTTTATGATCCTCTCCATCTGACCATCCCACTAGAGATGAAATCATTTTCTCAAATGCAGATACATTCCTATTTCCTTTTTTAATACACTTCACATCAGGGATGTAAAGCAGGCATCATGATCTGATAAGATAATTGAAGGCACCATGTGAAGCCGCACTATCTCTGGGACGTAGAGGTGTCCCATGCACTATATTGTTCCCTATTGTTGAATGGGTAGGATGTGAGCCGACTTTTTGAGTTGGTCCATAGTCTCCTAGGTAATGTCATGAAATCTTGATGTATGTGGAAACCCCCTCACAAATTCCATCAAGACACCATCCTATTTCCACTCTGGTACCTCGAGTGGAGGACTTAAGCCTACTAGATCCTAGTGCTCAGCCATCACATGATAAAAAGTGAGGCATCATGAACCAAACTCGTACAGTGATTTCTGCATCCATGGACACTAGTAATGACACCATAGGTCCTAGTACATCTTTTCCACCCTAGGATGTACCGCTAGAGGGGATGTACTGAACCCCCTCAACACCTCCTCCCATAATGTCACTAACACTATGGTTCTCCATCTAAAAATGATGGTGTGATCCAAACCTATTGAAAATATTTCAGGAATCTATTTTGAGTATATATTAGCACATTGGGCCTTACATTAAAAATCCTCTAGTTGTGCCTCCATAACATTTTATAAGAGTGGAGGAGTAACAACCATTGACTAGAGGTAAATAGCTTCTCCATCATCCACGAAGTATATCTTCATTACTGCCAACTACTTTGTTTCCTTACTCATAAACTGTAACCCTATCCTCTTGATGAGATCATCATCCACCACGTTCCCCTTTCTTGGAATGTAGACTATCTCATAATCATAGACCAAGTGAGACCAAGCCATCAATGCTATCTCAGGTTTAGGAACTTCTAGGATAAGATAAACCTGACACTCTTGTGGTAGGAGTAAACGGTGAACCGCTCACCCATCAAGTAAAGCTATCACATATTCAAGGTAAAGACCAATACTACTTACTCCAGGACTTGGGTAACTTATTTATGTTCATGATGGCTCAACAGTCAGGAGGCGTCGGTGATCAACAATCACTCCTGTATCCGAACACAACAGCTCCCATTCCTTGATGTGTCACAGTAAACAATATACCCAATGCCCACCTCCTGTAGTCTCAATATGGGGGAACTAATCAGTCTCCACCTTATCTCATAAAAACTCTAATAGCATTTTTCAATCCACATGAAGGGCTATCCCTTCTATGTTAGGGCTGATAAGGGTGGAACTAACCAAGAAATGTTGGGCACAAATCTCTGATTATAACCATCCATCCCCAAAAATTTCTAAACCTCATTCATGATCCTTGGTGTATTCAAAGGTAGATCTACATCTATCATCATTGGATCTACACCTACTCCTACCTCTGAGATGACGTGACCTAGGAAATAGAACTTGAAAATCCAAAACTGACACTTCAAGAGAATACCATAATGATGGTTCTCTCAAAGTGTATCCATGACTATCTATAGGTGTACATATTTCTCTTCCTTTGAAGCTTATTACACCAAGAAGTCTTCAATGAATACCATAATGAACTGGTCGGGCAAGGGTAGAAATATCTGGTTCATGAGGCTTGTATACACTAGTGGGACATTGGTCATGCCAGAAGGAATCACCAGGAACACATAGTTTCCAAAAAATCACATAAATTTTGTCTTCACTACATCCTCAAATCGTACCTAGAGATGGTTATGGACTGATCAATGCTATATCATTTAGAACCACTTCTCTCCCTTTATCTAGTCCTAGAGGTAACCAATTCATGGAAGTGGGTACTTTTTCTTCATGGTCTCCCGATTCGGGCATAATAAGTCCATGCAGAAACTCAAAATCCCATCTTCCATCAGGGAAAAAGGCACTAGGTCTTCCCATGGTGAAACATTGGGTCTTATGAACCCCTTCTCCTACATGTCCTCGAGTTGTACTAGAAGATTCTGAAGCATTATTGGAGCTATCCAATATGATGGTGTGGATATTGTTGTCGTCTTGGGGTATCGGTCAGTACATAAATCAATATCTCTTTGAGGAGGTAGCCCTGGAGACTCATTAGGGAAAACATCCTCGTACTCGACCACCACTATAGAGAATCATGGACTCCAATCCACCAATACACCGAGGTTGAAACTAGTCAACTTGTGAGTTATCTGAAACACCCTCCTCAGAGAGAGTTTGTCCTCCACTATAACGGTTTCTTTCCCATTGGTGAAGGAAAGACTGGTCAAATCTCCATAGACACACAACACTACGCATCTAAAATAGTCGATCTCACCATTGGCAATGGTTTACAAGTCTATACCCAAGATGATGACTTAAGGCCTCGACACTGCTACTTGGAGATCTCAAATAGAGTTGTGGCCTCTTATGGTAATCTCACATAGTCAGAAAAAGTGTGTAATCATTAAATCCCTTACTGTATAAGTCTCTAGAAGTACGGATCGGGCCAACGACCCCACCAGAATCTCTGAGCTCCGAACGAGAGTCATGGAGTGGAAGGAGAAACAAGGAAATGTGTCTATAAGTACTTCATCTAGGGTAGAGAATATGAATATCATAACTCATATCATCTCTGGAGAATCGTGATCATAAGACTCTACTGCCGGGAGTTGAGCACACCCTTGTCTGCCTACTCCCTGAGGCCGAGGTGGACCATGTGGGGTTGGTGGTGGTAACACATCAAACTGTCCCCCACCATCTGCCACTCAACCAGCTCCCCTTCCATGTCCGGTGCCCTATGGACATCCTTGCTCGAACTTCTGTTGCAGCATTAGTGGTCCCCCGATTGTCTGTTGGTCATCTACACAGTGGTTCTTATAGTAATGTTCCATGTTTTCATACCTACCTCATGAGTAGAAAATCATGGCCCCCGTATGAATCCCGATGTCCTAGGAGCTTCACGATGTCGACCCTATGTCCTGCAGTAGGCCATTAAAAGACCTATCTCGCATGGGTCCACTTGTATGTTGTCTATTGCCTGGGGTCTTCTTGATTCCCTAGCTCTTTGTTTCTACTCCCCCTAGAAGCTCTCTATCCTAAGGGATCGCCCCAGCACCATGACCTATTTAGGGATGTTGAGAGACACCACATAAGCCCTGATCTCCCGCCTGAGCCCCTTTTCAAAGGCTCGAGCCCTGAAGAAAGGGTATCTCACAATATCTATAGAGTAGAGAAAAAGAACCATGAAAATTTTCAAGTACTCGACTACCCTCTTGATGTCCTACTATAGGTGAATTAGCTTTTGGATTGGAATTGAGTGTATGGCTGCAGGGAAAGAACTCATCCTGGAAAAGCCTCTCGATGTAAAACCAAGTGATGGTTGCCTCATCATGAGTATGGATGGTCAAACTCCACCTTATCTCATCAAAGACCTATATAAGGATCACAGTGAAGATCTTCATCTGGTTGGGCTATTTCCCCACTAAGAGAAAGACCAACATCATAGCCTCTAGCCAATCACGAGTGACAGGAGGATCCATCTCTTTCATGAACCTGTGAGGTATCTATCTCTAAAATTCTTGTACAGAACTGAGCTTTTGGACATCTTCTGCATGAACATCCGGTGGTAGATGATGGCCATCAGGTGGTGGTAGCACCGGGGAAACACATAGTGGGGCCATCTCTAAAACCCGTACCTGAATAAATACCCCGTCGCTAGGTGGGATATCCTCAAGACCACATATTGAGATCTTGACTAGTGGTCCAGGTGGAGACATAATGTGATAGATCATGATTGTCCATGCTAAGAGGGTTAAACCTAGTGAACTAAATTTTATTAAAAAAATAAGTAGACACTTATGCAACAAGTTTTTTCATGTATGGAGCCAAAAATAGAATTCTTGGACCTGGTGTATGCATACATCAGCTGTGAAACCAATAATGGACTCCCCAAATCTGAATATTGAACCCACAATACGTATCAATGTTTCCCACAAATAAAACAAATACTCCCAACCTTTTAGGGAGAACTGATCACCCTCTAATACCATTTTATCACAACCCGTCCACTAGGGCCTATATCATGACTACCCCAACCAGATATCCCAAAGGTCAGGGGCTGGTGACTAGCATTGAATGAGTGAACCAACAAGTTGGAGGAAATTTCCTATGTATCTATACAGACACACACACATGCCCAAACACAACCAATCACCCTGAAAGGGTGGAGTCAAGTATGCTAATTAAACAAGGTGGAGTGCAAGTACAATTGAATGTAAGTGGGATGGCATACAAACATAGAAAAAGAATTGAAAATAGAATGTACAAAAAGGAACTCTTATGGTCATCCACAAAAAACCACCCCAGGTCATGAGAGTAGTGAACTACTAGAAGACAAAGTAGTATGTCCTATCTTCCAAGTCTAATTGGGCCCCACCTAGTCAGGGGACACCATGTAAACCTTTGTAGAATATTTATTTCCCTTCTCCCTAAGAACCCATGTCAAAATGTTTGTCTTCTACACCAGACACAACGTGTGCGGGCAAAGCCTGTGCAGGGGTGAGTAACATAGTACTCATTAGGGAACCCAAAAAATTGAAAGAGCACACAACAAATAATCATAGAAAATAGAAAAAAACAAGATATCTCATAGTAGATATATTATAGGGAAGTAATAGTAGCATCGTCATCCACATCATCGAAAACATCAACTGATGGAGAGCTCATCCTCTCACGAGTACAGTGGGCATGCCAAATCTTGAAGAGTGCTTCCCATTACCCTTGGACAGTTTAGATACACCTACCCATAAAATACTATGGGACTAAAATATCATAGAGATTTTCTTCGCACTAGACAAGCCCTACTGAGGTAGTCCTCTTCATTGATTATCATGGGCCTGGAAATGCACAAAGAGGTGCTTCCCACCATGGGTCTGCAATGTCACAGAAATGAGCTTCCCACTGGGCCAAAAGTTAGCAGTCTTCATGTCCCAGCTAGTTGTAGGGTTTTGTATGTAGTTCAATAGGTAGAATCTCTCCTCAATCCCTTCATTGAATTTCAACATCAACTGAAGTCAACATAGAGTGTTCCAAATGATCCTCTTTGTCGAGAGGTTCCCATCCTGCAAATGACTGGTCAATCGGATGTGTTGTTTGAAAGATATGGGTGCAACAGAATATAGGGGGCCAGTTGCGTTGGGGCCACGTCCGACTGACCAGGCCAACCCATCCCGAGGGTCCCACATACCGAAGTTTACTTAGAGAGACTAGAACCGACCAAGATCATGTAAAAGTCGGTAAGGTTCGGCCTCACCAGTGGGCCAGGCCCAATAAGCCTTCTATACCTGGATAGGTAGGATGAGGGTCCATCCCACCAGGTAACCCAATGAAATGGTCCCGTTTGGCATACCCCAAAGTTGGTGTAGGTATGGCCTGCTGGTGTGTGATTCGACTGCTTTGCGTGGGTCTGACGCTCTAGGAACCAGCCGCGGCGTGCGGTCGGTGGTGCCAACTATCCAGGATATGACCTGGCTACTGTGTACCTTTCCGCCTGGCCCCATGGTTAGAAGGAAATTCCACTAATCGTGGTCAACATACCATGGATTTCCTAGACATCATGATGACTTGAACGTGGGTTTTCCTTCCACTTGGTGCTCCACCAGGTGCTGCGTCCACCAGCGCGCCACTACGACCGATGAGCCGCGACTTTTTGGTCTACACATCCCACCGGTGCGGACCACCTCATCAACACAATCAACATGGAAGGCCACCACCACTGCCACCACTAGTCCATGTTCCCATGAAGTGTGTTTAGTGTACCACCAGAGACACCCTAGTGGTATGTTCTTCCATCCATCTTTTCTTGTGGCCTTAGGGGAGATCCCTCCTCACTGAAAAAAAATCCAAAACTGGCCGTGCCATTTTCTCGAGGGTACGTCTACCAAGAATGCACATATTAAGGTGATTGGTCCTTATTTGAGTCGGCCCAGGGACTCCGTTTTAGAGGTTTAAGGATATGGAAGGTTCGGGGATTTTCTGTTCAATCATTCTATGCCTTGATTTTGACCCTGAATAAAATGACCCTGAGAATAAAACACCCTCCCACATAAAACATGAATTGTGGATCAAACTATTAATGGGTTTATCCAGGTTTATAATTTTTAGAAAATTACTAGAAATAAAATAAAATAAAAAACCAATACCTCTTATAACACCTGATGTCTCTGCGTTTTTCCTCGATGGATTAATACATCGAAGTCGCTTCTTGGTTATGATATTTGAAAGGCATAAAATATGATGATGTTCCGCCAGTTTTCATCATTATTTGCTGGGGTGGAATACCGTACAAGGTTTTCCAAATAGTCCTCCAAATTATTAATCCTTATTTCCCCAGCATTCAAAAATATAAATAAGATCACATCACAAAGTTCCTTTATGATGCGACATCGCACAGTTCCATTGTTTCATTTCTGAAACAATGTCACTGTTACATTTCAATAAGCTATCATTATGATGCAATTTAACAATCCATTAATGAGACTCATTAATGCACGTCGTCGCTTACATGTCACTACCACATAGTGTCACTTTCCACCACTGAACTGCAAGATAGAAAATATATAAAATTCTTTTAAATTATTTAATTACTTTTAATAAAAATTATGAAATATTTCATTCCATATTGGCCCCTGTCAGCGGAAGATAATTCATTTCAAAGAAAATACCATCATTCTAAATTCAACAGTGCCCTCATATTACTAATCTGAGCACTAGTAAAAATTATATAAAATCCCTCTCACAAGTTTACTGAATGTACATTAAAAACGGTTTACAAAATCCCGTCTTGGGCTCTCTTGGCCTTAGAATCATGTGCCATATATTTTTGCAGTCTCAAAATAGTTCCAAAAAAATAAAAACAATTACACGGAGGTTCCTAGAATTTAATATCATCAAATATATTCCCACATTATTTTATTCTGAAAATGAATAAGTTGTCCAAGATGTATGGAATTATCACCATCTTGGGGCATTTTAATTTCCCATTAACGTATTTAAGTCTTGTCATAAAAACATTTTTACTGTTAAAAAGGGTTGTTATATATGCACTATAGATTATTTAATGTTATGAAACTATATTATATTAATAAAATTAAATAATTAAACAAAACTAGTCTGTGATGATGGAAAATTCACTAAAATAAACTAATGTTCATCATAAATATTTTATGTAATGATTCATTCTAATTTATATAAAAAATTATATATTTAACCTTATAATTATTGAAGATAATTAATATCATATAAATCAAATTATGATGTTTTTCTTTCACCTAACATGAAATCCCATAATTGAACATAAAGGAACTGATCAAGAAATCCATTAAATGAATACCCCAAAACAAAAAAACATAAACAATATAAATCAATAAAAGCTCTATTAATAAAACTAATCAAATTATAATAAATTAAAAACATGTCTAATAGGTTATGAATTTAATTATTAAAAAAATAATTTGATTATCCAGTACATTATGTACAAGAGAAAAACAGTTTCATACATAAGCTAAGGGATTCTCTTAGAACCATCATTTTTTACATTGGGTTATGAATTATCTCTCTTACCCCTATATAATTATTAATCATTTTTATTTACTTATCCTAAATTATTCATATATGTTCCAAATTTATGTAACTATCTCAATTATAAATTATTTTATGGGTAAATACATGTTTTAAAATTTTACTTTTTAAATTCATTTAATAAACAAGACCGATTAAAAGGAACTTCCCAATTTCATACCCATTTTAAAGTAGAATACATAATATATGATAATCACCCATTATTATTCTAAAATAAATCACTTTATAATTACTATAAATTTTGGTTCATTTCTATTTTTATATAAAATATTATTCTATTTTCCCTTTATATTCTCTTTAATATTTTCCTTAAACCTCAATAAAATGATTCATTTCCTGTGTTTCGTGTTCAATTTTTTTATGAGTTTCCAAATCAATTTTTCATAACTTCTCATGATATATTCCTATTTTACGTCTTGATTTCCAAGTATTATTTAAATCCATTATTTCAGGGGAACTATTATGATATTCTATTTTTATGCATGATTACATGACTATGATTCCCAATTCCTCCCCTTGGTAACACATGTGATTGATTCTTCATGTAGAACTAATATTCATGATCATGTTATGATGTTTTTTACTACATAGTGCGACAACACAATGGGTAATTTTTAGTCTCATGATACATCATGTTTGGACATGGACGAACCTACTTCCTTTATGTAATTTTATCCTCTCTAGAAAATGGTCTTTGTAGTTATCCTTGACTCATTCTTATTTCATGTTGTATATTGTGTCCACATTTAAAATATTCCATTATTATATATAAGGACCCATCCATTAATGTTACAGAATCATGAGTAAAATAAATTATTCACATTGAGTAACTTTACAGGTTTAGTGTTATGGAGAATTTGACCATAACTATTTTATAACAACTCAAATATTACATAGTAGACAATTATAATCAATATCTATTTTTTTCAAAATCTATAAAATTTTAAAAAAAATAATTGTTTATTTTTGAAAAAAAATCCATATCATTATTGTTGAATTCTTTATTTCTCTATCACGTCATTATAACCTACGGAGAAACATTCCAAAAACATAGTATGAGCACATAAGGATCTATAATGATTATAAAATTACTAAGGAATCCATTCGTCTAAAAATATATTAAAATCTTGATTTTTTTTAAGAAAAATCATTCTTTTCACCCATAAAACAAAAATTATCTAACATAACTCATGAATTATAATATTAATGAAAAAATTCTTAGTAATCCAAATCATAAAGGTATCATGTGGAATCCACAACATACATACATAGTATATTTGACATCTACATAATGATTAACCATCATGGTAACATTTGTAACACCCATCACAACATATTCCCTAAAATCTCTTTGAAGAAACCTTATTATTTATCTTCGTCTCATTACCTAATTCATTAGAGAGCATTCAAGGGCTCAACACCCCTCATGTTATAATGGAACCACTAGTGTACATAAAAAATTCAAAATATCCACAAAATAATCATTTAATATAAAACCTGCATAAAGGAAAAATATCATTTCCACTTTGAACTCACATTTCATCTCTACAAGATGCAAACTCTTAAATGTGAAAAAATTATTTTAAAATAAAATGGTAAACTTTTAATGTAAACATCAATACATAATAGAAACATAAAGTTGTTAAATTCCCTTCATGGATTATATGTTTAAAAAATCCAAGTTATTGAAATAATCAACCTATTTTTAAAACATAAGTGAAATATTTTAAAATATTATGTTTGAACAAGGTATCCCATACCAATTCGATAAATTTGAATGAAATTTACACATTATAACATTTATGTACAAATTAATAATTCGTTACAACCATTTTGAAAATATGGACATTAATGAGAATGATTTAACGAATAAATCATTAAAAAATTTAAAAATATTTTTTGTTAAAGAGTTTCTTACCACTTGAGTAACACTTAACGAAATATAATCAATGAATAAAATATAACAAATTAGTAAATATCACGAAAAATTAGTAATTCATTATTTAATGTGTTAAAAGTGTTTTATATACTCTATATTGAATAGTAAATTTGCATAACATCAAGACATGCCTCAATGAAAGAAGATTGAGACGAAGTCCCATAACCTGAGTTTACTTATCACGTACATTTTTTATATTTCGGAATAATATACACAGGATAATTTACCATTTATTGAGAAATTATATAATTTTTTATTATTCCCCTTATATCTCTTATTACCATGACATAAAAATTACAAAATTATTTATGTTTATATTGGATGTTTTGTCCATATTCAGCACTTTTGTAAAAAATGAACTTGTTATGATTTATGTAGTCCATGTGTGCATTAATAACATAATTTATGACATAAAATTCATGAAATAATAATCAATTTTATACATCAATACTAATTTTAAATAAAACAATATATTTCTTTTGAAAATTATATAACGTTTTAGTCATGGAGATGGTCAGTTGTACATATGCATGAGTATCATTTCCATGATTAATTTATCATTATGGAAATAATTTAATTATTATTTTATCATTATATAATGATACTAATATATCAAAAAACTTAATAATAATATAAATATACTTATATATATCATTCAAGGAATTTGGTGAATAAAAAAGTTTCACATCGCTTGATGGAGGTGATAATAAACAAGTACGCATGAGCAATGTTATCATTTTTATGTGAATGTAATGTAAGAACATAATTGATATATTATTATATTATAATGATGAAGATGTCATTACAAATAAAAAAAATAAATTCCATTTTTATGAAAAGTTCTGAGAGACGGTTATGGAAAATAAATTATATCGGTTCATGAGGTGATAGTTCACACATACGCAGAGATAATTAATTTATTTTCCATTTAATGGAAGTGGAGATGGATTTACGAGATGGTATTAATAGAATACCTTCTAATTATATATATTATATTAGATTTTTTATTTAATAATTGGTGAAGAATATATTAAGGTAGTGTAAGAGGAAATAAAATTCGAAACACATAGATAAAAACATTACCTTTCCTTCATATGATCGCTTTTTTAACACCTTAACACCTCTAAGAAGGGGTTTACACCTAAAATGGGGAATACAATAATGTTCTAAGGCATCATAGTATAGGTTTTGGTTAGATAATGTATAAATAAAATTGTATTGGTTGTGTGGGTAGTATAGATGAATGTGTGACTTTTTATAGGAGAGGGGTGAGGATCCCTTGGAAATATTAGAAGTATAAAATTAATATAAATAAACTTTCTTTTAAAAAATGGGTCCCAAATCATTTATAAACAATATATTATGATTATGAGTTAAAAAATAATCATATAATATTAATTTAAAATGGTTTGAATATTTTTTAATCCTTATCATTTTGTATTAACCATTTTAAACTTACCGTTTTATCAAGTAATTTACAATTTTAGGGTTAAAATAATAACCATAACTATACAAATGACCAATGAATGAGTTAGTAATCAAATTTTATGATTTACCAACAATATTAGTAATAATATTAATTTTTTAGAAATTTTATATCATTTAATTATAAATTTTATACTGTAAGATCTGAATTTTACATTTTTGAGATTATTCATAAAATAAATTTTTAATAAATCATAACAACATAATTATTTTGAAAACAAATAACCCAAATATAATATTTCAAATTAATCTATACAAATAATTTATAACACAAAATATTTGAATATGTATTTATTTTAATATTATCATTTATTTTATTCTTTTTATAAAAAATCAATAACCACATCATCTTTGTGTCATAATAAAATTTAATTATTTAATTTATAAAAATTATAAATAAATTACAATGATATAGGTAATATTTTTAGATTTATATTGACTATTCATAATTGAAGACATCACTTACAAAACACCATATTGAAATTATGTTATTAGAAAGTGATATTTTATAACATATTTTCCATTTCATTAAATTAAATGCTATAAATGTCATAATAACACCCAAGTGGCTTTCAAAGGTCAAAATTTAAGACCAAGGAAGATAAGGTTAGATAGTAAATAATACAATATGTCGTGGTAAATTTTAGGTCCATTTTATAATATTATAATATTAGTATTACCATTAATTAACCTATCTACCTAAAACTCTAATAAATAAAATACCAATGTAACTATTCACCAAAAAAATATTTTGATCTTATTTTACGAAACTTTTTAAAATGAGAAAAATGATGTCTTTTTGTTTTTTAAAATAATGTTAACATAATTAGTTAAATCCAGTTTAGCACTAATATCATTACCGGATTGAGAAAATGAATTTTTAATGTAAAACATTCAAAAGTTCATATAGTTTTTCTATTTAATTTTAATTTTAATAACATCCAAGGATCTACATTAGATTAACTGATAAAAAATTCATCAAATTATACCTTCAAACAATTTATTCGAATAATATATCAACATAAAAAATTATATTAAAAATAGTGTTGAATTAAAATGCTTTATTTTTAGCTATTCATAAAAATATAAATTTTATTACAAAAAATTAAAAAAAATATCCAAATTAAATTTATATGTCTTTTTTTCCAAAACATTAGTTTATATTATCAAATAGAACATTTAAATTTAAAAAAAATATTTACATAGGGTTCTCCAGCAAAAGGTGGTAAAAATATTAAGGAGTTTTTATGCTTAAAATTGGATTTATTCTCATTTAATGCCTCATAAAATTTGTTTGAAGAAAGTAAAAATAATTAAAAACAATGTGTAAATGTAATATAGTTATTTATTTTCATTATATAGAAAAATATTTCAATGAGATAACTATTTCTTAAAATAATAATATTAATAATATATTTTTTCTTGGTATAACAATTTCTTGTGTGCAACGTAGGATTTCAGAAATACCCATTGGTGTGTGTTGGGTACACTATTTAACATAAAATCCCTTTATGGTAAAATGACTATCTAATTAAAAAATATTCATAAATTTAAAAAAAAAAATACTATTCAATAATTATGTGGGATGTTACATCCTTCTACCCTTTTGGAAATTTCATCCTCAGAATTATTAATTTGTTCTTTGTAACCAAGGATTCCTTTTGCAAAATTTCTTTATTGAAATACCATATTAGAAAAAGAGTAAAAAAACATCCAAATTAAAATAGTGAATTTGAATTATATAGGACCCATGAGTAATCAACTACTAGGAAACTATTTAGAAAAAATTGATATATAATAGACAACGTACCATAAATTTCTAATTTATCATTTTAGAAAACATTGATAGGAAAATGATAAAAATCACCAAGCTATAAATTTGTGAGGGATGAAATGTTAATTGATTTCATAGTAGGAAAGGTAAATATGATCATTTTTGGTTTTATGACCCCTTTAATAAATATAAAAAATTATTTTACTACTTCAAATAAAAAATAAGAAAATATACTTACTTGACATGTATATTTTCATCTATTAATCAAATTCCACTACAAACTCATCTATTTCTCCAAATTATGAGTACATAAGATGCATTTTTCAATATTAATGCACTATAATCATCTTTTAGAGAATAAAATAATGAATTAAAGATTAATTATATATTCCTCATATATGGATATTTTAACTAAAACAAAAAATGGAGGTTAAAATAATATATTTCCCCAAATATAATAATCATTCAAAGAATAATGACTAATTTTAATTTTCAACATTCATAATTTATACTAAATGTTCATCGTAGACCATTCAACAAATAAATATACTTAAAATTACTAAAATTATAATCCAAACTAATTTTGAAAACAAAAATATAGATGGATTTGATCATATAGTCTTCCCGAATGAATATTAACATTTATCTCCAAATATAATCAACCACTTTTAATGTATAATAAAAAAGTAAATTGGAAATCACATTTTCTCAATGATTTGTTAATATTTTCAATAAATAATTTAAATCCCCCTTTGTCCACATTTAAAATCATATATTCTTAAAAAAAATATAGTTAAATAATTACTCCTCAAATAAAATTCCTTTGTATTCAATTTACCTTGATCATATAGTAATAAAAAATAGCTAACGTATTCAAATTTGACATTTTTCACATAATCCCCAAATCATTTTCCAATACCATTTATTTTTAATTAATATATCATAAGTTACCAAAATTATATTATTTTTTCCATTAACTCGTTAAACTAAAAATAGGATGACATACTAACTAGGTAATTCTCGTAGGCTAGTGGTAGGTGATAAACACCTTGTCTCACTATGATTGTGGGTTCGATTTACACAACTATGTTTGATGTGATGGGTTGTCACTATTTTTATGGCTTGTCAATTTTATAAAATTATTAATATTTATAACAATATCAAAATGAGATAAAATCCTCAAAATAACAATAACGTGTTATATCTACAATGATTAAATCATACTTGTCTTTTTGAAACAAACAAAAATATAATGACCCATAATTACCTCAAAATCAAATATCATATAAACCATAATGGTTTTCCATACCTTTGTAATCATTTCAAGAAAAAAATAAATTTCTTCTTCAAATTAAATATTCTTCTAATAAACATCAGGGTTACACATAACAAAAAAATATTCCAATGTAATCCCACCATCAAAAGATAAATAATACTTTTAAACATTTAATCATACATAGATCTAACACAACTCTTGAATACCTTATATGTGTACTTCTTAATCATTCAGCATTATTCATGTTCAATAACCACAATTTTTCCCTCTTATTTCACATTTATTATTTCCCACAAACAAAAACATGAATCATTTTATAAGGTTTAATATTTCCGAAACATGAGTCATGAAATAATCCATACGTTTCATATATCTTTTTCAGTATCCTTATCATCAATTGAGAAGATATTAGGTATTTATAAACATATAATTGTATGGTCCTAATAATCCCATTCCTATACCATTTCAGTTTGACAAATATTTTTTGTAATGACCATACTCTCCACATTTAAAAAATTCAATTAATAACTCATAAATAACATTCTTCCCTTTACTGGAGTCAAATTAAATATTTATTTTTCCTTGGAAAGTTATTTCTTCATGGACATCATTAAAACATCTATAAAAACATCATGTCCCTTTGAAACATTTTGCTAGGTGTTTCTTTCCACATACATGAAACATATATTGATGAATATGGTTACCCTTATGATCATTATTACATTAACTACCACCGAGATTCCATTCTCTCAAATACGATGCATCTTAAATATCACCATGGTTCATGTGGTTAATCATGACTCCTGATAGTTAGTTTAGAATAACCCTAAGAGTACTCATTGAATATCCCATTTCATTCGGTTTCTTATTTAGAGAACCACCACATTTTCCTTCACATATATTTATTAATTTTTTTCCAACATGATCTATCCATTTATTATAACCAGATGGTTTGTTTGATTGTATCAATATAATCCTCATGCAACATCGTATGAGGATGATAAAAAATAAGACATACTTATTCATGTTATCTCAAAGTCAATAATTTTATCAAAAATAACTATGAATATTTCTATTATTCTAACCATTATGGTTATATATTACTTGTAACATATGCATAAATAACATTATAAACTCTAAAGTCACCCAAACCATCCTCTGATTCAAACATTGAGGCCCCATACATTATGGTTACTTCATATTGAGTTAAATCACGAATTCACATTAGATATAATTTCCAGTTTAGTGTTTTAAATAATTATGTCATAACAAATACATAACATCTCAAATATAACAATGTAGAAAATTTTACCCAATATCAATTTGTTCATATTATAAAACATTTTATAATAATTCATGATTTTTTTTTGTGATATAAATCTTCATAACATTAATATTGATTTTTTTTCTATTACCCATAAATATATCATGTTTTAAAAAAATCAAATTTTCTGGATGAGCAAAAAAAATCTCAATAAGGAAAATTAAAAAAAATTAATCAATCCATTAGTCGGTGAATAATTTAAAATGATGAAAACATTTATATATTATCATAATTTTCAAAGATAAAAAATAAAGTATTTAACATACCTTGTCAAATCATATGATTCATGAAAAATATCTTATCAATCAAAAATCATAATGATAACTTGTGTCATATATAGGATACATACATTGCAGTATTCATAACTACATAGGGAGTGACATTCATGGTTACATTGGAAGTACCTTTCTTAGTATATTACCTAAATCTAATTGGATAAATACTATTGATTTTCTAGACCTATATACCAAATGAATTATAGAGATATAATGGTCTTAGATACACTCGATTTATAATGGAACCACTCGTATACATAAACAATTCCCATGTACAATGAAATAAACACAACACAAAAAACAAGCATAATGTAAAAATAACATTTCAACATTAAAATAACATTTCATCATTACAAACCACAAACTCATAAATGAAATAATATATTTTAAAAAAAATGGTTCACTTATAAATTAAACACCAATACATAATAGTTACATAAAAGTGAGAACATCTATTCATGGTGTAAATGTTAAAAAAAACATTCATGTTACTGAAATAATCAATCCCTCTATAAAGCTCTATTAAAAAATTTTAAAATATTATTTTTGAATCTAAGTTACATAATCATTTGAAACATATCAAATGAATTTATAATTTAGAACATTATTTTACAAATAAATAAATTATTAAAACCCATTTTAAAATTTGGATATTAATGATATTTATTTTGAGGAATAATTCATTAAAACATTTAAAACGATTTTTTAGTTACTGAGTCTATTACCTCTATTAGAAAACATTAATAATAATAATTAAAAATAAAATTACAAATATTAAATTTAACTAAATTAAATTAAATCATGATATAATGTGTCTAATAGGTTATATATACACCTTATATGATAATAAATCCGTTTAACATCAAAATTTATTTCTCAGTGAAACGAGATTGAGATGAAGTATCTTTCCATGATTCTAACTTGTCACAAACAATTTTTTTATTCCTAAATACTAAATAGAAGTTAATTTATAATTTATTGAGAACATTTATTCAAGTTTATAATTTATTTTATATCACTTATTTCCATGTTATGAAAATTACTTAATAATTGTTGTACATGTATAATGTTTTTCCAATATTCGATACTTGAGTAAAAAATAAACCTGTTATGATGTCAATAACATAATTGTTTATAAATTACATCATCTGCTGAATAAAACTAATGAGAAAATAATAAATTTTATGTACCACTTATTTTTTAATCAGACCATTAATTCATGGTATTAATAAATAATAATGTAATAATCATTGAGATGGTATGTCATACATATGCACGAGTAACGTTTCACATTTTTGATTGATCATTATGAATATAAGTTATTTATTAATCTATGTTTGCAGGATATTCATAATACAACTAAATTCATAATAAAAATTTAAATATACTAATATATATCATAAAATTGATGTGGTGAATAAAAATGATTCACTTCAAATCATGGAGGTGATAGTTTATATGTATGCCCGAACAAAATTATCAATTTTATGTGCATGGAAAGTATGAAAATAATTTATATATTATTCATTAATAAATATAAATATTTCATTAAAATGATATAAAATCATTAATTCCATGATTTTAACCATTATTGAAAGATGGTTATGAAAACTAATTATATAGGATTTTTGTGGTGAATGTTCACACGTCGAGAAAAAAATTAATTAATTTTATATTTAATCGAAGTGGAGATGGAAATTGGTGATGATATTAACATAATTATATCTACGTATATTTAGTATATCAAAGCTTTTATTTCATCATGGATGAATATGATTTGAAGGTTGTGGATGATGAACTAAAATTGAAATTCTTTAATAAAAACATTATCTTTCCTTTAGATGATAACATTTATTAAAACCTTAACACCTCTATAGAGGGTGGTATGACTAATATAATTCTCCTAAAATGTGGCTAATGATTATATAAATGTTTTATGGCATATAATTTCCAAATAAATGTTTTTTGTATGTGTCGGTAAAAGAGACGAATGGGTCCCATTTTATTGGAGAGGGGTGGGGAACAACAAGAATTATTATAATAATTAATTTAATATTAATTGAATTTCGATTAAAAATTGCTAAATATTAATTTTATAAGAGTATAGGATGATTATGAGTCAAAATATATTAATTAAATGAGAATTATACAGGTTTTGAATAATTTTTAATCATTATCCTTTTGTTTTATCCTTTTTAAATCTTAATGGTTTATCAAGTAATTTAAAATCTAATTGATAAAATAATTACCAAAACATTAAAAATGACAAAATAATTAGCCATTAATGAAATTTTTAGACATACATAATCCATTTTCCATAATCATATATTTTTATAAATTTAATATCTTATTAATAAATATTTTATATTTTAATATATGAATTGTGTCAATTTTGACACTATTCATAACTTACATTTTTAAAAAATTATAACAACTTGATTCCATTGAAAAAAATGCATTTATTCTTCTATATTATGTAATATTAATCCAAAAAATATGTGTCTGAAATAAAATATTTTATATTATATTTATTTTAATATTACTAATATCATTTAATTGATTTATTATTTAAAAAATTTATTACCACATCATTTTTGTGTAATAATTAAATTTAGTTAAACAAATAATTAAAATTTAATATAAATTAATATGATTTATTTACTCTTTTCATATTTAAATATACTGTTTAATGATGAATATAGTGCTTACATAGCCCCATATAAATTTTTTTAGCATGGGGATTCATTTTGATGACATATTTTACTTAACATTAAATTAAATGTTATAAATGCCATAACCACATTTAAGTGTCTTCAAAAGGTCACAATTTCAGACAAAATATTTTCATGGTCGATAAAAACTCATTCAACAAGATTAAGAAATGTTTTAGGGTAATTATATAATATTATAATATTAATTTTATTTTTAATTATCCTTTTTACTATTAACCATGGTGAAAAAATACTAAAGTTACTATTCAATAAAAATTATTTTGGTCTAATTAGACAAAATTTTTCATACCGAGTATATCCATATATTAAAATTTTTGAAAATTAAATTCACATAAGTGGTTATATTATGATTAATAGTAATCCCATTGACAGATCGTGAAATATGTTTTTTATGTAAAACATTCAAAAGTTCACATAGTTTTTCTATTTAATTTTATTATCAAAAATCATCCAATAAACTACATTATATTGAATGATAAAAAATGAATATAATTATTCCATAAAACCATTTAATAAAGAAAATATCAATACAAATATATTACAAGAAAAAGTAGTTTTGAAATAAAATGTTTTATTTTTCAATATTAAATAAAATTTGAATTTTAAAGAATAAATACCTTAAATTTAACCAATATAAATTATTATGTCCCTATTCTAATAAAGAATTCTATTTTTTCAAATAAAACAAAAAATTGTGAGGAAAAATGATTAAAATGGTTCTTCATCAAAAGGAGATAAAAATAATAGAGTATTATATGTTTAAAATTAGATTTATTTACATATTATCACTCTAAAATTTATTGGATGAAAGTAAAAAAAATTGAATAAAAAAATGGAAAAATAATATAGTTAGTTTTTTTATTCCCTCCAATACATTTTCACAATTTGAAATACCTTTTAAAATTATCATATTAATAATATATTATTTTATAGTATACCATTATATTGTGTGCACTGTAGGATTTTAAAGAAACAAACTGGTGTGTCATGTACATTATTTAAGATATTATCCATTTAAGGTTAACTTGCTCTCTAATTAATTAGAATTACTAATATGAAAAAAAATTATTCTATAATTACCTAGGATATTACATTACATTATCTTATGTTCTATATGTTATTATTCATTATGTTTATTAATGATCCATTACATCTTTTATCATCTTGATATGCATTCAAACCCATGTGTTATTACTTAATTTTAATTCCATCCCCTTAAAAGGATTTTTAGCTCATCCCTTTTGTTTATTTATTATATATGTTATACTCTATATGTATATGTCTTCTAAAAAAGTCACAATCTCATAAGGATGACTAATATAATGATGTTTTATTCTATTTCCATGTGTTCTGTTTTATGTTCCTAATCATCCAAATACACTAGATGATATAATATTTAGTTTTTAATTCATTGTTATTTATGATTTAAAGTAGGTTATAATAATTTTTTTAATTTTACAGTGTTTTTATAGCTGGTATCATAGAAATATCTATTTATATTTAGGGATTAGGATGAGAAAACCTAAGTAATAACCCTAAGGAATATTTTATCACCATGTATAACCTATATTGAATCATAATAAATATAATCATAATATATAATTTCTATTTACTATTGTTTCCTTATATTTTAAAATATTATTTTTTAATTTCTTATTATATATGTATTCAAGCCCCACTAATATTACATTATTTTTATTAGTTAGTAGAGGAAAAAATGAAAACCCATGCCAACAATAAATGTGATAAGAAATGTAATGATTCCCATAATCAAATTCAAAATATGAATGGATTAAGAGACCAAAACCTCATGAAATTTCTAACAAAACTATCTCAGGTTATGAATATTAACTTAAATCATGTGTAATGCCCTCTCAATCCTAAGGAATGTAATGTTTTTGTCGAATACATTATGCAGAAAGGCCTCACATTTTTAGTGGGTCTTTTGAACCAATCACCATGAAACAATGGATTAACTCCTTTGAGAAGATACTATATTCCCTCAATTTCTTATAATAAGAGAAATTTGTGATTGCAGTCTATAATTTTGAAGAGGAAGTGGATTACTAGTGGACACTGATCAATAAATGGAATTCTAAGGGGGAAATATATTCCATGGAATGGGAAGAATTAAGGTAAATATTTTTCGATGAAATTTCCCATAAAATTTATGTCTTAAGATAGAGAGGGTGTTTCTTATACTAAAGAAAAATTATGAAGATAAAATCATGTCTAATGAGTAAAACATCACATGAACTTCTAGGTACAACTACGAATTTTTCATTAGTAGTAAAAAAGGTAGATCACTTCTTTAGAATACTAAATCTTAGTCTATGAAAATCATTAGTGATTTAAGACTTCTATAGTTATGATGTGATTTAACATTGTGAATTTAATGTTGAAATAACGATGAAAGTCTCTGAGTGGTATCGTTGGCCCAAATATAAAAATTAGAAAATGATGTTTAATATGGGAGGATCAACAAATAAATCAAATAATGTAATTAAAAACCAACATCCCACTTTTTAAACAAAATTCAAATACACATCCTCAAAATTTTCTAAAAGCGACTAAGATATTATTTATATGTTGAAAATACGGAAATCTAGATTATAGTTTATAAAGTGATATAATGAATCCCTCAAATGTGGTGGAATAAAGGAAGTTTCAAATCAAAAATTATCTTGTAGTGAATTGTTTCAACAATAAGGAAAATTGGTACTTTTTTGAACAAATTTCATAAGACAAGGGTTCGGAAATGAAATAAAAAACAACAACACCAACCAAATAAATAAGGATGAAAATATGCTAGCACTACGTCTGAGGTGGAACCCAAAAATGTTTTGGTGAATGTTTTACTGGTTGTTCATCCAAGAATATTGAACATACTATTTTACTCTGATTCTATACATTCATTAATATATTGTAATTTTATTAGAACAATTTAAACACCATCTCAATATATAGAGTTTGAGTGATCTATGAGAATATAAAATGGGGTAATTATTTAATGTAAATTATGTAACTCATCCTTGATTATTTTTTTGGACTGAACCTTATTGAAAATAATGTATTACATGAATGGGGGAAATTTTTGTAATTTGGGGAATGGATTGTCTGTCATTATTCAAATACTACATCAATTTTTGAGAATGGTATAACACTCTTAACATCTTGAATAATCCTAAAAATATATTAAATTTTAGGGATGAGAAGGAATCACCTTTAAAATCATCATCTCATTTGTGAATATTATTACCATATGAGCAGTAATATCTAGCTTAGATGAATGAGAAAATTGAGATTACCTTGCATAATGACATTCAAATTATGTGTACCTACACTGGTTGGTTCTCTAAAAAAATTACAATACTTCATCATGAATAAGAGGATTATTTCACAATTAAACTTACACCTTGATCTCTAAATATATAGAAGACTCCATATAGAATTTCCATAATTGTGTTGGAGGAACTGAAGAAGAAGTTAAAAGAGAATCTAGACAAGGTTTTTACACACCTGAGTGCTTCACTATGGGGTTTTCTAGTCTTCTTTGATCTGATTATTGACAAATCAATGCACCTCTACATTTATTTTTGTGATTTTAAAAAAATCATTATAAAGAAAAAGTACCCCCAAACATGAATTGATTACTTGTTTGATCAACTAAGTGAAGGAATATAATTTTAAAAGATAACCCATTGTGTTAGATATCACAAATTAAATATCAGAAAGGAATTTATTTCAAAAAATTATTTTTAACAAGTTATGGACACTATGAGTTCATAGTGACACCCTTTATACTCACTAATGCCCTAAAAATTTCCACAAAATTAATGAATATAGTGTTTAGATATTACATCAAAAAAATTTAATTAGAATTTATCGATGATATTATGATATAGTAAAAAAGAAAATAAGATCGTGGTGAGAATATTAATTCTATTCTAAAAATAATGTAATGTTAGAAAATATATGAAAAATATAAAAAATGTTAGTCTAGGATGGATGAGGTTTCATTATTAGGTCATGTTATAACAAGAAAAGGAATATCCATGGACTATTCAATGAAAATAGGAATTGAAGAGTGGACCAGAACAACATATGTAATGAATATCTGTATTTTTTATCACATAGCTATGTATTAAAACTGAGTTGTGAATATCATCTCATAATTTAAAAACCCACTAACCAAGATGAATCATAAGGTTGAATTTTTTCTGCAATACTGAATGTGAAGACAATCATAGAAGAATTTTATCACTACACCGATACTCAAACATCCAAAAAGTAGGGAACTATTTTTGGTATACAATGATTTTTAAAATATGGGATTAGGATATGTACATATGTAAAATTAAAAATTGATAGCATCTGCCTCAAGGATGTTGAAAATTCCTGATAAAAATATTCCCACAAGTGATCTGGAGTCTGCCGATGTATTCTTCCCACTAAAATTCCCTAAAAATTATCTATATGGGGAAATGTGTGAGATATATACTGATAATAAGAGCCTCATATAATAATATCTCAATATAAATGTATAATATGTGCCATAGAAAATTGTTCGATATCATCAATTTTTAGGAATACTCAATCCATTGTAATCAAGTTCAAAAAAATTATGTTGTTGATGATTTGAGAAAAATGGAGCATGTTACTTTATCATTGATTAGAATTGGATGGGATCCAATAATATTATATTTTTAATGGGTGTAAATGGGAATCAATAAAGAAATAATATCATGAATCCTTTCAAAAATGAATATGAAACCATCCAATATATATACAATAAATAATTCTCAATGAAATGATGTGGAATTTTAGATTAAGGTGTATTCTATTTTAAATATGAAATCCTAAGAGTTTCTAACTGAAAAGGATGGTATTGTGATATTATTGTCCCAAATATGTGTAGAATCATGTCTTGAGAAATACACAGGGCTTCTAAATGACATATTTTTCTCAAGAAAAACTATTCACCTGTGGGAAAAAAGCTGTATCGAGATGTCTTAGAGAACTATTAGTGAGACAATATGAAGAATTAGATTAGAAAATATAAATTTATTTTCAGGAATGAATACAATTGAAGTATAAAATGAGAATGTCTAAGTAGATGATCCTTTCATTACCCTTACCAATATAGAAGTGGGAAAACATCACCATGGAATTTTTCAATGGAAATCCAATGACATCAAATTGAAACAGTGATCTATGAGTTGTTATGGATAGTCAAAAAAATATATTTAACATTATCACAATTAAATATGACTTGTCATTGGAACAACATGACTAGATATACTTGAGAAATGAGTTAAAGAAACCTGTAGTACCACAATTTAATGCATCTGATCAGGATCTAAGATGTACCTCTATGTCCTGAAAATCCACCAACATTCTCTAACCACTAAGTTGAGATTCAGTATGGCCAATCATCCTCAAACTGTTGGACAATCTATGAAAAATATTTAGACTCTCAAATGCATTTTGAGATCATATTCAATGGATATCAAGGTAGGATGGGACCAATATCTTCCATTGGATGAGTTATATTATAAAATAAGTTTACACTCGATCATCCAAATGTCTCCATTTGAAGCCATTTATTGAAAATGAATCGGAACACAGAGTAGTTAGTCTGGGTTGTATGTAATGTTTGAAGAATACGGGAAATGAATTCCTATAAGGGATACAAGCCATTTAATACTTATGACTACGTGCCTTTTAAGGCTTCCACCTCACCCCTTGAAAGGTGGATTATCAAAATCAATTAAAAATTAAGACCATTAGGCCATTGGAGGAATCTGAACACCAACATGTTGTGATGAATTTTTTGAATGGATGCTAATGGGAACCGAATTAATTGAATAAATTAAATAAAAGGTGAAAACAATTCAGAGGCATATATGGGATTCCCAAAGTCGATATATGTTATTTGAAAACAATCATATATGGGAGAATTATTATAAGGATGGATACATGGTATTCCTATGCATATCATAATGGAGGAGAATCATGGGAATTAGGATGAAATAAAAGAAAAGTCCCAAGTACATAACCTATATTGATATTATTAATCATGTTGGAGGGGTGGCCTATTGAGTATCACATCCACCAAAAATGTATCATGTACATGATGTTTTCCATGGATTCCTATTGAGGAATTACTTACCAAATTCATTGCATTAATTAAATTCATTGGTGGTCCGATTTGAAAATTATTTCTCTTACGAGGAGAATTCAGTAATGATTATAGACTGTCGATATAATGTTCTATTCAACAAGACTACAAATTTTTTAAAAGAGATATGGTATAATCAAAAATAAGAATATGAAAACTGGTGGATAAAGAAAGTGATGAAGGAGAAGAACCCTATCATTCTGTAACCTATGAATTCAAAAAACAATTTTTGATGGAAAAATCTCATAAGAGAGGAAGAAGATAAAACCCAAAATTATGTGAATTGTCACGACCCATCCCTCGGGGCCCAGGTCAAGGCTACCCCAATCCCACCTTCTATAGTATTAGGGTTGGTGAATAAAACCAAAACGAAAATACCCATGAAAATTGAAATACATTTCCTTCAAACCTATAATAACATAGTCCAAGGATACAATGAGTACAACCAACATAGTAAAACTACAGTAGTAAAGAGATGGGTAATGAATGTAAATACTGGTCAGTACTGTATGTAATGGGGGCCAGAATACAATCCTAACTGAAAAGTAATACTACAACTAAAAAATAGCTCCCAGAATCACCCCCAGGGTTCCTACCTGAAGGGTAGGTACAACTCTCAGTTGGTCTTCACAACGACAAGCCATGTCTAAAGGTCCTCCTTTGATCACCGTCTAGTCCTAGTTTCCAACCCTCAGTCAAATCTATTTGTCGTCCACACAAGACACAATGACCCCAAGACCCCTACAGGTCTCTAATAGTTCGATAAAGGAGAAACCAAAAATGAATACCTCAATCACAGATCATGAAGAAATAGTTATCTCACTACAGGTATACAACTCAGAGTACAAGAATAATGATGTTGTTTATTAAGATATATAATTTTATTCCATTGGGAGGATTCCAAAAGTGAACCCTGAAGGATTTATTCTGTTGTCAATCCACATGGGGACGTATGTCACTGATTCACGACGGGCCTCTCTATGGATAGTCCTCATCGGTTCGTGCACTGTTGATACACATAGGGTCACTAGAATGCTGATCCACCTAGGGACACTGGAATACTGATCCGCACTGGGTTGTTGGAAGGATGATCCACCCAGGGTCCCCTGATACTGATCCACACAGGTTCACTAGTTGTTGATACGTGAAGGGCCTCTCTAAAACTAGTCCTCGTTGGTTAGCTACGATGTTGATCCACACAGGGTCGCTATGATGTTGATCCACACACATTCGGTACATCCAAGATAGCTGGCCACATGATTCCTTGCACTTGGTGCACTCGAGTTCTGAAGAATATATTCCTTGAGATATTGGTCATACTTCAACTGCCCCTATGATCCAAAAAAGAGTAACCCAATGTACCGAAATGTTTTAAGGGTTCCAATGTGATAGACGACATGTCAATTGGACGCTCGAACTGTGAGTTATAAGTGTTCTAGTACCAAGGTACCAGTTTAATTCTGGTTTGATTCAACTTGTTCATACTCCATAATTCACTAAAATTTGAGTGGAATATACCAAAAGATATGTCTCGCTCTAATTATAATAGCGCCTCAGATGATTCATCAAATGGACATTTGGATTTCAAGTTGTAGTAATTTAAATGAAACTGGGCCTCATTGTGTCTAGGTCTGGTCAGACCCGGCCCGTCCCAGTTCGGGTCAACCCGACCGGACCTGGGTCCCACTAGGGACTTCCTGAGCCCGGATGGCTCATGGCGGGCATGGCCCATAGGGCCACGGTTTGGCCTGGCCTACATGAGGTCTGGCCCGAACCGCTGGGGAGGCGCGACTATACCCTCTGGGGAGGCGTGACCTAACAGTCAGGGGCATGCAGTCTAGCCTGCAAGGGGGTGCCGCCCGTCCCATAGGGGGTGAAGCTTGGCCTGTAGGGGAAAATTCCCGACCCATAGGTAGGGGCATCCCACCCTACAATGGGGCAAATCCCAGACTGCAGGGGGCACGATTGAGCCGGTCGGAGGGAGCAGGGGCCGCCCTATCTGCACGGTGGGAGGAGTTTCCCCCCTCATTTTTGAATGTCCCAAACGTTCTGAATTAGATCAGTGGTTCCGTGTGGTGCTGCTAGGTTGACACAGGACCTTCAAGGATAGGTCCTTCGTCAACTACGACTTCAAGTTGCGGCCATATCCAGCAACACGCGGCGACGTGGATTACCACATACGCAGTTGGTTGGTGTTTGTTGCTCTGATGACCGAAACTTCCTAATACATTGACCTCATATTATATAATATGATGGCAGGCCACCATCATCACAGGCAGTCAATGCCATCTGCCACCATCACTTACCAGTGAGGGTAGACGGGGCTGTTTACCGATGTCGCGCTGGCAGTCTTCTATGCATCACTAAGTGAGCTCTAGTGGTCCATTTTTTATCTGATTGCACCTACAAATTTACTGGGTCACCTCCTTCAGTTATCGACCCTCATATTTGTGCTCCATCAATCCCAAAAATATTTCCGTGAAGAACGCCACGAAAAGAAAAAGGTGGAGGGACCATTCCTTGTTCATTTAACCGGTTCCCTCCATGTTAGCATCTAAAAAATAATGATGATAATGATTCAACAAATCTAGAAATTTAAACAAGATAAATCCATACCATGATTAGACGTCCACTAACGACGATCGACAGAACCTCATTCGTCATTGTTGGTTCCTGATTTGGTGGAATTTATCACCTCTAACTGAAACTACTCTCGTCTACCATGTGGTTGGAGTCACTGTACTTTTCTAGAGCTTTGTCGTTTGGTGAAGCCTTGCCAACACCCCTCCCTGAGCTCCATATAAATAGGAGGGGAGAGTAGTGGTTAACATTCCAAATAATTTATGATGATCATTAAAGTAATTAATATCCATAATTTCAACGGTATGGTTACTAACAAGGAGGAGTCAATCCAATTAATGGCTTGACATGTCATCGGTCCCGCCACAGCTGCATACACTTTGGAGAAAGGGAAAAGAAATAAAATAACATAACACATTATTTTATTAATCATTCAAAATTCCACAATATTAACATATTAAATCGATTATCTGCTATTGAGGTGAAGCCTCCACTAAGAATATCTTATCACTACGGATTCAACAGTTCCCTCAGATTTTAAATCTGCGGACCGGTTTATAAGGTAAAAAACCCCACCCACATGTTTACCGAACATACCTTAAAAAATTTCAGAAATTTTATCTGAGCACACCATGTCTCGGAATCATGCCCTGTCAATTTTTAGAGACTCTAAATAATTCCATATAATAAAAATATTACATGGAAAATCCAGTCTTTACATTCTCCCCACTGTAGGGATCTTCATTTTCAACAACCACAACATAGAAAAAAGAAACAAATGGTTGTATAGAGCATGAATATGAGCCTCCTGCTACCTTGTCTTATCCTGGAGGATCTCATGATGCTAGAAAAAGCGCAGTAAAGGGATTGATCGTCCATAAATGGGCCACTCCTTTTGATATTCAATATAAATGGGAATGTCCATAACCATCACCCCATCATCAATGTCCATATCTCCATAGCCAATAATGGGTGATTGATCATTCAAGTACTTACTTAGTCGCGACACGTGGAATACTTCATGCAGCTGAAGCATCAATAGGGGAAGAGGTAGTCGATACGCAACCATGCCAACTCTATTGGGAACTAAAAGAGTCTGATGAACCTCAAAGATGGCTTCCCTCCCCAGAAAAATCCCCACAAACCTCATCGAGGTGAGACCCATAGGAAAATAAGGTCTCCCTCCTCAAACTCCAAAGGTGTCTATCTCCGGTCAGGATAAGTCTTCTGTCTACTATGTGCAATCTTCATCAGCTACTAGATGATATGCATCTTCTTAGTAGTAGATCGTACCAACTCTGGACCCATAAGTACTGACTCCACTTGGTCTTTATAGAAGATAGGTGATCAATATAGTCAACCATACAAGGCCTCAAATGGTGACATACAAATGGTGGAGTGATCGCAATTTTTGTATGGGAGATCCAGTAAAGGGAATGTGATCCTCCCAACTGTGGCCAAAATCTAGGATGCAAGAATGAAGCAAGTCCTTCAGTGTCTGTATGGTCTGCCCCGTCTAAACATCCGTCTAAGGATGAATTGTGGTGATCAAAAATATCTGAGTCACAAATTCCTCCTGAAATTCCTTCCACAGATAAGAAGTAAAACGTGTGTCACAGTCATAGACGATCGTCAATGGAACACCATGAATCCATAAAATCTCTTGTATGTAGCTTCATCTCAATCCCTCTACCAATCCCATCTATCAGATAGGTATGAAGTTGGCCAACTTGGTCAGTCGGTCAACGATTATCATGATTGAATTGTGGCCACTAGATATACATGATAGCCCTGTCACAAAATCCATGGAAATTCCATCCCACTTCCACTCTGGAAACTCTAGTGGCTGAGCTAAGCCTCCTAAACATAATTCTCATCCTTCACATGCTGAAAGGTGAACCATTTTGAAACAAACTATGCCTCTACATTCTTCATCCTTGGCCATGAGTATAGATGTCGGAGGTCCTAGTACATATTAACTACACTATGTTTTACCGCCAGAGAGGATGTATGTAACTCCCACAAAAACTATTCTTGTAGTGCCACATATACCATGGTGCATCCTCTAAAGAGTATGATGTGCTCCCACCTTTAGAAAATCCATCAGCTCCCTTTCCTAAGGATTTCTGAGAATGTTGAGACTCATAGTCAATGTCACCAAGCTGTGCCTCCCGAACAAGGTGATGAAGTGGGGGAGTGACAGTCAGATACTAAAGGCAAGCTTCTCCATCTCTATTCATTAAGTATATCCTCTAACATGGCTAGCCTCTCTATCACATTACTCCAAAAATGTAGATCAGACCTCCAACTGAGTTCATCCGCTACTAAATTCCACTTTCATGGAGTGTAGACTATCTCAAAGTTATAGTCCAGGAGAAACTCTAGACAACATCGATGTCTCAGGTTTAGGTCCTCATGTGAGAAGATATACCTGAGATTCTTGTGATCAGAATAAACAATAAAACGTTCACCTGCCATGTAGTGTCACCACATATTCACGTCAAAGACTACTTTTTCTAACTCCATGTAATGGGTAGAGTAGTTCTACTCATGATGTCTCAACTTTTGTGAAAAATATGTTATCACTCCTCGCTCCTTTATGAGGACACATCTAAGTCCATACCCTGATGCGTCACAATAGACTACATACCCAACACCCTCTTCTGGTATCATCAATTTGGGGGAACTCGTTAGTCTCTGACATTTCTCTTGAAAACATTGTTGGCATCTCTTTGTCCAAATGAAGGGATTTCCCTTCTTCATCAACGCTGACTAGGGTATACAAACTTTAGAAAGGCCGGGTATGAATATCTGGTAGTACCCAGCCAATCTTTTAAAACTCCACACCATGGTCACACCTATGGGTGGCTCCCAAGCAAGAACAACCTCTATCTTTGCTAGATTCACTCCAACACCATCCTTTGAGAAAACATTTCCCTGAAAGTGGACCTCATGTAACCCAAACTAGCACTTCAAGAGCCTTCAAAAAATATAGTGCTCCCAAAGTTCATCTAGACCTATCAATAGATGATATGCATCCTCCTCCTCCGACGTTGAGTATATATAGATGTCTTCGATGAAGACCATGAAAAATCAATTGAGTTATGGATAAAAGATCATGTTCATGAGTCCCATGAACACTACTGGGGAATTGATCATGAAAAATTATATAACCAAGAACTCATAGTGTTTATACCGACATTTGAAGGACGTTTTCTACACATCCACATCTCGTACCCTGAGCTGATAATAGCTTGATCTGAGGTCTATCATTGATTACCAATGAGCTCCCTTCGTCTGGTCAAAAATGTCATCAATCCTCAAAAGTGGATACTTTTTCTTCATGGTCACCTGGTTTTGGAACTGATAATCCATACAGAACCTCATACTCTTATCTTCCTTCTTGGAGAACAAAATCAAGGCTTCCCGTGGAAAACACTAGGCCTTATGTACCCCTTCCTCTGTAAGTCCTCTAGCAATACCCATAACTCACAAAGATCCATGACAGCCATCCAATATATTGTTGTAGATATCGGTGCCATCTTGTGGTACATGTCGAATTAAAAGTCCACCAATCTATGAGGATGTAGGCCCAAAGAATCATCAGGGAAGGAATCGTTATACTGGTCCACCAATACATGATAACTAGGACTCTCAACATCAACTGCTGTAAGGATAAGGCCATCAAACTGATGTGTGATCAGTTTCACCCACATTAGGGTAAGTCCATTCTGTGCTACAAAGATTCCCTTCTATTCAATAAAGTAAATCCAAGTCCCATCCTTGTAGACACACCACACTAGGGTCCTAATCCAGTAAATCTGAGAATGGAATATGGATAACTAGCCCATACCCAAGATGATGTAATAAGGCCTTGAAGCTACTACTAGAAGAACCCATTTGAAGATCTCACCTCGTAGATTAATGTCAAACTACCGGAACCCATGTGTAATCATCAAATATTATCCCTTATGAGTATCTAATCATAAGGATAGAGCCAAAAAATCCACTAGAATCTCTGAGCTGCAAACAAGAGTTGTGGAAATGAAAGAGTGAATGGAACATATGTCTATAAATACTGCATATAAGGTGGAGTAGAGATAGATCATACCTCAAATAATCTCTGAAGAACCGTGGGTGTAGGCCTTAGCAGCATGGTGTTGTGCTCGTCTGTCTCCACCTTCTACCTATGGCTAGGGTGGAGCACCAAGTGGTTGTGGCGGTAGAACCTCAAATGACTTCCCACCGCCAACTGCACGACCTCCTTTTATTCCATGTCTTCTAGCCTACATACCTCCTCGCTCGAATCTATACCTCTTCCTTAGTGGTCCCTTGACCCTATACTGGTTTTCAATGCAGTTGGTTAGGCAGTCGTGTGCCAGGTGACCCTGCCCGCTGCACGTGAAGCACAATTTTCTACTTTTTTGTCGTTCTCTACCTTGTGAGACTCACACCTCCGACCCCATATCATGGGGAAGTCTACTAGAATGTTTGGTCTAATGGTAAATATGTATCATTTGCCTACTAAGAGTCACATATGACTATACAATGTGTCGCCCGGTGGTGGGTCTCGCTGTCAGTGTCTGGTCGGCAAGGAAACTCTCCATCAAGAGTGCTCTATCCACCACTTCAGCATGCGTCAAGATGCTGAGGGATACTATCGAAGATCTGATCTCCCACAGAAATCCTTCCTCGAAGGATCAGTCCTAGAAGAAAGGGTACCACACCATGTTAGTAGAGTAGCATGAGAGGTCTGTGAACCTCGCATAGTACTGGGCCACAGCCAGGATTCCCTACTGGAAGAGTAGAAGATCATGTACACACAAAGAACATAGAGCCATTAGGACGAACTCCTACATGAAGAGGCCCTGAAAATCAAACAATGCGAGGGTCACCTTGTCATGCGTCTAGACCGCCCGGCACCACCATCTCCCTGCTGATCCGTGGAAAAGACTAGCAGCTAGGATCACCATTTAGTCAGCTAGTGTCACATCCATGCAAAAAACACTTGCCACAACTTCCTGCTAGTCCTTAGCAACCTACAGATCCGTATCACCTCAGAACCTCAGAGGCCCCTTCTGCCGAAACTTGGGAAACACACTCAGTCGTCGTGCACCACATGTGGGTTGGGCTTTTGGAAACAGCTACCCAATGGGTAGTGGTGATGCTCATACATGACCTGATTATACAATCACTAAAAGAGGGCCATGCACCGCAGCCTTGTCGCTTAGTGGGTCATCATCATGTACACTCTCAAGAATCCTGGATGGCTATATACATGGAGGCATCATGAAAATATACAAGGGTTCCTCATTCAATATGTTATTCCTGGTGAGTTGACTTGAAATAGATTAAAAGTAAAACATTTCCAAAACATGTGCAATCAGTGTTTTTGTGAACCAATTCAGAAATCAGAATTCATGGTCATGGTGTATGGATACATCGGCCACTGCACCAACACTGGACTCCCAAAACTAAAAACCCCCACAAAAACACTTAAAACTATTTCTCTATGGAAAAGATCAGAGTCCAAGTTCCTTGATAGAACCGACTGCATTGATACCACTTTGTCACGGCCCATCCCACGGGGCCCGTGTCGTGACTACCCCAAGCCCCCCTTCTATAATCTCGGGGTTGGCGACTACAGTGAAAGGAATATCCCTGACAAACGGGAAGGCATTGTCTTTAAAAATACAAACACACATTCCAAGGATACAATAAGTACAACCTGCATAGTAAAACTGCAGTAGTAAAAAGATGTGTACATAATGTAAAAAATAGGCGTGTACTATAACTAATGGGAGTAATTATAAAAGACCAACTAAAAAGTAATACTAAAACACAAACCCAACTCCCAAAATCACCACCACGGTTCCTACCTAAAGGGTAGGTACAACTCTCGATTGGTCATCACTGTTGCACATCACGTCTAAAGGTCCAGCGCTGAGCTCTATCTTGTTCTGGCTCTCAAAAATCGGTTAAAGTTGTCTATCGTCTGCACAAGACATAAAAAGGTGTGGGCCAAGCCCTTTTAGGGGTGAGTATAACAATTTTCAATATGGAACCCAATACCCTAAAAGGTATCCCTGAGTTACACAAAAAAACTACAAATAATTTCCTTAATAAAAGAGCATGAATCAATAGTCAGCACACAAAAGGTATACAATTCCTATTCTATGAATAAAGATGATTAGTATTATGCTATATCATTTTATTCCGTTATGAATTTTCCACAATTGAAACACGAAGGAGTTGTTCAATTATCGATCTATAGAGGGTCGTATGTTACTGATCCATGAAGGGATGCTCTAAGGGTGGACCTCGTCGAGTTGTTAACTTTTGATCCACACAGGGTCACTAAAATGATGATCCACATAGGGTCACCAGAATGCTGAACTGCACAGGGTTGCAAGTTGGTTGATCCACATAGGGTCACTCGATACAGATCCACATAGGGTCTCTAGTTGTTGATCCTCAATGGGCCACTCTAAAACAAGTCCTCATCGGGTAGCTACGATAATGATCCACATAGGGTTGCTATGATGATGATACACACAAGGTCACTTCTACTAAGACAACCATCCACAAGATTCATATCACTCGGTGTGCTCGAGTTCTATAGAATCTGCCTCTCGAGATATTGGTCGTAGCTAAACCGCAACTATGCTCCAAATATAAGTAACCCAAAGGACCTATATGTCGTAAGGGTTCCAACATGATAGACACCACATCTATTAGATGACCAGTATATGAGTTATAAGTGTTTTAATACCAAGGTCCTTGTTGGGTTTGGGTTCGATCCAACCCAGATGTAGACCAACCTTAACCACAATTCGAGTATGGTATTACAAAAGGTTCGTCTTGATTAAAGGATCTCAGTTCCAAATATTGTTCGTCAAATAGACATTTGGATTTCATGTTATATAAATTTGAGAAAAAGTGGGCCTCATTGGGTCCGACCAGATCAGACCAACCCAACTCGAACTAGGTCCACCATGTTCCGACACGAACCAGCCGAGGCCAGTTTGATTGGGATGGGCCCTGGAAGGCTCAGCACATTGGACCACAGACTGGCCCGGCCCATAGTGGTGCATGGCCCGTCCGGCTAGGGGTCCGACCCAACCTATAGGGAGGCGTGTCCTGACCTGCTAAGGGGCACAATTTGATTGCACGAGGCCATCACCCATCCCGAAAGGGGGCATCTCCCAACCCACATGAAATAGAAACCCTTCCCATAGGGGGGAACAAATTTTCTTTCTTGAGGACAAAGGGCCCGCCCTATCTGGACTAATGGGTGGGGGGGTCCCCCATGTTTTGGAACTGCACAACAGTTTGGAATTGGAGAAGCAGTGCCACGTGGTGCTGGTAGGTCGCTGCCGGACCGGTAGCGGAGGGTCCCTCCTCCTACTGTGCTTCTTCGAGCTACAACTCTCTCTAAGGTCACACGACGGTGTGCAGCTCCGCCTCTACTATCGGATGGTGTCGGCCACCCTACTTGACCGCTACAGATGAAAAGCATCGACCTTCTCCTCTGGCAGCATGTGCCAGCGCACCGCACCACCTCCATGGTCGGCTGGTGTCGACCGCTCTACTGACCACCATGCCCATGTGTTGTGGCCTCCACCTACGGTGCACGATGGTGTGTCGCCTTCATCATAGTCGGTCGATGATGGCCCCCGCATTTTCCTGCTAGCATGGGTCATTGATGCCATCACACCTGTGCTACTCCGACGGTCTTCCACAGACCCTGAATGAGCTCTGGTGGTCCATATTTTCATTCGATCACACCTACCGATTTATCGGGTCATCTCCTTCACTTATTAAACCCCGAATATTGGTTCTGTCCAATCCAAAAATTTATTAGAAAAGAACGCAACCATAATCATGTGGCAGAGGGACCGGGCCTTATTCATTTGGCTAGTTCCCCCCGCATTAGCATCTTCACAAGGAAGAGGATAATGATTCAACAAATGTTGAAATATAAACTAGATAAATACCAACCTGTGTTAGACGTACTGTAACAATGATCAAAAGAACCTCCTTCGTCATTGTCATTGGTTCGTGATTCGGTGGTGCTCATCATTGCTCGCGGAAAATAGGTCTCATACTCCAAGAGGTTTGCGTCGCCGTACTTTTCTTGAGCTTCATCGCTTGGTGATTTTATGTTGACAACCCTCCCAGAGATTCATTTATATAGGAGGGAGAGGGGTGGTTTATGTTTCAAGGAATATACGAGGTTCATTTATTTAATGATACTCCAAATTCCAATGGAATGGTTACAAAAAATGTGGGGTTTATCCAATTAATGGCTTTACATATCATCAGTCCTCCCATTACTTCTTATTCACTAAAGAAAAAAAGAAGTAAAATAACATAACATGTTATTTTATTAATATTTCAAAAGTCCATAAATTTAACTTTTTCACCCAACATACTATGGTCAATGTTATGCCTCCCTAAAAAGAATCCTAGAACTATGGATTCAACAGTGCCCTCAGATTTCTAATCTCGGATCCTATTCAAATGATTGAAAATTCTGCTTGTACGTTTACTGAACGTGCATTAAAAAAGTTCAGATATTCATTCTGGGCACAAAGGGCATCTGAATCAAATTTCGTCAATTTTTCCAATATCGTAAAAATTCCATATAACATGAAAATTTACACACAAAATCTGAGCCTTTACATGAATGGAAATTCCAGTCTCATTTTTATTTTATATAGTGAAAACCACATAAAATCACATTGATAACGTAAATTTTTTATATAAATTATGATTTAGTGAAATAATAGGTATTCTATGAAATTAAGAAACATATAATGAGGAAATATTATGTTGAATGTTTGAATTGTAACATGATCTTTAGGAATAGAAAACTATCCAATAAAATAGTAACTTAACCTATGAAAGTAAAAAATGATTTACGTATTTTATAACTGAAAATATTATATAATTATTTCATTGTATAAATAAATAAATGTTTTGAAAATAATAAATTATTTATTGATATTTTAGTTAAAAAGAATTGTATATTTATAATTTAATAATTATTATGAGGATTTATAAATTTATTCTTTTTTAAAAAAATAGATTTATAAGTTAATATTTTTTCTATTATGATTGCAAAATTGTTTTAGTAGACTTTAATTATTGTTTCAATGTGTTATAGAAGTTGCTATAATTATCAAATCTGTATTCGTTGAATATTTGATGATTTTATTTAATAATTACATTTTTCATATTTAGAAAAATATTTTCATTATATAGTGTAATTTTTTTTAAATTCAAATATTAGAAAATGGATTGTGCGAGCTTTTTGGGTTTTTTGAATATATTTGAAATTTGTGCTCAATAGTAAAATACAATGATTTATGGTATAAGGTGAATATATGAATTATTAATCCATGGATGATTTATAGATGATTTAAAAACCACTTGATTGATAAAACATAACTTTTTTCTATATTTAGTTAAAAACCTTACTATTTATTCTCTTGAGAAAATATAACAAACAGATGAATAAAATAATAATTAAACACCCCTCTCCTCCACAATAAATACCACACCTTACCACCTCTTATCCTCACAACATCTAAGCCATTTATATTTATAACATTCTTTCAAATTTATCTCCCAAGACTCTTTCCCACATACATGAGACTTTCTTATTATCAAAAGAAAAATCCAATTTTTCTTAGGAGGTTCTCAAGGAGAATAAGATCAAGAGGTAAAACCCCCTTTTATGTTAATTTAATGTATTATAAATTTATTTGGTTTTATTATCATCCACTATCATCTATTTTATAATGTTTTATAATAACACTAATATCTATTAAATATATAATTATTATTGTTTTAATTGAATAATGAATCATCAAGTCTCTTCCCTAATCCTTTGTTTTTCTAAAAATGAATACAAAATTTATTATGTGTTGATTTACCAATATCGTGGACAATGATTTTAAATAATCCATTGTTTCCTTCAAGGCTATTCATAAAACTATTCAATGGTTAAAAAAATTACAATACATGTATTAAATATTATTTTTTTGGAATAAGTATACATGAATAATATTAAATAATTAAATAATACTATTTTGTGGTGACAAAAAATTCACCAAAAGAAACTATTGATCATAAATAAATTTATATCTAATAAATCATTTTCATTTCTAAAAAAAAATGATATATTGAATCATTATAAATTATTTTTGATCATAAATATCCAATAATTCAGTATATAGATGTTTTCTTCAATTTTAAAATAACTCCAGTAATTAAACTCAAGGGAACTAATCATGATATCCATGAAACAAATGCACCCAGAATGAAAAAAACTATATAACACAAATAAATGGACACAAATGAAACTAATAAAATTATAATAAATTAAAAATGTATATTAGTGTATTTGATTTAAAGTATTAATGAATCTAATTTGATTACCACAAACATTAGGCATAAATGAAGAACACATTTAGACATAATGTATGTGATTCTATCGGAACCTCCATTTTTTACTTCGTGTTACACTTTTCACACTTTTCTATAAAGTAATTTATAATTATTCATATTTACAATTCCTTTTTTAATGTTTAAAACATTTGTACCTAGCTTAATTCTTATTTCATTTTTGTGTAAAACCATGTTTTATAATTTTCAATTTTTAATTCGGCCAGATGAGAATGTCTGATTAAAGGGAACTTCCCAATTTCTTATTCATTTTCATATACCATCAAAAATATATTTCAATCACTAATTATTATTATAAAAAAATAATTTTATCATGAAAAACAATCATTGGTCATTTCTAGGATTATATTAAATATTTTTCCTTTTATCACATTAATTGGTATATAATATTTTCCATAATCCAAACTAAAATATTACATTTCTAATGTTTCATAATTAGTACTTTTACATGTATTAAGTTCAATTTGATATCACATATCATGAACTATGCTTATTTTCCCTCATTAATTTCCAAGTATGATTTAAATTCCTTATTTTATGTGAACCATTATGATATTCTATTTCATTATGCCTTATGATATGATTAGGATACCAAATTCCTTCGATGGGTAACACTTATGATTGATTATTCCTATGGCACACATATGTATGAACATGTTGTGATCAATGTTCCCATATAAATGTCTAATTTATTGGGTAATATATAGTCTCATGATACTTCATGTTGGGATAGGGAGTGAACATGCATCATTTAAAGGATGGTGTCTTCCATGTTAAATTGTCTTAGAGGATAGCAATGACTTCTGGTATTGTTATTTTTTATGTTGTTTCCACATTTCTATGATTACATGATCACATGACCTAATGTCATTCTTTTTAATATTCCTTATTTTCATTCATATTACATTCCTTTTTTTATGTCATCATGATATGCCTTCTGTCCTATGTGATATATTCATTAATTATATATTTATTACCTTTCTGGGATATTTTGGTCATCTGTTTTGTTCATGTATTCCCTAGGTTATCCATTGTAGTTCGAAGGGGTAAAGTAATTTAATGATATAATTAAAGAATATTAATATAAATATGTTTTATTTTATTTCTACATTTTTAGTTTTATGTACATAATCATCTACTAAAACTAGACATTACGATCTTTGGTATTTATTTCATGGTTATTTGTGACTAAAATAATGTTATAATAACATGTGTAAAAATATAGGGTCTTTAGAATTGGTTTTTAAAATGAGAAAAATAAAAATGGTAGACTATTATCAAGAACACGAGGCTACATGATGAAATTCACTCCAGGGAGTTGGATTTGTTTTGGAGAATATTTTTTTAATGTAAATTCCTCGAATTCATCATATGAAAACAGAGAAGTAATTAATTTTGATAATGTGGGAGAATTATAATTTGGATACTTCTTATAAGACCAATTTTACAAGAATTATGGAATAAACTTCAAGTATTGTTATCCAAAATTAAATTATGGATGATTGTTTCCATAGTGGTATAAAACTGTGTCTCTAATGGGTGTTACCCATTAGATAATTAGATAGCTATGAAGGAATCATTTGATGTGCTATCAAGGATTAGATGGAGATTGGAGTTACCCAATATTCTCATGGATTTACTATAAAATTTATTATGTAATTGAATAGAAATTATAAAAACATGGAGAGAATAAGATTTCATTTCTTTTATGATCAATGTGTTAAAGATTCATGGATTCTATGTTCTAAGGGAACAGTTAAATTGATTAAATAGGTAAAGGAATTTCATTAGTAAATTGAATTCAAAAGTGATATGAAGTTATGATTCAATGAACTTAATAATAAAAAATAACAACATAATGAACCACCCACACAATCCTGTTTCACTCTTGTGTAGAATTTGAAAAATTATAACCAGTGATCACATCTAATGGTAAATGATTTTGAAAAATAACAATAGCCTCTTAACCCAAGACAAAAAGTTAAATATCCGGTGATCCATACTACATATATGGATAAATAAGTGTTGAAAATTACACATACCATCCACTCAAGAACTATTAATGGATTTTTTGATTTTGTATCTACCATCACATTTATATCAAAATAATTTTCTATGGGTATCACAATATCACCTCAATGTTTAGATGATGAATTAAACGTGAATAATATAAAGGGTGAAATTATTGAATCTCATTTCTACGATTCCTTCAAAAAGAAGTTTTTGACAATGTAATTCCAGTAAATATTTTTATTCTCCCCATACTATAAATGGATGTTAGTTAAGGAATGTAGTGTTTTTTATTACATAAATCCCTCCTGAATTACAATGATTAGGTAGTCAATTTTGATATTTATACCTAACCTACGATATGTTACCAATGAAATGAAAAATATGAGAATATGATTGAAATTTCCTCTTGTATATGGGTCTCAATTCATATTAAAGTTGATTTTTTATCATATACTGTTAGATATATAATCCTAATTAAAGATATTTATATTTATGGGATATTGATGATGAATTTTTTGAGATTTTCCAATTCTTAATTATAATTATGATGTATATTTTTCAACATTAGTCACACCTGGTGCTACATATATTTAATAAATTCATATGTAATGGTCTTATTGAGTTTCTAAAATTGAGGAAATAACTATATATGAATCCTTAGAAGGGATTATTTCATTCATCGGAATCACCATAGAGATCAACTACTTTTTTTATAATAAAGAGGGATCGACATTACTCTATATTTATTATCAATAACATATCAAGATAACTATCCTGAAAAGGTATAATCTAACCCACACTTATTAAATGTTTGATCAAATTAACCATGATCAATACTGTTTGATAATGAAATTCATTCTAAATTTCATCATTTAATAGTAAATATGGAAGATATACCCTAGAAAACTTTATATAATATGTATAGACACTACGAATTTATATTGATGTCATATGTTATTACTAGTTCACCCTCTTTCATTATGGATTCATTTTATATTTTATTTACAGGATAACTTGATTAGTGTGGGGTACTATTTGTTGATGATATTCTAATACATTGAATAGGAAATTTAGAGCACTAATTTCACATGAGAATTGTGCTAAATCCCCAAATTAAAGATTGGTTGTGTAAAAAATTTATAAAGTGTGTATTTAGTTGACAATAAGATTCATTTCTGGGACATATAATTGAACATAATCATTCAGAATGATTGTATTTCTGAGAGGGTGAGGGGTTAATTAGTGATACTTTTTCTTTTAGGTTTCCTTGAGAAAAAATATCCATCCTGTTAAAATTCCAATTCTCTACATAAATCTATTAAACCACCCATCCAAAGGAACACAAGTATTTACAATTTTCACTATTAATTAAGAAAAAATATTCCCTTGGTATGGTTGGGAAAATATCCAATATGATAAAATCCATTGGAAATCAATCCTTGGGATACAATGTGAAGGATATACCCTTAGACTCAAGTAGAAATATGTAAAAAATTCTAATAGATTGTGTGCACCCTCTAAGAACAAATAGATTTATACATTGATAATATAACAAATTGTGTTAACTTTTCTTATTTTCAATTTAACAAATATTTTAAATTGAAATAAAATTCTTTATATTCTTAATTAGAAAAAAGTTAGAGCTTCCTTGACTTTTTTATGAGAAATATAGTCTAATTTTCCTATGTTTTAATTTCCCAGTGTGATTCCTCCAAGTATGATTGTTCACAAATACATTTATCCTAGTCCAATTTTCTATTATTATTGAATAGAAATGAATCACAACCACTTCAATACCTATGTACTATTAACAGATTATGATTATTCTTCATTACAAAAACCCCAATATAGTAATCCTAATCTAATTAAATCAAATTGAAATGATGATCAACCAAATACAATTGAAAATCCAAATATGGTTCCAACTGAATTCAATAATAACTGAGCATTATTTTCACCTGAATATAAAGACATTATTTTTAATATTCTCTTACGTCATCTTCCCATTGGAATGTCTTCTATAATGATTAGAACAATATCTTTTTTATATCACTGAAATCTCAGAGATTTTCTCCATACTGTATTGAATAGTAGCTACAATTGAAAAGTAAAAATTACTTCCCTTTCTATGTGTGACCTTAAAAGGCTTTGTTGGGAATCCCAAAAATCATTCCCACTCACACAAATTCATTTAAATTTAATTTTCCACTAGAATCACGAGTAAATTTTGACTTCTTCAACTCTTCTTAAAGCGTCTCAAATTTCCATACAACTTTAATTTCTCCTCATACATTCATTTCAATCACCAACTTTATTTTAATACTTGGTTCTGATCTTTTAAATCTAATTATCTCAATTTGATTGCTGAATTCAATTCTATTAATCTATTTGAATCAAAAAATTTCCTATGGATATACAGGTATACCTTAGGAAATATATCCAGAAACCTCTTTCTATTTTTCACTTGACCTACTTGAGATAAAAAATAACATCCTCCCCTATTCGTTTGACATATATGTAAACCTATAATGAAATTCAATCCTTTTAAAATATTGACAACAATGTCTAGCTCATTCTCCCATTCTATTTTCTTCCATCATCATCAATAAATTCATTCTCTAAATATGATTAACTAAATGATTATCTTTCTGAGTATGGTTGACCTAGATATGATCATTTTGAATATGATCAAATTAGATATGGTCATTTTGAGTATGATTATTTTGATAACGATTATCCTAGATATGATCATTCAGAATATGAACTTGTTCTTGAGTATGAACGTTTCCTCTAATAAGAATTTTTCGTCTATAAAAATGTTTTCTCCATTGAAAACATTTTCTCTATTATGATCTTTTTCTTCTTGAGCACGAATATAATTTTCAAGAAATTCATTGGTCCTGAATATAGTCACCTTCACCCTTTTCTTTTCACCAAGAACCAATCAATTTAAATATGATGAGAAGAATTTCTTGCATCCCCCATTTCCTTAATTGAGCACTCATAACATGTTATGAATACTACATTTGATTTATATGAAATAATAATCATGAAATCATCATAACATTTTATTAATCATATTCAGTATAAATCATGTTCACCCAAAAAATAAACTCTTTTTTTCATATCAAATTTAGAGTGAATCATACTATTATCAATTCCTCATTATGATATTTCCATTAGAGAGGACATTCATCGTGAGTCAGGTTTTTTAGAAAACACTAGACAAATTATTTTGAAATTATCCACCAATATTGTTGTTTGCAAATACAAATAGAAGTGATTTTCATGCTTCAAAATGTTTTTTGTAAAAATAATTAAGACACGTTTATTCTTATGCTTGGTCATAAAAACATCCCCTTGTGAATATTTTTGTCTACAAATTTTCATAAATCACGAAACATTGTATCCTTGGTAAATTAATATATTACCACAATTCTATGTCTACCTGAGATAAATAATTATAGAAAAAAAGGATCAATGAAAAAAAATATATTCCATAAATAGTGATTATAAAAATCATTTTATCCTTCCCCAACCCGTTCTCAACCTCATATTTTCATTATTATACCAAGAAAAAAAATCATACAACCACTCTAGTAAAAAATTTGAAAATTTCATTTTAAAAATATGATTTATTCATATCTTACCCACAAATCTCTATTTTACATAAACCACGTTGATTTTTGAAATAATTATCCTCCTTAAAAATACAATCCAAAATAAAAATTAGATAGTGGAAAACCCCCATACTTTATCCTTGTTGAGAATGAGGTTGGTCACCCATGATCATCCTTAATCTATAAAAATAATCCTTCTATAAAGGTATAGTGAAAATTTCATACACTTTTTCAAATGTTGGAACCTATTCCATTTTCAATTAATTCTTATCAACATTAACTTTGATTAAATGATATTTGATAACATTATGTTTTGATTGAGAATTTTTAATGTGATTTTTATGAGGTTGATTGTACTTTGATTTCCACAACCCAAGGCCAAGGTTAACTTCACATCAAAAAAAATATTTTAATTGAAACATTATCCACAAATGTTGAGTAGTGGTTGGATTGGTAGAAACATAGTCTATATTAGCTATACTAAGAGTTACTAAATTAATTTTCATCGAATTATATCTATCAAAATTATTTCCCCAAAATTATACTCCATTAGATGCAGATCTTAAATCATCAACATTTATAGTCCAATCATCATATGAAAACACAAACAAATCAATACTATATAAGCTAATATTCCTAGTTACGAATTCTAGTTTTCAATGGATTTATCAAAGATTTATTTTTCTTATAGGTAAATGTGAATCTTTTTGAGAAAAGTCAAATTTGAAATATATAGTAACAACATGAAAAAATGACAAGTCATGAGGTAATCAAATATATTTGGATTCTAGTCACCATATGATACACTTTTTGATCATCTTATTTTTCTTATCCATCATTACCCATCATGGTTACCACTGAAGTTGATGTGAAAAACGTTTTTGAGCCTTCCATGCCAAACCACATAAGAAGTTCCATAGAATACCTTTCTTGAGACAAAAAATTTATTCCATTATTTCATGTATTTGTAACCAAAGAAAGTAATTCATTTCCCCCTGCATGTAAATTTCAAATACATTCATCATTTCATTAAAAAATCATACACAATCTATTTTTTCAAACCCATTAAAGATAATATCCCCAGAATAATCATTTAAAAAGAGGGAATTCTTTTTAAATTCTCTATTATAAAGATTGTTATCCACTCTTAATTTCTTAAACCTCATCTTTGTTATGCATGTATTCCTTTTGGAATAATATTACCTTTGAGAATATTTTCCCAATACAATTCCTTCTTCAATTCATAGTCATAACATTCACCTTCCCCTAAATACAAATCCAAAAGATTGTTCAATATAAACTTCGTCTTCAAGATCAGCATTCAAGAATAGATATTTAAAATCCATTTAAAATATCTTATAGCCTTACTGTAAAGTAATTGATAGAAATATTATAATTATGTCAAGCCATCAAAATAGAGAAAATGATTCATCGAAATCAATTCCTTCAAAAATAAAAATACCCTTTTGGGATCTATCTTTCTTTATTTCCTATTGCTTCACCTTTTTTATTGAGAATGCTTATGAAAACCCATTTTTTTCCTAAAATGATTTTGTTTTCAAGATTCAAAATGATTCAATGCATATCATTCTTTTCAATTTTATCTGAATCTATATTTATGGCTGCAATCTAATCTAGATGCTCAAAATCCACTTTTAAATAATTCTATTCCACTTTTGTATATAGATATGTATGTGTAAATGAATTGGCTGTTCTTCTTGTTAGAACCATCTGAGGTTGATCACCAATAATGTTGAAGGCCTCCACTATCTTCCTCATCCTAGAATAATGTTTTATAATATATTCCTTCCCACGTGAAATAGGTGAGTTCTATTTTTCTTTTTGCTTAGGAATAAAAAAATTTGTATCCCTATTAGAGTTATTTTCTTCAACTTCATCAACTACCTTCTCTTCACGAGGAAGTTTCTCTTTCATAGATCATTCAATCACATTCACATCAACTGAATCAATGTGCCTTCATATTTCTTTTTTGAAGAATCAGTGTCATCTTCATTCTAGAACATAGCCATGAAAGATTCCATCTTCACCTTTTAACTCAATCTTACATGATTTTCCACTATCCCATTTTATAAAACATGGAAAACTAAAAAAATCTAAAGTGATTCAAACAAGGAGTTTTTCCTTAAAAAATAAATATGGAGTCATACCTGATTTGGAAATAAATAAATAATAATCCAAAATATAATTAGTTTAACTCATGGAATACCTCATAATGTAATGAGAGAGGCTACGTTCAAGTAACATCATTCTTCCCATTTTCCCCAATATTATATTATTTTATTTAACAACACCATATTTTGGTGGAGTGTATGGAGAACTATAATCATTATAAATTCCATGATTCCTATGATTGTCTTAAAAATCATAACTTCTATATTAACCACGATAATCTATTCACAACATCTTCTTTGAATACTCACATTCTTTCTCATATTTTATTCAGAATCATTTAAACATTTTCATTTCTTCTGATTTGGTTTTGAATTCATATCACATTTTATGCAAGTTAAATAATCAATGAAATTAATGAAGTACTTATATCAATTTTATCATTGTTTTTCATCGTCACAAAAATATCCAAATGAATCATCTCCTAGGATTGTCTTGAATAAATCTCATCATTCTTATGCACAAAATTTTTAATATTTCGTTTCAAGAAGATAGTGCAACACAAGTTTCTTATTATTGGAAAGTTATGAATGACACAAAATCTATCACATTTAGATAGCTAGAACATGTTTCTATAACACATATGTTCAAGCCATTTATGCCACAACAGAATCTTTTTAACCAAGAATATGTAATGAGAGTTATATATTTTCATCAACATGAAACAAATTATCTTTTGAATATTTTCCTCTTATAAAAAATTTCCATTATTATTCTCTCATTATAAAAAAATCCAGATTTCCTAAAGATAAATTTGTTACCCTCACCAGACAGTTGTGAAACTCTTAGAATATTGGGTTTCAACCCATAAATTCAAAAGTTTTTCATAGATTTTATATTTTCTATTTCAATGATGGATTATCCGACACATTTAACTTTTTGGGATTCATCATTTCCAAATGTAACCATTCCTTATTTAAAATCCAACACATTTTTTTAACTCTTTCAAGTCCCCTTTCATGTGAAAATATCACCAATTTTATAGTATCTATGCCCATTATTCCTTTTAATAATTCAATGAGGTTTCAACAAGAAGAACATTTTATACATTATTTTCTTTTCTCACTTTTGGAATTGGTGAATTATGATTCATTTTATGAGCCACTATAAAATACTACCTTTTGAAATGATTCCATTATGATCACATCTCTCAAAAACAATTTATAATAGTTGGAACCTATTTTCAATCTTCACTTCATCCTTTTTAAGATTTCATCAAGGAAACCTTATTTGTCTTCGTTCATTAAAGAGATTTACCCCGACATAAAATGTACCTCTCAAAATATTTGAGATAGTATAAATGTATTTGGCTGAACCAAAAAAAACATTTCATGTATCAAAATCCCCCACAATACCAACAATAGAAATAAAATGATTATTTTCATATATAACATTCATATTGATTGGATCTGTGAATTTTTTTCACCCACCACCTTCTATTTATTTTCTAATCCAATAAGATTTTCTTTGTCAATTAGATTATTCTTATTCTTTTCAAACTTAATAGAAACATATTTATTCAAAACAATTCATGATCTAGATAATACATTTTTACGCTTAAGATGTTTTCTAAATTCTAAAATCTTCACTTTGTGAACATACATATAATTTTCAGGATTCTTATTTTTAGAAACAATTAAATATTTCTTCTCAACCAATAAAAGAATTATTTATTTAAATTTAGTAGGTTTTTCATTACAAGAACATTCACCAACATCGATAATAGATTTTTTGAAACATTCACTTATCAATTAAATTTTATATTTTTTTGTTGGACATATTCCATGTATTTTTATTTTTTCCTTCACCTTCACCGCCAAATTCACATCTTTATTCATTTATCCATCAATAGATTTCTTCAAATAATCAGTCACTTTTACTAACATCACATTCATATCCTAAAATGAATCTTTATTTCTTGATGAAGATAACACATCTTCCATATTTTTTTTCTATTCAATCCTTCTAATCTTCCCCGGTCATTCTTTCAATTTTTCTTCCAAATGAAAATCATGTTGAGATTAATATTATTCTTTAGAACTATTTCTTCCAAAATTATTTATCATTAACTATTGAACTAAAAGTATCATCCATACCATACTCAACATTTGTTGAGATTATTCAACACTTCCTTATTATTATTCATATTTCGATAAAAATCTTCTTATTTTTGAATTTAATAATTTCTGATATTTCATGGTTGAAAAACATTTTCCATTTTTCACCCTATCTCATCCACTGTCGTCATGGATTTCTTTTTTATTCACCACCATATTCTTCATTCTTTCACTGAGGACAATTTGAAGCAATGTGACCAACAAATCCACATTCAAAACATTTAAAAGGAGGTTTCCCCATGTATTTTTCTGTACCTATTATCAAATTTTTAGAAAACAAGGATATGATATTGTCAATATTTTTAAATACCACTTTCTGAAAATTATAATCACCATATTCTTATTCAATAAGAAAATTATTTGACATTCCCTTTATTATATCCTTGAAAAAAAATCTCTATCATATTTTTCATCAATTTTAGAATCTTTATCCCTTCTCATTTAATATGTGATAAGAGTTCTTTTAAAATCATCAAGTGAAAATGATTCATGATCTCTATACTCTAATGAAGAAACATTTTCATAAAATTTGTCAGGTAGGATTCTCAATAAAATTTTATCATCTGTATGTCATTTATATTTTCACCTAGAAATATGATTGTACTCATAAGATAATTCAACCTAGTAAAGAAGACCCTAATAAAATCATGGTCACCCATATTGAAATCATCATATTTTAATCTCCATATTTCTAGCTTTTCCTTAATCACTTTTTATTACCATCATATAAATTGTTTTTCAATTTATCCCATATACCATTGGTTGTGGAATCACCTTTCACCAATAGGAATTCCCATCAGTGAGTGATAAAAATATAGAATTCTTAACTCTTTTATCATTTTACAGATTACTCATAAAAAAATATGTAAGTGAAGTTTTAAAATAAATAGTATGAAATTCATGTATTGTAGCTTCAAGAACATCATATCCAATGGACGTTAGACATGATAATGTTCTATCTTTCCAGATATTATAATCCATTCTATCGATGACCGGAACACATTTACTATTCACACTGTTCAAATTTTCCTCAAGTAATAAATAATCAAATGGAGCCTAACACTCCGATACCTCTTGAATGTGAAAATTCAGGAAGATTGTTTTACTGAGAGGATTAGGGGTGATTTAGTGATACTTTTCTATTTTATGTTTCCATGAAATAGCATTCACATTTTGTTAAAGATCCAATTACCTGCTGAAACAATTCAACCAAACACCCGAATAAAAAAAAATTCAATGGTTCACTATTCAATAAAAATGTATATATTATTCATAACATTTTGGAATGATCCAATACCATAAAATCCACTAGAAACAAATCATTGGTTTACAATGAGTAGGATATACCCTTACACTCATGTAGAACAATGTAAACATTCTAATAGTGTGTTTCCATCATGTTAGAATAAATAGTGAAATGAAATTATTATGTAATGAATAAAGTTATATGTTCTTCTATTAAACTTCTGGATAAAATTAATTAAAAATAAAACTATTCACTTTCTTACTTATATTAATGTAAGAACATATTTGATGTTGTTATAACACACTCATTCTGATCTTCCTGGGTATTAATTTCCCGGTCTGATTCATTAAGTAATATTGTTCCCAAATATTATTATTGTAGTCAGATTTTCTTTCAGAATACAATAGTAATGAATTAGAACCCGATCAATCCCTGAGCATGAAAAACCCAACACAATTATTTTTCAGTGCAGAAAACCCAATACAGTATTTCAGATCACATTAATTCATCCGAATATGATGATCAACTAAATACAAATGAAAAGCCGAATATGGAACCAACTGAATATGATAATAAATGTGTATGATTAACCTCTAAATATAATATTTTCATCTTTTCACTTCATTTATGTATTCTTCTTATTATAACATCTTGAAGAAAAATCAATACAGTATAGTCATTGTCTCACTGAAAACTCTAAACTTCTCTATACTATAGTGAATAGTACATGCATTAAGAAAGTATAATGTGAATACATTTTTAAAGAAGTCCTTTAGAAGGATTTGGTAACAATTTCAAAAATATATCCTACGCACACAAATTTCCCCAAATGTAAATTTCCCCTATAATTTCGATCGGATTTTTACTTTGTTAACTATTCTCAACACTTCATGAATCTTCTTCAATCTTCATTTTATCTATAGACTTTCATTTTAGTCATCAACGTGATTTCAATACATGAGTCAAATATTATGAACATAACTGTATCAAAATTATTGTCACAATTTGATTAAATAATATTATTCTCAAAAATAATTTGAATAATAAAAATTCATTTTAATGTAACCCCCCCTTGAAAATGCATCCTATAAACTCCTTCTCGTATTCTCTTGACCTACATGAGGTAAAGAAATTCATCCTCTAAAATATTTATGACCAGGTTACAAAAAAAAAGTAATTAAACTCTTTTGAAATGGTTGAATTAATTTTTGATCTTATTATATCCTTGTCTTTTCATATATAGTCCTCATAAAATTCATTCTCTTTATATGATTGTCCAGAGAATGATCTTTTTTAGTGTTATTGGCTTGTACATGATCATTTTATAAACAATAATACTAGATATGATCATTATTAATATGAATCTTTTTATAGTTATCTTATTGGATATGATCAATCTGAATATGAACTTTTCCATGAGTATGATCGTTTTCTCCCAAATGAACTTTTCCTACTGTATAAACATTTTCTCCATTAAGAAATTTTCTTCTATTATGAAATTTTTCTTCTTGAACATGAATATGATTTTCCAGAAATTTATTTGGCCTAAATAAAATCACCATCACTTTTTCTTTTTCACCTAGATCTGACCATTCTGAACATGATCATCGACATTTCTTTTATTCCCCCATTCTTCTATTAAGCTTGCATCACAAGTTCTCAACTCAACTTATGAGTTTTATGAAATAAAATTTAGAAAAGAATTTTAAAATTTCATTAATCATAGTTAGCATAACCATTATTCTCTCAAAAAACAAAAATATCATTCATATCAAATTCAGTGAGAATCCACTGTAAAACAATTTCTCATTATGGACATCTTTTTATGGTGGATTTTCACAGCGAGTCTCATTTTTTTGAAAACCCGAGTCTGATTCTTCAAAAAACCTCTACTAATACAGTTATCACTATATAAAAGGATGAGTGATTTTAATTCAAAAAAAATTTCTTTGTCAACAAAATACAAACACATTAATTATTTCTCTTGGTCCCAACATTAATCTTATGCAACATTACATCATTGAATTCATCAATGATAAAAGTATTCAAAATATTCCTAGACCAGCCACTATAAATAAGATCTATTTTTTAATTGGTTTTACATTATTTCATCAATTATAAAGAGAATTTATAATACCTATCTAACACATTCACTATGTTATATCTAATGGGAGAAAATATACCTCAGATAGGTAAATGTGAAGAAAATGTTATATAACAGAAGAGAAGGTTAGTTAGTGAATATGTTCTCACATTAACCTAAAGTGTAGAAGAGATTTTGATATATTTCGATGAATAATACAAGGGAATGGGATGAATCCTTATTTATAAAGATTTTATGAAACCTTATAACTCACATTAACTAACGTTTCAACAGATAAATTACCCAAATCACCCTTTGAAATTATCTGTTGTAATTTTTTGATTATATATATAATACAATTATCATTATGGTGAATGGTTTGATATATAAATGCGGAATAGTAACTTTTAATGTATATATTACCTCAAATAGAGATAAATATTATCCAAAAATTATGGTAGTAATTAATTAAATATTTTGAATACTAAATATATTAACACCTCCATAAATTGAACAAGGTGGCCGATTCATTGAGTCGAATGAATCATGTAATATTATCTATGTTGAAGATAAAAAATATTAAAAATATCTTGATTTTATAATTATGGATATATAAATACTAATTTTATGGGTGAAATATTATCATTTAAGAATTTTTTCAAATATTTACCAATATTATAAGTAATGATACCTAGATTGAAGATGTGGAGCTAGAAAAGAAGGTTATAAATGTTCATGAACTCAACATTGTGAGTAATGGAATTATAATGCTGAAGTACCTTGAATGTGTCTCATCAATACCAGCTATGATATAGGAAATATGGGATTAATCACAAAGTTCATCATTATATATTCACTCTAGAATAATGAAGATGTATATATATTTTATAGAGTATTAACAGTGGGACAACATTAAAAGTGATATTGTAGATTATGATTGTCATTGTTTGGTATGTCATCAATTGATGGTAGAGAGATATAATTTTAAATTTATTCATAGATCATTTCCTATGCCAAAATAAAAATGTAAAATATCATTATGGATTTTTTTATCAAACATTTAATGACCCCAAATCGAGTAACCCAAAGTCTATATCTACATTTTTAAATTGGAGCTAGAAACAAGAAAAAATATCCCAAATGACATATTAGTTTATTTTTATTAGTAAAAATGATATGTACGTCAAATTCAAAATATATTTTAAATCATAAAATTAAATATGATTTTTCTTTGAGAACATCATTATTCACCTTAGCATATCTGAACTTATAAATTATAAAACACATCCATGTATCGCATGTAAAATAAAACATAATAAAAGAATGATATTATATTCTAAGTAAGGGTATAATTACACCTGACTATATCATTAATAAATAATTATAATAATTATGGAAACATAAATAACTAAAACACTGTCCGTTTAAACAATAAAATGAGATGAATATGGAAGTAATAAATAATGATTAAATAAAGACATATATAAAATAACACGAGATTGAGACTTATTTATGGACATTATATCTAATTTAATAATCACATGGAAATAAATAATTAGTCACATAATGAGGAAATAAATAATTATAGACATATCATACATATATAGAATTCTTTCGTTATATAGTATAAAACTATGGGTAAAATCCCTTTGAATTTTGCTAACTAATTTTTATTGTTAGACCTATTGAGGTATTGCGGGGAAATTTGTAGACATTCCACACCAGGAACATAGTAATTCCAAATAATTACTTTTAATAGGGGGGAAATATTCAACCAAAATATTTGTATCAAAAAACGAGTATATAAAATTTTAATACTTACCCCATTGAATAACCATAACCATATTCTATCTAGAGTAATATGGTGAATGGTAATTATTGTAAACATCCACATTAAAAATGATCATAAATTGTGCAATGAGATAAAATGTTTTGAATAAAAAAAATATCCCCATAGTATTATAATTAAATTAAATATTGATTGATGAATTAAAATAACCCAAAATGACATTAAAACCATGATTGATGAAAATAAACATTGAACATTAAAATTGTCATTTTAAAATAAAAGTATCATTTTTTTATAAAAATTTTATTTTATGATATCCCTAAAAACATGTAAAATCTTTTAAAATTCAATGAGTTTTTATAAAGGATGATAATTCTATTCATATCTTCCACATGAAAATAACGACTCTATTCTTATTTTTCCTAAAATCCAAATGAGATTTTTTTGGAAATTGACATGAAGATAAATTTGAATACACTATTTAATAATTTAAAAAATCATACAATTTTATTTAATAAACATTTTTAACTTTACCAATTTTGTTTTTATTTTTTTAGGAATAATTGACTTGGATTAAAAAAGGCGTTTCGACTAAAAAGATAAATAATTCTTCCTTTTCATCAAAACATTTCGTCAATAATATTAACTAATAAAGAGAGAAAATATATCCCTAATACCTGATATGACCTTTAAAATACTTAGAGGATTATAATATATTTATTTTAAGATACAAATACAGAATAATTACCCAATAGTAGATTTATATATAAACAATCGTAAATAATGAAGTCGTTTTCAAATAAATATTTACTACATCGGTAACTTCTAAATTGTAATAACCATAAAATAAATAACCTAACTGGAAGAGATAAATACCATGAAAATAAATTAATTAATTATAAATCATATCATATATGATGTATATACACCACACAATGGAAATAATTTGTTAATATGGCATATGTCTCTCAAACGTTAAAAAGATATGACAAACCCTTACCTAAGGATTGGATTTCCTTGAATGTGTATAAACCAAATATATAATTATTATAGGTTCATTAAAAATTTATTAATTAATCATAAATATTTATATTATAACATATATGATCATTTTATGTAATTTTACCACCAAATGTTTTATAACATTTAATCAGTTTCATTATTTTAGTTGTGAATTTCCTTATTTTCTCATGTATTTTTTGTCCTAAAAGTTCTAATTCATGTGAATATGATATTGATACAATATATCCATAATTTGTTTAATGTAATAAATAATTTTTTTTCATTTGATGCATCTTTATATCCATTAATATAAATTTTACATTGAAAACGAAACATATCATTTTGCAGATATAATAGGTCGTACGTACACACATGTGATGATATTAGTCCCTTAATAGAAGAAAGTGAATAGAAGTGTATGATATATTAATTTTCCTAAGTTTATAACATTTAATATATATCACATATATACATTAAATTTACCCATATTACCATCAATGTTTGTAATAAATGAAAAATAAATCACATCGCTTCGTGAGGAGGAGACGACCATACACACGAGTGACATCATCGTGTTTTAAATTAAATATTATGTATGACGGTATATCTAATATTATAACACTAGAATCATACTTATATAATAATTATTATATATATATATATATATTAAATCTATAATTATATCAAACTATTATAAGTGTTGATGGAAAATGAGTTACATCAGTTTGTAATGCATGGTCCATCATACACATGATTAACGATTTTGTTTCCCATTTGACGGAAGTGGAGATAGATAAATATTATCCCACTAAAATAATATCATAAATTATATAGGTGATAATTTTTCTATTGTTTAGTATTTTTTATGATATAAATATGTCTCTCAAAATAAGAGTAAGAGAAAGTTCTTTATGAATAAAATTACCATCTCATAGTGAAAAAATAGTTTGATCTCTTGTTAATGAATCTAGGTTTGGTCTTTTGTGAAGAAAAAAACTCATGACTGTGGAAAATATTGTTGGTGAGTGGTTTTGGTAGGGTTTCGTCCTGGAAAATGGTTTTATAGGTTTTCATAAGTGAGGGGAGTGTATTCCTTATTATAATTAAGGAATAGTTTCGTATTTGTGAATACCCAAAATTAATCAATAATTGGTATTCACTCTCAGAAAAAGTGAGTTTTTTTATAAATAATGCAGTTGAGGAAATTCAGTGTCTATAATAATATTCACCACATAATGTAAAACATGTTTTAAAAATGTTAATCCATAGATTGTATGTTAGTTATCTTTAAACTCATTAGTTTTCACTATGGTAGTATATTTTTTTTTGTAACCTAAGAAAACATTCCATTGCCACTAAAAAAATTATTATTATTATACAATTTTCAGACAGTAATATATGAAATAAAATTTATCATTAAAAAATAAGATTTTCTGGATAAATAATTTTAACACAAGTTCATGTAATATTTATGAACACTTCTTTTCCTTATTCACTATAAATAATTTATTATTAATTTTTCCTATTTTAATGAACACATGTTAATTTCAAACTATAACTAATATTAAATTTTGTAATTAAAAATGTGGAATTATTTTTATCAAATTCTACTCATATAAGTGAAAACATTTAATTTAAAAATAATCTCGTATGCACAATGAAAAATGTAGTTATTCTAAGAAAACATTCTTCTATGTATAAAATGTCATAATTTTAAAATCTGATATAACATTTATTAATGAAGGATATATATTATTTATTCTAATATTATTTGACTGAAATTAGTTTTTTAACAATTTTAATCTATCTTTGAACCTATAAATAATTTAACTGAAATTGAAATTTTCCATAAAAACATGTATTTATCACTATTTATCAAAAGTATTCCTTTTAAAAAATTCAGAGAAATTCCATCGAATATAATTTTTAAATGAATATTTCAAAAACTATAGTTTTTAAAAACTCATTTTACAAAATTGATTGCAATTGATTTTAATTAATGTGTTTAATGTGAAAGAAAACCGACATTTAAAAAAAATTCTGTTTGTAGAAAATATTTCATTTTCATTCAAAAGATTCATATTTTTTATAATTAAAATAAAATGATTTAATTTATTTTATAAAGATATAAAAATTCATTTTTATAATTTGGTCAGTCCTATTCATACTCTCCAGTTTCACATCTAGGATTAAATGGAATACTATAACAATATTTTTTATCCTCACGGTTTCATGTATCACAATATATCAATGAGATTAAATTTAGGAAAATATTTTTCATGGGACATTTATACTCGTTGTTTCATGTATTATATTACATAAATACATTTCAATTCATTTATAATATTAGTTTGTTATATTCTACCCCCTTAAATGACATTCATCCTTGTAATATAATCTTATTACTAGGAATCTAGGTATTGAAATATGAAAATATAATTTTTGAAAACAAATATTTTTAAATGGGAAAATAAAATATATTATTGATAAGAGATAAAGGGGAATTTGAAACTCGTATAGAATAACACCTTTCTAGGAGTCCGTATGCAAAAAAATTTGAGTGTGTTCCATTTTAGAGGAAAAATTCAATCCACTTGTAGTTATTCAATCACATTCCACATCATTTATTTCACAATAAAATTATTATTACAAAATATTTTTATGTATTATGAACTAAAATGTACTCTTAAATTATCGTAAAAGATTAAAAATCAATTCCTCCTACATCAAGAAAACATTCATGACCAAAATGTTTTGCATAAGTTATGAAATGAGACATTAATTTCTAAAACTTATAAATAAACACCCATGTTAAACTTAATCCAATTAATAAAAAATAATCTTTAACACTATAATATAAAATTTATTTTCAGATTCAAAGTCCATGAATTTGTAGTGAATGTTAATAAATTTACAAAATCAATTTAAAAATACATTACAGAAACAACAATATTTATCTATTAATTAAACATACCAAATATATGAATACCATGATCACCATATATTCTTAATTAAAAAATTATTGATTCGAAAAGTATATTTTTTTCTCTGTATTCCCTAAATAAAATCCCATATTATCAAAATATTCTATTATTTTGAAAATGCAGAATACAATATCAAAGATATAATAAATCATCAAATCACTTAGCAGTAGTAAGGTGACCAATAACATCCCTTAATCATCTCTTTATAATTATGGTCTCAAAATCATGAATATATAATGTTTTATGCTAGATCAATAATTATTTTAACGGCATATCAATATTCCACCTAATCAATTCTATTTGTCAATAGTATCATTAAAAAATTTCATTCCAAACGATATAGGAAAAATACTACAGTACACTACTTTTTAATTTTATGGTTTATATATTTCAAATAGCATGGATATAATTCTTGAAAAATAGAATTTTAAAATCAAAATACATATGAAACATAATCATTTCACTTCATCCATAGTAAAAAAATTTGTTTTACGTTGACAACGTAACTTTTCTGGGGTTATATTCTATTGATTACTGGGTCATTAATTTGTGTAGAAAAAATTATTATTATATATATGGACAACTGGTAGTTGGAAACATAGTTACTCACATTATAATATTGGGCATGGTTTCCTTTATCTCAAATCTTTCAGAAACTGGTAGTCCCTTCATGAAATTACATGCATGTTTATTTTCAACTGGTAAATCCTTCTTTTTATTATTCCATACAAATGATTACACTATTCCCTTAAAATATCTAATATATTAAGAATTCATTATCTATCTCAATACCAGATGATACTATATCCACATATTAGGGGGAATTTTGAGAGACCAGTTCCCTTCAATGAATTGGCATAATAAAATTAATGAATTAGTCAATATTTTCACATTGGATTATGTACTTTTTATATAAAAATTCATTTATAAACTTGTAATATTTTCTTCATACATATTAAAATTTTCAAATTCCCTTTATATTCATCTCATTAAATATCTATCTACATCCACTATATTCTGTTGAGGAAAATAAATTTCTATTAATACTATATTAAAATCCATCCATTTTATTTTTTCATTATCTTTTTCATACTTTGTGTTTTGAATAAATTAACACTAATGACCCAAATATCTAGTGAGATGATAAATTTCCTTAAAAACCATATCCACATCATTAACAATCGTGATAAATCACCTGTATGTAAATTATCAATTCCACAAAAAATAATGGATTTGTAATAAAATTAAATGATGGAGATTGATGATTCACAATGTAGTACATCATTTTCACTCTATGTGTTGGATCTTAAATCTAATTTATATGGTCCAAGTTATTTATCATAACATACGTAGATGATAAAGTAAGACTATAATTTGATCAATTTTTATTGTAACTCCAACTCTTGTGTCGTGGTCATTTATGAGAGGGAAATACCGACATATTTTACATTAATTTATAAGGTTTACATTCCTTCCACTAGTATTAATTTAGAAACAATGGTATACACAAGAATTTATCATAACATTCTGTGAAATAATTTATAATCCTAAAACATGTGAATTACAAAATATAAATTGAATACATTAAGCATGGTGAATTCATAATCATTAAAATGGTTTTTTTGGAATGTATATCCCTAAGATTTTATAGACCATTTTTTTGAATAAATTAAAATTTTCATTTATATCTTTCTTTGAAATAAGTTAAAAATTACTGTAACACTATACTGACATGTCGTATATTACACACAACACCAAGTATGCATATGATTCATGCAAAACTGAGTATAGATTTTGATTAATGAATAAGTGAAGTAATTTTGTATTATTTTATAATAAACACCAAATGATTCTTTTAACACACATAACACTGACTTGGCACATGATAATGGAAAAGAGACCTTCCTCGATAGCTTGCGTTGAACACAATACGTAGTTTCACAAAACAATGACATATTTTTGAAATATTATTCTTTAATAGGATATAAACAAGTAAATATAAATATTATTAAAAACATTACAAATTTTATATAACATTAACATACATCTTCTTTATTTTCAAGACAACATATAAGAACAATTTCAAGTTTTAAAATAAAAGAATGATTTTTCGAAAAAATGATGTTTTTCTACCTTTTGATGGAACACTCTTTTAAAAACTAGTTTTTAACAATTTTATATATTCTAATTGATTAAATATAATTATTAATTGCAAATGTTACTTTAATATTTACTTTAGTTTACTAATTTTTATTTTTCTAAAAAATTCATTTATTAATGAAATGTTAAAAATACTGTATTTTAATTGAAAACATCATTTTCACCTAATTTATTTACATATTAAGATTATATTTTTAATTGGTTAAAAATTTAAATTAGATGATTTTTTATCATTTAATCCATATTTTTTCATTGGACGTATGTTCGCATCGAAATTGTATATATAATCACAAGGCTGCCTTTTGATAGTTTTTACTTCTGAAAAACATGTTTTCTGGTTTAGAAAACGACAAATAATTTTTTCCATTTCTGAGTTTTGAATATAGAAAAATAGATTCCAAATTTAGAATCAGAAGTTCCAAATTATTTAAATAGGTCATTTTTATTTTAGGACATTTTTAATAGTATCTTAAGTAATTAATATTTTTTCCTTGGTTAATGGGAAAATCAGGTATATAATGGTAAAACATTATTATAATAATAATTTGAAACTACAATAACACATCTCCTAATCCTTTTGGAGGAGTCATGGGCATCTAAAACAGTTATTAGGCTTACATTTTGGCATTTTAGAACCACTTATGTGTGAAAATGACATGTTATAATAATTAATTTAAAGTAAAAGGAAATATAACATAAACATGAATCTTTTTATTGAATCAATTTTAAGGTGGGGTTATATAATTGATATTTTTGAAAATAAATAGTCTTTAGAAAGCTATCAATATTTCCAAAATCATGGTAGTTTATTAATAATATTAAAAAATTGAATAAATACATTTATTTATGACACAATAATTATGCATTTATTATCTTATTAATGAAATATTCTAATATTTGATACTATAAATATTAAAATAAATGTAATTTTAAAATTTTCATTTCATCGACGATTTTTTTATTATATTGACATTTGGGGGATGATTTATTTTCTGTGGTTCAATTGAATCTTGTTTTTATGACTTTAAAAAATATTAATTACTAAATTCTGTCAAAATTGATATAAATATGTTTTAAAAAAAATATTGTTTAATTAAATGATATAATAGTTGTAAAAATATAATATTAGAAATAATGACATATATAATGTTATAAATGTCATTAATGATCCACTTTTGGTTATATTTGAATTTTATAGTTACTATTGTAATAATATATTATGAAAATACAAGAACATATGGTAAGGGTTAATATTTTAAACAAAGGGTTAATGATAAAAGATAAGGTTACTTTTGTGACATAAAACACGTCTAAAATCATTGGTTGAAAGCATATAAACCCATAATCATCGTATTCTCATAATATATCAATTTTTAACTATTATAAATTGAAAAAATATTTGTAGTAAAATAATATTTCAATACTTTCCAAATTTGTCTCTCCTCCCATTTATAAAAGTCCACCACCTCTACCCACATACTCACACCATTAAAGCCCATTTTTCATCCAAAATCTATTCAAATATGCACCCAAAATCCCTATATTTCTCATATACGACACAAATTTTCTAAAAAATTATCTTTGGAAGAACTTTTGTGCAAATCAAATAGAGATTCTCGAAAAAGCGATATTTTTTTATCACCTCTTCCAACATTATTTTATTCTTATACATCCTTTTAATTTTTTGTTTCATACTAAATTAATAAATCTAGTATCTTATAAATTTTGAGATGTTATTATAATTATGGGAAAAAATATACCTCCTTTTATCCATTTTACAAATATCAATATAACCATGTGTGTGTATGTACAACTTACCATCTCCATGCCATTGTGTTATTTGTTATTCAAAAACACTTAATAAGGATGGGTATAATGATGAGTATAATGGACATAAATAATTAATACAACATGATAATTATTCTTTATAATTAATATACCATCCAATTACATACCATTTAACCATTAAGTGAATGATATCATCACTCGTGTGTATGTACGACCTACTATTTCCACGACACAATGAGATTCATTATCCACATTAACAATTCAAGATTTATTATAAATAATATATAATAAATTAAAATGAAATATATGAAATAATAATTCTACTGGATTTATATATATATATATATATTATTTACATTTTTTATTCAATTCAATAAGAAAACAGAAACAACGTTCATGCATACGTACGACCTACCATCTCTATGAACAGTGTATTTCATTTCATTTATCTATCTATTATATATATTTTTATAATGAATATTTATGAAATATAAATGATTTTCTACCATTTGGATTTATGTAAATCAATATCTATGTAATAATATCATGAATAACAAGTCATAACATGTATGAATAATAAAATGATTATTACCAAAAACATTTCATTTACATGGAACTGATAAATAAATTAGAAATATAAATTCATAAGTGAATCATATATCATAAATTTTATTATGGTTCGGTTAAAAGTAAATAATATGTTTAAACCCACTATACAAGAGTTTCAAACTCATATTGATGAAATCGACAATATGGTAAGGGAATATTTTGTAATCTCATTGTTATCCATGATTATTTATTTTATGTATTTAATCATGTATATTTTTCAATCACATCAATATTTCTTAAATATATAATATTATTTATAATATTATACTAATGTTTAAAGTCAATTTTACCAATTGGTGAATTTTTTATTAAATGGTATGTTAGGAATCATTCTTTCGTTTTTCATACGAGGTATTTTTTTGAAAAATCAAACACGTTTCCGAGAATAATGTTTATTTATCCTACACATCATGCACAAATTTATACATATTCATAATTCATTATTTACATGACTATTCATCTATATAATTTATATTCTTATTTTCAAATAAATAATTATATTTTATAATTGTGTGACATCTTGAGAATAGAAAAAAAAAATTAAGAAGAAAGTATGGTTTCCATAACAATTAAGATCAAGTGTTTTATCAAAATTATTATCTATCTCTGATGACATAGGGTTATATATCAATACCTATTATTATATTTTATTTTAATCTATTTATGATGGAATTATTTTTAATAAATCCATTTATTTTATATGCATTATGATGGATTGTTGTTTAAGAAACCCATTTTACATCATGGGTTATGCTATGATAAATGATTTATGTACTTGTGGAACATTTAATAGTTATTTTCATATGAGATTGGAGGAACCTATATCTACCAAAAAATGCATTAGGTAACGATTTGTATCTCATGAGATAAACATGATTGTAATGGAATAAAAATTGGTTCAGTAAAACAGGGCTGGAACAACAAGTAAATCTTGTTCAAAAATAAATGGATGTAATGAAATGTAAATATAGTTATTTAACACCTTTCTAGAATGACATTTAGTCCAATTTTAGTAATGGACTTTTTCTACTATGGTGGACTTGGAATAAATTCCATGGATACTATAGAAATTCTATTATGTGCTTATTTTCTCACCCCAATTTGATGTTTTTTTCAATCTTTTCTTATAACGTTTCATATTAATTAATGATATATTTCTTATGAACTAACATGATTTATTATATGAATCAATATTTTTATATTTAAAAATTATATAAATGATTTTACATTATTCTGTTTATGTTTTGTTTGATGTTCTTCATGATTACCCTTATAGAGCATTTGAACTCACCAATTTTTTGTTTTATTTTCCCCATGATATAAATAAATGTTTTAGGTAGGAACTCAAATGGGGATGATCATTATGTTAAATTTTTATTAACTTTCAAAAAGATAGAATATTATGTTTTTATTTTCCAAATACACTAATGTAGTACAATTATTGTGCGATTTTTTGTGTAATTTATTACGATTTCCCAAAAATAAATGTAAATACCATGTATGTTAATCTTGGTTCATTGGTGTTGGAATCAGAGTGAAGGTTTAGTCAACCCTTTGAAATTAGGATATGAAAACTTTTTCGAGAACCCTAGAGATATTTCTAAGGATATATATAAGGATATCATAAATATTTTTCTGGTATAGGTTAAAATCCATGAGTTTCTATGATATTTCTGAATGACCTATGAAAAAACTAAAGATATCATAGACTGAAATATTATAATTAGTTTACATTACTTATGTGATTTTAATATCTGATATGTATTTATCACAGCTTTTTTTTCAAGTATTATTCAATTGTGTAAACTAAATAATATGTGGTTAACCATGGAATGTTTCATATATGAAAATTATGGGAATAATGTTGATTGTTTTCCTATGTGGAAATATTATTAAGCGAATCTGGATGATGGAACAAGTATTGGTCAATCTATTATGGATAAATAGAATGTAAATGAAATGTGAATGGTATGTTATTTTCTTACAACATATTTTACATTAATCATGGGAAGAATGAAGTTGGGAATCCTTATGAGATGATTCTTATTGTAGGAAATAATAATATTGTGGATTGTGAGTAATGGATAATGAAAAAACTTGGATGATTGAGGTGTATATGTTTCGGATTTCATGGATTATGTTTTATGAATCCTGAAATATATAAGTGTATTAGTTATATTTTATTAATTACGGATTGGAAATGATATGATAGATATGTGATTTAACGTTAAGGTGATATACTGGGAGAACAGATGATTAAGAGGAAGGTAAACCTTAATATGTCTGTTATTTTAATATAATGAAGAAAGACTAAAGATATTTTACATTTGAATATGAAAATTGGAGGATTCTAGTTTCTTGGGATATAATTATGGAGTTATTAACAAGAGTATTATTCTTTCATGGACGAAGTATACAACATTTTGGGATCTAAGTAATATATACAATAGTTTTTGAATAAGGAAACATGCATTTTTTCAATAAAGATATCTGTTAATTCAGGTTGTTATGAGACTTAAAAGAATGCATGAAAAAGTGGTTCACTTTTTTGGAATGTGACCAACCAAAGATATCTTTGGATATATGGAGGATAAATGTTAACCTTATTTTGTGAACATTTTTCTATAGTTTTGGATTTTTATAATTCAGAGGGATTGAAAGGTTGTCATATTTATGGAATGTTTAAACATTAACATATTCTTATTAGAACAAAATAATATCTTACCACATATGTAATTATGCCTATTTGACAACTTGTGTTATCTTTTTTTTATAAATAAAGATGTAATAACATATCATTCAATTTATGAATCACATGATATACTAAGACCGTTGGAATAAAAAATTCAACTTCATTTCTTTTAATAATAAATGATGTCAAAAAATTTCAAGGCATGACCAATGATTATATTGTAATGAAATTAGGTATGTATTTCTTCTCATGTTCTTAATGTTTATGAAATAGATCCTAAAAAATTTATATCCTTGTACTTTTTTATCCAATAAATCATATGGTCCCTTAAATCATCGCTGATTTCTTTATTTCTAGTTGTTAATTTTCACCAATACTTGTTACCTATCACCACCCATCAAAACATGATGGTTAGATGTTTCTCCATATACATGATTTCACTTCCCACCTATATTCTCCTATGTGGAAAACTAGTGATGATTTACATAGCGTAACTATTATGTTTCTACCTTTATATTTTAAATTGATTTTTTAGTATGTCATTTTGCGTTGTAGGTATCTATGAAAGAAACCTCCAAGTAGTAATCCTTTTATAACCCCAAAAAATTCAAGGGAGAAATTAATTTTAAGGTGGGGTGGTAGAATGTAACACCCCAAGTTTTTATGGACCATTATTTTAAAATAATTTTAAATTTTTTTTTATATCTTGTAATGAACAAGGATAAAAATTACTTTTACACTAAACCAACATATCATATGTTACATACAACACTGGGTTAGCGTACGATACACACAACCCTGATTATATATTCTTTTTAATGTATAGATGAACTATGTTTGGATTATGTCATACAATACTAAAGTATTCTTTCACTACACAAAACTATGACATGGCTTGTGTTACACACAAGTGTGACCTTCATCAATATAATTTATTTTACGCAATACCGATTTTCACTAAACAATGATATATTATAAAAATATAATTATTTAATGAGTTATAAACTAGCTTTTATGAAAAGTATTTACCAAAATTTGAATTTTATATAACATTAACATTCGTATTATGTATTTTATATACTTGATATAATAAAAAAATTATTTTTTGGATTAGATAAGTATTGTTTTAACTAAATTATTTTTTGACACCTTTTGATGGGGCACCCAATTAAAATATAGTTTTTTACACTATTGTATTTTTGAATAGAAAAAATAACCTTATTATTTTAAATAGGGACTTAATAATTTACATTGGGTTAACTTTTGATATTTTTCTGATAAAATTCATATTTTAATGAATAATAAAAAATATTTTATTTTAGTTGAAAACATCAATTTCATCTAATTTATTTATATTTTCATATTAACTTTTAAATTTGGTTTAAAGTGTAATTGTATAATTTTTTATCATCTATTAAAATTTCTGTAATTATATGTAATTTCATATTTAAATTGGATATAAACAGATGTGAATCTTTTGATAGTTTTCACTTCGCAAAAACCTACATTCTAGTTTTGACAACGAGAATAAATTTAAAAATAATTTCATCCAATTCTGTGTTTTGAATTTAGAAAAAGAGATTCCTTATATGGAATAATATAGTATGAATTATTTAAAGTGGTCCATTTTATTTTCAGACATTATGAATAATAACCTCAGTAATTCTTTTTATTTAACATTTTTAAAGGATAAATGATGTATATAAGGGTAAAATATAATATTATAAAAATATAAAACTATAGTAACACATGTCATAATCCTATTTTATTAGTCATGGGTGACCAGAATAAACCTTGATCATAAAGAATTGGAATTTTAGAACCAATTGTGTGTGAAAATGACATGTTATAATAATTAATTTAATGTAAAGGGAAATATAATATAAACATGTATCTTTTTACTAAAAAAATTATAATGTAGGTTATATTATTGAAAATATTGACAATTAATATTAATAATAAAGTCTAAAATATTTCCTACATTATGGTATTTTATTTTATAAATTTTAGCCATTAAATAAATACATTTATTTATGACATAATGATGTTGTAGTGAAAACATTATTAATAAAATATTAAAATAAATGATATTATAAATATTAAAATAAATGCATTATAAAAATTTTTATGCCATACAAGAATTTTTTTTATTCAATTAACATGTTAGGGATGATTTTATTTCTTTTTTTTATTAGTCATTTTGTTATGAATTTCAAAAAATCAATCACTAAATACTATCAAAAATGACAAAAATGATTTATTTAAAACAAGTACTATTTGATTAAATGATATAATAATCATAAAAATATAATATTTGGAAAAATAAGTTATATAATGTTAAGAATTTCACTAGTGATCCAATTTTAGTTTTTATGGAATTTTATTGTAAATGTAGTGGCCATTTATTATGAAAATACAAGAAGACATGGTAAGATTTAATGTTTATAACTATGTGTTAAAGTAGAAGGTTATGTTTACTTTTGGCACCTAAACATTTAAAAAACCTATTGTTTATCTCTATTTAGACCGATAAACATCTAATAAAAGAAATATATCACTTCAGAATTATTATAATTTTAGAATTAATTTATAATATAATAATATTTTAATACTTTACTAAAGTTCCCCTCCCCCCTTTTATAAATAGCCAACACATCTACCCACTCACTCACACCATTGAAGCCACTTGGATCATCTAAATTCCTATCAAATAATCTCCCAACATCCTTGAATTCCTACTATGTTCCACACATTTGGAATAAATCCATTCTAGGTATTCCTTTTCTACAAATAAAAAAGATAATCAAAAAATAGAAAATGGTTTTATCACCTATTTCAGAATTATTTTCTTTCTCTACATCCTCTTATTATGATTTTTCTAGAATAAAGTAATAATTAAAATATCTTTTACATGATGAGATGTTATTATAATCATGGGATGACCTTATTACTCGTTTTATTCAGCCTTAGAATAACAATATCACCGTGTGTGTGTGTGTGTACAACATATCGTCTCCAAGCTGTGGTGTCATTTTTAATTCAGAAAAATATAATTTTCATGTGTATAATGATAATTATGTTGGATATAAATAATTAATATATCATGATAAATATTATTTATAATTAATATACTACCCAATTCTATAATATTTAACTATTATGTGAATTATATAGTCTCTTGTGCATACATTTGGCCCGCTGTCTCCGCAATGCGATGAGATTTATTCTCCATGTTAACCAATAAAGAGTGATTACAATGTATATATAATAAATAGTAATGAAATATATTACATGAAAATGATACTTTATTTAGGTATATATATAATTTACATTTATCCATTGAATTTGATGAGAAAACATAAACCTCGTTCATGTGTAAGTACGACCTACCGTTTCAATGAATAGAGTATTCCAGTTCGTTTATAAATCTATAAAATATATACTTATATATTTAATATTTATGATATATAAATCTTGATTCAAGTTATTATATTATTTAAATCAAGATCTAAGTAATATGATCAAGAATAACAAGTCAAAAGACATACGATACAAAAAATGATTATTACCCAAAAAGTTTCTTTAACATGGAATTTTAAAATAAAAAAGCAATATAAATTCATAAGTGATTCATATATCACAAATATTATTATGGTTATTTTAAAAGATAACAATATCTTTAAACCCACTATACATGAGTTTTAGACACATATAGCAGAAATGGAACCTAAGGTAAGGGATAATTTTGCAATCTCATTATTATCTAAGATTGTTTATTTACAAGTATTTTCTGATGTATATTTATCATTTGTGTCCATGATACTTAAATATATAATTTTAATTATATTATTATATTATTTTTTAAAGTAAATTTTTCCCATTTTTGAATTTATTATTTAATAGTATATAATAAATCATTCCTTTTTTAATATGTGGTACTTTTTAAATATTTCTGGAAAGAGAATGAGAAAAATGTTGTTTAATTGTATACGACATGAATGGATTTTTACACCTTCATAATTATTTAATTAATTGATACATCCTATACATGATTTTATGTTTATATTCCATAATTTTTTTTATTTTGAAAATATGCAACATTTTGAAAAAAAACATTTTTAAAGAAGAATGGTTATTTTTCACATGAAGTAAGTTCAAGTGTTTAAAAAAATTTATATTTAAGATCGAATGGGGTTATTTTTATATAAATATTATTACCTTAATTTTATAGTGTTTATGATGGAATTATTTTTATTAAATTAATTAATTTTTTATGGAATTTTATAAAATTATGTTTAAGAAACCCATTTTATTTATCGGGTTCTGCTATGTTGAATGATTTATTTTTTTGTAGAACATATAAGAATGATTTAACTATGAGATATGTTGGACCAATATATCCCTCCAATTAATTTTGTAATGATTTATATCTCATTATATAAACATGTCTAGAATGATAAGAAAAACTGGTTTAGTAAAATAGAGCTAGAACGATAAGTAAATCCAGCTCAGTAATAGAGGGTTGGAACAACAAGTAAATCTAGTCCAATAATACATGGCTGGAATGACAAGTAAAGCCTATTCAGTAATAAACATTGTCCAATATTATGGTCTTGAAAACAATGGCTAGGCTAATATTGAAATGATATTATTTTCCTATTTTCATTCTAAAATTCGATGTTTTATTTCAATATTATTTTATCATGGTTTGTGATCATTTATGATTTATTCCTTATAAAAATATAGAATTTATTTCATGACCCACATTTTTTATATTCAAAATTTATATTCAACTTTTTTCATTCTTAATTTTATGTTTTTCTCGATGTTTCTTTGGTTTACCCTTAATGATCATTTGAGCTCACCCATTTTTTTATTTTCCCCATGGTATAAATAACAATTTTTGGTAGAAAAAATATTGGGGGTGATCTCTAAGGTATATGATGAAGATATTTTTCCAATCTATAAGAATATTTTTGGGGTTTCAAAAGACACTAAACTGACATGGGTTTTTTCGTCTATTTGTGTAATGTATTATTTATTCTGAAAAGGAAATTTATTGTCCATGTATGTCAATATTGGATCATTAGATTTGGTATCAGACCGATGGATTTTTCGACCATTAGATGTTAGGATACAAAATATTAGTGTGATCCCCTGAGATATTTTTAAGGATATGACTAGGGACTTCCTAAACGTATGTCATGTATAAGATACAATCCTATGATTTATTTGATAATCATGAAGAACCTATAATTAAGAATAAGATACCATAGACTAAAATTTTAAATGTTATTTAACTCACATGAGTGTTTTTTATTTGGGAAATGTATTTCTCACACTTTTCATTTTGGTAGTAGACAATAACTATAACAACATTGAATATGGTTTAACATTTAATGTTTTTGATGAATAAATTATGGTAATAATGAAGATAGATTTCATAAGAGGAAATATCATAAAGATAATAATAAAGATCGTACGACTATTAGTAATAAAACTATGGAAAAAGTGGGTTTAAATTAAATGAAAAAGATATGAGATCTTCTAGGAGTATTTTAACATTAATCCAAAGAATAATTAGATTGGGAAACCTAAACACATAATTCATTTTTTTTTGGAAAGATGATGATGATAGATCCTAAGTGTTGGCTAAATAATAATGTTGGATGATTGATTTTTATAGGTTTTATATTAAAAAGATTTTGTTATATAAATCATGAAATATAATAATGTTTTCAATATAATTTCTCAATTATGGCTGGGAAAGGGTAGGTTGAATATAATAAAGGAGATAGAAATGTGATATATGGGTACAGTGGAATAATTGTATAACAAATGATTAAGGGGTATATAACCATTAATATGTCCCTTATGTAAACAAAATGATTCATAGATAAAGATATGTTGGATTTTAGTAGGTTAATTGGATGATTATAGTTTCTTGAGATCTAATTATGGAGTTCGTGAGAAGAGGGTTATGCTATCATTTATAAAGTATAAATATTTTAGGACTTATGCAATATATCCAATATGTTACAGAATAAGGCAACATGCATGTTTTTAATAAGGATGTATGACAATTCAGGTTGTTACTATAACTGAAGAGAATACATGATGAAGCTGTTCACATTTTTTAAATGATATTAACCGAAGATATCTTATTATATATGGGGATAAATTTTAATCCACCATTTGGAACATTTTATATTGTTTTTATATTTTCATATATTATAATTATTATAAGTTTATCAATTTTTTGGATTTTTTAAACATCAGATGAAGTTTGTTTGAATAATGCATTATATGACCATATATGAACTTATTCATGTGTGATAAATTGTGATAATTTTTTTTGATTAAGATAGATGGAATTAAAAATCATTAAATTTATAGATTTCATGACTTGCAAACAATTTAGGAATGAAAAATTCAATAACATTTTTCTGAATATGTGATGAAGAGGAAGTTTTTCATGAAATAAAAAATGGCGATATTATACTGAAATCATGTAAGTATTTCTTCTCAAGTTCATAAACATTAGGAAATGTATCTTGAAATCCAAAATTTTTATCCTGGTACATTCTTATCTGATGAATGAGATAGTCCTTTAAATCATCACAGATTTATAGCTTTCTGGTTTTCAACTTTCTCCAAACCATGTTCTCTGTCACTATTCATTAGAACATGATGACAATATTTTTCTTCCATATCCTTTTTTTCACATCCCACCTATATTCGCTTATATAAAAACCAATTGATTATTTACATTGGGAAACTTTTATGTTTCTTATATTAATTTTTAAATGGATGTTTTAGTATTCCTTTTTACAATGTGGGTATCTATGAAATAAAATGTCATATAGTAATCCTTTTATAACCCCGATGAATTCTCATGGAGAAATTCATTTTAATTGTGGGTGGAATGTAACAAAATATGTTTTTACGAACCATTTTTATCGAATAAATAAAAATTTTCATTTATATCATTTCAATTCACTATGTAAAAAAAAATTCCCACAAAACTGACATGTTATATGTTACATGAAACACTGAGTTGGAGTACGATACATGAAGTACTAAATATATATTTTATTCAATGCATAAATGATCTATGTTTTTATTTTTTACACAATACCAATGGAAGATTTCACTACATGAAACACTGAATTGTCTTGTGTTACTCGCAAGAGTGTCCTTTAACAATAGCTAGTGTAGTATGTATTACTGAGATTCATTAAAAGTGATATATTATTAAAATATAACTATTTAATGGGAAATAAACACAATTTTAGAAATATTATTAACCATATTTTTAATTTTATATAATAATAACACCCATCATATTTATTTTCTAGACATGATATAAGAACAAATTTAATTTTTTTTGGATAAAAGACGTATTTTCCAAAAAAGCCATATTTTTTTCCTTTTGATGGAGCATCCATTTCAAATCACGTATTTAAAAATTCTATATAATATTTGAAAAAATAAACTTTTTCTTTTGAATAGGGACATAAAAATTAACCTTGGTAGAATTTTTGGTATTTTTCTGATAAAATACATATCATAATGATTAGTGAAAAATACAGTATTTAAATTCAAAACTACCTTTTGATCAATTTTTTTATGTATTTATGTTCTCTATAAACTTTTTTTAAAGGGTAATTAGATTATTTTTTAATAATTTATTCTAATTTTGATCATTAGATGTAATTTCACATTTAAATTAGACATATACACACGTCTATCATTTGATATTTTTACATTTTTAAATCCCACTTTTTGGTTTTGACAACATGAATTAAATTTAATTTAATTTCTACCACTTCTGTATTTTGAATTTAGAAAAATGGATTGCATATTTTCAATCATAATATCCAAATAATCTAAACAGTACCCTTTTATTTTTGAACATTATGATTATAAATTTCAGTAATTATTTTTATTTACCATGGTTAAATGGTAAATTTGGTAAGTAAGAGTGAAAAAATTATATTATAATAACATAAAACTACCCAAACATGTGTATTAATCCTAATGGATGAGTCATGGGAGAAAAAAAATCCTTATTATGAAATTTTGGCATTTTAGAACCACTTGGGTTTTAAAATTACATGTTATAATAATTAATTTAAATTAAAGGGAAGTATAACCTAAATGTGTATCATTTTATTAAACCAATTTTATGGTGGGGTAATATAATTTTTTTACTATAAATAGTCATTATAAAGCTAAAAAATTTCCTAAATATTTTTATTTTATTTATAAGTCTTGATATTAAATACCAAAATTTATATATAACACAAAGATGACACAATGATTACCTTATTATTGAAATATTCAAATAAGGGATATAATGAATATTAAAATAAATATAATTTACAGATTTTGATTCCATCCAAGAGTTTTTTGGATTCCATTTAGATTTTATGAAGGATTTAATTACTTTGTTTCAAATTATCATGTTTTCATGACTTGAACAAAAATCAAATACTAAATAGTGTCCAAATTGACATAAATGAGTTTTTAAAACAAATAATATTTTATTAAATTATATAATAGTCCTAAAAATATATGAGTCATCCAAATGACTTATATAATGTGAAAAATTACTTTATTGATCCAATTTTTTTCTCATGTAATTTTACAATAACAATATTAACCATAAGTTATGAATATACAAGAAGACATAGTAAGAGTCAATGTTTTTAACTAAGGGTTAAAGGAAAAAGACTAAGATAATTTTGTTACCAAAACACTTCTAAAACCTATTATTTTGGATGATTTAGACCCATAAAAATATTATCCTTGATAGTGTTTTTTTATGTTTTACAATTCCAATATATAATTATAATAAAATAATATTTCAATACATTTATAAAGGGCCCCTAATCCCTCTTAAAAAAGGCCACCACTTATTCCCACTAAGTCATACCATTAAATAACCTTTTATCGTCACAATTTCACTAAAATAATAATTAAATATACCTCCCATCCTCATAGAGTCCACACATTTGGATGAAATTCCAAAAAGGTAGACATTTTATCCAAATCAAAATGAGATACTCGAACAAGAGGTAATTATTTAATAACCTCTTTCCAAATTACTTTCATCTTCTACATCCTTTTCTTAGGTTGTTTCCATACAAAATATTAAAATACAGTATCTTATACATGATTACATGTTATTATTATTATTTGAGAAAATAATGCCTCCTTTTATCAATCCAACACATAACAATATCACCATGCTTGTGTACGTACGATTTACCATCTCCACACTATGGTGTAACTTTTTATTCAACAAATCATTATTTAGATAATTATAATGAAGATAATAATGGATTTAAATAATTGATATAACATGATAGTTATTATATATAATTAATATTATATCCTATTCAATATCATTTAACCATTATGTGAAATATATCGTCGCTCATGTGTACGTACAGCTTACCATCTCCACGGCAAGACAAGATTCATTCTCCACATTAACCAATCAAGAATGATTATAAAGTATATATAATAAATAATAATGAATTATTGGACATAATAATTCTACATTAGTTATGAATATATATATATATATATCAAATATTTTCTTGCATTCAATTCAATAAAGAAACAAAAACTTCATACATCAGTACGTACAACCTACGGTCTACATTAACACTGTCTTCTATTTCATTTGTATGAATATTATATATATAATGATTATTTCTGATATATAAATCTTGTTTTATAGTTTATAAGTAAGTAAATTTTTATCTATGTAATTCTACCAAGAATAACAAGTGAAAATCACATTTTATAAATAAAACGATTATTACCCAAAGCTATTCATTAACATGGAATTGAAAAGAAAACATATAATATAAAGTCATTAGTGAATCATATATAATAAATATTAATATGTTTCTATTATAAATTATTAATATGTCAAAACAAAATATATAAGATTTTTGGGTTCAAACAAAATGAAATTGGACCTACGATAATGTATAATTTTTCACTCTCATGATTATCTGAGAATTTTTATTCGTACGTATTAATTGGTGTATATTTATCAATTCCATCCATGATTCAAAAATATATAATGTTGTCTATATTATTTTATTATTTTTTAAATTCAATTATGAACACCGGTGAATTTTCTATTAAATTTGATGCAATAAATCTTTCTTTCATTTTCCATATGTGGTATTTTGTTGACGTTTTCAGTAAAAGTATGAGAAGAATATTTTTGTAACTTATATGGTATGTATATATTTTTACAAATTCACAATTTCCTTATTTAAATGATTCATACTCTAAATGAAATCATGTTTACTTTCAACTAGATTATATTCAATTAATATTTCATTTAATTTTGAGAAAAAAATACATTTTGAAGAATAAAGTATATTTTCCACGACAATTAAGTTTAAATGTCATATCAAAACTATTTTTAATCTATGATGACGTAGGGTTATGTTTATATCTATAATATTACATTGATGTTATTCATTTTATGATGGAGTTATTTTTATAAAATGCATTTATTTTATATTGATTATGATGGAATGATCTTTACATAACCCATTTTATTTTATGTGTTTTGATATGATGAATGATTTGTGTTTTTGAAGCATATATGAAAATGATTTCACTATGAGTTGGGTTGGACCAATATCTAAATCCAATTAATTTGGTTATGATATATATCTTATGAGATATACATGATTGTAATATATGAAAATAAGGTTTATTAAAACATGTCTAGAATAACTAATAAATCAGGTTCATTAATATAGGGATGGAAGGACATGTAAATTTGGTTCAATAACACATGTATGGAAGGATAACTGACCTTGTTCAATGGTGGAACATTTCTACAATGATTGTAGTGGGAGCTATTCCTTTCCTACTATAGAAATAATATTATGTGCATATTTTCTTTCCAAAATTCCATGTTATATACTAATGTTATTTTATTATAGTTCATGTTCATTTATGGTTTATGCCTTACTATTGACGATTCGTTCCTTTATAGTGTCTAATGAATGACAAAGGGGAGTACCATAAGAAAAGAAAACAAAAAAGAAGAAGATAGAGGGAAGAAGCATCAAATGTCCCAAAGGCATTATAGCGCCCCGGTCACTTGCACGCCAGCCTTGGGCGCGCATGTGGCCTGTGTGCTAGATGTGAGGGACACAGGTCACTTGCACGCGCACCTTGAAATTTGCACCAAATCTCAGGAGGCCTTTAAATACCCACTGTAGGTCCCCCATTTCAAGGATGAATTTTCCAAAACTCAGATTCAAGCTCTGCTTGCCAAAGTCTTTTTCTGGCATTTTCTGAACACTTTTAAGGTAATAATTTACCTTGAATCGAAGCTCTAAAGAGGATGAATAATGCCTAAGTGTTAGAAGTCATCAATAATTTCATGCATAAGTTTCCAGATCTTATGTGAAATTAAGACACTTGTGCGTCACCTTTCCCTCTCAAGGGAACTTACACGCCACAATTTTGGAGGCCTCTAGGGATGATACTAAGGGATTGATTTAAAAGTCACACAAGTATTACCCTATAGATTCTTCATTGCCCAAGGTGACTCATGTCATGTAAGTCTATTTGTGCGAATAGGACTTGTATTCCAGAATGATACCTGGATCCTCCATCCTAGTCACCTCCTTTCATGAAATCTACCTCTCCTCTTCAAGACATATCCTTCAAAACCCACGTTAAAGATATTTAGGACATGTTTCTTTTGTTGGATTCCTTATCTAAAAGGAATTCTGTGAGAACCTCTCCCAAAACCTCATGAATTTTAAGCATTATGTCACCATGGTTAACGGATTCCTATATAACCTCATCATTTGATATGAGAAGATCATTTAACTTGGGCCCCTTATTAGGAGTAATCCCCAGTCACAAGTTCCCTTAACATGGTCTTCCTTATCAGTAGTAATCCACGGTCATAAGTTCTCTTAACATGGGCCTCGTTCTCAAGAGTAAGCCCCAAGTTACAAGCCCCCTTAACATAGACCTCCTTCTTAGGAGTAATCGCTAGTCATAGTTTCCGTAAACATTGGGTATCCACCTAGGGAGTAAGCCCCAATCTTAATTTATTTTGATTTGGGCTTCCTTCACAAGAATAATCCCCAATCATAATCCCCTCATTATTTGGTCTTCCATTTCAAGTGTATGGCCTGGGTTAAAACTCTAAATCTCCATAAATTACCAATACCTTTATGGACCTTTCTCCTGGGCTTCTTTCCCAATACTTGGTTATCGTCTACTTGGAAAATCATACATACGTAACCCCACATCATTTCATATGACTGCATATTTCATGTCACCATCATCAAGTTTACTATTAACTCTTTTTTTCACACTGAGCATGACTCACGTGATCTTAGAGTGTGAAACCAATCACGACTTCTATTTTTTGGTCCATTAACCATGCATAAACCCCATATTTCGCCATCATAACTACATGGACTTTGATATCTACCATAAAATTAGAGTACGTAGGAATCATTTATAAGGATCAATCCCATCATCCATTAATTAAATTATGTCCCATATGATGTTAAATAATGTCCTTATTATCAAACTACATGAGTTCTAATTCATTTTTTACAAAGATACATAGGTATCCCATCTGCAGGTACGATCCCAACTCTGAAATAATCCCTATCTTTCGGAATGATAATAAAATTCAAGTTCCCCACTGTGTGGCTTTAAAACTACAATGGTCATTATAATGTCCATGATATTTCCATATAATTTAATGAATGAAACCATTGTGTAAGGATCCCTAATATATATGGATTATTCTCCATCGATGAATAACCTCAAATACAAATAAAAGATTCTCTAAATCCCATAACATATCAATCATTGATGGCTAAATCTACAGGAAAAATAAATTTCATAATTCGTTAATTAATAAGTATTCATGTACATAACTTAAATCTATAAAAGAGTCATAGAGTAGGAAATAAAACCCCCCAAAAAGGTGGGATGAGCCTTACCCCCCATCTTCTCGACCAATAAAAATTCTTAAGCCTTGTTAGTCCACATCTAAGGAAAACCTACCTTTGGAAAGTAGGTCCAAATGTATATAGAATAACTGGATGTTTCTTTGTTCTTCAAATATACCCATTCTAAACTGATTGGAATGTTTTAACCATAAAAAAACAAGGTTATCCCCATTTCTAAAAGAAACAAAAAAAAAATGGTGAACCCGATATGAATCCTTAACCAAGTTAAATGATGTTTTAATTAAATTTTAGGCCCCTATTAAACTCAATATAAGGTCCAATAAAGAAGTCAATAGGATATGTTCTCATAAAAAAGATGTGGGCTGGCTAAACCAATCTTGATTATGTCTACAATATTAAATAGACACTCTTTTCCAAGATCCATCTGCAACACATAATGGCTTATTTAAAGATCACACCTGTGAATGCCTCAGCCGCTACTCCGGCTGGATCCTCGTCCACTCTGAGGATGACATCACCATCTCAGCATCATCAATGTTGGGTCTCAAATACATTGGTTATGGAATAACTACAACACAGTACCATCCCGACTCTAGTGGCTGCTCGATAAGCCCTCCAATTTAACAACTCACCCTTGTTGTCCCGATAATGACGACCAGTTGTTAAGAAGAAGGTGGTTCCAACCATAGTTTATAGGCATTTTGGGTCATTATCCAAAGAATGCAATAACCATTCCCTCTAATATTATTGGGAGGTGAATGAAGAGGTCACCGAAGGCCTCAGTTAAAGAAGAAAAAAGTCTTTCCTAATGGCCCCCACCAACAATCACCGCCAGACTCGTGTGGTAGTTCACCCTCAACATGATGAGGGTATCATCTCTAAGAGTTCGACTCATGTTCCCCATACCATATAATGCAATATGAAACATCACATGAGAAATTCAGTCAATAGGGAGGAGGTTCCTACCTCTACCCCCTTCATAGAAGTCCATAAATTTTACTTGATTGCAAACAACGAGCAGGCATATACACACATCTGTCCTGATGTCAATGCCCAGCAGACTCATCTGGCAGTAACACATCAATACCGCCAGAAAATTCTAGTGGAGTACTATAGGTAGGCACATACACCTGTTTATAATTCATCAGCTGGTCATCAGGCTTGTCTGATTTCATCAAAAGAAACTCCCCAATCAAATGTGGTGACCACCTATTAATAGGAAGAGACACGTGCTTACACTCATCAATTCTTCCAGCCGTATCATTTGACTTTATTGAAGGAAGATCATGAATCAAATTTGGTGGAGAATAATTAGCAGACACATAAAACTGTAGTTCATCAAGCTAACCAACAGTCTCGTTTGGTAGCACCTAGAGATGTCGATTGGAAATCCCCAATGACAATCAAAAGGCAGACACAACTTTCTTCCCCCACACATGAGTAATATCAGAATTCACTGACTGTAAAATAAGGACTAGAGATGGAACACACACTTAATCCAAACATGGAATGGACGTATATTAACATTTCATCATCTGAAGTCACTAAGCATATTTTGAAAATGGTGAAAGAGGAGAAGCAAATACCTACCCATATTCTGGATAAAAATTAGAGTACTATAACATCTTCAGAGACATCATAGGGAAAGAATCACAAATATATACCTTTCAGTGGAGTGACTTATCATCATGTCACCCCGAAGCAGATACCCAACTCTGTTCCAGTCCATGAGGTTCATGGGGCATACTTCCCCATGTCATACAGAAAATCAATTCGGGCACATACAACAAATTTAAATGGAGATAATCATCCTGACCTGACCATTTCTCCTGAGCAGGCACATACACCTTCCCATAATAACCACTTTTGTCAAAAAAGTTATTTCCAATGTTAGTAAGAAGGCGTCCATGAAAAAGACCCATCCAACACAGTTGAAAAATCAAGTGTGAATCTATAATATGGTCTGTCACAATGCTGGAGTTCTTGAAGCCCTTAGAAAATTGTCAGTTGGAACTCAAGATTATACTATCACATTTCCAGATTCTAGAGGTAACAACAATAATTTCTAAGGTCTTCATCAGACACTTCCTTATGAAGGCGTGCATCATGAAATTTCGGTCAATCTCGAAGTATCATCCTTAAATGAGATCCACAATAACCCTCTGTATGGTCAAAATACAATGGAGAAAAAGGTTTCATCTTTTGTTGTAACCCACCGTTGTGGTCATCTCCATGATGATTAATTTAGCACCGAATGTCCTCTCCACATTAGTGATTCACATTTCCACGAAAATCCTTCAATGTAAAATGTAGTAATGAGAAAGCCCTTATATCTTGAGGCACATGAAATTGAGATTCCAGTCATGTCTGATTCCTTACGTCTAGTAGGTGAAATAATTTCCCTATTAGAAGATAGCCCGAGGTGTAGGCCATTCTCCGAAAAACCCTAGGTCATTCATCTTCTAATTTGACCAATGAATTCTCTACCAATCTTGTTCAATCTGATAAAACAACAACGAATAACCATATTTGGTCCAATAAAGAAGAATAATCTTAATCAAATGACAACGAGGAATTTTTGAATATGAGGAACAAACTAGCAAAAGGTGAAATACCAGTCATGTTTTGTCCTTTGGCTGACTCTCAGTTTGATAATCTAGAAACGTTGAAAGAAGATGGTACTCACGATATTCATCTCAACATATGGAAAAATATTTGTCACATAAGAGAGAAAATATTATCTTATAATGAATATAAAAATCATTTCAAGATAATAGAAGGGTTGAAATTCCAAATTTTCATGAAACCTCTCTCAGTTTCCTAACATTAAATGGTTGAAAAGAACCAGAGAGCCCTTCAGTGTTCATTCCTTGGCGCATTAAAAAGGTTACGCTAGTAAATTACCAATGCCCCATCCTATATTAATATAAGGGAATGGGGTGTTCATTGAGCATTTCATTTCACTGTACTCACATGTATACAAATCCAGCCGAAAGTGGTCTCATGAAATGATATTACACAAAACATTCCACATCTAACTGGTTTTGTGTGTAATCGAAGGCTTGCTCAAGAACATGCCCCAACTAGTTCTTCCCAAAGTCAAGAATTTAAAGAACAAGTTGTTGAATTACTCTTGAATCAAGAAAATTAGAATATCAACCATGATTCATGATTAGAGAATCTATATCATCAGGTGATAGTGGTGTTAGAAATACTCCAACAGTCATCTGAGCTAGGTGATTTGAGTTGGATTCAGATGATGCATCTGGCTAATTTCTGGACTAAAGTCCAAAAAATCAGGAGATTTTTTAAGAAAGTTTCAGATGTAGCAGTTAAAGATCCACCTCAGCTTTCAAACTAGAGACTCTTTTAATCCAACCCTTGGGATCAACAGACATGATTAGAGGAGTTGAGAAGAAAAAACATGAACAGCCCCAGTCCATTGGAATGGGAACATTTTCAAATTCTCAATCACTCCCTCAGTGAAAGAAAGTCTTCCCTCGATTAGGGAAGAAGCCAGAAGAAGAAATCAAAGCCAAATTATCAAGATAATCCCTCAAAATTATGGTTCATCTAGAATTTCCTGAGGGATCAACCAAACAAAAGGCAATATTTCATAAAGGACATGGATGAAGATATTATCGTAGAAGCGCTGACAGAAGGGTTGCAATGCGTTATGCATTGTTAAATTTCATCAATGCCACTATCACTAATCCCCCAGACCATGTGGCTCACTCATAGAGATCAGATAAAGAATTTCATGTTCAAGAGGTTGTACAAACAAAAATGAATGATGGATGTGTGCGTACCAGATGACAGAGGGTTGCCTAGGGGAAAGGCGTTCCTTCGGGTAATGCCTTTACATACTATAGAAAGTCACATACAAAGGAAAAGGGTAAAAGTCAGGTTAAATTCCACCCAAACACTAGATAATTACAATCACTCTCATTATAGTAAAGGATCGAAAAACAAGAGGATGAAATGAAGGAGTTAAAGTAGTTAAATGCAGAACTACTTTAAGTTAGTATTCCTCCTAAGCATTCTAGAGTTAATCAATCAAGGGAATTTTTTGCAGCTATTGTGATGGATTATGAATATACCCCTTTACTAGTACACCTTCACATGTCCAATATAATGGGTCATAGATAGCATAAAAAACAATACTACCATGAGTGGTAGTACTGGTCGCCACACCCTTCCAAACTCCAGTTATTTCACCTACTCTGGTCCAAGCTCAACCAGATGTTTCTCAAATACTAAAGACTACCCTTGAATCATTAACAACTCGATTGGAAGCTATAGAAGGAAAGCATTCACAACTTCAACCAGAAATTGGAGCTTACCCTTAATTGGTGGATGCAATTCATCCCCCATCAAATTTTGTGAATACCACGTTCCCAATTTTTAATGGTTCACGAGATCCAGAACAACACATAACACATTTTTTTTCTCATTGTTATCCTATGTTGGGAACTCCTCAACAACAAGAAGAAGTTAAGATTAGTTGTTTTGTGAAGTCATTACAAGGACCTGCTTTTGTTTGGTATATATGTTTTCAATCTTAATCAATTACTGGGTGGGAAGATCTCTGTCAAAGGTTCCTTCTTCAATTTATCTCTACATTATCAAAGATGAAAATTTTCGATCTTACCAATTGTAAACAAAGGGAGAATGATATTGTTTCAGATTTCATTTCTCATTGGAAGGAATTAACATATTCCTCATGTTTATCACTCCCTCAATAACAGTTTCTATCAATCTATGTGGAAAATTTGTGTGATGAATTACACACATCGTTGATCCCTATGAAATACACAGGAGGGTTTCGATAAATTACTTCAATCTCTCAGCAGATTGAAGACTCTCTTATAATGACTAAGGTTAAAACTCATGTAATTCCAACAGTTCCATGGAGAATGGGAAAAGGAGAGACTGATATAGTTACACTTAAATAAAAACATGTACCTACTTCCACTTCAAAACCTTCATCATAACGAAGGGATCCACCTCCTAATCATAAACAATAATGGCAACCTCATCAAGATAATCAAATAGATCAAAGGCGGAAATAGTTTTAGGATTTAAATAATAATGTTTATTCCTTATGGAATGAACAAGTTCCTAGTTACTTTATCTCTACTCTGGAAAAAAATCTTGTTTAGTTTCCGAGGCCCAAAAGGCTGAACAAGTAAGGAGACGAAGACCTTCCCAACTATTTCTCTTTTCATCAAGTGTGGGGGAATCCCATTCAGGAGTTTTATCTCTTCAAAGACCTCCTGAAAAATATGGTTGACTCTGGACAAGTAAAACTGAAAGGTTCTTTAGTCCAGGTAGCATGTGTTACTACTACTGATCCAGAGGAATAAGCCGAATGGAATGAAGTCAAAAGTAAAAATTCACATAAATATGATTATTGGACGGTCAGAAAAATGATCAACCGAACTCATTCCATTTTATGAACAAAATTGAATCAACCAATTATGTCTTATTCTATGTCTTCCACAACAAAAACCCCATAAAAAGAAAAAAAATTCTCAAAGAAGAAGCGTAATTTGAAGAAATAAGAGTAGTCAAAATAAAATGAACTCATGTCAGAACCAAATTTGTCTTTGATTCTGACTGATTTTATTCCATTTTTTCAAAAAAACCAGAACTTCCCCACCCAACAGCATAACCTGAATTAGATAATCATGTAAAATTTTCATCAAATGAAGAATTGATCTTTGGTTCTGTTAACATGATTCATTTAATAGATCCTTATGCCAATTGTAGTATGGATAATGATGGGCCTTTGTTCCCTATATCTAGTAGAGGAATTAGAGGAAGAGACATAGGTCTAGGATACAGGGGAAGACGTGCATATTTTAGAGGCCAATATTTAAATCCTACCCCTAATAAAACAGTATATGTGGTAAAAACTCATGGGAAGGCCCTTCACCAGGCTCAACAAGAATAATAATGTTCTTTCACACATGGATGATTCGGTTCTGACATAGTTATTTTGGAAGAAAGTTTAAAGGTCACCCCTTATTTCTCTTAGCAAATAGATAAACCTAGTTAGTCTAATCTACTAAAGCCAGGAGTATTTCCAACTCCTACTCTGATACGGGATGCATCTACTGGAAAATCATCAGCTTCCAAGGCACCTAAAAACCACATTTTCATGATGGGAAACATAGACCTTTGGATCAAATGTATGATGTCTTTAAATATTTGGCCCATGTTCCAGCCATGTTATCAATTATGGATTCCTTGATTCTATTAAAAGTTCTTCAGGAGACACTTATTGAGGCTTTGTCAAGTTCTCAAGAATTTGAAACTGAAATTGATGTGGCTGAGGTGTACCATATAGAGAATGATCGTGTAGAATTGCATGCAGTGATATCTTTTATAGATGAAGATGGAGATGATGTTGTACATGGAAATATCAGATCTTTGTATCTATTTAGAAAATAAAATGGTATAGACATCAGACGAGCATTCACTAATAGGGTCGTAGGATTCATTCTCATTACTATTCATACACTTCATCGATTAGGCCCCATCGAATCTGATTTATCACCTTCTACATTGATGTTGCAAGGATTTAATAGGAATGAACAAGAACTTATGGGAAAAATTACACCCAAAATTCAGTTTGAATACCATGTATCTAATTCATATTTCATGGTTGTTCGTCATGATAAAGCCTTCAAAATTTTTATTGGAAGACCATGGCTACATCAACATGCGGCCGTAACATTTTCATATGATAAATGTCTCAAATATTGTTTAAATTGTAAAATTTGGACATTTTCTGGTGGAAAGGTCCCATTCAAAATGTGTGAATCTCAATACATTGAGGAAAACTTTTATCACATGGTGGGAAATGAAAAATCCCTAGCCAGAAAGGTCATTAAATGTAATGCTCCAAATGGTTTGGAAAAGATTCCAGTAAACCCATTCATACATATCAGTAGAGATTATGTCTTGCCTATTGGTCAAATTGACAGGATGAACCTAAATCCAGACACTCTTATGGAATCTTCCATATTGTCAATTACGGCTACCAAGCCTGAAAACATGGGAGAAATTGTTGATTCTTCAATCAGTGATGAAATCTTAAATGTAGATGTCTTTATTTCATCCACTGAAATCCAGCAATTCTATACTTCATCAACAAGGCCAGAATCAAGGTATTACAATACCAGAGGAAAACAGTGATGTCAATTCTCAACCCATCATCTCCTCTCTATCACCCCATGAAGACACTTCATCATCAATAGGGTCATAAATTGCAACCTCTTCTCCAAGATGTTCAAATTTTAACTTCTTCCATGACAGTGGAAATTCTTCTTCGTCATCTACTATGCAAGTAGAAAAATAAGAAGTAACACATATTGAATAAGAAGAGGAAGATCCCAAGGATTCTCCTCCAATATTTGAAGAGGGTATCTCTACCACTATGGATAAACATAGAGAAATAAATATAGGTACAAAATAAGATCCATGCCCCACTTTAATTAGTGCGTCCATGACTCTTGAAGAGAAAGAAATTTATACATCATTTCTAAAGAAAAATAGAGATGTTTTTTCATGGAATTATACAGAAATTCCAGGTCATGATCCCATTGTTTCCACTCATCATTTGGGTTTTCTAGAAGAACATCGAGGATTCAAGAATGAAGAAAGAAGAACACACCCAACTTATTCCTCCAAAATTGAAGATGAAGTTGATAAGATTATCAAGGATAACTTCGTTAGAGAAGTTAAATATCCTAATTGTCTAGCTAATATTGACCCTGTGAAAATGAAGAATGGACAAATTAGAGTTTGCATTGACTTCAAATTTCTTCATCAGCTTTGTCCCAAGCATGATTTTCAATTCCGATCATAGAACTCATAATTGATGCCATAGTTGGAAATGAAGATATTACCTTCATGGATAGTTATTCTAGATACAATCAAAGAGAAATGGCCCAAGAAGGTGAAGAGTCTATAGCCTTCAGAGCTCCTCAATTTGTGTTTTTATATAGTGTAGTGAAACGTATCAACGCACCATGCACAAACTCGTCAACCCCTTTTTAGGAAAATTTATTGAATGTTATGTGGATGATTTGGTGGTTAAATCTAGACAAAATTCTAATCAATTGGACGATCTGTAAATCATATTCAACAAGCTTAGACAACACAATTTGAAGATGAACCCCTTGAAATGTGCTTTCGGGGTAACCTCAGGAAAATTTATCATCTTTTTTATACACCATCGTGGTATTGAATTTGATCCTGAGAAGACAAAATCAATCATTGGCATGTCACCTCAGAGACATTTGAAGGAACTAAGAGTAATTCAAGTACATTTGGCCTATATTAGGTGTTTCATTGTCAATTTGGATGGAAATTGTTTACCCTTCACCAGATTAATGAAGAAGGGACTCAACTACCAATGGACTGAAGAATGTCAAGAAGCATTCTATTTCCTCAATAAATATCTCCTGAGTCTAATGGTATTAATGACACCTGTTGAAGGAAGACCACTTGTTCTCTATGTGACTACTTTAGAGTGATCATTGGGTTCCTTCCTTGCACAAAATAATGATGTTGGGAATGAAAATATCCTTTATTATCTCAGTTCGACTATGCTTGAGGAAGAAACTGATTATTCAAGTATTGAAATGTGCTACCTAGCATTAATCTTTGCAGTTCAGAAATTGAGACACTATCTGCAACATCATGAGGTCCAATTGGTATCTCGCAATAATCTTCTCAAATTTATCTTTAGTCGTCCAATGGTTACAAGACGTCTGGGAAGGTGGGTTGTTATTTTTTAGCAGTTTGATATCTAGTACGTCGCTCAAAAGGAAAAAAAGGTCCATGATCTAGATGATATCCTTGCTGAACACCCATTTGTAGAAGATACATCTTGAAATATTGAACTTCTTGATGAGGAAGTATTCTCTATTCAAGATAATCCTCAAACATGGGAAATGTACTTTGATGGTGCCTCTAGAATACCAACAGGGAATACAATGGTGGATCCTGAATTCAAAAAATCTTGGTTAGGAATCATTCTTATTTCCCCAGAATAGGAAGTGCTACCTTATTCTTTCATATTTTTGGAAGGCAGTACAAATAATGATGTGGAATATCAAGATCTCATCGCTGGCTTGGAATTGGCACTTCAGGAATAGGTGAACCAGTAGAAGGTTATAGGTGATTCAGATTTGTTAATCAATCAAATCATTAGGGATTATTCGATAAAAAAGAAGAGTAAATCCCTTTGTGTGATTACATTAGAGAGTAAATGGTGGAATTTCCTTCGAAACTGACATTTTCTTATGTCCCATGATCACAAAATTCCAAGCTGATGTAGTGGCTAATGCATCCATAGCCCTGGAAGATCCAAACATGGATGAAAAAATCATCATTACTGTTCACCATCATGTATTTTCTCCTTTATTTCAAATCAGAACAGAGAAAATCATTGAAATTAGTCTCATTTTTGATCCATATAGTCATACTACATGATGTATGACACTTATTAGAAAATACCTTCAAAATGGAAAACTCAAACCTGATAGATCTAGGAAAGAACTGGTCTGACGATGTCTGGTCAATTTTACTCTTTATTATATCCCTGATAACCAAAATAATCTCTATAAGTGAGGTTTTGATAGAATTCACTTGATATGTATTGATGGTGAAAAAAATGTCTATCATGAATGAAGTGCACGCATGAGTTTTTGGTGCCCAGCAGCCTGGACATAGATTTTCTGGTCAAATTTGAAGGTCTGGATACTTCTGTCCTTCAATTGTGCAAGATTGTGTTGATTTCACTAAAAAGTGTCATTCTTGACAAATATGATCCTTCTTCATTCATCAACCTCCAGAGTTACTTCATATATATAAATACTACTGGCCATTTTCTACATGGGGAATGGATGTAGTAGGACCTTATCCTCTGGCTACAACTAAGCAGTTTATGTAATTTCTTACTTGTAATGACATATTTTCAAAATGGGAAAAGACAATTTCTCTCAAATAAGCCAGTGCTAAAAGAATTGTTAGCTTTGTCAAGTCCATCTTCATTACCATATTTGGTGTTCCTCATACCTTACTAATGGATAATTTCACCAACTTTTGTTGATTTGAGGAATGAAAATTTTATCATGAATATAATATCAAATCAAACCATTCATCTTTGTATCATACCGCAGCCAATGGCAAAATAGAGGCCTTCAATAAGACTCTTTCAAACATACTGTAAAAGATAGTGGATAAAGATAAGAAATCATGGATTGATAAACTTTTTCATGATTTATTGGATTATCGGACTACCACCTGCACTGATACACGATCAACACCAAATTCATTGGTATTTAGAACAGATGCAGTCTTGCCCATTAAAGTTCAATTACCTTCACTCACAGTAGCCATTTGTGATTATTTATCCATATATGAACAATCTCAAAATCTATTTGATGAATTATAATAATTAGATGAAAAAATATTGTGCACCCTACACCACTTGGAAGTCTATCAGAATCGAATAGGATGAGATTTCACTAAATAAGTTTGTCTTCATTCATTCATTAAGGAAAATTGTTATTGGTTCTCAGAACCCCAATGATACTAGGAATGAATCCTTCGAATCTAGAGCCAATGTGGGAAGAACCCTACTCAAAACACAATGTCTACTTCAATGGAGATTAATCTTTAATCTCTGTGGTTGGAGAACTCTTTACAACTCCAGCCACTACAAATTTTTTAAGATGTATTTCGTGTAACAGAAATACACCCATTGTCCTTTCTACATGACATTAAACCGCATAGCCCCTCATTCGTCCACCCTGATGTTAAACTGTGTCCTATTGTTCATCCAACATGATGTTAAACTATGCATCATCCTGCATGAGGTTAAACTATAATAGTCCCTTATACGTCCTACATGACGTTAAACTATACATGTCCATCCTACATGATGTTTAAACTATGAAAATGTCCCTTAATACATCCTAGATGATGTTAAATTGTGAACATGTCCTGAAAGATATTAAACTGCACAAAAATACATCTTTTCTACATGATACTAAACTATACAACACCCTTTGTCCAACATGACGTTAAATTGTGCATCGTTAGGTTTGTTGCTACCTCATGTTTCTCACACCGAGCATGAATCATATGATTTTAGAGTTAGCTTCAACCATAATGACCTCTCTGGGCCACTAACCACCCATAATTACCATCACCATATTCAGGTCATTGTCCTCAAGTACAATTCGATCATCAATTCATTCTCAATCAAACTACGCAGACTTTGATCCTTGCCTTCTAGGATGTTTACGTAGGCAACCTCCCAATGTTAAAGCCCAAAACCAATATCATCACATTCTTTACCATCGTCCTTGATATATGATGTTAAAATATACAGTCCCCCATTTTCCTTACTACAGGACATTAAAATGCATAGCACTGGTCCATGCATATGACCTTTAACTTTTGTGCACCTTTTGTCCTATATGAAAATAAACTACAAAAATCCCTGATATCCTCACTCATGAGGAATCATTATTGACTTGGTATCCAACCATGTCATGATTCAAGTACTACTTGTGGCTTGATTCTCATCCTCATGAGATACTTAGTGAAACCAAATTCTTTAATCATGGGTCCAAACATAATTTCAATCAAGTCTTCTTTTCCCCTCATATGTATGAACAAAATTTTTACAAAGTATATTTCAAGAACTACATGCTGCATGATTCCCATCCTCATGGGATATGTAGGAACACTCAAGCTTTCCTCGAGTCCATCCCCAAGTCTTTGGTCCTAACCCCGAACTCCACTTTCAGTCCTTTTGCGGAAAATTCCCTCTATGAGCACATAAATGTGGAATGAAAACCCTGGTCTTTATTCACATCAGGTTTATAACAAATACAAAATGTGTCTCCCTCATTATAGTCTGAGCTCTACAACCCTAAACTAAGATCTCCTACGTTGTTGTCTCACATGACGTTAAACTATATTTTAAGAACATCATATGGCTTGATTCTCATCCTAATGAGATATGTAGTGTAGTCAAATATCTCAATTCAGGACCCGGACACAACATGATTATGGTTAGCATTGTTCTATGTATCTCCTTCATGCATTGGACAATACCCATTTTCACATTTCATACTCCTATCCTTACATACTTCTAGATCTCCATAACCATTTTCTTGACATCTGGTCACAAAATGTATATACCCAGGAATTATTTTTCCTGGCCATGCAACATGTTCCCTTAGGCATCCATGCATAAATATTCTACATAACGGACCTGTTAGCCAAAAGATGCTATTATTTGACTATGAAACCAATGCCCTTAGGTCTACATGCATAATTCAACCCCCTAACTGATTTTTCAAATAGTGGTAACATCATTCTTGGTGGGAAAACATATTTTCTCCTTATTGGTCTTAATGATGATATGCATGGATCCGCAAAAATAGTCATCCTTAACATATTAGTCCCATACTCTATTCATTGATCTGAAATTATTCATGTCTATGCTTTATATTTCCCTTCCCTATATTTGGGTCCGACCTTTGTAGGAGTGAAATTCGTCCAATTATTTGACAATATTTATTGGGAATGTCCTCTCCATATTTAAGTACTTCTCTCCATACATTAGACTCTATGATTTGTGTAATTTGAATTTCCATAAACTTTCAATATCTTTTAGCAAAAGAAATGTAATAATTTTTAGAGGTAATTTTCCTGACTATGCAGCACATGCCCTTAGGTGGTCTTGCATAAGTAGTCTACATAACGGATCTCTCAGCCAAAAGATGCTATTATTTGTCTATGAAGCCCATTTATTTTAAGTGGCCCTGCATAATTCAACCCCCTAAAGGGTTTGTTAGATAGTGGTAACTTCACTGTTAGGAAATACTTCCTCTAATTCCTTTTATCCATTTTTTCATATCATCCCTCAGATTCAAAATTTCTAAAGTAATAGTTTACATGTTTTACCCCATAATTTTATGTGGTAATATGTTTTAAATCAAATTATCAAGTAATTGATTCATTTTTACAGTCAAAGCTATTGAACCTTATACATTATCCATTATATGTCCTAAATGCATGGCTTTAAACATCCATCAAGAGACATGGTACTCAATAAATTTAGAACCTATAAAAGGAAATCTGAAAAAAAGTCGATTCTGAGCTCGCTAAATGTACATTTTGTATGGTTTAGGCAATATTGAGAAACAAAAAGATGAAATGTTTGTGGGGTTGTTTGTATAATCCAAGAATAAATCAAACTATGCTTACTAGGCCCATTGGCTTAGGTAAAAAAAACTAAGTATTTAGAAATATAATACAGGAACAAATGATTGAATATGAAATGTCTTTTTCATTGATGCAAAAGATTAGAAAAAAATCCACATATTGGAGTATATTCTCATTTTCAAGAATTGTAAGAGGCTTTCAACATAACTTTTCATTTTATTTATGGCATCCTGAGCTTCATCAATAGCAACTTGAAGTTTATTCACTCGACCAGCTTCACTCTTTTCATTTTGATGGAGTGATCTCTTTGCATCTATCATGGCTTTAATAGCATCTGTTTGGACTCCTTCCAATGAATTGTTAAGGTGGTGAAGTTCCCCAGTAACGGCACCTAGCTGTTGCTGAAGGTGCATCTGCTGGACATCTTTCTCTGTGATCTTCTGCTTCATCTCCTTCACATTTGCAGCAAGATCAGCCTCATCAGGGGACACTACAGCCTCAAATTCGCTGATATTGGTCAGCAACCTTACTATGATCAGATCTTAACGTCACTTTTGATCCTACTCCCTTATTAAGATTAATTTTTTCACCACGGTATGGATCTATTGATATGAAAAACCTCCAAGTCCCATCATGACGAACAAGGATGAAAATAGCGGGATCATTGAATGCAACTATTCAAGAGGAACATCAGATATGATCTTCCATATATTTATCCATTCTATGCAACATGATAATTGGAGTGCCTTTTGCACCTCTGGGTCTGATTGTACATCTCTATCACATGGAGGAATATAGTCTGGGATTAATGCACTTAAGGAAGTTCCATGTTATACAACTTCACCCATGACCCTTGGTAATTCACATTCTAATCCTATTGGGGCTGAGGCTGAGGCTTCCTCTCCAGATCTAGCCACTGATGTTGACAGTCCTGAATATTCAATTGAAAGATTTAGATAGTTTTAAAGCAAAAAAATTTGATTAACTCCCTTTCAATTTAAGTACAACCTCAAATATTATCATCTTTTACCCAATGGTAGATCAGTAGCATGAGAAGGCTCCTCCCTATCATTCCAAGCTTCAACAGGATTTTCATGATAGGTTTTAGGATGCTCTACCGGGATAAGCTCCACTTGAGCTAGTGTCTCTACAATGATAGGGTTGTCACTACCCCATTCAAAAAATCGGCAGATCAATAGCTTACTTCGACGGAACTACACATTTTAACCAATCATGGTCATAGATGTAATAAATAATTTTATAGGATGAAGGATAACACTCACGACCTGAATCATCTAAATCACATGGTAATTTAACATGATCTAAAATTTCTTCAAAATACATGCTATGTTTCATCATTTCATCTAGTGATATCCCCAATTCCTAGTTAGTCTCACCAGTGGAAGCATTTGACATTTCTTCTTGGTGACCCTCCTCCTATGATCTCTGACCCCGAATAGCTTCCTTCGAGAAAATTGCGGATTTAGTTTCTGTGGTCACCTAATGTTCTAGTTCTAGTGTTGAACCTAAAGCATCACATAATGGAAGTCAGCTGATGTTTTCATTCAATGTTCTATGAAGTATTGTTAATTTACTAGAAGAAGGCTCTTCTCTCCTTGTAGCACCAACAGGAGAAGTACTGAGAACAGATGTTGGATCTTCTTCTCACATCGTTTGTTCAGGAGCAGTCGGGTCAGCATAAATTTGTGATTATTCACCAACACCCTCTGTCATCCTCAAATGAGGGTCATTCCTCTCCCTCAAAGGGGAAATTGAAGAATCCCCTGAAATCCCAAGAAGTATGAGCATCCTTTTCATGAGTTAGGATTCATGACTATCTGAGGGACTTACCACTACTGATTAAGCATCTTGATGTGGACTTCTTCATTCGAAGCTTTTTCATCATTGTTTTTTTGGGTGTGTTGACATCGTCACCTCCGAAAACAGGTATCAGAGACATTAATGCCTGTTCTAAATCCTCATCCTAGGATTGTTGGCCTAGAGATACTTTGCCCGGCTCTCGAGGAGATTGAGTGGCTCCAAGAGTGGTACCACTGGGGCTATACCGCAGTGAAGGAACCTCATTAGTTCCTTCATTAACAAGATGCAAGGTGAAGAATCTAATTTCCTTCAATAACAAAGATTTGACTGAAATCAAGTTTGAAAGAAAATAAGGAAATAAATTTACATCTTCAGAAGCCACGTAATAGTGCCACACCTCATCTACTGAATCAACAATCCCCTCAGAGGTGCCATGATCCATCATTTCCATCACCCTATTGGTGATAGGAATGGAATCATCAGTGGCATAATGAGTATTTCCATCTCTCTGATGCAATCCTGCACTTCATTGGGGTTATCCTCATAGTAGATATCAGAAAAAGCCCGAGGATCCCCTCCTCCGGGGACATTTATCCCTTTTCATAAGTCTATACAAGCAGTTTCAGCATCACAATATAAACTATGCCATGTCTGGACAGCCTCTAGTCTTAAATATTCAGAATGTGCACCAGGAGGCCGTGAGGTGGGTCATACAATCTAGGACATCAACTTCATCCCAACTCCTATAATCAAAGATAAAGGATAAGAAAATGAAACTTGTTGCTCTATAAAATAATGGCTATTAAATTGACTCACTAATGTAACTCATCATGAGTCTATGGAGTAGGTATCTTGTCTCTCGAAGGAGGATTATATCTGGCACAATCCTGTTTTGACGCATATCTTGCCTCTTCAATCCAATAATGGGAATTCGGTGAATCAGCCCCGGGTGAAGAACCAGGTGAATCAACTCTGTGTGAGGAAGATTCACCATCAACCTGAATGTTTTCTTTCCTGGCACATCTCTTTTTAATCCCCACATGGGAGAGAGGATGATTCAAATCCTCAGCGGGTATGATGAAACCCAGTTCCTGGCATACCATGTAGTCAATTGACTCACCGCTCCTGTAACTGGTAGATCAAACACTGCCCTGGTCTTCTCCATTGATATCAGAAACCATTGTTGTCAGGAGACCATTAGATGCTTCTTTGACCAGACATGAATGATAGGGGATAAAACAATCTGCTCCAGACACATGAATTGGCATGCAAAACTATATGAAGCATAGGCCTCACATATAATATCTCCTTCAATTCTGGTGGCCAATATGCCATCTCTGCAAGCCAACATATACGACCTTAATTCTAGTCTAGTTGTTCCATCATCAACAAACCACCCCGTTGGCGGGTTTACATAAGGAACAAAATGAAATTCCATGAACATTATAAGCCTCACCTTCAGATCATACGAATTGAGGGACAATGGATAAATTCTAGAAAATGCCTACACCAATGGCCTAAAAGAACATCCACGAAGTTTTACTCTGCTCTATACAGTGTATGTCCTGATGTGAGTGGTGATCCATCCCCAAAAAACATGGAATGGTCCCAGTATTCTCAAATGGGACATACCCATATAGGCTTGGAGTAAGCTCCTGTGAATTTTCGCCAAAATCAGGCTGTCCAACCCATTAATTTTTCTCTCAGCCAACTTGGCTTCAACAACGAAGGTCCCTGTCCTAACACCTCCCTCTAAATCCCAAACTAGAAAAAGATAAACACTGAGCCAAAAGGATATGAATCCCACCAGATGTGTCCTACTTTGGAATCATTGACCCACTTTATACCCCCACTTTTCCAACTCTTCGGCTTCCAGAGTTGGTTAGAATGTGCCATGAGCACCCCACTTCTCTACTCTAGGGAAGTATGTAGGATGAGTACAGGAGGGACCCTTTTCCTTCTTCTGGATGAGAAACATGTTCATCCACTCTTCTAGATGTTTATATTTTATGGAGTGGGTTTTCATGGATTTGGTATTCTTAATCTTGTGAAACGTTTTCAATAACTATCTAGCTAAAGCCGAAGTCTTCTCAGAATCATTCCATGTCGCCTTTAGGGGGATAAACTCATCATAAATGTCTCCCAGAATTGAATCCCCCGAGATATTTTAGAAATCCAACAAGTTGATACCTACATCTCCATGAGTTATATTGAAAGAATTTGTTTCTAGGCTCTAGCGGCTGATTAACTCTGACACAAAATTTTCATTTCTGTAGACATATTTCTTTCCAGCCCAGACAGCTTCATATATTATATCTCCCTTCAGATCCCCGAAAACCTCTGCACATGTTTGTCACACCCAATAATCCCACATCCAAGTCGACTTCCCACCTCCTCCAGAACGGAAATCCCAACTCTTTTTCCATCCCTTGGATAGGTCCATCAAAAAATTTCAAAAAATAGAGGGATAGTAATGCAGATGCTACTCAAGCTTGTGAGGCTTCAAATCTAGAGTACATGGGATATGATGCATTATGAATGCCTTCTCCACTATTCTATCATTGACAAATGATCCTACAACTGGGACATTTTCAAAAGAGAGATTGGTGTATGTCTGAAACCAGGAATGAGGAGTATAATTCTTTGCCTCCGGAAATTTGACTCCTTGTAGATAACGGTGGCCATATAAAGGTAGGTAGATGATCTGTGGGAAATTGACATGATATTTATTCAAGTACATATCCAAATCTGGGAGAGTTCATTCATAGATAACATAATAATCATGGCCGAAAATTTTCCTCATGTCATATATTCTCTTACTGGCCAACTCATCAGCTAATCCAATTCTTCTGGGAGCCATTGAATATGGGCAAGGTCAAATAATTAACTTTTAATTAATTCTGTTTTTATGAAATATTTGTGATGAAAACAAAAAAAATGGCTAAGGTATTAAGGCGTGAAAGTTTTTCCATGCAAGTCACGTCATGCATGTTTTTCCGTGCAGGTGATGTCGTGCATGTCAAAATCATTACAGTAGAAGCATGATACAAAAAGAGAGATCGACCGAGAAAAGAACATAACTTCCTAACAAGATCACAAAATCATTGGAGGCAGGATGGTTTGTGAGAAATGATTCCCATATATGTAGGTGATCCCACAACCCTACACGCCGCTGCCTGCATGCCGAAACCTACGCACCTAAACCCTATGTGCTGCTGAACCCTGGTTTCTCGTTTTCCTCAAAGTCAAATCCAGTTTCCTTTTTCAAATCCAAATATAATGGGGGACTTTTTTTGATGCTCTATTCCATCATAGAGTCTATTTAATGACCAAGGGGAGTACCTCATGAAATGAAAACCAAAAAGAAGAAGATATAGGGATGAAACATCAAATGTTACAAAGGCATTACGTTTCACAATTCACTTGCATGCCATCCTTGGGCGTGCATGTGACATGTGTGCCAGATGTGAGGCATGCAGGTCACTTGCATGCCCACCATGGAATTTCTCCCTAATCTTAGGAGGCCTATAAATACCTCCTATGGGCTCCCCATTTCAAGGATGAATTTTCCAAAACTCAGATTCAAGCTCTGGGCACCCAAGCTTTGTCTGATGTCTTCCGAACACTTATATGGTAATGATTTACCTATAATGGAAGCTCAAAAGAGGATGAATAAGGTTTACGTGTTAGAACTCATCAATACATTCTCACCTAAGTGTCTATCCCTTAAGGGAAATGAAGACACTTGTGTGCCGCCTTTCCCTCTTAAGGGAACTTGCGAGCCACCATTTTGGAAGCCTCTAGGGATGATACTAAGGGCTTGAGGTCAATGTCACCCAAGTATTACCCTATATATTATTCGTCACCCACGATGACTCATGTCGTGCAAGTCTACATGTGCGGCTTGGAAATGTGCGCTAGAATGATACTTGCATGCCTCCATCCTAGACACCTACTTTCCTCAAATCCGCATCTCCTCTTCTAGACATAGCATTCAAAAACCAATTCCTGGCCATTTATGTCATGGTTTCTTTGTTGGATTCCTTTTCTGAAAGTAATTGTGTGAGAACCTCTCCCAAAACCTCATGACTTACAAGATTTATGTCACCATAGTTACGGGTTTTCTGTATATCCTTATCCTTTGAGATGAGATGATCTTTTAGACTGGGCCTCCTTATCAAGAGTAAGCCCCAGTCATAAGTTCCCTTAACCTGGGTCTCCTTATTATAAGTAAACCCCAGTAATAAGTTACCTTAACATGGGCCTCATTCTTTGGAGTAAGCCCTAAGTTACAAGTCTCGTTATCCTGTGACTCCTTTGTAGGAGTAACCCTAGGTCCTAGTTTCCTTAAACATTGGGAATCCGCCTCTAGAGTAATCCCCAATATAATTTTCTTTTGATTTGGGATTCCTTCTCAGGAATAATCCCCAATCATAATCCAATATTAATTTGGAATTTTTTTTCATGTGTAAGCCCTAGGTTAAAATTCCAAATCGTCACAAAGTACAAATACCATTATAGACCATGATCCTGAGATTCATTCCATAGTCATGGTCTTAATATACTTGGGTAGTCATACATACATAATCCCCACATCATTTCTCATGACTGTAGATTTCATGGAATCTTCGTCAAGTTTACTGATACCTCTTGTTTCTCAAACCGAGCATGACTCATGTGAGCTTAGAGTGTGAAACTAACCACAACATCCATTTTTGGGCCATTAACCATGCATAAACCCCATATTTCACCATCCAAACTACGTGGACACTGATCTATGCCTTAAAATTAGAGTATGTAGGAAGAATTTATAAGGTTCAAGTCCATATTTCCTTAATTATTTTCCATCCCATACAACATTAAACTATATCCTTCTTATCAAACTACGTGGGTTCTTATTACTTTTTCACATGGATATGTAGGTAGCCCATCTGCGGGTACGATCCCAACTCCGAAATAATCCATGTTTTCTGAATGACAATAATCTTCATGTGCCCGAATTGAGTGGCTTTAAAACTAGTATGGTCCCCATAATGACCAAGATATTTCTATATAATGTATTGAAGGATACCATTGACTAAGGATCTATAATACATACAGATGATTGTACTTCAATGACGAACCTCAAATAAATATGAAATATTCTCTAAATCCCATAAAATATCAATCACAGATTGTTAAATCTAAATGAAAACTCATTTTCATGCTTGGTGAACTAATAAGGATTCGTGAACATAACTTAAATATATAAGAGAGTCCTGGAGTAGGTAATAATCCCCCCCCCCAAAAGTTGTGATGAGCCTAACCTCCCATCCAAGCAACCAATGCAAATTCATAAGCATTATTGGTCCACAACTAATGAGCACCTTCCTTTGGAAAGTAGGTTCAAATGAATATAGAATCATTGGATGTTTCTGGTTCTATGAATAAACCCATTAGAAACCGATTGGAACGTTTGAACCTTAAAAAAAGGTCATCACCATTTCTAGAAGAAACACTTACAAACAACAAATATTTATTACATAACACTAAATTTTGATATTAAATATATATTATCACATTTTAACTTTTTTATGTTTATGTATTTTTTGTTATTCCTCATGTTTACCATTAATGAGAAATTGACCTCACACATCTTGTGTTTTATTTTTCCTAGGATATAAATAAAGGTTTTATGTAAGAAAACTATTGATGAATATCTTTATAGGTGACGATAAAGATCATTAACCAAGCTAGAATAATGTGTTTTGTGTTTCCAATTACACTTAGATAATATTATCTTTGGGCATTTATTTTTGTAATGTATTATATATTCCTTGAAAGAAATGTAATGTCCATGCATGTCAATCTTGATTCATTATAAATAATGTTTTCAATTCATAATAAAAATAAATTCATTCATAATGCTTTGAAATAAAAATGGAAAGTAATTAAACGATATCCCCTAGGAGTGTCAAACCACGACTGTAGTATGTTATGTTTTCATGTATGACACAACACTAAATTCATGACATAAAAGACTTATTAAGAGTTATTACCACAATGTATGATAATCCTAGAACCAAATAACATTGTAATATCTATACAATGTAATATATAAATATAAACAATATAATCTATACCATATCAAAACATTAGTTTGTAACACTATATTTGACTTTTTATTAATGTTGTTCATATTGTTAAATTCATTGATATATGTTTTCCCAAATATATTTCCCAACATTCTACTAATCAAACTATTATACTAGAAATAAATACCCTAACTCCAGAAACCCATAACCATTTTCTACTTTAATAAATTAAGACTAGATACATGAAATCTCATCTCAATGTATTGGATAGGTTATTAGTGTTCGTAATCTAGCTCAAAACATATTCTTCACATTAAATTTTAAAAAAATATACAAAGTGTATTCTTTTAGAATTCCATTTTTCTTATTAAAATATATATATATATATAAATCCTAAAACACTTCCTCGTAACCTATAGAATATAATTAATAAGAAAGTAATGAGCATAGATACTAAGTAAGAGTATGTATACAGTGAATAATATCATGAATAAATATGTATAATCAATATAGAATGAAAAATAACTGATACACATTGCATTCAGATTATAACTAGTGCATAATGTGGAAGGTGTAAATAAAGTTCAATTGATGCCATACATATAATCATTTGAGATTTTAACATAATCATGGACATTCTAAAAAATAAAATATCCACCTATAAATTAGTTACTAATATCACAATAAAGGAAATCATAATTCCAAACATTGGAAACATAATATTAATAAAGTTTAAAATACCATTTAAAATTATTTATAAAATGCCATTTAATTTAAAAATGAATTTTTCTAATTAGTCATATAGATACATCAATGGTATATCTATAATGGGGACCCACATATCACTTAATATGTATAATTCATTCCTCATATGAAAGGGCTGAAATATAATCAATGTAAAATTTCACATTTAAAAACAAACATATGAAATAGTAATACATAGCCCTAAAAATAAACATACACATAAAAGATCCAGTGTAATATGGTAAATGGTAACATAATTTAAATCCTTAATAAAACAACAAATAAAGCATACAAAGAAATAATAAAGACATTACCAATGAGATATATCCGTTGTAAGAACCTGGTTCTTAGTTCTGAGGTACGGGCTTCTTCTTTTCACATTTACATAAGTGTATTTGAGAAAATATGGAAAATGGGGAAAAATCCAAAAATTTGGAAAGTACACGTCATGTACATTTTCAACAAGTTGTGTACTTTTGGCCATGTGGAATGAGTACACATGGCGTGTGGTCGTGTTGATGATTAAGGGTGTAGGAACCAACTACACGCTGTGTAGTTGTCCCTTACACACCAGGTAGTCAGTCAGTAGATGAATATTAAGGCGGTGGCTAGTTGTGCAACTGAACACACCGTGTACTCAAGGATACACGTTGTGTAGTCATGTCGGTAGATGAACAGTGCCACGCTGGCAGGAAGCCTCCAGATGAATAGTTTAAAAATAGGAAGTACACGTCGTGCACTCGGAAGTACACACCGTGTACTTTGTTTTTTTCACTTAAAATGGAAAGTAGCCTCCCCTTTTCACAGGGAAGGCTTTCAACGTGAAGAGGAAGCTTGGGAGAGGAGTTTTATGCTTTGGAGATCCACAGAACATTCATCAGGAATCCGTTTCCGCCTCGTACGATCTTGTTGGAACCGCACAGGTAATCCCCCCACCCACCTTAAGTAGTTCTTGCCAATTCTTCCCCTAATAGTAGTTATTTATGTTTAAACATTGTTTCTTCTACTTCAGATCTACGCCATTCTTGGACGTTTCAGAAATCTATATTCACGTATATTGTTCGTTGGTAGTTAAGGTAGGTGGCTTGGTGTTCATATTCCAACTTTTGTGCATTTGTGTGTATTTTTGAGATACGTTCCCTTGAATAGGGTGTCGTGTGGCTGAGGACTTGTTGAATAAAATGCCTAGAATTGAATAAGTAATTAATTGTGATAATAAATTGCTGTTTGGGATCGTTGCTTGGATCCAGGACCATCCAGAGGGGTGCATTACTCTGTTTATCCATTTGGCCAGGATACCCGAGGGTATGGCAGGTTTAATTATGCCTTACTTTTTCCATGAGAGGAATTGTATGTAAATTTCATGTTTAAATGTTAGGAATTGCCTGGTTACTTATACTGGAGGGCAGTGTTTTACTATAGATTGAGGGCATGACAATATTTTTCCTGAGGGAAACCTTTCCTGCCTAAGGGCTTGAATTTTGTGCATGAGGGTGATACATCGTACGACTGAGGGCAATTTCTATTACACCTGAGGGCAATACCTATGGGTTAGAATATGATTACCTGAGGGTAAGGTTTTACTTGTATAAGGACACTGGCTGTTACTTAGAAGTTCACTATGGTGTTTTCTTATATTAAATTAATTGAATGATTAATTAAATGGAAATATAACTGGTAAGTTAATTACTTTTGAGTACTGCTTAGTTTGTTGCATTTTACAACTGCACACTGTTGTTTCATGTTTACACACATTTGGCCACGGGCCTTTGGTGGGAGCCTACAGGGATATATTTCTCACACCCTATTTGGGCCATGCTTTTTGGCCCAAACATATTATATTGCTTCAGGTGTGGATAGGGGCAAGAGTCCTTATACCGATACATGATTGTTGCTGAGGAGAAGAGGGGCATGAGATCGGGCTGAGGCTCGCGATGCTACCAGCTGTTTTGTTTTCGTTTGATTTGCTATACTTATACTACATTTTATTGTTTTATAACATATTTTGGCTTCATTCTTAGAACTTGAGACATGTTGCATCATTATCTATATAACTGTTGGTTATCTTTTACTGCAATTTTTTATTTTAAATGTCTATGGTTTTATGCTTACACTATTAGTGTATGTTTTATTTAATTTCACTACACTACACTTTGTCAAATGGGGGAATAGTTTCCCCACTATCAGACCTGGTCCCTCGCTGCTAGTCGGCAGCCTCTGTTGTTTGGGGGAAAGTGCTTGAGGTCATGTTGTGAACCGGGTTCGGGGCACCCATTGAGTGGCACCCAGAACTAGGACATTACAAAGTGGTATCAAAAGAGTTCTTTTCTTTGACTTACTATTTGGAGACTTAGTCAGGGATAGGAAGGGAATGATAGTTGGTAATAAGCTGTGCCCAGGCGTAGCTAACCTGTGTACAAGGAAAAGACAATTTACCTCATACGGCAATTTTTCAGATTTTTCAATTTTATAGTTGAATTGATTTTCATTGTTGGGTGACGCACTTGTGATTGTGATGTTAATATTTTATCTATGGGTTCTATTTAGTTACAACCCAATGAGATCAGTGTATGTCGTCTCATGCATCATTTAAGAACTTGCTAGAAATCACATGCCATGTAGGTGCATTAGAAAATTGAATGTTGTTGTGATAGATGTTGTGCTAGAAAAGCATGCAATTGTGATAGCTGCTTGATAAATACCTGCTATATGATAGGGTATTTTGTATGAGCCTGTTTATAGAATGGATACCAAAATTTGGTATTTGGGGATTTTGGGCCCCCAATAACCGTAATTTGGTGGATCATTGACGTTATATTATGTTATAACACATATAAGTTTCCAAACACTGATTTGCGGGGAGTATGGGCCCTCACATATCAGAATTTGGCACATAGGTGTTGTTTTTGGTGTTTTCTGGGTTCCAGATAAGTTTTTGAGGCATCATATCCGGAAAAACCCAGTATACGTTCAATGTAGTGACTTAGACATGCCATGTATAACCTTATCTTCAGGAAGAAAAATAAACTTTTTGAGTACATGCCATGTACCTAGAGTACACGTCATGTAGTCTGTTCTCATGTCACAAACCGTGTGGGCGGCGACCCAGGGAAGGGAATATCATGGGGCGAACACGACGTGTAGCTTAAGTACACGCCATGTAGTGTTGACCCGGTGTCCACCGTGTAACTAACAACACAGGTGGAGGAATCCTTAAGACATTCACGTCGTGTCAATGAAGAACACGCCGTGTAATGTGACTTGAGAACCCGACCGTGTAACTAACAACACGGTTCAGGGTAATCATTTTGGGTAAACGGCGAGTATATATAGAACACGCCGTGTAGGATGAGCCGTGTATCTGGCTATGTAACCTAAAACACGGGTTAGCGGAGCTCGTCTAGTACATGTCGTTTACCTATGGGACACACAGTGTAGTCTTGTTCGAGGACCGACCGTGTGGACATAGTCGTGTGGCTGGGAAACGGGGAACTGTACATACCGTGAATGCCTGTAACACACTGTGTAGTGTCAAGTCGAGTAGTCGTCCATGTCACAAGTGACACATGCAGTTGGAAATTACACCATACATGTCGTGTAGATGATATACATGCCATGTAGTTCTGTTCAAATGGGAGCCGTGTGGCTTAGCCATGTTGAAGGACCTAGGCAAGGGAGGGGAAGTCAAGTACACTTCGAGTGGTCATTATACATGCCATGTAGTCATGTTATTAAAATATTGAAATGCCTTATTCCTCTTGTTGCATTTGTGGTTTCTTTATTTTCAGTCTTTGGTAATCTTGAATTTAAGGAATGTTTTTTACCTTGTTGTGTCATGCCGCTGAGACGACCACATGTTTTTCACAAGGAGAGTGGAAATGAGAATACTCCTGATATGGTGGGCCATTGGCTACTAATGGATCCTCCAGCAGATCCAGATGTAGTGTCAAACATTATACCAGAAACAGGAACAGAGACACAGTTACATGAAGGCTTTATGTGGTTCATGCAAACCATTCAGGGAGCACCGTCGGTAGCCACATCTATGGACGAGCTGACACGTATCTTCCAGCAGCAGCATCCGCCTAGGTTTTCAGTGGATGGCAGACCACAGGCTGTGATGTCTTGGCTGGGATCGATGCAGTATATTTTCTAGCATCTTGTGATGCCTCTAGGGAAAAGGGTCAAGCTCGCGACGTACATACTATGTGATTCCACCAAGAGGTGGTGGGATGTTACCACCCAGTCAGAGCATAACAAAGACATGGCATGGGAAGATTTTCAGATAGTCTTCTATGACTTCTTCTTCCCAGAGACTCTGAGGGCAGATAGGGCTTGAGAATTCATGAATCTGCAGCAGGGCGCTATGTCAGTGATGGACTTTTCTACTCGTTTCACTGAGTTTCAGTGATTTTCACCCATGCTGGTTGGTGATGAGATGCTGAGAGCCAGGTGTTTCAAGGATGGTCTTTGGTGTGACATCCAAGTGCTAGTGAATGTTTTCATGTTTCCTACTATGCATGATATTGTGAATGATGAACTGATTATATAAAGGAACCTGTAGGAAGCAAGTGGTGCGGGCCAGGGTGCTTCAACATGATTTTCTAGTGCTATTTCTACTAGTAAGAGTAAGAGACAGATGAACTTCTCTCAGGGTGGCAGTACTAGCTAGGCAGTTTCTTCAGGTGGGTCGGTCATGTGCTACAAGTATGGTAAAAAGTGTCACAAGAGACCGAAGTTTCCACAAGACCCAGTGGAGTTCTGAGCTTGTGGAAAGATGGGTCATCTACAACGCTTTTGTAGGGAGTTTCTACTAGTGGATAGTGAGAGGGGTTCTATGTAGACTCTATGTGTGAGAGTAGGACCAGTGGCTTCATACTAGTTAGGGAATTGGAATACGTCAGGACGTGTAGGTAGAGATGGTGGTTGTGGTCGTGGTAGCCAGACACCAGGATCGTAGAGGCAGCACGGCGGGACAGCTCAGGGTAGCCAGGCCGTGTCGTAGGGTCATGGCACAGGGCAGACATATGCAGTGCAACAGACCCAGCAAGAGCAGGATCCCAGACCTTCTATATTCAGAGGTACTATTATATTAGCTTCTGTTTTATCTTCATTACATTTTGATATTGGTTTGACACATAGTTTTATATCTATAACCGTTTTTGAGAGCCTTGGGCTCCGTGTTTCTTATTCTTATGATATGATGACACTAGACAATACGATGGTGACTAGAAAGGCTGGTGTGCATCAGTGCAAGGAGTGGCACCTTGAGGTTGGTGGGTTTCACTTCCATTGGGACCTCTATGTCTTAGAGATGACAGCTTATGACATCATTCTCGGGATGGACTAGTTGGTTCCCTTTCGAGCCTTTGTAGACTGCTATCGTCGCAGGGTGAGTTTCAGGTCACCAGAGGGTGGAGAGTTTCTATACAAAGGAGAATGGGATATTCAGGCGAGTAGAGTTGGACCAGAACATCATGGGTGAGGTGGATTCATATCCCAGATTGCGAGCATATATCTAGATGATCAGAGGACTTGTAAGACAGATTTCCTTCTAGTGGTTGATCGTTTCGGGGATGTCTTCCCTGACAACTTTTCAGGTCTACCTCTGGAGCGTGAGGTGGATTTTTCTATCGAGCTCATGCTAGGAGTAGCACTGGTGTCCATTCCTTTTTATAGGATAGCCACACCTAAGTTGTAGGAGCTCAAGAGGCTATTAGAGGAGTTACAAGAAAAAGGTTTCATCCGACCCTGTACTTCTCTGTGGGGTTTCCCGGTACTTTTTATAAAGAAGTCGGACGATACCCTCGGACTCTTTGAGGATTATTGGAAGCTGAACCAGTTGACGGTTAAGAACCGATATCCCTTTCCGATGATTGATGAACTTTTTTATCACCTTCAATGAGAACGAGTGTTCTCAAAGATTGACTTGAGGTCCGGATATCATCAACTGCGCGTTAGTCAACCTGATATACCTCTCACAACGTTCAGGAGCAAGTATGGTCTATACTAGTATACGTTTATTCCGTTCGGACTCATGAACGTGCCAGCAATTTTCATGGCTCGGATTAATCATGTGTTCCATCCGTATCTAGATTATTTTGTGGTAGTATTCATGTACGAAATCATGGTGTACTCTAACACTCGACACGACCATTCCACCCATCTTGAGATCGTATTGAGTACATAGAGAGGGAATCAGCTATATGATAAGCTGTCCAAGTGCCACTTTTGGATGGACCAGATTCACTTCCTGGGTCATATCATCTCAGAGGTAGGAGTTTCAGTAGACCCAGAGTAGGTGAGAGCAGTAGTTTCCTAAAAGCAGCCTAAGAACATGTTTGAGATACAGAGTTTCTTTATGGTTGGTTGGTAACTACAGGTGCTTCATACAGGACTCATACTGCATAGCAGTGCCGTTGACGGGTTTGACTAAGAAGGGTGTGAAAATTTTTTAGACAAAAGCTTCTGGGACAATCTTTCAGGACATTAAGGGAAGGATGATATCAGCATCAATCCTGATACTCATAGAGTAGGGGCAGATCTATACAGTTTACTGTGATGCATCAGGTATTGGGATGGGATTATTGTTGATGTTGGGTGATCGAGTTGTTGCGTACGAGTCTTGGCCATTGAGGCCACATGAGAATAAATACCGGACGCATGATCTCGAGTTGGGTTCAGTTTTTCATGGGTTGCGTTGTTGGATACATTACATATTGGAATGACATTATTTGGTCTTCACCGATCACAAAAGTCTCAAGTATATCTTTACTTAGCGTGACTTGAATTTGAGACAACGAAGGTGGGTTGAATACATTCAATCCATTGATTTTGAGCTTACCTATACACCTGGTAATGGTAATGCAGTAGCTAATGAACTGAGCAGGAAGACTCAGATATAGGCTGTGCAGGAGGCCAGTGATGAGTGGCAGCTTATGGCCGTGTTCATTGAGATGCATTTGGAGGTGCATGACAGTCAAGGGAAAACTTATCTTTCCTATTTTGTTGTGACTTCTACCCTCCTGGACAGAGTGAGGATGAGAAAACTATCTGATCCAGAAGGCCAAGTTCTATGGGATTCGGTGGCAAGTGAGGACCCTCCTCTTATTCAGATGAAAGGAGATGATGAAATTCTGTGTTTCCATGGACGAGTATGGGTTCCATAGGATATACGGGAGGATATGATGCGGGATTTTCATGCTTCAGCCTGGGCAGTTCATCCTGGAGTTACAAAGATGTATCTTGACTTGAGACTTCTGTACTGGTGGCTGCTTATGATGAGAGATGTAGCTGGTTTTGTTACGAGGTGTTCCACCTGTCAGTAGGTGAAGGCACGCGGAGCATCAGAGGCCAGCCTGACTTTTACAGCAGTTACCCATCCTGGAGTGGAAATGGGATGATGTCGCGAGGGAATTCGTGACTGGGTTGCCGAGGTCACCTCGAGGAAATGATGGCATGTGGGTTTTTGTGGATAGACTCACAAAGGTAGGTTACTTTTGTCCGATCAAGGAGAACTTCGGTTTTGACGAGGTCAGAAGGTTGTATATCCGAGAGATCGTAAGTCTTCATGGGGTCCCTCGTTCTATCATTTCAGATAGGGATTCCCATTTTATGTTTCGTTTTTGGTAGAGATTTCAAAGGGCACTCGGTACACAGGTGCTTCTGAGCACAACTTACCACCCTCAGACTAATGGCCAGTTAGATCGTATGATACAGGTGCTAGAGGACATGCTGTGTGCATGTGTCCTAGACTTTGGGGGCTCTTGGAAGAGGCACATACCCCTAGTTGAGTTTGCCAATAAAAATAGTTTTCCGGAGAATATTGAGATGGCACCATACGAGGCTTTATATGGTAGGCCATTCCTTTCACCTTTATGCTAGTTAGAGGTAGGTGAGGTAGCGTTATTGGGACCACATCTCATTCAGGAGACTTCTAAGAAGGTCTAGTTGATTTAGAAGTGGATGGATACCACGCAGTCTTTTCAGAAATCTTATGCTGATCGCCGAAGATGACCTTTAGAGTTTGGGGTTGGGGATCATGTTTTCTTGCTTGTTTCAACGAGGCTGGGACACAGGCGGATCTCAAGATAGGGTAAACATTCACCGAGGTATGTGGGTCCATTTGATATTCTGGGGAGAGTTGGGCCGGTTGCTTATCGGTTATAGTTACCTCAGAGGTATCGGGCCATGCACGACGTCTTCCATATATCTCAGTTGCGCCACAATCATTCAGACCCGTCTCATGTATTTCAGCCCGAGGAGGTTGATCTTGTGTTAGATGTGTTCTTTGAAGAGAATCTGATTCGTATCATTGATAGGAGCACTAAGGTTCTCTGAGGCCAGTATGTTCCTCTCTTACGGGTGCTATGGCAGCATGGCCGAGTGCAGTGAAAAACCTGGGAGCACGAGAACGATGTACATGCTCAGTGACTGGAGTTATTCACGGCTTTATCTTCTCCAGAATTGGGAGTGAAATCCGGGGATGAATTTCTTTAAGGGGGAAGTTTTTAAGTACCTGATTCTTAGTTCTGATGTATGGGCTTCTTCTTTTCTCTTTTCCTTAAGTGTTTTTGAGAAAATATGGAAAATGGGGAGAAATCCCAAAATTTGGAAAGCACATGTCATGTACTTTGTCCACACACCATGTACTTTTGCCCATATGGAATGAGTACATTGGGCATGTGGCTGTGTCGGTGATAAAGGGTGTAGGAACCAACTACATGCGGTGTTTTGGTCCCTTACACGCAGTGTATTCAATCAGCTGGCGAATAGTAAGGAGGTGGCCAGCTGTGCGACTGAACACGCCATGTACTCAAGGAGACACACTGTGTAGTCATGTCGGCAGATGAACAGTGCCACGCAGGCAGGATTCCACCAGAGGAACAGTTTAAAAATACGATGTACACGTCGTGTACTCAGAAGTACACACCATGTACTTTTTTTTGCTTAAAATGGGCAGTAGCCTCCCCTATTCACAGGGAAGGCATAGAATGGGAAGAGGGAGATCAAGAGAGGAGGTCTAAGTTTGGAGATCCTCCGAGCATTCGTCGGGAATCCATTTCTGCCTCGGACGATCTCGTTAGAATCCGCACTGGTAAGACCTCCACTGTCTTTAAGCAGTTCTTGCCAATTCTTCCCCTAACGATAGTTATTTATGTTTAAATAGAGTTTCTTCTATTTCAGATCTACGCCGTTCTTGGGCGTTTTATGAATCGACGTTCACGTATATCATTCTTTGGTGGTTAAGGTAGGTGTCTTTGTGTTCATATTCCAATTTTTGGGTGTTTGTGTGTATTTATGAGAGACGCACCCATGAATGGGGTGTCGTATGGGTGAGGCCTTGATGAATTAAATACCTAGAATTGAATAGGTAATTAATTGTGATAATACATTACTATTTAGGATCATTGCTTGGATCCAGGACCATCTTGAGGGGTGTGTTCCTCTGTTTAGCCGTTTGGCCAGGATACCCAAGGGTATTCCATGTTTAATTATGCATTACTTTTTTCATTGAGAGAAATTTTATGTAAATTTCATGATTATATGTTGGGCATGGCCTGGTTATTGATACCTAAGGGTGGTGTTTTACTATAGCCTGAGGGAATGACTATATTTCATCTAAGGGAAACCATTCATGCTTGAGGGTTTGACTTCTGTGCCTGAGGGTAACACTTCGTAAGCCTGAGGGAAATTTCTATTACGCCTGAAGGAAATACCTGTGGGTTGGAATCTGATTACCTATGGGTAAGGTTTTACTTTTTTGAGGACGCTAGATGTTACTTAGAAATTCACTATGGTGTTTTCTTATATTAAATTTATTAAATTATTAATTAAATGGAAATATAACTGGTGAGTTAGTTACTTTTTAGTACTACTTAGTTTGTTGCATTTTACTACTGCACAATGTTGTTGCATATTTACACATAGTTGGGCATGAGCCTTTGGTGGGTGCCTACTGAGATATATTTCTCACACCCTGTTTGGGCCATGCTTTTTGGCCCAAACAGATTATATTGCTGCAGGTTTGGATAGGGGAAAGAGTCCTTATACAGGTATGTGATTGTTACGGAGTAGTAGAGGAGCATGGGACGGGGATGAGGCTCATGATGCTACCAACTGTTTTGTTTTGTTTTTCTTTTCTGTTCTTGTACTGCACTGTATTGTTGTGAAACCTATTCTGGATGATTTCTTAGAACATGAGACATGTTGCATCATTATCTATATTAATTCTTGTAATTTTTTATTGTAGTTGTTTATTTGAAATGTGTTTGGTTTACTGCTTCTGCTGTTGCTGTATGTTTTACTTCATTCCGCTACACTACACTATGACAAATAAGGGCATAGTTTCCACACTATCAGACCTGGGCCCTTTCTACTTGTCGGTAGCCTCTGGCGTTAGGGAAAATGCGCTTGAGGTCATGTGGCGAACTGGGTTCGGGGCACCCAGTGAGTGGCACCTGGAACCGGGATGTTACAGCTGTTGTGGATAATAATTATAATAAAGGGATGTTATTATAGATTAATATAAATACCCTAAAAATATCATTACAAATATGATTGATGAATATAACATATTGACCTTAAAAATAAATTTTCAAATAGAAAAACATTTGAAAAAATAATTTCATTAAATGTAAGATTTTGAAAAATTGAAAATAATCATTATAAAATTGAGTGTTCATGAAAATGGAATATTTCATTCATGGTTTACTTGTTAAAACAATGATTCCTATCACATTTTTATTAAAATTAAAGTAAGTAGATTTATAAAAAAAGAATTGATATTTATTTAATTAATTTTTTTAAAAAAACAAAGATTGGTAATCACTTTAATAATCATTTAGTAATTTTAATGAATTGATTTTTTTAGAAATAATGTATATGGAAGAAAACTAAATATCAACCTTAAAAATAGTGTTTCATTTTCTAATAAATATTTTCTCAAACATTTTATGTACCAAAGAGATGAAAAAGAGTATAATTATATGAGAAAAAGTTATTGAAAAACCGTATAGGATAAAATTATATCATTTTAAAAATAGGAATACCAAACAATATTAAAAGGTATTATTAAGCATAAATATTCCATAATAATGTTGAGATTTTCCAATAATCCATTACCAATTTGGAAACATCTGAATCACAAGCTCTATAAAATAAATAAAATGCGATAAAACAATAAATTAAATTAATATAATAGGATACATGAAAATTACTATAAAATTATCTATATATAAATCACACAAATAAAATAAGTGGTGAATATGGAATATTTATCACGAAAGAAAAGTGGGGAAAGAAACCAATATCGCATGTCTAAATTCATTTTTATATTTATAATCATTTCTATAAGTAAATAAAATTATTTATAAACATATCAAATAAACATAATCATGTATCTCATTCAATATATGACCGAATTTTAATATTATACAACCCATTTGATAATGATGTTTCATTATTTTTACTTTTGGGAGTTAATGTCCTGTTGTTCTTATGTGTGATGTGTGTGGAACGTCCCAATTCTTAGGCATAGGTTGATGTTCAATTATCTCTAGAATTATATTACATTTAAAATTATCTTTATCATTAGATACATCTATTGAACTATATTTTTAAATTGGTTATGGTAAATGAATCACATCGCTTCATGGAAATGACAAACCATACATATGTATGAGCGACGATATCAGTCCCTAAACAGTCGAATGGGTATATAAGATTGAGATTTATTATTTATATTTAATTTAATTCATAACATATATATTAGATATATTCATTACATTTATCCTTATTACCTTCCATGTAATGTGTAATTTATAAATGAGTTGTGTTGCTTCATGTGGTTGTAGTTCTCTATACACATGAGTGACATTATCAAATTTTAAACAAAATTGAAATTAATAATGTATATGTGATATTATAACTACATAATTAAAACAATATCATAAATATTATATTAATATATACATTAAACATATCATTACATCCAACCATTAGCTGTGTTAACCGAAAATGATTGAGATCAGTTTATGAGGAGGTTATCCATTGTAAAGAATTTTTAAGATTTTACTTTTTCATTTGACTAAATTTTATATTTTTAAATAGTATTTCAAAAATAAAAATAAAATATCAACACATTTTTTATAATTTTGTTATTATTTTTTTGTTTTATGATATATATGGTCGTTGTAAAATAAGAAATAAAGAGAATTATCTTCATGATGACAATTACCTTTTATAGAGAATCCTCATTTGGATATATTATTATAGACCATAGTGATGGCATTTCGGGAATAATATAAGATATATAATATAGATTATAATATTAGGGAGGGATATTTCAGTGGTTATTTGAGCAATATTTATTTATAGGTCTGATGAAGTGAGGGAAGTGAGTTCCCTTTTTATAATGGATGAGCGAAATTTTTCTAAATACCAAAAACTATATTTATTATCACCCCAATTATCTCAATAACTAACAAGTAACAGAATTATTGAATTTGATGTCGATCCACACCTTCACCATATAAAATAAGATATGTTTGAAACATTTTTTCCATCTCATTAAAGATTAATCAATTTTATAAATTTAGTTCTTGATACTATAATATGTGTTTTAGCCTATTTAATTTATCAATTAATATTATAGGAAAATGATTTTATTTGGATGATGTGGTACCACTAACTCTAGATATTTATTAAAATTTACAAAATTAATATTCTATATGTTTGGGAATGTATATTTAACATAGGTGTTATTAACCCTCAATACCACATTTTATCTTAAACGTATTCATTTAATTTATTATTGTTTTATTATTATTATGACCAAATACTAAATTTTACTTATTAAATAATATTAATTAATTTAATTCCAAAAATGGAATCGACACTAAGAAATCCAACATATAAAATTATGATGATATAATTGAAAATTAATCCTACATATGTGATGAAAAAACTGTTTTCCAAGGAGACAATATTCATAAGTAGAGGATGTTCTAAAATAAAAATTCAATATTAACTTTTATTAAAATTACATAAAATTTATTTTATATAATATGAATAAACTAATTTTCTTTTTAAATATTTTTAAATCTGAATAAAACCTCAAAAATATTGGAATAGAATTACCATTTTCTATAAAAACATGTATTTTCCCCAATTTTTCAAATTACTATTATTTAAAAAAACAAAACAATTAGATATAATTTACTATTTTAATAATTATTTAAAAATATAAAATTATTTTTTAATATAAATTTTCTTTAAATAAGAAATATTAATTTTAATTAAATGTACTAATTATAATAAACCCACTTTTTAGAAAAATTTTGATTTTCTAGAAACATTTTATTTTATTTAAAATACGTATTATTTTATTTATAATCTATAAATATCAATTTATTTTATTTTATAGATATATGAATTATTTAATTTTAATTATTTAGTTAAATTTATTAATACCACCCTTCAAATTACTTTGTTATAATAGTATATTATACTGAAACAAACACAATATTACTCATTTATAATATTAGGTTGTTAGAGGACTCCTGAAAACATATAAATGAAATAACAATATTTAGGATGTGGTCAATCACATAACATAGTCATAAAACGTCATTATAATTAGTGGTTATTTCTATATTGATCTTCTTGTTATAATATTTGTCATGATCCCCTCCCCACAATGTGGACCCCTCCTGGGCCGACAATGTGAGAAGGGAGATAATGACCCCTGAGTCATGCCTCTAGTATGCCACGTGTTGTCGACTAGCACTGAGGGTATAACAAGCACACAAATGGGATGCATTACCCTCTAAGAGAACACATACATAAGAGAGATTTAAGATAATCACCAACCAACTCCAACTCAACCAGTAAGATGAATGAAATCCCAACAACACAAATGAAATGTCATTTAGAAATACTACTACTATAAGGGGAAAATGGAAGGTACCCAAATTAAAGTAAAATAGAAGCAACCACGAGCCTGATAGCTCCTAGAACCCCAAGCTAATAAACACCAGCCTAATCTCCATCCTCTTCTAAGTGGCCTGAAATGTAGTTTATATATATAAAGGGTGAGTATAACAGTTTACTCAGTAGGATCCTCCATAAAGCCTCTCGTGAAAATGTAAAGAAAGCATGCTAATGCACATTGAACAAAAAGTGAAACTAACTCGTCACCTAAGCAGGTATACTATATTCCCAGCCTCACATGGAAACTCTCACCAAGTAATTAATACAAGAGTATATAATATAATAAAGAATATCAAGGGTAACCTACTACTACTTCCCCACAGGTTTTCCACATTTTTCTAACATCACACGTCCTAAGCATCTCTCTCCCAAAAGGCTTTCCCATAGACACCTGAGCGAATCACAGCAACATTAACATCATGCAACAAAACCACCACATCCATGTAAGAAAAGTAACTAGGCAGTTTTTGGGAGACAACACATCCCACCTAACTTGTATCTTATGTCAGGTATTATACCAAAAGCCATTACAACCCATACACTGAATATGGATCCTCATGCCATCACAACCTTTACATGTTACACCAATAGAATTCCAAGATAAAATATATCCATAATATATGTGCGTGAATAAACACAATCCATTACAGAACTCTACACAAATATATTAGAAAACTATCTGTTCTACCTACCAGCACAAGTAACTACCAAGAGAAGAGTGTGGGGCCAATGGAGGTAGTCATCCATTAATCCTCCCACCGGATTTTCCAGGAAAACACCCCCAGGGCTCAGAATCCCTAGGGTGTGAGTTTCCCTTATGGATAGGGTAGAGTAGTGTATAGAAACACAAAAATTACATGATATACTATTTCTATCAATCACACAACTAGAATAACCTAGTCTGAGACACAACTGTAGCTAAAGTATCTCAGACCTTAAGATGCTAATTCTAAGACTAGGTTTCCTATAAGCACACAACCATTTAAAAAGATTTAATAGATTACTTAATTATTGTTTTATCGGTTCCACTTTATCTTAATTAATTCATTAATAATTAATTAATCATTTACAATTCAATATTAAACATCGTTAGCAAAAAACCCGAAGTCCACTATCCCTTTAAAATTACAACCTCATCATTTTGTTCCAACAAATCCAATCCCAAGGGTTAACATCATTTACCAAATTATTCATTACAAATTTACATTCCCATATTAGTAGGCATTTTAGATAAAAATTCTAAGCTAATAAACACAAGGGGGATCAACACGGTTAGTAGATGTACTACTCATCGAGTCTTTAATGCCTATAGCAAGAGCATAGACCCATCCTACCATGAGAATCTAAACATAGAAAGCACATGGCAGGAGCTATGCGTCTTCTCCACTTCATGATGAAGGGTATGAAAGACCAGCTTCCCTGAGCAGTGGGAAAAAGTAAAGCAGATAATCAACAAATAAGAATGACCTAGCATCTGACAGTCACATCCATCCTATTCATCATCCATGGTGTCCTCCCTGACACCCACATGCATAAACTGAGGCATCTCTCCACTCTAGGCATCATCTTATACCATAACCAAAGGTCCCCATGCCCCCACATATGACGACATCCACCCATGCTCAAATCACAACATAAGCAGTCGGAAAAAACATCTTAACAATTGGGATCTTGGCCCATAACCAATAAAGAGGGTAAATCATAACCCTTCAAGGAATTATCAAATAATCAGTTATTTAAGCCATATTGAAGTAACCAATTTATTATTCATATGTTCCAAATTTGGTAAACCTAATCAGTAAGCAATGAAAAATAAGTAAACGGGCTTTCTATGCCAATTTTATTAACATAAAATTACAACAAGGAGAACCAGATTCATTTAAATGCCTCTTTATCTTTTTACCAAAGAATATAAATTTGTTTTTGTTTACGTTTATTACCAATTTTCATCAATAATGAACAGCTAAACAAGAAATAATAGATATCACACTATCTAGCAAAAGAAGAGTCAATAACATACGATATATATCAATTTATTTATCCAAATCAAATATATATTGTGTTAATTCCATTATCATCAAGTGGGATAAAACATGCTAATGATACAATTGCACATACTAGAAGAGAGACGCAACGAAGCCCCTACCTAAAATGGTTCTTAATGTTATTTATATGAGAACAGTCGACACAATGGTCATTATCTCCTCATCTCGCGACAACTGCATCAACTCGAGGATGCCACGGAAAGACCACACCAACTGAAACTAAATAAAACTCCATTATAAGAATAGACATCACATGATATAATATGGAAGGAGAAACATGATAAGGTGAACTCTAAAAGAATAACTATAAAACATACATTATATCAAAGATTGATCGATACAGCTTGGTTGCATCAAAACAGAGCAAAACCAATCTGAGGAGAAATGTTTGATTGTGACACTCCTATGAGAAAGAATGGGATGTTCGAGCATATCAAACTCATGGACAAGGAGAATCAATTATGGTGGAATATGTCCCATCCCTTTAGAATATTTAACAGAACAACGATTAAAGATACACTTAATTTCGCATAAAAAGCGAATCACATTAAACCACATAGTTTGACCAAGTAAATACATCCTGAGACATAGAGATATTTAATATAAGAGATATGGCCTTTGAATCAAACTTAGATTCATTAAAATGAGGCTTTAAATTCATTTTATGTCAATGGAAATGTCAAAGATATGAACTAGTAGGAAGCTGGAAACACTGTTCATAGTTGGAGCCTCACCATTCTGGAAACACTGTTCATGAACCTCTCTATTCTGGAAACACTATTCATGAATCTCACCCTTAGAAACTCATTGTTCATGAACCTCACCATTAGAACCTCACTGTTCTAGAAACACTGTTCATGAACCTCATCGTTGGAACCACACCGTTCTTGAAACAATGTTCACCTAAGGTTATTGTTTCGCTGTTCACAGATGGTTAATGTTGACATTGTTGACCTAAGGTTACCATTGCATTGTTCATAGAAGGATAATGTTGACACAGTTCACCTAATGTTACCATTTCATTGTTCACCAAAGGTTACCATTGAACTATTAACAAAAGGTTAATGTTGACACTGTTCACCTATGGTTACCGTTTCAGAGTTCACAACGCTCTAACATTGTAGCTGTTCACAGATGGTTAATGATGACACTGTTCTCCTAAGGTTACCATTAAAATGTTCACAGAAGGTTAATGTTGACACTGTTCACATAAGGTTACCATGGTACAATTCACAGAAGCTAAATATTGACACTATTCACCAAAGGTTACCATTACACTGTTTACAGAAGGACAATGTTGAACTATTCAAAATTGTATATCGTTGGAACTGTTCACCTAATGTTACTGATGCACTATTCACAGGGTTCTACTGTTGGAAATGTTCAAAGAAGTGAACAATTGGAAAAGTATTGGGGATAAGTCACCTTAACCACATGGAACACTCACACACCAAATTTTCAAAAATGAATAGACCAGAAAGTTATGGTCCATTGAATCAAATACCTCTCAAAACATTCTCTTCCTTGATAATTCAAAACCCACCGAACGGGAAAAGGAAACAGGGTATGATCAACCACCCATCGAGATACATTTCAAAAGAGAGGAAGCAATAAGAAGAAACAAAAGAAAAATCCATATTATAAACATGAAAATGTCCAACCACAAAGGGGACATTGTTACATGAACAGATTTATACATAAAGAAACACTGGGTACTGAGCACGTATATGTGATTCATGTTCCCACGTGATCTCATCCATGTCACTATGTCACTGCAAAACATGAACCAAGGGGATAGAACACTCCAGCGACTCCTTCTCCTTACGGTCTTGGATCTGAACAGGTTGCTGCTCAATTGATTATAGCATCCCATCTTTTTATAACATAAACATTCATTACATTACACAAAACTGAGGATCTTTAAGGTTTAGTGTCTTGGAAACCAGGAACATAATACATGAAATCAACATAAAGCATTCTTTCTTAAACACTTGAAAGGATTATCCTTAAGTTCATCCTAGGTTCATTACTGCATCTCATAACCCGGGGACATACATCAAAAGAAAGGGTGAGAAGAAGGCCCAGTAAGGGAAACAAGAGGAACATTATACATGTGAACTTGATATACTTCAATAAGGACATGAAACGAACTTTAAGGAATGAGAAAGAAATCATGAGTCATTTCATAATTAAAATAACATTTTTCATAACATGAAGATGTGGCTACATCACTTAACATAGACAATCATGAACATATCACCAAGTTCCATCCCCAAGGTGTCATTTGAAAATTACCAAGGTTATTCACTAAGGTATCGTGAAAATTGTAATCTTTAGTGGTTACATCATTACCCAATGCATTGGAGCGCTATCCGGGCACACCCTTAAATATTAATTTATTATCATTTGAGCCACATATATCATCATAAAAAATTTCATAAATAACCCATATAGCATAAAATAAATGGGTTTCATTTCATAATCATAACATTTTAAAAACTGCTTTAAAGACATGATCTTTACATCACTTTAAGCCCACGGAAAGGGAAAGCGGGTCTCATGTATGTAAATACCAGAATTTAAAATAGAAAATTTTGATATATATGTGAATACCCTTGTAGAAATAATGGCTTTGAGTATTAACTTTATAACATAAAATAATTTTGAGAAAAGAGAGAGTCATTTTGAGATGAAAATTCTGTAATATAACGGCTAGGTTACATGGTTTTAGAAAACATTGAAAAGAGAGGGGACATGGGTAACCCAGTTATAAATGATACATAAAATAGTAGGGGGACAGAATATAAGGGATTTAAGAACATGTTAATGAAATTTTAAAGATATACGATATGATATAAAATCATAGAAGTGAGTCAAAAATAATATTTCTCTTATGAAAATTCGGCAGCTTAACAGCGTCACTTAACTTAAAAAAATGATTTTACATGATCAAATAGGGTATCTCATCATATGATCATAAAAGATCACTATGATAGATATAGAGATCATACCCCAACATAATAAAAAAAACTTGAAATACTTGACATGAAAATAGAACTTGAAAAATGAGAAGGGTGAAAGAATCCGTTAAAAATTCGGCAGCCTAACGGCGTCACTTAAAATTTTATAAAACGAAATGATGAGAGTAAGAGGGGATATATCATCATATAAACATGAAAAGGTCAGTAAGAGGAACATAAAATAACATCCTATCACATAATAACATGGAGCATAAAAGGACTGACATAAAAGAGATTACATGAAAAGAAAGAGAGAGGTCGGATCCCTTACCTTAAAACGTAACTCTTAAAACTCAAAGAATTGGACCTTGGGGGCTTGGGGGAACCTTGGGAGAACTCCTTGGGAGGTAACGAGACCAGAACATTGTTGGGGGAGAGTTGGGAGTGAAAACTAAAGTAGGAAAGGGTGGGTATTTATAGGGAAAGTGAGGGGACAAGGCATTAATGACCAAGGGACACCTCACATGTGCTTTTCTCAAAACAATGTGCTCTCCTTTGGCATTTCCCAAGGAGTTAGGCCACATGGGGCCCCCAAAACAATAATTCACAACTCTTGACCGGCCAAACCTTAAAATATCTCATGAAATCATCATGGCACAACACTGATGTCATTAAATATACCGGAACCCTAAAACTGCATTTTTACTATTCACTGTAAAAATTCATCTTACTCAGAAAAATCCCAAAATTTCACCTTAACCAAATATCGATGCCTTAATTACATTTATGAACTCCATTTTATAAAAATAATTTTTTAAATAATTTTTTAAATAATTTTAATTTAATTTTTAAATAAAAAGACTATTCACCGAGAATTCGTTTTTTTCAGAAAAAATCCCCAAAAATTACCATAACATAATATCGATGCTCTGAGTTGAAAAATAAAGTCCTTTTTATAAAAATATTTTTCTAATCATTTTTAATTAAATTTTTTATTAAAAAACAGTATTCACCTGAAAAAACTAATACTTGACTAATAATTTATGAAACCTTTATTTACCCATTTTATTGAATCACATTACTTAATCTAGGTGTCTAAATTATATTAAATCTTTCTTTGAGTGAAATTACTAATCCATTTGGTCACATTACTAATCCTAAGTGTAAAATCACTATTCATAATGTACTATTCATCAAAAATTAAGTTGATCTTATTAGACTCCAAATTTCTTACTAAACATTTTTGTAGAAGACCATTTTTTGAAAATCATTACACATAATTAATTATTTAGGGTTTACATAAATATTTTAAAGTATCCTTTTTTCAAAATTCATCAATAAAATACATCCTAATATTATCCGGACATTTGAAGTTTCACAACATCACTAAAAGAAGAAATCTTAAATCATTCATCCCAAAGGATTACACAAGGAAGCTAGGGTCTCGTCACATAGCCCCTTATATCACCGGCATATGACCTAAGTGTAAGGTATGCTATGGTGAGGGAATCTGAGGGAGGCTTAGATAACATTTCCTTAGTGGTAATCTCTACTAACTTGAACTTCTCTTGCAGGAATTTCCGTTCAAGCTTGAAACACTGATGTTCAGCTTGGGCTTGGTCCAAAGCGAAGCCCAAAGATGCCACCTCCTTCCCAAGCTCTGATGAGTGGGCTTCATAAGGTACGAGTCTACTTGATGAAGCCATCAACTTCTCTTTTTGCATTAACCATTAACCTATTATTAAATCATTAAGTGTAAGTTAATATACTACTCAAAAAGACTGGGTCATTACATTGATGCATCACCATCAACATCGATCTCTCTCCAACCGATGAAGTTAGAGTCTTAATGAAGATAACAATGGAGTTGTGAGTCATGGAATACATCATGTATCTGACTCATCTGTGGGGGGAAGTTCTACTCAATATTCCATACCTCCAACATGATCTAACACCTCGAAAGTCCCAAAAAACTGGGGATAAATATTTCTCCCATGACCAAACCTTCACTATCCAAGACGTGGAGTCACCTTCAGAAACATGTGATCCCAAAAATTAAACTATATGGGTCTCCTCCTTTGATCATGATATGATTTCTGATGATGTGCGCTGTCTTCATCCACTCATGAATCACCTAAACCATCTCTATTCTATTCATCACTAGTTTCGGTCTGAAAATTGATGACTCTCCGACCCCAGTCCAACACAATGGAGAATGGAAAGGTCGGACATAAAAAGTTTCAAATGGATCCATAAAGATGGTGGAGTGAAAAATATTACTGTAATTGAACTCCACGAAGGTTATGTGCCTCATCCATGAACCTCCAAAATCAATAACACAAGAGCTAAACAAGTCTTCAAGAGTCTGGAAGGTTATATATGTCTCACCATCTGTCTAAGGATAAAAAGTAGAGCTATAGCATATATGAAAATGGAAATCATGTCGGATACCATTACCTAAACTAGTGGTAAAATGAGGATATCAATCAAAAATGATCATCCATGGGACTCCATGAAGACTCACCACCTCATCCAGATAATTCCTCTACAAACCTTCCATTGAGCTTGACTCTTTGGTCTCTATGAAGTGGGAGGATTTTGTTAAATGATCCACTACCACCCATATAGGATCATGTCCTCCCAGAGCTTGAGGTAAACTAGTAATAAATTACTTTTGAGATGTCCTCCCACTTCCACTGAGGAATCTCTATTGGCCGGAGAAGACCACTAGGAATACGGTGTTCGACCATCACCTTCTGGAAGATCAAACATTAAGACACAAACTGTGCAACCGCACACATCAACCCCAGCCACCAAAACTGGCTCTTCAAGGATTGATACATCATTATCACACAAGGATAAATTGATAAAGAAGAACTATGAAACTCTCTGAGAACCATATCGTGAATCATCAAAGGAACAAAAAACCATCTGTGATACTACATTTGTTTTTGTTCATCCTCCGAACAACCATCAGGGGCCTCACCACAAACAAATCAGTCTCTCTAGACCACCACCTCTAGATCCTTCAACTTGGAATATTCTTCCTTCTGCACCAGGGATGACTATACATTCATCTGAAAAATACATCCTCAACCATGAAATTCTCCCATATCTTTATGTAATGCTGATAGTTCTTCCATTACTCTCTAGGAATCACCTGATTCACGCATATCATAACTACGTGACTTTTGACTCAATGCATCATCTACAACATTCCCCTTTCCAGCTGTATACGATATTTCAAAGTCGTATTCTTGTAAAAAATCCACCCACTGATGCTGTCGTAAGTTCCTGTCACGCTAGGAGAAAACATAACTCAAACTCATATGACGGGTGAAAACCATAAAGTGATCACCAATGAGGTACTGTCTCCACAACATCAGAGAAAACAACAGTAATGCATTATCAAGATAATGGGTGGAAGAGTTACATTCATGGGGACGCAAATGTAGATACACATATGGAGCAACTAACCTCTACTACCTGAGGACCCAGCCTAACCCCATATGTGAAGCATCGCTGAAAACATCAAAATGAACTCCCTTAGCTGGAAGACAACGAACTGGAGCACATACTAACTTCTCCTTTAGATAATTGAAAGTTTCCTCACACTGATCAGTCCATAAAAAATCATGATCCTTCGTAGAAAAAGATATTATAGGAGCTGTAACTCGTGAGGAATTTACTATGAACATCCTGTAGTTTCTTGAAAGACCATAGAAACTTCCCACCTCTAACATTGTCCTGGGGGCTGCCCATGACACAACTGCTTATATCTATGATGGATCCACAACTACACCCTGCAGGGACCCAACATGCCCCATGAAACGGAATTTCTGAGCCAGAAACACACACTTTGAAAACATCCCAAATAGATGATGTTGACGAAGAACTCTCAAAACGGCGTGTAGATGCTCTTCATGCTCCTCCTCAGATGTTTAGTACACAATGATGTCATCAATGAAAATCACCACGAAATTGTTTAGAAACTCATGGAACACAACACTCATCTATCCCATGAACATAGCTGGAGAATTCATCACGTGGAACAGTATTAAAATGAACTCATAATTCCCAGGATGACAATGAAAAGCAGTCTTCAAGATATCTTCATTCTTTACACACAGTTGATGATATCTTGACCAAAAGTTGATCTTTGATAACCAACATTCACCCATCAGTTGATCTAATAAATCATCAATCCATAGAAGAGGATATCGATTCTTTATTGTCACATTTTTATGCAAAGATAATCGATAGAAAACCACAAACTACAGTAGGCCTTCTTTACGAACAAAACTGCTGCACCCCATGGTGACCGACTTGATAAAAAACCACACTATAACAGACCATCAAGTGGGGTATGGAGCTCTCGTAACTCAGTAGGGGCCATCCTCTATGGGGAAATAGAGATTTTTGACCCTCCATTTTGATGCTTGATCCCAAACTCAATCTCTCATCTAGGGGGTAATGCGACAACCTCTTTGGGACAGACATAAGGGAACTCTTCTACGACACTAGGAAAGGCCAACTGTTGAACCTCTAAAGAACTCAACATCATCTCAGATATCAGGGATCATAAGGATGAAATGCGCCTATGACTCAACTGAGGATCTCACTCGCCAACAAATACCACTTTCTCTCTATCCGCACTAATGAATACAAACTTATTCATGAATTAATCCACGATAGCATGCACCGAACACAACCAATTTATTCTGAGGATGACATCATATAGTTGTATTCTTAATCATAGGAAATCTCCCAAAGAGTGGTGTTTCACCAACATTAGCTCATAGTCTCTACATACTTTAAACAGGTCAGCTCGACCTCCAACAGGTATAGTCAATGCCAAGGCCACTCAAGGCCTCTCCAACACAAGTCCCAAATCATGGACAAGGGTAGATGATATGAAGAAGTGTGTCTCTCATGAATAAAAAAAGGAATACATCAAGGTTTAAAATAAGCAAAGGGTACCTCAAACGACATTTGGATCGCCTGGAGCTGGCAACACTAGAGAATGAAGGTTACCATGACCACCTCCACGGTCTCCCTAACCCTGATGTCGACCACCACCACAGTCACTTTCTACTCTCTAAGGATGTGGAGTATCACAAGGCTATCCTCTTCCATCCCCATCTACCCTCTACTGATCTAAATCTGGTGCAACCTGCTACTGCTTCCTTGGATGGAACTACCTCAACGGAGGATCCTGAAGCGTAGCACCTAGTGCACGATGACTACTCTGAATGGTCGGGCACTCATGAAACTGATCACCATGCCCACCACAAGAAAAAAAAATCTCCTGATCCCTTGGCATCGACCTGAGAGTTTCTAACTCTAGAGAAACAAGATGTGAAGGGTATGGAACTACCCCTGCTGAATGAATACTCTTCTATCCTAAAAACTAGGATCCCTAGACCAAAGCTCTACTTCGTGAATAATCATGATGATTCTCCTCTCGTGATGATACGGTCCTAGCCAAAGTCCTCTCATCAACCTCTTCCCTTTCCAGCACCTCAAGATATGTTTTCATCGTAAATGGGGTGACCTAGCGTCGGATCTCTGGATTCAAAGACTCCTCAAAATTTTGTGCCCTGGCCTCCTCATTTGGAAGAAGGTCCAAAGAATATCGTAAATGGTTCCTAAAATGGATTCCAAACTCTTGAACACTGGAGATCCCCTATCAATGGTTATGAAGCCCTTGGCGACTGGATTCCTACACTATCAAAGAAAGAAAATAAATTCTAAACTTCTGTAAAAACTCCTCCCATGAGATATTTGACTCCTAATGATCATCGAGGAACATGAACCACCACTGCCTCGATGCTCCACGCAACATCGTCACAACTAAGGACACCAAGTGATCCATCCTAGAATGGATTGAACTGAAGCCTATTTGGACCTCCTCCAACCTGTCTGTCGTGACTACATATGAAATAGAGCCCTCAAACTTTTGTAGACTCTATTGTTGAAACTCTCAGAGTGTCTTTCTCCAAGTGTTGTCGTCATCACACTATACCATGTGGTGATCTGCTGGAACAGCCTGCTGGAAAACTTTTGTGCAAACCTGATGAGGAAGTCGACCTGAAACCATACCTATAAAATAAAAACATTAGAGCTCAAAAACCTAGATTTTGGATGACTCAACATTAATTAATTAATTTTTTTCATTCATTGTTTTTAGGTTAACTATCCTATGGTCTACCCATTCAAACACAGACACAAAGAAGAATGATGCCTGATCTATTCCTAGGACTCAATCCTGCAACTAGTATCACCTCATTTAGTATCCATTTTAAACATAAAGGTCTATACATAAAACCATAGGGGGCCCTAAATTCCTATGTCTCAACCGGTCTCTAGTGTTTTCATCACTTTATTAAATATTAATTACACTATTTCCCTTCCAACCCATACAACCTCACCCATGTCTAACTCAAAACTCCATCCTATCCCTAAACCAGACTTCTAATACCACTATGTCACGACCCTCTCCCCACAATGGGTACCTCTCCAGGGCCGACAATGTGAGAAGGGAGATATTGACCCTCGATTCCCACCTCTAGTAGGCCTTGGGTTGGAAACTAGCACTGAGGGTATAACAAACACACAAATGGGAGGCATTACCCTTTAAGAGAACATTTGCGGAAGAGAGAGATAACATAGGCACCAACCAACTCCAACTCAACCAGTAAGATGAAATAAATACCAAGTAAAAATATGAAATGTCATGAAAAACTACTACAACTAGAAGGGGAAAACTGCAATTACCCAAGAGAACGTAAAATAGTAGAAACCACAAGCATGAACTGCTCCTTCAACCCAATGCTGGTAAACACCAGCCTGATCTTCAACCTGCTCCATGTGACTTGAAAAGAAGATTATATATACATAGGGTGAGTATTAAAGTATACTCAGTAGGATCCCCCCAGATTTATCTCATACAAAAGTAAAAAAATCATGCTAAAGCACACTGAACCACAATAGAAACTAACTTGTCACCTAAGATGGTATACTATATTACAAGCCTCACCATTTCTACTCTCACCAAGTAACACATACAAGAGTATATAATATAAAAAATAATATCAAGGGTACACCACTACTACTTCCCAACTAGTTTGACACTTTTCCCCAACGTCGCATAAACTAAGCATCTCTCTCCAAAAATTATTGCCTGCAGACACCTAAGTGAAGCACCACAACATGCACCTCAGGAAACAAAACCACCACGTCCATGTAAGAAATGTAACCAGGTAGTTTCTAGGAGCCACCACAGCTCGCATAACATGTATCATACGTCGGGTATTATACATCAATCCATTATAGCCCATACACTAAGTAAGGATCCTCAAGCTATCACAGCCAATACATGTTACCCCTATAGTAGTCCATGAGAGACTATATCCGTAATATATGTGTTTTAATAACACCAATATATTACATCCCTCTACACACATATATGGGGAAACTAACCATTGTTCATACCATCACAAGTATCTACTAAGGGAAGAGTGTGGGGCCAAAGGGTGTAGTCATCCATTCATCCTCCCACCAGAATGATGGAGAAAACACCCCCCCCCCCATGGCTCAAAATACTGACAAGGTGGAGTGGCGTATAGAAACACAAAAAGTACATGATATACTATTTATTACAACCACACTATTGGAATTACCTTGTCTTCGACTCAACTGCACCTAACGTCTATCAGACTCTGGGCTGCTACTTCTATGACTAGGTATCCTATAAGCACACAACCATTTAAAGAGATTTAATAGATGACTTCACTCCATTTTTATCAGTTCCACTTTATTTTAATTAATTTTAAAAAAATTAATTAGTCATTTACAATTCAACATTAAACATCTTTACCATCAAAGCCAAAGACTATTGTCCCTTTAATATTACAACCTCATCATTTTGTTCCAGCAACTCCAACACCTAGGCTTAACATCTTTTATTCAATTATTCATTACAGAATTATTTTCCCATATTCCTATGCATTCTAGAAAAACATTCTATGCTAATAAACACAAGGGGGCTTAACATGTTGATTAGATATACTACCTGTAGAGTCTTTCTGCCTATTGCAAGAGTGTATAACCATCCTCCCTTCAGAAGCTAAACACAAAAAGCACGTGGCATAGCCCGCACATCTTTGCCTCTTTCAGAAGAAGGGTAAGAAAGACCGGCTGCCTTGAGTAGTTGAGAAAATGAAAGCAGATAATCAAATAATAAGAAAGAGCAAGCATCCTACAACAACATCTGTCTTGTTCCATCATCCCTGGTGTCCACCTTGAGACCCACATGCATAAAATGATGCATCTCTCTATTCTAGGAGTCATCTGCTACCACAACCAAATTTCTTCATGCCCCCACATACAACGACATCCATCTACGCTCACATCATAACAAAAGCTACATGAAAACAAAAATCATAACAATTGGCCTTTTGGACATTTATCAATCAAGAGGGTAACTTAGAACCCTTCAAGTAATTATCAAACAATCAGTTAGTTAATCAATAATGAATTAACCTATTTATTATTCATGGGTTCTGAATTCAGGAAACCTAATCAGTAAGATATCAAAAAATAATCAAACATGCTTACTATGCCAATTTTATTAACATCAAATTACAACAAGGAGAAGAAGATTAATTTACATTCCTCTTTATGTTTTAATCAAATAATTATCAATTAATTTATATTTATGTTCATTACCAATTTCCATCAATAACGAACAGCTAAACAAGAAAGCATAGATATCAGACAATCTAGAAAAATTAGAGGTAATAACATATGATTGATATGAATTTATTTATCTGGTTCATATATTTACTATGTTAATTCCTGAGTCAGGAAATAGGATAAAACATGCTAACGATATAGTTGCACATAAAGGAAGAGAACATCAATGAATACTTTACCTCAAATGTTTCTTGATGTTATTTATATGAGAACAATCCACAGAAAGGTTCCTGATCACCTTCTCTCATGACAACCTCATCCACCCGAGGATGCCATGGTACGACCAGACCAACTGAAACCCAAGAAAACTACATTAGAAGCATGAAGATCACATCCCATGATATGGAAGGAGAAACATGATAAGATGAACCATAAATGAATGACCATAAAACATACCTTATATTGAAGATTGATCGATATAGCTAGGTTGCATCAGGACAGAGTGGAACCAATCCGATGAGAAATGTTTGATTGTGCAACTCCAATGGGAAGGAATGGGATGTTTGAGCATCTCACACTCGAGAACAATGAGAAATAATTAGGGGGAAGATATCCAATCACTTTAAAAGATTTAATGGAGCGACGGATTAAGATACACTTAATTTCCCAATAAAATTGGATTTCATTAAACAACGTGGTTTGACCAAGTAAAAACATCCCCAGCCATAGGGATTATTAATAAAGGTTTTATGGCCTTTAAATCAGCCTTATAGTCTTTAAAATGTGGATTTAAATTCATTTTACGTCAAAGGAAATGGCAAAGGGGTAAAACTGATAGATGATGGAAACATTATTCACCGTTGGAACGTCAACGTTCTAGAAACATTGTTCATGAACCTCGTCATTGGAACCTCAACATTCTATAAACATTGTTCTTGATCCTCACTGTCCGAACCTCAACATTTCAACCTCTCCATTCTGGAACAACTATTCATTAACATCGTCGTTGACACCTCACCATTGGAACCTCTCCATTTTGGAAACACTATTCATGAACCTCACCATTGGAACCTCACTATTCTGGAAACATTGTTCATGAACCTCACCATTGAATGTCACTGTTCTAGAAACCTGGTTCATGAACCTCACCATTTTGTAAACACAATTCTCCTAAGGTTACCGTTGCACTATTCAGAGAAGGTTAATGTTGACACTGTTCACCTAAGGTTATCATTGCACTGTTCACCTAAAGTAACCATTGCACTGTTCACCGATGGTTATTGTTGACACTGTTCCCCTAAGGTTACAGTTTCACTATTCACAACGGTCTACTATTGGAACTGTTAACAGAAGGTTAATGTTGACATTGTTCACCTAAGGTTACCGTTACACTGTTCACAGAAGGTTAATGTTGAGATTGATCACCTAAGGTTACCGTTGCACTATTCACCGAAGGTCACTGTTTCACTGTTCACAACAGTCTACCTTTGCAATTGCTGACCTATGGTTTTTGATGCACTGTTCACATGGGTATACAGTTGGAACTATTCACAGAAGTGGAAAATTGGAAAACTATAGGGATAAGTCACCTTGACCTCCTGGAACACTCAAACACAAGATTTTCAAAATGGAATAGACTAGAGACGTCTGGGACATTACAATATTAATCAATGAAATTGTATGGTTGAATGAATTAAAGCATTCTATTGTATCTAATCAGGTTGTGGGATTTAAAATGATGTTATCTAAAATTCTTTAGTGGAATATAGATTCATTTATGATTTTAAGTATTTCATATTATCAATAGATAGTTTTCCACTATGAGAGAAAACAATTTACCAGAGAGAGTATAATGATATCTTGTTCTATTGATTTCTGATTGGTTGATATCTACAACCTCCTCAAAATAAATTTTCTTATAATAATATTTTCCATTCAAGTATTATGTTGTCACCTTGTGAATCCCAGCATGGGATGAATTGTAGAAATCCAAATCACTAAGATGATGTTATAAAAATGAATATATTGGTGCCTAATATATCATAGGAAAAGGAATAAAATATTTGAGACACTCAATAGTATATCTAGCTGTATATGATTCAAAATAAATGTAATGATGAAAATCATCTAAAAATTTTGAATAAAAAATAGTTGAGATCTTATTCCAATTAATTTATCCCTTAAATAAAGTTATGATATTTAGAATGAAATTAAACCAAAGACATTGGTATATTTACCCCTCTAATATTCTTGATCTATTTGGGGTACGTTGTTATCAGTTGGTGCTTCAACTAAACATTCTCATTTTAATAGTGTGATGAATATATATCTCATGAGGAAGTAAATACCTGATATATCACATGTATTTACATCAATGGTTATAGAATGTGAGAAGGATATTTCTAAATAAGTAAAATCCATTTTATATCTTGTATCACAGAGATAAAGTGATATAGAAGAATACTACTCACGTGGATATAGTTTCCTAATGGAATGAAAAGGATGAAGAAGAGGCGTGAGAACCTATTGATATGATGAAACTGAGACATCATCATTTTTTAATCATATTTATGTAATTTAATGGTAAAAATTCATTTTATTGGGAATAAAATGTAAATCCTTGAGATTTAATGATATAGTTCTCTATAAATAAAATTTATTTATTTGATAGGTCACTTGAGAATGAAAATATTGTAGAATAATCCCTCAGTATAAGATATTTATATCATAAACTAAAATTTGAGATAGATAAGTTAATCAAATTATATTTATCGTTTATGGATAGAAATGGAGAAACCTACCTCCATTTGATGGTTTTCACCCCTCCTCTCATATAGAAATTCAGAGAGGTAGTACATTGGGATAACGAATTTGAGAACCTACATACCGTGATATCCACTAAACATGAATCAAATGTATTTAATGAAGGTGGATCATACATAATTCTTTTTAGATAATTCACGGTTGTGCTAGTGAAATTTCAAATGGACGTTTGGAGAAATTTTCATAGATATCCTTTGGCGGTACATCCAAGGGTTTCAAATATGTACCAGGACCTCTGATGTTAGTTTAGGTTTCCGTGGACAAAGAAGGGAGTTAAATCGTTTTAACATGATACCAAACATGTAGGCAACTGAAGGGTGAACACCATGTTCTAATAGGTTTTGCACAGACCCACTTGGTGTTGAGGGGATGTTTTATGGGATATACATGGTTTTTATGATTGTGTTACCATGTACATCCATTGGACACATTCCCATATGATTGATTGTAGAAAGAATCTCAATTCAGCTAAGTTCCTAGACATTTTAGAGAAGAGTCGAGTAGAGAGCTTGGGATGAATCTACATGTAGAAGATAGTCAAAATACATGGAGTCCCCATGACAATAATACCTAATGCTGATAATCGCTTCACATATCAGTTGTTGTGGGTATAATAAGAGGCATTCAGAAAAAATTTATTCTTGACCATTGTGTTTCACCACATGATGGATGGCTAGATACTACAGAACAATAACGATTTAGGGGACACACTACAATCGTTCCTGTAATTATTTGGCTGTATTTTGTATGATATAATACCCATGTCGGAGTTTTCATTCTACAATAACTACCGTTAAACCATTAATATGGCTACATTGAAGGATTTGTATAGATTAACTTATAGTTCACCACATTGTTACCCTGGACTAGTTCATACGACAATCATGGGCCTAAATTTGTATTACCAATTATAAGATAAATACAGATCATCCCAGAGTGGATGAGGACCACACAGAGCCATCAGAAGTATTATGTAAGCAGTTGATAAGGGCCTTTGAAGTTTTCAGAGGAAGATAATGTGTTTATAAGGATATCACCTTGATGTGAATTATAGAGATTGGTATTGGGGTGAAAATATATATAAGATATTCATTTTACCATTCAATATATTCTGTAGAGTTGGGAAGTTGGTATACCACAATGATCTACATCCACAGTTAGATCAGTTATATGATGTCTTCCACATGTCATAGCGGAGGATGTACGTGCATGACCTATCACAAGTGTTTGATTAGAGAGATATCGACATAGTTTTTTGGATTCCATTTGGTGAGTACACAATAGTAAATAAAGATCAATAGAAGAGGACACTTCGCTTGATATATTTTTCTTTAGAGTGTGTCTAGTGGAATCATGGGAATCTTCTATATAGTACATGGAATCAAGAGGCTCATATTAATGCTCTGTACCAACATCACTTTGTTTAGATCTTATTTTAGGTTCATGGAATGTTAATATCAATGGTAGAGAGAATGTAAGGATATTTATTTTATATTTATTATATTTTGGATATTAATGACATATTTTGGAGACTAGTATTTAAAAAGGAATGCGTTTCCAAGGCTCAGTGTTCCTAGAATATATTTTTGAAATATATTAAATAAATGAAATAGAACATGCACATATATTTCTAAAAAATATATAATTACACTCTATTTGGGACCACAATAATAAATAATAAATCACTTTGGTGTATAGAACAATGGTTTTACACTATATGTTACATATCCTTCGTCGGAGTAGGCCATTTGTTAAAATATGATCACATGAGTAAATTTATGAAATATATGAAATAAATGAAATAATATATTTATTTATTTTGATATAGAGAAACATTTGTCTCTAAATATGTGGCTATAGATTTTTTCTCAGGGTTTACTACTAAAACATGGAGACCTAAAATATATTTTAAGAGAGTGTTCTTGTTGAACGATGATGGATCAGTATTGAATCATTGGTCATTATACCAAAAGAGTTAATGGATCTCTTCAATGATGATAACACAATATTTATTCATCATCGATCAATCCAAAATATATATATATATATATGTTTTTTGTGACATCCGTTCTATTTTATAGTCCTGGAGTAACGCAGATCAATTCCAATAAAATAATGGATTTGTGCACCATCAGTAGAATTCAATTGAAGGAATTGTTTATTTTGTTTGATTATTTACATATCATTATTTGTATCACTCTCAGAAATCTGATTAAGGAATAAAAAACAATGACTATAATTCTTTTCCCATGTTATGTGACTTTTTTAATTCCCCCATGTTCTTAGTAAGTTCATCGTGAGGTTTTCTTTTGTACCAATGTACATCGAATACCTTATATTTGATCATTTTGAGAGATTAATTCAGTGAAATTGAACAATAATGACGACGTGGTTCATGATATCCATGTAATTTGGTGGATATATTACAGTTGTGGATGGAACAAGGGAGAAAAAGATCAAATCTGGGTGTTAATCTATAATCCAATGTGAGGCACGACATAACTATAGATAGTGCGATTAGATAGATAAGGAGCATTTTCATATCCCAGAATCTAGAGATCTAATAATCAGAGGTTTCTACAACAACCGATCAATATATACTTGGTAATTATTTAAGAAATTGTGAAAAAATGATGATATAGTGGGGGAACTAGAATTTTGGAAAATCCTGCATTACACGAAATGTAATGCGGATTTACACTTAGTTTGGACCCCTAGTATCTGTTGTAGGGATCCATTTGAGTAAAATGTCACACACATTGTAACTCAGTCACAAGATCTGCTACCACTTATTAGAGGCTCGACATTTACTTTGGGAAGTACATGGACATGGGACAAAGTACATGGCTAGTTGGTATTCCATGTACATGTATGTAGACACAACTTGGTGTACATGTGATGGTACACAGAGATAGCCACCAAACACATAAAGGGATATGAAACACAACCATGGTACTATGTATCTCTACACACCATGTAATTCTTCAATAAGCTATGTATCTTTGGTCTTACATATCATGTGAGGATTCACCACATTGGGTGGCTTGGGGATAGCTAGACATGTCTTGTTCCCCCAGGTATGTGATATTTCTTCCATTAAAGAGTGTTTGTTAATCTATGTTTCATTAGTTTGGACCATCATAGGTTGATATTGTTCCCTAATTCCATTCCATTTATGGTACACTGTGACAATAAATCATCATCATTGGATTGCGATCCCCTTTATAGGAGAAGTTGTAGTTAGAGTTGTGGTGTCCCTCCATGAGATTGTAATGTGATCCTATGTCATCCTTTATTCCCTAGTAGACATTCATGAAAGTGGAATGACCTCTCATATTATTTGGTTTATCCTATATCTATCATGCTATATTAGTAGGTTCTGTTTTATCATTTAATTTTGATCCCCCTTTTATCTTGTTGAGACAAATTGTGTTAGTGGTGTCCCCTAATGGTGTGTGATCCCGTATGTGAGGATTAGGGTCTCCCTAGGCTAGATAAATTTAATTGGGGGGAGGGTGAATAATCCAAACATCTTAATCATGTATCTCTAATTATATAATGTATTGTGGAGTGTATCCTCTCATAACAAGCATTGCATTCAGTATAATCCTGTAGACAATAGTTAGTTTTGACTGATTGGTGGAATGATGTCTATCTCAAGTATATCTGGGTGTTTTTTATTTTACACATATTATTATATTTTTTATTAAGATGAATATATTTGTTGATTACTATTAAGTGTTTTTGGGGTGTCCTAATGAGTGTTTTTGGGGTGTCCTATTGAGTGTTTTTATACCCACCCTTGGAAGAACATTTCCAAAACATGCCTTGTCATACAAGGGGGATGACCCTTTTAATGGGGTCCTAGGAGGTTATTGAAAATGTGGAGCACATATAGATATTTTTAGATAGAGTTGTTTTATCATGATATTTAATTTGACTTCATTACTCACACATGGATCATGCTAGACACTTTACATTTATTGGTCGGTCTTGTATTTGTCCCTTTTTCAAATCCCCTCTTTTTTGGTCGTACTCGATTGTGGGATCTTAGATATATACATGCATTGTTTCATTTTAAAAAAAATCACTATTGTGTAGGCTTGGATATATGTTCATGTGTATGTATACATTAGTCTAATGGATTCCATTTGTGTGATATGTATACTCAGCACTATACTCTATCACCTTACCTATTGGAGTTGATGTCGAGGTATTAATGGTTCAGTCATCAGATGGTTAGGTCATGAAAATGATATTTCATTAGTTGGATAATGTTTTTACGTGATGTCAACTATTATATCTACCATTTTTATCTATTATAATCCACTATTTTTCAAATTGTATTTAAGAACACTGAAATATATTTTTTCATTACCTAAATCCAATATTATTATTTTTACCTATATCTTCCTTATTTTAATAACTGAGAAAGGATTTTAATTTTTTTAGTATAAAACTCACCAAAGTATGTTGTGAGGTTTGTGATAACATTTCATGACTTTTTTACATGGTAATTATTCTATTATATTATTAATACATTTATTTCATCCTTTTCTCCCCAAAATGAATAAATACAGATAAGGACAAAAAATTAATAGAATAAAAATGTTGGAAGAGCATTAATTATCCATTGTACATACTTGTATGACTCATGTTAATCTAAATTATTAATGCCTGATTTTCATTCGTTAATTATATTTTTAAATCTCATATAATATGATTAAATTAAAAAAAAAAATAAACATGAAATGAAAAAAATGCAAATGGGAGAGATTGGAAGAAATCATTCACAATATTTATCATTTTACTCATATCATTTCATTCAAAATTAGGTGTAGGTTTTCTCATATACTTGGGGGAATTGTGTAAAATATATTATATGATATCACATGAATACTCATACATTGTAATTTAAGAGTGTATCCTCTTCTTTCCAGAATTTAATATTTTAATGTTTTACCCACCTATAAAAAGACGCAAAATTCAAATTAAAATGTACCTTATGATTCAAGGGATTATTATGAATTGTGGTCTAGAGATACTGTAATGTATAAATGTCAATAATGATCACACACATTCATTAAAAGGGTAATATATCTATAAAAATAATCACTGTCTGAATATATATATATATATATATATATTCATTAATATTGGTTTGACATCCGATTTTGCATTAACATGAGTTAGAATAAAATTATATTATATGTGAGGATTTATAGATTTTTTATCTATCTAAGAAGTATGATATTTCTATAGATGTAATAATTTATTAGTATTGTCAATTAATCCTTGAGATGTGTTTACTACATTATTATATCATTTTAAAATAGTGCAATCTTTTATTCTCATAGAATGATAAATCTAGTAGAAGACAAATCAATTTGTAATAAAATTTATTTTATTCACCCAATTTAATAATTTAAGTGTAATTTTTAAAATTAGTGGTTTTATTAATATTTTTTCTCAGTTGTCAAAATAGATTAATTATTGAATTTATAAATTTGTTATATTATCTTTTAATTTCATACATATTAAAATCTATACTAATAATAAGTGGAAATTTAATTTTATTTAGTATCACATAGATATCGAGATAAGTTTCATTGAATAGCTTAACAATCAGAATCCATTAATTTATGTCCCAAAAGGACCTCACAATTTATTCCTTGGAATCCATGAATATATTATATGTTTTTTTAAAATGATCCCATATTCCATCAAATACAAACCTAATAGAGTTAAAAATATCATGGATATAGAGAACATGAAAAACAATATTTTTCAAAACTATTTCTACTTGAGACCCTATGGTATTAATGGTAAATATTTCATGGTATGTTAGATCTTTTGAATTCTAGTAGTTTCTATTAGAAAATTATTTAATCTTGTTAAACTACCATATCATTTTCTATATATTTATAAATGAACCTATAATTTCTATTTAGACTGAGATTAGATAACAACACATCTTTTTATAAGTTCAATTTTCCATATTCTATAATCTTCTATTCAAATTCATGACATAATTATATGGAAAATTTTGGAGAAAAAATTATTAACCTCATATACCTAAAAACATGTCATTTTTCCATTACAGAGGGTTAAACATTTTAGTTTTAAATTTCTATTTTTATTTATGAATCATAGTATATATTTTTAACATCAATAAACCTCTATATAAAATATTTTAGTCATCTCTTCATCATTCATTTCTATTTTCATTTTATCTTTTGTGTGCTTCACAATTATCTTCTCAACTCTATGAAAATGGGGAACAAAATTTGTTGCATGTTCAAGGGGTGGGGGAGTAGTGGATTCCAGATTTGTTAAACATAAATTTATATCATATGTTTTTAATTATAATTTTATTAGTGGGAAAAAAATTATGGTGATGGGTTCAATGGACATTACCTACTATAAATATTTTCTTCCAAATTATATATATTCATTTCTTTTTTCATCATAATTTTTAATGAAATGGGATATTTTAATATACAATATTATTCAAAAAATAGTTTCTCCCTAGTTAGTATTTCCGAAAATCATGCAATAATATTCCTATAAATGTTCCCCACACATTTACACTTTATGCCTACCTTCCCACTCACAACACCCTATTCTCCCAATCGTGACCTTCTCCATAGGATTCCAATGATATTTCTCTATTCTGACCTCCTCACTTATCAGATTTCCATTCCCACAACTTCCTCCACTCCCGATCCTAACTTATACACTACAACAACCATTCCTCTAATGTATCTATATTCTATGTATCTATACATTCCACCATATGTTTGTGATGATATCTCTCTAAAATGCTCTCCTCACTACTCACCATTCCATTTCGATATCTACCTACTCTCCTAATATTTTATTCTACACTATGGTTCCACAATCATCTCAACTAATAAAAAATATCCCTCAAATATAATCGATCATTCTACTATAGGAATCCAAAAAAAATTCTAATTCCACTGATACTCTTAATGACAATCAACATATTAATTCATTCCACATCTGTTAACACAAAAGACAAGGATATATCTCTATATTCCATCGTGGAACTCCACGACACCTCAAATTCTACCCTTAGATATTGTTTATCAGCTACTCTAAAAATGATATTAAAAATTCATTGATGTTTTTCCATCACTTTGGACGCATTCTGTAATTATTATTCATCAAATTCCCTCATCCTATTTCTAAATATTCATTAGAGTAGTTATTTTCTTCATATGCCTTCTAAAAAAGTCATCTCTAAGATAACAACATAAGAAATCTAGGATGCCTCCATAGACACCAACCTGATGGATGAATTTTATCTGAACCCTATATTCTAATTTCATCTCCATAGTGACACATTTCCTAATTTTCGATTAGTATATTTTTTAAGATACAAAAGAACACCGTTTTTTCATTTATAAATTATAACATGTACTCCATTCATCTAGTAAATGGTTAATTTAGCAATTTTTTTCTCAGATTCAATCCTTTATTGTTCCATAATATCAAAAAATGTTGTTGTATATGTAACCATAAAATAAATTAATATTTTATTCCTCTATACATATTGTTTCATAGATTATTTTATCCCTTTAAAAATATAATGGTTAACAATAGAATGCTTCAAACATCAACTTATTTATTTTATCATTTCCTTAAATAACATTATCTCTGACATATTTTATTCACTATTCAATAATGATTTGTGTAAAGGTGTTGTAGTATATGCATAATTATCTTTTTTCTTTAGTTTCAAATTATATTTAATGTTGTATTTTTATAAAGACACATACTATAATTTCATTCAACTCAATGAAAATAAATTACTATGATGGGCGATGTAAATATGAAATATATTCAATGTCAAATGAATGTACGGGTGTATAAGAGACTACTAATCAAACAAAAAACAATAGTTTGTTAAATTTATTTTAATCATTACATTAATTTTATTTATAATTTATAATTCATCACCAACATGGATTTCATTAAAGTAAAAAAACAAGTTAAACCTCTCATTTAGATTGATTGAATTAATCCCAATTGGAGGTCATGTAGTTTTATATGACAAAAAATTTCACTAAATGAAAACAATTATAGAGGAACACACATTCCATTATTATAAATATCATCAAATGGTTAATTTTTTATATGTTTACTGATATAATTTTTTTTTTCATTTCACAAATAATACCAATTTTAATAAAGTGATATAAATATAATTCCCTTTTTTTACAGTGATTCCATATTATTATATTAATTCAACCATTAATATTGTTTAAAAAAGTTAAAATAAAGGAAAGATACTATGTTACAACAAGGTCTCCCAAATTGTATTTATGTTGTTTCTATATAAAAATGATCATTTTTTGTATATTAAAGACTTATCTATATGCACTCATTGAATTTTTCATAATTAATCATGATCTATTTGAGATATTATGTAGATATGTTTATGGAATCAACAATTCCTATAATCACATATTATGTAAAACTCATTCTAGAATGCAATTTCATATTTTATATGATATATTTTTTCTTATCAATTATGTTATTAATATGATTTTTTCAATTATATTGTCATTGGAAATTTCAATTAATTATCTCTATCTATAATGTTACAAAATTAAATTAAAATATCTATATTAGGAATATATATATATATATATATATATATATATATATTGTACTCTATAATTTCTCATGTACATAGTAAGAGACACATTTTTGTATATCTGTTCTACAAACTTGTCAAATGATCAAACTTCAATTATCCATATTTTATTTGGAAGACTTCTAATTAAAAATTACACTATATGGATGGTCCACATTGCAGAGGTATTTCAACATAAATAAGTTATATTAGACTATATATTTATTTACCATCATAATTAATATTATCAAAAAAATTGTACATAACAATTAATTAATATTTATATTAGTAGAAAATTCAATATTACATCATAATGCAAGACCTATTAGTTATTTCAATAAATTCATTTATCTCATTCGTTAATAAATATATTAACTATGTTTCTAATATTTTTATTATTACTTTGTTGTTAGACTATTAGAATATTCTTTATTATCATAAAAACATAAAATTATATTTGTGATTATTTTCCCATATTCCAATATTATGGTTCAAGATTTTTTTTCAATGAGAGAATTAAGATATCGGAAAAAAACATAACCCAGACATCTATTTAAGTTTATCACCAAAAAATAGTATGTTGGAAAAAATTTCATAATTATCCTTAATAAATAAATACATTTGATCCCAATTATACTTTTATCCAAGAAAAAATATTCCTAGTACACGACATCATATATAATGGATATTTTAATTCACATTAATGGGTGGGAATGTTGATAGATCGATAATAAATAGGTGGAATCCCAAAAAAATAGGATTAATGGTTAGAACTACCATCATGTAGGTCTTTTAGTTCCTATTTCTATAAATCCACTAATGTTTTGACAAATTTACATATATGACACTACAATCGAGGATCATAACAGAGTATGAGTTATCAGTTAACTCTATACTTCACTATAAAATTCATTGAAAATAGTTTTATTAGAATACTATTTCTAATATTGTGTATGGATATTTGATGATATAAAATTAAAATGAAAGTATTAATTCTATTTTTTGGGGAATATATTAAAAATGATTCATTAAAACAATACCCTATATCATCACTTCTCAAATGAAAGGGATATTCATTAGTTTCATGAAATTCCATATTTTAAATTACTCATTCTTAAATATTATAGAATAGATGTACAAACATAAAACATACCAAATAATTGTCTTATTACTAAAATTATATTAAATGACATTGAATAACATTGTCAAAAAATGGATTTAAATATATAAATCAAGATTGGGGACATAACACACATGATTTTCATGATTTGTATCTTCCATAGAAATGTCCACTATTTTTCATATGTGTTCCAGGTGTATATGTTGACAATATATATCATAATGGAAAATCCATTAATACACGTGTTGTACACAGAAAATATACAATAAGATAATTATATTATTATCAATTGTAATTTTGTTCCACTAATACATGAATCCTACTCAATTATAGATGGTTGCTTTAACATTTTATTATATATTCTAATTTAATTCTTTATTCTCAATGTCTATCATTTATTATCTCTCATAAAAAATAGAAATATTAACATTACAATGGATTACAAGATGAATATGTTATAGTTTATCATGATGGGTGTTCTTGTGGAAAGCATATTAATTTAACGTCATGTTTTACTGGCCTTCCCTTGTGTATTATTCATAATTACCACGATATAATGTCATTTATTAATTTGAATGGATATGAATTTATATTGTAATCATTTACATGTAATCTAATGAGGCTAGGAATTTTTAGATTTGATACATAGAACAATATATAGAATCTAGTCTATTATGAAATTTTATAAAGTGTATTAGACATGAAGGATTACCACATAATGAATTATTTTTTTGGTGTAATTTTCGATGTAATGTGATAAAAATGTAATTAAAATCTATTAAATTTGATACAAATTTATAAATTCCATTATTTTTGTATCACGATTGATAATATTTGACAAATAATACTCTTTTAAAAGTAAATTTTTATTTTGAGGAATTCCATAAAAGAGGGTTACCATATTTGAACAGAATCATATTTCTTATTCACTAATTAAAAGAAAAATCTCTAATAGATACAAAAAAAATCTCTGATAAAATTAAAAATAATGGTAACATACAAAGACATCATGAGGGTGAATTTTTTATTCTTGGGACATGTATATATTCTAATATTTCATCATCTTATTTGAAAAATAGATAATGATCACTGTTTTCCCCTTAAAAATAAATTAATATAAAACAATTGAGGATGATGGTTAGGTAATTTATCGAATAAGGAATACTGGTTGTACAATATTCAAGAATGGTATTGATTTGGGTAATATGATTATTATACATTATATTACTATTTTTATTTTGATGTATCTGGATCATCTATATTTAGATATTTTTAATGAATCATACTCCAAACAATACCATTTTTAAATATATCATAAAGTGTATTGATCTTATGACAATGAATCAATATGAGCATAATAATAGTAATTTTTTTGAAAACAATTGTGGATGAATCAAAAATATATTATGATTGTCGAAACATATCACCTTGTGAATCCAAATAGTGTATTTTTTTCTTTGGAAATCCATTATAAATATTCTCCAAAAGAGATATTTCATTACCATTTATTAAGACAAGATAATGGGTCCTACAGTTTTGGTGGAAAATTTTCAGATATCTTATGAAAAATTAACATTTATGAAAAACAGTTTTATTTATGGTTCAATGAAAATGAAATGTATTGAATAAGAAAGAACTATATCTTATGTATATTTCCTAATAATATTTTTCTAAAACTATCATAACAAAAAAATGTTTCCCTTGAAACCAATATTTTGTATTAGTAATTTTTATTATGTGCCTCCAACAAAATGATAGTAATATTTCGTGAGATTACTACATACAATGATCTATGGTTAATCTTATTATCAAGATATTTATAGTATACAATTGTATCCATTTTATCTTCAAATAATCTTATTACAATTTGGGATTATTAACGGATTATAGAGAATTCATTTAAGATATTAAATACGTGTCACTTTTGGGTACAAGAAACTCCTTGTGAAGATTATTTTCTATCTTGTTTTTATCTAAAACTATTTATCGACCTAATTTTTTGGAATCAAGCTTGGATTATTCTGAGTTAATACATTTTCAATTTTCAATATCAGTGGTTATAAATTCACGGAATATAGTTTCACTATATTTGGCCTTTTATAATTAATAGTAAACAATTGACATATATTTATAATTATATTATCTGTCATTTTTTTTATGAAATATGAATAAATGAATGTTATTGATTAATTTTTTTTAATAAAGGTAATAAATTTTCATAAATAAATTCACTACACTAATATTATTTTCATTTTTTCTTTAAAATTGTATGGTTATATATGTACACATATTACTCAATGTCATTACTATAATTTTTCTTCTCTATTTATTCATATCAATTCACTAACATAATCTTTGTGATATATATAATACATTGAATATATTTTCCTAATATCATGTATTTTCAATGAAAAAAAAATTCTTAGTTCAAATTGACCAAAAATATTTAATCTAGTATTCAATGATAATGATTATATCCCGTTCATTTTTTCAAATGATAAATTTTCACTATTTGACCCATTTGGTAAAAAATTATCTATAATTCCCCAACCCTAGCTAACCAAAGTTGGTGTATTATTACAAAACATTGGAGTGAAAATAAGGGAACAAATCCTGAATGACCAATCAGTTTATTAGCCTTGGAAGTACTAGATACAAACATAAGTTATTTATTACATTATGAAATAAAAAAACAACATTATGTCTATTTTTATCACATTCAACTCACTTATACTATACATGCATGTCATTTATAATATACTTCTAGGAATCGTAGAAAAATAAAACATAAAACGAGATGAGCTCAAGTGCTCAGTAAAGATAACAATATAGTAGAAACATTCACAAATAATCATAAACATTAACTGTAATGTATAAGAATAAAACAAAATCCTTTTAAACATAAACATTAGAATAATATAGAAAAGGTAAATCAAATAATTTCTTTTTCTTATTCATATGGATATTCTACAAGAATAATAATCACATTGAATATAAATATCCAATTTCATAATGATGGAATACATAATACCAGATATCATAACCACATAGTGAAGGCCTTGTAACAAGACTAAAAATAAGATTTTTCCAATGCCTTGTGCCAAGACAATAGTTTGTCTAAGGAGACCTACCGATGCATCGAGGAGCTATTGCAGGCTCCACTCCTCACATAAAAAGTCCAATGAATTCCTCATACAAAAAGGTAAAAACATAACATAAAAATTATTTTTAAAAATATCATACAAACTGTTAATACATTAACTATAAACCATGAATTGTATAAACATAAGAAATCCATAGTCAAACATATCACAATTCCTTCAATACTATATGGAATATTTTTTATCTTAATAAATCAACTTCAAACAATTTTAAAATCCATCAATTGATGTTTACATAGATTAAATCAAAAATATATTAGAGAAATATATCTTTCTATTTTGAAATCATATAAAAGTCACATGATTATAAAGGAAAACATTTATTTTTTAAATACATTTATATGATTTTAAGGGATGTTTCGAAGATGTTATAACGGTGGAAAATAGTCGCACATGTCATAAAATATGAAAATACATTCTTACATTAATTTGTCGAATAGGTCATAAAGTACCTTATTTGAAAAATGACAGAAAGATTCCATTATAAACACTTTATAATAATTCAAACAGCTGTATAAATGAATTTAACCTATAGTATAGGAAATAGTAAAAAAAATTTGAAATAAATTTTAAATAAGCACATATGTGGATGATAAAGTGGACCGAGTAGATAGTCACATATAAACAACCTCAGATAATGAATAGATTATAGAATTAACCCTTGTCGTGTGCATTTCATTGGTCAAGTGTATGTTAACCTCTTATAAAATTGAAAAATTATTGTTATTAAATTATACAAGAACCACATACAAAAATATGATATCTTATTTGATATTATAATATTTCGTTTTTAATAATATTTCAGTAGTATCATTGTTTCAGGTGTTAACTGATTATTTTTCAATTATATGCTCAGTTAGTAATCAATGTTTGTTATGGATATAATGTATTTGATTCATATCCAGAATGATATGATGTTCTTAAAAAATATTTTTTATCAAAAAATCAAAATTATTCTTGAATTGTTACAATGGGTTATCGATCTTATCGTGTTCGGGGAGACTGTAATCTATACGTATGCACAATCGACAATATCATTCTATTGATAGAGAAATCATATATAATTGGATAGTATATAATATTTTACAAATCATTGACAAGTTATATTAATTATTTACATATGTTATACTCATTATTATACCCATCCAAATTACGATGTGTTTGAGTAACAAACTACCACATGACGTGGAGGCAGTAAGTCGTACATACGCAGGTACGTTGACTTGTCATTCAAAGAATTTATAGAATAATAAATATGGTTGTACAATATTTATAATAACATCAAAGTATGCATAAGATACTGGATTTATTATTTTGGTATGGAAATAACAAATAATGACGATGTGGTAGAAGAAAAGAACATTGAAAGAGGTGGTGAAATTATTACCTTTTCATTGGGTAATTTCTTTTGAGTTGATCAAAAGGGCGCCAAATGTTGTATATCTGATCAAAGTAATGCCTCTAGGATAAAGGGAGGGTATTTTGGAGGATATATGGGTAGGGTATGAATTAGAATAGTGTCTTTGGGGTGTGATTTTTAGTGAAGTGGAAGTACCAATTAATAAGACTGGTGTGGGACACAATTTAAAAAGCATAAAATATTATTTTCTTATACAATCATATTCAGTTTATAATGGCTCCAAAATGATTTATTTCATGACTAAAGAGGTTATGGTTCAAAAAACACTAAATAAATATGTTTTAGACATGTTTAGGTCACGATATTAATCTTATCTTTTAGATTTAACTCTTAGTTAAATTATTTAACTTTTACCATGTATTCTTGTAATATTTCAAAAAATGGATAATAAACATACTATAAAAATCCAAGAGAACCCCATGAAGAAAAATATTTCTATATATAACATTATTTATGTCGTTTGGATGAACCAAATATTTTTATGAATGTTATATCAATTACTAATATGGTATTTGTTTGAAAAATGTATTTTTTTCAATTTTGACACTATTTGGTATTTTGTTTTTCAGAAAGTCATAACAAATTTATCACTTCAAAAAAAATTATTCCATAAAAAATAACATGTCATATTAACTTATAATTTTTTTAATTTATCAAAAGTATCAATTTACCTCTATTTGGATATTTATCATATCAATTATTTTAATCTTTCATTAATAAGGTAATTTCTGCATCATCCTTGTATGATAAATATATTTAATTATATAATTTCTAAAAATAATAAATAAAATACCATTATGTTGGAAATATTTTTATCTTTCCAAAGAATATTTATAGTCTAATTTATCTTATTTATAACACTATACGAACAATTGTTTAATTATTAAACATTTAATTTAACACATTTAACACTTCTTGAAATAAAATAATAATAAAGGTCCTAATCTAATCCATGTGGGCCAAAAGGATCATATTTTTTTCCTAAAGATGATTTTGGTCTAAAATAGCGTATCCAATATAATTAGGACATGTGTTAGGGTAAATTGAATATATTTTTTACCTTTACCTACCAAATTTACTTCTAACTATGGTAAATAAAAGTCAAAAGGTAATATTCAATAAAAATTAATTTCATCGTATTTAACAAAATTTTTCTTACTGATATCAACCATGTCTCTTGGATTTTTAAAATTCAACTCATAGAGGCGGTAAAATTATGTTTTATGAAAATTTTTAAATGCTCCTAGAAGGTGGGTAAAGGACTGTAAAAAATTCAATAATAATTTATATATCAAATATTATTATAAAATTACTCTAATGAATAACTTTGAACATATATAGGTATTATATATATATTTTTATGTAATATAAATTAAAATAATATAACTAATTATTTAAATAAAAAGTGGTTTTTAAACAATAACGTAGTGTTTTTTACTATAATATAAAATTTAATGTATTTAGAAAAATACCAAAAATTCACCCAAAGCTAGTTTTGATATTATGAAACTAAAAATGTAGTCCATTTTGAAAAATGAATTTATAAAATTTTAAAAAGCTGGTATTGAAATTCATAATAGCTAGTTTGATTGGTCATGGTGTTCTAGAACTCAATGTTGTGCACATCACAAGATATTGTATTATTCCCAGAGAAACGTACCATGGATTCTTGGGGTTTTACATTATCCCCTACTTCAAATAATTCCGTTCTAAATATTTCTAGAATACGACTCCATTAAACTATTTGGGTGTTTCTTCATCATATATTCCTTAGGTTCCCACCTTTATTCTTCTATCATATGGTTTCTCCATAGCAATGGTACTAGATAAGTCGTATGATTACTCAGCACTTGTTCTTTGGTATCAAGAATCTTGATGGGCTCTTAAGAATAAGATATATCAGGTTCTAGATCAATTTCATCATATATGTGTACATGTGATGGGTCAAGAAAAAATTTTCTCAAAAGGGATATGTGGAACACATCATAAACATTGTAGAGAATTGGTGGCATTACCAAATGGTAAGCTAAAAATCAAATTCATTCAAGAATTTTTAAAGGTCTAATGTACCAAGGACTCAATTTTCCCATCCTACAGAAATGTGCGACACCCTTCCATGGAGATACCTTCAAGAAAATATGGTATACTACTTGAAATTCTAAATCCTTCCTTCGGTTATCAGCGTAGCGCGTTTTCATACTTTGGGTTGCTTTGATGTGGGTTCGGAAAACTGTCACCTTTTCCATTGTTTCCTCAACAAGTTCTAGGCCTATGATTTTTATTTCACCAAAATCATCCCAAAATGTTGGTGTGTGACATCTATTGCCATATAATGCTTCATATGGTGCCATATGAATACTCTAATGGATAATATTATTATAAGAAAATTTTACAGGAGGTAAATATTGATATCACATACCATAAAAGTCAAGTGAGAAAGATCTAAACATGTCTTCTAAGGTTTGAATAGTCAATTCTGATTGTCCATCGGTTTGAGGGAGGTATGCAGTTCTCAAATGAATATCAGTATATAGGTCCTTTTAAAGGATTTTCCCAAAACTTGATGTAAAACTAGGATCATGATCAGAAACAATATATATATGTAGTCCATGATGTCTTATAACATCAATAATATATAGAAATTCCAGACGTTTAAGTGGTAAATCTTCACTTATATCATTAAAATGTGCGGACAAGGTATGATGATCAACAATGACCAATATTTCATCATTATTTATATGTATTTTTTGTAGACCCATGACAAATTCCATCATAATATCTTCCCACTTCCACTCAGGTATTGGAGGAGGATTCACGACCCCTCTAGGATGTTGTCTTCTAGCATTCACTTGTGGACAAACCATACCTCTTGACACATAGTCAGAAATATCTCTCTTCATGTTTTTCTATAAAAAATGTTCCCTCAAATCATTATACATCTTAGTGCTACCAAGGTGTATAGAAAAATTTGATCTGTGAGAATTATCCAAAAATTCTTTTTTAGATCAGGTATGTCATGAACACAAAGTCTCTTCCCAAATTTCAAAATTAAATCTTCATAAACGAATTCAATCAATCTCCCATCATTCATTCAAGAATTTGATTTTATTTTGAAACTCCTCATCATCAGTCAGAGAAATTTTTATCCTTTATAGTAAAAGGTTTTTGAAACCAGTTGGAAAATTATAGATGTTTCAACATCTATGATTATTCCCATGTCCATCTTTACTAGATCCATGAACATAGGATCCCTTTCCACTCTCATCTTGTTCAAAACTCCATGATATTTTTTTCTCAAATCATCAGCCACCTTATTTTCCTTCCTCGGGTGGTATTTTGTAGTGCAATCATAATCCATGAGTAGTTCAAGCCATCGTCTTTGCCTCATGTTGAGTTTTATTTGGGAGAAAATATACTAAAAACTATTGTGATCATTATATATCTCACATATTTCACCATAGAGATAGTGTCTCCAAATCATCAAATCAAGGATCCCAATAGGAAACTCAAGATAATGAGTGGGATAGTTTTTTTCATGAATTTTTAGATGTCATGATACATATACAACAATTCTATCATTTTGCATAAGGACACAACCATGTCCTTTATTTGAAGCATCACTTTAAATAACAAACCCATAATTCCACGATGGTGGTGTCAAGATTGGATAATTGACTAATCATCTCTTCATTTATTCAAAACATTCTTTACACTCTTTTATCCAAAAAAATTAACCCCTTTATGAGTGAGCATGGTTAATCGGTTCTCCAATCGGAAAAAAATCAGGGAAAACCCAGATTATAACCAACTAAAACAACAAAACTATATATGTTAGTTATACTCATCAGTGCTAGACATTCTTGTATTGCCTTGGTCATTGAAGGATCCATAGGGATTCCATCCTTAGAGACAATATGGCTATGAAATAAAATTTCCTAAATCCAGAATTCACACATTCTAAACTTCCCATATAATTCATTTCTTCTTAGGGTTTTTAGAATAATTCACAAGTGATTTTCCTGATCATCATATCTTTTTGATTATATCCCATGATTTCATCAATAAATTACACTACAATGTTATAAAGAAATTACTTGAAAACTATATTCATTAGATCCATGAAAATAAAGGGTGCATTAGTCTATCCAAATGGAATTACCGTAAACTTGTAATTCCTGTACCTGGTTCAAAATGAAGTTTTAGGAATGCCTTCCTTCTTAACACACAACCGATGATATATAGATTGATGTTCAATATTTTAAAATTATTCATCTCCATAATGTTTATCAAATAAATTACCAATATGAGGTTTGTGATATTTGTTCTTTATTATTTTATCATTTATCTTCCTATAGTTAGTGCACAACCTCACAGATCCATCTTTATTCTTAACAGAAAGCACAGGGGCTCCCCATGGAGAAACACTGGGGATAATAAATACCATATTACTCTATTCCTATAATTATTTCATTAGTCCCACTAATGTTACAATGTCCATTCTATAAGGCATCATCGATATGGGCCTTTACCTAGGAATTAATTCAATAGAAAACTCAATTTCTCTATTCTGATGATGGCCTTGTAAATCCTCTAGAAACACATAAACATATTCATTAAAATTCGGTACGTCCTCTATTAAAACATTATTTTCGTAACCCATAGTTATTTCACTCTGTTCCTCCCAAAAAATTTAATTTAGTAGAGCTAATAGGGGTGGACCTAGATAAGAATCAAGTGGTGATGTTTCTACTCTAATGATAATGTTCTCTTTATCATCATCAAAAATTGCATCTTCCTTCTTATCACAATAAATTTCCACATCATAGTTTGATAGACAATCCATACTGAGGATTATATCATGTTAAATCATGGGTATGATGATGAGACCAGCCGACAAAGAACATTACATGCCCCAATGGGGATTTATTAACAAAACATTATTACAATGATATTCTCCTTAAGAGTTTTTATTGATAAATCTATTGTTAAATAAAACTGGAAATATCTACTTTCCTAGAAAACTATAACTAAATGAAACAATGCGATGATCCAAAATCAAATAAACCATAGGATAAACATTAGAAAATTATTAAATTACCTGCCACCATGTCTTTCAGAGTATTAACCTCAGCAGTAGTGATAACATAATCTTGGACTTTCTCCACTATCCATTTATGCGGTATGTTTCTTTGGTGCATAGGGAATTTATTTTCATAATTCCCAACTTCTATACAATTTAATCATTCTACATTGGCTGCCTCTTTCATTCCCTTTCATGTAATAGCTTGGTGGCCTTTTTCACCACACTTGAAATAGACTCACATTCCATTCAGGCTAGTACTGGGGTGTTTCTTCCCACATTTACCACAGAATGGATATTTAAATTCTCCCTTATTCTCCTAATTTCTATTTCTATAGTTTTCAGTATATCTCTTCTTCTCTTTCTTTACTTTAATGAATTAAGACTTTGGGAATTACTTTTCTGTCATGATAGTACATGAGACAATATCTTCCTACGACAAGAAGGATATGGAGACTAATGATCGAAGGAGAAATGGTTTTAACCCATCGAATAACCAACCAATATCACAAATTGGTATACCTATATAATATGTTTGATGACTTTATATCCTTTTAATGTTAGCATCACACTTTTCAACATTCTCATCCTCATTTTTCATCAGACTCAAAAAGTTTCTTTCCATATCCACTAGATGGTCACAAGGAAAGTATTTTTCTATAGAAATCTATTTGAACTCCCTCCACTCCATAAATGATAATTTTACATCCATAATTGTGTTTTCAATTAATGACCACCATTGATCTATATATCTCGTGAGTCAATAAATTGCCCTGACAACTTTTTCCCTTTCTCTACTCCCCAAAGCATGAACTATTTTTTCTAAGGAACTTTTCCATTTCATATATTCAAAAGTATTTTAGTTCTATTGAATGATGGTGTTGGTTTCCTTATAAAGTGGTCTAACATTGATCCCCATCGTTGGGGATCAAGGTGCTTCATACGGGTATGGTTATTATTCATAACATCTGTGAGTTCTCCCATTATAATGATTAGCCGATTAACACCAGTTTCATCACCAAATACACTATAATTATCTTGAGCAGGAGGGAAATCTCTAACTGGATTAATTGTATTGATTCAGCTTCCATTCCATCCACTAGGATCCATTTATAAACAATGACATACACTAGATTAGTTAATGTATCACAATACATAATTACAAACATGTAAAACACTTAACATAAATTGAATAGTTAATGGATTTAATCAATAATCATAAAAAAATTTGTTGAGGAGGTATATAGTCATATATCCAAAACAATTATTTTCAATGAAAATGTGAACTATCCAAAAAATATTCCCCAGGAGTTTTGTAACCAAGAGTGCACCAAGGCCCGTTGTCGTTAACCATGATACCCCGGGTCAAGCCCAAAACTTCTTGGCGATGTTTTCAATCCTAGGTATATCTATTCTATAGAGGCCTCGACCTGATCGTATCCAGAAAAGGATTTATTTCATTGAAAACACACAATATCACTACATTTATAAATGCTTGGATACACTTCTTTACTAATCCTCAAAATATATCTTAGGGTAATCTTCTCTAATCAGATTATTTCAAAATATAGCATCCAATGTTTGTACTAAACATCCTCTGATATCAACTGTAATGCCCCAACCCTAGTTACCCAGAGTCAGTTCATTATTTTATAATATTGGAATGATCACAAGAGATAAAATCCCAAAAGACTGATAAGTTTAGTAGCCTTGGAAGTACTGTATACAAACATATGTTTTACATTAAATTCTGAAATAAATAAACATTATATATTCTTTTTACACATTCCTTTACCTTAGAATATCCATGCTGGTCAATCATAATATACTACTTCACATACCGGGAAAAAAAGAAAGGGTTGAGATCAGGTGCTCAGTAAAGATAACAATATAGCAGAAACATTCATAAATAATCATAAATATTTAATGAAATGTATAAGACTAAAACAAAATCCTTTGAAACATAAACATGAGAATAATAAGGAAAAGGTAAATCAAATAATTCCATTTACATATTCACATGGATATTATACTAGTCGAATAATCACATTTAATATAAATAGCCAATTTCATAATGATGGAATACATAATGGCAGACTTTATAACCACATTTTCTGGGCCTCATAGCAAGATTACAAATAAGATTTTGTCAAGGACTTGTTCTAAGACACTATTTTGTCACATGATACCTACCAATGAATCGAGTGGCTATAGCTGACTCGACCCATCACATTCTATGTCCAATGCATTCCTCTTATTAAAAGTATGAAACATAACATAATCATTCATATTAAAACTAGAATACCAAATCTTAATACTTTAACCACAAAACATGAATGGTATACAAATAACACATCCACTGTAAAAAATAACACAAAAACTTCTATAAAATATGGAAGATTTTAATCTTAATAAACAAACATCTAATAACTATAAAATCCATCAATTTATGTTGACATATAATAAATCATACCTTTTTGAGAGAAATACCTCATTCTATTATGAAATAATTTAGAATTAAAATAATTATAAAAGAAAACATTTATTTTGAAAATATTCTTATATTATTGTATGGGAATCTTTGAAGATGTTATCATGGTATAAAATAGATTCTCCCTCCATGTAATTTAGAAAAGAAATTCTTACATTAATGTGTCAAAAAGCTCATAAAGTGACTTTTTTTCAAAATGATGGAAATATTCCTTTATAAACATTTTATAAAAATTAAAACTAGGGTATAAATTAATTCAACCCATAGTCAATGTAAGTGTAAAAATGTTTTGAAATACATTTTGAGGAAACACAGATGTGGATGAAATATAGGTCCCATTAGATACTCACAGATAACCAACCTTAGATAATGAAGAGATTGTAGAATTAAACCTTACATTGTACTTTTCCTTGGTCTATGGTACGTTAACCTTTTGTTTAATAGTTAAATCCTTGTAATTAAATTATACATGAACCACATACATAAATATTATATCATATATGATCTTCTAATATTTCTTTTTCTAATAAAATTTCAGTAGTTTCATTGTTTTAGGTGTTAACATATTTGTTTTCATTTATTTTCATATTAACATAATCCATGTTTGTTATGGATAGGATATATTTGATTAATATAAAAAATTATATTACGTTCTTAAACCAAATTTTTCATCAAAAAATGAAAATTATTTTTGAATTGTTATGAGGGTTTATGAATCTTATCACGTTTGTGGAGACTGTAATATGTACGTACGCATGAACAAAAATATCATTCTATTTATGGTGAAATTAGATGTACATGAATGTTATATCACATATGTTGAATAATTATCAGGTTATTCATATTATTTAAATTAGTTATACTCATTATTTTACCCATCAAAATAATGAATTGTTTGAATAACAGACCACACTATGACATAGAGACGGTAAGCCGTACGTACGCATGTATGGTGACTTGTCATTCTAATGATCAATAGAATAATTAATATGGTTTTAAAATATTTATAATAACATAATAGTATGTATAATGTACCACATTTTGTTTCTCGAAACGAAAAATAAATAGAATGTGGAAGAAAAAAAGAACTCTGAATGAGGTGGTGAAATTATTACCTCTTCTTCGGGTCATTCTGTTTGAGTTGATCAAAAGGGCAACATAAAATGGCTTTATGATCAATTTAAGGCCTCTATTTCAAAGGGAGGGTTTGTTTGGAGGATATATGAGTAGGTGTTGGCCTATCCAAATGGATATGGAGGTGTGATTTTGAGAGAAGGGAAATTACACTTTTATAAGAGAGGTGATGGTCACTTTAGGAAAAGCTTAAAAAATTATTTTATTATACAATCATATTCTATTTATAATGTCTTAAAAATGATTTAGATCAAGGATATGGTGAGGATTGGTCGAAAAAATATCTACCAATAGGTGATGGATAGGTTTAGGTCACCATATTAACCTTATCTTTTATATTTAACTCATAGATAAATTGTTTATCTTTTACCATGAATTCTTTTCCATTTAAAATAAATAGTTAATAAAGTAATATAAAAATCCAATAGAAACCCATGTTGTTCAATATTGATAAATTTAAACTTATCTATGTCCTTTTTCTGATACAAATATTTTTATAATTATTATATCAATTAATAATATAGTATATGTTTTTAAAAACAAATTTATATCAATTTTGATACTATTTGGTATTTTGTTTTTTTAATGTCATAAAAACTATATCACTTTGAAAAAAAATTATTTAATCAACCGAAACATGTTTTACTATCCTAAAAAATTAGATTAATTCATTAAAAGTCTCAATTTACATTTATTTTGATATTTATAATATCAATTATTTTAATCTTACATTAATAAGGTCATTACAAACTCATCATTGTATCATGAATATATTTATTTATTTATTTTATAAAAAATAATAATAAAATACCATTATATAGGAAATAATTTTATATTTATAATGAATATTTATAGTCTAATTTATCTTATGTATAACCCTAGATTTAAGATGGATTAGTTATTAAACACAGAATTTCACACTTTTAACACTTCTTGAAATAAAATAATAATAAATATCCTACTCAAAATAATGTGAACCAAAAGGATCATACTACATTCCTATGGTTGTTTTTTTGTCAAAAAAAACATATCCAATAGAATTAGGACATGTGTTAGGGTAATTGTAATATAATTTTTACCTTTAATTACACAATTTACTTCTAATCGTGGTAAATAAAAGTCAAAAGTTTATACTGACTAACAAATAATTTTCTTCCTACTAAACGACATATTACTTACTATTTTAAACCATGACTCTCATATTTTTGAAATTCAACTCACAGAAGCGGTAAAATTACATTTATGAAAGTTTGCTAATTCCCTTAGAGGGTGGGTAAAAGATAGTAAAGAGTTCAATAAAAATTTATATATATAATAATATTATAAAATTACACCAATAAATCACATTGAACATATATATGTATTATGTATATATTTTTACATAATATAAATTTAAATGAAATAACTAATTATTTAAATAAAAGTTAAATTTCAAATAACAATGTAGTGTATTTTTACAATTCATCAAATATTGAATGTTTTTAGAATAATACAAAAAATTCACCCAAAGCAAATTTTGATATTCTGAATCCAAAAATGAATTCCATTTGGAAAATGTAAATTCATAATGTTTCAAAAAGTGGGTATTACTTTTCATAATAGCTTGTTTGATCGGACATGGTGTGCTAGAACTCAAAGTTATGTACAACACAAGTTATTGTATAATTCAAAGGGAAATGTTTCGTGGAAGCATGAGGTGTTACATTTTCCTATAAAATTCAGACATAAATTCTATTTTTCTTAAACAAAAAAATCTTTGAACATTATCATAAATTGTATGCATTGATTTAAATATATGCGACTCTAGTCAATAGGTTTATAGGTATCATATAAAATAATTTTATGAATCTTTACACATTGTTGAATATCATTTTATATTATAAAAAAATAGTAAATTAATGTTTTTATATGTCTTATAAAAAACATTTCATTCATAAATACATTGTGATTAATGTTTCCTATAATTATATAGTCTGATCGTTAAATTTAACTATTTGGTGTAGATTAAGAATTACTCTCTAAAATATGACCTTAAATGACTACGATAATTATTTTCAAATAAAATTATCATAATAATTTATAATATATTTTTATATTTATTATATTTAACAATCCTGGATTATTAATGGATAATGCAGGATTTTATTAAAATAGAAAACATTTTACACAGCAATTGTATATCATTACCATTTAATCCTCATACTCTTTTCATAGATTCATGAAATGATATTCAATGACATAATTTATTTTGTAAAATAAATTAATTAAATAAAATAAACATGTCATAATATGTATTAATCTCCATAATGTTGGATTATTATTGAGAAGACATAGATTATGGGTTCCAATCGATTTTCATTTTGTTTTTTGAATGGGTTTATTCATTCATCTATATAGTGTAATGAGTGAGACACTCATTTTTAGAGATTTAAAATATCTATTTGGATCAAAATATAAAATTATTATAGTAATCGCTTTAAGTGGAGTACCATTATTACACCTTCCAAGAGAAAGTTCATCACACTCTAAATTTTATATTTCATTTTATGTTATTGAGCATTATGTTAGTAAATATTTAGTAAGGTAGTGATCATGTTTAAATTCATATATTTAAAAAACTAAAAATTTGGTATGGGGAAGTAAGGATTGAAAAATAATTTTTTGAATATCATGATACTTATTTTAGAGATAACATGCCAGTGAAAACTGATAATGATTCAAATTGGTCATTCTGTGGCCCTAATTTTGTTGTGGGAGGGGGTTATAAGAAAATATAACCTATAATACAAGTTGGTAATAGGAATGAAACTATGTTTCATGTATAAAGTAATAATACTAATGGAATCATTTTCATGTTTTAACTTTAACAAGAAACATAAGACATAATGAAAAAAAATTCGTGATTAATTGAAAATAAATGAATTTTCTCATATGATATTGGATATTGGTGACATTTGAATTGGTGAGTGTAATGATGGTGGCGTAGTCATTAAAAATATGTCAACATATCTCATTACATCAGTTCACATCCCATATCATGTAATTATTGACTAAAATGACACTAATTTTATTGAAAATTTTTATAATTTTATTTACATGAAAGAATATGCATCATTAACACTAACCCATGATATTGTCTAGTATTTTAATGACAACAGGATATCTTTGACTACTTACAAAACAATAGAATACTTCAGTAATAATTATATGGTAAGTTAATTATTTTATACCTATAAGACATAGATCATATATATCACTGTCATATTGAATGGTATCAACATATCTAGGTTTTCTCCCACTAAAATTTGCTTGATGATAAGGGTACCAATTAAGTTACAAATAAATTTAGATAAATCATTAGGCTCATTTAATGGTACTCGATTAATCATTACAAATATGGATGTTTATGTCATTAGGGAGATTATTTTAAAGGGATTTCATTCTTGTTTTCTTTGATTATTAATATTTATTAATATGAAAAACTTGGATTCAAGATGTCCATCAAAATATCAAAGAAGATAGTTTCCTTTGATTGTTTTATGTTAAATTAATATTGAATCCATTATAGGAAAATCACTATATTATGTTGGGTTGTATATTTGAAATACTGTATTCTATCATGGACAACAATATGTTTCTATATATAATGTCCTATTGAAAATAATGGTTTTAATATAATGGTAGATTTTAATTATAGCATGTCCTCTATTTCAGCACATAATTTTTTCTACAAGGAAATTTCTAATAACTTTTATTTGGTGTCCATTGAACATGATTAATAAAATTTCAAGGCTCTCATCCATTGAATCTAATTTGAGGGTCATTTTATTCATTATTTCTAAAAATATATTATATATACACTGATTTTCAATTTTTTGAGTTATAATAATATAATGATCAATAAATTTCTTGAATTAAATTTCTGTTTTAGATGATGAAATCTAAAAATAGAACTATAAGTTTTCAATATTTGGTATAATTTATCTTCCATGTGCTCTAACGATGTTGTCTCTATAGACCTCATTATTGGCAATGAAAATTTTAGAATGACATCTAATCATAAAATTATTGTAATTTAATTTTGGAATATTTTGTTAATATGTAATATTAAAACATTATATTATTATGTCTTGATGAGAAACAATAATCTATATAAACTACCTAATGTATATTATAACAAGTATTATTAAATGAATTATGATTCAATGTAAAAAAAGTGGATCTATACTAAAATCAATGTTTAAAACCACTGTTTCATGAAAGTCACTACAACATTACATAGAATTTCCAAAATTTATAATCTATAAAAGCATCATAGAAACTAGACATGGATGTATAATTGTGTTTAAATAAAACCACTTGTAGAGCCACACGATTCTCATTTTCATATATTTAGATTTGGTTTTTTGTATTATGATAATGTTATTCAGAAAATTTTACCAGAAAGGCATATAATAGGTACATATTATTTCCAATAATTTACTATTTTCCTATATATTTTTTATACACACATTTTATCAATGAAAATATACATATATATAAATGCATAAAAAGGTAAGAAAATATTCACATTACTTGTAAATTGATATATATTTTACTATATTATAAATGAAATTGGATATCATGTAAATGTAAATTTCATTAACTAACTATTATTTTGGTGTTTTATGTATCATATACTATTCTAAATTGTTGTTATTTCCATCCAATGAAATCGATGGTGAATTCCAAAATAATTATTCATATTTTTGATAGGTTGAATGGCTATTGATATTTTTACTTTTTTATATAGGTCATAAAAATAAAAAAAATATGTTTCTTTATTTAGTATGAGAGGGTTATAGGATAATTACAGTTTATTTGGTGATTTTGCAACACAAATGAAAGATTATTTAGAAAATAACAATGAATGCCCTATTATTTTGGTGATACATTATTTCATGGAAATTTTTGAGCATTATGATTTGTATATACTCATTATCATATCCCACTATAATTATAATTATAATTTTTAATATGTATAAAAAATCTATAAAAATATATTTGTGAGTCCCAACCTACACTTTTTATTGTAAAAACATTATTTAATTCAACAAAAGTACTTTTCAACCCAAAAATTTGGATATTCATATCATTTGATACTAGGATTCATTGAAATGGAAATTACATGTCATTTTTTAATAGTGTGTACATTATTTATGTATTATGAAATGTTTTTAATTGATAATGTTTGTTAATTTTTTGACTTTTTTTCTCTGAATCAATCATGTCATCATAGATACATTTTCCAAAGAAACATAATGGAAATATTATGTTACACATTTTCCATACTGGAATAAAGTGAACAAATTTATGATATAAATCACATTATTTATGTTTGGGAGATGTCCTAAAATTTAAAATTATTATAAGTTTTATTACATTAATGTTATTTTATTTTTAGTTATATTTAAAAAATAAATTAATCTACTTAGACATTTTCTCATCCTTCTTGGTGTTAAACTACAACTACATCATGGAAAATTCAAAGCACCCATAGTTGGTATTATGAATAATAAAAATCATGCTTGAAGAAAGATGATATTTCCAAAATAAATTTATGGTGACATAACATAAAATCACATCTTAATATAACTATTCAAAGAGTTTTATTTTTTTATATTAGCTATGAATTAATTTGATAATTTTTAATTGCACGATTATATATTTTTAACATAAATCATTATCTAAAATATTTTAAAAATCCATGATATTCAAGGTTAATTCATGTAGAAATATCAAACGGACTCTTTTTTATTTGACATCATTGAAAATAATGTTATTAACTATATTAAGAATATGGTATAATAGTTGGGAGACTCATTGATACATATTTAAACATAAATTATTAATGTTATTTTAATTAATTTACATATAATTAAACAATTTTTTTAATTCAAAATTAATGTTGGATAAGACAAATTCAATTTTCCATTTGACTTAAATTTTATGAAAAAATATATTCATGTATTATCTATTAAAATAATAGAATAAAACATTCATAATAATCATTGTTATTTTTAACAGAACATTTATAAGGATCTTTTCCTATTATAAAATGAATATCTCATCCACGTTTATATTTAGAATTCTGACCAGTACTAGTAAATATTATTTTTAATTTTGTAAATTAGATTTAAAAAATAGTACCATTCAGATTATATTTTCCTATTTATCCCAAATTTTCGTGAGTATCACTTCCATGAATTTTCATGACTTAGTATCAGCACCTGACATATCTCCATACTGTTTTTTTCTGTTTCATAATTGAAAAAAATTAATATAATCCAATTACAATATTTATTTTCTTCTCCATTAGATCATAAATTAGCGAATCATCATGATTTATTTATAGATTAATATTGAATTTGTTAAATCAACCATACAAATTTCATCAATATTTATATATATATATAGTTGAATTGTAGATTTTTTATTGAAACTTTATAATTGGAAAATTATATTTATACTATATGTGGGAACTAGGGATTTTTTACAATTAAAATAAGGAAATAAATCCATTCTTTTATGTGTATAAATATTATATCTTCTTTGAAGGGATCTATAAGAGAATCTATATTATATTATAATACTAATTGATTATTTTCTTTTAAAATATTCATATTTATACTATATTCAATTTTTTCACATGGATTTATTATTTTTCAATTTTCAATTCACATGTGTACGTATTGCTAGAAAGGGTTATATACATTTTGTTTATCCATTAATAGTAGTTCAACCCCACTAATAATCATATATAATCTTCTTTTTTAAAATATTGTACCCATAATGTTATGTAAAAAATAGAAGTTATTGGTTATCTGAAATGCTATATATATAATGGATGTTTTAAATCATTAATTTTTTATAACATGTCAGAGAAGATATCATAATTATTGGAACATTTTCACAACAAAATTAGGCCTCGATGAGTAATTTGGATAACCGTTTCAGACATTTTATTTAAAAAAACCTTGGCCACCTTTGTATTTTGTTCAGACATGCTTCTAGGAAATAATTGTTTAGGGTGTAAAATCATAACAATAATCACTTTGATACCATATTCACATAAAAAATTGATTGTACCAATAGAAATGGAGTTTATTCTTCTAATTATTGAATTTTTTCATTTCAACATTTCAAATCACCAATAAATTAGAAAACATATTCTAGCCTATTAACATTTTAGAAGGATCATTTCTCATTAAATTATTCAAAATATATAACTATTGATTTAATCTTATGTAAATTACTTTATCTTTATGTCTATTATGATTTCTCTATTAAATTACATATTGAATATATATTAATGTCAATTAATATTTTTTATTGAATATTATTTAATGAATGTGAAATTTTATGTTCAATTTCTTATCTAAATTTATTATTTTAAATTTTCCACTATTAAAATTAATATTTATTATTTTGTGATTTTTTTGCATATTTTTATTTTTAATTTATTCATAATACATTAATGTATATGTAGAAAAATATTTCACGTTATTTTTATGTTGAGGATGTTATGTAACATGAAATTTTAATATGTGGGGACACTATATCTACAATATCCCATGACATCGAGCCACAACTACATAAAATGAAATACTTAAAAAAGAATGAAAAAAAACTGATCGAATTTTTATCATTTATTTTTACAGTTTTCAATTATTTTTTTCAAAAAAAGAAATGTGTTCTATGTTTTCTATTACTTTTCATTTCATAGTACTAAAAAAATATCACATCCAATAAATATTATATTTTCGTATTTTATGAAACATAATTCTGAATAGACCAGTCCATTTTCATGGGAAAAGTATAATTAATGGTAATGATGAAAGGAAGATCATTAAACATGAAATGAGACAGTGTGGGGTAATAACATATCAATTTGATTTTAATTGTGATGGGGTATATCAAAATATTATGTAATATTTAGAACATGTAATTTGAAATAAATTTGATATCATCACCTTAAACTCATATGAATAAAAATATTTTCTCAGTAAATTATTTTTTAATTTTTTTCACATATATTTTTTCATATATATTTTTCTTATTTTAAACCCCATAATAATTCAGTATATCAATTGTTGTATAATGGTTAGTTTTGAAATAGTGACATTAAATATGTTTGAATAGCCTCTATAAGAATTTTTCCTTTTGGGGGAAAATATATTACATTATTTGGTAAATAAGAATATATTAATTTTGGATTCATGAAAAAATTAACATCTAAATTTGGAATTATTATATGGAATCCAAGATCTAACACATATTTATTTAATAATAAAAAAATTTAGAAACAAATAATAGAACATCATTGAACATAATTTTTTCCTTTATTCAATGATTATATTTAGGAATTATTTTTATTATTATATTCCAATTTTAAATAATATGGATAAGTATGTCCAAAATCTAACTTCAAAAATTTATCTGTAGAAAATTTCAAAAAAATTGTGAATAAGGGATGAAGTAGAAAGAATATATTTGAACATCCCTGATATATTTTGATGGATACGTTTGAGATTAAGAAAAGGAGAAATAGAAGAATGTTTTCATAAAATTTTGAAGTGGACAATCCTACAAGGATAGATGTGTGGAGGTATTATTGTTGAACATATCCATATAATTGTGAAAGGATATTAGATAATAAAACATTTTAATTGATGTGCATATGAGATATCATTCTGTATTGGATTGATATTATGAAAATTTTGTTGGAAATGAAAATTTATGAGTTCCACAATATTTTTCATTGAAAAATATAGAAAATCTACCTATATCATTATTTTTAATAATACACATGAATTATGGTGAAATTTAATGTAAAATTCATGAAGACTATATTCATATATCCAATTCTAAAAACCCAAAACCAATTGGTTTTATGAAAAGAAGAAGAAAATGAAGTCAATATTACCTATATAGATAGTAATTAATTAAACAAAATTTATTATAATTATTTTGAAAAACAATTTATAATTACATATGTCTACATTGAATATTTATAATTGGAAACACATTGATTTCCATGATAGATAATGAAGATGAAAATGATGCACTATGTGAGAGAAAGTAACCAATGTTCCTTTCTTATGTGATTTTTTTAGGATAACACACCTAAGGATTAATATTTAATTATTTATTATTAATGATTAAATAATATTCTCATTTAAATGTTTTTCAACTTCTTTATTTCAAATCTTTTTGAAACTACATCACATGATATGGACTTGGATGATATTGTTGAATAGTCTAAATAATGTGGGTGAATGTAGTGGAAGAACCATTCATTATTATTAATAAAAATTCCAACATATACTAACATTATTTGGGTATGGAACTATTATACATAATCCATGGAGTCTTATTCAACCATTGTGAAAGACTTTATATTAAGGAAAAATGATGTGGTCTATATCACACAAGACACATCAAACATTAGATTTTGGTTGTCCACCAATACTAGAATCTTATGGTTGCAAAAGAACCCTTACTTAATTAGGGACTGAAATCAAGTTCTATACTTTTTTATTATTATATTTTTTGTATATTTATCATTTTTATTTAAATTAATTTATAATTATATTATATTTATTTATAGTTATAAAGGTGAAGAATATTAGAGCATTACCATTGGTTTCAACTGAAGAATATACCAATGTTATGTATTCCAAAATCTATAGTTTTTATTACATTATATATTTTTTATATTTAAAATGAAATAGTATTTAAATATTAATTGTGTGAAATTGAGTGGGATTATAATTTCCATTTACAAAATATTTGTGGGATTCCTCTCTTCATTACATTTTCATAATTTTCTTTTTTTCATTATCATTTTAATATTGTTATTGGTTTAGGATATTTTATCTTAATATAAAATGTTTCAAATTAAAACAAAAATGGTATTTTTTGAAATTTATTAATTTTTATCTTTTGTATATTTAAACTATTTTGGAAAAGTATTTTGTTTTTTAATTTCTTATAATTTTATTTAAGGATGTAAAAATTATTTTGAAACTCATGTGAAATAATATTTTACAAATTGAATATGTTTTCTAAATATTGAGGATTATAAAAATTTATTAACAAATACATAAATTTATCTTTTTTTAAATTTTGTTGTCATGTTGTGTAATCTAAAACTTGTGATGTTTCCCTTTCAATGTCATCTATATTAAATAATTATTTTTGATGTGATTGAATCAATTATTCAGATAGAATGAATTATAAATCGATATCTTCCTTTAAAAATAACCATTTAAATACATTATAATACATGAATTTAATTTTATATTTAATCTAAATTACGATCATTGTTTACTTATATTCCATCACACATAACATTTTTAGATGTATATTACATGTTTTCCTATGGGTGAGGATCCATTCATGTGTGTCATATATGAAAAAATTAATTATATAGTGAGGTGACGTGTATATAAAATCATTATGAATTAGATACATGGGAATAGGTTATTTAACTTTTTTTACTTCAATAATATAATTATTTTCCCCTAATAAAATGAATAAAATAGAATAAAAAGAGAATAAAATAGAGGTAATCCGGAATTATACACTATTATTAATTTTATGATTCATGAACCTATAAATTATTGATGAAATGTTTCTTTTCAAACATTTTATATTGTTATCATCTCATAAAACATTACAGAAAATTTAAAACATAAAAAATGAAAAATATATAAATAAAAATAAATATAGTTTTTGTGAAAAAATTCATTTCATTCATTTTATGCCTCAATCCTCATGTAATTTTTAAAAGGGATGTTTCTATTTCTTATATTTTTTAAATAATTGAATAATAATTTCTTGATTTTTTCCATAAATATTCAAATATAGGTATATAGGTGTTTTCCACCCCTCTCATTCCTTAACTTTTTTAGTTTGTTTACCCACCAACCATTTTCCAAAAAATTCACCTTGAAAAAATTTCATAATTTAAATCACATATATGTCCTTATGTTAGAGAGATGAGAATTTACATAAGATGATGAAGATATCACAAGTTCTTTTGGCTAATAAATTATGTATATATAATAAAAAATTTAATATAGAGAGAAAAGAATATATATATGAGTGTGTGTGTGTGTGTAGAACATAAACATGGTTATTAACATGATTTTTAGTGACATTTTATTATTGTTATGGATTTATGGAATTTCTATATATGTAGAATGAATTATATTTTCATAGATGTCATTATTGTTATGTGTTTTCAATTTTTCCATGATATATATTTTTTTATCTTTTTAATATATGATTCCTGAGGAGTGAGAATTTTTAATTTATGGGAATAACACAGATTATATTTCCACACATTTTATTCTATAATATCAATTTTTAAATCCACCCAATTTCAAATTGGAATTATAATTATCTTTATTTTAGGTTTTATTAATATATATATCTCATATCAAAATACAGAAAAGTTTTCCAATTTCAATAATTTTGTATCAACATGGTATTTTAGCAATAAAATATAATCCATTACTAAAAATTGAAAAACTATTTATTTTTTAACACATGAATCAATGGATAAATTTCTTGACATAGCAAAGTAACTGGATCTACTAATTCAAGTCCCAAAATTAGCTGACAATATATTAATTTTAATATATTCCCAATTGTGTGAAAAATATTAAATAGTCACATATCTCCCAAAATACAAGAAGAAAAAGATGAAAAATATCACAATGATAGATAATGTCCAAAAGATATATTTTTTATAATAGTGACCATTTGTTATTTATTCATTATCAAGGTCATTAATGTATGATAAATCTATGCATTAAAATTTCAACAATATATAGGACTGAGTTTCTCCTCGAGTAAATTAATTTTAAATTTTTCTATATTTATCCTAATGATAATAAATATGGTGAGAGGATATTAACGAAATAGTTTCACAACATTTAGAAAATGAAAATTTTCTAATTTATCCATCGATATTTCAAACAATATAAAAACATCCAAAGGGAATATTCAAATTAATAATTATCCACCCTTTATACCAATAATAATTTTCTTCCTCTCCATTTTAAGAGTGTGGTAAATTTAGTAATTCATTTTTAATAACTATTTATTCGATTGTATTGTTTTCTCTATAATTATATTATACCTATTATATATTAGAGTACTCTTCATCTGATATTTCTATTTTCTTTCTTTCCTTTTTTCCATTTATTCCATTCATATCTCCTTGAAAATAGGGACCATTCATCATTTCTTTGGGCTGGGGGAATAAAATTCTTGTGTTCATGGACTAAAATGAATAGTATTATTTTATTATGTTCGTTTTAGGATTAGGGAAGAAAATATTAGTGTATGATTCACCCCACTTTCCTTACTCCAATATTCTTCTAATTCATAAATATAACAACCCTTCATGATCATAATTTTCAATATAGAGGTTCAATGTCTCATTTTGGTGAGATGTGAGGGGAATTTTTAGAAAAAATTTATTTTTAATATTAATTAAATTTTAGGATTTATTTATATTATAAAATTATATTATACATATTAATAATCATTATAATTATGTGTGGTATTTTTTCAATATAAAAATAATTTATTTTTTAATACAGTTTTGTTTCCCTAAATTATAAGGTTTAAGTTTAAAATTTAATTTATAAATTTTGGTATTTAAGTTAAAAAATGATAAATTTTCAGAATTAATTTTATCAATATTATATTATGATGAAAGTTTAATTCTTTTCTGAGTATATTTAGTTTTAGTGAAGAGTATAAAATACATATTTTTGTAAAACTATAATTTTCTTTCATAAAAATATCTCATTATTCATTGTATTTAAACATAAAAAAACATATGTATCATCTATTTAGAAATAATCCAAATAATTAAAAATTAATTATTGGTATAATTTATTTTGGTATAAGTTAATTATTTATCTTATGAACTAAGTGATATAAAATAAATTCATTTCATTTTACACATTTAACATAAAATTTATTTTCACCAATTTTAGGAATTGAATCTTTATGAATGAGTCATATATTTAGAAATAAGAGGATCACAATTTTTTTTAATGGCCCATTTTTTTCATTATTATGAATACTAACAATGGTAATGTGTCATTAGGAACTATAATTAATGTTTATTGTTTTAACAACATTAAAGGATGAATTGGGTAAATAAGGTATAAAATAATATGATAAGGAATAAAATTAACTAAAATAAATTCTGTTATAATATATTATGATCTTGGTATGCCCATTGTCATCCATGATTTTTTTGTTATGGAACGTTGTGCCATTTTATTTTAGATATAACTTATATATTATTTTAGAAAATTATTAAAATAAAATCACATTCCTTTCTTTTTTAAATCCTCTAATATGTTTGAATAGGAATAAAAACTATAAATGAATCATCAATATTATTTTCAGAATAATTAACATATTTTTGAAATGTTAATTTTTTTAATATTTTGTGATAAAATAATTATCTTAATTACATAATTAACTTCTTAAATAACACTAATGTGTGTATTTTAAAAATTTTGTATTTTAAAAAAAATTAAAATAATTTTTTTGGGGGTGATTTATTTAATCACCAAAATTTTATGAATAATTATAAAAATTATCAATTTTCTAATAGACTATATTCAAAATCATTCATTATCAATATTATTAAGTCAAGGTAAATTAAAACAACAAAAAATGATGTTAATGGTATTTTTTAATTACAAATATTTTGGTAAATAATTTATAAATCATAATAATCCCACCATAAACCATGTGAATTTGATATGCTAAAGAATATAAATTTTTTTGAGTGTATCATTATTTTTTCTTTTTTATAGTTACATTATTTACCTCTAATGAGTAAAATACTCTCATATAATGGTAATAATCAAACATGAAAATTATATGGGTTAAAAAACATATAGAGGAAAAAAGGTTAAACATAACGAAATTTTATAATATGGTTTGAGGTTTTATCATACTCATCATATATTTTAAGAATATCAACTTGGTTATAGTAATCTATGAAAATTAATTAATATTAATTTAATACATTAAGTAATACCTAGAATGTCATGGAACCTCCTCTCTTATCTTCTTCACAACTTGTGTACACATTAGGTCAACCATAATTTGAAAAAATATCTTCCAAACACCCCCTCCCACATTATAAAGGTATTATATTAGTGATAATAACTTTCATATTGGGATTAATATGTACATAAATAAAAGTTTTTTTTTGAAAAATAGGTGTTAAAAAGAAAAAAAAAATGAAATTGTGGACTTGATTTAGGGGATTTCATATCAATATAATCTAATTGAGGATTATTTTAATGGTATAAAACTAATATATTTTATATGGTTTATATAATTCCCCTTGTATATTTAATATTATAAATTATTTATACTTCATGGTATTTTCTGTTAAAATTCAAATTCATTCATCAATGTGGATTTGACATGAATGTTACAAAGTGGAAAGAGGTTTCTAAACATGATTTACATTACTTGTGTAATAAAGAAACATAAATTAAATTTTTATTCAATGATTATGTAAGAATTTACCTCTATATTTTATCTATATGAGTTCTATGAATTGAAATAATTTCACATAATCACATCTTAGATTAATCATCACCACAAAAGTTCTGATCAGTTAATGTGTTTCAATATTATAAATATCATATTCATGATTCAAGTCTAATTTCATGTAACAATATATAATTTTATAGTCTAATTACTACCATATGAGTAAAATTTTACATATTACTTCAGGAAATTTCATGGATTTATTAATCCTTAAATACTCATTCATTCAATGAATTTTGATATTAATTATACTATAGTGGTAATGTAATTATGTTAAAATATCCCTTATTTTAGAGATTTATTATTTTTAATGATAATTTGGGTAAATCATCTTACATTTATTTGATAACCCAAAAATAATTAATTTTCTCCCGTTAATTTTTTTGTAGTTTAAGTTTAAATTTCATCTATTAGTGAGTAAATAAATTAAAAGATAGTTCTTTGTTTGTGATACCAATCATGAATATTCTTTAAGATAACAATTCATTATCTTACATATCCATATTTTCAATAATAGTTTAATCAATTTTCTTATGTAAACATAAATTTGTTTCAAATTTTTATTACATGTTGTTTTACATTCAATTATAAGGTTTTAAAAGTAAATTTGATAACATTTTCAAGATGTTTAAACATTGTTTCACATTAAAATAAAATTAAAAGAATTTTTTATATTCTATGGAATTAACTGGTTTTCTTAATATCATGAGAATAAATGGATTTAATTAAACAATTATAATTTTCGAAGATAAAATTTGACGAAAAATTAATTTCACAGTATTTTTGAAATGGTTAATATTGAAAAGTGATTTTCAATGTGCAGTGGGTATTCTCCTCTTGAATAGTCTTGATGATTTCTTTATTGTATTAATATTTATCATAAACAAAAACAATTCATTTTTATTATACTATATTGGATATATTTTTTATAATACCGTCCTTATCCTTTCCCTGGATGGATTATTATTATGTCAAAGTGATTGTCATAGGACCCATTTCTTTTCCATGGGTTTATCATGAAATGAAATAATAATGGTTATTTTTTGAATGTTAAAAAGTGAATGTATTTAATTTTTTTATCATGTTATTGTATATAGAAATAATTTATTAATGGTTGATTAGGTAGTTAACCTAAATCCTTATAGTAGATTTTCTGATATTTTATGTGTTGTTCCATTATATCCCTTCAATGAATTGGGTAATGATAATGAAGTAGATCTATTAAAATTAATGAATAAGTGAAATCATAGTTAACTAGATAGTAATTTTCTATTAAGAGGTTACGGATAATAGCTATTTAATGTTTTTCCATCTATAATGGACATTATAATGGTTCTATAAAGATAATTCCCCAAGATTACGACAAATTTTCTCAATTATTTCATTTATATTATTTTATTTGATTGTCTAGATATTGTATTAACATAGATAAATATTGTTTAATGATATCACATATATCATATTTATAAATTTATTCCGTGATCTATTTATTTTTGGGTATAACTATTCTAATAACAATTTTATAAAATTTGATATTTTCATTATATCATTATTCTCATCTTATGCTCAACGATGACATAAAATTGATAATGCATATATATAATGATAGTAAGGGTTTGATCCCAATATTATTATATTTTTCATTTCATCAATATTGGAATAATTAATTTAATTATGTTATTACTAATAAGGATACACAGTATGATCAGTTAGTGGGATATGATGTATTTTTTATGAAACAGTTGTTTATGTAACAATGTTTAAAGGAAAGGGTATATCAAAACTACCAAAAATTATGATACAAAATAGTCCTTTGATATCTTTGTGATTTAATTTTTCTATTTTATGTTATATGTTTTTAAGAGTTAAAATTGGGTCACATTTATTTGTATCAAATCTAGAAATATTATTATTTAGTGTATGAGTTCTTGGATTCTATGTAACGCCTCAACCACAGTTACCCAGTGTCGGTGCATTATTACATAACATTGGCATGATCAAAAGGGATCAAATCCCAAAAGACCAATCAGTTTAGTTGCCTTGGAAGTACATGATAGATTTATAAGATTTACATTACATCATGAAATAAAATCATCAACAACATTTTTCCCCATTTGAACACACGCATATCCTTAGCGTGTCCCTGTAGTTCCTCCATAAAATACCTCATTACATCCTGGTAAAAATTAAAAGCTACAAAGGGGTGAGAATAGATGCTCAGTAAGGATAACAATATAGCAGAATCATTTAAAAAAAGAATAATCATTTAAAGAATTTTAAAAGAATAAAACAAAAAACTTTTATAATTAAACATAATAACAATAAATCAAAGATAAAATCTAATCATTCCTTTTAATTTTTGACATAGATATTCAACTAGTCTAATAATCACATGCAATATCAATAACCACTTTCATTATGATGGAACGCATAAAGCCAAACTTCATAACCACATAGTCAAGGCCTTGTGCCAAGACTACAAATAATAGTTTGTCAAGGCCATTGTTCGAAGACACTAGTTTGTCTTATGAGTCCTACCAATTCATTGATGAGCTATAGTAGGCTCCACCCATCACTTTCTAAGTCCAATTCATTCCTCATATAAAAATGTTTAAACATTGCACAAACATTCACACTAAAACTAGCAACAAAAATGTCAATACATTATCCATAAAAAACAAATAGATTAAAAATAAAATATCCACAGTCAGAAATATCACAAAACCATTAATACAAATATATAAGTTTTCTATCATAATAAATAAACATCAAACAATCTCAAAATCCATCAAAAAATGATGAGATAGGTGAAATATTAATAGTTTTAGTGAAATATATTTTTCTATTAGGAAATAATTTAAATATCTAATAATTAAAAAAAATATTTATTTGGAAAATATTATTAATTTCATATATGGGAATTTTTTTACGATGATATAACAGTGGAATATAGACACACCCTCCATATAAGTTAAAAAAAGACATTCTTACCTCAGTTTTGTCGAAAAGGTTATAAAGTACCATGATTGGAAAACGACAGAAAGATTACTTGCAGAACATATATGGGTAAAATAAGGGTATAAATGACATTACCCAACGGTATCGAATATATTAAAAAAAATTGAGTTATATTTTTAAGAAAACACAGATGTGGATGATAACGTGGTCCTAATAGATACTTACATAAAAAAAATCTCAGATAATAAAGAGATTGTGAAATTAACCATTGACATGTACTTTTCCTTGTTTGAGGGTACATTATCCTCCTATATAATAGTTAAATCTTTGTATTAAATTATACTGGTACTATATAAATAAATATTATATCATATATGACCCTCTAAAATAGCTTTGTTAATAATATTTCAGTAGTATCATCGTTTTATGTGTTAACTGTTTCGTCTTCCTTTAAAAAAATGGTTATTTATGCCATGTTTGTTATGGATAGGATGAATTTGATTCATATAAAAAATTATATTATGTTCATAATCATTATTTTTAATCAGAAAAACAAAATTATTCTTGAATGATTACGATGGTGAATGAATCTCCTCACATTCATGGAGATGGTAATTCGTACGTAGGCACGAGTGATAATATCAATATATTAATGGTGAAATCATATGTAATTGGATGGTATATAATATATACATAATCATTAACAAGTAAAATTCATTATTTAAATCAGGTATATTCATTATTATACCCATCCAAGATAATTAAGTGTTTGAATAACAAACTACACAACAACGTGGAGACAGTAAATCGTACGTACACACATTTGGTGACAATTTCATTTATAGGATGGATAGAACAACTAACATTGTTGTGATATTTTTATAATAACATAAAATTATATATTATATACTAGAGTTTATATTTTATAATGGAAACAACAAAGAAATATGAAGTTGAAGAAGAAAAGAAAATGAAAGAGGCGATCAAGTATTTACCACTTCTTCGGGTTCTTCCTTTTGATTTGATCAAAAGGGCTTCATAGGTTGGATTTATTAACAATGTAAGGCATCTATGATAAATGAAGGAATGTTGGCAGGATATTTGGGTATTGGTGGGCTGAACCAAATGGCATTGTTGGTGGGAAATTAAGAGGATGTGAAGAACCCTTTTATAAGAGTGGCGAGGGTAACTTTAGGAGAAGTTTGAAATATTATTTTATAATAAACTAATTTTAGATTTTTAATGGCTCATTAATAATTTATTTTAGGATAAGGTGGGTATAGATTGGTACACTCTCAAACAATTGGTTTTCGATTAGTCTAGGTCGGCATATTATCCTTATCTTTTATATTTAACTCTTAGTTAAATAGTTTTTCATTTACCATGTCTCTTTAAATTTTTATATTATATGTTTAATAATCATACTATAACAAGACAAGATAACCCCAAGTGGTTAATTATTAATATATATATATCCTTATCTATGTCTTTTTTCCTACCCTTATATTTTTAAGAATATTATATCTATTAATAATATAGTATTTGTTTTAAAAAACACAATTATGTCAAGTTTCACAATATTTAGTATTTTGTTTTTTTGAAAATCATAACAGCATGATTACTTTGAAAAAAAATTTATTTCATAAACACTAACATGTCCTATTAACTTATAAAGTTAGTGGAATTCAAAAAAAGTCTCAAATTATTTTTATTTGTATATTTATAAAATCAATTATTTTAATCTTTCTTTAATACGGTAATTACTGCATAATCATTGTCTCATAAATAATATAAATTATTTAATTTTCAAAAATTAAAAATAAAATAAAATTATATAGGAAATACTTGTACCTTTATAATTAATATTTCTTGTTGAACATATATTTTGTGTAACCAAATATTGAAAATGGTTTATTTATTAAATGTTGAATTTAAATATTTTTTCTCTTCTTTAAATAAAACAATAATAAATGTCCAAATGTATTCCAAGTGGATGAAAGGGGATCATATTTTCTTCCTATGGTTTTTTTGGTCGAATTATACTTATCCAATAGAATTGGGGAATGTGTTAGGGTAATTATGATATCATTTTAACACTTAATTACTGTTGGGAAAAAATCCCTCAATGTTTCATTGAATCATTTTTGATGTAATTGTGTTTGTTGACAAAGTGGACATTTGTGTTGTGATTGTTGAAAAAGAAAACCATGAAATATAAAATTTGTTGAAAAATGGGATTCCATGGTTCCATGTAGAGTTCAAGGGTTGTGGTTAATGATCCATGATTGATTCAAGAACGTCGACAAAGGAATGGATGATCTGGAGGCGGTACAAAAAGAGCAGATACAATGTGGCACTGTTTTCAAAATATTTGGAACTGAAAATAAAAAAATGAAGAAAAGTGTTTTCTGGAAAAGGGACTTGTGTGATGTGTAATTGAAGGAGAGGAAAATTGGGCGCTATATGTTTTTCATGATCAGGATGTCAAAATATGAAAAATGATGAAGGGTCATGCAATTTTTTTGTTTGGTCGAACAAGTGACTTGCGCGGAAGAGACTAGTGCAGCGAGACATGCCTGCCGAAACATGCACGTTGAGGGGTGACTTGCGCGCCATCACATAGGGTGTCCAAATTCCTCTAAATAGTGGTCTACCCCTCCTCATTTGGTGAAGAGTTAAACGCTTGGAAACATTATAGCTCTCGTCGCGCAGACGTGGTGGTCCGGCAAGTGGTGTGTGGTCGCACAAGTATAAGTTGCGTGCCTGGTGATAGTTGAATGCCTAAGGTAGTTTTTTAATGAAAGGAAGTGAGTCAAACAAGTTTTGGGGGATAGAAGAAGGTGTCGCGCGAGTAGTTTGGTGACATTTGCGTGCCAGATTTTGAAGAAGCATTATATTTGTTGGTTTCATGCCAATATTGGTTTGGGCATAAACGAGTGTGTGTCACGCATGTTTGGAGTTCCAGAAGCTTGTGTCACGCAAGTGGTTGATTAATACTTGCACGACGGTTTTGACATGCATGCCGAGACTTGTATGCCGGCATAAGAAAAGGTTCCAAGAAGGGTTGTTTCACGACAGTGGTTTATGGCTGCATAGAAGCTGGAAGGTTTCCCGATACCCTCGGTTCAAAGAGAGATTAATCTACTGGTGAAAGTGGGACTTCAAAAAAGCATCTACATAAAACGGAGGATGCATTCATTAGTTATAATGAAGAGAACTATAGGTCTATAAACTGTGAGTGGATCCTTTCTAGAGTAGTGAGCAAAGGATGATGAAGAAGGTGATCCTCTACACTAATAGTAAGCTATAGAGAGAGAAAAAGGGAGTGACCCTTGGGAACGTAGTGAGCTGACACTATACAATGTAAAGGCAGTGAGCTTGGGAATATATGTGATCTATCCCGAACCCTATAAATAGCAGTGTGCTTATATTGGATTTGGTATATCAGCATATTGTCGGTGTATGCTCCTTGGACGTAGCCTACTAAGGGTGAACCAAGTAAAAATTGATGTGTCATGTGCATTCTTTACTTTCTATTTATATTGTGTAACAGGAAAGAGAGAGAAGATTTTTTTTCTCAACAATGAAACAAGATCAGAAAAGGATTCAATTTTAAATTTTCCACACCCTGATTCACCACCACCCCCCCCTCTAAGGGTATTCAACCTTGTGGACATAAAAATTGGTATCAAAGGGAGGTTGATATTCGTTCTTCTCTCAATGGAGGTCACCAATCATAACGGGATTCTGATTTTCGACGGGAACAATTTTTATCTATGGAGTAATCGGATGCAACACTACCTCTGATTTTTGGAAATGGATTTAATCATAGTAGTAATGCATGGCATAACAACTGATATTAATAGTGGTGCATTATCAGAAGCTGAGCAAAGAGAGTTGTATGTTGATGCTAAAGAAATCAATGTCTTCGGGGGAGCCCTATACAATCCTATATATGCAATGGTGATGTCTTTCAAAATGTCACAAGCTATATGGGAAATGTTATTGAATATATATGAATGGGATATAAAGGGTAGATGGGTAATGCTGCAAGTGTTAGGGAACATGTATGAAGATCTGAGAATAAACCCGAATGAATCTATTGATGCATTTTTTGATAGGGTAAATTTTGTAGTGGATGACATGGGAGGAATTGAAGATTTTATTGAATATATAAAAATTGTGAAGAACATCCTATGAAGACTTTCACCTCGGATCAATCTGAATGTTTCTGTTTTGGAAGATAAATACCTGAAAGAGCTGACATTAGATAACCTTCACAGCACCCTTGTTGAATATGAAATGATAAATGATGATAAGGATGCTATGGAAAAGGGGAAATCCAAAGAGGTGGAATTTAAGGCAATGAAGAAGCTCACTATTGAAGATTATCAGGAGGATGAAGAAACAGATGAGGTAATGTCATTATTCTCCTCAAATCATCAAAGGGGAAATAGAAATTTTAAAGGGAAACTTCAAGTTGATTACTTTAGATGTGGAAAAGTTGTCCATATTTCCACAAGGTCCCCCAAAAATTTTCAAGAAGAAAATGATGAAGATGAATTTGTAATTCCCAAAAAGAGATCTTTAGCCTATGTGAATGGGAAGAATCAGTTCAATAGAAATTTCTTCAAGAAGAAGAATCATTGTTTACAAGAAATAGATTGTTCGGATGAGTTTGAGGTTGTAGAGGTGGAGGAGATTGAAAATTGAAAATATCATGGAGAAAATTCTATGGTAGTTATCATCGGTAGTTCTCAAGAGGAGAATGAAACCGAATGTGATTATGAAGAAGAATAAGTTGAAAGAAGAATAGATATGCAAGCTGAGTTTGAGGCTGATCATGAGGAAATAGATTTTTGGAGAGCCAAAAAAAAGCTGAAAATGTTGTTCATGATGTGAAACTCTATATGAAGCATTAGGAAGAAGAGTAGTCTGAGTTGAGGGAATAAATTGAGAAACTCAAGCTATAATCACCAGAGAACTCAGAATCAGTTAGTGAGTATAAGCTCAAGATTGAATAACAGAAAAGAGAGATCAATGGATTGAATAGAAAAGTGAAAGATCATGTAATGTGTATCGAAGAGCATGAAGAATAAGTTGTCAGTCAGTGTTGAAAAATGAAGGATTAAAAAAACACTTGACCTCCAATATGATATCAGAAAATCAGTTCATTCATAAGACATAAAAGATGAAATATGAGGCTATTAGCTCAGCAGGAATGAAGCAGTGATTGTGCTCAGATGTTAAGGCTAATTTAGGGATTAATCAGAAAAAAAAATCTATGAAAATGGAAGTCAGACAACAATCACCCATCCTAAGATTGAAGGATGATTTGGGCGCAAACCAAAATCAGAATATTTGGAGATCTAATGGGGAAACTCGTAGTGAAGTGACACACAGGAATGATCCCTACAATAGGTGTTATTTCTGTGGAAAGATGGGACACTCACAAAATTTTTGTTCTACAGCCAACATATACCAAAAGGCATATTAAAAATAGTGGTAGCGAAAAAAATCTATACATTATAGATCATCCTTTTAATTTAATTGTTTTTTTTGTGGAGGATTTGCGCACATGTCTAGATATTTCACATCAATCATATAAAGGAATGTGCCAAAGAAAAACTCGAGCAGTCATAAAAAACAGGTTAGGAAATCATCAAGTGAGCTGAAAACAAAAAAAATGATTTCTTTTCTCTATAGGAAGAAGCTGGTCCATCACACACAAAGGATGATCAAATTCTCCAACCCACACAAACTTTGAATTTGGAGACATGGATCAAAAAGATAAAAGATGAGAAGGAGGTAGTTGTGGAAATTTCACTTAAAGCATCAGATCATTCAGGAGTATGGATCCTTGACAGTGGTTGCACATCCCATATGACAGGAAAGAAGGATCTAATTACAAGCATAAAATATAAAAAAGAACGATTTTTCATGTTTGGTAATGATGAAGGGCTGAATATTGTTGGTTTCAGAAGGGTAATATTTGGGGGAAATGAAATGAGACGTGGATATGTCATGGTAGTATATGGTCTTAGTCATAACATGCTTAGTGTCAGTCAACTATGTGACTATGGGCAGTCATTCGGATTTACAATCAAGATGTGTTTTGTGAATGGAAAATATGGAGAAAATTTTATAGAGGGAAAAAATACAGAGGGAAATATATACCTTGTAAGTGGAGAAGAAGATATGTGCCTTTTATCCAGAGAAGAAGAAAACCAGTTGTGGCATAAGCGACTTGATCATCTATGCCAACCATCCATGGATGATCTGGTAAAGTGTGATCCTGCTAGAGACCATCCCAAACTATCACGTGATCGTACTCAATCATGTGATGCTTTCCAACAAGGGAAGATCATCAAAAATACATACATTCCAAAGGATCAGAAATCAAATAGAGTTACCGAATTGGTGCATGCTGATGTATGGGGACATATCTCACCACGAGCTATAAATGGAAAAGGGTCCTATGTCCTTTTCATTGATGATTGTAGTAGAATGACCTGAGTATTTGTTGTTACCCATAAGAAAGAGGAGTTCATTTTCATAAAGTAGTATAGGAGGGAATACAAAAGTATGCTTGGGCAGAAAATTCAGATGTTTCGTACTGATAATGGTACCGAATTCACAAACAGCCAAGTTTTAGACTATCTCGAGAAACATGGTATAAGGCATCAAGTTTCATCAGTGAGAACACCCCATCTGAATGGAGTGTTTGAAAAAAGATATCTGATCAGCACCAACATAGCCAGAACGATGCTTATTTCAATGGACCTACTAGAAAATTTTTGGAAGGAAGGAGTTTTGATATTGGTCTATATTTCAAACAATTCTTTGTTGTGTCCGAAGGAAGGGAAGAATCCATATGAAATATGGTACAAAAAGAATCCAATGTTGAAATACTTTTGAATATTTTGAAGTATGTTCTTCATTCTCAACAAAAAAAATCATAGGTTGTTTGAGTCACCAGGAGATGAAGGGATATTCCGTGGCTACACAGGGAAAAGAAAAGTATATAAATGGTTCAAAAAAAGGCTGGGAAAATCGTTGAGAGTAATGATGTCACTATAGTTGAAAATTAATAAAATACTCAACGACCCAGTGAACAGTTTCTGGATGAAGGTGATGAAGAGGTAAGAAGAATAGGGGGAGTAGAAGTGGAAGAGGCTGACTCAGAAGATGATACTGATGATGACCAAGATGAAACAAAATATGAATCTGCTATGAAGCCAATGTGTCGATCAGAAACTGATAGGAAAAATATCATTGGTGATCAGATAGATCCAGTTCAGACTCGAAGAATGAAATCATCACATCAAACATCATTTTTATCTCATGTGGTGATGAGATGATTATCCGATGCAGCTGAATATGAGTACAAGGTGCATGCTCTGAATGAATAATTAGACCAGATTGAGAAGAATCATACATGGGAGATTGTTTCAAGGCTAACAGATATGAATTTCATCAGGGCTAAATGGGATTATCACAACAAGATGAATGAAGATGGAATAGTGGTTCGAAACAATGCACGGCTAGTGTGCCATGGATACTCCCAGATAGAGGGAATTGATGTTGATGAGACATTTTCACTAGTGGCAAGGATGTGGACAATCAGATTACTTTTAGCCATAATAGTGCAAAGAAAGTTCAAAGTGTTCTAGATGGATGTCAAATCTATATTTCTGAATGGGTTTTTAGAAGAAGAGGTTTACATTGAGCAGCAAGATGGTTCTCTCATTCATAAAGATGAGAATAATGTTTTTCGGCTGAAAAATGAATTGTAAGGGCTAAAACAATCACCAAGAGCATAGTACTCATGGATTGACCAATATTTGAAGAAGCTTGGTTTCCAGCATGGTGTAGTTGATTACAATCAATATATCAGCGATGACATAATATTTGGCGATTCAGAGGAAGCTCAGTGCAGACAGTTATCCAAATTCATGAAAAGTGAGTTCGAAATGTCAATGATTGGAGAGATAACATTTTTCATTGGTCTACAGGTGAAACAAGGAGAGAATGGTACATTCATTTCTCAATACAAGTATTCCAAGCATGTTTTGAGAATATTTGGAATGGAAAATTCCAAGGAAATTAAGACTCTGGTAGATACCTTGATGAATGAGTCCAAAGATGAAAATGCCAAGGTAGTTAATATCACATAATATAAGCAAATTATTGGATGTTTGTTGTACATGACCACAACAAGATCTGACATTGTATTCGCCACATGAATAGTAGCAAGATATCAGAGTAAACCTAAGTAAATCCACATACTTGCAGTGAAAATTATATTTCAGTATATCAAGGGAATAATGGACTTTGGCTTAACATATAATGTCAAATCTCAGACAGATTTTTTGGGATATAATGATGATGATGGGGCCGGTTCAGCGGATGACATGAAATCAACATCTGGAGGTTCATTATATCTTGGTGGACTATGTATTACTTGGTTAAGCAAGAAGTAGGATTTCATTTTATTAAGCACCATATAAGCTGATTATATTGTGGCTACTCAAGAATGCACGTAGTTATTGTAAATGAAACAACAACGTGAAGATATGGTAGTAGAAGTGAAGTCTTCCATCGGAATCCAGTGCGATAACTCAAGTGCTATCAATCTTAGCAAAAATCTCATCTGTCATTCAAGGAAAAAGCTCATTGAGATAAAGTATCATTTTATCAAGTATAAGGTTGAGCAAGGAATTGTGATGTTTGATTATGTGCCAACAGAGCTACAGGTTGCAGACATTCTAACAAAGGCCTTACCAAAGGAAGCTTTTGAGAGACGTCGACTGGATCTGGGAGATCATTCGACTTCTTGCACTTGAATAAGTGTGGATGTGACCTAATGTACTAATATGTGTTCTCTACTCTTTTACAGACTACAAAGGAGTGACCTCAGGGTTCATTGAAAAAGGGGGATAAAATAGTGATTGTTCAAGGGGGAGAAAATGTGGCTATTTGAAAAATCATGAATGATGTGGGGAGAAGATGAAAGGTGGAGCAGCGAGATAGGGGGAGCAAGGATAAAGGGTGAGAGTATCAAATCTGATGATTCTTGATGTGATCGATCAAAGAATAGATATCATGACAGATGAGGATTGTCATAAAAGCAGAAGAGTGTTGTTGGAATGTGTTAAGAATATTTCCAACAATTTGTATCAGTTTGGTATCAACAGTGTGCATTAGATTTGAAGTGATCCATTGATGAAATTTTCATTTACCCTTGTTTCTCATTCCAATCATTGCTCATGTTGGCATAGAGTATGTGTTGAGTAAATATTTTATCCCTATCGGAATCGAAATAAGCGAATGGTGGCTGAAGAGTTAACGATGTATCTTTTTTATGGAACAGTTTTCAACAAACCCAAAGGGGCAGATTTTTGGGAAAAAATATCTCAAGGTATCATTGAAGCATTTTTAGGGGATTGTGATTGTTGAAAAAGTGGAAATCTCTGCTGTGATTGTTGACATAGCAAACCAGGATATAAAAACTTGCTGACAAAGGGGATTTCATGGTGGAATTTTGAGCTCAAGGGCTGTGGAAAAAGATCCATGTTTGATTTAAGAACGTCGACAAGGGAAGGGATGATCTAGAGGCGGTACAAAAAGAGAAGATACAAGGTGGTGCCCTTTTCCAGTGTTTTCCAAATATTTTCCCATGAAAATCGACAAATGATGAAAAAAAATTTGGCAATGGGAGTTGCACGCCGTGTACATGAAAGACAGTAAACTTGCACACCATATGTTTTTCAGGATCAGGACATCAAATTATGGCAAAGTAAGAAGGGTCAGGCATGTTTTATGTTTGGTCGTGCAAGTAACTAGCGCGACAGAGACTAGGGCGGTGAGACATGTTCACCGAAACATGCACGCTGAGAGGAGACTTGCGCACTATCTCTCAGGGTGTCCAATTTTCTATAAATAGTGGTCTACCCCTCCACATTAGGTAAAGAGTTCAACACTTAGAAAAATCAGAGATCCCATCACGTAGGTGTGGTGGTCGCGCAAGTGGTGTGTTTTTGTGCAGGTATAAGTTGCATGCCTGGTGATAGATGCTCGCCTAAGGTGGTTTGGGAGAGAAATGATGTGATATGTGAAAGTTTTGAGTTGTAGAAGAAGGATTCGCACAAGTGGTTTGGTGAAAATTGTGTGCCATATTTTGAAGATTCTCAAATGTTTTTGGTTGTGCGCCAATATTGGTTTGGGAAGAAAAGGGTGTGCATCGTGCAAGTGAGTGAGGATGACTTGTGTGGTAGTTTTGAATTGCACACCAAGAATTGTGCGTTGGCCTAGACATGGACGCCAGGTAGGGTTGTTTCACGTCAGTGGTTCATGGATGTGTGGAAGCTGGAAGATTTCCCGATACCCTCGGTGAAAAGATAGATTCATATATGGGTGAAAGTTGGACTTCAACAGAGCATCTACATAAAAAAAGGATGCATTCATTAGTGATATTGAAGATACCGAATGGTCTATAAACTGTGAGTGGATCCTTTCCAGAGAAGTGAGCAAAGTAAGAGGAATAAGGTGATCCTCTCCACCGGTAGTGAGCCAGAGAGAGAGACAGAGAGTGACCCTTGGGAAAGCAGTGAGCTCAACCTAAACATTATAAAGGCAGTGAGCATGGGAATATAAGTGATCTATCTCAAAACATGTAAACAGCAGTATGACTATATTGGATTTGGTACATTGGCACTTTTCCAGTGTATGCTTCTTGTATGTAGCCCAGTGAGTGTGAACCAAGTAAAAATTAATGTTTCCTATGCATGCATTACTTTATGTTTATATTGTGTAAAGGGAAAGAGAGATAAGAGTGTTTTTCTCAACAATGAAACAAGATCAGAACATGATTGAATTTTAAATTAGCCATACCCTGATTCAACCCCTCTCTCTGGGTATTTAGCCTTGTGGACCTAACAATTACCCTGTTTACTTTTAACCGTGGTAAATAAGGGTCAACTGTTATTATTCACCAAAATTTATTTTCATATTATTGAACCACATTTTACATACTAATATCAACTGTATTTCTCAGATTATTTGAAATTAAACTCGTAGAAGTGGTAAAATTATGTTTTATGCAAATTTACAAATACCTCTAATAGGTGGGTAAAGGATGGTAAAAAGTTCAATAAAATTTATATATATATATATAAACTTATTATAAAATGAATCCAATGAATTACAATGAACATATATTTGTATTATATATCTATTCTGACGTAAAATAAATTTAAAGAAAATAAAAAATTATTTAAATAATAATTTAGGATTTAATTAATAACATAGTGTGTTTCAATATTCATCAAAAAATGAATGTTTTCAGAAAAATACCAAAAATGCACCCTATGATAATTTCGATATTCTAAGTTCAAAAATTAAGTCCATTTTGAAAAAATAAAATCTATAAAATTTTAAAAAGTGGGTATTACTATTTATAATGGCTAGTTTGATTGGTCACAGTGTGTTAGAATCTCGAAGTTGCGTACAATGCAAGCTATTACATTATTCAAAGGGAAACGTACCATGAAATCTTGGGGTTTTACATTATCTCATCCTTAAAATAAATTAATCCATATAATTTCTAGAATATTAATGTATAAAAATATATGGGTGGTTCTTCATCATATGTTCCTTAGGTACCCAGGTTCCCTCTTCCATATTATTGTTTCTCCATTGAACTTTTATCAGACGAGTCGTCCGGTTTCTTAGCACTTTCTCTCTTTTATCAAGAATTTTGATAGGCTCTTCACAATAAGATAAATCATGTTCCAGTTCAATATCCCCATAGGTGAATACATGTATTCAGTGAGACATGTATTTTCTCAACAGTGATACGTGAAACACATCATGAACTTTGGAGAGACTTGGAAGCATTGTCAAAGATAAGCTAAAACTCCAATTCTATCTATAATTTTGAAAGATCAGATGTACATGAGACTCAATTTACCCTTCTAACAGGAAATTATAACACCCTTCCATGAAGATAACTTCGTGAAAACATGGTATCATACTTGAAATTCCAAACCCATCCTTCAGTTAGCATTATCACACTTTCGTCTAATTTAGGCTACTTTATGTGGGTTTGGATAACCTTAACCTTTTCCATTATTTCCTCAAAAAGTTTTTGGCCTACGAGTTTTCTTTCAGAAACATCATCCTAAAAAGCTGGTTGGAAACATCTCTTTCCATATGATGTTTCATATGTTGCCATCCGAATACTTGAATGGAATCTATTATTATAGTAAAATTATACCGGAGGTAAATATTGATCCCACATTCCTTGAATGTTAAGTGAGAAATATCTCAACATGTCTTCTAAGGTTTGAATAGTCTGTTCTAATAGTCTATTGGTTTGAGGGTGGTGGGAAGTTCTCAAATGAAGTTTTGTATGTAGGGCCTTCTGAAGACATTTCCAGAATCTTGATGTAAAACGGGGATCACGATCAGAAACAATCGATAGAGGTACTTCATGAAGTCTTGTAGATTAAATAATATACAGTCATGCTAAAATTTCAAATGGTAAATCAGCTCTTATTGAAATAAGTTGTGATGACTTGGTTAGACAATCAATAATGACCCATATTTCATCATTCCTTTTAGGATTATATAGTAGCCCCAGGACAAATCCCATCATAATATTATCCCATTTACCCTCATGTATGGGAAGAGGTTGAATGATTCCTCCAGGCTATTGCATTCCAGATTTGACTTTTTGAAAAAGAATACATCATGGCACAAAATCATTAATATCCCTCTTAATTTTTTCCCACAAACAATGTTCCTTCAATTCTCTATAAATCTCTGTGCTCCCATGGTGTATAGAGAAATTGGAGTTATGGGCCTTATCTAAAAATTCACTATTTAGATCAATTATATCATGAACACAAATTCTCTTCCCAAAATTCAAAATTCAATCATCATATATGAAGTCACTCAATCTCCCATCATTCACAGCATTAATATGCTTTTGAAACTCCTTATCATCAGTTTGAGAACACTTTATCCTTTCTAGTGAAGTCAATTTGGCAGAGATTTGAAAAATCATTGATGTTCCCCCTTCCATGGTTATTACCATATCCATAATTACTATATCATTGAAAATAGGATCCTTTTCAACTCTCATCTTGTTCAAAACTCCATGATCCTTTCCGATCAAGATGTCTGCCACATTATTTTCCTTTCCCGAGTGGTAGTGTATAGTGAAATCATAATCGTTTAGTAGGTCAATGTAGAGACCCGAAGCTTGAAGTACATGGACATTACATTACATTTGCGGAATACTTAGTACATAACAAAAACACACACACAAGGATCGTAATAGTTTAGTGTCTTTGGAAACTCGGAACATAATCTTCTAATCGTGGTGAAAGATCTTCAACATCTCCTATAAAGATCTTCCCTTTATTTTAGCTAAAACCTTTCTTTATATCCTGGGGAAAAGAAAACAAAAAAGGGTGAGCTCAAATGCTCAGTAAGGGTAAACAAAAGAAATATCAATCACATCGTATTCATAAGAACATAACATTTTGGAAATCTTAACCTGCAAAAGAGAGCATAATTTCATAACATGGGATAAATCATGGCAGTGAAATCTAATCACAATAATCATAACTTAAAACATGAAACTTTGTGGCATTCACACATAATCATAGAGAATCATTTCTTGTTAGTCATGACTCATTGCCAAGACTATCTTAGTGGACAAAGTCCCTTTCTGAATCGAGTAACCCTCGTTTCAGTCCTGTTTCACTAAACCGGTATAACCTACCATTCCAGCCATGTCTATCTCATGAGATATAAAATCATTACCCAATGAATTGGAGGGAGATATAGGTCCCACCCATCTTATAATGAATCCTTTCTTATGTGTGCCACATAATCATAAAACATACATCATCGCATAACACATGTAACAAAAATGGGATTCTTGAAACATCATGACATCATAAATCAATTCATATAAGATAAATTAATTCATATACATAATTCCATCACAACATAGTCAAATAAATGTAAAAATATGGATAGAAACAGAACCCTTTATTATCTTAGATGGAAAATAATTTTGATAAAACACTTGAATTGAATTCTTGAGGAAAATATCCTTTCTTCTTCAAAATCAATTTCTTTTCACAAAACATCATGCAATTTTAAAAGAAATAGATTTTATTGAAAATAGTCATGAAATATTTTAGAGGAAGCTTCATGAAAATAAGGCTTTATAAAATAGTAGAAATCCGTTCGTGCCGTATAAGTTAAAAAAAACAGTCTTCGTACTTTTGTCGGAAAAGCCAAAAAGTACCTTGTACGAAAAACGACAAAAGATTCCTTTCATACGTATTACTAAAAACTCACCGAAGGGTAAAAATGGATTTAAAAAATTTTAGGTGGATGGAAATAATATTACATATTGAGTAAACATGGATGTGGATGATAAAATACACCCCAGTAAATACTTACGAATAAACAATCTCGGATAAAAATGAGATTGTGATATTTCCCTTACCGTAGGTCCGACTTGCTTTGTACGTGTCCGAACCTCCTGTATAATGATTTACATAATGTTATTGACTTATTACAGAATCAAATTCATTGTTATGATATCATATATGGTTCTCTTATGGCTTTATATTACCTGGTCTTTTGTAAATTCATGTTAAAGTAGCATTTTGGTTAAAATCGTCTTATTTGTCGTTCGTGTTTTTAACTTGTAATTATTAATATGATTACTTGGATCATGATTACTTATATCAAGAATGTAAAACATGATTTATATATAATATATATTCATAATATACATATATATTTATTATATATTGATAATGGAATGAAATACACCATTCATGGAGACGGTAGTCCGTACGTACGCATGAACGCTGTTTTCGTTTCCTTATTGAATTGAATGGAATTAAGTAGATGACATACAAATAAATATACATAAATCCAGTATCATTATTATGTCATATATTTCATTATTCCTTGTTATATATGCTTTATAATCATTCATGAATGGTTAATGTGGAGAATGAATCTCATCGCGTCGTGGAGACGGTAGTCCGTACGTACGCACGAGCGATGATATCATTTCTATAAATATTGAATTGAATTGGAGTGGATTATAAAATATATCAGAATCAATATGATGTTGTAATAAGAATGTATAGTTATTCTTTACACCATTATACCCATCCATGTAAGGTGGTGGTGGAAAATAGATTACACCACGGCGTGGAGACGGTATTCCGTACGTACGCACGCGGGGTGATTTCTTTTTCCGTAGGTTGGATAGATGGTGAAATAGGGTTGTTTAATACTTATAATAACATATAAGTATATGAGTGGTACTGATGTTATTACTTCATAATGAAACAACCTAAGAAGAAGAAGTGGAAGAAGAAATAAAGATGAAAGAATTGGTAACGATAATTACCTCTTCTTTGAAGGACCATTTGGAGACCTCCTCTTAGGGAACTAAAATTGGTCTTTGAGGAAGACCAGAACCTCTAGGATGTTTCTAGGGAAGTGGAGAAGAGATTATGGCAGAGTTTGGCCGAGCTTGAGTGCTCAAATTGGTGTGAGGAGGAGGGGGAGGAGGTGTCCTTTTATAAGGGAGGAGAGGGGCACCTTAGGAATATCTCAAAATATTATTTTATATTAAAGTCAAAATCGGTTTATAATGGTTCCAAAGGGTCTTATTTCGAATATAAAGTGGGTAAGGGTCGAAATCCTATCAACCAATAGGATTTAGACAAGTTTAGGGTATTATTTTAACCTTATCAATTAGATTTAACTCTAAGTTAAATAATTTAACTTTTACCATGTCTTTTTGTTTTCTTTCACTATATGGTTAATAAACATAATATAACATGCCAAACGAACCCCAAATTGTTTATTATTAATATATATATCCTTATCTAAGTCATTTGGCCGAACCTTAGATTTTTAGGAATAAAATAACAATTAATAATATAATATTTTATTTAAAAACTATTTTGTGTCAATTTTGACACTATTTGATATATGATTTTTGTGAAAGTCATAACAGAATTATATGTTCGAACCAAGTTGATTAAATCAACACTAACATATCATAGTAACCTAGAAAATTAGTTGAATTCATAAAAAGTCTTAAATTACATTTATTTTGGTATTTATATTATCAATTATGTCAATATTTCATTAATAAGATAATTACTGCATCATCTTTGTGTCATAAATAAATTAAATTATTTGATGTTTAAAAATTACAAATAAAATACCATCATGTAGGAAATCTTTTTAGCTTTCTAATGAATATTTACAATCGAATTTATCATATGTATAACCCCATATTAAAAATTATGTACTTATTAAACTTTGATTTTATCTATTTTAACCCTTCTTTAAATAAATTAATAATTAATGTCCTAATCCAATCCAAGTGGGCCTAAATGGTCATATTTTATTCCTATGTTTGTTTTCGGTCGAATTACACTTGTCCAATAGAATTAGGACATGTTTTAGGGTAATATTAATATAATATTTACCCTTAGTTACCCTATTTACTATTAACCGCGGTAAAAAAGGTAAAAAGTTACTATTCACCACAAAATTATTTTTATCTCATTGAACCATATTTTACTTACTGACATCAACCGTGTCTGTCGGATTTTTGAAATTCCATTCACAGAAGCGATAAAATTATGTTTTATGCAAAATTTAGTTTTTAACCTACCACTTAGTGGTTTTACTATTCATCAAAAATTGAAAGTTTTCAAAAAAATACCAAAATTTCACCCTAGGCTAATTTCGATATTATGAGTCCAAAAATGAAGTCCATTTTGAAAAATAAAATTTATAAAATTTCAAAAAGTGGTTATTACTATTCATAACGGCTAGTTTTAATAATATTTTAATAACATATCGTTGTTTAGTGAAACTCGGTATTGCGTATTACACACGCTATCGAGGAAGGTCGCGATTGCGTGTAATGCAAGGCAAGTCAAGGATGCGTATTGTGCAAGCTCCTTTTGGTGTAGCGTAAAACACAAGACATTAATAACATTAAAAAGAATAGTTTTCATAAAATCTCGGGCTGTTACATTCTACCCCCCTTAAAATGAATTTCGCCCTCGAAATTCGTCGGGGTTATAAATAGTTTACTATTCGAAAGTTTCTTTAATAGAAACCCACATCATAAAAAGGAATACCAAAACCAATATTTAAAAACAAAAGTATGAAACGTAACGGTTACCCAAATAAACCAATCACTGGGTTTCCACGTAGGTGAAAATATGGATATGGAAGAGAAATCTAACCATCATGTTCTGATGGAGAGTGGTAGAGAACATGGCTATGGAAAAGCCAGTAATCACAAATCCATAGATTTGTGATGATATAAGGTACCATCTGATTCATCAGGTATAAGATCACTAGGACAACATTTTTGGTTTTCAAGATCATTTCCCTAAAGTTGAAAATTTGAATTAGAATAAATACTTACTTTATTTTGGTACAATCTCACTGTTGTTCCTTCCTTGAACAATTTTCACTTCATCTCTTAAATAAATGAAGTTGAATTTTTTATTCGTGAAGTGTTAGCAGATCATGTGATAGAATGACGGGTCATTCCATCTATCTCAAACAAAAGGTTAGAAAAAGTTATTAAATATACATAAGTCATTCTATAGTGAGATTAATCATATATGGTTCCTAAAATGGACTTATACTTCATATATCATACTGCTTAATATAATAAAACTAGTTTCTACTAAACAGGGACTTCCTGTAGGCCAGTGGTAGGCGATAAAGGCCAGTCACACATCGGTTGTGGGTTTGATTCCCACATCCTTGTCCGAAGCAATGGGCTGCCGTCCGTCCTGCAGGTTGTCCTTTTTCTAAAACTATATTACTATAACATCCCATAAATAATATCGAAAAAACTTCTATCTTTAAACAATACTAACTTATGTCCAACATAATCCATTTCAATCTTTAGGCTTATCCATAATACTGTAGTCCACTCTCATAACATAGTGAAAATGATTACCAGAGATTTAATACCATCGTTGATCCCCATATATCATAAGATATATCTTGTTGGACACATTCCAAACATTCAAAGGCCTTAATCTTGTACTCTCTTGAATACCCATTGAACCTTAGTGAAAACATGAATGCAGTTAAAAGTTAACACTTTCCACATACCAAAATCCTCAAAATTCTATATACTCTAACCATGATATCACTTAGTCCTTATATCAATCATGAGCTCATGAATACAATCAAACATCTCATTGTCTTCTTATCCTTTCATTATGCACTTATCATCTACATTCCAAAAGTATCTGAATAACCTTTCATGGTTACTGGTACCATTCATCATACACTTAAGGAAAGACAACAGTGTAACAATCCTTAGATGTCTCATTATTCCATGAGATTACTTATACAACATTACACATGATAAACATGTAATCATTCCACTACATTCTTAGACCATTGACCGAGCTTCAACATTTCTTTCATCTCACATATCATTTGTAGTTTCTTCATTATCATCAACATAAATACTTCCCATACGACCATACTGATTCTCTTCATGAGACTTTCCCTTAGGGAATTGGTTTGCATAATGCCCGTACATTCCACATTTAAAGCATTTAACCATTGTTGATGTCATAGCAATACCATTATCCTCATCCATGGTGTTAACTGAACCTTTTCCTTTGCACTTACTTGCTTTGTGTCCTTCTTTTCCACACCCAAAGCATCTTCCAGTTCCTTTGAAACATTCTCCTTGATGCCTCTTCCCACATGATTTACATAGGGGAAATTGAACTTTCATTCCTCTATGATCATCATGAAACTCCATCTTTCTCTTATTAGCCGAGTCAGGAAACTTACCAAATTTTACTTTATTGATCATATTATGAGATTGCTGATTCGGCATAATAATGATGTTTGGACTTCCAAATCCCATTTCATTATGAAGAATATCATTCCATTGTCTATCATATCCTCCATTATTGTGAATCATCTTGTCTCCAGCCATTTTCTAAAACCCAAAATGAATAGTGTGAGAGGAAAAAATCATGCTAGGGAAAACGACATAATAAAGGGGGAGTAACTTCAATATCTAACATCTTAGGTTAAATTATAAGATCGTTAGCGATATTCTAGGACTATAACCTATACGTATACTTAACCTTAGAGACATCCCTAGACATACCTTAGAAATATCTCTAGGGATCTCACTAAAGTTCTCGCATCCTAGTTTCCAAAGGTCGACTAAACCTTTCCTCTGATACCAACTGTAGAGACCCGAAGCTTGACGTACATGGACATTACATTACATTTGCGGAATACTTAGTACATAACAAAAACACACACACAAGGATCGTAATAGTTTAGTGTCTTTGGAAACTCGGAACGTAATCTTCTAATCGTGGTGAAAGATCTTCAATATCTCCTATAAAGATCTTCCTTTTTTTTAGTTAAAACCTTTCTTTATATCCTGGGGAAAAGAAAACATAAAAGGGTGAGCTCAAATGCTCAGTAAGGGTAAACAAAAGAAATATCAATCACATCGTATTCATAAGAACATAACATTTTGGAAATCTTAACCTGCAAAAGAGAGCATAATTTCATAACATGGGATAAATCATGGCAGTGAAATGTAATCACAATAATCATAACATAAAACATGAAACTTTGTGGCATTCACACATAATCATAGAGAATCATTTCTTGTTAGTCATGACTCATTGCCAAGACTATCTTAGTGGACAAAGTCCCTTTCTGAATCGAGTAACCCTCGTTTCAGTCCTGTTTCACTGAACCGGTATAACCTACCATTCCAGCCATGTCTATCTCATGAGATATAAAATCATTAACCAATGCATTGGAGGGAGATATAGGTCCCACCCATCTTATAATTAATCCTTTCTTATGTGTGCCACATAATCATAAAACATACATCATCGCATAACACATGTAACAAAAATGGGATTCTTGAAACATCATGACATCATAAATCAATTCATATAAGATAAAGGAATTCATAAACATAATTCCATCACAACATAGTCAAATCAATGTAAAAATATGGATAGAAACAGAACCCTTTATTATCTTAGATGGAAAATAATTTTGATAAAACACTTGAATTGAATTCTTGAGGAAAATATCCTTTCTTCTTCAAAATCAATTTCTTTTCACAAAACATCATGCAATTTTAAAAGAAAGAGATTTTATTGAAAATAGTCATGAAATCTTTTAGAGGAAGCTTAATGAAAATAAGGCTTTATAAAACAGTAGAAATCTGTTCGTGCCGTATAAGTTAAAAAAAACATTCTTCATACTTTTGTCGGAAAAGTCAAAAAGTACCTCGTACGAAAAACGACAAAAGATTCCTTTCATACGTATTACTAAAAACTCACCGAAGGGTAAAAATGGATTTAAAAAATTTTAGGTGGATGGAAATAATATTACATATTGAGTAAACATGGATGTGGATGATAAAATACACCCTAGTAAATACTTACGAATAAACAATCTCGGATAAAAATGAGATTGTGATATTTCCCTTACCTTAGGTCCAACTTGCTTTGTACGTGTCCGAACCTCCTGTATAATGATTTACATAATGTTATTTACTTATTACAGAATCATATTCATTGTTATGATATCATATATGGTTCTCTTATGGCTTTATATTACCCGGTCTTTTGTAAATTCATGTTAAAGTAGCATTTTGGGTAAAATCGTCTTATTTGTCGTTCGTGTTTTTAACTTGTAATTATTAATATGATTACTTGGATCATGATTACTTATATCCAGAATGTAAAACATGATTTATATATAATATATATTCAGAATATACACATATATATATATTATATATTGATAATGGAATGAAATACACCGTTCATGGAGACGGTAGTCCGTACGTACACATTAACACTGTTTTTGTTTCCTTATTGAATTGAATGGAATTAAGTAGATGACATACATATAAATATACATAAATCCAGTATCAATATTATGTCATATATTTCATTATTACTTGTTATATATGCTTTATAATCATTCATGAATGGTTAATGTGGAGAATGAATCTCATCGCGTCGTGGAGACGGTAGTCCGTACGTACGCACGAGCGATGATATCATTTCTATAAATATTGAATTGAATTGGAGTGGATTATACAATATATCAGAATCAATATGATGTTTTAATAAGAATGTATAGTTATTCTTTACACCATTATACCCATCCATGTAAGGTGGTGGTGGAAAATAGATTACACCACGGCGTGGAGACGGTATTCCGTACGTACGCACGCGCGGTGATTTCTTTTTCCGTAGGATGGATAGATGGTGAAATAGGGTTGTTTCATACTTATAATAACATATCAGTATATGAGTGATACTGATGTTATTACTTCATAATGAAACAACCTAAGAAGAATAAGTGGAAGAAGAAATAAAGATGAAAGAATTGGTAACGGTAATTACCTCTTCTTTGAAGCACCTTTTGGAGACCTCCTCTTAGGGAACTAAAATTGGTCTTTGAGGAAGACCAGAACCTCTAGGATGTTGCTAGGGAAGTGGAGAAGAGATTTTGGCAGAGTTTGTCCGAGCTTGAGTGCTCAAATTGGTGTGAGGAGGAGGTGGAGGAGGTGTCCTTTTATAAGGGAGGAGAGGGGCACCTTAGGAATATCTCAAAATATTATTTTATATTAAAGTCAAAATCGGTTTATAATGGTTCCAAAGGGTCTTATTTCGAAGCTAAAGTGGGGATGGGTCTAAATCCTATCAACCAATAGGATTTAGACAAGTTTAGGGTATTATTTTAACCTTATCAATTAGATTTAACTCTAAGTTAAATAATTTAACTTTTACCATGTCTTTTTGTTTTCTTTCACTATATGGTTAATAAACTTACTATAACATGCCAAAAGAACCCCAAATTGTTTATTATTAATATATATATCCTTATCTAAGTCATTTGGACGAACCATAGATTTTTAGGAATAAAATAACAATTAATAATATAATATTTGATTTAAAAACTATTTTGTGTCAATTTTGACACTATTTGATATATGATTTTTGTGAAAGTCATAACAGAATTATATGTTCGAACCAAGTTGATTAAATCAACACTAACGTATCATAGTAACCTATAAAATTAGTTTAATTCATAAAAAGTCTTAAATTACATTTATTTTGGTATTTATATTATCAATTATGTCAATATTTCATTAATAAGATAATTACTTCATCATCTTTGTGTCATAAATAAATTAAATTATTTGATGTTTAAAAATTACAAATAAAATACCATCATGTAGGAAATCTTTTTATCTTTCTAATGAATATTTACAATCGAATTTATCATATTTATAACCCCATATTAAAAATGATTTACTTTTTAAACATTGATTTTATCTATTTTAACCCTTCTTTAAATAAATTAATAATAAATGTCCTAATCCAATCCAAGTGGGCCTAAATGGTCATATTTTATTCCTAAGTTTGTTTTTGGTCGAATTAAACTTGTCCAATAGAATTAGTACATGTGTTAGGGTAATATTAATATCATATTTACCCTTAGTTACCCTATTTACTATTAACCGCGGTAAAAAAGGTAAAAAGTTACTATTCACCAAAAAAATTATTTTTATCTCATTGAACCACATTTTACTTACTGTCATCAACCGTGTCTGTCGTATTTTTGAAATTCCATTCACAGAAGCGGTAAAATTAAGTTTTATGCAAAATTCAGTTTTTAACCTACCACTTAGTTGTTTTACTATTCATCAAAAATTGAAAGTTTTCAGAAAAATACCAAAATTTCACCCTAGGCTAATTTCGATATTCTGAGTCCAAAAATGAAGTCCATTTTGAAAAATAAAATTTATATATTTCAAAAAGTGGTTATTACTATTCATAACTGCATGTTTTAATAATATTTTAATAGCATATCGTTGTTTAGTGAAACTCGGTATTGCGTATTACACACGCTATCGAGGAAGATCGTGATTGCGTGTAATGCAAGGCAAGTCAAGGATGCGTATTTTGCAAGCTCCTTTTGGTGTAGCGTACAACACAAGACATTAATAACATTAAAAAGAATAGTTTTCATAAAATCTCGGGCTGTTACAGTCAAGCTATTAACTTTTCCTCATGTTGGGTTCTTTATGTGTGAAAATATACTTCAAACTATTGTGATATGTATATATCTCACAATTTTTACCATAATGATAGTGTATCCATATTTTTAGATCAATGATTATATTTTCTTACTCAAGATCATGAGTGGGAATGTTTTGCTCATGAATTTTTAAAAATCGTGATGCATATGCTATAACACTATAATTCTGCAAAAAGACACAACCAATTCCTTTCATTGAAGCATCACTATAAAAAAAACCCATTGTTCTCTAATGAAAAAGTCAGGATAGGAGCATTTACTAATATTCTCTGTAGTTATTCAAAAACATTCTTCACACTGTTTTTTATAAAAAAATTTATAACCATTACGTGTGAGCTTGGTTAATGGGTTAGCCAACCTGGAAAAATTATGGACAAAACATCGATGATAACCTCCTAAACTAATAAAACTACAAACCTCAGTTAAAGACGTTGGTGCTGGACATTCTTGGATGTCCTTGGTCTTTCAGAAATCAATAGATATTGTATCCTTAGAGGCAATATACCAAAAAAAAGAAATACCTTGAATCCAGAATTCACACATTCTAAACATCCCATATAATTCATTTCTTCTATGATTCTATATAATAACGCACTTTCTATTTTCATGACCTTCATATCTTTTGGAGTATACCAAGATATTAACAATAAACACCACTACAAAGTCATCAATATATTACTTAAAAACACTATTCATTAGATCCATAAAGACAGAGGGTGAATTTGTTATACCCCAAGATTTTTTTATAAGTATTCTTTTTAATTTATTTGATGTCATGTGTTTTATGAATCACCAAGATTATCTTGTGCTATACACAACACCGTATTAGCTTGTAGTATATGCAACACTATTATTGGATTGTGTTACACACAATTTCAAGTTCATTTGATAGTATTAATTCTAAGCAATAGTTAGTGTATATATATATATATCCAATGTATAAATGAAATATGGTTGGATTCTGTTATACATAATGAAAAAGTAGTCTTTAACTACACGTCACCCTGACTTGGAATGCATTACACGCAATCACAACCTTCCTCAATAGCGTGTGTAGTATGCAATACCAGGTTTCACTAAACAACGATATATTATTATAATATTATTATGAACTAGCCGTTATGAATAGTATTAACTGAATTTTGAATTTTATAACATTATTATTCACCATACATATTTTCTAGAACACGGTATGAGAACAAAATAAATTTTTCGGATAAAAGAAATATTTTTTAAAAAAAAATCAGTTTTACCACCTTTTGATGGCACACCCATTTTAAATCTAATTTTTCACATGTTTATAAGTTCAATTTGAAAAAATAAAACACTTTTCTTTGAATCAGGATATAAAAATTTACTTTGGATAAATTTTTCATATTATTGTCATAACTTCTTATTTTTATGAATAGTAAAAACACGCTATATTTTAATTAAGAAACTCTTTTTTCATCGCAATAATTTATAAGGTTAGATTATCTTTTTAGTTTTTTTAATTTTAATTAGAATATATTTTTTCAATTTCATCCAATGTTGGTCATTGGAATTAATTTCTCTTTGAAATTTGTAATAAACAAGTATTAATCTTTTGATAGTTATTGTTTCTTAAAAACACGTTATTTGTTTTGATAATGGGAATTACTTTTAAAATTAATTAATTCCACTTTTATGTTTTTAATTTGGAAAAATAGACATCATTTTTGAATTTGGAATATCAAATATAGCTTATGCTGAATTCTTGGTATTTTTCTAAAAAACATCAATTTTTGATGAATAGTGAAAACACTGAGTTTTTGGTTAAAAACCTCTTTTTATTTAAATATTCATTTATATGATTTAAATTTATTTTAGGTCAAAAAAGGTACATAATACTTATATAATTTCAATGAAATTCATTCGAGTCATATAATAATAATTTTAGATTTATATAACTTGTATTGACCTTTTCACCATCTTTTACCCACCTCCTAGGAATATATATGACATATAAATCAAGATTTACATTCTGGAAGTAATTAAATCATGATATAATTAATAATAACATCAAGAACAACAAGTCTAAAAACATAAGATAAATAAGATGATTTTACCCAAGAGGTTTCTTTAACATGGGATTTACAGATGAATGGGTAATATAAAGTAATAAGTGAACCATATATGATATCAAAACAATTAATATGATTTTGTAATAAGCCAATGAAATAATTTAAATCATTATATAGGAGGTTCTGATACGTACGAGCATATCAGACCTAAGGTAAGGGAAAATCAATCAATTCTCAATTTTTATCTGAGATTGTTTATTCTTCAGAATTTACTGGGAAATATTTATCATCCACATCCTTGTTCCCTCAATATGTAATATTATTTCTATCCTCCTACAATTGTTTAAAACCAATTTTACCCTTCGGTGAGTTTTTAGTAAACGATATGAAAGGAATCTTTTTTCGTTTTTCATAAGAGGTACTTTTTGACTTTTTCGGGAAAAGTATGAGAAGAATGTTTTTTTAACTTATACGACATGAATATATTTTATGATTTCATAAAACATTATTTCCATGAAGATTCCTTTAAAAGTTTTCAAGTTTATTTTTAATCAAATTCTTTTAGATTAAAATTGTATGACATGTTAAGAAAGGAAAAATGTTTTTGAATTAAAAAATGATGTTTTCTTCAATAATGGATTTCAATTGTTCTATCAAAATTATTTTCCATCTATGATAAAATAGGGTTATGTTTCTATCCCAATTTTTACATCGATTTGATTTTTTTATGATGGAATTAATTTTATGTTGTCCATTTATCTTATATGGGTTATGTTATGATGGAATGATGTTTAAGAATCCCATTTTTATTACATGGGTTATGCTATGATAAATGATTTATGATTTTGTGGCACACATAATAATGGTTTTATTATGAGATGGGTGGGACCTATATATCCCTCCAATGCATTGGGTAATGATTTATATCTCATGAGATAGACATGGCTGGAATGGAAAGTAAATCTAGTTCAGTAATACAGGGCTGGAATGACAAGTAAACCTGGTTTAGTAAGGGACATTGTCAACTAAGATGGTCTTGGAAGCATGGCCCTGGCTACTATGGAAATCATATCATCTCCTTAATGTTTTCCATAATTAAAAGTTTTTTCCCGATGCTATTTTATCATGATTGATGTTCCATTATGATCTATGCCTTATGTACATCCATGTTTTATCTCATTGCTCAATATTTTCATGTTTAAACATTATGGTCATGTTTTTAAGTTCAAATGTATATGGTTTGTTTTATTTTCTCCATGCTTACCCTTAATGAGAATTTGAGATCACCCTTTATATGTTTTCTTTTCCCCATGATATAAAGAAAGGTTTTAGGTATAAAAACAAAAGGGGAAGATCTTTATGGGAGATGTTCAAGATCTTTCACCATGATTAGAACATTACGTTCTGAGTTTCCAAAGACACTAAACTACTATGTTCCTTTGGTGTCTATTTTTGTTATGTATTAAGTATTCCAAAAAATTAATGTAATTTCTATGTACGTCAAGTTTCAGGACTCTACATTTGGTATCAGAGGAAAGGTTTAGTTAACCTTTGGAAACTAGGATGCAAAAACTTTAGTGAGATACCTAGAGATATTTCTAAGGTATGTCTAGGGATGTCCCCAAGGATAAGTATAAGTATAGGTTATAATCCTAGAATTACGATAACGATATTAGAATTGAACCTAAGAAGTTAGATATTTAAGTTACTCCCCCTTTATTATGTTGTTTTACCTATCATGATTTTTACCTTTCACAGAATTCTTTTTTTGTTTTAGTTAATGGAGGTAACAAGAAGGAATTCAGTTAATATTGAATCGAATTGAAAAATTGGTGACTATTAGCATAGAAATTGCTTAATGCCTGGAGAGAATTATATTGTGATTATACTGAATCAATCATCGCGATATATGATTAACAAGGTGAAATTTAGTGGTATTCCTAATTCATCAAATAAGAGTAAGATAAACTTTTATGAATGTTCGCATATTAAGGAGCATAATGAAAGGAAGAATGAGATTTCTAAAGAAGGGAAGAAGAAATTTGAGGAATACCTCTAATGGAGGGACAGATGTTATCTATTTGGAGAGGAGGGTCATAGAGTGATAGACTGTTTTGGAGTTCAATGTCTTATCTACGGAGAACATGGGCATTACCCAACTCAATGCCCTGACCAAAGAGGTTACTTCTAAATCAAGGAAGTACTTATTTCATGACAATCATTAAAGATGATGGTGTTATGTGTTTATGTATTTTTATTCAAGAATAAAGTTGTTGAAGTACTTTTATGGTATATTGGAATATTTATGTATTGGTCCATTGTGGTTTCCCATAAGAATATGGCATCGGTAACCATGAAAAGTGATTGAAATATTTTTGGAAAGCAGATGATATGCGGATAATGAAGGGATAAAGAGAAACTAATATGTTTGATAGTATTCATGAGCTCATGATTGATATAAGGACTAAGTGATATCATGGATTGGGTATATAGAATTTTGGGGATTTTGGTTAGTGGAAAGTGTTAAATTTTAACTGTATTCTTGTTTTCACTATGGTTTAATGGGTATTCATTTTTCAAGAGAATACATGATTAAGGCCTTCGAATATTTGGAATGTAACCAACAAGAAATATCTTTTGATATATGGGTATAAATGTTGGTATTCACACGCTTGTTATACAGCCTCTCTGGTAATCTTTATCACAATAATATGAGATTAGACAGATGTATTTTGGATAATCCTAAAGATTACAATGGAATATGTAGGACATATGATATTATTATTTAAGAATAAAACTTGTTTTTTATATTATTTCTATAATTTTTTAATAGTATAGTTTTAGAAAATGGACAACCCATAGGACGAGCAACAACCCATCGCGTCAGAAAAGTCTGTGGGAATAAAACCCACAACCGAAGTGCGACAGGCCTTTATCTCCTACCACAGGCCTATAGAAAGTCTCTAGTTAGTAGAAACTAGTTTCATCTTATTAAGCGGTATGATAAATGAAGTATAAGTTCATTTTTTTGACTCGTATATGATTAAACTCACCACAGACAGACATATGGATATTTGATAAATTTTAATAACCTTTTGTTTGAAACAGATGGAATGACACATCATTCTACCACATGATCTTCTAACACATCATGAATAACAAATTAAACTTCATTTATTTAAGAGATGAAGTGGAAATTTTTCAAGTCATGAACAATAATGAGATTATACCAAAATTAAGAAAGAATAACTTTTAATTAAAAACATACTTCAACATTAGGGAATTTATCTTGAATGCCAAACATTTTCTCCTAGTACTCTTATATCTGAGGAATTATATGGTACCTTAGATCATCACAAATCAATGGATTTGTGATTGTTGGATTTTTCATAGCCATTTTCTCTACCACTCTCCATCAGAACATGATGGTTAGATTTTTCTTCCATATCCATATTTTTCACCTACGTTCTCCTATGTGGAAACCCAGTGATGAGTTTCTTTGGGTAACCGTTACATTTCATAATTTAGTTTTTAAAGTTAAGTATTTGTATTCCTTTTTACAATGTGGGTTTCTATTAAAAAAACCTTCATTTATTAAACCATTTACAACCCCGACGAATTTCAAGGGCGAAATTCATTTTAAGAGGGGTAGAATATAACACCCCAAGATTTTATGATAAGTATTATTTTTAATTTATTTGATTTCATCTCTTTTATGCTACACCAAGATTATCTTGTGCTATATGCAACACAGTACTAGCTTGTAGTATACACAACACAATTCTTGGATTGTGTTACACACAATGTCAGGATCGTTTGATAGTAGTCATTCTACGCAACATTGAGTGTATATATATATATATCCAATGTATAAATGAAATATGGTTGGATTCTGTTATACAAAACAACAAAGGAGTCTTTCACTACACGTCACTATGACTTGGTTTGCATTACAAGCAATCACGACCTTCCTCGATAGCGTGTGTAATACGCAATACCGGGTTTCACTAAACAATGATATATTATTATAATATTATTATGAACTAGACGTTATGAATATTATTAACTAAATTTTGAATTTTAGAACATTATTACTCATCTTACATATTTTCTAGAACATGGCATGAGAACAAAATAATTTTTTCGGATAAAAGAAGTATTTTTTAAAAAATGCAGTTTTTCCGCCTTTTGACGGGACACCCATTTTAAATCTAATTTTGGACATGTTTATAAGTTGAATTTGTCAAAATAAAACTATTTTTTGGAATCAGGATATAAAAATTTACTTTGGATAAATTTTTCATATTATTCTAATAACTTTCATATTTTGATGATTAGTAAAAACACGCTATGTTTTAATTAAAAACAACTTTTTTATCGCAATAATTTATATGGCCAGATTATCTTTTTAATTGGTTTTAAAGTTTAAATAGAATATATTTTTACCATTTAATACAATTTTGGTCATTGAAATTAATTTCACTTTGAAATTGGATATAAACATTTATCGATCTTTTGATAGTTATTGTTTCTTAAAAACACGTTATTTGTTTTGATAATGGGAATTAATTTTAAAATTAATTAATTCCACTTCTATGTTTTGAATTTGGAAAAATAGACATCATTTTTGAATTCAGAATATCAAATATAGCATATGCTGAATTTTTTGTATTTTTCTGAAAAACATCAATTTTTGATGAATAGTGAAAACACTTAGTTATTAGTTAAAACCGACTTTTTATTTAAATAATCATTTATTTTATTTAAATTTATTTTAGGAAAAAATACGTACATAATACTTATATAGGTTCAATGAAATTCATTGGAGTCATTTTATAATAATTTTAGATTTATAAATATTGTATTGAACTTTTCACCGTCTTTTACCCACCTCCTAGGATCTTTTTCAACAGTTCATAAAACCTAATTTTACCACTTCTGTGAGTTGAATTTCAAAAATACGAGAGACACAGTTAATATCATGGAGTAAATTTTGGTTCAATTAGATAAAAATATTTTTTTGGTGAATAGTAACTTTTTACTTTTATTTACCATGGTTAATGTAACACCCCAAGCTTCTACGGTAAGATTCTCATTGAATAATGTGATAGCGTGTGTTGTACGCAACATTGAGTTCTAACACACCACAACCAATCAAACTAGCCGTTATGAATAGTACTAGCAAATTTTTAAAATTTTAGAAATTTTATCTCTCAAAATGGACTTCATTTTTGGATTTGGAGTATGGAATTTATCCTAAGGTGAAATTTTGGTACTTTTAGGATAACTTTAGTATTTTGATGAATAGTGAAAATTACTAAATTTCAATTAAAAACAATTTTTTTAATCAAAATAATTAATAATGATAAATTATGAATTTGAGTGGTTTTAAAGTATATTTAGAATATATTTTTACCATTTAATACAATGTTGGTCATTGGACATAATTTCACAATTAAACCGAACATAAACAAGTATCAAGCTTTTGATAGTTATTATATCTTAAAAACACACTTTTTGTTTTGACAGCGGGAATTAATTTTAAATTAATTTCTTCCACTTATGTGTTTTGATTTTGGAAAAATGGATTCCATAATTGGAATCAGGATGTTCAAATTGTGTAAATAGGTAACTTTTATTTTTAGACATTTTGAATAATTATATCGGAAAATATTTTATTTACCATGGATAAAGGGTAAATCCGGTAAATAAGGGTTAAAAAATAATATTATAACAACAAAAATTACCCTAAAACTTTTTCTAACCTTATTGGATGATACATTTCTGACCATGGGCATCTTTGGGTCGATTTTGGACCCTATGGTGCCACTTGTAAGTGATTGGGACACTTTATTTTAATTATGTTAAAATAAATATAAAAATGACACAAGCATATATCTTTTAGAAAAACAATTTTTACATAGGTTTATATATGATAGATTTTTGACAATAAATATTCACTGTAAATATAAAAATATTTCCTACATAATGGTAGTTTATTTATAATTTTTAGACATTAAATAATTTAATTTATTTATGACACAATGGTGATGCAGTAATTACCATAATAGTGAAAAATTAAAATGATTGATATTGTAGATACCCAAATAAATATAATTTGAGACATTTTATGAATTACACTATTTTAATAGGTTAATATGACATGTTAGGAATGATTTAATTAACTTTGTTCGAAGTAATCATTCTGTTGTGATTTTTACAAAAACCAATTATTGAATAGTGTCAAAATTGACACAAAAGAGTTTTAAAAACAAATATTATATTATTAATTGATATTAAATTCCTAATAATCTAATGGTCATCCATGCAACTTATATCATGATAGGTGTATCATTAATGGACCACTTGGGGGTCTCTTTTATGTATATGGTACGTTTATTAACCATATAATATAAAATACAAAGAGACATTGTAAAGGTGAAACTAATTAACTAAGAGTTAATACTTAATGATAAGGTTAATATAGTAACCCAAACCTATCTAAATTCTATTAGTTGAGTGCTTTTCGACCCATCCCCACCTTAACCTTTAAATAATCTACTTTAGATCTATTACAAACTGAATACGAATTTATTATAAAATAATATTTCTAGCTTTTCCAAAGGTTCCCTCACCCCTCTTATAAAAGGGAACTCCCCCTTCTCATTAATTCACACCATCAAAGCCTTTTGGATGGGCCAAACTCTGACCAAATACTCTCTTAACTTCCATCACTTCATCCTAGAGGCATTTCTTTAGTCAGAAATCCAACCTACGAGACCTTTTGATCAAATCAAAAGGAAGAACCCGAAGAAGAGGAAATGATTTCACCACCCATTTCCAAGTTCCATTCATCTTCCACTTCTTCCTTCTTTGTTATTACCATTCTAAAATAATATCTCCAGTATCTTATATATATTATGATTTTATTAAAAATATGGTACATCCATATTCAGTATTCTATCCATCCTTCGAATAACATGTCACCATACGTGCGTACGTACGGCTTACCGTCTCCATGTCGTGGTGTAATTGTTATTCAATAAATTATTATTTGGATGGGTATAATAATGATGTGTAACTTATGTAAATAATAAATATAACATGATAATGATTCTGTATATATGATATACCATCCAATTATATATTATTTTAATTTCAAAAGAATGGTATTGTTGCTCGTGCGTACGTACGGACTACCGTCTCCACGAACACGATGAGATTCATTCTCCATCATATCCATTCAAGAATAATTCTCATTTGATGATTAATAATAGTATCTAATGACTTGATATCATTCTAGATATGATTAAGATACAACCTGTCCATGACAAATACATCTTACGTAACAAAACATATAAAAGAAAACGAGTAAGTTAACACCCGGAACAACGATAATACAAAGATATTACTAACAAATCAATGTTAAAAGATCATATATGATATCATATTAATGAGTATGATTCTTGTATAATTTAATAACAATTATTTCACCATTATACAAGAGGATAACCCACCCCAACCAAGGAAAAGTATAAGGTAAGGGTTTATTTCGAAATCTCTTCATTATCCGAGGTTGTTTATACTTAATAATCTACTGGGATCTCTTTATCATCCACATCCATGTTTCATAAAAATGTATTTCAAAACATTCTTACTATTTTATATATTATGGGTTATAGTAATTTATACCCTTTTTTTAATTTTTATAAGAAGTTTATAAAGGAATCTTTCTATCGTTTTCAAAACAAGGTCCTTTTTAACCTTTTCGACAAGATTAAGGTAACAATGTTTTTTTATCTTATACAGCAGGTGCAGCTATTTTCCTTCAAGGTTTACCTTACAGGATTATAATAATATTTTCAAAGAAAATGTTTTATTTTATAAATACATGACTTTTAAATGATTTAGAAATAGAAAGAGATATTTCTCTAAAAAGTGTTTTGATTTCATCTATGTCAACATCCTTTGATAGATTTAACGCTTATTTGAAGTTGATTTATTATGATACAAAACATTTCTATTGTATTGAAGGTTTTTTGTTATGTTTGACTATAGATGTGTTATTTTTATACCATTCCTGGTTTATGTATGAAGTATTTAAATTTCATATGCTATTTTTAATACTAATGTTTATGTTATGTTTAAAACTTTTCATATGGGAATGCACTGGACTTAATATGTTACGGGTGGATCCCGCTATAGCTTCTCGATGCATCGGTAGGCCTCATGAGACAAACTAGTTTCTTGGAACAAGGCCTTGAAAAATTCTTATTTGTAGTCTTGGCACGAGGCCTTGGCTATGTGGTTATGATATTCTGGCATTATGCATTCCATCATTAGGAAAGTGGTTATTAATATTGCATGTGATTATTAGATTAGTTAAATATCCATGTGAATATGTAAATTGCATTATTTCATTTTATTTTTCCATACTATGTTGAAGTTCAAGTTTAAAAGGCTTTTGTTTTATTTATACATCGCCTTAAATGTTTATGCTTATTTATTAATGTTTCCACTATATTGTTATCCTTACTGAACATCTGAGCTCACCCCTTTCAATGTTTTATTTTTCCCAGGATGTGAAGAAGTAATGTATGAATGACCTTCAGGGATAGTATGTGGGATAAGAGTGTGGAATATGAAGAAAAAATGTTGTTTTAGTTTTCATTTTTATGATGTAATGTAAGACTTATGAATATATATAGGGTTTCCAAGGCTACTAAACCAATCATTCTTTCCAGATTTGATCATTCTTGTGATCATGTCAATGTTATGTAATAATGCACCGACTCTAGGTAACTGGGGTCGGGGCGTTACAGTTGGTATCAGAGGATGTTTAGTACAAACCTTGGAAACTATATTTAGAAAAACTGTGATTATAGAACATATATTTAAGATGGAATTTGAGGATTAGTATAGAATAACTTCCTAGAATATTAGTATTATAGAGAATTTGTGAGTTTTCCAAGAAATACATCCCTGTCTGGATACGAGCAGGTAGAGGCGGCTCTGGCATAGACGTATCTAGGGGTAAAACTCAAAAACACCGCTTTGAGTTAAACTCGAATGGGAACTAGAGCATGACAATGGGCCTTGCTGCACTCTTGGTTACGACACTCCCGGGGGATATGCTTAGGATAACTCTAATTTTCATTACAAATCATAATGAAGGGTTTATGAGTATATAATTCCTCAAAGCAAACATTTTTATGATTATGGATTATATCCATAAATAGTTCAATTTATGTTTAGTATTTTATATATATGGAATTATTTATTTTAATTCATAAACTGATCTAGTTTCTGCCATTGTTTATAAATGGATCCTAGTGTAAGAAATGGAAACCGTATCAATGCACACACTCTATATAGGGATTGACATCCTGCTCAAGATAATTATAGTGGAGCTGGTGATGCAACTGGTGCTGATCATCTAATCACTATACTAGGAAAACTCACTCAGGTTATGAATAATAACCTTACCCTTATGGAGCACCCTGATCCACAGCATGGAGGATAAATGTTAGATCGATTCATGAGGCAACAACCATCAACGTTCAATGTGAGTACAAATCCCTTAGTAGCTGAGCAATCGTTAAATTCCCTAGAGAAAATATATCATGATTTGGGGAGTAATGAAAGGGAAAAAGTTATCATGGTATTTTACCGCCTCACTATAGATGTTGATCAATGGTGGTCATTGATTAAAAACACGAAAGAAAATGATGAAGTATCAAATATGGAATGGAGGCAGTTCAAAGATCTGTTTTTAAAAAATACTTTCCTCGTGACCATCGAGCAGATATGGAAAGGCAATTTCTGAGTCTGAGAAAAAAGGAGGATGAGAATGTCAAAAATATGAGGCTATCTTTACAAGGATATCATGGTATTATGGAGATTATATACGTAACCCCAGAAGTAAGATTGATCGTTTCTTTGATGGGTTAAAACCATTTCTCCGTCGAGCATTAGTCTCAAAATCCTTTTCATCGTACGAAGACATTGTCTCTTGTGCTATCAAGACTGAAAAGGAATTATCTAAGTCTTATGACCATAAAGAAAAACAAGAGAAGAAGATATCTACTGATCAATCTAGGAATGGAAATATGGGGAATAAGGGAAAGGTTGAATATCCATCCTGTGGTAAATGTGGGAAGAAACACCCCGGTACTTTCTTAAAGGGAATGGGTGTTTGTTACAATTGTGGTGAAAAAGGCCACCAAGACCGTGATTGCAAAGGGAAGAAGGAAGCTACCAATGTTCAGTGCTACAATTGCAAGGAGATGAGACCTTATGAAAATGAATTTCCTAAGCGTCAGGGGAACTTACATCAGAAAAGGACAAGGGATCATGGGCAAGCTTATGATATCACTACTGCTGAGGTAGAAGCTCTGAAAGACGTGGTGGTAGGTAATTTAATGGTTTCCTCAAGTTTTTCAAATGCATTATTTGATTCTAGATCATTAAATTGTTTCATATCTTCCAATTTTGCTAAGAAAATTACATATTTCCAATTTGATTTAACAAGGGAGTTGTCAGTTAAAACTCTTAAGGGAAGTATCATTGCCACAAAGTTTTGTGAATCAGTCCTCATTAGAGCACATAAATGTTCTTTATCTGTTGAACTAATCATCATACCTATGATTAAGTTTGATATAATCCTCGGTATGGATTGGCTTTTAGATTATGATGCAAAGATTTATTGTAAGAAGAAGGAGGTTATGATTTTTGAAGATGATGATAACGAACACCATATCATTAGAGTAGAATTGTCACCACCTAATTCTTATCTATATCCACCCCCAGTAGCTCAACTAAATTCAATTATTGGGGAGGAAGAGAATTAAATTAATTTGGGTGAGGAAAAGAATGTTCAAATAGAGTATGTACCTGTTGTGAAATAATATGTAGATGTGTTTCCGGAAGATTTACCTGGACATCATCCAGAATGAGAAGTTGAGTTTTCAGTTGATTTAATTCCTAGATCAAGGCCTATATCAAAGACCCCTTATAGAGTGGCCACTTTAGAATTAGTTGAAATACTGAAACCACTAGAGGAATTGAGTAATAATGGATTTATTCTCCCTAGTGTTTCTCTATGGGGATCCCCTATTCTTTTCGTTATAAAGAAAGATGGATCTATGAGGTTATGTATCGCCTATAGGGAGATCAATGCTATAACAATACAGAACATGTATCCCCTACCTCTCATTGATGATTTATTTGACCAACGACATGGATCTCAATACTTTTCAAAGATTGACCTTCAATCTGGATACCATCAGTTGTGTGTGAAGAAGGAAGACATTCCGAAGACAACATTTCAAACCAGGTAGGGCATTACGAGTTTACTGTAATGCCTTTTGGATTGACTAATGCACCCTCTATATTCATGGATCTGATGAAAAGAGTTTTCAAGGAATATCTCGATGAATTTGTGGTCATATTTATTGATGATATCTTGGTATACTCCAAATGCTACAAAGATCATGAAAATCACTTGCGCATTATCCTAAAGACTCTGAGAAGACATGAATTATATGGGAAGTTTAGAATGTGTGAATTCTGTCTTCAAGAGATTTCTTTTCATGGACATATTATCTCTAAAGATGGAATCTCTGTTGATCCTTATAAGACCAATGCCATCCAAGAATGGCCAGAACCTATGAGAATAACTGAGGTATGCTGTTTTATTGGTTGGGCATGTTATTATCAACGTTTCTTCTAGAATATTGCCCGATTGGCTAACTCATTAACGAAGCTCACACGTAAAGGGGTTACATTTTTTTTGGACAAAAGAGTGTGAAGAATGTTTCGAAGAACTGAAGAGAAGATTAGTCAATGCTCCTATATTGAATCTACCATCGGGGAATGATGGGTTCGTTATTTATAGTGATGCATCGAAAAAGGACTTGGTTGTGTCCTTATGCCGAATGATAGGGTTATTGCCTATGCATCACAACAATTGAGAATTCATGATAAAAACTATCCTACACATGATCTCGAGTTAGCAGCTGTGATCTTTGCTTTGAAGATATGGAGGCACTACCTCTATAGTGAAAAATGTGAGATTTATATTGATCACAAGAGTATGAAGTATATTTTCTCACAAAAATAACTCAACATGAGGCAAAGGAGATGAATTTAATTACACAAGGACTATGATTGCATGATACACTACCACTAGGGGAAGGCAAACAAGGTGGCAGCTGCTTTGAGAAGAAAAGAACATGGAGTTTTGAACAATATGAGAATTGAATGGGATCCAATTTTCATGGATCTGGTGGAGATGGACATTGGAATAACCAGGGAAGGTGAAACATCAATGATTTTTCAAATAGTTTCCAAACCATCTTTACTAGAAAGGATTAAAAGTTCTTAGGCCAATGATGAAGAATTTCAAAAGAAGATTAAAGCTGTGAATGATGGGAGATTGATAGACTTTGTGTATGAAGATGGAATTTTGAAATTCGGTAAGAGACATTGTGTTCCCGATATACCTAATCTAAAAAGGGAATTTCTGGATGATGCTCATAGTTCCAATTTCTAAATACACCCTAGGAGCACCAAAATGTATAGACATTTGATGTAACATTTTTGGTGGGACAACATGTGGAGGGAGATTGATGATTTTGTGTCAAGATGTATGGTTTGTCAACAAGTGAAAGTTGGAAGTAAACATCTTGGATGAGTCATGCAACCTCTTCCCATACCGGAGTGGAAATGGGACAATATTATGATGGACTTTGTCATGGGTCTACAAAATACTCCTAGGAGGAATGATTCAATATGGGTTATTATTGATCGTCTTAGCAAGTCAGCACATTTTCTTGCTATAAGTGATGATCTACCACTGGAACGTCTAGAAAGACTATATATTGATGAAGTTGTGAGACTTCATGGAGTACCCCCATCGATTGTTTCTGATCGTGGTCCCTGTTTTACTTCAATATTCTGGAAAAGTATTCAGAAACCATTAGATACTGAACTTCATTTGAGCACTGACTACCACCCTCAAACAGATGTAAAATCAGAAAAAACTATTCAAACCTTAGAAGACATTTTTAGTTCCTAATCACTTGACTTTCAGGGTATGTGGGATCAATATTTACCTTTGGTAGAATTTTTATATAACAATAGCTTCCATTGAAGTATTCAGATGGCACCATATGATGCATTATACGGAAAGAGATGTCGTACACCAACCTGTTGGGATGACGTAGTTGAAAGAAAACATGTAGGCCCAGAACTGGTGGAGGAAACGATGGAAAAGGTGAAGGTAATCCAAAATCACATCAAAGCAGCTCAAAGTATGCAGAATAGCTATGCTGATCATCGAAGGAAGGATTTCGAATTTCATGTCAGTGATCATGTTTTTCTGAAGGTTTCCCCATGGAAGGGAGTCATATGTTTTGGTAAAAAGGTAAATTGAGTCCCAGGTACATCGGACCTTTCGAAATTCTAGAACGATTTGGGGCTGTAGCTTACCGATTGGCAATGTCTCCAAGTCTCTCCAAAGTTCACGATGTGTTCCACGTATCTCTATTGAGGAAATACTTGCCTGACCCAATGCATGTACTCACCTATGATGAATTAGAATTGGAACCCGATATGTCTTATTGCGAAGAACCCGACATGTTTATTGATATGAGAGAACAAGTACTGATAAACCGGACGACACGTCTGGTAAATGTTTTGTGGAGAAACAATAAGATGGAAGAGGCAACATGGGAACCCGAGGAACTTATGATGAAGAACCACCCGAGTATTTTCAGGCGGTAGTATTATAGAAATTTCAAGGACAAAATTATTTGAAGGAGGGGATAATGTAACACCCCAAGCTTCTACGGTACACTTCTCTTTGAATAATGAAATCGCATGTGTTGTACGCATCATCGAGTTATAACCCACCACAACCAATCAAACTAGCCGTTATGAATAGTAATACCAAATTTTTAAAATTTTAGAAATTTTATCTCTCAAAACAGTCTTTATTTTTGGATTGGGAGTATCGAATTTATCCTAAGGTGAAATTTGTGTACTTTTCAGATAACTTTAATATGTTGATGAATAGTGAAAATTAATAAATTTTAATTAAAAACAATTTTTTTAATCAAAATAATTAATAGTGGTAAATTATGAATTTGAGTGGTTTTAAAGTATATTTAGAATATATTTTTACAATTTAATACAATGTTGGTCATTCAAAATAATTTAACAATTAAATCGAACATAAACAAAGACCAATCTTTTGATAGTTATTATATCTTAAAAAAACGCTTTTTGTTTTGACAGCGGAAATTAATTTTAAATTAATTTCTACCACTTCTGTGTTTTGAATTTGAAAAATAGATTCCATATTTGGATTCAGGATGTTCAAATTGTGTAAAAATTTCACTTTTATTTTTAGATATTTTGAATAATTACATCGGTAAATATTTTATTTACCATTGTTAAAGGGTAAATTCGGTAAATAAGGGTTAAAAATAATATTATAATAATATAAAATTACCCTAAAACGTGTCCTAACCTTATTGGTTGATACATGTCGGACCATGGTCATATTTGGGTCGATTTGGGACCCCATGGTGCCACTTATAAGTGATAGGGTCACTTTATTTTAATTAAGTAAAAATGTATAAAAAATGACACAAGCATATATCTTTTAGAAAAACAATTTTTACATAGGGTTATATATGTTAGATTTTCGACTATAAATATTCATTATAAAGATAAAAATATTTCCTACATAATTGTATTTTATTTATCATTTTAGACATTATATAAGTTAATTTATTTATGAAACATGGTGATGCAGTAATTTCCATAATAGTGAAAAATTAAAATTATTGATATTGTAGATACCAAAATAAATATAATTTTAGACTTTTTATGAATTAAAATAATTTTATAGGTTAATATGACATGTTAGGAATGATTTAATTAACTTTTTTCGAATTAATCATTATATTATGATTTTTACAAAAATAAATTATTGAATAGTTTCAAAATTGACATAAAAGAGTTTTAAAAACAAATATTATATTATTAATTGATATTAAATTCCTAAAAATCTAATGTTTTTCCAAGAGACTTATATCATGATAGGTGTATCATTAATGGGCCACTTGGGGGTCTCTTGGATTTATATAGTATGTTTATTAGCCATATAATATAAAAATTCAATGAGACATTGTAAAAGTGAAACTAATTAACTAAGAGTTAATACTTAAAGATAAGGTTAATATAGTAACCCAAACCTATCTAAATTCTATTGGTTGAGTTGTTTTCGACCCATCACCACCGTAACCTTTAAATAATCCACTTTTCAACTATTAGAAACCGAATATGTATTTATTATAAAATAATATCTCTAGCTTTTCTAAAGGTGCCCCTCACCCCTCTTATAAAAGGGCACTCCCCCTTATCATTAATTCACACCATCAAAGCCTTTGCCTCATCCAAAATCTGCCCAAATAATCTCTCAACTTCGCTAAATTCATACTAGAGTCCTTCCTTTAGTCATAATTCCAACCTAAGAGCCCTTTTGATCAAATCAAAAGGAATAACCTGAAGAAAAAGTAATTATTTCCCCACTCTTTTCCAAGTTCCTTTCTTCTTCCACTTCTTCATTATTTGTTATTACCATTATAAATTAATAAATCCAGTATCTAATATATACTGTGATGTTATTATATATATATTACAACCATATTATGTATTCTATCTATCTTTTGAATAACATGTCACCATACGTGCGTACGTACGGCTTACCGTCTCCACGTCGTGGTGTAATTGTTATTCAATAAATTATTATTTGGATGGGTATAATAATGATGTATAACTCATGTAAATAATAAATATAACATGATAATGATTCTGTATATATGATATACCATCCAATTATATATTATTTTAATATCAAAAGAATGATATTGTCGCTCGTACGTACGTATGGACTACCGTCTCCACGAACGCGATGCGATTCATTCTCCATCGTATCCATTCAACAATAATTCTCATTTGATGATTAATAATAGTATCTAAGGACTTGATATCATTCTGGATATGATTAAGATACAAGCTATCCATGACAAACACAACATACGTAACAAAATATATAAAATAAAACGGGTAAGTTAACACCCGAAACAACGATACTACAAAGATATTATTAACAAATCAATGTTAAAAGATCATATATGATATCATATTAATGTATATTATTCTTGTATAATTTAATTAAAATTATTTCACCATTATATAGGAGGATAACCTACTCCAACCAAGGGAAATTACATGGTAAGTGTAAGGACCCAATGTTTCATTAATGGAAAATCCCTCTTGATCCAGTTGAATGTCACTTTATGAAAAAATGTTTTTATAAGATGTCATCTTCTTTGGTTTTATGTTAAGAATTGTGATCATTGTTAATATAGCCATTGAATAGTGATCACATGATTAGTATAAATATAAGGCTTTAACGAACCCAATTTTACTCAGACAAAGGAAGGGATGGCCTCATCTAGTAGAATTTCCCCATACGAAGCCCATTTGTCGGAGCTCGGAAAAGAGGTGGCATCCATGGGCTTCTCCCTTGACCAAGCCCAAGCTGAGCTTCACCAAGTCAAGATCGAATGGAACCGTCTACAGGAAAAGTGGAAGTTGATAGAGATTACCACTCGAGCGGTGTTATCCGAGCCTCCCTAAGAGTCTGTCACCATCTCACACCTTACCCTTAGGTCTTATGCGGCTATTTTAAGGGGTTATGTAACAAATAAGTAGTACTATGTTCATGTACATTATTTTCGTATATAATAATGAATATAATTTCTAGTCATTTTTGATACTTTGTAAATAGATTTGAAAGTACAAATGGTGTCTCTAGTTATTATTTAATTAAGAAATATATTTTATTAAATTAAGGGATTTTTGAATTAAATAATATTTTAATAAAATAATAATATTATTATTAAATTAATTAAATATAAATGATCTTATAAATTTATGAATGCAATTAAAATGTTATATTATGGTTTGAAAGTCATTTCTGTCAAAACTCGTGAATTTTCGATAAATATTGGTTTTTATTTTAAAAGTGAAAATTAACATATTTAGAAATTTTTTTAGATAAAATAAATTTCATTTCTGGAATCAGGACATTGAAATTCTCCAATGGTGAATTTTTCATAATTTTCTGAAACAATCAAATTTTTGGGTAACAATTAAATACCGTTTAAATATATAATGTGTTTTATGGCTTCATAATGACCCAATGGTGATGTAATAAAAGACTATAATCCTTATTTTCGGCCAATATATGTTTTACCATTAAAATAAAGTGATTTTGGGTTTGTTTGACTTACTTTTCAAAGCATTAATGAACCCCTCAAGACTTCTTCAACACTTTTCCTTTTTAAATTAATTTCCATGGGAGTGTGACTCACCTCCACATAAGAAACCTTATTATTTTAATAAGTTCGGACCTTGGCCTTGTAAAATATTTTTTTCCTCTTTACGTTTCATGAAACCATGTGTAGAAACCATGCTATGGTTTGCGGTTAGGATTAGTTTAATATAAGGGGTCCCAAACCTAAATAATAAAGAATTATCTAACCTTTTCTATATAAACCCACCCAAGCTCCCACTTCCTCCACACTAAAATCCATTGGAGTTTGTCCAACCTCTGCCCTACTCTTTATAGAATCCTCCCATGGTTCCCCAAGCTCCCAATAAGCCTCTAACAATCCTCTCTCTAGCCTTTGGAAACACACTTCCAAGTAAGAGGTTTTTCTTCATTTCTCATTTTTGTCAATTTTCTCTAAGTTGTATTGCCCTTTTAATTTCAATTATGAATGTTGGGGAATGGTTTCGCACATCCCCCATACTGCCCTCTTATTGTTTTAATGATGGGATACTCCTTTCTCTCTCTTAAATGCCACCCATGTACACCCGTTATTATGTCGAAATTCTGAAAGGAACTTCTCTCTCTTCTTTTACATTCAAGAAATACCTTTGAATAATGAACCTAAATTCCATTACAATTTTTGGGAAATGTATCTATATGGCCTCCTTACTGTAAATTACATGTAAATATGATGAGGAACCACTTTCTCTCTCATCAACCATTTTTTTATGAATTCTTATGTCGCACCGTTACGCTGCCAAAATCGCTCCGATTTTCTAAGCCAATGTCATTGTATAGTGAATACCATGCTCGTTTCACCATCAAGGGTATTAACCATTATGCACATTTACTTAATGATTATAATGTTTCATTTATTAATTCCACATTCCTTTATCATGGAATAAACTATTATGTTTTATGAATCCATGTTTTATGATCCATGTGGCACACTTATGCATAAAATGAAATGTTTAAGAAGGGTGCACCCTAATAGTGCTCCAATGCATTGGGTAAAGTATAGTATCATGATACATCAGGTGCAATGAGTGTTGACTCATTCTAATTCAAGTGAAACAAGGGTTTACTCGTGCTTCATGTGCAATGAGGGTTTACTCATGCTCCATGTGCAATGAGCCTTGGCTCTTGCTAATTCAATGTTAAGTGTTGTTGCCACATTTCCATGTTATGATTATCATGATTTTTCATGCCTTTATGTTCATGTTTCATTGATGATCTATTTATATTCCTATTGTCTAACATGTATTGTACTCCTCATGTTATTTCATGTGTACTCCCTTACTGGGCATTATAGCTCACCCTTTTCTTATGAATGTCCTCAGGTTATCCCATGAAATGCTATGTACGAGGGAATGTAGTGGTCATGTAAAAAATGTTTTCAATAATGATGTTGTATTTCGTGTTTTAAGTTTTTATGTAATGTTCCTAAGCCCCAAAGACACTAAACCATTCGATCTTCTTTGTTGTATCAAGTGATGTTTTATGTAATGAATCATGTTTAAGTTGTAATAAAAAGAAGGGTGGCCATAGTTGGTATCAGAGGATAGGTTTAGTTATTTTTGGGATTAGGAAAACCCTAGTAATGCCTTAGATAAAAGACTAAGTGTAATAAAAAAATACCTAAGATTTGGTAAATACTATGTAAGTGGTTTATCAATCAAATACATCCCTGTCTGGATACGAGCAGGTAGAGGCGGCTCTGGGACATATGTATCCTAGGGGTAAAACCTGAAAACACTGCTTTGAGCTAGACTTGAACGGAAAATGGTGCACGACAACGGGCCTTGCTGCACTCTTGGTTACGACACTCCTGGGGGAAATGTTTTGATAAATTCACAATCTTGGTATGAACCCTTAATAAAGAAAAAAATGCCCCTAAGAATATATGTTAGAAAGTAGATCATGAAAATCCTAGATTGAATCCTATAGACTCATGAGTTAATGAAATTAAAGTTTATTTATATGTCATCAACTATTGTCTTTGGATTACCCTTTATGTGTTACCCCTAACATTCCTTTTATTCCAGCCAATGGCTGGTAATAGGAGGACTCGGGCTAACAACTATTGTGATGATCAGTCTGATGATTGTACTAATAAGATTCCCAATCCAATCGGAGCGGGAATCGCGAACATTGTCACACTTCTCTCTCATCTAACTCAATTTTTGAATAGAAACAATGGTCAAGAAGAACGTTCAACCCCCGCCCCCCTAAGAAAGAACAATTCGCTATCAAGAGCATCATGAGACAAGTGCCTCCTACTTTTAGTGGATCATCCGATCCCACGATCGCTGAAAAATGGATCAACTCCATTGAAAAGATCTTCTCCATCCTTCAATGTTCTGAACAAAAAAAGGTTCTCTTGGAAAATTATCATATGGAGGGTGATGCTGATCAATGGGGGATGTTGATCAAAAATATGAAGCCTAAGGAGGAGATCGAGGCTTTGGAATGGAAGGAATTCCGGAAGAAGTTTTTTGATAAATATATTCCGCGCACCCTCCGTCTTAAGATGGAAAGGGACTTCCTTTATGTTAATCAAAAAGATAACGAATCTATGGGAGCGTATGAGGAAGACTTCACAAGGATTGCACGACAAGCTTCCGGCTTTGTCGTTACCCCTGAATGCAAGTTTTATTGCATAGTTGGTGGGATGAATCCTAGCTTGTAGAAAGAATTAGTGATCCATGACTTCGACAGCTATGAAGAAATTGTCCGATGTGACCTCAAGGTTGAAATGGAGATCAAAGAATCATAGGGGTATCATGGGGACAAGAAGCGTAAGGTGGACATCAATGTGGGTGGTCCGATGGATAAATCCAATGGCGCTAAGAAGTTACAACACCCCACTTGCAAAAATTGCAGAAAGAAGCACCTTGGAAATTGCCTTAAGGGGACGAGAAAATGTTTCAGGTGTGGAAGAGAAGGGAACCTAGCTATTAACTGTCAGCAAGAAGGAGCCGCAGCTGCGACAGAGGATAAGAATGCTCCGTTCGAACCTCAACGCGTTGTTCAATGCTACAAATGCAAAGAACCGGGTCATTTTTCAAATCATTGCCCTAATCCAAGGGTTATTGGAGGCAACCAACAACCTCCAAGACAGTAAGGAAGAGATTTTTCCATCACTTCGGCTGAAGTGAACCCCGACAACGAAGTGGTGACAGGTATGCTAGTTATTCATTTTAGAATAGTGGACGTACTTTTTGATTCAGGTTCTATGCATTCTTTTATATCTCGAAAGTTTAGTAGAACAATCCCAGCACCACCACAAATCATGGAATTAAAGATGTCGGTGAGTATGGAAAATGGGGTAATCATTGCATCCCATGAATATAAGTCCTCCCCTGTTATAATATGTGGATTGAATTTCCCGGAGAACCTCGTCACAATCCATTTGGTGTAATTTGATGCAATTCTTGGCATGGATTGGCTTTTCGTATATAGAGCCAACATAAATTGTCGGGAGAGGGAAATCACACTCCATATGGAGAATCGACCCCCGATTCTATACAAGTGTCAGGAGGAATATGAATCTCCTTTAGCTCCATCATCTCAAGCATTGATATTACTGCCCTATGAGCATGCATATCTGGCTTAGATGATTGAGTCCAATGAAGAAACCATCCTTGAAGAAATTCTTATTGGGAGGGAATTCACGGAAGTGTTTCCCGAGGAACTACCTGGTCTTACTCCTAGAAGAGATGTTGAGTTCTCAACTGAACTTATACCTGGGGCATTACCAATATCCAAGACTGCATATAGAATGGCTGTTGTTGAGCTTGAAGAGCTGAAGAAACAACTACCGGAGAATCTAGATAAAGGGTTTATACGCCCAAGTGCTTCACCATGGGGTGCACCGGTCCTCTTCGTTAAGAAGAAGGATTGGTCAATGTGGATCTGCATCGATTATCATGAACATAAAAAATTCATGATAAAGAACAAGTATCCTCTCCCAAGAATCGATAACTTGTTTGATAAGTTGCGTGGAGCACAATACTTCTTCAAGGTGGACTTGCGGTCGGGATATTATCACGAAAGGGTGAAGAAGGAAGATATCCCCAAGACTTCTTTTCATACAAGGTACGGGCACTATGAATTCATAGTAATGCCTTTCGGACTCACCAATGCTCCAGAAATATTCATGGACTTGATGAATAAAGTCTTTAGAGATTACCTTGACAAATTTGTGGTATTATTTATATATGATATTCTAATATACTCCAAAACCAAGAAGAACCATGAGGAGAATTTAAGAATTGTAATAGAGACTTGGCACAAGAAGAAGCTCTATGCAAAGTACAGAAAGTGTGAGTTTTGGTTGATGGTCTCATTCTTGGGCAATATCATCACAAGCAATGGGATATCTATCGATCCCTCCAAAACAGATGAAATTTATGGATAGACGAGGCCAACATCGGTAACCGATATCCGTAGCTTCTTGGGGTTAGCTGGATATTATCGATGATTTGTGAGAAATTACTCATGATTGTCCATCCCTCTTACCAAGCTAACTCGAAAGGGAGTAAAGCCTGCTTGGAGTGATGAATGCGAAGAAAGATTCAAGGAGTTGAAAAGGAGGCTTATCACTGCACTCATGCTCACTTTACCCACAAGTGGGGAGATTTTTGTGGTATTCAGTGATGCTTCAAAGAAGGGCTTAGGATGTTTGCTGATGCAGAAGGATAATGTGATATGCAATGCCTCAAGGAAGTTGAAAATCCTTAAGAGAAACTATCCAATGCATGATATGTAGTTGGCGACGATGATCTTTGCCTTGAAAATCTGGCGGCATTATCTCTATAGAGAGAAATGTGAGATATATACTGACCACAAGAGTCTTAAATATATATTCACACAGAAAGAGCTTAATATGCGCCATAGAAGATGGATAGAGCTCATAAAGTATTATGATTGTTCAATACATTACCACCCTGGGAAAGCGAATAAGGTGGCAGATGCCCGAAGTAGAAAGTATCAAACGATTCTATCAATGATGAGAATTGAGAAGGATCCAATCTTCTTAGACTTGATGGATATGGACTTGGGAATCATAAAGAAGGGAATATCATCAATCCTTTTAGAAATTATTGCTCAACCATCTATTTTGGAAATGTTAAAGGATGCTCAAAAGGATGATGTGGGAATTCAAGAAAAAGTGGAAACTATCAAAACGGAAAATCCTCGGAGTTTAATGTTAATGAAGAAGGAATTGTGCGGTTTGTGAAAATAGTATGTGTTCCATCAATTCTAGAGATGAAGAAGGAACATCTAGATGATGCACATAGTTCAAATTTCTCTATTCACCCAGGGAGCACAAAGATGTATCGAGATCTCCAAGAAAACTTTTGGTGGGATAATATGAAGAAGGAGATCGCTGAATATACATCAATGTGCCTGGTGTGTCAGCAAGTGAAGGAAGAGAGGCAGAAGTCTAAGGGGATGATGCAACCATTGCCCATACCAGAATGGAAATGGGAGAACATCACCATGGACTTTGTCCCTGGACTTCCAAGGACATCCAAAGGAAACAATTCAATTTGGGTTGTTGTGGATCGTCTTACACAGACTGCACACTTCATTTCTATTCGAGAGGATTCCTCATTGGATCAACTAGAACAGATATATATTCAGGAAGTGGTAAGGTTTCATGGAGTACCACATTCTATTGTGTCTGACCGAGATCCAAGATTCACCTCTATGTTTTGGAAGAGTCTTCAACAAGCTCTGAATACTGAACTGAACACCAGTATGGCCTATCATCCTCAAAATGATGGCCAATCCGAGCGGACTATCCAAACACTTGAGGATATGTTGAGAGCGTTCTCAATAGACTTTAAAGTAGGATGAGATCAACATCTTCCTCTAGTTGAGTTCTCTTATAATAACAGTTTCCACTCGAGCATCCAAATGGCACCATATGAAGCCCTCTATGGGACAAGGTGTAGAAAAATGGCATGTTGGGATGAGGTCAGTGAACGTAAGCTGATTGGACCAGAAATGGTCGAAGAAATGGTGTAGAAGGTGAAAACCATTCAGAAACATATCAAGGCAGCCCAGAGTCGACAGAAGAGTTATGAAAATAATCGTCGACGAGACCATGAATTTTAAGTTCGAGACATTGTGTTTTTACGCATATATCCGTGGAAGAAGGTCATGAGGTTTGGAAAGAAATGGAAGATAAGTCCAAGGTACATTGGCCCCTTCGGGATTCTTGATCGTGTTGGGGCTGTGACCTATCGACTAGCACTTCCACCTACTTTGGCCAAGGTGCATGATGTCTTTCATGTAAACCTCTTAAGGATGTATATACTAGACCCTTCACATGTACTCTCTTTCGAGGTGGTACAATTGGAAGATGATCTTTCTTATGAGGAGCAACCAGTGAAGATATTAGATTGTAGAGAAAAAGTTCTACAAAATAAGTCAATGCCCTGTGTCAAGGTGTTGTGGAGAAACCACAAGATTAAAGAAGCGACTTTGGTGTCAGAGGATATGATGAATCTGAGTTACGGACATTTTTTTTAGTGTGGGAAAATGAAAATTTCGAGGGCAAGATTTCTTAAGGGGGGAATATTGTAATGACCCAAAGTTTCATTAATGGAAAATCCCTCTTGATCTAGTTAAATGTCACTTTATGAAAAAATGTTTTTATAAGATGTCAAATTCTTTGTTTTTATGATAAGAATTGTGACTGTTGTTAATATAGTCGTTGAATAGTGATCACATGATTAGTATAAATATAAGGCTTTAACGAACCCAATTTTACTCAGACAAAGGAAGAGATGGCCTCATCTAGTAGAATTTGCCCATACGAAGCCCATTTGTCAGAGCCCGAAAAAGAGGTGGCATCCTTGGGATTCGACCTTGACCAAGCCCAAGCTGAGCTTCACCATTTCAAGCTCAGAAAAGACCGTCTATGGGAAAATTGGAAGTTCATAGAGATTACCACTCGAGCGATGTTATCCGAGACGCCCCAAGAGTCTGTCACCATCGCACACCTTACCCTTAGGACTTAAGAAACTATTTAAAGGGGTTATGTAACAAATAAGTTGTACTATGTTCATGTACATTATTTTTTTTGTATAATAATTAATATAATTTCTAGTAATTTTTGATACATTGAAAACAGTTTTTAAAGTACAAATAGTGTTTTTAGTTATTATTTAATTAAAAAATCTATTTTATTAAATTAAGATATTTTTGAATTAAATAATATTTTAATAAAATAATAATATTACTATTAAATTAATTAAATATAAATGATCTTATAAATTTATGAATGAAATTAAAATGTTATATTAAGGTTTGAATGCCATTTCTGTCAAAACCTGTGAATTTTCGATAAATGTTGGTTTTTATTTTAAAAGTGAAAATTAACATATTTAGAAAGTTTTTTAGATAAAATAAATGTCTTTTCTAGAATCAGGACATTGAAATTATCCAACGGTGAATTTTTCATAATTTTCTGAAACAGTCAAATTTTTGGGTAAAAAATAAATACAATTTAAATATATAATGTGTTTTTATGACATCATAATAAGCCAATGGTGATGTAATAAAATACTATAATCCTTATGTTCTGCGAATCTATGTTTTACCATTAAAATAAAGTGATTTTGGGTTTGTTTGATTTACTTTTCAATGTATTAATGAACCCCTCAAGACTTATTCAACACTTTTACTTTTTAAATTAATTTCCATGGGAGTGTGACTCACCTCCACATAAGCAACCTTATTATTTTAATATGTTAGGACGTTGGACATGTAAAATATATTTTTCCACTTTCCTTTTCAAGAAACCATGGGCCAAAACCATGGGATGGTTTGTGGTTTGGATTAATTTAATACAAGGGTTCCCAAACCAAAATAATAAAGAATTCTCTCACCATTCCTATATAAACCCACCCGTGATCCCACATTATCCTCACTAAAATAATTTTTAGTTCTTCCAAATTCTTCCCCACTCTCTCTATAATCCTCTGAAGGTTCCCCACTCTCCCAAGAAGCCTCTCACAAGCCTCTCTCTAGCCTTTGGAAGCACACTTCAAAGTAAGGATTTTTTTCTTCCTTTCTCATTTTTGTCAATTTGTTTTAAGTTATATTTCCCTTTTAATTTCAATTATGAATGTTTGGGTATGGTTAAAAACCTCCCCCATACTACCCTATTATTGTTTGAATGATGGGAGACTCATTTCTCTCTCATTAAATGCCTCCCATGTACACCCGTTACTATACCGAAATTCTGAAAGGAACTTCTCTCTCTTCTTTTACATTCAAGCAATACTCTTTTATCATGAACCTAAATTCCATTAAAATTATTGGGAAATGTGTATATATGGCCTCCTTAATTTCCATTACATGTAAATATGATGATGAACCCCTTTCTCTATCATCAACCATTTTTTATGAATTCTTATGTCACGCCGTTACGCTGCCGAAATCACTCCAATTTTCTAAGACAATGTCATTGTGTAGTGAATACCATGCCCATTTTTCCATCAAGGGTATTCATCTTTATGCACATTTTCTTATTGACTATAAAGTTTAATTTATGAATTAAACATTCCTTTATCATGGAATAAATGATTATGTTTTATGAATCCATGTTTTATGATCCATGTGGCACACTTGTTCATGAAATGAAATGTTTAAGAAGGGTGTGCCCTTATAGCGCTCCAATGCATTGGGTAAAGTATAGTATCATGGTAAGTCATGTGCAATGAGTTTTGACTCATGCTAATTCAAGTGTATCGATGGTTTACTCGTGCTTCATGTGCAATGAGGGTTTACTCATGCTCCATGTGCAATGAGCCCTGGCTCATGCTAATTCAATGTTATGTGTTGTTGCCACATTTCCATGTTATGATTATCATGAATTATCATGCCTTTATGTTCATGTTTATTTTATTCTATATTGATATTCTTATTGTCTAACATGTATTGTACTCCTCATTTTATTCCATGTGTACTCCCTTACTGGGCTTTATATCTCACCATTTTCTTATGCATGTCCTCAGGTTATCCCATGCAATGCTAAGTATGAGGGAATGTAGTGGTCATGTAAAGGACGTTTTCAATAAAGATGTTGTATTTCATGTTTTAAGTTTTTATATAATGATCCTAAGCCCCAAAGACAATAAACCTCTCGATCTTCTTTCTTGTATCAAGTGATGTTTTATGTAATGAATCATGTTTAAGTTGTAATAAAAAGTAGGGTAGTCATAGTAAGGGTTTATTTCTCAATATCTTCATTATTCGAGGTTGTTTATACGTAATAATCTACTAGGATCTCTTTATCATCCGCATCCATGTTTATTAAAAATGTATTTCAAAACTTCCTTACTATTTTACAGAATATGGTTTAATGTCATTTATACCCTTGTTTGACTTTTTATAAGAAGTTTATAAAAAAATCTTTCCGTCGTTTTCCAAAAAAGGTCCTTTTTAACCTTTTCGAAAAAATTAAGGCAAGAATGTTTTTTTAACTTATACGGCGGGTGTAGCTATTTTCCGTCGATGCTTCCCTTACAAGCTTATATGAATATTTTCAAACAAAATGTTTTATTTTATAAATATATGACTCTTAAATTATTTCAAAATAGAAAGAGATATTTCTCTGAAAAGAGTTTTGATTTCATCTATTTCAACATCCTTTGATGGATTTTATGCTTATTTGAAGTTGATTTATTATGATACAAAACGTTTATATTGTATTTAATGTTTTGTGATATGTTTGACTGTGGATGTGTTATTTTTATACCATTCATGGTTTATGTATGAAGTATTTACATTTCATATGCTATTTTTAATACGAATGTTTATGTTATGTTTAAACCTTTTCATATGGGAATGCACTGGACTTAATATGTCACGGGTGGATCCCACTATAGCTTCTCGATGCATCAGTAGGTCTCATGAGAAAAACTAGTTTCTTGGAACAAGGCCTTGAAAAAATCTTATTTGTAGTCTTGGCATGAGGCCTTGGCTATGTGGTTATGATAGTCTGGCATTATGCATTCCATCATTATGAAAGTGGTTATTAATATTGCATGTGATTATTCGATTAGTAGAATATCCATGTGAATAAGTAAATGGCATTATTTCATCTTATTTCGCCACACTATGTTGAAGTTCAAGTTTAAAAGGCTTTTGTTTTAGTTATACAATGCCTTAAATGTTTATGCTTATTTATGAAAGTTTCTGCTATATTGTTATCCTTACTGAGCATCTGATATCAGCCCTTTCAATATTTTATTTTTCCCAGGATTCGAAGAATTAATTTATGATTGACCTGCAGGGATAGTATGTGGGATAAGAGTGTGCACTATGAAGAAAATTTGTTGTTGTAGTTTTCATTTTTATGATATAATGTAAGACATATTAATATATCTAGTGTTTACAAGGCTACTAAATATCGGTATTTCGAGATTTGATCATTCTTGTGATCATGCCAATTTTTTTGTAATAATGCACAGACTCTGGGTAACTGGGGTGGGGGCGTTACAGTTAGAGGAAAATAGGGCCATTCAAGGTTAAAAGAATATTATAATAATTCAAAATTACAGTAACACTTTTTCAAACCTTGTTTGATGATTAATGGCCGACCATGGGAATCCTTTGGTCTATTTTGGGACCCCATGGAGCCACTTATGAATGACAACGACACATTAGATTAATTAATTTAATGTAAATACAAAATTGGCATTAACAAAAATCCTTTAGTAATTAATTTTTATAAGGGGCTATATAAATTATCTTTTCCAATATAAATATTTATTGGAAAGCTAAAACGATTTCCTACATGTTGGTATTTTTTTTATAATTTTTAAACATCAAATAATTTAAATTATTTATGACACAATAATGATGCAGTATTTACATCATTAATAAATGATTTAAATAAATAAGATTATAATGATTAAAATATTATCCAAAACCTGTCCAATTCTTATTGGATGATTTTATTTGGAATATGAGTCATCTTATCATCGGCATTAATGTGTTTTGGACCTCTTGAAACCGTAGATATGTTTATCATAAAATAATTTTTTCACACTTCCCTAAAGATCCCCTCCTCTCCCTTATAAAAGGATACCACTTCTATGAAATTCCTCAGAATTCTCAAGACATTTGGCTCATCCAAACTCTACCCAAATAATCTCCCAAAATCCCTCTCCTCCCCAAAAAAGTCTTACATTTGGCATAAGACACTTCATGATATCCTTTTGGTTCAAACCAAAAGAAGTTGCCCAAATTAAAGGTAATATTTTCTCTTAAGTTGTTTTCTTTATTCTACTTCTCCAACCCCTAAACTATTTTTAATCCTTTCTTTTGTAACAAAAACAGTATCCGAAAAATACTATGATGTTTTTATGATATGTATTATATCTACACTTACACACACCTCCATCTAATTGATGATGAACATAATGTTTCTCTGGATGGAAAAATAACACCTCACAAAACGATGATTGTTCGATTTTATCCTACCGCCTCTCATGGTGGCCATTATGATGACACTATATTTATATATGATATATATTATGTTTAATATTGTCTTATGATTCTTTAATTCCCAATTATATCAACCCTCTATGGTTTCAATAGTCTATAAATACGGTAATCTCATTTGAGGAACTGCGGACTACCGCCCCCTCAAAATGATGTGATTCGTTAATGCCTTATGTGGAATGTATAAAGGATGGAGTTAATGATATTATATATGATATTATACTGGAATTATAATAAACCTATGCCATTAAAATAATAAATATAAACAAATGTAGCCTTCATGCGTACGTGCGGTTTACCGTTTCCATGAACGGTGCATTTCATTTCTTACCTCCATATGATATATACTATTATAAATACATGTATATGATGGATATATAATGAATATATATGATATATAAATCATGACTTACATTCTGGAAGTATGAAAATCATGATATAAGTAATAATAACATCAAGAACAACAAGTCCAAACATGTACGATAAATAAGATGATTTTACCCAAAACATTGGTTTATCATTGGATTTACAAAATAACAGGTAATATAAAGTCATATGTGACCATATATGATATCATAATAATGAATATGATTCTTTAATAATTCAATTACATTATTTAAATCATTATACATGAGAATCTGATACGTACGATGCATATCAGACCTAAGGTAAGGGAAAATCTTTCAAATCTCAATTTTTATCCAAGATTGTTTATACTTAAGAATTTACTGGGCAATATTTATCATCCACATCCATGTTACCTCAATATGTAATATAATTTATATCCTCATACAATTTTTTAAAACCAATTCTACCCATCGGTGAGTTTTTTTTAAATGATATGAAAGGAATATTTTGTCGTTTTTCGTACGAGGTACTTATTGACTATTTCGGCCATAGTACGAGAAGAATGTTTTTTTAACTTATACGGAATGAATAGATTTTATGATTTGATAAAACATTATTTCCATGAATCTTCCTTTACAATTTTTAAAGTTTATTTTTAATCAACTTCTTTTAGTTTAAAATTGTATGACATGTTAAGAAAGGAAAAATGTTTTTGAAGTACAAAGGATATTTTCCTCAAGAATGGAGTTCAAGTGTTTTATCAAAATAAATTTCCTTCTAAGATAAAATAGGGTTCTGTTTCTATCCATATTTTTACATTGATTTGATTGTTTTATAACGGAATTAATTTTACGTTGACCTTTTATCTTATATGGGTTATGTTATGATGGCATGATGTTTAAGAATCCCATTTTTATTACATGGGTTATGCTCTGATGTATGATATATGATTTTGGGGAACACATAAGAATGGTTTCATTATAAGATGGGTGAGACCTATATCTCCTTCCAATGCATTGGGTAAATATTTATATCTCATGAGATAGACATGGCTAGAATGGTAGGTAAATATGGTCCAGTAATACAGGGCTGGAACGACAAGTAAACCCAGTTCAGTAAGGGACATTGTCCACTAAGATGGTCTTGGAAGCAATGCCTTGGCTACTATGGAAATCATATCATGTGCTTAATGATTTTACACAATTAAAAGTTTTATTCCCATGCAATTTTATTATTATTGATGTTCCATTATGATCTTTGCCTTATGTACTTCCATGTTTTATCTCATTGCTCAAGATTTTCATGTTTAAAAATTATGGTCATTTTTTTAGTTCAAATGTATACACTTTGTCTTATTTTCTCCATGCTTACCCTTACTGAGCATTTGAGCTCACCCTTTATATGTTTTCATTTCCCCAGGATATAAAGAAAGGTTTTAGGTAAGAAAACAAAAGGGGAAGATCATTATGGGAGATGTTGAAGATCTTTCTCTGCGATTAGAAGATTACGTTCCAAGTTTCCAAAGACAATAAACTATTATGGTCCTTTGGTGCATGTCTCTGTTATGTATGATGTATTCCAAAAAAGTAATGTAATGACTATGTACATCAAGATTCGGGCCTCTACAGTTGGTTTCAGGGGAAAGGATTAGTTAATCTTTGGAAAATAGGATGCGAAAACTTTAGTGCGATCCCTAGAGATATTTCTAAGGTATGTATAGGGATTTCCCTATGGTTAAGTATAAGTATAGGTTATAATCCTAGAATTATGGTAACGATATTAGAATTAAACATAAGATGTTAGATATTGAAGTTACTCTCCCTTTATTATGTTGTTTTACCTATCATGATTATTTCGTCTCACATAATTATTTTTGTGTTTTAGTCATTGGAGGGAACTAGAAGGAATTTGGTTAACATTGAATAGAATGAAAAAATTTGTGACTATGAGCAACGAAATTGTTTAATGCCTAAAGAGAATGATATTGTGATTATGCCGAATCAGTCATCGCGATATATGATTAACAAGGTGACATTTAATGGAATTCCTAATTCATCAAATAAAGGGATGATATACATTTATGCATGTTCACATGTTAAGGAGAATAAATAAAGGAAGATGGAGATTTCTAAAGTAGGGAGGAAGAACCTTGAGGAATACCTCAATTAGAGGGGAATATGATATCTGTGTGGAGAGAAAGGTCATAGAGTGATAGACTGTTATGGAGTTCAATGTCTTATCTGTGGAGAAAATGGGCATTACCCAACTCAATTCCCTGACCTAGGAGTTTACTTCTAAATTAAGGAAGGACTTATTACATGAAAATCATTGAAGATGATGGTTTTAAGTGTTTATGTATTGGTATTCAAGAATAATGTTGTTGAGGTACTTTTTTGGTATATTGGAATATCTATGTATTGGTATATTGTGGTTTTCCATAAGAATATGGCATCAGTAACCATGAAATGTGATTGAAATATTTTTGGAAAGTAGATGATATGTACATAATGAAGGGATAAAGAGAAAATAATATGTTTGATAGTATTAATTATCTCATGATTGATATAAGGAATAAGTGATATCATGGTTTGAGTATATAGAATTTTGGGGATTTTGGTATGTTGAAAGTGTTAACTTTTAACTGCATTGATATTTTCACTAAGGTTTAATGGGTATTCATTTTTTAAGAGAATACATGATTAAGGCCTTCTATTGTTAATAATGTAACCAACAAGACATATCTTATGATTTATGGGGATAAATTTTGGTATTCACATGCTTGTTATATGACCTCTCTGGTATTCTTTTTCACTATAATATTATATTAGAAAGATGTATTTTGGATAAGAATAAAGATTAGAATAAATTATGTAGGACATAAGATATTATTATTTAAGGATAGAATTTATTTTTTGAGTTTATTTCTAGAATGTTTTAATAGTATAGTTTTAGAAAATGGTAAACCCATAGGATGAGCGACATCCATCGCGTCGGACAAGGGTGTGGGAATCAAACCCACAACTAAAGTGTGACATACCTTTATCGCCTACCACTAGCCTACAGGAAGTCCCTGGTTAGTAGAAACTAGTTTTATTTTATTATGTGGTATGATATATGAAGTATAAATTCTTTTATTTGAATCGTATACGATTAAACTCACCATAGATGGACTTATGTATATTTGATAACTTTTATTAACATTTTGTTAGAAATAGATGAAATGACCCATCATTCTACCACATGATCTGCTAACACTTCATGAATAACAAATTCAACTTCATTTATTTAAGAGATGAAGTGAAAATTGTTCAAGGAATGAACAACAACGATATTGTACCAAAATCAAGTAAGAATAAATTTCAATTCAAAAATACATCAACATTAGGGAAATTATCTTGAATGCCAAAAATGTTGTCCTAGTACTCTATATATGAGGAATTAGATGGTAACTTTGATCATCACAAATCTATGGATTTGGGATTGTTGGCTTTTTCATAGCCATGTTCTCTACTACTCTCCATCCGAACTTGATGGTTATATTTTTCTTCCATATCCATAATTTTCACCTATGTTCTCATATTTGGAAACCCGGTGATGAGTTACTTTGGGTAACCATTACATTTCATAATTTTTTTTAAAGTTTTGTTTTGGTATTCCTTTTTACGATGTGGGTTTCTATTAAATAAACATTCAAGTATTAAACCATTTATAACCTCGACGAATTTCGAGGGCAAAATTCATTTTAAGGGGGGTCGAATGTAACACCCCAATATTTTTTGATATGTATTCTTTTTAATTTATTTGATGACATGTGTTTTATGATACACCAAGATTATCTTTTTCTATACGCAACACTGTATTAGTTTGTAGTATACACAACACTATTCTTGGATTGTGTTACACACAATTTCATGTTCGTTTGATAGTAGTCATTCTACGCAACATTGAGTGTGTATATATATATATATATCCAATGTATTAATGAAATATTGTTGGATTCTGTTATACAAAACAACAAATGAGTCTTGCACTACACGTCACCCTGACTTGGCTTGCATTACACGCAATCACGATCTTCCTCGATAGCGTGTGTAGTACGCAATACCGGGTTTCACTAAACAATGATATATTATTATAATATTATTATGAACTAGCCTTTATGAATAGTATTTACTAAAATTTTTATTTTATAACATTATTATTCATCTTACATATTATCTAGAACTTGGTATGAGAACAAAATAAATTTTTCGGATAAAACAACTATTTAAAAAAAAAATCAGTTTTACCGCCTTTTGATATAGCACCCATATTAAATATAATTTTTGACATGTTTATAAGTTCAATTTGAAAAAATAAAACTCTTTTTTGGAATCAGAATATAAAAATTTACTTTGGATAAATTTTTCATATTATTCTGATAACCTTCATATTTTGATGAATAGTAAAAACACGCTATATTTTTTTTATAACAACTTTTTTCATCACAATAATTTATATCGATATATTAAATTTTTAATTGGTTTGATAGTGTAATTAGAATATTTTGTCACCATTTAATCTAATTTTGGTCATTTGAATTAATTTCACTTTGAAATTGGACATAAACAAGTGTCAATCTTTTGATAGTTATTGTTTCTTAAAAACACGTTATTTATTTTGATAACGGGAATTAATTTTAAAATTAATTAATTCCACTTATATGTTTTGAATATGAAAAAATAGACATCATTTTTTAATTTAGAATACCAAATATAGCTTATGCTGAAAATTTGGTATTTTTCTGTAAAACTTCAATTTGTGATGAATAGTGAAAACACTGAGTTTTTGGTTAAAACATAATTATTATTTAAATAATAAATATTTGATTTTAATTTATTTTAGGTCAAAATAGGTAAATAATACTTATATATGTTCAATGAAATTGATTGGAGTCTTTTTATAATAATTTTAGATTTATAAAAATTGTATCGAACTTTTCACAATCTTTTACCCACCTCCCAGGAGCTTTTGAAGTTTTTCATAAAACATAATTTTACCGCTTCTGTGAGTTGAATTTCGAAAATCAGATTGACACAGTTAACATCAAGGAGTAAAATTTGGTTCAATTAGATAAAAATAATTTTTGGTGAATAGTACCTTTTTAGATTTATTTACCACGGTTAAAAGTAAATAGGGTAATTCAAGATTAAAAGAATGTTATAATAATTCAAAATTACCTTAATAGTTGTCCAAAACTTATTGTATGAGTAATGGCTGACCATCGATATCCTTGGGTTGATTTTCCGACCCCATGGAGCCACTTATGAAATACAATGACACATTAGATTAATTACTTTAATGTAAAGACAAAATTGGGATTAACAAAAACCCATTAGTTATTAATTTTTATAAGGGGATATATAAATTATATTTTCCACTATAAATATTAATTGGAATGAAAAAAATATTTCCTAAATTTTGGTATTTTTTATAATTTTTTAGATATCAAAAAAATTATATTATTTATAACACAATAATGATGTTGGATTTACCTCAGTAATAAATGATTTAAAGAAATAAGATTATAATGATAAAAATATTATCCAAAACCTATCCAATTCCTATTGGATGGTTTTATTTAGAATATGAGTCATCTTATCATTGAAATTAATGTGTTTTGGACCTTTTTAAACAGAAGATATGTTTATAATAAAATAATTTTTTCACACTTTCTTAAAGAGCCCCTCCTCTCCCTTATAAAAGGTGACCACATATATGCAATTCCACACACCTATCCAGCATTTTGGCTCCTCCAAACTCTTCCCAAATAAGCTCCCAACATCCCTCTCCTCCCCCTAGAAGCCTTACATTAGGCAGAAAGAACATCAAGAAGTCCTTTTGGTTCAAACCAAAGGAAGTTACCCAAATTAAAGGTAATAGTTTCTCTTAAATTGTTTTTTTATTCTACTTCTCCAACCCCTAAACTCTTTTTAATCCTTTCTTTTGTAACAAAACCAATATCCTCAAAGTACTAGGATGTTGTTATGAAAATTATTAGAACTACACTTACACACACCTCCTTCTAATGGATGAAGAACATAATGTTTCTGTTGATGGAAAACAAACGCCTCACGAAATGATGATTGTTAGATTTTTTCCTACAGCCTCTCATGGTGGCCATTATGATGGAACTGTATTTATATATGATATATATTATGTTTATGATTTCCTAATTCTTCTTTAATTCAAAATTATATCAACCCTTTATGGTTTCCATAGTCGGTAAATACGATAATCTCATTTGAGAAAGTGGGGACTACCGCCCCCTCAAAGTGATGTGATTCGTTAATGACTTATGTGGAATGTATAAAGGATGGAGTTAATGATATTATATATGATATTATACTAGAATTATAATATACCAATTTTGTTAATATAATAAATAGAAATGAAAGTAGCGTTCATGCATACGTACGGTTTACCGTCTCCATGAACGGTGCATTTCATTTCTTACCTCCATATGTTTTGTAATATTATAAATACATTTATATGCTGGATATATAATGAATATATATGATATATAAATCATTATTTACATTCTGGAGGTAAGTAAATCATGATATAAATAATAATAACCTCATGAACAACAAGCCCAAACATATACGATAAATAAGATGATTTTACCCAAAACTGTTGCATTAACATGGGATTTACAAAAGAACGGGTAATATAATGTCATAAGTGAACCATATATGATATCAAAACAATGAATATGATTCGTTAATAAGTCAGTGACAGTATTTAAATCATTATACAAGAGGGTTGTGTCACGAACCAACCCGGGTCAACCCTGAACCGGTCACCCGAGCCGGTCCGCGACATGGCCCGAGAGGCGTTCCTGATCCTCCCGTGTTGGCGACAAGCGCCAGGGCATCAACAGAGGCTGTGGGAATGATTTCTCCCAATATAAATAAATAAAACAACAGGAATAAAAAAGATAAGTGCAGAAAATGTAAACCAAACAATGTGACTAAACAGAAATAGGAGAAAAATAAAACTGACCAAACACGACGTCCGAACAAACTCCGTGCGACCTTGCTGGTCGCTCACTGACTCAACGATAAAGTGTCGCCCTAGGCGAGCACACTCAAGATATAGCCTGCACAAACACTAAAAATAGAAAATAACTATAGGTGTGAGTATTAAAACTCAGTAGGCTAGCCAGATATCTATTCCCAATGCACTACCATTAAAATAAAAGAAACATCATTTCAAGTTTGAACTACAATTTATAAAATTATGTTTTTATAATATTCTACTTAAAAACAAAGTACGAAAAATTTCCCTTAGCCATTTCCAAATTTGGGTTCATTTCATTAGTGACAATGACATTTTAGGAAAGGGGAAAGTGATGTTTTAAATTTTCAAATTTGTACAAAGGGGGATTAGACACTTCCATTTGAAAACAATTTTTAGAAACCTAATCAAAAGAAATTTATCACTTTCCAAGGAAAAAAATACACCAGAATGCACAAAGTAAAACATACAGTAAGGGAAATTTAGGTATACATGTGAGCAACAAAAGCTGAATAGACATGGATGAACCTAGGAGATCGAGAATAAACCAGAAGACACCAATACATGAGAAATCATCCTTATCGACATGACACGATGAAATAAAAACTCACAATATGCTCGACCATCCACTCTTGGTCAGGTCGAGGGAAAATCCCATAGTAATAAACCCAATATATCCACCTACTATGGGCCACTGGTCAGTACCATAACCTACCAGTGCAACAATCATTCTTAGAATATTCTCTCAATATGCCAGATTCCCATGTCTGAAGTGTTTGGAAAAAAAGGGGTGAGCCAACCGATGCAAGCCGAGCATCGAATCAGATATATCTTTATATAAATCACAACATACAACACCTTGAGCCACTCAATAGAAAAACCTCATGCCTTTAACAACTCATGTACTTGAGAGCCGCCAAGAGCGGCCTCCCAAACAATCAATTGGGACCAAGGCATGAGAGTTGTCCTAAGAGGGATTTTATCAAAACATTTTCATCTCTTTCTATAAAGTGCCAAACGGGCATTTAATACATTTACAATCAATACTCAAAAAAAGTACAACTTCATTATAAGACAAAACCCAGTTTAAAACCATTTAAAGAACCCAAAAAAACACTACTTCACAGGCTGACAATACTCTTATAAACCAAACCAAAACAAAATATTTTATTTTTTCCAAATAACCTTTAAGAGCCAACCAGACAACTTCAAATAAAGAACCAAAGTACTTGTTCACGCTTCAAAGAAATCAATTCTCATTAAACCAGAACTCTATTTTATATTCCATAAATTATGTTTAAAATCCAAACGATCATTATTTCATTATTAGGTGTCCGCTCATCAAAAGGATGTTTCATGTGTTGTGTATAAAATAATCGGCTCCTTTTGACACTATATAGCCATTTAAAAATTAACCCTCTTATATTAAAAATTAATTATCGTAAATTATCTCATATTTATTAAAATTAATAAAATATTTATTTTGAAAATTTAGGTTGCGCATGGAGCATGAAAAAATATAACTTAAATTTTAAGAGCAGTGCAAAGGGAACCTACCTCAAGATCAAAGCGCGATGACAAAACAACTTTGGAACCAATGCGTGATGACACAACGTGTGTCCGAAACCACATGATAAAGTCTACCACTCTGCATAATAAATATCGAGGACTTAGACACATCCAAAAACACACTAGAGCATGTGAAACCAAGCGGAGAGAATAAACACTCACCTTGGAACTGAAGCGCGACAACAACGGAACCTCGGAAACAAGGTGCGACGATGGAGCTCACTCCAAAACGCCCTGTGCGGGACCTAAAAGTCCTAATCCAACAAATAAAAACCCACCGTCAATTAAAACCCATGAACCAACAAGAATACGATGATAAAGATAATAATAATAATAATAATAATAATAATGATAATAATAACAACAGAATAATAATATTAATAATAAATAATAATAATAAATACAAAATAGTAATAAGAATAATAATAATAATAATATTAATATTAATATTAATAATGATAACAAAAGAAAAAATAAATAAAATTAAATAAAAGAAACCTTGTCGGGGGATGATATGCGGGCTGGAGCAAGGGAGGAGAGGAGGATAGGGGTTCGGCTGCTGGTGCTGCGGATAGCGGAGGCGAGGCGGACTGGGTGTGGGCCGGCTGGGGTGCCGGTTGGTGCTGCTGTGGTCGAGTGTTGCAAGGGAGAAGAAGGTCTCGTGCTGGGTGAGTGTCGGATGAAGGAGGCAGGGGGTGCAGAATAAGGCAGGAGGAGCGGTGGTGCTATGGTTCAGGAAAGAGGGAGCAGAGATGGAGGCCAGCCGGCCGGGCAGACACATCAGAGGGCGAGGCGCCGGGCTGTGCGCGCTGGACAGGGAGTGCGGGCTGGCTGCTGAGGAGGCCGAGTGGGGCTGTCGTCGCTGCCGAAGGGAAGGAGAAACATGAGGTCCTGCTGCTCGTCTGTTGTGCGGCATGGAGGAGAGGAGGGTGCAGCAGCTGGTCGGGCGCTGCAGGGGTGTGGGGTGCCGACGGTGCGACGGTGCGACAGGGAGAATCCGGGTAGGAGGGGGCTAAGGCGGACAGCGGGGGGGGGGGGGAGAGAAAAGGGAGAGATAGAGAGAGGGTGGCGGCGCTATAGGTGTCGGGTGAGAGAAAATAAATAAAAAGGGGGCCGCTAGGGTTAGAGGGGTAGGAAAGAAAAAAAAATAAAAATAAAAATAAAAACAAGAAAGAAAAATAAAGCAAATCAAAATAATAAAGAAATGATAATCTATGATAATAATAATAATAATGAAGTTCAAAGTATAACATAATATAAAATTCATTATACAAAACTAATGACAATAATTCTATAAATAATAATAATAGAAATAATCATAATATTAAAATTAATTCGAACATTCATTTCATTTATAAGATTTATAATAACAAAATAATAATCATAAGTTTTTCAATCTTATTCGTAAAATTTAATAACAATAATAATAATAATAATAATTGAAATTCCAATAGCTTAATAATAATAACCCAAGTGGTCGCACGGGTACCGGGGTTACCACACAACTCCTGCTAACTGTGCAGTGCCCGCACACCGAACTTAATAATAATTACCACCACCACATGACGATAAAATTTAAAAATAATAAAAGTATTTATTTAATTTTTATTATAATAATATAATTCTTAATGGTAAACGTTTTTAAACGACGCAATAGTAACATTTATTTTTAATCGTAATAAAATATATAATTAAAAACATGTTTTAATTTTTTTTTTCAAAGACGAACAGGGCGTGCAGTGTTGGGTGAAGCCGCGCGGGTTCCTCAAACGCGCTCCGGCCAAGCACCAATGACGTCAACCCAAAACACACACTTTTTAACATAAACTCAAAAATATCATCCGAGACTAAACCTGAAGCCCAACAAAAATATATAAAGCCAAAGAGATCATAATATAAAATAAACAACTGGGTCAGGGTGTGACAATTCTCCCCACAATAACGCTTTCCGCCCTCGGAAAGCCACAACACCATCGAGTCGATCGATCAACACCTAGGGATTCCACACAACATGATCCAACCTCTTATCCCAAGTACATCACACCGTCTACCAGCGGGACTGAACCTCATTGCCTAAAATAAATCACTAACAAAGGGGGGCCTGAATGGGCTCCCCACCATAAGAACTCGACTAGCATTCGATAACAACTTAAGAGAAAACCTAGAGAGACGGTGGGTCTCCCCACCATAAAGAACCAACCTACTAGCGCCCAACCAGAAGACCAATTTAGACATGTATCAGGCCTTACCAAAGCTAGAAAGAGTACAATAAGAACAATTAAAACATTCACTACCGTCTGAATGGGATAAGAAATTAATCAAAACTCCATACGAACTGTAAACCCTAACCCCATGGGCGAGGAGGGTGGGCCCAAGGATCAAATAACTGAAACTACGACACACGACTACTCATGACCCAACACTTTGGGATGGACACAAACCATGGCCGCAACTGATTTACATCAGTGGCCCATTCAAGGTCAATGATCAGCAACATGCATCCAAGAGGCACGATTCCTGACACTACGCGAGGGATAAGTCCATCACGTGCTTTGAGACAAGAGGAAAACTACAAAGATAGAGAAAATAGAGCATCACCAAATCTATCTCAGCACGACGATAGTGGAACAACTTTAACCAGACTCCTTGAAATTCCCCCCCCCCCTCCTGGGGGTTCCTGACTAAGCGCCGGCTTCACTCCGAGACCTTTTGGCTGGAGCTCTGATGGATGAAGCATCTTCTGCCTCGCAATCAGGTTCTGAAAATCCCTATGAGATACATACATCTTTTGATTTAACAAAAAGAAAGTAAAAGATTTTAAAATTTAAAAACATACCATCATTGAAAGCTGAGGTTCGTCAAAAGTCCCATGAAGTTCCCATACATTTCAAACCAAAAACAAAACCCATACAACGGCCACGATAGTAGATCACTTAAACTGAAAGGAAACTCACACCGAAAACTTTGAACAAAAACCCTACATCACATTACTTCCGAGAACTTCCTCTGCGATGCTTCCTTGCAACCCCCCAACAAAATCGTTGCATGTGACCCAAGCGTCCACATGCCTGGCAGGGCTTCGGAGTTCTTGGGCATGATGACTTCTTGTGACCCCGCTTTCCACACTGATAAAACACAATAATCTCTCGCTCCGAAGAGGTTGATGAAAGATCCCAAGGCCTCTTGATTCCACGACCTGATCCATCCACTTCCATTTTCTTACTCATTTCCTTTCCAGAATTTTCACCACTGCTTCTAGGGATCGAAGGAGGGAGAACTACTTCAATCACTCCTTCCATCGCGGCTTCTACACGAATATCTTGTCTTGCCACATCAACAAAAGAAGTTAGGTTGGACTCTGATACCTTCGACTGCAGATCAGGGCGGAGACCCGCCTCGATGCGTCGAGCCTTAATGGGGTCATTTGTGGCATACTTTGAATCATTAGGGACTAGCTCCACAAAGAGATGGAAATATTCTAACACAGATTCATCGCCCTGCTGCAGAAAACACATCTTCATCCCCTTTCTCACCCTTTCTTCGTCAGAGAAATACTGGCGAATGAATAAAGCCTTGAAGAACTCCCAAGTAATCTCTCGACGGGGCTTGTTCCGAGACACTGACTTCCACCACATCCACGGTGAACCCTCAAGCATGAAGGTCGCAAACATGACTTTCAACGACTTGGGCAACTCAATGAGGTTAAAGTCCCTTTCAATCTTCCACATCCATTCCTCTGCCACAGATGTTTCTGGTTGACTATAAAAGAGAGGTGGATCCAACTTCCGAAACTCAAGCATAAAATCCTTAGGTTGATTAACCGCACTACGATCACCCATCGAAGCATTAAAGGGATAGCCACTGGACCAGGAAAAGTCAAAAACCCAATCAAGGCCAACTCAATGAGTGAATAAAATCCTCAAAATCAAACATTGCATGGGTAATAAACTCAAAACACAAGGAAAAAAGTTATCCTACCATTAGAACTTTTCTCTTTGAAAATATCTTTAATTGAAAACAAGATTGGTGTCTTAAACCCTCGCCATTGGTATCCCTTAGAGTCCCACTCACATGCATGTATTTGTGCCACCCTGGAATCCATCCACTATACCAGAGATCCATCCACATTTCCAACATACCACAATGCATGTGAGTACTTATCAGAACACAAAGGACAAAACAAAGAAACTTCATTTTCGAAATACATTTTATTCATACCACTTCTATTAAAACAATCCACAAATTAAACATGTCATTTCAAACAACATTCTTTTTTTTTCAAAACCAACTTTTCTAACTCAAACCACATTCAAAAATCAAGGGGAACCCAAAACAACTCAAACAGGGGACTGGTGTCAGTGGGTGGATTGACCATATAGTTGGCGGCCATATGCCAAACACGTCACTGACACAGAGCGCTTTCTTGGACCATGCCCCTAGCTCTGCATGGCTTGCTAGGCCGTGCGGGTTAGGAGGACTAATGGCCCAAACTCCCTTTGTCGTACCCTAATCGCGAAATATTTCCATAAAAACCCAAACAAACAAATTAAACTGGACTTCCCCTGGAAAGCTGAGGATCGGTACGGGCAAGAGTTCGTGACGCTCTTCTCGCACCTACCCCTCAAGTCCCGACAATCCTAATCCATCTACCTTGACATCCCAAATAACAAAGGGCGCTCTGAAAAGTGAGGTCGCTAAGAGCTGACCTCTAATCTGATACCATTTTGTCACGAACCAGCCCAGGTCGACCCTGAACCGGTCACCCGAGCCGGTCCGCTATATGGCCCGAGAGGCATTCCCGATCCTCCCGGGCTGGAGACAAGTGCCAGGGCATCAACAGAGGCTGTGGGAACCATTTCTCCCAATATAAATAAATAAAACAGCAGGAATAATAAAGAGCAGCGCAGAAAATGTAAACCATAAAAAGTGACTAAACAGAAATAGGAGAAAAATAAAACTGACCAAACACGACGTCCGAACAAACTCCATGCAACCTTGCTGGTCGCTCTCCGACTCAATGATCAAGCACCTCCCTAGGGGAGCGCACTCAAGCTATAGCCTGAACAAACACTAAAAACATAAAAGAACTATAGGCGTGTCTATTAGAACTCATTAGGCTAGCCCGATATCTATTCCCAATGCACAACCTTTAAAATAAAAGAAACATCATTTCAAGTTTGAACAATAATTTATAAAAGTATGTTTTTATAATATTCTACTTAAAAAAAAGTACGAACCATTTCCCTTAGCTATTTCCAAATTTGGGTTCATTTCATTAGTGACAATGACATTTCATGAAAGGGGAATGTGATGTTTTAAATTTTCAAATTTGTACAAAGGGGGATTAGACACTTCCATTTAAAAACAATTTTTAAAAACCTAATTAAAAGCAATTTATCACTTTCCAAGGAAAACAATACACCAGAATGCACAAAGTAAAACATACAGCAAGGGGAATATAGATATACATGTGTGCAACAAAAGATGAATAGACATGGATTAACCTAGGAGATCGAGAATAAACCAAAAGACACCAATACATGGGAAATCGTCCTTATCGACATGTCACGATTAAATCAAAACACACAATACAGTAGACCATCCACTCTCAGGCAGGTCAAGGGAAAATCCCATAGTAATAAACCCAATATATCCACCAACTATGGGCCACTGGTCAGTACCATAACCTACCAGTGCAGCAATCATTCATAGAACATTCTCTCAATATGCCAGATTCCCATGTCTCAAGTGTTTAGAAAAAAGGGGGTGAGCCAACCGATGCCACCCGAGCATCCAATCAGATATATCTATATATAAAGCACAACAGGCAACACCCCGAGCCACTCCATAGGAAAACCTCATGCCTTTAACTACTCTAGTACCTGGGAGCCTCCAAGTGCGGCCTCCCAAACAATCAATTGGGACCAAGGCATGAGAGTTGTCCTAAGAGGGGTTTTATCAAAACATTTTCATCTGTTTATATAAAGTGCCAAACGGGCATTTAATACATTTCACAATCACTAATCAAATAAATTACAGCTTCATTATAAGACAAAACCCAGTTTAAAACCATTTACAGAACCCAAAAAAACACTACTTCACAGGCTGACAATATTTTTATAAACCAAACCAAACCAAAATATTTTATTTTTTCCAACTAACCTTTAAGAGCCAACCAGAAAACTTCTTAAAAAGAACCAAAGTACTTGTTCACGCTTCAAAGAAATCATTTCTCATTAAACCAGAACTCTATTTTATATTCCGTAAATTATGTTTAAAATACAAACATGCATTCTTTCATTATTGTGTTTCCACTCGTCAAAAGGATGTTTCATGTGTCGTGTATAAAATAAACGGCTCCTTTTGACACTAAATAGCCATTTAAAAATTAACACTCTCATATTTAAAATTAATTATCGTATATTATTTCATATTTATTAAAATTAATAAAATATTTATTTTGAACAATTAGGGTGCACAAGAAGCATGAAATAATATAACTTAAATTTTAAGAGCAGTTCAAATGGAACCTACCTCAAGATCAAAGCGCAACGACAAAACAACATTGCAACCAATGCATGATGACACAACGTGTATCCGAAACCACGTGATAAAGTCTACCACTCTACATAATCAATTTCGAGGACTTAGACACTTAAAAAAAATAACCAGAACACGCGAAACCAAGCAGCGAGAAGAAACACTCACCTTGGAACTGAAGCGTGACAACAACGGAACCTCGGAAACAAGGCGCGACGATGGAGCTTGCTCGGAAACACCCTGTGCGGGACCTAAAAGTCCCAAGCCAACAAATAAAAACCCACCATCAATTAAAACACATGAACCAACAAGAGTACGATGATGAAGATAATAATAATAATAATAATAATAATGAAAATAATGATAACAACAAAATAATAATAATAATAATAATAATAATAATAACAACAATATAATAATAAGAATAATAATAATAATAATAATGATAATATCAATAATGATAAAAAATGTAAAAATAATCAAAATTAAATAAAAGAAACCTTGTTGGGGGATGATATGCGGGCTGGAGCAATGGAGGAGAGGAGGATGGGGGGGTTCAGTTGCTGGTGCTGCGGACAGTGGAGGCGAGGCGGACATGGTGTGGGCTGACCGGGGTGCCGGTTGGTGCTGCTGCGACCATGTGTTGCAAGGGAGAAGAAGTTCTCGTGGTGGGTGTGTGCGGGCCGAAGGAGGCAGGGGGTGCAGAACAAGGCAGGAGGAGCGGTGGTGCTATGGTGCAGGAATGAGGGAGGAGAGATGGAGCCAGCCGGACGGGTGGACAGATCGGAGGGCGAGGCGCCGGGCTGTGTGCGCTGGACAGGGAGTGCGGGCTGGATGTTGAGGAGGCCGAGCGGGGCTACCGTCGCTGCCGAGGGGAAGGAGAAACGTGAGGTCCTGCTGCTCGGCTGTAGTGCGGCAAGGAGGAGAGGATGGTGTAGTGGCTAGTCGGGTGCTGTAGGGGTGCGGGGTGCCGACAGTGCGACGGGTGGAAGCTGGGTAGGAGGGGGCCGAGGCGGACATCGGGGGGGGGGGGGGGGGGCAGAAGAGAGAAAAGGGAGATAGAGAGAGAGAGGGTGGTGGCTCTACAGGTGTCAGGTGAGAGAAAAGAAATAAAAAGGGAGCTCTAGGGTTAGAGGGGTAGGAAAGAAAAAAAATAAAAATAAAAATAAAAAAAAGAAAGAAAAATAAAGCAAAACAAAATAATAAAGAAACCATAGTTTGTGATAATAATAATAATGAAGTTGAAAGTAGAACATAATATAAAAGTCATTATACAAAACTAATGACCAAAATTCTATAAATAATAATAATAGAAATAATCATAATATTAAAATTATTTCGAACATTCATTTCATTTATAAGATTTATAATAAAAAAATAATAATCATAACTTTTACAATCTTATTCGTAAAATTTAATAACAATAATAATAATAATAATTGAAATTCCAATAGCTTAATAATAATAACGCAAGTGGTCGCACAGGTACCAGGGTTTCCGCACAACTCCTGCTAACTATGCAGTGCCCGCACACTGAACTAAATAATAATAACCACCACCACATGATGATAAAATTTAAAAATAATAAAAGTATTTATTTCATTTTTAATATAATAATAGAATTCTTAATGGTAAATGTTTTTAAATGACTCAATAGTAACATTTATTTTTAATCACAATAAAATATATAATTAAAAACATGTTTTAATTTTTTTTTCAAAGACGTACAGGGCGTGCAGTGTATGGGCGAAGCTGCGTGGGGTCCTCAAACGTGCTCTGGCCAAGCGGCAATGACGTCAACCCAAAACACACACTTTTTAACATAAAATCAAAAATATCATCCGAGACTAAACCTGAATCCCAACAAAAATATTTAAAGCCAAAGAGATCATAATATAAAATAAACAACTGGGTCAGGGTGTGACAGTTTGGATACATATGAAGCATATCACACATTAGGTAAGGGAAAATCTCACAAATCTCAATTTTTATCCGATATTGTTTGTACTTCAGAATTTACTAGGGAATATTTATCATCCACATCCATGTTCCCTCAATATGTAATATTATTTCTATCCTCCAACAATTTTTTAAAACCAATTTTACCCTTCGGTGAGTTTTTAGTAAAAGATATGAAATGAATCTTTTTTCATTTTTTGTACGAGGTAATTATTGACGTTTTCAGCCAAAGTACGAGAAGAATGTTTTTTAACTTATACGACATGAATAGATTCTATGATTTCATAAAACATTATTCCTATGAATATTCCTTTTCATGTTTTCATGTTTATTTTTAATCAACCTCTTTTAGTTTAAAATTGTATGATGTGTTAATAAAGGAAAAATGTTTTTGATGTAGAAATGATATTTTCCTCAAGAACGGAGTTCAAGTGTTTTATCAAAATTATTTTCCATCTAAGATAAAATAGAGTTCTTTTTCTATCCCTATTTTTACATTTATTTTATTGTTTTATGATGGAATTAATTTTATGTTGTCCTTTTATCTTATATGGGTTATGTTATGATGGCATGATGTTTAAGAATCCCATTTTTATTACATGGGTTATGCTATGATGTATGATTTATAATTTTTTGGCACACATAAGATTGGTTTCATTATTAGATGGGTGGGACCTATATCTCCCTCCAATTCATTGGGTAAAGATTTATATCTCATGAGATAGTCATGGATGGAATGACAAGTAAATCTGGTTCAGTAATACAGGGCTGGAACAATAAGTAAACCCAGTTCAGTAAGGAACATTGTCCACTAAGATGGTCTTGGCCACAATGCATTGGATACTATGGAAATAATTTCATGTGGATAATGTTTTTCAAAAATTAAAAGTGTTATTCCCATGATATTTTATCACGATTTATGTTCCATTATGATCTATGCCTTATGTACTTCCATGTTTTATCCCATTTCTCAAGATTTTCACGTTTAAACATTATGGCCATGTTTTTAAGTTCAAATGTATACGATTTGTTTTATTTTCTCCATGATTACCCTTACTAAGAATTTGAGCTCACCCATTATATGTTTTCTTTTCCACAGGATATAATGAATGTTTTTAGGTAAGAAAACAAAAGGGGAAGATCTTTATGGGATATGTTGAAGATCTTTCACTATGATTAGAAGAATACATTCCGAGTTTCCAAAGACACTAAACTATTACGGTCCTTTGTTGTCTATTTTTGTTATCTACTAAGTATTATGTAGAAGTAATGTAATGTCTATGTACATCAATCTTCGGGTCTCTACAGCATTAGCCAGCCCAACAGGCATTACTGTAAATGTGTAATGCATGTACCTGGTTCTAAATGTTGTTTTCGTAATGTCTTCCATATTCACACACAATTGGTGATATCCAGATCGAATTTCAATCTTTTAAAAATATTAATCTCTATAAAGTTGGTCTAATTTATCATCAATGTGAGGTAGAAGATACTTATTCTTAATTGTAATAGCATTGATCTCTCTATAGTCAATGCACATCCTCATTGATATGTATTTCTTTTTAACATAAAAGGACAAGGTCTCCCCATGGGGAAACACTAGGGTGAATAAATCCTTTGTTATTCAATTCATCTAGTGGGTTCTCTAGTTCAACTAATTCCATAGTGACAATTCTATAAGGGGTCTCCGATATGGGCCTTGAACCAGGAGTTAAATCTATGGAAAACTCAATTTCTCATTCCAGAGGATATCTAGGTAAATCCTCTGAAAACGGGTCTACATATTCATGAAATATAAGTACATCCTCTATTAGAACATTTATTTTCTCACCCCTAGTTATTTAGTTCTCCTCATCCCCATTAATTGTATTTAGTAGAGCTACTTGGGGTGGATCTAGATAAAAATCATGTGGGGACGTTTCTTCTCTAAAGATAAAGTACTCATTATCATCATCGAAAATTTTATCCTCGTTATTCTTACAATAAATTTTCACATCATGGTCTGAAATCCAATCCATTATGAGGATTATATCATATTCAATCATGAGTATGATGATGAGATCAGTAGATAAATAACATTTATATTCTTTAAAGGGAACTGATTCACAAAACCTTGTTGCAATGATACACCCCTTATACGTTTTGACTGAAAACTCCCTTGTTAAGTCAAATTAAAAATATAAAATTTTCATGGAAAACTAGAAAGATATAAAACAATATGATGATCCAGAATCAAATAATGCATTGGCTAATCTTGGGGAAAGCATTAAATCACCATCCACCACGTCCTTCAGAGCATCAAATTAGCGTTATTGATTGGATATTCTTGGCCCTGCTCTCTTTCCATTTTCTATGGTATGTTCCCCTGGAGATTAGGAAATTAATTTCTATAATTCCCATTCTCTCTATAAATGTAACATTCAACATTGACAGCCTCTTTCTTACCCATGCAATCACGAGATTGGTGGCCATTTTCACCACACATGTAACAGACTCCCATTCCATTCTGGTGATTGTTGGGGTGTTTCTTCCCACATTTACTCTATGATGGATATTCAACTTTTCCCATATTCCCCTTATTTCCATTTCCGTAGTGTTTAGTAGATTTATTTTTCTCTTGATTTCCATTAAATTCCTAAGACATATACAAATCCCTTTTTGTCTAGATACTGCATGATACAATATCTTCATACAAAGAGAAGTATTGTGAAACTAATTCCCGATAGAGAAATGGGTTTAACCCCTCAATGAATCGATCAATATTATTCTTTGGGTTATGTATATAATATGCTTCATGCTTTCTATCCTTTTAATGTTATCCCCATACTTTGTGAAATTATAATTATTCTTTTGCCTCATACTCAGAAATTGCCTTTCCATATATACTCTAGGTGAAGAGGAAAGTATTTTTCCAAGAAAATCTCTTTAAACTCCCCCCATTCCATGTTTGATACTTATTAATCTTTTGCAGTGGTTTGTATTAATGACCACCATTGATTTGCATCTCCCGTGAGGCGATAAAATTTCATGACATCTTTTTTCTTTTCTCTAGTCCCCAAAGCATGAAATATTTTTTTATGGGAATTATACATTGCTCAAATACCAACTCATTTGTACTTAAATTAAGTTTTAGTTGTTGTTGCCTCATGAAGCGGTGATATTGATCCTTAATTTTGTAGATTAGGATGACCCAAACTGGTAAGGTTATTATTCATAACCTGAGTGAGTTTTCCCAGTATGGTGATAACCTGATCAACATCGGTTACATCACTACCTGCACTATATTTATATTGAGTAGGAGGGTAAACCCTACATGGATTATGTGCATTGTTATTGTTTCCATACCTTCCACTAGGAACCATTTCTATAAAGATGCATACACTAGATTAGTTCCTGAATCGCAATACATAATTCCAATCTTGTAAAACACTTATCATAAATTGAAATGTTTATGGATATAATCCATAATCATAGAAAAAACCTCCTTGAAAAAATTTATACTCAAAAACCCTTTATACAGGTTATTAAGTAAAATGATCATTATACAAACCTTATTCCTTAAGAGTTTCGTAACCAAGAGTGCAGTAAGGCTCGTTGTCGTGCACCAATTCCCGTTCGAGTCAATCTCAAAGTAGTGTTTCCTGGTTTTACCCCTAGGTACATCTCTATGAGAGCCACCTCTACCTATTAATATCCAGATAGGGATGCATTTCTTGAAAAACTCACAAAATATCTACAATAACCATATTTTAGAAATATCTTCTATACTAATCCTCAAATTCTATCTTATGTACTGTTATCTAATCAGAGATTTTCTAAATCTAGTTTCCAAGGTTTGTACTAAACTTCCTCTGATACCAACTATAATTCCCCGACCTATTTACCTAAATTTAGTTCATTATTAAATTACATTTTCATGATCATAAGGGATCAAAACCCAAATGAATGATTCATTTAGTTGTGTTGGAATTACTAGATACATTCATATGTTTTACATTATGTCATTAAATAAGAACTTATACAATATTGTGTCCCCTTTTGAACAGACTTATATCATTAGCATATCCCAGTAGGTTGACCATAAAATATTACTTCACATAAAGAGAAAAATAAAACCTAGAAAGGGGTGAGGTCAGATACTCAGTTATGACAACAATATAGAGGAATCTTCCAAAAATAAGCATAAACATATAAATAATTGTATAAGACTAAAACAAATGCCTTTTAAAACTAAAAACCCACATAATATGGAGAATATAATATCAAATAATTCCATTTAGTTATTCACCTGGATATTCTATTTGTCGAATAATCACATTCAATATCAATATCAACTTTTATAATGATGTAATGCATAATTCAAGACTTCATAACCACATAGTCAAGGCCGTATACCAAGAATAAAAATAATATTTTTTTCAAGGCCTTGTTCCAAGATAATATTTTGTATCATGAGACCTATCGAAGCATCTTGGAGCTATAGAGGGTCCCACTGGTAACTTACTAAATCCAATTCATTTCACATATGAAAAGGTTTTAATATAACATAATTATTGGTATTAAAACTCACACATGAAATGTAAATACATTTTCCACAGACGAAGAATTATGTAAAAATAACCCATCCATAGTAAAAATAAAAATAAAAAAACCTTCAATAAAATATGGATGTTTTTTATCAAAATAAATAAACATAGAACAATCTTAAAATCCATCAAATAATGTAGACATAGATGAAATCAAAAAAAAATTTAGAGAAAAATATCTTTCTATTTTGAAATCATTTAAAACTAATATAATTATAAAAGAAACATTTATTTTGAAAATATTCTTATAAGATGTTATGTGATGTTTTTATGATGATATAATGGTGGAAAATAGTCACAACCACTGTATAAGTTAAAAAAGTCATTCTTAACTTGATTTGGTAAAAAAGGTCATAACATACATTGTTTGGAAAATTACAGAATGATTACTTTCAAAACATATATGGTCAAATAAGTGTATAAATGACTTTAATCCCTAGTATAGTAAATAGTAAAAATGTTTTGAGATAAATTATTAAGAAAACACGGATGTAGATGATAATGAGGTCTTAGTAGATACTTACGTAAAAACGACCTCAGATAATAAAAAGATTATGAAATTAACCCTTACCTTGAACTTTTCCTTGGAAGGGGGTAAGTTATACTCTTGTATAATTGTTAAATCATTGTTATTAAATTATAAAATAACTATATAAATAAATATGATATCATATATGAACCTCTAATATTTCTTTGATAATAATATTTCAGTAGTATCATCGATTAAGGTGTTAAATGATTCGTTCTCCTTCATATGCTTGGTTACGTAAGACCTGTTTATTAGGGATAATATGTATTGGATTCATATATAGAATGATATTATGTTCATAAGGATTTTTTAATCATAAAATTAATATTATTCATGAATAATTGCGATGGGGAATAAATCTCGTCGCGTTCGTGGAGACGGTAATCCAGACGTACGCACGAGCGACAATATCCTAATATTGATGGTGAAATCATATGTAATAGTATGGTATATCATATATTCAGAATCAATAACATTTTATATTTATTATTTACATATGTTATATTTATTATTATACCAATCCAAAAAAATGATGTTTTTGAATGACAAACTACACCACAATATGGAGACGGTAAGCCGTACATATACACGTATGGTGACTTTGTAATTTATAGGATAGATAAAATAAAGAATAGGGTTATAAAATTTTTATAATAACATCACAATATATATAAGATACTGGAGTTATTAATTTAGAATTTAAAATACAATGAAAGTGGAAGTGGATGAAGAAAAGAACATGAATGATGTGATGGAATATTAACCTTTTCATCATGCTTATCTTTTTGATTTTATGAAAAGGGCTCTTTAGGTTGGATTTCTGACAACATTAATGCATCTAGGATGATGTAAGGAAAGTTTAGAGGATATTTGGGTAGGTTATGGGAAATAAAATGGATTTTGAGTTGTGAAATTAAGAGAAGGAGAAGTACCCATTTGTAAGAGAGGTGACAATCACTTTAGAAAAAACATGAACAATTATTTTATTATATAATATTATTCGGTTCCTAATGGATCCAAAATGATTTAATTAGTGTATAAGGTAGTTATGGGTCTAAAACCTCTCATAAAATAGGTTTTATACAGGATTAGTTTAGCATATAAACATTATCTTTTATATTTAACATTTAATTAAATAGTTTTTCATTTACCAAGTCTCGTTGTATTTTTATATTATATGGTTAATAAACATAAAATAAACATTCAATAGAACCCAAAGTGGTTCATTATTAACATATATAAACATATATATGTCCTTCTTCGAAGATGTATATTTTTAGGAATATTATATAAATTTATAATATAGAATTGTATTAAAAACCCAATTATTTAAAGTTTGACACTATTTAGTTTTTTGTTTTTTGTAAAAATTATAACAACATGATAACTTAGAAAAAATAATTTAATCAAACCTAACATGTCATTTTAATATCAAAATTTATTGGAATTCATCAAAAGTCAAAATTTACATTTATTAGAATAATTATAATATCAATTATTTTAATCATTCATTAATAAGGTAATTGCTGCATCATCATTGTGTGAAAAATAATTTAAATTATTTAATATATAAAAATAATAAATAAAATAACATTATGTAGTATTTTATTATCTTTCAAATGATTACTTATAGTTGAATAAATATTTTTTGTAGCCGTAGATTAAAAATGGTTATGTTACTAATATTTGAATTTAACTCTTTTAACTATTATTTAAATAAAATAATAATAAATGTCCTAATATAATACAAGTGGACCAAATGGGCTCTTATATTATTACTACGGTTGTTTTTGTATGAATTAAACTTATCTAATAGAATTAGGAAACGTTTTAGGGTAAATATGATATCATTTTACCCTTAATTACCCTATTTACTTTTAACCGTTGTAAATAAAAGTTAGAAGTTTCTATTCGCCAAAAATTATTTTCATCTTATTAAACCACATTTTACATATTGATATCGACCGTGTATCTTGTATTTTTTAAATTTAACTCATAGAAGCACTAAAATTATGTTTTATGCAAATTTTCAAATGATCTTAAGAGGTGGGTAAATAATGGTAAAATGTTCAATAAAAATTGCATATATCTTAACATATTTTAAAATTAATCCAATAAAGTACATAGAACATATATAGGTATTATGTATCTATTTTTACTTAAAATAAATTTTAATAAAAATATATTAAAATAAAAAGTTCAGTTTTAACCAATAACGCTGTGTTTTTCACTATTAATTAAAATTTGAATGTGTTCTGAAAAATACCAAAAATTCACCCTAATCTAATTTCGATATCCCGAATTCAAAAATGAAGTCCATTTTGAAATGTAATATATATATACTTTTAAAAAGTTGATATTAATATTCATAATAGCTAGTTTTATTTGTCGCAGTACGTCAGAATCTTGAAGTTGCGTACAATGAAAGATATTTCAATATTGTAAGGGAAACATATTGTGGAATCATGAAGTGTTACATTATATAATTACCATAAATGGAATGGTTTTGATAACATTGGATATTAGGATGATTTATTTAGTGGTTAATACAATATTTATTGATAACATTAAAGTATTACAATATTATTCATGATCATATGTTCAATGTAATATAATTTTTTTTTATATTTTATGTGTTTGGATATCAAGGATATTAATGATATTTTATGATACTCCTTAGTGGTTCATTATATATATATATCTCGTAGTATAAAAATAAAGGATTATTTCGAATAATTATTTTATATTTTTTGATATCCAATATAATTATTATTAGAAAATTATAGAGGTTATAAAATTTATCAATGTTGATTTCATTATTGATGTTTGGTTATTTATTTATGGAATTATCTATTTGGAACAATTGGTGTTTTTTTTGAATTTTAATTACTGATGAATTATTTCAACATGTGACGATTAAATAAATTTAATTATTATATTATAATGATCTAAAAAATATTGTTTTTCTAAAAACATGAATAACACATTATTTATCATTTAATATACCTCATGTTGAATCTAAATTTAATTATAGTTGTTTAGGATTTTAATATTCATAATCATAATTTGGAGAAAATATAGGATAATGGTGGAATTTTATTGAGAAAAAAAAATCAAAATATGAGTTTCTATTAATGTATTTGAATAAAACCATGTATATTTTTATATTTTTATATTTTATACGGTGATTAAATTTCTCATTACTATGAAAATGATCTTAAAATAAAAAATTCATAATATTATATTGATATATAAGGAAATTACTGTATTTTTCATCCTCTTTGGTTTATCATATTATAGTTGATAAATTAATTACTATAATTCATATTTCTGTTAGAAATGTTTTGTTTAACTCTCTATTATTTGAAAAAAATTCCTCCTTGTACATTTATTCACTTGCCAATAAATTTCTCAAATTGAGAAACCTAACTACTTGTTATTCTAGATAAACTTCATATTTCACCATTCCTGTTTTGAAATGGATTTTTTATTATATATTTTTACAATTTGGGTTCTCAAGATAGGTATTTTTAAATAATAAAATATATTTAGTCTCATGTCAATATATTTTATCTTAAACTCATTGTAATTTAATATAAAATATATTCAACCCCATTCTATTGGGGATAAGAAAAAATATTGAAGGAACCATTCCAAAATTGGAGTGGAATATAACTCCACATGTTTTGTTAATAAAAAATAAATTTCAATAGATAATAATATTCATGAATTATATTCTAGATACTTATTTTATTTTATGAATATTATATATTTTAAAAATGAAAAGAATAAATCATTATTTCCAATCAAATTGGGGGTTAGTTCTATTATTGATTAATTTAGTAATATAAAATTTTAAATTCTGAATTTTAATTTTTAGTAGAAGGATATAAAATGTAAATTCATCATATGTATATAAGTTTTGGGTCAAAATAGGTTTTTTTGAAAATGTTGATTTTTATCTAAATTGGGAAAAATAGATATTGACAGATTTATCATATCATTTAATCTAAATGTGGAATTTTTATTATTATTTTATATTAAATTAAAATATTAAAAAAATATTTTTAAATAATATAATAATGTACATTGTAATCATCGTTATATATTAATTTGGAATAAGTTCATTATTGGTCTTGAAACTGGATTTTCCTCAAAAATTATTTCTAATTGAATTTTATAAATTATTAAAAAACATTATTACACTTCTAGGAACATATTATTGAAATTTGGATCACATATTTCAAATCATCAAGATAATTATTTTTTCAAATAGGTTATATTCATTTTTGGCCTTTTGAAATATTAACTATGGTAATTAGGTTTAACCACAATAAAGGGAGAATTGTGTTTTTGTTGTTAAAAACAATTTTATAAGGACTAAAAAAAACTCAAACCCTTCCCATTAATATATTTTATGATTACTATTTGACCGTAATCAAGGAAAATTCAATTTTATATAATTTTTCATTTTTTTCAAAAATTATTATATATTATATTTGGTTAAAAATTATAAAATTCCAAAACCAGGAATTTAAATTTTTTTTTCGATGTTTGCATATCAATCAAAATAAGTTATGAATGTAACATAATGTTTTTTTCGAGAATAATAAAATAATTTTTATCATGTTAATATATTTTTTATGGTAATTTTGGAAATTATTTCATTAAATTCTAACATAATGATGATTTAGTGCTTGTAAAAGTAGCAAAAAAATCAAGTAAATGATTTTAGAAACTATATATGAATTTTTAGAGATTTATTATATCATATAAGTTTTTTAGGCATATACTAAATATTATGAATTTACGGAAAATATATATTTTAATTCCATTTATATCATTATGAATTTCATGTCCATTTAAATGAATAGATATAAAAATATCATTAATGATATTTTGTAATAAAAAATATTTCAGTACATTATTTATAATTCATTAAAATAATATATAGAATAAAGTTATTGTTATAAGGTTAAATATTTCAAATAATTCCATATGTGGGCCTTGTGTCATTTTATAGTAAGATTACTAAGTTTTAATGTTTAATATTTGTTAATATCAAGGTAATCATCAAAGTATATAATATGGGGTTAGAAATTGAAATTAGGGAGAGAAAATAATCTAAATTTGGCCAAATATTATTTAATGATAGTATTTAAACTCCTACAAATATTACCTAAGAATTGTATATATTTTGTTATATTAATTCAAAAATTCATGTAATTATATGTTTAACCATCCTCTACTTATAAAAGGGTACAAACTCTTCAACCCTTTAAAATAATGTAGTTTATGAAAGACTATCCCAAATACATTCCTAATACACCTACTGATGTTCTAGCGGAATTATTTTATGAATAATACCACCCATAAATGTTATATGGTTTCATGAAACTATTATTTTATAAATAATATCTGTTAAAGGAAATACATAATAAGTATGGAATCAAGTAAATGGGCATCATCTCAAATTCCATTCATTGCGGCATAATTTGAATTTAAAAATATTTTTTTTATGTTGTGTTTTATACGCCATCTAATTATTATTTTATGAAAAATTAATAAATTATCTTATTTTAATTTATAATTCAAACTATTTCATCCAAGGAGATGTGACTTGAATGTCACTAAGTAAAAATTTGTTTTTTAGTCTAAATTTACATTTATTTATATATATTTCTACATTTTTGACTATTTTATTCAATGATAATATTTTAATTAAAATATAATTTTTTATTTTGTACATACATATTATTTATTTTTATTTACATTTGTTCACATAATCGATGTGTGGATTAATTGCCACTTCAAATGATATGATCATTTAATGGGATTTCATTACCTCAATCTCATTTTCAAAAGGCATTATTCTTGTCATTAACTACAATTTCATTTTATGTTTCACTTAATATATCCTGAACCAGTTATGATATTTTAATACAAGAAATTTATATAATTTACTCATCTAAAACATTCTAATTATTTTAATGATTTTTTTTCAAAATATAAGTATATAATTTATATTACATTATCATTACTTTTCACGATTTCATATGTTCAATGTTCCTTTGAGGAAATAAAATGATATTAATTTTTCAAACCTCATATATATTTTCATTTCATATAATTATGATTTCTTTGACATTTTTATTCCCCATTTCCTCATATGTTGATTAATTAAACAACTTCAAAGAAATTAGTATGGAATACCAATCATTAATATTAAGTTAGATCATTAATATATCAATTTTATATTAATATTTTTGTTAATATATTCAACAATTTACTTTCAAAAACACATATGACATTATAAAGTTATTTTACAAGTTATATGAAATCTCTATAACTTGGTTTAAATGAATATTTAAAAAAAATATACAATGCTAACATTGGAATCTTTTCAACAATTTTTTAAATGGTATTACAATGTTTAGTAAATTAACATATTTTAAAACCTTCATGTCCATTATTATCTTCAAATATTCCCTTATATGATTCCAAGGTATTTTTAAATGAAAAATATTTTCTCAAATAATTGGAATGTCTTAAAAAATTTGAATTTCAATATGGAAAGGGTATTTTATGAAGAATATTTGTAATGATATTTTGGTGGTATTTTTATTTAGCAAAAATAATAGTTTATTATTCTTCCAATGATACACTTAGGATGTTATTAAAAGATACAATACTAGTTCTTTCTCTGTATGAATAATGATTTTTACAAAGATATTTTCCTCGATCCCATTTCTCTGCCATATAAAAATTAAGATATGAAAAAACAATATATATAGTTATATTAAAATTTAAAAAATATAATTTTTTTGGAAATAATATTTTAATTGAACATTATTAAGGAAAAAATAGACAGTTCACCCATGCCCCTATGTTATTTTTTCCTAATATGACATGGTTATATCTTTTATAGCCCTATAATGCATTGAGCAATGTTGAAATAGTTGACTGAATAAAACTAATTTATATGGATGGCAGAGTTAACCGATTAAGCGGTTACTCATAAGAGAATATGAGTATTATCAAAGAATGGTTATCCCATAATTAATGGTTCTTTTATAGATTCTATGAGGATAATGTTCTTTGAAACTAAAAAACATTATCAATTCCTGAAATTTGATTCAAATGGATCCTTTACACATGGATTATTTTGGTACGGTACTTGATTGATGACATATTTGAAATTTTTATATTATAAATATTTATTCAAGGATATAATTTTGGGGTATCAATTATCTTATGTTCATCTAAAACAATTTTATTTTTATCATACAATTATTATCCTTATATCCCCACTGATGATATTCAATTGTTTATGCCTATGTTTACCCTTATAGAGGATTAGAACTCACCCTTCCCATGATACCTACTCTTAAAAAATTTGAATAATTTTCTAAATTATGATATTCAATGAAATCTAACTTTATGTGAAAAAATACTGGGAGATGATATGGCTTTTTAGAAACCAATTTTTTATGTATCAATGTTCTTGAGTATGTGATTATCCAATTTATCTATCACTCAAAACCTAAATTTTTTTTAGTGATATTTTTATAAAATACATCAATATTTTGTTCTATGTTTTTAGGTTTGAAAATGGGTCATGATTATTGGTAGAAATTTCAGATATGGAATGATTATGTTTTAGTCCTAGATCATAGAGTGTGTGTTTAGGGATGTTATAGATATTATGCCAAAAAGAGAGGGTTAGTGTGGGGTAATAATATTTTAAATATTATAATGTTTAGTTATAGTATATATATCATAATTGAGTAGAATACTGAGAACATATATTTTGGAGTAACAATTATAGAATCATTGTGAACTCCTAAGAATAAGAACATATTTCTCACTATCTTTTTTTCTTTTCATTATTATATATATATATATATGTATATATTTAAATACCCACACTATGATAGTATGTCATTATTTTTGTATTAGATAGGGTAGAAATAATGGTAATATGAAATATTTGTGTGTGGATAGACTCTTTAAGATATCGTCCCAAGGCTGGACATTATATAAGAATCTATAGTATATAATAAATTTTAGATTATTGATTTTTCAAAAATGCATATTCTAATTTTTTTATCCATTTCATGAATGGATGATAAATTTAATGCAATTTTTTTTGAAAAACAATAAAAAAATTCATTTATATCAATAATCTAAAAAAAATCACTGTAAAATTTTCTTTTATTTGTTAAAATAAAGGATTAAATATATATTATTTTAATCTGTCATATTGGTAATAATATTTTCTAAATCTATTATTAGTTTATCATTTATGTATCAACTAGATAAAAATAATAAAATACTACAATATGTGAGGAAATAAAAGGACATTATTTTGTTATTTATGAATGATTTGGATGTTTATAATGAGTATTAATTATTAGAGTAATAAAAAATTTAAAAAATTCTCAACTAATGAACCTTGTGTGGATGCATTTTTTGAAAATTTTTTTTGAATGTGTGGACATAATTTCCTATAGTTGTTAAAGATGAGTAATTTCAATGTGATGATCATGTGGGAGATCAAGAAGAAGTATATGTACATTTATTTGGTTTTGTAAAATAAAAAAGGTATATTATTCCCCAATATTTATCAATAAATATTAGTTAATAAATTCCCCTCTATTTATTTTAATTAATACAACATGATTGTTATGTAAATTATAAATAATTATAGGAAATTAATGACCTATATAAATCCTTGAAAATTAAACTCCATGATGTGATGATACAAGATAATTATATTTAAGGAAATATTGTTCGTGGATATATTATTTCATTAAAATCATTTTATTATATTTTTATTGAAAATTAGATCTTCATTACCTCTCATTTTATTATATATTTAAATTTGAAAAAGCACATGGATTAATATGGATAATGGTAATAAAAATTAGAATATGCCTATTGAGACTAATATACCAATATAATTTCTTGAAGAGATTATGTTTGATGATTATCTATTTGATATAGTATATTTAAATATGTTATTTTAATATTTTAAAAATATTTTATTCACCTAGTTTTATGTATTCTATAATTATAAATTTATTAGTGGATTATACATGATATGTCACTAGATGCTTATGATAAAGAGGATAAAATATTTAGTTCTGATATAATAGAGGATCAATTCATTAACCACTCTCTTCCATGGATGATATACAAATATATATTGCACATGGAATTTATTTTACAATACACTTGGATACCACTACAACTTATGTAATGTTGAGTCAAAAGTATCTTTTTATCATTTCCATTATTTTTATTTAAGAAAGAAACAATTCATTAATAAAAATATATTATCCAAATAATTTTGTATCCAATGTTGTTTTTGAATGTTTTTAATTAAACATATTCTTTTACCATATTTAAAATATTTTGGAATCATTCATGAATTCACATTACTATTATCGTAATGAGAATGAATCTAATTCTCATTATATTCAACATACAAAATAAATTTAAATTTCTTTTTTTATTGTAATATTACTGACAAATGTTTAATAATATTTTATATTTGAATTTATACCATCATATTCATATCTAGTATGAAAATTTCAATAACATGAAAATCCATCAGATTGACCTTTATTTTACATTCGCATAGAGAAAATATTTTAATGTAAAGGAAAACATTCAAATACGTATGAAAATAAATATGTCATCATTTAAACAACATGATGATTGTTGAATTTCTATATATCCATGTCACTCTGAGATTTTCATAGAAAATCTAATTGATGGAGATCAATATGATTATTGTGATGAACAACTATATATTCTCGTTCCTTTCATGGACACAAAGAAAGTGGATAAACATTATATGATAGATCTTGTAAAATCTTGATGTGTGAAAACATAGAGTATAAAAGGTCGTGAACTAATTATTACACACACATGTAACATTATATAGTATTTTCCCCTTGTTAAACGACCATTATTTTGATAATGATTGAGGGATTAAAAGGACAGGGAAATAGATGATCTGATCACCTTCTTTTCGAGGGCTACAACAGATAGAAAAACTGACCAAAACCGATCATCATATTGGTGGATTACCTTGGTGTTGGTAAGACTAGATTTAATGAATGTATAAATCAAGAATATTTTATCAAGTATATCCACACACCATCCCCTTTTGGTTAAAAGAGTTCAATTAAAATGTATTACTCATTAATTACCAGTATTTTATGTTCTGATTCAATTTGTAATAGAAGGTGAATTCTATTTTATATTAATTTTTTCTATTTAGTTTAACTTAATTAGTCATATTATAATACATTATGTATTACATTGTGAATACAATATCAGTGATTATAATGTTCACATATTCTGATTATGATTATATACAAAATAATGTAGAATATTATATTTAGTGATATATTAATTTACAATATTATCATAATAAAATTGATTATGATATCTTTATAATCTGAACCAAGGAATATAATTATTAATATTTTAAAAAATAGGGGTGTTGTGAATTAAATTATTTTATGTTTAAAAGGAATGTTTTTAAACATAAAATTCACCCCTATTGGATTTAACCACTTATTTATACATTTAGATCCAAAAAATGGGTATCAATTTCCAGTATCTCTAATACCAATAATCACATTTGGTATCAGATCTTGATTCCATTACTCATATATTTTATTACATTAATTCATCATGTTAGTTTAATTTTTTATAATCTTTTTACTATAGTTGTGTGTATTGTGGGAAAAATTGAAATATATCAATGATTGAAGGACTAAATGTTGGTTTAACAAAATATATAAATCAAACAAGACAACCAAATGTTTGAGGGAAATTATTATGAATACCTGAGTGATATAATGATATAATTTTTAATAAAAAATAGTGTTGATGGATCACTGATTACTGGGATCATGAGAGGTGAAGGTTGTTAAGAGACTCAAGCGGTTCAGTTATGATCGCCTTCAGTTCATATTTTGGGCCTGGAAGTTCTTTGGGTGCTAGGCTAGGGCTCTTCTAACAGGAATTCATGTTTTTCTGAGGGCTGGATGTCAGGTGGCAGAAGTGGAATCAGATTCTGAAATATTGGTTCGAGCGGTGCGAGGAAGTTACTATCCGCCATGGGAACTGGATTTTGTTTTTCGTAACTGTGCCCCTGCTACGGATCATGGGAGGATCATTCAACATTGTCTAAGAGAGGAAATTTTTGCGGAAGATGCATTGTCCTGAAGTGGGAGCTCAAAGGAAGAGCTTATTGTTTATTCTTGTACTAGTTCACTTCCAGCGAGGTGTAACTCTTTTGTTCAAGGGTAAACTCTTGGTTTTCATCACTTCTATCCTCCATGAGGCTGTTTTTCAGGGTGGTGTTTGATCACACTCATTTTATAATAAAAAGAAAGTTTCAGTCAGTCAATTTTTTTGTTTTCTCTAAAGACTATAAAATTACAGAGAAGGATCTTAAAACCTTTTCTAATCAAGTGAAATATGAATAAAAATGGAATTATATGGTATAAAGTAATTTAAATAATTCTATGAGTAGAAATATATATTTCCAGATTTCATATTGTGAAGCATCCTAATATTTTTGGAAGAATCTTGATATTACTCATTTTGGTACTTCAAAGGATATTTAAACTAAAAGATCAACGATATGAGAAGATTAGAAATATTTATAATTCCCTAATGAATAAATTATTTTTAAGGTATAAAAATGTTCTATGACAATAAATAATAGCATATTATCTATTGGTTATAAATGACTAGTTGATGATATTCTTGCTGAAAATATCATTGATATTATTCCAAATGAATGGGAATCAAAGGGAACATTAGTTGATTAATCCAAGATGATTAAAAATATTATATGTGATTTATTTGGAAAACTAATAGTATAATGGTAGGCTAAAATAAGATGATGAGAATTTTTAAAACATTAATAGTGGAATTTCATTAACTTTATCACTAAATCCAATGAAATATCAATATACTAATTAGATAGTTAAATAAGAAATGAAAAATATTATTACTAAATCGAACTCAACTGATTAATGACATTCTAATAATAACATAACCAATCTCACTGGAGGAATGAATAGGATTGCTGACAAAAAGGATTCTCAGTATAAATATGAGAAGTTTAAGAAGGATAGGAACAATAAGAATGATTATGAAGTTTCCTATTATGAATGTAAATGATCATTACATATAAGACATGATTGTATAAAACTAAAAAAAATATAGAAAGGAATGAGACTTTGATATAAATAATAAAATACATTACAATTTAAGAGGAAAAACAATTCTTGAAATTTAACGACTTATGGGGCTATTGTGGATGAGATTCTTCTTATGATTATTCAAATAATGAAAATTATATACCTAATAATATTGGTCTTTATTCAATAGTAAATTTTGAAAATAATTATTTTATGGATATAGAACACAATTCTAATTTTGTAACAAAAATGTATGTAAATACAATCTATACTAATGAGAAAGGTTATATTTTTTCTAATGAATAAAATTCCATAAAAAAGATAATAATTTACCTTTATATGTATAAGTCTCTAGATATTATAAATTTCAAGAAAATAAAAATTATAATGACAGTATGAAACATGAGAAAGAAAATTCTAGAATAAATTTCATGACAAAAAAGTATCAGAATATCCAATAGACTATGATAATTTTTTTAAATTGACTCTATTTATAAAATCATTTAGAAAACTAATTATAAAAAGGATAAAATTTCTAAAGATTATGAAAATTTCATTTTTGAAAAAAATGGTTCAAAAATAAACCTCACTTTATAAATTGATACTAATATGGATAATAATTTATTTATAAAACTAAATTTTGAAATGTTTTATTTAAGGAAACTCTTAACAATCACTACAAATAGTAATTAAGGATTTGATAAAATATAAAAACCACATCATCCACTAGGTAATAGTTTAGGAATGTGATATAATCATTCAGAAACATTTTATTTAACAATTATTTTGTTCCTAAAATGCCCAATTTTTTACAAAATTCTAAAATGAATGTCATTGGAATAATAACTATTCCACAAAAAAATCCCACCAACAGGGTTACAGAAAGTCCATTTCTCATAATAAAGGTGGATTAAAAAAATAATGTTTACTAACATTTCTATAACTAGGAATGTTTGGCTTATAGAATAATTATTCTTATAATATCATGAATTGAAATGAATAAACCAAAAAATGAATATATAGTACAATAATAGTGTTTTTCAAGAAATATTTCATGTAAAAATTATATATTTTAAAGGATTATCTAAATGAATGATGAAAGAGTCACCATCAAAGATAATTCTAAAAGAATGATTCTATATATTGTCATCATTTTTCTTCTTATAAAATCATTAATTTCAAATTTTTATTTTTTAAGGTCATAAGTTAATCCTTATTAGAATAATTCAATTATTTGATTAAGGTTACCTAGTGAATCATTCGAATAATAAATGTATTATACAAAATTCCATGGATATTTTCATTCTTTCTACCCATAAACAGGAGAATGTTTATACACATAACATATAACACCTTATGAGTAAATACATTACTTTCCAAGTATAATTGACGATCAATATTGTTTGTAGAATAAAATTATAGGACATTGTAACCATATTAACATATAAAAATTAACTATGAAAAGAGTTGTTAAGGATCTCCTAAAACATAGATTTGATTTTTAAAAATCATGTGACCCTTATCACTATGAAAGGAAAAATAATTAATTATTTATATCAAATAGTTAAGTCAAATCTACTTAATTTTTATTGTTAATGCATATCAGTTTCTTCAGTTGCATACAAACTTGATGTATAGGAGGAAAATACAATGTATTTGTTTTAGTTGATTATTACACTACATATACATGGGAATATTTTCTAGTACGGGAATTTGAAGACATTTGTAAAATTAAAATAAATTTAGCTATAGAAAAAAAAAATAAAAACCATCCCTTTATAAATATTTGTGAGGATCATGGTGGGGAAATTTAAAAATCAGATTTTGAATTTTTTTATAGTAAAAGGGGAATTGCCCATAAATTTTCATCTCCTATAAATCCTCAATAAAATGGTGTTATTGAAAGAATAATTAATGTTCTCTAATAGATAAAATACCCATGTTTATTTATTACTCAATTTCAAAAATCATTTAGACTAAGTATATTAGTACATCCTACTTTGTAATAAATAAGGTTTTTACTCAATGATTTATTTATAAAACTCATTTTACGTTATGAAAAGTATGATAAGAAAAACATTAATACGTCATATTATTTTGAATAAAATTATTGATCTTGAATACAATAGATAATTTACAATGAAAATCACATAAATACATTGAAGGATTATTCTTAGGTAATTCAAATACATCTAATGCTTATAGATTTTTTATTAAAAATTCGTACACCATCGAAGAATCAATACATGTCGAATTTGACTGAACTTATTATTTTTTTCTTATAAAATCCCAAACTACATTATCTCATGTGTTTTCTGAAACTGATCATCAGCCTATGAAAGAAGACACTTCTAATAAATAGAATTCATAAAAAAAACTATGAACTATTCACTCAAGAAGACTTTTTTGCTTTATGTTGATGATGATGTTTTACAAAACCCAAGCCATTTGTTTCATAGAATTTATCTGAATTATCGTATCATGGGTGATTCCAATAAACCTGTATGGACTATAAGTTCATTGTGAAATGAATAAAAAATTCTTTCTTTATCCAATTTTAACTAAAAATTATAGGTGATTTTTTATGTGGTGATGGTTAGATTAAGGATATTTAATATACACTAAATTAAATCTTAAGGAACAACATTTGGTCCTTGGTCATCATACCTAATGAAACCAATGTAATTAGAGTAAAATGGGTTTTAATAAACAAATATGGTGAAATTTGTTTAATATTTATAAGTAATGAATGACTTGTTAATAATTTTTATAATGAAAAATAAGGAATAGATAATGGAGAATCATATGATCTGGTATCTAGATATGAATTTATTCAAAATCTATTAAACATTTCAGCAATATTTAATTTCAAACATTTTAAAATGGATGTAATGTTTTCTTTATTTAATTTATATGTTCCAGATGATTTTTTGAACAAACTCCTATTATTGAAAATACAAAATAATTTGATTATGTTTTTTATCTTACTGGAGATTTATTTACTCTTAAATAATCCCATGGAACCTGGTATGAGATATTAATTAGATTTTTTGACGAAATAATTATGTTAAGAAAACTACTGATCCAATTTGTTATAAAAATAAAGACAAATAAATAAATATTATTGTTCTTATTTATGTAGGTAAAATTATATTCGGATCAAATAAGAAATCATTAATGTATTACATTTTGAATCTTATGAACTATGATTTTGAAATAAGTATTCTGGGAATGTAAACATTATTTATTGGTTTTGAAATTTCTCAAAAAAATATAAGGATATTATTTATCTCAATATAAGTATTTTAATGATAAAATAAAAATGTCATAAATTGAGAATACAAAAAGTATTAGTACTCTAATCAGTACCTAAAAATAGATTATCTTGCCAATGTTGGGAAGCCAATTGATAAAAAACCTTTTGAGGGATGATAGGATGTCTTCTATACATAATAGTTATTTGTCCAAGATTAATATTTTTAGTATGCTTACGTGAAACATATTTAGAATATCCAAATGTATCCCATTTACAAGATGAAAAATTAATTTTTTTTATTTAAATATAACTATGTATTTATGACATTTTGATTCATCATGAAATTATTATTTTTTTGAAATATTTTTTGATTATGACATTGTTGGTTGCCGAAGAGATAGGAAATGTACAACTGGAACCTATGATTTATTTGGAGATCATTAGTATATTGGTTTTATAAAAAATATCACTTATTAGTACATTCCACTATTGAACCTGAATATGTGGCAACTGAAACATGGTGTGATCATATTTTGTGGATATAACAAAAACTTACTAATTAGTGAATAGGCTTTACTAAATCATAGATATTAATTGACAGCACTAATCTCATTGCATTAAATTAAAACCATATACATCACTCTTATAAAAACACATAAATATTAGGAATCACGTTCATATGAATCATGTACTCGAAGGAAATATAATTTTACAATTCATTAGAACACGAGAACCACTTGTGAATATTTTTACAAATCCATTAACTTCTAATAGATTTTCTATCATTATAAATAATCATGGAATTATCATTCTAAAATAATAATTCTTATATACTTCTTTCCTCAAACCATCTTCTTATATTAATATAATCTTGTTTATATAGGGAGTACATATGAAGGTTTTTTATAATTTTTTTAAATTAATTTTTTTTAATGAGAAATTTTAGAATTTTACATATTTAAAGCATACAATTAGAATGGGAAACACAATCATATTAATACATCTAATTGTATTCATAGAAAATATTTCAATGTGGAATATCAATCAAATTTGAGTTTATTTCTCTAATAGTAAATGAAAAATTAATTATTTTCGAATTTCAAAACATTTCATATGATTTCAAAAAAATAACATTTTAAAATAATAATGAAATATTTATCATATCTATGTTTTAAATCTAAAATATATTAATCATTATTTTAATCATTAAAATGATTTCATAACTTTATTTCTTAATTTTTATAATTTTAAATTTTTTTATATAAAAATTATTTCAATTTATTTATCATATTCACCCTAATATGATAACTGTTTTTTTTATAAAATCTACTTGAGTTTATATTTGAATAAAAACATTATTTGGCACTAATATGAATAGTCAGATTATAATGATTGAATTTCATCCATAAAATATAGATTGGATGTTCAAATGTGTCTCAAATTTTCTTATAAATAAGGAAACACCGTTGTTCAACATTGGTTATCCTCATAAATTATATCATAAAGCACTTTTAACTTTATATCATAGACTCTAATATCTTCATGTCTAATTATTATGCTTCATTCCCCAATAAAATGGATCCAACTAAATATTAAATGAAATGGGTAGTCTCGATATAAATTATATTATAAATATACATCTATAAAAAATTTGATTCATCTATAAAAAAAATTCAATTATAAGGATATGAATCACTATTTGTTGGGAAGTTAGATCCAATTGTCGATTTGTTTTATTTTGATATTGTTCATTATTTTAAGGTAACTATTACGTTCTACAAGAAAAATGGAAATGAAATGATTTCATTATAGATATATTATAAGTATTATGATATGAATCTTAAATATATTGTGTGTTTTCATGTTCTATTAAATGATGGTGATTTACTCTATAATTTTCATAAATTATCAGATTGAAATGGTACATTTTTCAATGAAAGAGAAGAAAATGTTTTATTCAAAACAAATTAGGAACTGAAGAAAATCACAGAACATACCTATGGCCATATACTTCTATAAATATGAATGAAAGGGTTTAGGTTACCAAGGAGAGGAGATACTTATACTATAAAGGTCTCTTATTTTTTAGTTTCAGATTTTCTTTATTATATGTGAAAGATAAATCTTACCATATTTACTCAACTGAATATCAATAATATCAAGAATAAGACAACAAAATTTCAAATCCTCAGGTTTCTTACTCTGATTAAAAAAATGATTGAAAATGGCTTCAAGATTTTTATAATTTCAATCAAATATGATCCATCCAGAGAAGTGATTAATTTTCTCAGGGTAGATAATATGAGAATAATGAAACATTATTAGGATTAAAAATATATATTATTTTTGAAGAATAATGTTTTACTTTCATCAGAGGTAGAACCCTCCTAAAACAAAAAAGGATTAGAAAGACGATAATAGTGAAATAATAAAATACCCCCTTACTACTTAATAATGGATAAAAAAATATGAATTAAATGGAAGTTGTGGATGAATGGAATAAAAGAAAAGAATAAATAAGAGAGGGAGACCCTCGAATTATTCTATACCCTGTAAAAGAAATTTCTCTAAAACATTATGATGAATAATTCATGCAGGAACATGAAAAACGAGAGAAAAAAATAAAGTATCATTCAAAAGAAAAGATAGGTGAAAAGTTATTAAAGGGTACATAATTGGCTTTATAAAATGGTATTTTACCTAAAACTGATACTTGTATTGTTTTAAAGGGACAATTTGTATTCAATGAAAATGTTCCCTCTGACAAAGTTAAAGGAAAACAAATCATTGATTCTCGGGAATCTATTCTATTTGAAATATCTGACATGTGGTAAAAACCATAAATTCATGAAATTTTGGAGAAATATCATAATTTAGTTATAATAGAATAAAATTTATTCAAACTAATAGAATAATATGATGAATAATAAGTAAAATAAAAATAAAAAAATTAGGAGAAAAAGAAGAATAAAATGCATGTTGTTAAGAAAAACAAAAATCAAATGAAAATAAAGAGGATATGGGTTCTGAAAATATTTCTATAAGAACTTCTATGTATTCCTCAAATAGATTATCTACTTTATAAAATATTATTAAGAATAAAAGATTCTAGGATATAAAATTCTCTTATTGTTCAAGAAATTGTTTCCATATACATGAAGGGTGATGACAATCAAATGGCTAGAAGAAATATGTTAATGAAATAGAAGTTTATAGCTAAATTAATGGTGAGTAGAAATTACTTATAATAGATAAAAAGTCAAATAAATGAAAGATAGTAAAATAATAAATTAGAATAAATAGTATAATATTAAATTTAGAATTTGATCCCAAGAATTCAATCTTTGAACAACGTGTTAATTTTATTTTGCATAAATTAACCATAATTGAGAAGTTGTTTTCAATATATCATAGATTTGATACAAAAGTTGATTTTGTAGTGAAAAACTACTATAATTACATATATTAATTTAAATATCTCTTAGATAAGATAATAATAGTGGATGTAGATTTCATATCATTAAAAAAATGTTGACTCCCAAAAAAATAGTTACAATAGAAAAAAGTATCAAGATTCGTTTTTAGAAAAGTTCACAAAGAAAACAATGATTTCAATAAACTAACAGCAATTTCCAAATCATTTTTTTCCACCAAAGAAAGACTTACCTTATAAAAATATCTTATTGTATTATCAGTTTTTTTATAATTCCCAATGAAATACATTTCCATCCATATTTACTCCTAATTTAATGTCTTATAATATTTCTTTGTTGAATCATATTTCAATTACTTTTGGATTATTAAGTACATTAAAATGTTTTTTATATATTTTTTCATTAGTCCTCAATGGTAACCCAATTAATATTCCCATTATCTTTTGAAAACCACAAATGTGGATAATATTTTAGAAAATAGGGGGATATCATAAGGATATAATTTTAAGTAAATATAATATTAAGGGAGATTCACTTTCAAAATAAAATACCATGATCCATAGAGAATCTTTTATCTTATGGGGGATTTAGTCATTTTAATTCATGTATTCAAGAGTGTTATAAACTCATTGGGGTCTAAGTAAATGTTTAATCTTTAATAATATAGTTCTGAAATTTTTTTGGGAATAATATTTTTCAATTACATCACCATTAAATCTTTAGGGTCTCAGATTTTTAAAATGGGTTGATTATTCAGTGAAAAATATTTTTTAAACTTAACCATTACATTTATTTTGGAAATCATAAACTATTTCTTAAAAATAAGATACACAAATACTTTTGTATTCAATGTATTTTGACAATGTTTTTATAGAAAACATATTCTTTTTACAAAGAAAAAATTATTTTCATGATTTAATGAATAGAGATTAAAATTATCATAGTTTTTATTAATATAATTATTATCAAATTTACTATATCAAATCATTATAAATGTATTTATACATTATTTTTGTACGAAGATAGTTTTTAATTATATTTTACATTATAATCAATACCATCACAATCAAAATAATTAAAAAATTAGTAATAGCATTAAAATATATCAAATTAACCTCTATTTTATTTATAAATATAGAAACTTATTTTTTTTAATAGACTAAATGTTGATTAGTATGAAACAAAATGATGACATGATTTCAGTGACGATGTCACCATTTAAGTAATAGGTGTCTTGGTCCCTTTTAAAATTATTAACAAAATCTGAAAATTAGATATGAAGATTACCATTAGGATGAACACCTATAAACACCTGTTCATTTTATAAACACTAAGAGTGTTGATTGAAATTATAAGAGAGGTCTACTAAATTAGATACATGTGAAGGTTTGGAAGATACAAGATGTGAACTAATTATTTCGTACACTTTTAACTTTGTAGTGTTTTATTCCTTTGTGTGATGTTGATCACTATGATTATGATTTAGGGATTAAGGGGATAAGATAATTGAGAATCCGATCAACTTCTTGATCGAGGGATGCTGGGGATAGGCAGACAGACCAAACCAGATCATGGTATCGTGTGTTTACCCTGGTGTGTGTATGAAAAAATTGTCGAAATTATAAATAAAGAGACATTTATCCAGTGTTTCTGGATATCATTCTCTTTGGTTTAAAATAAATTCAATTCAATTGTATTACTTTTTACATACATGTATTTTATATTCCACTTTAATTTTTAATAGAATTTGAATTCCCTTGTAAATTAATTTTTTTATTTTCTTTATCAAGATTACTCTGATTAAAACAATTAATATATTACACTATGAATATGATTTCAGTTATTAAGATTATAAAATCCTCAAATTATGATTCTATACACTATAAAGTAGAACCATATATTTAGTGACATTAGAATTTAGAATAATTTCATAATAAACCTTATTATGATAAATTTGTAATCAGAACTGATAGATAGTATGTTTATTATTTAAAAACATAAAATGTGTTTTAATTATATTAGTTTAAATTCTTTTAAGAATGATTTTATTTGGGTTATAAATTATTTTTTTAAAACATAAAATTCACCACTCTTTTATTTCACCATGTACATATCCATTTTGATCCAAAATTTGATGGTGTGTATATATGAATGAAAATAATGTTGGAGTTCAAATCATGAAATCCACATCCATAATCAAGATTTTAGTGACCACATGAACTTATAATTTAAAGATGGGAAAACCATTACCTACAAGGTTTTATACATAATGATATATCCTTTAAAATTGATTTTTATTTACCTTTATTTTTCTTCATTTCAATTAATGGAATTTCATTTCATTATTTCTTCTATCAAGGTATGAAGATTTACAAGAAAATTTTTTGACACATGAAGACCACTGAAGAATAATCTATGGTTTTTTATTTCATTTTTTTGGATTTACTACCCAAATAATTTTATTTTGGGGTGATAAAATAAAAGGGTAGTTAAATATTTAGTGTTTGTATTGGACATGGGGGATTTAAATCCCATTTTCATGGGAATTTTTTGTCTCTTCTCAATCATCTTATTGAATGTTGATTTTTTTTAATATTATTTTTTTAGTATTATTGAGCGTAATTTAATAATTTAGTTAATTTTAAAAAAAATTATATTTATTTCAATTATTTTATAAAATATAGATTTAAATTATTTTGAATGCTGTATAATATTCTAATTTCCAATATATTCATTTAAGGATGTTTTTTTTATTGTGAAACTATTCTAAACTAGTACTCTAAAATTTGAGTATTTTTTCAAATACAATGGATGTCTAAATCATTATAATATATATATCAAATCTATAACTTTATTGAAATTCCTAATTAATGTTATGTAATCCAGATCATATTAATATTTTATTTTCCTGATTTGGAGTTAAAAACATCATTTGGATGTGATTGAGATAATTTTATGATATTCCTAAATTTAACATGAGACATAAATTTATATCTACCATTATTTAGAACTTATAATCAATAAATTTTTTTATTTCTTAATTTAACATTAACACACCATTTTTCCTTTACATATTTGAATCATAATTTTTAAAATAGATATTTCAATCACAAGACAAATTCTACCAACCATTGAGAGGGAATTACCCTTCCAAGAGGAGAGCTGATGGATGATTTGTTAAAAAATGGAGAAAAAGTAACCTGATTTAGGTCTTCCACAAAAAATGGGGATACCAAGATAGTTGAAATGGAAATAACCTCCCTTGATGCAGAGGATATTTATGAAAATACTTTTTCTATTAGAAGAAAACAAATTCCAATGAAAAAAAAGAATTTTCTAAATTATATATTGAAAAGACATTTCATCATAATGAGATGGAATTTTTCATATTTTTAATATTCCATTTGTCTCCATGTATGAAATTCAGATGACATCATCTTATAAAATATGCGTGGGCACATTCATGTTCATAGAAGCTTGAATAGGTTTTATGTTCTTTTTGTCTACAAGGAGAGTGAGTAGTCTACTTATGTAATCTTCAGCTATAGAAAAAATAATTGCTGAAAGGGGATATACTATTCAAACTCCCTTGGTGCATTTAAATATTCCCTTAGGGGCCTCATTCCTAAATACAAAGATGAAGGCCCAATTTAATAAACATTTTATCATTCTCATGAATGTATCTTTAAAACCATAGTACATGAGAACCTTGAAAATGAAACTCCAATCAACGGCATCATCAAATTTCTTAATATCCAGCATAACAAAAATACTACCTCCTCTTGTAGCATTGTTTACGATATTAGTGCTTTCCAAGGAAATTCATATCCAATTTTGTATAATCCTACCCTTGTTAAAAAAATTATTTTAATTAACAATTATATTCCATATATCAATATGTCTATTAGCAAGAAGATTCGAAATTATTTTATAAATGATGTTAATAAGATAAATACGACATAAAAGCTATTTCATAGAGGTATTGTACAATTTAAAAATTAATTTAAGAAAATTATATATTTATTCCATGAGGATGTACACCATTTATCTTGAGTGATGATATTTTTAATATCCCTATCCATTTTTCTAGAAACTAGCCGATTATAGTGTTTTATATACCATGTGATCATATCTCCAATGAGATTAATTTTGATAAGAGGAATATCGTAAATAGAAGTTTTATATTTTCCTGAGGAGACTGAAGAGTGAGATGGGATAATTATTTTAATGGAGGAGAAATCCCATTAATGTCCCTAATAACAAACCATGGATCAAGGATATTATTATCTAGAACATAAATATGATGCCATAGGGATCTATGATCTTGGTATATATTATTATAATAGACTATATTAAAAAAGGAATGTAAATCATAAAAGAAAAATTCAATGGTAAATATTTTCATTGTAATTTTTAATGAATTAACAGACTGTAAAAAGGTATGATAAAAAAACTAAAGCAACTCCTTAAAAATACCATCTTTGCAAGCACAAAGAAAATTATAACCATAAGTGATAAAATTAATATATTTTGAATAAAAAATTATTTTAAGGACAGTAATATATTTTTTTGGGTTTATGAGACATTAGAAATATTTTAAGGAAAATATTTATTTTAGGGATAGAAATACAATAGAAATTACTAAAAAAATAAATTCATTGGAACAAAGGAATGAGTTTAAACCTCCATTTTTTTGAACCACTCGAGCCACTCATCCTCCTTAATCTTATAAATTTTGAGAAGAGGCAGGACTAGTATTTTTTTCCCACTTACTCTTGGAGAAAACATAAGATTTATTAGGAATACCTGCATTATTAAGACATTTTTTACATATATAACAATCAATGGTGTGGCCATTATGATTCTCCCTGATGTCATAGAGAGCTGATCTTTTTGAGTGATAGAAAAGAAGGTAGAGTGAACAACCAGAGCAGTGTGGTCTGAGCCCACTACCACTAATATGTCATTGGAAATAATAACCTTCGATAGTGATGACTCACGTGTAGCAATTACCGGTCACACAATACCTATAGGATTCTAACTGGGACTGCCATATTCCATCTTCTTTACAAATACCACACATTGTCCACTCACATTTAACATTTTTGTACCTGAAGAGACATGAAAATAATCATTTTTGGTAGGGTGGGGGTAACAGGACTCGTGGGGGATATATGTCTTCTTACTTCACTCACCATAGATCCAGTGAGTTCCTTCCCTTTAGGTGAATCTGTAGGTGCGGAAGTCTACTGGGCAGTTCTAGTAGAGATTTTTCTTCCTCGTTATACTGTAGTAGAGACTCTATTTAAGTTCTCATAGGAATCTAGAACCCTATTAACAATATCTTCTAAGATGCCTTCTACAACGGGTTTCTATGCAATAGAGACATCCTATGACTGATCATAAATAAGTAGAACCATTTTTTAAATTTCTTCTAAGATTTTTTCATCAACAATAAGATTTTCCTCCCTTTGAATCATCTCAGGTCAGGTAGTATTAGAAGGTACTCCATAATGAGGTGTTTTATCCACCCATTTTTTAGTTTTTCTCATGAATTCTTCTGGTTACTCCAAGACAATGTAATTATCCTTCTTCTTACTTCTAACATGAATCCCATCAACATCCCTTGGATTCTCCTCTTGGAATTTCACCTACAACTTCATCACTGTAATATTCAGTAACGAATGACTATTTATTTTAAATAGTTCATAGAAAGGTGGTTTGAACTCATATTAAATTCAAACCTCTATCTTTAGTCACTTTTGATGAAGGAAATAGCATCTGGAAGCTTGAATGAAATATTGACTTACACCATAACTGATGCATATATCCTAAGATAATCATTTAATTCTCACTAATAAAAGATGGGTGGGGTACCAATAAAGGAGGCTACTTTATTTAAAAACATTGAATTCTATAGGAATAAGTTGATTCTATGTAGTCATATCCATACTTGAGCCAACTTATTCATATATGTGTGCTAGATAATGGTAAAATCACATTCATAAATTCTATGAACACTGCATTTAAGATTAATGTATCATATTTTTGAGATGCGATCAAGCTCTTACTGTGAACATAATATGATATGGAGAAAACCCCATCCAATTGAAACAAGAATCTAGTATTTCAAACCCCAAATATGCGTAATCTTATAGTTAATATATAGTTCCAAATATGTTTTATCTCTTTTGATATATGAAATGCACCCCAGAATCGAAACGTACTCTTTTTTAGCGAATTTCTCCTAATAGAGTCTCCACTGATGTTTTTCGGGAATATTTTGTGATCTAAATTTTCTCTATGTGTCAATGGTTCAACCAACATAGAGAAGATACTAAGCATCTGTTTTTGTCTTGTGCTAGAGCTTCATCTCTTTGGAAATATATTTTTGAAATTTTTTGTCGCATATGGTTGGTTCAAAATTCAATCAGCTACCAACTGCAGAGTTGTGTAGATTTTGAATTTTCTTCTCAAATCAAGAATCATTTCTTTGCTAATGTTTCTATTCTCCACCATTTGATATGGTATGAAAGAAATAATATTATTCAAAATAATTTCTCATTCAGTCTTAATGTAGGTTGGGCATGTTGCATTCATGATGCTTCCTCAATTCAGAATTCTTTTTGTGACAACACTATTGGAGACATTGAGATCCCACATCAACATCGAGTTGTGGTCTATACATATATCCTAGACACACATTTGAGGTATTCTAGAAAGCCTTACTTACAAGAATGATCAAAGTGAATTTATATGGTTCCTCTAAACGCAACCTAGGACCTGTAGGATGTGGTGCTATTTTCAGAGAAAATATTTTTCAGTGTCACAGATTCTTCTTTGGGGATTGGGGTATAACGTTGTATCTGTATGTGGAAATTATAGGGGTGATCCATGCCATTGACATTGCAAAAAAAGGGTTGGAACCACACTAGGATTGAGATTTATTTAACATCTTTTTTTAGGATATTTAAAAGGGTTTTGTGCATCTTTCCTAGATGCTTACCACCTGATTGATTAATTATCTAGCTTCACATATGGAAATAAACTACATTTCCACTCATTCCATTCGTAAAGCAAACATGGGCGCATAAGGTCTTGATTACAAGGGATTTAACCAAAATATAACTAGGTAGAATGATTTTATTCCTTATTAAGAGAAAGACTGTAATAATATTCTGTTCTTCAGATTAATGTAATTTTCTTTTTTCAATATTCAATAAATTTTTTTTGGTGTTAAAAAATCATATTTCATTTTTCAATGCGGGGAATATTTATTCATGTGTAATTTAGTGGTTGTGGATATTTATAATATTGTTTTATGTTTATTTCAAATTTTTTGGAATTTGTGATATTTGAAAGATTCATTTACCTTTTTAAATCATTCATTTCATCCATTTATCCGAAAATTAAAAATATGTAAACAAATGAAAAAATATATAAAAAACAAAAATGGAGATGATATTGGATTACCCACTAAGGTAAAATTAATTATCCATTCCCCAATAAAAAATTTATGGAATTGTTCTCATTTATTCATTAGATTTTATATTCATCAAATTTTCCATTGTGAAATGAATAAAATAAAATAGTAGAAAATGAAAAAAAAAGAATAATTTATATGAGATAATTCAAATTATTCATATTTTGAATCATAAATCAAGTCATTCAAAAAATGGTGTTGTGATTCATGTATTGTAAGGAAAGTATAGGGATAGATTTTTTATGTTTTCGCATTTATAATCAATAATTTGTATTTAAGATTTTAACATCCTCTGTCTAGACTTATATTATAAAATAAATTCCCCAAAACCCTTATATATATAATTTAAATCCACAAAATTCATCACCATTGAAATCATTTTAATTTCTAATAGTGTCTGTAGCTGAAATTTTTGACAAGCCTATATAGATAACACAAGTTCATAAGATAGGGGAACGATCAATTTTAAAAAAATCCTTAAAAATGCATCTCTAGGGAGGTAGGTATGACATTGGAAAAAAGATTAATATGATATTGAATGGAAAATAAGGTTTGGTTAGTGTTTAATGAATTTTGATCCATGATGGAGGCATGACATTTCAATAGAAGTGATTATTGAGTTGTGTTGTCAATTATGACTTGGTATTATTAGTTTCACCATAGAAATATATGGTTTCCTTAGAGTTAAATGTTTATGTGTGGGGGAATGATGAAACTAATACATTCTATAATTTTATTATTTAATATTAATTTATTATTCCCTCTAATTTCTTTATTTATAGATTATATTCAAAAAAGATAGTTTTATTAATTATTTTAATCTCAATTATGAAAATGGATTTACATTGGAACTCATTTCTTATTGGCATTTCATATATAACATATTATACACTAATATAAATTGATAATATAATATTATATATCAAATATTTTGTAGGATATATTTTATTGATATGGAAACAATGTTAAATAAAACAATTTATTTCCAAAAAGGATTTCGCAATAGATTCAAAGGAATCTATAACTAATTAAGGGGACTTTTAATGATGTAACTATGTCTCATAAATTCAAAAACCAATGAAGATAAAAAATTACATTAATATAGATATAATTAAATGGAATATTTGTCAAAAAAATTTCACACATCATTGGGGTGATTTAATTATAATTAATGAATAGGAATATAGTGCTTAGTATTTATAGCTACATCTAGATAATGATTATTTCCCCACTTAATTCTATCAAAAAATTTTTTGAACTTTTTCAAATGAATATAAATTATATGGGTGGATATATTAAAAAAAATAAAATAACTTTTCTAATGACCACAATTTAAAATTAATAAATTTTAAAAGAGAACATGACAAATTATAAAGGTCATATTTTATAAAATATAGCATAATTGTTGTTTCTATTAGAGATGTTTCCCCCTCTTCATTTCAACCAATTAAAATTTTAATTTTTCATGTTACATGATAAATGTAGTATATTTCATGGGTATTTTATCGTTAGTATTATTTTTGAAATAATATATACTGATGATCTTATTCACTCTTCCATCTTTTCCTTTTATCATTTTCTCCCATTTTTCTATTATGAAATCCATGAAAATAGAGAAATATAAATATTTATTGTTTGAGGGGGAGGGAGAGTATTGGATTACTATATCTAAAAAATTTAAAATTTATCATTATGTTACTCTGAAAATTTTCAATGATGGTTAGATAATTTTAGTGAAGTGTTCACCCTTCATTATCTATAATTTTTTCTTATTACCATTCATATTTTTCAACTCATTTTTTATCATAACGGTGCATGTAGAATGGCATTATCGTATTAGGGTAGTGTTGGGATGTATATTATCCCAGAAAAAAGGGTTAGTGTTGGGGTAATAACATTAAAAATTGTAGTTTTCTGAGTTATAAGGTTGATATAAATATAAAGTAGAAAACTAAGAACCTATATTTTTTATAAATAATTATTAATTTATATTGAAAACCAATGAACAACATTTTATGTATCGCAAAATTATTTCTATTTATAATTTAATATGGTTTATATTTATATATTACAAAATATATTTATATCATTTTAACCAACCACTCAATATTAGTAAATCATTATTATTATTATATTAGTACGTTTAAAATAGTTACAATAGAGAATTGGTTTGTGTTCGTATCCTCCTTAACAGATCAAAAATATTTTGCCCAATATTTTTATTTATTAATTAAACTAAAATTTAATGACCAAGGATTCATAAAATAAATACCTGTTATCAATTAGAAACTATTTATAAGGGTCCAAATATAACTCAGAGAAAATTTATCATATTGAATAAATTAAAAATTTCAAATTTCATAATAATAAAAAAACTGTCATTACACATGTTTAATTTAATTGTTCATTGAGGGAATATAATAAGTATTTTTTGCATAAATTGAATATTTTTTTACATTTGGATGATTCTATCAGAAAAGAACATTATATTATTCCATTGGGTATATATTAAGAAAAAAATACATGATTAGGTGATAAAACTAATAAAAATCATTTTAATATCTCTGAAGGAATTGAAATCTAATAACACAACATAAGAAAAGAAGGAATAATATATTTTTCCCCAAATTTTTTATTTAATTACCTCATGAGTGTAAAAATACAATCTGACTACTGTTAATCCCATCAATTCAATTTCTTATGGGAGGTTAACGAGTAATACCATCTAGAAAATTCGCATGTAGTGGATCAAAATTAATGGGATGAATATTATGGTGATCTTTTAAAATATTAAAATGTCTATATATTAATCATATATTCAAAATTATATGTAGAACACTATAAAAATAAGTTTATATTTAAAATAAACAACTCATGTGGTATAATTTCAAGTAAAATGGAAGATATTAACTATAATCCTCTATCTATAACAATCTAACTATAACTGTTGTTGAGAAAAGAAGAAGAAATGGTAGTTGATACTTCTCTAGGGAAAAATCATTCATTGCACTAATTTAATTTTATGTAAATAATTTATATTAATCATTACATCCAAATATATTGAATCTTTGGATTTAGAAAACACTTATATTGACTTAGAAGATGATGATGAAGGTGATGAAACACCTACTTAGACCAAATTTGTTAGTGTATTTCTTGATGAGATAATGTTTCAAGATGACATACATGAATGGGAATATTTATTTATTGATTAATAATTGTTTGATCATATTCATGTTGAATATACTATTTACATTCCATTGCATTAATTTCTAAAACAACATAACTTGAGCAATCCATGAATATTGAAGTTGTGTAGGTTAAAAAATATTGTTGCTGATGTACTATTGGAAAAATTATTTTCTTGGTCCCACCAATATTCAAGATATACTATATTACCCTAGGGGTGATACTTTTGAATGTCATCCACAGATTCCTCCACAACCCATGTAATAGAGTGTCCATTAGAAGGAATGAAATGAGGTGGTTCAAATCATGCTAATCACATCGATAATGATATTTTTTATGACCACAAAAACAATATACTAGAGGTTAGAAAACTCAGAAACCACATAGAGTTTGAATCTAATTTCAATAAATTTTTTTTATTTTCCATTTAAAATAACTTTTCTTTAAATATCATTTAAAAAAATTGTTATGTTTTCTATATTCATTATATTACAATTGTTGTAGAAATTTAGATCATAACTCAATGCTACCACTGATGAATAATATATGTTTGGGTATTTCATACAAATTTATTTTTTTAGTTATTTATATTGAATATATAAAATTACTGGTTTGGTAAATATTAAGGGTGTTTTTATCTTATGGGGTTGGATGGGAGGGTGGGTGTGTTGGTGGATTTTGATGTTTTTTAGTAATTTTTTGATGTCATATCTCATTTCATTCGATTATATAATTTTTATTGTTTTACTATTATTTTTCATTTTTTAGTTTTTTGTTTTATTATTCTCGATATAATTTTATTATTGTGATAATTCCTGAAAATAACATGGTTTTTAAGAACAAATTTTCATTTCAACATTTATTGATTTAAATTACTTCTTAAATTGATTTTATTTTCTATTTTACCACAATTTTATTTAGGTATGATTGACTAATTAAAAATATCTTGAGTATTAGTAATATAAAAATTTAATATTTTTCATAAACAAATAGGTTTTTAATACTTTTGAAAAATTATTCAATTTCATGTTATTATTGTTATTCTTGAGTTTTGTATTGAGATATAGATGTTTTGAATTTTCTATTTCAAATCCCTGGATATCAAAACATGTTTTATATGCGATTAAGGATTTTCTTTAGATACACATAATTTTGACATGTGAGCTACCATTACATTTATCAATATTTATAATGTAGAATCCAATAATTTCTATATTAGTTTAATCCACATTAAAATATAATTTTTCATTAACTTCATACCCTCTTAATATTTTTAAGTGGATATTAAAAGTTTGAGTTTGGGGGAAGATCCCCCTTTATGTATTCTATGGGATTCCTCTTATTCTATGGTTTTATGATATGTTTGTGATCATTTTTGTATGTTTTATAGTAACTAATTATTAAAAAATAATTTTAATTCATTTATATAACTTTTTAAAAACATTAAATTAAAACAACGGAAAAATAATAATAGATATTAAAAAATAGAGATGATAATGAATTGTATATAATTTAGTATTTTATGAATCATATCAAACTAAAAAAAATGTGGTCATTACAATAATTAAATAATAGTTTTTATTCTCCTATCACACTCTATAAAAATTATAAATGTCGAAAAATAGGAAAAAATAATACACAATATAAAATAAGTGATAAATTTGACGAAATCGTTCCTTTTATTCATTGTTTGAGACATGTGTATTTTAATTTATGAGTGGGTGATGTGATAGATATCATTAACATGTAATTGGGTGAGATATTTCCTATGTTTCCACTTAATTACTCATGAATTGTTATGTATTATTTTCACATCATTATTCAGATATTACATTTTCTTATTACTTAAGAAAAAATTAATTATCCATAGAATTCTACATGAAAAAATCCTAGTGATTGATAACATTTTTAATCTCTCATACTATGAAAAATTGATATTTTTATAACCTTATGGAGATCAAATGTGTTCTTGAGAGTGAGAAAATGTCATCCAAGATTATATATGGAAACAAACTTCCATGGGAATATACAGGACATATACATGATGTTTAACATGATATTGAATGAAATTTCATATTTAGTGAGATTTTAATGAAATTTTATCCATGTGGGATGCATGATATTTCTATAAATGTTTTAATTGAGTATTATTTTCTATTATTCTTTGAGAATTTTTATTTGAACTTGTTATTAAATTATTTTCATATATTTAAAATTATCAATTTGTGGGAATGATGATCATAATAATTTCCAAAATAATTATTATGTAATCTCTATTTTATATTCCCATAAATTTCATATTTTCTGTTTAATTATCACTGTTTTTGGTTATATTAAAATTTTGAGCTCAATTAAGAAAATGGAATATTTTTTTATTTAAATATTTTTTTGATCATCATTGTATTTTCACGATAACATGATCTACATTAATAATAATTATAAAAGTAACATATTTTATGATCACATACATAATAGGATAAAAATCAAAGAACTGGGCCCAATGAATAATAAAAATGTAAAGGCAAAAAAGGATCTTACATTTCATCTCTTTTTACATATAGCCTATTTAAAACACTTACAGTAATAGAATCATTTCTGATCATATTAAAAACTACGTGTGTTGATATTTCATATTGATTTATTGAATATTTAAATATTATTTTTCATATTTGTGGAATCTTGAGGTTATGTAGTTTATAAGTTTAATAATGAATAAGAAATAAATTCCTCATAATTTCAATAGTCTTTAAGTTATAAATATTTCCCCATTTAAAATTATATAATCCATTTATAAAATTACCAAATGGTGATAAATCAATTGGTTAGCTTGTAGAGTGATATTATCAAAATGTATTATAATACCAATTAATCAAATAAAAACATTTACTATAAAAACCACACAAAATATTTTTAAGGAACGATTTGGGTCTATATTTATTCACCCATATCACATATATAAATTGTTATCCCTGTCAAGTTTAATTTTTTGATAGTTTAAGACAACTATTTTTAGCCATTTTTATAAGAATATTATTGGTTTTTTTGTATTATGCTTCTTATAAATTTTATATTGGTCTTATATTATTCATTATTTTCAATTATCATTTTAACTACTATGTTCTTAAACCATATCCTACGCAACTAAACAAAAATAGATTACTAATCACATTTCTTATATGAGGAAGCGTTAGGGGGAGTAGTGGAATCTTGATCTCATGAACATCATGTTTTATACTTTTTTTATTCTAATAGTTATTATTGTAGGGGAACTAATTTTTGTGATAGGTTTACCCATATTTATTCACGTATGTATTATTCATCCCTTTTATAATTAATCCTTCAATTCCATATAAAAAATTCCATTCATAGATTCATTATATCATTATGGTGATTGTATGTGCGATTTTTTCCCTCATAAAGTTGGTTTTTTGGGGAGTGAAAATTCCCAATGAGTTCTTGTTGAATGATATGATTTATCTCAACAAAGAGTAGAATATTGAGAATTTAAAAATACAATGCTAAAATCATTTTGAACTCTTAGGAGTGGAATCATATTTCTCAATACCTAATTCTAGTTTTATATTAGTTATGTTATGAATTATGTATTTTAAGGCATAATTATAATATATAAACTCCCCCACAATATTATTATACCATTAGTAATATGTTAGTTTCTTCATAAATTATTATAATAGAAAATCGTTGTTTGTGACTGGCTACAATGAGAGATCAAACCTATAGTGGACACTATATTTCAGTATGAGGAAATTATGTAATAATTCTTTATCATTCTTTGAATAATACCTACTATCCAATACGAACAATTTTTGGGATGAAAAATATATTATAGTAAATATCTATTATAAAACCATTCAAAATAATAAACTATATTTTATTTACACAAAATGAATATAAAATTGTATTCTTATATTCATTTACTAGAATTATTAAATTTTATTGGTATATTAACAAGTTAATGTTGAGGTTCTTATTAGATGAATATAATCTAAAGATTTAAAATGAGAATAATCAAATAGAAATTATTTTCACCTCCCATGTAGAATTGGAGTCCCATAATGTGGATGAAGAAAAGTATGAAAAAATACTATTCACTGATATTTCCCAATTAAATAGTCTTTGAAGGTGAAATTATGAATATACAAGTTTCAAAACAATCAATAAAAATTATAAAGGATGTTCAGGAAGAATATTTTCTTAACTAATGTTCATGTTATAGATAGATATTAATTTGATATAAATTTGGATGATTTTATAAAATCAGAAAACATATGATATTTTCCTAATACTTTAGAAATCATAATTTTAAACACTATACATCAATAGTTTTTTAAGAAGACACCACTCATTTTTTTGAATTTTATAAAAAAATTCCTCCATCCCTGACTTCACTACTCCAACTCGTACTAAGAAAAGAGGATAAAATTGGATCAAATATTCAACATGAAGCTAATAGTTTTCAATAAAAATTAGTTTTGATCTTACTGAATATTAATTTTTAATTGACACTTAATTTATTTAATTACCATAGTAATATAAAACATAGATTTTCTAGGAGGATGGTGATAACTAAAACGATACACTTGTAGAAACTATGTTACCAATAGTCTTTCTGAAGGTCATTATGTTTCAAGATGACATAGATAAAGGGGGATATTACCTTATTTCTTCTTCTTGTTTTAATCATAATCGTAATGATTTTTTGGAATTCAATTTATTAAAATTTATGAAATAAAAAAACATGTGAAGGTATTATATGTTGAGTTTGATGATCCAAATGAATTTTTTAATGAATCAAAGGAAGAAACATTGAATCTCTTTAGCCTCTCTAATAATATATATGTCATTGAATGTAATTTGGCACTATTTTATGTTATCTATATATGCTAACATAAAATATGAGGATGAGTGTATGTCATAATGAAAAATTATTAGGGTTTTTATCATGAAACACACATTCATTATTAGCATTCAGTAGACTAGTGGAAATAAAAACTGGATGTAGTCAGTAAACATTATACAATTAGGTTTTTAAACCAAGTTCCATAATTTATTGTTATTTTCAATAACATTTATTAATATTTATTTTGAAATTAATAAATTAATGTTGTTTTTTTCTTGCATTTTTATTCTAATCTGAAAAATTCATGGAGAATAACTAAATTATTTCACTAATGAATAGAATCATTTTATTTATATATAATTATATTTTTTCCATTATTTAAATTTTCATTTTATGGAGATAATTTTAAATGGTAGTTAAGTAAAATTATTATTATTAGAGGGGGATTTCAATAATATTTTGATATTTTTTCACATATTTTTAGCGATTTTGATTAATTTTAAATTTTTTTAGGTTTTTATTTTTTATTAGTTATTTGTAATGATGTGTATAATAAAATTATTTAAAAACTATGTCCAACAAGGTATTATAGTTAGACAATATTATTTGGAAGATGAAATTCTATATGATTTAAGAAATGGATTTTTTCTATTTTTTAGTATTTTATATTAATATGTTTTATTGATTGTGAAACCCATGTGAATAATTAGAATCCATTACGAATATATTTCGTAACATATGAGGTTCATATACATTTCTGATACGTTTTTCACAAATCTCATTTCTGTAGTGGACTAAGTCATTTTGTGTAATTCATTTTTCTTTTAAAATTTTAGAGTTAATAAATTTTTTTGGACATTATTAAGAATTTTATTTTGTTATCCATAGTTTTAAATTGATATTTCACCTTAAATGTTCACATTTTATCCCTTAGAATCAAAAAATTGCAATATAATATTAAGAGACGTTAAAATCATACATTTCCATACACACCCCACCCCTAATATTTTTACAGGGATATTTCATGATTTTGTATTTTAGAATAGAAATAGAGAAGTGTTCTATAAGATATAACTAATTATAGGGTGGTATGTGTTGTGTGTAAACATTTTTTAAATTTTTTAAATGTTCATAATTTGAGGATATTTTTTTTTCATTACATACTTTTGACACAATAAAATGGAAATTAAAAAATAGATATTCACAAGAATAATACATTTTGTTTACATTTATGACTCATTCCCCCATTTTAAACTGATTATACAATTCTCAATCTTATATTTTATTTTATTCTAATCTCATTCTCCATGGAAAAATAAAAAATAGATAACAGTTAGAAGAAATAAAAAAATATAGTGAGAATTTGGATAGAAGCATTCACTATATTAACTGTTTGATTAATGTATGATGTCATTAAATTAGGAGGTGTTGGGTTTCATATGTTTAATGGGGAATGTAATAGTAAATTTAATCTATTTTCTCTTAAATATTTATACATTGTTATGTAAGATTTCAATATCCACTTCACGATTTAAAATTTTGAAATGTTTTACCCCCCAACTAGTGGCCACAAAATTCACCTTGATGATATCCTCATGGATATAAATATTATTATAAAAATTTATGGAGAGATGTGTATTTTTACAATCCAATGGATGTATTGAATGTTATAGAGAATGATAGTAACATTATATGAATAAATATCCATGACTGAAGAGATTAATATATTACTAGGGAGGTAGGTACAACATGCACATAGGGTTTTCCATGATATTGAATGTAATTTTATGATTGGTGGGGATTTAAAGAATTTTAATCTATTTATTAATCATGAACACTCTTTATATATGATAACTGAGTAGTTTTATCCATTGTTCCATGGTACATCTGTATTTACAGTTCTATTAGATTATGTCCAAAGAATGAATGGTTTATGTATAGGGGGAGGATGGAGCTATATTTTACCTCAATATTTATGTAATATATATTTTTTACCTCCCAAATTTCTTATATTATGGGTAATTATCAAATTTTAATTTTTATTACTATTTTGAGCATAGTATTGAAAATGACATAATTTAGTAATATAAGTATTTATATATCATCTTATTATTTAATAGTTAACATATTCTAAAGAAATAACATTTTAAAAACTCATTTCCTTAAGATATCATACATGATGAGATACATTTCATAAATCTAGAAACAACTGAATCCAATTATTTAAAAGGAAAAATATTTTCCTAATTTGAGACATTTAATCTATTCCCAGTTATGATGAATTTCAATGATTGGCCCATATTTTGGAAAAATACTAAACCATGGGGGTTGAATATTAAAATATATATATAGTAAATTCTGAAAAGAAATTTTCTATATATTTTTCCACATTTAATTATAGAGTTTTGAAGCTCCTTGATTCATAAAAAAATTAGTGCATGGGCCTTCTGAAATTCCCTAGAATATAAATATTTCCTTTAATAAAACTATCATAAAATTTATAACATGTGTATAAATGAGACTAAATTTTAAATTGTATATAACAAATATAAAATCATAATCATTAATAATAACTGTAGTTCAAATTCATCCATTTATCATAATGGAAACATAAAAAATACTAAAAGATATATTTTAATCCAAAATTATTCACCATTCATTCATTTTAAAATGATTCTCCCTCTCTATATGAAATGGTATCGAATTTATTTTTTTCAATTTTACTAGATATTTTTTATTCCTTATTAGGGGTTGTTTGTGTAACACAATTATACATATTATATATTATTTTTCTCATCAACCCTCAATTATGATTTCATTTTTTTATTTTTTTCTCTCCTAAAATTACACATTCAAATCATTAAAATTAGAGAACAAACCAAATTTCAATAATGAGGGGGTATAGGGGGAGGGGAACCATATTCACAAGTTAATGAAATTCTACATATCATATTATTTTATTATCATAAAGTATCATATGGGGAAACTGATTGTGCTTGATGGTTCCCCCCACATTCTTAACATTGTGTCCTTATTTCAATCATCTTTATTACTCTCCTTGACTATCATAATGTTCAATTAATAGTTTTAGTGAAACCTTAAAGTAAATATGTGGTGGATATTATACCACATTATGATGTAATGTTTGGTGTAATAATATTTGAAATGAGAGGTTTTTATTTATAGGGTTTTTTGAAACATTATATTAGACTTTTAAAATTTATATTTTTAAAGATGATTTATTGAATATTTATGATATCCTAATAATTATTTTTTTACAGTATGTTTTTATCAATTATATATATTTATATTATTGAAACCCCCAAACTGGAATATTATTAGTATTATATTACATATTTTTTAAATAGTTAACATAAAAATCTTTATGTGTGAACAATATCGTTGAGGGATCAACCCAAGGATTTTTACTATATTTTATAATGAGATAAATAAGATATAAATTATTTGGTATTCATGAAAATACATTATATTAAATGGATACTAGTCTAGTGATGTTATAATGTCAGACGAAATCATTTTTTATTTTTTTGTTATAGTATATGGATATAATATTAGTGATAAATTGATTTTTCTACCTCTAATTGGATATTTTTTTCACCTAATAATAAACAAAAATATAGTTAAGAAAATTACACTAATTTTATCGAATTAACCGAAACAATGAGATATCTAGCGAGCATGCATAGTGAAGTGATAATTTAACAGAATCTACTAATAATAAATTGTATTAATTTATAAATAATTATGTTATGGTAACATACAAATTAGTTCACTACATTATAAGAATTTAATTACCAAAAACTATTCAATAAAATATTAATCACCTTTCTTCTTTTTGTTTGATCTGATTTGAGAAATGAATCCAATAATAAATATATAATGTCTCTCCATGATCAGTATTGGAAAAATATCTTCTTTTAAATATTCAAACATATATTTTATGATTTTATAAAATACACCTCATTACAATTCTTCTCCAAATCCATGTATAATCAAATTTCCAATGATATATATGGTTTGATATCTTCCAAATAGTAATCAATGTAATGATGAATCCCCACTTTTATAATGAATAATTTTAAAGTTAAATATTTTTGTTATATGGTTTCTTTATTTCAAAACAATATTGATATAAACATTATAACTCCTATGGTCTTGATCCATCATTTTAAAATAAACAAAATCTACTAATGATTCCAATCCTTGTATCTAATTCTCTATAGAAAATTTATTTTCATTTTTTTTCATGATCGTGTATATGCTTCAGAATATCAATAATAGTTTTTATTTGAATATCCATCTACAACCCCACATTCAATTTCTTAATTCATTTATTCATTGGAAATTTTTGGGGGATGAATACATGTATACCACCTGAATTTTTGGGGAAATTTCATCCAAATAATTAGATCCATTAGGGAAAACCCATGTTAAATCCACACATTTTCAAATTTATTTAATCCATTGAAAGAAAAAAATTCAAATAATCCATCGAGTAATGTTTTTTGAGGATGTTTTTATTAAATTACATCAAAATTTAATCTGAAATCCCAAAATTTATTATGCAAACATCACATTCCATGTCCTCTAAAACTAATGATTGAAAAACTTAATGTTTTCCAAAAATCATGGACTGTTATACCCATATATTTTCATTTTCACTAAAAATATTGAATAAAAATTATTAAATTTCAAATATATGGTAAAAATTATAAAAATAATTCTATAATATAATTATAAGGCCCTCCACATACATGGAATAATAAAACCCCTTATAACATAACCAATTATATTTCATCATGGTCCTTAAACCAAATTTTTTTGGGCTACAATAATGTTTCACGGAATATTATTTCGGACTTATCCCATCTAAATTGAATTTTTATGATTGGATTTTGTAACGTCCAATAGTCAGATTCGAGTGTGGTTTATCAACCTATGTTATTATCGGGGACATATAAGAACAAATTATATGAAGGACCTAGTCGAGTAGTGATCTTGTAGTAATATAGGTCATCTATATTGCTTCATAGGAACATTTCAACCATCAGCTAGTGACATAGGGTCTACAAAGAATACACATTTGGGTGTAGGGCCGACAGCTTCTCAACTTGAAGGGATCTGGGTTACAACCAGCTGATCAATCCATTATGGTGGTTGTGGTCATGGTATCCATACCATAGGTTCAATGAAATGACTTGGGGGATAAAATTAGGGTATCTAAGTAGTGTTAGATGTTCATGGTATAGGCCATGTAGTCACAGTTCAATAGAAACATCAAATGAAGGATCATGGACATTGTATTATTATAGAAACTATTATCGTAGCCCCTATTTTATCTTCTAAACTTTTTAATATAGGTGATTTCCATAGTTTCATATATTTATCTATGGTAGAAATACATTGTATTATTATATTTTCTTCTGATGGTGTTATGATGCTGGGAAACTTATTGGGGATCACAACTGAAGGTTTACATTAGTGCATGAGATCCCCTAAAGGTAGGTGGGTTTCAATTCATATGGGACCTCTACGTCCAAAAGTCGATACAGTTTGAATTCAATCATGGTATAGACTTTTTTGTTCCCTTTTGATCATTTGTTTATTGTAATCATTTAAGGGTGGGGTTCATGTTACTCAAGTATGTGTGTGTATTAACAAGGTTGATTGGGATGTTCAGGTGATCCAAGTCGGGCCTAAGAATCCTTGTCAAGATGGTATGACAACTGATATTATGAGTTTGCATCTAGATGATCAAGAAACACATTTCATGGACTTCAATCTTATGGTCCATCATTTTAGGTCTTTTCCCAAATGAATTTTCCGAATTATCTCCAATGATAGAGGCAATGTTCTATATATTTCATGTTCTATAGGCTGTAACGATGTCCATTCCTTCTTAGAGGATAGATACAATGGAGTTTCAAGAGCTCAAGAGGATGCATGAGGATTCTGAGGAAATGGATTTTATCTGACCCAATACCTTCCCACGGGGTTTTCTGGTCCTTTTTATGAAAAATGTACACAGACCCAACAAAATTTGTGTCAATTAACATAAATTGAACCATATAATGGTTAAGAAATGATATTGTTTACCTGGGATTGGTGATAACTTCAACAAGCTCCCAGAACCTCATGTCTTTTCAATGATTTATTTGAGATCCAGTTATCATCAGGTGCTGGTTAAATGGTCACACATACATCGCACAACCATCCAGAGTAGGTTTGGTTGGTTTGAGTATTTTATAAATTAATCTGGTCTTATGAATACGCCATCAGTCTTCATAGCCTTGAATAACAACATGTTCTATCATTATCTTTAATTAATATTTTGGTATTCGTGGATGATATCTTTGTGTATTCCGAAAAAATACATGACCATGCCAAACATCATGACATAATTTTGAGTACACGAAGAGGTCGTTATATTCTAAGCTCACAATGTAACACTTCTAGATGGATCTGATTATCTTTAGGGGTCATGTCATCTCAGTGAAATATGTATCAATAGACCTAGTTAAGGTGAGAGGTATTGTTTCTGATGATCAGAAGAAGAATTTATTTGAGTTGTGGTGTTTCTAGGGGTTATATGGTTACTAAAGGTGTTTCATAGATGATCTATAAAACATGGAAATGTCACTAACAGGATTTATTATATATGTTAAAAAGTATGTGTGGATAGGTTTTGGTGTTATGGTCATTCAGGATCTTGTAGGGAGATTTACTTTAGTGCCAATAAAGATTTTATCATTGTCATGTAAGAGTTACATTGTGTACTGGGATGCATCAGGTATTGATTTGGTGGGCAGTTTCTATACAGGGGGATTTAGACATTTCATAACGGTCCCACATGTTGAGGCCACATGATAGGATTAAAAAATGCATGATAACGATTTAGTTGTAGTTTTTCATTGATTTCACTATAGGAGTCATTAAATACTAGGGGTGCATTTTGTGGTGTTCACAAACCATAAAAAGAATCATATACATTTTTACACATCACAATCTGAATATGAGGCATCGAAGGTTTGTGAAATAACATCAATATTATTATTTTGATATTCCATAGATTCTTGGTAATGGAAATTATGCGGATGATGCCTTAAGAAATATGACATAGATATACGTCAGTCAGCATGGAAGAAGTTAGTGGAAGCATTCAAAGTTGTTCTCTAAGATGCACGTGGAGGTGGAAAACAGTCAAGGGAAGACATTCCTATCTATTTTAACCATTACCTATAACATATTAGATAGAGTGAGGTTGATGTATATATAAAACTTTGAAGGAATAGGTATATGGTAGAGTGTTTCTTATGAGGATCCTCCTCTTGGATGGTCCCTATGTGATGATGAGATCCTACGAGTACATGGTATCATATGGGTTTCTTCCAGAATGTTAGAGGATATGATGTGGGATTTTCATGAAATAGTTTATGAAGTGAATTCTATTGTTACAAAGATGTATATGGATTTACATCATCTGTATTGGTGGAAAGGTATGAAAATAGATGTGGTTGCACTTTTCATTTTCTATTCAAACTGTCTGCGGTTGAAGGAGGAATAACAGCGACCAACCATAAATTTACAACATCCAATTGTTCAGAGTGAAAATTGAATGACGTCATGATGGATTTCCTAATAGTTTTATTGTAGTTTTCTTGAGGTAATGATTCCATATGGGTTTTTATAGGCCCATGAGGGTTTCATATTGCCTTCTGATCATCAAAAAATTCAGTGTTGATGATCTTGGGTGGTTTTACATTAGTGAGGTAGTATGAATCTTTGTGGTACTGCATAATATTATTTCAAAATGGGATGCATGGTCTACATTATGATTCTCTAATGGGTTACTAAGTATTATGTGTACATATGTGCTTATAATCAAAGTATATTAGGTTTTACATTAGTGAGATAGTATGAATCTATGTGGTACTGCATAATTTTATTTCAAAATAGGATGCATGGTCTACATTCTTATTCTCTAATGGGTTACTAAGAATTATGGGTACATATATGCTTCTAATCAAAGTATATCACCCCTAGATAAGTGAATCATTAGAGCGCACAATTTATGTTTTTGAGGACATTCTGTTGTCATGAATAATGGATTTTGAGGGTTCTTTAGAGTGGAATATACCCATGGATGATTTCAACTACAACAATAGCTTTAATAATACTATTTATATGGTTCCTTATGATTATTTGTAAAATTTTACATTACGGTCACCAATTTGTTGGACATAGGAATGAGATGAAGCTATGTTATGACCTCATCTAATCCATGAGACCACTAAGCAGGTGTAGTTGCTTTAGAAGTGGATGGATTCTGAATAGTCCCATTAAACTTCATATTCTCATTGTCGTTGATGACCTCATGAGTTTGTGGTTTGGGAAAGAGTTTTTCCTATGTGCATCCACAAGGTTGGGAAATAATAGTATTAGGATATTTGGGTAGTCATTACCATGTAATGGTGGGCCATTCATTATCCTGGAGGGAGTCGTGCTAGTACACATCTATTGCATTTACCTTAGAGGTATTGAGCCATGAATGAGGTCTTCCATGTTTCCTATCAGTGATATTACTATTATGTCATGTCTCATGCATTCCAATATTAATAGGTTGAGTTATAGGAGGATGAATAATTCTAGGAGAATCCATTATGGATTTTGGATCGTATAGTGAAGGTTCTATGAGGCTAGTCTGTTAATTAGTATGGATGCAATGGAATAACGGACGCGTACCAGAAAATACTAGGGAACATGATTACAATGTATGATTTTAGTGACCATAGTTTACCTCCAAACATTTTTAATAGCCCTGGGATAGGGAATTCAAGGAAAATTTGATTTAAGGGGGAATATATGTAAAAATATGATGTTTTATTTGAGGTACTAATTCCCAATATATCATCGTTCTTCAACTGAATTTCATAATTGTAGACTAATAAAGATGCTCGTAGGAGTCATGAGTGGGGGTTGGGGGTTTTTATGTCTCTTAAAAATCCACATACTCATCTTTTAGATGACTCTAGACATATGCACGATTTTTACAAACCATGTGAGGCATGATAGTGGGGGCCTATAGGCCAAACAGTTTGAGGAAACCATCCATGATGAGGAGAACAACAATGCATTTAGGCCTTCTATTTTATCAGAACATTATAGAGGGTCTTTTCTTGGTTTTCACGCTTATTTTAAACTGTGTGGTTAAATAATATGATTTCCCCTTCAGCTACCAGAATCTATTCACAATTGGATCACGTTTTTCCAAACTATATTTCAAAACCATGCGACCCAATATTGTAGGAATTTAAATAAATTATAAACTAAAATTAAATAATTAAAAACATAATAATTGGTTTTATTTCAATGCAAGACCCAGGGGGGAGACTCCTCCATCTGATCTCCTCTGACTATTATTGGCATTCAAATCTCTTCTTCATCTAGGACATTACAATATCAATAGTTGTTCATGAAAAATACTTTCAGAAGATATATGAAACTTATTATCCCATCATATTTTTATTATGAAAACACATCAACTATATTGATTTAAAATATAACATTTTAATGTGACCATTAAATAATTGCACTTATAAGACGTGCCTTTTTCTATTATATTACCATAAAAACATAACCATTGCAATTATTATGTGGTTATGATTACATCATATAAATAAATTTCTTCCCATATCAAAGATCCATTAGTCCTAATAATATATCCTATACTTCTATGATATGATATATCGATAATTTTTACGTCACTATTTTTTCTATTAATGCCAGATCATGCAATTTTCTTAACAAAACAATAGTCTTCAAATCATTGTATGTATTTATAAAATTGGCTACCTTTCCCTCTTTCATTTCTAATGCACCATGTAGTACCTATGATGACCTCAATGGCATCATTATTTTTTATCATACTAATTTTCATTATCCAATTATATATATTTCAATGTTAATAATACAACACATATATTGGTTTATATTTATATGTTAACATATTTAAATTCATTCACGTATCCTCATATATCAAATTCATTATCCCATATGTTATACTCCATGTCTTCGACATTATCCATTCTCTATAGTCTTCCATAAAATCCTCAATGTTTTAGATTTTAACAACAAAATTAGTTTTTTTCACTCATGACCTTGTTCTTCATTACATTCTAGTGAAATCCATATATGTTTACTATAATCTGCAAATTATTAAACAATAATTTACAACCATCACCTCAATTAAATTATCCAAAAATTAACAACAAATCAGACACATGGTCATTAGACACAACATTTCCTAATGTTGATGTTATTACAATTATACCATATATTCATCCCCATTATTTTCCAATTACAAGAGATATCATTAACACATTATCACCAAATATAAAAATATATGTATGAATTAATGGGGAACATAATTCTCCCCAACCCTTTATAATTAAATTCCATTGTTATTTCTACTAATTGTTTTTTATAAAATATTCTTCACAGTACTAAAAATTAAATTTCTTAGTTTAAGAGTCTAAGACCCCGCCTTTTATATACGAAGTCATAATTTCATAAGAAGTAAACTACTACATATTTTTATTTATCATCAAAAAAATTAGAAATGTCATTTCAATCTCAATGATTTTAGTATGTTAACATAACACCATGAGAACCTCCATAAGATAAATTCATTATGCCTATAGAGTTATAACTCATTCTATTAAACCTGATTCTATGTTAATAAATTGAATAATTTCAATTGAAATCACTTAATTTAAAAAATATTTGAAACTAGAGTATTAAATTCCATTCTTATATCCCTATTATCTCCTACATATTTCCATAAAATTTATAAAAAAATTAAACAAAAAGAGTGAAATATATTTCATATAATATTATTTTCTAATGTAATGTATTGAAATTTTTATGTATTATGTATAATATTTATGGAGATATTAAACCATTATATATTTAACATAAAATCCTCCTAAAACATTTATCTCTTTAACTAATTACATAATTAATTCCCGTAAAGGGATTCCAACATCATTAGATTTTTCTATCCGCAAAATAAATCATATGATACAATATTATTATATTAAGGAAAAATAAAACATAACTCCCTCATGAATATAATAAATTATTCTATTTCTTTATAGTCTAAAACAATTCTTTTTAACTAAAACAAAATTTTTAATTCTAAATTTTCAAGAAAAATAAGACACTTAATATTTGAATTTATAATGTTGAATTTTTTTTATTTATAATTGAATAGAGTTAAAGTCTCAATAAACATTTATAATTTAATGTATATCATGACACCACAAGAATTTTCTATATTATATTTTTCTACCAATTAAAATTTTCCTCAAAACCACTTCTAAACAGTAATCATTCCTTAATACATATGTATCCTACTAAAAACCAACTTATTAACTATATAATATTACAATGAATTTACCTCCATGAAATAAACTCAACCCATGGATAATATCCTCACATAATCCAATATCACATTAATAATTGTTATAATAACTATGTGTGAAGGGAGAGGGTACATCATTCTTTTCCGCATGTGGTGTAATGTGAAAGTTTTGGGTGAAGTGGCTCATTATTTTTAACGTCCTTCCAATTCATGTTAGTTATTATTCCATATGAAATACCACATATAAAAAATATTTATGGATATTTTATTTTTAATCCTACATCTAATGTTTTTGTTATTCACCTCTATTATGAGGTTGTTCCCATTTTTTGGTCACTTTTTGGAATGTTCCATCATTGAACAAAACATAATGCTTCCTCTACCATAAAAGTTATGTTCAAACAATATTTATTTCATTCAATGTAATTTTATAATTGATAAATCATAGTAAATCCCCAAAATATTCATATATAATATCCATTAAAACTACATAAAACATATTTATCATATATAGTACATCTATAAAATATGCATCCTCATTTTGATTCAAAAGAAAACATTCATTTTTTTCTTTACATTTTCTTCTTTCTAGTAAATAAATAATTATCTTAATATATCATAAATTTTTCCGGAGTCACCCTTATTTATAATTTATAATTAAATTAATCTAATAATCTACATATTTCGTCAGCATAAATTATTTTTCTTATTTTTAATCCATCATTATTTTTTCATACGAATGTTGGATTTCCTTATTAAGCATTAAAATAATATCGTAATTTAAAAACATTTGATATGTTATTATTTAACAGTAAATTACAGTTAACATTATAAAATCAAACTAAATATGGTATTGATATTGTACATATGTTTCAAAATGTATTATTTAACCATTGAGTACATTTTATTCTAGAAACATATCATTATTCTTCCCAAACCCTTAAAATTTATATAATTTCAGTGAAATAAGTCATTAAATGATTTTACATGTAAGGATATAAATATCTTCAAATGAAACCATTGATATATATTTGAATTATTTTGAACTTCACTAGTTGAGGAATCTATATAATGGATCTCTAAAATGTCATTTTATTAATTTAATCTCATTTATAAATCCATGATTTTTTAATCCTTCTACTTCATTTGAGTATTTATGTCATTCATTGTTATACCAGATTTATTTTTTAATTTAGTCCTTATAAAATATATTATTTTTAAGGGAATAATTTATTATATTAGGCCTGTCTCCTTTTTATTTTATATGTTCAAATCACGTTGAAACGCTCCATATAAACCTAATTTATTACATTCATAATTACAAACATTATATTTAATGGTATATTTAATGGAATTCTCTACCAAATATAAAAATTATTCTTCTAAAGACAATTAGTCAATTAATGAATAATACACATCTTATTTAATCTATAATTGGAAAATATTCTCTGGATATAGTTACATCTATCATTGATTAATTATAGGGAATTAATTATATTAACAATAAGATATAATTTCAAATTCATTAATTGAATCACCATATTACTTTCTCTTAGCTATTAATTAGTAATTTTGGTACTGGGAATCATATTCCATTTTAATAAAAAAAATTAAATATCATTAGAAAAAACTAACATTTATTTTATGGGTTTTCCCATAAGAGCATTCATCTTATTATTTATCATATTTTTTGAACAGGTAGATGAATACCCCACAAATATTTTTATTAATTTCAAAAATAATAATATTTATTTATATTGGAATACCCTCTCAATGAAATATGAAAATGGTAATTATAAACCAATACATATAGACCATATGTCATAGTCCCTCACAAACCTTCTTCCTCGGGCCAGAGTTACTTGACCAATTACAGCACGTCACTTCAAAACATGTATCTCCATCTAACTAGCATTGAAATCATGCTATGATGATATCATAACCCATATAGTAGAGGACACTATTTCATTGATTCATGACCCCTATGACTCTAATATCACTCATTAATGATGACTCCATTTCACTATATTGGAGTTTAGAGCCTATTGTCATCACCTTGATCTCATGACCACACACATATCCTTTCATTTGTGACATCCAATTTCATTTAAAAATTCACCCCATTATCAACCCATATATATTTCCTGGATACCCAAACCCTCCCTCACTAATAGGGATTCAAATACCCCCCATGACAAAAAAGATTAAAAATACGCATCACCTAGGAATATAACTCGTCCATAGAGGATGCACAGTTGAAACTAAAACTAATAAACTTTTTATCATTGATTTACGACGTATCATAAACAATCCTGGATACCATATACCTTAATAAAATTTCTTCCAAAGTCTTCTAGATTTGATATTTACTACCGTAAATAAATATCATCTTGAGTAATTAACTGATTATTACACAATGAAATACTATAATCAGAATTGTATCTCTAAAATTTTACCCTTACAATTTCACACTAATATCATGATTTATATACTCTATATCATTATTTCTATAAGTTTATAAAAAAATATGTGTTGTTTTTCTAGTGACCAAATATAGTATCTTTAAAAAATTGAGTCTTCATTGAAGATATCATGTGTTATGAAAATATAAACAAAGATATAACATATTTAATACTACATCAAAAAATGTTGAATCTGATACCAATTGATGGAAATAGTGGGTTATGATAAAAGTCCAAAATAATCTTGAGAGGGGAGGGGTAGAATCATGGTTTTTTGAAAAAAAATTCTTATCATATTAACCCTCAACATTTATAGGATATAATTCTAATGATATAAAAAAAATCTATTATTTTTATATTTTAATTTCTCCCTCCTTAAATAAAAATAAGTGAAATATAAAAATAATTCACATAAACTCGTAAATAATAAATAGTTCTCTAACACTAGGATATGTATTAGTATATAAATGAGGATATTATTTTTTTACTAAAATCTATTAATAACATAATTATTTTTTGGATAAAATTTTAGGTGTTGGTACTGTCACACATTGTCCTAATGATTTAAAATAATTTAGGGTTCTCAAAATGTCCACCGAAGGTAACTCAATTTTTAACCCTCTATAAAAACTAATTCCAGGATAAAAAATATATTTTACTCTCAATGGTTTATTTAAAACATACATTAAAAAAATTTAAAATTCAATAAAATAGTTAATTCATTATCAAATTAACTTTCTATATATCTTCTTCATGTCATTATATTATATACTTCTTTATGGGAGATGTGATTTGATATATTTTAACAAAACAACAAATTATGGAAAAAAATGCACTTGTTAACAGTATTTCAATAAATTAATTACCTTTATACTTAATATCTAATTCTAAAAATTATATGATTATAATTAGTTGAACATCATAAGTCTCAATCATTATTCTCATCATAAATATTGTCTTTCAACTATAAATCAATTTGAGACACCAGAACCATAAAATACATAAATATTAAGTAGTTATAGTTTATTAATTAATATAAATAATAATAAATAACCCTTTAGAGTCAATGGTATTTGTTTATTTGTAGATTAGAAACATAATATATTACTTTACATCAAATTTTTCATTACTTATAGAATTCCAACATAATTTACCAAATTCTATAAAAATTATAAGAATTATTTTTCAATATGGCCTGATTATTGGAGACATATGAAAAAGAGGATTTTATATTTGATATAAAATTTAAACCATAAAAATATGCAATCAATTTGACTTGGATGATCAAAAACATGTTAACAAAAAATTTGAATAAAATAAAAAATTTTGTATCGGAAACTAATTAATATGGAATACCGTAAAAGATTAAGAACCATGGACCAAAACATAAATCATTTCATTAATTTTACAAATAACATTGGCTTATTTGGTGATAATTAAATTTGATACATGCATTAGAATCTAAAATCGTATCTTATTCCAAGATTCTATACTATGTAAAATAACACATAGTGGAAAAACATATCCCTTATTATAATGAAAAATAATAATATGACATGTAACATTACATAAAATCTCTAATGATATATTTTTTATCAAATTATATTTAGGGACGAAAAACTATACTCTTGTGCATCATATAATTAGTAACCATATACGTATTTGTAACATGATAATAAAAAAAGTCAAAAAAAAAATTTAAGAAGAATTAATATATGACTATGAAATATGATTTATTAAAATATTCATAGTAAATCAAAATTAATCAAAAATAGAATATATTATTTTTTTTCATTAAATATTAAACCAAATAATATATAAAAACATGTGGGATATTTTCAATGATGAAAAAAACATTAGATAATCATTGGAATTTTTTTTTGAATTTAAGAATAAATTTCTATTCTATTTGGAAAACTATTTATAAGCAAATAATTTATAAATAAATTTTAATAAAAAATAAAAATACTTTAAATAATAATTACATTGAGGAATCCAGAAACCATTGAAATAAATCTTTATAAGTAAAAAAAATAATATGGTGGTATAAAATGACTTAAAAAAGGCATAAAGATATAAATAAACTATTATATTCCCTCCATTTTATGTATATTAGATTAAGTAGATATAGACTCTATTGAATAATTGAAATATATGGAAGAAAATATATTAATTATATATCACATGACATATAATATGAATATCGGGGAGAATTTCCAAAAGAAAAAAATATATAATTATAAATATGTTCACAAATTTCATAATTAGTGAGTAATGAATTAATGAATGTTGAATTTTAACAAGATATATAAAGCACATAATTAAATATTAGAGAACATAATAAATTGGTATTTATATAAAAATAATAAATATCCCAAGGGGAATCTACTATATCTACTAAAAGCTTCCACATGTCAAATTCACGTCCCTCCACATCAGTGTTTCCATACGTGGCATTCCACCACTACTCCACGCTGCCCCTCCATGCTGTTGGAGAAAAATTATCTGCCTCCCTCTCCCATTCCGGCTGATGTATCGCGCATCGCGACCTCGCGACCTCGACAACCTCACAACCTTGACTGCCCTGAAACCCTCGCCTCTGTCATGCTTCCTCTACCGGTCAATGCACACTACATCGACCTCCGTCCGCGTCATCCACCTTCCAGTCTCAACTACACTCTCCACGGATATCCTTCTCCCTCTCACGTTCGAGAATCAAATCTTTGATACCTAGGGTTACCGAAAATTGTCGACAACAGCGTCATCCTACTCCTCATGTCGGCGTCATCCTCATCCTGAACCAGTTTATTCTCCTCCGCGTACTACCGACCTCAGGTTACCAGAGAAACTCGAGAACCCCTTCAACGCCTCCATATATTGTTTCACCATGAACAACTACCTTCTACACCGTCTACCACCACTTTCAGTTTACTTTAGAAAACAAATTACTCCTATTGAATATAAATTTTCGACCACCATGTCCACCTATGCCTACCACCTCCCTTTCTAACTCTAATCCCTAATTTTGCAGCTCCTTAGTTCCCTCAGCTCTCCCTTCCACCCCTCGTATGGAAATCCCTTCCATATTTGGCTTCGCCTTCAATCATCATGGTGGTCTCTGGAAAATATATTTACGAACCTATTTATCATTTCTGAAACCTTATTCAGATATATTAAATATCCAGATCTCCGTAATAGGTATGTTCTTCTAAAATTATGTAATTAACCCACCTTCTATCCCTCAGTTTTTATTTGCAGTTACACACTATTAACCTCTCTTTTTTTGTTGTTTGATATTTATATTTTAGATATTGGAGATGAAGATTTATAGAATGTTTGTAGTTTGAATGTTATTTGAGAACCTGATTATTATCACATTATTATTCAGCTTCCACTAAGGGATCTATTTTATATTGTGGATTGTGTAATCAATCTATGTTATAATCTTTCTGTTTCATGTTTGGAATCTTATCAATTGCACTAATTTTTTTGGGTTGATGTGAGATCCTCTTGCTTTCATTGCATTTTTCTTATTCTAATCAAAGCTGGTTACATCTATAAGCTATGATAGATTATGTGTATTGAGACTTTATTGGATTCTCATCCTTAAATGAATATTCTTCCATGGATATTTGTCCTATAAGATAAAATTCTATTTATTCATCTAGAAATGTGTTTTTTGTTATGATTATCACCCTTTCCATAATCTTTATCTTTATGTGTTTTTAACCCAGATCAGTACGATTCTATAGTTTATTTCTATTCGTGTAGTTTTAGATTTGATGGATGAAAATTCAAAAAATTATCCTCTATAATTTTTATGCCCTGTTCGAAAACACTTATTTTTATCCATTTTCATTGTTTAATTCATATGAATTTTCTTTAACACCTTTCACCAATCCTTTTCTATGTTTATAATTTGTTTCAATTTTTGTAAACATATTTTTTCTATCCTATATTCATTTCCAAAATATTATTCATATTATCAAAGAGATTGGTTTTTTTTTCTACAACTGTTTATATTATGTAATGTTGGCATTTATTCTAAATGTATTCCTTCAAATCTATTTGCATCTATAAGCTATGATATATTATGTGTATTGATATTTTATTGGATTCTCATCCATAAATGTAGATTCTTCCATGGATGTTTGTCCTATAAGATCACATTCTATCTATGCCTCTACCAATGTGTTTTTTGTTATGATTATCACCCTTTCCATAATTTTTATCTTGATGTGTTTTTAACCCAGTTCAGTATGATTAAATAGTTTATTTCTGTTCATGTAGATTTAGATTTGATGGATGAAAATTCACAAAATTATGCTCTATAATTCTTTTTTATGCCCTGTTCGAAAACACTTATTTTTATCCATTTTCATTGTTTAATTCATCAGAATTTTCTTTAACGCCTTTCACCAATCCTTTTCTATTTGTATAATTTGTTTCAATTTCTGTAATCATAATTTTGCTATCCTGTATTCATTTCAAAATGATTATTCATATTATCAAAGAGATTGATTTTTTTTCGACAACTGTTTATATTATGTATTGTTGGCATTTATTGTAAATGTATTCCTTTAGATGTTTTCATCAAAAATCAAAGATTATGTGTATTGGTTTAAGTCTTCTTTTAACTTTGATAAGAAATGATTTCCAGCTAAACATTATCAGTTCTGTAATTCACTATGTCTCTAGGTCATGAACTTATTTTAAAAAACCATTTATTGATATTTTATTCAATTTTCATATTATCATTGAGATTGATTTTTTTACAACTTCTTTATCTAATGTAATGATGGAATTTATTTTAAAGGTATTCCTTTATATTTTTATCTTCAAACATCATTTATTTTTATTTAATGAAATAATATTCTTGAATTTTTTTTGAAGATGACATACTGAAACCAACATTGATAGAGATTCTCTTATTTTTCTATAAATATTGATGGTTATTCCATATTTTGTAGGAGCGTAAAAGAAATGTATGTTTTTGATGCGATACCATTGATGTTGTTTTGATAAAATCAACCTTGCATATTTCATCTACCGAAGTACAAAATTATGATCTAAATGGACCGATATTTTTTATGAAGCTTTTGAATTAAAAAATTATAAATATAATTGTCTATTTATGCTTATAATATAGTACTATTAGTTTTTCTGTTTCAGGTATAAATTCCTTGTACAAAACACATATTAAACTAATATAGAATGATCAACCCATTCTACAGTAATAGGAATTTCGAATAAACATAATTATACATCTGATAAAATCATGAATAACAGGTGTGATATGCTATTCAGCATACATAAATTGACATTTTCAGAACTATCATCATTCATCTAGACAAAACAGTTATACACTGCAATACAATTTTTGTGCAAATTTACATATTCAATTGAGACTCATCATTTTAGTGATTAGATATACAAGCTCATTAAACAGTTCTATTTTACTGAAATTCTTATGTATAACTCATGACTATGGTGGTGATCTTCTTATTGACTGTATTTTTTTTATAGACATAACTCATGATGATTTTTGTGAGTAGGGGGTTCTACAAGATTAAGAAGATATCTAGATGGATAATGTTTCAATCCAATCACACCACCATATATAGGTGGTCTATTCCAAACTCATGGTGGCATGTTCTTGAAAAATATGATGATCCATAAAAAAGAGGGACATGATTAGTTTCTGCTTGAGATAGATTCAGGTATGATATTTGTATTCTCTACCATTGGGTTTCAGGGTTTCCTTAAGCCTGATATGACATTCATTTTAATGAATTAACACCTTATTTTCTCCCATGTTGTCGTAATGAGGAACGATGAAAGCTCTCCAAAATAGTTAAACACTACAATACAATTTATGTTATAATTTACATATTCTATTGAGACTCATCATTTTAGTGATTAGATATACAAGCTCATTAAACAGTACTGTTTTATAGAAATTATTATGTATAAATCATGACTATGGTGGTGATCATCTTCTTGACTGTATTTTTTTATAGACATAACTCATGATGATTTTTGTGAGTAGGGGGTTCTACAAGATTAAGAAGATCTCTATATGGATAATGTTTCAAACCAATCACACCACCAGCTATAGGTGGTCTGTTCCAAACTCATGGTGGCATGTTCATGGAAAATATGATGATGCATACAAAGGAGGGACATGATTAGTTGCTGATTAAGATAGATTCAGGTACGATATGTTTATTCTCTACCATTGGGTTTCAGGGTTTCCTTAAGCCTGATATGACATTCAGTTTCATCAAATAACACTTGATTTTCTCCCATGTTATCTAGAATGAGGAACGATGAATTCTCTTCAATATCATTGATATCTCTTATGATCCTGACACATGTATATTATTAGGATCATTGACGTGAATATTTTTTTGAATGGAGTATCGACGTCAGCTTTCAAACACAACAAATATGTATAACCAGTTCATACTCTTTAGTGTAAAAATATCATAAAAACCCAAAACTTCTTGATCTGGATAATCTATAACAATTATTTACCCACTAATTAGTGTCTTCAATATAGATACATTTACCTTGCATCCAGATCAAATTGTAGCCAATGTCATCATGAGGAGTTATTTGCACACTTATTTATTGAATTAGAAATGTCACAGGGGATTTGGAATGGCTTTGGTGGGTTCACAGGTCTCCCATATGAGAAGTCGCGGGAGCCCCAGTTTAATAACATTTGGTTTTAAGGGCTTTAAAGTAACATCTTTGGAATGCATGTTAGTGCATTCATCTTAATTGGCGGTTGATGGTGTATCTGCATGGAAATAAAGAAGTCTCTCTTAAATGGTATGTGAGAGCGTTCATATTTATATAGCAAGACATCTCAGTGAAATATTCTCTTAATTATGTACGGTTATATTAAAATTCATAAAAATTCCCATCCAAATATAATCATATTTTTGTTGTGATTTTCATATTGTAGGTTCAATTGATATTCCATGGAAGAACACATGAGCATTGAACATATTCTTCAATTCATTTTGGTTATTTACACCTTTATATTTTAACCAACCTTCTATATTTACTGTCTATAATGTGTTTCACTTTGCAGTGTATATTATTCTTACCATCTCAGTTGAATACCCAGTTCTCTATAATTTTCATTTCTATTGATTCAGGTAAATACTGTGTCCTCTGTAATTTCATATATTTATTATCCCATTCATGATTTTTGTATCATTACTCTTAGTATCATAGGTGAAATACTCAGTTCTCTATAATCTGCATCTCTATTGATTCAGGTAAATACTTATTCCTCTGTAATTTCATATACTTATTATTAACTCTGTCAAGAATTCTATATCATTTATCTCTATTGCGGTTCATTGTGTTTTTTTGTATCTATATTTTTCATTCATGTCATATTGAGTTATCTGTGATCAATCTATTCAACATTGAGTTGTATTTATCTTTGGCATGGGGTGAGTGTGTCAAGCTAATAGGATACATTGTTTTCGGTATTAAAAAACTATATATTTTTCAATTAATTCCCCATTTCTGGTTTTCTTTCGTATCAACTCTAGAAACCATAGTCTTTATTTTTATTCCTTTTATACATCTCCTTTCTATTTTGCTATACCTTATGACGCTTCTCTTTTTTATTATTCATCTTATGATCTCTTCATATCCAGTTATATTTTTATCATAATTTTCTGGCCTGCATCAAATTCCAGTTAATCTCAGAACACCAATACTTCAATTGTATCAAAAAAAATTTATTACAGCATGTATTTTATTTGTTGTTTTTATGTTGAGAATTATTTTTTACTGATCTAGAAATAATTTCTTTAGGGGGATTGGAGAGTATAAACTCATAGTCTGCACCTATGTATGAGGACTAGGGTTCATTCACATTTTTTATTAAATGGAAAGATGTTATTTCTGGGAAATTCTTCTTACATTTTCTGTTCCATTACAGGATACCTTGGAACTGCAAGTAGAATGTTTTTATGGACAAGTGTGTTGCATTATTTTGAGTTTTTCTTACTCTGTGTTTATGTTTACTGTTTCTTATATGTGTGTGTTGAACTTTTATCATTCACGTTCTTTTATTAAAAGGAATGATGTTATTTCACTGTAGTTCTTATTATTTTTTTGTTCCATTACAGGATACCTTGGAACGGTAAGCCGACTGTTTTGATTGACAAGTGCACTACTTTATTTTGAGGTTTTCACACTCTATGTGTTTATGTTTAATGTTTAGTGATATTTGTTTTTTGAACATTGTTCATTCACATTTTTTTATTAAAATATAAGATATTATTTTAGTGAACTTCTTCTTATTTTTTCTGTTCCATTACATGGTACCTTGGAACGACAATCAGAATATTTTGATTGACATGTGTGCTACTTTATTTTGAGGTTTCATACTCTTTGGGTTTATGATTAATGTTTAGTGATACATGTGTGTTGAACTCTGGTAACACTTTCCTTTCATCTATTCAGATTTGATTGTCGTGATCATTATGATTTTATTGGGGATTCTGATTCCTGAAGCTTCTGTGTGTGAGGAAGGAGAGGAGTTAGATGATTGTTATTTCTGAATATTATTGTGATTTAATTACACCTCAACATGGAGGATTTCGGTACATTTATAATTTAAACATGTGTTAATTTTTTTTAATATTTATTTTTTTATCTCCATTATCAGTATCCTCCACATGCAAAGCAGTTCATATCAAAGATTATATTTGGGATGATTTTTTTGATATGGGACTAATGTAATATAAAAAATACATTCTAAAATATTTCTATTAATAGTTACTAAAATGAAGGTTTTCAACAATGTGGGTTAGGATATGGATGCAAAAATCTAAGCATTATTCACATTTGACAAGTATAGTTGCTCCCTCCGTTTTCTTTTTTTAGCTTTCACTTTTTATTTCAGTGCACACATTGTTATAATTGTGATTGAATTTGAAAATGAATTCAAAATTCCATGCTCAAAATTTAGAAAATCATATTATTTTAATCAATTTCGTATCATTGTCCAAAATTTAAATGGTATCTCTATTCTATGCACTCCTATTTAATTATCATACACCATTATTTTCTAAATAAAAATTATTAAAAATTATTGTTTCTTATCAATTTTTATTAACACTAATCTCTTATTAAAAGAATAACCGGTAATCTAATACACCGTGCAATATCATGGGTGAGTACTAGTATGTATAGAGAGAGTCTCATTTTCATTAAGTGATTCGAATATAAATTAGTACCTTCACTCTAGACCCCCATGATGATGATCTAACACATAGAAAAATGAATAAATAAATATTAATAACTTATTCTAAAACATGTTAATATATATTTCCTTTAATTATATTTAAATACGTTCAATTATTACACATATTATAGTCCTCTATAGTATATTATCATTATCAAATACTAGTAGTTTTGATTGTTTCATTTTAATTTTGGAATATATATGTTGATCCTCATTCTATAATAATTAGTTCATCAGTATCAGATTATTCAAGAAGTAGAACCATAGTATTGTAAATGTTTATTTAGTAAAATTTCCATTTTCTAGATTGTATGGGTATGGTTTGTTTGATTAGAATTTATAATAAACATTATTTATATATTTTTATCAATTATAATTTTATAGATTGTTATTCAATTTAGTTTCAACCATATGAAACCATAATTAAAAAATAATTTAATTTTAGAAATAAAAAGTTACTATTGTATTATTATTATACCCATTTATGATGAATGTTGTGATGATATTTTAGAATTTTTCAGATAGGTCTATGAACCGACATAAACAAGAACATGCTATACAAAAGGACATGTATTTGTATGACATTAAATTATAGTAATTTCAATTTTATCGAACAATAATGATTTCAGTCAGACTTAATATTAGTAAATATTAAAATTTAAAATGAGTGTATATGATAAGGTAAATAAAAAATATAGATTAGATCTATATACATAAAACTATGTATTTTTATCTTCTCATAACATCTTCCATTTTAATCAAGGATTTATAAGTGCATCAAATGAAAAGAAGCTAACAAATATGACAAAAGACACAATTGGTGGATATTTGGGACGGGATTCATGTGTAAAATGAAGGTATGATGTTTTTGGAAAGGGTATATTATGAGACCATCTAAATATTAATTTATCAAGAAAATATTAAAATTATTATTCATTAATTGTTAAGGAATTCCATTTTAAAATGTAAAATATTCTGTAATTTGAATACACAATAAGGGGGATTGATATTATTTTTTATAAAAATGTATTTCAATTCATATAAGTTTAATATATTATTTTAAAAAATTATATATATTACTATTTATATAATTTACTAATTTCATAAACAATCTAACCACAAATCATATATTTTTCAATAATAATGTTCCCATTTTTTTAAAAAGATACCAATTGGATTTTAGAAGAAAATTATATGTGGAAATTTTTTTCAATATGGTAATATTGACGGATGTAAAAAAAATTGTTGGGTGATGATGAATATGCTAATGTATATAAAGAAGATGATGGTGTGGAGTGAATATTGAAATGAGTATGGATAAATAATATGTAAGATCTTAATTGATAAATCAGTGAAGTGAAATTCATATGATTGATTATATTTTTTAAATCCTACACTATTATTAAGAATAGATAGGATAAGAATTTGATGCTTCTCATATTTCATGAAGAAAATTATTCCTGGAAAAAACCTATACCTATAATTATTGTTATGATAATATTAATAAGATTGAATGTCTTGTGTCATGGTTATTAGGTGGAATGTGTACTATAGGCTATATTTAAAGGTGATAATTACTATAAAAATTTTTTTGTATCTTATTTTAATTGAGATTATTTATGGAATATTTTGAATCCATGTATTGAGATATCACCTAATTTCAAGGTTTTTATATCCATATTGAATATATGTTAATATTAGTAAATATAGTTTGTCACAATTATTAATTTTTACCTTAATAATGGATTAAATATTAAATGGTGTCACATATGTGGATTCAAGTAATTATAATACTCCCTCATGTTATGTTTTACCTAATACATGACATAAGTATTCACATCATCAGGTTCTTGAATAGAGTGATGTTGTAGGTGAATTAAATAAATAATATTAATAAATTAATTTAATTATAATTTATTTTAGATAACAGAATGAAATCTCTATATAAAAGCAATTATTGAAAATTTTCTAGCAGGGAATAAAAAAAATTATAGGTAATGTGTTTTATTCTTATTAATTCTATTTTTATTCCATTTCTAATTTGAATTAATTTCTCTAAAAATTTATTCATGGGATGATGGATGATTTAGGATGATGTTTTAGGTTCAACGTTATAATGAATTAATATTATTATCATTTAGTTAGTATTATTATAAGTTAATTATTATTATTATCATTAATTATCCAATTCAAGATAACATATTGAGTCCAACCTAAAAAATTGGTGGGATTCACTCCTATTAATTATCTTATGTGGTTTCCTACCCCCATGTTATGCATGACCATCACAAGAATTTCGTTTGACCAAGGATTCCTCAAATACAAAGAAACAATTTTTTTTATGTTTTACCAATTTAAAAACATTATTTACTCATTTTATGATTTGGGATTGATAATGTGATAAGAAAATGTGATTATGAGGGTGGATCAATCAGATTTTAGATCATAGATATCATCACATGATTTTGGAATACTATTGCCACGTTTTCATGATAATATGTAATGAAAGGATTCTGGCGGTAGAAATTGATCTATTACCAATGATGTAATAAAATTTAACCTATATCAATGATCTATGAATATTTTGTTGATGGAATAAGTTGTAGTAGTGACACATGTGATATGGGATAAATAAGCTAGGTTAACTAGAATAATCCAATCATATGTGGTGGGTTGTTCAGGAAAACACTCTCTATAGTCCCTTATATGTGGGATCTTGGGTTATCAAATTGCGTAAAATATCAATCAACTTGTGGTTGGAACATAAAACATGATACCCTTATATTGAGAACATGACTAGTATAATGTTGTATTTATAATTCTAAAAGGATAATATATATATTTTTTCCTCTTCATCCACTAACAAATTATAATGGTTGTTGTGTACAAGTAAACTATTGCCTTCAGAAAGGGACATGATTATGTATTTTAATTACCAAACCACCTTTATGATATATTTGTGTATATGATAATAATATGATGTTATTTATGATTTTATGATCATTATATAATGATAAAATATTTCTTACATCATTTCCATAATATTAATAGAAAAATGTAAATGTTAATCATTTGTACAGACAACCTAGTGTCACTATGATCATAACAATCTTCATTTTTCATAAAAAATTTTTGATGGGTTTATAATTTATATTTCAAATATGATTTTTCTCTATCTTTTGACTCATACTCTATAATGTTTTAAATATTTATGTTTTATCCAAGAATAACAAAAATAATCTGTTTTGAAATGATGAACCAAACGTCCTCAAAACACCAGATGTGGACATACCGGATTTAGTAATTTAATATGTCATTAATAAGAAATAAAATAACTTATTTATTAATATTATATTAAACCTATGAAAATTTTCAATGATGTCAAATTATTAATATAATATTGTTATACATGAGTAAAAAACACACATAGAATGTAAGGACTCATGGTAAGGGATTTGGTAATTCAATTTCTAGTAGTTAGGTTAAAAATCTACATCAATGATTACGTAATTATAATATTTTGTGTATAATTTATATTGATTGTTTTATGTTTTATTTCAACTTGTTTTATGTGGATTTAATTATTATATTTATAATAAATTCATCAATTAATTTCCACTTGATTGATATGATCATTGTAAGGAATTTATCATTAAATTATTTTCGTTGAGGCATGTTATAATGTTATGATCATAATTTGTTTTATATAGTTATATAATTAAATTTGAATTAAAGTATCCTACTTAATTAATAGTTCATAACAATATTTATTTTTAATTTTGAAATAATTAAATGATGGTAGGTTCGAAAAAATATTTACAAAGTGGTAAAAAATTTCATAACTCAATTTCAATTTATTGGGTTATATTAAACCATCACATTATATAATGTTATATGAAAACTTGGGAGTGATATTGTAACTTTATAAAGTCATATTTGCACTTATTTATAATGTAAATATAATTGATAAATATAATCACTTCACTTCTTAATCTGTGATTCATTGTTATGATCGATTTTTGGGTTTATTTCAACATATTATTTTAATCATAATTGTTGATTTTTGAATATCAGATCATGGATATTACTTGATCATTTCATAATAAAACCATTTCATTTTCTTCTCCTATTATTTCTAAGGATATTTTCAAGTTATAGAACCATTTTTGCACTAGTTTTTTACTTTAAATAATTGATAAAATATTTTTTAGTAAATCATAATTCATTCCCTCTCCCGTTGAAAATAAATTATATATAAATATCATGTTTTAAAAAAAATAATTCAAAATGCTCTAAATATTTCCCAATGGATATTTATTAAATACATTTCAACCAATTATTTTCTTATGAAAATATCTGTTTAAATGAAAAAAAATTTATTTTCAAAATGATTAAAATTTAGATTCTATTGATAATTATAAAGGAATATTTTTTAAACACGTATGAAAATATAGTAATTTGTTTTTATGATGAGCATTATATTATTTGAATCTTCCATTTTATTATTAATATGATATTTTCAAATAAAATTAATTTTTAAATTTTTTTTAAAGAAAGTGATATTTGAAATAGAAAATTACATTCCCCTCTAAACATATTTAGTGATATATTAATGGTATCGCAATCCATAAATGACAACAAAACTTGCAGATACAAGTTCACAAAATAGGATATTCTGCAATAATATCATCCTCATTACTTCTATAGATGGATAATAATTGTTTCAATGTTATTTTTATGGAACCCATTAAATTCACATAATATATAAAAATTTAATAGATATTATTATAGAACATGTTTCTTTTTTAATGGGTTAATGGTATTAACCTAGGTTTAAATATGAGGTATGAATACCTTTTATTTCAATTTTAATGTTTAAATATTTCCAAATGTGACTACCCAATTCTAACACAAGTGTTCTGTGGGTGAATAGGGGCTATTTAGGTCATGTAACTAGGGTTTCGGGAAGAAAACGGTCTGGCACATGATGGATTCAAACAGTATGAGGAATTACACATAGCATATTAAATACATCTAGGATTTTTATAAGATAAGTGAGAGGCCACAACGTTAAACCCCAACATGAAAATCACGAAACACGACCATGTTGGAACCTCAATATTATAATAGAAGAGTTTTTTCTATTTTCCTCATGGTTAGTCAACTATGCGTGGAAACCATGTATGTGATATTCTCCTACAGATAACCATGTTTGGATGGTAAACAGTTTTTCAAAACATGTTCTCAAACCAAGATACCCATTTAATATTGGTTACATTATAATTTTAAACTAAATGAAAACTTATTTTTTATCTAATCTTTTTATTTCATTCAACAAATTACAAACTAACATTTTTGAGACCCTCCCTTGATGACTAAACATCAAATTGAGTTTTCTACGACCTGTAATCTATTATTGGATCATGAAACATCTTATTGGATCTACATCAGTGAGTAATGTATTCCTTAATATACATTTTTTGTTTCTATTTCTTACAATGATTCTATTTTGGTTCAAGATGAATTGAACTAAATTTCAGGTTCTTCATCACTTCTATATTGTTATCCCTATATGAGTTGACATATTACATGATAATAGGCTAAAAATATACTATCAATATATTTTAGGTGGTATATACCATTTTCTTGAGTATCAATTCTTTATTAGGATACATTCTATTATACTATCCTCTAAACATTCTGATATGACCCTGAAATTGAACAAGGTAATTGAATTAAATGAAATCAGACATTTTATAGATTCTCTTATACTACTTTGAGGTGTATTGTTTGTTTTTATCCATTTATCATATGGGGTGTTCCATTTGAAATCACTTTTCATTTCCTTGTTAAAGCATCAATGTGATGTGTTATCATGATTTTCTATTTAGAGGAGGCTTAATTATGATTAAATGAAACCGTATTCATTTATTAGAATATTCAATTCCTACTTACATAATTTTATCATAATATTCTATTTCTAAATTGAATAAAATGTATTAAATGATTTTTGTTGACTGATTGGGTATACTCAATATTTTTTTTATTTCCCTTGAATGGATAATTGAGAAAATTTATTATTTGGTGGGCATACTCATGTTGTGTGAGATGATTAAACGTATAATATAAAAAAATTATTGTTCATAATCATTGTATAAAAGTGGATAAAAATGGTCTTTTGAGTCTATAGATTGATATGGTTTGAAATTATAAATGGTGATTGATTCCAAAGGCTCATTAGATAATTCTCCTTTAGATATTGATGTTGTAGTGGACACCTTGGATCTATCATGCTTATTGGGTCTTGATTCTATGTGATGCATCATGACCTGATATCCCTTGGATATGGATCTCATGGACTCGTGTAAAACATGATTAGTATTTCATGCTCCCCTGACTGCAATTCGTGCCTAATTGAGTTTCTTTTCAGATGCTCATGGAACTCGACGAGGATTACATGGTATTCCAAACACCAGATCCAAACATTTATGGATATAATCATTTATTATAAGTTACATATTTGAGGAATATGATATATTTTCTTAAATATTTTGGATTTTTATTCATTGAAACTACAGATTTTATTGAACGGATGTGGTCTATTTGGTTATATGGTTTATTTGATGAGGACATCATCCTTATTCCATTTCACTTGTAGCTTCCTTATTAGGATCATGAAAATTTTTGAAGGGAGTCATGGGAGGCTAGTCAATATCACTATATAATAAGTTTTTATTCTATGGGTAATTCAATTTTCATTAAGGTATAGTTATTTACCCCTAAATAGTTTAGATTTTTAAATTGCATTTTCATGATTGTATAGATAATTGGGTGGTTATCTACTTGGTTTTTTTCTCACACCCTACTCAGGATGCCATTGGGTACCCAAAGAGACAATTTGGATGTTGGTGAAGACATGGGAATTTGACCATAGTTTGATGGATGATTTTGGAACATAAATAGAAACATTAGACCATGATACCGAGTGAGTCTCACAATGCTATTTGGAGATAAGAAATTTTTTTATGAATTTTTTGGATACATGTATTACCATGTACAACTATATTAATATTTTTTATTCTTTTGTAGACATATAGAATGCTTCATAAATTTTTATATGAGATACATCTGAAATTTTTATTTATTTATTTGTATCTTATTTATTTATTAGTTTCATTTTTGTTGAATCTGCTTCCAGTATTTACTATTATCACTATTCAGATGTGTTATGCTAGAGTAAATATGGAATTGTCTCCCTATAGAAACAATATATGCTCTGGATGTTAATTAAGAAGCCTTTGGTTTCCAGACTGCCACACTAGACATGTGTTGGTGATCCATTCCATTGTCCACTAAGCCACATCTAATGCACGAATATATGAAACAAATAAGTATATTGGATTCTTGATTCCTGGTCTACATAGAAATGGCCACTGATTTAGCTGGCCTCCAATCCAGGTATTTTATTCCATTTGGAGCCTCCTTGAAGTTGATGTCATGACCTCGAGGGTCCAATGATGATGAACACCATGTATAGGGGAATGATAAACATCAATAACAGCCTGAGGAATAGACCATAGCCTTTGTTCTTATCAGCCTCAATCTGTTATCAATATGATAATTAATGAAGAAGAATTTTTAATGATGTCCCATTAATTAACTCGACAAATATAGTAGATCCCCCAAAAATCAAAACACAATCTATTATATTCATGTATTAGTCCACATTCATCAGAAAATTTTGAAACGGGGAATAGAACACAAAATATATTTCACAACCTAGGATATTGATCATTTTATATATTGTATTTATTATCATTGGTGATCTGTCAAGAATGATCTCTACTACCAGAATTTTTCCTCGATGCCTAGATAATATTCTAAGGAATCTCTCAAAGCCTCAAGGGATCTTCTAATGTTATGTGTCTAACTAATATTTTATTCCTAGATCATAATTTAATACAAATAACATACATATTTTGACATAAAATTAAAATAAAATAAACTAATAGTTTAATTTATTCATTAAAAAATCTAGAAAAGAAATCACAGTTGTCCCATCATGACCATTGTTATGCCACGACTTAGGAAACATCCAAATTATGATCTCAACAGTGGTGTGGTATTTGAAATACAAGTAACCATTCATGAGTTATTAATGTTTTAAAATAAAATAATAACATTTAATTATTTTATTTACAGTTATTTCCTTTGTGATTTTTTGTTTGGCTCACCCACGTAGACCAAATTAAGGTCGTGTCTTGGGTAAATCCATGATTATAAGCTCAAAAGAGCCCTTTTATTTTTGAACTAGACACCCCTGTATATAATATTCCACTATTTTAGGAAAATTCATGCATGTGATACTAAAAACATTACATTTTTAAAATGAATTGTATCGGGCATACTAGGCCTCTAAATCACCTGGCATATCATCCCACGGTATCAGAATTTTCTGAAATAATTTATACAAAAATTTTTATAAATCTAAGCCATTAAATTATCCCCATCATAGGGGATTAAATCCTTGAAAATCCAAAATAATGGATACTCAAAAAAAATTAGGGTACTAGGCATGAATATGATCATACCGCCATGATGTTCACTCAGAGAGATTTTTGTGCTGCCACTCGACATGTACTAAAGGAATTTACCACACAAGAAGTATCATTTCCTACAAATCCTTGATCTCTAATAGGTATTGTGAAAAACATGCCCCTTCTTTGTCATCTAGATTTCCCCATTCAATTACTTGTGATGGTTCATGAAAATACCTATTCAGTTATGACACATGGAAGACATCGTGTACCCTCTTTAACTATGGAGGTAGAGCCATCCGATATACTAACTCACCATCAATACATAGTATCAATTATGGTATGATTAAACTTGGAGATTTCTTACTGCCCTAGAAAAATCCACATAATCTGCATCAAGGTGAGACCTAAATGAAAATAGGGTATCCTTTCTCGAACTCCAAAGGCCTCCACTACCTATCAGCATAAGAATTATGTTCACATTGATTAGTCTTTATCTTCTCCTATATGATCTTCTCCTTCTACATGTATCCTACACCATATCTGGACCCTTGAGTACTGACCCTCCTAGATCAGTCCAACAATTTGATGACTTATATGGTCATCTGTACAAGGCTTCGAATGGTTCCACACCGATTGTTGAATGGTAGTTGATGTGCCCAAACTCCACCAAGTACGATGATCTTCTCAACCATGGCCAAAATCTAACATAAATGCTGGTATAATTTCCTCTATAACATGTATGGAATACTGTATTTGGCCTTCTGTCTATGACTGATGTAACACCCCAAGCTTCCACTGTACGTTTCCCTTCGAATAATGCAATAGCGTGTGTTGTACGAAACCTCGAGCTCTAACACACACCACAACTAATTAAACTAGCCGTTGTGAATAGTAATACCTACTTTTTGAAATTTTATAAATTTTATTTATCAAAATGGACTTCATTTTTGGATTCGGAATATTGAAATTAGCCTATGTTGAATTTTTGGTATTTTTCTGAGAACTTCTAAATTTTTATGAATAGTGACAAATACTTAAAAACAACTTTTTTAATCAAAATAATTTATAGTGATAAATTATAAAATTTAGTGGTTTTAAAGTATAATTAGAATATATTTTTACCATTTTATCCAATGGTGGTCATTAGAATTAATTTAACATTGAAATTGGACATAAACAATTGCCAATCTTTTGATATAAATTGTTTCTTAAAAACACGCTATTTGTTGTAACAGCGGGAATTAATTATAAAATTAATTAATACAACTTATATATTTGGAATTTTGTAAAATAGACATCATTTTTGAATTCGGAATATCAATTATAGCTTAGGGTGAAATTTTGGCCTTATTCTGAAAAACTTCAATTTTTGATGAATAGTGAAACCACTAAGTGGTTGTTAAAAACTGATTTTTCGTTAAAATGAAATATTACCACTTCTGTGATTTAATTTTCAAAAATCCGACATACAAGGTTGTCATTAAGAAGTAAAATGTGGTTCAATGAGATTAAAATAATTTTTTGGTGAATAGTAACTTTTAAGTTCTTAATCGCGATTAGAGGTAATTAGTGTAGTTTAAGGTAAAAATAATGTTTTAATAATATGAGATGAGCTTGAAACTTGTCCTACTCCTATTAGATGAGTCATGGCCGACCAATACAACCCATGGGTCAACTTGGGGACCCCATGGAGCCACTTTAGTTGGAAAATGACATTAATATATATTTATTTAATGTTAAAATTAAATTGACACAAACATGAGTTGTTTTACTAAAACAGTTTTTAGGTGGGGTTACACAGATCCAAATTTTGACTATAAATATTCATTAGAAAGCTAAAAAGATTTCATACATCATTGTATTTTTTTTATAATTTTTAGACATTAAATAAATTAAATTATTTATGACATCATTATGATGCAGTGATGACCTCATTATTTAACGATTTAAAAAAATGAGAAGATAATGCGAAATCCAAGGATTACACTTGTCCAAAGCCTATTGGATGAGGAGATTTCGAACCCTTATCACCTTATCCACGAATTATATAAGTGTGAGACCTTTAGAATCCGAAAAGCATTGTATAATAATGTAACATTTCAATCTTTCCAAAAGAGCCCCTCCTCTCCTCTTATAAAAGGCCCCCAGCTCTACCACCTTATTCACACTTCCAAGCCTTTTGGTTTGGCCAACCTCTGCCCAAATACTCTCCCAACATCTCTCCCTTCATCCTAGAAGCTTTACATTAGTCATAAAGCCATCCTATGGAGTCCATTTGATCAAATCAAAAGGAAGAACCTGAAGAAGAGGTAACATTTTCATCACCCTCTTTCAAGTTTCTTTCTTCTTCCACTCCCTCTTTGTTTATTATTTCAATTATAAAATTATAACTCCAGTATATTATATATTCTGTGATGTTATTATAAATATGGAACAACCATATTCAGTATTCTACCCATCATTTGAATGACATGTCACCATACGTGCGTACGTACGGCTTACCGTCTCCACGTTGTGGTGTAATTGTTATTCAATATATTATTATTTAGATGGGTATAATAATGATATGTAATTCATGTAAATAATAAATATAACATAATAATTATTCTGTATATATGATATACTATCCAATTATATATTATTTTAATATCAAAATAATGATATTGTCGCTCGTGCGTACGTACGGACTGCCGTCTCCACGAACGCGATGAGATTCATTCTCCGTCGTATCCATTCAAGTATAATTATCATTTTATGATTTAAAAATAATGTTTAAGGACATGATATCATTCTGGATATGAATAATATACAACCTATCCATGAAAAACATGACTTACGTAACAAAACATATAAAAGAAAATGAGTAAGTTAACACCCGAAACAACGATACATCTAAGATATTGTTAACAAAGCAATGTTAAAAGATCATATATGATATCATATTAATGTATATGATTCTTGTATAATTTAATAACAATTATTTCACCATTATAAAGGAGGTTAACCTACCCCAACAAAGTAAATGTACTAGGTAAGGGTTTACTTCACAACCTCTTCATTATCCAAGGTTGTTTATACATAATTATCTACTGGGACCTCGTTATCATCCACATCCATGTTTCTTAAAAATGTCTTTCAAAACATTTTTACTATTAAATGGAAAATGGGTTAATGTCATTTATACCCTTATATGTTTTTGAAAGGAATCTTACCATCGTTTTCCAAACAATGTACTTTTTGACCTTTTTGACAAATTTAAGGTAAGAATGTTTTTTTACTTATACAGCGGGTGCAGCTATTTTCCGCCATTATAACTTCGTCAAAGCTTCCCTAACAAGCTTATAAGAATATTTTCAAAGTAAATGTATTATTTTATAATTATGGGACTTTTAAATTATTTCAAAAAGGAGAGATATTTCTCTCAAATAGCTTTGATTTCTTCCATGTCAACATCCTTTGATGGGTTTTAAGTTTAATTGAAATTGATTTATGATACAAAACTTCCATTGAACATTTTGTGAAATATTTTACTGTGGATGTGTTATTTTATACCATCCATAGTTTATGGAGAAATTGTTGACATTTCGTATGCTAGATTTAATATAAATATTTAAGTTATGTTTAAACCTATTCATATGAGGAATGTATTGGACTTAATAAGTGACGGGTGGAGCCCGCTATAGCTCCTCGATGCATCGGTAGGTCTCATGAGACAACTAGACGTGGAATTGGCCGAGGCCCTTTCCCAATTTGATTTATGGTTTTGGCCTAGGCCTTAATAATTTTTGGCGTCTTGGCCGAGGCATTGACAAAATGTTTCAGAATGTCTGGCATTATACATTCCCTCATTATGAAAGTGGTTATTGATATTTCATGTGATTATCCGTCTAGTAGAATATCCATGTGTGTAAGTAATGGAATTATTTTATTTTACTTTTTCCATATTATGCTGAAGTTCAAGTTCAATAAGGCTTTTGTTTTAGTTATACATTGCCTTAAATGATTATGTTTTCTTATAAAAGCTTCCGCAATATTGTTATCCTTACTGAGCATCTGAGCTCACCCCTTTCAATGTTTTAATATTTTCCAGGATTTGAAGAAGTGTATTATGACTGACTTGCAAGAATAGTCAGTGAGGATATGAGTGTGGACTATGAAGACCATGTTATTGTAGTTTTTTACTTTTTGATGTAATGAAAGACTTATGAATGTATCTAGTGTTCCCAAGGCTACTAAACTAATCGGTCTTTCGAGACTTGATCTTTTGTGATCATGCCAATGTTACGAAGTAATGCACCGACTCTGGGTAGCTGGGGTCGGGGCGTTACAGTTGGTATTAGAGGCAGTTTAGTACTAACCTTGGAAGCTAGATTTAGATAAACTCTGATTAGAGCACATATCCCGAAGATAGACTTTGAGGATTAGTATAGAAGAACTTCCTAGAATTTTTGTATTGTAGAGATGTTGTGAGTTTTCTGAGAAATACATCCCTGTCTGGATATGAGAAGGTAGAGGTGGCTCTGGCATAGATGTACCTAGGGGTAAAACCCGAAAACACCGCTTTGAGCTAGACTCGAACGGGAACTGGTGCACGACAACGGGCCTTGCTGCACACTTGGTTACGACACTCCCGGGGGATATGCATTGGATAATTCCATTTTCTTTACAAACCACTATGAAGGGTTACGAGTATATACTTCCTCAAAGAAAACATTTTTATAATTATGGATTATATCCATAATTAGTTCAATTTATGTTAAGTGTTTTACAAGTATGGAATTATGTATTTTGATTCATGAACTAATCTAGTTTATGCCATTATTTAGAAATGGCGCCTAGTGGAAGGAATGGAAACCGTATCAATGCACGCACTCCGTGTAGGGATTTCCCTCCTGCTTAGGATAATTATGGTGGAGCTAGTGATACAACTGGTGCTGATCAGCTTCTCACCGTACTGGGACAACTCACGCAGGTTATGAATAACAACCTTACTCGTATGGAGCCCCCTGATCCGCAACGTGGAGGATCAATGCTAAACCGTTTCATGAGGCAACAACCGCCAACCTTCAATGGGAGTACAAATCCTATAGTAGCTGAGCAATGGATAAATTCCTTAGAGAAAATATTCCATGCCTTGGGGAGTAGTGAAAGGGAGAATGTTGTCATGGCAGTTTACCGCCTCATTGGAGATGCCGATCAATGGTGGTCACTAATTCAAAACACAAAGGAAGATGATGAATTAACAAACATGGAATGGCAGGAGTTCAAAGAGCTGTTCATAGAAAAATACTTTCCTCGAGACCATCGAGCGGATATGGAAAGGCAATTTCTGAGTCTGAGGCAGAAGGAGGATGAGAATGTCGCAAAGTATGAGGCTAACTTTACAAGGTTAGCAAGGTATGCTGCAGATTACATACGTAACCCAAGAAGTAAGACTGATCGTTTCTTTGATGGGTTGAAACCATTTCTCCGTCGAGCTTTAGTATCACAAACCTTCGCTTCATACGAAGGTATTGTCTCGTGCTCTATCAAGACGGAAAAGGAATTCTCTAAGTCTTATGACTTTAAATCAAAGCAAGATAAGAAGAGATCCGCTGAAAACTCTGGGAAAGGAAATAAGGAAACAGGGAAGAAGGGTAGAAATGAATTTCCACCCTGTGATAATTGTGGTAGGAAGCACCCTGGTGCCTGTCTAAAAGGAAAAGGAGTATGTTAAAAGTGTGGTGAAAAAGGCCACCAAGCTCATGAATGAAAGGGAAAGAAAACGGCTGTAACGCCCCGACCCTAATTATCTAGAGTCGGTGCATTATTACATAACATTGGCATGATCATGAGAAAGATCAAGTCTCGAAAGACCGATTAGTTTAGTAGCCTTCGAATAACTAGATACATCCATAAATTTTTACATTACATCATAAAAAAAACATCTTGTCTTCATATCCCCTCATACTATCCCTGCAGGTCATTCATAAATTACTTCTTCATAATCCTGGAAAAAATAAAACATTGAAGGGGGTGAGCTCGGATGCTCAGTAAGGATAACATTATAGCAGAAGCTTTCATAAATAAGCATAAACACTTAAGGCAATTTATAACTAAAACAAAAGCCTTTTAAAATTGAACTTCAACATAGTATGGCAAAAGTAAAATGAAATAATTCCATTTACTTACTCACATGGATATTCTACTAGTCGAATGATCACATGCAATATCAATAACCACTTTCATAATGATGGAATGAATAATTCCAGACTATCGTAACCACATAGCCAAGGCCTCGTGCCAAGACTACAAATAAGATTTTGCCAAGGCCTTGTGCCAAGACACTAGTTTGTCTCATGAGACCTACCGATGCATCGAGGAGCTATAGCGGGCTCCACCCGTCACTTATTAAGTCCAATGCATTCCTCATATGAATAGGTTTAAGCATAAAATAAACATTCGTATTAAAACTAGCATACGAAATGTCAATACTTTAACCACAAACCATGAATGGTATAAAAATAGAACATCCACAGTCAAACATAACTCATTTGATACAATATGAAAGATTGTATTGTATCACATTAACCTCAATCATGAATAATGAAGGATGTTGACATAGATGAAAATAATCATCATAACTATTTGAGAGAAATATCCCCCTTTTCTTGAAAACATTTAAAAGTCACACTATTTGTCAAGAAGACATTCAAAAATAGATTTTTGAATCAAAGTTTCCCATACCACATTGAAACTTTTAAAAGGATTATTAAATTTAAAACTTTAATGTCCATAAAAATAAATCCTTAAAACCATTTTTAAAATATGGACATTAATGAGCATGATTTAGAAGAATAATTCTTTAAAACATTTTAAAATGGTATTTTGGTTAGAGTTTCTAACCAAAAGAGAGACACTTGAATACAAATAATTGAGGTAATCAAAACATTGTAATATCATGAGAATAAAGGAATTCATGATATACTATGTCAAAGTACATTATATACACCACATAAAAGTGATTTGGTGTATATCATCAAAGAAGTCTCAATGGAATGTAAATTGAGATGAAATCTCTCATAAAGGTTGTATCCTTAGGTTAAGGATAAATCAACGACATAATTATGTGTGACAAATATAAATACACTAAATATTATTGGATATTCAGTGTAAATCAATCAAAGGATATTCACACATATTCTTGTAAAAACAATACCAACGAATTGGATGTTTAACTCAACAAATGGAGAATGAGTTAAAATTACTCTTATCAAATTCATATCAATGAATTGAGAATTATCAATGGAGTGATTATGTGTATCAAACTTATATCCACAGGAAGGGGAGTGGAAATTATGACATAATCAAATTAATAGTGATTCCACACATAATCTTGGGGTAATATAATCAATGAAATATGCGTAAAGCCAAATGAGTGGAAATTGAAATCTCAAATTCCCTTATTGATTAGGTAACTTAAGAAACAAACACCCATGAAAGAAAGATCATACCATGATGATGTAAATACCCATAAAATAAAGTATATTACACAATGAATACAATCATGGGTAGTACACATACACCACATGCAATAATTAAGTGGTGATCAATGGAATTCTCAAGGAATTAAAAGTGAGACAAGAAACCCCTTACCACGTTAATCAACTGAGTCGCATGGCCAAAAGTTAATAACCACCAAATTATTTACAGAATAACATGAATATAAAGTGAATCACGATAATATATATCAAATGGAAGTACACAATACACCACTTTCAATAATTTAGTAGCGAACAATGAAAATCTCACGGAATTGAAAGTGAGATAAGAGAATCCCTTACTTTGTACTTTTTCCTTGGTCGATGGTAGGTTTACCTCCTGTATAATGGTGAAATAATTGTTATTGAATAATAAAAGAATCATTTACTTTAATATGATATCATATATGATCTTTTAACATTGATTTGTTAATAATATCTTAGTATTAACGCTGTTTCGGGTGTTAACTTATTCATTTTCTTTTATATGTTTTGTTACATAAGTCATGTTTGTTGTATCTTATTCATATCCAGAATGATATCAAGTCCTTAAACATCATTTTTAAATCATTAAATGATAATTATACTTGAATGGATACGATGGATAATGAATCTCATCGCGTTCGTGGAGACGGTAGTCCGTACGTACGCACGAACGCTACTTCCATTTAATTTTTTAATTTTTTATTTTAAAAGAATCGAATCCAAATGATACATAGGTATATTACTATTCCAGTATAATATAATATTTTATATATGTTACTTATGTTCATTAACACCATCCTTTATACGTTCCATATGTGGTATGAACGAGTCATATCATTTTAAGGGGGCGGTAGTCCGCACTTCCTCAAATGAAATTATCGTATGTATATATGACATGAAACGAATAATGGTATGAAATAAAATGGAATTACAGAAGCTTATATATAAAATATATATCATTAATATCATATTTAATTACAGTGCCATCATAATGGCCACCATGAGAGGCGGTAAGATGTTTTTGAACAATCATCGTTTCGTGAGGCGTTAGTTTGCCATCCACAGAAACATTATGTTCATCATCCATTAGATGGAGTTGTGTGTATGTGTAGTTTGAATACTTCTTATAACAACATCCTAGTATATTGAGGATACTGTTGTTGTTACAAAAGAAGGGAAATAAAAAGAGTTTGGGGGTTGAAGAAGCAAAATAAATGAAAATAATTTAAGAGAAATCGTTACCTTTAATTTAGCTAACTCACTTTGGTTGGAACCAAAGGACTTGTTGAAATGCTTTATGCCTAAGGGGAAGCTTCAAGGAGGAGGAGAGGGATGTGGGGAGCTTAGTTGGGCAGAGTTTGGACGAGCCAAGTGGCTTGAGAGGTGTGAGGAAATGAGATGGAGGAGTGCCCTTTTATAAGAGGGGTGAGGGGCACCTTTGGAAAAGCTAGAAATATTAATTTATAATAAATTCATATTCGGTTTCCAATGGCTCCAAAGTTGACTATTCAAAGGTTGAGGTGGGGATAGGTCGAAAACAACTCATACAATAGAATTTAGACAGGTTTGGGTACTTATATTAACCTTATCTTTAAGTATTAACTCTAAGTTAATTAGTTTCACTTTTACAATGTCTCTTTGTATTTTTATATAATATGGTTAATAAACTTAATATTGACATCCAAAAGACCCCCAAGTGGTCCATTAATGATTAACCTATCATAATATAAGTCTCTTGGCCGAACCTTAGATTTTTAGGAATTTAATATCAATTAATAATATAATATTTGTTTTAAGAACTCTTTTATGTCAATTTTGACACTATTCACTAGTTGATTTTTGTGAAACTCATAACAGATTGATTACTTCGAAAAAAGTCAAATAAATAAATCCTAATATATCATATTATCCTAGAAAATTTGTTTAATTCATTAAAAGTTTAATATTATAATTATTTGGGTATTTATAATATCAATTATGTTAATTTTGTACTATTTTAGTAATTACTGCATCATCATTGTGTCATAAATAAAATAAATTATTTAATGTCAAAAAATTATAAATAAAATATAATTATGTAGGCAATCTTTTTAGCTTTCTAATTAATATTTATAATCTAAAATCCAGCATATATTACCCTATGTAACAATTGTTTTTCTAAAAGATATATGCTTGTGTCATTTTTCTATTCATTTTAACTTAATTAATATAAAGTGTCATTATCACTTACAAGTGGATCCATGGGGTCCCAAAATTGACCCAAAGATGACCATGGTCGACCATGTATCAACCAATAGGGTTAAGACACATTTTAGGGTAATTTAGTATTATTATAATATTATTTTTTTAACCCTTATTTACCGGATTTACCCTTAACCATGGTAAATAAAATATTTACCGTAGTAATTATTCAAAATGTCTAAAAATAAAAGTTACCTATTTACACAATTTGGACATCCTGATTCCAAATATGGAATCCATTTTTCTAAATTCAAAACACAGAAGTGGCAGAAATTAATTTAAAATTAATTCCCGCTGTCAAAACAAAAAGCGTGTTTTTAAGAGATAATAACTATCAAAAGATTGACACTTGTTTATGTTCGGTTTAATTGTAAAATTATGTCCAATGACCAACATTATATTAAATGGTAAAAATATATTCTAAATATACTTTAAAACCACTCAAATTCACAATTTATCACTATTAATTATTTTGATTAAAAAAGTTGTTTTTAATTAAAATTTAGTAATTTTCACTATTCATCAAAATATGAAAGTTATCCGAAAAGTACCAAAATTTCACCTTAGGCTAAATTCGATATTCCGAATCCAAAATTGAAGTCCATTTTGAAATATAAAATATATATAATTTCAAAAAGTAGGTATTACTATTCATAACGGCTAGTTTGATTGGTTGTGGTGTGTTAAAATCTCGAAGTTGCGTACAATGCACGTCATTGCATTATTCGAAAGGAAACATACCGAGGAAGCTTGGGGTGTTACATTCTCCCCTCCTTCAATAAATTGCGTCCTCGCAATTTTTAAAACTTTGCTTGGGAATATAATGGAAAGTCCCACATCAGAAAAAGAGTCAATAAAACTATCACTTTAAAAGAAAGAAAGAGAGGTATAAGGGTCATCCAAGATAACACATACTAGGATTCCATGTAAGAAAACATGGATATGGATGATAAACTAAGTGTCAAGTTCTGATGGAGAGGGATAGAAATCATGATCAGGAGAAAGTTAACAATGAGAAAACCACAAACTTGTGTTGGGACAAACGACCATTAGTCTCCTAGTAGGAAAGTAAACGGACAACATTTTTTTAAGTTATATTACATAAGGAAGAGTAATTAATTTATGATATTGACTAAGAACATTATGAGATATACTTACATTTTAAGTATATTTTCATTCTTTAATAAATTTCCACCACTAACTCATTTTTTTTTAAAACGATGAGTATTCAAGAAGACTTGGTCACATTGGAAGAGATAGAATAAACTTCTATAGAATCACATGATCCATGAAGGATAAACCATATATTTACATTGTCTTTGATGATTAATCAAAACCAAAATGGTCAGTGAATGATCTAATGATCCCCCAAAAGGATATTCATTGAGATAAATATGCACTAATCTTAATTTCTAAAATTAAACCAACAATACCCCAAAGTTAAATAGATACCATTCAATAACCAATTGTCCTTAAAATCCTTTAATATAATCCAAACTAATATTGAAACCCAAAACATAGAAGAATTTGATTATGTAGTCTCCCATGATAAATTGTATCTCCAAATGACATCAGATACTCTTAAAGTCACATACTCAAAAGTAATTAACCTAATCACATATTCTCTATTATAGGTTAATCATTTCCATAAATAACCCAAATCACTATAAATCCACAATAAAAACGTAGATAAAAATATATCATTACTCCACAAATGAAACCCCATAGTATTCTATTTTCCTTGGACATATAGTGTTTCCAACAAAGCGAACATCTTCCAAAATAACATTTATCACTTAATCACCAAATCATTTTCCTATACCAAGGGTATTCTTTTGATATGAAATAAGAACCCAAATCAACTTATTATTGATCAATAAAATCATTTAACAAAAAAAAAGTCACACTAACCAGGGACTTCACGTAGTCCAGTGGTAGGCGATAAATCCCAATCGCACTTTGGTTGTGGGTTCGATTCCCATAGCTTTGTCCGACGCGACGGGTTGTCACACGGTCTACGTGTTGTCCTTTTTCAAAAACTATATTTTATAATATTTCCAAAATGAGATAAATTCCTCAAAATACTATATCATAAATTTAACCACAAATGTTATATCATACCTTGAATCTTCATCCCAAATTAGAATAACTTATAATTCTCTCAAACCCCAATGATCATATAAATCCAAATGGTTATTTATACCCAAATCCACAAGAGAAGAGACAATTCTTCCTCAAATATCATTCTCACATGGCAAACTGCGGGGTTACAAATACAAGAGAAAATTATTCCATAGTAAACCCATCAACAAGGAGTGCTAATACTTTTTAAACATTTCTCCAACCATTTATTCCCACATAGCTTCTTCTTTGACCAAGAAAATATCCTATAGAATAGGACATTCACTCGGGTAATGGCCAGGTCCCCTACATTTACGGCAAATGACTGTAAATGGACTCTTGGGACCATTTTTATCTTCTTCCATAGTACTCTTCATTTTTCTTCGGCAATTCTTTACTTTATGTCCTTCCTTCCCGCACGTAAAACATTTCGTTGTCCCATTGAGACACTTTCCTGGGTGTCTCTTTCCACATTTCCTGCATGATGAAAATTGAGGGTTCTTTTCTCCATGGTCTCCATTGCTGGAGCTCTTATCATTTATCACCTTTCTCTTCCTTGTTGAGTCTGGGAGTTGGTTAATATATATGTTGTTGATCATATTTTTGGAAAACTGATTTGGCATAAAGACGATATCTTTTACGCCTATCAACATTCCATTTTGTTGCTCATTGCCACCACCGTTCCCATCTTGTACATCATTCTCAAAGTCACTATGACTTCCTTGGAATCCAGCCATTTACTAAAACCATAAAGCATTGTGTGAGTAATAGTAGTCGTAAAATCATTTAGAGATTAAAATGTCACCATATTCTCAATTTGAAACATATTAGGATTAACCAAGGTCAATTACTCTCATCTTATATATATATTACTTAAATTGGTTTGTAAAGAAAATGTAAATTATCCTAAGCATATCCCCCGGGAGTGTCGTAACCAAGAGTGCAGCAAGGCCCGTTGTCGTGCACCAGTTCCCGTTCGAGTCAAGCTCAAAGCGGTGTTTTCGGGTTTTACCCCTAGGTACATCTGTGCCAGAGCCGCCTCTACCTGCTCGTATCCAGACATGGATGTATTGCTTGGAAAACTCACAAAATCTCTACAATACCAAAATTCTAGGAAGTTCTTTTATACTAATCCTCAAAGTTCATCTTAGGTCTACGTGCTCTAATCAGAGTTTATCTAAATCTAGCTACCAAGGTTTGTACTAAACTTCCTCTGATACCAACTGTAACGCCCCGACCCAAATTATCTAGAGTCGGTGCATTATTACATAACATTGGCATGATCATGAGAAAGATCAAGTCTCGAAAGACCGATTAGTTTAGTAGCCTTGGAATAACTAGATACATCCCTAAATTTTTACATTACATCATAAAAAAAACATCTTGTCTTCATATCCCCTCATACTATCCCTGCAGGTCATTCATAAATTACTTCTTCATAATCCTGGAAAAAATAAAACATTGAAGGGGGTGAGCTCGGATGCTCAGTAAGGATAACATTATAGCAGAAGCTTTCATAAATAAGCATAAACACTTAAGGCAATTTATAACTAAAACAAAAGCCTTTTAAAATTGAACTTCAACATAGTATGGCAAAAGTAAAATGAAATAATGCCATTTACTTACTCACATGGATATTCTACTAGTCGAATGATCACATGCAATATCAATAACCACTTTCATAATGATGGAATGCATAATGCCAGACTATCATAACCACATAGCCAAGGCCTCGTGCCAAGACTACAAATAAGATTTTGCCAAGGCCTTGTGCCAAGACACTAGTTTGTCTCATGAGACCTATCGATGCATCGAGGAGCTATAGCGGGCTCCACCCGTCACATATTAAGTCCAATTCATTCCTCATATGAATAGGTTTAAGCATAAAATAAACATTCGTATTAAAACTAGCATACGAAATGTCAATACTTTAACCACAAACCATGAATGGTATAAAAATAGAACATCCACAGTCAAACATAACTCATTTGATACAATATGAAAGATTGTATTGTATCACATTAACCTCAATCATGAATAATGAAGGATGTTGACATAGATGAAAATAATCATCATAACTATTTGAGAGAAATATCCCCCTTTTCTTGAAAACTTTAAAAAGTCACACTATTTGTCAAGAAGACATTCAAAAATAGATTTTTGAATCAAAGTTTCCCATACCACTTTGAAACTTTTAAAAGGATTTTTAAATTTAAAACTTTAATGTCCATAAAAATAAATCCTTAAAACCATTTTTAAAATATGGACATTAATGAGCATGATTTAGAAGAATAATTCTTTAAAACATTTTAAAATGGTATTTTGGTTAGAGTTTCTAACCAAAAGAGAGACACTTGAATACAAATAATTGAGGTAATCAAAACATTGAAATATCATGAGAATAAAGGAATTCATGATATACTATGTCAAAGTACATTATATACACCACATAAAAGTGATTTGGTGTATATCATCAAAGAAGTCTCAATGGAATGTAAATTGAGATGAAATCTCTCATAAAGGTTGTATCCTTAGGTTAAGGATAAATCAACGACATAATTATGTGTGACAAATATAAATACACTAAATATTATTGGATATTCAGTGTAAATCAATCAAAGGATATTCACACTTATTCTTGTAAAAACAATATCAACGAATTGGATGTTTAACTCAACAAATGGAGAATGAGTTAAAATTACTCTTATCAAATTCATATCAATGAATTGAGAATTATCAATGGAGTGATTATGTGTATCAAACTTATATCCACAGGAAGGGGAGTGGAAATTATGACATAATCAAATGAATAGTGATTCCACACATAATCTTGGGGTAATATAATCAATGAAATATGCGTAAAGCCAAATGAGTGGAAATTGAAATCTCAAATTCCCTTATTGATTAGGTAACTTAAGAAACAAACACCCATGAAAGAAAGATCATACCATGATGATGTAAATACCCATAAAATAAAGTATATTACACAATGAATACAATCATGGGTAGTACACATACACCACATGCAATAATTAAGTGGTGATCAATGGAATTCTCACGGAATTAAAAGTGAGACAAGAAACCCCTTACCACGTTAATCAACTGAGTCGCATGGCCAAAAGTTAATAACCACCAAATTATTTACAGAATAACATGAATATAAAGTGAATCACGATAATATATATCAAATGGAAGTACACAATACACCACTTTCAATAATTTAGTAGCGAACAATGGAAATCTCACGGAATTGAAAGTGAGATAAGAGAATCCCTTACTTTGTACTTTTTCCTTGGTCGATGGTAGGTTTACCTCCTGTATAATGGTGAAATAATTGTTATTGAATAATACAAGAATCATTTACTTTAATATGATATCATATATGATCTTTTAACATTGATTTGTTAATAATATCTTAGTATTAACGCCGTTTCGGGTGTTAACTTATTCATTTTCTTTTATATGTTTTGTTACATAAGTCATGTTTGTTGTATCTTATTCATATCCAGAATGATATCAAGTCCTTAAACATCATTTTTAAATCATTAAATGATAATTATACTTGAATGGATACGATGTATAATGAATCTCATCGCGTTCGTGGAGACGGTAGTCCGTGTGTACGCACGAACGCTACTTCCATTTAATTTTTTAATTTTTTATTTTAAAAGAATCGAATCCAAATGATACATAGGTATATTACTATTCCAGTATAATATAATATTTTATATATGTTACTTAAGTTCATTAACACCATCCTTTATACGTTCCATATGTGGTATGAACGAGTCATATCATTTTAAGGGGGCGGTAGTCCGCACTTCCTCAAATGAAATTATCGTATGTATATATGACATGAAACGAATAATGGTATGAAATAAAATGGAATTACAGAAGCTTATATATAAAATATATATCATTAATATCATATTTAATTACAGTTCCATCATAATGGCCACCATGAGAGGCGGTAAGATGTTTTTGAACAATCATCGTTTCGTGAGGCGTTAGTTTGCCATCCACAGAAACATTATGTTCATCATCCATTAGATGGAGTTGTGTGTATGTGTAGTTTGAATACTTCTTATAACAACATCCTAGTATATTGACGATACTGGTGTTGTTAAAAAATAAGGGAAATAAAAAGAGTTTGGGGGTTGAAGAAGCAAAATAAATGAAAATAATTTAAGAGAAATCGTTACCTTTAATTTAGGTAACTCACTTTGGTTGGAACCAAAGGACTTGTTGAAATGCTTTCTGACTAAGGGGAAGCTTCAAAGAGGAGGAGAGGGATGTGGGGAGCTTAGTTGGGCAGAGTTTGGACGAGCCAAGTGGCTTGAGAGGTGTGAGGAAATGAGAAGGAGGAGTGCCCTTTTATAAGAGGGGTGAGGGGCACCTTTGGAAAAGCTAGAAATATTAATTTATAATAAATTCATATTCGGTTTCCAATGGCTCCAAAGTTGACTATTCAAAGGTTGAGGTGGGGATTGGTCGAAAACAACTCATACAATAGAATTTAGACAGGTTTGGGTACTTATATTAACCTTATCTTTAAGTATTAACTCTAAGTTAATTAGTTTCACTTTTACAATGTCTCTTTGTATTTTTATATAATATGGTTAATAAACTTACTATATACATCCAAAATACCCCCAAGTGGTCCATTAATGATTAACCTATCCTAATATAAGTCTCTTGGCCGAACCTTAGATTTTTAGGAATTTAATATCAATTAATAATATAATATTTGTTTTAAGAACTCTTTTATGTCAATTTTGACACTATTCACTAGTTGATTTTTGTGAAACTCATAAAAGATTGATTACTTCGAAAAAAGTCAAATAAATCAATCCTAATATATAATATTATCCTAGAAAATTTGTTTAATTCATTAAAAGTTTAATATTATAATTATTTGGGTATTTATAATATCAATTATGTTAATTTTGTACTATTTTAGTAATTACTGCATCATAATTGTGTCTAAAATAAAATAAATTATTTAATGTCAAAAAATTATAAATAAAATATAATTATGTAGGAAATCGTTTTAGCTTTCTAATGAATATTTATAATCTAAAATACAGCATATATAACCCTATGTAACAATTGTTTTGCTAAAAGATATATGCTTGTGTCATTTTTGTATTAATTTTAACTTAATTAATATAAAGTGTCATTATCACTTACAAGTGGATCCATGGGGTCCCAAAATTGACCCAAAGATGCCCATGGTCGACCATGTATCAACCAATAGGGTTAAGACACATTTTAGGGTAATTTAGTATTATTATAATATTATTTTTTAACCCTTATTTACCGGATTTACCCTTAACCATGGTAAATAAAATATTTACCGTAGTAATTATTCAAAATGTCTAAAAATAAAAGTTACCTATTTACACAATTTGGACATCCTGATTCCAAATATGGAATCCATTTTTCTAAATTCAAAACACAGAAGTGGCAAAAATTAATTTAAAATTAATTCCCGCTGTCAAAACAAAAAGCGTGTTTTTAAGAGATAATAACTATCAAAAGATTGACACTTGTTTATGTTCGGTTTAATTGTAAAATTATGTCCAATGACCAACATTATATTAAATGGTAAAAATATATTCTAAATATACTTTAAACCCACTCAAATTCACAATTTATCACTATTAATTATTTTGATTAAAAAAGTTGTTTTTAATTAAAATTTAGTAATTTTCACTATTCATCAAAATATGAAAGTTATCCGAAAAGTACCAAAATTTCACCTTAGGCTAAATTCGATATTCCGAATCCAAAAATGAAGTCCATTTTGAAATATAAAATATATATAATTTCAAAAAGTAGGTATTACTATTCATAACGGCTAGTTTGATTGGTTGTGGTGTGTTAAAATCTCGAAGTTGCGTACAATGCACGTCATTGCATTATTCGAAAGGAAACATACCGAGGAAGCTTGGGGTGTTACAACGGCTGTCAACGTGGAATGTTATAATTGTAGAGAGAAGGGACATTATGAAAATGAATGTCCTAAGCATCAGGGGAACTTACCTCAGAAGAGGCCAAGGGATCAAGGCCAGGCTTATGATATCACTACTGCTGAGGTGGAAGCTCCGAAAGACATGGTGGCAGGTAATTTAATGGTTTCCTCAAGTTTAGAAAATGCATTATTTGATTCTGGATCATCGCATTGTTTCATATCTTCCCAGTTTGCTAAGAAAATTAGATATTTCCAATTTAATTTAACAAGGGAGTTGTCGGTCAAAACCCCTAAGGGAAGTATTGTTGCAACAATGTTTTGTCGATTAGTTCCCATTAGAGCACCTAAATGTTCTTTACCTGCTGATCTCGTCGTCATACCCATGATTGAATTTGATATAATCCTCGGTATGGATTGTCTTTCAAACCATGATGCAAAAATTTATTGTAAGAGGAAAGAGGTTACGATTCTTGATGATGATGATAAGCAACAGCTTATTTTCAGAGCAGAATCGTCGCCACATAATTCTTATCTAGATCCACCCCCAGTAGCTCAACTAAATTCAATTATTGGGGAGGAAGAGAAGGAAATTACTGAGGATGAGGAAAGGAATATTCAAATAGATGATGTACCTATTGTGAGAGAATATGTTGATGTGTTTCCGGAAGATTTACCTAGACATCCTCTAGAACGAGAAGTTGAGTTTTCCATTGATTTAATTCCTGGATCAAGGCCCATATCGAAGACCCCTTATAGAATGGCCACTGTGGAATTATTTGAACTAAAGAAACAACTAGAGGAATTGAGTAATAAGAGATTTATTCGCTCTAGTGTTTCTCCTTGGGGAGCCCCTGTTCTTTTTGTTAAGAAGAAAGATGGATCTATGATGTTGTGCATTGATTATTGGGAGATCAATTCTATAACAATAAAGAATAAGTATCCCCTACCTCGCATTGATGATTTGTTTGACCAACTGCATGGAGCTCAATACTTTTCAAAGATTGAACTTCGGTCTGGATTCCATCAGTTGTGTGTGAAGAAGGAAGACGTTCCAAAGACAGCATTTCGAACAAGGTATGGGCATTACGAGTTTACAGTAATGCCTTTTGGATTGACTAATGCACCCTCTTTTTTCATGGATCTAATGAATAGAGTTTTCAAGGAATATCTTGACGAATTTTTAGTGGTATTTATTGATGATATCTTGGTATACTCCAAAAGCCACGAAGATCATGAAAATCACTTACGCATTATCCTGAAGACTCTTAGAAGACATGAATTATATGGGAAATTTAGCAAGTGTGAATTCTGGCTTCATGAGATTTCTTTTCTTGTCCATTTGTCTCTAAGGATGGAATTTCCGTTGATCCTTCTAAAACCAAGGCAATCCAAGAATGGCCAGCACCGACAAGTATAACTGAGGTACGCAGTTTTCTTGGTTTAGCAGGTTATTATCGACGTTTCGTCCAGAATTTTGCCAGATTGGCTAACCCATTGACAAAGCTCACACGTAAAGGGATTAAATTTTTCTGGACAAAAGAGTGTGAAGAATGTTTTGAAGAACTAAAGAGAAGATTAGTCAATGCCCCTGTATTGACTCTACCGTTAGGGAATGATGGGTTTGTTATTTATAGTGATGCATCCAAGAAAGGACTTGGTTGTGTCCTTATGCAGAATGATAAGGTCATTTCCTATGCATCACGACAGCTAAAAATTCATGAGAAAAACTATCCTACTCATGATCTTGAGTTAGCAGCTGTGATCTTTGCTTTAAAGATATGGATACATTACCTCTATGGTGAAAAATGTGAGATTTATAATGATCACAAGAGTTTGAAGTATATTTTCACACAAAAAGAACTGAACATGAGGCAAAGGAGATGGCTTGAACTACTCAAGGATTATGATTGCACGATACATTACCACCCGGGGAAGGCAAACAAGGTGGCAGATGCTTTGAGTAGAAAAGACCATGGAGTTTTGAATGTGATGATAATTGAAAGGGATCCAATTTTCTTGGATCTAGTGAAGATGGACATGGGAATAACTAGGGAAGGTGAAACATCAATGCTTTTTCAAATGGTTGCCAAACCATCATTACTAGAAAGGATTTAGTGTTCTCAGACCAATGATGAAGAATTTCAGAAGAAGATTAAAGGTGTGAATGATGGAAGATTGAGGGACTTTGTGTATAAGGATGGAATTTTGAAATTCGGGAAGAGACTTTGTGTTCCCGATATACCTGATCTAAAAAGGGAATTGCAGGATGATGCTCATAGTTCCAACTTATCTATACACCCTGGGAGCACCAAAATGTATATAGATTTGAAGGAACATTTTTGGTGGGACAATATGAAGAGGGAGATTGCTGATTTTGTGTCGAGGTGTATGGTTTGTCAACAAGTGAAAGATGGAAGGCAACATCCTTGTGGAGTATTGCAACCTCTTCCCATACCTGAGTGGAAATGGGATAATATTACGATGGACTTTGTCAGGGGACTACCAAAGACTCCTAGAAGGAATGATGAAATATGGGTCATTGTTGATCGACTTACTAAGTCAGCACATTTTCTGGCTATACGCGAGGATCTACCACTTGAATGTCTAGCAAGACTATATATTAATTAAGTTGTAAGACTTCATGGAGTACCCCTATCAATTGTTTCTGATCGTGATCCTAGTTTTACTTCAAGATTCTAGAAAAGTCTTCAAAAGGCCTTGGATACTGAACTTCGTTTGAGCACTGCCTATCACCCTCAAACAGATGGACAATCGGAATGGACTATTCAAACCTTAGAAGACATGTTGAGATCATGCTCTCTTGACTTTCAAGGTATGTGGGATCAATATTTACCACTGGTAGAATTTTCCTATAACAATAGCTTCCATTCGAGTATTCAGATGGCACCATATGAAGCGTTATACGGAAAGATATGTCGTACACCAACCTGTTGGGATGACGTTGGTGAAAGAAAACTTGTAGGCCCAGAACTGGTGGAGGAAACGGTGGAAAAGGTGAAAGTAATCCAAAATCACATCAAAGCAGCTCAAAGTAGGCAGAGGAGCTATGCCGATAATCGAAGGAAGGATTTGGAATTTCAAGTCGGTGATCATGTTTTCCTGAAGGTATCTCCATGGAAAGGAGTAATACATTTTGGTAAGAAAGGTAAATTGAGTCCCAGGTACATCAAACCTTTCGAAATTCTAGAACGAATTTGGGCTGTAGCTTACCGATTGGCAATGCCGCCAAGTCTCTCCAAAGTTCACGATGTGTTCCACTTATCTCTGTTGAGGAAATACATGCCTGACCCAACGCATGTACTCACCTATGAGGAATTAGAACTGGAACCCGATCTTTCCTATTGTGAAGAGCCCGTCAGGATTCGTGATATGAGGGAGCAGGTGCTGAGAAACCAGACGACTCGTCTGGTGAAGGTTTTGTGGAGAAATCATAAAATGGAAGAGGCAACGTGGGAACCTGAGGAATTTATGATCAAAAACCACCCGAGTCTTTTAATGAAGTAATACCCTAGAAATTGCGAGGACGCAATTATTTGAAGGAGGGGAGAATGTAACACCCCAATCTTCCACTGTACGTTTCCCTTCGAATAATGCAATAGCGTGTGTTGTACGCAACCTCGAGCTCTAACACACACCACAAATAATTAAACTAGCCGTTATGAATAGTAATACCTACATTTTGAAATTTTATAAATTTTAATTATCAAAATGGACTTCATTTTTGGATTCGGAATATTGAAATTAGCCTATGTTGAATTTTTGGTATTTTTCTGAGAACTTCTAAATTTTTATGAATAGTGAAAAATACTTAAAAAAACTTTTTTAATCAAAATAATTTATAGTGATAAATTATAATATTTAGTGGTTTTAAAGTATAATTAGAATATATTTTTTACCATTTTATCCAATGGTGGTCATTAGAATTAATTTGACATTAAAATTGGACATAAACAATTTCCAATCTTTTGATAGAAATTGTTTCTTAAAAACACGCTATTTGTTGTAACAGCGGGAATTAATTATAAAATTAATTAATAAAACTTATATGTTTGTAATTTTTTAAAATAGATATCATTTTAGAATTCGGAATATCAATTATAGCTTAGGGTGAAATTTTGGCCTTATTCTGAAAAACTTCAATTTTTGATGAATAGTGAAACCACTTAGTGGTTGTTAAAAACTGATTTTTCATTAAAATGAAATATTACCACTTCTGTGATTTGATTTTAAAAAGCTGACATACATGGTTGTCATTATGAAGTAAAATGTGGTTCAATGAGATTAAAATAATTTTTTGTTGAATAGTAACTTTTAAGTTCTTAATCGCGATTAGAGGTAATTAGTGTAGTTTAAGGTAAAAATAATGTTTTAATAATATGAGATGAGCTTGAAACTTGTCCTACTTCTATTGGATGAGTCATGGCCGACCAAGACAACCCATGGGTCAAAATGGGGACCCCATGGAGCCACATTAGTTGGAAAATGACATTAATATATATTTATTTAATGTTAAAATTAAATTGACACAAACATGAGTTTTTTTACTAAAACAGTTTTTAAGTGGGGTTACAAAGATCAAACTTTTGACTATAAATATTAATTAGAAATCTAAAACTATTTCCTACATCATAGTATTTTTTTTATAATTTTTAGACATTAATTAAATTAAATTATTTATGACATCATTATGATGCAGCTATGACCTCATTATTTAACGATTTAAAAAAAATGAGAAGATAATTCAAAATCCAAGGATTACACTTGTCCAAAGCCTGTTGGATGAGAATATTTCGAACCCTTATCACCTTATCCACTAATTATATAATTGTGGGACCTTTATAATCTGAAAAGCATTGTATAATAATGTAACATTTCAATCTTTCCAAAAGAGCCCCTCCTCTCCTCTTATAAAAGGCCCCCACCTCTACCACCTTATTCACACTTCCAAGCCTTTTGGTTCGGCCAACCTCTGCCCAAATACTCTCCCAACTTCTCTCCCTTCATCCTAGAATCTTTACTTTAGTCAGGAAGCCATCCTACGGAGTCCTTTTGATCAAATCAAAAGGAAGAACCCGAAGAAGAGGTAACATTTTCATCACCCTCTTTCAAGTTTCTTTCTTCTTCCACTCCCTCTTTGTTTATTATTTCAATTCTAAAATTATAACTCCAGTATCTTCTATATAATGTGATGTTATTATAAATATGGAACAACCATATTCAGTATTATACCCATCATTTTAATGACATGTAACCATACGTGCGTATGTATGGCTTACCGTCTCCACGTTGTGGTGTAATTGTTATTCAATATATTATTATTTAGATGGGTATAATAATGATATGTAATTCATGTAAATAATAAATATAACATAATAATTATTCTGTATATATGATATACTATCCAATTATATATTATTTTAATATCAAAATAATGATATTGTCGCTCGTGCGTACGTACGGACTACCGTCTCCACGAACGCGATGAGATTCATTCTCCGTCGTATCCATTCAAGTATAATTATCATTTTATGATTTAAAAATAATGTTTAAGGACATGATATCATTCTGGATATGAAAAAGATACAACCTCTCCATGAAAAACACGACTTACGTAACAAAACATATAAAAGAAAACGATTAAGTTAACACCTGAATGAACGATAAATCTAAGATATTGTTAACAAAGCAATGTTAAAAGATCATATATGATATCATATGAATATATATGATTCTTGTATAATTTAATAACAATTATTTCACCATTATACAGGAGGTTAACCTACCCCAACCAAGGAAAAGTACAAGGTAAGGGTTTATTTCACAACCTCTTCATTATCCAAGGTTGTTTATACATAATTATCTACTGGGACCTCGTTATCATCCACATCCATGTTTCCAAAAAATGTTTTTCAAAACATTTTTACTATTAAATGGAAAATGGTTTAAATTCATTTATACCCTTATACGTTTTTGAAAGGAATCTTACCATCGTTTTCCAAACAATGTACTTTTTGACCTTTTTGACAAATTTAAGGTAAGAATGTTTTTTTACTTATACGGCGGGTGCGGCTATTTTCCGCCATTATAACTTCGTTGAAGCTTCCCTAACAAGCTTATAAGAATATTTTCAAAGTAAATGTATTATTTTATAATTATGGGACTTTTAAATTATTTCAAAAAGGAGAGATATTTCTCTCAAATAGCTTTTATTTCATCAATGTCAACATCCTTCGATGGGTTTTATGTTTAATTGAAATTGATTTATGATACAAAACTTCCATTGAACATTTTGTGAAATATTTGACTGTGGATGTGTTATTTTATACCATCCATAGTTTATGGGGAAATTTTTGACATTTCGTATGCTAGTTTTAATACAAATATTTATGTTATGTTTAAACCTATTCGTATGAGGAATGTATTGGACTTAATAAGTGACGGGTGGAGCCCGTTATAGATCCTCGATGCATCGGTAGGTCTCATGAGACAACTAGACGTGGAATTGGCCGAGGCCCTTTCCCAATTTGATTTATGATTTTGGCCGAGGCCTTAATAATTTTAGACGTCTTGGCCGAGGCCTTGACAAAATGATTCAGAATGTCTGGAATTATACATTCCCTCATTATGGAAGTGGTTATTGATATTTCATGTGATTATTCGTCTAGTAGAATATCCATGTGAGTAAGTAATAGCATTATTTTATTTTACTTTTTCCATATTATGCTGAAGTTCTAGTTCAATAAGGCTTTTGTTTTAGTTATACATTGCCTTAAATGCTTATGTTTTCTTATAAAAGATTCCGCAATATTGTTATCCTTACTGAGCATCTGAGCTCACCCCTTTCAATGTTTTAATATTTTCCAGGATGTGAAGAAGTGTATTATGACTGACTTGCAAGAATAGTAATTGAGGATATGAGTGTGGGCTATAAAGACCATGTTATTGTAGTTTTTTACCTTTTGATGTAATGAAAGACTTATGAATGAATCTAGTGCTTCCATGGATACTAAATTAATCGGTCTTTCGAGACTTGATCTTTTGTGATCATGCCAATGTTATGAAATAATGCACCGACTCTGGGTAGCTAGGGTCGGGGCGTTACAACGATATGCTATGATCAATCATAACTGAGTCCCAAACTCCTCCTACAATCCCTTCCACCAACGAGATGTAATCTTAGCATCACGATCTGAGATTATCATCAAGGGAACTCCATGTGGTCAAACTATATCCTCAATGTATATTCCTCTTAATCATTCTACTAAAATATACTCTCAAAAATCTTGGATGTGGGATAACATGGTGAGTCAGTCCATGATTACCCAGATGGTATCAAAGAACCTTTAGGTGGAAACCAGGTCCAAGATGTTACAAAGTGGTATTAGTAGATTTATTTTCTATTTTCCATTAATATTTAGAGACAGTAAAAAACAACAGAAATAGAATTTATTTTTTGGAATTATCTTTTTTTTGGAGTAGGTACCGTGCATATAGGAAAAATCCAAATTTCAACGAATTAAATTCTTTTTTGATATATTTTGATAAGTATATTATATTTGATTCAACTGTAGGGTAATGCACTTGACATGTGATATTAATATTGACTTGAAAATGGTTTATATTTTTTGTTCTGGATTATATGTGTGTATTCAATTCCATGCCTCATTTTAAGAACTTCTTAGACATCACATGCCATGAATTATTCCATGACATCTTATATGTTTTACTTTTTTCATGATATTGTGATGGTTATTGTGATAGTTGTACCTACTATTTTTATAGATTTATTGAATAGAATTGATAATGTGTTTCTATCATAACGATTATAAGGTTTATGGGACCATATGGTCTTGAAAGTTACTCACATTTTTATTCAATCATTCAAATTGAAAATGATATGGTGAAAATTATATGGAAAACATATTTTTATCAATATGGGGTATGACCCCATATGGATCAGATTTTGGTGAACCATTTATTCAAACATTGATAATGAAATGGGAAAAATATGTAAAATGAATATCGAATGCATTGAAATAGGAAACTATTCAGAAAAACAAAGACATGAACTAGACACAACTTTTGAGTTGGAAATATGTGTGTCTCTACTTGGTTTTTGTGAGTGTTATTCTTTCTGTCTTAGATTACAGTGTAGGTTGTGTGGAATGACTTGTTTTTAAAATTGTTTTTAAATGTCCTATTATTTTGAGATTTTATTTTTGATCTTGAATATTTCATATCATTATGTTTGGTATAGTAGAGTAATTTCACAATTAAGACCTATGGTTTTAAGCCATGAGGTTGTCAACGACCATGCTCAAGATGTGGTGGGGATATGCTAATAGTGGATCCTCATTTAGTGATATATATGACACAAGATGTTTTCTGGTGAAAATTAATGAGGTACAGTTCTATGAGGGATTCTATCACTTCATAAATACTTTTTATGGGGCAACACAACTTGACTTGTATATGGTTGAGATAATCCTTATGTTCCAGTAGAAAAATACTCCCACATTTTTGGTGGATTGAGATCCAATACTGATTGGGATATGGCTAAAACTACACAATTAATATTTAAGCACCATGAGACACCTTCTATGATGAGTCTAAAGCTTGTGGCTTATATTATTTGTGGAGTAGAAAGAAACTGGGGGGTGTAATGAACTAGGATTCTAGACTATAAGAAAAGGATTGAGATTATTTCCAAACTATATTTTATTTATATTTCAACACATAGACTATAGAGAAATTAGGCTTTTGATTTAGTGAGACTGGAGTAGAGATCTATGACAGTTATGGAGTACTTGACACAGTTTATAGATTTTTAGTGTTTCTAGTCGATGTACCTTACTAATAAGAAATCTAGAGTGAGAAACTTTTATGAAGTTTTATGACATGCTATCAGAAATTTGGTCAATGTGTTCATATTGACCTCTACTAAAAAAATTAATTACTTGATTATTATAGAGTAGACAGTAAGGGATGCTTGGTGCATAGGGTTAGGTAGTGCAATATCTCAACCCGGTGGTTCATTATATTCAGGCAAGAAGCACCATTTTGAGGCTTATTTTGAGATGATTTCAAGTCAGTATGAATGTATTGGTAGCTCAGTTTTATTTTATCGGTGTAGTAGGCCATCCAAAATATGAATTAGTGTTACCATTACCTAATTGAGTGATGATCTTGTTGTAGGATGAGCCACATAAAATGTTTTTATAAGATGTTTCCTCCATCTATGAGTGGTAGTTGGATACCCTCAACACAATGAAAAGGAGAAGGTTTTTTAGAATCACAACTAAAAAGTAGTTGGAGAGTTGTGGGTCGATCTGGTTGATGTAGAGGTGGTCATGGACATAGAATCTAGGCATTGGTTACACTGATAATTCGAAGTGTGACTACTTTAAATAGTGGTGTTTAATCATGAGGTTGTGTTTAAGGTCTGATCTATTTTGTATAGTATTTCCTAATGAGAAGGGAGACATACCATCAATAATGAGTTGTATGGTCTTAGTATTCAATACTATTGTACCTTCTCTTTTTGATATAGGTGATACTCATAGTTTTATATCTACACACATGGTGAAAATGCTTGGGCTCATTATATTTTTTAGAAGGGAAATTTGATGATATACACTCTATTATGAATCATAACAGAGGATGTACTATATTTTAGGGAGTTCCCCATGGAGGATGATGGATGTCACTTCATCTGGGAAATTTATTTACATAGGATGATAGGGTTTTACGTACAAATTAGGATAGAATGGATTGTAGCATATTGGGATTACATTTACTACTATAACTAGAGGGTGACTTTCACATCACAAAGGGAAAAATTCATACTCACAATGGTGAGTAGGATTTCTAAGCAATCGAAGCTGGACCACAACATTGTGGGTTGGGAGGGATGATAGCCTATATCACGTGATTGTATATAGATGATATGGAAGCATGTCATATGAAATTTTCTCATGTGGTTGATCATTTCAAAGACCTATTCCTAGAAAAAAATTATCATTTACCTTGTAATTGAGAAGTGGAGTTATCCATAGAGCTAGTTCCAAGATCCCCACTAGTATTTATTCCCCCCTTACAGGATTACTATGAAGAAGATATAGTATCTTAGTAATCCTCTAGAGGATTCCGTGTAGAAGTGGTTAATTAAAAATAATAATTTTCTAGGGAATTTCCTTGTCCTTTTTTCAAAAAAATGGGGTCAAACCCATAGGCTATGCATGGATTTCAAGAAACTAGCTCCTCTGATGGTTAAAAATGGTATTAATTAAATTAAATTGATGACCAATTAGATTTTCTTCAAGGATCTAGGTAGTTCTAAAAAATTGATTATAGATATGGTTGTCACTAGGTACATGTCAAACCTATAGAAAATCATAATATATATTTTTGTAACATTTGTGGTCTATACTCATATTTGGTCATGACTTTTAGTCTCATAATTGAATATATAGTTTTCAATGTGATGATGAACTAAGTATTCCATGTTTACCTATATTATTTTTTGGTGGTTTTCATGGATGATATATTTGTGTAGTCTCACAATCTATATAACCATTCCAAACATCTTGGGATCATTTTGGATATAATGAGAGAGAATCATTTATATTCTATGCTCCAAAAGTTCCACTTGTGGATGGATAGAATTCAATTAATAGATCATATAATATCAAAGAAATTATTATTAGTATTCCTAGAGAATTTGATGGATATAGTTTCCTAGGACCCTCCCACAAACATTTTTTGCATACAAATATTCTTTCGGATAGATGGTTACTACATTAGATTCATAGAGGCCATCTCAGGATATGTAGTTCTAATAACATGATTTGAATAAAAAAGGGGTGACGTTTTTACAGTCAGATTTCTATGATATAGCCTTTCTATAGTTGAAAGGGAGATTTACATCAACACATATCATGATTCTAGTAGAGTAGGGTGAGAGTGAAACATTGTATTCAGAGGAATAAATTATATATCAAGTAATAGTGATAATATATGGGTAAAAAGTCATAGAATATATTTCTCAACAGGTGAGGACACATGAGAGGAACTACATGACAAAATATATCTAGTTAGATGAGGTTGTGGACCAATTTCACTTATAGAGAAAATATTTATTGAGAGATAGTTTTGTGGTGTAAAAATACACAAAAACCTATTGTACATATTTATATGTTGTGATCTTAATCTGAGGCCTCAAAGGTTTGTCAAATACCTTCAATATTTTCATTTCATGTTTTCTTCCAAGCCTTATAAAATAGATGCATTGGCTGAGTCACTGAGTTGGACTCAAATACTAGGATATTAGGAGGAAATGGAAATTTGATTCTTGTGAATTTTTTCTTGGAGATTCACATGGAGATACAATGTAATCCTAGAAAGACTTATCATTCATCCTTTGTTATGAACTCTATAACATTGGATAGAGTGAGTATGAGGCTAATATTATATTCAGATGGCCTAGTCCTGCTGGAGAGTTTTTTTCGGAGATGATCCACCTCCTAGTTAGACCATATTTTAGAATGAGATCTGGAATATCCATGGTTGATATTGGGATTTAGTGGAAACATATGATAATATGATTGGAAAATTTTAATCCATATTTGTAGTGCATCCCAAAGCCACCAAGTTGTTACATGTAATACGCTATATGTACTGTTGGCCAGGTGTGAAGTGTAAGGTGGCTAGTTTTGTTGCAAGATGTTCCACCAATTAGTAGGTGAAGGAAATATATGAGCTCCAAACTAGGATTTTACATCAATTACCTATTCCATATTGGAAAAGGGATGTTTTTTAGATTTTCATAGTAACCGGGTTGCTATGGTTACCATGAGGTAATGATGCTTTATGGGTTGGAGTTTAGAGGCTCATAAAGGTTGATCATATCTTGGTAATCATGGAATCATTTAGTGTGGACGATACTAGTTTGTTTTATGCATTTGATAAAGTAATACTCCACGAGGTACCTCACTCTATCATTATAGATACTGATTCCTACTTTGTGTATTTTTTTAATTCTTCGTTTTCAGTGAATACTTGGAACAAAGGTACTTTTTATCACTACATTGCACCCTCATTATGATGTCTAGTTATATCATACAATACAACTGTTTGATAACATGCTACAAACATGTGTACTATATTTTGGGGGCTCTTAGGAGGGGAATATAACTCAAGTTGAGTTCTACCACAATAATATTTTTCTAGAAATGATACTGGTGGAACATTATGGGTCTGAAAATGTTAATCCATGTTGATCATCCCCATGCAGGTTATAGGAAGGTGAGTTAGCATTACTAGAAGCACATCTCGTACAATAAACTACTCAGTAGGTCCATTTTATTTAGACGCATAAACCACTGAGTAGTGTCTACAGAAATCATATGCCAATAATCGTAGATAACTTCTAGAGATAGAGATTAGGGGTTCGGTCTTTCTTCATGTTTTTCTAAGGCCAGTACAAATATGAAACATGAGATAGGGTATGCATTCGCATTAAAATGTCAGTCCAATTGAGATTTTGGATAGAGTTAGGTTGGTAGAATATTAGTTTTTGTTAACTCATAGGTTCCAAGCCCAACATTATGTCATCAAGGTATATCAATAGTGAAACAATCATTCCGACCCATATCCTGATTTTTGGACTGAGGTGGTTGAGTTAAATGTAGATGGATCCTTCAAGGAGATTCAAATTCATAATGGTGATAGGAGCATGGATGTTATCCAATTCCAATTAGTTACACATGTTTGGGTGCTATTGTAGGTTGGCCATTTATAGAATTAGACTTGGGAGAAGAAGTCATATGTACATGATCACAGGTCGGTGTTGTTCTCAGATGAATCTTGACCACCCTTAATAGGGATATTTAGGGATAAATTTCGTTATGGGAGAAGATTGTATGAAACCATGTAATTATATGAGGTATTTATTCCTTTATTTTCAGTTTTAATTATTAAATATGGAATAATGTGAGTATCCAATTTGATCACTAGTGCTTTAGGGGTTTCTAGCGCATTCCCAGAGATCAAAACATAGATTTTTGGAAGATAATGGCTTAGTGCATGGTTAGTTCCCACTGTGAAGGGAATGCTGCATGATATTATTAAATTTTGAAAGGCACATATAGAGATTGGTGGGAGGATACCTAGTTACACCCAAACACGTGACTCGGGATTCATATATTTGAGACAACCTATAGAATTTTAACAGAGGAGTTTTCATACAGTTTATTCATGGTTAGTCAAACTATGCATGGTAACCATGGGGCTTCCCCTCTACTACATCAAACTGTGATCAATTAGAATGTTATTTGTCAAATCATGTTCTCAAATTTAGTGACCCCATTAAATTGGGTGATTTTATGATTTTAAAATAAATATAGTAAATTTTTTATACTAAATATATCTTTCTATTCAACATAAATAAAAACAACTTTTTTGAGGAACCCATGAAGTCTAAACATCTAATTGAGGTTTTTCACTATCAGATATCTGATTTGATTGTGGAATGACTTGTTGGTTCCACATTGCAGAGTAATAAATTCCATTTAGCCATTCATTATTCATTTTCCAATCAATAATGTTATTTATGAGAAATCTAATTTTACATAATTTAATGTTCCTCGTATGATCATCATTTTTCTCCAAATTTGAGTTGAATTAAGAGTTGATAATAGACAAGCACTATACTACCGAGAAATGGTATGTGGTATATAACTTTTACGTTAGTATTTATGATTTATTAGGCTAATTTTCATCATGAAACCCACATGAATTTTTGGCACGGCCTCGAAATTGAAATGACTAATTTAATTAAATGGATGATGTCCTTTTGAGTTTAACATTAGTATCATTGAGATTTATTATTGATTTTTTACGCACCCCAAGGCCACACATAGGTGTTCCAATTTAATTCACTTTTATATTCCCTGTTAGACCATACATGGGATGTGTACCACTGATTTTCTAGTTAAAGGTAGCTTAATTATTTTTATAATGGAATTTAATTTAATAATTAGGAAATTTACTTCCTCCATAAATCATGTTATCTTTATATTTTATGATTGAGTTGATGAAAATGGATTAAATGGGTTTTGTTGAGTGTGTTGGTATACTCATTTTTAAATTTCATATTTTTTTGAATGTTTTATTGGGGAATTGTGTATATGGGTGGGTATACTCTTGATGTCATATTTTTTTATGTGTAAAATTATAAAAAAAAGAGTATGTATACTCATTGGATGAATGTGGAGGAGAATTGTTCTGTAGTGGGGTATAAAAATATGATTTGAAATGATAGATTTTGAATAATTACATAGATTCCTTATCTGAATCCCTTTTGATCAATATGTCGTAGTGGACACCTTGAATTTACAATACACTTTGGGAATTTATTATGTTGGATGTCTCAGACATTGGTATGCCTTTGATATAGCTTTAATGGACTCAAAAATGACATGATTTGTATTACATGTTCATAGGACTCACACAGCTTCAAACTAAGCATCCATCGAGATGCTTCTAGGAATCGATGAAGATTTCTTGTTCACCTACACCTTGGATCCAGGCCTTAATTGTATTACACATTGATTAAATGGCATACCATGAGAAATATGATATTTTTGGTTTAATGGATTAGATTTGGTTGCTTTGAAACATTATGGTCTATGAAAAGGTCATGGTTTGTGTGGTTTTATGGTTTATATAGAGAGGTAATGGTTCTTAGTGCCTTTTACTTATATATTCCTTGTTAGGATCTTCACACTTGTTTTTTATGGATCCATGAGAGTTGAATCACTATCAAATTTTAAGTAGTGTGTATTCCTTGGGGGCATTAATTTTTTAATTCATACCTCTGTATGTGATCTCTTTTAGATTGTTATATTGCAAATCATGGATTTTATAGACCACTAGGTTGTTACCAATTAGTATTTTTTTCTCACACCTTGTTCTGCCACCGTTGGGTAGCTGAAAAGACTATTTGGATGCAGGTAGAGACAATGTAATTTTCCCATAGATTGAGGGTTGATTTTGCAACATTAATAAGAGCAGGGGAGATTGGGACCGAGCTGAGGAACACAATGCTGTTTGGAGATAATCGTTTTGGAATTTTTTCTATTTTTGGATATATGTATTATATTGTTCATATATATAACTATTTTTTCTTCTTTCATATATGTATGACTGATATCAGCATTTTTATATGAGACACTTCAATAATAGAAATTTATATATTCTTATCTGTTTTTTATTGTATTTTCATCTCCCATTTTCTGTTAATTTGATTCTTCTTTGATATAATTTAGTAATGTGGTACTATTATCCACATGTACACACTCTATGTTATTCCTTTTAGTCAGAAGTCACTGAAATTTAGAGAGATAGGATTCAGGACATGTGACCCACTGGGCTCAAGGCACCTTTTATGGCATCTAGGTTCGGGATGTTTCATTAACCATTTTTTAATGATATTTTTATAGATCTTGTTTATTTTTAATGGGTTATCCTTGAATCAACGATGTTATTTTGGAACCCATTCCACGTCCATGGGATAATGATGTTTAAAAGTGATTGATATTAAACCCATTTTTTCATGGGTTAATCAAGTAACAAATTGAATAATGATTGTTTTGTCGAGTTCTATGATAAATTTTATATGCACTTTATTCTTGTTATGTTTAATGAAAATTATATAAAATGGGTGTTCCAATATAACAATAATTTTTTTCAATTCATTCTATTTATTTATAATGTTTCCTTTGGACAAAATTAATATAACAGAAAAAATCCTAATTTATTCTTACAACACTCTCATATGTTTATTTATTGTTCCAAATTTCGTGATTTATAACTTAGGTATTGATGGGTATGATTTGTATTATGATTATAAAATGCCCATGGATTTTTCGATATACCCTTATGCACTTATTATTCTCATTAATGAAATTAAATTGTTAATTTTTATGTTTACGCTTACTGATCATTTGAGATAACTCTTATTTTGTTTTCTTTTTCTAAATTTTATCGCGAATGATGTTGAATAAAATCTGTTATGTAGGTATTTCATTTGTAAAATAATGATGTCTTAATGTGTGATATAAAAATCTTGGTTATGTGGGTGAAATTCTCATTTAGTGTCATTGGTATTGTTATTTTTGAGTTTTTCCTACTTCCCTTAAATATAACAATTAAATTTTCATGAGAATGTGAGTATTGTGATTTTTCATTTTTATTTTTTTATGTTTGGATGGAATAAATTGTGTCGCCATTATCAGTATAAAATCTAAAAAAGAAATTTTTTTATTCCAATAACTGCTTTGGGGTGTTGGTTTCTAGGTTGTTATTTTCTATGTAGTCTACTCATGGTAAGTTGAGGCCCTCAATTTTCCTCACTACATTTTATACACAAATTTTTGCTAGTGAGTAACCTATATTAAATAGTTTTATAATAAGAATGTTACGGTGGCCATATGTTTGGAATAAATGATAAGATACAATGTGTGATGAGTGGAATGTTCCTTTTAGTGATTCATGAATTATGGTAATGTTCCAGTTTGATAATTGGTTATAAACCGAATTTGTAACCCCTATGATGATCCATGGAGTGTGTGATCTTTACTCGTTAAAAATATATAGATTTCAAAACCCTATTTTATATAGAGAGTTGGTACACTATCTACAGAGTGGAAACACCACGAAATCTTTGTCAATCTATCGGGTTGGGTCTTACACATTAGATAGAACCCCATGAAGTGTGGTATCAAGTGGAAGGGTTTATTTCCTTAACATTCATTATCAAGAGGTTATACATGATGCATGAATAGGATATAACATTACATCAACTATTTTATATATAAGAAAAGAAAAATATATCTCACTATATTATTATACGGTTAAATGTGGTTATTGTTTGAAATTATAATTGATAATACATCATTGGAATGAGATTACCACATTATCCTATTTATTCTTTGTTTGGTATTTTTGGGGTGTTATACATGGTAAGATTATTCTCACCCATGTATGGGTTCTGACCACACATGTTGAATATTATTTAGATTAAATTAATTTTTTTTGACGTCAAGATAAAAGAGGGGTATTTAGATCATATTCAGGATTATATATTATTACATGGTTCCTAGAGTCTCTTTTTTGGTGAAAACTCCATGTTCTCAGTTGGTTGGTTTTTTGTAGTTTTTGGTGGGATTTAATTTTTGCCTTTTTATATTATATCAGAGATGTTATTATTCTATGTTGTTTGATAGATATTATTTATTTATTTGTAATATTATTTGATAACATTTACAACATTATAATAGTGTAGTTATATGTGCATGTGTATACAGGTATTAAATATAAGGCCTCCTATGTGACTGATAAGCCTACATGGTGTTAGTCGCTAGCCCCTGTCCTACTAATGGTGGTCTTAAAGAGTCACACTCAGCTTGTCATAGGATTGGAATGCCATTATTGGCTATGTCAAAATGGTGTGGCGTCAATGGATTTCATTATAGTAATTGAGTTTGGAGATTCTACAACTTCATGGTATTGGCTTGGGAACTTGGGAAAAAATGCCAATATTTAATGAGTTCATATATGACGATAGGAAAACCTATGTTGGTGAATCAAGTAAAATATGTACTCACCATGGCTCTAATAACATTCTTATTTACATTAATCATACAGGTAATAGTTTCTATATAAAATTTTTTCGTGGAAGATATACAAATATGTAGTGGTTTACAATTCATTCTTGAGTAAGCTATGAATTAATTCCCTTTGACTATGATTCTTCTTGATAATGTTCATGTTTTCATTTGTATGACTATTACATAGGATTCTAAGATAGTGTTTTTATGATAAATATTTTTGTGAAAGGAACATAATTATGGGAACCACACATGATGAGTTTCATCCTAGAGGGAACATAATTGTGCTACCACCTATTGTGTTGTGTGCAGATAAATCTACAGTGGTTTAGGTGGATTAATTTTAGAATCCTGAGTAGAAAATGGATTATACAGGTTATGCTTATGATGCATATATTTCTATCATATTACATGATTTATTTTCAAAAAATAATGACTGGGTTTTTGGTTGAACCAAACAATTAGTCAGTGAATGATGGGATCAAGGTGGTGGTCTAGGTTTTTTGAATTGTGAGGACCCAATCACACTAGTTGATGCCCAAACAAACCATCATATTCATGGATAAAAATTAGTTTTTGGAAACTATTACCAAAATTTCACATAATGATTCCAAATTACATGTTTTAGTGATATTGATCACATAAGATTCATGGTGGTTGATACCCCATTCTAATGCAATTGAAGAATGGATTGGTGTCTGGTGGGAATATCCTTCATGGTGTGGATCCCATTGATGGTTTTCCAATATTTGAGGCATCTGTAGAGTGATATTAGAAATCAATAGAGCATACTATTGCTGATTTTTTATTTCATCCAATCATTCGGGGAAGTTGGACTCCCCTGTTACAATGATGGGAACTTGTGATAGGATTTAAAACTGTGTGTGGTGGTCAGTGATTCATAATGAATATAGTTTCTTATTATGGTAGATGGGTTTCTTTGACTTGTATGTCTGATAACATTTCAATGTTATATGGTTTCTTATCAAGCCATTGTTTTGGGGGACTTGTGTACAAGGAAAAGGTTATAGATATTTCGTAGGATCTTGTCTAAGTATTAATGTGTGTCTCATTGTATGATGTGGGTCTTCTATGTTCCTGTTATAGGTTTAGTATATAGTCATAATCCATATTTACCAAAATGTATACCCTACCAAGGGCCTAGAGATTGTATTAGGTACTTTTTTCTCAACCATTGTTTTTGGAGCCTCATATAGAGATAAATTAGTAATCACAAATTTCATTCGATAGTGTTCCATATCTATGGGAGTTGAGAGAGGGAGAGAAATCCTTTCGTCAAATATTTCTATATGGGAGGTGGGACCCTATAATAATTTCTTTACAATGGGATGGATTTATTCTAACAATTCTTATTTGACTATAATAAGTGAGTTATGATGTGTATATGAGTTAGTGGGATGAAAGTATCCTTCTGCGATGATATGGAATCCCACACAACAGGAGATGATATATTATGTTGATGGATACATAAAATTTATTATTAGAAGCTTAGTTTAATCTCTGTATCATCATATGTGTATGTTATTAGTTTGATCTAGTTTTTGGTAGTATAATGACATTTTTACTGAAGTTGTTCTCGGTTTATATCCCTATCATAACCATTCTAATACATTTCCACACACTAAGAGTTACCTAATATCTTTCATAGAATATCAGATCACCCTATGTAGCTATTAGAGTTGAAAAAGTAGTTTTATAATTCATAAATTTTGGGATCTGTTATACCTAGTGTTTTTCATTGGGTAGGGTAGAGTTTTTCACCCCAAAATTAGATGAGTGGTTTAGATTAGGTGTGGAAGAACATCTTACGAATCAAATGAATTAAACATGAGTATCTATCCTTATGTAGTGATGGCTTCTATGAAAAGTGTTTGGGGGAAAAATGTTTCTCAAAGATTGTTCTTGGGTTGATTTATCTCTAGATTTGGGTAGGAGAAGAGAATATAAAGAAGTATTCATACAAAATTCAGTACATTTTCTACGACATCATGGTGATAGCATTATGTGTATTGGACAACCCGACATATTTTTTTATACTTATGAACCAATTACTTTACCCTTGATGGATATTTTTGTTGTAGTTTTCATTGATGGAATCCTTGTTTACTCAACAATAAAGGTGTATCATGTGAGACAGTTGAGTGTAGTTCTAGGTATTTCTTCAGATTACCAACATTATTGGAAGCTCCTGAAAATTGGAAATATATCTGGGAGATCAACTTCATGGGATATATTTTCTCAGACATAATACTGATAGAGGCCCCCAAAAAGTTTGAGTCAGTGGTATCATGGGAGACTGTAAATGGCGTGGTCATTGTATTCTATTCTCACAGAAGAGGTTTCCATTCATTTTTATTAGCCACAGTTATTTATAAGTTCATATATTTCTGTTTTATCCATTAAGATGAGTATGATGGAACATAACATTAGAATATAGTAGTATCCCCCTCTTTTTAGTGATCATATGGTAGCACATATTAGATATTTTGAAATTGAAATATAGCATGAATAGATACCATATAACACGTTTCAAATGGATTTTATACTGTTTGAGAGAATATCCTAATTTTTCAAGGAGGAAAGAGGACACCAATATTTTTTGGAGATGATATGAAGATGTGGTTTTTTGCTTTTCAATTGAAGTATATATTCGATATGATATGATGTGCCATGGTCCTTTGGAATATGGTTATGTAGACTAGGATTTTTGAAGCATGTTTTTGGGTTTATCTCTTGATGTATCACTAATCATTAAGTGAAGTCCATGGTTCCCAAAATACAATGGAAATGACATGTTATCTTTTTGTTCTCTATGATATATTTTCTTGGATTACAGAGAGGACACACTGCTCTCTTAGTGATCATAGACCTTTTATCCATGTTTTCTCAATTCCTAAACATAGGAGTATCATGTAAAAGGGTGGAATGTTTGTATGTTCCTGAGGTAATATAGATTAATGTATTTCATTCAATGATCCTTATGATCCATGAATCCAACATTAGATTATTATTAGAAGTTATTGGATTCCTTTATGACATATTTGGGATTGATCATGATTTTTTTATGAATATGATAGCTTTGAATAATGGACTACTCATGTTCTAAAGAATATTCTTCACATTATCATGTTAGTTTCAGAAGAATCTTGGAGGATCATTAAAAACTAGTACTATTTCCATACATGGAATATCACTACTCCACTATCAGTGTAGTATCATTCATGGACATGTATAGAGGACTCTATAGGTCGCCGATAAATGGATGAGGCTCGAGATTACATTGTATGTGGGATAAAAGTTAGTGTATTAAATGGTCGGAAAATGGATAGTTCAACTGGAGGCAAATGATTACTTACTAGTGATTTTAGGAATCCTATACAAAACACCAATATATACAATTAGTGTTTGTTAATGGTGATAATATATTTTGAGAACCCCCTGTAAAAAGGACTAGTGAAATATGTATGAGGGGTTTGAGGTTTGTAGGAACTTTCTCTAATTACTAAACTAGGTTATGCAGATGGACTATTTCATAACTATTTTCCCCCAATTATGTGAAATACCCTAATAGGGGGGGGAATCCATGTATAATCGATTAAACCAACTATCCCTTTAGATCTTGTTTTTCATTAAACAAAAAACTATTCTATCTGTTTCTCTAATCAATGTAAGAATAGAATTGAAATCATACATGAGACACATCAATTTTACATGGTTTACCAACACAAGGATACATCCATAAAGCTTACAATAGCGATTAACCAATGTACGAAATACACTATGGTGCATATCCAAATTATAAGGTTTGAGCTTGATCACTTTTACGCTCATGCTCACTGTATTTATAATCTTCAGGGACATCTTATTTGTTTACCATATATCACTCCCCTATGTCTCCATATCTAGATCAATACTAGTGGAAATGAACGTCTTTTTCTTTATCCATTCATAACTTATTGGGAATGGATACACACGTAGTTTATGGAAATTTTGGTCCCTTAATTTTCATTAATGAACACATCATCATTTTTATATAACTGATCTTTTGATGTCCCATTTTCAGAGGTAATTGAATAAAAATTCTCTACATACACTTAGATTGTAGAAATTTCATTCGCAAACTATTTTAGGCCCATTATGATCATCCATGGTACCTCCCGGAACATTCTTGAATCCTCTATGAACTTTATTACACTACATTGAACAAGTTCTTTGTGGTCGACCTTCTACTTCATAGACAATATGAAATTTACAGACCAATGATACCTTATGGTAAAACTCTCTTATATGGCCCCTTTTACCATTACAGTATAATGATCCTCACAATTCCCTTTCACAAAAAATCATTGTCGACTATACCTTTTTTAGGAATCCTCCCCCAGGAACTCATTTTCCTTTTCAAAATTCTTCCCCGCAAACTAAATTAGACTTCACCAAATTATTCATGGAGTGTCAAAATTTTGTAATGAAATTCTATCAACATAATGTTCTTATTAGAGGTATATATAATTGAAAATGGACCTTCAAAACCCGATAATTAGAATTACCCAAAGCATCGATGTGGTACTACTTTAATTCGTGAAATGTGTTATGAGTTATACAATGAAACATAACCCATTATGGTGGGTGAAATATTATTCAAATGAAAACCCCCTTTTTAGATCCCAAAATAACTACCTCTCAGCTTCAAATGATTTGGTACCCAAGAATTATGAGACTCCCATGAACTAAAAGCCTTTGGAAAACTATTTTTCCATATGCAGTCCACATAACATTGTTCAAGGTTCTTATATGGATTTATTTAAAAAAAATCATATTTTGTGATTTTCATTCACCATTCCTTGTAATGCCTTTACAGTCCATAAACCATGATTCATGGTCCATGAACTATAGTTTATGAAATCCTTTCTGCAATGAATTAATTTCCCATAAAACAGACTCATGATATTGAGGCCTAAAAATTTGGAAAACAATGAAAAATGCACCACTAAAAAAATATACTTCAACAACATCATTCATACAAATTGACAGTCAACAAGACTTTTTAATAGGCACCACAACACCAAAACACCCCATGATGAGACCATGAGATATTTATCCCAAAAATATCCTCTTTGGCATTGTTGATTACACTTCACTTGTATATATCTCATTAATGAATCTTCTATCTTTTAACCTCATTCTCATATTGAGATTTAGATAGATATAAATGATTTAGTCAACACACACTCTAACCCCCCATGATCCATTCTTAGTGTGATAATCATAATTATAATGTAACCTTCATCAATGAATCTATTGATTTTATTCCAAAACAAATCATGTGCTTCCATCATGAACATCATCTTATTTGAAAACACAAAACATATTATTTCGTTGTCATCTATAATTTTCATCAGCCACAATAACCGCAAAAACCCTATGATATCCCCTTGATGAATTTCATTCCCAAGAATAAAATACCATAGTTTTACTTTGTATGTTATGTATTCAATGATTCAAAACTGATGGGATACATGGAAGACTATTTTCATGATTTAATCAATGGTGAGATTGACATTGAGGGGGGGAGTCACCTTTTTTGGAATCTCGGTGGTGTCTGAGATCTAAATAAGTAATACCATTCACATGGATGTTATATAATTGGGTGCAAGTTTTTAGCATTATGAGAACCACTATTAGATCTTATGGGAATGAGATACCTAGATAGGAGCTCAACATCTACACCAATAAGTGGTTTTTTGCCTTTCGTGACAAAAATCATTATGGTCAGGGAGAATTTAATCACCCTTTATTTTCCATTTAATTTAATGGATTGTTTTAATAAATATTTTAAAACACAATAGTTGAGTATTCATGGTATTCTACCCTTTTGATAACCTATGTTCATATATAATAAAAATATTAAATATGTGATGTCACACATGATAATTTTTATTAATATTGCAATTACTCTTGAATGGTGTCACATCTATATTATTAAGTCACCATTAAATCTGGAGCATAGTTTTTTTCCTTTTCATGACATAAGTATTGATGGATTATGGTGTCTGGATAGATTCTTATCAGGGATGAACTCAAAAAATTTAGTAAATTAATTATATTAATTGAAACTTTATTGAGAAACAAATTATGAAACATCTATATTTACCCTACAATGAATAAATCTATTTGTTTAACCAAATAACTATAGAGGAAATGAAATGTCTGGAGATAGATAGAGATCATGTGTCAATCATGTTGATGAATGATCATGGGTCGTGGATATCAATTCCAGTAACTCAAGGAATATCAACATCAATCATGTCCTTGAAACTATCTAACAATAATGATCTGAAATCATTATTTTATACGGATTGATTAGAACCATTGTTATGGTGTGTTTTTTTATTTTTATTAATCCAATTTTGTTATCCCATGTCTAACATGAATCAATTTTTCTATAAAAACATATCATCTATAAATTGTTGATTTTGGTACCTGATTTATCTTCAGAGGTATTAGTAATTGATATTATTATCATTTATTATATATTATCTTTTATATTTATCACCTTTACAATTATGGATAGAGGAAAAAAAATAGAAGATTTGTATTCCCAACATTTAGGTTTTGTGGTTACCATCCCCTTGTTCTACACACAATCATCATTACTATTTCCATTGAATGGTGATTCAAGAAATACCCACAAATTGATAACTTCACTTTGATATTTAATGAAATGTATAGTTTTATTCGGTTTTGATTTGGTAATGCAATCATGATCCCAAGGCTCTATGATGATAGAGGATTCATCAGGTGTTGGAGAAAAGATTCCTTCTTGTGGTCCTGAAATTTAAACAATGTAGTGCCACAATACTGCATACAGAGTTGATTCAAAAGTCCAGATTGTACATACTAATGATGATTTAGAATGGATGAACAATATCAATGATATATGGAGAGTTTAATTGTGAAATCGACATCAATGGCTATGTGTGCAAGACACATTAAACAAGAGGGTGTTTCTAATAAAATTATGACATACATTGGGTGTTGGTCAATAGCACATTATGTGTAGTCCCCTTCGAATGGTGGATAGGGTTTCGGTGGGGGCGAGTTAAATATTACATGCTATGTGGTTAGGCCACATATAGGGTGACTCTTAGATAACTGGAATTGTGTCTACATGGACTACATGCCTGGGAGGCCATGTTAACCCACACACAATTGTGGTGGGACTAGTAAATGTGTAACAATGATGGATTGGTTCTTTTAAGTATTACATAGATTGGAGACAATTTGTCCCAACAATGCATGTGAATCAGGTCAAATTCTATTTGATTTTGTAAGTAATTATATGTGGATAGAATATGTGGGAATAAGCCATAGTTTACTTACTAGGTTATATGGAACACAGAGTGACGACTGATTTCTAAAAACCACGTACTCCAAGGGGAAACTACCTGTATCTATAAGAATACATTCCATGCATGATAGAGAGACACGAGTTTGAAAATAATTATAGAGACACATCATATTACCCTTGAGAAATGCCATGTAATCTTTTCAAAGAATGCTCGAGCCCCAAATCATCTTCATTTCCTATATCCTTCATTGATACATGCATTTGAGGTTTGGAGTAACATATCATGTGTAGAATTCCATTCATAATGTTAAGTTATAATTCATATTTTCATCAGATAATTGAAATTTTGATTTATATGTTGTAAGATTTTCCCATAGATGCTTATTTATCTGAAGTGATTGGGTTTTATAATCAAAGAGATGCAGGGGTTTGAAACCCCCTTATTACAATAGGGTTCAGGTCCAATGTAATATTTACCTATATATATTTAGAATTTACCCATACTATACAATTCATTTTTATCTTCCTGTCCTGGCTTACCATTGAACTGGTAGCCAGGTCTGTGGGTCAAATGGCCCCATGTGCTCGTCCACAAACTCCAGAGAATGCCAAATAAAAGTGAAGGTGTAATGGGTGTTCAGTGGGGAGACTATACCGTCATAATAAGAGTATCACTGTGGTATAATCGAAGAATAACACACAATATCAAATGATTTATGAAGTAATAGAAATGAAATAGTAGAAAAATTTTATATAATTGAACAAAAATGGCCAAGACCAATGTATAAAATGCAGGAATGATGTATCATGCACAAGATAAATCATCAAAAAATAAATAATTCATTCCATTATAGAAAAAAAATATAAACAAAAAATAAAAAATCCATATGATCAATCTCCATGAGCATGAAGAGCTTCATCTCAGACCTTTTCTCATAACTCCAAGGTTCACTAAATACAATAATTATCCTAGTTCCTAAAAATTTATGTTATAATATAGTACCTAGGGTACCTGATCAAGGTGTGAGATATTAATATTATTAGGCCGGCTCCCAAGGTGTCTAGAACAATCCCAATACTGAAATATAATTTAAACTTTGTGAAATATGGAATAAATAATGTAAGATGTACAATGTAACTAAATATCATGTACCTTCATCATCCCTCAGCTGGTGTATGAACTTGTATCTAGTTCATTATTTTATTATTACAGGTTTATAAATAATTGACATTTTTTAAATAATTTAGGATCCATGATGTAATTAGGCAACTTATAATGATATTTATTAATGATGTTATATCGTAAAAATCAAGGGAATATATACCTTAGGTGCCACCAACTTAGTAATGAAAATAGCTTGGCTAAGGGTAAGAGTGTAATTCAAGGAGCATAATCCATATTATTCCACAAAAATACACTAAATAAATCCATGGAGTTATTGAAATGTAAAATAGGGCTATACAAAGACTGGGGTTTATGGTATTTAGCCATGGAACATACTTGTCAATGTTGGATATGAGGACCCTATCCAAGGAATCATATAGTATTGTAATAGGGATCCTACTGTGAAACACCATTCGTACAATGTTATATAAGGATTGAGTTCATGTTGGGTAACAGCATAAGAAAGATGCATCCTTGAATCAGAATGGAGTTCCCAAGGTCTTAAGTAATTACCTATGGAATAAAATGTGAACTCGAGTGATGCCAATCCAATTAAATAATGATTTAGAATACATTACATTTGGTTTCAACCTTTCGTTACATTAGTGTGAAAAGGCCATTTAGTATGAAAACATTTAATGAAGTCATAAGTAATCAGTTATTCCATTTGTTTCAAGCCATTCCTTTCATTAGTGTTATAAGGCAAAGCAGCTTGTAACCATTCATTTATTACATTTAAGGAATTTTCATCAATCAAGGATCAATCCTATACCTTATATTAACAATTTAAGGGGTACTATGAGCAAGCACTATATTATCCAATTACATAATACATACATGTCATATACTGAGTATAAATTCCATTTAAATTTGGAATTAATTATCACGTTGAATAACTTACCATAGGAAGGTCAACTGATGAACATACATCGTAATTTCCATTATGAAATTGATATGTTAATTAAAAGTTTTAATATATTATAGATTATCCATTGAAATTTCAAGAAAAGGTACACTTAAATGGTGGCTCATAAATTTAAATACACAAAAATAAAAAATATGAAAAAACATCCTACATGGGTAATTCCAATTTAATATATGAGCCTAGAACATTGATGGTACCTTTGTTCTTTAATCATTTTAATCTGGTGAACTTCATCCTTCTAATTACATTATGGGATATGTTCTAAATTTTATATAATTAAAACATATCATCCTGGAATAATGAAATATCTATACAATAGACAAGAAATCATTAAAGGGAAAGGGTAGGGACCCTTCCTCAATCAGTATACCAAACCAACAATTTAATCTTATAAAATCAAGCAACAACAACTCTAAACCACCCCACACATGAATAGACATACAATCTTATACATATATATCCCTTAATTAGTTTCATGTATTTTTTTCTCCATGAAGTAATAGAGATGTTGATGATATACACACACACACACACACTAACCTGTATATGTGTCTGCACCATTAATGTTGATAAAAACTCCCTTCAATCGATTCTATAGACCCAAAAACTCTTCAGACTCCAACATAATGGGTGTGAAAAAAATAACGGTTGTATAAACACTCCCAAAACAACAAATAAAATAGAAAATGAACTCACCCACCTCAGAAATAGTAGAGGATGTCAGAATAAAAACCCATGAGTCTAGAATAATCATCAATAATCCCTAATATTGGATGAACAACAAAAATTGGATCACTCATTTTTCCTAGGTTTTGGACGAACCTCACCAATAGATCGAAGACTATAAAATTAGTCATGAAAAATAATATGACCATACCTTGACAGATTGAGGGAGAAACATAAAGAAATCAGTTAAAAAACCGGAATAACTAAGGCTATCTGGAAGGGGGGGTGCACACTCACCTAAGGGGTTCCTCCAAGGGGTCATTCCATAATGGTATGAGGGGGAGGAGAATTGTGGTTGTTTATGTTTCAATTTTATAGTAATTTTACTAAATGAATTTATAAAAATAGGTTATACTTCATGGTTTATGTTTATTGTTTTCCAAATGGTTCACAAACCATGCAGTGAACAGTGTAAGGTTAGTCCCTAAAAATGATGATATTGCTGGTTAGGTTCCTAGATTTGAAAGCCATGTATAGTCCATGAGAACTACTAATTCCCCTATTGTATGAGGCCACACAATTTATTGTCATGGGTACAAGGTTTCAGATAAACTGTACATTGTCTGAATCCTTTCAAAACCATTATTTTTTCATGTATGGTACTCCCAAAATTCACCGATACCTATGAGAAACTCCTTGGGACTTCACCCAAGTCCGAAAAAAATTTTAAACTGTTCCAAAAACTAGAATTATTTTTTGAATCATGTTTATAAAATCATCCATTCTTATAAAAAAAATATCAAATTCCCTTTGAATTGTTTCTAGTTCAAAACCATAGAACACTAAAATCTATCAATTATAGAACATATAAATTCTAAGAACCATTCAAGAGACTACTAAATCATAAACTTAGCTAATTGGGTTTTGAAGTCTCTTTCAATCTATCACGTCATGTTTCAAGTTACCAACACACCATTAAGCACTTCATATGTATTCCTCACTTAATCCATTACAACCAAATCCAATGATCGCATCCAAACTAAATCACTAAAACTAAACATACACGATCCCATTAATATAGGTACAAGATCAATTCAATATAGCAATAAAATACTTACTGATGGTTCTCCCTAACATAGGTCTTAACTTAAAGAAGGGTCATTTGTGATCCATGGTACCACTAATATCAAATTTGTTGTATAAATCATGCATTTAACCAGCCTAACGATGCTCAAAATGTGGTTTCATTAAAAAGGAAACATTCAAATAATGATTGACCTAATAGAAACTGGTCTCACATGTTTTTTCAAAAGACACTATGGACCGTGAAACCAAAACACCTTTACTGAGAATTAATCTTTAAAAAAGTTCCAAAAAATGGTAAACATTTAACTAAATGAATAGAGAATGAGTTGAGACACTTTTCCAACTTATCTCAAGAATTCCTTGCATAGATGTCATGTTCATTTTAATGGAACAACAATGCCTTCCTCCAAGTCTTCTTTCATTTTCAACAAGATTGTTCTCTAAAGCCCATACCATACAGTCAGTGACAGTTCATAGGTCCAACCATTACCCAACCATATAGAAGGGAGTTTTAGGAACTATTACGATGTAGTTCCCACTCCATTTTACAAATAAGACGTTGGTACAAGCCCAAAATGGCCAAATACGAATAATAATTGAGCTCGAAGTGGAATTTCCCAGGCAGTAGAGTCAAATGAAATGGATAGAGTATGTGTTTCCAACCCAAGTAGTCCAAAATGGGAACCCACGAATCACTCAGGACATACAAATCCTTGATTACAACATTTCATTAGCATGAAATGCCAATTGAGATCACTTAACAAGCTCAACAACTTTTAATCCTTTTCAGGGTGTTATAGTAACACACTCTTAGTGAATCTGGGAAAATGTCAAGATATGGTACATGTTCATCACTATGTAGAAAATACTAAGATGATTTTCATGGATTCCATTCAAACACAACCAACTAGTTGATGAAAAACAGTTCAACCACAACTATTCGACTTCAATGAATAAGCTTGGATTCACCTGCTTATGCACCAACATTTAAACAAACACATGCCTGTACTAACCATGCAATTCTATGATATATATGGATTCAACCACCATAGTCCTCTAATGCCAATAATATTTTTCTGGGATTGTATACAAAAAAACTTGATAAAATTAAATCTCCAAATAAAGTGATGATGGAAAACAACACATGGAAGCATCAATGGAATTCAATATAGAAGGAACATATAAAATGGTCTCCCTTAGTGTGTTACTTCTACATGGAAGGGAATTTATTTTCCCGAACCCACATGAAACTCCCCATATTAAGTGTATCCCAGTAGTTAAATGAAATTAAGATAAACTAGACTCTCATAAGAAGGCTAATACATAATCATATTAAGCATAAATGTGTCTCTTCTACGAGCCATGATCACGTAGATAAATGAATAAAAATAATGAAAATGAAACAAGACTGGAATGCGAAAATACCAATGACATTAGAAACTAAATCTCAAGCCTTGGGATGATCATGATTCTTTATCATTCAGGTCACTCTACATGGATCTTCCCAAGACCATACTCAACACCACAAGAGAATTAATTATTAATCTCCTTGTGTCATATGACAATTATCCTAGAACACGCCATGATGATTCAACCATTACTAAGAATAAAAACTGGTCAAAAGGACAATGAAGTAACTACCCATGAAAGATTCATGTCTAACCTACAGAAAATAAGCATCACTCACTACTCATTCCCCAAACAAGGACAAAGAAACCATGACCACCAATCCAAAAAAAGTGATTCATTGGAAACATATTGTCATAGTAGGGACAACAGATCACAAATGACGTCAAATGGTAAAAAGATCACAACACTAGAAAGGTATTTAAATTCTCAGGCTACGACATACCATAGGCTATCACCTTACTAAAAAAATGAAGACCCCATCATTGGGTCATGCCAATTTATGTCACTAGCTTAAAATCTAATAAACCACGTCATTTCTAAAAGTAATAGAATGACTATAAAAAATTTATCACACTTCTGTTCCAAGGAAAATCAAGGAGAAAATTTAACTACCCTTACATGAGAGTTTTAAATATAGGACACCACTATATGTTACATTTACATTCTCTTAATATTTAAAAGCATTTAATATATTAATCATCAAATGATTCATTCCAAACAACATGTACCACTTTTCGTAAAAATAAAAAATTGTACGGGATTTTAACCAATGCCACAATGGAAAAAGAGGCATGTTTCACAATAAATCTAATGAAATTTTTTTACACATATTAAAATTTAGTCATGATTTGGAAATTTATAAAAAATCCTTTTTATTAGTCAAAATCCCTATAAGGGTATCATTTTAACAAACTGATGTTCATAAAAATGCAACACAATCGCAGTTGTCAAGTAAGGAACATTTTAAACACTCATATTTGGTCATCTTATAAAAAGGTTACCCATCTGACCTAAATGGGTCCAATTGTACCTTTAGAAATTAACCATTTAATTTACATAATAAAAGTTAATCATATTCTAATATTTATATCAATTTCACAATTCATCCTACCATTACATTTAGTATGGGTTTCCATTTCCCAATCCATGATACTCCCATACACTTCCTGGATTGAAAATTGGCTCCATTTAATTAAAACTAAACTCAATTTAAAATTTAAAATTATCACATATCATTTTCTTGCTATATGGTTGGCCATATAAAAAAATAATAATCACCCGTACACATGATAGTTTTCCATTTGGCTCAAATTTACTAACCTATTTACCTTTTCATTTTATTTTTAAATCCCTTTTACATTGGTTTTAACACACGAGTTAACAGTTACCAAAATTATGGCTCCCATGCATCTTATAACTGAATTTTAGCTACCCTTATCATCCCATCCATTTAGTTTTAGAAAACCAGACAATTATATCTGAAACCATGATAACAATTCACTACAAGAAACTAACACATATAAACATAATGAAATTTCAAAAGCATGGAATTTTATTCACAGAAGCATGCTATAATCAGAAGTAATCAAATAAGGAATAATAATGAGTTACCTCATCAGTTATAAACCTAATCTTGGCAGAACACTCAAAGAACAAAATCTAAAACATCAAGCATCCTACATATGTAACTACATGGCATGGAATATTCATGGATTCTGAATTACCTAGATACCAATTATGATCCTTGATAATACTCATCCTCACCGAATTAGTTCCAGGATAAATTTCAATAAATTCCATAAATGAAAATCAATATAAACTTTATCCGTGACTCAATTTGGAATCATATCAACTGTAACATCAAAAAATATGATAAATATTTCCAACCCTGGATACATTTTCAATTCTCATATATAGGGTTATGAGTCAAAATCATGGATATTAACCAATAAACAACACATTCATAGTCTCCTTACTACCAAACAAAAATAGAAAGAGAATGTAAAAAATTTACCCCTTGATACCACTTTTTATTGTCCTAAATCGGCTTTATATTGAATTGGTAACTAGATCGATGGGTCACATTGCTTCAAGAATGCCTCCCCATATGCCAGAGGTTTCCAGATAGAACTAAGGTTGTAATGGTGGTTAATTGTAAATACTATATCCTAATAATTAGAGTATCACATCTGTATAATAGAATAACAATATATAGAAAATGAAGCTATATAAAGTTGTTAAAATTTAGTGGGATACTGATTTTATATAACTATACAAAAGTTTCCAACCACAGTTTATATAATGCATGGATTATAGATGATACATAATCTAACAGAGTGAAAATTACCACATGATTTAAATTATAAAAAATTAATGAAAATACATTAAAGTGCCATGGGTGATCTCCACAAGTATCACAACCTTCTTCACCACCCTTTGATCATAACCCCCATGTAAAAGTAATTCATCAATCAACATAGATACTAAGAATATAAGGTCATCATGGGTACGTAGAATAAATAAGAAGGGTGTGAGATATATATATCAGTGGTATGGAACCCATGGTGTCTGGGAAAATTCTGATTGTGCAATGTATTTGAAAAATTGTACAAGAATGAATAAATAATGTATGAAGTAAAATGTAACTAAATTCAATGTAACTGCTTCTAACCTTAGTTATTATCTGAGAATGTAACATATTCATTATTTTATTATTACTATTATATCAATAAGACACATTTTTTTAATAATAGATGTTTTAAGATGTATGAAGGCAACCTATAATGATATTTATAATGATAATCCCTGGTAATATCCAAGGAAAGGGAGACCACATAGGTCACCAACAAAGAAATGAATATATCCTGGATAAGGGTATTAGTGTAATCCAAGGAGTATATTCCAATTAATTACACAATAAGTCTCATACTGAGCTGAATAAGTTCATCAAAGGTAAAACATGGCTTATAAATGACTATTCTCAATTTACTTTATCAGTGGCACCTACAGGTCAATGTTGGAACTAGGCATTTAATCCAATGCATCATGATGTTCTACATTAGCGGTCCTATATTTCCATAATGATAATACAATGCTAGAAAATGATCGGATTCATCGTGGGTCTCAACCTAATGAAGCCGCATCCTAGAATTAAAATGGGGTTCTTGTGTGCTTAAGGCATTCCCTATGGAATCCAAGTAAAGCATGAGTCAAGTCCCTCCTATTAGACAATGATTCATATTGTATTCTATTTGGTCAAATAATTTAATTTCATTATTGTGGCATGGCCACGTAGCATGAAACCATTTAATCAGGTTATAAGAAATCAATAAACCCACTCGGTTCAAGAATTTCCTCCCATTAGTGTGATATGGGAAAATAGCTTGCAACCATTCATTTAATCCATTTAATTCATTTTCCACAATCTGAGTTCATTCCTCTAGCTTAAATTTAAATGGTAATGGGTTATATAGACATTAAACCTATTGTATAATTATATTTAATATGGACAAGTCATGTTATGAGTATACATGCCACTTTCCATTTCACATATAATTTTCACATTGATGCTCTTACATTAGGCATGTCAACATGTGAGCATACATCGTACATTCTATTATGAAATTAAAAATATCATTCAAAACATTTACTATTGAATATATTAGCCTTGGAATAATCATGTCACAGAACACCCAAATGGTTGATCAAATCTGTTAAAACAGTAAAAAAAGCATGAAAAAACATCATGTATGGGTAATTACAATCTAAAAATGGGGCCAAGCACTTAGACAGTGCATTAGTAAATTATTCATTTTAAAATCAAAAATACCATATTTATAATACCATTAGAGTTCAAGAACTAATCCATACTTAATTCAAACATAACATCAATGAATAATGAAATATCATAGGAACAACTAAGCAGAGCATAAATGTCTAATAACTAATTGTTTTCTTGAAGATAGTTCACCTCCATTGAATGCGGTTTCATTTTAGAATCATGGCAGTGTTTCAGAAACAAATCAATTCTCAAAATAATTAATTTCATTCCATATTATATTTGGAATTATTATATAATCATTAAATATAAAATTAATAAATTCTTAAATTAAAATGGAATGGTTTGGGATAATAAATCAAGTAGTAGACCAAGCTGAAACTCACCACTTTTCAAATCAAGTGGCCACCACTCCAAACAACCACTAACTCACATGCACAGAAATTCTTACACACACACATAGATATATATCATTTAATCCAATGAACATATTCACTTTTCCATGATGGAATAATCACATGGAAAATATATATATACATATATATACATTAATATGTGTGTGTTAAACATCAATAAGGATCAAAAATCAATATAATAAATTTTACCAACTCATAAATTAACATAGAATTACAATTCAAGGGTATGAATCAAAAGAACAGATGTAGAAACATACACAGAACAAAGGTGGAAATCCAAATACAATCACATCAACGTCGCCTTCAAAGGTAGATGCTAGAATATGAACCCATGACTCTTGAGGAATCATTCAAACACCCAAATATCAGATGAACATAAAAAATATGAAAAAAAATTTGACTTATTTTTTGGAAGAACCGTACTATGTGACGAAATTCCCTAAAATCATCCATGTGACTAAGAGAAAATATAAGAGAGGAACATAACTCAATGAATCGATGAAAAAATGTGATGAAATCAGTTGAATAAATTGATGAATGAGGGAGATCCATGGGTCATGTGGAAAATGTGGTTAGATAGGGTGTCACACCATCTAGGATAAAGGGAAAGGATATATTTGGATGTTTTGGTATTATTTTTATTTTATTTCAATTAAATTAATTTCATAAAACATTGTTTACTGGATAGTTGTGCACCACAATTTTCCAAACAATTTACAAATAGTGTGGTGAAAAATGCGATGTGACTTCCTCCAAATAAATATCACATGTCTGAGGTTCATGGTTTGGAAAAACATGCATAGATTGTGTTCACCACCACTTACATCTTTCAACAAGGTTGCGTGATTTCTTATAGTGGGTGGCATGATTTCTGACAAACTATGAACCCTATATAGCCTTTGAAAACCCTATTTTTCATGTTCCAATTTCTCTAAAAACTCACCGAGACCTTCGAGAAACTCCTCCAGACTTTTTCAATCACCAAAAACAACATTTTAATTCATCCTATCACTTAAAATTAGGTTCTGATGCATGGTTTTAAAAATAGCCCATCTAGTAACGAAAATGTTCAAAATACATTAGATTTTTTTCCGGTTTATAAACAAGGAAATAAACATTATGAGAGCCCCATATATGATGTGGTGCCACCCAAATTCATGATTTGGAAGGTATATGGTCATCCACTAGAGATACAGTCTCCCAGCTTTGGAACACAATGACAAGGTGGATGACTTCAAAAATAGATTCTTGAGAGGTTATGAGGGGTACAAAGTAAGAAGATAGTTCCCCCTCAACAATGTCACATGGTGTCATGGAGTGGTCCCTCCATCCTGATTCTTATATAATTATGCATTATATAGTGAATTAGTGATGTATATTTGTATTTGTAAGCTAAATCATCATTCTTAGCATGATGTAGTGATCGACTTCACTTCTTCTATTCATTTTGGTTAATTATTAATAATATCTATATTTTTTGTGGATGTATTGTTATATTTAGATTAGAATTTTTTTGGTAATGAGATGAGTAATATCTATTGACTCATTATATTTATTGATATTTACATATCATACTATGTATTCTTGTAATAACTTTATCATGGTCTCCTCCAACACATGTCATGTCTTATACAGTTAATAGTCCTTTTATTAAAGGTATATGTGTAACACCCGAGACTTTTATGAGAAATATTTTGTTTTTATGTTATATAAATCATTAAAGGAATCTTTCACTACACACAACACTAGCTTGGTTTGCATAACACACAATCGCGACCTTCCTCGATAGCTTGCGTCGTATGTCATACCAAGTTTCACTAAACAATGATATTCTATTAAAATATTATTAAAACTAGCCGTTATGAATAGTAATAACCACATTTTGAAATTTTTTAAATTTTATTTTTCAAAATTGACTTCATTTTTGGATTCGGAGTATTGAAATTAGCCTAGGGTGAAATTTTGTTATTTTTCTAAAAATGTTCAATTTTTTATGAATAGTGAAAACACTAGGTTAATATTTAAAAACTGACTTTTTATTTAAATAATTATTTATTTTAATTAAATTTATTTTAGGTCAAAATTGATACATAATACCTATATCAGTTCAATGAAATTCATTGGGGTAATTTTATATTAAATTTAGATATATAAAAATTTTATTGAACTTTTCACCGTCTTTTACACACCTCCTAGGAGACTTTGAAAATTTACATAAAACCTAATTTTACCTCTTCTCTAAGTGGAATTTAAAAAATCCTAGAGAAATGGTGGATGTAAGTAATTAAAATGTGGTTCAATGAGATGAACATATTTTTTGGTGTATATAAACTTTTTACTTTTTTTTACCAGGGTTAAAAGTAAATAGGGTAATTAAGGGTAAAATGTTATTATTATTACCCTAAAACATGTCTTAATTCTATTGGATAAATGTAATTCGACCAAAACAACCTTAGGAATAAAATATGTCCATTTAGGCCCAGCTGGATTAGATTAGGACATTTATTATTAATTTATTTAAAGAAGGGTTATAATAGTTAAAATCAAAGATTAATAAGTAAATAATTTTTTATATATGGTAATACATAAGATAAATTCGACTATAAATATTCATTAGAAAGATAAAAATATTTTCTACAAAATGGTATTTTATTTTTAATTTTATACAATAAATAATTTAATTTATTTATGACCCAAAGATGATGCAGTAATTATCTTGTTAATGAAATATTGACATAATTGATGTTATAAATACCCAAATAAATGAAATTTGAGACTTTTTATGAATTAAAATAATTTTCAAGGTTAATATGACATGTTAGTATTGATTTAATTAACTTTTTTCGAACTAATCTTTCTGTTATGATTTTCACAAAAATCAATTACTAAATAGTGTCAAAATTGACATAAAATAGTTTTTAAAACAAATATTATATTATTAATTGTTATTTTCTTCCTAAAAATCTAAGGTTTGCCGAAATGACTTACGTATGGTTAAATATATTAATAATTAACAACTTGGGGTTCGTTTGTCTTGTTATAGTATGTTTATTAACCTTATAGTATAAGAACACAAAAAGACACGGTAAAAGAAAAATTATCTAACATAAAGTTAAATCTAAATGATAATGTTAAAATAGTAAACTAAACTAGTCCAAATTCTGTTGGATGATATTACTTCGACCCATACCCACCTGCGCTTCTAAATAAATCAATTTGGAGCTATTTAAAACATAATATGGCTTTATAATAAAATAATTGTTTTAGTTTTTCCTAAGGTGCCCCTCTCCTCCCTTATAAAAGGGCACCTCATCCCTCTCTTCCTCACACCACTTTGAGCCTTCAATCTTGGCCAACCTCTGACAAATTCTCTTCTACACTTCCATAGAAACATCCTATTGGTCTAGGTATTCTTCAAATGCCAATTTTAGTGCCCTAAAAGGAGGTCTCAAAGAGGCGCTTCAAAGAAGAGGTAATGTCCGTTACCGATTCATTGAACTTTATTTCAACTTCCACTTCTTCTTCTTTATTTGGTTCATTATGAAGTAATAACATAAGTATCACTCATATAGTTATATGTTATTATAAGTATGAAACAACTCTATTTCACCATCTATCCATCCTACGAAAAACGAAATCACCGCGCGTGCGTACGTACGAAATACCGTATCCACGCCATGGTGTAATCTATTTTCCACCACCACCTTACTTGGATGGGTATAATGGTGTAAATAATAACTATATATGATTATTTTAAAGTTATATTGATTCTGTAATAGTATACATACAGTCCAATACGATTCCACGATAATGGGAACGATATCATCGCTCGTGCGTACGTACGGCCTACCGTCTCCACGATGTGGTGCGACTTGTTCTACATGATCTTCATTGCATAATGATTATATAAATAAATTTAATGAATAAAGATGATATATATTACTCTAATAACATTCTGGAAATGGGGTATCTATTACCTAAAAGGATAATAAGAATTTATTCGACAAAACATGCATAAGAACAAAAGGCAATAAGCACCCGAATAACAAGTAACAATGAAATATTACTAATAAGAAGCCATGAATATTACCATATATGATATCCTAAAGATTAGAATGATTCTATAATAAGTCAATTACATTATATAAATCATTATACAGGAGGTTCGGACACTTACGAAGCAAATCGGACCTAAGGTAAGGGAAAATATCGCAATCTAAATTTTTATCCGAGATTGTTTATACTTCAGAATTTACTGGGGAATATTTATCATCCACATAGATGTTTCCACAATATGTAATATTTATATCCTTCTACAATATTTTATATCCAATTTTACCCTTCAGTGAGTTTTTAGTAAATGATATGAAAGGAATCTTTTGTCGTTTTTCGTACGATGTACTTTTTGACTTTTCCGACAAAAGTACGAGAAGAATGTTTTTTTAACTCATACAAAATGAATGGATTTTTAAAACATCATTTCCAAGAAGCTTCCATTACATATCTTCATGTTTATTTTTATTCAACTACTTTTAGTTTAAAATTGTATGACATGTTAAGAAAGGAAAAATGTTTTTGAAGTAGAAAGGATATTTTCCTCAAGAATTCATTTCAAGTGTTTTATCAAAACCATTTTTCATCTAAGATGACATTATTTAATATGTGTATGTTTCAAGTATCATGTCTCTGTGATTTACATGGTTTTAATTCTCTTAGGATGAAATTATATCCATTTGTTTTATATGGATTATGTTATGATGGGATGATATTTATGAAACCCGTTTTATTCTGTAGGTTATGATGAATGTTTTATGTTTTTTTGTGGAACAAATAAGAATGGAATCATTATGAGATGGGTGGGACCTATATCTCCCTACAATGCATTGGGTAATGATTTTATATCTCATCAGATAGACATGGCTGGAACGACAGGTTAAACCGGTTCAGTGAAATAGGACTGAAATTAGGAATGAACTCGGTTAAGAAATGGACTTTTCCCACTAAGATTGTCTTGGCAATGAGTCGTCACTAATAAGAAATTATTCTCTATGATTATGTGTGTATGCCAAAAAGCATCATGTTTTATGTTATGATTATTGTGATTAAATTTCACTACCATGATTTATCTCATGTTATGAAATTATGATCTCTTTTGCAGGGTAAGATTTCAAAATTGTTATGTTCTTCTGAATATGATGTGATTGATATTTCTTTTGTTTACCCTTACTGAGAATTTTAGCTCACCCTTTTGTATGTTTTCTTTACCCAAGTCAGGAAGAAGGTTATTAAGTAAGATATGCCAAAAGGGAATATAGATATGATGAAATAAATGGGAGACAGTGTCGATGCTTTATGAACCAGTTGTTTATGTTTCCCAATTTCTAAAGACACTATACCTATATGGTCCTTTCAGGGTTTTTTATATGTTGTAATAAGTGTATTTCAATTTTGAAGTACTAACAATGTATGTAAAGTATGGGTCGTTATAGTTGGTATCAGAGGAAAGGTATAGTCAACCTTTGGAAACTAGGATGTGAAAGCCTTACTAAGAATCCTAAGGATAATTCTAAGCATAGAACACAATTTTAGTGTTTTAGAAATGTCCATGAATAACCTAGGATAAGACCTTAAGTGTGAAATTTTTTTCTTGATTATGTGGTTTTCCTATTATAATTAGTGTTTCTCACACTATTCTTCTTGGTTTTAGTCAATGGCTAGAACCCGAAGGAACCGTGGTAATGCGGAATGCTACAGGAAATGAACTGATTGTCCCCCTGAGCAACCAAACGTTATGGGAGATGGAATGAAAAATCTGGTAGCCATGCTCACACAACATTCTCAAGCTATGAATCATGAAGGACGTACAAACGAGCAAAGTAAGTAGAAACATTCCATTGAATCCTTCACGAGACAATGTCCACCATCATTCAGCGGGTCTACTGATCCATTAGTTTCTGAATAATGGATCAGTACTTCTAAAAAGATATTTTCAGTTCATCAATGTTCTGAACAAGATAAAGTCGTCTTAGCAGTGTATCGTTTGGAAGGTGATGCTGATCAATGGTAGAATCTTATCAAGAATATGAGGCCAAGAGATGAAATTGAGTCCATGGAATGGGAGGAGTTCAAGAACTTTTTCAATAAGTACTTCCCTCATATTCTCCGAACAAATATGGAGAAGGATTTTCTTGAACTAAAGCAAAAGGATGATGAATCTGTTGGTGCTTATGAAGAAAATTTTACAAGAGTTTCAAGGTATGCTCCTGGGATTATAATCCAACTTGAGAGTAAGATTGATCAATTCTTTAGTGGCTTAAAACCAAGTCTTCGAAGGGCCTTATCCATAAGGGACTTCAATAGCTACGAGGAAATCGTTCGATGTGCTCTCAAAGTTGAGATGGAGATTGGAGTAACCCATCAGTCATATGGGTTTGATAAGAAGAGGAAAATGGAATTCAAAGGAAAATCTAAAGAGCACACTGAAAAGAACATGATCTTTCCCTTATGCTCGAAGTGTGGAAAGAAACATGGAGGGAGTTGTCTTAATGGGACAAGTAAATGTTTAAAATGTGGAAAGGAAGGTCATCAGGCATTTGAATGTTGCAATGATGGGAAGAAGAAGTCTAATGATGCAAACAAAGGAATGGATACATAGAATGAACCTAATACACTTCAATGATTCATGTGCAAGGAGATGGGGAATTATAAAAATCAATGCCCAAATCCAAGGGTGGATGATTATGGTCGACGTCAACAAACTCTTAAGGATAAAGACAAAGGAAAGTCACATGCAATTTATATCAGCAATGTGGAGTAGCATAACGATGTGGTAAAAGGTACACTTACCATCCACTCTAAAGTAGAAAATGTTTTATTTGATTCTGGATCCAACCAATCTTTTATTTCTGAAGAATTTTTTAAGTGTATCACCATATTACCTCAACAATTAGATGTTGAGTTAGCTTTGACAATCTCTAATGGTACAAAAGTCGCATCAAATGTTTATAATTTTTCTCCGATTGATGTTTGTGGGAAATTTATTCCTGCAAATCTTGTGATCCATCCTATAGTGGAATTTGACGTGATTCTTGGCATGGATTGGATTTCTTTATATGGAGCTCATATAAATTTCCAAAGAAGGGAAGTCACATTTCATATTCCAGATCAATCTATGATCGTCTATCGATGCAAGGATGAACATAACCTTCTAGTGGAAATTTCTTCCATATTATGGGTCTTTATTCCACTAAATTAAGGTTATTTATCTCAAATGGTTGCTGAGAAACTCACGATTAAGAATATGCCTATTGTACGAGAGTTTGACGATGTCATTACGGAGGAATTACTGGGTCTTCCACCCAATTATGAAGTTGAGTTTTCAATAGAACTTGTACCGGGTGCTTTTCCTACTTCAAAGACACCTTATAGAATGGCCCCAATTGAGTTGCAGTAATTGAAGAAGCAACACCAAGAGAATCTAGATAAGGGATTCATACGCCCTAGTGCGTCATCTTGGGGAGCACTTGTTCTGTTTGTTAAGAAGAAAGATGGATCAATGAGACTCTGCACTGATTATCGAGAACTTAACAAGATCACTATAAAGAACAAATATCCTTTCTCGGGCATTGATGACTTATTTGACCTACTACGCAGTGCTCAATACTTTTCCAAGATTGATCTTCAGTCTAGGTGTCATCAATTAAGGGTCAAAAGGGAGGATATACCAAAGACGGATTTCCGTAAAAGGTATGTACACTATGAATTTATAGTGATGCCATTTGGTCTTACTAATGACCCTTCTATCTTCATGTAACTGATGAATAGAGTCTTTAGATAATATATTGATCGGTTTGTGGTATTCTTTATAGACGATATTCTTATATATTCAATGATCAAGGAAGAACATGAAGATCACTGGAGAATTATATTGAAGACCTTGAGAAAGGAGAATCTTTATTCCAAATTTACCAAGTGTGAATTTTGGCTTTAAAAAGTTTCATTTTTTGGTCACATAATCTCAAAATAGGGGATATTTGTGGATCTAGCAAAAACAGAGGATATCGAAAGATGTTCGAGACCAACAATAGTAACTGATATCTGAAGTTTTCTTGGTTTGGATGGATATGACCAATGTTTTGTGAATGATTTTTAATGATTATCTAATCCACTCACCAGGTTAACTCGAAAAGGAGTTATGTTCTTGTGGACGGAGGAATGTGAAGAGAATTTCAAGGAGTTGAAAATAAGGTTATCCAGTGCACCATTACTCACATTTCCTTTTAGTGGAGAATGGTTTGTGATCTACAGTGATGCTTCCAAGAAGGGATTGTGGTGTGTTATCATGAAAAATGATATGGTGATAACTTATGCCTCACAATAGTTGAAAATCCATGAGCAAAATTACCCAACTCATGATATGGAGTTAGCTGTGATAATATTTGTATTAAAGATTTGGAGGCATTATCTTTATGGAGAAAGGTGTGATATTTTTGCTGATCATAAAAGTTTAAAGTATATTTTCACACAAAAGGAGCTGAATATGTTCCAAAGAAGATGGTTGGAGCTGATTAAGGATTAGGACTGCTCAATTCATTACCACCCTGGGAAAGAAAACAAGGTGCAAGATGCATTAAGTCGACAAGACCGTGCCAGTTTATCCATGATGAGGATCACAAAAGATCCAATATTGATGGATTTATAAAGGATGGATCTTGGAATTATAATGAAAGGGGAAAATCGTATCTTTCTCAAATGAATGGTCAACCATCTATACATGTGATGATTAAAGAGGAACAGAAAGAAGATGTAGAATTACAAAAGAAGGCGAGAAATGTTCCTAAATTCATCTTTGATTGTGATGGGATAATAATGTTCAAGAATCGGGTTTGTGTTCCTCCCATCCCTGAATTAAAGAATGATCTGCTGGATGAGGCTCTTAGTTCTTCATTCTCTATTATTCTTGGAATCATGAAGATGTATAGGGACCTGAAAGAGTACTTCTGGTGCGATGGAATGAAAAGAGATGTTGCTGAATATGTCTCTCGATGCTTGGTTTGTCAGCAAGTTAAAGCTGAGAGACAGATGTCTAAGGGAATGTTACAACCATTACCCATACTGGAATGTAAATGGGAAAACATCACTATGGACTTTGTCACCGGACCTCCTAAAATATCCAAAGGCAATAATGCTATTTGGGTCATAGTTGATCGTCTTACAAAGTCTGCACACTTCATTTCTATTAGAGATGATTTCTCTTTGGATCATCGTGCCATGATATATGTAAAGGAAGTGGTAATATTCCATGGAGTACCACTTTCTATTATATCTGATTGGGATCCGAGTTTTACCTCAAAGTTATTGCGAAGTCTTCAGCATACTCTGGATACAGAGTTGAGTTTCAGCACTGCTTATCATCCCCAAACAGACGGTCATTCTGAGAGGACAATTCAAACTCTAGAAGATATGCTAAGAGCTTGCTCAATGGATTTTAAAGGTGGTTGGGATCAACACCTACCTTTGGGGGAATTTTCTTATAATAATAGCTTTCACTCCTGTATTCAGATAACTCCTTATGAGGATCTCTATGGAAAGAAATGAAGGTCTCCAACTTGTTGGGATTAAGATGGGGAAAGAAAGCTATTTGGACCTGATCTTGTTGATGAGATTGCAGAAAAGGTTTGATCTATTCAACAACACGAAAGAGCAGCTCAGAGTCGACAAAAAAGTTATGCTGACAACCGAAGAAAAGACTTAGAGTTTGAAGTGGGTGATAAAGTGTTCTTACGAATATCTCCTTGGAAGAGATTAATGATATTTGGAAAGTAGGGAAATTTGAGCCGTAGGTATATCGGTTCTTTCGAAATACTGGATCGTGTTGGGAAGGTATCTTACCGATTGGCGCTTCCACCGATTCTCTCTCAAGTTCACGATGTGTTCCATGTATCTCTCCTGAGAAAGTACATACCTGATCCATCACATGTACTCAGCTCAGAAGTTGTACTGCTGGAATATGATCTTTTTTATGATGAACAGCCGATAGAGATTCTCGATCGTAGTGAAAAAGTACTAAGAAACAAGACCACTCACTTGGTGAAAGTATTATGGAGGAACCAATAATTAGAAGAAGCTACATGGGAGCTTGAGGATATGATGAGGGAGAGGTATCCTCATCTTTTTGTTATAAAGTGACGAATTTCAAGGGTGAAATTTATTTTAAGGGGGGTAGAATGTAACACCCGAGACTTTTATGAGAAATATTTTGTTTTTATGTTATATAAATCATCAAAGGAATATTTCACTACACACAACACTAGCTTGGATTTCTTTACACACAATCGCGACCTTCCTCGATAGCTTGCGTCATACGCAATACCGAGATTCACCAAACAAAGATATGCTATGAAAATATTAATAAAACTAGCCATTATGAATAGTAATACGCACTTTTTAAAATTATATAAATTAAATTTTTCAAAATTGACTTCATTTTTGGATTCAGAATATCGAAATTAGCTTAGGGTGAAATTTTGGTATTTTTCTGAACACTTTTATTTTTGATGAATAATGAAAGCCTTGGGTTACTATTTAAAACCCGACTTTTTATTTAAATAATTATTTATTTTAATTAAGTTTATTTTAGGTCAAAATTGATAAATAATACCTATATATGTTCAATGTAATTCATTATAGTCATTTTATAATAATTTTAGATATACAAAAATTTTATTGAACTTTTCACCATATTTTACCCACCTCTTAGGAGAATTTGAAAATTTACATAAAACATAATTTTACCACTTCTGTGAGTGAAATTTCAAAAATAATAGAGACACAGTTGATGTCAGTATGTAAAATGTGTTTCAATGAGATGAACATAATTTTTGGTGAATAATAACTTTTTACTTTTTTTACCACGGTTAAAAGTAAATAGGGTAATTAATGATAAAAATGTTATTATAATTACCCTACCAAATCTCCTAATTCTATTTTATAAGTGTAATTCGACCAAAAACAACCTTATGAATAAAATATGACAATTTATACCCACATGGATTAGATTAAGACATTTATTATTAATTTATTTAAAGAAGGGTTAAAATAGTTAAAATCAATGTTTAAAAAGTAAATAGTTTTTAATGTAGGGTTATACATACGAAAAATTCGAATATAAATTTTCATTATAAATCTAAAAAAATTTCCTACATAATCGTATTTTATTTTTAATTTTGGACAATATATAATTTAATTTATTTATGACACAAAATGATCTAGTAATTATCTTATTAATGAAATATTGACATAATTGATGTTATAAATACCCAAATAAATGTAATTTGAGACTATTTATGAATTAAACTAATTTTATAGATTAATATGAAATGTTAGTATTTATTTAATTAATGTTTTTTGAACTAATCATTCCGTTATCATTTTCACAAAAATCAATTACTAAATAGTGTCAAAATTGTCATTAAATTATTTTTAAAACAAATATTATATTATTAATTGTTATTTTATTTCTAAAAATATAAGGTTCGACCAAATTACTTATATAAAGTTATATATATTAATAATAAACAACTTGGGGTTCGTCTGTCTTGTTATAGTACGTTTATTAACCTTATAGTGTAAGAACACAAAAAGACACGATAAAAGTAAAATTATCTAACTTAAAGTTAAATCTAAATGATAAGGTTAAAATAGTAAACTAAACTTGTCAAAATTATATTAGATGAGAGGATTTATACCCATTACCACCTTATATTGGAAATAAGTCAATTTTTATCTATTTATAACCGAATATGGCTTTATAATAAAATAATATTTTTTGTTTTTCCGAAGGTGCCCCTCTCTTCCATTATAAAAGGTCTCCTCCTCTCTCTCTTCCTCACACGACTTTGAGCCTTCATGCTCAGCCAACCCATGAAACATTCTCTTATCCACTTCCCTAGAAACATCCTAGAGGTCCTGGTCTTCTTCAAAGACCAATTTTAGTTACCTAAAAGGAGGTCTCAAAGTGGTGCTTCAAAGAAGAGGTAATGTCTGTTACCGATTCTTTCAACTCTATTTCTTCTTACACTTCTTCTTGTTTAGTTGTTTCATTATGATTTAATAACATCAGTATCACTAATATACTGATATATCATTATAAGTATTAAACAACCCTATTTCACCATCTATCCATCCTATGGAAAACGAAATCACCTCGCGTGCGTACGTACGGAATACCGTCTCCACGCAGTGGTGTAATCTATTTTCCAACACCACCTTACTTGGATGGGTATAATGGTGTAACTAAAAACTATATATGATTATTGTAAAGTGATATTGATCTGAAATAGTATACATACACTCCAATACAATTCCATGATAATGGGAATGATATCATTGCTTGTGCATACGTATGGCCTACCGTCTCCGCGATGTGATACGACTCGTTCTACATGATTTTCATTTCATAATGATTATATAAATTAATTGAATGAATAAATATGATATATATTTCACTAATACCATTCTGGAAATGAGAAATATATAACCTAAAAGAATAATAAAAATTTATTCGACAAAACACGCATAAGAACAAAAAGAAATAAACACCCGAATAACCAGTAACAATGAAATATTACTAATAAGAAGCCAAGAATATGACCATATATGATATCATAACAATGATTATGATTCTATAATAAGTCAAGGACATTATTTAAATCATTATACAGGAGGTTTGGACACTTATGAAGCAAATCCGACCTAAGGTAAGGGAAAATCACGCAATCTCAATTTTTAGCCGAGATTGTTTATACATCAGAATTTACTGGGTAATATTTATCATCCACATCCATTTTTCATCAATATTTAATATTTATATCCTTATACAATTGTTTATATCCGATTTTACACTTCGGTGAGTTTTTAGTAAAATATATGAAAGTAATCTTTTATCGTTTTTCGTACGAGGTACTTTTTGAATTTTCCGACAAAAGTACGAGAAGAATGTTTTTTAAATTATATGGAATGAATGGATTTTTAAAAAATCATTTCCAAGAAGCTTCCTTTACAAGTTTTCAATTTTATTTTTAATCAACTTCTTTTAGTTTAAAATTCTATGACATGTTAATAAAGGAAAAATGTTTTTGAAGTAGAAAGGATATTTTCCTCAAGAATTCAATTCAAGTGTTTTATCAAAACCATTTTTCATCTATTATGACATTATTTCATATATGTATGTTTCAAGTATCATGCCTATATTATTTACATGGTTTTAATTCTCTTATTATAAAATTATATCCATTTGTTTTATATGGATTATGTTATGATGGGATGATGTTTATGAAACCCATTTTATTCTTTGGGTTATGATGAATGTTTTAAGTTTATTTTGTGGCACACATTAGAATGGTATCATTATGATATGGGTGGGAACTATATCTCCCTTCAATGCATTGGGTAAAGATTTTATATCTCATGAGATAGAGATGGCTGGGATGGCAGGTTAAACTGCTTCAGTGAAACAGGACTAAACCGAGGAATGAACTCGGTTCAGAAATGGACTTTGTCCACTGAGATAGTCTTGGAAATGAGCCTTGACTAATAAGAAATGATTCTCTATGATTATTTGTGTATGACACAAAGCTTCATGTTTTATGTTATGATTACTTTGATTACATTTAACTACCATGATTTATCCCATGTTATGAAATTATGATCTCTTTTGTAGGGTATGATTTCCAAATTGTTATGTTCTTATGAATATGATTTGATTTATATTTATTTTGTTTACCCTTACTGAGCTTTTGATCTCACCTTTTTTTATGTTTTCGTTCCACAGGTCAGGAAGAAGGTTTTTAAGTAATATATTCTAAAAGGGACTATTGATATGATGAAATAAATGGGAGGCAGTGTAGACACTTTACGAACCAGTTTTTTATGTTTCCCATTTTCTAATGACACTATACCTATACGGTCCTTTCATGGTTTTGTTATATGTTGTAATAAGTGTACTTCAATTTTGAATTACTAACAATTTATGTAATGTATGGGTCATTATAATATGAGGAAGTGGTGTAATTGGAGAATTTTTAGATAAGTTACTCAAGATGTTCTTTATTATGTTGTAGGAGTATCTCTGGCATAGTTACCATGTATTTATCAGAGGTTATATTTTTCAATTTTTTTGGTGTGCTTGTATTATGACCTTTTTTCATGTTTTTTATACTATTTATTATACTCTATTTTCATATATATTTTATTAATTCTTATATATAGTGTCATTTTTTATTATACTTATTATACTAGTTTATGATTATTCTTGTGTGTATATATTGACTTTAGGATAAGTCCATACATGTGTAGGGTATTCATACTCAGTGTTAGTCGCCAGACCTTGACCTATTGGAGGAGGGATTTAGTAGTCAAAATCATATCACCATAGGGATTCCTGGTCCCATTGATTTGGCCATGATAGATTGGTATGAAATATTACCTTATTTGGATCATAGTAAAGAAATTATTTTTCTATAAGGTGTAGATTTTTGAACTGTGGAAATATCATCAATGTGTCAGGAGTCCATCTCTCATACCATGGAACATAGTTATTTTGTGGTTTCCAGTGTAACCAAAATCTAGGAAAATAAAAACATTCATTTTGTGTTTTCAAATGTGGGAACTGGTTTTATAAAAAACATTGATAATTTCAACATATTAGAACGAGTTTTGGTTTTAATTTTCATCTAAATTAAGCAGTCTAGATATTATATTATATCGATATAAGTCTTGGTAATCCTTATGTTTTCTCTAGGATAAAAACTAGTAAGTATTCGGATATTGTTTAATGGTGATGATCATTTTTGTGATAAAACCATTATTCAAAGTCCCACTCTTGATATTTTTTCAACATACAATGATGGAGTAGTGATACAACATGTTAAGAAGCATGTTGATCAACATTGGTGGTTTTGGGAGATGATAACCTCCATATTGATATGGTGATGGATCTAGTGGGAAAAATAATTTTAATTGATGGCATAACATGTTATGAGAATTCTAATTATAGATACTTTATTTTTTTTGTTTCATACACATAGGTTGTAGGGGATTAGTTTATGGATAATGTTCTAGTTCTCCAACAAAAAAACCCTGAACGGTCTGATGGTTTTACTCGCTACTAGTTATATTCATGGAATCAATTTTAGTTTCTGGAGTCACCCTTAAATTAAAGACCTGTGATGATTTCACATCAAAAAATTTAGAGTTAGATATTTCCCACAATTCATGGTGGTCTGAACCCGCTAAATTATGAATTATTTCACTAGATTTAGCTAGTGGTGTGTGTTTCGTGCTTTGTTAGGATACACTATTTCTGTACTCTGCGCACTGAGACATCCCTAGGGTGATACATGGAATGCTCCTAACATTGTTTTGGTGGAATTGGAAGTTTATTTTCATATTCTATGAAGATTGAAACTACCCCAAGATATGAATATTCTTGCATCTTATGTGAAATCATGCATGCAAGTCAATGCTGGTCTAATGAGATAGTATCAGGATGTGGAAGATGAGATCATTAGAATTCTATGTTTAATGTCATTTATTTGTGGTAATGTGTAAGAGTGAGACTAATATGTGGGGAATATGTGGGACTGTTAATGGATAACAAAAGGGTCTATGAGATTATATCCTTGAGGCTTTACTTTTCCTGTGTTATTATATACTTCTTCTCTAATCTTGTTATAGTCATAGTACATAGTCACATGCTATATTACCAGGAATGTAAATTCAATTTAAGGTATATAGATGCCAATGTATCCTTTTTTCTCATTCCATGTTTTCTAGGATCAAATACATAATATTCAGGGATCAAAAAATTTGATAGATAATATGAACTTTCACTAAGAGGATAGATATAATCACATGGAATATTTTGATAATGTTAGTGGGACCCTAAGAAATTCCCACAGTATTGACTTGTTGTCTACCATCCTTGCTGTTTTGACTATTACGAGTGAGGGATTTAGTGTATCTATGTTAGTTGGAATTAATTTAACATCATTTTAAAGATGGTATTCTAGGTAGATAAATATGATCATTCAAATATCATTGTACCCTCAACTTATTATCAGTTGTATAGTACAGCCCTCACAGCAGATGATAAAATACACTTTTAGTTTTATGCGGTGTAGGAGGGGGATGATGTAAAACCCAAAAAATTTATCAATTATTTTTCCTCTTATAATTATATTATATAGTATAAAAAACATTTAATAGAAATCCAAAAAAAACTTAATTCTCTTAAATTAATAATAAAATAGGTTATATTCTTAAAAATAATTGATGCTCTACCGATGGAGTTGTAACTTGATCCTTAGAATAGTAACTTATCCATAAAGAATATTAATCTAGAAAATAGAATAGTTACATAACATATAAAAATATAATTAAAATATATCCATTTTATAGCTTAAAATATGATATAATAATGTCATATTATATGTAATTTTTTTATTTATTAAAATGATAAATTAATTGTTGATATTTTTTGAAAAACATAAATGTTTATTTTCAATTTTATAATTAATATAGTGATTTAATAGAAAAATAATATTCATTAAAACGATTAATAAATTAAAAAATGTTTCTTGATTATAATATATTTTTATGATTCATTAATTACATTTTAATAGTGTCATAAAATCAATTATAATATTAAAATCGAAATTTTTCAAATAAATGATTAGTTTTATTAAAAATAAAATTTCTCATTTATAGAGATTTGTTTTCATTAAAAGGATACCTTTTATTATTTCTAGAAATTGATAATTGGTTAGGGTTAATTTTTGGGATTTTTCTAAAATTGTAGAACTTCTTATGAGTAGTAAAATACGGTATTTTACGATATGTCACATCGTAAGACAAATACATGAATTATTGACTAATGTATGATGTATGGAAGTTTTAAGGAATATATTATCTTATTATACATCATTAATAATTATATTTAGTTATATTTTTCAACATTATTGATAGTCATTGGCCAAAATATTAAAATAGATAATTTAATAATAAAATAACACAGCTCTCCCCCATATAAATATCACCCTCAACACCTCTTATCCTCACACCTTCCATGATTTTAATATCATAAAAATTGTAAAAAATAAAACTTCCAAGCCTCTCCCACCACATATAAAATAAATCGGTCACAAAAAAGTCCAAATCCAATTTCCCTAGTGAGGCTTTCATGGAGAAGAAGTTCAATAGGTAAAATCATCTTCCATTTTCTATTAATTTCTTTCCGTATTCATTTATTATCTAATAATATAACCATATACCTTTCAAAAATTGGAATGATAACCAAAATATAATTTATATATTATAATTTTATTATTTTAATGTAATAATCAGTCCGCACACCCCTTCTCTTCAACCATTTAATCTAAAAATGAAAACATCATCAATATTGTGTCCATTTACTACTATCAATGCTTATTGATTTCAATTTTACATTAATTCCCCCATGTATGGCCACAAAAACATTATTATTGATAAATAATATTATAATATTAATATTAATTGTTTTATAATAATATAATAATAGTAAATAAAAGTTATATTTAATAAAATAATATATATTCATGATAGTCGTAAAAACCGCCCAAATAGATTAAATAATTTTCATTACAGTTATATCCAACTCATATTCCTAAGAATTTAAAAAAAATTATATATAAGATCATTTAAACCTATATATTTTTATTAATTACATTCAATTTCTATTTTGGATAATTATTCTCATTTTTCATGAACATTAAAACTTTTATACAAGAAATCTGATCATGAACACCAGGAAAATGAATACTACCAAAATGAATGAATAAAATCCTATAACTTATTAATAGTTCAATAAATTATTTTAATAAAATGAAAATAAATAAAATAAATGTGTAATATTTTTTAAATTTATAAATAATTGAATCTAATTTTATTCTCATTGATATTTTGGAGAATAACTCCATCCGATATAAGGTAAGGGGATTCTCAAAACCATCTATTTTTCTTTGGGTTATTTCAAATTCATGGAAAATTTCACTTTTTTTATTCTTTAAATATTCATAAAATTTATTTTTATTATCCTCTCATTTTCATTTATGGTATATATGTGTTTCCAATATTATTCTAGGATAAATATAATAATTTTTAAAAATAAATATTCATTGAAAAACACATTTTAACTCCTCCTGATTTATTTATATTCCATTAAATATTGATTAATCATATAAGAATAATTATTTCCCTCTTCAATTGGGAATCACAAAATTAGTCATGATTGATGAAGAATTTATGAAACCCTGTACTTTAACTAGGTTACTTCATGACATTGATTGATATACATTCTATGTGGAATGTATGATTATATAAATGTTATGATGTGGTGTTTGTGCCCAAAATTATATAGTGCTCCCATGCATTGTGTACTATATTATATTTCATAATATATTTTGAAATATTCCGAGAATAACTATATGTTTGTTCAAAAATATAATTTTATGATTACTCACATATTTGATTCCTGAACATGATATTATAATTTTTCAAAAAAATGTATGTTATTTGACCACTGATTCATAATGTTTATTTTTTATGCATTCCCATATTAAATTAATTGACTACTTGCTTCAAATTATGTTTATGCTGATGATCCCATGATTATGTTTTGTTGATTATTATTATTATTACCACCCATGTGGTATGGATTCATGCCTGTTTGTATCCTCTTTCTAGACTTTTTTCTCGGAAATTTATTTAATATATATCCATAGGTGAGTACTTATTCTAATTATAATGTGATGGTAACTAAGAAGATAGAGAATAAGGAACAAAATTAAAAATATGGTTAAATAAAAAAAGTATCTATGATCCTAATGTTTTTATGACACTAAAAATTTGTATCCTAGATTTTAATTCTCATATGTTTTTTATTTTTAAAATGATGTAATAGTTAGGTGAAAACATTTAGGGTTCCTATAGTTAGAATGAGAGCATTATATAATTATTTTGTGAGTAATGATTAGATGACATTATAAAAACTCTTATAATGGGAATATGTATATATAGTCACCCAAGAATCACTAATTTATAAATATGGTAAACAAATGGTTCCAAAAACATATTCCTTTAAATATAATTTCACAAAGTAATATATTATTTCTTCATAAAATATTGACATAGGATTTTTATAAAAGTTTAAATATTTGAAAATGGGGGGTAGGACTAGGATATTCCATGCTAAAACCAAATATTGGGGTATATATAGTGAATTCCTGAATGACATCCCCAATTCCTATGGATGTGGAGTTTAACATTTCATGGTCATTCTTACCCATATTTATCTGGTGAAAAAAATAACCTAAAAATGTGAAATTTCATGCATCACATAAGTGGGAGAAACATGATATTGAATATTTTAGGTTCCAATGTCCATCTATATTTGGTAGATCTATTGATCCACTCATCATGGAATTCTTGGTAAACTAAATAAAAAAAGTTATTTTTTTTGCTTCACTGCGGTTATATAGAGAATATGAATATTGCATCTTATCATTTAGATGTAGAGGTCGATCAATTTTGGTGATTTATTAAGAAAACAAATACATAGGACGAAATAAATGATAATCTGTGTGAATAATTTAAGAGAATTATTGATAACAAGTATTTCCATTAAATTCATAAAAAAAAATATTGAGATAGAGTTCACATCTGTGAATAATAAAGAAGTTGTATCTATCATGGATTATTATTATAACTTCACAAGTATATAAAGGTATTACATGCGATTTGTATCCAGAATTATAAAAAAACTGATAGATTCATTAGTCGGTTAAAAATGATCCACAGAAATGATATAGAAATATGATACCTTGGGTGATCTGAAGAAGTTGTTCGATGTGATATCAATGTGGAATAGAGTTTGGAGAATAGTCCCTTGGATTTTGAGATAAGAAATTAATGATGGAAAATCAATATAGGGGATATAATGATATATGATTGAATAAAACACAACCACTCACATGTAAAAAAATCAGGATGAAGCATCATTGTAATTGCCTCTATGGGATGGGTAAAGTCATTACGCATGGGAAATAAGGCCACTAAGATCATGAGTTTTAGAGAGACATTAATATTATGGAAAATATGGTAGATTATTGGACAGAACCATCCATGGACCAATTATTCATCTGTGGGAAGAAATGGAACTATGTTATCAAATAAACTAATCCCTGACTCTGTGAGAGTATTCAATGTATGCAGCTACCAAATCCAAAAGATAAAATGAAATAATATTCCATACATACAATAGAAGTGGAGAAATTAAATGAATAAGAATAAGTTATAAATTTTATTGACCTATGAATGTTAAAATTATTATTTTATTATTCTACTACACATTCATTTTTATATTTCATGTTTCCTAGATTTATTGAATCAAAGCGCTAGTACCTTGAGGTAGATATATCCATAAAAACCTATTCATGAATTTATTTCCAATTAATTTTTGGACTCTTTTCATATTGGAATATGTGAAAATATTCTTCAAGAGAATATCATGATATATCCCTTAGAATTATTTGATTCCATACATTGCATGGATTTTCTCTTATCCTATATAGATCACATCAACTATCTTGAAAAGGAAATATCTTTTAAAATTACAAACCATACCTCACTACCATAAAAATGAAATGAATTTGAGGAATATCCTTTGAAAATTCCATGAATGGTGTGGTAATTGATGCATTGTGTGGAAATAAACCTCTTCCAAATTTCCATGTAAAAGGAAGCTATCAACCAAGATGAAATTACCATTGTGATGGAATAACAAGATTTATTTTGGGAAGTATTACCCAGAAATACCCCAAATCATGATATACAATTCCTAATAGATCTCATACATGGATCCAGTCCTATTTCAAAATTCCCCTACAGGATGTCCCTTTTCAAAATGATGGATTTAATTAAGTAGTTTTGAGAGAACTTCAACAAATTATTCATACATTGTAGTTAATTACCATAGGATGGGAATGTTCACTATTTCAAATAATACAGATGTATGCATGTTTCTATATATCAATTATCCAGAACTCAACAAGATATCATTAAAGAAAATGTTTCCCCATCCAATGTTTGATGAAATTTTAATCAACTATGATGACCTAAATATTTCTAAAATGCGGATTTTATGGGATATAATCAATAGAATGTGAATAAATAATATAATTAGGAAAAAAATTTCTAGACAAGGTAAGAGAACTATAGGTTTATTGTGAATCCCTTTAGACTTACAGATTTCACTAAAAAATTCATGAATTTTATGAATATATTATTTAAAACATAACATGAAATTTTTTGGTATTGTTTATCGATGATATTCTCATATAATCCAAGATTTTGGAGGATGATGATGAAAATATAATGATAATGATGGAAATATTATGGAAGGATAAATTATTATCCATTATTATAAAGTGTTTCTTTTTGATGAATCCAATTACATTTGTGGGAAACATGATCACAAGAGAGTGACTTTCTAAGGTATCTACAAAAAATACACTTAAGGAATGGCCCAGATGTACAAGATTCATGGTAACACTCACTTTTCATAGACCATCTAGGTACTATTTATGTTTTTTAATAAAAGTTTCATGATTATTTATACTAAAAACTATGTTTTTTGGGAATGGGGTAAAGTATGTATAGATATAATAATATGAGGAATTCTTCATGGTGATAGAGAATATGATAATTCATATAAATGTACTCACGTTACCAAAAAGTGGATATTTTTATTAACACACAATGATTCTTCAACCAATTATTGGGTTGTGTACTCATATAGAATGATAAAGTGATATCATTCACCTCATGAATGTTATGATATATGAGAATAACTACCCAACACATGATCAGAAGTTAGAAGATGTGATATTAACTCTAAAGATGTGGAATTATGATATCTATATTGAGAAGTGTGACATATATACCGATCAGCAAAGTCTAATATATATATTCACAAATAAGGAACATAACATGTGTAAAATAACATTGTTGGTTATAATCAAGAATTATGATTTCTCTATTCATTATCATCCTAGAAAGGTGAAAAAGGTAGAAAATGCTTTAAAAAATAATGAAATTTCAACATTATCCATGATGTTGTTAATAAATAACTTATCTTGTTATATATGAGAAGGATAGGTTTGGAAATCATAACTATAGGGAATACACCCTACCTTTCAAAATTGTTTTCCTAACCATATATCCAAGAGAGGATTAAGGTATCATGAAGGAATGATCTGGAGATTCAAATGAAGTAAAATTCAGTAAAATAAGGAAATCTACATGAGTTTCATATCACTGAATATGGAGTGATTTGGTTTGGAATGAGGTTTTTTGTTCCTTCACAACATTTGATAATTAAGAAGATATTAGTTAATGAACATATCCCATCTATCTTTATCCATCATGAAAGTACCATGATGTAATATGACATTTTAAAACACTTATAGTTCGATAACATGAAGAATGAGATTCTAGAGTCTTTCTCTTTTGATTTTTATGTCAAAAAGTTAAACAAGTGAAGTAGAAGTATAATGGGATGATGTAAATATTGTTTTTAACAACATGGAAATGTGTGGATGTCACTATGGACTTTTTCACTAATCTAAAAAATCATCCAAATGATGCAATGCTATATTGGTTGTGGTGGATTGACTCACTAGAAATTTCCACTTAATCGATATTCAGGAAAAAAGATTCACTTGAACAACATTTCAGGATATTTGTGATAGAAGTAGTGACACTACATGTGGTTCCACATTTGGCCGTCTTTGATTGTGATTCATGGATTGCATTAAAATTCTAGGTAAATATTCAACATGCTTTGAGTAATTAATTGCATATCAACATTGAATATCACCCGCAAAACGATGGCCAATAAAAATGGATTATTTAAGTTCGTAAATAAATACAAATATAATGTTCAATAAGATTCAAATGTGAATGAGACCAGTATCTACAATTGGTTATGTTATCATATATTAATAGCTTCCACTCGAGTGTTTTGATGCCTCCATATGAAGAATTGTGTGGAGAAAATTTATAACACCAACATGGTGTGAAGCAGGAGGAGAATAAAAGCTAAATTGACTTGATATTGTGAAATAGATGATAGAGATGGTATTAATAATCTAGAAACACATATAAGATAATCAGTTTTTGAAAAATTTCTATGATGAAAATCATGGAATGTATTTGTGGATTGATGTATGAGATTAATTCTTCCTTCAAATATCACCATGATATAGACTCATATGTGTTGGAAAAAGGGAAACATAGCCCTTAATACATTGTCCCTTGTAAGATCATTGATTTCATAGGAGTATTTTCGTATAGTCTTGAACATCCAACAAATGTGGCTCATGTTCCATACATGTTCCTCATATCAGTCCTAAGGATGTACATAAATAGTCCCTCACATGTATTATATCAATATGTTATATAAATGGGAAATGAAATGTCATATGAGTATTAAGTGGTAATGATCATGAACCATAGAGATAATGTCATCCTTTATAATACAAATCCCAAAATAAATGCATTGAATATGAATCATAATTATGAATAAGTGACAAGGGAACTAGAGGATATAATATAGTTCAAATACCCTAACATGTTTTTGTAAAAATAATTTATAGAAAATTATCAAAAGGGGAGAAAATGTAAAAACCAAACATTTATCAAGTAGTGTTTTCTCTTATTATAATTATGACATATCGTATAAAACATATATCTTATAAATCCTAATAAAAATTTTATTCTCCGAAAGGAAAAATAAAATATGTGAAGTTTCTAGATATTGTGATTCTTCTAAAATTAAAATAGTAACTTGAACCTCATAATATTTGTAATACCCTGACCCCAGTTACCAAGAGTCTGTGAATTATTACATAACATTGGAATGATCATAGAAGATCAAGTCTCGAATGAACAATTAGGTTAGTAGCCTTGATACACTAGATACTTTCATAAGTCTTACATTTCATCATAAAGTGAAAAACTACAACAACATCGTCTCCATAGTAAACACTCTTTTCCCCTCAGACTATCCCTACAGGTCAGTCATAAAATACTTCTTCACATCTGGGGAAAAATAAAACATAGAATGTGGTGAGTTCAGATGCTCATTAAGGATAAAAATATAGCAGAAACTTTCATAAATAAGCATAATCATTAATGGAAATGTATAACTAAGAAAAAATCTTTTTAAACTTTAACATCAGTATAATATGGAAAAAATAAAATGAATTAATTCCATTTACTTATTCAGATGGATTTTCTACTAGTAGAATAATAATATGAAATATAAATAACCACTTTCATAATGATGGAATGCATAATTTCAGAATATCATAACCACATAGTTGAGGCCTTGTTCCAAAACTACAAATAAGATTTTTTCAAGGCCCTATGCGAAGATAGTAGTTTGTCTCATGAGACCTCCTGATGCATCGATTAGCTATAGCAGGCTCCACCCATCACTTTCTAAGTCCAATGCATTATTTATATGAACAGGTTTAAACATAACATAAAAATTCATATTAAAAATACCATAACAAATGTCAATAATTTCTTCATAAACCATGAATGGTATAAAAATAAAACATTCATAGTCAAACATGTCACAATACATTCAATAAAATGTGGATGTTTTGTATTATAATAAATCAACTTCAAATATGTTTAAAATCCATTAAAGGATATTGACATAGATGAAATCAAAACTATTTGAGAAAAATATCTTTTTTTGAAATCATTTAAAAGTAACATAATTATAAAAGAAAACATTTAATTTGAAAATATTATTATAAGCTTGTAATGGAAGCTTCGATGATTTTATAACAGGAGAAAATAGCTGCACCTGCCGTATAAGGTAAAAAAATGTATTCTTACCTTAATTTTGTTGAAAAGGTTAAAAATGACCTTGTCTAGAAAACAATGGAAAGATTCCTTTATAAACATATTATAAAAGTCAAAAAATGGTATAAATGACTTTAACACATAATCAATAAAATATTAAGAATGTTTTTAAATATATTTTTATGAAACGTGGATGTTGATGATAATGAGGTCCCAGTAGATAATTACGTATAAACAATCTCAAATAATAAAGAGATCGTGAAATTAACCCTTAACTTGTACATTTCCTTGTTCTAGGGTAGGTTAACCTCCTATATAATAGTTAGATAATTGTTATTAAATTATAAAAGAATCTTATACATAAATATGATATCATATATGATCTTAAAATATTGCTTTGTTAATAATATTTTAGTATTATCGTCGTTTCGAGTGTTTACTTACTTGGTTTATTTTATATGTTTTGTTACATAAGCTATGTTTTTTATGGATTGGTTGAATATTATATATATTCAGAATGATATCAAGTCCTTAAACATTAATTATAATCATCAAATTAATATTAGTCTTAAATTTATACGATGGGGAATGAATGTCATCACGTTCGTGGAGACGGTAATCCGTATGTACGCACGAGTGACAATATCATTATTTCAATATTAAAATATTATATAATTTGAATGTATATCATATATAAAGAATCATTTTCATGTTATATTTATTATTTACATCAATTATATATCATTATTATACTCGTCCAAATAATAATGTATTGCATTACAACGACACCACAACGTGGAGACGGTAAGTCGTACGTACCCAAGTATGGTGACATGTCATTAAAAGGATGGATAGAATAATGAATATGGATTTTCCATATTTATAATAACATCACAGTATATAGAATATACTATAGTTATTATTTTATAATGGAAACAACAAGGAAAATCAAAGTGGAAGAAGAAAAGAACTTCAACGATGTGATGAAATATTTATCTCTCCTTCGGGTTCTTCCTTTTGATTTGATCAAAAGGGATCCTTAAGATTGTTTTCTGAATAAAATAAGGCCTCTAGGATAAAGTTATAGATGTTTAGAGGATATTGGTTCAGGGGTTGGATGATACAAAAGGCTTTGAAGGAGTCAATTATAGGGAAAGGGGATTTCCCTTTTATAAGAGGAGTGAGAGGCACCTTAGGAAAAGCTAGATATATTATTTTATAATAAAATAATTTTCGTATTCTAATGGAACCAAAGTAGATTATTTAAAGGTTAAGGTGGGTATGGGTCTAAAACCACTCAGCCAATATGTTTTAGACATGTTTGTGTCACTATATTAACCTTATCGTTTAGATTTAACTCTATGTTAAATAGTTTGACATTTACCATGTCTCTTTGTATTTTTATATTATATGGTTAATAATCTTACTATATACTTCCATGAGAACCCCAAGTGGTTCATTATTGATAAAAATATAATTATATATTTTTTCATGGCTAAACCATATATTTTTAGGAATTTAATATCGATTAATAATATAATATTTGTTTTAAAAACACTTTTATGTCAATTTTGACACTATTTGGTATTTTGTTTTTGCTATATTTATTACATAATTATTAAATCGAAAAAATTCATCTAACCAACCCTAATATGTCATATTAACATATAAAATTATTCTAATACATAAAAAGTCTCAAAGTACATTTATTTGGATATTTATAATATCAATTATTTTAATATTTCATTCATTAGGTAACTACTGCATCATCATTGTGTCATAAATAAACTACATTATATAATGTCTATAAATTATAAATAAAATATTATTATGTAGGAAATATTTTTAAATTTATAATGAATATTTATACCCGAATTTATTTTATATATAAACTTATATTAATATTTTATGAGTTATTAAACATTGATTTTAACTCTTTCAACTCTTCATTGAATTAAATAATAATAAATGTCCTACTTTAATCCAAGTGCACCAAAGAGGATTGTATTTTATTTCAAAGGTTGTATTTGTTCGGGTTAAACTTATCCAATCGAATTAGGACATGTGTTAGGGTAATATTAATATCATTTTTACCTTTAATTACCTTATGTACTTTTAACCATGGTAAATAAAAGTAAAAAGTTACTATTCACCAAAAACTATTTTCATATTATTGAACTACATTTTACTGACTAGTATCAACCATTTCTCATGGATTTCTAAACTTCAACTCACAGAAGCGGTAAAATTATGACTTATGCAAATTTGCAAAATCTCCTAGGAGGTGGGTAAAAGACGGTAAAAAGTTCAATAAAATTTTTATATATCTAAACTTATTATAAAATGTCTCCAATGAATTAAATTGAAATTATATAGGTATTATGTATATATTTGGACATAAAATAAATTTAAATATGACGAATAATTATTTAAAAAAATTCAGTTTTAACAAATAACTCAGTGGTTTTTACTAGTCATCAAAAATTGATATTTTTCAAAAAAAATACCAAAAATCACCCTAATATAATTTAAATATTACAAATCCAAAAATGAAGTTCATTTTGATGGATAAAATTTATAAAATTTCAAAATGTGTGTATTAATATTCGTAACTGCTTGTTTGATTGGTTGTGGTGTGTTAGAACTCAAAGTTGTGTATAACACATGCTCTTGTATTATTCATAGGGAAACATAGTATAGAAGCTTGGGGTGTTACATTCTCCCCTCATTAAATAAATTGTGTCCTCACAATTTGAAATTTTTATTCAAAAATAAAATGTTTAAAATAGAAAATACCTTTCTGGAAAACCCATATTTAAAATATGGTTAATTAAATTTTGTTTAAATAAGAGAGAAATGGAAATGAGAAAGTCACCACCAAATTTGTGTTTGAAATAGGATAAAATTGGTGGAAATTATAGAAACATAATTAGAGGAAAAACATAAATATTGATACGGAGTGATTGAGGTCACCAATAAAAAAAAGTATAAAATTGAGTGCCTCAAAGCCATCAATCCATGATGATTAAAAATATCATCCGTTCAACGAAACATAAGGTATTAAGATAACACATTTTTTGTTTTAATATTTCTTCCCTAATGATTAAGAATTAATTTCATCATAGAATAAGATATATAAATATATAAATATATAATTGATATGTAGAATTTTTATCCTTCAACTAATTTCTACCACAAAATCATCTTTCACTCCAAAAGATAATAGAACTCAAAAATATTATATTTACCCTAATCGTATATGGTTCCAAATTTTAACACATACCATGAAGAAAAAAATAGTTTTTAATAACCAGGGACTTCCTGTAGGATAGTGGTAGGTAACAAAGGCCTTTCACACTTTGGTTGTGGGTTCGATTCCTGTAGCTTTGTCTGACGTGACGGGTTATCTCCCAACATGAAGGTTGTTCTTTTTCTAAAACTATAGTATTATAATATTACAAAAAATATTCATAATTTGTTTAACATTAAACAATACTATACAAATTTAAACTTAATCCATTCCAGTCATTATAGTTATCTAAAATATGGTTCTCCAAACTCTCTGTAAATGGTATATAAATTACAAAATCAATTGTAACATAAGAATCCCCTAACAATGTAATTTTAATCTTATTGTCACATACTGAAAATATGATTACCTTATTCATATTAAATCCTTAATAAAAACAACATGTACTGTCGTACAATCCTTATATAGATCACATTATTCTAATTACCAGAATATAATCCTTGAGTCCAAAAACACAACTACATTAATTATTCCACTTCAACTATAGTAACAACATAATATTAGACTTATTCCCATGTACTTTTATATGGTAAGTTTCCTTTGGGATTTGGGAATAAATTTTCATAATTCCACATTTCTCTTCAATTGTAACATTCGTCATTAAAAGCCTCTTTCTTTCCCTTACAATCAAGAGATTGGGGACCTTTTTCTCTACATTTGTGATAAACTCCCATTCCTTTTAGGCAAGTACCAGGGTGTTTTTTCCCCAAAATTTTCACATAATGAAAAATCCTTATTTCCCTTTTTCCATTTATCTGCCTCTTGTTCCACTGTTCTCATCTTCTATTTCTTTACATTATTGTCATAAGATTAGAGAATTCATTTTCTGTATTGATAGCACCTGAGACTATATCTTCGTACGTTGAAAAATATTGTGAAACTAATGCTCAATGACTAAATGGTTTTAACCCATAAAATAATCAATAAATATTACTTCTTGGGATACATATATAATCTGCAGCATGCCTTTCTAAACATGTAGAGTTAGAATCATACTTTGCGACATTATCATCCTCCTTTGGCCTATGAATATGAATGTTTATTTCAATATCTGCTCGATGGTCCTTAGGAATGTATTTTTTTATGAAAATATCTTTAAACTTCCTCCTATCCATATTTGATATTTCTTCACATTCGTTAGTATTGTGAATCAATGGCCACAATTGATCAACATATCTAGAGAGCTAGTAAACTGTAATGACAACTTTTTCCCTTTCACCACACCTCAAGGAATTTAATATTTTCTATAAGGAATTTATCCATTGCTCAGATACTAAATGATTTTTACCCCCATTGAATTTTGGTGGTTGTTTCCTCATGAAGAGATCTATCTTTGATCCTCCACACTGCGGATCAGGGTGATCCATACGGGTAAAGTTATTATTCATAACCTAAGGGAGTTGTCCAAGTATGGTTATAATATAATCAACACCAGTTGATTCACCAGCTTCACTATAATTATCTTGAGTAGGAGGAAAATTCCTACATGGATTACATGTTTTGATATAGTTTCCATTACTTCCACCAGGTGCCATTTCTAAACAATTTCATAAACTAGATTAGTTTATGAATTGAAATACATAATTCCAAACTTGAAAAATAGTTATCATAAATTTAACAGTTTATGGATATATTTCATAATAATAATAAAAAATCTTTGAGGAAGTATATACTCATAAACCCTTCATAATGGATTGTAAAAAAAATTAGAATTACCTAAGCATATCTCCCAGGAGTCTTGTAACCAAGAGTGCATCATGGCCTGTTGTCTTTCACTAGTTCCCATTCCATTCTAGATCAAAGCGGTGTTTTCATGTTTTACCCCTAGGTACATCTATGCCAGAGCCGCCTCAACCTGCTCAAATCTAGACAGGGATGTATTTCTCAGAAAACTAACAAAATATCTACAATACCAAAATTATATTAAGTTCATATATATTAATCCTCAATGTCTATATTAGGGAAATGTGATCTAATCAAAGTTTATCTAAATATATATTTTCAAGGTTTGTACTTAACTTCTTCTGATTCCAAATGTAATGCCCCGACCGCAGTTAACCAGAGTTGAGGAATTATTAGATAACATTGGCATGATCACATAAGATAAAGTCATAAAAGAATAATTTGTTTAGTCACCATAAAAACACTAGATACATTCATAAGTCATACATTACATGATAATGTAAAAAACTACAATAACATAGTATCCATAGTCCACACTCATATCCACTCAAACTATCCCTACAGGTCAATCATAAAATACTTTTTCACATTTGGGGAAAAATAAAACATCGAAAGGGGTGAGCTCAGATTCTCAGTAAGGATAACAATATGGAAGAAACTTTCATAAATAAGCATAAACTTTAAAGGAAATTTATAACTAAAACAAAATACAAATAATTCAATTAACTTATTAACATGGATATTATACTTGTCTAATAATCATATGCAATATCAATAACCACTTTCATAATGATGGAATGCATAATTTTACACTGTCATAACCACAAAGTAAAGGGGTTGTGCCAAGACTACAATTAAGATTTTGTCAAGGCCTTATGCCAAGACACTAGTTTTTCTCATGAGACCTACCGATGCATCAAGGAGATATAATGGGCTCCACCCATCACTTACTAAGTCCAATTCATTCCTCACTATAACAGGTTTAAACATATCAAAAACATTCGTATTAAAAATAGCATATGAAATGTCAATACTTTCTTCATAAACCATGAATGTTATAAAAATAACATATCCAAAATCTAACATATCACAAAAACATCAATAAAATATGGTGTTTTTGTATCATAATAAATAAACTTCAAATAATCTTAAAATCCATCAAAGGATGCTGACATATATGAAATAAAAAATACTTGATAAAAATATATATTTTTTGAAATAATTTAAAAGCCACATAATTATAAAATAAAACACTAAAATTGAACAAATTCTTATAATCTTGTAAGGGAATCTTCAATGATTTTATAATGGTAGAATATAGCTTCACCCGCCGCATAAGTTAAAAAAAGACATTCTTACCTTAATTTTGTTGAAAAGGATAAGAAGGACCTTATTTGGAAAACGACGGAATGATTCCTTTATAGAAATATTATAAAATTAAAACCAGGTTATAAATAAATTTAACCCATATTCTATAAAATAATAATAATTTTTTGAAAAAGATTTTTATAAAACATGGATGATGGTGAAAAAGAGGTCACAGTAGATAATTACATATAAACAATCTTTGATAATGAAGAGATTGTGAAATAAACCCTTACGTTGTAATTTTCCTTGGATGAGGGTAAGTTAACCTAATTTATAATAGTTAAATAATTGATATTAAATTATACAAGAATTAGATACATGAATATGATACCATATACGATATTCTAATATTTCATTTTTAATAATATTATAGTATTATCTTCGTTTCGAGTGTTCACTTACTTGTTTCCTTTTATATTTTTTTGTAAAAGGATATGTGTTTGTAATGGATAGGTTTTATATTATTCATATCTATAATTATATCAAGTCCTTAATCATTATTTTTAATAATCAAATGAAAATTAGTCTTGAATGTATACGATGGGGAATGAATCAAATCACGTTTGTGGAGACAGTGATCCATACATACGCACAAGCGACAATATATTTCTTTTGATGTTAAAATATTATATAATTGGATGGTATATCATATATTGAGAATAAGTATCATGTTATATTTATTATTTTCATCTATTTTACATCATTATTATACCAATCCAAATAATAATGTATTGAATAACAACTACACCACAACGTGGAGACGGTAAGCTGTGCGTACGCATGTATGGTGACATGTCATTCAAAAGATGGATAGAAAAATGAATATGGTTGTACCATATTTATAATAACATCACATTATATAGAATATACTGGAGTTATTGTTTTATAATGTAATGAAAAAGGAATGAAGAAGTGGAAGAAGAAAAGAGCTTGAAAGAGGTGATGAAATATTTACCTCTCTTTCCGTTTCTTCCTTTTGATTTGATCAAAAGGTCTTCATAAGATTGTTTTTTAACAAATTTACGGCCTCTAGGATGAATTAAAGGAAGTTGAGAGGATATTTTGGAAGGGTATGGATGAGAAAAATGGCTTTGAAGGTGTGAATTAGAGAGAAGGGGGAGTTCCCTTTTATAAGAGGAGTGAGGGGCACCTTAGGAAAATCCAGAAATATTATTTTATAATAAAATCATTTTCGGTTTCTAATGGCTCAGAAGTACATTATTTAAAGTATAAGGTGGGTATGGGTCGAGAACCACTCAAAAAATTGGTTTCAGACAGGTTTGGTCCCTATATTAACCTTATCTTTTAGATTTAATTCTTAGTTAAATAGTTTGACATTTACCATGTCTCTATGTATCTTTATATTATATGGTTAATAATCATACTATATACTTCCAAGAGAAAACCAAGTGGTTAATTAATGATACAACTATAATTATATATGTCTTTTGTCTTAACCTTAGATTGTTAAGAATAGAATATCAATTATTTATATAAAATTTGTTTTAAAAACTCTTTTTTGTCAATTTTGAAACTATTTGGTATTTTGTTTTTTTTGTAAATTCATAACAGCATTATTACTTCGAATAAAATTCATCTAATCAACCCTAATATGTCATATTAACCTATAATGTCATTTTAATTCATAAAAAGTATCAAATTACATTTATTTGGATATTTATAATATCAATTATTTTAATATTTCATTAATTTGATTATTACTGCATCATTATTGTGTCATAAATAAATTAAATTATTTAATATCTAAAAATTATAAATAAAATATCATTATGTAGAAAATATTTTTATCTCTCTAATGAAAATCTGTAATCTAATTTATCTTTTTTATAATCATATATTAAAAATAGTTTAGTTATTAAACATTGATATTAACTCTTTTAACTCTTCTTTGAATTAAATAATAATAAATGTACTAATCTAATCCAAGTGGACCAAATAGATTCATATTTTATTTATAAGGATTTTTTGGTCAAATTATACTTATCTAATAGGATTAAGACATGTTTTAGGGTAATATTAATATAATTTTTACATTTAATTACCCTATTTACTTTTAACCGTGGTAAATAAAAGTAAAAAGTTACTATTCTCTAAAAATTATTTTTATTTTATTGAACCACATTTTACTTACTAGTATAAACTGTGTGTCTCAGATTTTTGAAATTCAACTCACAGAAGTAATAAAATTATGTTTTATGCAAATTTGCAAAAACTCATAGGAGGTGGGTATAAGACGGAAAAAGTTCAATAGATTATATATATATATATAAACGTATTATAAAATGACTCCAATGAATTAAACATAACATATATACGTATTATATATCTATTTTGACCTAAAATAAATTAAACTTAGATAACTAATTATTTAAATAAAAATTCAGTTTTAACCAATAACTCAGTGTTTTTCACAATTCATCAAAAATCGTACGTTTTCCGAAAAATACCACAAATTCACCCAAAGATAATTTCGATATTCGCAATCCAAAAATTAAGTCCATTTTGAAAGATAAAATTTATAAAATTTCAAAATTTGTGTATTACTATTCATAAAGGATAATTTGATTTGTATTGGTGTGTTATAACTCAAAGTTGCGTACAACACACAGTATTATATTATTCAAAGGGGAACATACCGTTGAAGCTTGGGGTGTTACAATATTCACTTATCCCCTGGGAATAATAGTCCATACTATATAATATTATCCTCAATTATTAATGTTTAATTAAAATTTCTACATCATATTAATAAAAAATTGATATAATTATGTCATATTATAAGTAAATATTTTCTTATAAATGAAAAATTAACTCATGGAAATTCTCAAGAAAATTTTTTTTATGTGGAATTTTATAATTAATGAAAATTAATATAAAATTTATTTTCAAAAATTAGATTATAAAATTAATATTATTTTATTATGTTTATAATAAGTATTTATGATACCTTTATTAAATTTGTAATGTGTAATAAAATCAATTATAATAAAAAATCAAAATATTGTGTAATAAATAAGGATTTTACATAAACTGAATATGATCATATTTAGAAATTCATTTCACAAAATTTATGAAAATTTCGAATTATACATTTCAAAATAAGGATAGGGTAAATTTTTGGGATTTTTCAAAAAGTGTTTAATTTTTTATGAATTGTAATGTACAATAATTTACTTTAAATGACATTGTAAGTTAAATACAAGAATGTTTGTGTCATTTATGATATATGGATGATGTTACAAATATAATACAAAACCATCATTAATTATTTAATATATATAGTGATATGTATCATAAATATGTATATTCTTGAGTCTAAATAATTAAATAATGAAATAAGGAATCCCAAAACACACCAATCACCCCTATAGATAACACCCCTCACCAAATATTCTCCTCAAAACATCCAAGATATGAAAATTTCCAAATTATACCCATTATTCTTCCCAAGATTCCTCGCACACATCCTATAAAATTTGGTATCATCAAAATATGGTATCTAATTTCAATATGTATGTTCTCTATGATAATAAGTTCAAGAGGTAAAATCCTCATTTGTTTTCATTTTATTTTCATTGTAATTTCATTTTTATCCCCTATTCAACCCCAAATATCAATGATTAATGATAACTAAAGTGAATTTTATATAATAGATTTTTATTTTGATAATGTAATAATTCATCATCAAATGGCTTCTCCCCTCCCATGTATTCTAAAAATAAAAACATCATCTATGATATGCCGATTTACAGCAATCATGGATGATGCGTTTTCATTTTCCATTATCACATTCCAGGCTAGTCATGAAACTAATATTTATATCAAATAATATTTTAACAAACATATTAAATTTTTTATTAAAATTTGGAACCATTACATAAAAATTTTATTAAATAAAATGATATAAGTTGGTCATGGTCATAAAATCCATCAAAATAAATTGAAAAAATTTCATTGACATTTTACCCAATGAAAATTTTTTATACCATATAACAAGATGATATGTAAGACCATATAAAATTATATATATTAATTAATGCCACGAAATTCTATTATTGAGGATTATTATAATTTTACATGAACTTCAATACTTGAATAAAATAAAACTACTCAAAAAACCATGAAAATTATTACTCATAGAATAGCTAAATTGAATTATATAACTCTTAAAATATCCATAATCAAACATAATAAAATTATAATAAAAAACATATCATTATAATATGTTTTTTATTTAGTAAATAATTAATATAAGTTTACTATACTCGATATTAAAAGAAAGGAGGAATTTGAATATAAGGTAAGGGGATTGTTGAAGCCAACTCTTTTTATTTGGGTAATACCTCTTTCATAAAAAAATTCAGTGAATATATAAATTTAATATTATTATACTGTAATTTCATTCTATTCCCATTTTAATATCTAGAATATATATGTTTCCAATATTATTTTATGAAAACTAAAAATATTATCCAAAATAAATCACCATTCAATAACATATTTTTACCCTTCTTGAGTAGTTTCTTTTTCATTAAAGAATTATGAATCTTATATCAAAAATGTTTTTCCATTTTTATTAATGAATAATATGTTTATTAAATATTTATTAAATTAAAATGTAACCAATTCCATTTCATGGGATACTTCGTGACTTTTATTGTTATTTTCTCTATGTGGAATGTGTCATTATTTAATTTTTATGATGTTTCAAGTGCACTTGGAATGATATGGAACTCAAATTTATTGTCCAATGCGATCTATGGAATGATATATTATTCATTATAAATCAACATGATGGTATATTTTTACAAAAATAAGATATTATTATTATGCACATAATTTATGCATGAATATGATGCTAGATCTGTTCACAAATATGTGTTGTATTTGACAACTATGCCATTTTTATTTATTTCCACATTCCATTATTTTATAAAATTATTACTCTCATGAATCTGATGTTGATAATATACTATGGTATGATTATTATTATTATGCTCACCCATGTTGGATTTATTCATGTCCATATCTATCTTATTACTAGGATTTTATCTCCCCCCATTCATTGAAGTACATCTTTAGTTAATTACTTGTAATAATAATAATGTAAAAGAAACTAAGAAGATTGATAAGAAGGAATGAAATATCGTTTATATGTTAATATTTAATATTTATATATGGTACTAATTATTAGAAGACATTGAATCATTTGATCATAGATTGTAGCACAATTATGTTTTTTATCATTAATATAATGTAACTGTCATGTATGAAAAAAGTAGGGTCACTATAAATGGGGACATCATCCAAAAGGATTTTCTAGGATTACCTCCCTAGTAATTTTTTTTCATTAACATAGACATTGAATGGACTCATATTGGAACTATTATATTAGATGAACCTTTGTATCTATGTGATTTTATGGATTCATTAGAAAATATAATAATCGGGGGCTTTTTTAGACACATTTTGTTTCATTGGGAAACCCAGTACTGTTCTCCCAAAAGGTGGAAAATATCTTCAAGTTAGGTATTGAATAACATTTCTAGAATCTAGTTAATTATGAATTACTACCAATATCTGAGAAGAGAATTAGTAGTCAACTAGTTTTCATGTATTATTTATATTTTAGAGTGTAATCATGGGATGAGTTTTCAGCAGCATTATGTTCAAGGGTAGACTATATTAAATGTGTATTTACAAAGACACTATAGTTTCATTGAGTGTATAGTGATACTTTTCAAAATATTGAACACCACCACGATGTTTTTTGGAAATATTAATTGGGTCCTTCAATACCCATTGGATCACTTCATGGTATAATTCATTGATGAAATCCATATTTAATCCATGTAATAGGTGGAGCATGAGAGATAATTGATTATGGTTTTTGACATGCCATTACAGTACCAACATTAGGGGAATCTCTCAGCAGTTTGTTCTATATATTTTTGAGAAATTTATTGGAATTTATATATATATATATGGTACCAACAATATCTCAATAAAATAATGATCTAATGATAGGATGGGAAAAAACTATATTGTGGGCTTGGTAACATAGGATCATAGAAATATTATTTATCTCCAAATCTTTACAATGGATTATTAGAAGTTGATATCATTTTATTCAACCCTTATAGATTATAATTCATAGAACTATGTCCACACTGTGGTTTTATACCTCTATTTTATTGACGGGGATATTAAGGATAGATATCTGCTAAGAGATCTATCTTGAATAGATTTTCAGTAGTCATATTTCTTATGTATTTGTTGTTGGTGCAGAGAACATATTATTTTTTCAACGATGAAAAAAAATGTTTTGGTGAGAGGAGGTGTTGAGGAGGATTCGTACATTCACTTACTATTAATTCTCGGTTAGGTGATGATGTACTAGGATTTATGGGTATAAGGTTTTGAAGAGAAGAATGTTTTTTCATGTTTATTAGATTATTTCTTGGTGTCTCACATATTAATACATGAAGGCTATATCCCCAACATAGAGATTGAAATGGTATGGTATCTTTTTGGTGTTTCTATGGTGGTTTCCATGATTAACTAATGGATATGATGATATCTATGTGATCGTAGGCCAAATCACCATGTTATCCAACTTCATGTCCCTTATAGATTAGAACATGTATTTTTGTATGATTATACATGTAGTCTGTAATATTCAATCCTGAATTTTTATAGGATGTCCAAATAAAACCATGATTCCCACTTCACGTTATGATTATAGTGTGGATCATAGAATTTGTTAGAACATAGTTGTTATTGATCATGATTTTTCAACCACATATAAATAGTTCGTAAATGAATACCATTTGATTTTTAAAGAACATGAAATAGGATTCTAGTTTATTCTGTAACTGGTTTAATCATCTAACATTGATGGAATATAGGTATATTAACAGTTTAATGTCCACAATATGTGGATCAACATTTAATGAAATATATAAGACACCATATTCGTAATAACTATAGTAGTTAGATCCACGTGGAAAAATAATTATTTTCCTAGAGTAGGTCCAAGGGTTTTTGAAAAAGGTATAGTTCAACAAAGAGAATATGAGGACTACCTATTGTTTTTAAGAGTGTTATATGGATTGAATATAAAATCCCTTGAAATTCATGTACTGAGATATCCAATTAATGAATACTATGGATATTTGGAAGATGAGGTAGGAAATAACGGATGATCCTAATCCCTTTCTCTAGTCAATTCATTGGATTAGCGAGGTAGTGTATCACATAAACCGAATAAAACCATTGGATATTGAATGTGATATATTCTACACGTAAAATATTAGGAGATATGTTTGTGACTAGATTCATGATCTTGTCTTGTGTGAGATATAATTTTAGGGTAGTGTTACCTTCTCAAGGATCCCCAAGGTTTTAGAGAACCTGTATGAGAAGTTCCACCTTGGGAATGTTATTTTCCATGGGTGAGTGTTTTTTGGTGGCATGGTAACATCCATGATATCTATTTTTAGTGGCACCGCAAGATGAGATGAAAAATTTCCCATTTATTATTAGGCTTTCACTTTTTACGATGGGAGTATTTGTAGTTATTGAGAATATAAAAAATATTTTTCCATTGTAAGACTTTAGACTATTTTGAAGGATATTTTTGAATCTAGGTGTAGATTCAACATAAGATTATTAGTTCAGGAGTGCCTCATTGTGGATTTTTTGAAAATGTTTAATATATTATATTGTTCATGATTTTTTATAATATGAAATAACTTCAGAAGAGTTTCTCAAGTGGGAATGATGTGGCCCCTATTAAATATAAATATTGTCTTACCCAAAGAATGAAATAATACCAGTCAGTTTAGGTTATTGGATGGAGATATTTTGTGGGAGAATTAAATGAATTAATTAATTTAATTTTCATTAAATTGTGAAACCAATATTAAATCCCATTAGGTTGAATTCTCATGGTTTAGTTGTATATGCCTAGAATTAAAAATATATATATAGAGAGTGAAATCCCTGGTTGCAATAAAATAAATGGTTCATCATGGTTCATTGATCTATCATCAATGTACCATGAGTATCTTCTACATTGATGTGTTTCATTGATCAAATCTATTTAAATATTTCAATAGTGTTTTTCACAAGTGATCAATCCAAGACAAGGGTATGGGATGTGTTTTATAATGAAAAATATGATTTCTTATTCTATTTAGAAATATATTTTTTTCAGAATCATGATTTTTTGGTCAATAGTTTATTATAGTTAATGATTTATCATCCTTTGTATTAGATATTAATATTATCATCTTTTAATATATATTTTCCTCTCAACTCTCCACCTTAACAATAATATATTATGGTCTATAAGAAAATAGTTGAGGTTTTCCCTCATGTTATTATTTCTTGTTTCACTGGGTGCAAAAAATGATCATCATTGTCTTTTCCATTAACAAATGATTTTAAAAAATAACAATAAATTTTTGTTTTACATTAAAAAATTTGAAAAATAATTTTTTTTCATGGTCTATTTTTTTGTTAGCAACATTATCATGAAGCTTGATGATGATGTAGGATCTATTGTTTTATGGATCATAAAATTTATTTAATAGTTTAGTTGTGGGATAGAAGTGGTGAAATATGATTACATTGGGATCAGAATCAGTATTCCATAATCTAACCAATGATGATGATATGGAAATGATCAACCATGATCCAGGATATGTAATTTGATTCTTGGTGGAATATACTATAGATGTGATGGGTAAGAGGAAAAGGTAACTTATTCTAATTTGAGTATAAATATGGAAATAAAATATTTCTATTTCAGGAACACATGCAATGAATTCTTCCATTTGCAGAAGGAAATGGTTTTATGTGATGTTAAAAACCATATTGTTTGTGTTTCTTCAATATACCATATGACTATTTGGAAGATATACATGTTTGTACATATAGTACATTCCTTGGAGTCTATGTGATTTCCCATTAAACATGGTGGGATCACATGAATTGTAACTCAGATGGATCATTGGGTATCAGGATTACATTCCCAAGAGTCCATGTCTTCCCATATTCTATAAATGATATGAAAGATGTCATGTAATTTAGAAAGAACATAGGAATTCTTAGTATAAATAGTCAATCTCCATATATCATGACATTGAATAGACGACATGAAGAGTGTTAGACAACCACTTCATATCATGTACCCTCAGTGGAAAAGAATTGTATCTAAAAGAAGACATGTCATGTGATAAAACAAGACACATGATTTTACAAACATAGATATATATGTTGTGCAGCCCATGGGACATATTTGGTAATAATTTTAAGGTAATATTGATCCCATAATCTTGAACAATGCATATATATATTTAATTTAGGCTTAGAATTGGTCCCATTCAATCCTATCCCGAGCATATTTTAGTTTATAGATATATATTGGACCTTTTTTCATCAATGATATAAAAAAGGGTGTCATGTTTTGGAAAAATTTATTAGAAATGATTGTCAAATGGATGTGAATAGGTTTGATCCGGATAGAGATGTCATTTTTGGCTTCTACAATATCACACCAGGGAACTGGTACTCGTACTCTTTACATTATTCGAGTTGATAACTCCCCATAATACATAGGTTATTGGTCCACTATCTATACAGTGACACCCTATATTTCCTCTCATGTGGGGTGTCGATCCTCTAAAAGAGATATAACCCCCATGACTATGGAGTGTAGGGGAAATTTTAAGGCCATCCACATTGATTCTGGAATGGATACAGATGACACATGGTAAGAAAATATTTCCTCCACGATAGTTTCGTGAAGTGGTGAGTTTAATTCCTACCACATATATTCTTGTGTGGTTACACTTGTTGATGGAAATCAAGGATCATCCATTCATGAAAGAGGCAGACTCATAATTCTTATCTATATATTGAGATAGTAACCAACTTTTTCTCTTAATTTGATATTTTAATTCATCATATATGAATTACATTCATTGTGGTTACTATTTAATATTACTAATTACATTCCTTTTTGGAGTGAAATGACTATGTAGGGTCTAAATAATGATGTAGATGCACAATTTTGAAGAGGCAGGTGAATTGTATATTTAAAATGTTTTGTTTTTAACCATAAAGAAAACTATGTTTAATAAAGTTAAACTGGGTAAATTCAAAAGACCGATTTTAGTTATATTAAACAATCATTGAAGGTTACAGAAATATAGTTCTTGAAATGAATCTTAAGAAATTTTTAAATAGGAAAACATTCTACCTTATATTATATATAATATTTCTTATAAGAGTATACATATGTATAAGAATGTATAAGATAATTATTCTTTATTCCACAATAAAAAATAGTGGAAATAGACTTAAAATAGAATATAGTAACAAGTATTAAGTATTTTAACACAAAGAGAAGGGTATCTAACAACTGTGGATAATGTTCCCATGATTTATACATACAAGAATGTATGTCTTACCCACACTAGGGTTATACCTTGATAAAAATATATGAATTTGTCCTACTATCCCCGCAGGCCCTCAATATTTAATGTATTCGTCACCTCTATCTCCATATCCCCAGAAGTACTCAAACATTAAGGTAGTCGTAAACACTTTCTGCTATCCCTGGAAGCCCTCGATTGTACATAGTAACAATCAGAATCGAATGAATCTTGACAAACTAGATGTACTGTATATACAAGGAATGAGAGTCTCCCCATCTTTAGAAATTAATTTATCATCATGAAATCAAGAGTGATGGAACCATTTTACTGATACTGAGCATGTTCAAATGAGATTCAATTTATTTGAACATCTACAATGGTTGGATCCCTCCTAGAATGGTTATATTTTTCCATTAATTTCGAAGAGACCTGTACATGTGTCACTCAGTCAACGGTTAGTTAGAAACATATGGAACAACATCATTTCATGAATATAAAAATTGTAAAAAAAATAAGGTTTCATAACCAAATATATTTTTAAGAGTTATGGAAAAATAGAAATCAAAATCTATAAAAATTTATATTCATAGTTTATAAGTCATGGATATTCAGATTCTCCTTTTTAAAGAATTTGGAACCTGAATTCTATATATTTCAGAGTCTGAATTCCAATGAATTAAGAGGTATTTGGTGTCCCAATTATGTGGAATATGGAGTCTGAATTAGGAATAATTTAGAGTCTAAATTTTGATTAATTCAGAGTCTGCATTCTGAGGAATTTAGAGTTCAAATTATATGGAATATAGATTCCAAATTCTAAGGAATTCGGAGTCCGAATTATGAGGAATTCATAGTCAGAATATCAGTGAATTCCAACACTGAATTTCAAATAATTCGAAGTACGAATTTTAAGGAATTTTGATCCTGAATTTTAAGGAGTTCAAAGTTTAAATTTCAGATAATTCAATTTCTTAGTTTTAAAGAATTCTTATCTTGAATTTTAGATAAGTCCGAGTCTAAAATTCATTGATTTTGGAACTTGAATTTCAATAAATTCAGAAACATAATTTCATAGAATTCAGTGTCAGGATTTCCAAAAAATTGGAACCTGAATATCAGACAATTTGGAATCTAAAAACCATAAACATTATTTCCTTGTATTTATAGGATTATGATGTTTTATATACAATACCAAATTTAATCTTAGTAAAAAAATGGTTTGAATTTAGAGAGACTATAAAAAGAATAATGAATGCATAGGTAAAGATAATAATTTATTAATAGAATAGAAATTTATTCATGAAGATAATCCTTAAGGAAAAAATTATTCTCATTATTATAAAGTGATTTTGCATTTCAAAAACAAAGATGAATGGATAAGTCATCAGGAAACCTTACTGACTTAACAATATCTCTCTTTTTGGAAAGCATTCACATCAGTTAGAAAAAGAATATAAGGACTTCAAATTTTTCTTTATGATGTGGAAAATAAAAACATATCTCCCATTACATATGTTTAGTGGTTAATATAACTAACTCCACTTATGTTTTGAATTCCCTAATGATCGTATTCTTTTGTTCTTGAAAGGGATTTTAATTTTTCTTGTATACAGAAATCTTATTTGATAAGAACCCCCTTAGATATCATCCCCCATAATAGAGAATTTATTTCGTTTCTTATTTTTCTTTTTATCATTATATTCTTACCCTTTATGATTTTCCAAATGGATTAAATGGAATGGAAAAATGGTACTAGAAATATTAGTATGATAAAACAAAATATATGTGGAACAACCAAAATTTCTTTACAATTGAAATAATTTATACAAGGAATAAAATACAAGAAAAATAATATTTGGAAAAAATCATCCTTCTTTATCCTTCGAAATTAAATCCTTCACTATGGTTTCTTATTTCATAAGCTCCTTATGATCCACTGCAAAATGATACTACAGCTGTTACTAATCATCATTTTTCTTCTCCATATCTTTGATTTTTTAATCTTGAGCATTAAAAATTTCATATTTAGTATTTAAAATAAATTCTTTCTTATTATGATTTTCGTTGAACTCCATTCTGAGATCTCATTCCCTTTTCCAATTCAAAGTGACTGAGTTAGGCTTCCCATTCAGATCATTGACTTCCTTCATGAGGTTCTTTGTTCGAGACTGAGCATCTCCTTAAAAAATTAATTAAGATATTTGATCTTAAGGTATTTGGTATCAATATTATCCATAAAATTATCTTAAAATACATAAAAGATTAAAAGCTCCCCAATTATCTTCATAGATCACTTAGTAATTTTTTACATGGCCTCTTGTGAGAATCATACCTGAGATAGAATTATTTGAAATCAGTATCAAGTTTTGAGAACAAATCAATAAGCACAAATATAGAGTCTTATTTCTAATTAAACGAGTGTTGAAGCATCTGGCACCTTGAGTCTCTAATATGGAAAAAGTGACGGTATCAACTAACTTCATCAGTGATTTGACCACAAATTCATGTGCCAGAGAAGACGATTATGAATCATTTCATTGGTTGGTAAGGATTCTTTTTCTATCTCTTAATATTTTCCCTTTCACAATCCACAACGTTCTTTATTTCCCCCCATGACTTTCCTAGGTGTACCAAACATCACTTGTTTTCCCTATCAGCTCTCAGAATGATCTTTGTTGCTTTTGGCGAGTCATGTTCACTATCATATAGTTGAACTATCTTATCTTCCTTAACATTTTCTTTTTCTTCATGTACCACTAGATCCTATTGTTGATCAAAATCATTATTGTTTCTTTCAACACTAGATGGTTTATTCACCTCTTCATTCTCCTCAGCCATTTTTCTTTGTGAAATAATTTTAGTATATTAAGCCTATGAAGTTCAGATTGATAATATTTCAGAAGGACTCTCCTTATCATGATATTATTCCACTTGTGTTATCATATCATCTGTGTCATCCCTTCCTTACCCTTCTTCTTCATCGACTTACACTTCTTGAACTATTTCTTCACCTTATTATTTTTCAAGAATCACAATTTTCATTCTAGGATTCATTTTGAGTGATTCTTTCTGAAACAATTTTATTTACCTATACTTGTTTAGGTGCTTTCTCAGTGTCTTTGAGAAGATATTGACCAATTTTTTCACCAAAATCATCTTCCTCTACTTTTTTAGCTTTTCATTCTTCTCATTCTCCTCAGTAACCTTAATCTTCAAGGTTTCAACTTCAGCAGTGTCCACGAATAAATAGGGTCCCCTTCCTTCTTATTATTATTATCTTATGTACACATGGCAACGACATATTCTGGAAAAGACATTTTCTTGTTTGGTTTTGGAGAAGAAGATTGGGTTTTTTTGAACTGCATGAGTTTTTTCTTTCACTTCCACTTCCTTCCCCTTTCTCTTCATCCCATCTTTCTAGGATGTCTCATCCACCTTTGGTTTCATTGATAAATCTTCAATTTGAAATTCAATTAAACAATAGAATTATCCAGATTTAGTAGAGAAACCAACCTTCATTATTCTGAGGGTATCATCACTCAACAACATAACCTTGAAATTCTATATCCTAGAACAATAAGGTATTTTGAACGATTCTAGACAAATAACTATGCTATTGGAAAGAATAATTGGATACATGATGATTTGTGATTTGAGAGTCCCATTATTTTTTTATGCTTTTAATCAAGTCATAATTCACCAAATTAATTTTCCTGAGGTTCACTAAGAAATCCAAAAAATAGATATCACTCTTATTTAATAATTCCATGTCTCTTTTTCTCAGAATGAGAAAACCTTGAACACATAACTCATGAATTATGAAATTTGTAGAGTTATGAACAAAATTTTTAATCTTCACTTCTTTAAAACAAAGGCACACAAGTAAACTGGATACATCTGGTAGCATGTGGTTACAGAACTCAGCTTAAGCTCTATATAGAATTAAAATTATGTTTTCAGCCCTACTGTAGCAAAGATAATAGGCTGTTTCATAACTCTTAAAAAAAGTTGACTCTCTCTCTTTCATTAAAGAAACATATAGACTCATATAATTCTACAAGACACTCTAGATAACCCAGATCTTGTGCATTCAGTTTGGATACACAGAAGCTCTCCTATATGTTTAACTTGATATTCTTCCAAATAATAGAATCATGCATATCAAATAAAGTTAGATGTAATAACCATGCTTATTAGATATTCTATTCAAAAATTTATTTAACTGACAAAATTTTCTTCTAAGGAGAAGATCCTAAAGTCATTCGGAATAGTGAAAAACCAGGAACTTTAGAACATGCCTTAAGTAATGATGCAGAGTTTTATCTAGCCAAAGATTTATATCTAATGTAGGACAACCATCGAGGGGTCTTTATATAGGCGTTTGAGGTGACATTTCATATTCGCAAAAATATTCAATGGATGAATTAACCGTGATCTGATTTGACTATTGATATTAATGTTGAATGTGGAATTTGGTAGGTTCCGGTCAATTAAGGTTTTTTAAAATTAAACATCATATTTATGGAATGTGAATCTGGGAAAAACAATTATTTAAAACAATAAGAATATACCTTTAAGTAAATAATTGATTATGAAAAATTACGTAAGGAAACATACCTTCCAAATTTCAAGGATTATTATCAGTATTGAGGAAAATTTATCTTCATGAACATTATATTCTAGAAATTTATATTAAAAAAGAAAAAATTTTAAACCCGAAAAATTTAGAAAGAAAGAAAATTATATTCAAAAAATTTAAGCTCCAAAAAAAATTTTGTTTTAAAAATAGAAAACATCAAAAAATGATTATGAAATATTTTTATTACCCAAAAAAATTTGATCACAGAAATTATTATTACAAAAAAATTTCATCATAAAAATTTTTATTACGAAAAATAAATTTTATTATGAAAAGTTTGATTATGAGATATTTTTTTTAATAAGAAAATATACTCCCCCTATGAAAATGATTTTATTACTATAAATAGATATGTTTCAAAAAAAAATTAATATGTAATATTACCTTACATTTAAAATTCCATAAATCTATTTAATGTTTTTAAATCCATCGAATGGTAATGATTTTGTGAAAATATCAACAAGTTGATCTTGAGTTCGGATAAATTAAATAATGATATCATATTTTTGTTTTTGATCCCTATGAAAGTGATACCTAATATCTATGTTTTTTTAAGAGATTTTTGTGTAGGGTTTTAACATAGGGAAATGAAACAAGTGTTATCACACAATATATTTGTCTTGATAAAAATCATTTCATAGTCTATGAGTGTATGTTTCATCCTCAACAAATGAGCACAACAAACTCCAACTGCTACATATTCAACTTCAGCAATATAATGTGCTACTGAATATTTCTTTTTTGCATGACAAAGAAAATAATTAATCGACTATGAAATGACAATTTACAGATATACTTTTTCTATCCATTCTACTACCACCAAAGTCAGCATCCAAAAATCATTTTAAAAAATCCTTTCCTGAAGTATAAAAGTGTCCTAAATCCCTAGTTCCCTTTTAATTGGGAAAATTATTTTCACTACTTTTAAATGTGATTCTTAGGATTGTATTTATATCTTGAACATAATAATAAAAAAGACATTATGTTGCTATGACTATATGTCAGGTATAGTGAGATCCCCACCATACCTCTAAATGAAGTTTCATCTACTGGTTTCCTAGGTTCATCAAGATCTAGTGAGATTAAGGTACCAATTGGAGTACATATACTCATAGTGTTGTCATATCCAATCTTTTTTAAGAATATATTTAATGTACATAGGTTGAGATATATATGTTCTTTCTAGTTTTTGAGAAAATTGAAAACCGATGAAAAATGTAAAATCACCAATTATACACATTTAATACTCAAATTTCATTAGATTCGTAGACGAATATATTAAATATTATTGATTTGAACCAAATAAAATATCATCAACATAAATTTGAACAATAAAATCAATTTTCTTATCATTCATTATAAAAAGGGTTGGATCAGAATTTCCCATTACATAATGTTTTTGAAAAACAAATTAAGTCTATCATACTAGGTATTAGGGTATTTTTAATGTTCATATAAAATTTTGGTAAGTTTGAAAACCAATTTTGTATGTTTTTTGTCTTTAAAACTATTGGGTTTTTTAATAAAAACCTTTTCTTCAACATATATTTTAAGGAAAGAATATTTTACATCCATTTTAAAAAGGTTTTAAATTGAATAATGTTACCATGAGTAGTAAAATATGAATAGATTCAAGTCTAGCTTCTAGAGGATAGCTTTCATCATATTTTATTCTTTCTTGTTGATTATAGCCAATATCAACTAATCAAGCTTTATTTTTTACAATGATTCCATTTTCATCACAATTATTTCTGAAGATCCATTTTACTCCAATAATAGATGTTTCCTTTAGCCTTTCAACCATGGTTCAGACTTTATTCATTTAAAATTCATTTATCTCATCTTGTATGTATTTAATCCAATCATCATCACCTAAAGTGTCATTAGTGCTTTTTTATTCTAAGTTAGAACAGAATACTAGATTTGATTCCTCATTTATTAAGGAAATTCTTGTCCTTATAGGTTGATTTACATTAACAATCATTCTATCACTATGATGATTCTTAATAAATTACTGATTTGAGTTTTGTAAAACCTGTTCATTAACCTATCGTAGAAAATATTCTAGGGTAAATACTGCAGACATATTTTTTTTTGATATTTTTCCTTATCAGAAATATCTTCTATCAAAGGTTGAAAATATGATTTTTAAAACACATTTGAAAATGTAGTTTGAGGTATATTTAAAAAAGGTCCAGTTTGATCATATTTAACATGCACTATTTCATCAACAGTACAAGTGTTTTTGTTGAAAACTCTATAATACTTATAATTTGTGGGGTAGCCATGGAAAATTCCTTCATTAGATTTGGGTGTTAATTTATGTATATTATCTTTAGTATTACAGGTGAATTCATTGCATCCAAATACATCGAAGTAGTATAGTCTAGGTTTTATACCATTCTACATTTTGTATGGTGTTTTTTTATGAAATTTCAAATTAAAACCAGATTTATTGTATAACATGGAGTACATACAACATTATCTGAAAAGTGTTTATCTATAGAATATTTACTCAACATGGTTCTATTTATTTATTGAAGAATCTGATTTCTTATTACAACTACAACATTATGTTGAAGAGTTCTTGGTGATAAAAAGTAATGAGTAATTCCATTCTTACTACAAAATGTTTCAAAATATGAATTTTGAAATTCTCCTCCATGATATCTGTGAATAGTTATCAATGGAATTCTTTTCTTGTTTTTAACCTGGGCTCTGAAAATTTTGAAATAACAAAATGATTTATATTTATTTGATAGAAAAAAGACCCACCTAAATCTTGTGTAATTATCTAATAAGACAAATTCTTAATATTTTCCTCCAATGCATCCAGTTTGTATTTGACCAAAAATATCAATATTCACTAATTATAATGCTTCATAAGTTGAGAGTTAACAGAGAGTTTTCATTGACATTTTTCATAGGTTACTAAGGTTACATTGTCCTATCCTTCTATTTCAAAACCAAGATTGATCTTCCATTGCACTATGGAAATGTAGATCATGGATTCTAATGTCTTCTATTTTTAGTGTGTATACATTCACTTGCCTATGGGCAGAGAGAATAAACTCATCGTTGGAATTGTGTTTTAATTATTAATTATTACTAAAATTAAAAAGGTAAACATCATCACATAATTGACATATTCTAATGAGGTTTTTCTTAATCCCATTTACAAATAATACATTTTAAATTAATGTTTTTCCAAGAATAACAATGTTATATATACCAACAATTTCTTCTTGATCAATATCTCTGAATGTAACTTTTCATCCATTTGTCTTGTAAATATTTTCAAGAAGTTTTTTCTACCAGTAATATGCATGGAACATCCACTATACATGTACCATGTATTGTTATTGGTACTTTCTTTATATCCCAAGATTTAAAAATTTAATCCTTTTGGAATCAAAACATGCATGGATCCGGAATTTTCAGAATCAAAAATAATAGGTATAAACATTTTTATAGAAAAATAAGATTTATGAATACTTATGATTGATTTTTTGTTTAAAGAAAAATTTTAGGCCCAATGTCCACCACACTGGCATTTTGTGCAGAATCCGGGACATTGAGGAAAAAATATTTATTACTAAAAACTGGTTTAGTGATGGTATAACCAAATCCAGAACGGTTCCTTAAAGCTTGAATTTGGGAATACATCTTGTCATTTTTTTCCTTACCAGAAGTATAGTTTTACAGACGCGTCCTCAAGGGAAATATCTCTGACTTTAGTTTAATATACAAATTTTTATCCTAAAATATAGTAGTTTTATAAATATAGTTAGTCTCTAAAATATTTTTCATCAAAGTTATATTTTCAGGAACCTTTAAAAGATTATCCTTATCAGAATTGACATCATCAATATTTTTTTGAAATAATTTTAAAATAAAAATATTTCTTATCAAGACCTTTAGAAAGATCTGATATTTCATTAGTTAAACTAGATAATCTTGAATATTCCTTGTATGATTTTTCTTGAGTTTTGAAATTTCATTCTAAAAAAGATTAACTAATCTAGACACTTATTAATATAAAGGTAATGTATTATATTTTAATGTGGGAGACTCATCATCTGATGATTCATAGTATTTATCATCAGTATAATTTTCATTCAAAGATAAATTAGTAATAGATTCGGCATTGTGTACCTTTTCCATTAGAAAATGATTTTCAATTGGGAGTTTGGATAGTAGACCAATATTTTTCTGATCAGATGATTTATACTATGGGGATTCATTTGAATAGTCACCACTAATGGAACTCTAGGTGTCATTATCTTTCAAAAAATTATTTACATTATCCATGATGTACTTTTTTCTACTCCTTTAAAAATGTTTTTCTTTTCTATAATTTTTTATAAAAAAAGGATAATCTGTCCTAATATGCCCTACTCTATTTCATTCATTGCAAGTAACATCTGATTCTTTCCTCTCTTTTCATTATTTTTTCCTATATCTTTATTTAATGTATTTCTTTCCAAATAACTTGTTCACCCTTAGAGAAATATTATCTATCTCATTTTCAATATGTTCACATTCAATAGATTCAAATAAAATTGTAACTTTCATCGACATAGATCTTGTATCCCTTTTAGGTGTCTTGGATTTATTAGTAGTAAATGTTACACTTCCATTGAAATTATTCTTCTTATTTATATTAGAATCTCTTTTCATTTTTGTTACATATCTTATAAGTGTTTTAAAATGATAATAAAGATTAATCTGAGATCCTTTCTTATTCTCATTAATATCTGTTCTATTAGATTCCCACTCATTAGGCATGATATCTATAATTTTGTCCACAATTTCTTCATTGTCAATACATTTCTCTCCCATGGATTGTAAAATATTGACAATAGTCATAATCATTTGTTTTACCTTACATATATATTCTCTATAAGGAAAAAAGAAATACATGATATTATTCTCTATGCATAGCTCTTCTAATTTCAATCACTTTGGATGTACTGAAATGTGTAAGATCCAATTTCATTCAAATACAATATTCAACTTAACAAGAAGAATTATTACTATATATATTTACGGTCATGGAACACAACAAATTATTATATAACTTGTATTTTACTTGATATTTTGACTTTTATTGATTTCTAAGGGATTTTTCATACTTGACAAGAATCTTGTAATCTCTAATAAGCATGAAAAAATTGCCAACTCCAGTATTAATAACAAAACTCTTCATATAATATCTCCACTACTCATAATAATTCCAATCATATATGGGTGGTCTAGTGGGATAAAGGTTTTCAATAGAACCATCATTCATTCCTTCTATCATTAAAAATATTTTTTTCCACAAAAACTTGTTAACAGAACATTTTTTAAACAATGATAAAAATCCCTAAGAAAAGAAAAATTTATAATAATGAAAAGTTGAGAATGAATAGTTATGCGTGAATATAATTATTTTAGAGTCCTCCTCTGATACCAATCGTAGGATCGATATAATGATGTATATGATCACATTAAATGATGGTTGAAGGGTGAAATGTATGTTTAAAAACATTAAATTTTAAACATAAGTAAATCTATGTTTAATAAAGTTAAACATGGTAAATTCAAAAAAAAATCATTTAGTTCTATTAAAGAAATATTCTAGGTTCCAAAAATATGGTTCCAAAAATAAAACATAAGAAAAGTTTACAAGGGAAATATTCTTCCTTAAATAGTATAAAATATTACTATTAAGAGTATACAAAAGTACAAGAATGTAAAAAAAATGTTATAATTTCTTATTATATCAAAACAAATAGTGGAAATAGACTTGAAACAAAATCTAGTAACAAGTTTGAACTCTTTTAAGAAAAAGTGTACAGTATCAAACACCCTTGGAAAAATGTACCTTGATTTATACTTTCAAGACTGTTTTTCTTACCCACACTAGGCTAATCCCTCGGTAGAAATATCAGAATATATCTTTCAATCCAAGCAATCCCTCGATTTTAATATAGTCGGCACCTATATCCTATTATCCCTGAATGTCCTCAAACATTAAGGTAGAAAAAACCTCTATATTCCTATCCCTATAATCCCTTGATTGTACTCAACAACAATTGGAATGACACGGAGCATTCTGAACAAGATGTTCAGTACCCACAAAGCATGATAGTATTTCTCTAGAAATCACTTTAACAACATATAATCTACAGTGATGGATTTGTTTTCACGACATTGATCTTGTTCAGATGAGCTCTCATTTATAGAAATGTCTCCAATGGTTGGCTCCCTCTTCTAACAGTCATATTTTTCTTGAATCTCGGAGGGACATGTACACATGTCAATCAAACAACAATTTGTTAGAAACAAATTGTATGACATCTTCTGATGACTATAACAAGTGTATGAAAAATACATTTTCTTAACCAAATATATTTTACGGAACTGAATGAAAAATAGAAATTGGAATCTTACCAAAACAATATTCAAAGATTATAAGTCATGGATATTCATATTCTATTTCCCAATGAATTCAGAAGCTGAATTCTATAGATATTGGAGTCCTAATTCCAATAAATTCAGAATCTAAATTCTGAATTCTATGGAATTCGGAGACTAAATTAATAGAATTTAGAACCTGAATTTTAAAGAATTTGGAGTCTGAATTTTAGGGATTTTGAAACCTAAATTATAGATAATTTCAATTCTTTATTTTTGAGAATTTGGAGTCTAAATTTCAGAAAATTTGGAGTCTAAATTTCAAAGATTTTAGAACATGAGTTTCAAAGAATTTTGTGTAGGAATTTAATGTAATTTAGTGTCTGAATATCCGAGAATTTGGAACCTAAATTTCAAATAACTCATAACCTAAAAATGGAATACATTATATCTATGTATTTATAGGATTATGAGGTTTTATATACAAAATCATATTTTTCATTAGTAAAAAATGAATTGAATTTAGGGAGACAATAAAAAGAATAATGAATAAAAACTTAAAGATACAAATTTCCTTATAGAATGTATTTTTTTAAGAAGATAACCTTTAAGAAAAAAACAATTTTCCTTACTATAATTTATTTGTGATTTTCAAAAACCTGAAGGAATGGAAAATCCATAAGGAATCCATATTGACTCAACATACTACTATCTTCTGATACACTATGTTTGGTGATTTTTATGTCTCCAAATAGCTTTGTATATAATCACCCAAATGAGGGCTGTGAAGACAGATTTTATTAAATATAAAATTGATAGTTCATTCATTAAATTCCTAGGAGGATAATAATTAGGCAGAGTGTAGTTCAAGCATGGTAATGTTACATATTTAACTGATGAATCTCGATGTTTCCATCTAGAAGGATACCCCTTCATTAATATAGGATTTTTATAGTTATCAGAGGGACTTTACATTAATTTTTTTTTCATGTTTTTCAATAATACATGTAATAATATGATTCCATATATATCATATGAATGAATCTATTGTATAATTTTTTTTTTCTTTTAAAAAAATTATAGTGTATGAAAATTTAATAACTTATATTTGAATATTGGGATAACACCTCCCATGAAAAAGATATTTTTACTCGACACTTGGTGGCAGCATGTGGCCTTTTTACTGTGTGATTTGGAAGTCATTATCATCATACTGTCTTCCAGGAGAATCCCAACGGTTTGTGTCAGGATAACAAATATTGATGTTGAAAATATAATGGTCTATCATTAATGATTTAAAAAAGGATAAAATAGTTTTAGAAAATCTATCCTTATAAAATAGGGAAATTTGAGAATAATTATTTATTTAAATGTAAATTATTTGGAGGATAAAGTCAACATAATTAATTCAATCGACAAGGGTAATGATAAATTCTATAAGGTGATTTATTAAATACCTAAAACATAACCTAATATTTTAATGGATCCTAGAAGTAATATTTTTTGAATAATAATATATTAATGATAATCTATAATATCATAATTTTAAGGAGATTAACTCCCGAGAATATAATATAAAATTGTTAGAGGATGTGTTGTTGATGCTGATTGTGTATGTCTAGAATAAAAATCTAAGATAATATTTGGAATTATTTTTATCTAAACCATGATGAAGTCTAAATAGTAATCCCATAAGAAGAATAATATTGAATAATTTCAAAATGGAAAAAAATTACATATAGGAATGTAAGATTAATAATTAAAAAACATTTGGAAGAGTATGATAAAATATGAATGGAAAAGATCTTATATATGTACATAAAATAATTCATTATATGTATTATATTTTTATAACATTCATTGAAATTTAGTAAATTAAGAACATTAAAAATATTTAAAAAATTTATACGTTTTAGTATCTCTAATTTGAGGCTGGGGATTAGAAAATTATAAAAACAAACAATTTGTTCACCATACTAGAAGTATATAAATTTCAATGGCATGTTTTGACTAATTGGTACAATGGAAAAACCATTGCACAATATTTAATTAGTAATAAATCCATAAATAATAGTATAATTATATAGATATGTAGCAAATTAAAAATCTTAAATGAGATATGTATGAGTTAAATGGATGGTATGTAATTTTCAATTACCATTCACGTAAGAGTATTGAGAACATGAGTAAAAATTTGGTAAATAAGATATTCAAATAATTAATGCAATGATCAATCCATTTTTTAAGGTCATTAATTTCAAAAAAGGTGATATTTTTTGCATTAAATTTTTATAAATTATATATTTTGATGATAAGTCATAAGATTCGTAATTTTTTAATCTATGGTTTAAACATCATAATGTTTTTATTCAATATTGTGATGAAATATTACAGTTGAAAAGAAGATCCTTGAACCACATAGATGTAGGTTTCTCTATGAAAATAAATGTGAGATTTGATGAGGGGTTCCACAATTTGTTGACAAAGATAAAATAATAAATAATCATTGAAATTAGATTCTAGTTTAATATATGTTCTATAAAATGAGTCAAAACCACACTATGATGTAATACTCATTCCATAATGAGTTCGGGAATGATAATTTCATATTATATTCACAGTGTGGTATGATATTCTATTCCCAATCATGTTTTTTAATATAAATGTGAAAATTCCTTCGATATATGAGATGAAATGATTCACCACAATTTACTATGATTATTCATTATTATGTATAAAATTTATTTAATAAAACCATAAAAATTTTTATGATGGTTTATTGTGAGTTTCCTGGATGATTAATGGGTGATATAATAAACTAGGGATTAATTTTCAATATATTAGTTTAGTATATAATTTAACAACATTAATGAGATGGTCATTCTAGAGGGATTGGATGAATTTTACATACTTCAATAAAGAAAATACATATACATTATTTGGAAACTGAAACAGTGATGAGATGAGAGAAAATTGTTTTGGTAGAAATTGATATTATAATATAGAAGATAAAATTATGTATAAAAGAGAGATATGTTGGTGAAAATTTGAAGAATATATCATGTTCATCGAGGAAGAAGATGAACAATGAAAAAGATGGTGAAGAAGAAGAAATGTCCTACAAAATGATTTATCTATGTCATGGATGATCATGAAGACGAGATTATGTAAAAGTAGAATAATAAATTATTTATGATATCATGCTATCATAAGGACATAATTTGAGTTTGAGAATAAATAAAATTTTCATATAAAGAAATTATCCATTTAATGGTAGTCGAATTCCCCTAAGTTTGAGTTTGATTTTAGATGAGTAGACAATCAGGCATGCTACAACAACCAATTATCTTGTTTCTATAAAATAATATCATTCATGAATATGATAATATTTCCTTGATACAGTGAAATCAAAAGAATAAGGAATAAATTATTCAGCAGTTTTTTACATATTATCATAAATGATGGAGGCTATAAGTATAATCTAAGCCTAACTTATCGAGGGACAATATACTAGAAGAAGATTTCATAAAAACTGGATGGGATTCATTAATAAGATATAGTTAAGAGATATTAATGTATTTTATTGAAGATTTACAATTTTATACACTTATATAATAATGTGGATATATACATATCACACCTGACCCGAATCTATTATAGTGCAATCACCCACATTAGATGGATACATATAACAATATAGTATGCTCTTCAAATTTAAATTTGGTGAAACATATAGAGTTAACGAGTAGAGGGAACACATATTATTTATACATATATATATTAATCGTTAAACATGGATTAAATATTTATAGGGATAATTAAAAGTGAACTCATTTTTGTAAAAATATCCACACTAATTCATTTAACTGCTTTGGAGACTATCCCACACTACTTTTCTAGAATGTGGAATTACATGAAATCTATATCCCCTTTGATTTGATATATATACTTACCTAGTTTTTTCTATAACTGGGTCATGATGTAAGGATTTGAATAATATTCTATATTTCATCATATAAATAAGGAATTTTCCTTCATAATCTATAAAACGATGGGGGTTATTAATAAAACCCCTTTGTATTGGAAGAAGGTAGAATCATAGTACAAAAGAAAAATTTCAACTAGAAAAGGGGATTCACATAATGTATAATGTATCTTATATTGAATTTTCTCTACCATATCAGTTTTTTACTATCCTTTAATGAAATCTTATTCATGATAAGGAGTGTACTAATAGAATATTAACAATGAATCAATTAAAGAAATTAAATTTGGGGTAATTATTTTTTGTAAAAGGATCTTATTACTGTTTTCACTTATAAATTATAGTTTTTTATGTATCTATATGATGAAAACCCACAATTGGTAGTAGATATAATAACTATGAAAATTGAAATTTTTCAATAGTTAAAAAAAATATCCTCAATAAAGGTCATGTTATGTAGAAATGCATAAGGATAAATAGAAATAAAAACTATGAATAAATATTAAATTAAATATAACATTGGTTAAAAATATAAAATGATTGTGTTTGTCGAAGAAATGATACATGCACTGAAATAAGCATACAAAGAAACATTTTGTTTCAATGATATGAAATTAGAATGAAAAAGAAAAAATATTTATGGACTATTATAATTGTGAACAAGAAAGAAGTATTATAAATTTAGATATTTATAATATGATGAATAATTAATGGGATGTTAGATTAATATCAATTGATGTTTATAATAATATTAAATTAATGTGTCTTTACATAATGGTAGAAATGATAATTCGGGAAGTGGAATACGTATAGACATCCCAAGAAAATAAAGAATATATACATCTATGAATACATTTGATGTGAGTCTTATTTCCAAAATTAATCGCATTATATTCAAGAATAGTGTGAGATCATATTGATATATATATTCTACATGCCTTAATACAGATTTAACCCTTGTATAAGAAAATATTTCTTGTAGTACTGCATTTTCAATTTATAAATCATGATTTAAATTAAATTATAAACAAATAAGAATATATAATAGTACTCATACACCCAACAAAAATTTGGAATATGAAATTAAGTATATAAATATTATATCTTCATTAATAACCAATTTTATTTGTGTTTTGACCAAAAAAACTATAACTATCTCAAGCTTACTAGATTGAAGCACCAAGGATAAAATTGTGATGTATAGTTCATTTTTAATGTTGTGGATAATGATTTCCTAAGGACACTTATATGGTAAATAATTGATTAACCCATGGATATTATAGAATTCTTATATTATGGGTATAATGTATATATGGAGGCAAATATTGTTGAATTGGTGAAGTATTTTCACAAAAAATAGAATGACAGTTTTGAGGAACATTCATGGAATTGTAAAAAATTAGGTAATAGAGGTGATGAATTATAGTTTAAAAGTAAAGAGAATATGATAAATTATTTTGATTTATAAATACCTCACAATATTAAAAAATTAGATAAAATGATAAGATTCATCCTTAGGGTATCAATAGAATAAAAGTATTTGAAAAGTATACTTAGGATGAATTCTATGATGAGTGCTAAATTTATTTGGTGGTACTTATACTATGGAAGAAGATATTATATTTTTTACCACCATAATTATTCAATTGATAATAAAGGAGTAACAATGTTTAATATGAATGTTGAATTAAATCTGGAAGGAAAAAATGATTGGTTTGATGTAATATTTCTGAAAATAAAATAATTAATGATTTCATTGTAAGGTAGTGTAGTGGATACAAAAAAATTGAATTGAAAATAAGATATTCTCCACTAAAAATTTTTTTCATGTACTTCTAAAATTTGATAAATGAAAAAATACAAGTACATGAGCACCAGTTGATATGGGTTTTCATTAATCCATTTATGAGGAATGTATCTCCACATAAGAAGATGAATATGTATTTTTATATGAAATGATTTACCATATGACCAGACCATTTTGAAATATTGTGGAAGACAGGGAGGGAACAATAAAATGTATGATACATGATAGTAATAGTGAAAAAAACGTCTATATATGAAAAATTATAATTAATATAAGTATCATTCCACCCACGAATTCCCAAGTTTATAAAGCTATATGATCATCCATGATGAGTTTTAAAGATGGTAGACCTATAAACAAAATGGTTCTTAGGTTGAAAATTAAACCTTAAGAATTTTAATATCATTAATAAGAAAAGGAAAAATGACATTATTCAAAATTATTTTTATGTTTATGTGTTGGGATTTAATGGTGATGTATATTATGAGAGAACATGATAAAAATTATTAACATTTTAAAAATATATAATATATCCAACATGAATTTCCTTGAATTAAATAATGATGATTTATTTCAATTTTTCACGGGATACAAAAATCAAATAAATGGATTTTTTTGTTGATTTTACATGATAAATAATTTATGTAGTGTATTCTTTTAGGGGTTGTCATGAACATGACCAATATTTTTAAACAATAATTCATGTAAATATTTAATATGTGTGAATTTTTCATTAAAGATGTATATTGATCAAATAATTCTATCCATTTATAGATAAATATAATTATATAATTTTTTTGGTAGAGGATGATTATCTATTGACAAGAGGTTTCATTAAGGTAGACCACTTTGTCTTGTACTCAAATGTTTTTATTTATTTGTATTAATGATGTATGAAAACGTTTATAAATAAAAATATTTTAGTATACCTTGATATGTGATATTTAGGATGGTAACACATTTTATTAATTTTTATGTAGATATTTTATTTCTTAATTAGTCTTTATATTGTTTTCTAAATAGTTTTAGCTCAAATAGTCATAGATCGATATGATTATGACACATTTTTCAGATACATGAGATGCCAAACATCCCTATCATAAATCAGGATGTTGAATTAAAAATTGGGATGTTTATTATTAAATTCATCAATAAAGAATGATATATGTAGTATTAATTCTTATTTATACAACATATTATTTAAATTCATTAAATGTGAGAACAAATTGAATTTACATTATTATAAATAAAATGGTAATTGATAAAAAATCCAAATGTGTATAATCACGATCCTAGTGAGATTGAAATAAATAAGTAGAACTGGTTGTAATTGTTTCAGTATTCCCTAAAGTATTAATGTCAATATATTCTATTGTATGGTAATGATGAAGATCCCAATATATATGATGAATTTGTTGGGATGATGTTTATATTTTAATTATTATTTAAAAATAATATAGCATATTATTTTTATAGGATTTCATTTTGGAAATATATTCATGTGAGGGGATTATTGTTTACCATAGAACATGTCAGTATGCAGATTGTGATAGAAGAATAGTGTGTTGTTGGTTGGAGTTATTGAATAAATAGATTCAAGGAGGTATCCTGAACATATTTTGATTGTTGATTTGGGTTTCATATGAATAAATAGAAATTAACATGCTTACTAATTTCACTATCAATAACATAAAAAATAAAATGTGGATAGGGTAGTTACACAGTAAATATCACAAGGATTATATATCTAAGTTGTTCAATTTTTATTGTGTATTTTTTGGAATCTATTACCGGTCAATAGATTGATTCTAGAAGCACTATTTAGGGTATGGGATCATTGCATGGATGATGAACTCATTTTTAGGTATTTATTCGAATAGAATCGTGATAAACTCTAAAATAAAATTAATTGGATGTAAAACTATTATTATTATATAAACTTATATTTTTTTCATAATTTTTTCACGAGTATGAATTCAATGAAGAAATTCAAGAAGATCAGATGGTGAAGGGCCGTAGTTTCATTAAAGCTAATTTTCTAATGTTACAAGAAGATTTTTGATGTAGAATATGTCCAATCAATGGAATAATCCATTAGTGTTTTTTAATTGTTATAAAAAAATATTTGTAGAATATTGAATGATATTTCATAATGAATTATCATATTTATGAATCTCATAGTGGGGAAAACACTGAATATGTTTAATTACGATTAATAACTAAGAATAATTTTGAGGGGAAATTTTACATTCAAAAAGGAAAATATTATGCATATATATATATATATTATTCTTTTGTGTATTGAATTTTAGTTGACCTATATTTGAAATATATAAAAGATAAAAACCTATGAAATATCATGAGTCATCCCTCGGTGCTCATACCGTGAAATACCCCAAGCCCGCCTCATGAAGGCTAGGGGATGGAAACTAGCACCGAATTTCTTAGCCTAAAAGATGAAGGTATTTTACCGAGTACATGAATGCATGCACATGCCCAACCAAATCCTATAAATTGAATGGGTAAAACAAGTATACTAAAAAAAGTGTTGAGTATAAGTAGAACTTATCACAATTGGGCCAGAATACAAACCCAAAAAATAGAACTGAAAACAAAAAAGTACAAAGGGAAATAGGTAGCCATCCACTTTAAACCCAACATAATGGTAAAACCAGTGTAGCTACTAAAATATGATGTAGTATGTCATGTCAGCTTGATCTTACTGGGGCCCACCGATCCTAGCCACCAAGTCCAATGTCGATCGTCTGCACTAGAAACAACACATGTGGGAGAAGCCAATAAATGGGTGCGTAACAAAATACTCATTAGGGGACCACCCAAAAATAAATGAAAGACCACAAATAAATCCTCAAATAAAATCAAGAAGCATAAGCATGCTGAAAGGGCATGAAACAAAATCACGATGCACAAGACAACTCACACTAGGTATTCATTTTGCGTAGTGAGAGAAGAATCATTAGCCACATCATACAACACCTCAGCTACAAGAGAACCACTACTCTATCAAATGTAGTTGGCCTTCCAAGTCACACAGAAGTTCTTTCCACTACCATTGTACTACTTTTTTACACCTCCTCCTCACGTATCGTGGGCCTACAAATCCACACAGAAGTTTTTCCCACTAATATTGGCCAACTGAAGTACTCCTCTTTATCACGTAATGTGGGCCTACAATTTCACAAATACATTATTCATAATGTGCACCTACAATGAAAAATATAAGTTCTATCCACATTTCTATCGTCGAGTCACAAAAAATTGAAATTCAATAGTCATCGACTCTCAGACAACTGTAGGGTTCTGTTTGAAGTGCACCTAGGAGAACTATTACTCAAGAAATTCATCACATATCAAATACCATGAATGCCTCTATTAAGCATGACAAAATATTTTCCTCATTACGAGGGTCCCATTGGCGCAAAAGATCATCAATAAAATGCATAGTTTGCATGTTATTAGTATTTTAGTAAACATGGGATGGTTGTGTCTGGGTCTAGTTTGACCTGGTTGGACCAACCCAAAAATCTTGGCCCAGGGATCCAACATACCTTGGTTTTGTTATGACTGATTTGACCTGACGCAATTCTTGTCATGGTCAGTATGGTCCATCTTGGCCATTGGGCCAGCCCAAAGGGCTTTGCTGGGCTTGGCCCATTTTGGTAGAGGGTCTAGACTGCCAGGTCTCATGGTGACCTGGTCAGGTCTGGCCTAGCCCGTAGGGCACACGTCTGGCATGAAATCGTGGGTTAAGACCTTTGGGTGTTGGTCTGAACCATCGGTGTAGGTCTGGCCCACTAGCATTGGTCTAACCCATTGAGTGTGGGACTATCCCAACCCATTGGCTAGGGGCACAACCCAATGGCTGGGGGCACAACCTGTTGACTGGGAGCGTGACCCGCCAGCCCGTAGACTAGTCGGACGAACGACCGGGGGTGCGTTCCAGGGATGTAGCTGCCGCCTGCTTCCCTTGCCTACCAGTCTTGTGGATGTGGGGCCTTCCTCCTACTCTGGTCAAACAACCATGACTTGCATCTCGTTTGGGTGGCAAGGATTCTAGGCACCACTCGACATGATGCCCCCTAGTACCGCATCACCTTACTGCTATCGTGACCATCTGGTGGTGGCATCCTACCACCGTAGCGCGCCAGTGGTTCCCTTAGTGGGCCACAAGAGTTGCTCCAGTGGTCCGATTTATTTTCTGTCAGTGCCTACGGTCTATGGGGAATGTTATCTTTTCTGTGAAGTTCTGAAAAAGGAATTTTCGTCAATCCTGATATTTTGACTAAAAGAACACATGTGGAAGAAGTGATCAATCCTAGTTTCTGTCGACCTGCATCCTACATGTTAGATTTTTATAATAAAATGTGGTCCAGTGATTTCAGTCCAATTAAAAAATGATAATTTCAACACTGCTTAATGAAAATCCCAATAAAATACCATCCTATATAAACACACGATTTAGGTATCAACTTGTTTGTTAGTTGATCCTCATTATTCATTTATATAATATAAATGGGGACAAATTTCAACAAATCATACCCATGTATCAATGAAATTCATTGTCATGGAACTTCATACTTAATGGTGAATTAGATTGATGGTTTTCGTCATTATTTGAGGTACGTCGAAGTCGATAATGTCCCACTTGCATTCATTGTTCTTCATTAGAGAGGAACTCCATAATAGGTTCTTCATCGAGTCCTCACTATTTAATCCTCATTCGAAAAATGTGTCAAAAACTTAAAAAAATCATGTCACATCATTTCTGTTATGATATGACAACGTGTTATGATGTTTCATTTAAGAAAAAACCCCAATGTTACACATTAGTAAAGCATCACTCCATTGTGTGTCAATGATCCATTAATGTTCTCTATTATTGATCATATTCACTACACTACAACATCTCCAATCAATGGTTGAGGTAATAAATTAAATAACTTAATATTTTTATTTAATTATTTTCTGAAAAATCCAAAAAATAACATTTCTGTATGAACCTTATCGGTCAAAGTTAATTTATTTATTGGTGAAACTTTATGTTCTGAGTTGAGCAATTCCCTTGGATTTTTGATCCAACCACTGGTACAAATGTTCAAAAATCTCTCTCACACATTTAATAACCATACCTTAAAATAAGTTCAAAAATTAACTTTCATAATTGAACCACACAAGTCGATGTTAGGCTCTGCCTAAGGGGATCACAACTTCACAAACTCAGCGGTGCTCTTATATTTTCAATCCGAGTTACCATTTAGGATTTAAAGATAATTGACTATAAAATAATTATTACTTAATTATTTTACATATGACGGACAACTAACATCCACCATTGGCATACACTGGCCAATGTTAGGATCTTCCTAAGGAAAAAAATACCCTCACGAGTTTAGCAGTGGTATCAAAATTTTAATCCAGGTCACTATTCGTTAGTTATAATATTTTTAAAAATAAAATTATTTTATTTTATTTACAGTTATTCCATTTTTAGTTTTCCCATTTGAGAGCTATGCTGACTCATCATAAGCCGCGCATAGGGTAAACCTTCCACCCTGAACACAATAGTGACCTTGGATTTCTGATGAAAAAACGATTTAAGTGTTATTCTACTTTTTCATGATAACCACTCAATATTTCTATTTGAAACATAATATTTTTTGACGGATCATTACGGGCACTCCAAGCCATCGAATCGCACACCATCATACTTTCGGGTCTCCAAATAATTCCATACAATTAAATTAATTAAATGGAAATTATGTGACTTTACATTCTTCCTACATTAGGGATTTACGTCCCCGAAAGATAAAAGAAAGCCTAATCAATCATGTGGGGGTACTAAGAATGAATCTGAGCCTCCCTCTCCCATGTTTTCTCCTGGATATTATTTTGCTACCACCGAACTAGCTCTAGAAGAATTGACTATCCACTAAGGGCCCAATCTTGTCGATCCTTTATCTCTACCGGGAACATCAAAAAAGTAACTCCATCATTAAATTCCAGCTCTCCCTAGTTGATGATGTGAAATGGATCAGGCACATACCTCTTCAGTTCTGACAAGTGGAAAATAACTTGAACTCAGTGCATCTGGGGGGGAAGAGCTAAGCAGTACAACACCTCACCATAACTTTTGAGGATCTGCAAAAGTTCGTTGAATTTCACAGACAACTTTCCACCACGGCCAAATGTTTGCAATCCCAATCAAGGTGAGACCCTATGAAAAACATAGTTTAACTCCTAAAAATTCAGGGGTCTCCATCACTTATCATCATATAACATATGTATGCTATGTGCAGTCCTTGTCCACTCTTTGATGACTTTCACCTTCTCAATGGTCACCCGTACCAAATTTGGACCCATGATTACTGAATCCTTTTGGACTTTCCCTCAAATTGGTGATATTCATAGCCACCAATACAAGGCCTCAAACGGTTCAATGTCAATGGTAGAGTAATAGGTATTGTTTTACTCAAAATCCACTAGTGGTAGGTGGTCCTACAAACTACAACCAAATTCTAGGTCCCAAGAACGAAGCATGTCCTCCATGGTTTGTATGCTTGGATCCGTTTGACCATCTGTCTGGGGGATAAAAGATTTTCTCAAGTGAAACTGAGTCCCAAAATCATCCTTAATCCACTTCCAAAATTGGGATGTCAAACATTCATCACGTTCTAAGATGATATTTTAAGGAACCTCATGAATCCAAACTATATCATGGACATAAAGGTGTCCCAATACTCTTACTAATCCCTACTCTTAGATGGATAGGAAGTAAGGAAACTTGGTGGGTCAGTCAATGATCACACAGATAGTGTCATGGGTTTTGGATGTACATTGTAACCCCATCACGAAGTCTATCAAGATATCATCCCATTTCCACTCTGGTACCTCAGGTGGTTGGGGAAATAATTTTAGAACCTCATGCTCAACCTACCCTTACTGACAAGTGAGGCATCATGAGATGAACAATGCCACTGCTCTCTTCATCACTAACAACCAGTACTGACATTGGAGTACCTCGTACATATTTTAAATACCATGATGTACCGAAAAAGGTGATGTATAGATATCCTTCACCACCACCTCCCGCAATGTCTTTGGTAACATTGTGCATCCTCTGAAAAGGTTGATGTTCTCTACGCCTATCGAAAATACCTTGTGTGCCGGTCCTGAGGATATTTGAGCCCGTCATGAATCATAGTCAGCTTACATAATTATTTCTTCCCTAACTCACTGAATGAGTGGAGGAGTGATAGTCCTAGATTAAATCTAACATGATCCATCATCTTCCATAGAGGTTATTTGAATCATAGCTAGTTATTCTATCTCCTAACTCAGCAACTGCAAACCAAGCCTTCTGTTAAGAACCTTAGCCACCACATTCCCTTTAAGAGGAGTATAGACTATCTAAATGTTATATTTCTAGAGGAAATACACCCCTCACCGTTGTCTCAAATTCTGAAAATACAACAGGTATCATTCCATCCGTATGAATGTCTACCCCTTTTAGCTGATTGTTGTGCCCATCGACCCTTCGGTAGAGGGTATTCATTCTCCAGGACCACTTGATTAATGTTCTGGTAATCCAGACAAATCCTCGAACATTGGGTCTTAGTAATACCTCTATCTGCAAGTCCCCCGCCTACACCCCCTTCTCGGGAAGCCCTACAATACCCCTCTATAATACTAATGCAAATATCGGTGGCATCTTGGGGATTATAATGATGAATAATTCCATCTCCCTTCAGGTAGGTAATCGTGGAAACATATTTTGAATGGACATTCCCACAATAATCCACTACTATTAGGAACTAAAAACTCAAAACATCAACTTCAATGATGTTAAGGCATGTCGACTCAATGGTGATATGTTGCACCCTCATATGTGTGAGTTTATCACATGCTTCAGGGGTTTCCATTTTCACTGACCAAGGAAAAACCCATTCCAATGTTACAGATATACCTCATTCTTTTTCCTAAAGAAGTCAATATGAGCATGAACTGTGAATGACTTGTCAATACCAAAATTAACATTGTAAGGCCTCTACGATGCCACCAAGATGTTCTAATAGTAAATATTAACTCATAGTTTAGATCACAACATCAGCATAAGTGTGATGGTCATGTGTCCTCCCATAGGTATCCCTAAAAGTAAGGATCAAGAAAATGGTTTATCTGGAAACACTTGGAATTGAAAAGTATTTTTAATAAGAATGAATGATTATTACCTATGTCTATTAATACGGCATCTAATAGTAATAATATACCATACCTAAAATAATTCAAGGAGTTACTGGGTCATACTTTCTGACCGCATGCAGCTACTCCCCTCCATTATCATATACCTCTCTAAGCTCGGAGGGGATCACATTAGGGAGGTGGTTGTAACATCTCAAAATGTATACCACCTACTATTGCTCTTTAAACTCCTCTTCATAATCTACTACCCTGAAGATTCATTTATCTTGATCACTTCCTCTTCCAAAATCATGTGACACATACAAGTCTCTAAGAATAACATTTGTTTCCTCCAATCCCACTCCTTGCATTCACTGGCTATATCTGTTAAACCAAAGAACTTTTAACCCTAATGGTTCTCTCTAGCACACTAACATAAGATGTAATGCAAAGAGGAATAGTGCAGGCTTAGATGTCCCTGAACACATGTCGCATGGAGGTATGATACCTAATAAACATGTTGTATCATATTCATCGAGTACCTAGAATAGTCAGAGTGCCTTGATGAATACATAGCTACTGACATGTCATCCTACCTATGTTTTTTGATGCTATTGGGAACACATACCACTCTGTTTTTTAATCATAAAAGTCTTCAACTATGAGAAAGGTTATCATGTTCTATCCACAGAAAGTCCCCTCATTGTAAAATAGGGGAAATCTAAACCCTTTCATCACCCTACTGAGTCACAATGAAGGCCCACTTATAGGACCCCCATCATATCTAATGGTGCCTTGGCTAAATGGAATCATGGTCACCACCACAAGCACGTCCTTAGCCGCATGTGAGTTGAGCTCACCACAGAATCTAATGGGTATCTGTTGTTGAAACTCGTGCAAGGCACTGAGCCAACATGTGTCCTCTACCAGTAACGCCGGTAGTAACTATTGGCCAAAAGGAATTGGTATTTCTGGACACCTTCTTGAAGGTAACATCTTGGGAAAAATTCATGAATCCATACAACATCACTCTATAAATCATCCTCACGGTCACGCATTGGAATCCAAGCTGGATGTCCATGAGGAGGCATCATGAGATAAATAAAGTTATTCCATGGTCAAAAGTTTATACATGGTGAGATGAATCGTATTCAAAACGAACATAAGGAGACACTTATGAAAGTCGTGTTTTCATGTTTAGAGTCGAAAAGCTGAATTTAGGGTCCTGGTGTATGGATACGTCGGCTACCACCCCGTCAATAGACTCTCCAAATATTAATGTTGATCACGAAACATTTTTTACTGCTGCCTGAAAAAAAAATACTCTCGGTCTCTAAGGTTGAAACTCTCTCTGATACCACTTTGTCACAACCAGTCCCCCGAGGAGAATGCTTTAAAATACTCCAAGCCCACCTACCAAAGGCCAGGGGTTGGAAACTAGCGTCGAAGGTGTCAAACTACAACTGGGATGAAGTTTCATGTGTACATTTATGCACACACACGCCCTGCCGCATATGAAAAATGGAAACGGGAAAAAAGTATTCTGAAAAAAGTGATGAGTATAAGTACAACTGAAAACAAGGGGGCCGTAAAACAAACCGAATAAAAAGAATTGAAAACAACAATGTACCAAGGTAATTTTGTAGAAATCAATTGAGACCCCACATAATGGTAAGAGAAGTGTATCTACTAGAATCATATGTAGTAAATCATGTCAATGTTATCCTACTGGGACCCACTGTCATATAGGCCACCAAGTCTCCTATTAAAGCATTGATTGTATACACGAGACACAACATGTGTGGGAGAATCCAGTGCAGGGGTGAGTAAAAAAAACTCAGTAAGGGAACCAAAAACATAATATAATGACAAAAATTAAACCCCCAATGTAAAGAACGAAGCATAAGCATCAAGTTATAGATTTATGTGCATGCCCAAAGCACATGCACGAAAAAGAAGGAAACTCACACTAGGTAGACATTTAGGGTAGTGAAAGAAGAATCATCAGTCACATCATCGAACACGTCAAATGCTTGAAAACTCATCCCATATCGATTAAAGTGGGCCTACCAAGTCAAACATATGTGTTTAACACTAACCTCAAAATTCTTAGGTACACCACTTCATCGCATACCATGGGCCTGCAAAGTCACAAAATAGTTCATCCCACAAATCATGTGCATCTAAGGTACTCCTCCTCACCATGTACCGTGGGAATGCATAGTACCACATAATTACATCCCACCATGGGCCTGAAAAGTCACAAATAAGTGCTTCCCATTAGGCCATAGTTGAGTCACACAGAGTCGAAAGATTGAACTGTTTCGGTCTTAGCCAGTCATAAGGTTTCGTATGTACAGTTCTTGGGAGAACGGCTTCTCAAGACATTATTTTCATCTCATCCCATATTAAAGCATCCACAGGGAATGCCAAATGACATTACTTGTGGAGAGGGTCACAAAACCATAAATTGATAATCAATCAGACTCCTGGATTTCTTGTTATTAGCGTTTTAGTAAATAGGGTCTAGTTGCATCTTGGTCGAGTCCGACCCAGTCAGACCGACCTGACCATCCCAGCCTGGGGATCCCACATATCTCACACTTTTTTCCAAATGACTTGACTTGGCCTAGTTTGGTTCGGATTCTGTATGGTCTAGCCATGATAGTGGGCCATCCCAAAGGGCTTTGCTGGGCCCGACCCAGTTTGGTCGAGGGTCCGACCTGCCGTGTCTCTTGGTGACCCCGTCTCGTCCGGACCAACACAAAAATGTGGTTATGGGATTCTGGTATAGGTTTGGACAACTAGGAATGGGACCAACCTGCTTCAACATGGGTCTAGCCCACCGGGCATGGGACCGGCCCGCTGGGTGCTGGAATGGCCAGACACACTATCTTGGGATGTGACCCGCTTAGTAGAGGAATGTCCCGAAAGCCTAAAGAAAAGTCGTGCAGGCGGCTGGTGGTGCGATCCTATGATGTGGCATCTAGATGTGTCCCCTCTTAGATAGCCCCACAGACATGGGACCATCCCCCTGTTTTGGTCAAACAACCACAACTGCTAGCTCATTCTGGTGGCCCATATGTGGGACACCCCTCTATATGGTTCCCTCCTAGCACCACATCACCCCGCGGTCACCTGACTGCAGCCTCCTACAACTATGGAATGCAGACGGGTGTTCTTCCATCATCCCACGATAGCCATAGTGCACCACTGCTAGAGACCACCACCTATTCTGGAACACCAGTGGTTCATTCAGTGGACCACCAGAGTTACTCTGTTGGTCTGTTTTCTATTCTGTTAGCGCCTACTGTCTCTGGGTAATGTTCTCTTTACCACGAAGGACAAAAATATAGATTACCATCAATTTGAATTTTTATCCACAGTGAATCCACCTAGTAGAGGGGCTCTTTAATTGTTTTTGTTGGTTCGTTACATCTGTGTTAGATGATTATAATCATGGGAGGTCAGGGGATTTTTGTCAAATCAACAAATTATAATTTAAACCAATGATTTTGTAAATCCCAAATAATATTTTCCTCATCATAAAAGAACTATTCATAGATAAACCTATTTTTGGGTTGATCCACATTTTTTTCTAGAATAATAATGGGGAAGTACATGCACAAATTAAAACCATGAGCTCGTTGATGTTCGTTGTCATGGTGCTTCATCCTTGAGGGTGAAAATTGTCAACAGTGTTGGTCGTTTATCCAGGTACATCTAAGTTGATGTTGTCCCACTAGAATTCAACGGTCATCATTAGGGAGGAAATCTTTATGAGGTTCGTCAACAAATCATCATTATTTAATCATAGTTCCACTAACATGTCAATATCATAAAAAGAAAAAATGTTACAGCATTTCTGTTACACCGTGATGTATTTTCTTTACGCTATTTCATTTATGAAATATCGTCAAATGTCATAATTCATTAAAGTGTCATTACGATGCATGTTAATGAGCCATTAATGAGATCCATTAATTCACCTCGTCACTGCCTCATCACTGCACTGCAGTGTTGATGCTCAACGGTGTAGAAAAGAAATATAATAACTTTTTTAAGATATTTTATTATTTTCCAAAAAGTTTAAAAAATAAATTTTCTATCCAACCCTTACTGGTCAATGGTAAATTTTTTAACAATATCTTGGGGTTACACATTCAATGGTTCCCTCATAATTATTATCCGAGCACAAGTTCAAAAGATAGAATATCTCACTGACATGTTTACTGAACATACAATAAAAAAGTTAAAAAAATAAATTTTCACCCTCAACCCATGTTGGTCAAGGTTAGGGTCCTTATAAAGAGGAAACACCCTCAAAAGAACAACAATACTTTCAAATTTTCAATCCAAATTGTTGTTTAAGAGTTATAAGGATTTTACTATAAAATAATTGTTACTAAATTATTTTATTTATAGCCAAAAAATAATTTCCACCATTGGACTGCACCATTCAATTTTAGTATCTTCCTAAGGAAAGAATACCCTCATGATATTAGTGGTGGTCTCAAATTTTTAATCTGAGTCACCATTTGTGAACTATAAGAATTTTAAAATTAAAATAATGTTATTTAATAAATTTATTTTCGGTTATACCATATTCAGTTTTTCTCATTGGAGGGCGGTGCCGACTAATATTAAGTCACGTCTACGGTGAACCTGCCATCCTGAATGCAATGGTGCCCCCATATTTTTGATCCGTGAAATTGTTATATAGTTATTACTGTTTTTAAGAATACCGCTCACTTCCACTATTTAATGCTTAACATTTATTTATAGATCATTATGGGAACCCATGCCCTCATAATCAAACACCATCTCACCTCATGGTCTCGATATAATTCCATAAAATTTAAAAAATATAAAAAAAAATTCCGAGACAAAACATTAAATATTATAAATTACATAAAAAACATTCTCAAATTTTAAGCTATTTATTTGATAAAGTAAAAAAACATATATAATAGTTCCTATAAATGATAGATAATATTTTCTAGATATTTAATTAATTAAATTATCAATTAAGAACACCAATGTAGTATGTGATTAATAAATCCTTGCATAATAGCCCTTAGATGAAAAATGTATAAAACTGAAAATATACTCTATGATATGTAAGAGTAAAATTGATGATACCTAAGGGTTAATTCTCTAATATGTAATATTTATTATGTACCTAAGGACATATAATCTAATAACATCATGAAGAACACTCTAATTAGTATGTGTCATTCTCATGATAGGTTATTGAAATTCCTTTTAAAAATATTGATATTTCAAGGTTGTATTTATTTTTTAATATAGATAAAAATGATATATGAGAAAATGATAATATTCTGTTAAATTTATTTATAATCACAATGATTAAAAAGAATATATTGATTCAGTCTATGTGTTAATAAGATGATTTTTACTCTATTTTTAGAAAATCATACACATTGAAGAGAGATATTGAGATGTTGCTAGGGTTTCCACACATTGAAAAGAGAGATAATTACATGAGTTATATTTAGGATGAGGTAAAGTCCATAGATGGTTCTTATAATTAATTATATGTTACTCCATGAAAGGATATCCATGATTTTGTAATCATTTAGCTGATAATATCATATTATCATAGTACTATAATTTGATACTCCAAATCATAATATTGATTTATAGGATGAAACTTATAATTCCACAAAATCATGAGAGGAATAGTTTCCCAACAAATTTAATGTTCTTATTCTTATAAATGTAGAAAATATATATTTATTATCACAATGTTTTTATGAAGGAAAAAATATGAGTCTCTTGGAAGCTAAAATGATGGTATTGTTGGGATGGTATTAAATAATAATAATGACATGGAGGATGTCATTAACATTATAAATTATAAATTTTTGATACCGATATTGAAGGAGATTTCCATGTTCATTAGTCATGCATATAATCCCATGATTAAAAATATAAATGTGTAATGAAAAATGGAGAAATTATTTAAAGAGAAAATAATTATTTAATATTGAAGAATAAACAATACATTTTAGAGTGTGAACCCAATGATAATAAGAAGAATATAACTTCTTTGTCATGGAATTTAGAGAGAAAAATGAATAAGGATATCCAAAAGAGAATTTATAAATTAATATATCCCTATAACATTGAAGATAAATAAAAATATAACAATTAGGAACAAGGGAAATAATTCCCTATTATATCTTGAAACCATAAAGATTAGAACAATGATTGAGAATAAGATTGATGTGAATGTAGTGATATTAATCATTCAATAATATTTAATCTCTTGGAATATTGTGATTGATTGGATATAAGAAGAATGACATATATGTTGACATAACATATTATGTTACAAATTTTAATGACACCAATTAAGGAATAATTTCGTATCCCATGATATTGTGATATGCAATTTGGAATGAATATTTTTTATAATGTTATCTACAGAGTGTTGTGGAATACTATATGTTTCTTGTATATTCTAACCCTAGACATTTAGATGATAATGAACCTGTTGGATACATTATAATGAACCTTTTTATAGACATTATAAACTAGAGACCCCAAATAAAGAACATGTCAGAAGATAATAAATTGTTTTTAGGATATTTCATATTGTATTATCAACTATAATTTACTCTGTATATATGTCTTGGACTATAAATGAATTTAACAATGAATAGCCATCAAAATTGTTTTAAATCCATGTAAAAATAGTTTCTTTCAACTCTTTTACATTCTATAATTATTTTTAAGAATATTATTTTAGATATCTTATAATTTAATCCATATATATCTTAACAAAAAATTTGGTATTTAACATTCATATGGATAATTAAAATATATTATTGTTTTGAAAAAAGGGTAACACTAATTCCCTCCAACTCTAATGTAATTAGATGATCCTGTAGTCTCTAATAAGAAAAAAAATGAAATTTTACCTCTTACCAATTTTTTTTGGCATTATGCCAAATATAAAATACATTTTATTACAATCAGTCATTATATATGAGAAATTAATTACTTAAATAAAATTATATATGCCTTTTTATATTTTTTTGAATAATAACAATTCATGATGTAATGAGTTTTTATATTTCACTTACTATCATAACATATATAATTAATATATTCTAAATATTTGTTATAAACATTGAATATATGATTTTCATGAAATATTAATTATTAAAAATTCGATCATAATCCCAGAAAACAACTTTCAATATAATCCTTATTTAAATGAATTCATAATGAAATTATATATTTTTATAAAATATATAACAATCAAAATACACATTATAATTCTTATATACAACCATATATAAATTTTTAAACTTCATTCAACATACCCTTTCATTTCCTTCAATGAAATTATTTTAGATATCTGATATTATATGTTTTTAATATAGTAATAGTGCAAGGGTTTTATCCTAATAAAAGACCACAAGGATGAAGATATTAATATTTTATTTTTTAATTTAAATAATATTTTATTTCTCATTTATATTTATTAATGATGTCCCATATTTCATTATCATAATTTCTTAATAGTTTTAACTAATTTTAAAATTTTCTATATTTATTAATTTATTTACTTCTATGTTGCATGTAATGAATGATATTAAAATATTAATTGAATAAAAATGAAAGGTGGATTATTATACCCCAATAATATATCACCCACAAAATTTTATTTATCATATGATAGTAGATTATGGTACATTTATGTCACTACATATTATGGTTCCCATGTTACTCCCACCAATTATTATTTTTTCATGTAAATTGATAAGGTGACATTCCCCAGTTCCATGTAATTTATCCTCATTATCTAGGATGAATATTGGTTATTCCTTGTAAGAGATATCATGGCATAAATGTACAATCATAGATCTGAGAACATGTAATAAATTTTGATATTATATCATAAAATGTGATACATGGAACACATCATGATCTTATTAGATGCTTGGTGAATGATCATATACATAAACTATATTCCTTATATGTTTAATAATCATGAATTGTAATTTCTTCCAAGGGAAAAAATTTATTTTCTAATATCATCATAGCATTAAAATGTTATATTTAAGGGAATATGTTTTCACCAAAATTAAACATCATATAACTCTTATTACTATCATCATTACACATTTATATACATTATGCAGATTTAATAAGTAGTGAAATACATTGAGTACTCTCAGGTATCCATTGATAAAGATCTCATCTCAATAGCTTTATTTTTATTATTTTATAATAATACGTTGTAGTACTACATCATGTTTTATAAAATTATTTATATTATTCCCTTTAAATAAAAATGTGACAACACTTTTAATATATCAAATATGCCAACATAAGATGTTGACCCCATCCACCTTTGATATCCATTGAGCTAGATCATAGTATATCTTTAAAGGATTAAATAGTTTTTTACGATAGAAAAATAGTTTTAGAGTAGTTAGAATAATTATATCATATATCTATATTAACTACAAATTATTGAATCATTGAAGGCATTGTGGTCAAGCTCAAATATCAATAAAATAAAATAGAACATTGAACATAGGGAAACCTGACCACATCGATTCTTGTTCACATATTTGGTCTTATATGAAATAATTCCATGTGTTATTCCTATTTGGGGATGATTAATTTTAAGAACTATATTTTTATAGCGGTAACATGTCGTCTATTGGACCTAGGATGTGTGTCCATACGAATGTGGTGGTACACCATGAAAATATGCATGATCATCTTTAAGCACATGGTTAAAATACACGGGAATATAGTCTTAGATATGGCAGGGGGATGAGGACATCACCAAGTGGTCAGATAGCCGAGGAACATCTTATGCAAAGGGTACACACCATTTCATATGAAATTTATACATAGACATGAATGGGAGAGGACACCACCATGAGTACAGATTATTTCAATGTTTTTGTGACATGGTGACATATCATGTCGTCTCTTTTTACTTACCGAGTACTCATAGGGTACATGGTCAGGGGATAGTTTCCATATAAAAATATTTTACTATAGGTACACATCATTTAATATCCTAGGATATTTCTATTTTATGCATATATGTCTCCTGGAATAGTATTGAGGCCCATGAGTAGCCTATATTTCGTAGTCCTCCATATAGAACATCATGGTGGCTATGGCCTTGTTGTGAGAGAGAAAATGCGAGATGAGTTTAGCAAGTCAGTATATAGAAACATTTAGACTGGTATCACTTGGCTGTATTTACATGTTATGTACTCATAATGTTGTAGTGTGGAATTTAACCCTCGTCATAATATTTAGGACCCCTCAATAAGATGATCTCAAATAATGTTTTTATCCCTTATGGATGAAGGGGTAAGATCCTCCACTACATCGACCTCCTGAGGTTTTGTTTGTGGGAGCTTCGTAACCTTAAGTAAATTAGTAGTGATTCCCCATATAGAAGGATAGTATAGAAGGGATTTTAATTTTTGGAATAAACTATACCCATCCTAGTGTGATGTTTCTATAGGGTTTGTGGCGTCATTGGATATAAAATACCCTACAAAATTTGGTTATAGTGGGGGGGGGGGGTTAATCATTATCCAAATGATAAAATAAATGGTAGTTGAATCCTTAATTGGTGTTTATGTTGTCTCATAGTAGTCCTAGAAAAGATTCCCAAACTATGAATCATGGATGTGAGGCTCAGTTGGGTTTGTGGTATCCCCAAATGGACTGGTTTGTGATATCCTATCAGAGAAATAGGATATATGGGTTACCATAAGGGGTTTAGGGTTCCCCCAATTAATTTTGTGTGTGTTACAATTTTCATGTCATTATAAATTAGGAGTTACCATATTTTGTTCAATGTTTCCTCTAGTATCCTTAGGTATGATCCATTTTTTATGATAAGAACTTCAGGGTTCCTTGAAGGGTTGGGGAATTATATCATCGAGGTTGAGTGAGATACCCAATTTGAGTATCAAGATCCTCTAGGATCTAACAATAATTTTTCGATGAAAATATAAATTGGTTTTTTATGCTTGGATGTTTTCCCCTTGGGATTGTGGAGATGGCCATCTGCTGATCGATTCCTAATGAAGCATGTTTTCTCAGTTGTGCCACCAATGATGAAATAAATAATCAGGATCAAGTAATATCAAATTGATGTTACATAAATTATGGAAAGGTTTTTTTCTAACGAGTTATATCTCATGGAAATGTTCCATCAGGTTAGTCTTGAATGCTGAAGTATGTTATCCTATATATTATAAAACCTTGACCCTTTCCTTGAATCATTTGGCTAGCTAAGTGGTTGGAAAAACTAATACATGGATTCAGAGAAGTGAAAACTTGGGTGAATATGGGATTCCATTTTGTGGTGTCACATATCTTTTATGACATTCCATGTTTATTAAGATGAGAAGTCTTGTAATGTTGTAGAGATTTGGTGGAGTGATTCATCTTCTACATGTGGGTTTTCATAAATGGCATGGTGTCATGTAAACTACCACCAATCATCCAATTCCATTCATTTTGGGTTTTGGGACGCCAATAGGGTTTTTTATACTACCAAATAAATGGGATTTTTTCACACATTTAATATATTTTTCTCAATTCATGAATTTTTATTGATTCCTAGGTCTACACAGAGCCAGGAAAGCTTATCAGGCTAGAAATACTAACACTTATACTAGTTCATGATCAACGTATGTTCCAATTGTTAAATTTGAAATCATAACCCTCCATCTTAGAATGTTGGATACTTTTTCAATTTTTTATGGGGTTATATTTTTTACATTTTAGTATATCAAGAAATTTTATGTGATCGGATTATCGGTATATTTTTTCATTCCATTTTTCTTCATACATTATAATCTATTTACTATTTCATGGAGATGTATATGTGTTCTTGTGTATAGTTACAATAGAATAGAGACTCACATGTGTGTAACATGACTACATGGTGGTAGTCCATATCCCCTAGCCTATAGGATGTGGACATAGGGAAGTCATGACTCGGGACATAGTGGGTCAGGTTGTGAAACTCATTCACAAGTGATTTTTTTATGGTCACTCCACAATAATGTGAATCTCCATAACAATTCAAATGGCCACCTATTATATATTTTTTATGAACTATGAGTGACATAATTCCAGGAACTACAATATATACAGTGATGATCATATTCATTAATTTATGTTTTGTATTTTATCATTTTTTACTCATAGTATGTAATATGTTGTCAAATTTAAGCCGCTTGAATGTGTCCTAACCACATGGTACTAAAATAAAATATATAGGACCCTGTCAATTTATTTAAACAATAAATCCTATGGTTAATGAAGATAGTCTGTAATATCACGACTCGTCCCCCAAGGCCCATGTCATAACTACCCAAATCCCTCCTTCTATAGACCTCCTGTTGGCGACTAGCACCGGAAAGGTGTATCCCTAAAATTGGATGGAATTTCCTTTAAACCTGTACACACAAAGACTTGGTACACATCAAAAGAAAACCACAATGTAAAACTAATGAAGTAATAATGTGAATTGAATGTAAGGGTCGAGTATACAACCAAACTAAAAGAGATATTACAATAGGAAACTAAAACATCACCTAAGATCATCTCAAAAGGATTCTAGATGAAGGGTGGTATAACTCATCACAATGGCTCTCTATGTCAACCATTTGCCTCTGTGAACCATCTGGTCATAGCTCCCAAAAATCCAGTAAATGATATCTGTCATCTGCACAAGACACAAAAAGGTGTTGGAAATACCCATGTAAGGGTGATAATAAAATTACCCAATAGGGACTCGAGACCCCCGAATGTCCTTCGTAATTAAAAAAGGAAAAACCCCAAAAAATGATCTCAATCACAAATAACAAATAAAGACTCAACTCAAACTAGGTATATAACTTAAGTACAGAAGTACAGATGATTAATCGTAAGCTAGGTCATCAAATTCTATTTAAAAGCTTTGCTGCTGACCCACACCAGATCGATAGATGCTGACCTACAATAGATTTCTAGATACTGACCCACATAGAATCTCTAGGTGCTGACCCACATAGGATCTCTAGTCATCAATCCACACGGGGTCATAACTCACTGATCAAAGATGGGCTTCTCTTAGTCTTGTCATCATTGGGTCATGCTACCTCTATTTCACATCGGGTCATAAGACAGCGATCCACATTGGGTCGTATGTCACCGATCCACACAGGGTCGTAAGTCACTGATCTACATAGGGTTGTTAGTCATTGATCATCGACAGGACACTCTTTGGCTTGTCCACGTCGGGTCACACTACTGGTGATCCACACAGTGTTGTAGGTTACATGATATCTTTCCACATGAACCCCACACATTGCATAGTTGATTTTTGGAGGATCTTCTCCTCAAGACGTCAGTCTTACCTCATCAACCGTGAAGTCTCAAAATGATTTATCTTGAAGAACCACCATGTTATAAGGCTTCGTGTGCAATAGATGACATGTAAATCTGACCCTCTGTCTGTGAGTTATAGGCATTTTAGTACCGAGGGTCCAGTTCGATTCGAGTACGATCATGCTCGGAAATACTCTAACATTATACAAAACCCATGTAGAGAACCTCAAGAAAACGTCCTCATCCTGAGGATTCAAGTGTGGTAGATGGTTTTTCAAAGATATATTTGATTTAGGACATATAGCCCATTAAGACGAAATAGGTTGTGAGCAGGTCCCGACCCGGTCCGACCAGACCCGACCCACTAGTCCATGTTCCACTAGGCCTAGCACAAAGGGAATGTACTATGGGCTCGGCCCACTGGCCATGCACTACGCCCGCTGGGACGCAGGCTCAGCCTAGCCTTCTAGGTCGCTCGACATACCTACCTCGCAAGTAGTGTGTGGCCGGCCATGTGGGTGTAGGGTTTGGCTCCCCTCCCGGATGGATGAAATGTCTATTTGGTTTTCAGTCAAAGTATCTAGTTAGTGCCACTCCACTTGGCCAGTCTGCATGGACCGATCATTTAGGGGACCCACAGGGAACCGGTCCTCCATCTACAATGAGTTAGAGTCGCGACCCTCCTCCTTGATGCACTATCTCCATCTTTGTTGCTGACAAAGGCCGGTTGCCCCCTGTCCATCGCGGCACCTATGGGCATCACTCATCATGGTGGCTAGTGAGAACCAGATGCCTCCTTCTCTAGTTGCTAGCGCTGCCACATCAGCGGAGATTCTACAAGCCTCCAGTGAAGTTCAAGAGGTCCGTTTTCTATCTCTACCGTAACTACATGCTACCCAGGATGCTTTTATCATTGTTTGGTCCCCACTTTCACCTTCGAGCCACAATGGTCATTCATCCACAATGAATGCAATCAAAACAATGGTGGTGGAGGACACATGACTTCTTTAGTTTGGCCTACACCCTCGACATTAGTGTTATAACAAGGGAAGGTTTTGACATCAACATTAGTAGTTGAAAAATAATACACTTAGAAATAATTAAAGACAAACCCTGCCATGAATTTTTTGGAAGGCTTTGAAGATGAGGTTGAAGGGTCTATGTCTGAAGGTGTTCATCAGCGTTCGTCGTCACCCAATTCGTGAAACGAACATCGCTCGATCACTGTTCTTCATTGGCATGTAATGTAATTATCATTTCATTAGAACCTCCTCTCGTAGATCTCCCAAAATACATACCCATTATTTGATTAAATTGGAGATTAATCTCTCACGTTGTGTTTAATATTATGGCATATTAATTAACCCAAATTAATGAGTCAATTAAACTAAAAACTTTTTTCAATAAAAAACCAAATAAACAATAGGTTCAAGACATTTAAATGTATATTAATTAACAATTGACGTTGCATTGTAGTCCCACTGCCATTTCTCAATAATTTTTAAATGAAAATAAAATAAACATTAGTTATTTTATTATTATTTTATGTAATGTCCAAAAAAATAACTTGTTTGTCTGACTTTTTCTAAACAATGTTAAGATTCCATTATGAGAATCTTGATGATGCGAATTCAACGATACCCCATAATTTCTAATCTGAGCACTGGTTCAAAAGATAGAAATCATAGCTCACATGTTTACTAAACATACATTAATAAATGTAAAAAAATTTATTCTGGGCTCTCCAGTCCTTGTAATCATATGCCATCAATTTTAACAAGCTCGTAAAAATCCCAAATAATCAGAAAATTATATATAAATTATGGGTATTAAAATTCTCCCCACATTAGAGATTTTCATCCCCAAAATCCAAAATATATCTAAGTTATCCAATGAGGGTATTGGGAACAAATTTGAATCTCTCTCTCCCATGTTCTCCCCCGGAGGTTCCAGTGATGACACCAAACTTACACCAGAGGAATAGACCACCCATGAAGGATTTGCTCCTATGAATACACTATATCCACTGGGAACTGCACGAATGTCACCCCATTATAAATGTCCAGGTCACCTCAATTGATAATGTGGGGCAGATCATGCATGTAACTCCTCAGCTACGACACGTAAAAAAATTATGCACCCATTAGATCTGTGGGGGAAGACCTAGTTGGTTTTCCACTTCGCCTATTTTATTATGGATCTGTATTGGTATGTTGAACCTCAGAGATAGCTTTTCACCCCAGAAGAATCTCTGCAATCCTCATTGGGGTGAGACTCATAGTAATACACGGTTTCACACCCCAAATACTAAGGGTCTCCATCTATTGTCGGCATAAGACTTATAACAACTTTGTACAATCTTCATTTTCTCCTAGATGATCATAAACTTCTATGCGGTATCATGTGCCAACTCTGGACACATAAGTGTGGACTCCACAGGGTCTGTCTAGCATAGAGGTGATCTACATGGTCGCACATACAAGGCCTCAAATGGAACCATGCCGATAGTTCAGTGATAACTATAGTTGTATGAGAACTCCACGAGGGATATGTGGTGATCCCAACTACTGCCAAAATCAAGGAACAAGCACGAAGCATGTCCTCAAGTGAATTTATATTTTGCACTTTAGGACCATCTATATAAGGGTGAAAGGCGGTTCTCACGAGTAGTTTAGTCTGGAATTCCACCTATAGTCCCATCCACAAATAATATGAAAAAAGATAATCACTATCTGAAATGATCATAAATAGAACCCCATGAATCCACACAATCTCATGTATGTAGAGGCATAAATATAACTCTACTTATCCCTACTCAGGGATGGTCAGAAAGTTGGATGACTTGGTGAGTCGGCCAACGATCACCCAGATAGAATCGTGGCCCCTGGACATATGTGGTAGCCCTATCACAAATCCTATGAAGTTTCCATCCCACTTCAACTCTGGCACTACAAGTGGATAAGTCATGCCTGCTGGAACCTGGTGCTTGAATTTCACTTGATAACATGTGAGGTATCATGAAACAAACTCTGCCAATGCAATCTTAATCCTTGTCCACCAGTACTGACACCAGAGGTCCTGGTACATGTTCACCACACTAGGACGTACCGCCAAAGGGGATGTGTGGAACTGTTTCAAAACCTCCTCTAGTAGTGTCACCAGTACCGTGTTGTGTCCATTGAAAAGGATAATGTGCTCCCCACCTTTAGGAAATCCTTCATGAGCATGTATTGATGATATCTGAGCATGTCAGGCCTCACAGTCAATGTCTCAAAGTTGTGCCTTCCTGAATAAATGAATGATTTGGTGAGTACCATTCATATACTTGAGGTAGAATTCTTTATTACTATCCTTAGAGGATAACTACAATGTGGCTATCTGCTCTGTCACCTCACACAGAAATTGTAAACAAAACCACCTACTGAGTGTGTCATCCCTAATGTTCCCCTCCCCATGATTGTAGACTATATCAAAGTCATAATCCTGTAGGAACTCCAACCATCACCATCATATCAGGATCATCTCATTATGTGAGAATGTATAACAGAGTCTTTTGTGATCATAGTAGATAGAAAATCATTGACCCATCAAATAGTTCCCCCACTTCTTCTTGAAAACCCATTTCAGGTAAGTGCAGATCATGGGTAGTGTAGTTCTTCTCCTGATGCCTCAAAAGATGTGAGTCGTAACTGATCAATGTTCATTCATGCATTAGTAATCATCCCAGTCTGGTCCCTGATGTATCACAATAGATTACATACCCAATTACATCTATTTTTATCCTCATGATGGAATAACACGTCAGTCTGTACATCAGCTCTTGGAAACTGTGCTGGAATCTCTTTATCAACAAGAATGGATAACCCTTTAGTGTGAAAGATGAAAAGGTTTCTTGTACTCTAGAAAAGTCAAATAAAAATCTTTGGTAGTACCCATCCAATCCCATGAATCTCTTCACCTCAGTCACACTCCTGGGTGGCTGTTAAGAATGCACTACCTCTATCTTCACTGGATCCCCTACAAATCCATCATCATAGATTACAGTCCTAGAAAGTGGAATTACTATATCCAAAACTGCCAATTCAATAACTTTCCAATAAAGTTGTTTCTCTCAATGTGTATCCCGAACTATAGGTAGATGTGTATCGTGATCCTCCTTTGATATCAAGTATATCAAGATGTCAACATTTAAAACCACCATTAAGAAAGGAAGTTAAGGATGAAATATCATATTCATGTGTCCTATGAAAACTTCTAGAGAATTGGTTATACTGAATGTTATCAAAAAGAACTCGTATTGGCTATACTAGCATCTGAATTCTCTCTATGTTACGTCCTCATACCATTCCATAAGATGATGATAACCAGATCTAAGGTCAATCTTACAAAACCACTGAGTCCCATTTTGTTCATCAAATAGATCATAAATCCTAGGGAGTGGATACTTGTTTTTCACATTCACCAAATTTAGGTGCTAATATTCTACGCAATGTCTCAAACTCCTATATGACTTCTTGGAAAATGATATCAGGGATACAATGGAGAAACACTAGGTCATACGAACACATTACCCTGCCATTCCCCCAAATGTACCCTTGACCCACAATTCTCCACTAGATATAACGACCCATACTTTAAATACATTGTTAATACTTCAAAATTGAAGCACACTTATTACAACATATGACAAAACCACAAAGGACCGTATAGTTATAGTGTCTTTAGAAACTGGGAAACATAAACAACTGGTTCATAAATCTTCTACAGTGTCTCCCATTTATTTCATCATATCTAGGGTCCCTTTTAGCATATTCTACTTAATATCCATCTTCCTGACCTAGGGAAAAGAAAACATAAAAGGGTGAGCTCAAATGCTCAGCAAGGGCAAATAAAGGAAATAAAAATCATATCATATCTTTTTGAAAATCATAACCTGCAAAAGAGATCATAATATCTTAACATGGAACAAATCATAGAAGTGAAAATGAGATCCCCATAATCATAACATGAAACTTGAATCTTTGTGGCATGCACACATAACATGGAAAATCATTTCTTGTTAGTCGTGACTCATTGCCAAGACTATCTTAGTGGACAAAGTCCTTTTCTGAACCGAGTTCACTCCTCGTTTTAGTCATGTATCACTGAACTGAAATAACCTTCCATTCCAGCCATGTATATCTCATGAGATATAAAATCTTTACCCAATGCATTGGAGGGAGATATAGGTCCCACCCATCTTATAATTATTCCTTTCTTATGTGTGCCACATAATCATAAATCATACATCATTGCATAACCCATGTAATGCAAATTGGAATCTTAAACATCATGACATCATAAAACAATTCATACAAGATAAAGGAATTCATAAAAATAATTCAATCACAGCATGATCAAATCAATTTAATAATAGGGATAAAAATAGAACCCTTTATTATCTTAGATGGAAAATAATTTTGATAAAACACTTGAACTCCATTCTTGAGGAAAATATCATTTCTTCTTCAAAAAAACATTTTTCCTTTCATAACATGCCATACGACTTTAAAATAAAAGAATTTGATTATAAATAAACTTGAAAACTTGTAAAAGAAGCTTCTTGGAAATAATTTTTTAAAAATCCATTCATGCCGTATAAGTTAAAAAAATATTCTTCGTACTTTTGTCGGAAAAGTCAAAAAGTACCTCGTACGAAAAATGACAAAAGATTCCTTTCACCGAAAGGTAAAAATGGATTTAAACAATTGTAGGTGGATGGAAATAATATTACATATTGATGAAACATGGATGTGGATGATAAAATACACCCCAGTAAATACTTACGAATAAACAATCTCGGATAAAAATGAGATTGTGATATTTCCCTTACCATAGGTCCGATTTGCTTTATACGTGTCCGAAGCTCCTGTATAATGGTTTAAATAATGTTATTGACTTATTCCAGAATCATACATATTTATATGATATCATATATGGTCATATTCTTAGCTTCTAGTTAGTAATATTTCATTGTTACTTGTTACTCGGGTCTTTATTGCCTTTTGTTCTTATGTGTGTTTTTTCGAATAAATTCTTATTCTTCTTTTAAGGTTATTGATACCTTATATCCATAATGATATTAGTGTAACATATATCATATTTATTCATTCAATTCATTTATATAATTATTATGTAATGATGATCATGTAGAACGAGTCGCTTCACATCGTGGAGACGGTATTCTGTACGTACGCACGAGTGATGATATCGTTCCTATGATCCTGGAATTGTATTGGAGTATATATATATATTATTTCAGTATCAATATTACTTTATAATAATCATAAATAGTTACTCATTACACCATTATACCCATCCTTGTAAAGTGATGGTGGAAAATAGATTACACCACGGCGTGGAGACGGTATTCCGTACGTACGCACGCGCGGTGATTTCATTTTTCCATAGGATGGATAGAAGGTGAATTAGGGTTGTTTCATATTTATAATAACATATCAGTATGTAAGTAATACTGATGTTATTACTTTATCATGAAACAACTAAAGAATAAGAAGTTGATGAAGAAAGAAATTGAAAAGATCGGTAATGGATATTACCTCTTCTTTGGAACGCTTCTTTGAATCCTCCACTTAGGGAACTAATATTGGTCTTTGAAGAAGACCAGGACCTCTAGGATTATTATAGGGAAGTGGAGAGGAGAAAATGTCAGGGGTTGGCCGAGCTTGAGTGCTCAATTTGGTGTGAGAAGGAGGGGGAGGAGGTGCCCTTTTATAAGGGAGGAGAGGGGCACCTTAGGAATATCTCAAAATATTATTTTATATTAAAGTCAAAATCGGTTTATAATGGTTCCAAAGGGTCTTAGTTCTAAGATAAAGTGGGGAAGGGTCGAAAGCCTATCAAACTATATGATTTAGACAAGTTTAGGGTATTATATTAACCTTATCAATTAGATTTAACTCTAAGTTAAATAATTTAACTTTTACCATGTCTTTTTGTTTTCTTTCCCTATATGGTTAATAAACTTACTATAACATGCCAAACGAATCCCAAATTGTTTATTATTAATATATATATCCTTATCTAAGTCATTTGGCCGAACCTTAGATTTTTAGGAATAAAATAACAATTAATAATATAATATTTTATTTAAAAACTATTTTGTGTCAATTTTGACACTATTTGATATATGATTTTTGTGAAAGTCATAAAAGAATTATATGTTCGAACCAAGTTGATTAAATCAACACTAATATATCATAGTAACCTAGAAAATTTGTGTAATTCATAAAAAGTCTCAAATTACATTTATTGTGGTGTTTATAACATCAATTATGTCAATATTTCATAAATAAGATAATTATTGCATCATAATTGTGTCATAAATAAATTAAATTATTTATTGTCTAAAAATTATAAATAAAATACCATTATGTAGGAAATCTTTTTAGCTTTCTAATGAATATTTATAGTCGAATTTATCTTATGCATAACCCCATATTAAAAATGATTTACTTATTAAACATTGATTTTAACTATTTTAACCCTTCTTTAAATAAATTAATAATAAATGTCCTAATCTAATCCAAGTGGTCCTAAATGGTCATATTTTATTCATAAGGTTGTTTTTGGTCGATTTACACTTATCCGATAGAATTAGGACATGTGTTAGGGTAATAGTAATATCATATTTACCCTCAGTTACCCTATTTACTATTAACCGCGGTAAAAAAAGTAAAAAGTTACTATTCACCAAAAAAATATTTTTATCTCATTGAACCACATTTTACATACTGATATAAACCGTTTCTGTCGTATTTTCGAAATTCCATTCACAGAAGAGGTAAAATTAAGTTTTATGCAAAATTCAGTTTTTAACCTACCACTTAGTGGTTTCACTATTCATCAAAAATTGAATGTTTTCAGAAAAATACCAAAATTTTACCCTAGGCTAATTTCGGTATTCCGAATCCAAAAATGAAGTCCATTTTAAACAATAAAATTTATAAAATTTCAAAAAGTGGTTATTACTATTCATAACGGCTAGTTTTAATAATATTTTAATAGCATATCGTTGTTTAGTGAAACTCGGTATTGCGTACGACGCAAGCTATCGAGGAAGGTCGCAATTGCGTGTAAAGTAAGCCAAGCTAGTATGTAGTGAAATATTCCTTTGATGATATATAAAAAACAAAATATTACTCATAAAAATATCGGGTGTTACATTCTACCCCCCTTAAAAATAATTTCGCCTTCGAAATTCGTCACTTTGTAACAAACAGATTAGGATACTTCTCCCTCATCATATCCTCAAGCTCCCATGTAGCTTTTTCAAGTTGGTGGTTCCTACATAAAACTTTCACCAATCGGGTGTTCTTGTTTCGTAGGACTTTTTCGCTACGATCCAGAATCTCTATCGGTTGTTCTTCATAAGAAAGATCTTGCTCCAGCGGTACAACATCTGAGCTGAGTACGTGTGAAGGATCAGGTATGTACTTTCTCAGGAGAGATACATGGAACACATCATGAACATGAGAGAGATTCGGTGGAAGTTCCAATCGGTAATCTACCATCCAAACATGATCCAGTATTTCGAAAGGACTGATATATCTAGGGCTCAACTTCCCCTTCTTTCCAAATCTCATAACCCTCTTCCAGGGAGATATTCATAAGAACACATTATCACCCACTTCAAACTCTATGCCTTTTCTTCGGTTGTCGGCATAACTTTTCTGTCGACTCTGAGATGCTCTTATGTGTTGTTGAATAGATCTAACCTTTTCTGCCATTTCATCAACGAGATCAGGTCCTAACAGCTTTCTTTCCCCAAATTCATCCCAGCAAGTTGGAGTCCTGCATTTCTTTCCATAGAGAGATTCATAAGGAGCCATCTGAATACTGGAGTGAAAGCTATTATTATAAGAAAATTCCACCAAAGGTAGGTGTTGATCCCAACCTCCTTTGAAATCCATAGAGCAAGCTCTCAACATATCTTCTAGGGTTTGAATTGTTCTCTCAGACTGACCGTCTGTCTAGGGATGATAAGCAGTGCTGAAACTCAACTCTGTATCCAGAGTATGCTGAAGACTTCACCAAAACTTCGAGGTAAATCTCGGATCCCGATCAGATATAATAGAAAGTGGTACTCCATGCAATCTTACCACTTCCTTTACATATATCCTGGCAAGCTGATCTAGAGAGAAATCCTCTCTAATAGCAATGAAGTGTGTAGACTTTGTAAGATGATCAACTATGACCCAAATAGCATTATTGCCTTTGGATGTTTTAGGAAGTCCTGTGAAAAAGTCCATAGTGATGTTTTCCCATTTCCATTCGGGTATGGGTAATGGTTGTAACATCCCCTTAGACTTCTGTCTCTCAGCTTTAACTTGTTGACAAACCAAGCATCGAGAGACATATTCAGCAACATCTCTCTTCATGCCATCCCACCAGAAGTACTCTTTCAGGTCCCTATACATCTTCGTGCTTCCAGGATGAATAGAGAATGAAGAACTATGATCCTCATCCAGCAGCTCCTTCTTTAATTCGGGGATGGGAGGAACACAAACACGATTCCTGAACTTTATTATCCCATCACAATCAAGGTTGAATTCAGGAACATTTCTCACCTTCTTTTGTAACTCGACATCTTCTTTCTGTGCCTCCTTAATCTTCGCATGTATAGATGGTTGAACATTCATTTGAGAAAGATAAGATTTTTCCCCTTCCATTATAATTCCAAGATCCATCTTTTGTAAATCCATAAATATTGGATCCTTTGTGATCCCCATCATGGATAAACTAGCATGGTCTTGTCGACTTAATGCATCTGCCACCTTGTTTGCTTTCCCAGGGTGGTAATGGATTGAGCAGTCATAATCCTTAATCAGCTCCAACCATCTTCTTTGACGCATATTCAACTCCTTTTGTGTGAAAATATACTTTAAACTTTTATGATCAGTATAAATATCACACCTTTCACCATAAAGGTAATGCCTCCAAATCTTTAATGCAAAGATTACAGCAGCCAACTCCAAATCATGAGTTGGGTAATTTTGCTCATGGATTTTCAACTGTCGTGAGGCATAAGCTATCACCATATCATTTTGCATAAGAACACACCCCAATCCCTTCTTGGATGCATCACTGTAGATCACAAACCTTTCTCCACTACAAGGCAGTGTGAGCACAGGTGCACTGGATAACCTTCTTTTCAACTCCTTGAAATTCTTTTCACATTCCTCTGTCCAGACAAACTTAACTCCTTTCCGAGTCAACTTGGTGAGTGGATTAGATAATCGTGAAAATTTGTTTACAAAACGTCGATAATATCCAGCCAAACCAAGAAAACTTCGTATCTCAGTTACTGTTGTTGGGCTTGACCATCTTTTGATAACCTCTATTTTTGCGGGATCCACAGATATCCCCTCTTTTGAGATTATGTTACCCAAAAATGAAACTTTTTGAAGCCAAAATTCACACTTGGTAAATTTGGCATAAAGCTTCTCCTTTCTCGGGGTCTTCAATATAATTCTAAAGTGATCTTCATGCTCTTCCTTGCTCATTGAGTAGACAAGAATATCATCTATAAAGACTACCACAAATTGATCAAGATAGTCTCTAAAGACTCTATTCATTAGATCCATGAAGATAGTAGGGGCGTTAGTAAGACCAAATGGCATCACTATAAATTCATAGTGTCCATAACTTGTACGGAAATCTGTCTTTGGTATATCCTCCCTTTTGACCCTTAATTTATGATACCCTGAACGAAGATCAATCTTGGAAAAGTATTGAGCTCTGCGTAGTTGGTCAAATAAGTCATCAATGCATGGGAGAGGATATTTGTTCTTGATAGTGATCTTGTTAAGTTCTCGATAATCAATGTGGAGTCTCATTGATCCATCTTTCTTCTTAACAAATAGAACAGGTGCTCCCCAAGGTGACGCACTAGGGCGTATGAATCCCTTATCAAGATTCTCTTGGAGTTGCTTCTTCAATTCCTGCAACACAATTGGGGCCATTCTATAAGGTGTCTTTGAAATTGGCAAAGCACCCGGAACGAGTTCTATTGAAAACTCAACTTCACGATTTGGTGGAAGACTCGGTAATTCCTCCGGAAATACATCATCAAACTACCGTACAATGGGCATATTGTTAATCGTGAGTTTCTCACCAACCATTTGAGATAAATAACCTTCATTTAGTGGAATCAATACCCATAAGATGGAAGAAATTTCCACTGTAAGGTTATGTTCATCCTTGCATTGATAGACGATCGTAGATTGATCTGGAATATGAAATGTGAATTCCCTTCTTTGGAAATTGATATGAGCTCCATGTAGAGAAAGCCAATCCATGCCAAGAATCACATCAAATTCCACTAAAGGAAGGATCACAAGATTTGCAGGAAGCACTTTCCCACAAACTTCGATCGGAGAAGAATTATAAACTTTTGATGCGACTGTTGTGGCATTAGGTGTTGTCACATCTAACTCAATATCTAATTGTTGAGGTAGTACGGTGATACCCTTAGAAAATTTTTCAGAAATAAAAGAGTGGGTGGATCCAGAATCAAATAAAACATTTTCTACTTTAGAGTGGATGGTATGTGTACCTTTCACCACTTCGTTATCGTACTCCACATCGCTGATAGAAATTTCATGTGACATTCCTTTGTCTTTAGCCTTAAGATTTTGTTGACGTCGACCATCATCATCAACCCTTGGATTTGGGCATTGATTGGCATAATGCCCCATCTCCTTGCACTTAGAACATTGAAGTGTAGTAGGTTCATTCTGTGTATCCCTTCCTTTGTTTGCATCATTAGACATCTTCTTCCCATTATCGCGGCATTAAAATGCCCGATGACCTTACTTTCCACATTTAAAACATTTACTTGTCCCTTTAAGACAACTCCCTCCATGTTTCTTTCCACACTTTGAGCATAAGGTAAAGTACATCTTCTTTTAAGTGTTCTCTTTATATTTTTCTTTGAATTCCATCTTCCTCTTCTTATCAAACCCATGTGACTGATGGGTTACTCCAATCTCCATCTCGACTTTGAGAGCACATCGAACGATTTCCTCGTAGCTATTGAAGTCCCTTATGGCTAAAGCCCTTCGAAGACTTGGTTTTAATCCACTAAAGAATCGATCGATCTTACTCTCAGGTTGGATAATAATACCAGAAGCGTACCTTGCAAGTCCTGTAAAATTTTCTTCATAGGTACCAACAGATTCATCATCCCTTTTCTTCAGTTCAAGAAACTCTTTCTCCATCTTTGTTCGGAGAATACGAGGGAAGTACTTATTGAAAAATAAGTTCTTGAACTTGTTCCATTCCATAGACCCAATTTCATACCTTTGCCTCGTATTCTTAATAAGATTCCACCATTGATCAGCATCTCCGTCCAAACGATACACTACTAGGATGACTTTATCATGGTCAGAACATTGAAGAACTGAAAATAACTTTTCAGTAGTACTTATCCATTTTTCAGCAACTAATGGATCAGTAGACCCGCTGAAAGAAGGTGGACGCTGCCTCATGAAGGATTCAACAGAATGTTGCTCCTTCCTTTGCTCGTTTGGAAGTCCTGTATGATTCATAGCTTGAGAAAGTTGTGTGAGCATGGCTACAAGATTTTTCATTCCATCTCCCATATCGTTTGGCTGCTCAGGGGGACAATCATTGCATTGCCCATCGCATTCCGCATTAACACGGTTCCTTCGGGTTCCAGCCATTGACTAAAACTAAGAAGAATAGTGTGAGCAACACTAATTATAATAGGAAAACCACATAATCAAGGATAAAATTTCACACTTATGGTTTTATACTAGGGTATTCATGGCCATTTCTAAAACACTAAGATTGTGTTATATGCTTAGACTTATCCTTAGGGTTCTTACTAAGGCTTTCACATCCTAGTTTCCAAAGGTTGACTATACCTTTCCTCTGATACCAACTATAACGACCCATACTTTACATACATTGTTAATACGTCAAAATTGAAGCACACTTATTACAACATATGACAAAACCACAAAGGACCGTATAGGTATAGTGTATTTAGAAATTGGGAAACATAAACAACTGGTTCATAAATCTTCTACAGTGTCTCCCATTTATTTCATCATATCTAGGGTCCCTTTTAGCATATTCTACTTAATATCCATCTTCCTGACCTGGGGAAAAGAAAACATAAAAGGGTGAGCTCAAATGCTCAGCAAGGGCAGATAAAGGAAATAAAAATCATATCATATCTTTTTGAAAATCATATCCTGCAAAAGAGATCATAATATCTTAACATGGAACAAATCATAGAAGTGAAAATGAGATCCCCATAATCATAAAATGAAACTTGAAACTTTGTGGCATGCACACATAATCATGGAAAATCATTCTTGTTAGTCGTGACTCATTTCCAAGACTATCTTAGTGGACAAAGTCCCTTTCTGAACTGAGTTCACTCCTCGTTTCAGTCTTGTATCACTGAACCGAAATAACCTTCCGTTCCATCCATGTCTATCTCATGAGATATAAAATCTTTACCCAATGCATTGGAGGGAGATATAGGTCCCACCCATCTTATAATGAATCCTTTCTTATGTGTTCCACATAATCATAAATCATACATCATTGCATAACCCATGTAATACAAATTGGAATCTTAAAGATCATGACATCATAAAAAAAATCATACAAGATAAAGGAATTCATAAAAATAATTCAATCACAACATGATCAAATCAATGTAATAATAGGGATAAAAACAGAACCCTTTATTATCTTAGATGGAAAATAATTTTGATAAAACACTTGAACTCCATTCCTGAGGAAAATATCCTTTCTTCTTCAAAAAAACATTTTTCCTTTCATAACATGTCATACAACATTAAAATAAAAGAAGTTTATTAAAAATAAACTTGAAAACTTGTAAAGGAAGCTTCTTGGAAATAATTTTTTAAATATTCATTCATGTCGTATAAGTTAAAAAAACATTCTTTGTACTTTTGTCGGAAAAGTCAAAAAGTACCTCGTACGAAAAACGACAAAAGATTCCTTTCACCAAAATGTAAAAATGGAATTAAACAATTGTATGTGGATGGAAATAATATTACATATTGATGAAACATGGATGCGGATGATAAAATACACCCCAGTAAATACTTACGAATAAACAATCTCGGATAAAAATGAGATTGTGATATTTCCCTTACCTTAGGTCCGATTTGCTTTGTACGTGTCCGAAGCTCCTGTATAATGGTTTATATAATGTTATTGACTTATTCCAGAATCATACATATTGATATGATATCATATATGGTCATATTCTTAGCTTCTTGTTAGTAATGTTTCATTATTACCTGTTACTCGGGTCTTTATTGCCTTTTGTTCTTATGCGTGTTTTGCCGAATAAATTCTTATTCTTCTTTTAAGGTTATAGATAAATTATATCCAGAATGGTATTAGTGTAACATATATCATATTTTTTCATTCAATTCATTTATATAATTATAATGTAATGATGATCATGTAGAACGAGTCGCTTCACATCGTGGAGATGGTATTCCGTACGTACGGACGAGTGATGATATCGTTCCTATGATCGTGGAATTGTATTGGAGTATATATATATATTATTTCAGTATCAATATTACTTTATAATAATCATAAATAGTTACTAATTACACCATTATACCCATCCTTGTAATGTGATGGTGGAAAATAGATTACACCACGGCGTGGAGACGGTATTTCGTACGTACGCACGCGCGGTGATTTCATTTTTCCGTAGGATGGATAGAATGTGAATTAGGGTTGTTTCATATTTATAATAACATATCAGTATGTAAGTAATACTGATGTTATTACTTTATCATGAAACAACTAAAGAAGATGAAGTTGAAGAAGAATGAAATTGAAAATATCGGTAATGGATATTACCTCTTCTTTGGAACGCTTCTTTAAATCCTCCACTTAGGGAACTAATATTGGTCTTTGAAGAAGACCAGGACCTCTAGGATTATTCTAGGGAAGTGGAGAGGAGAAAATGACAGGGGTTGGCCGAGCTTGAGTGCTCAATTTGGTGTGGGAAGGAGGGGGAGGAGGTGCCCTTTTATAAGGGAGGAGAGGGGCACCTTAGGAATATCTCAAAATATTATTTTATATTAAAGTCAAAATCAGTTTATAATGGTTCCAAAGGGTCAAATTTCGAAGCTAAAGTGGGGAAGGGTCGAAAGCCTATCAACCTATATGATTTAGACATGTTTAGGGTATTATTTTAACCTTATCAATTAGATTTAACTCTAAGTTAAATAATTTAACTTTTACCATGTCTTTTTGTTTTTTTTCACTATATGGTTAATACACTTACTATAACATGCCAAACGAACCCCAAATTGTTTATTATTAATATATATATCCTTATCTATGTCATTTTGCCGAACCTTAGATTTTTAGGAATAAAATAACAATTAATAATATAATATTTGATTTAAAAACTATTTTGTGTCAATTTTGACACTATTTGATATATGATTTTTGTGAAAGTCATAACAGAATTATATGTTCGAACCAAGTTGATTAAATCAACACTAATATATCATAGTAACCTAGAAAATTTGTTTAATTCATAAAAAGTCTCAAATTACATTTATGTTGGTGTTTATAACATCAATTATGTCAATATTTCATAAATAAGATAATTACTGCATCGTAATTGTGTCATAAATAAATTAAATTATTTAATGTCTAAAATTTATAAATAAAATACCATTATGTAGGAAATATTTTTATCTTTCTAATGAATATTTATAGTCGAATTTATCTTATGTATAACACTATATTAAAAATGATTTACTTATTAAACTTTGATTTTAACTATTTTAACCCTTCTTTAAATAAATTAATAATAAATGTCCTAATCTAATCCAAGTGGGTCTAAATGGTCATATTTTATTCATAAGGTTGTTTTTGGTCGAATTACACTTATCCAATAGAATTAATACATGTTTTAGGGTAATAGTAATATCATATTTACCCTTAGTTACCCTATTTACTATTAACCGCGGTAAAAAAAGTAAAAAGTTACTATTCACCAAAAAATTATTTTTATCTCATTGAACCACATTTTACTTACGGATATCAACCGTGTCTATCGGATTTTCGAAATTCCATTCATAGAAGCGGTAAAATTAAGTTTTATGCAAAATTCAGTTTTTAACCTACCACTTAGTGGTTTCACTATTCATCAAAAATTGAAAGTTTTCAGAAAAATACCAAAATTTAACCCTAGGCTAATTTCGGTATTCCGAATCCAAAAATGAAGTCCATTTTAAAAAATAAAATTTATAAAATTTCAAAAAGGGGTTATTACTATTCATAACGGATAGTTTTAATAATATTTTAATAGCAAATCGTTGTTTAGTGAAACTCGGTATTACGTACGACGCAAGCTGTCGAGGAAGGTCGTGATTGCGTGTAAAGTAAGCCAAGCTAGTATGTAGTGAAAGATTCCTTTGATGATATATAAAAAACAAAATATTACTCATAAAAATCCCGGGTGTTACACTAGAGCCATCCGATGTGGTGGTATATATGTCAGTGACATCACATTGTATTGTTGGATGTATAAGTATACCTATCTATGATGAGTTAGTACCTGAACATCATGGGAAAGGACATCAATATACTGGTCCAGAAATACATGATAAGTCAGACTCCTCTTGTAAACTACTGTGATGGTAAGGCTAGCCAACATATGAGTGATCATCTGTACCCTCATCCAAAAAAGTACATTCTGAGCTTAAATGGTTACCTTCTCACCAATGATGGAAAACATGGTCCCTTCCTCTCAGTCACACCACAAAATTCGTCTAATACATCCTCTCAGAGCATGGATTGTTGATTGATAGTCTATACCCAAGATGACAGCGTAGGCCTCGACGCTGCTGCTCAGAGATCCCAACCAAATCTCCCACCTCATAGAGTAAGCTCACACTATTGGAACTAGTTCGTAATCATCAAATCCTCTCCTATAATTATATCTAAAAGTATGGAATGAGCCAATGGATTTATTAGAATCAATGAGCTCCGAATGAGAGAAATGGAAATAAAAGAGTGACTAGAACCTGTTATTATAAGAATTGTAGCTAAGTTGGAGTAATGAAGTTCATACCTAGAAGTATCTATATAGAACCATGATCATAAGTCACAACTTCCTAGAGATGAGCTCGTCTCTATCCACCTACCCCCTATTGTAGGGGTGGACCACCTAGGGGTAGTGGTGGTAGAACCTCAAATCGTCACCCACTACTTCCTGCTCGACCTGCTTCCCAACCACATCCTCCTACCTATAGACCTCCTCACACGAATCATTATCTTTGCCTTGGGGGTCCCTTGACTGTGTTATGATCGTCGGTGCGACAAGGTGGGAATCTACGAGCCATGTGACCCTGCCCGCCGCACGTATTGCAAAATATGCTCCCCTATTGACCTCCTCTATCCCAAGAGCTCTAAACCTCTGACCCTACATATCAGGGTCGTCCACTGGAAGTTCTGGCCCATTTGGGCCTCTGCGTCATCTTCCTACTACCTATTGTTGATAACTCGTCTACCTTTCATCTGATGGTAGCTCTCCCCGTCAGTGCCTACTCAGCTAGGAAGCCTTCACCAATAATGCTCGCTCGAGGACTCCATACAATGTCAGGATATTTGGTGATATCATCGACACTCTAATCTCTAGTCAAATACCATTCTCAAAGGTCCTTCCCTGATGAATGGGTCTCATACCATGTCGGTGGAATAACGTGAGAGGTTAGTGAATCTCAATGAGTACTGGGCCAATATCAGGATTCCATTCTATGAGTGTAGGAGCTCTTAAATACACATAGAGCATAAATTCACTGCAATGATCTCTGTATTGGGTAGTCTCTTAAATACCAATGAGCTGAGGGTCACCTCATCATGCAACTGGAGTGTCATGCTCCAAAATCTTCGTTTGTTCCATGAAAGAGTCTACCATCTAGGATCACCATCTGAACTACTGGTGTCCCAACTAAGCAGAAAACCCATGCCATAGCCTCCATCCAATCCTCAACTGCATGGAGATCATTCACACCTCAAAAAACATATAGGCCTCTGCTGCTAGAACTTGTGTGATGCGCTAAGTTAGTGTGAACCGTCTGCTGAGGGGGTTACATGAAACTACATCCCTATGGGTAGCGGTGTTGCTAGTACACCACCTGAAGGTACCATCATTGTAAGAAGGCCCCGCACTGAAGCCTCATCGTTAAATGGGCCATCATCATGAACTCCATCTAGAATCCAAGCTGGATATCTATATGGTGGAATCCTATAATGAAACAGATGTTCAATGATCAATAAGTTATTACTGGTATGATGACACTTAAGACATCAAAAGAAAAAGAATTATAAACAAACACACTTATTGTTTTTGTGTATCAAGTTGGAAATTAGAACTCTTGGTCCTTGTGTATTGGTAGGTCTTCCGCCACACCAAAACTAGAATCCCCTAACTAAAAACCATACCCAATAAAGATAGCAATATTTCCCATTGAAAAGATCAATGTATTATTTCTTTGATAGAACCGAATCCTTGTATTCCACTTTGTCACGACCCATCCCTTGGTGCCGAGGTTGTGACTACCCCATGTCCACCTACTATAGGCTAGGGGTTGGGGACAATCACCAGAAAAAAGAATCCCTAAAATGGAAAGGCATTTCCTTTAAACATGTTCACACACATACTAGGTACACAATAAAAGAAAACATTATAGTAAAACGGTTGATGTGAAAGTGTGAACTGAATGTATGTGCCCATTATACATGCCCAACTCAAAGAGGTGATAAATTAGAAAAAGAAAATATCTCCTAAGATAGTTTACCAAAGATCCTACCTGAATAGTAGTTACAACACAACATTATAATTCTCTATTTAAACCATTCACCTCCATTCACCATCTAGTCCTAGTTTCCAATCCTCTGTCAAAGTTTCCCAAATTCTTCATAAGACACAACAAGGTGTGAGAAAATCCTATGCAGTGGTGAGTATATAAATACCGAGTAGGGAACCTGAGACCCCCGATGGTCTCATAGAATACCACAAAAGAAAAAACAAAAAAGAGTGATCTTAATTATAATTTAAAAGGAAATACATAGCTCAAACTAGGTATATAACATATGTACAGAAGTACATGATATTAGTCCTAAGTCTATATCATTTTATTCTATTGAGAGGTTTTATTGTTGACCCACACATGATCAATAGATGTTGACACATATATGATCGCTAGATACTGTCCCACATAGGATCGTTAATTCATGACCCACACCAGATCCCAGGTTTTCAATCCACACATGGTTTTAAGTCGCTAAAATGCTATGGGTTTCTATAATGTTGGTTCTCATTGGGTCGTGTTACTGCTGATCCACCCATGGTATTAAGTCATCAATCTACACAGGGTGGTAGGTCATTGGTAATTTCATTGTCAAATGTCACCGATCTACATAATGTAGTATGTCAATAATCCTAAACAGGCCACACTATGGATGGTCCACATTGGGTCGCGATACTGATGATCCACATAGGATTTTATGTCGTCGATCCACAAAGGGTCGAAAGCTACATGACAACCACCCATAGGATTCTCATACATAGAATATTTGATTCTGGGAGGATCCATTCCTCAAGAAATTAGTCATACCTCAACCATTATTTAATCTGATGAAGAAGTATCCCGAAGAACCACCATTTAATATGGGTTCCAATGCAAATGATGGTGCACCAATCGGATGCTCGGTCTATGAGTTATAAACATTTTCGTGTTGGGTCCCCAATTGGATTTGAGTCTGATACAGCTTAGTCATAATCCATCATTATCCAAATCCCATGTTGAATGTCCCAAAAGGGCTGCCTCATCTTAATGTTATTAACATCATAAACGGTTCGTAAAATGGAAGTCTGATTTAGGAGATATAAACTTTTATGTGAAACTGGGTTGTAAGCGGTTCCAGGTCTGGTCCGACCTAGTTAGACCAACCCTACACAATCCACCAGGTATGGACTTGGCCCACTAGGCTGCTGGAACTACACGACCTTCTAGATGGGTGCGTGGGTTGTCTCTCCAATTGAATGGACGAAATGTCCATCTGACCACAAATTAGCTGCGCCAGTTAGCATCACTCAACCCAGCCGGTTTGCATAGACCAGTCAATTGTGAGACCCGCGAGTCACAGGTCTACCCTTTTTCGTGGCTTGGAGCCACATACCTCCTCTGTGGTGCGCCATAGCCATCAACTCATCCAACATTGGCTGGCCATCACTTGTCCTCAGTGGAAACTACATGCATTGAATCCTCTTTCTTGTCATTGATAGGCTGCTGCCACATCCTTTGTGTGTTAGTGCTACTGCACCTGCAGAGTTTCCACAGGCCTCCAATGAATCTTTGGAGGCCCATTTTCATTCTTGAATAAACCTATAGGCCTCATGGGACACTTCCATCTCTGCATGTCCCCTGCATTTAACTTTCCACCACATTGGTCAGTCGTCCACGAATAATGCAATCAAAGTAACATCAGAGGAGGATCAAAGACTTGTTCGTTTTAGCCCACACCCTCCATGATAGCATTATAAAAAAGGAAGCTTTCGACATCATCATGAGTATATGAAACTTAAAAATTCAAGAAATAATTCAATACATCCCCTATATTGAATTCGTTTGAAGGGACTGCAGATAAGGAATATGTGCCTGCATTTGAAGGTGTTCGTCAACGACTCCCATCGATTTCTCTAATGATCGTCACTCAATCATCATTCTTTGTTGGAGTGGAAATTTACCGGCATTTTTTCAGATCATACACTCATAGATTTCCCAAACAATTTTCTCATGATTTTATTAAATAGGAGATTAATTTCCCACATTGTAATTACTATTATGACTCATAAAATAACCATAATTAATGAGTCAATTATTCAAAATAATGACGTTGTTACAAAACCAAATAAATGAGATGTTCAAGACATTTAAAAGTCTCCTAATTAATTTACGATGTTGTAATATGGTCCCACCAATTTTTCTCAATGGTTTAAAAAAGGAAAAGAAAATAACCATAAATTATTTTATTATTTATTTTTTAATTTCCACTTTTTAACTTTGTCATCTGCCTTTTTACAAAAAAAGATATGCTTCACATATATAAACCACAGTGCTATGAATTTACAAATCCCTCATATTTATAATCCGAGCACCAGTTCAAAAGATAGAAAATTCCACACGCACATTTATTAAATGTACCATAAAATGAGTTCAGAATTATTTTCTGGGATCACTGGTCTTGAGATTCATGTTGATTCAATTTTTTTAGACTCAAAATAATCCCAAATAATTATCAAAATACTTTATTTAGAAATTCTAGGTGTTTACATGTAAATTGTTTAGATAATTTTAAACTATATGTACTAATTTATTTATAATAGATCCAAATATAAGTATAGATTACTGAAATATGAGATCCTACACCAGTTTAAGAGATTCATCATTATTACCAAGAATTATAGTTTTTTGGCTTCTATGAATAATATTTTCACTACACATCAAGACATTTACATAGACATAATCACGGTCCATCCATTATTTCAATCCATTCGCCATGATTTAAATTTACCGATCCAATTCATTTATTATAAATTTATATATAGTCTCTCCACTATATGTTATATATATGGCCTTATTTTACTAGTTTTTGGATATAGTAACATCAGAACAATACATATCACACTAAGATGTAAGTCACTATATATATTCATGTATCTATAAACCCCAAATTTCCTGATTATAGTTAGTTTTTAGACTACATTGTTCCCATTATCTTTTTAATGCTACATTACAATGAATCTCACTCCATTCCATGAATAATTGGTTTCATTGTAAATCCTTTTTGACTATCAAAAGTTACTCTATATTACTCCATTGGAGATATCTTTTATGTAATTTTTGAGTCTCCATTCTCTTCAATATTAACTAGAGGAATATTCATCACAAATATAATGTAATATATTTTTTTACATCTATAATATTTTTATATACCAATTTTTCTGCACTAATGAAACAATTATCCATGAAATGCATATCCTATTTTTTCCTTATTTGTAAATTATATATTATGATTAACCACATGATTCTATACTAAATTGTTTCAAAGAAATATTAAAATTTTAAGCCCCATCAGTGTTTTCCCATATCACTCCATCAATATGTTTAGTGTTCCATTACATTGAAATGTGTAAAACCTACAATGAAAAAGACTTCATCAAAATGGACCTTCCATCCAAACAAGAATTTTGCATTCACAATTAAAAATAGTTTATATCAACTTAGTCAATAATTCATGAAATATAACATTTTTATGTGTGAAAACCACCCTGATATATTCTACACCACCATTGGGCCTTCAATAACATTGGTGTTATCTATCCCTTTCAATATAGACAATCACAACTTTTATTAATGTTGAAAAACATTAAATTTTTCCATTTTTTTCTAAATAATATGAACTCAAACCATTTAAAAAACCATTTGAGATGAACTATACTATATTTTACCACTAATTCCCATTGGGTTTCATTATTCCATTTTGGGTATCACTATATGGATATACAAAAATCCAAAACAAACATGATATAGAAACTAGTCAAGGGAAACGTAGGATAAAATTCATGCCATATATATTTTCAAAAAACATGTTTTCAATAAATATTGATTAATAATTTAGTGTACATGAACCCTTCAAAAAGACTATTCTCTCTATATGATCACATTATTCCTTGACTATTTTCAATCATCACAAACCATAAATGGATGTAAATAACAAGTGCATCTAGAATTAAGTGAAATGGAAATGTGGTATATTTTATGATTCCATATTTAGTGTTACCAAAAAAGGAAACATCATAAAAAAGGGATGATCCTATAATATCTATACAAATAATTGGAATTTCATCAGAAACCACCAATTAATTACAGTCTATAAAAATAACTTATATAAGTATTCTATACAATAATTTATGAATTCAAATTTATTTAGATATAATTTAATAATCTAAATATTAAAATTATTTATGTAATTATAAATTCCCCAAATGATACGAATTCATGAATCATGCTAATTTCCAATGGATGAATAGTACATCATGTTGATTATTCATTTCTAGTAATCATCATGTTACCATAAATAATTTGGACAGATTTTCTAGTGACTATTAACATGAACTAGGTGAACCATTCATCATGATTATTTATGCACATTAGATGATTATCATATTTTATATTAGGTTTTAGTCTCTTTTGTTTCTATGAATATTGACTCATTTAATATTTTTGGTATTTAATGTTCTCGGCCCCAAAACACAACAATCATTCCTCTAGAATTCATGAACATAATATTCATTAGGAATGATTCATAATAAATTCATGGATTAATAATATCATAATTTAATCCTAGAATGAAATTTTCCCATCACTCACTGGGCATTTACCATGTATGGAATAGGAATAATATATTGTTTGAAAATGAAAAGTTATAAAACATGTCTGGAATAAAACCCATAAAATATAACATGATACAAAATTGATTTCCAAAATAATAATGTCCCCATATACTTTATTTATTATAAATTTTGGTTATAAATATTGGCATAAGGATTTCTATACTCCCTATATAAACCCAGAATTATTCCATTATTGCTAGATAACTTGATCATTAATAGATAAAATAAGGGTACTATCTTATTCCATACCTATGAGAGACTAGATAAAATATACAAAATTAATAGTTTTATAGTCTTAGGGAACTCAAACCCCCATAACATTTGGAATATTCAATCCTATTGACCCATTAAATATTCGTATCTTATTAATTAGCCCACATATATCTAAATAAACCAACTATGGAGTTGTGGTAATGGGAAAAATTATAATACCTATCATTAAGAACACGTGTAGTAGGAAATAATCTCTATAAATATATTTAAAACCACTAATGTTATGATGATTTTATATATATTCATACACATATATGAGTATTTGATTAGGGGAAAACAATCACTATATCTAAAAAAACAAACTATTGTGTTATATTTAAAGTTCACAAGCCTATACCAATATTTAAGCTCACATTAGTGAGAAATATTCATTAAATCATGTGTTTGGGAAACTATATTGACATAATTATTTTAATTTAATTGATAATACAAATTTATGAATAATTGGAATTTCACATTTATGGTTTGCAAGTTCATTCTAATGTTATAACCAGAGTTAGAAAATTGTTGAACAATTTACAATGGATTAGAATAAAATTTATTTTTATACAGTAAGTAGGAGATTATGGGTATATAAAAAATGAATTCTCTCATTATAATAAAATATATTATACATAATTTTCTTTATAGATTTTCCAGGGAAAAAAATTATTTTCATCCATAATTTGTACTATGTTGATTCTCATCTAGAATTTCTTGTTCGACATCTTAAATAGATAGAAACATTTCTAATAATATCCATATTCTTCCCCACAATCATCATTTCCTCAAAAAGATTTAGGAATCCCTTTAATTTTACATAGCTCCATAATGATCGTAGTGTAGATAATATTCATTGAACATGTTCCTCTTCATCTAAAAAAATTCTTTAATTCCACCTCTATATATCATTATTCTTGTGGAAGTGCCATATTGCAATGCTTGGTAGAAAAAAGTGATTATATCACCTTGGAATAGGAAATATGTTTAATTATTATATTATAATATTTACATAATATCAAAATAATTTCCCAATTTATTTTTTGATAATTTGGCCTCCATATATTATATTTGTGATATGATGACATAGTTGGTTTACAAATCTTCCCAAATCCAAGGTGTGAGTTTTATGAATTAGTTTCTTCGTATCCTTCCATACATGATTCCATGAAAAGTGTTGTATTTCATGGGAATTATAGTCTATCATAGTTTCACTCAAATTATCTAAGATATACTATAGTATTATATCACATAGACATATGATCCATTTTCTACTGTATGATCTCATGAGCACTAGGATATTCCTAACTAATGCGTGCTCTAGAAATTGAAGCACATGTGGGGTAACCACTCCACTTGATCTCCCTATTTGGAATGGTGGATATATATATATTTATAGGACATATATGTCTAATAATGTGGCTTTTTTATTTTATGGTAGTAATTATGAATGCGTTTATGCTTCATTAAAATGTACATCCTCTCAATTTAAGTCTATTTTCATTGCTAAATTCACTCTTATATTTCTTCTGGAAGGGGATTTATCATTTTTCATCATAGATAACTAGGATATTTATAATTTCATATCATTTTGTGCTGTAAGGGTAACCTAAACCCCTTTTATATAAAATTATACCATTGTATCCTAACTCATTCCGATCATTGATTCCTTGTTGGTTTTATTTATAGTTTTTTTAGGGTGAAGAAAGACCTGGGGTGAATTCTCCTGGAACATTTATTGATGGCCATATAGATAATTTATTTCTATGTTTTGAGGTGTCGAATATTCTAAATATATAGGTGAGTGGTTATAATATATCAATGATAGATCATTCTAGGTAAATTTTATGAAGATATTTTTGTATAAGATATATTTTTAGAATAAAAAATCATTTGGGTTATTAAAAGATAAATCATAGAGTATGTAAACCCATGTTGTTTCCTATTGATTTCCACAAACTCATTTAATAAAGAGTTGGGATGTACTACCACATATTGGTTTTTAATTATAGATATAGTTTCAACATTTGGGATGATTCATACATTGGAGAAACAGTTCTGTAGTGTAATTTAGAATATTGTTTTTTCACTCAGGGGTCATTGGTAATCCATCTTCCCCACAACTAGTTGTTATGGTAAGAATATGTTTTGATGGTTTCCCATCAAATATAGAATAAATGTACTTTTTACATGAAATTAGAATTCTATTCTGAGCTTCCCCTTAGACAAATATTAGGGAAAATTTATTGGGATTCTTTATTAATAACTGAGATTCCTAAAAATTAATCAAAATGATAGTATCCATGTATATACTCAAGAGTAATGATTATTTCAAAGGAAATGCTATCATAAAAATAAAAAAAATTCGTTCAATATTTTCCCATATTATAGGCATCTAGTTGGGTGACTGGTATAACTTTTTATTGCACTGGAAGGAGTAGGAACCCTATTTATGACATGGGATAAGATTTTGGTTTCTCTACTAGCTTTATTTATTATTCCTCGTTTAATGTATCCTCGTCCTTATGTCAGGTTGAATTTATGGGGATATTGTGGTGCCACTAGTGGTGTACTGTGGGGATGGAATCAATACACTTATTTTCCATGTTCACTAAATGAATGAGTTTGGAAAAAAATCATTGATTCCTCAAAATTATAAAAAATGTTCTTCAATAAAACCATTTGACTATTATTCACAAGGTTGAAAAATTCATCCCAATTGTCATATTGGTATTGGTTTATAACTATATATGTGGTTCAATAAAAACTAATTTCATTTATACATATGGGGGTGGGATCCTCTTTATCAAATGAAAATAAAAACATCCCCACCTCATAGATATGTTTTCTAAATTCAATAATGGTTGTCTAAATATTTATTTTTAAAGGTTCTTTAACATTTATAACAATGTAACAATGGAAAATTCAATGATTAGCATCCCAAATATCATAATAAAAATGAAGTGTTAGTTTTTGTATTGTATTGAGGCACCAAGATATATATATATATATAAGAGCTCACTATATATCAATTTATAAGGTCATGAGGTTGAATATGGTTACTTCAACATTAGATTATTCTATGGACTTTCATATTAATATTAATAACTCTTGCATTCTCTTTTTCATGAACTTCTGATATCCATATCTATATCTATTGTCTCTTCCATATAAATCTATCAATAAAACCATAGTTAGGAATAATATAATGGTCACAATACTTATCCAATATCCAACTTATTGATAGGTATTCTAGTGACCTATTTACCTCCTATAATTGGAAAGGATATATAAAATTTTGGATCAAATTTAACCAAATTTTTTTGACCATATGAATTTCATTTCATTTAATACCTAGTCTTAAGGCTAAAAAGGGAATCCATTGAATATTACCTGATTTCATCCCTAATATAATCCTATGCCATAATACACCACTATTTCCATTATACTAGAGGGTGTTTACTCATCCGAACATCAAGTCTTGGATGATACTACAAGATTCTAGATAGATAATAATTAATTCGAGAATTGATATGTAGGTAGTATTTTTTTATAATTTCACAGTCAATCTAGGACTCCCAAATACAATCACCTGATCAAATATTACATGATTCTTCCTTCTATTCAGTACTTCCAATGTCAATATTTTTACCATGGAGAGAGTGGTAATAGTTTCTAAATTTGAATTATAAATATATATTTAGTATCCTATGTTTCCTGCAAACATTAAATCGTAATGTTAATGGTTTGTTTTCACATAGTTGATTGATCTAAATCTACAAAATATAATTTAGACATCACCATGGTTTGTTTATATGTTTTGGTGAACTTACATACTACTTAAAAACACTTGAAATTATGCTAAGATACATTATGGGGTTTCATATTAGGGATATGAAATAGTAACTAGATTATTTTCACCAACAACAGAACCACTGAGAGAGTTGACTAATCCTATTCGATCTCTTTTGACATTACAAATGTGTTGGACCTCTCTTTGTTGTGAGAGTCAAAAAATTAGTAGTATATACACACTCACAATATACACAATAACATCACCGATATATTTTGGTAAGGAGTGGATGTCTTTATACTATAAAAAGTTTCACCTAAAATCTCATCTCCAAATCTATCGAATACAATCCTGATGATCTACTATTATGTTTGGAGCGATACCTTATTAGGTATAAATATATTTTCTCATTTATTAAATGTCAAAAATATGTTTTTCTATGAAAAATATATGAAATCGATCAATACACATGCCACACTTTATAAATTATATAAAACATATATGAAGATAGCATATGCCATTGAGGGAATTCATTTAATATATTCACAATAAATTTTATGTTGAGAAATTTCAATATACATTTCCCAAAGTGTGAGTCCACTAAAAATTATACACATACACAAATAGTTCATCCACATATCCAGTTTGATCAGGTGTAATTTGATTTTGTATGGGATCCAATAACTATGATTCTTTTGAGTAATTTCTATGATTTTGTAGAAAAAATATTTTTGAGCTCCCATTGGTATAAACGTTTCTACATAATTTAATTATTAATGGATCTTAGTGAATTTTTACACATCTTTTTAAAACAACTTTCATTTGAACTTCATATCACTAATATAATTATAGTTCAAATATTATAGGCATCCTTTCATTTTATCTATAACTGATAAATGAATGATTATTTTATAATACCGTGTATAGGTATCAGATATATAATTTAAATTATTTTAAGAAGACATTATATGTTGTATTTTATATGTAATAGAGACTTCCTCTATAGTTATAGAGGCTTTCCTTGAGGATATGTTTGAATACCTAAGGATAGTGTACCCTGTCAACTGGGGATTTTTTTCATTGTATTTGGGATTATGAATTTCCACATATGAAAATAAGCAATAATTATAAAATATAAAGAAATTTGGGTCCATGAACTTATGATTCTTCTTTTACATGACTGGTTATAGGGTTAGAAAATATAGTGTGTTTGAATTAGTATATTCATTTAGAAAATCATATTTTATATATTCAATATAAAATATGGATTCAACATTTGAATAAATTTTTAAAAAATAAGAGATATTCCTCATCAATGTAGAAATAAAACCAATGCATTTAGATGGAAGGAAAAAATAAGAAGAATTTTTTGCAATGTAAGCACCGAAGAATAATTGTTTGGTAGAAAATAACATAAAATAAAAATATTTTCCACGGTGGATCACTCAATTTGTTTCACTAACTACATTTGTTGATGCATATATCAGAGTGTATCTCTTTAGTGGGATTATGTTGCTACATTACCTCAGTTTTCATCACCCATGTGGTGTTTTATTAATTGAATTATTTGAAAATTGTACTCTTATTTGGATGATGTGGAGGTAAAAAATAATCCTAATTTCTATAAACATTCAGATTGAGGCAAGAGTGAATCCAAAAGATTACATCAAGTAAATTAGTGAATAGATATATGGGGTACATTGTATAGTATATCCATTTCATGTACTCAAGTAGTATAATAGGTCCTAAGTCCCAGTAGCTATGTGAGTTGTGAATATTCATAATAGATTGAATTGTGTAGTAGGCCATGATTGTGGTGTTATCACATATGATTAAACCATTTTTTCAAAGGCATAACATCAACATAATAATTTGATCCACCTTGTTCTGGTTTGATCAAATTTTTATATGGAGGTTCATTTATTGGTGGTCTGTTATTTCAACATCAAATAAATGAATAAAATTATCAAACATTCCATGTTTAATGTCAATGGAATAATTCATTAATGTCATGCGCCTTGGAGATCATCACCGATACAATACACATGTTGTGCATGACATTCCATTTATAATGAGGTCTCACAAGTGTGCCTATATTTCAATCCATGGAAATCTAGTTGGACATCCATATCACTCAAACTGTATACACCAACATAAAAAAAAAATTTCAATAAAAAATCCCCCTTGTTTCCTCATTCATGACACAAGGACACTTGAATAAGGATAACCTGGGAAAATAATCCTTTAAAAACCCTCATCATCAAACTCACTTGAGATTAACTAATTCATGTTAAAACCTCATAGAATTAAATAGCAATAAAGTAATTATGTTACCTAAATGATTATGAAACTAAATTATTTATGGTTGAAAACATCACTCATAGCATTGCTGCACTAGGTAATGGAGACCCTCCTTGATGATTCTTACTAAGGAAATATATTCCCATTTCACCTTGAGAGTATCAAATAAGGGACTCCACTTTCCCCAAATAGCTAATATGGATACCTCTTCACCTGATAAATTCCCAAGGGAACTCCATTTTCAATAGTCACTCTCTTGGAAGACACTATTCCATTGTCTCATACATTGGAACAACATTATCTCTTGACACTCACTTGTGATTCACATCCATATAGACTGACACAAGGGAGCTAAATTCCCCTACGAAATTCACTAGTATGCCATATCCACCCAAGGCTTTTACTAAGGGGAAACGTCACCCCTGTCACTTAGTTTTGATTCCTATTATAACTAAACAAGAATGGCAGATAATCTCTACCATATATCTATAGTGTGGCACCCCATTCTTCCTTGATTTTTACTAGGCGACCTCATTTAACATTGTTACCCATTAGTGTTACACTTTTCTTATACATTCTGAACATGAATCATTTTTCATATTTTCTTGTTCTAGAAACATAAAATATCCACATGTTAACTATGTTTATCCAATTTTACCAATGGGATACTATTAATGCCCAAGTGTCCTTATGGATACTCACTACCATGGTCATCACAATACTATGTCGTACTCTTAATTCCCAAACTACGACATCTTGAACGAAATTAAAAACCCATGAAAAACAATATGAACCACATATAACATGTGTTAGCATGAAAATGTTATTTCTCACATATCCTCCCAAACTAGTAGGGCCATTATAATGACCCATAAATTTCATAAAAAGTTATTACATCTAAGTAGATGAACATTAATTATTAAAACTTTGATCCGCACCATCATATAAGTCTAGTCCAATTGGAAAAGTTGGCAAACAAAAAACTGATTATTTTTTTTATTATCACCAAAAACTATGTTATTTATAACATGAACCCTTCTTATGAACAAAATATTCGAAAACATTCCACATAACCAAGGAAAATAAATCCTAGGAAATGGTGAACTCAAATAATCTGTATGGGTAAGCAAGAGAGATATCATTAATCACATAATAATAACATGAACATAAGGCTATGAGAACATGATCATAAAATTTGAAATATAAAACTAACATAAAAAAATCTTAATCTAGATTAAAGGAATAAATATCCTTAGTTCATAATACATGAATCATAAAGGAAGAAAAGAACATATGTAATGAGAGGATAACATTGACATAAACATATTAAATTATAACTTTGTGAACATCAATAATAAGAAATTGGTTTACCAGTTAATCTTATGACATGAAATCATGTCCTTGTATAAACATATTGATTGAATACATGTAAAAGAATAATCATGATTGAAATGAAATCCATGTTCATACTTAAACTTTTAAACATGAAAGCCAATTTGTCACATAAATTTATAGACATGAAATTCTGGTACCAATATAATATTTTTAATATAAAACAAGGTTCATGCAAAATATATTTACCTCATGAGCTATCAACATATACCAAAATAAATGGTGGGAGATATAGGTATCACTTATCAAATGATTCAAATCATACATACATATTACCTATTATCACAGAATAATCAGTATATCATAATTTTTTAAAATAAATTGATTTTATAAAATTATAACCTATGAAAAAGGTTACAGGTTTTATCAACATGATTCAGCAGAAATAGAAAAAATCTAGAAAAATTATATGGATGGTATATGTGAATCATATAAATAGTTATTTCATATTTCTAAAAAGTATTGCATCATACATAAAAATGATTTTTAAAAATTACATGGAATAATTCTTTTGGTAAATAACATATTCATTTTAAAATGGATTCTCTTAATAAATAGATGATTTATTATGCTTAAACAAAATATTTTTGAAAATAAACTAGTAAAATAGAAAATTAATATTCAATTAAATATGGTTTCATGATGGAAAAAATATATTCTCAAGGCATATAAGTAAAAAAACATTCCATATATATTTTTTAGAAATGGTTAATGATACAACATTTTGGAAAATAGAAAAAAAAAATCAGTTCAAAAAATTTATATGAAGGTAAAAAATGAGGAAAAATAAATTTAACTATTACCTAAAAATAGTAGAAATAATAATGAAATAATTTTTATAAAATATGGACATTTAAATGAGATGTTTTTTAAAATGGTCATAAATATAAAAAATGTTGAATAATGATGATATTATAAAATAAACCCTTACCTAATATCCCCCAATTCCTCTTTCACATTCAAACCTAATGTATAATAAATATATATTTATTATAAAAGTATCATATAATCATATATATACCATAAATTTTATGATTTATTGATAACATATTATCATACATTTAGTATAAAATGTTTATTAAAATCATTATTCTGGGTGAAAATGCATTGTTTTCCAGGATTGTTTCATTTCGGTAGTCCCAATCCATATATGATGATCATATTCACAAAATTTATAATTTTTTTTATCATGATATTAATATAATTTATATTTAATTTATACATATTAAAAATAACTACAAAATACATAGATATAAAAGTGAACTACACTATTATTAGAGACAATTGGTTGTACGCACACAGGTTTAACGTTTCCATATTTCGACTGATGGATTGAATCCAAGCTAAACAATAATTCATCATTAATTTTTTTATAATATCTTGTATAAAATATTTATTCATCAAATTATTCCATATTAACATGCATGAAAGATATGAATAAAAAACCACATTGCATTGTGGAGATGGTATTCTATACAGATGCATGAGTGACATTACCATTTCAAAAAAAGATTAGATTAAAAAATGGAAGACATGATAAAATTTTTAAAAGTAATAATTATTTAATACATTTCATATATACACATTAATCACTATACAATTATCAATCAAAAAATATGGTGATTAAAAATGAATTGTATGCAACGTGGACACAGTTGTCGTACATACGATTGATATATACTTTCACTTTTTATTTGATGGTAATGAGGATGTATTACAGTGCTTTCACAGTTATAATAAAATATATTAGTATTTAGGATATTTAATTATTTATTTTATGATACATGTCATATATTTTTATGATTGAAATAATAATATACAATGGAATTAGTTTGTTTGAGAGATAACAATTTATTCTAAATTACTAATATATATATTTATTAAAGGGCTATAGGTTTGGTTTTTTAGGAATATGAAATACTCTATAATGTTCCTAGGTAAATTTTAAGGATAATTCGATAGGGGATGGTAGATATAAATTTCACATAGTGGTGTAATGATGTTGGGGGAGGAGGTGTAATTTTATACTTGAGGTGAGGGTCCCGTTTGGAATTCCATAAAATTTTAAAATATAATAATACTATTATTGTGAAAAATACTCCAAAATGTAAAAAAATTAGAAAAATTGTTAGTATATAATATAAATATAATCATATGTCAAATTTGGATAGGATTATGAGCAATTTTAAACCATATCTTTTTGTTTAACCACTTAATTGATCTCTTTTTACATTAAATGGGGTGAAATATTGTTCACTCTTTAATGGTTATGTTTTTTCATATATGGTAACTATTAACTCTTGAATTGAAATGGTATGACATATTAGAGCACAGATTAATTCTTCAGAACATATTTATGATTTTTTTTGAAATATTTTAATAAAGTATTACTTTTCATAAATTATCATTATTTTCTATTTTATTACTCTTCATGACTTTGACATTAATTACATTAGGAAAAAACAAATTGTAAAAAAAATTATTATAAAAAACTACATAATAGGTAATTATAATCTATAAATTTCTTGGATCTCTATGATTATATATAATTTTAATACATTGAGTATTTTTAATATAATTTATTTCATTTTCCATTAATTGATTAATTACTTCATCGTCAGTCTATAAAGATATTGGTTAATTATTTAATTTCAAAATATAATAATAAATTACTATATTTAATATAATTTCATTATTCCAAATATTAATTTTAATATTCATTCTTATATAATATTTATCACTCTTTGAACACATAAGTGATATTTAAAATTAAGATAGTGACTTTTTTATATTTCATTGGTTTTAATAATATATTAGTCATTTACGTGGACATGTGCCCATTAAATATATCAATGGTTAGAAAAATGTGAAAAGTTTATAATTTATTTTATCCAATAACAATTAATATGGATAATTATGGGCTTATAAATAAGTTTTATCAGTGATTTTCTTGATTTATAGTTTACCTTGGTAATAAATTTTACAATGCAAATTATTTATTTTCACCCAGAATAAAATGGCTATACATATGAAATTTGGAAGTATGGAATCTATGTATGGAATGAATTTTTTAATATTAAATTTCTTTATATATAAGAGAATCCATTTAATACAAATGTATAAAACACAGAAATAATGGATTTTACAAAAATATGTTTTAACCACTAAAATTAACATATACTAGAATAATGTATAATGATGATTAATATAATGTTGAGTTGATTATATATTATTTAGTAACAATTATATTTCATTAGGATAAAATAAATATCATAGTGATACGTTATATGATAATTAATATGATATTTTAAATGAAATCAATATTTTTTTTCTATTCATAGAAAAAGAAACCCCCTCAAAAATAATCCTAAATTTCATCAAATGATAATATTGGAAGACTAATTTTATAAAATAATTTTATTTTATCAAATATAATTACTCATTGGGGAAAAAATTTATTATACTGTTTTCCCATAAAAATCAATAAAATTTCATTTAAAAAAATACGCTTTTAAAAAATATTATGACATTAAGAAAAATTTATTGATTAATTAATAAATATTTATATTGTGTAAAAAACATTAAAATAAACATATATTTATTAATCATATTCAAATTCTCAAATTTATAAACTAGATAATAATACTTTTTTAATATATTATATCACAGTCTCTAAATATAATAGTTTCATGTGATGTAATATATGAAAGAACATAAGTATATATGAAATAAAAACTTCAGAAAATTTATTGGTGTTATATGATATGTCAATTAATAATGTACATCATCATATATTTTAGAAATAAATGGGTTTTCATTTGATTTTTTTGAAACTGAAATCATAAAATGGGTTATTAAAAATTATTTTTTAAAAGAGATAAAATACATTTCTAAAAGAATCCATCAAAATATTACCAACCATATTAGAAACCCAAAAAAAAATTGATCTTGTATCATTTTTATGGTGATATATTGAAATAATTTTAATATACCATGATCTTATATCCTTCTTAGTGTAAAAATCATTTCCCAAAATGACACGATCATATATGTTTCTAAAAAAAATTCAACATTTTTTATTTAAATAATACCATACTGTAGAAAATAATATTTTCATTAGGGTTTTTGATTAATACTATACTAATAGAAAATAATAGGTTGATTCAGAATATTTATGTAATCAATTTTGGAATAGATAAAAAGTGCTCTGAATTATAACCAACATCTCTAACAGATATTATTTTCACAGGGTTAATACATAAAAACATTATCACAAAATCACATATCCCATAGTAGAGGAGAAGTGGTCACTAACTATCAGGATTCGATTCATCATTTATAATTTAATAAATTTTCCCTTTATCCAATCTAATTTGTGGTTGATGTGTCTTAATATCATCAATAAACCTTTCGTTATGTCTATTATTTTCATACATCCCAAACTATATGCATTTACAACATTGAATTGTGAGTGGATAATTTCTATGATCTGTCACCCAATTCAATTGAGTTACTTTCATCATTATGTATCACATACATTCATTTCCTCAAAGGCTAGGCACCCTACTCTTGAACCATTTTATTTTTCTTTCAAACATTCACCTAAATGTTCCTTATGAATGTTTTTGAATGTAATAGTTTGAAACATTGTATTCGATCCATGGGGGTAAACACTCAATATTCAATGAAAACCCATATTCTATTTTTATCAGCAGAATATTTAGGGCATCCACCTTCCATTTTTTAATAACAGTTATCTTAAAAAATTACGTAAATAGTCTAAATTTTGTTAGGGATTTCCATTCAAGAAACATTGTATCAAGACACTAAAAAGTTTATCATATTTTATGGATGATGATGACACATGATGAATACCATTGGAGTCTTTTAAATATTTCCTAGAACCAATGGATTCATCATCCTTCTATACCAGCCAATGAAAATATATCTCTATTTTTTTAAATAGAATAGAAGGGAAAAAATTTCTAAAAAATATCACCCAAAACATATACCATCTCGTAGGTAAAATTTCATCTTTATTCCATATATTTTGAATACGATTACACTATTTAGATAATTATCATTTAAAATGATAAATAGCTAAGAAATAATATTTTTGGTCTAAGCATTGAAGAAATGAAATTATATTTTCCCCCCACATTGATTCATTTCTCCGAAACAAGTGGATCTTAATACCCAAAGAATCATTTTGGTTATATTCGCAAAAACAAATATTCAATAAAAACTTCTCCCCCATAGTGAAGTAAAATGTTAAGCATTATTCATGTTTCCACCAATAGATACAGATAATTGAATGATAATATTCTTAAGATATTACATCCCAGATGATAATTAATTTGATTTATCATGAGGATGGCTATTGAAATGGGAATCAAATTTTTTGTTCACATGAATCCTTTTGGTTCCTTCTATTGATTATAACCAAAAATCATAAATTGAAAAGTGGTAATATCAATGAAAACCACATAATCACGAATCATCATTAATTTCATGCTTCAATGGGGACATATTAAATTAATTATACTACAATACAGGTTTATCCTAGGTCATTCCTGGAAAAAACATTTATGATTTTATCCTATTATTAGAACTATTTTAATGATTTATACTAAATTTTTCTTATCTTAGTTTCCAAATGTAAATTTATAACTACAGTAATACATATTTGATTATCCAGAACATTCAAATTTTGTTATTACATCTATGTAGATGATTATTCAATAAATAACAATTTAGTCTATTATCAAGTCAGAAAACTCAGGTAACTTTGGATAGATTGAAACACAATGTACTTGTTCATAAACCATCTATATCATCTCCGACTGAGATCTTCATATATGACACCCTTCATTGACACATCATTTCTAAAATCATTAATCATATAATGGGTAAATGAAACAAAAGAATGGGTGATCTCAGATGCCTATTAAGGGTAATAAAGTTATATATCAATAATCACAATATCATAATTTGAGAAAAATGGTGTGGAAACATTATCATAACTTTATAAATATTCACCTACATATCATCGATCATAATAATAACTCAGAGAATAAATATCAGATGTTTACAAGATATGAATCATAAAAATATCAAAGGGGATAACCCATGAAATATTAAAATTGACATAAGATAAATAGTTGTGGCATACATATATCAAATAATTTTTTAATCATGTATAAATTGAAATAAGTTCATACATTCAGTTAAGGACATGAAATAATGACCTCTCATAAACATATGGACAATATTATATGTCCATTCATACTCTTATAGATATGTAATCCAGGTCCACACATAAATATATAGACATTAAATCTCGGTCTACACATATACTTATGTACATGAGAACTAATAACACGCATAAAATTGTGAACATGAAATCTGGATCACTCATAACATATTTTCCTCATGTTTAATCCCTCTTTACCCAATTAATTAGAGTAATATATAGGGCCCAGAAATCACATAATGAAATCCCTACATGTGTTTTCCAAAATATAAATAATTATTCATCATCTTAGAACTCATTAATCGAAACAAATTCCATTATATAAATATGGATGGAAAAGAGAATGAGTTTCATCAATATATTTTCATCACATGAATAATATATATTGAAAAATAATATCTATGGAATTGTTAGGTTTTATAAAATCATTTCACTTATGATATAAAAAATGAATTTTAATGATCCCATGAAATAATTCTTGATGTAAATAACTTCTCTATTTTAACGACACTTCTCTTTTAAAAAAATTTCACATAAGAATAAATTAATTTTAATTGAAAGTGAAACGTTTAAAATTTAATGGAATAATAAAATTGTAATCTTTCATGTTGTTGGATAAATATTCTCCAGATGTATATGTTGAATAAAAACCTTTTTATTATTTAAAAATAATAAAACAAGTTCCATGTGTTCAAAATGAAAAAAACATTAAAACCAATATGTAAAAAGAAAATGTTATTATAAATAAAAATAAATTTATTTGGGGAACAATAAAAACAATTTTTATATCATTATTAAAAAACATTGAAATTGAATTGAAATATTCTTGAAAAATTACTTAATCATAAACAATCCAATACAATGATGTGATTGGGAAACTAACCCTAACATCAAGTCACACATTTCCTCATTCATGTTAAAGCATCACATATAATATATGTGTACTTATTATAAATTTATTCAATAAAAATATATATTTTATAAATAGAAATCAATTTATTATTTATTTAAAACATCTTATCAACATTTTATTAAAAATATGTCATGAAAATAATCGTTCTTTTAGATAACTGCTTCATTTTTTAGGAATGTATTGGTTTGGTTTACCAGAACCATTTACATTCCAAATGGTCCAATAATTAATATATTATTAATTATTTAATAAATTAAATATATTTTTAATATGTATTTTTTTAATAATTAATAATATTTAGATATAGAAAATTGAATATCACCATTCATAGAGACAATATGTTGTACAATCACTTTATCATTGTTTCCATTTCTAGAATGATAGAAAGAAATAATGGTAAATAGTAAATAAAATTTATACAATTATTATTATATAATATATTTAATTTTTCATAAAAAATATATCCATACTATCATCCATGGGAAATAATATTGAAAAATGAACCACATTGCTTTATGTAGATTATAGTCCATACTGAGGCCTGAAAGATGATATTGTTTTCCAAAAAATTAGAAGATAAAAAATTATTAAAAATGTTATCATTAAATAATAATTATAATTTCTAAAATATCAAATTTAAAAATTACACTCATCATAATTTCCATCTATAAAATATGGTGAAGAATATATATTGCTTTGTTCTGTGGAGATAATAATCCATACGTACACATTAGTGGTAATTTCAAATCGTATTTGAAGAGAAATTGGGTGTGAAATATTGATTTAATAATAATAATAACATTTAACAGTATTTTTGGTATGGAATATATTATACCATAATAAAAATTATATAATTAAAGGAGGTAAATATTATTATACAAATAAAGTGATATGTTAGAGAAATTATATATTCATCGTCACAACTCATTTAGATCTCCATCAATGGGCTCTAAGGTTGGTTTTTTGGGAGAAAAACATATAGTATGTGTATATAAAAGTTCAAAAGATATTTTTTTATATCGATAATATAAATGGCTATAAGAAATGTAATTATGTGAGGGAGTTTCTATCCATCTATAATTGAGGTGAGGAACATTTTTCGAATTTCATTAAAAATAAAAAATAATACAACTATTATATATCCAAATAACACAAAATGATCATGAATTAGATAATAAAGTAGTATACAGTTTTAATATAATAATAAAATAACATTTTATAGTTTTATATTGTATTAAAAACCACATATTTTTGTTAGACTGCTTATTTAACTAATTTTAACTGTAAGTGTGGTGACATTTTTTCACTCTTAAAATCTTATAATTTTAATTATTATGTTACTATAGACTCATAAATGGATATGGGATTAATTTATAAATCATATATTATATTCCATGTCATTATTTATTATTATAATGTATTGTAAAAAATATAATATTATTCTCATAAAATATCAGTATTATCAATTCTGACACTATTCATTATATTGACATTAATAACATAATGAAGAAACATATAATTCAACCCAATTACCTAACAATATACTAGTTGTTTTATTATCATATGAAAATTAATGAAGCATCCTAATTATCGCATAATATAATACATTTAATATTTCTGATATAATGTATTTCAATTTTTTATAAATTAAAAATATATTGTGTTAGTATTGAGTATGTAATTAAGGTAATTATAAAATTCCTAAATTATTTAAATAAGTTTCCTTAATTGATATAACATTATTGTACTCAATTTTACTATTAATATAAACTCATAATAAATTTTTGTCCAAATTTTACACATAAATGAAATTTAAAACTAAGAGAGTGACATTTTGTAAATACTTTGGGTTAGTCAATATACAAGTAATTTTCATGGACATGAATCCATTAAGAAAATAAATTCAATAAAAATTTAATAATGGTCTAATTTAGTTCATAAAATAATAATTAATATTAACAATAATTGTATTAGATGTTATTTTTAACATATATGTACCTAGTTTGCCTACTTCTTTCTGTGATAACTTTTATCCAGAATTTATTTTGTTTTCACCAAAAATAAAAGTTGAAAATTCACCAAATTTTGACCTCCTAATATTAAATATTAAATAAATTATTCAATAATAAATTCATATTATTTTATGAGATGAATTTTAATATACATCCGAACAACTCAATAAAATCATATTTTAGAATATTTATTTCATAAGCATAAAATGTTACTTATACCGACATAATGTATAATGATGATAAAAATGATTTAAAATATAGTATATGTAACAAATTAATAATTATTTTAATAGATAATCAAATTTAAATCTTAATTATATTTTAAGTGAAATGTAAAACGAGTGTTTTTATAAAATTTGGTATTTTCACTATTCACTTAAAAATTATAATTTTCATAAAAATACAAAATTTTCAACCAAACATGATTTTTATATGTGGAATTATCAAATTAGTATAAATTAGTAAACTATATTTAAAATAGTTCAAAATAGTAATTATAATATTTTTTCAAAACAATAAATACAATTTCATTTATCAAAAAAATAAATTTTTGAAAATTAAAACCGAATTACTATAAATGAAATGATAAATTTCAAAGAATTTATATTGAGTAAAGAATTTGTACATAATTTATAAAGTATTTAATAATATTTCTTTCCAAAAATATTATACTGAGTTAACAATTTAATTATATTTATTATATATCAGTTCACATAATATCACGGTTTCTTGTATTAAAGATTATCAATGATGTTAAAAATATATGAGTGATAAATTTCAGGAAATCTATGTGATTTAAATTCACCTCCAATGAATTAAATCCTTGAAATTTTTAATCAGTAATGAAATGATTTTCCTTTGATTATTCCATACTAAAAATCCACATCGTAGTTACGGCCAGTTGAAATTTCACTTGAAAATAGGGAAATAGAATTATGAAGGTCATATGAAAAAAACACATAAGTAGGGGTACAAAGTGAAGAACACAATTGGGAAGTGAACACATGTATAAGAAATAATATATTAAATCCCAAGGACTTATATATATTGATGGAGATAATCGTGGGAAGAAATTTAACGATAAAAATATATAAAAATTATATTGGTTAAATGTCCATTATTTTCTTAGTAAGAAAAGTAAATGATTAACAATTTTATTTCAGGGTAAATTTTATAAGTTAAGTGGATTATATTACAATTAACATAAAAAAATTGATAGAATAAAAATAAATCATTTCATTAAATTTTATAATAATAATTCAATCCCTTTCTTTTTCTTTGATTCATTCCACCAAATCTCTTACTCTAGGAAATAGATATTAAATATGAATATTTCATGTCTGAAGAACTATTAATGGAATTAAAAATAATCAGAATTAATTTTATTGACCTCTAAAGTTTTACAAAAACTAAAATTGTAATTACCTGATATGATAAATCATTTTTCAAACTCATGCAAGAATATTTTTTTTTACATAATCCATTCCAAGTGTTTTAAACCTTAATAATAATGTAAAATACTTCTAACCATACTCAAAACCCAGAAAAATAACTTGATCTCATTTCCTTAAATGATAAAAAAATAATTTTAATTAATCATAAATTATCATAACTTAAGATATAAATCTAAATATTATATTCTCCATGGTGAAAAACTTTTTATAATGGGTATTAATAAAATATATTTATAAAATAAAATTAAACATTTATTAATTTGATGTTTTCATATCTTAGAAAAGAATATATCCTTTGGGGGTTTTTTCTCATCCAAGAAATGATAGATAATCATAAAGAAATTTATAATATATATGTGGAATATAAGTAGGTAGAGCTAATAATGTATTATAATCCCATAACACATCACTAAAGTATAAAATTTTCCTAGGGATTATTCATACAAGCAACCATAATGAATCCCTTCTACTAGACTAGAGGATAATAGTTTCTTAACTATCAATATTCTCTTTAACTATTAAAATTGAATAAGATTTCCATTTTTATATTCACACTGTAGGTTTTTATGGAACACTATCATCAGTATCCTTTATATTATTTCATTGATTCATGTAGTTCTAAAACACTTTGAATTCATGTCACAGATGTTTTAGTGGTTAATTTTCTTTAGATAACTTACCAATAATTTCGTTTTCTATCATATATATATCATTCCAACATTATTTTTCTAGTGGCCTAGGTATCCTACAATTGAAACATTTTCTTTTCCCTTATATAAATTCACATGAGTGTTCTTAGTATATATTTGGAATGTATGTGGTTGAAATTTTTTCTACCCTCTATATGGAAAATCCCTATAGTTTAGAGGAAGTTCAATGGTTATTTTCTTATCACAAGAACATTGAATGTTTCCTTTATCTATTTATACTTCAAATTAACATCAAATGATTTCATAAAATATTCTAAGGAATGTTATTGATAATTCAATTAGAATAATTGGTTTTAATACCCTAAATAAATGATCAATATGTCATTTAGCGATGTGGATTGAACCTGAATAATACAATGAAAGCCTTTAATAATATGACCCATAAGCACAAATGAATTCATCATCCTTCTTATAAAGCATAAAAAATTCATTCCCTATTTTTTTAACATAATATGAGGGATGTACATACAAATAAATATTCTCTTGAACACAACCCATTCCATGGATCAAATCTCATTCTCATTCCTAGTATACTAAATATGATTCCACTATTGATCTTGTTTTCCCTAAAATTAATAGACATCTAGAAAAACAATTTTTTGTTTTATTAACTAATGAATAAAAAATTCCTTTTCCATTAACATTATCTATTTATTGGAAAATAATGGATTAAAATTCTTTTGGATCATTCTAGGAATTATCACATAAAATATTCAACTATATTTTTCATCTTCCTTGGAACATTCACTATTTAATCATGATCCATATCACCATATATATCTCAAGCGGATACAATGATAATATTAAAATGATTTTTTTCTCCAAAATTTCACACATTATGTCAAATGGATTTTTTACTTTGATTATAAGTCATGTTTTGTTTTCCGCATGATTCCATCCATAGACAAAATCTCAAAATCATAGGATGATCATTTTTCATCGTGTAGAAACATATAATCATGAGGCATAATTAAATTGATTTTTAATTCAGGTCACATTATTTTTAATATATAGCACCTTAGTTTTATAATTGTTTATCCACAATATAAATACTTTTAATTTTATCATATTTTTAACTTATCACTATTGTAATTATTAATGATTTATCATCTTATTTTCTAAAGGATAAAAATACCTTCCTCTGATAAAAACTATCACAACCATTACATTTCATATGGAGTTATTATATATATGTTTATGATCATTCATTACATACCATTTTCATCCATGATAAGAATAATATTGGGGACATTACATTGTAATATTGAACACAAATACAACTTCATCATTAATGATCTTTATTCTCTCCCAAAATGTTTCACAGAGTATAAACCATCCTTTAAACATCATGTCAAAAACAATTGATTATAGATTTGGAATATGAAAAAATAATAAAGTTTGTTTATATTTTTTAAGTAATGGTAAAAAAAGATATATCAATAAAAAAATAAGATTAACATGAGAATATGTTTGTGTGGAAATGAACACAACATTAGATATATAAACCTTTTAATTCATAGATAATAATCTCGATTATTTTAATAAAAAGTTGAATTTAATAAGACGTGAATCATAACATAATTATTAGTAAGAGAATATCCTCGAAATCTTTTGTGGATTTCTGTTAAACTAATAAACATATAACTTGTTGAGCATGTATAAATAGAAACAAGTTTATTTATTAGTTATGTATATGAAATCAGGCCCCACATAATCATTTACATAGAAAACCATGTCAATGTAAAATCTAGTTCCTTGTATAAAAATTTATAAATTAAATCTTGGTCCATAGATAAACATATGGACATGAAATCCATGTTCATGCTTAAAATTGTAAAAATCAAATCAGGTTAACGTATTATATATTTACCATATGTGTTATCCATGTTTACCCAATTAATTAGGGGGATATATTGTCCCCACATGTTATATAATGAAAATAAAACACACTTATTCTAAAATATCATAAAAAAATTAATCTTCTTAGAATTCATCAAAATAAGCGCATTTCATCAATGTAAAACACCTTAAAAAGGGAATAGGTTCTATCAAAATATTCTTAATCACAACATAAAAATATATAAAATAAGAATAAGGATGGTATCCTTGGATCATATGCCCATTTAAACATATATATAATTAAAGGAAGTCATATTATATGAAAAACATATTTTTAAAGACCTAATGGAATAATTTGGGAAGGAAATACCATTTCATTTTTAAAATAACTTCTCTATTTTATGTTGTCATGAACTTATCAATAAATATATTTTACATGTACATAAAAACCTGAAATTGTAAGGTATGATTAAAATAATTTTGTTTTATTGATGGTCAGAAAATCCTCTGATTTGGTAAAAGATGAAAAATCATTCCATTCATATTTTTTTAGAGAATTAACAAAGTATGTCTTTTGGAAAATGAAGAAAATATTCGGATAAAATTGCATACTAAAAATTGAAATGGGGGTAAAATTAAAATAAAAAAATTATATGAGTGTTGTAAAATCTTTTTGGAATATATTTCTTGAAAAAATGTAATGGAATAGAAATATTCCTTATTATGGACTTTAATATAATCAATACCAAATTATTATGATGTTATGAAATAAAAACTTATGTAATGTACAAAAAGTCCATGTTTAATTTAAAAAATATTGTATAATAATTATGGATTACTTATAAATTTATACCATATTTATATACCTATACTACCATTGATAAATTTTTTATAACCACTTATCACCCTTTTATTAATAATTTTTTATTAAAATAGCTGTTCGTGGTGATAACTACTTTATTTTCCAAGTATGATTAGGTTGGGTAGTACCAATACTTATACATTAGTATATATACATAATATAAATCATTTTAACAATAATTTTAGTAAAATATATTCTAATTATATGCATATATAAAATCATTCATAAAAATTAGTGACATAACAATGAATTTTACCATTTATGGAAAAAATTGATTGTACATAAGCATAAATGTTGTTTTCATTTTTGAATGATGAAATTATATTAAGGTAAATAATAATTACCATTTATAGAATTATTATTCTACCATATATATTATATATATATATTAATAAAATTCAACGTTATTACCATACATGTGAAATGTAAATGAAACAAAAATCACATTTCATTGTGAAAAAGGTTGTCCATACTTACACACAAGTGATGTCATTGTTTCCAAAAATAACAGATGATAAGAAGGTAGACATTATATTATAATTTTTGGATTCTAATTATATCAGAAAAATAAAATTATTAAATTAAACCCATAGAAAATTAATTGTATAAAATATGTTCATAAAAATGTATTGTATCTCTATGTTGACATGGTATGTCATTTATTGGATGGGAATGTTAGTGTATAATAATTTTTTAATATTCAAAATAATATTTTAAACAATTTTGGATATTGAAGTTATTATTTTATGATAAAAATCATATATTTAGAGGAGTTAATGAAGAGTATAAAAATAATCTGATTGATAATGTGATTATATGTTATTCGAATCAACTACATTAGTTCTCCTCTAAAGGGTACTATGGTTTGTATATTGTGAAGACAAAAACCTATATACTATTTCTAGATAAGATATAAATTGATTTTTATGAGAGTAATTACACTAAACGGATCAAATTAGCATAATTAATTGAATACGTAGTTGTTCATTTATAAATTTGATGAGGTGTGCTTTTGGGAATTCATATTAAAATAATATATAATATTATTATTCAAAGTAAAAATAGATTTAAATTGTCAATAATTTTAATATAGGGTAGGATATTGGTTAAGTATTGTAAAAAAATTATAGCTTTATATGTAATTTTAAACCATTTAATTTTTTTTAAACCATGAATTAAAAAATATTAAAATTAACCATGAAAATATATTTTTCATTCATAAAAGTATATAATTTTACAGATAGGTTAAATGTCTTCTAATAATTAGATAACGTATAATTTTCAGTACCATATACTATCATATTTTACTTTATTTAATATTTTATTATGTTTTTTAGACAACTTAATAAAACATTAATTTCCTAAAATGTTCTTTTTTATCAATTTTGACACTATTCAATAAATTAACATTAATAAAACCATGAAGACACATCTAAATAGAATATTTTACTACAAATTTATCATAAATGTCCCGATAATATAAAAAATTACTTGTTCATTATAAATATCTCAAATTATAATTCCTTCTATATTTTTAATATCACTTATTTGAATTCACTATTAATTGAATTTCTACTACACAAATGTTGTATAAGAGATTACAGTATCTATTTATTTACTAAATATTATAAAAAATTAATATAATTAATATACTGTCATTTGGTAAAAATTTTCATTTAATATTCTCCCAGAACATAATTTTTTCCCCATGCAAACACATAAATTTTATTTTAAACTAGGAGTGTGATTTTTTGATACTTCCATAGGATTAAATAATATATTACACATTTTCTAGGAAAAGGTTCCATTAAATTTCTCCAAATAGACACTATGGTGATAAGAATCAAAATACGGTCATCCAATGATATTTAATATTAATAAATAATACCTTATAACTTACCTTTATCATAGATTTTCTTAATTTACAGTTTACCGTGGGGATAAATTTTACCCTAATTACATTTCATTTTGAGAAATAATTTAATGGGAACTATTTACAATAAATATTACACTTTATTATATGAATGGAATCCATTTTTTAATACTCAATTTCAATAATATTGATAAATCACCCTTGATGTAAATTTGTAAAGGGCATTTAATGACAGTTTTTTGAAAAAAAAAACATTTTTAAGAACACAGATTCCCTTCTTAAAAAACCTATATAATAATGATTTAATTGAAATAATTATATTATATATAATAAAATAAGATATTTTGATATTATATAAAATTTATACCACAATGAAACTTCATATGAATTGAAAAAAAAAGTAAGCTTTATAATAATCATTATTTTTCACTCTTCACTGGAAATTAAAACTTTTTAGAAAAATATAGAAATATCACCTAAAGATAATTTTGACAAGTTGATTTAAAAGATAACAATTATTTTAGAAAGTATATTTTCTCAATGATCAATAAATTACATATGATATTTTTTCAAAAAATAAATTAAAATTCATGCTTCTTAAAAAATATATTTTTTAAAATGAAAATAGAATTGCAAAAAATTGAGTGATTATATAATAAATATTTATATTGAGTAAGTAATTTGAATATAATAAATAAATTATTTAGACATATTTATTACTTAAAATGTAATATATGTGGAATAATAATATTTTAAAAAGTATATCATTGTCCTTTTAAACTTGGAATTATGTGTAACATAATCTATCATATTTTTTAAAAATATTTAATATTTAATGTTTATAAAATATTATGATTTTTAAAACCATTATGGGAATTACTATAATATATCACCTTGTTAATGATGGTGTATACCACGAGTACATCATTGAATCCTTCCCTATCAAAATATTTTTATCTTGGAATAAAAATTTTCAAATTTGACTATAGTCATTCCAATGAACAATGAATTTAGAGAAATACCCACTAGTAATAAGACCCATACATAGTTAAATTGAAGATATAATCATCATTTCTCATCAATTATCCTTGGTAATCTATTAATGGGACTCGTGTTATGTGTAAGCCCATAAATACCACTGTTATCTTAGTCACCTACCAAGGAGTGTTCCTTTTAGGATGAATGACAACCCATTTTATGACAGTAATTGATGAGAAATATATGCATAATACCTAACATTCTCATTATGGATCTATATCACCCATGAGTCTAACCATAAATTATCACATAACATAATTCAATCAGAATAAAGGGGAAAATAAGGATCCATATTGTTTTATTCCCTATCCAATATTCAAATGAAAGCCCATTCATAGGCCCTTACATTATTCATAGGAACATTTCCTCCTTGAAACACGTATAAAAGTTTATTATTCTTAAAAATTGATATTTTCAAAAGGAAATATTACCTGTGAGACAACATCCTCAAAGGGAGATAGTCTCATATTTCCTTCTTCCATAATGGTCCATATTCCATATTCGCTATCATTATCTAAGGTAAATATTATATTAGATGCATACCATTATGGATAATCATGAATAAGATTCAAGAAATTCTTTTTCTTCTCCTTTTTATTAACATACATATAACATTAACATAGAAAACATCTTCATGAAAACATTATTTTATGAAAATAAAAAATTGAATTTTATCGTCCTGTCACACCACAACAACTTGTTAAAAAGAAACAGTGTGGGATTTTATTCATATTATAATTGTTAAATAGGACATCTCATGGTGTTTTTTTCAAGAACACCTTATTAAGGATGAATTATCATAAAAGGAAACATGATGGTCATTGTCACATTACATTAAAAGGCACAATGAAACCAAATATATCTCAATGATTTTTTTGGATTAGATTAAATTTATAGGGATATATATGGCATCACATCTATTGGTATATTAATAACTCTAAAAAACCTTCCACAACATTAAATGATAATAAAATCTAGATCTGGATTTTTTTTATTTTAATAATATATTCAAAACAATTCAATGAAAAATGATGAATCACTGAGATGTACAGTTCTCACATCAACATAAGTGTTTGATAAAATAATTAGAATAGTGGTAAATAGTCTAACAATTGAATTGGAAAAATATGTTCTATAAAAATATTAATTACATATGTTGTTCCTATAGTAAGAAATAATACCCACTAAAAACGTTGAATATAAGCCCGACTTGCTATTATTTCAACCAACATGTTTTTTATATGGTTTTTGGTGAAGACCTAGTGATCCCCTAACTTTTGAAATAAATTTTCACACCATCTCAAACAATCAGAACCCAAATGTTTTTTTTATTTTCCTTTAGGGACACCTATATTAAATTCATGGGGAACTATATTATGTTTCATTAAATTATATAAAATTTGTGAAGATCATTTTTGTACACTTACTTTCATCCAATTGTCCTTGAATTTATCTAATAATAGTTATACAAGGAAAAAATTGTGTGATCCCACTAGTATTGTTATGATTAAACCTAATATAAACTAAATAAGTGTAAATAGACATTAGTTTATCTAAAAATGGTACTTTAATGGACAATAAGGATGTGGTGGATGTTTGTGTTAGCTGCTTTGGTTTCTGTATATATGAAATGGAGAGATAACTGTTATTACACATTGGTACGATTCTCAGCTATCATATATTATTTTTATTTCATTCTAGGATTTATATATAGCATGTTTTTAATCACATTGAATCAACTATTTGAATTTTTATCCCATACCAATTTTTGGAATTTTTCATATATATATATATATATTAGTTTCATATTTCTATGCTATGGTCTCTTTTTTTTGTTTTTTATATGTATTTTGTCATGTGATTGATAATTACTTAATTATACATTTATTTGGTTTGATGACCGTCTAATTTATTTAGGGGTGCAGTTGGGTCCCTAGTAATGAATGTTGGTTGGATTATAAGTGAAACAATTTCTACAAGATAATTATTAAATCAAATTAACATTGTTATACAAAATAATGATTATAAAAACCATAAAAAATTTGACAATGAGAACCTCTAGTGTACAGGTTAGAGTCCCACTGGTTTGGTTTATTAAAAAATGGTACTAGATCCATGATTCATGTTTAAATTATTTTGTATTAATTGTAAATAGGTGATATGATCATTGGGAATTGAGGTTTAAAGAATGAGTGAGTGTTTGGAAAAACATCAATCATATCATCCTTGAGTCGTCATCATTTGTAATTAAAATAAAATAATAATATGAATTCTGATTTCTAGTTTTTTAGATATTTTTTCCCTAAGAAAATAGATGGTTAGGGGACATTTCTCGAGTACATGGTTTATGTGAATCATATTTATACTATAGAGTCATACAATGTGAAAATATTGGTGGTGTTCTAGTGTGGCCTATATATTTATTACATTGATTGGTAAACCATGAAATGAAAATATGTATCTATCACCACCTATATAGTGTAAATAATATAGTTAGCGTACTTTTTTGGTAAACATGTTTATAAACTGTGCATTGTAAAAAAAATTACAATTCCATGTGATTTAAATTGACTAAACTCTAAATTATTATTAATATTTTCATTTTAAAATTACTTATTATTTATATTTATGTTTTTTATTATATTTAAATAATATCCACTTTTATATAAAATAAAATCTAGTAAAATTCCCCCTTAAAGACCCATAGTGAACCCAATATACATAAAAATTGATAAATTTATAATGGTGAAACCCATATTGATTAAAATCTTATTATGGGGATAGTAAGAACATTTAATGACATAGAACCCAAAAAATAAACCATTATTTTACATCCTTGATAACCAGGACTATGTTAAATTCAATATATGTATCGAAAAATTGTGTTTCATTATTAATTTTCTTCCAAATATAAAAGGTAAAAATAATCCTTATTAAACTGAATAATGATATGAGAAGAAATGGAGAATATTTTAATTCTATAAAAATAATAAATTAGTTAAACATAAATACACCCCTTTAATGATTGAATTCCCTATAATAACATGGCGGGGATTGATGTTCTAGGAATAAGTGATGAGATCCTTGAATAGAATGATTTGAATGAGATGTTTACTCTATAGTTTTACCTAAACACTATAGTTCATGTAATATTTTGGGTTTTATTATGCCATTAAATGGGTAATCATATGAAATGGAATATTCTATCAATTATTTAAAACTTGTTGATTTTTCATTTAATATTTCTTCTAAAGTCCAATGTATGGATAAATGATTTTAAATGTGAAATAAACTAATAATACTGTCTCATGTATTTTCAATCATTATTTATTCATATTAATAATTGGTAGATAATCCATCTTGGATGAAATTAATTAAATATTACTCTTTAGGACGATGAATACTATTTCTATTTCTTATGGTTTTGAATATTCTATATCAGAGTGGAAAGGATATGGGAACAATCTATAAGTGGAAATAATGGTTGATTAAGAACTATTTCTCAATTAGATTCAAATTCCCCCATTGGATTTATAAATTCCGTTTTCTATCAATGTCAAAAATTTAATCATATAGAAAATATTTCAAACAGACTCTAAAGACAAGATATACATATTTTTGGACAAGGAACCACTAAAAATATAAGGTTCCAATATTTTATAAACAAGAATAACTATTTATCTAAATAACATGGGGTATAAACCAAGTAATGTCAGGTAGAAACAAGTAGGTTATCACTATTTTGTTAATAGAGGAAGATGATTATCATTTAAAGAGATGAATATACAATTGTCTAAGCCCCAAACTTTTTGATTTCCTTAACCTTATATTAAATCCAGGTATTTGTGTGATGTAATAAATGTTTGTATAGAGTTTGGGGTGTGTTCTATGAATATTATTGGTACCGTTATTATTATATAATATCTATTTGTTGCATTATTTTTTAATAGTACCTCAGAATCATTATTTTTCTATCATGTTTTATATTTATTACATCATTATTTTGAGATTATTTCATATTTAAGGGATTTCTCAATGCCATTTTGGAAGAAGAAATAATATGGCTTATGATGCCCCTTTTATTTTGTCTCAATGTTAGTTGTTGGGTTTCCTTATAAATTTTATTATCATGATATGGAAGACCTATATAGAATCATTGGGATGGATATGAAGAAACATTTATGGCCTATATTGATTATTATTTTAAAATGGGTTATTTTAATAACCTATTTAATGTTCTCACCTATTTCATATTGGAGAGGAAATGAAGACTTTATTCACATTGTATCATTTATAACTCAATGAAAAAATGTTTGTTGATAATACAGTTATATTACATAGAGGTTAAAGGATGAATTCACACAAATGTTTCTCTATATGACACACAAATGTATATTACTATTGAAGTATAAGGGGTAATTTTATCATGTATTGATTATGAGATGATAAACATTGTGACTATCATGAACAAATATTCCTTACCAAACACCAATGACATATTTTCTGAATTAATTGGTTGAGTTTGTTCTCTATGAGTTATTTTTATTTTGTTTATCACTATAAATGAGTTATATAATATGTTATTCCCAAGGATACTTTACAAAATAGATATATCCATTTTTAATGTCTTATTATGCCTTTGGTCTTGACCAATACTCTTAGAGTGTTTTTATCATTGATAAACTGAATATTTCAAAAACAACATAAATCATTTTTTTCTAGTGTTTGTTTATTTAATTTTGGTCTATAATAAATCATAATAGGATTAAAAACATCCTTTGATAATTATATTTTTTATTTTTGGGACCATTAAATCTATACTAATATTCTTAAACATAGATTGAAGATAATGGATGTTATAATCATCAAACATGTATTATTTGAACCATGTATACTATTCAACCATTAGTTTGGGAAGAATGTTAGGAATTGAGAGGATCAAAATGGTATTTTCCAGATGCAATGATTCATCTGATTAACAGTATAGTATAAACATTTCACCATGAGTTTCTTAAAGCTATTATATCCTATAAAAAACTCATTCAGAAATTAGTGTTGTTTCTAAATATATCAAACATCATACCTCCTTTGAAGACATAATAAAATTGTTTATATAATCCCTTATCCTAATATTAATAGGGGTCTTCCAATGATATATTGACTTTTCTATACATCATGTGTTGTTACAATTTGTGTACTGATGCAAGGTGATCAAGTTCTATATAATGGATCATGGGATATTCAACCACATGTGAGGAATTACCCTACCCATTAAATTTTTATATTGGTTCCTATTATTGAACTCATGATTTAGAATCATTAAAAAATTTGTGAGTTCTTTATGGTATACACCATTTTAAAAATAATGATCTATATCTTCTCTCCAAATGATTTGAACCACATGAATTGGAAATGGGGGGAGTTCCTTTAGGATTTTGATTTTTAACTCACTTATATTCATGGTAATGGAAATGTTTTCATTGAAACTCTCATTAAAAATATTTCATCATAGTACTTGAATGAATATTTTGAGGAATGAAACCATATGATACTTTTTATAGAGTTTCATCTATAAGTAAGGGAAAATAATGTAATGAATATCCTTTCAAATGAGATATCTGTAATTTCAATCACCAAAATTTTATCCAAAGGGAAACAGATGATGAATAATTTCATTGTATTTGGAGAAATTCATATTGTTTTCAAATTACTAATGAAAGGAATCTATATCTAGATTGAATTAATTTCATTAAAAATATATATATGGTGCCATAATCAATTATAATGGAAGTCAATGAGGAATATCATAGATCTCAATGGAACATTCAACATGATACTATAATAATTTATTATGATTTATGATTTTTATATTGTTGGATGGGTATGAGATGAAACATATTTGACTTTTTATCTCAATATAAAAATTTTCATCGATTTAATGATTATAAATAAGAGACTTAATTTTTTCTAGAACAACTTCTTAAACATACATGGAAATTTGATGATATATATTTGAATAATATGATAATATTAAAACATATTTCTAGAGGGGAGAATTTTATTTATGTTATCATCTACCATATAATAAAATATATCAATTTCATAATTATTGATGAAAACAAGAAGGTGTAGTATATTGGAGAGCTACTTGTGTAGGAGATTATGAGACTGTTTGTAATGAAGCCGAGCATTATTTTGGATCGAGACCCATTGTTTTATTCATTTTTTTGTAAATTCATATTATAGGAAATGGAATCCTTGGTAATACTGGGTACATAATTCAATCAAAAAATGGACAAGAAAAAAAATGGATATTCATGTTTTGGAAGATATAAACAAAAGAAATGTTAATGATTTTTTCGATTTAATTTTTACTCATCATTAATTTTTAAAATATTCATGTAATAAATAACTAGTAATATATATTATAATTGGGACATTCAAAGAGTTATATGGTCAGCCTTATCATTAATATCTCTCTTGAGTTTAAGTTGTGGATGAATCCATCGACGAACTGGGTCTTATTTATGAGAAGATAAAAAGATCTGTATCATCTAGAATAATATGGATATAATTAAAATATGGAATAACTCTTATATTAATAATTTTTATAATAAAATTTACCTATGGGTGATAGAGTTTTTTAAAATATAAGCATGATTATGACACCAATGGTTGGAAAATAAAATTAAGATTACCTTTGATATATATGACCATTGATTATTTCTTAGATGATTTGGATAGTATCATTCCACCTAAAATAATATTTATTTATGATGTATTCCAACTCACATAATTTAGAATGTATCACCATGATCTGTCCCACATGTTTAAATTAGAAAATCTTGAGATGGGGAAATATGTTTTTTTGACCATGAGATGAGTCTAGGACATTTACACCTTTGATAATGAGTTTTTTTAAATTAATTTTAACCACATATTTATATAATGGTTACATTTACATCATATCTAATTATTGTTTTTCATGGAATTTAGGAATCCACAGCTTGAATTTATTGAATTTGCAGGATTTTTTTAAATATTTAATACACGGTACATGGTTATGTGAACAATGCAACCAGAACTAGTGGTTATTACTTGATAATTTAGTTCTTATAAAAGTCTTATAAAATTGTTGGTTGAACTATGTGACTCATCAACTAAATTATGAAATTTGTTTTAGTCTTAGGTCTCACATGAATGGTTGTAATATTTTTATGAGAGGCCATGTTTCTAAACTATTATACATCTCTTGGTGTATCCAATTCAATCCACTAGTTTAGTGCCCATTCTATAAAAATATGTTTTCAACCCATATGGATCACCCTAGTTTATAAAATCTATGAATTACCAATTTTTAAAACATATTTAATGTAAAAGGAATATTTTCCGTTTATATAATTAATCCCCTCTCATGGGGAGATATTAGAACCTACATCCCTTCTCATTAAATCTCTCATTCTAATTCAACCATGCCTTATAAATTAAATTATTTTATATTCATTGATTATAAATTCTTTCCTCCTTCTATTTTTATTTCTTCCTTTATTCTTCCACGCGGATGGTATATTAGCCAAATCACAGAGGTTGGGTTTCAATAAATATTATTTTTTTTATTTTTAGAGTTTTTAGAGTATTACTTTGTCTTAAATATTTTCATATTTCATGGGGTTACACCATAAATTATTCTCATGGGTAGGTTATTCAATGAAATTTTATTTATACATTAAATATATGTTATGTATGGGTTTTTAAAAGTATTTTTCATTCAAATTATTTTTTCAATTTTTAAATTTGTTGCCTAACTATTATTATTAGAGTTACTGATATTTTAGAGGGATTATTTCAATATAAAAAATATTTCACAAGATAATTTCATGGGATTTGAGGGGTAATTGGTTTCCATTAAATTTTGATATTTTTAAATGGTTTATTGGATGAGTTTCTACTATTTTATTAAATGATATATTGGAATAGTTCTCAATTATTTATTTATTTATATTATGATTTACTATGAATTTTATAGAATTGATATGGATGTATTAGTCTTGAATATTCCAATTTTACATAAATGGTTATTTATTAATTGTAATTTATTTTTAGAAATGTGGTATAAATAAATTTTTACATTTATATAAATATGTATCATTTTTAAAAAATGTACCATTTAGAACATTACACAAAAGGGGTTTTCATAAATGATTTTATCCTTTATTATATCCCCCATGTTATATGATTATATTTTAAAATGATATTTGACCTGATTTGTTGATGCTTTTTGAATATTAAATCGAGGATTCACATTAGAGAATAAATTTTTGGTGGAATGAGGTGATGTCAACGTAATTTGGGTATTTTTAATGGGCCATTTTCTTATAAAATAAATAATTAATATTACCTCACATACATTTCATAACTTTATGGGTGTCTAATGAAGTATATTGGTATATTTGGAGATTTTTTATGATTTTTATGTTTATGTACTGACTAATGAACCTCGGTTATATTTAAGAATACCTATTAGTTGAGTTTCATTAGTGTGGATTGATAGAATAGGATGAAATGATATAATGATGGGATGAAATAATATCCTAACATATGATTTTACATAATTATATCATGGATCATATAAATAGATGTCTATGATTTCAATAAGGTTTTTATATTCCTTATATTGGCTTCATTATCTCTAGATAATTATGCTTCAATTAATTTTTTTATTTCTATAATTTAATGTTCTATTTTTTGGTGTTTATTTTATTATTGTATTAATAGTATTTTCCATTATAATGACTATTAAATGACTAGTAAATTTTTTTAAGGTCATTTATTTATTATGTTCAAAATCTAAACATATTACTACACAATCGTATTTTTTCTTATATGTTTTAAATTTGTAGAATGAGTTATTCTATATTGTTTTCCAAATTTTCATCGAAATTTTTATCAATTAGTTATATTTTAAAATAATTGAAATGGAAAAATAATTTTGTTTCCCAGAATCATTAATTTATTAATGAAAAATCATGAAATTAATATGAGTAATTTTTCTAAATTAATATAAAACTATAATTTTAAATTTGAAATTATATACTAGAATATAGAGAAATTATTGAAAATGGAAAGAAATGAAAACATTAGTGAAATACTAATGAGTTTTTATATCACATTCTAATTATAACACATAGTCTGATTAGAATATTTTCTTATTTTGATATGTTAAGGTTCATATTTTTGGGAGGATCCAACCCTGCATACTTATTCTTCTGAGAGTCTCATAATCTGTGACATGTTAGAGGATATATTATCCCATTGTTTCATTAGGGTATTAGGACTGGAACAATTGTATATTTATTTATTCAGTATAATTTATTTTAATCTTACATTATAGACATTATATTTTATTTTGAGATCATTCATATTTTGATAATATATTAATGTCAATGATATGGGGAAAATTAATTTCCACTCGGCTAAAAATATTTTTCACCATTCTCCTGATTTTTTTCCAATTTATCTACCATTATAAGTGAAGCCTCATAATATCCTTTAATTAAATTATTAAGATTAACTTCTAATAGTCATGATCTCTTCGAGGGCTTCCCTTCGAAGAGTATTCATGATCATACTTTAGCCACTATAGCGGGTAATATTTTTACACCTCCTTCATTTAGTTAATATATTATAGGTACTCTTCCTGGTTACCTCTAATAATTCCTTCAATTTATCCCAATAATTTCAATAACATCTAGATTCATTGGGGGTGGAAGTATTATCTAAAATTTATCATTATTTGTATAAACTCGATGAGGCGAAATCATTTCATCATTTAATCACGGTTTTCATGTTTGTTCATGATCTCTATCCTTTAAATTTTTAGGATTTTGTGGTATCATTTTGGATATATAATATTGTTTTAGTGTAACAAATATCTAAAAATTCCTTCCTAATAAACTACTTCTCCTAGTATTATTATGTTCATGCATGTTTTCAAGAGGATGGGAAATGCAGTGTGTGGAGGTTATATTTATTTTGACAGTAATGGGATATATATTGTTGTAAATATTCTAGTTCAGTGGTTGTTTAGGGAATGATATCAATTATCCCTATACATTTCATGAACACTATGAATATTCTCAGTGTGGGATATGCACTTGGTTTGTTTCATACACATACAAGGAAACTCATAGCATGTAATCCACATCGTTAATATCCATTTATGTAGAAATGGATCTTTCAGCCCCATTTCCTTCTTATATTCTTATATTAGATGGTTATTGATTCTTATTTGGATAAATATTCATTTATATTCTCCAATTAATTTTTTCAAGTTGCTTCATATTTTCAGTCACATAGTGCATTTGTGAAGGAAATTTTCTTCTTTCCATGTAGGGAACTCCCAAGTAGAAGACATTCATTTTGAATTTAAACTATGGTGGATATCCATATTTTTTTACGTTTTGGACCTACTATTTTTATTATTATTATAAATAACCTATTTTATGTTTATCCTAATTAACTCATGGATGGATTACAACAATACGAAATATTGAAGCCTCCCCTCATATGAGAGTGAATCATTTATTTGATGAAGAATCATCCTCCTAAGTAACTGGAATTGTAGGAGATGTAGTTTTAGAAACCAGATATAAAGAAGGTTTGGATATCATGGATGAATATATTGAGGTTTATTTTTCATTTTTTCTTATGGATGCTCAATTATTGGTCATCCCAATAACACATGAGGGAGAAATCCTGGTTTCAAATGATCAGTATTTGTGCAATGTAATCTCTAAAAGAGAGGAAAAAATACTCAATTAACATGTTGAGCTCATCCAATTGTTTTTTATTATATTTGATTGAAAAATAATATTATCCTACTTCTTATTTAATGATAATTAATTCCAATCAAGAGTGATGTTGAATCATGTCTTTTACTATAGGCATGGTGAGCTATTCTAGGGCCAATGAGGTATCCATTTACTCAAATTTTACAATTTCTCTATCCAATGAAACTTGTCCATAAGGAAACAAATACCCTTTATTTAACAATATTATATTATGGAATTGTAGATGCTTTGAAGAATAATATAATTGCACATTAATATCATATGAATTAAAAAAACACCAGGTTTCTATTCGGGCTATTCTAGAACCCAAACTAAAAGAAAAATAGAATTAGTACATTTAAAAAAAGAATGTCTATATGAATTTGATGCATCAGTTTCCTTTCAACTATCTTATGTTGTTATTCTTGAGACATAAAATTTTTGTCAAATAGGAGGAGGTATCATATCAAAATATATCCATAATGACATCTTCTTTCGGTTCAATTTTTATTTACACATTTTTGTATCATAATTAAATACTGTATGAGTAAATGGGTTTTTGGGGTCATTTATTGGAGTTCTAGCCATAAAATATTCCATGGTTTATTGATGGGTATTTTGACACTATCATGAACATGTTAGAGAATAAGGGGGGTTTGGATTATTAATTATTATGATATAATCATTTAAAGAGTTTGTTACTACAAACGGCTTGATAGATACGGGATTCTAGGAAGAGAATTTTACTTGGATAAACAAGAAGAAAGAGACTATAAAATTATAGATTAGGCTTGGCCAAATACTATCATATATTCATTGAGTCTAATATTGACCTTGGGATCAGGTATATCACTTACAAAGAGTTATATTAGATCAAACACCTCTACAATTTCATCATAAAATAGATGACTGATAGATGGAAAACTTCTAAATCTAATGAAGATAGACATGGAATGATAGTTTTATAAACTTTATTATGATTTAATGGGATAATACTATTAGAGGTGACCCTTAAAATTGACTCATCAACAGAAGAAAAATGTTTTGGGAAGACATCAAAGAGTTGAATAAAAAATCACCACATCAAAACACACTATTATACGAATTAAATATTACATAAATAATTTAGTATAGAATCATTATTAATGTTAGTACATCTAGATATTTGAAGTAAGGTATGGAAGGTAAAATATTTAATATGCCAAACATTTAGATACTTAAATGGTAGAAATGAATAATTCCAGGGACCTCTAGATTAATGTATGAGATTGAAATATTATCATTATCTATGAGTACATTAAATATAAATTGGGTAATAGATCTATCAATAACATTCTTAATGATGTTTCCATCATAGGGGACTAAGAGGTGGATAGAATTCATATAGAGTGTTTTTTTGAATCTTCATTAAATCCTGATGTTTCTAAGAGTTTAACGAAATTTCAGATAATAAATAGCTATCAACTATTTGAATAGCATTTAAATTAAGGTTTCTGATTGTTATAAAAATGAAATATATTGAATCCTAGAGGAAAATAATATCAAGGAGGATATGATTTCTTGAATGATGAATGGTCACCAGACCTAGATGGATTTTTTTTTACATTTTAAATTTTTGTGGTTGATGATGTCCAAAAATGGTTATTTAATCAATATTTTTATTATTGGGAATAAATCATAACCAAAGTAATATACACCATTAAAATTATTCAAATTCATGAAGTGAGGGAGAAAACAACTCTATGTTCATTCTTGATGATTTGTTTATGATATTACTCATAAAAAATTATCAATAACATTATTGTCAAAATTCATAACCGAGTGCTTCCTAGAATTATTTATTCTTTGGAGAATACATTCATGAATGGGTGGAACATTCTAGTGGTGATCAGTATTGATATTGAGACGGAGAATAAAATCAACATGAAAATTATCAACATAAAACCTAATGATCATTTTATACATGTATAATTAATAATATCACATGAAATAAGGTTTTTTAATGCCCATGGTGAATATTGACATCATTGTATATACCCATTTTCTGGTCGACATGTGCTTTTCGTTCCCATGGATTCATGTTTAATTCGTGAGGAGATGTTTTACATTTCTAAATATGTTTTTTGATTTCTATAGGGGATCATTTATTGGAAAAAAGATTCATATTTTTCAATGAGAAACATGCAAAAAATGTAATGTGTGACTTGGAAACACATTCCATCCATGATTTCAAGAACTAAATAGGGACAAAATTGATATGTAATTTGATGTATGAGGATAATATTTTATTCTTATTTAATGTTAGAACTAAATCAATACAGGTTTTTTAAATAGTAGTGAGACTTATATATATTATATTAGAATTTAGATAAATTATGGGAATATATGAGTGTATCATATAAAATATTTCTCTTCCCAGTATGGAAGAACCAACCATAAAAAAAATAAATAAATAAAAAATAATCCTCTCGATGGAGTACATTGAATATACAATCTCAAATGGGAGGATCAAAAGTGTGTTGTTTGAGTATTTGGTCTTTCAAATAATAGTTCACATTTGTGACTGAAAAAAATCATTTCATGTTCTCTGTTTGGATCATACTTGTGAATAGTGTGATACCAACCTTATCCATGAATATTCTCTCCTTCATCTATCAACAGAAGGGTGTCCTAGATATAATATAAAAAAAATAATTATTTATTTTTTGGGTACAAAAAACATCATGCGATGTAATATAGAGATGTAATACTTTTACATACACCATTACATGATTTTTAGCATAATTATACATCATTACACAAGTCATGGATCGTTATGTCTAGTTTATTGGAAGACAAGGTACATAAAGCATAAAGTATATGGATAAAACATATCTTTATTTGATCTCCATAAATAGCTACTAAATTTCATTGATCCCTTACATCTACATAGGGTACCCTAGAGAACCCATGAACAAAATGATGAGCTAAAAAGATGAGTAAGGTAACGAGTATAAGAATACAGCATCAGCACATGAGTTTGGAGGAATGAAATAATTGTATCAAAAGAATAAGACATATAAAATCATATTATATAAAGATAGGATAATATAAAAATGGAATCATATAAATGTTGGGGAAAAATAAAACATGTATTTAGTACGAGTCAAGGATAACAACAAATTATGTTTCCCAATGTAGTAAGGGTCAATGCTAACTGTCAATCTCGTTTCCCATAGTCAGTACTGGTCAAGGATAACCACCAATCTTGTTTCACATTGTATCTCATGAAACATATCTTTACCCAATGCATTAGAGATCTATTTATGTGTACCCATATTCAAATTTTCATGAATATTTTTTCCACATAAATAACCATACATTAAATAAGGGTACCAATGAAAAGAATTTTGTTCCACAATCAAGACATAAAGAATAACCAATTGACGTATCACAAAATTATCCATAAAAGAGAAGGGATTAGAACATTCATGGATTTTCATAATGTAAAATATGTATAAAACATGGTATGTGATTTCGAACAAAAGTGACAACAAATAAAAAAGGTATTTCAGAATCATTATCTTTAAAACATGTTTTTTCGGTTTGAAGTAAAATACTATATAGCATTTATAATAGAAAAATGTCAAAGTATTGTATATAAACCCATAATTAGACAAATAAGGTTTTCATAATAAAAAAACTGATTTTATAAAGTGAATGGTTTTAAAAAACGAAAGATAGAGTGCAGTAGAATTTGGGTAAAAATTCAGGAAGTTCCCTTAAAAAAGGTTTTCTTATCAGAAAGTTCTCAAGAGATAATCTTTTAAAAACATGTATATACCCAAAACAGGGTGATCAAATTTTATTCATAAATTAATTTTGTAAAACTATAAATTATATAGAATATGTTCTTAAATAGATAATAAAACAAAATTTTTATATAATGAAATATATGGAAACCTAAAATAACGAAGAAGGTTTGGGTAGAATTTGGTATGGTTTATCGGAATTGTGTCGAGTGTTAAAAAGGTATTGATGTGAGATAAAATGGGTTTATCGTCACATATAAATCAGGAGAGAAGTATGGGGGTGTGTAATCATACCCCATCATTAGGGATTACTCATAAAAGGGCATAATAGAAAGGAAAATGTTGAATAAAATTAAAATAGAGAGGATCCCTTACCATAACTCTGGTGGTGTTCTACACTTGTTATTAATGACCTAAATAGAAAAATTAGGTTTATTAATTAATAATCTCAAAAAGTAATTAATATGTCATTGATTTATTATAACCTTTTTATGTTTATTCTTGGACTTTTTGAAGGGTTAAGATGTAAAACATTTATTTTTGGGTATGGTTGTTTCCTTAACTTTCATTACAGATTTACTTATTAACATATAATCATGTATGATGTGAATGGTTTTCTAGAATTGATTTCATATGATATTATTTAAATCAATAAAATTTCATTTTGGTAAAAATCCATTCGTTTATTGGGAGAGTAGATGAATTATTATATAGAACCTTACTGATCATTGTTTTGGTTAATCGGTGGGATTCATTTCAATGAAAATTTTTTAATTTATAACATAATACCATTTGTAAAAAAGGATTAAATTATCATAACTAGTATATATTAAATATATAATAATATTTTTCTACAACAAGAAAAATTATTTCATGAGAAGTATGAAATACGATAATAGAAATTGAAAAAATAATGTCCTTGAATGAGAAAAATTACCACATCTCAAATGGTGTTTTCATTTCTTACAAATAATATATGGGGAAAGGAGAGAATATACTGAAGTAACACTTTAGAATAATATCATTCCATTACATTTATTTTAATGTAGTTATCATTCCATTGGGTTGAGGGATGGTGAGGAAAGAAACAAAAAATAAAAGAAGATAAAAGAAATGAAAGAATTGGAAAGAGGAATTCACCTAATTAAACTACCTCTTTTGAGAACATCTTAAGAGGGATTGGTTTTGTCATTTTGAAGGGACTAGGGGCCTTTGGACGTGTGGGAGGACCTTGGGGAGTGATTCTGGAATAATATTATCCTGGCACAAGGCTTGAGAGGAGTGAAGTGGAGAGGGAGTGAGGGGGTTTAATAGTGGAGGAGAGAAGGGTTTTAATAATTTTGTAATAATTAGTTGATTAACATCCCTCATGACTAGAAATAGTGATGATTCAAATACCAATATAGTTATAAATTCATCGGTATGTTATAAACCTTTCAATAAAATAATATGTATGAGGGTCGTTGTTAAATGGGGGATGTTAAGATCCTTGCATGTAAGTATGTGAAAAATTATTGAATTAGTTTTGATGTGTACATAAGAAATAATGTTATTATCCAAAATTTGTCAACTTCAAAAGAGATTTTTTGAAGAGCCTGCATGTTTTAAGATCAAGAAGGTTTTTACAAAGACACTACTTATAGAAAACATAGTTTTTTCTATTAAATGATGAATTTTTTCAACATTCAATTCACTCACATTGGATTATAGTTGTTGTTTGGTGGTCCATATATTAATTTTTAAATGTTTATGTTATTGATGAATTTTTTTGGACAAAAAAAATTTGGTGATTTTTATATTGATGTTTTCTCGAGGAGTTGTTTGAAATAAGGTTGTTGGAACATTATTATTTTGTTTCCTTATAAAAAATCACCACAAATTATTGTTTTTTGAGATCAGACAAGGGTTTATTAGATTTATATGATTAGAAAAATATTTATGATAAATACCATCAATTGAAGTATTCTATTAAATGTTTTTTGTTATGTGTTATTATTTAGGTTCTCATCTTTATAGTATTGATCTTTTAAGAATGGACAAGGATGTTCTATAAAATATAAAATGAAATTAGTGATGTACATCACAAATAATAAATAAATTTAATCCCAATATCAATGTTATAAATATTTTGGAAACCGCATGATATTTAATTTAATAAAACATAATTAGACAATGTTACATATGCATTTGATATATTAAATTTCATTTTTAAATAATACGATGCACAACCGATCATAATGTTCTAAACCTAATTAAGAATTCAAAATTTGAGAAGGAGTTATTTGATGAAAATATATGTGAATATTTTTCTTGTTTATAATGATTTGATGATATCAGACACTGATTGATCAGATGTGTTACTAAAACTGACCCACTCTATGGGAATTAGACACTAATCCATCAAATGGGTTGCATACAGTGATCTATAATGTGAGGGTTTAGATGTTTAAAGCATCAACTATGGAGTTCCATTGGTTAAATAGTTACATTATTTATATTAAATAAGTCTCCAAAATGATATCAGATGAACCAGAGTAGTTGATTGTGTATCAAAAGGGTTTCATAATACTATCCATCCAAAGTGTTATTGACATCGATCAATTGGAATATTTTTTGAATATAAACCATTAGAGAAGAATCAATGACCAATATATTGGGCGATTAATAGATAATGATTGTTAGAGGTAGATATTGATAAAATTTAGTGGAGGATCAGTTTGATACTAATAATCCATTTGATTTATTGTTTGGAAATACATAGTTTTATTTATCAAATGTGTGTTTGAGAAAACAAAGAAACTGGATGATAATGGGAGACAAATAAGAGTTTCTCAGAGAGAAATTTTAGGTTTGTGAAGTATTTTGATTGTTAAATGATGTCTTTATATAGTTTCATTGGTTTTGGTCAATTAGAGTGATAAGTATTCTATTTTACATGTTTTTTTATTGGGCCAAGATAACCATATTGAAAATAAATGATTTTGACTAATCTATTATGGAATATTACTTTAGATAATGATTTCGTAAAAGTTCATATTTAATTACAATTGATATTTATGTTGTTTTTTTGTATTCTTGAATATTTAATAAGATGCTAGATTCATTGAGAAGTGGTAAAATGGGGTTTAAATAAAAGCAACATTTACATATTTGATATTTTATCAAGAATGGTTTTTTTGTTTCCTTACTCTTCTATTTTAGGATAATTTATATAATGTGGAGTACATATAATTTAATTTATCAATATTCATGTGCAAGAAAATGAAATATCAATATTTATACATTCAAACTACATTCTTGATAGATGTTGTGATTATATATTTTGTGAAGAGAGAATTTATCATTAGAGAAGTTATATTCTGAGTTGTATTGATTAGAAGAGTGGAAGTCATGATTCAAAAAATAGGATATAAAAAATAGCATTTTGGATAAAACATGTTCCTAGAATGATGAATTAGATAGTGGAATCTGAGTGTGTGATAGTACTAAATTCTCAATGAAATCCAGTGATGATGTTCCTTTTTAGTAAGATATAAGAATGTGAATAACTATTTTTGACATTATTAAATTATTTTTTAAAAAGAAATGCGAAAATATTCAAACTATATTTTTTAATGTTTCCAAACCTATAACAACATCATATATAGATATTTTGTTTTTAGGATTATCACATCCACAATTGTGTTGATCATAGTGATATGCAACTGTATGAGTATTTCTATATTTCTATATCCAAACAAAAAGGATAGTTTTTTATTTTTTCTGTCATATTTTATTATTTGAAAAATATCTATAAAATATATTCTCGTATTAAGTATCAAAACCTTATAAATACAAGTGTTTATGTGGTTGTTTTGAAGAATTTTTTTAATTTTTTTGTCTTCATATTTATGTGATGGTTGTTATGAATATAAACATAAGTATAAAAATATATCTCTAATTCATCACTCCCACTCTCTATGAATAAACTGATCTAGTGTGGGTCCGTTCACATTGTGGACCTGAGTTATATTTAAAGCATTGAGTCTCATTCAGTAAGTGTAAAATAAATTTTACTCTGAATTCATCATTCTATATGTCACCCATTATTCAATGTCTTGGGATCCATCTGTTGCTGATGGATCATGATCCTGATTTTCAAATTCTATTTTGAGGACCTTCCTTTGATTAGTTCTAGAACCACATAATTTGGATTGTGGATCCATATTGGTATGAATAATGACATAATAAATTGATATATGTGTTTTCATAATGTATTCCCCATCAATTGAAATTTGTTTATTTTTATTTGTTGAGTTTTATTAATTTTTTTCCAAAGTATAAATTTATATTCTTGTTAAATGTTTCTAAATAATATATTATGGGATGAGAATATTTAAAAATATATTATTAGAGAATTTGGAACTTCATTCCAACTTATTTTTAATTGAAATGAACAATTTTAATAATTAATTTAATTATTATTATTTCAAAATGAATCAATGAATTTCTTATGTATATTGAATGAATAGAATTTTTATGAAATGCAATATTTTTAATTAAAATAATTTGATGTTGGTTTTTTAAATTAACTTGTTTTTAGAATTTGGGATTTAGTTATTATTGAAATATGAATGGTTAAGTATATTTGAGATGGATGATTTTAACGTAGACATATTTCATTATAGAAAATGAGAACCAAGCTATTTAGTTGTGTAGTCTAAGACAATAATTCAAGGAATTAATTAGCTCTACCATGTAATATATAGATTCAATACATGTTTACTAGAAATTTTTAATGATATTAATTTTATTCATTGTGGTGTGCTCAAATTACTCACATACCAGAGATCTAGGGAAGGGTGTACACCGTGAGAAATACTTCACTATGATTCTTATGATCCTTGATTTGTAATCTAAGTAACCCCAAGACTTATAAAAATGTTTTTATGATTTTAAATCTAGAAAATATAGATTTTTCTATGATTTCATTTGTTCAAAAATGATTAATTTAATGTTAGTTCATTTTTATTTTGATGTGAATCACATTATCACCTATTTGATACATACCACGAAATTATTTGAAATAGTTATTTTACTGAAAATAATGAAATGATATCATTTACATGAATTATTTAAACTTATTTATATTTTTTAAATTTGGTATATAATTTATATGTCATGATTTGTGGGACCCCACTAGGGTAGTGTTTCCTGCGTAGTACATATTCAATTGGGTGTGTGTAGAATTTTTTCCAAGTTTGGAAAAAGGTGGTAAAACAATTGGTAATTGTGTTTTTTCTTTATAGTGTGCCAATGTGAGTTGGAACTAGTTTTAATATTGTGTAATATTGTATTATGATGTGATATTGATGGTGCTGTCAATATTGGTTTATATGATGGCTTGTACTGTTTTCCTGTCATGGGTTATATAAATTGTATTTATTAGTATTTTTATCATGTTCGAAGTATTGGAATACTAGGTATTTATGGATATATACTTATTCCTTTGTTATGGGTTGTTAATTATTGTTGGAAAATCATTACACATAATTTTTGTTGATATGATGATTATTTTACGCAATAAATGAGACTAGGTTATGTCTATTCAAGAATTATAGTATGCAGTATGAGATGTATTGGAAGATGATAGGTAATATTGGAGAGATATGAACAGTTGGATGAGAGAGACTATATGGAAAAATAACATCATAGTGTTCCATTAGTTAAAATTAGTGGTTGGGAAAAAAATCATTAAGGATTGAATTGATCTGATATAGGTTATTTTTTCCACAAATCTGGGTTTTTTATTTAAAATTAGAGTTATAAATAATATAATTGATGTTCACATTTTCTCATGATTGATGATTCCATATTATATGTTGATATTGTATTGTACCATTCCCCAAATGAGAATTTCAACCAAGGATCAATATGAATCTACTAATGTACCATAGAAAGGGGACACTATAGTCGACCAGAACCTCAAAATGGTATTATAATGAATTATTTATGCTTCGTAGCATGAATATATACCCCCTATATAGGATTAAGGGTTGGAACATCAATAGAATGATAGTATTGATCAATCTTATGAGTTTCATAATTATAAACCACCATCATTATAGAGAATGAATGATACGATAGAGGTAGAGGATTAGTTGGGAATATTTGAATGGATCTTCTAGTTCATGGAGATAAAATATTACACTAAAGGAAGAGTGAAAGTTTCAATATTTTTTTGAATAGTATTATTGATTAGGAATATGTAATTATTTTGAATGATAATGATTTATTGGAGAAGAAAGAATTCAAAACCCTTTTTATATATAAATTATATCTAAATTTGATGGTATTATACAAGTATATTGAGTCTGTCAACCTTCACCGTAGTTATTGGACAATAACTCTGTATAATAATTGTATTGCATAACTATCTCATTTATTACCTTTGGTAATGTTATTTGAAAAGAATAATTCTTTTAGGATTTACGTGGTTCATTTATAAGATATTTTGTCTTAGGTATTTATACAAAATATTAAATAAAATATTGATGTTTTTAATGGAGATCCGATGATGTTATTTGACATGGTTGTGACTTCAAGATTTCCTGGAGTACATTATACTCATATTGGCAGGATTAGAAGCTCTTATTGATGATGGAGAAGATAAATGTGCCTCATAGTTGAAATAGTAATATTGGTACTCGATAGAACGTCTCCTCTAGCATATTTGGGTTGTATACTAAATTCCCAATACCACGATTCTAATTTGAATTTATTGTAAACATGAAGAATGCATTCATAATGTCACCCAAATTGTATATCTCATCTATACCATAGATCACGATATAATGAATTTCATGTTTTTTTACCCTCTGTAGTGTTACTAGATCATTATTATTGAGATTATTTGTGGTTTTTTCAAATTCTTAATGAAAAATGGAGTTCTAGCCATTCGATTCTGGAATAAATCAAAATCATATAGTTAATGAGTCTATAATGGAAAATAATGTTATTTATAAAAATTAGATAGGTATTATTTTAATTACTTAAATTTTATTGATTATTTTTTCATGTTTTTTCCTCACATTAATTTATATCAGAACAAACTATAGACCTATTTCATCTTCCTAAAAATACAAATCCTATTGTAAGAGAGATTGAAACACCTCTCATGATGATAAAATATAAGGGTCTCTAATGTAAATATTTCGATTTATCTTTATTGAATATCAAGCATGTCTAAGAATCTTAATTTCATGAAATCAATCCCATGGAAGTTAATTTTGAAACAGATTGCTTAATTTTTCACAAAGAACATATTTTTTCAATCACTGGAGAGTTTCCTTTGCTACCTCTGATTGGATGTTCTATGTCTTATATGGAGAATGAATCCTTATGGATTTACAATCCATGTGTCCTTCTTGGGTTAGATTAAGTATATATCCATGTATACAATTGAACTAGATTAGGAATCCTCATGTGGTGAACTTCCTCAATAAGATATTGAATTTCAAAAAGTGTTTTCATCATACTCAACTGGTCTACCATCGGAGAGAGAGGTGGAGTTCTTTTTCGACTAAGTGTTTGGTACCCGTCCATTATACATTACCTTATACTATATGGAATGAGATTAACTAATACAATCTATGGATAAGTTTCAGGTGTATATGACTAAATGTTTCATCTGACCTATTATTTCACATTTTATAATCCCAATGATATTATCTTGGAAGGATGATGGGAGCCTTCACATGTGTGTAGTTTACCAAAATCTCATTCAGTTTATAATCAAAAAAATTATCCATTTCAATGGATTAATGATTTATTTCATCCTCAAAGGGGTGAAATAATTCTATAATACTGGTCATTTTTTTATTTACTACATTAAATGTATCAATGATTCTAAAATTCTAAATCTATCATTTATGAGAATGTATGGCCACATTTTGTGTGTTTTTATGTCTCTAATTCTGACCAAAACAATAACTACGTTTATGGTAATAATATATGTTATTCCTCTAATATCTAAACCCTTTTATTGTGGTTTTTAGGGATGACATATTTATTTATTCAAAAAAAAAACAATGAGTATCAAGTGATTCATTTGAGAGGATTATTTGGAATCATATCGAATTACAAATATTATACAAAACATTCTAAGTATTAATTATGCATTCCAGAGGCAACGTTCTTTAGGATGGTGTTATAAAAACATAGTATCTTTAATCATTCATAAAAGATGAAAAATACCATTTACATGGAGGAACTGTATAATGTATTTGAGATTTAGAAATCTTAGGATTAGTAGGGTATTATAAATTTTTGATGAAATATATTCCTAAGCTAGAATCACCATTGACTACAGTGACATAGAAGGTATTGAATTTATTTTTGGATTCGGAATTTTTTACTTCCATTTATGACTTGAGAAAATATTTTACATCAAAAGAAAAATTGACACTTCCAAAGGGTGGGAAGGGATAACTGGACATTAGTGATCCTTCAGGTTTATGTTTTTTATTTCTTCTCATCATGTTTGACCATATGGTTATTTATGATCTTCATCAGCTTAAATGGATTGATAATAACTATACTAATCATGAAGATGAAATCACAAATATGTTTCACACTCATAATAGTTGGTGGAACTATTATTTAGGGGAGTGATTAAACATCTACTTAGATCACAATATCTTGAGTTATTTCTTTTCATATAGTGATTTTAATCTCCAATAGAGATGATGGGTGGATTACATTTAATTGTTATAAATTCATATTTCATAAAACTATAAGAATGGGAAATATTTTTTGCATACTTCATTAGCTATATAATTCCATCTCATGCTATGAATAATATACTAGAAGAGTGTAATATAATAAAACCCTTTGTATGCATGAATTTAGAATTTTATGCGAATGACTCCATTTCTGTTCTACCCACCATGCAATTTACATCAGCAATTATTGAGATGATCCACAATGAGTAGTAGAATTGTTATGAGTTGTGATTTATCATTAATTTTTTAAATAGTGTAGAGACCATAGGAGAATGTCTTCTATCTACAGTGGGAATTAATTATTTCAAGAATGTTTTTTTTCATTCTGATAAAGATATTAAAAATACATTTATGGGGTATTTTATCAATCTCTCTGGGAGGATAAAAAAATCATGACTAATAATCATTATGATGTGTTGATTCATTTCTAGTAATAATATATAAAATTGTACATCGATAATTTCATTTCCCACTATTATACTTGTCCGCAGATAATGGTTGAGCATTAGTACCCTTAATTTTTTTTTCAAATACTCTTAATATAAACATTGAAATGAGGTGAGATATAAATTGATTTCAGTGTTAATTTTAACATATTTCTTGGGGAAATAATAGTCTTTGGGTGGTGAAATAAAGATTGACTAAATTATATCTCTTTATTCATATTCATGATACCAATGAATGAATGAATTTATGAAATCTTCTTATGCTAGTTTTTAAATTTTTATAAGGAAATATATCTACAATTATTTTTTATAGTGATATCCACTATGATTGTTTTTTATGGATATTCTTAGTATATGATATAGGATTTCTGCTCATGGTGATGACATTATTCTATCTTCAAATAAAATGCAATTTTAAAAATGAAATATTGATTCGTGATGAAATGTTTCTTTCTCATGTCCTTGAATTTGGATGATAATGAGATTTCAATGTAGGGTTGTTTGAGTTTACCTATAATAATAACTACTATTATTTGATTAAAATGGAACCCTTTTAGTCCAACAATGGAAATCTTTTTAAATAAATACTCTACGGGTTATGTATTTATGTAGCATTTTATGTGGGATCTTGCTTAGTCCTGGAGAAAGATGTGAAGATCTAGATGATTCATTTTAGTTTAATATTGATAATGATTTTATATAATTTTTTAAAAACCATCATCATCACCTTTTAGAGTTATTAATAATTAACCAATTTTTATTAAGTATCTCTCATTTATTATGTCACTAATGACATGGATAACACAAGAAGCTGGCAATGGTATTTTTTGTCCCATTTGAGGTTGTTGATGTGATTAAAAAGGTGGAATATGAATTGATATTCCCTACACAATGTAATAAATTTATGTTGAGTTACATATATGTCTATTGACTATATATATATATTAAATAATTCAATTATTTATCTTGAAATTTTAATACCTTGATGTGGAATTTCAATTGACTATGACTAAGTAAGAAGTTGTGATTACTGATTCTAAAGTGAAGGAATTTTAGAGAAAATAATTCCCTTGGTCAATGTTATTTGGTCACATGGTTTGAAACTTCCTGATATTTGGGATTGTTCATAATTTATAGGATAGCATTCAAATAATATCATTACTGACATGTTTTCTTAAATAGTATTTCTAGTAACAGAAAGAATTTTGGTGGGTGGAATTGTAACATATTAACACCTTAAATCGGGTAAAATAATAGGTTTTCAATTAAATTCTTTATTTTCATGTATATTATGGGTTGTTAATGTATTATCAATGTAATTTAATGGTTAGGGTGTGGTTTTGATTCTTGTCTGATAAGTTGGTAGGTTTCTTTGGTTTTTTTCATAATGATGGTCTTGGGAAGATGGATATAAAATACTAGCTAGCTACTGAGACCAATCGGCTAGTTAGTTCTTACTATAAACAAGTAATTCAAATAAAAACTCCATTCCCATTTCATTTGTGTTTTTAGATAATGAATCATTCTATCCACTACTAATGGTTAGCTGGTAGCTTCTAGGGGCTAGATGGTGACAGATAACAGAGTGTGTAACTCTTGGGCAGTATTTTAATATTCATTCTAAATCCCCCAATTATAATTAATAGCACATATATCATGACCCCCATTCAACCATAATAACCTTGGAGGCACTATTGAGGTTATTTTTTCCCTCCTAATCATGAATATTGATGTTTTGAACTTGAAATTGATTCCTTGAATCAGTTTGGTATTTCTGTCCCTAATTCAGTGGTGATTTATTTTTTCATCAACCCTCGCATTCTTTGATGGTTATGGAATCATTTGTCGTTCATAGATCTAAATAATGATTTCTGATTCTTATTTCTAGGATCTCCAATTTATTACTTTTATCTCTTCATATTTATGAGTATAGATCCCATCTGTAGTACCCACGGTTTCTAGTATGTAACCCTTTTTTGATGCTTTTAGTGGTTTTAAAGATAAGGATGAAGAATGAGAGAGTCGGGAGAACTTTGAATGATGTTTTCATGAAAATTGGATGTCACACGGATAGAGAACAATTTCTCTGAACTGTGCGGTAAAATCGTATGTAGTTGGCCTTGGTTGAAGTAGCTTCTGCACGGGTGGCGCACAGTTTGTCTAACCGTGTGGCCAAACCATGCATGGAGGGTCTGCTGATGTAGTGAATAATGCACGGTTAGCGCACGGTTTGTCTAACCGTGCAAGAAAACCATGCAGCCACGTAAACAAGATCCTATAAAGGTAGATCTCACGCGTTTTTGCCACTATATGGCTCTTTTTTCATCATAATTGGCCCTAACTCAAGATTTTGATTCACCTAAAGACAAAGACAGTTCTCCAATCATTCTTGAGGCAATCCAAAGGCTTCTCTTGGTCAATCAAAGACGGATTCCTGAGGTATATGATCGTTCTTATTCGTTCGTGGTCAGTTTCTTAGATCTACATATATCTACATCCCCTATTCTATCGGTTTCTTATATCTACACCCATTGTGGGTAGATATAAGTGTGTGAATGCTAAAATAGATGATATTTAGTCTTGATCATGCTAGGAGGAGAGATCTACGGATGGTTATCGGTGAATGGACCTGGGTTTCATGGTCATTCTTTGACCGTTGTGGTCTTCATCAAAACATTTTTAGTAGGTGGATTAAATATCGAATCCACTTGACAGAATTGAATGGATAAGTTGTTTTGAGGGATTAGATTGTGAAAAGCATGGAATAAATATTATTTAGTGGTGATTTATGGTTTCCATGAAATTCTAAAATCTTGATGAATTTTTGTGGAAATTTATTTGGATTCATGAATTTAAAATGATGATTTCAAATTATTGAATGGATGCAATTGTAACCAGTTTTATGAAAAATGGGTTTTCAATAATAAGGGTGTTTTATTTAAATGGTATAATATTTAAATGAATTTTATGGAATTGGTTTTCAATAAAAATATTGTTTTGTTAGAATGGTTTGGAATCTAAATGTTGTGTCATTTAGATGGTTTTGATGGAAAATGTTTTTCTATACAATGGTGTTTTTATTTAGAGGGTTGTTTTGGAATGATTTTTGTGAATATATGGTTTTGAACATTTTTATTGCACTCGGGATAGATAAGGGATTGAGTCTCCCACATCATTCTAGGATGGGTAAGGGTAAGGGAACTCCCACATCAAACAATCATATTGTATTCAGGACATACAAGGGTTAGGGATCTTCCCCATCCTTGTTGGGACCGATAAGGGTTAGGGCTCTCTCCCATCAAACATTAATGTGCATTTGGGTTGGATAAGGGTAAGAAGTCTCCCCCATCATGGTTGGGATGAATAAGGGTTAGGGCTTCTCCCCTGTTCTAGGTAGCATGCATGGTTGGTTGAATGGGTTATTCTAATGGTTGCATATTCTAAAATGGAATGTTTTTTGAATGGTTCTAACGATTGTTTCGTTATTTATCTGGAAAATAACATTCTGGAAATTTAGTTTAAATTCATCTTGGAATGCTTTTTGTAATGAATAGTTTTGGATACTTGTTTAAATTTAATTATAAACTTCTTTTGAGAAAATGGTTTATATAATCTGATTATATAATTTTTGGTAACTCTTATATCCTAGTAGCGTGAGTAGGGAAGTCATTGGGGAAAAGCTATAGAGTTTTATAGTCACCCTTGATTTGGAATGTTGGTGATTTTGCAAAAGTCGTATCCCGTGACACAGGTAAAGGTAATGATTTTTATTTCTAGTGGCTTGTGGTGATTCTTGGGAGATTTTGTGGATCATGGAGCTTGTGGAGCATAGAGTTGTAGTGTCTTTTGAGAGTCTTGATTTTTTTATCCACCGTGTACTTTGATGCTTTGTTTTTTCATTCGATGTTGTGTACAATGATGCAGTTTCATATAAATTAAATGTTTATTGTTATTTCATTTGTTCATTACTCATATAGTGAATGTTTGGTTATAATTGGTTTATGATTTTAATTCTTAAAGGGTAAATCGTCCCCCACATGTATATGAAACCCTTCAGCATTTATTAACAGCCTTTGGAACCTTGGGGATGTCGCATAAGGCCTAGTAATGAATCATGGTACTCTCAAGATAGTGAGAATTGGTGGGTAATTACAAATGATATCATCTTGTTCAGTCATTTCCTAACATGTGGTCATCGAAGTTCTTGGTCATGCAGATGATGTTTATTATTTTCTATTCAATTGGTTGAAATCATACATAAGAGTTGTATTGTTAGAACATGAAATGCATAGCATAAATTGACGTATCTAACCTATTTTTTGTTGAACTTCTGGTTACCAGAGTGTTGGGTACATAAGTTTTTTAGATACGCTTCTAGAATGTTGGAAATCTCAATGTCATGGATTTAGCCAATGAGATGAGCATGACATTTATTATAGAGGATTTACTTCCCACTAGGATTTCATATCACATTTTTAAGAATGATTTGTTATTTTGGGAAAGGTGTGACTTTTTTGAAAAATGCAGAAATTATTTTCAAGTAATTATTTTTGAAAACAGAATATTTGGTCTATTTTGAAAATGGTTTAATTTTCAAAAATCTTGCAAAATGATTTCAAAAAGGGTTGAACATGGTAAAAAGATGTTTTGGAAAACAATGTTGTGATAGATGATGTGATAGAATTTGAAATTCTAAGCCATATGTTGCAAGAGAGTGAGATTGACGGAGGTCATTGTTGGTTTAGAAAATGGCACCAGGTAGGCATCATCGGAACTAACCTAAAGAGGCTATAGAGAAAGTGGTTCCACCAGAACCACGTGTGAACCAAGAGCTGGTATAGATTATGTGAAGCCTTTGTGTGTAAGGAATTTGTTATAACTTTTGATGGAGATGAGTTGAAATGGGACTTCTCAATGTTGGACACGGATGTCTATGATTTAATATTGGGTAATGGATTTTGGGGGATCACGGGTGGAGCATATATCTTAGTGGAGTTCTCATACAATAACATTTATCAAGCCTCGATATGCATGGCTTCATTTGAATAATTGTATTGGAGTCCTTGTCATTATCCACTATACTGGGTGGAAACAGGTGAAACTTCACTTTTCGGACTAATCCTTGTCCACGAGACAATAAAGAAGATCCAGTTGATTAGAAATAGACCGTAGATAGCTCATTGTATTCCGAAATCTTATACAGAACACCATCAAAGACCTTTTTTGTTTAGTAGGGGTGATCATATCTTCTTGAAGATCTCTCCAAGGCATGGACATCATTGTTTCAGGAAGTAGGGAAAGTTATCTCCTGGATACATTGTACCTTTTGGGATACTAGAATAGATTGGAGAGGTGGAATATTGGTTTTCATTACCACCATGGTTTAGTTCGGTGCATAATGTTTTCCATGTATCTCTGTTGAAAAAGTATCAGCCTTATCCTGACCATGTGATAAGATGGGATCACGTTGAACTAGAGCCACTTGCTTCGTTGAAACATATCCTAGTACGGATTGTGGAGAGACAAGAGAATGTCTTGCGTGGAATAAGAATCAGTATAGTGTGGGTTTACTGGCTTCATGGTTATATTTATGAAGAGACTTGGGAATGTGAAAAAGAAATGAAAGAGTAGTGTCCATAACGTTTTCAGTTGGGTGATGGTTTTCTACTATATGAGGATGGAAAAACAAATGGTAGGGAGAATTTTTTACCCCATGTTTCTTGTATGTAACCCTTTCATGATGATATTAGTGGTTTTAAAGGTAAGGGTGATGAATTGGAGCGTCGGGAGAACATTAAATAATGTTTTTTGGCAAAGGGGAAGTCGCATGGACGGTGCACGGTTTGTCTAAACTGTGCTGTAAAACCGTGTATAGTTGGTCATGGAGCTAGTAGCTTCCACACAGGTGGCACACGGTTTTTCTAACCATGCAGCCAAACCATGCATGGTGGGGCTGCTGAGGTAGTGGCTAACGCATGGTTAGCACATGGTTTGTCAAACCATTCGATCAAACCATGTGACCACTTAAACAACATTCTACAAAGGTAGATCTCACGTGTATTTGCATCTATATGGATATTTTTTTCTTCTAAATGTTCCTAACCCAAGATTTTTCTTCTCATAAGGTCAAAGAAGGTTCTCCAATTGTTTTGGAGGCGTTTTGAAGGCTTCTGTTGGTGAATCGATGCTAGATTCTTGAGGTATGTGATCGTTCTTCTTTGTTCGTAATTGGTTTCTAAGATCTACTTAATTTTACTTCTCCTCTTCTCTTAGTTTCTTAGATATACGCCCTTTTTGGGAATATATGACTGTGTGAATGGAAATTAAGTTGAGATTTGGTCTTGATATTGCTAGGAGAAGAGATCTAAAGCATGTTTTGGTGAATCGACTAGGGTTTCTTGAGCGTTCTTCGACTGTTGTGGTTTTTGTGAAAACCACTAAAATAGTTGGACTTACTATTGACACATTTTGTTAAAATTTATTAGCTTAGTATCAAATTGGTTTGGCTGAATGGATTTGATAGTGAACATCATGGAATAAGTCTTCATTAGTGATGATTCATGGTTAGAGTGAAATTGTGAAATCTTGGTGAATTTTTGTGCAAAGTGATTTGGATTCATGAATTTAAAATGATGATTTTGAAGTATTGATTGGATGGAATTGTATTTGTTTTGATGAAAAATGGTTTTTCAATAAACAATGTGTTTTATTGATATGGTTTGTTATTGAAATGAACCTGTTGGAATTGGTTTTCAATAAAATGGTTGTTTTATTGAAATGTATTGGAATTGAAATGGTGTAGAATTTAAATGGTTTTGATAGAAAATGGTTTTCAATAAAAAGTGTTTTCATTTAAAGGTTTTTTTGGCAACATTTTTGGTAACATATGGTGGTAAACATTTTTATTTCACTTGGTACAGATACGGGTTAGGAGTCTCCCCAATCATTCTGGGATAGATAAGTTTTAGGGATCTCCCTTATCAAACATTCATATTGCATTAGGGACGAATACCTGTTAGGGGTCTCCCCCTTTGGTGTTGGGATGGATAAGTGTTAGGGATCTCCCCCGTCAAGCATTCATGTTAATTTGGGTTGGATAAGGGCAAAAAGTCTCTCCCATCATGGTTAGGATGGATAAGGGTTAGGGTGTCCCCCCACTTCGAGGTAGCATACATGGTTGGTTGCATGAGTTTGTGGAATGGATGGGTATGCCAAAAAGGAATGTTTGTGAAATGGTTCCAAATCTTGTATGGTTATTTTTCTGGAAAATAACTTGCTGGAAAATTGGTTTAAATTGCTCTTGGAATGCCTTTGATTATGAATGGTTTTGGGAACCTGTTTATATATAGTTATAAACTGCTTTTGTGAAAATGTATTATATAAAATGTTTTTATATAAATATTTCTAAATATTCTATCATAGTATCATGAGTAGGAAAGTCCTTGGGTAGAACCTACTATGTTTTATACTCACCCATGCTTTGGCGCATTGGTTCTTTTGCAGATGTCGTATCCAGGGACACAGGTAAAGGTATTTCATCTAATTGTTAGTGGCTTATGGTGATGCTTGGGATATGTTGTGGAGATTGGAGCCTATGGACCATGTAGTTGTAGTGTCTTTCAAGATTCTTGATTTTTTCATTCGCTGTGTACATTGATGCTTAGTTTGGTCTTCTACTATTGTTTACTTTTATATAGATTGATATAAATGAATTGTTTATTGGTCTTTCATTTATTCATGCATCATATAGTGAATGTTTGGTTATGGTTGGTTTATGGGTTTACTTATTAAAGCATAAATCGTCCCCCACTTTTACTTTAATTCCTTTGGAATTTATTTCCATCCATTGGTGCCTTGGGGTTGTCGTTTTAGGCCTAGTAATGACTCATCGTACTCTCAAGACAATGTGAATCAGTGGGTCATTACACCATCAGAAGAGAGTATTGAGAAAATTATTTTAGATTAGTGGGTTTTTAATTTAGTCTATAAAAATTGACATCATTATTACATATAAAAATTGAAATTGATTTTTACATTATTTTCTATGTATGAACTAAGATTATTGAAAAACATTTCCAGGTGAATTTGTTTATGATGAAAAAAATTACGAAATGGATTTTTTTATAAAGTATAGATTCTCATAATGATATATTTAATTAAAATAAAATATTTAAATAATGACATTGATGATGATTCTTGGGAAATGGAGGAATGAAATATTTGATGGATAATAAATGAAATGACTTTTATTAATAGGAATGAGTTTTTATGAAAACAATTTGATGTTTTTTTAAATAAAATGCCATATTAAAACCATCATAGGGGAATTCATGAATAATGGTTGGATAAACTAATATTATATGAATGTTATCACCCTTAATTGATTTCCTACAAGAGTAAGGTTGAATGGGATTTTTGGTGGTTGTCCATGACAAGCACTAGTTCTATGTATTATATCTTTGTAATAATGTATTGATGATGAAAATTTTATGTAAAAATTTATAATGACGTGGATTTTAGTAATTAAGGTGGAATATTATTCTTATAGTACTAATATATATGTATTTTTCCACACTTAGATCGGTATTTGAATTATATAATGAAGATCAATGATCATTTATCTAACTAGAACTATGGATTAGAACAATAGTTTTATAATTTATAATTAATTATACATGATAGAGTTTATGAAATGAATTGTTCATACCTATTTGATAAAATTATTATTCGGGATTGTTTAGAAAAAAATATTTATTCAGAAATATTTTATAAATTTGATAATAAAAACCAGAAACTCATGTTTTATTATAAATTATGAATAGAGTTTTATACCATGAATTATTTAAAATTATGTTTATGAAATTGGGTCCTTGTTTGTTGGTGGTGACTAGTTTACCATGTGAACTACCTATTACGACGTGATCTCAATAAAGATATTGTCATTTGATTTTATGATGTCTAATATCATTTTCTTGTATCTGGTTATGTACTATGCTTTTCCTTACATTTCTATTGTTGACTTTATTTTTATAAAAAAAATTATTGATTCCTATCCAATACATTAATATTTTATTGGTTTTTATTTTGGTAAAATATTTAACCATGATTTTTCATAAATCTCATGTTCTATTTTCCATCCCATGGGTATTGGGAGTGTCCATTATGCTATATTAAGAAAGACATCAGTTCTTTCAGAGCTGGTATCTTATTATTTTAGGACATAAGAACCACATGTAACACACCAATATATCAAAATATATTTTTCAATTAAATCAATATTGTATTTGATATCTTTCTCAACATAACCCACAAATCTAAATTGATTTAAGCCATATTAGAAAAATATTATTATGAAAATTTAACATTAATTTAACCAATAATTTATTAATATACTATGACAAATTTTAAATTCATTCAAAATATGATTAAGAAGAAAAAATGATTTTAATAGGGGATTGTTTTTAAAAACTAGGTTTACCTTATATATAATAAATTTCCTATTAATATTAAATTAATAATTTTTACTTTATAAATTTTGAATATAATCTTCCAAATTAGTATTTCATGATTAGAATAATAGAATTTTCTTTCAATTTTTCAAAAAAATTTATGTTTTTAGGGAATCGTAAATAATAGCGTGTTTACTAAAAATGTAAATATTATGGATTCATAACTATATTAGTAAGTAATATAATTTTATTAATCTATTTAATTGATAATTTTATTAAGAAATAATGAAATATATCTAAAATTTAATTTTTATATTAAGAACCCAATATTCAGTATTAAAAACTATAAGAAACATTTAATTCAAATTAGAATACATTTTATCTCTTTTTAATTATAAATTTTAGTGGTAATATTTAGTTTTTTAATGATTTTAAATCCATTGGACCATAAATGTTTTATATGAAACTATTTTATATCCTAAAACTAAATAATATTAATAAATATCTTCAAAAAATAAATTTTTCTCATATAAAAACACTTTTTCTAATAATGGGTTTCTACAAGTTACATGTGCCAATGTACGAATTGATTTTATTACTAATATAAATTTAATATAATAAAAGGGATATCGTATATTCAATCAGTAGGTCATTTCTATTTCATTAGGTATAATTTATACTTTCAATAAAAAAATATTTACGAAGTTAAAAAATATTAACTTTTGTAAAATTTTTAGTTTTTAAAATTCTAATTCTTCCAAATTTATAAATTAAATATATATATTTATAAATAATTATTTTTTCACCTTTAGAAATTTGTAAAAATTATATTACATTGATTTAATTTAAATTTATATTACAAAATAATAATAATAATACATTCCTACTAATTAAATATTTTTCTAGTAAAAAATTCAATCATATTAAATGTTTTATTATAAAAAGTAATATTAAATTTTTTATAATTATAAAAAAATAAAACTACAACAAAAAATATGTTAAAATTTTATAATTTTTTAAATGATTGTTTTCTTATATTAAAAATGATAAAATAATCACCATTATTATTATTTAATCAACATCAATAGGTGTTTAAATGGGTCATATAATGTGGCTCAAATTTTTCTTAATATATATGACATGTAGACCATCATAAAAAAATTTTAATATAGATATTAATAACAAACATGTGACCTACATTTATCCACCAAAATCACCAGAGTCATGAAATTATATTTTTACCTCTAATATAACATTTTTTTAAAATATTTTTCTTTATTTTTCATCATTAATGAAAATCAAATCCACTCATTTTACTCAAAAACACATTTTTAAATTCCCATAAAACATTGCCCAATTTTCTTCTTATATATCCCATAAACAAGACTGGGAGCCTTTTTCCTCAAAATATTTTATCAATTACATAATTTTAAAATGACACATCAAGAGGAGATTCAAATTCTCAAAAATAATTATTACTTACCCTTTAACATTATTTTTATTTGTATCCTCCACTATATTAAAAAACTATTATAACCACATGTATATAACAACATCAGAATAAGTATTCTACTGAAAAAATTATTTAAATTGTAAAAGACTTATCAATAACCATCTGATCTATACAAAAAAATTAAATCACTTCTCATGTATATTTGGAAACTACCTCTATAAAGGAAATATTTAATTTTATATCACCACTATTATTATGTTGTTCTAAAATTTGTTTAGTGGATAAATATTTTCATTTTTATCCATATATATATTCTTGAATCATGAATTAGTAATTATATAAAAATATATGTAATAAGTGATTATTGTAAATACAACTGCCTAAAATGATCATCCAAGTGAAAAACAATTTATTTAAGAGGGAAATTTTTATTTTAATTTACCTTATCCTTATATCACAAACCAATTCATATTCATAACCATAAATACATAAAAATCATTTAATTATACTTTTTTAATAATTATAATATAACAAAATAATATTCCTTATAGAAATTATGACACATAGAATTGTATAATATTATTATCAATCATAGAATAAGGTAATATACAATTTTATTAGGTATTTTCGGATTATATAATTATTTGGATGTGTTTTTGGAGTCATTATATTGTACTCAATATATAATTTAATTTTATGAGTGCTTCACATTTTGAGAAATATTATTAGATATCATACACTATCTAAATAAAACCATTTAAGGTGATGCTAGGATTCACTAGGCATGCAATCAGTTAGTGCATAGATTAGAAAAACCTTGTGTATTCCAAGAGGAACCATGTGAGAGTAGGTTGTAGGATAAGCATGGTTGGCCCATGGTCTGTCAAACCATGTGATCCAACATTGTGAGGGTGCTGACATAAGAATGTAGCACTACAAGTTTGGCACACAATTTTTTCTAAATATTATGACATAAATATAAAGCCCATATTTCATGTCTAGTATCCATGAATAGTTAGATCCCATTTTTCCAAACTATGAATCACAACAATGAATATATGTGGGTTTTTATAATAGAGTATTCATAGTTCGTTCATGGTTTGACACACTCAATGCCTTACCTTGGGATAAGAATTAATGTTCTTGAAAATTAGATATTAACTAAGAAAAATCTTGTAAACCTAGAATTGTCATCCTATTTTGTAAGGCTCATCGACCCCTCTTCTGTTATAGGTTTCCCTAAGGAATCAATTTTACCAATAAAATCATTTTAATCATTGTAAATTTGAGATCTAGAGTCTATGATGCATCATCATTTTATCTCATTCTTGTAATATCACATCATTATACCTTACCTGAAATGTTAAATATATTATTCTGTGGATATATCTATTATCCATTATATGTTCTTGATGACATCATGATGGATGAAATGGTGGAATGAGTTTTCAAAGAAAAATCTAGTGGAATCATGTTATATTATTTTACTAACTGTAATTATGTTTGTGGTTTCTCATTCATTCTACTCATTATAGAATTTGATTTATTGATGTTTAAATTATTTATTCTTTATCTTTTTGTAAAACATTGTTGTTTTTAGTACATAAATTGTTGGATATGAAATATCATGCTTATCGAGTTTCATAAAATGATCAAAAGGAAATGATTTTCAAACGAAGGTTTTTTGAATAATTGGATAGGATATCATCACATAAATAGTTTTTTGGGTTCTTGTAAAATTTTTATTGATGATGGTTAGATGTACAATATAAATAATGAAAATATGGTATGGATAATGGATCTATGATCCACCATAAAACATGTTTCTCATTCCATAGATAGTGAATTTATAAGTCACCACTCATTAGTATATTGAGTTCATTTGTATACACGAATCTCTATTTGGGTGGGTGTGAGAATGATATCATAATTCCAATAGTAAAGAAACTAATATAAATGTTATATATGTTTTTTATTTTTGTATCATCTTATTTGATAAAATAAATAATTTATCCACATCTCTTTGGGTTTTTATTAAATTTACTAACATAATATTCTACTAGTGGTACGTGTGGGGATTTTTTTGGATAATTCTATTAAATATTATAATCACCCCTAAATGGAATTTTATTTTCACATGTATATATTATATATTGATATATTGGTAATGGAAGGTGTTTCCTTTATGTAGTGGTACATTACAATGTTTCCACATTATTTGGTGTTTATATCTAGAGGATCTCTCTTTGTTACGTTAGAGAGATGGAACATTGGTTTTGTTACATTTGTATGTATTTAGGTTCAACGTGTCATCTACATCACTTTTTTAATACTATATTTCTTATTTTGACTTTTTTCTCTTTTATATGCTATAATTATTAATATTGCATCATATAGTTGTGTTGATCACTTTTTCTTTTTGTCTTTTTATTATTTTGGTTCATCATAAAAAATGGTAACATAACATTTTTATTGGTACATGGATTTTATTATCATACAACAGTGTCTTGGGGATTTCACCTAAGTCTAGAATCACCTCAAAAAATTATCAAGACAATGAGTGATAGGATGGTTGTTACAAATGGTATAAGACCTGGTTGGCATGTCTGTATTTTGTGATGTTAACTTGGTGACTGGAATGTCGGAACCAAATATTTATATAATAAAAATATATAACTATGATTTATATGATAAAAATCATGTTAATAGGGAGGTTAGTATTAAATCGTGTTATAAAACACATATAGTTAATTATTGTTACATTGTTTTATGTTTAGATGATAACATTTACATATCATGCATTTCAAGTGAGACATCAAACTAGTATTACAATATACATTTGATGTTTTACGATGAATACAAATTGTAAAAATGGTTTATTTTTTAAATAATTACTTCAAATATTGATTCATGGATGATTTTTAATCATATAATACATCAATTTCTAGGGTGTGATGATTAAATGTTATTTCTCGTAGTTATATAAAATTTTACCAGGTATATTACATAAAAATTAAAATTAATAGATCTACAAGAATGTGGTTTATGTTGATAACTATGTGAACCAAAATATTTTCTACCTTATTATTTAGGATATTAAAATATATGTTAATGAAGCCCAGAATATTGAACCATTACGAGTGTCTTATTAAATATTGTTTTAGACCCAAAATCAATTTATCATTCGAAATGATTTATTACCTAATAGAATATGAGTGGGGCTCAATGGAATGAATAAAATAAATTATTTCCACTATTAATTTTCTAGAAAAATCGAACTGTTAGGGTTTTATATTGTACATGTCCATGTACTCTAATAGGGTGATTTTCCAATACAAGCTATTGTCAACCAAGGTTATATACGGTATGAAATTGATGATCTTTTCAACATAAAATTAAATCCTTAGACCTTTAATATATCCTAAATAATGTACTTATTTAGTCTAATGTAATAGAATCTATTAGTGATTGAGTATGAAGATAGTTTTATGAATGTGGTACATTTTTTCTCCATAGGATACTCCTAGTGTGTCCTTGAAGTGATTTCATTTTATACACGATTGAAACTAATGATTACTTTAATGATTTTTTCTCTATATTAATGACTACAATGAGATTGTAAACAGTGAAAGTTTTATAATAAGGGACATTTGTGGGAATATTAAGGGATGAATAATGTTTCTTCCATGGGAAAATGGGATACAATAATTCCTGTAATAATATAAAGTGGGAAAAATATTCTCAAGGAGGTGTTCATCCCAAATGGAGACCAGTGAACGAGTCAACATTCCTCAAGAAATAAATATCTAACTAGGTTCAATTGTTGTTGTTATTTTATATTCCTGAAGCTAAATAGTTTCTAAGACACTCATTTCATATAATATGTATAATTAGATTTGAAGACTATAATTTTAATATTATACCACTCTAATATTTGATAATTTAAATACATCTCAGCTATCTCAGAAAAATTATTCATTGACAAGAAGATGGCAATACAAAAACTCTAATCGTAATAAATGATTGTTCAATTGTGATTATTGAGAAACCAATAATACTCAATTAATGAAATCTCATCATGGATGAAATAAAACTGGGGTATGAGTAATAAATTAGTTTGTTCTTTATTTATTATGTTGGAGGCACAATTTTTTCCTTATATAATTCATGGTACTATTCTCTGGAATCATAATCTTATGAAACCCTTGTATGATATGATCGCATGCCATTTTTTATGGATTATCAATTTTTGATTATATAAGATTTCATGTGATAATAATTCCTCCTATATTTATTCTTCAAACACATCTCCTCCAATGGGAGTTTCTGTCCATTATGTGTGCAACATTTTCTACAATTATTTATAGCGGGATGTGGGTTGAGATTTTTGCTCTCAAGAGTTGAACACCTATTACCTAATTATGTGAACAGGTTGGTAGAAATTCTTCAAGTACGACATTGATTTTTATACATGAAAGGTTATTTTCATATCCCTTAATGGTGTCATGAGTGACACTAAATGGAATTGAGATGAGTATTAACATAGAGAAATTATTTTATTACTGGTGGTTGGGAATATCTATTATTATATTGTAGTAGTTACTCTAGAATAATTGTATGAAATAAAAAAAGGTATTTTCCAACCATCACTTATAAATTTATATTTGTATTCCATGATAATTTCTCATAGTATCCACTTGATAGAGAAGTAAAATTGATGATTGATCTTTTACTAGATATAAGTAATGTTTCATTTATTTTTTATCAGATGAGATTAATTAATTTGAGGGAATATAATTTCTAGTTGGAATACATGGAAATAAATATAACATTCATCTTAGTATATATCAATGGTAATCAAATATTATTTTTGTGAATGAAGAGGGGTGGAACTCATAATCTTTTAATTGATTTTAGTAAGAAAAACAATGTAATAACAAATAATAAGTATCAAAATTCCCAAATTAATGTTATATTTGATCAATTGATAGAAACTACATAGTGTTATGTGATTTATTTATGATATGGGTATCATTATCATTGAGTTTAAAAGAAGGATATTCCCAAAACGGCTTCCTGGAGTCCTTATAGGGATTATGAATATATTGTTACTCCATTTATTCGGGCTAATTATTTAATAGATCTTATGGAGTTGATGAATTGGATATTTAAAAGGTATCTAGAATCTATTGAGGTGGTATTTTTATATGATATTCTGGTGTATTCTATCACTAAATTGAATCATAAATAACATATTTACATATTTTTTGGTATCCTGCTAGAATATTTCTAGTTTGGTATGATTTAAATTTTTAAATTTAGAAATAAGATATATGTTTTTATATGAACATAATTTATGAAATGTGTGTATCCATAGGAAATACAATGCTACAATTTGTTATCAATTAGAAATGAAATTTTTTTAGTTATGAAGTTTCATTATCATTGTAGTATATTAACGACTCTTTGATTATAAATTTTAATGACTTTTCAGGGACATATAAACCTTGGAATGAAATTTTTTCCATTATAATAGACTGATATTTTATAGTAATATTTTCACGAACATATTTTGTGTCTATAATAATCATCTATCCTTGTGTTCTTAGAATCCGAACATGAATTCATGGTTTATATTGATACATCTATTTTTGGTATGGGATATAATCTAATGCTATGAGATAATGTGTTATCTTATAGATCATAATTATTATAAGTCTCTAAAATGAATTATCATGTACATTATTTTTCTTTATATGTTGTATCTGATTCATTAAAAACAAGGAATCATTATCATTTGATAAAATATTTATAATGATTGTGGATTTTAATATACTAAAGCACATTTAATCAAAAAAAGAGAATTGAATATAGGAAAAAAATATGGATGGAATACTTTTAGATAGTAAAAATTGACTAGATATATATACCTATTAAATAAAATTATTTTGTTAATGAATTATGAATGATTTCATATAATCAATTCGCTAAGAGGCATTGAATTAGTAGAAGCTAACCAATGTCTTTGTCGAGTTGTACCTATATTTTTGAGATTAGGGATGTTGTGGTCTTCATTAGAGTTTATTTTGACTCTGATTTGATTTATTTTGTTAAATATTCTCTAAAATATAATCCTGAATGTGTGAATATGAGGTCAAAACTCAATGGTTCACAGAATATTGAGAGATTGATGCTAAATGGGAGAAATTTTTTATGCTTTATATATCTTATTGTGGTTCCTACAACTTATCATGATCAAAAAATCGTAATTCCACAATTGAAGATGGGATAATCTTAATAGAATTAACAATATGTATACCTTACCAAGTAAAATGTATTAGTGGGATAAATGGAAATGAATAGTTTTTGATTTTTTTCATACCAATGTATTTTCTTAAATATTTATTTTTATAATTAATTTACCATTTATTATATTTTTCATTTCACATATCACTGATAATATTTTATTTTATATTAAGGAAGTATGTGTAGCAATAATTTTATACACTATAAATTTAATCGTTCATAACACATAATAGAAATTTTATCTTTCTCAACATGGAACACTAATGTTAGCTTACATTACAAGCAAGATCGTGTGTTTTACCACTTTGAAGGGTGCACATATTTCAAAACTATGTATATAAAATTTAATACAAATTATATATCAAAATATAAATAATTATTTAGATCCAACTTTCTAAATAATTATATGGTGTATTTTTTTCTGTTCTGAAAAGCTTCATTTTTTATTAATATTGAAATTTAATGTATTGTAGTTAAACAACGCCACTTAGATAAAATAATAAATAATTTTAAATTATATTTAAAATTGGTCTCCAAAGTAAAAATAAATCAATTATAATAATATTCATCCAATTTATGTCATTGGAATAATTTTTTATTGATATTATAGATAAACAAATTTTGGCCATTTGAATGTTTTTCATTAAAAACTAGTTTTTTCGCATTGTCTGCAGCATTACTGTTAAACATAATTCCCCCAATTCAGTGAATTGAATGTTGAAAAAAAATAAACGGTTTTAATTTGTATACGTTTTGTTTGATAATAATATCAAATTAATTTTTGACCAAACATTTTACTGAATGTGATTAAAATTAATCACATTAATTAAGGTATGATTAATCTTAATTAAGAGAAAAACCATAATAATAAGAACCAAAATGATATAGAAAATTCTCTAAAGTTCATTACATTCCTATAATTATACCATATAACATATGGGTTATTATTTTATGGGTTATTTTGATATTATTAAATTGATGTTCCCTATATAAGAAGATTAGTAAGGAAAAAAGACCGAAAGGGGATTTTCCTTGCATTTAAAATTTATAAAGCATTAATATTTCTACAAAACATAATATATTGAGTAATATAAGTCAACATAAAATATAAATTTGTTTTTATTGTCAAAAAAATTATTAATAATTTTTTGAGATTATTTAGTTACTTAAAATGCTTATGAAACACCTATAAATTGGTTATTTAGTTTACATTTATATAAAATATATGATACTATAAATGTTGGTATTGGTGTAAATGGATTAAATTATTTTCTAAAATTATTTATGTAGATTAATATATTATTTGAAATATTTTTTAAATAGTTTATATTTAATAAAAATATTTTTTTATATTTTGAAATTATAATTAAATAAACAATATGAAAAGATACATTAATGTTATTTTACGATAAATGAAAATTATTAAATAAATCAAAATTAATAAAATAATATATTCTGAAAAGTATGTTTTAAGTGTTAATAAAATTTAAATATTCCTATTTTTGGAGAAATTTATATTCTATATTTAACATACTGAATGATATATTGCATATACATTTTTTTGCATGGTTCGGGTTTAGCAATGTTTTGGGGCGTCACATGCGCTTGTTTAAAATTTAATTTCCAAAAAACATTATATTATTATGTTATAAAGTAATCATTAAATAATTATTTCAGTTAATATATATATTATAATAAATCTAACTTTATTTTAGTCTCAATGGTAAAAATACATAGGTTATAAAACTGGATGCTTTAACAAAAAACAAAAATATAAAATAGGGGAATCTTCTATGTTATGGAACTAAATTATTTAAATTCTAAATTTTTTTATAGTATAGATTCTTTCATACATTAATCCCCATTAATCAATTATGTTTTCATTTTTGGGTTGCATTAGATATGGTATACCATACATTAATGAATATCTTATGGTGTGCTGATGATCGCCACTCTCCTTCCATTATAAAAAGGAGAGAACACTCCATACTCTTCACAGCTCTTAAACCACATAGCTTACACTATGAAATACCCAAAACACTATGAAAAAACCACACTTATACTTATATTATTCTTGTTGGGATGAATAATATCAAATTATTCCTTTTGGTGAAAATGAAAATTAGTAACTAGATTAAGATGTGACAAAATCTTGGAAGCTTCATTCTTTTATTTTCTTCCTCCACCCTGTTAACTATGTTTATTACATTATTATATAAGAACACCATTATATTGATTATAAATGTATTTTTTTAAATTATAATATTTTTTCCTATACTTACATTCACCTGCACCTAATGGGTAACAAGAATACTTTTTGGGTCACAGTGAACCACTGCCTCACAAATTGATGATTGTTCATTTTCATTACTTCCTTTAACGGGAACACTATGATAGATAAATTGTTCATATATGTTAAATTATTATTTATTATCTATTTGATCATATCTAATCTTTTTATAACACATATATTAATTCTTTCCATTTGCTGAAAATATAATAATTCTGTTTGACAAATTGTGGAGTACTTCATAGTGAAAGTGATGTGATTCGTTCGCACACTACGTGGAATGTATTAATGATTGGTTTAGGGAATATATATGAAAACAATGAAATAACAATGATATTGTAATAATTAAAAATATATTAATATGTATATATACACTTAATTGATTTATCACTTTTCATTCAATACAATAATAATGACGGATATAACATTCATTGTACATACGACTTACCGTCTCCATGAATTGTGTATTCCATTTAATAATAATATATTACATAAATTTATATAATATATGTATACTGATTGTAAATTATATTTATATCATCATTTACAATATATAAATTATTATATTTTTATAAGTACCAAATATATAAAAAATTAAGACTCAGGCAAAAAACAAAGATAATATTTCCCAAAGTGATTCCTTAACATAGGATTGTAAACAAAAATGTCATATAAGGTCATAATAAAAACATATATGGTATTAGAAATTAAAATATTGTCCCATAAAAGATTTATAATAATCTTATATTTATTATATTAGAGGTTTTAATGAGTATGTTGAGATCCAAAACATAGGGTAAGATAATTTAATCCCACTTTTATTTCCATGTGATACAAGTCTTAATAAATAATCAATTATTTTATGTAGTTTATGTACTACACATGTATCTGTTATATTATTATTTTACTTAAATTTAGGTGTATTAACACATCGAATTTATTATTATTCTTTCATGGGGTTTGAGTTTCAAATGTTACCAAATAATAAAATAGTTTCTTCTCAATTTGATTTCACTACGAAAAAATCAGGCATTATGACCGCCAATGGCGGTCGCTATAGGTGGCCGAAATGCCGGCATTAAGCGACCGCTAGGCGGTCGCTATAGGCTGCCTGGCGGGCACCATTAGGGACCGCCTTTGGAAATTGCTACACTAGGGAAAAAAATTTAAAAAAAATTCTTACTCAATGAAATATATATATATATATATATATATATGTTTATTAAATAAATAAATATATATATATATATTAAAGAATATAATTATATATATAATATTAAATAAAAAATTTTAAATATATATATATATAATATGATTTAAATATTTAAATATATATATATATATATATTAAAGAAATATATATATATATATATATATAATATTATATAAAATATTTTTCATTTTTGTAATGAAATGTACGAATTGTGTTTTTTTTCTTCACCGTGCAAAATTAGAGATAAAACAAGGTAACAATCCTAAAAATGGAAAACAATTTCAAAGAGCATAAACATCAAGATCATCATAAACGATAAACGTGCTTCAACGATCCGATTAGGTCCATCTATTTCAATCTTCTGCTTCAATAAACCTACAATAAGACAAAAAAACAACAAAACAAAACAAATGTAAATTGAACAAAAATATTCAGTTATTATATAGATATTATAAAATTAAATATGACATCAAATCATGGTGCTATAATAATTTGAAACCCCCAATTTAAGAAATGCTATCATTTCAGTTCATTCGGGGCACATTTTCTCTGAATTCAACCGTCTCACGCCGTTTTTGCTGTTTTATGACACCAAAAAAGTGTTTCCAGTCACCGTGGTCAAACAAAACCTCTGATTGGCGTTTCGTCTGCCTGAAAATTTCACAAATCACACAATGGATGATGTCATACGGTTTCATTAAAATTCTGAGGTCATTCGTGTGGTTTTGACCCCCCAAAGCGACGTTTTAGCGCGCGCTGAGCTGTTGAAAACGACACAATCGGCCGTATCGCATGCACCACACGTCTGATGGGCACGCCGTCTCCTCCTACATGTCACGAATGATATTCCTAATGTTTTCGTGAGGTTTCAGGTTATTTGGAGCACTTTTGCTTCGAATTAGACCGTCTCACGCCGTTTTTGGTGTTTTGTGACACCGGAAACGCGTTTCCGGTCACCGCAGTCAAAAGACACCTCTGATTGATGTGACGACTGCCTGACCATTTCACAAATCACACAACGGCTGATTTCTTATGGTTTCATTGAATTCTGTGGTCTTTTGGGTGGTTTTGACCCCCCCTACACGCCATTTTAGCGCGCGCTGAGCTGCTTAAAATGACACAATCGGTCGTACCGCAGGCACTGCACGTCTGATGGGTGCGTCGTCTCCTCCTACACATCACGAATAATATTCCTAATTTTTTCGAGTGGTTTCAGGTCATTTGGAGCACGTTTGGCTCAAATTCGACCATCTTATGCCGTTTTTGGTGTTTTATGACATAAGAAACGTGTTTCCGGTCACCGCGGTCAAACGACACCTCCGATTGACATGTCGTCTACCTGACCATTTCAAAAATAACACAAGGGTTGATGTTGTCTGGTTTCATGGCATTCTGAGGTCGTTCGGATGGTTTTGACCCCCCAATGCGTTGTTTTAGCGCGCGCTAAGCTACTGAAAATGACACAATCAGCCGTACCGCACGTACCGCATGTCCGATGGTCGCTCCGTCTCCTCCTACACGTCACGAATAATGTTCTTAATGTTATTGTGTGGTTTCAGGTCATTCAGAGCAAGTTTTCGTCGAATTCGATGGTCTCACACCGTATTTGGTGTCTTGTGACACCAGAAACGCCTTTCGGATCACCGTGATCAAACGACACCTCCGATTGACGTTCCTTCTACCCAACCATTTCAAAAATCACACAACAGCTGATGTCGTACAATTTCATGGAATTCTGAGGTCGTTCAGGTGGTTTTGACCCCCAACGTGCCGTTTTAGCGCGCACTAAGCTGCTAAAAATGACACAATCGGCCGTACCGCGTGCAACACATGTCCGATGGGAGTGACGTCTCCTCCTACACATCACTAATAATATTCCTAATTTTTTCGTGTGGTTTCAGGTCATTCGGAGCATGTTTTCTCCAAATTCGACCGTCTCACGCCGTATTTTGTGTTTTATGACACCGAAAACGCGTTTCCGGTCACTGTAGTCAATGGACACCTCTGATTGACGTGTCGTCTGCCCGATCATTTCACAAGTCACACAAAGGCTTATGTCATACGGTTTAATGGAATTCTAAGGGTGTTCGGGTGGTTTTGGCCCCCCAACACGCCGTTTTAGCGCGCGCCGAGCTGAGGAAAACATCACAATCGGCCGTACCGCACGCACCACACGTCCGATGGGCGCTTCGTCTCCTCCTACACGTCAAGAATAATATTTCTAATGCTTCTTTGTGGTTTCAGGTCATTTGGAGCACGTATGCTCCAAATTTGACCGTCTCATGCCGTTTTTGATGTTTTATGACACCGGAAACGCATTTCCGGTCACCACGGTCAAATGACACCACTGATTGATGTATCGTATGCCCGACCATTTCAAAAATCACACAAAGGCTTATTTCGTACGGTTTCATGGAATTCTGAGGTTGTTCGAGTGGTTTTGACCCCCCAACGCGTCGTTTTATTGCGCGTCGAGCTGCTGAAAACGACACAATCGGCTGTACTGCGCACACCGCACACACGATTGGCGCACCGTCTCCTACTACACATCAAGAATAATATTCCTAATGTTTTCGTGTGGTTTCAGGTCATTTAGATCACGTTTTCTCCGAATTCGACCATCTCACACCGTTTTTGGTGTTTTATGACACCGGAAACGCGTTTTCAGTCACCGCAGTTAAACGACACCTCCGATTGACGTGCCGTCTACCCGACCATTTCACAAATCACACAACGGCTTATGTCGTACTATTTCATGGAATTACGAGGTTGTTCGGGTAGTTTTGACCCCCCAACGCGTCATTTTAGCACGCGTTGAGCTGTTGAAAACGACACAATCGGCCGTACCCCGCTCACCGCATGTCCGATGGGCGCGCCGTCTCCTCCTACACGTCACGAGCAACTTTGGAAAAGTTAGGATGTCTCTTATTAAAATCCTTCCATGTATGAGAGTCTGCCGAGTGGGGTAACATATAACTTTCATGAACTCTTTCTGCATGCTATCTCATTAAATTAGAAACATTAGATGACATGAAAAATCTTTTCAAACTTGGTTTAAGGGGAAGGTAACGCATTTTATTTACCGAAATCAGTTTCCCCTGTATCACAAACTGACTTTGATGAGTCTGATTTCCCCTATTCTCTTCCACCTGGAAGCACCCCAAACCGTACAAATATCCAAATGGGCAGTTTCCTTTCTAAACAACATACAGTTGTTTGCACAAGCATCTATGGTCTGGCAGAGGGTGGGGCCGGCGGAGGGCGGGGCGGTGAAGGGCGGGCGACAGGGAGGGAGGGGCGACGGGGAGGGCGTGCGGCGACAGGGAGGGCGCGAGCGACAAGTAGGGGTGAAGGGTTCAGTGGGGTGCTTCATGCGAGGAGGGAGGGTTTGGGGGCGCGGAATCTTTTTTTAGGGAACCGTAGCAACCGCCATTGGCGGACTGTATTGGATACCTATAGGGACCTCCATTGGCGGTCGCTATAGGTAAAGGGGCTCAAAAGCCCATATTTCTAGTAGTTTTTCTACTAGAATCTTGTTTTGTTATGCACCTAAATTATTTTGAGGTGTATATACTTCCTCTTACATTTTATATAATGAATTTAATTATGTTCATGATATTTTATTATTCATAAAATTTCATTTTCTTACATGGAGATTTTGATTCTATTTTTCCATGATATAAGTTCTTATTGAAAATATCTCATCGCTTCTTAATATTGTTAATGAGTATGATTAATTTGAGGAAATATTATGTTCCATCTCTCAAAAACACTCATTAATTTTATTATCCTTTGTTTATTCATAATAAATTCATAAATTAATACAAATTTTCTCTTATTTTATACATAATATATTTATGAATGTGTTTTTAAGAAAGGATGACATTACCCTTTCTTCGGTCATAAATATACGCTCATTTAAAACCATGTATTGTAAAATGGATTTCAATGCATATTCTGAAATTATCCTAGAATCATTGAAATAAATTTTAACACCTTTTTTCCTTTTAATGTTTTTAATGGAATAATATTTTCATTTTCCAAACAAGATATATTTCTATCCTTATACTGGGGATTCATGTATTCTCATTACCTCGTAGGACATTTACAGATTTACCCATAATAATTTCTATAAAAAATAATTGAATTTTTAAAAGGATAATTTCTAAAATGTTTAAAAAAAATTTCAATTTAAATTTTTTCGTTAAATTTTCTATATTTTTTTTATAATCATTCAATGTAGTTTAAAACTAAAATGGTATTTAATATTTGTTCAAACTTATTTTATAAGTTTTTAAGGGAAATAGATTTAAAAAAAAATTCATTATTATTTTATAATTTTTTGTCTAAAAATTTTATCAAAATCCTTTTATATCAATCATTAGATTATTTCTAAGTAATTTTAAAGGAAATAGTTTTCAAAAATATTCCAACCATCCATTATAGTTTTTTTAATGTATGGTCAAGAAATTATTTTTCATATATATTTAAAGAATACCTTACAGATTTTAAATTTAATATTCAATATTATAGTTTTCAAAACATTTTCATGATTTATCTCACTTTTTTTAATGTGATTTAAAAGAAAAATGTTTTAAAAATGTTTTGATGCTTATTCAATATGCTTTGATGGAATTTTTTTTAAAATTATTTAAATATTTATTTATATATTTTCAACGTATCTTCTACAAAAATTATTTTCATATGTTTTTATACATTCAAAACAATATATCAAAAAAGAAATTATATATTTCTTGATAAATAATTTTTTTATGATATTTATAAATTATTTTTTATCTGGGATTATATCCATTTACTTTACTCATGATTTTATAGAAAAGTTTCAAATGGTTGCAACCATATTATTTATTTGAATGGTAATGATTAATTTCATAGTCTATATGAAACCCATATCTTTTTCGTGTGTTATATGCTTATCGAATTAGTTTCTCTGCCATAGGTTATATGTTTATGAAGTTTTTTCTCATTAATTGGTAATTCTTTTGATAAAATGATTGTAAAACATATATATTTTTCATAAGTAATGATAATGTTGCTCAGAGTGGATACACAAGAGGGGGTGAATTGAGTTCCAATTAAAATTTTCTTTTAAAAATATTTTTATTAAAATCCACCAAATAAAACTATGTTAAACTATTGAGAATTTGTAGAACTGTAAGGGATCAATTAGGTTCTCAAAAGATTGATTAGGTCTCAGTTAATTTAATAAGAAGATAAAATTATCTTTTGAAACTAACCTACTAATTTACAATAGTTACAAACACTTGCAAGATTAACTATCAAAGTAAATTTAAAACAATTTTTTATTTCAAAGTAATTAGTGGAGGAATATTAAATATAGGTTAAAACCAAAATAAGTAAGCACAATAGTTTTAAAACAAGAGGTTCAACATCAAGCTGAGACTTAATCCTCTCAAACGATTTTAATAAATTTTGATCCACACCCTGGATCGTGGAAAAAAATAGTACATAGACTATCCAGGTACTAATACATCTACCGTAGTTCTTCATGGGAAAAACTCAACATCACACTGACTGTCCTGGTCTTACTTGACCTCCACCACTATCCATAGTGGGATACAAAAGAGTTATATAAGGTTTGTCTGAGGATTTTCAAATACTCCAGTTTAACACAGGAGACAGTGTGTGTATAAAATATTCAGAGTACGCACACTGCTCCGAATGTAAATAAAATAATCACTAATAGAGAATATAAGAGTTTAGAATGACCTTCTGATTTCAAGTGAAGCTCTGGACACCTTTGGATTATATAGAAATTATTCTGAGTCCTTCTATGGTTATTTTCTAGAAAACAGAGTGTCGTAGTTCTGTTCTTTCACTTCCAGTGTAGGTGTTCAGCATGAGTAGGAGTGTATTCTTTGTAGAACATAAGATTCTTCATTGAACTTCAGTTCGTAGTGAGAATGAGAGTTCTTCTAATTCTTTGTGTGTTCTGCTTTTCATATAGGTGTGTTCGTGTGTTCTCATCTCACTTTTTCCAGTTTCTTGATATCCTATTTTATTCCTTGAGGTTAGACAATGGGAATGATTATCTTTTCATAGGTATGAGGTATAGTTCCCTGAAATTCCAACAACTATCATTAAATAACAATAATTTTATTAAAATCATCAAATATTACTGTTTCTAAATAAAAAAATAGAAATATTTATTAGGGAAAGTGACGGGTTCTCAATTGGAAGCTCTTTGTAACTATGTGCTTCTAGCAGTGGCTCCTCTATATTAGTGGATCTATGTATAACGATGAGATTATATCTGTAGCTCTTTGTTCTTATATGGGTAGATCCTTATATCGGTACACTACCTATCGGTAGCTCTTGTTGTCTATCAGTAACTTGCATGTACCGGTAACTGCTCATATCGGTGACTCTATCTATATTAGTGAACATTGTAACGGTAGCCATTCATCTGACTGGTTTTATTGGTAGGTCTTTATAGCGGTAGCTGTGTTTGTTTGTATCAGTAGATTGTATCGGTTAACTTTGTGTCAACAGCTCTTCATTGGAATTCATAGCGGTATACTTGAATATACCAGTAGTTCTATTCTATATTAGTGATTCAGTGCATATCGGTGGACATATGCATACTGGTAGACTTATTCTATCAATATCTCTGCTTCTGTATCACTGATTAAGTGCATAACGGTGGACTTATGCATACCTATATACTTATTCTATCGGTAGCTCTAATTCCATCGGTAACAGTTATGCATATCAGTGACCTTAACAGTATCAGTGACCTTATCAGTAGCTGTATATCGGTAGCTCTGTTCTATCAATATCTATGAGTATATCGGTGCACATAAAACTGATCTGTTATATGCAAAACAAGTCCAGATTGAGTTAGAATTATTTAAAAGTATTTATACACATAGATAAATAATGAATAACATATTCCAATGATTATTTTGATATTATAATCAACATAGTATTATAAAAACATATCAACACATAATTTGTATTATCAAAATAGGTGGGGTCAATAATCTCCCCCTTTTAGTTAATCACAACTTATGACATTATAATCCAAAATAATCATGAATGTATGAGAGGATATCATGGCATTAAATGAAATTTTATCAGAGATAATAATAAAAACAAAATAAAAACAATGTACTATAATTATAAAACAAATTTTTCATAGGCATTATAAGGTAAAGCTAAATTTCTCATAAGTCTCATGGGTCTCCCCCTTTCATACGCTCATACATTTTTCTCCCCCTTTTTCCTTTCATATTTTATCATATCATGTCTTTTCTCCCCCTTTCTTAGTTCATATATTTTTCTCCGCCTTTGGGATTATCAAAAAGAAGGAAAAAGACAAAGAGATAATTAATATAATGGAAATGAGAATAAGATCACTTAGATTTAAAGGTGTAGAAAGATACAAAGAAGTACAAAAAGGAATCAATAATAATACAAGTGATTCCTATCAAATTTTTTAGCCACTAGTCAATCCACCTCTTGAATGTCCCCATGGGATTTTACTTTGGGATCAGAGGTAAGCTTGGGAGGAATGGATGTAGGTGGAGGCTTAAGAACACCATAAAAGATCAGAGGAGTGTAAGCCACTGAATTTGTGCCTGGTCTGTAATGTGTAGCTCTCTGAATAATCATAGGCGTAAGGATTCGAATGGCGTGGAATAGTTTCATCTGATTAAGAGAGGTAGTAGATGAAGATTCAGGTAAAGCTGGATGTACATTCACTATTCGAGAATCAACATGCAAGAAGGGAAATAAGATATTTCTAAAATCCATTATAATTCCTCCGCCTCTTTCCATAGATGAAATGAAATCATATTTGTTCCCCATGAATTTTTCCAATGATGGAGTCAGTTCCCTGAGATTTCTGACTTGTTCTCTGATGACCTGATTGAATGGAGGTAGATTCATGTTTTCTAACATAATCTTGAAATGGTTGTTGAGCAGATGTATGATGTAGAACCTTTGGAAATAGTAATCTACCTTGTCTTTCACTTCTTTCTGAGAGGGAGAAGCTTCCCTCATATAATCTTAGACAATCTGCATGATATCTATAGTGGTAGATTCCACTTGGGTTATGGATGATAATTCCCCATAGCTAGAGGTTGATGTTGAACCAAGCTCCTCCTTCATCAAAGCTCTAATCTGATCAGATTCAATTGAAGGTTTCGAAGTTAGAGAACCAATAGAAAAAGTCACAGTTTTCGTAAAACTCTTAGTTAGCCCATTAATATGATTTTTCACTACAGAATATTTGAATGTTTAAACTCCTCAAAAAAAGAGACCATTTGGATGATTACACTCTTCACGTAACTCAAATCCTTGTCTACTAGTGATTTTGAACTCATATAGGATTCCGAAGATACACCTGATTTCGTTATAACTTCAACATCTTCTTCCAAGCTAGATACCGGATTCTGGAAAGTTGTGATTTCATCCACTATATTTTCCACAAAGGTTGACAAATTACAACCAAGAGAGAGTTCAAAAGACTTTTACATATTGCTCATCACTTCAACAAAGAGAAACTTTATCTTGGCAACATAACCACTCAAAAACACTTTCATATCTGTCTTCAATGATTCTAAGTCATCCCTAGTGACTATATTAGTAGGCACAACAACATGTGCTCTTTCAGACACAATACTGGCTACTTATTCATTCATAACTGATTTAATTAATGACACTAAGTTTCATTCCATTTTTCTTATCTACTCCACAAAATATGTCTTAAGATTAGAATTCAATTGATCCAGATCAGTTTTATTACTATATTTTTAGCTATCATCTCAGGCATAATACCATAATTAACTTCAGGTTGGATGAGAGATGTCTCATTATCAGAATATGGGTAACTTAATCCAATAACTACAAACCCTGGGTCATCTTCCCAGTCTTCAATCTCAACATCCACTGAAACAATTCCATTTCTGGTTGGATGCTCCCCCTAAACTGGTGCATTCTCATGTATAGCAATAACACATTCATCTTCTCGGTATTCCTCATCAAGAATCTTGCACAACTATTGCTATTTCTTCAATAGCAGGTGGATCTTCAGGAATAGGAGGAGGTCTATAAACTTCATCAAATTCCTCAGCAAGTATTAAGGAGTGTCCAATTGGACTAAGGCTCATGCTGATAGAAAAAAATGCCTCACTTGCATGAACTTCTTCCACATTCTCTTGAGAAGCCTCTTCCTAATCTGATCTCTGTTGAACATCCTTAAATATAGGTTCTTCTTCATTGCTTACACCCAAAACATTTTTTGTACTAGGTAGGATCTAAGAAGAACTTCCCTTTTCTTGTGATACAATTTCAAGAGTTTGTCTTGGAGGCACGTCCGGATATCCTCCATCTACTGCATAGGAATATTCCTATTCTAAATCATCAGTATATTGTGGCCCCCCCTCCTTAGGTCCTTGACCTTGATCCCTTTCATCCTTAGGCCTAGAAGGATGATTCACATGATGAATCTTATCATATAACTTCTTATCATCAGTAACCAACTCTCTTCTCCGTGGATTCAAATTAATCTTCATTTACATACATATTGTTCTTGTGATATAGAAGATGTTCTTTAATGCAAATGTCTCATCCTGAGACTCAGCTACTCCCTTTACATTAATCATAACTGAAATCAACATACCAAAGAATAATGCATTGGTCATTGATTTTGGCCTTGTCATATCCTCAATATGAACAATTAACAGTCATCACAAATTTATCTTATCACCATGACTCAAGAGATGAATCAAGTAAATATCTTGGTATTTATGATTTTCAAAATCCCCTCTCCTTGGAATTGAAACAGGCTGAATGAAAATAAAGACTAACCGGTTCTCTCCATTCATTTTTGCAGCCACAACATTTCTAGGAGTTACATCTCCTGTTTTCTCTTCCAAAGTTGTTTTATACTTAAAGATATTACTAGTAGGACGTTCTAATTTCAAGAAATATCCAAAAACACCTTCGTGTGGAACCTTTAGTAATTCAGCCCACTAAATTGGAGAAAAAGATATCTCCTTTCCATTCACAACAGATACCATCCTATTCTCGACTTCTAATTTCTCAAATCGAACATACTCATAGAATTCTTTTACCAGCTTCAGATTGTAGGGGCCATTGTTATTTGAGAATCATTCTATCCATTTCTGATCTTCCAAAATTTCAAGAACTAACGATTCAATTGACAATAGCCATTCCGTTCATATCACCCTTTCAACTACTATATCCCTTTGAACGAGATGCAGATTTTCAGGTTTCTTCACTTCACTTCAACTTCTTGACATAACTTGCAGTCTATTAGAACTAGGTTCGTCTTCCTTTCAACTAATTGAATGCCTCATTACTCTTTCCATTGAATCGAGAAGCTTAATGTTCTCGGGTTTGAGAGAGACTTGAAGGTAAGGGGCTTGAGGTGGATCGAGAGAGGTTAAGACTTGTGTTTTATCATTTAGTATCATAAAATAGATAATTAAAAATATAATAAGTAAAGTATAAATGATACATATTATGGATCAAAAAGATTAAAAAATTTGAAAACAGCGCGACCCATCGTTAATACGTATCGGTGAGAATTCCTAACAGTGAGGATTATCTATCAGTGATTTCCACTAACAGTGAGGTCCATACGGATGTGTTATAACTGTGAGGTCCACACTGGTGAGGTATAACAGTGAGGTATATACCGTTGAGCTATAATAGTGAGGTTTCTAACAGTGATCTATCATTCCCAACTCATGTCTATTTTAACATATCCTATCCGAATTTAAGGGTTTGTTGAAAATGTCAGCAAATCGATGTTCAGTGCCTATAAATTCAAGAGTAATATCACCTTTTTTTGTAGTGATCTCTCAAAAAATGGTTCCTTACATCAATTTATTTTGTCCTAGAGTAAGATACGGGATTCATAGAGATGTTAATTGCACTCGTGTTATCATAGTTTATTGATACATGTCTAAATTGATATACATAGTCCAAAAGAGTGTGTTTCATCCACAGTATTTGTGCACAACAACTACCAGCCGCTATATATTCTTCTTCAGTAGTGGACAAAGCAACTGAATTATTTTTTATACTACACCATGAGAAAAATTATTTTCCCAATAAATGACATGTTCAAGATGTTCTTTTTCTACCCAACATGCAACCAGCAATGTCAGCATCTAAATAACTAATTAATTCAAAAGATTGTCCTTTTGGATAAAATGAACCTAAATTTTCAGTATGTTTAAGATATTTGAAAATTATTTTAACAGTATGAAAATGGGATTCTTTAGGATTAGCTTGAAATCTTGCACACATACACACACTAAACATAATATCTGGTCGACTAGCAGTAAGGTAATGTAAGCTTCCAATAATACCTCTATAGTTTGTTTGATCCATTGGTTTTTCAGTTTCATCAGCATCCAACATACAAACAGTACTCATATAGGTATCACTTTCCTTACTACTATCCAAACCAAAACGTTTTAATATATCCTTTTTATATTTACTTTGATTTATAATAATACCATTTTTATTTTTAAAAACCTGAAATCCAAGAAAATATTTGATTTATCCCATTAAACTCATTTCAAATTCATTTTTCATACTCTTTGAAAAGTCAGAACATAAATAATGTTTTGATGATTCGAAAATACAATCATCAACATAGATATATACTATCAAAACATCTTTATAAAGTATTTTGATAAAAAGAGTTGGGTGATCAATCCCTTTTTTAAAACCTTTTGAAATAAGAAAATTACTATGTCTATCATACCATGCTCGTGGTTCCTATTTTAAACCATATATTCCTTTATAAAGTTTAAGAAAATGATATTTAAAATGGGGGATTATAAATCCAGGTGTTTTTTCAACAAAAAAATCTTCAATTATAAAACCATTTAAAAAGGCACTTTTAACATCCATTTGATATAACTCGAAATTCAGATGAGCAGTATAGGCATGTAAACTTCTAATGGATTCTAATCTATCTACAGGATAAATGGTTTCCTCATAGTCTATTAATTCCTCTTGACTATATCCCTATGAAACTAACCTATCTTTGTTTCTAATTATATTACCAAACTCATCATCTTTATTTCTAAAAACCCATTTAGTGCATATAGTCAAAGTGTCCTTAGGACTATCACCTAATTCCCAGACTCTGTTTCTTTCAAATTGATTTAACTCTTCTTGCATAGACATTACCCAAAAATCATCATTGATTACATAATTTATATTTTCAGGTTCTCATTGTGAATGAAAAGCTTGATGCTCAACCTGATTTCTTAGAGAATCTCAAGTTTGTGTCCCTCTATCGGGATTACCAACAACAACATCTAAAGGATGATTCTTTAAAATCCTAGTTGATCTAGTAAAGGTATGACAAGAAATTTAATATTATTCTCTAGATTCACACTCTATATAAACAGGTTCTGGAATGTTTCCAGAACTCGATGACTTTACAACAGCTTCATTGATTTTATCATTAAGGTTCAAAACAGAAAAATCTTCTTTATGATTTTGAATGGAATATTTATGTTCATGTGGATCAGTTTCATCAAACTTGATGTGAACAGATTCTTCCAGACATTTGGTTACTTTATTAAAAACTCTATTGGCTTTTCTAGTAATTGAATAACCTTTGAAAATTCCTTCATCACTTTTGGATGCATATTTGTCAAGGTCATCTTTTTTATTGTGAATGAAAACTTTTCATCTAAAAACTCTTATGTAAATAACCTAAGGATTCCATTGTTTCTAGAACACATAAGGGGCATTTTTGATAATAGGTCTAATTATGAATCTATTTATAATATAGGAATTTTTGTTTACAGCTTCAGGATAAAGGTAAATTGGCTGATCATACTCATTAAGCATAGTCCTTGCATTTTCTTGAAGGGTTCTGTTTCTTCTTTCAACTACACCATTTTGCTGGGGTGTCCTACAGGCTGAAAATTTATTATTATATCCATTGTTTGAGTGATAAGATTCAAACTCTTGGTTTTCAAACTCATTACCATGGTCACTTCTCATTTTCTTAATCTTAAATCCACTATGGTTTTCTACAGACTTGGAATATTTAATGAAGTAAGAACAAGTTTCACTTTTGTGAGCTAAGAAGTATACACAAGTGTACCTAGAATAGTAATCTACTATGACATAGAAATAGTGATTACCATTTAAACTAGAAACTCTTGATGGTCCAAACATGTCCATGTGAACCAACTCGAGAGGTTGATAAGTTGAAACTTATTTCTTTGATTTAAAAGAAACATTATGTTGATTTCCCAGTTGACAGTGGTTACAATATTTATCAGCTAGAAATTCAAGTTTAGGTAGGTCTATAACTAAGTTCACACTAGTAAGTTTTCTAAGAGAAAGAACATTGTAGTTTCCTAATATTCTGTGCCATATCCAAGACTCTTTAGGATAGGAATTTAAGCAAGTAATGTTTTGTTTAGCTAAGGAATTCAAACCAACAGCATAAAACATTACATTTCATAAAGCATAAAATACTAAAATATTTTATGAATTAAAAACATTACCAGAATTATTTTGAAATTTAACATTGAAACCATCATCACACAACTGAGAAATACATAACAAGTTGTATTTCATTCCATCAACAACTAAAACATTGGAAGTTAAAACTGAATCAATGTTACCAATCTAGCCTAGGCCGATGAATTTTCCTTTACTCTTATCACCAAAGGTGACATGGAATCCATCAACTTTGATTAAACTCTTGAAGAACGAGTAATATCTAGTCATATGCCTTGAACATCCATTTTCCAAGTATCATACCTTCTTATGGGAACTTTTGAGGCATCTTTCCAACAAAATAGGATTAAACAGAAAATTATTTTGGTACCCATAATTTCTTGGGTCCAGACAGGTTAGCAATCAAAGCTTTAGGTACCCAGATTTGTCTTATGGGTATCAAATAGTTTACATAATTAATATATTTTCTAAGATAAACTTTATGTGATCTACAACCATGTGAATAACTCGTTGAAGAATATGAATTTGTAGAACTAGAACTAGTAGCATTATATCCAGATTTAGGAATAAATCTAGTTTTAACAATCATTCTCTTTCCAGGATGATAGCCTATTCCAGTGATATATTTTGATTCAACTTGTTTTCATAACATTTGTGTAAGTGTATCTTTTCCTGTTTTTAATTTCTCTTTGTCGTTCCTTAATTTCTCATCGGACAATTTCATTTCAGTATTTTCCTTAAGTAATTGAGCATTTTTTTCTTTCTCTATGTCAATGGTAAATTTAATATAGCTGGTCAAAGCATGATATTTTTTCAAGGTTTTACACTTTTCATTAAACTCATTATAGGTTTCTTCTAGCATATTATAGTATTCAAATAACTCTTTAGTAGACATATTTTCATATTTAGAATCGGAATCAACTCCAGAATAATATGAATTTAAAGCAGGAGTATCCAATGATACCTCTGATGTGTTTTTCATAAAACACATGCTAGATTTTTGAGATTTTTTATCATGCGAGGAATCAGAATATCATGAACTGTCTTCTGAAGAACTCCAAGTTGCTTTCATGCATTTCTTATACTTATTTTCCTTGTAGTCATATTTCTTCTTGAACATTAATTTTGGACAGTCTTCTTTTACATGTCCTTTCCTTTTGAATTCATTGCAGTCAATGTCATCGCTTTTATTTGGCTTTTTTCTGTACTTCTTCCAATGACCTTTGTTGTTATAATTTCCCGTGTAATTTGATTTTCTAACTAATTTATTCCTCTTGAAGAACATCTTAAACATCTGGCTATCTAATCCATCTCAGCATCACTTTCAGAATCTGAACCTTCACTTGTTGAGCATTTATTAGGTATGTGAACTTTCTCCTTACCCTTTCTCTTTGAGGAAGTAGACATAAATTCTATGGACTTCAATTTGGGTTCATCATTTTCACCCTTATTTTCCTTATGTTCTTATTCATACATCATAAGATTCCTAATTAATTCATTAACATACAGTGAACTTATATCACACGATTATCTTATTAAAACTAATCAGCCTCTTCATCTTTCTAGTGGACAGCATAGTATTCTCATAATATTATCCTTTAGAGGAATAAATTTCAAAGTGAGATCATAGTGTTCACAATATCATTTAACCTGAGATACATGTCAGAAGTATGTTCATCATACTTCATTTTAAAATTATCATACTTAATAGTATAAGTGTTAAGTCTCATTTCATTAACATTTTTTGGGCCTTCATGGGAAATAAGCAAAGTGTCTTCGATTTCATATGCAGTTTTACAAGAAGATATTATATTAAATTCTTCATCACCCAAAGAAAAGCATAAATCATTCATTGATTTACAATTATTATTGTAAGTAGCCATAGTAGGTTCATCCCAAGAAGTTCTTTTAGTTTCTAGAATTTTATATTGAGTCTCTATAGTAGTCCAGATGTCAAATCCTGTACTCTTTCAATGAATTTTCATTTTATGTTTCCACTGGGAATAATTTTTACCATTAAATAAGGGAGGCCTATTGGTAGCAGCACCTTCAATTCTATTATCCATAATTAGGTGTTAGAAAAAGAATTAAAGAGATAAAATTTAGAACTAACAGAAATTTAAGATCATTAAGATACAAATAAAAGCACAATTGAAAAACAGAGTATTTCAAAATTCCTTTAAAAGTAAACAATCCTATGATACCAAATGTTGGTCGGAGTAGATACTCAAGAGGGGGGTGAATTTAGTTCCATTTAAAAATTTCTGTTAAAAATAGTTCTATTAAAATCCCCCAATTAAAAACTAAGTTAAACTGTAGTGAATTTGTAAAACTGTAAGGGTTCAATTATGTTCTCAAAAGATTGATTAGGTCTTAGTTAATTTAATTATAATATTAAATTATCTTTTGAAACTAACCTACATATTTTCAATAATTACAAACACATGCTATATTAACTATAAAAGTAACTTTAAAACAATTTTATATAATAATGTAATTAGAAGTAGAATATTAAATATATTTTAAAAACAAAATAAGTAATCAAAATAGTTTTAAAACAAGTGGTTTAGTCTCAAACCGAGACTTAGTCCTCTCAAACAATTTATATAAATTTTGATTCACACCCTGGATTGGGGTCAACAACAGTATAGAGACTGTCCAAGTATTAAGACCTCTTCCACCGTTTTTTGTGGGAAAACAAATCAATAGCACACTGACTGTCAAGGTCCTACTTGACCTATACCACTATCCACAGTGGGATACAAAAGATTTATAGAAGGCTTGTGTAAGGATTTAGAAATTACCCAGTTTAGCACCAGAGACAATGTGTGTATAAAATGTACAGAGTACACACACTGATCAAAATGTAAATAAAAGAATAACTAAGAGAGTATATAATATTTTAGAATGATCTAGTGATTTGAAGTGTAGCTCTGGACTCCTTTTAATTGAATAGAAATTCTTCTGAGTCCTTCTCTGGTTTTTGTCCTTAAAACAGAGTGTCGTAGTTCTGTTCCTTCACTTCCAGTGTAGATGTTCATCTTGAGTGGGAGAGTATTCTTTGTAGCACTTAAGATTCTTCGTTGAACTTCGGTTCGTAGTGAGAATGAGGGTTCTTCTAATTCTCTATGTGTTTTGCTTTTCATGTAGGTGTGTTCATGTCTTATCATCTCACTTTTACCTATATCTTGATATCCCCTTTTATTAATTGAGGTCAGATAATGGGAATGATTACCTTTTCATAGGTATGAGGTACGGTTCCCTGACATGCCAACAACTATCATTAAATAACATTAATTGCATTAAAATCATCAAATATGACCATTTCTAAATAAACAAATAAAAATATAGATTAGGTAAAGTGACTGGTTCTCAATCGGTAGGTCCTTGTAATAGTGTGCATGTATCAGTGGCTCCTCTCTATCGGTAGATCTCTGTGTAGTGGTGAAATTTTATTAGTAGCTCTTTGTTCTTGTACCAATAGATCTTTATATTGGTATATTGTCTGTCGGTATCTCTTCTTGTTTATTAGTAACTCGCTTGTACCAGTAGCTGCTCATATCGTTGACTTTGTCTTTATCAGTGAACTTTGTAATGGTAGTCATTCGTCTGTTTGGTTTTATTGGTATGTCTTTATAGCGGAAGTTGTGTCTGTTTGTATCGATATCTTGTATCAGTAGAATTTGTATCAACAACACTTTATTGGACTTCAGAGCTGTAGACATGCATATACCGGTAGATCTATTCTGTCTTGGTGATTTAGTGCATACCGGTAGACTTATGCATACCGGTAGACTTATTCTATCGGTAGCTCTTCTTCTGTATTAGTGATTAAGTGCATACCAGTGGACTTATGCATACCAGTAGACTTATTCTATCGGTAGCTTTGCTTCTATCGGTAACACTTATGCATATCAGTGACCTTAACAATATCAATGACCTTATGAGTAGCTATATATCAGTATCTCTGTTCTATCAGTAGCTATGAGTATATCCCTGGACTAATTACTTTCTGTTCTATGCAAAACATGTCCAGATTGATTTAGAATTATATCAAAGTATGTATAAACTTAGATAAACAGTGAATAAAAAATTCAAATTATTATTTTGATATTATTATCAACATAGGCTTATAAACACATATAAACACATAATTGGAATTATCAAAATAGGTGAGGTCAATAGATATGATTACATTTTTATGATACATATTTTCATTTATGGATTAAGATAATATTGTTGAATTATTTTGTGCACATGTATATATGATTTCACCATATGTTCAGTGGGAAATATATCTCACTCGAATGAATTGGGTTGTGATTTCTCTCAAAGGTTATATAATAACATGGTCTTGGGAATGATCCTTAACTACAATAACAACCATAGAAGTTAACTATGAATAGACTGTTTTTATAAGGAGTGAAATCATTCTACTAAGAAGCCTATGGGAGTTAACCATGACTACCATGATAGGGTGGGTAGTGAACCAAACTACCAAGTTGATATTTCCAGTAATGTATTTCCTACTAAAAAATCATATTATATGCTTTTGTGTCTACCAAAATTCAACAATTTAATGTTTTTAGGAATTCAAGGCTTATGTTATTTATTTCTAATGAATTCCTAACATTTATCCAATGAGTCAGGTTTATTATTTTTTATATGCATGGTATGATCTTTTATTTTCATTATCATGTTATCAAATCCTTATGATCATGATTATACTTATGTATCTACATTGAATACCCTTATTGAGCATGAATGATCACCCATTTTAATGATTCCTTCCCCTATAATATGAAAATAGGAATTATATTTGATGTGCTTTAGAATGATTTTGGTCATGAAGATTCTATTGGGGCATGATGTTTCTAATTCATTCAATAATTGTTTTCATTCTAGGGATTCAATGTCACTATAATAATACGGTGTTTGGGATTATTTTTGTATAATTATTTATGTATTCCTTAAATGTTATGTAATTATAATATATTAAAAGTGATGGTTTCTATAGTTGGTAATATCAAAAAAATATTTTAATCCCATAAGAACTGGGATGATAACAAATTAGTGAGATCATAATGTATATTTCTAGGGATATTAGTAAATTTGTATCTATGGATAAGTATATTGATGATTCAATGCTTATGAAAATGTCCTATAATTTTAGTAAAGGATAGACTCTATGGTTTCCCATAATACATCCTTGTATGGATACTACTAGTGGATTTCAATCTAGAATAGATATACCCAGGGGTAACAATTGTGACAAGATGTCTTGGGCATACGATGTGGCAATATGGACCATGATAAAGAGCCAAATTGCACATCTAGTTTGATAATACTGGGGGATATTCATTGTAATGTCATAAAGCCTTAACAATATATAATTAGGGATTTTAATAGGGGATGAATATGAATAACCAAGGATATACCTAATGTGTCATATATTAAAGAAGTTGGAGGTGAGAATTTGGAACCATATAATTAATTTTTCTTGATTATATGGTATCCCAAATGATAAATGTTTCTCCACTTTGATTTCTTGTTTTAGCCAATGTAGAGAACATGAAGGAACATGGTTAACATTTAACGTTTCAGATGTGGAAATTAAGGTTATTATTTGAATCAATTTTACATGTGGTAATATTATAAAGAGAATCAAGATTTTGGTATGGGTATTTGATATACATTTGAATATAACAGGACCACAAATGACATGTGAAAGGTATGTGATGTTCTTCAAATAGTTTTACATTAAATATAAAGTGTATTATTTTATTGAGGTTGAGAAAACATAACAATGATTCATGTTTCATATTCTAGGAAATAGGATTTATGAAATAAGTTGATGATGCCTGAGTTATGGTTTAAGAATAAAGTTGGATTAATGAAGTATTAATGATTTGGAATTAATTGTTTATTTAATATGAAGAATAATATACATAAGTATTTTCAATATATATTTTCATTATTGATAGAAAAGTACATGTTCAATTGTGATGAATCCATATAAATATGATTTCATTCAAATATGATATTTTGATTAAGGGATGGTAACCCTTTATTTATGCCAGATGTTGAGATTATGTTGTTCTGATAATTATATGATGGATATGAATTAGTAAATTGGATGCTAAAGATTACCCTAGATGTGACTATTGGGTATGTGTTCCATGTCATCATGTATGATGTTTAAAACATCTTGTATTTAATTAATATTACTATTAATCCTCGAATAAGGAAGAATGCATGTTTTACCAAAGGATTTATGGTAATTAAGTCTATTACCATGTTTCCAAGTAATTTAAGATTAGGGTATTCACATGTTTGGAATATTACAACCAAGTGGTGATTTGTGATATTTGGGGTATCAATGTTAGGATTATTTCTTGAATTTATCCCTAATGTTTTGAATTTTTAAATTTCAAAAGGATAATAAGGTTAACCATTTAAGGAATATTTAATACAATATTTTGAATAAGTCAGTTAGATTAAATTGTTATCTCTCTATATAAGGATTTATCCATATTGGATAGCTTGTTAAAACTACCTTGTGTATATGATAATACTTAGAAAAAAGGATGATATGTCATTGATCTCATGATATTTTAGTTCAATAGAAATAAAAATTCACCTTCCTTCATAGGGAAAGTGGATAATTCAATCAATAAATAACAAAGGGTTATAATGTCCTAAAATCATGGAATTATACATTTTCATGAAAATTATTCAATCTTAGGGAAATGATATTCAATCCAAAAATAATGTCATAGTACATTTTTTTGATGAATCAAGTGGTAACATAGATAATAGAAGATTTAATGCTTTGATTGATAACATTCTATTGAAGAGGTTATATATCAATATCCACTAGAACATGATATTTATATTTATCTTCCATTTCATTTTTATCAATTTTTGTTAATGTTCCCTTATATTGGGAACCTTTTATGTGGTACCCTGGGTAACCATAATTGTTACAATATTACATTTTCAAGGGATGATTTGTTTTTCATTCTTTTGATGTGGGATTCTATGAATGAAACATTCAAATATTAAACTCTACACAACCTGGATGAATTTTAAGGATAAAATAATTTAAAGGGGTGTAGAATGTAACACACCGAGATTTTTTGAAATATATATTTTCGAATAAATTTAATATTTTTTGATATTTTTCATTTCACTCAACACTAAATACAGTTTTTTATTTTAAATAAATATATACGTCTATACTCAACGACAATTTAAACATGCATTATACACAACGAAATTATCATTTTTCTCTAAAATAAACACTGAGGTCATATTTTGTAACATGCAAGACCGAGTTTTTCAACACATTTAATGGCGCACCATATATAGAATTATTTTTGACAATTTAATAATTATATTATTAAAAATAAATATAGTTTTGGAAATCAAAATATAAAAATTAGATTATGGTTAAATGTTTTTTGGATTTTGTGAGAAAATTAATTTTGTGATGAATTGGGAAAATAAAATATTTTTGTCAAAAAAGCACCGCATCAGTTAACTAATTATTAACATTAAAATATATTTTAAATTTATTTCAGTTTTATAATAGGTCAATTATAAAAAAAATTATTCCATTTCATTTCATTCGAATCATTTCTATATTGAAAATAGATATAAACATGTATTACAATTTTGAAAATTTTACTTTAGCACCTACCTATCTATCGACATCTATGGGGTTAGTGTTAAATATAATTTTTTCTATTCTATGATTTGATTTTTGAAAAAAATAAACAAACACAAATTAATATGTATAATATTTTTGGTCTACTGAGATAGAAATAATTTTTTACCAAGAATATTAGTGAATGTGATTTAAATTAATCAGAATGATTTAGGTTTGCTTATACTCAATTAAGGACTAAACTGTAACCATAAGGAATAGAAATACATGGAAACATGTTAGAAGAATATCATATGCTAATAATATATTCATAACCCTAATTGGTTTTTATTTTATATGTTGTTGTGATTTTATTAATTGGATTTTCCCAATATAAAATGTTATGTAAGGAAAAATAAACAAATGGAACACTCTTTAACATTAAAATATATAAAATATTATGATATATAAAAAACACAATTCATTCAGTTATAAATATTATATAGAGATATCAATGTTTTATTTTTATCATAATAATATTTCAATAATTTTTAGTGAAGATTGAATTTCATAATATTCTTTCAAAATGACAACCTAATGCCTAGTTAGTTAATAATTAACTAAAATAAATGGTATTATAAATGGTAAAATCTAATTAAATTGATTGAATTATTGTCTAAAATTATTTTTTGAATTAATATATCATGTTGCAAATCAATAAACTCTATATATTATAATTCCTATATTTTTACGATGTATTAATATTTAAAATAAATAAACAAGGTCACAAGTGACATCAACGTTATTTTAAAATAAAGGATCTTTTATTAAAAATTTTAAAGTAAAATAAAACTATATGATTCCAGGTAACATATTAGTATAAATAAATATTAAATATGATCTATTAATGTACCAATTTATGTTTAATAAATAGCCTATTGACCAATATTTTGTTAAAACATTTTCTACCATGGTCTATGTTTTAGCTGTGTTTTGGCACCTCACATTAGCTTGTTTGAAAATTAATTTTCAAAAATCATGAGATTTTTATTTTGAAAATTATAAATAATATTAATAATTTAGTTGATCTATATTTTCATATAAATTTTAGTTTATTTTAGACTTAATGGTCACATTATTTAGGATATAAAACTAGTTTCATTAATTAAAACCATAATGAATTTTTTTTGAAATACAATATGTTTTGAAACAAAATAATTAAAATACACATATTTTTATGTGAATGAGGTTTTTCTCAACCATTATTCCATTTTAATCCAATATTTTTATATTTTATAGGAACATTAAGAATTTTATACCTCCAATTAATGAATATATTTAGGTATTTATCACAGGGTTTCCCCCATTCATTATGAAAGTGATACCACTCCCCATATACATCACAACTATAAAACCTCATTATATCACCCATTATCTCCCAAATACACTTCAAAAAATTACTAATTTCTTAATAAAATATAATAATTTGAAAAAATTAATTCTATGGAAGCATTTTTGATGAAACCAAAATAAATTAACATATTAAAAGGGAACGACAAATCTCAAACACCATTTTATTATTTTATTTCGACATCCCCTTCACTCTCTTTATTCAACTCTTGTATAAAAATAATACCATAAATATACTTGGATTTTATTAGTATAATTTATAGATATTAACTTTTTAAAAAATCTATATAATTGGTAATGGAGACGCTGTTTACGTGTTTGGAGAACCAAAGCCTCACAAAATAATGATTGATCATTTTTCCTTACCGCCTCTCTTGGTGGACATTATGATGGTATTTTTTTTTAAATTAATATATTATATTTAATATTTTTTAAAAGTATCTAATTATTTTAAAAAACATATCATTGTATTTATTTTTTGGTGTAAATATGATATTTTTGTTTTAGAAAGTATGGACTGCCAACATCTCAATGAGATACGATTCGGCCGCACACCAATAGAAGTGTCTTAAGGATGGGTTTAATTAAAATATGTTCTATATATGATATAATAATTATAAATATATATATACACAAAATTTTAATTTTCATTATTTCTTTCAATATGATAGTAATGATAGAAACTATGTCCATGCATTTTTAAGGCTTACCATCTCCATGAACGGTGTATTCCACTTCATAATCTGATACTCTCTGTATTTTTATGAAAACAAATATGGGGAATATAAATAATATTAATACTATTATTTACATTCATTAAATAATTATATATGTATAAGGACCACTGATATAATAAATTAAGACACATGCTATGAATAATGAAAAAATTACATTAAGAGACACCATAACAAAACAGTGTAATCATATGAGTAATACAATGACATAATGAAAACATACATGGTATTATATATAATAATGTGGTTATTTAAAATATTTATGTTTAAAATATATATATTATATTTTATTTTGAAACATGTACGATGATATTCATGACACAAGGTAAGAAAATTTTATATCACATTTATTTCAGTGAGATACATGCCTTAATCACCACTCACTTATTTTTCTGTTCTGTATGAACGGATGATGAATGTATTATATGTATATTATACTACCATACATGTGTATTTACATATACATTTTATTATATTTTTTCATGGGGTATATGTTTCTAATGATTACAAATCATAAAATAGTTTTGTCTCAATTTACTTTCTTTGATACTCATGTTTTGTTATGCACCTACATTATTTTTGAGTTGTGTATACATACCTTATACATGATATATCATTAATATAATTATTTTCATGATATTTTAAGCATCATGTAATTTCAATTACATACATGAAGAATTTACCATGTCATAATATTTTATTGAAATAATCAAATCGTTTTTGAATATTTTTCATATTTATGCTTCCGTAAATGAAATCTTATGATCCGTCTCTCCAAAAATCGTGGATTTTATTATCATATAGTAATTATTATTGGTACCATTATTATTTAATTAGGTATATATGATAGTTAAAAATGTGTTTTTATGATATCCCTACTTTAAACATTCTTCGGTTGGAAATATGTGTTGCTTCAATACCATATTTTCTAGAAAGGGTTCCCAAGACTAATCTAAAACTCTAATATGAAAATTAAACAAAATTCTATTTTTTTATTTCACCAATGTTTTCAATGAAATATTATTTTAATTTTTTAAATAAGTTATTTTTAATATTTTACATTGAAAAATCAATGTTACTCTTACCTCATACGATATGCATAGATTTAGCTACCATAATTTCTATGAATCCTCATTTTCTTGTTCAAAATTTTAATAGGTGTTTTTAAATATAATTTTCAGTGAATTATTCTTCAAATAATTATAGAGATTTATATTTATATATTCAATGTATTTTCCATGTAAAATATTTTTTAAAATTTTTTAAAAAATATTTTATTAGTTTTCAAGGGAAGTAATTTTCATAACTATTCCAAGATTCATTTAAATTTTTCATGTAAAAATGTTAAAAGAACATTTTAATGGTTTATTTATAAGTTATTAATGTTATTTTCAATGAAAGGGTTCTCAAAATGTTTTCTAGATATCTTCATAAAATTTTTATGTTATTTTAAATGAAATGAATTTTAAAGAATTTTCAGGATTTCTTTATGAAATATCAATGAAATTCTAAATGAAATTATTTTCCAATCATTTTTAATAATTATTTCAATATTTTTAATGTGTTTTAAAATAACTTTTTTAAAATAAAATTCATAATATTTTATATTTCTTCTAGTAAAAAGGTTTTCAATATGATTTAAATTTTTATTTAAGAGTTTTCAATGTATTTAATTAAAAAAATAATTTTTTTCTATTTTTAATCATTAAAAAACCATTTTCAAAAGAGAATAAATATTTACATCATGAAATAATTTTTCAATTATATTTCCAAATTATTTTCAATCTATGATGACATCTACTGATGTTACTCATTCATTTCTAGAAAATCATATAAACGGTCCATTTATATAGTTTCTCTAAATGGTTATGCTTAATTTCAGAGTCTTTATGAAACCCATTTCTCTTTCACGGAGTATATATTTATGAAATACAGTTCAATATTAGAGGTCATATATCCTTTAAATTCATTTCACATTCACAATTAATGCTTTTGAGAAAATGAATGTGAAACATTTATCTTTTTTTAGATTCAATTGTGTGATTATATGATTATGATACCAATTTCATTTTGTGGGATAAGATAATTTTTTAATGACTTTTTTGCATATATATGTATGATTTCATTGTGTGATGGGTGGGACCTATATCACTCTCTCTAATTAATTGGTTAAATATTTATATCTCTAGATATCGACTCATATGGTCTTATGAATGAACCATTATTACTAAGACGGGAATGGGAAGGGACAATGACTTCCAAGATGTTCTATGGAGTGAAATCATGATATTAAGATAGACATGGGAGTGAACCATGACTAATAAGATGGTATGGAGAGTGAAACCATACTACCAAGATGGTCTATGAAACAATTCCTTACATGTATGAAAATGATATGTTATTCTTATTTGTTTTCCATAGGTCCATGTTTTATTTTTTATGATATGATTTTTTGGATTTTTTTCATTACATATTTATGATTAATGTATAATTAATTACCAATATTTAAGTCATGATTCATGTTTATGATGTCTGATATGTTGTGTATGATTTATTATTTTTTATTATATTGTTCTCATACCCACATTCCCATGATTATGGTTACATATCTCTATAATGTACCATTACTGAGGATCTGATATCACCATTTTTATGATTCCTTCCCTACATGTTATTAAGATATGTATTTTGTTTAATGAGTATATGAAGGGTTCTGGTCATGAAGAACCTAGTGTTAGATTTTTTAGCTCATTTTTTTAGTTTTATTTATGTTTCCATGTTTCCAGAGGCACTAGACTAGTATGATATTTGGGTGTTTATTTTTATAATGATTTAGGTATTGATTTTTTTTAATGATCATGTATGAAAGTAGATTTCCATTATCGTGTCTATCCCATGATTCCTAAAAAATCCAAATTTCATGTTAAAGCACCAAAACCCTCTTGGTTTTTATAATCCTTACCAATAGCCATTTGGAAATGGGAGGAAATAAATATAGATTTATTCTGAAGTCCTCCATGAAAAATTAGTAACCATGATTCTATACGGTGGATTTGGATTGGATCATGAAGTAAGATTAATTCTTCCCTATTCTTGAATTCAATATGGTGGACTCCGTATCCAAACTCCAAATTTGGGAAATTTTCATGATTCACAACTTACCAGTCTCTATTTTGTATATTTGGGACCCCAATATTGGATATCAAGTTTTGATGTATGTGGGGAAATCCCTTATACCAAAGATAACCTTGAAAATATATTATCATCCTCAGATAGATGGTCAATCTAAAAATGTAGTATAAATGTTGGATGATTTTATTAGAGCAGTCATTATAGATTTTGGAGGCTCATAAGTATATAATATATCATTAATGGAGTCATCAACCAATAAAATTTATTAGTACTTGATACGTATAGATCATTCAAAATCATTGTATGTTCACCCTTTCATTTCTCCAAATTTTTTATGGAAGTGGGTGTTACATCACTTATCAAGACAATCATTTTTGCTAAGACAAAATTGGAAATTCATAAGAATGGGAAAATAAATGATTTGAATCAATGTCATTAGAGAACATGTGCATAGCATCATCATTGTCAGTTATCATTTTACATGGGGGATAATTTTGTCACCAGAAGCCTCCTTTGGTTAGGAAATCATTATTTTGGTATGAAATACACATTTTATGCTATTTATATTTCCCCTTTTGAGATACAAAAAAATTCTAGGACAAGGAATACTAGTTGGATCAACCAACAAGATTCAGTTCAATGTACAATGTGTTTAATGTATCTTAATTGTATAACTACCATCATTATCTTGACAATTTTTTTATATGGGAATATGTTCATAGGGAGATATATTATTCATTGAAAAATGTTTAATTAAAAATTTTAGATAGGATGTAAAATATGTTTAATGGGGTAACAATTGATTTATTATGAGTTTTATTAAAATACTTGTAGATTACGAAAGGGAAATGGGAATGTGATAAAAATATGCAAGAATAGTGGCCTATTATCTTCAAAAGTAACGTCAGTCTCCTAATTTATAAGGATGAAAAAACCAATGGTGCCTAGAAAGGAACACTAGAGAATTCAGGTAATACAACCTATTACTATGTAGTTTTATGTTATATAACATTTTGGATTACATTTAACTGTTTTAAATAGTGTTTAATTGATTTACATGTCTTTTAAGTTGTGAAAAGTTTAACAATGATTTGAATAAATTGGGATTTATCAATAGGATACCATGTAGGTTTAAATTGTTTATTATTTGGAAGGAATATGTTTTGAATGTGGTTTGTAAAAACCATGAACATCCCTTTTGAAAAATTTAAGGCGAAATATTGTTATAATCGTGATTAGAACATGGATGGTCAGACCATTTTGAAACCTATGTGATGGTATCCTCTTGATATAGTAGAACCATAGAGCTGGCACACAGTTTTTCCAAAAAATGTGGTAATATTATGTTCACCCTTGGAGATATCCAGTAAAAATGGAAATTAGGAATAATTTTTCCCAAATAATGATTCTCAACCATGTAATTGTGTTGGTTTTTTCCAATAGTAAGAGCATGTTATGAACAAGGATTGTAAAATTCCTGGCCCTATAATGCGATATATATTAAATTCACTGAAAATTAGAATTTATAGATTATTATTTTATTAAAACATTCATTTTTATAGTATTCTTCTAGTCTATAGAACTCCTCTTCCCTCTTGGGCTCTATTAAATATTCCCTTTTATTACAAATAATTTTTTCTTTTACAAAAGTGCATCAGAGATTTATAATAAAAAATAATCCCTCTTTTTCTATCTTTATTCTCATATCTTCTTATATTATCTACTATAAAACATTTTAAATATGAATATTTGACTTGATATACCATTCAAGATAAGTTTTTATGATACATTTTTTGAGCTATTAAAAGAAATAGTATTCATTAAAGGATATAAAAGTTTCATGTATTGTTCGTTAATTTAAATATGAATTATTAGGTAGGTAGATTTGACCACATTATTCTAACTATATAACATGAAATATTTGTTTTACAATTCTTCCTCAATTTGTTGTTAGAGAAATCACATTTTTGGTACATGAATTCATAATAATGAAGTAACTCATAGAAGGTGTTTGATAAAAACATAGAACAAAATACATTTAAAAAAAGAAATATTCTATTAAAATTAATTGATATGAAATACTGTAATTAAAGTTGGAGTGTGTTCATTTTAATATTGGATGGATCATGGTTGGGGGAGGCACTATCAAATTGGTTCACCAAGGGACATCTTGGTGAATAGATTTCTCACTACTCATGGGAATATAGAGGTCCATGGTATAATTGAATGAGTATGTGTGTGGGAGTTATGAAGGGATGGATATTTCAAGAGGTATGATATTGCTATAAATAATAGTTAATTTTTTTACAAAAAGGAATACATTAATGGTTTTGTAATAAGGGGATTATCATTATGTCATATATTATCTATAAAATAAGAAAAACTTTTATACTATCAAGGGCTTTTTGTGATGTATTAAGATAGTTTCGACTATGTTTATGCTCACACATTACTAGGGATATTTTGACTATCTATAGATATTGTTTACTAAAATAAATTTATGTGAAGTGTCTCAAATTTCACTTATCTTACACCATGATACTTTCTCATTGGTAGATTTTAAGAACTTATAGATCACTTTTTGTAATGTTGGAGTGATTACCGATTAGTGATACTATGTTTTCATTCTTTTTGGTTTCTTATAGAACATATATAACTTCTTCATATCTAATATAATGTTAATGTGTATTAGTTTTCTATTAGTTATGCCATTAATACTCATGAATACTATATTTCTTATTGACGATATCATTTTTTTCATTATTATAGTGTTGTTTATTTAGATAAAATTACCCCAAATATTTTTCTACACACTCAGAATTTATTATCAACATTTATTGTTTTGGTGATGTCACTTATGGTTCGTAGTGTCACCACCCCATACCAATATATTGTGAGAGGGTTGAGATCTTACAATTGTATCTATCTTATTTAGTTTTTTATCTTATGGGATAATTAAAATGATATAGGGATGTCAAAACATGAATTTTACACAATAAATTTATGTATCTGACCTTTTTTCCATGACATCAAATTAATAGGGTTGTTCAGGTACTAAAATTGATCTCATACACGTATATTCATGTTTAATATAATCATCCTAGTTTTAGAAAATTATATTCAAATATCATGCATTAATAGTTATACTCTCCACAAGGAAATCATTATTATTTTTCCTTGTATTATTTACTCTAATGGTTAAAATGGAATATTTTTTATATTATTATTATAAATATGTTTTATTATGTATATGCATAATTCTATAATCCTATTGTTTAATCAGAGTGATAATTAAATGGTTTCTTTTCTTGTAATAAAAAAAATACACTAGTTATTAAATCATATAAATTAGAATGAATATTCCATTTAATAAATGGTTTTACCTGATTAATAGGTGATCCGAAATCTTATCTGAATAATTGTCCAAGATTTTCAATCTATTTGTAGAAGAACACAAAATGGAGATTCACCAAATATAGATCATTACATGCAGTTTTAAAAAGAAAATACATCATTATTTTGGGGGATTCATAACATAAAAATTATGTGTTGTATCATAATATAATTAATCAATTTCATTTCCATTGTACACTCATTATGTTAAATAATGAGATTGAAGAACATATTCAAGAGAATTGCTCATGCCAATTGTTTGATTTGGATATTAAATAAAGATACCACCAAGTTCATACATGGGAAAACATTTTAGTATCAATCAACAATAAATTTTGTCATCACACATTCATTATAACCCAATTTATAGATTTCATTATCATAATGTAAAATAATATAACAATTATTTAGTATATAGCTCTGTTTATGAACATGATACAATTTCTTAAAAATTTAATACTAATTTATCCTTGAATAGATGCTCATCTAAATTGGTAGTTCGACCACATACTAATTCTAAAATAGATGTACACAATATTACTAACTATATGGAGATATTTAAAATTGTAATTGTGTTAGAAAAGGATATGTTTTAGAATTATGTGGGAAGGAGTATGCATGATTCCCAATGAATAATAATATAATATTAGAAATAAGAAAAGGACCCCTATTATCAATATGGTGAATCACATCAAATGAAAACCACGATGTCAATCAAAATTCCCTAATCACCCAATATATACCCTAGTTTTTTCGAGGGTTGTTATTTTTCTTAAGATATGGTAGTCTATAAAAAACCAACTCATGATTATCACAAGTATAATTGGATGGAAAATTTATTTTGTTATTTTCATAGAACACTAATGTTTATTCATAGAGAAACATCTAATGTTACATAAAAATATTATACTTCAAATGGATGACTACATAATAGAAACACTACCCTATAGAACTATGTGATACTAGGTGACTCTAGGAACATCATAGATACTCACGTGGTGATATCATATCTCGAAAATACGAAAAAAGGATCAAAATTAAAAACATTATATTGTTCATATAAGATGAACAAAAAGGATCAATGTGGTCCTTCGTTGTTGTGAGGAAATATTTTGTTGAATTATAATGTAATTCAGTACTTTTAATATACCTATGTGTGAAAATATTTTATGTTTTTATGTTGTTTATCATATTAAACAACATGTGGAGATGATTCCTTTCATCTTCAAACATCAGAAACCTCCTAGAAAATGGGTGTATCATGCCTGTAATTTTTCATTTTTCTTTATAATAATTAATGAGGGAATAGTATCATGGGATTTATCAATTAGTGGGATGGATATCTATAACCTAATTATGGGAATTTATTGGATTACAAACTTCAAGGAACAAATGATCTATTTTTTATGGATGGTTAGATTGATATCTTCTAATTTAATTATGAATCTTTTTAAACAATATTATGATGTGAATGTACGAATATCAGGGTATTTGGTATCATTGGATGTGAATATATTTTATTTGATGGAAATTTTTACGTTTTAATTTCATGATGCTATTAAACAATGAGATTTTTGAACCATTTTAGATCAATTTTATGATATATTCCCCAAAAATTATATAATGGCTCCCACCAGAAATATAAGATGAATTTATGATTGATCACCTTTAGTAGACTAGTAATAATTCACTTCAATCTTATGGGATGGAAAAAATTGAATTAAAAGAACTTGAAATTATAGTTGTAAGAGTTCGAAATCATTGTGTTCATTCTACTTAGTATTCCTTCTTTCATTTCAGCTACTCTTTTTTAATGATGGAGTACAAAACACTTTAGCATTGTGTAGATTATCATATGGTAAACCAAGATATAGTGAAAATATCAATATATTAATCCCTATTTTGATGCATGATTTTCCTATTTGAGGGGATCCACATGGTCCTCTAATATTGATTTCAGAATGTGGTACCATGAAAATTTAGAATGGAAGATGGATATTCTAGAAAAATAACTTTCTAGAGTTGCTATAATCATTAGTAATATGTTGTAATTCACTTTGGTCATAAAAAATAAACCAATACAGTTTATGTAATTGATTAATGAGATTAAAAAAATTTATCTATAATTTTTTTGGTTGTATTTTTTTTCAATATTCAAGTATATTTTTTTAATAAGTTTGATCACGAACAAGACATGTTCATAGGGTTGGTTATATTATGTGATGATCACCCTTATACTCTCCATTCAATGTGTTATTTCTAAATGTATGTTGTACATTTTCCTCCACACATCATTTTATAAATACTAGTGCTCAATTATCTAAAAATGGTATAAGATATTATCATTTAGGAACCACAAATAGTGTTTTTTAGATATTTAGTTTCCTTGAATTTGAATGATATTTTTGATTCTATGTTAATTATATTTCATGACATTCTCCCCAAGGTCACCCAATACTAGAAATGGAATTCCATTCTAATGGATCTTAAAGTTCCAAAAAAATTCAATATTTTCTATTCAAGATTACATCCTCTGTTATCATTTCAACTTCGAAATTAGGAAAAGTATTTTGTTGTTTACTTTGGTTAACGTTGTTATATAATTGGATATTTTATCAGGAAGGTATATCTTGTTGTAGATTTTGAAATATGCATGTTTTAGGTTCATGGGAATAATTACCCAGCACATTATTTAGAGTTAGATGTATTATATCATTCATTTAAACCATGGAATCATTTTATTTTGGGGGATAAATGAATAGTGTTCCTAGGTTATAAGATCTTGAGTCACATTTTACAAAAACGATATTTTATGATTCATTATGGAAGATTGATGATATACATTCAGATATGTGACATACACATTAATTGTACACTTGGTAAAAGAAATTAATTGGATAATTTATGGATGTAATATAGTTAATTGGATAAACATGCTTTAGGTTAGTGGTGCTGAAGCTGGTCATAGTAGATATTCATCTATATTATGTTGGGAATGTCGATGTTACAATTTTATTTATAGTATATTTTGTTCATTATTTAGTTTAGTAGGTTAAACATTCTAGTACATCTAATCATAAATATTTAACTATGAGGCCAATACTCAGTTTTGTGGAGACCATTGAGGCATCAACTATGATGGTTGAAATTTTATATGATTTAATGATTGGAATATGAATACTCAAAATTTTCAAGATTTTTTTTCCTCCAACAACCATTCGAGATAGGATGTACATCCTGCGGTTCCAAAGATGTACAAGGCACTAGAATCCTAGTTATGTGGGGTTGGATTAAATAAGTGGTGGTATTTATCTCTAGATACCTCACCTATTATCACGTAAAATCAAAGATGAAAAAATAATCTTTTATGTTGAGATATTTACATATAACCATGTCGAAATTATATTAAATAAAAATGAATTTCATCACACTCCAACTTAGAATTGATTAGAATCACGAATCAGTATGGGTAATTATGAATCATCTCATCAAATAATATCACATTATCCATAATCATGTGTCCAATAGGGTGGAATATTTTCCCAAAATCATCATTTGGGAAGTTTTAAAGTTAAATGATGTACCATTTTCTATCGTGTCCAATGGATACCCAATTATTACATTTAATTTTTTGAATTCATTGTAGAATTCCCATGGAAACTAGATAACCATTAAAATATCTTCTCATCCTCAAATGAATGTCCAATCTAAAAAGATGATCTAACAATTTCAATATAACTATAGATCATTCATTGTGTATTTTTTTGGATAAATGGAGAAGAATATACCATTACTGATGTTTTCATACAATAATAGCTGGTAGATATCAATTTATATGTATCCTTTCAAAGGATTATATTGTCGTCCTAGAAAATATTCACTCTTTTGGGATGAAGTGTGTGATGCATAACTTATCTGTCAGTGAATTGTGTATGAGAGAGTGAAGAAGTTTTGAATGATTAGGAAATGAATAGAGAAAACTCATTGTTATTATGAAATACATTAAGTCACTATTTTGATCTTTATTGATTATAGTGGGCGATCATGTTTTCTTGAGAACATCTATAAATCCAAAGAATTAGTTTGGTAGAAAATTCAAGTTGTATCCACAATATGTTATCACATTTGAAACACTTCAATAAATTGGTGATGTGGATTAAAATTTGTCTATATTATCATGATTTAGTTCTATTCACAATATTATTTCTTTAGCTCAATTGAACAAGTACCATTGTTATCATTACCATGTTATTCAATGGAAATATGTTTATCATAATATAGATGATAACTTTATTTATGTGATGATAAGGATTTTGGATAGGAAATATAATATCTTACATGAAAAAATAATTATTTAACTTTGGTTTTTATAGAATAGTTTTTATATTATAGGAGAGTCATGGGAGTTTGAGAAGGAAATCATAGAAAAGTGGATAGATATATTCCAAAGTAATAAAAATCAACCACATTCAACGTATGAAAACCTAATGATGGGGAGAATGTATCACCCTCAATTTCATTCATTATACAATTTCATTATTAATGTAGAGATTATATAATACTTATGTTTTGTTTATAGATATTATATATTAAATTTCTGAATTTATGATGTGTTACAAAGGGTCCATAGTTGGAACATGTCTAATAGAAACCATCGACCATCTCCAGATAACCATGTGAGGTGATGATGTGAGTCGATGGGTTGGAACCCAGTTTTTTCAAACCATTTTCATTCCATAAGACACCATTTTAGAGGAGGTAGTCGAAGAATCTTATTTGGAACAATTTTTATAATCCTATAGGATCCAAACAAAAGATTTTGGGGCCTTGTGATCATAGAATGAAATAGTTTTCACATCGCTTTTCCAAACCATGCAACACAATATTTCAACCCTTATGTGTTTTCATGTTGTAGTTCATGGTAGGGGACTGGTTTGTTGATTTATATAGCACAACTATGTAGCTCTGTAAGGGTTTTCCAATATCATCAACAAATTTGAGGAAAAATTTGTCAAACAATGTAGTCTAGCCATATAATTAGAATCAAATTCAAATAAATTTTGACATGATGATATATAAAGGAATTATAATAATAATTATTCTCTTATTCTCCCATAATATATTACTTATATCTCCTCATAGGATTCCATTTATATTACATTTGACCTAGAAGGAACTTTTTTCAAATCAATGTGCATTAGAGTTATAAAATCATTGAGAAGGCTTTATTTTGTATCTTCTATCATAGATATCCTCAACATCAATAACTTGTAACGCTGGATATATTATTTTATGGATAGATATGAAATCATTGATATGATCCTGATGATATATTTCTAGAACATATGATGTAATGATACTTTGTGGATGGATGTAGTTATTTAATGTAAAATTCCATGATTTAATTACACATAGTAAGGTATTTGGATTCTACCACATTAAAATAATTTTAGAACATGAATTATTAGTATTTTTATTATATTTTTTATTGGAAAACACACATGTTTTTAATTTCTTTATTATTGTATATGCAATACAGCACATAATATGTTTATTAAAACGAAGGAAGGGAAATGGAATTCAATAAATGAAATTTCAAAATAATTTGTTATGGAAACATGGAATACCTACTGGTGTTTTATAATTTCTATTAGGTATGGATGACGGTCAGAAAATCCAACATAAATAAAGAATATATTTGATGGATCATTGTAAAATGTTACTCTAACAAACTGACTCATTAAGTGATGTCTTGGTCAATGGATGTCACATCAATAAAATGTGTAGGGAGGTCCATGATATAGATGAATGTGTGTGTGTGGTTGTGGGAAGGTGGGTGGTTGTGAGAGAGGGATTAATATACCTTTTGGTCCTAAATAGTTCTAAAAAAATTAATATTTCTCCAAAATGGAACATATTTATGGATTTTCAATAAGCTGTTTATCCATGTAACTTCTATTTTATATATTATATGAATATATATTCATGTTTCAGTGGAATGTGTTGTGTTGTTTTTTGGTAATTCAAAATGATATTATACTAACCACATTCTTGGTAATTTATTTGTATTATTTGGTACTTTATAACAATATATAGGTACAAGTGTGGGATCACATTTCTGTATTAGTGCATCAAGATTTGTTATCCTTGATTGGAATTCAAACAATAGAAATATCATTGCTGTTTTTAATACAACAAAAAATTAGTGTTATAGAATTTTTATGTGTTTTTGTTTCCTGAATCTCATTTATCAATTTTTAACTACTACTTTTATGTAATGGTTAGTTTGTTACCTATAAACTATATTATTATTACTTATGAAAAATATAGTTATTTTTGTTAGTTTTATTTTGTATCTTTTGGTTCTATTGGTTCTTCATTAAATGTTATCCCCCAAAAATTTTCTATGAACTTAATAATTATTAATATCCTTCGATTTCTTGGGGATGCAACCTATGGTTACTATAAACAATGCATCATTCCTGGATAATGATTGAGGGGTGTGATGTAAAAATATTTTTGGTGGGACAATTTCAAAACAGATAATGAAATTTTATAAAACACTATAAATTTTAAAAATGATAACTTTATGTTTAATATTAATAATAAAACAATTATTTCCCATTATCATATGGTTATATAATCATTGACCACTTTTTTCAATAAATCACTTCCCATTCATTAATTTTTTTTGAAAATGAGTTCATTACAGAATTCGACTTTGTTAATAACAACTATAATAGATATTAAATGAAATTAAAAAATTTCAAATAGTTTATTAGATTCAAATAAAATAATTTACATTATCTTGTAATTAATAAATTTTAGACAAAAATAAAGATAAATATAAAAATTATCAAACTACAACCAAATGATATAGATTTCAAACATCCTATATTGAAAATAGATAATAAAAACTAATATAAATGTGGAAAACAATAATAAATAAATTTCATAAATGGATATAGATATTAATAAGGATATGAATGGTCTTATTATCATTATTTGTACCTGATTGTAGAGTTGATCCGACAAAATGGGAAAATAGGGTATGGATTCCTTATCTCTATTTTCTCCCCTTGAGATATATATCTTATTATACACTATGTTTTCTTTGGGTTTGTGTACCTCATAAGAAATTAATATATATATTTTAAATGATTTTATAAAAAGTAATCGAAATTTCTATTTTATTTTGAATAGTATCCCATATGGAGTTATTTATCCAATGGTTCTAATTTTATAAGGGGATATGCTATGTCAAATTTTATATCACGGGATTTATTTCTTATTGTAATAAATGACATCATTGATATCTTTTGAGTACTATATAATGGTTTCATTACCCCAATCATGTAACTAATGGGTATTGTACATCCATATCATGTTATTTATTAAAATTGATTTTTATTCAATGGGAGCATCATTCGTAATGTTCTTTGTTAATTTAACTCCCATATTTGACTTAGAATTCCTATTATGTAACATATTTGTTCTATATATGGTAGAATTTACCCTAGGATATTTTTCAATGTTATATTCCCTTCTTATCTAACTATAATTAAAAAATTATCTAAATTATTATTCTTCCATGAATTCCATATCAATAAAAATAATATCAATATTGAGAATAATTCATGTCCTCTATAATGACAATGTTACTCATTGTTAATATTTTCCATTCCCACCACTATTATCCTTAATATTTATAATCCTATTTATTTATTATCCCATCTAGCTATTATATTTCCCTTCTACACTTTAAAATAATATTTTATAACTCTTTGTAAAGATATGGTTTTAAACTATTATATTTCAATCTATAAACGATTTTATAAATGAATTCAAATTAACGTTTTTACACTTACACAACATTTTATTATGATAACAATTATATTATTCTGATTTTTATATTAATTAATATTAAATTAAAAAGTAAAATTCTTACCAATTTTCGACATAACCTTTTGATAAACAATAATCCATTGAATGACTAAATATTTTAAGAATATATTTAAAATTAAAACTTTTAAAAATATTCAACTGACCATTTTGAATCTATTTCAAAGAAATTTATAAAAAGAGACCTAACTTATTTTTTCCCAATTATTCATAACTTCTACTTTTATGATAATGTATTTCTGAAAAATTATATGGTTTCACATATATTTTGATATTTATATCCAAAGTACATATTTAAATGGATTCTATTTCTCATGAATCACCCTATAATTGTTTTTATAAATTACTCAATGTGAGATATTTTATTTTATCATATAATATATTTACTTTATTCAGGTCAATAATGGTGATAGCATTTTGAAATGAAGAATTTTTCTTTCAGTTGTATATTAGTGATGTAGAAATTGATTGATTTAATTTGGGAAACATATGTTTGTATGATAGAGTGGTGGGGTCATATATCACCATACAATGATTTTGTTAAGGATTAATTTCTCACAATATAATGAATTTTCTCATGGGTGTAATTGTATTTTATCTATGCTAACAAGGTAGTTCATGAGTATAATTTCAGTTTATCTGTGATCACAAGGATGTGTATGGGTATAGTTATTTCTTATCATCTACCAAAAGGTTATTAATATATAAAATTAATGTTCAGACATGCTCAAGTGGTCATATATTGGTTCAATTCTGTTTTATGTCTTCTCACATGGTTGTTTCTATGAATAATAGTGTTAATGAAATGTGTACATTACATTGTGTGGAAATGATCATATATTTCATTATTCACAATGTCATGATTGAAAATTATAATTCCATAATTATATAACTAATGTTTTTATTAATCTCTTGGTTTCTGGTTAATTATCTTATAGTATAATTCCATGGTACATATTTGAAATTGAGATTCCATATCCATATTTGATGAATTTTAGGGAACATGGTTTATACCATGTTATATTATAAATATATTTTTTCCCTTTAAAATTATTTTCACATTATTATTATATACCTATTTATAAAATTTTTAGTTTTTTCATCAATAAATATCTGAGATCACACTTTTATTTTTTTTCTTTTTCAATAGTTGAACTTTCCCTCAAACTTCACAATTTTCCATAATTATTTGGCCACATACATCTAACTTCTCTTGAAACACTAAGGAGATATTAAATGGTTAATGAAGTTATTTTTCAAGTCATTATAAAGTATATATTATGTAATAGTATTTTTTAATGAATATGACATGACCGAACTGAAAGAAACCAAGTTGAAACTTAGATGGATTTTGGATGGACTGAAATCTAAATTAATAATAATTTAATTTAATATAGAATGCTTCATGAATTTATCTAAAAATTCTTATTCTGTTAGCTATTCATAATAATAAATTAACTATACTTTTTTAATGGAAGAATCTTGGACGATCCATGTTAATAATAGATTTGATGTACAATGCACAAATTTTAAAAATTTGAAATAAAATAGGATTGAAGCTTGTGATGACAATCATATGGATGTTCTTATGAAATTATATCCTATTATGATTAATAAATCTTTTCTTTATAAAAAATTAAATTCACAAAGTAAGATAATGATAATATTTAATAAAATATTAGGGGATGAGGATGATGAATGAATGATTATTTAACATCAATTATACAAAAATGTGGGAAGAAGCGCCCAAGATAATGTCTCAATAGAATTATAAAATGTTTCAAGAGGGTAAGGATTATCAATCAATCATTTCATTTTAAAATAGAAATGAATAGTACATCCAATACAATGGTAGGTATTAAGATACCACCAAATTCCCCATTATAAAATATGATATCACTATTCCATTTTATTCATCTATATAGGTTGGAATAATCTGTTTTTATGTAAAACATTAAATATTATTATGTAATGATAAAATTATTTAATCAAGGAACATTCATTTAAACATCAATATGGGATAAAATATAATAATTTGTTCCAATATTATCGATAATCCTATTCAATGGAATAGTATTTGATTCCAATGTTTGAAAGGATAGAATCTATATATGAAATATATCATGAGTTATTTTTATCATTATAAACAAGTGTGTACTTTTATTGTTAATGGACAATTAAAATTTTAGTGATAAAAATTAATTGGGGACAACAACGTAACACATATAGTTTTTAGTATAATTCTTCCCATAAATTAATACTATTTTTTATATCTTTTTCCAATCCAAAGGCACAAATAAATTGAAATGTGACATAAGATAAAATTATTAAAAAGAAAATTTAGTTTTTTAAAGTCTATAATAGTTAACTCCATTTAATTAAATAATTAATAAATAAAAAAATGAATTAAAAAAAATTAGAGTTTTCATTGAAAAGATTTATTTAATAAATAATATTTCTCTTTAAATATTATAATTTTATTCTAAATTTTAAATTTAAAAAATCTATAATATTAATTTTGTAATTTATTTTTGAATCTCACATATCACTATTTGATTAAGTTGATTTGTGGGGATTTATCTGAAAATTTATTTTTTATGAATGGTTAAAAATATTTTTTTAATAATAATAATAAATTTTTTAACATTATACGAATGAACATTATGTTTATAAATAACAATTATTTGTTAACTATTTCTATAGGTTTAAAAATTTTATTTTAAATATCATTTGTTTATAAGAAAAAATATATTCATCATTTTACAAAATATGTATCTTTTCACTACAATTTAGTAAATGATATCAGTGTTTTATTATTAATAAATATTTCAAGGGTAATATTTACTTTTGGATTTATTTGGATGCAAAATAAACCCTATTTATTTCATAATAGACCAATATACAACATGAAAAACCAAAAAAATTGATAAAATTATATGACAAAATCAATTTTAACCATAATAACACAGTTTTTCTCAAAATTGGGTCTCACTTATAACATTCACTACTATCAAAATTAATTATTCTTGAAAATATAAATATTATCTGATAAAATGGATTGACTATTTTCAATTATATGGAACCAATATTTTATGAATGTAGATTTTATTTCCAGACAAAAAAAATTATGTTAATAATATAAAATATTGATACCATTGTAAAATGGTTATTTTTTAAATAATGATATGTTTCTAAATGATATTTTTTCAAATTAAATAGGTATATTTTACATTTAGAATCTTAAATTATGATTACATTTTTAAAAAATTAAAATAAAACTTCTTTAACTGGAAATATTGTAAAATTATTGATTAATAATACAAAATGATTAAAATGAAATTTTTCTTCAAAAATAGATTTTTATAAAATTATATCATTTAATTGAAGAATATATTGTAACTTGTTTAATAATAAAATGGGTTAAATGGATTAATAAATAATATTCAAAATATAATAATATTAGAATGGTAATATTATATTTTTTAAGTAAATAATATTAATCATGATAAATATTTCATCATGATTAATAATTGCTAAAAGTGTAATCTATTTTCCCTCTAAATTTACTAAATCAATTTCATAGATAGCCATTAAATAATAATAATTTTTTGATATAATGTCATGCATTAATTTTTCATCAAAATTTCCTCCACTAATTGTCAGGAAATTTTATTCCTAAAATTATCATAAAATTCATTTGCTAAGAGTTACCCCTTGTTTTCCCCAATGAAATGACCTAGAATTTTCCCCTCTCAAGCTACAAACCTAGTAAAAATTCAAATGAAAAATTACCTAAATTACATATTATAGATCTCATATATATTATTTTTATACTATATCCCCAAATAATATCATCAATTCCATAATTTTTAAACCATAATTCATGATAAGTTCCCAATTGTCAACATATATATTACATATCCTTTTCTACATTTATTTGTCATTATCATCCAACATATTGTAGAAAAATTATATCAACATTTATTTAATGAATTAATAATAAATAATTTACAAAAAAAATCTATATTTATGTAATAACCATTACCTATCCACTTGCTATTCAATTAAAGAAGTGAAAATTTTTTATCTGTATGTATGGACTACTTCCTCCATTAATGAAATATTTCATTTTTTTTATTTGCAATATGGAAGGGTTATTATTGAAATGGTCTCATTGAATTTAAGGATCATATACTTCGTGAGTTATATTATGAAAATTTTAATTAGAAACAATATTAGTGAATATAGAAATATGTGATCATTGTAAGATGAACTACCCAAAATGATCTTCCCAATATGAATAATTATTTATTTATAGGTGAAAGCATATTTATCATGTCACATAATCTTATAACTAATATCATTTCATATTTATCACCATATCAATTTTTTAATAATGATACAATAAATTTTTTATATTGATATTATATCAAAATAATTTCTTATAAAGCTATACTCATACGTAGATTGAAGCATAATATTATTGGTTTAGTTTAACCACCTGCATAGAAAATGATATCAATTTATATATTGTTTTAAATTGGAATTCTAAAATTTCATATTAATAAGTAATTATTGTAATTATCATTCTGTAATTTATCAATAAAAATTTAAAATCTTTATTAAGATAATACAATCACTTCATTAGAAATTAAATTTACCACTACATCAAGGACTTCATTCTCAAGTATAATAAATAAATTGAAAAGGAAATAAAATTTTCAAATTTAAAAAATTTAAAAATAATCAATAAAAGATTCATTTAGGATATTATAATGATTAATTATTTTATAATATTTAGAATAACACCTCTATTATTAAAATAGCTCCAAAAAATCAATATTATTGACATTGGGTATTGAAAATAGATAACTACTAACAAAAATAATATTATATAACAATTGTAAAAAAAGTTTATTAATGTTAAAATGTATTAATAATGTAATTAAATTAGATATTAATATACTTCTTATTGTTATATATGGTCATACAATACTTTCATCTAAGTGGTGGAATTAAGAAATTGGATCATTTCTAAAAATTTCACCCATAGAGGTATATTTTTTATACACCCTATTTTATTTTGAATGTTCTATAAAATTCATCATTAATTTTTTTAATTATATTTCATATTATTTAATGGTTTATCTAGAATCATATTCTTCAATAATATTTTACTAAAACATTTCTTTCTATGAAATGAGTTTGTTTAAAATTTAATTTCATGGGCCGTATTTATCATTGTGAACCACAACATCCTTGATATGGTGTGATGTAAATTTTAATTATTCAAAAAATAAGAAAAATTTCCTATCATGTCATTTTTATCACTTTTTTCTATATGGGATGGTTTGGGACAGATTTTAATAGATACCCATAATGGTGAAGTTAGAGATTTGTTAGATTTGAAGAAGAAATCGATCGTTTCTAAATCCTGTTTAATATTTAGACATAGTGGAATTAGGTTACATGTCATATAAATCATAAAATTATAATAATTTGTTTTCATAAAAAGGTAATATATTTTTTTGGCGATTACGAGAAGATTAAATTTCACGCCATATAATTGGGTAACACATCATTTAAATCCCCAATCATATTTTTAAATATGAATACTAACATAGAAATTTGTTTTTCAATCCTATAGAACATCTTGAATTATAAAGGGAGGACTTACCAATGAATTTATGGTAGCCTCCAACCCCTTTAGTTTTATTCATTATATTATTGATCATTATTGTGATCATACTATGACCATTAATGTAATAATTCTCCCTACATCTCTCTCTCTTACTCTTTTCCTCCAAGGTGTTATTGGATAATTATGCTAATTATGATGCTATAATATATGTTGGAAAATTTTGATTCTAGTATTGAGTTCTTGGATCTCCTCCACCTTCATTCTAATTGTTTGGATCTATTCCATGCCTTGTATTTTCATAAGAAAGGTAGGTGTTTCTCTTACAATGGCCAATTTATAATAACTCTATATTGATTTATTTAATTTCAATGGATTTGAATTAAATTAAATCACATTATTTTATTTAAAATGAATATATTTTGTTATTTAAAACTCTTTTAGATTAATTTTGAATTAATATAAATAGTTTTACACAAAATTGGTTATTTAAGACATTTCAAATATATTCCATCTATGTGTACCACTGATTTTTTTAATGGTTATTCCATAATTTGAAATGTATTTCATTTATATGAAATGTGATGCATGATTTTTTGAAATAATATCTTGAAAATAAAAATATATTTATTTGAAAATTGAATTCACATTGATGGTTAATTTGATATTGGCATCTTAATATGGAATCAATTAGTGAAATCCTACTGGGATAAGGCTCAAAACCTACTTGAGACTTTGAGTTTTTTTAGATTACCAACTTCTCGGATCATTTAATGGAAAACGATCACCTATAAGTTGTTCTATATATTGATTAGTGAACATGGTGAGTTGTGTCCATTAGGAAATGGGTCATTTTTCTATTCCTCATACACATGGTCATTATAACTATTTGTCTTTTGGTACATCTCTCAGTGGAGTTTCTCTTTTAGGAATATTATTTTTCTATATTGTTTCTGAATTTCATGTGAAAAAATAATTTGAACATACATTTTTTATGATTTTTGGTGGTAGTCACCATCTATTATGGATTTGGAACACCGTTCGGTTTATGTTATGATCGACTCTGTTATTGGGTTACTAGAGTACCTGGGCTGGTTCGGGACAATGTAGTATCAATGGAAGGGTTACCTTTTTTTGTGAGGTCAGTATGCATTTTTGTATTATTTTTTAGACAAAGGATGTAGTTATGAATTTGTTCTTGTCCATATATAATAAAAGTGAACCATAAGTCACCAAGGATGATTTGGTAAATAATCCTAGACTCATAGTTCTAGTCATTCCCAATTATTTTTGGATAGATTAAAATACAAAAAGTTTTGGTTCCATTCTTTTGGATTAATTTTCCTTATTACTCCATCGAGTGTTATTATGATGTACTCCTTAATTTTATCTTGTTATGTATAGAATTATGATCCTAAGAAGATATCTGAATCTAATTTAGGTACAATATATCGTTGAACCTATGTGAGATAATCCTTATATGGTCCCAAGCTTAGTTGAAGTGATTATGAAAACTGTATAAGCTCGGAGATAGGTACCACTGCTAATTACCATTTAGAATGTAGTTATGTAACATCAAATGTTCTTTCTTAAGATTTGTTCTGCAGAGTTCTTTCACCAGATTCCCACACCATTCAAGGGGTCAAATGATCATCAAGAGTCTTTGGAATGGTAAAGTGGAATGGATCACTTGTTTAGGTTCTTATAAAAACTCAATGAGATAACTGTGAAGTGTTCGTCCATTTTTGATGGATGTACTTAGTAGGATATGGTGGGACGTGATGGTAACAAAAAAGAAACATGAGGTATATAAGTGGAAAGACTTCAAGTTTCTTTTTACTGTCCTATTTTATTCATAGTAATTGTTGTTTATAAATTGTAAAAAATATTCAAATGTGAACATGCTAATATAAAAATGAGAGTGTGTGGAGACTCTTTTGTTAAGGTTGTGTATTTGGTACTACAGTTAATATCAATAAAGAAGATGAAGGAATGGAGTTTCTAGTTGATAAATTTTCAACATATTCATTTTCATATTTTCTTGTTGAATCATCTTTATTATGCTTATGTAATGAATAGAGTGATATTGGTCAAGATTTTCATTTATGGAATTCCAGGGTTTTTGAATGTTTTCTTCTTTTGTAGGGGAAATTTTTAATCCTATAAGGGAAAGAGGAAGCAGGATTTATCCTGTGGGAGTTCATTATAACAAATACATTCTAGATGTCTCATGGTGACTAGAAGTGTTCCTATAGTTTGTTACTAGAGTTGTATTTTGGGAAATTACCTAAGGGTTAGAATTGAGTTTCCCTAGGACTATGGATTATGTGGACATTAAGTCACATGAGAATATTTTTCCATGATTATGCCTCTCTACACAGTGGTATGAGATCATCGACACCATATAGAATTGCAGCGTAATCAGATGATTTGCGTGAATATTATTCTGGCTTTAGGAATCTGAAATAATGATTTTTCATGTAGTGAAAGAGTCTCCATAGGAAGAGTATATGATTAAAGATATCATGAGAGTCATCATTGTTATAGATTGATCATTAATGAATTCTATATTCGATATATCTACATATCTTAATTTATTTCAACCTATGTTGATAATATAAATAATCATACTATGAGTCATTAATATTGTGAAATCAATTTTATGACACCCCTTAGTAAAAATGGATATTTGGGTCTCCATATTACATAATGTGTTTTCTCTCTATCAGTTTTTGAGTTTTCATTAATTAATTTCATTATCACCATGAAACCTCTTAACATCATATTACGGTTAGATTGGATCATTTCCAATAAATCTGACACTAGTAGTTATCTTTAGTGGGTCTCCTTTACTACACCAAGTGGTGACCTTCATGTCATCTAAGGAGAATGGGACCCAAGGTCATGAAAAGACATACCTTTTTATCCAGAGTAGTGAAAAGTGATATATGTGACTACCTTGTATCTCGAGAAGGAATAATTCAACTATCATGACCCTCTAGTGGTCTTAATGTTTCATTATGTGATTTCTTATTATTCATTTAGTTTTCCCCTGTTAAGGGAGGATGATATTTCTATATAATAAAACCCTATTAATAGTGTAGTTTATATCGCTTTTTACCACATGTAACCAGATAAAATGAAAGAGTTTATTTTTTATTTGGATGATCTTCTTGAGAAAGATTTATTATCTTGAGTGTGCCATCTTGGGATGATCATGTTCTCTTTACTACGAAACCTCATGGTTCACATCACATATGAATCGATGATCAAATGATCAATCAAGTTATGATAAAGAACAAGATACGTTGACAATAATTGATAACCCTTTTTATATATTGATGAGGGTGAAGTGGTTATCAAGGACCAAACATTGTTCAAGATTCCATAAGGTTTGGATAAAAGAAACTGAAATTTAGAAATTTTCCTTTAGAAAAGGTACAGTCAATATGTGTACCTTATCGAACCCTTTGTTCTAACCAATGCTCGTATATCAATCATAAATTTAATAAATGGTATTTTCCACAAGTAGCTTGACACAATCGAGGTTGTCATTATGGATGAAATCCTCATTTACTCTATGTTAGAGAGGTATGATGTGCATCATCTGCGAATAGTTCTGAGTTGGCTGAAAAAGCAACAGAATTCTTCCTATTGTTCAAAATGTGATATATACAACTAGTATGTAATGTTCTTGGAGTATACGGTGTTTGAAAAAGGAATCGCAGTAGATCATTAGAGTGTCAAGGATCTTATTACCTAGGATAAACCATGAAATGTTGTTTAGATTCAAGGATTATTGATCTTAGTTTGATATTATCATCAGTTTGTGACATACTTCTCAAAGTTGGCCTCTCTTACGACTGCAGTCACTCGAAAGGGAGTATGGTTTTTTTTATGAGAAATGTAAGAATTGTTTTTCATAGCTAAAACAAATTTTAACTACTACAGTAACGTTAACTCTTCCTTAGAGTAGTTTGAGCTATGTCGTTTTTTGATGTATTGAGTTCAAGAATGGGTTATGTTCTTATACTATGTGATTATGTTGTTGCTTGTGCCTATTCTTATCTTAGGCCACATGTAGATTATTATCATACCAATTTCCATAAAATTGCAGTTGTGATGCATGTACTTAATAGTTTTTGGAATTACCATAATGAGGAAAGGTATACTATGTTTTTACACTACAATATCATGAGTTATATCATCACTGAAAAAAATTTAAATAACCACATGAGTCATTGGGTAGAAACATGTAATCTATTGATTTTGTTTTCACAAATACCCAATGGAAACCGAATTTCATTTCAAATAAATATTTAAGGAGAATTTTAACTATGGAAATGAACGAATCATCGAATGAGTGGGAATTGATTGATCTATTATCATACTTTCATTTTGGAGTCCAAGTATCATGGGATGGGGTATCTTTTCCCATTTTTTAGTTGAAATACACAATTCACAAATTTTATATTCAATAAAAAATGAATTATGATGACATTAATATCATTAGAGACTCTCTTTTTTGTGATGAGATAGGTATTTATTGGATATTTTACCAAGATGGAAGTCTATGCTTTTAGAAATTTCTTATAGTAAATTCATCTATAAAGAACGATGGAACAAGGGACTTCCATAGTTTCTATTGGAAAGTTCACCCTGGATCCATGATGTTGGTCTATGACATGAAACATCAATTCTAGTGGCTAGGTATATGACAAGGCATTGTAGAATTTTCCACTCATTTGTATACATGTCAATAGGTCAGGGACAATCAGTAGACACCTTTAGGTTTTCTTAATCCACATACAGTCCCAATATAGATGTTGGATAAGATATAAATGGACATTGTGGTTGGGTTACCATGTACCAGAGAATGAAAAATATGATATGGGTTTTGACTGATAGGATGACTATGTCGGCACACTTTATACACATTTCTGATAACACCATAGTTGATGAGATCAAAAATCTCTATTTGAAAGACACAATTTGATATCATGGAGATCTGTTTACTATAGTCTCTGATAGGGATAATCTATTTACTAATATATTTTGGAGAGGCCTTTAAGGAGAACCAGGATCTCATATCCAATTGATTAGGTCATAACATCCACATTAGAAGGACAAACATGAAGAGATATATAGATTTATGTGTTTGTTCCCCATGCTTGTGTTTTGGACTTTTTCAGGGCTTGGGATTATCATTTGGGGCTGGTTGAGTTTTCTTATAACAATAGTTAGTAGTGGTTCGTAAGAATAGATCATCTTTAGACCTTTTATGGCTAACCTTGTAAATAAATATTTTGTTGGTCCTAGATTAGTGAATATTTCTTAGAAGGACCATGCTCCTTCCAGGAGATGAAATTTATGATTTAGTTGATTCATCATAGTATTTTGATGGCATGGAGCTAGTATAGTACTTATTATAATCATCACCATATATCATTAAATGTTTTATTTGGTGACTAGGTGTTCCTGATGTTTACACCTCGGTTTGGTCATCGACATCCAGGGTGGTAAGTGAAACTTTTTCATTTTTGTGGGTCCTTTTATGATTTTTGAGATGGTGGTGAATGTTTGTTATTATTTAGAAATACCACCACATTAGAAGATGAAAAATTACATGTTCTATGTATCTTATCTATGAAATTATATATCTAATAAATCTCTAGTTCTGTGCAGGATTGATCTTGAGGTTGATTCTAATTTATTCAGGACTGAATAGTAACTCAGTATTTTTTATACATAAACCAAGGTACTATGTTGGAGGGTGATACTTTTTGTTCATGTAAAATGGAAGAATAGTTATAAATCTCATCATAAATGGTATCATGAGGCACTTATGAGTGAGAATTAGCCTCAAATTTTTATTATGGTAGCTTATTGGAAGACTTTCAGTTGACATAATGTTATTGTGGTGGGGAGGTTGTAACATCTTGTTACTATCCAAACATATATGTTTATATCATTTCCTTGGTTTTACGTTTCCCTTATATGGGATGGGATTAGAAGGAATTAGGAGGATACCTATAATGGTGAAGGTATAGATTTTTTGGATTCTCATATGAAACTATTCGTTTATGCAACCTGTTAGAGATTTAAAAACAATGTAATACAATAACACATCGTGTGATTTATTAAATTATAATAATTTTTTAAAATATGTAATGATTTTTTAGCAATTATAATAAAATTAAAATTTATAACATGTAATTGGGTTACAAAACTTGTGATACCCCGATAATTGTTTTTAAACAAGCATACCGAATAAAGAATTCATTTGATATTCCTTCATACTTTTTTTACCTAAACTTAATGACCTTCCCCTTGTGATTTTTAGAGCCTCCAACCCCTTTACCTATTACTTTTTATCTATTATTATTTTTTCAATCATGGTGTGACTTTCAACAAAAGTGTTCTCTCTATGTCTATGTCTCTTCATATTTTTCTCCTAAGAGTTGTTGGATCATCTTGGTATTGATGAATCAAAAAAAAATTATAAATAATTTTTTTGGATTTAGTTCCTCGATCTCATGAACCTTCGTTCTTGTTTGCTTGTTCTATTTTGGGCCATGATATTCCATGAGAACAGTTGGTGGTTTCCTTACGATGCCAAATTTTTCTAAACCATTATTTAATTAATTTAATTTCAATTTTTTCATTTAGTGAAATTTATTTATTGTAATAAAAAATAATATATTCTATTGTTGTAGGATCGTTTTCATGACTTGTGAATTTATAAAAACTATTTTATATAAAATTGGTTATTTAAACCATTTGTGAGAAGTGAATTGTATGTAAAACACCCCATTTTGTAATGTAATTTTATAAATTTTAATCTTTTCCCCCAATTTTAAATTTGAATTGTGATTTTTTCTAATATAATTTTGAAATTTTAGGCCATTTTATTGGAAAATTGAAAGAACATTTTTGGTTTCTTTGATATTGGCATGTTGTTTTGGAATCATTATGAGAAATCAAACTGGCATTTGGCTCATAACATATATGTGAATTTAGGTGTTTTTTGATTTACTCCTTCATAGAATAAGTAAGGGAAAGTGATCACTTATAGGTGGTTCTATATTATGATCCATGGAGTTGATGAGTTCTGTCTCTAGGGACTTGATATTTTTTTTCTTTTTTTAGTACATTGGATTGTAATACCTATTTAAATTCAGGTATATCTCTTAGTGGAAATTATATTTTATTAATATGTACTTTTTATCTTTCTTAAAAAAAATTGGGAAAAATCATTCCCACATATATTTTTTATGATTCGAGGTGCTGGTCTCTAACCCATGTGGATCAAGAATTCCCTTCAGGATATGTTAGGAATGCCTTGTTTATTAGGTTATCAGGGCACCCAAGATGGGTTGTGACATTAAATAAAATAGTAATGAATGCATTTTACTAGAATAAATAATTTTATTGTGATTACATTAATATATATATATATATATATATATTATTCTTTATATTAATTTAATTTTAATCAAATCCTATAATGGTCATAGGGTTGTCTATTAATTCAAGTCCTTCTGTTGTGTTAAAATGATTCCTCTTAGACAAAAATATTTAGTGTTTGGTCACCAACACTTAAATATATCATTTAATAGTGAATTTTCAAAATCTCTATGAATAATAATGCATCTAATTCAAATAATCATCCTTAATTTCATTCAAAAAAAAATTATATAATTGTTGATAGACATTATCATTCTCTTTAAGGATTATATAACCTCTTCTTCTATATTTAGTAATCAAATAAATGTTATCATATCTATTTGGAATTGTAATTATGTTTTTTTATCATGTTATATTCATTTTTCTTATATCATATTTTTAAAAGGATATTTTTTCACTTCTTAAAATGAATTCATTCAGTAATGATATTTGAAAATGTTTAAAAGTTTTTCTATCCATTCAAAATAAAATGCTTTTCCTTTTACTCTATATATAATTTTTGTAACATTTTTTAAAAGCACCATTATTGAATTATATTTTTAAATGTAAATTTTTTCGATTTCATGAAATGAATTTATCTGAAATATTATATATTCATAAGGATATATTATTGAAGATTTTTTTAGAATTAAATGTTTTGAAAAAAATATAACTCCTCCTTTTTCTAACCATTTTTTATCATTCCATGATTAATTATTGAGATTTAATTAAAAATAATTATTTAGAAAATATATTATTTTATAATTGTTTTATGATTCCATTTCAAAAATGATTTCACAAAATGACCTATAACTTCTACTTTTTTGAAAATATTGAAAATTATTGATAAAAAAAATTTATAGATTAGTCTTTATTTATATATATATATATATAAATTGAATATTTAAAAACAAGATATTTTTTAGGGACCACCAAATAGATATTCATATAAATGAAATAATTTTCTTAAACATAAGTTTTGGGTGACAACAATTTATATTCATTTGGTAATTTTTTGCATCCATATGGAAATGATGTGAAAATAATTATTACTCCTATGGGATCATTATAATATAATGGTTGATTGATTTATATTACAATATATATATATATAGATTAATAATGGGTGGGGTCCTATAATTCCCTCCAATTCATTTTTATCTTTTTACATTTTACTAGATAATGATTTTGTGTGTGTGTACAATTTTAGTGTAGCTTTTACCATAAAGATGTTATTGACTATAATTTTAGTATTCATTTCCTCACAGTATTTTGAAAGTGCATAATTGGTGCCTTCGTTTCGAATGTAGTGGATAATGTGTACAATTTTGGTTTATATATGGCCAAAAGAATTATCATGACAACAACATTGGTTATTATATCCTCACAAAATTCGGTGTTGACATGATCAAATTTTAAATTCATTAAAAAATAATTATTTATTATATTTTTCTACATTTCTATGTCATAAGATTACAATTATTCTCAATGGTAAATGTTTATTATCTCACACACTTATCCAATGGTACATGTTTAGTTAGTTGAAATTAAATGTCCTTATTTTATTATTTGTATAGAAACGTGATTTATATATTTAGTTTTAATTAGATATTTCCCCCAATATTACTTTTTCTCATATTATTATGATCTATCCCATATGGATATGTTGATCAGTTTTTGAATCAATGTGTGTAAAAGCTTAGATAATTATTTTTCTTCTTTTTACTAAGGAGAATTTTTACATGAATTTTTTATGAAAAATATTTCATATAGATAGTGTCACATGTTGATGTCTTATGAATGTTAAAAAATTTATAGTTTAACAAAAAACAAATTTAGACAGGAATAAAATGGGAGATAGTCCACAATGACAATAATCCTTTTGTTCTTAGGGTTATTTGAAACTTTCTAATATTGAATGTTTAACATATTTGGATTATATAAAATAAATATAATTTAATATGACTTGTTTTAATCAAATCTAGTTTGTATGAATAGTGGTTTTAGCTATAGACTTGGGAGTACTCTTCTAGGGTGCTTCAAAGCATTATAATAACAGTTCATAAAAACCTACAACGTTAAGGAAATATAATATAAACCACTAACGTTCATACACATCATCTAAAACATTAAATGGATTGATATATTTATAATTTACATGAGACTCCCAATCCAAAGTACACTCCTCCAAACCATCAGTACAATAAAGTACATAATGTTGAAGGGAGTAACACTCACTTATAACAACTTATATAGATGCTCTGGGATCTCAAGTGGAAAATTAAAAAAAATTATCATATTTAATGTCAATATTACACTATTCAATGAAATTGAAATTATTATATTTATAATAATGTTGATTCAACACATGAATGGAATATTGATTCATTCTCATATGTGAGGTAGTTCTAGATAATTAAAAAAATACCCAATTGGTTCTGACACCAAAAAAGGTCAAAATAATCAAGGAGAGTGATTATTACAATGACTCAAAATACAATATTAAAGACAAATACATACATTGAAGAACAAAAAATCTCTAATATAAATTTGAGATACTTCATCCTAAATCATTATAGTTCTCTAAATGATCATGTTATGCCTTCATATAACCAGGAATTATATAATCCTTTTATTCTTTACTAATCACCAATGCTTTTTGGATGTAAAACTACTTCCCATAATCAGTACAAAACAACATTGAATAGATATTTCTTCCATACAACCCATTGGATTGAGTTATAATAGTAGTATATGGATAAATATTATCATTAGAAATCTTTCTCAAGGTTAGTTGAATCTCTAATGATGCTTTAAAATTGAGAAGGAATGGGTGTAATGTATTTCTTAATGTATGGATTGTTCGGGTTATATTAATATCTATTAGATGATGAAAATTATTATTGTAAAATAACAGAGGACCAATAGATTTTTGGAGACCCCAAAAAGTTTAGTAGTAAAATAATGATCATAAACCAAGATAATCATATTTTGAAACACATAAATCCTTTTTTACTTCTCAATAAAAAGGACAAAAATCCTCTAATCTAGACTCTATATTAGAAAAAATTCTATTTCAACTCATATATTCGTTCTTAGTCATCCATATAACATCAAAACCCCAAGATATTAAGGGAAAATAATGATGAAATCCCTTAAAATGTTCTAACAAAACAACTTGGGAATATGAAGGATTTGATGTAATTCTATAAGACCATGATGCTTATCATTCAACCATTTGATTAAAAACACTAATACATGAACTAAAATTCATTCACATAATCCTGGGACACAAAATAATATACTCAAAAGGCATGATAAATATTTTCCATAGAAGGATGTGCAACAGAATTTGGAATTGTGGATCACAAGAGGAACAATATAATGCCTCGTAAATGGAAAAAAGACAAACCAAAAAAACTATGTAGATATTGATCATCCATAGACCATCCATTAGGAGAACAAAAACAAATACTCAAATCACTCTCAGATTCCACCTTAGATAACACAAGTTTATATTCCAATCCCTAACACAATAAATAGGATTATACCATAATCTGATATAGAAACATTCTTCCATCAAATACCCTCAAATAAATGAATATAAGCGAATGTTCCTCCAATTAAATAATAATATTTATGTTCATGGAATCTCCACGTGACTTTAGTCCCAAATAATAGACCATAATGGTAAATTTGTTTTTCATAAATGAAAAATGTATTCTTAATCTTATATCAATTGCATCCATCTACACTATTTTTTAATAAAATTTCACATTGTGTAGAGATAACTCAAAAACTTTTGATTTTTAATGACTAAAAACAACTCACAGATGATGTAATTATACCACAAAATAAGAGAAAACTTGACCACATTAAGATGATGATAAATAGAATAATAATTATATTCATGATGTTATAACTACTGTTAATAAAAAATTGTTAATATATCTAAATTACATCAAATTGAAACCTAATAAAGGGATTAAATATTTTCAATAATTGTAAACTATAACACCACATTCCATAAAATTAACAACAGGTTCCCATAAATCATATAATTATAATACTAAAAATGTTTAAAGTTATTTTAGAATACTCACAACCTTATAGAATATGTGTAAAAACATCCCATAATGACTTGAAAGACTAAGGACACTCTATAAAACTACATCTATCATTATGGTCACATAAGAAACAAATACCTTGACATTGAAAGGAACCCTGACTAATCCATGTTGATACATGAAATGTCCCATGTAACGATCAATATGAGACAATAACATACACTTTTGAAGGCTTCCAAATAAGCTGATGAATCTGAATAACACCAAAAGAGTCTCTCATATTGATATCTTTATTTAATAGATATATTTTATTGTATTTTAAATAATTTATTTTTGTATCCAAATGATTACCCTTATTAATTTCTGAATGATTTTTCTATTTTTTTTGTTTTAGTAATAATAGAAATATAAAAAATAATTAATAGAGGTAACTGTTGGAGAAAAAAGACACTTCTCACTTCATCACATCACTCATGTCAAGACACTATATTTTTATGATTATAGTAGATCCATGAAACATTAATAGACCGATTTAGATGATTTTTTTTTCATTTAAAGGACTTTTGAGAATTTTTTGGATGTGTTTTTGGAAGGGAAACACAGATATTCCCAACACCAAGTAATTAAAAAGTTACATGCAGTGTAATCCCATTACTCATCATTTGGGGTTTTAGGATGAGATTTAAGTGCCCAGACACCGTATAACATCAATTTTGGATTGAATCTTTGACATGGGACTATCCCAAGATAACCTTTCGACCATTTCTCAATGATTTTAATTAATACCAGACACAATATAGATCCTATAAAATGATGTCTAGTATGATACTATGGAAGGGATCCATAAAAAATATATAGAAGCACGATGTTGAGTTTCACAATAGCCCCCCATAAGTTCCTATATCATTCCATTATGAAATTATCTTCTTTTATCTATCCCTCTTATCCTCTCATATTATAAATGAGGGGGTACAAATATATAATTCTATAGTCAAATAAATATAATGGGGAAGGTTATTTGGATTAATTGTTTCTTTTTTATCCATGTATTTGGTTTTTCATAATTTAATCATAAACATAAAATACCTATACTGTAACACCCCGAGCTTCCACGGTGCTCTTCCCTTTGAATAATACAGTAGCGTGTGTTGTACAAAACTATGAGTTCAAACACACACACCACAACCAATAAAACTAGCTGTTATGAATAGTAATACACACTTTTTGAAATTTTATAAATTTTATCCCTCAAAATTGACTTCATATTGGATTAGAAATATCGAAATTAGCCTAGGGTAAAATTTTGGAACTTTTCGGATAACATTTATATTTTGATGAATAGTTAAAATTACTAAATTTTAATTAAAAAAATATTTTTAAATAGAAATATTTAATAGTGATAAATTATTAATTTCAGTGGTTTTAAAGTATATTTAGAATATATTTTTAACATTTAATTAAATTTTGGTCATTGGACATAATTTAAATACTAAATAGGACATGAACAAGGGTCAATCTTTTGAAAGTTATTATCTTTGAAAAACACGCTTTTTGTTTTAACAACATGAATTATTTTTAAATTAATTTCTACCACTTCTTTGTTTTGAATTTGAAAAAATGGATTCCATATTTGGAATTAGGATTTCCAAATTGTGTAAATATATAAATTTTATTTTCAGACATTTTGAATAATTACTTCAGTAAATATTTTATTTACCATGGTTAAAGGGTAATCCGTTAAATATGGGTAAACAAATAATATTATAATAATAATAAATTACCATAAAACGTGTCCTAATCTTATTTTTTTATACATGGCCAACAATGGTCATATTTGGGTCGATTGTGGGACCCCATTGGATTCACTTTTAAGTGATAATGACACTTTATATTAATTATGTTAAAATAAATACAAAAATGACCAAAGCATATAACTTTTTAGAAAACAATTTTTACATAGGGTTATATATGTTGTATTTTCGACTATAAATATTAATTATAAATCTAAACCTATTCCATAAATAATGGTATTTCATTTATAATTTTTAGACATTTAATAAGTAATATTATTTATGACACTATAAGGATGCAGTATTTTCCTTATTAATGAAAGAATCAAATAATTGGTACTAGAAATGTTATAATTAATATAATTTGAACGTTTTTATGACATCCATGAATTTTTTTGCTTAATATGACATTATAGGATTTCTAAAATTAATTTTTTTCGAATTAATAAAGTTTTTTTTGAGTTTAACAAAAATCAATTATTGAATTGTGTCAAAATTCACAGAAAAGAGTTTTTAATACAAATATTATATTATTAATTGATATTAAATTATTACAAATCTAAGGTTCGGCCAAGAGAATTATATCATGATAGGTGTATCATTAATGGAGCACTTGGGGGTCTCTTGGAGGTATTTATTACGTTTATTAACTATATAATATAAAAATACAAAGAGACATGGTAAGTGTCGAACTAATTAACTTAGAGTTAAAACTAAAACATAAGTTTAATATAATGACCCAAACCTATCTAAATTATATTGGTTGAGTGGTTTTCGACCCATACCCACCTTTATCTCTAAATAATACCCTTTGGATCCATTAGAAACTGAATATGAATTTATTATAAAATAATATTTCTAGTTTTTTCAAATGTGCCCCTCACCCCTATTATAAAAGGGCACTCCCCATTATCACTAATTCACACATTCAAATATTTTTGGCTCGGCCAACCCTGGACCAAATACTCTCTAAACATCCCCCACATCAACCAATAGGCCTTAGTTTGGTCAAAAATCCACCCTAAGGATCCCTTTTGATCAAATCAAAAGGAAGAACCCGAAGAGGAGGTAATGTTTTCACCACCCTTTTTCTTGTTCATTTCTTCTTCAAATTCATCTTTCTTTGTTATTCCCATTGTAAAATAATAACTCCAGTATCTTATATATACTGTGATGTTATTATAAATATGGTAAAACCATATTCATTATTCTATCCATCCTTTCAATGACATGTCACCATACGTGCGTACGTACGGCTTACCGTCTCCACGTCGTGGTGTAATTTTTATTCAATAAATTATTATTTGGATGGGTATAATAATGAAGTGTAATTATTTTAAATAATAAATATAACATGATAATTATTGTTTATATATGATATACCATCCAATTATATATTATTTTAATATCAAAAGAATGATATTGTCGCTCGTGCGTACGTACGGACTACCGTCTCCACGAACGCGATGAGATTCATTCCCCATCATATCCATTCAAGAATAATTCTCATTTAATGATTAAAAATAATTTTTAAGAACTTTATATCATTATGGATATGAATTATATACAACCTATCTATGAAAAACATGACTTATGTAACAAAACATATAAAATAAAACGAGTAAGTTAACACCCGAAACAATGATAATACTAAGATATTATTAACAAATCAATGTTAAAAGATCATATATGATATCAGAATTGTGTATATGGTTCTTGTATAATTTAATGACAATGTTTTAACTATTATACATGAGGCTAACATACCATCGACTAAGTAACATACAAGGTAAGGATTATTTTACAATCTCTTCATTATCTGAGGTTGTTTATACGTAATTATCTACTGGGACCCCTATATCTTCCACATCCAGGATTTTTAAAAATGTATTTAAAAACCTTCATTATATTTTACAGAATATGTGTTAATGTCATTTAAACCCTTGTTTTACTTTTTATAAAAAGTTTATAAAGGAATATTTCCGTCTGTTTCCAACCAAGGTCCTTTTTAACCTATTCGATAGAAATAAGGTATGAATGTATTTTTTTGAACATATACGGCGGGTGCGTCTATTTTCTTCCGTTATAAAATCTTATAAACTTCCCTTACAAGCTTCTAAAAATATTTTCAAAGTAAAAGTTTTATTTTATAATTATTTGACTTTTAAATTATTTCAAAAAAATTGATATTTATCTCAAATAGTTTTGATTTCATCTATATCAACTTCCTTTGATGGATTTTAAGCTTATTTGAAGTTTATTTATTATGATACACATCTTCCATACTGTATTGAAGGTTTTGTGATATGTTTGAGTATGGATGTGTTAATTTTATACCAATCATGGTTTATGAAAAAATTATTCACATTTCGTATGCTAGTTTTAATACGAATGTTTATGTTATGTTTAAACCTGTTCATATGTGGAATGCATTGGACTTAATAAGTGATGGGTGGAGCTCGCTATAGCTCCTCGATGCATCAGTAGGTCCCATGAGACAAACTAGTTTCTTGGCACAAGGCCTTGAAAAAATCATATTTGTAGTCTTGGCATGATTCCTTGACTATGTGGTTATGATAATCTGGCATTATGCATTCCATCATTATGAAAGTGGTTATTGATATATCATGTAATTATTAGACTAGTAGAATATCCATGTGGATAAGTATATGTGATTATTTTATTTTATTTCTACCATATTATGCTGATGTTCATGTTTTAGAAGGATTTTGTTTTAGTTATATGTTACCTTAAATGTTTATGCTTATTTATGAAATTTTCCTCTTTATTGTTATCCTTACTGGGAATTTGAGCTCACCCCTTTCTATGTTTTCTTTTTCCCAAATTGTGAAGAAGTATTTTATGAATGACCTACAGGGATAGTATGTGGGGATAAGAGTGTGGACTATAGAGACTATATTGTTGTAGTTTTCATTTTATGATGCAATTTAAACTTTATGAATGTATCTAGTATTTCCAAGGATACTAAACTAGTTGGCCTTTCGATACATGATCTTTCTTATGATCATGACAATGTTATGTAATAATGCACCGACTCTGGGAAACTGTGGTCGGGGTGTTATAGTTGGTATCAGGGGAAGTTTAGTGCAGACCTTGGAAGCAAGATTTAGATAAACTATGATTAGAGAACATAGACCTAAGATGGACATTGAGGATTAGTATAGAAGAACATCCTAGTATTTTGGTATTGTAGAGATTTTGTGAGTTTTATAAGAAATAAATCCCTGTCTGGATACGAGCAGGTAGAGGAATCTCTGGCATAGATGTACCTAGGGGTAAAACCTGAAAACACTGATTTGAGCTAGACTCGAACATGAATTGGTGCAAGACAACAGGCCTTGCTACACTCTTGGTTACGACACTCCCGGGGGATATGCTTAGGATAAATCTCATTTTCATTACAAATAATTTTGAAGGCTATATGAGTATATACGTCCTCAGATAAAACATTTTGATTATTAGGGATTATATCCATAAATAGTTGAATTTATGTTTAGTGTTTTATAAGTATGGAATTAAGTATTTTGATTCATAAACTAGTCTAGTTTATGCCATTGTTTAGAAATCGCACCTAGTGGAAGAAATGGAAACCATATCAATGCACGCACTCAATGTAGGGATTTCCCTCCTGCTCAAAATAATTATTGTGGAGTCGTTGATGCAACTGGTGCTGATCAGCTAATCACCAAACTGGGACAACTCACTCAGGTTATGAATAATAACCTTACCTGTATGGAGCACCCTGATACACAGTGTAGATGATCAATGTTAGATCAGTTCATGAGGCAAAAACCACCAAAATTCAATGGGAGTACAAATCCATTAGTATATGAGAAATGGATAAGTTCCCTAGAGAAAATATTTCAGGATTTGGGGAGTAGTGAAAGGGAAATATTTGTCATGGCAGTTTATGACCTCACTGGAGATGCTGATCAATGGTGTTCATTGATTCAAAACACCAAGGAAGACGATGTAGTATCAAATAATTAATGGAGGGAGTTAAAAGAGATTTTCTTAGAAAAATACATTCCTTGAGACCATCGAGCAGATATGGAAAGGCAATTTCTAAGTCTGAGATAAAAGGAGGATGAGAATGTCACAAAGTATGAGGCTAACATTACAAGGTTAGCAAGGAATGCTGGAGATTATATATGTAACCAAAGAAGTAATATTGATTTATTCATTGATGGGTTAAAATGGTTTCTCCTTCGAGAATTAGTCTCACAATCCTTCTCATCGTACGAAGACATTGTCTCATGTGCTATCAAGACAGAAAAGGAATTCTCTGAGTCTTATGACTTTAAAGAAAAGCAAGAGAAGAAGAGATCTGCTGATCAATCTGGGAATGGAAATAAGGGGAAGAAGGGAATGGTTGAATATCCATCATGTGGTAAATGTGGGAAGAAACACCCCGGTACTTGCTTAAAAGGAATGGGAGTCTGTTACAAGTGTGGTGAAAAAGGCCACCAAGCTCGTGACTGCAAGGGGAAGAAGGAATGTACTGATGTCCAATACTACAATTGTAGGGAGTTGGGACATTATGAAAATGAATTTCCTAAGCATCAGGGGAACATACCTCAGAAAAGGCAAAGGTGTCAAGACAAAGCTTATACTATCACTACTGATGAGGTAGAAGCTCTGAAAGACGTGGTGGAAGGTAATTTAATGGTTTCCTCAAGTTTAGAAAATGCATTATTTGATTCTAGATCATAGCATTGTTTCATATCTTCCTAGTTTGCTACAAAAATTAGATATTTCCAATTTTATTTAACAAGGGAGTTGTCAGTTAAAACTCATAAGGGATGTATCATTGGAACAATGTTTTGTGAGTCAGTCCCCATTAGAGCACATAAATGTTCATTATCCGCTGATCTCATCGTCAGACCTATGATTGAGTTTGATATAATCCTCGGTATGGATTGGCTTTTAGACCAAGATGTGAAGATTTATTGTAATAAGAAGGAGGTTATGATTTTTGATGATGATAAGGGACACCTTATCATTAAAGCATAAATGTCACCAACTAATTCTTATCTAGATCCACCCCAGAAGCTCAACTAAATTCAATTATTGGGGACGAAAAGGATGAAATTATTGTGGGTGAGGAAAGCAATGTTCAAATAGAGGATGTACCTATTGTGAAAGAATATATAGACGTGTTCTTGGAAGATTTACCTGGACATCCTCCAAAACGAGAAGTTGAGTTTTCCATTGATTTAATTCCTGTATCTAGTCCTATATCAAAGACACCTTATAGAATGGACACTATGGAATTAGTTGAACTAAAGAAACAACTAGAAGAATTTATTAATAATGGATTTGTTCACCCTATTGTTTCTCCTTGGGGAGCCCCTGTTCTTTTTCTTAAAAAGAAATATGGATCTATGAGGTTATGTATCGACTACAGGGAGATCAATGATATAACAATAAAGAACAAGTATCGCTTACCTCGCATTGATGATTTATTTGACCAAATGCATGGATCTCAATACTTTTCAAAGATTCACCTTCGATCTGGATACCATTAGCTGTGTGTGAAAAAGGAATACATTCCAAAGACAGCATTTCAAACATGTTACGGTCATTATGAGTTTACGGTAATGCCTTTTGGGCTGACTAATGTACCCTATATATTCATGGATCTAATCAATAGAGTTTTCATGGAATTTCTCAATGATTTTGTGGTGGTATTTATTGATGATATCTTGGTATAATCCAGTATCTACAAATATCATGAAAATCACTTGCGCATTATCTTGAAGACTCTAAGAAGACATGAATTATATGGGAAGTTTAGAAAGTGTGAATTCTTGATTCAGGAGATTTCTTTTCTTGTCCATATTTTCTCTAAAAATGGAATCTCTTTTGATCCTTCTAAGACCAAGGCAATCCAATAATGGCTAGTACCTACGAGTATAACTGAGGTACGCAGTTTTATTAGTTTAGCAGGTTATTATCAACGTTTCGTCCAGAATTAAACCTGATTGGCTAACCCATTAACAAATCTCACATGTAAGGGGGATAAATTTGTTTAGACAAAAGAGTGTGAAAACGTTTTGAAGAACTGAAGAGAAGATTATTCAATGCTCCTATATTGACTCTACCATCAGGTAATGATGGGTTCGTTATTTATAGTGATGCATCGAAGAAAGGACTTGGCTGTGTCCTTATGAAGAATGATAGGGTGATTTCCTATGCATCACAACGATTGAAAATTCATGAGAAAAACTATCCTACTCAAGATCTCGAATTAGCAGCTCTGATCTTTTCTTTGAAGATATGGAGGCACTACCTCTATGGTGAAAAATATGAGATTTATACTGATCACAAGAGTTTAATGTATATTTTCTCAAAAAATGAACTCAAAATGAGGAAAAGGAGATGGATTGAACTACTCAAGGATTATGATTGCACGATACACTACCACCTATGGAAGGAAAATAAGGTGGCAAATGCTTTGAGCAGAAAAGATCATGGAGTTTTGAACATGATGAGAATTGAAAGGGATCCTATTTTCATGAATCTAGTGAAGATGGATATGGGAATTACCATGGAATATGAAACATCAATACTTTTTCAAATGGTTGCCAAATCACCTTTACTAAAAAGGATAAAGAGTTCTCAGACCGGTGATGAAGAGTTTCAAAAGAATATTAAAGTTTTGAATGATGGGAGATTGAATGACATTGGGTATAAAGATGGAATTTTGAAATTTGGGAAGAGACTTTGTGTTCCAAATATACCTGATCTAAAAATGGAATTGTCGGACGATGTTGATAGTTCCTATTTCTCTAAACACCCTGGGAGCACCAAAATGTATAGATTATTGAAGGAACATTTTTGTTGGGACAACATGAAGAGGGGGATTTCTGATTTTGTGTCAAGATGTATGGTTATTCAACATGTGAAAGCTGGAGCCTGGAGGAGTCATGCAACCTCTTCCCATACCGGAGTGGAAATGGGACAATATTACGATGGACTTTGTCAGGGGCTACCAAGGAGTCTTAAAAGGAATGATGCAATATGGGTCATTATTGACCATCTTACCAAGTCATCACATTTTCAGGATATAATGGAAGATTTACCACTTGAACGTCTAGAGAGTCTATATATTAATGAAGTGATGAGACTTCATGGAGTACCCCTATCGATTGTTTCTGATCGTGATCCCAATTTCACTTCAAGATTCTAGAAAAGTCTTCGGAAATCCTTGGATACTGAACTCCATTTGAGCACTGCTTTCCACCCTCAAATAGATGGACAATCGGAACAGACTATTCAAACCTTAGAAGAGATGTTGAGATCTTTCTCAGTTAACATTCAGGGTATGTGGGATCAATATTTACCTATGGTAGAATTTTCCTATAACAATATCTTTCATTCGAGTATTCAGATGTCACCATATGAAGCGTTATATGGAAAGAGATGTCACACACCAACCTGTTAGGATGAAGTTGGTGAAAGAAAACTTGTAGGCCCAAAACTAGTAGAGGAAATGATGGAAAAGATGAAGGAAATCCAAAACCACTTCAAAGCTGCTCAAAGTAGGCAGAAGAGCTATGCTGACAACCGAAGAAAAGATTTGGAATTTCAGGTGGGAGATCATGTTTTCTTGAAGGTATATATATGGAAGGGAGTAATAGGTTTTGTCAAGAAAGGTAAATTGAGTCTCAATTAAATCGGTACTTTCAAAATTCTAAAACTATTTGGGGTTGTAGCTTACCGTTTGGCAATGCAGCCAAATCTCCCCAAAGTTCTCGATGTGTTCCACTTATCACTATTGAGAAAATACATGCCTAACCCAATGCATGTACTCACCTATGAGGAATTAGAACTGGAACCCAATCTATCTTAATTTTAAGATCCCATCAGGATTGTTGATACGAGAGAACAAGTACTGAGAAATCGGACGACTCGTCTGGTAAAAGTTTTGTGGAAAACTATAAGATGGAAGAGGCAACGTGGGAAACCGAGGAACTTGTGAATAAGAACCACCCAAGTTTTTTCATGCGGTAGTATTCTAGAAATTTCGAGGACGAAATTATTTGAAGGAGAAAAGAATGTAACAACCCAAACATCCACGGCACGCTTCCCTTTGAATAATAAAGTAGTGTGTGTTGTACGCAACTTCGAGTTCTAACACACACACACCACAACCAATCAATCTAGACGCTATGAATATTAATACCCACTTTTTGAAATTTTATAAATTTTAACTCTCAAAATTAACTAATTTTTTGGATTCAGAATATCGAAATTAGCCTATCGTAAAATTTTGGAACTTTTTGGATAACATTTATATTTTTATGAATAGTGAAAATTACTAAATGTTAATTAAAAAAAACTTTTTTAATCGAAATAATTATTGGTAATAAATTATTAATTTAAGTTTTTTAAATGTATATTTAGAATATATTTTTACCATTTAATAAAATGTTGGTCATTGGACATAATTTCACAATTAAACCGTACATGAACAAGTGTCAATCTTTTGATAGTTATTATCTCTTAAAAACACGCTTTAGGTTTTAACAATGGGAATTAATTTTAAATTAATTTATGCCACTTATTTATTTCGAATTTGTAAGAATGGATTCCGTATTTGGAATCAGGATGTCCAAATTGTGTAAATAGGTAACTTTTATTTTTATACGTTTTGAAAAATTACTTCGGTAAATATTTTATTTACCATGGTTAAAAGGTAAATCCGATAAATAAGGGTAAATAAATAATATTATAATAATAATAAATTACCCTAAAACGTGTCCTAACTTTATTGGCTGATACATGTCTGACTATGGGCATCTTTGTGTCGATTTTGGGACCCCATAGAGCCACTTGTAAGTGATAATGACACTTTATATTAATTATGTTAAAATAAATAAATAAAATGACATAAGTGTATATCTTTTAGAAAATCAATTTTGACATTGGGGAATTTATGTTGGATTTTAGAATATAAATATTAATTAGAAATATAAAAATATTTCCTACATAATGGTATTGTATTTATAATTTTTAAACATTTAATAAGTAATATTATTTATGTCACTATAAGGATGCAGTATTTTCCTTATTAATGAAAGAATCAATTAATTGGTATTATAAATGTTAAAATTAATATAATTTGAAAGTTTTGATGACATCCATTAATTTTATTTCTTAATATGTAATTATTAGATATCTTAAATGAAATTGGTTCTAATTAATAAATTTTTTAATACTTTAACAAAAATCAATTTTTGAATAGTGTCAAAATTCAAAAAAAAGTGTTTTTAAATACAATATTATATTATTAATTGATATTAAATTCCTAAAAATCTAAGGTTCAGACAAGAGACTTATATCATGAGATTTGTATCATTAATGGACCACATGGGGGTTTCTTAGAGGTATATAGTATGTTTACTAACTATATAATATAAAAATACAATGAGAAATGGTAAGTGTCAAACAAATTAACTTAGAGTTAAAACTAAAACATAAGGTTAATATAATGACCCAAACCTGTCTAAATTCTATTGGATGAGTGTTTTTCGACCCATACCCACCTTAATATTGTAATAATACACTTTGGAGCCATTATAAACCTAATTTTAATTTATTATAAAATAATATTTCTAGCTTTTCCAAAGGTGCCCCTCACCCCTCTTATAAAAGGGCACTCCCCCTTCTCACTAATTCACATATTCAAAGCCTTTTGGATTGGCCAAACCCTGCCCAAATACTCTCTCAAATTCTTTAACTTCAACCTAGAGGCCTTTGTTTGACCAGAAATCCATCCTATGGATCCCTTTTGATCAAATCAAAAGGAAGAACCCGAAAAAGAAGAAATGTTTTCACCACCCATTTTCAAGTTCCTTTCTTCTTCAACTTCTTCTCTATTTTTATTCCCATTATAAAATAATAACTATAGTATCTTATATAAATTGTGATGTTATTATAAATATTGTATAACCATATTCATTATTCTATCCATCCTTTGAATGACATGTCCCCATACATTCGTATGTACGACTTACCGTCTCCGCGTCGTGGTGTAATTGTTATTCAATAAATTATTATTTGAATTGGTATAATAATGATGTGTAATTCATGTAAATAATAAATATAACATGATAATGATTCTGTATATATGGTATAACATCCAATTATATATTATTTTAATATCAAAAAATAATATTGTCACTTGTGCGTACGTACGGACTACCGTCTCCACGAACGCGATGAGATTCATTCCCCATCGTATCCATTCAAGACTAATTCTAATTTAATGAATAAAAATAATATTTAAGGACTTGATTTCAATATGGATATGAATAAAATAAAACATATCCATGACAAACATTACTTATGTAACAAAACATATAAAATAAAACGAGTAAGTTAACACCCGAAACAATGATAATACTAAGATATTATTAACAAATCAATGTTAAAAGATCATATATGATATCATAATTTTGTATATGGTTAATTTATAATTTAATAACAATGTTTTAACTATTATATAGGAGGTTAACATACCATCGACTATGGAAAAGTACAATGTAAGGGTTATTTCACAATCTCTTCATTATTTGAGTTTTTTTATACGTAATTATCTACTAGGACCCATTTATCATCAACATCCATGTTTCTTAAAAATGTATTTAAAAACATTATTGCTATTTTATTGAAAAAGGGTTAAATTCATTATTACCTTGTTTGAATTTTTATAAGAGGTTTATAAATAATCTTTCTTTTGTTTTCCAAACAAGGTCCTTTTTAACATTTTCGACAGAATGAAGGTAAGAAGGTCTTTTTTAACTTATACTGCAGGTGCATGTATTTTCCGCCGTTATAAAATCTTAGAATCTTACCTTACAAGATTCTAAAAATATTTTCAAATTATAAGTTTTATTTTATAATTATGTGACTTTTAAATGATTTAAAAAAAAGATATTTCTCTCAAATAGTTCTGATTTCATCTATGTCAACATCCTTTGATAGATTTTAAGATTATTTTAAGTTTAATTATTATGATACAAATCTTCCATATTGTATTGAAGGTTTTGTTATATGATTTATTGTGGATGTGTTATTTTTATACCATTCATGGTTTCTAGAAAAAGTATTTACATTTCATATGCTAGTTTTAATACGAATGTTTATGTTATGTTTAAACCTGTTCATAGGAGGAATGAATTGGACATAATAAGTGACTGGTGGAGCCCTCTAAAAGTTCTCGATGCATCGGTAGGACTCATGAGAGAAACTAATTTCTTTGCACAAGGCCTTGACAAAATCATATTTGTAGACTTGGCACGAGGCCTTGACTATGTGGTTATGATAGTCTAGCATTTTTCATTCCATCATTATGAATGTGGTTATTGATATTGCATGTGATTATTCGGCTAGTAGAGAATCCATAGGAATAAGTATATGGAATTATTTAATTTTATTTCTGCCATATTATGCTGAAGTTCAAGTTTTAAAAGGCTTATTTTTAGTAATACATTTCCTTAAATGTTTATGCTTATTTATGAAATTTTTTCGCTATATTGTTATCCTTACTGGGCATTTGAGCTCACACCTTTCTATGTTTTATTTTTCCCAAGATGTGAAGAAGTATTTTATGAATGACCAGTAGGGATAGTACGAGGGGATACGATTGTGGACTATGGATACTATATTATGGTATTTTTCATTTTATGATGTAATGTAAACTTTATGAATGTATCTAGTTTCTCCAAGGATACTAAACTTATCGGTCTTTCGAGACTTGATCTTTCTTTGATCATGCCAATGTTATGTAATAATGCACCGACTCTGGGAAACTGGGGTCGGGAAGTTACATATACATATATATTATGATGATCTTTGAAAAAATGAATAAAAAAAGAATCATTAAAATTCATAACCAAGAACACTAAATATGAAATGAAAATTTCAAATTTTGGGGAAATCACCGTTAAATAGGCCATCAATTCAATTAAGATTCAAAAAACCCCTAATTACAAAACCATAGAAAATAGGGTATTCTTGTATTTCTGAGGTGATACTATGACTATTTCATATTACACCTATCGAATAATACACCAATGATGTTCTAATAAGAATATTTTCTTATATAAAACTACACCCAAACACTAAAATTACAAAACATCCGAGATCAATTAGAATCAGTTTTCAACCAACCAATAAATCTAGGTTGTTTTAAATTTTATTATTAAAAATATATCAAAACAATATTTTATTACATCATTCATAATATTAATAAATTTAAATCATTTGATAATCCAATCATAAATATTTCACCAACTCTATGGATGGATCATGAAAATTTACTTAACTAAAATTGAAATAACAAAGTAGCATAGTTGATTTTTTCAAAATTCATATTTTCCACAGACTTCAAAGAAATTATCAAATCTATATTGGAATATACCATATGCTCTACATTATACTTCTCCATATCATTAAACACAATGATTTCATAAATAAATGTATCCACGAATAGTTTCATTAACATGTGGAATAATAAATTCACTAGTCTCGTAAACACATAAGAGGTGTTCATAACAATGAACACATTTACAATGAACTCATAATCCCCATAAAAATTATATAATATCAATTATTGGATTATCTTCATCTAGAATCTACATCTGTTGATTTCATGACCATAAGTATATATTGAGAACCATCTATTTCCATTAAACAACTCATGTAATTCATAAATCTATTGAGGGATATGATGTCATCAATGTCAGCTTATTCACGATAAAAATATTAATATACAATTGTATACCCCCATTAACCTTCTTCAAAAACAGAATCATATCTCTCAATTGAAACAAATTAAATTGAATTAAAACTTATTAAAAATATCGTCAATATGAACTAGTATATATAAAAAAAATATGGATGCATCCTATATATAGACTTTTATGTTAGTTTCGATCCATTATCAAAATATATTTGAGATTTTATCCTGTCTTGTGAGGGAAACATTTCATCCCTTTCTATAAAGACATTACATTACTATTTCCAAAGCATGTGAAAACCACTAATAAGTCCCTAAAAAATTCATTATTATTTTTCCATCCAGAAAGATAAGGAATCAACACACCCCTGAATCATATACTATTATCACTGAATAATTATCATGGAATTATCTTCCTTAGAATAATAAAATATAAAATTATAATATATCAATTTTTAATATCATACATTATATATATAATGTTAATATAGAGGTTTATGTAATATAGAAGTATGTACAAATATATTAGATATAAGTAAATTGGATAAATATTTAAAGTCATATTAACATCTCTACACACATATTTGGAGCTATATCATACATAAAATTAGTATAGTTAACAAACTTTTCATTGGTGGTATTTTCATCACATGTTCCATTATAAGGAAGATGGTTACTGTAATGAATCAATGTATAGGTACTGAAATAATCATTACAAAAATCTAGGTAAATTTATAAAATTACAAACTCATATGATATATATTTTATATGGAAATAGAATCTATAATAAAATAATTCTAACATATTCAACTGTACAACCTCTCAAGATAGGATGGTGACCACCTCTATATTTTAACTCCATAATACCCTGTATCAAGAAAATGTAATAAATTTAGTGTGGATTTGATTTTTTTAATGGATTCCTTATTACAAGAACCATGACAAAAAATGGGATTTATATGGTTTAGGTAAACCAATAATGTGGTTCTTGAAAAGGATTAATAATTGGGTAATGAACCAATAGTTTGGGAGGCTAATAGAGTTGGAATTGTAATCCAGGGTGCAATGGGGGACAAAATGTAGGTGTTTCTCTCCCTGATGAGGCACTTCACAGAAAAAATATTCAGTATTTGGGGAATACTCAAGAAATTTAGAACAACATACTAAACCAATGGTTCACTCTATGTAAAATTATTTTAGGTATTTCATATTTGGGTGGCCCTTCTAGTTTACCATGGGTAGTGACCGTGTAAAATGATGGGGATTTGGTTGGACACTCCCTCTATTGTCCTCTTTTATTACAATCATTTTGGTGAATTATTAAAGGATACATGGTAAAGACATTGACCCATCCTAATTTATTATTTTTCTCCATCTTCCTTTTATTTTCATGTTTCTTATATTTATGGAATTTATGTCCATTTTAATAAATGGTGGTCAAATTGACTGATTTATTTGAAACATTGTTCTATCGTTGGAAGTGAACATCGCATGATGAAATATACCTATATTGGTCCATTTTTTTCAAATTTCTGTCATGTAATGTAATTATTTCTTGGTTTTGATAAATATAAAATTTAAATAATATTTAAATTATGTTTTTGGTTAGGAAAATTCATGAGAATGTAGTTTGGACATTGAAAGATACCTCCCATGGGCATTTGGCATCTGTAATAGCATGACATGTGGAAATAGTGAGTTTTCTACAAGCATTCCATAATTTAATATAATTAGATAACTAATTGTAAATTTTATAATATATTATTTATTTATGATACTATTATTTTATGAAATCATGTGATGATATTGGCATGACCGATAATAGATGAGAAAAGATGGGTTGGGACACTCCTTCGTAGATGGAGTTATCTAATGAAAAAAAATGATAGAAATGATTCAAAATTGAAGGTTTCCATTCAAAATATCCTTTTTTTATTATGTTTCATTTTCTATTACATGTCGGTTCTTGGTATCCCCAGTGAATGTGATGAACCATTTTAATAAAATTATATATTTGGTTTGATTAAATTGAGTCATGTATTTGAAATTAGATGGAAGGTCCAAATATTTCCTTATATAATAAAAATAAGGTACCTAGGACATATTGGTCATAGTTGGATGGATTAATGACCTATACGGAGAGGGATAATTCATAGACTATGTCATTTCTTATGAAATTTGAATCCTTGAGTGAAGTGTCTAGAATTTTGAAAGCATAGTGGCCCTAATGTTGGAGTCCATGTCTAACTCTTGTAGGAGTAGTATTATGACATCAGACCATGTATCCAAAAGGGTCCAGTGAGATTTTTAAGATACATGGTGGATTCTAGACCTCTATAATGGTCTTATTGGAATGTTTTAGGATTTTATCCAATGAACAAGATTTTGTTGATAGACCATAAGATTATTTGGAGAAGTTATATTGAGCAGATCAACCTACGGTAACCATGAGCACCCAAACATGCCATGGGAAATACTTGGATTGATACCTATATGTGAAGACAACATATATATGGAAGGTTAATTCTATCATTTTGATAGAACCATGGTAATCTACATCCACTTAACATATGGTAAAAACATGAGACCAAATTAGAGATTAAAAAATATTACTAGAGTGCCTCCATTTTATTGGACCAGAGGGTCTTAGTGGGTGACCCATTGATAGTCAATAAATAAGGTTTGAGTTATATTTATTGGTAATAATGGTTGTCTGTGTCACCTATAACCCAAATTAATTTGTAATTTCAATGGGGTGGAGGCGATGGTGTAGGACAAAGTAGTTCAACAATCACTTGTGTTTTATTTGTTCATGGTTGGATATAAAATGTTCCCTCTATGAAGATGTGACATGGTGGGGGTTTCATGATTTGTTTTTTTCACATTTTCAGCTCTCATTATGTTGAAAATTGGTGATGGTTATTTCTTTTATAGATTCTGAATCATACACATGAAAAACAGTGGGAAGGCTCCCATGATCTTTACGATATATAGTTATGGATAACATGGATTTAGATTTGGATACACATACTATTTCTGGATGGGTCTTCATATCAATATATATGAATATATATATATATGCATTTATATATATATATATGTTTCTGGATTCCATTAATATTGATTTGGATGAATATACCAACACAAGATGATTCTATGAATTCGTGTACATATGGTTATTGTGTACATGATTTAGACATGATTGACAGGTTGAAAACCATTTATATATAGCTCTAATCATTGGAATACCATGGGATATGAAACGAGGGTCATTAAAATGATGATGGGTATAAAATAGATGTAGATACCACATGTTACTTAGTAAGAATATTTACCATGATGTGCTTAGAGTCCCTCTGATATTGGTTTGAAATTTGTTTGGTGCGTCAGTGTGATAGACAAGAGGATCAACATATTTTTATTTACATAGATATTTTTGTTAATCATGACACATGATCTATAGTATCCCATATTTTATTAATGATATATATCGATTATTTTTTTCAAAATACATTATACATCCCAAAAAAATTATTCCTAAAATGATAAATGGGTAATTAAGTGTGGGTGGGGATTTTTTGAAGCCTGGATCCTTTGAAGTAGAAGAGGATGACTAAGACGTACTGTTAGAAAAAAACTGCGACACCCAACATGCATGTTTTTACAGAAATAATGTTGTTTCCAATAGTGAGAACCTATCTCCACACAATTTATATACAACCATGTGACATAGAATGAATGCCTATCAGACCACCTAATGGTTTTAGAGATATCCTTTTCACAGAGTATGTTCATGTTTAGTAAAACTATGCACCAAACCATGAATTCCACCCTCTAAAGTTGATTAATAAACATGGATGGAATATGGTTTTGGGAACCATGTGGCCATAACATGCATTGTGTGATTGTGGGTGAATTTAAATAACTACCCTCTTTTAATTATTTTAAATCCTTTTTTTACTATTCCTCTTCATTATCTAGTGGGTTTCTTCACCCCCTTAGTACACCGGCTTCCTTATCCCATCTTCATAAGTGTTGATCTATCTTCCTAGACCAGTGTAAGAACCTCTAACTAGGGGAACTAATAGAAATACATCCTTAAGAATATAAATTTACTCATTTCATTTTCATTTTCCTCGAACCACCATTGCACTATTTTTGTAGTATGGATTTTTCTATTTATTTATTGAATTTTTTTTATTTTTCTAATTATTCCATTCATGGTCTAATAATTCCTATGTTATAGATAGGTGGGTTTCTACTAGGTTGAGTTAGGTGGTTTAGGTAATTCCATATTATTTTGATTAATTTTGAATGATGCATCAATATCCTACTTTCCATCCTTCAACCAACACATTGTTCTTGTTTAATAAATTAATTAAATTGGGTTTCATGTTTATTCTAACCCTACTGTTTGGTGAAACCCATCCATGTGGTGTTTTACTTTTCATTGTCCTATGCTTTGATTATTCCCAAATTAATTTTGAATTTCCCATGCCTTAAATTTTTATATTCCCATGTGTGAGTTAGATCTTGAATAAATGTGTTATATAATAATTGGAATTATAATAAATGGTTTTCTATTAAATTGAAACTTTAGTTTCATGGCTCACATCATATAAATAGTGGTAATGAATGGTTCATTAAATTTAATACCATTTTAATTGAATTTAATTTATTTTTAATGTTTTTGAATGCATATGCGTCATTCCATATGACATTTCATACCCTCATGCTATGATTGGAAAATATTTCTATCTTTCCATATTGAAATGTTAACGATGGCATGTGGTTACATATTTTCCAAGCACTGTTCATTTCCATTTAAATTCTTCCATAGATGCTTGGATTTAATTTTATACTTTCTTATAGTGGCGAGAACGTGATGTTTGAGGTGTTGATTTGATGGAATGTAATCATATATGGATTCCTTTCCAAATGATATAAATTGGTTTATATGGATAACCTGCTATTGGAAAAAATAGAAAGGCATTCATTTTACAAATTCCATGGGTATAATTTCCATGCTTAGTTGGAATAACATGGTGTACCATGAGTGATAATTTGGCATTCAAGGTATGTGATATTCAGGCCATTTACATATACTCATGAGTAAAACATGTTCTGTAGGGTAGAAACCAATGATATACCCATTGGGAAGATGGTTACTCTAAAATACATGCGATAATTGATCCCCAAAAAGAAATTCATGGTATAGACTAATATTCACCTTTTACATGAGTGAATCATGGAACACATATATGGGTTTCCTTAGAAAACTCATATGAATTGGTTCTATCTAAGATACATGTAGAAACCATTGTGATTCAGTTTAGATTTACTCAAATGGTCTACAGACAATATAATTGGAAATAATGGTATTATTTAATGGTCTACTTGTTTCATTTATTCTTTACATTGTTGTATAATCATAGGAGGCTATGAAAATGAGATTGCAATCTGAAGCACTATATTGGGGGTGTGTAATCCATAGTTTCCATGTTCAATTAAACCGTTCCTTATAAATTATTACTTCAATAAGTACTAGTATTCAGATATTCGGCTTGGAAAAGTAGGTGGTATCACTCAGGTTTCTATTTTTGAACCCGGACCGAGGTATTTATTATTTATTTTATTATTTCACTATATTTAAAATTATTGAACTTTATATTTTTATTATTTTATGATGAAAATAATTCAAGAAACCAAGGGTTTCATCTAACTATGATTCTATATCAACCCTTCATTGTCCTCCCTTATATTCCATGCTAATTTGATGATAAAATGTGTGGATAAAGGGAAGTGTTCATCTTTTGATTCTTGATTTATTTACATAATAGTTTGGAGTACACGGTTTAGGATAGAGCATATCGTGACATTCGTGTTATAGTGTTTTATAATTTTTGTATATTTTTCATCATGTAGTATATATATGTATCCTCAAACCTCATTTTATCATGTTTTTTATATACATTTGACATACCATCATCATGATTTTATTATAAGCTATTGTTATTTTACTTCTACTATTTATATTTTTATTCATGTTGGTTTATTTACACAATATTCCAGTACTTTGTTTTCAATATATTCATCTAATATTTGTTACATAATGTTTACTTTAATGAATAACATGATCTATGATGAAAATGTCTCCCCACAAACATACCTCAGGCCCTCACTCCTATTCAACAACCTCTAGCATTTTGGGAGGCTCATTGGAGATCTTGTGGAACACCTTATTGGGGAACTACGGATTGGAATGTACATCAGGATGATACTAAGGAGAATTAGTTCATTATTTTCATTTTTATTACTATTTGTGTTTATAAAGTAGAAAAGGAAATTGAGATTTGGAATTTATCCTATTCATGGATATAGCTAACCAGTGTATCGGGGAAACCAAAATTAATTGGAATGGGAAATTACAGTTATTGATAATTCCATTTATTATTGATTTGAACTCATTATTTGGTGAAAAACATTTTTTCTTATGTTATTAATTATGTTTTATTTAAAATAATATTTTCAATATGTTAGCCTCATGATATGATGTCAAATTTAACCATTCATTATACTAGGAATCATTGGATGAAATTAATTGCATTATGTAATTCCATAAAAACATTCAGCATGCACTATATGTTCACATATGGATGATATTTTGACATGTTATATTATGAATTGTAGTGCATGTTTTTTACATATAAACATATAAATTTGATATCCTATCATTCTGGAACATGTTAAAATTTAGATTAAGTGGACGTACAATTTCAATTTTTAAGTATTATAGACCATCATAAATTGCGACGGTGATCCACCAAATTCAATTATTTAAAAGTTAGTTAAATACATTCATAAATTAACTGAATACCTCCTTAAAATTGAAATGGTCTTAATTCATGATAAATTTAAAACAATGATCTAAAAAAATCATAGAAATGGGAATTAGGTTTGATTCTCAGGTCAGTGATTCTTTTGGGTTATCCTATGATCTTATCCTGGATCTTGGAGTAGGTTGTTGATATTTTTGAGTTTTTTTGGGCCTTGTATATTATATTATTTATCATTCCCATAATAGTTCTCCCTATATCTTATATATAAATTATGACGTGTTTGAATTGAACATTTTAGAAACTTACTCTCACGACACCCTCTTGTTGTATGTTATGAGAGAGACGATGAATAATATCTGGAGGTACTAGGCTTGAGCCACATGTTATACCTACTATTCTGAAACTTGGGGAACCTATTGATGATCTGCCTTTTAGAACCGATGTGTGTCTTAGTAATAGTTAACTCAGGTTTATTTTGTCTCTTTTCGGTGCCCATCAACATTCCCCCTATATGGTAGGGATGGATCGAGACATTCACCAGCAGCATCCTCCCACCATTTTGTGGGATGATGGAACTCATTCTATAGAATCATTGTTATATGTTTTATTGTCTCTATTTGACTACCATGAGACACATTTAAAGCATATGGTCAATATGTGTACCCATATGTTGCGTTACTCCTCCAAGAACTAGTGGGATGTCATATATCAGTCATAGAGACATAAGGGTATGGTCTGTGTAGACTTCCAAATAGAATTATATGATAACTTATTTATATGGACACTGAGGGAGGGTCCAACCCAGTAACACATGTGTCTTCACCAGGGAACTATGATTGTTCTAGAATATTATACTCACTTCACCAACCATCCTCATTTTTATCCTTCTCTAAATGGATATGAATTGATGTCGACGAGAAACATTGTGGATGGGATTGGATATGGTGTCTTCATATCGGTGAGCATATTCCAAATGAACTCCATTATAGAGATAGTGAATGTAGCCATAATTACATTATAGAATCTCCGAGATGTAGGAAGTATGATCTAATTTAGTTAATTTAATAGGTAGGGAAATTGTTCTTCTGGAAGTAAAATGATTCAATATGAACGATCATGTGGGGTCGGTGATAGCAATGTAAGACCCAATTACTCCATATTGTGTTACCTATATGGAATTTTGGTCCATATGAATCCCCAGTTCATGAAGAACCCATTTGATTATCTATGTTGTGGTAGGATATATTACATATAGTGTATCATCCATTCTATTCCTCCATCATCTAGTGAGAGGTGAAGCATTCCAACACCTCTACCCGGTGTAGGATGTGTGAAACAATATTAGGAGGGTATTTTGTCTTATACCAGCTGATCAGGATGAGGTGGTAGTGTTTGTGGCCAATCCAGTCAGGCACTAAATCTTCAGTGACACTGGAGTGCATTATATCATGCCAGTTAGGCAGCATCTCTGGGTAGTGTTTCTGTGAATTTTTTTGAAATATAGGACACACATGTGGAAAAAATATACTTTCATATCCGATTATATGTACTATTCTAGTGACTGATACATTATTTTTTCCCATTTTCGATATAGGTGCATCACGCTCATTCATATCTATTGTTTTTGGGGGAAATATGTGATCATTCAAGTGGGTGCTTCTATGTATACATATATATTGGAATAATTTTATGTGTTATAATAGAAGGAATACATATATTCTTGGATTTACCCCTTGAAATTGGTGGGTTCCATTTCTTCTGTAGTTTTTTCTTCCTTGTGATGACCATCATCGGCACCATCCTCGGTATGAAATGTATTGTGCCTTATCATTACTAAGTGGATTAATATCACCAAAAAGTGTATTTTACATCACAATAGGGACACATATATATCCACAATAATGAAATTGTTATCTATGATGATCGTGATGGTACCATGCAAACTGGGCTTGGTAGTGTGACATCTCAGTTGGCGAGTCTGTTTATGAGAACTATGAAAATACATTTTGTAAAGATCCTATATTGGGTGGATTATTTCAGAGATTCCTTCCCTGACTATTTCTCTGGTATACCTACATAGATACTGTTTTTTTCATAGAGCATGTTTGAGGTACGGTACAAGTGTTCATTAACCAACATAAGACAGAACAAATAGATCTCCCTGAACACAAGAATTTGCTTCATGGACAAGAGGATATAGGTTTTATTAGACCCAACATATAGAAATGGGGTTTTCTAATCCATTATTCAATGAAGGAGGATGGTACCCTCATATTGTGTATTTATTACATCAGATTGAACATGCCTACTGTGAGGAGTTTATATCCACATACTCATGTATACGTCCTCTTGTACTTCCTCCATTGAGAAACTATTTACATATAAGTTAATTTGAGGTTATTATACCATTAGTTTCGGTTAGGATATCATATATAAAACATATATAATTCTGAAGTAGGTATGTCTAGTAGGACTATTTGGTTATGTATGTCTTTCTAATGAATGTGTCGACAATATCCATATATTTGAAGAATCATACCTTCAACATATATCTTGATTTATTCATTTTAAACATCGTAGTCAACATCATGGTGTACTCATGATATATAAATGACAATAAATATAATCATGAGATCATGTATAGTACACTAGGGGGGAACTAAATTTCTATGAAGCTCAGTAAATTCCACATTTGGATCAATGAGGTTGACCTCATGGTTCATATCATATCTAAGGTAGGCGTATTAGCTGATCCTCAAAAAGTGAGATCCATGGTTTTCTCAGAGAATCTGAAGAATAATTTTTATGTATAAATATTCTTTGGGTTGGGAGCATACAACATGTGAATCATTAAGGACTTATCTCACATAAAAATTCCTCCAATGTCCCTAATTAAGAAGGGTATATACTTCCAATGCTAAGAATATTATCATAAATATTTTTAAGAGTTAAAATGGAGACACATATTAGAACCGATAATGATTATAAAAGAACTATGAAAGATGTATATAGACTATTATAATGCTTCTGGGATCAGGATTTGTGTATTTATCATACATGTTGATAGATCTGTGGAATATGGGTCATGCCAATTAAGGCCACATGAGTTGAATTACCAAACACATGACCTAGATCTAGAAGCCAGGTTTTATTATCAATAATTCCTTACGTACTACCTATTGGGTGAGTGATTCATTATCCACACATATCACTACTATCTCATGTACACCACCAAATAGTGAGACTTGAATCAAAGGCTATGCAGGTGGGTGGAAAACTTGTATTCATTAAACAAGGAGCATGATTACACACATGGAAAAGGAAATAAAAAAGATAATTCCTAAATACATATGACTCCTATGAAATAAATCTAGGATTATAGGAGATAAATGATGATTATGTATGTATTTTTTCATATGCACATGGATGTTTAGGAATAGCATGAGAAACTAGTTCTAGCAGTGAAATATTCTAATATGAAATGGTATAGGAATAGACAGTTATCAAATTTTTGGGGCCTAATTCTGATGGAGAGAATCAACTAATGGGACTAACTTCTTTGTAGGTTTGATGATGGATGTGAGACTCTACTCTTCTATGGCCACGAATTAGTGGCTTTTGATATACCATAAGAGATAATTATGGAATAATGAGCTTCGGTATGATACATCCTCCATGTGATTAAATTATTAATGGAGATATACATAATTTCTATTATTGTAAATTTAAGATGTGTTATATATATTGATTCATTACATAATGCTCCACCAGTCCATTGGTGATGGAAGATCCACAACAGCATGTATGATTTCTACAACCACTCTTTATTCCACAATAGAAATGGAATGATGTAACTAGGGACAATGTGATCGGCTTTCTAGGATCCCCATTAGGTAGAAATACATTAATGGTGTTCTTCAATAGGATATCCAAGGTCATGAACATCCTATATATTTCATAACAATTATCTAATGAGGAGTTACAGAGGCTATATATCTTGGATATTGTGACTTTATGGGGTATCCCATTCTATAATTTTTTAATAAATAATAATATTTCACATCCCTTTTTTGGTATGGTTTTAAAATATTACTTGTTTCAATAAAAATCTTGAGTATATCATATCACCCTATGATCAATGGGAATTCAAAGGGGAACATACAGATGTTATAGGATATGATATATATGTGTATTCATGATTTTGGAGGTTCATGGGAATAGAATTGTCTGCTCATTGAGTATCCCTATAAAATTGAATTCAAGATACAATTCATATGGCTCCTTATGAGGCCCTCTAATATAGACCATTCCAATCACCTCTATTCTGGTTTTAGATATATTAGGGAGAAGTATGGTTTCCATGTCATATTAAAGAGAATTTATATCAAGTATTATTGATTCAGAAGTGTATCAATGATACTAAGTTGAGGAAAAATTCTTATACCAATAATCTCTATATACCACTAGAGTTAGAGGTTGTACAGTTAGTCATTTTATGTGTATAACCTATGTTGGATTAGAGATGAATCAATGGATAGTTTAAGTTGTCGCCTCTTTATTTTAGGACAATTTTAAAAAAGTGAATAGTGTTCAGATGGTACCCAATCATTTGTAGTAACCACAACGGAACCATGTTATTCATGAAATATTTCCCATATATCAGCTTTGACAGTATCATTACTACATGTCTCGTTAATTTTCGAAAAAATATATTTTGTTGTTTGATGATTTTTATTTTTAGGACAATTATATTGTTGTCTTCGATCGAGGCAGGAAGGGTCTCCATGGAAGGTCGATCGTTTGTTCTAGGGTATGGTAGTATAGATGTATACATGATGTGACTTAGTAGAGGAAGTCCGATGTTGACAAAAAGAGGGTATAACTATTTTTAAAAGATTTTTTTCTCCCCTTGAATGTGAAACTCATGGTTGAGTTGTCAAACAAAGGGGAAGTTGTAATGTCCCAAAATCAGTCAATGGTACGAACCATTTATTTAATTTTAACTCATTTTTATGACCCTAATAATCATGTATAAAAGGTTAAAGGATTCCTCATGTGAATCTCAGATTCTTTCAATACTGAGAACCCTAAAATGCGAAGAATACTACTATGCCACATTGTTTGAGATAATCATGCACCCTATCAATAAGGGTAAACCTAAACCAGGTTTTTGTTGATAGTTTTACCTATGGGTCATAAAGGTTTTCAATAATAGTGTATCCCTAGGTGCAGGACTATGTGACAAACATTGGATTCTAGATGTATCCTTTTGTAACAGTTAGTCAAATAATACAATTTACCATGAAGTGCACCCCTTTGAAGAATATAATAGAACATTATTGCCACAAAATTGAGCCAATTATTTGGAAAATCTAGGAACATCGAAATTTTGGGCCAATTTATTAAAATAACCTACATTTATTATTTTGAATTCTTATTTTACTTTTTATATATTCTTCCACCAATTTTATTCATCCCCGTGACATGTGGGATTCTCTCTCCCCTATTCATATGGTTTGATCTATTATCCTCCACCAGGGTCTGAATCTCGTTCCATCAGATGCAACAGAAAGCCATAGGCAAGATCAACTTTATGATATCATGTATTTGAAGGTTCCTCTATTCTCTATTTTACTATATTGTTGTCGAATATTTCTCTGTATTTTCATGGTATTTGAATAATCCTTCAATTTCTCATTTTTTTGGCCGAATCAAGCTTTAGTAACAGAAGAGTGGAGTGATACTACATAGAGTTAGTTTGTCCAGTTCTTTATATCTTGTTTTGTAGCATTTTTAATGATCTAACATAATGAAATTCCTCATATCCTTTAGAGAAAACAAATTTATTTCTTAAATATTTAATTAAAATTGATTTCTATGTCTATTGTGATCCTACCATATTGAAAAACTCATCCTTGAGGTGTTCTCCTAAACATTCTCCATGCCTTTATGTGTGCCCACCATAGTGGTCAATTTCCCATTACATTAACGGTTAAAATACCATATTTGAGTTTCACCTTGACTAAATACCTTTAATTATAATTATAATTAATTTAAATGGTTTTCCATGATTATTTCCCTAGATAACCATGCCTTACACCTTATATTAAAATTCTAATGATATATGGTTTACATTGAATTCCATAGGACATAAATTTAATTGATTATAAAATTTTTTGAGTGACTTTTCTTCAGTACATATTTTAGTTCTTACCCTCATTATATTCTTGGTCAATCATATTATGTTATTTTTTTGAAATGACATTAATGATGTGTGATTACATATTTTCTATGAATTTTTCATTCACAAATAAATTATGACATAGTTTTTGGGATTTAATGGTAGATTTGGTTAGTTTCCTCATCATGTAATGTTTCATATGTTCTTTTTAATGAATTTAATTATATATAGATTCCATTCCTTGATATTTCCCATGGTCATTGTGGGTCACCTGCAATGGATCGAGAGATAACATTGGTTCCATTATATGTATTCTGTGGGTGAACTCACCAGGTTCAGATGGAAGTATTGGACACACCAAGAGAGATAATTTATAATTCCATGTTTAATATGTCTAAGAGGTTTAAATATAAACATTAGTGACAATATTTACATATGGGAGAATATGATGATGGACCCATTAGATAGATTGATATGCCACGCCATGAGTGACACCTAGTCCCCTATGTGAGATACATGGTATGGACTCAGAGGCACCATCTGTTGACTGATATAGGTAACACCTATATGGGTGGCCTTTGACAGACTCTATGGTATTTTTTTATTGGATATATCTATAGAGATCAATGATATTCAGTTTATATCTCACTGTATAGGCTCGGGTATGTTACCACGGACATGAAAAACTTATTTCTTGTTCCATATGTGTCGTTTTTTATTTATAATGGATAATACACTTATGAGGTTGTGTAAATGAGACCCCATGAAAAAGAACAATATTTTTTGTGATCTATCCTTAGATTCCTTGTAAGCATGGAATGTGGTTTATATATTATATTTTTTACATTTACCAATTTTAAATCATCTAACATAGGCTAAAGTAGGTGGTATTAGTCTCGTGTCTATCTATGAACCTGGACTGATGTGTTTATTAATTTTTTCACTATATTTACTATTATAGAACACAATAATTTATTTATTACCTAAATCATATCATCAAATACATCATGGTTGTTAGCCTTCTGATATTATATCTCTCACTCTTCTTGGGCCTCCCTTGTAACCCAAGCATGTTTTATAATTACTTGTATGTATAAATTGAAAAGAGAGACATGATTATTGTATGATTTTCATCATAGGATGGAGTATGAGGCATATGATTGGGCATATTCTTATGATTAAAATTGTAGTAGTTTTATAGTATTTTTTCAGAATACTGTATTTTCATGTATTACCATCTCCCATGTTACCTCTTTTTTTAAATATATTTTACAAACTAGAATCATCATTATTATATCAAAAATTGAAATCCTTCTTCTACTAGTTATCTATTTCATATTTTTTCCTATTTACTTAATCTTCCACTTCTAAATGTTTCAATGTGTGATTCCACTATTTATTACTTATTGTTTACCTATAGGCATAAATTATCTAAGAGGGAATATTATCCTCACTAACATACCCTAAAAAATAATTTCTAGTGGACTACCTTTGGAATTCAAGAATGTACACATTAAGACTTATTTTCAATTGTTTTGGTACACTATTGAGTGGAATATGGGTTGAGACACTACATAAACATATAAATGCATATATTTGTTTGTATGTGACTCTAATGGTGATGTCTTATAGTTTATTACACTCAAACACTACTTTGTCTAGCACTGGATGTGGGTAACCAATAAGTTGTTCAGTTGTTTGTATGTATGGATTTGGATAAGTATACAGCTTAATTGATAATGATGGATTGTACGGGTATATCAAGCTCACGATAATGAATGTCATAGTGTTTTCATTATGGTACTTTCATTATTTTTAAATACTATTATTTTGAAAACGTCATAGTGGGAAGTTAGTTATATTGTATGACTTAATAAATTCATGCCATTAATTACAAATCTTTATCATTAATTTATTTTCTTATGTATAAACTTATGAATATGTAATATTAATGGAATATTCATGGAATTTTTGTATTATTAATCACTCTAATATAGTTTTTTTAGCCTCCTCATTATACCTTCTTTGGCACCAGGTTCTTGTCAGAAGCCTCAGGCATTCAAGGAAGTCTACCTAATGGAATGCCTATTTCTAGACTATTTGTGTTCCATATATTTGGTCACTGTGGGATGTTAAAAATTGATATCAGATCTTTTTATATTTTATTACCATTTTAGGATGCAGTATTAAAGCAATTTAGGCATGTTTTAGATTGTATAATTTATATAAAATTTATGTGTTTAGAACACTTATATTGTTGATAATTTCATGTTACTAGAGGCGTTGGATTGTTGTTACTATAATTTTATTTAATTTTTACATATTTGATTCATAATGAGGGATGCACATTGATTTTTTAGGTTCTTGGTTTCATATATTTTCATGTTGGAAAGAATCCAATATTTATATTTTATTCTTGTCCTATAGAGAAAAAAAGTTATTCATGAATCACATGTAGCATGTAGTCTTCACATGATATATAGAAATGTTAATGTAGGATTTCACTGATGTCTAAGGTTCTCCTACTTTACCTGTCTGAATCAACTAATGATACATATTTCCAAATAAATAAATGTCTAATTATACTCAGCTAGATAACTAGGTATATATAGTATCCTCTGGGTAAAGATTATGTGAATGCGTTATGAGACAATCATTGGGTAGTAAAAAAGAAACAATAAATGAGACTAGGTAGAGAATTGTAAATTCCCTATGATTTTTTGGAAAATATTTTTCAAATAAATTTAATTTTATTTGTAGCATGCATTATACACTAACACTAGGATTTAGGAAAACATAACATACATTTATAAATAATAATTATTATTAATAATTTTCATCGAGTTTTTAGAATAGATGTTGTGAATTAACATTTATATACTATAGAAATATATTTTTTACACATGTATATAATCTCATTATTTGGTTATAAATTCATTACTAATGAAAATAAAAACGATGTGAAAATAACAGAAATCTTTTTTTGATCAAAACATTTATGCTTAAAAGCGTTTTTTATATCAATTAATTAAACAAATAAGTTTTTTGAATAATTTTAATGATATTTAGATATTATATTATCAATAAAATTTTATTATATATATCTAATATGTATTCTATGAATAAGATATGAATAAATAGAATATTACACTCAAAACTGTGTTTTTCAAAAAAGGTTGTCTAGTCTCAATTTGTGAATTTAATTTATAATTATTATTTATAAATATTTGAAAATTTTATATGAAAAATTTATCTTGATTTTTGAAACCATCATTTCAAAAATATATTATAGTTAATTTTTCGTAATTTTCTAAAACGAAATGTTTTTCAGTGAATTATAAAAATGAAATTTTATTTAGAAAACTACAATTTCATTCAAATAATTATGATTGAAATTTTTTTAAAAATGGTTTTATAAATTATATTATTACAATTATATATAATAATAATAATAATACATAATTAATTTGATTCAATTTCATTCCTCAAATTGTTTATAATTTTTTCTAACTATTGAAAGGAATTTTCTTTGGAAAATAACCTTTTTATCACATATGTGGGTTTAATTTAATAATGAAATTTTACAATAATATTAATTGTAACGCCCCGACCCCAGTTACCTAGAGTCGGTGCATTATTACATAACATTGGAATGATCACAAGAATGATCAAATCTCGAAAGACCGATTGGTTTAGTAGCCTTGGAAACACTAGATATATTCATAAGTCTTACATTACATAAAAAAATGAAAACTACAACAACATCTTTTCCTCATAGTCCACACTCTTATCCCACAAACTATCCCTGCAGGTCATTCATAAATTACTTCTTCACATCCTGGGAAAAATAAAACACTGAAAGGGGTGAGATCAGATGCTCAGTAAGGATAACAATATAGAGGAAACTTTCATAAATAAGCAAAAACATTTAAGGCAATGTATAACTAAAACAAAAGCTTTTTAAACATGAACTTCAACATAGTATGGAAAAATAAAATGATATAATTCCATTTACTTATTCACATGGATATTCTACTAATCGAATTATCACATGAAAAATTAATAACCACTTTCATAATGATGGAATTCATAATGCCAGACGATCATAACCACATAGCCAAGGCAACGTGCCAAGACTACAAATAAGATTTTTCCAAAGCCTTGTGCCAAGACACTAGTTTGTCTCATAAGACCTACTGATGCATCGAGGAGCTATAGCGGGCTCAACCCGTCACAAATTATGTCCAATGCATTCCCATATGAAAAGGATTAAAAATAACATAAACATTCTTATTAAAAATTTCATTCGAAATGTAAATACATCATCTATAAACCATGAATGTTATAAAAATAACACATCCACAGTTGAACATATCACAAAACCTTCAATAAAATATAAAAAAATTTATCATAAAAAATCAACTTCAAATAAGCGTAAAATCCATCAAAGGATGTTGACATAGATGAAATCAAAACTCTTTTTAGAGAAATATATCTTTCTATTTTGAAATCATTTAAGATTCATATATTTATAAAATAAAACATTTTCTTTGAAAATATTCTTATAATCTTGTAAGGGATTCTTTGACGAAAAATAGCCGCACCCGCCGTATAAGTTAAAAAAACATTATTACCTTCATTCTGTCGAAAAGGTTTAAAAGGAGATTCTTTGGAAAATGACAGAAAGATTCCTTTATAAACTTATAATAAAAAGTCAAACAAGGGTATAAATTACTTTAACCCATATTTTGTAAAATAGTAAGAATTTTTTGAAATACATTTGTAAGAAACATGTATGTGGATGATAAATAGATCCTAGTAGATTATTATGTATAAACAACCTCGGATAATGAAGAGATTGTGAAAGAAACCCTTACCTTGTACTTTTCCTTTGTTGGGGTAAGTTATCCTCTTGTATAATGGTGAAATAATTGTTATTAAATTATAGAAAAATCATATACATTAATATGATATCATATTTGATATTTTAACTTTGATTTGTTAATAATATCTTAGTATTATAGTTCTTTCGGGTGTTAACATACTCGTTTTCTTTTATTTGTTTTGTTACATAAGCTGTGTTTTTTATTGATAGGATGCATCTTAATCATATCCAGAATGATATCAAGTCCTTATATACTATTATTAATAATCAAATGAGAATTATGCTTGAATGGATACGATAGAAAATGAATCTTATCGTGTTCGTGGAGACGGTAGTCTGTACGTACGCACGAGCGACAATATCATTCTTTTGATTTTAAAATAATATATAATTGTATGTTATATCATATATACAGAATCATTATCATGTTATATTTATTTTTTACATGTGTTACACATAATTATTATACCCATCCAAATAATAATTTATTGAATAACAATTACACCACAACGTGGAGACGGTAAGCCATACGTATGCACGTATGGTGACATGTTATTAAAAGGATGGATAGAATACTGAATATGGTTACACCATATGTTTAATAACATCACATTATATATATGATACTGATGTTATTATTTTAGAATGGTAATAACAAAGAAGGAAGAAGTGGAAGAAGAAAGGAACTTGGAAAAGTGTGGTGAAATCATTACCTCTTCTTCGGGTTCTTCCTTTTGATTTGATCAAAAGGGAACTTAGGTTGTATTTATGACAAAAGTAAGGCCTCTAGGATGAATTGAGGGAAGATGAGAGAGTATTTGGGCAGATTTTGGCTGAGCCAAAAGGCTTTCAAGGTGTGAATTGATGAGAAGGGGGAGTGCCCTTTTATAAGAGGGGTGAGGGGCACCTTTGGAAAATCTAGAAATATTTGTTTATAATAAATTCATATTCGGTTTATAATAGCTTCAAAGTAGATTATTTATAGGTTAAGGTGGTGATGGATCGAAAACCACTCAACCAATAGAATTTATACAGGTTTGGTTTACTATATTAACCTTATCTTTAAGTATTAACTCTTAGTAAATTAGTTTCACTTTTACAATGTCTCTTTGTATTTTTATATTATATGGTTAATAAACATAATATATACATCCAAGAGACCCCAAAGTGGTCCATTTATGATACACCTATCATTATATAAGTCTCTTTGCCAAATCTTAGATTTTTAGGATTTTAATATCAATTAATAATATAATATTTGTTTTAAAAACTCTTCTTTGTCAATTATGACACTATTCAATAATTGATTTTTGTAAAAATCATAACAGAATGATTAATTAGAAAAAAGTTAATTAAATCATTACTAACATGTCATATTAACCTATAAAATTATTGTAATTCATAAAAAGTCTCAAATTATATTTATTTGGGTATATACAATATCAATCAATTTAATTGTTCACTATTATGGTAATTACTGCATCAATATTGTGTCATAATTAAATTAAATTATTTAATGTCATAAATTTATAAATAAAATACCATTATGTATGAAATCGTTTTATCTTTCTAATTAATATTTATAGTCAAAAATCCAACATATATAACCCTACGTAAAAATAGTTTTTCTAAACTATTTATGCTTGTGTCATTTTTGTATTCATTTTAACTTAATTAGAATAAAGTGTCCCTATCAGTTACAAGTGGCACCATGGGGTGAAAAATCAACCCAAAGATGACCATGGTCGGCCATGTATCAACAAATAAGCTTAGGACACTTTTTAGGGTAATTTGTTATTATTATAATATTATTTTTAACCCTTATTTACCGGATTTACCCTTTAACCATCGTAAATAAAATATTTACCGAAATAATTATTCAAAATGACTAAATATAATAGTTACCTATTTATACAACTTGAACATCCTGATTCCAAATATGGTATCCATTTTTCCAAATTCAAAACAAAGAAGTGGCAGAAATTAATTTAAAATTAATTCCCGCTGTCAAAACAAAAAGCGTGTTTTTAAGATATAATAACTATCAAAAAATTGATACTTGTTTATGTTCGGTTTAATTGTGAAATTATGTCCAATGTCCAACAATGTACTAAATGATAAAAATATATTCTAAATATACATTAAAACCACTCAAATTCATAATTTATCACTATTAATTATTTTGATTAAAAAAAATGTTTTTAATTAAAATTTAGTAATTTTCACAATTCATCAAAATATTAAAGTTATCCGAAAAGTACCAAAATTTCACATTAGGCTAAATTTGATACTCCGAATCCAAAAATGATTTCCATTTTGAGAGATAAAATTTCAAAAATTTCAAAAATTAGGTATTACTATTCATAACGGCTACTTTGATTGGTTGTGGTGTGTTAGAACTCAATATTGTGTACAACACACGCTATCACATTATTCAAAGAGAAGTGTACTGTAGAAGCTTGGGGTGTTACATTCTCTCCTCCTTCAAATAATTTCGTCCTCAAAATTTCTATAATACTACAGAATGAAAAGACTCGGGTGGTTCTTCATCATAAGTTCCTCGGTTTCCCACATTGCATCTTCCATCTTATGGTTTCTCTACAAAACTTTTACCAGACGCGTTGTCCAGTTTCACATTACTTGTTCTCTCATATCAATAATCTTGATGGGTTCTTTGCAATAAGACAGATCGGGTTCCAGTTCTAATTCCTCATAGGTGAGTACATGCATTGGGTCAGGCATGTATATCCTCAATAGAGATACGTGGAACACATCGTGAACTTTGGAGAGACTTGGAGGCATTGCCAATCGGTAAGCTACAGCCCCAATTCGTTCTAGAATTTCAAAAGGTCCGATGCACCTGGGACTCAATTTACCATTATTACCAAAACATATGACTCCCTTCCATGGAGATACCTTTAGGAAAACATGATCACCAACTTGAAAATCCAAATCCTTCCTTCGATTATCAGTATAGCTCTTCTGCCTACTTTGAGCTGCTTTGATGTGATTTTGGATTACCTTCACCTTTTCCATCATTTCCTCCACTAGTTCTGGGCCTACAAGTTTTCTTTCACCAACTTCATCCCAACAGGTTGGTGTACGACATCTCTTTTCTTATAACGCTTCATATGTTGCCATCTGAATACTCGAATGGAAGCTAATGTTATAGGAAAATTCTACCAGAGGTAAATATTGATCCCACATACACTGAAAGTCGAGTGAGGAGGATCTCAACATGTCTTCTAAGGTTTTAATAGTTTGTTATGATTTTCCATCTGTTTGAGGGTGGTAGGCAGTTCTCAAATGATGTTCAGTATCCAAGGCTTTCTAATGAATTTTCCAGAATCTTGATGTAAAATGGGGATCACGATCAGAAACAATCGATAGGGGTACTCCATGAAGTCTCACAACTTCATCTATATATATTCTTTCTAGACGTTCCAGTGGTAGATCTTCTCTTATAGCAAGAAAACGTGCTGACTTGATAAGATGATCAATAATGACCCATATTGCATCATTCCTTCTACGAGTCTTTGGTAGCCCCATGAAAAATTCCATCGTAATATTGTACCATTTCCACTCCGGTATGGGAAGAGGTTGCATGACTCATCCAAGTTGTTGCCTTCCAGCTTTCACTTGTTGACAAACCATTCATCTTGACACAAAATCAGCAATCTCCCTCCTCATGTTGTCCTACGAAAAATGTTCCTTCAAATCTATATACAATTTGGTGCTCCCATGGTGTATTGAGAAATTGGAACTATGAGCATTATCCAGTAATTCCCTTTTTAGATCAGGTATATCGGGAACACAAAGTCTCTTCCCGAATTTCAAAATTCCATCTTCATACACAATGTCTCTCAATCTCCCATAATTCAGAGCTTTAATCTTCTATTAAAATTCTTCATCATCGGTCTGAGAACTTTTAATCCTTTCTAGTAAAGATGGTTTGGCAACCATTTTAAAAAGCTTGTATGCATCACCTTCCCTGGTTATTCCCATGTCCATCTTCACCAGATCCATAAAAACTGGATCCCTTTCAATTCTCATATTGTTCAAAACTCCATGATCTTTTCTTCTCAAAGCATCTTCCACCTTGTTTTCCTTCCCTGGGTGGTAGTGTATCGTGAAATCATAATCCTTGAGTAATTCAAGCCATCTCCTTTGCCTCATGTTGAGTTCTTTTTGTGAGAAAATATACTTCAAACTCTTGTGATCAGTATAAATCTCAAATTTTTCACCATAGAGGTAGTGCCTCCATATCTTCAAAGAAAAGATCACAGCTGCTAACTCGATATCATGTGTAGGATAGTTTTTCTCATGAATTTTCAACTGTCGTGATGCATAGGCAATAACCCTATCATTCTGCATAAGGACATAACCAAGACCTTTTTTCGATGCATCACTATAAATAATGAACCCATCATTCCCAGATGGTAGAGTCAATATAGGAGAATTGACTAATCTTCTCTTCAGTTCTTCAAAACATTCTTCACACTCCTTTGTCGAATCAAAATTAACCCCTTTATATGTGAGCTTCGTTAATGGGTTATCCAATCAGGCAAAATTCTAGATGAAACGTCGATAATAACCTACCATACCAATAAAACTGCGTACCTCAGTTATACTCGTAGGTTTTGGTCATTCTTGGATTGCCTCGGTCTTAGAAGGATCAATAGAGATTCCATAATTAGAGACAATATGTCCAAGAAAATAAATCTCCTGAAGCCAGAATTCACACTTGCTATACTTCCCATACAATTCATGTCTTTTCAGAGTCTTTAGGATAATGTGCAAGTGATTTTCAAGATCTTTGTATCTCTTGGAGTATACCAAGATATCATCAATAAATACCACCAAAAATTCATCGAGATAATCCTTGAAAACTCTATTCATCATATCCATGAATACAGAGGGTGCATTAGTCAATCCAAAAGGCATTACAGTAAAATCGTAATGCCCGTACCTGGTTTGAAATGTTGTCTTGGGAATGTCTTCCTTCTTCACACACAACTGATGGTATCCAGATCGAAGGTCAATCTTTGAAAAGTATTGAGCTCCATGCATTTGGTCAAATAAATCATCAATTTGAGGTAGGGGATACTTGTTCTTTATGGTTATAGCATTGATCTCCCTATAGTCGATACATAACCTCATGGATCCATCTTTCTATTTAACAAAAAGAATAGTGGCTCCCCATGGCGAAACACTAGGGAAAATAAATCCCTTATTACTAAATTAATCTAGTTTTTTCTTTAGTTCAACTAATTCTACAGTGGCCATTCTATAAGGGGTCTTCGATATAGGCCTTGATCCAGAAATTAAATCAATGGAAAACTCAACTTCTCATTCTGGAGGATGTCCAGGTAAATCTTCCGGAAACACATCTACATATTCTTTCACAATAGGTAAATCCTCCATTTGAACATTCCTTTCCTCACCCACAATAATTTCATTCTATTCCTCCACAATAATTGAATTTAGTTGAGCTACTGGGGGTGGATCTAGATAAGAATTAGGTGGTGACGATTCTGCTATAATGATAAGGTGATCCTAATCATCATCATCAAAAATCATAACCACCTTCTTCTTACAATAAATCTCCACAACATAATCCGAAATCCAATCCATACCGAGGATTATATCAAACTCAATCATAGGTTTGACGATGATATCAGTAGATAAAGAACATTTATGCGCTCTAATGGGGACTGATTCACAAAACTTTGTTGCAATGACACTTCCCTTAGGAGATTTAATTGACAACTCCCTTGTTAAATAAAATTGGAAATAGCTAATTTTCATAGCAAACTGGGAAGATATGAAACAATGCGATGATCCAAAATCAAATAATGCATTTGCTAAACTTGAGGAAACCATTAAATTACCTTCCACCACGTCTTTCGGAGCTTCTACCTTAGTATTAGTGACAGCATAATCTTGGATTTGATCCCTTGGCCTTTTCTGAGGTATGTTCCCCTGACGCTTAGGACATTCATTTTCATAATGTCCCATATCCCTATAATTGTAGTACTGAACATTGGTAGCTTCCTTCTTCCCTTTGCAATCATGAGCTTGGTGGCCTTTTTCACCAAACTTGTAATAGACACCCATTCCCTTTAAGCATGTACCGGGTGTTTCTTCCCATATTTACCACAGGATGGATATTCAACCTTTCCCTTATTCCCCTTATTTCCATTCCCAGATTGATCAGTAGATCTCTTCATTTCTTTCTTTGCTTTAAAGTCATAAGACATAGATAATTCATTTTCAGTCGTGATAGCACATGAGACAATGTTTTCCTACGATGAAAAGGATTGTGAGACTAATGCTCGATGGAGAAATGGTTTTAACCCATCAAAGAAATTATCAATCTTACTTCTTGGGTTATGTATATAATCTCTAGCATACCTTGATAACCTTGTAAAGTTAGCCCCATACTTTGTGACATTCTCATCCTCCTTCTGTCTCAAATGCAGAAATTTCCTTTACATATCTGCTTGATGGTCATGAGGAAAGTATTTTTCTAAAAATAGATCTTTGAACTCCCTCCATTCTATATTCGATACTTCATCATCTTCCTTAGTGTTTTTAATCAATGACCACCATTGATCAACATCTCCAGTGAGCGGTAAACTGCCATGATAACTTTTTCCATTTTACTACTCCCCAATGCCTGAAATATTTTCTCTAGGGAATTTATACATTGCTCAGCTACTAAGGGATTTGTACTCCCATTGAACGTTGGGGGTTGTTTCCTCATGAATCGATCTAACATTGATCCTCCATGCTACGGATCAGGGTGATCCATACGGGTAAGGTTCTTATTCACAACCTGAGTGAGTTATCCCTATATGGTGATTAGATGATCGGCACGAGTTGCATCACCAGCTCCACTATAATTATCCTGAGAAGGAGGTCAATCCCTACCTAGAGTGCGTGCATTGATACAGTTTCCATTTCTTCCACTAGGCGCCATTTCTAAACAATATCATAAACTAGATCAGTTTATGAATCAAAACACATAATTATATACTTATAAAACACTTAATATAAATTGAACTATTTATGGATATAATCCATAATCATAAAAATGTTTTCTTTGAGAAAGTATATCCTAATAAACCATTCATAATGATTTATAAATAAAATGAGAGTTATCCTAAGAATATCCCCTAGGAGTGTCGTAACCAAGAGTGCAGTAAGGCCCATTGTCATGCACTAGTTCCCGTTTGAGTCGAGCTCAAAGCGGAGTTTTCATGTTTTACCCCCAGGTACATCTGTGCCAGAGCCGCCTCTACCTCCTTGTATTCAGATAGGGATGAATTTCTTGGAAAACTCACAAAATCTTTACAATACCAAAATTCTAGGAAGTTATTCTATACTAATCCTTAAAGTCCATCTTAAATCTATGTGCTCCAATCAGAGTTTATCTAAATCTAGCTTCCAAGGTTTGTAATAAACCTCCTTCTGATACCAACTGTAACGCCCAGACCCCAGTTACCCAGAGTCAGTGCATTATTACATAACATTGGCATGATCACAAGAAATATCAAATCTCGAAAGACTGATTGGTTTAGCAGCCTTGGAAACACTAGATATATTCATAAGTCTTACATTAAATCATAAAAATGAATACTACAACAACATATTTTCTTCATAGTCCATACTCTTATCCCATATACTATCCGTACTGGTCTTTCATAAATTACATCTTCCCATCCTGGAAAAAATAAAACATTGAAAGGGGTGAGCTCAAATGCTCAGTAAGGATAACAATATAGAGGAAACTTTCATAAATAAGCATAAAAATTTAAGGCAATGTATAACAAAAACAAAAGCCTTTTAAACTTGAACTTCAACATAGTATGGAAAAATAAAATGAAATAATGCCATTTATTTATTCACATGGATATTCTACTAATCGAATAATCACATGCAATATCAATAACCACTTTCATAATGATGGAATGCATAATGCCAGACTATCATAACCACATAGCCAAGGCCTTGTTCCAAGACTACAAATAATATTTTTCCATGGCCTTGTGCCCAGACACTAGTTTGTCTCATGATACCTACCGATGCATCGAGGAGCTATAGCGGGCTCCACCCGTCAAATATTAAGTCCAATTCATTTCCATATGAAAAGTTTTAAACATAACATAAACATTCGTATTAAAACTAGCATATGAAATGTAAATACTTCATCCATAATCCATGAATGGTATAAAAATAACACACCCACAATCAAACATATCAAAAAACCTAAAATAAATTATAAATGTTTTGTATCATAATAAATCAACATCAAATAAGCGTAAAATCCATCAAAGGATGATGACATAGATGAAATCAGAACACTTTTTAGAGAAATATCTCTTTCTATTTTGAAATAATTAAAGAGTCTTATATTTATAAAATGAAACATTTTCTTTGAAAATATTCTTATAATCTTGTAAGGGAAGCTTCGACGGAAAATTGTCGCACCTTCCGTATAAGTTAAAAAAACATTATTACCTTAATTCTATCGAAAAGGTTTAAAAGGACCTTGTTTGGAAAATGACGGACAGATTCCTTTATAAACTTCTTATAAAAAGTCAAACAGGGGTACAAATGACTTTAACCCATATTCTGTAAAATAGTAAGAATGTTTTGAAATACATTTTTAAGAAACATGGATTTGGATGATAAATAGATCCTAGTAGATTATTACGTATAAACAACCTCGGATAATGAAGAGATTGCGAAATAAACCCTTACCTTTTACTTTTCCTTTGTTGGGGTAGGTTATCCTCCTGTATAATGGTGAAATAATTGTTATTAAATTATACAAGAATCACATACATTAATATGATATCATATATGATCTTTTAACATTGATTTGTTAATAATATCTTATTATTATCGTTGCTTCGGGTGTTAACATACTCGTTTTCTTTTATATGTTTTTTTATGTAAGCTGTGTTTGTCATGGATAGGTTGTATATTAATCATATCCAGAATGATATCAAGTCCTTAGATACTATTATTAATCATCAAATGAGAATTATCCTTGAATGGATACGATGCAAAATGAATCTCATCGCGTTCGTGGAGACGGTAGTCCGTACGTACGCACGAGTGACAATATCATTCTTTTGATATTAAAATAATATATAATTTGATGTTATATCATATATACAGAATCATTATAATGTTATATTTATTATTTAAATGAGTTAAACATCATTATTATACCCATCCAAATAATAATTTATTGAATAACAATTACACCACGACGTGGAGACGGTAAGTCATACGTATGCACGTATGGTGACATGTTAATAAAAGGATGGATAGAATACTGAATATTTTTGTACCATATTTATAATAACATAACATTATATATAATATACTGGAGTTATTATTATATAATGGTAATAACAATGAAGGAAGAAGTGGAAGAAGGAAGGAACATGGAAAAGTGTGGTGAAATCATTACCTCTTCTTCGGGTTCTTCCTTTTGATTTGATCAAAATGGATCTTAGGTTGTCTTTCTGACTAAAGGAATGCCTCTAGGATAAAGTGAGGGATGTTGAGAGAGTATTTGGGCAGAGTTTGGCTGAGCCAAAATGCTTTAAAGGAGTGAATTAATGAGAAGCGGGAGTGCCCTTTTATAAGAGGGGTGAGGGGCACCTTTGGAAAAGCTAGAAATATTATTTTATAATAAATTCATATTCAGTTTCTAATAGCTCCAAAGTGGATTATTTAAATTTTAATGTGGTAATGGGTCTAAAACCACTCAACCAATAGAATTTATACAGGTTTGGGTTACTATATTAACCTTATCTTCTAGTATTAACTCTTAGTTAATTAGTTTCACTTTTACAGTGTCTCTTTGTATTTTTATATTATATGGTTAATAAAATTACTATATACATCCAAGATACCTTAAAGTGGTCCATTAATGATACACCTATCATGATATAGGTTTCTTGGACGACCAATAGATTTTTAAGATTTTAATATCAATTTATAATATAGTATTTTTTAAAAAAACTCTTTTATGTCAATTTTGACAATATTCAATAATTAATTTTTGTAAAACCCATAACAGAATGATTACTTATAAAAACGTTAATTAAATCATTCTTAACATGTAAAATTAACCTATAAAATTATTTTAATTCCTAAAAAGTCTCAAATTATATTTATTTGGGTATCTACAATATCAATCATTTAAAATTTTCACTATTATGGTAATTACTGCATCACCATTCTGTCATAAATAAATTAAATTATTTAATGTATAAAAATTATAAACAAAATACCATTAGGTAGGAAATAGTTTTACATTTCTAATGAATATTTACAGTCTAAAATCTGACATATATATTCCTATGTAAAAATTGTTTTTCTAAAAGATATATGCTTGTGTCAGTTTTGTATTCATTTTAACTTAATTAAAATAAAGTGTCCCTATCACTTACAAATGGCACCATGGGGTCCAAAATCGACCCAAAGATTCCCATGGTCGGACATATATCAACCAATAAAGTTAGGTTACGTTTTAGGATAATTTTTTATTATTATAATATTATTTTTAACCCTTATTTACTGAATTTACCCTTTAACCATGGTAAATAAAATATTTATCGAAATAATTATTCAAAATGTCTAAAAATATAAGATACCTATTTACACAATTTGAACATCCTGATTCCAAATATGGAAATTGTTTTCTCAAATTCAAAACACAGAAGTGGAAGAAATTAATTTAAAATTAATTCCCGCTTTCAAAACAAAAAGCGTGTTTTTAAGATATAATAACTATCAAAAGATTGATACTAGTTTATGTTCGGTTTAATTGTGAAATTATGTCCAATGACCAACATTGTATTAAATGGTAAAAATATATTCTAAATATACTTTAAAACCACTCAAATTCATAATTTATCACTATCAATTGTTTTGATTAAAAAAAAAAAATTAATTAAGATTTAGTAATTTTCACTATTCATCAAAATAATAAAGTTATCCGAAAATTACCAAAATTTCACCTTAGGCTATATTCGATACTCCGAATCCAAAAATGATGTCCATTTTGAGAGATAAAATTTATAATATTTTAAAAATTAGGTATTACTATTCATAACGGCAAGTTTGATTGGTTGTGGTGTGTTAGAACTCGATGTTGCGTACAACCCACGCTATCACATTATTCAAAGTGAAGCGTACCGTAGAAGCTTGGGGTGTTACATTCTCCCCTCATTCAAAGAATTTCAACCTTGAAATTTCTAGAATACTACCGCATGAAAAGACTCGGGTGGTTCTTCATCATAAGTTCCTCAGTTTCCCACGTTTCATCTTCCTTCTTATGGTTTCTCCACAAAACTTTTACCAGACGCATCATCCGGTTTCTCAATACATGTTCTCACATATCAATAATCTTCACGGGTTCTTCGCAATAAGAAAGATCGGGTTCTAGTTCTAATTCCTCATAGGTGAGTACATGCATTGGTTCAGGCATGTATTTCCTCAATAGAGATACGTGGAACACATTGTTAACTTTGGAGAGACTTGGCGGCATTTCCAACCGATAAGCTACAGCCCCAATTCATTCTAGAATTTAGAAAGGTCCGATGTACCTGGGACTCAATTTACCTTTCTTACCAAAACGTATGACTCCCTTCCATGGAGATACCTTTAGGAAAACATGATCACCGACTTGAAATTCCAGATCCTTCCTTCAATTTTCAGCATTGCTCTTCTGCCTACTTTGAGCTGCCTTGATGTGATTTTTGATTACCTTCACCTTTTCCATCATTTCCTCCATCATCTGGGCCTACAAGTTTTCTTTCACCAACGTCATCCCAACAGGTTGGTGCACAACATCTCTTTCCATATAACGCTTCATATGGTGTCATCTGAATACTCGAATGGAAGCTATTGTTATCGGAAAATTCTAGCAGAGGTAAATATTGATCCCACATACCCTGAAAGTCAAGTCAGGAGGATCTCAACATGTATTTTAAGGTTTGAATAGTTTGTTCTGATTTTCCATCTGTTTGAGGGTGGTGGGCAGTTCTCAAATGAAGATCAGTATCCAAGGCTTTCTGAAGACTTTTTCAGAATCTTGAATTAAAACAAGGATCACGATCATAAACAATCGATAGGGGTACTCTAGGAAGTCTCACAACTTCATCAATATATAGTCTTACAAGACGTTCCAGTGGTAGATCTTCTCTTATAGCATGAAAATGTGCTGACTTGGTAAGACGATCAACAATGACCGATATTACATCATTCCTTCTATGAGTCTTTGGTAGCCCCATGACAAAGTCCATCGTAATATTGTCCCATTTCCACTCTGGTATGGGAAGAGGTTTCCTGACTCATCCAGACTATTTCCTTCCAGCTTTCACTTGTTGACAAACCATACATCTTGACACAAAATCAGCAATCTCCCTCCTCATGTTGTCCCACCAAAAATGTTCCTTCAAATATCTATACATTTTGGTTCTCCCAGGGTGTATTGTGAAATTGGAACTATGAGAATCATCCAGCAATTCCCTTTTTTGATCAGGTATATCAGGAACACAAAGTCTCTTCCCGAATTTCAAAATTCCATCTTCGTACACAAAGTCTCTCAATTTCTTATCATTCACAGCTTTAATCTTCTTTTAAAATTCTTCATCATCGGTCTGAGAACATTTAATCCTTTCTAGTAAAGATGGTTTGGCAACCATTTGAAAAAGCATTGATTTTTCACCTTCCCTGGTTATTCCCATGTCCATCTTCACCAGATCCATGAAAATTGGATACCTTTCAGTTCTCATATTTTTCAAAACTCCATGATCTTTTCTTCTCAAAGCATCTTCCACCTTGTTTTCCTTCCTCGGGTGGTAGTGTATCGTGTAATCATAATCCTTGAGTAATTCAAGCCATCTCCTTTGCCTCATGTTGAGTTCTTTTTGTGTGAAAATATACTTCAAACTCTTGTGATCAGTATAAATCTCACATTTTTCACCATAGAGGTCGTGCCTCCATATCTTCAAAGAAAATATCATAGTTTCTAACTCGAGATCATGTGTAGGATAGTTTTGCTCATGAATTTTCAACTGTCGTGATGCATAGGCAATAACCCTATCATTCTGCATAAGGACACAACCAAGTCCTTTCTTCGATGCATCACTATAAATAACGAACCCATCATTCCCTGATGGTAGACTCAGTATAGGATAATTGACTAATATTCTCTTCAGTTCTTTGAAACATTATTCACACTCTTTTTTCCAAACAAAATTAACCCCTTTATGTGTGAGATTTGTTAATGGCTTATCCAATCAGGCAAAATTATGGATGAAACGTCGATAATAACCTGCCAAACCAATAAAACTGCGTACCTCAGTTATACTTGTAGGTGTTGGTCATTCTTGGATTTCGTTGGTTGTAAAAGGATCAACAGAGATTCTATCTTTAGAGACAATATGGAAAAGAAAAGAAATCTCCTGAAGCCAGAATTCACAGTTGCTAAACTTCCCATATAACTCATGTATTCTCAGAGTCTTTAGGATAATGCGCAAGTGATTTTCATGGTCTTCGTATCTTTTGGAGTATACCAATATATCATCAATAAATAACTCCACAAATTCATCAAGATATTCCTTGAAAACTCTATTCATTAGATCCATGAATACAGAGGGTCCATTAGTCAATCCAAAAGGTATTACAGTAAACTCGTAATACCCGTACCTGGTTTGAAATGTTGTCTTCGGAATGTATTCCTTCTTCACACACAACTGATGGTATCCAGATAGAAGGTCAATCTTTGAAAAGTATTGAGCTCCATGCAGTTGGTCAAATAAATCATCAATGTGATGTAGGGGATACTTGTTCTTTATTGTTATAGAATTGATCTCCCTATAGTCGATACATAACCTCATAGATCCATCGTTCTTTTTAACAAAAAGAACAGGGGATCCCCAAAGAGAAACACTAGGGAGAATAAATCAATTATTACTCAATTCCTCTAGTAGTTTATTTAGTTCAACTAATTCTACAGTGGCCATTCTATAAGGGGGCTTTGATATAGGCCTTGATTCCGGAATTAAATCAATGGAAAACTCAACTTCTCGTTTTGGAGGATGTTCATGTAAATCTTCTGGAAACACATCTACATATTCTTTCAAAACAGGTAAATCCTCTATTTTTACATTACTTTTCTCACCCACAATAATTTCATTCTCTTCCTCCCCAATAATAGAATTTAGTTGAGGTATTGGTGGTGGATCTAGATAAGAATTAGGTGGTGACGATTATGCTCTAAAGATAAGGTGTTCCTTATCATCATCATCAAAAATCGTAACCTCCTTCTTATTACAATAAATCATCACATCATTATCCGAAAGCCAATCCATACCGAAGATTATCTCAAACTTAATCATAGGTATGATGATGAGATCAGTAGATAAAGAACATTTATGTGCTCTAATGGGGACTGATTCACAAAACATTGTTGCAATGATACTTCCCTTATTAGTTTTAACTGAAAACTCCTTTGTTAAATCAAATTGGAAATATCTAATTTTCTTTGCAAACTGGGAAGATTAGAAACAATGCGATGATCCAGAATCAAATAATGCATTTTCTAAACTTGAGGAAACCAATAAATTACCTGCCACCACATCTTTCGGAGCTTCTACCTCAGTAGTAGTAATAGCATAAGCTTCTCCTTGATCCCTTGGCCATTTCTGAGGTATGTTCCCCTGACTCTTAGGAAATTCATTTGCATAATATCCCATCTATCTGAAATTTTAGTACTGAACATTGGTATCTTCCTTCTTCCTTTTGCAATCATGAGGTTGGTGGCCTTTTTCACCAAACTTGTAACAGACACCCATTCCCTTTAAGCATGTTCCTGGGTGTTTATTCCAACATTTACCATATGATGGATTTTCATCATTTCCCTCATTCCCCTTATTTCCATTCCCAGATTGATCAGTAGATCTCTTATTCTCATGCTTTGTTTTAAAGTCATAAGACTTGGAGAATTGTTTTTCAGTCTTGATAGCACATGAGATAATGTCTTTGTACGATGAAAATGATTGTGAGACTAATGCTCGACGTAGAAATGGTTTTAACACATCAAAGAAATGATCAATATTACTTCTGGGGTTACGTATATAATCTCCTTCATACCATGCTAACCTTGTAAAGTTATCCTCATAATTTGCGACATTCTAATCCTCCTTCTATCTCAGACTCAGAAATTGCCTTTCCATATCTGCTCGATGGTCACAAAAAAAGTATTTTTCTAAAAACAGATCTTTGAAGTCCCTCCATTCCATATATTATACTTCATCAACTTCCTTCGTGTATTGAATCAATGACTACCATTGATCAGCATCTCCAGTGAGGCGGTAAACTGCCATGATAACTTTTTCCCTTTCACTACTCCCCAAAGCCTAAAATATTTTCTCTAGGGAATTTATCCATTGCTCAGCTACTAAGGGATTTTTACTCCCATTGAACGTTGATGGTTGTTGCCTCATGAATCGATCTACCATTGATACTCCATGATGCGGATCATGGTGCTCCATATGGGTAAGGTTATTATTCATAACCTGAGTGAGTTGTCCTAGTATGGTGATTAGCTGATCAACACCAGTTGCATCACCGGCACCACTATAATTATCTTGAGCAGGAGGGAAATCCCTACCTAGAGTGCGTGAATTGATACGGTTTTTGTTTCTTCCACTAGGCACCATTTCTAAACAATGGCATAAACTAGATCAGTTTATGAATCAAAATTCATAATTACATACTTATAAAAAACTTAACATAAATTGAACTATTTAAGGATATAATCCATAATCATAAAAATGTTTTCTTTGAGGAATTATATACTAATAAACCCTTAATAATGATTTGTAATGAAAATGAGAGTTATCCTAAGCATATCCCCCGGAGTGTCGCAACAAAGAGTGCAGCAAGTCCTGTTGTCGTGCACCAGTTCTCGTTCGAGTCTAGCTCAATGCGGTGTTTTTGGGTTTTACCCCTAGGTACAATTGTGCCAGAGCCTCCTCTACCTACTCGTATCCAGACAGGGATGTATTGCTCGGAAAACTCACAAAATATCTACAATACCAAAATTCTAGGAAGTTATTCTATACTAATCATCAATTTCCTTCTTAAATATATGTGCTCTAATCAGAGTTTTTCTAAATCTAGCTTCCAAGGTTTGTAATAAACCTCCCTATGATACCAACTGTAATGCCCTGACCCCAGTTACCTAGAGTCGGTGCATTATTACATAACATTGGCATGATCACAGGAATGATCAAATCTCGAAAGACTGATCGGTTTAGCAGCCTTGCAAACACTAGATATATTCATAAGTCTTACATTACATCATAAAAATGAAAACTACGAAAACATCTTTTCCTCATAGTCCACACTCTTATCCCACATACTATCCATATAGGTCATTTTTAAATTACTTCTTCACATCCTCGGAAAAATAAAACATTGAAAGGGGTGAGCTCAAATGCTCAGTAAGGATACAAATATAGCGGGAACTTTCATAAATAAGCATAAACATTAATGGAAATGTATAACAAAAACAAAATCCTTTTAAACATGATCTTCAACATAGTATGGAAAAATAAAATTAAATAATTCCATTTACTTATTCACATGGATATTCTACTAATCGAATAAGCACATGCAATATTAATAACCACTTTCATAATGATGGAATGCATAATGCCAGACTATCATAACCACATAGCCAAGGCCTCGTGCCAAGACTATAAATAATATTTTTCCATGGCCTTGTGCCAAGACACTAGTTTGTCTCATGAGACCTACCGATGCATTGAGGAGCTATAGCGGGCTCCACCCATCACATATTAAGTCCTATGCATTCCCATATGAAAAGGTTCAAACATAACATAAACATTCGTATTAAAACTAGCATTAGGAATGTAAATACTTCATCCATAAACCATTAATGGTATAAAAATAACACATCCACAGTCAAACATATCACAAAACCTTCAATACATTATAAAAGTTTTGTATCATAATAAATCAACTTCAAATAAGCGTAAAATACATCAATGGATGTTGACATAGATGAAATCAAAACACTTTTTAGAGAAATATCTCTTTCTATTTTAAAATCATTTAAGAGTCATATATTTATAAAATAAAAAATTTTCTTTGAAAATATTCTTATAATCATTTAAGTGAAGATTCAACGGAAAATAGTTGCACCCACTGTATAAGTTAAAAAAACATTCTTACCTTAATTTTGTCGAAAATGTTAAAAAGGACCTTGTTTGGAAAACGACGGAAAGATTCCTTTATAAACTTCTTATAAAAAGTCAAAAAAGGGTATAAATGACATTAACCCATATTCTGTAAAATAGTAATAATGTTTTGAAATACATTTTTAAGAAACATGAATGTGGATGATAAAGACATCCCAATAGATTATTACATATAAACAACCTCGGATAATGAAGAGATTGTGAAATAAACCCTTACCTTGTACTTTTCCTTGGTTGTGCTAGGTTATCCTCCGGTATAATGGTTAAATAATTGTTATTAAATTATACAATAATCATATACATTAATAAGATATCATATATGATCATTTAGCATTGATTTGTTAATAATATCTTAGTATTATCGTTGTTTCGGGTCTTAACTTACTAATTTTCTTTTATATGTTTTGTTATGTAAGCTGTGTTTTTCATGGATATCTTGTATATTAATCATATACAGAAATATATCAAGTCCTTAGATACTATTATTAATCATCAAATTAGAATTATTCTTGAATGGATACGATGGATAATGAATCTCATCGCGTTTGTGGAGACTGTAGTCCGTACGTACGCAAGAGCGACAATATCATTCTTTTGATATTAACATAATATATAATTGGATGGTATATCATATATACAGAATCATTATCATGTTATATTTATTTTTTACATGAGTTAAACATCATTATTATACCCATCCATATAATAATTTATGGAATAATAATTACACCACGATGTGGAGACGGTAAGTCGTACGTACGCACGCATGGTGACATGTTATTCAAAGGATGGATAGAATTATGAATATGGTTGTACCATATTTGTAATAACATCACAGTATATATAAGATACTGGAGTTATTATTTTATAATGGTAATAAAAAAAAAGGAAGAAGTGGAAGAAGAATGGAACTTGGAAAAGGGTGGTGAAATCATTACCTCTTCTTCGGGTTCTTCAATTTGATTTGATCAAAAGGGATCTTAGGTTGGATTTATGACTAATGGAAGGCCTCTAGGATAAATTGAGGGAAGTTGAGAGAGTATTTGGGCCGAGTTTGGCCGATCCAAAAGGCTTTGAAATGTGAATTAATGAGAAGGGGGAGTGTTCTTTTATAAGAGAGGTGAGGGGCACCTTTGGAAAAGCTAGAGATATTATTTTATAATAAATTCATATTCGGTTTCTAATAACTCCAAAGTGGATTATTTAATGTTTAAGGTGGGTATGTGCTTGAAAACCACTCATCCAATAGAATTTATACAGGTTTGGGTTACTATATTAACCTTATCTTTAAGTATTAACGCTTAGTTAATTAGTTTCACTTTTAGAATGTCTCTTTGTATTTTTATATTATATGGTTAATAAAATTATAATATACATCCAAGAGACCCGAATTTGGTCCATTTATGATAAAAATGTCATGATATAAGTTTCTTGGACGATCCTTAGATTTTTAAGAATTTAATATCAATTATTAATATAATATTTGTTTTAAAAACTCTTTTATGTCAATTTAGACACTATTCAATAATTGATTTTTGTAAAAATCATAACAGAATGATTACTTTGAAAAAAGTTAATTAAATAATTCTTAACATGTCATATTAACCTATAAAATTAGTTTAATTCATAAAAAGTCTAAAATTATATTTATTTGGGTATCTACAATATCAATAATTTAAATTTTTCACTATTATGATAATTACTGCATCACCATTGTGTCATAAATAAATTAATTTTTTTAATGTCTAAAAATTATAAATAAAATTTAATTATGTAGTAAATCATTTTATATTTCTAATTAATATTTATAGTCTAAAATCCAACACATATAACCCTATGTAAAAATTATTTTTCTAAAAGATATATGCTTGTGTCATTTTTGTATTCATTTTAACTTAATTAAAATAAAGTGTCCCTATCACATACAAGTGGCACCATGGGGTCTAAAATCGACCCAAAGATGCCCCTGGTCGGACATGTATCAACCAATAAGGTTAAGACACGTTTTAGGATAATTTTTAGTATTATAATGTTATTTTGTAACCCTTATTTACCGTATTTACCCTTTAACCGTGGTAAATAAAATATTTATCGAAATAATTATTCAAAATGTCTAAAAATAAAAGTTACCTATTTACACAGTTTGAAAATCCTGATTCCAAATATGGAATCCTTTTTTCCAAATTCAAGACACATAATTGGATGAATTTAATTTAAAATTAATCCCCACTGTCAAAACAAAAAGCGTGTTTTTAAGATATAATAATTATCAAAAGATTGATACTTGTTTATGTTCGGTTTAATTGTGAAATTATGTCCAATGACCAAAATTGTATTAAATGGTAAAAATATATTCTAAATATACTTTAAAACCACTCAAATTAATAATTTATCACTATTAATTATTTTGATTAAAAAAATTGTTTTTAATTAAAATTTAGTAATTTTCACTATTCATCAAAATATTAAAGTTATCTGAAAAGTTCCAAAACATCACTTTAGGATAAATTCGATACTCTAAATCCAAAAAAGAAGTCCATTTTGAGAGATAAAATTTCTAAAATTTTAAAAATTAGGTATTACTATTCATAACGGCTAGTTTGATTGGTTGTGATGTGTTAGAACTCGATGTTGCGTACAACACACGCTATCACATTTTTCAAAGAGAAGCATACTGTAGAAGCTTGGGGTGTTACATTAATGGGATAGGGAAAATAATTAATTATTTTTAATAATAATAATTAATATTATATAATAATAAATAAACTCAATATAATTATTGATAACATTAAAATTTAATGATTGTGGTTATGTTTAAAACAAGTTTTCCATGGTGTTAAACTAAAATTGTATGTGTAAAATTTCCATAAAAACAGTCTAAATCAAAATTTATATCCATATATCAATATTAACCTTATAAATTTATAATTTAGGATTATTTGAAGTATTTTTTTAATGTGAATGTCTTTATCGTTTAGAATTCTCACAGAAATATTACAATTGGTTTTCAATTGGGATTATTTTCCCACTTATAAAAGTAACTCTCTTCTACTATCCTTATCACAATTATTTCCCCATTAGTATGAATAAAAACAAAAAAATCCCTTCCCTACATCCTTTTACATGTTCTATATCTTCCATTTATCCCAAAAAATACCCTATGGTCTTTAATAAGAGATCCAAAACAGGTTATTCTACGAAAAGGTAATTGTGTTAACTAAATTCAAACCCTTAAACTATTCACATACAAAATTCCTTAAAGATCTATTAATTATAATATTATAAAAAAATATTTTATATATACTAATATATTATTGTTTTACCTTTCTATAATATACCCCTCTCCTCTTCAATCAAATGGAAATGAAAACACCCATCTAGTGTGTGGAAGATTACACCCTCCTGAACCGATGTAAATAAGTATTAATCACCTCCTCCAAAATATGATTATAATGATTCATTTAATATATTAATATTACATTAATTATATAATTACCCTCTTGGATGTATAATATTACATATACCATCATTCTGTATATTATGTGGGAATATGAAAACGTCGCTCATGTGTATGGGGGACTGACATTCCACTGAGTGATGTGTTGATTTCATCAGATATTGTTTACATGTAATTTAATGATGATTTTATTATATATATTAAATATAAATTATAATAAAGGAATAATATTTTGTTCACTTTTATATCATTTGATATGTCAGGAAAATGAAAAATGTGTTAATTTATATATACAATCTACCATCTCCAAAAATTGTGAAATATATTTTCTATATCTAATTTTGATGGATTTATATATATAAATATATTAGTAATTTATATTATATTTATATAAGTTTAATAATTATTGAGTTAATATATTCAAAATAAATGTACAAGGTCAGAAATTACCAGGCCAAAATATACAAGAAAAATGAAAATATAAATACCTGAAACATGAATTTAATAATGTATTATTAATAAACGAATATTAAACAATAAATATGATATATTATTTATTATCATTAATATTTATATTACTCCACTTTCTATTTATAAAAAACATATATGTTTTATACTGGATAAACAAATATGTATGAAAGATTTTGATCATTAATGTAAGGGAATTTCATCTCGAATTATCATCTTTAGTACATATGTTACGTTATGAACCTATCTAATTTCATGAGGTTTATATAAACCCTCTATTAATATTTATATTATTTTCATTTATTCTCATTAAATTTAATGTAACATTTAGTGTTTTTTTCATGTGGTTTACGATTCCAAAGACACAGTTGTGGTAAAAATGTTATGTTGCAATCTCATTTTTTATCAGGGCTGTTAATGATAATGATTACCATGATAAAATAATATGATAAGCATCCCATGAAACTAAATAATTTTATTAAATTTTAATTTTGTCATTAAGATATATTCCATCAATTAATTTTAATCACTTTATGTGCTCAAGACTTCAAAAGAATATTTTTAAATAAAATCCACTATTTATTTTTTCAATCAAAATATATCTTCAAGAATTATTTTCATTCTAATAATTTTATTATGATTTTTTTATATTATCTAACGATATTTAATGAATTTTTTAACCATGTTTGTATTTTTAACAATTTTTTTTAAAATTCAACTTTATTTCTTTTTTTTAAATAATAATTTTTTTTACAAAAAATGTGAATGAAATATTTTTTTAATTTGTATAGAATGAAGATAATTTCCCACCATCATGAATAAAAAATGTATTAAATATTAATTAATTATATTCAAAGGTAATATTTATTGAAAATTGGTTCAAAATTTTGTTGAATTTTTATATTTTGGAAACATATTTTCAATGTGAAAATGTTATTTTTGAAAATATATGTTTATAATTATATTTAATGATTCCTTTATTTGTCTAAAAGGATATTTCAAGGAATATTATTTTTAATATGTTTTATATTTTAGTAAGTGATTTTAAATGTTGAATGAATATTTATCTACAGAAGTTTTCCTAATGATATTACTAAATCATTATCCATATAATATTATAGCCTTTTATGTTACTTTTTTTATTGGGAATAATATAAAAATACTAATTTCTTATTATATCTTTGAATTGATTAATATTATGATGAAATGATTTTTCTTAAAATAATTTCTCTCTAGTGGGTTATGAAATGAAAATTTTATTGTGATATATAATTTTCATTCCATCAGTTATATTCTGATGAAATGTTAAATTTTTTTGAAACCAATATATTTTACATAGGTTATAAAATTTTTATATTTTAATGAATTAAATCTCTAATTATTTGTTTTGATATGATTAATTTTTTATGATCTTGTTGTATAAATATTTTTTTCATTAGGTGATGGGTGGACTTATATTTCCATCCAATTCATTTTGTAAATAATAATATCTCATGAGACTAACATGACTATAATGGGAAGTGATACTAGTTTGGTAAGGTACTCATTCAACTGTGCTATTATTTTTAGTGATATATGATTATTATGATGGTCTGTTGAGTGATGCCAATTAACATTGGTAGTATTATGGGTGGCCCATGGTTACTACGATAGTTTGGGGAGTAAACCTAATCCACTGTGATAGTTTTAAAGTGATTTCTCAAATAATAAGGATATTATTTTCTAGGCTTATATATATGAGACGATTATACTTCTCATGATAATTTTACGATTGGATATATCATGTTTATGAATTCCTTTGTGAATCATTTCTTATTAAATACACTTATTAATTTCATGAATCTTGTTTATGTCATATTATATAAATGATATGGTTTTAAAATGTAATTATAAAGATATCATGTCCATACAAACATTTTATGCCTCTTTGGAAAGGGATACATCCCTTTTTTACCATTATTGATCATCTGATCTCACTCACTATTATGTTTTCTTTACCAAGGATATGAAAATTTGTTTTTTGTATGGTATGTAAATGATTAACACTACATGGGAAAATCATCATGAGAGATTATCAAAATAAATTATTTATTCATAATATATTGTATCAATAATTCCATTAAAAATATGACAATAAGGTGTGAAGTTACGATTGAATAGAATATTTACCTAAAAAGATGGTATATTTACCTAAGATAATTTTATGCCTCTATAATGGTTATCGAAGGAACATTTTTGTTAATATTTGGAAACTATAATGATAAAACATTATTGGGATCCCTAGGGATATGTTTGAGGATTTATTTGTGATTGTGTATTAGGATAATAGTAAGGATGAGTCAATATGATGGAAACATTAATGGAATATTTTTAAATGATATAGAGTTTATGTTACATGAAATTGCATCCTTATATATAGAATAAAAGTAGATGTGCTCAGGAAAAGCAGTTCATATGAGTAATATCCTTGAATAGGGTTCATTTAGCTAATCTTAACCATTACCTTGTGAAAGTAAATGGACCTTACTACATACATGGTTTGAAAATACCATGATATATACTCTCAAAATTATACAAAATTATTATAAACCATCCTGATGGATATAGAAAGATGATGACTATGAATTAACATGGTTAATCCTAAAGGGTTCGTGGATTAAAAATAATATTTCATGATTTAGACATCTAATAATTTTTTTTAGGATTATGTTGTCCTAAAATATGAATATTTTTACCAAAAATATTATTTTTGGTTCTAGTGAATGACTAAAAATATAATGAACTTGGTCATTGTGGAATGTGATAGAAAATTTCTTGATGAGAAAAAAATAGGATAATGACTATAGTGAAGTATAATGTGATTTTTCCAAATCATTTATCAGGATACGTGATTATTAAATTTCAACTTAACTAACTCTTAGACTAACCAAAAAAATAAAAGGTTGTATTTTATTGAGTATTAAGGTTGTGGATATCATATAAGAAACAAGATCCAATTTTCTATATGTATAAAATCTGTGAATAAGAACTTCTAAAAATGTCTCAAAATATTTAGAATATTTTTTTCTTTATAGAGAATAAAAAAATAGATTATGAAATTGAATATGAAATAAATGAAAATCTTACTTAACAAAATGGATAAAAATAATGTTTTCCTTAAGGAATAATCAAGGATTAGATTCAATAAATGTTTAATTTAATGGAATTATTCAAATTTATTATATAGGGGAAAACCTCAAGAATATAATCATCATGGTATAATGTGTAATGGTAATACATGATGTGGTGAAGAGAATACAATTGAAATATAAATAAAATGGGATATTTTAATAGTATTATCATGTTAAATTTATGTATTATGATTAAATAAATTTTTATGAATTTTAAAACAATAATCAAATTTAATATTGTGGGAATGATGTTCAAATGAACAAGATTTTGAATCCTAGTTAATGGATTAAGAATGAAGTGGGATCATTTTACTGTTTGGGTATTGGAATTAAAGAATTAAAATATATGAATCATAAAGTATATAATGATTCTTCAATATTAATTTTTAATTATTTATTTCTATTAATATGTTTAATATTAGTGGTTGAACATGAATTATATTTTATGGAAAAGTGATATTTTATAGAAAACACATGAACCTAGTTAGATAATTATAAATATATTCTTGGTGTTGAGATAAAAATTTTGGGATAATGTTATGATGGATATGAAAAATGTAAATTGAATATTATTGATGTACTTAGATCCAATTGATGATTAATTGAAAATATTTATTTTGATATCTTTCTTAGAATGTACAACATTATAATATTTGAGGTATATATTTAATAATCTATAGGGTCTTCAACGAATTAAGTAGAATTTATATATTCATTAATGTTTATGGTTACTTTCTTTATAACCATTTTTTTATGAATATAAGACCAAAGTATTCACATGAGTTGGTATGTGAAAGTTATGAGAAAATATATGATAATTTGGGTATTAATTTTATGTTTATTTTTTTTTATTTTTTAGAACATATTTATAAATATTGAATCTATGATTTTTTTTATAACGTTTTAAATGTATGGATTGTTTTATGTTTATCTTTATAAGAGGTTTTTGAGATATATGTATTATTTCATTTTATATATACTTATGAATTTTGGAAAATCTAGGATAAAAATTTATTTATGATAATAATAATAGATAACAGGAATCGCATATCATTATTTAAATGTTCTCATTGTCAATTATTACTTCATTCATTAAAAATTCATCTCTAAAATTAAGATTTAAATTTAAAAATTAATTATAGCGCAACCATAATATGTCATTGTTATTATAAAATATAATAAAACCCATTTATTTAATAATCTTGTTAAAATTCCTCACCATTAGAGAAAGGATCTCAAAAGAACAATGTTATCATAGTCCCTTAATATCAGAAGAACCAATGGTCATTTCACTCATCATAGATTTCTCTCTTTATTGTCATCACATTTTTTAGATAACTCTTTTTCTTGTGATTAGTTATCTTTATAACTCTCTATAATTATTTATTCATTTATTAAACATTCATACATTCACATATACAAATTATTGTGATATTTTAAAACCATCTTATGACCTATTCAATATGAACATAATAATTAATTTTTCCTCTTATCAATAATAATTTTTAATGTGTCTTTTCATGATGGGGGTTTTCCATGAAGTGTTTACCAAATTTAAAACACCCTAATCACAAATACAAATTGTGTGCATGAAATTTTTGTTTTGGGGTAGAATTTTACATGTTGAAATTAAATGAAATGTTTTTTTATATAAATTTAATTTCATTAATATTTTTGTTTAACACAATTATGTGTTTTAAAAAAATACGATATATTATTGAAATAATAATATTTAATATGATTGTTAAATTCTAGCCCTTGGAATGATGAGTGTTAATTGTATTAATTAAATTAGGAAAATATATATTTTCCACATGAATTTAAAATGACTTATTTTACAAACAATTAATTAGTGACGAAAATAAAAACCATTTCAAAATAAAGGAAATGTTTTTATGAAAAAACTATTTTTATTTACCAAAATGCATTTTTTTTATAAATTAAATAATTCACATTCAGTGAATGATTATAAATAAAATAATAAAAGTATAATTTCAATAAAAATTTCTCTTCATTGTTTTATGGGAATAAGATAATAATAAATCAAATTTTATTCTATAAAACAAAATTTTTCTAAAATGAAGGGTTTGTAGCATTTTTCACAACTATTAGAAATTTTATTAATCTAAATTATATAATAAATATTTGTTAAAATAATATTATTTTTTAAATCATCGTGTATCTAATATGTTAGAGTTAATATTTATGGATCTTATGGAAAGATAAATTTTGAGATGAAGAGTGAAATTTGTTCGTTTATTAAAAAGTTAAATTTTTATTCAAGGAATTTACATGTGAACATTTATTTTTATATGATTTTAAAATTTTAATTTTTTTCAATTATATATCTATTATTATTATATATGTAATTATATTTCATATAATATTTAATATAGATATAAAAACCTTTTAGCAATTTCATACTTCCCTATTTGGAAAAAAAACTTTTTTCCACATGAGAGAGATTAATTTAAATTAGAATTTCTACACTTTTGTAAATATAGTTTAGAATAGTGGATATAATAGTTGGAACGTTAATAATTAATATTAAAAATATTGTCAATATAATTTTGTTTTAAAATGTATATTAAAAAATTAAAAAAATTAATTACTACGGTGAAGGATAAATTTTGTCTACATGGGAGATAAACTAGAAATGTATGGGTATTACTTCATTAAAAAATTTCTTAAATCATATTACATAGAAATATTTAAATATTATAAATAATACGTTCTAATATATGTTCATTTTTATGTTTTTTTTCTTGTGAATGACATTACCATTTTAGATTTTATTGCTAAATATTTATTCGTCTTCATATTGGTTCATTTCCCATATTAGAAAATGACACATCCACTCCATTCATATTAAAGGTATCAAAATCCTTTGGTTCAACCAAAACCAACAAAAAAATTTACCAAAAATCCTTTTAATTTTTTAAATACACTGGTCATCCCAAAATAACAATGATAAGGTCCCAAGTAAGAGATCTAAAGGGGGTTGTTCAAATTAATGGTAATTATATTTACTAAACTCATTCTTCTAATTATTTTCATAAAAATATAAATATTGTTCAATTATTTATAATATTAAAACACCATTTTTTAAAATGTAATTAGATTCCATTTTTAGTGGTATAACCTATATCAATATCCTCTTTAGTCAAATCAAAAAGGAATATTTCAATCATGTCTACATTTTACTACCACCTCAAAAACCAATGAAATTCATTTCCATCACCAACAATAATCACTATATATAATAATTCATTTAAAATTTTTGTTTGATATTAAATATATAATTAATATTCATGAATTATAATATCACGTACACCTTCTTAATTTTCATTCTATACGAATACGATGATTTCTCTCCTATGTATGGTAGACTACAAAAACATGAGGTGATGTTTTTAATTATTCTCATTAGATTAATAGGGAATTTAATAAAGTTAGGTTTAATGAACATATGTTATATATATATATATTAAATAATTATAATAAATAATTAAGGATAATATATTTACATACTATCATTTATTTTTTCTAGAATATAAAAACAACATTCCAGATATATAAGGCATACCAAATCTTTGAACAATATAATTTATTTTTTATTTCTATATTTAATAGATTAAATTTAATAAATATACAGTGAATATATATATATATATGATATTTATATCTTTGTTAACACTCTGAAGATAATGTAGACAGATTAAACTATAATTACTGAAAATTATTAACAAAAAATTTCACAAAAAACAATATAGTTATTATCCAAAACATATCATTTATAATGAATTTTAATAAATGTTCAATGAATGTTCATAAGTAAATCATATATGATATAATACATAGTAGTATATTCAAATAATATATTGATAATAAACATATATTTATTGTACAATAGTTCCATATTATGATGAAGTGATTGGATAATTAATGCTAATGAATTTCATCTGAAAATGTCTTCTTTGGAGCATAGGTTATGATAGATACTCTATTCATTAATTAGTTTAACATAAATCCCCTATTACATGTAATATGATAGTCATGGATTAGTGTGATATGGATGAGAGGTGGAGGGCACGAATGAGAGAACACATTTTTATCAAATTCATACATTTAAATTCACACATTGTAGTCTGTTAAAGCCTTTATGTACTCTTTATGTTTTAAATAGATTATCCTAAAATGATGATATAAGACAAACCCACCAAACTGTAGAATTTTTAAAATGTTCATTACGAATAAATACTCTATTCTATGTTGATTATATTTAGCAACATGTATTCTTATTATTAAATGAAATTGTTTATTACTATAGAAAAATTTATAAAATTTCTAATAGAAAATGTATAATAATTATATATCCCTAATTATTACTTATAGTAATCTTTAGATGATATATTTAGATAGAAATAAAAAAATGTTCTATATTCATAATCCTACTTTTTATCTTTATCATAAAATTCTCACGATATCTACAATGTCATCTTTCTAGTTATTCAATGGTATTGCTAGTGGATCCATTGTAGGATTATTATATGATCTCACCCCATTGATTTCTAGATCACATTTTCTTGTGTTCTTACTCATGAAAACCCGAAATGGCATCCTTGAGACTTCTCTTCAGATTCTCAAGTTGAGGTGATCAAAATCATAAATATGTTCCCATATTTTTCACATTATCTATTAATTAAGACTCTATATTGTAATTTATAAAATATATTCAAATCAATGTTCATTTTCTAATCACCTCCATGAACATATTTATAAAAAACTGTTGGTAATTAGATATTAATTCATTACATGATATAATATAATTTAATCAAATATAACTTTAAATGTGTTTATGAATAAACACATTCATTACACATTATAAATATTAATAACTTAATGTTTTTTCCTATTTATGTTACTCACTTTGAGTACCCCATAATATTTATATATATTTTTTATCATATTTAAAATATATGAATTAATTATTTTTAGTATTCTATATCTGCAGAGATGTCATAAAAATGCATGATGGATTTTTGTTCACATATCTTAATGAGGGTTAACTTAAAAAGTTCATTGCCCATATGAATGATTTTAATTTAAAATAGTAAAATTGTTTGTGAAAATTGTTCTTCTCATATGGTTAATTAATAATCCACGAATAATCCATCATCAGTGAATTAGGATAAAAAAACCAATAGTTATAGTTTTACATAATATTATATTCCATCTCATTATATTAAATATAATTATACTCATTTAAATACCTAAAAGATTTAATCCTATATACAGCTCATGCAGTGTAGCATCAATTATTCAAAACTAGAATGATTTAGGTATTCTTTATTTAGTTCACACTCAAAACTCCCAACACATTTCTTCATGTAGTAATTGGACCTCACATGGATCATTATTCAATACAATCAATTTGAATATAGAAATGAATAAGGTTTCACATCTTTGTCATGTAGAAGAGAAAACACCTGAGGCTCATCTCATTTCTTCACAAGGTATATTTGTCAAGTAAATAAAATGCCTGCATCTTATCATTTCTTTATATGTCATCCAGTTTTCATGAACGTAATGTGTAGTTTCACGAAAGACCATTTCAACCATAAATGTTCAATGAATCAACAATTTAATTACATCCAAATAACCATCATAATAAGTTGATGATGTAACAATCCAGGTATTTATAGATTATTAATTTATTATTTCTATTATAAGATATAATTTTAATTTAAAGGAGATGCTATTTTGGATAGCGTACTTGACAAGAAATAACGGGAATCCCTGAAATCTTACATCGCACACCACATTGACTTATACTAAAAAATAATTCAATAATAATATTATTATTTTAAATAGTGGTTAATGACTAGATGTTGGAATGGTAGGAATGAATAATTTCATCTATATTTTGAAATATACACATGATTAAATGAGGATTCATTGATTACCATATTTATTAGAAACGTAACTAAAAAACAATTGAATATAAGGGATATGTTTTCATGAAAACCAATTTAAAATAGAATAATTGTGTTTTAATATCCCTCATTATGGATTTTTATTTAATGAGATATATATGATATATATTTAATGTCATGTTTTAAATTCATCTTATATGTTTTCAAAATATTATATAATAATAAATTCATTTTTTGGATAAAATAATAATTTTTCAAAAAAATTAGTTTTACTGCCTTTTGATGGTGAACCCTTTTTAAATATCATTTTTACACCTTTATATTATTTATTTGAAAAAATATTCATCTTCTTTAGAATCATAATATCCAAATTTACATTGAATAAAATTTTGGTATTTTTTGCTAAAATTTATTTTTTAAGAAATAGTGAAGAATACTACATTTTAATTCAAAACTAACTTTTAATCTAATTTATATATATAGATATATTATGATTTTAATTTTTTTAAAGTGTAATTTTTTTATATTTTTATCATTTAATCAAATTAATGTCATTGGAAGTAATATTTCTTAGAATATGGACATAAATGCATGTCAATATTTTAGTAGTTTATAAATCATAAAAAATTCCTTTTTTTTGTTTTGAAAATGGTAAATAATTTTAAATTAATTTATGCTTCATCAATGTTTTGAATTTGTAAAAATTAATTCTATATTTAAAATAATTGGGTAAAAATTTTATAAATATGTAACTTTAATTTTTAGACATTATGAATAATAACTTCAGTAAATATTAAATTTAACAAGGTTGAAGGGTAAATATGATAAATAAGGGTTAAAAATATTATTATTATAATATTAAATTACCATAACACAAATCCTAAACCTGTTGGATAAGAAATTTCAGATCATGGGAATTATTTGATCTATTTTAGGATCCCATGGGGCCACTTGTTTTTGAAAATGACATTTAATTACTTTTAATTTAATGTTAAGGGAATGATAATGTAAACATGTATCTTTAACCAAAACAATTTTTATATGAGTCTATATAGGTGACCACGTCCACAATAAATAGTAAATATAATGCTAAAAATATTTCAAAAATCCGGGGATTTTTTTAGACATTAGATAAATAAATTTACATTATGACAGAATGGTGATGTTGTGATTACCGTATTAGTAAAAGATTTAAATAAATGAGATTATAAATATTAAAATAAATTTATTTTGTGACTTTTTATTCCATACACAAATTTTATAGATTATTATGAATTTTTATCATTGAATTGATGAAGTTTTTTTGACTGAATGTCATTGTTATGGAATTTTAAATAAAATCATGATATGAATAGTATAAAAATTGGCATAAATGAGTTTTTAAATAAATAAGTATTTTAGAAATTTATATAATAGTCATAAAAAATAAGATTCGTCCAAATAACATGTATAATGTTAAAATTTTCATTAATGATATATTTTTTGATCTCTTGTAATTTTATAGTTACTATGGTAACCATATATTATGAATATACAAGAAGACATGGTAAAAGATAAATTAGTTAACTAATGGTTAAAGCTAAAATATAAGTTTAAATTTATAACCCAAACATGTATAAACCCCCTTTGATGGTATTATTTAGACCTATAATCATATTATATTCTAAATATATCAATTTTATGACAATATAATTATAAAATCAATTAAAAATAAAATCATACATTCAATCTTTCCTACAGTGTCCCTCATCCCTCTTATAAAAGAAAACCACCTCTATCCCATTACTTAGACCTCTCAATACCCATGGGTCATCCAATCACTTCTCCAATAAGATCCCAAAATTCTTTTATTCCTCCTATAATCCTTCCCTTAGGAAGAAAGAAATTCTGGAGATCCCTTTGGCTCAAATGAAAAAAGTTAACTAATTTGATATAAAGTCTTCTCTAAAGTTCTTTTCATTTATTTTCAATCAACACTCTCTATGTTGTTATTATAACATGTTTAAATAACAAAAATATTATCCTAAATGTACTATGATGTATTAATTATAAGGATTATAACTACACTTATACAAACATCCATTTGATGTGTTTGGAACATATTGTTTCTGTGGATGGTGAACAACTAACTCGTGAAATGATGATTGTTCAATATTCTCTTACCAACTATTATGGTGGCCATTAAGACAGAACTATAATTATATAAGATATATATGATATTTATTTTAAATCTATTCTTCTCTAACTATCATTTAGAACATATCTTTAAGCTTTTTCATGTTATATAACTATGATAATTTAATTTGAGGAAGTCAAGACTACCACCTCATCAAAGTGTTATGACTCGTTCATGCTATACATGAAATGTATAAAGGATGGAATTAGATACCTTATGTAAATTATATAAAACATATATTATAATTAAATTATAATATACTTATGTATATTTATGTTTTCAATTTTTTTAATAAGAAATTGAAATCAACTTAGCGTTCATGCATATGTACGGCTTAGAGTCTCCATGAACGGTGCATTTCATTTATTATATCCTTTTGTTATGTAATATTAAAAATACATATATGATGGATATAAATGATATATATGATATCTAAATCATGATTATAATTCTGTATATAATGAACTTTAGACCACATGGGAAAATTTTAATTATAACAAGTCCATTTTTGTCTCAATTACCGAATATCAAAAAAAACATCTGATATGAAAATAAATAATTATATAACATTTATAATGTGGTGATAAGTTATATAAAATGAATATTAATATTGAAAAAGGTTCTGAATCATTTATAAATTAATTATAATTATTTTTCAGGATATTAATGAACAAAAAATTCATGTCAGACACGAGGTAAGAGACTTCATCTCAATCTCCTTTCATTAAGGCATATTTGATAATATTTACATCCTTATTTTAAACAGTTTATAATAAACCCCTTTAAATTTTACATTCATTCAAATTGAATCATTTATCTTCTAATCAATTTACTAAATGAAAAAGGGAAATTTTTTTATGTTCGTGGTGATAATGACCTCTATGCCACCATAATCATTACATGGATTCCTCTATAAGACTAAATGTTTTAAAAGGAAAATAAAGCCCTTATTCCCTTTTGGGTGTTTTTTTATTGAAAATGATCTTTCAAATTAATTGATTATTTCAAAATATTGAAATTATTACTTTGGATTTCAAATTAAATTTTATTGGTGAAATATTGATATATCCAGTATTATATGTTTTGTGATGATATAATGGTACGTGGAAATTTGATGGGTGGTTACATGATACACCAATAAAGGGTGGTTACATGATAAACCAATAAATGGTGGTTACATGATAAACCAAGTGACATGTGGTTTCATGATAAACCAAGTACATGTGGTTACGTTATAACCTCCAATGCATTGGATATGGAAGTTGATCATTTGGCTAATCCATTTATTGATTTTTGTGGATGTCTGTCGTATGGTTATTCCATTTAAATATGTTTATCTCCCAAGTAAAATTTAAGTTTATATATATTTCTTTCTATGGGATTTGTGTTAATCTTTCAGTTACAATAAGGTTAATCAAGGAGCTTATTTTCAATTAAGTGTTTTTTGTAAATTCATAAAGGTTAAATGTATTATATTATAATAAATTATTCTTATATTACTTGTTGTTTTGAGAAACTAATAGTTTTCCTTATTTATGTATCTTTTACTGAGAATTTTATGCTCATCCCATGTTTTTAAAATGATTTTCACGTGACATAAAGTATAATAGTGTTAATGATGGGATCAACAAAATTTCATGCTATTTAATACATGTAAATAAACATATTTATATTCTTTTAAGTGTTTTTATTTTATGATAAAATGGATACTAAGTAGAAGGGGCTATTTTAAATATTTAGGTTGTTATGTATAAGGCATAACCTAATTATATAATTCTCTAAACCTAAAAAGATCCTAAATGTGAATTGATAACCTAATTTATGATTATTTAATGTTTATGGATGGGGTCATAAATTTTTTATTAGAGGTTTATTTAGATAACATTAGAGGTTAGGGTGTTATTTAAGAATAAGTGTCATAACCATAATGGTTAGCATAATAGAAAGAGTCATAGTTATTTTAGATAAATTGAATGAGTTTAAGAAAACCTAAATAAGTTTATCTAATTATTTACCTTCCTCATAATGTATTATATGATGATTTTACTGATATAATCCATGTAAAAATTTTGGTTTTAGTAAATGGTTGGATCTAGAATGCACCAAAGTAACAACGGATGTGACGAAAACTATAATGGTTATCTAAAGAAGTAGCTGAATGAAATGGGAGCTGTAATGTGAACTCTTGTGGATATTCTCAACCAAATATATATCTTCATAATAAAATACCTGAACCTTGGTGATTTTTATAAGGCATTTTTTATGATAAGAAAAAATCCCTATGGAAGTTCATGTAAAAATCATAAAGGTAAGTATATTCAAATTCCTATGTGTCAATGATGTGGAAAGAAACCCCTAGGTAAATGCATAAAAGGAACAAGAATATTCTATATATTTGGTAATTAATGTCATAAATCATGAACATTCCATTGAAAAAGGAAGTGTATAGTTAACTATGGGAAAGGGAAAGAAGTTTTTTCCAAGGGATCAATTGAATATTTTAAATGTGGTGTGCATGATCTTGATTCAAAGAGATGTCCTATGAAGATTGATGTTGAATAGGATCAGTAGGAAAAAACAAATATATATTTTTCAATACCTAATGCCATTCTAATCGAGGATGAGGAAACTATCTGTTTAAATGAATGGTATGGATTTTTTTAGCTATTGTTTTGACATTATTGAATCCAATGATATGATTCATGATTTTTATTGCATGAAATAAGTATTACAAAATTATTTAGAAATGTATGGTAAAATGATCATGACTAATGTTGAATGAAAAAGATGTCTACGTATAAGAGATTTAAGAGTTATGGTAGATTTTTGGATGATGAAATGCGTAAAATTATTAAGGCTCTTTTGATGATGAGATTGCTTTGGAATATTTTTTTTGTATGTGTCATTGTGATGTTTGATATTTGAAAATGTTATTCAAGAAAGAATTATCTTTTCTTATGTGGACATAATAGTAAACTTTATGGGTTCATATGATATTTTTTGAGGTGATAAATTGTTATTACAATTTGGGATGGAAAATGAAAGGTATTAGAAAACCTTTGAAAATAAAATAGTCAATGATTATTTTTCAAAAAATTATTATATTTTTTAATATGATATAAGAATGATATGGTTTTATAAAATGTACAAACCATAGGATGGGTGACAAACCGTTGTGTTCGACAAGGCCATGGGAATTGAAACCACAACCGAAGGGCGATAAGGGAGCATCCCCTACCACTGTCTATATGAGGTCCTAGATAATATGAATTATTCATTTAGTTAAATTATTTTATTAATCTAGAATTAGTAGATATTAGATCTTGTTTTATCATGTAGATATCATTATTATGGGAAAATTAGTTGGTGATTATGTGATAATGGATATTTTGGATGTTGTTTTCTCTTTTGGGAACTCTATATGCCTAAGGAAAATAGAATAATTTCGTATTTCAATTAAAGAGTAATTATGGAATTTTATTTTAGAATAATCAATGTTTTTTTTTTGACATATAGAAATTTTTTTAATTTATGGAAATGATTAACCTATCCTAGAGAAAATTTGATCAGGTTAATTACCTTTATGTGTGATACTTTATAAGTATTCAATGTTATAAATGGTATGAGTTATTGTGGAAGAATATGTGATCAAATGCTAATAAATTTTTGTTTTAAAACATATTTAGGATTAAATTGAATAATTTTAAGGAAAAATGTGAATTTAATTATCGTTGATGTGCTTTGGGAATTGTTTTTTCAATTTTGGAGATTAAGATTAGTAGTTCTTTTTATAAAAGATTATACTTTTTGGGATTATATAATATTGTATTGTAATTTTTTGTTTTGGTTAATGTATAAAGATAGGGGAAATATATATAGTTCTTATTTTTTGGATTATGCGATTCTGTAGAAGTTGACTCCAGCGTTCAGGTGTTACCATGTCAACATAAATACTCATCGTTTGGAAAAAATATGAGTTTTTGTTAGAAGCTTATTAAAAATGAAACTCTACTTCAAACGTAACTACTTTTTATGTTCATAGCAAATATCAAATATAAATCATCCAATTTTATGAAAGATAACATAAAATAGAAAAAAAAATTCTGTTTATTTTTCATACTAGGAAATCAATGACCATTTATCATATTATAAGTTTGTGGTTTTCTGGTGGTTAACTTTCTCCTGATCATGTTTATTATTTCTCTCTATCAAAATGTGATGGTTAATTTTCTCTTCAATATCCATGTTTTCATATAAAACTAGTATGTGTTATCTTGGGTGACCATTATACTTATCTTTATTTCTTTTATGGTTGTAGGTTTATTGACTGTTTTTTCAATATAGGGCATTCAATGATGTTTCCGAGCCCAATTCCAAAATTGTGAGGATGCAATTTCTAAAATGGGAGAAAGAATTAACAACAGAGGTATTTATTGAATAATATTTTTTGATTCATATTATAATAAATTAATTTTATGTTAAATTGGATGCCTATTCTGATATCATACTCAAAATGTAAAAATAGTATTATCTGAAATCTTACATTGCACACATCATTGAGTTATACTGAAAAATAATACAATTAAATAGTTATTATTTTAAATGGTAGTTAATTTCTAGCCATTGGAATGTATATAATGAATAATATGAACTTAATTTTTAAATGTGGCTTATACATGTTTGAATTTTGGTTAACTAATTAACAAATTTATTAGAAATGGAAATAAAAACCAATTTATTATGATTGATGTGTTTTTATGAAAACCAATTTAAAAGTGAATGATTGTGTTTTCATATCACTCCATATGTATTTTTATTTAATGAAAAATATATGATATATATTCAATTTTTGGTTTAAAATTCAACTTATATGTTTCCTAGATATGATATAAAAAGAAATTCATTTTTTAGATAAAATATTTATTTTTCTAAAAATGTTGTTTTACCACATTTTGATGGTGATCCCTTAATAAAACTAGTTTTTGACAACTTTATATGTTTTCTATGGAAAAGTAAAATTTTTCTGTAGAAGCAGAACATCAAAATTTATGTTGGATGAAATTTTGGTATTTTTCTGCTAATGTTTATTTTTTAACAAATATTAAAAAATACTATATTTTAATTGAAAATTTATTTTTTATTTAATTTAATTATATTGATATATAGTACTTTTAATTTATTTTAAAGTATAATTGTATTATATTTATATAATTCAATAAATTATTTGTCTTTTTATAAAATTACAATTTGAAATTGGATGTAAAAGCATGTCAATCTTTTTATAGTTTTTATTTCATAAAAACATGCCTTTTGGTTTTGTCTATGGAAATTAATTTTAAATTAATTTATACAACATCTATGTTTTGTATTTTAATAAATGGATTCCATATTTGGAATCAGGAGGTCCAAATTGTTTAAATCGTTTTTTTAGACATTATGAATGGTAACATCAGTAAATTTTTATTTACCATGATTAAAGGGTTAATCCAGTAAATATGTTTAAAATATAATATTATAATTATATTAAATTACCCTAACACAAGTCCTAATTATATTTTATTAGATATGACCAAGCATGGACATCCATGAGATGATTTTAGGATCCCATGGATCCACATGTGTGTGAAAATGACATTTAATTACTTTTAATTTTATGTTTAGGAAAATATAACATAACATGTATTTTTTCCTAAAACAATTTTTATATGTGGTCATACAAGTGATATCTTTGAAAATAAATATTAATTAAAAAAATAAAATTATTTTCTACATCATGGTATTATATTTATAATTTTTAGACATCATATGAATAAATTTATTTATGATACAATGGTGATGTAGTGATTACCTTATTAATTAATTATTTAAATAAATGAGATTATATATGTTAAAATACATTTTTTTTGAAATTTTTCATACCATCCATGAATTTTATGGACAATTATGACATTTTATCATTGAATTTATTATTTTAATTGAATAATTCATGTTGTTATAAATTTTTTGTTAAAAATAAAGTTATGAATTTTAAAATAATAGACATAAATGAGTTTTAAATCAACTAATATTATAGTAAATGATATAATAGTGATAATAATCTAATATTCATCTAAATGACATATATTATTTTAAAATATTCATTAATGATCCATTTCTGTGTCTCTTGGAATTTAATTGTAACTATGGTAACCAGATATTATAATTATACAAAAAGACGAGTTAAAAGTTAAATTTGTTAACTAAGGGTTAAAGATATAATATAAGGTTATATTTGAAACCTAAACTTATCTAAAACCCATTGGATGAGTGTATTTAGACCCATCATCATATGATCATTTAAATATATCACTTTGGTGTTATTAAAATTCAAAAAACTAATAATAATAAAATAATACATTCAAACTTTTCAAAGGTATCCCACCTCCCTCTTATAAAAGGACACCACATCTAACCCATTACTCACACCTATCAAACCCCTGGTATAGTCCAAACTATGATACAATAATCTTTTATCATTCCTCCATTCCTCCAATAAGATTTATCCTAGGCAGAAGGAAATTCTAGAGAGACATTTGGCTCAAAACAAAAGAAGTTACCCGATTTGAGGTAACATCTTCAATCAAGTTCCTTTCTATTATTTTGCATCTCCACTCCCTGTGATATTTTTATTATTTTTTTAAATAACAACACCATTATCCTCAATATACTCAGTTTCTGTAATGCGAATTATTTAAACTAAACATACAAACAATCCATCTAATGGGTATAGAACATACTGTTTATGTGGACAACGAACTAGTGCCTCACGAAACGATGATTGTTGAAACTTATCCTACCACCTATTATGGTGGAACTTATAAAGAAACTACAATTATATATGATATTTATGATATTTATTTTGTCTCTATTATTATTTAATTCTTATTTTGAACATACCTTTATGCATTTCATGTTGTATGGATATGATAATTTCATTTCAGGAAGTGCGGACAATCTCCCCCTCAATGTGATATGGAACGTTCATTCTATACATGGATCATATAAAAGATGGAATTAATGAAAATATGTAACATATATTAAATTTTTTGATATAATTGAATTATAATATACCAATATATCATAATATTTTCATTCGGTTAAGTATGAAATAGAAATGAAAGTAGTGTTCTTGTGTACATAGAGATTATCGTCTCCATGAACGATGCATTACATTTATTATGTACAAATATTATGTAAAATTATAAATTAATAAATACATAATACATATGATATATATGATATATAAATCATCAATGTCGTTCTATAGGTAATAAAATTTTGACCACATTGACAATTTGTAATTATAACTTGTATTTTTTCACTCAGGTACTGAATATCGACAAAACATCTGATATGAAAATTTAAAATGATGTAATTTTTATAATGTGGTAATAAGTGATATAAAATTAATAATAAACATTAAAAAAGATATGATGTATGTATAAATTAAATTACATTTATTATTCAGGAAATTATATAACGAATGAGTCAAGTCAGACATGAGGTAAGACACTACATCTCAAACTCTTTTCATTGATTCATATATTGATGATATAAACCACCTCCTTTTACACAGTTTATAATGATACCCTTTGAATATTACATTCATTCAAAGGGAATATTTTTCTTATGACCCATCCCCCGGGACCCGAATCGTGACTACCCCTAAATCACCTTCCAAAGGCCTAGGGCTGGCGACTAGCACCAAAGGCGTAATTCCCTAGAACTGGGAAGGCATTTCCTTTATAAAAAGTAAACACACACACAACCAGAGAATAAGAAGAAGCAACCACAAAGTATAGTTGTATAACAAGTTTTCTGAAAGTACAAAGGGGCCAGAAATACAATCCCAACAAAAAGGTACAGCTACAAATGAAAGAAAGTACAACTGAAAAGTCAAACAACTGAATGGTGAAGCAGCTCTGGGATTGTCCTTCGGTTCCTACCTGATGGGTAGGTATAGATGTCTTCCTCAGCATTTTGTGTCTATTGGTCCGCTTAGTGTGCCTTCACACTGAGTTTCCACCACTGGGTACCGTCCAGTCCTCATACACCATACCTCGGTCAGCATTGTCCGTCGTCTGCATCCAACACAACGAGGTGCGGGCATAGCCCATGCAGGGGTGAGTATAATGATACATAGTAGGGACCCCGAGATCCTCAAGGTATTACTCAATCTGACAAGGATAAATCACAATGAAATATCTCAACAGATAACATTTACTTAGGTATATTCCCATACATATACCTATGTTATCAAGTAACACATCTCAATCATGAGGAAAATGAAAAGTTCATTGACTCAGCTCGAACTAGGGATTTCATTATCAAAACCACAAATGTTGGAGAACTCCTCCTCTTTCAAGTACAGTGGCCATGTCGCGACTCTGTGGAACTAATCACTAAACATAGATTGCTGAGATACTCATCATATTGAGTATCGCAGGTCTATCGTCCCAACACAGTATCACTTCCTGATATGGGTCTACCACCCCAACACAGTAGCGCACAACCTAATTGCCTACAGAGGTACTCCTCCTATCGAGTACCGCGGGTCTTCCGTACCAACATAGTAGTGCTCCTCCACCACAGTTCTATCTCCCCAACACATTAGCGCTCCCCACTAGGCTAGTCAAGTCACTCCAAATTGAATCGGACAAGCAGTCATCAGGTCTCAGCAAACTACAAGGTCTGCGTACTTCATACGCTCATCTCCAGGAGGATCCTCTCCATGAGCTACTGGTCAATACTTCCAAGTGCAATTTAATCTCACGTGGAAGTATCTCCTGGGACCACCTTGTCATAGGGGTCTCAACGCAACAGATAGTGCCTCATTCAGATGCCCGATTTGTGAGTTATTAGCATTACCGTTTGAGGGGCCCGGTTGGATTTTGGGTACAATCCAATCTGTCCCTGATAAAACCACATATTAATCCTATGTATTGTATTCCAAATGAACCATCTCTTCATGAGGAATCCATCTTAGTTGACATCATGACAATCAGTCATCCGGTCCTCAAGTTATAAGTGTTTCCGCTCCGAGGGCCTGGTTGGTTTCAGGTTCGAACCAACCCAGTTGTACTTCAAATGACACCAGATAACCAAAATGGTAACACCGTTGATATCCATATGGAAAGTCATATGATATGGAATACCCATTTTACTTCGATATAAATATCTATAATTGTTCTTGAAAACATCCGTCTTATTTTTATGGTCGCAACGTCACAGACGGTTCGTCATTCGGACACTGTATGAGGTAGATATGTTGGATACAAGATCCTGTAATAATATTATTATTATTATCATTGGGTGTTTCATGGACCCAAGCCACGAACCAAAATTTATTATAAACAATAGACTTGAATGGACTGTCTTAACGACAGGGTCACGTCACCACTGACAGCCATTTAATCAGGCGTCTCATGCAGGAGTTATAGTGGGTCAGAGATTTAATAATAAAACTAAATCTATTATTTTTTCGAGCGCTTCGGGTACCCTATCCAAAAACCCAAAAAAGAAATCCAATATTGGACTTGGAATGTCCATCTCGGAATTTGGGTCACACTACCGCAGAAGGTTCGTGAAACTAGGGTCGCACAATGGAGTTGCTGGCGAAAAAGTGTTTTATCAACAAAAGTAATAATAAAAATACTTTCTTATTATTATTAATTGTTTATTTATTTATATTGTTCCTTATCTCAAAAAAACAATCAATACATGTTCCATTTCCCCCTTGCGCGCTGGAATCAATCACCTCTCCCTTACCCATTTTTTCTCTTTTTTTATTTCCCAAATTTCTCCCTCTCCAATGTAGTTCTTCATCTCAATTTTCTCGCATTCGAACCCCAAAGAAGCACCTCCAACATGTAAACCCTAGCCCCCACCTCATTTCACACCCACTGCAGCCACAGGAACCACCGCCGCCGCCAGGCGGCCGGCCAATGCCGGCTGCCACAGCCTTCCGCGGGCCACCAAAGTCATTTTGGTGGTCCGTTTTAGCTCTTGTCTGCACCTACGTCCTCCGTGGGATCCGCTCTACACTAATATGACCTAAAAACAACTCTTCACTTCCGTTCATCCGTCACGAAACATTCTGCACATCATGAACAAGTTGGCGGTGGATCTGGACTTGTTCGTTAGCCCGTACCCACCACGTTAAAGGCTTAAACAACTATTCAACGAACAAACTCCCATGTTCGAGGGTATAAATCACATATATGAAATTATACAATATCCCCTACCTCGAAATTTATGTCGCACATCATCGAGCCATGGAATACGAGTGTCACGGTAGTCGGGCGTCACAGAAGAACGATGTTTTCCCACCAACATTGGTGTAGGAGTTACTGTCGTCGGTGACGCCTCTCTCGAGCGGTGCTTTCTCCCTTGACGTGGAGGAAGAATGAGATTGGAGAAATCATGGAGCGTTCTTCACTGAGTGAGTATGACATTATTCGACGGAGGTTTTCTTCTTTGGGAGAAGAACACTTTTCTTTTTTAATTATCTAGAGAATTACCATGTTTTTTCCAACACAACCAATGCCTCCTAAAATAATAGCTAATGCTATTATTTTATTCACACATCAATTAAAAAATTCAAACACTATAATTAATTAATTGGAGAATCCCATTTATTAATTAAAAAGTATTTGATATCTTAATGGGATGATGGTGGAGTGTCACAACTAAAGAGGGGAATTAATGGGGAGTTGTCACATTAAATGGAAGCTCAAAGGTTCATGTGGTGTCAATGGGAGGTTAGGTGATCGTGTGTGCCCCACCACATGTTATCCTCCCATGGGAGGTTATGTGTATGTGGGATCCACCACAAACCACACTTTGGAGATATAAACCACCAAAAATATAAAATTTATATAAGACATAAATTTTATTTAGTTTGATAAAATTCCCCAAATTATAACATTCAGTCTACATAAAACGCAACTTCTGTAAAGGTCCCCATAAAAAAATACTGGAGCTATGATTTCATCTGTGTCCTTGGATTTAAATTCCGAGCATCAGTTAAAAAGAAAGAAAAAATTGCATGTACGTTTACTGAACGTACCTAAACAAAACATCATAAATTGATTCTGGGCACATCGGGCCTCAGAATCATATGGTGTTAGAAACCATGGTCTAGTAAAATTCCATGGAATTTAAGAAACAATTTTTCTTGAAATTTCCAACTCTTTACATTACTTCCACCTCAGGGCTTTTGGTCCCCATAAAGCTCCAACACACACTAGGGAAAACAAAAGAGGTACTGAGCACACATCTGAGCCTCCCGCTCCCATGTGCTCTCCTGGAGCTTCCCATGCTGCCCATGAAAGTGTACCAGAGGAATCGACCATCCTTGTAGGACCCTCTCATGTTGATCCTCAATCTCTACTGGAACCTCCAAAATTTATCCCTGTCATCGATGTTCAGATCCCCGTGATCTATGATGTGGGACAGTTCGTGCACGTATCTTCTCAACTGAGATTTTTGTAGAGTTCATGTGCTCGGTGTAACTGTGGTAGATTGGAAAAGTGGTAAGCCACCTCGCCTACCCTGCTGAGGACCTGGAAAGGTCTGATGAACCTCGGAGATAACTTGCCGCCTCGGCCACATATCCGGAGATCTCATCGAGGTGAGACCCGTACAAAGATGTGGTTGCCTTCCTCGAACTCCAGTGGTCTCCATCTCCTATCAGAATAATATTTTTTCATTCTCTTTGTAGTCTTCATCCTCTCCTGGATGATCTAAACCATCACTATCATAGCTCGTACGATCTCTAGTCATTAGGATGTCAGCCAACATGATAAGTCGGTCGACGACCACCCTTCTTTGCCTACGATCTGTAAGAGCTGCTAAGATTTATCCTTTGCTAAAAAGAGAAATCTGGTCTCATCCCCTAGATGAACCATGCCCATTTCCTAGTACAGTAAATCCTGACCTGAATGATACATTCATGGCATAGATGACATCTTAAGTCCTCGACATTACTACCATGAGATCCAACCGTTAATCTCAGCTCCATGGGTTGAGTCACACTACCAGCATCAGTGTGTGGTCACTGGGTTTCCGCCAGTAGGAATTTCAAAATTGAGGGTCAAGTCAATAGTTTAATCCGGATCCTCATAGTATACAAAAATGAAGGAAATAAAACATCAGAAGGACAAGTTTCTTTTATTACTGCATCTCAAAGTACATAGGCACAAATCAAACACATCAACGATATTAATGAGGCTAGAAGCATCATGAACAAGGACTCTATGCCCGGAACTAGTCCCTCTCCTATCCACCTTCTTCTGGAGCTCCATAGTTGTATACTTGAGCTACCTGATGCTATGCTATCCCATGTCCACCTCTTCCACTACCTTGTCCAACGCTCGGCTGATGCTCAAGATCCCACCGCTACTTCTGTATCGGTGGCTCCTCCAATGCCTGCTGATAAAATATGTGGGGAGTCGGACAGTCACGTGCCATGTGACCAAGCATGTCGCAGGAGAAGCACTGTCTGTTCCTTGTGTTCCTAGCTCTGACTCCACCCCGGGTGCCCCACACTACTTATCATGAGTCATGCGGTCAACAACCTAGTGTTCTGGTCCTCTTGGACCTTTGTGTCATCTTTCTACTGCCTATAGATGACTCGGCTACTGACGGGAAACCCTTCAGCAAGGGCAGAAGCTCCTGAGCACGCTCAGAGTGTAGAGTCATTGGTATAAACTCCACCCTGAAAAAACCCTTGAAGTTTCCCTTGGTAAAGGACATCTCATCGCAAAACTGAAGAATCTGGCTCCACCACCTCTAAGCTGCTCCCGGAAAGAGACTAATAGCATGGTACACCATCATGCCAGTTAGTGTCCCATTTGTGTGGAAAGCTCTTGCTACAAACTCCAACTAGTACCCAGCTGTTTGAAAATCTGTATCGCCTCGAAACCTTGAAGAACATAGTCATAGGAACCCATGAAATGCGCTCAATCGGAGCGCACCCTATGCTAATGGGGATGGTGATAAAGGTATCCCAATTGGTAATGGTACTGATGGTTTCTCTACTGTGATGGGGTCCTAAATCGTGGCCTTACTGCACACTAGGCTAACATCTCGCTCTATACTCGGAACCCGCAATGATTGACTGGGTAAAGACATCCGGAAAGAAGAATATGTGACACAGTCAAAAGAATATACATGGTGAGCTGACCTGGTGTTATCTTACATAATGAAAACTTTTTAAAACACACACGCAATCAGTGTTTTCATGCACTGAGTCGGAAATCCGATGTCAGGGTCCTGGTGTATGGATACGTCGGCCGCCACACCAACACTGGACTCACTGAACTGAAAACCACACCCAGTATGCTTAAAACTATTGCTTCACAGAAAAGAAAATATTTGAGTCCTATGTTCTATGGTATGAACAACTCCTCTCATACCGATTATTCAAGACCCGTCCCCCAAGGCCCGAATCGTGACTACCCCAAGACCGCCTTCTATAGGCCAGGGGCTGGCAACTAGCACCACAGGCGTAATTCCATAGAACCAGGAAGGAATTTTCATTATAAAATGTAAACACACACACAACCAGAGAACAAACAGAAGAAAAAACAAAGTATATCAGTATAATTAGTGTGCTAAAAGTACAAAGGGGCCGGAAATACAATCCCATCAGAAAGGTACAACTACTACTGAAAGAAAGTAAAACTGAAAAGTCAAACATCTAAAGGGTGAAGCGTATTCTAGATCATCCTACGAGTTACTACCTGAATGGTAGGTACATATGTACTCCTCATCACTCTGCATCTATCGGTCCACTCCATGTGCCATCACGCCGAGTGTCCACCATCAGGTATCTTCCAGTCCTCGTACACTCTGCCTCGGTCAGCGGTGTCTGTCGTCTACATCCAACACAACGAGGTGCGGGCATAGCCCATGCAGGGGTGAGTATAATGATAATCAATAGAGACCCTAAGACCATAAAGGTCTCACTAAATCCAACATGGATAAACCAAAAATAATGATCTCAACAGATAACCTTTACTTTGGTATATGCCCATACATATACCTAAGTTATCAAGTAACCCATCACAATCATGAGAAAAACAAAAACATCATTGACTCACCTCAAACAAGGATTTCATTATCAAAACCACAACTTCTGGATAACTCGACCTCTATTGAGTAAATTGGCCCTATTGCGACTCTGAGGCGCTATTCACTAACCTTAGACTGCTGAGATACTCTTCCGGTCGAGTACTGCTGGTCTGTCACCCCAGCATAGTAGCGATTCCCGCCATTGGTTTGCCGCCCCAACACAATTTCTCACCCCCCCCCTAATAGCCTATAGCAGTACTCCTCCTATCGAGTATCGTAGGTATGCCAACCCAACATATTAGCACTCCTCCACCATAGGTATGTAGCACCAACATTGTAGAGCTCCCCATTGGGCTAGTCAAGTCAGTCCGAATCGAATCTGACAAGCAGTCATCAGGTCTCAGCTAGCTACAAGGTCTCTGTACTCCGTACGCTCGTCTCCAAGAGGATCCACTCCACGAGCTCCTGGTCGATACTTCCAATTGTCACGTGATATCACATGGATGTATCTCATGTGACTTCCTTGTCATCGGGGTCTCAACGCAATAGACGGCGCGTCATTCAAATGCTCGATCTGTGAGTTATTAGCATTACCGTTCTAGGGTCCCGGTTTGATTTTGGGTACAATTAAATCCGGCCATGCTCAACCCACATCTGAATCCTACTTATAGTATGCCAAAATATCCTTCTCATCAAGAGGAATCCAATATAGTCGACAACACATCAATCGGACGTCTGGTCCTCATGTTATAAGCGTTTTTTCTCCGAGGGCCTGGTTGGTTTTGGGTTCGAACCAGCCCGATCATACTTCAAATGACACCAGTTAACCAAAACAGTCACACCATTTCAATCCATATGCAATGGCACATGAGGTGGACTACCCATTTGTTCAAAATGAATATCCATTGAAAAAGTTGCATTTCACCGCAACATGCCCGAACCAGGATTCATGGGGCCCACTCCTCAACCGCGACATAGATATCCATAATTGGTATTGAAAGATCCGTCTTAATTTCAGGGTCACAATTTCGTATACTTATCGTCATTCTGACACCGTATGGCGGAGATATGTTTGATAAAAGATCCTGTAATAATAATATTATTATTATCAATGGGTGTTTCATGGACCCGAGCCAGAAAATAGAATTTAGTATCAAACATTATACTTAAATTGACCATCTTAATGACAGGGTCACGTCGTTGCTAACGTCCAGTTAATTGGACGTCGCATGAAAAAATTATGGTGGGATGGAGATTTAATAATAATACTAAATCTATTATTTTTCCGAGCGCTTCAGGTACCCAATCTAAAAACCCGAAAAAGACATCAAATATTGGACTCAGAATGTCCGCCTCAGAATCTGGGTCACACTGCCGCAGACATTTCGTGAAACCAAGGTTGCACGAAGGAGTTGCTGAAGAAAAAGTGTTTTATAAACAAAATATACAATAACAACATTTAATTGATATTATTAATTGTTTATTTTTTTATCATTCCTTAACTCCAAAAAAAGAAATCAATACACGTTACATTTCCCCCATGCGCAATGGAATCAATCACCTATCCCATATCCTTTTTTTGTCTTTATTTTTTTCCCAAATCTCTCTCTCTCTCCAATCTAATTCTTGATCTCCAATTTTCTGGCGCTCTAACCCGAAAACAGCGCCTCCAACATGTAAACCCAAGCCATAAGCTCATTTCGCACCCTCTGCATCCACAAGAACTACCGTTGCCTCCAGGCGGCCGGCTGGTGCCGGCCGCCGCGACCTTCTATGGGCCACCGGTGTCATTTCAGTTGTTCTTTTTAGCTCCCGACTGCACCTACGGCCTCCTCCGGTCCCGCTCTACAATGAAACGACCTCAAAACAACATTTCACTTTCATCCATCTCCATACATTCTATGCATCACGAACTGTTCAGCGGTGTGTCCGGACTTGTTCGTTAGCCTGTACCCATCGTATTATAGTCTCAAACAACTATTCAACAAATAAACGCCCATGTTCAAGGGTATAAATCACCTATATGAAATTATACAATATCCCCTACCTTGAAATTGACGTCGCACATCGTGGAGCCGTGGAAGACGAGCATTGTGGTAGTCGGGTGTAACATCCCAAGTAAGTAATGAATAATAGATATTTTTATCTATGCCTATTAATGAATTGGATAGTGTTTTAGAGGCTTAAAATGAAAATAAATCCAATCTAAATCATGAAATACACTAATATTTTTAAAAGATTCTTTTACTGCCTTTTGATGGAAAACCATTTTTAAATCTATCTTTTGACAATTTTATAAGATAGTTTTGTAAAAATAATCTTATTCTTTATTATTGGGACATCAAAATTTACTTTGTGATAATTTTTTGGTATTTTTCTGACAATGTTCATTTTTTAATGAATAGTGAAAAATACTGCATTTTACATCAAAAATACATTTTAATATAATTTATTTATATGATTATATTATCTTTTGAATTGGTTTTAAAGTGAAATTAGAATTTATTTTTACCATTTAATCCAATAGTGGTCATTGAAATTAATTTCACTTTGAAATTGGACTAAAACTAGTGTCAATCTTTTGATACTTATTGTTTCATAAAAACACGATATTTGCTTTGACAGCGGGAGTTAATTATTAAAATAATTAATGAAACTTATATGTTTTGAATTTTGTAAAATAGAAAACATTTTTTAATTTAGAATATCAAATATATATTAGGGTGATGTTTTGGTATTTTTCTGAAAAACTTCAATTTTTGATGAATAGTGGAACCACTAAGTGGTAGTTAAAGAAACTGATTTTTTGTTTAAATGAAACTTTTCCACTTCTGTGATTTGATTTTCAAAAATCCAACATACATGTTTGTCATTAAGAAGTAAAATGTGGTTCAATGAGATTTAAATAATTTTTTTGGTGAATAGTAACTTTTATGTTTTTAATCGTGATTAGTGGTAATTAGTGTAGTTTAAGGTAAAAATAATCTTTTAATAATATAAGATGAGCTAGACACATGTCCTACCCTTATTGGATGTGTCATGGCCGATCAAGAAAATCCATGGGTCATCTTGGGGACCCCATGGATCCACTTTGGTTGGGAAATGCCATAAATAACTATTTATTTAATGTAAAAGAAAAAATGACACAAACATGACTTATTTTACTAAAACAATTTTTACATAGGGTTATACAAGTCAAATTTTTTATTATAAATATTCATTGGAAATCTAAAACGATTTAATACATCATAGTATTTTTTTGTAATTTTTATACTTTAAATAAATTAAATAATTTATGACATCATGATGATGCAGCGATTACCTCATTAATAAAGGATTTAAATAAAATTAAATGATAATGTAAAATATATGACCTAAACAAGTCCAAAACAAATTGGATGGGTGTATTTATAACCCTTATCACCTTACCCTAGAATTATATCAATTTGGGACCTTTTGAATCCGAAAATCATTTTAAAATAAAGTAACATTTCTTTACTTTCCAAGACTGCCCCTCCTCTCCTCTTATAAAAGGCCCCCACCACTACCTCCTTACCCACACTTCCAAAGCCTTTGGCTTGGCCAACCCCTGACCATTTTGTCTCTCAAAACCCTATATTACTCCTTGAAGCCTCACTTTGGGCATAAATCTTCCCAAGGAAGCCTTTGAGCTCAAACCAAAGGTAGTTACCCGATTTTAAGGTAATGTCTTCACTTGAGTCCTTTTGTTTTATTTTTCTTCTCCAACACCATAAACTCTTTTTATTAATTTATTTTGTAACAAATCCAGTATCTTCAATATACTAGTATTTTTTTATAATAAGGATTCTTGCTAAACATAAACACACTTAAATCTAATGGTTAAATAACATACTGTTTCTGTGGATGGGAAATTTCTGCCTCCCGAAACGATGATTGCTCAACATTCTATTAACACCTTCAAAGGTGGCCATTAAGATGACACTATATTTATATATGATATATAATATGTTTATGTTTTATTTAAGCTTCTTTATTTTTAATTTTGTGCATACCATTATGGTTTCCATTATGGGTAAACGTGATATCCTCATTTGAGGAAGTGCGGTCTACCGCCCCCTCAAAGTGATTTGATTCGTTAAATATCATATGTGGGACATATAAAGGATGGAGTTATGATATTATATATGATATTACACTGGAATTATAATAAACCTTTATATCATTATGATTCCATTCTATAAAATACGAAATAGAAATGAAAGTAGCGTTCATGCGTACGTACGGCTTACCGTCTCCATGAACGGTGCATTTCATTTCTTACTTATATATGATTATGTAATATTATAAATGCATGTATATACTGGATATATATGATATATGTGATATATACTTCATGATTATAATTCTGTACATAATGGATACATGAACAACTTGTAATTATAAAGGGTTTATTTTTGACTCAAGAACCAATGATCGTTAAAACGACAGTTATTAACATAAATATTTACATAGTGTTCATAAAATGGCAATAAGTTATATAAAAGGAATAATGAACTTGAAAAAGGTTCTAAAACAAGTAGAAATTAACTCATGTTTATTATTCAGGAGATTAAAGAACGACCAAGTCAAGTCGGACCTGAGGTACGGGACTTCGTCTCAATCTCCTTTCAATGAGGCATATTTTGTTTTATACACATCCTTCTTTTATACGGTGTATAAACTCCTTTGACTTTTACGTTTATTCAAAAGGAATATTTTTTTATACGAAACATTTACTAAATGACAAAAGGGAATGTTTTTGTCATACGTATGCAGCGACAACGACTTCTCCGCCACCATGACCATTATTTGAGTTTCAGCTTCCTCTACAAGCCATACCTTTTTTTTAAAGAAAAATAAATTCCATGTTTTACTTTTTTTTTGTATTGAAAATGGTGTTTATAATGTTTTTATTTCAATGTGTTGTATTGATATCTTGTGATTGAAAGGTGGAAATGTTATGTTTTCTTTATGTATGTTTTATGTGATACGATTATGTTGAGGTTCTTGGGAATTATTATGAAGACGGGTGGTTCCGTGATAATCTAAGGAGGGTGAGCCCGATATATCTCTCCAATGCATTGGGTAATGCGAAAGCGTGAAACGATAAGGTTTCTCCGAAGAGATATAGGGAATATATTGTGATGGGTATTCCAAACGTAACCAAGAGGTTTACTCCCTACGTAAGAATGTTATGAATGCCTCAAGTTACCTTTATGTCTTGTGATTTCTATGATTTATTCATTATTTGATGAGGTATATTAAAGTGCTTATGTTTTATGGGTAAAGTATGATTTCATTCTTATGTATATATGAACTCATATTTCCTTTCCATATTTTTATAACCCATACTGAGATTTTTAGGCTCATCCCAAGTTTTTTGAAATGTTTTTTACAGGTCAAGGGAAAGGTACATGATATGATGATAGTGTCAAGGAAGTGTCAAGAATGAATCCATGTTTTATTTTAAATATGTTTCCATTGATGGGAAAAATGAATACTATCATTGTGTAAACAGTTTGTTTTTATGTGGAATATAATGCAAGTTTTATGTTCTAATTCTCTAAAACTCTAAACCTGAAAAGATCCTCAATATGTAATCTTGTAATAACTCGAGATTAAGTAAGGTTTAAGGTCAGGGCCTTGTAGTTGGTATCAAAGGTCGGTCTAGATAACTTTAGGAGCTAGAATTCTATTAAATGATTATCCAAAAATAATTTTTTATGGCCAAATTGATGTGATGTAGAATTTGAAGATTACCATGTTGGTTCATCTAAGACATGTTTGTTCAGAATGGTTTTCCGCTAAGGAAATAGGGAAGCAGTGCTAGGAAGGCATGAAGAAGGAAATAACCTTCCGAATCAGCATCCTGAGATGGTCAGAATTGGAACTGAATAGTTTGTTGCAGTAATGGTGCAGTTGACTCAAGCGATAAATGGTGGTGGTATCCATGCATGAGACCAGCCAGATCAACCGCAGTGGAACATGTTAGTGGTTGAACATTTCAAGAGGCAACATCCCCTATCATTCTGAGGATCATCTGACCATGTGCTAGCTGAAGGGTGGATTAAATCACTAAAGAAGATTTTCGATGTCATGGTGTGTTCAGACAATCAAAAGGATAGTCATTCTATTTACCGTTTGGAGGGTGAAGCAGATCAGTGGTGGTCGATGGTTAAAAATATCAGAGACACTGATGAGATTGATGCTCTTGACTGGGATGAATTCAAAGGTATGTTTCATGAGAAGTATTTTCCTAAAGCTATTCGACTTAGGATGGAAAATCAATTCTTGGAATTGAGGCAAGAGGAAGACTCAGTGGCTTCCTATGAAGAAAGGTTCACTCGATTGGCAATGTATGCTCCAAATTTTATCCGAGACCTTGATAGTAAAATCAATCATTTTTACTCAGGATTAAAACCAAAGCATTGAAGGGAATTAGCTTCTCGTGAGTTTAAAAGTTATGAAAAGCTTGTTCGATGTGCTGAGAAGGTGGAAATGGAGTTTTTCGATGACCAAGTGTTCTATAACAACCAGAACAAGAAGAGACCAAGGTGGCAGGATAAAGGGAATAATTCTTCAAAAAAGTCTGATGGTAAGAAAACTATGTTTCTTGTTTGTGATAAATGTGGGAAAAGGAATGCTGGGGAATGTCTTCTGAATTCTGAAAAGTGCTACCGATGTGGTAAGATGGGACATAAGGCTCGTGATTGCACTGAAAAAGAGCAGGGTGATGGTAAGACCAAATTTGATTTACAAATTAGTGAAATGTTTTAAGTTCAATGAGATGGGTCACTATGCAAACGTGTGTCCGACAAAGAGCTCGAGTGATGGGAACCAGTTAGACTACAAGCAGAAAGGGGTGGTGAAATCCTTTGCAACTACTTCAGTAGATGTCGGGCCATCAAATGAAGTTGTATCAGGTACTTTGTTTTTTTTTCAGATTATTCCAGTGTGTTGTTTGATTCGGGGTCTACACATTCTTTCAACTCACAAAACTTTTCTAGTAAAATGGGAATACCATCTCAAGAAATGACTCCTGAACTTTTGGTAAAAACACCTGGGGGAAATGTTGAGGCAAAAAGAATTTATAAGAATCTTCCTATCCTTATATGTGGAAAGAACCTACTTGCGATCCTTATTTTTCTACCTCTAGTAGAGTTTCATGTTATCCTGGGTATGGATTGACTCTCTATTTACCATGCTAAGATTGACTATAGAGCTAAAGAAGTTTCTTTTCAGACAGACTTTCAGTTTGTGTACAAGAATGAACCCTTACTGTTGATAACATATCAAGAGGCTGAGAAACTTGTAAAAGATGGAAATGAATGTTACCTTGCACACATCGTTGAAAATAAAGAAACTGTTCAGATTAATGATGTGCCAGTGGTAAATGAGTATCCTGATGTTTTTCCTGATTAGTTTCCTAGAATAATACCAGATCGGGAAGTTGAGTTTACTGTTGACTTAGTTCCTGATGCTAAGCCAATTTCGAAACCCCTTATAGAATGGCTCAAATTGAACTTCTAGAGTTGAAGGAGCATTTGCAAGATTTATTAGAGATTGGTTTCATTCGACCTAGCACATCACTATGGGGTGCTCCTGGTTTATTTGTTACAAAGAAAGATGGTTTTATGAGACTTTTCATTGATTATAGAGCCTTGAATAACATCACTGTTAAGAACAAATATCCTTTACCTCATATCGATGATTTGTTTGATCAGCTCCAGGGAGCTCAGTTTTTTTCAAAGATTGACCTGAGATCGGGGAACCATTATCTGAAGGTAAATGAAGCAGATGTTCCGAAGATTACATTTCGTACAAGATATGGCCATTATGAATTTGTAGTAATGCATTTTGGAAAAACCAATGCACCTGCTGTATTCATGGACTTAATGAATAGAATTTTCCATGAGTTCTTGGATAAGTTTGTGGTGGTTTTCATTGATGATATTTTGGTGTTTTCTAAAATTAGAGAGGAGCATGAAAGGCATTTACGGGTTATTTGTAAAACCTTGAAAGAAAAGAAATTTTATAGGAAATTTAGCAAATGTGATTTTTGGTTGCAACATATTTCTTTCCTTGGTCATATTGTTTCTAAAGATGGGATAACTGTTGATCCTTCAAAAACAAAAGTTGTGGAAGACTAGCCAAGACCCACAAATGTTACTAAGATTCGTAACTTCCTTGGATTGTCAGGCTATTACCGAAGGTTTGTTAGAAATATTTCACGGTTATCTAGTCCAATGACTAAGCTAACTCGGAAAGGTGTTAAGTTTATCTGGACAAAAGAATGTGATGATTGTTTTCAGGAACTGAAAAGAAGATTAGTGCATGCTCCTGTTTTAGCACTACCTTCCAGGAATGGGGAGTTTGTTATCTACAGTGATTCTCCAATGAAAGGACTTGGTTGCATCCTAATGCAGAATGATCAGGTAATTGCTTATACTTCACGACAGTTGAAAAATCATGAGGTAAATTACCCTACACATGATTTGGAATTAGCTGCTGTTGTTTTCACCTTAAAAATTTGGAGGCATCATTTGTATGGAGTAATGTGTGAAATATATACTGATAAAAAAAATTTAAAGTATATATTCACTCAGAAAGAGTTAAACATGAGATAGAAAAGATTTCTGGAATTAATCAAGGATTATGATTGTACAATTCATTACCATCCGGGAAAATCAAATAAAGTGGCCGATGCTTTGAGTCGAAAAATTAATGCTTCATTAGCAATGTTGCATTTTGAACGTGATCCTTTGGTTAAGGATTTGATGAACTTTTCCATAGATGTTTTTGGTGCAAGATGTTCTTTTGTTTTGTTTCAGGTATCAGTGAAATCTTCTCTATCAGACAGAATCATGCAAGCACAGAAGCAAGACAGTGAGTTGCTGAAAAAGGTAGAGCTGGTTCAGAAAGGTATGATTCCTGAATTCAACATTGATAATGATTGAGTTTTGAGATTTGTGAAGAGATTGTGTGTGCCTGGTGATTCACAGTTGAAGAGAGAGTTGTTATGTGAAGCTCATAGTTCTCCATTTTCAGTTCATCCTAGCAGTACTAAGATGGACAGAGATCGGCGGGAGTATTACTGAAGGGATGGAATGAAAATAGATATTGTTGATTTTACTATGAAGTGTTTGACATGACAACAGGTTAATGCAGAGCGGCTGTTACCGAAAGGGATGCTTCAGCCTTTACCAGTTCCAGAGTGGAAATGGGAGTATATATCCATGGACTTTGTCATGGGATTACCGAAGACATCTCGAGGTAATAATGCAATCTAGGTTATTGTTGATCGCTTGACTAAATCTGCTCATTTCCTTGCTATACGAGATAAATTTTCCCTAGATCAACTTTCTCGTTTGTATCTTAAAGAGATAGTCTGGTTACATGGAGTTCCCCTCTCCATTGTATCTGACTGTGATCCAAGGTTTACTTCTAACTTTTGGAACGGCCTTCAGAAGTCGTTGGTTACTGAATTAAATTTTAGTACAGCTTTTCATCCTCAATCAGATGGGTAGTCAGAACGAACAATTCGGACATTGGAGGATATGCTACGTTCTTTTTCTATGGATTATCAGGAAAGTTGGGACCAACATCTTTCTTTGGTTAAATTTTCATATAATAACAGTTTTCATTCCAGTATACAGATGGCACCATTCCAGGCATTATATGGGAAGCGGTGTCGAACTCCAGCTTTCTGGGATGAAGTGGGTGAAAGGAAGTTGATGGGACCAGAATTGGTAGAAGAGTTGGTAGAAAAAGTTCAGCTGATACATAAACACATGAGAACAGCTCAGAGCAGGTAGAAGATTTATGCGGACAACAGGAGGATGGATCTCTCTTTTGAGGAAGGTGATCATGTTTTTCTTAAAGTCTCGCCATGGAAAAGTGTGATGCGATTTGGTAAGAAAGGAAAGCTGGGTCCAAGGTTCATTGGACCATATGAAATTCTGGAGAGAGTTGGATCAGTTGCATAACGGGTGGCTTTACCTCCGAGTTTATCTCAGGTAAACAATGTTTTTCATGTTTCGATGATGAGAAAGTATATGGCAGATCCATCTCATGTTTTGAGTTCAGAGGTAGTTCAGCTGGAAGAGAACCTATCTTATGAGGAACAACCGGTCCAGATTCTTGACCATAGGGAGAAACTGTTACGGAATAAGGTGATTCATCAGGTAAAGGTTTTGTGAATAAACCACATGATTGAAGAGGCAACAAGGAAATCTGAAAATGCAATGAGGGCTAAATACCCCCACTTATTCGATAAGTAAATAAATTGCGGGGACACAATTTTCTAAAGGGGGGAAGGATGTAACATCCCAAGTAAGTAATAAATAATATATATTTTTATCTATTCCTATTAATGAATTGGATAGTGTATTAGAGGCTTAAAATGAAAATAAATCCAATCTTAAGCATGAAATACACTAATATTTTTAAAAGATTGTTTTACTGCCTTTTGATGGAAAACCATTTTTAATTCTATCTTTTGACAATTTTATAAGATATTTTTGTCAAAATAAACTTATTCTTTATGATTAGGACATCAAAATTTACTTTGTGAGAATTTTTGGTATTTTTCTGACAATGTTCATTTTTTAATGAATAGTTAAAAATACTGCATTTTACATCAAAACTTCTATTTAATCTAATTTTTTTTTATGATTATATTATCTTTTAAATTGTTTTTAAAGTGAAATTAGAATATATTTTTACCATTTAATCCAATAGTGGTCATTGGAATTAATTTCACTTTGAAATTGGACTGAAACTAGTGTCAATCTTTTGATACTTATTGTTTCATAAAAACACGCTATTTGCTCTGACAGCGGGAGTTAATTATTAAATTAATTAATGAAACTTATATGTTTTGTATTTTGTAAAATAGACAACATTTTTTAATTCAGAATATCAAATATATCTTAGGGTGAAGTTTTGGTATTTTTCTGAAAAACTTCAATTTTTGATGAATAGTGGAACCACTAAGTGGTAGTTAAAGAAACTGAATTTTAGTTTAAATGAAACTTTGCCACTTCTGTGATTTGATATTAAAAAATCCTACATACATGGTTTTCATTAAGAAGTAAAATGTTGTTCAATGAGATTAAAATAGTTTTTTTGGTGAATATTAACATTTAAGTTTATAATCGCGATTAGTGGTAATTAGTGTAGTTTAAGGTAAAAATAATGTTTTAATAACATGAGATAAGCTATAAAAATTTCCTACCCTTATTTTATGTGTCATGGCAGACCAATACAATCCATGGGTCAATTTGGGGACCCCATGGAGCCACTTTGTTTTGGAAATGCCATAAATAACTTTTTATTTAATGTAAAAGTAAAAATGACACAAACCAGAGTTATTTTACTAAAAAAAAATTACATGGGGTTATACAAATCATATTTTTTATTATAAATAGTAATTGGAAATATAAAAATATTTCCTACATCATAGAAATTTTTATACTTTAAATAAATTAAATAAATTATGACATCATGATGATGCAGCGATTACCTCATTAATAAATGATTTAAATAAAATGAAATGATAATGTATACTCTATGACCTACACATGTCAAAAACCTATTGTATGGGTGTATTTCGAACCCTTATCACCTTACCCTCTAATTTTATCAATGTGGGAGCTTTTGAATCCGAAACTCATTTTAAAATAAAGTAACATTTCTTTGCTTTCCAAGAGTGCCCCTCCTCTCCTCTTATAAAAGGCCCCCGCCTATACCTCCTTACCCACACTTCAAAAGAATTTTTCTTGGCCAAAACCTAAACATTTTGTCTCTCCACATCCCTATATTACTCCTTGAAGCCTCACTTTGGGAATAATTCTTCTCAAGGAATCCTTTGAGCTCAATCCAAAGGGAGTTACCCGATTTTAAGGTAAGGTCTTCACTTGAGTCCTTTTGTTTTATTTTGCTTCTCCAACCCCCTAAACTCTTTTTATTCATTTATTTTGTAAAAACTCCAGTATCATCAATATACTAGGATGTTTTTATAAGAAGTATTATAGCTACACTTACACACACCTACATCTAATGATTAAAGAACATACTGTTTCCGTGGATGGCGAATTTCTGCCTCCCGAAACGATGATTGTTCAACATTCTTTTAACACCTTCAAAGGTGGCCATTAAGATGAAACTATATTTTTATATGATATATAGTATGATTATGTTTTCCTTAATATTATTTATTTTTCATTTTGGGCATACCTTTATGGTTTCCATTATGGGTAAACGCGATATCTTCATTTAAGGAAGTGCGGACTACCGCCCCCTCAAAGTGATTTGATTCGTTAAATACCATATGTGGGACGTATAGAGGATGGAGTTATGATATTACATTTGATATTACATTGGATTTATAATATACCTTTATATCATTATTATTCCATTCTATAAAATACGAAATAGAAATGAAAGTACCGTTCATGCGTACGTACGGCTTACCGTCTCCATGAACGGTGCATTTCATTTCTTACCTCTAAATGATTATGTAATATTATAAATGCATGTATATAATGGATATATATGATATATATGATATATACATAATTATTATAATTCTGGATATAATGGATACATGAGGAACCGGTAATTATAATGGGTTTATTTTTGACTCAAGTACCAATGATCGTTAAAACGACCGTTATTAACTTAAATAATTACATAGTGTTCATGACATGGCAATAAGTGATTTAAAAGGAATAATGAACATGAAAAAGGTTCTTAAACAAGTAGAAATTAACTAAAGTTTATTATTCTGGAGATTAAAGAACGACCGAGTCAAGTCGGACCCGAGGTATGGGACTTCGTATCAATCTCCTATCATTGAGGCATATTTTGTTTTATACACAACCTTCTTTTATACGGTGTATAAACCCCTTTGACTTTGTTGTTTATTCAAAAGGAATCTTTTTTTATACGAATCATTTAATAAACGACAAAAGGGAATGTTTTTGTCATACGTATGCGGTGACAACGACTTCTCTGTCGCCGTGACCATTATTTGAGTTTCGAATTCCTCTACAAGCCATAACTTTTTTTCAAAAGAAAAATAAATACCATGTCTTACTTTTCTTTTATTTTGGTATTGAAAATGGTTTTTATAATGTTTTTATATCAATGTGTTGTATTGATATCTTGTGATTGAATGGTAGAAATGTTATGTTTCCTTTATGCATTTTTATGTGATACGATTATGTTGAGGTTCTTGGGAATTATTATGAAGACAGGTGGTTCCGTGATAAACTAATGTTGGGTGAGCCTGATATAGCTCACCAAATCATTGGGTAACGCGAAGGAGTGAAACATTAAGGTTTCTCTGAAAATATTTAGGTAATATACTGTGATGGGTATTCCAAACGTAACCAAGAGGGTTACTCCCTATGTAAGAATGTTATGAATGCCTCAAGTTACCTTTATGTTTTATGATTTCTATTATTTATTCATGATTTGATGAGGTATGATAAAGTGATTATGTTTTATGGGTGAATTATGATTTCATTATTATGTATATATGAACTCATGTTTCCTTTCCATATTTTTATAACCCATACTGAGATTTTTATGCTCATCCCATGTTTTTTTGAAATGTTTTTCACAGGTCAAGGAAAAGGTACATGACATGATGATAGTGTCAAGGAAGTGTCAAGAATGAATCCATGTTGTATTTTAAATATGTTTCCATTGATGGGAAAAATGAATACTATCTTTATGTAACCACTTTGTTTTTATGTGAAATGTAATTCAAGTTTTATATTCTAATTCTCTAAAACTCTAAACCTGAAAAGATCCTCAATGTGTAATCTTGTAATAACTCAAGATTAAGTAAGGTTTAAGTTTGGGGGCATATATCAGGCATCGCGCAAGAACGGTGTTTTCCCTCCAACATTGGTGTAAGTGTTGTTGTTGTAGGTGACGCATCTCATGAGTGGTGTCTTATCCCTTGACGCAGAGGAAGAAGAATATTGGAGAAATCCTGGAGTTTTCTTCACCAATAGAGTATGACATTCTTCAACGATGGTGTTCATCGTCTGGAGAAGAACACTTTTCGTTTCTAATTCTCCAGAGCTTTCCCAATTTTTCCCCAACACAACCAATGCCTCCAAAAATATTAGCTAATGCTATTATTTTATTCACACACCAATTACAAAAATCAAACACTCTAATTAATTAATTGGATAATCCCATTTAAATAATTAAAATGTGTTGGCAATCTTAATGAGAGGATGGTGGAGTGTCACAAATAAAGAGGTAATTAATGGGGAGTTGTCACATTAAATGGAAGCTCAAAGGTTCAAGGGGGGTTAAAGGGGGGTTAGGTGCTCATGTGGGCCCCACCACATGTTATCCTCCAATGGGAGGTTTTGTGGGTGTGGTATCCACCACCAACCACCCTTTATAGACATAAAACACCAAAAAAATAAAATTTATATAAGACTAAAATTTGATTTAGTTTAATAAAATTCCAAAATTTATAACATTCAACCCGCAAAAAATGCAACTGCGGTAATGGTCCCCTTAAGAGAATACCGGTGATGCGCGTTCATCGGTGTCCTCATATTTCAATTCTGAGCCCCAATTCAAGAGATATTAAAACTTGCACGTATGTTTACAGAATGTACCAGAACAAAACTTTAGAAATTGATTCTGGGCACTCCGGGCCTCGGAATCTGGTGCTGTTAGAAACTGTGGGCTCGTAATATTCCAAGGAATTTATTAAATAATTTTCCTTGAAATTTCTTGGTCTTTTCAATTTTATCTACGAATCATTTTACAAAACAAAAAAAATAATGTTTTTAACATTTTTGTGGACAATGACCTCTATGACATTGGAATAATTAGTTTGAATCCCAAATATGCCATACTTTTTTAAATGGATATGAAATCCCTTTTTTAATTTTTGGGTATTTTCATATTGAAAATGGTTTTTTAAATATTTTTATTATTTTAGTATCATGAAATGATTTCATGTGATTTCAAATGAAATGTCATAAGTGAAATATTTATATTTCCAATATTAGATGTTTTATAATCATATAATGGTACGTGGACATTTGAGGGGTGGTTTCGTGATAACCCAATGATAGGTGGTTACGTGATAAACCAAATGACGGTCGGTTCTATGATAAACCATGGATGAGTGTTACATTATAACCTCTATTGCATTGGGTATGTAATTCAACCATATGGCTATTCAATTTTGTGTTATGTGTGGACAATGACAGTATATTAAATCCATTTCAATATGTTTATGTCCTAAGTTACCATTATATGATATATTTATCTTTATATGGAATTTTTGGTAATATTTCGGTTAAAAAAGGGTAAGAAATTTGATTATATTCAGTGATTTGATGTTGCAACTTCTTAGTGATGAATTATATTACATTATGATAAAGTATTAATGGATTACATGTTGTTTTGAAAATCAGATAGTTTTCATTCTTTATGAATCCTTTATTGAGATTTTTAAGCTAATCCTATGTTTTTGAAATATTTTACACAAGAATTATTATTCAATAGGTTCATGGATGAGATCATGGAAAAGTCATGTTGTTTAAAACATAGAACTAAACATTTTTCTTTTCTTTTAAGAGTTATTATTTTTTGAGAAAATGGATACTAAGTAGAAGTGTATACATATAATATTCATGTTGTTATGTATTTGTTGTGACTAAATTCTCTAAATCTAATAATCTAAAAATATCCTTAATATGAATTATTAACTTAATTCAATATCATGTAATGATTAAGTTTGGGGCCTTACAGATGAAAGGGTTTGTATTCTTCATTAACACATGAAAATGATGAATTTCATGTGCGGCATGTTCATCGGACCCACCTAGATGTTATGATTTAAATGATGCTTGGATCATGGGACAAAATCTCAACAGTATTTGATTTCATGAAAAAAAATATATCAATGAAACACACTACACAATCTATGGATCATCCAAAGAAGATAAAAATTTCTAGATTGATCAGCTGGATGAGATAAAACTCATTTAATGACCTGTGTTCAATCCATCTGTCTTAATGGAAGATGACCAGTGAACACAGGATCACATCCCTTATATATTTCTATAATTATTTATTGTTTTATTATACCCTAAGTGCTCCATTTAATATTCAAAAAGTGAGTACGATGTCCACTCCCTCTAAATGATGGCACCCTGGTGGTGTGGCCAATCTCTTTTGTGGGAATTATATATGGTCATTTCCATTCTAGTTGGTGTCTGATCCCATGATCCTTACACAAAGGCCCACTCAAAAACATTCTTCCATATATGGCCTCTTTTTCTAGGCTCTCCCATAGGGGTTGAACATTGGGCTATCCTATGTGTTGTTAGTGCAAGCCCTTTTGAAAAACATTGGTTTGACAATAATTTTCTATATGATAGATATTTATATTAAAAAATTATATTTTTAGAATAAAAATTCTAAGCATTAAAAAAATCCAATCATCATTACATTCTAAATAAATCATCATTATATATATATAAATATTTATTTCTTTTCACAGCCTTCTAAATTACACTAAATTAAAATACCATATTTTTTATGAAAATATTCATCATTCCCAAATATTATAAAATAAATCAATTTTCATCATCAATTATAATTATTCACCATAAATAGTATTCATATCCACATTCAACATTACATATTTCATGTTCACCTTTAATAATGCTTAATTACATTATGAAAAAAAATCATTTTCATGGCCTTCAACATTTTTTATGCAATGTTATCTCCTAAAACTATTACATTGACATTAATATATCACTTCAATTATCATTATAGTATCAATCAAAATTTCACAAGTGCGATGTAAAATTCCCTAAGAGAATTTATAAGATTTCTCTAATAATATCTTCCATCATTCTTCGATAGTTATAGAAATATTTAATTCTTTCTCTCTCCGCTATTATTTTGTAATTATATAAGCATACATTAAAAATATATTTTTATAACTTATTTTATATTTTAAAAATATCTAGCATACACTTTATCCATTCACATGTGCTTTTTATTATGTAGTGGATTCTTTATTATAATGACAATTTTTGTTTTATGTATATTTAATAATTATTAAGTCTTATGACATAGAAGATAAAAATGTGGTAATTTTTTTATTACAAAATTATTATGTATTTATTTTTGTAACACCACAAGATTCCATGGTATGCTTCCCTTTGAATAATACAGTAGCGTGGGTTGTACGCAACTTCGAGTTCTAACGCACACACCACAACCAATCAAACAAGCCGTTATGAATAGTAATACATACTTTTTGAATTTTATAAATTTTATCTCTCAAAATTGACTTCATTTTTGGATTTGTAATATCTAAATTATCCTAGGGTAAAATTTTGGAAGTTTTCGGATAACATTTATATTTTGATGAATAGTGAAAATTACTAAATTTTAATTAAAAAAACTTTTTTAATAAAAATAATTAGTAGTGATAAATTGTGAATTTGAGTGGTTTTATAAATTATATTTAGAATATATTTTTACCATTTAATAAAATTTTGGTCATTGGACAAAATTTCACAATTAAACCGGAAATAAACAAGTGTCAATCTTTCCATATTTATTATCTCTTAAAAACACGCCTTTTGTTTTAACAACGGTAATTAATTTTAAATTAATTTCTGCCACTTCTCTGTTTTGAATTTGGAAAAATGGATTCCATATTTTGAATCCGGATTTCCAAATTGTGTAAATAGGTATCTTTTATATTTAGATATAATGAATAATGACTTCGGTAAATATTTTATTTACCATGGTTAAAGGGTAAATCTGGTAAATAAGGGTAAAAACATTAATATTATAATAATTATAAATTAACCTAAAACATGTCCTAACCTTATTGGTTGATACATTTCCGACCATGGACATCTTTGGGTCGATTTTTGGACCCCATGGAGCCACTTGTAAGTGATAATGACACTTTATATTAATTAAGTTAAAATAAATACAAAAATGACATAAGCATATATCTTTTAGCAAAAAAATTTACATAGGGTCATATAGGTTGGATTTTTGACTATAAATATTAATTAGAAATAAAAAAATATTTCATACATAATGGTATTTTATTAATTATTTTTATACATTTAATAAGTAATATTATTTATGACACTATAAGGATGCAGTATTTTTCTTTATTAATGAAAGAATCAAATATTTGGTATTATAAATGTTAAAATTATTATAATTTAAAAGTTTTGATGAAATCCATGAATTTTATTGCATAATATTTCATTATAGGATTTCTTAAATGAATTTTTTTCGAATTAATAAAGTTTTTATGACATTAAAATAGTCAATTATGGAATAGTGTCAAAATTCACATAAAAGAGTTTTTAAAACAAATATTATATTATTAATTGATATTAAATTCCTAAAAATCTATGGTTTGGCCACGATACTTATATCATGATAGGTTTATCATTAATGGACCACTTGGGGGTCTCATGGAGGTATATAGAAAGTTTATTAACTATATACTATAAAAATACAAAGAGATGTGGTAAGTGTCAAACTAATTAACTTAGAGTTAAAACTAAAACATAAGGTTAATATAATGACCCAAACCTGTCTAAATTCTATTGGTTGAGTGGTTGTCGACCCATACCCACCTTAATGTTTGAATAATCCACTTTGGAGCCCTTAGAAACTGAATTTGAATTTATTATAAAATAATATTTCTAGCTTTTCCAATGGTTTTCTTCACCCCTCTTATAAAAGGGAACTCCCCCTTCTCACTTATTCACACATTCAAAGCTTTATGGTTCAGCCAAAACCTACCTAAATACTCACTCAACTTACCTCAATTAATCCTAGGTGCCTTAGTTTGATCAGAAAGTCAACCTAAGGATCCCTTTTGATCAAATCAAAAGGAAGAACCATAAGAAAATGTAATGTTTTCACCACCCTTTTTCAAGTTCCTTTCTTCTTCGACTTCTTCTTTCTTGGTTATTAGCATTCCAAAATAATAACTCTAGAATATTATATATACTATGATGTTATTATAAATATGGTACAACCATATTCAATATTCTATCCATCCTTTGAATGACATGTCACCATACGTGTGTACGTACGGCTTACCGTCTCCACATCATGGTGTAATTGTTATTCAATAAATTATTATTTGGATGGGTATAATAATGATGTGTAATTCATGTAACTAATAAATATAACACAATAATGATTCTGAATATATGATATACCATCCAATTATATGTTATTATCATATCAAAAGAATGATATTGTCGCTCGTACGTACGGACGGACTACCGTCTCCACGAATGCGATGAGATTCATTCCCCATCATATTCATTCAAGAATAATTCTCATTTAATGATTGAAAATAATGTTTAAGGACTTTATATATTTCTATATATGAATAATATACAACCTATCCATGAAAAACATGACTTATGTAACAAAACATATAAAAGAAAATGAGTAAGTTAACACCCAAAACAATCATAATACTAAGATATTATTAACAAATCAATATTAAAAGAACATATATGATATCATAATTTTGTATATGGTTCTTTTATAATTTAATAACAATGTTTTAACTATTATAGAGGAGGTTAACATACCATTGACTAAGGAAAAGTACAAGGTAAGGGTTATTTCACAATCTCTTCATTATCTGAGATTGTTTATACGTAATTATCTACTAGGACCTCTTTATCATTCACATCCATGTTTCTTAAAAATGTATTTCAAAACATTCTTGATATTTTACAGAATATGGGTTGAAGTCATTTATACCCTTGTTTGACTTTTTATAAGAGGTTTATAAAGGAATCTTTCCATCATTTTCCAAACATGATCCTTTTTTACCTTTTCGAAAGAATTAAGGTAAGAATTTATTTTTTTAACTTATATAGCGGGTGCAGCTATTTACCGCTATTATAAAATCTTAGAAGCTTCCATTAAATGATTCTAAGAATATTTTAAAAGTAAACGTTTTATTTTATAATTATGTGACTTTTAAATGATTTCAAAAAAGAGATATTTCTCTCAAATAGTTTTGATTTCATCTATGTCAACATCCTTTGATGGATTTTAAGCTTATTTGAAGTTTATTTATTATGATAAAATTCTTCCATATTATATTGAAGGTTTTGGGATATATTTGACTGTGGATGTGTTATTTTTATACCATTCATGGTTTATGGAAAAATTATTGACATTTCGTATGCTAGTTTTAATACGATTGTTTATGTTATGTTTAAACATGTTCATATGAGGAATGCATTGGACATAATAAGTGACGGGTGGAGCCCACTATAGCTCCATGATGCATCGGTAGGTCTCATGAGAAAAACTAGTGTCTTGGCACAAGTCCTTGGAAAAATCATATTTTTAGTCTTGGAACGAGGCCTTGACTATGTGGTTATGATATTCTCGCATTATGCATCCCATCATTATGAATGTGGTTATTGATATTGCATGTGATTATTTGACTTGTAGAATATACATGTGAATAATAATATGGAATTATTTCATTTTATTTCTGCCATATTATGATGAAGTTTATGTTTTAAAAGGATTTTGTTTTATTTATACATTGCCTTAACTGTTTATGCTTAATTATGAAATTTTCCTCTATATTGATATCCTTACTAGGAATTTGAGCTCACCCCTTTCTATGTTTTATTTTTCCCAGGATGTGAATAAAAAATTTTATTAATGACCTATAGGGATGGTATAAGGGGATAAGAGTGTGGACTATGGAGACTATATTGTTGTAGTTTTCATTTTATGATGTAATGTAAACTTTATGAATGTATCTAGTGTTTCCAAGGCTACTAAACTAATCGGCCTATCATGACTTGATCTTTCTTATGATCATGCCAATATTATGTAACAATGCACTAACTCTGGGCAACTGGGGTCGTGGTGTTACAATTGGTATCTGAGAAAGTTTAGTACAAACCATGGAAGCTAGATTTAGATAATCTCGGATTAGAGCACATAGACCTAAGATGGAGTTTGAGGATTTGTATAGAAGAACATCCTAGAATTTTGGTATTTTAGAGATTTTGTGAGTTTTATAAGCAATACATCCTTATCTGGATACGAGCAGGTAGAGGCGGCTCTAGCACAGATGTACCTAGGTGTAAAACCCAAAAACACTACTTTGAGCTATACTCGAATGAAAACTGGTGCACGACAACGGGCCTTTCTACATTCTTGGATAAGACACCCCTGGGGGATATGATTAGGATAACTCTCATTTTCTTTACAAACATTATGAATGGTTTATGAGTATATACTTTCTCAATGAAAAAAAAATTTATGATTAGGGATTATATCCAAAAATAGTTGAATTTATGTTAAGTGTTTTATAAGTACGGAATTATGTATTTTGATTCATAATCTGATCTATTTTATGACATTGTTTAGAAATGGCACCTAGTGGAAGAAATGGAAACCGTATCAATGCACACACTCCATGTAGGGATTTCCCTCATGTTCTAGATAATTATAGTGGAGCTGGTGATGCAACTGTTACTGATCAGCTAATCACCATACTGGGATAACTCACTCAGGTTATGAATAATAACCTTACCCATATGGAGCACCCTGATCCACAGTGGGGAGGATCAATGTTAGATCGCTTCATGAGGCAAAAACCACCAACACTCAATGGGAGTAAAAATCAATTAGTTTTTGAGCAATGGATAAGTTCCCTAGAAAAAATATTTCAGGCTTTGGGGAGTAGTGAAAGGGAAAAAGTTTTCATGGCAGTTTATCACCTCACTGGAAATGCTGATCAATGGTGGTCATTGATTCAAAACACGAAGGAAGATGAAGAAGTATAAAATATGGAATGGAGGGCGTTCAAATAGATTTTCTTCAAAAAATACCTTCCTTGCGACCATCGAACAGATATGGAAAGGCAATTTCTAAGTCTGAGAAAAAAGGAGGATGAGAATGTCAAAAAGTTTGAGGCTAACTTTACAAGGTTAGAAAGGTATGATGGAGATTATATAAGTAACCTAAGAAGTAATATTTATTGTTTCTTTGATGGTTTAAACCGTTTCTCCATCGAGCATTAGTCTCACAATCCTTCCCATCGTATGAAGACATTGTCTCATGTGCTATCAAGACAAAAAAGGAATTGTCTAGGTCTTATGACTTTAAACAAAAGCAAGAGAAGAAGAGATCTGCTCATAAATCTGGGAATGGAAATAATGGGAAGAAGGGAAAGGCTGAATATCCATCCAGTGGTAAATGTGGGAAGAAACACCCTGGTTCTTGCTTAAATGTAATGGGAGTCTGTTATAAGTGTGGTAAAAAAGTACACCAAGCTCGTGATTGCAAGAGGAAGAAGGAAGCTATCGATTACCAATGCTACGATTGCAGGGAGATGGGACATTTTGAAAATGAATGTCTTAAGATTCATAGGATCTTACCTCAGAAAAGGCCAAGGGATCAAGGAAAAGCTTATTCAATCTCTACTGCTGAGGTAGATGCTCCGAAAGACATAGTGGCAGGTAATTTAATGGTCTCCTCAAGTTTAGAAATGGAATTATTTGATTCTGGATCATCGCATTGGTTAATATCTTCACAGTTTTCTATGAAAATTAGATATTTCCAATTTGATTTAACAAGGGAGTTGTCAGTTAAAACTCATAAGGGAAGAATCATTGCAACAAAGTTTTGTCAGTAAGTCCCCATTAGAGCACATAAATGTTCATTATCTGCTGATCTCATCATTGTACCTATGATTGAGTTTTATATAATCCTCAATATGGATTGGCTTTCTAACCACAATTTGAATATATATTGTAAGAATAAGGAGGTTACAATTTTTGATGATGATGATAAGGAACACCTTATCTTTAAAGAAGAATCGTCACCACCTAATTCTTATATAGATCCACCCCCAGTAGCTCAACTAAATTAAATTATTGTGGAGGAAGAGAATTAAATGATTGTGGGTGAGGAAAGGAATGTTCAAATAGAGGATGTACCTATTATGAAAGAATATGTAGATGTGTTTCCGAAAGATTTACCTGGACATCCTCCAGAATGAGAAGTTGAGTTATCCATTGATTTAATTCCTAGATCAAGGGCTATATCGAAGACCCCATATAGAATGGCCACTGTGTAATTAGTTCAACTAATGAAAAAACTATAATAATTGAGTAATAAAGGATTTATTCTCCCTAGTGTTTCTCTGTGGGGATCCCCTATTCTTTTTGTTAAAAAGAAAGATGGATCTATGAGGTTATGTATCGACTACAGGGAGATCAATGATATAACAATAAAGAACAAGTATCCCCTACCTCACATTGAAGATTTATTTTACCAACTGCATGGAGCTAAATACTTTTCAAAGATTGAACATCGATCTGGAAACCATCAGTTGTGTGTGATGAAGAAAGACATTCCGAAGACAGCATTTTGAACATGGTAAGGGACATTACGAGTTTACGGTAATGCCTTTTGGGATGACTAATGCACCCTTTGAATTCATGGACCTAATGAATAGAGTTATAAAGGAATATATCGATGATTTTGTGGTGGTATTTATTGATGATATCTTGTTATACTCCAAAAGATACAAAGATCATGAAAATTATTTGCTCATTATCCTGAAGACTCTGAGAAGATATGAATTAAATGAGAAGTTTAGCAACTGTGTATTCTGGCTTCAAGCGATTTATTTTCCTGGCCATATTGTCTCTAAATATGGAATCTCTATTGATCCTTCTAATACCATGGCAATCCAAGAGTGCCCAGCACCTACGAGTATAACTGACGTACGCAGTTATATTGGTTTAGCAGGTTATTATCGACGTTTCATCAATAATTTTTCATGATTGGATAACCCATTAATAAAGCTCACATGTAAGGGGGTTAAATTTTTTTGGAAAAAAGAGTGTGAAGAATGTTTTGAAGAACTAAAGTAAAGATTTTTCAATGCTCCTATATTTACTCTACCATTGGGGAATGACAAGTTCGTTATTTATAGTGATGCAGCGAAGAAAGGACTTGGTCATGTCCTTATGCATAATTATAGGGTGATTGCTTATGCATCACGACAGTTAAAAATTCATGAGCAAAACTATCCTACTCATGATCTCGAATTAGAAGCTGTGATCTTTGCTTTGAATATATGGAGGCACTACCTCTATGGTGAAAAATGTGAGATTTATACTGATCACAAGAGTTTGAAGTATATTTTCTCCCAAAAAAACTCAACATGAGGCAAAGGATATGGCTTGAACTACTCAAAGATTATGATTTCATGATAAACTACCACTCAGGGAAGGAAAATAAGGTGGCAGATGCTTTGAGAAGAATGTATCATGGAGTTTTGAACATGATGAGAAGTGAAAGGGATCCTATTTTCATGGATCTAGTGAAGATGGATATGGAAATAACCATGGAAGTTGAAACATCAATACTTCTTCCAATGGCTTCCAAACCATATTTACTAGAAGGGATAAAGAGTTCTTAGACCAGTGATGAAGAGTTTCAAAAGAAGATTAATGTTGTGATTGATGGGAGACTGAATGACTTTGTGTATGAAGATAGAATTTTGAAATTTGGGAAGAGGCTTTGTGTTCCCAATATACCTGATCTAAAAAGGGAATTGTTGGGTGATGCACATAGTTCCAATTTCTCTATAGACCCTGGGAGCACCAAAATGTATAGATACTTGAAGGAACATTTTTTGTGGGACAACATGAAGAAGTAGATTGCTGATTTTGTGTCAAGATGTATGGTTTTTCAACAAGTGAAATCTAGAAGGAAAAAGCCTGGAAGAGTCATGAAACCTCTTCCCAAACCAGAGTGGAAATGGGACAATATTATGATGGACATTGTCATGGGGCTACCAAAGACTCCTAGAAGGAATGATGCAATATTGGTCATTGTTGAATGTCATTCCATGTTAGTACATTTTCTGGCTATAAGGGAAGATTTACCACTTGAACGTCTAGAAAGGCTATATATTAATGAAGTGGTGAGACTTCCTGGAGTACCCCAATCGATTGTTTCTGATCGTGATCCCCGTTTTACTTCAAGATTCTGGAAGAGTCTTCAGAAAGCCATTGATATTGAACTTCATTTGAGAAATGCTTACCACCCTCAAACAGATGGATAATCGGAATAGACTATTCAAACCTTAGAAGACATGTTGAGATCTTTCTCACATGAGTTTCAGGGTATGTGGGATCAATATTTACCTCTCGTAGAATTTTCCGATAACAATAGATTTCATTCGAGTATTCAGATGGCACCATATAAAGCGTTATATTGAAAGAGATTTCGCACACCAACCTGTTGGGATGACGTTGGTGAAAGAAAACTTGTAGTCCCAGAACCGGTGGAGGGAATGATGGAAAAGGTGAAGGTAATCAAAAACCACATCAAAGATGCTCAAAGTAGGTAGAAGAGATATGATGACAACCGAAGAAAGGATTTGGAATTTTAGGTGGGAGATCATGTTTTCTTGAAGGTATCTCCATGGAAGGGAGTTATACATTTTGGAAAGAAAGGTACATTGAGTCCCAAGTAAATCAGTCCTTTCGAAATTCTATAACGAATTAGGGCTGTAGATTACCGTTTGGCAATGCCTCCAAATCTCTCCAAAGTTCATGATGTGTTCCATGTATCACTATTGAGAAAATACATGCCTGACGCAACGCATGTACTCAGCTATGAGGAATTAGAACAGGAACCCGATCTGTCTTACTGTGAAGAGCCCTTCAGGATTGTTGATATGAGAGAACAAGTAATGAGAAACTGGACGACTCATCTGGTAAAAGTTTTGTGGAGAAACCATAAGATGGAAGAGGCAACGTGGGAATCCGAGGAACTTTTGATGAAGAACCACCCGAGTCTTTTCCTGCGGTACTATTCTATAAATTTCGAGGACGAAATTATTTCAATTAGGGGAGAATGTAACAACCCAAGCTTCCACGGTACACTTCCCTTTGAATATTTTAGTAGCGTGTGTTTTACTCAACTTCGAGTTCTAACACACACACCACAACCAATCAAACTAGCCGTTATGAATATTAATACCCACTTTTTGAACTTTTATAAATTTTATCTCTCAAAATTGACTTAATTTTTGGATTTGGAATATCGAAATTATACTAGTGTAATATTTTCGAACTTTTTGGATAAAATTTATATTTTGATGAATAGTGAAAATTACAAAATTTTAATTAAAAACAACTTTTTTAATTGAAATAATTAATAGTGATAAATTTTGAATTTGGGTGGTTTTAAAGTATATTTAGAATATATATTTACCATTTAATTAAATTATTATCATTTGACATAATTTCACAATTAAACTGAACATTAACAAGTGTCAATCTTTTGATAGTTATTATCTCTAAAAAACAAGCTTTTTGTTTTAACAACGGGAATTAATTTTAAATTAATTTTTTCCACTTCTATGTTTTGAATTTAGAAAAATTGATTCCATATTTGGAATCAGGATGTCCAAAATGTGTAAATAGGTAACTTTAATTTTTAGACATTTTGAATAATTATTTCGGTAAATATTTTATTTACCATGGTTAAAGGGTAAATCTGGTACATAAGGGTAAAAAAATAATATTATTATAATAATAAATTACCATAAAATTTATCCTAACATTATTGGTTGATTAATTTCCGACCATGGGATACATTGGGTCGATTTTGGGACCCCATGGAGCCACTTGTAAGTGATAATGTCACTATATTAATTAAGTTAAAATAAATACAAAAATGACATAAGCATATATCTTTTAGAAAAACAATTTTAACAAAGGGTTATATGTGTTGGATTTTAGACTATAAATATTCATTATAAATATAAAAACATTTCCTACATAATTTTATTTTATTTATAATTTTTAGACATTTAATAACTAATATTATTTTTGACACTATAAGAATGTAGTATTTTTCTTATTAATGAAAGAATCAAATAATTCGTATTATAGAAGTTAAAATTAAAATAATTTAATTTTTTGATGACATCCATGAATTTTATTGCTTAATATGATATTATAGGATTTCTTAATGGAATTTGGTTCGAATTAATAATGTTGTTAAGACTTTAACAAAAATCAATTATTGAATAGTGTCAAAATTCACAAAAAAGAGTTTTTAAAATAAATATTATATTTTTAATTGATATTAAATTCCTAAAAATCTAATGATCGGCCAAGAGACTTATATTAGGATAGGTGTATCATTAATGGACCACTTGGGGGTCACTTGGAGGTATATAGTAAGTTAATTAACTATATAATATAAAAATACAAAGGGACACGGTAAGTGTCAAACTAATTAACATAGAGTTAAAGCTAAAACATAAGGTTAATATAATAACCCAAACCTGTATAAATTGTATTGTTTGAGTGTTTTTAGACCCATCCCCACCTTAATCTATAAATAATACACTTTGGAGCCATTAGAAACCGAATATGAATTTATTATAAAATAATATTTCTAGCTTTTACAAAGGTGCCCCTCACCCCTCTTATAAAAGGGCACTCCACCTTCTCACTAATTCACATATTCAAAGCCTTTTCTCTCGGCCAAACCATGCCCAAATACTCTCTAAACTTCCCTAAATTCAACCTAGAGGCCTTATTTTGATTAGAAATCCAACCTGAGGATCCCTTTTGATCAAATAAAAAGGAAGAACCCGAAGAAGAGGTAATGTTTTCACCACCCTTTTTCAAGTTCCTTTCTTCTTCAACTTCTTATTTCATTGTTATTCCCATTATAAAATAATTACTCTAGTATCTTATATATACTTTGATTTTATTATAAATATTGTACAACCATATTCATTATTCTATCAATCCTTTGAATGACATGTCACTATACGTGTGTGCGTACGACTTACCGTCTCCACGTCATGGTGTAATTGTTATTAAATAAATTATTATTTGGATGGTTATAATAATGATGTGTAATTCATGTAAATAATAAATATAACATGATAATTATTCTGTATATATGATATATCATCCAATTATATATTATTTTAATATCAAAAGAATGATATTGTCGCTCGTGCATATGTACAGACTACTGTCTCCATGAACGTGATGAGATTCATTCCCCATCATATCCATTGAAGACTAATTCTCATTTAATGATTAAAAATAAATTTCAAGGACTTGATATCATTATGGATATGAATAATATACAACCTATACATGATAAAAATGACTTATGTAACAAAATGTATAAAAGAAAACATGTAAATTAAGACCCAAAACAATGATAATACTACGATATTATTAACAAATCAATGTTAAAAGATCATATATGATATAATAATTATGTATATGGTTATTTTATAATTTAATAAAAAATTAACTATTATACAGGATGTTAACAAACCATAGACTAAGGAAAATTACAAGGTAAGGGTTATTTCACAATCTCGTTATTATCAGAGTTTGTTTATATGTAACTATCTACTGGGACCCCTTTATCATCCACATCCATGTTTCTTAAAAATGTATTTCAAAATATTCTTGCTATTTTACAGAATATGTTTTAATGTCATTTATACCCTTGTTTTACTTTTAATAAGATGTTTATAAAAGAATCTTTCCGTCTTTTTCCAAACAAGGTCCATTTTAACCTTTTCAACAGAATTAGGGTAAGAATGTATTTTTTTAACTTATACAACAGGTGATGCTATTTTCTACCATTATAAAATCATAGAAGCTTACCTTAAAATATTATAAGAATATTTTCAAAGTAAAATATTTATATTATAATTATGTGACTTTTAAATTATTTCAAAAAAAGAGATATTTCTCTCAAATAGTTTTGATTTCATCTTTGTCAACATCCTTTGATGGATTTTAAGCTTCTTTGAAGATTGTTTATTATGATACAAATCTTCCAAATTTTATTGATGGTTTTGTGATATGTTTGACTATGAATGTTTTATTTTTATACCATTCATGGTTTATGGTAAAAGTATTGACATTTCGTATGCTAGTTTTAATACGAATGTTTATGTTATGTTTAAACCTGTTCATATGAGGCATGCATTGGATTTAATAAGTGACGGGTGGAGCCCACTATAACTCCTCAATGCATCGGTTGGTCTCATGAGACAGACTAGTGTCTTGGCACAAGCCCTTGACAAAATCGTATTTGTAGTCTTGGCACGAGGCCTTGACTATGTGGTTATGATAGTCTTTCATTATGCATTCCATCATTAGGAAAGTGGTTATTGATATTGCATATGATTATTCGACTAGTAGAATATCCATGTGAATAATTATATGGAATTATTTCATTTTATTTCTTCCATATTATGCAGAAGATCATGTTTTAGAAGGGTTTTATTTTAGTTATACTTTGTCGTAAATATTTATGCATATTTATGAAAGTTTCCGCTATAATGTTATCCTTACTGTGCATTTGATCTCACCCCTTTCTATGTTTTATTTTTCCTTGGATGTGAAGAAGTATTTTATGAATGACCTGTAGGGATAGTATGAGGGGATAAGAGTGTGGACTATATAGACTATATTGTTGTAGTTTTCATTTTATAATGTAATGTAAACTTTATGAATGTATCTAGTGTTTCCATGGCTACTAAACTAATCGGTCTTTTAAGACTAGATCATTCTTGTGATCATGCCAATGTTATGTAATAATGCACTGACTCTGGGAAACTTGGGTCGGGGTGTTACAATTGTTATTATGATTATGTTTTTAGGCTGAAAAGTGGTAATATAATTCTTATGGATATTCTAAATTTTCTCCTCTTGTAGTTATGTCATTAAAAAACATGTTTCCATTTATTCTTAGACATTTATGTTCTCAAGAGTTAAAAAAGAATATTTTTATGAAAATATATTTTTCTCATTATTTTGTTGTAAAACCCTAAGCTTCCACAATATGTTTTCATTTCAATAATGCAATAGATAAAATTGTACGCAACTTTGAGATTCTAACACACCGCGACCAATCAAACTAGATGTTATGATAGTAGTACCAACATATTGAAATTTTATAAATTTTATTTTTCAAAATGGACTTCATTTTTGAATTCGAAATATCAAAAATAGCTTAGGGTGAATTTTTGGGATTTTTCTGAAAACATTCAATTTATGATGAATAGTGAAAACATTGTGTTATTGGTTAAAACCGAATTTTTAAATTAAAAATTTATTTATTTTATTTGAATTTATTTTAGGTCAAAATAGAAAAATAATACCTATATATGTTCAATTTAATTAATTAGATTCATTTTATAATATGTTTAAATATATAAAATTTTAATTTAACTTTTTACCATCTTTTACCCACATCTTAGGAGCATTTACAAATTTGCATAAATATAATTTTACCACTTCTATGAGTTTAATTTCAAAAATATGAGAGAAGTAGTTTATATAAATAGGTATTATGTGTCTCAATAACATGAAAATAATTGTTTTTGAATATTAACTTTTGACATTTATTTACCACGGTCAAAAGTAAACAGGGTAATTTGGTCCATATGGATTAGATTAAGACATTTATAATTATTTTATTTAAATAAGAGTTAAAAAAGATATATTCAATGTTTAATGACTAAACCATTTTTCTATATGGTTAAAAAAATATATATTCTATAATAAATATTCATTATAAATAATTAATGATTTCATACATAATGGTATTTTATTTATAATTTTTAGATATTACATAATTTAATTTATATATGACATAATGAGGATGGAGTAATTACCATATTAATGAATGATTTAATTAATTGATGTTATAAATATCCAAATAAATTTAATTTGATAATTTTGATGAATTACACTAATTTTATAGGTTAATATGACATGATCAGGTTGACGAAATATTTTTTTTTAAGTAAGCATCCTGTTATGATTTTCACAAAAAGCAAATACTAAATAGTGTCAAACCTGATAAAATTGAGTTTTAAAAAAATACTATATTATTAATTGATATAATATTCTTAAAAATATTAGGTTCTTCCAAAGGACATAAATGAGGTTATATATATTAACAATGAACCACCTGGGGTTCTCTTGGATTTTTATAGTAAATTTATTAACCATATAATATATAAATACAAAGAGACATGGTAAATGACAAACTTTTAAACTAAGAGTTTAATGTAAATGATAAGGTTAATATGTTGACCTAAACCGGTATAAAACCTATTTTTTGTGAGGTTTGAGACCCATAACTACATTATCCTCTAAATAAATTATTTTGGAGCCATTAGAAACTGAAAATTATTTTATTATAGAATAATATTTCAAGCTTTTCCTAAAGTGACCTGCACCTCAATTATAGAAGGGTACTTCCACTTTTATTACTTTCACACAACCAAATCTATTTGACTCAGCCGACCACTCCAAAAATATCATTCCAACTTTCCTGCTTTCATCATATAGGCCTTACATTGGTCAAAAATCCAACATAAAGAGCCATTTTGATCAAATCAAAAAGAAGAACCAAAAGAAGAGTTAAATGTTTCATCACCTTTTTCAAGTTCTTTTATTCTTCCACATCCTCTTTATTTGTAGTTTCCATTATAAAATAACAACTCCTGTATCTTTTACATACTCTTATGTTATTTGAAATATGGTACTACTATATTTGTTATTATATTCATCCTATAAATGACGAGGTCAACATCTGTGCGTACGTACAACTTACTGTGTCCACGTTGTGGTGTGGTTTGTTATCCAAATATTTCATTATTTTTGATGGGTATAATAATGAATATAACTGATTTAAATAATAAATATTACATTTTAATGATTATTTATATATGATATAAAATCCAATTACATATGATTTCCCCATCAATATAATGATATTGTAACTTGTTTGTACGTATAGATGACCAACTGCATGAACGCGATGAGATTCATTCCCCATCATATTCTTTCAATAATAATTTTCATTTTATGATTAAAAATAATGTTTATGAACATAATATTATTCTATATATGAATAAAATACATCCAATCCATAACAAACCTGGCTTACGTAACTAATCATATAATGGAAAATGAATCAGTTAACACCCAAAACGATGATAATACTAAAATATATCATTAACAAAGAAATATTATAAGGTCATATATGATATCATATTTATGTATATAGTTAATACATTATTTAATAAAAATTATATAACTATTATAAAAGAGTATAATTTACCCTCGACCAAGGAAACGTACGAGGTAAGTGTTAATTTTACAATCTCTTTATTATCCGAGGATATTTTTACGTAAGTATCTACTGGGACCTCTTTATCATCCACATCCATGTTTTCATAAAAATATAAATAGAAATATTTTTACTATTTATTATAATATTGTTTAAAGTAATTTATAACCTTTTTTACTTGATATGTTTTGAAAGGAATCTTTACGTCATATTCCAAACCATGTACATTAGAACCTTTTCGACAAAATTAAGGTAAGACTGTCTTTTTTTACTTTTACGATGGGTGTGGCTATTTTGTGCCATTATATCATCGTAAAAAAATTCCATAAAAGCCTATAAGAATATTTTAAAAATAATTTTTTTCTTTTAAAATTATATTACCTCTAAATGATTTCAAAATAGAAATAGATATTTCATTAAAAAGTATTCATTTCATCTATGTCAACATCTTTTGAAGGATTTTAAACATGTTTGATGTTGATTTATTATGATACAAAACATCCATATTGTATTGAAGGTTTTGTGATAAGTTTGACTGTGGATGTGTTATTTTTACACAATTCATGGTTTAGGGATAATGTATTGACATTTAATATGCTACTTTCGATATGAATGTTCACGTTCTATTTAAACCTTTTCATATGAGGAATAAATTGGACTTAAATGTGATTGGTGGAACCCGATATAGCTCTTCAAAGCATCGGTAGGTCACATGATACAAACTGCCATATTTTCACATGGCCTTGACAATATATTCTTTGTAGTCTTGTCACAAGGCCTCGAATATGTGGTTATGATGTTTGGAATTATGTATTTACATAATTATGAAAGTGAATATTGATACTACATGTGATAATTCAACTAGTATAATATCCATGTGAATAATTATATGGAATTATTTTATTTTATATTTTCCATATTATGTTAAAGTCTAAGTTTAAAAGTCTTTTGTTTTAGTTTTCTACATTTCGTTAAATTTTTATGCTTATTTATGAATTTTTTGCTATATTGTTATCCTTACTGAGCATCTGCGCTCACTCCTTTATATGTTTTATTTTTCCCAGAATGTGAAGATGTATTTTATGGTTTAACTACAGGGTTTGGATAAGGATATAAGTGTGTTCAAAAGGGTACAAAATGTAGTTGATGTTTTTATTTTATGATGAAATGTAAAACTTATGAATGTATCTATTACTTCCACAACTACTAAATTGATCAGTCATTACTGATTTGATCCCTTGTGATCATTCCAATGTTCTGTAATAGTACACCGACTCTGGGTAATGGGGGTCAGGGCATTATAGTTGGTATCAGAGGAAGTTTTATAAACACATTAAAAACGATATTTAAAAAAACTCTGATGAGAGAAAATTACCCTAAGATAGACATTGAGGATTAGTATAGAAGATTTTTTTAGATTTATGGTATTGTAGATATTTTGTGAGTTTTCCAAGAAATACATCCCTGTCTGGATACAACCAGGTTGAGGCTGCTCTAGCACATATGTAACTAGGGGTGAAACCTGAAAACACCACTTTGAGCTAGACTCGAATGGGAACCAGTGCATAGCGACGAGACTTGTTCCACTCTTGATTACGACACTCTCAGGGGATAGGCTTAGGATAATATTAATTTTCATTATAAACCATTATGAAGGTTTTATGAGTATAAACTTCCTAAAAGAAATTTTTTTATGATTATGGTTTATATCCATAAACTAGTCAATCTATGTTATGTGTTTTACAAGTATGGAATTATGTATTGTGATTCATGAACATATCTAGTGTATTCAATTTTATAGAAATGGTCCCGAGTGTAAGGAATGGAGGCCATATAAATGCACATAATTTATTTAAGGACTTCCATCCAACTCAAGATAATTATAGTGAATCCAGTGATGCAACTAGTGCTGATCAGCTTATCACCATACTGGGAAAACTCACCCAGGTTATGAATAATATCCTTACCCATATGGAGCACCCTGAAACACAACGTCGAAGATAACTTCTAGACTGATTCATGAGAAACAGCATCCAACCTTCAATGTGAGTAAAAATCCATTCGTAGCTTAGCAATGGATAAAATCTACAGAGGAAATTTTTCATACTTTGGGGAGTAATGAAAGGGGAAAAATCCATGGAAGTTTATCGCCTTACGAGACATGCAGATCAATGGTGGTAATTAATCCAAAAAACAAAGGAAGATGAATAAGTATCAAAAATGGAATGGAGGGAGTTTAAAGATATTTTCGTGGAAATATACTTTCCTCGTGACCATCGAGAATATATGGAATGAAAATTTCTGAGTCTGAGATAAAAGGAGGAATAGAATATCACAAAAAATGAGGCTAACTTTACAAGTTTATCAAGGCTTGTAGAAGATTATATATGTAACCCCAGGTATAATATTGAACGATTATTTGATGGGTTAAAACTAGTTCTCCATTGAGAATTATTTTGACAATCCATCGCATCATACAAAAATATTGTCTCATGCGCTATCAAGATAAAAAAAGAATTCTCAAAGCCTTACGACTTTAAAGAAAATAAAGAGAGAAATAGATCTATTGAACACACTAGAAATTGAAATAAGTTGAAGAAGGTAAAAGTTGAATATCCATCCTCTGGTAAATGTTTGAAGAAACACCCCAGTACATGCCTGAAGGGAATGGGAGTCTATTACAAGTTTGGTGAAAAAGTCCACCAAGCTCATGATTGCAAGGGGAAGAAAGAGGCAGACAACATTGAATGCTACAATTGTAGAGAAAAGGGGCATTATTCAAATGAATTTCAAAAGAGCCAAGGGAAAGTACCTCATAAAATTACAAGGGAGCACAAACAATCTTATGTAATCACTACTGCTGAGGTTGAAGCTCAAAAATATGTGGAGGCTGATAATTTAATGGTTTCCTCAAGTTTATCCAATTCATTATTTGAATCTTTATCATCACATTGTTTCATATATTCCTAGTTTTCTAATAAAATTATATATTTTTAATTTTACATAACAAGGTAGTTTTCAATCAAAACACCTAAGGAAATCAGTACCCATTATGGAATATAAATGTTCTTTATCATCTGATCACATCGTCATACCAATGATTGAATTTCATATAATACTTGGAATGTATTAGATTTCAGACTATGATGAGAAAATTTATTTTAAGAAGTAATAAGTTACAATTTTTGATCATGATAAGGAGTACATTATCATTAGAGAAGAAACATCACCACCATATTCATATCTAGATCCACCCCCAGTAGCTCTACTAAATTCAATTATTGGGGAGGAAGATAATGAAATAACTATGGGAGAGGAAAAGAATGTTCAAATAGAGGATGTACCTATAGTGAAATAATATGTTGACGTGTTTCCATAGGATTTATCTGGACATCCTCCGGGATGAGAAATTGTGTTTTTTATTGATTTAATTCCTCGTTCATGGCCTATGTTGAAGACCCATTATGGAATATACACATTGGAATTAGGGGAACTAAATAAAATATTATAGGAATTGAGTAACAAGGGGTTTATTCTCCCATGTGTTTTACCATGGGAAGCCCATATCCTTTTTGTTAAAAAGAAAGACAGATCTATGAGGTAGTGCATTGACTACATGGAGATCAATGCTATAACAATAAAGAACTAGTATCACCTACCTCTAATTGATGATTTATTATACCAACTTCATGGAGCTCAATATATTTCAAATATTTAACTTTGATCTAGATATCACCAGTTGTGTGTGAAGAAGGATTCTGAAAACATTATTTTTAACTAGGTAAGTGCATTTCGAGTTTACAGAAACACCCTTTGGGAAGACAAATGCACCCTCTATCTTCTTGGATCTAATGAATAGATTTTCAAGAATATTTTTGAAGAAATTTTAGTGTTATTTAATGATGATATCTTGGTATACTCGTAAAGCTACAAAGATAATGAAAATCAATTGCGCATTATTCTAAAGACCCTTAGAAGAAATGAATTATATGGTATGTTTAGCAAGTATGAATTTTGGCTTCAGGAAATTTTTTTTGGCCATATTGTCTCTAAGGATGGAATCTCTTTTGATCCTTCAAAGACCCAGGAAATCAAAGAATGGACAGCATTTATGTGTATAACTGAGGTATGCCATTTTATTGGTCTAGCTTGTTATTATCGACGGTTTGTCCATAATATTTTCCTATTCCCTAACCTATTAACCATGCTCACACATAAAGATGTTATATTTGTTTAGACCAAAGAGTGTAAATAATTTTTTTATGAAGAACTAATGTGAAGATTAGTCAATTATCCTATCGTGATTCTACCATCAGGGAATGATGGGTCTGTTGTTTATAGTGATGCTTCAAAGAAAGGACATGGTTGTGTTCTTATGCAGAATGATTGATTTATTTCCAATGCATCATGACAGCTAAAATTTCATGAAAAAACCTATCGCACTAATGATCTTGAGTTATAATCTATAATCTTTTCTCTAAAAATTTGGAGACACTATCTCTATGGTGAAAATGTGAGATTTGTACTGATCAAAATAATTTTATGTATATTTTCTCACAAAAAACCCATCATGAAGCAAAGGTAATGGCTTTAACTACTCAAGTATTATGGTTTCACTAAACACTACCACCCATGAAAGGTAAATAAGGTGTAAGATGCTTTGATTAGTAAGTATCAAGGAGTTTTAAACAAGATGAGAGTTGAAAATGATCAAATTTTAATGGATCTAGTAAAGATGGATATTGGAATAACCATAGAAGGTGAAACATCAATTATTTTTCAAATGGATTCCAAACCATCTTTACAAGAAGGGATAAATAGTTCTCAGACTGATGATAAGGATTTTCAAAAGAAGATTAAATCGGTAAATGATGGGAGATTGAGTGAATTCATATATGAAGAAGGAATATTGAAATTTTGGAAGAGGCTTTGTGTTACTGATATACCTGATCCAAAAAGGGAATTGTTGAATGATGATAATTGCGCCAATTTCTCTATAAACCCTGGTAGCACCATGATGTATGGAGATATGAGGGGAATATTTTTTTTGTGACAATATAAAGAGGGATATTACTGATTTTGTGTCAAGATGTATGGTTTGTCAACAAGTTAAAGCTAGAATGCAACACCATGGAGGAATCATGAAACCTCTTCTCATACCTGAGTTTAAATAAGAAAATATTATAAGGGACTTTTTCATGGGGCTACCAATGACTCCTAGAAGGGAATGATATAATATGGTAATTATTGATCGTCATACCAAGTCATAACATTTTCTTAGTTTAAGAGAATATTAACCACTTGAAACATTTGGAAAGACTATATATTAATAAAGTTGTAAGAATTCATGGAGTAACTCTATCAATTGTTGATGATCTTGATCCCCATTTTACATCATGATTCTATAAAAGTCATCAGAAGGCTCTAGATACTGAACTTCATTTGAGCACTACCTACCACCCTCAAACCGATGGACAATCAAAATGGACTATTTAAAACATAGAAGAAATGTTGAGATCTTTCTCACATGACATTCAATGTATGTGTGATCAATATTTACCTTTAGTAGAATTTTCCTATAAGAATAGATTCCATTCAAGTATTCAGATGGCACCATATGAAGCGTTATATGGAAATAGATATCGCACACCAACTTATCGGGATGATGTCAGTAATAGAAAACTCGTAGAACCAGAACATGTTGAGGAAACAATGAAAAAGGTGAAGGTTATCTAAACCAAGATAAAGGTTGACCAAAGAAGGAAAATGTGGTATCGTGATAACTAAATGAAGGATTTGGAATTTATAGTAAAAGACCATTTATTCTTGAAGGTATCTTCATGGTAGGGTGTTATACATTTCAGTAAGAAGGGTAAATTGATTGTCTGGTACATCGGACCTTTCAAAAATCTAGAACGAATTAGAGTTGTAGATTATCATTTGGCAATGTCTCTACGTCTCTCCAATGTTCATGATGTTTTTCACATATCACTATTGAGAAAACACATGCCTAACCAAATGCATGTACTCACCTATGAGGAAATTGAACTAAAACCTGATCTGTTATATTGTGAAGATCCTATCTAAATTCTTGATGCAAGAAAACATGTTCTGAGAAAACGGACGACTCTTCTGGTAAATGTTCTATGGAGAAACCATTAGATGGAAGAGGCAACATGGGAACCCGAGAAACAAATGACGAAGAACCACCCGAATCATTTTATGTCGTAATATTCTATAAATTTTGGAGACAAAAATAATTTATGAAGGGGAGAATGTAAAACCCCAGGCATCCACGGTACATTTCCCCTTGAATAATGCAATAGCTTGAATTGTACGAAACATATAGATTTCAACACACCGTCACCAATCAAACAGGCTGTTATGAATAGTAATACCCACATTATGAAATTTTATAATATTTAATATTTAAAATTAAATTCATTTTGTAATTAGGTATATTGAAATTATCTTATGTTTAATTTTTCATATTTTTCTGAATACATTAATTTATTGATAAATCGTGATATACACTGCGTTATTAGTTAAAACCATGTTTTTTATTTAAATATTAATTTATTTAAATTAAATTTATTTTAGGTCAAAATAGATACATAAATACTATATAATTTCAATGTAATTCATTGGAGTCATTTTATAATATGTTTTGATATATAAGAATTTTATTGAACTTTTTACCGTCTTTTACCTACCTCTTATGAGCATTTGCAAATTTTCATAAAACATAATTTTACAGATTTTGTGTGTAAATTTCAAAATCCAAGAGGCATGTTTGATATCAATAAGTAATGTTCAGTTCAATAAGATGAAAGTAATTTTCTTGAATAGTAACTTTTGACTTTTATTTACCACAATTGAAAGTAAATAGGGTAATTAAGGGAAAAAATGATATCATAATTTCCCTGACACAAGTCCTAAATCTATTGGATAAGTTTTATTCAACCAAAATAAACCATATGAACAAAATATGACCCCATTTGGTCCACATGGATTAGGTTAGGACATTAATTATTATTTAATTTAAATAAGAGTTCAAAGAGTCAAATTCAATGTATAATAACTAAACCATTTTTAATATGGGGATAAACACAATAAAAATTCAACAATAAATATTCATTATAATTAAAAAATGATTACATACATAATGGTATTTTATTCATAATTTTTTTATTAAATAATTTTATTTATTTATGACACAATGATGATATAGTAATTACCTTATTAATGAATGACTAAAATAATTGATATTATAAATATCTAATTAAATGTAATTTAATATTTTTTTTGAATTCCACTAATTCTCTAGGTTAATATGAAATTATTGAGTTGATTAAATATTTTTTTTAGTATTCATGCATTTATGGTTTTCACAAAAACCAAAAACTAAATAGTGTCAAACTTGACATAATTGAGTTTTTAAAATAAATAAAATATTATTAATTTATACAATATTCCTAGAAATAAAAGGATAAGAAAAAGTAAATATATATGGTTATATATATTAATAATTAACAACTTGGGGTTCTCTTGGCTTGTTATAGTATATTCATTAATCATAATATATAAAAATTTAAAGAGACATGGTAAATGAAAAACTATTTATCTAAAAGCTAAATCTAATAAAAAAGGATTATGTGGTGACCTAAACCTATATAAAATCATATGGTTGAGATTTTTTAGACCCATCCCCACTTTATCCTTTAAATATAACATTTTTGAGTCATTAAAAACTGAAAATGAGTTTATTATAAAATAATATTTCAAGCTTTTCCAAAGTGAACCTTACCTCTCTTAGAAAATGGTACTTCCTCTTCTCTTAATTTCCTACCTCCAAATCTATTTGGGTTGGCCAAAAACTGCCCAAATATCCTCTCAAAATTCCTCCCTTCATTTTAGAGGCCTTTCATTGGTCATAAATTAAACTTAAGGAGCTCTTTTGATCAAATCATAAAGAAGAACCTGAAGAAGAGTTAAATATTTCATCACCTCTTTCAAGTTAATTTCTTCTTCCACTTCCTCATTCTTTGTTGTTTCCATTCCAAAATAAAAAATCTAGTATCTTATATATACTTTAATGTTTTTATAAATATGGTAAAACCATATTCATTATTCAATCCATCGTATAAATGACAAAGTCTCCATGTGTGCGTACATACAACTTTCCATCACCACGTTGTGGTATAGTTTGTTATTCAAACACTTCATTATTTTGGATGGGTATAATAATGAATATAACTGATGTAAAAAAAATATAACATGTTAAGTATTTTGTATATTTGATATACCATCCAATTACATATTATTTCACCATCAATATAATGATAGTGTCGCTTGTGTGTATGTACGGATTACCGTCTCTATTAATGCGATGAGATTCATTCCACATCGTAATATTTCCATACTAATTTTCATTTTATGATTAAAAATAATTTTTATGAACATAATATCATTTTATATATGATTCAAATAAATTAAATCCATAACAAACCTGTCTTACATAACCAATCATATACAATAAAATGAATCAGTTAATAGCAAAAATGATGATACTACTGAAATATTATTAACTGAGCATTATTAAAGGGCCATATATGATATCATATTTATGTATATAATTCTGGTATAATTTATAAGAATTATTTAACTATTATATAGGAGGATAACATACCCCTGGCCAAGGAAAATTACAAGGTAAGGGTTAATTTCACAATCTCTTTATTATCAGAGGTTGTTTTTACATAAGTATCTACTAGGACATCTTTATCATCCACATCTGTGTTTCCCTAAAAATGTAAGTCAAATTTTATTTAATATTTACTATAATATGGGTTAAAGTGATTTATACCCTTATTTTCTATATATGTTTTGAAATAAATCTTTCCGTCATTTTCCAAAAAAGGTACTTTATGAAATTTTCGACAAAATTAAGGTAATAATGTATTTTTTTAACTTATAGAGTGGGTGTGGTTATTTTCCGCCATAATATAATCTCCAAAAAGTAGCTTACAAGCATATAAAAAAATTCAAAATAAATTGTTTCTTTATTAATTATATGACTTTTAAATGATTTTAAAATAGAAAGAGATATATCTCTAAATATGTTTTCATTTCATCTATTTCAACATAATTTGACAGATTTTATGCTTGTTTATTATTGATTTATTATCATAAAAAATTATATTGTATTGATGTTTTTGTGATATTTTTGACTGTGGATGTGTTATTTTTACACCATTCATGTTTTATGGATAACATATTGACATTTCGTATGTTATATTTAAAAAAATGATTATGTTATGTGTAAAAAATTTTCATATGAGAATTAATTGGACATGGTATGTGACAAGTGGAGCCCACCATAGATCCTCGATGCATCGTTAGGTATCATGAGACAAACTATTGACGTGGCAGAATGCATTGAAAAAATCTTATTTTCTGTCTTGGAACACTACCTTGACTATGTGGTTATGAATTTTGTCATTATGCATTCCATCATTATAAAAGTGGCTATTGATATTTCATGTTATTATTAGACTAGTAGAATATCCATGTGAATATTTACAAGGATTTTTTTATATATATTTTCCATATTATGATGATGTTTATGTTTAAAAGGCTTTTGTTTTATTATTATACATTGCCTTAAATCATTATGCTTATTTATGAAAGTTTTCTCTGTATTGTTATCCTTACTGAGTATCTAAGCTCACCCCTTTCTATGTTTTATTTTTTCTAGTATGTGAAGATGTATTTTATAGTTGACCTGCAGGGATAGGCTAAGGATATAAGTTTGTTTAAAAGGGGGGGAAATGATGTTTATTTTTTTATTTCATGATGTAAGTTAAAACTTATGAAAGTATCTAGTACTTCCACGGAAAATAAACTGATCAGTATTTTGGGATTTGATCCCATATGGTCATGCCAATGTTTTGTAATAATTCACCGACTCTGGGTAACTAGGTTCGGGGCATTTCATTTGTCAATTGTGAATTTTCTTCCATGTACATTTTTTCATAAAATGATTTAATGTAATTTTTTACTAATAATTATTGATTGTTTAAATAAATTATTGAGCAAGTTTTAATTTTTATAAAATATTTTCAGATGAATCTTATATACATTTTCAAAACATGGTCTATTTGGTTTTTACATAAAATGTGAATGGAATATTCATTTTAACATGTATGATGTGAATAAAGTTTCCCACTTTTATGACCACCCAATGTTTGAATGTTTCACTTATATGTTACAATGTTTATTTTAAATGGAAGGTGTTTTCATTATGAATTTTTCAATTTTATATTTTTTTAGAGAACAATCTTCAATGGGAAATTTTTATTTTCCCTCAAAAAAGTTTTAAATGATATTTGAAGAATCATTTATAAAATTACATTGTTATTTTCAAAGAAGCTAATTTTAAATTATTTCATGTTAAAAAAATTATTTAAATATTTGAATGTTTATTATCCTAAAAAATGTCCCATGTGATTTTTCTGAATCATTTTCATCTATGATGAAATATTTAGAATTTACATATGAATTATTGGGGTTATTATCCAATGATACTTTTATTATTATTTTTCTAAATTAATTATGCTTATAATGAAAATCTATTCATGAAACCAATTTCACTTCCCTATGTATTTCCATTATAAAATTTTTTCAAAGATCATTTATTTTCCCATGGGATTAGTTAATACAAAATGATGAATTGTTTATTAAACTAGTTTTTTTCCATTGTTTTTTCTATTTATTACAATTTTTTGAATTCTATTTATTTTCATGGGTTATGATATATGATCTTCTAGAATGAATATGTATAATTTTAATTATCTGATAGATTAGACCAATATCTCCCTCCAATTAATTTGGAAAAGATTTATACCAAATGATATAATTATGAATGGAATGGATAGTGAATCTAGATTTTCCAGGTAATATGCCAACTATGATAGTAATGGGAGTCCACCCAGATTTCTAATATAGTTTATGTAGTGAACCTAATTAGATATGTTAGTGTTAATATTGATCATTTACTACTATGATGGTTTGGAGAGTTATAAGATTCAACAATGATAGTATTATATGTTAATACATGAATACTAAGGACTAATTTTCTTTTCTTATGTGTATAAGGACCCAGCCTTAAACATATCTTTATATTGAATTAAATGAATAATTAACATTGAGGATGTTTTCAGGTTTAGAGTTTTATAGAATTAGAACATAACTACTACATCTCAAAAGATTACAAAGTAGAAACATCTACTAAGTTTCCATAGAATAAAAAACTCTTAAAAAGAAAAAATTTTAGTTCCAAGTTTTATATAGCATTACTTTCCCTTGATCCCATCCTTGACTCTATTCCACATTAGGTCCTGTGAAAAACATTTCAAAAAAACATGGGGTGAGCATAATGAGCTCAGTAAGGGATACACAAAGAATGAAAACTGTTAGTTGATCAAAACAACAAGTAAACCATGTATACTTTATCAAAGTAATACTTTTCACCTTTATGAAGTTGTAAAAACTCTTCATTGAATAAAAGATCATTACTTGCCCTTTTGTAACCAAAAGATTACCATAAAACCCATAAAAAGATCACATAACATATAAAGGTAACTTGGGATATAAACATACTTAAGTGGAATAACCATATGGTCGACTTCCACACATATCACTTAATGGAATAGCCATACGGACAACTTCCATACATGCCTAATGGAATAGCCATACGGCCAAATTATATACCCAATGCATTGGAGGTTATAACGTAACCACTCGTCCTGGTATTCACGGCACCACTCGTCATATGTTTTATCATGTAACCACCCGTCAAATGTCCAAGTACCATTATAAAAATCATATAACATAAAACAAATATAATGGAAAGAAAAAATTTCCACACATTGATCACAATATATCACATAAATATATTGACATAACAAATCCAATATAAAAACCATTTTCAATACCAAAATACATGAAATAGTATATGGTATTTATTTCATTTAAAAAACATTATGGCTTGTTCAGGAAGCCAAAGACCAAATAATACTCGCGGAGGCAAAAAAGGTCGTTGTCACTGAGTACGTTAAGAGAAACATTCCTTTTTTTTTGTTTTGTAAAACGCTTTGTAGAAAATTATTCCTTTAGTATAAAAGTAAAATTCAACTGGGTTTATACACCGTATAAAAGAATGTTGTGTATAAAATGAAATATTCCTCAATGAAAGGAGATTGAGATGAAGTCTCGTACCTCAGGTCCGACTTGACTCGATCATTCTTTAATGTCCTGAATAATAAACTTGATTTAATTTCTACTTGCTTAAGAACCATTTTCAAGTTCATTATTACTTTTATATCACTTATTACCATGTTATAAACATTATGTAATCATTTATGTTAATACTCTTTGTTTTGTCGATATTTGGTTCTTAAGTCGAAAGTGGACTTCTTACAATTACATGTTGTTCGTGTGGTCAAAGGTTCTTTATATCCAGAATGAAATTCCTGATTTTTATATCATATATATCATATATATCCAGCATATACATGTATTTATAATATTAAAAATTAATTTAGAGGTAAGAAATGAAATGCACCGTTCATGGAGACGGTAAGTCGTTCGTACGCATGAACGCTACTTTCATTTCTATTTCGTATTTTTATAGAATGGAATCATAATGATATAAAGTTATATTATAATTCCAGTGTAATATCGTATATAATATCATAAATCCATCCTTTATACATCCCACATATGGTATTAACGAATCAAATCACTTTGAGGGGGCGGTAGTCCGCACTTCCTTAAATGAAGATATCGCGTTTACCCATAATGGAAACCATAAAGGTATGCCCAAAATGAAAAAATACATAAGATTAAGGAAAACATAAACATATTATATATCATATATAAATATAGTGTCATCTTCATGGCCACATTTGAAGGTGTTAAAATAATGTTGAACAATCATCGTTTTGGGGGGCAGAAATTTTCCATCCACGGAAACAGTATGTTCTTTAACCATTAGTTGTAGGTGTGTGTAAGTGTAGCTAGAATCCTTCTTATAACAACATCATAGTATATTTAAGATACTGGAGTGGTTACAAAATAAATTACTAAAAAGAGTTTATGGGGTTGGAGAAGCAAAATAAAACAAAAGGACTCAAGTGAAGACATTACCTTAAAATCGGGTAACTCCCTTTGGTTTGAGCTCAAAGGCTTCCTTGGGAAGACTTATGCCCAAAGTCAGGCTTCAAGGAGTAATATAGGGAAGTTGAGAGACAAAATGGGCAGGGTTTGGATGAGCCAAAGGTTTTGGAAGTGTGGGTAAGGAGGTAGAGATGGGGGCCTTTTATAAGAGGAGAGCAGGGGCACTCTTGGAAAGGTATAAAATGTAACTTTATTTTCAAATGATTTTCAGATTTTAATGGTCCCAAATTGATGTTTTTCGAGGATAAGGTGATAATGGTTTGAAATCCACCCATCCAATATGTTTTGGACTTGTTTAGGTCTTAGAGTTTACATTATCATTCCATTTTATTTAAATCCTTTATTAATGCGGTAATCGCTGCACCATCATCATGTCATAAATAATTTAATAAATTTATGTCTAAAAATTATAAAAAAATATCATGATGTAGGAAATCGTTTTAGATTTCTAAAGAATAGTTATTGTCCAAAAGATCATTTATGTAGACAAAATTAATAATATTTTACTTAGGTGATACATTCTTTGTCACATTTAACATTCTTTAAAAATAAAAAGATAAAAAGTAACTTTCTCATAAAAGTGATTCCATGGGGCCCCCATGTTTGGAACAAGGAATCCCATGGTCGGAAATGAGACAACTAGAAGAATTAGGACACATGTTGTGGTCTTTATGTATTATTATGATATCATTTTATTATCTTTAACTACCGGATTACGCATTAATCAAGATAATTAAAGATAATTACCATCGTTACAATTCATAATGTCCGAAGATAAAAGAGTCTTAATTACATAATTTTGACCTTATGATTCCAAATATGTAATAAATTTTACCAACTTCCAAACACATAACTTGCAATAATTGGTTTAAAAATAATTCCCATTGTGAAAACAAATAGCTTGTTTTTTTGAAACAATATCTATGAAACGTTTGGCATTAGTTTATGACCAATTCCAAAGTGAAATTAATCCGAATGTCCACCATTGGGTTAAATGGTAAAAATATATTCAGATTACACTTTAATACCAATTAAAAAGATAATCTAACCATATAATTAAATTAAATGAAAAAGCAGAATTGATGTAAAATGCAGTATTTTTCACTATTCATTAAAAAAAGAACATTGTCAGAAAAATACCAAAAATTTATCCAATGTAAATTTCAATGTCCCAAACATAATGAATATTTTTATTTTAAAAAATATATATTATTAAATTGTAAAAAGTTTGATTTAAAAATGGTTTTCCATCAAAAGGCAGTAAAAGAATCTTTTAAGAATCTTAGTGTATTCCATGCATAAGATTGTATTTATTTTCATTTTAAGCCTTTAAAACACTATCTTAATCCTTAATAGACATAGATAAAAATATCTATTATTCACTACTTACTTGAGATGTTACATCCTTCCCCCCTTTAGAAAATTTTTTCCCCGCAATTTATTTACTTATCGAATAAATGGGGGTACTTATACCTCGTTGCATTTTCAGATTCCCATGTTCCCTCTTCCATCATGTGGTTTTTCCAAAAAACCATTACCTGATTAATCACCTTATTCCGTAACACTTGCTCCCTGTGGTCAAGAATCTAGACCAATTATTCCTCATAAGATAGGTTATCTTCCAGCTGAACTACCTCTGGACTCAAAACATGAGATGGATCTGGCATATACTTCCTCAACTTTGAAACATGAAAAACATTGTGTACCTGAGATAAACTCGGAGGTAAAGCCACCCGGTATGCAACTGATCCAACTCTCTCCAGAATTTCTTATGGTCTAATGAACCTTGGACTCAGCTTTCCTTTCTTACCAAATTGCATCACACTTTTCCATGGTGAGACTTTAAGAAAAACATGATCACCTACCTCAAAAGAGAGATCCATCCTTCTTTTGTCCGCATAACTCTTCTGCCTGCTCTGAGCTGTTCTCATGTGTTTATGTATTAGCTGAACTTTTTCTACCAACTCTTCTACCAATTCTGGTCCCATTAGCTTCCTTTCACCCACTTCATCCCAAAATGCTGGAGTTCAACAACGCTTCCCATATAATGCCTCAAATGGTGTCATCTATATACTGGAATGAAAAATGTTATTATAAGAAAACTCAACCAAAGAAAGATGTTTGTCCCAACTTCCTGGATAATCCATCGAACAAGCTCGTTTCATATCCTCCAAGGTCTGAATTGTTCGTTCTAACTGCCCATCTGATTGCAGATGAAAAGATGTACTAAAATTTAATTATGTACCCAACGACTTCTAAAGGCCTTTCCAAAAGATAGAAGTAAACCTGGGATCACGATCGGACACAATGGAGAGAGGAACTCCATGTAACCTGAGTATCTCTTTAAGATACAAACCGGAAAGTTGATCTAGGGAAAAATTATCTCGTATAGCAAGGAAATGAGCCGATTTAGTCAAGCGATCAACAATAACCCAGATTGCATTATTACCTCTAGATGTATTCGGTAATCCCATGACAAAATCCATGGATATATTTTCTCATTTCCACTATGGCACTGGTAAAGGCTGAAGCATCCCTTTCAGTAACTGCCACTTTGCTTTAACCTGCTGACAAGTCGAACACTTCATAGTAAAATCAATAATGTCTCTTTTCATTCCATCCCACCAGTAAAACTCCCACAGATCCCTATACATTTTAGTACTGCCATGATGAACTGAAAATGGGGAACTATGAGCCTCACATAACAACTCATTCTTTAACTGTGAATCACCAGGGACACATAATCTCTTCCCAAACATCAAAACACAATCATTATCAATGTTGAATTCAGGAAACTTACCCTTCTGAACCAGCCCTACCTTTTTCTGCAACTCACTGTCTTTCTTCTATGGTTGCTTCATTCTGTTTGATAGGGATTATCTCAATGATACCTGAAACAAAACAGAAGAACTTCCTGCACCATCAACTTCTATGCCAAAGTTCATCAAACCAAAAACCAAAGGATCTCATTCCAAATGTAGCATGTTTAATAAAGCATTACTTTTTCTAATCAAAGCATCAGCGACTTTATTTTCTTTTCCCGGATGGTAATGAATAGTACAATCATAATCCTTGATTAATTCCAGCCATCTCCTCTGTCTCATGTTCAATTATTTCTGAGTGAATATATATTTTAAACTTTTGTGATCAATATATATTTCACACTTTACTCCATACAAATGATGCCTCCAAATTTTAAAAGCAAAAACAATAGCAGCTAATTCCAAAACATGTGTAGGGTAATTCACCTCATGAGTTTTCAACTGACGTAAAGCATAAGAAATTACCTGATCATTATGCATAAGGACACAGCCAAGTCCCTTCAATGAAGCATCACTGTATATAAAAAACTCACCATTCCTGGAAGGAAGTGCCAAAACTAGAGCATTCACCAATCTACTTTTCAACTCCTGAAAACAATCATCACATTCTTTTGTCCAGATGAAATTAACACCCTTACGAGTTAGCTTAGTCATTGGACTAGATAACCTTGAAAAATTTTCAACAAAACTTCAGTAGTAGCTTTCCAAACCAAGAAAACTATGGGTCTTAGTTACATTGATGGTCTTGGCCATTTTCAACAACTTTTTTTTTAGAAGGATCAACAGTTATGCCATCTTTTGAAACAATGTGACCCAGGAATGAAATTTTTTGTAACCAAAACTCACACTTGATGAATTTTCCATATAGTTTCTTTTCTTTTAAGATTTTCAAGATAACCCTTAAATTACTTTCATGCTCCTCTTTACTTTTAGAAAACACAAAAATATCATCGATGAAAACAACCACAAACTTATCCAAGAACTCATGGAAAATTATATTCATAAGTTCCATGAATACAGCAGGTGCATTGGTTAACCCAAAAGGCATAACTAAAAATTCATAATGGCCATACCTAGTACGGAATGCAGTTTTCGGATCGTCTGCTTCTTTTAAATTCATCTGATGGTACCCCGACCTCAAGTCAATCTTTGAAAAATACTGAGCTCCCTGGAGCTAATCAAACAAATCATCGATATCAGGAAAAGGATACTTGTTCTTAATAGTAATATTATTCAAGTCCCTATAATCAATGCAAAGTCTCATTGAGCCATCATTATTTTTAACAAACAAGATAGGAGCACCCCATGGTGATGTGATAGGTCAAATGAAACCTTTATTTAATAACTCCTGCAATTGCTTCTTTAACTCTAAAAGTTCAACTTGAGCCATTCGATAAGGGGGTTTTGAAATTGGCTTAGAATCATGAACTAAGTCAACAGTAATTTCAACTTCCTGATCATGAATAATACCAGGAAACTCATCAAGAAAAACATCAAGATACACATTTACCATATGCACATCATTAATCTGAACAGTTCCTTTATGTTCAAAAATATGTGCAAGGTAACATTTATTTCAATCTTTTACTACTTTCTCAACTTCCTGATATGTTATCAAAATCTAGGGTTCATTCTTGTACACAAACTGAAAATCCTTCTGAAAAGAAACCATTTTAGCTCTGTAGTCAATCTTAGTATGATAAACAGAAAGCCAATCAATGCCCAAAATAACATCAAAATATACTAGAGGAAAAACAATAAGGTTTGCAGGTAGATTCTTTCCACACACAAGGATAAGAAGGTTCTTATAATTCCTTTTTGTCTCAACGTTCCCTCCGGGTGTTTTTACCATAAGTTTAGGGTTCATATCTTGAGATGGAATTTCCAATTTATTAGAAAACTTCTCAGAAATGAAAGAATGTGTAGACCCTGAATCAAACCACACATTGGAATAATCTGAACAAACAAAAAGTTTACCTGATACTACTTCATTCGATGGCCCAACATCTGCTGAAGTTGTTGCAAAGGATTTCACCACCCCATTCTTCTTGTAGTCTGGCTGCTTTCCCCCAATTGATTTCTTCATTGGACACTCGTTTGCATAATGACCCATTTCATTACACTTAAAACATCTTACCGTTGGCTTTTCATTGCCTTCTTGATCATCTTCCTTAAAGTTACGAGCAATATGACCAGACTTACCACACCGAAAGCACTAACCAGAATTGGATAAACATTCTCCAGGATGAATTTTACCACACTTCTCATAGGATGGATATTTTGTTTTCTTACCTCCTTCTTCTTTGATTAATTCCTCCCCTTTTCCTGCCAACTAGAACTCTTATTCTGTTGTTTTTCATAGAACACCCGATAATCAGAAAACTCCATTTCCACCTTCTCCACACATCGAACAAGTTTTTCATAACTTTTGAACTCATGAGAAGCTAAATCCCTTAGATACTTTGGCTTTAACCCTAAGTAAAAAAGTTTTATTTTACTATCAAGACCTCGTATGATGTTTGGAGCGTACCTTGCCAATTGAGTGAACTTTGCTTCATAAGCAGCCACTGAATCATCCTCCTACCTCAATTATAGGAACTGTTTTTCCATTCTAAAACGAACCACCTTAGGAAAATATTTCGCAAGAAACATAACATTGAATTCGTCCCAGTGGATATCCTAAATCTCATCACTATCCCTGATATTTTTTTACCCTCGACCACCACTGATCAGCTTCACCTTCAAAACGGTAAATAGCAAGACTAACCTTTTGATGTTCTGAGCACCCCATGACATCAAAAATCTTCTCCAGTTATTTAATCCACCCTTCACCTTGCACGGGGTCAGATGATCCTCTGAATGATGGGGGATGTTGCCTCATGAAATATTCCACCACTGACATGTTCCTCTGCAGTTGATCTGGATGATCTCGTGCATGGATACAACCACCATTTATAGCCTGAGTCAATCGTGCCATCACTGTAACAAACTGTTCAGTTCCGATTCCGACCATCTCAGGTTGCTGATTTGGAAGGTTGTCTTCCTCCTGATGTAATCCCATCATGGCTGCTTTGTTTTCTCTGTGGAAAACCATTCTGAACATCGAAATATCTTAGGCGAAGCAACATGGTAATCTTTAAATGCTATATCATTTCAGTCATACCATAAATTAACTTATAATTTAACAATTTTCTAACTCCTAAAGTTGTCTAAATCGACCTTGGATACCAACTATAAGGCCCCAGCCTTAAACATCTCTTAATATTGAATTAAATGAATAATTCACATTGAGGATATTTTCAGGTTTAGAGTTTTAGAGAATTAGAACATAACTACTACATCTCAAAAGATTACAAAGTAGACACTTCTACTAAGTTTCCATAAAATAAAAACAACTCTAAAAAAGAAACATGTCTAGTTCCAAGTTTTATATAGCATGACTTTCCCTTGATCCCATCCTTGACCCTATTCTACATTATGTCCTGTGAAAAATATTTGAAAAAAACTTGTGGTGAGAATAAAGAGCTCAGTAAGGGATACACAAAGAATGAAAACTGTTAGTTTATCAAAACAATAAGTAAACCATGTATACTTTATCAAAATAATACTTTTCACCTTTATGAAGTAGTAAAAACTCTTCACTGAATAAAAGATCATTGCTTACCCTTTTGTAACCAAAAGATTACCATAAAACCCATAAAAAGATCACATAACATATAAAGGTAACTTGGGACATAAACATACTTAAGTGGAATAACCATACGGTCGACTTCCACACATATCACTTAATGGAATAGCCATACGGCCAGCTTCCATACATACCTAATGGAATAGCCATACAGCCGACTTCCATACCCAATGATTTGGATGTTATAACATAACCACCCATCTTGGTATTCACGGCACCACCCGTCATATGGTTTATCACGTAACCACCCGTCAAATGTCCAAGTACCATTATAAAAATCATATAACATAAAACAAATATAATAGAAAGAAAACATTTCCACACATTCATCACAATATATCACTTATATATATTGACATAAAAAAACCATTATAAAAACCATTTTCAATACCAAAATACATGAAAGAGTATATGGTATTTATTTCATTTATAAAAACATTACGGCCTGTTCAGGAAAGCAAAGACATAATAATACTCGTGGAGGCGGAAAAGGTCGTTGTCACCGCGTACGTTAAAAGAAACATTCCTTTTTGTCTTTTTGTAAAACTCTTTGTAGAAAAATATTCCTTTTGTATAAAAGTAAAATTAAAATGGGTTTATACACCATATAAAAGAATGTTGTGTATAAAATGAAATATACCTTAATGAATGGAGATTGAGACGAAGTCCCTTACCTCGGGTCCAACTTGACTCGATCATTCTTTAACATTTGAATAATAAACTTGAGTTAATTTATAATTGATTAAGAACCTTTTTCAAGTTCATTATTACTTTTATATCACTTATTATTATGTTATAAACATTATGTAATCATTTAAGTTAATACTGTTTGTTTTGACGATATTTGGTTCTTAAGTCGAAAGTGGACTTCTTACAATTACCTGTTGTTCGTGTGTTCAAAGGTTCTATATATCCAGAATGACATTCCTGATTTGGATATCATATATATCATATATATCCAGCATATAAATGTATTTATAATATTACATAATCATTTAGAAGTAAGAAATTAAATGCATCGTTCATGGAGATGGTAAGCCGTACGTACGCATTAATGCTACTTTCATTTCTATATCGTATTTTTTTAGAATGGAATCATAATGATATAAAGGTATATTATAATTATTGTGTAATATCATATATAATATCATAACTCCATCCTTTATACGTCCCACATATGGTATTAACGAATCAAATCACTTTGTGGAGCGGTAGTCCGCACTTCCTTAAATGAAGATATCGCGTTTACCCATAATGGAAACCATAAAGGTATGCCCAAAATGAAAAAATACAGAATATTAAGGAAAACATAAACATATTATATATCATATATAAATATAGTGTGCTCTTAATGGCCACCTTTGAAGGTGTTAAAGGAATGTTGAACAATCATCGTTTCGGGAGGCAGAAATTTGCCATCCACGGAAACAGTATGTTCTTTAACCATTAGATGTAGGTGTGTGTAAGTGTAGCTCAAATCCTTCTTATAACAACATCATAGTATATTAAAGATACTGTAGTTGTTACAAATGAAATGAATAAAAAGAGTTTAGGGGGTTGGATAAGAAAAATAAAACAAAAGGACTCAAGTGAAGACATTACCTTAAAATGGGGTAACTCCCTTTGGTTTGAGCTGAAAGGATTCCTTGGGAAGACTTCTTCCCAAATTGTGGATTCAAGAGGTAATATAGGTAAGTGGAGAGACAAAATGGGTTGGGGTTGGCGGAGCCAAAGGCTTTTGAAGTGTGGGTAAGAAGGTAGAGGTGGGGGCCTTTTATAAGAGGAGAGGAGGGGCACTCTTGGAAAGGTATAAAATGTAACTTTATTTTCAAATGAGTTTCATATTTTAATGGTCCCACATGTATGTTTTTTGAGGATAAGATGATAAGGGTTATAAATACACCCATACAATAGGTTTTGGACATGAGTAGGTCTTATATTTTACATTATCATTCCATTTTATTTAAATCCTTTATTAATGAGGTAATCGTTGCATCATCATGATGTCATAAATAATTTAATAAATTTAATGTCTAAAAATTTTAAAAAAATATCATAATGTTGAAAATAATTTTACCTTTCGAATGAATATTTATAGTCCAAATGATCCTTTATGTAGACCAAATTAAAAATATTTTACTTAGGTGATACATTTTTTGTCACATTTAACATTCTTTAAAAATAAAAAGATAAAAAAGTCACTTTCTCACAAAAGTGATTCCATGGTGCCCCAAAGTTTGGCACAAGGAATCCCATGGTCGGAAATGAGACAACCAGTAGCCTTATGACACATGTTGTTGTCTTTTTGTATTATTATGATATCATTTTATTATATTTAACTACCTGATTACTCATTAATCAAGATAATTAAAGATAATTTCCATCGTTACTATTCATAATGTCCAAAAATAAAAGAGTCTTAATTACATAATTTGGACCTTATGATTCCAAATATGTAATCCATTTTACCAAATTCCAAACACATAGATTTCAATAATTTATTTAAAAATAATTCCCGTTGTCCAAACAGATAGCGGGTTTTTTTTGAAACAATATCTATGAAAAGTTTGGCATTAGTTTATGACAATTTCAAAGTGAAATTAATCCTAATGACCAAAATTGGATTAAATGGTTAAAATATATTCATATTACACTTTAAAACCAATTAAAAAGAGAATCTAACCATAGAAGTAAATTAAATGAAAAAGTAGTTTTGATGCAAAATGCAGTATTTTTCACTATTCATTAAAAAATGAACATTGTCAGAAAAATACCAAAAATTTATCCAATGTAAATTTCAATGTCCCAATCATAATGAATATGTTTATTTTGAAAAATATAGATTATAAAATTGTCAAAAGTTTGATTTAAAAATGGTTTTCCATCAAAAGGCAGTAAAATGATCTTTTAAGAATATTAGTGTATTCCATGCATAAGATTGTATTTATTTTCATTTTAAGCCTCTAAAACATTATATTAATAATTAATAGACATAGATAAAAATATTTATTATTCATTAATTACTTGGTATGTTACAATGTGTCTTCCACAATTCAATGCCTCGTGAAAATGATATTATTACATGGCTCATGTTATTTCATTATTTTATTACTCATGTATTAAGAATTACCATGACTTATGACTTGAATCTGGTTTATTATCAATGATATATAGTGTATGGTATCTGTATGTCAATATCGTGACCTCATAAAATTGTTATTTTATTATTCTTTGTGAGGATTAATATCTCCCTTTTTACCATTATTAATTATCTGAGATCACATGTGCATTTTTTCACTAGGTTATTAAGAAGTTTTTATGTATGGAATGTCAAAGAAGAATAAAATCTCATATGAAATTTATGGTTGATATTGAAGATCATTCATGAAATAAGAATACTTATCAACTAGTATACAAAGACACAAAATGTTTACGGCCCACCAATGTGTATTTAAGACATATAATGATTTTTCATCTAAAAAATGATATATTTTACTACGAGAAGTTCTATTCTCAATAGGAGTGACCCTTTTTATTGATATATATGATTGATTCCATACATATAAACCCTTAGTTGAAATTAATTTCCTCTAAAAGAAACCTTGTCCAACTATGTAATCTGTCATGTAACTACATATATGATGTTATCTTGTACATGATGTAATAGAATTCTATATAACTAAACCTCATATTTGTTTCATTAAATGGGTATAATATATTGATGTTTTTACATATATAAAACTTAAATGTTTGTATTCTAATTCTCTAAGAAATTTTAATTGAATGATACTTGATATGTATTAGTGGTTATTGGATTCAGTTTAGAAGATGATATTAGTTTTTTTTGTGAATACATAGAGTTGATACTGGTCATGTCAGATGTTGTGTATTGTGTCCTTATATATGTTTTTCCTATGGATATATGGCTTGTAATTGTTTCTATGATGTGATAATTTACTTATTTGGAATGGTTTTGGACATATAGTCCCTTATTCATGGATCTTTCCATAGGGATTCAACAATTCATAGGATTGAGTGTGACCCGTTTGAGGGGTTATCCTTCCTTGAAAATTTAGTTAGAGATGGAAAAATTGTAATCTTATTAGGGGTTTAAGACTAATTCATGGGAGGTTCTTGAGGTTTTAAAAAAATGATCACCTCATGTTCTATACTGTCAAGTATCAATGTTTGGTTTTGAGGGAAGGACCAATGATGCTCATCCCTCTAATTGTTTATCCTCTTCAGAAACATGGTGAGGGTGATGGTGGAAACATGCAACTACAATGTTAATATTTATAGGATATGTGTATGTTTATATTAAGAATCTTTTATTTCATGATTCATGGTTAGTAATTATGTTTTGTAAGCATAGTTTCATTGTGTATGGAAAGTGGTTCCATGAGTTGGGTGGTGTTATCAGGATGCCCTGGATTTTTCAACTACAACATTGGATGATATAAAAAAATATATGTCTACACATGGTACCTATTTATCATGGAATTGGATAGATAATTAGTGATAGTAGTGAAAAATTGGATATTAATGAAAATATTGAAATCATGATGGTATTGGGTTTTGATGAATTCAAAATATCCATAAATATATGAGAATAAAATTGAATTGGATCATGAGTTTTAGAACAACCAATCTGGATGAATCATAGTTAGATATTGACCATATGAGATGAGAGTGGATCTGGAGGAGTGGAAAAAGAATGATTCTGTAACATTTAATGTTTCACTCATAGAGTATTATAAGGCATTAAATTTTGTGGGAAGAGTATTATTTTATTTCTAAGGGTGTGGCCCTCATTATGGTAGGATATTTTGTGGGGGTTGAGGATGATGTTACATTGATTCATGAGTAAGAGGAATGTAATTGATTAATTAATTAATTTTAATTATAAATACATTCATGGCCATTCATTACAAAAAAATAGTGTATGGATTGTGGGTGTGAAATAACAAAACTCTTTATAGAAATGTTATTGGGATGGTAGGACAAGTCATTGGATAGTAGAGGTAGGTCTTGGGTACATGTGAGATGTAAATATGATTTATTTGGACATATTTAAACATAGTATTTGCAATTTTTGTCGGATATTAGATGAAAATGTGAGTTATAATTGGTATTGTGATAGTTTTAGTATGATATGACGGATTCTCGTATGGTGAAATAGTTTTATTACATGTTTAAATGGTCATCCAGTGATTCAATACATGTTCTAAGGGGTTAAATGTTTTTTTTTCAATTTGATCAGGTGATGAAGTAATGACTTGTGACATGATTCAAGGGGTGAAATGTATTCATGATATAATTAATTGGGTTAATCAATTATTCAAGACATGATTTAGACGTTGACTCCTGGTTTTGACACATGGATTTAGGTGTAAATCCTATGATGAATCATTGTAAATGTGTATGATGCAGAGAAAATGATGGGAAACTTTAAGGTATCTTGATTCATTTATTAGGTACACTATATTTTTTAAGATGGAAAAAACATTTGATTTTGTAGTGTCGTTTCAAGGAAATGTAAGAATATAAGAAACCAATGTACGGTAATGTGATACTATTATAATTTTTATTGAATCAAATATGGTAGGATGAATTGGATTCTAGTCATAGTTTTTATATGTGTTTAGGGGTAATTAGATGTATGATGCACGAATATGATCATTGGACATCTGATAACATGTTTAAGTAATCGATTATAAAAGAAGAAAATGTCATGGGTTTGAGGTAGCTATGATAGGATGGCTTATATATTGTGGAAAACCATGAATGAGATAAGTGTATTCATATAATAGTGATGTATTTGGATGTATGTGTGACATAGAGTGTCTTTATGGATTTCAGAAAATGTTTTGAGACAACTATTGGGTCTGAAGGAACGGTATAGTCATAATCCCATCCATAAATGAACGGTATAGTCATAATCCCATCCATAAATCATGTTTTACATTATTAGTTTTTATTTTAGAAATGATTAAATATAGGTGATTTGTTGATATTTCACAAAATATTGTTGAAATTTCCTGAATTCTTCAAAACTATGAAGCCTTATATGTGGAGTATGTCATAAGATGATGTCATCCTATCATCGTTTATTATTTCATAAATGAAATTTCATTCCAAAAAATTAATTATGATATTTATTGAGGTTTTAAATTAAAAAAATATTTCATGACATCATTGGTAATAGATTTCCTAGTTGTGGTTTTAGGATACCATTGAAACCCTCAATTGTGTTTCAAGCTCTTTTTTCATTACAATGTAGTGGCCTAGTGAGTTTTTTATAAATTTTCCTAGTTTAAATAGAATTAATAATGTAATTATAAATTATATAATTAATTCACCATTGTGTTTTGGATTGTTTCTAGGTCATCTCATTGAGATTATATTGGTCGATCATAAACATGACTGTGATATCTTGGATAGGCCTTCACAACTATTATCATAAATTGGAAATAAAATAGAAATATTATAAAATGTTTAGTATCCTATCATACTAGACCAATATTTTATATTCCATTTATCTATATGTCGGTTCTTGTGATCACTAATTATTGTGATTCCTGTGGTAAATAAAATGAAATTGAATTGTTTTGTTAGAGAAATAAATTTAATTTTAATTATATTGAAATAACTATGAAACACTATATATGAGTATCCCAAACATTTGAGGGTATGTTAGTTCTAGTTCACTATCTTGATTCCTCAACCACCACAGGACATTTCATAGATGGTACAATGATTTTTTACCATTGAAACCCTAATGGGTGTGAACTATACTGAATAGAAATATTTTCCCTAGTGATGTTTCCCATGAATGCCATTATAAATGGGGCATTATAACCTTTGATGATGAGAGTAATACATTATACTACGATGTTTCAGATGCTTGTTGGCTACATGGTATCTTGAGGGGAGTATAAGGACCTAGTGTGGCATATTAAAGAATTCATTGGCATCATTGGAAATAATATAGGAAGACCAAGATCGGTTTGGTTTAGAAGATATAAATGGATTGACCATGAGGATCATGATTGGTCATCATTATTTATTGACTAATTATTATGTGTTGAGTACCCTTATATATGGAATATTCATGAAACCATATTAATGATCTTGAGGGATGATACATCCTCTTAAAATCAATTGGTAACTCAATATTGTGATTTAAACTAATGAATCTATGTGGAGGGCCACTATTTGATCTAACTAGAGGGACCAAGTAGGGTCACCATTGATAAGAAATTTATTACTTGGTATGAATGGATACGGGTTGTTATGGTTGTAGGTGTCACTAAGAAAAATAAAACCATGTACTACCTATAAGGAAGAGGTGATCGTAATGGTTGATGGATATATTTCATCCCATGTGTTCCTTTAGCATATGTTAGGATTTGGAATCCCCTCTTTGGGAATATGTGACAAAGTGGAGATGCCATGATCTGGTTCTAAATACGACTTATGTTTCCATGGAATTAGATTTTAGTATTATATATAGATTCCATGAAATTAGTCCTAGATGAATGGACTACCATGGGACTGACACCTAGAGTCTTGGGATATATTTTATTATATTCAATGGATTTTGATACTGATATATGAAAGATCATGGGTTGCTCCTCTAAGCCAGAGAGATATAACTATTCCATCCAATGATGTGGATATGGATGATAATACAAGAATTTTATTTTTCTCTATAAACATGGTGTTATTAATATGTATGTAAGGATTTTGAGTTAGATGTAATGATTACTAACATGGAATGTTACATCTAACAATTTTGAGTCAGATGTTTATACATTCATTAAACGAGACCCCATATTCTTGAGGATGGTGTTGGGGATGTAATGGATGGGTAAGACACATGTTACTTAAGAGGAATTTTAATCTAATCATGATCAAGGACACCACAACACTATATGAATCTCATTTGATTGATCAGGGTCAAAAACCTAAAAAACATTAGTTATTTATTTATTTACCACTTTCAGAAGAGCACATAACATTCACATATCATATTATATCATGGTTAATGATATACAACATTAGTGGTTCCATACTTTGTTTTTTACTCATACTATAAACTTCAACCACTACTCATTTTCACTTGAGAAAACACGCTCTATGTTAATGTTGTCATATGGGATGTGGAGAAAAATTAATCAGATAAGATTGTTTAATTGAAAAAATAGAGATCTATATAAGGTGAGTTTTATTGTAGATATATATACAATATATTTTTTCCTCTTATTTCAATTTCTTTATAGAACCATCCATGTGGGTAATGAGTCTATCGACATATACGTTTGAGTCATTTGTTAGTGATTATTCTCATTTACTAATTTTATATTTCATTCTCTAATGAATGTTTACTATTGAAGATAGTTGTTTTTGTAATTTATTATGATTATGCACTCTGATATAGTGGTAATAGCCTATGAATTATTCATATTTAGACACAATGTTCAATTTATAATACTCTAGAATTTGGGGTGGTGCACCTATGGTCACCAAATGCTTTATAAGGGACATTACCCATAGAGTGATTTATATTTGGATGTTAATTAGGTTGATCATTCATAATGAGTATGAGGGGAGTCACAAGATAGTAATATTCATTCCTATTCCCCTCTCTACTGATTAGATCCTCAGTTACCCAACTACAAATACCTCCATATATGATACAGCGATAATGCCTAATCTTGACGATTTCTACTAGCCCCACACTAACAACTAATGAGATCTAGAAACTATGTATTCAATTGGTTGTAACATATTAAACAAAATCATAATACTCTATAGAGGTTATATGAACTGAAATTACTAGTGATAAGAGTTTAATAGGTCTATAACCTTAACAATTACATATTATACTTCAATTGTCATGAAATGTACATACTTATTGCCCAAAAACTATAATATGGGCATTCATATTAACTCCAGTATCATGGTGATCATGTCCAAACTACAAACATTTTTATGACCCCTTTCTTCTTCAACACCTCAAGATATATAAGTGATGTCAATAGTTTGACCAGGCACTCGATCCATGGATGAAAAGCCTCCTTGAATTTTATTTCCCTCATCTGTTAGGATTTCTGAAAAATAATGAAAGTTGTTCTTATACCAGATAATGAACACTTAAATTCCAAAACTATATGGAAATAAGTACGAATCACCTACCAAAAATAATTTGGAACTCACAGGACCTATAACATAGAGAACATGCCACAAAGAAGGAAACGTCATAAAAACCGGTAATCCAAGCTCTCATCCCTTAACATCTAACTAAATAACATCCCAACACTACTATTTGTAAAATAAGAATTACCAACACTCAACCAATTCTATATATCCCATATCAACCACATCTTAATGAATAAAAAACAAGTTGTCCAATATCTCAACTTGTGACAACAATCAAATTCATAATATACCTTCTATAACATGTTTTTGAAAAAGTAATAGTAATGTGTCAAATATTTAATTTAAAAAAACAAGTATTATTCAAAGTAAAATTATGGTGAAATTGATTCTATAACAACCATTAATAAAATCTTGTAAAAAATATATATTCATATTCTCATTAAAGATTTAGTTCATGGAATTTTTTTCTTTTTTCCAAAATTGGTTAATCAATTTCGTTATGTGTAAATTTTCTCCCCATAAATCATAAATATAGTGGTAAACTATTTATATTATCATCCATAAATATTCTTCATAAAATACATTGAAATATAGATCTTTTAAAGGTTGAAAAAAAAAATCATCATGCCTCAATTAACATTTACATTATTGTAAATTATTTAAATTCTCAAACCAATTAAAATAGTTTCATCCTTGTCGAGGAATAAAAAGATTCAAATCAAACAATTACATCCCATCATGATAATATCAAAAGACATCCAAAACCAGACAAAGAACTTATTATAACTATATTATATGGAATATCATATCCATCCATAATTTCTAGAGTATTAAACTCATTGGGATGATTAATTAATGTATAAAAAAACAAAATAATTTAAATCCCAAGCATTTTCAAAAAAATAATGAGAAGTCACTAATCATATCGTTTCACTATAGGATTTCAAGGCTCATTGAGGAAGAAACAAAGAATAGTTGAAAATATCCAAAAAAATCCATTATGAACTCGTAGTTCCTAAGGAAATAAAATAGTGGATTCTCTATCAATATTCAATAAACACCCCTATGATCTTATGAAATCAAGGCTTATATTGATTCAAATGAATGAACATGAAAGAACAAAATAAATGGACGGGAATACAACTCACAACGAGTAACCCATATATTGATCTCTAATAGAGGGTGAAAAAATACCAGAAAAATGGGATAATAGTCTCTGGGAAAGGTCATCGAGTCACCAATACATTATTGGAAATTGGTGGAATTATGTGAATTTTTGGATATATACTATATTTTTATTGCTTGGAAATAATATAAGAAAATAATGAAACACCATTGACAACACTATATTGTTTTTTTCATTCACCCAGGCCCCGACAAAAAGAGTATATCCATGCCATGCTATTCTATATCAAAACAACACTCTAGAATATATGAAAAAAATCCTGATAAATCTCAACATTTCTAAATCAACATTAAAATCTTTTCTTATCTACTGAATAAACACAATGGCACAAAAAAACACACTAAATTTATTCTCATATTGAAAGAGGAAGAGTTTTAAATGTCCAAGACTCACAATGTATATCAAAAAACCTTTTTTCAAATCCCATGTTAGAAGAAGAGACAAGATGTCCCACAAACAATCCCAATGGTAATCCTAATAACCTATTCAATATTACCTCTAAATCAATATAGCTATTAAAAACCCTTCTATTTTTTATGAAACAACCAATGATCCATAGTGGGGGGGTTAAAATTAATGGAAGAACTATAATATTTCATCACAAAATCCACATTAACGCCTAGAGGGATATATCATAGTCCCCCAAAATGAGCTTAAACATCATCATAAAAAAATAGCTCAACTCATTCAGCATCTCATGAATACATTGAACTCTAACAAATTAATAAAAATAACAATGTATAAACATAGAAATCACAAAACCTCATGTGCACTGCTGCATATGAAAGTGGATACCAATCATCAAAAACATCCTAAGAGACATCGTGGGGAGAAACAACCTTAGTAATAAACACTAGAGTATAAAAAAGTGAAAAAAATAAAATTAATTTTGAAATAAAAATAAATAAGTTATGAAAAAAATAATCTCTATGTATATAAAAATTTACACAATGCTCAGTATGTAATATTGTAGATACCTATATTTTTTGAATGAATAAATTTTTTATATTATGAAAATTATAATGATGAATCTCTAAAAAGGATCCAAATGTTTTTTCTAGCTTCATATCGAATAACCTGCTCCTCTTAGAAAATTTCAATTTGTAGTGTCACTACCCTTATATCATACAATGTTCTGTGATCTTCACACACACATTGATTCCCATGATGTGTGTTCGTAGAAAACTTTATAGAACACCACCATCAAAACCATAACATATGTATAGAGATATATAGACATTAATTCAATGAAAATATGGTAATTCATTAAAAATATTGAGTTATATAACTTCATTTGAAAGGAATAAGGCCAAGAATTTCTTACCCTACTAGATTCTGATCTAGGATTAAAATAATATATTAATTAATCAGTGCATGACATAGACCATACAAAATAATCCGCAAATCAACTCAAAAAAATATGATCATCTGATGACCATTTTCCCTCTAGTAAAGATCAATTCCATGCCCTCCTTCATGGGTATTTCATTATCTCTACATATCAACCTAATTAATATATTAGGGGATAGAAATAGAAAAACATCTCAACAAAATTTCTAGCTCTGGGGAAAGCCAAATTTTTATATGTTAACCCAATATCCAATATTAGAAAAATAGACATTCACACATATCATCCTAGTATCTAGATTTATGAAAAACACATGATCAAATGATATATATGGAGGTCAAATCATATCATTACAACTATATTTTTTTAACTAAACCTCAATTGGAAATATTATGTGAGATATACCAACATGGTACCTACAAAATAGTCATATAAAAACTATAAATTCTTCCAAACAAAAACCATAGTATATCAATTAATAGTAATGTTATATCGAGGAAGGTCTCATCGGCCACTCACGCTCCCACATACGAATAATATAAAAAAAGGGTCTCAGACCACACATGCTCCCATATTATTATCAGAACATATAAATACATACAAAGGACCTAAATGGAATTAAATTCCTATCTCAATAGAATTGACACCCAAATCTAGGCAATTTCACCCATTTGAATCCCACTCATGAAATTCCATGAAATTATTCCTAAATAAACAAATGATTTTTTATAGAATCACTATCCCATAGGTATAAACTGTTTGGAAAATAGAAATCGGTATAAATTAAAAAAGTAAAATCACTATCCACAATAGATCTAGATCCAATAAAGATATATATGAGATTTAAAAATGAATCTAGATATAATTTATTGATGATCTAATAATTATTTATTATATTATATATAAATCCATAGAAATTTCATTAATAAAATAGAGAAATTATTTATCCTATGAGAAAAGTGTTTTTTATTTCAGAGTCGCTTAAGAGTTTATAATGGGATTCATTAGATCAATCAGATATTCCAAAAGTGTAGGAAATAGGAAATGGGTAAAAAATTTCTCGGATATAGTCCCTCAATTCAACATGGGTGAATAAGGGTTGATTGACATGATAGATATGTTCTCCAATTTCTGGTCAAAACAACCACACGAATACCATATATCAAATTTAGTTGTTTTGAAAAAACCCATATTTTCACCATGGTTTTTTGATTCCCACCCCAATCATGGTAGCCTAGATCATTGTAGGGAAAATATATACCCCATAGTGACCTGCCATGTCATCTTACTAATTCCATGGGATTATTAAACCCAAGTCACCTTCCATGATGATGTAGTAAAAAAATTCAATTTTTTAGAAGGGTACCCTCTATGCCTCACCTTATAGACCACTCTTAATTGGGGAAAGTAAATCTCCATACCTTATATAGGTAATATAAATGAAATGTTTAGCTTCCACCATGGAGTGGTCAGACCAATGGTTTACCTAAAAACAAAAAACATACCTCAAAACTACCATGTACCATCATATCCATCCTGGTACTGTATCCCTAACACCACTAAAATATATGTACACAAACAAAAAATAAATGTATGATACACTAATAATACAGTCCTTAGAATTCAGGAAAATTATAAATATCCACATTTGTTGATTTAGTGTTCATTGGAATTTCTCAAGAAGCATTCCAAGTGATCAATGGCCAAAACACCCCTTTTATGTTCTATAATGAGACAACTATATATAACATGGATTTTTCGCTAGAAACCACTATCTCATGTCTTTTTCATTCCAATGAGCCATGGTGGCAACATTTTATATATTTTTATGTGTTCATGTACAAAATGAAACATCATTAAAATTTGTGACATGATTTTTTCATTGATTCCAATCATGATCCATAAATTCTCTCATCATCATGCTCACCTAACAGCTCATAATTTTCTCTACAGTCTAGCACCACCATTTCCTTCTTGATTACCTCTGAATTATACCCTCATATGAGTATTTATCTTCTACAACTATAACTAAACTTATTATAAGTGCACAATAAACTAATAGACCCTAACCATTAGTTAGGATCACCATCCCATAGATGGAAATGTGTACAATTAAATTATAAATATACCCAAACACAAGAATGAATATATTAATTTATGGGTTGAATGATGAAACTACTAAGTAGGGATATATTCTAATGCAACACTATAACAACCCATACTTTACATACATTGTTTTTACTTCAGAATTGAAGCACACTTATTACAACATATAACAAAACCAGGAAGTGACCGTATAGGTATATAGTCTTTAGTAACTGGGAAACATAAACAACTGGTTCATAAAGAATCTACTTTGCCTCCCATTTATTTCATCATATCTAGAGTCCCTTTTGGTATATCCTACTTAATAACCTTCTTACTGACTTGGGGATATAAAACATACAAAATGGTGAGCTCAAATGCTCAATATGGGTAAACAAAAGAAATATCAATCACATCATATACATAAGAACATAACTTTTGGAAATCTTAACCTGGAAAAGAGATCATAATTTCATAACATGGGATAAATCATAGTAATGAAATGTAATCCCAATAATCATAACATAAAACACAAAACTTTGTATCATACACACATAATCATAGAGAATCATTTCTTATTAGTCAAGACTCATTGCCATGACTATCTTAGTGGACAAAGTCCAATTCTGAACAGAGTTCACTCCACGTTTCAGTCCTGTTTCACCGAACTGGTTTAACCTGTCGTTACAGCCATTTCTATATCATGAGATATAAAATATTTACCCAATGCATTTGAGGGAGATATATGTCCCACCCAACTCATAATGATACCATTCTTATGTGTGCCACAAAATCATAAATCAAACATAATTGCATGACCCACATAATACAAATGGGATTCATAAACATCGAGACATCGTAAAACAATTCATATAAAATAAAAAAATTTATAAAAAATTAATTCCATCACAACATAATCAATCAATGTAATAATAGGGATAGAAACATAACTCTATATTATCTTATATGGAAAATAATTTTGATAAAACACTTGAACTCCATTCTTGAGGAAAATATCCTTTCTACTATAAAAACATTTTTCCATTCTTAACATGTCATACAATTTTAAACTAAATGAATTTGATTAAAAATAAACTTGAAAACATGTAAATGAAGCTTCTTGTAAATAATGTTTCAAAAATCCATTCATGCCGTATAATTTTTAAAAAAACATTCTCCTCGTACTTTTGTCGGAAAAGTCATAAAGTACCTCGTACGATAAACGACAAAAGATTCCTTTCATATCATTTACTAAAAACTCACCGAAGGGTAAAATTGGATTTAAAAAATTGTAGGAAGATATAAATAATATTACATATTGAGGAAACATGGATGTGGATGATAAAATACACCCCAGTAAATACCAAAGTATAAACAATCTCGGATAAAAATGAGATTGTGATATTTTCCCTTACCTTAGGTCTGATTTGCTTTATAAGTGTCCAAACCTCCTGTATAATGATTTAAATAATGTTATTGACTTATTCCAGAATCATAATTATTTTTATAATATCATATATGGTCATATTCTTAGCTTCTTATGAGTAATATTTCATTGTTACTTGTTATTCGGGTGTTTATTACTTTTTGTTCATATTCGTGTTTTGTCGAATAAATTCTTATTTTTCTTTTTAGGTTATAGATACCTCATTTTCAGACTTTTATTAGTTTAATATATATAATATTAATTCATTAAATTAATCTATATAATCATTATTCAATGAAGATCATGTAGAACGATTCACAACACATCGTGGAGACGGTATTCCGTACGTACGCACGAGCGATGATATCATTCCCATGATCGTGGAATTGTATTGTAGTGTATTTATACTATTTAAGAATCAATATAAATTTACAATAATAATATATAGTCACTATTTACACCCTTATACCCATCCAAGTAAGGTGGTGGTGGAAAATAGTTTACACCACGGTGTGGAGACGGTATTCCATACGTACGCACGCGCGGTGATTTCGTTTCCCGTAGGATGGATAGATGGTGAAATAGGGTTGTTTCATAATTATAATAACATATCAGTATATGAGTGATACTGATGTTATTACTTAATAATGAAACAACAAATGAAGAAAAAAAGGAAGAAGAAATAAAGTTGAAAGAATCTGTAACAGACATTACCTCTTCTTTGAAGCGCTTCTTTGAGACCTCCTTTTAGGGCACTAAAATTGGTCTTTGAAGAATACCAAGACCCCTATAATGTCTATAGGGAAGTGAAGAGGAGAAAGTGTCAGGGTTTTGCCGATCTTGAAGTCTCAAAGTGGTGTGAGGAAGAGGGGGAGTAGGTTCCCTTTTATAATGGAGGAGAGGGGCTCCGTTGGAAAAACTAAAAATATTATTTTATTATAAAGCCAAATTTAGTTTTAAATAGCTCCAAATTGATTTATTTCAAAGCTAAGGTTAATATGGGTCTAAGGCCTCTCATAAAATAGAATTTAGACAAGTTTAGGTTCTTATTTTAACATTATAATTTATATTTACCTTTAAGTTAGATAATTTTACTTTTACCGTGTCTTTTTGTGTTCTTACACTATAAGGTTTATAAACATACTATAACAAGACAAAAGAACCCCAAGTTGTTTATTATTAATATTTATAACCTTATCTAAGTCATTTGGCAGATCCTTAGATTTTTAGGAATAAAATAACAATTAATAATATAATATATTTAAAAGAAACTATTTTATTTCAATTTTGATACTATTTAGTAATTGATTTTTTTGAAAATTATAAAAGAATTATTAGATAAAAAAAGGTAATTAAATCAATACTAACAAGTCATATTCACCTAGAAAACTAGTGTAATTCATAAAAAGTCTCGAATTACATTTATTTGGGTATTTATAACATCAATTACGTCAATATTTCATTAATAAGATAATTACTTCATCATCTTTGTGTCATAAATAAATTAAATTATTTAATGTATATAAATTACATATAAAATACCATTATGTTGTAAATATTTTTAGATTTCTATAGAATATTTATATTGGAATTTATCTTATGTATAAACCTATATTAAAAATACTTTAGTTATTAAACATTGATTTTAACTATTTTAACCCTTCTTTAAATAAATTAATAATAAATGTTCTAATCCAATCCAAGTGGGCCTAAATGGTCATATGATATTCCTAAGGTTTTTTTCGGTCTAATTTCACTTATCCAATAGAATTAGGACATGTGTTAGGGTAATAATAATATCATTTTTACCCTTATTTACCCTATTTACTTTTAACCGTTGTAAAAAAGTAAAAAGTTACTATTCAACAAAAATTGTTTTCATCTCATTGAACCACATTTTAGTCCTTGATATTAACCATGACTCTAGGATTTTCAAAATTCCACTCACAGAACCACTAAAATTATGTTTTATGGAAAATTAAGTTTTTTAACTACCACTTAGTGGTATCACTATTCATCAAAAAATGAAAGTTTCCAGAAAAATACCAAAAATTATGCCTAAGATATATTTGATATTATGAAATCAAAAATGATGTCTATTTTACCAAATTAAAAACATATCAGTTACATTAATTAATTTAAAAATTAATTCTCGTCGTCAAAACAAACAGCTTGTTCTTAAGAGATAATAACTATCAAAAGATTGACACTTGTTTATGTCTAGTTTAAATGTGAAATTACATCCAATGACCAACATTGTATTATATTGTAAAACTATATTCTAAATATACATTAAAACCACTCAAATTAATAATTTATCACTATTAATTATTTCGATTAAAAAAGTTGTTTTTAGTTAAAATTTTGTAATTTTCATTATTCATCAGAATATGAAAGTTATCCGAAAAGTACCAAAATTTCACCCTAAGATAATTTCGATATTCCGAATCCAAAAATGAAGTCCATTTTGAAATATAAAATGCATAAAATTTCAAAAAGTGGTTATTAGTATTCATAACGGCTAGTTTTAATAATATTTTAATAGCATATTGTTGTTTAGTGAAACTCGGTATTGCGTACGACGCAAGCTATCGAGGAAGGTCGCGATTGCGTGTAAAGAAATTCAAGAAAGTGTTGTGTGTAGTGAAAGATTCCTTTGATGATTTATATAATATAAAACAAAATATTTCTCATAAAAGCCTCTGGTGTTACATTCTACCCCCCTTAAAAGGAATTTCACCCTTGAAATTCGTCACTTGTAACAAACAGATGAGGATACCTTCCCTAATCATATCCTCAAGCTCCCATTTAGCTTATTCTAATTGGTGGTTCCTCCATAAAACTTTCACAAAGTGAGTGTCCTTATTCCGTAGGACTTTTTCGCTACGATCCAAAATCGTTATCAGCTGTTCCTCATAAGAAATATCTTGTTCCAGTAGTATAACTTCTGAGCTGAGTACATGTGAAGGATTAGGTATGTACTTTCTCATGAGAGATACATGGAACACATCGTGAACTTGAGAGAGATTCGGTGGAAGTGCCAATCGGTAAGCTACCTTCCCAACAAGATCCAGTATTTCGAAAGGACCGATATACCTAGGGCTCACCTTTCCCTTCTTTCCAAATCTCATTACTCTCTTCCAAGGAGATATTCAAAAAAACGCTTTATCAGCCACTTCAAACTCAAGGTCTTTTCTTCGGTTTTCAGCATAACATTTTTGTCGACTCTGAGCTGCCCTTATATGTTGTTGAATAGATCGGACCTTATCTGCGATCTCATCAACAATATAAGGTCCTAATAGCTTTCTTTCCCAAACTTCATCCCAACAAGTTGGAGTCATGCATTTCATTCCATAGAGAGATTCATAAGGATCCATCTGAATACTAGAGTGAAAGCTATTATTATAAGAAAATTCCACCAAAGGTAGTTGTTGATCCCAACCACATTTGAAATCCATAGAGCAAGATCTCAACATATCTTCTAGAGTTTGAATTGTTCTCTCAGACTGACCGTCTGTCTGAGGATGATAAGCAGTGCTGAAACTCAACTCTATATCCAGATTATGCTGAAGACTTTTCAAGAACATTGAGGTAAACCTTGGATCCTGATCATATATAATATAAATTGGTACTCCATGCAATCTTACCACTTCCTTTAGATATATCCCGGAAAGCTGATCCAGAGAGAAATCCTCTCTAATAACAATGAAGTGTGCAGACATTGTAAGATGATCAACTATGACCCAGATAGCATTATTGCCTTTGGATGTTTTAGGAATTCATGTGACAAAGTCCATAGTGATGTTTTCCCATTTCCATTTAGGTATGGGTAATGGTTGTAACATCCCCTTAGACTTCTATCTCTCAGCTTTAATGTTGCACCCCAAACCGTGCTTTTATTTTATTTTATGATTTCTTTGGTTTTAAATTATTTTGATATGGTTCGTGTTCAGTATCAGATCAGATTTTTGAGTCTTCGATAAAAAACGCACATTTGGATTCAACATCGTTGGACGCACGGGTGGGACGCGATGTCGCACGGCTTCGCCCATGCAACTGCGTGGCCCTTTCATTAATTTTTTATTATTATTAAAATGATATGAATTCATTTTATTATTATCATTTTATTATTTGTGGTTACTATCGTTGTTATTATTGCTATTATTTTGAGTGTTATTATTATTATAGTTTAAATTATTATTATTATTATTATTATTATTATTTACATTTGTATTATGATTACAATTCTTAATTCGATTATTCTAATTATAAATTTTTATTCGTATTTCATTATTATTATTATGGATTAATCTTTGTTTAATTTTTTTTTTGGTTATATTTTTATTTTATTTTAGATTTATTTTTATTTTATTTATTATTATTATTATTTTCCTTTCCCTCGTAACCCTGGACTTTCCCCCATTTTTCTTCTCATCACCTCAAGCTAGGCGCTGTCGTCGCCCTCCCTTTTTATTTATTTATTTATTTCTCTTTTTTTCTTTCTTTCTTCTTCTTCTTCTCGTAGCAGTGCTGCCTTGCTGCTTGCCCCACATCTCTTTCCAGCAGCGCGCCCAGCCCACCTCATGCCTGCCTCGGCCATCCGTGAGACCTCCCCTTCACCCAGCACACCTTCCTTACCCCCCCCCCCCCCCCCCGCCTTGACGCACCCTATCCGCAGCACCAGCCCATCCCCTGTCCGCCTCGACCTCCTGCACACCTACTGCCGGCGCCCTCCCTCTTCCCTATAGCAGCCTCCGGCCTCAGCCTCGCCTCGGTTTCCCTCCTCCTCTACTTGATGTAGTCACCTCGCCACCCTCATCCCTTGCCTGCACCAGCCGCCAACTCCAGCCGGCAGCCCCTCGACCCACTGCCTTGCGTGGAAACCTGCTTCCGGCACCCTTCGGACCCCATGTTCAGTGTAGCCAGTGCCGAACCTCCTCTCCTCCAGTAGCCGTAGCACCTGGTTCCCTCCCTCCTCTGTCCGCCACCGCACTGCAGACCAGCCGCACATACCCTCCTCTTCTTGCGCAGGCAACCACCAGCGTATCTCCCTCCCTCCAGCGCGCCACAGCCCTCGGACCTCCCTACCGTCGAACTCAGACAGCAGCCGTGTAGCCGGCTTACCCTCTCCCCTGCTAGATCCCCCGCTCAGCCTCCTCTGCTCTCTCAGCCTGTCGCACCAACTCCCACCATGAGTCCCTGTAGCCTTTGGCCATCACACGCCCGGCGCACCTGCCTCCACGGAAGCCGCCCACTGCCCTGCTTGCTCCGCCGCACCGACTCACCCCCTTCAAAGTTTTCCATGTTTTTTTAATTCTTATTTCTCTTATTTTTCTTTATTACTATGATTATTTATATCATTAATGTCATTATTATTAATTTTATTATTGTTATTACTTCAATTATTATTATTATAAGTGTTATTATTATTATTATTATTATTATTCATTATTAATATTATTATTATTAATATTATTATTATTATTATTATTATCATTATTATTCTTATTCTTATTATTCTTATTATTATTGTTATTACTATTTTTATTTTTACTATTTTTACTAATATTAATCCTATTATTATTATTATTATTTTTATTGTTATTATTATTATTATTAATCTTATTATTGTTGTTATTGTTATTATTATTATTATTATTATTATTATTTTTATTTTTATTATTATTATTATTATTATTATTATTATTATTGTTATTATTATTCATGCTTCGGCCTTCGGTTTGTAGAGGTTATCAAGTTATGTTTGTTTTGGTAGGATCTTTGTTTTAGAACCCGCGCAGAGCGATTCTGAGTTTGCATCGTCGTCGCGCTTCAGTTTCGAGGTGAACGTTTCTCCCTGACGCTTGGTTTCGCATGCTCTGGTGAGTTTTTGGATGTTTCTGAGTCCTTGATATTGATTATGCAGAGTGGTAGACTTTATCACATGGTTTCGGACACATGTTGTGTCATCGCGCCTTGGTTCCGAGGTTGTTTTGTCATCACGCTTGATCTTGAGGTAGGATTCCTTTGCACTGCTTTTAAAATTTAAGTTATATTATTTCATGCTGTTTGTGCACCCTAATTGTTCAAAATAAATATTTTATTAATTTCAATAAATAAGAGATAATATATGATAATTAATTTTTAATATAAGATAGTTAATTTTTAAACAGTTATTTAGTGTAAAAAGGAGCCATTTATTTTATTCACGACACATGAAACATCCTTTTGACGAGAAGACACCCAATAATGAAAGAATGCCCATTTGCATTTTAAACATAATTTACAGAATATAAAATAGAGTTCTGGTTTAATGAGAAATGATTTCTTTTGAAGCGTGAACAAGTACATTGGTTCTTTTAAGAAGTTGTCTTGTTGGTTATTAAAGTTTATTTGGAAAAAATAATAATAATAAAATGGTTTGGTTTGGCAGCCTGCGAAGTATTGTTTGGGGGTTCTTTAAATGGTTTTAAATTGGGTTTGGTATTGTAAAGAAGATTCATTTATTTTAGAGTTGTGATTGTAAAATGTATTTAATGCCCGTTTGGAACTTTATGGAAAGCGATTAAAATGTTTTGATAAAAACCCTCTTAGGACGACTCTCATGCCTTGGTTGTAATTGATTGTTTGGGAGGCCGCGCTTAGAGGCTCCCGGGTACTTGAGTAGTTAAAGGCAAGAGGTTGTCCCATGAAGTGGCTCGGGGTGATGTATGTTGTACTTTTTATATAGATATATCTGATTGGATGCTCGGTTGGCATCGGTTGGCTCACCCCCTTTTTAAACACTTGAGACATGGGAATCTGGCATATTGAGAAATATTCTAAGAATGATTGCTGCATTGTTAGGTTATGGTACTGACCAGTGGCCCATAGTAGGTGGATATATTGGGTTTATTACTATGGGATTTTCCCTCGACATTCCTGAGAGTGGATGGTCGAGCGTATTGTGCATTTTGTTTTCATCGTGACATGTCGATAAGGATGATTTCTCATGAATTGGTGTCTTCTGGTTTATTCTCGATCTCCAAGGTTCACCCATGTCTATTCAGCTTTTGTTGCTTTCAGTAGTTATTATAATGCTCACATGTATACCTACATTACCCTTGCTGTGTGTTTTACTTTGTGAATTCTGGTGTATTGTTTTCTTTGGAAAGTGATAAATTGATTTTGATTAGGTTTCAAAAAAAAATGGTTTTCAAATGAAAGTGTTTAATCCCCTTGGTACAACTTTAAAAATTTAAACATCACTTTCCCGTTTCCTGAAATGTCATTGACACTAATGAAATAAAACCGAATTTGGAAATGGTAAAAGGGAAATGGTTCGTACTTTGTTTTTAAGTAGAATATTGAGAAAAACATAATTTTATAAATTGTAGTTTAAACATGAAATGATGTTTCTTTTATTTTAAAGGTAGTGCATTAGGAATAGATATCGGGCTAGCCTACTATGTTTTAATACTCATGCCTATAGTTCTTTTCTGTTTTTAGTGTTTGTGTATGCTATAGCTTGAGTGCGCTCGCCTAGGGTGACACTTGATCGTTGAGTCGTAGAGAGACCCGTGATGTCTCATGGAGTTTGTTCGGACATCGTGTTTGGTCAGTTTTATTTTCTTCTATTCCTGTTTAGTCACTTTGTTTGGTTTATATTTTCTGCGCTGCTCTGTATTATCCTGGAAGTCATATTTATTTATATAGGTTGAAATCGTTCCCATAGCCTCTGTTGATGCCCTGGCACTTGTCACCAGCCCGGGAGGATCGGGAACGCCTCTTGGGCCATGTCGCGGACCGACTCGGGTGATTGGTCCAGGGTTGACCCGGGTTGGATCGTGAAAAAATGGTATCAGAGGGAGGTTGGCTCTTAGCATACCTCACTTTTCAGAGCACCCTTTGTTATTTGGGAAGTTAAGGTAGATGGAGTAGGATTGTCGAGACTTGATGGGTAGGTGCAGGAAGAGCGTCGCGAACTCTTTCCCGTACTGATCCTCAGGTTTCCATGGGAAGTCCAGTTTAATTTGTTTATTTGGGTTTTTATGGAAACATTTTGTGATTGGGGTCCGACAAATGGAGTTGGGCTAATAGTCCTAAGCTGCATGGCCTGGAAAGCCATGTGGAGCTAGGGGCATGGTCCAAGAAGGCTCTCGGTGTCAGTGACGTGTTTGGTATATGGCCACCAACCATATGGTCAAGTCACCCACTGACACTAGTCCCCTGTTTGAGTTGTTTTGGGTTCCCCTTGATTTCTGAAAGTGGTTTGAATCAAAAAAGTTGGTTTTGAAAAAGAAAACATTGTTTGAAATGACATGTTTAATTTGTATATTGTTTTAAAATAAGTGGTATACATGATTTGCTTTTGGGAAAAAAATAAAGTTTCCTTGTTTGGCCTTGGTGTTCCTATGAGTGCTCACATGCATAGTGGTATATTGGAAATGTGGATGGATTTCTGGTATGGTGGATGGATGTTCAGGGTTTCATGGATACATGCATGTGAGTGCGACTCTAAAGAATAACAATGGCGGGGGTTAACCCAACAAGCTCTTTTTAAATTAAATATTTTTTCAAAAGAAATGTTTTGATTTTATGATGGCTTGTTTTCTTTTGTTTAGAGCCTTTCATATATGCGGTGTTGGTTTTTGAGGATTTTTATTTATTGAGTTTGCCTTGAATGTTTTTTTGACTTTACTTGTCCAGCGGTTATCCCTTGAAGCTTCGATGAGTGATCATAGTGTGGTTGATCAACCTATGGATTTTATGCTTGAGTTATGGAAGCTGGATCCACCTCACTTTTATGGTCAAGGAAACCCTTCCGTGGCAGAGGAGTGGATGCGAAAGATTGAGAGGGACTTTAACCTCATTGAGTTTCCCGAGTCGTTGAGGGTCAAGTTTGCAACCTTCATGCTTGAAGGTTCACTTTGGATGTGGTGGAAGCCAGTGTCTCGGAACAAGCCCCATCAAGAGATTACTTGGGATTTTTTCAAGCCTCATTCATTCGTTAGTACTTCTCTAAGGAAGAAAGGGTGAGAAAGAGGATGGAGATGTGTTGTCTGCAGCAGGGTGACAGATCCGTGTTGGAATATTTCCAGCGCTTTGTAGAGCTAGTACCTTATGATTCAGGGTATGCCACGAATGACCCAATGAAGGCCCGACGATTCGAGGCGGGTCTCCACCCTGATCTACAGTCGAAGGTGTCAGTGTCCAACCTAACTTCATTTGTCGATGTTGCAAGACAAGATTTTCATGTCGAAGCTGTGATGGTGGGAGTGCTCGAAGTAGTTATTCCTCCTTTGATCCCTAAAAGTAGTGGTGAAGATTCTTGAAAGGAGATGAGTAAGCAAATGAATGTGGATGGAGCAGGTCGTGGAATCAAGAGGCCTCAGGATCTTTCATCGACCTCTTCGAAGCGAGAGATTATTGTGTGTTATCAGTGTGGCAAGCAGGGTCACAAGAAGTTGTCATGCCCAAGCACTCCAAATCCCTGCCATGCCTATGGATGCCTGGGTCACTTGCGACGATTTTATCGGGGCGCTGCAAGAAAGTGTCGCAGAGGAAGTTCTCATAAGTAATGTGTTATTGGGTCTTTGTTCAAAGTTTCTGGTGTAAGTTTCCTTTCAGTTTAAGGGATCTTTTATTGTTATAGTTTCACTGATGGTGTTTTGGGTTTGAAATGTATGGGAATGTCATGGGTCTTTTGACGAACTCCGACATTCAATGCTGGTATGTTTTTAAAATTTAGAATCTTGTCCTTTATTGTGTAAAAAAAGTATATTTTTCATTGGGATTATCAGAACCTGACTGCGAGGCAGAAGATGCTTCATCCATCAGAGCTCTAGCCAAAAGGTCTCGGAGTGAAGCCAGCGCGTAGTCAGGAACCCCTGGGGAATTTTAAGGAGTCTGGTTAAAGTCGTGCCTCTATCGTCGTGGTGAGATAGTCCTGGTGTTGCAGCTCTAGTTTCTCTGTCGTTTTAGTTTTTTTTCTTGTCACAAAGTGTGGGATGGAACTAACCCTCACACAATGTAGATAATTGTTTCTTTTTGTTTGGATGTGAGGTGTCAATTGGTGGTCATGTGTGGAAAACCCATGTGAATCAGTTGCGAATTTGGGTTGTGTTTATCACGAAGTGATGGGTTGTGAGTAGTCGTACGTTGTAGTTTCAGTGATCTGATCCATGGGACCACCCTCCCCGCCCATGGGGTTAGAGTTTACAGTTCGTATGGAGTTTTGATTCATTTCATATCCCATTCAGACGGGAGTGAATGTTTTAAATGATCTTATTGTGCTCTTTCTAGCTTGGGTAAAGCCTGATGCAGGCCTAAGTTGGTTTTATGGTTGGGTGCTAGTAGGTTAGTTCTTTATGGTGGGGAGACCCACCATGAGTCTCTTTGGGTTTTCTCTTAAGTCGTTATCGGGGTCAAGTGGAGTTCTTATGGTGGGGAGTCCATTCAGGCCTCCCCTCTGCCATTGGTCTGTTTTGGTAAGGGAGGTTGAGTCCCGTAGATGGTTGATGAAATGTCATTTGGTTAAGAGGTTGGATCTTATTAATGTAGAATCCTTAGGCGTCGATCGATCGGCTGGACAATGTTGTGGCTTTCCGGGGGCAAAAAGCGTTATGGTGGGGAGAATTGTCGCACCCCAAACCGTGATTTTATTTTATTTTATGATTTCTTTGGTTTTAAATTATTTTTCTCTGGTTCGCGTTCAGTCTCAGATCAGATTTTTGAGTCTTCGATAAAAAACGCACATTTGGATTCCACATCGTTGGATGCACGGGTGGGACGCGACGTCGCGCGGCTTCTCCCATGCAACTGCATGCCCTTTCGTTAATTTTTTATTATTATTAAAATGATATGAATTCATTTTATTTTTATCATTTTATTATTTGTGGTTACTATTGTTATTATTATTACTATAATTTTGAGTGTTATTATTATTATAGGTTAAATTATTATTATTATTATTAATATTATATACATTTTTATTATGATTTCAATTATTATTATGATTATTCTAATTATAAAATTTTATTTGTATTTCATTATTATTATTATGGATTAATCTTTGATTTATTTTATTTGTTTGGTTATATTTTCATTTTATTTTAGCTTTCTTTTTATTTTATTTATTATTATTATTATTTTCATTTCCCTCGTAACCCTAGACCTTCCCTCGTTTTTATTCTCATCCTCTAGGCCTAGGCACCGCGGCCACCCTCCCTTTTTATTTATTTATTTATTTCTCTTTTTTTCTTTCTTTCTTCTTCTTCTTCTCGTAGCAGTGCTGCCTTGCTGCTTGCCCCATATCTCTTTCCAGTAGCGCGCCCAGCCCACCTCCTGCCTGCCTCGACCATCCGCATGACCTCCCCTTCACCCAGCACGCCTTCTTTACCCCCTTCCTTGCCGCACCCTATCCGCAGTACTAGCCCTTCCCCTGTCCACCTCGACCTCCTGCACACCTACAGCCGGCGCCCTCCCTCTTCCCTGTAGCAGCCTCCGGCCTCAGCCTCACCTCGGTTCCCCTCCTCCTCTACTTGCTGTAGTGACCTCCCCACCCTCATCCCTTGCCCGCACGAGCCGCCAACTTCAGCCGGTAGGCCCTCAACCTGCTGCCTTGTGTGGCAACTTGCTTCTGGCACCCTTCGAACCCCATGTTCAGTGAAGCCAGTGCCGATCCTCCTCTCCTCCAGCACCCGTAGCACCCGGTTCCCTCCCTCCTCTATCCGCCACCGCACTGCAGACCAGCCGCACACACCCTCCTCTCCTTGCGCAGGCAACCACCAGCATCGCTCCCTCCCTCCTGCAAGCCACGACCCTCGGACCTCCATATCGTCGACCTCACACAACAGCCGTGTAGCCGGCTTACCCTCTCCCTTGCTAGATCCCCCGCTCAGCCTCCTCTGCTCCTTGCTCAAGCCCCTAACATCCCTTGGCCCGTCGCACCAACTCCCACTATGAGTCCCTACGGCCTTCGACCATCACACGCCCGGCACACCTGCCTCCACAGAAGTCGCCCCCTGTCTTGCTTGCTCCGCCACACCGCCTCACCCCCTTCAAAGGTTTCCTTGTTTTTTTTAAATTCTTATTTCTATTAGTTTTCTTTATTACTATCATTATTTATATCATTAATGTCATTATAATTAATTTTATTATTGTTATTACTATTATTATTATTATTATAAGTGTTATTATTATTATTATTATTATTTTTCATTATTATTATTATAATTTTTATTATTATTATCATTATTATCATTATTCTTATTATTCTTATTATTATTGTTATTACTATTTTTATTTTTACTATTTTTTCTAATATTAATCTTATTATTATTATTATTATTGTTGTTGTTGTTGTTGTTGTTGTTGTTGTTATTATTATTATTATTATTCTTATTCTTATTTTTTTTATTGTTATTATTATTATTATTATTATTATTATTATTGTTATTATTATTATTATTCCTGCTTCGGCCTTCGGTTTGTAGAGGGTATCAACTTATGTTTGTTTTGGTAGGATCTTTGTTTTAGAACCCGCGTGGAGCGATTCTGAGTTTGCATCGTCGCCGTGCTTCAGTTTCGAGGTGAGCGTTTCTCCCTGACGCTTGGTTTCACATGCTCTAGTGAGTTTTGGGATGTTTCTGGGTCCTTGATATTGATTATGCAGAGTGGTAGACTTTATCACGTGGTTACGGACACATTCTGTGTCATCGCGCCTTGGTTCCGAGATTGTTTTGTCATCGCGCTTGATCTTGATGTAGGTTTCCTTTGCACTGCTTTTAAAATTTAAGTTATATTATATCATGCTGTTTGCGCACCCTAATTGTTCAAAATAAATATTTTATTAATTTCAATAAATAAGAGATAATATACGAAAATTAATTTTTAATATAAGATACTTAATTTTTAAACGGTTATTTAGTGTAAAAAGGAGCCGTTTATTTAATACACGACACATGAATCATCCTTTTGACTAGCGGACACCCAATAATGAAAGAATTCTCGTTTGGCTTTTAAAAATAATTTACGGAATATAAAATAGAGTTCAGGTTTAATGAGAAATGATTTCTTTTGAAGCGTGAACAGGTACATTGGTTCTTTTAAGAAGTTTTCTGGTTGGTTCTTAAAGTTTATTTGAAAAAAATAATAATAATAAAATGGTTTGGTTTGGCAGCCTGTGAAGTATTGTTTGGGGGTTCTTTAAATCGTTTTAAACTGGGTTTGGTCTTGTAAAGAAGATTCATCTCTTTTAGAGTAGTGGTTGTAAAATGTATTTAATGCCCGTTTGGAACTTTATGGAAAGCGATTAAAATGTTTTGATAAAAACCCTCTTAGGACGACTCTCATGCCTTGGTTGCAATTGATTGTTTGGGAGGCCGCGCTTAGAGGCTCCCAGGTACTTGGGTAGTTAAAGGCAAGTGGTTGTCCCATGGAGTGGCTCGGGTTGATGCCTGTTGTACTTTTTATATAGATATATCTGATTGGATGCTCAGTTGGCATCGGTTGGCTCACCCCCTTTTTAAACACTTTAGACATGGGAATCTGGCATATTGAGAGAATATTCTAAGAATGATTGTTGCACTTGTAGGTTATGGTACTAACCAGTGGCCCATATTTGGTGGATATATTGGGTTTATTACTTTGGGATTTTCCCTCGACCTGCCTGAGAGTGGATGGTCAAGCGTATTGTGCATTTTGATTTCATTATGACATGTCGATAAGGATGATTTCTCATGTATTGGTGTCTTCTGGTTTATTCTTGTTCTCCTAGGTTCACCCATGTCTATTCAGCTTTTGTTTCTTGCAGTAGTTATTATGATGCTCACATGTATACCTACATTTCCCTTTCTATGTGTTTTACTTTGTGCATTCTGGTGTATTTTTTTCATTGGAAAGTGATAAATTGATTTTGATTAGGTTTCAAAAAAAATTGTTTTCAAATGAAAGTGTTTAATCCCCTTGGTACAAAATTGAAAATTTAAACATCACTTTCCCTTTTCCTGAAATGTCATTGACACCAATGAAATAAACCCAAATTTTGAAATGGTTAAAGGGTAATGGTTCATACTTTGTTTTTATGTAGAATATATAGAAAAACATAATTTTATAAATTGTAGTTCAAACTTGAAATGATGATTCTTTTATTTTAAAGGTAGTGCATTGGGAATAAATATCGGGCAAGCCTACTGAGTTTTAATACTCATGCCTATAGTTCTTTTCTGTTTTTAGTGTTTGAGCAGGCTATAGCTTGAGTGCGCTCGCCTAGGGTGAAACTTGATTGTTGAGTTGGAGAGCGACCCGTGAGGTCGCACAGAGTTTTTTCAGACGTCGTGTTTGGTCAGTTTTATTTTCTTCTATTCCTGTTTAGTCACTTTGTTTGGTTTATATGTTTTGCGCTGCTCTGTATTATCATTGCAGTCTTATTTATTTATATTGGGAAAAATCGTTCCCATAGCCTCTTTTGATGCCCTGACGCTTGTCGCCAGCCCGGGAGGATCGAGAACGCCTCTCGGACCATGTCATGGACCGACTCGGTTGACTGGTCCAGGGTCGACCCGGGTTGGTTCGTGACATTTAACATGCTGACAAACCAAGCATCGAGAGACATATTCAGTGACATCTCTTTTCATGCCATCCCACCAGAAGTACTCTTTCAGGTCCCTATACATCTTCATGCTTCCAGGATGAATAGAGAATGAAGAACTATGATCCTCATCCAGGAACACCTTTAATTCGAGGATGGGAGGAACACAAACCCGATTCCTGAACATTATTATCCAATCACAATCAAGTTGAATTCAGGAACATTTCCCACCTTCTTTTGTAACTCGACATCTTCTTTCTGTGCCTCTTTAATCTTCACATTTATAGATGGTTGAACATTCATTTGAGAAGGTTAAGATTTTTCCACTTCTATTATAATTCCAAGATCCATCCTTTGTAAATCCCTTAATATTGGATCTTTTGTGATCCTTATCATGGATAAACTGGCATGGTCTTGTCAACTTAATGCATCTGCCACCTTGTTTGCTTTCCCAGGGTGGTAATGTATTGAGCAGTCGTAATCCTTAATCAGCTCCAACCATCTTCTTTGGTGCATATTCATCTCCTTTTGTGTGAAAATATATTTTAAACTTTTATGATCAGTATAAATGGAACTCCTATCTCCATAAAGATAATTCCTCCAAATATTTAGTGCACATATTAATGCAGCTAACTCCAAATCATGAGTTGGGTAATTTTTCTCATGGATTTTCAACTTTCGTGAGGCATAAGCTATCACCATATAATTTTACATAAGAACACACCCCAATCCCTTCTTGGATTCATCACTGTAGATCACAAAACTTTCTCCACTACAAGGTAGTGTGAGCATAGGTGCACTGGATAACCTTCTTTTCAACTCCTTGAAATTCTCTTCACATTCCTCTGTCCATACAAACATAACTCCATTCCGAGTCAACATGGGGAGTGGATTAGATAATCGTGAAAAAATATTAACAAAACGTCGGTAATATCCAGACAAACCAAGAAAACTTCAGATCTCAGTTACTGTTGTTGGTCTCGACCATCTTTCGATAACCTCTGTTTTTTCTGGATCCACAGATATCCCCTCTTTTGAGATTATGGGACCCAAAAATGAAACTCTTTGAAGCCAAAATTCATACTTGGTGAATTTGGCATAAAGCTTCTCCTTTCTCAGGGTCTTCAATATAATTCTCAAGTGATCTTCATGTTCTTCCTTGCTCTTTGAATATACCAGAATATAGTCTATAATGACTACCACAAACTAATCAAGATAGTCTCTAAAGACTCTATTCCTCAGATCCATGACGATAGCAGGGGCATTAGTAAGACCAAATGGAATCACAATAAATTCATAGTGTCCATACCTTGTACGGAAAGCCGTCTTTGGTATATCCTACCTTTTAATCCATAATTGGTGAAACCCTGAATGAAGATCAATCTTGGAAAAGTATTGAGCTCCGCGTAGTTGGTTAAATAAGTCATCAATGCACGAGAGAGGATATTTGTTCTTGATAGTGATCTTGTTAAGTTCTCGATAATCAATGTAGAGTCTCATTGATCCATCTTTCTTCTTAACAAATAGAACAGGTGCTCCCCAAGGTGACGCACTAGGTCGTATGAATCCCTTATCAAGATTCTCTTGGAGTTACTTCTTAAATTACTACAACTCAATTTGGGCCATTATATAAGGTGTCTTTGAAATAGGCAAAGCACTCAGTACGAGTTCTATTGAAAACTCAACTTCATGATTTGGTGGAAGACCTGGAAATTCCTCCGGAAAGACATCATCAAACTTCCGTACAATGGGCATATTCTTAATCGTGAGTTTCTCACCAACCATTTGAGAAAAATAACCTTCATTTAGTGGAATCAGGACCCATAAGATAGAATAAATTTCCACTAGAAGGTTATGTTCATCCTTGCATCAATAAATGATCATAGATTGATCTGGAATATGAAATGTGACTTCCCTTCTTTAAAAATTGATATGATATCCATATAATGAAAGCCAATCCATGCCGAGAATCACATCAAATTCTTCTATAGGAAGGATCACAAGATTTTCATGAAGCGCTTTCCCAAAAACTTCATTCGGAGAAGAATTAAAAGCTTTTGATGCGACTCTTGTGCCATTAGGGTTTGTCACAACTAACTATACATCTAACTGTTGAGGTAATACTGTGATACCCTTATAAAATTCTTCAGAAATAAAAGAGTGGGTGGATCCAGAATCAAATAAAACATTTTCAACTTTAGAGTGGATGGTAAGTGTACCTTTCACCACATCGTTATCGTACTCCACATCACTGATAGAAATTTCATGTGACTTTCCTTTTTCTTTAGCCATAAATGTTTGTTGACGTTGACCATCATCATCAACCCTTGTATTTGGGCATTGATTGGCATAATTCCCCATCTCCTTGCATTTGTAACATTGAAGTGTTGGAGGTGCACTCTGTGTAGCCTTTTCATTGTTCGCATCACTAGACATCTTCTTCCCATCATTGCAGCATTCAAATGCCTGATGACCTTCCATTCCCCATTTGAAACATTTACTTTTCCCTTTAAGACAACTCCCTCCATGTTTCTTTCCACACTTTGAGCATAAGTGAAAACTCTTCTTCTTTTCAGTGTGCTCTGTAGATTTTCCTTTCAATTCCATTTTCCTCTTCTTATCAATCCCATATGACTGATGAGTAACTCAAATCTCCATCTCGACTTTGAGAGCACATCGAACGATTTCCTCGTAGCTATTCACGTCCTTTATGTCTAACGCCTTTCGAAGACTTGGTTTTATGCCACTAAAGAATCGATAGATCTTACTCCCATTTTAGATAATAATACCAGAAGCGTACCTTGCAAGTCTTGTAAAATTTGCTTCATAGGTACCAACAGATTCATCATCATTTTGCTTTAGTTCAAGAAACCCCTTCTCCATCTTTGTTCGGAGAATACGTGGGAAGTACTTATTGAAAAATAAGTTCTTGAACTCGTCTCATTCCATTTACTCAATTTCATCTCTTGGCCTCGTATTCTTGATAAGATTCCACCATTGATCAGCATCACCTTCCAAACGATACACTACTAAGATGACTTTATCATGTTCAGAACATTGAAGAACTAAAAATATCTTTTCAGTAGTATTGATCCATTGTTCTGCAACTAATGGATCAGTAAACCCGCTGAATGAGGGTGGACGCTGCCTCATGAAGGATTCAACAGAATTTTTCTCCTTCCTTTGCTCGTTTGGAAGTCCTTCATGAGTCATAGCTTGAGAATGTTGTGTGAGCATGGTTACAAGATTTTTCATTCCATTTCCCATAACATTTGGTTGCTCAGGGAGACAATCATTGCATTGCCCGTCACATTCCGCATTAACACGGTTCCTTTAGGTTCCAGCCATTGACTAAAACCAAGAAGAATAGTGTGATCAAACTAATTAGAATAGGAAAACCACACAATCAAGAATAAAATTTTACACTTAAGGTCTTATCATAGGTTATTCATAGCCATTTCTAAAAAACTAGGATTTTGTTCTAGGCTTAGACTTATCCTTAGGATTCTTACTACGACATTCACATCCTACTTTCCAAAGGATGACTATAATCTCCCTTTGATACCTACTATAACGATCCATACATTATATACATTGTTATTACTTTAGAATTGAATCAAAATTATTACAAAATATAACAAAACCAGTAAAGGACCGTATAGGTATAGAGTCTTTAGAAAATAGGAAACATAAACAACTGGTTCATAAAGCATCTAATTTGCCTCTGATTTACTTCATCATATCTAGAGTACCTTTTGGAATATCCTACTTAATAACCTTCTTCCAGACCTGGGGAAATAAAACATACAAAAGGGTGAGATCAAATGCTCAATAAGGGTAAAAAAATAAATATCAATCACATCATATACATAAGAACATAACTTTTGGAAATCTTAACCTGTAAAAGAGATCATAATTTCATAACATGGGATAAATCGTATTAGTGAAATATAATCCCAATAATCATAACTTAAAACATGAAACTTTGTGGCATACACACATAATCATAGAGATTAATTTCTTATTAGTCAAGACTCATTTCCAAGACTATCTAGTGGACAATGTCCATTTCTGAACCGAGTTCACTCCACGTTTCAGTCCTCTTTCGCTGAACCAGTTTAACCTGCAGTTCCATCCATGTCTATCTCATTAGATATAAAATCTTTACCCAATGAATTGGAGGGAGATACAGGTCCCACCCATCTCATAATGATACCATTATTATGTGTTCCACAAAATCATAAATCATACATCATTGCATAACCCATGTAATAAAAATTGGATTCTTAAACATCGACACATCATAAAACAATTAATATAAAATAAAGGAATTCATAAAAAAATAATTCCATCACAACATAATCAAATAAATGTAATAATAGGGATAGAAACATAACCCTATGTTATCTTAGATGGAAAATAATTTTGATAAAACACTTGAACTCCATTCTTGAGGAAAATATCCTTTCTACTTTAAAAACATTTTTCCTTTCCTAACATATCAAACAATTTTAAACTAAAATAAGTTGATTATAAATAAACTTGAAAACTTGTAAAGGAATATTCTTGGAAATAATGTTTCAAAAATCCATTCATGCCGTATAAGTTAAAAAAACATTCTTCTCATACTTTGGTCAAAAAAGTCAAAAAGTACCTCGTACGAAAAACTTCAAAAGATTCCTTTCATATCTTTTAATAAAAAATCACCGAAGGGTAAAATTGTATTTAAAAAATTTTAGGAGGATATAAATAATATTACATATTGAGAAAACATGTATGTGGATGATAAAATGCACCCCAGTAAATACCAAAGTATAAATAATCTCAGATAAAAATGAGATTGTGATATTTTCCCTTACCTTAGGTCCGATTTGCTTCGTAAGTTTCTGAACCTCATGTATAATGATTTAAATAATGTTATTGACTTATTCAAGAATCATAATTATTTTTAATATATCATATATGGTCATATTCTTAGCTTCTTATTAGTAATATTTCATTGTTACTTGTTATTCGGGTGTTTATTACTTTTTGTTCTTATGCCTGTTTTGTCGAATAAATTCTTATTTTTCTTTTTATGTTATAGATACCTCATTTAAATAATGGTATTAGTGTAATATATATCATATTAATTCATTCAATTCATTTATATAATAATTATGCAATGAAGATCATGTAGAACGAGTCGCATCACATCGAGGAGACGGTATTCCGTACGTACGCACGAGCGATGATATCATTCCCATGATCGTGGAATTGTATTGGAGTGTATGTATATTATTTCATAATCAATATAACATTAAAATAATCATATATAGTCATTATTTACACCATTATACCCATCCAAGTAAGGTGGTGGTGGAAAATAGTTTACACCACGGCGTGGAGACGGTATTCCGTACGTACGCATGCACGGTGATTTCGTTTTCTGTAGGATGGATAGATGGTGAAATAGGGTTGTTTCATACTTATAATAACATATCAGTATATGAGTGATACTAATGTAATTACTTCAAAATGAAACAACTAAATAAGAAGAAGTGGAATAAGAAATAATGTTGAAATAATCGGTAACGGACATTACCTCTTCTTTGAAGCGCTTCTTTGAGACCTCCTTTTAGGGCACTAAAATTGGTCTTTGAAGAAGACCAGGACCACTAGGATGTCTCTAGGGAAGTGAAGAAGAGAAAGGGTCCAGGGTTGGCCGAGCTTGAAGGCTCAAAGTGTTTTGAGGAAGAGGGGGATGGGGTGTGCTTTTATAAGGGAGGAGAGGGGCTCCTTTGGAAAAACTAAACATATTATTTTATTATAAAGCCAAATTCAGTTTTAAATAGCTCAAAATTGATTTATTTCGAAGCTAAGGTGGGGATGGGTCGAAATTCTCTCATCAAATAGAATTTAGACAAGGTTAGGTTCCAATTTTAACCTTATCATTTATATTTAACTTTAAGTTAGACAATTTTACTTTTACCATGTCTTTTTATGTTCTTACACTATAAGGTTAATAAACTTACAATAACAAGACAAACGAAACCCAAGTTGTTTATTATTAATATATATAACCATATATAATTCATTTTTCCGAACCTTAGATTTTTGGGAATAAAATAACCATTAATAATATAATATTTGTTTTAAAAACTATTTTATGTCAATTTTGACACTATTTAGTAAATGATTTTTGTGAAAATCATAACAGAATGATTATTTCAAAAAACGTTAATTAAATCAATACTAACATTTCATATTAACCTAGAAAATTAGTTTAATTCATAAAAAGTCTCAAATTATAATTATTTGGGTATTTATAAAATGAATTATGTCAATATTTCATTAATAAGATAATTACTGCATCATCTTTGTGTCATAAATAAATTAAATTATTTAATTTATAAAAATTACAAATAAAATACCATTATATAGGAAATAATTTTAGATTTCAAATTAATATTTATAGTCGAATTTATATGATGTATAAACCTATATTAAAAATTATTTAGTTATTAAACTTTGATTTTAACTATTTTAACCCTTCTTTAAATAAATTAATAATAAATGTCCGAATCTAATCCAAGTGGAACTAAAGGGTCATATTTTATTCCTAAGGTTGTTTTGGTCGAATTACACTTATCCAAAAGAATTAGGACATGTGTTATGATAATAATAATATCATTTTGACCCTTATTTACCCTATTTACTTTTAACCGTGGTAAAAAAGTAAAAAGTTACTATTCACCAAAAATTATTTTCATTTCATTGAACCACATTTTAGTCCTTGATATTAACTGTGGCTCTCGGATTTTCGAAATTCCACTCACAGAACCGGTAAAATTATGTTTTATGAAAAATTATGTTTTTTAACTACCACATATTGGTTTCACTATTAATTAAAAAATGAAAGTTTCCAGAAAAATATCAAAAATTAAGACGAAGCTATTTTTGATATTATGAATTCAAAAATGATGTCTATTTTACCAAATTCAAAACATATCAGTTACATTAATTAATTTAAAAATTAATTCCCGTCGTCAAAACAAACAGCGTGTTCTTAAGAGATAATAACTATCAAAAGATTGACACTTGTTTATGTCTGGTTTAAATGTGAAATTAAATCCAATGACAAACATTGTATTAAATTGTAAAAATATATTCTAAATATACTTTAAAACCACAAAAATTAATAATTTATCACTATTAATTATTTTGATTAAAATTTTTTTTTTTAATTAAAATTTAGTAATTTTCACTATTCATTAGAATATGAAAGTTATCCGAAAAGTACCAAAATTTCACCCTAAGCTAATTTCGATATTCCAAATCCAAAAATGAAGTCCATTTTTAAAAATAAAATTCATAAAATTTCAAAAAGTGGTTATTACTATTCATAACGGCTAGTTTTAATAATATTTTAATAGCATATCGTAGTTTAGTGAAACTCGGTATTGCGTACGACGCAAGCTATCGAGGAAGGCCGTGATTGCGTGTAAATCAATCCAAGAAAGTTTTGTGTGTAGTGAAGGATTACTTTGATGATTTATATAACATAAAAACAAAATATTTCTCATAAAAGACTCGGGTGTTACAAACACCACTGATCATTCATCAATTTTCACCAATAAAATAATCAACTCTATATAGTTCACATAACATTTACCAAAAAAACGATCAACTTTCACACTCATTGTTGGTCTCACTCAACACCTTGGTCATACACTATTGCCTATTTATTTTAAAATAATAATCACAAATGTACAAGATTGTGTAATTTATATGGATGGTATAGCCAATCATTAGCATATGAGTAATCTATATCACATATTGAATCCAAAATCATCAGTAGACCATAAAAAGTGTTATTTCATAGGAAATAACATTTCCCCATTTATTTGTTGAAAAAATTTCTACATAAGTCTCCAAATAGACCACTATATTATAAAATTAAATTTTGAACTATGTATCTTTCATAGATGGCCAATATAATATTTCAACACAAATAAAATAAAATCCACCTATCCTATAATGTCATCCCAATAAATTAATTTTTGAAAAATAAAATTACAATTTCTTAACATCCGTCCCTTTTTTTCTTGCCTTTGGTCATTAATGTCATCCAATAATATATACCGATCATAACGCACAACAGCCCAATATATAAAACAACACTTGAAGGCCAGAATAGACCCAAATTGCATACCCAAGCTCATTAAGGATGCATATTACTAAAAATGGTTTACTAGAAGAGGTTTCAATATAAATTTTCCTAAATCATGTAAACCTTTCACAAGATATTATTCATAAATGATCACTATCTAGTGACACATAACAGCACAAATGAGCACATTTTAAATATTAATCTTGATGACAACCATTTCACTTCAATCAATCCAACCTAGTCAATTATGAATATAATGAAAATCATCATTGTTGTCCCATGCTTCCCCAAGAATCTGATACATTTTCAATTGGAACCACATATTATATCATTACATTCATCTAAATAACAAATGAATAAGAGTTTTTGAGACTCACAATATATATATTCCTTGAGTATTTTATGAATCCATTACCCTTCATAGAAATTACCAAAAACATTAAATTTTTTAATAAAATTACCTAGTCCCATTTGTCTACTAAAAATCCTTGTTTAATTCGTCAGAAACATCAAGTAATTAAACATCGACTTACAGTTGGTCTTAATTATAGAATGAATCTATGAACATCTACTAATGAACAAGAGTACATAATAAGATCACGCTATATTATATTGGTGTACCACCAAAAAAGATAAATAATTTTTTCTATATACATAAACCATCGCCACCTATGTGACTCAAAATCTAGGCTTCTCAATAATAGACACGTAACACCACCACACCATCCTTAGTTATACTAATGTAAAGGAAATCCAATTATTCACATGCCTTTTGAGGCATGTGAAACTATATTATTCCACAAAATGGTTCTAAACCTATTTTCTTCAAATATAATAATTATCCTTACAATGATAATAGAATGTATCATTCACCTTGAGAAATATATCTACGGTTTAGGGAGATAATTCAAATCAATTAATTTAACCTATTGGTATTTATACAAAAAACCCACAATAGAAAACCCACTGAAGGGTTCACATCCAATAACCCCACTATAATAACATTAGATAAAGTAACATAATCCTGACACAAAACATAATATGAATACCCATACATTCATATAATCTTAGATGTATTCATAAAAAATAATGCATGCCACGATATTTCGTTAAAAATTATATTATGAACAATAATAAGATTAATTCAAGTGGGTATCACATACCTATTAAAAAAGGCATTTTTATAATTTTTGTATTTAGAAATAGAAATCCTATATCAAAAATCCATTTAGTAACATTGTAAATCGCATTTCAACCACTTTTTCAAGGAAACTATTTTAGGAAAATGCTTTCAAAATCATTTTATTTCCATTAAAAAAATATATTTTTAATCTTATTTTAAAAAAACATTTTTTATCCTTCATTTAGAATTATTAATAACAAAAACTCTCTTGAAAACAACATCTAATAAAGGTTAACTGAATTTCTTGAAAGCAAATTACATTTCAAATCGGCCAATGAAAATTTACCAAAACCACATTAAAAACTCATTTTCTTAATTATATAGTAAATTATTTGGTTGTTTTAAAAAATCATTAATACGGAAGGGAATAAATGATTTTTCAATAAACGCTTTTTATGTTCAGTGAACTTATATTCAAAGAATATAGAAATAATTAAATCACATAGAGGTATCAAGTCCAAATTACTAACTCCATGCATGTTAGTCAGAATTATATATTTAACATTGAATAACATGCTTAATTTATAAATTATAGTAAATGTGTTCATGTTATATGAACCATATTTCCTATTCATTATGAATATACTCACAACATCATCCTAACCATACCAATAGATATCCCAAAATTTGAAAAACTAAAATCAAGTGAATCAATGAAGGAGAAATTTCTCAATAAATTTTTTTTCAGAAATAACATCAATACCACTACTAGAACCGTGTAATTTATTCATACATATTTAGTTACCCTCATGAACGAGATCTATAAAAATGATGATAACATTATGTATTTTGTCTACATTTCCCAAATACTTTGAATAATGAAAAGAAATTCCTTAATTTCATTTTAAACCCAAAAAAAAGATTCCTTCAATTTACTCTAAGGTTTCAATTGACCTATTATGCACCCCCCCATATACAAGAGGGTGTCAACTAGTAGTGATCCCATAAGCAGCACCATGGAAAAAATATGCCCTTTCAAAAGCGACTAATATCATAGTATATAGTAGTTGAATAAATAATTAGAGTAACAGATGAACAAAAATATTGACGTAATTGAAAAATTATATCCAATCATATAATAGATGATATAGAATTCATATTATGTTAACAAAGAGACACCACATGAATTGGATTTATAAATATACACATAATGAAGAGGTAATAAAAGGAAAAATATATAAAAGATTATAGAATATATCATAGAATATATTTTAAAACCATGTCATGTAGTCTAAATAACATATGTAAGTTCACTTCCCTTATCTGATATCTATTTCAATGAGTTTTAAATCACACCAATAATCTCAAGAATAGTTTGAGGATAAACCCTAGTTGGACACTACCAATATTCCAATTATACATGTGATGAAATATATAAAATATTATTCCTGAATAATAAAGTAACCACAAAAAATAACCTAGATCAATGTAATTGTTTTCTAAACATGATTTCATGTAACTAAAATCTTCCAGATTTTAGACCAAGTTAGAAATAATGTAAAAAATATTCATTTAAGGATAGAGATCAAGAGATATCATCAAGATGTTAGCTACAAAAATTCATCCAAAACTCAAATGTCCACATTCTCCCATTATGTAATAATTCCACGCACACCATTAAGAGAATTTCATTGGGTCTACACATCGTACCAATTCCCAACTCTGTAGAAAGTCAAAATTCCACAGGATAACCCAATATTTTGGATTATAGTAAACCAATTTTAGACATTTTTACCCATTATCTAGACCAACTTTAAGATGATTTCATCATTATTGATCCACTTTCTATCTGTAAGGAAAAACACTTCACCATAAGACGTTATGGAATTTTAAATCAAAACATTCAAAAAAATAATGTAAAAATATATCTCTAATGATCAATAAATTCAAGGTATGATAACATAGTACCTTGAAACCATTCATAGAGAAAACATACATCTCTTAAAATAGAATACACATTAGATAAATTAATAAAAATTTAATATCATGTAAGGTCCCATGGATCAAAAACACACCCACATGTTAATTAGATAATACAAGGGTCTCATGGGACATATATGAACCCACATGTATATAACAACATAAAAATTTATACAAAGGACCAAAATTATGGGGAATTATTACGTCATGATTTTTTATACCCAATCCCATGAATTTATAGAGGAATTACTACAACATAAATAATTACATAAAACATATCACAATTAATATAATGTGGGATTCTATATTCATCATACAAGATGAATAACCTAATGGATAAATAAAAATGGATTGGATATACATATTATTAAGCACTTCCATAATCTAATCCATATTATATAATGATATAGAATAAATTCCCTAATAGATACTCTTATGATCCATCAATGATCCATTAATTCCCTATTAGATCTATAATAAACCATAGGTTTGCCTATAAAACCCTAAATCCTTGATACATGAAAATATAGAGAGATATGTTAGGCCATATTGTCTTAAAATTACCAAACAAGTGTCTCCAGATCAATAAATTCTATTAATAGTGGTGGAGAGGGGAGGAGGGAGCCAATTTCACTTAGAGAGAACCCCATTATTCATCCTGATCAAATGACGGTCAAGATAGGTAAGATACACACACTCTAATCAATGTTAATTACACCCCCTATACACCAGGTATCTAATTAATCTGTTTAAAAAAATCAAAAATAATTCATGATGGCATGGTTATTCCCACTATAGTCATGGTGGCTTCATTCAAACTAATCTATGAACATTAACAACACAATAGGTGGATTTCCAAGGATATTTTGGACCCACCACACCATCCACCAAGGTGTGGTAAAGTCATTTTAGTTTTAGTTCATTCGGATACCCCAACATAATAATTAATCGGACCATTACCCACATAGTAATTTTACTCCCAAAAACATTAGGAATAACAAATCATCAAACATAGTGATTTCCTACACATGGTGTAACTAAAAATACCCAATTTACACAGATATACGTCTGAAACCATCCAAACCATTCCAATAAATAGACCATAACACCTCTAATACGTGTTTATAGAAACTAATACTATATTAAATATATTAAAATAACTTGAATAAATCACTTAGTAAAATTTAAGGATGTTACACAAATCGCCCATAAACACTAAAGTCATAGGAAATACTAGTAGTATTCATATACCCCTGATATTTTCCACATTTTTGACATATGTGATGATAAATATTATTTTTTTCATAAATTTTATCATTTATGATTCAATGAAATACCATTTTCAACTTCTTTTTCATATAATAAATGGAATACTGACATTCTTTAATTTCCATTTCCACCTTGAGAACACTCTGAATGGTTCTTCATGGATACTAATGATACTTATATCTAATTATTTTCCAATACCTTTTTTTAATCCCAAAATAAATAAATAATTTCTCATCTTGATAAAATGATGAATCCATAACATCATCTCATCATCATTTTTAGGTTTCATACATTTTTATAAATGTATTTTCTTAATTTTACTCTCACATGAAGTTGCCTCTTCATTTTTGTGTAATTATATAAGGAAAAAATGTATTTATAAAATAAATCATTTCACATATACCATTTAATGGTATTGATTTAAAACATATTCTTATGGTTATTTTTCAATCCCCTCAATTAGTAATATATTTCTATCATTAGATATGAAAGAATTTATGTTTTGATCCTTTAATAATATAAGAATAAAGGGTATCATTTCTAACAATTTATTCAATTTCATATAAAAGTATTGTGTTGGAAGATCCACTAATGTTCAATCATAAATACTGAATAACACAATTATTATTCAAGGGATAATGTGTTATATCACCATGGTCTGTGTTACTATTCATATCAAAATATAGAATTTATATAATTTTTTTACTCCATCCATCAAATTTTCTGGACCATTTGGGAAATTAGGCCATTTTCCATCACACAAAATGTTAACGCAATTATTCCTAATTTGGACCATTAACTAAAATAAATATATCTATTATAGGAATTAGAAAATAGTAATAAGTTTAATATATCATTTTATTGAGGAGTTCAATCTAATATTTAAAAAAATTATGAATTATTTATTTCAAACTATGAAGTTTTATGTTTATCATATAACACATCATCATTATTATTTGTTGGTTTATGTTATATCCTCTTACACAATATTCTAACAATAAATAAACCCTACTCTTATAACAATTGAAGCAACGTAGACCAAATATTTATAATCTGATGTGAGAAATACAAAATTTAATCATTTTTATTTATATGAACTTAAATGAGAGGAGCATGAAAAAATTAATTTATTATAATTTTTTTATAAAATATTATTCATTTGACCTAAAAAATTATATTACCCATGATCCAATGGTTTTGTTTATTTCTATATTTACAACCTAATATTCTTATTTTTAAATATTTATTCTATATATGGAAAAAAAGACTTCCTATGCAGTACTCTTTTAGACACATTATTCATAATCCATTAATTCATTAACTAGGGAAGTTGACAAAAGAAAGGATGAGATCGAATCCACAGTATGGATAAATATAAGATATAATAATAAAATATCATAACTATGTATAATATGATAAAATAATAATTAAATAATAAAAAATTTATATATACCCATGAAATGGGAGTCATAACATATAATACCTATACAATAAATCATTAGTTTGGGAATAATCCATTTTCATAACACATAAAATGAAACAAAGATGTGAAAATTTGATATTATATAAGAATACATGAAAGAATAACATACCAAAATATAAATTTTTTTAAGAAATAGAATTAATAAAAATAATCAAGATTATCCAAATAGAAAATCAACATATAATAGGTAATGGATTACCCCATATCAATAACCTATTACACCATGGATAATAACATTTGTAGAATTTTTTACTAGAGATAACAACATTTATACCATTTTGTTCTCTAGATACTACCGGTGTACCCTTGTAATGTGAAACTACACATGTGCCATATTGGGATTCAGCTACTACCCACGTTCCCTGATTATCGTAGTCTACTACTTGTGTATCTGTTTAGTTATGGGAAAATACTTTTCTACACTTTTGAGAACATAAGAAATAAATTAATTCCAAATTAATTCTAGTGATATAATAGAACCATACACCATGTAATGATAAACTATAAATATTTATTTACTACTATATACAATGCCATTAACATTTCTCAAATAGGTCCTTTTTTATGACAACATCATTGACAACTAGATCACGATTAAAATGAATTTTCTTTTTTCAATGATAGAAAATCACTATTAGATACATACTTTATCAGACTTAGAAATGTTATTTGATAAAGGATACCATTATCATCATTGATAATGTTCCATTTTTAATATTTATGCAATGAAATTTATAACATACTATATAAGAGAAATAGAAAATAATTGTTGAAAATAATCAATTTAATTGAAATGAAATTTATAAAAAAAAATATTTGGGACATTTTAATCACTATATTGTACAATTACATGATAAAGTACATATTATCACATAATTTTAAAAAAAATTCCATTGTCTTTGGCCCATTAACCAAAATCATGATATTGTTGGGAAATCCACACATGACCAAGAAAAATAACAATCATATTTATGAAAAAAATTCCTCTTTTACTAATACTATAAATATATTAAAAAAACACAAAGTCCCAATTCTGAAAAATGTTTATATATATTGAGTCATACAAATCACATAGTGTATCAGACATAGTTTGGGATAATTCTTAAACAACATACCATTTATTATTCTAAGAAGTTCATCCTTCTAAATTAGATCCCATCAGTGGTGATAAAAACTAATTATATATGGGGACCAACTAAAGTTATCTTGCTTTTGGAGAATAAACCATCATACTTTACACCATTTATTATTCTTCTTCAGTAAATATATTTGTGAAGTTAACTAAATAATCATAATATTAAAATGTTATGGAATTGTTTTTGTAAAATATTGTTAAATTATAATATCAAATTATGAGCTTCTTTCCTTTGTTTTGGTGATGTGATGTTAATTTTTTAAAAATTGTAGTTTTATATTAAAAGCAAACACATCAAGTCATATCAACCACATCATGTGCTATATTGATGTGTGATCCATTTATATATGTCACTAATGACTTATGAATAATATTAAAATATTAATACTATCCATGAACCTTTTCTTGGTTTTCAATGAGTGACACTCATTTTTAACTAAATAGTAAATTTTAAAATGGTAACGTACATATCAATTCATAATGAGAACACCATGTATCATATTGAGGTGCATATGATTCCTACATATCATATATGAATTATTGACCATTGTACTAAATTATAAAAATAATCAAAATGTGTCTACTTAGTTATGAGTATATGAATTGTGTTCTAAAATAGAATGTCATTTTTATAAGAAAAGAATTTTTTTAGAAATTTAATCCAATATGTTCATTTGATTAATTTTAGAATAATTTATAAACATTTCAAATGACATTTGGATATTTTTTCTTAATATTTTTAAACAATATAAATTTTGTTTCCCAATTTAGAGTATGTAACTTGTGTTTGTACTAAAATATTATTTTAAATAGAAAACCTACCCATTTTTTAATATGAGTAACATCATGATTCGATTTAATGAGAGGAAAATATTTACATATAAAAATGACTTATGATTCATTCAACTAAATTATTTGTAAAATATGATCATTTTTTGTACGTTTTCTATGATGGACATATGTTTTGATCAAAAATGTTAATTTCAAACTAATAACCAACAAATTGAGTCATACAAGAAGCATGAGTTAATTTATTAAGGTGAGGATTATTTGTACATATTAATATGAATTATGGATAATTTTTATAATGTATAAAAAATATAATGTTTTTTACTTAGGTTGGGTATGTTTGTTTTTATTTTTACTAAAATGTCATTTCAGAATAATAATAGAACCAATGAGTCATATAGGTCACACCGTAAGTCAGATTGAGGTGTGGATAAATCCTACACATCAAAATTGACATCTAGATAATTTTCCTAATGTATAAAACAATATAAATTTTTTTATCAGTTCTTAGTATTGCACATTTCTTTTTTAATAAAATTTTATTTTAAATTATAAATGATCTCTTGAAGTCTTAATAGTCACATATTGTGTCATTTTTATGTCATAATAATTCTTATAAACAAAAAAATGGAATAGGTATCAATTTTTTAAATGTATCATGAAAATTATAGTGTCTTTTTGGTTTTCTATGAATAAAAAAATTTAACCTATATGTCATCATTAGAATAACAATGAAAAATTTGATCATTATGTATGAGATTAATGTGTGAATTATTTCAACACATAAAAAATGACATATGGATAATTTTACTAAAGTATAAAAACAATAAAAATATGTCTTATCATTTTTCATAATGTAACATTTTGTTTTTACTAAAAATCAAATTAATAATAAAACACACAAAGAGTCATATCAGTCACATTATGAATCAGATAGATGTGATGCTAATTCCTACACATAAAATGTAACATGGGAATCATTATCAAATTTATAAAAAAATTACTTATTTTTTCTAGTTTTTAATATATGGAAAACATTTTTTAATAAAATTTCATATCAAACTAAAAACACACACTTTGACTTATAATGATAACATCACCTATTTTTTAGAGTTGAGATTGATTCCTTTAGTTCAAAAATAAATTATAAATAGTTATACAAAATAATAATGAAAATATAAGTGTATTTTACTGGTTTGCAGTGAGTGATACACATTTAGAACTAAACTTTCAATTATATATTGATATCTAACACTTTGAGTCATATTGTACACATCATGTATCAAATTGAAACGTGATTAATTTCTACATTTAAAAATGACTTTAATAAAATTTTCCTAAATTATATAAATAATATAAATAAATTTAAAATTCATGTATTATTTCATCTATCTTTTTTATTAAATTGTAATCTGTAAATATAAAAGACAAATTTGGAGTCTTACTGGTCACATCGTGTGTCAGATTGATGTGAAAATAATTAATTCTCATAAATAATGAGCTATGTATTATTTTACTAAAGAATCAAATTGATCATAATGTGTTTGAAAATTTTTGTGTTTTGGATGTCCGTTTTGAATTAAAATATAAATTATAAACTAAAGACATTTAAATCTAGTACTACAATGAACAATTTATATCAGATTGAGGTATGACTGATTGATATGTTATAGAGTCCTAAACCATTCGGGATAATGTTCATGATAGTTATTTAGGGAAGTCATAATATGCATTCAACTATTTTTAAATCCCTTGTTAAATTTATCCTTACAGTTCACTTCATGTTTTAGGCATCATGGGGTTCCCTCTTCCACATTAAAGGGAACATGTTTTCTATATTCGTTCTGGTTTAAGGTAGTTGAAATAAAAATATGAATTCCCAAAATCATTGTTAAAAAATAAACAAATAAGTATTAGATAGAAATGATAAGGAAATTAACTTAAACATACTATATTAAATTATGAAAAAATTACCTAAATAAGTACTATGAATTCACTTTTCATTATGTTTGTATAAATTATTGACCCATGTTATGATTAAATTTCCATTACAAAAACCATGGGGTTTCCTAATAAATATTAATGTAAAAATGTTCCATATTTTAGATATTTTTACACACAGTAGAAAGAAAAATATAACATCCAAATAGATCTTTGATAAATCTAATATATTATTACATAAAATTTATATGGAAATTACCTTATAAATACTAGATAAAATGATGAAACAATTAACCAAATAATTAATAAATAGGTATCTTTTCATGTTGTCTATATAAATTCTTCAACAATATTTTGATTCAAATAATGTTTCAGGAAACATGTGGAATTTTATTCCATACCAAATGAAAATGTGCCCTTTTTTGTCAAGATAAAAATTATTTACATAAAAATATATCTTCCAAGAGGATCTCTGAAGATAACAAAATAAGAACTAGAAAAAAATTATACGTAAATTTTCGTAAAATAGTAGAAAAAATTATGACAAATTTATCTAAATTATTTTTATGAATTCACCTTTACATTATGTATATATATATATGCTTGAACAATTACGTTATTACAATTGTCTCAGTTGTGGCCATGAAGACCAATCTATGATGATAATTATTACCTTTAAAAAACCACCAAATCTAGAGAAAAATAACCCACCTATATAATGAAGAAAATTCTTATGTTTTTAATACTCTAAATAAGTTAAATAATAAAAAATATGAATCTATATATTAAAAAACTTAATATTTAAAAATAATACCACATAATTTCTGTAATACTGAGAACATTTTGTATCATATTATGTCTTAGATAATACCTACATGTCACATATGAATTAGGAATGTATTAACAAGTTATAAAAATAATATCAACATGTTTTCTTAGTGTTGATTATTTCACTTTTATTTTAAACTAAAATTTTAAAATTAAAAAAAAATGACACAAACATATTCATATTGACCACACAGTGAATCGCGTAATAGTAATTATGATTCATAGAAGACAAAAAATAAATATGTATTGTTTTCAAAAATGTATAAAAAAAATCTAAATGAGTTTTATTAGTTTATAGAATGTCACTTTTCTTTTTTACGAAAATGTAATTTTAAACTGAAAAGACACTCTTTGGGTCATAACTGTAACATCATTTTTTGGTTTCTTGTGATAATAATTTCTATATCAAATATATTACTTATTGATCACTTTAAAAATTCATCAATATAATATGAGTGTATTTTTGTAGTTTTGAAATAGTGAAACAATTTTCCCCGCAATATGTATTTTAAACAAGTAACAGATATATGGAGTCATACTTGTCACACCATGCATCAAATTGAGTATATCCTGCTTAATACATGTCATAAATGACTTATGAATAATTGAAAATATGTATAAAAATAATTATACTCTATTTTATCTATCTTATTTATGTGACATGTGTTTTGAACTGAAATATCATTTTAATCAAAACAAATAAACAGTGTTCCATAATGGTCACACATTGTGATATATTGAAGTGTGACTAATTTATAAACCTAAAAAATAAAAAATGGATCATTATAATAACGTATCAAAAACTACTAACTGTATTTTTACAGATTTGAGTATGTCACAAGTGGTTATTACTAAATTTAATTTTAAATTGAAAACATTCAATTTGAGTCATATAGGTCCCACTATGAATAAAATTAGTGTGGGGATGATTCCTACTAGTAAATAATAACTTATGGATCATTGTGTCAAAGTATCAAATCAATATTAATTATTTTTCTTTGTTTATAATATCCTACATGTGTTTTTTACAAAAATGTTAATTTTAAACTGATTTATTTTTTGTAAACCGGAATATTTGTATTGAAAACATGCAGTTTGAGTCATACTAAACACACATGGTGTTAGATTGATGTGGGTATATTCTTACATGTCAAATATTAATTGTGTACAATTTTCCAAATATATCAAAACATTCCGAATTTTTTCATTGTTTCGATCTTCTGACTTGTGTTCTGAATTATTAGATAAATTTAATAAATTTTGAATTAGATAACTATGAAAATAAGATTAACTAATAATGTAGATAATATGATGAGGAAATTTTATATATGTAGTGGGAAGTCATCTTTTTACGACTTCTATATACATTCTAACATTATTTTTTTGTATATTAATTTCTAAAAAAATGATTTCCTCTATTGTACATCACCTTTGGAAACATACCAAAAATAATATATAACTATTATAATACTAATTATTCAAATCCCACTAGTTTTTTGGAGGTCATAAACTATACTAGATCACCCAAATAATAGGTAATGACCTACATTTTATTTCAAAAAATATTACTACCCAATGAAAGATGCCCACTTATCACTAAATGAATTTTATTATAATTTTTTTTATGTGGATTATCAGAAATGTACAAAGTACTGAGTAAATATAGATAAATAATGAATAAAGAAATAATTTTTATTGGACGCATAGTTTTTTAGATGTTTCTATTTATGGGATAATCGTATATTGATGACATAAAATAAATTTCATAGAATTGAAAACATATTATCCGAAATAATTATTTTCAATATGCCTTTGGAACTGAAGAAACTTTGACCAAAATAGGTAAATTGTTTTGAAATATGTTTTCCATGATTAGTATTTCTATATATGAATTACAGTTTTTCCATTCTATGTATTACATATATTTATTAGATTTTCATTCACTGATCTTATCCTAATATTTTGTCATATATATATAGATCACCCTTAGTTTAAAAAATTCTTATTTAAACCCCCAAAATAGTTCACTCGATGTTGATATATAAAGTTTTGATTTTAGTGTATTAAAAATTAAATACATAGATCACATGATTTTGTTTTTGTTTTTTTTGTAAAATGATGCATTCGATCCAAAAAATAAATATTTGGGCAATACAAACTGATTTTTTTTTAAAATCTAGTGCATCCTTGGAAAATAAAAAAACAAAAATATGAAGAAATTTAAAAAATATTATTGGATTATAGAGTTATACTGCTAAATTTCATGTATTGAAAATACTCAATCATTTTTTATTTTATCTCAAACACGTCATTTAGTTAATCATTGTTCATTTCAATCACTTCATTCATCAATGAAGTATCATTCATTTAAATGATACATTTTTTGATTAATCCAATAGGTTATTTTCATGGTTTTTCTTTTAATAGAAGAAACATAAATTTATATCGGAAATATATATGTTTAAAAATTTTATTGAACATATTTGATAACTGTTTTTTACATACGTATTATGAAAATGATCTTTTTGTTTGTATTCCCAACTGAGACTCCTAGACTTTCAATCATGAGAATATTATTTCAACACTCAACACTCAATGTGTTTGTGATGAAAGATTGAAATATTTATACTTCATATATAGTGTAGGACATGTCTCTATCTTTTAATGATGTTCCTATAGGTTATTTAAATGATAAGGGTTATTGAAATAAAATTTTGGGGAGAATTTACTCTGAAAATGGATTTTTTATTCAATTCAATATAATATATTGATCTGATGTTCTATTAACCTATCATTTTATCCATTTTTAATACCATTCCTCACATTAGACTTTATTTTTTCTACTCTAAATAGTTTTCCATTTGAAATAATTTGTTAAGTATATACTTTTTGTTTCATTATAGTATTATATAGCAATATTATTCAAGTTCCTATAGCATTGTTGATATTTGTAATATATGGATAACCATTTAGAACACGAAACAAAACATAAAACTCTCAAGCTACATCAATCAACATCTTCATGTGATATTTTTGGAGTTTGTTATTGTGTATTTCATCTCCATGGATATTACACACCATAAACCTCCCAAACATAGTAGTGTGTGGGTGTTGATATATATAAATAAAATACAACTATACCTTATATAATTGTTGTAATTTAATGTTATCAAGAGTTGTATGATTCAATATTATGAAAAAGAGTTAGGAAAATATTAATTTACATGGGTATGTTATTCAAATGAGGGGAATGACTATCCTCAAAGCTATTAGGGTCATTTGGATGTTTATGTGCTGATCTCTATTCCACTGCTTATTCTCATTGATCTTTCACATGTATTTTTATATCAAACTAGACTAGAAAATTTTATCATATAAAGAGTCAATTTTCACCTAAAAAAGAATCGGAATTTTATAGGTATCAATGACCAGCTTTTTCTCTTCTAATATGGCTATAGAGACTCTCCAAAATCTATACCTATAAGGAAACCATATTGTTCTTGATGATTCAATGCTTCTGAATATAGTTTTACTTATAGAACAGTTATTTTCAATAATTTTTTATAAACCATAATAAATATGAACTTAAAAAGGTTTTCTTTGTAATAGTTTTATAATTTATATCTAATTACTCATATATTTTACAAACACATGTTTCCTATACTTATTTTTTTCATCAACTTGTTTAACATCTATATTTAAGTGGGAGTCCATCCATAGATCATGACATGACATGGAAGTTGATTTAGATATTTATTCAAATATATATATATATATATAAACATAAGAAAATATGTTCTTTTATATCACAAAATACATTTTTATTGATTTAAAATTCATAATTTTTTTCCCAAATTGACCTATACCAATCAATAAATTTAGATAGCTATATATTTGTTTTGATGCACTTTTTTATATTCTATAATTGTTTTTTATTTCTTAAATTACCAATTTAGATTCATATTGGATAGAATTAAAAAAATCTAAATAATATTACATCAACAACAATGGACCTGAAATGATTTCTCTTCATGATAATTAATAAGATCATTCATTATTTACATCTTTATAAAGTATTAATAAGTATCTAGTAGGCGGGGAATTACATTACCCTCTACATCCCTAAGATAAAACATGGTAAGAAGATCCCAGAATCCATTGTGGGATTGTGTAATATCCTTAAAAAAATTAAATTACGAAATTATAATAATGAAAAAACTATGATTGGAATACTGGATATTTATTCAATGGTTCATTATATATTTGTTTGGTAAAATACAAAATGAATACTATGACATTACCTTAATATATTTTCACATGATTTCATTTGTTATAGGATGTACATGCTTCCAAAAATCTATATCAATTGGTAAATTCATTCTCAATTTTACAACAACATAACTGAGATCATTTAATTGTTGGGTTAAATTGGTAAGCTGCATTGATTCTATACAACATTTAATTTCATATCCATTTCACTTGCCTTGATAAAATTATCCAAAATAGTGATTCTAAATTGTTCATGTTTTTTAATCAATATGTTATTAGTACACTATTAATTCAATAGTGACAACATAATCCATCCATTCTTCCCTAAGAATAGTTACATCATCATGTTTAAATGAAATATTATACATTAGTATTAAAACATTTAATTAAATTATATTAATATAGTAGAAAACACAATATATTTTGATGAAATGTATAGTATATTGAAATTTTTTTGACTAAACCATCAAGCTCTATTATTTAAAAATTTGAAAGGATTATTTCCCTCTATCAATAATTCAAATCCACTTTATGGTGTCTCCTCTAATATACAAAAAATATTCTTCATTGGGACTTCTATGAAAAGATTTTTTTATCCCAATTAATGGTTTATCTTAAAATAAATTTTCATCTAACAATATTTTTTTTAGTTTATTTTATGTATAAACCAATTATTTTTTATATATATCTGAGACATAAAACTAATTAATTTCTTGTGATTTTATTTTCAAATACCCATCCCATTCCCCTTATAATCCAAAATTCACCTTCATTAATCCCATTTCCTTATCATTCGTTGCACTCCCATAATCAACCCATTTTTAATGGAAATCGTCACATGAAATGTTTTATAATCCAAATAATATATATGTAGAATAATGTTGTAATATATAAAATTCACATAAAATGGGTTTCTATAATTTGAACCAGATATGTTCATCACTTCCTCCATAAGTATAAATCCTATATTTTGCATCATACTGTGGACAACTTTTTCATTTATATAGAATGTAATACCATTAATTAGAAAACTATTTTAGAAAATAACATTTTCATTTATCCTAATCGAATTCAATGGATACCATTATGAAATTGAATTCGAATATTCAGATGAATATTTATTAATATGATCTCAAAATCAGTGTATAAAATTTGTATTGTGTTTATTGGATATCCATATATCATCCCTCAATGTATTAAAATCTCTAAATATTTTATTATAGGATTAAACATATGGATGAACATAATCCCTATAATATAAAATGTATTGGTGAGCTGGTAACTTCTATATAATTGTTATTGTAACTATATGTCATCCATAAATCCATTTTCCCATAAGAAATCCACCATAAAAAAACTTTGGGGAAATGATTCCATAATCATCTTATAGGAAATAAATACAAAATTCAAAATCACCTAGAAGAGTATAACATTCACCAATAAAACAATCTGGATGATGTCGTTTGATGAGATGCCCTATAAAAATATTCATATACTGTTAAATGTGGTATATATATCAATAATGGAAGGGCCCACGTAGTTGAACCTCCCTAACCATGTGAAACCTTAGAATAACCATTTTATCGAGGAATAATGGTGGGAAGAACATTTCAATTTCATATTACAGTTGCCTATTTATTCATGACATGATATTTCTTAGGTATTGAACATTATATAGTATGGATTTGAAAAAGAAGTAGATTTTGGTTAATGAATTTAATATATTTTTGGAATAAAAATTTAATGTGAAGGAAATTAAAACATTCATCAAAACATGTCAATCATGCTGTTTTTTATAGAGATTCAAATTTTTCATTAATATGAAATTAATGATATTTCATGAAGACCCATCTAAAATGATTTCCACATTAAGGGAAATGAAAAATTGAAAAAAAATTATATAGAATGTAAGATGTTGTAGGAATAATATTATGACATTTACACTTCCCTGGTTCCAAATCTTTTCTTATCCCCATATCAATCATTTTCAGTATCTCTTTGGTGCCATATTTTTTCAGAACACATAGAAACATGAAAATTACACTATCAAATACTTTTTTCCTACATTATGTATGTCAAGAAAATATTTAATGTACAAAAAATTCTAGTATAGTAATTCAAATATGGTTTATCACCTTTTCTAACATGTTTAATTATTTTCTTTTGAAAATCCACCTCCAAAAACAATATCAATATCTTTTATTTTACAAAGTTGTTGGTCACCTATTATGAGATAAAATGTTGTTCATTGTTCATTATTCCCGTAGAACATTGTCATCCAATATTATAATTAATGTTTATATGGTATAAAATTATGATTTCCTAAATACAATGTCTTCGATTAATGTTTCAACCAAAATTATTGTGTGTACTATTCGAAAATTTGACACCAAAAAATTTCATTAATGATACATCCTGATTTATTTACACATCTAGGAAATTCATTTTTCATCCCATAAAACAACGAAATCAATGCCTATTATTCACCTATAGGGAATTATACAATATAACATCTTTATCAAAAATTAATTTTATATCTTCTCTCATGGATCCATATTGAGATTAATATCATTACTAGGTTTTTATCCTAACATACGCAGAGGCTACATAATATATTTGTTGTTAATGCATAACCATTGCTGGAAGATATAATTTACCAACATATGTGGAAATTTTCATTTGGTACTAGTCTATACACTATAATGATTTATTCCATCTATAGATATTGCAAGCTAAACTTTTTAAATTTAAAGCGACAAAATTTATTATAAATAATGAAAGGTACTACAAGAGTATGAAAGGTGGGATGATATTAAATTATTTTTCATAGAGAATAAAAAGTGAAACAATAATATCATCAAGCCATGTGATTCTCTTGTTGATTCCCTTGTAGGTAAGAACATATTCAATCATGTTCACTTCTCAAAAAGCAAGAGTGATAGTGTGTATGATCTCCAGAAGTGATGTATGGAATCTCATCCAACAAGTGGTAAGCAGCTAGGAAAGGTGAACCACACCATTCCAAATGGATTGGACAGTAGTGATTGATGCACAATCAATCCCTATGTTGTTGTATCCATTTTTCTTGTCAACTTCAATTGCATGAATCATAGCAAGCATTTCCCCTTCCAAAGAAGAGGTCGAATCACAGGTTCCATTGAAACATATATGACCAATACCAAGAAAGTCACTAAAAACAACACCGCATCCTATGGGTCCTGAATCTCCTTTGTAGGCTCCATAAACATTTACTTTGATCCATCCTTGGAGCAGAGTCTACTAAAACACCTCAAAGGTTCACCTCAGATGTCTGTAAATACCTTAAATCCCATGTCGGTGAAGGATCACAAATTATCTAATAGTGTTGTCATAATAAGCTTTCTAAATCAAGGTTGCTTCCCTAATTGCAGTGGGAATTTGCATCTGACTTGCATTAAGATTAAATGAGTAGTTATTCTATATAATATCATTTCTATCATACCAAATCACGTGGAAGAGCCCAGCAAAAAATATTATGAAGAGATTATTGATTTTCTACGAAATGTAATGCTCCGAATATAATTTTATTTGTTAAAAAATCGAGTGAAAGAATAACTATATGTTGTCAAAAATGTTAGTAATATAACCCCAAAGGGTAAAATCCATAGAAAAATACAAAAATAAATGATTGGTATCCTCTCTATGTTGGTGATAGAAGTGACACTTAGAAAAATGTCAGATACCAAAATCCTGAGGACAAACCTCATTAATAATATGGTTTTTAGCAATACGGCTAGCAATAGTGATTCTGGAGCGTTTAAACTAGGGATTGTCAAAATAATTCAACCAACAAAGGTTGGGGTGAAAATTAATGAAATTGTTATTGTAGAAATTTATGGAGTCAAGCACACCATTATGGTAAGGATCCCAGATTAGGAAATCATCAGAGTTAGGGAATAGATAATTATCCACCACATTCATGATATTATTTTTAGAATTGATATTACGAGATTGCATCATCTCCTTGATAGTGCAGGAGGTGTTATCAGCATGATAATTATATGGTAACATGGATATAATGGGGGCATCATTCCAGTTATCCAGCAAAAAAAACTTGGAAGAATCAATTCTAACCATCCATCTAGAAATATTTATGATATTGGAGAAGGAAAGCCTAATAGATTTCCAGAATGAAGAGTTAAAATTGATCAAGTTTCCATTGTTTAGCTTCATGGGGGTACACTTTTCAATAAAATAAATCGAGTCACAGTTGTTATTTATCAATATCCATGTGAGTTTAACTTTAAGGGCATAATTAAAGAGTTAGATATTTTTTATGCCAAGACCACCCTTGCCATGAGGTTTACAATAGGTGGACCATGGTATGGTTACATTCTTTATTTCTAGAATACTAATAGTCCGAACAAAATTGTTAATAGAAACATTAATTTTATTAATGTAACTGGTAGAAAATTTATTGACTATCAGCTATCAGACCATTTTAGAGACAATAGATGATTTTACAAGAAAATTCCTGCTAGCCAGGGAAAGAGATTTTACATTCTAGGAGGATAGACTATCATTCACCTGGTGAATAATCATTGTGATGTACCTAGATTTAAGACTTCCCAAAAAATGGGAACTCCTGGGTAGGTGAAAGGAAAATGTCCTTCTATGATACCTAACCAATTGACGATCCTATATTCCCTAATATGATAAATTCTTTTTCTGAATAAAACAAAGGATTTTCTCTTTCTAAAAGATTCTCTAGAGATCTCTTCATAATGGGAAAAGGAATTTATTATGTTTTGAATGTTTCTTTTTTCACCTTGTAAGAATAGAATAATATCATCAGCGTATAAGTGATACGTTGGGACATTATGGTTTCTGGACGCCTAGATGGGTTTCAGGTTGTTTTGGTTCACAAGGAGAGTTAGAAATCTGCTAAGATAGTCTTCCGTAATCACAAAAAGAATGAAAAATAAGGGATCACCTTTCCAGACACCCTTGGTGCCTTAAAAATAGCATTTAGGTGATCGGTAATAGGGATGTAAATAGTATCCAATTTAAATAAGGTATTTATTCAAAAAAAATGAACATGTCATTAAAACAAAAAGTATGATGAACTTTAAAAATGAATCTCCAATCAATGGTATCAAAGGCTATCCTAATATCATGTTTTATTGAAATTGTGCCTCCTCTAATAACGTTATTTAAAAATTTAGTATATTCCAAGGCATGGAAATTGCATTCATGAATTGAAATACCCTTGATAAAACCAAAATGACCCCCTGAGATAATTTTCACACATATAGAAGAATTTTGGTTCGTGAGATGCTTATTAATAATTTAGTAATGAGAATTAATGACTGAAATGGGGAAAAATATATGTACTTTAGAAACATTGGACACTTTAGCAATTAAAATAAAAAAAATGGGAATTCAAACCATTAGGAAGGATACCTTTTGAAAAAAAACGTTCAAACAAGTTTACAAACATCTATGAAGACGTCCTCCCATAATTGTTGAAAGATACCCTTTTTAAAGCCATCAGGACCCGGGGAACTATTAGGGTTGAGGCTAAAGATAGTGTCTTGTATTTCATGATCAAGGGGAATGCTAAAAAGATTAATATTTTAATCTTAATTCACCTTAACTGGAATGATCTCAGGAATGATATCTTTGTTAACATTTCATCCATTGAAGATATTATCAAAGTAGGAAACCACAGGACTAGAAATGGCCGCCTCAGAATCCGTGATGGTCTCATTGTCCCAGAAGAGAGAGAGAGTTCTATAGAATTTTCAAAATCATTGGATGATATTTTAGAACTTCGTGTTTCTATCACCATCTAAAAGCCATTTTTTTTAAAACAGTCTTGCACATGTTGTCTTTAAGAATCAAAAGAGAATTATGTTTTAGAGAGATATCAATATCATTTTGGGGATCTAAAGAGAAATCAGTGCTAATTGATAAATTTGGTATTTGGTTAATCTCATTTTCAAGGGTAGTAATGTCCTTGTCAATTTTCATAGATTTATCCCCACACCAACCGTAGAGATATTTTTTGAGGTATATCAATTTAGTGATATAGGAAAAATCATCATAATGATGTTTCATAGATTCACAACATATGTTTTATTAGATTTGAGAATTCCTTGTGAGCAGAACAAGCGTTATTGAATCTGAAATGATGAATGGGTTTAGACCATTTATAAATAATACTAATAAGGATAGGCTGATAGTCCAAATTTAGTTTGAGCAAGATAATATTCGATACGGTGTCCCAGTAATACAGATCCATAAGATTTGTGAAATCCCTATCACGTTTTCTAGCGATGAACCTATTGTAGTGTCTTCTATACCAAGTTAATTTTTCCACCATAAGGTTAATTTAAATATTATTATAATCCTCTAGAGTATTTCAAAACTCTTTTGTGAAAATATGGGAGTATGAAGGATAAATTTCTCAGTGGGAGTAAGAATAGAATTAAAATCACCAATCACAAACTAGGGGTAATGAATGTTATTAGCTAAATATAAAATATCATTACAAAGAAAATGTTGATCTTGATATCTATTGTTTTCATAAACCATAGTACAAAAAATATGTACTCTATTAAGTGAAAAATCACATGTAAACATTTGATCCTAATTTTTGAATGCATTCAAATATTTTTTCGAGGCATGATAAAATATCCCATGAGAATCAGTATTAGCAACATTTTTGAAATAACCTATAATGTTATACCCATAAGTACAAAGATGCAGAAATTTCATAGAACCTAATATTTTATGTTATAGATAATTATAATATAGGGAACCCAATATTTGAATCTTTCGTATAATTTTAGTTTACATTGATGGAAATGAATAATTGAATTTATGAAAACAATTACTCCACCTATGTTTGGTTTTATCTTCTAAATTCATCCAAAATATTCACATGTATATATTATTGGATTAATACTATGTAGAGTAGTTTATGAAAAATAGGTGAATATCCAAAATATATGGGGATGAGTATTATGAAATGTAATTAAATAATAAATATTTTAGATCTTAGGTGATGAATATGATAGTTGTATCCTTTTATATAATTTATCCTACTATGGGGGGTTGATGAAGCCCCAAACAACAATTCATAGTTTGATTCCTAATTTTGAAAAAATGAGAAACAATAGTCTATTCTCTACAAGTGGCTCCTAGATTGGATTTGTCATGAACCCTTCCCCACAAGGTGTATGCCTCCTGGGACATCAATGTGAGAAGGGAGATAGTGACCCTCATGCCCCACCTCTAGTAGGCACTAAGATGGCAACAAGCACCGAGGATATAGTAAAAAACATATGGGAGGAATTACCCTCTATGTGAGCATACGAGGAAGAGATAAATAAGATAGAAAACAACCAAATCCAACTAATAATAATATATAAATGAAACCCCATGTATATATATGTAAATTCATCCATGAAATACTACAACTGAATGGAAAAAAGTACCATAGGAAAGTAAAAAACAGCAGTGACTGCGAAGCCCAAACATCTCTTGTAACCCTTAGCAAGTAGTAACCATACTAATCTCCAAACTGCTCAAAGTGACCTCAAAAAAAATTATTTGTAAATAGAGTGAGTATAATAATATAATTAGTAGGATCCTCCCTAGAGCCTCTCATGCAAAAGTAATGAAAACATGACAAAGAACAGTTATCGATAAGTGGAACTAACTCGTCACCTAAACATGTATACTATGTTTCCAACCTCACCATGAATAATCTCACCCAATATCAAATAAAATACTATATAATATAATAAATAATATCTCGATTACTCATCTCACACTTCCCTACTAGTTTTCTACTTCTCCCCAACATCACACGTATTAGGAATCTCTCTCAAAAAAGGCTTACCCACAGACACCTGGGAGAAGCACCACAACATGCACCTTAGGCACCAAAACCACTACCTCTATTTAAATAAGTAACCATGTATTTTTTGGGAGCCATAAAACTCACGCAACATGTATCACTTGTCTTGAATTATACCTGAAGACATTACAACCCTCACACCGAGCAAGGATCTTCAAGCCATCGTAGCCTATAGACGTTACATCAATTTTAGTCCATAGAAAACAATATACAGATTATTTGTGTGTTAATAACCACAAGACATTAAAATCCTATACATAGAAATATGGTGAAAACTAACCATTGTTCATACTACCACATATAACTCTCAAGAGAAGAGATTAGGTACAAATGGAGTAGTCATCCATATATCCCCCCATCGGGATGTTGGGGAAAACACACACAGGGATCAGAATACTTGGGATGTTAGATTCCCTAACTGATAGTCAAGAGTAGAGTGTAGAAACAAACAATAAATAAATAATATACTATATCTCACAACAACCCAATGGGAAGAACCTATCATTAGACACAAAAACAACTATCATCTCTCAGACTCCCGACTTCAACTACTAATACTAGGTATCCTATAAGAACATAACAATTAAAGGAGATTTATTAGATAACATTATCAAATTTTATCTATTTAACATTAAATTAATTGTTTCTTTATTAATTGGTTAACCATTATAAATTTGACATTATATTTCACAATCATCACACCAAATTTCAACTATTCCTTTAAATTGCAACCACATCATTGTGTCCCAGTAAGCTCCAACCACAAGGTTTAACATCATTTATTCAATAATTAATTAAAATAATTATTACATTCCCATTTCCCAACTATACTTTAATGAAATTCTATGATACCAAATACATGGGGATCAACAATGAATGTTGATGAAATAATCATCCACTCATTCCAACTATTACTAGAGGGAAGACTCATCCATCTACGATAAGATAAACACAGAAAGAATTTGGCATACCCCATTCATATTCACCTATTTTCGAAATTAGGGTAGAAAGACCCTTTGCCTTGAAAAATTGGGAATTATAATAGATAAATAACTATCAAGATTCATCCTACATCCAATATTCTAATCTAGTCTGTTTCATGATCTTTGGTGTCCTCTCCTAAACTAGCATGAAAAAATATGATGCATCTCTCTCTTCTAGGCATAAAATGCTTCCACAACCAATGGTCCACTATACCCCCCACGTATCACACCATTCATCTAGGCTCCCATCACAACAAAATATGCATAAAAAAATATCATATCCATTGGGCTCTTGGCCCTTAGACAAGGCATCTATCCTTCATACCTAATGAGAACTCTTGTATCCAAAAAACAAGGATCACAGCCTTACAAGAATTAGGGTAACTCAGAACCATACGAGTCATTATCCTTTATCAAAAAAAGATATTTAATATATCTATAATTAACCAGTTTATTACTTATAGGTTATATATATAGGAAACCAAAATAGTATGGTATCACAAATTAACTAAATAGTTAATTGATATGGCTTTAATTCATTATCAACAATCATCAATATTCATCTGCCTTATCAAATAATTAATTAAAAAATTATTACTACAACAATAACCATATTTATTTACAAGGCTATTTTATCAATGAAAAATAATTACAGTAAATCCCAGTTTATGTTATATAACAATTTCTATAAATTCATGACAAAAAATGGAAACAATATATATTACACTATGTAAAATACAAGAGTCAATAACAAACTATAATTAAAATCTTATTTATCCGAATTAAATATTTGTTTATGTTAATTCCATTGTTTTCAAGTGATCTCAATCATTATAGCCCTACAATTGTACGTAAAATAAAATAGAAGAAACGCATCTTCTACCTCAAAGGGTTATTGACATTATTTACACAAGAATGATCCATCCAGTGGATCAAAATCACCTCCCCCTGCAACAATGACATCCAGTCGAGGATGACGTGGTACGACCATTCCAATCGACACTCAAAAAACTCCATCAAAAACCTAGAGATCACACACCATAATAAGGAAAGGAGAAACAAAAGAAGAAGTATTGAAAAAAACACAAGAATAAAGGTATATCAAACTTTATATCAATGATGGGTTGACACATTCTACTTTTTCCAAAATAGGGGAGTGCATACAGTAGGAAGAAACATCAAGGGGAAATGATAGAAGGATTAATGTTCGATCACACCACTTTGATGGGAAGAATGTATGAGGGTGATTCACATTGATAGAAATGTGAAGGAATGATACAGGGGAAGGTGGAGTGAAAACTATAGTCATAATTCAAATCCACTAAGGGTAATTTCCTCATACACAAACCTCCAAAATAATTTTAACAAGAGTGAAACATGTCATCAAGAGTCTTGATGGTCCATTCTATTTTACCATTCTTGTGCAGATGAAAATTCGTGTTATGGAATACCTGAGAACCAAAACCATGTCAGAGACCACTCCAAAACTTAGAGGTGTAATGAATATCTCTATCAGGAAATTATCATCCTCATGAATCAATGAAGTCTAACCACCTCATCCATATACAACCTTGAAAAACGTCCATAGATCTCGATTCCTTAATTGCTATAATGATGAATGATTTTATTAAATGATCCACTACAACCCATATAGCATCATAGACTCCCTGATCTTGAGGTAAACCAGTTGCAATGTCCATTGAGATGTCCTCCCACATACACTGAGGAACATCCAATGGCTAGAGTAATCCACCAGGAAAACAGTACTCAACCTTCACCGTCGGGAAGGCCAAACATGCAGACAAAAATTCTGCAACTGTATGCTTCATCCTAGGAAACAAAAAAATGTCTTCTAATGGCTCGGTATATCTTTATCATGCCATGATTCGTAGAAAAAGGTGATTAGTGGAACTCCCCGAGAACCATCTCCTACATCGCCAAAGGAATGGAAATCCTTCCCTGATAATACACTCGGTGTTGTTTATCATTAGACAAACCATCAGTGGACTTCCAAGAAACAACATACTCTCTCTCAGCCACCACTTCCAGTTGCCCAAACTAAAACTCCTCATCCAAATGAACTAATGATGATTGCACCATCATATAGAAAATACAACTTCTACCCTGACATCTCTCGTATCTAGATGCAATGCTTAAATTTATTTCGTTACTCTCCAAGAATTACCAGACCCCTAAACTATATCACTACACAACTTCTTGCTCAGTGCATCAGCTACAAAATTCCCATTTCTAGGCCTATATGGGATTTCTATGTTGTATTCCTATAAGTACTCAATCCACCAATGTTTCCAAAAGTTCATGTCACAAGGGGAGAAAACCTACCTTAGGATATTATGATTATTGAACACCAATCAACACTCATCAATGAAGTAATTTATCCACAAAATTTGTGAATACACCACATTCTGCAACTCAAGATCATTGGTGGAATAATTATGATCATGCAAACACAACTGGTGAGACCCATAATAAATAATTAATCACTACAACATTAGAATGTAGCCTATCTCTAGACATATAGAATCACATAATTAATCACAAATGATCTCCCTCTACTAGAAGAAAAAGAACACAAGCACTGACCAATATCTATTTCAGATATACGAATGCTTCCTGACATTGATCAGTCTACATGAACTACTGTTCCTACCTAGTCAACGTTGTCAGAGGTGTCGCAATCCCAGATAAATCATCTACAAACCTCATGTAATATTTTAAAAGACCAAGGGAACATTACACTTATACCACTATCATGTGATATTCCCAATACAGAACATATTCTATATTCAACAGATCCATAACAACCCCCTTCTGGTATACAAAATTTCCCAAGAAACAGACATCTAGATCCCAAATCTCACTCTTCAATAACTATGAAAACACCTGTTGTTATTGATGAACTCCCAAAACAACATGGAATTTCTATGTACGATTCTTCTTGGATGAGTTGTACACATGTATTTCATCGACAAAACCCACCATGATCTTATCCAATAACTCACATAACACATTGTTCATCAACCCCATGAACACAGTTTGAGCATTCATCACACTTAACGACATTACAATGAACTCGTATTACCCATGATGAAAATAGAAATAAGCCTTCAAGAAATCCTTATCCTACACAGGCATCTAATGATATCCCAAAAAAAGTCAATCTTTGAGAACCAACATGCATCTTTCATTTGATTGAATAAATAAACAATATATGGAACAACATAGTGATTTTTTATTATCACTATCTCTATGTGATGATAATCAATATACAACAACATACTATCGCTCGAATTCTTCGTGATCAAAACCATTCCACCCCGTGATTACATACTCAACTGAACAAAGCTACCCAATAATAGAATATCGAGCTATATACATAGCTCTTGTAACTTTTATGGGGTCATCATATAAAGATACATAGAGACAGGAGAAGCTTTCGGAAATTGATTTACCCAAAACTCGATCTCTAATAGAGTGGGTAATGCTATGATCGCTTCTCTAAATGCATCAAGGTACTCTTATATATCCCTAGGAACCCCAAAATGATGATCCTCCAAACAAATCATCATCATGTCGTCCATAAATGATGACGAGTACTATACAGAACTCTGACTCATTCGATGGTCTCTCCCACCATCAAACATAGTTTTCTCTCCATCATCATCGAAGTACACCACCTGCCTCCTAAAGAAATCCATGATATCCTGCAGAGAATATAACCAATCAAAGATTAAGATGACATAATATAGTTTTATACATAATCATATAAAATATACCTAAGAGTAGTGATTCCCCATCACAAGTTCATAGTCTCTGCGTACTTCAAACATGTCAGTTCGACCTCCAACAAGCATAGGCAATGCTGAGGGAACTGGAAGCCTCTCTACCTCAAGTCTCAAATAATGGAACCATACATGTGATATCAATGAGTGTGTGTCTCTTGAGTAAAACCCAGAATACACCCATGAATAATACAAGAAAAAGTTACCTAAAATGATGGCTGGCTCACCTGGCACTAGCCAAGCTAATGCCTGAAGCTAACCATGACCTTCTCCAAGACCTCTCTAACACTGATTATGACCACCACTGTGGATGATATTTGATCTCTAAGGATGGGGGTAGTCTCGAGGATGTAATATTCCTACCCCATCTTATCTATGTTGATCCATATTTTTTGCAACCTATAACTACTACCTAAGTTGGAACTACCTCAACCAATGAACCTGCACCGGAACACCTGGTGCATGCTAACCACTCTGAATGGCCAGTAAATCCCATTGCTCACAACCCCATCCAGCACAAGAAAAATAAGTTTCTAAACCCCTGGAATATGCTTGAGGGCTACGACCCCCAGAAAAATGATATGCTAATGCAGGGACATACCCCGGACCGAACGGAAACTCTTCTACCCTTAAAACTGTGAACCTTATACCATAGGTCTGCTTTATGATGAATCTTGATAACTCCAATGTCATAACACTGTAGTTGTAGATAATTTCCCCTTGATGACCTATGACCTCACAAACACTAGAAAATATGTCTTCATCTTAAATAGGGTGACCTGGCTCTAGATCGCTGGACTCAAAGCCTCTTCTAAATTCCTCACCCTGGCCTTTTTATCTAGAAACAGGTACGAATAATATCATAAAAGCTTCATAAAAGAGATTCAAAACTCTAGTACACTGGATCTCCACTATCAATGGGTAATAATATCCTAGTGACTAGACACCTTCTCTAATGAAAAAAAAACTTGACTCTAAGCATGTCTCAGAACTCATCCCACGAGATCGGCAACTCGTCGTAATCTCTGAGGAAGAAAAACCACCACTTTCTCACAACCCCATGCATCATTTTCATAACCAAAGAAACCATGTTTTTCCTATGAGAATGGATAAAAATTAATGTTATCTCAACATCCTAAAATAATTATTATATTACTACATTTGTAATGAGTAATTCATACTTCTAGTGACACTGGTTCTGAAACACTCAGAGTTTCCACCTCCATGTGTCATCGTCATCAACATCTAACATACGACGATAAGTTGGATAACTTGTTGGAAATATTCAATGCCAACTAGAAGAGGTTGTCGACCTGGAGACATACAAACAAAATAAAAAATATTTGTATCTCTTAATTCTGGAGAATAGAATACCACATTTTTTAATTATTTTTTGATATTATTCATTTTATGACAACCAATCCCAATGTTTGCCATTTTAAATAGATGAAAAAATAATAATGATGAATGATCCTTTCCAAATAATCTACATGGAAAGATGTATCACCTCATTTAGTAGTCACTATAAACATAAATGATTAGTTATCAGATCATAGGGGTCCCTAAACGCCTATGTCTTAGACAATCTCTAGTGTTTACATGACATTCTAAACATTTATGACATTGTTTCCATACTAACCAATGAAACCTCACCTATACCTAACACCAAATCCTTCCTATCCTTTAACCCCTATTTGATACCACTATCCCACAACCCCCTCCCCATAAGGTGTACCCCTCCAATTCTAACAATGTGAGAAGGGTGATAGTTCCCTCGAGTCCCACCTCTAGTAGGCCTCGGTTTGTGGACTAGCACTGAGGGTATAGTAAACACAAAATTGAGAGGCATTTACCTCTAAGAGAACACATTTTCAAACTCAAATTCATATATTAATATAAAATAAAACCCTATACACATATTTAATTTTGTGAAAGAACTAATAAAACTGAAATCGAAAACTCCAAGTACCAATGGAAGTTAAAAAAGGATAGTGACCATGAATCCCTAACAGCACCTACAACCCCAAGTTAGAAGAAACCATCCTGATCTCTGACAATCTCTAACTAACAAGAAACCTATTTATATATATGTAGGGTGGGTATATCAGTATACTCAATAGGATCGTCTTTAAATTCTCTCATGAAAAAGTAATGAAATCATGTTAAAACACATTGAAAAAGAAGGAAATCTTACTCAATGCCAAAACATGACTACTGTGTTCATATCCTCACCATGGCTACTCTCACCATGTATTGCATAAAATAGTATATAATATAATAATGAATATCAGGGGTTACACGCTACTAGTTCCCCACGAGTTTGCATCATTCCCCCAAATTTCGCACGTCCTAAGCATCTCTCTCCAAAAAAGAATACCCACAGGCACCAAGGTTAAGCACCACAATATGCACCTCATGCAACACAACAACTAGGTCCACATAACCAATGTTACCTGGTAGTTTTCAGGAGCCACCACAACTCTCATAATGTGTGTCACACAACGGGCATTATACCTCATGCCACTAAATCCCATACACTGATTAAGGATTTACAAGGCATCACAACCAATACATGTTACACGTATAGACGTATATAGGAAATGATATCTAAAATTTATGTGTGTAAATAAACACAAGACATTACATTCCTCTACACACATATATGGGGAAATATAACTATTTTTCCTACCATCATATGTAACTACCATTGGAAGAGTTTGGGGCCAAACGAGATAGTCATATATCTATCCCCCCATCAGGATATTGGGGAAGACACCCCCCATGGCTTAGAATCCCATGTGTTTTAGATTCCCTAACTCATGGGGTGGAGTAGTGTAATGAAACATAAAAAATACAGAATATACAATAGATCACAGCCACACTATGGTAATTACCCAATCATAGTCTCAACTGTAGAAAACATCTCTCAATATCCCTGATTCCACTGCTAATACATGGTATCCTATAATTATACAACCATTTAAAGATCTTTATTACATGATATTATCCCTTTTTGTATGTTTCACATTATAATAATTAATTCATTGAACATTAATTAACTATTATCAATTCCACATTATATTTAATTAGCATCACACGAAAAGTCTAACGTTCCTTCAAATTGAAACCTCGTCATTTCATCCCAGAAAGCTCCAAAATCATTTGTTAACATAATTTATTCAATAATTTATTAATAGCATTATTAATCTAAATATTCCAATATATTATATAAAAACAATATAAGATACAAGACACTAAGGTCTCTAGACGTTGAGTATATGAAAAAGAAATCAACTCTTTTCCACCTACATCAAGAGAAAATATTCTTCCATCCTCATGAAGCTAAACATGGAAAGAGAATAGAATACCCCACACATATTCATGTATTTTTTGATGGAGGGTAGAGATACCAGCATCCTTGAGTAGTGGGGAAATTAAATTAGGCAAACAACCAACAAGATTTAATAACCATCCAATATTAAAATCAAACCTATTTCACGACCTCTGGTTTCCTCCTTGACAACCCACATGCATAAACCAATGTATCTCTCAAATATAGGTGTCAATTTCTCCCCCAAACATTGGGTCTTCCTTCCCCCACATATCACAACATCCATTTAGGCTCACATCACAATAGAATAAGTATAAAAAAAATATCATATCAACTGGACTCTTGACCCTTAAAAATTCATCCATCCTTGATACATAATGAGCAATCATTTCTCCAAAGAACAAGGCACTCAGCCTTTCATGAAAGAGTGTATATCAGAACCCTACCAAGAATAATTTTTTAACACAAAGTGGGAAATTTAATCCATCTGTAATTAAACAATTGATTAATTTTATGTTCCAACTATGGGAATCCTAAATAGTAAGATATCAAAAATTAACTAAACTATTAATTGACCTGCCTCTAATTCATTATCAAGAAGCATAATCATGCCTCTGTTTTATCAATTAATTCAATTAAACATGGTTACAAAAACAACGATCAAATAAATTTTCATGCTTCTTTTATCTTTGAAAAATAATTATAATTAATCCTTGTTTAAATTATTTAAAAATTTCCTTCAAGAAGAACATGTTAAACATGTAAAGCAATGATATCACACTATCTAGAAAAACAAATTGTAATAAAATGAGATTGATACTAATTTATTTGTCCAATTTAAATAAATATTATGTAAATTACATTGAGATATCATGGGAAAAATCATGATAATCTTACGGTTTCATGTAAAAAAATAGAGTAGAAATTATTCCCATAACTCAAAAGGATGTTGAAATTTTTTACATGATAAAGATCCGCAAAATGGATCATGATAGCCTCCCCTCGTGACAATTGTATCCACCCAAGGATGCAGCGACACGACCGCACCAACCAACACCCATGAAAACTCAATCAAAAATATAGATACCACATTCCATAACATGGAATGTACAAATAAGATAATAATGATCGAATAAAACACAATAATTTAGGTAGATCATTCCTTCTGTTGATGATGGGGTGACACTTTTTGTGTGCACCAAAATAAGGGGTGCACATGCAGTAGGATAAATCTTCAAGGTGAACTGATCAAACGATTATGGCTCAACCACTTCACTCTTGTTGGACGAATGAATCAGGTTAAGTAACACCAATATAAAATATATGGAATAAATGAAGGAATGGTGCTCGACATTGAAGGATTAGATTTGAGACTAACCGGATTTGAAACAGTTGACAATATCCATTAAGGAAGATCATATTAATTCATATTGTTTGACCATGTCAATGAATCACGAGACCTGTGAAAATTATAATAGGTGTTATGTTCTTTGAATCAGCCTTAAATCCCTTAAAACATGTCTTTGAATGCATTTTTACTCAATGAAAATTCTAAATGGAAGAAACTATAAGATGGTGGTAACACTATTCAAATCTATCTCTCTAACAACAATAGATAATGATGAATCAACTATGCTGATTGTTAAAATGGATCATAGACGCCAACAGTATAAATGACTCACCAAAGGCGACAAAAAAATAACCATAGATGAGGACAGTAAATTATACATAATAAAACCTCCAAGAAAAATGATGCATCGACACCAACAATATAAATGACTCACCGACACCAAAAGTATAAATGAATCACCTAAGTTGATAGTAAAAATGACTCACTACTTCTGACAGTACAAATAAAACACTGAAATTGAAATTACTAGTGAATCACTGACACTGACAATACAAATGACTCATCGATGGTAACAGTACAAATAACTCACTGACACAGACTATACAATGACTCACCGACAATGAAAGAAAAAATGACTCACCAAAACCCATAGTAAAAATGACTAACTGACATTGAGAGTACAAAGGAATCACCAATGCCGATAATACTAATGACTCACCGACACCGACAGTACAAATGACTCACAAATGCTGACTGTACAATTGACTCAATAATGACGAAGGTAAAAATGACTCACCAAAATCGAAAATACAAATGACTCAGCAATGATGATAGTACAAATGACTCACCGACATTGATAGTACAAATGACTCACAAACAATAGTGTTCAATAAAATGGAAACACTATTCAGAGAAATGGAAATTTGGAAAAATGTTGGGGATAAGTCACCATGACCTCCTAGAACACCTCAAACACCAGAATTTAGCCATGGAATCTATCGAATAGGGCTAGACCATTGAAGGTGGGGATATTAGAAGGATCATAATGATGATATCACACAAAATCATAATGAGAAAACCATTGTTGTTTAAAATTCCAAAAATTCCATCACTTACCCCAGGAAATGGAAAATTACATTGGTATTAGGATGGAATTTCAGTAGTTATTCGCATCATGTGATTCTAGGGTTGTGGGAGTGCGGTTACAATGAATAAACAAGGGGTTGAAATAAGTAACGAAATTACCTTATTTTGGTTTTACTATCAAAATAAATTATAGATTATGTGAGATTATATATCTAAGTGGAAAATTAATATCAATATTGTAGATCCACAAGATATTATGGTATGTAATTTTTTTGATTTATGTTCTTCGATAGTGTTCATTACACCGAAAACCAAGAATAAACAAATGATTAAATATTATTATTATAATAGTATTCACCTATCAATTAGAATGATTAGAATGATAGATATTATGTAAAGAATGAAAATATAGATTACATGTAATTAAGAAATTAATTTCTTATTTACCCACTGATTACAAAAAAAATATGAAAAAATATTTAACATAAAAGATGTGTTAAAAAAAATTTATAACCAAAATAGAATTTTAAAGTAATAATTTTAATTAAAATCTATTATAGAAATTTATTAATGAAATTTATATATTTCATATATAATCAAATGTATATTAAATTCAACAAATAATTTTTATATGATAAATATAAAAAAATCATATTTTAGGCGTAAAACTCTTTAAAAATTCATTTTCATCTCCTTTTAATGGTTAAAATGTTTTAAATATAAATTTTGACATTTTTATTGTTTATATTTTATAAAATTAACCTAATTTTTAAAATAGGAATATCAAATTTATGCTAGTGTTAAATATTGTTATTTTAATGAAAATACATTTTCCTTTAGTGGATAGTGAAAATGTGATAATTATTAAACTATCAGATTCATTATCATAATTTTTTAATGATTTTAATTTTATCCCACATATGAAAGTATAAATAAAATTTAACTATACCATAAAATAATATATGATATATTTTTATCATGGAATCTATATATTAATATATTAAAATGGATAAATTCTGTATTGGTTTTTCTGTGAAGTGTAAATGATTATTTACAATTGTATAGTTTATATTAACGAACAAAAGAAATCTTATTTTAAAAAATATGATTAAATTTTTTTTTTTTATAATTAATAAAAAAAATATGTGCTCCCTTAACTAATTTATCAATGTGTTAGAAAATAACTTGTAATTTAAAAATTTGAAATTTTCAATTAAATTATTGTTATAATTAGAAATTAAATTTCATATATATAGGAAATTATTTTTATCGAATGCATTAAATTTTTTAATTTTATATGTTTGAATATTATTAGGTTGATTGCTTTTGTTTTTTTATAATTTATTAATATTTTTTTAATAATGAAATTAGCTAATTTAGGGAATAAGCTAAATACATGAATTACTGAGTCAGGGATGATGTTTTGGTGATGTACAAACCATTTAATAAATACAATATACAATATTTAATACATTTATTTAGGGACTCATCATTAGTGGTTTTCATGAACATGAATAATGAATTAAGGAAAAAAATAATCAAAAAATACTACTTTCCTCCACTTTAAATACAACTGCTCACCCCCTCTTCTCCATACACCCCCAAACCTTATTGATTGTCAAATTTCATCACCATAATCTTCCTAACTCTCTACATAATTTACAATAGAATTTTTTATCAATAAAATTCTAACCCCAAGTCCCTTATAGAGGTTCCTACGGAGAAGAATTCAAGAGGTAAACCCTTTAATCCTTCCCTTCCATTTTCAATTATTTTTATATTCTATTATTATCATTCCCTCACCTCGGTTATAAAAACAGGAATGATAAAATAATTATCATATATATATATAAGCATATTATTACATAAATGTTATATATACCATTATTTACCACCTCTTCTTATTTTTATTCTAAAAATGAAAACATGATCCATGAGATGTCGATTTACAGACATCATGGACAATGTAATTTTTTTTCTATTCCACCATCAAGGTTACTGAGAAAACTATTTTTATTTTCTAAAAATATTTTAATATATTTAATATAGATTATTTAATTTTCTAGAACCAATATATATATACATTATATTATTAAAATAATCATAATATTTTTGTGATTATTTAATACATCCAAAGTAATATAAATGATTATCACTGACATCTTATTTAAAAAATCAACCTCACCCCAAGTAAAAAATTATTATTTATATAAATATTTAAGCTTAAAAGAGTTAATTTATAACATTAAATTTCAATTTGAGATAATCGTTCCCTTTTCACGTGATCTTTTGATAAAATAAACAAGTCAACCAATCATGAAAACAAAGGAAATGAACACTCTGGAACGACGAAATTGAATTTCAAATACTCATCTACAAGATAATAAATAATAATAATAAAATTACAATAATTATTATAAATGAAAAAAAATTAAATTATTAATGAATATATTTTCGTTATCCAGGTCGTTAGGTATATGTTTGGATTTCATTCAAACATAATGTAAGGGTTATCTTTTCTCACTTTCATTTCTATGAGATATTTAATATTAAACATTATTTCTTATGTATGTTATATTAATAATGACTTTTTATGTATAAAAAATATAATTTTATTCATGGTATTTAATTATTCAGTTAATTATTATTAACATTATGTTACATTCAATTTAATTAATTAAAAAGTGGTAAGGGATTCTCCCCAAACATCCATTTTTCATCCAGGTTATGATTCTCTATCATTACCACAATGAAATTTATAATTATTCTTAACTAAAATTTCTATATTCTATGTGTATGTTTCAAAAATATGTACCTAGAACAAATATTCTATGATTCATGTGTAAAAACATGTTTTTATAAGCTTTCTTTCTCAGTTGTTCTTGATAATCATGCCCAATTAATGGGAACTTCTCAATCTCAATCACATTTTTTGTACACTCCATTATATATTTTATGACATCAATATTTTTTTAAATAAATAATTTTACAATGAAAAATTATATTTTTCTCCTTTTTGGATTAATACAAACTATTATTCGTCTATATTTCTTATGTTCTCTTTCATATTATCCTTAAACCGCATTATAGAGGATCGTTTCAATGGTTTTTAACAACCCCTTTTTACATGTTTAAACATCAGTTATAAATCATTAATTACTCAAATATAATTTCATTTTCCATCTATTTTTATTCTTGGGATATACATGCTTTCAATCGGATCTTCTGACAAATACAGATGATTTTCCAAAATTACTAATCATTCCAAAGTAAAAAAGTTTATTTCAATAAATAATTTCTCAAATACATGTTTTGAGTATTTTAATCTAGTTTTACAACCTCTATTTAATATTATTATTTTTCCCTTAATTAACGATATACCATATTTTATTGAAATTTTTCCAAATATTATGATAGGGGATGTTCTATCTTGATACCATTCACCACATTATTGTTGATTGTAATTTGATTAACTAGGATATATTGATAAATATGTAAATTTTATTTAATAATGATATTTGATTATAAAGTATATTATTTTTTAAAATATTTCATATATGATTTATTCTTTAGAATGATATGATGAAGTCCTCGTTGGTGGGTACCAATTATATATATCCTCTATAACACATCGATAGTCTCATGGGATGAAAATATTTGGAATAAATCAAATCATGTTTGTTTCCATGGATAATAATATGGGTTTCTAACAACATACACCATCCATATTGATGTTATTAAGGATCATGTGGCAGATACATGAAATAAAATAATTATTAATTTCCTATTTCCGTAATCTATTATTATTATACATGTAATCTTCACTTTAAAAAAAATATAGATTAATTTTGATTCATATTTAACTGATTGGAATGTATATTTTAGTTATTTAGATTTTATATATTTATTATACTTACTAATTCAAGTTATATTCATCTATAACTAACAGTTAAAAAACATTCCAGATAACTTTTTTATTTGTTTTTATTATCTTTTATCTAAAGATGATATCATTGAATAAGTTTGGAGGAAGCATTTCATTTTCCTTTATAATGATCTATGTTTAGTTATCAATTTAGTAAGGGTAACATGTATGAATCATGTTCTTAAAAACAACAAAACTAATTGATCCTTGATGATGTGATATCATGTATCAATGACATTTTAATAAAAAGACCGTATAATATATGCCATAGGGGTTGGGGTTGTTATAGTTTCTATTAGAAAATGTTTGGTAGGATCCTTGGGAGAATGATTTACATAACATAATTTATGGGACACAGCCCTATGATATACATTGAGGATTAGGTTAGAATAACATCCATGAATTTTGGTATGTTAGATATTATGGGGGTCTTCCTAGAAATACATCCATTTCTGGATACTATAAGTGGGTGTTTTTCTGGTGTAGATGTACGAGGGTGTAATAACATAGAAAAGGTTCATCGATCCTAATTTAGCTTAACCAAGTACACAAAAAACAAGACTTATGAAGCACCTCAACTGACACTCACAGTTGATATTACTAGGATAATTCATATTATCCTTGAAAACCATTATTAATGATTTTGAAATAAATATGTTCCTAAAGAAACCATGTTTATTATTATGAGATTATTAATGTAAAAAGTGTTAATTTATGTTAAGTGTTTTTTTACTTAATAATTAGACATTATGATTCAAGATTTTAGGAAAAAATATTCATATTATATTATTAAAAATGATGACCTAACGTATTGTTAATTAATAATAGATTAAATTTTCTACGTATATACTTTTTGAACAAAATTATTGGATAAATTTTATTTTTATTTGATGAATAACCTCTAAATGGAAGGAGAAAGATTTTTGAAAACACAACTTCCACTTCTAGAGGATTTAATTTCATAGATAATCATGAAATCAAGAACATATGATTTCATAACCTTTATCAACATCCAAGACACCCAAATGAAACTATACAATCAATCTCACAAATTGTTTTCACCATTTATTCAGAGTATCATGGTTTGTATATGTACAAATATTGTATTCTCATCTTACTACTATTCTTGGAATAGACTGTATTACAAGCTTATTTTTTTATTCATCACCACAACTAAACCATATTAATATCTCATCAATATTGTAATATCTATATAAGGTAGTGACCTCCATGTATCTTATATATATGAAATATTTTATATTTTATATTATATTATGTGTTAAATAATTTATAGGACAACAAAATAAGATTACATTATAAAGTTCACATTTAAGAAAGTGAACAAAAATTGAATATTGAAAATAAAACCTATCTATATACTTATCATTGTACTCATAATGTTCATCAAAACTACACAAGAAGTATTTGGAAAGGGGATGAAGATGATTTGGAGGATACTCGTAAGTACTGCTACAATTATTGGGAATGTTTACCTCACAAGAGACACCAACACTGAAGACCTGGATGAAGTTATGAGTTTAATTTGAGTATAATTTTTGGTGTTTAGTGATATTATTATTATTATTTTGGAAATGAACAAATTCAATGTTTAGAGCATAAAAATCAGGATTTAGAGTGTGAAATAATTTCAAGGACATGAAAAAGTTTTCGAATGTAATGTTACTCAATTATAAAGAAATTAGATACTACACAAATTAATGTATCATGTGTGAATGGAATATAAACTAAAATAGGATAGTGGATCACAGTCAAGCTTAATCAAATATCACAAAATAGGTAAATAAATAATATTCATATTATTTTATAGTATAATTATGTTATTTGAGTATTTTATTAATAACACTCTTGTTATAAGAATAATTAGATATATATGGATCATTATACATAACTTCTTATCTAAAGAATTGGATACATGTTATAAATTGCACCAGTAATCAAGAAAAGTTATTATGTTTTGTGTTTAAATTATATACAACCCATATATTGGGAAATATAACAGTAAATATATTTTTTTTGATGTATTATTAAATATATGTTAAAACTATAGTAAATAAATGTTATTCCAGTGGTTCTCTAAACAGTTGGATATAGTGTCATTGGGAAACGACTATATGAGTATTTCAAAGTGAACCATTGATATAGGGTGGCTATAATTTCATGTTACCAATGGTTCATTATGAACCATTGGGGTAGAGATGTGCCAACAGTTCATAACCATTGGAAAAGAGCTTTACAAATAGTTCCAACAGTTGGGATAGAGCAATCCTGATTGTCCAAAACCATTGGGAATGGAATATACCAGTGGTTCACTATGAAACATTGGTATAGGGTGGTAATGATTTTATTTTACCAATAGTTCATTATTAACCATTGTAATAGTGGTAAGTTGATGGTTAAAAAACCTTTTTATAGACCCCCCTCCATCTCCCCATTCATCAGTCTCAATACTACATAGTGTAGCTGTAATAAAAACCAAAAAATAAACCATAACAAATAATGAACTCAAAAGAATACCTCACCTTAAATAATAACATAACATAATAAATAATAAAACTATTAACCCACTTCAACTATAGTTAAACAAGAACATCTATAATGAAAAATAATATCCTCATTGTGAAATAATACCAACAGAACATCATCAACTAATTGAACCTCAAATGAATTCTATAGATAATCCTCAAATAGAAAAAAATTAATATAAATAATAGTTATAAAATAATAAATCAATTTATTCATTTATCCAATAATTACAATAATACAATGTATCTTAAATATTCATTCATAACTAATCGTCAAACCAGAAAAGTCATAAATATGAGTAAAAAATTAAATAGATCAATATATTCCCCCTCACCATTAAAATAATCACATTCATCCCCACTATAATCCTCATCCTCACCCCCATCCTCATCCTCATCCACATCCTCATTCCCATCCTTGGCCTCATCCTCTTCTTCAACCTCAAACTTGGACACACCCTCTTCCTCGCTATTATCCTGACCACTTCCTCATGGTCCTCTTCAACATCACCATCACAAGGAATTTCATAATCCCTATCACTCATATGAATAATAATGCGTGCACTATATAACAAATTAATCATCCTAACATATGTTTCATAAGACACAAAAATATATGTTGTGTGCTATGTACATAAAACATTCATTAGATTTATAAATTTAACATTTCTCATTGATTTTGTTCTTCCACCTATATGGACCGTCTTTTCTTAGCCTCACACAATGATTTTTGGGAATTATATTTCTATAACCCAGTATTACAAAAACCTACACCTGAAGTGACCAAAACAATCATGGGAAAATACACATCCCCAGTCAGAAATAAAGTCTTCTATGGTGATCATCTCCCAAAACGTGATATTTTTAAATTTTTTATCTAATAATTTAGGTTCCTAGGAATCAAGGGCTTCTAAATCATAGATTTATAAATAAAAATAAACTATTATGTTAATAATATAGAGTTAAAATTGAAATAAACAATTTAAAATATACAATTTATAGTGGTGTTTTTTTATCATGCTTCATTCATTTTTCTTTCTACTTGAGAAAGATTTTTTTTCTTAAGGTATATTTCCTTTAATAGTTAATACCACCCCCTATAATTATATTTAATGTATGAAACCATAATATAAAAAAGGAAACATATAATGAGTTTCATATGTAAAACAAAAATAATATTAATTCAATATGATGATAAAAATAAAAACATACAGCTGAAGAAATATAAATAAGTATCAATGAATGTGTTATAAATAGAAATATCATATAAATAAGTGAATAGGTCATCACATTAATCAATAAAAAATTGGTTTTTTGATCACCAAAATTAATGATTATATGAACAAGTATTACTATTACCTTAATGAATATGAATGTTTTGGTTACTAACACTCTAATAATTAATAAAACATAAAAGAAAATATGTTTTGTTATGATTTAAAAATACACATTAAAATCCTTATCAATCATTTTGAGATTTTAAATTTATTAGTTGATTTTTTTGATTTTATGATAGAAGTAAAATTTTTATTCTCCATAAAATGAGGTCTTAATACTCTTTAAAACCCCTAATTCTATTACTATGATATAAATCACATAGAATAAATTTATTTTTTTGGTGTTTCATCTAATATTTATATAACTAGGTTTAGTTTGTTTCAATTAAGTTCACTCTAATATAGTTCCATTTTAATCGTGTCTATTCAATACATCGTAATTCATCTTTATTATTTTTGAATTAGTATTGTTTGATTCATTTCAATTCGATTATTTTTAGTTTGTTCTGTTTTTGGATACAGGTATTCACGCAACTTCAATTCAATATTGATTTGTTCAATTAATATTTAGTAGATTGACTTTATTTTATAATTATTATATTTGGATATTTTAATTTCATTATATTTTAGTTCTATTTATTTTGAATCAATTTAATTTAGTTATTATTGTTTAATTTAATTTTTTTAATTAGGTGAAGTTTCATTTATTTTAGATCAAGATTGTATAATACTACATGCCTAAAATAAATCTACATTATAATAGACAGAGCTAGGTGAATTAATATTGGTCTAATAGAATTTGGTGAATTTTTTTTATGTATTCATAGGCTAGTTTTTGATGTTTTGGTTGTATTTGATAAGGCCAGATTCAATTAAATATTATTCAAGTCTAGTGTATTTGGAATTATTCTTTTAGATATCTTGTAGTTATATATATTTCAGGTAATTTCAAATAAATTCAGATCAAATTTATTAGATTTAGTTAAGTATGATAAAATTATATTTTTTCACATTAATTAACGTTAGTTTGGTTTGGGTTTAGTTGGGACAGTATAGGTTAGTGTAGTGTTATTATTTATTGTTTTATACAGATTAATTCCATTTAGTTTTAATTCGTTAAATTTAATTTGATTCATTTTGATTTCTTAGATATATTTATTTTCATGTTATTCATTTGGTTTTTATAATTTCAATTAATATGGGATGGTTCGACTTGAATTAAGTTGGTATATTTAGTTTAGATAAAATTTGACCAGTTTGGTTTTTTTGAGAATGTTTGGTGTAAATAATTTATTTTCAGTAATATTTTTTGGCCACGATGGATTTGTTATATATTTCATTTAATAACGTTGTATTTTTCTCTATAAATTTTTTGTTATTTTATTTAATTTTTGTTCAATTAATTTAATTTTGTGTCCATATATGTTGAGTCTCTTTTCATTGACCTTTCTAGGTTGTTTTTAATTTTGGTTATGTTATTACTATTTGATTCTATTGTGTTTGTGTTTGTTCAGGTCATAATAAATTCCATAATTATCATCATGTTTATTATCAAAGAATTTTATGGATGTAAAATGTGAATTAATAACTCCTTAAGGCCTAGGAAAAATGTAAACATTAAAATATGTGGTACAAGAATTATAGTCCTACTATAATGAGATAAAACATAACGAATTTGATTAAATTATCTAAGATGGACAAAATAACTTACATTAACTTTTTTTATGGAAAGGAAAATTGAATGTTGAATAACCCCCATATTTTTTTGAGATATAAAAAAGTAATTACTTAAATGTAAATAACTTTCATACCTAATTCCTCTCATGGTATGAAGTCATAGTCCACCCCAATTTGTATAGGTATGTCATTGGATCCTTTTATTATTTTTTCTAGATGATTATTAAAAAATTCAATAATACTAATGTACATATTATTTCATGTCCTGGTAATTTTTATTTAAAAATATCAAATTTAATTAATACCTTGAAATATATAGTCATCGAATGAGTAAACAATTCCCAATAAAATAATCCTCGATAGCATTCTACAACTGGCTTGGCCCCTAAATCTATACCCACTCTATCATACCTATCACTATACAATGAATTCTTATTGCCCCTATATATCTCACAAAATTCAATAAGTTGTGATGGACTCACATCAACACTATAAGGAAAATTAAAATGAATATGACATCAAAATGATAACTCATATAAATAAAATAATATTATAACATTATATATAATGATTTTGTAACACATATTTGTGCAAAATGATTATCCTTTATATTATTTGGAAGATGACTCCAAGAGAGTTAATAGATGATAATGTTCTTAGAGTATTTGGAATGCATCACCAAAAAACACCTACATCACCATGATTTTTATGAATCATTATATTGTCTTAATTGTAATCCACCATCAGCTTCTTTTGGAAGTTCCACACTACAAACTTGCTTGTGCACCCATGCCACCTAGTATTATATCCAACTATTAAAGAGGAAGAAAACATATAATATCAGTACATCTTATTATGAAAATAATTTATTTTAGTAAAATATATTAGGGTTCTATAAATATACCTGAGGAAATATAATTCGTGGGTGTCACGGGATCCCCCTGAATTAACAAAAAATAAACCTGTACAGATATAGTGGATCCTAGGGTATTCTATGCATGCTCAAGAAGTGTCAGAGTAGCTTTAAATGATGTTGGAATATAGTATCCTAGAGAGAACGATATATATGAAAAATAAAATGGAATAGATGGATGTTAAATTATATTATTGGGCTGATGATTAAGAATCATTGTCGGATATATGTAAGAGAGTTGTTGAGGCATATATTCCAATGGAGGTACAAACATGGGTGGCCAAAATATCTTAGGTGTCCATAATGACACGGCAGGATCAAAAGGTATGGTAGATGGTATGTTAGGGAGGGGAACGAGGTGTGATCGGGTACACAAATTTGGGATCCTAGTTGTTGTACCACCCCATCTAATATCAAGACCAAGAACTAGAATGATTAGGATGACTGGTGAATGACATGAACCTTAGAAGTGTCTCATGACTATAAGTTAAAAAACAAAATTAATCACATGAAATTAGATGTTATTAATATATATATTTAAAATTAAATACTCATAATGGGAATTTGAGGATGGATTCTCATCTCACCCATTCATCGATTGTTGTTTTCCTTATTTCATCCTATTGGATCCTCATTGGTTTTCATTTCATTAATTTTAGAATATGTAATTATTTAGACATACATAAATAATTTTTAATAGAAACAAGAAAGAATATTTGGCATGACTTATTTAAGGAAGACCACTTGTCAGACCAAATATTTGATACATAATGATATAAAAAAACATTTTATATATAGTAGTAAGAATTAGACAACATAAGAGTTGTCATAGAGAAAATAATACCATCATATTATCACCTTAATTAGGGGTATGATATTTTGATTTCATTATTCTACCTGATCCAATTCAATTTCTATAGGTTATTTAGTTCATTTGGGTCAAATGATTATTACATTTGTTAATTTTCATTTGACATAGGAAATTTAGTTCATTTCTGTCAAATTATTAGGACATTTATACATTTTTAGTTGTGTCAGGTTAGTTATTATATATGCTGGGTTACTTAAATTTCAATTTCTTTTTGGTTATGTTATTATTTTCACTTGTTTTATTACAATATCAATTAATTTACTATTTATTATTGAATTCATCTTGTTTTTTACGATTTAATTTTATCTGTTTCATTTCGTTAGATAGGTTTTAATATAGTATAATTTGATATCTTAAAAGTAAATAAAATAATAAAAATATCTGTAAATCCTAAAAATTCACATGAAGGTGTAGTTTTTATATAATACAATTTTATTCAATATTAAATGAATTTGTATAGAACCATCATCAACAACCCATGTTGAGTTAAAAATAAATGAGAAGAAGTATTGATGATTATATATATTTCCAACAGAAAAATCTAGTTCACAATCAACTATGACAATTGAATTAATGGAGCCTTCATATATAATAAATGGATTTGGGCTAATTGAAGTAAATATGGTTTCAATTTTTTCATCACCATCATCCAAAATATTTCATGCTATTACTTGAATAATGACACAAAATTCATGCCAAAGATTATTTTTGACAAAAAAAACATGTTTCACTATAGACACCAATACATATGGTTCATTGGTAGTAAGAGTGTGTGTCATGTAAATAACATGAAATCCAAAAGCATCAGTAAATGTTGTATTCTTGTTCATCGAATCAAACCACAATCATTTCATCACATCGACATGGACATGAGATTAATAATCCAATAATATTATTGTTTCAATGACTCTATAATAAGAAAAAATTTCAATTCAAGGTCTAATATCTGATTCACTTCCATAAAATTCTGTTGTGGAAGTTTCCATAAGACCATGAGGTTATGTCTCGTGTTCTTTGTTCATTCAGTGATAATAAATCTGTATCCATTGATAAAAATTTATTTTAATTCATGATTCATGGAATTAAGACCAAAATCTAAAGATCTCATTTCATCAATGATATTTACAGTAGGAAAATTCAGTACTAGAAATATATATGTATATTGAACTTATTTAAAAATTGATTTCATTTATTTGTTAATTTTTTATTTACACATTCTATTTCAACCAAGAAAAAAAACATTTCTATAAACTGTCTATCTACATATCCATGATAATAACTGATGCCCTATATTTATTATTTCTTTGTGGTACCTATACAAATAATTCAAATAGTTTGACATGTATTTAATATTACATGAGATGAAAAAAGATATATATGTTCAATTTACATACTTGATGTATTCATTGAAAAATTACAGTTAAAAAAATGTGTGATGTTCTGTCATCCACGCATCATGTATTAATGTCTTTAATGTATATGATATGATAATTAACCCTATTTGAGATTGTGATGGAAAAATGGGTTTAATTTTCTCATTCTGTTCATATTTATTTCTCATTTGTCTTTTACATTTGGTACTCAAATCAAAATAATTCATGGATCAATAATTTGAACATTATGGAGCCATGTAACCTTTTATGATATAACCCTCAGATTTATTTCAATTCAAGACATAAGTCATCAATGTAAACATGTATCTTTTTGCTGATTACATCCAATGAAAATCAATAGGTCCTTTGATTAGTATTTTTGATGAATTATGGATAGTAAGATGTGACATTCACATAAAAAAGGATGGAGGAATTATTTTATCTAACACACACAAAATTTATATTGCATTTGTATACATATTTTCTAAGAAATAAATTGATAACATATTATATCAACGATCTCTAATGAAATAGTACAACTTATTAACTGAGACCCTTACATATTGGAAAAAAGTTGATAGATTATTATTATAAAAAACACATACAGAAGGATGTGATAATCATGTGTCAAGAAATATTTCAGCATAAACTCTCTTATATTGACCCATATCGATATTTTTCCAGAATAATGATTAAGAACATTAATATACACTCGTTCTTCAAGAAATTTATTTTATTAATCATGTTTTATCTAAAAAATGCACGTAGAACATTCCATTTATTTTCTCTGATATACACATGTTTCAATTTTAGGATGATTATCCAGTCCACCATGTCTCATCATGATCATAAATCATATTCTAATATTCCATTGACATTTTGATTATTTAAAATAAGTATTATAAATATATTATTTTTAATTCAAATTATTTGAATGAAATGACGAAACAAATTGGTTTACCAGTAAGAAAACACATTGAAGATACAAATATTATTCCAATTATGAAAGTATTAAGTGAAAAAATATTCCCCTTTCTTGATTTAATTTGACCCTTTCAAAATGAAAAACTAAAATCTTTTATCTCATTAATAACATCAATTCTATAAATAAATTAATGTGCTTTGTCGGTCTCCAGGGTATTTTAAAATCATCGAAGGTTATTACTATATGTATGGTTCATTGGAAATAATTATTGATGTCTCATAAAACTAAAATGGTGGTGATATACTTGTCTTTTGGATCATTTATTCTTCATAAAAATAGTACGTGATAATTTTCTCTTCATCCTCTATACAACAAACATTTCATAAGTAGGAAAATCATTAATCGTCCATATAAGCACATTAGACATCAAAAATTTATATTTCAAACATGCATCGTATGTGTGCACACCCACATTCCAATGATGTTTAAAAACGTTTATTAATAATTCAATGTTTGCATATAGATCATTTTCATGATTATGTGGTCCAAATATTAGTACACTCATGAAATTAAACAGTTTTTTCATACACATCCACTGAAAAAGGTTATAAATGACTATGAAAAATGGCCATGTAATGAGCAAAGTAAGAACCTTACTAAATGGATTTAAACCGTCACATGAATGACCCAACCTCACATTATGATTGTCAGTTATGAAATATGTATATAGAGAATCAAATATTTTCCATGAAAACACATCTGCAGGGTGAACTAACTCAACATTATTGTTCATCAATCTTGGTATCTTTCCATTGTATTTTGTTTTAAATTTCACCAGATATGAAATGAGTCTTGAATTTGGTGATCAATGAATATTGCCACATTAATTTCTCTTCCTTATGAGATCATGTTCCAACTCCCTTTTGGATTCCATCAGTATGTCCCACTTTTTATACAATCATTCTATTAAACATTTTCATCCCATAATTAGCTCCAATGTTTCATGAAAGAATGAATTTTATGATTTAAACATCCATGTTCCTCAACTATCATCCACATCATATTTTGGTTTGTAGGAATACTTTCATCATCCTGAAGTGGTTACTATAAAATTTTATGAATTTAATCGATGTTTGTATTATAAATCATGTATATTATTTTCCCATGAAACAATCAAATTAAAAATCCATGCTTCTTAATTATAAAACATTGTGAATATACTAGACCAGTGGAAGCTTTATAAAATTTTATTTTATCCTGTCACCATCATCATTTTCATGAGATGAAACATGTTCTCTCGTATCGAGGTATACATGGTTCAGAATCCATTACTTATCATGACGAATAATTAATTGAATCCTATCATCTATCAAATTCTCAAATCTAGTCCCTTCATTTAGATTATGTGAATTTTGAGATTTTATTTTCTCCCCATTGTGACACAACAGATTATAGTTTGTTTGAATACCATATTTTGTTTTATGAAATCTAATATATTCATGTATTAACAATGTTCTTCCAAAAAAATTATAACACGGGAAATGTTTGTGACCAATTTATGTTGAATTTTCAAATGAAAAAAATATCACCATCTTTTTTTGAAAATCACTTGAGATCCATTCAATTTCATACATATAACATCAATAAGTTATTTAAAAATATTATTATATTTCATTTCATAATATCAATAAAATAATATAAAATTATAATATAAAATATATTTATTGAAATTATAACTATAAATTTTATATTAAACCATAATTGACATAAAATTATATATGAGAATAATAATATTAAAGAAAAAAATACCATATAAATATATAAAAAATAAATTACTATAAATATTAAACTATGTGATTAAATTCCATTATATCAATGAGTATTAATGTTCCACACCCATCGAGGGACAAGGATTTATTTATGAAAATGTTTCCTATGGGATTTAAATTCATTGTTGTGTTATTTAAATGTGATAAGATTGAGTGAATAAATTTATAAGGCATAAAGGATATTCAAATATGTTCCATAGTGAATCTCTCCTATATTGTGGATTTACATTATGGCTTCTAGGTTAATTGATTTATTTTATGTTTCTCTCTTTATAGAAAATCAATCATAAATTCCTAAACCGAGTTTCAAAAAGGCAGTGGAGGATGGGATCTCAATGGTGGGGCTTCATGTGGCATCCCTCCAAGTCTAGTGGACATATTGTGGATGAAACATGATCTCACCACTCCACCAATGATCTGAGTGGTTGTGGATGTGCTGAAATTGTAGAGAGTGTGGCCACTTCATGATTTGGATCCCAATGAAACTATATACTTATATTTTTTCCCCTCATAACCCACCAGACCTCCCTCCCCCCACTCACAACCAATCAAACCCCCTCTCAGCCCCAGGAAACCATTATCATCTCCTCACACCCATATTTTTTCTCTAAACCCCCAAACCACCATATGACTTATTTTATTTTTGTCTTTTTTAGTATTACCTATTTTAGTTTTTTTCCACCAATATTGTTTAGTTTCTTTAAGAATTTTTTTTAATTTTTAAATTTATTTTCAATTCACTATAATAGTTTTTTGTATTATATTTTTTTAGTTTAGACTCATTTTATCTAATTTTTCTTTATTTATTAATGTTTTAGTTCAATATCTAAAATAATATCATTTTAGATAATTATTTAATTATTCAATGACAATAGTATCTTTTATTGGATATGTGTTAGATGAATTTTGGATTATATTAATTATGTATATAGAAGTGTTTAATTTTTTATTTTATAATTTATTTATTATAATATATATTTATATTTATATATCTAATTATATAATTTAAATTAAATTAATAGGTTTTTCATTATATAAAATAGATGCTACTATGTGATCCATATCACCGTTATCTCACTCTAAGATCTTGTTTCATCACATTATTATCTACGATAGACTAATACGTTCATTAATGATTAATTTTTTATCATCCTCTTATGTGTAAAATTTGAGGTTTAAATTATGTTTAAATTTATAATTTAATTTCTTTAACAAATATGCTGGAACTTCAAGCAATAATATTTTTTTAGCCAAACTCGTTATTACATATTCATAAAATAAAAGAACTCTGTAGAAATCCTCAATTATATTCTTTGATTTCAAATATCTATTTTTAATTACCATTGAGAGTATGAAACAGTAATGATTGAATTGTAATATATTAAATGATCTTGTAAATGAGTTACTTGTATTCTTAAACATCAGATCAAATTATTACTCAATACATAATTATATTCAATTCTTGTCAACAATAAACTACAACATGTAGACAATTCAATATGCACTATATAATAATTATATAGCAAAAATTTCACATATGACATGTTGACACTAAGAGAATGTAATGTTGATTCAAAAATCATATAATACATACTTTATGACAATGTAAATTGTGGAATTATTCTTCTTTTCAATAAATTATCTATTTATATGATTTTACTCAATATCTAAAATATGATGGTGACTATTCAGATAAATTTCCAATGATAACATCAAATAAAAAAGATGATTCCAATATTATGACTAACATTATAAAATATCAACAGAACAAAATTATTTTCTTATCTCAATGAAGATTAAAAAATGAAAATATGGAAATTGAAATATGAATGAAATATTAATATTGGAAAAATCTATCTAGAATGAAAATGAATCAGAAAATAAAAAAAAATTAACCAGTACAAAATTTAATAGAACGATCCCAAATCGAACCAAACTATTCTAATCTAACCCTAACACACATGAACCAGATATAAGAAACTATAAATCAAACAATAAAATCCAAAGAAATTAAATTCAAATAATAATAATAATCTAAATGAATATTTAGAAAATATATAAAAATAAAATGAATTGTTCATTGAATACCTAAACCATTTGGAACCCAATGATTTCATATTGATGAAGAAAAAAATCCTGAATATCGCCAAATTATCTATTGGGAATACAATAAATTTGGTTTTTATATTGTATGGGGATATGATTTGGATGACAGGATGGGAGGGTCACCAGCCACAGTTGGATCAATATTAGATCTCGAGGGGGCCAACACTACAAGGGAACAAGATGAGGGGACATGATCAATGATACTAGGGCCCGAGATGGGAGGAGGGGAGCGGTACTGCGCTGCTAGGGCTCAGGATTGGAGGAGGGGAGTAATGTTGTTAGTGTCACGATAGGAGAATGACATTACAAGGGGATTTCGGGATTTCAGAAGTGGAGCGTAAAGGGGAGTGTTGTTTTTAGGGGATTTTGGGAGGGCCCATGCCATCTATTTGAAGGAAAGTATTGTGATAGACTTCAGTATAGTACCCTATCACAATATTTATAGAAAACAATTGGATAGGCCTCACTGAAAATAGTTTTTTATTATTATGAAAACACTTTTAAGGAATAAGTGAAAACCGTACATGACCTCACTATATTACCAGTTCACAGAACACCACTTCAGCGCTAAAACCAATTCAATCCTCCAAACTGAAAAACCATCAATCCGGAGCTGAAATCACCAAAAAAATGGTCGGGTTGCCACAAACCAGGGGAAACAAACATCGGGATAACTAGAAAATCTTTAGAACTGGTCTCCTCGAATGCCCACCGATGCGGCCGTCTATATCAGCCCAAATACATAAACCCGCCGGCGGACTCCAATCCGAATCCTCCCAACCCTCCGGTGAAGTGAGATGGGCCCTTAAAAGAGAAATCCACAAAGGACGACGAACAGACCAGAGCGAGGAACACCAAGGTATCCCGGCGTTTACCCTTACTCCGCAGGAAACCGCAGTGCAGCCTCGGACAATATGCCACTCCACAAATCCCTTTCCAGCATCTATGATGTAGTGCAATCCCAAATCCAAGAAATCAGGGGAACCAAATCATCCCAACCAAACCTCCAACATTACACCATGACAATGAACACACCCAATGAAGAAACCAACACCACAGCAGACCAAAAAATCTCGTCGCCACCATACCCCTCGCTAGGACCACAGAAACCACCCAAAACACTCACAGACGTCAGATCCAAGCAGCGGCACCCTCAAACCGAAGGACAGATAGACCCCACTGCAGACACTGGACGCCACGGAGAAAAGGGCGAATGGGCCTCGCCGCGAGGAACTCCGCAAACCCGCTGCTCCACCACAACAAATCACGAACCTGGTGCTCCACCATAGCGGATCACAAACCCATGAAGCTGCCACAGAAAACACCGCGCCGAACTTCGCGAAATTGCTGCTCCGCAGTAGCAAACCACGAACCCACTACATGGCCACGACAGACCACGAACCCACGAAATCGTCAAAGAAAAATGCACCGCAACCCCGAACGCAAGACAACAAGACCAGGGACCTTTACCGTGGCGCGAGACATCAGGGGACGACCGCAGACCACCGCCGGCCACTAGAACAACGTTGTAATGAAGGTAGGGGGACCTCGCCGCGACGAACCAGCTTGGACTCACGACGCCACAACAGCACACTGCAAATCCGAAACGGCACCAAAGAGACAGCTGGAAGAACCACCATAGGAAGCACACTGTGAACCCGCAGCGCCGCCACAACACTGTGAACCCGCGATGCCGCCACAGCAATTCACACCATACCGCGACGCTGCCACTGGAAGAGGAAACGGACACTCCAGATATTCCGAGATGAGGCGGCGAGGAGGATAGCCGCCTCCAACATGAGAAAGTGGGGAGATAGTGGCGACATGAAACCCTAATCGGCGTTGCGCCCCTTACAAGCTTATCCACAAAAATCCAGAATGAAGATATTCCACGTTACTAATAGTGCTATGGGATAGAATTTATGACCATTATGGTGCTCTTGAATTGATGGTTTAAGTTGTCCTAGAATTATAATAATTGTGGATTTAATGACAACCTATGATTTTAATGGTCGAAGCATACATGTTTCATTAAAAAATAATCAAGAGTAAGGTATTCATGTATATCTTATATGACAAAAAGATTATTTTTTGGGGAATATCCTGTTAAGATGATTTTGGAAATTTAGTGCCCTTCCATAAATATATTGTTTATCTGAATCTGGATATACATGTTTTTGGAAAATATTATGATTAACATCTTATTGAATGGATAATGCTGTAATACAGAAATTATTGCTAATTAATTATGTATTATAACCTTCCTGGACTTAGTAAAAATTTATGGAATTGACTTGTGGACCATACAATTTGAAAAAAGTTACTCGGGATTGAAAAATCATCTGGAAAATTCATTTCATGGTGTATGGGATGAAGTGAAGATAAATCAAAGCACAACAAAATGATAAAATTATGATATGAAAATGTATAAATTATGTTTATTTTTTGGGGGTTCTTAAAGGGATATTAAAAGACACTCTAAACTATAGGATATGGATTTTAGAAATAAATCATTATCTATTTACATTTTTTCAGTGAAATCAAATGACTTTTAGTCGATCACAAATTTACAACTTTTTTATCGTTATCATTCAAATAATTATGTTCTCTATCACTCCCTCTCAGAACAATGTGGTTATATTATTCATACTTGTCTCTATTTTTACTTTTCAAAAATGTGAACTTTTTTGAATTCATTTTTTATGATGGTATCTCCAGTTTCCTTTATTTCTTACAAAGAGGATGTTTTACTACCCATATTTCTCATGTGGGAATTTAAAAAAGGAATTTTCAAGTATCAAAATATAATTCATGCAGAAAAATTTTAAATTATGAGGATGAAATTTATTAATATAGTGGAAAATTTAACACAATAATATTTTATTCTATATCACTTATTTAAAATTTATATTCATTGGTAGTTTACATTATACCGAACACCAAACTAAAGAAAATGATTAAATATTATTATTATTATATTTTTCACCGAGATGTTGGATTGGATGGAATGAAAGTTATTATGTAAATTATGAAAATATAGTTTATAAAATTTAAAAAATGAATTATTTAGCTACTAATTAATAATAGAAGATAATTACAAGCAATTAAACCTAAGATATTTTTTTTAAGAAAACAATTTTTTTTACTATAATGGAATTAATATTAATAAATTAATTGTATAAAATTTAGTGAAAGATAATAAATTAATAAATTTGTTACATTTTCAATCCCTTTTTTTAATTAAACTAATATGTTTTATTTTTTTTAATATATGAATAAATTGAACTGTATGCATAAAAGACTGTTTTTTTCTATAGAAATTTTTATATCCTTTAAGTTTAACACCTTTTATAAAAAACACGTTTCAAAAATATATAAATTATATTGAATAATGTAAAATTAATTTTTATAAGTGTAAATATTTAACAATAATATTATGATGTCATGGTAATTTTTTGAAAATATATAGTTTCCTTTGAATAGTGAATACCCCAAATTTCATAATATTATCCATTAAACTATATTAAAATTATTTTAATTATTTTAATTATTTTAATTTGATCCCAAATATTAGTTTATAAAAAAATTTAATTCTATATAAAATGACGATATGATAGGTTTATTTCAGAGAGTTCAATAAAAATGATAAATTTAGTAGTGGTATTTTTGGAAAGTGTAAATATTTATTTAAAATTTTATAATTAAAATTTATGATTTCAATGAAAACTTATTCTAGGGAATGTGATTACTAAATTATTATTTTTCATATAATCATAATATAATATTTTGAGGCCTTAACTAATTTATAAAATTTTAATAAATGTATTTATAATTTGGAAATCAGTATTTTTCATATAAATATTGATTTTAATTAAAAATGTAATTTAACATATTTAGAAAATTATTTCCATAAAATAGAGTTTATGGTTGAATTAGAAAAATAAAAAAAATGTTTTGGGTGAATTTTTGGGATTATTCTAAAATAGTTTATTTTTTGTGGAGAGTAAAATATGGTAATTTACAATATAAGCTAAATACACGAATTATTGAGCCAATGTTGATGTATGGATAATTTAAAAACCATTTTTTAAAACTCAAATTCCCTATTTTATTTATTTATTCATGTTATCATCTTTATTTATTGTCTTGAGAGAAAATATTGAACTAGTGAATAAAATTATCAAAAACACCCCTCCTACACTCTAAATACCACCTATCACCACCTCATCTCCTCACACCACCAATGCCTTGACAATTGTCTTATTTCTAACCAATTATCTTCCCATGTCCCTCCCCAAAGTATAAAATCCGTTCAAATCAATAAATGACCAAACCCAAGACCCTTAAGGAGGCTCTCAAGGGGAATAATTCAAGATATAAACCCTAATCCTTCCTTTTAATCTTTATTTATATTTTTTACTTATATAATTTTTCCCTGACCTCATCAATAAAAAAATTCATGATAAATCTAATGTCTTATATATAATAGAATTATATTGTGTCAATTTATAATTTTTCATCATGTTTATCCCCTTCTAAATTTTATTTTAAAGATGAAAACATGTTCCCTGAGGTGCCGATTAACCACCTTTGTGGACAATTTTTTTATTTTTTAAATTCTACCTTTAAGCTCAGTCACAACATAATTTTAAATGTTAATACCAATTATAATATATGCATTAAGACAGATTTAATATTATAGAAGTAGTATATATACATTATATTAATCAATGAATGAAAAAATAGTTTGTGAGGATCGATATAGCTCTAAAATAATATAAACCATTATCTGTAACATCTAATCTAATGATTCATCCTTGCCCCAAATAAAGAATATCAATTTTATAACAATTTAATATTTTTTAAATTCATTAATATCATTTAACTTAAATTTTGGATTATTATTCTCATTTCATGTGGTCTTTCAAACATGTATACAAGTGAACCAATAGTGAAACCCAATGAAACAAACACTCCCGAACGACAAAATTGATTCTTATTACTTGTCAAAATTGAACATTAATGAACATAATTTAATTATAATAAATCAAATAATTTTTAATTTATAAATTATTTGAATTATATTGGAATCATATTTCATTAGAGAAGAGACTATGTAAAATGTTCAAAATGCTTTCGAACATAAGTTAAGGGGTTTCCCATCTCACATTCATTTATGTGAGATATTCTGTATTCACCACTATTTCTTTTGTACGGTGTATTTATAATACCCTTTTATGTATCAAATATAAACTTTTTTTTATTTTCATTTATTATTTTCTCTATCTGTTACTAACTTTATTTGTAATATGCATCGATTGATTATAATGGTCTATGTGATTATCCTTGAGCATCGATTTTTCATTCGAGTTATGAATTCAATCTATTTACCAAAATTTCGTTCTTAATTATTATTATCTACACTCCCAAATTCATCAGTGTATATTCATAAAATATTTAACTAGCTCAGTAATTATTTATTTATTTGTGAAATAATTTTTTAATATGGTTCCCTTCTCAACTATTCTCAATAACCAAACCCGATTAAATGGAATTTTTCTCATTCATTACCATTTTCATCTACACTCCATAATATGTTTGCAGGTTTTTTTCTAAAATAAATAATTATATCATGAAACATTTTATTAGTTCATTTCTGATTGCATAAAATAAATTATTCCTTTTTAAATTTTAATGACTCATTAATATTTAGCATAAACCAAAATAAAGAGGCTCATTTCCAACGCTTCTTAAACACTTTTTTTAACATCTTTTAAATCCATATGAACATCATTTTTTCAACGAATATAACTTCATTATACATACCTTTTCTATTATGAGATATACATGTTCACAATATTATTTTATGAAAAATAAAAATGATTTTACCAAAGAAATCTTCTTTCAAATGTAAAAAATGGGTATTTCCCTAAACAATTTCTTAATGATTTTATTAATGTATTTTTTCTATTTTTAAACACTCGACTGAATGTAATGATTAATAAATTTTTATACAAACTACCATCTTTTTTTGGAATGGTTTTTGTTTTTTAGTGATGTTCTATATTTATATAATTCATTATATTATTCAATATAATTTTTTAATTAACTCAGACATATTGATAAATCTATATCTTTTATTGAATTTGGATATTTTATGATATGGTATGTATTTTATTAAATATTTGATACATGAGGAATTTTTTGGACCGATATGAGATGGGTGGGGGAATGATTATTGGAATCCTTATTAGTGGGGCTCGATAATATATTCCCCCTTGATGCATCGATTGTATGAAGAGACAAACAATTGGAATCCATAATTTATTATTTGATTCCAAGAAAATAAAATGGGTTTCTATCCATACACATAAATTTTCATGATGGTATTATGGTTCATGTTTCATATACATTATTTCCAATAATTTTAAATTTCCATCATTTAGAATTATATTATTTTTATCTAGGGGATTTTCATTTTTAAAAATTTAAAAAATGATTTTTATTTCTCCATTAATTTATTAAAATGTATTTTTGAGTTATTTCACTTACATTATTGATTATACTTATTGATTTCTGTTATATCCCTATATACCTAACCCATACTGAGCAATCGATCTTACCATTTTTTGTATTCCATACAGTTGTTATGATGATGATATCATTGAATAAGTGTCGAGGATTCATTTTATTTTCATTTTTTATGTTCTATGTTTATACATCAATGTAATTATGTCATCATTTATGTATATATTTCTTTAAAACTACTAATATTATTGATTCTTGGTGATGTGATTTCTTATATATATTGCATTGTGATAAAACAACCACTGACACTACGAATCTAGGGCTATAGTCATTACAAATATGAACATATAGTTTAAAAATATGGTGATCATTAATGATTATTATTTTAATAAAAATTTTATTATAGATTAATTTATGTGAAGGCTTCCTTCCTAAGGACATGTAATCTGTGGATTTTTACACAAGGTCAAGGATCATCGTGTTTCATGAAAAAATGGATTAAACTATTCTTCAAAACAAAAGTGGTGTTGTTTTCCATGATACATTAATTTTCTGTAAATTATTTTATACCACATATTGTAAGAAAAATAACAATTAATTGGAAATATGAATATTGTATACATGGATTATATATTACAAATAATTATATTTTAAGTAAAAATAGTGCATATTCTATTTATATTTAAATTAACGAATGTTTAATTCAAAATATATAATTTCACATAACATAATAATTCATAACATATTAAAATAAAACTAACTCATATTATATGGATAATGGTATGGAAAAATTAATAAAACCATAAAAAAAATTAATGAATGTGATTTACTTCATTACTAAAACATGAAAAATATTCCAACCAATATCAAAACAAAATTGAGTGTTTATAGAATCCTTATATCAATATATTTTGGTTTCCTAAAGAACAACATTTAAAGATGAAACTAAAGTTATCCCTAAAAATAAATAATAAAATGACTTTTTAAAAAATTCATTTTTATTTTACAACATGGGTGTTGGGAAGAGACATGGAATAAAAGGAAAACATATTTTTTTAATCCTTATGAGTAGGAGGGATGCTTGAAACATGTATCTAAATACCCTTTTCTCATGGAAAATATCAATAACTACATATCATTTGTTGTCAATTCCATACATGATAAGTAGGATGTCTTTATGAGGATCATATTTATGTGAAGAAAGATATTTAAAAATGAAATAATGATCAATGAGTAAAAATTAATGAGAAGGTGATGGTGAGCATGCAAGAAAATTTTCTCAAGGTAGCGGGAGATTGCATTGAGAAAAAGCATCGTCGATCAAGGGAAGAAGTTTTATTTTGCATGCATGCAATAAAAAAATTTTAAAAAAAAATTAAATAAACAATAATTTTACAGGGGAGATTTAAAAATATTAAAACACTAAAATGATATTCTGAAATGGAATTTTTTATTTATTTTTTCACAGAGGACACTGTAGTAAGTAGTTATAATTTATTTATAATTATCTATTTGAACTCATTTTAAAAAATTTATAATTCATAACCATATTTTTTAAATAACATTGACCCCTTTGAAACTTTTTAATGGAATAAAAATTTAAACCCAATTTTTATTTAAAACTTTTTAAAAATGAATTTGAGTACAAAAAGTAATTTTAAAACCATATTATGTTTTATTAAATTCAATAAATTATGATGAATAAAAAAGGAATAGTAAAAGAAATAAATTATCGTTATTTTGATAGGGAAACCCATCAATGAAAAAAAATAGTGTTTTTATTAATCAAAAATAGAATACTAAATCACACGTCAACCATAAAAGAAACATTGTAATATATCTCATAGAAAAAAATATATATTTCAAATTTTCAGAATAAAAAAGGAAACCCTCCATTAATTCAATTTTATATATAAGAAACATAGAAAAAAATATAAAACTTTTTTTATAGTGGGAAATGAAATCCTCCCTTAAAAAATAAATTTTTTTGTAACCTCTTAAAGATAAATGTAACACAAAAAAATCTCAAAAAATACTCATTGTTAATATATAAATCAACTATAAAAAATTAAATCATTCATAGTATGTTATGAAAATTTGTGAATCATGGAATATCATATAAGGAATAGAAATATATGAAGAAAAAACATCAAAATTGATGATACAATGCTCTTAAATTGAACATGAACATCCTATGAACTAATAAATTAATATTTTACAATCTAAAAACAAATATTATTCATAAAATGTCTTGATGTATTGATGGATGAGAATGAAAAAAATGTATGGATAATTCAATGATGGAGAATGAGTAGATACCATTAATGTGAGTGAATAGTCTTTTAATAGATGGAGGCGATCAACATGATTCTAGGAAAGTATAAATAAAATGGGAAACAAAAGATTAGTGATTTAATAACATAAAAAATTATTTTATAGAATTTATTCATCCATGAGATGGTCGAGGTGGAGAGAATGAAAAGGTATACTTCTATGATAGAATAAAAACATAAAAACAAATCAATTCATATATCATTATTTTAAAATATCCTAGTAGGGTTTTTCAACGACTCAAAAAATGAAATAATAAATAAGTGTGTGAAAAATAAAATATGATGAGCGAATAAAATAAATCCTTATAATAACTTTTAAGGCATATTAATTATAATTCATTTTTATTGTCAAATAAAAACTAATAAAATCCATCATTATCATTGATAAACATAGTATATTAAAGAAATATATACAAGAACAAAGACATTACCATGATTAAATATCAATTAAATATTTATAATTATAATTATCAATTAATATATTTTGATATATATAAATTAATATCTCTCTATATTACAAATATTTTTATATTATAACCTAGTGAAATTATGAAAGAATAATATTTAATTCAATAGAGTTTATCACATAGATCACCAAGCGTAGAAGAAAATATAAAATAATTAGGTTTATAAATAGATTTACTATTTAAAATAAATTATATTTATGATATAGTCTTAAATGAATAGAACACTGAGTTATATTGTGTTTCACATGATAATGACATTCTTTGGAGGCTTGCATTAAATTTGAGACTGAGTTTTACTTAATAATAATATTATTATAAATTAAAATAAAAATTATCAGCTAGAATTTAAATTTATGTTATTATTATGATTAAAAAAATTATTAAAATATATGTTTTTAAAAAATATAATATGAATTCATTTTTTAAAAATTAATTATAAATGATAACGAAAACGAAATGAATATAAATGAAATGTTTCTTTAAAAAAATATTATTTATATGTCCAAAAGAATTTTATCATAATAATATAAATTAAATAATATAATTGTTTGATATTAATTAAATGTATATTATATATATTAAATCCCTTTTTTAATTCATAAAATATATAATATATGTATATGATAAAGAAATAAAAATTTAGGCTTAAAAAGTTGTATTTATCATAATGCAGTTTTGTCTATTTTTAACAATGAACATACTCAAGAAAAAATTTATAATGTTTATATATTTATTTTTATATATTAAATTTATTTTTAAAATAAAAATATCATAATTATATTACTGTAAATTATTATTATTTTTCTAATAAGGTTTTTTTCATAATAGTTAAAATACTATATTATATATGGAAAATGACTATTTATATGAATAATTCATATTGTTACAATGATATTGAATTGTTTTTAAGTCAATATAATTATATTTTAAATATATTAATCTAATTTCAGTCAATATATTAATTTTTATATTGAATATATATATATATATGATTAGTCCATTTATAACATTTTCACTTTAAAACCCTGAATTCCCATTTTGACTGTGTTATTAATTTTAAAATAGTTTCATACACTTGTGATTTAAAATTTTTAAAAAATTAAAAGTATATTTGGGAATAAAATAAATTATAAGGTTTAATATGGTGAACATAACTTTTTACCTAAATTATTAGTGAAATGGTTCAAATTAAATATAGTGATTATGAGAAAAATGAGTTTATCAATGAAATAAAAATTAAACATAAGAAAAAAAAATTTACCTTGAAACACGTGAAAAAACCATTATCTAGATATATGTCAAACATATCCCCAATTTTCTCAGAAAAATAATTATTTTATTGTAGGGAAAAAAGTTAAGTGAGACCTCACAATAGTTATTACCTTTTGGTATTAACAAGAATGCCACCTGTTATCCACTATAAAATGGAACTCACTCCCTTCCCAACACTTCAAAAGCCCAAATACATTTGGATCAATAAAAACATACCTTAATAAAATCCCAAATTCTATCCCATAATCATTGAATTCTTGATGTAATGTCCCACTGCTGCTCATTGGCGTGATTTAATGAGGAATTGTTATCATCATTAGGAGACATCCCCGAGACACGAATTGCAGCCAATAAATTCCAAGGGCATTAACAGAATTGGATGATGATTTTAGATTTGAAAATAAAACAACTAATACCAATAATAATATATAAAAACTTTTATATGACTCATGATTACAATGTAACAAAACCCATCATAAAACTGAACATACAAAAAAAAAACAAAAATACAACCAAACTACATCATAACCCATATGAGATTACTAAAGATAAAGGCTAAACCATAATGCTCAAAGGCACAAAATACATAAATCTTCATATCCCAACATTTACCAAAATAAAACTAAAAAATAAAAAAAAAATTTATCAATATTAATCATTAAATAAAGGATATACCTTTTCCTTATAATTGTCTAGATAAATGACATATGAAAAATTGCTAAACCTTCTATGCATGGGGTTAGTAATGAAGCTCAATAGATTTACCACATATGAATTCCCTAATCATGCCACTATGATTTAACATGTTATATAATTTATATTAATATGTTATATAAAAAAATAAAAACTTATTCAAATTTTTCAATCATATCAAATAATTTTCTAACGAAATATATTCCATGGAAGACAACAAAAAATGTATTTCAAATAATTTCATGAATCCATTTCACCTAATCCAATACAATCCACACATCCACACATGCATTCCTAGGTGATATCTCCAAAATCATGAGTGTTCTATAGTCAATGTACTATGTTTTCATAAGGTATCTATATACCAGTTCACCCCTTCCATAGGGTCACATCAATGTAAATTAACTCATGACAACAAATTATGAAAAACTCGTGCCAAAATAATTGGCATAAACCCTTTCATACCAAGTGTGACAAACCATATTAATAAGGAAATATATTTATTTAAAAACATAAAAAAAATTATTGCATGAATCAAAAAAAATACAACCAATTTAAAAATCATCAATTTTTAACCATTTAAAGGACCTGTTGGACAAAAATTGCACAATTCTCAAAAACCATCAGTAAAGAAGTTATCTACCATGAATTGAACAAAAATTTCACATTCAATTATGGAAATTAAAAAACTATGAACTACTCCATTATGTTCTAAAAATTGGATTCAATGTTTAAGCCTCCTACCTCAAAAACAATTAGAAAGAAATAATGTCATGTATTTGTAGAAAAAATCATGTTGAATATCACATAACCGTCCATTGAACTTGTTCCCTAAAATAAACACATCAAAATATAATCAATATTAAATTGAACTATAAATGATATACCCCAAACAGACTATATATATAAATCTAAAAGAGGTATGAAATGTAGATATATGCAAAAGGAAAATGGATAAAGACTTCCCAATAAATTCGGCCATCAACGTACCATGATTTGTCAACTAATTACTCTCATATTGAAGGGAACAACCTACACATAATTTTAGAGAATAAGAATCCAATATTGGGTCAATATAGAGTAAAATAAGTAGTTTGAGATAAAATCCATTTGAGATCACTAATTTCATGAAATAATTTTTAACCCTATTGGGGTGGGATGGATATTTTGGAAAATTGATTTCTAACTATGCTCCAAACACTATCCCTAAACAAACATCACAAGGTTGGATAAAACTATTCGAAAAATCATTTTCCATACATGTTTTAATATCTATTCGAGAATGTATATAAATGTGGAAGCACAGTTTGGCCAAATTGCGTGGTTAACATTGCCCATACCTAGATTCAACTACCTCACTTTGCATAGCTTTTTGTATGAGTTTCTTGGTTTATTTTAACCATGATCAAACAATGATCTTCCAGGAAATATCCAAAAATATTTCAAAATAGCTCCAATCCCTACCAAAAATCACCCAATCACTATATATACTTATAATAAAATATTATGTGTTACCTACATGAAATTGTGGGTATAAAATTCCCCCCACTATTTCCAATTTCATCACTATAAAAAATGACTTTTTCCAAAAACATTTTGGGCCATAGATCAACCATTTTTTTCTCATTCACATGTTTCCTCTTATTTCCAACCATGTTTCTATAAAAACACACACTTGTACGACAATTTTTCTATATAACACAATAGCATTGTTATAGAAAATCATTAACAGGATATAAACCAACAATTTATTCAGCTCAATGTCTATATGATCCCATCGAATCAACTAGTTATTATCAATGAAATAATTTTTAAAAAAACACAAGAAATACAACATGAAAAACACATAACCATTATTTGAAATACAGTGAACATTCCACCTCATCAACCCATTCATTTATCTTAAAAGGTCCAACACAACAATGATATAACATTCCATGTTTTCCAAAATGATGATTCCCAAGACATAGAGATATTCTTGAGAGAACATGGTCAATTTTTTCAAATGATAAAAAATATTAACGTTGATCTAAAAATAATTTTTTACAACATTGAGCCATCTCTACTCTCATACTGGTAACCTGAATCTTCACTATTGCCTCTTGGACAATGCTAATCCCTACCAGAGATGTATCACCACTCAATCACTCAATAAAGTGGAAATTGAATTGGTCACCAATTAAATTATTCCAAAGAAGCCATGAGTATCAAGGCTCAATAACTATTTGCACCCAATAACTCCAGTAATTTTACATACTTCATCCATGATCCCCCAAAATCTATTATATAAGTATTAAAAATAGCTTCAAATGTTTGTATTTTCCTTTAAAATTTTCATCATTCCAGGAATGATACAATATACTCATAGTAAATATAGTCCCAAGGGAATGTTTTATGTGTTGTATCGAAATATTATTGAAGATGATTAAATAAATATAGAGGGTGAATTTTTAGATTAAAAAAAATAAATTTTAACCTTTTAAATATCATTTGTTACCAACCTTAAACAAATATGATTCAATAAACACACTTATGTAAGAATAATATAAACCACCTTAGGTTTTATAATTATACATAATGAAAAAGGGATACATTTATAATTAACATGAAATCTACATTAAATTGTATAGAATCATATATCAGTGTTATTAAAAAAGTAAAAGCATAAGAATATTTTTTTATTTGTAACAGGTTACAGTTGAATATTATATTAAATATAATAGATTATAATTATTTTAACTTAAAGAGTAGTTTATTCAAAAACCATAGCTAAAGGTCCATTTTTTATACATTGATTCAATTCTATCTAACCCACACTAGTGAAATCTCTTGATCCTTGATTGATCAGTTTCTATCATGATATCCCCATAAGACCTCGATCTGTAAGGTTACTAAAACCTCTCTCTTCCAAGCCATAGAATCCCATGATATATAAAGTGATTAGCACCTTTGTATTACTAGCCATAGAAGACCTCTATCCTAATATCCAAGGATCATTTTTATACTAAGCAGAACAAATATTTTGAATTTTTTAAGTATGTTTAACACATTTTTCATAGCATAATCACTTCACGTCTTTCACACAAAGCTATTTTGTCGGATCTCTTGTGTGTCTCTAAATCCAAAAGTTTCCATATGTGTTGAGTTCATAAAATTTACCAGGTATTTATAGGTGAGATATCCAATGGTGGAATTTTCCTCAAATGGTCATATTTTAGATGATACTTTGGAGGGATGTGAAAAAACAAGAACATACAACGTTTATAAAATAACAAATGAGATGACAATGTTTAGTACCATAAAATATCATGCGAAACATTAAGTTTGTATGAATATGATTATATCAAACAATACATTAATGAAATATATTAACTTCTAGAATGTTTTAAAATTTGATCCCTAAAAATAGAAGGATAAATGGAACTCTGTGAATCAGATCTAAAAAATATTGAGAATCAGAATTGAGGAACAATATACATCAAATTTTCAAATATGTAAAAATTATAAATGAGGAATTGAGAATCGAATTCCAAAATTTAAATGATTCAAAATTGAGAAACCATGACTTGTAATTAGAAATTATAGATGTTTGGAATTTATAAAATGTGAATTACATACGAAAAATTATATGATTAATAATTTAAAAACATGAATGAAATTCAAAAATTTAGATGATTCAAAATTGAGAATCATTGAATCAGATTCAAAAAATTTATTGATTCAAAATTTAAAAACATGGTATTCTAGGTTTCAGTTGGATTCTAATTTATTCCAGTAGCTATTTTACTAATAAAAAGAAAACCATATCTATTAAAATGGTTAATGAACATGATCCTAAATGGAATAGTATTTTCATATAAACTTTCCTTGTAGATAGAATGTATTATTAAGGAATTTTGTTTCTAATTTAAAAAACATACCAATAATGAAAATATCATATGAAAACTATTGACTTAATAATCTCCATCTTTTTGGAAAGAAAAAACAATATAACTAAGAAAATAATACTAAAGTCTAATGACTTCATTTGTTGGACTGAAAAAAATAATTATCTCCCCCTGGGTATATGATTTAAAATTGATTTGACTAACTCCCCAGCAGGTTATGAAATACCCCTAAGGATCGTATTCAAACATTATATACATTTTTTTATTAAATAAAATATCCCCTAACTTAAGGATGTATTATTTAATTATTCTATCCCTTCTATTTTACACCATAGACTAATATTATTTTTAGAGTATTATTCTACCCTTTTTGATTGTAAAACAGGAATGGAAAAAAGTAGAATGTAGCTAAAAAAACATTGGAAACATATGAAAAAAGGATATAAACATTGGTTATCATTAAAAAAATTTATAACGAAATATAAGATTATAAATAAATATTTACTTTTTTGGTATTAAGGACATTACCATATCATTCATCTACTTCTACTCATTGTGATCATCTTGAAAATTTCTTAGAGGCACTTGCTGATCGTGACTCATCCTTTTCAGGTTCTTAATTATTTCTTCTTGGATTCAAATATCCTTCCCTTAAGACATAAAATTTTCATTATATGAAATAACATTTTCATCCATGTTATCTTTTAATGATTCCAATCTTTTCACCTTAGAGAAGAGAGAATTCATCATCCCATAAAAATACATATCTTGTTGAAACTGAATTGCATTCTCTGCCTCAATCCTTTCTAAAAAACAATTAGAATGTTTTCTAATACTCTCCATTTATTATTTGAATTCACCCTTCACTATATCAAACATATCATCGAATAACATAAGATTAATGTTGATATTATTTGACTACATTTCCCCTCCCTACAAATATTTCTTATGGGAATCATAATTCTAAACGAAGGATTTGAATTTGGATTCTTGTTTTATTAACATCTCCATGAAAGGGATTATGGAGTCCAATTTAAGATTTACAATTTCTTGAATAAGATGACATCTTGACATAATGATTGGGAAATATGGAATAGAATCACTAGTTTATTAAAGGATTGAACTACACAATCTTCAATTAATGAAGAGAAAGATCATTCAGATTCCAATATTTCATTCTTAGTTGTTCCAACATTTTGTTTCTTCCCCTTTTCATTATTATATTCTGATCTATTTGACATCAAAATTATTTGAATTTCATTAGAAAAATATATTATTTTTTACCATCATCCTCATTACCACCACAATTATTATCTTCTTCATCATCAGACGGTAATTTTTGAAGATCACTTTCTACAACATTGTCTTTATGAGTTTGGGACGTTTTTTGGATTTAACCATCGTATTTGGGAACTGGATGCTCTTTTGAGATAGGCATGGAAGATAAATCTTGGGAAGTTATTATATATAGCTTTTCAGATTGGATCTTCCTTGGTGTTTCTTTGAGTTCTTGTATCTCATCATCAAATTCATTCTCTAGGTTATTTAACATTATTATTCTTCTTATTTATAATGTTGGAAAACAATTTGTACTAATCCTGAAAAAAGATCCTTTAATTTTTCAATTGGGATAGCCTCTACTACCAATTATTTTGATTATTGGGGAAGTTTGATTTCTTGTAGAAAATATTTTGGAATTTTAATTTGTTTTGAGGAATTTTCTGTTTCCTTCAATAGGTCTTGAATTATCTATACTTCAATTAGCTTCTTGATAAGCTTTTTGTCCTTTAATTTTTTTTCAAGTTATTGAGCTTCCTAAATCTTTATGCTTTATCTTCAGCCAGATCTAATCCAACAAATTAACCTCCTTATTTACATAGCTCATTGTCTTCTCTCCACATTGTTAAAAATTTATCTAGGTAGAACTTTAGTTTCTTCATCCTTCGAGGTTTAGATGCTTGATTTCATATCGATGGTTCTGAGATATAAGACATTATTTTCATAGGCTTGACTATCTTTTCCTTATATATTTCTCCAAATTACACTAATTAGGAAGAGAAATCAACAAACAGATGTGTCATATCACTAAAATAAAATTTTACACTTTTATGTGTGTTATCATTTAAGAGAAGAATATTGAACAATTTTTTCTTTGAATTGAATGGTATATTACAAATTCTCAAACAATTTAGTATAAACATTTAAATTTTTTCCTTAAAAAAATAAATTTTATTTTGATTCTGCCATCAAATATGTCACTAATTGAGAGAATGATATACTTGACCCTGTTAATCTTCCATATATTATTGAGAAAAGAAATCAAGATGATGATTTATATTTTCAAGGTGCACATATCTACTTTTACCGGTATTAATAGAGAATTCATAAAAAATGCCACAATATTTTAGTTATCTGAAATATTAGGTGGCTTGGGATTCATTAATCCCTAAATATCCAATCAATCAATATCATTGACTCCATAAAAATATCATTTTAAATCTCGTAGATTATGATCTAGATAGTATGCTTCATAATCTTACGGTGTCGCATGTATATCGATTTATTTCATATAAGACGTTGGATAATTTTTCCCACAACTATTAAATTTTAACATATCATTTCCACTGTCTTTAATGAATTAAAATAATTACTAAAATTCAACCATCATTTCTGCATACATCCGATCTTGTTCTCAATTATTTTCGGTTGTGCAATCAATTTCCCAACATATAAACTTGAATATTTTCATATTAATGAATCAAAATTAAGGTATAAATTCTGATCTACTAAACATTATCTATAAATGAACTATCCTCTGAATGGTTTGGTAGGAATTGAAGTCTTAGAAGATATATATTGATTCATTTGAAACATTATCAAATATATCTAGAAATCAAAATAATGACATTGAAGGGCGTCATCAAATCGAACGAAAAGGATATAGATTTATGTGGGACACGGGGTGGTCCCTCCTTTATATAGGCATCGTGGGGATGTGTCTTCCTCCAAGAAGGAATAAACAGTTTATATTGTGTTGATTTGATTCTATGGTTGTGATTAAACCAAAGAAGGTTTTATAGGATCTGATATTTTCAGGATTTAAGAAAATATAGATTTAAGGAAAGACAAATCCATTGAATTTTTTCTCAAATCAATATTGAAAATAATATAAATAGTAATTAATGTTAATAATTTATAAGTAGGATATCTTAAATGATGGATTCCTTAGATGTATTGTTTTTATTTGATAGGATACTTCTTAAAAATCTATGATTCGAAAAAAATAGTAGATTATGAAAACTTTTTATATGTTTGGAAATATGTTTGGAATTTTTTAGGTTCTGAAAAACATTTTGATATGTTCCAAAAGAATTTACTAATAAAATCTAGTGTACCAACTATGAAAAGGTGTATAATAACATTTTTATATACATTAATAAAAAATTTCATTTGAATGATTACCAGACAATTTATTGTGTCAATAATGTTTCCTTATGACATTTCCATTCCTCTATGTCTTAAAAATCACAAACAAACTATGTTGAGGAAAATAATTTTTTCCCTTAATATTTTTCTTAATAATGAGAATTTTTATTCCTCAAAAAAAATTTATCCTTACTTGTGTTTCAATTATTCATTATAGAGTTTCTCTATTTCTAAATATAACTCTTTTACTTCTAAAGTATAAAAATTTGGTTTCATATCTAAAATCTCGGGATCCTAACTCCTCAGTTTTAGAGTATTATGTTTTTAGGTAATAATTTTAGTTTCCGAATTCATATTATGAATTCTCTAAATTTTAGACTCTAAATTCATTGAAATTGAGACTCCTAATTCTCTAAAATTTAGACCCTTAATTCTCTGAAATTGGAAATCCAAATTCTCTGATATTTGGAATCTAAATGATATGAAATTCACATTCCAAATTCTGAAGAATTCGTAATTTGATTCCTTAGAATTCCATCTCTGAGTTCCTCAGAATTCAGACTCTGAATTCCAATGAATTCAGATTCAAAAACTATTGAATTTGGTGTCTAAATCAATTGGAAAATAAAATCCAAATATTCATGATTTATACTCCCCAATTGATTATTTATTTAGACTATGAACTTTATTTTTCCACAGACTCTAGAAAATTGTATTTGGTTAAGAAAACATATTTTAGTTACCCATTTTATAGATATGAAATGATGTCGTACAACATATTTCTAACTAACCATTATTTAAGTGACATGTGTATAGGTCCCTCTATGATTTAAAAAAAATATGACCATTAGAGGAGAGATCAAACCGTTGGAGAAGTTCATTTAAATATAAGCTCATTTGAATGATATCATGATGAACTTACCTGATCGATCTAGATATTACATGCTGCTAATTTGATTTCTAGAGAGATAGAGCATCATTCATTGATTGTTCTGAACATCTTGTCCAGCTTGCTTTATTCAACTCTGATTGTTTCTGTGTACAATCGAGGACTTCTGGGGATAGGAAGGAAGTTCCACCGACTACCTTAAAGATCTAGGACTTCCTTGATTAGAAGGACAGAGGTATTGAATACCTTAACATTTTAGGGATTTTAGGGATAGAAAGACAGATTCTGATATTCATATCGAGGGCATACCCTGGCGTGGGTTATACAAACTTTCTTAAAAGTATAAATCGAGGGAACTTTATCCAAGGTTTTTAGAAACCCCAGTCTTTTGGTTAAAAGATTTGATACATGTTACTTGTTTTGTTTCAAGTCTATTTTCAGATGTATTTTGATAAAGGAAGAATGTATAACACTATTATACATTCTTATTCTTATGTACTCTGATAAGTAAGATTCTATACGCATTAAGGTAGAATATTTTCCATGTAATATTTTAGTATGTTTCATTTCCAAAACAATATTTATAGAACCAAGCATGTTTTTAGAACTAACAGTTCTTGTGAATTTACATTGTTTATCTTTGTTAAATATAGTTTTCTTTAAGGTTAAAAATTAATGTTATTTAAACATACAATTAACCCACTCTAGTAATTGAGCTACATCATTTATATTTTGATCCTAAAATTGGTATAAAAGAAGGTCTCTGAAATACTTATATTCAAATATTAGTTTTCTTGCTCATGTTTTCCTTTTTCTATATATATTTTCCTTGCTTAGTATTTTTATCCTTGTTTACAATCTATTACTATTAACAAGTTTTTGTGGAATGATATATGTTTAGATGGTAGAAATAAATGTTGTTTCAATTGAAAATATAAATCCAACATGACCACCAATATTTTATGGGAATGACTATGAATATTGGAGAGATCGCATGAAGTATTTTGTATTTAATACTAGAGTGGAAAATTTTTTATGCTTATTGGAGATTACAGGATTTGGGATAAGGATTTCATAATTCTACTAATCAATAAAAGTTAAAATATCAACTTAACTACATGTTATGAAATACTTTTTGTGTTCCTTGAACATGAATATATATTGTCATATTTCATCCTTTGGAGCTTAAAATTGTATTGGTAAGAAATTAGAAGTTACTCATTTTGGTACGTCCAAGGATATATAAACAATAAGAGCTATTCTTAGAGAAGAATATCATGGATTTTTATTTCCACATGTAGAACCTATGTGTAATGTACAACAATGGTTTATTACTATTGTTAACAGTTTACAATCTATGGGTGAGAAAATTTTAGATGATGAGGAACTTGTATACAAGATTATAGATATCATTCCTAATGAGTGCGAATCTAAGAGAACAAATATTGGTGAGAATAGAAATGTATCTCAAATTACAATTGATGAGGTTTTTTGAACTCTTCCTCCACATGAGACATGAATGAAAAGAGTTACTGAAATGAATAAAAATAAGAATGGAAATTGAAGTGCATCCTTTAATACTAAAAAATCCAAGACTCATAAAATGGTTACAAGGTCTAAGTCTAAGAAAGTCATTGTGTAATCTAAATATATCAAAATTGAACATTCTAATAATGATCTAGCTAATAATTCTCGAAGGGTAAACAAGATAGTTTGGATGAAATACTTTCATTATATATTTAAGAATAATGAAATAAAGCAAAATAAAGACTCATAAGTCACTTGTTATGACTGCAAAAGAGCAGGGCATATAAGGACAGATTGTCCTATGGTTAAGAAAAATATTGAAAGGAAATGCATTTCGATTTAAATTGAATGATGTTTTACAAATCCAAAGCTAATAATGTTCTAAAATCCAATGTCACATGAAGTGTTAATGGTGGAGACTCTTCTAATGAAACCTCAATGTATGAATCTTCTGGTCCGAAGAATCTTGGTTTACTAGCCAGATTACCCACTGAAAATCATTACTTAATTGATAAGGCGCATAATTATGAATCTAAAAGTAATGTATCTTTGAATGAAAATTATAGTGATAATAAATATTTTGATTCATAAAATGAAGAATATTTTTCTACTAATGATAAAAATTACCTGTAAGAACCTAATTCCTAGTTCTGAGATACAAGGTTTTTCTTTTCTCTTTTCCTTTAGGGTTTTTGAGAAAATATGGGAAATGGGGATAATCCCAAATTTGGAAAGTACACGTCGTGTACTTTTTCCACACGACGTGTACTTTTGGCCGTGTGGAATGACTTTACAGGGCATGTGGCCATGTCGGCGATGAAGGGTGTAGGAACCATCTACATGCCGTGTAGTGGTCCCCTTCACGCTGTGTAGTCAGTCCGCAGGTGAATAGTAAGGCGGTGGCCAGCTGTGTGACTGAACATGCCGTGTACTCAAGGAGACATGTCATGTAGTAATGTTGTCAGATGAACAGTACCACGCTGGTGGGAAGCCGCCAGAGGAACAATAAAAAAATGTAAAGTACATGCCGGGTATATGGAAATACACGCCGTGTAATTTTTTTTCGATTAAAATGGGCAGTAGCCTCCCCTGTTCATAGGGAAGGCTTATAATGGGAAGAGAGCTCGGGAGAGGAAGTCTAGAGCATCGAGGATCTGCTGAGTTCACGTTGGGAATCTGATTCTGCCTCTGTCGATCTCGTTGGAACCGTGCGGATAAGCCCTCTTATCTCCTGGTGTGTCTCTTGACAATTCTTCCCCTAATGGGAATTATTTACGGTTAAGCGAGAATTATTTTTCCTATGATCTACGACATTCATGGACGTTTTACAAGGGGTCATTCACTTATATCATTCGTGGGTGTTTAATGTAGGTGCCTTGGTGTTTATTTTCAAACTGTCGTGCGTTTTTGTGCGTTTTTAGTGCCCGGAACCCATGTTGGGGTGTCATGTGGTTGAGGCCATAGCTATTTTAAATACCAAGTATTGAATAGGTTATTAATGGTGATAACAAAATGCTGTTTGGGATCGTGATGGGATCTAGGACCACCCCATGGGTGCGTTCCTCTGTTTAGTCGTTTGGACAGGATACCAGAGGGTATTCCTTCAAAAGTAATGATTGTAGAATTATCTTGAGAGAAATTTCTTGTGAATGTTTATTTACATGTTGGGCATGGCCCAGTTAAATACGCATGAGGGCAGCATTTTACATATCCTATGGGCGTTGTATTGCTTATCCCAAGGGCAGTTGTTATCCTAGCCTGAGGTCAACTTCTTTCGTGCCTGTGGGCAGTTGATTCTGTGCCTGTAGGCGATACTTCCTACACCTGAGGGCAATATCCGTATGCCTGTGGGAATATTATTATGATGGATACTCATTACTTGAGGGTATTAGTTTACGTGTCTGAGGATATTAGATTTTTCACTTAGAATATTCACTATGGTGATATTTTAAATTAAATGATAAAATGGATATTAAAATGGCAATATAATTGGTTAAGTTGGTTACTTTTAGTACTTCTTACATTATTGAATTTTACTATGGAACTATGTTGTTGCATATTTTTACACACAGTTGGGAACAGGCCTTTGGTGGGTGCCTACTGAGATATATTTCTCACACCTTGTTTGGGTCATGCTTTTCGGCCCAAACAAATTATGTTTCTACAGGTATAGATAAGGGAAAGCGTCCTTATACAGGTATTTGATTGTTGCTGAGGTGTAAGAGAGAATGGGACCGAGCATTGGCTCACGATGCCGCTGGATATTCTATTTTGATTTCTTATACTTTTACTTCAGTTTTATTTTAGAGTTTTGTTGTGTAACATGTTGTGGAAGTATATATAGTATAAATTCATGTTATAACATTTTATGTACTGGTTGGTTATATCTTCTGCAGTTATTAATTTTAGTTGTGTATGGTTTATTGATTCCGATGTTTCTGTTTGTTTTATTTCAATCCGTTTCTCTACACCTTGAAAAATGAGGGCATAGTTTCCCCACTATCAGACATAGGCCCTTGCTGCTAGTCGGCAGCCTCTGGCGTTGGGGGAAATGCAATTGAGGTCATGTGGCGAACCTGGTTCAAGGGACCCATGGAGTGGTAGCCGGGTCCGAGATGTTACAAAGTGGTATGAAAGGATTTATTTTCTTTGACTTACTATTTGGATCCCTAGTCAGGGATATGACAGAATGATAGTTGGTAATAAGCTGTTCTTGGGCGTAGCTAACCTGTGTACATGGAAATGCCAATTTACCTCGGGATGCATTTTTTTTTGATTTTTCAATTTTACAGTTGAATTGATTTTCACTGAATGGTTACACACTTGTATTGTGTTGTTGATATTTTATCTATGGGTTCAATTTTGTTGCATCCCAATGAGATGAGGGTATGCCATCTCATGCATCATTTAGGCACATGCTAGAAATCACATGCCCTGCATAGTTCCATGACATGTAGGTGCAATAGAAATTGCATGTTGTTGTGATAGTTGTTGTTCTATAAAAGAATGTTGTTGTGATAGCTGCTCGATAAATACCAGCTATGTGATTGGGTATTTATGTATAAACTTGTTAAAATAATGGACGACAAACTTCAGTTTTTGGGGAGTATGGGCCCTCATTTACCAGAATTTAGTGGATCATTGATGGTTTATTTTGTAATAACATAGATAAGATGTCAAACATTGATTCGTGGGGAGTATGGGCCCTCACAGGTCAGAATTTGACAATTTGGTGTTGTTTTTCAGTGTTTTCTGGGTTCTAGGGAAGTTTCTAAGGCATACTATATGGAAACCCAGTGTACACGCTGTGTAGTACTATAGACAGGCCGTGTATGTTCTTCTGTTCGGGAAGAAAAATAAATTTTTTTAGTACACGCCGTGTACCCAGATTACATGCCATGTAGTCTCTACCCATGTCACAAACCATGTGGGCAGTGACACAGGGAAGGGAAGAGCTTGGGGCGAACACGCCGTGTACCAGATGTACAGGCCATGTAGTGTTGACCCAGAAACCCGGTCGTGTAACTAACAAAAATGGGCCGGTGTAGTCATTTATAAAACATTTTATGTCAATGAAGAACACTCCGTGTAGTGTGACTTGGGGACCTGGCCGTGTAACTAACTACATGGGTCAGTGTTATCCTCTTGAGTACACACCATGTCAATAATGGACACGTTGTGTGGTGTGACTTGGGGACTTGACTATGTAACTAACAACACGGGTCGGTGTAAACCTTTCGAGTACACGCCGTGTGTATATTAAACACGCCGTGTATTGTGAGCCATGGGTCTGGCCGTGTAACTAACAACCTGGGTTGGCGGAGCTCGTCTAGAAAATGCCGTGTAGCTGTGGGACACGTCGTGTAGTCTTGTCCGAGGACAGACCATGTGGAATTAGTCGTGTGGCTAAGAAAATGGAGTAGCATACATGCCGTGTAGTATCAAGCCGAGTAGTCGGCTGTGTCACAAACGACATGGGAAGTTGGAAATAACACCATACACGCCATGTAGGTAATATATACGCCGTGTAGTTTTGTTCAAACGGGAACCGTGTGGCTGAGCTGTGTAGAAGGACCCATGCTGGAAAGAGAAGTCATGTATAGGCCGTGTAGTTGGTATACATGTTGTGTAGTCTTGTTTTGAAAATATTGAATGCATTCTTCTTCCTGTTTACTTTTGGGTTTCTTTATTTTTGGTTGTTGTTAACCTTGTTTTAAAGGCGTGTTTTTTATATTGTAGTGTAATACCCCTGAGATGACCACAAGTTGTTCGCCAGGAGAGCGGAAATGAGTATACTATAGAGATGGTGGGCCATGGGCTACCAGTTGATCCTCCAGTAGAGGCAGATGCGGCGCCAGCCGTTATACCGGGCACATGCGTGGAGGCGCAGTTCCGTGAAGGATTATTGTAGTCCATTCAGACCATTCAGGGAGCACAGCCGACTGCCACATCTATGGACGAGCTGAATCGTATCTTTCAGCAGCAGAATCTGCCTACATTTTTAAAGGATGTTGGAAAATAGGCTGTTGATTCTTGGATTGGATCGATGCAGACTATTTTCAAGCATCTTGAGATGCCTCCAAGGCGGAGGGTCAAGCTCATGACATACATGCTGCGTGATTCCTCCAATAGGTGGTGGGATGTTACCACCCAGATAGAGCATCACAGATACATGGTGTGGGATTATTTCTAGGCAGTCTTGTTTCACTTCTTATTCGCATAGACGCTGAGGGTAGATAGGGCTTGAGAGTTTATGAATCTATGGCAGGGCTCTATGTCAGTGATGGATTATTCTGCTCACTTTACTGATCTTCAGCGTTTTCACCTGTCCTGGTGGGAGATGAGACGCTGAGAGCCCGACATTTTGAGGATGTCCTTCGGTATGACATCTGAGTGCTGGTGAATGTTTTCAGGTTGCCTTCAGTACACACTATTGTGAAGCAAGCGCTGATCACATAGAAGAACCTACAGGAATCTAGTGGTGTGGTCAAGGGCGGTTCAACACCAGTTACTTATACTATTTCTGCTGGCAAGAGGAAGAGACAGATGGAATTCTCTCAGGGTGGCTGTACCAGTAAGAATAATGCTTCAGGTGGCAAGTTCATGTGCTACCAGTGGGGTAAAGAGGGGCACAGGAGGTCACAGTGTCCACGGGACCTAGTGGAATGCCGATCTTGCGGAAAGATGGGTCATCTACAGTGATTTTTCAAGGCCTTTCCTCTAGTGGCTAGTGATAGGGGTTATGTGCATACTCCATTAGAGGGAGAAGGACCAGTGGCTTCTTACCAGTTAGGGAACTGGAATACTACAGAGCGTGCAAGCAGATATGGTGGTCGTTGACGTGGTAGCCAAACACCGGGATCTCAAAGGCAACAGTGCAGGACGGCTCAGGGTAGTCAGGCTGTGTCGTAGGGCCGCGACATTGGGCAGACGTATACAGTGCTACAGACCTAGCAGGAGAAGAATCCCAAACCTTCTACTGTAAGAGGTACTATTCTAGTAGCTTTTGTTTCATCTTCAGTAAATTTCGATACGGGTGCTACATGTAGTTTCATATCTATACCCATCATGGAGAGCCTTGAGCTCTGTGTTTCTACTTCTTATTATATCATGACTCTAGACACTCCGTTAGGGACTATAACGGTTGGGGTGCATCAGTGCAAGGAGTTCCCCCTTGAGGTTGGTGTGTGTCACTTTCTTTGGGACCTCTATGTCTTGGAGATGATGAGCTATGACGTCATTCTTGGGATGGACTAGTTGGTTCCCTTTCGAGCCTTTGTAGACTGCTATCATCGCAGGGTGCATTTTAGGTCACCAGAGGGTGGAGAGTTTCTATACAAGTGTGAGTGGGATGTTTAGGTGAGTCGAGCTGGACCAGAGCATCATGGGCGAGGTGGAGTCACAACCCAGATTTCGAGCTTATATCTGGCTGATCAGGGGACTTTTCAGAAGGATTTCCCTCCAATGGTTGATCGTTTTAGGGATGTCTTCCCAGATGACTTTTCAGGTCTACCTTTGGAACGTTTGGTGGATTTCTCTATCGAGCTCATTCTAGGAGTAGCACCGGTGTCCATTCCTCCTTATAGGATGGCCACGCCTGAGTTGCAGAAGCTCAAGAGGTAGTTAGAGGATTTACAGGAAAAGGGTTTCATCCACCCCAGTACTTCTCCCTGGGGTTCTACAGTCTTTTTTGCAAAGAAGGCTGATGGTACCCTCATAATTTGTGTGGATTATCGGAAGATAAAACAGTTAACAATTAAGAACCGATATCCCTTTCCAAAGATAGATGATCTTTTTGAACAACTTTGTGGATCACAAGTGTTCTCAATGATTGACTTGAGATCAGGATATCATCAACTGCGCGTTAGACCATCTTATATACCTCTCATAGCATTCAAGAGCAGGTATAGTCTATACGAGTATACAGTTATGCAGTTTGGACTCACGAACGTGCCACCTGTTTTCATGGCTCTGATGTATCGTGTGTTCCATCCTTATCTGGACTCTTTTGTGGCAGTATTCATGGATGAAATCTTAGTGTACTCTCACACTCGACACGACCATGCCACCCATCTTGAAATCATATTTAGTACACTGAGAGAGCATAAGATATATGCTAAGCTCTCCAAGTGCCACTTTTGGATAGAAAATATTCACTTCATGGGTCATATCATCTCAGAGGAAGGTGTCTCGGTAGACCCAGAGAAGGTGACAGCAATAGTTTTTTGGGAGCAGCCTAAGAACGTGTTTGAGATACAGAGTTTCTTGGGGCTGTCTAGTTACTACAGACACTTCATATAGGACTTCTCCCTCTTAGTAGCACCGTTGACGGGTTTGACTAAGAAGGGTGTGATGTTCAGTTGGTCGAAAGCTTGTGAGACAGCCTTTTAGGACCTGAAAGGAAGGTTGACATCAGTATCAATCCTGATACACCTAGAGCAGGGGTAGATCTATACAGTTTACTATGATGCATCAGGTATTGGGCTGGGAGCAGTGTTGATGCAGGGCAATCGAGTTGTTGCATACATGTCTCGGTAGTTGAGGCCAAATGAGAGGAATTACATGACGCATGATCACGAGTTGGCTATAGTTGTGCAAGCGTTGCGCTGTTGGATACATTATCTATTGGGAGAACATTTCGTGGTTTTCAACAACCGCAAAAGTCTCAAGTATATATTTACTCAACATGACTTGAATCTGAGGCATAGAAGGTGGGTCGAATACCTTCAGTCTATCAATTTTGAGATTTCCTATACACCTGGTAAAAGAAATGCAGTAGCTGATGCCCTGAGCAAGAAGGCTCGGATACAGGCTATGGAAGAGGCCAGTGATGAGTGGCAGGTCATGGATTTGTTCTCTAAGATGCATTTAGAGGTGCATGACAGTCATGGGCAGACATATTTTTCATACCTAGCTGTGACTTATACCCTCCTGGATATAGTGAGGACGAGACAACAATCTGATTCAGAAGACATAGTTCTATGGGAGTTGGTGGCAAGTGAGGACCCTCCTCCTGGTTGGAAAATAGGCGGTGATGAGGTTCTATGTTTCCATGGATGAGTGTGGGTTCCAGGGGATATACACGAGGAGCTGATGCTGGAATTTCATGCTTTAGCTTGGGAAGTTCATCCTAGGGTTACCAAGATGTACTGATACTTTAGATGCTAGTACTGGTGGCCAGGTATGAAGAGAGATGTGGCTAGTTTTGTTACGAGATATTCCACCTGTCCGTAGGGGAAGGCAGTGCATCAGAGACCACCTGGACAGTTACACCAGTTACCCATTCCATAGTGGAAATGGGATGATGTCACGATGGATTTCGTGACAGGATTGCTGAGGTCACCTTGAGGCAATGATGCTGTGTGGGTTGTTGTGGACAGACTCACGAAGGTAGCTCACTTTTTGTCAATCAAGGAGACCTTTGGTGTTAACGAGCTCAGAAGGTTGTATATCCAAGATATCGTACATCTTCATGGGGTCCCACGTTCTATTGTTTCTGATAGAGATTCCCATTTTACGTCTCATTTCTGGTAGAGTTTTCAGAGGGCACTGGGTACATAGGTGCTTCTGAGCACAGCTTACCATCATCAGACCGATGGCCAGTCAGAGCATACTATACAGGTGCTTGAGGACATGATGTGTTCATGCGTCCTAGACTTTGGGGGCTCTTGGTAGAGGTATATACCCCTAGTCGAGTTTTGCTATAATAATAGTTTTTGGGAAACTATTGAGAGGACACCATACGAGGCTTTATACGGAAGGCCGTGCCGATCACCTTTGTGCTGGTTAGAGGAAGGTGAGGCAGCTTTATTGGGACCATGTCTCATGCAGGATTATTCTGAGTAGGTCCAGTTGACTTAAAAGCGGATGGCTACCGTGCAATCTCGTCAGCAATCATATACCGATCGCTGCATACAACCTTTGGAGTTTGTGGTCGGGGATGAGGTTTTCTTTCGTGTTTCGCTGAGGCTGGGACACAAGCAGATCCGGAGATAGGGTAAACTTTCACCGAGGTATGTGGGGACATATGAGATTCTGGAGAGAGTCGGGTTGGTCGCCTATCGGTTACAGTTACCACAAAGGTACTGGGCCAGGCATGAAGTCTTCCATGTATCTCAGCTGCACTGTTATCATTCAGACATATATCACATCTTTCAGCCTGAGGTGGTTCAGCTTGAGATAGATGTGTCCTTTGAAGAGCATCTGATTCGTATCGTTGATAGAAGCAAGAAGGTTCTCTGAGGCCGGTCAGTTCCTCTCGTACAGGTGGTATGGAAGCATGGCCAAGTGCAGGATGAATCCTGGGAGTGGGAAACCGATGTACGTGCTTAGTGGACGGAGTTGTTCACATCTTTATCTTCACCACCCTTGGAAGGGAAATTTAGGGACAAATTTCTTAAAGGGGCGACGTTTTTAAGAACCCAGTTTTTAGTTATGACGTACGAGATTCTTCTTTTCTCTTTTCCTCAAGGGTTTTTGAGAAAATATTGAAAAAGGGGAAAATCCCAAATTTGGAAAGTACACACCATGTACTTTAACCACACGCCATACACTTTTGGTCGTGTGGAATGAGTACACAGTGAATGTGGACATGTCGGTGATGAAGGGTGTAGGAACCAACTACACGCTGTGTAGTGTTCCCTTACATGCTTTGTAGTCAGTCGATAGGTGAATAGTAATGTGGTGGCTAGCTATGCGACTGAACACACTGTGAACTCAAGGAGACACACCGTGTAGTCATGTCGGAAGATGAATAGTGCCACGCTAGTGGGAAGCCGCCAGAGGAATAGTTAAAAACGGGAAGTACACGTCATGTACTTTGTTCTTTTCACATAAAATGTGCAGTAGACTCCCTTGTTCACAAGGTAGTCTTAGAATGGGAAGAGAGATCGAGAGAGGTAGGACAGAGCATCGAGGATACACCGAGTGCATGTCGGGAATCCGATTTCGCATCCGTTGATCTTGTTGGAACCGCACAGGTAAGCCCACTCATCTCCTGGTGTGTCTCTTGCCAATTATTCCACTAATGAGAGTTATTTAGGTTCAAGTGAGAATTATTTTACATCAGATCTATGAAATTTTGGGATGTTTCAGAAGGCGTTGTTCGCATATATATTTCGTGGGTGTTGAAGGTATGTGGTTGGTGTTTATTTTCCAACTGTCGTGCATTTTTGTGTGTTTCTAGTTCCATGACCCCATGTTGGGGTGTCGTGTGGCTGAGGCCAAAGATATTTTAAATACCTATAATTGAATTGGTAATTAATTATGATAACAATATGCTGTTTGGGATCATGCATGGATCCAAGACTTCCCCAGGGGTGCGTTCCTCTATTTAGCTGATTGGCCAGGATACCCGAGGGTATGCCTTTAAAAGTAATGATTGTAGAATTTCCATGAGAGGAATTTCTTGTTAATGTTTATTTACATGTTGGGCATGGCCCTGTTACTTGTTCCTAAGGGAAATGTTTTACATAGCCTATGGGTGTTGTTTTGCTTATCCCGATGGAAGTTGTTATCCAAGCCTGAGGGTAACTTCTTCCGTACCTGTGGGCAGTTGATTCTGTGCTTTTGGGAGACACTTCTTACACCTAGGGAAATATCCATATGCCTGAGGGCAGATTCTTGTGTTGGATACTCTTTACTTGAGTGTAGGATTTTACGTGTCTGAAGACATTAGCTGTTTACTCAGAATATTCACTGTGGTGATATTTTAAATTAAATGATTAAATGGATATTAAAATGGCAATATAATTTATTAAGTTGGTTACTTTTAGTACTACTTACTTTATTTCATTTTACTACTGCACTCTGTTGTTGCATATTTTTACACATAGTTGGGAACGAGATTTTGGTGGGTGCCTACTGATATATATTTCTCACACCCTATTTGGATCATGCTTTTCATCCCAAATAGATTACATTTCTACAGGTATAGATAAGGTAAATGGTCCTAAAACAGGTATTTGAAGGCTACTGAGGTGTAGGAGAGCATGGGACAGAGCATTGGCTCCTGATGCCATTGGCTATTCTGTTTTGCTTTCCTGTACTAGTACATCAGCTGTATAGCACTGTATTACTATTTAACATGTTCTGGCTATTTATATATAATTGAGGCATGTTGCATCATTTTATGTACTGGTTGGTTATATCAACTGCAGTTATTTATTTCAGTTGTGTATGGTTTTCTCCTTCCACTGTTGTTGTATGTTTTATTTCAATGTGATGCGCTACACTTTGATACATGAGGGAATTGTTTCCCCACTATTAGTCCTAGGCCCTTACTGCTAGTCGGCAGACTCTGGTGTTTGGGGAAATGTGCTTGAGGTTATGTGGTGAACTGGGTTCGGGGCACCTGTGGAGTGATACCCAGTTCCGGGACATTACATTACCTACATATGAAACAGTTTCTAGGTTTTCTAAGATTCTTAAGACTGAAAATTCTAAATTCAAGAAAAAACATGATAAGGAAAATTATATATTTTCCATTCTTACTAATGAAGTATCAGATCTTTCTAAAGATCAAGATAAGAAAATTTAGGATTTTGAAAGTATTTCAAAAAACATTGAGGAAGTTAATTATGATAAGGATAAATATTCTAAGGATATTTAAAACATAATTTCTAAGAAAAATATTTTATAGACAAACTCTAGTGCAAAATAAATGTTTTTTAGGATAAAAACTCAATTATTATACTAAAATTTGAAATATTCTCTTTGAGGAAATTGTTTTCAAACATTACCTTAGGTATGGAAAACGTTGATAAAATGTATTCCCAAATTCGACCTCTAAGGAATAATTTTGGAGTTTTTTATACTCATTCTAAACTAGTTTTTAGTAATATTTATTTTGATACTAAAATTAATCTATTCTACACTAAATGTCAGTGTGGTGGACTTTTGGCAGAATCATATCTTTAAACCGAACTCTATTTTTAGGTTTTCATAAGGAATATTTTTTTTATGAAAATGTGGATTCTTAATATTTTCATTTATAAAGTTTCTGGATCCATGAATATTTGGTTTCAGAAATTCTAACTCTTATTTTTAGGAAAATAATGATAGTACCAATATCAATACATTGTACATGGATATTGGGTGTTTCTAACATTTGACTGTTAACAAAAACGTTTTTAAAAAGATTATCAAGATGAAAGGAGGAAAAGAAACATTTGAAGATAATTCTAAGGGAGAAATTATTTCTATAGGTAATGATGATCTTCTTGAAAAAACATAGATTCAAAATGTTTTATTTATTATGGGTCTTTAGAACAAACAGATTATCATATTTTCATAATGTGATGAAGGTTACCTTGTGAATTTCTATAATGAAAAATGATTAGTACACAATTCCAAGTAAGAGTTTATTCTTTCTTCCTATAGGTAAAATAATGTATACTCACTAATCATAGAATACAGAATCCAAGATCTTCCTTGTCTTAGTGTAATGGAAGACCATTCTTGGGTATGACATAGAAGTTAAGGACATTGTAACCTTAGGAACTTCTGTAAACTCTCTAATAAAATACTTGTTGAGGATCTACCAAAGCTTAGATTTGATTATTCAAAAGTTTGAAATAATTGAAAACTTGGAAAGAAATGTAAATCAAGATTTAAATTAGTCGGTGGAGTATCAACAACTAATCTATTACTATTGGTGCATATGGATCTTTTTGGTCAAACACAAACTAGAAGCATTGGTGGAAAATAATATGTATTTGTTTTAGTTGATGATTACACTAGATTTATGTGGGTCTATTTTCTTGAAAATAAATATAAATTATATTCAAATTTAAATTTTTTAGACCCCTAGTTAAAATAGAGAAAACTCATCCATTGATAACTATTCATAGTGATCATTGAGAAGAATTTAAAAATTTTGCTTTGGAAACTTTTTGTTTTAGAAAAGGAATTACTCATAATATCTCAGCTCCAAGAATAGCTCAACAGAATGGTGTTGTTGAAAGAAAAAATAGAGTTCCTCAAGAGATAACTAGAACCATTTTGAGTGACTTTTTGATAGATAAACACTTTTGGGATGAATCTGTAAGTAGTGATTATTATACTATAAATTGTGTTTTAATTAGACATTTTCTCAATAAACACCCATATGAGTATTGAATGGTAGAAAACCTAGCCTTTCCTATTTCAAGGTATTTGGATGAAAAGTATTCATTCTGAATACTTATGATAATTTACAAAAACTCTCACCTAAATCTAATGAATGAATTTTCATAGGCTACTCCACAACTTTTAAGGATTATAATGTTTTTAATAACAATAAATGTACTGTAGAGGAAATTGTACATGTTAAAATTGATGAAACAGATCATTTTTTTTAAACAACCTCAACCTACATCTACAGATGTGTTTTAAAAAACCGATTATCAACCATTGATAGAAGATCCTTATAATAAATAAAATTTTCAATAAAATTCCTCTTGAATCAATTACCCTAGAATATTTCCGACCATATGTTGAGGAATAGGTTTTAAAAAACCCCAATCAGTTCTGTCTGAATAATCATCCCAATGATAGTAACATGGGTGATGTAAATCAACAAGTAATGACAAGAAGTTACTTATAAAATTATGTAGAACATCTATTATTTGATCTCAATTGGAACAAAAAATCATTAATGAAACATTAGTTGATGATTATTGGATTAAATCCATGCATTATTAGCTAAATGAATTCGAAAAGAATAATGGCTGGACATTGGTTAAAAGACCCAATGAAATATCTGTTATTAGAGTAAAATGTGTCTTAAGAAATAATTTTGATGGAAATGGAATCATAGTAATAAATAAATATAGATTAGTTGCTCAAGGATATTATCAATAAGAAGGAATATACTATAATGAAACATATGCTCAAGTATCTAGGCTTGAGTCTATACATATTCTACATGCGTATGCAGCATTAATTAATTTCAAAATGTTTCAAATGGAAGTTAAATGTGTTTTTCTTAATGGTTTTGTTCAAGAGAACGTTTTTATTGAACATCCTCTGAGTTTTGAAGATAAAAACATCATGAACATGTTTTCAAACAAACAAAAGAATTATATTGACTTAAACAAGCTCCTAGAGCCTGTTATGATAGACTTGCACAATTTTTGTAATAAAACAATTATAGGGAAATGTTGATACAATACTCTTTATAAATAAATATAATAAAAATGTTTCAATTGTTAAAATATATATTTACAACATTATATTTTGTTCAAATCATTAGTCATAAATTGATTCATTTGGGAATTGAATGAAATATGTGTTTGAAATGAGTATGATGGGAAACTTAACATTTTTCCTTGGATTTCAGACTACTCAAAAACCAGAAAAAAAGTTATATATCACAACAAAATTATGTTAAATATCTTCTTAAAATGTCTGGATATGTCAAGATAAAAAGTATTAGTACTCCAATAGGTACCTCAAATTCAATTGATCTTGATAAAGTTGGGAGACCGGTAGATCAAACATCATTTAGATGTATTGTAGGAAATATACTATACATGATAGCTACTTGTACATAATTAATGTTTTCAGTGTGATTATGTGCATGATATCAATCCAATCCAAAAGAATATCATTTAAAAATAGTGAAAATTAATTTTTGCTACTAAAAGGGAACCCTGAATATATGACTCTTTTTTACTTTTCGAAATGATTTTCCTCTATAAATCTTTTTAGATACTAAATTTGGTAGATATAGAATGGATACAAAGAGTACATCCAGAATGTGTCATTTATTAAGAGATTCATTAGTTTCCTAGTCATACAAAAAGAAACACTCAGTAGAAAATCCCACTGGTGAAGATGAATATGTAGCAGTTGGAAGTTGTTGTGCTCTAGTGTTGTGGATGCAACACACACTCAAAGACTATGGTATGAATTCTACCAAAAACACAAATATTTTGTGATAATACTAGTTCCATTTCCTTATTCAAAAACCATGAACATCACTCTGGTGCAAAAAAAAAGATATTAGGCATTAATTTCATAGGGATCACACACAAAAAAGAGATATAATTTTCATTTTAGCAGAACAGAACATCAACATGTTGATATTTTCACAAAATCAATACCCTCTGAAAGATTTTAAAATATTAAACATAAGTTAGGAATGATAACCATAAGGTAATCTTTCATATTAACTTCTTGAGGAAACTTATCTCTTTACAGTAAGAAACTCTTTTTCATAGGGTGAGTACATTTTCTTATTAGAAATTTTTTCATAGTCAAATTTTTTTGTAGTCAATATTTTTCATAGTCAAAATTTTGGTAATCAATTTTTTTGTAATCAAATTTTCATTAAAATATTAAGAAATCTAATGTTCTTCAAGAAGTCTATTCCACATTACGAATAATCTTCCTAGAAATTTCAACGGTATGTTTTCTTTCTTAAAATTTCATAATCATCATTTTACTTATTGGTATTTTTATCTTGTTTAAGAAACTATTTAGGGTTCACTTTTCCATAAATCCAAATGTTTATCATAAAAACCTAAAAAAATAGGAATGTACCAAAATACTTGTTTATTTATTATTTGAACCTTTAGATCGGATCAAAAGTATTTCAATCCTTGGATCATGTAAGGAAGTTCAACTATCACCTAAATTTCCTAAATAAGGACCCCTCGATGTTTTCCCCACATCGGTCATAAAGATCTAGCGTGCTAAATCCCTACTGCTTTAATTAAGTCCATTCAAAATCCTTAGTTTTTCTTAACATATGAATGTCTACTTATGTCTATCCATAGAATTAAATGTCCACTGTAAAGGAAATTTGTTAATAAAAGATATACCAAGAAAGTTTGGTCAATCCAAACTTATATTCTAAGTATGAATCTATCATCTCAAAAGAATATTAAGTTGAATGTATAAGAGAGACTATGATTATTTATACCAAAGGCCCATGATCCGGACTATCTGGACTTTTTGATTGACTTTTGTGAGTTAGTATGTTTTTTCAATGAAAGAGGAAGAGATAGGTTTCTTTGAAGAGCTATGGGAAAACCTATTCCATTTCTTATAGCAAGGCAACAAGTATTATTGGAATTCAATATGAGGGTGAAGTATAATTTTTGACTAAAAAATTAAAATATGTTTCAGGTTTTTGATAAAGAGATGTCTCTAGAATGACTTTGTTTGAAATGATTAAAGACTCTGAAGATTGGTCATCTGTCTATAGACCTTCTTATTTTTGAGTTATGAGTATAAGGTTTTATCATTCTGAGAAATGGGGATAAGGACACCCTGACAAAAATAGATATCTATATTTTGGACCTCTTGATTAACATCTAAAAGATAAACCTGGTCAATTATATCTTGGTTATGACTGAAAATATCAAGAATGGAAATTTGAAGTCTCAAATTATCATGTACCCGACTATACTCTCGAAAATTATTGTTCATTGCCTTCATTCATTCAAAATTATTTTTAGTTCTAAGACATGGAATTTAAATGTAATTTTATTGGGTGATGATACTCTAAGGAGGATGAAGGTCAACTTTAATATTCAATCCATAGATTTCTATGAATTTTAAAAAGTTGAAATCAAAGCTCTTTCAAAGAAACCAGAAGTGGATGAATCTTTCAAGAAGGGTGGTAGAAAATGGAAGGAAATGAACCAGAAATGAAAGGAGAAATCATGTGGCTAAAAAACCCATTCAGCAACTCCAAAGGCAAAGAAACAAATGACACACCCCGATGATGTAGTGGCTATATTGAGAGAAGAAAACAAGAACATGAATGAAGTGTAGGATATTATTTTCTGGGGTCCTACTGAGGAAAAATCCTTAAAGTTGAAGGATTATAATAATCATGAGTCATGAAAAATACAAGAAGGAATGAATGAAAATGTATGATATTTAGATATTACAATAACATCACAAGGCTACTGAAAAATCCTCTAATGAACATGAGGTACCAGAATTATTGTTGAATGAATCACTCCCTATGACTCAGGGAACGTAGGTGGTGATTCCTGAACCACATCAGGAAGAAGAAATAGTTAAATAGTAAGTAGTGGATGAAGAAGTAGAAGAAGAAGTCATTGGTGATATAGATGACATGGTAAGTCAAGTAGAGGATTATCATGAGAAGGAGAGCCCTTATGAGATACACTAAATAAAATATTTTGAAGCAGAGTCTTCAAAACATGATACTCTAGGGAAATATGATAAGGTTTAGGAAGAGTTAAAAAAACCATCAATCAAATAAAGTAGAAATCAGGATTTAGTTTAGCCGGAAGATCAAGTGCATGAAGGTGTGAAAGAGGAAGTTGATGATGATAAGATTATTCAGTTATCAGATAGAGAGCATGAATCACCCAAAAAACAATACATTATTCCATGATTAGATAAGGGAAAAAATGTGGTAGTTTATAAAAATTTTAAATATGTGTTGAAAAAAAATGAATTTGGTGCTTCGTCGAAGAAGAAAGTTGATGAGTTAGAAAAAGAATCCTCACAAACCAAACAATCGGATTCAGAATCATCTTATCCTGGACATGATTTTGTTATTCAGTTTTTGTAAAAGATGGTTGGAACTATTCACTAATTTCCAAAAATAGATTTTTGATTCAAGATTCTTCAACAATCGATAAATCGGTAATCAGATTTAGTTTCCATGGATTAGGATAAATGCGTCGAACATGAGGTAGATTTTAAGTATTTTCTCATTGGTTGTGAGTCTCAAAAAAATATTTCAAAAAGATTATAACTGGTCAAGATAGACAGTTGAAGACCACAGAGACATTGTTGAATTTCATGACAATTTCAAGTATTCTTTTGACATGAAAGTTGAAAAGATCAAGGACATTTATAATAGTTTTTAGTAAAAGGTAAGTCTCTAACAAACTACTCGGATATTGAAAGGTAAGGATCTAAATGGGAAGCTTATTTCTTTGGCCATGAATTGGAAGAGGGAATGGGATCTCAAAATCATATTTGAAGAAATTAATTCTAAGCAAGAAGAAGTCTTGAAGGTCTAGTTAGTTATTCTTTAGGCTCAGGAAGAAATGATAGAATCCTTGGAGAAGAAAAGAAAATATCAGGATCAACAGCTTAAGCATGTAGAAGAAGATCACAAAGAGAAAATGAAGATAAAAACCATTGTGAAGAAGGTAATTCCAAAGGATAAAGAAGGATAATTACTTATCCATTCTTATCTTATGTTATATTTTTCATCCATGTATAAATTATTTCAATCATAATGAAAATTTGAATGTTCTTAATATATTTTGTTGTTTAGTACTAATTTTTAGGTACCATTTTTTTCATTCCCTCTATTCATTTATGAAAATAATAATGGTGTATAAAAGAATGATAAAAATAATACTACGAAAGAAGACATTTTACTAAGTAAGGGGGAGATAATCTAAGGGGAATTTCTTATCAAAGAAGATTTTCATATGTAATATAATGTAAAATCTCATTCAGGAAATTAGGAATACAATATTTAGGGATTTTAAAACCAAAGATGGAATTAGTCATATACACTATGTTTCATATGTAATGGGAGATATGTTTTTTATATCCATAAATAAATTTTCTAAGTCATTATATTCTTTTTTGTAAGGATGTTTGTGCTTTCCAAAACGGGGTAGATTGTTGAGTCAATAAGGTATCCTTATGGATTTTCCATTCCTCTATTTTTTGAAAATCACAAACACTCTATCTTAAGGAAAATATTTTTTCCCTAAGCAGTATCTTAATAATGAAATATATTCCTTCCTCATGGAAATTTTATCCTTACCTATGTTTTCATTGTTCATTATATAGTTTCTCAATATCTAAATCTAACTCTTTTACATCGACTGTCTAGAAATTTGGTTTCATATCTAAAACCTTGGTATCCTAAAAATTTAGTTTTAGAGTATTCGGTGTTACGGTTCTGATATCAGGTTCCAAATTCAGATTCCAAATTATTTGAAATTCCGTCTACAAATTCCCTGAAATTAAAACTCCAAAATCATTGAAATTCAGACCTCTAATTCTATAAAATTCTGATTCTGAATTCTTAGAAATTCAGATTCTAATTTTACTAAAATTCGTGTTCTGAATTCCTCAAAATTTAGACTTTGAATTTCTTAGAATAAAGACTCTGAATTCTTCAAAATGAAGACTCTAAATTCCTAAGAATCCATACTCATAATTTTGTAGAATTCAGACTCCAAATTCCTTAGAATGAATAATCTGAATTCATTAGAATTTAGACTCCAAATTCATCTGAATTCAGAATCTAAATTGTTATGTATTTAGATTCTGAAGACTATAGAATTCAAGATCTGAATCCTTTGGAAAATATAATATGAAAATCCATTATTTACAGTCTCCAAGTGTTTATCTTATTAGACTCAGAAATTTATTTTCCCTTAGAATTTGAAAATCTATATTTTATTAAGAAACAATATTGTGCTTACACCTATTATAGTTATGGAACGTTTTCATTCAATCTGTTTCTAACTAACTATTGCTTGAGTGACACATGTACAGGTCCCTCCAAGATTCAAGTTAAAATATTACCATTGGAGGAAATATCCAACAGTTAGAAATGTGCTTATAAATAGGTGCTCTTTTGAACGATCTCAGGATGAACCGACTCGATCACTGTAGAGATTACATGCTGCTGAAGTAATTTCTAGAGAGAGAGAGACTCTCATGCCTTGTGAGTACTGAAAATCTTTTTAATCTTGCTTCATGTAACCTTGATTGTTGTAGTGTACTATTGAGGAAATCCTGTGATTTACGGACAATGGTGATGACTACCTTAAAGTTCAAGGGCTTGTGGGGATAACAAGATAGATTCCAATATTCCTACAAGGTCTTACCAAGGTGTGGGTGAGACAGAATTTCTTGAAAGTAAAAATAAAGGGACCTTTATCCAAGGTTGTTGGATACCCTACTCACTGGTTTAAAAAGATTTCATACTTGTTACTTGATTTGTTTCAGGTCAATTGTTTGCTCCATTTTGATAAATTAAGAATGTATAACTAACTTATACTTTCTTATTCTTATGTAATCTGATAAGTATGATTCTATAAATTTTAATTTAGAACCCTTTCCTATGATATTTTTATTAACATTTATTTCTAGAACCATATTTCTAGAACCTAGAATATTTGTATAACTAAGAGGTCTTGTGAATTTACATTATCTATCTTTTTTAAACGTTGTTTTACTTAAGGTAAAAAACAAATTGTTTTAAACTTATAATTCACCCATCTCTTGTAATTGATCATCTTCATTCATATTTCAATCCTACACAGTTACGATTCCTATAATTTGATTAATGTATTAATATATATCAAAAGAAAATGAATTTTTATAAACATCAGCATATTTTTCTTTCATTCTCATGAATTTTAAAATGATATCCCCTTTATGTGTTGGATCCCTAAGGAAATGATTCCTCGTATTTATGTTCATTGCACAAGATGGATGTGATTGGTTATTTCTTAATGCTATGGCACTATTGTTAACACGTAGTATCTGAGTTTTATAAAACACATTCCATAATCTGTGAGTGTGTATTTTATAAAAAACACTTGGGAAAAACATGTTCCAACTATCACATATTCAGATTTATAAGTGTAATGTGCTACATAATATTGCTTCATGCATGACCTAGAGAATAAATAATATCTTAATAAATGAAGAATTCTTAGATTTCTTGTTTCTATACATTCAACAACCACAAAATTTACCATCAGAAAACTAATTAAAACAAAATAATTTCTAAAAGAATAGAAAATTCTTAAATCCATTGTTCCCTTCAAATAAGGAAAAATGCATTTCACTACTTTTAAATGAGGTTTTTTTGGATTTTCATGATATCATTAAGAGACTCATACTAAAAACATTATGTCTGGATGATTATATGTTAGGTATATCAGACATCCTATTAGACCCCTAAATATTGTTTGATCTACTAGTTTTCTAAATTCATCATGATTAGGTGTCATCAATGTACCGATTGGAGTGCATATATTTTTAGTGTCACCATATCCATTAATTTTAAGAAGATATTTAATATACTTATATTGAGGTATATAGGTTCCTTAAGGTTTTTTAGATATTTTAAAACCATGAATAAAGTTAACATACCAATTATACTCATTTCCAACTCATATTTTAAAAGATACAGAAATGAATAATTTTATTATTTTTGTGTTGATTCTAATATAAAAACATTAAAATAAATTTGAACAACCATAACATATTTGTATTACTTATTTATAAAAGGGATATATTAAAAGTTCCCTTAACATTATTGATTTCCAAAAAATATCATGTATTTCTATCATACCAGGAACTAAGAGCTTGTTTAAGACTGTATAAGTCATTGGTATATTTAAAAACATGTTCGTTATGTTTTGTTTTTCAAAACCATAATGTTTTTCAACACAAGAATCTTCATAAACATATCCATTAAGGAAGACACACTTCACATCCATTTAATTTTTTTTGAATTTAATGAATTCTATAATGGAAAAGATAATTCTAATATATTTATGTCTAGAAAGTAGAGCATGTGTTTCATAATAGTATCTTATATCTTCTTGATTATATCCTTGAGAATCTATTATTGATTTATTTCTTACCATGATTCCATTTTCATCACAGTTTTTTAAAGACCATTTTACTAAAATTATATATTTTTTATTTTGGTCATTTAACCATGTCCCAAACATTGTTCCTTTTTAATTTATTTAGTTCATCATTCATATATGTAATCCAATATTCATAATTCAATGCCTCATCCAGGCTTTTGGTTTCAAATTGGGATATAAATTCTAGATGATGTAGTTCATTTCATAATGAACTTCTAAGCCATACTAGTTGATTGACATCACTAATGATATTATCATAGGAATGATTATTTAGAATCAACTGACATGGGTATTGTAAAACTTTTTCATCAGAAAATGGTATAAAGTAATATAGAGTGAATACACTGGAATCATTTTCCTGAGTATTCTCTGGATTAGATGAGTCTTCTATAAATGGATGATAATTAGTTATTGAAAACACATATGATGATGTAGGTTGGTGTTGTTTAAAAACAAAAGGATAATTTTCATCAAATTTAATTTTTTTTTTGTTTTTTCCATAGTATTAATTTTTTTATTGAAAACTCTATAAGCCTTAGAGGTAATGGAATAACCTATGAAAATAACTTCTTCGAATTTAGGTGAGAATTTATGTAAATTAAAAACTGTATTCAAAATGAATACAATGCATCCAAATACCCTGATGTATGAGAATATTTTTTTTGCCTATCCATGACTCATGAGGTGTTTTACTATGAAAAAACATGATTAAATCTCAATTTATAGTATAACAAACAGTACTGAATGCTTCAACAAAAAAATGTTTATCAATTGAGTATTCACTCTATAATGATTTTGTTATCTATTGAAGAATTAAATTTATTCTAAAAAAATTCTATTTTTTTGAGGAGTTCTTGAGCTGAGAATTTATTATTATTTCTTTTCATACAAAAAAAAAAGAGATGAAATCTGAATTTTCAAAGTCTCCACCATTATCACTATGAGTATTTTTCATGGGATTGTATATCTTATTAATATATTTAGATGAAAAATATTAGAAATAAGAAAATGATTCATATTTCATTGCTAGAAAATAATCTCATGTAAATATTGTGTAATCATAAAACAAAAAAAATACATAGTATTTTCCTCGAAAACATTCAAATTGCGTAGGACCAAACATGTCCATGTCCACAAGCTATAATTCATCATATTTTGAGACATCAAACATAGATATAAATCTGGAATTATGTTTCATGGAATATATACAAGGGTAACAGACATTTGAAGAATCAAATCTATGATTCTATAGATCCTTAACAAGTCCGTATTTTTATAGTTTACATAAGTTTCGTAGGTTAAAATTTCCTAATTTTATACTCTATGAGCATGTTTGAACTTCCACTACACTAATTCATGGTATTTATTGGATCCTAAAGTCATCTATGTTAACTGTATAAACATTCCCAAGCTGATGTCAAAAAAGAATAAATTTATCCTTGGAATTATTTACTAAGCATTTATAATTCCTGAAATTTACAATGTAACCTTCATCAAATGAGATTCTTATGCTTATTATGCTTTTATTAATATCATTAAGAGATTAAACATTTTAAATTGATTATTTTATTATAGGAACAAGGTTATATCTACAAATAATCTATATTTGAGCATTATATCTAAAAGTGACTCTTCCACCTTTCATATTAATAATCATATAAATAGGTTTCTTTTACTATTCTATAGTTGGGAATATCAATTATCCATGTACTATGTATTTTCATTGGTACGTAATTTGTTTTTCTAAATATAAAATAGATAGGTTTTTAGAATCCAATATTTCTTGGGTCCAAAATATTTTGAATGAAAAATATTAGGAATCCACAATTTTTTTAAAATATTGAGCTTTATGAAAACCCAATGATTAAATATTGATTAATGGTATATTTTTCTCCATGTGTCCACCAATTTGACACTTATTCCGTAATGGGGTACTTTTTATGAAGAATATTGTTATGAATAAAAATGGGTTTTGAGTTAGAATAACCAAATCCAGATCTCTTACTAACAGAACGAATTTTCATTACATATTATAAAAATTATATTTACTAGATGTAATATATGATAAGAGTTTCTTTAAAGAATATATATTATATTTTATCCAAATTACTAAATTATATCCTCACAGTCATTCGTTTTAGGATTATAGTCTTTCCATAAAAATCATTCCTATAAATAACTATATTAAAATTCATGGAATGTTTATATTTTTCTGAATGAGCTTCATCATGGTTTTTTTAAATAGAAACAATTTAAAAATATTATTAATCAAGATCTTTATAATTATATGATGATAATTTTATTAAAATTATGATTCTAGAATTTTCATTGTTAAGTCTATTTTTAATCTTAATATTTTAATTTTCAAGCAGCATTGAAAACATAGATAGTTTATCAAAAAAGGTACAAAATTATCTTCTTTTAAAAAATATACTTTTTCTAAGGATTAAAAATTTTCAAGATCATTATAATTAGAACTTTATGATATGTTAGTTAAGGATTAATTAGTGTGTACTTTATCCATAAAATTTTGTTTCTCAATAGGTATTTTGGAAATAAGACCGACACTCTTTTTTTTGTAAGATTCATCAGATGAGTCTCCCCCACCTGTATTCCATGTATCATTTTCCTACAATACTTTCATTCCATTATGCTTGTAATATATTTTACGATTCCTCTCAAAATGTCTATAATTATATTATTTTTTATTGCTTGGATAATTGTTCTGATGTTTCTTTATTTCTTACACTTATATCATGTGACATTGGATTATTTCTAATATTTTGTATATTTTTTCTTATATCTTTTTTAATCCATCTTGTGATCAATATTTTTCATCCTTAAAAAAAGATTAGATAATTCATTATCTAAGTGATTGGTATCATTTATGTATGACCACATTAAAACATCCTTATACTTTTTCGAATAAGAAACATTCTCAAGAGTTTTGGCTTTCATCTAATTTGATGTAGTAGTAAAATAAACACTCCCATTATTTTTCTTTATATTCAAATCATGTCTCTTTAATATGTTCTCTCTTTGTATTTGGTTTCCAAGTAACTCATCAAGATTAATTGTTTTATCATTCATTAAATCATTTATATTATTTATATTATATTCCAATTAATTATGAAGGATGTCTATAATCCTACCTATAATCATCTCTTTATCATGGAACTTTTCTACCATTAAAGTTAGACCATATAAATTATTTATAAATTTCAATTGTAATTTAACTATAGGTTCTCCATAGAGAAAAAAACCATGATAATCTACTCTAAGCATCGATCTTCTAGTCTCAGTTAATTTATACATACCAAAATGTGTAACTTCTAGTTTCGTTCAAATGATTCTAGTTTCTTGAGAAGAATATATTAGGTTATATATATTCATGGACATAGAACACCAAAAAGTGTTATGTACCTAATCATTTATTTTATATTATTTACTCTCTTGGTAAGTTTATTTTCAAACATCTTTTTCAGGTATCTTGTAATCTATAGTGAGTGTTACAAAATTATCAATAACAGTATCGATAAAAAAAGTCTTCATTTTGTCTCTATTATATTCATAATAATTATCAACCAATGATAGGTGGTCTTATATGGTTTATATAATCTATGTATCCGATATTCAATCATTCAAAATTATATTGATACACAAATTTCATTTCCATAATTGAATTTAGTGTTTCAAAACATTATAAACGAAAATATTATATAAGAATTTAATAGCAACTTGAAAATGTAAAGAAAGAGTAAGTAAGCTAAGTGGTGAAAATCTACCTTTGATACTTTCTGTAAATACCAATATCATAGAGACCTCATCTGATACCAATTGTAGAATATAAATATATATTATTATGATATGATACAAGAGGGGGTGAATTTATTATTTAAAAACATTCATTTTTACCTTAAGGAAATCATTGTTTAACAAAGATAAGTAAATTGGATTCACTAAACCCACATTTGTAAGGATAATAAAAATCACCATAGTTTTGATAAATATGTGTATTTAAATAATCACACATGAAAAATTAAACTAGAATATACCTTAATACTTATAGTATCTTATATAAAAGTTATTAAACAGTAAAATTTCAAGAAAACCTTCTTATTTGTAACATGTTGCAGTGGAAAATTATTGTACATTTGAAATAGGAAAATTATTCTAACCCATAGAGTAGGGTATCCATACACATTGGATAAAGGTCCCTTGATTTATTATTTGAATCAAGTCTATCATACCCACACTATGGTAATCCATCAATCCACGAATGATCGGTGTTAGTCTTACTATCCCTGAAAGCCCACGATCTGTTAGATGGTTTGCACCACTGTCATCCGAGCCCTAGGAAACATTGATATGTAAGGCGATAAACACCATAGTCATCTTTTACATTGAATTACAAAATTGAAATAACAAATAATCCATGTATCACTAAGAAGGAAAAATATTATTGGATATTTTATGTATGTTGAACAATCTATTCAAAAATTAACCAATTCTAGGATTTGGCACAAATTTGTTTTTGGAAAATATCTCAGGTGTCTGTAAATACAAAAGTTACTATGCGTGTTGAGCTCAACCAAATCACATGGTATTTCAATGAGTGATCTCAAATGGTTAAATTTCACTTTAACCCTATTATTTTTCTTGAAATTTCAAAGGGACCTGTACATCTTGAACAAACAACGTTCATATAAAAACATATTGTAAGACAACATTATTTTCATGAAAATACCATGAGAAACATTATGTTTTTTTGAATCCGATTATATAAAACAATATATTAATGAAATATAGTGACTTTATGAACGTTATATAATTACATCATTAAATAATAGAGACTCATATAATGTACCATGATAATAAAATATGAAAATTATTGAGAATCATAATTGATGAACATAGTAAATCGAATTCACAAATCAGTGTGAATCAAAATTGAGGATGATATAATTATATTATAAATGTTGTATAATTCAGAAATGAGAAACCAAGAATTGGGTTTGAAAATTTATATGATTCTGAATTAATGAAATGTGATTCATATTAATTTTTTTTTATGATTTTGAATTGAGAATCTATGAATCTGATTCGAAATTTTAGATGATTTGAAATTTGGAAACTGTGAATCGTGTTCAATAATATTGTTTCTTTGGAATTGAGAAACGCAGGATTATGATTTTCTGTAAGGATCTAATTTGTTTCATTAAATATTGAATCATACGAAAATAGAGAATTAGCTATAAAAATGGTAAATGAATATTATTCTAATTATAATATGATATCCATATAAATTTACTTATGGATAGAAATTATTTTTCAAAAAATGTTTTAGTAATTTCTAAAATATATTGTAATTGAAAAAGTTATTAGGAAATTATAGACTTAACAGTAAGGATATCTATAAATGTACAAAAAAAATCAGATCATAGTCCAATACAATCAAAACATTCCACTATTCCACATTACCATTTCTTATATATATATATATATTATACAAGTACTATAATATATGAAAATCATGAATTGGTATGAAATAGGATGACATTGGGAGATGATCCACTATCAAACATATGGCATCATGTTTTGGAAAAATTATAGGGAGACCAATCACAATGCATATTTCATTCAACTCCCATTTTCTAATAAGAATTTATAAATACTATGAGATACATACTAGGAATTAGTGATTTACTATATCCTTCTGATTGGTTAAGCATCTAAAAAAACTAAAACACCATTCATTCATGTTGACCCACAAATATTTTCCTCCCAATTATTTATACATCTTTTTTTTTCTGGAATGATCATCCCATATCGAATGGTGTTAATAATGATGAGTTATCTCATAAATATACATAGGTTTGACCATATGACATCAAAAAACAACACAAAACACCCTTCTATCTTCTATCCATCAATGGTATCCCCACCATTTAATTTTGGCCTCATTAGAGCACATTTTGGATCAAATTTATATTCCACATTCACCATCTCCACTAGATATTGAACTAATAAAACTACAAGTAAAACCTCCTAACAACCTCATCCTTCACAATTCTATTTCATGGTGGCTATGAGTAACATCAGCTTCAAATACTATGAAGCCTTTTTTCAAATTGATCATATTACTTTCTTCTCTGTGCACTTACCACCAAATTTCCTTTGCGTATTTTATATATCAAGTCATAGTTAATCATTTAGAGATATTCCGTCATTAATATTTATCTAAGGTTCATATATCTTTTGGATTATATATAAATATATATCAATCTCTTATGAACCATAATTGTTGTCTATTTCTCACTATGAGGTAATGACACAATGTCTTCAGTACATAGACTATAAAATATCACTTAATGTTGTGGTTTGGGTAGTTACTGTAATTAAATCATATATTTTTTGAACCATAATAAATATCATGATCTCTATACATGAGAATGATTCCCAAACCATATCTCGAAGCATCACAACACACCATATACCCTTGTCCTGATTCTTGAATTAACATGATCGGTGCTGTTGTAAAGTGAAGAATTATATCGTTAAAATTTTTATGATATTCCTTGTTCTGTTGTAATGTAAATTTTTTTACTTATCAAAGATTTCATATGTTATTATAATCCTAAAATTTGATAAAACAATGTCTATTATAACTAGCCAGTCCTATGTAACTATGTATTTTAATGTTATTGTTTTGAAGTTGGAAAGGGATAACACCACCTATCTTTTCAAGATCTCTAGAAACACCTCTACCAGAGGCATCATGGCCAAGGAAATGTACAAATTGTGTCTAAAAATAAAACATGTAATGTATTTTATTCAACTGATGATTTCTCAAAATTACCAACACTACCTCTAAGTGTTTTTCATATTCAAGCCTTATATGAGAATACACCAATATTTTATTGAAAAACCAGCATAAAACAATCTAAATTTCATTGAAATTTTAGATTCATCAATTCCATGATGATAAATTGTGAATTTTTTAGAAAAAAGTCAAAACCAAATAATCATAATGGACATATACAATACTAAAAGATGTTTTAATAATATCCACATTCCTATCATGCAATTGGTGATATCTAGATCGCATGTAAATTTTAGAGAACTACAGTTTTCACCACAATTCATTGAATATATAAAAAATACGTGGAATTGGATACAAATTTTTTATCATATCTTTTTATTCTTATGATAATCCACACATTATCAAAAAATTACATCCTCAGTTTTTCTTTAATAAAGCTAGTGTTTTCCACAGATACATACTCTGCTGAATGAACCCTTTTCATTCCAACTCCCCCAAAAGAAAATTCAATTACATTATCTAAAATTGATCCATCCAAAAATACATAGTTGATAAAAGACATTTTATTAGAATGATTTCAATAAAAATATACGCTTATAAATTATATATAACCCCCTGGAAGTATTCATGAATAACATCATAAAATTGATCAATAAATACATGAAATCATCTACTATAGATATCATGGATAAATTCCAATTTCAATGATACCAACTGGTAAGAGGTTATTCTAACTATAGGGTACCAGAAGCCTATTTATGCAGGCCTTACATTCCTTTATTCTCTATTAATATTCATTATGCCATCTCAATCGTAAAACTTCTCATTTGTGTAAATTAATAAAAGACATCAATGAACATTTTCAACAAATCTATACCCAATATTATGTAATAGACATCCATCACATGCACAATGGAATCCAAAATTAATTCATCTAAATAACTGTTATAGAACATTATTTACACATAAAGGCTTGTCATTTTCTTTTACCAATATTAGTCATATGTTTCATAATAGAAGACAACATCTCATTATGAAAACAAAGGTGATTAAAATCATGAGAATCAACTATCTAATGAGAAGAACCCATATCAAACAAATGATTTGCAGGGGTATAATTCAAAAATAATCATACAACTCACTTTATTATGGTCCATATTAATCATCCATAATCAAGTTATCAACTTAGTACATCTATATACTCACTGCACTTTGTTCATTATTTCCATGTTGAAATGGCACTACATGAGGAATCATGGTATTCCTAGAATCACAATGTCATGTTTAATTATACTGATTAGTATTCTGCTTCCATAATCGCATAAAAGCGTTGGATATTTTTGAAACAAGACATGTTACCTAAACACTCGAACATAGTGAACTAAGATAATAATGCAGAAGATTCCCTATTTAGTTACAGTTACACCATGATCTAGGTGGTTTTGTAAATTATCTAATTATTATATCAAAATATCTTTATTGGAATCATTGATAGTTTCTCTAGTGATTTATTAGATAATTTAATGATCCATCCATCTAATTTTGATTCATCCTATTACCTTAAAAATAGGTGTTTGTCACGAACCAGGCCGGGTCGCCATCCAATCCGGCGCCCGACCCGGTCCGCGGCAAGGCCCGAAGGGCGTTCCCGATTCCCACGGGCTGGCACAAGTGCCCGGGTATCAGGTTTAACAAGTGGGAACGGTTTTACCCGAAACACAAGATAGAAAAAAAAACCACCAACCAGATAAAAAAAACTGAAACTGGAAACAGACTACAAAACACACTTCTGAACTATAAACAGGTTTAGGTCTACAATTCAGCTAAAACCCAAAATGAACAACAATAGAAATAGAGAACTAAGTTCCAAACCAACCTCATGTGACACAATAAGTTGCATCCCCAAGCTACCAACACCAACCTGCACATGAGGACCAACAGCAACCAGAGCCACCATCGCTGAGCACAAAGTCACAACCTGGAATACACAAGAAACAATGTCTACATACACCCAAAGGTGTATGTAGGGTGTGAGCCAAAAGCCCAATAGGACGTCACCCATTAAAAAGGTTCCATGCCACAACATCAAAAAGACAATTTAATGTGTTTATTCAAAATTATACTTTCAAGATGGTTTTAAAGAAAACTTTTACAAGACAAATGCTAAAGGAAAACACTAAAAGGAATGCATTTCACAAATATGATTTTTGAAAGGAAGGGAAAAGTTTAATATGGGCACACACACACACACACACACACACACTCTCACGCACACACACACTCACACACCCATACACACACACACGCTAACCCGCATGGTCCTCCATATGCCGATGGAAAGCACCATGCCACAGATGGTAGAGCACTATAGGTAAAACCCCTAAGGATCATCTAGATCGAGTGGGACCCTAGAAACCTCGTGTCTCGGTGAAACGTGGCTTAGAAGGCCATGACCCTCAGAAAACGTGGCATAGAAGGCCACGACCCTCAGAACACGTGGCTTAGAAGGCCACGACCCTCAGATATCATATGTTTAGTTAGTGTTGCAATCGTCAATCCAGCTGATTGAAACAGGGACGATACCCATCCGGTTCACTAGCACACTAGTTCTAGTCTGCCCACCTAGATACCCAGGGTCTCCCTTGTGCTCAATCAAGTTTCACATTCACATAATTCACCACTTTCACATTTCACAAACCAAGCTTGACATTACACAAAAAGTCACCACTTTCATACCAAAACACTATTTCAAAGACACGCACACAAAGGACATGTCTTATTTTATAAAAATACACCACTTTAAAAATGAATGCGTATTCAACTCCTTCAAAATACCATTTTCACACCAAAAGTGATTCACATACTTTGAAAATGTCTATTTAAATAAACAAACACCTAAAGCGACTTAAAAACACCTCCCACACTACCAAACAACCTTCAGAACCTTTCAACCTTGTTTGGAATCCCAAATACCACTCAAATGAACAATCGCTTAGTTTACAAAACATATCACATGTATACCATAAAACCTAACTTCAAAACACACAAATCTTTCCATGAAAAGAACATTTTAAAAATCAATTAAACACTCAACTTTTCTAAAACCTCATTTACACCATTTGCACAATTAATTAGACACTTTAAAAATTTACCACAACAAGGTCGAAATAAATAAATAAACAAAAACATAACCATTTCTAAAGAGAGTGCAATTTTTACCACGCACGCACGTCAAACAATTTTTTTTTAAACCGCATTCTGTGCAACTTATAAAACACACCCATTCATTTATACAACAACACATATAAAACACAAAAGCATACCATTTCGGAAATCCAATTTTTATCAAACAAGCATGGCAAAGCATTATAAACAAAGACAACACCATGCAATTAGATCATAGAACTTATCAAGTTTAACTAAACAAACAAATTAAGTTATCTAGATGATGCAAAGGCATGGAACCACCTACCTGTGTGTAGTGACTTCAGAAAAAAAGTACGCGACTCCAAATGCACACCAAAAGCACCACAACGAACTCAGAAAAAGAACCTAAAGAACAAAATATCGACAGAAGAATTAAAATCAGACCAAATTTAGCACAAATTGGACCCCAAACAACATGAGACTCTCACCGGAAACTCAACAACTCAAATGCGAACCCTAAACAATAGATCGAACCAACAATAATCAATATCAAACCATAAAACAAACATCATACCTGCTGGAAGATGAACATATAATAAAAATGAAATAAAACTCACCTAATAGGAGGGGTTCGGCTGGGGTTCGGCTGGGCAAGGAGGAGGACAGCAGGGGGGATGCCGAGGAGGTCGGCCGAGCGGGGAGGAAGTAGAAAAAAAAAACGCGCAGCAGGGGAGGGAGCAGGGCGAAGGAGAGGAAGTGTGTCGTAAGGTGGTCACCGGGTGGTTCGACCGAGAGGAAATTGACATGAGGGAGGGCAGTGCGGCGGTACCGAATCAGAAGGGAAGAGGTGTTGCGCATGAGGGCTATGAGTGTGGGTGAGGAGGTCGGCAGGGCTGTGGTGCACCGATTTGAAGGGAGGGAGATGGAGGGATATCACAACCGGGAGATGTGGGGTGCTGACCGGAGGAAGTATGGGGTGCCGGAGGCGGGGCGAGCAGGAGAGGGCCATGGCAAGGAGCCGATGGCGGGGCGAGCCGGCCGGCGATGGGGCGAGCGGGAGAGGGCCGTGACGGGGTTAGGGTTAGAGGGGAAGGGGGGGGGGGGTGAGCCGCGACGAGGAGGGGGGGTAGTAGGGGAATCACGGCGCATAGGAAGAGAGAAACAAAAAAAACGGAGGGAGAGAGGGAAAAAAAAGAGAAGAAAAAGAAAAGGAAAAAAAGAAAATAAATAAATAAATAATTAATTAAAATAAAATGAAATTAAAACAAAACAAAATATAATATAATGAAAAGGAAGTAAAACATAAATTCAGCATTAATAATAATAATAATAATAATAATAATAATCTCAAATGACATTATTACAATTATTATTATTAAAACAATTTTTAATTCGTTTTTATTTCATTAATTAAACATCGACACGACGTGCGGTGAATCGGGCGGGGCCGCGCGGCGACCCAAGCGAGGCCGTGCAGCTTTGACCGCGTTGCGCTAGACGCAAACACGACCAAAACACAAGGGACTCGAAATCCTGAGTCATGTTTTGACCCGAACTACTTGACGCAAAGAAAGAAAGAAAAAATTAATAAAATAAATAAATTAGAAATGATGGGTGTGACAATTCTCCCCACCATAAAGCTTTCCGTCCCCGGAAAGCCATAACTAAGGCTGAGACCAAAAGTAAGAAATGACATCCCCTTAAGGTTTAAATAGGATCACTATGAAAATGAGCGAAAGGAGGAAAACATATCGCGCTCAGAGGAGGTGACTAAAAAGACAGTCTCAAGAAACTCGTAAAAGACCTTCTAATATGCATCGCCCGCCCCAAAGAGGTGAAACAACTCCAGTTGATTAATCAAGGAAAGGAACTCTCGCACTCATGAGAACCAACTTCACAACACGAAACATAATGAACACCATTGAATGAAGACCACGCCGTTTGACTGGAATTAACAAACAAGACCAAACACGTCCAAGGAGCACTCTTATCACCTATCGCCAACTCGTCTTTAGAAACAGAACCAAAAGGTCAACATGGGGAAGCCCGAAGGGCTCGCTACCATTAAGAACTCATTGAAGCTTGAGATGAGATTGGAAAACCAACACGGGGACGTTCAAGCGGACTCCCCGACATTAAAGAAAATTCCATCACTGATTCATTCTAGAGACATTTGTGCGAGACCCAATGTGGGTCTCCCCACCATTTAGAACCAACCAGCGCCCAAGGTGAGACTAGAAAACCAATATGGGGAGGTATGGGTGGAATCCCCACCATTAAGGAAAGGCCATCACCAATTTATTTCATAGACCTTTGTGCGAGAGTCATCGTGGGTCTCGCCGCCACTAGAACTAACAGAGGATATAGAACATTGAAAAATCCTCGATGCTGACCAAACACCCCACCACAAGGGGCGGGGAGGGAGGGGCCCCGACCACTGGGGCGTCAACAGCATGACCCAAGACAAACCGGCATCTCTCCATCCCTGGATGATCCCCATTCAACTTTGATACTGACTTAACAAACATACCCCATAAAGACCCCTAAACAGACTACATCCAGTGGGACACAAACCCCAAGACTTTAAGGCGACGCGACGAACACGCCTCCATATAGTCACGAAATCCTTACACAGCCAGATGGTTCATTTGGAATGGAACAACCATAGAAACAATATAAACTATCTCTACTTTCCACACCGATGACAGAAATAAGGTTGGGTCCCGTATACTCTCGGGGTTCCTGACCACGCGCCAACTTCACTCTGAGGCCTATGGCTGGAGCCCTGATGTTTGAAGCATCTTCTGCCTCGTAGTCAGGCATGGAAAACTCCCGAACGGAGCTTCTCCTTTTTGGTGTCACATGCAATCATATTGCACCCGAGGCAACACCATCAAACATAACACATTACAGCATCTGACTGATCATACACGGAATATTCACCAACACCAGAGTTGAAATAGTGCATGTGCATCACTCTTTATCATACTGAATGAGAATACGACACCGCCAATCGTCACCCGAACATGACCATTGCCGTTGAGAGGAACATTATATGGAGAGGGACTTCAAACTGAGTCTTAAACAACACGTGACTCCTGCAATTGATCGTAGCATCCCCATGTGACTAGGTCTTCCACACTAGTGGTCTAACACAGACCCTTTCTTAAATGAAACCTATAAAGGACCAAAGGTTATTTAGAACAGTGGCCCGCACCGACCACTCTAGGCTGCTTCCACATTTCCCCCACTGGAATCACCTTTTACCATTTCCAAACAGAACTTTCAAATTAATAAGGTCAAACTTCATCCTTGATAATCAAAGAGAACTTACATAGCAAGACGTCACCGAACATGACTCTTTCAACCAATGAAAATACCACATAGCCCTTCAAGACACTGGTCAACACCGAAAATTCTGAACCTCCTGCAGCTTTCCTCGCTGGAATTTCGTTCACCACTTCCAGGGGGACCTTTAGACACAACGATGTCAACTTCATACCCGACAAGTCAGAAAACTCAAAAGACCAAAACTCCCTTCAGCTCCCCTCACATCTGTCATCCCGCTGTGAGAGGATCTACTTAGTTGTAAGAAGGAGAGGTGGGTTCAAGCCTAGAATTCAAAAGGAGAGTCCTTCAATCAATTGGAGTGCCGGCCAACGGGGAATTCCCCGTAGTTGTACATAAATCACATGTCAGCGCTTTATAGGGGGGAGTACACTAGTCAAGAAAGAAAACGATGGACCCAACCAAACTGGTCCAACGGTCAAGACATACCACAAGAAAACACAAACCGTGCAGGGGAAACCACTGCAAGTGCTCCCCGATGTACTCTTCAAAGGAATTTACTAACCACACGCTTACATACCAACTTACAACTAAGAACTCAAACTCGGGACATAAACCATTCAGAAATAATACTCAGTTCAAAACGCCACACATCCAACATCTCAAAAACACAAGGACACGCCACACAAACACCGTTTACTAAAACACCAAACATTTTCTTTAACAAGAAATTTTAAAAATAAGCAAAGCCAGTAGATTGCATAAACACCAATGGCGTCCCGTGAGCTTCGCACATGCATGTTCCCGTGCCGCACTGGCACCCACCTCAAATTCATCTAGGCACTCATCCGCTCGTGCCATTAACTCTTTCTCTTTCCATATACACTTATGCATGTGGTCGCCCACGAGAACACCAAGTACCAAAACCAAACCTTTCCATTTTTCCAGAACCAAAACATCCAACCCAAAATTTTCAAACCTTCCACATCATTTTATTTTTAATGTGATTCATTTGAAAACATTTTCTAAGACCAAAACATTTTAACTTAAAAACAAACTTTCCACAAATCCAAAACAATGAGACGAGAAACGATGCAAGAGAAAACTAGTGTCAGCGGGTGATTGAAGCATATGGTTGGCGGCCATACGCCAATCATGCCACTGGCCACGGAGAGTATTTTAGGACAGTGTCCCCGGCTCCACAAGGTTTTCCAGACCCTGCGAGCTCACTAAGACCACTGGCCCCACTCTCTTTTCATTTCCCTTAAGCAAGATTAACCACACGGAACAATGACTCGGACAAAACCCAACTTACTTTGGTAACTCGAGTCCCGCCACGAGGTGTGCTGGCCAGGAACATTGCTCGTAGCTAGAACGTTGAGTTCCAACAACCTTAAACTTGGTCGACTCTGACTCCATCTCAAAAGCAAACGACCCAAGAGAGCAAACCTTGCCCTCTGATACCATTTTGTCACGAACCAGGCTGGGTCGCCATCCAATCCGGCGCCCGACCCGGTCCGCGGCAAGGCCCGAAGGGCGTTCCCGATCCCCATGGGCTGGCACAAGTGCCCGGGTATCAGGTTTAACAAGTGGGAACGGTTTTACCCGAAACACAAGATAGAAAAAAAAAACCACCAACCAGATAAAAAAAACTGAAACTGGAAACAGACTACAATACACACTTCTGAACTATAAACAGGTTTAGGTCTACAATTCAGCTAAAACCCAAAATGAACAACAATAGAAATAGAGAACTAAGTTCCAAACCAACCTCATGTGACACAAGAAGTTGCATCCCCAAGCTACCAACACCAACCTGCACATGAGGACCAACAGCAACCAGAGCCACCATCGCTGAGCACAAAGTCACAACCTAGAGTACACAAGAAACAAAGTCTACATACACCCAAAGGTGTATGTAGGGTGTGAGCCAAAAGCCCAATAGGACGTCACCCATTAAAAAGGTTCCATGCCACAACATCAAAAAGACAATTTAATGTGTTTATTCAAAATTATACTTTCAAGATGGTTTTAAAGAAAACTTTTACAAGCCAAATGCTAAAGGAAAACACTAAAAGGAATGCATTTCACAAATATGATTTTTGAAAGGAAGGGAAAAGTTTAATATGGGCACACACACACACACACACACTCTCACGCACACACACACTCACACACCCATACACACACACACGCTAACCCGCATGGTCCTCCATATGCCGATGGAAAGCACCATGCCACAGATGGTAGAGCACTATAGGTAAAACCCCTAAGGATCATCTAGCTCGAGTGGGACCCTAGAAACCTTGTGTCTCAGTGAAACGTGGCTTAGAATGCCACGACCCTCAGAAAACGTGGCTTAGAAGGCCACGACCCTCAGAACACGTGGCTTAGAAGGCCACGACCCTCAGATATCATATGTTTAGTTAGTGTTGCAATCGTCAATCCAGCTGAGTGAAACAGGGACGATACCCATCCGGTTCACTAGCACACTAGTTCTAGTCTGCCCACCTAGATACCCAGGGTCTCCCTTGTGCTCAATCAAGTTTCACATTCACATAATTCACCACTTTCACATTTCACAAACCAAGCTTGACATTACACAAAAAGTCACCACTTTCATACCAAAACACTATTTCAAAGACACGCACACAAAGGACATGTCTCATTTTATAAAAATACACCACTTTAAAAATGAATGCGTATTCAACTCCTTCAAAATACCATTTTCACACCAAAAGTGATTCACATACTTTGAAAATGTCTATTAAAATAAACAAACACCTAAAGCGACTTAAAAACACCTCTCACACTACCAAACAACCTTCAGAACCTTTCAACGTTGTTTGGAATCCCAAATACCACTCAAATGAACAATCGCTTAGTTTACAAAACATATCACATGTATACCATAAAACCTCACTTCAAAACACACAAATCTTTCCATGAAAAGAACATTTTAAAAATCAATTAAACACTCAACTTTTCTAAAACCTCATTTACACCATTTGCACAATTAATTAGACACTTTAAAAATTTACCACAACAAGGTCGAAATAAATAAATAAACAAAAACATAACCATTTCTAAAGAGAGTGCAATTTTTACCACGCACGCACGTCAAACAATTTTTTTTTAAACCGCATTCCGTGCAACTTATAAAACACACCCATTCATTTATACAACAACACATATAAAACACAAAAGCATACCATTTCGGAAATTCAATTTTTATCAAACAAGCATGGCAAAGCATTATAAACAAAGACAGCACCATGCAATTAGATCATAGAACATATCAAGTTTAACTAAACAAACAAATTAAGTTATCTAGATGATGCAAAGGCATGGAACCACCTACCTGTGAGTAGTGAATTCAGAAAAAAAGTACGCGACTCCAAATGCACACCAAAAGCACCACAACGAACTCAGAAAAAGAACCTAAAGAACAAAATATCGACAGAAGAATTAAAATCAGACCAAATTTAGCACAAATTGGACCCCAAACAACATGAGACTCTCACCGGAAACTAAACAACTCAAATGCGAACCCTAAACAATAGATCGAACCAACAATAATCAATATCAAACCATAAAACAAACATCATACCTGCTGGAAGATGAACATATAATAAAAATGAAATAAAACTCACCTAATAGGAGGGGTTCAGCAGGGGTTCGGCTGGGAAAGGAGGAGGACAGCAGGGGGGATGCAGAGGAGGTCGGCCAAGCGGGGAGGAAGTAGAAAAAAAAACGCGCAGCAGGGGAGGGAGCAGGGCGAAGGAGAGGAAGTGTGTCGTAAGGTGGTCACCGGGTGGTTCGACCGAGAGGAAATTGAGACGAGGGAGGGCAGTGCGGCGGTACCGAATCAGAAGGGAAGAGGTGTTGCGCATGAGGGCTATGAGTGTGGGTGAGGAGGTCGGCAGGGCTGTGGTGCACCGATTTGAAGGGAGGGAGATGGAGGGATATCACAACCGGGAGATGTGGGGTGCTGACCGGAGGAAGTATGGGGTGCCGGAGGCGGGGCGAGCAGGAGAGGGCCATGGCAAGGAGCCGATGGCGGGGCGAGCCGGCCGGCGATGGGGCGAGCGGGAGAGGGCCGTGACGGGGTTAGGGTTAGAGGGGAAGGGGGGGGGGTGAGCCGCGACGAGGAGGGGGGGTAGTAGGGGAATCGCGGCGCATAGGAAGAGAGAAAAAAAACGGAGGGCGAGAGGGAAAAAAAGAGAAGAAAAAGAAAAGGAAAAAAAAGAAAATAAAGAAAATAAATAAATAAATAATTAATTAAAATAAAATGAAATTAAAACAAAATAAAATATAATATAATGAAAAGGAAGTAAAACATAAATTCAGCATTAATAATAATAATAATAATAATAATAATAATAATAATAATAATAATCTCAAATGACATTATTACAATTATTATTATTAAAACAATTTTTAATTCGTATTTATTTCATTAATTAAACATCGACACGACGTGCGGTGAATCGGGCGGGGCCGCGCGGCGACCCAAGCGAGGCCGTGCAGCTTCGACCGCGTTGCGCTAGACGCAAACACGACCAAAACACAAGGGACTCGAAATCCTGAGTCGTGTTTTGACCCGAACTACTTGACGCAAAGAAAGAAAGAAAAAATTAATAAAATAAATAAATTAGAAATGATAGGTGTGACAGTGTTCCTCATCTTCATGTCCCCATAATTAGAGTTACCACCATCTCTCATATGTATCAAAAGGCTCCACCCACCAGTACATCTTGAGATGTCCATTTTATCCACCATCACTCAATATGAAATCTCCTTAAAATATGCTACACAATGCATGTAAAGCCTCAAGAAAAATGTATTCCTCATCACTAATTGGAAATATGAGTCCCATAAAGGACAAATTTGATAATAAATTAGATTAAATGAGGGATAAATTCATAAATTCATCCATATAACTTTTCACTGAGATGTTCTCATGATTTAATAAGGGAATGGTCGTCATTCATGAAATCATGACTGTGTAAGGATAGATTTGTTATGTAACTATTCATTAAAACCCTCACACATAATTAATTGGTCTAATTTTTCAAAAACATATAAACCCCCTATTAATGTGAAATATCCTTGAATATAAACAATTCCAACTTGGCTAGAGTTTGATGGAAATTGAATAATTGATTCATCATATTCATCCACACCTCAGTCTTTTTTTCTTATAGATCACATTGAAATATGAGTGGATTTTAATTATGGAACTGAATGGATTTATCCATCTACTTTTTTTATATATTCTGTCCTCTCTATCCGCATTCTGAAAGGCATGGACTATAATAAAAACATGTTATAGGTTTACATGTGTCTCAGGTGCAGTAACTTCCTCAGCAACATCATCTAGTTGGTTTCTTCTACTACTAAGAGGTGTCATTTATTATAAAAAACACTATAAATCTCATTATTTGGAAATTTTTTTCTTAATAATTCAAATATATTATATCACACCTTTCAAATCAAGGCTATAATAATAATAAACACATTCCATTTTCAGAACATTTTTTTAATCTACTCCACTCATTTGAATATGAAACAATTTTTAAAATATAACTACCAAGCCCTTTTCAAAATATTTAATTTGAATACAATTACAAAATTATTCCAAAAACAATACAGTTTCCCCAAATCATAAATCATTACTTAAAATGATATATGAAATCTTATCAGGAAGTCATTCCTATCAATATATTCCATTGTTTTTCCCTTGGGTAACCCTGTGACAATTAGTTAACACTCATATAAGTGTCTCCAAAAATATTATCTACATAATTCTCTGGTATCTTTATGTTCAACATAAATTTCTTGAAAACATCTTTTTATGCACTAAATTTTACGTTATCACAACCTTGACTTTTTATACCATCCCTAGTCAAGGACTAATAAATAATGATTTTAACTCCAAGACAAATACAACTAATACCCAATGATCAGAAAAAAATAACTCATATCCCACAATGAAATTTTGAATTACCAAGAATGATACCACTGGTAAAATCCCACCCCTCTTCAATATATTATGTCGAGGAAGAATTGATATTTGGAATTATTATACATCCCTAATATTCAAATGGATTGAATTAACGTCAAATGGATTTATCTCAACTGGGGGATATATTACCCATTGAAAATAAATCAACCCCAACCAAGCTTACAATAACAAAAACTCACTAAATAATGCCTGATAATATTGGAATACCACTTTATGTATAACTAAATAAACATTAAAACATAAATTCAACCAAAATACACCATAAGAAATATTTTACAACTAAATAGGAAGTCTAAACAAAAAAAAACAATGTCTCAAAAGGCATAACACTACAAATGCAACATTGTCTAGGATACAACTATATAATATAACCCAAATTATAATGATGTCTCACTGAGGAAATGATGTACTTTTCCTTTTCCTGAATCTTGATAAAATATATCTACAAAATAAAAATGTCCCAATGTTTGGAGTGAGTAATGAAAATCAATAAGAATTACCCCAATGACTTCCATACTCAAACTTCTAGGATACTATATGTAAGCACATTAATAAATAACAATTATAAAAAAACATTAAAAATACTTAATTTGTTTAAATGAAAGCCAATAATTATATAAAAAAATATTTTTATTAGAGAAAAACCTAACAAGTCCTTCCAATAAATTCCAAAATTCATTTATTAGAACACATTCCAAACCACACATCTAGATATGCAGTCCCATGTGATAGTTACATACTAATTAGTGGTATCTCACAGTTCTACAACATCATCACAATGTAACCATATACCAATTCCCCAATAGAACACTGACCTTCAATAGGGTCTTTTCATTTAAAATTAACACAATCTATATAATTATGCCAATCCCATCAAAATCCAATTGCACCAACACATTTTACAACAATTATGCCAAAACATTTCATTTAAACTATTTTTTATTTAAAAACATTCCTCAAATAAATTTCCCTTATTCTATAAAAAAATAATATCATCATTTTTTAACAATTCAACAATTGAAATCCAAAAAAATTCCACATTTCTAAATAACCATCACTAAAAAAGCTTTCTACCAATATTATCACAATAATTTCACAAAACTTTTAATCAATTGAAACAATTCTACTCTCTAACAACATGTCATAATAAGAAGAGTTGATATTGAATATATCGACCACTTAATATATGGATAAAATAAAGAATGACATGAATTATTAAAAAAATTTGGTTGATACTCCAAATATCTACCATAGTTATTATTATATGACCTCAAATCATCTAAATCCCATCTACATTAGCATCAACTATCATAGATTATTCCCTAATAGACTAGATCTATGAATCTAAGAGAGTGAATAAAAGTATATCTAAGGAAAAAATATGTAACATAGGCTTATCATGTAATATAGACTTCAATGCACAATGATTTTATAACAGATATCACTAAGATAAAAGGGAAGTGTCACCATAGCCTCTGTGGGTAGAAAAACCATGTTAGGGTCAAAATTGTGTTAGAAAAAGTTGTTTAGGAGAAAATCAGAGTGAAATACACCATTTTAGGATTAGGATTTTATCCATGAATTGCTTGACCAAAATATTAGGCAATACACGTGATAACCATTATCTATTTAATGTATGTAAACACCATTCACACAGAAGGCTTATTCGGTTCGATAAAATGTACACAAACCATGTTTTTACCTCTAATCGAAAATTCAAAATTACTCTATGTTGGATGCATGCTTTGGATAAACATTACACCTCACCTTGAAACTACTAAGATCCCAATGCCTCATATTGGATTATTTTATTTATTACTTGCATTATTTTTACTAATCGTACTCAAACTGTGATCATCCATAATGTCCACGAAAACATTTCTAATGTTATCCAAACTATCCCAAACATCATCAAAATCCTTATATATGCAAAATAAATAAATAAAAGATTAATTATATTAATTTATGTGTTATAAACTAGGATTGGGAATAATTACAACAGTGGTAGGGTATACTACAAACCAAAGGAAGACACTTGTAGAAGAGGTAATGTTTTCCTAAAAACATTTTTAATTAATTTAATTCTCTACATCCATCAATTATTTTTATATAATTATTATACATTATCATTAGTATATTCAATATAAGGGGATGTTTTTATGTCAATGTAATTTCCAGAACATTACCCACTTCTAGAAATTGGGATATACAATCATTATTCATGCGTACGTCAGATTACCTCCTTGAGAACTGATGTCGTTCGTTCATCTATAATAACCATTTATGTTTTTGAATGATGTTGTTTTGTATTTTTTATATAATATATACAGTGTTCATAATTTATTTATTAATTTACAATTATTATATATGAACGAACATTATGCTTTCCATTTTTTGAAAATATGATTATATTTGTAGTCTGCATGGAAGAGTACCTACTCCTGAAGCAATTGGGTGTGTTCAATCATTACAAGGAATTTATAAATGATGAACTTAATAGACTTATCTGGTATATATATATATATAATTAACATGATAGTGAAATGACAATAAAATACATATAAAAAACATTTTTTCATTTACTAAATCTTTAAATTTGAAACATTGATAATATGTACATATGGAATACCATCTCCATGAATGGTGTATATAATTTACTAAAACCATAATATATTATTGTATATAAATATATATATTGTTAAAATATATTATATTTAAACCATGTTTTTAATTGTGGATATGATTAAGTAATTATCTATGTAAAAATATGAATGAAATTTCAGGTCAAAACATACTATATAAACAAGGCAATTAAAACTGTAAATATTGAATATATTTAATGATAATTAACAAATAGGTTATAAGATGTTATAAAATAATAATATTCACTATTATAATTATTAATGTGGTTTTTTATAAGTGAATAAATGCTTGATAGCATTATATAGGTGTTATGGAGGGTTCAACCAAAAGGGAGTGCAAGGTAATGGATTTCACTTCAATTTACATTATATTATAACTTGTACCTAATTATGAAAAAATTCCCATCAATACTACAATATAATTCCTATTTTTCATTTAATACCATTATTCACTCATACTACATGGTAAGTTATTTTTTACTTTGAATTTTACAATCCAATGTTCTTTGAATTGATGATTTGAAAGTGGTAAAATATATCTTTATAATCTCACTTTCTTTTGTGATTGTTAATTTTATCATGAAACAATCATATTCTTGTTATCATTTATCATTATGAATTTCATTTCTTCGATTTGTTCATTTTATTTTATGATGTATATGATTATTTCCTTTGATTTATAATAGTTTTACATAAGTTTTTTCTTTAGAATGTTATTTTTTATATCTATTGAAATATTGATAAATGATTATTCATTAATAAATACATATTTTTGATGATACAACACATTATTAAATTAATATATTAGTACATGATGACTTATTTGTACATGAGGGAATAGGTGGGTCCTAATTAATTGCATCCCCTCAATGCATATATTATCTTCTGAGATGATTTATTTGGCCAAATTAGATGTATTTTTACCCAATTGTTTTAAAAAAAATTAAGAGTATATATTTATTGTAAATGATTGATTTAAATTGAGATTTAGAATCCAATAATTAATCATTTCATACATTTATATTTCAAATGATATTTTCCATGATATTTTAACTATAAAAAAAATAAAAGGATACATTTCATTATATATTATTGATTAAATAGTATGTCTGTTCACTTATATATCGTTAAATATTGATTTTATAATATCCAGTTATTTAAATTGTAAGTGTATTTGGTAATTTATCATTTCATATTGAATATTGATTATTAATTTATTATAACTTCCTCTAATCATCATCCTTACTGATTATTTGATCTCACCGTTATTTTTTCCCTTTTCACAGGTTATAAAAAAGTTATCCTTGGACGAGTTTTCAAAGATGTAGTTTATTAGGTTTTTGTATTATATTATATTTTATATTCGCAATGTAAAATCAATATCTTATATGAATCTGCTTTTGTAAAAACTATTAAAGTGATCGGTCCTTCGGGATCTGATTCCTTGTAATAATGAAATTGTAATGAAGTAAGGCACAAGCTCTGAGCTTCTATGATCAGGGTCATTGCATATATCATTATATATATTCATATAATAATATATTTTTTTAAATTTATTAATTATTTAAATATATTTTTATAAATAATAAATAATAAATAATAAAATACATAATTATTTAATTATAATTATATAAGTACTTTTATAAAAAAAATATTTATCTATTTCTATATATATTTATATACTTTTATAAACTTAATTAATACACATTTATAAATATATTTATAAATAAATATATTTATTATTAATCATTTATAAATATAAATATATATAAAAATATATATATTTATATATTTATATATATTTATATAATATTGTTATATATTTATAAATATATGGAAAATATTGATTATTAATATATATTTATTGTAATTTGATTATAATAAAAATAATTGTATCACTATATATAATTATACAAGTACATATATTAAAATATATATATATATAAAAGATAAATATAGTAACTATATTCGTTATTTAAATATATTGATTATAATTTTATAATAATTGAAATATATAAATTTTTATTTATAATTATTTAAATACATTTTAGAAAAATTATCTTATTTATTCACAATTATTAATATATAATTTCATAAAAATATTAAATATATATTTATAAATATATTAATTTAAAATAATGTTCTCAAATAGATTTTTAATATTATTAATGAATATATAGTCCCAAATGCATTAATGATAGAAATCAATGAAGTTGATTAATTATAAATGATTTGACATAAAAATTGATAAAATATTTATCATTTATTATTTCTACTAATTATTAAAAAAATTGATATTTATTGAAATGAATAAAAATACATATTAAAAATATTAGGAGATATTAAATATATATAAAAACAAAGAGAAGAAACTCATTAAATTAAAAAAATAAAAAATAAAAAATATAAACAATTGATATATAATATTAAAATTAGTAGTAATAAAAAGAAATAAAAAACATTTACCTACTAAAAATTAATATATTAAATATAAACTGTTACTAAAATAAATTCAAAAGTGAATATTAAAAGATGAAAGAATTAAATAAATATTAGGTGAATGTGTTTCAAAACAAGATTTCGTTAATTATGTGAATATTTATACATGAAAATTTGATGTTTATATATATATATATATATTTGATATATGTTAAATTAAACAATGAAATTTTATATTGTGTAGTATCTATTAATGAAATAAATAATAGTAAGAATAATTAATTTTACAAAAATAAATAAATATTATTAATTATATAGATATATTTATAAAGTGAAAATGAATATTTGTATATGTTAAAATATAAATCAATATATATTTATTATATAAATTTAAACCATATAAAAAGGGAATAGTTTTAATGAATAAAATTGTATATACCTTTTAATTGTATAATATTACAAATATATATGATAATAAAAAATTGAAAATGAAAAAATTACTAAAATATTAAAAAAAATTATGATTTTTAATTAATTATTTAATATTATTAATAAATATAGATTCATTTGAAATGTAAAAAATTGTATATATTGAATAAAAAATATAAAAAATTATATAATTAAATGATCATAACCATATAATATAATAATTATATTATTATATAAAATATAAATCTAATCATTCTATTGAAAATTGATTGAGTTACCAAAAAATTATAGAAAATATATGTTCTAATGTCATGAGATTCCTATCTAGAAATTTTGTAGATATTATGTGATTCTAATCTATGGAGAATCCACTAAAAAGGTACAATGATACAAAATATTCTTTCCATTCATTCATTGATGATTGTGGTTTCAAAAAGTGTCACAACTCAAGAAAATCTAGTTATTTTGGGTTCAGTTTGAACTACGATGTCTGTTTGAAGAACCCAATGAAGCCTTCTAATGATGGGATGCTTCATGCTTTAAATATTAGGGTTATGTCTCCTTTAAATAGGTACAAAAGTAAATATACAAGAAAAAGTCGTTTGTCATGGGGATGTAGTGGACGATCATGTTATTGGTGGTACACTCGAAGGGAAGGAGACAACTAAAGAATGCACCATTGTCCCACAAAACTGTTGTCTATGTAAATTTACATTAATTAATATTTTTAATATATCTAATATCAGTGATGTCATTTGTGAGGAATTGTAAAACATTCATGGACATTTTTGATTTGAAGGGAAATCCTTATGCATTAACATATTTATGAAAGGAAACATTATAATATGAAAAATGATTCATCAAATCAAAATGGTACTATTTTTTGTAAAATATTATTTCATTTGAGGAAAACATAATTTTCCTCATGATGAGTGTTATGAATCATTTATCATGAATGATCTGGATGATACTTGTAATGTACATAATCTGGGGAGGTGGTAATGGAAACAAAGGGGTCAGGGTGGTTCTTGAGGAAGGGGAAAAGATAAAAAAGAAAATGAATCAGAAATAATTTTTTAGGGTAATTGTTTTCCCCTTTTTAACATTTCACCTAGTCTATTTTCTTTTCATCCATACTGCAATTTTTAATAATAATTTTTCTAGGACCATGGTTTTCAATCATGGGTTCACACTGTTTTTGGTATAAAAATGTTCTATGTTTGTGTGAATTGTATATAAAAATAAATTATTTAGGTTTATGATTATGTGAAATCATCTTAATATGCGTTTTATTTATGATAAATTGAAAATTCAATTAAAATTCAACCAAATGTCCATAACTCTATACATTTAGTAAATATTTTTAATTAAAATTATTTTCATTGATAATCCATTTTTTCCTAAAATTTGAAAAATTTAATGTAAGAATACATATTTATTATTATATAAATTCCTTTATAGAAAATATTATATATATTTATATTTATATATAAATCTTATTATTTTTTAAAAACATTCAATGTATTAAATATAATAATGAACAATAATGTATAAAACCACTAAAATGAACAAGAAATTGATATGTCTTTAATTATTAATTTTTTTTCATTTAATATATTTATATATAATATATATTACTTATTGCAATTTATAATTAATATATATACATTAAATTAATTTATTTTAATAAAAATAGCTTCACAAATAATTTTTTGTAATATTTTTTTGTTTACAGATTTGAAATATAATTTTTAATTAATAAACATCATTCATTTTATATAATTATATTTAATTTATGAAATTTATTAAAATTTACAATTTATACTTATTCATTTTAAAAATAGTTCATTTTCATTAATCATTATTTAATTAATAGAATTTTTTTATATTTTGATTTACTCATTTTTTAATTTTTTTGTTTTGTTTTTCTATTAAATCATTTTAAAAATGTATAATTAATAAATTCTAGATATTAATATTTCAAATATATATATATATATTAAATTTATTAACAATTTTTTAATTTAAAATATTACTAATAAATTATTAAATGAATCATTTATAATTTTTTTAATTATTTTTATTTTTTATACTCTTAAATTAATGTAATTTTTTATTTGTTTATATAAAAAATGGTCCATAAACTGTTTTTAGGGGTCATGCCATGTGTAGGTAATAATGGTGGGGGAGGTGGGTCAGGTAAAGCCTTCCTGAGGTATATGTTGGGCCAAGGCCGTTGCAAGACTATGTGTACATGACATAATCTATATGGTTGTGGGCATAGATTGCATTATAGATCCCCTCACTACATAAGGATTCTAAGATTGATATGTGCCAAAATCGTATATAAGGAAGAAGTCAGATGTTTTCTCTTTTTATGTCGGACTTGACCACATAACTACGACCTTTATAAATGCAAAATAGGCACAGATAAGGGAAACACTTTATCACTTCTAAAATTAAATATTTGATAAAATTTACCATTTATTGATGCTGATCTATAGAGCTAAAAAAGATAATATTCTATATTACTTTTTTCAAGAGGAACATAAAAACAATCATGATCCCTTCATAGATTAATTAAACAATGTGAAAGAAATGTGTTTATGAAAACATCCCTATAGCATCATCATATGCTCTATATAAAAATAAGTTGAATTAAATAACTAGGGAATATCGCAAATTAGTGATAATAAATAAGAAATTATGATAATATAGATAGAGAATACATTCATAAAATAAATAAAAAATTTATTTGAAAAATAATTAGAAATATAAATTTTTCTTTATAACTTTTATTTTATAATATGATATTCTATAACAAATGGAATATAAATTGATTTTCTAAAACAACATAAATTATAAAGGATTTAATATAATGTAATTTAATTAAAAAGGTATGAAAATTTGTTGTTGTGGAAAATTATAATGGGCATATTAATTTTCACACTTGTTTAATGAATCACATATCAATTGAAAATTACTCATATAAAATCATTAAAATTATACTTTTTATAATTTTGTAATCAACATCAATGAAAATATTATAATACCATATTAAATAAATAAATAATAGTTATAGGTTTTATGGAAATATTACATTGAATATGGATTTGTATAAGAATGCTCCCCAACTAAAAAGAATAGATAACATCAACTATATATAAAATTATTTCTTTTGGATGAATTTTGAATAAAGGATATATGAAATAGTAATAATTAATGAAAACCCCATAAAAAATTAGGGAATAGAAATACATCAGGTTTTAAAAAGGTTAATAAAAAATATATTTCCTTTATATTGGAAATTCCAAATGCTAATTCACTATTGAATGTAAAATTATAATGCAGCTTTTACAACCTTGGTAACTCTTTAATCAGGTCCTCTTCAGAGAAATAAATAAAAATTCAAATAAAAAATTAATAAAATGAATTTTAGTGTAACATAGTTTCATGTAGTATTATAAACACCACACAAATAATTAAATTCATTAATATATATTATATTTCAATGAATGAAAATTTAGATGATAAGCTATTACCATTACTTCCAATTTCAATGAAAGGTCCTTAAAAAATTGTATAATTAACATAACAATATTGATATCATATGTCAAAAATATATTTATATATATTACTACTTATTATATTCAATTACAATCATTCCTTACTCAAAATTTTATTATTTATGGATTTTTTTCATCATTAGATGTCAATAATTTTCATTATTTTATTACATTTTTATTTTGACGATGCTAATACTCATCCATTGATACAAATATTATCATCCCAAAAATATAAAATTTAAAATAAAATAAGATCTATAAAAATTAGTTATCTTCATGTTTTATTACAGTGGTGTTTTTGGTAATGTTCTCTAAGATGAAATCCATAAAATAACTATTTGAGTGATTTTTAGAAAACATGATGGTTTATATAAATATTGTTTTTAACATTTAAGTCACCACTTAACCAAAATAAGCCAAAATTATTTACATATTAAGGTCCTATATTACCATTAATTGATCATTTATAGTCAATCACGATGCAAATTTATAGCATTGTTAGAATAAGTGGTTAAATTGAACAAAACATGAACATTCCACACTCAAGGAGTGATCATGATTATGAATTAATATTATTATAATATCAATATAATATATATGTAATGATATGATTTTTAGTTTATTAATTTAATAAATTATAATTTGGAAGTTGTAGAAGGAGAATTTATTTTTGAAAAGTATCGATAATATTAGATTATATACATTGAATAAAATGTTTATTCTATTATAATCCATCTTGTGATTAATGGAATTAGGGAATTCTAATGAGTATATATGTTTCCAAATTTATTATTATTAATTAAGATATGGAAAATTTTATATATATTTATATAATAAATGATTCGTTTCAGTGTTCTGGATATAGTTGGGGTGTAGTCCTTTTATATATGATAAATCATGAAATTTCTATAAATATTTATTATGTAATAACAATGGGTAGTCAATTTGAATTAATTTTGATCAAGAGAACATAATTAATATGGTGGGATAATTTTGGTGAATTAATACATCATCAAACAAATTTAGGGTTTTATGATATATTATGTATTTACCACTTACTAGATCAATTTTATAACATTTTACATTAACCATTGTATATTAATTTTTCCCACAACAAATATTTGTAGGGATAAAAATGACATTTATAGTAACACATAGTTCATTAGTGATTATAATTTTTTTTAATCAATCTAATATAATTAAACTATCATATTATAAATTTAACAGTCAATTTAAATAATAAAAAATATACAAAAAGAGTTTATATAGTTAAAAGTATTTTTATTCTATATGTGTTCTTAATCAAACTTCATATTAATTAACAATTAAATAATACTTAAAAAATTTAATAACACAATAAACTTTAAAATATAATAATTATTTAAAATTAATTAGTTTAATTTGTTAATATTAAATCATAAAATACTAAAAAATAGTTCTTGGAAAATTATGAATTTTAAAATTAAATAAATTTTACCACGTCTTATTAAATTGATTTATTCATCTTATAACATTTTAATATTACCAATATATTTGTATCAAAATATTTCAATTACATTAGTAAATATATAAAAACAATATTTAGTAATAATAGTACATAACATATAGAAAATAAATGTTTAATTATTAATATTCATTAATTAAATATTATTGTTTTATTTTATACATCAATTTTATTACTTTAATTTATTTTTATAAATTACCAAAAACTGAATATACTTATTTCGAAACATGTATACATAATGGATATATATCCAACAACCATATTTATATTAACTATAAACATATAACAGTTAATATTCTTTCATATATATAGCCTTGCATACCGAATAATAATTATTCATAGTTAATTCTCAATCAACATCTGTATCATATTTTTAATCTTTTCCTGTATTTTTTAGTTTTAATTAGGAGGATGACATGAATGGAATATGACATGGATAAATATTTTATGATTCTGGTATTTTTAAATAATTTTTTATTTATTACCCGTTTACACTTTTATTGAGGTTTTATATTGTGTTATCATAATATATTAATGTATATATTAGATTGATGTATATTATTTCAATAAAATGTATTTTTGTTCACTTATATTTGATATTTCATGTGACAAAATCCATTAAAAAGTGAATTTATTTATAGGTAAATTCGTAGTATATTATTTAGGTGGTACATGGAATCATGACATATTTCCGTACACTAGGTGTCCATATTGGCACACCATGTGTGGTTCGTATAAGAACACTCAGTGTGCACCACAAATTGTTTGTGTTGCATTTTTGAAGAATAAAATTCATTCTCACATGAAATATTGTATTTCACCTATTGTGTACTTCCATTAATAATGTATACTAAATGGTATGTATGGTAATGTAATCATCACAAACACAAATTTTTTTCTCTTAGGAATACATGGTGTGAATTCAGTTACACATGGGGTGTATAGATAAATAGTGTCTTAGAGTCGAGTACTCCATTACATAATGAGACACACAACATTTATCTAAATAGTGTTTATATTAGTGAAACTCATTGTGTAATTTTTAAAGACTACCATCGCCTAATATCTAGCATGATGACGATGAATAGTATGTGTTCCTCTAAAATACATGACAGGTATTCAAAGGACTCAAAAAAATATCCTTATTTGGTGATATCAGATACATGTGTTATAATTTTTCCCTCCATTAGAACACTAAAAAAAATTGACACTAACCTGTGACCCCACAATACACCAGACCATGATTTCCATTCCCCTATAAAAATTAATTGATCCTGATGGGTTTTGTATGAACATTTTAAATATCATTAGTATTGAATGAAAAGGAATATGATATATTTCATCAATATTATTTATATTTAATTAAAATTAATAAAGTGTACTGGAAAATGTGACTAGCATTATCTTTACTCTTCCATCGACAAAGAATGATTGAGAATGATCATGAGGAGAAGTAAATGTAAGAACCTTTACTACATTCTAATAAACCAGCAACATGGATCCCTAAATATACAATGATGACACATAAATGATAAATGGGGGTTTAATCCTTTTTGATATGATATATAGTATTATATGAGGAAAAGAGCTTACAATATGCACACACAGTAAAAGATAATAACTTCATCTCATATGTGTAGTTAATGTGATGGGTCTAATACATAATTCATTTAACGTGTTACATACAACTAAGAATAATTTATGGAATGGTTTTAATCTATTAATAAAAAAATTATTTTATGTAAATTAAAAACAAACCATTTATAAATAATAATAATAATAATAATATATCATATACATATTTATATTCATGAATTTTTTGAATGGCTAATACATGAATCAAATTCATAAATTAAATCCACACCATATATAATATTCAATATATTATACTTAAATATATCTCATACATCATAGAAATATGTACATTTATCTCATGCATGTTCATTTTATTAGACATCCAATAATTCCCCACATGTACAAAAATCCCATAAATATTTTCAGATAACATCCCAATTCATTTATAATACATAGAGACTCATTTGGAGTCTATTTCTCATCATAACCTCTTTATTTTGCGGAAAAAATTTTCCATAAATTTATCCTTATCCACTGGCCTAACTATGGGACCTTATATGCCTCAGTAGATTTTAAAACAATAATGAAATCCCAATATCATAGTTATAAGAAAATCATATCCAATTGAAATACATCAGTTCTACTAATGATACTAATGGTGTTGGTGTGATATTTATAAAAAAAACTCATATATCTATATTAAACTATAAACCAAAATATTATCTATTTACATATTATGTGTCATATATACATCATTTTACCAAAGTGATCAACAAATCGATAAACCTGGAGTTTGTTAACATATGATTGGATTCTCATCATTAATTCATTCACTAATAAGATAGATCAATTTGATGAATAAATGACATGTCACTACACTTTTTTTACAAGTACATCACATGTCACATATCCAAGTAGTTGATCACATCATATGTGAAACGACTATGCATGGACATGAATTTCCCTTATCCAATTCAATCATAGAAGAGATGTATTTTCTTGTTAAAAAAGTAGAGAGATCTCATTTTCTTGTATTCCATAAAATGACATGAGAAAAAACACCCCTAATTACCTTGATTAGAAAATTTAATATTTTTAATGGCCTAAGTAGCGTGTCCATTTATGTGGGTCCTCATGCCATGTATCTCATCAACCATAGTTATTATGGATAAATAATAAGAATACACCAAAAAGTATATCTAGGATCATATGAAATTCCACCACTAAAAAATAAACCTATTTCAATGATTTTTAATTATGGAAATAAGATTAAAAACCATAGACATAGTAAAATGAAATGATTTAATTAAAATCTGGTAGTTATTTATGATACAATTGGTTTAAGACAATATCCATGGTATAAACCATAGAAATATGTGGTTTTGAATAACCCCGAGGTTTTAAAAATAAATTTAAATGCATGAGAATTTGTTTTATGTATATATTTAAAATATAATGTTAATCTTAATTTTTCTTCTTCTATGTTCTGAATTTTGATAAATGGTCATCAGAAAATGTGTTCAGTAGGTTATTTAGAGTCCAATGGAACCAACATGCTTTTATTAGTAAACATTAACATACCATTTTGAACATTAATATAAATAGGAATATGACCCTATTTAATAGTAAATTATATTATTATTTTATTTTCTTACGGATTTAATATAACAACATCATGATTAATTTTTAATTGTCTTGAAAAAGAGTTATAGATTTAAAATATTATTTTTGAATTAATTTTCATTTAATTTAAATTTTCAATTAATAATATTAAAACATTAATTCTGAAAAATTGAGATAATAATTTGAATTCTATTCATTCAAAATTGTTTACGGTGACTTTTTGGGATTTTTTTTGAAATTCATGATTTTTTATGAATAGTGAATTATGGTAATGTACCATAAATTCAAATAATTAGTTTAAAAACTATTTATGTCATTCTAAATGATGTAAGAACACGTGGATATAACTGAAATGACATTATTACTATTTTGGAACATAGTAATCAAGACTATTCATATTATTAACCAAAAATAGTAAAATAATGATTAAAATAATTTACATTCCCTCCTACACACCACTATAAATACCAACCTCATTCCCCTCTTCCTCCCACACCTCTAAATCCTTGTTCCTTACCCAATTTCTTCCCAATTCACCTCCCAAGGATCTTCCCCATTTCCTACATCTGTTGGTCTCATCATAATTCCAAACCCAAAGGTCTTATGAATGATTTCATGGAATATAGATAAATATGAGGTATAAACGAGTTTGAATTAAAACAAACCCGAGCTAAAATAATTATTAACCCAGTTTTCAATAAATGAGTTAACCTTATATATAATTAATTATATTGTACTATGATTTTTTGATTGATTAATTTTTTTCTATATTATTTTGTATTATGTGTATTTATATTGTATAAACTTATTTAAATCATTATATTAGTATCTCACATCAATCATATGATAATTTCAAGGGACCTTTCAATAAATGTTTTCTTTTAAAATTATATTTTAGAAAATTCAATAGCAATGTTGTTATGAAATTATTCATAGTTTATGATTATTTTTAAGTTATTGGGAATTGTTGATGACGAAGGATTGTACCTATATATCCTTCCAATGCATTGGGTATGTGTAAGTAGAAGGTATACCATATGGTTACTCCATGTGTATCTACGATGGTTACACAATAAGGTATCCATGAGGGTTACATTGTTAGGTAGCCATGAGTGTTACAAATTAAATGTTTGCTAAGAGGGTAACAGGATTATGTATGTAATGCCCAAATGATACATTTATGGTTCTATTTATGCTATATATGTTTTTTGGGAACCTCATGGAAATCTCAAGTTTCACAAAGTAAGTTTATATGGGTGAAAAGTATGCCTTTTTTGAAAAATGATTTCATACATTTGAAGTATTCATAAACTAATGTGTTCATTCCATATTATTATATTCCATACATAGATTTTTGAGCTCATCCCAATTGTTAAATAAAATTTATAGGTTATAAGGTTTTGTAAGACAAAGAATATAAGGCAAGATAAATGTTATAATTATTTTTCAATGAAAACATTTTTTATTTGAAATGGTGAATATTTGGGAATAAATGAATACTATTTTTATGGATTTCACACTGTATTAATATGTAATGTTATGAATTTATAATGTACCAATTCTATAAATATCTAAAAATGAAAATATCCTCAATGTTAAAGGAAGTGATTTCTTTACTAAATTAAATATTATGTAATGTAATAAGCTCAAGTGCATATAGTTGGGAACAGAGGATGGTTTAGAAAAAATAAGTGGTTAGAGTGACTTAAATAGAATATTATAAAATATTTTTACTATATGTATAATTTGAAATGTTATATAATTTAATGATTCCCTTATTGATTCAACTATGATATGTTTGTTCATAATGAGTTTTCACAGAAGAAACCTAAAATCCAAAGAGTATACGTGCTAACAGAAAGATATCCTTCCGAATCTACAGCCCGGAATGGTATGGATTAGAACTGATAAGTTTGTGACAACAATGAATCACCTAACATAAGAAATAAATGGTGGTGGAATTCATGCAATATAACAACCATAGGTACCACAAGAAAACGTGACAATAGTGAATCTTTTTATAAGACAACACCCTTATTCTTTAAACGGATCTTCTGACGTAGTAGTGGATGATGGATTGATTAAACCTATTGAAATGATATTTGATGTCATGAGATGTTCAAATAATCAAAAGTTTTATCTTCCCAATTATCATTGCATGGTGAAGCTTATCATTGGTGGTCAATGGTAAATAATATGAAGGATATATATGATATTAATGCCTTAGAGAGGAACAAAATTAAATTCTTTCATTGAGAAATACATTCCTAAGGTGTTGTGACATGGGATAGAGAATCAATTACCTAAATTGAAGCAAACGATGGATGATTTAATGGACTTATATGAAGATAAATTCACTCGATAGGAGTGTAATCCTCCAAATAAGTATCTTAATAGAAAAATAAACCTCTTTTACTCAAGATTGATGCCAAGGTATCAATGGGTATTGTCCTCTCAAAAATTCAAAAGTTTTGAGAAACTTGTTAGATGTGATGAGAGGATAGAGATTGATTTTTTTGATGATCACATGCATTATAAAAAGAGGCATAGGATGAGGTCCTGATGGAATGAGATGGGTAATAATCAACCAAATATATATGATGGTAAGAAATTTCATTTTCTTCTTTGTGAATGGTGTGGCAAGATGAACCATGGGGAATGCATTACCAAAACTGTGAAGTGTTTTTGATGTGGTATGTTTGGACATATAGCATGTTATTTTAATGAAAACGATCCTAAGACTAATCGGGATAAGAAAATTTTAAAATGTTTTAAATTTGGTGAGATGGGTCATTATGAAAATGAATTTCCAAAGAGAGTTCTAAATGATTCAATGTATCTAAACTATCAATCAAAAGGTGTAGTGAGACCCATGGTGACTATGTAAAAAAATTCATGGCCATTCAATGATGTTGTATCAGGTACGTTGTTTGTTAACTTACATTTTGTGAATGTTTTTTCTATTTAGGGTCTACACATGACATTATTTCTGAGGAAAGTTATAGTCAATAAAAATATCACCACAACAAATGAGACAAGCACATATTGTTAAAACACTCAGTGGAAATATTATAGCAATGAAGAATTATATTAATATTTCTATTGTGTTATGTGGATTGAATTTTCCTGCAATCTTTTTTCTTTTTTCCTTTGTCGAGTTTGATGTTGTACTGGGAATGTATTAGCATTATTTATTATCATTGTATGATTGACTATAAAGCTAAAGATGTTTTTTTTCTGAAAGAGATTCATTTTTAATTCAAGAATGAAACCATAACATTGATAATATATCAATAATATGAGATGATTTTGAATAAGGGAAATGAATATTATCATGATAATATTGTTCAAAACAAGGGAATTGTTCATATTAATGATGTGACAGTGGTAAATTAATACCATGAAGTTTTTGATGATGAGTTACCTATTGTCATAATGCTAAGCCTATTTCATAACCCCAATATTGTATGACTCAAATGGAATCTTCATGAATTGAAAAATTAGTTACATGATTTTCATGAAAAAGGATTTACTCATCCTATAACATCACAATGGGGTGCTCATATTTTTTTGTTAAAAAGAAATATGGTTTTGTGTGATTTTTTATTGATTATAGATCTTTGGATAAGATCAATCTTAAAAAAGTATCATTTTCCTCATATCGAGGACATGTTTGGCCAACTCCTAGGACGTAGTGCTTTTCCAATATTGACATGATATCCAAATACCATCAGTTGAAGGTGATGGAAAATGATATCCTTGAAATATTTTTTTTTTACAAGATATGGGCTTTATGAATTTGTAGTTATTCCATTTGGGTTAACTAATTCACCTGATATATTCATGAATCTTTTGAATATAATTTTTCATGAGTTATTGGATATGTTATTGGTTGTATATATTGATGTCATTCTAGTTAATACTTATGTAAAAAAGAGGAGAATTATAAATATCTAAGGGATGTTTTAAAAACATTAATAGAAAATAAACTATATTTAAAATTCATAATGTGTGATTTTTGGTTGTAATTAATTTCCTTTCCTGGGTCCATTTTAAATGAGGACTATATAATATTTGATTGTACCAAAAAAATGTTTTTTATGAGTGTCCAAGACCAAAAAATGTTATAGAGATTCATAGTTTAATTGGTTTAGAATATTATTAGTGATGGTTTGTTAAATAATTTAATGGTTATCTAGCCCTCTAACTAATATAATGTGAAAAGAGGTTAAATTTATTTGGATAGAAGAGTGTGATGTTTTTATTTTGGAATACAAGAAGAGATTGGTGAATGCTCCAGTCAGGGCCTTGCTATCCCTAAAAGCGGAGTATTTATTCTATAACGAGGCTTAATTGATAGGAATTCATTATTTTCTATTGTAGACTGATCAGGTAATTTCATATGATTCATGAAAACATAATCATCATGAGTTAAATTATCCCACACATGACTTGGAATTGGTATATATGGTTTTTCTTTGAAAATACGGTGGAATCCTTTATATGGAGCCAAATATAAAATACATACTGATCATTAATGTTTGTAGTATATATTCACTTAAAAAGAATAAACATGAGCCAATGAAGATGTCTTGAATTGGTAACCTTTTGTGATTTCACAATCAATTAAGATTTGTGAAAAACAAACAATGTTTCAAATGCCTTGAGTCAAAAACATACAACATCATTAACTATGTTACCATTGGGACATGATCCCTTTATTAATGATTTTCTAAATTTTAACATAGATGTTGTTGGTGCAGCAAATACACATGTTTTGTTTCATTTTTCAATGCATTCATAGTTATTAGATAGAATTATGAAAGTGCATATGGAATACCTCGAGCTACCAAAAAAGGTAGTGTTTTTATTAATATGGGTAAGTTGTAAGAATTTTTCCATGATAAATATTGTGTTTTATGATTTGAAAAAAGGTTTTGTGTTCCTTGTGATTCCCATATAAAGAAAGGATTGTTGTGCGAAGCTCATAGATCTCCATTTGATTTTATCCTAGTAGTACAAAGATGTATAGATTCCTTCAAGAGAGCTATTGGTTAGATGGAATGACAGGAGATATTGATTATTTTACCATGAAATGTTTGACATGTCAACAAGTTAATGTAGATCGATATTTATGGAATGGGATGATTCAACCGTATCCAGTTCCATAATAGAAACGAGAGAATGTTTCCAAGTACATTGTGGTGGGACTACCAAATACTTCATGATGAAATAATTACATTTTGGTTGTTGTTGATCGATTGACAAAATCTGAATATTTACTTCCTATTTTAGATACAATTTATTTTGATCAGATTTCTCGATTGTACCACAAATAAATTTTTAGGTTATGTGGAGATACATTTTCCATTATATCTTACTAGGAACCCAGGTTCACTTATAACTTTTGGGATGGAATTCAAATTCTGTTAGGCACAAAATTAAATATTAGTAAAATATTCAACCTCAATCAGATGGGATGTCAGAATGAAAGATTCCAACATTGGAAGAAATGATTCAAGTTTGTTCAATGGAATACCAGGGATTTTGCGATCATCATATTTCTTTAATCGACATTACATATAATATTAGTTTTTAATTAAGTATACTTATGTAAACATTAGAGTCGTTGTATGGGAAGCAGTGTCAAACTACCGCCTTTTTGTATTTAGTCAGTGAAAGGATGATGATAAGACCAGAATTAGTAGAGGAAGTGGAAAAAAAGTGAAGATCATCCAGCAAAAAATGAGGATAGCTCCGAGTATACAGAAAAGATAAGAAAAAAATATGAGGAAATATTTTTTTAGGTAGGTGTTCATGTTTTTCATAGAATATCAACATAGAAAATTATTATACATTTTAGTAAGAAAGGAATGATATGTACATGATTCATTAGAGCTTACAAAATTCTAGACAGATTTTCACCAGCCACCTAGCGAGTAGATTTTCTTTGAGTATATCTCAGGTATAGAATTTTTTTTCATATTTTGATGTTGAGAAATTATGTTCCAGATTCATCACATGATTTGAGCCCAAAAGCAATTCAGCTGGAATAGAACCTTTCATATAAAGAGAAACCAGTTCAAATTCTTATTCTATGGGAAAAAGTATTGTAGAATAAGGTAATCCACCTGGTAACGGTTTTGTCAAGAAACCACATGGTTGAAGAAGCAACATGGGAGTCCAAAAATTCTAAGAGGTAAATTTAACCACAAATGATTAGAAATAACTCAAATTGTGAGGAAAAAATATTTCTTAGGTGGGGATAATGTAACACCCCATGGTTTAAAAAAACATTGAAATTCATGAAACATTGTTTTAATTAGAAATTTATAATGAACCTTTAAACATAATTTTACTTCTTGTATGTTTTGAATTTTAAAAAATTGTCATCTCTAATAGTGTGTAGTATGTTTTTTTGGGTCCAATGGAACCAACTAGATTTTTTGGTGAATAGTAACATACCCTCTTTGATTGTAACATTAATAGTATTATGAACATAATTAATAGTAATGTATATTAATATTTTTTATTCTTAAGGCCTTAAGATAATGACATCTTGATTAAATTTTCTAGTTGTTTAAAAATTATATATATATATATATAATTAATATTTTTGAATAAATTATGATTTTATTTAAAAATTAAAATATACATATTTAAAAAATTATTTATAAAAAATGGAGTTCATTTTTGAATTCTACATGACAAAAAGTTGATACTGTTTATTTTTTGATATTTTTTTTAAAATTATTGAATTTTTGATGAATAGAGAAATATGGTAAAAGACGTTATATTCAAATTATCAGTTAAATACACTATTTATTACATTATAAGTGATGTAATCCCACTTGGATAGAACTGAAATTACATTTTTAATATTTGGGGTCACATGAATCAAGACTATTCATAGTATTAAGATTGAATATTTCAATAATTATTAAAATAATGTAAAATCCCTCCTCCCCTCCACTATAAATACCAACCCCATTCCTCACTTCATCCCATATCTCTCATGCATTGAGAATTAACTAGGTTCATTCTAATACTACCACCAAAGATCTTCTATATGTCATAGATCTTCTAGTTTAACCAAAAATACAAAACCAAAGACCTTTAGATGGATATCATGGAGAAGAGATCAATATGAGGTTTAAACGAGTTTGAAGTGAAAAAAATATGAGGGTAGGTAATTCTTTATACAATTTTCATTAAGTGGGATAACCTTCAACTTCATTAATTATATGGTACTAAGGTTAATTTGTGATGATTTTTTTATATTATGTTGTATTTTCGTATAGTGTATACACATATTTCATTCATCATATTAATTTCAAACAACAATTATATGATATTTCTAAGGGACTTTCCATTACAAATTCAAATTCCAAAATAAATTTTAAATAATTCAGAAGAAATGATTTTCTGCAATTATCCATGTTTTATAATTATGTTCTGGATCATGTGAATTTTTTACGATGAAGGGTGGGACCTATATTTCCCTTCAATGAACTGGGTATGTGTAATTTGGTGGTCAGCTGTATAGAAACTCCATGTGAAACTGTGATTGTTGCATAATAAGGTATCCATGAGGCTTACATTGTATGGTAGTTATGAGGGTTACCAATTTTAAGGTCGAAAAGAGGGTTACAAGATTATGTAAGTAATTCTCCAAGGTACATGTATAGTTTTTCTTATTCTCTATATGTTTGGTGGGAATCAAAAGAAAATATAAAGTTTCACAAAGAACGATTATATGGGTGACTAGTATGTGTTTTTGAAAATGATTTAATATATTACTAGAATTCGTGGAATAATGTGATTGTTTCTTCTTTTTATATTCCTTACTCTGATTTTTGTTCTCATCCCATGTTTCAAAATGATTGTCATATGTTATAAGGATGTGTAACAGAAATAATAAATCTATGTAAAATATTATGATGATTTATAAAAGAACTCATGTTTTATTTGAAATGATATATATTTTTTGAGAAATGAATATTGCTTTTATGGTATCCACTTAGTATTAATGTGTAGTGTTACTAATTTATTATGTCCCAACTCTCTAAATCTATTAACTGGAAAAGATCCTTAATGTGAAATTAAGTGAGTTCTTGACTAAATTCAATATTATATAATGTAATAAGTCCATGTACTGATAGGTTGTATCCATGGTTTAAACCACTTAAATTACTAGATATAGCCACTCTATAAATTATGGATATCAGTGGCTATATCCATGGTCTAAACTACATCTATAGATTTTTTTGGGAATCATTTAAACAACCTAATTATTTGCCTATAACCATAGTTTAAGAAACATAATTAAGTTGTTATATCCATTGATTTAATACATGGAAGTATCATTAAAAAAAATTACTTGATGTGGTTTTGTAGCACCATGAGTATTTGTTTAATTTTATTATAAATTAATATATTATTTTTCATATTTTTTTATTTAACACAATACTAAATATTATTTTTTATATATATTAAAGAATATTTTTTGGAATGTGTGCAATATACAAATGACTAAGAATATGTTTGGGTACTAGAAAAACTATTTTTGTCTTTTTCTACACACAATTTTGAGTTCCTTTGATATCCTACACAACACTTTAGGACATGTTTTTACCAATGTACAATATACTATTAATAATATTATTAAAAAATTAATGCAACTCAAATATAGTCATTAGAATGGATGATATAATATTATTAAATAAATAGTTAAAGATATTATTTATAAATTTATATAAAATTAATCCTTTTTTATTAATTAATATATGCAAACAAAAAACTGTTTGATAATAATGAAATAACTTTTCTAAAGAAAACTATTTATCAATGTACAAATAGAATTTTGTCTCAATATATTAAACTAATCTCTAATGATTATTATTTTCAATAATTTTTTTATATAATTTTGAAAATAAATTTTATATAATTATCATATATATATTTATATGTATAATATAATAATAAATCCAATTTCAATCATAAATATATATTGTACTAAAAGGTAATTTTAAACAATTTTAATGGGAAATAAATTTTACATAAAATTTCTGGAACATTTATTATTTTTATATTTAAAAACAAATTTTATAATTGAAAAATTAACATAAAAAGTCTTATATTGATGTTTTGGAGTTTTTCCATGAAGTTTCTTTTTTTGATTAAAAGTTACAAAAATTGGATTTTAATTAGAAAACATTTTCATATTATTTATTTATTGGATAAATTATTTTTTTAGTTGTTATTAAATTATAATTATATAAATTACAAATCATTTACTCAAATTTAACTAATTGTAATCAATTTCACTTTTAAATTTTAAATTAAAGCTTACAAGAAATTTGAACATTTATTTTCAAAGCTAGCCTTGTAGTCCCACTTGCAGGATTAAATTTGAATTATTTTATTCAAATTATATAATATAATTTTTGGAAAATAGATTAAATATTTTTAATTATTAGAGAATATAATTTTAAATAATTTATAATTATTTTGTGACCAAATTATTATAGAATGTAAATGAAATTATTTATATAGATAAAAGAATAATTACCACAACGAGCTACAAAAACATACATTTAAGGGCCAAAAGGACCAAGAAAAATATCAAAATTACATTGGATGATTATATCTAAAACATATAATCTATTGGGTAGAATATGGTACATTAGTATAGAAACATTTCATCGTAAAACTTGGGTGTAATTCCCATTTCAAAACATTAAAAGAATGATACTCCTCCTCTATAATAAAAGTGAACTCATCACTCCCACTTATTCACACATATAAATAACATAATGTCATAAAAATTATTCTCAATCGATATGAAAAAATTATTTCCTTCTTTTTTTCTTAAATGTTTTCTGAAATATATCCTAATATTTCATTTTTGAAAAATAAATATGAGTTACCAAATGAATAGGTATTATCCGTCATCACTCTCGCTTATTTTTATTTTTATCCTCAACCACCTCAATTATTATTATTCCATTAATATATAAAAAAATTATCCAAAATATAAATATATATTGTAATTGCATGGGTTTTAGATAAACATAAACAAATATCCATCTAATAGGAAATGAACTGACCATTCTTGTAAATAGAGAAATACCACATCATGAAATAATGTTGTTCATATTTTCACTTACCACAACTCATGATTGTAAATTATTTTGCAAGGTGTGTTTTTATTTGTTATGTTTGATATTAACAATGTATTAATTCTTATTTCACTGTTATATAACACAGACCTTCATGATTTAAATTTTTTATAAGTATGATAATTTCATTTGGGGACTATAGACTACAACCTCCACAATATGATGTGATTTATTCACACATTACATGAAATGTATTAAAGATGGTATTAGTGAAAATATATTATGTATATTAAAAAATAATTATAATATAAATATAATATATATTTATACAAATATTTTATTCATGTTCATTATTTCAATACATGAAATAAATTATAATGAGAGTTCAACCATACGTACGACCTACCATCTCTATGAATGTTGTATTACATTTCTTATATATGTTATATAGATATTTATGAATAAATATATTTTGAATATATATGATATTTATACCATGTTTTAAATTATAAAGATACGAAAATTGTATTCTCAGTAAGAGGATCATTAAAAATAGGTAAAATCATATATGAAAAATAATGTGGACATCACCCGAAACGTAACATTAATATTGATTTGTTAATAAAGGGTAATATTAAGACATTTCCAAAAAGTTATGGTATGAAATATAAAAATATTTTTATTTATTACATATATAATTAACATATATGTATTATCCAACATGTTTTGACATGTATGAAAACTGTAAATATATAATGTAAGGGGGTTTCTGGTGTCACATTTATTTTGGTGAGAGTTATGCATTATTCACCATTAGTTTCTTTTTTGTCATGTATAAAACACCCATGAATATATTATATTTTTAATCCTTAATTTTATGGGTATTTAAATATTCATTTTTTCTTACTTTTATAGGGTTTTTGTTTCAAATGATACCAAATCAGTAAAGTGGCCTTGAATCAATTTCTATTTTTGACACACATTCCATTTTATAATCATATATTTTCTATGAGATGAATATACTATGATTTTTATGTTATATCATGAATATCCTTATTTTCATGATATTTTATGCTTCATTTAATTTTATGTATTTACATTTTATTATGATTCAATGTTACAAAAGTGGTAAAATTGTATTTCTATAATATTATATTTTATCGAGATTGATTAATGTTATCTTTCCATTAAATAAATATTAAGATCCTTATCATATAAAATATAAGGAATTTTCATACCTTTTGATAATTAATTATATATACACATAATTATACCTTTTTACCACTTATTATTACTATGATATTTAAGAAATATTCTTATGAATTTAAGATTTTATTTCACTTTTCATACGAAATCTATGATCATTCAAAACCGTGTTTTAAAAAATTGTATTAAAAAATTATTTAATTTTATCAGATGATGTTTAAAGTAATCCTTTTACCCATTTATTAACGTTTTTTAATATTGGGTTTTTAATGAATATTCATTTCATTATTTGGTCGAGGAAATTTTCTATCCAATTAGTGTGAAAAATAAATGTTCAAAATGTACAGACTTACCCATCATCATGACCATAATTTCCTTTAAACTCATTTTGTATGTTAAAAGGTTATTCTTAATGAAACCTTTTTCCTTATATTCTTAATATTTTATTATTTGAAAATAGTATTCAAAGAAAATATTCATTTAAAAAATATGTTTCAAAAGTGTTTCAATTTTTTTCAAGTACCATTTATATGTATTCATGGAAAATGGTTATCACAATGTTTTTAAACAACATTTATATGTCTTCAGAGAATTTATTTTAAATAATTTCGATCCACTACATTATTTTTTCAAATTTTAATTATTTAAATGATTTTTAAGTTATTTTCATTCCTTCATTATATATTGTCAAGGAGCTTTCAATGAAAAGGGTTTGGAAAATATTTTTCATGATTCCATTGTAAGTATTCAATGCTATTTTAAAGTAAAACGTTTTCCAACATTTTTTATGTTTTACCAATAATTTTTTTCTAATATGAAATGATATTTTTCCCATTATATGTTATATATGAAAATAAAAACTAATCATCTTAGGAAATGGAATTTCTAAAGGGCTTTATGAAAATGAATTTTCATCGAAAGGCCATTTCCCCTAGGAAATTTTGTGAGTCATCATCAACCATCCTTCTCCATCTATGTTTTCATACATTGTTATAGTTTATCCTTCAATAGGGAAATGATCTAATAATATCATTAATTTTATTTCATGAATGTTTTAAGTCTTAATATCAGGATGTTTATGACACTTGTCTCCCAGCAATGGGTTATTGTCTTTTAAGACCCACTTTTTTATAGGTAATGATTTATTGAAATGATTATCAATACTATCTTTTTTATATATTTTATTACAAGATGAAATGATTATAATTCCCATATAATATCATTGGATATGATATTATGTTTATGAAACTCATATATCCTTATGGTTAATATATGTCAAATGTTTTATTTTGTTGTGGTACATGTGTTATACATTTTATTACGCGATGGGTGATACCTATATTTCGCTCAAATGCATTAGGTAATGATTTATATCTCATTAGATAATTATGGGAATAAAGTTTATAGTCTTCATTCACTATGTAAATATGGGGAAACTTGATTCCTTATATGGAAAGAATTGTGATTGTTGATGGTGTTGTTCCCTTAAAAGTTGGTGTAATCCTAATGAATATGGTATGATGTAGAATCCCTATCCACTAAGGGATGATGAGTAAATCTGATCCCTAACAAGGGAAGGATTGTGGCTAGGAATGGTGGTGCGTACCACCTAGAAGGGTTTTTCCCCATAATGTTTCCTGATAAGTTATAGTAATGTGTATTAATATATAGGGAACAATATTGTGTGTTCATGTGTATTCCACAATTCCATTTCACTCTAATATGTTAATATTTCTAGGACTATGATCTATATTTTCTTATGAATCCGGCCTAATGGACTAATAAACATTATGTGATAATTATTGTTTATTATCTTTCATATGTTTATTATGATCTTAAATATTATTATCACATTATTATACCCATGTGATCATGTTTATGCTTACATTTATCCCTTTTTTTCTTATTTATCTTATGATCTCACACCTTTTAATGTTTCAATCACCATTATATGAAGATATATATAATTATTTATATGTCTAAGAGGGTATATTACTTTAAAAAACCCAATATGAGATAATATATCTCAAAATGCACCCGTTTTTAAATTTCCAAGTTTCTAAAGGAACTATACAAATTTTTCCATTGCACATATGTTTGTGTAAATTTTTAAGTAATCCACAAACATTATTTTAATATGAATTTACATTAAGAATGGATCATTATCGTTGGTAACAATGTTATAATTTATTCAACCATTATAACCATGGTTGAGAAATATATAGTAAGATCCCTATGGATATTTCAAATGATATGTCTAGGATGTCTCTATAGTTAAGTATAAGGTTGGGTTAATGTTTAGGACAAAGTCCATTAATTTTGGTAATGATAGAGTGAGTGGATTCCTAGAATTACACTCTGGTATAAATACTAAAATTTAATTTTTTTCCTATTATTTGGATGTACCTTTGGATAAGAAATCCGACAAGGTGTGTCATACCTGACCTGAGTGTAATATGGTATAAGACAATGAGTCATGCTACACACATGATTTGACAATCCCAAGAGAAATGTTTTTAAATTTCACAATCTATTTATGAAAAATAAACAATTATTTAAATGGTAGTTTATTATGAATAACCATGTATAGAATCATGGTGTCCCAGATTAAATAATTAGGTGTACTTATATTGATATCTAATAAGTTTTTCTTCTTGATTATGTTGTTTTCATCATTGAAAATTGTTTCTCATCCACTGGTTTATGGTTTTAGTCAATATAAGGGACTATAAAGAACAAGGTTAACATTTAATGTTTCATATTTGTAATGTATGAGAATTATTGAAATAGAATTTATAAGTAGAAATATGATGACAAATATCAGGATGGTCCATTATTGTTGTTTATTCAATTGATGATAAAGAGACCACAAATGACATGTAAAATACATGGTATGTTCTTCCAATATTATCAAAATTAAATGTAATAATTATGATATTATTTTGGTTGAGGAACCATAAGACATGATTCATATATCATATTATAGAAAAAGTGTATTAAGGGATAATATGATGAATCAAGAGAAATAGATTAAGAATAAAATTGTATGATTAATTTTTGTATCATCTAGAATTCAAAGATTATGATATATTTAAGAGGAATTATATTTCTTATTTAAGTATGATTTTTTAATTAGACATTGAAAAGGATATCATTGACGATGATGAATATATAGAAAATTGATTTATTGGATATTTGATATTTTTAAATAAGAGTATGTAACCCTTAATGTGTTCAAGATTTTGTGAAAATTGTGTTTAGCTTGAATAAATATATTATTTTGTTAGATAAATTAAATTTTTTAGTATCTATAACCTAAAAACTGAAAATTATTTATTAAAAAAGTGGTCTATGCAATAATTTATAGTGTTTATAATGTCTTGGATTTGTAGAATATATCTACTAATAAATAGAATAAGGAGGATTTCCTATTTTCCAAAAGACTTTATAGTAATTTAGGATATTACCAAGATTCAATAAAATAGATCAAGAGGGTATTAACATGTTTGTGATGTGAAAACATGTATACACATGGTGATATATTGGTAATCAATGTAGAGATATTTTATTTTCCATCTTTATAAATTTTAAAATTTTCAAAATTTAGAGGGGTTATAAGGTTAACCATTGGCTATTGATTAAGATGAACATCATATGAATTTTATGGGATTAATGTATTGTATCATGATATAAGGATTTATGGATATTGGATAGCCTATTCTGACCACTTTCTGTCGATGGAAATTTAATACATATGGTATTATATGTCAAGGATCTCACAATATATTTATATATCAGTATTGTTAAATTCAAATTCATTTCATTGAGTAAGAGATGAAGTGGAAATTGATAAAGATAAAAACCAAGGGTGAAAATGTTCAAATGAAAAGTAATAAAATCAAGTATGTAGATATTCATCTGAATGTTCTTCATTATTTGGAAAAAGGACCTCCAAAAAATATGTTTTCTTAGTACCTTAAATTATGATGAATCAAATGGACACCTGGATCCCATCAGATTTATGACTTTTTGATTGTTAGTTTCTCCTAACCATGTTATTTATTCCTCTATATCATAAAATTCAAGTAATAGTTCTCTTCAATTCCTAATTTATCATTTCCTACCTATGTTATCATATTTGTGAAACTAGTTATGACTTACTTTTACACCAATTTTAGCCGTCTTTTATTTTATAAAATTATTTTTTAGTATTCAATTTTTATAATGTGTTTTTCAATGAAAGAAATATTAAAGTGCTAATCCATTGAAGACTTAGAATAATTTTAATGGATAATTTCTTCTTAATTGGGGTATAATGTAACATTGCGATATATTGTGATGTATTTTTTTCCGAAATAATTTAATCTTATAAATATTTCTCATATCACATTACACAAAATTTAGTTTCCTATATATTAAATAACTATATTTGGAATTAATTTACTACATGTAAGACCTATATTTTTTTCTGGTACACATAACACTGTGGTCATCTTGAGTTAAACATAATGCACGGTTCAATTGATAACTTGTGTAACATGAAATTACATGGTTTTTACCAAACTAAATTATATAATTAATTTTATTGTTAAAATAATATTATAGATACTACCTAGAGAATGGAAGGGATGTAATGAATTTGAGTAACTAAATTGTGAAAATATGATATATATATATATATCTAATAAATCTATTGGTTAATAATTTTTAAATGTAACTATAAGAACTATATTAAAATAATGAAATTACATTTTGTGGAAATGTATTTATCTTTATCAAAACATAATTTTACCTTACTAAGTTTAAAAAAACACAATTGATTAATGATTTTTGTAAAATATAGATATAATATATGCATACATTTTTTTTCACTAATCGAACATATTTGAAAGGTATTATATAATTATAAATCCAATTTAATGAATATGTGGATATATTCTACTAAAAATTAAATTGACCCCCTTTTAAATAATAAACCAATTTAAATATAATTTTTCTAACTTTTATGAAATTATATTTTCATATAATGGTCATAATTAGAATAAGAATATAAAAATTAGCTTTTTTTGTTTTTTATATTTGAGTTTTCATTATTTTTTGAATAATAAAAAATAATAGATTTTAATTCAAAACTACTTTTTCATCTAATTAATTAATACGTTTAAATTGTATTTTATGTTGTTTTTAATGCTTAATTAGATAAATGATACATATATTAATCCAATTTAGTTCATTGGAATAAATTTCACATTTAAATTATATAGGAAAACATACATAATTTTTGTTAATTTTTTACTTTAAGAACCTGATTTTTCATCTTGTCTTTTTGATTAAATTTGCGTTAATTTATTCCACTTATATGATTGGAATTAGGGAAAAAATATGTAAATACCTGGAAAATTCGAGGAAAATTTTGTTTCATAAATAATTTGAAGTTTTAAGAGTCCGTGACTTCTGAAGACACTTGATTCTGTGGCCCAGCGTGCCCGAAATCAATTTCCAATGTTTAGATCGAGTATATTCAGCAAACGAATGAGCGGGTTTTACTATCTTTTGAACCGGTTCTCGAAATTGAAATCCGAGGGAACCGATGAACTCGCAGTACTAGTAATTTCTTAAGGGGACCTTTACCACAGTTGTGTTTTAAGTGGGTTGAGAATTATTTTTTGGGGTTTAATTAAGAAGTAAATAAAATTGTTTCAATAGTTTTATCATATTATCCTTGGATGTTAAACCCTTACACGAGAAGTTGTTGGTGGGAACCAAAACCACCCAACATCCCATGTGTGGTTATATGGGAGGTGGGTCCCACACGATTCCCAACCATACAACATCCCATAACCCTCTTTAAACTCCCCCCATTAAACTTGACAACTATCCCATATTTATGAGACCTCTCACCTCCTCCTCTCTCCCACATTAACTCTTGCCGACACATTAATTTGATAAATTCAACCACATCAATTAAATAAATGATGTGGTTTGAAATTGAATTTTAAATTGAATATGATAATAAACTAATAGGGGATACCAATTATTTTATTTGTGGGGGAGGACCTTCCTGGTGTGAAGGATGATTGGGAAGAGCTCTTGAGATTTTGAAGAACACCTGTCCTCCAATGAAGAATGAATTCTCCTCCAATGAAGATCAATGACTCCTTCGATGAAGAATTCCAGTTCCACGAAGAATGATAATGCACCTCTATTCTCTTCTCTGCTAAAAGTGAGGAGACACTGCTTCCACCTTGGATGCACTCTGATGACATCTACGAATCCTCACATTGCAACATCGTCTTCCGCGACACTGACATTCGACATCATTTATTGACATAGGGGTATATTCTTGAAAGTGAATGTTTTCGTACCCCGTACATCATTGGAAATCCTTAATTATATACGACTAATTTCTATTGCTATACGCGGAAGGCACAGGCCGAACGAACATGGCCCGACGACCCCCATCGATCTTGTTTATTATTTTAGAATCAGCAATAGAAGGCAGAGGAGGCATGACACCGTCGCACCGTGATGGGAACGTGGAGAAGGAATATGGAACTGATGCGCCTAATGTGCCGGAAGAACATGTCCCATTTCGCTGGCCACTTCGGCAGAAGAAACCACCGGCCCATCGGCCATCCGGGTGAGGGAAAGCTACAACGCCAGGAGGGCGCCGCACTGGAAAACCGGCCAGCCCGTCGACCAGCCGGGAGGAGCCGGACTGCAGCGCTAGGTGGGCGCCGCACTGTATAAATTTGCGGCCCTCCATGTGGGCCGCTTGAGATAGAAGGCCGACCGGCATAGCCAGCTGGTTTGGAAAGGGCAGAAAATCGGGGGGGGGGGGCTTCAGAACCGCTCGGCCTTCGGGCCGAGCCGGCCTGGCCACGCACCCTGCCGGGCTAGGCCGCGTCACTTCGGGCCGAGCTGTATTTTTCCTTCATATCGGTCCGATGCCCCTATGGAGTCAAACCCGTCAAACTGGGCTAACCTGACCCGTCGGCCCACTGGGCTAAACAGGTCGGGGTTGTTATTCACTTAAACATGAATAACTTATAGACCGCGCATCTGATTGACGTACCATTTATGGAACTAGCACTATTTAGATAAGACAGTCCTTTTGAGATACTATAAATGCGTTTTGGTATAGCTTTGGTAAACGACAAGGTTTGGAAAGAGCGTATTTCCAACCGGGTCCCTGGAGTGGAAAAGGCAATATCTCATAGACCAGACATCCATTTGACGCGTCGTCTATCGCGTTGGGATCCTTTTGATGAGACGGAACTTCGGGATACATCAGCTATAGACTTTTTGACAATTGATGTATCAACCCCTTTTACTCGTGGAGCGGACCCTCCCGAAATCAAGTACGCTGTGTGTAGGAACCCTAGAGCTGGCTGTGACTGCAACGACGATAACGACTATACTGGGATCCTACGTGGGTTCGGCAGCGAGAACAATTGTACTAAGATCCTCTATGGGTTCGACAGTGATGATGACTATACTTGGATCCTACGTGGGTTCGGTAACAATGGTTACTGTACAAGGATCCTACGTGGGTTTGGCAGCGACGACTTCTGTACTTGGATCCTATGTGGGTTTGGAAGAGGATATGATTCATAGGCTACATCTAATCATTTCCACCCTTCTTTGTGAGTAGTATACCTGTGTGTGCTGAGTCTTGACATCCAATCATTGTCATTGGAATGATTGTATTCTTTCCTGTGTGAACTGGATTGTGCATGGGCTCAGATGTTGGATACGAACAGTGATTGATGAGTTAGTTATATGTATAGGCATATATCTAAGTAGATTTGTTTGATAAATCATGATTGTATATTTCCTTTTTGGTTATCCTTTGTGGATTCTGGGTGACCTTCGGGGGTCTCTAGGTCCCTACAAAGTATCGTTGTACTCACACCTGCACGGGAATTGCCCGTACTATGTTGTATTGGTTGCTGACGACAGAGAGCACTGATCGTGGTCGATGTTTGTGGAGCTGGATGGTACATGGAGGTGGACCACCAGGCGGGTTGTACATGGAGTAGACGGACAGACCCAAGGTACCGACGAGACTATCTGTACCCACCCTTCTGGTGGGATTCCCGGAGGACGACTCGGTTGTTGCTGCTTTACTTTTCAGCTATTGTAATTTCTTTCTCAATTGTACTCTACATTCAGTTGGGTTTGTATACTGGCCCATTTACTTTCCAACACTTACTTTTGTACTCATTTTAAATTGTTTTTACTACAGCTTGCATACTCTGTTGTGTTTGTTTACCTATATAAATGCAATGACTTCCCTTTTATTGGGATTTACGCCTTTGGTGCTAGTTTCTAGCTCTTACCCTATGGAAGGCGGGTTTGGGGTAGTCACGGCATGGGCCCTGAGGACGGTTCATGGAAAAGTATTCCATATTTGGAAATATAATAATATGAAATGTAAAATATGTTAAAAATATCTTATAAAAAATATATTTTTGAATTTAATTAAAATTATTTGGAATGATTAAGAGTAGAATTAGATTAATAAGGGACTAAACCATATAATTACCGGAAAAAATGACTTAGTGACTTTTCTAAAATCCATTTTATATACATAGTAATACCTAAACACCATTGTCTCAAATTTGGATAATTATGGGAACCATGTTTCATTGGAAAATGGTGGGTTCAATTCTCCATTAAAAAACACAAAAGAATGCCACTCCTCCCCCACTATAAAGTGGATCTCACCCCTCCCACATTTTTCACACCTCTCATGATCATTGATCAAAAACAAAATTATAAATAAATCTTTCAAAATCACTTAATTAGATTTTTGGTACACCATTTGGAAAGAAACCCATTCAAAAAATCATATTGTGCAAATAAAAATGAGCTACCCAAGGAAGAGGTAACATCATTTCTCAAGAAAATTTATTTTATTTTCTTTCTCAACATCATAGAATATTCTAATTAAATTATTATATAATAATAAAATTATCCGAAAAAATAATTTATTTTTACAATATGTTTTATTGAATTAATTTCACACACTTTGATCTAATTGTTAATAAACACATCATTCTTATTTACGAATAACTACAACCTTACATAATGTTGTTGTTCATTTTTAATTTACTGCTGATAGTAATTGGTAATTATGGTGGAAACATTATTTTTATATGCTATATATGATATATATGATTTATTATCTCTTATTTAACTATTTTAAAACAAATTACATTATAATTTGTATTTTGTTAAGATACAATAATTGATTTTGGGGAAGTGTGGTCTACCACTATCTCAAAGAGATACAATTTGATCAGATCTTACATGGAACATTTTAAAGATGAGTCAAGTCATATTATATGATATTTTTTAACCAATAATTCTAATAGATTTATTATATATATATTTATATCATTTTTATTAATATAGCTATAAAAGGAAACTATGTTAATGCATACATAATGCATATCGTGTCCCTAAATACCATATTCCATTTTATACTTCTATCCTAGATATTTTTTTAAATACATATATAAAAAATAAATATGATATTTATATATTTTTTAAAATTATTTTAATATTTAATTCACTATAAAATTATGAGGTTCAATAACAACAAGTCAAAACATATACGAAAAATAAAGCCGATATTACTTGAAACATAGTATTACCAAAATGTCGTTAAAAATGATAATACAAATTCATAAAAAATATTGACTATTATATGTAACAATATGGTTGTATAATATATATATAATTATATTATATTTATTATATAGGATCTTTGAATGCATATAATGAAATTCAACTCTTATGCAAAAGTATTTGTTGTCTCACTTTTATTTCTATGATACTTATGCTTTATTCACCTATCATTTCTTGAGTATTGTGTATATACTACCAATAAATATATTCAATGTTTTTTCTAGATAAATTTATTGTTATTTAATTTTCCATTTTATGATCTTTATTTCATGGGGTTTATGAGTCAAAAGTTACCAAAATGATAAAGTATTTTTGACTAAATTTTCATTCTTTGAGATACATTCCATATTGTGATTCAATACATTTCATTGGGGAATATGTAATATATTTTAAATGTTATATCATAAATACACTTATTTTCATGATATTTTTTTCTTTCTTATATTTTATTATTTTTATGGAATTTTGATTCATTTTTACTAAAGTCATAATGGTTTATTGCAACAATACCATTGTTTATTTGTATTATTTTATGTTATGATTATATTAATGAAACATTTTGAACCATATATTATGAAATATGAATAATTTTATTACCCTATTTTTTTTAATGTTTAACAAATTATATCTAAAATTTTACACTCTTTGGTACTTATGATTATTCATAAAATGTTTATTTGAAAATATGACACTATTTCTCTTTTTGGTTGAAGATATGTGTTACATCAGAACAATTTTTTATAAAAAATCAATATATGTTTTACTATTATACTAGTATGTTTAAAATATATTTTTATCCATGTATTAAATTAATTAAAATGATTTTCAATGGAATATTTTTTTCATTTTTTGACCTAGTATGTTTTCTTAACTTTTATGGTGAAAAAAAGGTTCTAGCCTATATTATTTGTTTTTATAGAAAATGTTCTTTAATATGAATTTGAGGAACATATATATTTATTAATGCTTTTTTTTCTAAATTATATCAATACTTATTTTTATTACTTAATTGTAGTTTCAATAAATTTTTTTTCATAATTTTTTCACTATTTCATAATGTGACATCGAGGTGCTTTCAAAATAAATGGGTTTTAAAATAATTTCATGGTTCCATTATATTTTTTCAATGATATTTTAGAAGAATTTTTTTTAAAATTATTTTTATTTTAAAATGTGTTCTTGCAAACTAGAGAATTATATTTTCTTCAATTGGATTTTTAAAATAAATGTTCACACTTTCTTTATAAGAGAATGCGTTTCAATATGGTTTTATGAAAATTAATTTCAAATAAATATTACTTCCCTTGAGAAATGATTATGTTGATCTTTCAAAAATAATTCTCCATAAAATAATTCATCATTTTTTATCGATTTATCTTTATTGATGACATTATCCAAGAATACTATTTATTTTATGATTTTTTTATTAATATCATGATTTTTATAAATCCATTACACTCGGACATGTTATATGAATTTGAATCATGTTTCTTATTCTAGGTTATTATTTGATGAAAATATTATGAAACCTATCTATTTTAAACATGATATTATTTGGTTAAATTTTAACAATACCCATTTAATTATACAAGTTATGATATTATATTAATGAAAACTATCTATTTTTATGGGACATGATATGATGATTTTTTATTATATTGTGAAACATGTATGAATGATTTTATTATGCAATACATGTGACCTTTATCCTCCTCCAATTCATTGCATAATGATTTATATCGCATGAGATAATAAAGGGAATTAGATCAATATTATTGATCCACTAAAGAATGGTGGAAGAAACCAGATCCCTTATTAGATAAGGATTGTGACTAGGGATGATAGTGTTTTGTTCCCAATATGTGTAGTATCTATAATGTTGTGATGTTGGGGAATCTTGATCTACGATGAGAAGATGGAAAAAACGATCCATTTCAAGGAAAGGACGTTGACTATGGATAGTGGTGTGCCCCACCAAGTATTTATAGTCCCCATGAAGTTCTAGGAAATGTTCTATAAATGTGTATTTAATTATAGAGAATGATATTAGATGTTTTTGTAAATTCCACAATTCTTGGAATTACACTATTGTTATTATTTCCTAGATAATGAAGTTTATTTCTGTATGATTCCTTCAGTATAAACTACTATTATTTATGACATTATTAATGTTTATGAACTTTGATATTTATTATATGATAATATAATGTTATGATCATGTAATCATTCTATTATAATCATGCTTATGCTTAATTTTTTCCCATTTTCATTCATACTGAGAACCTGGGATCAACTCGTTTCATGGTTCTTTCACTAAGTTATAAAGAATTATTTTATGTATGACATGTCGAAGAGGGGTGTTATACTAAAAGAACATAATGGTAGATAATGTATCTCACTCATGTGATAGTATTTATGTTTCCATTTCCAAAGGCAATAAACTAATTGGGTCTCTGGACATCAATTTGTAAAATGCTTTATGTTTTTATCAATAATGATATAATTACTTTTCACGTTAAGCCTAGGATATTATTTACTTTATCCTCTATTTACTTCTATAATCAATATATGATTTTAAAAATATTTTGAGATATTGTATATATTTACATTTAATCATATAAATACATATAATTGTAAATATAATTATTTATAATTGTTAATATTATTCTTTTAAAATATAAAACAACTGTATCCAGTGTTTTATACCTTGAATATAGGTGTTTATGGACACAGTTTAATGTAGTTACCTTACGTAGAAATGAACATAGTATAAACTATGTAATTTGGACCCTATTTCAAATGTTAGAATTGTGGATTAAGGTGGCTGTATCCACGGTTTAAACAATGGAAATAGGTGTCTATATCTAGTTTTTAAATGTGACCTCATATGGTTATAGGCATGTTATAGTCTCTATAATTAGGTGGATATGGACATAATTTAAACCATGGAATTAAGTGGAAATGGACATAATTTAAACCATGGAATTTTGTTGTTATGCATTACGTTACAATATAATTGTGGTATCCCTTTCCTACAAAATACTTGTGTTTTTTTGGTGTTCTCACAAAAACAATCACCGTGGTTTTATAAAATCAGGGTTATAGTCTAACCTATAGTGATGATTTACAAAAACCATGGCTATATGCTTCATACTTCAATGGTTTTCCAAATAGTTGAAATCATAGTTTGTTAATATGGTGGATTCCTATTTTTGTTATGTTAAATGCACTTTAGAGGATCAACCCAAGTAATAAATCTCTACTTATAACCTCATGAATCTATTATTCATACCACATATATAACTCATTGTAATGAATAATATAATCAACTAATTTTAACCATATAATGTTATAACAACTCATATTAATCATTAATGATCTTATGTAAGAGAGAACTCAATTATTGTACATTGTGGGGATATATATAATTCAATCATTCATGTAATTAAATTTAATAAAAAATGATTAAGTTATAAATGGATATGGACTTTATTATAATTTTAGGACATGTATTCAAAAATTATTACCAATATATAATCTGATAAACTCCCTAAAATTATGTTGTAAAATCATTATATCACTATATTAATGTTATTTAACATTATATCTAAAACTATTTCCTTTCACCTCCATATATGAAAGAACAATAAAACACTCACATAAATACTTTTGTGAAAATAATTTTAAATGCAATCTACATTGAATAATGTTGATATTGAGGAATCATATTCATTAAGTCCAACTAATTGAACCTATATTTGATCTAATTAACATCAAAACATAAAATGTTATATTGTTATATTCTATTGTCTACATGGAACTTTTTCGATGTTTAAAAAAATCAATCTTGGAACCCTTTCCATCAAAAGTTTCACCTGAAACATTCAATAATTAGTAAAGATATTTACATTGTCAAATTATCATATTATCCTAATATCTTTAGGATAATGTTATATCCAATTTTTTTTCCATAAAATTGAATTTATTTACATTTATATTTACTTCCATACTTAATTTTTTAGGGATTCTAAGTGAAATTCTTCATGTATTGGATGGTGTAAGGACCACAACTCCTGTAACCCAAATTTGGAGTGAATATTATTAAATTAGAAATATTCATGAAATAATATTGAAATGGAACTAACAGGTTACTAGTCTAGGTAAAAATATATACATATATTAAATTAATTTTACATTTTAAAACATAAAATAAACACATTCTATTCATTAAAATGTCATTATTCCCTTAAAATATCAAATCATATCTATCACAAAACACTTATTGTGGTCCATGGTAAAAACAATAAGAATGTGGTGAGACCATAAGCACATTGAGAGTAATAGTATAGTGAAATATATGATTAATAAATGAGTATAATAAATATTTTAAGGTAATTTACACAAACACATTAGAGTTAATCAATAACATGAAAATGATATGGAAGTAATAAATGAATATCAATTAAAAAAATAAATAAACACATGATATTGATACATCTACATGGATATTCCAATTAACTCAATAATCACATTGATATCAATAAATAATCCCATAATTTAAGAATGAATAATTATAGATATCGGAAACATACTATCAAGAACTTTTATATGGTAGATTGAAACTAAGAGTAAAAATTCACAAAATATGGCCAAATGATTTTTCTCATCATAGTTGTCAAATTAGTGAGGGGATATCAACATCCAATACCCATCATTCACATAATAATTTTATTTCTATCTACATATGAATTGGTTTTATCATAATCACCATAAAATGTTTTATTAAAAAACAAACATACAAAAAGTTATCACATACGCCAATAAAAAACATACTCATATACCATCAAGTGTAATATGATGAATGGAATTAAAATTTCAATTTCCCAGTTAAAATAATCCTAAGCAGTCATATTAAATAATTATAATTATATCAATAGAATATATCTCTAGTGGACCTTAAGTATAAAAAGTGTTCATTTCATTGATGAATGGAAAAAAATTAAAACTATCAATAAATATAATTGAGTAAAACCACATTTTTGAAATTTTCCTATGAAAAAATACCACAAACCATTTTGAGAACGTATTTATTTTAAAATGACCATTTTAACTATAAATTAATATTTATATCCCTAAGTGGTCATGAATCTTGAAAATTCCATTCATGGTATAGATTTTGAAACAAATGTTCCTCATATTTTTTTGGTAAAATCTAAATAATAATTGTTTAGAAAATGAAATAAATATTAAATTAATTTTTCTTTTAAAAATTCATAATTAATTTAAAATACAATTGATAATCAATTTCCTGTATTTTCCAACCATTTTTTAAAACATTTTTATATAATAGAGATTTTTACAAAAAAGCAATTTCACCCAAAAAAAGAGAAATAATGTTTCAATTTCATAAAAAATGAATGTGGTTATATTATTTGAAAATTTAAAAAAAACCAATTTAGATGATAATAAATTTGATTTAATATACTATTACATATTAATTGCACAATGGGTTACATAAATGTATATAAGATGGAATAATGATACGATTTTGAAATAAACCCTTTAAAATTTGGTATCTTCTGAATTATAAGCCCCATAAAAAAATAACATCAAATTAAAATTTAAATACAATTAATATAGATATATTAATGATATAACATATCAATGGGTAATTATATAAACCCCAAAAAATAAATTTAATGTTAATATTGTATCTCTCTCATCGAACTAAAAGAGGGATTAGAAACTCTTACATATTTTTTGATTTCCTTTATATGTGTCTAAAATACATGATTAATGAATATATATTTGTAATAAATCTATTAATGAACCAAAATAATACATATGTAACTATATATGAACTTCTTATAACATTTTTTCACTCTTCTGTTAATAATATTTCATTATTTTTCATATTTGGGAGATAATTGCCTTATTTTCTCATTTATGGATTGTTATGAAAGTTCTATTTCATTTTCATAGGATATAGATACATTATCTCTAGAATAATATTAATATTTTAATTATTTCATTTCATTATAAACAACATTACAAATGTTTTTGAAAACTGGACATTGAAATTGAATCACATCCATTCATGGAGATGGAAGGATGTACATACGCATGTTGGTTGATATCACTCCCTTTATTGGTTAAATGGTAAATAATTGACTGATATATTAATTTTCCATAAATTATTCATGTAATATATATCTCATATATTTATTTAGGTTTTTATTTTTACATTTCATTTAAATCATAATTCAAAAACGAATCTCATTGATTTGAGAGGTGATAAATTCTCGTACAGATAAGATATATTACAACATTTTTAATATATTGAAAATTAAGAAGGTGTATGTGATTTTAAATGTAATAATATATTATTATATGAAAAATAATATATATACATGAAATTCAACATTATATCCAACCATGATATTTTTTATCAAAAAAAAAGTTATATCAGTTTGTGAAATGGTAGTTCATTGTACACACGTTTTAAAATTTACATTCACGTTAAATAAAAGTGTATATGGATAAATATTATTGAATTAACATGAAATTTATAATTATTTTACAAATAAGGGATTTATAATATTCCATATTATGTGAAAAAAATTGAACATTGTAAAAGAATGATGAAAGTGAATGTGCTTAGTGAAGAAAATTAGAATCTGTTAGAGAATCCATTTTTTGATATCTTCTTTAGGATTATGGGTTGCATTTTTTGGAATAATGTATGATATATAATTAGTATATGATTATTGTGGATATATTTTGGTTGTATTGGTAATGAAAAATGACATTAGAGGTGCGAATACGTGAGAGGAGTGAGTTCCCTTTTATAACTGATGAGAGAAATTTTTTTATATACCCAAAACTATTAGATAAGGGGGAGTCACACTAACCCCAAGTGAATATGAAATTCATACTTAATATATTTTAGGGATATTATGGTAAAAAAGAACATAATCCTCATAAAATAAAATATTTATTAGAAATGTTATCCATTAAAATTTAATTTTATCAAAATTATCCAATTTAGTTTTCAGGAATGTAAATAGGGTTTTTAACCCTGAAAAATTATAAATTAATAATAAAAATGTATCCTTTATAGATATAAATATTATAAATATTAAATTATATTTATAAAAATTATTGTTTTATTGAGTGTAATAGTAATTTTATTATAAGAAAAAGTAATGCTCATGCTGTTATTTTAAACATAACCTCTGTAAAGTTTTTTTTAATATTGTATTATGTATTATGATGAAAAATTAATTTAAACATTTTATATAATATTAATTAAAATTATTCATAATATATATATACATCTATATTATTTTATGAAATTGAACATAGATAAGAAAAAAAAGTAATTTAGATATTTACCCATAGGAATGATAAAGAAAGAGATTTATAAAGATATGATTCTCGTGTGTATTGAAATTTTTAATTCTAAAAGGAAATATGAAATTTATTCCAAAAATATAAATTATAAATATAATATTATAACTAATATAAGATTAATATTTCATAATTTATGAATCAAAATTCAACATATAATTATTTAATATAAAATGTTTTTTCACAAAAGAACCAATATTTTTATGTATTCATCACGAAAATTATATATTTTTGGAAAAGTATCAAAAATTATATCGGAGTCTATTTTGAAAAAAATATTGGATGAATAATATTAATTTGGTAAAAATAGTTTTAATAATTTTTAATGAATTATTTTAGAGTGTGTGTGCATTGTAAAATAGCTCTTATTTTATAAAAAAATTTATTACCAGAAATAATATCATATTCATTTAAATTTCTCTTATATTATTTATAATAAATAGAAATCAACATAATTTATTTTATAAATTTTTAAATGATATAATTTTTATAATTATTTATTCATATTGATACCCAATAATACAATGTCTAACATATAATTGTATGTTATATTACAATTCAATTAGTCATGGGGTTGTGTATGGAGAAAGCTAAAGTAGAGATTAAATGTAAAGAAATATATTTCATGGGTAATTTATGACTGGTTTTTTATTTCATAAAATCTATATAACATAATTTCGTGGTTTTAGAATATTAGGGGGTAACTTTTAACCACTATTAAATGTATTGACTATTCAAAATATATTATTGGTATTAATAATAATGGGTTTGACATTAGAAAATATTATTATTAGATACCCACATTTTATAATGGTTTAACAAAAACCCCTTGATAAGATATTAATGGAAGTTTTATGGTCACCTGTAATAATACATAAATAGGTATCCTAATGGGATATATATGGTGGGATGTAAATATATGGACATAGAAGAAAAGAATAAATAATTATGGTGAGTGATACAGATCTCTGAATATGTTTCTATATTACAACTGTTGTACATAAATATTCAAGGGAGATATTACTAAGACTAAAATGGTTATATCCTAAAATATTAAAAAAGTGGAATATAGGTTTTTTGTTGGAATACATACCTTTAACACTGGACTTGGAAACTAATAGGTATAACAAAAACAATGTACTGCAATATAAATAAGAGATAAAACTACTTACTAAATATTGGTATAGGGAAAACTTAGGTAAGGGTCCCAATAAGAGTGGGTAAATTGTATACCAATTAAAAAAAACAAATATAAAAATAAATTAATTATTATAAATGTGTGATACTATTAAAAATTTAAATGAAAAAGGCTAATCCGAAATATGATTGTTGAATATAAAGGAGGGGTGAAGGGTCCTTACATTAAGAGTGTGATTCCAAAATCCTATGAAGAGCATATTGGGTGCATAGTATAACTTTGGTAGAAATCTTGAGAGGAGATTAAAGAGTTAGGATATTATCCATTGTGTTGGTTGAATATATATTTTATATTGTATGGGTTTATATATAATCATATAATGGAGTTCTTTATTATTTCCCACACATAGGTTGTGGACTATATACTATAAAATAATAGAATAAAACCATACCATCTTTTTCCAATGGTATCAACCAAAGAGAGTTTTTTCTATTTATTTTATATGAACTTGGTCATATATTATTAAAATATAATACAATGATGATGTGTAAGTGATTCATTTCCATAACGAAATGACTTCAAAATATAAAAATATAATATACCTTTGTGATGATTCATAATGGATTTATAAAATTTGTAAAATAAATAAACAATCACATTATTTTGAAGGGTCTGATTAATCTTTTTCATTTATAAATTTTATAGAATTTATTAAATCATGTTTGGTTAGCAATGATGTCATAATGTTCATTGTAAATTTATACCCTATTTAATTTTTACTAGAGAATTCTATTATCTCATATAATTATAAAAAACTCACAATATTATGTTGTTGATGTTTTTATCCAATTATAATAATTTTTTATAAAATTAATATTCTAAATATATACATTTTCACATTTAATAAATAATTTACATAAATGTAGTAACTGTGGATTTTTTTTACAATAAAACTTTTCCGATACTTATAATATTTAGATTTGACTTCATAAAAACTAAATTATCAATTAAATTTAACAAAATATTTTTATATTATAATTTTATTCAAATATTATATATTTTGAAGAATAAACATTTTACAAAAAATTAATTTATTAATTGAATTTTTATATTACATTACAATATAATAGGTACATTATCGCATCGAAATATAATTTCTATCAAATTGATTACCTAATAATTTATAAAGTAAAAATTGTAATAAATTGATGTGATAATAATGTAAATGATATGGAAATATATATATTAATACTTTTAGGGTTACTTTGTTTCTAGTATTTTTTAAACTATTTTTACCTTTAATTAACCTTTTTTCTTTTACCTTGGTAATTAATATTTACTACCTTTACTATTCATATTGTTCAATATTTCATATTAACAAACTAACTAATATTAATTGTGTTTATTAGTAATATTTAATGAATTTAATCATAATAAATTGGTAATGGTAGATGAATTTAATTTGATATGAAACCCAAAATCAAGATGGATTGTAGTTTTCCAAAATACACATTCTAAAGAAAATGTTGTTTTAGTTAAACTCTATAACTAGTAATATTATTAAAATTCAATTAAATTTGTAGATATAGATATATAATATAATTTATTTCATTAATATAATTTCTCATTAGTTGTTTTCTTAATTAATAAAAAAGAAGTAATATTATTATTTCTAAATTTGTTTTTTGAAAAAGAAGTTTTAATCAATAATATAAACTAATTCAATAATATGGTTTGTATATTTTTTAATTAAAAATAGTTTAATTAAATATAAAAAAATAATAACTATGTAAACATAAAATAAATTAATGATAAAAATTAATTAATTTAACAAATGAAGTGATAATTTTATATCAAAGTAATATTATTCACTATTCACTGAAAAATATATATTTTTTGAAAAAATATAACATTTAAACACAAAGTAATTTTTTTATATGATGGCATACAAATTCTTACTAGTTTTATAATTTTTTTTAAAAATTTATATAAAATGAAAAATTAGTTTTTTAAAAAAATTATTTTTGATGACATCATATTTTAAAAAAACTATACAAAAAAATGATTGAATATCTATTCGTATATTATCAATATACTTAGGTAATATATATCATATTATTTATTTAATCATACCCTTTTTACGAAATTTAATGGAAGCATTAAAATAACTATTTTGAAATAATCATTGATTGTCAAGGTTTCATGTTGTTATCACAAACACTATCGAAATGGTTTTATATTTTAAAAAAAATATAAGAGTTGAATTCTTCCCCCTGTTAATAAATTTTTTTCCCTCAATACACATTACCTAAAAAATAATTTTTTTTGAAACATACAAATATATTTTTTGAATACCCACATCAAAATAATGTTTAATAAAACAGCCACTAGAAATGAGAGAAAATGAATATATGGTGGTAATCACATAAGTAGGATTCCATGTTTGAGAAAATTAATGATAAATGAATACATTTACATTTAATATAAAATTATTACCAAATTAATAATAGATTTCAATATATAACATGGTCAGGTTAAACTCAATGACCTCAAAACAATAAATTTTTAATGCCTGAAATTACCATCGATTCATCAGAAATGATTGCAATATGAAAATATTTTTGATTCATTAATATTTGTCATGAATTATAGAATTAATTTATGGCAAATTATATAAAGATAAGAAAATATTCATTATAATTAATTTTAACATAAATATAATCATTTCATAGAAACAATGATAACTTAAGATGATATTATTATGCCTCGATCACTAGAATAAACATTTAATGAATCACAAAAATAAAAAACAATAACACGTTATTTCTTCACAATTTATCAAAACTGAATTTATTTTATTTTTGTATTAAATTACATTAATACATCATTTTCAAGAATTCCAAAATTAAACTATAAGGATTAACAAATATAATTCTTTAAAAACTCTTTTACACATATCACCAATACCCTTGTGATTAAAGAGTTGTTTAACATAAATTTTTATCATATATATTTCTTCTAACTCATACAACAACCAAATGGATTTCATATAATATAATAATAATGGGTATATATACACCAAACTAAATAGAACATCTCCCAAATAAACTTAATCACCATGAAATCCAAGAGATATGATCCATTATTTTTTCCAAAAATATACTTATTCATGCAACCATACATCACATATATCGTATGATGTTATATCAATTATATAAAGATTTAAAATAGAAATATCATCCCATAACTCTTTAGGTTTATCAAAAATTAAAACACCTATTATGGGTTATAAATCCCGCAAGCATGTTATTTATTAAATAAAACTTTATCACTATATCAGTTTTTTATTTTATCTGTACTATTCATCATATACATACGGTACATAAAAAAAGTATATTATGGAGTAATCCATACATATTTCATGATTCTTATATCAATAAATTAATTATTATAATACTTCTATATAATTCTCAAATACCAGAACATTAAAACATTAATAATTACTCATCAATGATTTCCATATCAAAGGTTATTTCATATTTTATGTTTTAATAATTAGATTATGGAAATGACTTGGTACCTCATATTTCCTTATATTAGCTATAATAAAAGAAAAATTAAGAAGTGTTTCTATTAAACTATTAATCATGTAATAAAGAATCAAATAATATTTAATGGAAAATTGACATGTATTTCATTAATATATGAATTTATAGTTGTTAATGTAAGCTACTAGTTATCCATTTAATATCATAGAATCATATGCAAATTTATTCCTTTAAAGTAGTAAATAATTATTTTGTGAGTTTAGTAGAGTGTACCCCATGGTAGGGCCAAACCAGATGTGTGGAAAGGATTTTTTTCAGGATGTAGTTCCAAAATCATGTCTATCTTAGTGTGGTGTTTTTATGATTTACCCCTATGTACATTTCTTCTAGACTAACATTCACTTATAATATCCAATCATGGATGTATATTCAAGGAAACCACTAACTCTATAATTTATAGAAAATTTAGTTTTTTTCTTATGTTTAGCCTTATCCTAAAAGATTTATATATAGTTTCCAAATCATAACTTCTAAAATATCTAATTCTCCCTTCTATAACAAATTTGGAAAAAAAATCATTTTTATACATTGATTATTGATTTATTACCAATGATTACAGATTATTCAAGACGAAACATTGAGGAGTAATATGTATTGTGGAATTATTTACATTTAATAATAACATATAATAGGGAATACATCTCAATTATTGAAAACATCATTAACATGATGCTAATATTATATCATTATTGAATCAAATTGAGATACCCTGGGTACATACATAATAAATGGTGTTCCATAAAGCCTTGTATGGTAATTAAAGATGAATAAATGAAAGAAAATAATATATGTTAAACAATATGAATTCCAATATGGAATAAAATGATTGATAATCCAAAACATGAACAATTAGGCATGTTATATCATGATAACATAAAAGTAACAAGGGATCTTTAGAAAAAACATAATGAACTATATCATAAACATAGTTCATGGATAGCTACAAAGTTATAAAGATGGATAAAGTCCCATGATAGACCATGTTCACTAATTAATACCTCTTATGATATCCCATGAGACTAAAACAATACTCAATTCTTCGAGGAACTATAAAATTTTGGACTTAACCAACTTATTCTTTTCATTCTCATGCTTTATTATTCCACATCTATCAATAAACATTTAGTCATTTATTGCCATAATTTAATCAATAATAATGGATTGTATAAAGAGTAAATGAAGGTACCCAATTGAATAAGTATATGTTCATGAAGTTGAACACCATTGAAAGGAAATAGGAATGAGTATTCAGTAATCAAATGTTCATTATGAAAAATTGCAGTGAAATTTCAGCATCATAATTGTGGCATATAAATGATATTAGAAGGGATTAATGAGAGTGAATGGGGTATCAAATTTTTTCAAAAAGAAAATTACTATAATGGGTATTAGAAAGAAAATATACCTCCATAAATAAATTTTAAAAACAATTCATAAGATAATGTAGACACTTCAATAAATTGGAAATGAAGAAGATTCTTTACTTAATTTTGGCATGGTGAAGTGTGCACATAACAGTTCAAGGGAGTGACCAGTAATAGTGAAATGGAACTATAATCACATTGATTAAATAGAATATGTATTATGTATATAGAAAACATAACACATAGATGAAAAAACGTAATATAAGAGTCCTAACCATAAATATTATCTTGAATGAAAAGAAGGGTGGAAGACCCCTCAGTTAATTTTGACATAGAGAAGGATTAGGAAAATTTTATGATTATAGAATATAAATGGTAAGTAATTTTTATAAAATAAACTACACAAGATAATGGTAATTATAAATTATGTTATCACATTTTCAATTGAGAACCCAATGGCTACTTACAAATATGGTTCTCTAATGGAAATGAGTATATAGAAATGTCTTTCAAAATTTTAGGATTGTAATATGTGTAAATAAAGGTTCATGATAGAAATTAATGAGTAAAAAATGGGTACCTCATCCCATTTTGATAAAATTTACAGTTGTATTATTGTAACAAAACAGACCTAAACACCATCAAATATATGTAAAGAGGCATAATTTAAATGAATCACTTGAATAAAAAAAGAGAGATAATCTATTCATAATATTTTAATATAGTAACATCATAGGTGATGGTAAAAATGAGAGAATCAAAATTCTCTATGATTAATAAATAATAATGATATATTATGTGAATTTTTAAAAATTATTGAAAACATATCCAATAAAAATTATAAAGCCTAATTTAAATTGCAGTGCATGAATTTAAATAAGGGGGTAAAAGTACCTTACGTTGAGAATTTTATTCTAAAAGATAATTTAGAGTTTCTAGGGATCCTGGTAGAACCATTGGAGGAATTGATCGATTTTAGGTTAGGTTTATAATTTCATAAAAATATATTTATTATAGCTAAATGAGTGATTTGGTGATTTTATAGTGGAAACGAGAGAGGAGTTTTTTTAATTACCAAACTTAGGTTTTGGACAAATTTAATAAAATAATAAAATCACAAAACATTCTTGGGTTTTCTCCATTTTTCAACTAAATAGTCTTGTTTTTAATTATTTTATACATCCAAGGGATGAAATTATTAAAATATTACCAAAGATGATGTGAAAATTTCTCATTTTCTTAAATAAATGATTTTTAAATTTTAAAAGATAATATAGATTTTTGGGGATTTATAAATACTTTGAAAAATTAATGAAATTCTCTTAAAATAACATTTGTTTATTTTCAAAGAATATAATATTTTTGTTTTATCATTTCAAAGAATAATTTTTATCATACTGATAAGTTAATCATTTATAATGTAAATAAGTATAGAATAAATATAATTACAATTTCATTGAAAATGAAATATAAATATTCATACAATTTTGGTTTTTTCTAGTCATTGTTTAATTGTTTTTAACTTTATTTATCCTTTTTAACATTTCTCATGGAAATTAATATTTACTTCAATTTATATTCATTTTTTAACAATTATTTTGACCATGTAACCTATTATTAAAATGATTATTTCATATATATAATCTAATAAATCAAAAAAAAATTAATATAGGTTTAATAATTTAAATTAATATGTAACCCATAGGAATAATGGAGAGTGATTTTTATAAAAATATTTTTTATGGAAATGATGATTTTTTTAACTCAATAATAAATAATCATCATTATATGAATTAAATTCAAAAATATATTCATATTATATTAAAATTTAATCATATAATTTCTCATTATATGTTATTTTAATTAATAAAAATTGATAAGCATTATTCATTTTAAAATAGATTTCTTGAAAAATGTGTTTTTAATCCTAAAAATAATATTATAGTAAAATTAGGTACCAGTATTATTTTAATATAATAAAATTAGTTAAATATTATTAAATAATATATTTTTTACATTGAAATTAAATGAAACTAAAAAATAATTAATTTATCAAATGAAATGAAAAATTTATATAAAAAATGTTTTCTCTATTCACAAAAAATAAGTAGTTTAAATAATAAACAATTTCACCTTAATTTAATTTTGGTATGATGTTATCAATAATGAAGTTATTTTTATAAAATATATTTTCTAAATGTTCTATAAAATAATTATAATCATTTTTTCCAAAGAAGAAATAAAAATAATATCTAAAGAATTTATATTATTATGGAAAATTTGATATTAAAAAATGTTTATTAATTATTAACTCAAGATTATAAAGTATATGTAGAAAATTTATATATTGAATAAAATATTTACACGTACTCATATTCTAAAACATAAAAGTAATGTTCAAAGTGTTATATTTAAATAATAATTATTTTTTAGATGTATGTTGTGTATCATATATACCATAAAACATAACATTAAAATTATTTAATATAGGGAAATAAATTTCATATAAAAGAATTAAATATTTTTTCCTAAACATTTAATTAATTAGAAAAACACATTCACATTTATTGTAAATTTAATTTTCGTTTGTAATCAAGGAAACATGAAGAACTATTTTTGAAGAGTTTTACATCATCTCCCATGTAATAGTTCATAAGTAAAAACCTTTTATGACATATAACATTAAATAACTATGATAATTACCAAGGTAAATCAAAAATAATAAAATTTGATCTCATATAATTGGTAAGAGTAAAAAAGGGAAAACCTAAAATTTACATGAAAATATGCGTTTGAAAGTAAGATAATTACAAATGACAACCATTCACTATATATCATTGTTCAAAATCATGAGTCATGGAATAAATATTTTCCATTATTAATACATAAATCATAATAATGTTATATAACACTATCCATGAGAAAATAACATTGGAATAATAAACAAAAATATGGCATAAACGTTATCATATAAAATTATTTTCATATTAGTAAATGCTTATTTCTATAGAATCATAATAGATGAATTTTACTCAATATATCATCATTATATTCATGGTTAACTATAATTACTATCATAGTTGGAAATATACATTAATAAAATCAGTTCAATCAAAAGTATATTTCTATTTATCACATGACATATCATTTTTTACCAGATTTTTTGTAGGGATATATTGTTGTCACCCATAATGAATATCAGGAATATGTAAAATACAAGATAATAAAAAATTAACCATATCAATACAAAATAAAATAATTTGGTTTCATAATAATTTCATCATAGCATATGCTGTGGAAAATAAATATTCTTCATGATAATTTAACTTTTTTATCAAATCATAACTCATGTAAAAATAATTCGGTTTCATAATATTTTTATCATGGTATAACCAGTGGGAGTGGAATATTTTTAATAAAAGACATGTCACAAAAATATAAAAAATTCATATTAATAATTATAATTTTATCCTCATAAAATATCACTAGTTATGATTTAGAAACATAAAAAGGTGTACTATTAGATGGAATCAATTTTGAATGATTTAGAGGAACATTTATTCTGTAAAATATAATTTTACTTTGGAAAATAAAAAACTAAAAACTAATCATTAATTAAAAATATTTAAAAGATATTTTTTGAAATTAATTTTTGAATCATATAATGGAACTAATATAGAATATTTAAATATTTTCATGAGGTAAAATCCATTTTTATCAGGAAAATAAATTAAAACAAAAAATAATTAAAAATAAATTTCTTTAAAAATATCATTGAAATCATATATTAAATAATTTAAATATAATTTACCAAACATATTTAGTATAATATCCTTTTTACTTTTAATAGCAAATTCGATGAAATACAATATTTTTAAAGTTATGTTGTCTTCTAATTAACATGGAATTATATAATAAAAACACTAAAGATAATATTAAATATTTCATGGTGAAAATATATTTTAAACAGTTAAAAACAATTTTCAATTAATAATAAAAAAAATCAAACTTTTATTCTTGGAAAATAACATTGGAGACAAAAAATGAAGCTTAAAAGATCATTTCGTTAATTTCAGAGGGAAATAGCCTTTCATATTTGAATAATCAATTTAAAACGTCATACATTTTGAAATTTATTTTATTTGAGAATATCCTTTTAACCATATAAAGGTACTATAAAATAATATAATCTTACTGATGGTAGTAAAATCTACTCATTTCATAATTGTTAAAAAAATAATCCTTATATATTTGTGGTAAAAGCCAAATATGAATTGTTTTTAAAAATAACATAATGATAAATTATTGAAACACAATGTAGAAGGTGAATCATGGGTAATAATTAAATAAATTATAATTTTTAGAATGGTTAAAAAAATTGAAGGAATTTTTAAAAAATATGTATTTGGATAAAAAAGGGTTTTCGACAGAAGAGTGTAATAAATACTATTTTTATTTAAACAAATACATTGAACCTTTCAGTACCTAAAGAGTCTAAAACCAATGTAATACTTGTATTCTCATATATTCTGGAAAATTTTATTTCGTTTATTGAGTGATGTATCGTAATATTTCATCATCAGAATTATAAATGAATAAAATCTTGATATATGGTGAGATTGTATCTTTAAACCATTACCAATTTGGAAACATGGAATCATAATCTACAAGAAATATTAAAATTAATTGAAATATTAAATATAAATAGAATTAATGAATTGATATTAATAGTTAATGTGGTTGTATATAAATACACTAAAATATATGAGCTGCATAACATAACATATCTATCCACGAATCAAAATTAAGGCAAAAAATAATAAAAATGTAAAAAAAATTAATTTAAATCCAAAATATAACATAAAAACCGTGAATAAAATATATAGTAATAAAATATTTATATTCATGGTATAAATTCACAACGGTAAAGTATATACACTATAAAAAAGAAAGTGGGGAATATGGAATACATCTCATACAAATAAAAGAGATACTATTATTCTAAACTGTTACATCTCGAATTCCATTATATAAATTAGAAACATGTTTATAAAACAATATTTGGTTATTATACATTTATTACAGAATATATATATGTAAATATATATGTCATAATATATGTTATTTACTTATGAAATTTTTTCCAACTTATAAATTATAAATTTTAAAACCATGTTTAGGAAAATAACTACCTTATTTTTCAGTTATTTGGTTATTTTTATATATCGGGTCATTTCACTTTAATGATTTAACTATAATCTCAAAAACATTTACCATGATATTAATATCATATATATTATTTAAATATATATTATTATTAATCTATAAACGTTCTAGATAGAAAATTAAATACAATATTCATGGAGACGATGGGTCATACATACACATTAAAATTGCTTCAATTAAAAAGAAGGATGAAAATAATGAACTATAAAATTTTAATTACAATTAAATATTATTTTTTATTTCATATATATAATATATATTGATTAAATTTACCATAATTACCTTTCATTCAATCAATTTGTGTGAAATGAATCAAATCGCTTCATGTGGTGATAGACTACCCCATGAATGATCAAAATTATCATACCCCTACAGGATGGAATGCTATAAGGACTACAAGATATAAATAATTAATAACTACAATTATGTTAAAAATAACATATATATTTATTTAATAATTCTTTTTAACTATTTAAATAAAAATGGAAATGGAAAATAGAACACATTGGTTTACGAGGCAACAATCCATCTTACACACTAGAAACACAATTGTTATTCGATGGGTTGGTAGATAATAATGATGTTGTAATATTATAATTTTATTATTATAATATATAAATATATCTATTAATTTAATACTTCATTATATATTTTCATGAGAGGTGGTGATTGAAGCTGAATACCAGTGATTTATGAGGTTGTAATCCTATGTACACAGGAATGATGATTTCATATCAAATTTTATGGAAGATGAAATATATTTATATCATTAAATTAAAATAATATCATCTAATTATATGGAATAGAATGGTATTTTTATATATTAATTATTGAATAATATTTTTTAGAATTAGAGTAATAAGTTATAAAAAAATGTATAGTTAAAAACATTACTTCATCTCTACACAAACACATTAGGTTTAACATCTAGATAAGATTTATTATATAAACCATTCCACAAGGATGTGGGAAGTGATACAAGAAATTTAATTTTTATATGTAATTTCAGGTCCAATGGATTCTATGCTATCAGAAAGTTAGATAAGTGGTGATATTTTATAAATGAGGTTGGTGGCACACTTGTAATTATTTGAATGAAAATGGTGTACTTATGTTTTGACTAGACCAGTGGCTTTAAATTTGACCATTATGAATATTTTAAAATTAAAGGATCAAAATATGACTATAAAATATATTTTATACATGTTTGTATGTAATTTTAACCCTTATTATTAAAGTACAACCCAAGTAAATTCATTTTTAAGAAAAATGTAATAATTAGTTATTTTATAATTAATTAAGATAAAAAACTTATTTTACCATATTAGATATGATAATTTACAATTATTAAAAATATTTATTAAATTTTAAAATATTAAATTAATAATAGAAGAAAATTAAATTTTAAAATTAAACCCGCTGGGATAATGAGAAAATTGGGGTTTCAACAAGATTATTTTTAAAGTAAATACTAATTTTATATTCTCAATAAGAATAAAGAACATAAATATATAAATTCATATAAATATTAATTGATTTATAATAAATATATTTCATTTCTTTCATTTATTATTTTTTAAAATAAATGAACGAAGATAATTATTAAATATTTTAAAATTGTTTTTAGAAAACTCATGTTTTTAAAATGAAAAATAATCTTGTTCTAAAATCTAATATAATGTGGATTAAAAAGTGATTAATCATATTTTATATTACAAAATTATAGTTATATTAATTTAAATACATTTCAATAAATGATATCAATTTATATTTACATTATAATTTTAAATTAAATAAATTTTTTTACAAAAAAATATGAATTTTTCACTATTAACTAAAAACAAATATTTTTTTCAAATGATACAAAAATTACACCATAAATAAATAAATAAATAAATATATTTATATTTTAAATTCAGTTTTATATATTAAAATTTTCTAATTAATTTTTATGTATTTTATATTATTTTATGTTTACAAAATAAAATAAATATTTTTTTTTGGAAAATAATATCTTAAACAAATATATTGACTACAAAAATTAAGTAATTTTGAAACTATTTTATTTACTCTTTAAACCCATAAAATTAATATTTTATCTTTTTATTACTTGTTATGTAGTAATGTGTAATGGGTATGTAGTAACGATCCTATTTGAATAATAATATTAATATCTAATCACAGTTTGTTAAAACAGAATGTTGAATTTAACACATGCTATCAAAAAATTAAATTTATTACAAAAGTATATTTCCAAAAAATAATATGGAATTACAATTAAATGGAATTTATTTGATCCAAATTTTATATCGAAGAGAATTATTTCCACAACATAAGTGGATCTATTTAATTATTCAAAATGTAATTTAGAATAACATATTTTCATATTTGGGGGTAATTTTTCAAAAATTATATAATTTGGTATATATAATTTATATTTTTTTGAAAATTTTAGAAATCACTATAAGTAAAATATTTCCAAAATAACATTCAAAAATATTTATAAACTATTATAAAAAATTAATATATTAAAAAAATTAACAAATTTATGTGTACCATGCTATAGAAACCCTATTCTTCCAACTTGTATCTACCTATTACCGTTATGTAGATACATATTATAAGGGTGAAATAATTTTTATGAAGCCTAAATAATGGTAATATTGATATTATTTTTACATTTCCCAATATAAAAACCATTTGATAAAGGTAATATTAATGTTACCTTTATAGACCCCCCTTCACATAAAGGTATTACACATATGCAACCCCATTATGCATGGGTAGTTAGAAATTTTAATATGATGCTAAAGGTAAACCTTAGGGACCATTATTCATCATTTATAATAATGTATATGGCTATGTAAGGAGTTAACCTTACATAAACACATATGTTCTAGGGTTATAAATAAATTCAAAACCCTTAAAAATGGTATTACACTTGTACAGTAGATCATGTAAGTGACTTGAATAACGAAAAATCATATTTACCATTACATAACACTTATAAACAACCACATGGTGGTACATGTGATTATAAATTTGTATAACTATCTTGGTAATAGCATATTACCATTATAGAATAGATTCTTTAAAGGTATAACATTTATAAAACATACCTAAATAAGGCTAAACCATATTTACCTTTACACATAACACATTAGTGTCAGTAATCTACAAAGTGTTTGTTAAGAGTGTTCAACATATTTATTTGAAAACTAGCTACTCAAAGATAAAAAAACCTGTAAAAACTTACTCTAATACCAATAATGGGTTTCACATGAACATATTATGATTTTTAGATATAAAATAAACCTTAAAACATAGATGATCTGTCTTCCAAATTATTAATATGTGAATAAAATGAAAACCAAGTACCCAAAATATATGAATAATCTATGTCTAATTATTCCTTCCATAGAAAATTGTTATGGAATACAAGGAGGATCCATGAATGTAATAACCCTTTCCCTGAGGGAATACTTTGGAAACATTGATGACCACTCAAATCTTGGGGATAACAAAATGTAAAAAGGGTGCTAACACTTTCATTTTTTGATGATAAACAACTGTATGAGATGATTATATATTTAAATATTTATACACAAAATAAAGTAGGGTCTCATCCTCTTATATAGGTCATGCCTAGGGCACATAAAATTCATAATGAATCTCATGAGTAACTACCCATTTGTTATAATAAATTCAATGGTTCGAGTAAAATAATTTGAAATAATTAATCATTGTAATTGATAAAAAATCATTGAGAGAAAAACAATATTTATATAGACCATATATATATATATATTATTTCATACATAACATGCATGAATAAAACCTGAATGAAATTATTTTATTAAATTTAGAACATATAAAATAATAAATGTATTGTATATAAAATTATAACATGAATTTTATTCACATGTACATTAATATCATAGATATCTATTATAGTTCACATTAGACATATCCATAATAAAGTAACCGCATTTATTCCATCCTCTATCTTGTTTTAACAATTTCCATGTCTAATATTTAATGTTCAAAACTTAACATCACTATCAATCCATTATTATTTCTCAATTATGAAAAAATTTCTAAATTAAAGTATAATGAGGATTAGTCCCCCACATGATAGAATAAAGGAATTCAATATTGGGATTCTAGTGAGAAAATTTTCCATCAAAAAATCATTTAGAATGCACCAAAAAAATTCACATTTATGTAGAATATATAATGATGATTGAAGAGAAACATCATAGGGAATTTCAATATGAATAAATTATAGAATTTATGAAATTTAATTCCTAAATAACATGTGTATTAATTCCATGGATAATTATATACATTGAATAAAACAGTAAAATAAGTCTATATTTTTTTGTTATTATAAATAATATATGGTGAATAAAAAATCATGAATCCACGAATAGGTCCAAAAATTTATGGATAATTTCAAAACTATTATAATTTTTCTTTAGAATTATGGGATGATCCCATTGAATTACACCAACTGGTCTATTCAACAATGTCCCTGTACATACGACCATATTCGTTCAATTTCATTTAAATCTCATTCCGATACAAATGTCCCTTCTCTAAATACTCACACTATATCAATAACTATTGGATATTGATTATACTAGATAGGGGGCTTAAAATATATTACTATAACCAAAAAATATATTTTAACTATTATAAATAATAAATATATAAATTTATTATTTTAAATCAATTGATGTTCATCCAAGGGTACAAAAACAAAACTGATGGTAATATAACCGTTGTGCTAGAACACTATATATAAATTTGTAGATAGTTCAATAATTCATGTATGATTCTAACTTTTGGATATATTTATATCTATGCTATTGGAATACATATTTATTTTAATTATAAATATTATATCACCCTAAAAATTGTCCTTTTATGGATTTCAACAATACCTATCCTAATAGTAGAAACCAAACCATAAGATCAAAATAACCATCTTGAAATTTTTCTAACGTAATGTAATTTGTTGAATTCAAAATTTTACTTCCATAGAGGTCCTAAAAATCTCAAATGAATATTTGAGCTATGTCTTGTCTAGGAAATTTGTAGCTAGATAAAGCTCACTAATAAACGGGTTCATTGACTGATTTTCAAATTTACAATATATATTCTTCAAATAACTACAAGAAATTTAACTGAAAGTCTAATCAATGTGGAATATGTTTGAGATGATACATGGTTTTTTAAGCATATATATTGGAAAAAATACTCAAATGAGGAAAAATTGAGTCAATAAATATTTGAGAATAATTTATATAAACAGGATTAAATGTTGGTTGGGTAGGGTGCAAAATTTTTTATTATGTGGGAACATATTGATAATTATAATTAATGATATAATATTCAGTAATATTGAGTTAAATGATGATGTTTTTAAAAAAAGCATAAACAAATCATGAAATTAACGAATTCACAAAAAATGAACTATCACTCATCAGTTATAACTCATTTAAATAATTATATTAATTAATATATTGATAAAATATATAGGAAAACAATTCAAAAAAACCTTGAAATTACATTTTTCCCTTTTATAAATAATTAATTGTCATAAATTGATTGTTTAAATGAAATAATAAAAGAACAATATATAGTTTTGAAAAGGAACAAACACAAACATAAATATAGATATAAATCTAATGTAAAAAAATCACTGATGTGATAATACACATTATGTCACACACATGACTTATTTTAAATCTAAATTTCATTTAATTTACCTTCATGCTTTTTGTAGGGGCTTTCCATGTTTTTATGGAGGAATGAGTGAGTTTTCATGAATTAGGCCAAATTGTGATCCCAATTACATATTTAAAAATAAATTTTGATTCCTTTATAACTCATTCATTTTTAAAAAAATTTCATCCATTCCAATTCCTATTTGTCATCCCATGACATATTATGACCACCAAATTTTATTTGGACCATTTCTAAATCTATAAGCACGATGGATTTTAGTTTTTATTTAATGGAATGTGCTGGCCCGAAATTGCATTTCCCGTATTAAAAATAATTTTTATTTATTTATTAACTGAATCTATTTTTTAGGTTGTTTCGGCGATTCCAACTCCCACCCAATACTACTTTGTTAAGGTGAGCCCCTATTCTTTCCTCCCCTATTTGGAGCACAATACCATCATGGAATTGGGCTAAACTTGCATGGATTTCACAAATCACCCATATTTGAAGAGGTAAATTTATCCTTGTATTTTTACTCTTTTCCCCCCATTCTAGTTCCTACATGATCTCTTCATACTTGTTAGAAAATCTATTAAATTGTTATCTGTTTTAAAATTCATATTCTGGTGGATGTTGGGTTGGTTTCTTCAAGAATTTTTGTGTAGGTGTTTCTCTCTTCAATTCATTCCTTCTACTTAGGGTTTTTTCCCTCTTTCATAAATTTAAAGAATTTCCAAATGTTAGGGTTCAAAACCTGGGTTTCGTTTGGGGTATTTTTGGTGAAATATTATTTTTTAGGATTCGTTTTCATTTCCTTGTGGTGCGGTGGAGGTGTGGTGAGGTTTCACACCAAGATTCATGGGTTTTGACTCAAAATGTAGGTGGTTTCATGTGTAAACAGTTATTTATGAGTTATCTTGTTGTATTTACTCATTTTTTATATTCCTAATATGTTGGGTGTGGTGAAAAAACTGTTTATGATTGATTTGGTCAAGTGTTAAATTTTATAGTTGCTTTCTAACTTAAAATTGGGTGTTTTCATGTGTAACTCATAAGCTCCTATTTGGTTCTATTTTATAACATATGGAATTGGTCTATTAAATCTATTTTGGCCTGAAAATTATGATTTGGTAATTTAATAGTATCCTGTGGTCCTAAAAAGAAGGTTTCTAAATAGGTATGATTTGTAAAACATTATTATACTTCTTGAGAGCATTTTATGAAAATGGGTGCTTTCATTTTTATCATTCATGGTATTATCCAATGTGATTTTATAACACATGAATGTTGTTTTATAAATGACTATATGGATTCCAAATCAACTTTGGTAGTGTTTTGGTGTGGTTTTTTCCTTGAAATATGGTTTTGAAATGGATTTTATGATCAAAGATTGGGTATACTCTTTGGAGTTGTTTTATGAAAGATTTGATTGATTTAATGATTTATGTAAGTGGTGAAACAATTTTTGGAAAACTATTTTTGTGTGTGTTTATTTTGAAATGGTACATTTTAAATGTGAAATGGGTTGTTTTGTGATGTGCTCTATCTTGGAATCTTTTTTATACAAATATTTGAAGGATTTACTAAATTTTTTAAGAGATGTGAAAGTGATGTGGGATGTTTTGTGTTACTGTAATGTGAAAAATCGATTTTGGTTATGAAAAAGTAATTTTGTGTAATGTGAGTGGGCTTTTATGTGAGTTGGAATATCTTGTATTGGTTTTATAAAATATTTTAATGGATTTGTGGAAGTTTAAAAGGAATGTGAAAAGTATTGTGGGCTGTTTTGGTTTGAGTAGGATTTCTAAATCAGTTTGAATGAAAAGTAAAATCCTGTGACTTGTGTGGTATACATGTGGTATGTTTGGTGAACTTTTGATGTGTAAATGAAATTTTCATATGAAAAGTATATTTATTGACTTGTTGAACATGTTTGAGAACATGGGGAAAACCCGGGTATCTAGGTGGGTGGACGTGTAATATAATGCTATTGAATCCGTGGGTTTTGGCCTCAGTTTCACTAAGCAAGATTGAAACTTAAAACTCTAACTAAAATATGATGATGATGATGATTGGGGACCACTAGGTTATTAGTATATTCCCTACTAGTGGCTCATGCATGAGAACAGGTATTTGTAATGGTTACTCTCAACAATATACAAAGTACCTGGGACCCACAATGATCTATTGCCTAGGGGTTATTTCTTATTTCTTATTCTCATTAGATCCTTTATACTTACCATCATCATATGATATATTTTTCAGGAATATTCAGTAGCTTTGGAAATTATTTTAAATGTGTTTATTATTTAAATTAGCCTACCAGAAAACTGATTTTTTTAAGCTGCATATTTTAGAAATTGTAACTTGAAATTACATGTTTTCAAAAACATGATTGATTTTAGTCTATGAATGTTTATCACATAGAATCTCTTAGTGGTGGTATCCTAATAGGAATTGGATCACCCCTACATACATCCTTTGGTGTAAGTATACTTGGATATTTTTTTTGTCATAGGTTGGATACAATTTTTTTGTTCCAGTGGTTTGGGTATCTAGCAGGTCCTTAGTGGTGAAGTCTTGTGGAGATAGCTTGAGGGCAGTGCCCCTTGGCATTAAGGTTCTTCGGCTATTTCCTTTTGGTTTTTTAAAATTGTTTTATTCTTGTTGAGTTGTTTTAAAATATGTAATTCAGTTCTGATTTTTTGTAAAAGATAGTTTAGTTTGAAAAATCCAGATTCATTTTATTGGATTCTTTTCTTCTTTTTATGTTTATAAACTTGGGTAAATCATTACAAATTATAATTTTATGATACCTAGGACTTGTGATAGCCCCTGGGTATTGGTAATACCCTTTAGACATTGTCATGGGATGGGATGGGTGCCGGTTTCTATGGAGACCATATTTGGATCGTGAGAAAAATGGTATCAAAGGAGGTTCGATCTCTTTGGTTCATATAATTTGGGGAACATTTGGGGTAGTCTAATGTTAGAATTTTCCGGACATGGAATTTTGGTTAGGGGTATTGTGGCTATTCACTACACCTCATGACAATATTCAAGTCTCTCGGGGAAGTTGAGACTTTTCTGAGTGCTTTGGTTTTCATGGTTTGATAATGATTAGTGGAAATGAAAAAAGAGTTGGGTTAATAGTCTCAGTGAGCTCGCGGGTTCTGGAAAGCCATGTGGATCTAGGGATATTTCCCTATAACACTCTCTGTGATGGTGAACTGATTGATATATGGCTGCCAACCATATGTCCACGTCACCCACTAAAACCAGTATCCTCTCACATTGTCTGCTGTTCTTTAGTATTGAAATCATGGATCTTAGTTTAAAAGTGACTTAGTTTTAAGAAGCGTAATGTTTTTGTGAAATGATTATGTAATAAAGTGGTAATGGTTAGATTTTTGAAAATGGAGAACTAAATTTTCAGACTTTTATTGGAATGGAAAATGGTGTGTTTTCATCTCTTTTGAAAGCATAAACTATGTCAAGGTTGGTTTTCAAAAAGTTTTTCCAATAGACTTTTCTAAACTATTGTAATGTTTTTTAGTGGGATGAGATTTTATGAAATTAATGTGTATGAATTGAAAGTGATTTTCATTTAAATGATAGTTCCTTTTGGAAAATCATGCTGATATGTAATTTGATTTTGATTTTGTTTTTATCAGTTTTGAGAAAAAGGAGGTATTGGTTTACTATTCTGGTTTCGAAAAGTGGAATGTATTTTTTATTTTAACCTTTGGTATTTCCATGAGAAACCACATGCATTGGGTTATATGGGATTTTTGATGGTTGATGATAGGGCTGGATGAGTTCCAGGATGGATATGAGGAGGGTGCCCGATGTGGCACAGAAACGTGCAAGTGTGAGGCCCATGGGGTAAGATTGGTGGATATGCTAACCATTGAACCATTAATTTTCAAAAGGATGATTTTAAATGAGAAACTTGATGTCTTTATGACTAGTTTGTGATGATTTGTATTATATGTTTTTTTAAATGTTGATGTTGTTGGATGTTTTGAGTCCAAGAACCCCTCCTATTTGTAATATGTTTTGTGTTTGTGTTTGGTCGGTAAGGTGTATTGAAGGGCCGGTTAGTGGTATCTTATGAGAAATGTTTTGGGATGCCTTTATGGTGGTTCATTTGATGTGTTTGGATCATGTTTGTAGTGTATCATAACTAATTGACCATGTTGTTGTGTCCTTGGGTTTAATTTTAAGATAAGGTACCCCCCATTATGGGTTAGTGCACAACTGAAGTGAAACCAATATTTTTCGCAGTTTGAAGACACTCTAGTTGATAAATATAAGGAATCTTTTTCTTGAGATTTTTAGATTTATTCTACACCCTTTACATTCATGGTTTTATTATTCTCTTGTAGTGGGAGAGTGATCATGGATTGTTGAAAGAGACCTTAGCCTCTTAAGTTTCCTGATTTGTTGATGGTGGAAATCGTCTGGGGTTGTTAGCATGGATGAGTATCTGGATGGTGTCTAAGAGGTCATCTTGGTCATTCGTAGTCTCTTCAAAGAAGGAGTTCACATTAAACTACAAGTGTGGGAAATCTGGCCATGAGAGGATATTGTGGCCACTTTCTATAATTGTGTACTGTTTATGATGTTGTATAAGGTCCATCTACATGAATTGTTTATATCAGTCATATTGGTCATGTTCGGTGATGCCTTGTGATGTCATGTGCTCAATTGACCATAAAGGTGAATGTTTTTCAATCATCCGAGAGTCTCTATTATGTTTTGAGATTGTCTCCCATGAAAAAACATAAAAATAATCTATTTTAGAGGAAGGTGAGTATATGATTTCTTTACTTCTATTGTTTCTCAACCAAACAAACAATGTGTGATGTGTGTTCATCTTATAAGACCTTGATTCAGTGAAATATCAGGTTTGGGTAAAGTGAGTTTGGAATGTGTTATGTATTGTAAAACTTATCAGGGATTGTGGTGTATTTGTTGGTTTCACCGAAGGAAGAATTCTTTCTCGGGGGGTTTACAAAGCCTAACTATGAGGCTGAAGATGTGTCAATCATTGAGCTCCAGCCTAAGGTCTTGAAGATAAGTAGGCTCAAAGTCAGGTAAAATCCCAAGGTCATTTAAACCCTTGTAAAATGTCTTATCCTTATCATTAAATATAGGAAGAGTTTAAACCTCTGGTGCATCATCATTTCTCTGTTGTCCCCATTCGGTGGAAATAGGTGGAGGTCCTTGAACCCATGACATTGCCTAATGTCATTCCATTGCCCTTTGGATTCTATTGAGTCATTATAGAATGGTTTGAAATTTGGATAGATGTTATGAGGACACAGTTTTTGAATGATTAGTAGTAACCGTGTTTGAGGAAGCCATGCTAAAATAATGATCTGCACAATAAGTGCATGGTTTCCCAAACTGTGCGGACTGACCCTACGCACTTCCGAATTCTAATAAAAAATGTGTCTTTCTATATTGACCCATGATGTTCGTTTAAAATGGTGGGTTTTTTTTGTGGGGAGTCCCACTATGATTCTCATGTACGTTCCTTCGTAAAATTTGAATGGAATTCTACCCTTTGTAATAAGGAGTCTATTCAGGCCTATCCCTGTTACAGTCTTGATTCTATCTCAGAAAAATATAGGTTTCCTTTTATGGTGGGGTGCCTATTTTTGTCCCACCATACCAATAGCTCATATTTGTCCATGGTCTTGGCATGGCGGTAGGCAGTCTCGTTCAGAACTATCTAGCTACCAAAATCTTCCTTGAGTAAACTTTAGGATTATAGGGCACCCAATGGTTAAGTTGAATCATGGTTAGTGTAACCTTGTTTGAAGTTGATGTTCATTTGGGTGAATTTCTTTAGTCTTGATTGCACAGTGTTTGATGAGTTTTCATTTGGGATAATGTATGAATGTGATTGATCATTTATGTAAAGGGGTGTAAGTTTGGGTGGTGAGATTAATCCTTCCTTAATTGATCAGTGGAGGAGTTTTGGCACTTGGGGGGTGATGCTTGGCAAACAAATACATCTTGGTTTATCGGTTGGGTTTGGTTTTTGAATCTGGTCTTGTTGTGGATTTATGGGTATGGAAAGATTTCATGTTGGGAAGAATTGTAATATACATGACTTATTTTAAAGCATCATTTCATTTAATTTTCATTCATTCTTTGTTTTAGGGGTTTCCCAAGCTTTTATGGAGGAATGAATGAGTTTTCATGAATTGGGAAAAACCGTGAGCCCAATTCTCGATTTAAAAATAAATTTTTATTCTATTATATATACTTCATTTTATAAAAATTTTCACCCATTCCTATTCTTACTTGTCATACCCTGACTTATTAAGACCACAATTGTAACACCCCAAGCTTCCACGATACGCTTCTGAATCAATAATGCAATAGCTTGCATTGTATGCATGTTCTAGATTCTATCATACCGCGACCAATCAAAATAGCCATTATGAATAGTAATACCCACTTTTTTAAATTATAAATATTTTATATTTCAAAATGGACTTCATTTTTGGATTTGGAATATCAAAATTAGCCTATGTTGAATTTTTGGTATTTTTCTGAGAACTTCCAATTTTTTATGAATAGTGAAAAATACTTAAAAACAACTTTTTTAATAAAAAAAATTATTGGTGATAAATTATACTATTGAGTTGTTTTAAAGTATAATTAGAATTTTTTTTACCATTTTATCCAATGGTGGCCATTATAATTAATTTCACTTTGAAATTTGACATAAACAATTGTTAATCTTTTTATATATATTGTTTCGAAAAAACACGCTATTTGTTGTGACAGCAGAGAATTAATTATATAATTAATTAATGAAACTTATATGTTTGTAAATTTTTAAAATAGACAACATTTTTGAATTCAGAATATCAATTATATATTAGGGTGAAATTTTGGCATTGTTCTGAAAAACATCAATTTTTGATGAATAGTGAAACCACTAAGTGGTAGTTAAAAAACTGATTTTTCGTTTAAATGAAACATTACCACTTATGTGATTTGATTTTCAAAAATCCGACATACATGGTTGTCCTTAGGAAATAAAATGTGGTTCAATGGGATTAAAATAATATTTTGGTGAACAGTAACATTTAAGTTTAATTAATCGTGATTAAAGGTAATTAGTGATATTTAAGGTAAAAATGATATTATAAAAATATTAAAATACCTTTTCACTTGTCCTACCCTTATTTGATGAGTCATGTCCGACCAAGACAATCCATGGGTCAACTTGGGGAAACCATGGAGCCACATGGGTATGAAAATGACAATAATAACTTTTTATTTAAAGTAAAAATAAAATTGTCACAAACATGAGTTGTTTTATTCAAACGATTATTAAATGAGGTTATATAAGGTAAATTTTCGACTATAAATATTCATTGGAAAGATAAAAATATTTATGAAATCATGATATTTTGTTTATAATTTTTATAAATTAAATAAATTAAATATTTTCTGACACAATGATGATGCAACGATTACCTCATTAATTAACAATTTAAATAAAATGAAATGATAATGTAAAATCTAAGACTTACACTTGTCAAAAACCTATTGGATGAGTATATTTAGAACCCTTATCACCTTATCCTCTAAATATATAAGTGTGGGACCTTTAAAATCCGAAACTCGTTATATAATAAAGTAACATTTCATGACTTTCCAAGAGTGCCCCTCCTCTCCTCTTATAAAAGGCCCCGACCACTACAACCATACTCACACCATCGAAGCCTTTTGGCTCATCCAAACTCTGCCCAAATACTCTCTCAAATTCCATATCTTACTTTTATAGGCCTAACTTTGGGAATAATGCTTCCCAAAGAAGCCTTTGGCACAAATCAAAAAAGAGTTTCCCGATTTTAGGGTAATGTCTTCTCTTATGTTATTTTGTTTTATTTTGCTTCTCCGACCCCTTAAACTATATTATTCATTTATTTTGTAACAAAACCAGTATCTTTAATATACTAGGATGTTTTTATGAGAAGGATTTTATTTACACATACACACACCTTCGTCTAATGGTTAAATAACATACTATTTCTGTGGTTGGAAAATTTCTACCTCACGAAACGATGATTGTTCAATCTTCTTTTAACTCCATCATGGTGGCCATTATGATGACACTATTTTTATTTATGATATATATTATGTTTCTTTTTCCTTATGATTATTAATTTTTCATTTATGGAATACCTTTACGAGTTCCATTATGGGTTAATGCGGTAATTTCATTTTAGGAAGTGCGGACTACCGCCCCATCAAAGTGATTTGAATCGTTAATACCATATGTGGGATGTATAAAGGATGGAGTAAATTGTATTATACATTATATTATACTATAATTGTATTATAAATTTATATAATTATGATTTCATTTCATTAAATAAGAAATATAAATGAAAGTAGCGTTCATGCGTACATACGGCTTACCGTCTCCATGAACGGTGCATTTAATTTCTTACCTCTAAATGTTATGTAATATTATAAATGCATGTATATACTGGATATATAGGATATAAATGATATCTAAATCTTGAATATAATTCTGGAGATAACTGATATTCTACCATATAAACAACTTCTAATTATAATAAGTTTATTGTTGACTCAAGTACCAAAGATCGACAAAGCAACCGTTATTAACTTAAATGACTACATAATTTTCGTAACATTGTAATATGTGATATAAAAGGGATAATGAACTTGAAAAATGTTCTTAAGAAAGTAGACATTAACTCTAGTTTATTATTCAGGAGGTTAAAGAACGGTCGAGTCAAGAAAGACACGATGTAAGGGAACTTCTTAACCCAATTTCCGTTCTTTGGGTTATTCTCCTACTTTCAAATTATGTCATGATATTATTATGTACTATCTGGTATTTATAATTTCATTATGTGTAAATCTAGTGAATACACATAATAGATCTATTTTATTTAAAAAATTATCTTTGTAAGGGACTTCGTCTCAATCTCCTTTCCCGGAGGCATATTTTGTTTTATACACAACTTTCTTTTTTACGGTGTATAAACCCCCTTGACTTTTATGTTTTTTTCAAAAGGAATATTTTTATACGAATTGTTTTATTAAATGAAAAAATGGAATGTTTTTTTTTGTCGTACGTATGTGGTGACAACGACTTCTCCGCTGCTGTGACCATTATTTGAGTTTCGGCTTCCTCTATAAGACATAACTTTATTTTAAATGATAAATAAATACAAAGTATTAATTTTCTTTTATTTTGTTATTCAAAATGGGTTTGAAAGTGTTTTTATTATATCAATGTGTTGTATTGATATCTTTTGATTGAAATGTGGAAAGTTCATGTTTCATTTATTCATGTTTTATGTGATACGATTATGTTATGGTTTATGATATGTTTAAACAAATCTATATGAGGAATGCATTGGACTTAATATGTGACGGGTGGAGCCCGCTATAGCTCCTCGATGCATCGGCAGGTCTCATGAGACAAACTAGTGTCTTGGCATGAGGCCTTGAAGAAATCTTATTTGTAGTCTTAGCACGAGGCCTTGGCTACGTGGTTATGATAGTCTGGCATTATGCATTCCATCATTATGAAAGTGGTTATTGATATTTCATGTGATTATTCGACCAGTAGAATATCCATGTGAATAATTAAAAGTAATTATCTCATTTTAGTTTTTCCATATTATGTTGAACTTCATGTTTAAAAGGCTTTTTATTTAGTTATACATTGCTTAACATGTTTATGTTTATTTATGAATGCTTCCGCTATATTGTTATCCTTACTGAGCATCTGAGCTCACCCCTTTCAATGTTTTAATATTTTCTAGGATGTGAAGAAGTATTTTATGAATGACCTACAGGGATAGTCAGAAGGGGATATGAGTGTGGTCTATAGAGACCATTTTATTGTAGTTTTTCACTTTATGATTTAATGTAACTTTTATTAATGTATGTAGTGTTTCCAAGGCTACTAAACTAATCGGTCTTTCGAGACTTGATCTTTTGTGATGATGCCGATGTTACGAAGTAATGCACCGAATTTGGGTAGCTGGGGCCAGGGCGTTACAGTTGGTAACAGAGGCAGTTTAGTACTAACCGTGGAAGCTACATTTAGATAAACTCTGATTAGAGCACATAGCCCTATGATAGACATTGAGGATTAGTATAGAAAAACTTCCTAGAATTTTGGTATTATAGAGATTTTGGGAGTTTTTTGAGCAATACATCCCTATCTGGATACGATCTGGTAGAGGCAGCTCTGTCCCAGATGTACCTAGGGGTAATACCTGAAAATGCTGCTTTGATCTAGAATCAAACAGGAACTGGTGCACGACAACGAGCCTTGCTGCACTCTTGGTTACGACACTCCTGGGGGATACACTTAGGATGATTCTAATTTTCTTTACCAACCATTATGAAGGGTTTATGAGTATAAACTTCTCAATGAAAACATTTTTATGATAATGGATTGTATCCATAAACTGTCAAATTTTTTTAAAGTGTTTTACATGTATGGAATTACGTATTTCGATTCATAAACTAATATAGATTATTCCATTGTTTAGAAATGGCGCCTAGTGGGAGGAATGGAAAACGTATCAATGCTTGCACTCCATTTAGGGATTTACCTCCTTCTCAAGATAATTATTGTGGAGCTGGAGATACAACTGGTGCTGATTAATGTTAGACCACTTCATGAGGCAACAACTGCTAACATTTAATAGGGGTACAAATCCATTAGTAGCTGAGCAATGGATAAATTCCTTAGAGATAATATTACATTCCTTGGGGAGTAGTGGAAGAAAAAAGGTTATCATGGTAGTTTACCGCCTCACTGGAGATGCTGATCAATGGTGGTCATTGATTAAAAATACAAAGGAAGATGAAGAAGTATCATGTTTGGAATGGAGGGAGTTCAAAGATCTTTTCTTAGAAAAATACTTTACTCATGACCATCAAGCAGATATGGAAAGGAAATTTCTGAGTCTGAGACAAAAGGAGGATGAGAATGTCACAAAGTATGAGGACAACATTACAAGGTTAGCGAGGTATGCTGTGGATTATATACGTAACCCAAGAAGTAAGATTGATCATTTCATTGATGCGTTAAAACCATTTCTCCATCGAGATTTTGTATCACAATCTTTCTCAACGTATGAAGATATTGTCTCATGTGCTATCAAGATAGAAAAGGAATTCTCTAAATCTTATGACAATAATGTAAAGCAAAAGAAGAATATAACGGAGGAACAAGAGACAGATAAAGAGAAAAAGGGAAAGAATGATTTTCTATTATGTGATAATTATTGGAAGAATCATCCTGGTACATGCCTAAAAGGAATGGGAGTTTGTTATAAATGTGGAGAAAAAGTCACCAGGCTCATGATTGCAAGGGAAAGAAACAGGCTATCAATGTTGAATGCTATAATTAAAGGGAAATATGGAATTTTGAAAATGAATGTCTTCTACGTCAGGGAATATTACCTCATAAAAGGCCAATGGATCGAGGACAATATTATGTTGTTACTACAGTTGATGTGGAATAATTAATGTGTTGGTGCTTTTGGAAACAAGGATTATATTCTGGTTATAAGAATAATGTGATATATATAAGGATTGTACTACAATACTTTTTTTTCATTAAGGTTTTAATATGATGAAGATAATCATATTTTTAGTATGTGACAATAAGATAAACTTTACTTTGTTTGGGGAATCTGATGTTACAATTGATTTTGGAATTTAGAGACCTTTTAGAGAAAGTCTGGACAGAGGTATTTGGGATAACAATAATGGTTGGAATGGAATAAGTTGAACCTTGGATAGTATTGTTTAAGGTTAAAACATTTCTGTGGATTACTTTTGGAATATTATAATACTATTGTTTTAGGAAAAGGACAACCTGCAGGTCGGGGGATAACCCGTCCTGTCAGACAAAGCTACAGGAATCGAACCCACAACCAAAGTGCGACATGCCGTTATTACCTACCACTAGCCTACAGGAAGCCCCTAGTTATTACAAAATAGTTTTCCTAATCTAAATGATATGTGTTAATATTTAGAACCTTGTACGATTAGGATAAATATAATATTTTTGAGTTCCATTATATTTTTGAGTGAAATATGGGTTTGTGGTAAAAATTTATTAAATAATCAAAGTCTACATGACAAGTAAGTATATTTCCTTATGTTTATAGTAAATCTCTTAAATAAATTCCTCAATATTATGAAAGGTAAATTAAAACAAAAATGTTGTCAGTTATCTTTTCCAACTGGGGATTCAATGACCATTTAACAAATTACAAGTTTGTGATTTTCTTGTGGTTATCTTTCTCCTAATACTGTTTTCTATAACTCTCCATCAGACCTTGATGGTTTGTTTTTCCTCCATATCCATATTTTCATAGAATCCTAGTATGGGCAATCTCGGGTGACCTTGGTACTTATATTTATTTCTTTTAAAGTTATATTTTTTATAACCTTATTTCCGGTGTGGGTTTTCCACAAAGGTATTTTCTATTTTCAACATTTTATATTCAAAAATAATAATTTCAAATTGTGAGGACGCAATTTCTTGAAGGAGGGGATAATGTAGCACCCCATGCTTCCATGATACGCTTCTCAATCAATAATTCAATAGCTTGCATTGTACGCAAGTTCGAGATTCTAACACACCACGACCAATCAAAATATCCATTATGAATAGAAATACCCACTTTTTGAAATTATAAATATTTAATAATTCAAAATGGACATCATTTTTGGATTCAGAATGTCAAAATTATCCTATGTTGAATTTTTTGTATTTTTCTGAGAACTTACAAATTTTTATGAATAGTGAAAAATACTTAAAAACAACTTTTTTAATCAAAATAATTTATAGTGATAAATTATACTATTTAGTGGTTTTAACGTATAATTAGAAAATATTTTTACTATTTTATCCAATGGTGGTCATTAGAATTAATTTCACTTTGAAATTTGACATAAACAATTGTTAATCTTTCGATATATATTGTTTTAAAAAAACGCTATTTGTTGTGACAGTAGGAATTAATTATAAAATTAATTAATGCAACTTATAGGTCTGTAATTTTTTAAAATAGACATAATTTTTGAATTCGGAATATCAATTATAGCTTAGGGTGAATGTTAGGCACTGTTCTGAAAAACTACAATTTTTGATGAATAGTGAAATCACTAAGTGGTAGTTAAAAAACCGATTTTTCGTTTAAATGAAACATTACCAATTCTGTTATTTGATTTTAAAAAATCCAACATACATGGTTTTCATTAGGAAGTAAAATGTGGTTCAATGGGATTAAAATAATTTTTTGGTGAATAGTTACTTTTAAGTTTAATTAATCGAGATTAAAGTTTGTTAGTGAAATTTAAGGTAAAAATGATATTATAAAAATATTACAATACCTTTACACATGTCCTACCATTATTTTATGAGTTACAGCCGACCGATACAATCCATGGGTCAACTTGGGGACCCCATGGAGCCACTTGGGTAAGAAAATGAAAATAATAACGTTTTATTTAAAGTAAAAATAAAATTGTCACAAACATGAGTTGTTTTACTAAAAAAATTATTACATGAGGTTATATAAGGTAAATTTACTACTGTAAATATTCATTGGAAAGAAAAAATTATTTCCAACATCATGATATTTTTTTTATAATTTTTAAACATTAAATAAATTAAATATTTTTTGACACAATGATGATTCAGCGATTACCTCATTAATTAACGATTTAAATAAAATGAAAAGATAATGTAAAATCTAAGACATAAACATGTCAAAAACCTATTGTATGAGTAGATTTCTTACCCTTATCACCTTATCCTCGAAATATTTATGTGTGGGACCTTTAAAATCCGAAACTCATTATATAATAAAGTAACATTTCATGACTTTCCAAGAGTGCCCCTCCTCTCCTCTTATAAAAGGCCCCCACCACTACCACCTTATTAACACCCTCAAAGCCTTTTGTCTCGGCCAAAATCTGCCCAAATACTCTCTAAACATCCCTATATTACTCATAGATTCCTCACCTTGGGCAGAACTTTTCCCAAGGAAGCCTTTGGCAAAAATCAAAAAAGAGTTTCTGGATTTTAAGGTAATGTATTATCTTATGTTATTTTGTTTTATTTTGCATCTCCAACCCCTTAAAATATTTTATTCCTTTTTTGTAAAAAACCAGTATCTTCAATATACTAGGATTTTTTTATAAGAAGGATTTTATTTACACTTACTCACACCATCGTCTAATGGTTAAAGAACATACCGTTTCTGTTGTTGGCAAATTTCTGCCTCACGAAACGATGATTGTTCAATCTTCTTTTAACACCTCTCATGGTGTCCATTATGATGAAACTATTTTTATTATGATATATATTAAGTTTTTTTTTTCCTTATGATTCTTTATTTTTCATTTATTTCATACCTTTATGATTTCCATTATGGGTAAACGCGATAATTTAATTTTAAAAAGTGCGGACTACCGCCCCCTCAAAGTGATTTGAATCGTTAATACCATATGTGGGATGTATAAAGGATGGATTAAATGGTATTATACATTATATTATACTATAATTATAGTATACCATTAAATAATTATGATTTCATTCCATTAAATTTGAAATAGAAATGAAAGTAGCGTTCATTCGTACGTATGGCTTACCGTCTCCATGAACGGTGCATTTCATTTCTTAACTCGAAATGATATGTAATTTTATAAATTCAAGTATATACTGGATATAAAGGATATATATGATATCTACATCATGAATATAATTCTAGAGATAATGGATATTCTACCACATAAACAACTTGATATTATAATAAGTTTATTGTTGACTGAAGTACCAAAGATTGACAAAACAACCGTTATTAACTTAAATGACTACATAATTTTCGTAACACTGTAATAAGTGATATGAAAGGGATAATGAACTTGAAAACAGTTCTTAAGAATGTATACATTAAATCTATTTTATTATTCCGGAGGTTAAATAACGGCCGAGTCAAGACGGATACAAGGTAAGGGAACTTCTTAACCCAATTTCCATTCTTTGGGTTAGTATCCTACATACAAATTATGCGATGATATTATTATGTAAAATCTGGTAGTTATACTTTCTTTAAGTGTAAATATAGTGAATACACATAATAGATCTATTTTATTTAAAAAATTATCTTTGTAAGGGACTTCGTCTCAATCTCCTTTTATTGAGGCATATTTTGTTTTATACAGAATATTGTTTTATACGGTGTATAAACCCCCTTGACCTTTATATTTTTTCAAAAGGAATATTTTTATAAGAATCGTTTTATTAAACGACAAAATGGAATGTTTTTTGTCGTACATATGTGGAGACAATGACTTCTCTGCCACCGTGACTATTATTTGAGTTTCAGCTTCCTCTACAAGCCATAACTTTTTTTAAATGAAAAATAATTAGAAAGTTTTAATTTTATTTTATTTTGTTATTAAAAATGGTTTTGAATGTGTTTTTATTATATAAATGTGTTGTATTTATATCTTATGATTGAAATATGGAAATGTCATGTTTCCTTTATGCATGTTTTATGTGATACGATTATATTATGGTTTATGATATGTTTAAACCTGTTCATATGAGGAATTCATTGGACTTAATAAGTGACAGGTGGAGCCCGCTATAGCTCCTCGATGCATCAACAGGTCTCATGAGACAAACTAGTGTCTTGGCACGAGGCCTTGACAAAATCTTATTTGTAGTCTTGGCATGAGGCCTTGGATACGTGGTTATGATAGGCTGGCATTATGCATTCCATCATTATGAACGTGGTTATTGATATTGCATGTGATTATTCGACCTGTAGAATATTCATGTGAATATGAAAATGACATTGTCTCATTTTACTTTTTCCATATTATGTTGAATTTCATGTTTAAAAGGATTTTGATTTAGTTATACATTGCCTTAAATTTTTATGTTTATTTATGAAAGCTTCTGCTATATTGTTATCCTTACTGAGCATCTGATCTCATCCCTTTCAATGTTTTAATATTTTCAAGGATGTGAAGAAGTACTTCATGAATGACCTACAGGGATAGTTATAAGGGGATATGAGTGTGGACTATGGATACCATGTTATTTTAGTTTTTCACTTTATGATTTAATGTAACTTTTATGAATGTATATAGTGTTTCGAAGGCTACTAAACCAATCGGTCTTTCGAGACTTGATCTTTTGTGATGATGCCGATGTAACGATGTAATGCACCAACTCTGGGTAGCTGGGCTCGGGGCGTTACAACCACAATTACTATGGACCATTTATAAATCTATAATTATTGTCGATTTTAGATTTTATTTAATGATAGGGCCTACCCGAAATCCCATTTCCTGCATTAAAAATAATTTATAATTCTAATAACTCATTTTATTTTTATGTATCTTGGTTATTCAAACCCCCACATAATCCAACTTACCTATGACATGCCCACATTTTCTCCTCCCCCAATTTGGAGGTCATTAGTATAGAATAATTGGGAGATACGTCTCTAGATTACACAAATCACCCAGATTTGTAGAGTTAAATTGATAAATTCATAACATATTACATTTTTAATCTTTTTCCCTCATTGCAGTTCCTAAAATATCTCCTCATCCTTGTTCAGAAAAAATTAAATTGTTATATATTTTAAAATTCATATTCTGGTGGATTTTGGTTCGTTTTATTCAAGATTGTTTTGGGTAAGTGTTTCTCTCTTCAATCCCTTCTTTCTCATTAGGGTTTCCTCCCTTATACATAAATTTGTAGAGTATCCAGAAGTTAGGGTTCATACCTGGGGGTTTATTTGGGGAATATTTGGTGAAATATTATGGTTTAGGGTTCGTTTTTACTTCATTGTGGTGTGATGAAGGTGCGGTTGAGGTTTCACACCATGAATCAAGGGTTTTGACTCAAAAGGTAGGTTGTTCCATGTTTAAACAATTTTTTATGAGTTATATTACTATATTTACTCATTTTTATATTCCTCATATGTTGTGTGTGGTGAGAAATTGATTATGATTTATTTGGTTATTTGTTAAATTTTATAGTTTCTTTTTAACCTAAAATTGGGTGTTTTCATGTGTAACTCATGGGGTATTATTTGGGTGTATTTTATAACTTATGGAATTGGTTTTCTAAATATTTTTTGGCCTAAAAATTCTAGTTTGGAAATTCATTATTGTAATTTTGTCCAAAAAAGAAGGTTTTTAATAGGTTTGATTGGTAAACCATTGTTATACTTCTTGAGATCTTTTTATGAAAATGAGTGTTTTCATATGTATCTTTTGTGGTATTTTCAAAGGTGATTTTATAACACTTTAAATTGGTTTTATAAATGTCTGTAGAGCATCCAATTCTACTTTTGTAGTGTTTTGGTGTGGTTTTCTCCTTGAAATATGGTTTTGAAATGGGTTATATGAGCAATGATTGGGTATACTCTTTGGAATTGTTTTATGAATTATTTGAAGGATTTAATGATTTATGTAAGTGGTGAAACAATTTTGGAAAACAATTTTGGAGTATGTATATTTTAAAGTGGTCATTTCAAATGTTAAAGGGGCTCTTTTGTGATGTGTTCCATCTTGGAATTTTTTTATAAAAATGTTCGATTGATTTACTAATGTGTGTATGAGATGTGAATGTGATGTGGGATGTTTTGTGTGAGTGTGATGTGAAAAATGGATTTTGGGTATGAAAAGGGTATTATGTGACATGTGAGTCTGCTGTTATGTGAGTTTGAATATCATGGATTGGTTTCATAAAATTCTTTAATGGATTTTTGGAAGTGTAAATGAAATGTGAAAAGTGTTGTGGGATATTTTGATGTGAGTCGGATTTGAAAATCAGTTTGAATGAAAAGTGTACAATTGTGACTTGTGTGGTATACATGTGGGCTGTTTGGTGAACTTGTGAAGTGGAAATGATATTTTCATATGAAATGAATATTTCCTGACTTTTTGAACTTATTTGAGCACAAGGGAAAAACCCAGGTATCGAGGTGGGTGGACGTGTAATAGTATACTATTGAATCCGTGAGGTTTGGCCTCAGTTTCACATAGGAATATTGACACTTAAAACTCTAACAAAACTATGATGAAGATTATTGGGGACCACTAGGATATGGGTATGTTCCCTACTAGTGGCTCGTGCACAAGAACCATTATTTTTTATGGCTACTCTCACTGAGATACAAGGTACCTGGGACCCACAACGAGCTAGTGCCTAGGGGTTATTGAATATTACTTTTGCTCATTGGATCATTTATTCATACCATCATAATACAGTATATTTGGCTGGATAATTCAGAATCTTTGTCATTTATTTTAAATATGTTGATTATTTAAATTAACCCACTAGAAAACAATTTTTTTTACGTTTTATCTTTTAGAAATTGTAACTATAAATTACATGTTTTTGAAAACTTGTATACTTTTCATCTTTGAATGTTTATAATATGGAATATCATAGTGCTTGTATCCTACTAGGAATTGTATCACACCATACTTACACCATTGGGTGTATGTATACTTGGTTATTTTTTTGTCACAAGTTGGGTACAATTTTTTTGTTCTAGTGGTTCGGGTTTCTAGAAGGTCCTTTGGGATGAAGTCTTGTGGAGATAGAATTTGGGCGGTACCCCTTGCCGTGAGGGTTCATGGGATATTTAATTTTGGTTTTGTAACATTTTTATAGTCTTGTTGAGTTGTTTTAAAATATGTAATTCAGTTTTTAAATTTTGTAAAAGATTCTTTAGTTTGAAAAATTCAGATTCATTTTATTGGATTCATTTATTGTTTTAAGTTTATAAATTCCGGTAAATCATTCCCTATTTTCATTTTATGATGCCCAACCACTTCTGCCAGCCTATTGGGATTGGGAACTCCCATTGGGCCTTCTCATGGGCTGTGTTTGGTGCTAGTTTTGGTGGGGACCAGATTCGGTTCGTGACACATTACATGTATATAGACAAAACAATTATAGAATAAAAATAAATATGTTGAATAAAATGAAGAATAATGGAGGAGATATATATATTCTTTTATCTCTAGTTGAATTCCTTGTACTTAAATCCAATCAATGATTTCCTAAATCTTTGAATCCTTACATTATGCTCTAAAAGTAATATCTATCTATTAGCTTTGGAGAATCTATAATAGTTGTCCCACCCATCTAATTGATTATTGGTTAATGAAGTCCCCATAAAGGATAAAACCTGAAATCTTATTAATGAGTATTCAGCCAAAGAGCGACATATTTCGATATTAGGATGATGAACATTGAGCCATCCCACAATTGATTGATTGTTTAATGGCTTCTAAATAAAATCAAGAATCCAATAATGATCTCCACTATGTCTTGAACTATTTGTTTTTCTTTTTTTTGTTTACTTTGAGAAATTAGGGAACACTGATAATTCTTGGGCCACCTGTAGAATGGAATAATCATAAAAAAACATTTTCCTATATGACTTTCATTTAACCACCAAAATATTTATCAAAATTTACGTTATTATATTTTTAATTTTACAAGTACTAACTACCATAACTAATCACCAAATTTCTCATTATTTAAAAAACTAAAAAAATAATTCGTCATTTCATTCAATGTCTCATCATTGGTGGACATACTAAGACACCACTAACTAATAACAAACATGTATATTCATCAACTTAATTATCCTCATGTTGATCTCAAAAGACAACCTAATTCAATTGGATTTCTTCTAATACATACTTTATAGATCAGTAACTCACAATTTTCGAATGAGGATATTCTTCATACATTAGGTTGAAAGATACAAAACCATGTAACACTATTTTAGATCATTAAAACCATTCATTGATCACTTAGTGTACTCCAATCCTGAAAGGTGAAATTTTAATTTTGGGGATAACGAACGTATCATAGATCTTATGTAGTAAAATGGAATAAAAAATCAAAAACATCCCAGATTCAATAGAGTTAATGAATCCATACAGTTCGATAGAAAAATAATTGGATATAATATATTGTTTGAAATATAATAGTAGAACTTTGTTTGATGCAACAACACTTCAGAAAATTAAAGCATTAATGAAAATAATTCATCACATTTTATCTTAAAGCCTGAAATTGATATATAACAAAAGAATTGTATAAGATTAATCCCTAAAAACAACCTTAGAAACCTCTCTCTTAGATTTAGATGATATTTGTGAATGATTTTGATTAAAAACATCTCTTCAATCTCTTCACATATAGTTAATGTTAGGAATATCGTAAATATTTTTTGATATCATGGTGACTCATAAACCAGACATGGATTTGAACCCATAGCATTGATTTTTAATGATTTATTCTAATTAAAATATCAATAAGGATCCATGATAAGGCATACTAACACTTCCATTATGAGGTTCTTAGCCTTATGGTTAGACCATAAGGCAAGATGGGAATATTATTATAGTAGGCTGATGTAAATAAGTGTGTTCACATTATTTATCTTTTTATAGTCATGTTATATTTAGATGTATGTCATTTTCATATATCCTACCTCACTCATGGTCCCACAAGTGGTTATAGTTAATCATGTGGAAACTTATTAATATTTTCATATAGTTGAAATACCATGAAAAATTTTCACACACAACAACCTTGAAAAAATATTAATAGATGAAAATTAATTAATTTGGAGTTTTAAAAAATAAAATATTATAAATATTATTAATAAATAATTAATTAATTTAAACTTTAATTGAATAATGTGTTAAAAAAATTCACATCATAACAAATTAAAAATTAAATAAATCGTGGTCAAATAATGATTAATTATCTTGATAACCATAAATATATTATAAAATTTAAATATCCCATTCATAATTCTACATAATTGATAGTAAAATGAAATAATATCCCAACCATAATTTATAAATTAATAAACCACAAAAAAATTTATAATAATAAAATAAAATAAAATAATTTATAACCACATATTGAAGATATTTACATAGTTTTAAAATTTAAACACAATTAATTAAAATTAATATAATTAAAATTCCTTAAATTTTGTAAAAAATATATCAAAAAATATAAATAAAATTCTTCCAAACATAATACATTTATGTTTCTCAAATAGTCCATTAGAAAAATTTAATGGGAAATATAAATTCTCAATAAACCAAAATTACAATGTAAAAAATATTTAATTTAAAAAATTATTTTACCTCAAGGATTATATCAGTTAGAAAGATTGAATTCTATTTAGATTGAATTATATTTAGTGAAAATGGTTACTTTATATAAATTATTAAAATAGTTGATATTACCGATAATTAATCCCCCATAAATTTTCATCCATGTAAAACTCAAAATATAGATTTACCTATATGAGAACCAAAAAACATAACTATCATCCATAATAATTGGACACCCTATTTATATGAAAAATCATAATTATTTCAAGGAATTATATGTAATCCATATAATATATTAATGCACAAAATAAATAATGAATTTAGGAAATGTGATTCAACATGGAATAAGATTTTTGTTTCATAATCTATTTGGGTTTATATCTTAGGAGTTCAATTCAAATAAAAATCATAATAGTCAGGGATTATTATAAATCATTCTAAAAATGTTTTAAAAAATAATCATTTTTTTAGAAGGGAAACAAAAATGATTTTCCTAAATCAATCCCTATGTTAATTATGTGTAATATCTAACCAAGTGTCTTGAAAACCGTCAGTTTTATGAATAATTTTCTTCTAGTGAAAATTCAATAGTGATATTTGAAGTATTAAAATAGTCAAAAATATTAAAGGGTTTAAATGTGTTTTAATGTGTTGTTGATTTAACACATATTATATAATTTAAGTCCCATCATCCATACATAAAACATATTAATTTAAACATTATTGAATCTTAATGTAATATAAATATATAAACAGTTTTTTTGAAACAGTTACATAGATAACTGATATGAAAAAATATATTTTAGGGGAGACATGAATTTGCAAAGATATGATTCAACAAAAAATAAATATCCCACAAAAAACCTGAAAAAATTTCCCCACATGACAAATCCTAACATGTTCGTCATAGACAAAATATTTCTTATAGTTTAATGTATTATGTGTGTAAAAGAATGAGATGTAAATAAATATAAAAAAATTACTAAAATTGAAACATTACATTTAGAAATTATTTTGAGTTTTTCATTTAACAATAAAATAATAATATAAAAATTGATGAATGAAAATATATTAATAAATAAAAATTATAATAAATAAATTACGTTTAAATTGTTTTATAGAATTAGGTGTAATAATAAGAAAACCTAATTTTAAATTAAAACCAAATGAAAATAGTGGGATTAACCATTAAATAATAGAATATGTAACCACCAATGTGATAATTAAAAAGTAAATATATTAATAATATTAATATTCTATAAGAAAATAGATCATCATTATTTATTATATTTTAATGATTTGAAATAAAAATACTAGATATTAATAATAAAGGACGTGTTAACCATTTTTTCAGAAAGAATCACCTTGATACTTTGGAAACACATTGAAACTCATAATGCTGGTTGGTTCCACATATTTATAAATTCACGGAAACTATTATGCCCACTCCTAATGCATAGTAACACTATTAAAATCACATACCAAAATAGTTAAAAAGTAAAATTTGTCACTCAAGTAAAAATTCATAGAGTATCGTCAAATTATTAATACGAACAAACATTATAAATGAAAAAATATGTTTAAGAAATAGTGGCATGGTAATATAGTAATGACTGTGATATGTTAGAACAGATAATGTTAGGTATTCACAAAATAAATTAGTTATTTTTATTTAAATGAAATAAATAACAAAACTAAATATATAAAATTTTTATTGAATTATGTGTTTCCCCTTAAGACTATTTGGGATTTAGTCTTCATGTGGACTCTCAAAAATAAAACCATAGTCACAATGTATTTGTGGTTCCCTAATTAGGAACCAAACCATGTGAATTACAATGATATTTTAACAGAAAATTAAAATCTATAGAAACCAAAAATATTGAATACACAATTTCTACTCATAACCACAATAACAATAACACGGTGTAAAACATTATCATAAAAAAAATAAAAACAGTATAATAGTGTAGTAAAGAGATATCAACCATTTTAAATTCCTTATATATTACAAGAAACACAAACTCTTTTTAAAGAGAAGAAATACAGTAGACATTTTCCAAGAAATTCATATAATCATTAACTAAAATTACACCAAAAATCTACTTGGTTGATACACTTTAGAAATATATAATTGTTTTACATTTTATAGAGATGTAATTCATAATATGTGATTACAATATGAATGCAAACACTATAGGAATTTCATTATTTTCATAGCGAAAAATTTAATCATCAACCTTTGAATGTTAAGGAGGTGTGTTTGAGGGGATAAAATTGAATAGACAGTTCCATGAAGAGTAGTTCCAAATATTTTATGACAATTTATATAGTAATTTAATCTCAATAAATTTTCAAATTCAAATATAATTTCATTTTATAATTGTTAAAAAATTCCCCATTCTTATGATGAATGTTATCCAAATAGGAAAAATTTATTTTGTATTCATCTTTAAAATAAAATTCCTATAAATGTTATAAAAACTATCAATCAATAATTCAGATAAATCATATCCATATAACCCATGAAGTATTTTCACCACCATACCATCATGTTCAAACATAAATAAATAAAACTCAAAGTAAACATATATTGAGTGTTCCAAAATAGAGTCCAATTTTTTTTTAAAATATTTCTTAGTGAGAATAAATATCTATTGATTTCATATTTATATAATATTTCGAAATTTATTCAACACAACTTTTTTCTGATTGAAGACATTGATAGAGATTTATTTAGTGAGATAACTTTTTAGTAAAAAATTGTCAACCAACTTTTCGTAAAAGGGGACTCTCTAATACTTTTTTTCAAAAAAAATCATATTTTTTTGGTTCATAGATTCAAAATGGAATGATCACACTTTCTAATAGATTTAAAATTATAAAACATAGTTATTTTTTTATTCCAAAGTATCCCCAATTTAAATTTTGTTTTCATTATTAATAAATTTAAAGTACATGCCAAAGAATTGATTAAACTTTAATTTTCATTATGATATTTCTCTCAACCTCAAGTACCATTTATACCAAACTCATAAATTCAAAAATATTAGGGGAGATAATTGCAATGTTTTGATCCTCATATAATTACTCATTTTGATCATGTTAGTGGTATTCATGTTAATATTATTAAATATTCCATACTATTCAATTTCATGTTCCCATGTTTGGATACCTACATCAATTAATACAACATAATAATTTCAATATTCTAAAAAAAATTTATCACTATTAAATTTGAATAAATATTGAATTTTCAATATTATATTGATTCCAAAGTCATTCATTCTAGTTTGTTATTTCCCATATCATATTATACTTCCGGGTTATTGAATGTAACATTAATTTTAACAAATAATTATTTAACTCTGATTGGTCATCGAAGTCAAATTTATAAAATTATTATGATTCATCAAATTTGTCAGTATTTCATGGATTATTATAGACACACTCCCATGAAATCATCCCATTATAGTGGAAAAAAAATCATTCAGATGATATCGACCATATTAAATTCAATCATTTAATAATCACAACCAAAATTTATCATAAACACAAAAACTATCCAGTTCATTTATAATTAGTAGTGAATAATAAGGAAAACAAACAACAACAAAAAGAAAATTTTAAAATTTTAAAAGAAAAGTGATAAAAACAAAAACACATTAATAAATAAATATTTTTTTCAATTGTTTTATTTATTTAGACATACAAAAAAATAAAATCCCTTTACATTCATCATACTTTCATGGAAATTGTGCTAAAATTTTTATCATCATTATCATTGGATTGTGGTAAAATGTTTATTCTATTATCTTATATTTACTAATAGATACTTCCAAGATGTGTTAATTTATAATGAAGAAGATTGAGATTATATTAGTTGTTATTCTAAATAAATATATTGAAAAAGACTATAATAAGTGGTAAAATAGATGTGACATGTGTTTGAGAATATTGAATAAATATAGAATGAAATGTTAGCTGTTTTAATTCTAAAATAGTATAACAAGAAAGAGAATATATAAATATATAGTGGGTGAAATTTAAATGAATAACCCGAATGAAAATATTATGTTTTTAGAATATGATAGTTAAAGAAAATGTAAACAATTAAGTCTCTCACAAAATGAACTCTCACTCATAAGTGGGAACTAATAAATATACTCCTACAATTAAATATTTTTATTTAAACCATTGGAATATCATTCAAAATTTCTTTTAAATAACATTTTAATATCCAATACATGAACTAAATTAAATAAATTAATTTAATTAATGAAAACAAAGAATAATTTTAAGTGTTCTAAATATAGAAACTCAAAAACATGGATTGATTTATTAAAATAAACCTTGAATATTCTATTAACCAGTGACCATTTATAGAAATTTAAAATATGGAACAAGCAGACATATAAATAAAAAAATGAATAATAGTGAAGGATATATTTATATTCCCCTACCTCAAGGTAATTTTCATATCTGGAAATTAAATCTTAGATTTAATCATACATTGAAGAATATGATATCTATCTAGTTATAATATTCATCTCACAAATTTAGAGCTTAATTTTTGGTAAAATTCCCCATGTCTCATTGATGATTTATTGGTGAAGTACATCCAAGGGATAAATAATTAGGGGTTTATACATATTATGCTCACATTAATGGTCTTACATAGACACTAGGTAAAGGAACCTTGATGCATCCACCACTTGACCACTGTTCACTAGATTCTAATTGAAATACCAGAAGCATTTAAATAACCATTTTTATTTAGAAACCAGCTAGTCATAACATTCCTATTCACATTGAGAAGTCAGCGCACACAAATAATTCTTCTTCCACCCAAAGGAAGACACAATCATCAATAATAAAATTCTCCTAGAAAGCCTCTATTTAATGTCTTTAATTAACATAAAATGTTTCCAAATAAAATTTCTATATTCCTTATTTACTAGATTATTTCCTTCTAATCCATCATTCATATAAGTCAAATGACTTGAATTAGAATCGTTTATTGGTATCAACAATTTCTCATTGGTTAAAACACTAATTAAACCTAATTATCAATTAACCTATATAAACAATATCTTCCTAATTATCTGTTTATGTTGAATTCATAAACAAACTCAAGATAATAATGACAGAAAAATAATAAGTTGGTCATCAATTATCACTTTGAAAAATCAATTTTTCACTTTTCATTTTTCTAGTGTATATAAAATCTTTCAAATTTACATTATATCCTTTAATCATCCAATTAAGATCCTACTATGACCCTAAAATAAATTGAATAATTGGGAAATTGGGGTGAGAAAATGTCTCATTGATCATACTCACAAAAAAGAATCAATTATTAATGATATACTATTTTTAAGAGGTTGGATTAATCATTATACATCGGTAGAAAAATAATAGGCAACAACTCATTGATTGAGATAAAATCATTAATATTTGTTTGATGAAATGAATCTCATTAAAATTTGACCCTCAATGTGGGATGATGCATATTTTCTTAAATTAAGCATACTAGTAAAATATTCACAAAAAATTGAATAATGTAAATCCCTCATAACAATATTAGGAATATCATGCACAAATTCAGGTTAAATTAGTGAAATATCTCAAAAAACATATCATCAATATTATATTATATTTTTATCTTTTGGCATGGTTTATATCATAGTCGAGTTCAATATTACTATTGAATTGGACATAGATCTAGACTACCATGTCAATAAATCAGGACACCATCTCATTCCATCATCTTCAAATAAAAAAATTCAAATTACTTTCAGTTCATTCATGAAGTTAGACATCTTACGTTATGTTTTTAAGGAATGATGAGAATATTTTATGATGGTTTATAGTGAGGAACTATATTTGGTTCATTTTTATAGGTACGGTTAAATGATATTCATGAATTTGGATCGTATGATTTTCTGATTTCCTCCTCATATATTATTGAGTATGGGCTTGGTCACATAAATTCCCTATTATAATTTCTTAAAAAACATCAATCATTCATTTGAGGTGGGTGGAAGGGCATGTTAGGATTTTTTTACCCATGTTCACTTATTTATTTATGTCCATTCGAACGACCACTTCATATTACTACTAGTTAGTTGAGATACACCAAAAAATCATCAAACATTGAATCATTGGAAAAAATTAAAAAGTACTTTAATTTAATTAATACATTAAAAATTAAAAATAAAAAAAATAAAAAAAATAAATAAATATTAATTCCATGTATTATTTATTTAAATACAAATAATAATAATAATAATTAATAATTAATCATGTAAAATTGAATAATAAATATCAAGAAAGCATTAAAGAATTTATACAATTAATATATCCTCTAATATAATTCTATATAATTAAACCTAAAATTCTATGAAAAATAAGATGAAAAATAACATAACTTATCATCAAATAAAAAAGCTTCAAATAAGAAAAACTCTTTGGAAACATGTAACAAAATAGATCCAAAACACTCCCACTATTGGTTTTATGGGACTTAAAATAATTATTTCCAAACAGTGATATAACCATACAACCCAAAAAATTAATCTTTTCTTTATTATTGTTGTAGACAACATGATGTTATTTATCCTTTCTCTAATAAGTACTACTCTATGAATAAAAATAATAAAATTTTATCATTTATAGTTAAAAGAGATGAAAAGGTAACCTATCAACCATGATTTTACAATAATGAATATATCTAAATTTTAAAATAAATAATTTTTTTTAAAATTATTAATTGAATTTGAAAAGGATGATGAAAAAAAATTAAGTTAAAATGGGTTCATAAAAAGATGATATTGATTCAAACATTACTAATTTGGTGTTTGAAATGGGTTGAATAAAAAAATGACTAATGGTTATAATTTATGGTTGTATATACACACTAAAATAAATCAACGGGAAAATGTTATTATAAAAAACAATAGAGATTAGATAAATAGTCAAAAATATATTTTTGAAAAACCGAACGATGTACATGATGATGTATTAAATTAACTTATAATATATATCAGTGGGAATTTTTTAGTTGAATGACTAGAAATCATGTTGAATAATTTGTATAATGTTTATATATTACCAAAAAACTGAAATCAGGATGAATTGAAATGTAAAATTTATATAACAATGTTAATGAGTGTGGGGAAGATTGAGTGGAAACAAAAATAGTTTCCAAAACTATTCCACACCAATCACATTCCATCAAATAATAATACAGGTGAATAATAAACCTAAAATTTTCATGTTTACATGGTTCTGAGAAAATATTAATGTTAATTTTACATTCCCAGTTTATTTAGTTAAAATAATAATATATTTATATTTTTATGAAACATGTTTTTAAAAAAACAATGTCGATGAATTTTCCATATTGATTTTAACTGAAGAGTGTACCAACTATACATATGGAATCCCATCCTAAACTATATATCATTGGCCATTTTTTGAAACCATTCAAACTATGAAATAAATTTATACTAAATTACATATTTTATTTTAGACAGAGTTGAAATTATGTTCCATTTAAATTTTTTAGAAATTTTGATTTTGTGAATTTGAACCCATACTTGTATATCTTCAGCATTCTTTTCTATTGATAAATTATTTTATTGTGATTATGAGTATCATACCTATTTCTCTACTAATATTAATCATAACAAGTTATTTTATAATACTTGAGATTAATTTTTTTAAAAAAAATTTCTATCATTATTGGTATTATTATTATATTGAGAAATTGGGTTTTGATATATGTTCTGAAAGGATTTTTTTATCAAAATATTATTTAAAAAAAGAGTTTTATGTGTTTAAAAATAATAATGAATCCATAATTGAAGAAAAATACATCACTACAGATATTTTTTTTAATATTATCATTTATATGACCTTCAAGATATACTTTATATAAATCATAAATTACTTCTCTATGGAATTTATCATTGAATAGGACATTTAAATATTGATTGATGTACTATCCAATGTTGAAAGCATTGAGGAAGGGTCCTAATCAATCCATAAATTCAATTTTATGCCACATATTGTGGCACATTATCCAAATTATCTATAATATAATCCATCATTTAAAAAATAATTATTACATAAAAATAACATATTTCTACTCACAAGAAATACTATTTTTTGGTGATTAGTTCAATCTAATTATGGTTTTCATTATTCAATTAAAATAGGGATTGTTGGATTCATTTTTAATGAATTTTGTAAGATTAAAAATTCTATAATATGAACAATTGGGTATATAAATATTTGTTTTATTCCTTTTTATATTTATAAGATAAATATTAAACATAGATAAAATATAAGGGTTGAGGGACGAAGGTCACTAAATCAAAACCTGAATAATGATATAGGATATGTGGATACAAATATGATACATGATTCAATTTTTAATTCTATGCTATATAACCCATGATTTAGTCCAGTTAATTTTTTTCCTAAAATGAGAGTTTTCACTGTCTTTACTAAGGAAATATATAACAAGAATATTAAATGAAAAGTGGATAAATAAATTATATTGATGTACTGTGTGAACATGAACTCAACAACAATGAATGTTCACTCATAAATAACATTGATATAAAAATATTTAGAGTTTTTTCCTATAAATATTTCTTTTTATATCCCTGATGACTGTTCTGGTCATAACCAGATTTCAATATACCCCAAGGATTAAAAATATCCACCTTTACATGTCTAATTTGATCATTTTACTACAAAAAAATAATAAAAACTATGTGAAGCATCAACATGAATTAAAATATATTTTTTTATATTATTTGTTATATATGATTAATATGATAATGGATGTGTTTATCCATAATTTTTCCATTGTAGAAAATAATTTTCATGGAAACATTGATATTTTGTGGCAACGTTTCCAATGATATCAATAGAAGAAACATAACATAATTAATGTAAAATGTTATTTATATTCACATAGGTTATAATTAATTATTTTTGGGCTTCTGTTAGGGTAATTGTTCTGGAAACTAATAAGGTAGATGTAATTCAAATTTTTTCTACACATAAAACCAATAAGGATATTTAGAGATTCCTTGAAAATACTAGTTTATAATAGAGTTTCATGAAAGATATTTAAAAAATAAAAAAAATATATATTTGGTTATTATAAAAGAAAACCCTATATCAATTATTAATTACTCTTTTAACATTCAAATATGATTACTAAACAATTTACCAATTCATCGATAATATGATCCTTTAATTTAAAATAAGTAATTAAATTATCTGTCATGTAAGTGTTGTATTTCTAGATAATGTTTTCCAAAAAAATAACAAAAATAGAGTACATTAATAAGATGTTATACATGAAAGACGTTAAATTATGCAAACATTAATTCCATTAAAATTTACTATTTCTATTTTTATTTTTTTGTCTCAGGAAAAAATTAGTGTATGTATTTGATTAGGTCTACATACATTAGATCAATTAATAATACTACATTGAAATAAATTATGGTGAAATATAGGACATTTCAAGAATCATTATGTTTATAGTTATATAATTTTTTTTTTAAATATGAATAATGGACCAATAGAGGGAAAAAACACATGTTTTTGGAAACATATCATGGTTTTTTAATAGTTTTAATTGAGTAAATTTTCAGAAAATTTAATATTTTATGGATAAAAACATGATTACTATTATGTTATCCGAAAAAAATGATGTAATTGTGCTATATATTTCAATTCAATCATTACTAGGATGATATAACATATCATATTCGGTGATCTGATCCTTGCCATGATTCGATGATCTCTCATGAATCAAAATGAGAGAAAAATTAAAATGGAACATGTGCCTCATTCTAAATCGGAGAGTGGTTGATTAAAAATCATCACCAGTGACCAGTTATTGAATGATAAAAATATAAACCCCAATAGATCATCCACACACAAATAATTAATTAGGGGAACATCCTTCATCGAATCCCTAATGTCAGTGTGGGGATCTAAAGATCCATTCCATGTTATGATGATAACCATGATATCATAACATCGATCATTCAAAGGATCCATTTATCAATAACTTAAGGAGGATCTATTTTTAAGAACTATTTCATAATAAAGAATCAATAATTACTAATGAATTAATAGTACCTTCAAATTAACTAGTTCCCAGCATATAATGTCAGTGTTTTGAATAACCACAAAGATCTCATCGACCACATAAAATAAAACACTTACCAAATAACCAATAAAAAAATTAATTATGAAGAAGTAAATTTTTTCAGAAAAATTATTTATATTTTATCACCTACCATTAATATATATCAAATAAATTCTCTAATAAAACCACATAATTTACTCAACTGATAATTTAAAATAATAATAAATGAACCAGGAATGTTAAAATAAAATTCGTTTATACAATACTATAAATTGTATTTATTTAAACAATAGTATAAAGTTTTAATATATAAATCAACCCCAATTAATAATTAATTGAAAAAAATAATTTTGTTTATTTATTTGTGATAAAAAATACTGGAAAAATTCTTTGCCGCGTAGCGGCACACACCATGTACAGTATACTTATTCATCCTAATAGAGAAGATTCTTGAATATGCTATTGTGTGTGGCCCACTAGGCCATTATCACAAAAGAAGATAATGGTATCTAAAGAACATGAATGGAGTCTATAAACCCATAAAGGCCTCAAAATAGATACGTATATTCATTGAAGTGATAAACCAATATATGAACACACACTGTGTAATATAATCTCTTTTTCCTTAGATATCTCACAAAGAAGGATACACACATATGTCATTATATTTTGGAATATTAATATTTGTTTATCTAATGGGATTAAATTCAATTATACTACCATTCATAAGGATTTATGAATGTACTACCATCATGATAAAAAAAATACCTGAGATATATTACATCCTCCACTCGTAAGGGAAAAAATCTAACTTGATCAGTCAAACAATTTCATACCACCAATGAAGCTCCCAACAGAAACCACCTCACAATGATTTCACAATCATGGATTTTTTTCATCCATCAATTAATATGTTAAAACAACACACATTGGTAATGAGCTAATTTCAATATACCAATAAATATGTCCATATATAGGAATAACTAATGACACATGAAACATATTGTGTTACTTTTGGAAAATCTACACTAATGCTCTCAACTACAAGTTATCAAAAACTATGAACATCATGAGAACAATTATAAATACTTATGATCCCCCGAAACCGGATATTCTGAAAACTTCTATGACCAGTCACTAATATATACGTAGACAATAGGACATATATTTATGATTTATTTAATTACATCTTGAGTTTCTCAATATATCCCTGAATCTTTTATGAAATTTCGATTCGATAATAAATTAATGTAAATTACCATATAAATAGTGGTCAAAATATTTTATAAACCATATTTTAATTGAAAATCATTAAAACCTCACTATACACATAAAATAATAATAAACAAGTACATGATAATCAAGTTATGGGGAACCCACTTTTACATAAATTCCACTTTAACTAGAGCCAACTCGTTAACAATCCTTGTTAGTTATCATATGATTAATATCATGATTATACTGAGACATTGATTTAGTTTATTGGTCTTCCACATTTCTATTTCTTGTATATACTATTATATATGACCTCTTCACTATATGTAAGACACTTCAAGATATGTAAATGCTGATTGTATTCCATTTGAACACTATCACAAATAGATATTATGGAAAATAAAAGTAATGAAATTATCCAAATTATAAGACATTACATTCAAGGTGTGATTCCAAGAACTATAAAAAGTCATTTCATCTAATGATTACATCTTAGCTAACATATAATCCAGAACATATTCTGTATTTATAGCTGTGACTACCATTAAAAAATTTGAGGTTGTATCTCACATTCTATTAGCCCGACATTGATACATGATCATTTTGATCTATTAGAGGAATTTTTTTTCTTTTTAAAACTAATATACTTTCCTATCCACCTACCATGTATATATCATGTGTACTCACTCTAGAACTATTGGATAGTTCTGATGGAATCCTTTATAATTCTCTTGAATATAACTAACATTTTTCATTCAAAAACTATATGTTTAGCATATCTTTTCTAGAACATATCATGGAATAATAGATTTATCAATAATTGAGGTGTATAGAATTAAAAACAGTAGTTTAATCACATCCTATGACTATTATATTATTCTTAGAGAGATATATTCTAGGCTACAAAGGTAACAATTAGCTTTTGAATTTTTGCAACATGTATTTTAAATAAAATTTTAGTAAACATATGCTTTAATTTTTCAAAGAAATTGTTATATCTACCTCAATATAACATGTTACCCTGAAAATATGTTTCAATATTATTTCAATCTTCATGTTATAAAATTTATCCAAGTCCTTGCTAATTATATATAATACTAATATGACTTTCCATCTATTATCTATCACATTTTAGTTTGAAAATAGTGATTCTGTATCTAAACACTAGCACACAAATAGAAAATATTCATTTTAAATGAATATTATATGATTTTCATTAATAAAATTTTCTTAAAAATGATTTTAGTATATTTCACCATTTATTAGATTTCTATGGTGTTACCATCCCTATTTAGTTTCATCGTATTGGAAAATTCAATATTTGGTAGAATTTGCATCCCATAATCAATAATATGATCATATATTATTGTATAATAAGTAAAATTATAAAATAAATTGGAATAAATAAATGGTGTTACCGATCAAGACTTATGTGTACTATGCTTCTACAATCCATGTATCATTTCATTTCAATACCCAACACATGATTCAAAATGATATGGCCCATGTACATTGATATATATAAATTATTATTGGATTTTAATCGACATTTTCAGTCACCATTTATTTATATATAAATCCTACATGTAAAAATTATTATTGTCAATGAATAATGTCTCACCTTCTATGGTGAATACGAATCCATAACTACAATTTTATAATTCTTATGCAATATGTTTCTCTTGAACATTATCATTATGCAAGCTCTTTGGAACATATTCTTATTCAAACTAGTTGTGAATATATAGAATTTATTAAACACATGTCAATATTTCTCCCACTATATAATTTGGATATATTCACCCTTTAACAAAAAAACCTATAAATTGATCATTTCTTCTTTATCATAAGGATTTAGGTTATATCTTAATAATATTTTACTATGATTACTACAGTTGAACCTTTCAGTTTTTTTAATGTTTGTTTATGTCCTAAAATACTCCTTCCATATAAACAAATATTGATTTGACATAATGGATTTCAATAAAACTACAACTCATATGATATCCATTTTTTACCATATTGAGAATATGGTTATTATAAATCACTTTTACTTTGATGCACATTATGAAATATAAATAATTTTTTTGAAATAGATATTTATGAGAATATTGATGCATCAAATACTTACATCATGATATTGATTTATATAAGGAAATGTGTATTTATTAATTTATCAATTATATATTTTAGTGACCATTGTTAACATGTAATAATAATCATAAATCATACATATTAACTACATTACCATGATGTGGATAATGAAATGTGCAATTAGTAATTACTCCACAATACATTAGATTGGTCGGTGAATGTGTTGGTCAAGATATTTTTATGCATTCCTTCATGAAGAAACTCATATATTATCACCACGTTGATATCATACATCACATATACATTTCTTAAGAACATTAAATTATTCTAATGAAATATATTCACTAATAGGTTTTCCATGTAATATTTCATTCTCTCTAGATAAACTAATAATGAATGTCATTTGGAGAACCTTTATTTCTAGAATATTATTTTTCTAAATCAAAATATGTCAATCATATTTAAGGTGTTTATATCCAAATATTGTAAATATCATTTTAGTTATATCCTTAAAATCAACATAGTTTTTCTTGGAAAGGATTTGTCTTCTCACAACATGATATATAAGTCTTATATTATTTATTAATCACATATTTCATATGATTCATGTATTATTAATGTAATAGTTTAGTATTAGACACCACAAAAAAAACATTCATTCATATATTGGAATAATGTCACCTTGTCTCCAAAGGATACATGAGATAAATTTATTGGGTATAATCAATAAAATATCTACTATAATCATCCACATGGAAATATAGATGTTATTTACATGTCACTACTTACATAATAAGAACCATTTCTAACCTTCTTGTAGAACACATCATACTAATAGTAAATTTTTTATACATGATTACTAAATATTGATACATATATTTCATAAACATATTGTATTTAATAAAAAATAATTATGTGAGACACAAAACAAAGATATTTTGAATATACATTTAGAATAATATAATACTTTATTAATTTATTTAGATAATTTAAATTAAAAATTTACTGATATATTTTTTAATATGAAATGAAAACAACTTCTTATTTAATGACCAACAGAATCTCATTAGTGTATGTGAAGAATTTTCCTTTTGTGTTACTCCTTCCATTATCCTTTTATCATTTTTTTTAATCTTTCTTACCATAATAAATAATTATTATAATTTCATTATGTTTTTATTTATATGGAAATCCATACCTTGAAGGGCACAATGCATTTTCTATATACTTTTTGGTTTTTATAATCTTAAATGAAACTAGAGTCAATTTGAAAAAATGATATGATAAATGGATCCATTTAAATTTCATAATATTATTTTAAATTTAGATATATGTAGTGTAATATAATCCATTCATATCATATTTCACTTTCCCCATGAATGATTATTGGAGATGATACTACATGTTAGACCATCCACTTCCCGATGATTTATCCACAACACACATTGGACATTGATGATAACAATATGAAATAACCCTAATATGCTTCAATCATGAGTCTCCTATAATCATTTGTCACCCTCACTTCCTTAGGTTTCTCAATAGGATTTCAAGACAATACTACCTTAAGTTTCAAAATAAATGGTATTGTGTGCAAGAACCAATACTCAAATTGGAAATTAATTATGGTTCAGAAATTTACATTGTCTTATATTATCACAGTGTCCATGTTGTATTTATTTCCATTTTTTGGAAAAAAATAAGTGCTTTTATATTATAATTATATGTTGATTATTGATTTACATATTATTAATTAATTACAGAAATCATTATATGTATCCCTCTATTCTATAAATTCTAGGAACACTAATTACTAGTATCAAAATACTCTATAAAATGATTATTATATAAGAAAATATCCTTTAACATACCCAAATAGTATACAAGATATGGCTATGCCACTAATATGATATCTCAATGTAGATTTTTGACTTTCCATCCATACTAACTTGGGGCTTCTTGATCAGTTGGGTGATGTACTAGACAGTAAAATAAAATTTTTTATTTTCTCATCACTTAACAATGATTATTATATATGATATATATGATTAATCAATTGATTCTAACTTTAGTTAATTCAACCCATCATTCTCATAATAATTCCACATTAGTAGGAGACACCCTAAACTATGGATGACAGTGCACCTCAAATAACTTGTAGTGTTCGAATTCAAATGATGTAAGGCATTTATCACTTAATATTTCATTAATAATACGTATATTACTCCTAATGAATTTAAATAACTTCTTATAGTTTTTTTATTATATTGACACCTCACTGATAAAAAAATTGCTTTCTTATTTATTCATTTTTCTATTTATGATTTTATATGTTTCTCACTATCATAAAAATAATAAAATAATAAATAAAAGAATAAATGAATTAAAATTACCCATCTTTTTGATCAATTTAAACTCAATTGATCATATTTTTCCATGGGTTATTATTAGCGCCAAAATTGGGGATGAAAAAGTACAAACATAAAGCAATAGGAGCTTCCTCGTGATGCCCATTCTTAGAGCCCCCGTAGCCCTGTGGGTAGAGCCTAGCTCCCCCTTCGTGAAGCCTCCATGGAGAAAGGAGGGTGGATGCACCGGAAACTGAATTGACTTTCACGAAGCCGCTGTGGAGCAAGGAAGGATGATGATTTGCAAATTCATTTAACTTTCACGAACTCGTTGCAGAGCAAGCTCTCTGTTTACGCTGAGAGGGCTCTGCTTCACAACACCTCTTGCCTATAAATATTATTCTCCCCTCAAGCCCAAAAGATGGATCCTCTGACCTTTGGACTACATCGCTCCCACAACGCAATGAAATTAATACACTCTTAACAATGAGATTTTTAATGTACTTTTGCATCGTGATGTGCCTCCCCCATTGCATGAATTCAACCACTTATCATGAATGGATGACCTTTGCGGAGCCCACGGGCCTCTATAAAGAAGAAGATCCCTAAAGGGACTTGGGTATTTGCAGATCACTTTTGATTATTGATGAACCCTCCATGTACATGTGACCCACATGCTAAGGTAGGGTCATTGTGCTTTTCAAAGCACATTTTTCACAATGCTATGCTTCCCAAGGCACCATTGCATCATGAAGCACTGATCCGTGAATGGATTTCCACTTCATGAAGAACCTTCCATATAAATCTATGCCCTTTGGTTAGGCTAGGCCACTTGAAATCATGAAGCTCACCCCTTCATGAATCCCCTCCACTCTTGTGAGCACTAGAACATCACGAGTGTTCTACCTATGAACCCCTTCGCTCGGCAAATCCTTTTATCTTGTGAAACTCTAGGTTTTCATGATGTTATTTCAAAGTCTCATGGGCTGTAATTACCATTATGTTGCTTCATCTCATGCTTCTTCACATAGTTACACCAACGTAAATTTCTTCTTCTCAAAGCCACGCTAATGTGGACCCCTAAATGGATAACTCCATAACACCCCTTCTCCACAGAATTGCTAATTCCTTCCCTTCCCTAATGGGTGAGAGGTATCAGTTATTTATGTCATCAAGAGTGCAGAGTGAACCCACCTCTTCCGAGCTGCAGGGCGTTAAACAACCAAGCACTATCATCCTTCGCACATGACATTAACCTCGCCCTGTGAGCCATATGTGGGGTTCCAGACCTTTGACATTCTGCATGCCCACTACTCTCCACAGGAGTGAAATCATTTCTCTCATGGAATTAGATCCTATTTATTAGAGTTATGTCTGTCCGTAGGTAAAGGGAATCCACCTTGGTGTAAGCCCATAACTTTTATTGTAGGAGGTAGCATCCCTGCTCCTCCTCGATTCCTCAGTGCCAAGGACTAGAGATGGGGGGATGGGCACTGAAGGCCTCTTTTATTCGTTTCCAATTCCATATCTCTTTGGGCTTTGTCGCCACCGGGTCTCCATCCTAGAGTATGTCCCAATCCCTATCTCCCTGGAATGCAAATCATGCGTAGGCCCCTACTACTTCTTTTGGATAATAACCAAGTGTAAGCCCCCATTACACTTCCCATGGATGAACCTTCCACAACGTGATCATTAGGTATTTGCTGCCTCTTTTTTTAACATCGATCATGACTCATATGGGCTTAGTGTAAGAATCAACCTTGACATCCACTCTGGGTAGCCTAGAGTGTAAGCCCAAAACACACCCATTCTAAACAATGTGGGAATTGCTCCTTACTAAAGCAATGTACATAGCAAGCCTACCTGAGGATCAAACCCACAATCTATTAGTCCCGACCACCTTCATGTCAGTTCGACAAAACCCATTCTTAACAACATGGTCTTTTGTCCTTTCCTATGAAAGGTACATTAGAATCCTCCCTGAAGTTCAAGCCCCCATCCATTGGTCCCGACCACCATCATGTTGGTTCACCAGAACCCATTTTGAACTATATGGTCTTTTATCCATTCATTGGTATGGTATATAGGAAGCATCACTAATTTTCAAGCCCATAAACCACTGGTTCTGACCTCATTCAAGTCGAAAAACATTTATCCTGCGTCATGTTAAATTGTATGACCCTTTTCATCCTGTACGATGCTAAACTACATCCAACATCTAAAACTATGTGGGATTTGACCCTTATATCATAGAAAATGTATGTTGGAAGCCTCCATGAGGTTCAACCTCATCTAGTAGTAAGCCGTTGTGACCCCATACAGTGGTAATTTGTTGTGACCCCATCCTGTGGTATGAAATTGTGACCCCATCCAGAGGTAATCCATTGTGACCCCATCTAGTTGTAAGACATTGTGACCACATCTATCAGTAAGCCATTGTGATCCCCTACCCAACGGTAAACTATTGTGGACCTCACACAGTAGTAAGACGTTCTGAATCCATGTCAGTGGTAAGAAATTGTCAACTCAAACACTGTAGAAAGCCACTGTTGTCCCTTATGTTGGGACCCATATCACTGGTCTATCCAAGTAGTGTAAGGCCACCCTCGGGCTGCTAACCACACATAAGCCCTAGTATATCATCTGTTCATTGTTTTCTATGCACACCCTACTTCTATACCCCCAACATGAACTGTGTGGACATTGATTCCCAGCCACGGGGATACGTAGGAGGTCTCTTCGAGGCTCAAGCGCAAAATCACCATTTCCCCTGTGTCAACTCTATCCCTATCTCCATTAACATTACATAACCATTCATTATACATCTTGATTCATACCCGGCCTGCCACATCATGATGAGATCATGCCAATTAATCTATTCACTACTCATAGCAGTAACTAGGTATCTAACCATGTGGTATCCTTAACATCAGTGTTCCCTCATGGTGTTTCACTCATCTGATCAACTCTAGTCAATGTCATGATTAGTCTGATCTGTCTCCGCTAGACGTTAAACTCATGGCATACCCTCTATTAATCATTGGATGCTAAGAAAAACCTCAGATACATGCCTATGGCATATAATTACCCGCATTCGACGTGGGATGCCTCGGGCTTCCGCACCCTCGAGAAGCCTTATAATAATGGGAAGAAACCCAGACACTCAAGTGTTCTAATGTCTAGACATGCTGGTGATGTCCAACAAGACTACTACCCTGACTGTAGGTTGTTTCCCTGACCGGACCCCTTGGAATGTCTCGGCAGAAGTAGTGTAATTAATCGGAATCAATGAAAAATGGAACTAGGTAGAGTATCACGAACAACATATTACTCTATAAGGAAGACCTAGACCAGGTGATGAGTTCTGAGGAGGAATCTACGAAGGGAATAACTAACATCCCATCATCCTGTTTCGATCACGGAGAAAACATTCCTGAATATGAGAAGGATGTCACCCACCTTTGGAAAGCGGGAACATGGGGAAACTACTAAGCATACTCCAGAGACGGATGTGTGCACCCCGAAGAATGCAGAAAAAATAGAAATGGTGAAGCATACATGAAATCCTTCTCATCAATGTAGAGATTAGTAGTGTTCGATACATCAGTGGATTATCATGTCACTAGATCTGGTTATCTGGTGTCGCGTCCCTCTATGAAAATAGAGGGCCTAGTGTGAAACTCACTAGATGTTGGGGTAGTCAAAATGTTGGACATCCGGGTATGTGAAATTCTCAGTGTGGAGCCTTCTTACCATCCATGGGAGAAGGAATGGTGCTCGGCCCTATGTGTGGGTGTCTTTGTTTTAGCACTATTAGTTTTAATCTCCCTGCTTTCCAGAAACCACACTGTTGCACCAGAAATCTGATCGCCACTTACCCAATGATGCAAGGGCAGGGACAAAACCAATGTGGAAATCCCACATTGCTCAAATACTTCTTCAACAACTTCTACATCACATCTTATGGGTTCCCATGCCCCATATCCCCTTCTAAATTCATAAAATGAAGGGTGATAAGTGAGCTCATACACCGATACGAGGAGGATGAGATTATAATGAATCGGGATATAGCCCACCAGGATTTAGAGGTGTCTTTGACTCATTGCCACCAGTTCCACCAAGGGACGTCCAGGGATCAATTGATCCCCAAACTGACGTACAATCATTTAGGGATCCTCTCCCTGGAACTTCCCAATGACTCCATCCCCTATGATGACAAGGTAGAGGATGTCTGGGCTAGCCCGGTTGGGATCCCATTCTAGGGGCCTCCCTGGACGGCCCCGACTAGGTCGTGCACGCTCCACCACCCAGTACCATGGGCTGAAGAGCATGTAAGATATGTACCTACACCACCATCCCCTATCCAGATGACCTGACGCCAGCATCGGTCGCAAGCGGACGAGGATGCCAGCCAAGGGGTGTCGACATCAGCAACTATTGTCGCACGAGCCCCCGCCAACATGTATCATCTTCCTACTATTCACACTTAGAAATGGAACATAAATTCATGGACAGGATCGAGGCCCAATATGCCCCATGAAGGCTGGGTCGACTCTCACGACAGCCAGTGTAGGGATCACCCATCGCGGACTGACCCGTGGCTGTGAAACCCATTACAGAGGTCCTTCCTTTACCGCTACCTTGGAGAACGTGGGTCCTCCCCACTCCCAAGCTCATCATGGAGGTATGGTTCATGCTACCTTCAATCCGAAAGAGGGTACTCCCCATGATAGTGAGACTCTATATAGAATCCTCTCTTACACTCATTACATTGGGTATGGGGTCATTTATCCTACCACGGACCACCGATATGGAGATGTTACACATCAGGTTAATCACTGGTGTGGGTGGATTCCACATGTCGTTGCAGCAGCTAGAGAAGGTCCTCCTCACTTCAGAAATCAGAAGACTGAAGGTCATCTTTGCTTCACCAGAACCCAGCACGAATATCCTACCTGTGTTTGTCTTGAAAAGAATGAGGACCCTCCTCATGCTGATGCTGCTAGGGGAAGCAAGGATTGAGGTCTTACCTATACTCCTACCTGCTAAAGCAGAGGTCCTACCCAATCTAGAATTTCCCGCGGAGGTCTCCTCTGCACATCAGCTGGTGGACATGGTTGTGCTCTCCATGTTCCCTTTGATATTTGTCTAGGTGGACCTCACACCCCAACTCGCTCATGCAGAAGTCCACCCCACCCAACACTAGTACAGTAGAAGTATATCCTCATGATAGAAATCTACCCTTTCTTACAGAACAGTCACATTGTAGGTGGGTGGGTCATTGTTTCCCTAAAAATAAATATGAGAAGATTTAGATCTAGATCAAACTAGTCTTCTTATCTGATTCTGAGGAATAATACCACTCAATGATGGAACCCTCACCTAGATCCTCTGTGTCAAGGCCCAGGTAGGAAGAAGAAGCATCTTCCGCATACATATAGTATGTGAGGTCCATCAGATCCCCTACTCCCTTTGTAGGTACATCTAGTAGGATGAAAATTTGGAAACCCTATATGTTTCAGCCGGGAAATCGCACTAATAATCACCATAATAACTCTCTAACTGGACTAGAGACCACAAATAGCTATTCTAGGGATTAGTGGTGGAAAATACGTAGGGTAAACCATCACCAGTATTCATAGTCCCGGCACAAGAAACTATGGTCACCAGCTCATCATACCGTGATGTGGTGGCCAAGTCACTACACTCTTCGGAGGATAGCCCAAGATGTGGTGGAATGTTAGCTCTCTAACCTTATTCTACACTGGTCATCCTACCATCTCAACAGTGTGCATCAGTACCACTACCTATTCCCCAGAAACCTTCAGTATATGAGTGGGGAAATGAAGGTCCAGAACCTGAATTTGGACCAAAGAGATTGTGGGATATCCTCGCAGGGAACCATTTCCCCGAGATGTTCTTTCCAGTTGTAGCAGAAAATTTTTGGGCACCAAAAGCACTCACCCAGGAAGAGGTTAGATGATTTTTCTAGACCACATGGGTGGATCATTTCTACATTCGACATTGATGAGTGACCTATACCAAGATTCAACCACACTTTGAATATATCAGCCAACAATGTTGTTTTATTGATTTGTTTGCACTACCCAGGGCCCGGAACCCTGAGTCACCAGGCCTCCATAAGACCCTCCAAAAATTTTGTGTTCAAATATATAATGTGCTTCACATGATAATCATGGAGGCTTCTCCCCATGTTCAAATTCATGGCTGGGGTTAGTACGCGACCCTCCATTTCTGTTCCATCTGGTGTCAACCCGATTTTCCAGGCAACATAGAGGATATGCCTCTAAGAAGCATCACAATAAACATGGATGACCTATCAGAGGGAGAAAATGAGATGGAGCTCCTTGATGGAGACTTACCCCTTGGGGGAATGCCACATTGACTGGATCCATTGGAAATGGTCACTCACCAGAAGAGATATCTTCTAGATCTTCTCATGCCCACTAAGGCACTATTTCTCACCCGAAATCCCAAAAAGGGCCTGGAACTCCTCGGAGGTGTCAAACACTCTTACTTGTCTATATTAGAGAAGAAGGCAGAAGAAAACCCCAAAAAATATGCGTTGTGTCAGCAACACACCAAAAAATGGTGGTTGACGTCCTCCTTGATGAACAGGTTGTGGAGTGACGACAAGACTATAATGATCTTCGACCGGTGTAGCAGGGGTAGGAACATCATCCCCTTGGTGAACTACCCCTTGGAGACCCTGATCATCCTTCCCATGTGGACTGGGATGAGGCTTGAACTTACGAAAAGAGGGCGCAATGTGTGTCACCAAATTTTCTTGAACGACATGACAATCCTCATGACCCAGCTTGGATTCCTCCAGCTGCTCCACAAGTCATCCCACCAGCCACTCCATGAGCTGTTGGGAATTTTTATTTTTTTTGGAACACGAAAATGCACTGGTGGTCAAGTATCCTCATCAAGAAAAGAATCCCCACCTAGATTATCAAATGGTGGCACTCATCGCCCAAATTTATGCTTCAGAAACTCAATAGGTGGAAATACCGCATGATGGAAATCCATACCCGCCATAGGTGGATGATATGCTAGCACCCTAAGGTTTCGTGAATCCAACCTTTTCTGCCTTCAATGGGATAGGGGACCCGACATTGTAGCTGGCCAACTGTATCTCAAGGCGTGGCCCCATTTTGGGATCTCTAGCGTAGCAAGAATCTGCCAAACACTGGTCTTTCGTACAGACATTGGAGGGGCCGACGGTAATCTGGTATAAGGAGCTTCCAATCAGGTCGGTGGCCTTCTCGAAGGACCTCCATAGTCAATTCCTTTAATAGTTCATTTATACCACTCATAAGATGAGTATCGTGGACCTATTCAAGTGAATGAAGAGGCATGAAGAGCATGTTGTCGACATTGTCCCCTGATGGAAAGGACTCAAATTCTCTCTTTACATGCCACTGACTAAGGAGAAATTTTTGATGATGTGCATAGGGAATGTAAATATTGAACTGGCCCCTTATCTTCTCACCCAACTATAGAAGTGGATTCTGAGACTTCTTAACACGACCTAGCATCTAAAGGAAGCCTTATAGTTGGTTAAGCAGGCATGTTTGTAGCCTTCTGCAATCCCCACAAGAAGGGATGCTAGGGCCAATCCTGCCACAGTGGCTCAAATAGAGGCCCCAAAGAAACAAGAGTTGTTACCAGTAGAGCCGACTCCACAGACATGCAGAGGTCCTCTACCTTAGGCATAGCCTCCGACCTAGCAGCGCCAACATCAAAATTAGTAGATTCCCACACACAATGCCCCGCCACTACCTAGGCAAGATAACAAAGCTCCACCTCCTTGGAAGGCTCCTCCATCCCCACGTTAGGGTCAAGCTCTGAGGCCCCCTTTCTAGATAAGAGGAACTGAACCTACTCGTTCAATGAGGCACAAGTGCCTGGTTATTTTCAATGTGCCCTAGAGTAGGGGATTACACGTTTTCCTATGTACATGAGGCCATAAGAGGTGAAACTCACTGGTTTCTCTAATTACTTTTCCATCCATCATATTGAGAGGAAAACCTCAAATAGTGATATGTGTTTAATGAATAGATTCAATACCATGTGGATAACAATATAGTCCATTTAGTCCGATCACTACAGTAGGTGGCATGCGTCTTCATGAGGCCAAATAGTATCAGCAACAACGAAGGTGGGTGGAATAAGGTTTCTAGATGTAGGTCAAAGATGTATAACGATTTGATGGATCGTAAAATAGTACCTCATTCCCATGTTGTTATCTGGGCACACCTAAATTGGCCAAAACATTCAGAAGTTGTAGCTACTACTTCTGTATCGTCATCTCCGCAGTCCCTGTCTCAAATGAGGAATCATCGGCAGCGTAAGGGAATGCAAAGTTCCTCGCCAATTCCATCATCATCCATACACATAGTGACTTCGTACCCCTAGATATGGAGATCCGTCCCAGAATACATCCAGTAGTGGATGAATCATTGATTGATGGTCATGGGTACACCTTGGTTAATACCGTAGAGCTGGTAAATCCCTACATGATTCATGATGATGAGTTCAAAGAGGATCTTCCCAATATCCCCATCCATCATCATCATTGACAAAGCCACAACAATATGAATTGTCGGAGTGACTCGATCCGTACTTCCATCCTTGTTGTGCACATGACCAAAACTAGGATGTAGGCTTGCACATAGCTCAGTCAATGCGACCTTCTCATATGGTGAAATAATGTCTGCCTTCACTGCAATTTGAGTTGTTGGATCAGGCAGAGGCACCTTTACTATGTCGTGACTAGCCACGCTTTGCTACAGTACGGTCTTATTCATCTTGACATCATGTGGTAGTCACTCTGTAGGCTTTTACTACTGAGTAGTGGGATATCGCTAGCACTAGTCAACCGTCGGCCCAGCTGACAGGGCCCCCCATACATCTTGTTATAGAGATAGATCATGTAAGAAGAAGTTCACACCTTCTAGGGAAGAATGATGTTCTCAAACATCTTTCCATCATTCTTTAGAATCTCTCCATCTTGGAGGCCCTTTTTCTGTCATCAAAATGGTTGAGTCCCTTGTCGAGGCTTTAAAAAGACCCATCTTGTTTGAGATGGTTGTTCTAGCTGCAGTGTCCTTTCATGCTGAGGCGGTCGAGAATGTTGAATGTCATGTCATCATCAAATTCTATAGAGAAGATGAATACTCTCCCATAAAGGGTCACATTATCTCACTGGACATCATTGACCAGTTCAATGACATGGAGTTTCATCACTGTACTATCGACATGGACATAGGAATCAACCTAATCCTGACTCAGATAGTGAAAAAAAACATGGATTTTCCAAGGAATATCTGAGTCCTTCTAGCCTATGAATCCACGGATATGACTTGACAGAGAAGACACCTGTCAGCATGATCTTTTTGATGATCTATATCATTTGTCTAATTTCTAGCACCGAATTTATTATTGTCTCCCTTGACACTGCCCACAAAGTGTTTATGGGTTGGTCATGGCTTCACCTGCATGTGGTGGTTCCTTCATCATATCACCACTTCCTTAAGTACTAATTTAATGGTGGAGAGGATGTGATTCAAGGTGATGCATACCCCTTTTCATCTTGTGACACCCGTTATCTGGATTTCGACTACTATAAGAGAACAGAAAAGTAGATTCAATCTAATGTTGTCGTGAATGCTACAAATGCGACCCACCCGTGGGATGATCTGGATGATGCTTACGTCATTCCTGTCCATCGATTGGATGCAACAACTCCTGACATGGTAAAATTATTCATTGTTTCTAGAATGAGAGGGAGGGAATTCCCAAGTCTAAATGATTCCAGAAGATCATCTCATACTCCTACACAAACCAGGCTCAAGTGATCCTGAAGCCTCCTACTCCAATAAGGTATCGAGATGTCCACCCCATGGAAATAGAAATCCATCATACATTTTTTTTCCAGGCCAGAATTAATCTACTCAAGCCAACAAAACACTATTGATTCGATATCATCATGTGTGGCCCCACAGTCCGATGACCAGATGAGATTGGATCAATAGCCTTCATCACAATGGTTATGGCAACATAATAGTTCCATGATGTATTGTCCACTGCAACTCAGGCTGGTACCAACCTCCAGTAGAGATCATTTGACTTAGAGGAAGCTATTACCGCTAAGGATCACCCTCCATAATTGAGGGAGCAGAAATAGAGGATTCTCCCCCACCATTGAAGAGGGATTTTCTACCATGGTTGACAAGATCGTATAGCTGAACATCTGTAGCGAGGTAGACCTGAAAATCACTTGTATTAGTACAGCCATGCCCCTTGAGGAGAAACAACATGACATAAAAATTCTTAAACAACACCATGATGTATTCTCTAAGAGTTATGACAATATTCTTGGACTTGATCCTCAGGTAGTCGTCGACTGCCTCAGTCTCCCGAAAAATCATCACGGGTTGAAGAAACCTCCCAGAAAGATGCCCCCTTCTCATGGTTCCATGGTTGAGGAAAAAGTGGATAATGGAATCTAATACTATTTTATTAAGGAGGTCCAGTACCCCATGTGGTTGGACCACATTATGCCTCTAAGAAATAAGAACTAACATATCAGAGTTTGCATTGTCATCCAGGATCTCAACCGTCAATGTACGATGGATGATTTTCCTTCTTCCTATAATAGAATTGTTGATCGATGCAACAGCTAGGTTCCAAGAACTCTCCATCATGTATGGATACTCCAGGTATAACTAGATCGAAATGGCCATGATGATGATGAGTTTACAATCTTCAGGGCACCACAAGGTACTTTCTGTAACTAAGTCACACCCTTCAGTTTAAAGAATGCAGGTCCCACCTATAAATGGTATCTTCATCACATATTTAAAATGATTCTCAGAGCATTGGTGGAATGCTACATAGATGATCTTGTTTTCAAATCTTTCCAGTATTAGAACCATCTCAAAGACCTTGAGAAAGTGTTCATCTACCTCCACTCCCATCACCTAATGATGAACCCTTTGAAGTGTGCCTTCGGCGTCACCTCTGAAATGATTCTTGTCATTGTTGTCAGATACATGGGCATTGAGATAGAACCAGATAAGATCAAGGCCATTAGCCAAATGTCTCTTCCGAATAACATTTGGGAGCATTGAGGCTTCTAAGGGTACTAATCTTACATACAATGATTAATTGTGAATTTGGCTAGCAAGTGTAATCCCTTTTCTCAGATCATGAAGAAAGTCACCGTCTATAAGTGGGACAAAGAGAGTTAGACTACTTTTGATGAAATTAAGTAGTATCTACTCTACCCTTCAGTCATAATGACACCCATCTAAAAAAATTCACTGGTTCTTTTTGTGGCCACCATAGAGAAATATCTTTTCACCCTTCATGCCCCGAAAGAATAACATGGGAACATAGAATAGCCTCAACTACATCAGCCGCATGCTCCTCTATACGAATACCAGATACTCCCTTAACGAGAAGAGCTACCTTGTACTCGTATTTCAGTATAGATGTAGCTACATTATTGCACCACCATGAGGTACAATTAGTTTCCTAACTAGATCTGCTGAATTACATCATGAAACACCCCTTATTGACAGGTCGTATAGGTGGGTGGGAAGTGATTATCTAGTAATGAGACATTAAGTTTGCCTCTCTGAATGATATTTAGGTGAAAGTGTTGGAATAATTCCTTACTCCCCATCCATTTCTAGCTGACCAGTCCATGGACATTGATTTTCTTCATGAGGAAATCCTCTCAGTTGACCAAGCTATCTCTTGTTGAAAAATTCACTTCGATGGTGCTTCCCAAAGCCCCACCAACAGAAGGCTCAATGACCCAAGGCTCAACATAGTTGGAATGGGTATCATCTTCATTTCCACAACATAATTTGTTTGGCCTTGCTCATTCCTGTTGTCAGAAGGCTACACCATCTATGAGGTAGAGGATCAGGCTCTCATTACTATCCTTGTGATGGCCATCGAGAGAGATGTTCCACATTTTCATGTCAAAGGGGACTCTAAACGTGTCATTAAGAATATCAATGGTGATTATGTTGTCAGAAAGACAGAGCTCATTCAATTTTTGTAATTTTCTCTCTAGATAATGACCCAATTCCCATCTCGGGCAGAAGTTCTCATGTCCCTCAATCTCATAACAGTTGAGCTGACAACCTGGTCAGCCTAGCCACATCACATGCAGATCCAGAATAGGATGATTTTATTATCCATGTGTCCCAACGATGTGTCATTTTTTCTATCACTCCAGGTGATAATGAAACCCTACAGGTAATCCAACATACCATTGGTGCCTCCACGTCAGGACCCCCAGGTACCTTGGATGCAGTGATTGAAGTGACTCCATATGGGAGAACCCCCTTTGTTGAGTATGCCCAAAATAGTAATCTCTCAGCAGATCGGCCCGAGTGCGGGAAAATCTGATTCCGTGTATTATATTTTACCCTCCAAGATAGCCCTAGTAATGATAAAATCCTCTACAAGAATAGGTTTGATGGGTTTCTCCTCCATTTCATTCAAGGAGCTGAGATTTCCTAGGTCATACAGGAGGTTCATGTCAGTTTTTTCAGAGCTCATTAGACTGGGCAGAAGTTATCTCACTAGATCCAGAGAATGGGGTATTTTTTGCCCTCTGGGATCCATGACTGCATCGAGTTCACCAGAGGGTATCACGCATTCCAAATTCATGATAAATTCATGCATCGGACGCCATATCCTCTCCACTCCACCAAGTACTTTTGTCCATTTGCAGAATGGGGACTCAATGTTGTGGGAACATATACACAGGTGATAGCTCGCCAGTGCATATTAATCCTAAATACAATAGATTTATTCTTCATGTGAGCAGAGATAGTTCTACTCAAATATTTCATGGGTTGTTCCATCATTGATTTTTTTAGGTCCAACATCATTTACCAATTTGGCATCCCTCATGCCATTATCACCGATAATGAAATGAACTTCCGAGCAGCCGAGGTGAAGAAATTTTATGCTATGTACAACATATGTTCTAACCAAACCTCACACTCTCATACGCATTCTAGTGGATTGAATGAGTCAATCAAAAAAATATGCTCTAAAATTCTACAAAAAATGGTTGGTCAGAAATAGAAGAGACGACCAAACATGTTCCCAAATACCCTTTGGGATTATCAGATAATAGCCCATAATTCCACCCAAGTGACCCCATATTCCTTGGTGTATGGAAAGAAGTTCATTCTCTCCATCGAGATTCATTTTCCCTCACTACGTATAGTTTTCTATGATCAGAAAGTGCTGACTAATGTTGTTGAAATTATTTTGGCTAAGTTGTAAGTGATCAACGAGAATAAGATTTGTTCCCTTCACAATCTGGAAAGGCATCAAAATAATATAGCTAGAAATTTCAAAAATAAAATTCACCTTTTCTCCTTCTTGCAAGGTGACATGGTATTTTCCATGAGGTAACCAATGATAATTGGTAGGAAACCATCCAATATAGAGCACAAATGGGGAGGACCTTACATCATTCACAAGGTTTAATCTAAAGGCGATTAATCACTGGTTACCATGGATGGTGAGCATGTAAGTTCTCCCACCAAATGACATGTTCCTCAATAAATACCTTTCTTGAGTCCACAATATTCCTAAAAGGCCATAAATTTTACGGTCCTACATGACCCCAAACTACGTAATGTTCCTGCACGACCCTAAAATGCATTAGGTTCCTACATGACCTTTAAACTGTCTGGTCCTACATGACTTTAAACTGTGAAATTTCCAACATAAAATTAAATTGTGTGTCCTCCTACAAGACGTTAAAATGGAACTCAATAACTACATATGGCCTGATTCCTATCCTCAAGGGATACGTAGGAACACTTAGACACCTTGTCCTGAGTCCATCTATACGCTCTTCTCATTTGGGTACCCCTCTTAGGTGTGGATCTCTTGGGGGATCTCATGTGCCGTAGCCCTAGCTTATTTGGCCCCACATGTGGCAAGATTACGATGGTCATTCCATGTGCCCCTCATCTTTCTTCTAATCCTCCCACCTCCTTACCGCATGACTTTAAATAGCCTTTCCCTTTTAGAACTAAATATGGTTTGATTCCCATCTTAATAGGATACATAAGACTGCCCAGACATTTCGTCCGTAGGCATAGACCCAAACTTCAGGACCACTTATTGGGTCGAAGTACATGGTCTTCTGTAAGATTTTTTCCTCACTCATGTCGAGCTCATCATGACCATACCATGTATCCCTCTCCCATAAATATCTCTACCTCTTCTATTTTCTAACTTTATTTGAATTGCATGGGCACATTTATGGTTCACACACGCCATCATTTGGGCTTCCATTTTCTTTCTCATCTGAATGGGACCTTGAAGGATAAGGATACTTAGCCTAAGGGCTCTCCTATCATTTTAGGCCAAAGCCCTTGAGGATTTTGAACAAGAAATCGATACATGTCCCACGTTGCGAATATGGTCTACATTTGACGCTCATTTGTTATTTCAATTTTAGGACTATACGATATGGATGTTGTATTTCTTAACTGGTCAAAAACTATTATAATTCATTAGAACCACCCCTATATGTACCAAACATGGGTTGTTGTGGTTCATTCTGCCCCATCATCTCTCCAAACCTTGGTCTACCTCGAACAAGAGTTTAATTCCATCTTTCGGACCTTTCTGTGATGGGGAGGGCCTAGTCCTACAACTTTTTCCCCACACTGAGAATTTCCCATGTGGTATTAGGAGATATGATAAGGAAATGCATGCATGAGAGGTAATATAGCTATAGTTGGCCACGATGCACGTCATCAAGTCCTACGACCGCTTCTGCCCCCTAACCGGAGTTCTCATTTGTGATTGTGTTGTGTGGTATAGACTCAAATCCTTATTCACATAGGGATATTTCTCTATGACAAAAAATCCCCTTGATACATCCCTCCCACCATTCATCGTCCATTTCGTAAGTGCAGGACATGATGTGCTTTGCGAGCCCCATCATTTGGGTTTCCAAAATTTTTTATATTCAAAAGGACCCCCCGAATGGCATGGATGCTCGACCCAAGAGATCTGCTACCACAATAGGCCAATGATTTCAAGAAATTCTATAAAAAATTGATACATGTCCCATGTGGTGAATAAGTTCAATGGTCGATGCTCAATTACATACCCCTGAACTCCATTCACACATGGGGGGATACTGTGTTGTGAACCTTGTAAACAGTTTTCCTCTATCATAGTTTAGGCTTTGTGGTTTTCCATAGGCAGGATGATTCACACTCCTGGTCCCACGCATATGTCATTAAATAAGGAATCTATGGTTTGAGCTCTATGACCTTAAACTATGATCACCATTTTCCTTACTACAAGACGTTAAACTACAAGATGCTTTTGAAATTCTGTCTGGGGCCCAGACTCAGGTACCTCAATCTTCCCATACTCCTTTCCATGTTTTCACTTTGGATTTCATGGTGTAGTACGAGATTATGTCCTTATTAACATTGGGTTACTCGCCTTTCCTTAGATGTCCCTTGTTGGGATATCATGCCCCTATTTGTGTCCTTGCTGCATGATGATAAATTGCACAACATCCTAATCATAACAACGTATAGATTGATTCCCATCCTGGTGGGATACGTAGGAATGCCTAAAGATATAGTCTTTAGGTTAAGCTCCATGTCATAGCGACCTCTCAATCATCTTTCCCTTTGGAATTATTTCCTACATGATAGGGGAATATGGTTTGGTATGGGCTTATGTCCCCATTCATGTTGGGTATGTAACAACCATGCCTCATACCCCTCTCTCTGGAGCTCCCCTTACTCCCTTTACCAACACTCGTTTCTTTGTGTCTGCTAATCTTATGTCTCGTCCCTCGACCCTCTTTGGTGATTCACCAATGTGCCCTGGAGTACTCTGGTTTAGAGAATGGAGGGTTAGATTCTTCTGGGACATGATTTCACCCATTTATCGGGCTTCATGTTCCCCTTCATTTGGGCTTCCATTATCTTTCACATACGAAGGGATCCCCAAATGGAATGGATGCATGGCCTAAGGGCTCTCCAACCATTACATGCCAACATCCTTGAGTGTTTCAGAAAACAAATCGATACATGTTCTGCATTGTGTATATGGCTAGTGGTTTATATTCATTTGTTGTTCCAATATCTTGTCACACAATATGGATGTTGTGTTTCCAACATGGTCAATAGTTGTTCTCCATCTTCATGCTCACCCCATCAATCCTTAAATGTCTGTTACATAATTCACATAATTTTCCACTCTATCATGTCAATGTGAAATTTCAACACTCTCACTAATATCCCTCAGTGAAAATTTTCATGTTAAGAGGACAAAGTCATCATAAGGTGTCATTCAGGGCCCTACGCCGACTTCCCCTTTTACGTGTACCCCATATACTACAAGGACCTCTTCTGCCTTTGTCTCCAACATTGAGTTTGACTCACATGGGATTAGGGACCAGATCGAGGTCTACACTCGTTTGTAATAGTTCTTCATCATCCCTGGTCTGACTTCTATAACCATAAACTAGTATTTCTCCACATCCTGGCCAGATGACGTTAAACTACATGACATTATCTAGAACTATATATGGATTGAATTCCATCTTCATGGGATAGTAGGAACGCCCAACCATCTCATATCTAGGTCCAACTTAACTGAGATCTAGTGTCTCCTACCCCATATTTTGCAACATTTCTAGGCTCCCTCAACCCAAGGTTTCTCTATTAGAATCATGCACAGTGTGACATAGACCTCATCCTCATTCTCGTTGAGTATGCTTTATCGCGCCGTGAACATTCCATTTTAAGCCTCACCTATCTTTTATATGTCTGAGCCATATGACTCTAAAATATTCCTCTTAATCCCATAAGACATTAAACTATTTCATCTATAGCACACAACATTAAAATACATGGTTGGTCCCATCACATGACCCTAAACTATGACATTATCTTCTTGGCCGCACAATGAAAAATAGCGCTACTCGTGGAATCCTCAGACGATGGTACATGATTCTTGTTATCAGCCACACACCATACCATTTTTCAACGCCTAAAAACAGCTTGATTCTTGTGGTGATTCCTGTAATTTTTATCCTAGGTCCATCACTTCACAAAAAAAGCATAAATTCATCCTCAAAGACAAACATGATCTATCAAATGTCGCTTCATATGGTGTAAGGGCTAGACCCACATGACCTTATTATCTCTGGAATTTGTATCTTACCATTCCATCCCCAGAACAACATGTGGCTTGATTCTCATTCTCAAGGGATACATAGGAATGCCGGTGAACTTTGCATCAGGCCTAACCTAGATATCATTTTCGGTCCCTCAACCTAAAACCTCCCCAAGGTAACATATGGTGATTTGGTCTCCATGTCCTCATTCACGTTGGGTTTCATCATTACCTCATCATGTGTCTCCCACATTCCCTACCATATATAGTTTGAGTTCTATGACTATTAACTAATATCACTCAGCGTTCTTGTCACAATAAATTAAACTGGATGACATTTTCTAGAAATACATATGTCTTGATTCCCATCTTCATGGGATATATTGGAACATTTAGGCAGCCTGTCTCCGAGTCCAACCCGAGTAATCTAAAATCATGCCTCCTCTACTTAGCCCCTTGGTCCTTTTTCTTCTGAAGGCATGTGGTGTGGCAAGTACCTCTTGGGTCCTCAGCCACATCGGGTTTTGCAACACCCACACCTTGTGCCTCCCGTATCATTTCCCAACCTTTCTTGAGTATTATGAATCTAAACTAAGATCTCTCAATGAAAATTGTGTGTCATGTTTTACTACTTTGCCACCCTACGCATAGTCCATTAAATCAATTCCACCATAATGAGCCATCCTATGAGTATTATGTTGGATGCATACAACCTCATGAATCTTGTCCATGGAGGGGAACTCAACTGCCTCTATCTAATACGTCTTGTTATCATACTCATATGTGTTTTTGAAATTCCAAAACTATGGAATTTTCAAAGGGAAATTCCCTCATTCCTTGTCCAAGCTTCGCAAGCCTGTCATTTGGATCCTCATCCTCTTCCATGTCTAAAGGGACCCCCTTTGAGGCCTGGTCTCATGCCACACTGGCTTTCCTACCATCTTGGGGAAACGTCCCTAAGGACCTAAGATGACATTTGCAACAAGTCCTATGTTTCGAAAAAAGTCAACAGTTGACCCTTATTTGCATGTCCCCTTTCAAGGATAATGCAAGAAATATACAATGCTTCAAACATGGTCAATAGATACCTCCTATCATCATGCCACCATCATTGTGGTCCAGATCTCAAGCATCAGGATTCACATATTTCCACTTTTTTATATACAAGTGTAATTCCATCATAATCGGCTTCACTCTTTCGTACATTTTAGTGCATTATATAGGAGGGTCAGTATCATTGGAACATCATTCACCTAACATCCCATCGCCCCTAACATGTGCCTTCCTATGCTGGGAAATTCCCATCTCTACTCCTTGTTTCCCACATTGAGCATGACTAATGTGGGATTTGTAGTTCTTGTATGACATGTAATGACACAACCATGCCACACATGACTTTCATCATCCTGAATGATGTTAAATTGCACTCTCATAACTACGTATGGATTGACTTCCATTCTCATGGGGTATGTAGGAACTCATGGTAAGTTTTCCTGAGGCCCAACCTAACATTCACTTTCAGTCCCTTTATATAGATAACATTATCCGGGGACACATAGAGGGGTTTAGACTCCTAATGTCCTCATTCACGTTAGGTTTACACATATCGTACCACATACATTCTTCTAGGGATCTTTTCTTTCACTCTTAATCCTATCGTATGACATTATACTACATGATCCCTCGTGTACTCAACGCATGATAATAGATTGTGGTTCTACCCTGAAAAAATTCAGGATGCCCCTTGTTAGTCATGGGATTTACCAGATCCCTTTCCAGAGAGTATTTACCCAATTAGTGCTGGTCTCCTACCATACCATGTTTTAGAACTATGTTTGGCCTGATTCTCATCCTTATGGGATACGTTGAAACACCCAGACATTTATCCATGGGCCCAACCCTTGGGTCATTGACCCTTATGGACCCTCAAGCCCGATCCTAATTCATGTAGTATGAACTCATAATAATGTGTATCATCCTCACCGTATAACATTTAAAATATGCATCGATTTTCCTCATTGGAATGATGTAAAACTTCATCTCGTTACAGTTCCTTACGAGAGAGGTCATGTTCAAAAGTAGTTATGATCCCTAATTAGACGGATGTTCCCACCTAATGTGTCTTCACCATGTTGGCATAATCTCAAGAGTGTTGGACTCTATTCGACAACCCATCAAACCACACACTGCAATATTTTCATTCCCTTTATTCAGAAAATCATCAACATTCACATCTTAAATAACCCCCTAATAGTATGGATGCTTGGCCAATGGCTTGCCTACTATCATGGACCAACATTCTATAAGACTAATGGATGAAATTTCGATTCAGGACCAATGTTTCGAACATGGTCAGTGGTTGACCCTTCATTTTTATCCCGATTTCAGGATAACACAAAAACAATACTGTGTTTCGAGCATGTTAAACAGTTATTCTTCATTGTCATTCCATTCCTATAGTGTTCCAAATTTTGGGTAAAATGATTCACACCTTCAACTCCCCTATGTTCGGATTAATTTCAACGCCCCTTGGCATTACCACACTCGTGTAAAAGAGAACACTATGAAATTAATGATTCGACTATTCTGAGAGCTTCATCCTTCAGTCGGGCCTCTCCTCTTCTTCTCGGAAATCTGGATTGGTTGTCCAAACCCTGGAGGTCAGATAATGGTTTTCACTCCTATATCTAGGTGGAATGATAAGGTGGCCATCCCTTGTTTCTTGCATTGGGCCAAACCCACGTAAGCAAAGGGACTGATCTCCAGATGTTCCATGAATATAAAAAAAATTCAAAAACCCAAAATTAATAATAGAACTCAAGAGTGCATCTATCATAAATAGTCAATGCATGAAATTTTGTTCATAAGATACATGCAAAAAAGTACTCAAGGATCATCCCCTATCCTTTATGGGTAGACCGTGTCAATAGAACTTTATAGCTCCACCACCCACTAGATGTGGCATCCAGGACTCGTTGTCACCTATTTAGTTACCACTCCTCTTCGGCAGAGCGGAGGCGCAGTTTTTCAACTGCGATCTGGGCCAACTCATCATTGGTTTGGAAAACTGTAATCTCCTCAGTGGATTGTCTCATGTGCTCTTCGGACTCTGCCAGCTAGGCCCTCAACTATGATAGAGTCTCCAATTATTCATTGAGGGAAGAAGAATGTTCATCTGCTAGGATGTGCAGCCACTGAATCTCATATTCATCCTCTTGGAGCCTCTTGATGTTGACCTATTTTCACCACTACCAACCCATGCCATGGCCGCGATCATATTCCCAAATATTCTCCACTATGAGATTTTGGACGAGCATGTGGGGATGTTGGGAGTTCACTCCCCCATCAAACAGTTAACCCAGTTGCAAAAGAAGTCTCTCTATCTAGTCCATCCACTGTGCTTGAGGGGTTTCATCGATGAATAACATGATCAGATTCCATGACAGGGGAAGAACTATCTTCCAATAATCATCATCAGAGGTTGTTTAGTCCAAGTCCTCAAGGTTGGAAGGCTTATATGTAAGGAATGCCCCCAGGAACACATCAGTAGTGTCAGCATCTGGTGTATGATCAGGTATGGCCAGACCTGTGCTATCTGATCGATCTTCATCATCATATCCCACATCAATAATATTAGGTCCATCCCTACTACTTATCCCACCAGTGATAGGGCTCACTACCACATGGTTAGTCTGGATATCCACCTCCACGACCACCGGCATCCCCCAGGGAAAAGCGCCGCTAGAATTACCATCCATCCTCACCATGGAATCCCACACCATTTGAATAACAGTTCATACCAAGAAGTGCATGGATGTCAGTTATCCTGAACAATGGTTTGCGGTATAGAATTTTGTAGAGGATACGTATAAAGATTGAACGCTTGATCTTATTCCTAGGTTGTTGCCATCAGGACCCTAAATTGTGGCCCTATGTATATCATCAGAAGGTTTAAAAACACTGTATGATCCAAATCGAGTGTCCCAGCCCCATGGGATGCACTAATCATCATTGCACCGCATGCAGATCCTGAAGGCCCTGTATCTATGTTTATTGTAGGGTGCGAACAGGTTCTGTGTATGAGGTCCTCCATCACAGTTAAAATATTCATAAGGATTTAAAAATGAACAAGAAGAAGACCCTGAGGAAGGGTCTTCAGATGTTACTTCAAGGGCCTCTACAAATCCTTCAATATCTGGGCCTTGGTCACCGACATCGGATTCTCCAAAGGTATCCCTCTACTGCCCTCCTCCCCTAGAAGGACTCGTCTGATTCTATAGACAAAGGGAAGAACACCCTCAATTTTGTAGTCGATCACTATGGAGTGGACGTTAGATTCAAAAAAAACCTTCACCTACTCCGTCATTAGACACGGGGCACCCCGAGAGTGCACTAAGTCCACCAACTCGACCAGGTATTGCTCCACCTCTACATGGGATACTGCAAAGTCGGCCCTGATGGGGCCAATTCCTAGAAAATCCATTCCAAGGAGGTTTTAGTGTTTCCCCATCTCGGATGGGCCAAGGAATATCATATTGACATCCTAGAGGTCCCACACCTTAAGGAAGGAAGCATTCTCCATCATGTCTATATGGTGTCGCCATATCCCCAGAGTTTGAGTGGATATCCTATAGAATCCTCTTGTTGGCCTCTTCGGTTAACCCTGCTCTTGTGGGACCACCAGTTCTGCTGCCACTGGTGCCTCCCCCTAAAATGGTATGGACCTCACCAACATGGCATCCCCACAACAGCAAGATGTTATTTCCATTTTCGTACCCCGACCTCGAGGTTTGGGAGGCACACCATCACCAGCTTGAATGGTTGGCTACTTCAGCATCTCCCCCCAGGTAGGTCGCCTTACAGCTTTTTGCATACTCCTTCACCATCCCGAAGATATCTGTGGGTAGAGGTATCTTTTGTTGCATCATCCCATCTTCCCATGTGAATACGAGCCACATTTTTCTCATCACACATGGATTTTCCCCGTGGCGCACCACCAAATAGACCTGTGGGGTCAGTCGCCTCATGCACCGAGATTGCGTTGCAAATCTGTGTGAGGATTACATCTCACAGAGGGGATCATGGTCCACCCATGCTACCAATACTTCACCTTGAAAGGCCAAAAGGTAGTACTGATGCTCTTCTGTTCCCTATCCATCATCAGTGAATAAACCCGTTGGAAACATAAATAGGTAAAAGTTGAACTCCTCTACCTTCCAGACCTAGTTTAATACCAACTACAATGTCATCTTGACTGGAAATCTACATTGGTCAACCAAAATGGATGGGAAAACGTTTTATCTCGGAGTGGAGATGGGGTTTGGATATTCATATACCCCATGACATGTGCCGCTATCCACCCATACAGGAGGTGCAATGGCCCTCATATTCTCTGTGGATTTTTTCTCTCACTGATATGCCACAGCATATTTCATAGCTTTGTGAGCATCAAGATCCCGAGGATGACCCTCCCTCCTGTCGCCAGCAAGAACTCCATGATAAACATGCTCGGTCGCATGCCTATGTTTATGTCCCTCACAGAAGGATCTAGCTGTAGATGAGTGCCTCAATTAAGGCAGCCAACCTAACTACTGATTTCTCCCCTATACTGACACTGAATCCAAACGTCTTCCTCTGGCTATCCTCTAAGATCCACCGGTACAAGTGCCCTATGCCTCATTGAGACCGCTTCGGGGAGGTTCGAGGTTTCACAAGAAACTACCTATATTCTTGGATGTTCTTGAAATAATCGAACAATCGTCAGAAATGAACGTCCCTCACTGCATTGTTTTCTTCTCATTGCACTAGGTTCATTAACACCATCTCCAACAGTGGCATCTACTCTGGGTCTTCCTACACACTCATAATGGAGAGGAAATCATAATACATTTCCACCAATATTGGGACCCCTGAGATCAGATGCATATCTAATAAACTGTTGTCAACCTCTCCATGGTGCAGGTGGTATGTATTGGTCCTCAATGAACATCTACACAGCAACTCCAACATCAGCTACTTCGGCTGATAAATATGGAATTGGGAGGCCCAAGATGCCTTGTATAGGCCCTTTCTCAAAAGTTCTACCCGAAATTCTCCACACCAAGCACCTACCCAGTCGGCCCAGGCCCAGTCATTGGTGATGTTTCCGCCCAGGTGCAGATCCCATTCATCGGACCACCCCTTCCCTGGGATCCTCAGGGCTTCCTACAAGATAATCCAGGATAGTGGGAGAGATGTCTCTGGATGCAGTTTTTTCCCATCATTTTCGTTCAAATGGTTATACAGGGAATCATCGTTGATGGGTGTGAAGTCATCCCAGGCAAGGCTCTCAGCCACCCTCAACCATTGGCACTGAAATGGCGTGCTCCAGAACAAGTATGTTGGTTCATCCTTGTAACAACCAGAATCCGGAGCCCTTCCACTAGTGCCTCGTACCCGGTTCTCCACATGATCTCAAGCACATTTCGCCAAACGCCAAAGGCTTCCGACTAGTAGCGAGGGCCTTGGTAAGTTTTTGGGGAAACTATGCCATCATTTGGTAAGGTATACCAAGAAAGAAAATAACAATCAATAGCGAAAGCAGTAAACATCATACAACTACTGAAAACTAAATAGCAGAATCAATGAATATATAATGATAATGATAATTATGCAGCATGTAAAATATCTAAGGAAAAAAGCAAACACCACAACATGCTAAAATAGAACTGAAAAGAAGTACAAAAGTAAACAACAACTCCATCAGCATCGCAAGCCTATGCTCGGTCCTATGCTCTGCCGCTCTAACCAGCAATCATGTGCTTGAAGTAGAAGGTCCACAATCCATGTCCACACCTGCAACCATATAACCTATTTGGACCGAAAAAACAGGACCCAAACTGGGTGTGAGACTAATCCCAGTAGACAATCACCGCGAGATCTGTGCCCTACTGTCAGTGAGAAATATAGCAAAAGTAAAGGAAATAAATGAAGTAGAGCAGAATATGTACACTAAAGTAAGAAATCCTACCAAAATCCATTCACATTTATTTATTAGTTCAGTACAATCATTTAGCTATCGACCATGGAACCTAACAACAACTCTTTACTCCCAAGGAAAGCAAGTAATCACAATAGGTAACTCGACAGTCTACCTAAACAGCAAGCAGTACAAACTCAAGCTTGTTCTTTGGCATGGTGGACTTATCACCAACCAACCAAAAAATAAAGCATTGATTCTATGGGTGGATCTTACTACCAAACCCATCTAGTTAAGTAGAAGTACAAAGGCACATTCACTCTGGGGAGCTCTCACCGTCAATTCCCCTGTGGTCTTGCAACGAAAGATATAGACTCTATGAGGATGCTCTTACATTTAATTCCCCCTATATTCTTGCTAAGTAACTAAGGTCACTCTGAGGAAGCAAAAAGTACAATTCCCTTAGGTCCTGCGGTCGATACTAATTATAAAAGACTCTCTAGGGAAGCCCTAATCGTCAATTCCCCCTTTAGTCTACCACACCAGGTTCACTCAACCCTGAGTAGTTTAGTCATGCGTAATCGACTGTTAGCAGCCTAATTATGTTTTGCAACTACTTTTATAATAGCTATAATGAACCCACAAACATATAAATAGCAGGAAATACATGCGAATGAGTTAATTGGTATACTAGTAATGTGCAATAGAGTTGCCTCGTAGGAAAACCATGCCAAATTGAAATCAATAACCAAAAAAAGGGGAAACACCCATGGGGTGATCCTCAAACATGCTAACAAGCATTATTAATAATCTAATAACCTCAAACATACAAGTAATCTAAGGAAGATAATGATACAGGATCAAAACACTATCCCGAGATACCCGATACATTGGTATCTGACACTTTTTCACCAAAAAACTCAAAGACATTCAACGTAGGGCAACAAACCACCTATCACAATCCATGGAGATTGATATTCTTGAACCTCAGCCATTGAATTGGCCTAGAATGGAGTAAATCTGCAAAAATTTCTAAAAGGTTCAGCCTCAGATAGCTCTCACAAGAAGAGGAATCAGAAAACATGGCCAAAGAAGAACCGATAACTCACCGCTACGATTCTATTTCACCCGACGGTGCTCGATTCGGAAAACCGGTGAAGGATCGGTGGCTCAGAGAAGAATCTGCCCTCTAGGTCACTCTGGATGTAATTAGGTGGAGAATAAAATGAATACGGGGATTAGGCGCGACCCCGATCTGACTAATGAAATAAAAAGAAAAGTACACGGTGTGTACTTCTTGAGTACAAGGTTTGTACTCACCTCTCTGTACACTATATTTATCGGACTCCACCTCATCTCTACACCCCGTGTGACTGGCCCTGACACGACCATCACACGACCTCGAGTGGAGGAAAAGTACACAACGTGTACTTGTAAAGTACAAGGTGTGTACGTACCAAATTTCCAGATTCTCCTCTTTTTCTCAAAAATAGCCACAGAAGGAAAACATACCCGAAAAAAAAGGTTCGGGTGCTTACAAAATTCCCTCCTTAAAGAAATTTGTCCCCGAATTTCCTTAGCAAGGTGGAAAAGAAGAAACCTCGAACAACTCTGGACACTGGGATTGCATATCGGCCCCCTCTCCCAAGTCTCGTCCTGCACACGGTCGTGCTGCCATAACACTCGTACCAGAGGAATAGACCGACCACGAAGTATATTTGCGCTATGATCAACAATCCTGATAGGATGATCCTCAAACAATGCATCCTACTCCAGCTCAACCTCCTCGGGTCGAAAAATATAAGAAGAGTCTGAGAAATAGCGTTGAAGCTGAGAAACATGGAAGACATCGTGCATAGCCTGATATCTCTGAGGTAACTTCAACCTATAAGCTACCATCCAGACTCTCTTCAGAACCACAAATGGTCTGACGTGTATCGGTGAAAGATTACCCTGTCATTTGATCCTCTTGTGTCCCAACCTCAGGGTAACATGTAGGAAAACCTGATCTCCGATTACAGACATCAGAGGTCACCTCCACTGGTCAGCCTAAGATTTTTGACAAGACTGTGTAGTATCCATCCTCTTCCGAATCAACTCTATCTGCTCTGAGGTCTCCTGGACAAGACGAGGTCCTAGGAAAGCTTCCTCTCCTGCCTACATCCAACACAAAGGTGATCGGAATGACCTACTATACAAATCCTCGTAAGGTGCCATCTGAATAGTTTCTTGGTAACTATTGTTAGAGGCAAACTCCATGAGAGGTATATGCTTTTCCAAAGAACCATGAAGGTATAGAATGCAAGCTCGGAGCATATCCTCAAGCACCTAGATTGTGCGCTCTGACTGACCATCTATCAGAGGATGATAAGCTGTATTCAGAAGCACCTGTGCACCCAATGCTTTCTGTAGCCCCTGCTAGAAATGCTAAGTGAAGTGGGTGTCCCTATCAGAAATGATATTACTCGGAACCCCATGCAAGCGTACAATCTCTCGGATGTAAAACCGTCCAAGCTCATTGACACTGAAGGTCTCCTTTATCATCAAGAACTGCGCAACCTTCGTAATCCTGTCAACGACAACACACACTGCATCATTTCCTCTTGACGATCTTAGTAACCCTATCACAAAGTCCATCATGACATCATTCCTCATCCATTCTGGAATGGGTAGAAGCTGTAAAAGCCATGTTCATCACTGGTGCTCCGCCTTCACCTGCTGAAAGGTGAAACATCTCATGAAAAAACCAGCCACATCTCTCTTCATACCTGGCCACCAGTACTGGCGGTGTAAATCACAGTACATCTTGGTGACGCAATGATGAACTACCCAAAATGAGGAATGTATGTCTTGCATCGGCACCACACATATATCTTCTGGCACCCATACGCATCCCTAGAAACACAAGATCTCATCCTCGCCAATGGTCTACATGGGAAGAGGGTCCTCTCTTGACATGCATTCCTATAAGACTAACCCTTCTGAATCAACCAGGTGCCTCATTAGAACTCGGTCCAGAAGTGAAAATATAACAGCCATAAAAGATAGGAAAGTTTGTCCCTGCCTGTCGTGCACCTCCAAATGCATCTCCAAGAACAAAGCCATCAGTTTCCACTCACTGTTGGCCTCATGAACTGCCTACATCTAAGTTCTCCTGCTCAGTGCATCAGTCACTACGTTGCCTTTCCTAGGCGTATAGTCAAGCTCGAAATTGAAGGACTAGAGATACTCAACCCACCTCCGCTGTCTTAGATTCCGGTCGCACTGCGTGAAGATGTACTTGAGGCTCTTGTGGTCAGTGTATACTAAAAAAAGTCCTCCCAAAAGGTAATGCCACAAAAAATGTAAAGCATGAACGACCGCAGCCAACTCCATGTCGTGTGTAGGATAATTCCTCTCATGAGGCCTTAGTCGTCGAGATCCATACACAACCACTCGGTCCTCCTGCATAAGCACGACTCCAAGCCTGATGCTAGATGCATCACATAAAACTGTATAGCTCTTGCCCGGCTCCGGAAAAACTAGGATCGGTGCTGAAGTCAATCTCCCCTTCAGCTCCTGGAAGGCTGAGTCACATGCTTCTGACCAAAAACACTTCACCCCCTTCTTAGTCAATCCTATCAGCGGTGCTTCTAGGCATGAGAAGTCCTGTATAAACCGTCTGTAGTAACCAGCCATCCCCAAGAAGCTTCGTACCTAGAAGATGTTCTTCGGCTGCTCCCAGGTAACTACTGCCCTCACCTTCTCTAGGTCGACTGATACTTCTGTATCTTAGATGACATGACCAAGTAAGTGAATCTCATCCATCCAAAAGTGGCACATTGAGAGTGTAGAATAAAGCCTATGCTCCATCAGTGTACACAAAATGATCTCAAGATGGGTTGCGTGGTCGTGTCGAATGTGAGAGTACACCAATATATCGTCCACGAACACCACGACGAAGGAATCCAAGTAAGGATGGAACAATCAATTCACCAGTGCCTTGAAAACTGCTGGTGTGTTCGTAAGACCGAATGACATAACCGTATACTGATAGAGGCCATACCTGCTCTTGAAGGCTGTCAGAGGTATATATGAAGGTCTAATAGAAGCTGATGATAACCGGACCTCAAATCGATCATCGAGAACACCTGAGCTCCTCGAAGCTGATCGAAGAGATCATCAATACTCGACAAGGGATATCGGTTCTTGACCATCAACTGGTTCAACTTCCGATAATCCATGAAAATCCTAAGGGTATAGTCATCCTTCTTCGCGAACAGGACATGCAAACCCCAAGGAGAAGTACTGGTTCGGATGAACCTCTTTGCCTGCAACTCCTCCAACTTCTTCTTGTGCTCCTACAACTCAGGTGTAGCCATACTATAAGGTGGAATTGACACCGGTGCTGCTCCTGGAACATGCTCAAACGATAAGTCTACATCCTGATCCGGAGGTAACCCTGTAAAGTCTTCTGGAAAGACATCTGGAAAGTGATCAACCACTGGAATAAAATCTAACTGAGAAGTCCCCTGCTCATCCAGATAAAGACAATAAATCTGGGCCATAACACATCCTTGCTCATGATGCTTGAGTCCGACTCAACTTTCCATAACATCCCACTCACCTTTATGAAGGAATGATTCCCCCAGTGGTGATACGAAACTCAACCTACGACGATAGCAATCGACACCTGCCTGGAAGGGAACCAACCAGTCCATAGATAGAATGACATCATAGCCCATCATCTCCAAGACATTGAGGTCCCATAAAAAACGATACCCTACAACCTCGAGAGGGGACTCCTTGCACTGACGTATGCTGGATGTCCTCGTTCCCAAGGGCGTGTCGAGAGTCAACATGTCAGAAGACGAAAAGACGCAAGGATCAAGGCCTTCCATGAAATCAACAAAGATAAAGCTATTGGAATCACCAGTATCGAAAAGGGATGAAGATAAAACTGAGGCTACTAAGATTGTACCTCAAACTGTAGAGGGTTCGGGATCATGATCCTGATGAATCTTCTCCACAGCAAAAGTCTAGCATGTACCGCTGCCCTGTGTAGCAGCCTGAAAATCCTGAGCTGCTCCATGCTGAGCCTGACCACTGCGTCCATAGCCTTTACCCTGACCTAAAAATCCTATAGAACTCCAGCCCCCCAATTTGCTGCAGAGTTGGTAATCATGCTACTGTACGCGGTGTTGAAACTGATCCTCCTACACTAGCCACTAGAAGGGGGGCCCTGCAGAAATGCTACATGTGAACCATCTTTCCATAGTATCGGCACTCCATTGGGTCCCTCGGGCACTGGGGCTTCTTATGCCCACTCCTCCCACACTGATAACATACCACTTGGGAGCTAGAAGGGGAATCTATTCTACCAGAAGAAATACCTCACTTCCTTGGTTCGTCTCGGGTAGACTCTCGGTGGCGCTTTCTGCGGTCTGTGTAGAGGGATTCAGACTTGGATATTGTAACGCCCTGGTCCACAAATCTATCCTACCTCAGGTTCCTCTCTGTGATGAGTTCCTGGTTGACTATCAGAGTAATAGAAGTCAACTGAAAGACATTCACCTATGATCTGATCTCTGGTCTGAGGCCTTCCTCAAAATTCCTTGCTAGAAACAGTTCATCATTCCCCAGAACGGGAGTGAATCACTGTAACTCAGTGAAGAGGGAGGAATACTCCATAACTAATAGAGTACACTGCTGCAGGCTCATGAACTCCCTATGTCTTTCATCCCTCAGCATCTCTAGGTAGAAGAAGTCGTAAAATGTACGCTGAAACTCATCCCAAGCCATAGCCTCCTAGATCCCCATCTAAGAGACTACATCCCACCATCTCTTTGTGGAATCTCGCAGAATATACGTCGCGAGATTCACCCTACTCTCTGGAGGCATCTCCAGATTCTCTAAGATTGATAGCATGGCTTCCATCCATGACTCTGCAGCTTGAGGTATTCCATCCCCTGTAAAAGTGGGAGGTTGCTGCTACTGGAAGACCAGCGTCAGCTCTGCCATAGTGGGGGAAAGATGCTGAACTCCCTGGAAGGTCTGCATGAACCTCATGAAACCCTCTCTGAACTCAGCATTGGCCCCAGTGTATGGAATCACTATAGGTGCCATGTTCAGAATGATGGGTGAAACTACTGGCAGTGCCTGATCGGTCGTATCAGGTGTTCGATCATTGCCTGGTTCCTGGCGCGCAACAGGAGGACGTCTTGGTGACATAGATCTGAAAGGCCAAAACACACCTTCATTCAATATGACCATATTTGCAACATAGGGGAGTAAAATGGAACAGGAGGGAAAAAACTTTAAATATGGAAAAACATGACTACACGGCGTGTTTCTTAAATGTTTACCCAGGGTGTGTATATTGGCCACACTTTTCTGTGTAGACTACCAGACTACACGACATGTTCTTAAACAACACAGCTTGTACTAACCCTTTTCTCCCTGCTTAGTTACTCCTACATGACTAAGTCACAAGGAATGCACTATCCAAAGACTACCTGTCAATTTTGAGGCAGACACGACGTGTACTGGACATGCCTTTCCTGGCTCGTGTTGTTAACGACACGGCCTAACACACGGTCGACACTACACAACGTGTTCCTAAGAGGCACGTCATGCACGTGAAGGGAAACCATGGCCTGTGTTGTTCTTGACATGGATGGGTACACAGTTGATCCTTACATGGCCAATTCCAAACAAACCCGACATGTATAGGAGAAGATAACACCGACCGTGTTTCTCAAGACATGGCCGGGTACCTGGGAAAGCATATATGGCGTGTGCATACCGAACATGGCATGTACTAAACATGCATTAACTGGCCCGTATTTTTAGTTACAGGACCGGGCTCCTAGTTAACCTCTACACGGCGTGTACCTACCGTACACGGCGTGTTCCTGAAAACCATTTACAGATCTGTGTCCATGTGCACACGTTCAGTGACACGGCCAAAAACTACATGACGTGTATCTATAAAGTACATGACGTTTATTCTGGGGTTTTCCAGACAATAGCCTTCGAACTTCACCAGAGCCTAGAAAACACAGAAAAACAAGGGTTAAGGTGCCAAATTACGATCTGTGGGGGGCCATACTCCCAGTGAATCAAAGCTTGGCATCATAACGATGCATAGAACAAACCACAGTATAGGAACTCACGAACCACCAAATTCCAATCCATGAGGCCCCATAACACCTCTAAGATCAATGTTTTGCATCCGTGATAATAAAGCTCCAAACAACAATACCCTATCAATATAGCAGGTATTCTATCACAGCAGCTATCACAATAGCATGCATTGTCCATCACAAATCTTATCACAACAACATGCAATCTCTAATGCAACCTAGATGGAAAGGAAAAATGCATGGAATGTGATCTTCTAAAATGTTCCTATTTGATTCATGAGATGGCATACCCTCATCTCATCGGGTTGCAACAAAATAGAACCGCAATCATATAAATAGTAACACCACAAAACAAGTGCATCACCCGACGACAAAATCAATTAAACTGTAACATTCGCAAAACCCCAAATTTTTAATATTCGAGGTAATCTAGCCTTTTCCTAGTACACGGGTTCTCGAACACCCAGGCACAACTATTTAACATTTACCTATTCGGTCGTATCCCTCTCTAATGTCCCTAAATAGTAAGTCAATAGAAAAAGGAAAGAACTCCTCTAATACCACTTTGTAATGACCCGAATCTGGAGCCCTTCCACTGGTGCCCCTCACCCGATTCACCACATGACCTCAAGCGCATTTCCCCAAATTCCAGAGGCTTACGACAAGCAGCGAGGGCCTTGGTATGTTATTGGGGAAACTGTGCCCTCATTTGGTAATGTATACAAGGCAAGAAAACAAAAATCAATAGAGGAAGCATTAAACAACATACAACCACTAAAAACTAAACAGCGGAAGCAATGAACATATAATGATATTGAAAATGATATAGCAGGTACAATATCTAAGGAAAACAGAAAACACCACAACGTGCTGAAATACAAATGAAAACAAGTACGAAAGTAAATATCAACTCCAGCAGCATCACAAGCCTAAGCTCGGTCCTATGCACTCGAGCTCCAACCAGCAATCATGTCACTGAAGTAGTAGGGCCACAATCCTTGTACACACCTGCAACCATATAACCTATTTGGGGTATAAAGTAGGACCCAAACATGGTGTGAGACTAATCCCAGTATGCAATCACCACGAGATCGGTGCCCTACTGTCAGTGAGCAATATGGAAAAAGTAAAGGAAATAAATGCAGCAGAGAAGAAGATGTACACTAAAGTACGAAATCCTACCAATATCTATTCACAGTTATTTAATAGTTCATTACAATAAATTAGCTATCAATCATGAAACCTAGATATAACTCTATACTTTCATGGAAATCAAGTAATCACAACAGGTAACTCGACAGTCTACCTAAAAAAAAGTAGTACAAAACCAAACTTGTTCTATGGCATGGTGGGCTTGTCATAACCAACCAATAAATAAAGCACTGATTCCCTAGGTGGATCCTACTAGAAAAACCCTCTTGTCAAGTAGATGTACAAAGGCACAGACACTCTGGGAAGCTCTCACCATCAATTACCCTGTGGTCTTACAACGAAAGATATAGACTCTCTGAGGAATAACTTACATCTAATTCCTCCTATAGTCTCTCTACATAACTATGTACACTCTAAGGAAGCACAAAGTCGCATTCCCATAGGTCCTTCAATCAATACTAATTATAGCAGACTCTCTAGGGAAGCCCTAATCGTTAATTCCCCCTTTATTCTACCACACCAAGTTCACTTTGCCCTGAGCAGTTTAGTCATCCGTAATTGATTGTTAACAGCCTAAGTAAGTTCATCAACTACATGGATAATAGCAACAAAGCACTCAAAAGCACATAAACAGTAGGTAATACATGCAAATGAGTCAATAGGTATACTAGTAATGTGCAATAGAGCTGCCTCGTAGGCAAACCGTGCCAAACGAAAATCAACAGCCAAAACAAGGGGAAACCCCATTTGGTGATCCTCAAACATGATAACAAGAATTATTAACAATTTAATAACCTCAAGCATACAAGAAATCTAATGCAGATAATGATACAGGATCAAACCCCTATCCCGAGATACCAGATACATGGCTATCCAACACTTTTGCACCAAAAACTCATTGACATTCAATGTAGGGCAACAAACCACCAACCTCAATCCTATGAGATTGATATTTATGAACCTTATCCTGTGAATAATCCTAGAATATGTTAAATCTGCCAAGACATCTAAAATGTTCAACCTCAGATAACTCTCACAAGAGGAGGAATTAGAAAACATGGCCAAAGTAGAACCGAGAACTCACCACTGCGATTCTATTTCACCCAATGACATTCGATTCGAACAAACGGTTAAGGATCAGTGGCTCGAAGAATAATCATCCCTCTAGGTCACCCTGGATGTAATTAGACGGAGAAGGAGATGAAAACGGGGATTAGACGCGACCCCGGTTCGATTAATGAAATAAAAGGAGAAGTACACGACATGTACTTCTTGAGTATAAAGTGTGTACTCACCTCACCGTACACTGTATTAATCAGAATCCACCTCATCGCTACACCCCGGGTGACATGCCCAGACACGGCCAGGACACAGCCTCCAGTGGAGGAAAAGTACACGGCGTGTGCTTACAAAATTCCCAGATTTTCCTCTTTTTCTCAAAAACGACCAGAAAAGAAAAACATACCTGAAAAAGAAGGTTTAGGTACTTACAATCAATGCTGACATTAGGGATTATTAAATCTTCCCTTAGTCGAAATACATATAGAGGGAGCCTCTTGCATTGGGGATAGTTCTTTTGGATTTCTGACAGTAGCACCACCTGTGAATTGTGGTCAAAAAGGCTTTGAATGGTCTCTACTAGACCCAAGAAATTTTATATATTCTCCCTCCTGGAAGAAACTAAATGGACCCCTTGGAAGCCTCTTGGTGATCCATTCAGTTTTTGAGATTTGGACGTTTTTTTTTCTGGAGCGGGGATCTATTTCATGGAGCTCGTTCACAGATCTCGGCTACAAAGGCAGTTCACAGAGTCCCGCCTCAACCATCAGACACTAGTCATGGAGCACACCGACACAAATTCAAAGACTCATTGAGTGTCATGAATTATAAGGCCAGATTTGTAGAGAGAAATCATAGATTATGCATCGCATTGAGAATTGATTTCACTAAAGGCCAAAAACACAATAACATGAAAACAAAAAAGATGGGTCAGCTCTCATATTTATATGCAAGGACTGATGGCTCTTCGTAGGGAATACAAAAGTGGTGAGCATCTAGTAACACTCATCCCCCACATTTTTTCTCTACATCGCGAACCTCCATTGCAAGACAGCTTCACAATTGGCCAAGTAATTTTTGTGATTGGCCCCCAAACATTGACCCCCACTTTATCCTCATCTTGCAGTTTGAGGGAGGCATTTTTTTTCAACCAAAATTGGGGAAGAACAATAAAAAAATTGAAAGAATTAGGTTATGCCTCCCGAAGCCCATTCATAGAGCCCCCATAGCCCCACGACCAGTGCCTGAACCCCCTTCGCGAAGCCACTACAGAGCAATGAGGTGGGATTATCTACGAATATATTTGATTTTTTCCATCCCTTTGCGGATAAAGGAGGCGGGATTCTCCGGGATGTTATTTGATGATTGTAAACCCACCACAGAGCACAGAGGGGGAAGCTTCATGAACCCATTTAATGTTTGTGATCCCATCGCAGAGCGAACTCTACCTTCATGCCAAGTGAGATATTCTTCACGGTGCCTCTTGCCTATAAAAACTATTCTCCCCTCAAGAAAAATAGATGGATTCTCCGACCATTCACCTTATTATCACCCACATTGTGACGAAATTTCTACTTTGTGAACCATGTGCTTTTTAAGGTACTTATGCATCATGAAGTGACTCCACCTTTACCTGAATTCATTTCTTCTTCAAGTAATGATGCTATTCACGGAGCCTACATACCACAACAAAAGAAGAATATCCCCAAAGGGACTTGTGGCTTCGTGGAGCACTTATTCTTCATGATGTACCCAACATACACATGTGACCCACTGTCTAAGGCATGGTCATTGTTCTTCAGGAAGCACATTGCCTTGTAATGCTACACTCTTCAAGGTACACATGCTTTGGAAAGAACTTCTCCATGAATTCCTTTCCACATTGGGAAGAACCTTCCATATGAACCTATGCCCTATACCTATGATACCCCACTTCACTTTGTGAAACACACCCCTTCGTGAAGCCCCTCCACATTGTGGAGCACCATAGCTTAACGAGGCTTCTAACTATAAACCCCTTTACTCTACAACTCCTTTTCCCATTTGACCCTCCAGGTTTTCACAAGGTGATGTCAATGTCATTTGGGTGGTACTTTCCATTGTGTTGTGTCACCTCATGCTTCTTCACATAGGCACACTGATGCATATTACTTCTTCTTATAGCCACGTTAACATGGACCCCTCAATGGATCACCCCATTACAACCCTTAACGATGGAATTTTCGATGCATTCCCTTCCCCAGGGCATGTAGGTATCAGTTTTGTATTTCCTAAGGGGTGTTGAGTGAACTCACCACGTTCGAGCTACAGGACGTTAAACTGCCAAGTGCCATCCTCCTCAGCACATGACATTAAATTGTGACCTTGCCCCATGTGTTGTATGCAGGGTACCCTTCTTTTCCATTCTGCATGCCCACTAGTCTCCACATGAGTAAAATATTTTCTCACATGGAACGAGATTTTCATTATTAGTGTGGTGTATGTATATAGGTAAATAGAACCCACCTAGGTGTAAGCCCCTATATTTTCTTATAGGAGGTAGAATCCCTGCTCTTCCTCTCTTCCTCAGTTCCATGGACCAGATAGGGGTTGAGGGATGGCCACCAGAGCCCTCTTTTCTTCAGTTCCAAATCTCTCTCTCTTTGGGATTTGTCGCCACTGGGCCACCATCATGTAGTAAGTCCCAATCACCATATTTTATGGATAAGGACCACATGTATGCCCTTCTTTCGTGTTTGGGTCACTAGCAACGTGTAATCCCACATTCCACTTTCCATGGACGCACCATTCTTGATGTGATTGTTGGGAATTTGCTGCATCTTGTTTCACAATCCAAGAATGACTCACGTGGTCTTAGAGTAAGCATCATCCATGAAATATTCTCTGGGCAGCCTAGAATGTAAGCCCCAAACACTCCCACTCTAAACTACATGGTCTTTGATCCTTAACATGGAATGGTACATATGAAGCCTCTATGAGGTTCAATCCCACCATCCATTGATCCCGACCACCTTCATGGCGATTCACCAAAACACATTCTACACGGTCTTTGATCCTTTCCAAGGAAAGGTATATAAGAAGCCTCCCTGAGGTTCAATCCCACCATCCATTGGTCCCGACCACCTTCACATCGGTTCACCAAAAAAAATTCTAAACTACAAGGTATTTAATCCTTTCTATGGAAAGGTATGTAGGAAGCCTCTCTGAGGTTCAATCCAAATAACCATTGGTTCCAACACCCTTCATGTCAGACCACCTTCATCCCGCATGACATTAAATGGAATTCCCCATTTTCGTCATTTACGACATTACACAACATCCACCATCCCAAACTACATGGTATTTTATCCTTGTCTCCTATACAAGGTTTGTAGGAACCCTCAATGAGGTTAAACCTCATCTTGTGGTAAGCCGTTTTGACCCCATCTAGTGGTAAGACGTTGTGACCCCATCCAGTGGTAAGTCATTCTCACCCCATCTAGTGGTAAGTTGTTCTGAACCTGTCTAGTGGTAATCTGTTGTGACCCCATCAAGCAGTTAGCCATTCCGATCCCTTACCAATCATTAAGTCGTTGTGGACCTCATGTAGAAGTAAGACATTGTGATTCCATGTTAGTAGTATGCCATTGTCAACTAAAACCCAGTGGTAAGCCGCTGTTGTCCCTTCAGTTGGGACCCCTATCGTTGTTCCGTCCCAGTAGCGTAAGGCCATCCCCGGTCTACTAACCACAAATATTCCCCCCGTATATCATCAGGTCATTGTCCTATACACACACTCTATTACTATACCCCCACCCTGAACTATGTGGACTTTGATTCCATTCCATGACGATACGTAAGAGGTGTCTTCAAGGATCAAGCCCAACATCATCGTCGCCCAGGAGCCAACTCCATCCAATTCACCATTCACTTCACTTAACCATACATTATCCATCGTGATTCATACTCGATCCACCACATCCGAGTGAGATCATTCCAATTCATCTCTTCAATGCTCATAGTAGAAACCAGGTTAATAACCACATGTTATCCCTAACATCAGTGTTCCCTCCAACGATTTCCCTCATCTGATCCACTCTACTCCATGTCCCGATCAGTCTGATCTATCTCCACTAGACGTTAAACTCGCAGATTACCCTATATTAAAAAAGGGAATATCATTAAAACCTCATATATATGCTTATGTTATATAATTCCTTGCATTCGATGTGGGATGCCTCAGGATTTCATTCCCTCAAGAATCCCTATAATAAAGGGAAGAAACATATATGCACAGGTGTTCAAACGTACAGGCACACCAGTGATGTCTAATGTGACTACTCCCCTGACCGACGGTAGATGCCCTGAACGGACCCCCTAGAATGTCCTAGAAGAAGCTATGAAATTAACCAGCGTCCACAATGAAATGGCACTGGGAAGATTTTCAAAAAAATGACTTAGTCTATAATGGAGACCCGAACATGGTGAAGAGATCCTAGGATGAATGAACATAAGGAAGAAATGACTTCTCCTCATCCAGATTCGATCAAGGATAAAACATCCATGAATAAGTGATAGATGCCACCAGCCTTGGGAATGTGGGAATGTGGGGAACAGCAGCTCGACCTCCACACAAGGATCCACACAACCCAACAAAAGCGTCGAAAAGATGTATCATTCCTGGGTCATAGTTTGACTTGTGAGGTAGATCACCCCATCTAGTGTGTTTGTGACTAATTTGGATCTCATCTCAACATTTTTTGGTTGACCTCGTACATGATCTTCATCGAAGTAAAAATTTAGTCGCTCATAGTGGAGTGGGATTAGGGTGCAATATAGAATAGATATATTTGGTTGTGCATGAATGTATATATTTTCAAGAAAAAGAAGACGATGTGAGGACCATCATATTTAATTACACTCATCACACAAAATTATTTAACCAACTGAATAAATTTGAAAAAACATACACAAGATGGTCAATGCCCAAGACAAGTGAATGTGTAATATAAATTGGTGATAAAAACTAAATTTTTATAAATTAAAGCTTCAAGGTATATAATTAAATTTAATAAAATAATTAAATTTAAATAATTTAATAATATTATATCCTCCAATTAAATTAATTATATTTTCAAAAAGAAAAATAATTAATTAATTTAATTTATTAAATACATTAAACTAGCCATTATGGGTATTACATTTTTTAAAATCATAGATTAATTTATAATTATTTATATTTACTTGTATAAATAAATTAACTAGATAAATAATTTTGGATCAACCTGAGCCCCGAAACCCCGTGCATGCCCAATGTAGGGCACATCAAACCTGTGTGAACAAGATTTAGGCCATGAAAAGCTCATGATAGATCTATATTGTAATGGAAGGTCTTATTAGACCTATTTTGGGTCTATGTGTCACACCATGAACCTTTTCAAAATGGATACAATACATGATAACAATATGTGGTAGGGATTTTGTTACCTCGTTTGTCGAATGGGTCGAATAACCACTGAAAAGTCTACTAGACATGAAACATGATTTTGTGATGTGAGGATTTCAATAGAAGCACAATCGTGTCCAAGTCACCATAGAGAAAGGATACAAAAATTGTGTAAATGGACGGATTTGATGTGGAGGTAAGTATGTTTAGATAGTTACACACATCGATGGGGATCAACCTAGATGCAGGAGAAATATAGTGGCCACCTATAAGACCATATTACTTTTAGCAAGGATGCATGACTCACAGTCTTGGCTGGAGACTGTGACTCATATGGTGGATGGAGGTACGAGTGGAACTGGGAGGTGGTGGGTCAATTACATGTTAGAGGAGGGAGATCTCATGGGGGAAGGAGGTACGCGTAGTGTAGAGTGGTTATTGGGTCACTGACTCTCTAGATATGGTGTCTGTTGTCAGTTTCTAGCTTAGGTGAAGGAAGAGATGAATTTCATAGCGATGTAGCCCAGCTTGGGGTCAAACTATTGGATATCAAGGTAGATGATGAAACTAGTTTGACTTCCAAATGGTGTCAATTTTGTTTTTCTTAATTTTTATCCTAGTAATAGGGATTTGGAAATAAAAAATGACGAATAGATTTTTTTTTGATAGTATAACTACTAGATTTGGAAAATTAGCCATATTCGTGTATTATTAATTTAAACAACACATATTCTATCTGCCTTGTCCAAAACATATTAATCATAAAATCTATTATCTTATTGAAATGAATTTTTTTTTGTATATATGAAATATTTCCTACATGTTATAAATAAGTAAACAAATATTAGATAGAAAATAAGATCACTTGAAATAAATAATGATCATTAGAAATGCCTAATACCAACACCATGGGATAAAATTAACATATAAAAGTATATGTTTTTTATTTAATACCTAAAACTCCATAGATTTCTTTTAGTAATTTTTTTATTGGTAATAACAAGTTCTAATAAAGTCTAATCATATTTTGGTAAGATGAATTATGACTATATTTAAACACCACTACATAATTTAATAATAATCATTTTTTATTTATATGCTGAAAAAATTCTTTTTCTCACAATGACACCACTTTAAGTAACATGCGATTGTTGTGAATGTTGGTAGACTAGAGATTTAAATATATCCATCCAAGATAAGATGAAAAATATTATCTCTAATAATATGAGACACGTTATGGTCAGTGGTTTTAATGAGAATTAAATAGATATAAAAATAAAAAAACCAACATGCACCTCCTCCCAAATTAGACATCCCTTGACTTAAAATCGCAATTAGAAACCACATCTCAAATGATCCATAGATAATCCTCTCTATATCATTGTCCCATTCTTTAACAATTAAACAAAATGTCAATCATCAAATTTCATGTGGTACCATATATTTAAGATGAACTCATTGATGTCGAGATAATCACCATGACATTATTCATTTGAAATATCTATGGAGACATTGATAAGTTGGTTGGATAGAATCACACTATCATAAAAGTGGTAGGAGTGATATTTTATCAGTCATTATGATTGAATAGTTTTTATAAATTAACTCTCTCCATATTTATATAGTGGGACTATCAGTTACCCAGAAAGGGTTCCTCAACCGATTGAAATTCAATGGCAACTAAATGGGCAATAAAAATATATAGATGAACTAAACTAAATAATAAATATTAATTATATTATATAACATAAGTGAAATATATAATATTTATATTATGGGATAAAACTGATTCATTATGTAGAGTCCTATTTCCCAATATTATTAAATGAACTTAGAGTATTATCCTAATAGTTGCTTGTATAATACAAATACTTGTAATTATTTAAAACATGTAAATAATGTTAATAAATACATCCAATACAATTAATATTTACATTAATAACAATGAATTTATTTTTTATTTTAGCTTGTTTCAATTTCTAAACAATGTAATACAATATATTAGATCATAGTATTATGAAACATAATGTATAATTCCAAAAATAGAAAATAAAAAAATTGAAATATTTATTCATAATAATCCCATAATCATAAACATGGTTTCATTTTGAATGTTTAAAATTCATAAAAATATTCATCAACCCATCAAAATGAATTGATTTTTTTTTGAATCATTTGATGTATATCAATCAGGATTGTTAATCTAGTTTATCATTAAGGCACACTATCATGCACGAGTTGATGATTGATTCATATTACAAGGTGGCCTCTTCAAAGTGGTTACATCTATGAAAAAAATTTCTATAACCTCAACCACTTATAACTTTCATAAAATGATGTTTCTCGAGAAAAACCAAATAATATTTTTTTAACCAAATTGTTAATATTTTATCATAGACATAGACTTATAATAAAATTCCATCATTAGGTTCTATTTTCTAATCAAGGTATTCCTCAATCTAGCTCATAATGATTCAACTTAATATTCTCTCCTACCAACTATAAATACCACAACCCTAGTATGTAACAATTTATGGCAACATTAATACATTGTCACTTGATACATGTGATTGTATCCCAAATGATTGAATATTTTAATTTTCTTATAAAACAAGATTTATATTTAATTTCAAAAATATTTTTCATTCCTAAATTATCCAAAAGTATTTTCTTTTAGATAACCTATATTCTCTCTAGCATGCCCCCCAATGTTGATTAGGACATATTTCCTAACATATTTCTGAAAGGAATCATAAAAAATGTGTGAGATCCAATTTTCAGTAATGGTATACATACAATAAAATATACAATTAATACATAATATATAATCAAAATGGAAAGCTAAAAAAATAAACCATATTTCCTTCAATCTATAACATTAACATAATTAATAATAAGGGTGTAATAAAAGATGATCATATAAGACCACATAAATAATATTGTTAGCTAGAAACTCATCCATAAATACCATAACTAAAAAAATAATCACATTGGAAAAATAAATGAATTCAAAATGATGGAGTGCATAATGTCCAAAATTTAAAATATACCCTTGATGAATTTTTTTCATGTCATTTAAAATAATGTTAAGGAATTGGGCAAAAACATTGGTATAAATAGGCAATGTCTTAGCCAAAACACATTGAAGTTTGTCTCATATCCACTGTTAATGCACAGTGGGGATATAGAGGTACCCTCACAAAACTAGAAAATTCCAATGAATTACTTATATTTACGGGGTGAAACATAATAAAAATAATAATTTAAATTAACAAACTATAATAAGTGATATTAATACATTCCCCAATAAATATTTATGATTATAAACCATAGAGTGTAATATAGTGAATAGTTCAAAAAAAGTAAATCCCCATTAAAACATATCATAAACCTATGAAATGAAATAATTTGTATGGTATCATTATAAAATATAATCAATTATTTAGAAGTTAAATTATGATTTTTATCATATATGAATTGAAATACCATAAAATCCCATGAAGAATTTTTTTAGGTCAATAAAATTTATTTTAAAAGTCTATTTAAAAATAAAAGTTCATTTATCATGTTGAATAAAGTTATCATTGAACTGTTAATGGAATAATATATAAAAATATATAAAAATTATTGATTTTTCATGAAATTCATTAAACTCGTTATATTTCAAATAAAATACAAAACTATTATTTCAAACTGTTGTAAAAAGGGTACATACTGACTTGTTTGGAATGTGAAAAAAATTACCCTGAAACCATTTTAAAAAAATGAAAGAATGGATAAAAATATAGTTACTAAATGATTTTAATAATTTAAAAAAAATATATTTTAGAAAACAATGTTTTAGAAATAATCTGATTTTTGGCCGAAGGGAGATATTTAGAAACCATTTCATTAAAAAATATTTCACCAATTCTTTTTACCAAGGAGAGGAGAATGGTAATATCACATAATTTTTTTGACTAAAAAGAGGATAATGAAATATATTTATTATGATATAAATAATATATAATTCCCCCATGGAATACATAATCATTAAAAATCACAAATAATGATGAGATTGGGAAATACACCCTTATTAAATAGGTAGCATTTGAAACAAAATACTCATGAAGGATATATATTCAAATGAAAAATTAAATACATTACAGAGAATTAGATTCATGATAAATAATATGAATAGTGTAACTATAAAAATAATATTATTAAAAAATGGTGATTATGAAATATGTCTCATATATGAAAAGTTAAATGAGAAACTCATACCTCATGTCTGACTTCATTGATACCGATACAAATTGTATAATAAATATTTTTTTTTAAAATAAGTATTACATAAAAAATATATTTCATACCATATATTCTTTGTGTATAGTATTTTATGACCATTTTATTAAAAAAATTAACCCACCAATTCAGGTGATAAATGCATGATTTGTATTATATTAAATAGGTTGGTAATTTTAGCCCTTTATATTAATCATGGGTTAATAATATCAATAAAAATAATCCAAGATATTAAAATAATATATAATAATTATATATGTTTCATATTATTTCTTTATATTTACTGATGTGGAAATGAGTTACTCCTTTCATGGAGATGTTAGGCCTTACCTACACAAGAATGTTGTGTCTATTTTTACCAAATATAGAAACAATGAAGGGTTAATAATATTATTAATTTTATTAAAAATATTATATCAAATATAAAAATTAAATTCAATAAATATATCCTTATTTATGTCAATATAAAAACAATATGAAAAACATTTCACATCGCCATGTTGAGGCAGCAGCCCACACGTGGTCAAATGTGATGTCACTATTTTCCAATGGATTGGATGGTAAGAAGGTATATTTGAAATTTAAAATATTGAATTATATTAATGTCATATATATCATATAAATATGTTTTCCCCTCATAACATCCTACTATGATAGATAATTATTGAAAAATAGTTACATTAGTTTACTAGGCATCATTCTGTTGTACGTACAGTCCCCATTTTGGTTCCCCATTTAGGGAAGAGGATACTGAAATAATTTATGAAATTATAATAATAAATTATTTTAATTTATTAATTAATGGTTTTATTATTTTATCATATGTGGAGAATATTTTAAGGATGTTTAAATAGAAATAAAATAAAATTACAAGTTTAAACATTATGCATCTTCTTTTGAGATAATATTTATGATTACACATAAAGCCTAATGAGGAGGTTTTCCTTATATAAAAGTCCAATAATATGTGGATATTTTTTTAGGTATTATATTTGGTAATTAATTTGTTGAAACCAATGTATAGAGTGGGTGGCCTTTTATATGTAGGATAGAGTAAGCACGTTGAGTTTTTGAAATTAAAAAGTCACACCCACATTTTTTAGAAGACAAATTTAAAAAAAATTTATCATTAAAGTATTATTTATGATTCTAGGTCAATATATAGTCATCCAATTGGGATTTCAAATTTTTTTTGTCATTTTAACACTCATCTTTTTTGTTTTACCCTTTTTAAATCCATTTTTACAATTTGATGAATAATGTTTTTACTATTTCTCTATTCATTATGACAAAAAATTATGTCTAAATTGTTGTGTAATATAAATTATAAAAATTCTAAATATAAAATTCTTTTATTGAAATTACATTCATAGATGTTGAATAATTTATTATAAAATTAAACCCACAGATGTGATGAAAAGGAATTTTCCAAATGGAAAATTCTTATAAATATTTATGGTAATAATATAATAAATAAAAATTTAGTTGAATAAAATGACCTAAATTTTATTAATATAAAATATTTTACCATATTATAGATCTAAATAAATTTTATGACAAAATTATCCTATTAAATTCATTAAATGAAAATGTATAAATCAATGAATACCAGTGTTTTAATAATTTATAGAAAAGTATGATTTCTATAAAATTATTAAATAATTAATGAATGATAACTCAAAAATAGTGATTACTAACATTATTTACATTATGAAAAATTAGTTTACTTCATGTTGTAAAAACTAATTTTAAGGTATGATTAGAAAGAGAGACAGAGACTCCTTTTAAGAAAATAATGTATTTCAAATAACATTTCTTTTCCATTCACATGATTATTATTTTATTTATAGTCAATATATAAACATAAAATTCATATTATAATTGTTGAAAACATATTACATTAATATATATTTTCTCGTATTTTACCTTAAAATTAAATGGCTATTTTATTATGGTATATTTTCTATGTGGACTTGGGATTGTGTGTAACACATGGTATAAAACAGATTAAATTTATTGAATTATATTTTGTAGATTATTTAAGCTCAGTGCTTCATGTCAGATAAATTATAAAACATAATTTTAATATTATATATTATTTGTGTGTAGACTAGTGGAATTATCCAGTAAGATCCAAAATATTAGAATCTATATGGCAGTGTGGTCCGAAAAAGAATTATGAAGGAGTGGGGCGGGGGAAGGAAGTGGGGGTGTTCATCAGGTGTAAGATTCCATAAAATTTGATTCTCAAACATCCTAATTCATATATAAGATACATATATTTATTGGAATATTAGGGTTGAAATGGGTAAGGAGTATGTGTGGTGGATATATATGTTGAGTTATGGGTGTTGTTTCTAAACAAGGTGAAATTTTAGGCATTTGACTATGGAAACTATATCAAATAATATTGGGATCATGGAGGGGAAGACTTCCACCCAATTGTAGTGTAAGGTATGCAATGTGGATTTCTAAGTCTAGTTTAATTTTATAGTTTATCTACAAAACATTTAACATATCCCAACATAATTACATATCTAGGAATATATAAAAATGAATCAGAAAAATAGACTATTAAAATCGGGGATGGGAACTGATTGTGGTCCCATGTTTGATGCATACACAAGCACATGGGACTAGGACCTCTTATATATATCAAAATGATTCCCATGTTTTCAAAATCAGATGAATATAATTATTATTGGTAATTTTTTGATTCAAGACACATGGGGAGGTGAAAACCAAATATAAAACCATAACTATAATGTTCATGGTTCAGATAGACCTTATAATCTATCGGGAGAAATTAAATGGGTAATTTTTCTCCACTTTTTATGAGCTAAATAAATTCTCTATGGGAGGTGGGAACAATATCAAAATGATTTAGGGGAAGAATATGTTATGAAAATGATTTTTGATCACCAACCTCTATAGTAATTTTAAGTGATCCTGAAGAATACATATGAAATATTTAGTCTATATAGAGGATTATCCCAATAATTCCACCGTGATAAAAAATTATAAAACCTTATATACTTGATAGGGTTCAAATAGATTTAATTTTATTATAATTCATGTTTTTTGATTGATGTTATATATTATTTACTCGTTTTGGGGAGATTTGAGAATGACTTGGACTATTCATGGGGTATGTTGTAATAAATTTGAGGGAAACATGGGTTTTCATAATCATATGATTGGGAAAATAATACCAGATGATTGGGGAAACTAGGTCGATCCTGAAATTCATATTAGTGATCATATATGAAAATAAAATCCTTACACCAAAACAGAGAAAATTGAGTTTGAAAATTAAAAGATGTCATTATTCAAAGAAAAAGGTTTATAAAACAATGTTGCCTAACATTATTCAGTGTTGTATCCTTGGTAGTAGGTACAAGATTTCAAACATATTGAAAAATAATTTTTATAAACTATAAAAACATACCAACCACATTGTTTTTTTTATTTTCTCAAAGTGAAACTAATGAAATTTAGAACACAAAAACAATTTTTATTTCCCCTCATTTTACCAGTAACCACCTCTATTCATAGGCTGCTCATTTCTTCCATTCAATTTAGTGTGGTTTCAATTATCCTTATTGGAAACAAGTTTTTTTCATCTTATGTGAGAGCATTCATTGATGGGATCCCACTTCCTTTATTGTTTTCCAATTTTATTCTATATCTTGGGGTCTGACATCTATTATGAATTTTTCATTCGATTTCTGGGATTCTGACTATTTTATTTATTTAATTATTTTTCACTAAATTATATTTATTACACATTACATGATAATTACTCATATTGTAAGGTAGGTCGTATATAGTCAATCCCTTAATTTATTAAATATTTTATTTATAAATATGAAGTGTGAGTGTTCTTACCTAATATGTTTTTGAACAAAACATAGATTAATGAATTTTTCACCAATTTCAATTGATTCACACTTAACATGGGAAATGAATATCATATGGATTATTATAAAATTATCCTTTTGGAAAATTTTATATGTGATCCTGGTTTTCCTTGTTAATGATAAATTATTGTGGAAACCAATGATTTTATTTCAATTATGTATTTAACTCATAAATGGACATATATGCCTTAGAGATTCTAATTATATTGTTCTTAAACATGGTATTTTTCGGTTGTAAATTAATATATAATAATTTATGTAATATATATGACATAGTTAGGAAGTACACACTACCAACACCACTATTTTTATATCAATATTTTTAGGATTATTCCTTGGATATAGCGATAATGCATGATGAATTTTAGATTACAAACATTGTTACATGGTCTAGTGATTATGTCTAATGGATTAGAAATAATAAAAATTCCTTAATGGACTCAAAAATTACACAATATAATATATAGATACCTTGTATTCCTGTATGGTTATTGAAATAAAGCCTAATTAAATTTTTCGGTATGTGATATCCAACACTATCCCAAGAAGGTACAATCATTCTCATGATTCACCTTAGAACACTTGTGTTGGTGGAAGTTTATTTTTAAATTTTATAAAATTAATATAATCATCATATTGAAATTTATCATTTATTGGATATATTTATTGACAGTTTTGGTGGAATCCTACTATATTATATTCATAGAATGCATTGGACTTATTGTGAACTGGATCATATTTTAGCGTTATAGGTAAATGGAGGGGTAAGAGGCCAATTTTTGATGGATGAAATTTTTATATGGGATGGAGCAAGGAATATGAGACAAAACTAAGGATCAAGACCAATTTTATATTTGTCTATTGTTATGTATATTGTATTCAATTTTCGATCATTTTTTATATGATCTACCCAATGTTGTTGATGACATTTATTATATATCTTGTATCATTATATGGAATTTATTGAATTATATATTTGAATGTGCATGATCTGATTATCTCTTATAATGAATCTATTTCCTATTATTTATCTTGATTAAAGTTATTTATATTAATTCCATAGTAATTTTCTACTATAATAAGATGTCATTAACTTCACATATTATCACCATAATCCCTCAATACTATTCTCTATCTTTTGGTGTAGCTAGAGGGAAACATGAATTTATAGGATAGCATTGATTGGTAAACTACTAAGTGATTATGGCATAAGGATGTTACAAAGTGGTCTCATCATTATTAACCTTTGTCTGGCTATTTTGACTGTGTAGACAAGTTATATAACATTGATAGAACTCAATATCAAACGTGATCATGGGAGTTGCTAACCCTTATATGTGGGATGTATGAGTTTCTAGGAATGTGATTAATTTCAATATATTTATCTTTAATGTGCTATAATCTTTACACTGTTTAACATAAATTATTTTTTTTCTAAATTATGAGTTTTCACTCATGACTTGAATTCAAATAAGGATTATGTTCGTGAATCACATTTGACATATATGATTTAACTATCATTTTTTTATATTCTTGTGATTTTTATGTGACTATATGATAGAGGGAAGTTATTTATTGTTTTTATATAGCTTTTTATGTGTTTTACAATATAACCTAATGGAATAATATTGTCCATCTAATTATTTAAGTGGTTAAAATTTTATTGATTCATACTAATACTATTTATTATTTTAAATCAGATAAATGAAATTCTAATTGTAACATATAATGTTACATCCATTATAAAATTTATTTTAAAATTAATTTAACTAAAATTTATATTTGAATCCAATTAATATTGTGTAAAGATATTAAACATGTGTCTTATAATGGAGGGTTTGGTAGTGTGTCATTAAGTAGTAGGGTGAACCAATTACAGTGTTTACATTCATTAGAAGATGGACATATCATGTAGAGAGGTAGTAAGTCCCTACCACCATAGATTTATAGATATGTTTAATTCCTTAAAAGTGGAAGGAATGTCCACATTCTTCCTCAATGTCACCAGTTTCGATTTGAGTATAAAGCATGTGGGATCATAAGATGCCAATAAATAATATTTTGGAATGATCAGTGGTTACCCAGAGATAGAGCATATTTCTAAAAATAGGGTTTATGGTTTATATATTCTATAACATGGTAGTTAGGTATATGAAGTTATATGGGAAATTTTGGATATTGTGGATAATGTGGTGCCTTGGAGTAGTGGAAGTAGCACCATTTAAATGATGATTTATAGCGGTTATTGGTTAGAGATCAGGTCCAGACGAAATATGAGTTTCATGTGGTTTATCCTTATCTTTTGAACTATTATGTTGGTCCATCTACCATATGAGGCACAATATATGTGGATTTCATATTATCTTGTTTCTCCTTTTACATTGGATCATAACACACTATTGAATCAACTACATTCGGGGATGGAATGGGATTGGACATAATGTATTTATATTGGCTGATGTCTACTGACAAACCCCTTTGGGTTACGAACTGAAGGAATAATTTAATGTACGGACTGCTAACATGTGATTGGTCCAAATTGATTTAATTTGGGCCACTATCATTTAAATATCAGCGGGGAAAAAATTATTCTCACGGTGGATAGATAAATATTATTAGGCTCGCATTATCTACTGTTATCGACAAGTTCCATTTATATCACAAAGGGTTAGAACTTCATTCTGGAAGAAGAATGAGATTTAAAGGTGATATATTATTGGGCCATTGGGGTTTATATTATAAATTACCTTCAAAAGAGTTTTTTTGGTTCATTCACTATTAGGACAAATGGATCCCTGACACTATGTTTGGATTATCAACTAATGATCAAAGGAACTATCAAGAACCAATATCCAAATCCAAGTAGTAATTAATTATTTGACTATAAAAGTGGTTAAACTATTTTCAAAATGATTTAATTCAGATGAAGTTATCACTAGATAAGGATGAGACCATCTTATGTAACATTTATAATGTTTAAGTGAAGTTATAGTCTATATGAGAAGATGGTGGTGTTGTTCAGTCTGGCGAATATGATGAAATTTATCATTTCCCTGATAAATTGGATCATGAATCCATATAAGGAAAATAAGAAATACAATTTAATTTATTATATTATTAATTAGTCCATTTCGAGTGAGGAACACAAATAAAAACATTTATATCATCTAGATGACACTTCATGAGAATCACCTATACAGTACTGTAACAATTTTCCACAATTGGGCTGATCAGGATCACACTATAAACCATGTGGTATCTGAAAGTAGATTATTAATTGACCATGAGAAGTAAATAGTAGTTTATTCATGCGAAACACATAAAAATGTCTTTGGGATCCACAAATTTTAGGGATTTTATGGATATTATGGGAGATTTATTTAGAAGTTCACTTACTTTGAGGTTCTAATTAAATTTCAATCCATTAATTGAAAGAAGTTTATTTTTTCAAAAACCTAATATAATACAATTAAATGTTTGAAATATAGATTGAGCACTTCCACAATTCATACATTACATTATCTTTCCATCTATTTTATTATTTACTTGAATTTTTCTTGATCAGGATGGGAGTGGTCTTAATAAATTACACGAAGACAAATTATTGAAACTTCTCAATAGTTGAGATAAATTTATAAGATATATTTAATTCCCTGAGATATTGGTGGAATTATATATTGGGTTGGAATTCAATGGTGTATAGTGATCAGAATATCCTAATGTACATTTTCTCATAGTTGGACCCAATCTGTCAGTAGTAATGGTTGGTTTATTTTTTATTTTTCATTGATTTTGAATAGTTATATACCTCTTGGAATTTTATGTTTATTGTACATATATTAAGTTATAATTCTCAAAATCAAGTTGTTTGAGTGACTAATAGTGAGAGTATCATGATGACACTCATTTTTGAGATGATTCACGATAACTAGTAGTACAGGGTCTGATTAGATTGTGAATCTTTATCAATTACATCTTTACTCCAAAAATAACTGAATACAATAAAACTATAAAATTTATTTTTTCTATTTTTGTGAAAAATTTTAAATTGTGGAATTATACAATCAGTCATTTCCATTGATGTTATTTAGCATTTATACGTTCAAGGTCATTTTGAGGAATTTATCAGCATTTGTGTAGAGTTAATGATTGAATGAGACACATGTATATAGAATGTACATCTTGGAATAACCAATATATATTTATTTATAGGTTAAAAATATTAGGTCCTTTTACAAATTAATATTGAATACATTTTTTACATGGTTCACTACCTATCTGCTGGTAGAGGTTGAGAACCAATGAACTGATGGTCTTCTAAATTTCATAAGTATTTCTAGACAAGAGATTGAAAATATGACTATAGATCTCATGATAAGTCTTCCAATGACACCATGAAGTAGTAATGTAGTATGGGTGTTCATGGAATATTTTTAAAGAGGGGATCACTTCTTATGGATCAAGGAGAACATTTTTGTTCCTGATATGTAGAAGAATTATGTGCAAGAGTTATTATGTTTACACTGGGTCCCTCAATGTATAGTTTCATATAGGTTCTCCCACATTATTTCATCATTCAGGAAAATATTGAAAAAGTTGATTAGTCTGAATGTTAACTTAATTATTCCAAATAATATATAATCTTATTGAAAATATGTGAAAACAATCCATATTTTGGATCCAATTTAGGAATATGACTTTTTGGAATTCAATGGTTCCTGTGAGAACCAATTGGTCATAACTATGTTTTCCTAAATCAATAGTTACTAGAACTGAATTTATTGGAGTCCATTTGAGTCCTTATATAGAAGTTACACCCATTAATAATTATTTTAGCTATAATCTTTACTATTATTAATAATCATGTTGAGTATCATATAAGAGATTACATAGAATATCTAGATTATCAGGAAGTGGATGGATAAATATTTGAGTAATTATATATCTTGTAAAAAATAAGGAATAAAATATCTGTTATTTGAGATTTGTGATAATTAATTTCTATAGGTTTCTCTAAGGATGGTATATCATCATTTTTGGTGGGAAGGAATGAGGATGCGTCGGTATGTGGGACTATTATAAGTAGTGGATAGTTTGGTTCAGTGGTATCAAGATTGTCTCTCCCTCAACATTTCTATTATAATCTTGGTGTCTTCCATATATCCCATGATTTCCAATAATATTATTCAATGTTTCTGGTAATTTATACTAAATACATCAATCTCAAGGATGATGCCTATTTTTGGTGTGGGTCTAGTTCAAATAATAGATATGAGAAAGAAGCCTCCTTGTTATATGATGATTCCTTATGTATAAAAGTAGTGGAAGTATAGTTGTATATATGATGATATATGTGGTTATGATTTTTATATGTGGGTAATGTTTTCATATTTATTAACCAATGAGACCAAATGTTTTCAATTAATGTATCTCATGTATAACATATTATATCGTAGGGTCTCATTAAAGCATTATATCAACAACATATATGAAATCAATTTAATTTTTAACAACCCTTGTTCATTTAATTGAGTAAAAGAATTATAATTTCTAGAAGGTATATTAACTTTCCCAAAGGAATTCCATTGTTAGTTGTATAAAATCAGATGAAACCTTGAGTTTCACACTAATTTATGTTCTTCTAAACAAAACTTTTCTATGGGAAATGATTTAAATGATCAAACTCTTATGATATATCTAACATTGTTAGCCTAATATAAAGAATAAAATGTACCCAATTTGTTTGAACCCTATAATAAAATATATGTATAATCACACAATTAGGTACATTTTAAAAAATTATATGTCATAACCATGCAGGGTGAGGTTCCCATGATAAAGGGAACCACATGTTTGGTGAACGGTTATGAAAACCATATAAAAATTATTAGTTCACTTTCTCATCTCATAAATTTTTTTATTCAATAAAAATTCCTCAAATTAAATAAAAAACCATAATCCCCCTTTTCATTCCACTCATTCATCCATAATCAACCATAATCAATGGATTCTACTTTTCCTATATTATTTTTGTTGTATATTTTGTTGACACATGGATGAATAGTTCATTGTTTGTACTAAGGGATTTATATTCATAAGTTTATACATCGATATTTTTTATTTTCAATAATATTTACCTATATGGTAGTATTACACCATTTATATTTAATTTTTCCATATTCCAGGGCTTTCATCTGATTCTATGATTCCATTTATTTGATCTCTAATTAATTGTTGGTAGATGAGGAGTAGATATATTGAAATATATGGTTTGTGGGCTGCAATTTTTCCAACATAGTCTTACATTTTCCCCATCTGTGTATTATGTCCAGGTCAATGTAGTAAAAATTTACTTGGAAAAATCATTAATAAATAAATTTTGTCCCTGAGTCTTATAATTATCCTTTCTCAATATCCAAGAGTATTTGGTTCATGAATTTGAACATTGAATTTTAATAATATTATATGATGTGACTTATTTTAGAAATAGAAATAATTTAGTGTTGTTCACATGAGGTTACCAATGTTATTTTGTATCCATTTAAATGAATATAGATTCTACAGATGTTCCTAATATACGTTGCCTTATCCCAATAAAAGAGGGGTTTCAATTTAAATATAATTACTGTGGAATGAGAAATGATATTGATGTGTGGGAAGAACTACCCCTATTTTATTATATTGTATGTCCAGGATTCTTCATAGGATCTGATAGTTATGCCACATGACATATGGATTATTTAGACTTCTCTTAGGATCTAGAGATTATGACAGATAACATATATATTCTTCAAATTATAACTTATATCTATAGAATACACCTACCGATAAATAAATGTCTAAGATGTATTATTGGATCTAAATAATACTCATAGTGAAATATTTGGTACAAAATACATTTTTCACATGGTGAAACATCTATGGTTAATCCCATGTGTCACAGTAGAACTATTGGATTACTACTAATATATATTTTTTATATCCGTAATTATACATATATATACATTATCATTATAATTAGATATTATATACATAGGGATTCCACTTGTGGTGTACCACTATGTTGTTCTCACCCCCTACTCAACCTATCATTGGTACCTGGATCGACCTCACAGTTTCCAGTATGGATAATAAAAATGGATGAATGGTTTATGGTTGATCTGATTGGATAAAAAAGATAAATTATTATGGAATATTAATACTAATTAATAATTTTTTTATTCCAAATGAGGATAAATACTCTGATAGTGGGGTGAATCATTGTATGATTGATTAAAAAAAGTACCCATTTGGAGGTGTTTTTTTGTTAAACAAAAAAATAAACTATATGTTTCCTATAAAAATATATGAACTAATATTATTTCATGTACATGACACATCGATGTTACATGGTTCACCCTTACTAGGCTACATCCAAGGAGCATAAAAAAACAATGTGTCGATGTACCAAATCTAAAAAAATGAATTGTTGTTTAGAATGTTTGTAGAAGAATAAATATACATCTTAATTTAAAACCTATCAAAAAATGAATGGTCACTGCTCTCTCAACTAATATATGCTAACTACTTTATTAGAAGAAAATCCTTGATCATATGAATAAATATTTTTTAATCGTCATATAGTGTGTCATTATGTTACACATTCTTCTGATTGATGATTATCACTATAACACATATCAATGTCCAATACCGTTAAAAAATTATTATTCTCACTAAGATTATAAAGCTCATTCTTTCGCGAATCTCAACTATAATTCACAATGCATAGTATTTTGAGAAGCTCCATAAGGCATTGTAGAGAAACATCCATTACGAAGCTCAACTAACCTTTGTGAAGATCACAAGTTTCAATAGGATTTTAATATCCTATAAGAATTACTTTATTTTGGGATTATCAAAACATTAAATTGGTTTTTATAGACTTCTGGAACAACTTTCTTAATATGCCTTCATGAAACACATTTGCGACCCACCTTTGTAAACCTAGACACATAGAATTCTCTATGAGTATCATTCCTTCTTCTGAATGGGGTAGTGGCCTATTTATTGACATTACTCTAATTCTAGAACCTTCTAGTCCATGACATATCCATTTCACAATTCATGTTCATTTTATCACAATTCCCCATTTTTCATGATGCTCTACAAAAATTTCTCATTTGCGATGCTTTTCGTAATCAATAAGGTCCCCATCATCATTCTTTAATCCATTTAAAAAAATATTCACAAATACCATATTCACAATACTAATTACTTTTACAAAAAAATATTTGTCTCCATAAATTTACATGGAAACACTAATTGCTTAAAAACACAATCAACCCAACAATTCTACAATGTTACCTTAAGGTATTTTTAACCAAATTTGTTTTTACAATTTTCAAATGATTAAAACAATTTAGTTGTTTTTAGGAACTTTTTGTATAACATATATATAGAATGGATAGCTTAATAATTTATATATACTTTAGAATTATATTAAATTAATTTTATAGAATGTGATGTTTAATTTTTTGATAAGATCTTACGTTGACTTATTTCCCATTATTAATCGACATGTATCGAAATTTTTAATATTTATATTATTACTTCTCACTTTTATATTGGTGTATTTCCTCCCAATGGTATCAAAATTATCCCTAAATAAAAATTTATAGCCTATAAAATATGGTTAAGTAATAATGGGATTATATGGAAAAAATATTAAAAACACATACAAGTGTTTACAAGTGTTTTCTGGTTCATGATGTTACCAAACAATTGTTTTTATTTAATGGAAATGGATTATGTCTGAAAGGATTAATTAGTATCCACAATAAAATAAAAATTAAATTTTATATTATGTCCATGAGATGATTCATTTATGTAAAAAAATTTATATAAAATTTCCCAATTTTATCCACATTCCATTTTTAAGAAAATCTTTTACAAGGAAGATGTGTTTGAATTACTATGTTCAAAAAAGGAAACAATTACGAAAGGATATTCGAATGGAGAATGCCAATGAATGGGGGGTTTACTAAAATATAATATTATTTTAGAAACCCCATAAATATAAATTTTGTTCAATATAGTTCTCTCAGGATACATAATAATATTATTTAATGGCGTTTATTTATTTTAATGAGGACTATGTCAATGTGGTCTTTTGGTTTTTAGCACATGAAAATATATTTTCAGATAAGATTAAGAAAATATCTAGAAATTAAATTTCCATGAAACAATTATAATGTATGGTATACTTTAGATACATATTGTTGTTAAATAATAATTAAAATTTACCTTTTTAATATATAAATAATAATAATTTGAGCCTCTAAATTGACATGTTATGATTATGACCGTGTTTAATAGTTACAATCCTTTTAATGATGAAAATTTCTCTTATCTATGTGGATGTAGTAGATCGTCAACATATTAGATTATCATATTTACATATCAATCCCTCAAAACACTTATATTATTTGACATTCCATTTTATGTAAATAATTTTATAATAGTATCTTTTTTAATAATAGTGAATGGAAAATTTCATTTATTTATATCTACCATTAATTTTAAGGACGATATGAAGAAAATAATATTAAAAAATATGAAAAATATTTAAAATAAATATAACCATGAAACCGACATAATCTACTTATTAAATATAATACATTATATTTCAATTCATTAATTAAATAAGATTCTTTCGATTCATTTTAATTCTCTATTTACGTATGTAAGAAATCTTGTGGTAGTGATTTGGAACATCTTTTACAATCTGCCACTTTTGTTAAATATTAATCATGAATGATGATACATTATAATGATAATTATGTTTTATGAATTATGTTTAAATTTGAATAATAATTTTATTTAATCACCATTTATCAATATTTTCACATTTATTATATACAAAAATTCAACATTAAGAGGTTCATAGATCGCATATTTCTCTGAATATTTCTGTAATCATTAATGAAATATACGAATCTGTCAATTATTATTTTGTTGAGTCTAATGAATAATATATAATGGAAAAATTACTTTAATATTAAGTAAAATAAATCATAGTCCAATATTAATGAGTCTTATGTTGAAAGGAATTACTCATATCCAGTATGTGATGACTAATACAACCCATATGCCATAAAACATTCTCACAATATTAGAGTTAATGACTCCTACATTGATGTAGAAGAATCAACATCTATATGATATATTGAATCATAAATAGTCTTAAAGATCCAAAAAATATTTTTATATAGATATAAATGATAAATTTTCAGTACGGGACCATTTCAATTTCTTAGTATGGAGTCATTGATTTTCATTTACATACATTAGAGTATCTCCACGAATTTGTTTCTTTTCTCCTCACTATTAAATTCTAAGCCTCACTCAATGTGAACTAAAACATCCCCAATATATCCAAATTCTATTTCAATTAACTCCAATTAAATTCAATCATCAACAAAAGTGTTTTCATTCAATTATCAGATGTTTTTCATCTCATAATAGGATTTAAATATCTTTATATAGATCATAAAGCACTATACTATCTAGAATACTACAAATAAAATCAATTTTTTTAGATAATTATTCCACATAATCAATATTAATGTCAATAACTATAATATTATCACAAAAAGTATCATATATAAATAATTATTATTAGAAAAATAAAACAGTATCCAAAAGTATGTCAAAAATCACTAGATTTAGATTTGTTATTATTAACTTCCATGATTTTCATTTCTAAATCAATATCTGTGAAATAACCACACTCTATCATGGAGACTAATATTTTATCATTTATTTATCATCATTATTTTTAAAAAATTAAAATTAAATGTGAATAATGAGGTATAGATATCTTTTATGTGATTTTCTGGGAATCAATCAAATCTAAGTCTACTTAAGCCCTTCTTTATGTTGAAAAACGATTCATTTGACCGTGAAACATTCATATCCTTAAAAAATAAGATATAAGCATAGAAATTTTCTTAAGATATAATAAATATTGTTAATAAATAATTTTCATGCACCAACATCAATAAAAAACCAAAACTGTGGAAATTGTTCATTCAACTTGCTAAATGAATTAGATACATACATATAAATTTGGCTAGGATATAAAATATATTATTTATAAATAAATTTTTTCACCAAAATTTAATTAAAACAAAAAAAAATTCATGTTATATATCTACCACCCTTTAGAATTTGTCTCACATTTATTTAATTCCTTAAGGATAAAAAAAGAGATGATGAAAACTCAAGACTCAACATACCTCGTTATTGGGATATGGGTTGCACTCTGATTTGAAAGCTCATATTCTAAATAGACTCAGTTATGAGATTCATGGTAATACTATCCGAAATATATTATTTTTAATTAAATAATTCAATCTATGTTAGGCCTATATTCTCATTAAATTTTAGGAAAACATACCTAATGTCTATTTTCATAGACATGGAATTACTTACAATATTTTTATATTGAAAAATGTAAATATTTTTATGAAAAACTATAATCAAAGGAAATTCACCTCCAACATTAAATTCCAGAAAATATTTCATCTCTTGATTATTTTTGTACATACTTATGATGAAAAAAATTTCATGATGTTATAATCACAATATAACTAATGTCTTCAAATCTGAATGCTATAATACATATATTCTACCATTAAAAATAATAATATAGATTAGGATATTCTATCAACCATATAGAATTACAAATAAAAATATGTTAACCTGTTTAAATTTTACCAACCAATATTTGGTTATAGACCCAACAATATTTTTATTTGTAAAACTTCATCTTGTATTTTATAAAATATTTTTATTGTGAGATAGAAATACAACAATGATGTTGGGAAATATATAATCAGAATATAATTTTTATTTTCTCGTATAATAACATTTAAAATAATACACCCATATTTTTATAGTATTCCTTAAACTCCCTTCCATAATTTTAATAAATAATTATTACATCAAATTACACAAACACATGTAGTGATGTGGGGTCTGTCACCCTCACAAAAAAATTTATTAGCCTCTCGATTACTATGAAATTCATGATCATTATATGTCAATCCAAATTAAAATTCTAATAAATTGGTTCTTTCAACTATAAGTATAATTTTTTTTTCAAATTACACATTTGGATTTCATCCCATTATAGAATCAATATGTCATTTAATCCCATGTATACTTCATTATAAACATTAAAATGAAAAAAAATAATATTTCACATCCATCAATAAAACAATAAACAATGTTTTATTCTAAAACAAGTATTTATATGGTTTCATGTCTAGACACTAATTGAACAATATCACTAAAATTTACCCCATTAATTTGTGAATGTTCATTTCATTATATCCGATCATTTTTCTAGACACCTCACCTTTATTATACAATTTATTTCTGAAACTCCACTTTTATTATATTGAATTGTTACCTATGTACCAACGATGAAGTTACCATGTTTTACAGTTTCAATATAGTATTGTTATATATTATTATACTATAACCACTACATGGAATCAAATTTATCATTATAAATTTTTGACTCAATTATATAGTGAAAACTATATTGTCTAGTTTTTTTTGTTGTTTCTTATCCTTTGAACTCAATAATTATAGTTTCATTTATTTATTTATACATCTACACATCTTTAATAAAATAAATTTAGACTTTATACATTCAAATCCTAATATTATAACTTCTATTTGTCGATTTTTAGCATCAGAACACATTTAAAAAATTTATAAATTTTCTTTAATATGTTCAAAACTAAAAAATTAACCTCATTATTTAAATTGATATTAGTTTTCATTCATTTTTAATTTTCAATGACAATAACATCATCACTATGATAAATTACTTTAGAATTATTATTATATCGCCTATATGGTCTATTATATTTTGTATACCAATGGAATATTATTACTTCATCTTTTTCCCAAAACTATTCACCCCATTTTTATTTTATCTTTTTTATAAAGTATCTCTAAAATCCCTTAAATCATTGAAATTTTAGATTCATCATGAACTAATCTTTATATAATATAATATTTGAGATTTTCCATGAATGAAGACTATTCTTAAAGACTTTTTGATGTTCTAATTTCCAAAAAACCTATAAATTCATGAGGTTTCTAGTTCCACCAATATAGACCAAGCCATTCCAACTAGACTCTTAATTTTCCATTCTTCCATCCCATATATTTGATGAATATAAGATATAAATTTAAATCTTCCATGTTTCCATTATTATTAATGGATTTAAAAAAAATTATTTTCGTATACCTAATCCCAATATCATATTTTTGACACTTAAAATAAATACATGTATTGTTTTTTATAGCCTTGAGTGTTTTTTAATTATGTCTGTGAATAATTATTTAAGGGATATTAACATAATAGATGTCACTCAAAAAGAATCACTTATATAAGGGGATAAAATATATTTATATATTTGTATATTTTTTTCACATATCTACACCAATTAGTGTGGAACAGTAGATGATTTTTTTTAGTTTCCATCTCTCATCCTTTTTTAGTTTGGTTCACCATTTTCACCTTTTTATTTGTTTTAAAATAGTGTAAGTTGGTTATTTTATTATAGGTTTATTACACAAATAGTTTTCTATAAGAAGTATCTTAATTATTTCCTGTCCAATATATATATTTTTTCTATATTATAGACTAATTTTATTTTTTTAATTAAATTAATGTTAGTTTTTTTTCACAAACATGAATTAAATTTCATGCAGTTATCACACACATGATTAAAAATAATATTTTAATATTCTAATTATGAACCCATTTATCATGAATAAGACATTTTTTTTGTTATCAAGATTATAAAATATAGTCAATTTTTTTTTATAAAATAAATTGATAAATAATTAATTTTAAAGATTTTTTATTCCAATATTTATTATTCTAGCTCCACTTATGTTTTAAAAATTCTCATTTCAAAAAGTCACATTACCTATTTCATATTTCATGATACTTTTATATTTTAAATATCACTTGGCTTCTTGGATAAACACACACTTATGATGGTATAGGTCAACTCAGGTTTTGATTAATTAATTTATACAATAATTATATTATAATATTTATGAATTTGTTTATATAGATCATTTAAGACTAATCGACTCTAATAAAACTATGTAGGAATAAATGGATGAAATACATTTAATTATTATTATTCATGATCATGCCTTCCAGATCTTGTATCATTATTGTAAAATAGTCTCTTAATTTAATATTATTTTACAGTGTTGTTGTTTCTTCTAAGTTCACAAATATGTTTTTTCTACCCTTTAGTTCATTCTACCTTTTTAATATGTGTAATTACAGATTGGTCCAATAGTTGAATTCAATATGACGAAACACACCATTGCACCAACAATACCGCCGAAATCTCTTATATTGATAAAAATATAATTCCTAATGGTTTTTAATATTAATATAGTTTTTAACCTCAAATGAGTATACCCCCACATATTACATTAGAGGGATTATTTGTAGGTTATATTAAATTGATATATACACATTTCATGATTTTTTAACTTTTCATAACTAACAATTATTCGTATTTAATTTATAAGAATCTGTTGATATATATTGGAAATTAACATTTTATTCTTATATAGATATGGTTTTGTTTTGAGATATACCATTAGTAGGCATTCCCTTTTGATGTACATTTTATTGTATATAGATACTACATGTGGCAGGTTTTTTAGAAGATGATCCAAATAATTTAATAATTGTTTTCTATTCACGTATTTTTTTCTCTTTCATCTTCTAAATTTTTACTTCCATATTTCATAACTTATCAATCTAAATATTCAAATGAAAAATGAGAAAAAAACACATAATTTATTCTTTCCCATTTCAGTTATCTCATGAATTAATTGTTTTATTTTTATCATAATCATTACTTTTTCATTATACAATTGAATTGATTTTATAAATTTCATCTTATAAGAGTAATATTCCATAGAAAATCTTATTTCATTCAAATTATTTTATTTTAATCCTAATTTTATAATATACTACTATTTTTTAATCATTTACAAAAAACACAATATTGATTCTTATGTAATCATATATGTATTCTATATCATCTAAATATTGTTTCATGATCATAGTTTCTAATTAATACAATCAATATCCCCCATCATTTTGACACCTTTTACTGTTCAAAAAACCTCCTTTACTTGATCAAAAGTTTAGTCTATGATATTTGTATGAAATATTATTATTTAATTTTATTTCATATTTATAAAAGAGCATTTTTAATTTGTGGAATTCATGGTAGAATAATTTTATTAATTTATCATAGAATATTTTTAGACTAATTAGAAGAAAAATGTAAAACATTTTCACAGTTACATCATTGAAAATGAATTTTTTCATCTATAATTTCCTATCCTTATGTGAAATTTTACAAAAAATGGTAAGAGTGATGCAATAAATTATTCCATAACTTCATAATAATTTTATTAGTCTTTCTTCTCTTCAATATTAAATATCGCTTTGGCCTGAAAGAATTAATTCCTATTCTCCCATAAAATATATGTGTTTCTACTATTATAATATAAATATTGATGAGAGGGATTTAAATATTATCATTGGTGATGTCATTTGGATCTAAATATTCATATAAATAGATATTGGAGTAAAATTTTTATTGTAAGATTCTCATCATCTCATAAAAATACCAAAATCACATAGAGTATTTCGGAAAATGTAGTGATGAGAAAACTTATATTGAACACGATAATTCATTCATCAATTAATTTATCCATTTACAATCTAATGAAATCAAACTAAATTATACATATTTCAATACATATTCATTTAATTTTTTTGTTTAATTCATAAAATATATTATGCTTCATCTATGTAGAATTTGTAGTTATACAACCCATTAAAATTTCCAGAACATTAAAAAACATTGTAGAAAATAAATAATTGCAAGATATTCATATTAATTCAAAAATTTTCATATCAAGGGAGGACTACATGAATTTTATACTAGGACCCATAAAACCATTTTGGAGTGGATCAATAAAATAATAACCAACAGTGTGTCAGTTGAGTTCTAGTCTCTATTTCAATATATAAAAACCATTTCCATCAGTAGTTGAATTGAATTTTTTGTTAATATATTTTTGTTTATGTAATATAATTATAGAAATTTTAGATATTATACATGGCCTAAATACAAACTCAAGTATCATGATGATAGTGAATGTCCCTAAGATTATGATGAATAAAATCCAGTAATGTTTTTTCAAACCACTTTAACTTTCATCCTTGAAAAATTTCATTCACTGAAGATACTCATTGATGGAGAATATATATATATATATAATACATTTATAAAATATGTTATGCAACTATAAATATGATTATATTCCAGATGTTTCAAGATTATTATCTTACACACATGGTTTCTATCTTATAATTACTGAAACAACATAAAATGCAATGTATTTCAAACCATTAAAATGGGTTCCTTCCACACACCCCAACTCTTCCCACAAATATGTGGTTTTCTACCCTTTATGCATTGGATATTCATAAAATTAGAGTATCTACATTACATACAAATATCTTAAAAAACTCATTTTTATTAATTTTTTACATTTTGATTAAAAATATTATATTAATACAATATCCAGAACATTTTATGTATTTTTTTGTATCATTTTTGGCTACATAAAATTAAGATAACTAGTTTTTTCCTAGTAAAACATTTAAATAGTTTGAAATATATTTCAATATATATTCATCTAGATAAAATATTATTGTATCACCCCAAGCTTCTACGGTACGCTTCTCTTGAATAATGCAATATCGTGTGTTGTACGCAACATCGAGTTCTAACACACACCACAACTGATCAAACTAGCTGTTATGAATAGTAATACCTACTTTTTTAATTTTTATCTCTCAAAATGGACTTAATTTTTGGATTCGGAGTATCTAATATAGCCTAAGGTGAAATTTTGGTACTTTTCAGATAACTTTAATATTTTGATGAATAGAGAAAATTAATATATTTTAATTAAAAACAACTTTATTAATAAAATTAATTAATAGTGATAAATTATGAATTTGAGTGGTTTTAAAATATATTTAGAAAATATTTTTACCATTTAATACAATGTTTTTCATTGGACATAATTTCAGAATTAAATCGAACATAAACAAGTATCAATCTTTTGATAGTTATTATATTTTAAAAACACGCTTTTTGTTTTGACAACGGGAATTAATTTTAAATTAATTTCTTCCACTTCTGTGTTTTGAATTTGCAAAAATTGATTCCAAATTTGGATTCAGGAGGTTCAAATTTTGTAAATAGGTAACTTTTATTTTTAGACATTTTGAATAATTATTTCGGTAAATATTTTATTTACCATGGTTAAAGGGTAAATCTGGTAAAAAAGAGTTAAAAAATAATATTATAATAATAACAAATTACCCTAAAACGTGTCCTAACCTTATTGGTTGATACATGTTCGACCATGTGCATCTTTGGGTCGATTTTTGGGACCCCATGGTGCAACTTGTAAGTGATAGGGACACTTTATTTTAATTAAGTTAAAATGAATAGAAAAATGACACAAGCATATGTCTTTTAGAAAAACAATTTTTACATAGCGTTATATATGTTGGAATTTCGACTATATATATTAATTTTAAAGATAAAGAGATTTCATACCTAATGATATTTTATTTATAATTTTTAGACATTAAATAATTTAATTCAAATACGACACAATGGTGATACAGTAATTACCATAATAGTGAAAAATTAAAATGATTGATATTGTAGATACCCAAATAAATATAATTTGAGAATTTTTATGAATTACACTAATTTTCAAGGTTAATATGGAATTTTAGGAATGATTTAATTAACTTTTTTCAATGTAAAAATTCTGTTATGATTTTTACAAAAAACAATTATTGAATAGTGTCAAAATTTACATAAAAGATATTTTAAAACAAATAGTATATTATTAATTGATATTAAATTCCTAAAAATATAATGTTCGGCCAAGGGGCTTATATAATGATAGGTGTATCATTAAAGGACCACCTGGGGGTCTCATGGATGTATATAGTAAGTTTAATAACCATATAATATAAAAATATAAAGAGACATTGTAAAAGTGAAACAAATTAACTAAGAGTTAATACTCAAAGATAAGGTTAGTATAATGACCCAAAAGTGTCTAAATTCTATTTTTTGAGAGGTTTTAGACCTATCCCCACCTTAAAATTTAAATTATCTACTTTGGAGCCATCAGAAACCGAATATGAATTTATTATAAAATAATATTTTGAGCTTTTCCAAAGGTGCCCCTCACCCCTCTTATAAAAGGGCACTCTCCCTTCTCATTAACTCATACCTTAAAAGCCATTTGGGTCGTCCAACCTCTAACTCAATACTCTCTCAACTTCCCTCACTTCATCCTAGAGGCCTTCCTTTAGTCAGAAAGCCAACTTAAGGATCCCTTTTGAACAAATCAAAAAGAAGAACCCAAAGAAGAGGTAATGATTTCACCACCCCTTTTCAGGTTCCTTTCTTCTTCCACTTCTTCTTTCTTTGTTATTTCCATTCTAAAATAATAACTCCAATATCATATATATACTGTGATGTTATTATAAATATGGTACAATCATATTCATCATTCTATCAATCCTTTGAATAACATGTCACCATACGTGCGTACGTACGGCTTACCGTATCCACGTCGTGGTGTAATTGTTATTCAATAAATTATTATTTGAATGGGTATAATAATGTAGTGTAATTCATGTAAATAATAAATGTAACATGATAATGATTCTTTATATATGATATACCATCCAATTATATATTATTTTAATATCAAAAGAATGATATTGTCGCTCGTGCGTACGTACGGACTACCGTCTTCACGAACGCGATGAAATTCATTCTCCATCGTACACATTCAAGTATAAATCTCATTTGATGATTAATAATAATATCTAAGGACTTGATATCATTCTGTATATGAATATGATACAACCTATCCATGATAAACATGTCTTAAGTAACAAAACATATAAAAGAAAATGAGTAAGTTAAAACCCGAAACAATGATAATACTAAGATATTATTAACAAATAAATGTTAAATGATCATATATGATATCATATTGATGTATATAATTCGTTTATAATTTAATAAAAATTATTTCACCATTATAAAGGAGGTTAACCTACCCCCAACCAAGTAAAAGTACAAGATAATTGGTTTTCATCTCACTCCTTATTCCCGTGAGATTCATGCCATATTGCCACCATTACCTTTTGTGTGGTGTATGTACTGCCCATAATTATATTCATTGTGTAATACACTTTAATTAATGTGTATTTACATATTCATTGTAAGATACCTCTTTCATGGGTTGTACGTTTTGTAAGTTACCAAATTGGTAAGAGTTATTTCACAATCTCTTCATTATCCAAGTTTGTTTATACGTAATAATCTACTGGGATCTCTTTATCATCCACCTCCATTGTTGTTAAAAATGTATTTCAAAACGTTTTGACTATTTTAATGGAATATGGGTTAATGTAATTTATACCATTTTTTTACTTTTTATAAGAGTTTTATACAGGAATCTTTCCTTCATTTTCCAAACAAGGTGCTTTTTAACATTTTTGACAGAATTAAGGTAAGAATGTTTTTTAACTTATATGGTGGGTGCAGCTATTTTTCGCAGTTATAAAATCATCGAAGCTTACCTTACAAGCTTATATGAATATTTTAAAAGTAAATGTTTTTGTTTTATAAATATGAGATTTTTAAATGATTTCAAAAAAGAGATATTTTTCTTAAATACATGAAAACCCAGTGCAAATGTATACGTATTTAATGCAAGCTTAAAAATCTTTTTAGAAAACCTGACTCTCGAGTTTGGTAGACAGGAAGGGATTGGGAGTGGACCCATTATGGCCTGTAATTAGTCGAGCAGTCTCAGAATTAATTATTTTGTTTTCAGAAGCTTGCATATTGTTTTCAAAAAAACACTGGAGTATATTTGAGCAATTTTAAACGTAAGTATCTTCTAGAAAAGTTGCATCGGTAGGTCTCATGAGACAAACTTGTGTCTTGGCACAAGGCCTTGACAAAATATTATTTGTAGTCTTGGCACGAGGCCTCGGATATGTGGTTATGATATTTTGGCATTATGCATTCCATCATTATAAAATTGGTTATTGATATTTCATGTGATTATTCGATTAGTAGAATATCCACGTGAATAAGTAAATAGCATTATTTCATTTTATTTTTGCCATACTATGTTTAAGATCAAGTTTAAAAGGCTTTTGTTTTAGTTATAAATTACCTTAAATGTTTATTCTTATTTATGAAAGTTTCCGCTATATTGTTATCCTTACTGGGCATTTGAGCTCACCCCTTTTCTATTTTTTATTTTTCCCAGGATGTAAAGATGTAATTTATGAATGACCTGCAGGGATAGTATGCGGGGATATGAGTGTTGACTATGAAGAAAATATGTTGTTGTAGTTTTAATTTTTAGGTTGTAATGTTCGACTTATGAATATATCTAGTGTTTTCAAGGATTCTAAACCAATTGGTCTTTCGAGATTTGATCTTTCTTGTGATCATTCCAATGTTATGTAATAAGGCACCGACATTGGGTAATTGGGGAAGGGGCGTTACGGTTGGTATCAAAGGAAGTTTAGTACAAACCTTAGAAGCTACATTTTGATAATCTCTAATTAAAGCACGTAGACCTAAGATGAACATTGAGGATTATTATAGAAGAACTTCCTAGAATTCTGTTATTGTAGAGATTTTGTGAGTTTTGAAAGCAATACATCCATGTCTTGATACGAGCAGGTAGAGGCGGCTCGGGCACAGATGTACCCAGGGGTAAAACCCAAAAACACCGCTTTGAGCTAGACTCGAACAGGAACTGGTGCACGACAACGGGCCTTATTGCACTCTTGGTTATGACACTCTCGGGGTATATGCTTAGGATAACTCTCATTTTCATTATAAATCATTATAAAGGGTTTATGAGTATATAATTCCTCAAATAAAACATTTTTTTATGATTATGGATTATATCCATAAATAGTTCAATTTATGTTAAGTGTTTTATAAGTATGGGATTATGTATTTTGATCATAAACTGAGCTAGTTTATGCCATTGTTTAGAAATTGTTCCTAGTGGAAGAAATGGAAACCGTAACAATGCACGCACTCCATGTTGGGATTTCCCTCCTACTCAATATAATTATAGTGGAGCTAGTGATACAACTGGTGCCGATCAGATAATCACCAAACTGGGACAACTCACTCAGGTTATGAATAATAACCTTACCCGTATGGAGCACCATGATCCGCAGCGTGGAGGATCAATGTTAGATCTATTCTTGAGGCAACAACCAGCAACGATAAATGGGAGTACAAATCTGTTAGCATCTGAGCAATGGATAAATTCCCTATAGAAAATATTTTTGGCTTTGGCGAGTAGTGAAAGGGAAAAAGTTATCATGGCAGTTTACCGTCTCACTGGAGATACTGATCAATGGTGGTCATTGATTGAAAACATGAAGAAAGATGATGAAGTTTCAAATATGGAATGGAGGGAGTTCAAAGATATGTTTTTAGAAAAATACTTTCCTCACGACCACCGAGCAGATATGGAAAGGCAATTTATGACTCTGAGACAAAAGGAGGATCAGAATGTCGCAAAGTATGAGGCTAACATTACAAGGTTAGCAAGGTATGCTGGAGATTATATACATAACCCATGAAGTAAGAATGATTATTTCTTTGATGGTTAAAACCATTTCTCCATCGAGTATTAGTCTCACGATCCTTCTCATCGTACGAAGACATTGTCTTGTGTTCTATCAAGATAAAAATGGAATTCTATAAGTCTTATTACTTTAAAGAAAAGAAAGAGAAGAAGAGATCTGCTGATCAATCTGTGAATGGAAATAAGGGGAATAAGGGAAAGGTTGAATATCCATCCTATGGTAAATGTGGGAAGAAATACCCTTGTACTTGCTTGAAGGGAATGGGTGTCTGTTACAAGTGTGGTGAAAAAGGCCACCAAGCTCGTGAATGCAAAGGGAAGAAAGAAGCTACCAATGTTCAATGCTACAATTCAGGGAAATGGGACATTATACAAATGAATTTCCTAAGCGTCCGGAGAACTTACCTAAGAAAAGGCCAAGGGATCAGGGCCAAGATTTTTCTATCACTACTGCTGAGGTAGAAGCTCCGAAAGACGTGGTGGCAGGTAATTTAATGGTTTCCCCAAGTTTAGCAAATTCATTATTTGATTCTAGATCATCGCATTTATTCATATCTTCCTAGTTTTCTAAGAAAATTAGATATTTCCAATTTGATTTAACAAGGGAGTTGTTAGTTAAAACTCCTAAGGGATGTATCATTGCAACAATGTTTTGTGAATCAGTCCCCATTAGAGCACACAAAGGTTCTTTATCTGCTATTCTCATCGGCATACATATGATTGAGTTTGATATAATCCTCGGTATGGATTTTCTTTCGGACAATGATGCGAAGATTTATTGTAAGAAGAAGGAGGTTATGATTTTTGATAATGATGATAAGGTACACATTATCTTTATAGCAGAATCGTCACCACCTAATTCTTATCTAGATCCACCCCCAGTAGCTCAACTAAATTCAATTATTGTGGAGGAATATGATGAACTTACAGTGGTTGATGAATGGAATGTTCAAATATAGGATTTACATGTTGTTAAAGAATATGTAGACGTGTTTCCGGACGATTTACCTGAACATCCTCCAGAACGAGAAGTTGAGTTTTCCATTGATTTAATTCCTGGATCAAGGCCTATATCGAAGACCCCTTATAGAATGGCCACTATAGAACTAGTTGAAATAAAGAAACAACTAGAGGAATTGAGTAATAAGGGATTTATTCGCCCTAGTGTTTCTCCATGGGGAGCCCCTGTTCTTTTTGTTAAAATGGAAGATGGATCTATGAGGTTATGTATCGACTATAGGGAGATCAATGCTATAACGATAATGAACAAGTATCCCATACCTCTCATTGATGATTTATTTGACCAACTGCATGGAGCTCAATACATTTGAAAGATTGACCTTCGATCTAGATACCATCAGTTGTGTGTGAAGAAAGATGACATTCCGAAGGCAGCATTTCGAACTAGGTACGGGCATTACGAGTTTACTGTAATGCCTTTTGGATTGACTAATGCACCCCATGTATTCTTGGATCTGATGAATAGAGTTTTCAAGGAATATCTTGATGAATTTGTGGTGGTATTTATTGATGATATCTTGGTATACTCCAAATTCTACGAAGATCATGAAAATCAATTGCGTGTTATCCTGAAGACACTGAGAAGACATGAATTATATGGAAAGTTTAGCAAGTGTGAATTTTGGCTTCATGAGATTTCTTTTCTTGCCCATATTGTCTCTAAAGATGAAATGTCTATTGATCCTTCTAAGACCAAGGCAATCCAAGAATGGCCAACACCTATGAGTATAACTAAGGTACACAGTTTTATTGGTTTGGCAGGTTATTATCGACTTTTCGTCCAGAATATTGCCTGATTGGCTAACCCATTAACAAAGCTCACACGTAAAGGGGTTAAATTTGTTTGGACAAAAGAGTGTGAAAAATGATTCGACGAACTGAAGAGAAGATTAGTCAATGCTCATATATTGGCTCTACCATCGGGGAATGATGGGTTCGTTATTTATAGTGATGCATCGAAGAAAGGACTTGGTTGTGTCCTTATACAGAATGATAGGGTTATTTCCTATGCATCATGACAGTTGAAAATTCATGAGCAAAACTATCCTACTCATGATCTCAAGTTAGCAGCTATGATCATTACATTGAAGATATGGTGGCACTACCTCTATGGTGAATAATGTGAGATTTATACTGATCACAAGAGTTTAAAGTATATTTTCTCACAAAAATAACTCAATATCAGGCAAAGGAGATGGCTTGAATTACTCAAGGATTATGATTTCATGATACACTACCACCCGGGGAAGGCAAAAAAGGTGGAAGATTCTTCGAACAGAAAATTCCACGGAGTTTTGAACAATATGAGAATTGAAATGGATCCAATTTTCATGGATCTAGTGAAGATGAACATGGGGATAACCAGGGAAGGCGAAACATCAATTCTTTTTCAAATGGTTTCCAAACCATCATTACTAGAAAGGATTAAGAGTTCTCAGACCGACGATGAAGAATTTAAAAAGAAGACTAAATCTATGAATGATGGGAGATTGTGATACTTTGTATACGAATATAGAATTTTGAAATTTTGGAAGAGACTTTGTGTTCCCGATATAACTGATCTAAAAAGGGAATCGATGGATGATGCTCATAGTTACAATTTCTCTATACAGCCTGGGAGCACCAAAATGTATAGAGATTTGAAGGAACCTTTTTGGTGGGACAACATGAAGAGGGAGATTGCAGATTTTGTGTCATTATGTGTGGTTTTTCAACAAGTGAAAGATGGAAGGAAACAACCTGGAGGAGTCATGCAACCTCTTCCCATACCCGAGTAGAAATGGGACAATATTACGATGGACTTTGTCATGGGCTACCAAAGACTCCGAGAAGGAATGATGCAATATGGGTTATTGTTGAACGTTTTACCAATTCAGCACATTTTCTTTCTATATGATAAGATCTACCACTATAAAATCTAGCAAGACTATATATTAATGAAGATGTGAGACTTCATAGAGTACCCCTATCGATTGTTTTAGATCGTGATTCCCGTTTTACTTCAAGATTCTGGAAGAGTCTTCATAAATCCCTAGATACTAAACTTCATTTGAGAACCCCCTACCACACTCAGACAGATAGACAATCAGAATGAACTATTCAAACCTTAGAAGACATGTTGAGATCCTGCTCACTTGACATTGAGGGTATGTGGGATCAATATTTACCTCTGGTAGTATTTTCTTATAACAGTAGCTTCCATTCAAGTATTCAGATGGCACCATATGAAGTGTTATATGGGAAGATATGTCATACACCAACCTTTTGGGATGACGTTGGTGAAAGGAAACTTGTAGGCCCAGAACTGGAGGAGGAAACAATGGAAAAGGTGAAGGTAATCCAAAATCACATCAAGGCAGCTCAAAGTAGGCAGAAGAGCTATACCGATAATCGATGGAAGGATTTGAAATTTCAAGTCGGTGATCATGTTTTCCTGAAGTTATCTCCATGGAATGGATTCAGACGTTTTGGTAGGAATGGTAAATTGAGTCCCAGGTACATCGAACCTTTCGAAATTCTAGAATGAATTGAGGCTATAGCTTACCGATTGGAAATGCCGCCAAGTCTCTCAAAAGTTCCCGATATGTTCCACGTATCTCTATTGAGGAAATACATGCCTGGACCAATGCATGTAATAACCTATGAGGAATTAGAGCTGGAACCCGATCTATCTTATTGTGAAGATCCCTCCATGATTCTTGATACGATAGAACATGTACTGAGAAACTGGACGACGCGTCTGGTAAATGTTTTATGGAGAAACCATAAGATGGAAGAGGCAACGTGGGAACCCGAGGAAATTATGATGAAGAACCAACTGAGTCTTTTCATGCGGTAGTATTCTAGAAATTTCTAGGATGAAATTATTTTAAGGAGGGGAGAATGTAACACCCCATGCTTCTACGGTACGCTTCTCTTAAATAATGCAATAGCGTGTGTTGTACGTAACACCGAGTTCTAACACACACCACAACCGATCAAACTAGCCATTATGAATAGTAATACCTACTTTTTGAAAATTTATCACTCAAAATGGACTTCATTTTTGTATTCAGAGTATCGAATTTAGCCTAAGGTGAAATTTTTGTACTTTTTGGATAACAATAATATTTTGATGAATAGTGAAAATTACTATATTTTAATTAAAAACAACTTTTTTAATCAAAATAATTAATAGTGATAAATTATTAATTTGATTGTTTTTTAAGTATATTTAGAATATATTTTTACCATTTAATACAATTTTGGTCATTGGACATAATTTCACAATTAAATGAACATAAACAAGTATCAATCTTTTGATATTTATTATATCTTAAAAACACGCTTTTTGTTTTGACAGCGGGAATTAATTTTCAATTAATTTCTGCCACTTATGTGTTTTGAATTTGGAAAAATGGATTCCATATTTGGAATCAGGGGGTTCAAATTGTGTAAATAGTTAACTTTTATTTTCAGACATTTTGAATAATTACTTCGGTAAGTATTTTATTGACCATGGTTAAAGGCTAAATCCGGTAAATAAGGGTTAAAAATTAATATTATAATAATACAAAATTACCCTAAAACGTGTCATAACTTTATTGGTTGATATATGTTCGACCATGGTCATCTTTGGGTCGATTTTGGATCCCCATGGTGCCACTTGTAAGTGATAGGGACACTTTATTTTAATAAAGTTAAAATGAATACAAAAATGACACAAGCATATATCTTTTAGAAAAACAATTTTTACATAGCGTTAAATAGGTTGGAATTTCTACTATAAATATTAATTAGAAAGATAAAAATATTTCCTACATAATCTTAGTTTATTTATAATTTGTAGACATTAAATAATATAATTTATATATGACACAATTGTGATGCAGTAATTACCATAACAGTGAAAAATTAAATTGATTGATATTGTAGATACCCAAATAAATATAATTTGAGCCTTTTTATGAATTAAAATAATTTACTATGTTAATATGACATGTTAGGAATGATTTAATTATCTTTTTTCGAAGTAATCATTCTGTTATAAATTTTACAAAAATCAATTATTGAATAGTGTCAAAATTGACATAAAAGAGTTTTTAAAACAAATATTATATTATTAATTGATATTAAATTACTAAAAATCTAACGATCTTCCAAGAGACTTATATACTAATATTTGTATCATTTATGGACCACTTGGGGGTCTCTTGGATGTATATATTATGTTTATTAACCATATAATATAAAAATACAAAGAGACATTGTAAAAGTGAAACTAATTAACTAAGAGTTAATACTTAATGATATGGTTATTATAATGACCCAAATCTGTCTAAATTCTATTGGTTGAGTGTTTTTTGACCTATCCCCACCTTAAAATTTAAATAATCCACTTTGGAGCCATTATAAACCAAAAATAAATTTATTATAAAATAATATTTCTAGCTTTTCCAAAGGTGCCCCTCACCCCTCTTATAAAAGGGCACTCTCCCTTCTCATTCACTCACACCTTCAAAGCATTTTGGTTCGGCCAAACTCTGACCAAATACTCTTTCAACATCCCTCACATCATCCTAGAGGCCTTAATTTAGTCATAAAGTCAACTTAAGGAGCCATTTTGATCAAATCAAAAGGAAGAAACCGAAGAAGAGGTAATGATTTCACCACCTTTTTTCAAGTTCCTTTCTTCTTCCAGTTATTCATTCTTTGTTATTACAATTCTAAAATAATAACTCCAGTATATTATATATATTGTTATGTTATTATAAATATGGTACAATCATATTCAGTATTCTGTCAATCCTTTGAATAACATGTCACCCTACGTGCGTACGTACGGATTACCGTCTCCACGTCGTGGTGTAATTGTTATTCAATAAATTATTATTTGTATGGGTATAATAATGATGTGTAATTAATGTAAATCGAAAATGTAACATGATAATGATTCTTTATATATGATATAACATCCAATTATATATTATTTTAATATCAAAAGAATGATATTGTCTCTCTTGCGTACGTACGGACTACCGTCTCCACGAACGCGATGTGATTCATTCTCCATCGTATCCACTCAAGTCTAAATCTCATTTGATGATTAATAATAGTATCTAAGGACTTGATATCATTCTGGATATTAATAAGATACAACCTATCCATGAAAAACATGTCTTATGTAACAAAACATATAAAAGAAAATGAGTAAGTTAACACCCGAAACAATGATAATACTACGATATTATTAACAAATTAATGTTAAAAGATCATATATGATATCATATTGATGTATATGATTCTTGAATAATTTAATAACAATTATTTCACCATTATACAGGAGATTAACCTACCCCCATCCAAGGAAAAGTACAAGGTACGGGGTTTTCATCTCACTCCTTATTCCCGTGAGATTCATGCCATATTGCCACTATTACATTTTGTGTGGTGTATGTACTACCCATAATTATATTCATTGTATAATACAATTCAATTTGTGTGTATTTATATATTCATTGTATTATACCACTTTCATGGGTCGTACATTTCGTAAGTTACCAAATTGGTAAGTGCTATTTCACAATCTCTTCATTATCCGAGGTTGTTTATATGTAATAATCTACTGGGATCTCTTTATCATCCACATCATTGTTTCATAAAATGTATTTCAAAATGTTTTTACTATTTTAGAGGAATATTGGTTAAAGTCATTTATACCCTTGTTTTAATTTTTGTAAGTGTTTTATAAAGGAATCTTTCCGTCGTTTTCCAAACAAGGCGCTTTTTAACCTTTTCGACAGAATTATGGTAAGAATGTTTTTTAACTTATACGGTGGGTGCGGCTATTTTTCGCCATTATAAAACTGTCGAAGCTTCCCTTACAATCTTATAAGAATATTCTCAATGTAAATGTTTTATTTTATAATTATGTGATTTTTAAATGATTTCAAAAAAGAGATATTTGTCTCAAATACATGAAAACCTAGTGCAATTGTATACGTATTTAATGCAAGCTTAAAAATGTTTTCAGAAAACCTGACTCTTGAGTTTGGTAGACAGGAAGGGATTGGGAGTGGACCCATCATGGCCTATAATTAGTCGAGCAGTCTCAGAATTAGTTATTTTGTTTTCAGAAGCTTGCATATTGTTTTCAGAAAATCACTGGAGCATATTTGAGCAATTTTAAACATAAGTATCTTCTAGAAAAATTGCATCGGTAGGTCTCATGAGACAAACTAGTGTCTTGGAACAAGGCCTTGACAAAATCTTATTTGTATTCTTGGCACGAGGCCTTGGATATGTGGTTATGATAGTCTGGCAATATGCATTCCATCATTATGAATGTGGTTATTGATATTTCATGAGATTATTTTATTTTTATAATATCCATGTGAATAAGTAAATGGAATTATTTCATTTTATTTTTGTCATAATATGTTGAAGTTCATGTTTAGAAAGATTTTGTTTTATTTTTAAATTAACTTAAATGTTTATTCTTATTTATGAATGTTTCCGCTATATTGTTATCCTTACTGGGCATTTGATCTCAGCCCTTTTCTATGTTTTATTTTTCCCCGGATGTGAAGTAATTTATGAATGACCTGCAGGGATAGTATGTGGGGATATGAGTATGGACTATGAATAAAATATGTTGTTATAATTTTCATTTTTATGATATAATGTAAGACTTGTGAATATATCTAGTGTTTCCAAGGCTACAAAACCTATCAGTCTTTCAAGATTTGAACTTTCTTGTGATCATTCCAATGTTATGTAATAATGCACTGACTCGGGGTAACTGGGGCCGGGGTGTTACAATTATTTCCAGGCCTAGTGTTCCCAAAATTATGTTTATAATAATATTAAAAATATTTTATATTTAATGAATGAGGTTTCTTATTGAAAACTATTTAACATTTAATTAAACTATTATATTATAAATCTAATACCGTGGTTGAGTATCAAAAAATGATTACCTTATAGATGAACTAAAGTAGGTCAATAAGAATTCTTTGGACAACACACACTTTGGTGGTACATTTAGTGGATTAAATAATTTATTAAATCAATTCATTAATATATTTTAACATAAATGGAATTTATAAGAATACTAAAATGGAAAATTCTCTATGTATAGAGACATAAACCATGGAAAAATTCAATAGTTTTTCTTCCTTTACAAATTGTAGGATCATCTAGAGTGTGACAGAACAAAATAACAGATTATATTAGAGTGCAATAAACACAATGAAATACTTCAAATTTTTTTGAGAGCATTCATTGACATGAAATGATTTAATATCAAGGTATTACTCATCATTGTGTGGTTTATAACATTTTTAATTGATTGAGAATAATTATCCCTTACATTAGTTTTTATAATTGTATCATTTGTATACACCTAGAATTAGATTTAATTTGAATTATTTAAATTGGTTTATAACCAGAAATACCCATCTGTGTTCACTAGATAATAATTATTGCACAATGATTCTTAATAAATCTTCCATGTTCATTTATCCCACTATTTAATAGTGTAATTCATAAGAAGACCCCAATGTCACTTTTTGATGATTCAAGGTGCTATTGAGCTTGATTGGACCCCCATAATCATGACAAGATAGAAACCATGGAACACATGGGTGAAGTTGTTCTAGTTCAACGATTCTTGAAGGGTGATGTAAATCATTTTAATTATTAGAAGCTAGATAATAGAGGGAATAAGGAACAATGACATACCATTTGGCCAACGACCCCCAATGAACATTGAGATCCTATATCAAGTGAGTGATATTGGAAAATGATAAATGAAGCCCAGATCATCTAATATTATGATGATTTTAGGTGGGTTCTATATTTGAATGGATTAATTCAATGCGTGGATCAGAGAACTAGAAATACATGAATACCAAAATACATGATTGGTATATTGAATATCACATGGCCTCTAACCCATTGGATGAATTTTCCAGGGTATCAAAAAATTATAAGGATGTAACAAAGTGTATCCCTTATATTGGTTTTATACCACTTCCTTGGGTGGGTATATAGTGTGATGAATCACATGGGCATTAATACATGTTGAAGTACCTATCTAGGCACACAACTATATAATAACTTACATTGACACGAGGTCATGTATATGTACAGGGGATCTTATACATGGACATGGGGACATGTACATAGCAATAAAGACATAGCCCGACCCTAGATAACATGGACTCGTAATGTAGTCTGCATGGGAATCATATACTTCTGCATGTATAGGTAGTCATGTACTATCTAGGGACACAGCCAGGTAGTGGAGTAGGAACTCATGCCATGTGGGTCTCCTCACATGATGTATACCCCTTCGTTACAATTATGGGAATTTCTGGGTCCCATATCTCACTAATTTATACTTGGATTTTGGCCAGTGAGTATCCTATATTGAGTGTTTTTCATCTATAAACCTGATGTCCCATAAATTATTGATTACTATATGAGATTAGAAATGTTTCTTGGCATGTATCTAAATCTCAATATATTTGAGTATGTTTATAATCTGGATAAGGATCACCCGAGGCTTCCTAGAGAGTGGACCCCCCCAATAAGATTGGGAACTTGTTCAATACAGTAACTCCCAATTGTTACAACCATAGTGTATAGATCACATGTGCTTAGCTACTTGAGTGGAAACGCCTTATCACACTTGGGTAAAGATCCTAAAACCATATATTGTAACCCCTCATCATTTTGGGCACAAGTCCACCGCCTATTGAGTGGAACCCCCACATGGAATGGGAATGATAAATAGTGAGGCCATAATATAACCCCTTAGATGCACTAGGGGAAATGACCACTACAAATACATATAAGGTGTAAATCTTATGATGGAATATGTTGAAGTTCATATACTTGATTTTTTGGCCTATAGACATTTCAACATGGTGACGAGGCATATAAGGACTTGGATTGTTTATTCTTGGTAGACACCTGAGATGATAGGAATCACTGATGCGTTTTTGGAACTATTAGAAAATATTGTCCCTCAGATGTACTGGGAGAAGGATACCTCCTATAACTCTCAATTTGGATTATTTTTACTGTGAATTTATATAAAAATATATATCCACTCTTTTGGATTTGGTTTCTCTTCTTCCATCGGTAGCATAGATGCATTAGGTATTCCATATTATTTATGTGTTTAGATTATAGTGATTGGATGAGTATAATCTCATACTATAGGTGTCAAATTATTTATGGGTAGCTCATCTACACCACATGTTTAGAACCATTTGTTTGGAAGAGGATAGTCTATCTTGTTTGGGGTTAATCAATTCTCATTCATTTTATCTTACATCCTATGTACTTTATATTACCATTCATTTAATATTGTATCACTTAATTATCCCCCTCTGTATTTTAGGTAATATTAACGAGTATGTTTATAATCACCCCTTCATGGGATTTTCCCACATGTTTAATGTCTTATATTGATGAAAATTGGTCAAATATTTCATAATAAGAGATTAGGGATACATGGGAGTTAGGTACTACATATAATGGCCATAGCTTGGTGATTTGAATTTAGGATCTTTTATAATTTTACTATTGTAATTTTTTTTAGTTGAGACATATTTCAGTTCAGTCATGTATTTGAACCATTGAATTTAAATTTACATGATAATACTCTTATATACCCAAGATGATTTTCATACTAAGGTTTCATTCAAGATGTTTCATATATTTATTTTTAATCCTCTATACAAATACATTGAGATGGTTGGGTGTGTGCATACATGTACATATGAAAAGGTATCCCCTTTGGGATATGCCTTTTGGTGTTTTTCTATACACCCTAGCATATGGTGGTTGCCTTGGGTAGTCTAGTATTGAGCCCTAGCTTGGGTAAGGTAATTAAAAGATTTTTATCATAACATTTCATTTCGTGAGACATCTTTTATTCTAGTCCCCTAAAGAGTATTTTTCATGGGATTATGGGAATAATGTTAGAGCATATCGAGTTCATATCTCATGATAAGTGGTCTTGTGAGGGTGTGGGTGGCTGATGTATCTCTTCAACAAGACCATGAATACCTAATTTTAGACATGGGGTACTGGGACATTATGTTTTAGTGATCAATTTACATGCATTTTATAGGATTGAGTCTTTGAATATCCTTCATGAATTTTCTCCCCATTATTTTGATATATATATATACATATTTATATTCTCATCTAAATATGATACATCATAACTAATATCAGGATGCCTCTACAATGACATCTATATTGGATGTCAGTTTCAAATCTTAACTATGATCTGATGGGAGAAGAGTCCTTTGGGCAGGTTTGATCCCATAGGTTTCCCCTTCTAGGTGGGAAGGTAGTATAACCTCCATTTTCCTATGAGTATATTTTCTTATCAAAGTAGTAAAAGGGTGAATTAATGTTTAATGAACTTCAAAAAATTTAATACTAGAGGTTTATGATGTTTTTGGAGATCTTAATCCATAGGATTTTTAGGATTTTCTGGAGTCGTTAGAACTTATCTGTAGTCTTGTTCATACCCCGATGGATCATGTGGTTTTACTAGAATATATCCTTTTCAGGGAGTAAATGGGAATTAGGGGAGTATTTTTACTCAAATACATGATTATTAAAAACTCTCATAAATTGAATTCCAATAGATATCCCTTGAGGAGTAATACCCCTCTGGTTTGTGCTCAGTTTGGATCTAATAGATTATGGAGCTATAGAAGGGAGAGATGACGGTGACTGGGTGCAGAGTGAGGTTCCCAATCCTTATAAAGTCCCCTCGTAAAATTACTAGGGGTGGATACATTGAATCATAAAAGTTTGGGTAGTGACTCCATAGGGATATCTATACTAGCATGGTTCCCTTTTTAATCCATACCAATGTGGGGGTGTTAGAGAGGGCACTGAGGATAGAGTGATTTCTTTAAAAAGGGTTGAATATAGTGTGATATAGTTTTTTCCTCAAAAAAGTGATTCTTCTACTATTGCTAGAAAATTCTAGGTGCTTTGATAACCATGCAAGAGACCTTCCCATTATCAAACTTAGGAATACGTCAGAATTAGTGAAAAAGGACAATGTATCCCGAATATGGGTGGTTCTTTTCTTGTGATGGTCTTGGTTACACATTGTGATAATTTTCCATGAGACATGTCAACCAACATAGGTAGATAATTGATAGACCACCATATTAGAGGTAGTGACTTGATCAGTGATCTCATACGCGAGGGTAGCATGGTCCCTAAAGAGTTTTATCAAGAAATAGTGTAGGATGAGATATGTGTGGGGATGAGACTATGAGATCCTTCCAATACCACCACTAGGAGGCCCACATCAGTCTTAGGGATTATGTCATTATGGCCGTGAAAATAAACATGCTTTGGAGGCTTATGACCCCATAGAACAAGAGATAATAAAAAGTAAAATATGTTTTTATTTTACTCTTTCTTCACTATTATTCAACATAGGATCTTGTAATTCCTTTTTTTTCTATACATATTATATGAGATTTCATGCCCCTACTTTAGTCTTTATCCTATAAGCTTATTTTTATGGTTTGTATAGGGATTATTTCTTTTGTATCATTCATATTCCATTAGTGTAAGCTATCACATGGTGGAGAGAGGTTCATATGGGACCTTATTGTCATCATGATGGATCCTTATAATGTCATATTGGTTTTTTATTATCTATCCATGGTCCGAGCCTAGATTAAAAACCACCACAAATGTGTTAGATTCCTTCACACTAATGGGACACGATTAACCTTTATGATATATATATATATATATATATATATATATCATTATGGGATGAGTGGGTTCTATGAAAAGTCGGAAGTATCCTATCACCCATTGGTTAGTGAGTGTATCTCATGCCACAAGAGGATCTGTAGGAATCTAAATTCCATAAATTGTGGAGGATTATACAGACATAATCCCTATGGACATTATATGACTACATCCAATATGGGATATGGATTTTTTCATTGACTCGATTCATGAAACCAATCTCATTTCTTCTGTGGCATATAGGATGGCCCTACTGATTACCTTGAGATATAGTTATAGTTTGAGGACAATCGAGAGAATGGTTTCATCTGTCCTAGCGTTTCCCCCTTGGTATCTCCAGTGTTTTTCCTGAGAAATTTAACATGGAAAATGCATATTTTCATAGATTATATTCTCCTAAACCATTCCATGATTAATAAAACTTACCCATTGATAAGGATTGAAATCATGTTTGACCATTTTTGATGTCTGAGATAGACCTAAATGATTTATTTATGGTATGGATATGAATTAATGTGTTTTTGTGACACTAATATTCAAATTTTGTCATTCCAATGTTTCTATAGAAACTACGAGTTTATACATATTCTCTTTTTAGAGAAAAATTCCTTGTCCGTGTTAATGGATTTGATAGAAGAGGTTTTATTTCCATTCTATGAATATTTTTTTTCAACAATGATGATATACATTTCTACTATACATGAGAGGTGGAGAAAGCATATTACATGAAGATGGTTCATGATTTAATCTGTGAACACCATATTTCTGGAATAATATTGATGTTCTAGTTCTAGATTCATGAGAACTAATTTCTAGGGAATATCATTTTTTATCATTGTTTAGAAATGGTATCATTTAAGATCAATGTTATTATTTCATGAGAGCTAGCCCAGAGTTTCCCTAAGGTGGGGAGATTTAATGGAATGGTAGGGAACATTAAGAATATTGTGGAAGATATATTTAGAATGGTAGGCACTTTGACAACTATAACTTGGGAAGGGCATCCATTTACTGGGTATGAGAAGTTCTAGGTGGGACTTTTAGTAGTTGAGGATGACTCTGATGAGTTCTCTAGTCTTTATAATACCATATGATTGTGTGGTGTAATTACCCGACCCTTGACGCTCAGAGCCGATGCATTATCTTATTACATTTTCATGATTACATGGAATGAAATCCTAATGGACTATTCAATTTAGCAGTCCTAGAAATCCATATTACATACATTTCACAAATAACACATTGAAAAATATAATGTAAAAGATGATAAATAATAAAATAAAATAAATTACATCATTGAATTATTATTTAAATATATATTATTCATAACTGTGTGAAAGGAAACATAATAAGGGTGAGCTCAAATGATCATTAAGGGTATGTAAATAAGAAGAAATATGGAATAAAAAATTAATAAAATAACATGGAAATGTTGATAAAATATAACACATTTCAATTAAATAACTATAAATGAAAAAATATAGATTGAAATGTATGAATCTAAAACACATACCACTTAATAAAATAACTGAGAATAGAATACATCCATAGATATGGAAAAAAAATATTATAGATAAATAATAAGTGAAAAATATATGAAGGAAATAAATAATAATTGATATATAAAATTCACCAATAATGTTTCTTTCTATGTATCTAATAATTTAATGCCTTCATGGCAATAATATAATACATTCAAGGATTCATTCCAATAATCTAACACTACCAAGGATTTATCTCATAAAAGTAATACTGTCATAGATTCAAGTAATGAATATATTAAATTCAAGACTTAATTACAATAATTGAATAGTATAAAGGCATAATTCCATGAATGTAACACATTAAAGGCTTCATTTCATGAATAAAATGATATCAATGCTTTAGGGAAAGAATCTAATACTTTTAAAGTGAACACCGTCCAAATAATGGTATATGGTTTAAGAAATACTCATATACATGAAAAATGGTATGTATATTTAAGTAAATTTCCAATTAAAAATATCAAAATAATCTAAATATTTAAATATAATGTTATCAATCACAAAACTAATTTAGATTACAAAGATAACCATTAATAACATTCTTGACAAGAATAATATTTACACATTCAAAAGTTTTATATTCGACATTGAAATATTTGAATCATAATCTCAAAAGGGTTTGACATTAAATTTATCATAGAGTATCATGTGAATAAAAGGAATCATGATTTATTAATAAAAAGTAATTATATGAACTAAATAAAATTTAATTGGAACATAATAAAAAAAGTATCAATGGAATTTAATTTGGGATGAAATTACCTTAACTTAACATTCCTTTTGTTTTGTGGTCGTTATCCTAATGCATAGTAGATAAAAATATGTTATTAACTCAATTCTTAATCATAATAAAAATTATTATACCATATATTATGTTCTTAAAAAAATTATTACCGATTTGTTAAAAGACATTCATTATTTTAACTATTTTGGGGGTTAGCTGCCTTGCTTTCTTTAATAATATTTAACTTGTGAGTTGTAATTACTATTAATTGAATCATTATTTCATCATATAAAGAATATAAACAATGAATTAATTATCATATATATTAATTATATTTATATTTATATTATTCCATATTATTTGAGGATTAGATATGAAATGCACAATTAATGGAGACAGTAGACCGTATGTATGCTTGAATGCTACATTCATTTCTTTTTCATTTTTAAAGAAAGAAAAATACATGATAGAAATTGATATTATAAATAAATTATCATGTCTATGATATATATGTTATATATGTTTATTAAAATAATCATAAATATGTTTCATGTAAAGAGTGAACGAATTACATCACTACGAGGTTGTGGTAGTTCACACTTCCTCAAATGATGTTATTGTATCAACAAAAAAATGGGAAGTACTAAAAGTAAGTGTCATAAAGGTGTTAGAGAAGTATAATGAAAAAATAATTTTAATATATAACTTATTTAATTTTACACCCCATGATTCTTCAAATATATTTAATATTTAATGCATGAAACACTATGCCCCTAAAAATAACACATTGTTATAACCTAGAAAATAAATATAGTATTCCCCTCTCCAGATTTTGAATATCAAAAACCTAACAGACATGATTGCATTTAGTAAGATATTTTTATCCTTATAAGACATGCAGATTTTTTTCGTGAATAGTAACATACCCTTATGAATAGTAATAAAACCCTTATGAATAGTAAATCATATTATTATTTAATTTTCTTATGGTTATAAGAAAATAAGATATTGATTAGCATTTCAATGTGATATAAAAAAAGTACAGGTTTGAAATTATTTTTTCAAATAAATTGTGATTTTATTTAAAAAACAAATTACTAATATTTAGAATTTTTTTTTCAAAAAATTGATTTAATTTTATAATTTGACATGTTGAAAAAATATTATTGTTAATATTTTGGATTTGAATAAAATACATGAATTTTTTATGAATTATAAGGCCCCAGCCTTAAACCTTACTTAATCATGAGTTATTAAAAGAATACACCTTGAGGATCTTTTCAGGTTTAGAGTTTTTGAGAATTAGATCATAAAACTTGCATTACATTCCACATGTAAACAAAGTGGTTACATAAAAGATAGTATTCATTTTTCCCATCAATGGAAACATATTTAAAATAAAACATGGATTCTTTATTGACACTTCCTTGAAACTATCATCATACCATGTACCATTCCCTTGACCTGTGAAAAACATTTCAAAAACATGGGATGAGCATAAAACGCTCAGTAAGGGTTATAAAAATATGGAAAGGAAACATGATTTCATATATACATAAGAATGAAATCATACTTTACCCATAAAACATAAGAACATTAACATACCTCATCAAATCATGAATAAATAATAAAAATCTTAAGACATAAAGGTAATTTGAGACATTCATAACATTCTTACATAGGGAGTAACCCTCTTGGTTACATTTGGAATAACAATCAGAGTATATTCCCTAAATCTCTTCAGAGAAACCTTAAAGTTTAACTCCTTCATGTTACCCAATGCATTGGAGAGCTATATCGGGCTCACCCTCCCTTAGTTTATCATGAAACCACCCATCTTCATAACAATGCCCAAGAACCATAACATAATCATATCACATAAAACAAGCATAAAGGTAACACAACATTTACACTTTTCAATCACAAGATACCAATACAACACATTGATATAAAAACATTATGAAAACCATTTTCAACACCAAAATAAATGAAAATTAAAACATGGTATTTATTTAACATTTAAAAAAACTATGGCTTGTAGAGGAAGCCAAAACTCAAATAATGGTCATGGCGGTGGAGAAGACCTTGTCGCCGCATACAAACGAAAAAAACATTCCCTTTTTTCATTAAGTAAAATGCTTCTTATAAAAATATTCCTTTTGGATAAATGTAAAAGTCAATGGGTTTTATACACCGTATAAAAGAAAGTTGTGTATAAAACAAAATATGACTCAATGAAAGGAGATTGAGACGATGTCCCTTACAAAGATCATTTTTAAATAAAATAGATCTATTATGTGTATTCACTATATGTACACATAAAGAATGTAAAAATACAAGATAGGACATAATAATATCATGACCTAATTTTAAAATAGGAGATTAACCCAAAGAATAGAAATTGGGTTAAGAAGTTCCCTTACCACGGGTCCGACTTTTCTCGATCGTTCTTTAATGTCCTGAATAATAATCTTGAGTTAATTTATACTTGCTTAAGAACCTTTTTAAATTTCATTATTTCTTTTATATCACATGTTAACATCTCATGAACACTATGTAATTATTTAAGTTAATAACGGACGTTTTAACGATCATTGCTACTTGAGTCAAAAATAAACTCTTTATAATTACAAGATTGTTCATGGGTTAAAATATCCATTATATCCAGAATTATATTCATTATGTAGATATCATATATATAATATATATCCATTATATACTTGCATTTATAATATTACATAATCATTTAGAGGTAAGAAATGAAATGCACCGTTCATGGAGATGGTAAGCCGTACGTACGCATGAACACAACTTTCATTTCTATGTCATATTAGTGGAATTTAAACTAAATGAGAGATATGTATATTTTAATTCCAGAATTATATTCATCATTTAGATGTAACATACATCATATATATCCATTATATATATGTACTTATAATAGTACATTACATTTGGGGATAAGAAATGAAATGCACCGTTCATGGAGACTGTAAGCAGTATGTACGCATGAACACTACTTTCATTTCTATCTCATTCTTTAATAGAAAGAAATAATAATAATATAAACGTATTTTATAATTCTAGTATAATATCATATATAATATCATTAAATCTATCATTTATACATACCACTTATGGTATTAACGAATCAAATCAATTTGAGGGGGCGGTAGTCTGCACTTCCTAAAATGAAGATATCACGTTTACCCATAATGGAAACCATAAAGGTATGACATAAATGAAAAATACAGAAGAATAAGGAAAAAATAAACATATTACATATCATATATAAACATAGTGACATATTAATGGCCACCTTTTAAGGTGTTAAAAAAATATTGAACAATCATCGTTTCGTGAGGCAGAAATTCACCATCCACAGAAACAGTATGTTATTTAACCAATAGATGTAGGCATGTGTAAGTGTAGCTTGAATCCTTCTTATAAAGAAATAATAGTATATTGAAGATACTGTAGTTGTTACAAAATAAATGAATAAATAGAGTTTAGGGGGTTGGAGAAGCAAAATAAAACATAAGAACACAAGAGAAAACACTACCTTTAAAACGAGTAACTCTTTTTGATTTGAGCTCAAATGCTTCCGTGGGAAGACTTATGACAAAATTGAGGCTTCTAGGAGTAAGAGAGGGATGTTGAGAGACAAAATGGGCATGTTTTGTCCGAGACAAAGGCTTGAGATGTGTGGGTAAGGTGGTAGAGGTGGGGGCCTTTTATAAGAGGATATGAGGGGTACTCTTGGAATGTTATAAAATGTTACTTTATTTTCAAATGAGTTTCGGATTTTAAAGGTCAAATATTGATTTATTTATAGGATAAGGTGATAAGGGTTAGAAATATACTCATCCAATAGGTTTTAGACAAGTTTTGGTATTAGATTTTACATTATCTTTTCATTTTATTTAAATCATTATATAATGAGGTAATCGCTGCATCATCATGGTGTCATAAATAATTTAATTTATTTAGTGTCCAAAAATTATAGAAAAAATAAAATGATGTAGGAACTATTTTTATCTTTCCATTGAGTATTTATAGTCCAATATATCATTTATTTAGACAAAATTATAAATGTTTTACTCAGGTGATACATTCTTTGTTATATTTAACTTTCGTTAAAAATAAAATGATAAAAATTCATTATCACACAAAAGTGATTCCATGGGGTCCCAATGATTTCAAAAAGGAATCCCATGGTCGTCCATGACACAACCAATAAGGTTAGGAAATGTGTCTAGGTCATTTCATATTATTAAAACATTATTTTTACCTTAAATTACACTAATTACCTTTAATCGCGATTAAAAACATAAAAGTTACTATTCACCAAAACATTATTATAATACCATTGAACAACATTATACTTCCTAATGACAACCATGTATGTTGGATTTTTGAAACTCAAAACACAGAGGTGGTAAAATTTCATTTAAACGAAAAATCAGTTTTTTTAAGTACCACTTAGTGGATTCACTATTCATAAAAAATTGATGTTTTTCAGAAAAATACCAAAACATCAACCCAAGCTATATTTAATATTCTGGATTAAAAAATTATTTCTATTTTAAAAAATTCATAACATATAAGTTACATTAATTAATTTAATAATTAATTCCCATTGTCAGAGCAAATAGCGTGTTTTTATGAAATAATATTTATCAAAAGATTGACACTAGTTTAAGTCCAATTTCAAAGTGAAATTAATTACAATGACCACTATTGGATTAAATGGTAAAAATATATTCTAATTTAACTTTAAATCCAATTCAAAATATAATATAATCATATAAATAAATTATATTAAAAAGGGGTTTTGAATTAAAATACAACATTTTTCACTATTCATTTAAAAATGAACTTTATTGGAAAAATACAAAAAATTTACACAAAGTAAATTTTGATGTCCCAATTATAAATAAGAATTTTATTTAGTCCAATAGATTGTATAAGAGTGACCAAAACTATATTTAAATAGGTCTCTCCCTCAAATGGCGATAGTTCGACATTTTATTGAATATTAGTGTATCTATGCCTAAAATTGAATTTTTTTTTTCATATTTTAAGCATTTATCTTTTATTGGATAAATGTAAAAACATTTAAAAATCATATATAATCATATTTTAGTTATTTCAATTCATTCTTGCCAATACAACAACTACATGTTATCTACCATTTAAAATAATATTGTTTTATTACTAGTGTGCAACGTAAGATTTAAAAGAAACTCTTTGTTGCGTATCGGGTACGCTACTGAACATAGAAACCTCTTTAAAGTAAAATTAATATTTAATTCGTAAATATTAATAAATATGAAAATGATTTATTCTTTATTTACCTGGGATGTTACATCCTTACCCCCTTTTGGGAATTGTGTCCTCGCAATTTTATTCACTTATCAAAATAAGTGTGGATATTTATCCCTCATAGCATTTTCAGATTCCCATGTTGCCTCTTCACTCATTTGGTTCTTCCAAAAAACCTTTACTTGATTAATCACCTTATTTAGCAACACTTTCTCCCTGTGGTCAAAAATCTGGACCGATTTTTCCTCATAAGATAGATTCTCTTCCAGGTGAAGCACCTCTGGACTAAAAACACGAGATGGATCTGGCATGTACTTCCTTAACGTTGATACATGAAAAACATTGTGTACCTAAGATAAACTCAGAGGTAAAGCCACTAGGTAAGAAACTGATCCAACTATCTCCATAATTTCATATGGTCCAATGAACCGTGGACTCAGCTTTCATTTCTTACCAAATCGCTTCACACTTTTCCATGGTGAACTTTGAGAAAAACATGATCACCTACCTCGAAAGAGAGATCCTTCCTCCCGTTGTCTGCATAACTCTTCTACCAACTCTGATCCATTCTCATGTGTCTCTGTATCATCTGAACTTTTCCGGCCAAATCTTCACCAATTTCAGTCCCATCAACTTCCTTTCACCCACATCATCCCAGAAAGCTGGTGTTCGACACCGCTTCCCATATGATGCCTCAAATGGTGCCATCTGTACACTGAAATGAAAACTGTTATTATATGAAAATTAAACCAAAGAAAGATGGTGGTCCCAACATCCTAGATAATCCATCGAACAAGCATGTATCATATCCTCCAAAGTCTGAATTGTTCATTCTGACTGCCCATCTGATTGAGGATGAAAAGCTGTACTAAAATTTAATTCAGTACCCAACGATTTCTGAAGGACATTCCAAAAGTTAGAAGTAATCCTGGGATCCTGATCAGATACAATGGAGAGAGAAAATCCATGTAACCTTAAAATCTCTTTATGATACAAATGAGAATGTTGATCTAGGGAAAAACTATTTCGAATAGGAAGGAAATGAGAAGATTCGGTCAAGCAATCAACAATAACCCAGATTGCATTATTACCTTGAGATGTCTTCGGTAATCCCACAAAAATGTCCATGGATATATTTTCCCATTTCCACTCTGGAACTGGTAAAGGTTGAAGCATTACTTTTGGTAACTGCCGCTCTGCTTTTACCTGTTGACAAGTATAACACTTCACAGTAAAATCAGCAATGTCTCTTTTCATTCTGTCCCACCAGTAATACTCCTGCAGATCTCTGTACATCTTAGTACTTCCCAGATGAACTGAAAACAGAGAACTATGAGCTTTACATAACAACTCTCTCTTCAACATTGATTCAGAAGGCACACAAAATCTCTTTCCAAATCTCAAAACAAAGTCATTATCAATGTTGAATTCAAGAAACATACCCTTCTGAACCAGCTCTACCCTTTTCTACAACTCACTGTCTTGCATCTGTGCTTGCTTGATTCTGTCTAATAGAGAAGATATCACTGATACCTAAAAAAAAATAGAAGGACATCCTACACAAAAAACTTTTATGCCAAAGTTCATTAAATCCTTAACCAAAGGATCACGTTCCAAATGCAACATTGTTAATGAATCATTACTTTTTTGACTCGAAGCATTATCCACTTTATTTTCTTTTCCCGGATGGTAATGAATTGTAAAATCATAATCCTTGATTAATTATAGCCATCTCCTCTGTCTCATGTTCAATTATTTCTTAGTGAATATATACTTTAAACTTTTTGGATCGGTATATATTTCACACTTTACTCCATACAAATGATGCCTCTAAATTTTTAAAGCAAAAAACAACAACAGCTAATTCCAAATCATGTGTAGGGTAATTTATCTCATTAATTTTCCTCTGACGTGAAGCATAGGAAATTACCTGATCATTCTAAATTAGGATGCAACCAAGCCCTTTTAATGAAGCATCATTGTAGATAATTAACTCACCATTCCTAGAAGGTAGTGCGAAAACTGGAGCATTCACCAATATTTTTTTCAACTCCTGAAAACAATCATCAGATTATTTTGTCCAGATAAACTTAACACCCTTCCTATTTAGCTTAATCATTGGACTAGAGAACCGTGAAAAATTCCCAACAAACCTTCGTTAGTAACCTGCCAATCCAAGAAAACTACAGATCTTGGTTACATTTGTGGGTCTTGGCCATTCTTCAACAACTCTTGTTTTTGCAGGATCCATAATTATTCCTTATTTAGAAACAATATGACCAAGGAAAGAAATTTGTTGCAACCAAAACTCACACTTGCTAAATTTCCCATACAATTTCATTTATTTTAAGGTTTGAAAAATAATCCTTAAATGTCTTTAATTCTTCTCTTTACTTTTAGAAAACACCAAAAATCATCAATAAACACAACCAACATTTTTCACCTAAGTCAACTGACCCATCACTGCAACAAACTGTTTAGTTCTGATTCTGACCATCTCAGGATACTGATTTGAATGGTCATTTCCCTCTGTATTCCTTCCCAGAAAACCTGTTCTGTTTCCTCTATGAAAAACCATTGTTAACATAGAAATATCTTAGGTGTAGCAACATGGTAATCTTCAAATGCTATATCATTTAAATTTTAACATAAAAAAATCTGAATAATCATTTAATAGAATTCTAACTCCTAAACTTATCTAAACCGACCTTTGATACCAACTACAAGGCCCCAGCCTTAATCCTTACTTAATCATGAGATACTACAAGAATACACCTTGAGTAACTTTTCAGGTTTAGAGTTATAGGGAATTAGATCATAAAACTTGCATTACATTCCACATTTAAACAAAGTGGTAACATAAAAGATAGTATTCATTTTTCCCATCAATGGAATCATATTTAAAATAAAACATGGATTATTTCTTGAAACTTACTTTACACTATCATCATACCATGTAGCATTCCCTTGACTTGTAAAAAACATTTCAAAAACTTGGGATGAGCATAAAAAGCTCAGTAAGGGTTATAAAAATAGGGAAAGGAAACATGAGTTCATATACACATAATAATGAAATCATACTTTACTCATAAAACATAAGCACTTTAACATACCTCATCAAATCATGAATAAATCATAGAAATCATAATACATAATGGTAACTTCAGGCATTCATTACATTATTACGTAGGGAGTAACCCTCTTGGTTACGTTTGGAATACCCATTACAGTATATTCCCTAAATCTCTTCGGAGAAACATTAACGTTTAACTCCTTCACATTACCCAATGCATTGGAGAGCTATATCGGGTTCACCTGCCCTTAGTTTATCACGGAACCACCCATCTTCATAACAATTCCCAAGAACCATAACATAATCATATCACATAAAAATGCATAAAGGAAACATAACATTTCCACTTTTCAATCACAGGATATCAATACAACACATTGATATAACAACATTATGAAAACCATTTTCAACACCAAAATAAATGAAAAGTAAACCATGGTAGTTATTTTTCAATTAAAAAAAGTATGGCTTGTAGTGGAAGCCAAAACTCAAATTATGTTCATGGCGGTGGAGAAGATGTTGTCGCTGCATACGTACGTAAAAAACATTCCCTTTTGTCATTTATTAATATTATTCTTATAAAAATATTCCTTTTGGATAAATGTAAAATTAAAAGGTCTTTATACACCATATAAAAGAAAGTTGTGTAAAAAAAAATTATGCGTCAATGATAGGAGATTGAGACGATGTCCCTTACAAAGATCATTTTTAAATAAAATAGATCTATTATGTGTATTCACTATATGTACACATTAAGAAAGTATAAATATAAGATAGGAAATTATAATATCATGACATATTTTTAAAATAGTAGATTAAACCAAATAATAGAAATTAGGTTAAGAAGTTCCCTTACCTCAGGTCCGACTTGACTCGATTGTTCTTTAATGTCCGGAATAATAAACTTGAGTAAATTTCTACTTGATTAAGAACCTTTTTCAATTAAATTATTCCATTTATATCACTTATTACCATGTCATGAACACTATGTAATTATTTAAGTTAATAGTGTTCGTCTTAACGATCATTGCTACTTGATTCAAAAATAAACTCTTTATAATTACAAGTTTGATCATGCGGTAAAATATCCATTATATCCAGAATTACATTCATTATCTAGATATAATATATACCATATATATCCATTATATACCTGCATTTATAATATTACATAATCATTTAGAGGTAAGAAATTAAATGCACCGTTCATGGAGACGGTAAGCCATACGTACGCATGAAAACTACTTTCATTTCTATGTCATATTAGTGGAATTAACACTAAATGGGAGATATGTATATTTTATTTCCAGAATTATTTCCATCATTTAGATGTAACATACATCATATATATCCATTATATATATGTACTTATAATAGTACATTACATTTGGGGATAAGAAATGAAATGCACCATTCATGGAGATGGTAAGCCGTATGTATGCATGAACGCCTCTTTCATTTCTATCTCATACTTTAATAGAAAGAAATAATAATTATATAAAGGTAAATTATAATTCCAGTATAATATCATATATAATATACTTAAATTTATCCTTTATACGTGCCACATATGGTATTAATGAATCAAATCACTTTGAGGGGCGGTAGTCTGCACTTCCTAAAATGAAGATATCGCGTTTACCCATAATAGAAACCATAAAGGTATGATATAAATGAAAAATACAGACGAATAATGAAAAAAAAACATATTACATATCATATATAAATATAGTGACATATTAATGTCCACCTTTGAAGGTGTTAAAATAATATTGAATAATCATCGTTTCGTTAGGCAGAAATTCACCATCCACAGAAACAGTATGTTCTTTAACCATTAGATGTAGTTGTGTGTATGTGTAGCTCAAATCCTTCTTATAAAAAAATACTAGTATATTGGAGATACTGGATTTGTTTCAAATTAAATGAGTAAATAGATTATAGGGGGTTGGAGAAGAAAAATAAATCGTAAGAACACAAGAGAAAACACTACCTTTAAAACGGGTGACTCTTTTTGATTTGAGCTCAAAGGCTTCCTTGGGAAGACTTCTGTCCAAAGTGAGGCTTCTAAGAGTAAGAGAGAGATGTGGATAGATAAAATGGGTAGGGTGTGGCCATGCCAAAGACTTGACAGGTGTGGGTATGGTGGTAGAGGTGGGGACCTTTTATAAGAGGAGAGGAGGGGTACTCTTGAAGGTTATAAAATGTTACTTTATTTTCAAATGATTTTCGGATTTTAAATTTACCATGTTGATTTATTTCTATGATAAGGTGATAAGGGTTAAAAATATACTCATACAATAGGTTTTTTATAAGTTTAGGTCTTAGATTTTACATTATCTTTTCAATTTATTTAAATCGTCAAATAATGACGTAATCGCTACATCATCATGGTGTCATAAATAAATTAATTTATTTAATGTCTAAAAATTACAAAAAAAATACAATTATATAAGAAATATTTTTATATTTCCAATGAGAATTTATAGTCCAATATATCATTTATGTAGACAAAATTAAATTTTTTTTAATCAGGTGATACATTCTTTGTTATATTTAACTTTCTTTAAAAATAAAAAGATAAATAGTCATTATGACACAAAAGTGATTCCATGGGGTCTCAATGTTTGGCACAAGGCATCCCATGGATGGACATGACACACCCAATATGGGTAGGACATGTTTCTAGTTAATTTCATATTATGAAAACATTATTTTCACCATAAATTACACTAATTACCTCTAATCGCGATTAAAAACTTAAAAGTTAGAATTCACCAAAAAAATTATTTTAATCACATTGAACCACATTTTACTTTCAAATGACAACCATGTATGTCGGATTTTTTAAATTCAAAAAACATAGGTGGTAAAATTTCATTTAAATGAAAAAACAGTATTTGTAAGTACCACTTAGTGGTTTCACTATTCATCAAAAATTGATGTTTTTCAGAAAAATAACAAAACATCACCCTAAGATATATTTGATATTCCGGATTCAAAAATGATGTATATTTTACAAAATTCAAAACATATAAGTTAAATTAATTAATTTAATAATTAATTCATGATGTCAGAGCAAATAGCGCATTTTTATGAAATAATATATATCAAAAGATTGACAATAGTTTAAGTCCAATTTCAAAGTGAAATTAATTCCAACGACCAATATTGGACTAAATGGTAAAAAGATATTCTAATTTCACTTTAAATACAATTCAAAAGATAATATAATCATATAAATAAATTATATTAAAAAGAGGGTTTGAATTAAAATACAATATTTTTCACTATTCATTAAAAAATGAACTTTATCGGAAAAATACAAAAAATATACAAAAAGTAAATATTGATGTCCTGATTCTAAAAAAGATTTTTATTTAGTCCAATAGAATGTATCAGAGTGACCAAAATTTTATTTAAAGAGGGTTCTCCATCAAAAGGCGATAGTTCGACCTTTTAGGTAATATTAGAGTATCTATGCCTAAAATTGAATTCTTTTCGTATTTTAAACCATTATCTTTTATTGGATAAATGTAAAAACATTTAAAAAACATATTTCATCATATTTTAGTTATTTCTATTGATTCCCGCCAATACAACGACTACGTGTTAACTACCATTTAAAATAATATTGTTTTATTACTAGCGTGCAACGTAAGATTTCAGAGGAACTCTTTGTTGCGTATCGGGTATGCTATCGAACATAGCAACCCCTTTAAAGTAAAATTAATACATAATTTGTAAATATTAATAAAAATGAAAATGATTTATTCTTTATTTACCTGGGATGTTACATGAATAGTAAAATATAGTAATTTATCGAATATATATATTATCAGTTAAATTCACTATTCCAAGCATCATGGATGTTGTAAGAACACTTTTTTAGAACTCACATACACATATTACTATTTTTGGCCACAATAATCATCATTATTAGTTATATTTTTCAAAATAATTTAATAATGAGTAAAATAAATGGAAAACCCTCCTCTCCTCCATTATAACCCCCCTTCCACTTCCTTATTTCATCACTCCACTCAATCCTCGTACCTTGATTAAATTCTGACCATATCTCCTCTCAAAATCATCCCCCACTTATATCTTCCTTTGGTTTCAGAAAAAAACAAAAACCTCTACCTAAAAAGGCTCTCAAGTAAGATAACAACAAGAGGTAAATTCCTATTTTCATTTCCTTTATTTCATGTTCATTTCATTTCTTTTCCATTCATCCCCTACGTTAATCCTAATTTTATGATAACCCCTGTACATTAAATTTACATTAATTTTTTATAATAATAGAATAAATCATTATCATCTCTCCCATATAATTATTTTATTCTAGTAATGGAAACACCATCCAAGATGTGTTAATTTATCTCATTAAGGGATGAAAAGTTTTCAATTTCTATTACAATCTTCAATTATTGTCATGAAAAAATATTTATGTTTGAAACAGACAATAATATATTTCTTATAACTAATGTAAGGTTTTGGAATACATTTTTACAGTTGATATCGATTTATAAATCAAAATGAGTTCGTTGTGACAAAAAAACCTCCAATTAACCCAAAAAATCACCATTAATGTTTTATATAATGATTCATCTTCACTCCCAATAACCGAATGAATTTTATAACCATGTATTATTATGGATCTTCTCTAATAAAAAAAATCTTCTATTCTGGACATCCAACCTCATTCTATATGTTTATCCATACATAAATATCAGTAAACCAACCATGAAAACCAAGAAAGAAAACACTCCCAAACATTGAAAACGAATCTCATGACCCATAAAAATGCCATGAATGAATATAATAAGGTTATAATAATCAATTAAATTTAGAAGAGTTTCTGGAATTTTTAATTCATGAACATAAATTTTATTAATCAGGTGGTTAAGATCATGTGAGGAACACCTTCAGACATATGGTTGGGGTTTTCCACCCAAAACTCCATTTTCATTTGAGTTACGTTATGTATCTATCGAACTCAATTAAATTATTATTCATTAATACATACTCTCCATAAATTTTTGAGAATTCCATACATATGTTTACAAAAGAGAAACCTACCTTTAATTATGGTGACTAATATGTTTTAAAAGGATATTTTAGAGTTTTTTCTTGAAATACCAGCCCGGCTTATTGGAATTTCTAAAATTATTACCTATTTTCAAGGGAACTATATAAAATAATTTTAGAAATAATTTTCATTATAAAATCAATTATTTTATTATAAAAAAACTATCAAATATAATTTATGGATTTATACAATAACTTTTTAAAAAGATATCTTCTTTTAATGTAAAATAGTATTTATCTCAAAGATTACTCTATGATTTTTTAAATGTATCTTCATATATTTCAACCCAACTATTGATTTTTTTATTTTGATTAATATTTCTGATATCATCTACAAATATTAATTGTATGTTTTATGATTAGTCTGACCATGGATGTTCAATTTTAAATCCATTCAAAAATTTACTCTGAATGTTTAGTGTTTGTGCTTAATGTCAGGGAATGTTATTTATGAATCTTATGTTAGTTTCAATATAAATGTATATGTTATTTATTTTTATCCACGTTCATTTGAGGAATGGATTGTAATCATTATATAGTGGGTGTGGGGGCTGTTATAGACCCTCGATGCATCAGTAGCTCTCCGAAGACAACTAGATATGGACATGGACAGGGCATTTCCCATTTTTTGATATGGGTTTGGCTGAGGCCTTAATCATTTTTACAAGTCTTTCTTGTGGCCTTGATTATATGTTTTATAATGTCTGTCATATGTATTTCCCTCATGTAAAGCATTAAATTTATATTTTATAAGGGTATTTGACTTGTAGAATACTAATGATTATGTTTTATTATGGAAATATATACACAGCTCATTATCATTCCATATAATGTTCATGTTTATTTTTAAATACATGTATTTTCAATTATTCACCATTCATAAAGTTTAATTTTTTTGTAATTTTTACCCTTACTGAGAATTGGAGATCACTCATTTTTTGTTTCATTTTTTCTTAGACATGAATATCTATATAATGATTAACTTGCAGGGATAAACTGAGAGTGGTGGATAATCCCAATAGAACATATTTTTTGTTATTAATTTAATGTTTTAATAATTTACGTGTGTATATATTTGGATTTCCTAATCTACTAAACAATTGGTTTTATCGGGATACATCTTTCTTCAAATCTTGCCAATTAAATGTAATAAGTAACATGTTCCGAGAAACTGGGGTCGAGTCATTACAGTTGGTTTTAGATAATGTTTATTAGAAAACATAAAAACTAAAATTATAAAACAGAGATTTGGGAACAAAAACCAATGATATTCTGTGAGGATAAACATACATGAATATCCTAATATTTTGGTAAGGAATATATTGTGATTATATTTCTAGAATATATGTCCCTGTCTGGATACTACAATTGGACGTAGTTCTAGAATAGATGTACCTAAGAGTGAGAACAGCAAAAAGATGTTTCGAGTTTGACCTAGGGTATCCTAGAACACAACAACATGCATTAGTAAACACCTGGTTTGACACTCATGGGGGTAATTCTTAAGATAATTCACATTTTCATTATAATCGATTATGAATAATTTAAATGTAAATTTTCCTTCAATGAAATAGAGTATATGATTATGGGAATATCAATGCATATGATTTCAATTTATGAAAAGTACTTATCTATGTCTAGATTATACATTGTGTTTCATAACATAATCTATTGTATGCCATTATTTAGAAATAGCGCCTAGTGGAAGGAATGGAAACATCATGAACAAGTGTATATCATATAGGGATTTACCACATATGCAAGAAAATCATGTTTGATCAGGAGTTGTGAATTGTGTGGAAAAACTTATAACTATACTGGGACAACTTACTCAAGATTTGAGAAATAACCTTACTTGTATAGAGAATTTGGATCCACAATTTGGAGGATATATGTTAGATCTCATTATATGACAAAATCCTCCATCATTTATTGGGAGTAAAAACCCATTCGTAGAATATTAATGGATAATTTTCTTAGAGAATATTTTTCTCACCTTGGGAAGTAAAAAAAGGGAGGAGGTCATCAGGGTATTCTGTCATCTATCAAGAGATACTGATTTGTAGTGGTATTAAATTGAAAACACAAAGGAGGAGGAAGATATTGAAACATTCACAGTGGAGTGAATTTGAATATCTTTTCTAAGAGAATGACATTCCTACTCAACAACAAGTGAATATGGAAAGGTAGTTTTTGAATTTTAGGCAATAAGAAAATGTGAATGTTTCAAATTATGAATCTAACGTCACAAGTTTAACAAGTCATTACATGGACCATATACATAATCCAAGGAGTAATATTGATCGATTAATTGATGTCTAAAACCCATTCATCCAACACAAGCTGGTCTTCCTAAATTTCACATCATAAGGAGATATAGTAACATGTGCTATCAAGAAATAAAAGGATTAATCTAAGTCTTTGACATTAAAATATTGGATAAGAATAAGAGGGTTTCTGAAAACTCTGAAAAATTAAATAAATAAATGTTGAAGATTGGAAGAGTGGAATTTCCACCATGTCATAATTGTGGAAGGAAACACCCTGGTGCCTGATAAAATGGAAAAGGATTGTGCTAAATGTATAGACAGAAAGTCCATCATTCTTGTTCATTCAAATGGAAAAAATATATCAATGTTCAATTCAATAATTTTAGGGAGATGAGACCGTATGCTAAATATTTTCCTAGAAGTCATGGAAATGTTCCTCAGAAGAGGCCATGTGAGTAGGGACAAGCTTATACGATCACATCTTCTGATATTGAAGTTCATAATGAAGTGGTGGAATATATTTTAGATGCTTCTTCAAACATGGCCATTGAATTATTTGATTCTAGATCATCACATTGTTTCATATATTTCTAATTTTACATTAAAAGTAAATATTTCCAATTTCATTTTTAAGGGTTTTATAAGTCAAAACACCAATTCTAATTATCCTTACAAAAATTTTGTGTGTGCTAGTCCCCATTATGGAATATAATCATTATTTACAAGATGATTTTATAATCATACCCAATGATTGATGTTGATATAATCCATTGTAAGGATTAGATTCCAAACCATGATTCGAAAATTTATTGCATGATGAAGGATTTACAATTTTGAGGATGATGTAGAATCACAAATCATCAGAGTAGAAACATCACCATGTGATTCTTATCTAGATACACCCATATTAGCTTTACTAAATACAATTATTGGGGAGAATGGTAATGCAATAACTATTGGTGCGGAAAGGAATGTTCAAATAGAGTACATTCCAACTGTGCTTAAATATATTGATGTGTTTCTAGATGATTTAATTGGAGACACTCCAGAGTGGTAAATTGAGTTTTATATTGACATAATTCTTGAATCAATGGACATATCCAATACACCTTATATAGTTTAAACTTAGTAATTAGTGTAATGGAAGAAAAAAATGGTGGAATTGAGTGATAATGGATTTTTTCACCATAGTGTTTCTCCAGGAGGATCCACATTTCTTATTGATAAGAATAATGATGAGTTTATGAGGTTTTGAATTGAATAATGGAAGATCAATGCTATAAATTAAAGAAAAAGTATCCCATACCTCTCATTGATGATCTACTTGATCATCTTTATGGATCCCAATATTATTCTAAGAATTATTGTCAATCGAGATTCATTAGTTTCATTTGAGAAAGCAAGATATTATAAAGAAAAAATTTCAAACTAAGAATGTGCATTACGAGTTTACAGTAATTCCTTTTGGACTAACTAATTCACCCTTTGTATACATGAATAAAATGAATATAGTTTTCAAATAATATCTTGATGAAATTTTGGTGGTATTTATTGATGATATCTTAGTATACTACATAAGTTACGAAGATCATAAAAACCACAAGAGCACTATTATGAAGACACTTAGAAGAAATGAATTATATTGAAAGTTTATCAAGTGTGAATTTTGACTTTAATTAGTTTCATTTCATGGCCACATTGTCTCTAAGGATGGAATATCTGTTAAATCTATGAAGAAAAAGGTTGTCAATGAATGGATTACTCCAACAAACATAATAGAGGTACATAATTTTATTGGTTTAGCTGGTGTTAATTTGAGTTTCATTTAGAACTTCACACGTTTAGCCAACCTAATGAATAATCATACATGTAAAAGGGATAAGTTCATATGGACAAAATAATTCGAGGACTATTTCAAAGAATTGATGATGGATTGGTGAATTCACTATTCCTAACTCTACTACTGGGGAGTGATGGGTTTGTGATGTATTTTCATGCATCAAATAGTGGACTTGGTTGTTTCCTTATTCATATTGATAGAGTTAATGAAAAAGAATCAAGGAAGTTAAAACATCTACAACATAACTATCCTACTCATGATATAGAGTTAGAAGAGGTAATCTTTTCTCTAAATATTTGGAGACATTATCTCGGTAGGAGAAAATGTGAGATATATACGGACCATAAGAGTAAAAAATATATCTTCTCATAAAATGAAATTAACATGAAGAAAAGGTAGTGTCTCAAACTACTCAAGGATTATGATTCCTCTATACACTATCTCATAGGAAAGGAAAATAAGGGAAAAGATGCATTGATCTTGAAGGATCATTGGGTTATCATCAAAATTGGGATTGACAAGGATGCTATGTTCAGGGATCTAATGAGGATATATGTGAGAATTATCAAATAAGTTGAGACATTAAAAATTTTTAAAATAGTGGACCAACATTATTTATTGTAAAAATTAATTTTTCATAGTTTGATGATTACAATCTTCAAAAAAAATTAACACTATAATTGATGGGAAGTTGGCTGACATTGAGTGTGAAGATGGAATTCTAAAAATTGGTAAGATGATTTGTGTTCCCTCAATACATGAAATGAAAATAGTTTTATTTTATGAAGCATTTAGATCACATGTCTCTATAAACCATGGTAACACTAAAATGTATAGGGATTTCGAGTGCCATTTTTTATGGGACAACAAGAATATGAAAATTGATGATTGTGTATTCGGATGTCTAGTTTGTCAATAAGTAAAGGTTGAATGACAACATACTAAAAGTGCCAGAAAACCTCCAACTATTCATACATTTAAATTTGATTACATCACTATGTATTTTATCACCATATAACCAAAAATATTATTGAAAAATGATACGATATGGTTTATTATTGATCAACTTATGAAATCTGTACATTTCCTAGTTGTAAAGGAGGATTTTTAAATGGAGCAATTAGCACAACATTATATCAATGGTGTATGGAAACTTCATGAATCAAATATCTTAATTGTTTTTCATCATGATCCATGGTTTTCATTTAAATTACGGAAACAACATCATAAATAAATATATAATAAAATTCAATTCTGTACTTCTTATCACCCACAAACAGATGAGAAATTTGAAAGGATCATCTAAACCTTAGAGGACATGTTGAGATAATGTTCACATGACTTTCAAGGAATGTGGGATCAATATATTATTTTAGTAGATTATTACAACAATAATAGTTTCCATATAAGAATTATAATGGCACCATAAGAAACATTTTATAGAAGGAGATGTCATACACCAACTTGTTGGGATGAATTTTGAGAAAGGACTCTTTTGGACCCAGAGCATGTAGAAGAAAAAATTGCTATGGTAAATAGTATTTAAACCTATATCAATGTATCCCAATACAGGAAAATTATCTTTCATAATAGTGGAGGTAAGGATTTTTATTTTTATGTTGGATATCATGTCTGCTAAAATGAATCTCCATTGATGGGTGTTGTATGATTTAAGAAGAAAGTAAAACTAAGACCTAGGTACATATTCCCTTATGAGATTATAGTGTAAATTAGATATGTTTAATATTGTTTGGATATGCCAAATATCTTGTATAATGTAAAAAAATTTCAACATGTTTCATTTCATAGAATGTATATTCTGGGCCAAATGCATATCCTCACTTTTGAAGTTATAGAATTGGAAGCTGACATATTTTATAGTGAAGATACTATCCATATTCTTGATAATATAGAACAAGTATGAAGGAAATCAATAGGCGATGGAGTGGGAGAACATTTTTTTAGGTCCCCTCACATGTCGTTCACCCATTGGTTACAGTTGAGAAAAATTCATGGTTTTGCGTCTCATTTATTCGAACATGGATTTTGGCCCATGAGTATCCTATCATGAGTTTTTTTTCATGAATTACTTAATGGTTCCCATAGTAGTGGCCCTTGACATATGATATAAAATGCTTTCAGGCCTGATGATTGCTAAGTAGATTCCCAAGGATGATAGTGATCCAGTAAATGATCACCAATGTTTTCCAATAGAGTAGAACCCCACCCATCATCTTGGTTGGAAGTCCACTATAGTTTCTCCAGAGTGAATCCCCTATAGAAGATAGGATGTAGGTCCTCAATGTGTAGTGTGGAACCCCACTGTCAAAATTGGACATAGTTCCCTGACATATAGAGTGGAACCCCCCCCCCCCCCCATCATCTTGTTGGTGGGTCCTCTAACAACCATGTGGAATCCCCTATTGGATAAGGCATAGGTCTTCATAACACTATATCCAGACACCTCTTACGTACTAGGGAACATTTCCCTTATGGATACATACATATTGGATCTCTCTCTCGCACTAAGGAATACATCGTCATCTTGTATTTTGAGGACCCTAAACTATGCAACATAGTAACGAGGTCTGGCTAGAGTTGGAAAATTACAAATGGGTAAACATGTGAGATATAAGGCATCGATGATGGATTTTTGGAACAATTTGAATCAATTATCATATAAATAATACATTAGATATAGATCCCCTTTCTTTCTCATTTTTTGGATTGATAATAAATATATATATACCTTCTTGTATACATGCATTTGGATTTGGTTACTCTTATTCTATGGATAGTGATGTTGTGAACCGTATGCCACATTATTTCGGTTTTTATCTTCCCTTGGTTTTATTAGTATTATCTCCTACAATATATGGAACAGATTCTATGTTTTGTTCATATACACACCTTATTGAGTCCCTCTTGTTAGGATGAGGCTACTCTCACCTGGTTTAGGTTGAGATGTTCTCTATTTCTATATTATTAATCAGGTGTACTATATACTATATTTCTTTTCCTATTGTTTATAATTGTGATCCCCTTTCAATTTTGCTGGAATTATATTGATTTTGTATATACTGACACCTCAAAGGCCTTTTCCCACATGTGTCGTGTCTTATACAGATAATGGGAATTTCAGTAAAGAATTTAGAGGATATTATTGATACATGTGGGTTATAAAACACAAAAGGTGGTTTTAGCTTAGAGATCAGAAGATGTGATATCATATAGATTTACATGTCTATTTTTTTTACTTGGGATGTGTTTCTAATTGGAAATGTATTTTTCACCATAACATTTAAATTTAAACAATTTTGATCTTTTGCATGATATATGTTTTTCATTATTGGTTTTCATTCTATCTTTTTCATATTTTTATTATTATTCATATACACTTATACATTTATATGTGATGGTATATACATAAATGTACATAGGAAAATCATCTCATTAAGATAAGTCTGTTGGCTCCTATCTCTACCCCCCAGATAATAGAGGCATATTTGTGGTAGTTTCAACTCAACCCCCAGATTGGTTCAAGTTGTGACATCCAATTATCATAAATAAAAATAGAAATTATGGAAATGTATAATTAGAAACATTAGAATTTTTAAAAACCCTAAATCTCAAATGAAATTATTATTTTGTCATTGTTCTAATCATTATTTTTATCAATAAATTCCAATTCATTTGATTATTTTTAATTTTGAATTTATATATGCATAGAACCATTCGATTGTGATGTGGCACCTCATCTACCGAATGGAATAGTATAAAAAAATCCATCATAATTATATATCTGTTTTTAGATCATTTTGATTATTCTATGATGTAAAAATTCAATGGTTTGACTTATTTAGTAATTATTTTTAATAAAATTACTATTTATCGATATTAAAATTCACTGCATGATGATCGTTTTACAATGGTTTCTCTAAAAAAATATAAGTCAGAATGAGAAATAATCATCATTATGATATGATTATAACTTGTTCAATGACTCAAACTTATATGTTAAATGGGTCATTATTTTATTAAAAACAATCATATGAAATTATCATTGAGTTATAAAGAGACTAGAATCACTCATACACGGTCCATGATAACTAATAAGCTCCCTCCAACATTTCCATTTTTCAACAAATCAAAAATAAATAAATATTATATTGAATATTATGAATCATAAATTGTGTGAGATAATGAATTATATGTATTCTGGTGTGTCTTAAAATTATTTATATGAACATGTAAATGTATCACATACAATCTAGTACATTAAAATTTTTCTTAATTGATTCACAGAATGACTCTTATGTACACAATGGTCCATCCATTACATTTATAAAATTCACCTAATTATGTAATTTCAAACTTAACACATTTAAAATTATTGATCCATAATTCTATATATGTTCCTTCTCAATTAACTATATTTAAATTCTATCATCTTCCAAAAGATTTTCGCTTTGTAGATGAATCTTTTTCACCTCATCTAGCATTCAACATTGTTAATAATGAATATTGGCCACTATAATAGTTGAATTCCACCAGTTACTATGAAATGGTGTATATAATATTTATTATAATCATTAATTTTCTGGATAATTTTTATTGATAAAAAATCATATAAAAAATATTGGAAAAAATAAAAATTCATCATCAACAAGGTTCAGCAATTGACTACATTTAATTTACTATGTATATAATCCATATATTCTTGTGAAAATATCTTTTTTAATAAAATAATCCCACTAAATCAATGCCACTAAAAATTGAACAATAATTTCACCCCCCTTATCTATAAAAATGTCAAAGTAAATATGATTTGAGTTGTATAAATAATTTTAAAACAATGATCCATGAACCAACAAACTCTAAATCAACACGAGCCATTACCAATGTAGAAAATAATCTTAATTGGATCGTATATTTTATTCCATATATTGATAAAATTATACACATATATTCGATTAAAAAATAATAATTAGATTCTATAAATCATTTTCCTATAGTTTTGTTAACATGAAAAATAATATAAATCAAAATTTAGGAAAACATACTATCCCCCTTCAAATTGAATCTCAACTTTAAATAATGATTTAAATAAAATGAAAATGTGTGAGAATATTAAATGGGAACTATATATATGTGTTTGGATGAGGGCTGTGGAATTCAAATTAATATATTTGTAGAAACTGATGATGGGGGATAAATCAGGTGTTCAATAATTGTTACCATAATAAATATCTTCTCTAAATCATTACATGAACATTTATTGAAACTTCTATTTTTTATAGATATGGGTTTATATATTTTAAATTAACACAATATTCATACAACATGAAACTAAAATATAGAAAATAAAGAGATCATGTTATGTTTTTATGAGTTTTGGTTAAATGGTATACTCCTTAACATGATTGGGTTTTCAACCATATAATCATTCTTGATAATAATTAATATGTAACTATAATGGAAGTGTCATTAATGAATTTCACTACATATCACCATTCAAGAACATAAATTATTCCCATAGGACATTGATAAATAGTTTCTCACTATATTCACTATGTCATACTATAATCTCTTCATACACACTAGGTTTTACTCGTTCTATTGATTAATGCCATATAAATGAAAATTTTCTTTTGGAAAGCTTCTTGAAGTAGATATCTGATCATCTCTATGATGATACATCATCAAAAATATAGATCTCTTTCAACTCAATTTCAGAGTCATTGAATGATACTATTTATTTAACCAAAATATATCAAACTTAATCTTATCTCACAAATCATCTTTAGTGAATCTTACCTGAATCTGTTCACATGGATTTTTTTAACACAGCATGATGTTATACAATATTTACAAAAAATGAATATCCTTATTTATTAATGTATTGATACAAATAATAATCCATTTCATTTTTGGTTGATCATTATTTTATTATTCTATATTTCAAATAATTTTCATAGTGATCAGAAAAAAATTAATTGATGGAATATCATTATTAGTTTAATAAATCGGTACCAAATAGCTCTTGTTTAAAAAATTGTATCAGATCTCATCAACCCATATTTTATCTATCATTTTATTTTATGTCAATATATTCCATATTTTGATAGTTTTTTAAATAAATTTCAGGATAGCATATTTTTATTTTTATATGTATGCTGACAAAAATATATTATCTATTTTTTGAATATATAATATATTTTGAATCATTTATTATAATTCTATAATAAATTTTTTAATTATTTTTCCACGTGGGAACTCATCATGATCTCATTTTTAATTTTTTACACCCATCTTTTGTCTCTAGTAAATTTCAATGTGTACCCTTTCTTTAATATTTTATAATATCATTATTTTATCTCCCATAAAAATGAAACTATTCTAAATTATTCTAGAAATATTGATATCTAAATCTTCTCTTTCTACAAATATCTCACTAAAATACATTGAATCAGCATTCCACACTTCTCTATAAATATCACAAAAAACTAATTATCACAAAAAAGTATTCTTATTATGTCATAATATTCTAATTTTCAATTTCCAGTTAAAACTTATAGAATGATCATCATAAAAATCCATTGACTAACTTTTTCAATTGTATTTATTAATAAAAATGCTAATTGTGATATTTTTAACATTATAATCAACACATGAAACATCGTAATCATTTAATTTTTTTTGAATATGGAATGTAGACTATACGATTAATTTATTTCTCATATATTCTTCATACCATCATCATTTTTTTGTCAAATAAATATCCTAAATCACATTTTTTGTGATTTTATAAGAAAGTAAATTTATCACTATATATATCTTATTTAGTTATTATTTCTCACAAAAAAAGAAAATATAAATTATTATCACATGAAATTCCAAATTCCAATAAGTGACATTCATTTTCTTCTTGCACAATCTTTATTGTCATGGAAATATTGTATTATTGATTTTTTGTAAGAACCACACCCCATTTGCCTAGAGTTGGTGCTTTATTTTATTAAAATGAAATATTATCAAGGAATATTCATCCCAAAAGGACTGATTATTTTACTATATTTGGAAAAAATATACATACATATGTTCATTATTACAACATGAAAGAAAAAGCAGTTTAGATACTCCTTTCAAAACATTTATAACTCATAGGTTATTTCTACTTTTCATTTATAATATACCTATTCATGTCATGGGAAAATGAAACCACATAAATGGGTGAGATAAAATTCTAACTAAGGTTAAGAAATATAGTAGAAGATATCCAAAACATAATAATTAGGCATGGTAAATAACTAAAAACACATGCCTTTAAAAATGAACTTGAACACAATATTGAAGGAATGCGAGATGAATAAATCGTTCCATAATAAAGAATAATAATTGGTATTCTACTAGGAAATTAACCCCACAATGTTTAAATTACTTGTTTCATAATGAAGGAATGCATAATTAGGGACATCATAACTATACCATCAGGGCCTCGTTCTGATACCATAAATAACTATTTTGTTAAGTCCATGGGCCAATAATGTAGTTTGTCTCATTAGACATATTGATGCACTGAGGGGTTATGACGGGACCAACACATCACATATTAAGTCAAATTTATTCCTCATATGAATGGGGTGATCATACTCAAAATATAAATTTATATTTAAACTATCATATGAAATTTCAATAACATTCCTCAAACATTAGGCACAAACACAAACCATTCAGAGTAAATTGGTTAATTATTTTAAGATAGAACATCAACAGGAAAACTAATAATTAACCATTAATTTAAATATTTTAGAAGATATCATAAAATATTAATCCCAATAATACATAATGATCAATATGATTATTGAAACAGATAATGGTTCTCTTATAAAATCGTCGATTAATTCTTCAGATATATACTATTTTACATTGAAAGGATGAGTCCTTTTGGAAAAAAAAATATTTTATTAAACCATAAGTGATGTAAGATACAATTTTCATAATAAAATGCTTTATTTTATAATGATAATGGTTTCCAAAAATATATTATATAGTTTCCTGGAAAATTTGATGGAATTTGATAAATTCCCTTGAGTCGGGCTTATATTTTGGGAAGAAATTTTTAAAGAACCTTTTAAAACAAATAAAACACCATAAATTAAAGTGAGATTCTGGTTGTTAAATATATATATATATATAATTACCAAAAAACATATGAGGAATATATATTAATACATAATATTTTAATTGGGGTAAGTATAGAATAAAATAATCTCGAATGAAAATGGAGGTTTGGGTAGAAAACCCTTACTTCAAGTCCAAAGGCATTCCTTAATTGATTTTAATGGCCTGAATAATAAAATTTTGGTTCATAAATTAAAATTTCCAAAACCTAATCAACATTTAATTGTTTTATCAAAACCATATTATGTTCATCCATGGCCTTTTTATAGGTTAAGAAATTCAATTTTATTGTTTGGGAGTGTTTCATCCCTGTTTTTCATGATTGGTTTACTTATATTGATGTACATATAAACTTATATAATGAGAACGATTTTACAAAATATAAAATATATTTTTTAGTTAATAACCAAAATATTACATGGTAATAAAATTCATTTGGATATTGAGAGTGAATATGAATCATTATAAAAAACATTAATGACAATTGTATGGGTTAATTGGCGGTTTTTTATCACAACGAACACATTTTGATTTATAAATTAATATCACGTGTAAAAAGGATTCCAAAACCTTAAATAAGTTATAATAAATATATTATGGCCTTGTTGAATTACAAAAATGGTTTCATGAACTCAATTTAAGACAATAATAGAAATTATGAACCTGTTGTCCTTAAATGTGATAAATTTACACATTTCAGATGGTGATTTCATTTCTTGTATTAAAAAGGGGGAAAGTATATATGATGTTGTATTATTAAATTTTCATAAAAAAATATATTACATTTATGGTACTGGATTTATCATAAATTTTTTATAAAATGATCTGAGGAAAGAAAAAAAAGAACTGAACATGAAATAAAAGAAAAGAAAAGAGGAATTCACCTCTTTCAGTTTTTTTCCTTAAGATCCACTTTAGGGTCGAGGTATTGGTATTTTTATGAAAACTGGGGCTGATTAACATTGGGGAGGATATTGGGAGTATATATGTTCCTAAATTAGGCAATTCAAAAAGCTTTATAATATTTAATTGAAGAGGGATTGGTGGGGGTTATAGTGGAGGAGATTAGTGGTTTATTATTATCTTACTCATTATTTTCGTATGTCTCTCAAGAAAATAAATAGTGTTGACTCATGGAACCATAATAGTAATAAGTGTGTCTGATTTTGAACCAAGTGTTCACACATTATCTATTATTCTATGATTTGTTAATTTAACTAATAATTCATATACATAGTAAAATATTGTATTTTACAATTTTTCTAAAATTCAGTTATTCCATAAAAATAAAAAATTAACCCTATACAATTTTCAACATGTATATTGAAAACAATAAATCCATATTTTGAAAATAATTTTCAAAATATTATTAATTTAATGTTTAAATAAATTCATAATTTATTCTAAAAATAACAATTCTAAAACTATAAATCATTTTATATAACCTTGAAAATTTAATTAATATCTCATTATATTATAACCATAAGAAAACAAAATAATAATATTTTTTTTATTATTCCTAAGGTTCATGTTACAATTCAAATTATCATTCATAATAGTATGTTACTATTTATCAGAAATTATGTTTGTCTAATCACACACTAAATATCATTCTGAACACAACCATGTTTGTCAGTTTTTCAAAATTCCCATAAAAAATGTCGAAACATTAAGTTTAATGGTTATTTTATAATAATGCAGTGTTTCTAAGAGACTCATTGTTTCATGAATTTATTTATAAATATTTGGGGAGTTAAATTCTCCACTCCTTAAAAAAATTTCCAAATAGGTATTATCAGAATGTTATCGTAAAAAACATTTTGGTAGTTCATCATCATAAGATCATCTGTCTCCCATGTTGCCTCTTCTATTGTTTTATTTTTTATGAAGTATCTTTTCAGGTCTAGTTGTCTGATACAAACCACTTGTTCATTTGTTTCCAAAATCTTTATAGACTCTTCATAGTATAATAGGTCATGTTCCAATTCTATTTCTTTATATGTGAGGACATGTGTGGGGTATGGCATGTACTTTCTCAACAATGAGACATTGAACACATTATTTACTTTAGATAGGCTAGTCAGCATAGCCAAATGATATGTACTAGCTCACTTTCTCTCTAGGAATTCCAAAGGTCAAATGTACCTAGGACTTAGTTTCCATTTCCTAAACAATCGTATAATATTGTTCCATGGAGATAAATTTTGGAAGACATTATCTCCAACATGAAATTCAAAATCCATCATTCGATTATCACCATAGATATTTTTACTACTTTTAGATTCATTGATATGGGTTTTAATTTTCTTTAACTTTATAGTTGTTTCCTCCACAAGCTCTTGGAAAAAAACATTCCTTTTACTAACTTCACTAAATTGTGTTGGTGTACGACATCTACTACTGTACAATGATTTATATGGTGCCATTGGAATACATGAGTGTAAAACATTATTGTAGAAAAAATTCACTAAATGTAAATATAGATCCCACATACCTTGAAAGTTAATAGAAAATGATCTGAACATGTCTTCCTAAATTTGTATCGTGCTTTCAAATTTCATATCAGTTTGAGGGTGATAAGAATTACTCAATGGAATCTCAGTATCTAGGGCTTTCTGAAAACTACTCCATAATTTCTATGTAAATCAATGATCATGCTTAGAAACAATTGATAGTGGAGCCCCATGAAGTCCTATAACATCATTGATATAAATTATTTCGAAGTGATTTAGTGTAAGATCCTCCCTTACAGTGAGGAAATGTGTAGATTTCGTAAGTCGATCCACAATTAACCATATTCATCATTATTCCCTGTATTTTTTGGTAATATAGTGAAAAGGACCATGGTGATGTAATCCAATTTCCATATACGAATACATAGAGGATTCATGACTTATATAGGATGTTGTCTTTCATCATTCACTTGTTTAAAGACTAAACATCATGACACAGAATCGGTAATTTACCATTTCATGTTGCCCCACCAAAAATGTTCATTCAAATATCAACAAATTTTAGTAATACATGGTTATATATTGAAATTTGAGCTATGGGCATCATCCAATAATTTTTTATTAATGGTTATCATCATCATTCCAAGATAGTTTAATCCATTCTAATAGAGATTGTTGGGAAACCAATTGATAAATTAATGATGTTTCACATTCATTGAAAATTAATGTTTCCATCCTCATTAGATACATGAATACAATATACCATTAAGTCCTCATTTTGATTAAAAATCCATGATCCTTTATGATCAATACAGCATCTACCATATTTTCCTTTCTTGGGATGTAGTGTATGGTACAATCATAAAACTTGATTAGTTCGATATGTCACCTTTCCCTCATGTTGATTAAAATTTGTAAGAATATTTACTTCTTGCTCTTATGATCCCTATATATCTCAAATCCATCGCCATAGAGATAGTGTCTCCATTTTTTTATAGAAAAGATCACAACATCTAACTCAAGATCATGTGTAGGATGGATTTGTTCATGAATTTTTAACTACCCTTATTCATAGTCAATAACATTATCATTCTTCATAAGGACATAACCATTTCCTTTCACTGATGCATCACTTTAGATCACAAGTATATCATTACAATATGGTAGAGTTTGGATCGGGGAATTCACTAATATCCTCATCAATTATTCGAAACAATCCTCACATTATTTTTTCCATATGAGATTATCCCATTTATGTGTAGGATTGGTCATTGGGTTCTCTAAACGGGTGATGTTCTGAATCAAACATCGATAATAACCTACTGAAAGAATAAAAATACAAACATTATTTATGTTCATTGGAGTATTCCTTTCTTGAACAACCATTTTAATCATAGGATCAACAGATATACCATCCATAGAGAAAATTTGGCCATGAAAGGAAACTTATAGAAGCCAAAATTCCCACATTCTAAACATCAATTATAATTTATTTCTTATAAGAGTCTTTAGAATAGTGCACAATCAATTTTCATGATCTTCATATATTTTTGAGTATAAAATGATATCATGAATAAATATCAGGAAAATATCATCATGATATTCCTTGAAAACCCTATTCATTAGATCCATGAATACATATGGTTAATTTTTTAGTCTAAAAGAATTTATATAAACTTGTAATGCACATTCCTGGTTTGAAATTTTTTTGTTGGAATATCATTCTTCTTCACTTACAACTCATGATACCCAGAATGATTTCCAATCATCTTAGAATAACGGGATTCATGATGTTGATCAAATAAATCATCAATGTGAAGTAGAGGATACTAGTTTTTATTGTTATAACATTAATATATCTCATGTTAATGCACAACCTCATATATCCATATTTCATTTCAACAAAAGGAATAGTGGCTCCCCCTAGAGAAACAGTTGGGTGAATAAATTCATTATCACTCAATTCCATTATTCTTTCTACAGATCCACTAATTCCACATTGTTCATTGTATAAACATTATTTGATATGGGCCTTGAATTTGGAATTAAGTCTATGTAAAACTAAATTTCCCACCCTAGAGTGTGTCAAGGTAAATCCTCTATAAACACATCAAAATATTTTGGCACAATATGTACATCCTCTATTGGAACATTAATTTCATCACCCGTAGTTAATGCATTTACATCATCCCATATACCATAATTCTATAAATCTATTATTGGTGGATCTAAAAGATAATTATATAGTGATGTTCCTTCTCTAAGGATATAGAATTATACATCATCATCAAAAAATTTAACCTGCTTCTTCTTTCAATAAAATAGAGCATCATTGTTAATAATCCAATACATATTGACGATTATATCAAAACCAAGCATGGGTATGATTATAAAATGAGTACATAAATAATGTTTATATGACTTTATGGGGTTTCTTAGAGACATATTTTTAGTAATGATACATTCATTAGGATTTTTTAATTGAAAATCCCTTGTTAAATATACTTGTAAATATGAATTTTTTATATAAAACATTGAAGATATGAAAGAATTTGATTACCACTAATCAAATAAAGAAATTTCTTTGTTTAAGGTAACAATTAACGTACAATCCACCACATCATTATGGACTTTTGTATCAGAAGTTGTGATGGAATAAGTTTGGACTTCCTCCCTTGACCATCTATGGGGATCATATCCTTGACACCAAGGACAATAATTTTTATAACGTCCCCTCTCCTTGAAATCATACCATTTAATATTTAGTGGGTTCTTTTTCCCCATACAATTTTGGGATAGGTGGACTTTTTCTATACATTTGTAACAAATACACATAACATTCAGCATGTTTTTGGGTATCTCTTCCCAAAATTATCCTATGGTGGAAGGTAAAAACTTCCCTACTTCCCCATTTCATAATGTACTTCGCTAGAGTTGTCAGTATCCCTCTTCTTCTCTTTTATTCCCCTATAAGACTTAGGGAATTTCTTTTCCATCTTGATAGTGCTTGAGACTATATCTACATATGATGAGAAACATTGGGAGACTAGATCCCCTTATAGGAATGGATTTAAGACATCAAAAAATCGATCAATATTTCTATTTGGATTATGTATGTTTTCCGTAGCATGTCTTTCAATCCTCCTAAAGTTAGATTCATACATTTTAACATTCTCAACCAATTTTTTTCCTCAGATTCAAAAACATCCTTTCCTTATCTACCCAATGTTCATGAGGGATGTTTTTTTCTAATAATATTTATTTAAAATATATCCATTACATTTATTCTATTTTTCCCTCCGTCTTTTTTGTTTTAGATTAAATACCACCAATAATCTACATCTCCTGGTAATTGAAAAAATGATATGATAACCATCCCTCTTTCATTACATCCCAATGTAAGAAATATCTTTTCTGATGAACTTATTAATTTCATATCATTGAATGTGTTTGTTGTCCCATTAAATTATTAAGGTTTTTGCCACATAAAGAGATATAACATAGCTCCTTCACATTATAGATCTGGATTCTCCATTAGGATATGAAATTTTTTCCTAACCATAGAATGTTGTCCCAGTATAGTTATAACATTCTATGTACTAGTCACAGCTCTAGAGCCAACATCATTATCTTTCATAGGTGGTAAATCCCTACATGGGATGTTCATTTTCATTTGGTTTCCATTTCAACCTCTAGGTTTTATTTCTAAATAATGGAAAAATCTATATTAGGTTATGATTCATAATGTATAATCTTAACATATAAAAATAGTTAACATTAATTTATATCCTTGTCATGGATAATCCCATAATTATAAATGTGGTTTCATTGAGGAAAATTTTACATTTAAATAATTTATATTGTATTTTTAAATAAAATTTGAATTATCCTAAGAATATCCCCCATGAATATCAAACCATGTGCATAGTAAGGCCCGTTGTCGTATACTATGATACCTTAGGTTAGGCCTAAAGGTCCTTATTGTATATTTCACTCTGAGGTACATCTCTTATAGAACCACATCAAAATGTAGAATCTAGATAGGGATAAATTTTCTATAAATACCAACATAATAAATTCCTTAACAAAATACCATGATTTTTATATTTTTTTATCCTCAATGTCTATCTCATGGGTTTTATCCAAAATATACTCTTTCTAAAACTAGTTTCTATGTTTTCTACTAAAATTTATCTGAAACCAAATATAAGGAACCAATCCCATTTTCCAAGAGTCAGTGCCTTATTTTATTAAATTAGAATATAATCAAGGTGTTTGTATCCTGATGGACAGAGTATTTTACTGTATTTTGAAACAACATACATACATATGTTCAACATTTCAAGAAGAAATAAAAACAATAGAGTCTCTTTTGACAAAATCCATAACTCATAGGTTATTTCGGCATGTCATTCATAATATACCTCTTCATGTCCTGGGAAAATAAAACCCAAGAAATGGGTGAGCTCAAATTCTCTTTAAGGTAATGAAATATAGAATAAAATATCATAAACATGAACATTAGGCATTGTGAATAACTAAAAACCCATTCCGTTAAAAATCAACATGAACACGTTATGAAAGGAAATAGAGGTGAATAAATAATTCCATAATAAATCCTAATAATGGGTAATATAATAGTATAATAACCTCATGAAAATTCAATTACATGTTTCATAATTAGGGAATTCATAATGCAAGACATCATAACCATTCCATCACTGCCTCATATAAAGACCATAAATAACCATTTTGTCAAATCCTTGTGCCAAGACCGTAGTTTCTCTCATGAGACCTACTGATGTACCGAGGGGTTATTGTGGGCCCCATACATCACTTACTATGTCCAAATAATTATTCATATGAATGGGGTCAACATAGTCAATATATAGATTAATATTAAAACAAACATATGAAATGATGATAATGATCCCCCGAACATTATGCTTAAACTCTAACCATTCGGAGTAAATTGGTGAATGATTTTAAGATATGAAATCCAAATTCATAATAATAATATAACATTTAATTAATTATGGTTGTTAAAATGATAACATTTGAATCCAAATTATACATAAGAATCAACTAGAGTGTTGAAACAGATGAAAGTACACATATTAAACGATTATCTATTTCTTGATATAAATAATCTTTCACTTTGGAAAGAAGAGTTATTTTTGAAAAATTATTGTATAAAACGATAACTGAATTAAGAAAGTTTTTTCATAATTAATGAGTAATTTTATAAAGAAAATGATATCTATAAATAGACCATATGGGGACATTGATTATAGGTATGACTCCAGTTTGTATTTCGGGAAGAATTTTCTAATGATCCTTTTAAAACATATTAATTCCCACAAATAAAAGTAAGATTATGTTTGGTAGTCATATATAGAACATTATCACAAAATATAATATGATTATAGATGAATGGAAAATAATTTAATTGGATTATGTGGAAAATAAGAGAAACCCAACTGAAAATGGAGGTTTGGGTTGAAAACCCAAACCTTATGTATGAAGGTGTTCTTCACTTAATCTTAATGACCTGAATAATAAAATTTAGGTTCATAAATTAATAATTAAACAACATTATCTATATGTAATTGAATTATTATAACCTTATTGTTTTAATTCATTTCCTTTTGATGGGTTAAGATATTTAATTTTGTTGTTCTAGATCATTTTCTTCCTTGATTTTAATGATTGGTTTACTTCTATTCATGTACATATATACATGTAGAATGAGAATGGATTTCCAAAAAATAAAATTTATGTTATTAGTGAACAACCAAAATATTATATGGTTATAAAATTCTTTTCATTATTTGGAGTGAAGGTGGGTCATTATATAAAACATTAATGACAATACATTGGGTTAATTGGTTGTTTTGTATCACAATAAACTAATTTTGATTTATAAATTAATGTTATGTGTAAAAAAGGATTACAGAACCTTAAATAAGATATAATACATATATTATGGTCTGTTTGAACCATCAAAATTGTTTTGTGACATGAATTGAAGAAGGAAATAGAAATTGAAAACCTATCATCCTTAATTTTTGATATATAAACACATCTGAGATGGTGATTTCATTTCTATAATAAAACAAGGGGAAATTAGAGATGATGAGGAATTATTATATTTTCTTAAATAATAATAGTACATGTAAGGTACATGAGATATCAAAACATTTGGATGAATGGAGGTTATGAAATAAAATCAAAATAAACGGACTTGAAATAAAACAAATCAAAAGTGGAATTTACCTCTTGATGTTATCATCCTTGAGATCCTTTTTCGGGTGGAGGTTTTTGTATTTTTTTTGAATCCCAAGGTAGATGTACATGGGGTAAAACCTTGGGAGGATATTTAAGTAGAATTTAGTCATGTCACATGGCCTAAGAGGTGTCAAAACTAGAGGGAGTCAGGGGGGTTTTATACTAGAGTAGAGGAGTGATTTTTGATTATCTTATTCATTATTTTATTATTTCCCTCAATACAACCGATAGGGTTGATTAATGTGAACCATAAATGTGATCGTTGAATGTTATTTTGATCCAACTATGATTACTTCAGAAATTATGCTAGTAATAGTTAATTTAACTAATAATGTATATATACGGCAAATTACCATATTTTAATATTCATCAAAAATCTGAGAATTTTAGAAAAATCACAATAAATCACCATAATTTTTTTGATGGGTAGAATTCAAAAATGAAATAACTTTTTGACAATAAATTTCTAAATATTATTTATTTAATTTTTAATTAAAATCATATTTTATATAAAAAATAACAATTTTTAAGCTATAATTCATTTTATATCACCTTGAAAAATTAATCAAGATCTCATTATCTTATAACCATATGAAAATAAAATAAATATATTATTTAATATTTATAACATTAATATTACTATTCATTATTTTCATAATTCTATGTTAATAATCACTATAAATTAGGTTTGCCTTATCAGACTCTAAGTATCATACTAGATGCACCCATGTAGTTTATTTTTTCAAAATTAAAATCATAGAGGTGGAAAAATAATTTTTATTATATAGGTTATAACAATGTAGTGTTTTGTGGAGGCTCAATGGTTTATGAATTTATTTATAAATCCTTGGGGTTCTATCTTTATGAATCATAATTACATTAAACTAATTATAGAATAAATGATGCATAATTTCAATAAATTTTATTCATTACATATTGAATGTGGAACAATACTATTCAACTAGAATTTTTTTTAAAATTTCCTTCTTATAAAAGGTATACTTTTATTAGGGTCTCAACATTTCATATGACATAAAGATCATGACCATTCTCAGTTATAATTTCCTATGATATGAAAGGTCATTTGATATACTCATGGAATACGGACACATTTGAAGTCATATATAGTCTGTAATTCCCAAAGCGTATAGCCTAGAACTCAATGTATGAGGTTGCACCTTTGAATCATCTAATATCTAAAATGCACTTCACACACCATTGAATTCATTTTAAAAATCATAATGTAATACCAAATTCTATATCAATGTCTCATAATAGTCTATAAATTAATTTTTATTAATACTGAATATGGTTTAAAATTCATTAAGTGATATCATACACACTTCTTAATGTAATAATATAGTCAAATTCCTGACAAACCATAATGAAAGTGTTCATATTAGCGAAATAAATAGAATCATATTGGTTGGATATTAAATTTTTTTATCATAATACTGACATAAAAATATTGTATCTAATTAAAAAAAATTATTTTTACATGTTTAGTATCCCCTTTAATGAATTTAATCATGAAAAATATATCAAATAATTGCCTCATTGGATGTGAGTACCCTTCAGAAAATTGCTCAGTTCTAGGGATCATTCCATGAAATAACCAATGTAAGATCCCTCAAGTAAATCGACAGGTTATTTGAAAATCAATGATAAAATCTATCATTTATTACTAGGTGTTATCATAGAGATTAAACAAATACATTGATGCATCAATGATCACCACTACACCATTCTTTCATATAGCATAGAAAACTCAGATCAGTTTGATAGACCAACAACATCTCTATCTAGGATTCAGAGATATGGTAGAGGGTATCCAAATAACGAGTATTTAATAATTCCAAAAATGATATAAAACCATTACTTATATAGTGGGATATATATAACCTTAAAATAGATCCCTAACCACTAAATAAGTCCTAAATATAATTTTATGTCCAATTAAAAGAGTCATAAATATGATTAATTTTTTACCAATATCATGTAATATAATAGAAATATTAGGTGATGAATGTGGGTAATAAAACCATCCCATTATTACGAAACATATTAAACCAACATTAATATTAAAATAATATCCACTCATTTATAATTTTCCCACATATTTACATAAATACTAATAAGTTCATTAATTAAATAAATACAATTATATTTATTTTTTTTTGAAGAATATTTAACATACATATTCCATGGATATAAATAATATTCATAAATATATTCAACCACATGGTGGTCCCCACTTTGTATTATTCTTTAATTCATTCGAATTGGATAAAAATCTGAATACAGTAAGTGTATGACCCTCTAATCCCATAACTAGATAGCAATGAGTACTAGTCACAAACAAAGGGTGTGGTATATAAATCCCTTAAAATTTATATAGAGATATGGAATATTTATATAAAATATTATATCCAATGAACAATCACTATATAATATTATCTCTAAATCTTGTGATATATGATAAAGCATGTTGAAAATTTTGGGTCAATTTCATTTCTCACATTATTATTCATTAACCATATTGGTTTTACATTAATTGTTTTACACTAAATTTGTATTTAGTGAAGAAAATAGTTCCCTAATCAATTGGTAATGATATATGCCTTTGTATTAGAAGAAATTCATTTTACTATGATGATTAAATAAATTAGATATCTCCAATGATATGAAAAACAAAAAACTACCTTTCAATGATATTTTTTTTCATTTTATCTTACATCAAATTATTAAATTAAATGGTATTCATTGATAATAAAATCAATTCATGTGGCTAGTGCATGTGTTTTTATATAAGAACTACAAATTACACATGAAATATATTGCCACGATTCCATCCCAATGGGACTTGTGTTGGGACTCACTGAGACTTCTTCCCACAGGCTATGTATAAGTGACCCGGACTGAGTAAGAATATGACATACATCAGAGGCTATATCCTAAGTACCTATGTAGATGCACACATCTCCAAGCCCATACAATGCTGAAATGTAAAAAAATAATCAACCATGAATTCATAAATATATATCCCACAACCAATGTATGATATGATATAAAAGAATTTATGTAGGGCCTAATATAATCCCACTACAAAGTGATTGAAAACAAGGACAACATTAAAATAATTCATGGGGCTTCTATCGTAATGTCATAGGATCTCACTTTGGTCTATCTGGTCTCACTAACCAACATCTGGTTCTGGTCCTCCAAGGAATCTATCCAAAAATACATTGTCTACACAAGACATGACACGTGTGGGAAAATCCAATTCAAGGGTGAGTATTACAATACCCAATAAAAAATCTCAAAAACAAAAAATCATACAAAAAAAGAGTAATAGTAAGCTTTACATAGGTATATGTCTATAAAATGTATAACAGGAATATCAAGATATGACCAATAAAGACACAAAATTTGATGGCTTGTTAGGACTATAATTCTTGGCTAGGAGTCTGGATTAAAGGATCCATAATGTAATCATCTTGGAAAACACACTCTTGCATCTTATTGAAATAATGATTTTCATAAAAAATGCAATGCCTGCCTAGTCTTCCAATTAAAAGAATACACTAAATTACATAAGAGATATAATACAAATACGAGAATCCCCCAAAGGCCATGGGGTATACAAAAAACTCAATATTAATTAAGCCGCTAATTAGAGGATCAACATCTAAATAGTGTTAGTCATGATGATAATTAGAACCCCCTTGGGATCAGAGATGAATATAGGATCTTCTTATGATCCTTAAGAAGAGATTGTAATAACTCTATCATTGAATTATTACTTAATTGATCACTATCCTATGGGTAGAAGGAGAAACCATGGTAACCCATGAGGAATTGATATATGGAACACACATAGATGATACCTTTCCAATATTAAGAGAACTAGGGAACCAACACATATTTTTATAGGAGTACACGGGGTGTGGTAGGGCCACACTCTTTGTCCCATCGACCCCAGGTCCTACCCATATAAAAAGACAAAGTACCGTGTTTGTGTACTAGTACACGACATGTTGGATTCCTAAGTACTATGGATGTGTACTAGTACAGGGGTAAAACTATGCATAGAAGGCCAAGCCGTGTCTTCATGGGAGTACATGACATGCCAATTTACTCTATCTTTTGTCCATATACTCGACAATGTACACACCAAGGAATTGGGGGGAGGTCACATTCTGTGTGATCATGTCGCATGGTGTGTTATACTTATCTTATTATAAAAAATATCCTCTCTTAATAGGGTACCACAAGGTATATGAATCAACAATAGACATGGCATAGTTAAAAATTTTCATGTATCCCAGATTTAATTCATGGATATTTTCATAATCCTCCAGCTCTTAATCTTGAACCCACCACAATAAAATATTATGAATTGATCCCCTCGAGTCATTACATTATTAAAACATATGATTTTTCCCTTCAATTCATTTGGAAAATGGGATCATTCATAGTTCTTTATTTCATTATAAAAAAATGAAATTGGTTACCAAAACTGCCAAATACACTACCACATCAATCTTTTCACCTGCATGAGGTCGTTCTGATTAAATATATACAATATTAGATCATTTCCCCCTAAAAGTGTTGGACAATGATTAATTTCTCAGTTAATGTCAAACCACATTCCAATGAATATTTCCCATGAAGAATTAAGAAATCTAGGGGAAAATAATGAGTAATATTCCAAATGAACAAAACAAGGTCGATGATTGTTTAGAAAAATATATCTTGATTTTAGAATGAATAATTAAGTGGTTATCATAATCCACAAGGAGATTCTCCCAAAACAATCTTTCATATAACCCATCTCAAAATACACATGATTTATTAATTAAACCATCAGTCAATCTATTCCCCTAAATTATACAACAAAAATCTGTGAAATAATCCAAATAAAAAAATATACTACCTTGATATTTATCTATTTATAATGAAAAATTATGTTGATATATGATCATTGGTGAGATCCTTTGATTTTATCTGGTACCGGTAGTCGAAATCTTATATGGTATTTTTTGTTCGAAGAACTTTCATTTAATGGATGTCGGATGGTCTTCTAGATATCTAGATTTTAGAATCTAAACTTTGGAATAACCCATAATAGATTATTTACAATAATGCATAAAATAATGGATCAAATAAATATAAAAATAATTAATATAATTACATTATTTGTTTTATACTGGCAGAAATTTTTCTACAAACACCCCATGATGAACAATGGTATGTCGCGCATAGGGTGAGCCCTATGTTATGAACAAAAAGTGGCCTTATATTTATCATATGGTCTACAATTTATATGATATTTAAATTCTTTAGGAACTTTCTCACCTATTCAATTTAAAATATTTAATATATTTCAAATATATATATTGTGAACATCTAGATTTGGAATCACATTCCATATTAGCACCGAGTCTCGAAAATAATCAATAAAATATATGAAAGGAATAAATGGAAAATTTGAGTCATTTAATTCTCTACACCATGGGTTTTTATGTCCCATAAAATCCAAAAAAGTGTCTACCCAAAGAAATGTGGGTATTGGGATTGTATCTGAACCACTTGCTCACATGTGCTCTCCTAGATATTTTCATGTTACCACTAGGAAAACAATAAAGTAATTGGTCACCCATGAAGAATATTAAATTACTGATCCACAAATAATTACCATGTGCTATAAATATAGCTCTATCCATGATATTATACACTCCATAGTCGACAACATGTGATGGGTCAGCCATATAACCCTCATATGTGACATGCGGAAGACAACAAGTATACTGTCTAACTATGGTGGTATAGCTTTGTTGTACACCCCCTTTCCATCTCTACATATAATCTTGAATGGGTATATTAATCATAGAGATAGCTTTCCACCATTTCCAAATCTTTATAATCCCAGTAGGGGGAAACCCCATATTAAAACATGGTCTCCCTCCATGATGTCCAAATGCATATTTCTTATCTCCAGATAATAATTTCGATAGCTCTATACAATCTTTATATTCTCCTAGATGATATAATCCTTATCAATAGTTGCATACATGAAGTCTTAGCCCATGAGTATTAACTCCCATGGGTTAGTCCAGTTATGTGGGGACCTATAGCTTCACCCGTGAAAAGCAAAAGAATGGGGCCATACCAATGGTCTAATGGTAAATTTTTGTAATTAAAACCCCAATAGTGGTAGGTGGTCCTTCAAAAAATGTCCAATTTACATCATTCATACTAACAGTATGTCCTTAGTGCCCTAAATTTTCTTCTCATTCGTTCCATTATTTTGGTGCTAAAACTCCATCTTCAAGAGTGACTGAGTCACGAAATCCGCATGTAATTCTTTACATTATAGTTATGTGATGCGAGAATATTGGTTATTGAAGATATTCTATTGAACACAATGGGGTTTTTCTGTATCATTCACTTATATGTCTCATCATATATCTAATGAACTCTGATTTCAAATAGCTATGATATGGGCATTCGTGATGAGTCAGCCTATGATCACCTAGAATGAATAATATCCCCTAGACATAAGAGTTAATACCATAAAAATGTTTGTGAATATCCCATCCCACTCCCTTCTTCATCAATGGTCACAAAAGCTGACGTTGGAGTTCAATGTAGATCTTTTACACACTTGGATGTAATGAGAAAATGATACGAAAGAAACCCTCTTAGAACCTCTATCCAAAATGTCATTGGTACCATTTTTCATCCATTGAAAATTAAGACATGGTACCTACCATTACAAAATACATCTGGATAATATCTAGTGTATATCTGAGAATGTAAAATCTCACAGTCAGTATCCCCAAGAAGTTCGTTGCTAAATTATTCTAATAGTTGAGGGGTGAAAACCATTTATTGCAATTGTGCTACATCATCTCCATACAGAAAAGAAAAAATAAAATTTGAAAATGTTCTATGTTGCCTCATTCAGTAAAGGTGAACAATATCCTTTACTAAGATAATATTATACAAAGATCCCCTTCCCAGAAGTGTAAACAATTTCAAATGTGTAATCCTTGAGTAACCCTATACATTACCACTACCTCAAATTCATATCCCTCTAATATAAGATATAATGGATAATATTATGATCATAATAGGCAATAAATTTCTCACCCATCAAGTAGTGTCCCCATATCATTAGTGTGAAGACTACTACTACTTACTCAATGTTATTGGTCATATAGATCTTCTCATGAGGTCCCAATGGACATGAACCATAGAAAATGATTACCTTCCTATAAATTAAAACATAACCAAACCCAATTATTGATGCATCAAAAAAACTATATACTTAACACCCACCTCTAGAAATCTCAATATGGGAGCCCTCTTGAATCTATGATTCAATTACTGAAAGTTCGGATGTCACCTCTCTGTCACATGAATGTATGTCCTTTCAGATAAATGATATCATGGGTGTTGATTTCTTAGACAAATAGAGTATGAATATCTATAAATGTTGTTCCAATTTATGGAATCTATTCCCTATTCCATGATCTTTGGGGGCTCCCAAACACACATTTTATCAACATTGGTTAGGTCCATTTCCACTCCATCCACTATTATAAAATGTCCTAGAATGTGGACCTCCTAAATCCAAAACTAGCACATTGAAATCATCCTGTAATTTTTGTGATCGCAGGGTACATTCAGAACCATCTGTATGTTCCTAACATGACCTTTCTTGGACACCATGTACACAAGTACATAATTGATTAATACTACCATGAACAGGTCTAAACAAGGATAAAGTACCCCTTTCATGAGTCCCATGAAAACTAACAGGGTGTTTGTTTCATCAAATGGAACCATTACGTTCTCATAGGAACCATTGTGAGGTATAAAACATATCTTTACTATTCCATCATAAAGTACTCGTAGCTGGTGATAACATTACATGAGGTTGACCTTGGAGAACCATCGCAACCCTATAAATTAATCAAAGATGTCATAAATCATAAATTGTGGATATGTGTTCTCTACGGTCACCCAATTTAGCATAAGAAGTTCAAATATATCTTCGTGCTCTAATCAACCTCCTTGGGGAACTATACCAGGGCAACCCATGGTGAAACACTGGGTGAAACAATGCTGTTTCTCTACATAAAATCTAGATACTCCATCATCTTGAAAATCCTTGATGGTGTCATCGGATTTGTGGTTTCAGATATCAAATTTGATTGTGGATGTTCTTAAATGTATAATTATATCTCTTGTCTAGGATTTAATACCCCATGTTTACATTATACTCTTCTCTTTGAATAATACAATAGCTTTTGTTATACGGAACTTCGAGTTCCAACACACCACAACCAAGCACACTAGCCGTTATGAATAGTAATAAACAATTTTTGAAATGTTATAAATTTTATTATTCAAAATGGAATTCATTTATGGATTTAAAATATCAAAATTACCTTATGTTTAATTTTTTGTATTTTTCTGAAAACTTTTAATTTTTCATGAATAGTGAAAAACTATGCATTCTTGTTTAAAACCAATTTTTATTTAAATAATAAATACTTTTATTTAAATTTATTTTAGTTAAAAATAGATACATAATAACAATATATGTGTAATGTAATTCATTGGAGTCATTTTATAATAATATTATATATATAGAATTTTATTTAACTGTTTACCTTCTTTTACCCACCTTTTTGGTGATTTTGAAAATTTGACTAAAACATAATTTTTCAGCTTCTTTAAATTGAATTTCAAAACTCTGAGAGACATGGTAGACATCAGTTAGAAAAATTTCATTTACTAAGATGAAAATAATTTTTGTGAAAAGTAACTTTTGACTTTTATTTACCACGGTTAAAATTAAATAGGGTAATTAAAGGTAAAAACGATATTATAATTACCATCACACATGTCCTAATTATACAAAATAAGGGTATTTCGACTAAAAATTGACTTAGGAATAAAATATGTCCCTTTATTTCCACTTTTCATAGATTAAGGCAGTTATTATAATTATATTTAAAGAACAGTTAAAAGTGTTAAATTCAAATATTCATAACTAAAACATTTTTAATATAGGGATACACAGAAGATAAATTCGACTATAAATATTTATTGAAATATAAAAAGGTTTCCTATATAATGGTATTTTATATTTAATTTTTAAACATTAAATAATTAAATTCATTAATTACACAATGAGGATGCAGTAATTACCTTATTAATGAATAATAAAAACAATTGATGTTATAAATATCCAAATAAATATAAATTGAGTCTTTTGATGAATCAAACGAATTTTATAAGTTAATATGACATTTTATGGTGGATTAAATGAATTATTTTATAATTAATCAAATTTTTAGGATTTTAAAAGAAATCAAATACTAAATACTGTCAATATTTACATAAATGAGTTTTTAAAACAAATAATATATTATTAATTTAAATTAAAATCATAAAAATAAAAGGTTCATCCAGAGGATTTGATAAGGGTAAATATATCAATAATGAACCACTTGGGGTTCTCTTGGTAGTATACATTAAGTTTGTTAACAAAATAATATAAAAATACACGGAGACATGGTAAATGTCAAACTATTTAACTAAGAGTAAAATCTAAAAGATAAGTTTAATATGGTCGCCTATACCTATCTAAAAACTATTGGTTGAGATATTTTTGATGTATACCCAGTTTAACCTCTAAATTAATTATTTTGGATGCATTAAAAAATGAAAATGATTTTATTAAAAAATAATATTTCAAGATGTTTTTAAAGTGACCCTCACCTCTCTTATTAAAGGGCACTTCCACTTCTATCATAATCACAACTCCAAAGCCATCTTCCTAAGATAACCCCACCATAAATATTCTCCCAACTACACTCAATTATTCCTAGATTCCTTCCTTTAATCATAAATCAATCCTAAGGAGCCCTTTTGATCAAATCCAATGGAAGCACCCAAAGAAGAGGTATTTATTTCACCACCTCTTTCAAGTTCATTTATTCTTCCACATCCTTATTCATTGTTACAACATAAAAAAATAATATATCTATTACCTTATTAATACTGTGATGTTATTATAAATATGGTACAACCATATTCATTATTATATCCATCCTATGAATTACAAAGACACCATACTTATGTACGTACGACATACCATCTCCATGTCGTGGTGCAGTTTATTACTCAAACATGTCATTATTTGGATGAGTATAATAACGAGTATAACTGATTTAAATAATAAATATAACATGTTAATTACCCTTTATATATTTTATAACATCTAATTATGTATGATTTTATCTTCAATGGAATGGTTTTTTTGCTCGTGCGTACGTATGGATTATAGTCTCCATGAACGCGATGAGATTCATTCCCCATAATAACAATACAAGAATAAATTTAATTTTATGAATAAAAAGTAATGTTTATAAACATAATATCATTATTTATATTAATAAATTTAATATTATCCATAACAAACATGACTTACTTAATAAAACATATAAATAAAAAAAATCAGTTAACACTTGAAACGATGATACTAGTGAAATATTATTAGCAAAGCAATATTAGAAGATATTATATGATATTATATTTATCTATGTTGTTCATGTATAATTATAAAACAATTATTTTACTTTTATACAGGAGGTTAACATACCCTTGACCAAGGAAATTTACAAGGTAAGGGTTAATTCTACAATCTCGTCATTATCCTAGGTTGTTTATATGTGTGTATCTATTGGGACCACATTATCATCCACATCTGTGTTTCTTAACAATGTATTTCAAAACATTTTTAATATTTCTCAGACTATGGTTTGAAGTAAATTATACTATTTTTTTAATTTTTATAAATTTTTTATAAAGGAATCATTCCTTCATTTTCTAAACAAGGTACTTTACAACTTTTTTGACCAAATTTAGGAAAGAATATTTTTTAACATATACGGCAGGTGCGGCTATTTTCAAACGTTATAACACTTTTTAATCTTCCCTTATAATAAATATAAGAATATTTTCAAAATAAATGTTTTATTTTATAATTACATATCATTTAAATTATTTCAAAATAGAAAGAGATATTTTTCTCAAACTGTTTTGATTTCATCTATGTCTACATTCTTCGATGGATTTCACAATTGTTTGAAGTTGATTTTTTAGGATACAATCTTCGATATTATATTTACATTTTTGTGATATGTGTAATTGTAGATTTATTATTTTTATACCATACACGTTTTATGAATAATGTACCCACATTTTGTAAGCTAGTTTTAATACGAATGTTTATGTCATGTTTCATCCTTTTTATATGAGGAATGCATTGGACATAGTAAGTGACGTGTGGAGCCCACTATTGCTCCTCGATGTGTTGGTGGGTCTCATGAGAAAAACAAGTGTCTTGGCACAAGGCTTTGACAAAATCATATTTGTAGTCTTCACACAAGGCCTTGACAATGTGGTTATGATGTCTGGAATTATGCATTCCATTATTATGAAATTGTCTATTGATATTGAATGTGATTATTCAACTAGTAGAATATCCATGTGCATAGTTAAATGGAATTATTTGATTTATATTTTCCATATTATAATGTTGTTAATGTTTAAACGGATAATGTTTTAGTCTTATACATTACCTTAAATGTTTATGCTTATTTATGAATGTTTTTGTTATATTGTTTTCCTTACTGAAAATATAATCCCACCACTTTCTATGTTTTATTTTTCCTAGTATGTGAAGAAGTATTTTTTGGATGACCTATAGGGATATGATAAAGGGTATAAGTGTGTTCAAAGGTGATAAAATGTTGTTTTTGTTTTTATCTCATGATATAATATAAAACTTATGTTTGTATCAAGTACTACCAATGTAACTAAACTGATCAGTATATCAGGACATAATCCTTTGAGATGATTCTATTTTTATGTACTAATGCACCGACTCTGGGTAAATGGGTTTGAGTCATTATAGTTTCTATTAGAGGATGTTTAGAACAAATCTAGGAATCTAGATTTAGAAAAACACAAATTAGAAATGTAGATGAACTCCCCTAGAATAGATGAACTACCCTAGAAAAACACTGATTATAAACATTGAGGATTAGTATAGATGAACTCCCCTAGAATATTGGAAATGTATATGTTTTGTGATTTTTTTTAAAAAATACATCCATGTTTGGATACGACTAGGTAGATTTGGCTTTGGAATAGATGTACCAATGATTAAAAACTGTGACAAGAAGTATTGAGCTTGACTAGGTGTATCCTGGTACATGACAATAGGACTTACTGTAGTCTTGGTTAAGAATATCTTGTGGGATATGCATATGAATGTTCAAATTCTTTACAAACCATTATGAAGGATTTAGGAGTATATACCTTCTCAGTGAAATTATTTTTATGATTATAGATTATATCTATACATTATTCAATTTATATTATGTGTTTTACAAGTTTGGATTTATGTATTATGATTCATAAAATGATATAGTGTATGTTGTTGTTTAGAAATTGATCCTAGTGGAAGGAATAGAAAGTGTATCAACAAACGTATTGATGTATGGAATTCCCTCCAAGTCAAGATAATTGTAGTTGATCTGGTAAATAAACTAATGCTGATCAGCTTATCACCATAATGGGAAAACTCACTTAGGTTATGAATAATAACATTACCCGTATGGAGCACCCAGATCTACAACACACAAGATCAATGCTAGACAGCTACCAGAGGAAAAAACCACCATAATTTAATGATACTACAAATCCATTTGTTTCAGAGCAATGGATATGTTCCATAGAGAAAATATTTCTCAAATTGGGAAGTATCAAAACGGAAAATGTTTTCACAACATTTTATTACCTCACGGGAGATGCCGATCAATGGTGGTTGTTAATTAAAACGACAAAGGAGGATGAAGAATTATAATATAATGAATGGAGGAAGATTAAAATATTTTCCTAGAAAAATAATTTCCTCATGACCATCAAGAGGATATAGAAAAAAAATTCTGAGTCTGAGGCAAAAGGAGGATAAGAATGTCGTAAAGTATGATGCTAACATTACAAGGTTAGAAAGGAATACAACATATTATATATATGTAGTAGAGGGAGTAATATTAATCGATTCATTTATGGGTTAAAAACATTTCTCCATTGAGCATTGGTATCACAATTCTTATGATCATATGTAGATATTGTCTCGTGTGCTATTAAGACAGAAAATGAATTCTCAATGCCATAAACCATTAATTCCATGAAAGACAAGACGAGATATTCTAAACAGTCAAGAAATAGAAATAAGGTGATAATGGAAAAATTTGAATATCTATCTGGAGGTAAATATGGGAGAAAACATCGCAGTACTTACCTAAAAGGAATGGAAGTCTGTTACAAGTGTGGTGAAAAAGGCCAACAAGATCGTGATTACAAGGGAAAGAAAGAGGCTGTCACTATTGAATGATACAATTATAGAGAAAACTGGAATTATGCAAACGAATGTCCTAAGGGATCAGCAAACATACCTCAGAAAAGGAAAATGTATCATGGACAAGCTTATACAATCACAACTGCTAAGTTTGAAGCTCCAAAAGACGTGGTGGCATGTAATTTAAGGGTTTCCTCAAGTTTAGCCAATGATTTATTTGAGTCTACATCATCACATTGTTTCATATCTTCCCAGTTTTCTATGAAAAATAGATATTTCCAATTTAATTTAACAATGGAGTTGTCAATAAAAACATCTAAGGTAAGTATCGTTACAACAATGTTTTTTGAATCAGTTCCCATTAGGGCATATAAATCATCCTTTTCTGAAAATATCATCATCATACCCATGATTGAATTTTATATAATCCTCATTATTTATTGGAATTCAGACCATGATGTGAAGATCTATTTAAAGAAGAAGGAGGTTACAATTTTCGATGATGATAAGGAGTACCTTATCATTAGAGAAAAAACATCACCACCCTGTTTTAATAAAATCCATCCCCAGTAGCTTTATTTAATTAAATTATTGGGGAGTAAGTGAATTAAAAAATGATGGGTGAGGAAATGAATGTTAAAATAGAGGACATACCTATTGTGAAAAAATATGTTGATGTGTTTCTAGAAGATTTACCTAGAAACCCTCTAGAATGAGACATTGAGTTTTCTATAGATTTAATTCCTGTTTCAAGGCCCATATCAAAGACCCCTTATAGAATGGCCATTGTGAAATTAGTGGAACTAAATAAACCACTGTAGGAATTGATTAATAAAGGATTCATTCACCCTAGTTTTTTTCCATGGGGAGCCCCTATTCTTTTTGTTAAGAATAATGATGGATCCATGAGGATGTGAATTTACTAGAGGGAAATCAATGCTATAACAATAAAGAACTAGTATCACCTACTTCCCATTGAAGATTTATATTAAAAAAATCATGGACCCCAATATTTTTCATTGATTGACCTTTGATCTGAATATCATCATTTGTGTGTGAAGGAAGACATTCTGAAAACGACATTTAGGACAATGTACGACAAACGAGTTTACAGTAATTCCTTTTGGACTAACTATTTCACCCTCAGTTTAAAAATATATAATGAATATAGTTTTCAAGTAATATCTTGAGGAAATTTTAGTGGCATTTATTGATGATATATTGGTTTACTCAAAATGATACAAAGATCATGAAAGTCACTTGCGTTCTATTCTAAAAACCCTCAAAATAAATGAATTGTATGGGATGTTTAACATGTGTGAATTCTGTCTTCAAGAGATTTATTTTCTTGGCCATATTATCCCTATGTATAGAATCTCTATTGAACCATCAAAGAACAAGGAAATCCCAGAATGTCCAGCACTAACAAGTATAACTGAGATATGCAGTTTTATTGGTATAGTAGGTTATTATCCACTCTTCGTCCATAATTTTGTTCGATTGGATAACCCATTAACCATGCTCACATGTAATGGGGTTAACTTTATTTCGAAAAAAGAATGTGGAGAATTTTTTGAATAACTGAGAGATGATTAGTCAATCTTATATATTGACTATACGATCAGATAATGATAAGATTGATTTTTATATCGATGCTTAAAATAAAATACTTGGTTGTGTCCTTATGAAAAATGATAGAGTTATTTCCTAGGCATCATGGAAGCTAAAAATTATTTAACAAAAATATCCCACTCATGATCTTGAGTTAGCATTAGTTTTATTTTCATGAATAATTTAGAGGCACTATCACTATGGTGAACAATGTGAGATGTATACCGATCACAAGATCTTGAAATATATTTTCTCACAAAAATAACACAACATGAGGCAAAGGAGATGGCTCAAGCTACTCAAGGATTATGATTGCACTATACACTATCACCCATGAGTGGAAAATAATGATGCATATTCTTTGAGTAAAAAGAATCATGTAGTTTTGAACAAAATGGGAATCTAAAGGAATCCTATGCTCATTGATCAAGTATATATGCATATTGAAATAATAATGGAAGGTGAAACATCAATACATTTTTAAATAGTTTCCAAACCATCTGTACTAGAAAGGATAGAAATTTATCAGATTGATGATGAAGAGTTTTATAATAAAATTTACGCTTTTCATGATTGGAGATTGATCGACTTCTTATATAAGGTTTGAATTATGAAATTTGGGAAAAGACATTGTGTTCCTGACATTCCTGATCTAAAAAGGGACTTATTGGATGATTCACATAACTCCAATTTCTATATACACTCTGGCAGCACTAAAATTTATAGGGATATGAAGGATCATTTTTTATGGGACAACATGAAAAGGTAGATTATTGATTTTGTGTCAAGATGTATGGGTTTTCAACAAGTAAAGGCTAGAAGAAAACATCCTAGAGGAGTCATGAAACCTCTTACCATACCTGAGTAGAAATTGTATGATATTACGATGGATTTATTCATGGGGATACTGAAGACTCCTAAATGGAATGAAGCAATATGGGTCCTTGTTGATCGTCTTACCAAGTCATCACATTTTCCTACTATAATAAAAGATATAAACATAAATGTTTAACCATACAATATATTAATGAAGTTGAAAGACATCATAGAGTACCGTTATTGATAGTTTTTGATTATGATCCCCATTTTACATCAGGATTATGGAAAAGTCTTCATAAGGCCCTAGATATTGATCATTGTTTCAACACTTCCTCCCCCCCTCAAACTGATGGAAAAACAGAACAGACTATTCAAACCTTAGAACTCATGTTGAGATCTTTCTCACTTAATATTCAACGTAAGTGGGATCAGTATTTACCTCTGGTGGAATTTTCTATAACAATAGCTTCCATTCAAGTATTCAAATGGCAATATGTGAAGCATTATATGGGAAAATATTTTCCACACTAACTTGTTGGGATGATGTTTGTGAAAGAAAACTCATAGGCCAAGATCATATTGGGGAAACAATGAAAGAGGTAAAGGTTATCCAAACCCACATCAAAGTAGCTCAAAGTAGGAAAAGCAGCTATGCCGATAATAGAAGGAAGGATTTGGAGATGCAAGTAGGAGATCATGTTTCCATGAAAGTATCTCCATGGTAGGATGATATACAGTTTGGTTTGAAGGGTAAATTATGTCCTAGGTACATCCAATCATTCAAAATATGATAAATAATTGGATTTGTAGCTTATCGTTTTGCATTGAAACCATGTATCTCCAAAGATCATGATTTGTTCCATGTATCACTATTGAGAAAATACATGCCTCACCAAACGTGTGTACTCACCTATGAAGAAATAAAACTGGAACCCAACCTGTATTATTGCGAAGAGCCTATCATAATTCTTCGTACTAGAGAACAAGTGTTGATAAACAAGACAGCTAGTCTGGTGAAATTTCTATAGAGAAACCATAAGATGGAAGAGGCGAAATTGGAACCTCAGATACTTATGATGAAGAAGAAACCAAATATTTTTGTACAATTGTATTCTTGAAATTTTGAGGATGAAATTATTTAAAAGTGGGAAGAATGTAACATCCCAAGCTTCCACAACATGCATCTCTTTGTATAATACAACAGCTTCTGTTGTACGCAACATCAAGTTCTAACACACCATGAACAAAAAAACTAGTGGTTATGAATAGTAATACCCACTATTTGAAACATTATAAATTTTATATTTCAAAATGGACATCATTTTTGGATTTTTAATATTAAAATTACCTTACGGTGAGTTTTTGGTATATTTTTGTAAACATTGAATTTTTGATGAATAGTGAAAAACACTACGTTATTGTTTAAAACTGACTTTTTTATTTAAATATTTTATTATTTTATTTAAATTTATTATAGGTAAAAATAGATACATAATACATATATATGTTCAATGTTATTAATTGGAGTTTTTTTATAATAATATTAGATATCTAAAATTTTATTGAACTTTATATCGTCTTTTACCCACCTTCTAGGAACCTTTGCAAATTCACATAAAACGAAATTTTAATGCTTCTATGAAATGAATTTAAAAAATTAAAGAGACATGGTTTACATCAGTAAGTATATTGTGGTTCAATATTATGAAAATAATTTTTTTTATAAATAGTAACATTTGACTTTTATTTACCACAGTTAAAAGTAAATTAGGTAATTAAAGTTAAAAATAATATTTTAATTACCCTAAAATAGGTACTAATTATATTGGATAAGTTAATTTCAAACAATAACAATTTATAATAAAATATCATCTTTTGGGTCCACTTTGTTTAGATGAGGACATTTATTATTATTTTCATTAATGAATTGTTAAAAGTGTTAAATTAAAATATTCATAACTAAAACATTTTAAATATAGGGTTACACATACGATAAATTCAACTATAAATATTAAATATAAAGATAAAAATATTTCCTTAATAATGGTATTTTATTTATGATTTTTAGACATTACACAATTAAATTTAGTTATGACACAATGAAGATGAAATAATTAACTTATTAGTGAAAGATTAAAATAATTAATATTACAAATATCCAAGTAAATGTAAATTGAGACATTTGATGAACTAAAAGACTTTTATAGTTTAATATGACATGTTAGGTTTAATTAAATGAATTTTCTTATAAGTAATCAAGTCGTTAAGACTTTTAAAAAATCAAATACTAGATAGTATCAAATTTGACATAAATGAGTTCTTAAAAAATACTATATTATTAATTGATATAATAATCCAAGAAATTAAATATTAGAGAAATGACTTTTATAAGGTTATATATATCAATAATAATCCACTTGGGGTATGTTTTCAAGTTTATATTATGTTTATTAATCATATAATAGAAAAATACAAGGAGACATGGTAAATGTCAAACTATTTAATTTAGTGTTAATTATAAAAGATAATGTTAATATGGTGAAATTATCCTATCTATAATATATTGGTTGAGAGATTTTAGACACATCACCACCATTGCATCAAAATAAATCTTTTTTGGAGCCATTAGAAACCCAAAATAATTTTATTATTAAATAATATTTTAAACATTTCTTAAAGTGATTGTCACCTCTCTAAAAAAAGGCACCTCCCCTTCTCACAAAATTACACATCCAATGAAATTTGGATCGGCCAAACCGAACCCAAATATCCTACCAACTACCCTTAATTAATCAAATACATATTCCATTTATCATAGAACCAACCTAATGTGCCATTTTGATCGAATCAAAAGGAAGAACCCGAAGAAGAGTTAATAATTTCACCATCTCTTTCATGTTATTTTCTTCTTCCACATCCACTTTCATTGTTATTACCATACCAAAATAAAAACTCTATTACTTTATTCATACAATTATGTTATTATAAATATGGTTCAACCGTATTCATTATTATATCCATCTTATGAATGAAAAAGTCACCATACGCGCATACGTACGGCTTACCGTCTCCACGTTAGGGTGTAGTTTATTATTCAAACACTTCATTATTTTGATGGGTTTAATAACGAGTATAACTGATGTAAATTACAAATATTACATGTTATGTTTTTTTATATATGGTATACCATCCAATTACATACAATTCCACCATCAATAGAATGGTATTGTCTCTCATGCTTACGTATGGATTACAGTCTCTACGAACGTGATGAGATTCATTCCTCATCGTAACCATTAAAAAATAATTTTTTGATGAAAAAATAATTCTTAATAACATAATATCATTTTGAATATTAATAAAATATATCTTATGCATAAAAAACATGATTTACATAAAAAACATATAATGGAAAATGAATCAGTTCACACCTAAAATGATTATACTAATAAAATATTATTAACAAATATCATATATGATATCTTATTTATATTCATGGTTTTCTATAATTTAATAAAAATTATTTAAATACTATAAAAAAGGTTAATGTACCCTATACCAAAGAACAGAACAAGGTAAGGGTTAATTATATGATCTTTTCATTATCAGAGTTTGTTTATAAGTGAATATCTACTGGGGAAACTTTATCATCCACATGTTGGATTAATTAAAATGCGTTTCAAAACATTTTTAATATTTCCTTGACTAGGTTTTATAGTCATTTATATCATTGTTTTAATTTTTTAAAAAAAATTATAAATTAATCTCTACCTTTTTTTTCCAATCAATGTATTTTATAAACTTTTCAACAAAATTATGGAAAGAATGTTTTTTAACATATACGGTGGGTGTAGCTGTTATCTTCCGTTATAACACCTTTGAAGCTTCCCTTACAAGATTAAAAGAATATTTTCAAAATAAATGTTTTCTTTTATAATTTCATAACATTTCAATGATTTCAAAATAGAAAGAGATATTTCTCTCAATCATTTTTTATTTTATCTATGTCCACATTCATTGATGTATTTTACAATTGTAGGAAGTTGATTTATTTTGATAAAATCTTCCATATTGTATCGATGGTTTTTTGATATGTTTGACTGTGGATGTGTAATTTTAATACCATTCATGTTTTATGGATAATTTATTAACATTTCATATGCTAGTTTTAATATGAATGTTTATGTTCTGTTTCAGCCTTTTCATATGAGGTGTACATTGGATATAGTATGTGATGGGTGGAGCCCGCTATAGCTCCTCGATGCCTCGGTAGGTCACATGAGACAAACAAGGGTCTTGGCATAAGGCCTTCACAAAATCTTATTTGTAGTCTTGCATGAGGCCAAGACTATAAGGTTATGAGGTCTAACATTATGCATTCCGTCATTATGAAATTGGATATTGATATTGCATGTGATTATTCTACTAGTAAAATATCCATGTGAATAAGTAAATTGAATTATTTGATTTATATTATCAATATTATACTAATGATTAAGTTTAAGAGTTTAAATTTTTAGTCTTATACATTTCATTAAATGTTTATGTTTATCTATGTACATTTCCACTATATTGTTATCCTTACATAGAAAATGAGATCACCCCTTTATATGTTTTATTTTTTCTAGGATGTGAAGAAGTATTTAATGGTTTACATGCAGGGATAGGCTAAGGGATATATGTGTGTTCAATGGGGACAACATTTTGTTGTTGTTTTTATCTCATGATGTAATGTAAAAATTTTGTTTGTATCTAGTAATTTCAAAGCTACTAAACTGATTGGTCTTTCAGAACATGATCTATTGTGTTCGTGCTAATGTTATTTAATAATGCACCAACTCTGGGTAACTAGGGTCAGAGCATTACAGTTGGTTTTAGTGGATGTTTAGTAAAAACCATTGAAGCTAGATTTAGAAAAACATTGATTATAAAACATTACCCTAAGATAAACATTGAGTATTAGTATACAATAAATACCTAGAATATTGGTAATGTAGATATTTTTTATTTTCAATGTAATAAATATCTCTTTGGATACGATCTGGTAGTGGAGGTTTTGGCAGAAAAGTAACTAGGAGTGAAAACTCCAACAAGGTGTTTTGGGCTTGACTCGGGATATCCCGGTACATGACAACAAGCCTTGCTCCCATCTGGGTTATGACACTCTTGGGGTATATTCTTAAGAAAATTCACATATTCAATACAAAACATGATAAAGGATTTACGAGTATATACATCTCTAAAGAAAATATTTTTTTAATTATGAAATATATCCATAAACTATTAAATTTATGTTAAGTGTTTAAGAAGATTGAAAATATAAATTGTGATTCATAAAAAAAATCTAGTGTGTGACATTATTTATAAATGTAAAGTAGAGGAAACAATGGAAACTATATCAATTGTTGTAATCCATGTAGGGATTTCTCTCCAACTCAAGATACTTATTGTGGAGATAGTGATGCAACTGCTGATGATCATCATATCACCATACTAGGACAACTCACTCATGTTATGAACAATATACTTAACCGTAAGAAGCACCCTTATCCACAACACGGAGGATCAATGTTAGACTGCTTTATGAGTTAAAAACCAACAATATTAAATGGGACTACAAATCCATTTTTAGTGTAGGAATGGATATGTTTCATAGAGAAAATATTTCTTACTTTGGGGTGTACTGAATGGGAAAAAGTTGTCATGGCGGTTTATAAATTCCTTGTAGATGCATATCAATGGTGATAATTAATTGAATAGAAAAATTTGGATGAATAAATACCAAATATGGAATAGAGGTAGTCGAAGATATTTTATTTGAAAAATACTTTCCTCATGACCATAAAGTGAATATTGAAATATAATTTTTGTGTCCATGGAAAAAGGTGGATTAGAATGTCGTAAAGTATGAGTATATCTTTACAAAGTTGGCAAGGAATGTAGAAAATTATATATGTAACTCATTGAGTTATATTTATCGATTCATTTATGGGTTAAAACCATTATTCTATCGAGCATTGTTATCATAATCCTTCTCATCATACGAAGATATTGTCTCATGTGGTATCAGGATAGAAAATGAATTCTCTATGTCTTATGAATTTAGAGAAAATAAAAGGGAAGAAGAGATATGTTGAACACATTGGAAATGGAAATAATTGGAAGAAGAGAAAATTTGAATATCCATATTGTAGAAAATGTGGGAAGAAATACCATGGTACATGCTTAAAATGAATGGGTGTTTATTACGAGTGTGGTGAAAAATGCAACCAAACATGAGATTGCAATGGAATAAAAGTGGTTGTCTATGTTGAATGCGACAATTATAGAAAAAAGGGGCATTATGAAAACAAATGTCCAAAGAGACATTGAAAACATGCCTCAAAAAGGGTAAGGGAGCAAGTACATGCTTATACGATTAAAACTAATAATGTTAAAGCTCTGAAAGATGTGGTGGCAGGTAATTTAAGAGATTCTTCATGTTTATCCAATACTTTATTTGATTTCGGATCATCGCATTGTTATATATCTTCCCAATTTTCTATGAAAATTAGATATTACCAATTTGATTTTACAAGGGAGTATTCACCCAAAAATCCTAAGGGAAGTATTGTAACACCCTGACCCCAGAAGCCCAGAGTCTGTGCATTATTTTAATACAATGGAATGATATAAGGAATCATGTCCCGAAAGTCCAATCAGATTAGTATCCTTGGAATTAATATATATATTCATAAGTTTTACATTTCATCATGATATAAAAACATCAAAAAAATTATTTCCCCTTTTTGAAACACTTATACCCTTAGCCAACCCCTACAGGTTTACCATAAAATACTTTTTCACATCCTAGGAAAAATAAAACATAGAAAGGGGTGAGCTCAAATGCTCAGTAATAATAAAAAAATAGCAAAAACATTTATAAATAAGCTCAAATATTTAATGAAATATATATGACTAAAACAAAATCATTTTTCACATAAACATCATAATAATATGAAAAATATAAAATCAAATAATTCCATTTACTTATTCACTTGGATATTCTATAAAACTAATAATCACATGAAATATCCATATCTACTTTCATAATTATAGAATGCATAACACCAAACATCATAACCACATTGTCAAGGCCTTGTTCTAAGACTAGAAATAAGATTTTGTCAAGGCCTTTTTCCAAGACACTAGTTTGTCTCATGAGACCTACTGATGCATCTTGGAGATATAGCAGGCTCCACCCATCACACACTAAGTCCAATGCATTCATCGTATAAAAAATTTTAAACATAACATCAACATCTGTATTAAAACTAGCATAAGAAATGTCAATAATTTATCTATAAACCATGAGTGGTATAAAAATGACACATTCATATCCAAACATATCACAAAACATTTAATAGATATTGAATATTTGTATCATAAAAAATCGTCATTGATCAAGAATAATATCTCTTAATTAATGTTGACATAATTCAAAATGATTAGTGAAAATCTTTGAGAGAAATATCCCTTTTTCATGAAATCATTTAAAAGTCATAAAATTTATAAAGAAGGTCTTTTAAATGATATTATTTAATCAAAGTGTCCCATACTGCTTGGAATCTTTTCAATGGAATAAACATTTTAAAACATTCATGTCCATATAATAAAAATCCTTAAATCCATTTTGAAAACATGGACATTAATTAGATTGGTTTAGAAGAATAAAACTTTATAACATTTAAAATGATGTTTTTGTAAAAAATTACTTTAAAAATAATCCCTTTGAAAATACTTTTTTGAAACATGGGCATGGATAATAAATATTTCCTTGTAGATACCTATGTAAAAAACCTCAAATAAAATTGATATTGTGAAATGAACCCTTTTTTTCACTTTCCTTTCATTGAGGGTACGTTTAACCTCCTATATAATGCACATAGTATGTTATTAAATTATACCAGAACCATATTAATATATATTATGTCATACATGATTCATTTATAACTTTATTCTATCCATTTAATAATGATTTCCATGTAAAATTAAAATTTTGGGTAATAATCTCTTTCTTAATCGTACATGTTTTAACTTATTATTCTTGATCGTACCATTTAGATCATCATTTAAATACTTTCAGAATATAAAACATGATATTTATATCATATATTTTTAGAATAAAAATATTTATTATTGATATATATATGAAATGGAATGCATTGTTTATGGAGACGGTAGGTAGTACGCACACATAAAAACTGTTTCTGTTTCCATATCATATTGAACAGAAGTAAATGAATAAGATATATGTAAGTACAAAAATACACACACACACACACACAGATATATATATATATCTTCAGTATCATTATTGTATCATATATTACAAAATTATTAATAATATAAATGTTTATACTCACAGTTGAATGGTGAACGTTGGAATGAATCTCATCGCGTCGTGGAGACGGTAATCCGTATGTTTACACGAGCGACAATATAATTATATTGATGGTGAAATATTATGTAAATGAATGGTATATCTTATATAAATAATAATTAACATGATATATTTATTATTTAAATCAGTTATACACATTATTATACCCATCCAAATAATGTAGTGTTTGTATAACAAACTGCACCCCGACGTGGAGACGGTAAGCCGTACGTACACACGTATGGTGACTTTGTCATTTATAGGATTGATGGAATAACCAATATGGTTATACCATATTTATTGTAACATTTCAGTATTTAGTATTTAATGGATTTATTATTTTGTTATGGAAATAACAAATAAATAGTAAGTGGAAGAAGAAAATAACATGAAAGAGGGTGGCGAAATCATTACCTCTTCTTCGGGTGTTTCCTTTTTATTTGATCAAAAGGGATCCATAGGTTTGCATTATGATAAATTTAAGGAATCTAGGTTGATGTGATGGATGTTGGGAGGATATTTGGGATGGTTTTGGGTGAGCCAAATGGCTTTGGAGGTGTCATTTTTAGATAAGGTGAAGTGCACTTTTATAAGAGGGGTGAGGGTCACTTTAGGAAAAGAATAAAATATTAATTTATTATACAATAATATTTAGATTATAATGGCTCCATATGAATTTATTCTGAGAAAAAGGTGGTTATGGGTCTAAATCCTCTCAGCCAATAGATTTTAGACAAGTTAAGGTTACCATTTTTAGCATAATCTTTTAGATTTAACTCTTAGTTAAATAGTTTAACTTTTACCGTGTATTCTAGTATTCCTACACTATATGTTTAATAAACTTATTCTAAAAATATACGAGAACCTCAATTAGTTCATTAATAAGATATATTCTATTATTTAAGTCATCGGATAGAACGATTTATTTTTATTAATATTATATCAACCAATAATATATTATTTGTTTTAAAAAATAATTAATGTCAATTTTTAGACTATTTGGAATTTTGTTTTTGTGAACGTCATAAAAACATTATCACTTAGTAAATAATTTATCTAATCAGCTCTAAAATTTCATATTAACCTATAAATTTTTTTTAATTCCTCTAAAGTATAAATTTACATTTATTTGGATATTTATAATATCAATTATTTGAATATTTCATTAATAATGTAATTACTACATCATCATTGTGTCATAAATAAATTTAATTATAAAATGTCTAAAAATTATTAATAAAATACTAATATTTAGGATATAGTTTCATATTTCTAATGAATATTTATAGTCGATCTTTTATATTTTGTAACACTTTATTAAAAATTGTTTAGTTATTAGAAATTGAAATTAACACTTTTAACTCTTCTTTAAAAATAATAATAATAAATGTCCTAATCTAATACAAGTGGACCAAAGAGGATCAAATATTATTCCTAAGGTTGGTTTTAATAGAATTAAACTTATCCAATATAATTATGAAAAGTTTTATGATAATTATAATATTATTTTACCCTTAATTACCCTATTTACTTTTAACTGCGGTAAAAAAATGTTAAAAGATACTATTAAAAAAAATTATTTTTATCCTATTGAACCACATTTTACATAATGATGTAAACTGTGTCTCTTGTATTTGTAAAATTCAACTCATAGAATTAGTAAAATTACATTCTATACAAATTTTTAAATACTTTAGAATGTGAGTAAAATAATGTAAAACGTTCAATAAAATTTTATATATCAAAATAAATTCTAAAATGACTTAAATGAATTAAATTGAACTTATATAGATATTATACATCTATTCTGACTTAAAAATTAATTTAAATAAAATTAATACTTATTTAAATAAAAAGTTTGTTTCAAATAATAACCAAGTGTTTTTCACTATTCATCAAAAATTGAAAGTTTTCATAAAAATACTAAATCTTCACCCTAAGATAATTTTGATATTATAAATTCAAAAAGTAAGTATATTTTTGCAAATTCAAAACATATAAGTTTCATTTATTAATTTAAAATTAATTCCCATTGTTATAACAAAAAAGCATTTTTTTTAAAAGTAAAAACTATAAAAAGATTGACATGTGTTTATGTCAAATTTAAATTTTAAATTATTGTAATGACCTAAATTGTATTTAATGATAAACATATAATATAATTATACATAAAAACTATTAAAATTTGAAATTAAACACTATAAATTATTTTGGTTAAAAAAAAATTCAATATAAATTTAGTATTTCTCACTATTCACCCTAATATGAAGGTTATCAGAAAAACATCAAAAATTTATCAAAACTAAATTTTTTTGTCCCGATTCTAAATAAGAATTTTATTTTGTGTTGTTGAATATATAAAAGTGTCAAAATTGGATTTAAAATGTGTTAGCCATTAAAAAGATGTAAAATGGTATTTTCTGAAATATACTTCTTTTATCTGAAAAAACGAATTTTATCTAATACTATGTCTAAGAAACATATAATATTGATGTTGAATTTTATATGGAATATATAAAATTCAAAATGCAGATAATACTATTCATAACCACTTTTGAACAGCTATTTTGAGAAGTCATGGTGTGCTCGAACTCGGTGTTGTGTGTAGCGCAAGTTATTGATTTTTTTTTCAAGAAATAGAATACTATGAAATATTTGGGGGTTACGTTATCCACTAATTCAATAAATTGCATCATCTCACTTTGAAATTATTATTCTAAAATAAAAAGTTAAAAATAGAGAAATACCATTGTGGAAAACCCACATAAAATTTAGGTTAATAAAATATGGTCTTAATAAGAGGGAAATGTAAATGAAAAATTCACCCCAAGATTATGATTTCGATTAAAAGTAATTTAGTGGAAATTAGAGACACATAATTGGAGGGAAAAAAATAATTTATATGTAGTGATCGAGGTCATTAATCGCAAAAAAGTGTAAAATTGAGGGACACAAAGCCATCATTCTATGATGATTTAAAATATCATCAGTCCAAAAAAATGTAAGGTATTAGGATAACAAGTTTTTGGTTTTAAGATACCTTACATAATGTTTAAGAAATAATTTATTTATAGAATAAGAGGAAAAAATATACTTCATAAGTAGAGTTTCTTCCTTCAACTAATTCTTACCACAAAATCATCTTTCACTCCAAAAGATAATAGAATTCAGAAATATTCTATTTATCGTAATTGTATAGTGTTCACAAAATAGTGAATTTATAATTCATTTGTCCTAAAAACTACATTATAAAAACTAGGTCATCAAGTATGCTAGTGGTAGGTGATCCACCCTTGTCACCCTTCGGTTACGGGTTCATGTCTCACGGCTTGGACGGACACAACTGGTTGTCACCCAACCTCTAGGTTGTCCTTTTTATGACAATCCGAAAATAATATCGAGAAATTATTTAACCATAACAATATTATCCAACGTCAAACTTAATTGATTCCTACCTTAAGAATTATCCAAAATAATTCTATCCAAACTCATAGTGCAAAATTTATAAGGATGGTAAACACAATGAAGATCCTTTTTCCACATAATAACATGTGAATAACATCATCATGTATTCTTTAAAAACACTATAACACCCTCAATTACCACAAAACCTCATTGATTACATCCATGCTCCCTTATTCCTTAGAGAATACTAGATATACTCATTCTGTCCAAAAATTTTGTAAACTCTAACAATGATGGACTATACAAATCATTAATCAGTTTTAAGGTATTCAAGAATATCCAATATAATTTATCCAAATCATTCATATATAATTCCAAAATCACTACCTCAGTATCTAAACCATATCATAGTTTATTTTTCTCTCTAGAATATATATTCCGAAAAAAATTAACCTACTATTGAGTTACTTTTTTGGGTTCCACACAACATCATGTTCTTAATGAAATAATACTGCAGTACAATCCTTATATACTTTATTATTCTTATAACATTTACATCATCAATACAATACTCAAATGACCCAATAAATTAAAAACAACAGAACTCTAATAATTCCTCTTCATCTTTTATAGTGCCATTACTTGATTATTAAACAGTAGCATCATTTGGGGTATACTCTGATGATTTTGACATTGATTCACATAGTGTCTCTACTATTTTTAGATTTAGAATTGTACATTTGAATATTTTTTCTTACCCTTTCAATCATGTACTTAGTGTTATTTTTTTCCAAACCTATAACAAACTCCCATTCCCTTCAAACATTTACCAAGGTGATTCTTTACAAAGTTACCACATACGGTAAAATCCTTCTTTCCCCTCTTCCCTTTATCCACCTTTCCCTCTTCCATCATTTTATTCTCTTCCTTCCCTTCTATGTCATAGGACTCAGAATGTTCTTTACAAGTCTTATTAACACATGATACTATTTCATCATATGATAATAATAGGTGTGAGACTATTATACTTTTAAATTATGGCTTAATACCATGAAATAGATGATCCTTTTTAATATTACGATCATGGGTATTGTTGGAATTCACATTCGTTCTACTAGGTTCCTTTTTTGAACAATGACATATAATAGGTTAGTTTATGAATCACACTGCATAATTCCAAAAAATTTAAGATACCAAACGTAAATTTAAAATATTATGCATATAATATATAATCATAAAATGTTTTCTTTGAGGTAGTATTTACTTCCAAATCCATAATAATGGTTGTAATAAAAATTTGAATTATCCAAATCATATCCCGTCAGAGTGTCATAACCAAGTGTGTAGTAAGTCCCGTTGTCGTGAAAAAGTTTTCATTCAATTCTATCTTAATGTGGTGTTTTCGGTTTTTACCCCTTGGTACATATGTGCAAAAGCCGCCTCTACCTACTCATATCCAGAAAAGGATATATTTCTTTGGAAACACAGAAAATCTAAATAGTACCAAAATTCTAGAAATTCTTTTTATACTAATCCTAAAAGTCTATATTAGGGTAGTTTTCTCTAACAGGTGTTTTTCTAAATCAAGTTACCATGGTTTGTACTATACATTCTCTAATACGAACTGTAACACCCCAACCTCAATTACCCAGATTTATTGCATTATTTTATTACATTGGAATGATAAAAAGAAACATGTCCCAAAAGACCAATCAACTTAGTAGCCTAGGAAGTACTAGATACATTCATAAGTTTTACATTACAGCATGAAATAAATACATCAACAAAATTTTTTCCCCTTTGGAACTCACTTTTATCTTTATCCTATCACTACTGGTAAACCATAAAATACTTCTTCACATCTTGGGAATAATAATCTATAGAAAGGGGTGAGCTGAGATGCTCAGTATAGATTAAAATATAGCTGAATCTTTTATAAATAAGAATAAACATTTAAAGAAATGTATAACAATAAAACAAAATCCGTTTAAAATAAAAGTTCAGCATAATATGGCCAATATAAAAATCAAATATTTCCATTTACATGTTCACATTGATATTCTACAAGTCTAATAATCACATGAAATATAAATATCCACATTCATAATGATGGAATGCATAATTCCAGACATCATAAACACATAGTCAAGGCCTTCTTTCAAGTCTAAAAATAAGATTTTTTCAAGGTCATGTGTCAAGACACTAGTTTTTCTAATGAGACCTACCGATGCATCGAGGAGATATAGTGGGTTCCACCCATCACTTAATAAGTCCAATGCATCCCTCATATGAAAAGGTATAAATTTGACATAAACATTCGTAATTAAAATAGCATATTAAATGTCAATAATTTATCCATAAGCCATGAATGGTACAAAAATAACACATTCAGAGTAAAACATATCACAAAACCTTAAATACCTATGGATTATTTGTATCATAATAAATCAACCTCGATCAATAATAATATCTCATAAAGGATGTTGAAATAGTTGAAAATGACCAGTAAAAATCATTGAGAGAAATATCCCTTTTTCATGAAAACATTTAAAAGTCACATAATTTATAATAGAAGTCATTTAAAATATAGTTTTGAATCAAAGTGTCCCATACCACTTTAAAACATCAAAAACGAATTAATAGTTTAAAACATTTATGTTCATATAAATAAATCCTTAAACCCATTTTGAAAACCTGGACATTATTGATAAATGTTTAGATGAATAAATCTTTAAAACATTTAAAATGATGTTTTAGTAAAAAAAGGTCCTATAAAAAGAATCCCATTGAATACACTTTTTTGAAACATGAACGTGGATAATAAATATTTCCCATTAGATACTTGCATAAAAACAACCTTAGATAACAATGAGACTGTCAAATTAACCCTTATCTTGAAATTTACTTTGGTAGAGGGTATGTTTAACCTCTTGTATAATGAAAATAATATGTTATTAAATTATACCATAACCATATTAATATTTTTTTATATCATGAAAGATTCATTTATGACATTATACTACCCATTTAATAATGATTTCAATGTTAAATTAACATTTTGGGTAATAATCACTTTCTTAATCGTATGTTTTTTAACATGTTATTTTTAATAATATCATTTAGATCATGATTTAAATAACTCTAGAACATAAACCTTGATTTATATATCATATATATTTAGAATAAAAATATTTATAACATATTGATATATGAAATGGAAGTCACTGTTTATGGAGACGGTGGGTCGTATGTACACGTAAATGCGGTTTCCGTTTTCATATCGTATTGAACGAATGTAAGTGAATAAGATATATGTATGTACATACATACATATATATATATATAACCATTTGAATTATTATTTCATACATTACATACTTATAAATAATTTATATTTTTATAATCATCATTGAATGGTGAACGTGGGAATGGATCTAAACACGTTTTGCAGATGATACTCCATACGTATGCACGAGCGACAATGTCATTATATTGATGGAGAAAACATATTTAATTTGATGGTATAACTTATATAAATAATAATTAACATGTTATATTTATTATTTAAATCAGTTATACTTGTTATTATACCCATCCAAATAATTAAGTGTTTGAATAACAAACTACACCACGACGTGGAGACTGTAAGCACTATGTACCAACATATGGTGACTTTGTCATTTATAGGATTGATAGAATAAAGAGTATAGTTGTACCATATTTATAGTAACCTCATAGTATGTATTATGTAATAGAGTTATTATTTTGGTATGTAAATAAAAAATAAATAGGAAGTGGATGAAGAAAATAACTTGAATGATGGTGGTGAAGTTATTACCTCTTCTTCGGGTATTTGTTTCAGTTAATCAAAAGGGATATGTCTGTTTGCATCCTGATAAATGTAAGTAATCCAAGATTATTTTAGGGAAGTTGGGAGGATATTTTTTAACTGTTTTTCTGAGACAAATGGCCTTGGAGGTGTGATTTTGAGAGAAGGGAAGTGCCTTTTTATAAGAGGGGTGAGGGTCACTTTAGGAAATGATTAAAATATTAATATATTATACAATAATATTCAGTTTATAACAGATCTATATAAATTTATTTCAATACTTAGGTGGTTATGGGTTGAAATAATTTCATACAATAGGTTTTAGTCAAGTTTAGGTTACCATTTTCACCTTATCTTTTAGATTTAACTCTTAGTAAAATAGTTTAACATTTACTGTGTCGTCTTGTATTCTTACAGTATATGGTTAATAAAAATACTATAAACCTCAATGAGAACCTCATGAAGTTCATTAATGTCATATATAATACTATTTATTTTTTTTCAAAACAATAGATTTTTAGGAATATTATATCAACCAATAATATAGTATTTATTTTAAAAAATAATTTATGTCAATTTTGACACTATTTGGTATTTTGTTTTTTTAAGTCATAAAAACCTTATAAATTCAAAAAAAATCATTTAATAAACCCTAAAATGACATATTAACATATAAATTTACTGTAATTCATCAGAAGTCTCAATTTAAATTAATATAGATATTAATAATTTCAATTATTTTAATATTTCATTAATAGGGTTATTACTGCAGCATCATTGTGTCATAAATATATTAAGTTGTTAAATGTATAAAAATTATAATTAAAATAGTATTATGTAAGAATTTATTTTATCTTTTTAATTAATATTTATAGTCTAGTTTATATTGTGTGTAACTCTATATTAAAAATAGTTTTTTATTAAACATTGAATTTAACACTTTTAACTCTTCATTAAAAATAATAATAATAAATGTCCTAATATAATCCTTGTGGACCAAAGAGGTTAATATTTTATTCCTAGGGTTGTTTGTAGTCTAATTACAATTATCCCATCGATCAATGACATGGGTCTGGGTAATTATAACATCATTTTACCCTTAATTACCCTATTAAATTTTAACTGCGTTCAAAAAAACACAAAATTTACTATTCACCAGTAATTATTTTCATCTTATTGAACCACATTTTACTTAAATATATAAACTGTGTTTCTTGGATTTTTGATATTCAGCTCATAGTAGTGGTAAAATTATATTTATTCAAATTTTTAAATGCTTTAAGAAGGTCGGTAAAAGAATGTAAAAAGTTCAAAAAAATTTATATATCTAAAAATATTATAAAATGACTCCAATGTATTACATTGAACTTGTATAGGTATCATAAATATATTTTGACTTAAAATAAATTAAAATAAAATAAATAATTACTTAAATAAAAATTCGATTTTATATAATAACATTGTGTTTTTCACTATTCATCAAAAAATTTAATTTTTTCAGGAAAATGCTAAACATTCACCCTATGATAATTTTGATATTATGAATTAAAAAATGATATCTATTTTTCCAAATTCAAAACATATAAGTTTTATTTATTAATTTAAAATTATTTCTCATTGTCATAACCAAAAAGCGGGGTTTTAAAAAGTTAAAACTATCAAATGATTGACTGTGTTTATGTCAAATTTAAATGTGAAATTACATACAATGACCAGAATTGTATTGAATGATAATAATATAATCTAGTTATACTTATAAAACATTCAAATGTATAATTGAACACTATAAATTATTTTGATAAAAAATTTTGTTTTCAATTAAAATTTAGTAATTTTCATTATTCACCCAAATATTTAAGTTATCTGAAAAACACCAAAAATTTATCAAAACTAGAATATTATGTCACAATTCTAAATAAGAAGTTTATTTTGTCAAATTTAATATATAAATGTGTCAAAAATTGGATTTAAAATGGGTTCACCATTAAAAGGTGGTAAATTTCCTTCTTCTGAAAAAAAAATCATTTATCTAAAAAATGAATTTGATCTTATATTATGTTAACAAGAAAAAAACATGATGTTAAATTTTAAATGGAGTATATAAATTTCAATATGTAGATAATACTATTCATAACTGCTTTTGAACATCTAGTTTGGTATGTCGCGGTCTGATCGAACTCGGTGTTGCGTGTATCTCAAGTTATTGAATTATTTTGAAGAAATAATGTACTATGGAATCTCGGGGTGTTTCATTCTCCCCTACATCAATAAATTTCATATTTTCACTTTGAAATTGTTTTTATGAAATAAAAAGTCAAAAATATAAATATACCTTTGTGGAAAACCGACATCAGAAATTGGGTTAATAAATTTAGTCTTAATAAAAGGTAAAAGGGAATGAAAAAATCACCACCAAATTATGATCTCAATAAGGAGAACATTGTTGGAAATTAGAGAAAAATAATAGGAGTAAAACATAAACATTTATAGGTATTGATTGAGGTTATCAATCCCAAACAAGTGTAAAATTAAAGGCCTCAAATCCATCAATCTATGAGGATTTAAAATATCATCGGTTCAACAAAATGTAAGGTATTATGATAAAACATTTTTCGTATTAAGATCCCTTACCTAATAATTACGAATGAATTTATTCATAGAATAAGAGGAAAAATATATTTTACCAGTACAATTTCATTCTTCAACTTATTCCTACCACAAACTCATCTTTCAATATAAAAGATAATAGAATTCAAAAATATTCTATTTTTTTGGTCATATAGGGATCAAAATATAATGATTTTATAATTCATTTTTCAGTGAAAACCTCCATTATACAAACCCGAACATCATGTATGCTAGTGGTAGGTGATCCACCCATGTCACCCTTCGATTGCAAGTTCATGTCCCATGGCTTTGACGGGCACGCCGGGTTATCGCCCGACCTCCGGGCTGTCCTTTTTATGATAATCCAAAAAAATATCAAGAAATGATTTAACCTAACCAATAGTATCCAATGTCAAAATTAATCAATTCCAACCATTAGACGTATCCAAAATACTTCTGTCCAATCTTATAGTGCATAATTTATAATGTAGGTTGACACAATGAAGATACTTTTTTTGACGTAATAACATGTCAATATCTTCACCATGTATTCTTTCAAAACATTGTAACACCATGAATTACCCATGAAACCTTATTGATTACATTGACTCTCCCTTATTCATTATAGAATACTAGATATACACTTTCTATCCAAAAATGTTGTAGACTTTAACAATGATGGATTATACAAATCATTAATCTGTTTTAAGGTAGTCAATAATATCCAATATAATTTATCCAAATCAATCATATATTATTCCAAAATATCTACCTTATTATTAGAACCATATTATTATTTATCTTTCTCTGTACCATATATTTTCCAAAAAACGTTAACCTAGTATTGAGTAACATTTCATGGTTCAACAAAATCTCATGTTATTAATGAATAGTACTGCAATATAATCCTTATATACATTATAATTCGTATAACATGTACATAATTAATACAATACTCAAATGACACAATACATTAACAACATAAGAACTAAAATTATTACTCTTCAACTTTTGTAGTATAATAACTTGATTATTATCCCATAATAGCATTTGTGGTATACTCTGATGATTTAGACATTTATTCACGTAGTGTGTCAACTCCTTGTAGATGAAGCATTGTACATTTGAATAATTTTTATTACCCTTACAATCACATACTTGGTGTCCTTTTTCTCCACACAAATAAAAAACTCTCATTCCCTTCAATCATTTACAATGGTGATTCTTTCCAAAGGTATTTCATATGAGAAATTCCTTCATTACCCTCTTCCCTTTATCCATCATTCTCTCATCCGTCCTTTTATTCTCTTTTTTTCACATGAATGTCATAGGACTCAGAAAATTCTTTACTTATCATATTAAAATGGGGTTCTATTTCTTCACATCATAAGAAATATGTGGGAGATTATTTCACTTTTAAATGTTGTCTTAATACCATGAATGATATGATCCTTCTTAATCATTCGATCATGTGTACTGATGGAATTATCATTCCTTATAATAGGTTCCATTTATAAAAAAAGGCATACACTAGGTTAGTTTATGAATTTCAATGCATAATTCCTAACATGTAAAATACCAAAAGTAAATTAAAAAGATTATGCATATAATCTATAATCATTAAATTTTTTCTTTGAGGATGTATTTACTCCAAAATCCTTTATAATGTCTTTTAATGAAAATGTAAATTATCCTAAGAATATCCCCTAGGAGTGTCGTAACCAAGAGTGCAGCTGGGCCCATTGTCATGCACCGGTTCCCATTCGAGTTGAGCTCAAAACAGGTTTTCAGGTTTTACCATTAGGTATATCTCTTCTAGATCTGCCTCTACCTGCTTGTATCCAGACAAATATGTATTTCATGGAAAACTAAATAAACTCTAAAGTAATAAAATTCTATAAAATTCTTCTATACTAATCATCAAAGTCTATCTTAGGATAGTGTTCTCTAATCAGAGTTTCTCTAAATCTAGTTTCCAAGGTTTATACTAAACATTCTCGGATACCCACTATAATGCCCCAACCCTAGTTACCTAGGTTCAGCGAATTATGTTAATACATTGGCATGATAAAAGGAATCATGTCCTGAAAGACTGATTAGTTTAGTGGCTTAAGAAGAACTAGATACATTCATAAGTTTTAAATTACACCATGAAATAAAAAAATTAACAAAACTTTTTCCCCTTTAGAACACACTTATATCCATAGCCTATCCCGGTAGGACAACCATAAAATACTTATTCAGATACTGGAAAAAAATAATAATAGAAAAGGTGTGATCTCAAATGATCATTAAGGATAACTATATAGCTGAAGCATTCATAAATAAGTATAAACATTTAATGCAATTAATAAGACTAAAAAAACCTTTATAAACATACGAATCAGCATGATATAGAAAATATAAAATCAAATAATTCCATTTACTTATTCGAATGGATATTCTACTAGTTGAATAATTACATTCAATATCAATACTGACTTTTATAATGATGGAATGCATAATGAAATAATTCGTAACCACATAGTCAAGGCCTTATACAAAGACTAAAAATAAGTTATTGTCAAAGCCTTATTCCAAGACACTATTTTTTCTTATTAGAACTACTGATGCATCGAGGAGATATAGTGGGCTCCACCCGTTACATAATAAGTCCCGTGAATTCCTCATAGGAAAAGGATTAAAAATAACATAATCATTCGATTTAAAACTAGCATATGAAATGTAAATACATTATCCCTAAACTACGAATGGTGTAAAAATAACACATTCATAGTAAAAAATATTAAAAAACCCTTTAATATATATGTAATATTTAAATCAAAATAAATAAACCTTGATCAAGAATAATATATTGTAAAGGATTTGACATAGTTGAAAATGATCTGTAAAATTTTTTCAGAGAAATATCACTTTTTCATGAAATCATTTAAAGTCACATAATTTATAAAGGAATTCGGTTAAAAGATAGTTTTGAATCAAATATTCCCATACCAATTTGAAACTTTTGAAAAGAATTATCATTTTAAAACATTCATTTTCGTATAAATAAATCATTACACCATTTTGAAAACATGGACAGTAATGAGAAAGGTTTAGAAGAATAAATCATTAAAAAAATTAAAATAATGTTTTAGTAAAAAAATTCCCATAAAAAAAATCTATTTGAAAATTATTTTATTAATCATGGACTTGTATAATAAATATGTCCCATTAGATACTGATGTTAAAACATCCTTGAATAATAAAGACATTGTGAAATTAACCCTTACCTTGCACTTTTCATTGGTCGAGCTTATGTTTAACCTCATGTATAATGAACATAGTATGTTATTAAAATATAACTGAACCTTATTCATATTTATTATATGATACATGATTCATTTATGACGTTATACTACCCATTTAATAATGATATCCATGTTAAAGTATCATTTTGGGTAATGATCGATTTCTTAACCATATGTGTTTTAACATGTTATTCTTGATCATATCCTTTAGATCATGAATTATATACATCCAAAATATAATACTTTTTTATATATCATATATATTTAGAATATAATTATTTATAATAGATAGATATATCAATTTAAAGTCACCATTTAGGGAGACAGAAGGTCGTACATACGCGTAACTGATGTTTCTGTTTTCATATTTTATTAAACCAACGTAAAGGAATAAGATATATGTAAGAACATAAATAAATATATAAATATATATATATATATATCTCCATTAGAAATATTATGTAATATATTACATAATTATTAATAATATATATTTTTATAATCGTTATTGAATGCTGAAGGTGGGAATGAATCTCATCGCGTCGTGGAGACGGTAATCCGTACATACACACGAGAGAAAATATTATTATATTGATGGTGAAATAATATGTAATTAAGTGGTATATCATATATACAAAATCATTAACTTGTAATATTTATTATTTATATTATTTATACTCATTATTATACCCATCCAAATAATGAAGTGTCTGAATAACGAACTACACCATGACGTGGAGACGGTAAGCAGTACGTACGCACGTATGGTGACATTGTAATTTATATGATGTATAGAATAAATAATATGGTTGTAACATATTTATTGTATCATCACAGTATGTAGGAGGTACTGGAGTTATTATTTTTGTATGGGATCTACAAATACAGAGAAACTGGAAGAAGAAAAGAACATGAAAGAGGGTGGTGATATTATTTCCTCATATTAGGGTGTTTCCATTTGATTTGATCAAAATGGCTCTTAGGTTGGCTTTATAATCAATGTAAGGAATCTAGGGTGATGTGAGGGTTTTTGGTAGGATATTTTTGTAGGGTTTGGATAGGCTAAATGGCTTTGAAAGAGTGATTTTTAGAGAAGGGGAAGTGTCCATTTATAAGAGGGGTGATGGTCAAATAAGGAAAAGATTAACATATTAATTTATTATACAATCATATTCATCTTATAATGGCTCCAAATTAATTTATTTCAATACATAGGGGGTTATGGGTCACAATAATTTCAACGAATAGGTTTTAGACATGTTTATTTTACCATTTTAGCCTTATCTTTTAGATTTAACTCTTACTAAAATAGTATAACTTTTATCGTGTCTTCCTTTATTCTTACACTATATGGTTAATAATCTTACTCTGAACATCTAAGAGAACCTCAAGTGGTTCATTACTGACATTTATAATATTATTTAATCCCTTTTTCTGATGCTTAAATTTTTAGGAATATTATATCAACCAAATAATATATTATTTGTTTTAAAAATTAATTTAGGTCAATTTCGACACTATTTGGTATCTTGTTTTTGTGAAATTCATAAAAACCCTATCCCTTTGAAATAATTTATCTAATCTACCCAAACATGTCATATGAACCTATAAAATTATTGTAATTTATAATAAGTCTCAATTTACATTTATTTGGATATTTATAATATCAATTATTTTAATATTTAATTAATAAGGTAATTAATGCATTATCATTCTGTCATAAATAAATTAAATAATTTAATGTATAAAAATTATAAATAAATTACCATTATGTATTAAATTTTTTTATATTTATAATTAATATTTATATTATCATTTATGTTGTGCGTAAATCTATATTAAAAATGGTATAGTTATCAAACATTGAATTAACACTTTTAACTCTTCATAAAAAAATAATAAATGTCTTAATCTAATCCAAATGGACCAAAAAAGATCATATATTATATCTAAGATTGTTTTTAGTCGAATTATACTTATCCAATAGAATTAGGACATGTATTAGGGTAATTATAATATCATTTTTTCCCTTAATTACCCTATTTTATTTTAATTGCGGAAAAAATTAAAAAAGTAACTATTCAAAAAATATATTTTCAGCATATTGAACCACATTTTATGTACTAATGTCAACCATGTCTCTTGGTTTTTTTAAATTCAACTCACAGAAGTGAAAAAATTATATTTTATGCAAATTTGTAAATGCTCCTAGATGGTGGGTAAAATACGGTAAAAAGTTAAATAAAATATTATACATATAATCTTATTATAAAATGACTCCAATGAATTATATTGTACTTATATAGGTATTAGACATATATTTTTACATAGAATAAATTGAAACAAAATAAATAAATAATTAAATAAAATTTGGTTTTAAATAATAACATAGTGTTTCTCACTATTCATTAAAATTTGAAAGTTTTCAGAAAAATATTAAAAATTTACCCTAAGAAAATTTTGATATTTTGAATTCAAAAAAGAAGTCTATTTTACCAAATTCAAGACATAGAAGTTGCATTTATTAATTTTAAAATTAATTCCTGTTGCCAAAACTAAAAGGCGGGTTTTTAAAAAGTAAAAACTATCAATAGATTGACATGTGTTTATGTCAAATTAAAATTTTTAATTACTTATAATGACCTAAATTATATTGAATGATGAAAATATAATCTAATGATTCTTCCAAACAATTCAAATGAATAATTAAATGTTGTAAATTGTTTTGATTAAAAAACTTGTTTTCAATAAAAATTTTGCATTTTTCACTACTCACCAAAATATAAAAGATATCAAAAAAAAACAAATATTTTTTAAAACTTATTTATATTGTCCCAATTTTAAATAAGAAGTTTATTTTTTCATATTTAATATATAAAAGTGTCAAAATTGGATTTTAAATGGGTTCTCCATTAAGAGGCGGAAAAATTGGATATTATGAAAAATACTTCCTTTATCTGAAAAAAATAATTTAATATTATATTATGTCTATAAAAACCATAATATGGACATTAAATTTCATATGGAATGTATAAAATTCAAAATGCTGATAATTATATTAATAACCTCTTTTGAATAGCTAGTTTGGTATGTCGTGGTGCACTCGAACATGGTGTTCCGTGTAATGCATGTTATTGAATTATTTTGAAGAAAAATTATACTATGAAATCATGAGGTGTTAAAAGTATCATTGCAACAATGTTTTGTGAATTATTACCCATTAGGGAATATAAATATACTTTACCTTCTGATATCATCATCATACCGATTATTGAATTTGATATAATCCTTGGAATGCATTGCCTTTCGGACCATGATGCAAAAATTTATTGTCTGAAGAAGGAGGTTACATTTTTTATGATGATAATAAGTACCTTATATTTAGATTAAAAACATTACCACCTTATCCTTATGTAGATCCACCCCTAGAATGTATAGTAAATTCAATTATTGAAGATGAATAAAATGAAATAACTATGGGTGAGGAAAGGAATTTTCAAATAGAGGACGTACCAATTGTGCAAAAATATGTTGATATGTTTCCAGAGGATTTACATGGACACCCTATTGATTGAGAAATTGAGTTTTCCATTGAATTAATTCCTAGTTAAAGGCTCATATTGAAGACCCCTTATATAATGACCACTTTGGAATTAGTGGAAGTAATGAAACAAATAGAGGAATTGTGTAATAAGGGAATAATTAGACCTGGTGTTTCTCCATGGGGAACTCCTGTTCTTTTTGTTAAGAAGAAATATCGATCTATGAGGTTATGCATTGACTACCGGGAGATCAATGATATAAAAATAAAGTAAACGTGCCCCCTACCTCTCATTTATTATTTTCTTGACCAAAAAAATGGAGCTCGATATTTTTCAAAGATTGACCTTCGATCTGGATATCATTAGTTGTGTGTGAAAAAGGAAGACATTCTAAAAAAAGCATTTTGAACTAGGTATGGGCATTACAAGTTTATAGTAATGCCTTTTTGGTGAACTAATGAACCCTCTGTTTTCATAGATCTAATGGATAGAGGTTTCAAGAAATATCTTAATGAATTTGTAGTGGTATTTATTGATGATATCTTGGTTTACAAAATAAGATACAAAGATCATGAAAATCACTTGCGAACTATTCTGAAAACCCTCAGTCGAAGTGAATTATTTGAGATTTTTATCATGTTGGTATTATGGATTCAGGAAATTTCTTTTCTTGGCCATATAGTCTCTTTTGATGGAATCTCTATTGATAATTCAAATAATCATGAAATTAAATAATTGGAAACACCGTCAAGAAAATGATGATAGCTGATTATATGTCATGATGTATGGTTTGACAATAGGTAAATGATAGAAGACAACATCCTATATGAGTCATCCAAACACTTCCCATACCTAAGTGGATATGGGATGATATTATGATGGATTTTATCATGGGAGTAAAAAAGACTCCAAGAAGGAATAATGTAATATAATTCATTGTTGATCGTCATACCAAGTGTGCACATTTTCATGCTATAAAAGAAGATTTACCACCTGAACGTTTAACAATACTATATATTAATGAAGTGGTAAGACATCATGGAGTACCCCTATTAATTGGTTCTGATAGTGATCCCCATTTTACATCAAGATTCAGGAAAATTACCCAGAAATCCATAGATACTGAACTTCATTTGAGCATTGCCTACCACCCTCAAATTGATGGGCAATCCGAATGAACAATTCAAACCTTAGAAGACATGTTAACATCTTGCTCACCTAATTTTCAAGGTATGTGGGATCTGTATTTAACTCTAATAGAATATTCCTATAAATATTTCTTCCATTAAACTATTCAGATGGCACAATATATAAAGCGTTATATAGAAATAGATGTCGCACACCAACTTGTTTGGATGATGTTGGTGAAAGAAAACTCTTAATCCCATAACTTGTTGAGGAAACAATAGAAAATGTGAATGTTATCCAAACCCACATCAAAGCAGAAAAATGTAGGGAAAAGACATATGTAGATAACCCAAAGAATGATTTGGAATTTCAAGTAGGAGATCATGTTTTCATGAACATATCTCTATGGAAGGGTGTTATGTGTTTCGCAAAGAAGGGTATATTGGGACCCAGGTACATCAGAACTTTTGAAATTCAAGAACAAATTGGAGTAGTTTCTTATCATTTGGCAATGCAGCAATGTCTCTCGAGAGTTCATGTTGTGTTCCACATATCACTTTTGAAAAAATAAATTCCCATCTCAAAGCATGTACTAAACTATGAATATATTGAATGGGAACCCAACCTATCTTATGGTGAAGAGCCTATCAGAAATCTTGATACCAGAGAATAGGTGTTGTGAAACAGTACGACTCGTAGGGTAAAAGTACTGTAGAGAAACCATATGATGGAAGAGGCATCATGGGAACCCGAGGAACATAGGACGAAGAACCACCCAAATGTTTTTGTATTGTAGTATTCTATAAATTTAGAGGATAAAATTATTTGGAGGGAAGAATGTAACACCCCAACTTCCATGGTACAGTTTTCATTGAATGGTACAATTGCTTGTGTTATACACAACTTTCAGTTCTAACACAACACGACCAACCAAACAAGCCATTATGATTTATAATACCAAATATTTGATATTATAAAAATTTTATTTTTCAAAATGGACTTCAATTTTGGATTTAGAATATCAAAATTATCTTAGGATTAATGTTTGGTATTTTTTGGAAAAAATTCAATTTTTGATGAATAGTGAAAACACTGCGTTATTATTTAAAACAGACATATTAATTAAATAATTAATTATTTTATTCAAATTTAATTTAGATAAAAATATATACACAATACCTATATATGTACTATGCAATTATTTATAGTCATTTTATAAAATTATTAGATATATAAATTTTTATTGAAATTTTTATCGTCTTTTACCCACCTTCTTGGAGAATTTGCGAATTACCATAAAATGTAATTTTATAGCTTATATGAATTGAATTAAAAAAACAAGAGGCATTTTTGACATCAGTATGAATTATCTGGTTGAATAAGACGAAAATAATTTTTGGTGAATATTAGCTTTTGCTATTTATTTACCACGGTTAAATGTAAATAGGGTAATTATAGGGGAAAATGATATTATCATTACCCAAACACATGTTTTAATTCTATTAGATAAGTTTATTTAGACAAAAAACAACCTTAGGAATAAAATATGATCTGTTGGGACCATTTGGATTAGATAATGGGATTTATAATTATTTTATTTAAAGAAGTGCTAAAAGTGTAAATTCAAATATTCATAACTAAAACATTTCTAATATTGGGATACACATAAGATAAATTTTACTATAAATATTAATTAGAAAGCTAAAAATATTTACTAAATAATCGGATTTTATTTATATTTTTTAAACATTGAATAACTAATTTTATATATGACACAATGATGATGCTGTAATTAGCTTATTAATGAAAGATTAAAATAATTGATATTATAAATATACAAATAAATTTAAATTGAGACTTTTCATAAATTACTCGATTTTTATTTGTTAATATGTCATTTTAGGGTTTATTAAATGATTTTTTTACAAAGTAATCATGTTTTCATGACATTAACAAAAATCAAATACAAAATAGTGTCAAATTGACATAAACGAGTTATTAACACAAATACTATATTATTAATTGTTGTAGTATTATTAAAAATACAAAGACAGGTCAAATGACTTTGATAAGGTTAGATATATCAATAATGAACCACATGGGTTTCTAATTCAAATTTATATTAAGTTTATTAACAAAATAATATAAAAATACAAGGAGACATGGTAAATGTGAAACTATTTTACTAAGAGATAAATCTAAAAGATAAGGTTAACATGGTGACCTAATCCTATATAAAATCTATTGGTTGAGATATTTTTTACACATCCCCAACTTATCATCTAAATAAAACTTTTTGGAGATATTATAAAGTGTAAATGATTTCATTATAAAATAATATTTCAATATTGTTCTAAAGTCACCCTCACCTCTTTTAAAAAAGGGCAGTTCCCCTTCTATCAAAATCACACCTCCAATGTCATTTGTCTCAGCAAAACCCTACCCAATTATCCTCCCAACTACACTAAATTAATCATAGATTCCATAATTTGATCAGAAATAAAATTTAAGGAGCCATTTTGATCAAATCAAAAGGAAGCACCTGAATAAGAGGTAATTATATCACCATCTCTTTCAAGTTATTTTATTCTTACACATCCTCATTATTTGTTATTCCCATACCAAAATAATAACTATACTACCGCATTCATATTGTGATGTTATTATAAATATGGTACAATCATATTCATTATTCTATCCGCCCTATGAATGAAAATTCACCATATATGTGTACGTACGGCTTATCGTCTCCACGCTGGGGTGTTGTTTATTATTCAAACAAAACATTATATGGATGGGTATAATAATGAGTATAATTGATGTAAATAATAAATATTACATGTTAAATATTCTGTATATATTATATACCATCCAATTCCATATTATTTCACCATAAATAGAATTGTATTTTCAGTTGTGTGTACGTACAGATTACAGTCTCCACGAACGCAATGATATTCACTCTCCATCATTACCATTATAGAATAAATTTCATTTTATGATAAAAAATAAATTTTAAGAACATATTATCATTTTGGATATGAAACAAATACAACTTATCAATAACAACCATGACTTATGTAATAAAACATAAAAAGGAAAACAAATCAGTTAACACCAGAAACGATGACACTACTGAAATATTATTAACAAAGCAATATTAGAAGATCATATCTGATATAATATTTATGTATGTGGTTCTTTTATAATTTAATAACAATAATTTTACTATTATATATGATGTGAATATACCCTAGACCATGGAATGGTACAAGGTAAGGGTTAAGTATACAATCTTTTCATTATCCGAGTTTGTTTATATGTTTGTCTCTAATGGGACCTCATTATCATCCACATCCATGTTTCTTAAAAATGTATTTCAAAACATTTTTAAAATTTCCTAGACTATGGGTTAATGTCATTTATACCATTGTATTACATTTTATAAAATATTTATAATGGAATATTTCTTCATTTTCTAAACAAGGTACTTTACGACCTTTTCGAAAAAATTAAGGAAAGAATGTTTTTTTTCATATATGGAGGGTGTGGTTATTTTATACTATTATAACACCTTAGATTCTTCCCATAAATTCCTATAATAATATTTTCAAAATTGATGTTTTTTTCATAATTACATAACATTTCAATTATTTCAAATTAGAAAGAGACGTTTCTCTCAAACAGTTATGATTTCATCTATGTCAACATCCTTTGATGGATTTTACACTTGTTTGAAGTTGATTTATTATGATACAACCTTCTATATTGTATTTAAGGTTTAGGTACATGTTTATCAGTGGATGTGTTGTATTTTTACCATTCATGGTTTATGGTAAACATATTAACATTTCATTTATTAGTGTTAATACGAATGTTTATGTAATGTTTCAACCGTTTCATTTGATGAATGCATCTGACTTAGTATGTGATGGGTGTAGCCCAATATAGCTTTTCTATGCATCGTTTGGTCTAATTAGACAAACTAGTGTCTTATAATAAGGTCTAAACAAAATCTTATTTGTTTTCTTTGCATGTGGCCTTGACCATGTGGTTATGATGTTTGGCATTATGCTTTCCATCACTATGAAACTGGCTTTTGATATTGAATGTGATTATTCGACTAGTAGAATATCAATGTGAATAAGTAAATGAAAATATTTGATTTATATTTTCCATATTATGTTGAAGTATATGTTTAAATGGATAATGTTTTAGTCTTATACATTTCCTTAAATTTTTATGCTTTTTTAAGAAAGTTTCTGCTATATTGTTATCCTTATTGAGCGTCAGAACACACCCCTTTATATGTTTTATTTTTATTATTATGTGATAAAGTATTTCATGGTTGACATGGATGGATAGGATATGGGATTTAAGTGTGTTCAAAGGGGACAAAATGTTGTTTTTGTTTTTATCTCACGATGTAATGTAAAACTTATATTTGTGTCTAGTACTTCCAAGGCTTCTAAACTGATCAGTATTTCATGACACGATACCCTGTGATCATGCCAATGATATCTAATAATGCACTGACTCTAGGTAACCACATTCGGGGAGTTACATAGGATGACCACCTTTAATATCCCAAATAAATAATTTTACATACTCTTCGACCACTATAGAGAAAATGATATTCGTAATTACCACCTCAGCATTGTTCCTTCAAGATAACTCGTGCGTAATAGTCTACAAAAGCTTAGGAATTTTTACATCCCAAGTTATGATTATTTTTTCACCGAAAAATGATCCCATAGTCCAATCATTGTGTAAATGCTGCATCATACTCCTAAAACAAAAAATATAGGCATGAAATTTTGACAACAGTCCATAAATAAGAAAAATTTGTATCGCCAAATTTCTTATAAAATGAGATACAAAATGAAACTCTCACCTCCAAGAGATAAGTTACACTATTGGAATAATATTTTGATCACTGAGTCATCTCTAGATAGAGTATTAACACATAATGGGTGAGACAAGGGCTCAGTTATAATCATTATGTCCCAGGAAAGATATTTTGGAATATTGAAATAACTAGCGCCAACTACTATCAATATTGTAGCTTATGTTTAAAAGACACATATCACACCTACTGTCATTAAAGTACCCTCTCGGTTGTATTATTCAAATTCCTTCAATTTTCCTCACCTTGTTCCTCCATCTAATGAACCCAGTTTGGACCACATTGTTGTGGTGGTGGTAACAAGTCAAAGCATTGACCACGTCTTTCTGGACTAAAATATCATATTCCATATCCACTTATCTATAGGCCTGTATGTTCTCACTATTTCCTCTACCTTGAAAACCCATTTACAGTCTGCTTTTGAGCCATGAAATGGGTTCTAAAATCATTTTAAAGAATTACCCAATGGATACATGAGTAAAACCGCCAATCTATATGCTGAATGGACCCAACCTAAGAACATTGAACTACTAACCATCCATATTGGAAACTCCTCAATAAAATTATCACATGAATAGATCTCTAATACCAACATTGTCTCCCAGATGCATATGTATCTACTTCTACATTCACACTTTAAGTAACCACATTTTTTAACTTCTCAGCCATGTTTCTCTCAAACACGAATTCTCCATATACCTCTCGATAATACGTAAGAATTCAGAGAGTCATAAATGTGCCTTAGATGCCTCTTCACAAAGATTGCTCAGGGGTCTGGTCCATGAATAACATGTGATGAACCATATGCATTGAAATCCTGGAGAGGTTGTTAAACCCACATGAGTAATCAACTATTACCATACTACACTGATGCAGTTGTAGAAGCTCCATGAGATGTAGAACTCTCAACATAGCATGAGATTAATCCTCTCAAAAAAGGCACTCAAAATATGACCATGCAATGTTTTCCTCATAGTAATACTAGGTCACCAAACCACAACACCATCATACTAAGACTTCATGGAGTCTCACCACCAGAAACACCATCTACTTTTATGGTTTCATGATTAGATAAAAAAATTGGGTCACTTCCTCATGCTAGTCCTCAGCAGCCTATAGGTATGACTCACCGTGTAACTTGAGGGGGTCACTATCACAAAAAACCATGAAGATCACTCATCTTTCACACCTCATATAATGGTACTATGAGAACCATGTACTACTTAACAAGTGGTGGTATAGATTGTTCCCCACATGGAGGTAACATGTATAGAACCAATCCATTCATCAATGCATCATCATTTATGGGATTTTCCTTAAGGACATGATTTTAAACCTAAATAGTATACAACATCGTGGTATCAAAAATAAAAAAAGATGTTACACAAATATTGAGTATATCATGAGAGATAACTCAATAAGGATATTGAAACCACTACCCATTCCTAAATCATACAAGTATAATTTTTTCCAAACAACCAATGATCTTTTGTATTGATTTGAAACACAAGTAATCATAGATCATGTATAGGGATACTCTACTTTCTAATCCAACATCGGATTCCCTATCCTAAACGTAGAACAAGAAACAATTAACAATGTTCCCACAAACAAATATCAAAAACTATATTCCTAAGGTAAAACATCTCGGTGTTACCACTATATTACAACCCATCCTAAAGGGTCCCATTAGACAGCCCCCAGGACTGCCTCTAATAGGCTAGGGGCTGGGGATTATCACTGAGTGGGCATTCTATTTACCTTTGATGCCTTTTCATAAGTACATTAACACAGACATACAAAAATATATCCAAACACAAACAATGTTGAAATTTAAAAACAATTGAAACCCATGAATATATACTTATGGATCCCACAACCATAGTATGACATGAAGTAAAGGAATGAAAACAATTAAAAATAAAATCCCACCACCAAGAGTTAGAAAATAATCCCAACCTGAATGTATTACATATGACATCTGTAAAAATTCCATAGGAATAGACCTCAATATATCTAATCTCACTAAAAACCATATGGTCCTATTCCACCAAGGAATCCATCAAATGAATTACCATATTCACAATACATAGAATATTTGGATAATTCTATGTTGAGGTGAGTATAACAATACCTAGCAGGAAAAACAAAAACCACAATGAAAAAAATTTATTAGTCACCTCTACATAGGTAAATGTCTACAACACATATCAAAAGAATATATTGATATACTCAACAAAAAAACATAGTCTAAAGTTATGTTACAACCATAATCCTATCCTATAATTTTATCTTGATGGTTCTATAGAGGACCCATCCAGGAGAACTCACTCCTTATCCTAATAGAACTTAATTCATTTGTCTGAGAAGTAATGCTCTTCATGTCCCTCGATTTTATGAAAATTATGAATGTATGAAGAGATATTATACACATACGATGATAAATATCAAAGCCAACAAGTATTCTAGAAACTCAATATAGATTAAACTGCTTGCTATATTATCAGCTCACATATATGGTTGGGATTGAAAATAAAATGAACACCACCTAGGGAATGAAGATTAGTAGAGGATATCACTTTGGGCCTCACAGATTCATTAAAAAAACATTATCTAATATTTTATGCTGAAGGGATCACTGTCCTTTGGGGAGGTGGAAAATACATACTAACATTTAGGTAATAGATATGGGTTATGCACCCAAATGTTACTTGTCCATGATACCAATAACAAGGACACTAAGACATTTTCTATGATTACACTATTTGTAGTATAATTACATGATGTGTCCCTTCATCCATAATCATTTCCCATGTAATTAGAACATTTCTCATGTCTGTGTAAATTTAATAATACATGTCATTTCAGCTACACATTTACTCTACTGATGTACTTGTACATGTGATTAATCCTTTACATCCAGCCTAGCGATGTCCATGTGGGTGTACAAGAAATGTTGGTGTATTTTTAATCTATCGATTATCCATGTATCCATCAAGGTACATGATGAGACACAAGGATAGGTCCTGTATCCTATGATAGTTTTACTTGTCTTATGATAATTAGATTCTTCCAAAACCCTAAACATTGTTGACAGGGACACACACAACGTGTATCACTACATTATATGCTCTATAGTTGATAAATTTGTAGAAACCTAGATTCATTTCATACATTCTTGGTAAACCCTCCCACCAACTATCTAAAAACTACCTCAACACAAAATTTGGAATAAATACCCTTTCATTCATCCCATCCTAAAAAAATAAGATACATCACTTTGATTCATTTGAGAAATGATCACATTCTTTGTTCATCATTTTGCACTGAAGAACAATAACATGGGTATCCAAAACCAGTTAATTTTCTACAACCTCCAACGTTTCACCACACTAGTATCATGAGGATAATAGATCTATAATATTTTATCAATTTACCAAGAATCATGTTTCATGAACCCATCACACTAAATATGCCCATTTTGAGCTGACAATGGTGAAAGTGAAATAATGACCCCCGAGTCCCGCCTCGAGTAGGCCCCGAAGTGGTGACTAGAACCAAGGGTATGAGTTTTCACAAATATGGTACTCATTACCATTTTTATTTTTTATGATTAGGAAATAGGATGAATCAAACACCAAAATAAAAAGAAATAATTAAATGAAAAAAAACAGAAAACCAAACCCATATGGATGTTTTATACAATACTGAAACAAAAGTAAAAGTACAAGAAAATCTCTAATGTACGATACCAAAAACAGAAAGCAAAAACTGAAACTAACAAAACTCCAATGACTAACTAGCAAGGTCCTTCATGGTCTCTGATGTCCTCCTGAAAACCTTAAAGTAAATGTAGGGTGAGCATATATAAGGCCCTAGCCTTAAACCTTACTTAATATTTAATTAAATGAATAATTCACATCTAGGATCTTTTCAGGTTTAGAGTTTTAGAGAATTAGGAAATAACTATTACATCTCAAAAGATTACAAGGTAGATATTTCTACTAAGTTTCCATAAAATAAAAATTCATAAAAAGAAACATGTCTAGTTCCATGTTTTAGGTAGCATGACTTTCCCTTGATCCCATCCTTGACACTATTCCACGTTAAGTCCTGTAAAAAACATTTCAGAATCATGGTATGAGCATAAAAAGCTTAGTAAGGGATACACAAAGAATGAAAACTGTTAGTTTTTCAAAACAACAAGTAATCCATGTATAATTTATCAAAGTAATACTTTTCACCTTCTCGAAGTAGTAAAAAATATTCACTGAATAAAAGTTCATTACTTACCCATCTATAACCAAAAGATTACCATAAAACCCATATAAATATCCCATAACATATAAAGGTAACTTGGGACATAAACATACTTAAGTGGAATAACCATAAGGTCGACTTCCACACAAAGCACTTAATGGAATAGCCATTCAGCAAACATCCATACATACATAATGGAATAGCCACACGGCCGAATTCTATACCCAATGCATTGGAGGTTATAACGTAACCACTCGTCCTGGTATTCATGGCACCAGTCGTCATATGGTTTATCATGTAACCACCCGTCAAATGTCTAAGTACCATTATAAAATTATAACACATAAAACCAATATAAAAGAATGATAACATTTCCACATTTCAATCACAATATTTCATATAAATATATTGACATAATATAATCCTTTTTCAAAACCATTTTCAATATCAAAAGACATAAAAGAGTATATGGCATTTATTTTATTTTAAAAACATTACAGCTTGTTGAAAATGCCAAAGATCAAATAATACTTGTGACGGCGGAAAAGGTCGTTGTCACCGTGTACGTTAAAAGAGACATTCCTTTTTTTCGTTTAGTAAAACACTTCGTAGAAAAGGATTCCTTTTGTATAAAAGTAAAATTCATAGGGGTTTATACAACATATAAAAGAAAGTTGTGTATAAAACGAAATATGCCTCAATGAAAGGAGATTGAGAAGAACTCCCTTATAAAGACGGTATCCTTGGATTAAGGATAAATCAATTACATAATTATGTGTGACAAATGAATACATCAAATATAAGTGGATATTAAGTGTAAAAAAATCAGATGTTTTTCACACATATTCCTAGAACGACATATTCAAGGAGTACAAGCTTATCCCAAAGAATTAAAATTGGGTTAAGAAGTTCCCTTGAAAAAATTTGACGGCCTAACAGCGTCACTACAAAATTTAGAAAATGAGTTGATGAGAGATAAAAAGGGTATCTCATCACCTGGACGAAAAATTTAAATCAATAAGGTTATATAATAACATATCCCAACATAATATTATGTGAATTAAAAGACATAACAAAAGAAGTATTTTACAAAAAGAGGAGGGTGAAAGGTTCCCTTATCGACATGGTTATCTTTCGAGACATGCACCCCGTGAAAGAAGGACAATAAAACATTGATGTAAATACTCATAAATGAAATTATATAACACAATGAGTAAAATAATGGGAAGTACATACACCACTCAAGGATAATTGTGGCAAATGTAGCATAAATCTCATGGGAATAAAAGTGAGACGAAAAATCCCCTACGAAAACTCGGCAGCCTACGACGCCACTTAAAACATCCAAAATGGATTGATGAGATAAAATAGGGTCTATCATCATATTAACATAAAAATTACAGTAATATTAATATAAAAGAACATCCCAATAACAAGAAATATGAGCTTTAAATGGAATGACATAAAAGTGTGTACTTAAAAAGAAAGAGAGGAGTAGGATCCGTTACCTCAAGTCCAACTTGTCTTGTTCGTTTATTTATATTCCTGAATAATAAACTTTGGTGAATTTATAATTGCTTAAGGAACTCCTATAAATATTATTATTCAGTTCTTATCACATATTTTAATTTTATAATAATTGGTTAATAATATGAGTTCATATCAGACGTTTTTGTCGATGTTTGGTACATGAGTCAAAAATTGAACTTTTTGGAAAATGTAGTAATAGGTACATCATATCCAGAATAGTATTTATGTTTTAAATATCATATATATCCAGTATATATTCATTTTATACTATTCCATAGCATTTTGAGGTAAAAAATTAAAAGCACCGTTCATGGAGACGGTAGGCCGTACGTACACTTGAACGCTACTTTCATTTTTTGTCATAATAATGGAATTAAAACAAAATGAGAGGTATATATATTATAATTCCATAATTATATCCATCATTTAGATTTAATATATTACATATATATCCATTATATATATGTACTTATAATTGTGCATTACATTTGGAGATAAGAAATGAAATGCACCGTTCATTGAGACCGTAAGCCGTACGTACGCATGAACGCTACTTCCATTTCTATCTCAAACTTTAATGGAAAGAAAATAATAATTATATAAAGGTATATTATAATTCCATTATAACATAATATATAATAACTTTAAATCCATCCTTTATACATCCCACATATGGCATTAACGAATCAAATCACTTTGAGGGGGCGGTAGTACACACCTCCTAAAATGAAGATATCGCGTTTACCTATAATGGAAACCATAAAGGTATGACATAAATGAAAAATACAGAATCTTATGTAAAACATAAACATATTATATATCATATATAAATATTGTGACATCTTAATGTCCACCTTTGAAGGTGTTATATGAGTGTTGAACAATCATCGTTTCGTGAGACAGAAATTCGCCATCCACAGAAACAGTATGTTTTTTAACCATTATATGGAAGTGTGTGTAAGTGTAGCTTGAATAATTAACATAACAACATTCAATTATATTGTAGATACTGGTGTTGTTACAAAATTAAATAATAAAAAGATTTTAGGGGGTTGTAGAAGCAAAATAAAACAAAAGGACTCAAGTGAAGACATTACCTTAAAATCGGGTTACTCCCTTTGGTTTGAGCTCAAAGGCTTCCTTGTGAAGACATCTTCCCAAAGTGAGGCTTCAAGGAGTAAGAGGGGGATGTGGAGAGACAAAATGGGCTGGGGTTGTCTGAGCCAAAGGCTTTGGAAGTGTGGGTAAGGTGGTAGAGGTGGGGGCCTTTTATAAGAGGAGAGGAGGGGCACTCTTGGAATGTAAGAAAATGTTACTTTATTTTAGAACGAGTTTCGGATTTTAATGGTCCCACATTGATGTTTCTCGAGGATAAGGTGACAGGGGTTCTAAATCCACCAATACAATAGGTTTTGGACATATGCAGGTCTTATATTTTACATTATCTTTCCATTTTATTTAAATCGTTATATAATGAGGTCATCGCTGCATCATTATGATGTCATAAATAATTTAATTTATTTAATATCTAAAAATTATAAAAAAATACTATGATGTAGAAAATCTTTTTATACTTTTAATGACTATTTACAGTCCAAATGATCATTTATTTGTACAAAATTAAAAATATTTTACTTAGGTGATACATTCTTTGTTACATTTAACATTCTTTAAAAATAATAAGATAAAAAGTCACTTTCTCCCAAAAGTGATTCTATGGGGCCCCCAAGTTTGGAACAAGCCATCCCATGGTCGGCCATGAGACAACCAGTAGCCTTAGGACAAAGGTTGTGGTCATTTATTATTATTATGGTATTATCTTATTATCTTTAACTACCCGATTACTCATTAATGAAGATAATTAAAGATAATTACCGTCGTTACTATTTATAATGTCCAAAAACAAAAGAGTCTTAATTACATAATTTGGACCTTCTGATTCAAATATGTAATACATTTTACCAAATTCTAAACACAAAAATTGCAATAATTAATTTAAAAAAAAGATTCATGTTGTCAAAAAAATAGCAGGTTTTTTAGAAACAATATTTATGAAACGTTTGGCACTTGTTTATGCCCAATTCCAAAGTGAAATTAATACCAATGACCATAATTGGATTAAATGGTAAAAATAAATTCCAATTAAACTTTAAAACAAATTAAAAATATAATATAACCATTTAATTAAATTATATGAAAAAGTAGTTTTGATGTACAATCAAGTATTTTTCACTATTCATTGAAAAATGAACTTTGTCAAAAAAATACCAATAATTAACCCAAGGTAAATTTCTATGTCCCAATCATAAATAATATGTTTATTTTGAAAAATTGGGCTTATAAAATTGTCAAAAGTTTTATTTAAAAATGGTTTTCCATCAAAAGGTAGTAAAACAATCTTTTAAAAATACTAGTGTATTGAATGCTTAAGATTGGATTCATTTGTATTTTAAGCCTCTAAATTTTTTTGGATAAAAGTAAAAACATTTAACACACATATATAATCGTAATTTAGTTATTTATATTCATTCCCACTAATACAACTACTATGTGTTAACTTCTATTTAAAATAATACTAATTTATTATTAGAGTGCAACGTAAAATTTCAAAGGAACTCGTTGTTGCGTATTGGGTAAGCCATCGAGCATAGCGTTCCATTTTAGTTAATATTGAAATTTTTTCCACAAATAGGGATAAATATAAAAATTTCATATTCTTTATTTACCTGGGGTGTTACATCCTTCCCCCCTTTTGGAAATTGTGTCCTCGCAATTATAAAACTGGGCTTGGAAACATCATTGAAAATCCCACATCGGAATAAGAGTCGGTAAAACAATCACTTTAAAATAAATAAAGATAAGTATAGAATTCACCCGAGTTAACCCATACTAGGATTCCATGTAGGAAAACATGGACATGGAAGAGAAAACATAGGGTCATGTTTGATGGAGAGTGATAGAAAACATGTTTAGGAGAAAGTTAACCACAAGAAAATCACAAACTTGTGATGGGTTAAACGGTATTCGATTCCCTAGTTGGAAAAGTTAATAGACAAAATTTTGGTTTTATGTTACTTTTTATTGAGGAATTTATTCATAGGGAAACAAATCACTTATTATGTTGACTTTCAACTTTTAATAGATTCCTTACACAAACTCATATTTTCTCCAAAAGACGAGTATTTAGGAAGAATTGTTCACATGAAGAGTACTATAATCCACATCTAGAGAATCACCTAATCCAAAAAAGAGAACTCTATACTTCCCATTTCTTTAGACATTAACCAAAACCAAACCAAAAAGGTTAGTACAAGATCAGATAATCCAGAAAAGGATAACCCTTTATAAAAAGAAAATCTATGCTTAATCTGCAAAATTTGTCCAACAAAACCCAATGTTCAACGAGGACCATTCGATAAACAATTTGTCCATAAAATTTTTCAAAGTAAACCAAACTAAGATTGAAACCCAAATAATTGAAGGTTTTAGTCACATAGTCTTCCAAGTTAAATCGTAACATTTTCTCCAAACAACATCAGTTGCTCTTAAAGTCTCGTATTGAAAAGTAATTAACCTAATCACATATCCTCCATGATAGGTTAATATATTTCCATAGATAACCCAAAATCAAATTACTCTTAATTCAAAAAATCATCTAACTAAAATGAATCAGTCAAACTAACCAGGGACTTCATGTAGTCTAGTGGTAAAAGATAAATACCAGTTGCACTTTGGTTGTGGGTTCGATTCCCCCAGCTTTGTCCGATGCGATGGGTTGTCACACGGTCTACGTGTTGTCCTTTTTCCAAAACTATATAATTCTCAAAACATTTCCCAAAATGAGATAAATTCTTCAAAAATAAACATAACATATTTTAACCTCAAGTTTATCTCATGCCTTTCATTTTCCACCATAACATATAATAACCCATCATTACCTAAAAAGTAGGGATCATATAAACCCAAATGGTTCTTTATAACTATGTCCACAAAAGAACAGATAACTATTCCTGAATAAAATTTTCATATATTAAACATCAGGGTTACACATACTATAAAAAGTCTTCTAATGTAACCCGATCATCAAGAGAGACATAATACTCTTAAGAATTTCACCATAACCCTTGAAGCCCTTATATGTTGACTTCTTACTCATTCAACTTTATTCATTATCCATTAACCATTCCTTTCCAACTTATTCTGAAATAATTTTTTCCTACAAACAAAATCATGAATCATATCCTAAGATTCCAAAATAGGAAAACAATAGTTATGAAATAATCCATACCTTTGATTGGTCATTGTCAGTTTCTTCATCCACAATCGGAATGGAATTAGGTATTGGTAAACGAAAATTAGTACAATCATGGTGATCCCATTCATGAAGCTTCTTCATAGGACATGTGTTTTCATAATGACCATGCAAACCACATTTAAAACATTCAATTGATCCCTCAGAAAGAACTTTTTTCCCTTTCCTCGAGTCAACTGGATGCTTCCTTTTTCCATGGTAGGTTCTTGCTTTATGACCTTAATTTCCACATCTATAGCATATTTCTATCTCTTTGAAGCATTTTCCTAGGTGTTTCTTTCCACATCTTTGACATATAGGTTTTTGAACACACATGCCTTTATGATTATTACCTATACTTCCGTAGGGATTTGTTTCTCACATATATGATGCCTTAGAGAAATCACCAATGTTTAGGTGGTCAATCATGAATCCAGATAGTTTGTTGAGGATAATCACATGATTTCTCATTGCTGCTCCCATATCACTCAGTTGCTTGCTGAAACAACTGTCACAATTTCCTTCACATCCACTGTTACTTTGGTGCCTGCTAGATCCAGCCATTTACTAAAACCAAAAAGGTCAGTGTGAGTATATCAACAAAACCATCATGTACTAAAGAGTATGATAAGCACTAAGATATACTTACTCATTCACTTTATCTAAAATTAGGACTCTTTCTGAAATCCTAACCATTATGGTAATGTCACTTATGCTTAAAGAATACCCTAACCTTTAAAGTTATCTAAACCAACATCTGATACCAACTATAAGGCCCCAGCCTTAAAACTTACTTAATATTGAATTAAATGAATAATTCACATCTAGGATCTTTTCAGGTTTAGAGTTTTAGAGAATTAAGAAATAACTATTACATCTCAAAATATTACAAGGTAGAGACTTCTACTAAGTTTCCATAAAATAAAAACTCATAAAAAGAAATATGTCTAGTTCCATGTTTTAGGTAGCATGACTTTCCCTTGATCCCATCCTTGACACTATTCCACATTAAGTCCTTTGAAAAACATTTCAAAAACATGGGATGAGGATAACAAGCTCAGTAAGGGATACACAAAGAATGAAAACTGTTAGTTTTTCAAAATAACAAGTAATCCATGTATACTTTATCAAAGTAATACATTTCACCTTCTCGAAGTAGTAAAAACTCCTCACTAAATAAAATTTTATTACCTACCCTTCTGTAACCAAAAGATTACCATAAAACCCATATATAGATCACAAAACATATAAAGGCAGCTTGGGAAATAAACATACTTAAGTGTAATAACCATAAGGTCGACTTCCACACATATCACTTAATGGAATAGCCATTCAGCCAACTTCCATACATACTTAATGGAATAGCCACACGGCCAACTTCCATACCCAATGCATTGGAGGTTATAACGTAACCACCCGTCTTGGTATTCATGACACCACCCGTCATATGGTTTATCATGTAACCTCCCGTCAAATGTCCAAGTACCATTATAAAATTATAACACATAAAACCAATATAAAGTAATGATAACATTTCCACAATTCAATCACAATATTTCATTTAAATATATTGACATAATAGAATCCTTTATCAAAACCATTTTCAATATCAAAATACATAAAAGAGTACATGTCACGACCCGCCTTCACCAAAAGGAGGGAAGGGTCAGCAGATTGCCAGGCCCTTCCTTCTTTGAGTTGAAGGAGAGATAATGACCCCCGAAACCCGCCTTCAATAGGTCCCGGAGTGGCGACTAGCACCAAGGGTATAGGAAGTTCTCGCAAATGGAAGGCATTACCCTTTTTATTTTATAGGATCGAAAGATAAGGAGGAGAAAACCCAACAACACCAAGATAGAAAGAAAAGTAAAGCCAAAAGTAAACCTTTCCCACATGCATGTTTAAACAGTTTACAACAAGGTACATGTACAAAAGAAAAAGAAGCTCTCAAGTACAATACCAAAAGAAAACAAAGGTACGACAACAGCGACAACTCCAACTGTCCGACTAATAGGGTCCCGCGCAGCCCTGGTAGTCCTCCTGGAAACCTGAAAGTAAACGTAGGGTGAGCATACAAGTACACTCAGTGGGGAAAACCAAGACTCTCGTGCACAAGTGGGGGAAACGTACTAAAGTCCCGTGAGAAAGAGTAAACCAAACACCTAACAAGGCAACTATCCATCCCAAGCCTCACCAAGGTTCGCTCCCCAAATAACGCAAGTCAAGTAATATATATATAAGAGCACATCGATGTTTGGGTACCCCGCGCCACTTTCCCACTGGTTATTGAGACATCCTACGCATCGGACCAATCCCGCCATTCTCACCGCAGTCCCACTGCCACACCCGCCCGCACACACCTGGGCCACAACCACACGCAGTCCCACTGCCAAATCCCGCCCGCACACACCTGGGCCTCAACTGTCACAAGTAACCATGCCTGCAAACACCTAGGCCAGAACAACCACCGCTACGCCCGAAGACACCTGGGCTAAAGGATCCACTGCCACGCCCGAAAACACCTGGGCCTCATCCCGAAGACACTTGGGAAACCACCTGCCGCACACACCTGGCCAACCACCACAACACCCTGCCCGATGGTTCTTGGGCTAATAATGGACTTCAGGCCATCACAGCCTGCCCGAAGGTACTTGGGCTATCCGGGAAAGGGAGCAGAAAAGGAGCTAATAACCAGCCACTAAGTATAGTGTTGGGAAAAACACCCTTCCCCCATAAATGGGGGTGTTCGGCACTAAGTGCTCAACTGGGGTGGGGCGCGAATAAGAAACACAAAGCTACAAGTATAGATATAGGTAACAAACACTCACCCAAAACTTAGGTTTTCCTAGCCAACCTACAGAACACAATACCACAACGCCCGAGTCACAATTCACGACCCTTGCCCACAAAACCATTTGTCCCATTCTTGTTTCACGTTCAGTCAAATGTTCAATTAATTTTAAGCACTACTGGGCAACTACCATAAGCATAACCAAGGAAAACGTCAAGCATAGATCAACCAAAACACTCACACCCGGTTCTGCCAACAGAGGATCTCTCCCCAGTTTGTGATAAAAACCCACAACCATTGAAACCATGCCAACAGGAGATCCCATCCCCCAAATTCACACAGCCACCGAGAGTATAAAAGAACGGGGGATCCCATCCCCTCCCACATTTCCAGCAAACGGCCCGAAGGGAAAAACAACCAACAACCACTACCAACACGAGTCAGGGATTTTCAGATTTAAACGACTTAACACACTCCATGATTTCAAAGTTCCATGTGTTCTATCCGTTAGTTATCACAGAAGGGTTGATCCTGGTGCTTTCAATTATTCAGCCGGGTATACGTGATTAACCAATTTCACAGCAGGAGTTCACAATTTCAGCAACCCATCTAAAACATCACGAGGGGATTCAAGTGCACACACACGACCACCAACGGCCTCAATTTTCAGAAAACATAGACCAGTACAACAAAAGGGATGATCACAAGATAAAGCATAAACAACGATCACAACCCCTTCCCCTTCTTTCTTTAGATCTTCGTTTAGTATCTTCATTAGGGTTTGGTTCAACCAATTACATAGGAACAAAAGTAACGCCCACCCCGCATGATACACAAAGGTGAGAGACGAGAGAAACTCCCTACTTGTTGATGGATGATCGACGTTTTGGCCGGGGGCGCGGAACTCTACGGATAACGACGCGGCGGTCCCGATGCACCAGAAGGGCCACGATCGAAGAAGGGGGAAAACCACGGCCTAACCCTTAATTATAAGGGCTGGGGACGGTTGAGATGAAAACACAAAACCACGGAAGACGAGGGAGTCGTGGGTTGACCACGTGGCTTGACTCATCATTAATGGCGCTGGGTGGTTTTAACTGACCCATGAATTAATGAAGCATTTAATTAAGACCTGTGCGCGCGTTTCGGATTTCCAAGATATTTTTAGCAAGGAAGAATAGGGTTTAAAACCCTATTTGCGAAAAAGGAACATTACTGGAACAACTTGGCAGGGCCGGTCTCACCGATCAGTCTCACCGATCGGTGTCACCGATCGGTCTCACCGATCGGTCTCACCGATCGGTCTCAACGGTCGGTCTCACCGATCGCTGTCACCGATCGGTCTCACCGGTCGGTCTCACCGATCGGTCTCACCGATCGGTGTCACCGATCGGTCTCACCGGTCGGTCTCACCGATCGGTGTCACCGATCGGTCTCACCGATCGGTACCCCGCAAGGAAACCGGATTTTTGGCAAAGGAAGGGACCAAGGGGGGTCTGGGTCATCACATCAGATACCTCTTAAACGATTCTCGTCCCCGAGAATCAAAACAAACTAGAAGGAAAAAGAGGATCCGAACAACCATCTTCGAAGATACCTCTTAGGAGTGGACCCCCGCTAATTGAAAACACTCCCTGTCAAGAACCAAGCATCATACCACGCCAAACCGCCCGGTCATGTGGGTTTGGGGAGTTCCCCTCCCCCATGTCAAGATATTATCCGCTTTGGGCGGCACTGACTCGCCCGCACGGGTTTAATCACATCCACCTTAATGCGTCCTGATTAGGGGTCGGGTTTCCCCTTCCCTTCAACCGGGGCTTCCCACACATAATCAGAGGAAAGGAACCTAGCACATTTCGTAGCCAAAAAGGTCAAACGTTCTGTCACAACAGGCACCAAGGGTTCAAAGCTCAGAACAACTCGGGGTATTGGGCACGCATCTGTGCTTCCCTCTCCCACGTACTCTCTTCGAGGCCGCCATGTCTCCACAACACACGAACCAGGCCGACGGTTCGTCCACGGAGCACTTTCTCCTTGCGATCCTCGATTCTGACTGGTCGTTCCTCGAAGGTCGCGTCTCCTCCCACGTCTAGCTCTCCCCAGTTGATGACATGAGAGTCATCATGTAAGTACTGACGAAGCTGGGAGACATGGAAGACGTCATGGACCCTCTCCAACTGAGGTGGTAGGGCCAGCTGATATGCTACCTCGCCAACTCGCCTCAGCACCTCAAAAGGTCCGATGAACCTAGGGGAGAGCTTACTCCCCTTTCCGAACCTCCGCTGCCCCCGTCGAGGGGAAACCTTCAAAAACACATGATCTCCCACCTCGAACTTCAGGGGCCTCCTCCGACGATCAGCATAAGATTTCTGCCGATCCTGAGCTGCTTTCATCCTCTCCCGCACTAGCTGGACCTTCTCCGTGGTGCTCTGCACTACTTCTGGTCCAAGAGTACCAGTCTCACCAACCCCTGCCCAGCATAAGGGTGAACGACATGGTCTTCCATACAAAGCCTCAAAAGGAGCCATGCCGATAGTAGAGTGAAAACTGTTGTTGTAGGCAAACTCTACTAAAGGCAAGTGTCGTACCCATGATCCTCCGAAATCCAGAACACATGCTCGCAGCATGTCCTCCAAAGTCTGGATAGTCCGCTCTGTCTTTCCATCAGTCTGAGGGTGAAAAGCAGTGCTAAGGCGTAGTTGGGTGCCAAAAGCATGCTGTAACCCCTTCCAGACTCGTGAGGTGAATCGAGTGTCCCGATCCGAGACGATCGTTTTCGGAACTCCATGCAAACGCACCACCTCATCCACGTACCTCTGTGCTAGGGTACTCACGGGTCCCGACTCCTTGATAGCCAAGAAGTGAGCAGATTTTGTCAATCGATCCACCACTACCCAGATAGCATCATGCCCGCCCTGAGCTCTGGGTAGTCCCGTGACGAAGTCCATTGAGACGTCGTCCCACTTCCACTCGGGAACATCTAGAGGATGCAACAGACCACCAGGAACACGGTGCTCAGCCTTCACCTGCTGACACACCAGGCATTTAGCCACGAACTCTGCCACTGCCCGTTTCACCCCGGGCCACCAAAACTGTCCCCTCAGGCCTTCGTACATTTTCGAAACACCCGGATGTACCGCCAAGGCTGAGCTATGGAACTCATGAAGGACTCCATCACGCATCACCTCTGGAACAAACAACCTCCGATGAAAGAGCATCCGATGTCGGCTGTCCTCCGACCATCCTTCCGGGGCGTTCCCCTGATCGACACGATCCCGCAACACTTCTACCTCAGGATCTCCCCACTGAGACTCTTCCACTTGCTGCAACAAGGAGGACTGTACCGTCATCTGAAACAAACAACCTCTAGTACCTTCCACCCTTGCATCCAAGTGCAAGGCAGCCAACTCCCCCATTGCCTTCCAAGCATCAGCAGATTCCCGAACCACCTCCTGATGCGGCTTCCTGCTCAGGGCATCAGCCACAACGTTTCCCTTACCTTCAGTGTATGAGATCTCAAAGTCGTAGTCCTGGAGAAACTCGACCCACCTCCGCTGTCGCAAGTTCAAGTCACGCTGGGAGAAGATATAGCGCAAGCTTTTGTGGTCGGTGAAGACCACGAAGCGCTCCCCAAAGAGGTAATGTCGCCACCGCTTTAATGCGAACACCACCGCTACAAGCTCCAGGTCATGGGTGGCATAGTTCCGCTCATGGGGGCGTAGCTGCCTGGACCCGTAAGAGATCACCCCTTGTCGCTGCATCAATACGCACCCCAGGCCCTGTCCTGAAGCATCACAGAATACCTCATAGGCCATCCCTTCTTCTGGCAACCTCAACACTGGGGCACTAACCAGTTTTTCTTTTAGGTAGCTGAAGGACGACTCACATTGCTCGCTCCACATGAAAACTTGGTCCTTCTTGGTCAAAGCCGTCAAAGGGGCTGCTACCCGGGAGAAGTTGGGTACGAATCTCCGGTAGTAGCCTGCCAGTCCAAGGAAACTCCGAACTTCCGCCACATTCTTGGGTGCTGCCCAAGAAACAATTGCCTCAACCTTTGATGGGTCGACTGCTACTCCCCGCTCAGACACTACATGTCCAAGGAAGTGCACTTCTCGCGCCCAGAACTTGCACTTTGACAACTTCCCATAGAGCTGGTGCTGTCGTAGGACCTCCAAAACTGTCCTCAGGTGCTCTGCATGGTCCTCTTCTGACTTTGAATAGATCAGGATATCGTCGATGAACACCACCACAAACCGATCCAGGTACTCCCGAAAGATGGAGTTCATAAGCCCCATGAACACGACTGGGGCGTTCGTAACACCAAAGGGCATGACCACGAACTCGAAGTGCCCATACCTGCACCTGAACGCCGTCTTCGGGACGTCGCTATCCTTCACCCTCAGCTGGTGGTACCCGGATCGCAGGTCGATCTTCGAGAACCATCCTGCCCCCTTCAGCTGGTCGAAAAGATCATCTATCCTCGGAAGAGGGTAGCGGTTCTTGATTGTCACCTGATTCAGCCTCCTGTAATCTATGCATAACCTGAGGCCACCATCTGCCTTCTTCGCAAACAAGACTGGGGCACCCCACGGTGATGTACTTGGACGAACATAACCCCTCTTCATCAGATCGTCAATCTGTATCCGCAACTCCCGTAGCTCCGAAGGTGCCATCCGGTAAGGAGCCATCGAGATTGGTCGAGAGCCGGGCTGCAGGTCTATCCCGAACTCGATATCACGTCGAGGGGGTAGAGTCGTCACCTCCTCAGGGAAGACGTCCATAAATTCACGAACGATCTCTGGTACTTCCACCATTTCCGCATCTGTTGATTCTATCGTCAGTTCGGTCAACAAGGAGAGGAGAGGTTCCTCCCTCCTGTTTCCCTTCGGACAGCTCCGCTCGCCGGTGAAAGTAACACGCTGGCCGTCCAAACCGGAGAACACCACCCTCCTTTGGAAACAGTCGATGACGGCGCACACAGAAAATAGCCAGTCGATGCCTAGGATGACATCGTACGGCCGAATCTGTAGCAGAAGGAGATCCTTAACCGACTGATGTGGCCCCAACATCAGTCTACATCCCCGACAAACGAACAGCAAGTCGGTCTGACCTCCAACTGGTGTGCTCAACACCAGGGGCACTGGAAGTCCCTCGGCATCTAGACCCAAGGCGCGGGCTAGACTGGGTGCAACAAAGGAGTGCGAAGCTCCGGTATCGAACAAAGCATAAGCAAGAGTGCTAAACACACTGATCGTACCTCGAACAACCTCTGGCCCTGCTGGAACTGTTGCTTCTGCGGCGTGTAACTGTCCACGCCCAGCTCCCCTACCCCTCGGCTGTCGGCCACCTCCCCGACCACGCCCTGGTCGAGGTCCCTGGGGAGCGCCCTGAGGTCGGCCTCCCCCTCCTATGTCTGTCTGCGGAGGAGCGGGAGCTCGCTGTCCCTGCTGCTGCTGCTGCTGCTGGAAGGGTCTGGCTGGGAACTGCTGCTGTGGCGGATGCTGGGGATGACTGCCACTGCTGTACTGCACCCGATCGGGGCACTGACTCCGAAGATGTCCAGGGCTCCCGCAGATGAAGCACCGTGGTCCCGAGCCCGAAGGAAAAGAACGTGGGCCAGGGGATCGAAACTGAAACTGTTGCGGCCTGCTCCCTGCGGGTCGGAACCTGGAGGGTCCCGATGCTGGGGGCCTGGTGCTGACGGCCTTCCCCTTCGATGGTCCCAGCTGGATCCCTTCTCGTGACAGTCCGCCTAGAGTGTGCATCCTTTCCACCACTTCGGCCTTCTTCTGGACCTCTAAGTATGTCGGAAGGGTAAAGGGAGTAACAGCATACTGGAGGGAGGGTCGGAGCGCCTCCTCCAAACGTCTTGCCCGAGACTCCTCATCGGGAAAGAGGTCTGGAGCAAAACGCAGGAGGTCCTTGAACTTGATTCCGAGTTCCCTCACGGACATGCTCCCCTGCTGGAGGGAGAGTAGCTCCTGCCTCTTCTCCGCCTTCATTGTCGAGGAGAGAAACTTCGCCCGGAACTCCTTCTCGAATTCCGCCCAAGCAACCTCAGACTCTTTGCTACTCCCCAGGTGAAGCATCCACCACTGACGTGACGCTCCTCGCATCTGGCTAACAGCCAGAGGAACCCAGTACTCTGTCGGGGCCCGAATCAGGCCGAAGGCTATGACTAGCCCCTCCAGCCAGCCTTCCGTCTTCATGTCGGAGGTGCTTCCCTCATATTTCTCGAGGGCCTGTCGCTGAAAGGCTCGAAGAGTCTTCTGCCACCGGTCGTCCTCTTCCTCCCGATCAGCTCTCTGCTGGTTGGCCATGGTAGTCTCAGGAGTCTCGATCGCCTGTACCACACGTGGTCGCCTTCCAGGTGCCATAGCTGCAAGGTAAACAAGGAATACCTAAGCCCAGTAGTGCAAGGAAAACCGCTCAAAACTTATTAAGATTCAATTTATTCTTAATTTCCCAAGACATCCCAGAAACACAAGAACACAAGTCATTTATGATGCATGTACCTTTCCTAGGGTCTCTACCCTGCAATCAGTGTGGCTTCACTTGGTCGTTCGGTAGGTCCAGAGTCCTTGCATCGGATCACGGGGGGCCCTAAAATCCCGTGTCCTAGCCGGTCCTCCCTGGCCTATTTCACGCACCAAGGTCACCCAACGCTGTTGCCTTACCATCCCATGAAATCCTTACTGTGCCTAACTCCAGACTCCGTCCTATCTCTAAACCTCCCCTCTGATACCATTCTGTCACGACCCGCCTTCACCAAAAGGAGGGAAGGGTCAGCAGATTGCCAGGCCCTTCCTTCTTTGAGTTGAAGGAGAGATAATGACCCCCGAAACCCGCCTTCAATAGGTCCCGGAGTGGCGACTAGCACCAAGGGTATAGGAAGTTCTCGCAAATGGAAGGCATTACCCTTTTTATTTTATAGGATCGAAAGATAAGTAGGAGAAAACCCAACAACACCAAGATAGAAAGAAAAGTAAAGCCAAAAGTAAACCATTCCCACATGCATGTTTAAACAGTTTACAACAAGGTACATGTACAAAAGAAAAAGAAGCTCTCAAGTACAATACCAAAAGAAAACAAAGGTACGACAACAGCGACAACTCCAACTGTCCGACTAATAGGGTCCCGCGCAGCCCTGGTAGTCCTCCTGGAAACCTGAAAGTAAACGTAGGGTGAGCATACAAGTACACTCAGTAGGGAAAACCAAGACTCTCGTGCACAAGTGGGGGAAACGTACTAAAGTCCCGTGAGAAAGAGTAAACCAAACACCTAACAAGGCAACTATCCATCCCAAGCCTCACCAAGGTTCGCTCCCCAAATAACGCAAGTCAAGTAATATATATATAAGAGCACATCGATGTTTGGGTACCCCGCGCCACTTTCCCACTGGTTATTGAGACATCCTACGCATCGGACCAATCCCGCCATTCTCACCGCAGTCCCACTGCCACACCCGCCCGCACACACCTGGGCCACAACCACACGCAGTCCCACTGCCAAATCCCGCCCGCACACACCTGGGCCACAACCACACGCAGTCCCACTGCCAAATCCCGCCCGCACACACCTGGGCCTCAACTGTCACAAGTAACCATGCCTGCAAACACCTAGGCCAGAACAACCACCGCTACGCCCGAAGACACCTGGGCTAAAGGATCCACTGCCACGCCCGAAAACACCTGGGCCTCATCCCGAAGACACTTGGGAAACCACCTGCCGCACACACCTGGCCAACCACCACAACACCCTGCCCGATGGTTCTTGGGCTAATAATGGACTTCAGGCCATCACAGCCTGCCCGAAGGTACTTGGGCTATCCGGGAAAGGGAGCAGAAAAGGAGCTAATAACCAGCCACTAAGTATAGTGTTGGGAAAAACACCCTTCCCCCATAAATGGGGGTGTTCGGCACTAAGTGCTCAAATGGGGTGGGGCGCGAATAAGAAACACAAAGCTACAAGTATAGATATAGGTAACAAACACTCACCCAAAACTTAGGTTTTCCTAGCCAACCTACAGAACACAATACCACAACGCCCGAGTCACAATTCACGACCCTTGCCCACAAAACCATTTGTCCCATTCTTATTTCACGTTCAGTCAAATGTTCAATTAATTTTAAGCACTACTGGGCAACTACCATAAGCATAACCAAGGAAAACGTCAAGCATAGATCAACCAAAACACTCACACCCGGTTCTGCCAACAGAGGATCTCTCCCCAGTTTGTGATAAAAACCCACAACCATTGAAACCATGCCAACAGGAGATCCCATCCCCCAAATTCACACAGCCACCGAGAGTATAAAAGAACGGGGGATCCCATCCCCTCCCACATTTCCAGCAAACGGCCCGAAGGGAAAAACAACCAACAACCACTACCAACACGAGTCAGGGATTTTCAGATTTAAACGACTTAACACACTCCATGATTTCAAAGTTCCATGTGTTCTATCCGTTAGTTATCACAGAAGGGTTGATCCTGGTGCTTTCAATTATTCAGCCGGGTATACGTGATTAACCAATTTCACAGCAGGAGTTCACAATTTCAGCAACCCATCTAAAACATCACGAGGGGATTCAAGTGCACACACACGACCACCAACGGCCTCAATTTTCAGAAAACATAGACCAGTACAACAAAAGGGATGATCACAAGATAAAGCATAAACAACGATCACAACCCCTTCCCCTTCTTTCTTTAGAACTTCGTTTAGTATCTTCATTAGGGTTTGGTTCAACCAATTCCATAGGAACAAAAGTAACGCCCACCCCGCATGATACACAAAGGTGAGAGACGAGAGAAATTCCCTACTTGTTGATGGATGATCGACGTTTTGGCCGGGGGCGCGGAACTCTACGGATAACGACGCGGCGGTCCCGATGCACCAGAAGGGCCACGATCGAAGAAGGGGGAAAACCACGGCCTAACCCTTAATTATAAGGGCTGGGGACGGTTGAGATGAAAACACAAAACCACGGAAGACGAGGGAGTCGTGGGTTGACCACGTGGCTTGACTCATCATTAATGGCGCTGGGTGGTTTTAACTGACCCATGAATTAATGAAGCATTTAATTAAGACCTGTGCGCGCGTTTCGGATTTCCAAGATATTTTTAGCAAGGAAGAATAGGGTTTAAAACCCTATTTGCGAAAAAGGAACATTACTGGAACAACTTGGCAGGGCCGGTCTCACCGATCGGTCTCACCGATCGGTCTCACCGATCGGTCTCAACGGGCGGTCTCACCGATCGGTGTCACCGATCGGTCTCACCGATCGGTCTCACCGGTCGGTCTCACCGGTCGGTCTCACCGATCGGTCTCACCGGTCGGTCTCACCGATCGGTACCCCGCAAGGAAACCGGATTTTTGGCAAAGGAAGGGACCAAGGGGGGTCTGGGTCATCACATCAGATACTTATTAAACGATTCTCGTCCCCGAGAATCAAAACAAACTAGAAGGAAAAAGAGGATCCGAACAACCATCTTCGAAGATACCTCTTAGGAGTGGACCCCCGCTAATTGAAAACACTCCCTGTCAAGAACCAAGCATCATACCACGCCAAACCGCCCGGTCATGTGGGTTTGGGGAGTTCCCCTCCCCCATGTCAAGATATTATCCGCTTTGGGCGGCACTGACTCGCCCGCACGGGTTTAATCGCATCCACCTTAATGCGTCCTGATTAGGGGTCGGGTTTCCCCTTCCCTTCAACCGGGGCTTCCCACACATAATCAGAGGAAAGGAACCTAGCACATTTCGTAGCCAAAAAGGTCAAACGTTCTGTCACAACAGGCACCAAGGGTTCAAAGCTCAGAACAACTCGGGGTATTGGGCACGCATCTGTGCTTCCCTCTCCCACGTACTCTCTTCGAGGCCGCCATGTCTCCACAACACACGAACCAGGCCGACGGTTCGTCCACGAAGCACTTTCTCCTTGCGATCCTCGATTCTGACTGGCCGTTCCTCGAAGGTCGCGTCTCCTCCCACGTCTAGCTCTCCCCAGTTGATGACATGAGAGTCATCATGTAAGTACTGACGAAGCTGGGAGACATGGAAGACGTCATGGACCCTCTCCAACTGAGGTGGTAGGGCCAGCTGATATGCTACCTCGCCAACTCGCCTCAGCACCTCAAAAGGTCCGATGAACCTAGGGGAGAGCTTACTCCCCTTTCCGAACCTCCGCTGCCCCCGTCGAGGGGAAACCTTCAAAAACACATGATCTCCCACCTCGAACTTCAGGGGCCTCCTCCGACGATCAGCATAAGATTTCTGCCGATCCTGAGCTGCTTTCATCCTCTCCCGCACTAGCTGGACCTTCTCCGTGGTGCTCTGCACTACTTCTGGTCCAAGAGTACCAGTCTCACCAACCCCTGCCCAGCATAAGGGTGAACGACATGGTCTTCCATACAAAGCCTCAAAAGGAGCCATGCCGATAGTAGAGTGAAAACTGTTGTTGTAGGCAAACTCTACTAAAGGCAAGTGTCGTACCCATGATCCTCCGAAATCCAGAACACATGCTCGCAGTATGTCCTCCAAAGTCTGGATAGTCCGCTCTGTCTATCCATCAGTCTGAGGGTGAAAAGCAGTGCTAAGGCGTAGTTGGGTGCCAAAAGCATGCTGTAACCCCTTCCAGACTCGTGAGGTGAATCGAGTGTCCCGATCCGAGACGATCGTTTTCGGAACTCCATGCAAACGCACCACCTCATCCACGTACCTCTGTGCTAGGGTACTCACGGGTCCCGACCTCTTGATAGCCAAGAAGTGAGCAGATTTTGTCAATCGATCCACCACTACCCAGATAGCATCATGCCCGCCCTGAGCTCTGGGTAGTCTCGTGACGAAGTCCATTGAGACGTCGTCCCACTTCCACTCGGGAACATCTAGAGGATGCAACAGACCACCAGGAACACGGTGCTCAGCCTTCACCTGCTGACACACCAGGCATTTAGCCACGAACTCTGCCACTGCCCGTTTCACCCCGGGCCACCAAAACTGTCCCCTCAGGCCTTCGTACATTTTCGAAACACCCGGATGTACCGCCAAGGCTGAGCTATGGAACTCATGAAGGACTCCATCACGCATCACCTCTGGAACAAACAACCTCCGATGAAAGAGCATCTGATGTCGGCTGTCCTCCGACCATCCTTCCGGGGCGTTCCCCTGATCGACACGATCCCGCAACACTTCTACCTCAGGATCTCCCCACTGAGACTCTTCCACTTGCTGCAACAAGGAGGACTGTGTCGTCATCTGAAACAAACAACCTCTAGTACCTTCCACCCTTGCATCCAAGTGCAAGGCAGCCAACTCCCCCATTGCCTTCCAAGCATCAGCAGATTCCCGAACCACCTCCTGATGCGGCTTCCTGCTCAGGGCATCAGCCACAACGTTTCCCTTACCTTCAGTGTATGAGATCTCAAAGTCGTAGTCCTGGAGAAACTCGACCCACCTCCGCTGTCGCAAGTTCAAGTCACGCTGGGAGAAGATATAGCGCAAGCTTTTGTGGTCGGTGAAGACCACGAAGCGCTCCCCAAAGAGGTAATGTCGCCACAGCTTTAATGCGAACACCACCGCTACAAGCTCCAGGTCATGGGTGGCATAGTTCCGCTCATGGGGGCGTAGCTGCCTGGACCCGTAAGAGATCACCCCTTGTCGCTGCATCAATACGCACCCCAGGCCCTGTCCTGAAGCATCACAGAATACCTCATAGGCCATCCCTTCTTCTGGCAACCTCAACACTGGGGCACTAACCAGTTTTTCTTTTAGGTAGCTGAAGGACGACTCACATTGCTCGCTCCACATGAAAACTTGGTCCTTCTTGGTCAAAGCCGTCAAAGGGGCTGCTACCCGGGAGAAGTTGGGTACGAATCTCCGGTAGTAGCCTGCCAGTCCAAGGAAACTCCGAACTTCCGCCACATCTTGGGTGCTGCCCAAGAAACAATTGCCTCAACCTTTGATGGGTCGACTGCTACTCCCCGCTCAGACACTACATGTCCAAGGAAGTGCACTTCTCGCGCCCAGAACTTGCACTTTGACAACTTCCCATAGAGCTGGTGCTGTCGTAGGACCTCCAAAACTGTCCTCAGGTGCTCTGCATGGTCCTCTTCTGACTTTGAATAGATCAGGATATCGTTGATGAACACCACCACAAACCGATCCAGGTACTCCCGAAAGATGGAGTTCATAAGCCCCATGAACACGGCCGGGGCGTTCGTAACACCAAAGGGCATGACCACGAACTCGAAGTGCCCATACCTGCACCTGAACGCCGTCTTCGGGACGTCACTATCCTTCACCCTCAGCTGGTGGTACCCGGATCGCAGGTCGATCTTCGAGAACCATCCTGCCCCCTTCAGCTGGTCGAAAAGATCATCTATCCTCGGAAGAGGGTAGCGGTTCTTGATTGTCACCTGATTCAGCCTCCTGTAATCTATGCATAACCTGAGGCCACCATCTGCCTTCTTCGCAAACAAGACTGGGGCACCCCACGGTGATGTACTTGGACGAACATAACCCCTCTTCATCAGATCGTCAATCTGTATCCGCAACTCCCGTAGCTCCGAAGGTGCCATCCGGTAAGGAGCCATCGAGATTGGTCGAGAGCCGGGCTGCAGGTCTATCCCGAACTCGATATCACGTCGAGGGGGTAGAGTCGTCACCTCCTCAGGGAAGACGTCCATAAATTCACGAACGATCTCTGGTACTTCCACCATTTCCGCATCTGTTGATTCTATCGTCAGTTCGGTCAACAAGGAGAGGAGAGGTTCCTCCCTCATGTTTCCCTTCGGACAGCTCCGCTCGCCGGTGAAAGTAACACGCTGGCCGTCCAAACCGGAGAACACCACCCTCCTTTGGAAACAGTCGATGACGGCGCACACAGAAAATAGCCAGTCGATGCCTAGGATGACATCGTACGGCCGAATCTGTAGCAGAAGGAGATCCTTAACCGACTGATGTGGCCCCAACATCAGTCTACATCCCCGACAAACGAACAGCAAGTCGGTCTGACCTCCAACTGGTGTGCTCAACACCAGGGGCACTGGAAGTCCCTCGGCATCTAGACCCAAGGCGCGGGCTAGACTGGGTGCAACAAAGGAGTGCGAAGCTCCGGTATCGAACAAAGCATAAGCAAGAGTGCTAAACACACTGATCGTACCTCGAACAACCTCTGGCCCTGCTGGAACTGTTGCTTCTGCGGCATGTAACTGTCCACGCCCAGCTCCCCTACCCCTCGGCTGTCGGCCACCTCCCCGACCACGCCCTGGTCGAGGTCCCTGGGGAGCGCCCTGAGGTCGGCCTCCCCCTCCTATGTCTGTCTGCGGAGGAGCGGGAGCTCGCTGTCCCTGCTGCTGCTGCTGCTGCTGGAAGGGTCTGGCTGGGAACTGCTGCTGTGGCGGATGCTGGGGATGACTGCCACTGCTGTACTGCACCCGATCGGGGCACTGACTCCGAAGATGTACAGGGCTCCCGCAGATGAAGCACCGTGGTCCCGAGCCCGAAGGAAAAGAACGTGGGCCAGGGGATCGAAACTGAAACTGCTGCGGCCTGCTCCCTGCGGGTCGGAACCTGGAGGGTCCCGATGCTGGGGGCCTGGTGCTGACGGCCTTCCCCTTCGATGGTCCCAGCTGGATCCCTTCTCGTGACAGTCCGCCTAGAGTGTGCATCCTTTCCACCACTTCGGCCTTCTTCTGGACCTCTAAGTATGTCGGAAGGGTAAAGGGAGTAACAGCATACTGGAGGGAGGGTCGGAGCGCCTCCTCCAAACGTCTTGCCCGAGACTCCTCATCGGGAAAGAGGTCTGGAGCAAAACGCAGGAGGTCCTTGAACTTGATTCCGAGTTCCCTCACGGACATGCTCCCCTGCTGGAGGGAGAGTAGCTCCTGCCTCTTCTCCGCCTTCATTGTCGAGGAGAGAAACTCCGCCCGGAACTCCTTCTCGAATTCCGCCCAAGCAACCTCAGACTCTTTCCTACTCCCCAGGTAAAGCATCCACCACTGACGTGACGCTCCTCGCATCTGGCTAACAGCCAGAGGAACCCAGTACTCTGTCGGGGCCCGAATCAGGCCGAAGGCTATGACTAGCCCCTCCAGCCAGCCTTCCGTCTTCATGTCGGAGGTGCTTCCCTCATATTTCTCGAGGGCCTGTCGCTGAAAGGCTCGAAGAGTCTTCTGCCATCGGTCGTCCTCTTCCTCCCGATCAGCTCTCTGCTGGTTGGCCAAGGTAGTCTCAGGAGTCTCGATCGCCTGTACCACACGTGGTCGCCTTCCAGGTGCCATAGCTGCAAGGTAAACAAGGAATACCTAAGCCCAGTAGTGCAAGGAAAACCGCTCAAAACTTATTAAGATTCAATTTATTCTTAATTTCCCAAGACATCCCAGAAACAGAAGAACACAAGTCATTTATGATGCATGTACCTTTCCTAGGGTCTCTACCCTGCAATCAGTGTGGCTTCACTTGGTCGTTCGGTAGGTCCAGAGTCCTTGCATCGGATCACGGGGGGCCCTAAAATCCCATGTCCTAGCCGGTCCTCCCTGGCCTATTTCACGCACCAAGGTCACCCAACGCTGTTGCCTTACCATCCCATGAAATCCTTACTGTGCCTAACTCCAGACTCCGTCCTATCTCTAAACCTCCCCTCTGATACCATTCTGTCACGACCCGCCTTCACCAAAAGGAGGGAAGGGTCAGCAGATTGCCAGGCCCTTCCTTCTTTGAGTTGAAGGAGAGATAATGACCCCCGAAACCCGCCTTCAATAGGTCCCGGAGTGGCGACTAGCACCAAGGGTATAGGAAGTTCTCGCAAATGGAAGGCATTACCCTTTTTATTTTATAGGATCGAAAGATAAGGAGGAGAAAACCCAACAACACCAAGATAGAAAGAAAAGTAAAGCCAAAAGTAAACCATTCCCACATGCATGTTTAAACAGTTTACAACAAGGTACATGTACAAAAGAAAAAGAAGCTCTCAAGTACAATACCAAAAGAAAACAAAGGTACGAAAACAGCGACAACTCCAACTGTCCGACTAATAGGGTCCCGCGCAGCCCTGGTAGTCCTCCTGGAAACCTGAAAGTAAACGTAGGGTGAGCATACAAGTACACTCAGTAGGGAAAACCAAGACTCTCGTGCACAAGTGGGGGAAACGTACTAAAGTCCCGTGAGAAAGAGTAAAGCAAACACCTAACAAGGCAACTATCCATCCCAAGCCTCACCAATGTTCGCTCCCCAAATAACGCAAGTCAAGTAATATATATATAAGAGCACATCGATGTTTGGGTACCCCGCGCCACTTTCCCACTGGTTATTGAGACATCCTACGCATCGGACCAATCCCGCCATTCTCACCGCAGTCCCACTGCCACACCCGCCCGCACACACCTGGGCCACAACCACACGCAGTCCCACTGCCAAATCCCGCCCGCACACACCTGGGCCACAACCACACGCAGTCCCACTGCCAAATCCCGCCCGCACACACCTGGGCCTCAACTGTCACAAGTAACCATGCATGCAAACACCTAGGCCAGAACAACCACCGCTACGCCCGAAGACACCTGGGCTAAAGGATCCACTGCCACGCCCGAAAACACCTGGGCCTCATCCCGAAGACACTTGGGAAACCACCTGCCGCACACACCTGGCCAACCACCACAACACCCTGCCCGATGGTTCTTGGGCTAATAATGGACTTCAGGCCATCACAGCCTGCCCGAAGGTACTTGGGCTATCCGGGAAAGGGAGCAGAAAAGGAGCTAATAACCAGCCACTAAGTATAGTGTTGGGAAAAACACCCTTCCCCCATAAATGGGGGTGTTCGGCACTAAGTGCTCAACTGGGGTGGGGCGCGAATAAGAAACACAAAGCTACAAGTATAGATATAGGTAACAAACACTCACCCAAAACTTAGGTTTTCCTAGCCAACCTACAGAACACAATACCACAACGCCCGAGTCACAATTCACGACCCTTGCCCACAAAACCATTTGTCCCATTCTTGTTTCACGTTCAGTCAAATGTTCAATTAATTTTAAGCACTACTGGGCAACTACCATAAGCATATCCAAGGAAAACGTCAAGCATAGATCAACCAAAACACTCACACCCGGTTCTGCCAACAGAGGATCTCTCCCCAGTTTGTGATAAAAACCCACAACCATTGAAACCATGCCAACAGGAGATCCCATCCCCCAAATTCACACAGCCACCGAGAGTATAAAAGAACGGGGGATCCCATCCCCTCCCACATTTCCAGCAAACGGCCCGAAGGGAAAAACAACCAACACCCACTACCAACACGAGTCAGGGATTTTCAGATTTAAACGACTTAACACACTCCATGATTTCAAAGTTCCCTGTGTTCTATCCGTTAGTTATCACAGAAGGGTTGATCCTGGTGCTTTCAATTATTCAGCCGGGTATACGTGATTAACCAATTTCACAGCAGGAGTTCACAATTTCAGCAACCCATCTAAAACATCACGAGGGGATTCAAGTGCACACACACGACCACCAACGGCCTCAATTTTCAGAAAACATAGACCAGTACAACAAAAGGGATGATCACAAGATAAAGCATAAACAACGATCACAACCCCTTCCCCTTCTTTCTTTAGAACTTCGTTTAGTATCTTCATTAGGGTTTGGTTCAACCAATTCCATAGGAACAAAAGTAACGCCCACCCCGCATGATACACAAAGGTGAGAGACGAGAGAAATTCCCTACTTGTTGATGGATGATCGACGTTTTGGCCGGGGGCGCGTAACTCTACGGATAACGACGCGGCGGTCCCGATGCACCAGAAGGGCCACGATCGAAGAAGGGGGAAAACCACGGCCTAACCCTTAATTATAAGGGCTGGGGACGGTTGAGATGAAAACACAAAACCACGGAAGACGAGGGAGTCGTGGGTTGACCACGTGGCTTGACTCATCATTAATGGCGCTGGGTGGTTTTAACTGACCCATGAATTAATGAAGCATTTAATTAAGACCTGTGCGCGCGTTTCGGATTTCCAAGATATTTTTAGCAAGGAAGAATAGGGTTTAAAACCCTATTTGCGAAAAAGGAACATTACTGGAACAACTTGGCAGGGCCGGTCTCACCGATCGGTGTCACCGATCGGTCTCACCGATCGGTCTCACCGATCGGTCTCACCGGTCGGTCTCACCGGTCGGTGTCACCGATCGGTCTCACCGGTCGGTCTCACCGATCGGTCTCACCGGTCGGTCTCACCGATCGGTGTCACCGATCGGTCTCACCGATCGGTCTCGCCGATCGGTCTCACCGATCGGTACCCCGCAAGGAAACCGGATTTTTGGCAAAGGAAGGGACCAAGGGGGGTCTGGGTCATCACAGTACATGGAATTTATTTTATTTTAAATACATTACGGCTTGTTGAGGAAGCCTAAGATCAAATAATACTCGCGGCGGTGGAAATGGTCGTTGTCACCGCGTATGTTAAAAGAAACTTTCCTTTTTATTGTTTAGTAAAATGCTTCGTAGAAAAAGATTCATTTTGTATAAAAGTAAAATTCAAAGGGGATTATAAACCGTATAAAATAAAGTTGTGTATAAAACGAAATATGCCTCAATGTATGGAGATTGAGAAGAAGTCCTTTACAAAGACGGTATCCTTGGATTGAGGATAAATCACTTACATAATTATGTGTGACAAACGAATACACCAAATATAAGTGGATATTAAGTGTAAAATAATCAGATGTTATTCCCACATATTCATCGAACGACATATTCAAGGAGTACAAGCTTATCCCAAAGAATCAAAATTGGGTTAAGAAGTTCCCTTGCAAAAATTTGACGGCCTAACGACATCACTACAAAATTCAGAAAATGAGTTGATGAGAGATAAAAAGGGTATCTCATCACTTGGACATAAAATTTAAATCAATAAGGTTATATAAGAACATATACCAACATAATATTATATGAATTAAAATACATAACAAAAGAAGTCTTTTACAAAAAGAGGAGGGTGAAAGGTTCCCTTACCGACTTGGGTATCTTTCGAGACATGAACCCCGTGAAAGAAGGACAATACAACATTGATGCAAATACTCATAAATGAAAGTATATTATACAATGAGTAAAATAATGGGCAGTACATACACCACTCAAAGGAAATTGTGGTAAATGTAGCATAAATCTCACGGGAATAAAAGTGAGATGAAAATCCCCTACGAAAACTCGGCAGCATACGACGCCACTGAAAACTTCCAAAATGGATAGATGTGATCAAATAGGGTCACTCATCATATTAACATAAAAATTACAGTATGATTAATATAAAATATCATCCCAATAACAAGAAAGATGAGCTTTAAAAGGAATGACATAAAAGAGTGTACTTAAAAAGAAAGAGAGGAGTAGGATCCCTTACCTCAAGTCCAACTTGTCTTGTTTGTTTCTTTATATTCCTGAATAATAAACTTTGGTCAATTTATAATTTATTATGGACCTCCTATAATTATTATTATTCAGTTCATATCATATATTTTAATGTTATAATAATTGGCTAATAATATTAGTTCATATCAGACGTTTTTGTCGATGTTTGGTACATGAGTCAAAAATTGAATTTGTTGGAAAATGTAGTTATTTGTACATCATATCCAGAATAGTATTGATGTTTGAAATATCATATATATCCAGTATATATTCATTTTATACTATTCCATAGCATTTGGAGATAAAAAATTAAAAGCATCGTTCTTGGAGACGGTAGGCCGTACGTATGCATGAACGCTACTTTCATTTTTTGTCATATTAATGGAATTAAAACAAAATGAGAGGTATATATATTATAATTCCAGAATTATATACATCATTTAGATGTAATATATTACATATATATATCCATTATATATATGTACTTATAATAGTACATAACATTTGGAGATAAGAAATGAAATGCACCGTTCATGGAGACGGAAAGCCGTACATACGCATGAACGCGACTTTCATTTCTATCTCATAAATTAATGGAAAGAAAATAATAATGATATAAAGGTATATTATAATTCCAGTATAAAATCATATATAATAACATTAAATCCATCCTTTATACGTCCCACATATGGATTTAACGAATCAAATCACTTTGAGGGGGCAGTAGTCCGCAGTTCCTAAAATAAAGATATAGCGTTTACCCATAATGGAAACAATAAACATATTCCATAAATGAAAAATACAGAAGATTAAGTAAAAAATAAACATATAATATATCATATATAAATATAGTGACATCTTAATGTCCACCTTTGAAGGTGTTATACGAGGGGTGAACAACCATCATTTCGTGAGACAGAAATTCCCCATCCACAGAAACAGTATATTCTTTAACCATTAGATGGAGGTGTGTGTAAGTGTAGCTCGAATAATTAACATAACAACATAATAGTATATTTACGATACTGGTGTTGTTACAAAATGAAAGAATAAAAAGAGTTTAGGTGGTTGGAGAAGCAAAATAAAACAAAAGGACTCAAGTGAGGACATTACCTTAAAATCGGGTAACTCCCTTTGGTTTGAGCTCAAAGGCTTCCTTGGGATGACTTCTGCCCAAAGTGAGGCTTCAAGGAGTAATAGAGGGATGTGGAGAGACATAATGGTCAGGGGTTGGCCGAGCCAAAGGCTTTGTATGTGTGGGTAAGGAGGTAGAGGTGGGGGCCTTTTATAAGAGGAGAGGAGGGGTACTCTTGGAATGTAAAGAAATGTTACTTTATTTTAGAATGAGTTTCAGATTTTAATGGTCCCACATTTATGTTTCTATAGGATAAGGTGATAAGGGTTAGAAATCCACCCATACAATAGGTTTTGTACATTGTAGGTCTTAGATTTTACATTATCTTTCCATTTTATTTAAATCGTTAAATAATGAGGTCATCGCTGCATCATTATGATGTCATAAATAATTTAATTTATTTAATGTCTAAAAATTATAAAAAAATACTATGATGTAGAAAATATTTTTATCTTACCAATGACTATTTATAGTCCAAAATATCATTTATGTAGACAAAATAAAAAATATTTTACTTAGGTGATACATTCTTTGTTACATTTAACATTCTTTAAAAATAAAAAGATAAAAAGTCACTTTCCCCCAAAAGTGATTCCATGGGGCCCCCATATTTGGAACAAGGCATCCCATGGTTGGCCATGAGACAACCAGTAGCCTTAGGACACATGTTGTGGTCATTTTGTATTATTATGATATTATATTATTATCTTTAACTACCTGATTACTCATTAATCATGATAATTAAAGATAATTACCGTCGTTACTATTCATAATGTCCAAAAACAAAAGAGTCTTAATTACATAATTTGGACCTTATGATTCCAAATATGTAATCCATTTTACCAAATTCCAAACACATAAACTGCAATAATTAATTTAAAAAAACTTCTCGTTGTCAAAACAAATAGCGGGTTTTTTAGAAACAATATTTATGAAAAGTTTGGCACTTGTTTATGCCCAATTCCAAAGTGAAATTAATCCCAATGACCATAATTGGATTAAATTGTAAAAATATATTCCAATTACACTTTAAAACAAATTAAAAAGATAATATATACATATAATTAAATTATATGAAAAGCAGTTTTGATGTAAAATGCAATATTTTTCACTATTCATTAAAAAATGAACATTGTCGGAAAAATACCAATAATTAACCCAAGGTAAATTTATATGTCCCAATCATAAATAATATGTTTATTTTTAAAAATAATGCTTATAAAATTGTCAAAAGTTTGATTTAAAAATGGTTTTCCGTCAAAAGGTAGTAAAACTATCTTTTAAAAATACTAGTGTATTCAATGCTTAAGATTGGATTCATTTGTATTTTACGACTCTAAATTTTTTTGGATAAAAGTAAAAACATTTAACACACATATATCATCTTAATTTAGTTATGTATATTCATTCTCACCAACCTAGCCATACGAAGCTCAAGCTAGTGCCACAACCTGGCCATACGAAGCTCATAGTATCCTGTCAGGACTCAATCCTCATCTACAACCACATTTAATCTTGAAGAAAACTGGGAACCACATCACATATCCTCTAAAAGACACCAAGGAACATATCACATCTTCATCCTGAAGACTCTGGGGAAACATCTGTCGTAACCTTCCCAAAGGATCATGGGCTATAGATCCTGGAAGAGGGAGCACATGGAAGAATAGTTACCATCCATCCTTTAAATGTTTGAGAATGACACCCTCCCCCATACCACGGGTGTTCGACACGTAGTGATCAACATGGGTGGGGTGTGAAAATAAGCATAAAACGTACATATTTATATAATTATATCAACCACTCACCCTATCCTAAGGATTCTACACAAAATATATGAGCACTTGCCTCAACATTGCTACATCAAATGTATGCACCCAATAAATAGACACAAACCCCATTAAACGTTTCATGTTTCAACAGTTTTAGTTTATCACTTCCTTAACTACTGAGAAACTAACAACAACCAAACCAGATCAATCATTTGTAAAACATATCCCAACCAACCCAAAATAAAGTTACGGAAAACACAAGCAACACAATACCATTTTCCTTTTTCAACCAATCAATTCCATTGATTTTCTGTATTTAATCAACTATCATGCCCCATAATTCATTAGTTAACTATTCCAATTTTATTCATATGCAAAACCCATCCCTATAGCATTGATTCCAAGAACCATAACAACGAACACATCGGTAAAAATACATGTACCACATCATCATCCCTTTGATACCATTTATCGCAGCTCCACTGCCCATCACAACCATATCATACACGCCAACCCACAACCAAGCCAACTGGAGCCCCACTACTCACCCATTCTGTATCAACCCATGAAACACCACTTTACATAAGTAAACCCCAAACAACACCCACAAAATTCATTCGTTCATTTAGTTTAACTAGGGTGATCATAAAAGGGTTCCAGGTATTCATTTAATCAGTTTGCTTTAAATAAATAACCAATTTCCACATTCTATGAAATTTCATCCACAAAAAAAATCCTGAAAAATAGGGAAACATTTAATTGCACAAGAAAAGGCCCCCAACGACCGTGATTTTCAGTAGGCATAATCATATTAAATTCAAAACGTAATCAATGGACAAGCATTGATGGAAATAAAACAACAATATCATCAAAACTTCTCCAAACCTGTTCTTTAACCAGTTATTATATTTATTTGCAGGTTCACCCATATCTCATGAATAAAAGAGGATACCCACCCCACATGATGCATAAAAGAGAGAGACAGGAAGGTAAGATCCCTACCTAAATAGGTTTTGATGTCCTTCTACGAGAACAACCACCACAAAGATTTTGATCACTCCTCCCGGTGACTAAATCATTTCGTGGACATTGTGGCACAACTGCACTAACAACCAAGAGAGACTCCATTAAGGTTTATGGTGTTACTTGTCATAGCATGGTAAAGATGAACAGAATGATGAGATCGAGGAAGGAATAAGAACGGGGTAGAACGTACCATTAATATGATGTTCATCGAAGAGAAACATTCCTGTCAAATATCAGAAACATCCTCAGTAAGAAATTGTTATGAGGAAGTTGAAGAAGTGTGAAAGGAATGAGGTGCACGATGTTCGCCTCGTCGACACAATCCAGCAACCACCGACAGATCGACAATCGGAGTCTAGATGAAGAAGATAGAAGGAAGGCTTCTGGGTCATCTGGGAGTGTCGCCGTGTAGAGAAGAATAGGGGTCCGTAAATAACACGTGAACCACTCTTATATAGGCAACAAAATGGTAAAATGGTATGTGCCATGTATTAATGAATACACGACGTGACCGTACAACTATTACATTACTTGACTGGTCAACACATGACATGTCACATGGTTTCCATGCCTTTAATGGTAATCATAAATTTATTTAATAATAGTTGTTTTATTTACCGAAGACATGATTCATAAAAATGTATTCATAATTTGTCTTAAAAAGACCATCATAATATCATTGTTACGCTGCCGCTGACAGTTCGTCAAACCGAGGTCGCACGAATATGTTATAGTGAAAACAATCTTTTATCATCAAATATAATATGAACAATATTTTATTATTAATACTAATTACTTATTAATTTTTATAACTCCAAATTCAACCACAATTTGGACTCCCTTTAAAACTAGAATTATTCACCCAATCTCCTATTTATCATTTATTCCTCATTTAATTTTATTCCCACTATTACCTTATAATTATTTCCTCTCTCCAGTCTCATTTATTCTCATTCACAATTCCCTCATTACACTAAAAGTGGCACCTCCCCTTTCCTTTACTCCAATATCACTTCAATGTTATTATTAATAAAATTAATTTTAATAACACCCATCATTAATGTTCTAATTAAATACCATTAAATTGGTTTATAATCTTTATTCTAATATTAAATTAAGACCATTACATTTATTTAATCACACCCTAAAGGCCACCAATACCATAATGATTTAAGATAATAGTAATAAATACTCTTTAAATTTCATCAACGGGTCGCCATCATTATCATTAATAATCATTATTATTATTGAAGCCCATTATTATCTTATCATTAATATTATAATTTATTAAATCAAAATTATCTTACATATATTATTATTAAATTCTTATAATGGGAGGATAACATTCCCTCTCTCCAATCACATGATATTCACGGACGGGTTGGGAACCCCATCCATTCCTCATTATCATTTCATTAATTTTTATAATCTATTGAATGAATATTATTATAATTATTTTAATATTCCAAAATACAATTTGGATTCACCCATAATGGGTTGCGCCTCATTTATTATAATTTGTTCCTTTATAATTTATTCCACGCACCTACCATTATATTCCCATTACACACAAAATATATTATTTATTAAAATTTAAATAAGTCAATATGAAACCATGAACCTCCCCTAATTGAATTAAATACATTCAATTTTATTTCTTTTATTTCCCAATGATTAAATTAAAACCATTTAATCTAATTAACACCAAATATTTTCACACCACCATTATCAATTATTATTATCAAAAATTATTATTATAACACACTTCGTGTTTGACCACATAATATTTTTAAAATGTAATGGATCGGAGAGGTCCAGGCCATTACATCAGATACCTCTCAAAACATTCTTATCCTCGAGAATTAAAAACCAACCCATAAGTAGGGGAATGGTCCGAACAACCACCCCGCAAGATACCTCTCATGGATCTTTTCATAACAGGAATCCAACCACTGTCCTAATTATATGAGTTAGGAAATTCCTTCCCCCATTATGAGATATTATCTTCTTTAGGCGGCACTGACTCTCCTCCACTTGTTTAATCAAATCCACATTAATGCATCTCAATTAGAGATTAGTTCCTCCCACCCCCATAATTTCGGATTTCTCATACACAGAATTCTCCTAACACTGTACAAAACAAGAAACATGCTACCCCAATAGATGGATTGGGAAATTCTTTCTCCCATGTCAAGATACTATCCACTTTTGGTGACACTGACTCTCCCTCATAGGTTTAATCTCATCCACATTAATGCATCTTGATTAGTGATAAGGTCCTCCACTTCCCACATGGTAGAAATCTTCACACACATTTAAAGGAAATAGGGAAACAAATTATCATTATAGACTCATGAAAAACAACTTTTAATCCCAAAGAATGGGCAAGAATGAGTTTCAAAAAAGGAGTCTGATGCTCTTGAATTTAAACAAAACATAAACGAGAGCATTTAAGTTAAACTGAATGCAACTCTCTCGATATTTGTCCTTGCTAGGGATTCTGCTTTTGTTGCATGCAACTATCCACATTCCACTCTTCTACCTCTCTATTGACATCCAGGTGCCATAGCTGTACGGTAAACAAAGAATGCCTAAGCCCAAGTACGAATGGAATTTTCTCAAGGTTTCATTTTAACATATTATTTCTATTTCTTTCCCAGAACACCCAAATAAAGTAAAAAACAAATCGTGATGATTCATGTACCCTTCCAAGGGTCTCTAACTTGCAATCAATGTAGTCTATCTTGGTCGTTCAGTAAGCTCAGAGTCATTGCATCGGATCATAGGGGGCCCTAAAATCCCGTATTCTTACCGGTCATCCCTAGCCTATGTCACCCACAAAGATCATCCAACCCTGTTTCCCTACCATCCCATGCAATACTCACTATTCCTAACTCCATACTTCATCCTATCTCTCAACCATTTGCCTCTGATACCATTATGTCATGACCCCCTCCCACCAAAGATGCCCCTCCTGAGCTAGAAATGGTGAATGGGAGATAATGACCCCCGATTCCGGCCTCCAGTAATCCCTGGAGTGGCGACTACCACAAAGGGTATGAGTTTTCACCAATATGGGTGGACATACCCTTTTTATTATTTAATATCGAGAAATAGGATGAATCAAACACCAAAAGAAAAAGGAATAATTAAATGAAAATAAACCCAAAACCAAACCCATATTCATGTTTTATACAATACTAAATCAAAAGTACAAGTACAATGAAATCTCCAAAAAAAACGATGCCAAAAACAGAATGCAAAAACTGCAACCAGCAAAACTCCAACACCCAACTAGAAAGGTCCCTCACGGTCCCTGAAGTCCTCCTGAATGGTTGAAAGTAAATGTAGGGTGAGAATACAAGTATACTCAATAATAAATCCTAAATCTCTCATGCACAGGTGGGGAGACATTATAATGCCCCGTGATAAAATAGAAGGAACCAAATCCTGGAGAGGAATCTATCCACCCAACCTTACAAGCCACACTCACAAAATATCGCAAGTGAATAGAGTAGTATAGTAATATTATCAAAGTATGGGTACTCCGCACCACCCTATCACTAAATACTGCTCAAGCCCTCATGTCTAACACTCTGATGCTTCCCCCTCTTCTTGATCTAGTTCCACAACCTGGCCTTACGATGCTCGAGCTAGTGCCACAACATGGCCATACGAAGCTCATAGTATCTCACCGACACTCAATCCTCAGCCATAACCATATCTCATCCCGAAGACACCTGGGATACACATAACATCTCCTCCCAAAGAAACCTAGGATCATATCTCATCCTCATCCTGAAGACTCTAGGGAATCATCTATCGTAACCTGCCTGAAGGATCATGGGCTATAGATCCTGGAAGTGGGAGCACAGGGAAGAACAGTAACCAACCTTCCTTTAGATGTTTGAGAATCTCACCCCCATCCCACAGGTGTTTGTCATGTAGTGCTCAATATGGGTGGGTTGCGTAAAGAAACCTAAAACATATAGATTTATATAATTATATTAACCACTAAGCCAATCCTAAGGCTTTTACACAAAAGATATGAACACATGCCTCGACACTACTACCTCGAAAGTATGCACATAATGAACAGCTCTAAAACCTCATTATTCTTTTCATGTTTCAATAGTCTTAGTTTACTAGTTCCTTATCTACCGAGCAACTAACAACAACCAATACAGATCAATCATTCGTAAAACATAACCCTGCCAACCAAAAGTAAAGTTAGGGAAAACACAAGCAAAACAACACCATATTCTTCTATCAGCTAATCAATGTAATTGATTTTCCGTATTTAATAAATTCTGATGCCCCATAGTTCATTATTTAACTCTTCAAATTTTATTCATATGAACAACCCATCCCTTCAGCCCTGCTGCCAACCACCATAACCACAAACACATCGAAAACAGTACCCATACCACATCATTAACCCTTTGATACCATTTATCGCAGATCATCTTCCCATCACAACCATATCATACACGCCAACCCACAACCAAGAAAAATGCATCCCAACTGCTCACCCGTTCGAAAACAACCCACAAAACACACCTTCACATAATTAAACCCCAACCAGCACCCAAAAAATTCATTCTTTCATTTAATTTAATTCAGGTGATAATAAAAGGGTTCCGAGTATTCATTTAATCAGTCAACTTTACATGATTAACCAATTTACACATTCTATGAAATTTCATCCACAAAACAATCCAGAAAAACAGGGAAAAATTTTATAGCATATGAAAAGGCCACCAATGACCATGATTTTTAGTTGGAATAAGCCAATTCAATTCACAACATAATCAATGGATAAGCATTGATGGAAATTAAACAATAATATAAAAATAACAACCACAACCCCATTCTTTAACTAGTTATTATCTTTATTTACTGTTCGACCGTATCTTATAAAAACAATAGGATACCCGCCAAACATAATGCATAAAATAGAGAGAGACGAAGGTAAGATCCCTACTAGAACATGTTTTGATGTCCTTTTGTGAGAAGACCACCACAAGGATTTTGATCACTCCTCCCGATGACTACGCCCTCCCATGGATGTTGTGGCACAACCACACTAATAACCAAGAGAGATCCATTACGGTTTAAGGTTTCAGTTGTTATAGCATTGGAAGGATGAACAAAAAGAGGAGATCGAGGAAGGAATAAGAATGGGGTAGAACGTACCATTAAGATGACATTTGTTGAAGAGTGACATTCCCTTTAAGTATCATAAATCTCCTCAGTAGGAAACTGTGAAGCGGAATTCGAAGAAGAGGGAAAGGAACAAGGTTCACGATGCTATCCTAGTCGACACGATCCCGCAGCCACAGACAGATCGATGATCGGAGTCCAGATGAAGAAGATATGAGGAAGGCTTCTATATCATCGGCGAGCGTCGCCTGGCTGAGAAGAAGAGGGGTATTTAAATGACACATGACCCTATCTTATATAGGGAACGAAAAGGTATAATGGAACACATCGTGTATTAAAGAATACACGATCTGACCGTACAATTGTAACATTGTTTGATTGGTTAACACACGACACGCCATGTGGTTTCCATGCATTTAATGATAATAATAACTTCAGTTAATAATAGGTGTTTTATTGACCTGAGATATGAGTCATTAAAAGGTATTCATCATTGGTCCTAAAATGACCGTCATAATTTCAAGGTTACACTGCCACATAAGATTCGTAAAACAGAGGTCGCACGAAGAAGTTATAGTGAAAACAGTGTTTTATCATCAAAATTGACATTAAAAATATTATTATTATTATTATTAATTAGTTATTTATTTATTTTTCTAACTCCAAAATGAATCACGATTTAGACTCTCTTTCACACAAAAATGCTTCACCAAATCTTCTATTTATCATTTATTCCTCAATTAATTCTATTACCACTATTACATTATAATTATTCCCTCTCTCCAATCTCATTTATTCTCTTCCACAATTCCCCAACCCCACCAAAAGTGGCACCTCCCCTTTCCTTTACTCCATTATCTCTTCAATGTTATTTTTAATAAAATTAATATTAATAACACCCATCATTAATTTTCTAATTTAATCTCATTGAAATAGTTTATAATGGTTATTCTCATATTAAATTAAGACCATTCCATTTAATTAATCACACCATAAATTCCACCAATACCATTTTGAATTAATATAATAGTTATAAATCCCGATTCAATTTCATCAACGGGTTTCCATCATTATCATTAATAATTATTATTGTTATTGACGCCCATTATTATCTTATACTTACTATTATAATATATTAAATCATCATTATATAACATATATTATTATTAAATTCATATAATGAGAGGATAAAACTCCATCTCTCCAATCACATGATATTCATGCATGGGTTGGAAACCCCTTCCATTCTTCATTATCATTTTATTATTTTTTATAATCTATTAAATGAATATAATTATAATTATTTTAATATTCCAAAATACAATTTGGATTGACACATAAGGGGTTACACCTCATTTATTACAATTTATTCCTTTATAATTTATTCTATGTGCCTCCCATTATATGCCCATTACACAAATTATTTATTATTTATTAAAATTTAAATAAATCAAAATGAAACCATGGACCACCCCTCATTGAATTAAATATATTAAATTTTATATCTTTTATTTCATAATGATTATATTAAATCCATTTAATCAAATTAACACCAAATATTTTCATGCCACCATTATCAATTATTAATATAAAAAATTATTAGTATTACACGTGTCATGTTTGAACACATCAAATTTTTACAATGTAATGGATTAGAGAGGTCTGGGCCATTAAAAATGTGTGAAATAATAAATTATATGGTTGATTTGAAACCATAGTCTAATGATGAATGATGGAATGGGTGATGAAATAGGGGGACAAAAGAACAAAGAACAATCATAAGGAATGGACCTTGGGTGATGTTTATGTTGATCATGATTTATTTTTAATTATAATGAGAAATTAACATGTATTAAAAATCCATAGAGAAATTTTCCTAAAATAATCCCAAAAATAATCTCTATTGTAATACACATGATCCTTGAATCAATATATTGGCCAATTGATTTGTGTTCATCATAGAATCCATAAACATGTAAACAAAAATAATTGATCACTTTCCAACCACGATTTGGATTTATTATAGATAATGGATGGATAGGTTTCATAATTATTGGTGTGATACATCGAATTTGTCACCTACCGGTCACTAATCTCTAATCCAGAAATCATCTCCCAATGGAACCAAATTTGATGGCTCCCCAATGGCCCTCTAGATCGCTACTTTATAGCAGATAAAACCATAAACTCCCATAACCATTTAAATAACATCCATTCTCTTCATTACACATTTAATCATGATTTATTAAATAAACATGCACTTATGAAAATTCTGAGGATTCATAGTTTTAGTGCCTTAGGAAATTAGAAAAATTACATTAAACCTAGAATATAAAACCCAACATCATTATTGAAAACATTATTTACATGACCACAACATTCCTTCATACTTATCACTTCAGGGGATAACCTGAGGTCATTAATAAAAAGGTGAAATATAAATCCCATTAAGAGTGTAAAAAAGGCATAACATGAAGAATATAGTAACTGTTATGGAATTGTCATATCAATGGGGAACAAGAGAAAAATTAACTAAAAACCATAATATCACATGATTATCATAACATGGAAATGTGGAAACACCATTTAACATTATATAAGAATGATCCAATGGTCATTGCACATGGATTATGATTAAACCCACATATTTCATGAATTATCATGAGTAAAACCTCATTTAATTTGACATATCATGATACAAATCTTTACCAAATTCATTGGAGCACTATCAGGGAGGACCCTTCTTAATCATTTCATTTCTTGTGTAAGTGTTCCACATGGATCACACATCATGGAATCTTTCAACATCATAATTTATCAACAAACTAAGGAATGTGGAATAAATACATGAAAATCTATAACAAATATGTAAATATTCATAAAGGTGAGTACCCTAGATAGATAAAGGGGCATGATATTCACTACACTATGACTTTTTCTTTGAGAATCACAGTGCAATTTCGACAGCATAACGACGTCACATAAGAATTCATAAAAATGGTTAATGGGAGATAATGGGGTATCTTATCATATGTAAATGAAATGGATATTATGGTTTTTTATATATACATATCATAATATATTTAATGTAATTTAGATGTGTGATAAAAAAAGAATCGATTGAATGTAAATGAGGAGAGTGAAATCCCATATAGAATTTCGGCATGAAAACAGAAAGAGGGATCCCAAAATTCAAACATAATGAGGGATTTATATTGGAGGTTTGAAGTCATACACCATCATTTGTAATTTAAAAATAAATAAATAACAACATAATGAAATTTGGACAAAAATGAGAAAGGAATAAATCCATTACTTGGAATTGTGGTCCCAAAAGCTTGGGAGAGGGTTGAGAGGGGAATATTGGGATATTGGGGCGTCATGGGAAGATTCTAGAGAGAGGAGGTCAGGGGTTGGTTGAGATAAAAATGCTTTGAGTGATGAGGAATGGGAGATCGAGTTAGATTATTTAGTAAAGGGGAGATAATTCTTTATTATTTAGGTTTTGGAAAACACACTTTAACAAAATAAAAAACATAACAAACCCATGATTTTTCCATGTTTTTTTCAAATTTAGAGGGAAAAACATTATTTTATACATCAAATGTCCAACTTTATTAAATATTAGAATAACAATTTGGAGGTGAGTCACAATCTCATGGAAATCATTTTAAATTGTTAAAATATTCTATAAGTCTAAGAGGGTCCACTAAGGCTTTGTAAATTAATAAAACAAATCCAAAATCACATTATAATAAAGGTAAAACACATATTGGCTGAACAACCAATTTATTTTATTTTACAACATTACTATTGGGTCATTATGATGTCATAAACCACATTATATATTTAAATGACATTTAATTTTTACCCTAACATTTGACTGTCTCAGAAAATTATGACAAATTACCTATTGGATAATTTTTTCATGCTGATTCTAAAAATAATATAAATTATTTTCTAAATAATTATATAAATATTTTAATTTTTAATTCTAATATAAAAATTAAAATTTATTGAAAATTCATGTGTCTTGAAAAAAACAACTTTAAGACGTTAATAAAAATTCAAATTATACTAAAAAAAATGATATGATTATTTATATTCAATAAAAATTAATTTTGTAACAATACTTTTTTAAAATATTATTTAATTTAAAAATACATTAATTAATCAAAATATACTTTTTAATTTACTATTAACTAAAAAAGTAATTTGTGCATTGAAAGCTATTTACAAAGTATCAAAAATAAAATGAATGTATATTATTTGTTCTATGACAAATAATGCACTTGATCATAGTAATAGGGTATTTAAACAAAATCCCACATATCACATTCATTTGACCTAATCGTAAGGTGTGCGATGGTCACAGACACATGGGGTGGCTCCAAAAACATCACTCATATGCTAATCTTTATATACTTGCACGTTTCTTGTCGGTGGTTCTGTCCAAGCTTATCATGTCAAAGCTCAGCTTGTGCTTGGTCAAGAGTGAAACCCAGTGATTCCACCTCCTTTATGAGATATGAAAAATGGGCATCATACAGAGCAATTCTACTTGATTTGGTCATCCCTTATTTTGGCTGAGTGAATTTTAATTTTTAAATCCCAATATTTATACTCATAATGTGATCACTGTACGATAGCTATATTAGCAATTATAAATAATTTAACGGTATTTTAAATTCCAAAACCCTAAAAATAAATAATTCCATAAGTTTTATATAACCATTTTACATAATAATATATTTAATCCGATCAAGAGGAATATCCATTGGTAAAAGTTTTGGGTGTTATAATTTATTTTAAAATGAGTCTCGATATCTACATGAACTAAATAAAAGGAAATAAAATAATTTATTTATTTTATTTATTTTAAAGTATTGATTAATTCTGTAAAAACACTCTACAATGTCATCAGCTATCTCAAAACTAGGATAATTCTGAAATTTTGAACTCAATGGTGCCCTTATAGTTCTAATTTGGCCCCCATGTTTTGATGATATTTAACATTTTCAGGAAAACTACTTGCATGTTATAATTAATGTATTTTATATATTTAAATAATTAATTATAGGAACACAAATCCTTGAAATCATATGTGTTATCATCTTGAGAATTTTTTTTCCAAGATCCAAAAATAATACATGGAAAATCTGACTAATTATGAATGTTGTGTTCATAATAGGAGGCTAGTCCATGTGATATTATCTACTTGAGATCACCAAGAGTGATCATATGGAAAAAAATTCATAATTAATTTTATTATCATTCTCATAGTAGTCTACCATCATCGTTTTCTAACTATGTTTATTTATCTACACCATAGGACACTTGTTTAATATTTAATTCATGATATCTCTAGGGTTTGATTATAGACCTAGAACTACCATGACCATTTGATATTATATGTAATATAAGGAAATTATCATGTAAATAAGGAATATAAAAATATGAAAAATATTTTTGTATGAAAACATCATGTGTACCTCATTGTATACATGATATTGTAATCAAAAAGTACTTTTTATATAGGGAATAGGGAACCCACTTTCACAACACATTCGCTTGTAATATAGATACAATCCAAACTATCCATGTTATATTTCACAAGATAATATCATACATATGATGAGTTAAGGATTTCATTGTTTAGTATTACATATCTCTATATCATGGTTACCATAGTATCAGTGAATCCACCTTCCTAAGTGTGTCTCTTCAAGGAATGATATCACAATGTATATTTTCCCCTATCAAAACATGACACATCTACTAGTACCATTATAATGTTGTTATCATAATTTATTTTGTTGATAATACCTAACTAACTAAGTGCGATTTCACTAACTTGATGAAATCATTTTGTATTTTTTCACACTAATTAATCGGCATCAGAAGTCTTACTGCACTCAATTTTTAATATATTACTACCACTTGATTTTTTTAGCTTCCCATTCAGAATACCATATCCTGACTATGATATTAGATAATATTAGTCCTATGGAATAATATTTTGTCACCTTTAACAACTATTTTCACTTCCTCACCCCATACTTGGTGTATGTGTCATGTACTATCTAAACTACAATAGGGTAGTTCGGAATACTTCCCATTCATTTATCATCGATTTTACTGATATTTTTTATGACAATGTATACATTTTAAATAATATATCTTATATATTTAATTGTACAGGTGAAATATACTATTTTTTTTAATTTATGGAATTCTACCCACTATTATTATAACCCCTTAGTTATCATATCTACCGTCAAGTAGAGATTTCTACCATGTGATATTAGTAACATTATCTCACAAATTGTTATAACATTTATTTTTCAATATATTGTTAGCATATGTGTTTTCACTTAATTTAAGACACCCTTAAATATAAGTTAGTGGATTCATTTCGTTAATTAATGGTATTTATTTTAATTCAATACACTGAGAGTTACAGTGGATACAATACTAACTAACAATATGAATATTAATATTTTTCCATATGTTTGTAATGTATTCTTCATAAAAAATCTTGGTGAACCCACTAAAATCTTATAAAAACACATAGAAAACTAATTTAAATTAATTTTATATGAAATTATTTCATAATTAAATATAGAATAGGATTTCAATATGTTCCACTACACTTTATCATTATATGGTGTCAAAAAACAATTCTGGTTGTATTAAATTGAAAATTTCTCTGATTTCTAGTATTAGAATCTATTGATAAATTATAATGTTCAAATAAGGTAAATATAAAAATTATAATTATAATGGATTAAGGCATGAAAAAGGGGAATTTTCAATAGTTACATTCATGTACCATACTTTTACCACCCAAGTATTATCAATGTTTAATATTAACCAATTAATTTACATCAATTGATAAAACACCCAAAATATATACATGATGTCAGTATTAGGATTATATTTTCTAAATTCATATTTAAATTTGAAATGTACCTATTTTCCATTGATTTATTTCTTATTAGATCCATTATTCTGGTTAAATAATAAATAACTAACCACTATAAATATGAAACTACTAATATGGTTTAATCCATAGTATAGAATATGTTCTTTAAGAATGTTCCAATTCAATAAGCTCATGTCAAACCTATTCTTTTGAAAACCACATATAAATATCTAACATCGAATAAATCCATGTCAATATTTCTCCCACTATATCAAATGAAAATATCAAACTATTTATATAAATAAACTCTATTACATGATCATAAATTTTCTGTTATTGGGACTTATATAATGTTATTTATGGACATTAAGATACTAATAGAGATGCACATTTTTTGGGATTCATTTTTATTTTTATTCCTAATATTATTTTAACTTTTAAACACATGTTAATTGTTATATAATATATGTTTATCATATTATAATTCTTATAATATCCATATTTCATTATAAATTGAATATTTTTGTGGTATAGAGATGTAATTTCTGAGAATACCTGAAAAATAATAAAATATTATTCAATGGAAATGAGTATCATCATTGATGATCCTTTTAAAAATTTTATGAACCTTATCTCTATATTGAAAATGAAAATTTAACAAATATTACATGATAATTTTTTATTTTAATATTTTCATGTAATCCTCATCTTCAATCCTCATTATAGACATCATTAATCTGGTGTGTATTAGAAAATTCTCATTTATGTATAAATCTACTCAACATATTCATCAACAATGAGATCATGTTCATGATATTATTACACACATGGCAATGAGTGTCTTCTATATTTTAACAATTTCCTTTCCAAATTTCACTATTACATTCATAAAAAATCATAATGAAATCCCATTATGTATATCTACCGCTATCTTAGAGTTGTAATAGTTCATTTTCTCTAGATGAACTAATTATAAAATCATTGTGTACAACCATTATCTCTATGGGTATATTTTCCTATGACTGTAAATTTTAATTTTGTCATAATACATATGTGTTTTTTCTCAAATGATTATAATTACTATAAAATAAATATCCATGATAGATACATTTACATTTTTAGAGAATGAATTATCTTCCAAAAACATGGAATAACTAATTTTTACATTATATACTTGTCAGTTACACCCATTGATTCATGCATTACTAAACCATTAGTTGTGTATGATACCCCAAATAAATCATTCCAAAACAGAAATAATGCCTTCACATTTCAAAAAACATGTGTGATATGTTTTTTGGTAATACACGACAAAAACGCACTAGAAACAAATTGGTTTGAAATATTATGATGTGATCTTTTCACTATTGTTTTAGGAATAAACCATTTTCAACTTCTTAGATAATTTACCTTAATTCTTTCAATGATTCAATTAATAATTTTTTAATATATTTAAATATACATATATCATTGGAGTATTTCATTTAATTACAAATAGTAAAAATTTAAATATCAACGAAAATTATTAGTATATTTTGGTTGAAGCCTCTACATTCTTCTATTTCAATTAATCTAATATTATTATCCATATAATTGTCTCATGACTTGAGAAGAAAAATAACCTCTTGTATGATAATATTCCATTTTCCAAGAAGGATATTAAAAATGTTCCTTTCGAGTAAAACTTTCCATTATCCTTTTTTACATTACATTCAAAATATTCAATATAATAAAAAATGATTAGTATTTCGTTATGTTTTTTATTTATAGTGAACATTAATCAAATGGTAGTGTATCATTTTATCTATATACAATTTTTCTGTATAAAAAATGAAACTAATGGAAATGGTTGATAGAAATTTAAGAATGGGATGTCTTGAACGTTCAGGATCCATCATTGAAATTATATTTATTCTGTGAAATAATAATCCCATTAATTTCACAATTTAATTTCCCATCAAATGCTTCTCATAGAATAGAAAACATCTGAAACAATCAATGTATTGATGTTATTTTTTACAAAAAATAATTCATTTTAAATTGAAATATGATGTAAAAAAGAAAATTAAACAGTCATGTGTCTCATATAATAATGTTTCTCACCCTTTCTTATATAAGTAGATCAATATTCATTGAGTAGTGGAACATATATAGTTAACTATTTCATAGTACATTTTGAATGTGCATAAAATAAAATTGGAAATTATTAGTGGTTGGAATCATTATTTATCTAGAATTGTTCATAGTAAAATTATATTACCTCTAATAATTTTTTTATAAAATCAAATTTTATTAGATATTTTCTTTATCATCGTTATTTATTAGAGATTTACTATTGATTAAATTATTTTATTTCTCCCACTATGTTAACTAACTGTAGTTGCACTCCATAATAGTATCTGAATATTTAGTCACATTAGTATTAAAGATTATAATATCAATTAAACATCTCTTAATTGTCCAATATATTCCTATAATACTATATATAGTGTTTCACGGTACTATTTTTACTATCGAACTACCATGAATCACAAATACATGAATAGTTGAGAAATGTACCATGTATTAATAATCACAACATTGATTTACTCAATTCATTTTCACCAAAGATTAAAAATAAACAAAGGAATGATTCATTGTTTTCATATGTTTTTATTTAGACTCATATCTCTCATAATAACTCCTCATTTTTAGGAGGAACTATAAAACTAGGTCTAAGGATCACTATATACTTCTAGTTTTTTTAATATTCAAACAAATACATGTCTTGTAACTTAATATTTATTGGAGTTTTTTTAAATTTTCATGATGAATGGAATATTTCGTATTTTATATTATGATAATATATGATTGTTAACCATAATTAAAACTACATTGAGCTATTTTTTAAGAGAACATAATTTTTTAAATCTATGATTTTTTGTTTGTTATTTAATAAGACCATATAAATTTAAATGGTCATAATATAAAAATTAAACAAGAATAAATTAAATAATCTATGTGACTAATCTAGATCATGTAAAATTAGATGATCCATTGAACATAATTAAACCAACAATTAATATATGGTTGAATACCCGAGTTGTTTCATACTCGTTTTATAGATCACTCCCAATACCAATGTATCAATGTCTCATATAAAATACATATGTGGTTTGAAATGGGTTTTATATAATATCAGTAATAAATTTTTCTATAGAACCTAGATATGAACAATTTACTTGGAAAACTGACATTCAACTAAGACCTTATACATATAGATGGATAAGATTATGCACACCCAATAAAGATTAAATTTATAATTTTATATATCATATATAATTTCTATAAATAATTACGTAAAAAAAATTTATGTAAACTCTACATATAAACAGATCATCAATAATCTATATCAAAATAATGTTAATAAAAATGGGATATCAAATTCATTATTTTGATAAATTATAACGAAGAGAAAATAAAATAAACAAAATTATTTTTTATATTTTAAATTAATAATATATTAAAATATTGTTTCATAAAAATTCTTAAATGAGTTGAAAAAAATGTTACTGGGTTTTTGAAAATTAAAATTAATGGGACCTTATTATTAAATTTTTTTATATATTTTTTTTTTTCACATTACATGTACCATTATGGTGTGAGTTTTCTTCTTTTATTGTCTCATTGTGGGAAGGTTGAAATAAAACAATGAGGTGTCTATGCCACTCCACAAATATATCCCTAGTTATTGGCATAAACCCCCAATATTTCATTCCATTTTTCTAATGGATACAACAACAACCCCCTTTAGCTTATTTTTAAAATGAATCCTTTTGATTTTAAAAATAATATTGTTTTTAGTAATTTATTGGATATTCATAATTATGATAAAATATCATCACTGGTCGAATAGTATTCTCACCACCAAATTATTGTTGTAATATTTAGGATCAAATGAAAATACCAATAATGATGGATTTTACATAAATTATAAAACATACTACAGAAAAAACACACACACAAACGAACACACACACATATAAAGACACATAGATATATAAATATATATGTTCTTTTAAAATAACTCAAGGAATAAATTAGTTTTGATCTATTTTAATTATTCAGATTCCCCTAATGTTGATGTTCAAAATCAGATATAATCTATGTTCAGTTCACTTGGGCCCCACTAATTTCCTCAAAATGAATTTTCTAAATATTTAATATTTTCATTGTCTTACGCCATAATTAAATGTTTGTAATACTATTTTTTGGAACTAGGTTGTGTAGTTCATGTATCTAGGGTGAAGATTTTAAAACTCTTTACCAAAGACCAACAGGACAACATATTCTTCCATGGAATGTATTATAGAAAATAATCCAACGATCCCACATGAAGAATTTAATCATGAAAAATTAATTAAATTTTTACCACATTGGGTTTAAATATATAATAGAAAGACATCAATGGAGACTAGTTTTTAAAAGGAACTAATTTGATACTTATCTAGATTATCCCTAGAGGCATTAAAATTTATTGGGATCATTAATCCTTGATATTTGGGTGATATTTACGGGAGTCAGTGAAGCCTTAGATGTACCCGAAATAACCACTATGCCGATAAAAAGATCTATGAAAGAAACATAGATAGGTAGAATATCACTCTAGGAGGTGAGAGTGATGAGAGAGGGCCTGTCAAATTCATATGATGAATAGTGCACAAAATTAGATTCTTCCCTTTCAAATGTTGTTAGATAATTAAAACTGATAGATTACTCCTACATCACCCAAAAATCTATTTCTTACTAAATTATCTATTCCTAACATGTTGTGACCAACAAATTGTGTAATAACATCCATTCATATTTTTATCACTATCTTATAATATAATAAATATATAATCAGATAAAGCTGAGTCCTTAACATGACCGATTTTTCATGAAAATATAAAAAAAATCGATATAAAACTAATATATACTTATAAATAATTTTTTAATTAATTTACTTAAATACTAGTAAATTAATTAAATATTTAATTTCAATTCAAATTAATTTTTATATGAATCATAATTGATTTATTTCATCTTTGAAGATCAATTTCACTTAGCCATCACCCAGACCAAGTGGTGAGGCCCACCAAATGTTATAATCCTATTCAATAATGTGGCTAAACCAAGTAATATGGTTAATGGTTGAACCTCTTAGGACTAAACATTATTTTAGTTAATAATAATCATAAACCCGGAGTAGGTATTAACAACCCATCATGGACCCTATTGGGTTATGGAATAACCATAACAATGAAAACCTCCAACAAATACACACTGTGTAATACAAATTTTTTTTCATCCGGATATGTCAAATGTAGGATTTAGTCATCATGTATTCATCCTTTAACAATTTATTATTTTTTGACCTTATTAGATGAAGTTAAATTATTTGAACATAACCTTGAATTTTGTGAATGTACCACTATTCAGATCAACTAGCCCTGTGATGTCACTTTTTTTCAAAACAAGAAAATTATATCATGATCTATTAATCAATTCAATACCAATAAGGATGAATCCAATATAATCTACATCACCATAAAATAAATTTCATCATTTCAATCCTAAATGAATCATTGAAAAGGAAATGGAACACACAACTAATAATCAAAATTTGAGAGTCCAAATCAACTTTTCTTAAATTAGAACTACAAATGTCACCTACAATATGTTGTGTTTCTATTATATGGTCAATCCTCATGATATAATCAATATAAGAACACCATGTGAGAACTTCCTAGGATGAGGTCTTAATTCCAAAAATCATACAAATGTAGATAGTCATATAACATCTATGAACAGTCAATATTTTGTGTCCAGAAAACAAAATATATGATTGTAATTATTGTCAAGGTATCTATAGGTTCTTATTATATCTGATGAACTTCTATAAAAATTTTATATAATAATTAATCTATTGAAATTACTGTAACAGCCCGAGATTTTATGAAAAATATTCTTTTTTATTTTACTAATGTCTTGTGTTATACGCTACACCAAAAGGAGCTTGCACAACACGCATCCTTGACTTGCCTTGCATTACACGCAATCGCAACCTTCCTCGATAGCGTGTGTGGTACGTAATCCTGAGTTTCACGAAACAATGATATGCTATTAAAATATTATTAAAACTAGCCGTTATGAATAGTAATAACCACTTTTTAAATTTTAGAAATTTTAACTCTCAAAGTGGACTTCATATTTGGATTCGGAGTATCGAATTTAGCCTAAGGTGAAATTTTGGTACTTTTCGGATAACTTTCATATTCTGATGAATAGTGAAAATTACTAAATTATAATTAAAAACAACTTTTTTAATCGAAATAATTAATAGTAAATCATTAATTTGAGTGGTTTTAAAGTATATTTAGAATATATTTTTACAATTTAATACAATGTTGGTCATTGGATGAAATTTCACATTTAAACTAGACATAACCAAGTGTCAATCTTTTGATAGATATTGTTTCTTAAAAACACGCTATTTGTTTTAACAGCGGGATTTAATTATAAAATTAATTAATGCAACTTTTATGTTATGAATTTGGTAAAATAGACTTCATTTTTGAATTCGGAATACGAAATATAGCTTGGGATGAAATTTTGGCATTGTTCTGAAAAACATCAATTTTTGATGAATAGTGAAACTACTAAGTGGTAGGTTAAAAACTGAATTTTCCATAAAACTTAATTTTACCGCTTCTGTGAATGGAATTTCGAAAATCCGACAGACACGGTTAATATCAAGGACTAAAATGTGGTTCAATGAGATGAAAATAATTTTTTGGTGAATAGTAACTTTTTACTTTTTTTTACCACGGTTAATAGTAAATAGGGTAACTAAGGGTAAATATGATATTAACATTACCCTAACACATGTCCTAATTCTATTGGACAAGTGTAATTCGACCAAAAACAAACTTAGGAATAAAATATGACCATTTAGGCCCACTTGGATTAGATTAGGACATTTATTATTAATTTATTTAAAGAAGGGTTAAAATAGTTAAAATCAAAGTTTAATAAGTAAATCATTTTTAATATGGGGTTATACATAAGATAAATTCGACTATAAATATTAATTAGAAAGCTAAAAAGATTTCCTACATGATGGTATTTTATTTGTAATTTTTAGACATCAAATAATATAATTTATTTATGAGACAAAGATGATGCAGTAATTATCTTATTAATGAAATATTGACATAATTGATAATATAAATACCAAAATAAATGTAATTTAAGACTTTTAATGAATTCCACTAATTTTCTAGGTTACTATGATATATTAGTGTTGATTTAATCAACTTGGTTCGAACATATAATTCTGTTATGACTTTCAAAAAAATCATATATCAAATAGTGTCAAAATTGACACAAAATAGTTTTTAAATCAAATATTATATTATTAATTGTTATTTTATTCCTAAAAATCTAAGGTTCGGCCAAATGACTTAGATAAGGATATATGTATTAATAATATACAATTTGGGGTTCGTTTGGCATGTTATAGTAAGTTTATTAACCATATAGCGAAAGAATACAAAAAGACACGGTAAAAGTTAAATTATTTAACTTAGAGTTAAATCTAATTGATAAGGTTAAAATAATACCCTAAACTTGTCTAAATCCTATTGGTTGATAGGATTTCGACCCATCCCCACTTTAGCTTCGAAATAAGACCCTTTGGAACCATTATAAACCGATTTTGACTTCAATATAAAATAATATTTTGAGATATTCCTAAGGTGCCCCTCTCCTCCCCTATAAAAGGACACCTCCTCCCCCTCCTCCTCACACCAATTTGAGCACTCAAGCTCGGCCAACCCCTGCCAATTTCTCCTCTCCACTTTCCTAGAAACATCCTAGTGGTTCTGGTCTTCCCCAAAGACCAATTTTAGTGCCCTAAGAGGAGGTCTCAAAGAGGCACTTCAAAGAAGAGGTAATTACCGTTACCAATTCATTCATCTTTATTTCTTCTTCCACTTCTTCTTCTTAGGTTGTTTCATTATGAAGTAATAACATCAGTATCACTCATATACTGATATGTTATTATAAGTATGAAACAAACCTATTTCACCATCTATCCATCCTACGGAAAAAGAAATCACCGCGCGTGCGTACGTACGGAATACCGTCTGCACGCCGTGGTGTAATCTATTTTCCACCACCACCTTACACGGATGGGTATAATGGTGTAAAGAATAACTATACATAGTTATTACAACATCATATTGATTCTGATATATTGTATAATCCACTCCAATTCAATTCAATATTTATAGAAATGATATCATCGCTCGTGCGTACGTACGGAATACCGTCTCCACGACGCGATGAGATTCATTCTACATGTTAACCATTTAAGAATGATTATAATGTATATATAAGAAATAATAATGAAATATATGACATTATGAAGCTACTGGATTTATGTATATATATACATATGTATGTCATCTACTAACTTCCATTTCAAGACAATAAGGAAAGGAAAACAGCGTTCATGCGTACGTACGGACTACCGTCTCCATGAACGGTGTTTTTCATTTTATTTATCTACCTATTATATATATATATATACTGAATATATATGATATATAAATCATATTTTATATTCTTGAAGTAAGTAAATCATGATATAAGTAATAATGATGTCAAGAACAACAAGTCAAAACACCTACGATAAATGAAACGATTTTACCCAAAACGCTTCTTTAACATGGAATTTACAAAAGAACGGGTAATATAATGTCATAAGTGAACCATATATGATATCATAACAATGAATATGTTTCTGTAATAAGTCAATAACATGATTTAAATCATTATACAGGAGGTTTGGACACTTACAAAGCAAGTCGGACCTAAGGTAAGGGAAATATCACAATCTCATTTTTATCCGAGATTGTTTATTCGTAAGTATTTACTGGGGTGTATTTTATCATCCACATCCATGTTCCCTCAATATGTAATATTGTTTCCATCCACTTGCAATAGTTTAAATCCAATTTTACCCTTAGGTGAGTTTTTAGTAAAGAATATGAAAGGAATCTTTTGTCGTTTTTTCCGTACGAGGTACTTTTTGACTTTTCCGACAAAAGTACGAAGAATGTTTTTTTTAACTTATACGGCACGAACAGATTTATACTGTTTTATAAAGCCTTATTTTCATGATGCTTCCACTAAAAGATTTCATGACTATTTTCAATAAAATATCTTTCTTTTAAAATTGCATGATGTTTTGTGAAAAGAAATTGATTTTAAAGAAGAAAGGATATTTTCCTCAAGAATTCATTTCAAGTGTTTTATCAAAAGTATTTTCCATCTAAGATAATAAAGGGTTCTGTTTCTATTCATATTTTTACATTGATTTGACTATGTTGTGATGGAATTATGTTTATGAATTCCTTTATCTTATATGAATGGTTTTATGATGTCTTGTTGTTTAAGAATCCCATTTTTAATACATGGGTTATGAAATGATGTATGATTTATGATTTTGTGGCACACATAAGAATGGTATCATTAAGAGATGTGTGGGACCTATATCTCCCTCCAATGCATTGGGTAAAGATTTTATATCTCATGAGATAGACATGGCTGGAATGGTAGGTTAGACCGGTTCAGTGAAACAGGACTGAAATGAGGATTACTCGATTCAGAAAGGGACTTTGTCCACTAAGATAATCTTGGCAATGAGTCTTGACTAACAAGAAATGATTCTCTATGATTATGTGTGTATTCCACAATGAGTAATGTTTTAAGTTATGATTTCATTTTCACTTCTATGATTTATCCCACGTTATGATATTATGAGCTCTTTTACAGGTTAAGATTTCCAAAAGCTATGTTCTTATGTATATGATGTGATTGATATTTCTTTTGTTTACCCTTACTGAGCATTTGAGCTCACCCTTTTATGTTTTCTTTTCCCCAGGATATAAAGAAAGGTTTTAGGTAAAAAAAAGATCTTTATGGGAGATGTTGAAGATCTTTCACCACGTTTAGAAGATTACATTCCGAGTTTCCAAAGACACTAAACTATTACGATCCTTGGGTGTGTGTTTTTGTTATGTACTAAGTATTCCGCAAAAGTAATGTAATGTCCATGTACGATAAGCTTCGGGTCTCTACAGTTGGTATCAGAGGAAAGGTTTAGTCAACCTTTGGAAACTAGGACGCGAAAACGTTAGTGAGATCCCTAGAGATATTTCTAAGGTATGTCTAGGGATGCCCCTAAGGATAAGTATACGTATAGGATATAGTTCTAGAACTATGGTAACGATATTAGATTAAACCAAAGATGATAGATATTTAAGTTACTCCCCCTTTATTACGATTTTTTCATCTAACACTATTCTGTTTGGGTTTTAGAAAATGGCTGGAAACAAGATGATTCACAATAATGGAGGATATGATGGACAATGGAATGATATTCTTCATGAGAAACCAAATGAAATGGGATTTGGATGTCCAAACATCATTATTATGCCGAATCAGCAATCTCACAACATGATCAATAATGTAAAATTTGGTAAGTTTCCTGACTCGACTAATAAGAGAAAGATGGAGTTCCATGATGATCATAGAGGAAAGAAAGTTCAATTTCCCCTATGTAAATCTTGTGGGAAGAGGCATCAAGGAGAATGTTTCAAGGGAACTGGAAGATGCTTTGGGTGTGGAAAAGAAGGACACAAAGCAAGTAAGTGCAAAGGAAAAGGGTCGGTTAACACCATGGATGAGGATAATGGTATTGCTACGACATCAAAAATGGTTAAGTGTTTTAAATGTGGAATGTATGGGCATTATGCAAACAAATTCCCTAAGGGAAAGACTCATGAAGAGAATCAGTATGGTCATATGGGTAGTATTTATGTGGATGATGATGAAGAGACTACAAATGATATGTGAGATGAAAGAATTTTTGAAGCTCGGTCAATGGTTGGAGAATGTAGTGGAATGATTACATGTTTATCATGTGTAATTTTGGAATAAAGAGACATCTATGGATTGTTACACTGTTGTCTTTCCTTGTGTTTTGAAAGTGTATGATTAATGTTACCAGTATCCATGAAAGGTTATCCAGATAATTTTGGAATGTAGATGATATGCGCATAATGAAGGGATAAGGAGAAAATTAAATGTTTGATAGTATTCATGAGCTCATGATTGATATAAGGACTAAGTGATATCATGGTTTGAGTATATAGAATTTTGAGGATTTTGGTATGTGGAAAGTGTTAACTTTTAACTGCACTCATGTTTTCACAAAGGTATTCAAGAGAATACACGATTAAGGACTTTGAATGTTTGGAATGTGACCAACAAGACATATCTTATAATATGTGGGGATCAACGACAGTATTAAATCTCTGGTAATCGATGTCACTATATTATGAGAGTGGACTGCAGTATTATGTATAAGCCTAAAGATTAGACTGGATTATGTTGGACATAAGTTAGTATTGTTTAAGGATAGAAGATTTTTGATATTATTGATGGGATGTTATAGTAACGTAGTTTTAGAAAAAGGGACAACCTGCAGGACGGGCGACAACCCATCGCTTCGGACAAGGCTGTAGGAATCGAACCCACAACCGAAGTACGACTGGCCTTTATCGCCTACCACTGGCCTACAGGAAGTCCCTGTTTAGTAGAAACTAGTTTTATTATATTAAGCAGCATGATATATGAAGTATAAGTCCATTTTAGGAACCATATATGATTAATCTCACTATAGAATGACTTATTTATATTTAATAAATTTTGCTAACCTTTTGTTTGAGACAGATGGAATGAACAGTCATTCTATCACATGATCTGCTACCACTTCACAAATAACAAATTCAACTTAATTTATTTAAGAGATGAAGTAGAAATTGTTCAAGGCACGAACAAAAGTGAGATTGTACCAAAATAAAGTAAGTATTTATTCTAAGCAAATTTTCAACTTTAGGGAAATGATCTTGAAAACCAAAAATGTTGTCCTAGTGATCTTATACCTGATGAATCAGATGGTACCTTATATCATCACAAATCTATGGATTTGTGATTACTAGCTTTTCCATAGCCATGTTCTCTACCACTCTCCATCAGAACATGATGGTTAGATTTGTCTTCCATATCCATATTTTCACCTATGTGGAATCCCAGTGATTAGTTTATTTGGGTAATCGTTACATTTCATACTTTGGTTTTTAAAGCCAAGTTTTGGTATTCCCTTTTACGATGTGGGTTTCTATTAAAGAAACTTTCGAATAGTAAACCATTTATAACCCCGACGAATTCCGAGGGCGAAATTCATTTTAAGGGGGGTAGAATCTAACAGCCCGAGATTTTATGAAAAATATTCTTTTTTATTTTACTAATGTCTTGTGTTATACGCTACACCAAAAGGAGCTTGCACAACACGCATCCTTGACTTGCCTTGCATTACACGCAATCGCAACCTTCCTCGATAGCGTGTGTGGTACGTAATCCTGAGTTTCACGAAACAATGATATGCTATTAAAATATTATTAAAACTAGCCGTTATGAATAGTAATAACAACTTTTTAAATTTTAGAAATTTTAACTCTCAAAGTGGACTTCATTTTTGGATTCGGAGTATCGAATTTAGCCTAAGGTGAAATTTTGGTACTTTTTGGATAACTTTCATATTCTGATGAATAGTGAAAATTACTAAATTATAATTAAAAACAACTTTTTTAATCGAAATAATTAATAGTAAATCATTAATTTGAGTGGTTTTAAAGTATATTTAGAATATATTTTTACAATTTAATACAATGTTGGTCATTGGATGTAATTTCACATTTAAACTAGACATAACCAAGTGTCAATCTTTTGATAGATATTGTTTCTTAAAAACACGCTATTTGTTTTAACAGCGGGATTTAATTATAAAATTAATTAATGCAACTTTTATGTTATGAATTTGGTAAAATAGACTTCATTTTTGAATTCGTAATATGAAATATAGCTTGGGATGAAATTTTGGCATTGTTCTGAAAAACATCAATTTTTGATGAATAGTGAAACTACTAAGTGGTAGGTTAAAAACTGAATTTTCCATAAAACTTAATTTTACCGCTTCTGTGAATGGAATTTCGAAAATCCGAGAGACACGGTTAATATCAAGGACTAAAATGTGGTTCAATGAGATGAAAATAATTTTTTGGTGAATAGTAACTTTTTATTTTTTTTACCACGGTTAATAGTAAATAGGGTAACTAAGGGTAAATATGATATTAACATTACCCTAACACATGTCCTAATTCTATTGGACAAGTGTAATTCGACCAAAAACAAACTTAGGAATAAAATATGACCATTTAGGCCGACTTGGATTAGATTAGGACATTTATTATTAATTTATTTAAAGAAGGGTTAAAATAGTTAAAATCAAAGTTTAATAAGTAAATCATTTTTAATATGGGGTTATACATAAGATAAATTCGACTATAAATATTAATTAGAAAGCTAAAACGATTTCCTACATGATGGTATTTTATTTGTAATTTTTAGACATCAAATAATATAATTTATTTATGAGACAAAGATGATGGAGTAATTATCTTATTAATGAAATATTGACATAATTGATAATATAAATACCAAAATAAATGTAATTTAAGACTTTTTATGAATTCCACTAATTTTATAGGTTACTATGATATATTAGTGTTGATTTAATCAACTTGGTTCGAACATATAATTCTGTTATGACTTTCAAAAAAATCATATATCAAATAGTGTCAAAATTGACACAAAATAGTTTTTAAATCAAATATTATATTATTAATTGTTATTTTATTCCTAAAAATCTAAGGTTCGGCCAAATGACATAGATAAGGATATATGTATTAATAATATACAATTTGGGGTTCGTTTGGCATGTTATAGTATGTTTATTAACCATATAGTGAAAGAAAACAAAAAGACACGGTAAAAGTTAAATTATTTAACTTAGAGTTAAATCTAATTGATAAGGTTAAAATAATACCCTAAACTTGTCTAAATCCTATTGGTTGATAGGATTGCGACCCATACCCACTTTAGCTTCGAAATAAGACCATTTGGAACCATTATAAACCGATTTTGACTTTAATATAAAATAATATTTTGAGATATTCCTAAGGTGCCCCTCTCCTCCCCTATAAAAGGACACCTCCTCCCCCTCCTCCTCACACCAATTTGAGCACTCAAGCTCGGCCAACCCCTGCCAATTTCTCCTCTCCACTTTCCTAGCAACATCCTAGAGGTTCTGGTCTTCCTCAAAGACCAATTTTAGTGCCCTAAGAGGAGGTCTCAAAGAGGCACTTCAAAGAAGAGGTAATTACCGTTACCAATTCTTTCATCTTTATTTCTTCTTCCACTTCTTCTTCTTAGGTTGTTTCATTATGAAGTAATAACATCAGTATCACTCATATACTGATATGTTGTTATAAGTATGAAACAAACCTATTTCACCATCTATCCATCTTACGGAAAAAGAAATCACCGCGCGTGCGTACGTACGGAATACCGTCTCCACGCCGTGGTGTAATCTATTTTCCACCACCACCTTACACGGATGGGTATAATGGTGTAAAGAATAACTATACATAGTTATTACAACATCATATTGATTCTGATATATTGTATAATCCACTCCAATTCAATTCAATATTTATAGAAATTATATCATCGCTCGTGCGTACGTACGGAATACCGTCTCCACGACGCGATGAGATTCATTCTACATGTTAACCATTTAAAAATGATTATAATGTATATATAAGAAATAATAATGAAATATATGACATTATAAAGCTACTGGATTTATGTATATATATACATATGTATGTCATCTACTTACTTCCATTTCAAGACAATAAGGAAAGGAAAACAGCATTCATGCGTACGTACGGACTACCGTCTCCATGAACGGTGTTTTTCATTTTTTTATCTACCTATTATATATATATATATACTGAATATATATGATATATAAATCATATTATATATTCTGGAAGTAAGTAAATCATGATATAAGTAATAATGATGTCAAGAACAACAAGTCAAAACACCTACGATAAATGAAACGATTTTACCCAAAACGCTTCTTTAACATGGAATTTACAAAAGAACGGGTAATATAATGTTATAAGTGAACCATATATGATATCATAACAATGAATATGATTCTGTAATAAGTCAATAACATGATTTAAATCATTATACAGGAGGTTCGGACACTTACAAAGCAAGTCGGACCTAAGGTAAGGGAAATATCACAATCTCATTTTTATCCGAGATTGTTTATTCGTAAGTATTTACTGGGGTGTATTTTATCATCCACATACATGTTCCCTCAATATGTAATATTGTTTCCATACACTTGCAATAGTTTAAATCCAATTTTACCCTTAGGTGAGTTTTTAGTAAAGAATATGAAAGGAATCTTTTGTCGTTTTTTCCGTACGAGGTACTTTTTGACTTTTCCGACAAAAGTACGAAGAATGTTTTTTTAACTTATACGGCACGAACGGATTTATACTGTTTTATAAAGCCTTATTTTCATGAAGCTTCCTCTAAAAGATTTCATGAATATTTTCAATAAAATATCTTTCTTTTAAAATTGCATGATGTTTTGTGAAAAGAAATTGATTTAAAAGAAGAAAGGATATTTTCCTCAAGAATTCATTTCAAGTGTTTTATCAAAAGTATTTTCCATCTAATATAATAAAGGGTTCTGTTTCTGTCCATATTTTTACATTGATTTGACTATGTTGTGATGGAATTATGTTTATGAATTCCTTTATCTTATATGAATGGTTTTATGATGTCATGTTGTTTAAGAATCCCATTTTTATTACATGGGTTATGAAATGATGTATGATTTATGATTTTGTGGCACACATAAGAATGGTATCATTAAGAGATGGGTGGGACCTATATCTCCCTCCAATGCATTGGGTAAAGATATTATATCTCATGAGATAGACATGGCTGGAATGGTAGGTTATACCGGTTCAGTGAAACAGGACTGAAACGAGGATTACTCGATTCAGAAAGGGACTTTGTCCACTAAGATAGTCTTGGCAATGAGTCTTGACTAACAAGAAATGATTCTCTATGATTATGTGTGTATGCCACAATGAGTAATGTTTTAAGTTATGATTTCATTTTCACTTCTATGATTTATCCCACGTTATGATATTATGAGCTCTTTTGCAGGTTAAGATTTCCAAAAGCTATGTTCTTATGTATATGATGTGATTGATATTTCTTTTGTTTACCCTTACTGAGCATTTGAGCTCACCCTTTTATGTTTTCTTTTCCCCATGATATAAAGAAAGGTTTTAGGTAAAAAAAGATCTTTATGGGAGATGTTGAAGATCTTTCACCACGTTTAGAAGATTACGTTCCGAGTTTCCAAAGACACTAAACTATTACGATCCTTGTGTGTGTGTTTTTGTTATGTACTAAGTATTCCAAAAAAGTAATGTAATGTCCATGTACGATAAGCCTCGGGTCTCTACAATTACCATGTAAAAAATGGAAGGAAAAATATCAATAGTACTATGGTAAGTAAACATAAAGTATAATTCCCTGTATATATTATATGTTGATTGAAAAGTGCTGATCATATTGGCTATATGAACCCACCATTAATAATATAACGACACAAGATAATTTGATTTTTTCATTTTAAAATATATGATGAAATTTATATGAATTATTCAAGTTATTATAGTCCAGTTAAAATGAAAATTGATTTTAGAAAAATAAAAAATTATAGTGGATTCATATAAAATTATTTCCAAATTCATAATGTTCATTATTCAAAATCCATCCGGAAGTAAAAAAAATACATTGTATTTAAAAAAGCATTTAAAGTTACTCTAGATACGAACTACAAGATCCATGAAATACTTTCTAAAAATATCATCTATTATGATTTCAATGAAGTCATGTTATTTTCAAAACAAAGAACATTCATAGCTATTTGTATTCAAAATTATTAATGTTTTCCAAAAATGTTCATTATCCAACATTTACATTCTCATATTATTTATTGAATCATTTGAGAATAAGGATTTTGAGGCGTCCTCCCATGTAATATAAGTGATGAAATGATAAAAATAATCTAATGTACTTGTTTATATCATTGAACATATCAATTATGATGGTCATTAGGAAATATATCCACATTATCTTACCCAAAAATTTTCAGTAGTTGTTACATCATTTTGTTGGTGGATATACCAATACATCAAATTTTTTGTGTCATATATGTTAAAAATATTCATTGGTAAGAAATAATAATGATAATACATATAATTAAACACAAAAGGGATCTTCAATATCAATATTTAAATTTATTTTTCAATATATTTAACTCACAAATTCAATAAAATTAATATTAATATTAAAATGGAAGTCCATTATTCAACACAAACATAATGGGAAAAAATTAACGTTGAGGATTTTTATCCATTCCATTTTATGATAACCATTTATTTAGTTCCAAGAGAAGGTCATCAATGGACCAATACATCCATGTACTCTTTCAAATCAATAAACAATCTGATCATATTTTGTTTCCCCACTTCCATTCTCGATAGAAAGATAAAACCAATGATTTTTTGGAAATATACTTGGGTAATATTACTCTATGTTTTAATGGGTAACCATTGTATAAATAATATTCATTCCACTAAATTAAAAATCATTATATATGAATTCACTAACCTGTAACATAATCTAAATTAAATTTTTTAGGGACAATGAAAAAATATTTTCATGATAAATATCATCTTAAAAACATATCAATATACATATTAACATATCTCTATTTAATTATACAATACTAACCATTTTATTAGAAAATCATATCTGACCACCATAATGATTAAAAAACTCAGAAACCCTAATAAAGATTAGATAATGAGAAGGAATAATCAAACTCCTTTTATGTATGGGTCAATTGAATCAATATTTCATTGATTGTAATTTAACTATTTCATATTTCTCTTATTTTCGTTTCTCCACTCTAGAAATTCATCCACAATTATAAAAGGAAATATAATTCTATGGATAATTTATAATAAATGTTTATACTAAATAATGGATGGTACTAATTAAACTAATCTATATGATTATTATATATGATTATTTTACAAAAAACACAAACATTAATAGTTATTCTCATTCATCATCTTTACTCGAATTTTATAATGTACATTCATCAAGGATAATGGAAAATGATGGGGCCTCTCCAAATAATCAGTTGCATCTCTAGGGTTGATAATAATTTCTCAACCAATCTTCATTCTTTATTTCTACCACACTTATTTTTGAAATATTATCTTTATCACTTCACTATTCCTTATAGGCCTTTTTAAATTTTTAATTAACTAGTTTCATCTTGATTCCAATAATCATCCATATTGAGAAATTATATTTTACTATAATAAGATAGGAATATTTATCTTTTTCACCATTCTCTATCTATTTTGTCTCATGAAACTGATAGGGATTTATAAAAAATAAATCATTAGGAGATTTCACTTCCATTCTTCTAGGTGACTTCCTCATTATTTTTTTATTATATTTTGATATTAAAAAACATTTTTCTTCAAATTTTTATTTTCCAATAACATCTAATTTGGTAAAATAGTGAATCATTTTTTTATATTGTGTCTTACAAGATTCTAAATTACAAAATCAATTTATTTAACTCTCAGAATACCCATATGGGAATCCTTTCAATTTGATCATCATTTATATATTGCACTATTTGAATATTATTTTTCATCACCTTGATTAAATTCATATATGTTTCCATATTAATCATACTAGATGGATCAATATTCTTATACATTTTCCAATGGTCAATAATTTTATATTTTGTACATTAAAAAATGAAGCATCACTAGTATGGTGTGAATTTTTTTCCCATCACCCATCAGTATCCCTAGAGAAGAATTATGCTCAATATATTTCTTCACTTGTTTAAATTCCAAGGAAGGAAGATTTCATCCCATATTTTATTTTTTATTTTTTCCATTTACTCTTATAATTATATGAATCATGTTGTGATGATGCATAAATAATTACCATATTTTTCAATAATTTATTCTATAATTATTTAATATTTGATGGTGTTAAAATATATTACTTGGTGAAAGTTTTTTCTATATATGAAAAAAATGATTTTTAAAAACAAGTATTTTTAATTTCACATTATTTATATGTTTTTAAACAGTTTATTACATTATCACCTAATATTTCTATGTTGTTTCATAACTATTTCGGGCCCTATTGTAATAAATACTCTTCTAATAATTTTTTATTTTTGGAATAGATGAAATGGAAAGATTCTTGTAATTATTATAAAAAAAATTATGCTGAAATGTTATTATTTGTAGAACATATTGATGAAACAATATTACTAGATATAATCATTTAAATGTGGTGGGATACCTTTATCCATGAAACTATTTAGATAATTTTCCAAATTTTTTCACAGAAGTTTTTCCAAAAAATGGATACTTATTAGATCAAAGAATCTTAATTATTGTATATTTTTATGAAACTAATCTTTTAATAGTTTACATGGATTCTGGTTGAGTTGATTCCATATTTATCAAATATTTTTTATGATCTAATAAAATAATATTGAGTGTACTAAGTCCTTATGGGGTTTGAAGTAAAAAACATCTACATGATCCATTATCCCAACCCCTAATTATCAAATTTTTCTATGAGGTTACCTTCATTAAAAAGGCTCTTACACAACCTACATCCTAGAATATGTAAGGGTACCCTTTATGAATTTAGAAAGGTATTGATCAAGTATAGTATCCTTGGTACTCCATCACTGTTGTTTCTCCCAATTTTCATAGGCCTGCCTACAAGGAGAATACTTTATTTGAGATTCCTTTCTTCACCCTATTCTCCATCTTGAGTGATCCATTCATTCGGCCTCCCTTAAATCCACTCATGGAAGGGCATGTCTCTATTTTTCTCTCTTGTTTTAAATGTACCATATTGAATCCTCCAACGAGACCTACAAATATAAATTTTTTTTTGGAAAAGAACATCATCATGTATCTCATTTGGATTTGGATTTCTATGTTTTAAGGATTCATGTGCATGCCCTTCTAGTGGATCATAATCATTGCAGTGTTTGTAAATTTTTATATCTATGGTCATGAGGACTCGTACCCCGGGGAATGTGTTTAGTTGTTACTTCTATACATTATTTTTCTTTGGTCTATGTCCCCCCATTATCACCTTTGTGACTCAGAGCCTCTAGTTCTTATCAGGGATGGTATGGATCACACTTTATATTCCACTCAACATGGAATTATATCCTCATCCCGATCAGGAATATATTTTAGAGAATACAACCTAGAGTATACCATTAAAAATTTATATAAGAGGTTTTAGTCTTTCTCTTCTCTTCCAATGCAACTTTTTCATTCATCTCTTCTTGGGGGTAATCTGAGAATAGAGAAGTAATGTCATAATAGGCACTTCCATCATTGCATCTTCCACTTCAATAAGTGAATGAGGAAAAGTGTGTGGTCTATCAAATCCTCTAGTTTCTCTTGTTTCTCATACTGAGAATGAATCATTTGGTCATATAGGTTAGTAATGATCATGGATATATAGGAATCCCACATAGGGCCAGATCTCATAGGGAATACTCCTCAAGAGTAATACCAAATTCTAATTACCTTAATCTAGTTATCCTTTTTATGAGTAAGCCCCGAGTTAATAAACCAATATAAAACTAGTAAATACATATGTCATGGAAACTTTTTAAATGGGGAATCCTTATACGGATTAATCCCTATCCTTCCATCTCAAATGGATTTACTCCCCTATGACTCACCGAACTACATGGTCCTTGATTACCATCTAAATGGGATATTTTGGTAGGATCCATGAGGTTCAAACCTTATCTACCATGTCAAAAATATTCTCTCTCAGACATATCCATAGAAGTGTCTAATTTAACATCGAAATCGGTTATCCCTTTACGTTTCCTCGGGACACGTCGGTATAAGTCACACACCAAGCATTGACGAGGAAACATTCACGAAGATGTGCTATCCACATGAAGTTAAACTATTTGACTAGGTCGTTATTACATGACCACAAAATGAATGATGTTCCCAAATAAGAGGAACAAAACTATGTGGGTTCTGATTGCTTTATTGAGGATACAAAAGAATCCTAGTTACGGGATAAATCATAAAATTAAAACAAATCCTATCTCCATGGTTGACAATAAAATCTCGAGTGACCTTCGTATCCCTAAATGATAATAATCTCTAGAGTTCCCTAATATCTAGATAGAAAAAAACATCATCATAATAATTTCCAACATGTATCTATATTGTATTTAAGAGAATCAAATTTATGGAGAACCTCATATACATATAGATATTTTGATTGATTAAGGACATCAGATATATACAAATGATTCTAAATTCCATAAAAGAAAATAATTGATTGTTATTTGAGATAAACTAAATAATTATTGGGAATTAATTACATATTAATGAAAATAGCTTAAATTTATATGAGAGCCTAGGAGTATGAATTAATTCCCCCATATAATGGTTTGGTGGGCCAGAACTGCTATTATCTTGACAAATGTGAGTTATTAAGCATCATATGTCAAAACACACAATGAGTGCATATGCATCCCCTGATGAATTTCTATATCTAAACAACATCTAATGGTTTCATTCATGAAAAAAACACCAAATGATTATGTACCAATGGTGACCTAATTTTTTAAGGAAGACACTCTATAGGTTTTTTGACCTATGATTCTTAAGAACTCGTATTGGTCGTGATGATCCGAGCTTTGGCTCATCAAAACATTTTTTGTGCATTTATTTCCAACTGTGGGACTCTTTTATATATTAAATAAGTGTTAAAGAGTCTCTAATTAATTTTTATGTATAATTTAGGTCATCCCAATTAGAAATAAATTATTCATGTGTGTGGAATTTAGAGTCATCTGTATGAATTCAAGGTTCTTCATTAATGAAGATATTTTTTTGTATTTGGGGCTCTGCAGTGATGGTATCTTCTTATGAACTATATTGATATTCTGTGGTTGTTATTATGATGATTCTAGTTTTCTAGCCACTCAATGGGGCACTCCATATTTTATTATCATCAAAGGAGATGAAGGTCACTCTAGAGTTTATCTACATCTATATATATGAGATTTTTGTAATGTGGGGATCAAACACTTAATTGGGATTAATATATGTTGTCATGAAAGGAACCCCAACCCCCACAGTTGAATTCAACTTAATGTAAAACATCATACAATTTACAGTCATGTGATAATGAAACAATCATATTGTTTATCATATTATGGAATGGATAGCTGGGTAAATGGTTCCATGTCAATGTTTTCTATGGTCCTTTCACCGAGGTGGCCCGAGGATACATGAAAGGAGGTGGATTCCATTTCTAAATTAGACAATTATGGGAAAATGACCCAATGAGAATAGGTCTGACTTGGGATTGAGATACTAATCTACCCTGAGTGAAGACATCTCTCATTGTTTCCTTTTACAAGGGGTATCCCTCTGATGAGAAAACCAAGGCCTATAATCTCAATGTGATATACTCCACTATTAGAAAAAATTTACTATGAGAACTCTAATTCGTTCTAATCATGATACGTAGGAATCCCACATAGGGATGGAGCTCAATTAACATACTCATACGAAGTAATCCCCAATCCTAATTACATTAATCTCAGTTACTTCTTTAGACTAAACCCAATGTTATTCCAAAAAACTAACATGAGTTAAAACATCTCTAATAGTGTTTTTCCAGAAGGGCTATCCTTATTATGAGTAATCCATAACCTATCGTCTCAAATGGTCACACTCCCCAATGAGAATCACCTAAATACACTGGCCTTTATTCTAATAAAAATGGGATTCATAAGAATCCTCCATGATTTTCAAACCCAATCTCCCAATTCTACCATGCTCTCTCTAGGACACATCCTTATTAGGGTATAATTTAACCAAGGAATCCATCCTCCATGCATGTTTACCTATGCCGCCTCATTATTGTTCCCACAAAAATATTTTACTATGTGTCTTCCTCCAAAAAGTCATCACTATATGACATTAGAATGTATATTTGGATCCTTATATCATGACCTTAAAATCAATGATATTCTGTATTATACAGCACCAAACAATATAGGATCTTATTCAACTGATGAGGATATTTGGAATCCTAGTTAAAAGGTTGATCCCAACATCAATGAAAATCCATAATCTGTGGATGATGATATACTACAGAGTGACCTTCATCAAACTTGGTGATAATAAACTCTAGAGTGCCCCTCTCTGTCGATAGAAAACCAGCATCATCATAATAACGACCAAACAATATCATTGTATTACATAAGAGGGTACCATTGATGGAGATACTAGGATATTAATAGATATTTCAATTTATAATGATCCTCGAATACATATAGATGATTCTGAATTCCATAAATAATAATAATTGAATGCTACTTGGGATGAACCCCATCATTCTCAAGAATATTTGATGGAATCACGATCATATATTAAATCATTAAGAGAGTTATATAATAATCAATAATTCCCCCAAATGGGTGTGAGGAGTCCACACTTTAGTCCTCTTGACCAATGTGATTTCATTAGAATCTTATATCCAAATTATTAATGGTCACCTACCATTGGAGTACAGGTTCCCATGGATATAGAATCATTGTATGTTTCTGGTTCCATAAAAAAATTCATTTGAAACTATTCGGAAATAGAAAATTTATATAATTATCCTATATAAATCCCACTTCAACTTCTTAACATGATTATCATGCATTATTCTACATTATAATTGTGGAATTCCTTGTTAAATCACATTTTCAACATTTTCATATTACATTTAATCCTTAAAATTAACTATGAACCTATGATGTATTTCCAAAGAATGGAATACCTCTATAAGAGAATCCTTAGAGAAACCATTTTTTTAAAAAATATTTTCTGAAATTTTTCCTCAATAAAAGAAATATTATCTATTAAAATTGAAAGAATTTATTCTATTTCATTCGCCATTTTTTGAGAGAGTTTTACTTCTTAAATTTTTTTATCCAATTTGTACTCATTTTCCTCAACATATTATTAAATTTATGGTGTTTCATTCAATATATTATTGATATGATCTAGTATGAATTGAAAAACATCATTAGGAGAATTATTCAAATACACTTAGATATTAGAATAAAGAAAATGATGTCATTTATCATTAAGATCCTTGTTTCAAAAGCATGATAATTCATTATTACTAGAAATATATGTCATATGTTCATCAAGATCACTACCTTTATAAAATCATTAATAAGATTATGATTCCTTTAAATTATTGGTTTTATTTATTATTATTCATGGGACCTTTTTAGTATTATTACCCTCTTATATTCATAAGAAATAGAGACTTTTAACTACCATATTATATATATAATTTAATATATGAGAAAATTCTTCAAACAACCTTGAAATTCTTTTTATCACAATATTTTGATAAAGGTACTTGTTCAAGCACATTTTAGATCGTACCGAATAAAATATAACCACTACTACCCCTTGAAATTTCCCTTAATATCATTATATAATAAATAGAGTGGCATGAATCAAGTGATGAAAAATTATTACCAAATTGAGAATATAATATAAATATTTTAATCCCATTTATACATATAATTGATTTCTAGTTAAGGATATTGGATCCAAATTATCATAATTATGAAATCATAAAAAATGAAAATCATATAAATAATGTAATGAGAAAACAAAATTTATGCATTGATTGATTAAAAGTACTACTCATTTCATTTTTTTGGTTATTCTTTCCAACAATGGTTTCATCACTACAACAAACCACTATCCAAGATGGTTGGTTCATCACATAAATGAAAAATATTTCACCAAGAATACACTTTCCATTTACTCATAAGAATTCCACAATCTTCTTATCACTAAATTCAATGATTCAAACTTTTTTCTCACTATATATGTATACTCCAACTTGTTATATTGATCTACACCATATATATTAAGGTTTTGAATTAAACACTTTCTTGAACTAGTTATCATTGTAAATCTATATTGATAACATATCCACCATACATATCTACAACAACTAATATATATATATATATATATTATTTTAATTTTAATTTTTATGGTAGCAATTTTTCAATAATATTGAATAAAACACCATTGTAAATCAATTTTGTTCACCAAATAATATTTAATAAATCCTATCACAAATACTAGTCCTTTAAAATTCCTGTATTGATCTTCAGAAACATATATGCTCCAAATATTATCAATGTATCATGACTATGAATAAAACCATACACTACATGATTGTATTTACATTGTTATTATTATTTTTCTTCTCAGTGAGTTAACATACTTCTCTGATAACAAATTTTTGGATTGATCATTATTATTTTTTATGTGTGAATTCTTAAAAAGTATTCTTCACGATGATGTATTAAATCTCTTCTTCCTTGAGAAATTCATTAATGTTCTTTAGTGTGCATAGTATCTCAGTTTCTCATGTTTAGAATATATTTCATTCTAAAAAACTATTTTCATTTTTTATATATATCACGGGAAATGTATTATAAATATTCTATAATATAGAAAATTATTTCAATAATTTCACATTATTCTCTAATCACTATTTCTATGAATTTTTATTTATGTTAATAATTCAGAATCTCATTGTTTAATTTATTTCTCCAACCCAGGGCCTCAAAGGAACTTCCATGAGTGCCCTTACATTATCTGTTAATATTTATTTTCCATCTCTATCATTTAAAATAAAATCAACCAGACATTATTAATAGGCTCAAGATAAAAAAAAATTATTGTTCCCAATTAATCTCACTAAAATATGTTGCATAATTATTTCTCATTACTATATGAAAATCACACTGAACCTATTATTGTTGCACAAATCCCCCTATGTTGTCTGACAGATACATACTTTGAAGTGTTATTTTCATCTTTTTTCATGATTATAATAGAACTATTTAGATTATCTTCTCTTATACGATGATTTAATAACTAGTTTATAATATATACAATATTTATCTTATCAGTTTCAGCATGTTTATTATTTCATGATTTTATGAATATACAGTCCCATCTTCATGGTCAATTTATTTAATTGAAATTCCTCCCACCCTTAAATTATTCCTTCCTCAGAAAAAAATCTAGAACCACACATTTATTATCAATTTAAAATATAATAAAATTAGGAACCATCATCATTTTACGTAATTCAAAATTCAAATCAAATATTCATATTTTCAAAAAAAAATTCAATAAATCAAATATATTGAAAAATGATTATATTGACCTTCCATATAAGTAATTATTATCAAATCATGATTGGTTGGTTTATTTTCAAATCATATCTATTATTTAATAATTTTATAATAAAAATGGAATCATTCCAATATTTTTTATTTAACAAATATTTTATCGGTAACATTAAATTTTTTTCAAAAAGCACTCAGGTGTATTTTTAAGTTTCCTAGTTGTAGAATGTTGAGAGTAACTCCATTTCATATGATTTCAATAACACTACATGACTTTATAATATTTGTGTTTTTGAATGAATTGTACTTAGTCTCGAGATTTATTTATATACGACACCATGATAAACATACATTAAACATAATAATGAGTTGGCTTGCATACACACGAGACAATGTTATACCAAACAAAAATACAGAATTAAAATTTAATTATTTAATATAATAATATATATCCTCAACCTAAATTTAGTGGCTATGAATAGTATTAAATAACTTATGAATATATATAATTGACATCATTTGTTAAAAAATTTATTTCAAATGAATATAATACCCAACATAATATATTTGAACTATTTTTACTCATAACTATTAATATTCTCATAATGTCATTTATCTTAATAAATTAATTTAATTTGAATTAATGAAATAAATGTAATATATATTTAATAAAATATTTCTTACATCCATCCATTATTTTTAATATGAATAATAAATGACAAACCCCAACATTACACATAAAAACATGTAATTTTATAAAAGTTATTTTACCGACTTTTAAATGTGAAACTTTTATAATAAAAAAATTGGTACTAATGTATATGAAATTAAGATAAAAATAAAATATTTTATTATATGTCAATATAAAAAATTTACATTGTTTTTTTTAGTTTTTTGATATGTTTCACGTTCTGATGAATTGTGATATAATATTTAATTTTAATTGGAAACAGTTTTATTATATAAAAATTTTTTAGTGTGAAATTATAATTTAAATTTGTCTAATATTAAAATTACATAAATAAAATATCATTTAATATAATATATGTCATTTTAATAAATTTTATATTATATTTAGATATTAATAAATTAAAAACATTTTCATCTTTTCATTTAAAAAAATGATTTTCTCATTCGATCAAAGGGATTAATTAAAAATTTATTACTAGAAATTCCATGTTTTAATTTTTTTAAACTGTATTCCTGATTTTGAATAAGTAGTTCCAAGTAAATTAAATATATTTAATTTCCTTTTTTGTATATTAATAGTATATTTTATGAAATTATAATTAACATAGTTAAGAGTAAGTAATGTAATTATAGATAAAATTGATATTATAATGTCTATGAAATTACCTTAGCTCTTATTCTAATTTCATTGTTAAAGTGTATTTATGCCAATTATTGGTTTGAAATTATAATATTTTTATTCCACTTATATAAGGGTATGTCAATGAAAATAATATATTAAATGAAATATCAATTTCACCACACTTTACTTTTTAAAATGTGAATTATTTTTAATAATGAGTTTTAAAGGGGATATGTTCCACTATAAATATTGAATTATATAATAAAATTTTTATAATTATAATGATATTTTTTTGTAATTTTTAAAGAATAGAAAATTAAATTAAATTCCTTCACAATGATGATGTATTAATTGTTCACATTATGTAAACATCAACTTCTTATTATTAAATACATTAAAATAAATATAATTTCAGATGAATAATGTCATAAAATATTGTTATAGTTTAACCTAACGTGTTATTGATGTTCTATAAGTATTTTTTCAAATTTATATTGTTTTCATGATATTTTTAATAATACAAGTAATAAAAAGTGTCAATATTTACATTATTGATATTTTAAAATAAATAATATTTTATTAAATGATATAAAATGTTTAAAAAATTAATTTTTTCTAAATTATGGATATAATTATTAAAATACAGTATTTGATACAATTATTGGTATTTTTTCTTTTTTATATTAATTATATTAACCCTCAAAGTGTTGATTATGTGATGTAAAGGTAAGAGTTAAAAGGGTTATGTATTGGTTAATGCAAAAAGATAAGGACTAGAATATAATCCAAACATGTTTTAAAATTATTGGTTGGGATTATTTGGTCACATACCCATATTATCTTATAAATAACTATATTTGGTGCCATGTGAAATTGAAAAATAATTTCTTATAATTTAGCATTCTGAGACATTCCCAATGAGACCCTCGTCTTAGTTATAAAAGGAAAACTGATCCCTCACATACTCATAAAACATTTATGATTCTATCTTGAAAAAACCCTACCAATTTATCTGGAAAACATCTTTTTCAATGTTATGTCAGTTTTTATCAATAGAGATAACATAGTTCTATTTGTAAGAGATCAAAATAAACCCCACCGAAGAAGAGGTAATTGTTTTTATTAACTCATCCAAGTTTATTTCTTCTTATAATTAAAATTTATGTGTTATTTCTATTATAAAGTAATAAATATAGTATCATCTATATTATGAGAAGTTTTTATGATTTTACGACAACATTCAATGAAAATAAATATCACCATCCATTAATATATTTAACATACAATCTCCACGACATGGATTAATATCTTTGTCATCACAACATTCCTTGTACAGGTAAAATGATGGAAATAATATAGGTATATGGAAAATATTACGGAAATTTGATTTGTAAATAAATATTATATATTTTACTTCCTTACTTATTCAACATTATGGTGATGACAGTGTTTCTTATGCGTACGTACTTCCTATCTTCCACACGACACAATGTTAATTATTTTCCATGTTAAACTGTGAAGAATAATTATAATAATGTATTTAATTATTAAATATGACATATATGTCCTTAATAACATTAAAAATATGTTTTTTATATACCCTATTCAAGTTAACTGAGACTTTCATGTCAAAAAAGAGTGACAAAACATGGAAATTAATACCTAAAAGAGTAAATTCCAAAAATATTATCAATAAATGACTGCTAAAATATTATAAGTGGATAATACATGATTTTTTAAATATTATCCTGATTTTGGAAGAAGATAATATTATGTTAAAAACCACTAAAATATATTTTATTAAATATATAATGGAAATAAGATGTAAGGTAAGGAATTTCTATATCACTTTTATTTCTTTATGACACATGCCTTATACCCTACTTATTTATTTTCATTTGTGTAAATAGTGCCAATATAAGTATTTTCGGACAATTATTCTGAATAATATGGTATCTTAATATATACTCATTTTTAATTCAATCATGGGGAATATCACATTATTTATTATGAAGTGATAAGGGTTATTTCATAATATCATCCTTTTTTCAGATTTAATTTGTTATAGTTTTCACTGGGGAATATTTTCGTTCCATGTTAGTGATTTCTAAAAATGGCTTCAAACTTGATTTTAACATTATCTAATGATTTTAAAAGTGAATTGTTCATTTTTTTTCCTTTTGAAAATATCATTAAAAGGAATCTTCATGTTGTTTTCCAAAACAAGGTACATTATAAAAGTAAAAGGAATTTTATTAACATATATAGCATTAACAAAAATTCCCTCCATCTTGAATCCCTAATGTTTTAAAGAATCATTTACTTTTTTAAAACATTCATTAACAAAATTATTTTATTAAAATATGTCATTTTAAATAAATGATTACAAATTTGTGAAGATTATTTGAAATAATATTAACTTCTCAGAAGTAATCCTTATTCACCAATTATTTTTTAGTTGTGGTGTATATATACTACACATTGATATATCTAATCAAAATTTTCACCCAGTTAATAATAAAAAATTAGTTCAATGTGGTATGGGACACTTTGATTATTATTTTTTAAATAGATTATTTGATATATGAAAATTGATTTTCAATGGTACGATATGAGTTGGGGGACAATTTAACATAATAAACATTATGCATCAGTAGTCTCATGACATTACTCAATTGGAAAATTAGATGGGTGTCTACCTGATCTAATAAACTATCTTACGAAATCTCTTCATGGTAAAAGCACCATGTGCCTAGAAAACATGATATCAAATAATTATTCATTTCCTCTATTTATATTTCAATTATAATTGATATTATAAATGATATTATTTAATTTATATTATCAAAAGAAACATTTCACACTCCTCATATTTATTTAATGCAATATATTTCACTTATTTGACATGACATATTTATTATTCCTTGACAATTTATTTGAGCTAAATATGTTTTTAGTTACCAAAATATCCATATTGATTTGAACTGTTTGATAAAATACTTATTTCGATGTATATTACCCATATTAAGAATTTTAAGCTCACCCTTATTATGTTTTCTAACATCCCGGATCCGGGTGCCACTCAACGGGTGCCCCGAACCCGGTTGGTCACATGAACTCAAGCGTATTTCTCCAAATGCCAGAGGCTGGCGACTAGGAGCGAGGGAATAGGTCTGATAGTGGGGAAACTATGCCCTCATTTGTCAATGTGTAGCACAACAGAATTCTAAATAAAACATACAACAACAACAGAAGTAATAAACCATACACATTTAAAATAACAACTGCAGTAAAAGATAACCAAGAGTTATATAGATAATGATGAAACATGTCTCAAGTTCTAATAAAATAGCTAGAACATATTACAAAACAGTACAATAAGATACAATAGAAAGTGCAGGTACAACAGAACAAAACAAAAAAACCGGCAGCACCGCAAGGCTAAGCTCGGTCTCATGCTCCACTACTCCTCTACTACAATCATGTACCTGTATTGGGACCCTTTCCCATGTCGACACATGAAGAAACATAATCTGTTTGGGCTGAAGACATGACCCAAACAGGTTTTGAGAAATAAATCCCAGTAGACACCTACCAAAGGCTCGTACCCAATTGTGTGTAAATACACAACAATAGTGTCCAGTAATAAAATGCAATAAGCTAAGTAGTACTCAAAGGTAACTAACTTTACCGGCTATATTCCCATTCATATTTCGTATAACCTTTAAATTTAATAACATTCTGTGCCCATCAAAACCATTCCCTTAGGCTAATATAATATAACCACGCCCTTAGGACATTATAATAACCACACCCTCATGCATATAAATTAATCAAGCCCTCAGGCTATACAATATTCACACCCTCGGGCTATAAAATATCCAAACCCTAAGGCTTTAATGTAACCAATCCCTATGGCTATAAAGTTACCACGCCCTCAGGCTATAAAGAAACCATGCCCTAAAGATATACAATATCCACGCCCCCAGGATATAAAATATCCACGCCCTCAGGCAATAAAATATCCATGCCCTCCGGCTATTAAGTAACCATGCCCTTAGTCTATAAAGTAACTATACCATTACCAACATTTAAACATGAAATTATTTACAATTATTCTCAAGGAAAAAATAATGCAAAAATTAAACATGGCATACACTTGGGGATCCTATCCAAACTGCTAAATAGAGGAACGCACCCCAGGGGTGGTCCTGGATCCAAGCAGTGATCCCAAAAAATAGTTTTTTTATCACACTTAATTACCTTTACTATTCTTGGTATTCAAAAACAGCCACAACCTCAGCCACACGATACCCCAACATGGGTTCATAGCACAATGGTACACAAAAACACAAAATAGTTAGAATTTAAACTCCAAGCCACCTACCATAATCGACACTGAACGGTATACTTGAACATCGCTTTTAGAAATTCCCAAAGACGATGTAGATTTGTGGTATTAGAAAACACGTTCAAAGGTAAATAACATTCCCTCGAGAATGAATTGGTAAGAGCGACTTAAGGAGAAGGAGAGGCTTACCCATACGGTTCCAACGAGATCTTTAGAGGAAGAAACGGATTCCCAGCGTGCGATCTAGAGCTCCTTGAAGGATCGACCCTCTCTCCTGACTCCTCCTCCAGTTCTATGCCATCCCTGTGAACAGGGGAGGAGACTTCCCATTTTATGTGAAAATAATAGACTAAACGATGTGTACTATTGGTTACATGCCCTCAGGACATAATATATGTAGGATCGAAATAATGATGTAGATGGTCAACATACAAGAGGGGGGGGTGAATTGTATACTTTAAAAATTTCCTCAAACAGAGGAAAGATCTAATTTTAAAAAAGTTAAACTAAGCAATTACAATATGAGATTCTACCTTAAAGCGTATAGAATCAGAATGGAACAGAGTATATGTAAGGAAGTATAAGAAAGTTATACTTTCCTTAAAATACAATATGCAATGGAAACAAATTGGTATTAAAACTACAAGTAACAAGATATAAGTCTTTTAACCCAAAGATAAGGGTATCCAACAACCTTGGATAAAGGTCCCTTAATTTATACTTTCAAGCAAGTCTGTCTTACCCACACAAGGGTAAGCCCTCGATACAAATATCAGAATCTCTATCTTGATATCCCCGCAAGCCCTCAACTTCAAGGTAGTTGGAAACTCTGTCTTCCTCAGGATGGAAGCCCTCAAACTTTAAGGTAGTCGGCACCTCTGTCTTCCTATCCCCGGAATTCCTCGAATGTAATCTCCAACATTCGGAGTCGCACGATACAAAAACTGAACGAGCAGTTAAGTACGCACATGGCATGAAAAGATTTCACTCTCTAGAAATCACCTTAGAAGTGTGTGGTCTCTAGATTGATCCAACTTCATTGTATATTGAGCTCTTTCAAATGAGCTCCTATTTATAGGCTCGGTGTACTCCTTTCCAACGGTCATATCTTCCTTAAAAATCGGAGGGACATGTACAAATGTAACTTTACCAATAGTTAATTTATAACAGAATAGACGACATCATTTTATAACAAAACAAGTGTAACAGAATGTACGACATCGCTTTAAGTCTAACTTAAAAGTTCGGAGTGAAGGTTCGGAGTGTAAACAAAATGTCAAAGAGTAGACAAATTATAAAAGTGTAACCAAAATGAAAATCCGGAGTCTGACCAAAAATAATATTCAGAGTCTAAATAAATTTGGAGTGTATAAAGAAAAGATGATTAGATTCTGTTTAATAGGTGAATTCAGATTGAGAATTCGGAATGAGAATTCGTTATCAGAATTCGTAATGAGAATTCGTAATCAGGATTCGTCATTAGATTTTGATGTCGAACTTCATGAGAATTCGTATCTAGAATTCAGAGTATATGTCTATCAGAGTTCATATCCTAGAATTCGGGGTATAACTTTATCAGAGTTCGTATCCAGAATTCGGAGAATATCATTATCAGAGATCGTATCCAGAATTCGGATCCTAAAATAGAATGCTTCATATCAATGTTCCAAATGATTCAGAGAATATAGAAATAAATCTGAATCTTATACTTAAGAAAAATATTGATATAGATATTGAAAATATGATAAGAATAATTTTCCTTATAAAATAGATTTTCCTTATAAACTCAATTTTCTTATAAAAGAAATTTTCCTTATAAAAGCGATTTTCCTTATAAAAGTGATTTTCCTTATAAAAGTGATTTTACTTATAAAAGAGATTTTCCTTAAAGATAAGGTGTTTTTGATTTTAAAAACAAGAAGGAATGGAAAATTCATAAGGAAAACCTTATTGACTCAACAATCTCTCCCTTTTTGGAAAGAACAAATATCTTTTCAAAAAAGATAGACTAAGTAGAAAGAAAAACATTAAGGCATATCTCCCTTTGCTTATAGATGTTGATGAATACGACTAACTCCCCCTTAGGCTTTGAAACTCTAGGGATCGTATTCTAGATTTCTGGAATGGTATTCCATTAAGAATAAGAATGTCTTCTTTAATGTAAAACTCCCCCTTTGTTAAGGTTCTTTTTCCTTTTCTTTATTATGATTCATTTTCCATATCCCCCTTTGTGATTTTCAAAAAGAATTTTAGGGAATGGAAAATATAACAAAGTACCTGAAAGAATTAGTAACAACAACAAAAGAGACGAGCAAGAAAAATTTTTCATTAAGTTTGAAAGTTTAAAAACAAAGAAGCTAAGATATAACAAAAGATCGGATTTTTCTATTTTGGATCTTTTTCCTTCGCCATGAGACCCTTGAGAATAGTCTTTATCTTTTCATGTCTTTATGATCTTCCTCGTCTTTCTTCTCTAACACAACTATTCTTGCACTTTGAGTTTCAATCTTTTCTTCCTGGGCATGAAACTTTTCTTCCTGAGCTTTTAAATTTTTTTCTTGTTTTAACAACTTCTCTTCAATCTCAATCTGATAATCCCTTTCATTCCTCCAGTTTTGAGCAACAGAATGCAGCTTCCCATACAAATCTCTGTCATCTTGCATCCCGGAATTCTTCTCAGCTGAAAAATTTTCTTCAAAGGAAGAAGTATGTTCATTTATCTTCATGTCTTCTCTCTCAAAATCATCCTTAACATTATCTTGTAATTCATCAAAGAGCCTCATCTCTTCTACAGTTTTCTTTGACCAACTACTCATTCTCTTGCACGACCTTTTGTGGGCTTCGTAGCCGACAATTTTTTTTTTGAATTGAGCCTCTATCTCAAAACATTTGTCCATAACCATGGATACAGAGTCTGTTTTCTGACTCAAAGAATGTTGGAGCATCTGGCATATTGAATCAATACTTGAGAAAGTCGGAATAGTACCTACCAACTTCTTTAATGACTGAACAACAAAGTCATTCCCCAACGAAGATGACTCCGAATCCGAGACTTCACATGGAGAATTTTCTTCTTCAAATTGCTCATCCTTATTCATAGAAGAATCACCAAATTCCCTTCTCTTTTCAAACACTATGCTCGGGGTATCGTCAACAAGTTTCTTTCCCCTGTCCTTTTTCGGAATGGATTGTTGTTCTGGAGTTTTCTGTTCACTTTCAGAAACTTGAACAACATTTTCTTCATCACCAGCAACTTTTTGAGCACCATCCTCTTCATTCTCCAATTTGAGCAACATCATGTACAATTTTTTCTTCCTCTGCATGATAAGATACTTCTTGTTCTACTTTCACGTCATCGTTCCCTAGAGTGACTAACTTAGATGACTCAGCTTCTGATGTTTAGAGCGACAAATGTTCCGAAGGTGACCCCTTATCATCGTCTACTTGCTTCAATAGATCTCCGGTCTCACCACTACCTTCAGCAACTACTTATTCTTCTTGCTGAAATTGCTCAACTCCCTCATCATGCTTAGCTTTTTCCTTCTCCGGAGTGACTTAATTTCTTCCTGGAATCTCAGGTAGAGATTCTAAAGAGAAATATCTCGGAACTGGAATGTTTCCGGAGGCTATCTCATTAAACTTCAATAAAGTTTGAACCACTTCCGATTCAGACATATTCTTCTTAAGCTTCTTTTCTTTCACTTGTATTTCTAGCTCATCCGTTGTTTTTTCCTTCAAGGCCTTTGCCTCCGCACGATCCAAGCCAAACTGAGGATCCCCTTGTACTCTCTTCTATTTGATTTCACTCCACTTAGAAACTACCTCATCAGGGTAATCTTTCTTCTTCTTCAGTTTTGGAAGAGCGGAATAAACTTCCTTATATTTAAGATTCTCTGCTTCAACTTCATCTTCTTTCAACTTTCTCTTCTTCACTGGCTTAGAGGATTCAGGTTCACCAAATTTCGGAACCCCTTCTTCTTGAGATGGTAAATCAGCGAACTATCCAGTCTTTTTATTGAAGGTAGCATCATTCCTTTTGAGGGTACCAGCACTCACCAACATAATTTTTCAAACTCTTAGCTTAGACTTGCAAGCCTCCTTGAAAGACTCAAGTCACCGAACTATTTACTTTGAGAAGATTCCTGGATACATTATGATATGAGCTCTCATATTCCCTTTCTTAACATTCTCAATGGTAATAAGAATGTGTTTAATCAGATTAAACTTCCTTAGATTTATCAGAAAATCTAGAATGTAGATCTCGCTTTTCTTCAAACTATCTTTGTCACCTTTTCTAGGTACGATAAATCCTTGTACCCATAATTCTAGAATCTGAAAATTCATAGACAGACTAGAAATCTTCGGAGCCTTATCATCTGACAGTCCGAGAGTCTCCAAAGCTTTTTCCTTGTCTAAGCTTCTCTTTGAATCCGGAAAAACATGAGAGATGAACTTGGCTACTCCTTCATTGTTCAGCCCTACCAAGATGGCTGCCTTGGCATAGGAAAGCTTATAAGTCTTGCCATAAGACTTAAACGACAATTTCTCCCTACCATCTTCCTTAATGAAGGAAACTGTCTCATAGAACTCTATAAGAAAATCCGAATGTACTTCATCTTGATTTTCAGGCTTAGACACAACAAAATCTTCCCATCTATTAAGCTTAATGTTATTAGATATAAGAGAATCATACTTGTTGAAAATATCATGTGGATCTAACCTTTCTCTATATACTAACCACTTGGAAATCGGCTTAGAGGAAGACATGTCTTGAGAAGCTACTTCCACAGACATTCGGATCTGAAGACTTCTGAGAAGTTCAGAATGGAGATTGGTGAAGATCGGAACGGCCTTAAAACATAGAGGTAGATATTCGGGACGCTGGAGCTTGAAAAAATGATGTGGGGCGAGCATTTGGGGCCCCCTTTATATAGGAAACGAATTTGACCGTTGGTCTTCCAAAATCCATCTAACGGTTGAAAAAGCTTTGATCTGATCTGACGGTTGAAAATCAATTCTCAAGAAAATTTGAATCCAACCTTTGGAGGATTTTATAAAATCAAGGATTTATGAAAACTATAATCCAAAAACAACAAAATATAAGAAAATACCAGCTAATAAAATATGATTATGAAAACATGAGTAAAGAAATCATACCTTTCGGATTTTCTTAAGAGGATTATTCGTAATGGGTAACATTCTTAAAAAAATGACTATGAAAAATCTTTATTTCGAAAATACATAGTTCAAAAAACTCACTATGAAAAATAAATTCAGTACGGAAACGTCAATACGAAAAGAATAACAAAAACGAAAAAACCTTATAAAGATTTTAGTATGAAAATTTCATTACTAGAATTTCAGTACGAGAATGTCATTACAAAATTTTGGAAACCAAAAGCTAAATATGAAAAATTCGGTACAAAAATATCATTATTTTAATTCCAGTACGAAATATTCCATTTAGGAAGTGTTCAATACGAAAATTTCCATTCCAGAAGTCTTCTATACGAAAATATCCATTTTCGAAAATTTCAATTCCGAAAAGTTTGAAAAACATACTTTGAAAAAATTTAGTTACTCTAACAATCAAATGTACCCCCCCTATGAAAAAGAGTTTATTACTATTAGGAGAATTGTTCAACAAGAAGTTAATGAAGAATGATTACCTAACGGTTATCATTCCTAACATTTGTTTAATTTATTTAAATCTATCAGAAGGTAAAGATTTTGTGAAAATATCAGCAAGTTGATCTTGCGTTCTGATAAACTGAAAAATGATATCTCTTTTTAGTGTGTGATCCCTAAGAAAGTTATGCATAATATCTATGTGTTTTTCATGAGAGTGATGTGCAAGGTTCTAACATAGGGCAATGGCACTTGTGTTATCACAAAAAATTTGAGTTTTAGTAAAACTCGAGCCATAGTCTGTGAGTGTGTGTTGCATACACAACACATGAGCACAAAAACAACCGGATGCTACATATTTGGCTTCAGTAATGGAAAGTGTTATTGAATGTTGCTTCTTGCAAGGCCAAGAAACTAGTGAATCTCTTAAGAAATGACAAGTTCCGGATGTACTTTTCTATCCATTCTACATCCACCTAAGTTAGCATCAGAAATTCTTTTTAGAACAAAATCATTTCCAGAAGTATAAAATAATCCTAGATCCATGGTTCCCTTAAGGTAGTGAAAAATTATTTTTACTGCCTTTAAGTGAGATTCCTTAGTATTAGATTGATATCTTTCACATAAGAATACTGGAGAACATTATGTATGTTCGACTAGCTATTAAGTAAAGTAAACTTCCTATCATACCTCTAAAAGATGTTTGATCTACTGGTTTCTCAGCTTCATCAAGATCTAAAGAGTTTGAGGTACCAATGGGAGTACATATACTTTTAGTGTTGTCATAAACATACTTTTTGAGAAGGTATTTAATATACTTATGTTGATATATATAGATTCCTTCTGTTTTTTCAGAAATTTGAAAACCTAGAAAAAAATATAACTCACCCATCATACTCATTTCAAACTCAGATTTCATTAGACTTGAAAAAGAGTCGGTTAAAGATTGCTGAGTTGAACCAAATATGATGTCATCAACATAAATTTGAACAATCAAAACATTTTTCTTATCTTTCTTTATAAAATGGGTTGGATCTACATTTCCATAAACATAGTTTTTTTGAGGCAAAAATCCAGTGAGTCTATCATACCATGCTCGTGGGGCTTGTTTAAGACCATACAGAGCTTTGGTAAGACTAAAAACTTGATCAGGATGTTTTTTATCTTCAACGCCAGGAGGTTGTTCAAAAAAAACATCCTCTTGGACATAACCATTAAGAAGAGCACATTTCACATCCATTTGAAAAAGTTTAAAATTAAAGAATGCTGCAAAGGCAAGTAGAATACGGTTAGATTCAAGTCTAGCTACTGGAGCATAGGTTTCTTCATAGTCTATTCCCTCTTGCTGATTATATCCTTTAGCAACAAGTCTAGATTTATATTTTACTATGACTCCATTTTCATCACATTTGTTCCTGAAGACCCACTTTACTCCAATAACAGAAGTTTCCTTAGGTCTTTCAACCAAGACCTAGACTTTGTTTTTTTCAAATTCATTTAGTTCATCATGCATAGCTTTGATCCAATCATCATCACCTAAAGCTTCGTCCGTTCTTTTTGGTTCTAACTGGGAAAAAATGCTAGATGATCTACTTCATTTCTTAAGGAACGTCTAGTTCTCACAGGTGATTTACATCACCAACGATACTATCATTGGGATGATTCATAAAAAACACCTGATTTGAGTTTTGAAAAGCCTTTTCATCAACATAGGGTAGAAAGTCTTCTGGGGTAAATGTTTCAGAAGTATCTTCTTGAACATTATCATTATCAGAAGGGTCTTCTATCAAAGTTTGACCATATGTTTTTGATAACACATCCGAGGATGAGGATTGGAATGGTTTTAAAACAAAAGGATCAGACTCATCAAATTATACATGAACTGTTTCTTCAACAGTATAAGTATTTTTATTAAAAACTCTATAAGACTTAGATGTTGTGTAATATCCTAAGAAAATTCCTTCATCAGATTTTGGTGCAAATTTATGTAGGGTATATTTAGTATTAAAAATGAATACTTTGCAATTAAAAACCATGATGTAGGATAGTCTTGGTTTTCTACCATTCCATAACTCATAAGGTGTTTTATTATGAAAATGTCGAATCAAAACTCGATTTATAGTATAACAAGCAGTACTTACAGCTTCAGCCCAGAAATGTCTAGCTATAGAATATTCACTCAACATGGTTCTAGTTATATCTTGAAGAATTCTATTTCTTCTCTCAACTGCATCATTCTGTTTAGGAGTTCTAGGTGCTGAAAATTGTGAGTAATACCTTTTCTACTAAAAAAAGTTTCGAAATCGGAATTTTGAAATTCTCCTCCATGATCACTATGAATAGTTTTCAATGGACGGTTTTTCTCATTTTTACCATGAGCTCTACAATTTTTGAAATAAGAAAAAGTTTCATACTTCTTTGCTAGAAAATAGACCCAAGTAAATCTAGTATAATCATCAACTAGAACAAACACATTGTATTTTCCTCCAATACTTCCAGTTTGTGTTGGACCAAAAAGAACCATGTGCACTAACTGTAATGAATCAGTTGTTGAGACTTCACCAATTGATTTAAAACTAGATTTATGTTACATTCCATATTTACAAGGATAAAAAACTTTAGAAGAATCAAATCTAATCTCTGGTAGATCCTTAACTAGTTTCTTCTTAGAGAGTTTGCATAAGTTCCTATGTTTACATTGACCTAGTCTTCAATACCATAACTAGGAATGATCATCCATTTCACATAGACAAGTTAAATCTTGACTCTTGAGGTCTTTTAAATTTAATGTGTAAACATTATCTTTCCTATTGGCTGAGATAATAAATTCTTCCTTATAATTGTGAACTAAGCACTTATCATTTCTAAAATTCACAAGGAATCCTTCATCACATAACTGACTTATGCTAATGAGTTTGTTCTTAAGACCCTTAACAAAATTAACATTTGTAATCAAGGTTTTACCTAGAATTAAAATATTTCCTACACCAAAAATTTCTCCTTTAGCATTGTCTCCAAAAGTAACCTTTCCTCCTTTTGTTTTGATAATCTTTTTAAAATAGATTTTGTTACCAGTCATGTGATGGAAACATCCACTATCCATGTACCATGTGTTACTACTGGTACACTCAATATTTTCCAGAAATTAAAAATATAATTAGACTTTCGGAATCCAAACTTGTTTGGATATGAGATTTACAGACAACAAAATTTTAGGAACCCACGTCTTCTTAGAGAAATAATCTTTATGAAATCCTTGAGATTTGGTTTTGTTTAAGGAACAATTATTTTCCCAGTGACCACCACATTGACACTTAGTACAAAATGGGGCACTTTGAGGAACAAAATAATTGTTACTGAGAATTTTTTTTGCATGGGTATAACCAAATCTGGATTTATTTCTTAAAGCTCGTATTTGGGAATACATTTTATCAAAATTTTCCTTACCATGGGTAATGTTTGATAAACACTTCATTAAAGAAAAAATTTTGGACATGAGTTTTATAACCAAGTTTTTATCCTCAAAATCATTAGTTTTATAACTAGATCTAGACTCGAAAACACTTTTCTTAGAAATTACGTTTTCTAACTCTTTAGAATGTTTGTTCCTCTCAGAACTTAATTCCTCAAGATTTTTTGAAATACTTTCAAAATCAGCATTTTTCCTATCAAAATATTTTGAAAGATCTGATATTTATTTCATAAGAATAGAATTCCAATAGTTTTCCTTATCAAGTTTCTTATTGAGTTTAGAGTTCTCAATCTCAAGAAGTTCAGGAAACCTAGAAACTTCTTCATAGGTAGGTAATGTATTTTCTTCATCAAAAGAGGATTCTTCATCAGAAGAGTTATTATACTTACTATTATGAGAATTTAAAGAAACATTGGTCAACAATATATCATTTCATACCTTATCCATAAATAAATGATTGTCAATAGGTATTCTAGCTATAAGACCAAGATTCTTCTGTCCTGAAGATTCGTAATCCGAAGATTCATCTAAAGAGTCACCACTACTGGCACTCCAAGGGTCACTAGCTTTCAAACCTTTCATAGATTTGGCTTTATAATACTTCTTTCTATTCCTGTCTGAATGCCTTTCCTTCCTTTATTTCTTTTGTATAAAAGGTCAATATGGGCTAATATGTCCATCTCCCTTGCATTCGTAACAAGTAAATTCTCCATCATTCCTATCTTTCCTTTCCTTTTTCTTATACTTGGATTGGAAATTTCTCTGACCAGCTATCTAGTTCATCCTTCGAGAAAGAATTGCTAAGTCATTTTCTGAGATTTCACTTTCACTAGAATCTAATTGAACAACCATCTTCTTAGACTTGGATCTTGTTACTATCTCAGGAGTCTTAGCTTTCATATGATTTTATGTTGTTGTAAAAGCAACAATACCATTCCCATTCTTCTTTTTCATGTTATCAGCATCTCTCTTCATTCTAGTTTCATGTTGGAGAAGAGTTCTGAATAACTCATCAAGAGAAATCTGAGTGACCTTCCTATTCTCATCTATTACAGTTCTTTTTGATTCCCACTCATTGGGCATGATATGAATTATCTTATCTACAAGTGCTTCATCATCTAACCCTTTTTCTCCCATAGAATGTAAGCAGTTGACTATAGTCATAAATCTCTGTTGAACATTACAAATTGGTTCACCATAAGGAAAATTGAAGCCATGGTATTCAGCTCTAAGAATAGCACTCCTATTCTCAATCATTTTAGAAGTTCCAAAGTGTGTAACCTCTAACTTCTTCCAGATACAATTAGCTGCTTCACATGAAGAAATTTGGCTATATTTATTTCTAGTCATTGAACAAAGTAAGGTATTGTGTACCTTATAATTGAGTTGATACTCTTTCTTTTCCTGGTTAGTGAATGCTCTAACTTCCTTATCAGGAATTTTATAATCTCCAGTAAGCATAACAAAGTTGTCCACTCCAGTATTGATAACAAAATTCTTCATTCGATCTCTCCAGTATTCATAGTCACTACCATCAAAGATTGGTGGTCTTGTAAGATTTATATTATCAATGGAACCAACATTAATTCCTAACATACTTTAAATAACCTTTGGCACACAAACTTGTTAGTAGAAAGAAGTTCTTAATCACAATGTTTGGAATGAAAATGTTCAGAATGAGAAAGTTTGGAATGACAATGTTCAGAATGAGAATGTTCGGAATGAAAAAGATCGGAATAAGAAAGTATGAAGAATAAAGAAAAATGAACAAGAAAAACTTATACGTGAGTATATGTATTTCAAAGACCTCCTCTGATACCAATTGTAGGATCGAAATAATGATGTAGATGCTCAATATACAAGAGTGGGGGTGAATTGTATACTTTAAAAAATTCCTTTAACAAAGGAAAGATCTAAGTTTAACAATTTTAAACTAAGCAATTACAATATGAGATTCTACCTTAAAGCATATAGAATCTAAATGGAACAGAGTACAAGTAAGGAAGTATAAGAAAGTTATGATTTCTTTAAAATACAATATACAACGGAAACAAACATGTAGTAAAACTACATGAAACAAGATATAAGTCTTTTAACCCAAAGAGAAAGGTATCCAACAACCTTGGATAAAGGTCCCTTGATTTATACTTTCAAGAAAGTCTGTCTTACCCACACCAGGGTAAGCCCTCGATACGAAGATAAGAATATCTGTCTTGATATCCCCGAAATCCATTAACTTCAAGGTAGTTGAACCTATTTCTTCCTCAGCAAGGAAGCCCTAAAACTTTAGGGTAGTCGGCACCTCTGTCTTCCTATCCCCGGAAGTCCTCAATTGTAATCAGCCACATTCGGAGTCACACGAAGCAAAAACTGAATGAGCGGTTCAGTATGCACAAGGCATGAAAAACATTCTCTCTCTAGAAATCACCTTAGCAGCGTGTGGTCTCTAGATTGATCCACATTCATTGTATCTTGAGCTCTTTCAAATGAGCTCTTATTTATAGGCTCGGTCGACCTCCCTTCCAATGGTCATATCTTCCTTAAAAATCGGAGGGACCTATACATGTGTCACTTTACCAACGGTTAGTTTATAACAGAATAGACGACATCGTTTTATAACAAAACAAGTGTAACAGAATATATGACATTGTTTTAAGTCTAACTCAAAAGTTCAGAGTGAAGGTTTGGAGTTTAATCAAAATTTCAAAGAGTAGACAAATTGTAAAGTGTAAGAAAAATGAAAATCTGGAGTCTAACCAAAAATAATATTCGGAGTCTAAATAAATTCTGAGTGTATAAAGCAAAGATGATCAGATTCTGTTTAATAAGTGAATTCGGAATGAGAATTCAGAATGAGAATTTGTCATCAGAATTTGTAATAAGAATTCTTAATCAGGATTCGTCATTAGATTTCGATGTAGAACTTCATGAGAATTTGTATCTAGAATTCAGAGTAGAACTTTATCAGAGATCGTATCCTAGAATTCGGTGTAGAACATTATCAGTGTTTGTATCCAGAATTCGGAGTAGAACTTTATCGGAGTTTATATCCAGAATTCGGAGCCTAAAATAGAATGCTTCATATCAAAGTTTCAAACTATTCCGAGAATATAGAAATGAATCTGAATATTATAATTAAGAAAAATATGGATATAGATAATGAAAATATGATAAGAACAATTTTCCTTATAAGAGTGATTTTTCTTATAAAAGAAATTTTCCTTATAAAAGCGATTTTTCTTATAAAAGCGATTTTCATTATAAAAGTGATTTTCCTTATAAAAGCGATTTTCCTTATAAAAGTGATTTTCCTTAAAGATAAGGTGTTTGTGATTTTCAAAACAAGAAGGAATGGAAAAGTCATAAGGAAAACCTTATTGACTCAACAATATAACCACACCCTCAGGCTATAAAGTATTCATGCCCTTAGGCTATAAAGTAACCACGCCCTCAGGCTATACAATATCCACGCCCTCAGGATATAAAATATACATGCCCTCAAGCTATAAAGTTACCATGCCCTATGGATATAAAGTAACTGGGCCATTCCCAACATTTAAACATGCAATTATTTACAATTCCCCTCAAGGAAAAGGTAATGAATAATATAAACATGGAATACCCTCGGCTATCCTGGCCAAACAACTAAATAGAGGAATGCACCCCAGGGGTGGTCCTGGACCCATGTAGCGATCACAAACAACAATTTATTATCACATATAATTACCTTTATAGTTCTATTTATTCAAAAACAGCCATGGACTTAGCCACAAGATACCCCAACATGGGTTCATAGCACAACGGTACACAAAAACGAACAATATTTGGAATTTAAACACCAAGGAAACTGCCTTAAGTGCCCTTGAATGGTATACGTGAACGTCGCTTCCAGAAACTCCCAAAGTTGACATAGATCTGGTGTAGAAGAAAACTTGTTCAAGCCTAAATAACTATCTCTAAAAAATTAATTGGAAATAACGAATTAAAAAGATGTAGAGGCTTACCTGTACGGTTCGAACGAGACCGTCGGAGGCGGAAACAGATTCCCGGCGTGCAATCTGAAGCTCCTTGAAGGTTCGGCCCTCTCTCTCGACTCCTCCTATGGTTTTAAGAATTTCATGTGATCAGGGTAGGCTACTGCCCATTTTATGTGAAAAAAACATACTACAGGGCATGTACTATTGGGTACACGGTGTGTAGTTCTCATTTTTTAATTGTTCCTTCGGCGGCTTCTCGCCAGAATGGCACTATTCATTAGTCGACATGAGTACACGACGTCTGAAACCAATGTAAACAACATGTACTTACACTTAGCTAGAAGCTGCTTCTACTACCTTACTATTTTCCTGCCGACCGACTACACAATGTGTAAATACCTACTACATGGTGTGTAGTTTGTATTTACAAATTTCATCGCCAGCGTGGCTACACACCCAATGTACTCATCCCACACGGCCAATGTACACGGCATGTAATCCAAAAATTTGGGATTTTCCCCCATTTTCCTTATTTCTCAAAATTTGGGATTTCCCCCAGACTATCACAACCACGTATCCAAAGCCTCATGCGAAGACTACAAATAATATTTTTTCAAGGCCTCGTGCCATGACACTAGTTTGTCTCATGAGACCTACTGATGCATCAAGGAGATATAGCAGGCTCCACCCGTCCCTTATTAAGTCCAATGCACTCCTCATATGAACATGTTTAAACATAACATAACCATTCGTTTTAAAACTAGCATACGAAATGTCAATACTTTCTCTATAAACCATGAATGGTATAAAAATAACACATCCATGTTAGCACATTTATATAAAACAATTTAAATAAAACAATTCCAAAATAGTTCACAATATAGAAAATTCCACGTCAATTCCATTTTTCCAACAAAAACTATTTTCCATCAAAGAAACCAAGAAATGTTTCCCAATCAAATTCACATTTCCATTTTTGCACTTTCATTAAATTTCACAAATCCACACAACTAACAATTTCACAACCCATGAAATCCACTATGCATGCATCATTATGACAGTTCCATAGTCATGAGCGGTCTCTCATCGATCTACCAAGTTATCACAAGGTAATTATTCCCCATGTTCCATTACACTTTTGGCACCGAGTGCTAGGTCATATTTCAACCATGACTCGTAAATGCAATATGAACACACACCCAAAGTATGCCCAAAAACCACACCATTTCAGCCATGCCAAAACCATTTCAATAAAACTCCCATTTATTGAAAACATTTTCCCCACAAACCATTTTCCAAATCCTGCACATCCATATTTTAATATCACAATTTTTAAATCAAGAAACCAAAACATTTTTCACAAACCACTCTTTCAATTTCCACAATTTCATCAAAACCCACAAATCAAAACTAAAGAAAATTTATAACATGCTTTGCACCAAAATTTCACAATAAAAACCAAGCGATTAAATAAATTTTAACTAATCCATCAAGTTATAAGAAAGAGGAATTGAGAGTGAATCCACCTACCTCAAAAAATTGGGTGAGACCAAGCCACAGAAGAATAATTCTCAAGAACACCAGGTCAGAACTCCACAAACCCTCATTAGATCTCTTCTCCTAACACAACCAAGACCAAATATTTTCATATTTGTCATCCACATGCTTAGATATACCCATAATGGGCGTAGATATATGAAAACGAGAGAAGATGAGAAGTAGATCTTTTTAGATCTAAAAAAACAATCACGAACGATCACATACCTTAAGAATCCATCTTCGATTCGCCAAGAGAAGCCTTCGGATCATGTTTGGAATTCTTGGGAGATGTCTTCTAACTCTCAAGGGAGAGTAATCCCAAGTTAGGGCCACATATGAGGTTTAAAAAAGGAAACCAAAGGAAAAAAAGAGTTAGATCCACAATTTTAGAATCTAACATTATGTGATCGCATGGTTAGTCCGCACAGTTTGAAAAACTGTGCGCTAACCGTGCATTAGATTCTACCTCAGCCATCCTTCACGCACAGAATCATAGCATGGTTTCCCTTAATCGTGCACTGACCGTGCGGAAGCCACTGCCTCCTCAGTCAGACACGCATGGTTGGGCTACACGGTTTTATAAACTGTGCACCTCCCTTGCGCCTTCCACTCTGCTTCAAACTTTGCCTCAAGGTCTCCCGATTCTCTCATACGTCACCCATAACTTTTAAAACCAGGAAAAACATCAAGTAAGGGTTACATTATGAAAATCGGGGTTACTAAATTCTCCCCACCATTGGCCTTTTCGTCCCCAGAATGTAGAAAATCATTGCTTGACTGATAGAGTTCTAGCCACTGCTCCTTCATTTCTTTCTCGCGTTCCCAAGTCCCTTCCGGAATCTGAATATGTTTCCACAAATCCCGCACTAGGCCGAAGCTTTTTCCACGAAATACATTATACTACCTATCCACAATCCACACCGGGATATTTAATAATGAAGCATCTAGATCTAGGTCAATGTAATCGCATCTGATCACATGGTTAGGATCAGGCTGATACTTCATTAAATGAGATACATGGAACACATTATGCATTGCACTGAACTGTGGTGGTAATTCCAACTGATATGCCACCTTACCAACCAGTTCCAGTATTTCAAAAGGGATTATGTATTTAGGATATAACTTGACATGCTACCCAAAATGATGTTTTCCAAGCCTTTGAGAGATTCTAAAAAAGACATGATAACTCACTGCAAACGACAACAGTTTTCGGCTATGATCCGCATAATATTTCTGACGACTCTGAGCCATCTTCATCATCTTCCTAATAAACTGAATCTTCACCATTGTTTCTTATACAAGGCTCAGCCCAACTAGTGATGTTTCACCAGTTTCCACCCAGCATAGTGGAGAATGACAAGGATGCCCATACAATGCTTCAAACAGAGCCATGTGTATCGAAGTATGATTATTATTATTGTATGAGAACTCCACTAAGGTTATATGCTCCTCCCATGAGCCACCAAAATCCATTATAGAATCCCGCAACATTTCTTCCAATGTCTATATTGTCCGCTTAGATTTCCCATCTGTCTAAGGATGATATGCCATACTCATAGTCAACTGAGTCCCAAGGGCTTGTTGTAATGATTTCCAGAAATGATATGTGAACCTAAGATCTTTATCTGAGATTATAGACACTGGTACACCATGTCTCGTTACCACTTACCAGATATATATTTTTTAAATATCTTCCACCGTATGTGTTTAACGAATTGGGATGAAATGGGACGACTTGGTTAGATGATCCACTATCACCCAAATGGCATTGTTTTTCTAGACCTTTCATGGAAGAACTATAACAAAATCCATTTATATTTGCTACCATTTCCACACTGGGATAGGTAAATACTTTAACATACCATCTGGTCTCTGATGCTATACATTAACCTGCTGGCAAGTGAAACATCGCCAGACGAATTCGGCCACCTTCCTTTTAATGCCGCTCCACCAAACCTGCACCTTTAGCGCCTTATACATCTTCTGTGTACCCGGATGGAAAAACCATCTTCAATGGTGGTAAGCATTAAGGAGTTGTTTTTGAAAAACTATAGGTACAACCATCCGATCTCTGAAACACAAAACTGAAACAGCCTCCAGTTTCCAGGCATCAATGGTATCCCCACCATTGAGTTTTGAACTCATTATCAGACATTCTGTATCAGATGTTTGTGCCTCTTTGACCACCTTTACCAGTTTAGGAACAAGTATAGATGAAACGAAAACCACAACATCACCTCGGTTTTCACATTCCACATGCATGTCGACTAAGACCGACATCAACTTCCATTCATCAAAAGCTTCTTTCGCCAACATAGAATACAAATTTCTGATTAATTCATCGGCCACTGAATTGCCCTTAATCGGTGTATACATCATGTCAAATTCAAAAATTTGATGGTGTTCTGTCTATCTATTCTTCCTCAGATTGAAATCTCGTTGTAAGAAAATGTGTTTCAGGATTTTGTGATATGTAAACAGAGTGAACTTCTCACCAAAGATATAATGACGCCAAGTCTTCAAGGCATGAACAACTACAGCTAACTCCAAATCGTGTGTTGGGTAAATCTTCACAAGCACCCTCAACTACCTTGAACCATAAGCAAAAACATGGTATCCTTGTATGAGAACACATCCCAAACCTGTTCCCTAAGTATCACAATACACCACATACCCTAGTTCTGGTTCTGAAAAAATCAAGATGGGTGCTGATGTAATGCGAACTATCAACTCTTGAAAAGATCTCTAACATTATTCAGTATATTGAATGAAATGTTCTTCTTGTTTAAAGCTATCATGGGAGAAGCTAGTCATGAGAAGTCACGCAAAATGCGTCGGTAATAACTAGCTAGACCAAGAAAACATTGTATTTCAAATACATTCTTGGGTAGTTTCCAAGAAAGAACAGCTTCTATCTTTTCTGGATCCACTGAACCACCTTTCTCAGAAACAACATGCCCCAAAAATGGACTTCTTGTTTCTAGAAATTGCAATTTTAAAATTTGGAATACAACTGATGGTCCCTCAATATTTCCAATACGATTTCCATGTGTTGCTGATGCTCTACCATTGTTCTTGAATACACCAAAATGTCATCCAAAAACACTACAACAAAAGAATCCAGATATGGCCGAAATATCCGATTCATCAAATCCATGAAGACCGCTAGTGCATTCCTAAGACTAAAAGGCATCACTACATATTCGTAGTGGCCATATCCGCTTCTAAAGGCTATCTTTGGAATATCCTCTTTCTGAGCTCACAACTGGTGATATCCTGACCGTAAGTCAATTTTGGAGAACCACTGAGCTCCCCTCAATTGATCAAATAGTTCATCAATGCGTGGAAGTGGATATCTATTATTTATTGTAACTTGGTTATGTTTATGATAATCTACACATTGCCTCAATGTTCCATCAACATTCTTTACAAACAAAACTGGTGCGGCCCACGGAGACACACTTGGATGAATAAAAACATTGCTTTCTAGATCCTCAAACTACAACATCAAATCCTTTAACTCTTTTGGTTCCGTCCTATATGATGGAAGTGAGATAGGACTGTTCCCCAGAAGGAGATCAATTGTAAACTCCACTTCTCTTACAGGTCGTAACCCTGAGAGATTTTTTGAAAAAACATCAGAAAATTAATCCACCACAGCTGGAAAAATATTGTCCACGATCTCTCGCAATGATGCCTTATTCAATGCTGCCAATTGGTAAGAGATATTTTCCACCATTATTTCCAACATGCTCTTTTCACCTTTCTTTACCATCCTCTCTCCTCTGAAGAGATGGTCGATTCCGTCCTGCGTCGTGAAACTAACTGTTCTCCCATAATAGTCGAAGTGAGCCTTAAACATTGTCAACCATTCCATACCCAGTATTATATCATAGACATCCATCTCCAACATGGATAAGTCCCATTTACGCTCAGCACCATCAACTATTATACCACATGCTCTGCACACGAAGGCTTGACATTCTCTTCCACCAAGAGGAGGTTGCAGTTTTAACACAGAAGGCATCATTTCAATTTTTAAGTTCAGCAAATCAGCAATCTGAGAAGCAAGAAAATAATGGGATGCAGCAGTATCGAACAACACATGCATGATGGTAGAATTTAAAACAATTGTACCTCTCACCGTAGACAGTCCAGACTGGTCATCCACAATCACCTGTTCTGCTCCATAAAATTTCTTTGTTGTTGAACACTTCTCCTTATTTCCCTGTTGAGATTTCCCTAGATTATGGGTCATGGTATACATAAAATCACCATAACTTGCTCTATTCTTCTGGCATGGCTGATTATGCTATCCTCGCCCTATCGAAGCATAAGATGTTTTCGATGCTTGGGAGGTGTCATGCGCACCCGACCTCGGAGCACAGTGAAAATATCACTGAAGATGCCCCATCTTGTGGCAATTGTGACATGCTTTTGGTGGTGCAGTACATTCTTGTTTCATGTGGTGAATCGTGCCACATTGAAAACACCCAGCTTTCATCATTAGTCATGGATGAAGATTCACCGATCTAGTCGTCTGATTATGATTTGCACTCCCACCTTGGATTTAGGTGACCCTCTTCCGCTTGTTCCCATCATTAGAGTTCCCACCCGTTCCTATGAGTATCATCAAACTTCCTCCTCCCATAACACCTAAGATATATCTTTCTTCTATTGTTGCTCTTTTTTATCATCTCTGTATTATTCATAATACAGAACACAACTATCTTCAAATGAATCTCCTGTCACAACCCAGATTCAATGATACGTGCCTTCAGCAATGCACTTGTAGCAACTTCTGGTGCAAAGTGCACTAAATTCATGAATTTAGCCGCATATTTTGTGGAAAAGAGATTATCTTGCTTCAGGCTGAAATTTTTTTGTCATCCTCTGGATCTTGAACGAGTGAGGATAGAATTGTTTATTAAACAATTCCTAAAATTCCTACCAGCCCAGGACTTGGTCAACTATAGCATGCACACCTAGCTCCCACCACTATTGTGAAAGATCCTCCAATATATATGTCTCCAACTTCACATCTAGTTCTGATGATGTGTCGATAAAATTGAAGATATGATTCATCCTACAGAGCCACACCTCTGCCCTTTCTGGTTCAGGATCACCCTGAAATATGGGTGGATTCTACTACTAGAACTGGATAGAATGGTCTACATGACTTGACTCGCCCCTCTGGTTCCCCATTCCACCGCTTGAAACTCTATAATGATACTCTGAACTATCTCTTGGTTCACATGTGTTTCAGGTGCAACCATATTCTCCACAACTTATTCCTCTGGGTTTCTACTACTTCTAACAGGTGCCATTTTCTATACAAAAAACGCATGTCATTAGTCTCACTTCCTAGCAAATGAAGGATTAGCATTTCATTCTCTATTACACCACTATCACATCATCAATTTTCAAAAATTTCTAAAACAGATCTTTTCCTTCTTTTCAAAATCAATCTATTTTCAAAATACACCAACCATTTTCTTTTCAAAATATTTCATTTGAAAACATGCTTAAAATTTTCAGAAATCATACTTTTTCATCAAACCATAATCCATTTCTGAAAATGATTTATGCAATTATAGTGAGAAGTCATTCTTCTATAATTCATTCCATGCACATCCCATTGGCTAAACCCATGAAAATGAGATTTCCAACATTCTATAAGTGTATCTAAAACACTTCTGTACCAAACTCCCTGGTAACTTGAAGTTTAGCATAAATGGGTTAGCTACATCCTTTTATGCTATAGATTTCAAGTACTGACACCAAACTCCTATATGAGATGACCACCCATGGAATAGACAAGAAGGAATTTCAACTCCAAGTCCACGAACATCGATGACTAGTTTTTAGGCAAGGACCGAAAAAGCTGAAACCATTTGTAATGACCCGCCAATTATCATTGGCTTGAGAGCTCAACGAGTAATTACTAGGCCTTAAGCGACATCCCGAAGGCGCTAAAGGCTGTAAATAAATGCCGAAGGGTTTTAAAATACATGGGGGATGATTTACCCTTTAACTAAAACCAACCAACCAACAGAGAAAACTAGATAAACATATTCAAGAAACCACTGTATGATGCATGATTTAAAACCAAAACAACTCAACCAATATTTTCATAAAATCTCAACTAAGTACATCATCGGAGTACCAAACCAAAACAGAGTAAACAGTGGAAAGACAATTACAAGACTTCAAGACGACAACCCAACTCCATGCTCCACATGTTCTAAGCTCTAACATCATGAACCATCCCAAGAGTCATGAATTAGTTCTATAAACTTGTGAAACTTTACCTTTGCCAACATCCCTGTATTTGAAATCTACAAAAGCACCAATGTTCCAAAGCATGGGGTGAGTAATGAAACTATGTAGGTCTTCCACAATGACTTTCCAACCCATGCCTCAAGGATAAAACATGTTAGAACATTTATTTAAAACCATTTATATAAAAAAATTCCAAAACAGTTCACAATATAGGAAATTCCATGTCAAAGCCATTTTCCAACAAAATACATTTTCCAACAAGTATCGAAGAAATGTTTCCCAGTCAAATTCAAATTTCCATTTTGGAACTTTCTTTCCATTTCACAAATCCACACAACCAACCATTTCACAACCCATGAAATCAACTAGGCATGCATCGTTATGACTGATCCATGCTCATGAGTGGTCTCTCATCGATCTACCAAGTCATCACAAGGTAATTATTCCCCATGTTCCATTACACTTTTGGCACCGAGGACAAGGTCATATTTCAACCAAGCTTTGTAAATGCAATACGAACACACACACCAAGTATGCCCAAAAACCACACCATTTCAACCATGCCAAAACCATTTCAATATAGCACCCTTTTATTGAAAACCTTTTTCCAAAAAACCATTTTCCAAATCCTATATATCCATATTTTAAAATCACTATTTTAAAATCAAGAAACCAAAACATTTTTCAAAACCATTCTTTCATTTTCCACAATTTCATCAAAACCCATAAATCATCACTAAAGAAAATTTATAACATGCTTTGCACCACAATTTCACAATAAAAACCAAGCGATTAAATCAATTTGAACTAATACTTCATGTTCTAAGAAAGGGGAATTGATAGAGAATCCACCTACCTCATCAAATTGGTTGAAACCATGCCACGGACGAAGAATGCTCAAGAACACCAGGTCAAAACTCGAATAACCATCCTTAGATCTCTTCTCACAACATTGCCAAGACCAAATCCTATAATATTTCACATACACACCATTAGATCTACCCATAACAGGTGTAGATCTAAGAAAACGAGAGAAGAGGAGAAGTAGATCTATGTAGATCTAAGAAAACGATCAAGAATGATCACATACCTTAAGAATCCAGCTTCGATTGACCAAGAGAAGCCTTAGGATCGCCTCTAGAATGCTTGGGAGAAGTCTTCCAACCTTCAAGGGAGAGTAATCCCAAGTTATGGCCACATAAGAGGTTTAAAAAAGGCAATTAAAGGCAGAACGAGTTAGATCCACAATTTTAGGATCTAACTTTAAGTGACCGCACGATTAGTCTCCACGGTTTGACAAATCGTGCGCTATCCATGCATTAGATTCTGCCTAGGTCATCCTTCATGCACGTCCTCATTGCACAGTTTCCCTTAACCATGCACCGACCGTGCGGAAGCCAGTGCCTCCTCAGTATGACACACACGGTTTGGATACATGGTTTGACAAACCGTGCGCCTCCCTTGCACCTTCCCCTTTGCTTCAAACTTCACATCAGTGTCTCCTGATTCTATCATGTGTCACAATAACTTTTAAAAACAAGAAAAACATCAAGTAAGGGTTACATACCTGAAACCAGGGGTACTAAATTATCCCCACCATTGGTCATTCCATCCCCAGAAAGTAGAAAACCATTGCTTGACTGAAAGAGTTCTGGCCATTGCTCCTTCATTTCTTTCTCACGTTCCCAAGTCCCTTCCTAAATCTAACCATGTTGCCACAAAACCCGCACTAGGCCAATGCTTTTTCCACTCAAGACATTATCCTACCTATCCAAAATCCTCACCTAGATATGTAACAACTAAGCATCCAACTCTAGGTCAACGTGATCCCATCTGATCACGTGGTAAGGATCAGGCTGATACTTCTTCAACTGAGATACATGGAACACATTATGCACCGCACTGAACCATGGTGGTAATGCCAACCGATACGCCACCTCGCCAACCCCTTCCAGTATCTCAAAAGGTCCTATGTATCGAGGAGATAACTTTCCCTTCTTCCCAAAATGACGCTGTCCAGTCCTTGGAGAGATTCAAAAAAAGACGTGATCACTCACTACAAAAGACAATGGTTTTCGGCGATGATCCACATAAGATATCTGACGAATCTGAGCTGTCTTCATCCTCTTCATAATAAACTGAATCATCTCCATTGTTTCTTGGATAAGGCTCGGCCAGACTAGTGAAGTTTCACCAGTTTCCACCCAGCATAGTGGAGAACGACAAGGACGCCCATACAATGCTTCAAATGGAGCCATGCATATCAAAGCTTGATAGTTGTTATTGTATGAGAAATACACTAAGGGTATATGATCCTCCCATGAGCAACCAATATCCATTACAGAATCCCACAACATGTCTTCCAATGTCAGTATGGTCTGCTCAAATTTCCCATCCGTCTGAGGATGATATGTCGTACTCATAGTCAACTGAGTCGCAAGGGATTGTTTTAAAGATTTCCAGAAACGAGATTTGAACCTTGGATCTCTATCTGAGATGATAGACACTAGTATTTCATGTCTTGTTACCACTTACCGGATATATATTTTTGAAAGATCTTACACCGTATGGGTTTCACGAGTTGGGATGAAATGAGCCGACTTGGTTAGACGATCCACTATCACCCAAATGGAATTGTGTTTCCAGACCGTTCATGGAGGACCTGTAACAAAATATATTTCTATCTCCTCCCATTTCCACACCGGGATAGGTAATGACTATAACAAACCAGCTGGTCTCTGATGCTCTACTTTAACCTGCTGACAATTTAAGCATTGCGAGATGAATTCGGCCACCTTCATTTTTATACTTCTCCACCAAAACTGCACCTTTAGAACCTTACACATCTTCTGTGTACCCAGATGTACAACCCATCATAAATGGTGGTAAGCATTAAGAATTTGTTCCTGAAAAACTATAGGTACAACCATCCAATCTTTCAAACAAAAAACGGAAACTGCTTCCAGTTTCTAGCCATCAATAGTCTCCCCTCCATTGTGTTTTGAACTCATTATCAGACATTCTGTATCTGATGTTTGTGCCTCTTTGACCACTTTTACCAGTTCAAGAACAAGCGTAGTTGAAAAGGAAACCACAACATCACATCGGTTTTCACATTCTGCATGCATGTCGGCATAGACCAACATCAACTGCCATTCATCTGATGCTTCTTTTTCCAACTGAGAATACAAATTTCTGCTTAATTCATCGGCCACCAAATTTCCCTTACCCGGTGTATACATCAAGTCAAAGTCGAAAATTTGAAGGTATTCCATCCATCTACTCTGCCTAAGATTCAAATCTAATTGTGAGAAAATGTTGTTTCAGGATTTTGTGATCCGTAAACACAGTGAACTTCTCACCCAAGGGATAATGACGCCAAGTCTTCAAGGCATGGACAACTGCTGCTATCTCCAAATCATGTGTTGGGTAAATCTTCACAAGCACCCTCAACTTCCTTGAACCATAAGCAACAACATGGTCTCCTTGCATGAGAACGCAACTGAACCCTGTATCCAAAGCATCACAATACACCACATACCCCAGTCCTGGTTTCGGAAAAATCAAGATGGTTTCTAATGTAAGGAGAACATTCAACTCTTCAAAAGATCTATGATATTCTTCAGTCCATAGAAATGCAATGTCCTTCTTTGTCAAAGCTATCATGGGAAAATATAGTTGTGATAAGTCATGCACAAAGCGTCAGTAATAACCAGTTAGTCCAAGAGAACTTCGTATTTCAAAAACATTCTTCGGCAGTTTCCAAGAAAGAACAACTTCTATCTTTTCTGGATCCACTAAAACACCATTCATAGAAATTAAATGTCCCAGAAAACACACTTCTTGTATCCAAAAATCACACTTTGACAATTTGGCATACAACTGATGGTCCCTCAAGATTTTCAATACTACCTCCTAGTGTTGCTCATGCTCAACCCTTGTTCTTGAATACACCAATATGTCATCCAAAAACACCACATCAAAAGAATCCAGATATGGATGAAATATTCGATTCATCAAATCCATAAAGACCGATGGTGCATTCATATGACCAAAAGGCATGACTACATATTTTTAGTGGTTATATCTGCTTCTGAAGGCTGTCTTTGGAATATTTTCCTTCCGAACTCGCAACTGGTGATATCCTAATCGTATATCGATTTTGGAGAACCACTGAGCTCCCCTTAGTTGATCAAACAGGTCATCAATTCGTGGATGTGGTTATCTATTCATTATCTTAACTTGGTTATGTTTACGACAATCCACACATAGCCTCAAAGTTATATCTGCATTCTTTACAAACAAAACTAGTGCTGCCCATGGAGACATGATTGGCCGAATAAATCCTTTGCTTTCTAGATCCTCTAACTGCACCTTCAACTCCTTTAACGCCATTGGTTCCATCCAATAAGATGGAAGTGAGATTGGACTGGTCCCCGGAAGGATATAAATCAGAAACTCCACTTCTCTTACAGGTGGTAACCCTGATATGTTTTCAGGAAAAACATCAAGAAATTGATCCACCACAGCTGGAAAACTATTTTCCGCAATCTATACTAATGATTCCAAATTCAACACTACCAATTGGTAAGATATCGTTCCCACCATTTTTTCCAACACACTCTTTTCACCTTTCTTTACCATCCTCTCTCTTATGAAGAGATGGTCAATTCCATCCTCCATCGTGAAACTAACTGTTCTCCCATAACAGTCGATGTGAGCCTTAAAAATTGTCAACCAATCCATTCCTAGGATTATATCATATACATCCATCTCCAATATAAAGAAGTCCCATTTCAGCTCAGCTCAATCAATCGTTATAGCACATGCTCTACACATGAAGTCTTGACATTCTCTTTCACCATGAAGAGTTTGCAGTTTTTACACAGAAGGCATCATTTCAAGTTTGAAGTTCAGAAAATCATTAATATGAGAAGAAAGAAAAGAATGGGATGCACCAGTATCGAAAAACACGTTCATGATGGTATAATTCAAAAGAATCATACCTCTCACCGTAGATGGTCTAGACTGGTCATCCACAATCACCTGTTCTTATCCATAGAATTGGTTTGTTGCTACACAATGCTCCTTATTGCATTGTTGATATTGCCCTGGTTGAGGGGTCAGGGTATTCCTAGAGTCACCATAACTGGCTCTGTTCTGTTGGTGAGGTTGATTTTGCTGTATTCACCCTGTCGATGCATAAGATGCTTGCGATGCTTGGGAGGTGTCATGCACACCTAATCTCATAGCACTGCGACAATATCATTGAAGATTCCCCATCTTGTTGAAATTGTGACAAGATTTTGGTGGTGTTGTACATTCTCATTTCATGTGGTCAATCACGCCACATTGAAAACACCCAGCTTTCATCATTGGTCGTGGAGGAATATTCACCAATCCAGCCGTCTGATTCTGATTTTCACTCCCACCTTGGAAGTAGGTGTCCCTCTTCCATTTGTTCCCATCATTAGAGTTCCCACCCGTTCCCATGGGTATCATCATACTTCCACCTCCCATAACTCATGAGATGTCTCTTTCTAATACTGGTGCTCTATTTACCATAACCATATAATCCGTAATACATAACATAGCTATCTTCGAACAAATATCATGTCACAACCTTGATTCAATGATTCATTCCTTCAATGACGCACCTGCAACAACATCCGATGAAAAGTACACTAAATTCATGAATTTAGCCGCATATTCCGTGACAGAGGGATTATCTTACTTTAGGCTGAAAAATTCTATCTTCCTCTAGATCTTGAACATGTGAGGATAGAATTGTTTATTAAAAAATTCCTCAAATTCCTCCCCTCCCATGCCTTGACCCACTTTAGCTTACACCAGTAGCTCCCACCACTGTCATTCAGTATCCTCCAACATATATGTCTCCAAATTCAATTTCAGTTCTGCTAGTGTGCCGATGAAATCGAAGATACGATTCATCCTACTGAGCCACACCTCCGCCCTTCGTGGTTCAGAATCACCCCAAACGGTGGGTTGATTATGCTTCTAGAACCGAACAGAATGGTATACATGCCTTGAATCATCCCTCTGATTCCCCATTTCAACTGCTTGAAACACATGATCGATACATTGAACCAGCTCTTGGTTCACACGTGGTTTAGGTGAAACCATATTCTTCGTATCTTCTTCAATTTGGTCTCTACGGCGTCTAACAAGTTCCATTTTCTATACAAAGAATTCAAGTCATTAGTCTCACTTCCTAGCAACTGAAGACTTATCATTTCAATCTCTATTAAACCACTATCACATAATCAATATCCAACAGTTTCAAAAACATATCCTTTATTTATTTTGAAAATCAATCTATTTTCAAAATATATCAACCATTGTATTTTCAAAATATTTCATTTGAAAACATGGTTAAAATTTTTATAAATCATACTTTTGCATGAAACCATAATCCATTTCTCAAAATGATTTATGAAGTCCTAATGGGAAGCCATTCCTCTATAATGCATGCCATGCTCATGTCATTGGATGAACCCATGAAAATGAGATTTTCAACATTCTAGAAGTGTATCCAAAACACTTATGTACACGACTCCCCGGTAACTTGAAGTTCAGCATAAACAGGTCAGCTACATCCTTTTATGCTATAGATTTCAAGTTCCGAAAATCCCACTCCTATCTAAGATGACCACACAAGGAATAGATATAAAGTAATTTCAACTCCAAGATCAATAACATCAATGACTACTTGTTAGGCAAGGACTGAACAAGCTTACACCATTTTTAATGACTCTCCAATTTTCATTGGCTTGAGAGTTCAATGGGTCATTACAAGGCCTTAAGAGACATCCCAAGGGGCCAAAGGCCGGCAATAAATGCCGAAGGGTTTCAAAATACATGGGGGATGATTTACCATTTAACTAAAACCAACCAACAAACATATAAAACTAGATAAACATCTCTAGACAACCACTATATGATGCATGATTTAAAACCTAAAAAACTCAACCAATATTTTCATAAAAACACAAATAAGTACAACATCAGAGTACAAAACAAAAATAGAGTAAATAGTTGAAAGAAAATTACAAGACTTCAAGATGACAGCCCAACTCCATGCTTCACAAGTTCCAAGCTCGAACATCACAAAATAGCCCAAGAGTCACGAAGTAGTGCTATAAACATGTGACACTTTACATTTGCCAACATCCCAGTATATGACATCTGCAGAAGCACCAACGTGCCAAAGAAGAGGGTGAGTAATGAAACTCATTCGGTATTCCCCAATGACTTCCCAACCCATGCCTCTTGGATAAAACATGTTAGCACATTTATATAAAACAATTTATATAAAACAATTCAAAAATAGTTCACAATATAGAGAATTCCACGTCGAAGCCATTTTACCAACAAAAACCATTTTCCAAAAAAGCAACCAAGAAAAGTGTCCCAATCAAATTCACATTTCCATTTTGACACTTTCATTCCATTTCACAAATCCACACAACCAACCATTTCACAACCCGTGAAATGCACTATTCATGCATCATTATGATATATCCATACTCATGAGCGGTCTCCCGTCGATCTACCAAGTGGTCACAAGGTAATTATTCTCCATGTTCCATTACACTTTTGGCACCGAGAACAAGGTCATATTTCAACCAAGCCTCACAAATTCAATATGAACACACACACCAAGTATGCCGAAAAACCACACCATTTCAACCATGCCAAAATCTTTTCAATAAAAACCCTTTTATTGAAAACCTTTTTCCTAGAAACCATTTTCCAAATCCTGTATATCCATATTTTAAAATCACTATTTTAAAATCAAGAAACCAAAACATTTTTCAAAAAAAAATTCTTTCAATTTCCACAATTTCATCAAAACCCATAAATAATCACTAAAGAAAATTTATAACATGCTTTGCACCAAAATTTAACAATCAAAACCAAGATAATAAATCTATTTGAACTAAGCCTTCAAGATCTAAAAAAGAGGAATTGAGAGTGAAGCTACCTACTTCAATAAATTGGGTGAAACCAAGACACAGACGAAGAACGCTCAATAACACCAGGTTAAAACTCCATAAACCCTCCTTAGATCTCTTCTCCTAACATAACCAAGATGAAATCTTGTCATATTTGGCATCCAAACAGTTAGATCTACCCATAATGAGCGTATATCGAAGAAAAAGAGAGAAGAAGAGAAGTAGATCTAAGTAGATCTAGGAAAACGATCAAGAACGATTACATACCTTAAGAATCCATCTTTGATTCACCAAGAGAAGTCTTCAAATCACATCCTGAATGCTTGGGAGAAGTCTTAAAACCTTCAAGGGAGAGTAATCTCGAGTTACGTCCACATAGAAGGATTAATCAATGAAATTAATGGCAAATTGAGTTAGATCCATAATTTTAGGATCTAGGTTTAAGTGACTGCATGGTTATTCTGTACGGTTTGAAAAACAATGCGATAAACATGTGTTATCTTCTACCTCCTCCATCCTTCATGTATGGCCTCATCGCATGGTTTCCCTTAACCATGCGTCGACTGTTCGGAAGCCACTGCCTCCTCAGTCAGACACATACGGTTTGGACACACAGTTTGACAAACGGTGTGCCTCCCCTGCACCTTCCCCTTTGATTCAAACTTCGCCACAGGGACTCCCGATTCTCTCATACATCACCCATATCATTTAAACCCATGAAAAACATCAAGTAAGGGTTACAGTCTAGAAACCGGGGGTACTAAATCCATGGTATCATCATATATACTTTATAATTGGATCATCATTTTTCCAATTATATTAGTCTCCAAGATTCATGCATCCAATTCATGCACACTTTATTATTTTTTTGACCCTGTATTAGTTTCATGTGCACTTTATCAACTAGAATAAAGCCTCACTTGTTCACCCCAAATTTACTCCATACTAACTTCTGATAACTAAAGTAACACATAACCATCATTCACACTTTAAACACAATAATTATAAATATACCCCATAGTTTCATCATCTGTTGCGAATAAAAAATTTAATAGGGACACATTAAGAGAATGATCATCCACAAACCCAAGTATCCATACCCTATTTGGGTATAATAATATATCCTAAAAACAATATTAATTAACTAAAAATTATAATAATTTTGACACTAAATGAATTTATACACTAAAAAATTACAGAAGAGCACTTCTCCCCAAATCCACCAATACTAGTGTGAAGGACCCATTTTTGGTGTGACATATCAAGGCATCATGTGTCCATCTCACATTGAAATTATCATAGTTGAGTTTCCACTTAACCTAACAGTCACTAAGGGTGTCCACATCACCTTGGATTATCACAAGGATGAAACATTATTCCATGGAACTCAGTAGGGTAATTCATTTTCTTATGATTTTACTATAGAATCCCATTCTCCCAAGAAAATCACAAGGGAAAAACGTTACCCTAAGAAGACATTTAGGAACCCTGATCACCCTCTAACTTTATTATAAATCCATATCTTCCTCAGGAACTCACTAGGGTGAATGATCACCCAAGGATAACATTGGGGTTTCTATTTCACTCTAAAATTACACTTGGGTGGAACTTCTAAAAAGATATATTATAGAGAACCCCATTAACTCTACACTCTCTCTATAGATCCTTATCCACTATAGCATACCATTAGGGTGACACTTCAACCAGACATTCTTACCTGGAAATAATCTTCCTAGTCACTTCTTCCAAACCCTTATAAGATCATCCTTCACACAATTTTCATTTAGTTTCCTCAAATACTATAATAATATTTCCAAAAATACATTTTTTACACTTATTACACTATTTCAACTCAATACTTGGTGGTACTCTTTCATGAAAAATCAGGGGAACCTTGTTTTAAATGAAAAAAACACAAAGAAAAATATTCACCACTTCATTCATGAATTATATTGGGAAAATATATCTCCCATTTTCCCACCAATTCTTGTAGGTACCTCAGAGGATTTATAATAATAAAGATGACAAATATTGAAGGTCATTTTTTGTGGGATGTCATTGGAACCACCAAAATCCCTCTATACTCATCTTGGATGATGTAGATTCAATTTTACCTCCCGTTCCCAAACTAATGATCTAAATTAGTGTGGGATTATTTACAATGTGTATGCCATATAAATAATTTTATTAATGATTTCACTATAATTAATCATCAATGAGCCAATGAAAACTATGAATGTTCTTCCAATTAGGCATATTTTCCAAAAAATCCATTAGATTGATCTCCAACATGGATAGAAGCCTTTGAGAAGCATCCGAAATTGTTACACCTAAGACTTGACTGAATGACGTATACATTATCTTTAAATTCATCATCATTAAACCCTCTAACAAATGATTGTAATCATACTTAACTATATAAACATACATTGGCATAAAAAATACATTCATATAGGCCTCGTGTTAGTTGTAAGTCCAAATATATCTTCAAAGGTCATTCCCTTTAAAACCCCTACTCATCATCATTGAGAATCCTCCTCTATGAAATCCTAATCAAATGAAATATTTCCTTTGATCCATATTCCTAGAAGGGACATATTCTATAGGACCCATCTTCCTCAATGAGTCATGTTCTGTATTATCAATCATCATCAATGTGTTATATCCTTTAAATTCAATCTTCATAATAGGTGAATATTCCCTATGTTACTAAATATTTGGCATTCCCATGACTAATAACTACTCAATCATTCCTAATCACCCCTTTTACAGTACACATCGATGTTGCATGATATAAAATTACACAATATCATCATTTCTGAAGAATGTTCAACTATATAATATAGTAATATCACTTGATCTTAAACTATGAATCTCAAACTACATGTCCATTTATTTTTCTTAACTAGGATAATTTTGATACCTATTAGATGTTAAATCCCATCACACATGCTTATGTATGCTTGAGCATAAATAAACTATGAATATCATTAAAACATGGGCTTAAATGTTTTGGCATGCATTGGTATGTGAATTCAAAATATATGTGTTATGATTCCTTATACTGAGATATTTTGGGTGATCATTTCAAGGGACCAACAAATACTCAAAAAAACCAACACCCTTCATAAATAATGAAAAATAGTGTGTTCTTGATTATTTTGATTTAAAATACATAATCAATAACGCATAAAAGAAATATAAAAACCTCTAATATATACTAATGTTCACATCATCAGATGGATTCAATCAAATAATTATCATGATGGTATGAAATACGATAATGGGATCCATGAAATATTCACAAACATAAATTAAATATACAATAGTTTTGAATAAAATGAAAAAAATACCCCTAAAAAAGGGTGATAATGGACATGAACTCCTATCCTCTCACACCACAGAAATTCTATAGTGTTTCTGTTTATATCCATATATCCTCTTACCTATAAATACACAAAGACCAAATCAAAACATACTGACCATATGTCAATTATTGTTTCCATTTTAAAAAACCATTAATACATTCTAAAAAATTAAATTTTTTAGTTCCATATTATAAATTGTTCAATGATCAATTTTGTAATATCACATTCAAAAATACATGTATGCATTTATTTAACCAAGGATCTTCATTAAAAAAATGTGGGTATCCCACTAGACAATTATGGGTAAAAACCTATATAAACATAATGATTTTATGTAAAAACAGTTTTATATAATATAATTAATGGAATAGAGGATCTTTGTGGTAGAAAATTTCAATTTTATTTTAGTTGGGTTCTATATATATGAATTTGAGGGATGATCCCACTTGTAACATGATGATTGGGGGAATATTTCATATATTATTTTTGATTGTTTTTTCTACTATATAACATGTTTTACTCATTTCATATAAAAAATTTGGATTCCCATCCCATCCCTAGTAATTTCTTGACCGAAGAAAATATTTATATGTATATTAAAATTTATATATTCGAGTGGTATTATAACATTATTGTTTAGATTTTATATTTTTTTATGTTAATCATTATGATCAACACATTTATCATTTGTCATATACTTTGTGTAATTGATCTTCACTATATATAGATGTAATTTGGTATCCTAGGACAAGGCATGTTTTTACATTATTGGGTAAAATGATCATAGAGTGTATTTTTTAGTATTAGTCTCTAGTTTTCATTTCATAAAGACCAAAAAAACCCTTTGTGTCTTGACACAAACATGTTATAGGGTTCATACCTAGTGTATCCTTGTTTGGTTCATCAAAAAAATGAACTGTAGACCATTTTATTTATATATACTATATTGAATTAATGGTATAAATTGTATAGGGTTATCGAGACTTGAGGGGATAAGTATGAGTGATTTTTTGGAAATAAATCTAGATAAGCCTTGATACCCCTTGTAAAATTTTTAAATGTTTAAATTAATGTGTTTCTCAATTTGATAGATTATAGTTTGTAAAAAAAATTGGTCGGAGAACATTTATAGGTATAAAAGTTATGTAACATAGATTTCTTACTGTGTTACATGATTAGAGGAGTTACAAAGTGACAAAACAAAATGATGAATGGATTAATAATCCATGAATCCAAAATATGTATCTCACTCTACCCAGCCAATGTGACAATCAAAATTAGTAAAATAATTGTTAAACCTCTACAAAACCCAAGTGTTGTGTAATTATATCCATTTTATTGGTTCCCTTTTTAAATGAATTATTATAAATATTATAATACATATATGACACTTAATGATTTTTATTTATCTTATTTATATAATCAAATTATTTTCAACTTTTTTATATGATTTCATATAGTTTCATTCCACGTTAAAGCATGCCCTTTTACTGATTTATAGGGATATATTTATAATATTAATTGATTGAATCCCTATGATGATCAAAATAATTCAATGTTCTGGTAAGGATCACTCAAACTATAATGTAGTGGGAAAAATTGTTATCGATCCACATTGAGTGAATTTTTAATGTTCATTTTAGGATAAGGAAAATATTATAATTGTTTATCACCATCCACAATTTTTTTGAGTTATAATAATCATAATGAATAAAAAAGAATATTGTGAAGATTGGGAGAATATTTTAATATATATCTAACCCTAAATAATTTAATGTGACATGTGAATTCTTCATACATTAGGGTCTTAACCAATATTGTTGGGAATTAGTGGGAAATGATATGATATATAGAAATTTAGAATTGAAGGATTTATAATCTCAATAATTTTACAAGGAAACTATTCAGCTTTAAAAATCCATAGAGTTTATCTTCCATTCATTGGGTAACCAGACCATCATTAAATTTGATAACTGGTTTTCTATGTTTTTATATTTGTCTTCCAAAGATGGTATCAAACATTTAGTTAAAGGCTCCATGATTTTAATGTGAGTTTCACATTATTTAGGGTCTCTATGTTTTTTAAAAGATAAAAATACTCATTTATAGGTGGTGGATAAATAATATATGGAAGAAATTGATCATTTGAGTATATCCCAAACACCTGAACACTTTAGTATAACATTTTATAGTGAGAGTGACATTCCTAAGAAGAAGTGGAAGTGTGGATAATCTAAGAGTACAATAGTGGTGACTCAAAACTACTATTTCGGTAATCTTTATATTCCTCTATTAGGTGAAGAGATCATGTTTTCCTTTTAGGACGTAATATTAGGAATATAAAACACATTTCCCAAATACATATTTTTATTTATTTATGGGCCTATCAATGAATGTTTATATATTAAATAAATCTATTTGTGAGGAGTTTGTATAGTTACTTATCTAAAATTAGATCTCAAGAATAGTCTGGTATATTAAAACTATAAGTGTCTCTCTCTTTTTGGACAAGGGGTAGTTAGTGATCATCCAATGAGTTGATTTTATATATTATTGAGTATCAAATTAGTTTTGGGTCCTATAATAAGACATGTTACAAGTAGTTGAGTGTTTAATACTGTGTTCGAATGAAATATGTGGATAGAGATTGGACTATGAGTGGTGATGTTCTTATTTCATTATCTATGGTTTTTTATTATTTTCTTTTTAATTCCTTATAATAATTTTTAATTACTAATTTTTTTATTAATCGTAATTACCTTCTATGAAATTCCCATATATAATTTATATTCCAATGCCTCTTGAGAAGAATAAATGTAAATTCTTATGTTGTACACAATGTATTGTATCTATATTAGACTTAGAATAACCTTAAAATTTTCATATCCATGATGTGGACCATTTTAACACAATACATAAGATTGAGTTGATGATTAATTATAAACTCAATATTAACTATTATTTTCAATCTATTTTTTTCACTACACGTAAATGAAGGGTTGAACATTTAAAATTGGAATGGGATATACTTTTTAGTTCCAAAGTACATCCCCATATAGAATTATTTCATGAATATATATAAAGTATCATCTTTCTTTTAGATGTTGATTAGATGATTTCAGGTAGTTAGTTTCCACCCATGCTTGGAGTGTTTTAATAATTATTCCCAAATGGTTTCTCAATGTCACCTCATAAGTGAGAAGGAGTTTTAACTAGTGATTTGATTCTAGGGACGATGTTGATTTCATGTCCATTATATTTTATGGAACATGATAATTTTATGTATTTTAAATTCATTCTAGATAACATAGTGTGTAAAATATTATATCAACCTTGTGTATCTCTATATGATAATACTATGATTTTCTCTCAATAGATTAATTGAACACTCTAATAGTATATTGATTATAGAATTTTGAAATAATGGAATATTAATAATATATATCCCTTAAACCAAATTCATGGATCATTTTTTTAATTGAATGGGTTGAGGTGGATCTCTCTATTTTATCTTAATATGGGATACCACCTTCTCAAGGTGAGAGACTTTTATATTCCCAAGGATGGTTTTCATATAATATTTTCCTATTATTAATTTATTATGATGGATTCATTGATCGAATAACATGGTGAATTATATACTTCATTGAATCCTTAATTACATCATTGTGATGTTATACATGATATTTGGGACTATTTAAATATGAATAAGAGTCACAAGATTAATTTTAAAATATAATTGTGAATTATTTGGTGCCATATCCTATATGTTAAACTATATATGTATTGTTTTTGGATCTGAGAAGCTATATTTATAGGACACATGTTCTCAAAAACGAGTACATTAGTCAATCCTAAAGATTTAGTGATGTTATATCCTTGGGGGAAACAATGGAATCCTTTTAGCTATGGTGATTTTTGGGATTACCAGGATATAATTACAATTTCATGATGTATTTTTCAAATTTTACATCTCATTTAAAATAACTCCCTCCAACTTGAGTTAATTTATAATGTATCTTATAATATTATTTATTAATGAATGGTTGACAATGACCTATAACTTATTATAATTAGCAGTTGATCAGGGATATGTGATAATTTCTTTATTCCTCAGTTATAAGTCTGGGTTATGTAATTAGGAATGATGGCCATGTGGTATATTCTGTTTTGTGAAAACTCCACCCACATGAGAATAATTATCCCAAAAATGAGCATGAACTGAATACTAATATGAAAACACTCATGTTTTGTAAAAAGTAATGATTAAATAAGATGATTACGATGCACACTGATCAAAACATAATAAGTTAAAACATATATTAATGGAATTTTATAATAACATAGAGGTGATGGGTTTACCTTTATGTTTTTTATTTATATTTCTCATATATAAAATGTATAGAAAATAATTTCATCTAATATCACATAAAAAAACCATTCCATGTATTGAAAGTATCTATTGTGTAATGGAATCTTATGATAGTGTTTACAAAATTTCACATAGAAGAAAAAGAAGGGAGGAAAAATGTGTTCCATGATAAGGAGGAATTAACACCATCTCTTCAGGATCATATTTCTAGTGACAAAATATATTATGAGGAACATCATCATATGTGGATAAACATGTATTTTGGGGAGACCATCAATGAACAATTGTTTTCTCCTGAATGATTTATTTATTTTAAGAACAACTATATCATTACTTGATATATTATATAGGGTTTGTGGGAGTGTTTTAGTAGTTCATAGTGGGTCGTCCACCCTAACGGAATTAAAATTTATTATGTTATTTTATTTAGATATTGGTGGTAAGGAATGAGATAAAATATTGGTTTATTTGGATCCGGGTGTTACTCAATGTAGCATGACAAATATGACCATCAATAGACATCATGATTTGTTCAGACACATTATATCCTCACATTTTAATTGGGATTATATAACTATGTATTTAATAATTGGATTACCTCATACACATAAATGTAAAAATAAAATCTTTTCATGCAACGATCAACTAAAAAATTTAGTATATTTCATTCCATTCGATGAAAAAATAATGGTAGATGATCTTAAAAATATAAATGTATTGGAGATTATGGGAATTATTAATTTTTATAAATCCCCAGAAGGAACTGAGCCTTGTGTATATGATGATTGGAATGAAAAATACCATATGAATTCCTAAGAAAATGACCTAAATCCATTATATGCCTTATGTGATTCATTATCCCCATCCATTGGAAATAGTGTTGGATGAAAATGTATTTTTTAAAATATTTTATTTTATGGAACATTGATTGTATTTTAATTCAAGGATGTTCTACAAAATTTGGTGTGACCATTAGTGTTAGATGAATAGGTTGATATAATTATTTACTTGTTATGTTTTCCACCCCAGCTGACTAGAATTCACGATGTATTACCATTATCTCAATTAAAGAAGTTCATCCTTGATCATTATCATGTGTTGAACTGGGATGATTGTTATTTACATAATATTCTTTCTTTGATTTATCAACCATTGATGATGATTGAATCATATGTAATGGGGTTGTGTTCAAATATAATTAGGTGACACAATAGTATCATGGTTTTGGTTATTATCATTTTGACTATTGAGTATGATGAATTTATGGGATCCGCACATTGAATTTTATAACATTTTTTTTAAATAATCATTGAATCGTATGTTTTCAATGGTTTGATATAATCTAGGACTAAATCATTTGTCTATTCTATAGAATGTTAGTGCATCAATAATAGTTATCACATAGTTGGGTAAACAATGAATCTTGAAGGGGAAATCATGTGATGGGATTCATGTGTGGGACTCACATGCATGGTTGTTTCAGAATTAAGATTAATAAAGTGACTAAACTATGCAACTCAGTCAGTATTTTAAAAATAGGAAAACTCTCTTATAGTCAATATCAAATTATAATCCATTTAGGATTCCCTCCCCATACTCAATTTAACTATATCTTGGGGATATGATGGACCTCAGTATTTTCTTATTTAAAAAAGAATATTCTTACAACATTGTTTCTTTAGGTTATTCTTCAAATTTTTTCTTCTTTATATTCCCATATTATTTAATCTTGTTTATTACCTTATTACTCCTTCAATATGATATTTTTTTAAACCCCAATGATGGTTTTTTCCTGTCCTTTTTGGTTTGGACAATTATTTTTTGGTGTACCCATTTTAACATTCGCTCCACGTATTTTTGATGATTTTTCACCATAAAAACCTGATCTAGGTAGGTGTATTTATGTAATTTCATTTATAATTGATTTCTATCCAATGGATCATTTTTTATTAATCCAATTTCAATATAATTATGTAATCTATATGTTAAATTTTGAGTATTGTTGATTTTATCATGAAATTACTGTTTAAAATGGATTCTTTCAATGTTAAATTTATTTATGATTTTAGTTTTAGGGGATATAAGTATTTATTCATTTTTATTTTATTATTAAATTATATTAATGGGTTTTTTGTATTTTTTTATTATTATAAATGATAAATTTTTATATTATTCATCAAATGTTTAGTAATATTTTTCTTCATCAAGATTATGATATAGTTTATTAGTTGACATTAATGTGGGGATTATCCCATTTTTAATTTTATTTTCAAATCTGAATTATTAATTTGTATAATTAATCAAATAATTTCTTCATATGTGTACATACTAATTAGTTCCAAAAATAGAGGCAGGTTTATCAATTGACAGAAAAAGGGTTTTCCAAAAAACATTTTTATCATGATTTTTCAAATATACATGTTTTATTGTTATATGTGAGCATGAGGATTAATAATAATTTTTGATTATCATATGAAAATTTAATAATGGATTCATATCAGTGGGTGTTTAGTGGTGGAATTAAGAGATATATGTCTAATGTGTTTTTTAATTGGTAATTATCATGTAATATAAATGAATAATATGACCCCTCATCCCTCAGAGGTATTGAAGTGGATTCATGGTGTTGTGGTGAGATATTGATAGATAGACATTATGGTATTGAGGATTATAAAAAAAAGAAGAATCCCATATTTTTGTTTCATGATCACTACCAGTGGAGTTCCACCAATAAGGATGTGTAATGAATGATATGTGGTTATTATCAACTATTTCATCAATATGTAGACATATGATTTAACCTGAGCATTACAATGATCAAGTCACAGGATAATTATAAATTTACCTTGTATATATACATATTATTTTGAATTAATATCAATATATAATGATATGTTTGCTTTTAAAATATTAATATTTTAATTTGTTAAAATTTATTCATCATTTTAGTTATTATTCAATGGCATGTGTCTTTCTTTTTGACTTATATGATCTTGATTTAATTTTTTTCTTAATTCAATATCCTACCGTAGACTTGTATTTTTAATTTAGATTTTTTATTTTGGGTATATTAAATCTAATATTGAATTTTATGTATCTTTTATTGATTAAAAATTTTAAAATTTTTATTAAGAATTTAATGTATATATATTATCTCAGCCAACATTTTGTTTTAAAATGAATAAAATAAGAAATTATCTTGAGTTATTTTACTAATTTAATAGAATTAAATAAAATGTTTTATATCAAATAGTTGTTTCTAAATTTATTGTTAAAAATAAATTCATGGACTATATTGTTAAATCCTTTTATATTATTAGCTCACACCCTACTTATTTTATATATTATTAGTATATTTAAGTATTTTTATATAATCATGTTCAAATTTGTTTCATGAAATGACTTCATGGAATTATTTTTTTTATGATTTTCATCAATTCGGTCATATTTTAGGATTTCTAGTTACATCGTTTCTTTAAGATACTGGGTCATATACATTTTTCAACCCTCAAATATTCCTTGGAATATATATGTATTGGCTATTCTTTTTTAAAATATTTATTTTTGAATAATATGTAATTATTCTATATACTAATTTAATATTTTTTATGGGTAGTATTGGTTGGTTTTTTTAAATATATAAATTGAATGAATATTACGGTAATATAATATAAAATATCATGAGACATGGATATGGTAAGAAAATATGAGCATGTAATGCCCACCATATTTATAGATAAAGCATAATACTGAATTTTTAGGGGTAAAAAGTTACATGGTGTTGAAAATTGATGAAACCATAATGTAATTTTCTTGAATTAATTTATAACATTTTGTTTCTTATTTCAATTATCTCATATTTAGGTACAATATTTCATAATATGATAAAATTAGTTATTTAATTAGTGTCACATGTTTCACATATGTTTTCTGAATCCAATGTGACCCAACCATGAAAAGATTTCATTATGGTTATAGAGGTGTCTAAATAGATTATGTAAGGTTTTATAAACCATATACATGAAATGTGCATGGTGAACTTTGGTTCCTAGTACCATCAACATTATATTTGCATGTTTTGGAAATTTATTTAGATCGTGATGCTTCATAAAAAGGATAAATACATTTATATTTCTTTACGTTTTAACTCTCATAATCTTTATTTTCCCCAATTTTCATACTCTTCTGGAACCAATTCTATAATACCACCTTTCCCACTCCACATAGGAAAAAAATTGAACTGTTTCATCAAAAATATCCATGGAATCATATATATGATGTTCCTATATTCTCATTTCCCCATAATATATTTTTCTTCTTCCTTTTAACTCTTCCATAAATAATATGACATCCCAGGGTTTATTATATCCATTTTATTAGGGTAGGGTTTTGAAATTAGGGATTATATCTTATGATAATGGGTTATTTTATGTTTTTTCAGTATGTTTTAACCATTTTATGTATATTTTAATCTGATTAAGGTTTTTAGTTTCAATCGCTTCTTTTTTAATTCAATAATATGTGATTTATCAGTAAATATATTGATTCGAAAATTGATTGAAAGTATGAAATGAATTATTTTTGAACTATTGTACTGTCTTAAGTTTTCCAAAGTATTATTTTGAGAAATTATTTGTATAAATTAGAGATAAGATGCTGAGACGGGATATGATTCTGAGGCCTAGTGTTCTAGGAAAAGTTATTTGAAAAAAATTATCTTTTAATAACACACATGTGATGTTTTATTACTAAAGGGTAATAACACATGAAAGGGTTCTTAGAAAAAAAAATAAAAGGGTATCATTGAGATCAGAGTAGTGGCGTGACCCTTGTTGTAGCCTAAAATTGGTCATTGTGGTTCTTGTGTTGAATAACTCAATAAGGATGTTATCTTCCTTAATTAATTATTAAGTAAAAACTTATTTTGACGCAGATTCCATTTCCCCTTTAAATTTATGGCAATAGAGTTTCCTTAAGTTTGGAAACTCAAAAAATGAGATTTAGACAACCATTGGAGATCCCTTCCAGTGAATTATGATGGGTTGATATGATCAGGGATTGTCACGCTAACAGTGTTAGAGGATCTCGTAGATGAAGGAAACACAACTGTTTTTCATCAACAATAAATTAAAACCCCTGGTTGGTCAGTTTTCCACAATGTTCTTGATCTAGTATGAACGAAGATCTATTAATTGAACACGGATTTATACACACCTCGATAGTAGAATTAAAATTATGGAATTATTTTTATTTCTTATAATTTGAACGAATAGAACCTGAAATAGAAGAAATGTTGGGGATTGTTTCTCAAAAAGTTTTTTGCACTTTTTTCTTATTCTTTTATCGTGTTCTTCATCATTAGACCCTAATTGAAATAGTTCCACTTTTTAGATGTCTCTATACGTGATTGGAACACCGGTTTGGAGGAAAACTAAGAACATAGGTTGGATATGGGATATTCAAGACCTATTAAGCCCAGATCTATTACAATTTCAATTTTGGACATCAGATGTTGCTCGATGGTCTACAAAAGGGAGCCATAGTGAGGAAGTATGGTTTGGAACTCTTGCGAGGTGGAACAGTGGTCTGGTGAGGTATCTTGAGGTGGCGTGGAGACCATATGTGATGGTAGATTCAAAAGGAGACAATGAAAATAGTTGGTCCATGGACCTAGAGGGTGGACGAATGTGATTAATTTGGTCCATGGACAGGGTATGTGTCTATGTGTGGAGATGATAGCCACATAATGAAGAGGGACTACATGATGTGGTGGTGGAGGTAGTCGTGTGGAACATGGCCTATGACTACAATTAATGGAATAGATGACATAGTCCTAGACTAGGTGGAGTTGTTTGGACCCAAAATGAGTGGGCTGATATAGCCTTGATGGATCAGGTCAGTTTGGCCCAATGGATAGGGTCAGATCTAGGTTGGACCCAAGTCAGACCTTCTGTCTCAATGGGGTAGTCAAACAGTCTACCATGATGGAGAATTCCATGATAAATCAATCTATCATTTTGTGATCACAAGGATTGACCATGGGGTGGTTGACTGTGTCACAAATCGGCCATTGATATTGATGGAAATGGTCAGTGGACCAACCATGTAGTCATTCCATGGCTGAATGTGCCCCCCTTCCTTTGAAACTCCAAACCCCCATAACATTTAAATGGTCTGTCAGTTTGATGTGATGTTTGAATCATTGGGACCCTATATATAAGATGGTCCTCTTGAGACAAATGGTGTCTTTTAATCTCAGTCATGTTTTTTAGTAAAATGATACATTTAACTGGGATGTTCTGAGGTGTGGAGGGACATAGTTCTTTTGACTACTACACAATGTGTACTCCCTTGATATATGGATTGATTCTCTCATCCAACATATATTGGATGATTTTAGTTAGGTTTCATTCCTTTAATTGGTTTTCAGATGTTTGCTTGAAATTGTTTCCCACTCATAAGGGTATGATCCATTTTTCCAGACGTCATGGAATGAGTTTTTGGAATCCCTGGAGTGGATTGGTGCGGGATCCCCTGTTCATTGTCATTTATTAGATAGAGTCCTTGGTTTTTTTGTGACTTATCCTACTAGACGTTGATCCACAAAATTGAATGTAAATCATGATGGAGTTGTCGATATCACCCAATTACCCTGCATGTGATCCTCATCTATTTTTCATATATCTCTCCATATATCTATTAGTATATCTATCTATCTCACGAAATAATTTGATGAACAATAATTCTCATATGGACGTAATCAAGTCTATCAAACACAAGAGTGTGATCTCTTAGGTTTCTGATTTGTTTAATTTTTGGACTGAATCCTTAGTGTTGGAATGTAGTGGTTTTAACATACCCTAAAATATTTGGTTTGGATTTTTTTGATCTAGATATTCATTTTATATGTTCTGTATACATGTACATGTTTATATTTGACTATACCTCTCATTTGTCTTTCCTTGTGGTTTTTGGGGTTTCGTACTATGTATTGTTATACTTATCCTAGCAGGGGATTTGCCCGAATGTGTCATTTATTGTGTAGATGAGTGGAATTTTGACAGTGTCCATTGGGGGTTAGGACTAAAGGGATCTTTGTGAGATCAAACATGCCGATTTTCCCCAATGGATTCAGATAGTAGTCTCAATACCATTGTTTATAGGCTTTACTTCAAAGGTAACTGACCCTTTTTTGTGGGATTGTATTATGGCCTTGTTTAAATTTTTTTACATTCACTATTATAATCTGGATATAGGATATAGTGGTTTTCATGCTCTTTTTACTTAGTTTTTATACATTTTAGCATTTTTGGAAAGGGTAAGTGTGTGTGTATACTAGTAATTTAGGATAATGCACCAATTTCTGTGATATCCCCCCCATGGTGCTAGTCACCAGTTCGTGGCCTATTGGAGGAGGGTATGGGGTTGTAATGGAATTGGAACCTTTAGGATATGTTGTGGTAGATTGGTATCAGAGGTGTCAATTATACATTCGGACCGAGAGCTTCTGAGAATGGTTTGGGGGAAACTGTGTTAAGTGTTTTATGTATGTATTTTAGAACATGGAATCCAGTGTTGGTGTGAGTGGATGACATATCTGTAAACCATGGATCTGATAACATTATTTTTGACTAGGTACATAAGAATCCTGGTTATAGGGAAAATAATGTTATATGCATCATACAATAATAGGTTTTGGTTTTCATGTTGTTCTTTAGTCAACTAACCAGATATACGAATTAATCGTGGTACATCTTATTTTATTATAGTATGCCTCTATGATGAAAAACATCTGGGATTTACCATCTTTATCATGAGTATAAATCCTTAGTAACGTGGCTTCAAAACATGTTATAGTTCCCTAGATGTTACCTCTAAGTAGTTCACCATATATACCCCACCTGTGAAGCAACAAGTGGTATCTATAGTACCAAAAGATGAGGAGCGCGACTGAGCATCCTTCAGGAGACTAGAAGATAGAGACATCTCAGGTTCCAAGGAATGCCCGAACCTCAAGTGGAGGAGGCCTAGCATGAGGTGGTGATATGTTTTTTCCATCTATTCAGGAAACCATAAGATCAGATGGTGGTTTGGGTAGCAAGCCTTCTACATGGACCCACTCGGCAATGTTGGAGATTAGAAACCCAAACACATGATGATGTGGCTCTCTCGTGGACTAAGTTCAAGAACCTCTTATGATTAGAGTTTATACCATTTATGCTGAGAGTTGTGTGTATATGGGAGCTTCCTCATCTCTAGTAGGGTAGCATTAAAGAGGATTATTTTTCATCAAGGATCACAAACCATTACAGGTACTATATGGATATGGTTTTTAATCAGTACATCATTACTCGGACATTCTAGAGGGGTCTACATCGATCCATATACAATAAATTTCTCCATCTATGCATTCTAATACATTATAGGGGTTATTAAATGAGATTTGATAGTAAAAATAATATTTTCTGAGAATGTAAGACCGATGATAGTTAGTAGTGGAAATGCAGGTGCAGAGACCTCAGAAAAAGTGATTCGAGGTCAGTACAAGAGATCTGGACATGGTAGATGTTTCGGAGGAGGTCCCAGGATAAACGATCAACATTTTAGGGATCACAAGGAGGGTCCATTATTCCCAGAGAGATGAAGTAATATTCCTGTAACAAAATGAGACATGTCCATTTATATTTTCTAATACATAGTGATAGTGATATAGAGATAGTGGATGGGCGACCTAGGCAGTAAAAATGATAGGGGAAGGTAGACCTATAAGGTGGTGGAGGTGGAAGAGGAGTTGGGACTGTAGCATAAGGTGGATGATGTTTCAACTTACTAACACCAAAACTATAAGTTGTTATGCTCCAAGCTCATGGATCCAGAGGAAAGGGGAGGGGAAAGATGTATATGGTTGTGGTATATGTTAGAGAGGCTCCGGGAATGATTTGAGGTATCATTTGGGTCTTTTCTACTTTAGCACCATTACTAATAGACATTGGTGTGAGTTATTCCATTCACAACACGTATCTTGTAAGATACCTTGAGATTCTGGTAGAACGATTTACTTGACCATTATGTATAGAGACACAAACTAGAGGAACTCGAAGATTACACATATATGATGACAGTGTAACCTGACAATTGGAGGCGATTATTTTGGCTGAAACCACTTGGTGGAATCATTGATCCCTTTTGAATTAATTTGTAGTATAGATTTGTTATCATCATTCCATGACCCAATTGACTATCTTAGAATAAGCATAATGACTCGAGCCTTGTTACCTAGAGTTGTTGCATTATTACATAACACATGCATGATCAGAAGAGATTTGGTCTTGAACGACTAATTATTTTAGTATCCTTGAAAGTAATAGATACATACATAAGTTGAACATTACATTAAGAAATGGAAAAACAAAATCATCATGTCCCTTTTGAAAATAATCTTATCCCTTAGCCTATTCATTCATTTTAATCGTAATATACTTATTCAAATCCTGGGAGAAATAAAACCTAAGAAACGGGTGAGCATAGATGCTTACTAAGGATAAAAATATAGGTTAAACTATCATAAGAAAACATAAACATTTAAAGAAATGTATAAGAATAAAAATCATGTTTTTTAAACGTAAAACTCATAATAATATGGAAAAGATATATAAAAAATTCGACTTACTTTTTCACATAGATATTCTACTCGTTGAATATCAAATTTAATATCAATATCCAATTTCATAATGATTGAATTCATAATGTCGAACATCATGACCAAATATTCAAGGCCTCATGGAAAGACAAAAATTAAGATTTTGTCAAGGCCTTATTCCAAGACAATTTTTTATCTGATGAGACCTACTGATGCATCAAGGAGTTATCACGGGATCCACCCATCACATACAAAGTACAATTCATTCCTCATATGAAAAGGATGAGACATAACATAAACATTCGTATTAAAACTAGAATATGAATTGGTAATACATTAACCATAAAAAACAAAGGGAAAAAAACATCACATCCACAGTCAAACATATCAATAAACTTTCAATACATTATTGAATATTTTTTCATAATAAATGAACTTCAAAAAAATGTGAAATCCATCGAAGGATGTTAACATTGATAAAATGAAAAAACATTTGAGAGAAATATCTCTTTCTATTTAGAAATAATTTAAAAGTAATATAACTGTAATTGAACACGTTTTTATTGAAAATATTCATAGAGTCTGGCATGGTAATCTTTGAAGGCATTATAACGACAAAAAATAGCTCCACCAACAGTATATGTTAAATATAATTCTTACCTTAATTTTTTTTTAAAAGGTCATAATGTACATTATTTGGAAAATGTCGAAAATATTCATTTCAAAAAAGTTTGTAAAAATTCAAACAATGGTATAAATTAATTTAACCCATATTCTATTAAATAGTAAAAATGTTTTGAAATGCATTTTTAAGAATCACAGATGTTGGTGATTATGAATTCCCATTAAATTCTTATGTATAACAAACCTCGGAAAAATAAAGAGATTGTGAAATTAACTCTTTCCTTGAACGTTTACATAGTAGAGGTTACAATAAACTCTTATATAATATGTAAATCAATGTTATTAGATTATTATAAAAAAACAAATTAATATGATATCATATAATATCATTTAATATTGTATTGTAAATAAATTTTAGTAGTATCATTGTTTCAGGTGTTGATTGATTCATTTTCCTTTATATGTTTTGTTATGCAAGTAAAATTTTTATGGATATGATGTATTTTATTTTATACATAATTATGTTAAGGTCTTAAACATTATTTTTAATCATAAAAAGAGAATTATTCTATATTGGTTACGACGGGGAATGATTCTCATCACGTTTGGGGAGAAGATAATTCGTAAGTATGCACAAGCAACAATATTAATCTGTTGGTGGTGATATTATATGTAGTTTCATGGTATATTATATATAATTAATCATTAAATTATTTATTTATTTTTACATCAATTATACTCAATATTATACCCATCCAAATAATTAAGTGTAGAATAACGAACTTCACCACGATGTGGACACTGTTAGCCGTACGTACACACGTATGGTGACATTGGAATTCATCGGATGGATATAATAATGTATATGGTTGTAAAATATTTACAATAAAATCACAATATATAGAAGGTACTATAGTTATAATTTTGATATGGAAAAAAAATAAGAAATAAGTGGAAGAAAAAAATAACTTTTAATGAGGTGATGAAATAATTATCACTTCTTTGGGTGCATCCTTTTGATTTGAAAAAAACGGATCCATAGGTTGTATTTCTGATAAAAGTAATGCCTCTTGGAAGAAGAGAGCGTAGTTGAGTGGATATTTGGGTAAGATTTGGCTGAGCCAAATGGATTTGGATTTGTAAATTTGAGAGAAGGTGAAGAACCCTTTTATAAGAGAGTTGTGGGGCACCTTTGGAGGAGCTGGAAATAGTAATTTATTATACAATAATATTCAGGTTATATTGGATCCTAAAGGATTCATTTCGAGGATAATGAGGGATAGGTCTATATACTCTCAACTAATATGTCCTTGAACAGTTCGGTCACCCTATTAACCATTTCAATTAGATTTAATTTTTAGTAAAATAGTTTAACTTTTACCTTGTCTTCTTGTATTTTTATATTGCATTGTTTATAAACATATTATAAAATTACAAGCGTACCTCAAGTGGTTTAATAATTACATTTCTATAATTATATTTGTTCTTTATATGATCCATATATTTTTAGCAATATTAAATAATTTAATAATATATTATTTGTTTAAAATACTCATTTATGTCAATTTTTGACACTTTTTAGTATTTGGTTTTTGTGAAATTAAAATAACATGAATAATTAAAAAATATTTGTTAAATGAACTCTAACATGTAATATAGTATTCTAAAATTCTTGGATTGCATAAAAAGTCTCAATTTACATTTATCTTGATATTTATAATATCAATTATTTTAATCATTCATTAATAAGGTAATTACTGCATCATCATTGTGTCATTAAGAAATTTAATAATTTAATTTCTAAAAATTATAAATAAAATTACATGATATAGGAAATTTTTTTATCTTTCTAATGATTATTTATATTCTAATTTATCTTAGGTATAACCCAATGTTAAAAATGGTAATGTTAATAAATTTTGAATGTAACACTTTTAAATATTCTTTAAATAAAATAAATGTAATGTCCTAATATAATCTAACTATATCATAAGGATCATGTTTTATTCAAATGGTTTATTTTGGTGGAAATAAATTTATCCAATTGAATTAGGACATTTTTAATTGTAGTTAAAATATCATTTTTACCATTAATTACCCTATTTACTTTTAACTGTGGTATATAAAATTCAAAAGTTACTATTCAACAAAAATTATTTTCATCCTATTGAAGAACATTTTACAAACAAATTTCAACTATTTCTCTCAGATTTTTGAAATTTAATTCACAAAAGCGATAAAATTAGATTTTATAAAAATTCACAAATGTGCCCAGAAGAAGAGTAAAAGAAGTTTACAAGTTTAATTAAATGGTATACAACAATTATTATTCTAAAATGAATCCAATTATTTACATTTAACTAATATAAGTATAACGTATATATTTATAAATAAAAATAAATTAGAATAAAAATTATAAATGTTTAAATAAAATTCTATTTTAAATAATAATGCATTGTTTTTCCCTATTCATCAAAAATTGAAAGTTTTCCGAAATAATATAAAAAATCCCACCTAAGATAATTTTGATACTTAGAATCCAAAAAAGAAGTCCATTATAATATAGAAAAATTTATAAATTTTTAAAATTGTTTATTAATATTCATAACGGCTAGTTTTATTGGTCGTGGTGTCCTAGAACTCGTAGTTTCATACACCAAAAGCTATTGCATTATTCAAAGTGAATCATATCATGGAAGATTAGTTTGTTACATTCTTCTATCATTAAAATAGTTTTTTCTTAGAAATTTCTAAAATATTTTAAAATAAAAAGATTTGGGTTGTTCTTCATCATATGTTCCTTGGGTTCTCATCTTGCCTCTTCCATTTTATGGTTTCTCCAAATAAAGTTTACCAGATGAGTTGTATGGTTTCTAAACACTTGTTTTGTCGTATCAAGAATATTTATAGGCTTTTGAAAATAAGATAGACAGTTTTAAATTTCTATTTATTCATAGGTGAGTACATGTGTTGGGTCGGGAATGTATTTTCTTAATAGTGATAAATGAAACACATCAAGAAAATTGGAGAGACTTTGCGGTATTGCCAACCGATAAGCTAAAACACCAATTTTTTTTTGAATTTCGAATAGTCAGATGTACCTGGGACATAATTTTCTCTTCTTACCAAATCTTATAACACACATCCCGTTTGATACATTCAAAAAACACGATCTCCTTTTTGAAATTCAAAATCCTTCCCTCAGTTATCAGCATATCTCTTTTTCCTACATTGAGCGGATTTGTTGTGGGTTTGGATAATATTAACTTTTTCCATTGCTTCCTCAACATTTTCTCGACCTACGATTTTTCTTTCACCAACATCATCTGAACATGTTGGTGTGTGACATCTCTTTCCATACAATGCTTCACATAGTGCCTTCTGAATTCTTGAATGGAAGCTACTTTTATAGGAAAATTATACGAGAGGTAAATAAGGATCCCACATACCATGAAATTAATGTGAGAAAGATATCAACATGTCTTCAAAGGTTTGAATAGTCTATTCTGATTGACCATTATTTTGAGGGTGGTTGGTAGTGCTCAAACAAAGTTCAGTATACATGTGTTTCTGAAGTCTATTCCATAATCATTATGTAAAACCCAGATCTCGATCAGAAATAATCAATATGGGTACACCATGAAGTCTTACAACATCATTAATATATAGCCTTTCTAAATATTCAAGTGGGAAATTTTTTCTTATAGTAAAAAAATGTGTTTACTTGGTGTGACGGTCAACAATGACACATATTGTATCATTCCTTCTAGGATTATTTGGTAGAACACTGACAAAGTCCATCATAATATCTTTCTATTTCCACTCAAGTATGTGAAGTGGTTGCATGACTCCTCAAATATGTTGTCTTCCAGCCATCACATGTTGAAATAACATTAAATTTGGCACATAATAAAAAATATCCCTCTTCATTTTATCCCACCAAAAATGTTCCTTTATATATATACATCATAGTGCTACCAAGGTTTATTGAGAAATTGGAGCTAAAGCATCATCCATTAGTTCTCTTTTATATCTTTTATATCGTGAACACACCTTATACTCCCAAATTTTAAAATTTTATTTTCATATAGGAATTTGATCAATCTCCCATCGTTTACATCATTAATTTTCTTTTGAAACACCTCATCATTAGTCTGAGAACTTTTGATCCATTATAGAAATATTGGTTTGACATCAATTTGAAAAGGTATTTTTGTTTCACCTTTTATGGTTATTCCCATATCCATCTTTACTAGATCTATGTATATAGAATCCTTTTCAACTGTCATCTTGTTCATATCTCCATGATCCTTTCTACTCAAAATTTATGCCACCTTTTTTCCTTTCCTTGGGTGGTAAATTATAGTGAAACCATAATCCTTGAGTAGTTTAAGAAGTATCATTTTCCTCATGTTGAGATATTTTTGTGAGAAAATATACTTTAAACTCTTGTGATCAGTATAAATATCAAATTTTTAACCATAATGATTTTTCCTCTATATCTTCAGGGAAAATATTACAGCTTCTAATGTAAGATCAGGATTGGTATTGCTTTGTTCATGAATTTTTAACTGTTATGATGAATTTATAATAACCCTATCATTCTACATATGGAATCAAACCAGTCATTTCTTAGAAGCATCACTATCAATATGAAACCAATAATTCCTCAATGATAGAGTCAAAATAAAATATTTGACTAATCTTTTGTTCAATTCATCAAAACATTCCTCACATTCTTTTGTCCAAACAAATTTAACCCCATTACATGTGATATTTGTTAATGGGTTATCCAATTTGGTAAAATTATGGATGAAATTTCAATAATAACCTAATAAACCAATAAATCTTTATAACTCAGTTATACTTGTCGGTGGTGGACATTCTTGTATTGATTTTGTCTTAGATGGATCTATAGAGATTCCATCTGTAGAGACAATATGGACATGAAAGAAATATCCTGAGGTCAAAATTGATTATGGATAAACATAAAATATAATTCATTTCATCTAAGTGTTTTTAGAATATATTTCATGTGATTTTCATGATCTTACTATATTTTGGAGTATACCAAGATATCATCCAAAAATAACATCACAAAGTCACCAAGATATTCCTTGAAGACTCAATTCATTAGATCCATGAAAACATATGCTGCATTGGTCAGTCCAAAAGGAAATACTACAAACTCTTAATGCCCATACTAGGTAGGAAATGATGTTTTTAGAATGTCTTACTTCTTCATGAACAACTGATTAGATCCTGAATAAAGGCCAATATTTGAAACATATTGAGCTCTATGAAGTTGATCAAATAAATTATCAATGCATGGTAGGGGATACTTGTTCTTTATTTTTATACCATTGATCTCTCTATAGTCAATTCACAACCTCATAGATCCATCTATCTTCTTATTAAAGCTATCAGGGGATCTCCATGGAGAAATACTGGAGAGAATAAATCATTTATTACTCAATTCATTTAATTGTTTCATTTGTTCCACTAATTCCATAGTGGCCATGTCACGACCCCCTCCCCACAAATTGTACCCCTCCTGGGCCGACAATGTGAGAAAAGAGATAATGACCCCCGAGTCCCGCCTCTAGTAGGCCCCGAGTTGGCGACTAGCACCGAGGGTATAATAAACCTACAAATGGGAGGCATTACCCTCTAAGAGAAGACATGCAGAAGAAAGAGATAGAATAGACTCCAATAAACTCCAACCCAGAACTAAAAAAATAAAAGAAATCCAATTACATATATGAAATTTCATGAAAAAGTACTTCAACTGAATGGGGAAACTAAAAGTACCCAAAAGAAATTAAAACAGCAACGACCACAAGCCCAAACAGATCCTCCTCTAACCACAAGCTAGTAGTAACCAGCATGATCTCCAACTTTCTCCAAGTGACCTGAAAAATAGTTTATATATACATAGGGTGAGTATAACAGTATACTCAGTAGGAACCTCCCTAAGCCTCTCATGCAACAATAATGAAAGCATGCTAAAGCCTAGTGAACAACATGTGAAACTAACTCGTCACCAAAACAGGTATACTAAGTTTCCAACCTCACCGTGGCTACTCTCACCAAGTAATGAATACAAGAATATAGCATACAGTAAATATTATCAAGGGTACCCCACTACTACTTCCCCACTAGTTTTCCGCTTTTCCCCAATGACATACGTCCTGTGTTTCTCTCTCCAAAGGCTTGACCGCAGACACCTGGGCTAAGCTCCACAATCTGCACCTCGTGCACCACAAAGGCTTGCCCGCAGACACCTGGGTGAAGCACCTCACCATCCTCACATCCAAAAGAAACCAGGTATATTCCAGGAGCCACCACAGCCCGCATAACGTGTATCATACATCGGGTATTATACCTCAAGCCATTATAGCCCATACACCGAATAGGGATCCTCAATCCATCACAGCCTATACACATTACACCAATAGTAGTCCATATGACACTATATCCAGAATATATGTGTGTGAAATAACCACATGCCATTACATCCCTCAACACTCATATATGGGTAAAACTAACCAGTGTGCCTACCAGCCCAAAGATCTACCACGAGAAGAGCGCGGGGTCAAAGGGGGTAGTCATCCATTCAACCTCCCATCATAATGTCGGGAAAAACACCCCCAAGGCTCAGAATCCCCGAAGTGTCAATTTCCCTTACCGACAAGGTGGAGTAGCATATAGAAACACAAAAATTACAGAATATATATATAACTCACATTCACATTATGGGAATTACCTAGTCTTAGATACAACTGCAGCTAACGTCTCTCAGACTCCTGGCTGCTACTTCTAAGACTAGGTATCCTATAAGCACACAAAAATTTGAAGAGATTTATTAGATTAATTCGTTATCATTTTATCAGTTCCACTATACATTAATTAATTCTTTAAACAGTAATTAAGCATTAAAAATTCCACATTAAACTGAATTGGCATCACATTCAAAATCAACTGCTCCTTTTAAGATTCACATCACCTTTACATTATAGTATATCCATCCCCGTGGATTTTCACCATTTAATCAAACATTAATTACATAATTACTTTTCCATATTCCCAGGCATTCTATAAAAGCATCCTATGCTTCTAAACTCAAAGGAGGATCAACACGGTGGGTAGATATACTATCCGTCAAGTCTTTTCCGCCTATAGAAAGAGCATAGAACCATTATCCTCGAGAGGCTAAACATGGAATGAATTTCACATACCCCGGGCATCTTCGCCTCCTTCGGAAGAAGGGTAGAAAGATCATATGCCTTAAGCAGTGGGGAGAAGCAAAGCAGATTAACATTCAATGAAAACAACAAGCATCCAGCAACCACATCCATCCCATTAAATCACCCGTTTTTTCCTCCCCGACACCCACATGCATAAACTGATGCATCTAGCCACTCTAGGCGTCATCTGCTGCCCCAACCACAAGGCCTCCATGCCTCCACATATCCCAACAGCCATCCAGGCTCACATCACAACACAAGAAGCATGAAATCAATAGTCACAACCATGGGATCTTAACCTTTTAACAAACAAGAGGGTAAATCATAACCCTTTTAAAAATTCCCACATAATCTGTTCTTTAATATAGATTGAATTCGTAGATTTGTTATTCATAGGTTCCAATTACGAGATACCTAATCAGTAAGATATCACAATTAAATAACCATGCTAACTACCATAATTTGATTATCCTCTAATTAGAACAACTACAACAATGAAAATAACCAGATTAATTAACATGACCCATTATCTTTAGCCAATTAATTAACAATTAATTCCAGATTTACGTTCATTATCAATTTCTATCATGAACGAACAACAAATCAAATAAATCATAGATATCACTCTATCTAGAAAAACATGAGGCAAACCGTTATCACAGTATAAAGAAACAACATGCGATCAACTAATTCGTTTAATCCAGTTTAAGTAATTAATTAGGTCAATTTCATTGTGATCCAAAGGACTAAATCCTGCTAATTCTATGATTGCACATATACAATTAGATAAGCCATGAATCCCCTACTTGGAAGAGTTCTTGACGTCCTTTATCCACACAACGGGTCACAATCCTCCTCTCATGACAACTACATCCACCGGAGGATGCCACAGTCCGACAGTACCAACCAACCCCAAGAAAAACACATTAGAATCTTGGAAATTACATGGTATAATATGGAAGGGAGAAACAAGAGATGATGATCCACAATGGAACGACGATAAAACATACCTTATTGGGAAGATTGACCGACACAGTTCGGTTGCATGCAAAATAGAGCAGAACCAATCCTAGGAGAAAAGATTGATTGTGCAACTCCTACGGGAATGATTGAAAGGTTCTAGCGTCTCTTAGCGGAGATAAAAGGGAAAGAACAAGGGATAATGATATCTCACCCCTTTTTAAGATTTAAGGGGGGCGACAGTCTAAGATCCGGTTAAATATCCATTAAAAACGGATTGCATTAACCCACATGGTTTGACCTAGTAAATACGTCCCAACCTTAGGAATAATTAATATAGTAATTATGGCATTTGAAACGGCCTTAAGAGCCCTTAAAATAAGGCTTTAAATGTATTTTATGTCAATGGAAACGTCAATAGGGGAAAAACAGTAGGAATCTGGAAACACTGTTCACCCACTGTTACTGTACATGAAACCGATATGTGAAACCGATCTGTCAAACCGATCTGTGAAACTAATCTGTCAGACCGATCTGTGAAACTGATCTGTCAGGCCGATCTGTGAAACCGATCTGTCAGACCGATCTGTCAGTCCGATCTGTGAAACTGATCTGTCAGACTGATCTGTGAGACCGATCTGTGAGACCGATCTGTCAGACCGATCTCTGAAACCGATCTGTCAGACCGATCTGTGAGACGGATCTATCAGACCGATTTATGAGACCGATCTGTCAAACCGATCTTTGAGACCGATCTGTGAGACCAATCTGTTAGACTGATCTATGAGATTGATCAGTGAGACCAATCTGTCAGACCGATCTTTGAGACCGATCTGTGAGACTGATCTGTGATACCGATCATTGAGACCGATCTGTGAGACCTTTCTGTCAGACTGATCTGTGAGACTGATCTGTGAGACTGATCTTTGAGACCGATCTGTGAGACTGATCTGTCAGACCGATCTGTGAGACTAATCTGTTACTGTTCATAAAACTGGAAACACTATTCATGGAACTAGAAAATTTGCAAAGTGTTGGGGATAAGTCCCCTTTGACCTCCCGGAACACCTCCAGCACCAAAATTTCAAAAAGAAATGGACCGGAGAGGTCCGGGCCCTTACATGAGATACCTCTCAAAACAATCTCGTCCTCAAGAATTTAAAACCATCCTGAGGAAAAGAGGGGTCCGAATGACAACCCCGTAAGATACCTCTCAGGGGAACACCACCCTGAGTTGATCTAAAGCTAGGACAAAACCACGACATCCAAGAGAAAGGGAACAAACAATACATATCCATACCATTCAAACATAACATCACATGAAAAGTATATAAATAAAACATGAAAGGTCCAACCACAAAGAAAACATCATTACATGAAAGGAGTTAAACATTAAACAACTCTGGGTACTGAGCACGTATCTGTGACTCACGCTCCCATGTACTCTCCTCCATGCCACTGTGTCGCCACAGGAAACGAACTAAGGGGATAGAACTCCCACGCAACACCTTCTCATTGTGGTCTTGGATCTCCACAGGTCGCTCCTCGAAGGTTGCATCGTCATCAATATCGATATCTCCCCAATCGATAACATGAGATTCATCATGAAGATAATGACGGAGCTGTGATACATGGAAAACATCATATATCTGACTCATCTGAGGAGGATGTGCTACTCGATACGCCACATCTCCAACATAAGATAACACCTCGAAAGGCCCAACAAACCGGGGAGAAATCTTACTTCCACGACCAAACCTTCGCTTCCCACGACGGGGAGTCACTTTCAGAAAAACATGATCCCCAACATTAAACTCTAAGTGTCTCCTTCTTTGATCAACATATGATTTCTGACGATCCTGTGCTGTCTTTATCCTCTCATGAATCACCTGAACCATCTTTGTTGTATTCTGCACTAGTTCTGGTATGAGAATTACTGACTCTCCGACCCCAGTCCAGCATAACGGAGAACAGAATGGCCGGCCATACAAGGCTTCAAACAGTGCCATACCGATGGTAGAGTGAAAAATATTATTGTAATCGAACTCTACCAAGGTTAAGTGCTTCATCCATGAACTTCCAAAATCAAGAACACAAGAGCGCATCATGTCTTCAAGAGTCTGGATGGTTCGCTTTGTCTGACCATCCGTTTGAGGATGAAAAGCAGTGATAAGGCACAGTTGAGAGCCAAAAGCTTGCTGGAGACCTCTCCACACCCTAGAGGTAAAATGAAGATCTCGATCGGAAATGATCGTCCTTGGTACTCCATGAAGTCTCACCACCTCCTCTAGATATTGCCTCGAAAAAACCTCCACTGATCTCGACTCCTTGATCGCTATGAAGTGGGCCGACTTTGTTAAACGAACCACTACCACCCATATAGCATCATGTCCTCCTGGAGCTCGATGTAAACCTATAACAATGTCCATTTAGATGCCCTCCCACTTCCACTGAGGAATCTCTAATTGCTGGATAAGACCACCATGAACACGGTGTTCGACCTTCACCTTCTAGAAGACTAAAAATTGAGACACACACTCTGCAACCGTACATATCAGCCCAGGACACCAAAAATTACTCCTCAAGGATCGGTACAACTTCGTCACACCAGGATGTACTGCCAAGGGTGAACTATGAAACTCTCAAAGAACCATCTCGCGCATCGCCAAGGGATCAAAAAGCCTACCATGATACAACACTTCATGTTGTTCATCCTCTGACCAACCATCAGGTGCCTCACCACAAACAACTATGTCTAACCATACTTCCACCTCTAGATCACCAAACTGAGAATCTTCCACCTTCTGCATTAGGGATGACTGCACCGTCATCTGGAAAAGACAACCTCTACCCCCAACTTCTCCCATATCAAGATGAAAAGCTGGTAGCTCCTCCATCACTCTCTAGGAATCACCAGATTCAAACACAACATCATTACATGACTTTCGTCTTAGTGCATCAGCTAAAAAATTCCCTTTTCCAGGTGTATACGATATTTCAAAGTCGTATTCTTTCAAGAACTCCATCCACCGATGATGCCGCAAGTTCAAGTCACGTTGGAAGAAAACATACCTCAAACTGTTATGATCGGTGAAAACCACAATGTGCTCACCAATGAGGTAATGTCTCCACAACATCAGAGAAAACACCACAGCTACCAAATGAAGATCATGGGTGGAATAGTTGCATTCATGGGGACGCAACTGCCGAGACCCATAAGAAACAACTGAACTCTGCTGCATGAGAACACAGCCTAGCCCCAGATGTGAAGCATCACAGAAAACATCAAACTGGACTCCCTCCGCTGGAAGACAAAGGATTGGAGCACCTAACAACTTCTCCTTTAGATACTCAAAAGATGCTTGACACTGATCAGTCCAAATGAATGCTTGATCATTCCTGGTCAAAGCGGTCAGAGGGGTCGCAACTCGGGAGAAGTTAGCTACAAACCTCCTATAATAGCCTATGAGACAAAGGAAACTTCGCACCTCTGACACGGTCTTGGGGGCTGCCCATGACACCACTGCTTCTATCGTCGATGGATCCATAGATAATCCCTGTTGGGACACAACAAGCCCCAAGAAACGAACTTCTCGAGCCAAAAACTCACACTTAGACAACATCCCAAACAACTGATGTTGGCGATGAACTCCCAAAACAGCTCGTAGATGCTCTACATGCTTTTATTCAAATGTGGAGTACACAAGGATATAGTTGATGAAAACCACAACAAACATGTCCAGGAATTCATGGAACATAACATTCATCAACCCCATGATAACATCTGGAGAATTAGTCATGCCGAATGGCATTACAAAAAACTTATAATGCCCATGACGACAACGGAAAGCATTCTTCAAGATATCCTCATCCTTTACACGCATATGATGATATCCTGACCGCAAGTTGATCTTTGAGAACCAACTTGCACCCTTCAGTTGATTGAATAGGTCATCAATCTGCGGAAGAGGATAGCGGTTCTTTATTGTCACTTTGTTTAATCAACGATAATCGACACACAATCGCAAACTGTCGACAACCTTTTTCACAGACAAAACTGGCGCTCCCCACAGTGACACACTTGGCCGAACAAAACCACACTGCAACAGACCATCAAGCTAAATATGTATCTCTCGTAACTCATAAGGGGCCATCCTATACGGAGACATATAGATAGGAGACGATCCTGGCTGTAGCTCGATCCCAAACTCGATCTCTCGTCGAGGGGGTAAGGATAAAACCTCTTCTGGAAAGATTTCAGGGTACTCCTCTATGACCCTAGGAAACGCCAACTGTTGAACCTCTAAATAACTCAGAATCATCCCAGCCATCATGGATGATAAGGATGGAACTCGTCTATGACTCATCCAAGGGTATATCTCACCAACAAACACCACTTTCTCTCCATCTAAATCAAAGAAAATGACCTTCTTCCTATAGCAATCCACAATAGACTGCACCGAATACAACCAATCAATACCGAGTATGACATCATATGGTTGTATTCATAAACATAGGAAATCTCCCCAAGAGCGGTGTTTCCCAAACACTAGCTCACAGTCTCTACATACTTCAAACAAGTCGGCTCGACCTCCAACTGGCGTAGTTAACGCCAAGGGCACTGGAAGCCTCTCAACCTCAAGTCCCAAAGCATGGACAAGGGTAGGTGATATGAAGAAGTGTGTTGCTCATGAATCAAACAAGGCATACACCAATGTAGAAAACAAGTAAAGAGTACCTCGAATGACATCTGGCTCGCCTAGGGCTGGCAACGCTAGAGCATGAAGGTGACCACGACCTCCTACACGACCTCTCTGACACTGATGATGACCACCACCATGGACGTGCTCTGCTATTTGAGGACAGGGAGCGTCATGGGGCTGTCCTCTGCCTACTCAATCTACCCTCTAGTGATCTAAAGCTGGTGCAACCTGTTGCTACTACCTCGGTTGGAACTGCCTCAACAGAGGAACCTGGAGCGGAGTGCCCAGTGCACGATGATTGCTCTGAAAAGTCGGGCACTCCCGCTGCTGATGACCATGACCACCCCAAGAATAACAAGCGCCTGATCCCTTGGAATAGGACTGAGAGATTCTGCCTCTGGAGAAACAAGATGGGAAGGGATGGAAACTACCCCCAAGTGAACGGAAACTATTCTTCCCTGAAAACCGGGATCCCCGGACCAGAGCTTTGCTTCGTGAGGAATCATGATGATTCCCCTCTCGTGACGATCATGTCCTATCCAAAGTCCTCTCAACAACCTCTGCCCTCTACAATACCTCAACATATGTCTTTATCATAAATGGGGTGACCTGGCGCTAGGTCTCTGGATGCAAAAACTCCTCGAAATGCCTCGCCCTGGCATCCTCATCTGGTAACAGGTCTGAAGCATATCGTAGAAGGTTTCTGAAATGGATTCCAAACTCTCGAACACTGGAGCTCCCATGTCGAAGGGTAAGAAGCACCTGGCGAATGGACGCCTTCATAGTCGAAGAAAGAAACTTGACTCTAAACCTCACCAGAAACTTCTCCCATGAGATCGCTGACTCCTCACAATCCCCGAGGAACATGAACCACCACTCCCTTGCTGCTCCACGCAGCATCGTCACAACCAAGGACACCCAGTGTTCCTTCCGATCACAAATCAAACTGAATCCTATCTCGACCTCCTCCTACCAGTCTTCTGTGACTGCATCTGAAACGGATCCCTCGTACTTCTATAGACTCTGGCGCTCAAACTCTCGGAGTGTCTCCCTCCAGGTGTCATCATCGTCAACCTTTACCCGGCAATGATCTGCTGGAACAACATGCTGGGCATCTTCTACAAAAACATGACGAAGAAGTCGACATGGAGCCCTACCTGTAAAATAACAACTGTTAGAGCTCCTAATCCTGGAATATTGAAGACTCAATATCAATTAATTAATTTTTTTGTTTTATTAATTTTAGGTTACCTATCCCAATGTCTACCCATTCAAACACAAGTGCAAAGAATAATGATGCATGATCCTTTCCTAGGTCTCTACCCTGCAACCAGTATCACTTTGTTTAGTAGCCATCATAAACATAAAGGTCCTTGAAACATATCATTGGGGTCCCTAAACGCCTATGTCTCTGCTAGCCTCCAGTGTTTACCCCACTTTCTAAACATGAATGACATCGTTGCCCTACCATCCCATGCATCCTCACCATTACCTAACTCCAAACTCTATTCTATCCCTCAACCAGACCTCTGATACCACTCTGTCATGAACCCATCCCTACAATGTGTACCCCTCCTAGGCCAGCAATGTGATAAGAGAGATAATGACCCCCGATTCCCACCTCCAGTAGGCCCCGAGTTGACGACAAGCACCGAGGGTATAATAAACATACAAATGGGAGGCATTACCCTCTAAGAGAACAGATGTAGACGATAGAGATAGAAAAAACTCCTATAAACTCCAACTCATAACTAAAAAAATAATAGAAATCCAAGTACATATATGAAATTTCACGAAAAATTACAACAACTAAAAGGGGAAACTAAAAGTACCCAAAAGAATGTAAAATGGCAACGACCACAAGCCCGGACATCTCCTCCTCCAACCACAAGCTAGTAGTAACCATCTTGATCTCCAACCTACTCCAAGCGACCTAAAAAACAGTTTATATATACATAGGGTGAGTATAACAGTATAATCAGTAAGATCCTCCCCAAGCCTCTCACGAAATAGTAAACAAAGCATGCTAAAGCCCAATAAACAACAAGTGAAACTAACTCGTCACCTAAACATGTATACTATGTTCCCAAACTCACAATGGTTACTCTCATCAAGTAACGAATACAAGAATATAGCATATAGTAAAGATTATCAAGGGTACCCCGTTAATAATTCCCCACTGGTTATCCGCTTTTCCCCAACGACATACATCATGTTCATCTCTCTCCTAAGGCTTTCCCGTAGACACTTGGGCTAAGATCCACATTCTGCACCTCGTGCACCACAAAGGCTTGCCCACAGACACCTGGTTGAAGCACCACACCATCCCCACAACCAAAAGCAACCGGGTAAGTTCCGGGAGACACCACAGGCCGCATAACGTGAATCATACATCAGTTATTATACCTCAAGCCATTATAACCCATACACCGAATAGGGATCCTCAAGCCATCACAACCTATACACGTTACACCTATAGTAATCCATAGGATACTATATCTAGAATATATGTGTGTGAAATATCAACAAGCCATTATAGCCCTCTACACACATAAAGGGGTAAAACTAACCAGTGTGCCTACCAGCACAAAGATCTACCACGAGAAGACAGTGCGGTCAAAGGGGGTAGTCATCCATTCAACCTCCCATCGGAATGTTGGGGAAAACACCCCCCAGGGCTCAGAATCCCTGGGGTGTCAGCTACCCTTACCGACAAGGGGATTAGCATATAGAAACACAAAAATTACAGAATATATATATAACTCACGTTCACACTATGGGCATTACCTAGTCTTTGATACAACTGTAGCTAACATCTCTTCGACTCCAGGCTTCTACTTCTAAGAATAGGTATCCTATAAGCACAAAAACATTTGAAGAGATTTATTAGATTACTCCGTTCTCATTTTATCAGTTCCACTGTACATTAATTAATTCTTTAAACATTAATTAATCATGAACAATTCCACATTAAACTGAACTGGCATCACATTCAAAATCAACTGCTCCATTTAAGATTCACATCACCTTTAAATTATAGTATCTCCATCCCCATGTACTTTCACCATTTAATCATACATTCATTAAAAAAATTACATTTCCATATTCCCAGGCTTTCTAGAAAAGCATCCAATGATTCTAAAAACAAAGGAGGCTCAACACGGTGAGTAGATATACTACCCGTCGAGTCTTTGCCGCCTATAGAAAGAGCATAGACCCATTCTCCCTCGAGAGGCTAAACACGGAAAGCACATGGCATACCCCACGCATCTTCGCCTCCTTCCGAAGATGGGTAGCAAGACCAGATGCCTTGAGTAGTGTGGAAAAGCAAATCAGATTAACATTCAATGAAAAACACAAGCATCCAACAACCACATCCATCCCATTCCATCACCCCGGGTGTCCTCCCCGACACCCACATGCATAAACTGATGCATCTCACCACTCTAGGCTTCATCTGCTGCCCCAACCACAAGGCCTCCATGACACCACATATCACAACAGCTATCCAGGATCACATCACAACACAAGCATCATGAAAACAACAGTCACAACCATGGGATCTTGACCCTTTTACAAACAAGAGTGTAAATCAGAACCCTTTTAGAAATTCCCACATAATATGTTCTTTAATGCACATTGAATTAGAAGATTTTTTATTCGTATGATCCAATTACGGGATACCTAATCAGTAAGCTATCACAATTAAATAACCATGATTACTTCCCTAATTTGATTATCCTCTAATTATAACAACTACAACAACGTCAATAACAAGATTAATTTATATACTTCTTTATCTTTATCCAATTAATTAACAATTAATTTTGGCTTTACGTTCATTATAAATTTCTATCATGAATGAACAAAAAATCAAAGAAATCCTAGATATCACTCTATCTAGAAAAACATGAGGCAAACCGTTATCACGGTATAAAGCAACAACATGCGATTAACCAATTATTTTAATCCAGTTCAAGTATTTAATTAGTTCAATTTCTTTGTGATACAAAGGACTAAATCATGCTAATTCTACGATTTCAAATATAAAATTAGAGAAGCCATGAATCCCCTACCTGGAAGAGTTATTGACATCCTTTATCCACACAACGGGTCACAATCCTCTTCTCACGACAACTGCATCCACTGGAGGATGCCACGGTATGATAGTACCAACCAACCCCATGAAAAACCCCATTAGAATCTTATAAATTACATGGTATAATAAGGAAGGGAGAAACAAGAGATGATGATGCCCAAAGGAACGACGATAAAACATACCTTATTGGGAAGATTGAAAGACACAGTTCGGTTGCATCCAAAACAGAGAAAAACCATTCCTAGGAGTAAAGATTGATTTTACAACTCCTACAGGAATGATTGAAAGGTTCTAGAGTCTCTTAGTTGAGAACAAAGGGAAAGAACAAGGGAGAATGATATCTCATCCCTTTTTAAGATTTAAGGGGGCGACGGTCTAAGATCCAGTTAATTCTCCATTAAAAACGGATCGCTTTAACCCATGAGTTTTACCAAGTAAATACATCCCAACCGTAGGAATAATTAATATAGGATTTATGTCCTTTGAAACGGCCTTAAGAGCCCTTAAAATAAGGCTTTAAATGTATTTTACGTCAAAGGAAACGTCAATAGGGGAAAAACTATAGGAATCTGGAAACACTGTTCACCCACTGTTACTGTACATGAAACTGATCTATCAGACCGATCTGTGAGACCGATCTGTCAGATCGATCTGTTAAACCGATCTGTGAGACCAATCTGTCAGTCCGATCTGTTAAAATGATCTGTCAGACCGATCTGTGAGACCGATCTGTCAGACCGATCTGTGAGAATGATCTGTGAGACTTATCTGTCAGACCGATCTGTGAAACCATCTGTCAGACCGAATTGCGAGACTGATCTGGCAGACCGATCTGTGAGACCGATCTGTGAGACTGACCTGTGTGACCGATCTGTCAGACCGATCTCTGAGACCGATCGGTGAGACCGATCTCTCAGACCGATCTGCGAGACCGATCTATGAGACTGATATGTGAGACCGATTTGTGAGACCAATCTGTGAGACCGATCTGTCAGACAGATCTGTGAGACTGATCTGTGAGACTGATCTCTGAGACCGTTCTTTGAGGCCGATCTGTCAGACCGATCTGTGAGACCGATCTGTGAGACCGATCTGTCAGACCGATCTGTTACTGTTCATAAAACTGGAAACACTGTTCAAAGAACTGGAAAATTGGCAGTGTTGGGGATAAGACCCCTTGACCTCCAGGAACACCTACAACACCAAAATTTCACAAAGTAATGGACCGGAGAGGTCCGAGCCATTACAACCCATTCTATAAGGGATACTGATATGGGCCTTGAACTAGAAATTAAGTCAACGGGGAATTCATTTTCTCTTTCTAGAGGATGTCTATGTAAATCCTCTTAAAACACATCAACATATTCATAAACAATATGTGCATCCTCTATTTGTACATTCCTCTCCTCAAACAATTTTTTGTTCACTCCCTTCTTCTGTAATAATTGAATTTAGTTGAGCTACTAGGGGTAGATCTAGATTGGAATTAGATGGTAATGTTTCTACTCTAAAGATAAGGTATTCCTAATCGTCATAAAAAAATCTGCATCCTCCTTCTTATTACAATAAATTTTTGCATCATGGTCCGAAATCAAATCCATACTGAGGATTATATCAAATTTAATCATGGGTATGAATATAATATCAGTAGCTAAAACATTTTTATATAAAATAATGCCAACTGATTGAAAAAAATGGTTGCAATGATTCTTCCCTTAAGAGTTTTGACTGAAAAATCCCCTGTTAAATCAAATTAGAAATATATAATTTTCAAAGAAAACTGGGAAGATATGAATGATAAAGATAATCTATAATCAAATAAAGCACTAGATAAATTTCATTAAATGATTAAATTACCAGCCACCACATCATTAGGAGCTTTCACCACATCTGTAATGATCGCAAAAGCATATCCTATCTCCCTTGTCCATTTCTAAGGTATGATTCTTTGGAGATTAGGACATTAATTTTCATTATTCCCCATTTTTCTACAATTTTTTCATTCATCATTGAAAACCTCTTTATTTCCCTTATAATCACGTGCATGGTGGCCATTTTCACCACAGTTGTAACAAAATCTCATTCCCTCTTGGAAAGTACCACGGTGTTTCTTCCCACATTTACTGTAGAATGAAATTAAACATTTCCCTTCTTCACATTATTTCTAATTACAATGTGTTCAATAGATCTCTTCTTCCCTTTCATTTCAATAAAGTCATAAGACATAGAGAATTCGTTTTCTACCTTGATATAAAATGAGACTATATCTTCATACGACTAGATGTATTGTGAGACTATTTCTCAACAAAGAAATGGTTTTATCCTATCAGAGAATCAATCAATGTTAATTCTTGGGTTACACATGTAATCTTTAGCATTCATTTCTATCCTTGTAATGTTAGCCTCATACTTTTGGAATTTCCCATCCCCCTTTTTCCTCAGACACAAAAATTATCTTTCCATATCTGCTCGATTTTCATGAGAAATTTATTTTTCTATGAAAAGATCATTAAACTCCCTCAATTCCATATTTGATATTTATTCAGCCTCCTTTGGTCTTTCAATTAATTTCCACCATTGATCTGCATCTCTTATGAGGCGATAAACTGCCATGAATAATTCATTCCTTTTTGCTACATCCCAAAGCATTAATTTTTTTTATAAGTAACTTTTCCAATTTTTATCTATGAATGGATTTGTAGTCCCATTGAATATTGTGGGTTGTTTCCTTATGAAGCGGTCTAATATTGATCTTCCACATTGTAGATTAGGCTGGTCCATAAGGGTATGGGTTTTGTTCATAAGTTGATTGAGAGGTCCCAGAATGGTTAAAAGTTGTTCAACACCAGTTTCATCAGTAGATACACTATAATTATATAGAGTAGGAGGGAAATCCATACATGGATTACGTGCATTGATATATTTTCCATTCCAACCACTAGGATCCATTTCTAAAAAATTGATATACTAAATTAGTTTATGAATCACAATTCATAATTCAAAACTTGTAAAATACCTATCATAAATTGAATACTTTATGCATATAATCTATAATCAAGAAAAAAAATTCTTTGAGAAACTATTTACACCTATATCAGTCATAATTGTTTGTAAAGATAATGTGATTTATCCTATTAATATCCCCCAGGAGTGTCGTAAATGATATTTCTATAAGGCCAATTGTTGTCCACCAATTCCTGTTTGAGTCTAGCTCAAAGTGGGGTTATTGGGTTTTACCTCTAGATACATCTGCTCCAGATTTTCCTCTACCAGCTCGTACCTAGACAGTGATGTATTTCATTGAAAGTTCACATAAATTATATGTTTCCAAAATTTTAGTATGTTCTTATATAATAGTCCTCGAAGTTTATATGAGGGTACTGTTCTATAATCAGTGTTCTTATAAATATAGTTTCCATTTTTTGTACAAAACTTTTCTAATAACAACTGTAATGCCCTGACCCTAGTTAGCTAGAGTCGGTGGATTATTACATAACATTTTCATGATCAAAAGAGATCATGTCTCTAAATACTTATTAGTTTAGCAACCTTGGAAGTACTAGATACATACATAAGATTTCAATTTAATTATAAAATAAAAAAACAACAACATTGTGTCCCCTTTGAACACCCTCATATCCCTTATCCTATTACTACATGTTAATCGTAATATATTTCTTCACATCCAGTGAAAATTAAATCATAAAGAATGGGGTGAGATCAGATTTTCAGTAAGTATAACAATATAAAGCAAGAGATCATATAAATAAATAAACATTTATGGAAATGTATAAGACTAAAACACAAGCCATTAAAAATTAAATATCAGTATAATACGAAAAAGATAAATAGAATAATTCAATTTACATTTTCACATGGAAATTTCACTAGCTGAATAATCACATGTAATATCAATAGATAATTTTATAATGATGCAATGCATAATTCCAGACATCATAACCACATTGTCCACGCCCCCTTCCAAGACTAAAACTTTGATATTGTCAAGGACTTGTTCCAGTACCCTAGTTTGTCTCCTAAGACCTATCGGTGCATAAAAGAGATATAGTGGGCTCCAACAATCACATACTACGTCTAATGCATTCCTGATACGAAAATGATGCAACATTACATAAACATTCATATTAAAACTGGCATATGGAATGTTATTACATTAAACTTAAACCACAAATGGTATAAAAATAATACATCCACATTAAAACATATCACAAGACCTTAAATACAATATGGAAGACTGTATAATAATAAATCAGCATAAAAAAAATTAAAATCTATCAAAGGATGTTGATATAGATGAAATCAAAAATATTTGAGGGAAATATCTCTGTCTATTTTGAAATCATTTAAAAGTGACATAAGTATAAAATAAAAAGATTATTTTGAATATATTCTTATATTCTTGTTAGGGAAGCTTCTATAGTGTTATAATGGAAGAAAATAGCAGCACCAACTGCATAAGTGAAAAAAACATTCTTACATTAATTTTTTGAAAAGGTCATAAAGTCCTTGTTTGGAAAATTATAAAAGGATTCAGTTCAAAAAAATTATAAAAAGTAAAAAAATGGTATAAATGAATTCAAGACATTTTCAAGGAAATAGTAAACGTGTTTTGGAATACATTTTTTTGAAACAAGGACGTGGATGATAATGAAATCCAAGAATATTTTTACATATAAACTTCCTCGGATAAATAAAGAGATTGTAAAAATAACCCTTACCATGAACGTTTCTTTAGTCAAGGGTACATTAACAATCTGTATAATATTTAAATCATTTTTATTAAATTACACATGAAAAATACATAAATATGATATCATATATGATATTCTAACATTTCATTATTAATAAGATTTCAGTAGTCTCATTATTCTGGGTGTAAACTGATTCATTTTTCATTACATGTTTAGTTACATTAGTCGCGTTTTTATAGATAGAATGTATTTCATTCATATCCATAATTATATTTAGGTCATAACCATTATTTATAATCATAAAAAGAAAATTATTCTTTAATGGTTACGATTGGGAGTGAATCTCATCGCATTCGTGGAAATAGGAATCTGTATGTAAGAAAGAGCGAAAATATCATTATAATATTGGTGAAATAGTATGTAATTAGATATAATATTATATATAAAAAATCATTAACATATTCTATTTATAATTTAAATCAATTATACTCACTATTATAAACATCCAAATAATGACGTGTGGAATAACAAACTTCACCACGACGTAGAGACGGTAGGTCGTACAAATGCACTTATGGGGATTTAGTCATTAATAAGATTGGTAAAATAATGAATATAGTTATACTATATTAATAATAATATCACAGTATGTAGAAGGTATTAGAGTTATTATTTTCCTATGGATACAACCGTGAAATAAGAAGTGGATTGAGAAAAGAACATTCAATTAGGTGATGAAGTTATTACTTATTTTTTGGGTTCTTCCATTTGATTTAAAAAAAGGGCCCCTTCGGTTTTCTTTATGATAAAATAGTGGTCTAGAGGTTTAATTGATTATATATGGGAGAATATGATTTCTAGGGTTTTCTAATTCAAAAGGAATTGGATGTGTGAATTTGAGATATGGTTATGTATATTTTTATAAGAGAGGAGAGGGGACTTTAGGAAGGGCTTGAAATATATATTTATTAAACAATTATATTTTGTTTCAAATGGCTCCCAAAAAAATTATTTTGAGGATAAGGTGGGGATGGGTATTAATCCTCTAAAATAATAGGTCTTAGACAAGTTTAGGTCATCATATTAATTTTATCATTAAGATTTAATTATTAGTTAAATTGTTTAACTTTTACCATGTCTTCTAGTATTTTTATATCACCTGGATAATAAATGTTCTATAAAATTCTAGGATTACCGAAAGTGGTAATTTATGAAATTTTTATCATTATATAAGTCCTTTGGTAAAACAATATATTTTTAGGAATACTATATCATTTAATCATATCATATTTTTTTTAAATACTCAATTATGTCAACTTTGACACTATTTAGTATTTTGTTTTTATGAATGTCAGAAAAAAATTATTACCACAAAAAAATAAATTAATTCAACCCTATTATGTCATATTAACAATGAAAATTCGTGTAATACTTTAAAATTTTCAATTAACATTTATTTTGATATTTATAATAGCAATTATTTTAATCATTAATTAATATGGTAATTACTGCATAATCATTGTGTCATACGTAAATTTAATTATTTAATGTCTAAAAATTATAAATGAAATACCTTTATGTTGGAATTTTTTTATATTTCTAGTGAATATTTATATTCGAATTTATCTTTTGTATATACATATATTGAAAATATATTTGTTATTAATCATTGAATTTAAAACATTTAAATTATCATTAAAAAATAATATTAAATGTCCTAATCTAATAAAAGTTAATAAAAAGGATAATATGTTAGTCCGAAGGTAGATTTTGGTATAAATACACATATCCAATAGAATTAGGACTTTTGTTATGGTAACAATAATATCATTTTTTCCTTTAATTTCATGATTAACATTTAACGGTGGTAAATAAAATTCTAAAGATACTATTCTCGAAAAAATATTTTGATCTTATTGAACCCAATTTTACATACTGATATCAACAGTGTCTCTCAAGTTTTTTAAATTAAATTCACAGAAGTGGTAAAATTATTTTTTATGAATATTTTTAAATGTGCATAGACGGTTGGTAAAAGACGTTAAAAATTCAATAAAATTTTATATATTTAATATTATTATAAAATGTCTCAAATGATTAAGATTTAAATAATTTAGGTATCATGTATACATTTTGTCTGGAAAATAAAATAAATTAAAATTAATTATTGTATAAATAAATATGGGTTTTAAACAATAACACATTGTTTTTCACTATTCATAAAAATTTTAATGTATTTTGAAAAATACCCAAAATTCACCCTAACATAATTTTGATATTTCGAATCCAAAAATGATGTCCGTTTTGAAAAATAAAATTTATAAAATTATCAAAAAGTGGGTAACTATTCATAACTGCTATTTTGATTTTCCATTGTGTGCAAGAACTCGATGTTGCGTACAATGCAAACTACTGCATTATTCAAAGAGATGCATAAAGTGGAAGCTTAGAGTGTTACAAAAAGGTTTTGGTGTGTCCAAAATGGTGGAATGAGGTTTTCCTTTTTTGTTAAAATAGTAAACACAGTCAACACATTATGGACAATTTTATATGAGGTTGCAACCAATTACAAATTACTTGTATATCATGAACCATGGTGTAATAGATGTAATGAGTTTCCAGTTCCCAAGAGTAGTGGAGAAGTATAAGGACGTCTTACAAGAAGATTTCCTAGAATTAACTCCCCAAAATTAGATATAATTTTATATTGATTTACACCCTCATATGAAAAAAAAATCATCTCCAGCATATCTGATGTCTTTTTTATAGATTTGTAATCTATGGGTTTAGTTGGAAGGCTTGTAGAGGAAGGGCATTGTGAGACACAATGTTTCCCCCTGGATTATTATATTCACCACATAAGAGATTTTTTTGTATTACATGCACTTGAACTAGGTTACCGTGAAGAAAAAGTATCCACTACCACGAATTAATGACCTCTTCAGTCATTTGATAAGGGCACGATGGTCCTCGAAGATTGATCTTCGATGAGGCTATCAACAGTTTCATGTGCTGGACAAGGATATAAAAAATACGACTTTTAGAAGACATTATATACTTTATATGTACATGGGTGTGACACCATAACCAAGTTACTAAGAGTCTCCACATTATTACGTAACATTGGAATGATCACAAGGGATGAAATCCCAAAAGACCGATCGGTTTAATAGCCTTGGAAGTACTGGATACATTCATAAGTTTTACATTACATCATGAAATAAAAACATCAACAACATTTTTCCCCTTTTCAACACACTAATATCTGTTGTCAATCCCTACATTTCAACCATAAAATACCTCTTCACACCCTGGAAAAAATAAAACATTAAAAGGGGTGAGATTATATGCTCACTAAGGATAAAAATATAGAGGATACTTTCAAAAATAATCATAAACATTTAGGGAAATGTATAAGACAAAAAAAGTCTTTTAAACTTAAACATCACCATAATATGAAAATGATAAAATAAAATAACTCCATTTACTTATTCGCATGCATATTCTACTAGTATAATAATCACAAGAAATATCAACAGCCACATTCATAATGATGGAATTCATAATTCAAGACTTCATAACCTCATAGTCAGGGCCATGTGTAAAGACTACAAATAAGATTTCTCTAAGGCCTTATGCAAAGATACTAGTCTTTCGGATTAGACCTACAGATGCATTGAAGAGATATAGAGGGCTCCACCAGTCACTTACTAGGTCCAATGCATTCTTCATATGAAAAGGTTTAAACATAACATAATCCTTTGTATTAAAACTAGAATAAAAAATGTCAATACTTTATCCATAAAACATGAATGGTGTAAAAATAACACATACAATGTAAATCATATCATAAAACATTCAATACAATATGGATGTTTTGTATCATAATAAATCAACATAAAAAATCTTAAAATCCACCAACGAATGTTGACATAGATAAAATCAAAATGTTTTTGGAGAAATATCACTTTCTATTTTGAAATAAATTAAAATTAGTATAATTTTAAAAGATAAATTTTCTCTTAAAAGTATTATTATAAGAATTTATGGTATGTTTTGATTATTATATAACATCTAAAAATAACCACACCCTCTTTATAAGTAAAAAAAATACATTCTTACATTAATTTTGTCGAAAAGGTTATGGAGTACCTTGTTTGGAAAATGATGGAAATATTCCTTTAAAAAATATATGTTCAAAGAAGGGTATAAATGAATTTATATTATATTATGGTAAAAATTAAAAATGTTTTGAGTTACATTTTTAGGAAACCTTGATGTGGATGATAAAGAAATCCATGTAGATACTTAAGTAAAAATAACCACAGAAAATAACGAGACTGTGAAATAAACCTTTACATTGTACTTTTCCTTGGGAAAGGGTGTGTTATTATGCTATATAATAGTTAAATTATTGTTATTAAATTATAAAATAACTATATACATAAATATTATATCATATTTGACCCTCTAATATTTCTTTTTTAATTATATTTCTGTAATATCGTTGTTTTGGGTGTTAACCGATTAGTTTTCCTTTATATTCTTTGAAATATAATCCATGTTTGTTATGGATAGCATGTATTTTATTCATAAACATTATGATATTATCTTCATAAAACTAATGATATTATCTTCAAAATCATTAATTTTAATCATAAAATGAAAATTATTCTTGAATTATTATGATGGGGAATGTATCTCATCGTGTTCGTAGAGACGGTAATCCGTTCGTACGCACGAGCGACAATATCATTATATTGAGGGTGAAATAATATGTAATTGTATGGTATATCATATATAATGAATCATTAACATGTTATATTTATTATTTACATCATTTATATTTATTATTATACCCATCCAAAATAATGAAGTGTTTGAATAACAAACTACCCCACAACGTGGAGACGGTAAGCCTTACGTACGCACGTATGGTGACTTTTTCATTTATAGGATAGTTAGAATAACAAATATGGTTCTACCATATTTATAAAAACATCAATGTATATAGAATATACTGGGGATATTATTTTGGAATAAAAACGACAATGAATGTGTAAGTGGAAGAAGAATAGATCTTGTGAGAGGTGATGAATTATATACCTCTTCTTCGGGTTCTTCATTTTGATTTGATCAAAAGGGGTCCATTGGATGAATTTTAGACTAATGGAAGGCCTCTACGATGATGGGAGGAAATTTGGGAGGATATTTGGGTAGGTTTTGGCTGATACAAATGGTTATGTAGGTGTAAAAATAAGATAAGGGGAAGTACCTCTTTATAAGAGTGGTGGGGGTCACTTTAGGAAAAGATTGAAATATTATTTTATCATAAAATCATTTTTGGCTTCTAATGGCCCAAAAATTATTTATGTAAATGATAAGGTGGGTATGGGTCAAAAACCACTAAAAAGGGTTTTAGACAATTTTATGTCACCATATTAACCATATATTTTATATTTAACTCTTAGTTAAATCGTTTTTCAATAACCATGTCTGTTTGTATTTTTATATTATATGGTTAATAAACATACAATAAAAAGACAAGAGAACACCAAGTTGTTAATTATTAATAAATATATTCTTATCTATGTTTTTTGGTCGAAACGTATATTTTTAATAATATTATATCAATTAATAATATAATATTTTTTTTTAACTCAATTATGTCAAGTTTCACACTATTTACTATTTGGTTTTTGTGAAAATCATAACAACATGATTATATCAAAAATACTTTATTCAACCCTAAAATGTAATATTGACCTAGAAAATTAGTTTAAATCATAAAAAGTCTCCAATTACATTTATTTGGATATTTATACTATCAATTATTTTAATAATTCATTAATAAGGTAATTACTGCAAGATCATTGTGTAAAAAAATAATTTAAAAAATTTAACGTCTAAAAATTATAAATCAAATACCATTAAGTATGAAATAATTTTATATTTCTAATTAATATTTATATTCAAATTTATATTCTCTATAATCATATATTAAAAATGGGTTATTTATTAAACTTTTAATTTAAATCTTTTAACTCTTCATTAAATAAAATAATAATAAATTTCCTAATATAATCCAAGTTGACCAATAGGGATCATATGTTATTACTAAGGATATTTTTGTTTGAATTACTCTTATCCAATTGAATTAGGACATTTTTTAGGGTAATTAAGATATCGTTTTTACAATTAATAACCCCATTTACTTGTAGTCGTGGTAAACAAAATTCAAATATTACTATTCACCAAAAATTATTTTCATGATATTGAACCACATTTTACTTACTAATATCAACCGTATCTCTCGGATTTTTTAAATTCAACTCACAGAAGTGGTAAAATTATGTGTTATACAAATTTTCAAATGCTCCTAGGTGTTGGGTAAAAGAATATAACAAGTTCAATAAAATTTTTATATATCTAAACATATTATAAAATGACTCTAATGAATTAAGTTGAACATATATAGTTATAATGTATCTCTTGTGACCAAAATAAATTTAAATAAAATAAATAATTATTTAAATAAAAAATTTGGTTTTAACAAATAATGTAGTGTTTTACACTCTTCATAAAAAATAGAATGTTTTCATAAAAATACAAAAATTCTCCATAAGATAATTTTGATATTTAGATTTCAAAAATGTTGTCCATTTTGAAAAATAAAATTTATTACATTTCCAAAGGTGGGTATTACTATTCATAATGGCTTGTTTGATTGGTCGTGGTGTGATAGAGTCTCGATGTTTCTTACAATGCATGCTATTGCATTATTCAAACAGAAACGTACTGTGGATGCTTAGGGTGTTATAATGGGGATTCCCTTTGGTGTGAGGAATTCCCCAACAGTGTTCATGGGACTAATGAACTGGATATTTTAGCCTTATTTTTACCAGTTCATGGTATTCTTCATCATATATATTGTTGTATACTTGTTGTCTAGGGAGGATCACACGAGACACTAAATGATGGTCCTAGACATGTTCCCAGAGCACCATATTTTTGGGAAACTCTCAAAGTTATTGTTCTGGATTCAGTCAATCCACATTCTAGGACATGTTATCTCAATGGATGGAGTGGTAGTGGACTCATCCAAAGTCGAGGCTGTGCTAGCATTGGATCCACATTAGAGAATGAAAGTGGTGTGGAGCTTCCTAATTCTTGTAGAATATAAATATAGATTCATACATTATTTTTCTAGGATATCACCACCTAAGAATACTTTTAATCAAAATGGTTATCATTTGATATGGACAGAATAGTGCAAGCTAAATTTCCAGTAGTCGAGTCACATTTTGACGAGAACTTCAATCATGAGATTTCTGATGGTGGGTGTGGAGCAAATAGTGTTTTGTGAGGAATTGGGGACATGGATTGGTTGTGTCTTCTTGAAGAGTCGTGATTTAATTTCCTATGGTTACAACATGTTGAGAAAACTTGAGAAGAACTATGTGACCCACAATCTAGAGTAAGCAGCGATAGTATTCATACTAATGTTGTCACAACAATACCTAATGGGAAAGAAGCTTATCATCTACACTAATAACAAAATTATCATGTAAATCATCTGTTATATGGATTTGAACATCATATAGATGTGATGGATAAATATCCTTCAAGACTATGACATTGAGACTTTCTATACTCCTAAAAGGGGCAATGTTGTGGAAGATTCTATTAGCAGGAGATCTGGTTTGATGTTGCTGAACATGGAATCAGAGCAATTCACCTTCTGGTAGATATACATTGTGGATAGAGATTGATCATATTTCCTCTATTTGATGGTTTTTACCATACTATTATTATAGTAGTTCAGGGAGGAACATATTTCATATTATGTATGTGGGACCCTAGCCACTCAATTGTCTATAGGGAATGCTTATAATGGATATTTAATAGTGGAGAGCACGTCATTATATTTGGATGGTGTGCAGTTATACCATTGGCACTGCAGGATGAGGTTTTTAAAGAGTTTCACCCATCCCATTTGGTAGTGCATCTAGGTGGGTGATGATTTACCAGGACATCTAATGCTAGTTTTGGTGTCCTAGTATGAAAGAGGTAGTAGTTAATCTCATTTCATGATGCCTTAGTTGTCAGAAAGAGAAGGATAATAACCAGGTTCGAGTGGGTTTATCCCAACCCCTTGAGGTATCAAAATTAATGTGTGATGGTATGTAGATTCACTTTATGTGTGTTCTATTACGTATGTTTTGGGGACATGATTACATATGGGTGATCATTGACTGACTCACTAATTTTTCTCACCTCCTCGCTATTATAGAGCAGAGTTCACTAAGAAGTATGGGAAACCACTACGTGAATGAGATATTTTGATTCCATGGAGTCCCATAAAGGATATATTCATGTCATGATTCTCTCATTAAATCATATTTCTGTTAGTAATTATCGGAAAATTTTGGGACACAATTAATCCTGGGCACATCATTCCACCAACAAAAAGATGACCCTGATGAAGAGGACCATTTAGGTTCTAGAGGACATGTTACAGGCCAATATGTGGGATTTCATATGATTTTTAGAGGATAACCTACCACTGGTAGATTTTTCATAATAAAATAGCTATCAATCCACCTTTGGTATGTCACAATAGATGTCTTATTAGGGAAACCTTACAGGTCACTATATTGTTGAACTGACATAGGAGAGTCAGTACGCATGGGTCAAAAAATGGTACATGGTACTAAAGAGAATGGGAAGATCATCTAGAAGTATATGGGGACTACACAAGACATTATAAGTCATATGATGGTAGGAGACTCATGCCCTTAGTATTTGATTATAGAGACGATGTGTTCCATCAAGTCTTTCCTCATTACAGATTATGGGGATTTGGCATATATGTGATGTTATCTCTAATGTTCATTGAATAATTTCTAGATAACGCATATAGGTGATGGGGTGGAATACCACAAGGATATACAACTAATGTTATATTGGGAACAAGACTTTTTCAACAGTTCAGAGTAGAGGAAGTGCGTGTATGACCAATCACATGTCATCAACATTGGATAGTTGGATGTTGAGGTTGGAGCGACTTTTGTTGAGTACCCCGTGAAGATTGAGGATCCTCAAGGGAGGATCCTTCTAGGGTTATCAGCTCCTTTGGCCCATTTCTAGTTGTACTATGGGAATCTCAAGGATATCAAATGGGGGTTGGAATCTAAGATTCGTTCTCAGTACCCTAAATTTTTTAGTTGCATCTTTTTGTATTTCAAGGATGTAAAGACCCTAGGTGGGGTGAATGAATTATCTCATATTTTCCATGTATTATTTTTATAATCAATATATATTAAATTCGATATTAGTTTCTAATATGGCATGTGTTTCGGAGGCCCAGTTTTCTGAGAACAATTTTTTAAAAATCGTAATCTTTTAATAGCATGCACATGATGTTTTCTAGAAAAATTATAATAACACATAAATGGATTTTTGTATAAATAATATAAGGAAACCATTGAGATAAGAGTAGTGTCATTACCATAGGTAAGACCTAATATTGGTCGGTGTAGGTCTTCTTTTGAAAAATAGGAAAATGACTTCTCAATCATTAAATAATATTTAAAAAAAGTTGGGTTGATGCGATGAAAGTTTCTCCTATAAATGTATGGTTATAGAATTTTCTTATGGTTGGATACTCCAACCCTAGATACTGAGTAAACTATTGGAAATCCTTTCTGATGAACCATGAAGGGTTGAGCAGATCATTTCTCATCATGCTAACAGAGTTGGAGGATCTCATCAATAATAATAAAAACTATTCTACATCAACGATCAATCCAAACACTAGGTTGGATATTAGTAATAAGATTTTGCATCCCATTATTTTTCTAGGATGAATGTTCTTCAGTTCAACAAATAATAATAGATATGAGCATCATAGGTAGAATTAAATGGATTGAATTGATTTTCGATCTTCATTCTTTATTACAACTATCATGGATTGAGGACAGAACGAACAATAGGGAAAGGTTCATTCCTAATTTTTCTTCATTTTTTTCGTCCCATATTCTTCATGTTCTTCACCACTAGACATTTGTGGCCATTGTTTGGCATACTGGGTGGCTAAAAATTTAATCAGACACTCGGATATAAGGAAGCCCGGTATGAGAGGCTGAATTTTTAAATATTAAGATTCGGGGAGCCTAGATCACTAATCGTATTAATTTTTGGGCATTGTAGGTGGCTCAGTTGTCTATATAAGGGACAACAAGAATAGTGGTCTGGTGAGGTGGCATGATGTGGTTTGGAATCTAGAGGAAACATTCATGTATGTTGATCTCTACGTTGTGTGACGTAGAATCAAGTTCCATGTGACAGAGGTGATCCACAGATGTGGTAAGAATTCGTGTCCAGTGATGGTGGCCACAGAATGTGGAGGTTCCACGGGACGTGGTAGCATCAGACATGACATTTAATATTTCTGGTGACTACGTTGACCATTACATAAAGATAACATGTGAGAATGAAGGTACATGGAAGACTGGTCTGACCTAGGTGGAGGGTTCTGGCATAAGAGGAGTGTTCTTTGTTTTACTTGACAAATTAAAATAATCGACCCATCATATCGGTCCAGAGCTAGGTCAAACCCGAGTCAGACATCTGGTTTACCCTTGGATGTTTCATGTTATACCACCACAATAAATCACGATTATGTGGGTAACACACATCATGGTGGTTGACCATGAATTTATTCCATGTCCTAGGGATCCCCCCTCCTTCAACACAATGGGTGTAACTACCACACACCATGTAATCCCTTTTAACATGGATTGATTCTCTCATCCTCTTATAATGGAAAATTTATATTAGGGGTCATTCCCTTTATTCTTTCCCAAAGGATGGTCAGTATCATTTCCTAATCATAGGAATGTGATCCCTTCAGTATGACTTATAGGTCTGAGTTATTGGAATTCCCTGATAGGCTTTGTGTGGGATCCTCTATTCATCTACATTCCCTAGGATAAGTCTTTGTTATTTACAAGACAATTCCTAGAAGATTTTTACCCTCTTCAAAATGGGTTAATCCATATGGATATTATCAACCCATTTCCCTTGATTTGATCTTCATCTATGGATTGTATCTCTCCATTTAGGTACATAAATGTATTTATCCATGCCACGACTATTCCTGACAAACAGTACTTGTCAGACGGACATCGTAAGGGCTATCAGACATTAGAGTGTGTTCTCTTAGATGAGTGAGTCATGGAATCATTAGACTAAATCCCTAGTGATGGGATGTAGTGGTTATGAATTACCATATATTATGTGTCATAAATTGTGTATGTATAGACATTTTTACTATATTCTTGGTAGACATATACTTAATTATTTATTATTATACCTAGGATTTTGGTTTTTTTGTAGTTTTCAGGGTGTCCTTCTGAGTATTGATATACTCACCTCTGAACGTAATTTTTACTCATGTGTCATGTTTGGTGTAAATAAGAAATATTTTGAATGATTCTGTGGTGGACCAGGACCAGACATTGCATTGTGAGGTCAGATAGGTTGAGGTGTTCCTACATCATCATATAGCAGTTCAATACCATTGATTATAGGTTATACTTTTTTTAAAGACACTTTTTGGTGGGAATTTATTTTGGTCCAGTTTACTTTTTAGTATTTTCATTGGTTTACTCTAGTTGTGGGATATAATGATTTGAATTAATATTTTTACATTTTATTTTTACATTTCAAAATTTGTGTCTTAGAGATGTGTGTGTGAATATGGGAACATTAGGATAATTCCTCTCATTTGTATTATATGCCTATGTAGTTCTAGTCACTATCCCACATTCTATATGACAAAATCTTGTGGTATTCATAGAATGGGCCCCTCTAGAATCGGTTGTGAAATTATATATATATATATTTTTTCATTCACTGATTAGGGAATCAGGAAATAATATATAAATAACTTTTTCTAAAATTTATTGGACATTAGTAAAAAAATTTATGAATTATATATAAATATTTTTTGTTTGAATTGGATTAAGAACCTGGGAAACCTCATTTACATGTTTAGAAAATCCAATGTAAATGGTATTGGGATATTTCTATCTAGTTATGTTTTGATTCCCCGACCAAAGAATCAATATTTTTGTAAGTCATTCATCCATACCTAATGGTTGGGATGAAATGGTAATACGTTTTATACTAGTTATGTTCAATTTCAAAAAAAAACATTCACTGATAGGAAACCATATCATTAGTTACAGTCATCTCATTCTTCTATGTTTAATGTTTTATAAATTTTTAGATTCTTATCATTTCAATATACCCAATTTAATTTATAAGAGAACTATATTTTGTGTCCGTTCATTTTACAAAATTTTAAAAGAACATTTTTTCACATTTTATTTCAATATATCATTCTTTTTTTAAAAAATAGGAAGTGAATGTAACACATGGTTGTATCCTATTGGCATTTTTATTCCCACAACCTATATAGAGTTTATGTTGTGTGTAGACCTTGTTTTATTTCACACTATTAAAAGTAAGGAATGTCTTGAAGGTGGTGGTTTTCCATAGTATATTTTTCTGGTTCTATAGAGGCTACATAGAGGTATGATCTCACATGTATTATATATATGGGTAGATACAATATTTTTTCATTTTCTTATTAGTATTTATCTTATATATACACATGTCATATTGAATTTTTGGCTTCACATCCTATCCCCTTTCATTTTTATTTCTCTGGATGTACACACACACACAATAACAAACACACACATATGCATATATCAATTATTTATATTCCAATGTTATGTTTATTATTTTCTATTATTATACTTGGAATTATTCTATTTTCTCCTGTTGCTTCTTATTATTTATCAATTAGATTGGATGACTAACCAATGTATTGGGAGGTCATGTTGAGTCCTTAGTTAGGACTGTGCATTATATTATTGTGGAAAAAATTCCAAAAGAGTGTTATTTATTCCCATGATTTGGATAGCAACCTATGATTATTAGGAGTTCCCCTCTGGGTGGGCCACCAACCCTGTTACAAGAATAAGGTAGGGGTATCCCAATTTTTTCATGAAAAAATCTATAAAAATAAATTATATGATGGTTTTGTTTTTTATTTTCTTATGTTCTAGATTTAATGTAATTGAAATTGATGTTATTAATATTTATTTATTATGGTCTATTAAAACAAAAAAAAACACTAACAACATCAATTGATTTTTTGGAATATAATTTTTTTGAGAGGACCATTTTGGGATATGTTCAACAATGAGTGGGGGTGAATCAGTGTATTTTTCAAAGTTAGCGAATCATTCTCTCAATTCCCCTCAACAGTAAATTTATCTTATGTAATGTGATGATTCATTTTCTCACTATATGTATTAATATTATTATATTTCCTTTCAATAAACTCATCAAAATAAAAACACAAGAGACATGATGATTTAAAATCTTCACCGTTCAAAACCAAAGGCTGGAGCTTGGTGTGGACAAGATTCCTCCAAGATTAATGATTTGATAGTATAAACATATGAATTCAGTTTGGAAGGTATTTTCTGTGTATTCATTATAGTCACATCCCTCAATCCACAAAATTTCACTGATTCATTACCTTCATCTTATTAATGTTCTATAAGTACGAATAATAATAAAAATGTGTAATACCAATTTAGAATCTTTTTATATTGTTGAAATGATTCTTAGAACCTATTAAAAATATTCATTATATTATACTGTAGTATTCAATGAATTTTACAAATTATTTTTATTGTAAAAAACCACATCACACTTAATTTCAAAAATGAATATAAAATGAAGATCTTCCTATCATTGATTGCAATACTTCTTATTGATTTTAAATGTACAATATATTTTAGTACAACAATTGTTCTTCCTCTCCACTCGTATTATCACTCCTCATCACATGAACTACTTTTTACTACATTTCCTCACTAATATTGACATTTATAATATATATATAAATATATAAATACACAAAATGAAATGTAATAAAATGTTTCTATAATGTTTCATAGATATACCGTGTATACTATGATGAGTCACTCCCAGACATATTATTCTCATAACCTTCCATCCAGTGATAAAAATATTATTAAAAATGGAAAAAATACCACTGATATCAGCTAGATATAATGTATTGGAAAGAATGTGCATTAGCTCTAAAAAGGACCATAAAATATTCTGAAAGGGATCCCATTCTAATGAAACAAATAAAATGATTGAACATGGAGGAACAAAGTGACAGAAAATGAATAACATTGTATTCCATGTGTGATTAATTTTTACCCGATTTAAATTGATGCATCTACATATGTGAATGTGATACAAGAAAGTAAAATTGATAGTTAGTTTCCCTTATAAAATTTGTCGAATAATATAACACTATGACTCCCACTAGAAATGTAAACTACCTCAGGAGTGAAACATTTCCAAACAACTATTGATGGCACAATATTTTTTTAATATAGAGTCCCTTGATCTATATAAACTATTGAACAATATTACCATCAACCCACTAGAATCAAGATCCACCCTTTGCCCGCATCACATGTAACGGAGGATCATAAATCCATCCACATTATGATGGAGGTCACTAATAGGAGGATCCCAAGAGTACCATATCCCTTGAAAATAATGGTTCTGAATAGAAAATAATACTCTTTTCCCATCAGTGAATTTTTTCATGTCAAGGGAGAGATCTAAAAAATTGAATATATAGACATGATTGTCCACAAGAAATCTAAACCGACTGATCATGGACATAAAAGAGATAGGAATTCCATCATGTCTAACATTGATTCAAGAATTCCAAATACACCAACAACCAGATGCTATTAATGTTCCTCATGTTTTTTGCTCATAGTTACTAAATATTGTAGTATGAAACATGAAGTGAAGGAAATTAATTATATTGTACCCATGAAACACATGATAGAATAATTTTACAAATCCATTTCACACAATTATTTTCCACCCTTATTCTATGAAATAGTAACAGTTACTTTATCGATGGGTTTTTGACAGTATTTGGATTTGGAAGCAAGTAATACCCCCATATGCATGAACTACACATCTATTGAGATGGTGTTATTTTAAATATTTAATGAAAGAAAAATATACATATTTGGAATTTTATTTAACTAAAGGGTTCCTCCCCATTAAACAATGGAATGCTTTCTATGAATAACATAATGATAAGATTTTATAAATAGGTTTCCCAATATAACAATAGTGAAAATGAATTTATTTAGGTTTGAGGAAAAATTGATGTTAATGAGGATGTTGAGTTGATGTTGGATGAGGAATGAATGTATGATAAATGGAAATATACATTCTTGATTTAAAGAGATGTCCTATTTTAGGAACTATAGCATGTTGATCATGGTTATTTCCCTTTTATGATTCCGAAAGTTGAGTGTTTATGTTTTTTTATGTTTTTTCACAAGTGGAGATGAATATTAGGGTTATGCATGAAATGAATCTCCCAAAAACATAATATTATTCCATCTTCAATTCCTGATACAATCTATATATTGTTTTTAATGAAACTCATTTAATGAGTTTTGTATTCTACGACCTTGTAAGTTAGATTATCTTTACGCCATAGTTTGATTCCCACTACAATCCTTTGGCTCATACCTCTATCCCTAATCATCTTTTTCATCATGTCCCATGAGGCCCATTTCCACCTACCTTTAGCATGAGAGTCCAATATGAATTACTATATCGTATTCTCAATGTTGTTAATGGAATTTTGTCTCAAATTTAAGGATAGAGAGTATGTCCATGTATATAGTTGTAAAAGTTTTTTTAGAAGGATAATTCATCCACCAAAAAAGAAAAATAAACTCTTCTAGTTGATAATTTTATTTGTAATTTTTCAACTCACGCATCAAAATAGTATATGTGGTTCCTATATGGGGATAATATATTGGTACTACATATGAATGTTTCTTCCTTGCAAAACCATGCTCTCTGGCATTTTTTCCTATATAATTTCGAGAATTATTTTTTAAATGATTACATTTATATTCATAGAATTAATTATATTACCAATCCCATTTCAATATTAATCTAAAATATTATTAAGACCATGGATTGATATTATATATCCATTTTTAAAAAACACAATGTCTTCACTAATGAGTCTGTGTGAGACACCATTTAGGTCAGACCTATACCAAAGGGGGGAGTGTGTAACTGTTGGATGTTATTTTAGAAGGATATATAATGATGGAGTATTTAATAAAGGAATCCATTGGATATTGGATCCCCCACATCTCAACTAATTGAAATATTTGAATAGTTAATATTTGGTTCCTACAATATAAATCGGTAAACTCAAAGAGAAATAGTCTCTAATGAATAGTTTGATAACTTGTACAGTAAAACCCAGACAATTAATCCCTAAGATGATCAACCCTACCCCAATCATATCATATTATTGATCCATGATGATTATTAATTCTATGATCAATATGGAAATAATTCTACAAATGTAATCAGTTATTTCATGAAATAGGTAAATGGATTCCTGATATGACATGTATCACATAAAGCATTATTGTTCATTAGAAAACTATTAGGGGATATTATTCAAGGGCCATATTTTAATAATACTAGAAATGGCCACGTAGTAGAAATTATATAAACTAAGGGGTCCACATTCTCGTGTATGTGAATGATCATATCTTTCTCGGATAATCATCATTGTATAAGCATAGTCAACCTATTGAAGGCCGCCTCCCAAGAAGAAATATTGATTGGATTTAATGAGATGTCTCTTTACAAAGTCCTAAGAGGTTGATTAGAATGATTCTAGGATTAAATCCGAATTATATGAGCACTCATGGTTAAATGACTTGATGCTATCGAAAATATTAATCTCTTTTGAATGGTTAAGAAATAACACTTTATTTTAATTATAAATGACATGGGGAATTGATACTAAAAATCTAGCATGCCCCTGGGGATAATTGTCCAACATGAGAGGAATAGTTACCAAAAAAATATTTTTATAATGGGAATCAGCCATACCACCCAACATTTAAATATCATTGGTGAAAAATAAAATGTCCATAATAATATAAAAGATCGAGGATCGGTTTGTTTCTTTGATAAGGTCATAAAAATTATTGTTTTTATCCCCTTTCATAAACCATGTAGATATAGACTATTTTGAAACAATATTCTATTATACCATGATTATATACAAATGATTATTATATTTTATGATGATTGTACAGAAAATATTATCATCTAACATTTTATTATGATAATTTCATCTCACATGATATCAGCTTTAATGTAGACTTAGTCAAGGTAGAATGAAGGATTATTTTTGTACCAGGTTTAAAGATATTTTTTGAGATTCTATAGCTTGTTTTGGAATAAAAAAACTAAGATGTCTTATATGGGGTTTTCTAGAACATCCATGACTAGAGAGGATAGTTTTTATCATATTCCATCCCGATAGATTACATGAAATAATCATAACACGTTGTTCTATAAGGAAAACTAATGATAATGGGTGAGTGGTCTGAGATGGACTATACATGCAGATCTACTCTCACATTTGGATATGAAAATATAAAATAGATGTTAGTGATTAAAAAGTTGTTTTAGAAACGTGTATTTCTACAACCACCACATTTATTGAACCTGATAAATAAATTTAATATAAAACACAAACCAAAGATCCAAATATGTGATTTAACTAATGAAAAATTGTAGTGGAACATTTTTGAAAGGATTCTCCATCCATTTTCCTATGAGGTATCCATAATGGATTTCATGCCACCACAAATAAAGTAATCAAGGTACTAAATTTTAATATGACATACAGTTTCAAATGGATTATCTACCTCAAATGTCACACATGGAATAAAATATAGATTTGAAGAAGCATGAATTACTTGAACAAACCATGGTTAATACATGTTTGTTATAGATTTTATTCTTTTTTACTATAAGTGGATAATTTTAAAAAAACCATATGTGATTATTAGATGAATACACTTGAATGAAATATTTTATCACCAAATTATTATAGAAAACCAAAATCACATATGGATTTTTTTTGGTATTCGGGACCACAACCAAGGGTTCCATGGGGCATGGGATCATAATTAAGAGAATTTCATTATTCTCCATGGTTCTAAATACCCATGAATTATAGATATTTATAGTTATTATTTAATGATGATATGGAAATATTTGTCCCTTGGAATAAAATAGATCCTTGATAGAGATGAAAGAGAGTCCATCTCATGTTTAATGTATGATCTGTTGTTGACACTAATTGATGGAGAGATAAGGGCTATGATAATTTGGAAATGATTGTCGTAAATATATAATAATACCTTGTATAATTCATATGAGGGGAGGGTAGATTTTTTTGGGGAACATGAAAAGATATAATGTTGGTATTTGATCACCAAACTTCCCACACAGGTGAATCCTATTGGATATTGGTGAGGGAGTGAGAGAAGATGAACTTGAGGTGTGAGGGACCAGCCCCAAAATCTACAACCGTAAATTTAGGAAAGGTAAAACCTTTCAATTAGGTAAAATCATTGGGTGTCAAGATTTAGTGGATAATTATATTTCTATTTTCATAACAAAAGAAATTTTAGATGGAGGTGGAGGGATGAAATCCATGATAGGCTTAACACTAAGAGATAAACTTGAATGAACTGAACAAGTATTACAAGTGGATTATGGGGATGGAGATGTAAATGGAATAATAGGATCTTTACAAAGTGTACCCATATTAGTGTGAACCATTCAACATACTGAAAGGCGATCCCCTGATAAAGTATGGATCAGTAGAACCAAATACGAGAGGGGTAAGAAATGAGATACTATAAAGAGTCAATTTCATATTCATGAAGAGGAATTTATGTCTGAAATAGATTAGAAGGATCCAATTACAATCATTGTAATACCATATAGAATCATGAAATATTATGGATAACACTTCCTCATTGTGGAATGTTCTATTGGAATCACCTATTCCATAGATAAATGAAACATTTCGAAAATGTACAGGAAGACCGAGTAGGTTTAACCACACTACCACCTAGGATAATTCACACCATTATTGGTCATCAATTGACATGTGATGGAGATTTAAAAAACATAGTCCAATCAATTGGGTGCTCTATGACCTAAAAATCACAATATAATCTATAGAATGAATAACAACAAAAATATTTCTTATTTGGAATTAAGACCATGTCCAAATATTTTAATGCCCATAAAATGAAAAAGATGAAAATATAGTAAATAAGGTGTCTTATATGCACTAAATCTATCCACCAGTGTACATTTGGGATTCTACAACTGATTCAAATTAAAAATAATAATAAATCAAGTATATGTGATCAATCAACAATGCACAATTTATTTTCCATCAAATCAACCATTAAAAACTATGTAGGGGATGGATACTGAGATATAAAAGGTGTAACGCCCGAACCCAGTTACCCAGAGTCAGTGCATTATTACATAACATTGGCATGATAAAAGGAATCAAGTCCCGAAGGACCGATCTGTTTAGTAGTATTTGAAAATTGATTACATACATGAATATTAATTTACACTTTATAACATACAACACAACATAAATAATCCTTTATGAACTCCATAATTCCTTTTTCTTAACCCTACAAATCAATCACAATACAGTTCTTATAATCCTGGGAAAAATAAAGCACAGAAAGGGGTGAGGTTAGATGCTCAGTAAAGATAACAATATAGCGGAAACTTTCATAAATAAGCATAAACATATATAGAAATGTATAAGAATAAAACAAATGCCTTTTAAACGAAAACTTCCGCATTAAATGGAAAAGATAAAATAAATAATTCTATTTACATATTCTCATGAATATTCTACTAATCAAATAACCACATTAAATATAAATAAAAACATTCATAAGAAAGGAATGAATAATGCTAGACTTCATAACCACACAGTCAAGGCCTTATGCCAAGACACTAGCTTGTATCATGAGACCTACTGATGCATCGAAGATCTTTATTGTGCTAACCCATCGCTTACTCAGTCTAATTCATTTCTCATATGAAAAGGATTAAACATAACATAAACATTCATATTAAAACAAGAATATGAAATATCAACAGTTTATTCATAAACTATAAATGGTATAAAAATAACCTATCCATAGTAAAAAATATCACAAAATCATCAATAAAATAGGGATGATTTGTATCATAAAAAATCAACCTTGATCAAGAATAATATCTCATAAATCATGTTGACATAGTTGAAAATCTTCAGTAAAAATATTTGAGAGAAATATATATTTTTTCATGAAATCATTTAAAAGTCACATAATTTATAAACAGAGTCATTCAAAAGATAGTTTTGAATCAATTTGTCTCATTCCACTTTGAAACATTTAAATGGAATTAATATTTTAAAACATTCATGTTCATATAAATAAATCCTTAAAACCATTTTGAATACATGGACATTAATGAGAACGGTTTATAAGAATAAATCATTAAAACATTTAAAATGATGTTTTAGTAAAAAATTTCTCTAAAATAGTATCCCATAGAAAAATCTTTTATGAAACATTGAAATGGATATTAAATATTCCCTAGAAAATACTTACGTAAAAACAATCTCAGACAATAAAGAGATTGTGAAATTAACACTTACCTTGCACTTTCCTCTAGTCGAGGGTACGTTTAACCTCATGTATAATGAACATAGAATGTAATTAAATTATAAAAGAACCATATTGATATTAATTATATCATAAATGATTCATTTATGATAGTATAATATCCATTTAATAATTATTTCCTTGTAAATAAACATTTCAGGTAAAAATCTCTTTGTCGTATGCATTTTAACTTGTTATTCTTTATCGTATAACTTATATCTTGATTTAAATAATTCTAGAATATAAAACAAGATTTATATATCATATATATTTATTTAGAATATAAATATGTATAATAGATATGTATATGAAATGGAAAACACCGTTTATGGTGACGGTAGGTCGTACGAACGCATAAACATTGATTCCGTTTTAATATCATATTGAATAGAAGTAAGTGAATAAGATATATGAAATTATATATATATATATCAAGTAGAATTAGTATTTCATATCTTACATAATTATTAATAATATATATTTTTATAGTCATCGCTGACTGGTGAATGTGGAAATGAATCTCATCACGTCGTGGAGACGGTAATCCGTACGCACGCTCAAGCGACAATATCATTATATTGATGGTGAAATTGTATGTAATTAGATGGTATATCATAAATAACAAATCATTAACATTTTATATTTTAAGAACCCATTTTTTCTGTGGATGTCTTTGGAATATTCCTGATGATATTTCTGGGCAGCGCCTTCAAACGTCATACGAATCCGATCCCCAGAGTGGCCGGAATTAAATTTTCAGTGCGTTCACACTGGAAACGCCAAATAAATGAGATAACTCCTAAACTGTGTTTTATATTATAGATCCGAGTGTACGGATGGGTCTGAAATGGGGTGTTTACCCTAGGAACGAAATAAAACATGTCGGTGCGGGATGTTTGAACCCCTCTCCCGCTCCCTGAACGTTAATCGGAAAAATTAATTAATTAATAAATTAATTTAATGGTTAAACTCCAGTATCTATTAAACGGTGTCCCATATTGGAAAAGGGAGGGCACCAATGAGTTTTGAATGTGTCGTTTACCTTAGGAGAGGTATAAGTTTTGCTGGCGCGAGCCGTCTATGAAAATTGGCCCCAGGGGTGTTTTCGTAATTTGGCGGCCTCGGGCGGTAAGTTTAAAAACATTTGAACGGGGTCTCGGATTAAAATTCTAATACCACCATTGTTCTCGGGAGATGGTGTTTTCCCTAGGGGAGGATTAACCTTGACCACGTCGAGAGTTTCGGATGCGGGCAAATTTTGAGGTTTTAAATTAATTAAGAATTTAATTAGTTGTTTTTCTTTAAATATGCCCTCACCCCCACTCCACCAGTTTTCCCAATTCTCTGGCGGAAGGAAAACAAAAAGGAATATCAAGCCCCTCATACCATCTTCCATCCTCTCCACATTGTGGCAGCCAACGGATCGTTGTGAAGCTTCGGGCGAAGCCCCGCGAGGTAGGATCTTGCTCGTCTTTGTTTTCCCGCACACTTTCGCACAAAATTTTGGTTGTCAAAATGCTGATTTGTTTTTGAGAAAATATCTTACCCCAATAGTTATTATTGTGATATTTCCATCACATTTTATGGATTCTAAATCCTAGTTACGAGTGAACCGCAATCGATCGTCGAAGATCGGGTGTTGAAGGGGGTTTCAGGCGGTTTTGGGGCGGCCCGGCTCGATGGAGGCCGCAACGCGGCTCGGGCGAGGCGCCTCAGGCAGGTGTCGGCCAGTTGGAGCGAGTTTTAGGGGAGCACCCATGGGGCATGCACGGCGGCTAGCTCTTAGGCTTTGGCACAACTGGCTTCACGGTGGGCGAGTGCGGTGGGGTTGGTCGGCGGTGCTCGGGTGGACGAAGTCGCGCCTGCGACTTCAATCGGGTGATCGAGACCCGCGCACGGCGGGTCTCCGTGTAGGACCAAGACTGGCCCCTCTTGGTCATTCAACAAATGGTGGACTGCGGGTCCACCGCTGGCCCGTGCGGTTGAGCCGCAGGTCATCCCATAACGTGTGGACTGGCCGGTCTAGGCCGGTCCAGCCCAAGGTGATTGTCCCCTTTGTGTTCAGACACCCGTATCTTCCGTTACGGGTGTCCGATTTTCATTTCGTCTACGACAGTTCCTTCCTCGCGTCATGGCAGATCCTTTGAGATGGTTTTAGGAATTTTTTTAATTCCTGAAATGAGGGGCCTTAGAGGTGCGACACATCTTTAAGCGGTTTGAAGTTATCCCGTGGATTCTAGTTTTGGACGGCGCGGGCGCGTCCGACATCCATTCTAAGCGCTGTCAGTGGCGTTGCGACCCCCGCACCAAGGCAGATCTTACCATGGTTGTTTCAGGCGTTGAGGCCGAAGTTGAGGTGCGGGACCCACAACCCGTATTTTAAGCTGCCTGTAGCGTTTCATGACTTTTTCATCGGACGTCCGTTCGGGGCATGCGAGCAGTCGTTTCCGGATTTTTTTCCGAGGAGACTGCAATGCTTCAATCTGCCCACTCAAATTCGACATGGTAGTGTGGGCCCTGTGAGGGCCGTTTCAAGAGTTGAGGGAGATTTCCAGCTTTATCACCGGGCATCCGTTTTGGACAAGTGATTAGTCGAACTCGTGTACATTTTCAAGAGGATCGTAGTGGTGCGATCCGTTCGTTGTGTTTCGGGACCGGGATGCAGGTCCCACAAAACACCACTCGTGTGCGGTGTGCCAGAATGCACTTTTTTCTACGGATATCCGTTACACTCAAGTGAGTAGTGATTTTGACATTTTTTACCAAGGGGATTGCAATTGTGTGTTGCGCCCGACTGTTTTCAGGGACGAGGCTTGGGATCACGGGACACCGATCGGGCGTGAGGTTGTGTTGGTGGCTTTTCCTTCAGATATCCATTCAATGTGAGTAATTAGTCTAACTCGCATGTTTTTCCACAAGGATTACAATGGTGTGATCTGTTCAGGAGAGAAGAGCCTTTTACACGATCTTATTAAATGTGGAAATGTGATGGTTCCCTAGGGGGCGGTTCTTCTACTATGTTTGTAGTGGACCCTTGGCGTTTGATCGTGTGCACTCTTGTGTGAGTGAAGTAATTCTTGAATAGATTTTGTTGGTTGTAACCCAGTTGTTGAGGTGGAATGTTGGAGATGTTATGTCATGCCTTCACGTTGACGTTGGGTGACGTGTGCACGATATCCCTTGGGCTGAAAGTGAGGTACACTCTGGGAGTATATGGGAGCGCTTGGAGGTACGTGTGGTTTGTACCTGAGACGGTTGTGCGCTTGGTTGGGGTTAACTTGGGGCCACACGTCGTGTGAGCCCCAGGTTCGTGTCGTGTTCTTCTTTGCTTAATTTTGACCTCTCGCGACGTAGAGGGTCCCTCGGTTATCGTTTGATGACCAGCGGGGTTGATTTTTTCCCCCGGCTCTATGCTCAATGGTTTAGATCAGCAGAGTTGAGTGGTTTTCTCTGGTCTTGTTCCGGAGTCAGTTGGTTGCGCGATACCCACTCCATGTTCGGTTGTCTAGTGTTGTACCATCTAGTAGAGATGGCCATAGCAGTTCTGGGTTTATCCTCCAATAGGGCTGGGTAGTGGGTTACTTATCAACTTCTCAGGTTTTACCCTCTAGCAGAGACTGGGCAGTGGGTCACCTGACGACTCTTGAGGGTCTACCCTCAAGCAGGGCTGGGCAGTGGGTCACTCGTCTTCTTGTTTCAGGTCTACCCTCCAGCAGGGCTGGGTAGTGGGTCACCCATCATCTTGTTCCAGGTTTACCCTCCTGCAGTATAACGACCCATACTTTTCAGACATTGTTAATACTTAAAAATTGAAGCACACTTATTACAACATATGACAAAACCACAAAGGACCATATAGGTATAGTGTCTTCAGAAACTGGGAAACATAAACAACTGGTTCATAAATCTTCTACAGTTTCTCCCATTTATTTCATCATATCTAGGGTCCCTTTTAGCATATTCTACTTAATATCCATCTTCCTGACCTGGGGAAAAGAAAACATAAAAGGGTGAGCTCAAATGCTCAGCAAGGGCAGATAAAGGAAATAAAAATCATATCATATCTTTTTGAAAATCATAACCTGCAAAAGAGATCATAATATATTAACATGGAATAAATCATAGAACTAAAAATGAGATCCCCATAATCATAACATGAAACTTGAATCTTTGTGGCATGCACACATAATCATGGAAAATCATTTCTTGTTAGTCATGACTCATTGCCAATACTATCTTAGCGGACAAAGTCCATTTCTGAACAGAGTTCACTCCTCGTTTCAGTCCTGTTTCACTGAACCGAAATAACCTTCCGTTCCAGCCATGTCTATCTCATGAAATATAAATATTTATCCAATGCATTGGAGGGAGATATAGGTCCCACCCATCTTATAATGAATCCTTTCTTATGTGTGCCACATAATCATAAATCATACATCATCGCATAACACATGTAACAAAAATGGGATTCTTGAAACATCATGACATCGTAAACCAAATCATATAAGGTAAATGACTTCATAAAAATAATTTCCTCAAAACATAATCAAATCAGTGTAATAATAGGGATAAAAACAGAACCCTATATTATCTTAGATGGAAAATAATTTTGATAAAACATTTGAACTCCATTCTTGAGGAAAATATCCTTTCTACTTCAAAAAAACTTTTCCTTTCTTAACATGTCATACAATTTTAAACTAAAAGAAGTTGATTAAAAATAAACTTGAATACTTGTAAAGGAAAATTCTTGGAAATAATGTTTTAGAAATCCATTCATGCCGTATAAGTTAAAAAACACATTGTTCGTACTTTTGTCGAAAAAGTCAAAAAGTACCTCGTACGAAAAATGACAAAAGATTCCTTTCATTTCTTTTACTAAAAACTCACCGAAGGGAAAAGATGGATTTAAACAATTGTAGGTGGATGGAAATAATATTACATATTTATGAAACATTGATGTGGATGATAAAATACACCCCAGTAAATACTTACGAATAAACAATCTCGGATAAAAATGAGATTGTGATATTTCCCTTACCTTAGGTCTGATTTGCATTGTACGTGTCCGAAGCTCTTGTATAATGGTTTAAATAATGTTATTGACTTGTTCCAGAATCATACATATTGATATGATATCATATATGGTCATATTCTTAGCTTCTTGTTAGTAATATTTCATTGTTACTTGTTACTCGGGTCTTTATTGCCTTTTGTTCTTATGCGTGTTTTGCCGAATACATTCTTATTCTTCTTTTAAGGTTATAGATACCTTATATCCAGAATGGTATTAGTGTAACATATATCATATTTATTCATTCAATTCATTTATATAATTACTATGTAATGATGATCATGTAGAACGAGTTGCATCACATCGTGGAGACGGTATTCCGTACGTACGCACGAGTGATGATATCATTCCTATGATCGTGGAACTATATTGGAGTATATATATATTATTTCAGTATCAATATTACTTTATAATAATCATAAATAGTTTCTCATTACACCATTATACCCATCCTTGTAAAGTGATGGTGGAAAAATAGATTACACCACGGCGTGGAGACGGTATTCCGTACGTACGCACGCGCGGTGATTTCATTTTTTCCGTAGGATGGATAGAAGGTAAATTAGGGTTGTTTCATATTTATAATAACATATCAGTATGTAAGTAATACTGATGTTAACTAAAGAAGAAGAAGTTGAAGAAGAAAGAAATTGAAAAGATCGGTAATGGATATTACCTCTTCTTTGGAACGCCTCTTTGAATCCTCCACTTAGGGAACTAAGATTGGTATTTGAAGAAGACCAGGACCTCTAGGATTATTCTAGGGAAGTGGAGAGGAGCCAATGACAGGGTTTGGCCGAGATTGAGTGCTCAAATTGGTGTGAGGAGGAGGGGGAGGAGGTGCCCTTTTATAAGGGAGGAGAGGGGCACCTTAGGAATATCTCAAAATATTATTTTATATTAAAGTCAAAATCGGTTTATAATGGTTCCAAAGGGTCTTATTTCGAAGCTAAATTGGGGATGGGTCGAAATCCTATCAACCAATAGGATTTAGACAAGTTTAGTGTATTATTTTAACCTTATCAATTAGATTTAACTCTAAGTTAAATAATATAACTTTTACCATGTCTTTTTGTTTTCTTTCACTATATGATTAATACACATACTATAACATGCCAAACGAACCCCAACTTTTTTATTATTAATATATATATCCTTATCTAAGTCATTTGGCCTAACCTTAGATTTTTAGGAATAAAATAACAATTAATAATATAATATTTGATTTAAAAACTATTTTGTGTCAATTTTGACACTATTTGATATATGATTTTTGTGAAAGTCATAACAGAATTATATGTTCGAACCAAGTTGATTAAATCAACACTAATATATCATAGTAACCTATAAAATTAGTGTAATTAATAAAAAGTCTCAAATTACTTTTATTTTTGTGTTTATAAAATCAATTATGTCAATATTTCATAAATAAGATAATTACTGCATCATCGTTGTGTCATAATTACATTAAATTATTTCATGTCTAAAAATTATAAATAAAATACCATTATGTAGGAAATCTTTTTAGCTTTCTGATGAATATTTATTGTCGAATTTATCTTATGTGTATTCCCATATTAAAAATAATTTACTTATTAAACTTTGATTTTAACTATTTAAACCCTTCTTTAAATAAATTAATAATAAATGTCATAATCTAACTCAAGTGGGCCTAAATGGTCATATTTTATTCATAAGGTTGTTTTTGGTCGAATTACACTTATCCAATAGAATTAGGACATGTGTTAGGGTAATTTTAATATCATATTTACCCTTAGTTACCCTATTTACTATTAACCGCGGTAAAAAAAAGTAAAAAGTTACTATTCACCAAAAAATTATTTTTATCTCATTGAACCACATTTTACTTACTGATATCAACCGTGTTTGTCGGATTTTTGAAATTCCATTCATAGAAGTGGTAAAATTAAGTTTTATGCAAAATTCAGTTTTTAACCTACCACTTAGGGGATTCACTATTCATCAAAAATTGAAAGTTTTCAGAAAAATACCAAAATTTCACCCTAGGCTAATTTTGATATTCTGAGTTCAAAAATGAAGTCCATTTTGAAAAATAAAATCTATAAAATTTTAAAAAGTGGTTATTACTATTCATAATGGCTAGTTTTAATAGCATATTGTAGTTTAGTGAAACTCGATATTGCGTACAACGCAAGCTATCGAGGAAGGTCGTGATTGCGTGTAAAGCAAGACAAGCAAGTGTTGTGTAGAAAAAGATTCCTTTGATGATTTATATAACATAAAAGTCTCGGGTGTTACATTCTACTCCCCTTAAAAAGAATTTCGCCCTCGAAATTCGTCACTTTGTAACAAACAGATGATGATACTTCTCCCTCATCATATCCTCAAGCTCCCATGAAGCTTCTTCATGTTGGTGGTTCCTCCATAAAACTTTCACCAATCTAGTGGTCTTATTTTGTCGGACTTTGTCGCTATGATCCAGAATCTCTATCGGTTGTTCTTCATAAGAATGATCTTGCTCCAGCGGTACAACTTTTGAGCTGAGTACATGTGAAGGATCATGTATGTACTTTCTCAGGAGAGATACATGGAACACATCGTGAACTTGAGAGAGATTCAGTGGAAGCGCCAATCGGTAAGCTACCTTTCCAACACAATCCAGTATTTCGAAAGGACCAATATATCTAGGGCTCAACATCCCCTTCTTTCAAAATCTCATAACCCTCTTCCAGGGAGATATTCGTAAGAACACTTTATCACCCACTTCAAACTCTAGGTATTTTCTTCGGTTGTCGGTATAGCTTTTCTGTCGACTCTGAGCTGCTCTTATGTGTCGTTGAATAGATCTGACCTTTTTTGCCATTTCATCAACGAGATCAGGTTCTAATAGCTTTCTTTCCCCAACTTCATCCCAGCAAGTTGGAGTCCTGCATTTCTTTCCATAGAGCTTCATAAGGAGCCATCTGAATACTGGAGTGAAAGCTATTATTATAAGAAAATTCCACCAAAGGTAGGTGTTGATCCCAACCTCCTTTGAAATCCATAGAGCAAGCTCTCAACATATCTTCTAGGGTTTGAATTGTTCTCTCAGACTGACCGTCTGTCTGGGGATGATAAGCAGTGCTGAAACTCAACTCTGTATCCAGAGTATGCTGAAGACTTCGCCAGAACGTTGAGGTAAATCTCGGATCCCGATCAGATATAATAGAAAGTGGTACTACATGCAATCTTACCACTTCCTTTACATATATCCTGGCAAGCTGATCTAGAGAGAAATCCTCTCTAATAGCAATGAAGTGTGCAGACATTGTAAGACGATCAACTATGACCCAAATAGCATTATTGCCTTTGGATGTTTTATGAAGTCCGGTGACAAAGTCCATAGTGATGTTTTCCCATTTCCATTCGGATATAGGTAATGGTTGTAACATCCCCTTAGACTTCTGTCTCTCAGCTTTAACTTGTTGACAAACCAAGCATCGAGAGACATATTCAGCAACATCTCTTTTCATGCCATCCCACCAGAAGTACTCTTTTAGGTCCCTATACATCTTCGTGCTTCCAGGATGAATAGAGAATGATGAACTATGAGCCTCATCCAGCAGCTCCTTGTTTAATTCGGGGATGGGAGGAACACAAACCCGATTCCTAAACTTTATTATCTCATCACAATCAAAGTTGGCTTCAGGAACATTTCTCACCTTCTTTTGTAACTCGACATCTTCTTTCTGTACCTCTTTAATCTTCACATGTATAGATGGTTGAACATTCATTTGAGAAAGATAAGATTTTTCCCCTTCCATTATAATTCCAAGATCCATCCTTAGTATATCCATAAATATTGGATCTTTTTTGATCCTCATCATGGATAAACTAGCATGTTCTTGTCGACTTAATGCATCTGCCACCTTGTTTGCTTTCCCAGGGTGGTAATGGATTGAGCAGTCGTAATCCTTAATCAGCTCCAACCATCTTCATTAATGCATATTCAACTCCTTTTGTGTGAAAATATACTTTAAACTTTTATGATGAGTATAAATATCACACCTTTCACCATAAATTTAATGCCTCCAAATCTTTAATGCAATGATTACCGCAGCCAACTCCAAATCATGAGTTGGGTAATTTTGCTCAAGGATTTTCAACTGTCGTGAGGCATAAGCTATCACCATATCATTTTGCATAAGAACACACCCCCAATCCCTTCTTGGATGCATCACTGTAGATCACAAACTTTTCTCCACTACAAGGCAGTGTGAGCACAGGTGTAATGGATAACCTTCTTTTCAACTCCTTGAAATTCACTTCACATTCCTCTGTCTAAACAAACTTAACTCCTTTCCGAGTCAACCTGGTGAGTGGATTAGATAATCGTGAAAAATATTTTACAAAACGTCGATAATATCCAGCCAAACCAAGAAAAATTCGGATCTCAGTTACTATTGTTGGTCTCGACCATCTTTCGATAACCTCTGTTTTTGCTGGATCCCCAGATATCCCCTCTTTTGAGATTATGTGACCCAAAAATGCAAATTTTTGAAGCCAAAATTCACACTTGGTAAATTTTGCATAAAGCTTCTCCTTTCTCAGGGTCTTCAATATAATTCTCAAGTGATCTTCATGCTCTTCCTTTCTCTTTGAATAGACAAGAATATCGTCTATAAATACTACCACAAATTGATCAAGATAGTCTCTAAAGACTCTATTCATTAGATCCTTGAAGATAGCAGGGGCATTAGTAAGACCAAATGGAATCACTATAAATTCATAGTGGCCATACCTTGTACGGAAAGCCATCTTTGGTATATCCTCCCTTTTGACCCTTAATTGATGATACCCTGAACGAAGATCAATCTTGGAAAAGTATTGAGCTCCGCATAGTTGGTCAAATAAGTCCTCAATGCGTGGGAGAGGATATTTGTTCTTGATAGTGATCTTGTTAAGTTCTCGATAATCAATGCAGAGTCTCATTGATCCATCTTTCTTCTTAACAAATAGAACATGTGCTCCCCAAGATAACACACTAGGGCGTATGAATCCCTTATCAAGATTCTCTTGGAGTTGCTTCTTCAATTCCTGCAACTCAATTGGGGCCATTCTATAAGGTGTCTTTGAAATTGGCAAAGCGCCCGATACGAGTTCTATTGAAAACTCAACTTCACGATTTGGTGGAAGACCCGGTAATTCCTCCAGAAATACATCATCAAACTCCCGTACAATGGGAATATTCTTAATCGTGAGTTTCTCACCAACCATTTGAGATAAATAACCTTCATTTAGTGGAATCAACACCCATAAGATGGAAGGAATTTCCACTGGAAGGTTATATTCATCCTTGCATTGATAGATGATCGTAGATTGATCTGGAATATGAAATGTGACTTCCCTTCTTTGGAAATTGATATGAGCTCCATGTAGAGAAAGCCAATCCATGCCAAGAATCACATCAAATTCCACTAAAGGAAGGATCACAGGATTTTCAGGAAGCACTTTCCCACAAACTTCGATCGGAGAAGAATTATAAACTTTTGATGCGACTGTTGTGCCATTAGGTGTTGTCATAGCTAACTCAACATCTAATTGTTGAGGTAGTACGGTGATACCCTTAGAAAATTCTTTAGAAATAAAGGAGTGGGTGGATCCAGAATCAAATAAAACATTTTCTACTTTAGAGTGGATGGTAAGTGTACCTTTCACCACTTCGTTATCGTACTCCACATCGCTGATAGAAATTGCATGTGACTTTCCTTTGTCATTAGCCTTAAGATTTTGTTGACGTCGACCATCATCATCAACCCTTGGATTTGGGTATTGATTGGCATAATGCCCCATCTCCTTGCATTTGAAACATTGACGTGTAGTAGGTTCATTCTGTGTATCCCTTCCTTTGTTTGCATCATTAGATATCTTCTTCCCATTATCACAGCATTCAAATGCCTGATGACCTTCCTTTCTACATTTGAATCATTTACTTGTCCCTTTAAGAAAACTCCCTCCATGTTTCTTTCCACACATTGAGCATAAGGGAAAGCTCATCTTCTTTTCAGTGTGCTCTTTAGATTTTCCTTTGAATTCCATCTTCCTCTTCTTATCAAACCCATGTGATTGATGGGTTACTCCAATCTCTATCTCGACTTTGAGAGCACATCAAATGATTTCCTCGTAGCTATTGATGTCCCTTATGGCTAACGCCCTTCGAAGACTTGGTTTTAAGCCACTAAAGAATCGATCAATCTTACTCTCAGGTTGGATAATAATAACAGAAGCGTACCTAGCAAGTCTTGTAAAATTTGCTTCATAGGTACCAACAGATTCATCATCCCTTTGCTTCAGTTCAAGAAACTCTTTCTCCATCCTTGTTCGGAGAATACGAGGGAAGTACTTATTGAAAAATAAGTTCTTGAACTCGTCCCATTCCATAGACTCAATTTCATCCCTTTGCCTCGTATTCTTAATAAGATTCCACCATTGATCAGCATCTCCTTCCAAACGATACACTACTAGGATGACTTTATCATGTTCAGAATATTGAAGAACTGAAAATATCTTTTCAGTAGTACTAATCCATTGTTCAGCAACTAATGGATCAGTAGACCCGCTGAAAGATGGTGGATGCTGCCTCATGAAGGATTCAACAAAATGTTGCTCCTTCCTTTGCTCGTTTGGATGTCCTCAATGATTCATAGCTTGAGAATGTTGTGTGAGCATGGCTACAAGATTTTGCATTCCAGCTCCCATATCGTTTGGTTGTTCAATGGGACAATCATTGCATTGCCCATCGCATTCTGCATTAACACGGTTCCTTCGGGTTCCAGCCATTGACTAAAACCAAGAAGAATAGTGTGAGCAACACTAATTATAATAGGAAAACAACATAATTCAAGAATAAAATTTTCATGCTTAAGGTCTTATCCTAGGTTATTCATGTCCATTTCTAAAACACTAATATTGTGTTCTATGCTTAGACTTATCCTTAGGGTTCTTACTAAGGATTTCACATCCTAGTTTCCAAAGGTTGACTATACCTTTCCACTGATACCAACTATAATGACCCATACTTTACATAAATTGTTAATACTTCAAAATTGAAGCACACTTATTACAACATATGACAAAACCACAAAGGACCGTATAGGTATAGTGTCTTTAGAAACTGGGAAACATAAACAACTGGTTCATAAATCTTCTACAGTGTCTCCCATTTATTTCATCATATCTAGGGTCCCTTTTAGAATATTCTACTTAATATCCATCTTCCTGACCTGGGGAATAGAAAACATAAAAGGGTGAGCTCAAATGCTCAGCAAGGGCAGATAAAGGAAATAAAAATCATATCATATCTTTTTGAAAATCATAACCTGCAAAAGAGATCATAATATCTTAACATGGAATAAATCATAGAAGTGAAAATGAGATCCCCATAATCATAACATGAAACTTGAAACTTTGTGGCATGCACACATAATCATGTAAAATCATATCTTGTTAGTCATGACTCATTGCCAAGACTATCTTAGCGGACAAAGTCCATTTCTGAACCGAGTTCACTCCTCGTTTCATTCCTGTTTCACTGAACCGAAATAACCTTCCGTTCCGGCCATGTCTATCTCATGAGATATAAATCTTTACCCAATGCATTGGAGGGAGATATAGGTCCCACCCATCTTATAATGAATCATTTCTTATGTGTGCCACATAATCATAAATCATACATCATTTCATAACACATGTAACAAAAATGGGATTCTTGAAATATCATGACATCATAAAACAAATCATATAAGGTAAATGACTTCATAAAAATAATTTCCTCAAATCATAATCAAATCAGTGTAATAATAGGGATAAAAACAGAACCCTATATTATCTTAGATGGAAAATAATTTTGATAAAACATTTGAACTCCATTCTTGAGGAAAATATCCTTTCTACTTCAAAAAAACTTTTCCTTTCTTAACATGTCATACAATTTTAAACTAAAAGAAATTGATTAAAAATAAACTTGAATACATGTAAAGGAAACTTCTTGGAAATAATGTTTTAGAAATCCATTCATGCCATATAAGTTAAAAAAAACATTGTTCGTACTTTTGTCGGAAAAGTCAAAAAGTACCTCGTATGAAAAACGACAAAAGATTCCTTTCATTTCTTTTACTAAAAACTAACCAAAGGGTAAATATGGATTTAAACAATTGTAGGTGTATGGAAATAAAATTACATATTTGTGAAACATGGATGTGGATGATAAAATACACCCCAATAAATACTTACGAATAAACAATCTTGGATAAAAATGATATTGTGATATTTCCCTTACCTTAGGTCCGATTTGCTTTGTATGTGTCCGAAGATCCTGTATAATGGGTTAAATAATGTTATTGACTTTTTTCATAATCATACATATTGATATGATATCATATATGGTCATATTCTTAGCTTCTTGTTAGTAATATTTCATTGTTACTTGTTACTCGGGTCTTTATTGCCTTTTGTTCTTATGTGTGTTTTGCCGAATACAATCTTATTCTTCTTTTAAGGTTATAGATACCTTATATCTATAATGGTATTGGTGTAACATATATCATATTTATTCATTCAATTCATTTATATAATTACTATGTAATGATGATCATGTAGAACGAGTCGCATCACATCGTGGAGACGGTATTCCGTACGTACGCACGAGTGATGATATCATTCCTATGATCGTGGAACTATATTGGAGTATTTATATATTATTTCAGTATCAATATTACTTTATAATAATCATAAATAGTTACTCATTACACCATTATACCCATCCTTGTAAAGTGATGGTGGAAAAATAGATTACACCACGGCGTGGAGACGGTATTCCGTACGTACGCACGCGCAGTGATTTCATTTTTTCCGTAGGATGGATTGAAGGTAAATTGGGGTTGTTTCATATTTATAATAACATATCAGTATGTAAGTAATACTGATGTTAACTAAAGAAGAAGAATTTGAAGAAGAAAGAAATTGAAAAGATCGGTAATGGATATTACCTCTTCTTTGGAACGCCTCTTTGAATCCTCCACTTAGGGAACTAAGATTGGTCTTTGAAGAAGACCATGACCTCTAGGATTATTCTAGGGAAGTGGAGAGGAGAAAATGTCAGGGGTTGGCCGAGTTTGAGTGCTCAAATTGGTGTGAGGAGGAGGGGGAGGAGGTGCCCTTTTATAAGGGAGGAGAGGGGCACCTTAGGAATATCTCAAAATATTATTTTATATTAAAGTCAAAATCGGTTTATAATGGTTCCAAAGGGTCTTATTTCGAAGCTAAAGTGGGGATGGGTCGAAATCCTATCAACCAATAGGATTTAGACAAGTTTAGGGTATTATTTTAACCTTATCAATTAGATTTAACTCTAAGTTAAATAATTTAACTTTTACCATGTCTTTTTGTTTTCTTTCACTATATGGTTAATAAAATTACTATAACATGCCAAACGAACCCCAAATTGTTTATTATTAATATATATATCCTTATCTAAGTCATTTGGACGAACCTTAGATTTTTAGGAATAAAATAACAATTAATAATATAATATTTTATTTAAAAACTATTTTGTGTCAATTTTGACACTATTTGACATATGATTTTTGTGAAAGTCATAACAGAATTATATGTTCGAACCAAGTTGATTAAATCAACACTAATATATCATAGTAACCTAGAAAATTATTTTAATTCATAAAAAGTCTCAAATTACATTTATATTGGTGTTTATAACATCAATTATGTCAATATTTCATAAATAAGATAATTACTGCATCATCGTTGTTTCATAATTAAATTAAATTATATAAGGTCTAAAAATTATAAATAAAATACCATTATGTAGGAAATATTTTTAGCTTTCGGATGAAGATTTATTGTCTAATTTATCTTATGTGTAACCCCATATTAAAAACGATTTACTTATTAAACTTTGATTTTAACTATATTAACCCTTCTTTAAATAAATTAATAATAAATGTCATAATCTAACTCAAGTGGGCCTAAATGGTCATATTTTATTCATAAGGTTGTTTTTGGTCGAATTACACTTATCCAATAGAATTAGGACATGTGTTATGGTAATAGTAATATCATATTTACCCTTAGTTACCCTATTTACTATTAACCGCGGTAAAAAAAAGTAAAAAGTTACTATTCACCAAAAAATTATTTTTATCTCATTGAACCACATTTTACTTACTGATATCAACCGTTTCTGTCGGATTTTTGAAATTCCATTCACAGAAGTGGTAAAATTAAGTTTTATGCAAAATTCAGTTTTTAACCTACCACTTAGTGGATTCACTATTCATCAAAAATTGAAAGTTTTCAGAAAAATACCAAAATTTCACCCTAGGCTAATTTCGATATTCTGAGTCCAAAAATGAAGTCCATTTTGAAAAATAAAATTTATAAAATTTCAAAAAGCAGTTATTACTCTTCATAACGGCTAGTTTTAATAGCATATTGTTGTTTAGTGAAACTCGGTATTGCGTACAACGCAAGCTATCGAGGAAGGTCGCGATTGCGTGTAAAGAAAGCCAAGCACGTGTTGTGTAGAAAAAGATTCATTTGATGATTTATATAACATAAAAGTCTCAGGTGTTACAAGCAGTGCTTGGCAGTGGGTCACCCGTTGACTTCTTCCCGGTCTACCCTCCAGCAGGCTGGGCAGTGGGTCACCTGTTGACTTATTCCAGGTCTACACTCTAGCAGGGCTGGGCAGTGGGTTGTCTGATGATGTATTAAGGTCTACCCTCCAGCGGGGCTGAGAAGTGGGTCGCCTGATGATGTGTTAAGTTCTACCCTCCAGTAGGGCTGGGCAGTGGGTCACCTGATGATGTTTTACGGTCTACCTTCCAACAGGGCTCGGCAGTGGGTCACATGATGACATGTTATGGTCTACCCTCCAGTAGGGCTGGGTAGTGGGTTGCATGATTATGTCTTAAGGTCTACCCTCCAGCGGGGCTGGGCAGTGGGTCACCTGATGATTTATTATGGTTTACCCTCTAGCAGGGCTGGGCAGTGGTACACTCGTTGACATTATAGACTCAGTCCTTTCTACTAGGCTAGTCTATGGCTTTCCTCTTTGATCACCGGAGTGGGACCCTTGGTTGTACGGGTCGGTGATGGAACTACTTTGACTTTAAGGAGACCTCTCGACTATGGGGCAAAGACGAGTTATGGTTTGACATTCCCCCAGAAATCTCTAGTATGAGGAGAACTTTCCCAACTGAGACGCATTCTTGTGATGTGACCTAAAATCGTGTGGGCGAGTCAGTGCTGCCTAAAGCCGATAGTGTCAAGGTGTGGTGATTGAGCCCTTTAATTTTAGTTCGGGGAAGACGTGCGGGATGCTGGGCATCGATGGTGTTATCTATGGGACTTTTGGCTACACATTTCTTGGGCTAAGCTACGGGATGGAGATCCCCTTATGACCCTGTTCGGGGTTCTTGTTGAGCATATGAAAATGTATATACCTCTTTCTAGAACCCACTTCTTGGGTTTTGGTTACTCTCCCTCCAAAAGAGGTGAAGACGTGTGTGGTATTCCACGTGATTTCAGTTTCTAGCTTCTTGTAGTTGGATGAGTCTACTCTACTGCTAAAGGTAGAGAAGACTGGACGAGAAGTTCATCTTCTCACCTTTTCTAGATCCTTGTGTCTGGACGAGTCTACTTCCTTTCTCTTGTTGGGTTGAGCATGACTCTTTACTATTACTCTTTACTGCACTCTCAGTTGTACTCCTTTAATCTTCCTGTTCTCTCTAGTTCTCCCCCTTTGGTACCTTCTTTGTTCCTCCATCGAGCCATCGGGGTATCCTATTGAGTATTTTTATAATCGCCCATGCTTGAGCTTTGCCCACACTTGGTGTTCCCTGTCACATGATAGACATGTGGATAGTGACTTTAGAGGAGCTTTGGAGCTTGGGAGCTTGGACCGCATGCGGTGGTCGGAGTTGGGATCCAGGTCGGGGACCCTTCTAGCTATTTCTGTTGTCTTACATGTTGCTGGGTTGTGGCACTTTTCTGGTTGGGCATCTGTTTTTTCCCTTTTCTTTTCAGTATATACATTATACTGTCTAGAGGTCGATGCACTCTTGTGGTTATTTATAGCATTTGGTACCTTTTCTTTACTTTTCTTCTCTTTTACTCTGCACTTTTTCATTGAGTGTGCTGTGTGTGCTTGTGTATAGGTACATAGGAAAAGTCCTCCCCATGTTTTTGTGCCTTCAATGCTAGTCGCCAGCCCCTGGCCTATGGAGGTGGGTTTGGGTTAGTTGTAGCTCAAGCTCGAGTAGGGTTGGGACGTGAGAAAGTTGTATCAGAGGTGGTTCGTTCCATGGGGCGTCATGCAGACGTCCTTAAAAGGAATTGGTTGGAATTTAGGGAAACAGTGTCAACGTGTCTAAAGAAAGGCTCTAAGGCCAGGGAGTCCAGTCATGGTGCAGCGACCGACATATCCATTCACCAGGACCTTGATAACCTTCTTTTCGACTTGTCATGTTGAGACACTTGTTGCAAGGAAAATTGGTTTGTGCATCACATAGGATTGAGTCTTTGACAGTCCTTCCTGAGTCATCTCCCCATCGTTTTTATTGGTATATACATATATGCTCATCTAACCGCAGCACTCCTTGATAACATTCAGTATGTCTTCGTGAAGAAAGCCTGCCAGGATACCAGCTTTGGTTTGTGACGACAACCCTGTGAGCTACGAGGCCACAGTCCATGACCCATCATGCGAGCCCCTTTCTCCGGGTGGGCCGGTAGCAGCACCCCCACCAGTCGTGCATCAAACAGCTTCAGTAGAGTAGACGGGGATTGAGTGCAGGTTGAATGCGCTCTGTGTGTTCCAGCGGTAGAGACCGCTGAGGTTCAGTGGTGAGCCAGACCCTTAGGCAGCATAGGATTGGCTTGAGGTAGTGGTTCGCCTTTTCAGGCTTCTGCAGACACCGACAGATCAGAGAGTGGGTTGGGAAGCCACCCTTTTTCGTGGAGCACCTTGGCATTGGTGAGTCTGGTGACACAGCATCTTGACGAGTCATCGCTTTCATGGGGAGACTTTCAGTTGTTGTTTTGTGAGGAGTTTTTCCCCTCCTGCGTGCGCTCCATTTGGATTCATAAGCTCCTACAGTTTCCGTAGGGATGGATGACGGTGGCCGAGTACGGGGCTAGTTTCGCGGACCGTGCACGCTTTTATCCAGACTTGGTCCATGACGACAACCTCCAAGTGTGGAAGTTTGAGCATGGTCTCCACTGATAGATTCATGCTGTCTTAGTAACCATGGGTATTTCCACAAATATCTAGGTGCTAGAGCAGGCGCTGGTGAGAGAGAGCTCCTTGTCACATTATAGAGTTGGTGGTGGCAGCAGGCACGTCGGAGCCAAGACGTCTGTCGCAGCTAGCGGGCATCAGCAAGAAGAACCTTGACGAATGTGGATTCCAGATGAACGCACTTAGGGATATGGTCGTACACCACAGTGGCGTCGGAGGGCACCATTGCATCCTGGAGAGAGTTGGTGCTCTGCTTGCGATGGGTGATGTCACCTGGCACAGGACTGCCCGACCAGGCATGCAGAGAGCTTCAGGCAGGCAGCAGGTGCACCACCATGATAGAGGCAGCGTCGTGATCAGAGTAGTACCCAAAGAGGTGGTGTGGGAAGAGGAACGGGAGGATTTGGTAGTCAGGGACATCTTTACGAGGTCATTCCATCACCATTAGGCGATCCACATTAGGCTCCAGGAGTTGAAAGTTAGGACCACGGACAGCCGCGAGCTTTGGATGTCTACGATCCTGCAGAGCATGAGGTGATAAGAGGTACGCTCAACAGCTCTTCTACTTCCTATAGTATAATTTATAGACACTGTGTGTGGAATTATTTCCTCCCTGCTTCTTTGCTTGAGGTGTTACCAGGGTGGTGCGGGGCGTCAGTGTAACCCTGTGTTGGTATGATAAAAGGCGTGGGACCTTTTCCTTTAGTCGATGGTGTTGACTCCTTCGCTTCCAATAGTGTAAGAGGGCCTTGGCTGTGAGAAATCGACTGTGGAATCAGGTGTGACATGATATCCTTGGGTGTTCCACCATATTGATATTCTGATGGAGGGAATCACCAGGACTTGTTCTTGGTGCGGGCGGTGATTCCAGTCGCGACGTGCGATGTAAGGGTTTGGTCACGGAGGTGAGCTACCCCCGAGAGCCTTCGGGCCGTTTGAAACCGTGTAAAGGGATGTCGAGGTTCAATAACGCCTTGCCCTAACCCCAATGTCTGGAGTGGGTGCACGACATCGGCAAGGGCCATCCTCGCGTGAATAGATCAATCCTTTGGTCTGTGTGCGATGACGCAGAGCTGTATGAGAGTTCTTCTGGGTGCGGAAGAGCCGGGTGTGGGCTTAGTACCCTGTGTTGCTCCCTAGTTTTTTTATCAGGGATGAAATTTTTGAAGGAGGGAATGATGTAAGAACCTTTATTTTGTTGAGGAAGACTTTAGAATATTGTTGATGATATTCCAGAGCAGTGCCTTCAGACGGCGTGTGATTCTGACCCCCGGAGTGGCTGGAATTAAATTTTCAGTGCGTTCACACTTGAAATGCCAAATAAATGAGATAACTCCTAAATAGTGTTTCATATTAGAGATCTGAGTATAGAGATGGGTCTGTAATGGGGGCGTTTACCCTAGTAATGAAATAAAACATGTCGACGGGGGATGTTTGGACCCCTCTCCCACTCCCCGAACGTTAAATAGAAAAATTAATTAATTCATTCATTCATTTAATGGCTAAAATCCAGTATCTCTTAAACGGTGGCTCAGATTTTAAAACTGATGGCACCGTTATGTTTGGAATGTATCGTTAACCCTAGGAGAGTTATAAGTTTAGTGTGCGCAGGCCATCTGTGAAAAATGACCCCAGGGGCGTTTTCGTAATTTTGCGGCCTCGGGCGCTAAGTTTAATAACTTTTGAACGGGGTCTCAGATTAAAATTCAGAGACCTCCGTTGTGCTCGGGAGATGGTATTTGCCCTAGGGGATGCTTAACCTCATCCCCGTCGAGAGTTTCTGATGTGGGAAAATTTTGGGGTTTTAAATTAATTAATAATTTAATTAAATAATTTTCTTTAAATAATCTCTCACCCCACTCCACCCCTTTTCCCAATTCATTGGAAAAAGGAACACACAAAGGCAGCTCAAGATCCTCCTCCCATCTCCATCCTCTCCAAGGCGTGGTGGCCGGCGGATCGTCGGGAAGTTTCGGGCAAAGCCCCGCGAGGTAGGATCTTGATCATTTTTGTTTTCCCGCACCCTTTTGCCCAAAATTTTGGTTGTATAAATGCTGATTTATTTTTCATAAAATCCCTTTCCAAACTATTTTTTATTATGTTCTTTTCGTCACATTTTACAGATTCGAAATCTATGTTATGAGCGAACCGTAATCGATCATCGAAGATCGGGTGTTGAAGGGGGTTTCCTGCGGTTTTGGGGCGGCCCGGCTCGGTGGAGGCGGCAGCGCGGCTCAGTCGAGGCACTTCAGGTGGGTGACAGCTGTTGGGAGCGAGCTGTAGGGGAGCACCTGTGGGGTGGATGTGGCAGCTGGCTCCTGGACATTGGCACAACTGGCTTCACGGAGGGCGAGCGCGGCGGGGTTGGTCGGCAGCACTCGGTTGGACGAGGTCGCTCCCGCGACTTCACGCGAGAGACTGAGACCCGTGCACGGCGGACCTCCGTGCAGGACCAAGTTTGGCCCTCGTGGACGATCAGTGAATAGTGGACCACGGGTCCACCACCTTCCCGCGCAGTTGAGCCATGGGCCGGCCCTGAACGGGCAGACCGGCTGGTCCAGGCCGGTCCAGCCCAAGGGGATTTTCCCCTTTGTGTTCGGACACCCGTATCATCCACTACGGGTGTCCGATTTGCATACCGACTACGGCAGTGCCTTCCTCGCATTAAGGTGGATTTTCGGAGATGGTTTTGGGTTTTTTTTAATTCCTGAAATGTGGGGCCTCGGAGGCATGACACGTCTTTAAGGGTTTTGACGTTGTCCCGAGGATTAATGTTTTGGACGGAGCAGGAGCGTCCGAAGTCCATTTTAGGTGTCGTCAGTGGCGTTGGGACCCTGGCACCGATTCGTAGCTTACCAAGGTTGTTTCAGGCATTGAGGCTGAAGTTGAGGTGTGGGCCTCACAACCCGTCTTTTGAGTTGTGTGTAGCGTTTCACGACTTTTTCATCGGACGTCCGTTCGGGGCCTGCATGCAGTCGTTTCTGGATGATTTTCTGAGGGGATTGCAATGGTTAAATCTGCCTGCTATATGTCCACACGCTAGTGCGAACTCCATGAGGGCCATTTCGGGAGTTGATGGAGATTTCAAGCATTGTCTCCGGGTGTCTGTTTTGGACAAGTGATTAGTCAAACTCGTGTATTTTTTCGAGAGGATCACAGCAGTGCGATCCGTTCGTTGTGTTTACGGATAGGGATGCAGGTTCCACGAAGCACCGCTCGTGTACGGTGCGTCAAAATGCACCTTTTTCTACGGATATCTGTTGCACTCAAGTGAGTAGTGCTTTTGATGTGTTTTCCCGAGGGGATCGCAATGGTGCGTCACGCTAGACTGTTTTCAGGGCCGAGGCTTTGGATCATGGGACACTGATCTGGCGTGAGGCTGTATTGGTGGCTTTTCCATCGGATATCCTTTTTAGGTAATTAAGTAGTCTATCTCGCATGTTTTTCTATCAAGATTACAACGGTGTAATCTGTTTAGGTGAGAAGAGCCTTTTACGTGATCTTATTAAATGTGGAAATGTGAAGGTGCCCTGGGGGTGGTTATTCTACTGGGTTTGTAGCAGACCCTTGGCATGTGATCACGTAAACCCCCGTGTGAGTGAAGTAATGCTTGAATATATGTGGTTGGTCGTGCCCCAATCATTGAGGTGGAAAGTTGGAGATGTTATGTCACGCCTTCGCATTGACTTTTGGTGACGTGTGCACAATATCAATTGGGATGAAAGTGAGGTATACTCTGGGAGTATACCGGAGCACATGGAGGTACGTGTGGTTTGTACCTGGGAAGGTTCTGTGTTTTGTTGGGGATAACATGGGTCCACAGATCGTGTGGACCCCAGCTGTGTGTCGTGTTCTGCTTTGCGTACTTTTGACCTCTCACGACGTAGAGGGTCCCTCGGTTCTCGTTTGTCGACCAGCGAGGTTGAGTTTTTCACCCGACACTATAATCGATGGTTTAGATCAGCAGGGATGAGTGGTTTCCCCTGGTCTTGTTTCGAAGTCAGATGGTTGCCCGAAACCCACTTCGTGTTTGGTTGGCCAGTGTTGTACCATCCAGTAGAGATGGCCAGAGCAGTTTTGGGTTTACGAGCTAGTGGGGCTGGGCAGTGGGTTACTCATCGACTTCTCAGGATTTACCCTCTAGCAGAGACTGGGTAGTGGGTCACTCGATGACTTTTGAGGGTCTACCCTCCAGTAGGGCTAGGTTGTGGGTCGCCCGTCATCTTGTTTGAGGTGTACCCTCTAGCAGGGCTGGGCAGTGGGTCTCCTATCGACTTGTTCTGGGTTTTCCCTCTAGAAGATACTAGGAAGTGGGTCACCCGATGACTCTGGAGGGTCTACCCTCCAGCAGGGCTGGGCAGTGGGTCACCCGTCGACTTCTTCCATGTCCACCCTCCAGCAAGGTTGGGCAGTGGGTCGCATGTCGCCTTATTCCAGGGCTACACTCCAGCGGGGCTGGGCAGTGGGTTTCCTGATGATGTATTAAGGTCTACCCTCCAGCAGGTTTGGGTAGTGTGTCACCTGATGATGTGTTAATGTCTACCATCAAGCGGGGCTGGGAAGTGGGTCGCCTGATGATGTTTTATGGTCTACCCTCTAGCGGGGCTCGACAGTGGTTCTCCTGATGATGTGTTAAGGTATACCCTCCAGAAGGGCTAGGAAGTGGGTCGCCTGATGATTTATTATGGTCTACCCTCCAGCGGGGCTGAGCAGTGGGTCGCCTAATGATGTTTTAGGGTTTGCCCTCTAGCAGGGCTGGGCAGTGTGACACTCATTTACATTCCAGACTCAATTCTTTCTATAAGGCTAGTCTTTTCCTTTATTCCATGATAACCAGAGCAGGACCCTTGGTTGTACGGGTCAGTGATGGAATGGCTTTGACTTGGAGGAGGCCTCTTGACTGCGGGGAAGTGACGAGTTTTGGTTTGATGTTCCCCCAGAACACTCAAGTACGAGGAGCACTTTCCCCACCGAGACACGTCCTTGTGACGCGACCTAAAATTGTGTGGGCGAGTCAGTGCTACCCAAAGTGGATAGTGTCGAGGTGTGGTGATTGAGCCCTTGACTTGTAGTTTAGTGTAGACGTGAGGGATGCTGGGCATCAATGGTTTAATCTCTGGGACTTTTGGCAACTCATTTCTTGGGCTGATCAACGGGATGTAGATCCCCTTACGACCTTATTCAGGCTTCTTGTTGAGCATATGCAAATGCATATACCGCATTCTAGTACCCACTTCTTGGGTTTTGGCTACTCTCCCTCCAAGAGAGGTGAAGACATGCAGGGTATGCCAAGTGATTTCCATGTCTAGATTCTCGTGGTTGGACGAGTCTACTCTCCTACTATATGTAGCGAAGACTCGATGAGAAGTTCATCTTCTCACCATTTCCAGCTCCTTGTGTATGGAAGAGTCTACTTCCTTTCTCTTGTTGGGATGAGCTGGACTCTTTACTGTTACTCTCTACTTCCCTCTCGGTTGTACTCATTTACACTTACCGTTCGCTCTACTGCTCCCCCTTCAGTACTTCCTTTGTTTCTCCCTCGAGCCTTCGAGGTATCCTACTGAGAAATTTTATACTCACCCCTGCTTGGGCTTTTCCCATACTTGGTGTGACCTTACAGATGATAGATAGGTGGAGCGTGACTTTAGAGGAGCTTAGGATCTTTGGATCATGGACTGTGTGCGGTGGTCGGAGTCGAGATCTAGGTGGGGGACCCTTCCAGCTATTTCTATTGTTTTACCTATTGCCGGGTTGTGGCACTTTTCTGGATGGGTGTGTGTTTGTCCCCTTTTAATTACAGCTTTTATTTTGTACTATCTAATGGTTGATGCAATATTTTGGTTATTTATAGCAGTTGGTAACATTTCTTTACTTGTCTTTTCTTTTACTCTACACTTTTTCATTGAGTGTGATGCGTGTGCGTGTGTACAGGTACTTAGGCAAAGTCCTCCCAGAGTTTTTGTGCCTTCGGCGCTGGTCGCCAGCCCATAGCCTATGGAGGTGGGCTAGGGGAATTTGTGGCTTGAGCCCGGGTAGGGTGGGTCGTGACATATATTTATTATTTAAATTATTTATACTAATTATTATACACATCCAAATAATTAAGGGTTGAATAAAAAATTACACCATGATGTGGAGACGGTAAGCCATGCATACACATTTAAGGTGACTTTGTCATTTATAGGACAGATAGATTAACTAATATGGTTGTAACATATTTATAATAACATCACAGTATATATGAGGAAATGAATTTATTATTTTGGTAAGGAAACTAGAATGAAAGAGGAAGTGGAAGAAGAAAAGCACATGAAAGAGGGGGGGTGAAATTTTTATCTCTTCTTTGGGTGTTTCCTTTTGAGTTCATCAAAAGGGATCATTATGTTGGATTTATAATCAAATGAAGAACCCTAGGTTGATGTGAGGGAATTTGAGAGGATATTTGGGCATGGGTGGCCCGATCCAAATGGCTTTGGAGGGGTGAAATTAAGAGAAGGGAAGGCCACCTTTTATAAGAGAGGTGTGGGTCACATTAGGACAAGCTTGAAATATTATTTTATAATAAAAAATTTTCGATATCTAATTTCTCCAAAATTATTTATTTCTAGCCTAAGGTGGGGATGGGTAGAAAAAATCTCGAAAATAGGTTTTATACAAGTTTAGTTCTCCATATTAACCATATCTCATAGATTTAAATCTTAGTTAAATAGTTCGACATTTACCTCGTCTCTTTGTATTTTTATATTAAATGGTTAAAAAACATACTATAAAAAGATAGGAGAACCCCAAGTGGTTTATTAATGTCATATATATTATTATATAAGCCTTTTACCTAAACATTATATTTTTAAGACTATTATATCATTTAATAATATAATATTTGTTTTAAAAACCCATTTATGTCAATTTTGACATTATTTATTTTTTTGTTTTTGAGAATGTCAAAAAAACATTATTACATAAAAAATCAATTGAATTAATTATAACATATCATCTTCACCAATAAAATTCTTAAATGGAATTAAAATTTTCAAATTATATTTATTTTAATATTTATAAAATCATTTATTTGATTCTTTTGTTACTAAAAAAATACAGTATCATTATTGTGCCATATATAAATATATTTACTTTTTGTATAAAAAATATAAATAAATATCATGATGTAGGTTATATATTTATATTTATAATAAATATTTATAGTCGAATAGATCAATTATATAACCTCATATAAAAAATGGTTTTTACAAAAAGAGATATGTGTTTGTTATTTTTGTCTTTACTTTAGATTATTTAATATAAAATGCCATTATCACTATTAAGTAGCTTAATTTGGTCAACAAATTGAGCCAAGGATTACCATGGTCGGACATGTATTATAAAATAGGAATAGGACACATGTTAGTGTAATTTAATATTATTATTAAAATATTTGTTTACCCTTATTTACCAGATTTACCCTTTAATGATGGTAAATAAAATATTTTCTAATGTAAATATTCATAATATGTAAAAATAAAGGATACCTATTTACACAAATTTTACATCCCCATTCCAAATATGGAATCCTTTTTTCCATATTAAAAACAAAAAAGTGGTATAAATTAATTTAAAATTAATTCCCGTTGTCAAAACAAAAAAGTGTTTTTTAGGAAATAATAACTTTAAAAGATTCCCACTTGTTTATGTCATGTTTCAATGTAAAATTACATCCAATGACCTAAATTAAATTAAATAATAAAAATATAATTTAATGATTATTTAAAACCACTAAAATGTATAATATAACACTACTATGTAGTTTGATAAAAAATGTTGTTATTAATTAAAATTTATTGTATTTCACTATTCATCAAAATATGAAAGTTATCAAAAATGTACCAAAAATTTATCCAAACTAAATTATTATGTCCCAATTCTAAATAATAATATAATTTCATCAAATTTAATATATAAAATTGTCAAATATTGGTTTTAAAAAAGGTTCTCCATTAAAAGGCGGTAAAATTGTATTTTTTTTAAAATACTTCTTTTATTTAAAAAAATGAATTTGTTCTTATATTATGTCTAACCAAAATATAATATGGACTTTAAAATTATATGGAGTAAATAAAATTCAAAATTCAGTTAATACTATTCATAAATGATTTTTGAACGGTTAGTTTAGTAAGTCATGGTGCGCTTGAACTTAGGGTTGTGTGTAGCACAAGTTATTGAATTACTTTAATGAGATGATGTAATATGAAATATTGGGGTGTTACATTCTATCCTCCTTAAATAAATTAAATCCTCTCAATTTGATATTGTTCTTCAAAAACAAAAGGTTAAAAATAGAAAAATAACTTTCTATTAAACCCACATCGGAGATTGCGATTATAAAAATTAGTCTTAATAAGAGGGAATGGGAATGAAATATTCACGACCAGATTATAATCTCAATTAGAAGAACATTGGTGGAAATTGGAGAAACATAATTGGAGAAAAAAATTAAATATTTATAGGTAGTGATTGAGGTCATCAATCACAAACTACTGTAAAATTTAGGGCCCCAAAGCCATCAATATATTATGATTTAAAATATCATAGGTTCAACAAAACATATGTTATTAAGATAACACATTTTTGGTTTTAAGATCCATTCACTAAAGTTTATGAATTAATTTATTCATAGAATATGAAGAAAAATATACTTGACATTTATAGTTTCATCCTTTAACTAATCCTAATCACAAACTCATATATCACTCCAAAAGATAATAGAATTAAAAAATATTCTATTTATTCTAATCGTATAAGGTTCCAAAAATAATGAACTTCTAATTGTTCTATCATAACATTTAAAAAGACTATATTATACAAACTAGGAAATAACATAAGCCGATGTTATGTGAAAACCCTTGTAACCCTTCGGTTGTGGGTTCAAGTCTCACAGCCTAGCAGGACGTGACAGGTTGTGGCCCGTCCTCCAGGTTGCCCTTTTTATGACAATCCAAAAATAATCTCAAAATATGATTTATCCATTACAATAGTATCCAATATCAATCATCATCTATTCCCACCTTTATACTTATCCACAATACTTCTGTCTGAACTCACAGTTCAATGTTTACAAGGAAGGTCACATAATATAAATGTGAATAACTTCAACAGGTATTCTTTTAAAACATGGTAACACAAGAAATTACCATTAAAACATATTTATCACATTAATGATCCCTTATTCATTATATAATTCAAGATATACTAATTATATCGAAAAATGTATTAAACTACAACAATAATGGAATAAAAATCAATTAATTAGTTTCAAAGTAGTCAAGAATATCGAATATAATTTATCCAAATCAATCATATCTTATTCTAGAATCACTACATCAGTATAAGAAGCATATATTTGTTTAACGTTCCTTCAACTATATATTATCTAAAATCATTAACCTTCTATTGAGTCACTATTCTTGATCCACAAAACCTGAAGTCCTTACTGAAATAGTACTACAGTAAAATCCTTATATACTCTATAATTATTATAATATGTACATCATTTATACAATACTCAAATGACACAATACATTAATACAAACTTAAGAACTCTAATCATACCTTTACATCTTCGGTAGTATCACAACATGATTATTATACAATAGTATAATTTTTGGAATACTCTGATGATTTGTACATTGATTTGTGTTGTGTCCCAACTCCATGCAGATGAATCATTGTACATTTGAATCCATTTTCTTATGCTTACAACCATGTACTCAGTTTCCTTTTTCTAAACACATATAAAAACTCCCATTCCCTTCATGAATTTACGAAGGTGATTCATTCCACAGTTATCTCATATGGAGAAGTTATTTTTTTCCCTAATTCCATTTATCTATCTTTCTCTCTACCATCGTTTTATTCTCTAGATTCCCATGAATTCCATAGAAATTGGAGAATTATTTACATATCTCGTTAACACATGATATTATTTCTTTATATGATTATAATACATGGGAGACTATTTCCCTTATAAATTTTAGCTTAATAGCATGAAATACATGATCCATCTTACCCTTTTGATCATGTCTATTACTGGAGTCCTCATTCTATCTACTGGGAGCCATTTCTAAATAATGGAATACACTAGGTTAGTTTTATGAATCACAATGCGTAATTCCAATCCTATAAAATACCTAACGTAAAATGAAAATATTATGCATGTAATCTATAATTAGAAAATTTTTTCTTTGAGGAAGTATTTAATCCTAAATCCTTCATAATTGCTTGTAATGAAAATTTGAATTACCATAAGCATATCCCCTGGGAGTTTCATAACTAAGAGTGCAACTAGGCCCGCTGTCGTGCATCAGTTCCCATTCGAGTCTAGCTCAAAGAAGATTTTTTGGGTTTTAACCCTAGGTACATATGTGCAAGAGCCAAATCTAACTGCTTATATCTAGATAGGGATGTATTTCTAGGAAAACACACAAAATCTCTATAGTACCAAAATTCTAGGATGTTCTTCTACACTAATCCTCAAAATCTATCATTTGGTAATGTTCTCTAATAAAAATTTATCTAAATATATTTCCAATTTTATTGAAAAACTTCCCCCAATACCTACTTTAATTCCCCAACCCCATTTACTCAATGTCAATGCATTATTACATAACAATATCATGATATATTGAATCATTTCCTAAAGTACAGATCAGTTTTGTAGTCTTGGAAAATAGATTACACACATGAATGTTACATTACACTTTATAACATAAAACACAACATAAATAATCCATTATGATCTACATTATTCCCTTAGCATAATCCTATATATCAATCACAATACACTTCATGGAATCGTTATAGAAATAAAACATAGAAACGGGTGAGCTTAGATGCTTAGAAAGGATATCAATATAGTGGAAACATTCTAGAAAATGCATAAACATTTAAGGAAATGAATAAGACTAAACCAAAAGCCTTTTAAACATAAACTGTATCATAATATAGAAAATCTAAAATCAGATAATGTTATTTACATATGCATATGGATATTATACTATTTGAATAATAAAATGCAATATCAATAGCCACTTTCATAGTGATGGAATGCAGAATCTAGACATCATAACCACCTAGTCAAGGCCTTTTTCCAAGACTAAAAATACAATTTTTTCAAGGCCTTGATCCAAGACACTGGTTTGTCTCATGAGACCCACTGATGCATCGAGGAGCTATAGCGGGCTCCACTTATTAAAGACTATGTCTAATTCATTCCTCATATGAAAATTTTTAAACATAACCTAGACATTCTAATTAAATATAGCATACTAAATGTCAATACATTATCCATAAACCTTGAATGGTATAAAAATAACCCATCCATAGTCAAACATATCACAAACCCATCAATAATATATAGAAGATTTGTGTCATAATAAATCAACCTTGATCAAGAATAATATCTTGAAAAGGATGTTAACATAGTCGAAAATGATCTGTAAAAATATTTGAGAGAAATACCAATTTTTCATGAAATCATTTTAAAGTTACATAATTTATAAAGGAATTCATTCCAAATATAATTTTGAATCATAGTTTCACATACAACATTTATTCTTTTGAATGGAATTAACATTTTAAAACATTCATGTCCATATAAATAAATCCTCAAAACCATTTTGAAAACATGGTCATTAATGAGAAAGGTTTCGAAGAACAAGTCGTTAAAATATTTAAAATAATGTTTTAGTAAAAATAATTCATCTAGAAATAATCCCTTTGAAAACCCTTTTATGAATTATTTACTTGATAAAAAATATGTCCCATTAGATACTTACGCAAAAACAACCTTGGATAATTAAGAGATTGCGAAATTAACACTTACATTGCACTTTCATTTGGTTGAGGGTATGATCTACCTCCTGTATAATGACCATAGTTTGTTATTAAATTATAACAGAACCATATTCATATTTATTATATCATACATGATTCATTTATGACTTTATACTAGCCATTTTATATTTATTTCCAAGTAAAATTAGCATTTTGGGTAAAAATCACTTTCTTTATCGTACGTGTCTTAACTTGTAATTCTTGATCGTATCACTTAGATCATGATTTAAAAAATTTCAAAATATAAACAAGATTAATATATAATATATATATATATATATAATATTTATATGTATAATAGGTAGATATATGAAATGGGAAGCACCGTTTGTAGAGACGGTAGGTCTTACGTACGCATAAACGTTGTTTTAGTTTTCATATCATATAGAACAACAGTAAGTGAATAAGATATATGTAAGTAAATAAATATATATATATATAGTAGACTTATTATGAAATAAATTAAATACTCATTAATAATATATATTATTTATAATAATCATTGAATGGTGAACATGAAATTTGATCTCATCATGTCATGGAGACTGTAATCCGTATGTACGCACAAGCGACAAGATTAAACTGAGGGTGTAATCATATATAATTGGATGTTATATCATATATAAATAATCATAAACATATTATATTTATTATTTACATTTTTTATACTCATTATTATACCCATCCAAATAATTAAGTGTTTGAATAACCAATTACACCATGACATGGAGACGGTAAGTCGTACGCACGCACCTATGGTGACTTTGTCATTTATAGGGTAGATAGAATAATTAATATGAATGTAATATATTTATAATAACATTGAAGTTTGTATTAGGTACTATAGTTATTATTTTGGTATGGAAAAAACATAGAAATCCGAAGTGGAAGAAGAAAAGCACTTGAAAGTGGGTGGTGAAACTATTACCTCTTCTTTCGGTGTTTCCTTTTGAGTTCTTCAAAAGAGATCATTAGGATTGATTTATGATCAATGTATGGACCCAAGGGAGATCTGAGAGACTTTTTCAGGATATATGAGCAGGGTTTGGCCGAGCCAAATATCTTTGGAAGTGTGAAATTGATAGAAGGAGAAGTACCCTTTTATAAGAGAGGTGAGTGTCACTTTAGGAATAACGTGAAATATTATTTTATAATAAAATCATTTTCAGTTTAAAATTGTTCCAAAATAATTTATGTCAAGGATAAAGTGGGTATGGTTCAAAAACCACTCAACCAATAGGTTTTAGATAGGTTTATATCACCATATTAACCTTATCTTTTAGGTTTAACCCTTAGTTAAATAGTTTCACATTTACCACGTCTCATAGTATGTTTATATTATATGGTTAATAAAAATACTATAACAATACAAGATAACCCCATGTGGTTCATTAATGTCATATCTATTTTCATATAAGTATAATGTCTGAACAATATATTTTTAGGACTATTATATTGTTTAATAGTATTGTATTTGTTTTAAAAACACATTTATGTTAATTTTTCCATTATTTAGTTTTTGGTTTTCATGAAAGTCATAAAAACTTTATTTTTTAAAAAACAAAAAATACATTTAACCAATTATAAATATTCATATTCACCTATAAATTTATATTATGGCATCAAAACTTTAAAATTATATTTATTTTGATATTTATAATATCATTTTTTTATTCATTCATTAATAAAGAAAATACAGCATCATTATTGTCTCATATATAAATAAATTTATTTTATATATAAAAATTATAATTCAAATATAATTATTTGTTAAATCTTTTTATATTTTTAATGAATCTTGATATTCAAAAAGATAAATTATATAACCACATATAATAATTGTTTTACAAAAAGATATATGCCTTTGTTATTTTTGTCTTTACATTAGATTATTTACTATAAAATGCCATTATCACTCTCAAGTAGCTCCATGGGTCCCAAAATATACTTGAGAATTCCCATGGTCGGAAATGTATCATCAAATATAAATATCACATATTTTAGGGTAATATAAAATTATTATAATAATATTTGATTCCACTTATTTTCCAGATTTACCCATTAACAATGGTAAATATAATATTCACTGAAGTAAATATTTATAATGTCTAAAAATAAAAGTTACTTATTTAAAAAATTTGTACATACTGATTACAAATATGGAACCCATTTTTACAAAATAAATATATAGATTTTGAGGAAATTAATTTAATATTAATTTCTGTTTTCAAAACAGAAAGCGTATTTTTATGAAATTATAACTATCAAAAGTGTGACCCTTGTTTATGTCCAGTTTAAAAGTAAAATTACATAAAATGACCAAAATTATATTAAAAGACAAAAATATAATCTCATTATAAATTAAAACCACTCAAATTTACAATTTAACACTATTAATTATTTCGATTAAAAAGACGTTTTTAATTAAAATTTATTATTCTTCAGTATTCATCAAAATATGAAAGTTATCAGAAAAGTAGAAAAAATTTATCCAAACTAAATTTTTAGGTCACAATTCAAAATAATAATATAATTCAATTAAATTGGATATATAATATTTTCAAATATTGGTTTCATAAAAGGTTCTCCCTTAAATGGTGATAAAATTTCATTTTTTGAAATATACTTCTTTTATCTAAAAAATGAATTTGTTCTTATATTATGTCATTTAAAAACATAATATTGATTTTAAAATTATACATAGATTATGAAATTAAAAATTCAGTTAATACTATACATAACTATTTTTTAATGACTATATTGGTAAGCCGTGGTGCGCTCGAAGTCGGTGTTGCGTGTAGCGCAAGTTATAGAATTAATTTAATGAGATATCGTACAAAGAAATAATCGGGTGTTACAAAAGTAATGTGGGACAGTTCATTCCTGGAGATGTATATTGTTGTTTTCTAACATGATTGGGGATAGGGGATCCCTATTGGTGTGACCATGGGGATGTCGAATAATATGATATAAAGTGGAATTACTTATCCATACACTATCACAAATTGAGGTTCCACCAAAGTATAGTGAGATGAAATATTAGAAATAATCAGATAAAATTTGTAATGTGTGAGGTGCATTCATTATGTTCTTGGGTGAGAATAATATTCAAAATATCTTATTCAGTGATATTAAATGAATTCTATACTCATCATACAACTAAATTTCATTATCAAAATTCAATTTATATAATTATATCATAGGCCTAATAAATAGAAACATTAATAGATAACATCGGGGAATTAAAATCCCCCATCATTCCTTCAATAGTCCTCAATGATATTTATAACCATCAACAATAATAACTAACTTGTAGTTATATTATTTTATTTTCCATTAATCCTTGAATTAATTCTAAATCAATCAACTTGAGTAATTGTAAAATTTAATTCATTCCTTGTATTAGAACAATATATAAAATCTACGACTCATGATTTATACATCATTAAAGAACCAATCATGAATCAATAAGTACCACATTTTTTTATTTTGATCCTTTCCAATAGGCATGCCTTTAACTATGTATTATTGAATGATTAGTCTCTTTTTTCAATAAATAAACTGATCAGTATTGGAATGGTCTTCTTCTATCATTACAGTTGGGAATACTACTCCACCTACATACCATAGTTTCTTTTACAACTAGTTTGTCCCTGACCAAAATCAATTTTGGCATGCAACTGAACATTTCATCAATATCATATCATTCTATAGTATTGGTTCGATTGGAATACTAATTTTCATCTAATATATCTCATGTTCTTTATATTTATATGACCTCAAATACATATCATACATTGATGATGATATTGTTTTTTAATTGTATTAATCATGTTTTATTATATGCTTATGTATTTTTTATTTATTTTTCTTATGTATTAATTCTGGATGAGTGTAGTTAATATCTACCTATTTCTAGATATTTTGTTTTGTGAATGTTTCATACCTGTGGAGAAAATGACTACTTCCACCATTAATTTACATTAATCACCCATCTAATAGAAATGGAAAAGTAAAATTTTCTTCATAGATTCTTCTATGAAAAAATTTACTACATCGACAATATCAAATATGTAATAAAATGGTTGCATGATAATTAAGATACATAATTTAGTTTAATAGATTAAATAGTCATATGCAATAATTGTGTGATTATTCAACAATGTAAAACCATTATGTGGAGAATTTGGTTACATAAATAACTTATGTGAAAAAATAAGATACATCATTAAAACAATATATTACGATTTCATCTAAAAGATTAATAATAATACATAATTCAAATTTGATACCCGAAACAAAATAGGCTATGTGTATTCAAATGTGCAATCTTCTAGATAAACTAAAATATATAATCAGTTATGTGGATTCAAATATTTAATCGTCTAAGTGTTTTAAATTATGAAAATATTCAATTATGCATAGAATGTTGGTTTTTATTATTATTGAATCACTCAAATAATATTAAATAGTTATTTAGTATCATTATCTCCCCTATTACCAAATTAAGAAAAATCAATTATAATATGATCTATGTTATTATATATAATATAGAAATAAAGAATAGTTTATTTTCCTCTATTTTTTCCAAGGGGAATCTAAGAAAAATGGCTGTGTATCTCATAAAAAATTCTATAGATAATGCAATTTGTTTTTAAAAAGTATTTATTTCATGTATTTTAAAAATTACAAGTGTATAACTATTTTTCATTTAAAGTGAACTTCAAAATAAAATTAAAATACTTAATTATGAAATATCTCTATAATGATGCTCTATTTTTTCTACGTATGTAATGAGGAAATTTTCTCATATAATCATATAATATTATTGAGGATTCTTAATGATATCATAAGACTATATAGGAGATGTTTATTATTTATGAAATCTCTATTTGTGATCCTTAATTTAATTAATTTGTATCTTCTATATGTGAGATAAAAATTTTAGATATTCTATTTTTTATATTCTATTTTAATGGTTTGTGGTAAAATAATATTTTATTTATTTTGAGTGTAAAAACGTTTTGGATCCCAGTTCCAAGCTCATTTTCATGTACCGAGATTTGGCTATATTAACATAGTCAATCAGGCATAAGAAAAGGACTAGAATTCCCTTGTAAAAGGAAATATTTAATTAAAATCATCACACTAATGGGGATGAGTGGTTGTGGAGTGTACTAGGTGACTTATATTCCCTCAAACAAAAAAATAAATATTCTTGTTTCTCTTATATATTATTTAATTTTATACTTCATGCCATGTTAAAAAATAGATTGAAAATTTGTAACATACTAGATAGGGTTCATTTCAAAGTGGAAAACACAATTAATGATCTCAATTCACTATCCTCCACCCTCTTGAGTCTTAATACAGTCATCCAATAACAACATTTTGTATCATATGTATTGATCCTTGAGTTCTCAGCAGCAAAATGTTAAAATGTAAAGATTTATTCTACAGTGACCCAAATTACTTACAATAGAGATTTGATGTATATTTCTAGGGTACCATATTTCAATAGATATATATATATATGGATGTTAGAAGGCATATGTTATTGGATATCTCAATATCATTGGCAGAAAGAGATATCTCAAAGCACTGAAACATTGTGAAATTTCAATGATAGAAAAAAACAATGGATACTGAAAATGAAGCATGTCATTATATAAATTATAATTCATAGAATTCAATATTATATTGATTTGGTCTGGGTGAGTTCAAAAGAGTTTCAAAATGTTAAACAACCCATGAAATGTAGACTAAAATTTCATTTTCTTATAGGGTAATAGATAATATGTGTGTTTTTTGATATAATACTTCAAAAAAAAATTTAAACCATTATAGTGATTGATGTTTATAGTATAACATAGTTTAATTAAAGTCTTATAGTAAATGTAAATATTGTTTCTTATTAAGGGGAACCGCTTTCATTACTTGATTAAGCTATGAGTGCATTCAAAATACTACCACTTATGTGGAGTAGTATTTTGGATTCTTTTAAAAAATCAATAATGATCAAAAATATCATTATAAATGATATTATTTTGAGCTATGGTAATTTAATATGTAAAGATAGATGTTGTGACTCAAGAACATATTATAGTTATGAAGTAAAATAATAAATAAAAAGTCACAACTTTAGAAGATAGAAAAAATGGTAAATAAGTACAGATAATTGAGACATCTAATGAAACATCGTCATGAATTTCAACATCAGACAGTGTGACTGATCATATTTCTAGAAAATTCATGAATATATATAGAAATATAGTAATATTTAAGAAAGTCCTCCAAAAATATAATAATTCATATCAAAATTATAATTTTATACAATATAATGAATGAAATAGGCATTGATACATGAATCCTGATGGTCCAGATCTTCAAAATTGAAAAAATCACAATAATAAATACTTACAAAAATTTGGTTGTATGTTGAAATGAGAAAAATATATGATGGAAACATAGATTGGATTGAAGGATTTTTTATATATTCATAATCATATGTTTATCATTCTATTTGAAAATCCATCTTGTGTTTTATAGAACATAATACATAGGTATATTCTTCATAATCCACTAAGAATGAAACTGTATATAAAAATTGAATTTGATCATTTCAGTAACTAAATGTATATTGTTCCAGGTTAGAAGATAATTATGAAACTCAGATAAGGAAAAATGAAACTATTATAAAATAATATGATGTTGGTTTAAATAATCTATATGGATTATCATTGAAAATTTAAAATGTAAAAACAAAATTTGAAAATTAGGCAGAATTTTATATTAATCTTGGAACTAAAATTAATGAATTTAAAAACAATTTGAGGTCATAAAAGTTTACACTAGTGTATTTACATTTGGTAAAAATTATTTAAATCAGATTTAAAGAAACAATAAAATTTCGGAAAATAGATTTGGAATAGTAAAAAAGGTGAAAAAAAATATTTTTTTACTAATACAATATTTTATCTATATCAAAAATCTATAATAATTAAAAAATAACTTTTTTTATGGTGTTCAACATGGAAATTATGAATACAGATGATTTTTTTGAAACCCATAGTTTTGTGCATTTATTAAATATTTTGATAAAAAAATTTAGTATTTAGTGAAGAATTTTTTTGGACAGAACAATAATATATGGGTTTATAAGTCAATAGTTTCAATCCTTGATAGTCATAGAGAATATCAGAAAAAATTTCACATTTTTCTTGAATTTTTAGGTACAATGGTTCAAGAGACCAAATGAAATATTGTTTTGGAATAATAATTTATCATGAAATATGATTGTAAATTTTTCCAAATTTAAATCTTATCCATGACTGATGGAAGTAATGTCATATTTGGTGACTATTATAATGAAAAAATTATAGGAATTTAATCTTTTTTATATCCAAACAACGTCATTATCAAAATCTTTCTCTATACATAATGATTATGAAACAATTTAATAACTATCTAATGAATTTTTTAAGGTTATTTTTTTATTTTTCTAATAATAATTATTTTGTTTTTAAGGATTAAAATATAATATTTTAGTAACCATGAATAGAGAATTTCTATAATCTAGATCATAATTCATCGACTATACACAAGTAAAATTGTTTAAATTATGGAAAAATGATTCATGAATATGAAATCAATGATTGTGGAGTAATAATGTTTATTCTATGATAAAAAATTCCAAAATGACCTTAGTTTCATAATTACCACAATTTAAATTAAATAATAAGAATCCAGGTGATTCATTCTAAATGTTTAAAAAAAGTCATATTTTAGAACAATTAATGAGGTTTCCCCATAAGTACCCATATAACATATTAATATAGATCTTTTTAGAAAATCAAAAACATTCATACTAAGAATAAAAAAATTTCATTATGCCCTCATTAATTTTTCTATATTTACCTAGGCCATCATATTAAATGTTAAATTTGATTCTTATTCTATTTTCATATCTTATTTTAGTTTTTATCAAAATGAAGAATAAACCGAAATTATTGCTTTAAAATGTGACAAATGAAGAGAATTTTAAATCCATGGGTTCAATTTCATTTGTTCAGACCATGGATTCATCTATATGTTTTCCAACTCCAAGACACCATAATATAATAGAGTTTTTGATAGGTATAATATGGATTTGAATAAAATATATGGAGAAATATTATGTGAATATAACATGCCTCAACCATTATTAAGATGATGTTGTGAATACAAAATGGTATTCTGTAAAATTAGTTCTAATTATAAATATTTATAAAAACATATTATGAGATATGGAATATTAGAATTCAAATGTTTGATACATTAAGGTATTGGGTAGTATTGTTTATTTTCTAAACACCAACTATAATCAATGTGTGTTTGATCCAAAAGATGATGAAGGACTCTTCTTTTTCTATTATACTACAACAATATAAAATAGAGTTTTAAATAAATGATAAATGGTTGTTAATGAATAAACTAATGTTATATTTTTTGAAAGGGATCCTTTCTATTTATAAAAAAATTAAATTTATGAACTAAGTTATTCTTCTAAAAAATTGATTTATCAATCTCGTTTTGATAGAAAAAACAAGAAGAGAGGGAAGTAAATTTTCTAGAACCCACACATGAAATGCTTGATTCCCATGAACATGATTATGTGCTATATATGAAACATATAAATATTATGAACCATCCTTTAAAAAAAGATACTCTATATTTAAATTAGGTTGTTACAACTATAAGGGTTATAGTAAACATTGATGAGTTTTTGCCTCTTTATCTCAGTAATAACCTATGTATTTAGAATAATCCATAAAAAATAAATATTTATATGAAGATATGAAAGAGTAATTATAATAGTTCTAGTTTAATAAGGTATTGAATTTAATCAATACTCCCTAAAACCATCCTATAATAGTATGAAAATGGTTTATGGCGAATAATTGTGAAGATCATGCTGTTATAAATAGTAAAAATGATAGACTTATAGTTGAAGAGTATAATGTTAATGAAGATATATTCTATGGAAATACCTTTCACTGATTATCATGATTCAAATATTTTATGATTTTTTATCCCTCCCCTAATATATTATTTTTAAATAATATCATATAGATGAAAAATATGATTTTATATAACATTTTTCAATAGTTTAGGTTCATGTTTAACCACATTCGGGTATCAAAACCTCCATTATCCAAATTTAGTTTTTGTACATACCAAATGTATTTTTCCATAAATATTATCCTAAAGCATGGTATGCTCATTTAGACTACTTTCTTTTGAGAAATGGTTTATTATTATGTATGAAATATATTACTTCATTTTAGAAAAAATCATCTTCATACATTTTTTATTTGAAAATAAATTATGATGATGTCATTTCAAATTCTATAAATAAAAAAACAATAATTAATTTTTAAAAAACATAAAAACATAAAATTAATATGAATTATATGGGTTACATCAATAATTATCTACGTTTTTAATTTTAACAGAAATATGTTGGGAATGTTCTAGGAAAATGAAAATACATACTAATTTTTTTCAAATGTTTTTGAATTAAATTTGATGAAGTACATATTACCCCTTTGTGTTCTAATGAAAACATTATTTAAGTGATGTAGGGAAACTATTTGAAAACATTTATATAGGGTAATAGTTGATATTTTATTATATTTGACTAATACTAGACCAAATATTGTTTTTACAATATAATTATCCTTCATTTAATGATAATACAAAAGAATAACATTTTAATGATTCCAAATGAATTTTATAATATTTATAATTAACCATTTAACGTTATTATTTTTTAGAAAACACATGAAATTAATTTAATATATTAAAATGATGATAAATTTAGGGGTTGTAGATTAGATATGAAGAGTACCTTAAGAACATATAGTTATCTTGTTATATTATTAGAATATTGGTATAGAAAGAAGAAAAACATTATTTCATTATATACTGCCATTGTAGAATTAACTACATATGGTAGTTTTTCTCTTTGAGTGTTATAGATGAGATACATTGTTATGAGCATTGGATTCATTTATAATCAAGCCTAAATAAAATTTGATAACACTAGGGCTATTGAAATTTAAATTAACAATATAAATAATATATTAAAAAAAAAATATAAATAATGGATCATTTTTTATGAGAAAATGTGAAAAAAGAAAATATTTATCTTGATATTATATCTATATATAATCAGTTAGAATATAAATTTAGTAAAACACTAGAATTTGAGCATTTTGTTTTATTAAAATGTAATTATGATGAGTCATTTAATAAATATATTTAATGTGGTTTTTACCTTGATTTAAAAGAATATATTATTATTATAGATGTTTGAATTTATGATTGATCATTCAATTATAATATTAAGTTTAATGATAATTTTAAATTAAAATTATCTGTTTTTATATAAATATTGGAAAAAAGAAATTTCCCCCCTTTTTGATATTAATTTATTCATTAGATATATGTAACCCTAATCTAAAACAGTGAATGTAAGAATATTTGAATTCAATTATGTGATAGAACACAAAATAATCTCCCCACACTTTTTCATTTGCATAAAAAACCTCCCCTTGAATATGAGCCATTTTCACAAACCACCCAGTCCTCGTTAAAACATAAATCTACCTATTTTAAATGGTAATGTTGAAGCATTTTGATGATGAAATATAAGATTTTTCATAAAAATACAATGAAATCTAAAGAATATTTCTTCCAGGAAAGTCCATGGATTTGGTGTGGATGACCAAAACTAAAATTATATAAAATAAATAGATTAAGATTCAATGATGGGATTTTTTATAATAAAAAGTTGGGTTTTATATTATAAGATTAAATTAATGTTTTCTTAATGAATTTATTATTTATGTTTAATCAAAGAGATGATGTTATCTTGTTAAATGATAAAGGGAAGATAATTTTTTTATATTTAATTGGATAATATCATTCAAGAAAGGGTGACTTTGGGGGTGTCAAATTAGTCCTCACTACATAGAGATACAACAAATGGATGGATTCTATCTTCAAGGGTAGTAGAGGGGAAAATATCTATAACAAATGATTCATTAGTTAAAGTCACAAATCCTGTATTTTTTATCCATTTTATAATCAGGATGATGTGGATGATTATAAAAAAGATGATGGTAAATTTCTTGTGTATGAATAATAAAACTAGTATATGAATACAATTATTGACAAAAAAGATTATTTTTTCAAAATCATAGGTCTATTAATATAGGGAATGCATATTATGATGTTTAGATAAGGCTATAATAAGAAAAATTTCATGAAGAAAATGACATAATTATTCATACCTCACATGATGATAAATGAAATGATAATGGTATGTTATGAGAAATAAAAACAAAACCTATAAATCAACTATACCATTTCCACCATTGACTGATCATTAAGTATCTCATTTTGTAATACAATTTTAGAATTAATTGAAATGAGAATGTTTTCTAATGATGTATTGGTGAATCCTGAAAATATAAGTGTATATAATTTTGATATATAAGTGCATATGGTTTCAAAAAATGGTGAAATTATTGAAATTGAACTGTCCTTTACCAGTATGTCATGATATAAATAGTTAATAGTAATGGTGGATTCCAAAAGATTTATGATTACAAAAATTTAGATAGATCCACATATACTAGAATATAGTTCTCAAAAAAGATATAATTAATATGAAAAGATGATATATTTTTCATGTTGTTTGAAATATTTCTTCCCTATAATCATTGAATTTTGGGTTTTTGTTACATTGGTAACATCTCAACTAGATATGTTCTAGAATCCTCCATCATTGAAATCATAGTTATATCAGGGTTTTCATAATGGAATAAGATCATTACAAGTGGATGTTAATGTGTATTTTCACACTCTAAAATATTTTTTATGAAAAAATATATTTATAAAGAACATATAACCATCAACTTCTACTCCTTAAGAATTTGTTGTTCTTCTATATCTCAAAAATAGAGTAATTTACTTGATATAAAACCTGTATTCTATTTTTATCAGATTTAGTGTCTCAAAGATGATATAATATCACTAGTGATGTTGGATGAGGTGAAAAAAAGGAAATTTTGGTAAATTTCAAGATAGTAAAGAAGGTATTAATAGGTTTGGAAATGAGTTATATATGTTCAAGAATGACCCCTTTACATCCTAATAATTATATTGGATATATGGTTGAATTAAATTTGACTTATTCAATGAATGAATGAGATACAATTTCGTGATATATTAAAATTATTAATAAAGCACTAAACTAATTATCAAATAGTATAATGTAATACTTGTATCATTTATATATCTGTATTCTGAGGAAGATTCATGTTCAGAATAAAAACACTCATTAGAAGTGTACATTCCATTTATACTAAGGGGGTTGGTTTTTTTACAATTCTTTAAGGACGATTCATTTTGTGGGGTTGTCTATCATAACATTTTAGGTTCAGAATAACCCAAGCCTACTATTAAAATTTCAATTTATAAATCATACATCAATTAATATATTATTGTTTCTCAATGTTTGAGTGAGTAAGGTAATGTAAGGTAATAGTTTGTGTTGCCAATAATTTGTAGTACAATAGACATGAATAATTACATGAATCTAGAAAGAAATATGGTTTTTCTGAACAAGAATTCTAGAATATCTAATATATAAATTCCATATCTTCTTTTCTTTCATACTATAAGTGATTATAAAGGTTTCTCTTATTTAATTATACCATCTTAATAATTTTATCATGATTTTAATAAATATTTTATCTCAAATTTTTATTCAAGAACTAGTTTTTAATTTTTATTTTTTGATGTTTAATGTTATTGTGATGATCAACATGAGTTCTAAATCCATGATTCAAATGAGAAAAAGAATACCTCTTTGTCCTGATCCTCTCATTACTTCTAATTATATCATTAATAAAATAAAATTTGTCTATGATACTTCTACATTATAAATTCCAATAACACCTACATACAGAAACACTCAATCCATAAAACCAAAATTTCCAAAAAAAAATGTATTTCTGGATTGACTTTTTTTTCTCAATGGATTTATAATATTTTTTAAATGCATTTAGTGAACTACTTCATTATTTACATATTTCATAATAATTTATTACTGATTGATTTCATTTGATGTAATTATATATTTATTTAATTGAAAGAAACTCTTTCTTTCAATAATCAAATAATCATTTTATGAACTAAATTTCATAGATCATAACTCTAATGTACTGCATTAAATTGAGTTTTAACTTCATTTTCCATCATTCTTAATGACATAAAAATAGTGATAAGTGTTGTACCTTTTAAAAAGGGGATACATTTTCTACCTTATAGAAATGTATATAAATTTTATACCCATTACAATGTGGCATATGATTCTACATTTCATAAAAGAAATAATTAAACATAGGGGGGGAAACTACATAATATTCTCATTGAAAGTTTTTTCTTGTAATGTTCATTAAACCATTTTAAATACATTATTTGATATGTACTAGACAATATAATGAGTTTTATAGGTTTTTTGATCCTCATAAATGGTGGTGTTTTTTTATACTGATGTTGATCTAACATATCTCATGTAATTTAGGATTTAATGATCCAAAAAATAATTCATATATTGTTTTTATTCCTATTTATTAATTTTAGTCATCAAAATTTATTTTATTATTGTTAATTTTGAATTTAATGTCATTAGTTTGGAGTATTTTATGATTTTGTCAGAAATAATCCAACATATATAAATTCATATATGTTATTATTTTTGGTTCATGGTTAAGACAGATACATTGAGAAATAAAAAATTTCATTCTCATATAAAATTTAAAGGACTACGTTAATCATCTACATCATAGAATCACCTATGAATAAATTTTAATATGTTTAAAAGATCATGTATGTGAGGAATAAACTACATGATTATGTGACTACATAAAATAGTTATATAGAGTAATCAATTAAGAAATTATCCCACCTGGACATTCATCTATGAAAAACCATTCTGGGTATTAATTAGTGATGTTAATCACCTTTGTGATGAAATCTGTTATGTCATTTCTACTAGAAACAATAGTTTTACCTACATTATTAAGAATATCGATTAAATAAAATTGACATTGAGATTAAAAATTGGCTAAGTGGATTCAAACTTGGAATCAGATACATGGATTCAGAATTTTATTCATCTACATGAATGAAATTATATAACAAGATACATGTATTCTATTCTAAAAAAGGGATATCTCAGGCTGCAGGTTAGAAATTTATTATTGATGAAGGACATTAGTGAGGTCTTAATGATTTTTTATATTCTACAAATGCTAGATTTCATATATTTGGAAAAAAATTTATAATAAGGTCATTGTACTATAACATAAGAGAGAGGTAATGAAGTGTTCATTTTTATGATTTTTTCAAATAGTATATTCGTGGAAAAATTGAGTCGCTGATTTTTTATTCTAGGGAACATCCTTAATGTGTTTAAATAAGAACTAAATGAATTAATTTTTAGAAAGAAAAAACCACATACATCTTATTTAGGTAGTGTAATGTGCATAAGAAAATATAGATATTTTTTTCTCAATGATCAATATTAAGGAACCATTTTTTTATGAATTTAGGAAGAAGAAGTTCATCTCACTAGTAGTTCTTATTGTAGATCCTTTCATCGTTCAGAATTCTATATATGAGTTGTTTATCCTTCAAAAAATATCTATTGGAGGTCTATAATTTCATTAAACTATATCCTATATTCCATAAACCTCGGACTCTATAGAGACCCCTCTTGGGATGGTAATGAGGAAAAGTTGAAAATGACATCTAAGTCCTACCACCAGTAGGCCCAAGGATAGAGTCTTGAACCATGGGTGTACAAATCACATAATATGGGAGGAATTACCATTTATAAGGATATAAGATAGGGATATAAGATTAATAGTCAACAATAACTATATGAAATATTATATAATAATGCCAAACCATCCATCAATTCATTTATAAATCGAAACAGATACATTTGAAAGTTATCAAATGAATGAATATAAGAGTAAAATATATGGTAGTGTCACATCAAGACCACTTAGGGTTTGAACAAAAAATTTTCATCATGTTCCACAATGTCCTTAATAAGAACTAAAAAATTGAATTTATATACTTATGCTAAGAATAATGGTATACACGGTAGGAAAACCTATAGTCTCTTGCACACATGTGAAATAAGAATACTAAAACATATGTGAGAAAACAGAAGAACAAACCAATGTCTATAAAGGTATAATAACCATCCCAACCTCAAAAAGACATGATCACCAAATAAAAAAAACAATTTAATGTAATATAAAGTAATGAAGTTAAATGATAGGGTACCCGCACCACTTTCTTGCTGATTATACTTATTTTACCAAATGAAAAGTCCATGGAGATTCGACCTCTTCTAAATATACCACGTCACATCCAACCCATACACAACAAGGCATAAAAACACATCCATCCAACAGACACATGGGCCTCACAACACATCCCATCCCCAAACACCTCAGCCATACCACACATCCAACCATCACCAGCTGGGCCACACAACACAACACATATCATCCATAAGACACATTAAAATTCATCTTGAACACACTTGGGAAATCACATGACAACCCATCCAAATGAAATGTGGGACTTCATTTCAAAACCCATCCCAAAGACACCTAAGATACCATATCAAATCCACAATCAAATTCACTTACATACCATTGACCATTACACCTATTAAATACCTACTTCACATGGAATACGAAACCTGGATGACCAGATGGCCATCCATCCACCCTCCCATAGGAATGTTTGGGAACCCACTTGTGATGATGAAAGTGTTTAACACATAGTTCTGAACAAGGGTTCAGTTCATATTGAAATAAAAAAACAAGAAGGATATATAATTATAGTATTGAATCACACATTCTCATCTTATTGGTTTACAAAAATGGATCAACCCATATCAAATGGTCAAATACATACACTACCAAAAATATATGAAATACATCATATGAGATGAACAAAATCTAGAAGTCACATTATAATCTTTATCCACATTTAACTACTTAATAGATTTTAAAAATATCAAATAATCTTATATTAACTAAAATTTTGTTCATTAAATTCCAATATGTTATTATTCATTCATTCACTATTCACATTCCACATTCCATTTAAGAAATCCAATTTTCTTGATTCCACCAAAGGAATTATATTACATTTTACTGCCATCATTCACATTAATTCACAGAATTCAATAACTAACATATAGAAAGAAGTACCACACAACAACCCATTACACTGTAAAAAATAATCTCACATCATAACCAATTTATATCCACATACCATTTTGTATCCTTACTGCACATCCGTGCTATAAACATCATTACATACCCAATGTATAAACATACCATTCATAGAACCATTGTACAACTATACATAACTCACGTCCCCAAAAATATAATAATAGAGAAACACCACATTACAACAATCCCCTATAAACATACAAAAACCATTCTACCCAACACAAAATATATCACAATAAAGAACATTTTTAGATTTATATGGTAAAGCAGAACTTATTCAATTTCACTCCATTACATAAGGGTGTTTTTACAGAATCCCTAGAATCATGGGGCATCCATTGTTTTAACTGAATATATGTTGCTAACGAGTTCTCTATTTATGATTATACCACTCAATAAAAACACTAAGGATTTGAATTTGAAGTTGTTTCATCATATTAGTGCAACAAACAGAAAAACATGATCATTGAATTACAACGATATGATAATTGTATGAAATCCAATCAAATAAAATCATCATGAATCATTAATATACTAGTTCACAATCCCCAAACACATTAAATTAAATTTAATCTGATTCATTATCTCCTTTAATTTGGATGAATCCTTTTTCACAAGATTAAACAACAATAAACTCATCCCACAATATTGATATAACGATAAAATAAGGAAACCCCTACTTGAGAGATGAGACAATAGGATATTCTTGGTTACACCAAAACCTCACTGCAGGTGTAAAATGGAATTCTCTAAAGATATAATAAAAAAATTCAACATCCAAACCCCAGAACACCTATGGAAAGAGAGATTTTCGATGTCTCATACTGAGAAAAATAATTGATGAAGAATAATGTCGAATAACATCTCATCATTAGGAAGATCGGAACTGAGTCATGGGTTTAGATATAGTTTTGATTCACCAATAATGGAAGATATGGCCATGACTATGATTTTTGACCAACTAAAATACCCCAAACTCTTAAATATTTTATGATAGGATTTAAGGATATTGAAACGGCCCCAAAGACTTTCTAATATTGAATTATGATCATTTTATTGCAGAGATATCATCAAAATATAAAAAAATAAATAACTAGGAACACAATTCAAGATACACCACCGAATGAGGCTAAACCAGTGAGAAAAATCCAGTTGAGGCACCTTCATATGAGGCACCATTCGATGATAGACCACTAGAGTTGGCACCGTCAGGTTGAAACACATCCCACTATTTATGAGTCACAAATTCGAGAGATACCACTAGGTGAGACGCAACCAAAAGTGGTGATGCTAGATGAGTGACCACTGGATGAGCCACTGTCAGGATGAACCAACTACCACCTTCAGTGATTCGTTACTTGCCGATATACCTCCAGGTATAAATTGATAGATGAGGTCTTGCTGGACAAGGCACTCCTAGATGAGTGACTGCCCACGAGCCATTACCAGCGAGTGGTCGCCTTCAAGCCATGGCTAGGTTGAGACACCGATGGGATGATCTACCTCCAGGCATATACAAAGATGGCATAAGACATCATTGGTGGGAGACACTATTGGCTCCAAACACCATTGATGTAGGACAATGTTATCATGATAAACTATTAGCATGAGACCCCATTGGCATGAGACACCGTTGGTGTGGGACATAGTTGAGATGGGATATCGTTGGAAGACATTGATAACTATGAATTTTTTAAAAATTTAGAATTGAGCCACCATGACATACCTGGAGAACTAAAACACAATATTTTCCCCAATGTAATGGACTTTGATGGTTAGGACCATTATAACAAATAACTCTCAAACTATAATCATCCTTGAGATGTAACAATAAATCTATAATTAAAGAGTGGTAATTTCTAATAAAATATCCCTTGATACCTCTCAAATATCAAAACATGTTTGGGACAGAAAAACCACTCTAAAATAAGATCATGTTGAAGATACAGCTCAATCAAAAAATGTGTCACATAGAAAGGTAGAAAATTCCAGTTTGTAATTCATAAAAATGAAATCTCCAAAATAACACCAATAAGGGATCACATTCAGAAATAGTTGATTGACATTGTTTCAAATGGAAGTATTTTTTCGATTATAGAAAATAATTTTATACCTTTTATTTCAACAACTTCACATTGAAATTCCATTGAATTAATAACTATAAACACATTTTCCACCTTTTTTAATCTAAATTTTTTAAATTCAAATCATTTAAAACACACCATGAGTAACATATCAGGATGAAATAGAATATAATGCTCGAGTGACAATTTATTAACAAAATATGATGTTATTTATGAAATATTATTGAACAATATTAGTGAAGGAATTTAAAGTATATAAATCACTTTCAGAATGATCTGTAAAATTTTGGACATGTATCTCAATAATTTTTTTGGAAGTTTTAATGTTTGAAAATAAATCTTATTAATACATTACAATGAATGGAAATGTTTTAAATAAACTTAAATCTGATGGGAAATTTTTTTTGTGCTAAACTAGTTATTGAATCTATATTATTGAGTGTTATTTATGAAAAAACATATTATGAAAAAAAACAATAAAATATTTTAAACAATTTTTCTTTAACATGTTTCCCAATTCCACTTACAAAAATTGTTAGGTATCACGATAAAATTTTATTATGTTCTACTAACAAAACATTATTTTTCTCTTTTCCCAGCAATTTTTAAAATAATTTAATATATAACATAGAAAAAAAGAATTAAAAAATATCATGAATCAGAAATATGAATTTATTTTTTATCATTCCATCTAATGAAAGTTTAAAAATGTTATTTTCCACAACAAAAAATTAATTACTAAGAACATAAAAATATATAAAAAAGGGTTTCAACGTGTTAAATTATATTTTTTAAATGTGAATTTCATTACTTGTTGAAGTTTTAACAAATATCCCTTCACCAACTTTAATTATTATTTTAATATACATAGAGCTACCACATGCATAAAAATCTATGGAACCATCCACCACACCATGATATTATCATCTTTGGGAAACACTGTCTCACCTGCATGGTTTTAAAACCTCTAGTAATATATGGAATCATAATGATGGGAAAGTGTTTACATCAATTCATATATTTGAGGTGAGAAAAAGGTTCATCAATATAAGAAACTACACCGAAAAAACATTGTTGCATTCAAACATTCTCAACAATTCATTTATAAAAAGTTATAGGCATAGAAGGAAACCTATTTTTATTGATTTCTTGATTTAGAAAATAACCAGTTCATTTTATTACCTCTTATATGTTCTATTACTTTTTATGGGAATTGGTGGATTATATAAATAAAAAATATCCCAAAAAAACACAATACAATACAAAATACCAATAAAATGACACATCTTAACCAATGTATATTAATACTACTGTACATCATAACCACATACCAAACATACCGTCTAATGAAAAAGTTCACTAGATATTCCATAAAAACACATCACCACATCCCCTTACCATCCACACAAAACAACTATTTTAACATAACCTACATCTTTACCATGTCCTCTACATTTCCCCAACTAGTGACCACTACTATCATAACACATCATTTCCACAAACACAAAAATCAAATAATTGTATTTCTCAAGTCATGGAGACTGTAATCTGTACGTACGCACAAGAGACAACAATATATTGAGGGTGTAATCATATATAATTGGATGTTATATCTTATATAAAGAATCATAAATATAATATATTTATTATTTACATTCTTTATACTCATTATTTTACCCATTTAAATAATTAAGTGTTTGTATAACCAATTACACCATGACATGGAGACGGTAAGTCGTACGCATGCACGTATGGGGACTTTGTCATTTATAAGGACGATAGAATAATGAATATGAATTTACTATATTTATAATAACATTTAAGTATTTATTAGGTACTATAGTTATTATTTTGGTATGGAAACAACATAGAAATAGGAAGTGGAATAAGAAAATCACTTGAAAGTGGGTGGTGAAAGTATTACCTCTTCTTTAGGTGTTTCCTTTTGAGTTCAACAAAAGAGATCATTAGGATTGATTTATGATCAATGTATGGACCCAAGGGATATCTGAGAGACATTTTCAGTATATATGAGCAGGGTTTGGCCGAGCAAAATAGATTTGGTGGTGTGAAATTAATAGAAGGAGAAGTACCCTTTTATAAGAGAGGTGGGTGTCACATTAGGAGAAGCGTGAAATATTATTTTATAATAAAATCATTTTCAGTTTTAAATTGATCCAAAATAATTTATGTCAAGGATAAGGTGTGGATGGGTCAAAAACCACTCAACCAATATGTTTTAGATAGGTTTATATCACTATATTAACCTTATCTTATAGGTTTATCTCTTAGTTAAATAGTTTCACATTTACTATATCTCATTGTATGTTTATATTATATGGTTAATAAAAATAATATAACAATACAATAGAACCCCATGTGGTTCATTAATATCATATCTATTTTTATATAAGTATAATGGCTGAACAATATATTTTTAGGACTATTATACTGTTTAATAGTATAGTATTTGTTTTAAAAACTCATTTATGTTAATTTTTACATTATTTAGTTTTTGGTTTTTGTGAGTCATAAAAACTTTATTTTTTCCAAAAAAACATTTAACCAATCATAAATATTCATATTAACCAATAAATTTATATTATGGCATCAAAACATTAAAATTATATTTATTTTAATATTTATAATATCAATTTTTTATTCATTCATTAATAAAGAAAATACAGCATCATTATTGTCTCATATATAAATATATATATTTTATGTATAAAAATTTTAATTCAAATATATTTATTTATTAAATATATTTATATTTCTATTGAATTTTTATATTCATAAAGATAAATTATATAACCCTATATAATATTTGTTTTACAAAAAGATATATGCCTTTGTTATTTTTGTCTTAAAATTAGATTATTTAAAATAAAATGTCATTATCACTCTCAAGTAGCTCCATGGGTCCCAAAATATACTCGAGGATTCCCATGGTCAGACATGTATCATCCAATATAAATATGACATATTTTAGGGTAATATAATATTATTATAATAATATTTGTTTACACTTATTTTCCAGATTTTCCCCTTAACAATGGTAAATATAATAATCCCTGAAGTAAATATTTATAATGTCTAAAAATTAATGTTACTTATTTAAACAATTTGTACATCCTGATTCCAAATATGGAACCCATTTTTCCAAAATCAATACATAGATATTGATGAAATTAATTTAAAATTAATTTCTGTTTTCAAAACAAAAAGCGTATTATTATGAAATTATAACTATCAAATGAGTGACCCTTGTTTATGTCCAGTTTAAATGTGAAATTACATAAAATGACCCAAATTATATTAAAATATAAAAATACAATCTAATTATACTTTAAAACGACTAAAATTTAATATTTAACACTATTATTGTTTTTGATTAAAAAGATGTTTTTAATTAAAATTTATTATTCTTCAGTATTCATCAAAATATGAAAGTTATCAGAAAAGTAGAAAAAAATTATCCAAATTAAATTTTTATGTCCCAATTCAAAATAATAATATAATTCTATTTAATTGGATATATAATAGTGTCAAATATTGGTTTCGTAAAAGGTTCTCCCTTAAAAGGTTATAACATTTAATTTTTTGAAAAATACTTCTTTTATCTAAAAAATGAATTTGTTCTTATATTATGTCAATTAAAAACATAATATTTATTTTAAAATTATTAATAGAATATAAAATTCAAAATTCATTTAATACTATTCATAAATGTTTTTTTAATGACTATATTGGTAAGTCGTGGTGTGCTCGAAGTCGGTGTTGCATGTAGCGCAAGTTATTCAATTACGTTAATGAGATATCGTACAATGAAATAATCGGCTGTTACAAAAGGAATGAAGGCCAGTTCATTCATGGAGATGTATATTGTTGTTTTCTAACATGTTTTGGAATAGGGGATCCCCATTGGTGTGACCATGGGGATGTCGAATAATATGATATAAAGTGGAATTACTTATCCATACACTATCACAAATTGAGGATCCACCGAAGCAAAGTGAGATGAAATATTGGAAATAATTAGAAACCATTTGTAATGTGTGAGGTGCATTTATTATGTTCTTGGGTGAGAATAATTTTCAAAATATCTTATTCTGTGATATTAAATGAATTCTTTACTCATCATACAACAAAATTTCATGTTCAAAATCCCATTTATATAATTATATCATAGGCCTAATAAATAGAAACATGAATAGATAACATTGGGGAATTAAAATCCCCTACCATTCCTTCAATAATCCTCAATGATATTTATATCCATCAACCACAATAACTAACTTGTAGTTATATTATTTTATTTTCCATTATTCCTTGAATTAATTCTAAATCAATCAACTTGAGTAATAGTAAAATATAATTCATTCCTTGTATTAGAGCAATATATAAAATCTAAGACTCATGATTTATACATCATTAAAGAACCAATCATGAGTCAATAGGTACCATATTTGTTTATTTTGATCCTTTCCAATAGACATGCCCTGAACTATGTAATATTGATTTATTAGTCTCTTTTTCATTAAATAAACTGATCAATATTGGAATGGCCTTCTTCTATCATTACATTTTGGAATACTACTCCACCTACAGACCATAGTTTCTTTTACAACTAGTTTGGCCCCTGACCAAAATAAATTTTGGCATGAAACTCAACCTTTCATCAATATCATATCATTCTATAGTATTGGATCCATTGGAATACTAATTTTGATCTAATATATCTCATGTTCTTTATATGTATATGATCCCATATACCTATCATACATTGATGATGATATTGTTTTTTAGTTGTACTAATAATGTATTATTAAATTCTTATGTATTATTCATTTATTTTTCTTATGTATTAATTTTGGATGAGTGTATTTAATATCTACCTATTTCTAGATATTTTGGTTTGTGAATGTTTCAGACATGTGGAGAAAATGACTACTTCCACCATTAATTTACATTAATCACCCATCTAATGGAAATGGAAATGGAAATTTTTTTTCATAGATTCTTCTATTTAAAAAATTACTACATAGACAATATCAAATATTTTATAAAATGGTTTCATGGTCATTAAGATACATAATTTAGTTTAATAGATTAAATAGTGATATGCAACAATTGTGTGATTATTCAATAATGTAAAACCATTACGTGGAGAATTTGGTTTCATAAATCACCTTTGTAAATAAATAAGAGACATCATTTAAACAATATATTAATATTTCATCTAAAATATTAATAACAATACATAATTCAAATTTGATACATGAAACAAAATAGGCTATGTGTATTCAAATGTGAAATCTTTTAGATAAACTAAAATATGTAATCAATTATGTGGATTCAAATATTTAATCTACTATGTGTTTTAAATTATGAAAATATTCAATTATTCATAGAATGATGGTTTTTATTATTATTAAATCACTCAAATAATATTAAATAGTTATTTAGTATCCTTATCTACCCTATTACCAAATTAAGGAAAATCAATTTTAATATGATCTATGTTATTATACAGAATATAGATGAAAAGAATAGTTTATTTTACTCTATTTTTTCCAAAGGGAAATTAAGAAAAATCGATGTGTATCTCATAAAAAATTCTATAGATAATTCAATTTGTTTTTAGAAAGTATTTATTTCATGTATTTACAAAATTAGAAGTGTATGACTATTTTTCATTTAAAGTGAACTTCAAAATAAAATAAGAATACTTAATTATAAAATATCTCTATAATGATGCTCTATTTTATCTATGTATGTAATGAGGAAATTTTATAATATCATCATATAATATTATTGAGGATTCATAATGATATCATAAGACTATACAGGAGATGTTTATTATTTATAAAATCTCTCTTTGTGATCCTTAATTTTATTAATTTGTATCTTATAGACGTGAGATCAAAATATTATATATTCTATTTTTTATATTATATTATAACGGTTTTTGGAAAAAGAATATTTTATTTATTTTGAGTGTAAAAACGTTTTGGATCACAGTTCCAAGCTCATGTGCATGTATCGAGATTTGGCAATGTTAACATTGTCAATCAGGCATAAGAAAAAGGTCTAGAAGTCCCTTGTAAAATGAAATGTTTAATTAAAATCATCACACTAATGGGGAGGAGTGGTTGTGGAGTGGACTAGGTGACTTATATTCCCTCAACCAAAAAATACATATTCCTGTTTCTCTTATATATTATTTAATTTTATACTTCATTCCATGTTAAAAAATAGATCGAAAATTTGTCACATACTAGATAGGGTTCATTTCAAAGTGGAAAACACAATTAATAAACTCAATTCACCACCCTCCACCCTCTTGAGTCTTAATACAGTAATTCAATAACAATATTTTGTATCATATGTATTGATTCTTGAGTTCTCAGCTGAAAAATGTTAAAATGTATAGATTTATACTACAATGAACCAAATTACTTATAATAGAGATTTGATGTATATTTATAGGGTACCATATTTCAATAGATATATATATATATATATGGAAGTTTGAAGGAATATGTGATTGGATATCTCAATATCATTGGCAGAAAGAGATATCTAAAAGCACTGAAACCTTGTGAAATTTCAATGATAGAAAAAAATGATGGATTATAAAAATGAAGCATGTCATTATATAAATTATAATTCTTAAAATTCTATAATATATTGATTTGGTCCATATGAGTTCAGAAGAGTTTCAAAATGTCAAACAACCCATGAAATGTAGACTAAAATTTCATTTTCTTATAGGGGAATAGATAATATGTGAGTTTTTTGATATAATACTTCAAAAATAATTTTTTAAACAACTATAGTGATTGATGTTGATAGTATAACATAGTTTAATTGAAGTCTTATAGTAAATGTAAATAATTTTTCTTATTAAGGGGCACCACTTTCATTACTTGATCAGGCTATGAGTGCATTCAAAATACTAACACTTATGTGGAGTAGTATATTGGATTCTTTTAAAAAATCATTAAAGGTCAATAATATCATTATAAATGATATTATATGGAGCTATGGTAATTTAATATGTAAAAATAGATGTTGTGACTCAAGATCATATTATAGTTAGGATGTAAAATAATAAATAAAAATTTACAACTTTAGATGATAGAAAAAATGGTAAATAAGTACCGATAACTAAGACATCTAAGGAAACATCATCAAGCAATTCAACATGAGACATTGTGATTGATAATATTTCTATAAAATTCATGAATATATATAGAAATATAGTAATATTTAAGAAAATCTTCCAAAAATATAATAATTCATATCAAAATTAAAATTGTATACAATATAATGAATGAAATAAGCATTGAGACATCAATCCTGATGGTCCAGATCTTCAAAATTGAATAAATAACAATAATAAATACTTAAAAAAATTTGGTTGTATGTTGAAATGAGAAAAATATATGAAGTAAACATAGATTGGTTTGAAATATTTTTATATATTCATAATTATATGATTATCATTCTATTCGAAAATCCATCTTCTGTTTTATAGAACATAATACAAAGGTACATTCTTCACAATCCACTAAGAATGAAACTGTATATAAAAATTTAATTTGATCATTTCAGTAACTAAATGTATATTGTTCCAGGTTATAAGATAATTATGAAACTCGGATAAGGAAAAATGAAACTATTATAAAATAATATGATGTTGGTTTAAATAATATATATGGATTATCATTGATAATTTAAAATGTAAAAACCAAATTTGAAAATTAGGCAGCATTTTATATTAATCTTGGAACTAAAATTAATAAATTTAAAAACAATTTGAGGTCATAAAATATTACACTAGGTACTTACATTTGGTAAAAATTATTTAAATCGGATTTAAACAAATAATAAAATTTCTAAAAATAGATTTGGAATAGTAAAAAAGGTGAAAAAACAAATATTTTTTTACAAATACAATATTTTATCTATATCAAAACACTAGAATAATTCAAAAATAACTTGTTTTTATAGTGTTCAACATGGAAATTATGAAAATAGATGAATTTTGTGAAACCCATAGTTTTGTGCATTTATTAAATATTTTGATAAAACAATTTCAGTATTTAGTGATGAATATTTTTGGACAGAACAATAATGTATGGGTTCATAAGTCAATAGTTTCAATACTTGATAGTTATAGAGAATATCAGAAAACAATTTGACATTTTTCTTGAATTTTTAGGTACAATGGTAAAAGATACCAAATGAAATATCGTTTTGGGATAATATTTTATCATGAAATATGATTTTAAATTTTTCCAAATTTAAATATTATCAATTATTGATGGAAGTCATGTCATATTTAGTGACTATTATAATGAAAAAATTATATTAATTTAATCTTTTTTATATCCAAACAATGTCATTATCAACAGCTTTCTCTATACATAATTATTACGACACAATTTAATAACTATCTAATGAATTTTTTAAGGATATTTTATTTATTTTTCTAATAATTATTATATTGTTTTTAAGGATTAAAATATAATATTTTAGTAACCATGAATAGAGAATTCCCATAATCTAGATCATAATTCATCAACTATACATAAGTAAAAATGTTTAAATTATGGAAAAATGATTCATGAATATGAACTCAATTATTGTGGAGTAATAATGTTTATTCATTGATAAAAAATTCCAAAATGACCTTAGTTTCATAATTACAACAATTTAAATTAAATAATAAGAATCTATGTGAATCATTCTAAATGTTAATAAAAAGTCATATTTTAGAACAATTAATGAGGTTTCCCCATTTGTACCCCTATAACATAATAATATAAATCTTTTCGGAAAATCAAAAACATTCATACTAAGAAGAAAAAAATTTCATTATTTACTCATTAATTTTTCTATATTTACGTAGCCATTCATATTAAATGTTAAATTTGATTATTATTCTATTTTAATGTCTAATTTTAATTTTTATCAAAATGAAGAATAAATAGAAATTATTGCTTTACAATGTGAAAAATGAAGAGAATTTTAAATCCATGGGTCCAATTTCATTTTTTCAGAACACGGATTCATCCATATGTTTTCCAACTCCCTGAAACCATAATATAATAGAGTTTTTGATAAGTTTAATATGGTTTTGAATAAAATATATGGAGAAATATTATGTGAATATAACAGGACTCCACCTTTATTATAGTGATTTTGTGAATACAAAATGGTATTCCGTAAAATTAGTTCTAATTATAAATATTTATAAAAACATATTATGAGATATGGAATAGTATAATTCAAATGTTTGATACATTAAGGTATTGGGTAGTATGGTTTATTTTCTAAACTCCAACTGTAATCATGTTATTTTTGATCCAAAATATGATCAAGGACTCTTATTTTGCTATTATACTACAACAATATCAAATAGTGTTTTAAATAAATGATAAATGGTTGTTGATGAATAAACTAATGTTATATTTTTTTTAATGGGATCATTTCTATTTATAAAAAAATTAAATTTATGAACTTAATGATTCTACTAAAAAATTGGGTTATCAATCTCATTTTGAGGGAAAAAACAAGATGAGAGGGAAGTAAAGTTTCTAGAACCCACACATGAAATACATGATTCCCATGAACATGATTATGTACTATATATGAAACATATAAATATTATAAACCACCCTTTAAAAAAATATACTCGATATTTAAATTAGGTTGTTACAACTATAAGGGTTGTAGTAAACATTGATTAGTTTTTGCCTCTTTATCCCAGTAATAACCTATGTATTCAGAATAATCCATAAAACATTAATGTTTATATGTAGATATGAAAGAGTAATTATAATAGTTCTAGTGTAATAAGGTATTTAATTTATTCAATACTCCCTAAAACCATCCTATAATAGTATGAAAATAGTTTATGGTGAATAATTGTGATGGTCATGCTGTGATAAATAGTAAAAATGCTAGACTTATAGTTGAAGAGTATAATGTTAATGAAGAAATAGTCTATGAAAATACCTTTCACTAATTAGCTTGATTCAAATATTTTATGATTTTTTATCCCTCCCCTAATATATTATTTTCAAATAATATCCTAAGGATGAAAAATATGATTTTATATATCATTTTTTGATAGTTTATGTTCATTTTTAACCACATTCGGGTATCAAAACCTCCATTATCCAAATTTAGTTTCTGTACATACCAAATATACTTTTTCCATAAATATGATCCTAAATCATGGTATGCTCATTTAGACAACTTTCTTTTGAGAAATGGTTTATTATTATGTATGAAATATATTACTTCATTTTAGAAAGAATCATCTTCATATATTTGTTATTTGAATATAAATTATGATGATGTCATCTCTTATTCTATAAATAAAAAATTCATTAATGAATTTTTAAAAAACATAAAAAAATAAAATTAATATGAATTATATGAGTTACATCAATAATTATATACGTTTTTAAATTTAATAGAAATATGTTGGGAATGTTCTAGAAAAATGAAAATACATACTAATTTTTTTCATATGTTTTGGAATTAAATTTGGTTAAGTACATATTACCCCTTTGTGTTCTAATGAAAACATTATTTAAGTGATGTATAGAAACTATTTGAAAACATTTATATAGGGGAATAGTTGATATTTTATTATATTTGACTAATACTAGACCAAATATTATTTTTACAATATAATTATGCTTCATTTAATGATAATACAAAAGAATCAAATTTTAATGAATCCCAATGGATTTTATGATATTTAAAATTATCCTTTTAACATTATTAATTTTTAGAAAACACATGACATTAATTTAATATATTAAAATGATGATAAATTTAGAGGTTGTATATTAGATATGAAGAGTACCTTAAGAACATATAGTTATCTAGTTATATTATTAGAATATTGGTATCGAAAGAATAAAAAATTCATTTCATTATATACTACCACTATAGAATATTCTACTTATGGTATTTTTTCTCTTTGAGTGTTATAGATGAGAGAAATTTTTATGAGCATTGGATTCATTTATAATCAAGCCTAAATAAAATTTGATAACACTAGGGATATTGAAATTTAAATTAACAATATTAATAATTTATGAAAAAATAATATATACATAAGGGATCATATGTTATGAGAAAATGTGAAAAAAGAGGATATATAACTTCATATTATATCTATATATAATCAGTTAGAATATAAATTTACTAAAACCCTAGCATTTGAGCATTTTGATTTTATTAAAAGGTAATTTTGATGAGTCATTTAATAAAAATATTTAAATGGGTTTTTACCTTGATATAAAAGAATATATTATTATTATAGATTTTTGAATTTATTATTGATCATTCATTTATAATAGTATGTTTAATGATAATTTTAAATTAAAATTATCTGTTTGTTTATATAAATATTGGAAAAAAGAAATTATTTTCCCTCTTTTTTTATTAATTTATTCATTAGATATATGTAACCCTAATATAAAATAGTGTATGTAAGAATATTTGGATTCAAGTATGTGATAGAACACAAAATAATCACCCCACACTTTTTCATTTTCATATATAACCTCCCCTTGAATATGAGTCATTGTCACAGACCACCCAATCCTCATTAAAAAATCAATCTACCTATTTTAAATGGTAATGTTGAAGCATGTTGACGATGAAATATCATATTTTTCATAAAAATACAAAAAATATTAAAAAATATTTCCTCCAGGAAAGGCCATGGATTTTGTGTGGATGACCAAAACTAAAATTATATAAAATAAATTTATTAAGATTCAATAATAGGATTTTTTTTATAATAAAATGTTGGGTTTTATTTTATAGGATTAAATTAATGTTTTCTTAATGAATTTATTATTTATATTTAATCAAAGATATGATGTTATCTTGGTAAATGTTAAAGGAAAGATAGTTTTTTCTATTTAATTGGATAATATCATTCAATATCACCATGAGGGGAGTTTTGTTTCAGTGATACACATGTTGGTTAAAGATCATTAGGTATAATAAAAATCAACGAATGTTTTATTTGAAAAAATTATGTTGAAAAGAAACACGTGAATGCGATTCTTTCTGAATGGAATGTTTACTGTAATATTTTGAAAAGGTATATATATCAATTAGAATGAGATCAGGAGAAAATTGTTTTACAAGATATTTATTTATGTTAGTATTGATAAATAATGTGCAGTTGAGTTTTCCAAGATATATGATGAGGATCATGCATCGTTTTTGTGTAGGAAAAAATTAATCAATTATCATTATAATAGAATATTTTTTTGTTTCTTAGAAGAAATAAGTTTATTTAAATAAAGTTGATGCAATGAATTTTATAAAAGAAATACCATTCATTATCTCTCTTCATGATCATTTAATGTTCCATATATTTTTATTGATGTACTTTATAGATAGTTCTTCATGAAAGGGTGACTTTGGGGGTGTCAAATTAGACCTCACTACATCGAGATACAACAAATGGCGAGATTCTGTCTTCAAGGGTAGTAGAGGGGAAAATATCTATAACAAATGTGTCATCAGTTAAAGTTACAAATCCTGTATTTTTTAGCCATTTTATATACAAGATGATGTGGATGATTATAACCAAGATGATGGTGAATTTCTTGTGTATGAAGAATAATACTAGTATATGAATACAATTATTGACAAAAAAAGATTAATTTTTCAAAATAATAGGTCTATTAATATAGGGAATGCATATTATGATGTTTAGATAAGGCTATAATATGAATAATTTCATGAAGAACATGACATAATTATTCATACCACACATGATGATAAATGAAATTATAATGGTATGTTATGAGAAATAAAAACAAAACCTATAAATCAACTATACCATTTCCACCATAGACTGATCCTTAAGTATCTCATTTTGTAATACAATTTTAGAATTCATTGAAATGGGAATGGTTTCTAATGATTTATTGGTGAATCCTGAAAATATAAGTGTATATAATTTTGATATATAAGTGCAGATAGTTTCAAACAATGGTGATATTACTGGAACTGAACTGTCCTCTACCACTATGTCATGATATAAATAGTTAATAGTAATGGTGGATTCCAAAAGATTTATGATTACCAAAATTTAGATAGATCCACATATACTAGAACATAGTTCTCAAAAAAGATATAATTAATAGGAGAAAATGATATATTTTTCATTTTGTTTGAAATATTTCTTCCCAATAATCATTGAATTTTGGGTTTTTTCTACATTGGTAACATCTCAACTGTATATGTTCTAGAATCCTCCATCATTGAAATCATAGTTTTCTCAGGATTTTCATAATGGAATAAGATCATTACAGGTGGATGTTAATGTGTATTTTCACACTCTAAAATATTTTTGATGAAAAAATATATTTATAAAGAACTTACAACCATCTACTTCTACTCCTTCAGAATTTATTGTTCTTCTATATTTCAAAAATAGAGTAATTTACTTGATATAAAAGCTATATTCTATTTTTAACAGATTTAGTGTCTCAAAGATTATATAATTTCACTAGTGATATTGGATGAGGTGAAAAAAAGGAAATTTTGGTAAATATCAAGATAGTAAAGAATGTATTAATAGGTTTGGAAATGGGTTATATATGTTCAAGAATAACCCCTTTACATCATAATAATTATATTGGATATATGGTTGAATTAAATTTGAATTATTCAATGAATGAATGAGATAAAATTTCATGATATATTAAAAATATTAATAAAAGCACTAAACTAATTATCAAATAGTATAATGAAATACTTGTATCATTTATATATTTTTATTCTGAGGAAGTTTCATGTTCAGAATCAAGACACTCATTAGAAGTGTATATTCCATTTATAGTAAGGGGGTTGGTTTTTTTACAATTCACTAAGGACAATTCATTTTGTGGTGTTGTCTATCATAACATTTTAGGTTCACCATAACCCAAGCCTACTATTAAAATTTCAGTTTATAAATCATACATCAATTAATTTAGTATTGTTTCTCAATGTTTAAGTGAGTAAGGTAATGTAAGGTAATATATTTTGTTGCCAATAATTTGTAGTATAATAGATATGAATAATTATTTGAATCTAGTAAGAAATATGGTTTTTCTAAATAAGAATTCTAGAATATCTGATATATAAATTCCATATCTTATTCTCCTTCATACTATAAGTGATTATAAACGTTTCTCTTATAATAAATTATGACATCTTAATAATTTTATCATGATTTTAATAAATATTTTATCTCACATATTTATTCAAGCTATAAGGCCCCAGCCTTAAATCTTACATAATCTTGAGTTATCACAAGATTACACGTTGAGGATCTTTTTAGGTTTAGAGTTTTAGAGAATTAGATCATGAAACTTGCATTACATTCCACATTTAAACAAAGTGGTTACATAAAAGACAGTATTCATTCTTCCCATCAACGGAAATATATTTAAAATAAAACATGGATTCTTTATTGACACATCCTTTTCAATATCATCACATCATGTACCCTTCCCTTGACCTGTGAAAAACAATTCAAAAACATGGGATGAGCCTAAAAAGCTCAGTAAGGGATATAAAAATATGGAAAGGAAACATGAGTACATGTATACATAAGAATGAAATCATACTTTACCCACCATGAAAAAATCATAGAAATCATAAGACATAAAAGGTAACTTGAGGCATTCATAACATTCTTACGTAGGGAGTAACCCTCTTGGTTACGTTTTGGAATACCCATCACAGTATATTCCCTAAATCGATTTGGAGAAATCTTAACCTTTCACTCCTTCGCGTTACCCAATGCATTGGAGAGCTATATCGGGCTCACCCACCCATAGTTTATCACGGAACCACCCGTTTTCATAACAATGCCCAAGAACCATAAACTTATCACATAAAACATGTATAAAGTAAACATAAAATTTCCACATGTCAATCACAATATATCATTTTAGTATATTGAAATAATGAATCCGTTCAAAAAGAAACCATTTCCAAAACCATTTAAAACATTTAATACGGAGATTTTTGAATCAATGTGTCCCATAACACCATGAAGCATTTAACATTTTAAACCATTAATATCCATATAAATAAATCCTTAAAACCATTTTGAAAACATGGATATTAATAAGAACAAATCATTAAAATATTTAAAGCGATATTTTGGTTAAAGGGTTTTTACCAAAATTAGAGACACTTGAATACAATAATTGAGTAATAACATTTAATCAGAACCTTAAAATATCATGAGAATAAATGGATTCATGATATAATATTTCAAATGATAGTATATACACCATATAAGAGTGAATTGGTGCATAACAACAAAGAAGTCTCAATAGAGACGTAAAATGTGATGAAATCCCTTATAAAGAAGGTATCCTTAAATTAAGGATAAATCAATCTCAAAATTATGTGTGAAAAATATAAATACACCAAATATAATTGTATATTAATTGTAAAACAATAAAATGTCATTCACACATATTAAAAGGATGACATATTCAATAACTACATGTTGAACCCAAAGAAATCGAAATTGGGTTAAAAAGTTGCCTTGGTAAAATTCGACAGCCTAACGGCGTCACTTCAAAAATTCAGAAAATGAGTTGATGAGAGATAAAAAGGGAATCTCATCACTTGGACATAAAATCTACATCAATCAGGATATAGAAGAACATATCCCAACATAATAGTATGTGAATTAAAAGACATAACAAATGAAGTCTTTTAAAATGAGGAGGGTGAAAGGATCCCTTAACGACTTGGGTAACTTTTGAAAAGTACACCCACTGAAGAAGTGTCATAAAATGAATATTTAAATGCCCATAAATGGAATTATATGAAAAAAGTAGTGTAATAATGGGCAGTACATAAACCACTCAAAGGAAATTGTGGCAAATGTAGCATAAATCTCACGGGTATAAAAGTGAGATGAAAAATCTCTTACGAAAACTCGGCAGCCTAACAGCGCCACTTAAAACTTCCAAAAACGGATTGATGAGATCCAATAGGGTATATCATCACATTAAAATAAAATTTACAGTAATAGGAATATAAAATAACATCCAAATAACAAGAAATATGAGCTTTAAAAGGAATGACATAAAAGAGTGTTCTTAAAAAGAAAGAGAGTAGTAGGATCCCATACCTCGGGTCCGACTTGACTTGATCGTTCTTTAACATCCTGAATAATAAACATGAGTTAATTTATACTTGCTTAATAACATTTTCCAAGTTCATTATTCCTTTTATATCAATTATTGACATGTTATAAACATTATGTAATCATTTAAGTTAATAATGTTTGTTTTGTCGATATTTGGTTGTTAAGTCGAAGGTGGACTTCTTACAATTACATGTTGTTCGTGTGGTCAAAGGTTCATTATATCCAGAATGAAATTCTTGATTCGGATATCATATATATCATATATATATAAAATATACATGTATTTATAATATCACATAATCATTTAGAGGTAAGAAATGAAATGCACCGTTCATGGAGACGGTAAGCCGTACGTACGCATGAGCGCTACTTTCATTTCTTTTTCATATTAATGGAATTAAAACTAAATTAGAGGTAGGTATATTTTAATTCCAGAATTATATTCATCATTTAGATGTATCATTCATCATATATATCCATTATATACATGTACTTATATTAGTACATTACCTTTGGGGATAAGAAATGAAATGCACCGTTCATGGAGACGGTAAGCCGTACATACGAATGAACGCTACTTTCATTTCTATCTCATAATTTAAGGGAAAGAAATAATAATTATATAGAGGTATATAATAATTCCAGTATAACATCATATATAATAACATTAAATCCATCCTTTATACGTCCCTCATATGGAATTAACGAATCACATCACTTTGAGGGGGCGGTAGTCCGCACTTCCTAAAATGAAGATATCGCTTATACCCATAATGGAAGCCATAAAAGTAAGACACAAATGAAAAATACATAATATTAAGTAAAACATAAACATATTATATATCATATATAAAAATATTGACATCATAATGGCCACCTTTGAAGGTGTTAAATGAGTATTGAACAATCGTCGTTTCGGGAGGCAGAATTTCGCCATCCACGGAAACCGTATGTTATTTAACCATTTCATGTAGTTTTGTGAGAGTTTAGCTCGAATAAATATTATAAAAACAACCTAGTATATTGAAGATACTGGTTTTGTTACAAAATAAGTAAATAAAAAGAGTTTATGGGGTTGGAGAAGCAAAATAAAACAAATGAACATGAGAGAATGAATTACCTTTAAAAGTGTAACTCCTTTTGATTTGAGCCTAAAGGCTTCCATTGAAAGGATTATGCACAAAGGGAATCCTATAGGATGAGTATAGGGATTTGGAGAGAGTAAATGGGCAGGGGATGGCCGAACCAAAGGCTTGAGGAGTGTGTGAAACGAGGTAGAGGTGGGGGCCTTTTATAAGAGGAGAGGAGGGGCACTTTTGGAAATCATGAAACTATTATTTTATTTTCAAAAGTGTTTCGAATTTCTAAGGTCCCACATTGATATATTTCTAAGGTAAGATGATAAGGCTTCGAAATATTCCCATCCAATAGTTTTTGGACAAGTGTAGGTTTTAGATTTTATATTATCGTTTCATTTCATTTAAATTGTTCATTAATGAGGTCATCGCTGCATCACCATGATGTAATAAATAATTTAATGTATTTAAAGTATAAAAATTATAAAAACAAATACAATGATGTAGGAAATATTTTTAGATTTCTAATGACTGTTTAATATCAAAAATATGATCTTTATAACCCCATGTAAAAATTGTTTTCGTAAAATAACTCAAGTTTGTGTCATTTTTACTTTAACATTAAATAAAACGTTATTTATGTCATTTCCTAACCAAAGTGGATCCATGGGGTCCCCAAGTTGATCCATGGATTTTCTTGGTCGGCCATGACACAACCAATGAGGGTAGGACATGTGTCAATTTCATTTCATATTATTAAAACATTATTTTTACCTTAAACTACACTAATTACCTTTAATCGCGATTAAAAACATAATATGTTACTATTCACCAAAATATTATTTGTATCCCATTGAACCACATTTTACTTCTTAATGAAAACCATGTATGTAGGATTTTCAAAATTCAATACACATTAGTGGTAAACTTTCATTTAACTGAAAAATCAGTTTGCTTGATTACCACTTAGTGGTTTCACTATTCATCAAAAATTGGAGTTTTTCAGAAAATAACAAAAAATTCAATCTAAGATATATTCGATATTCCGAAATCAAAAATGAAGTCTATTTTACAAAATTCAAAACATATAAGTCACATTAATTAATTTAATAATTAATTCCCGCTGTCAGAGAAAATAGCGTGTTTTTATAAAACAATAAGTATCAAAAGATTGACACCAGTTTAAGTCTAATTTCAAAGTGAAATTGATTCAAATGACAACCATTGGATTAAATGGTAAAAATATATTCAGATTAAAAATTAAGACCAATTCAAAAGATAATCTAATCATATAAATAAATTATATTAAAAAGAGGTTTTGAATTAAAATACAACATTTTACACTATTCATTAAAAAAATGAACTTTATCGGAAAGATACCAAAATTTTACACAAAGTAAAATTTGATGTCCTGATTCTTAAGAAGAGTTTTATTTGGTCCAATAGAATGTATATGAGTGAACAAAACTATATTTAATGACGGTTCTCCATTAAAAGGCGATAAGTCAACCTTTAGTCAAAACTAGGGCATATACGCCTAAAATTGAATTCTTTCCGTATTTAAAGCCTTTATCTTTTATTGGATAAATTTAAAAACATTTAAAAACATATATAATCATATTTTAGTTATTTCTATCCATTCCCGCCAATACAACGACTACATGTTAACTACCATTTAAAATAATATTATTATAGTGCAACGTAAGATTCCCAAGAAACTCGTTGTTGCGTGTTGGGTACGCCATCGAGCATAGCGTCCCCTTTAAAGTCATATTAATATTTTATTCAAAAATATGGATAAATATGAAAATGTCATATTGTTTATTTACCTATGGTGTTACATCCTTCCCCCTTTTGGGAATTGTGTCCTCGTAATTTTTAAAATTGAGCTTGGAAATATCCTTGAACATCCCACATTGGAACAAGAGTCGGTAAAACAGTCACTTTAAAATAAAGGAAGATAAGTACAGAGGTCACCCGAGTTAACCCATACTAGGATTCCATGTAGAAAAACATGGACATGGAAGAAAAAGAAAATGGTCATGTTCTTGAGGGAGAGTGATAGTAAACATGTCTAGGAGAATGTTAACAATGAGAAAATCACAAACTTGTGATGGGTTAGACGGTATTCGATTCCCCAGTAGGAAAAGATAATAGACATCATTTTCGTGTTAAGTTTCTTTTTATTGAGGAATTTATTCATAAGGAAACATAATCACTTATCATGTTGAATTTCAACCTTTACTGGATTCCTTAATCAAACTCATATTTTTTTCCAAAAGACGAGTATTTAGGGAGACTTGTTAGTATTAAGAGTACTATAATCAACTTCTAGAGAGTCACCTAATCCAAAAAAGAGAAATATATACTTCCCATGTCTTTAGACTATAACCAAAACCAAAACCAAAAAGGTTAGTACAAGGTCAGATAATCCAGAAAAGGATAACCCATTAAAAAAAATCTATGCTTAATCTCCAAAATTTGTCCAACAAAACCCAAAGTTCAACGAGGACCATTCTATAATCAATTTGTCCATAAAATTATTCAAAGTAAACCAAAATAAGATTGAAACCTAAATATTTGAAGGATTTAGTCACATAGACATCCAAGTTAAATCGTAACATTTATCTCCAAACAACATCAGTTGCTCCTAAAGTCTCGTATTGAAAAGTAATTAACCTAATCACATATCCTCCATGATAGGTTAATCATTTTCATAAATAACACAAAATCAACTTACTCTTAATTTATAAAATCGTAAAACTAGAAAGAATCAGTCAAACTAACCAGGGACTTCAGGTAGTCTAGTGGTAGGCGATAAATACCAGTCGCACTTTGGTTGTGGGTTTGATTCCCACAGCTTTGTCCGACGCGACGGGTAGTCACACGGTCTGCCTGTTGTCCTTTTTCCAAAACTATATAATTCTTAAAAAATTCCCCAAAATGAGATAAAATCTTCAAAGATGATCATAACATATTTTAACCTCATGTTTATCTCATGCCTTTCATTTTCCATCATAACATATAATAACCCATAATTACCTCAAAAGTAAGGATCATATAAACCCAAATGGTTCTTTATAACTATGTCCACAAAAGAAAAGATAACTATTCCTTGAATAAAATTTTCCTATATTAAACATCAGGGTTACACATAATATAAAAAGTCTTCTAATGTAACCCCATCATCAAAAGAGACTTAATACTCTTAAGAATTTCACCATAACTCTTGAAGCCCTTATATGTTGACATCTTACTCATTCAACATTCTTCATGATCCATTAACCATTCCTTTCCAAATTATTCCGAAATACCTCTATCCTACAAACAAAATCATGAATCATATCCTAATATTCCAAAATAGGAAATCAATAGTCATGAAATAATACATACCTTTGATTGGTCATTGTCAGTTTCTTCATCCTCATTCAGAATGACATTAGGTATTGGTAAACGAACATTTGTACGCTCTTGGTGATCCCATTCACAAAACTTCTTCATAGGACATGTGTTTTCATAATGACCATGCACACCACATTTAAAACATTCAATTGATCCCTCAGAAAGAACTTCTTTCCCTTTCCTCGAGTCAACTGGATGCTTCCTTTTTCCATTGCAGGTTCTTGCTTTATGACCATCATTTCCACATCTATAGCATATTCCTATCCCATTGAAACATTTTCCTAGGTGTTTCTTTCCACATCTTTGACACATAGGTTTTTTAAAACACTTACCTATATTATTATTACATGTACTTCCGTAGGGATTTGTTTCTCGCATATATGATGCCTTAGAGAAATTTCCAAGGTTTAGGTGGTCAATCATGACTCTAGATAGTTGGTTGAGGATAATCACAAGTGTTCTCATTGCAGCTCCCATATCATTCAGTTTCTTGCTCAAAAAACTGTCACAGTTTCCTTCACATCCACTGTTACTTTGGTGCCTGCTAGATTCAGCCATTTACTAAAACCAAAAAGGTCAGTGTGAGTATATCAAAAAAACCATCATGTACTAATGAGGATGGTAAACACTAAGATATACTTACTCATTCACATTATCTAAAACTAAGACTCTTTCTGAAATCATAACCATTATGGTAATGTCACTTATACTTAAAGAATACCCTAACCTCTAAAGTTATCTAAACCGACCTCTGATACCAACTATAAGGCCCCAGCCTTAAATCATACATAATCCTGACTTATCACAAGATTACACGTTGAGGATCTTTTTAGGTTTAGAGTTTTAGAGAATTAGATCCTGAAACTTGCATTACATTCCACATATAAACAAAGTGGTTACATAAAAGACAGTATTCATTCTTCCCATCAACGGAAACATATTTAAAATAAAACATGGATCCTTTATTGACACATCCTGGACACTATCATCACATTATGTACCCTTCCATTGACCTATGAAAAACATTTTAAAAACTTGGGATGAGCATAAAAATCTCATTAAGGGATATAAAAATATGGAAAGGAAACATGAGTACATGTATACATAAGAATGAAATCATACTTTACCCATCATGAAAAAATCATAGAAATCATAAGACATAAAAGGTAAATTGAGGCATTCATAACATTCTTACATAGGGAGTAACCCTCTTGGTTACGTTTTGGAATACCCATCACAGTATATTCCCTAAATCTCTTCAGAGAAACCATAATGTTTCACTCCGTCGCGTTACCCAATGCATTGGAGAGCTATATCGGGCTCACCCGCCCTTAGTTTATCACGGAACCACCCGTTTTCATAATAATGCCCAAGAACCATAAAAGTATCACATAAAACATGTATAAAGGAAACATAAAATTTCCACATGTCAATCACAATATAACATTATAGTATATTGAAATAATGAATCCGTTCAAAAAGAAACCATTTCCAAAACCATTTAAAACATTAAATAAGGAGATTTTTGAATCAAAGTGTCTCATACGAACTTGAAGCTTTTAAAATTTTAAACCATTAATATCCATATAAATAAATCCTTATAACCATTTTGAAAACATGGATATTAATAAGAACAAATCATTAAAACATTTAAATCGATATTTTGGTTAAAGGGTTTTTACCAAAATTAGAGACACTTGAATACAATAATTGAGGAATAACATTTAATCCGAACCTTATAATATCATCAGAATAAATGGATTCATGATATAATATTCCAAAGGACACTATATACACCATATAATAGTGAATTGGTTCATATCAACAATGAAGTCTCAATAGAGATGTAAAATGTGATGAAATCCCTTATAAAGAATGTATCCTTAAATTAAGGATAAATCAATCTCAAAATTATGTGTGACAAATATAAATACACCCAATATAATTGGATATTAATTTTAAAACAATAAAAGGTCATTCACACATATTCAAAGGATGACATATTCAATAACTACATGTTGAACCCAAAGAAATTGAAATTGGGTTAAAAAGTTCCCTTGGTAAAATTCGACAGCCTAACGACGTCACTTCAAAAATTCAGAAAATGAGTTGATGAGAGATAAAAAGGGAATATAATAACTAGGACATAAAACTTACATCTATCAGGATATAGAAGAACATATCACAACAGAATATTATGTGAATTAAAAGACGTAATAAACGAAATCTTTTAAAATGAGGAGGGTGAAAGGTTCCCTTACTGACTTGGGTAACTTTCGAAAAGTACACCCCATTGAAGAAGTGTCATACAATGAATATTTAAATGCCCATAAATGGAATTATATTAAAAATGGAGTGTTATAATGGGAAGTACATAAGCCACTAAAGGGAAATTGTGGCAAATGTAGCATAAATCTCACGGGTATAAAATTGAGATGAAAAATCCCTTATGAAAACTCGGCAGCCTAACGGCGCCACTTAAAACATCCAAAAACGGATTGATGAGATCAAATAGGGTATCTCATAACATTACATTAAAATGTAGAGAAAGAGGAATATAAAATAACATCCCAATAACAAGAAAGATTAGCTTTAAAAGGAATGACATAAAAGAGTGTTCTTAAAAAGAAAAAGAGGAGTAGTATCCCTTACCTCGGGTCCGAATTGACTCGATCGTTCTTTAATGTCCTGAATAATAAACATGAGTTAATTTCTACTTGCTTAAGAACCTTTTACATGTTCATTATTCCTTTCATATCAATTATTGACATGTTATAAACATTATGCAATCATTTAAGTTAATAATGTTTGTTTTGTCGATATTTGGTTCTTAAGTCGAAGGTGGACTTCTTACAATTACATGTTGTTCGTGTGGTCAAAGGTTCTTAATATCCAGAATTACATACCTGATTTGGATATCATATATATCATATATATCTAGAATATACATGTATTTATAATCTCACATAATCATTTACAGGTAAGAAATGAAATGCACCGTTCATGGAGACGGTAAGCCGTACGTACGCATGAACGCTACTTCCATTTCTTTTTCAAATTAATGGAATTAGAACTAAATGAGAGGATTGTATATATTAATTCTAGAATTATATTCATAATTTAGATGTATCATTCATCATATATATCCATTATATACATGTACTTATAATAGTACATTACATTTGGGGATAAGAAATGAAATGCACCGTTCATGGAGACGGTATGCCGTACGTACGCATGAACACTACTTTCATTTCTATCTCATACTTTAATGGAAAGAAATAATAATGATATAGAGGTATATAATAATTCCATTATAACATAATATATAATAACATTAAATCCATCCTTTATACGTCCCACGTATGGCATTAACGAATCACATCACTTTGAGGGGGCGGTAGTCCGCACATCCTAAAATGAAGATATCGCTTATACCCATAACGGAAGCCATAAAAGTAAGCCACAAATGAAAAATACAGAAGCTTAAGTAAAACATAAACATATTATATATCATATATAAAAATAGTGACATCATAATGGCCACCTTTGAAGGTGTTAAATGAGTATTGAACAATCATCGTTTTGGGAGGCAGAATTTCGCCATCCACGGAAACCGTATGTTCTTTAACCATTTGATGTAGTTGTGTGAGAGTGTAGCTCGAATAAATCTTATAACAACATCCTAATATATTTAATATACAGTTGTTGTTACAAAATAAATAAATAATAAGAATTTTGGGGGTTGGAGAAGCAAAATAAAACAAATGAACATGAGATAATGAATTACCTTTAAAAGTGTAACTTCTTTTGATTCGAGCCTAAAGGCTTCCATTGAAAGGATTATCCCCAAAGGGAATCCTATAGGATGAGGAGAGGGATGTGTAGAGAGTAAATGGGAAGGGGATGGCCGAGACAAAGGCTTGAAGAGTGTGTGAAATGAGGTAGAGCTGGGGGCCTTTTATAAGAGGAGAGGAGGGGCACTTTTGGAAATCATGAAACTATTATTTTATTTTCAAAAGTGTTTCGAATTTCTAAGGTCCCACATTGATATATTTCGATGTTAAGATGATAAGGCTTCGAAATATTCCCATCCAATAGTTTTTGGAGAAGTGTATGTTTTAGATTTTATATTATAGGTTCATTTTATTTAAACTATTCATTAATGAGGTCATCACTGCATCCTCATGATGTCATAAATAATTTAATTTATTTAAAGTCAACAAATTATAAAAAAATACTATGATGTAGGAAATATTTTTAGATTTCCAATGACTATTTAATATAAAAAATTGGATCTTTATAACCCCATGTAAAAATTGTTTTCGTAAAATAACTCAAGTTTGTGTCATTTTTACTTTAACATTAAATAAAACGTTATTTATGTCATTTCCCAACCAAATTGGATCCATGGGGTCACCAAGTTGACCCATGGCTTGTCTTGGTCGGCCATGAAACAACCAATGAGGGTAGTACATGTGTCAAGTTCATTTAATATTATTAAAACATTATTTTTACCTTAAACTACACTAATTACCTCTAATCGCGATTAAAAACTTAATAAGTTACTATTCACCAAAAAATTATTTTTATCCCATTGAACCACATTTTATTTATTAATGACAACCATGTATGTCGGATTTTCAAAATTCAATACACATTAGTGGTAAACTATCATTTAACTGAAAAATCAGTTTGCTTGATTACCACTTAGTGGTTTCACTATTCATCAAAAATTGAAGTTTTTCAGAAAATTACCAAAAATTCACTCTAAGATATATTCGATATTCCGAATTCAAAAATGAAGTCTGTTTTACAAAATTAAAAACATATAAGTCACATTAATTAATTTAATAATTAATTCCCACTGTCAGAGCAAATTGTGTGTATTTATAAAACAATAAGTATCAAAAGATTGACACCAGTTTAAGTCTAATTTCAAAGTGAAATTGATTCCAATGAACACCATTGGATTAAATGGTAAAAATATATTCAGATTACACATTAAGACCAATTCAAAAGATAATCTAATCATATAAATAAATTATATTAAAAAGAGTTTTTGAATTAAAATACAACATTTTACACTATTCATTAAAAAATGTACTTTATCGAAAAGATACCAAAAATTGACACAAAGTAAATTTTGATGTCCTGATTCTTAAGAAGAGTTTTATTTGGTCCAATAGAATGTATATTAGTGAACAAAACTATATTTAATGACGGTTTTCCATCAAAAGGTGATAAGTGAACCATTAGTCAAAACTAGGGCATATACGCCTAAAATTGAATTCTTTCCGTATTTAAAGCCTTTATCTTTTATTGGATAAATTTAAAAACATTTAAAAACATATATAATCATATTTTAGTTATTTCTATCCATTCCCAACAATACAACGGCTACATGTTAAATACCATTTAAAATAATATTATTAGAGTGCAACGTAAGATTCCCAAGAAACTCGTTGTTGCGTGTTGGGTACGCCATCGAGCATAGCGTCCCCTTTATGGTCATATTAATATTATATTCACAAATATGGATAAATACGAAAACTTAATATTCTTTATTTACCTGGGTTGTTACACAAGCACCAGTTTTTAATTTTTTTTTGATATTTAATGTTATTTTGATGATCAACATGAGTTCTAAATCCATGTTTCAAATGAGAACAAGAAGACCTCCTTTTCTTGATCCCCTTAGTACTTCTCATTATATCATTAATAAAATAAAATTTGTCTATGATCCTTCTACATAATAAATTCCAATAACACCTACTTACAGAAACACTCAATCCATAAAACCAACATTTCCAAAAAAATGTATTTCTATATTGACTTTTTTCTTTCTCAGTGGATTTATATTATTTTTTCAAAGCAATTAATGAACTACTTCATTATATACATATTTCAAAATAATTTATTACAGATTGATTTCATTTTATGTAATTATATATTTATTTAATTTAATGAAACTATTTCTTTCAATAATAAAATATTCATTTTATGAACTAAATTTCATAGATCATAACTATAATGTAACGCATTAAATTGAGTTTTAACTTCATTTTCCATCATTCTTAATGACATAAAAATAGTGATAAGTGTTGTACCTTTTAGAAAGGGGATACATTTTCTACCTTAAAGAAATGTATATAAATTTTCTACCCTTTATAATGTGGTATATGATTCTACATTTCATAAAAGATAAAATTAAACATAGGGGGGACTACATAATATGCTCATTGAAATTTTTTTCTTGTAATGTTAGTTAAACCATTTTAAATACAATATTTGATATGTACTAGACTATATATTGAGTTTTATAGGTTTTTTGATCCTCATAAATGGGGGAGTTTTTTTATACCAATGTTGATCAAACATATCCCATGTAATTTAGGATTTATTGATCCAAAAAATAATTCATATATTGTTTTTATTCTTGTTTATTAATTTTAGTCATCAAAATTTATTTTATTATTGTTAATTTTGAATTTAATGTCATTAGTTTGGAATATTTAATGATTTTGTTAGAAATAATCCAATATATATAGATTCATATATGTTATTATTCTGGCTTCATGGTTAAGATGGATACATTGAGAAATAAAAAATTTCAATCTCATATAAAATTTGAAGGACTACGTTAATCATTTACATCATGGAATCACTTGTGATGAAATTTTAATATGTTTAAAAGATCATGTATGTGAGGAATAACCTACATGATCATGTGACTACATAAAATAGTTATATAGAGTAGTCAATTAAGAAATTATCCCACCTAGCCATTCATCTATGAAAAACATTTTTGGTATTAATTAGTTCTGTTAATCAACTATGTGAAGAAATCTCTTATGTAATTTCTACTAGAAACAATAGTTTTACCTAAATTATTAAGAATATAGATTAAATAAAAATGACATTGAGATTAAAAATTGGCTAAGTGGATTCAAACCTGTAATCAGATACATGGATTCAAATTTGTAATCATCTACATGGATGCAAATATATAACAAGATACATGTATTATATTCTAAAAAAGGGATATCTCAGGCTGCATGTTAGAAATTTATTATTGATGAAGGACATTAGTGAGGTCTTAATGATTTTTTATATTCTACAAATGCTAGATTTCATATTTTTGGAAATTTGTTTTATAATATGGTCATTGTACTATATCATAAGAGATTGGTAATGAATTGTTAATTTTTATGATGTTTTCAAAAAGTATATTCATGGAAAAATCGAGTGGCTGAATTTTCATTCTAGGGATCATATTTTATGTGATTAAATAAGAAATAAATGAATTAATTTTTTCAAGGAGAAAACCACAGACATCTTATTTAGGTAGAGTAATGTGCATAAGAAAATATAGAGATTTTTTTCTCAATGATCAATATTATGGAGTGAATTTTTTATGAATTTAGGAAGAAGATGTTCATCTCACTAGTAGTTATTATTGTAGATCCTTTCATCGTTCAGAATTCTATTTATGAGTTGTTTATCCTTTAGATAATCTCTATTGGAGATCTATAATTTCATTAAACTATATCGTATATTCCACAACCATCTGACTCTATAGAGACCCCTGTTGGGATGGTAAAGAAGAAAAGATGAAAATGACATCTAAGTCCCACCACCAGTAGGCCCAAGGATAGAGAATAAGACCAAGTGTATACAAATCACATAATATGGGAGGAATTACCATTTATAAGGATATAATATAGGGAGATAAGATTAATAGTCAACAATAAAAATAAGAAATATTATATAATAATGCCAAACCATCCAACAATTCATTTATAAATCAAAACAGATACATTTGAAAGTTATCTAATGAATGAATATAAGAGTAAAATCTATGGTAGTGGCACATCAAGATCTCTGAGGGTTTGAACAAAAAATTTCCATCATGTTCCATAATGTCCTTAATACGAACTAAAAATTGGTTTTATATACATATGCTGAGAATAATGGTATACACAGTAGGAAAACCTATAGTCTCTTGTGCACATGTGAAAGAAGAATACTAAATCATTTGTGATAAAACAGAATAACAAAACAATGTCTATAAAGGTATAATGACCATCCCAACCTCAAAAAGACATGATATTCAAATAAAAACACAATGTAATATAATATCAAGTAATGAAGTTAAATGATAGGGTACCCACACCACTTTCTTGCTGATTATCCTTATTTTCCCAAATGAAATATTCCATGGAGATTCGACCTCTTCTGAATATACCACTTCACATCCCACCTGTACACAACTAGGCCTAATAACACATCCATCCAACACACACATGGGCCTCACAACACATCCCATCCTCCCACACCTCGGCCTTACCAGACATCCAACCTTCACCAGCTGGGCCACACAACACAACACATATCATCCATAAGACACATTAAAAATCATCTTGAACACACTTGGGACATCACATCACAACCCATCCAAATGAAATATGGGACTTCATATCAAACCCCATCCCAAAGACTGCTAAGATACCAAATCACATACACAATCAAATTCACTTACATACCATTGACCATTACACCTATTAAATACCTACTTCACATGGAATACGAAACCTGGATGAGCAGATGGCCATCCATCCACCCTCCCACAGGGATGTTCGGGAACCCCCCCCCCCCATGATTATGGAAGTGTTTAACACATAGTTCTGAACAATGATTCGGTTTATATTGAAATAAAAAAACAAGAAATATATATAATTATAGTATTGAATCACACATTCTCATCATATTGGTTTACAAAAATGGAACAACCCATATCAAATGTTCAAATACATACACTACCAAAAATATATGAAATACACCATAAGAGAAGAACAAAATCTAGAAGTCACGTTATAAACTTTATCCACATTTAACTACTTAATAGATTTTAAAAATATCAAATAATCTAATATTAACTAAAATTTTGTTCATGAAATTCCAATATGTTATTATTCATTCATTCACTATTCACATTCCATTTAAGAAATCCAATTTTCTTGATTCTTCCCAAGGAATTATATTCCATTTTACTGCCATCATTCCCATTAATTCAAAGAATTCAATAACTAACATATATAAAGAAGTATCACACAACAACCCATTACTCTGTTAACAATAATCTCACATCATAAACAATTTATATCCACATACCATTTTGTATCCTTACTGCACATCCATGCTATAAACATAATTACATACCCAATGTATAAACATACCATTCATCGAACCACTGTACAACTATATGTAATTCACATCCCCAAAAATATAATAATAGAGAAACACCACATTATAATAATCCCCTATAAACATACAAAAACCATTCTACAGAACACAAAATATATCACAATAAAGAACATTTTTAGATTTATATGGTAAAGTGGAACTTATTCAATTTCACTCCATTAAACAAGGATATTTTTACAGAATCCCTAGAATCATGGGGCATCCATTGTTTTAACAGAATATAAGTTACTAACCAATTCTCTATTTATGATTATACCACTCAATAAAAAAACTAAGGATTTCAATTTTAAGTTGTTTCATCATATTAGTGATACAAATAAGAAAAAAATGATCATATAATTACATCGATATGATAATTGTATGAAATCGAATCGAATAAAATCTTCAAGAAACAATAATATATTAGTTCACAATCCCCAACCACATTAAATTCAATTTAATCTCATTCATTATATTCTTTAATTTGGATGAATCCTTTTTCACAAGATTAAATAATAATAATATCATCCCATAATATTGATATAACGATAAAATAAGGAAACCCCTACTTGGGAGAAGAGACACTATGATATTCTTGGTTACACCAAAACCTGACTGCAGGTTTAAAATAGAATTCACTGAAGATATAATAAAAAAATCCAACATCCAAACCCCAGAACACCCATGGAAAGAGAGATTTTCGGTGACTCATACAAAGAAAAATAAACGATGAAGAATAATGTTGAATAACATCTCATCCTTAGGAAGATCAGAACTAGGCCATGGGTTTAGATATAGTTTTGATTCACCAATAATGGAAGATATAGTCAAGAATATGATTTTTGACCAACTAAAATACCCCAAACTCTTAAAAAATCTATGATAGGTTTTAAGGATATTGAAATGGCCCGAAAGACTTTCAAATATTGAATTAAGATCATTTTATTGTAGAGATATCATCAAAATATAGAAAAAATAAATAACTAGGAACACAATCCATGATACACCACCGAATGAGGAAAAACCAGTGAGAAAAATCTAGTTGAGTCACCTTCATATGAGGCACCATTCGATGATAGACCACTAGTGTAGGCACCGTCAGGTTGAAACTACTTCCACTATTTGTGAGTCACAAATTCGAGAGATACCACTAGGTGAGACACAAGTGAAATAGGTGATGCTGGATGAGTGACCACTGGATGAGGCACTGTCAGGATGAAACACCTGCCACCTTCAGTGATTCGTTACTAGCCGATATACCACCAGGTATAAATGGAATGATGAGGTCTTACTAGACAAGGCACTCCTAGATGAGTGACCGCCCACGAGCCACTACCAGCGAGTGGCCGCCTGCAAGCCACGACTAGGTTGAGACACCGATGAGATGATCTACCTCCAGGCTGATACAAAGTTGGCATAAGACATCATTGGTGGGAGACACTATTGGCTCCAAACACCATTGATGTAGGACAATGTTTTCATGAGACACTATTAGCACGAGACCCCATTGGCATGAGACACCGTTAGTGTGGGACATCGTTGAGAAGGGATGTCATTGGAAAACATTGAAAACTATGAATTTTTTAAAAATTTAGAATTGAGCTATCATGACATACCTGGACAACTAAAACACAATATTTTCCACAATGTAATGGACTTTGATGGTTAGGACCATTACAACAAATACATCTCAAACTATTATCATCCTTGAGAAGTAACAATTAATCTATAATTAAAGAGTGGTAATTTCTAAACAACCATCCCTTGATACCTCTCAAAGATCAAAACATGTTTGGGACAAAAAACCACTCTAAAATAAGATCTTGTTGAAGATACCTCTGAATAAAAAAATGTGTCACATAGAAACGTTAAAAATTCCAGTTTGTAATTCATATTAATGAAATCGCAATAATAACACCATGTAAGGGAGCACATTCAGAAATATTTTATTCACATTATTTCAAATGGAAGTATTTTTTAGATCATAGAACATAATATTATACCTTTTATATAAAAAACTTCACATAGACATTCCATTGAATTAATAACTATAAACACATTTTTCCCATTTTTTAATCTAATTTTTTTAAATTCAAATCATTTATAACACACCATGCGTAACATATAAGGATGAAATCGAATATAATGCTTGAGTGACAATTTATTAACAACATCTGATGTTATTTATGAAACATTATTGAACAATATTAGTGAAGTAATTTAAAATATATGAATGTCTTTTAGAATGATCAGTAAATTTTTGGACATGTATCTCAATAATTTTTTTCAAAGTTTTTATGTTTGAAAATAAATATTATTAATACATTAAAATGAATGGTATTCTTTTTAATAAACTTAAATCTGTTTGGAAATTTTTATTGTGCTAAACTAGTTTTTGAATCCATATTATTGTGTGGTATTTATGAAAAAACACATTATGAAAAAAAGCATTAAAATTTTTTAAACTATTTTTCTTTAACATGTTTCCCAATACCACTTACAAAAATTGTTAGGGATCATGACAAAAATTTATTATGTTCTACTAAAAAATAGTATTTTTCTCTTTTCCCAACCATTTTTAATACAATTTAGTATGTAACATAGAAAAAAATAATTAACAAATATCATGAATCACAAATATGAATTTACTTTTTATCATTCCATCTTATGAAAGTTTAAAAATTTTATTTTCTACAACAAAAAATTAATTAGTAATAAGATGCATATATATAAAAAAGGGTTTCAATGTTTCAAAATATATTTTTTAAATGTGAATTTCATTACTTGTTGGAGTTTCAACAAATATCCCTTGACCAGCATTAAATATTATATTAATATACACAGAGCTACCACAAGCATAAAAATCTAAGGAACCATCCACCACACCATGATACTATCATCTTTGGGAAACACTGACTCACCTGCATTGTTTTAAAACCACTAGTAATACATGGAATCGTAATGAAGGGAAAGTGTTTACATCACTTCATATATTTGAGGTGAAAAAAAGATTCATCAATATAAGAAAGTAAACCCAACGAACATTGTGGTTTTCAAACATTCTCAACAATTCATTTATAAAAATTTATAGGCATAGAAGGCAAGCCTATTTTTATTTATTTCATGATTTACAAAATAACCACTTCATTTTATTACCTCTTTTATGTCCTTATAGTATTTATGGGAATTGATGGACTATATAAATAATAAATATCCCAAAAAAACACAATACAATCCATATTACCAATAAAATGACACATCTCAACCAATGCATATTAATAATAATGTACATCATAACCACATACCAAACATACCGTCTAATGAAAAAGTTCACTAGATATTCCATATAAACAAATCACCACATCCCCTTACAATCCCCACAAAACAACTATTTTCACATAACCTACATCTTTACCGTGTCATCTATATTTCCCCAACTAGTGACCACTACTATCATAACACATCATTTCCCCCAACACAAAAATCAAATAATTGTATTTCTCAAGTAAAGATAATATAGTCTTTTGGTGTCACTCACTCTACCACATGATTTCAATCATGTTATAAAATAACACATTTCGATTAGGGATCACTAATTCCCATAATCTTGTTCTCAAATTATTTTAATCATATATCACAAAAGGTAACACAACAACAATAACCACCCAATTAAACAACATGTTTTGGGTTCCATAATTATTCAATGAATTGAATTACTTATCCATATTATTTATAATTTTTATAATCACATTATTTTAAAATTTTCCATGGAAAACTACTTCATAACCATGTATAAGTTATTTTCTTATTAACAAATGGTGAGCTTAAAAAATCAGTAATATTATTCTTCTCATAATCCACACAAGTCATAGTGAATGAAAGGACTCCAAAAAATTTTTATTCACGATATATGTACCCCTTATTTCATTGATAAAAATTCAACCATAATTAACAATAAACATTTCATGGTTATTTCCATTGTAACATAATTAATTAAATATTAATAGTTCAAACGTGCATCTATGTTAAAGACAAAAATTTCACAATTGTTATATTCAAATTCCATGTTTTGTATTCATAACAAGACAATCTCAGTTGATATTAATAGTATGTAAATTCAATTACCATATTCAATTTGATATTTTTACATGCTATGTTCTTGTGTTCATTTAAAATACTCAATTATATACCCAATATTATTATAGAATCTCCAAAATAAAACATTCTTTCTGAACAAGAAGTGAAAAACTCCACATGTTTTATTACTATGTGTAATGATTTATCATTCTCAGGATAAAAATTATTTAATTATTTAATTGATCATGAAAACATGCTTATATACAAAAATAATTATAACATTATTCTACATACATATTTAGATTATTGATATTAAATATGTTACATTCTCCACTAATTCATATTACAATTCCCATAGTTTCCACAAAAATGATTTCAAAATCAGGAATACTTCCAATAACAACCTATGAATGAAATAACATGTGAGGTATAGTTATTTAGTAACTAAATATTATTATCACTAAAAAATTAATATGTTTGAACCTTTAATCTTTTAACATTCTCAAAAATATTCCCCAAATAATGCTTATAATTTCCCTAAATTTAGAAATAAATATAACAAGAATTTATACACTACCACCTGCTTACCAAATATAGTTATATCAATTCTATAGAAATATAATAATTGCAAATAAAGTGAAAGTTTTACTTATCAATGTTTCCAAATTAAAAGGAATTATCACTAATTAAGAAGGGAATTTTTATTAATTATAGAATTTAAATTTCCAAAGCCATATTTTACAATAAGTAAACAACACATGTTTATGATAAATTAAAAATTTAAATAAATTAATGGAATATTAACTCACATTTAATATAGAATAAATCTTTTTATGGTTTAATAATTAATTTAATTATCATGTATGTGTGAAATCTATTTGGTGGTAACATGATTATTAGTTGTTTATATAATTAAAATTTTAATCATAAAAAAATAAAGTAATCATGATTTTAATTCAATTTGAAACATTATAAAAAGTATTTGGAATGTTATAAATTTTTAAAAAATGAATAAAAAATCAAATCATTATGAATTTTACTAAAAAAGTAATGGAAACAAATCACTCAACCTCTATAAGGTATAAAAAACAGATCATGCTTGTTAACTATCATTTTAATCATTCTCTATAGGATGTATGAATATATCTTAAAAAATAACTAGAAATTATTAGCAATAATAGAATGAATGATTTTTAGAGAAACACAGTTTAACGCCCCGACCCCAGTTACCCAGAGTCGGTGCATTATTACATAGCATTGGCATGATCAGAAGAAATATCACGTCTCTAAATACTGATTAGTTTAGTAGCCTTGGAAGCACTAGATAAATTCATAATGTTTACATTACATCATAAAATAAAAACTACAACAACATAGTCTCCGTATTCCACAATCATATCCTCACATACTATCACAGTAGGTCATTCATAAATTACTTCTTCACATCTTGGGAAAAACAAAACATTGAAAGGGGTGAGCTCAAATTCCCAGTAAAGATAACAATATAGCGGAAACATTTATAAATAAGAATAAACATTTAAGGTAATGTATAACTAAAACAAAATACTTCTAAACTTGAACATTAACATAATATGGCGGAAATAAAATGAAATAATGCCATTTACTTATTCACAATGATATTCTGCTAATCGAATAATCACATGCAATATCAATAACCACTTTCATAATGATGGAATGCATAATTCCAGACTATCATAACCACATAGTCAAGGCCATGTGCCAAGACTAAAAATAAGATTTAGTCAAGGCCTTGTGCCAAGACACTAGTAGGTCTCATGAGACCTACCAATGCATCGAGGAGATATAGCGGGCTCCACCCATCACATATTAAGTCCAATGCATTCCCATATAAAAAGGTTCAAACATAACTTAAACATTCATATTAAAAATGGCATATGAAATGTAAATACTTCATCCATAAACCATGAATGGTATAAAAATAACACATCCACAGTCAAACATATAACAAAACCTTCAATACAATATAGAAGTTTTGAATCATAATAAATAAACTTCAAATAAGGTTAAAATGCATCGAAAGGATGTTGATATAGATGAAATCAGAACTATTTGACAGAAATATCTATTTTTTTGAATTCATTTAAAAGTCACATAATTATAAAATAAAACATTTACATTGAAAATTTTATTATAAGCTTGTATGGGATGCTTCAAAGATTTTATAATTACGGAAAATAGCCGCACCCGCGGCATAAGTTAAAAAAGACATTCTTACCTTAATTTTGTCAAAAAGGTTAAAAAGGACCTTATTTGAAAACGACGGAATGATTCCTTTATAAACATCTTATAAAAAGTTAAAAAAGGGTATAAATGACTGTAACATATATTCTAGTAAATAGTAAAATTGTTTTGAAATACTTTTGTAATAAACATGGATGTGGATGATAAATAAGTCCCAGTAGATTATTACATATAAATAACCTCGGTTAAAGAAGAGATTGCAAAATAAACTATTACCTTGTAATTTTACTTTATTGGGGTTGGTTAAACTCTTGTATAATGGTGAAATAATTGTTATTAAATTATAAATGAATCATATACATTAATATGATATCATATATGATCTTTTAACATTGATTTGTTAATCATATCTTAATATTATTGACGTTTCGGGAGTTAACTTACTCATTTTATTTTATAGGTTTTGTTACGTAAACCATGCTTCATATGGATAATTTGTATCATATTCATATCCAGAATGATTTTAAGTCCATAAAAATTATTATTAATCACAAAATGAGAATTATAATTGAATGGATACGATGTGGAATGAATCTCATCGCGTTCGTGGAGACGGTAGTCCGTATGTACGCACGAGTGAAATTTTCATTCTTTTGATATTAAAATAATACTTAATTGGATGGTATATTATATATATAGAATAATTATCATGTTATATTTATTACTTACTAGAATTACACATCATTATTATACCTATCCAAATAATAATGTTTTGAATAACAATTACACCACAACGTGGAGACGGTAAGCCGTACGTACACACGTATGGTGACATGTCATTCAAAGGATGGATAGAAAACTGAAATATGGTAATACCATGTTTATGATGACATGAAAGTATATATAATATACTGGAGTTATTATTTTAGAATGGTAATAACAAATAAAGAAGGCGTGGAAGAAGAAATGTACTTGAAAGAGGGTGGTGAAAACATTACATCTTCTTCGGGTTCTTCCTTTTGATTTGATCAAAAGAACTCCATATGATGGATTTCTGACTAAAGTACGGCCTCTATGATGAAGTGAGGGAATTTTAGAGAGTATTTGGGTAGGTTTTGGCCGAACCAAAAGTCTTTGAAGATGTGAATTAATGAGAAGGGGAGTTCCCTTTTATAAGAGGGGTGAGGGGCACCTTTGGAAAATCTAGAAATATTATTTTATAATAAATTAATATTCGGTTTCTAATAGATAAAAAGTGGATTAATTAAAGGTTAAGATGGGGATGGGTTTAAAATCACTCAACCAATAAAAGTTAGATAGGTTTGGGTCATTATATTAAAATTATTGTTTAGTTTTAACTCTTAGTTAATTAGTTTGACACTTACCATGTCACTTTGTATTTTTATATTATATAGTTAATAATCTTACTATATACAAACAAGAGACCCCCCAAGTTGTACATTAATGATATAAATACCATGATATAAGTCTCTTGGCCTAACCTTAAATTTTTAGGAATTTAATATCAATTAATAATATAATATTTGTTTTAAAAACACTTTAATGTCAAATTTGAAATTATTAGGTGTTTTATTTTTAATAAATTCATAATAACATTATTACTTCGAAGAAAATTTATATAAACAATAATAATATGTCTTATTTACCTATAAAAGTATTTAAATTTATAAAAAGTCTCAAATTACATTTATTTGGGTATTTATTAAATCAATTATTCAAATTTTTCATTAATTAGGTATTTACTTCATCACCATTGTGTCATATATAAATTGAATTATTTAATGTATTAAAATTATAAATAAAATACAATTATGTATGAAATATTTTTATCATTCTAATTAATTTTCATAGTTGAATATCCAACATATATAACCCTATAGAAAAAAATGTTTTTCTAAAAGATATATGGTTATGTAATTTTTGTATTTATTTTAACTTAATTAAAATAAAGTGTCCCTATCACCTACAAGTGGCTCCATGGGGTCCCAAAATCGACCCAAATATGCCCATGGTCGGACATGTATACACTAATAAGTTTAGGACACGTTTTAGGGTAATTTAGTGTTATTATAATATTATTTTTTAACCCTTATTTACCGGATTTACCCATTAACCATGGTAAATAAAATATTTACCGAAGTAATTATTCAAAATGTCTAAAATTAAAAGTTTCCTATTTACAGAATTTGTATATCCTGATTCCAAATATGGAATCCATTTTTCAAAATTCAAAACACAGAAGTGGCAGAAATTAATTTAAAAATAATTTCTTTCTTTCAAAACAAAAAGCGTGTTTTTAAGATATAATAACTATCAAATGATTAATACTTGTTTATGTCCGGTTTAATTGTGAAAATTGTGTCCAATGACCAAAATTGTATTAAATGGTAAAAATAAATTCTAAATAAACTTAAAAACCACTAAAATTCATAATTTATCACAATTAATTATTTCGATTAAAAAATTTGTTTTTAATTAAAATTTACTAATTTTCAATATTCATCAAAATATAAAAGTTATCCGAAAAGTACCAAAATTTATCCTCAAGGTAAATTCAACACTCAAAACCCTAAATTGAAGTCCATTTTGACAGATAAAATTTATATAATCTCAAAAAGTGGGTATTACTATTCATAACGGCTAGTTTGATTGGTTGTGATGTATGTTAGAACTCAGAGTTGCGTACAACACACGCTACAGTATTACTCAAAGAGAAGTGTATTGTGGATGCTTGGGGTGTTACATTATCCCCTCATTCAAATAATTTTGTCCTCAAAATTTCTAGAATATTATTTCATAAAAAGACTCGGGTGGTTCTACATCATAAGTTCCTCAGGTTCCCATGTTGTCGCTTCCATTTTATGGTTTCTCCGTAGAACTTTTACCAGACGAGTCATCCAGTTTCTCATAACTTGTTCTCTCGTATCAACAATCCTGACGGCCTATTCGTAGTAAGATAGATTGGGTTCTATTTATAATTCCTCATAGGTGAGTACATGCGTTGGGTCAGGCATATATTTTCTCAATAGTGATATGTGGAACACATCGTGAACTTTGGAGAGATTTGGCAGCATTGCCAAATGGTAAGATACATCCCCAATTCGTTCTAGAATTTCAAAAGGTCCGATGTATATAACACTCAATTTAACCTTCATTCCAAAATGTATAACTCCCTTCCATGGAGATACCTTCAAGAAGACATGATCTCCCACATGAAATTCCAAATCCTTTCATTGGTTGTCATCATAGCTCTTCTGCCTACATTGAGCTGCATTGATGTGGTTTTGGATTACCTTCACCTTTTCCATCGTTTCCTCCACCAGTTCTGGGCTTACAAGTTTTCTTTTGCCAATGTCATCCCAAAAGGTTGGTGAGCGACATCTCTTTCCATAAAACGCTTCATATGGTCCCATCTGAATACATTAATGGAAGCAATTATTATAGGAAAATTCCACCGGAGGTAAATATTTATCCAACATACCCTGAAAGTCAAGTGATCTTGATCTTAATATGTCTTCTAAGGTTTGAATGGTCCGTTCTTATTTTCCATCTATTTGAGGGAGGTAGGAAGTTCTCAATTGATGTTCAGTATCCATGGATTTCTGAAGATACTTCCAGAATCATGAAGTAAAACGGGGATCACGATCAGAAACAATCGATAGGGGTACTCCATGAAGTCTCATCAATTCATTAATATATAGTATTTCTAGACGTTCCAGTGGTAGATATTCTCTTATATCATGAAAATGTGCTGACTTTTTAAGATGATCAACAATATACCATATTACATCATTCCTTCTAGGAGTCTTTGGTAGCCCCATGACAATGTCCATCGTAATATTGTCCCATTTCCACTCCGGTATGGGCAGAGGTTGCGTGACTCCTCCATGTTGTTGCCTTCCAGCTTTCACTTGTTGACAAACCATACATCTTGACAAAAAATCAGAAATCTCCCTCTTCATGTTGTCCCACCAAAAATGTTCCTTCAAATCTCTATACATTTTGGTTCTCTCAGGGTGTATAGAGAAATTGGAATTATGAGCATCATCCAACAATTCCCTTTTTAGATCAGGTATATTGGGATCACAAAGCCTCTTCCCAAATTTTAAAATTCCTTCTTCATACACAAAGTCTCTCAATCTCCCATCATTCATAGCTTTAATCTTCTTTTGATATTATTCATCATTGGTCTGAGAACTCTTTATCCTTTATAGTAAATATGGTTTAGAACCCATTTAAAAAAGCATTGATGTTTCACCTTCCATGGAGATCACCATATCCAACTTTACTAGGCCCATAAAAATTAGATCCCTTTCAATTCTCATCATTTTGAAAACTCCATGATCTTTTCTGCTCAATGCATATGCCACCTTATTTGCCTTACCCAGGTGGTAGTGTATTATGCAATCATAATCCTTGAGTAGTTCAAGCCATCACCTTTGCCTCATGTTCAGTTCGTTTTTTGAGAAAATATACTTCAAACTCTTGTGATCAGTATAAATCTCACATTTTTCACCATATAGGTTGTTTCTCCATGTCATCAAAGCAAAGATCACAACTGCTAACTTGATATCATGAGTATGATAGTTTTGTTCATGAATTTTCAACTGTTGTGATGCATAGGGAATAACCCTATCATTCTGCATAAGGACACAACCAAGTCCTTTCTTTGATGCATTTCTATAAATAACGAACCCATCATTCCCCAATAGTAGTGTCAATATTGAATAATTTACTAGTCTTCTCTTCAGTCCTTCGAATAATTCTTCAAACTCTTTTTTCCAATCAAATTTAACCACTTTACGTGTGAGCTTTGTCAATGGGTTAGCTAATCGAGTAAAATTCTGGACGAAACGTTGATAATAACCTGCCACACAAATAAAACTGCATACCTCAGTTATACTCATAGGATCTAGACATTCTTCGATTGCCTTGGTCTTAGAAGGATCAACAGTGATTCCATCTTTAGAGACAATATGTCCAAAAAAGAGATATCCTGAAGCTAGAATTCACACATTGCTAAACATCCTATATATTTCATGTCTTCATAGAGTCTTCAGGATAACGCACATGTGATTCTCATGATCTTCATAGATTTTGGAATATACCAAGATATCATCAATAAATACCACCACAAATTCATTGAGATATTCCTTGATACTCTATTCATCAGATCCACGAATATAGAGGGTGCATTAGTCAATCCAAAAGACATTACTGTAAACTCATAATGTCCGTACCTGGTTCGAAATGCTGTCTTCATAATGTCTTCCTTCATCACAGACAACTGATGGTATCCAGACATAAAGGTCAATCGTTGAAAAGTATTGAGCTTCATGCAATTGGTCAAATAAATCATCATTGCGAGGTAGGGGAGACTTTTTCTATATTATTATAGCATTTATCTCCATGTAGTCGATACATAAACTCATAGATCCATCTTACTTTTTTAAAAAAATGAACAGGGGCTCCCCCTGGAGAAAAACTAGGGCGAATAAATCCACTATTAATCAATTCCTCTAGTTGTTTCATTAGTTCAACTAATTCCACAGTGGCCATTCTATAAGGGGTATTCAATATAGGCCTTGATCTAGGAATTAATTAAATGGAAAACTCACTTTCTCATTCTGGAGGATGTCCAGGTAAATCATCCGTAAACACATCTACACATTCATTCTCAATAGGTACATCCTCTATTTGAACATTCCTTTCCTCACCCACAGTCATTTCAATCTCTTCCTCCCCAATAATTGAATTTAGTTGAGCTACTGGGGGTGGATCTAAATATGAATTAGGTGTTGACGATTCTTCTCTAATGAAAAGGTGTTCCTTATCATCATCATCATCAAAAATTGTAACCTGCTTCTTCTTACAATAAATCATCACATCGTGGTCCGAAATCCAATCCGTACCGAGGATTATATCAAACTCAATCTTAGGTATGACGATGAGATCAGTAGATAAAGAACATTTATGTGCTCTAATGGGGACTAATTCACAAAACATTGTTGCAATGATACTTCCATTATGAGTTTTAACTGACAACTCTATTATTAAATCAAATTGTAAATATCTAATTTTCATAGAGAAATTAGAAGATATTAAACAATTCGATGATCCAAAATCAAATAATGCATTTTCTAAACTTGAGGAAACCATTAAATTACCTGCCACCATGCCTTTCAGAGCATTTACTTTAACAGTAGTGATAGCATAAGATTAGCCTTGATCCCTTGGCCTTTTCTGAGGTATGTTCCACTGAAGCTTAGGACATTCAGTTTTATAATGTCACATATCCCTGTAATTATAGCATTGGACATCGGTAGCTTTCTTCTTCCCCTTGAAATCACGAGCTTGGTGGCCTTTTTCACCACACTTGTAACAGACTCCCATTCCTTTTATGCAACTAACAGGGTGTTTCTTCCCGCATTTACTGCAGGATGGATAATCAAATTTTCCCATCTTCCCTTTATTTCCATTCCCATATTGATCAGCGAATCTCTTATTCCCTTGCTTTGATTTAAAGTCATAAGACTTAGAGAATTCCTTCTCTGTCTTGATAGCTCATGAGACAATGTCTTCGTACGATGAGAAGGATTGTGAGACTATTGATCGACAGAGAAATGGTTTTAACCCATCTAAGACACGATCAATCTTACTTATTGGGTTACGTAAATAATCTCTAGCATACCTTTCTGACCTTGTAATGTTAACCTCATACTTTGCGACATTATCATCCTCTATTTGCCTCAGACTTAGAAATTTCCATTCCATATCTGCTCGATGGTCACGAAAAAAGTATTTTTCTAAAAATAGATCTTTGAACTCCCACTATTCCATATTGGATACCTCATCATCTTCCTTCATGTTTTGAATCAATGACCACCATTGATCAGCATCTCTAGTGAGGAGATATTCTTCCATGAAAACTTTTTCCCTTTCACTACTCCCCAAAGACTGAAATATTTTCTCTAGGGAACTTATCCATTGCTCAGCTACTAATAGATTTGTACTCCCATTGAAAGTTGGTGTTTGTTTCCTCATGAAGCGATCTAACATTGATCATCCACACTATGGATCAGGGTGATCCATACGGGTAAGGTTATTATTCATAACCAGAGTGAGTTTTCCCAGTATGGTGATTAGCTAATCAGCACCAGTTGCTTCACCAGCTCCACTATAATTATCTTGAGCGTGAGGGAAATCCCTACACGGAGTGCGTGCATTGATATGGTTTCCATTTCTTCTACCAGAAGACATTTCTAAACAATTTCATAAACTAGATCAGTTTATGAATCAAAATACATAATTCCATTCTTATAAAACACTTAACATTAATTGAACTATTTATGAATATAATCCATAATCATAAAAATGTTTTCTTTGAGGAAGTATATACTCATAAAAACTTCATAAATATTTTTAATGAAAAATAGAGTTATCCTAAGAATACCCCATGGGAGTGTCAGAACCAAGAGTGCAGCAAGGCCCGTTATCGTGCCCTAGTTCCAGTTCGAGTCTAGCTCAAAGCGGTGTTTTCAGGTTTTACCCCAAGGTAAATCTGAGCCAAAACTGCCTCCACCTACTCATATCCAGACAAGGATGTATTTCTCGGAAAACTTATAAAATCTCTATAATACCAAAATTCTAGGATGTTCTTCTATACTATTCCTCAAAGTCCATCTTCGGTCTATGTTCTCAAATCAGAGTTTATCTAAATATAGCTTCCAAGGTTTGTACTAAACATCCTATGTTACCAACTATAACCCCCCGACCCCAGTTACCCAGAGTCAGTTGATTATTACATAACATTTCCATGTTCACAAGAATGATCAAGTCACGAAATACCGATTTGTTTAGTATCCTTGGAAACACTAGATATATTCATAATGTTTACATTACATCATAAAATGAAAAATACAACAACATAGTCTCTATAGTACACACACATATCCCTACACACTATCAATCATGTCAATCATAAATTACTTCTTCACATCCTAGGAAAAATAAAACATTGAATCGGTTGAGCTCAAATTCCCAGTAAGGATAAAAATATAGCGGAAACATTCATAAATAAGAATAAACATTTAAGGCAATGTATATCTAAAACAAAAGATTTTTAAACTTGAACTTCAACATAATATGGAAGAAATAAAATTAAATAATTCCATTTACTTATTCACATGAATATTCTACTAATCAAATAATCACATGCAATATCAATAACCACTTTCATAATGATGAAATACATAATGGCAGACTATCATAACCACATAGTCAAGGCCTCATGCCAAAACTACAAATAATATTTAGTCAAGGCTTGTGACAAGACACTAGTTTGTCTCATGAGACCTACTGATGCATCGAGCAGCTATAGCGGGCTCCACCCATCACATATTATGTTCAATTCATTCCCAAATGAAAAGGTTTAAACATAACATAAACATTTGTATTAAAACGAGAATATGAAATGTAAATACTTCATCCATAGACCATGAATGGTATAAAAATAATACATCCATAGTCAAACATATCACTAAACCATCAATACAATATAGAAGTTTTGTATCATAATAAATCAACTTTAAATAAGCTTAAAATCTATCAAAGGATGTTGACATAGATGAAATCAAAACTATTTGATAGAAATATCTCTTTTTTTATTCATTTAAAAGTCACATTATTATAAAATAAAGCATTTACATTGAATAGTTTCTTATCATCTTATAAGGGAAGCATAAAATATTTTATAATAGCAGAAAATAGACACCCCCGCCGTATAAGTTAAAAAAGACATTCTTACCTTAATTCTGTTGAAAAGGTTAAAAGGACCTTGTTTGGAAAACGACGGAAAGACTCCTTTATAAAACTCTTATAAAAAGTCAAAAAAATGGTATAAATGAATTCAAACCATATTCAAGTAAATTTTAAAACTGTTTTGAAATTCATTTTCAAGAAACATGGATGTGGATGATAAAGAAGTCCCATTAAATTATTACGTATAAACAAACTCGGATAAAGAAGAGATTGCGAAATAAACCCTAAACTTGTACTTTTACTTGGTGGGGGTAGATTAACCTCCTCTATAATGGTGAAATTATTTTTATTAAATTATACAAGAATAATATACATTAATATGATATCATATATGATCTTTTACCATTTCTTTGTTTATAATATCTTAATATTATTATCATTTTGTGTGTTAACTTACTCATTTTCTTTTTTATGTTTTGTTACGTAAGCCATGTTTGTTATCGATAGGTTGTATCTTATTCATATCCAGAATTATATTAAGTCCTTAAACATTATTATTAATCATCAAATGAGAATTTGACTTGAATGGATACGATGGGGAATGAATCTCATCGTGTTCGTGGAGACGGTAGTCTGTACGTACGCACAAGCGACAATATCATTATTTTGATATTAAAATAATATTTAATTGGATGTTATATAATATACACAGAATCATTATCTTGGTATATTTAGTATTTACATGAATTACACATCATTATTATACACATCTAAATAATAATGTTTTGAATCACAATTACACCACGACGTGGAGACGGTAATCCGTACGTACACACGTATGGTGACATGTCATTCAAAGGACGGATAGAATACTGAAATATGGTTATAAAATGCTTATAATAACATCAAATTATATATAATATACTGGATTTATTATTTTATAATGTTAATAACAATGACAGAATAAGTGGAAGAAGAAAATAACTTGAAAGAGGGTGGCGAAAACATTACATCTTCTTCGGGTTCTTCCTTTTGGTTTGATCAAAAAGACTCCTTAAGTTGGATTTCTGACTAATGGAAGGCCTATAGGATGAATTGAGGGAAGTTGAGGGAGTATTTGGGCAGGGAATGGCCTAACCAAAAGGCTTTTATGGTGTGAATTAATGAGAAGGGGGAGTGCCCTTTTATAAGAGGGGTGAGAGGCATCTTTGGAAAAGCTAGAAATATTATTTTATAATAAATACATATTCAATTTATAATGGATCCAAAGTAGATTATTTAAATGTTATAGTGGGGATGGGTCGAATACCACTCAACCAATATAATTTAGATAGGTTTGAGTTATTATATTAAACTTATCTTCTAGTTTTAACTCTTAGTTAATTAGTTTGACACTTACCATGTCACTTTGTATTTTTATATTATATAGTTAATAAACATACTATATACATCCAAGAGACCCCCAAGTGGTTGATTAATGATACAACTATCATTATATAAGTATCTTGGCCGAACCATTGATATTTAGGAATTTAATATCAATTAATAATATAATATTTTCTTAGAAACTCTTTTATGTCAATTTTGTCACTATTGGGTATTTTGTTTTTGATAAATTCACAACAGCATTACTAGTTCGAAAAAAAATTTATATAAACAATAATAATATGCCATATTGACCTAAAAATTTATTTTAATTTCTAAAAAGTCTCAAAATACATTTATTTGGGTATTTATAATATCAATTATTCTAATTTTTCATTAATTAGGTATTTACAGCATAAATGTTGTGTCATACATAAATTAACATATTTAATGTCTAAAATTTATAAATAAAAACCCATTGTGTAGGAAATCTTTTTAGATTTCTAATTAATATCTATAGTCAAAAATCCAAAATAAATAACTTTAAGTAAAAATTGTTTTTCTAAAAGATATATGATTATATCATTTTTGTATTTATTTTAACTTAATTAAAATAAAGTGTCCCTATCACCTACCAGAAGCTCCATGGTGTCCCAAAATCGACCCAACGATGCCCAGGGTTGGACATGTATCCACCAATAATGTTAGGACACGTTTTAGGATAATTATGTATTATTATAATATTATTTTTCTATCCCTTATTTACCGGATTTACTCTTTAACCATGGTAAATAAAATATTTACCGAAGTAATTATCCAAAATGTCTAAAAATAAAAGCTACCTATTTTCACAATTTGGACCTCCTGATTCCAAATACGGAATCCATTTTTACTAATTCAAAACACAGAAGTGGCAGAAATTAATTTAAAATTAATTCCTGCTATCAAAACAAAAAGCGTGTTTTTAAGATATAATAACTATCAAAAGATTGATAACTGTTTATGTCCTGTTTAATTGTGAAAATATTTCCAATGACCAAAATTGTATTAAATTGAAAAAATATATTCCAAATATACTTTGAAACCACTCAAATTCATAATTTATCACTATTAATTATTTTGATTAAAAAAGTTGTTTTTAATTAAAATTTAGTAATTTTCAATATTCCTCAAAATATAATTGTTATCCGAAAAGTACCAAAATTTCACCTTAGGCTATATTTGATACTCTGAATCAAAAAATGAAGTCCATTTTTAGTGATACAATTTAATAAATATCAAAAAGTGGGTATTACTATTCATAATGGCTAGTTTGATTGGTTTTGGTGTGTGTTAGAACATAGAGTTGCGTACAACACACGCTACTGTATTATTCAAAGAGAAGCGTACCTTGGAAGATTGGGGTGTTACACACAGATAAAACTTCATGATTAATTTAACTCATTTTAACTTCCAAAAAATAGTACATTCAAATAAGAACACATTTCACCATAATGCATGTACCTCTCCTAGGACTCTACACTGTAATAAGTTCCACCTCACATGATCATTATCTAGGATTAGTGACCTTGAATCAGCTCACAGGGGGCCCCAAATCCCATTTCTTAACCAATAATCACTAGCCTAGGTCATGAAACAAGATCATTTGACACTTTTTACCAACATTCCCATATATTCCTCACAATATTGAACTCTGAACACCACCCTATATGTAAACCATATTCTCTGATACCATTTTTTCATGACCCCTCCCTATAAGGATACCCCTCTTTAGATGGTAATCAATAATGGTATATAATTTCCTCCAATCCTACCTTCAGTAGGTTTCAGGTTGGTGACTACAATAGAGGGTGTAAATATAACACAATATGGGAGGAATTACACTTTATAAAGAATCATTATTAGGAGAAAAGAAGAGTCATCCATAGAAACCATATGAAATATTATATAATAAATCCAAACCATCCCATAATGCCTGCATAAATCAGAACTGATACATATAAAATTCCCCAAATGAAATTCCAAAAGAATAAATTCTATGGTAGAAACATAGAAACAACTCCAAAGGTCTGAACAAGATATTTATAGCCTGGTACCCAATGTCTTCCCGGAAACCTAAAAGTACATTTTATATATGTATGGTGATAAATAGGTATAATGAATTGAAAAAAATGTTTCACATGAACTTATGAGAGGATTATACTAAAGAAACCATGAGAAAATATTATAAATAAATGACACCTAAAAAGGTATACTTACCGTCCTAACCGGACCCAGTCATGGTCCCCATAAAATACAGACCATGTATTATTATATAATTTAAATCATATTGATCATAGGGTACCCCACAACACTTTCACATTGATTAGATACTCTCAAACCAATTGAAAATGTCCTAGAGATCCCACCTCTTTAAAATATGACACATTACATCCCACCCTCACAAACCTAGGCCCCACATCACATCGCAGCCGAAAACACGTGGGCATCACAACACGTTCTTCTTGAAAACTACTAGGCCTCACAACACATCCCTATTACACACACCTTGGCCCCACAACATAAAAAAAATAACAACCAGAGGACTAATGGGAAATCACATCACAAGTCATCCTGAAGACACCTGCGAAATCACATTTCAACTCATCTTGTAGACACCTGGGATACTACATCACAACCCATATTGAAGAAACATGGGATAACACATAACATGCACCCTCTAATACACTAACAAACCTCCATCCATCAAACCCTATAAATTACCTACCTCACCTAAAAGAGGTAACAAGTAAGAGAGAGAGGCCATCCATCTATCAACTTAATGGGATGTTAGCAAATGACACCCCCACCCCGTGAATGGTGGGTGATTATTGAAATAATAATAGTATTAAAGATATATAAATGTAGTATTGAATCAAACAATACAATACTACATATTTATAGAAAAGGAATAACCCAACTCACAAGGTATAATACCCCCCTTCCATTTATTCAAGACACCCTACAAGTAGAAAAAAATTCGTAAGTCAAATTATATTTTTATTCCACATTTAGATGATTAATAGATTTCAAAAATATCTAATAATTGAATATTAATTACTCATTGGTTCATTAAATTCTATACAATTAGTATTCATTAATTATCTATTCACATTCCAAATTCCATTTCAAATAAAATGTTTTTTCAAATTCTTCCCAAGATTGGATATTCCATTTTAGTTCCATACTCCCCAAGAAACAAGAATTAATTCACACAATACAATGATAATAAAATAGAATGTTTCACCACACAAAAACCCATTAATATCTTAAAAATAATCATGCATCATCATTGATTTAAAAACACCTCCTCTTTTACAGCCTTGTTTTATATCCACACCATAAGCATCATTACATAACTATTGTATAAACAAACTAATTTTTTCGCCAATATAAAACCATATTTAATTAACATACTATAAACACATAACAAATTAACTATTTTAGATTACAACAATTCCATACACACAAACCAAAACCATTCCACACATCACACAATATATCAGAATACAATAAATTTTCATATTTATTGGATAAATAGGAACTTATTCATTTCCAATTCATTATTTAATGGTGAAATCACAAAAGCCATTGAATTTTCGGTAATCCAATCCATTAACTGGTTATATGTGGTTAATCAATTATTTATTTATAAAAATACCATTAAATCAAATAAATAGATGATTTTAAAAGTAATTTTCTTTAACATAGTCATGAAATGAACAGAAATGATTTTTATCTATTTATTACACCAATATGGTCATAGTATCAAATAATTTCAAATAAAATCATCAAGAAACTACAAAATCATAATTCACATTCAAATTCCATTTAAAATCAATTTAAATTGATTCATTATTGTTAGTAATTTTGACGAATCCATTTTCACAAGAGATAAAACTAATAAACAAATACCGTATTATATATATAAAGAGATCTTAAGGAAAACCTACATAGAATACGGGATGATTGGCAGTTACTAGTTGAACTAAAATAAAAGAGTAGGTGTAGCAAGTAATTCTCTAGGGAATCATGAACCAACATGTATAGCTTGAACACACAAATATTATGAAAATGGGTTTCTAGGAATCCTGTACCAAGATAAATAAAGAAGGAATAACATGGGGGAAAGATATATAGGTATTAGGAATTTTGAAACAAAGAAATATAATTAGATATCATTTTGATTTTCCCATAAAATATAATCCGGCAAAGGCCAAGAATTTTGATTAATTTAAATCCCCTAAACATTAGGAAAATATATATTTGATTTAAGTGATTTGAATGGGTCTTTATGCCTATTAAATCTAGAATTAACCTCATTTTATATAAAATAGGATGTCAAAAAAGAATTAATGAAAAAACGGGAACACTGATCATGAGACACCACAGGATGAGGCATTACTAGTGAGGAATTTTTTGTTGAGGAGCCACCAGATGAGGCACTATTGGATGAGGCACTGTCATGATGAACCACCATCCACTTTTATTGAGTCACCTCCAAGAGAGATGCCTCCATGAATGACACCTCCAAAAGAGTCACCACTAGACGAGGAAATGCTAAACACATGATTGATCGATAGGGACCTGTCAGGATGATATTTTTCCAATATCACTGAGTCACCACTATGAGAGATATTGTCAGGAAAGACACCATCAAATGAGGCACTACTGGATGAGGCACCATAGGACAAGTTACCTCTAGCAAGCCACTATCAATGAGTGAATGCTAGGGAGCCACCATTAGGGTCATACCATATTATGGTGAGAAACTATTTGGGTCAAACACCCTTGGTGAGATACACAATCATCATGAGACACTATTGGTGTGAGACAATATTGCCTCATGAAACTATTGGGATGAGTTCTCATCAGAAAAAAATAAAAAATGGTAATTTTTTCAAGGTGTCTAAATGAGACACCTTTACCACCCAATAAACTACAAACACTATATTCCAAAAAATTTAATGCATGACAACTATCTAAGGAATTTAATTACCTGTCTGATAGGAATAATTTAGACCATATTTTTATAATCAATTATTGTAAAGGACTGTGATAAAACCAATTTTGAATATTATCAATTGTATAGCCTTTATATAAACCAATTAAATGGTCATGTACTTGTACCATGTGTCGACTAATTTCTCTCTAATATTCATTCACTGAGAAATTGATTGAAACTCAATAGAAAAAATAATGATCTAGTGAAAATTATAGCATTAAAATACAATAGTTAGGGGGGACTAGACTATGGGAAATTTATTCCTTGAAGCACTATAAATCTATATTCTTTTTTTCTTCTATTTGATATGATTTTAAAATATATTATTTTTAAATGAATATATCAAAATCATTTCTAAACAATAGAGGGTTGTTTTTCACTTTGATGAAGAATTTATAGAACCCAATTCAATCCCGCTCCATCTATAGTCTTAGTATGGTCAAACTATGAAGACATTTTTTTATCCATTGTAAAATATTATAATAAATTAATGATTAGATTCACCATTATGAAAATTTTGAGGATTATTTTCTTTGATGATGAGACATGTAAAGAGTGGTGAGGAATCTCCTAGAAAATATTATTAGTTTGAAATTAGAATTTTATAGAAAATTCATGATAATATCTCAAAAAAATAGTATGATATAAAATTCTATTATCATTTATAATAAAAAATATACTGTATCATAAATGGTGATAATTTTAATAAATATCAAATAGACTTTTTTCGAATTGACAATGTTGTTTTAAAAGTCATATATAATATCAAAATTCTAATTTATTAATTCTGGGGATATAAGAAATTTTTGTTTATCATATATTTTAAGAATATGATTTCTCCAATTTATATATATCACTTTTCTAAAAATAAATGAAATTTCAATATCACTTTAATATAGTTTTCATGTGGTTTCTTAATATTGGTATCATTTATTTTCGACAAAAATTATTTTATTATCTAAATGAAACCATAATGATTTCTACACCTATAATGTTTCTCATTGACATAATGTAGAATTATTGATGCAACACTTCTTTAGTGTGGAATTATACTATCCCTATAAGGATTTTTTTTAACAATAAGGGGGGGATAATGTATAATGAATGGTTACTTAAGAAATGAAAAGAAATGATATTACAATTTATGAGATTAAAAAAAACAAATTGACATATCATTGAAATATTGTATTGAAAATAAATACAATGGGGAAATTTTTAATCCCACTTTTTTAGTATTTTAATTATTTTTAATTATTCTTGATGATTTTAAATGACTAAGTATCATCTATTAATTTCAATATTTTTAAAAAATTATTGAACTAATGAAGAGTATTGGTGATGGTTATTAATTATGATGACCATAATATTGGAGAATAAGATGATTCAATGAATTATGTTGCATGCTTTCTGCATAATTGTTACTTAAAACATGTCATAAAAGACTGGTTTTAATATTTGTAGTTACATTGTGAATTTATCAATTTCTATATGATATAGGAATTTACACCTGGATTTTCTTGGGATCTTTGGATGATACAAAATAAAATTATTCCTTGAGAAATGATAATAATTTTTATATATATCTAGATCATATTATAATTTTTTAGTGTTCTAATGATGTTATATAAAATAACACCAAACATGGTTAAGGCTAAGGCATAAGAGAATTCAAAGAGAGGTTAAACAAGTATGACACGCATGGTTGCAACTATGGAAGAGATAATGATGAATAGGAACATTCCCAAAATGAAATACTTCAATGGGACCCGACTTGTCATAGTTTCGATTTGTCATTATAGTCAAAATGTTATTTATTCTATGAAAATGGCCATTACTAAAGGATTGCACTGGAAGTATCAAAATAATTGGCCCTTCATCACTGTCAATATTGACTTGTTACATCACTTAATGACCATGACCACCAGTGTACCCAAACATGGATATAGTGTATTACATGTGTCACAAGGGTGCACTAAAAAATATAATGAGAACCACTGTAGTCATGGGTCCATTTTAGTTTTCCATTTTTTTCATAAAAATAATTTTTGAGCCCTTCACCATGGGTGTGGTATTTATTGGCCTTCTTCTCCAACATCATTAGAGCCTCTTCTATGACGCCTTCATGCCTATATTAGGAAATCTATTCTCATACATTATATATATCATCAGTTGTGACAATCCAATCTTATTATTTATAATGGTGAATATCATTTATGATGAAATCATATGATTTTTCTTTTTCAAGTTATATATGCATTAACCTAGTGTAAGAAACGTCAAAATATATATATTAAGGTAATCGTCATTGAACTCAAAATATTTAATCCAAACATTTTAGACATGTGTCTTGAGATTTATCTACTAAAAAAACATAATACAAATGATCAAATTCTTCTCCAAGATTAGTGTCTTCATAAGTAATAATCAAAACCAGTATTCATCTTCATTATGATTCATTATTAAAAATATTTAAATCAATTAATTAACCTATATTAATTTCAAGCCATCAAAACTGGTTGAAAATAAATACTATATAAACAATGTGGTATAATCACTTTTCACAATATTTATTCAAATAAATGACGTAGAATTCCAGTTTTCATTATTTTATAAAATATAACAATGTGAAAACAATATTTTTCATAAAATTATGAATCTAAACCCTTACTTATTCATTTTTTTTCAAATTATAAATGAAGAAATTAAAACTAAAAACAATTATTAGTTGGAAAATTATTTTCGTTATCAAATGATAAAAAATTATATTCCAATCATAGTATGAAAATAAATAATACAATTTCATGAAATTATGAAAATATTATATGATATCATAAAAAATGAAGGAAAAATAAAATGTTATATGAATCACAATGATTAATCAATAGATTTTAAATTCAAAAAATGATTATTAAAGACCTCCATTTGTCTTATAATCAATTTATCCCTATACTCCTCACAAGATTCAATGTTTTTAAATATCCATAATTAATATTGTATCATGGTTTTCAATATATAAATGAACAACAAATTTTGAAATGAAATTTGTTAAAGAAATCATGCTGACAAGAAGTATTGGATGATGGGGGATGATATGAGTAATGCCTACGAGAATGAAAATAGAGGGTAATGTGTGATTAATTTTTGGGTTACAATGAAAAACAAGGGGTTAATATATGTAAATAAAAATTTCATGGGTGTCATGATGTATTTTTAATAAGGAATGTAAACTTGTTTTTTATAATGGAAACACTATAATTTTCATTTTAGTCTTAAATTTATTTTTTAATTTACTGAAATAACTGAACTAAAACCCCATTGTTGGTATTAACATAATTTATTTCATTTTATAACATTAAAACCTATTTTTTCATCATTTATTATATAACCAATGTTAAAATTAAATCATGAAATATATTTATTCCTCTATTGTTGATGTTTGATCCAATTCCCCCTATTTTCCCAAAATATTCCATGTAGGGCCCCACAAAGATTGTGATTTCCACTATGACTAAAAATCTCTCAAAATTCCTAATATCATTAAAAAAACCAATTATAAACTAACTTATCCAATTTTTACAATTAAAATAATTAATTAAAAATTAAATAAAATTTTATTAAAAATACTATGACGGAAGAATTGGTTATGGTTATGGCTATATTTTTAATATTCTCAATCAATATTATCAAACCATTTTGTGAATGAAATTATGAATTATGATTTATTTTTACATAATCTATTACTCATTAAAAATATGTGATGTTTTAATTCCATAAAATTGAATTTAAATATTTGATTATGTTTTTTTTAATACATAATTTACTCTTTCAATTGAATAATATTTTGTGAACATGATATTTTCATTTTTTTTGTGCTTAAGTTGTAATTGTTCTATGTTTTTAGATAGAATATTATTTCAATTTTTTTTATAACAACTTATATATTTTGTTAGAATATTTTTCTATTAACAATGGTTGATTTTGTGGATATATATTTAATATATATATAATAAAAATTAAACTTTTTATATTAAATAATTTCAAATTGGATATTTGTTTTGGATATGTGCATTGAATCCTGATAAAATTAATTTGGTAGAAGTTCATGTATATTTTGTATAAAAGTACAATTAATTTTTTTATTGAAATTTTAATGAAATATATTTTTCTGATTAAATATAAATTTTTTAATATTTTTTTCTTTTTATGTTTATCTTTTTTTTAAATATGTATTATTCAACTTCGTTTAGAACCATTTGTTCAAACATGAAGATATTTGTGTGATTCATTTACATGGGCATATAATTGATTTTTTGGGACTTCGATATAATAATTATATTTAACTAATGATTAATTAAATCCATAAATGAATTTTTATATATGGTGTCTTTTTAAATTATATGGGTTGATTTGTCAGATGGATGGAGATATATGATTTTTTTTCTTTTCTAATAGTGGGTTCATCATAGGATATGCAGATCAGGTATACCATATGAAAAATACATTTCCCTCATAAGTTTATTTCAAATTGAAGTTGCATTCGTCATGTTTTTTGGTGGCCATGAATGGAGGGGTGAGAGTCAGAACCCCACCAGCCAACAAATATAGGAATTTATCGGGGCATTGTTAAAGGAAAATACAAGTCGGATATATCTTTTTCATTTATCTAGTCATCTTTATGAACCAATAATATCATCAATTTTCCTTATATTTGTGTTTTATCTGTTAATGTGGTTTCCATAAATATTTAGGAGAGACAAATTACGTTGAGATTTTTTTTTGAGGGAGGGTGTACCCACATTTATAATAGTGTGATCCTTCTATTTTGAAATGAGATTTGACAAATTTCATTTATGGATTTACAATGACAAATATGGTTTCCATTTAAATATTTATTTTTTTAAATTATTTTATCTCAAATTTATTACCACAAACAAGGGCCAATAATATTTATTCTTAACAACTGGTTTTAGATATTGGTTTCGGCCGTATGTTGTTATATATATTTTTGAATTAATAATGTATATAAATTTGTCAATTCTTTATGACTATAATGGAGGTGGATCATTAACATATTATTATTTTTGACATATTGTTAAATTAAATTTTTTTATTTAGAGTAGGTTTTAGACAGAGGATCTATTTATGTGGAGGTGAAATTATAGATTGAGAAATTAAATAGTAATAGTTTCATATAATAAAATATGAATATGAAAGTAGTGTGGTGGATTTATTATTTTATATTTGATATTTAAAAAATAGGGCCAATGTAACTGATGATAAATAGTATAAAATGGACGTGAATATTATTTAAAAAATCTATTTTTTGTTTTTTTTTGGATGTGTTCCTATGAGGGATTGAAGTGAAAAAAATGATAATGGATATATGTGATACCCTAAAAAACTAGATATGTATAAGGAACAGCCTAAAAACATTTTCCTGTTGGGAAAATAATACACTTTTTTAATTGTGGATTCATTAGCAGTGAGTGACCACATTAACACCTTCAATACCCTATGATCCCAACTCATGATACATGGATATTTAATCGGGGATGTGGATTTTTGGTAGATTCATCTCCAGAGTTTCCTAAATTCATTTGATATTATGGTGTTCGTCCTCACAAACATTTTTTTGATGGACATGTATGAAATTGATTTTGTTGATGTTATGGTTTCTAAAGAATAAAATAAATTCAATAATATGGGGGATTAAAAAAAACAAAACACTAAGTGGAGGCTATGATAATAGAAATATTATAGATAATAGAATATGGTTCTCATGGGACCAAAAATCATTATATGTTCAAATTGTGGAGTAATAAAGATAATATAACATTATAGAAGTGTGGAAAAAAGGGTAACATCAAGAAGTAATTTTTGATACAGAAGGTAAATGTAAAGAAAATTCAAGGAAATGTGGTTAGTAAATATCGAAATAGAGACATACTACTTATTGAAGTGGGGATGAATGTGATGGTAAAAAATATATCAACAACGAATTGATATTTGAGTCAAATGAAATAAGAAATATTTCTTCACTATGGGAAATATTCTGTTACAATGGAACTATACCAAATGAACAATTAGACATTGGTGGTGATCAAACCATCAAGATAATGGAAGTTGGTAACATCAAAAAAAGATGCAAGAAGTCAGTTTTTGAACAATCTAAAGATTGCATCATGTGAATGGTCGGAAAAACAATATATTATATTTTTTAATGTAAGTAACATTTGGTGAATGTCTCATAAAATGAATTGAGTAACATATATTTAAAGTGGAATTCCTACAGTGTTTTTGATGGATATGATATCAATATATATATATATAGGTAATATTTGGTGAAAAATTCAAGAAGGATGAATTAGCGTGCACATTTACTTCCATGATTAAATAATTGAAAATTCCATCACATGTGAATCATAATAAAATATACCAATGATAATTAAATCTATTTTTTCATAATTATCTTCCTAGGATCACTATGTTATCCTTATCATTTTGTGAGAATTTTTCTTGAGATAGATTCATATATTGATGTTTAGGACATCAATGAGGAATAGATGGGAGAACATATAATAAATACATTCTGACATTTTGAATGCAGCAGCTATATCCTTATGAGGAGAATTGTAATATGTATAATTTATATATTGTTATTCCAAAAAAAATTATATTTACCTAATCTTGATAAAATTAAATGTTCTTGGATTATCAAAATCATTTAAAGTGAGGAAAGATCATTAATATGGAAATAAGTACATGTTTTTGGGTCTGAAATTTATAGATAATATATATTCGAGTATTTTGATTATTTTTTTAAATATTTTTGCATTAGTAGAACATTTTTGGTGGTATTAATTAATCAACATAATTCATTGGTAGAGTGTATGAACAAAACCACGGTGGATAGAAAAAGGGAATTTATAATGACTGAAGAAGTTAATAAAAACATTCAGACTGAATTAGTAAAGACCACCAATCATGTGATTAGTAAACCTCCTTTAGTAAAAATTGATATGAGGTTATCGATAGAGATTTGAGAGGGAAAAACCTACTGAATTTTGGTAGTTAAATACTTGTGGAAGTCTTATATATTATTTTTTTAATGACCATGAAATATTGAAGTTATATTCATAATACATATAGTATATATTCTTAGGATACATTGATAGTGAAAACGGGTATATTTCCTTGGACCCCACTCCAAAAAAAACATAAAATCAATATATTTTTTATTTTTTATAGATGATGAGGTGTAATGAACCATTAATAATATCATAGAGAAAGATGATACACAAACTATAATTTTAAATGTTGATGATGAATCTATAAAAAAAATTCATCTAAGATGTAAAAAAAAGCTTTATGATATACAACCGATTGATTCTAGACCATAATTGAAAACTTCAAATAAAATAACATCAGTATGGAACTCAATAAATGTTAGATAATGTTATATTTCAAACAATTTACTCAAATAGGATGAAAATAGACCTTCTTTTGTGGGGGATATATAATGTCTCGATGAATTTTCATATATAGAACTGTTGTAGGAAAAACCTGATTCTATATAAAAGAAAAATACTTTTGATATTTATTTATTACCTCATTAATGTATGGTAATCAATATCAAATTAGTCATTAAGATCATGATCGATCAAAATGACAAGGAGTAAATATAACATGAAATACTTTTGGTAAAAGGATATGATCAAAAAGATTGTATAGTTTAATGTTATTTATTTTTCCCTACAGTTATATTGGTGAAAGCATTGATATTTATATCAATGTGTGCTACATAATGTTTACATGTATAGAATCTATAAGTGATGGATTATTTTCACTATGTGTATCATTAAAATGAATCTTATATTCTTTAACAAGGAGGTTTAATAGAAAAATTAAAAATGAACTTGGTATATAGGTTAAAAAATCATTATACGATCAAAAGTAGGTAGTACAGTGTTTCAATATGATATTGGATTCCTATATCATGAGATTTCATTATTGAATAATACATTAACATCCTTGTGTATATTTTATTTGTTTATTTTGTAATGATTTAATCATTTTTCTATTTTTTGTGGATGAAATGTGGGTTATAGGTGCCAATAGTGATTTGATATAAGAGAAGATGGGACATTATGATGTAGAAAATGATATGAAGGACTTGGGACCAAGAAACAACATTACATGGATGTAGATTTGTTGATAAAAAATTAAGGGGATGATTTGGTTATCATATAATTATTACTTCAGGAAAATTTGGAAAGGATTCCATATGAATTACTATAATCAAAACAGTACCCCAATTACTATTAATTTCTATTCAAACATCATGAAAAGTCCAAATAATAAATAATAGTGGATAGATATGTTTGACTTATAATGGTATTAGTATCATGAATTCTGATATTTACTATGCCTTCTACTAAACTAGACATTTTACATGGAACTAGAGTAATTAAATTGAATTTTCTAATTCTAGGATGTGATTACTGGAATAGACTGTGAAGGATCATGAGATACATCAAGGAGATCCCAAATGGTTCAATATTTTGTCAAGTAACATATATTAATATTTTAGGTTTGATGATTCTTATTTTTTAGAAGACTCTGACTAGAGAAATTATAAATATTGTTGTCAGTTTATTGTTGCAAAATGATTAATGATAATTATTTCAATGTTATAATTAGTTGATTCCTTTTCCACAATAGAGGAATTATTCATATATGCTACACATAATTTCAAATAGTTGATTTAGATTATAATTTAAATATAGGGTTTCGAGCATAATTAGGAAAATATTCCATTATTTTGTGATATTTATAGTATCTTATGTCATGACTCATCCTCTTAGGCCCCATTCCATGACTCCCCAAACACGCCTCTAATAGGCCAGGGGGTGGTGACAAGCACCGAGTAGGAATATAAAAAATATGGGAGTCATTTCCTATATACATATTCACATGAATTCATCTACAAGACCACAAAAATGATGAAATGTAAAAACTACTATGTTACTAATGCCTTCATACATCAATATCCCACAACCACAACCGGAGTATGATAAAATTTTGGGATAACTAAATAGGGCCAAATAAAATCCCACCACAAATAGTCTATTACTACAATCCAAATATGTTTTAAAAGGTACTTGGACTACTATTTGAAACCCGCATGAACATAGCTCAATCTTTCCAGTCTCAAAAAGGAATGTTTGGTTCTATCCACCTTGGAAACCATCAAAAGTTCTATCGTCAACCCAAGACATTACATGTTTGGAAAAATGTCGTGCAAGTGATAGTATAACAATACCTAGTAGGACACTCTTAAACCATGAATAATTATAGAAGGGAAAACACAGTAACCTCTACATAGGTATATGTCTATGACACATATAACCATAATATCTATATATAAAAAATCCAAGACACATAGTATTGGGCTAATCCACAAACATATTATACCATTCATCAGATTTTAGTTAGATGATCCAATGAATCCCTCATTAGGGAGAACACACTCCTGAGTCTGATAGCACTAATGAAGTCTTTCTGAGAGGTGATTCTCGTCAGGAATGTCCATGACAAAGTTGTCATGGTAATCAAATGAGAATATGATGCATAAGTGATGATCACATCCAGGTCTATGATGTGATAGAAACAATTCAATCTTGTTTTACTATCTACGTATAGGATCATATCCCATATACCATTCTACAGGGGGGCTTGAAACAACATTGTCCAAGAATTCATGATGAAGTTATCATAGTTCCAGGATTAGGAAACGACTCTCACCAACCAAGAAGGAATTTATAAATGGAATGAACCCTAAAAAATCATTAACATTATTTGGAATAAAAGAGTATCAAGACATGTAGAAAGGGGTACATGATGTGTAGTAGTGGAACACACTATGTCCCTTGTCCTCAGGTAATAAATATTAGATCGACCTATTTCATTCATACTATGGTTTGTAGATGAGTAAAAAACTTGTGAATGGGTTACAAATTGGGCCCCTGCAATAGGGGTCTACCCGGTTCTTCGGGCTTCTTCCAGTACACAATGTCAGCCTGTGTATTTGTTTTCCTATACTAGTACACAGGGTAGCCCATGTACATGATCTAAGACATGATCTAAGGGGTACTACTCACCATGTAATAAAACATTGTACTCCACCCCATGTCCACATACTCATTCAGGTATATTCGGAGTCATTCAAAGGGGATATATGCCATGTAGCCAAGGACTACACACTGTGTGAATTGAGTTTTCCTAGAAACCACATTCTTACTCCTACTCACATAGGTCTATCATCCAGCATTCATTCTGATGGTTAATCTTCTTTCAATCTCTAGATCTAAGGATGTTTTCATATTCCATCACTAATCTGGTAAGAATCATTTCTTTAGTTGGCTTGGAAAAATAGATCATCATCATTATTCATTACCACTAAATAATGAGAAAGTTAAACCCACCATATTTTTATTGGCTTCCACAACTACCATCACACCTTCTTCGATTCATACAATTTCCATATTTATGTTTTCAGACTAAGGCACTAAAAATTTAATGTGGAATGATCGATCATTCCTGAAATTTAGAACCATGGTGAATAATGATAAATACCATGAAGAACAGTGAATATGGGTAGAAAATCACAAACCAAATCGAGAGGAAAAAAACCTCAATCGATGTTTGTGTTGATCTTGGTTCATTACCATTAAAAAGATATTGTAATCCAATATATTTCAAGATAAAATATATGATAAACTCCCAAAAAATAATTCTTCATATATAAATATTGATCTGTGGTGTAATATGTTCAATGAGAATTATGTGTTATTCATAAAAATATAGAATAGGTAAAATAAAATCAAAATAATATTCCGTACCTCATTTTATAGTTTTTGTTGATGAATAATGATCCCTCAATCATCATTTTTGGCAAGATCCTTCAAAATATGTGTGCCTCTATTGTCGATTTGGGATTCCATCGTCGTTTGTTATCAAGGATTCTCCATATCTCTCTCCAGAGAATCTCTAGAGGATTCTAGGGGTATGAGGCTGACAATAGGGTTCAAACATAGTAGTATATTTAAATACTAAATAGTATCTACATTAATAAATGAAATAAGATAATTTTAATCAAATTATTTTCTTCATTTCTTGGATCATGATGTCTTTTCAAAAAAGTTCCCATTTGGACTAATGTTAGGTTGTTCCAGGGTAAAACAACCATTCTAAAATCAACCCTTATAAGTCTAATCCTGAAAACCTTTTAGATATTATTCCAAATTTTTAGGAAAACAGTGTGCACATAAAATTTAACATTTTAATATATTTCAAACTTTTCATATGGACAAATTAGGTCTCAGAGGCGCACTCTATATCATAACATGTTCTCCAAATTAATAAATAATATATTAATAAATAATATGAGGAAAACCCTAAGTAATTACATTCACCCCCGATGGGTATTTACATTCCCAAAAAGAAAAAATATGTTGTACTGAAAAGGATTTGGGTATTGGAAATTAATATAATCCTCTAGCTCCCATGATGTCTCTTAGAGATTCTCATGGTTCCATTGGACACACACCAAATGAAATTGATCATCCATAAAGTATCATCTCATATCAATACTCATTCTCCACTAGGTTCTCAATAATGGTCGTTGCATCCTTGATGTCCATCTCACCAATGTTGAAGACATGCGATGGGTTCTCCACGTAACTCCTTAGTTACGACACGTGTAAGATGGTGTGTACATGATATAATTGTGGAATTAAATATAATAAGTATGCCACCATTCCTCCTCTATTCAGTATCTAAAAAGGTTCTATGAACCTTATATCTACCTTTACACTCTAGTTATGTCTATTTATTCCACATTGTGGTGAAACCTGAAAGATAACATGATCTCTTTGATGAAATCAAAGGGCCTATGTTTCCTATCAACATAAGCATTATTATGGATATGTGCAGTCTTCATCTACTTCAGGGTACTCTATACCTTCTCTATAGAAAATCACACTAATTTTGGGACCATGTGTGCAGTCTCTCCTTGGTCAGTCCAACAATGTGGTAACTTATAGGGTCACCTATAAAAACCCTCAAATGATTCCATAAAAATGGTGCTATTATAGTATATATTATATGAAAACTCCACCAGTGGTGTGTGATCATCCAGACTATGACCAAAGGCTAACACTAAAACTCACATTATGTTCTCCATATCCTAATTGGTCTTCCCTCTCTAGCCATCAGTATGCAGGTGAAACCATGTTCTCAAGCATAATTGGGTCCCAAAAACATCCAACAACCCCTTTTGCAATTATGATGGGAAGAAATAATCATGATCAGAAACAATCATTGATGTAACTCAATGGAGTTGAACTATCTCCTACACCTAGAGGCCTCCAAATATCATTACTCAACTTAGTTATCAGATAGCTAGAAAATAGGCTTACATTGTGAGTCAGTCAATGATCATCCAGTAGGAATCATGTCCCTGGGAAGTACATGGTAAAACCATAATGAAATCTATATATATCACTTCCCACATCCTTTTTGGAACCTCAAGGGGTTTAGTAAAACCCACCTTAACCTATTTCATAGCCCTTACTTGTTTCCATGTAAGGCACTGAGAGATAGACTCTACAACTCCTTTTTTCATCCTTTTCCACCAAAAAACGATTTAGAGGTATTGTTGTATTTTTTTCACCTAGATATACCACCAATGGGGACATATCAATCTCCTTGATAACCTCCTCTCACAATGTCAGTGATCCCATCATGCATCCTCTAAAAATAATGACATGTTCTGCATCATTAGAAAATCCATCACAAGCATAACTTTCGGATATCTTAGTACATTGGGTCTCACCATCGGTATCACCATGTTATGCCTACCTAACATAGTTTATGAGTGGAGGGGTGAAAACCACTGACTTGACTTAAGATTATCCATATCCTTCCACAAAGGATGGTTACAACAAGGCCAGCATCTCTGACACCTCATTTATCAACCACGAACTAGATCTCTTACTGAGTGCTTCTGCCCCCACATTCCCCATCCAAGTTATATAGAAATATTCAATGTCATAGTTCAAGAAAAATCATATCTATCACCTCTATATCAAGTTTAGATCCTTTTGGGATATGATATAATTGATACTCTTGTGATTATAGTAGAAGAATAATTGATTTTCCATCAGGTAGTGTGGAAACATCTTCAAACAAAAGACTACAATTACTAACACATCATCTTGGGTTGGATTGTGTTTGTATTCGGGTCTCGATTGGAATGAAAATTAGGTAATCAGACATCATCTCTGCATAAAAAAAAACCAATTATGGTTCTTGATGCATAATAGAAAAATATGTACTCAAAACCTTTCTCTAGGAATCTAACGTTTTTAGCACTCATCATGCTCTTCCTTAAATAATTAATATACCAATATAAGTTTTTGTTCCCGTAAATGGAATATCTGTTCAAGTAAAATCTATATTGGGAGATGATATCCTAGAGAAATCTTGTATTAATATCTGTTAATATACTAGAAACAAAAAGATGGTATGTGCCTCTATCACTCTCTTTGGTGGAACCCATAATAAGACCACTTAGAACTTGGCTGGGTCCACTATGGATCCATCTACTGAGATAATGTTTCCCATAAATTGGGATGTATGAATCCCTAACTATAAATTCAAGATATTCCCATAAAATTTTTTCTCTCAGAGTACATCCATTACCATCTTTATGGGTCTCACATTCCCCTCCCCAGATTCCTAGAACACAAGGATACCATTTTCGAAGACCACAACGAACCATTCTATGTAAGGATGTATGATCTGGTTGATGAGTCCCATGAAGACTGATGAAAAATTTGTCCAACCAAAAGGAATCACCATTTACTCATATTGATCGTAGTACCCCTGTAATTTATTCTTTAGAATAACCTCATATCGTATTCGCAAATGGTGATAGACTGATCTGTGTTGAAACTTTGAGAACCATCATGCACCTCTCACCTCATCAAAGAGGTCATAAATGCTTGGTAGTGGATACTTGTTCTTCATGGTAATCTAGTTCATGAATTTTTAGTCATCACACAACCTCATGCTTCTTTCTACCTTCTTCGAAATATAACTGGGGCTATAGAGGGTGAAACAGTAGGTCACACGAATCCCTTCCTCCTCATGTCCTCCAGCTAGACTCTCATATTTAGAATTTCAATAGAATCCATTCAATATTATAGCATAGATATCAATGTCATCCCATGGTGCACATAAATGTAGAAGTCTCTATCATTTCATTGATATAAAAATAGAACATCTTTATGAAATATTTCCTTGTACTCCACATCCATTATAAGAAACTGGGAGCCCACAATATCTCTTATTCCAATAGTTGGGTTATCCAAATGATGAGTAATTGGATACACTCTAATAATAATGATTCCATTATGTTCTTCTAAGGAGTCTTTTTTTTAAAATGGAATACCCAGTTCAATTTCTACTGAAAAAACACAGCCTTCACCTGAAATATCAAATCAATCCATAAACTATAGATAAACAATACATACCAATAATGACATCATTAGGGCTCGAAACTACTACCATGAGATTACAATAAGAAATATCTCCTCCAAGAGTCAGGACACACTATCAGCACATGTGAGTGATCTCGGAGGATTCCCCAGTAGAAGAATCCAAGAATAAGGGTTGAGTTAAAAGTTGAACCATAATCTATCTGTATTGTACATGATATGTTTCATGAAAGGAATTTTTAACACCTGAATTTATCAGTACTATATCTATAGTTTAATAAACGTACTGTACCATGAATCAATAAGGTAGCATCTCAGTCATAGGCCTTCATCACATATTGTTGTCACCTCCAATATCCTCTAACTCCCCAAGCCTCACGTGGACCACCTTTGGGTGGTAGTAAAAATTATATATGTCTACAAAATCTAACCGGTCTCCCATAACCTCTACAATATCATATTTCCTATGGATATATTTTCCCGTATCAATGTCTCTGCCCGGGTGGTCTATCCACAGTCTCTCTATTGGTAGTACGGTAGATCATACAATCTCAAGAAATATTTTCCATGTTGTTACATTAATAAAACCAAATATTTCTAGGATGAATATACCCACACTGTGATCTATCATCTACAAATCCTCTATACATGGCCCCCATAAATGTCTCCCACAACTAGGTCCTTGAGACTGATGTTAGTTCCATACCGCTGAGGTCTTTTCTCTTAGTTTCCCACTACTTTCTATCATCGGTTTTATAGGCTATGCCAAAATCTTTTTACCCCAAAATCAATCTCACGCTCCCAAACATTAGTAGTAAAACATATAGGAATAAAATAGGATCATGTCTCTACATTTACCTTCCTTTAAGGCTAGAAAAATAATGAACTAATCACTATCAAAATTTATTTTAGACCATGAAGGGTTTGTAAACCTTGATTAATAATATGAAAAGTATATTCTACCCTACTGAAGTTAAATAAGATCCTATATTTGTAAAACCATAAACGTAAATGTTTCAAACTCATCTATGAATATGCATTCAAACATAGGGAAATACTGATTTTCCTCTTTTTAAGACTGGGTAACCAAAATCCACCATATTCCTCCAATGATATGAAGAAGGATCTCCACAAGGACCACCAACTGATATGTTGTTGTCATGTCTAATTGAAAGACACATGAACCTACCTCAAGAAAATACTTATCTACATGTGGTATGGTCTAACCATGGAACTGATGGGTTCTATACTTTAGAAACTATTGCTGCACAAACATCTCGTGTACCTCATGTGATGGTAATGTGGGTACTACGTGATGATCTATTAGTGGTGGTATTGCTCGTTCACCGCCAGGAGGTAATATCTCTTGAATTGTTTCCTTTATTGAAGCTACATAAATGTGGGGTTTATCCTCCAGATCAAGGTGCTGAAAAAAACCAGTTATGTTTCTTGGAGGCAATATAAAAATAAAAAATATTTAAAATGGTGAATGAGTATATTGGGAGAGCTGAATCAAGAAGGTCATGGAAACAGTTACACATTCATATATGCATCATGTAATATTCTAATCCATAAACCCCATTTTATCATGTAACTAGTCGGAAAATAGGTGATCAGGCTCTTGGTGTATGGATACATTGGCTGATGCACCAAGACTACAGTCCCTAGCCTAATATCTGAACACAACACAAAAAACTCAATTTCTCTAAATTAATCTCATAGGATTTGAGTCCAAATTAGAATTGAAAACATATGATACCACTCATTAATGACGTGTCACATTGGGTAATATGAAGAAAATCCCAAATCCTACCCCTAATATGCTAGGGGCTTGTGACATGAATTTATTAGGAATATCAGTAACATGATAGGAATTATCGATGTACTTTTACAAATTCCCAAATCTCTAGGACCAAAAAATGATGAAATGTAAAATCCACTATCTAAAAATTGGATGGAAACATCTATTAACCACAAACAGATTATGAATAGAAAGTTATTAATGTAAATAGGGACAAATATAATTATATCACAATCATTATTTAACCATAAGAAAAACCTATAAGTAAATATAATAGGACTTATATTTTAAAGTCATAGGAACACACCTCAGCATTTTTATCCTCAAAAATAACCATCATGTATTGTAATGACTAGGAATATATCAAAACATCTATTGTCTATATAATACAAGATACATGTGGGAAAATCTCATGTAGTTGTGTCTATAAAAATACTCTATAGGACAGCCAAAAAAATTGCAATAGAATGATTTGTAATATTTACATAAGAATATGTCTACAATACACTTAAAAAAAATATATAGATATAATAAATAAAAGAGACATGATATAGAGGAAATCCAATGCAAGAGAATAGAAACCTCAAGATTTTAGTTTGATGATTCAGTGAGGAACTCGTCTGGGAGAACACACTTGTGAGTGTGATATCACTAATGACGTCTATTAGAGAGTTGTTTCTCATTGGATATCACCCTATGAAATATATATTGAGATTATAATGATAATAAAACAAAGAAATGAGGATCAAATCTTGATCCCTGTGGTGATACCATGAACTCATTCTAGATTAACACATTAAGTAGAGGATCGACCCCCTGTGTAGTGTTAGACACATCGATACCTAGAACTCCACCTAAGGAACGAAGATCAATAGAGGATCCCACTTTGGGCCTTTCAGGGTGATTCGAAATACTCTATCCTGAAATTCATGTTGAATGGATCACAGTCCTAGGAGTGAGAAATGATTCACACCAACCATTAGGGAAATTATAAAGGAAATAGACCGTAAAAAATGTTATCCAACATGCAGAGGAAAATAGAATCATGCAATACAGATAGGGGTACACATCATGTAATAGTTGAACATATGTTTTCCTATGACCCTAGGTACTTCTATTGAATAATTGAATGTTTCATCAAACTCGTGTCATGTAGAATAGTAGACATTATGTAAATAAGTTAAATGAATTGTCCATGATTCTATAGTATGCATGTGTACTCTTGTTGTGTGTCACTACATGACATCTTCTCAAGTATCTATTCTCATATACGAGTAAATTGGGAAGCTCATGAAAATAGTATATGACATGCAGTCTATGGGAGTATAGACCATTTATGAAACATGATAAGTGCACCTTATTTTAGTGTACTATTAAGTGTACATGTAGAGTCATTCAAGGGGGATACACATGGTGTCATCAAGGACTACACGCTGTGTGTACTGGGTTTTCCCAGAACCTTTCTTCTTCCTCCTTCTCATATCAGTCAATATTCCAACTTCCAGAATGGTTTTCATTTATCCATGAAACATCTTATCCGGTGTTGTTCAGTCATGCCATCACCAAATCAGTAAAATTAAGGCCATCAATTATCATGGAAAATGAGACCATATTCATTCCTCATTATTAAAGAATTTTTTAAATCAAAACCTTTTATCATTCAATTCACTTCATACATAATCATCACACCTCTATCGAGTCCAACTGATTTTGGATCTATGCTTTTAGATTTTTACACTGAGAAATAGATATGCAGCGATTGATCATTCATGAAAGGTAAAACCACAAAGAAGAAGATAAAAAAACACTAAAGATTGGTGTATTAGGGGAGATAAGAACAAACCGAAGAGAGGGGGATGAACCTTGATCTAATTTAATGTTTATAATGGGTTATCACTGTTAGAATGATAAAAATCCCAATAAATTACAATATTTGAATCCCAATAAACCCCATAAAATAACCCATCCATCATACTGATTGATCTGGAGGCCAATCATTTTGTTGAATGGTATAAGTACATTATAGAAATAAAGATTACGGAAAATCAAAAAAAATAGCACACCATACCATGATTCAGATCAACTACTAATGAAGAATGATCATTGTTTCATCATCGTTGGAAAGAAACATCCAATCATTACTCTTTTTTCATCGATTTTTGATTCGGCAATCGATCAATTGAAAGAATTTTCCAAATCATTCTTTAATGACTCACTAAATTATTCCTTGTTTATATGAAAAAAGCTATAATTCTTACATAATTTTCTATTTAAAGACTAAATAACCACTTCCTTGATAAATGAAATAAAATATTTTTTAATGAAATTATTTTATTCCTTTCGGCACCTGTGATGAAATTCTGCATGAATGGCATACACCAAACACTATTAGATAATTTCTAATGTAAAACCACTATTTAGAATTTAACATTTCCCTCGTATTTCTAATCTAAGAAACCATTTCGAATTTATTCAACTTTTTTAGGAAAAATGTGTGCGTGTGATAAAAATATTTAATATAATTCAATCATTACTTACGGATACACAGGGTAATTGAATCCCAAACCATCTCAGTAAATAGTCTCTAAATTAATCAATATAGAATTTTCAAATAAAAAACTAAAAATTACCCCTCATTACACATTATGTATTACATGGAATCAATTTTTTATCTTGTTCATGATGGGGTGAAGGATCTATAAACATATAGAAACTCACCAAAGTAATAAGGGAAATTTCCAATCATGGTAGGTAGAATCATATATGGTGATATGTGAAGTTTCACATGCATCCACATATAGAAATGAGATACATGGTTTGGATGATATATCCAATGTGTTCAGAAATGGGTTTTTCTCAATAACTCTCTTATTGGGAGATACTTACACCTTTTTTTACATGGACAATTTCTCCTTGTTTATTTTTCTAGGTATATAGCTGTGGATGGTGTGGTAGGTTAAGAACCCAAACTAACTAGCCCTCCAAGGAAGGAGTAGGGAGGGATGCAAATTCCTATAATAGTTTTATCTCCATAGAGCATTTCAACCATCAAACTCAAGAAATATTTGGATCATCAATTATAACTCTTTTTTGGTGGTACATTGAGTGGTGATCTTTCCACAACATCTATAGAGAAAAATTATTAGGATTTTTTCATATTAATTATGATGGTTTGTGTACCATATTTTAGCTATGCGAGATCCCTCAACTTTAATGTGTTATTTACTTATTCAATTTGGGTATTTTATATTTAATATCCAATTTATATTTTATTTCCATATTTTATGATTTATTTTTAATTTTCTATTATATAATTGTTGATTGAATAAACATTTTTGAGTCTCAGTAGACACTGATACACAGTCGGTTCTCCATTGACAGAGATTTATTATACACATTTTTGTGTTCATTACTGTTATAGTATGGTTCCAGTAAGGTATCAATGTTTTTATAAATTTTCACCAATTCATTTTAAGAGATAATGATTTTAATGGAATTTCATGAATATTATAAGACCATTATGATAAAAAAATTCACATTTAGGTGAAGTAAATCCATGATTTTGAGTTTCTATATTTTAATAGAACTGAGATTTTTGATATAAACTATTTTTCATATAAATAAATAATGTGATGTAGAATATAATTTATATAACATTAAATCAAGAATAAGGGTTTTATATGATATAATAATGTTTTTCTAGATCTTTGGGAATGGTTCGTGAGAATCCATTTTAAGTGATTTTGAGATGGATTGGTGTATAGTGGAGTCTATGAGATGTTTTTCTCTATTTATAAATTATAGTCTGATGATATGATAGAGTATAGGTATTGGTTTTTATTTCAATGTTTTGATTTTATATTAGTATATGTTGTGGATGAAAATATGATACATCATCTTTTTGTTATTAAGTAATATTATTCTACAAATTAGTTGTTCATCCAAATGTATAGATAACATTATTTCTATAGAAGGAAATTTATATTATATCTATGTAATATCCATTTTATGAAGTAGTGTCTGGAATTTTTTGGAGGGCTACATAAATTATTTTTCTACAAAAATATACATAATATTGAATAATAATATTTTTTAGAATTAATGTTAGATAGACTTATTAAAACTAGGACTTTATCATAAATAATTCTTAAGTGTTATTCCAAGTTTGATGGAGAATTGATTTTTAACATTATTTTGTATGTTTTATATTGTAATATACTATTTTATAAAGGGGTCCTAATTATTTTTAAAAATTAGTTTTCATATTTAGGGTATGGTACAACATTTATATTTGGATTTTGTGTCAAATTTGGATAATTAATATTCATTATAATACGGGTTTTTGATCTATTTTAAGGCTTGATAATTATCTAAGAGGTATATTCTGGTTTCTATAGCAGTGGGATTCGAGAACTAATGTTTGAGAGACAAAATTATAGTTGTATAGTAACCATACTGTGATAGATATCCTCGCATCCCATTTGAGCTTGAGAAGAATTAGAACAAACCATGGGAGGTGGTCTAAAAACTATGTGAGGAGAATTTAATAAATTTAAGAGGGTCCACACGTGCTTCACATGGTTTTACAAATATTGTGGAAATCCGAAACATATAGTTCAACATAGGCAGAGATTGTAGATGATTTGCATATGTATATCTATGTATTGCTGCAAAACGATGTAACCCTTTTAAACGATGGTGCTTTGGATAATTTCACTATATAGTTGGAACGGGTTTATCAAACCCTTAAGCCAAACCATAAAGTTCATTAATGGAGTTGACTTTATGAAATTACCCATAACTTCAATTTAATTATACTTCCCCTTAATACTTCTATTAATGCGCCTCTTCTAATTGTGGGTTCCAATAATGCCTCGCATCTATACTTTATCCTTTTGCCTCCACATGACCTCATATGTGAATGGTGATAGGTGAATTGAAAGAATAATGGTAAGTTCTTTAATTATATTTCTTCTATTCTTCTTCTATCTCACTATATGTAATTTTATTTCCATCACATCAATTTTTTTAACATCCTGTACCGAGTTCCACTGAACTATTCCTTAACATGATGAGACATAAGACCACAAGCATGCGTACCAAAATTCCAGAGGCTATTGACCAGAATCAAGGTCCTATAGTGTTTCTAAGGGGAGACCATCCCCTCATTTATCAATGTATTATTAGATGTAATAGATAGATAACAAATAGTGGATGTATAAATAGAAATTGGCCAAAGTAGAAGACCTTGTAAATTAACCATGTAGAAGAAATATATAACATGGAGAAATATAATAATGATAAAAATACTAGATACAAAAATAATTATGATGGTATGTCATATTTTCATAAAAAAAAAGTAAGTTTCGTGACCTATAATACATGTATATTCTATGTGATGGAAAAAATATTGACAAAGGAAAAAAAATGTTACAATAAGAATCTCAAGCATATGATTAGTCATATTCCCTGGAAATTATCCTATTGTGTTAATCCATAAAGAATATGAAGCCACTTTCTTACCATTATTCATACATGTATTCATAAAATCTTATAGGGTGCTCAAAGCAGTCTAATAAGGGTGTGAGATATAATCCTAGTAGGCTAGCACCCATGATTTTAGGGCTGATCTGTCTCATGCAATAAAAAATTATGGTTTTTCAAAATAGTATATTCAAGGAAATAAACAAATAAATAAACAAAACCTTAGTCTAGGATCCAAATATGGACACCCATAAAATACCACAATCATCATCCTATGATATATGTAAAGAGTGGTACATGTTCAAGTAATAATATGTATACGAGTTTCATTGATACTAAGGACATTAAAGAATCCATACCCCAAATCATGTTGTTTTTATTGATTCTCATGTAATCATCAATCCTACTCAAATATATATATGACTCAACGCATATTGAATAAGAAATATGTTCATCAAATAAATTGGTAGATTCTTGAACCTGTTTGGTGTTATATAAAAAGAATCAAAATGGTTACTACATGTTTCTCTAATTGAAGTAATTTAACCGAGTCCATCCTAAGCAACCTATATAGGAATCCATTTAAGCTATCATTTCATGGTGATTCTGAATCTATACCACGTTTCTTATATAGGGCATTAGGAATCACATGGGGCATAGAACAACTATCAATCCAATTTTTCTATCCTCAATTACACAACTAGGGAATCGATTTCACTCTTGAATATACGTATACCACCTAGAGATCATGTACCTTGAAATCCCATGTATCTCTCTCGGTGCATGGATTAGTTCCAACCAAACATGTACATTCCATCCATAGAATCCTTAAAATGGAATCCATGTTATACCCTACCCCACAGTTGGTGATCCATTTCCACCAAGGGGTATCAAAAGGAATATAATACATATATAATCAAATGCCATAAAATATGAATCTCAATACCCCATGGTCACCAAGAGAAGAAAACATTATAATTAATTCCATCATCTATGCACCATATGTATATATAATTTGTACAAAGAATTATATGTGATATGATAATGGGAATTAGGACTAATAATCAAGGCATTGAATATTGATAATAACATGCCATCAATGAAATTGCAATATTTCAAGATGAAGAATGTGAACATGCATGGAATTTAATTATTACCACATAATCATTACATAAGTAATGAGATCAATGTTTAACTTACATAGCTTATCATAAATGGAAATATATGTCAAATGTGAGTAATAATTGGCATCGAAAAAAAGTAACAAATTTCACATATAGGTTACATTAATTAAAAAAAAGAAGAAATAGACAAATTAATTAACCATTTAAGGAATTGGAAAATGGATATTCAAGGTAAGAAATCCCAAAAGGGTTTGTCAATGACAGTTAGAAAACTCAACGTATGGATTTTTCTCTATGATATTGTCATGAAGGATGTGTAGTTTTTTTATTAATTTAATAAATAATAAATAATTATCACTAGGAGTGTCTATAGAAAGGCATGATGACACGTCCCTCAAAATGAAAGGAAAAGATAGAGAATTACCTAAACCACATACGTTGATGTATTAGAACTCCAATTATCTATTTTTGAAGCCTTAATTTTATATAGAATGGAAGAAAATGAATTATTTTTCATGCACCCTAAGATTGGAAAAAATAAATCACACAAAAATAGTGAATCATATATAGGAGGAACTTAAAAATGGATTATGGATAAAGATGGATATTACCAGGGAAGATCAAATGCTTCCAACAATGAGTGATTCTGGAAAAGGATGAAGGGGTGGATCAATCCTTATGAAGTAGGGGAAGAAGTTATAAATTCACTAATGGAGAATACGAAGCCTAATAGAGGTGGACTGAAAAGAATATGGGATGTCTAAAACATTCATTAAGGGTAAAATAGATAATTCAAAAACAAATTAGGGGTCCCACTGTTTGGGCACATGGTTGGAAAAACCATGTCTCAACCATGTTGCAGATTTTTCAATGAGGGCACACCACATGGTTAGGCACAAAATATGAATAACTATGTATAATCCATTCATAACCTACCTATGGGAAAATTATAAATATGCACAGACATGAACCTTGGGTTGAATGGTTGCATAAAAATTTGCAGAACCCAGGTTTGGACTATCTACCACCACACGATTTAAGGAAACTATAAGTGCTGTGCAGAATGGTTTTCTTTTTCTGTGTCCCTATTTTGTTCTTCTCATTTCGGGCTTCTGAGATTCAAAATAGACTTAGATTCACCCAAGGCATACATAAACCATTTTGGAATATTTTTTAGTAACTTTAATGGAATTTAAAAAAATTGGTATCTACCATCGAGAATAAATATGGGACGTCAAAACATCCCCTCATTATGATAACTCATCCCAGAGTGTCCCTTTTGAGGGTGGTGGAACATCATCTGGGAAGAGTTTGGAACTCTGTGCATGTAACTCAGCATCCTTCTCACATGTCTCTCCATATAAATTACAATGATTCCATATCACCAATACGAGAGAGACTAAACAACCTCAGAGAACCCTCTTTCTATAATTTATTATGCATATTAGACTCTCCCTAAAAGAGACAACCATCTCCAACTCAATATCATTGAGATAAAAACCATTACAAAAATATGTATGCATGATACTATTGAAGCTAATATATGTGGGATACATCCTAAATTCTATGTTTTATTTTTTATAACAACAAAAAATAGTCATCATTACATCCCCTTTCGATTATATCAAATGTCCCAGCATAATGATATGATAACATGGATTTTCTCCTGATTTTTTTTGAACCAATATAGATGAATCCCATAGAAAGACATGATGATACCAGCTTGAACTCTAATGGTCTACGACAATGAATGGTATAATACTTATTCCGGGACTGAGATATACTATAAAACTTTTAATCAGATGGACATCCTCTAAAGTCTCTTGAATGATATGAGTTTCTAATAGAGGTTCCTCACCTACCTCTAGCCATCACAGAGGTGAACGACTTGGACTTTTATAGCGGTTATCACAAGGATTTATGAAATTTATTACATGAATGCATATATTTTATAAAACAAAAACCATAGTAATATGATTGACCAAGGAACCTACAGAATCATGAATAAAAGTATATAAAATATCCTCTAGAAGTCGTAGAGTCTACTCAGTCTACCCATTGGTCTGATGGTGATATACAATACTCACGAGAACAAATGAAACCACAGATTTTTTCAACCCTTTCTATAACCATGATCTTAACTAGGAATCTCGTCCCAAATGATATAAAGGGGAACACCATGAATTCACATTATCTCCAAAATTTATATCCTTCATATTTCAGCCATGGAAAAGGTAAGCCATATAGATAATAATTGATTGAACATTGTAATTCTATATATGATCACCCATAATTCATCAATACCTTACCTAAATCATGGGATTCTTATCATGAAATCTATATTGACAGTGTTCAATTTCTATATTGGAATAGAGAGAGGTTGTACAATTCATATAGGCCGCAGGTACATATCCTTCACCTACTCATAAGTGGAGCCATAATTAATGAATATTTCTTTTTTCCTCTTAATACATGTTCAACAATACTAATGACATATATCATTGTAAATCTTGGTGAGACAGGGCTGAAGAACTCAAACAAAGGCATGGGATTCCCTCATCATCTCATCTCGTATAATCGTAGGCACCCATACATGGCCATGAAAGAGGAAGGTATGAACTCTATAAACATCATAACCAAGAGGTGGTTTGTGTCCTAGGAAAATATCAATCATAACGAGGCCCTCGTAGTCAAAAAACTGCCTCATTCAGAACCACTGCAAAATGGAGGATATGACATCTAGAGCTTCTAGAAACAGGTTCCCAATGCAATTCCAGAACCTCTAGGTACATCATAGAAAATAGATCCATTAGCTTCCTAACACTAATGGCATGATTTATTCAATATATATGAGTTTTATAAATCAATTCATCAACTAGTAAAATTCCCTTCTTGGTGTGTATTCAACCACATCATCGAAGGATTGTAGTTATTCCACCTACATGTGCTACCTCATATTCAAGTATAATTGTGTGGAGATGTACTTTAGACTCTTATGATCTATGTAGACAATGAATCTATCATAAAAATGATAGTATATCTAAAAAAATTTAGAGTATGAATAATGATAGTGTTCTTGAGGTTGTGTGGTGAGTAATTACCCAATGTGGCCTTAGTTGGAGGGACCCATATGAATTAACTCGATCAACCTTCATCAGAACTGCACTAATACCAATTACATATGAATCAAAATATAATTGATAGCACCTTCATTTCACGTGGAAAATAAGGAATAACACTGAGGTGAATCATTACATTCACTCTAGTAAGGTGGCCTCCCCAGCATCAAACTCTAAGAAATGTACATCTTTCTTTGTCACAGTATTAAGAGGTGACTCTCTAAGTGGGAATACCTAAATAATAATCATGTAATGTCCATCTATACCTAAGAACATACTTATTTCGAACTAGTTCTTGGTATATTCTAATGAAACCAAAGTGTTCAACATTTCTGGATAATCTAATACACCTACCACAGTTATGATATGTCCCAAAAATTGAACATTGGTGATCTAAAAGTTAAATTTACATAGTGTTTCATATATATGATTCTACCTAAATGTATTCATCATGATATCAATTTGATTTTCATATTTGTGGCTGATGTGCGAGTACAATAAGATATTTCCTAAAAAGTATACTATGAATGAATCACGATATATTTGGGAAAAACATTTCATCAATTCCCTAAAGTCATTTAGTTAAGTTATCCAAACAAATGACATAAATAGATACTATTATAGGAAAACTATACACCAAAATGATGTGAGTAGTATATCTTGTGGATTTACATTGAAGTCATGGTTTCCTGTCATCAAATCGATATTTGAGAAAATATTTTACCCTAATATTTGGTCGAAGAGTAAATTTATTTGAGTTAGTATATACTGATCAGTGACGATAATCTAGTTCAAATAGTAGTAATCCATGCACAATATGATGTTATCATATGCATTTTTTTTAAAAAAGGATTGGGGAACCCATCGTGATGGTTTTGTTCTGATAAATCCCTTAGCCTCTATATCTTCAAGTTGATTCTCATATTCCTAGAAAACTATGGCTTCTATCTTATACAAAGGAAATGACAATATTTCAACACATGAAACTATCTGTATGGTGAACTCAACATCTCACATGAAATGTTAGTTGAAGGAATCTCTACGAATGATGTCCCAGAATCTATCCAATATAGGAGGGAACTATACTAACTACATTCCTTGATCACCAATATAATGACATCCTAGCTAGGATGTCAATATTCCAAGCCCATATCACGTTGATCCAACTTTATCTTCCAGTGAATACCATTCACCCCTATGGATATATGTATTTCCCTCATCTGATGTAAATGACACTGTACGGCTGTGGCAGTCCACTTTGGAATGATAAAGCACAAGATCATACATGTCATGAATAATGTCTAGGCCAGTCAACTCTAGGAAAATTAAACTATAAACCAATCCAACAAATTTCATTGGGAAACACCTTATATATTCATATACCCTCTATTCGAACACAAAAGAGTTTTTCAAGAGATATGATACAACAAATGTACTCTATGTCAAGACTAATTATTTCCTTGACTATACAAATTATGAAGGATATTGATTCACCTTTATCATAAAGGAAAAAACTTTTTTAGAGGCACCATAATAGTACATATTATTATAGATTTCTCAGGACTCTGCTCTTAGGGAACATGTTATAGTAGAAAATTATTTTCCAAACTATAGACCTGAGATACTTCTTGACTAGAAAAAGAAGATCCAATCTACTAATATTGATTCTCTAGGTCTTTAATTCTTAATCCACATCCACCACCAACTAGGGATGATCAGACAATAGGATACTGGTTCCTATCCTGACATGGAGTCGGTGATCATGTTCCTTATAAAGGTGTTGGTAAAAATCCCCTCTGATTTGTCTTTGTTAAAAAAGAATAGAATAAGTTATTAATGTTACCAATGGATCTATAATCCCGACAATCAATTTTGTTCCTAAGGCCTTAATTATTCTTATGTAATGGCATACCACACTAGTAAAATATTATATAATTAGTGTGTTTCACCTGGATTAAGTAACCCCCACATTAACCCTATAAATAATGCTTTTAACTTCTATAATAATCATCTCCCTACTACCTAATTAAACCACCCTCACTCACATTTCAAAATAACTTGTTATTTTTAATTGTAATAAGGAAATTTTTCACTCTCTCTATCATGGTTTTCCACTGATTGAAGTTCACCTGAGACAGGGAAACAAAACCAATCCCATCCTCAATAAACATAATATTCAGAAACTCACCACAGGTCAAAGAATGAGAAAATAAATAAAACATTGTAAAGAAAGTAGAATATTCTTTCACATTCATTGATCTTTGATGAATATTCCTGAACACCCATGAATAATCAACTCATCGATTAAATGAAATATGTGATCAAATTATTCCATATATAATTCTTCCCATACTATACCATGATGAAACTCATACTATATTATGAATTCCCAACTATGAGTGGTGGAGTCATGCAATATGTAGGTTTTGATCTTGAACCTATGATCTAGAGGCATCTAAATATCTTCAAAGATAACTATTGTTTACTTTAACCATTATTTAAAATCACGAGGTCTACCAACGCAAGATAATGTGGGAGGATTATGGTGATGGAAGACCTATGTTGACTCTACCATATAGGTTGTAGGCCAAGGTGTACCTTGAATAGACAACATAAGAATTAGGAAACCATACTCGAACTGATAATTGAAACCTTGTGGATGATCAATGGGAGGTTCCTCAGGTGGCACTATAAGATGTACAATGTGTGGCTCACATCTTACAACCTCTAAAATATTATCATCACTACTCTCCCATTGTACAATATGAGGATTCCATTGTTCCATACCTCTATAATTTTCATGTCCACAATGTAGAATATAGATATAAAATATTAAAAAAATGATTAAGGGAACAAAATAAGTGAAGGTGAAATTCCTTCATGAAACAAAGTAGAACCAATATCCAACTCCTATAGCTAGGATTATATGATATAAAAACACTTAAAGAAACCAATGAACATATAGAACATTGTTTATTACACAATTTTATGGTTAGTTTGGTTCTTTGTTTTGTAATTTCCAGAGTTATTTTCCATTTCATTTTAATGGTCTATTTTACTTAAATTATCTTAATTATTTAATCCCCTGTATTAACATGGTTGAATTAGGTGGACCACCAATCCAATTAAATATAGAATATACACATAATGAGTTAAAATTTGTGTCTATATAATCCAAACCATAACATATATCTAAAAGTAAAATTTGAAAAATTCTATAAACATGACCAAGTAATCACTATATGGATTTTTAACTAAGGGGCAACAAGTAGTTACATGGAAACATGAAATCCACATAGGAAGTATTTGTGGGATGAAATAATGAATGTAATTTTTTAGGCACAATGTTCCCTAGTATTATGAATGATTAAATTTCCACCATATCATCTGGATAAACTATTTAAATCATAATTTCAAAAATACCAATATGATAACACCATTAAACAAGTGTGTCACAAAATAGTGAAGTCTTATCTTTTAATGTTGAAATAATCAAAAAAGTAAAATTTCCCATAATAGGAATGTTTTGTTTCCCCTAAATAAGGGTCAGTTATGTCAAATATAAATTTCAATTCCAAATTACAACATCATAAACTCATGTCCCCTAAAAAGTTACATTAAAAGGGGGAATAATAAGATATGATATAACATTCTAGCATCATGCACTACGTTCCACTAAACTGTGCCCTCAAGAGATTTTCCACAAATCATCCAATGCATCTACCTAAATTCCAAATGATTCCATCTATAATTGAGGGCCTAGGTTGTGTCCATGGGAATACAATCTCTCATATATCGGACTATAGGAAATTGTAAAAGATAGATAATTAAAAGTACAATATTTTGTAGAAATATACAACAATAGAAGATAATCAAAATAAACTATGAATATAAAATTGATAAAATAAGGAAACACAATAATGATAATAATAGTATATTCAAAAATTATTACGATGGTACTTGAAATTTTTATAAAAAAATGAGTATGTAGAGTAGGGGAGACAAGAATATACTAAAAGCAAGAAAAACTAAACAAAATGTAAAAATCTAGTAAAACACTCAGCTTGATCATATGATCGGTCTTGTGAAACATACTCCATAATATTATAAAAATGAATAAAACAATGGATGTTGATGACATCAAATTTTCCCTACCTATGATTATAAAATCTTATTTGGTTCCATAGTCAATCCATATAGGGTTGGAGAAAAAATATCTGTAGATTGGAAATAACAGTTTCTAGGATGATCCATATTCATTTGTTAAATGAATGAAAGTTTTCCATAATAGTAAATGGAGTTAAATAAAAAGTAAAATGAAAATCTCCTTAGTCTTATTTCTTAATATAGACACACGACCAATACCACATGATTTGGCCTAAATCGAATGTCTGAATAGATGTTCTTGTACATGTCCTAATATTTATATATAGTCCATTGTAACAATGAAAAATAATGAACGCATACCCCCATGATTGTTCTCTATTTTATGGTATCATTTAACGTTATAAAATATCCTCCAATATAAATATAAAACAATACATATATAAAATCAATTAGTCCATCAAATAAATTGTTCGAATCATGAACCCATCTAAGTTATTTTAAATAGAGTACCATGGTTCGCTATATGTGTATCTGATAAAACCAATTCCACTAACTTCATCCAAGAAACCCCATATAGACATCCCTTGTATCACTTATGTGATAAAGACTCTTATTCCATACCCAGTGACTCACATATGGGATAGGGTATCACTTTAGCACTGGAATATCAATCTTTCCAATTGTTCTGTTTGAAATGTCTCCCATAGGGAACCGGTGTCACTCATGATTACTAGAAAAATTCCATGAGATCTAATGCCTATAAATTTAATGTATCGCTCCTAGCATGTAGAGTAGTTCCAAACAAACACGGTGAGTCGATCCATGTCATCTGTAATATAGAACTAGTGTTCTCTCGAGTCCCATTGCATGTGATCAAAATAAACCAAGTAAAATCAAATGGAAATTAATAAATATATAATCAAATTCCATAACAAATGCATCACAATTCCACATTATCACCATGAAAACAAAAAAATATAATTAAATAGACTAACCATGGAACACATATATGGTAAATTCTTTAGAAATTAATGATGGGAATGGCATGGGAATTAGGTGTAAGTTACAAGGAATATCATATTTAAAATTACACATCATCAATGAAATTTAAATATTATAATCTTTAAAACTCTTCCAAGATTGGAATTAAATATAAATCACCCATTTATGGAATAAGTAATGAGTTTAATGTATAATTTATATATAATGCAATTAATTGAACACAATTTTATAAGGCAACATGCATAGGCATCCATATAAATTACCACAAATCAAATTCTGAACTAATTCATTTAAAAATAGAGGAACACATAAAAAAATAACCATTTATAATAGGGGAAAAGGCCATTCATGGAGGGAACACAAAAACGTTGTGGTAAATTAGAAGGATAAAACCATACAGATGGTTTTCCTCATACAGTGGGGTCACAATGGACTTTTAGAACCATTTTATTTAATTTTTTAATTAATAATAAATCATCATCCGGTGGGTGTGTACAGTGGCTTGATAGGGCACCATTCAAAATTAGACAAAATGAAACGGAAGTACAAAAAACACCAACCCCAATGAATTATCAACCTAATCATCCATTTTGAATCCTTGATTTGAACAATAATGTAAAAACAATGGATTTATCAAACTCCAAGAACATTGGGAAAATCTGTCACACCAAAATAGTGCAACATGTTGAGGAGGAATCATCGAATATATAAGAGAGGAAGCTGAGGATAAAGTGGTTTATAAAATGCTTTTGATAGGGAGTGATTCCAATACTGAATAAAGTATTTCAATTAAACCCTATGAAAGAGTATAATATGATCTCCATTCACTAAGGGGAGGAAGAAATCCATTAAGAGATGAGAGGAAATAAAAGTGGAGTTCTGAAACATTTGTTAAGGGTAAATGGGTATTCCAACAGTACAAGAGGGGTCACATGGTTTGTCTACATTGTTGAACAAATTGTTTCCAACCATATGATAGGTTCTGCTTCAAGGGGATGCATTGAACTATTAGTACCACTGTTTGAATAACTGTGCACACACCATGTGGAATCTCTCCATCAAAAAACTATAGGTTCTCACAAGGCCATTCTACATGTGTCACTAGTTAATGACAGACCATGCATCCCCCTTTTTGTTACTATCTATATGCACACATTTTAGAAAAATCGTGATGGATGGGGAGCATCATTTACTCTAACAGTGTGGCCAAGCCTACCTCTCCACTTGTGTGGATTTTGGATTCAAATAAGCCATGGATGCACCAAAGACAAAGTTTAATCATTTGGGCACCATAATTAGGTGTACATAATGTTATTTGACCCAAAAATTAATTGATGGTACTATTTCTAGTAGTTTCAGGTTGTTAAAAATTTGGCCCATTTCAATGTTATATATCTAAATTATTGATTTACCTTTTTTAGGTTGAATATGATTCCATTATTTGAATAGTGATAACCTAGTATTCTAGGGTAGGAGGTTCCATGAATTATCCTCAAATAAATGTGTACAATGGGGATATGTTTCTAAATATATATATGTGGGGAGTCTAGGAGAAAACCTTAATAAATTCACACTCTACCTAAATAATTAATTGATGAATGAATATGACGATGGTCATGATATGTTTCCTTTAAGGAATTAAGTAAGTTATAGGTATTCTGGTTGCATGATAATGTTATGACCGTTAGTTAAATTTAATTAATTATATATTCATTTAATGAATTTTTTTACGCATGAACTTGTTGAACTTAGCTCGAGACAAGTGGGATGATGATGGTAATCATGAATCATGCGACAATGTTCGTCATGATAAGGTTGTGGCCCCAGATTATTGGGATTGTGTTAACAATTTGAATCGAGATGATGTGATCACTATGATTAGAATGATTTTGATGACCATGTCATGGATTTGATATGAGATTACATGTGAATATGAAGTTGTCAGTTTGTGACGATTTGGTATGGTTGGTGATTTCTTCTCAGCTTCATTAGCCAATGGAATCATTTGAGTCCTGAAAACATGGATAATTAATCAATTTAGGTTGTTTTGAAATCTACTTTTGGGAGGAGGCCTCCATTAATTAGTGGATTTAGGGACGTTATTGAACAATATTTATAAATGTGGTACTCATCATAGATAGAGAAAGTCAAACGTATTTGAGAATATCGGTTGGGGGATGAGACTCTGCATATTTGATGGGATAAGTGTTGTATGATTAGTTGTGGCTATATCACACCTCGCAATAGGGATTCAAGATGTTAAGCCAACGTTGGTCTATAATTAAATGATTGATTGATCTTGATATTCCATGGGAGGTTGTGCTATTAATCTGAGGGTCATTCAATGAATGTCTATTGAGGGCATAGGAAATATTTTTTGGGCATGTATTTGGGATTCAAATAAAAGTAAATGTGAGGCTATAAGTTAAATGGATGGAACCTGGTTCAATTTTACATGTTAGGGATATGATACCAAGGGTTCTTATTGTATGGCCAAATAGGGATACAACATTATACACTGGCTTTGGCAAAATAAGGTAAACACTTTTATGTAGTTATTGAGCATGAGTAAATATGATTATGTATTTTATGAAAGTTTGAAGTTTCTTTTTAATTCTTTCTAAATACCATTGTCTTAATATGAATATAAGATAAGAACAAGTAGGTTCTATCCTTCTGTGTTTATAATAACACCCTATATAAGCACATTATGATGTATGTAGAAGTTATGGTTTTGAGATCTGGTGACATACTGAGAATTTTCATTGGACCTTTGTTGTCAAGGATGAATATGTGTATTGTTTGTATGGATGATCTCCCATGGTGGTTGTTTTATTGGAGATATATTTGATTGGTTTTGGGATTTATTTACATACCGTATTTTCATGAACAAGAATCCTTTCATTTATCTTTTCTTATATTTGTGATACATGTAAAATTTTTGAATATATATTAATGTTCCTTTGTTCTTGTTATTATCATTGATTACTATTTATTCTTTTAGGTTAATATTATTTATTAAGACGATTTTAGTTAATTTTTTCCCTTGAGTAATATTCATATGACCATTACAATTACAACATTATGTGGGAACATTCTACCCAATATCACTGAATATACCTTCATTTATATTTGTAAAACATTTTTATAATGGGAGGTCTTCCAAATTCATAGTTTCCCACCAGCATAGAGCCTCAATTATGTGCCTCCTGGGATGGTGTTGATAAAATATATTAATAATGTTATAATTGTTAGTGGATACTTATATCATCTCAAGGACGATGCATATAATGGAAACTATTTTGGACAGTTACAAATGTTTAAATTATTTTGGTTTCTAATTATTTATGTAATGGTATACCGAATGAATCTGTATAGTCAGAATTTTGTATGGATCTTGTGGTTTAGTTCCTATGACCCCTTGTGTGGGGGATAGAAAAAAGTTATCTTTTTTGGGAATTTATGTTAGTAATTTCACTTTTATAGTAGACATATTTTGACTTTTAGTAGATCACATAGGTGTGATGTTACTGGATTATGTGATTTCTACCCTTAGACTAATATTGAAATCATTGTAGTATTTACGAATCATGGGTGGAAATTCGGTTCATATGATATGTGTATGTGCTTATTTCTGTTGTCATTAAATATGAATACAAAAAGAGGGATTGTGTTTTAAAAAATGAAGAAAAAGATAAATGGTATTTTATAGAATACTTTGATGGAGTAATTATACACAACTAGCCATGGAATGTGGTTCTTGATAGGACCATCTGTGAAACTATGTATACAATATTCAATGACATGACAGTTGAAAAGTTAGGAATGAATAAAGGAATAAAGAGATTTTTTTAAAATTTCAAGGAGACGATAAATAATGTTTTCCAACATAGATTATTGGTGGAATTATACCCAGTGCCCCTTGGCTGATGATATTTGATATGAATGATATTTGATACTTGAATCTAATATTGGTAGGTAGGGGACCATAAGGCTAGATGATATGAGATATGGGTATGGTAGGTTTGTTTATTTTAGGTGAGATGTTCTCCTAATATAATCATTCAATATTTGTTATATACATATTAAATTATTGTTTTCAATGTACACAATATTAGGTAATCAAAATTATGCCAACTAGATAAGATATGGTTAAAAATTAGGGGGGTGGAGAAGTTTATATTCTAGAGAAATCATGGGATGAGACACCTATGGGCCGGGATGAGGTCAGTTTAGGTTAAAATGATCATTATCCATTGGTAGTAGGTTTGAAGTTCATATTAAAACCAAACTATTTGGAATATTTTATGTGAGGACAAGATGAGTAGCTCAAGATGATCTTGGTGTGATTCATACTGAATTTTTATTGTGTGTCATATGGAGTTGATCCATCCATGGTGTATTTGATGCACGAGATTTGGTCAAACCACCCACCAAAATTTCATGGTTTAGGTGGACCACAATAAGTATAGAACTAGATCTATGATATGAATATAATATTTGACCAGCTCGAGACACCCCTAGATTAGAGGGTGATTATAGATACTTATATTCATATAGGGATGATAATTTGTTATTAGACCATACTTATAATTTCTGGAAAACATGAGAATTTAGTGTGGAAGGATTTTCAAAATAGGTTCTTCTATAATTTCATCCCAATGATGTTGTGGGTGGATCGAGCTTATGAGTATTTGAACATGGAGAAGGGGGATACATTTGTTATGGATTATATATAGGGTATCAGAAACCCATCCAAATTTCATCCTTCTGTGGTGGGATCTGACATCGTTGGTGTGATAGATTTCAAAGATAGGTTATGGATTTCCAAAAATGATCATGTATGTATATTCAGTTTGACCAAATTATAATGTATTGTGAACCAAGATTTAATAGATGAGGTAGACAATATAGAATAAAGTTTACCGAGTTGGGTGATAGTTCTAGGTGACACTAACTATGGTGCTTCAGGTAGCATGAAGATATTTTGTCAGGAGCGTTGGTAGGAATGTCAATCTATGGATTTGGAATACCCACGGAGGAGTGGTTCATTGATTTTATGATTCATATAGTCATAGATGGGTCCCATTTGCACCTAATGTGAGTGAAATATGATGGAGTGTCTAATATGTGGCCATATGAGGCACATAGAGAAGTTTTGTAAGAAGAATTATTAAATAGAATATGTCCAGGAATTAGGTATGATTTAGAGATTAGTTTTAGGTATGGGAATAGTAAGAGGAGTTGGAATATGGGATTCTACTTCATAACCATGTATTTTTCGAGTGTTAGATACCTATATGTGGGTTCAATGGACTGTAATGAGTGTAGTTCCATCAGGAGGATAGAGCTCAGATAGTTGGACAATTGGTCATGTGCATGTTATTGATCTAGAATAGTTAGAGTGGACCAGGGAGATGATGAATTATAGAGATATTCAATCATCATGGTGTTTCATTCTTTGAGAAAGTACTAATTTTGATATATAGGGTTCACATGTTGTAATTAAACTATCTGGGAATATGTTTTATGTGGGAATTATGTATGATCCATGATTTCTATGAGATGTGTTGGAATTTGAACATTTAATGTGAATGTATATACATATATATATATATATATATATATATATATATATATATATATATTATGTTACATCTTATTTTGAGAATTAGTGGGATATTGGACATTGATCATTGACCGTTATGTGTAATTCATTGGTGTCGTGTGTGACATGCATAAAATGTCGGAATCTGTTGAGAGGAAAGACTCATTAGTATCTGTTACAATGAAGGAAATCATCTATGTAAGGTATGATATAGATATGGATTGAACACCAAGGGAGTTATATGAATGATATTATGTCACATGAATACATGTATCTCTATAGGGTGGTAAGGGGAACCATAAAAATTATGGATAATGATAGTATGTGACTGACTATGTAATTATTATAGTGGGTAGAGAAAAATAAGTTAGCCTTTATTAAAGTGATCATTGTAGAACAGGGTGATTTTTATGTATTTTTTATATTTCAAATCATATCATATTAAGAATAAATTCTTCGAGGATGTGTTAACTTGAGGTGGATAGATTGTATCATCCTATGTGTTTGAACGTGTCATAATTACCATGTATATTTTAATATCTTGTTTGAAAAATGTTCCAACATTCACATAATGATACTGAGTGGTTTTTTAAGAATTTCAATGCATCATTATTTGTTTTTGGATAAATTTTAAGTCTAGGTATGTTTCTCAGTAGTCTATTTTTGTTTCAAGATGATCAGACTTCAAGAACCAAATTTTAGGACACAGATTACTTAGTTCATGTTTACTACATAGTTATGGATAACCATACATACTAAACCATGAGGAATATTTAAAATATACAATGGTAAATATAGTATTGTGATTTTTCTAGAAAACTAAACACGGAACTATAAAAATTGTAGAAGGTGTGCAATATATTCATACAATTTAACAATCCATGAATCATATCCCTCACACTGAGTTCCACATTGGCAGTATCTGTGGAAGGTAATCCAAAATGTGTGCATAAGATGTGAAATAAATTTAAATAGTGGTATGGAAATTTCAAATATATTTTAGGTGAAAGGTTTGAAAAACTATGTATCCTTACAATGATGTTCCTTGATGTGGTGAATTTATAAAACTTCCTATCCCTTGTATTTATTTCTTCTTCTTTCCAACTTCTATCATTCATATGTCTCCTCTAATAGTGGGCTCCCATTTTTTCTATATTCTTTTATTTGTCCCATATTTTCTACTTGAGATCTGAATTTAATATCAATAGGTGCATTGTTGGTGTTCCATTATGTCCGTGACACATATGTTTTACTTTATTATTATTTTTCTCCATATTTTGAATTCTATATTCAATTGAGATCATTTTAAATTTTTATAGTGTATTTCTATAAAATTGATATTTACATCACATTTTTTAGTTTTATAGGCTAGCGTTTGACAAGTGAGAACCTAAAATCCCAATATAGGTTTTTCCTCAATCAATCATTAAATATTTGGATGTAGTAAAATGAAAACCAAAAAATCCTATATTGGGATTCATAGTGATACCCTTTAAAAGAGATTTCTGGAATTTAAATCTTTCAATTAATATTGTAATAGGTCCATAGACATGAAATTATCTCTTTAATTAATTATTCTTGGTATTGTTATTTTTGTTTGATTGGAATTTTATTATAATTTCTCTAATATAAAAAATTATATTTTCATATGATTATATTGGTTCCACAGGCACATGTATGTTTTTTCTGGTGAATTTCAAGTTATGTTGATAACTACGATTGAGGCCACAGGTTTTACATGGATAAGGGTGTGGTATGTGATATGTGTGATGGTGTTCATAGTTGGAATTGATGGGATGTGATCATTATGTTATGTAAGATGGTGATGGTTGTGCCATGAATTAGAGATTATGTTTTCATGTGGAAATAAGGTTTCCTGTTGGTGTGGCATAGGATGATTTGTGATTTTAGGCCATCACGATTTCCCAAAAACACCATAGTATTCATCTATAAACATATGAGGCTTTAATTGTGGTGGTGATGACCACTCTTTATGGGTGGATGCCTCCTAATATTTTCTATCATTTAAGATAGTTTTAGCCATTAATTTGGGATGAGGTTCTCACCATAGAATAAAATGGTTGATAGTTTGTCAGAACATTCATGGGTGTTGATTTTTTTCATGTATATTGTGGATTAAGAGACATGAATAATCAGTAAAGGATCTCTACATTCCTTGATACATTAGGTTATTTAGCTAATGGATGTTTGTTAGTCATTGAAGGATGGATATCACCATGAAATTTGTGGTCAAGTTGTTGAGCCGATGGTAGTATTAGGAACAAATGTTTATGGGGTTTCGAACATATGTTTGGTCATTATTTTTGGATAGTGTTTCTACACAACGTGAGGATACCTATAGAATTGAGTTTAATGAGGTATCATGTAACATGTTATGGATATGATACCAAGGATTCTCAGGATACGACTGACCGATGATACATTATTCCACAACAATGTTTGAAGAATAGTTAAACACTTTTTTCGGGATATTGATTGACCAAAAATAAGTTTAAGTACATTTTTAATGAGTTTAATTTATATATATTTGACCATGTATACAATTGTATAAATATGTATATATGTTAGGAACATGTTTATCATGGCATACTGAATTAATACTCACACTCTAGAAGGAACCCTCGAGATGTGTATAGACATAATGGTTTTGATATCAGGTTAGGGGATGATATGTTCTTTAGACCATAATCATCTGGATGCATAGGTACTTTTATGGATGTAATATAAATAATAGCGTTTCATTTCATGGAAGTTGAGTTTCTTTTTTGGCCCTTGAGTATGTTCTTATATGGTATGCCACGGGTGATCTGGCATGTCTATTTTATTTGTAAAAATCTATACAATACTATTTATTGTTATATAGGGTTTTTCTAATGTAATGTTATTTTTTATAATATATTCCATTGAGTTGATATTACTTCTTCCTCTATTTATGGTATATTTAATCCGTTGATATATTCTCTTAGGAACATTAATATTATTATAACCAGACATTATAATCTCCCAAATATCACATAACAAACTCAATATTCTAGTCAGTAGCCTTTGTTGTATGGGGAGGAATTCTTATGGCCCATTGCACCACATCATTGTAGAAATAGTTGAGTGGATCCCATGTAAGGTTTCTATATATATCATTATTCATCAAAAATAATGTCGGAGCAAAAACTAGGGTTTTTCCACATCTCTTCAATTACATACTATCTTCTCTATTAAAAAATTATACCCCAATGAGACTACCACATTAATTTAACATTATAGTTTTTCTATGTAGATGATTAAATGATTATATCAATAAATAAGTGCATATTTTGAAAAGTTCATGATTCCATCCCAACGCTTTCTTCGTATTCTTATACTTCCCCAATTTATTTTGTCATGACCCCCTCCCCACAAAGTGTACCACTCCTGGGCCGGCAATGTGAGAAGAGAGATAATGACCCCCGAGTCTTGCCTCCAGTAGGCCCCGAGTTGGCGACTAGAACCGAGGGTATAACAATCATACAAATGGGAGGAATTACCCTCTAAGAGAACACATGCAGAAGAGAGAGATAGAATAGACTCCAATCAACTCCACTCAGAACTGAAATATAAAACAAATCCAAGTACATATATGAAATGTCATGCAAAAGTACTACAACTGAAAGGGAAAACTAAAAGTACCCAAAAGAAAGTAAAACGACAGCAACCACAAGACCGAACAGCTCCTCCTCCCACCACAAGCTAGTAGTAACCAGCTTGATCTGCAACCTGCTCCAAGTGACCTGAAAAACAGATTATATATACATAGGGAGAGTATAAAAATATACTAAGTAGGATCCTCCACAAGCCTCTTGTAAAAATGTAAAGAAATCATGCAAAAGCCCAGTGAAAAACAAGTGAAACTAAATCGTCACCTAAACAGGTAAACTATGTTCCCAACCTCACCATGGCTACTATCACCAAGTAACGCATAACAGAATATAGAATATAGTAAACAATATCAAGGGTTCCCCGCTACTACTTCCCCACTGGTTTTCCACTTTTCCCCAATGACATATGTCATGTGCATCTCTCTCCAATGCTTTCCCGCAGACACCTGGGCTAAGCTCCACCATCTGCACCTTGTGCACCGCATCAGCTTGCCTGCAAACACCTGGGTGAAGCACCACATCATCCTCACAACCAAAAGCAACCAGGTAGTTTCCGGGAGCCACCACAGCTCGCATAACGTGTATCATACGTCGGGTATAATACCTCAAGCCATTACAGCCCATACTCCGAGTAAGGATCCTCAAGCCATCATAGCCTATACACGTTACACCTACAGTATTCCATAGGATACTATATCCAGAATATGTGTGTGTGAATAACCACAAGCCATTACAGCCCTCTACACACATATATGGGTAAAACTAACCAGTGTGCCTACCAGCACAAAGATCTACCAAGAGAAGAGAGGTGGGTCAAAGGGGGTAGTTATCCATTCATCCTCCCATCAGAATGTTGGGGAAAACACCCCCCTCAGGGCTCAAAATCCACGGGGTGTCAGTTTCCCTTACCGACATGGTGGATTAGCGTATAGAAACACAAAAAGTACAGAATATATATGTAACTCTCATCCACACTATGGACATTACCTAGTCTTAGATACAACTACAGCTAACGTCTCTCGGACTCCAGGCTGCTACTTCTAAGACTAGTTATCCTATAAGCACACAAACATTTGAAGAGATTTATTAGATTAATCCATTCTCATTTTATCAGTTCCATTGTACATTAATTAATTCTTTAAACATTAATTAAGAATGAACAATTCCGCATTAAACTGAATTGGAATCACATTCAGTACCAACTCCTCTTTTTATGATTCGCATCACCTTTTAAATTCTAGTATCTCCATCCCCGTGGATTTTCACCATTTATTCAAGCATTTATTACAAAATTACTTTTCCATATTCCCAGGCACTCTAGAAAAGCATCCTATGCTTCTAAACATAAAGGAGGCTCATCACGGTGAGTAGATATACTACCAGTCGAGTCTTTGACGCCTATAGAAAGAACATAGAACCATTCTCCCTCAAGAGGCTAAACACATAAAGCACGTGTCATACCCCGCGCGTCTTCACCTCCTTCGGAAGAAGGGTAGCAAGACTAGCTGCCTTGAGCTGTGGGGAAAAGCAAAGCAGATTAACATTCAAAGAAAACCACAAGCATCCAGCAACCACATCCATACCATTCCATCACCCCTGGTGTCCTCCCCGACACCGACATGCATAAACAGATGCATCTCACCACTCTAGGCATCATCTACTGCTACAACCACAAGGCCTCCATGCCTCCACATATCACAACAGCCATCCTGGCTCACATCACATCACAAGCAGCAGGAAAACAAACATCACATCATAGGCTCTTGACACTTTAACAAACAAGGGGGTAACTCAGAACCCTTTTTGAAATTCCCACATAATCTATTCTTTAATCCATATTGAATTAGCATATTTGTTATGCGTAGGTTCCAATTACAGGATACATTATCAGTAAGCTATCACAATTAAATAACCATGCTTACTTCCCTAATTTGATTATTCTAAAATTAGAACAACTACAAAAAGGGCAATAACCAGATTAATTTACATGCCTCTTTATCTATATCCAATTAATTAACAATTAATTACGGCTTTAAGTTCATCATCAATTTCTATCATGAACTAATAACAAATCAAAGAAAACATAGATATCACTCTATCTAGCAAAACATGATGCAACTTTCATCATGGTATAAAGAAACAACATGTGATCAACCAATTTTCTTAATCCGGTTCAAGTATTTAATTAGGTCAATTTCATTGTGATCAAAAGGGATAAATCATGCTAATTCTACGATTGCACATATAAAATTAGAGAATCCATGAATCCCCTACCTCGAAGAGTTCTTGACGTCCTTTATCCGCACAACGGGTCACAATCATCCTCTTGTGACAACCGCATCTACCAGAGGATGCCACAGTACAACAGTACCAACCAACCCCAAGAAAAACCCATTAGAAACATGGAAACTACATGGTATAATTGGGAAGTGGGAAATAAGAGAAGTTGATCCTCAAAGGAATGACGATAAAACATACCTTATTGGGAAGATTGACAGACAGAATTCGGTTGCATCCAAAACAGAGCAGAACCAATCCTAGGAGTAATGATTGATTGTGCAACTCCTGCAGGAAGGATTGAAAGGTTCTAGCGTCTCGTAGTTGAGAAAAAAGGGAAAGAACAAGGGAGAATTATATCTCGTCCGTTTTTATGATTTAATGGGGTGACAGTTTAATATCCGGTTAATTCTCCATTAAAAAAGGATCACATTAACCCACGCGGTTTGACCAAGTAAAACATTCCAAGCCTTAGGAATAATTAATATAGGATTTATGGAATTTAAATCAGCCTTAAGAGTCCTTAAAATAAGACTTTAAATGTATTTTACGTCAAAAGAAACGTCAAAAGGGGAAAAGTTGTAGGAGTCTGGAAACACTGTTCACCCACCGTTACTGTACATGAAACCAATCTGTCAGACTGATCTGTGAAACCGATCTGTCAGACCAATCTATGAAACCGATCTGTGAATCCGATCTGTGAAACAGATCTCTGAAACCGATTTGTGAAACCGTTCTATGAAACCGATCTGTGAAACAGATCTCTGAAACCGATTTGTGAAACCGTTCTATGAAACCGATCTGTGAAATCGATCTGTGAAACCGATCTGTGAAACCGAACTGTCAGACCAATCGGTGAGACCGATTTGTGAGACTGATCTGTTAGACCAATCGGTGAGACTGATCTGTCAGAACGATCTGTGAGGCGGATCTGTGAGACCGATATGTCAGACCGATCTGTGAGACTGATCTGTGAGACCAATCTGTCAGACTGATCGGTGAGATCGATCTGTGAGACTGATCTGTCAGACCGATTGGTGAGACCGATCTGTCAGACCGATCTGTGAGACCAATCTGTCAGACCGATCGGTGAGACCGATCTGTCAGACCAATCTGTGAGACCGATCTGTCAGACCGATCGGTGAGACCGATCTGTTACTATTCATAAAACTGGAAACACTGTTCACAAAACTGGAAATTTGGCAATGTGTTTGGGATAAGTCACCTTGACCTCCCGGAACACCTCCAACACCACATTTTCACAATGTAATGGACCGAAGAGGTCTGGGCCATTACATTAGATACCTCTCAAAACATTCTCGTCCTCAAGAATTTAAAACCAACCCAGAAGAAAAGAGGGGTCCGAACAACCACCCCATAATATACCTCTCAGGGTAAAACCACTATGAGTTGTTCAAAAGATGGAACAAAACTATGACATCCGAGAGTATGGAAAAAAACAATCCATATCCAAACAATTCAATCCTAACATCACATCAAAGTTACATAAATAAAACATGAAAGGTCTAACCACAAAGAAAACATCATTACATGAAAGGAGTTAATCATTAAACAACTCTGGGTACTGAGCACGTATCTGTGACTCACGCTCCCAGGTACTCTCTTCCATGCCACCATGTCGCCATAAGACACGAACAAAGGGAATAGAATGCCCACACAACACCTTGTCCTTGTGGTCTTGGATCTCCATAGGTCGCTCCTCGAAGGTTGCATCATTATCAATATCGATATCTCCCCAATCGATAACATGATATTCATCATGAAGATAACGACGGAGTTGTGATACATGGAAAACATCATGTATCCGACTCATATGAGGAGGAAGTGCGACTCGATACGCCACAGCTCCAAAATGAGCTAACACCTCGAAAGGCCCAAAAAACAGGGGAGAAAGCTTACTTCCATGACCAAACCATCGCTGCCCATGACGGGGAGTCACCTTCAGAAACACATGATCGCCAACATTAAACTCTAAGGGTCTCCTTCTTTGATCAGCATATGATTTTGGACAATCATGTGCTGTCTTCATCCTCTCACGAATTACCTGAACCATCTCTGTTGTATTCTACACTAGTTCTGGTCCGAGAATTGCTGACTCTCCGACCCCAGTCCATCACAAAAGAGAACGGCATGGCCGGCCATACAAGGCTTTAAATGGCACCATACCGATGGTAGAGTGAAATCTATTATTGTAAGCGAACTCTACCAAGGGTAACTGATTCGTCCATGATCCTCCAAAATCAAGAACACAAGAGCGTAGCATGGCTTCAAGTGTCTGGATGGTTCGCTCTGTCTGACCATCCGTTTGAGGATGAAAAGCAATGCTAAGGCATAGTTGAGAGCCAAAATCATGCTGGAGACCTCTCCACACCCTGGATGTAAAACGAGGATCTCGAACAGAAATGATCGTCCTAGGTACTCTATGAAGTCTCACCACCTCCTCTAGATACTGCCTCGACAAAACATCCACTGATCTCGACTCCTTGATCGCTATAAAGTGGGCTGACTTTGTTAAACGATCCACTACCACCCATATAGCATCATGTCCTCCCGGAGCTCGAGTTAAACCTGTAACAAGTCCATTGAGATGTCCTCCCACTTCCACTGAGGAATCTCTAATTGTTGGAGAAGACCACCTATAACACGGTGTTCGGCCTTCACCTTCTGGAAGACTAAACATCAAGACACACACTCAGCAACCGTACGTTTCAGCCCAGGCCACCAAAACTGACTCCTTAAGGATCAGTACATCTTCGTCACACCAGGATGTACTGCCAAGGGTGAACTATGGAACTCTTGGAGAACCGTCTCGCGCATCACCAAGGGAACAAAAATCCTTCCATGATACAACACTCGGTGTTGTTAATACTCTGACCAACCATCAGGGGCCTCACCACAATCAACTCTGTCTCTCCAAACTTCCACGTCTCGATCACCCAACTGAGACTCTTCCACCATTTGCATCAAAGAAAACGACCTTATTCCTGTATCAATCCACAATAGCCTGCACCAAATACAACCAATCCATGCCGAGTATGACATAATATGGTTTTATTCGTAAACATAAGAATTATCCCCAAGAGCGGTGTTTCCCCAACACTAGCTCACAGTCTCTACATACTTCAAAACAAGTCGGCTCGACCTCCAACGGGCGTAGTCAACGCCAAGGGCACTGGAAGCCTCTCTACCTCAAGTCCCAAAGCATGGACAAGGGTAGGTGATATGAAGGAGTGTGTTTCTCCTGAATCAAACATGGAATACACCAATGTAGAAATCAAGAAAAGGGTACCTCAAATGACATCTGGCTCGCCTGGGGCTGTCAACGCTAGAGCATGAAGCTGACCACGACCTCTCTGACCTTGATGATGGCCACGACCACAGCCACGCTCTGCTCTATGAGGACGGGGAGCATCATGGTGTTGTCCTCTGCCTGCTCCATCTACCCTCAGGTGATCTAAAGCTGGTGCAACCTGTTGTTGTTGCCTCGGCTGAAACTGCCTCAACGGAGGAACCTGGAGAGGAGCGCCCATTGCACGATGACTGATCTGAAAAGTCAGGCACTCCCACTGCTGATGACCATGACCACCACAAGAAAAATGAGAGCCTGATCCTTTGGCATAGGCCTGAGAGTTGCTGCCTCCGGAGAAAGAAGATGGAAAGGGCTGGGACCTACCCCCAGGTGAATGGAAACTCTTCTGCCATGAAAATCGGGAACCCCGGACCATAGCTCTTCTTTGTGAGAAATCATGACGATTCCCCTCTCATGACGATCCGGTCCTAGACCAACTCCTCTCAACAACCTCTGCCCTCGCCAGCACCTCAAGATATGTCTTTAGCATAAATGGGGTGAGCTGGTGTTGGATCTCTGGACACAATGCCTCCTCAAAATGCCTCGCCCGGGCCTCCTAATCTTGTAACAGGTCTGAAACATATCGTAGAAGGTTCCTGAAATGGATTCCAAACTCCCGAAAACTGGAGCTCCCTTATCGAAGGGTAAGAAGCTCTTGGCGACTAGACGCCTTCACAGTCGAAGAAAGAAACTCAACTCTGAACCTGTCTCGAAACACCTCTCATGAGATCGTTGAATCCTCGCGATCCCCAAGGAACAAGAACCACCACTTCCTCGCTGCCCCATGTAGCATCGTCACAACCAAGGAAACCTAGTGTTCTTTCCAAGCACGAATCGAACTGAAGCCTATCTCAACCTCCTCCAACCATTCTTCTGTGACTGCATCTGAAACGGAGCCCTCGTACTTCTGTAGACTCTGGTGCTGAAACTCACAGAGTGTCTTCCTCCACGTGTCATCTTCGTCAACCTCTACCCGAAGGCGATCTGCTGGAACAGCCTTCTGGGCATCTTCTATTCAAACCTGACGAGGATATCGACCTAGAGCCATACCTGTATTATAACAACTGTTAGAGCTCCTAAGCATTGAATATGGAAGACTCAACATTAATTAATTAATTGTTTTGTTTTATTAATTTTAGGTTACCTATCCCATGGTCTACCCATTCAAATACAGGCGCAAAGAATAATGATGCTTGATCCTTTCCTAGGTCTCTACCCTGGATCTAGTATCACTTTGTTTAGTAGCCATCATAAACTTAAAAGTCCGTGCAACAGATCATAGGGGGCCCTAAACGCCTATGTCACTGCGGGTCTCCAGTGTTTACCCCACTTTCAAAACATGAATGACATTGTTACCCTACCATCCCATGCATCCCCATGTGTGCCTAACTCCAAACTCCAACCTATCCCTCATCCAGACCTCTGATACCACTCTGTCATGACCCCCCTCCCCACAAAGTGTACCCCTCCTGGGCCGGCAATGTGAGAAGAGAGCTAATGACCCCCGAGTCCTGCCTCCAGTAGGCCCCGGATTGGCGACTAGCACCGAGGGTATAATAAACATACAAATGGGAGGCATTACCCTCTATGAGAACACATGCAGAAGAGAGAGATAGAATAGACTCCAATCAACTCCATCTCATAACTGAAATATAAATGAAATCCAAGTACATATTTTAAATTTCATGCAAAAGTACTACAACTGAAAGGGAAAACTAAAAGTACCCAAATGAAAGTAAAAGGACAGCGACCATGAGCCCGAACAGCTCCTCCTCCCACCACAAGCTAGTAGTAACCAGCTTGATCTCCAACCTGCTCCAAGTGACCTGAAAAACAGTTTATATATACATAGGGTGAGTATAACAGTATAATCAGTAGGATCCTCCCCAAGCCTCTCGTGAAAAAGTAAAGAAAGCATGCTAAGGCCCAGTGAACAACAAGTGAAACTAACTCGTCACCTAAACAGGTATACTATGTTCCCAACCTCACCATGGCTACTATCACCAAGTAATGCATAAAACAATATAGCATATAGTAAAGAATATCAAGGGTACCCCGCTACTACTTCCCCACTGGTTTGCCGCTTTTCCACAATGACATATGTCCTATGCATCTCTCTCCAATGCTTGTCCGCAGACTCCTGGGCTAAGCTCCACCATCTGCACCTTCTGCACCACATAGGCTTGCCCGCAAACACCTGGGCGAAGCACCACACCATCCTCACAACCAAAACTAACCAGGTAGTTTCTGGTAGCCCCCAGAGCTCGCATAATGTGTATCATACGTCGGGTATAATACCTCAAGCCATTAAAGCCCATACTCCGAGTAAGGATCCTCAAACCATCATAGCCTATACACTTTACACCTATAGTAGTCCATAGGATACTATATCCAGAATATATGTGTGTGAATAACCACAAGCCATTACAGCCCTCTGCACACATATATGGGTAAAACTAACCAGTGTGCCTACCAGCACAAAGATCTACCAAGAGAAGAGAGCGGGGTCAAAGGGGGTAGTCTGTAAAACCCGAGATTTTTATGAGTAATATTTTGTTTTTATATATCATCAAAGGAATCTTTCACTACATACTAGATTGGCTTACTTTACACGCAATCACAACCATCCTCGATAGCTTGCGTCGTACGCAATATTGAGTTTTACTAAACAACGATATGCTATTAAAATATTATTAAAACTAGCCATTATGAATAGTAATAACAACTTTTTGAAATTTTATAAATTTTATCTTTCAAAATGGACTTTATTTTTGGATTCGAAACACTGAAATTAGCCTAGGGTGAAATTTTGGTATTTTTCTGAAAACTTTCAATTTTTGATGAATAGTGAAACCACTAAGTGGTAGGTTAAAAACTAAATTTTGCATAAAACTTAATTTTACCGCTTATGTGAATGGAATTTCAAAAATCCGACAGACACGGTTGATATCAGTAAGTAAAATGTGGTTCAATGAGAAAAAAATAATTTTTTGGTGAATAGTAACTTTTTACTTTTCTTTACTACGGTTAATAGTAAATAGGGTAACTAAGGGTAAATATGATATTAATATTACCCTAACACATGTCCTAATTCTATCGGATAAGTGTAATTCGACCAAAAACAACCTTATGAATAAAATAGGACCATTTAGGCCCACTTGGGTTAGATTAGGACATTTATTATTAATGTATTTAAAGAAGGGTTAAAATAGTTAATATCAAAGTTTAATAAGTAAATCATTTTTAATTTGGGGTTATACATAAGATAAATTAGACTATAAATATTCATTAGAAAGATAAAAATATTTCCTACATAATGGTATTTTATTTATCATTTTTAGTCATTAAATAATTTAATTTAATTATGACACAATGATGATGCAGTAATTATCTTATTTATGAAATATTGACATAATTGATGTTATAAACACCAAAATAAATGTAATTTGAGACTTTTTATGAATTACACTAATTTTCTAGGTTACTATGAGATATTAGTGTTGATTTAATCAACTTGGTTCGAACATATAAGTCTGTTATGACTTTCACAAAAATCATATATCAAATAGTGTCAAAATTGACACAAAATAGTTTTTAAATCAAATATTATATTATTAATTGTTATTTTATTGCTAAAAATCTAAGGTTCGGCCAAATGACTTAGATAAGGATATATATATTAATAATAAACAATTTGGGGTTCGTTTGGCATGTTATAGTAAGTGTATTAACCATATAGTGAAAGAAAACCAAAAGACATGGTAAAAGTTAAATTATTTAACTTAGAGTTAAATCTAATTGATAAGGTTAAAATAATACCCTAAACTTGTCTAAATCCTATTGGTTGATAGGATTTCGACCCATCCCCACTTTAGATTCTAAATAAGTCCCTTTGGAACCATTATAAACCGATTTTGACTCTAATATAAAATAATATTTTGAGATATTCCTAAGGTGCCCCTCTCCTCCCTTATAAAAGGGCACCTCCTCCCCCTCCTCATCACACCAATTTGAGCACTCAATCTCGGACAACCCCTACCATTTTCTCCTCTCCACTTCCCTAGAATAATCCTCGAGGTCCTGGTCTTCTTCAAAGACCAATATTAGTTCCCTAAGTGGAGGATTCAAAGAGGCGTTCCAAAGAAGAGGTAATATCCATTACCGATCTTTTGAATTTCTTTCTTCTTCAACTTCTTCTTCTTTAGTTGTTTCATGATAACATAAGTATTACTTACATAATGATATGTTATTATAAATATGAAACAACCCTAATTTACCTTCTATCCATCCTACGGAAAAAATGAAATCACCGCGCGTGCGTACGTACGGAATACCATCTCCACGCCGTGGTGTAATCTATTTTACCACCATCACTTTACAAGGATGGGTATAATGGTGTAATGAGTAACTATTTATGATTATTATAAAGTAATATTGATACTGAAATAATATATATATACTCCAATATAGTTCCACGATCATAGGAATGATATCATCACTCGTGCGTACGTACGGAATACCGTCTCCACGATGTGATGCGACTCGTTCTACATGATCATCATTACATAGTAATTATATAAATGAATTGAATGAATAAATATGATATATGTTACACTAATACCATTCTGGATATAAGGTATCTATAACCATAAAAGAAGAATAAGAATGTATTCGGCCAAACACGCATAAGAACAAAAGGCAATAAAGACCCGAGTAACAAGTAACAATGAAATATTACTAACAAGAAGCTAATAATATGACCATATATGATATCATATCAATATGTATGATTCTGGAACAAGTCAATAACATTATTTAAACCATTATACAGGAGCTTCGGACACGTACAAAGCAAATCAGACCTAAGGTAAGGGAAATATCACAATCTCATTTTTATCCGAGATTGTTTATACTTTGGCATTTATTGGGGTGTATTTTATCATCCACATCCATGTTCCCTCAATATGTAATTATGTTTCCATCCACTTAAAATATTTTAAATACAATTTTACCCTTTGGTGAGTTTTTAGTAAAGAATATGAAAGGAATCTTTTGTCGTTTTTTTTCGTACGAGGTACTTTTTGACTTTTCCGACAAAAGTACGAAGAATGTTTTTTTTAACTTATTCGGCATGAATGGATTTCTAAAACATTATTTCCAAGATGTTTCCTTTACAATTATTCAAGTTTATTTTTAATCAACTTATTTTAGTTTAAAATTGTATGACATGTTAAGAAAGGAAAAGTTTTTTTGAAGTAGAAAGGATATTTTCCTCAAGAATGGAGTTCAAATGTTTTATCAAAATTATTTTCCATATAAGATAATATAGGGTTCTTTTTTTATCCCTATTATTACACTGATTTGATTATGTTTTGAGGAAATTATTTTTATGAAGTCATTTACCTTATATGATTTGTTTTATGATGTCATGATGTTTCAAGAATCCCATTTTTGTTACATGTGTTATGCGATGATGTATGATTTATGATTATGTGGCACACATAAGAAAGGATTCATTATAAGATGGGTGGGACCTATATCTCCCTCCAATGCATTGGGTAAAGATTTATATCTCATGAGATAGACATGGCTGGAAGGGAAGGTTATTTCGGTTCAGTGAAACAGGACTGAAACGAGGAGTGAACTCATTCCAGAAATGGACTTTGTCCGCTAAGATAGTCTTGGCAATGAGTCATGACTTACAAGAAATGATTTTCCATGATTATGTGTGCATGCCACAAAGTTTCAAGTTACATGTTATGATTATGGGGATCTCATTTTCACTTCTATGATTTATTCCATGTTAAGATATTATGATCTCTTTTGTAGGTTATGATTTTCAAAAAGATATGATATGATTTTTATTTCCTTTATTTGCCCTTGCTGAGAATTTGAGATCACCCTTTTATGTTTTCTTTTCCCCAGGTCAGGAAGATGGATATTAAGTAGAATATGCTAAAAGGGACCCTAGATATGATGAAATAAATGGGAGACATTGTAGAAGATTTATGAACTAGTTGTTTATGTTTCCCAGTTTCTAAAGACACTATACCTATACGGTCCTTTGTGGTTTTGTCATATGTTGTAATAAGTGTGCTTCAATTTTGAAGTATTAACAATGTATGTAAAGTATGGGTTATTATAGTTGGTATCAGAGGAAAGGTATAGTCAACCTTTGGAAACTAGGATGTGAAAGCCTTAGTAAGAACCCTAAGGATAAGTCTAAGCATAGAACACAATCTTAGTGTTTTAGAAATGGCCAGGAATTACCTAGGATAAGACCTTAAGCATGAAAATTTTATTCTTGAATTATGTGGTTTTCCTATTATAATTAGTTTTGCTCACACTATTCTTCTTGGTTTTAGTCAATGGCTGGAACCCGAAGGAACCGTGTTAATGCAGAATGCGATGGGAAATGCAATGATTGTCCCCCTGAACAACCAAACGATATGGGAGATGGAATGAAAAATCTTGTAGCCATTCTCACACAACTTTCTCAAGATATGAATCATGCAGGACTTCCAAACGAGCAAAGGAAGGAGCAACATTCTGTTGAATCCTTCATGAGGCAGCGTCCACCTTCTTTCAGCGGGTCTACTGATCCATTAGTTGCTGAACAATGGATTAGTACTACTGAAAAGATATTTTCAGTTCTTCAATTTTCTGAACATGATAAAGTCATCCTAGCAGTGTATCGTTTGGAAGGAGATGCTGATCAATGGTGGAATCTTATTAAGAATACGAGGCAAAGGGATGAAATTGAGTCTATGGAATGGGACGAGTTCAAGAACTTATTTTTCAATAAGTACTTCCCTCGTATTCTCCGAACAAAGATGGAGAAAGAGTTTCTTGAACTGAAGCAAAGGGATGATGAATCTGTTGGTACCTATGAAGCAAATTTTACAAGACTTGCAAGGTACGCTTCTGGTATTATTATCCAACCTGAGAGTAATATCGATCGATTCTTTAGTGGCTTAAAACCAATTCTTCGAAGGGCGTTAGCCATAAGGGACTTCAATAGCTACGAGGAAATCGTTCGATGTGCTCTCAAAGTCGAGATGGAGATTGGAGTAACCCATCAATCACATGGGTTTGATAAGAAGAGGAAGATGGAATTCAAAGGAAAATCTAAAGAGCACACTGAAAAGAAGATGAGCTTTCCCTTATGCTCAAAGTGTGGAAAGAAACATGGAGGGAGTTGTCTTAAAGGGACAAGTAAATGTTTCAAATGTGGAAAGGAAGGTCATCGGGCATTTGAATGCCGCGATAATGGGAAGAAGATGTCTAATGATGCAAACAAAGGACGGGATACACAGAATGAACCTACTACACTTCAATGTTTCAAATGCAAGGAGATGGGGCATTATGCCAATCAATGCCCAAATCCATGGGTTGATGATGATGGTCGACGTCAACAAAATCTTAAGGCTAAAGACAAAGGAAAGTCACATGAAATTTCTATCAGCGATGTGGAGTACGATAACGAAGTGGTGAAAGGTACACTTACCATCCACTCTAAAGTAGAAAATGTTTTATTTGATTCTGGATCCACCCACTCCTTTATTTCTAAAGAATTACTTAAGGGTATCACCGTACTACCTCAACAATTAGATGTTGAGTTAGCTGTGACAACACCTAATGGCACAACAGTCGCATCAAAAGTTTATAATTCTTCTCCGATCGAAGTTTGTGGGAAAGTGCTTCCTGCAAATCTTGTGATCCTTCCTTTAGTGGAATTTGATGTGATTCATGGCATGGATTGGCATTCTATACATGTAGCTCATATCAATTTCCAAAGAAGGGAAGTCACATTTCATATTCCAGATCAATCTACGATCGTCTATCAATGCAAGGATGAATATAACCTTCCAGTGGAAATTCCTTCCATCTTGTGGGTGTTGATTCCACTAAATGAAGGTTATTTATCTCAAATGGTTGGTGAGAAACTCACGATTAAGAATATGCCCATTGTACGGGAGTTTGATGATGTATTTCCGGAGGAATTACTGGGTCTTCCACCAAATCGTGAAGTTGAGTTTTCAATAGAACTCGTACCGGGAGCTTTGCCAATTTCAAAGACACCTTATCGAATGGCCCCAATTGAGTTGCAGGAATTGAAGAAGCAACTCCAGTGAATCTTGATAAGGGATTCATACGCCCTAGTGCATCACCTTGGGGAGCACCTGTTCTATTTGTTAAGAAGAAAGATGGATCAATGAGACTCTGCATTGATTATCGAGAACTTAACAAGATCACTATCAAGAACAAATATCCTCTCCCACGCATTGATGACTTATTTGACCAACTACGCGGAGCTCAATACTTTTCCAAGATTGATCTTTGTTCAGGGTATCATCAATTAAGGGTCAAAAGGGAGGATATACCAAAGACGGCTTTCTGTACAAGGTATGGACACTATGAATTTATAGTGATGCCATTTGGTCTTACTAATGCCCCTGCTATCTTCATGGATCTAATGAATAGAGTCTTTAGAGACTATCTTGATCAATTTGTGGTAGTCTTTATAGACGATATTCTTGTCTATTCAAAGAGCAAGGAAGAGCATGAAGATCACTTGAGAATTATATTGAAGACCCTGAGAAAGGAGAATCTTTATGCCAAATTTACCAAGTGTGAATTTTGGCTTCAAAAAGTTTCATTTTTGGGTCACACAATCTCAAAAGAGGGGATATCTGTGGATCCAGCAAAAACAGAGGTTATCGAAAGATGGTCGAGACCAACAACAGTAACTGAGATCCGAAATTTTCTTGGTTTGGATGTATATTATCGACGTTTTGTAAAATATTTTTCACGATTATCTAATCCACTCACCAAGTTGACTCAGAAACGAGTTAAGTTTGTCTAGACAGAGGAATGTGATGAGAATTTCAAGGAGATGAAAAGAAGGTTATCCAGTTAACCTGTGCTCACACTGCCTTATAGTGGAGAAAGGTTTGTGATCTACAGTGATGCATCCAAGAAGGGATTGGGGTGTGTTCTTATGCAAAATGATATGGTGATAGCTTATGCCTCATGATAGTTGAAAATCCTTGAGAAAAATTACCCAAAACATGATTTGGAGTTGGCTGCGGTAATATTTGCATTAATGATTTGGAGGCATTACCTTTATGGTGAAAGGTGTGATATTTATACTGATCATAAAAGTTTAAAGTATATTTTCACACAAAAGGAGTTGAATATGCGTCAAAGAAGATGGTTGGAGCTGATTAAGGATTATGACTCCTCAATCCATTACCACCCTGGGAAAGCAAACAAGGTGGCAGATGCATGAAGTCGACAAGTACATGCTAGTTTATCCATGATGAGGACCACAAAAGATCCAATATTTATGGATTTACAAAGGATGGATCTTGGAATTATAATGGAAGGGGGAAAATCTTATCTTTCTCAAATGAATGTTCAACCATCTATACATGTGATGATTAAAGAGGCACAGAAAGAAGATGTAGAGTCACAAAAGATGGTGAGAAATGTTCCTAAATTAAACCTTGTTTGTGATGGGATAATAAAGTTCAAGAATCGGGTTTATGTTCCTCCCATCCCCGAATTAAAGAAGGAGCTGCTGGATGAGGCTCATAGTTCATCATTCTCTATTCATCCTGGAAGCACGAAGATGTATAGGGACCTAAAAGAGAACTTCTGGTGGGATGGCATGAAAAGAGATGTTGCTGAATTTGTCTCTCGATGCTTGGTTTGTCAACAAGTTAAAGATGAGAGACAAAATTCTAAGGGGATGTTACAACCATTACCCATACCCGAATGGAAATGGGAAAACATCACTATGGACTTTGTCACAGGACTTCCTAAAACATCCAAAGGCAATAATGCTATCTGGTTCATAGTTGATCATCTTACAAAGTCTGCACACTTCATTGCTATTAGAGAGGATTTCTCTCTAGATCAGCTTGCCAGGATATATGTAAAGGAAGTGGTAAGATTGCATGGAGTACCACTTTCTATTATATCTGATCGGGATCTGAGATTTACCTCGAAGTTCTGGCGAAGTCTTCAGCATACTCTGGATACAAAGTTGAGTTTCAGCACTGCTTATCATCCCCAGACAAACGGTCAGTCTGAGAGAACAATTCAAACCCTAGAAGATATGTTGAGAGCTTGCTCTATGGATTTCAAAGGAGGTTGGGATCAACACCTACCTTTGGTGGAATTTTCTTATAATAATATCTTTCACTCCAGTATTCAGATGGCTTCTTATGAAGCTCTCTATGGAATGAAATGCAGGACTCCAACTTGCTGGGATGAAGTTGGGGAAAGAAAGCTATTAGGACCTGATCTCGTTGATGAAATGGCAGAAAAGGTCAGATCTATTCAACAACACATAAGAGCAGCTCAGAGTCGACAGAAAAGTTATGCCGACAACCGAAGAAAAGACCTAGAGTTTGAAGTGGGTGATAAAGTGGTCTTACGAATATCTCCCTGGAAGAGGGTTATGAGATTTGGAAAGAAGGGGATGTTGAGCCCTAGATATATCGGTCCTTTCGAAATACTGGATCGTGTTGGAAAGTTAGATTACCGATTGGCGCTTCCACCGAATCTCTCTCAAGTTCACGATGTGTTCCATGTATCTCTCCTGAGAAAGTACATACCTGATCCTTCACATGTACTTAGCTCAGAAGTTGTACCGCTGGAGCAAGATCTTTCTTATGAAGAACAACCGATAGATATTCTGGATCATAGCGAAAAAGTCCTACGAAACAAGACCACTCGATTGGTGAATGTTTTATGGAGGAACCACCAACTTGAAGAAGCTACATGGGAGCTTGAGGATATGATGAGGGAGAAGTATCCTCATCTGTTTGTTACAAAGTGACGAATTTCGAGGGCGAAATTCTTTTTAAGGGGGGTAGAATGTAACACCCGAGATTTTTATGAGTAATATTTTGTTTTTATATATCATCAAAGGAATCTTTCACTACATACTATCTTGGCTTACTTTACACGCAACCGCAACCTTCCTTGATAGCTTGCGTCTTACGCAATATTGAGTTTTACTAAACAACGATATGCTATTAAAATATTATTAAAACTATCCGTTAGGAATAGTAATAACCACTTTTTGAAATTTTATAAATTTTATCTTTCAAAATGGACTTCATTTTTGGATTCGGAACCCTGAAATTAGCCTAGGGTGAAATTTTGGTATTTTTCTGAAAACTTTCAATTTTCGATGAATAGTGAAACCACTAAGTGGTAGGTTAAAAACTAAATTTTGCATAAAACTTAATTTTACCGCTTCTGTGAATGGAATTTCGAAAATCCAACAGACATGGTTGATATCAGTATGTAAAATGTTGTTCAATGAGATAAAAATAATTTTTTGGTGAATAGTAACTTTTTACTTTTCTTTACCGCGGTTAATAGTAAATAGGGTAACTAAAGGTAAATATGATATTAATATTACCCTAACACATGTCCTAATTCTATTGGACAAGTGTAATTCGACCAAAAACAACCTTATGAATAAAATAGGACCATTTAGGCCCACTTGGGTTAGATTAGGACATTTATTATTAATTTATTTAAAGAAGGGTTAAAATAGTTAAAATCAAAGTTTAATAAGTAAATCATTTTTAATATGGGGTTATACATAAGATAAATTCGACTATAAATAATCATTAGAAAGAGAAAAATATTTCCTACATAATGGTATTTTATTTATAATTTTTAGACATTAAATAATTTAATTTAATTATGACACAACGATGATGCAGTAATTATCTTATTTATGAAATATTGACATAATTGATGTTATAAACACCAAAATAAATGACATTTGAGACTTTTTATGAATTAAACTAATTTTATAGGTTACTATGATATATTAGTGTTGATTTAATAAACTTGGTTCGAACATATAATTCTGTTATGACTTTCACAAAAATCATATATCAAATAGTGTCAAAATTGACACAAAATAGTTTTTAAATCAAATATTATATTATTAATTGTTATTTTATTCCTAAAAATCTATGGTTCGGCAAAATGACATAGATAAGGATATATAGATTAATAATAAACAATTTGGGGTTCGTTTGGCATGTTATAGTAAGTGTATTAACCATATAGTGAAAGAAAACAAAAAGACATGTTAATAGTTAAATTATTTAACTTAGAGTTAAATCTAATTGATAAGGTTAAAATAATACCCTAAACTTGTCTAAATCCTATTGGTTGATAGGATTTCGACCCATCCCCACTTTATCTTCGAAATAAGACCCTTTTGAACCATTATAAACCAATTTTTACTTTAATATAAAATAATATTTTGAGATATTCCTAAGGTGCCCCTCTCCTCCCTTATAAAAGGGCACCTCCTCCCCCTCCTCCTCACACCAATTTGAGCACTCAAGCTCGGCCAACCCCTACCATTTTATCCTCTCCACTTCCCTAGAATAATCTTAGAGGTCCTGGTCTTCTTCAGAGACCAATCTTAGTTCCCTAAGTGGAGGATTTAAAGAGGCGTTCCAAAGAAGAGGTAATATCCATTACTGATCTTTTAAATTTCTTTCTTCTTCAACTTCTTCTTCTTTAGTTGTTTCAAGATAACATCAGTATTACTTACATACTGATATGTTACTATAAATATGAAACAACCCTAATTTACCTTCTATCCATCCTACGGAAAAAATGAAATCACCGCGCGTGCGTACGTACGGAATACCGTCTCCACGCCGTGGTGTAATCTATTTTTCCACCATCACTTTACAAGGATGGGTATAATGGTGTAATGAGTAACTATTTATGATTATTATAAAGTAATATTGATACTGAAATAATTTATATATACTCCAATATAGTTCCACGATCATAGGAATGATATCATCACTCGTGCTTACGTACGGAATACCGTCTCCACGATGTGATGCGACTCGTTCTACATGATCATCATTACAGAGTAATTATATAAATGAATTGAATGAATAAATATGATATATGTTACACTAATACCATTTTGGATATAAGGTATCTATAACCTTAAAAGAAGAATAAGAATGTTTTCGGCAAAACACACATAAGAACAAAAGGCAATAAAGACCCGAGTAACAAGTAACGATGAAATATTACTAACAAGAAGCTAAGAATATGACCATATATGATATCATATAAATATGTATGATTCTGGAACAAGTCATTAACATTATTTAAACCATTATACAGGAGCTTCGGACACGTAAAAAGCAAATCGGACCTAAGGTAAGGGAAATATCACAATCTCATTTTTATCCGAGATTGTTTATACTTTGGCATTTATTGGGGTGTATTTTATAATCCACATCCATGATCCCTCAATATGTAATATTGTTTCCATCCACTTACAATAGTTTAAATCCAATTTTACCCTTTGGTGAGTTTTTAGTAAAGAATATGAAATGAATCTTTTGTCGTTTTTTTTCGTACGAGGTACTTTTTGACTTTTCCGACAAAAGTACGAAGAATGTTTTTTTTAACTTATACGGCATGAATGGATTTCTAAAACATTATTTCCAAGAAGTTTCCTTTACAAGTATTCAAGTTTATTTTTAATCAACTTCTTTTAGTTTAAAATTGTATGACTTGTTAAGAAAGGAAAAGTTTTTTTGAAGTAGAAAGGATATTTTCCTCAAGAATGGAGTTCAAATGTTTTATCAAAATTATTTTCCATCTAAGATAATATAGGGTTATGTTTTTATCCCTATTATTACATTGATTTGATTATGTTTTGAAGAAATTATTTTTATTAAGTCATTTACCTTATATGATTTGTTTTACGATGTCATGATGTTTCAAGAATCCCATTTTTGTTACATGTGTTATGCGATGATGTATGATTTATGATTATGTGGCACACATAAGAAAAGATTCATTATAAGATGGTTGGGACCTATATCTACCTCCAATGCATTGGGTAAAGATTTATATCTCATGAGATAGACATGGCTGGAACGGAAGGTTATTTCGGTTCAGTGAAACAGGACTGAAACGAGGAGTGAACTCGGTTCAGAAATGGACTTTGTCCGCTAAGATAGTCTTGGCAATGAGTCATGACTAACAAGAAATGATTTTCCATGATTATGTGTGCATGCCACAAAGTATCAAGTTTCATGTTATGATAATGGGGATCTCATTTTCACTTCTATGATTTATTCCATGTTAAGATATTATGATCTCTTTTGCAGGTTATGATTTTCAAAAAGATATGATATGATTTTTTTTCCTCTATTTGCCCTTGCTGAGCATTTGAGCTCACCCTTTTATGTTTTCTTTTCCCCAGGTCAGGAAGATGGTTATTTAGTAGAATATGCTAAATGGGACCCTAGATATGATGAAATAAATGGGAGACACTGTAGATGATTTATGAACCAGTTGTTTATGTTTCCCAGTTTCTAAAGACACTATACCTATACGGTCCTTTGTGGTTTTGTCATATGTTGTAATAAGTGTGCTTCAATTTTGAAGTATTAACAATGTATGTAATTTATGGGTCGTTATATAGTCATCCATTCAACCTCCCATCAGAATGTTGGGGAAAACACCCCCCAGGGCTCAATATCCTCGGGGTGTCAGTTGCCCTTACTGACAGGGTGGACTAGCGTATAGAAACACAAAAAGTACAGAATATATATGTAACTCTCATCCACACTATGGGCATTACCTAGTCATAGATACAACTGTAGCTAATGTCTCTCAGACTCCAGGCTACTACTTCTAAGACTAGGTATCCTATAAGAACACAAACATTTGAAGAGATTTATTAGATTACTCCGTTCTCATTCTATCAGTTCCACTGTACATTAATTAATTTTTTAAACATTAATTAAGAATGATCAATTCCACATTAAACTGAATTGGAATCACATTCAGTACCAACTGATCTTTTTACGATTCACATCACCTTTTAAATTCTAGTATCTCTATCCCCATGGATTTTCACCATTTAATCAAACATTCATTACAAAATTACTTTTCCATATTCCCAGGCATTCTAGAAAAGCATCCTATGATTCTGAACACAAAGGAGGATCAACATGGTGAGAAAATATACTACCCGTCGAGTCTTTGCCGCCTATAGAAAGAACATAGACCCATTCTCCCTCGAGGGGATAAACACGGAAAGTAGGTGGCATACCCCGCGTGTCTTTGACTCCTTTGGAAGAAGGGTAACAAGACCAGCTGCCTTGAGCAGTGGGGAAAAGAAATGGAGAATAACATTGAAAGAAAACCACAAGCATATAGCAACCACATCCATCACATTCCATCACCCCTGGTGTCCTCCCCAACACCCACATGCATAAACTGATGCATCTCGGCACTCTAGGCATCATCTACTGCCACAACAACAAGGCCTCCATGCCTCCACATATCACAACAGCTATCCTAGCTCACATCACAGCACAAGAAGCAGGAAAAAAAAACATCACATCATAGGCTCTTGACCCTTTAACAAACAAGGGGATAACTCAATACCCTTTTAGAAATTCCCACATTATCTGTTCTTTAATCCATATTGAATTAGCAGATTTGTTATGCGTAGGTTCCAATTACAGGATACCTAATCTGTATGCTATCACAATTAAATAACCATGCTTACTTCCCTAATTTGATTATCCTAAAATTATAACAACTACAAAAAGGGAAATAACCAGATTAATTTACTTGCCTCTTTATCTTTAGCCAATTAATTAACAATTACTTCCGCCTTTACGTTCATTATCAATTTCTATCATGAACGAATAACAAATCAAAGAAAACATCGATATCACTCTATCTAGCAAAACATGAGGCAACTGTTATCACGGTATAAAGAAACGACATGCGATCAACTAATTTTCTTAATCCGGTTCAAGTATTTAATTAGGTCAATTTCAATGTGATCCAAATGGATAAATCATGCTAATTCTACGATTGCACATATACAATTAGAGAAGCCATGAATCCCCTACCTTGAAGAGTTCTTGACGTCCTTTATCCACACAACGGTTCACAATCCTCCTCTTGTGACAACTGCATCCACCAGAGGATACCATGATACGACAGTACCAACAATCCCCAAGAAAAATCCATTAGAGACATTGAAATTACATGGTATTATAGGGAAGGGGGAAATAAGAGAAGATGATCCCCAAAGGAATGACGATAAAACATACCTTATTGGGAAGATTGACCGACAAAGTTCGTTTGCATACAAAACAGAGCAGAACCAATCCTAGGAGTAAAGATTGATTGTGCAACTCCTACGGGAAGGATTGAAAGGTTATAAAATCTATTAGTTGAGAACAAAGGGAAGGAACAAGGGAGAATGATATCTCATCCCTTTTTAATATTTAATGGGCCGATAGTTTAAGATCCGGTTAATTCTCCATTAAAAACGGATCGCATTAACCCAGGCGATTTGACCAAGTAAAACATTCCAAGCCTTAGGAATAATTAATATAGGATTTATGGCATTTGAATCGGCCTTAAGAGTCCTTAAAATAAGGCATTAAATGTATTTTATGTCAAAAGAAACGTCAAAAGGGGAAAAACTTTAGGAGTCTGGAAACACTATTCACCCACCGTTACTGTACATGAAACCGATCTGTCAGACCGATCTGTGAAACCGATATGTTAGACTGATCTGTGAAACCGATCTCTGAAACCGATCTCTGAAACCGATCTGTGAAACCGATCTGTGAAACCGATCTGTGAAACCGATCTCTGAAACCGATATGTGAAACCAATCTGTGAAACCGATCTGTCAGCCTGATCAGTGAGACAGATTGGTGAGACCGATCTGTGAGACAGATCTGTCAGACCGATCGGTGAGACCGATCTGTCCAACTGATCTGTGAGGCCGATCTGTGAGACCGATCTGTCAGACTGATTTGTGAGACCGATCTTTGAGATTGATCTATCAGACCGATCATTGAGACCGATCTGTCAGACAGATCGTGAGACCGATCTGTGAGACTGATCTGTCAGGCAGATCAATGAGACCGATCTGTTTCTGTTCATAAAACTGGAAACACTGTTCACAGAACTGGAAATTTGGCAAAGTGTTTGGGATAAGTCAACTTGACCTCCCGGAACACCTCCAACACCACATTTTCACAATGTAATGGACCGGAGAGGTCTGGGCCATTACATATTTGATGATGGAACTATTTTTGTGAATGGAATTTTATTTTAATCACATGATGTTTATTGGTAGTTTATGGACTAATGTTAATGTTCTATATCATTCCCTCTATTATTACTATACAGACCACATATGATGAAAGTATATTTAATATATGAATTATTTTTTTTTTAAATGACATGTATATTATATATAGGACACTAGAGTATACTATATCAATTAAATTATACGATACAATAAAAATAATTAGAGGATACTGTTAGTGGTTATTGAACATAGAATCTAATCTGGAATTCAATAGATCATAGAATAAATTATTTTTAAAATATTTTTTAGTAAATTCATTACCATAAATTTTTATGAATATATTGTAAAATGTTATCAATAAAATCCAAGAGGATAATCACATGAATTATGTCAATGATGGGGGTTATAAAATAATAATTGTAGGGTGGTGAATGTTGATTCATCAATAAAATTAACATCCACGATTATTCCTATAAAACAAGTGAGAGAATAAAAAATATATAGTATAATTCATTGATTTTGTGTACTCAATTCATCATTACTATTGGTGGATTCATTAAATCTTACTCTCGTTCATTATGTATTCCTAATTAAATTAATTTTCATTTATATGATTATATAAGAATTTTTGAACAATAATATGTTACATTGCTATAAACTTTCATAATGGATTTTTATCTTAATGGAAAAAAATATTTCATTCTATATGCATGATCTCTATGTCAATATTTCTGATTAAATTTTTCATTGTATCAATTTTTTAAAATTTTTAAATTTAGTTAAAAATGGTAAAATTTTATTACTCAAAACATCACTCAAGCTGCCATTTTTTATATTTGATGAAAAAATGTTTTATGAAATAAATATTGAACGATCCTTTTGGATAGGATGGTAACATATCCCAATTAAATATTGATCACATACTTTATATCATTGATCAATTGTTTATCACATGTATGTGTGTAAAATAATTTTTAAAGTAGGATTATAATTATGTTAGATATTTTTGGGAGGATTTATATGTGTGATATTAGTGATTAAAGAGAAATTATTATATGAATAGAATAATGTCCTTTATAATCTAGAAAATAATGTGTGCTCTAGACTTCAAAAACTATTACATCAATTATATAATAATTATTTAAATAGTGAATGTGAATTTCATTAAACATAATATTATTTTACCCACAACAATAAATATGTCACAATTTATAGATATTATGGATCATTTCTATCCATTAAATATAAAATAACTGATTTTTATAGATTTTTAGAGACTTATTAGATTATATAATTGTTAAATCTTGTAACTATACTAATTTTTCATAATCCCTTCTATCTAAGACTAACTGTTGCGGTAATACTAGTGTAAATGAAATATTTTTCAATTTCTAATCATAACTAATTATAGTATAAAAATATATTAGACTGATTCCCAAAAGAATAAAGGTATAATTTAGGAAATTATAGAAAAATTAATAAAACATTTAAATAAAAATATATTTTTATAAACATATATAACATAAAATATAAGAAATGATATTATTATTTTTTATTAAAATATATTTATTTTTTATATTATAAAAATATATAATTAATATATTAAATTTTTTGATTTTTTACACTAAAAAATCAATGTTTTAAAAAATCACTTAATGAAATTTTTATAATTATAATCAAGTTTCTAACAATTTAATTGTGTTCTAAAAATTCATCCAAATGAAAAAATAATTTTCTTTTGTTGTTGGATATTTTTTATTATAATGTAAATAAATTTAGTAATATATTTTTTTCAAATTTTTATTAGAAATAGTCATTTATGATTGATAATATTATTGATTAATCTATTTACATCTTAATTAACATTTGGGTCATCAAACAATTAATTATAGGGTAAAATAGAATATTTTACACGAACTATAATGTTGTGATTATATTGATGTATGTTAACTTTATGAACATTAAAAACTTCTCTTTTAAAACTATATTCTTTGCTAAAATTTAATAATTATTATTAAAATAATGTTATGTGTTGAATGGTTTTCTTAAATAAAATTTTGAAATTATTATTTTTTAATATAATTAAATTCTAAGATAATATATGGGCTTGTTGGGATGATTTTAAGAATACACTGAACTATAATAAAGAGTTTGTTTTAAAACCATTCAACACTTGTAATGGGAATTTGATTTTTCCTATAAAAATTAAAAAAATTAGAAATGGAAACTACATATTTGGGGGTACCTATAAATTATTATCACATTGAGGATCCAATTCATAGGATTAGAGGCCATTCTTTAGGGGGGTACCAACATCTTATTGTCTCATAAAACAAAGCATGCACATGGTTTTCCCTGAGAGCATGAATGATGAGATGATTATATTATATTTGTTATAATAATGAAATTAAATAATTTGTAATTGAATATAATTACACAAAAATACCTATGTATTTAAAATAATATACCAAAACATCAATGGTAATAATTTAGTGAGGAGGAGTTTAAGATGAAATTAATTTATTTTTTAGGAATATTAAATTTTGTTTCCCAAGCATGGTAATAACATTTTTTGTTCGTGTAAAATTATTTCAATAACTTCCAAATGAAATATTATACCAAAACTATCAGCAGATAAATTAGAGAAAAAGTCAATAATTTAAAAAAGAATTGTATAATAGTTTCACAAAACAAAATATTGGTTTCGGTACTCAAAAAATAAAGGTCACTATAATTAAAACCCATTACACATTTTGATCATCTCTTTATATTTGGATCACATTTTATTTAGAAAAAACCTTGTTTATGAGGTTACTTGAGGTATTTATACTGATAAAACCAACGAATCTATACATTAAATTTACAATACACATTCACTAAATGCTCAACATAAATGTACTAGGAGTATAAAAGAACATTCAAAAAATGGAAAAATCGTTATGGAAAATTTTTAAAGAGAAAAAAAATTCTATAATAAAGGAAAATTTAAATTCATTGGGGTCTCAAAAAAAAATATTACAAATCATGCTTTATTTCATAACCAAGATAAAACCCTTTAGGAATAATGTTCATGCAAGGATCTAACCCAACATGGACTATCCTATATTTTATATAATATGATAATAATACCCCAATCATATCTATAATAGTCCAGGGGATGATGATTAGCAATGAGTTGGCATATCATATAGCATGGGTGTTCATAGAATATATTATCCTTCAATAGATGCATGTAACTTATGAAAATAATATTGTATTACACCGATGGTATATAAATAAATAGAAAAACTATATTTAATGGATTAATAAGAAATCACATTGTATATAGGTTGTTGTATATATAAAACACTATTGAAACTCTAAACTCAATATGGTTCTTGAACCAAATGAACATTAGGTAGGAAGTATCTCCTCAATATAAGCAATCCTATATGAATATTCAACAGTAATGGTCACTACTACTATATAAATCACATGGTATGTCAAAGAATCACAGTGGATTTGATTTTAATAAGTTAAAAAATCAAAATTTCTATCTAAATTACCTAAAAACTACATATCACTTGAATAGACACAATACAAGTGTGAATGAAGAACATGTAGTGGTTACTATTATCAAAAAAATAGAACATCATGGATCCAAAAAGGAATAACAAAAAAAATTTCATTATCCTTATAAAAGGAGGGTAAATTTAGGGAATACACCAATATATCGATATTAAATACAATAAAAAACACATGAATATATGGAACTCTTAGTCATGTCAACCTTAGATCATAAAGGATTTTATCTCACCTGAAAATAGGGTTACTCGTGGAACTAAATGTGTTAATAAATATGATGTAAATATCCATGACAAAAGTCATATATTAAAATAATTTGAGGGATTCTAGAGGAGTGATAGGGGTAATTATAGCATAATTGATCATCATTTATTACAATCATATATCCATGAGAAATAAAAACGATCAGTTAATTCCTCTCTATTTTATTTTTGTAATTCATGATATTACCATGGCTTGTTGTTATTAATTATCATGAATGTTTTATAAAAATAAACTAAATAATTCACTCCATTTTCATTAGTAGTTATTATTCAATATATTTTTAAATTTTCTCATACATTTCAAAAGTATATTATATATTTTTTTGATGAATATTAATTACATCACATTATTATCCACACAAATACCATAAAGTATTAGTGTATTTGGATTTTGGATAAATATAAAACTATTACATAAATGATCTGCATCATCTCCCACATAGTGCATCAAAACAAGAAACAATATAATTAAAATAATAACAAAAAACATTCTTCATAAGTTGGTGAAAATAAAACATAATAAAGGGTGATAATAGATTCACAGTAAGGGTAATCATGGGAGATATCAATTATCATCTAAACATTAAATGATCATAATTGTACGAGAACATGTGATTTACCTTCTAAATCAATATCCATCAATTATTATATCATAAACATGAGTTATTTAATAAATAAAAGTTTTTCATAAGTATTTAATCATAATAGAATTAATGAACATGAGCCACGACATCGTAACATTGGAATAGTATCACTCTATAAAGGATTGGACTAAATTTTTTCATGATCATAATTATAGATATATTATGTCAATGATTCCCACAATGAAATTCAATCCATTTTCGGAATAGTATAACCTCCAATGTACCTTTTAATTTTAGAGAGAGTATAACATCATTTTACCAAATTATAAGGTATTCCCTTTGCCTAATTGTGGATTTCCCCTCCTTTGAGATTGGAAGGATACATATAATAGTAAAGTCAGAGATTTGTATTACATTCATTAATAACTATCAGTTTATGTAGAATGTATGGAAGTTACACATCATTTAACTAGGTTATACACTGTGTAATGGTTGCTGGGTGTATGTTGTGAAAGATGACTTCACGCTATGAAAGGTTAGATATAATGACTATGACTTACACGACATGAGTTGTTAAAAGGATAGTTTTTTATCTGTGGTGAGTGGGGTTTTAATGTATGTGTTTCTTCAGGGATACACATCATCAAACTAGGTTAAACTCTATGTAAAGGGCCCCGTACAGTTTTTAAAACCACTTGTGTCTATTTTTTTTCATTTTATTCGCTGCTACGTTATCACATTCAACCAAAGGTAGTTCTATGGTGTTTTATAGACTAAAACCCTTTTAGGTTGATACATTAGATGAAAGATCTCTATAGTGGTGGTGGTGAATCTCTATATGTGATTAACATTTTAGTTCTTTCATTTACATGGATCATTTTATCTCTATTGGGGGAAGTCTTTGGATCTGTTGGTTTATGGTTGGTGATTCTTCATGGTTTTGTCCAATATTTGTGGTGTGATCTCATTCCAGAGGCATTTTCTATCATTTTTTATAGTGTGGGGGATGTTTGACTTTGAGGTATGTGGGTTTCCTCTCTTCCGCTATCACATTTTCATTCAAATTAAATTAACATTGATGTGGATTTTATTCTACGGCACTCTTGGATGTTGTTGTGTTTCATTTATTTTGGATTCCATATGGGGATTGTATGAAGTGAGTATTAAGATAGGTGACTCCATATCTATAATATGATAATGAATCATGGTGTTCTTCATTAAAAACTATTTTATATTTTAATTTTCATGATATTTTCAGGTGTGATGAAAAGTGGTTTTAATGAAAAATGGTTTTTCCTGGATATTGATAAATGAAGGAAATATGGGTATCATCAAATCATTGAAATTGAATTTTTATAAATATTTGGAATTGTTTTTCAAATCATTGGAATGAATATTGAAAAAATAATATGGGATACCTTTGGTACATAGGTGAAAAGTTTAGCATGGGGCTATTGTCCATTTTCCTTGTGATTATCAAGGAGACATTTCTTGGGGAATTTTTCTATATCCTAGGCTTTTTGTTCAAGGGGATAGATATTCAAATTAGGGGGTTTCACTCATAGAGTATTCATCTACTTCCTAGGCTTGTTATTATAGGATCAGAATTTGTGAAATTTATTTTTGTGGTATGAGTAGTATGAGGCTTGCACCTGTAATATTCATTGGTGTTGTGATACCCAGGCTTCTATATTTGATTTCCATGTTTTCGGAGTTGTTGATGATATGAATAATTATTATTTTAAAAAATGATATAGAAACAACTTTTTGAAATTGATATACCCCCTCTTTTTAGAACTATTGAAGACGGGTATGGTTTACCATGTTTTCTATAAATTTAATTTTCTTATTATTAGGACATGTTTTTAATTAAAATTAGCATACATAAATTTTTGTTTAGTGTATTTTTATGAAACACCTATGTGATATTATACTGAGCCTATTATCCCACACCCTGGGCACCACTTCGATGGTGTGTTGACCTTTTTTCCTTGCAGTGAAGTGAAATTCATGTCGCCAATGTCAAGTGGAGAGGTTCGTGTCAACTGGTTGGGTATCTAGTGGTGAGGCGGTGGGAGTCCATCCCAACAATCATTTGGAGTAGATTTTTTGATTTCAATCCATTGTAGTTGGACATGCCTTCGAGTAATATACTACTTTTGTATTTATTAGTTTCCAATGTCTTTTTATAGTTATGGAATATATATCGTTTCTCAATTATGTTGTTTCTTCTTGTTTTTTACATATATATATATAATATGTGGTTGTTCAGTTTGGGCTATGTGGTTCTCATTAGTTCATTGATTGATGCCTGGGTTCTTATCTCCAGCTCATGGGGATCAGTAACTCATTTCGGGTATGTGACAGGCCGGGTCATGTTTTAGGATTGAGGGTTACTCAGGCATGTGCATTACAATTTGGTATAAAGGGAGGCATCTCCTCAAAAGTTCATGTCTTGGGAAAACTTTTATACTTGATATAATATTTTCAAGACTTGAGAGGTATGCTGTGATAAGTACCTAGACAACTCGTATCATAATTAGACTCAAGATTCCATTGTATAATAGGACTTTTGTCTCTAGAATTTGTTTTTGTATTAGAAATATCATTTTTATCTTATGGGTTTTATAGATTGAGTTGACATTTGTTTTATTGTCAAATCATTTATATGTTTTGGTTTGTTGTAGTATGCCTCTGAGATGTCTTATAGGAGTTTTACATGAAGGTGAAACCGATGATCCTCAAGGGAACCCACCTATAGATCAAAATCCCATCGAAACTATCGAATATGCAGTTAGCACTATTGATCAAGATGTACCATGATTTCATAACGATGTTTTTGATGTACAACTTGGAGGAGGATGAGAGAGATCTATCACAAGAATTCTTGTTCGAGAAGTCATCATCCTTTAAATGGATGACTGCACCTCATGATGCAGAGGACAATCTGGATAAGACTGATGAAATCATCATCATTCTAGATACACCTTAGAACATCAACGTAATGTGTGTAGTGCTCAAACATGAGGGGTCTAGAAAGTGAGGGTGGGATTCCATGGTCCATGATGATAAACATGTAGAATTAGGTTAGAAGGGTTTCAAAACCCTATTATTTCAGTATTTTTGAATATAGTTTTTGATGATGGAGAAGTCTCTAGATTTTATGTCATTACAACAGGGATAGCATTCTGTATTAGAATACACCAATCATTTTTCTGATATTTTCCAATTTTTCAAACAAAATGAAGAATGACTACATAAATTCACAGAAGTACCTATAGGGTTTGCTATTGGATATCAGATCACATGTTTTTTATGATGAATCGTTTTCCTATATAGATTCATTATATATAGGTACAATGGAAGAAATGAATATTCAAGGCTAGGTTGGATTTCACACCTCTTCCCTTCCATAGGGTTGTAGCATTAATGGTTCACATAGAAAGAAATGGATGTGCAAAGATCATCGTAGGAGTAGTGGAGGTGGGTCTCAACAGTGAGCCTCCTTTGCACAGTCTATTGTAGTGGGTAATGTTCCATAGATATGATATTAGTGTTGAAAGGGAGGATACCCCAAAAGATCTTCCACAAGTCCCATGATGGCATGAAATAGTTGGTGATGCATTGGTCATTTAAAATGAATATATTAGGCTATTAATACGCACCATTATGGTCAGGGTTATATAGATTCCAAGGATATTATTGTGAAGTTAAAAGCATAAAAGACAATTGGGCGCTATCCGCATGCCTCATGAGTGATGAATTTTCACATTGTAGATGAGTGTCCAGTGGAAGTTGATGCATGTTTGGAAATAGTGAGAGATACTATCCTTAATGCTTCTTCAGAGGAAATTTATTTATTTGATACTAGTACCTATGTGTCGTTTATATCTACATGTTTTTTAGATTTTCTAAAACATCAAAAGGAACATACTTCCTTTAGAATGGAGTTATCAACACATCGTGGTAAAATTAATGAGTTGTGGTTTAGGGGTCATTTTTTTGTTAACGATAACCGATACGAAGTTGGTCTGAGATTTTCTCATTCTTCATATTGATTATCTTAACATCACCATCTATATTTATTGGATTGTCATTTATAGAACTGGTGATGGTATTTATCATTGATATGTTACGTTTCATTATATTTATTAGGGTTCTTGTGTGTTTATGGAATAGGGGGACCTAAGGTCTAGACATATTTGTCCTTCCTTCCCAAATCTCAGCAGTTTTTTTTTGGTTGCTTTAGAATTTGAGCATGATGACATATCATATGTTAAAGATCTCCATATTGTTTTTTATAATTTCCTAATGTTTTCATAGATGATTTATCCGTTCATCATCTTGAGATATAGGTAGAATTTACAATTGATCAGGGGAAAGCTACTAATACCATATCAATACCTTATTATCATATTGAACCAAAAATGTTGTAAGAGCTCATGATTAAATTATACGACCTATTAGAATATGTTTCCATTCACCCAAGTACTTTTCCTTGGGTAGCCCTAGTGCTCTTTACTAATAATGTAGATTTTTAGCATTGGTTGTTTAAGTGTTATCGAAAGTTGACCTAGGTATTTGTTAAGAACAAATTTGTGTTCCCTCATGTGGATGATTTGTTTGATCTATTAAAGGGGGAAAAGTTGTTTTTTAAGATTTAAATTCTGTGGGGATATCATAATCTCATATATTGGATGTCTGATATACCTATGACAACATTAAGAATCATGTACGACCATTATGAATATATTGTATTGCCATTTCATCTTACCAATGATCCTATAGTTTCTATGGATTTGATGAGTTGAATATTCCATCAATATCTTGCCACATTATTTTAGTTTACAGGGATGATATTATGGTAAAATAAATATCCATCTGTGAGTACAAGAACTGTCTGATTTTGTTTCTGGAAATAATGAGAAGTCACCATTTTTTTGGAAATCATTTGAAATTTCGTATTTTCATTAATGATGTGAAGTTCATGGGGAATAGAATTTTTAAATGTGTCTTATCAGTTGTTCCATAGAAGTTAAATGATGTTTTCCATGGATGTAACCAGTAATTTTTTTGAGATATGATGCTTTAGTGGTCTTTCTGGATACTACCAAAGGTATTTCAAGAACTTATCTAAGATATAATCACATTTGATTCACTTACCAAGAATGTGTTAAAAATAACATGGTATGTGATGTGATGGTCTCATTTTGATGAAATGAAATGTCTAATAACATCAGATCTTATTCGGATCATACATGATCCTGGTACAGGTTATGTGGTGTTTTTTTATGCTTTTGGTGCTAGTGTGGTATGTGTGATTATGTAGGATGACCATGTGGTAGCTTATGGATATATTCAGCTTTTAAAGTATGAGAAGAATAAACTCACTTGTTATTTAGAGAATTAGGCATTTGTGTATTCACTTTAATGTTGGAGGTAATATCTTTTGGGGAAAGGTTCATTGTCTTATCTAATCATAAGAGACTGGATTATAACTTTTTTTCAAAAGTACTTGAATAACATATAGAGATGATTGGTATAATACCATTAGATTATTGACTTCAATATCACATATATACAAGGTAATGGAATCATCTTTTCATAAACACAAATTAGGAAAATAATATCACATGAAATTCCACAATAAAAAGAATATTGTAACCATATATAGTTTTCACTCAGTTGTATTTGGATACCCAAGATGATTTTTTGTGTATGGTTCTTACTAGGGTTTAGTTATAATCATCTATCTTGGATTGTATTTTGTAGATTCAATATAAGGATGGTGATTCCTAGAATACATGAGATATCCTTTATGGTGGGGAGACCATTTTTGGTTGTTCTCTCTTTTCATACGGTATGCATCACTTTGGGAAAAGAATTTCCATCCCTAAAAATTTGAAGTGTTTACTCATATTCAATTTTTACATATATTCATGTACTGTACATACATCCACTATAAAGATGTATTAGGATATGAGGAGGATATTTTTGTTGGCCGCGTATAAATCATAACAACATATGGTTTGTATCTTGTTGTTGTATCTGCTAACATATGATGTTAGAGAACTAGAAACCATCTAGGTTTCTTCAACCTCCTCCAAGTCTATTCTATAAATGGTACAAGTTATTCATGGATTTGTATAGGATTTCCATGGACTCCTTGAGTGAATAATTATATCTGGGTGGGAATTGATCGGTTATTGTTGTTTACTCATTTCATTACAATAAAGGATAACACTAGGGTTGATGGTAATGGTATGTTTTATGTGTAGAGTATAATGAGGTTACAAGGGATTCCTTATTCCATCACATTGGATAGGGATCCTAAGCTTACCTCCAGGTTCTGGAGTTATCTCTAAGAGGATATATGAACTTATGTCATGTTGAGCATAGCCTACCATTCATAGACATATTGTTAAATAGAGTAGGTAATTTAGATTATATAAGATATGCTCAATTCCAGTGTCTTGAATTTCGGAGGATCATGGGACTACCATATGGGATAGGTTGAGTGTTTTTACAACAATAGTTATAAGTCATCAGAATGAATAAATCTATTATAGGAGTTTTATGACCTCCTCTGGAGATCACCTCTTTGTTTGGATGAGGTGGGAAAAGTTTTGTTAGTTGGAAACAGATTGATTCGGGAAATTTCCTCGATGATTTGGGGTGTACATCGACATATGTTTATAGACCATATTATCAGGTACACCATTAACCTCATCATGGGTTTCCACTCATTTGATATTAGAAGGATATCTTTAATTGTGATGTCAAATATTATTTTGGATTTCACTAATAACTAATCATTTCTACTTGTTGTAGAGTAGTAACAAGATGTGTAACTACATTACACACCATGTAATGGCTTCCCGATGTATGTTGTGAAATAAAACTTAATAATCTGAAAGGTTACATGGCATGACTAAAACATACATTAAGTGAGTTATTAAAAGGTATATTTTTTTATCAAAGGATTTACAGTTTTTGGCATATGTGGATCATGGGGTTAAACATCGTGTAACTGGGGTACACCTCCTGTAATGAACCACCTATATTTTTTTTTTAAAAATCATGTGTGAGTTTGTCTTTGTTCCTTCACTGGTTCTCCAGTGATCCCGATCTATGTTAGTTCTAGTTAATTTTTTAGAGACTCAACCCCTTCTTGAATGATTTGTTCTACACTCGATCTCTAATGTGGTGGAAGTGTGTCTCTCTAGGTGAGTAAATTTTTCATTAAAAAATTTCCATAAATAATGGTATTGATATTGGGTAGAGTGTATGGATATGTTGTTCAAATGTTGGTGATTTGTCTTGGATTCTTCTTAGATCTGTTGTGTAATCTCATTCAGGAGGCCTTTTCTTCAATTAGATATTGCACGGAGGGAATTCTTCATTGACGTATGTGGGTATTCTCTCTTCCGCAGACTCATTGCCTTCAAAATTAAATCAATTATTATGTGGATTTTATTATATGGACTTTGTTGATGTTGTTGTGTTTCATTTATTTTAGACTCCATTATGGGTGTGTGCAACCTGAGTATTGAGGTAAGTGTTTTCGTAAAAATATTACGACAATGGATGTTTATGTTTTTTGATAAAAACTAATTCATATTAAAATTAGATTGATTTTTTGGTTTGTGTTGAAAATGGTTTTTAATGAAAAATAATATTTCCATAGTTATTGATAATTTAAGAGAAAATTGGAATTTCCAAAGTAGTGAAATAGAATTTTTGAAATGGTTTTGAAATGGTTTTCATATAATTGAAATGAATTGAGAAGAAGATCACATGGAATACCATGGGTACTTAGGTGGAAGGTTTATCATGGGGCCATTAACCAATATCCTTATAATTATAAATGAGTAATGTCTTGGGTCTTTCCTTTTTATACAATTCCCATTGTTCTAGGGGACTGATTTTGATATTTTGGGAGGTGGAATACTAAAGGAGTATTATTCATCATACCATACCCATTGATCTAGGATCAGAAGTTGTGCACTTGATTATGGTGGTAAGAGTAGTCTATGGCTAGGACCCATAGTACTCCTTAGTGTTGTGATACATGATCATCAAGTTAGTATATCTTTTATTTAAGAGTTATAAATTATATGCATGTTAATGATTGTGAAAAATTATATAGAAGATTTTATTTTAAATTGATATAGTTTCTTTGGTTTATAATTGTGGAAAAAGGGAAATGTTTAACATGTTTTCTATAAAACATCTTTATTGATTATTATTCCATGTTTTTAAGGAAAATGATAATATATGAAATGATTTTTTTTTGGATCTCTATGGAACACATGGGTGGGATCCTACAGAGCCAATTATCTCACAGCTTGTGCACCTCTTTAGTGGTGTATATACCGTTGTATGTCTTCCAGTGTAGGGAAATGAAAGCCGCCAAAGATTTTTGGTGAGTTTGATGTTATCGTGTTTGATAGATAGTGTAGATATTATGGGAGTCCATCCCTGTCATCATTTAGAGTAGTAGTTTTGTATTTATTCCTTTTCAGTTGGACTTCTCAGGGAGTTTTTATTTACTTTATATGTTGTATGTTTTATTGGTTTTCGTACAGTTACGGTATATGAATCGTGTTAGTGTTATACCATTTCTTATTATATATATATATATTCCATGAGGTTGTTCAGGTTGGGAAAATATTTCTCTCTAGTTTATTATTTGATGCTCGGGTTCTTGTCGCCAGCCTGTGGGGATCGAGAACACACATTGTTTATGCGATAGGTTAGGTCGGGTGCTATGTTTCTGGGTATCCAGGGTTGGTTCATTATAGATATCATACCTTTTATAGACTTTAGGGATCATGAAAACCTCCAATTTACCCTCTTTTGAACATGTTATAACCTCATTTACTATCTATTAGGATTGGGAAAATCTCATGTGTACCGTTTCATCCCATATAACCCAAATTGTTACCCAATGAATTAAAGGGAAATATAATTTTCTTCCAACTAATGACATAATCATAATCTGTTAATATGTGTTCTATAAAATTATAAAAAGATTATAATTTCAATATTTCATAACCCATGTAATATAACTGGGTTTTATTAACATATCATAATCGTTACTATAAAACATCATGGAATTGAATTAGGATGATATCACACGATCATGTCCCCTGTAAATCATAATTAACATCATAATATTTTATCATTGAATAAATTTTTATTAAAAAGGTCCATTAGATCATATCTATAAGAAGAAATTCATTTCATCTTGAAATAACCTATACACAATTTTAAATTAATTTTAAAAAATAACAATTTTTTTAAAAAAAAAATAACCATGGAAAATTATAAATGAAGCATAAAATTATTTAGATTTAATTATGAATAGAAATTTGGGAAATTATATTCCTTTAAAAAAAATATTCTTAGAACATTTTTTATAAAAATTCAAAAGTACATCATTCAGAAAATGATAAGAATATTCTTTTTTTTAAAAAAATTATAGTAATTCTTGCATGGGAAAAATAAATTATAAATGTTATATAAGAATATATAAAATATTTCTAAAAATAATTTTAATTTTTAATGGACATGGAAGAAAACTATTTCCCAAAAATATTAATATATATTTGGGTTTCCAAAAAAATTATTTCTATCTATTTTGAAGATAAGTTGATGAAAATGAATGGAAAATGTGTATTCTCAAAAAAGTACCTAGATGAGAATAAAAAAATGTATTTTTTAGATAAACGTTACATAATATTCTTTATTATAATTTACATCATATAAAAAACCTTATTATAATTTTTAAAAACATAAATCACTTATGTAATCTTTATTTTGCATCAATGGAACTCTAACAACTTCTTCTTCTATTTGCATTATTTTGATCCACTGTAAAATACCATTTTAATTATCAGTTAAAAATAAAAAAAATCACAAAATAGTGGGTAGAGTTTTTGGGAAGGGAATTTTGAAGGGTTTGGTTGATCTAGGTTCCTCCAATTGATATAAATAATATAGAGGATGAGTGCCCTTTTATATGTGGTGGGAGGAAACAACTTAAATTTCCTGAAATATTAAAATATAATATAACCATAATCAACCTAAATAGATCCAATATAGCCCATTTGATAATATTACATGAGATAGTGTTATATTATGTCCATCCAATAGGATTTGAAAAGGTATTTTAGTTATTTTAACCCATATTATTTTACATTAACCCTTGTTAATCATGTTTTAACATTACTAATTGTAGCCGATATGATGTATTTTTATTTTTCAATATAAAAAATTAGGTTTTACTATTATGTAATATTTTTTATAATGATTCCCAATTTAGAAAAAAAATTATCAAATTCAATTCACAAAATACATAATGTTATATTTAAAACTGAACTGACAAAACACAATGAAAATATGTATTTTTGGAAAAAAATATTCACTTTGGTATAAAAATATATTATCCCAAAATACAAAATAAAATTCCTTAAATGAACATAAATATTTTAAATAATAATATAGATAAAAAAATTTATTTAGAAGTAAATTTTAAACTGTTTTTTAAAAATTCATGAGAAGGAAAGATATTTTCGATTTATAATCAATATCTTCAACAATTCAATGAAAAATCAATCACTTTATAAAATTTAGAAATATTAAATACAATATGAATTTTTAATTTAGATTTAAAAAAGTAGTTTATATATCTAGATTTATTTTCCAAAATTGGAATAAATTTATTATATTATTTTCTCATAAAAATCTATTGATATCATTTTATTGAAATAATATATTTATAAAGTATATAATGAATATCAGAATTTTTATCTATTTATAAATATATTTTATTTATATAAAATATTTTTTCATAATTTTTAACATTTGGTCAATAATATTCATTTCTCCAATTTAAAAAACAATTATATATGGTATACTATATTATAATTCATTTAGGCTCGGGGTTGAATATTTTACAAATTATTAAACATATTAAATTTACATGAAGATAAATAAAAAATAAATTAATGTGAGGATAATTTTGACTAAATTATAAAAATTAAATTAAATTTTTTCACATTAATACAAAATACTAAAGATAATTCAGCACCATCTTATCGTTTGGCTCTTATGTATCTTCTTCAAATTTATGATTCCTCTGAATAAGCTATACTATATTAGTAGTCTTGTTCCATAACACATTATCACAATAATCCATGATTAATTTTGGATATTATTCATATGAAGGATAATACTCTACAAGTATAATCGATGAGTTAATTGGCATCTATTTGATTCTGTTTTTACATACTCGGGATAAATACATAAAACAAATTGTAAACATCGGCGTGTTTCGGTGGAATCACCACAAAATAATGTACCATCCAAACTCGATCAATAATTTTTAAGGGGAAAATATAACTAAGGATATAATATAATTTAATTATGATTATAATACCCTTATTAAATTAATAAATTCCCAAGAATACATTTTCACAATGATTTATTCCTATATATCGCAAATGTTTTTAGAATAATATTTAGGTTGACTCTAAGATTCCTCGATATGGTGAAAATAGATATGAAATTTCCATTAATTTAAATAGCTCCATCAGGTCCCAAAAACATTGATTCTACAACATTATCATAAATGTTGTATTTTTACACTTCTTTCCATATATTTCTTACAAAGGACCAATTTGAATACTTGATTGGAGGTTATTTTTTAGCGGAATTTTGTAAGACAATGGTATTAATCCCAACAACTGTTTATATCCAAATTACAAGATATCAATACACCCCATTGGTTTGAATGTTAATATAATAATAAAACATCTATATTATAATGATAATAAGTATTTAATCATAACAAAATATACAAAATTTACTTAATACTTTTCTGAAAGATTACTGTAAACCATGGTTATTGATCACATTAAATATATTACATTACTATATGAAACAATAAAAATTACTAAATATAAATCATATAAAACTAATCAATTGATAATTATTCATTAATATTAAAATTGTGTCCTAATAGTATGAAGTGATCAAGTACAATGAAAATAGAATTATATAATTTAGATATTTTGGGGGGGATTAATAATGAAATTCATGGTGATATTTTATAATTTCCATTATGGTATGTGTATTGCCTATAATATCCCCATGAAATTTTTTCTCATATTTGTGATTATTCAATATACCATGAATAAATGTACCTACTTTTCAACATCAATTTTTTTTATCCCACCATTAATACAATTTTAGATAATTATATTTATTTATATCTCCATAATAAATTTAGAATGTTGAGCAATAAAAATTATCCAACTTCTCCAACCTCATGTATAGTATAGATTGCATAAATACTTGGTTCTAGAATATTAATACCCCTAACAAAGATTAAAATCAAGGGCATATACCACATATTTATTTTTCACTATATCAGCATCTTTTCCTATTTAATCATCATATGGTTAGACGATTGAACAATTATTTGGTAAAGTTAGTATTTTTTAACTTTTCTTAATGATTTTAAGACCTGTCCACTAAAAATAATGAAGGATTTGATATTTTTTAATCCACATCCTATATATAATGTAATTATTAATTTCAACCAGACCAATAGTGATCTGATTTTCTTTCCCTGAATTGTATTGTGTTGTGAAGTCATAATTTTTAAGCAACACGAAGAATCTATTCTGGCATATTCTCAAATCCATTTTAGTGGCTATAATCATTAATGTTTTGTAATCTGAATATATATATATATATATATATATCAACATTTTCATTATTTGTATAATTTCATCATATCATTACAAAAAAAATTAACATATCTTACTTTCAATCATGTCTTCGGTAATATTTTTCATGAACAGTCAATTATAAGGATTTATATTATATCAATATATAAATTGTCATGATTATACACCCATTTTCCTTATTTGGTGCATCGATCTATATTAAAAACCTTAATCACTATAATCCAGTGTATGCACAAGTTTCTACAATAATCATTTCTTCAGTTACAATAAATTTTATTCGCATTAGTTTTTATAAAGGAACTTGACCCCCTTCTGATTTAACATTGTATATAGATTACATAACCATGAAAAATTATTGAAACAATATTTATTATAAACATATAATAAAGTAAATATTAATTATATTTTTCATTTTTCGGTCTTGTAATATGATCCTTAACTTATTCCATTGATGAATCCATAAATATACCCTTCAAATATATTATGTGACTAAAAAGATAAACTTTCACTTACATGAATTCATATTTGGTAGTTATTTATTTTAGCTTATTGATTCTTAGGCACCTATGTAAAATTAAAAAAATTATCATAATAGTCTTCTATACCTTAGTAATCTTTAGGAACATCCATTATAAATAATGAAAAAACTTATTAAGGTAATATCTAAATTATCACTTACAAAAAGAGATAAATATGTCAAGCGAATTTGTTAGACCATGTGAAATATCTATAAAAACATAGAGTCCATACATTATATGGAATACTGTTTTGGGTATTTCATATCTTTTACACATAATTGATAACATTCATATTGAATTAAAAAACTTTATAAATATTAACATCCTAGTAATTAATTAACAAATCGTCAATATTGGCGTGAGGATATATGATCAAAAATTTTATCTTTTTTGGTTTTCCAAAAGCAATATAGACTCACATTGATCCATAAATCACCTTAAAAAATTATAGGTTCACCACAAAGAGATGTAGATGTCCAAATAAATCTCATATTATGTTTCTCGCAGAGTTTGTTATTCACTTCTTTTTAATTAGTTATGGTCATTCGATATGAATTATTTGAAATAGATGTAGTACAAGGTATGAATTATACTATAAATTAAAATTTCTGATTTGGGGTAATACAAAGAAATTATTCTAAATGAACATCTATAAACTCCTATAAAATAGGCATGTCATTGATGTAGGGGTTTTAACCAACCAACTATGATATTCCGCCATATTTAATATAAACTAGTACCTATACGAGGGATAAAATATACATCGAATGTTCATATTTAAAATTGTACTAATAAATGAAAATATACTTAATTAGAATATCATATGTTATATCCCTTTCTCAAAAATTGTTATGACATTCATTTAAATAAATCCAATCCATTTCAGAAATAACAAAAAATTTAACTTCATCGAGAGTAAGGAGATTTGTAACATTTGCAAAAAAAATCTATCATAGAAGAATCAAATGAATATTATTTGAACATCTTTCAATTATAAGTATTCAATACTAATTCAACATCGAAACAATAATATAGTATTTTTATACAATCAAAATATTTTTCAGAAATAAAATAGTACGCTGTTCTAAAACAAAATAAGACATTAATTGTTCGATATTTGATTGTATGTGATCCTTTCACCACTTCATTATTGTACCCCATATAGAGAAATATTATAGTAGGATATTTTCATTTTTATTTTATATTCATAGGATAATAGTATTGATCTTAATTATTAACATTAAAATTTTATTAATTCTTATAATAATTGTTTTACTCGTTGTATTTGATTTGTTGGAGTGTTGGTGATGTATTATTTAGAGATTTCAATCTATTTTAATCACTTGATATCTTTTACAATTCACATTAGAATTTAATTCCCAAACCACATTTCATTCCACATAGAATTAATTTTCATTTACCATTAAAAAGTTTCTTCCCTATATCCTTCCACACATAAATAATAACTTATATATCATACTCGTTTACCAATTATTTTTGTTACTGTAATTTACATTGAATTCCATATTTATTTTCTTATCAAAAACATGATAATGGTGGGTAATTGAAATATTTATTTATAACATAGTATAACAAAAAATGTTTTCTTTGTTGTTATTGATGTCCCTTTATGCATAACTAGTTTTAGATTTGTGGTTTTATGTCACATAAGGATCAATAATTATTACACTATAGTTCATTGATAATAATAAAATAGTATGTCACATGAATTGAATTTTTTTTCTAATATGTACTATTATTTTCATTAACCATCTATATTTTCTCAATGAATTCCTTTTTCATTATCATATATAGAATATGAAATAATTTCATTTTAATATATAAATATTAAAACAAATTCCACTCCGTAAATTCAATTTATTCTCCCTTTATTTTGTATTTATGAGATTCAACCATTGATCAACTAAATAATCCAAATGAAAAACAACTAGACTAAATTTTTAATGCTCTGAACACTGGTGCATAGAATACAACAATTTAGTTGTACAGATCCACCATTCCAAAAAAATGGTTATTAAACACATAAGAAGATATTTTATTTCTATTCATGAGGGAATCAAAAGAAAATGGTTCTTTACATTGGTTAATCAGATTCACAACATGAATCATGTATTGAGAATGTTTTGTATGAATAATAATAGATAATTTCATTTTTTTCTCCAACAACATTTGATCTCTCATAAATACAATCATATCATTTTCCATCTCAATCAACATTAAATGTGATTAAATATGTTCCAAACATTTACTAATAGAAGAATCCATTGTTTGAGAAATAATATTCATAGTGAGAAACTATATATTCCTAAAAAATAATTATGATTATTAAATCATTTAATTATTAATTTAAATATATGACTCATTAGTTTTTACATAGGTCATCCTTGGTCATATTTATTCACATTTTTCATAATGATTTATAATCAAAATGGAAATTATCCCAAGAATTTCTCCAATCTGTGTATATCCTAGTTTTTAGAATTACACCCACTCTTCCGGAACAAATAATGATAGAGTTAATACCCTTTTTTTCCAATTCATAGTCATTAAACCTAGGTTTATATATTCTAATCAGTCATTCAATTACGAGTATCCAGATAAAAAATTATTTTTTTATAAAACCAGCACTTATATAATAACCATAACATAGGATTTTATCCAACATGTTGGCATATCCTAAGAGTTATAACTATTGTATTCTCATTATAATTTAATGAAATACCTAGACCATACATTGATACCAACTATAAAAACAAATAAAATTTAATATGTTAATATTAAATCTTTTATAGATGAATAGTAATTGTATAATACTATGATATATTCTATAACCATAATGTTTTAGTGTCTTTAGAAACTCGAATACTAAAATAATTGATACATAAATGATCTACATTATCCCCACCTAGTATATTACAACTAAAAACCTTACTAAAAACATTATACATAATTAATTTCATTATATCCTAGGGAAATGAAAACATTATGAATGCTGAGATAATATGATCATTAATGGTAAATTAAGGGGTTATAAAGGGTAAATTAATGATAAATCACTCATTATGGAATGTGAAATGTTATTAACATTTTTAAAACCATACTATGTATTCATTGATTATAAAAATTAGTCATGGAATAATTTATGGAAGTACATAATAAATGAATAGAAAATAAATAAAATAAAATGATTCATTAGAACATAACAATAGCATAAGACAATTTCATTAAAGTTTGTATTAAAGTAGTCGATAATCATAATAATAGAAATATAATTTCCAGGATACCCAAAAATATATTCTTAATATGTTTTTCTTGGGATAACCACTCACGTACCTACAATATGCTTGGGACAATATCCCTTATACCCTCTATCGGGCTTGGGATAAATGATCATGTACAACCAGTTGGTCTTGGGATATCCTTTTGTGTATCATATACTAAATGTTGGATAACTTATTATGTACCATCTTTTAGGCTTCAAATGAACTACCACGTACACTTTGATATTATAAAATAATATTCAATACCCAATTCATTAACGTGATATTTAATTCTACTACAACCCTTTACATAATCATAATCTATTATTATATGTACAATAAGATCATAAAACATTTCTCATATAATTTTATAATATCCCATGTAAAATAAAAAGGAATCATTTGAATCTTATAATCATGATTATAAATCATCAAGAATATTAATAAGGATTTTATCATTTGATTATCTCCTCTATAATTCATAAGGATTATAAAATTGAATCATCTTGGATTGAAACATCTATTTAGATATCACATGGATTGTTTATTGAGGAAAAAAGCAATTTCAACGTAAAATGAACTATTTAAAATATAAATATATATAAAATATCAAGGAATATATTTTCATTGAAAATAAAGAAGGAAATAAAATTGGAATCGATAAATAGTTCAATGTTTGTTTTGCTAGGAAATTTAATTCAAAAAAATTTTGGTAATACAATGATTATATTTACATTTTAAAAAAAAAGAATTCATTGGTACCTCATTAAAAAATTACAGGAAGATTCTTTTAAACTATTTTTTAAGAAGTGAAACATGCATAAAATTACTGCAAAAAAATATGAGAATATAGAATACATTATAAAAATCACATTAATGAAGTCATTTATGAGGACAAAAAATATTTCTGATTGAATACAATAACGTCATCAGGTTTCCTTAAAATTATTTTTTTGATATCATTAGTAGTTAAAATGAAAAAAAAATTAATTAAAAAATTAATTCTCTATAAAAAAACAATGAATAATAAAATTTATTGTATTTTTAATATGATGATCATATCTGATTCTTTAATATAAATTCAATCATATAAAATCAAGACTAAAATGGTATTGAAAAATCAATCCATTTTATCATGTTTGACTAACAATGAATATCGTACAACATCATCTTATTATGTAGTCACTAATTAGATCATTTCATAAGGACCATATGAATGGTGTTTTTAGAAGACCATAAAATCAATTTCATGGTATGGGTATTTTAGAGGAGAATTGTGTTGGTTTGGATCAATCATTATTCTCAAGGTGGTATAATGGGGAGAAAGGAGGGGTGTGATTTGTTTAATGTAGGGGATGATATACTAGGAATTTCATAAAAGTATAATATATAATAATTTAATAATAAAAATAATTGGATCATAAATGGAAAATTTATAAATACTATATGATATGGGATTAAAATATGGCAATACAATAGCATTTTGAATCAAAATTTAGGTTATTCTATCCATTTTACGATAGTTTAACCCCAAGTAAACAAGATATCTCCTCAACCTTGGTAACTAATTTATACTATTTAAACTATTAATTGTTAAAAAATTTAATCATATATAATTATATAAATTATAAGGATTTAAAAGATGGGATCAATTTTATAAAATTAATTTCATAGAAGTAGGTGAATTAAATTTAAAATTGTACAAACAAAATACGATGAAGAGCAGTTTTATAAAAAAACTATTAAGTGTAAAAGGTTTTTATACCCAAATCAGGAATACAATTTATTCTAGTAAAATACTTTTACTATTCATAATATATGTAAACATAATAATGTAAATTTGAAACTATTTAAAATGTAATTTTCATTATTTGTATTGATGAAAAGAAACATCTTAATAAAAAAATATATTTTTACTATGAATAAATAAAATCAATAAATTCAAAAAATACTCAAAAAATCACAATTATATAATTTTAAGTATATAATAGTAGAAATTATGTTCATTTTTTAAAATAATTTTTAGAAAATGTTGGAAAATAATTATATTTTTTCTCACAAAAATAAATTGAATCAAATATTTGGTAAAAAATATATTTTTAAATCATTTTATGTTTTTACCGAAAAATAAGTACTTTTATATCTATAATTTTATTATAAGTCTTATATTAATATATATTTTTAAAAATTTTGTTCTTCATATTCATTATATTAATTTAATTTAATGGTTGTAATGGTATACTATATTATTGTTTAGTTAGACATGATAATACATGTGTCATAATCTATCAACATAATTTAATTTATTTAATGGTAATTTTATAGTTAAATATGATGGTATTATACATATAAAACAAAAAAAAAAATATCCTGCCATCGAAAACCCAAATCTCCTCTGAAACTCTATAATTGGGGACTCATTACTCACCAAGATGTCATGTTTTCCAAGAATAAAACCAACTGCATTAGAGTACTCCCATCCTACAAAGGTGAGATAATCAGATTGGTGAGTACCCAAATCTATAGATAAAGGACCATATACATATGAGTGGGGGTGGGTCCAGCCCCATCATCCTTGTCGGTGACCCATTTAATTTCAAAATCACATCACCATGGGATTTTCCAAGCCTCATGTCTGATCAAGACACCATATTTAATCCCCGTCATCGATCTTACAGATCTATGGATACTAAAATACTGGAACCCCTATTTTAACAGCTCTCCGGATTAAGAGAAAATTATAATGGATTTATATATAAAAAATGGTCATGATGGACTACTAGTGTCCACATGTTAATGCCATGAGAATGTGAATCTGGAAAACCACACAGATTTCAAAATTAAATGATATACACAATGATGGTACACAATGTATAAATTCACTCTTTACTTGTCTATTAATTTACAAAAATTCAAATATATTTCATAATTATACCATAATTGAATGTATACTAGGTTAAACTAATTATGGAACAAGTAGGGTTACTCAAACAATATCCCTAATACATGGAATGAAGTACACCAAACCCACACTTCCAGATCTATTTCTAGACACAAACACATTCCACAAATACTTCGATACCAACTGACATGACTCATTAATGAAACACATGTATTTTAAATAATTTTCATATTTAAAACATTTCACCTCCCAAATTCACATAATCCCAAAAATCCTATGTTTTGGTCAATTTATATATTAGAATCATAGTCATTTTAATTTATTGTTTTTATAATTCATTTCCAAAAAATAGTCTTTACACATGACACCCATTTATAAACATACCAATTAATAATCATCATCCAAACCTAGTAATGGAAAAATAAGAATCTGTTGGCATATATATTCATTAAAGGGAAAACATAAGAGGTGATAATCAATTATCACATGTGATTTGAAGATGCACATGTGGGTATGAGAACATAATCACTGTGCATAGACCCATAGTAAGATAATAATATATAATAATTCATAAATAAAAAATAAAGAGTCAAGGGGAAATTATTTTGGTATAACACAAGGTGTGTGTTAATATATTAAAAACATTATTCAATAATAAAATACATAATAAAATAACATAACAATATAAAATAGTTGAAATATATAAAAATAATATTTAATGAAGACAACAATAAATTTATTAATCACATAATTACTAATTATTAGAACTATTTTTAAACCTCATAGAATTTGGATAACTACCTGTGTACACTTTTAGAAATGGGAAAATAACCTATGTACCATTTTTGTCTTGGGATTATACCCTTATACACTTCTGTGTAAGGGATAATACACCTACAACCTTATTGTTATTTTTTATAATTCCTATACCATTTTGAGAAAAATAATACATTAAAATATCATTAGGGGTTACAGCATACCTACCAATAAAATATTGCTAAACCATATATACTTGTTCTTCAATAATATTACAATATTTGTAATCTCATCGCAGCTTATTTAACTTGTGATAATGAAATAAGATTCATGAAAAGATCAATAATATAGGGTTATAAATATTTATAGATATATGGTCAGTGGTATCATTAGAGAATATATCGAATGAATAAAAATTTAAAATGAAATATACTGAAATAGATGAAATTTATTTTAAAAACTTTATTATAAAATTACCATCAAAATTAAAAATTAATAATCATTTCCTTTAATAAAAATTAAATTAAAAATTATAATTTATATAATTGTGGGAATATAAATTACATGTCACACTATACAATATAAGAAAAAAATATTTTTAATAAATATTTTTGAAATATATAAATAATTTAATTCATAATTATGTTAGTAAAATGTAATGTTTATTTTAAAATATTGTAAATAATGTCATGTCAATTCAAAATTACTTCGATAAAAAATTGAAAATAAATTTTATTAACTTGTGTAAAGATTTTAAACTAAAATTGATATATAATATAAGAAATAATATCTATAAATATATGGATATACATTAAATAATATAATAAATAGGTATGTGGAGGAAAATGATCTCTGAAAAAAATTGATGGAATTGGAATCACATTCGAATCATCAGATCACCTAAATTATAAATCAGTGAGAGATAAAATGGTAATAAGTCATAAAATCCATTCATATAACTAGATAATTCCATTATCTATGTTTTTTATTATAGAAATAATAATCTTTTTACAATTATTGGGATTCAAGAATATACATTCTTTAATTGAATGTGAGATTTGATTGAACCACATAAAATATTTTTAAATCATTGATAAAAATACCATGAGAGAAACTAAAATATATTTCTTGGGGATTCACAATGATGAAATTAAAAAATTATATTACAATAATAAGATATTATATAAAAGACAAAAAAAATTATTCTGGTGAATATATAATATATATCATTCAATGAAAAATGAAATGATAAAAATGTACATTTAATACAAAATTCATAGAATGTTATTTAATCTCTTATATAAAAATCATAACCATCTTACTAATGTATTTAAAAATATTATTATTCTTTATAATATCTTATTAACATTAATTATGATCATTTATTACAAAGGTATTATATAGTTATTGTTTATAGTTATAACCAAAAGTCATAAAATTTTATTTGATTCATTCCAATTTTATCAAAGTCAATTTCAAAATATATCATTGATATGAAGTGTATAATTTAAAAAAAATTCACTATACTTGAATATAATATACCTAATGATTTATGTAGTTCTACTTTCATTACACAAGAGTATCAAATATAGTTTTGAATGATGTGTCAACAATGTTCTATTTTGGTGATTTTTAAAATTCTTTTGGTGATATGATAATAATAAATTAAATATAGATAATGTAACATCATAATATATTAAATATATAACAATATTTTTATAACATATTATTCATGTGACACTAATCTTAGATGACCCACCAAATATAGAACTATTATAACATCACTGTAAAATTGGAGGGTATAAATTGAATATAATAATATATGAAATATAGATATAAAAATTTCCTACAAGATATATATTTATTGTCAAATTATTAATTAATAAACACTATAATTTAAGAAATATCATTTCATTTTTCATATATATTTCTTCTTGAAAAATAAATTTCATTTATTTTAGAAAAAAATAATATAATTAATTTATATAATTTATAAGAAAGTAAATGGAAAAAATGTAAATAATTTTTTAAATAAACATATAGAAAATAATATTATTTGATGTTTAAATTTTTTTTTGTAAAAAAATATTGATTATTTAATTAATAGTGATATATTTAAATTTGTAAAATAAAATAATTTCTTTTCAAAAAATTAGGAAACTAAAAGTCACATTATGAATTTAATTTGATTTCATCTTACATAATAATTATCTACTTATACTTAATCCATTTAATTACAATTGAAAAATCTTAATACAATATTTTAATATATTTTTTTATGTTTTAAGACAAACATTCTTGTAATCTTTTTAAAAATGTATATTGTTTATCCATTTTAATTAAATAAAATAACCTTGAATGATAAAAAATTTAAATTTAATTTCTATACATTAGAGCTATAAATATAAAATAATAATAATAAAAATATAAATATTAATAATAGAGTGAATATAAAATTATATTTTTCTTAAAAATTATAATTATGGAAAAACTGTATCTTCATCATGTTTGTGGGTTTAATTTATAAATAAATCCTTTAAAATACGTGAATTTAATTGATAACAAGGTGTAATATTTGGAAAATTGATAAATTAAATACTATAATATGTTAAACTCAAATTTTTCAAAACAAAATAGTAAAACAGAAAAAAATGCTATCGTAATTATAGATCACACAAGGAATATATTATGTTAAACTAAAAATGTAAGGGTAATAATGACATAATTTCTAGTATGAAATATAAATTATAAAAATATTTTATTCTATAATTCTCAAAATATCCCATTTATGAGCATCATTCCCTATGAAGAAAATTTGAATAAACATTACATTGCACGAATTTCAAGCATGTCCTTTCTCCGACTCATAAAAAGGGAAACCACTATTCTATTTTATTCACCACATAAAATAAATTTTATTTTTTAAAATATCTATAAAAAATAATTTATTTAAATCCCCTTTTACCTAATATAATAATTGATTTGATGATCAATCTATTTCTATAAGGGTTTAGTTATAATCTTATTTGGGTGGTTCGATGAAAATGTATCGTTTGTAACTATGCAGTTTTTTTTTCTTATTACATGTCATGAAAATATTAATCAACCATATTGATATAATAACATATGTATCTCTCATATAATAATATTTTATTAAATTATATTAATAACCTATATCCTTCTTTTATTCTAACAAATGGGTAATTAAACCATCATTCGTGTGCATGTGGGACTATGACCTCATAAACCAATGTACTTAATTTTCCATCATCAAATATCATCGATGGTAATTGTAACATTTTAATTTTTTAAAAGTAAAAAAGATGTTTGATAGCATATAAGATATGCTACATCGATCTTAAATAGATAGATAATATTATTATTTAAATGGTTCTATTATAACATAGCTGTTAGAATGGGGAAAATAAACAAGATAATATTAATTATTAAATTATTCTTTATACATTATAAAAATTTATTTATTTGGATATTAATTTTTTATAAATGATGATAAAATTCTTTTTAAGATGAAAGGAAATATTTTCCAAAAAAACAATTAAAATGGGTCAATGTGTGTTTCATAGAAATAAAATAAGCTAATCACTCTTTTTGGATTATGTTAACGAACTATATATATAAAATATTAAATATAATTTAAAAAAAATTTCATATATTTTTCCTTTAGAACATATAAGAACAAATTCAATTAAATGAATAAAATATGTATATTTATTAAAAGACTTGTTTAGCTCCTTTTGATGGTACACCTACTTTAAATCCGGGATTACAAACATTTTTTTATTGTATTTAATAAATTAAAAATCTTTTTTTAAGATGGAATGTCGGAATTTTCTTTGATTCAAGTTTTTTTATTTTTTTGATAAATTTCATGATTTGGGAATATAAAAAAAATACTGAATTTTAATTGAAATATACTTTTAATCTAAAAATTTTATAGTGTAATGTTATATTTTCATATGGTTTTAAAGAATAATTTGTTAAAATGTATATCATTTAATATAATTTAGGTCATTATATTTAATTTAAAATATAATTTGGATATAATATCATTTTAATATTTCGATTTCTTTAATTTTAAAAACACATTATTTCATCTGATGTAAAGGAATATTTTTTAATTAATATCGACAACATCTATGAAAAGAATTATGAAAAATGGATTCCATATTTGATATCAAAAGATAATAATATATTTTATATGTCCATTAAAATTGGGGAAAATATGATTAGTAATTTTATTAATTATTATTCTCTTGGTTAATGGTAAATTGGATAATTATGAGTAAAAATAATATTAGATGTAATAGAAAATCACCATAAAAATTTTACAAGTTTGATTTGATTATATATTTTACACCAAACCCTTCATTGGTAATATTTTTTGGCTTCTTTAATAAAGGTTCAAGAAGTTAATCCTTTTTTAGTATTTCAATTTATGAAGAGTCAAATATGTCATACTAATGTTAATAATAATTATAACATTTTTAATATACCGTAATACAAAAAAATATATTCGAATATAAATTATCATTTGAAATGTAAAATTCTTAGTTTCATTAAGATAATTTCATATAAATATTTACGTAAAAAAATATTTAAATTAATGTATTTGACAATGATGAAGAAGTAATTATTTAATTAATGGGAATCTCAAATAAATGTTATTAAAAATATTACAATTAATTTAATTTGATTTTATTAATGTCATATATAAACAATACCTATAAATTAGAGAAATTATATATTTATGAATGGATTTGTTTCAAATATATCATTTTGTTCAAATATTTTAAAATTTCACGTAATGAATTTTATCAAAATTGACATCAATGGTTTTTTAAATATTTTATTATATTATAAAAAATACATCAAAAAACAAAATTCAGAAAATTAATATAAATCAATTTTAAAAAATCATAAATGGTCCATTAATTGTTCATTTTATATTTTATATTAATCAAGATAATTCTTATGAGGTAGAAAACATATGTTTTTAGTGTATGAGGTAAAGATATTAAATAAGGGTTAAAACCAAAATATAAGGGTATGAATATAACAGAAACCTGTCTAAAAAGTAATTCTTTGTAATGATATTGACACATTATAATCTTATATTCAAAATAAATCTCTTTTGATACATTTTTAAATGAAAATTAATTTATAATAATTTAATATTTCTTGATTTTTCAAAAAGTTTCCTCAACTCAATTATAAAAGGGATCCTCATCCCTCAATTCATCAAATAACACTGAGCTTTCAAGATTGACAAATACATAACCATTTTACCTCCCAACATACATGTCCATGTTATAGAGGTATATGTCTTCAAAAATATCATCTCTAGAAACAATAAAATGATATCAAAATGAAGTTCACCGAAGAATAAGTAATTGATTTACCAACTCACTAATGTTCAATTCTTCTTTTACTTCATCAAAATGTGTTGTTTCCATGAAAAATTTATAACTTCAATGTCATATAAATTATGATATGTTATTAATATAATTTTAAAACTATATTATATAATATAACCATCTTATGAAAACTGAAAGTATCGTACATGCGTAGGTCCAAATTATCATTTCCGCATAGTGGTGTAACTTTTTTCATCACCACTTTACTTGGATGAGATTAATAATTAAAATAATATATATATATATAGTTATTATGATGTGATACTGTTATTTTATAATTAACATACTATCCAATTCCATACCCTTTCACCATTATGGGAATGATACTGTCACTTGTGCAAACGTACTACCCACCATCTCCACGAATCTATGTGGATCGTTTTAAATGATAACCATTATAGAATGATTAAAAATGTATTTAATTAATAAATTGTATATATATGAAATTAATATAATTATTTATATGAAATAAATATATCATATTTATAATATGTAGAAACTAAACAAAATAACATGCATAGTAAAATAAAGTGGTTAACAACCAAAAATAATGGAAATAATGAAATATTATTATCAAAATTATACAATAGGGCAACATATAAAATCATAAATATGTATATAGTTCTAAAATAATTTAATAATGTTATTTAAACAATTTTAAATGTGTTTATATCACTCTTTAAGAATGGAAATTATAAGGTATGGGTTATTTCACAATCTCATTAATATTAAGAATTGTGTAAAATTTAAGTCTCTAATGAGGAAATTTAGTCTTACATGTCCATATATTTTAAAAATTATTTCTTAAAGGTTTTTTATATTATCCTAAAATAGTTTAAAATATTTTTACAATAATTCTATTTTAAAAAAATATTGGTTAAAGGTAATATCTTTGTCAGTTTCCAAACGAGGTACTTCATTACTTCTTCAAAAAAATATGAAAGGTGTATTTTTTTACTTATACAGGATAAATACAATTTCCCAACATCATGAATATTTGATGGTTTTAAGATTAGTTTCCATGTATAAAAGGTTAATTTCACTGAATATAATTTCATTACTATTTGAGTGCCTCTTTAAATTAATGATTTCAAATTTAAAAAATGGTATTTCTATTTTAATATAATTAAAAAAAATTATTGAATGTTTTATAATTTAGTTTTATAGTGGCTGTGAAATTTTAAAACCATTAAAAGTTTACCCTTACAGTAATCACATTCCATATTATTGTTTTTAATAAAAAAGTTTATATTGTTTATGTTTCACACCTTAAATATTATTTTCAAATTGGAAATTATTAGTTATGGGAGGGGCCTTATATATACCCTTGAAGCAATTGGTAAATCTCATTAGACAGACTAGTTTGGGCATTTTCCAAGTCCATAGCCTTTTATATATGGTTTCCTGGATGAATCATTCATGGGAGTCTTATTTTGTTCGGCATTATGCATTCCGTCATTATTAGATTAATTGTTGATACTCCAATTTATTTTCAATATCAAAAAACAAATATTATTATTTAAATTTAAATAATTGATTATAATTTATTTTTTGCATATTATGCTCAAAATAATGATTATGAATATTTTTTAAAAGTTGTTCACCTTGATTTAGTTTTTATACTTTTTTATTCGAGGTAGATACTATTATATGTTTACCCTTACATAGCATATGAGCTCTCCCATTTCAGATGATTTATTTTTTCAATGATTCTATGATGTATATTATGAATGGAAATCCTAGGAAAATATTGGATAATAATGGTGTTCTTATGGGAATCATAATATTGTATTTCGTAATTTCCATTTTAATTTATTTTTGAATAATTTTATTTTATTTTTTCCAAAACTACTAAATTGTTTGATCGATTGATATAAGACTACTTGTATCTCATACCAATATAATAATGTATCCACTAACACTAGGTAACTAGGGTAATGTTTTTTATAGTCTATAGTGGAGAAAATGTTGTAGAATCATTGTTAATTAGATTGTTTATAGATTAATACCCTATGATAGAATTAGGAAATACATCCAAATAAACTAAACTAATTATTGAGATTTTGGTTTCACCAAAATTGAAAATTTAGTTCATATGCTTTACTAGTCCTAATATTATAAATTTTTTCATACTGTTAATATCTAATCTAGTGTATGAAATTCTTTATAAATGGAACCTCGTTAATAGAATAAAACCCATTTCGATGCATGGAATCCATGTAGGTTATCAAAACTATGTGTGATAATGATTTTTGATCCAGATTAGAAACACATTATGATAAAATTATAATTGTACTAGGAAAACTAAAATAGGTTATAAGTAAATACCATACTTTTATAGATAATTCCGATTCAAATTGTGCAGAAAAATTTTGGACTGATTTATGAGAAAAAATCCATATCATTTAATGGGACTACAAATCCATTTCTAGCTGAGCGACACATAAGATCGTAAGAGATCAAATTTCACACATTTAAAAGTAATTAAATGTATATGGTATTCATGGTAGTAAATTGTCTCTTGGTAGATTCCAAAAATGGTTCCCATTGATTCAAAATGCAATGGAATAAGAAGAAATAAAAATTAATGAATGGAACAATTTTAAGGTAATTTTCTTAGAGCAATATTTTCCCTAAATGTAATGAGTACCTATAGAAAGGAATTATTTATGTTTGAGGAAAAAGGGGGATGAAACCTTTTTTATGTATAAAGAATACATTACATGATTAACAAAGCATGTTATAAAATACATATGTAACCCAATGAGTAATATTGATCATTTATTCGATACGTTAAAATAATTTCTCTCAAATGTAAAGGACATACAATAAATCACGTCATAAGAATATATTTATTTCTGTTCTATTAAAGAAAAATAATAAATTATCTCAGTATTATTACTCTATGGGGACATGAGAAAAGTAAATAGAAATGGAGGAAGATAAATATAAAGGTAGAAAAGGGAATGAAAGACTTTCTAACATTTGATGATTGTGAAAAGAAAAACCTCACAACAATCAATAAGGGGTTGTGAGTTTGTTAAATGTGTGGAGAGAATGATCACTAGGATCGTGATTTCATGGGAATTAATGAAGATGTAAATGGTCATCAAGTCACCTATATGGTGATATGGGCCACTACATAAACAAATTCCCAAAGCATCAAGCGAATATACAACAGAATTATCTACGGGGTCAATGTTACGGTTCGTCTTTTGATATATATGAAATGGAATGATGTTCATGAATTCATTTAAGGACACATGAAATTTATTTTATTCCAATACATTCATAACAATTTAAAAACATATATGTATTTTAGTTAAATAAATCACATTTAATGATTATAGATGATATTTTGAATGAGACTAAGGACTAGGAAAAGTGATTTATTGAAAAGATGATCTTTTTGAAAAATAAATTTGATTAATGAATAACATTTATTGGTAAAAGGAATGATATTTATATATTTCTATTAAATGATATTTAGTAATAAAAAGAAATTTTTTATATCCATCTCTTGGTGTATGTAATGATGTGAAAATTGATAGATGCACAGCCAGAGGATGATATTACACACAAAAAATGGAAATTAATCATGTAAGCTTATTATATCAAGTTCTTATTTAAATGATTCCTCCAACTATATGAAAAATATTTCTAAATAATAACATAACATGTTTAATTTTCATAATTTGAAATAAATGGCTATTTAACCCATCATAAACAATTTTTCCTTGTGATTGATAACATTCCCATGATTGTGATTTCTATCAGCCTCCATTGGAACTTGATATTTAGTTTTTTCTTCCATGATAAATTTAAAATATATGGTACCCTTGTATATGTTATCTCATGTGACCAATGTACTTCCCTTTCTTTATTTTAAATTATATGTTTGAATAATCCTTTGTCAATGTGAGATTGTCAAAAAGGTTTTTAAGAAATTCAAACACCTTGTTTTCTATCCCCAGGTCAAATTATGAGGATGAAAATTATTAATTGTGTGGGGGAGAATATAATATCCTGATTTCTTGAAAATAAACACCATGTTCAACAACATACATGGTATACCACATCGAGCTTAAATGAAAAAATAAATATTATTAGTTATATATTACCATTATAATGTTTATACTATAATGGTGATAATGAGAACTATTATCCTAATTATAAAAATATTGGATATAAATTTAAATATTTTTAATTATTTTGTGATCAATTATTTATAAATGGATAAAATAATCATTTTAATATAAATGGAAATAGTTTTTCTAACAAATGATTTAAATGCGGAATGCTATGTTTTATATAGATAAAATAAAAAAAATCACACTTTTTTGGATTATATTAATGATATATATATAATATATTAAACATATTATTAAATATTTATTGTATTTATTTTTTAGAAATTATATAATAATGAATCTAATTTTATTAATAAAAGAAGCATTTTTATAAAAAGACGGTTTTACCCCCTTCTGATGAAGCACATTTTTTAAATATAATTTAAATAATTAATAAACTGAATTAGATTAAATAATATTATTAATTTAGATAAGGATGTCAAAATGTACATTGATTGTTTTTTTGGTAATTTATTATTAGTTTCATGTTTTGGAGAATAATAATAAATAATGATTTTTAATTAAAATCTATATTTTTGTTCTAACATGTTTGTAGTGATAGAATATATTTTTAATTTTTTTAAAAATATAATTAAATTAATTTTATATATACAATTCCAATTTAGTTAATTATAATCAACTTTATAGTGAATTGTTATATAAAACATTTCAATCTTTCAATAACTTTTACTTTAAAAACATGTTGTTACATCCTGCCTATAGGGTTGATTTTTAACTAATATTGGAAACTAATATTAATTTAAATATGAATAATTGTAAACATATTTTTGAGAATATAGACATAATTTAAAAAAAAATTCCCTACTAAATTTTTTAAATTTAAACAGTAACATAATAAAATTTTATTAACACTGTTATTGGAAAATCGGTTAATTAAGGGTAAAAATATTATTAAAAATATTTAGAAATTACACGGTTTCATGTCATAATTATATTTTATGACTTATGTTTTACCGAAATAATCATTTGACTATGTTTATACCCTTTCTGAGCCACATGGATGATTTTAAGGTATTTATAGTATTTCATTTTAGGAAATGTCAAATTTATCACACTCGTGTTTCTAATATGTATTACATTTTTAATGTATGGTCATTATGAAAATATCATCAAATATAAAAAATAATTTCAAATATAAAATTTGTATCTTCATCATGATAATTAATTTGTGAATTTTTAGAGAATTGGAACTTAAATTTAAGTATTTTATATTTTCAATTCATTAGTTGTTAAATAAATACACATATCAATAAAATATTATTAAACATATTAAAATTATTTTTTTTGATATTTTTAATGTAATAGGAATATTTTCTTGATGAACAATTCGTATCTAGATTTTTTTTGATTTTTTTGTTTGAATATATCATGTTTTTATAATAATTGGAGAATTTCATGTAATGTATAGTTTAAAATTGACATTAAATATATATAAAAATAAAGAATATTTTATTAAATCATATAAAATTATTAATAATTTTAAATTTTGTAAACATATTGGTGTCAGTTTAAAAATATCATCAATTATACATTTATAGAACTTTTGGAATTTTAGAATAATTATATATAACTTGTAAGAGTAAAACACATGTTTTCCCTATAAGAGTTATGGTGATTAAATAATGGACAAAGACCAAGTTTTAAGTAAAATAGTATTATAAAAGAATTTATAAATATTATTTTCCTATAGTATTATAACCAATTCGAACATTATATTCTAAAAGAATCATATTTATCTATTTTAAAATGATTATTTGTTTATAATAATTTAGTATTATTGGATTTTCCAAAAGTACACCCTCCAAAATTTAAAAAGGAAACATCTGCCCCCACATACACACACCAAATTGAGCCTTAAAGCTTAACTAATACCATACCATTTCACCTCCCAAAAACATTAGCAATGTTCTGGAGGTCATGGTTTTTAAAAAACAAACACCAAATCTATTATGAAGAAATCTAATGGAAGTCCTCCACAGAAGATGTAATTGTTTTACCAGCTCATTCATGTTTATATCCACTTCTACTTCATCATAATGTGTTGTTTCCATGATAATGTATATCATCTTATACATGATGATATGTTATTATGACTATTCAATAACCAGAGTCTTTTATTTATCAATCAAATTAATGATGAAATCACCACACATATGTACATATAGATTTCTGTCTCCACACTATAGTGTAATTTGTTTTTCATATCATCATTACATGGATGGTTTTAATATCAAAAAACACATATATATAGTACTTATTAAATGAAATTTACTTTATAAAGTTAATGTTCCATCAAAGTTCATACCCTTTCACCATTATGTGAATTATACAATCTCTCATATGTATGTATGTCCTACAATCTCTAAGATGCAATGTGATCAGTTTTTCATGTTAACTATTCATTTAGAATTATTATAATGTATATAATGAAATAATATGATATATATGGTAATAATACATATTTAGAGATGAATGAAATATATCTTATTCAAAAGAAACATGACATACATGAAAAACCATGCATAAGAAAATGAAGCAGTTAATGTCTGATATTGTCGTAATAAAGTAATATTATTAACAAAGTGAAATAAAGAGATCATATACGATATCATAAATATTGATATGGTTTCTGTTTTGATATAAAATAAAAACATAATTTAATCAGTTATACAAGACATTAAATCATTTTCAACTAATGTAATAAACATGGTAGTAGTTATTTCACAATCTCATTATAATATATGCTTGTTTAAAGTTTAAGTCACCAGAGGAGACAATTTTTCTTCCATGTCCACATTTTTTTAAAAAAAAATCAAAAACTATTTTTCTATTATCTTAAAAAATTAATTTATTTTAATCCATGTTTTAATTTATATAAAACTGTTTTAAATGAATCTTTTATTATTTCTCAAAATGTGGTACATAATGAATTTATCAACAATAATACGAGAATTTTGTTTTTTAACTTATACAAATGCATATAATTTCCCACATTAATGAATTCTTAACGTTTTTAAACATCCATCCCAAGTTTAAATGGTTATATTCAATGAAAATATAATTTTTATAAATGCTCATAATTTTAAATAAATGATTTAAATGTAAAAGTGTGTTTCTATAAACAAATTCAATGATTTTATTTTATAATTTTCATCTATGCCATAATACTCAGATAAATAATATTATTAACTGAGTTATTACACTTATGATATCAATTACCATATTTCTATCAACTTATTTATGATTCATTTTGATGATGGATGTGTTATATTGACATCATTCATTATTTATGAATAATGTACTCAAATTTCATATTCCAGTTTTCTATATGTGTGTTTATATTATTCATTATACACTCCATTATTATGATGAATTAATTAAAAATGATATTTGTTTGAAATGGACTATTATAGTACATCGATGCATCGGTACTCTTCAGGAGACCAACCACGTTCTGTATTAGATGATGCATTACCCATCATTGTATGGTGTCTTCGTTGAAGCCATGACTGTATGTTTATGTTGTCCAAGATTATGAATTCTTACATTATGAGATTATTAATTGATATTCTATATGATTTTTTAATTATAAGAATATACATTTGATTATTTATATGGAATTATTTCATTATCATTTATTTTTTTCCATCTTTTTCTCAAGATCATGATTAAATTGCTTGGGTTTCAGTTATTACCATTTCAATAACGTTTATGATTATTTATTAATAATTGCTTCCATTTCACATATATCAACACTAAGAATATGAAAAAACCTATTTCTTATGATTTATTTTTCTAGAGACTCTATGGTGTATATTGTTATTTGAATTCTGGGATAATCATGAATAATTTAGTTCTTAAATGAATCATTATGTTCACTACTAGAAAATCATGCTATAGACAAAAACATATAGACATGGTTTTAGAATAATGTGGATGCATGTATTTATATAAATATTATATCCATTGTTTTATATAACAATCTCTATAGCAATCACCTATAAAAAATGTTTTCTTTAGAATTTTCTATATGTAGTTTTTTCAAACGCTGTAGCCGCAGTTCTCCAAAACTCTGATTGTGTCCTATACCTATAGCCATAGTTTTCATGGAATTTTATGTATAGGTTTCTAGAATCTATATCAACTGTTTTGAAGGAACCAATGTAATATTTTTGTTCTGAAGACTATGGACATAGTTTTCATAGAACCATGGCTTCAAGCTATTTTTTTAGGTTATAAACATAGTTTTTATATAATTTTTGCAATATATTTCACATATATCTACAGCTTAACTAAAATTATTATACATGAGGTTTTTTAGGTTATATCCATGTTTTTCATAGATATAAGGTTATATACTTTACATTTACACATTTTTTAGATATACATTGTTATAGGTTTCCCTCATAATAATGGTAAAAACAATTTACTCATGAATTTTTTGGGAAAACCTATTTCCATTGGTATTCTTCCTATTGCCCCAAAATTTAAAGATATAGAAAAAAATCTATATAGGAACTGTAATTTTTTATGTGGTGTAGTGATAAGGTGAATGGATAAATTTTGTTTATGTTTGTAGATCAAATTCCACTTATTGAAATTTATTTTACACATATAACCACAATTTACAAGGGATATAGTCATGGTTTTCCAATGTGGAAGAAGACCCCTTAGTCATTTTTTAAATTGTGGGTATATTCCTATATACACAATAGAAACTCTGGAGGGAAGCTTCTATAGTATCGATGTCCATGGATATAGGTGTTATTCTAAAAGTTTTAACCATTCAAATAATTCATTAGAACCATGCCTATAGATTTTTTTATCCACACCAATAGGAGCCCCGATACATTGAAACCACATATTTAGATTATAGACTCATTTTTCACAACTAAATCCATGGTTTTTTACTAGGGAAATAGAATTTTATTTCTAATTATTGTTTCATTTCATAATTTTAATTGTAATTTATATTTCATGTGTGTATCTATTTTTTCACAACTACAAAATTGAATTATTAATTGGGATGTGATTCCTTGTAACCTGTGCCAATGAAATTATGTAACCATCAACTCTAAGAAATTGGGGTTTGATTTATTACAGTTTATATCAGCGAAAGTAAAATTTAAACCATTTTAACTATATTTATTATAAAACCCCTATGATTGAATTTGGAAATATAACCAATTAAAAATAAATTCTATTTTGATATTAATTATACCAAACATTTTAAATTTAGGTTATGTAGTTCACTTTTGTATAGATTATGTATTATCATTCATAATTTTGAGATCTAAACTATTGTATCCCACTTTTATTGAAATGGAACCTACTATAATTAATGGAAATAATATCAACATATGTAATCCATGTAGGTATTACCCTGATATGAATGATAATGATGTCATAGATGGTGCAGAAATTGGTGCTGAATAAATAATAATCATAATGGGAAAACTGAAATAGTTTATGAACAATAACCTTACCTACATGGACCATCCATATCCACATCATTGAGGAACAATGTTAGACCGATTAATAATAAACCTACATCATTAAATAGGACTACAAATCCATTGGTAGCTGAGTAATAGATAATTAATTTATAAAATACATTTATTACATTGGGATGAAACAAAATTGAGAATGTTTCAATGGTAGTTTATCATTTCATGGGATTTTTGGATCAATGGTGTTCATTGATTCAAAACAAATACTAGGAATGAGAATTGGAAAAAATTGAATTGAGGAATTTTAAGGATAAATTATTAGAAAACTAATTTCTTCATGAACAATGTGTATTTATTAAGAGTATATTTTTGAGTCCAAAACAAAATTATTATGAGAGTGTTTCTATGTATGAATCCATTGGTGTATGATTTGGACAGAATATTTTCGGATACCCGTGTAACACCAAAAGTATGATTGATCTTTTCTTAGAGGGGATAAATCAATTTCTCCAAAACCATTGGTGTCTTAAACATTGTAATCCTATTAAGATATAGTATCATATGCTATCAAGATAGAGAAATAATTCCCTATTTATTTTTATGGGAAGGTAAAATAGGAGAAGAACAGAATGATAGATCAAGTGACACATAAGTATAAAATGGGGACTATGTATTTTCCTATATTTGATAATTGTGGAAAAAAAACATTATAATTCAAAAAAGGGAATGATATTTTTTAAAAGTGTATCGAGAAAGGCCTCCAAAATCATGACTATAAGGAAATATAATAACTTCAAATTTTCAATTTATTAACTGTAAGGAAATGGGACATTATAGAAATGAATTTCCAAAAGCATCAACATAATATTCATCAGAAGAAGCAATGGGATCACGATCAATATTATATTATTGATATAGTATAAACTAAATAATTTGTTCATTTATTTTTTGGATCAGTGAAATATATTTTAGGAAAAAATAATTACATTAGTTACTAATAAAATAATTTTTGTAATAAAAAACATATTATATAAGGAAGAGACCATATATTTAGTGGTATCGATGGACATGAATATTGAATTAGATGAATCTTGATATTTTGGATAAATATACATGATTCAGTCATAATATTTACTGGTTGAAGAAAATATCTATGGATCGTTCATTAAAAGTGATTTTGGAATAAATTTCAATATGAAATATCCATCACTTTGTGTATGAAATCAACTGAAAATACATAAAATCACAACTAAAATAAAAATTTATACTGATGACATGAAAAAGTTATACAGTATGTTCATTATCTCACGCTCATTTCTTGAGGACTCCCTTTTGACTATGGAAAATATTTTGAAACAAAAATGTAATCCATTTTTTTGTTACTATAAAATAAATATTCCATTTAACCTATAAAAAATTTATGGATTCTTGATTTCTATATTTTTCCTGAAAATGTTATTTATCACTATCCATCAGAACTTAATTATTAATTTTCTCTTCTATTTCAATGTTTTCTTACATGGAACCATAATATGTGTAATCTCATAAGAAATTTATACCCCTTTCATTATTTTAAGGTTCATGTTTCATTAATCCTTATATCGAAATGGGATTTCCAAAATAGAATTTTGAAAAACCAAACACCTAGTTTTCAAAATAAATTTTCAATTATTTCGGTGAAAGATAGCTATTTGGTTACAATTTAATATCCTGTGTTTTTTAAAGGAAACACTATGTTTGATATCGTAAATGATGGGCCCCGTCGAGCATAAACAAAAATATAAACAATAGTATTTCTCCTTTACCATTTTAGCCTACACATTAAAATTATGATAATTAATAAAATAATCTAAATAATGAAAATACTTTTAAATATTAAAAAATAATGAGTTATTCGGTGACTAATCATTTATAAACTAAGATAAAACCCATTTAGAAATGAAATGAAATCTTTTTCAAAAATAATATTTAATTAAATAAATGTGTGTTTATAGTAATAAAATAAACAAATAACAATTTTTTGAATATATTAATGATAGATATATATAAAATATATTCATCATAATTTATAACAGTCATCCTATGTGTTTTCCATAAAACATATAAGAACAAATCAAATTTTATACATACAAATTGTATTTTAATAAAAATATATTTTTATTTCCTGTGTTGGTGAAATTTATTTAAATATAGACTTTCACTAATTAATTAATTTTATATTATATTAAAAACATCTTATATTATTTTGGGATCTCAAAAATTTACTTTTATTGATTTTTGTTTAATTTTTTTTAAATGTTTCATGTATTGTTGTGTTCTAAAAAAATAATTTCAACTAAAAGCATATTTTTCATCAGAAAATTTTTTACTGATAACTAATATTTTTTATTTTACTAGATGTTTAATTAAATCAATATTAAATAATTTAATAAATTTTGGGTAATTATAATCAATTTAACATTGATTTTTGATATAAAAACATTTTTCCTTTTGAACACTTTTACATTTAAAACACGTTGTTTTATCAAATATAGAGGATTAATTTAAAATTAATTTTTCAACATCCATGAAAAAAATTATTAAAAATGGATTCGAATTTTCTAATCACAAGTTCTAAATTTAGTAAATAGGTTCATTTTATTTTTAACAACATGAATAATAACTTTTGTAATTTTTTTTCATGGTTAAGGGTAAATCAGGTAACTAAGATAAAAAATAATACACAAAATAATAGAAAATTACTAGAATAGTTATCCTAATGTTAAAGGATATGTATTTTTAAACCAAGTTTGTCTTTGGCATGATTTTATGGCCTTTTTGAGCCAGTTGGACGAATTTATTCATTTATTGAACTTTATTTTGTGAAAAATCAAATATGTCATACTCGTGCTTGTAATAAAATTTAAAATTTAAATTTAAATTACTTTTACAATATTTTATAATATAAATACTCATTTTAAATATAATTTTTTTATATTTATCATGAAATTTTTTTATAATAAATTTTGATAATAAATTATTAAATTGAAGGCTTTGATAGTGATAATGTGGTAATTGTTTAATTAATTTACTTATTAATTTAATGTTAAAATAAATATCCACATACATTTAATTTAATATTTAATAATTTCATCCATGAATTTGATAGATTACATAGATGTATTAGAAATGTTTTAGATTGTTTTTTCTAATATATAATGTTGTTATGTTATTTTTGAAAATTCAAATAATGAATAGAAGGAAAATTGACCATAATGTTATTTTAAAACAAATAATATTATATTAATTGATATAAAATTTATAAAAATATAAATTTGAAAATATTTATGAGGACCATGACTAAAACAACATCAATTATAAATTAATGGTTCTTTTTACATTTTAGAATTAATATAATAAAATAAGTAGAACCAACACATGCAGTCAAGGTAAGAATTAAACATATTAAATATTGGTTAATAAAAAAGTTAGGGGTAATAATATGACCTCAAAATGTATATAAATTATGTGATGTGATGATTTAGACCAATAATCAGCCTCATTTTTAAATAACTGACACATAAAAATTTGGAAAAGAAAATTATCTTATATTAATATATTATTTTAAAAGTTCCCCTAACATAAATATAAAAGTAAACCCCCTTTCTCACATATTCACACCCCATTTAGCATTATATCTCAAACAATATTAGACCATTTCTCCTAAAAAATCCATTTATTTGATCTAGTGGTTTCAATCATCTAAAACAACCACCTGTTGATCCCTTAAGAATTGATATAAATTATGTCCATTAATGAAGAGGTAATTGTTTTACCAACTCATTCATGTTCTTTTCTTTTATAGTTCTTGTTTTTGAATTGATTTGATGATAATGTAATTAATATATTATTATCTATATGATGATATATGATTGATATTAGGGGAAAACAAAAATTCCTAATTTATCCATCAATTGAAAAATAGAAGTGTCATGTGTGCGTACGTGGTACATACTATATTCACATTATAGTGTTTTTTTTTTCATCCCCACATTACATGGATGTGTATAATGATTTAAATTAGGGATATATTGAGTACATATGATATTATATTGATTATATATAATTAATATACCATTTAATTCTTTACCCTTTCAACATTAATGGAATGATACCATTGATCATGTGTATATACCGCCCACTTTCTCCATAATGTGATGTGATTCATTTTCCATGTTAACCATTCAGGAATTAATTTTATATTTTAAATAAATATGATATAAATGAACTGAATATCATAACAGAGATGAAAAAATTATATTCTTTAAAAAAAAGTCATATATGACAAAACTACATAGGAAAATGAAGCATCTAACACCCAAAACAAGGGTAATAAGGAAATGTTATTAACAATATTTTATAAAAAGATCATAAATGATATCATAAATATTTTTATGAATCTAGCATAAATTAATAGCATTATTAAACCATTATAACTAATTTTTAATATCTCTCAGCTAACTAAATGTTCATGAAAATGTTTATTACATAATCAAATTATTATTTAGGATTGTTTTTTGTCAAAGTTTTAGTGGGGGAAATTTTTCTTCAGTTTCTATGTTTTATAAAAATTATTTAAATAAATTTTAAACTATTATCCTAAAAAGTTTTTAATCCATTTCACACATGTTTTAGTATTATATAATCTTGAATAAAATTTATCCATTTTTCATTTTCCAAATAAGGTACATTATAAATTTTTCAAAAAATTTACGGAAGTAACTTTGTTTACTTATTTAGAATGAAATTAATTTCCCACTTTCATGTTGCAATAATTTTTTAAATATAAATTACAAGTATATAATTTTAATTTTATATGAAAATATTCTCTTTTCAAAATGATTGGAATTTTAATAAAATTATTTAAAATTAAAAGTGTTTTTTGAAAAAAAAATCATATGTTTTTAATAGTATTTTAATCTATTTCAACATCCAATGTTTAATATTATGTTTAATTTAGTATTATATCTTATTATATATTCTACTATACTATATTTCATGTGATATGATTCAATTTTAATATATATGTTATATTTTGATACAATTACATGTTTATCATAAAAGTAATCACATTTAATATGAATGGTTTTAATAAGAATGGTTATATTGGTTTTGATTCAACCAATTCATTTATGGAATTTATTTGACATAGTAAGTAATGGGTGGGTCCTATTATATCCCCTTGATGCATTAGTGGGTCACATGAGACCAAATATTCAGGGTATTTCCTATAGCCTTGATCAATTGATTATTATGTCTTAGCCGAAGCCTTGAGTGTATGTTTATGATTTCAAACACTATGCATTCCCTCATTATGAGATTCATTTTTGATATTTCAGGTTATTTTTCTATTAGTATAATATAACTGTGATTATTTAGATAAAATTGTTTTATTATCATTTATTTTCTCTGTATTATATTTAATAACACGATTAATCAAATTTTGTTTCATTTTTTCTCATTGAATTAATTTTTATTCTTATTTATTAATGATATATTTTGTATTATTCTTACCATTACTAATCATCATGTCTCACCCCATTCTTTTGATTTATTTTTTCCAAGATACCATGTTTAATATTATAAGCAATATAATGAAATATTATTAAATATTAATAGTGTTATTAATTGAATTATTATATTTTATTTTTCAATTTGAATTGTAATGTATGTCTCTTTTATATATCATTTTTTATAAAACTACTATTTTTTTGTCATTTGGGATGTGATTCTATATATACAGGGCTAATTTATTAATGTAACCACCATCTCAAGGCAATTGGGGTCAAGGATTTTAAATGAAAAAATGATAGAATTAATATTTATATGTGATATTAAGGACATATTTATCAATCCCAATATATAATATATAATTTAATTTTTACATTTCCATTCATATAAAAATTTTAACATTGTTAATGCTTACGTGCAGACTACTACCTCTAAAAAACAATATTATTCATTTTTCATCACCACATCCCATATATGACATATAAAATAACAATTAAATTGGTAATATATTATTTATGGTACATATATAATTCATTAATGATAAAATAATACATAACTTATAACTACAAAAATACTTGAAAATATAAAAAATTAATCTTTTATACATTCCACTTACCATCTCCAAGACCATAACACAGTTAATTCTTAATAAGAATCTCTCAAAAATTGTTTTAAATGTATAATTAACATATAAAAATTAGAATTATTTCATTATTATTATAATGGATATTATTGAATAATGAACTATTTGGCATAGTCAACATAAAAAAATCCTTTTTGACATAAAATATAAATATAGTCAAATTTTTTTATGTGAACATAAATCATTAACTAATTATGTGTATCCAAATAAGAGATAAATTAAAAGGAATAATACACATCAAATTATTATTATTTCTAAATAATTAACATATTTTTTTATTTGGGATTATGTAATTTAAACTACAAGGTATGGACTCAAAGTAATAGTCACTTTAACATAAAACCTCATTCGTAAGTTTTGAAGATTATTTTGTAATTCTCTCTCTTCCATGTCATTTCTATTAAAAATTACATAAGAAAACTTTAATTGATTCATACATATATGTTAATTCCCTTTTTCAACATATTTCACTTAATTTATATGGTTTTTTAAAAAATGAATATTTTTATGGTTTTACCAAATGTGGGTTTTTAAAATATCCCCTTAAATTTTACCATTAACTATTTTTCTTCCATGTCGATAATTTTAGAAATTTTTTATTACTGTTTTTACAAGGAAATAAATTATATTAATGGAAATTTTATTTCAAATTATACATTACGTTATATGTTGTAAAATAGGAATCTTTTAATGGAATATTTTACTTTCATTTTAAATGTCAAAAGGAATGTTTGATTTTTAATATATACAGTGGAAACAAATATTCCCACCACTATAATCATTATTTGATGATTGGATTACATTAAAAGATATTATTTTTTTATCCAAAGAAAAACCATATAAAAATATAGTTATTTGTTATAAAAAATGAGTTCTTAAATGAAACAAAATAGTTATATTTTTAAGGGAATCATTATATGGTTTAGAAAGAGTACTTTAGTGTTTAATGATGAAAAAATGAATGTTTAAGTCCTTTTTTCATATAAATGCTCTTTGAAATTATTCATATATTTTTTTGTGACTGAGTAATGATTAAGTGTAATCTTGATATTCTATATAAAATTGTCTCTCCGAAATAGAAAGAATATGCATTGGGTAATGCTTATATACATTAGAGAATTATATATGAATCTTTCTTATATGGTTATTCCAATTTCTAAGGCTTATTAATGGATTCTCTAATTGTTATATTAATATTATTTTTTAAGTTAACTAAATGAATTTTATAGATTTCTATTTAGTTTAAATTAAAATTAGTTTTTTTGAAAAGGTAAGATAAATCATCTTTTTAGAATAATTATGATGCGCTTTTTTTGTAAAAATGTATGTTTTGAGAAATGGTTATCCATTGGATTTTTTTCTCTAGACTAATGTATTTTAGCTTTTTATATTTGATTAATTTTAATTTCATTCTCATCCTATCTTTTTAAATTTATTTACATGGGATTTAAGGATGGGTAAAGAAAAAGATGATGTCATGTAAAAAGTCGTGAGGATTTTAATGATTTAAAAAACATTTATTTTAATTGTTTTATATTTTGGTGAAATTTAATATAAAAAAAAGTTTCCACTATGTCATATATTTTGGGGTAATATATTATTTTTGAAAAAATTCATTAAAAAATCCAAGAAACATCTTAAAATTTAAATAATTGATATCATGACATAAAAACAAGGTTTTATAATGATTAATGTAGTAACCTTACCCCAATTGTCATGGAGCCAGTGTTTTATATGAATTACATTGAAATTATTTAGAAGAATAAATTATTAGTGGACCGAGAGTCTAACAACCATGATAAACTAGATACATAAATTAAAATATTATTACAAATGGCTACACAAATTAGGATATATTTTTTCCTTGTTTCTAAAAATTATTTTAGAATAACATTATTCCATATATTATATCCCTACATATCTTTTATAAAATTCTTCTTGGATTCATAGGGATGGAAACATAACTATTGTGAGCTCAAATTTTTAATAATGGTAAAATATAGTGAAGGAAATAGTGAATCAATGAGAGTAATAACTATGGCATGGTAAATAATTAAACATTTATAGCATGTAATAAAAAAATTAAGAAGGAATTGAAAAAAAATTGTAATGTAATAAATGGAAACAAATTCCTTTAAAATTATTAGAAAACGAAACATTAATATATAATGTAATGAAACTAAAACACATTTCATTTAATAAATGAATTGAAACTAAAATGTAATAATAGATATACCAACACAATATTTCATGGGTGAATAATAACTAAAAATAAATGTGGTAAATTATTTCATAATGGATGTCATAGAAGAGAACATGAAAAAATATACCTTCAATACCTTTTAGTAGAAGGATTAAATAATTCTGATTTAAAAAACTAACTTTTCTCATGAGAAGCATTCGATGAATCAAGGAGTTATGTTAAGTCCATGATGCACTAGTCATTTCTTGTCCAAGACATTCCATGTATTTAATATCCAAAATAATTCATATCCCTTATCAAAAAACTATAATGAATGAAAAATATGTAATTAGAAATACTTCCCAATAAAATATAATTACTTTCAAAGTATATAATGTGTGTAAAATGAAATATAGTTTAGGCATATAAATATCCATGATAAATGAAATGAATAATTTATGGTAAATTAAATGTTCATTGATGATAAGATATTTAATATATCAGGGGGACTAAAAAATAAGTCAAGGAAGTGAATGTGAATACAATCCTTGCCCAAATCATCTACTATTCATAAGAACAAAAAGGATGGTATCAATAATACATATTTAAAGTGAAGTAAAATTATGGGTTATTGTCATTAGTAAAATATAAATATTCCTTCAAAAACCTTCTTGAGGAAAATATCATTTTTTTTAACAATTTAAACAAATTCTTAAAAATAAATATTAATAATAAAAATCTTACAAAATAACCCCTTAAAACATTCAAATTAATATTTTATGGAATAATAGAACATAATTGTATACATGATGTATGAGGTAAAATAAATAAATTTTAATCGTAAAAGGGATAGAAAAATTAATTTTATGGATAGAGACAATAATATTCCATAAAAAATTATTAAATGACAAAAACATTAAAACTATATTCCAAAAATCATTTTAAAATATCTTTTAAAACATTTAAATACACTTTTTTTTAAAGATAACATATTATCCGACAAAAGGGAGAATTGGAGTTGGGTTTTCTAAAAATAATTTTTATAAACATCTTCACTAAAAAAGAGTACAAAAATTATATTAATACTTGAAATAGGTCAGGAATAAGAACATGATTGGATTAAAAATGTTTTATTGAAGAATTTTTATTTAATTTACACTAATAGAAACAAATTATAAATGAAATTATTAATGTGGAACATATTATTTACATATTCCAAAGTGTCCCAAACCACTTCCAAACATTATAAATCATAAACCTCACGAAAGAATGAAATTTAATGTATGTTTTAAATACAATGAATAGAAATGATTAATGATATAATATATCAAAAGGTTTTTTTGATATACCAAAAAAATATGAATGTGGTAAAACTTCTATTTATCTCATGAAAGTTAAAAATTGAGTTAAAAATACATTACCTTTAGTGTGACATTTTTCATGTTCCATTATGTTCCTGAATAAAAAAAATATATTAATTATTTACATACCATAAATTTTTTTTCATATGTATCATATATTTTATATCATTTATTTATATTTTCATTAAATGTAAAAAAACATTAAGCCTTCATTTGGTGTGTCATGACTCACTCCCTCCAAAGATACCCCCCATGAGCTGGCCATGAAGAGTATGAGATAATTACCGCTGAGTCCCCCCTCCAGCAGGCCCTGAATTGGTGAATGTTTCCAATAATGTAAAATATGATAGTATGATAGGCATTAACCTATTCATGAAAACATGGTTGGTATATAAGATGGATCATTCAAAATGAAACACCAGGACATAACATAAAAAGATATTAAAAAACCATCCCAGATGCCTGAGTAAAATAGAACACATTCAAAAAATGTCTAAATGAATAATAGAAAATATAATGCTACGAAGAAACCCAAAAATTGGCGCAATCTGGGATGGTAAACTCTAGAATAGTCCATAAAATCCTCATGGAAACCTGAAAATAGTTTTATATATGCAGTGTGAACATATATGTATACTCATTAGTGAATCCAAATTCTCACAAGCACTTGTGAACGATGAATACTAATAGACCCATGAGAAAGCAACAAAACCAAATAGATCCTAAGATAGTATTCTAATCATCCCAACCTCCCTATGGAACACCCCCATAATAACACAAGTAATGTAATATTATATAGAGCACATCGATAATAAGGTATCCAACATCACTTTCCCATTGGTTTTTCCACTCTTTCCCAGTTTAGAACATCTCAGTACACCAATTCATTAGACATATCATAGCACATCCCACATGCACACACCTATGCCAAAAACAACATCACAACCCTCCCAAGCACACCTATTCTTCATAACACATCCCACCCTCACACACTTGGTCCTCACAACACATAAAATCACATATTGATGACACCTATTAAATAGATAACATCTTATCCCAAAAGACACCTAGGAATGCACAAACCAACTCACCTACAAACACATAGTCTATCACAACTCTCTCAATGACACACAACCCATAATAATCAAATTTTTAGGAAACTAACATACCTCCATTCATCACATCGTGTGTCATACATACCTCATCTAGAATATATATTGGTAATGAGAAGGTACCCATCCATTTGTACTCTTCACCAGATATTGGGAAAGACACCCTCCCCCAGGACTATGGGGGTGTTTGGCACATAGTGCAAAACTAGGATGGGGTCTGAAATAAAATCCCAAGGAACACACTAGTATATAAATATATAATACAAAAACACTCAAACCCAACCTATGGGTTCTCTTAAAAGACAATAAATCGCAGCACCATCACCTTTTATTACTCCCTCTAAGTGTACAACACCACACATCAATCCATAGAACCCATTACACATTCCCATCCAATTTATTTAACCATTCACATACATTATTAATCAATTAATTTAAGCATTCCATCACTACTAGGGAAGCTAATATTCATAACACACAATAGGAAACACATTAAAAAACTTTCTAGTGGTGAAAATCACAGTAAATTAACGTACTTTGCAATAAGGAGACACTGTTCCATTACCTCTATGATTAACCCAAATTCATGGAATAATAGATATTGATATATAGGTACTGTATGAATTTCTCTATGTATTGTCAATGGGGATGAAAACAAACTATCCACTACCATCATACTTCAATTACATCCCTCCCAATCCATCCATTTATCCTTGACAACCCCAAACTCACAACATTATCCAAAAACATGTTTAACCACAACCACATTCACAACACCGATACAAAACTACACCACACCTAGATCACCATGTTAGAAAAACAATCCATATATGAACAATTGTTCCGATGACCACATCCCCCCATGAACCAAAGAAAACATATTCATATTTAAAAATAAATTCCTTCTTAAATTCCTCTTGCTAATTCAGGGGTTATCACAAAGTAGTTTATTTCTAGGGAAACTATTTATTAACTGATACTATATGTTTAATTATTTCATAAAATAACCATTTAATAAGAAGAATGAAATTAAACCAGTTCAAAAACCATATTGTGTTAAAATTTGGACCTTAATAGATATTATTTTTTATCGTTAATTATCCCATACAAATCGAAATATTATCTAAAATTAAATAACAATTTAAAAGCATGAATATGTTTTCATATCCCCTTGTATATTGTCCTAAAATAGGTTTAGTTATCTTTATTTATTTGAATTTGACCATATTCATAGAGAAAAAATTTATATACCCATCCCACATGATGAAAAATTATGAAATATAAATGAAAACCTACTTAGAATAAAATATTATCGACACCTCATGGTTGTACAGAACAACATGTGAACATGTAGTCGGAAAAACACTAGGGGAAACATGGAGAAAACTTATAACAGCTTATTGGATTCCTAAGGAAATAAGGTTTCTTGTAATCTTGTACCAATAGTAAGAAATTATGTACAATGGGGGAAATGGTATCTCAGATTTTTTGAATTCTATATTGGATATGAGGTTTATATTTATTTTTAATTTTCCAATAAATAATGATCTAACCTACACCATTTGTGATTGCAATATATAGATGCTATATTTTTAGAAAGTCATATAAATAATTTATAGACAAAAAAATGACTTAAAAACAACAAAAATGATCAATTCAAATTATTTTTAGATAATAAAATACACGAAAATGGAAAAACTGTAAAACAATTATTGAAAAATAGAAAATGGTTGGAAATGTATCCCCATTGAGAGAATCTCACCATTTGGAATGTACTTACATTAGAAAAGTTTCATCATTAGAAGTGGATAACCATTGGAATGTTTGACCAATGGAAATGTCTCTCAAGTGGAAATATCTCACCATTGGAAATGTATCACCATTAGAATGATTCCCCATTGGAAAAAATAAAATTTGAAAAACTATTATAATTAATCACTATTGGAATGACTCACCGTTTGAATGATATAAATTGGGAAAACTATTGAAATGAATTTCCAATGAAATGAATCATCATTGGAAAATTGGTAATTTGTAAAATGGGTGAAATATATCACTATTCTAATGACTCAACTTTAGAAAACTGGAATTTTGAAAACTAATAGAATTACTCACTAGTGGAATGATTCACTAGTGAAAAAAAAGGATCATTGGAAAAATGTTGGAATGAATCACCGTTGGAATTAATTACTATTGTAAATTTGGAAAATTAAATAAATATGGAATGAAACATTGTGGAATGAGTCATCGTTGGAAAACTGGAAATTTTGAAAATTATGAGAATTACTTTCCATTGTTATGAATCACTTTCTGAAAACTAGAAATTTGGATAACTGTTGAAATCGGTAACCACGACCTCCTAGAACATCTAAAACACTATACCTTAAAATGTAATGGAATAAAGAGGTCCTTGTCACTACAATAATATCACTCAAACTATTATCACCCTCAGGAATTTAAAATTATTACGAATGGAATGGAGAAGAATGTTATGAAAATCCAACCCTTGACATGCCATTAAATAATCTAATTACCCTCAAAACACATCTTAACATATAAACATCCCAGTGTTGTTCAAAAAGAGTGGAAACACCAACATCCCATAACACCTCATCCAACATATTCAAACTATGAATTTTTTTAACATATGTGTTGATGTGATAACATGAATGAAAAAAATTAGACTATTAAATGAAAAAATGGTCATCCCAAACAAACCAATTAGATAATCCCATCCTCAATGTCTTCTTACTATACACTTTGGGTGGAACTAACTTTCCTAAATTGGTTTAATAAAATCATAGATAATTCTTATAGATTAGGAATAAGGTCCACTCCTTTTTTATTTCAAGAATTTATCACTCATCACATCACTCATATCAAACCACAAATTTAAACAGATCATCTCATAAAAAATATGGTTTAAACTCCACATTATAATGAAAACAATGGAAATAAAAACTAAAATCAACTCTGAGTATATGGAATGCACCTATATATTACACTCCCAAGTACACACCTCTTAGACACCATTTATCCGCGGTACACATACCAAAGGATTGTTCAACCCAGGAAACTCATTCTCTAAATAATCTGAGATCTCTACTACCCACTCCACAAAGGTCTCTTTATCTTCAATTTTTTGACTCTCCCTAGTCAATGACATATGAATCATAATGATGATTCTGATGAAGCTGAGAGACTTGAATGATTTCATGGATCCTCTCTAACCATAAAGGATATTCCATATAGTATTTCACCTCACCAACTAGTCCAACACCAAAAAAGGTATTACAAACGTTAGAGAAATATTACCCCATCTTCCAAACCTGATTTTCCAGCTTATAGGGGAATCCTTCAAGAACATGAGATATCCAACCTCAAAATCTATGGACCTCCATATGAATGCTCGTTACTATTTAATATGAACCTTTGGTTCATTCATCCTTTCATGAAAAATATGACCTTCTTGGTCTTTCACTACCTCACATAACGACCAAAAAACGATGTCTCCCAAACCTTCACCCAGCATAATGGAGAACAACACAGTCTTTCATACAATGCTTCAAATGGTTTCAGGCTAATGGAAGTGTGATAGCTATTATTACAGGCGTTCTTTACCAATGAATGGTTATATACACAAGAACCACCAATATCCAAGTTGCATGCACAGAATATATCCTCAAACATCTATATAGTCCACCATGTCAACCCAATTGTATGAAGGTGGAAAGCAGTAATGAAAGAAAAAATGGGTACCAAAATCATGATAAAATATACTCCACACATGTGAGGTTATCCACATGTCCCAATATGAGATTATAAAAATTGGATCTCTATGAAACCACCCAAAATAATCCACATATTACTTTTATAAGGAATAAACTACACCTGACTACATGATTACAAGGAAGAGGTCCGATTTCATCAATCGATCCACTATCAACAATATAGAATTGTAAACTCCTTGATATCTAATTAAAACTATGATGAAATATGTCATGATATTATTCCAAATTGAATCATGGACATACGAATGTTGAATCAAACCACTGAGGACAAGGCACACAACATTAACCAACTAGAAAACAAGCCACTTCTCCAAAAACTCTTCTAAGTACCATTTCATATCGGGCCACCAAAATTACATCCTCAACCCATGATTCAACTTATAAATTAATCAGTGAACATAAATATTTTTCTAATGATACTCACAAAAAAACCCTTCTACATTGCCACCAAATCAAAAAAAACATCTAGAAAACAACATCCAGATTCAGCCAAACTCTGACCATCCCTCCTGAGCATCACCATGGACAACCTGATTATGAAACACCTCTTCCTCTGAGTCTCCCTATAGAGATACTTCCACCTGCTACATTAATGTAGTATGTGATATCATCTGAAACAAATACAATTGACCATCATCTACTCTTGTATCTATGTCAAAGGCTTTCAACTCCTCCATTTTCCTCCATGTGTCCATGGACCAAAAACAACCTGTTTCTGCAACATTTTACTCAAATAATCTTGAAACCACATCCACCTCCACTGTCTTAGATTTAGATCATGTTATGAAATGATATAACTCAAGTAGTTCTGATATTTAAGTACCCCAAAAAACTCCCCAATGAGGTAATGTTGAAACCACATCATCACTGGCATAACCGTTGTTAAATATATATAATGGGTGGAAATTATACTCATGGGGATGTAACTTTCCAAACCCATAAGATATCATTTCTCATTGTTCCATTGGAACACATCATATTCATAGACATCAAGCATCACAAAAAAACTCAAATGTCACCCCTTCCTCTAGAAACTGAAGCATTGGGGCACAAACAAACTTCCCAATCATATAACCAAACAATACCTTGAACAAATCACCGCACACAAAATATTGATCCTTATTGAATAATTTTTCAATGGGGATACAATTTTAGATAAATTGGATTTTAACCAATGATAATAACCTAAAAAAACAATAAAAATGTTTATCATTTTTGATGTTATTGGGTGTTACCAATGAAATAAATACCTCATCCATAAAATGGGTCTACTAGTACACACTACTAAGACACCACCTACATGAGGAATTGAAAGTCTCTATTAAAGAACATGCAAATGCACAACATTACATAAAAATGTTGGCATCAAAAAACCTACAAGATAGTTTTGTGATTCTCGGCATCCTCCACCTCTAACATATTGTAAACAAAGAATTTCAGAATTAACTCGATTACTTTCTGGTCCCAGAAGTCATGGAAAACAGAGTGAATATGTCGAATGAACACAACTAGTGTGTTCATAACAGCGAATGGCATGACCAAGAACTCAAATTACCCATACCTGCATCCAATGGCAGTCTTTTGGATGTTACCCTACTTCACCATCAACTAGTGATATTTGGCCGGCAGATCGATCTAAGAAAACCCACATTCCCCTTTAATCTACTTTAAATTATAGTGTATTCTAGGAAGTGGGTAGCAGTTCATGATCATAACCTGGTTGAACAATATATAGTCTATAATCCACCACAAAATACCATCGTACTTCTCTACAAACCCCTATGGCGATACACTAGGCCAGATAAGACACTTATTCTCTAGATAATCTATTTGAATCCTCATATTATATACCTCAATAGGTGAAATCGTATATGGAGCCATATAAATAATACAATAATTGGGCTCTAATCCTATCCGGAACTAAACAACACATAGTAGGGGTATCATCACATCTTTCTCGAGGAACACATCTAGGAAACTAGCTAATGACCCTTAAAACCTCTACCATCTTAGTGTCCACTAATTCCACTGATAGTTCATCAAATAAGTAAATAAGGGTTTCCACACACCAACTTTCCACTTGACAACCCCACTCGGCAATACAAAACACATGTTAACCATCCACATATGAAAACACGACTCTCCTATAGATTATTTCAATTACAGCATGTGCAAAATACAACCAATCAATGCTGAAGATGACATCATATGGATATATATGTAGTAAGAAAAATATCACATCATGACTGATGGGGTCCCAATGTCAATCTACACCACCAGTAAACATCAAAACATTTGTTTTTCCTCTAAGTGGCTTACTCAATGCCATGGAAATGGTAAGACTCTATATATAATCCCCATGCATGTGATTGATTGGCTGAAACAATATATTGTTAATATACAAATACAAAATTACAGGAAAGGGTAGTAAATAATCAGATCATACGTCTGATGATCTCTAGTCCTACTGAAAATACTGCCTTTGCTGCATGCATCTGAACACACTCAGATCCTTTTCCTCTCTCATGAAGACAAATTCCACAGCCATGCTTGAGTATCGGTGCATAAACATGTTGATAATCCAATGGTTAGCCTCCACATTCATCACCCCCCTTGAGTTAAGAAAAATCATGTTTCATGTGCTCCTAAAATGATCATACTGGCAACTTGGGTTCGCAGTGAACATGCCCACTACCACCAAACAGAGATATGAGAACCACTAGGAACTTTCTTGGGCAATGACAATGATTCCCACAAAGAAAAAGCACAAATATCCTAGGAAAATCTACTACTATGAAAAAGTTCAAGGGATGCAGTTTACTTTTATCATGGCTAAAAAAAGCGCAGATAAAGGGGCTTTATCAGCGCTAAAAAAAGCGGTGATAAAGGCACCTCGATATCAGTTCATTTTTTTAGCGCTCATAAAGGGGACCACTTAATCAGGGCTTCGTTTAGTGGTGCTTATAATGGAAGGATTTGTCAACACTTTTCCCAAGCGCTGCTAAATGTTATGTTTCAAAAAAATCAGGAAAAATAATATTTTCTATATAATTATATTTATATTGATATAAATACAATGTATATATTTTAAATAGGTTATAGACACGTATAAATAGAATATGACATTTAATATACAAGAAATTTAGTAAAATGGATTCAAAATATTTTAAAAAAATATTATTAATTAATAATTTTATAATTATTATCGATTAAAAATCATTTAATAACAATTTGAGGACACAAATAATCAAAACAATTAATAAAAGATCTAAAATATGTTGAAAATTAAACTCAAACTTCAAACGGCCATAACTTTTGATCCAAGTGTCCGTTTGTGCTCTACAACATATCAAATAAAAGTTTGCGACGAGCTATATGCACTAGTGACCTAGAAAAAGCCTCTGTCACATTTTTCAAGCCAAAAATGTCCCAGAAGCCCCCCAAAAATGAGTTTTCAGTCTGAATACCCCGATTTTCTAACATTCAAACAAGTATAACTTCTGATCCGAATGTCTGTCAGGCATGTACCATATATCATATCAAATATTGTTTCATTTTATTCTATTTGACCGGTTGTGGTTTTGAAATAGAATTCTAGATTATATGTTATGATCGTTTTAACATTCTATTGCTTTTCAAATACATATATATATATATTTATTCGTAAATAAATATGTTTTTGTGTCTGGGTGTTTATGTGTGTGTCTGTGTGTTTTATATATGTATATATGTTTGTATTTATTTATTTACATATAAACACACATCAAACACATATTTTATCATATATGTATTTAAAAATAATCTTATAAGTACATTCTATGGATTTTCAAATACACATATATATGTATTTATTCATAAATATATTTGTGTTTGTGTGTGTGTGTCTCTATGTGTGTGTCTATGTGTTGTATATATCTATGTATTTATGTATGTATGTATTTATTTATAAACACACATAAAAACATAGTTTTTTATAAATGGTTTTAAAACTAGTCTTATATTTATATATTAATATACAAATAAATATATGTATAAAAATTGTAACTAAAAATATATATATTAATATATTAATATACGAATTAATATATATATACAAATATATGAATATATATTTATATATTAATATGAATCTATATCAATATACGAATAAATATAACTATATATATATATCATTAAATAGGGAACAAATCGAAATGGCGTAGTGGTAAATGTGCAGCCGCATAATGGGGGAGGTCCCGGGTTCAAGTTCGGGTGGAAGCGAAGGGGGTGCACCCGTATGAGGATGTGCTAGAAGGGCAGTGTGCGGGAGATCTCATAGAACTAAAAATGGGTGTGTGAAGCTCTGATAAAAGAGCTTTTCGGAGCACTGATAAAAGGGACCCCCTATATTAGTATTGTGATTTACAGTTCATTTTTATCACAGTTAAAGCCCATTTTGATGGCTGATGTAGGCCGTTTTTATAGTAGTGATCATGAAATCCACCATCTCCAGTACGCAAGAAAGGAATCTGATGGGGTTGATTCGTTGGTTTTTCAATCCTTGAAGGCACTAGTTCCTACGACGTACCACTAACAAATCTACCACTCAATGTACTTATTTGGATCCCCTCTCAAGATAGGACTCCAGACATGTTCATCTACTCAATCAGATCCTCCACCATCTGAACCTCCAGATTCATTAGGAACATAAAAAGGAGTAGCTACATAATGGATAGAAGGATGAAGAACCTCCTTAAGACACCTCACATGATACTACTAATCTAGAAAGTGATCTATATAAAAAATAATATGGCCACTAAACATGATACCATGATCTTTCACTGAAATACTCTCCTACTGAAGGGGGAGTATCGCTATACTATTATCATCCTTCATGGCCGATGAATTGAATTTCTCTCTGAACTCCTTCTTAAAGTCAACAAAAAAATTTCACGCCCCCATACAATCTCCCATATACACCATCCACCACTGACACATAGCTCCCCTCATTTGTCTAACCTTTAATGGGACCCAATATTCCATTGGGGCCCATATCCAACTGAAGAACATCTTAAACAACACCAAATAGATCTCCATCCCTACATCTAAAACACTTCCTCGTTATTTCTCATATCCTACAGATATAAAGAATGCAATGTCCACAACAACTAATCATCCAACTTAGAAGGGTCAACCCTATGACACTCAACCAAATCATCCTACTATAACTCACTTCCAATGCCATACATGGATGATGACCATGATCCATAGTGAAAAATAGAAACATATTTCCAATTCTTTTGTGGTCTGAAAATTTTACTATGATTTATTTTATTTCATTTATTTAATTATACCCATTTTTACCCTCCAAAAAAACCCAATTCAAATAAAGACACATGCCAGTATGATGCTTGTAAATTTCATAGGATTCGTTCCCACAAGAATTTTTATCAAATCAATCGATTAAATGTGTTCAGAGTCTAGTAATGGATCACGAGGCCCATTAAAATCCCATTTTCATATGGGTCACTTTGTCCTATGTCATACACCAATTTCTACTATAAAAATTAAGATAGTATCCCATGTAATCCTCATTATTCCCCAATCCAAACTCCAGCCAATCTCCCAATCATCACCCCTGATACCACATTTTCATAAACCCTTAATATAGCAGTGAAGAAGTGTAGATAATGACCCCCCCAAGTCCCACCTCAAATTTTACTGATGATTGAGATTAGATCTAAGGGTGTACAATCTCATAGCATAGAAGGAATTTCAAATTTCATGAATAAAAGATCACAAGACCATATGGGAATCCATAATGTGACTCCAAAACATAACATAAAAATGAAATAACAAAACCATCACACATTCTTATGTAACATAAAATTGGTACAGAAAACGACTCCAAGGTAGAATACAAAATGTAAAGTAATGTAGTGACCCATAAACTATTGGGATCTGAGCAATGAAAGTCCATCAGGTTCTACATAATCCTCCTTGAAAAAGGAAAAATAAATTGGTACGTAGGTAAAGAATACAATTATACATAGTTGGGAATCAAATGTCTCTTGTGCACATGTGAAATATGCATACTAATGAACCCATTAGATAATACCAAAACTAAAAAGCACCTATGTAGGTATACTAATCATCTCAAACTCCCAAATGCAAGCTCAATAAATAATACATGTCATTTGATATAATATAGACAAAATCAATAATAGGTTACCCTATAAAAATTTCATTCTAGATATGCCACTCTTACAAAATTTAAAATTTCATGGAGCTCATAATTTTAAATATATTCAATTACCTAAGTGTCAATAATGTGGGACAATAAACCCATTAAAATTTCATAAAAATATGGGATGATATTTTGAATGTGGTGATAGAGTATAGAGTGCCACAATCATTCAAGGAAAAATGAATCTGTTTGGTTATCACTAAAAAGAGGAATAAAAATATTCTAAATGTATCAATTAAAATTGTAAAACATGAAGATTATGAGATATTTAAAATCAATGTCATCGGGGAGAAGATCAATAAAATGATCAACATGAATGTGCTAAAAATATCTACCAATACCTACTCTTATTTTAGTTTAATATGAGGAAACTATAAATGACATATTAAATTTTTGAATTATATATTGGATAATGCTTTGATATTTTTGAGTCAAATTATATGATTTATTATTTAATAGGATGTAATTATTATGGAATATGTGGGAAAATATTGGATAATGTATTATGAAGAATGTTGTTTGATAAATGTGTCTATATATAGGGATTTAAAAGTTATGATTTATTTTTTTATTTTTAAATGATCATATTTTTAAATGATTTTATAATAATTTGATAATTTATTTGATGGGAGTCATTTGGAGACATATAATGTATTTTTTTGATATTTATGTTATATTTAACAATAATATTAAAATGATATAATTTAATTTGAGGTAGGGTGAAAATTTAGTATTATGGACATATGTTTAATGAAATTAATTTCATTAGGGAGTATTTGAAAATTTTTATTAGGATTATTTTTCATGATGTTCATCATTTTTTGGGGAATCTTAAAATAATTATATTTGTATACATTTAAAAATATGATAACACATCACATCTGGAATGGTCTTAGATAATGAACCCACAACCATAGGGAAACAAAGCTGAAGGATCTACCACTAGCTTATTTGATGTCATTATTTTATTGAAATAACTTTTTACATAATTGGTTTGGAAGGTAACGATTAACATGGATTATAGAGCATATTGTTTATCATATAGATAACCATGGGATTGGAAGTGTGATTTTATGATTAGTTAATTAGTGTTTTCTCATAAGAAGATAAAATTATTATTAACCTTACTTGATTAGGGTAAATATAAAATTATGGACTTTCAATTAAGGTATAAATATTAAATTATATTTTCTAATCATCTATAATTCTACAATGACTTTGTGACGATTCATGTTATTTATGTAAATGATTAGTTTCTCTTTGATATTATGGGATTAGGGACTGTTAATTGTTTTGCATGAGAAAATATGTGTTATGGTTGTTAATTTAACATAAATATTATGTAAATATCATTTGAATATGTGATCAAACCTTTACGGTTTTTTGATTTCAATATTAGTATGGAATATTTTTTTTTAAAATTATTATGATCTTAGTTTATGGAATTATTTAGTTTGAAATTTGGCTATTAGTAATAAATTTTATATACTAATGATATGAATGTATATTCATTTTTAGGGGGTTTCTATTATTTTTCAATCCATTTTTTTGATTAATGTATTATGATCGGATTAATATCTAGATATATATATATATATTAATATTTTATCTATTAGAAGTTGAGATATCTATATTAGTACAGGTATTTTCATCATGAATTCTCATTGTATAGATAATACAATGAGATTATAGTGGAATTTAATTAATGTATAAAATTTTAAAAAACTATTTCTGTATATTTTTTGTTCAGTCTATTTGGTAAAAAATTTCCTCAACTGTAGGAAATGGATCATGAAATTTTTTTATCCTACTGCAAAAAATATTTATTAAAATAATTGTATTTTTCATTATTATTTGTTTCTGGGTTTTGAAGTAGATGAATTCCCCAATATTACTTACATTTTTATGATCATTAATCATTATACCTCACCATTACTATTTTAGGGATTATGATTATCTTAATCTCTATATTTTCAAATCCCATTGATTGTTTTCTACTAGTAATTTTAGTTATATGTTATACTAAGTGATATTCATATTTTCATTTATCACTCATCAAGAAGAGGTTTCATTGTTTATTTTTATATTTTATACTTTAAAGAATGGTATTTTAAAATATAATTATTTAGATTGAAGGCCTATTTTTAATATTATATTGTTCTAATTTATTAAACGTGGAATAATTTAACACCATAAAATCTAAAAAAAATTACTGTATTCTTGAACAATTATATGACACAAAACATCATCTTAAACTACCAAGGAAATGTATTAATATAATTGCCCATCCATTAAGTTGTTCGATGTAGATATCATAAATAATTTCAGAAAAATAAATATAAATTTTATACACAATATAATATTAAAAAAAAATTCATAGTATCTAATCTCCCAATTTTCAGTAATGAAATTTTATTCCAAAAAATATGATATCTTAATAATTAATTTTTATTTCATTTATGAATTTATTTCACTAATTACATTTGTGAAATTTTAGAATTTTTTTAGATAAAATGAAATTTATTTTCTAAATCATTGGGTCAAAATATAAATTTGGTGAAATTTTATGAATTTTCATAAAATATTGACTTTTTAGGTGAATAGTGAATGGTATCATGTTTCCAAATACAAACATTTCATTACAGTGAATTTATAAAAAATTTTCAATATATTTTTTTACTAAATATGTATGAAAAAAATGATTAATTTATTTATGGTTATCCTAATTAATTACATTATCATCAGATTCATATACAATTTAAGCATTTATTAATTTTTGGCCATCAATATTAAAATTCATGAATACTTTTTTAAAGAATATATCATTTTTTAATGTTAAATAATTTAAAAAACATGTAATTAGGTATTATAATAAAATTATATTACACATTTTACATCTATAAATATCAATTATAATTTTTATTTTAAAATATGTATTCATGTAATTAATATAAACCATCATTGTACATGCAAATCCATTTAATGAACCCCCTCATTTTTATAAAATATAATGTTTTACTTTAAAAGTAAATTATACCAATTCTGTTTATTGATTTTTTTTAAAAATGGCATATTTTTAATAAAAAAAGTATGCTACATTATTTGGTCTCAAAAGTTGTTGGTCAAAATGAATAGTGAAAATAAAAAAAGTCATTTACTATGGTTCTCAATAAAAATGGATTATCTGGCAATAATATGAATAGATAAGTGTATAAATTACATCAAAAATTGTCTAAAATATTTTTTTTAATATATTTATATTACAATTTATACATGTAAATTATGATTCATTTAGCATCCTTTTTGAATTTTAGAAACAACATAATAACATTTACAATTTAAAAATTACAAACATGTCCTCTCCAATACTTATAAAAAAATCCCATATCCTATCATCTTTATGTAATAAAATTATTTCTTTCAATACCTACCCTATAGTGACCCTCTCTTTTCAAAAAATACATTATATAACATTTTCAGAATACATATACATTATACAAAATGAATTGAGAAGACCATACTAGTTTAATTTTTTTGGAAACCTTAAAACAGAGAAATTAGTACCTAAATAGGCTACATTATCACCCACTAGGTTCTTCTTGACGAGCACCTTTATTAGACACCTCTAATATAATACATATATTCAACACATGGGGAAGGAAACATAAAAAGGGGTGAGCTCAAATTCTCAGTAAGGGTAAACAAGGGAGGCATGTAAGAATAAACTAGAGCATAAGGTTATGTGGACATGATTCAGAAAATAGAAGATCATAAGCTTTATATCAAAGATCATGTACATGATTCAAGGAATAAATCATGGAATTTCAAAAGACTTGAATCATAATGAAATAAAGAGCATAGGACATGAAAGCATAACATAGGAATAAGACATGGAATTTTGGAAAAACATCAGCATATTCTAATTTTCGTGGTTACTAATAAAGCACTACCAAAACTATCATAGTGGAGAAAGTCCATTACTGAACTAGGTAACCCCCATTCCAGCCTAGTATTACTGATCCAAGTGACCCTTGTACTAGCCTGATAGTACTGAACTGTGTATCCCTCTTTCTTGAACAATATTATTGAAAGGATTACCCTTTAATCTATCCCAATTTGATTTCATGAGATATTTTCATTACACAATGCATTGGAGATAGATATAGGTCCCAACTAACACATAATGAAATGATACAAACATGTGGAATAAGATCATAAATATTATATATCATAAAACATGAAATGAAATGGGTATCATGACCATGTAAGCATATCAGAGCCTATTAAAGGGGCCAGGTTTTATAATCATTTCATCATAAACATAACCCATGGAAAGAAGCAGGTTTTAAAATTGTATAACCCATAAAACAGAAACAAACATCATAATCATCATGTAATCAAAAAATAATAAATTCAAAAAAATAATATAAATAGAAAATTTGAATGATTTCCCCATAAAGGAATCAAAAACACTGATGAATTTTATCAATGTTTAGAAATAATTCTGAATGGACTTTTTAAAACATTTCTCGAGGAAAATATACTTTTCTTCTTCTAAAATTGATTTTTATGACATAAAATTTTTTGATAAACATTTTAATTGAAAGTAGATTTGAAAAATTAAAATGTATGAACTAAAAAAATAAAACATTTTTAAATTACTTTATATTTGAAAATGATCATCAATGAAATTTTGAAAATATTTTTGAAAACATTCATATTGAATATTGTTTTTGAATAAAATGGATTTCTAACCGAAGAGAGTGACGGTCTGATTTTACTAAAAAAATTATCTTTGTAAATAAATAATGTAAAATGGTAGTTAAAAATAAATATAAATTGAATAAAAATAGGATGTGGAAGTTCATGAATATTTTTGAGAGATTTCATCTACATAAGCATAAACATAAACAACCTCGATAAATGATAAGATTGTCTCAATAAACTCTTATTACCTGGTTACATGGGATCATACTCTCCACGTAATAAATGAATATTTCATGAAGATTTATATATCATTTAAATAAATTAATTAATGATATTAAATTTAAAATTGAATTATATGAACCTCAAAAATGAATTTATGTGCATAAAAAACGTGATTCCCAAAGAATGATAATTGAGAAAAAATTGATTTACCGATTGTTCATATTTTGAAAGATAAACCCCACTAAAAGAATGGTCATAGAAGGTATATGTGAATACCTATAAATTTATGTACAAGATAAATTAAATAAAATCATGTTCATTACATATAGCACACCAAATGAATGAGTGGCGAACATAGAATGTATCTCATATAAGTTAAAAATGAGATGAAAATCCAATTACCTTGGGTCAGGAATATCTTTTTACTCATAAATGATTACTTTAAAATAAATGTAATTTTATTATAAATATTATATGGAATAATATACTTATACTTAATACCATATATGGTTCAATATTACATTATGTTACTCTCTTTTTAATGATCCTATGTTAAGTTTTCACTTCGGGTAATATTTTCTTTTTTTCGAATACGTCTTAATTTGTTATATTTCAGTCCTTATACTTATATCATGATTACATAATGTATATTATAATATAAATTTCTGGTATATCTATTATATAAATATTATAAAAATTTAAATCATAATGAAGTGTGAAATGGAATACACTGTTCCGGAAGATGGAGTGTTTTATGTTTACGTGAACGTTGTTTCTGTTTTAAATTGTGGTATTGAAACAACAAACGAAAATTATATATATATATATATATTTGTGTGTATTTTTTAAATATAATTTTTATTGTAGAAATAACATTTAATATATATAATATATGTTTATTAAACTCCTCGTTACTACATCCCACTTGGTGTGTGAATGAAACACATCCCTTTGGGGGGGAGGTTGTCCACACATCCTCAAATGAGGTTATCTTTACAAACACAAAATGGAAGGTAAATGGATGTATACTGTAGAAGTAATTAAATAATAAATAAATAATAACTATATTATTATATATAAATATATATATTCCCTTATAATCTCCTCTATGAAAGGTGGTAAAGGAGAAATGAACAACCATTGTTTTGTGAGCCAATAGTTCGTCGTACATAGTAACTGTATGATCAACATCCATTAGATGGAGGTGTGTATAAGTTTAGGTGAAAATATTTTCATAAACACATTATAGTATATTTAGGATACTTTTTTATCACAAAATATGTGAATAATGTTATTGGTGGGATGAATAAGGGAAATATTGTAATGGAGCTTTGGAGAAGATGTTACCTCTTAATTGGGTAACTCCTTTTGGATTGTGTCAAAAGGATTCCTTGAGAGGGGTTTGGACAAAATAAACGATTAAATGGATATGGGAGGATTTTTTTTGAAGATTCTTGGGTAGATAATGGACTATCTGAACAGTTATTCGATGTGTGGGGAAAGGGTCGAGCTGGTGGCCTTTTATAGGGAGGGAAAAGGACTCACATGGGATTTTGAGAAACAAGTTTAGTGTGCAGATATTCATACTTAAAAAACACATAAAAACAGAAAAAATGATTGGAAGGTGAATGGATGAGATATGGAAATCTAATTAGATTGGTAAAAGATTATAGGTCATTTGGGCCATTAATTTTATGGTTTTTTCCCTAATTAATCTTACTTTTTCCTCAACTACTGTGATTAATTTTAATCACTTTTACTAATACTATTGGTCATAAATTAACATGGAATCATGAGAATCAGAATACATGACTAAATAAATTTGTGTATGTCATATTTATAAAATTTAATTCATAGAAATATATAAATTAATCTTAGTTCTAATCCAACATATGAGACGAAATATAGGGGTTTTAATGTAGGAAAAAGTTCAATAGTTTGTTAAGATTTTATAATCATTATCAAAGTGGAAAAGATTCAAATGAGTTTAATTACATTATTAGATGTAATATTTTTATAATATTACCATAAAACTAATTTATAATATCATTTATGAATAAATAATAAAAAATGATTTTCAACTAAAAAGAAGTATTTTCACTATTCATCAAAAAATGAAGTCTCTCAGAAAAATCCAAAAAATCACAATAATATAATTTAATGTTATAAATTCAAAAAGAAATATTATTTAACCAATTAAATTTAAAAATATGTCTAAAATTAAATTTAATATTATAATTTTTTATTCAAGAGAATAATATTTTTAATATAAAAGGACTTTACCGAAAATATTATCTTTCATTATAAATATGTTTTATTTATATAAAAAATATTTGAAATTTTTCTATTAATATGATTAAAAACTATTTTATAATTATAATAATTAAATAATTAAAAAAATAAAAAGATATATTTTTTTAGAAACATCAGGTTTCATGTGTCATACGCCAAGTCATTGTTGTGTGCATTTTATGACAAGTCTGTGTTGCGTGGAATGTACACCAAGTCAGTCTTTCATGTAATGTCCATTTATTCAGTTCAATGTGAAAGGAATATTTAACATATTGCATGGCAAGATATAAATGAAAATATAATTTTATTTGAAATAATATATCCATAAAAACTTGAGGTTTTACATTCTACCCCCATAAAATTAATTTCACTCTCAAAATTCATCAATTAGGAAAAAAAATAAGGATAATTCTATATTATCATATACTCAAGATCCCATGTAGCTTCCTCTAACTAGTGAATTCTACACAAAATTTTGACCTGGGGACTAGTCTTGTTTTGTTGATTTTTATTTGATCAATCAAGAATTTCAGTAGGTTGTTCCTCATAAGAATGATCATACTCCAGTGGTATGACCTATGATTTTAATACATCTGATGGGTCATGTATATACATCCTCTGGAGAAATACATTGAACAAATAATGGACTTGAGAGAGATTTGGATAAGTATCAAGAAATAGAATATTGTCCTGATATAATTAAAGATTTCAAAGGGGCTGATATACCTAGGGCTTAGTCTACCAATCTTTCAAATCTCATAACATTCATACAGGGTGTGATTTATAAAAACAAATTTTCAACCACATCAAATTATACATCACACCAATGGTTATTACCATAACCTTTCAACCATATTTGAGCTTCAATGATATTTAGTTCAATGGTTCCAACCTTCTCAACCATTTCATTAGTGATATCAGGCTCTAATATCATTTTTTTCTCTAGCTTCATCCCTACATGTTGGATATATACATTACTTCCCATAGAGGGCTTCATATAGAGCCATATAAATGCTTGAGAAAAAGCTATTGTTGTATGGAAACTAAAATAGAGGAAGGTGTTGTTCCCAACCACCTATGAAATCTAGAGAACACTATCTCAACATATCCACTCATGTTTTAATTTTTCATTAAGATGGACCATCTTTCTGAGGATGATAATAAGTTGTGAAATGAAATTTTCTACCAAGTGTTTCTGAAGACAACCAAAAACATGGTGTTAAACGTTCGATCCCAATATGATACAATAGAATGTGGTAGTGAATGCAACCCTAAAACTTCCTTCATATATATTCTAAACAGATAATAGAGATATAAATCATCTATGAATGCAATTAAGTGTGTTGACTTAGTGAGGGGATCGAGTATCACACATATAGTAATATAACATTTAATGGTTTTGGGTACTGCAATGAAAAAATACATAGTTATGTTCTCCAATTTCCAATGTATTATCGTTAATGGATGCATCATCCATTTATAATTTTGTCTTTTTTCCGTAATGTGTAGGAATACCAAACACTAAGATACAAACTCTATGATATCTATCATCATGAAATATCACAAGATGTATTCATTCATGTCCATGTACATCTTCATACATCCATCATGAATAGATAATGATGAACAATGAGTTACTTCTAACAAATATATCATTAAATCTTGTATTTAATGAACACATACATTGTAATTAATCTTTATCATTCAATACTGATTAAGGATAAACTCAATAACATTTCTGACTATATTTCGTATCTCTTCATATTTTTAATATGCCTCCTTAATATTTAACTGGATATAGGGATGAACATTCATTTGGGAAAGATAAGATTTTCCCTTACTTCATTATTTATAGATATATCATTCAAAATTATAGATTTATTGGATCTTTTTTTATTCTCATCATAGATAAGCCAGCATGATCTATTCGACTCAAATCATAGGCCTCCTTATTCACATTCCCTGGGTGGAAATGTTTTGAGCAGTAATAATCTTTTATCAACTCTAACAATCATCGCTACATCATGTTCAAATCATTCTGTCTGAATATATGTTTTAGACATTTAAGATCAGTATATATATCACACATTTCACTATAAATATAATGCCTTCATATCATTAATGCGATGATTACAACATCTAAATCAAAATCATGAGTTGTGTGATTTTGGTCAAGAATATTATACTATTATGACACATATGATATAATAATTTAATTTTACATAATAACACATCCCAATACCTTCTAGGATTGGTCTTTATTTATTATAAACCATTTTTAACACCCCAATATTCTATGGTATGCTTCTCTTTGATTAATGAAATAGTGTGCGATGTACACAACACCGAGTTCAAACACACTACGACCTATCAAACTAGCTGTTTAGAAAGCAATTATAAATAGTAATTAACATATTTTGAATTTATTATATATCACAAATAATTTTAACATTCATCTTTTCTGTTTCATATACATAATATAAGGAAAAATTCAATTTTCCAGATAAAAGAAGTATTTTTCAAAAAAATGCAATTTTACCGCATTTTAACGGTGAACCCTTTTTAAAAAAAATATTTGAAATTTTTATATATTTAATTTAATGAAATTAAATTCATCATTAGAAGCAGGACATGAAAATTTATTCAGGATAATTTTTTTGTACTTTTCAGATAACTCTCATATTTTGATGAATAATGAAAAATACTAAATTTTAAATGAAAATTTTTTTATTCCATTTATTTTATACTATTAAATTATGAATTTTAAAGGCTAGGAAGTATAATTAAATTATATATTTATAATTTAATATAATTTATGTCATTATATATAATTCCACATTTAAATTTTACAAAAACACATGTCAATATTTTGATAGATTTTACTTTTTAAAAACCTTCTTTTTAATTATGACAACGAGAAATAATTTTAAATTAATTAATTAAACTTCAATGATTTTAATTTGTTAAAATATAATTAATTTTTTAATTTGGAATATCAAAATTAGCTTAGGGTGAATTTTTTGTTTTTTTGAAAACATACAATTTTTAATGAATGGTGAAAAACACTGTATTGTTGTTTAGAAATGAATTTTTTTTAAATATTTAATTATTTTATTTAAATTTATTTAAAGTAAAAATAGATATATAATACCTATATTATTTCAATATAATTCAATGGAGTCATTTTATAATGAAATTCGATGTACAAAATTTTATTGAACTTTTTTACTCATTTTACATACCTTCTAGTCACATATAAAAATTTGCATAAAGAGAACATTTACTAGTTTTGTGAATTGAATTTCAAAAAATCCAAGATACATGATTGAAATCGTTATTGTAAATGTGTTTCAATAATATGAAAATAATTTTTGGTGAATGGTAACTTTGGACTTTTATTTACCATGATTAAAAGTAAATAGGGTAATTAAAGGTAAAAAATGATATTATAATTAAACTAAAAAATGTCATAATTCTATTGTATAAGTGTATTTAGACCAAAATAAACCTGAGGAAAAAATATTATCCTTTTGGTCCAATTTTTTTAGATTATGACATTAATTATTATTTTATTTAAAGAATTGTTAAAAGTGTTAAATTCAAATTTTAATAACTAAAAAAAATTTAATATTAGGTTATACAAAAGATAATTTCGAATATAAATAATAATTGTAAATATAAAATTATTTCCTATATCATAATATTTTAATCATAATTATTTTTCATTAAATACTAATATTTATATATGGCACAATCACGATGGGGTAATTACCAAATTAATGAAAGATTAAAATAATTAATATTATAAGTAAAAAAATAAATTTAAATTGAGAATTTTTATGCATTAAAAGAATTTTATTTGTTAATATGATTTTATTAGGGTGATTGGATTTTTTTTCGAATTAATTAAGTTGGTATGACTTTAACAGATTCCAAATACTAAATATTGTCAAAATTGACATAATTGAGTTTTGAAAACCAATACTATTTTATTAAATAATATAATAGTTCTAAAAATATATGGTTAGACCAAATGAAATGTATAATGATAGATATGTTATTAATTAACCCCTTTGGGGTTCTATTTTCAGTTTATAGAAGGTTTGTTAACCATATCTTATAAAAATACAAGTAGACATTGTAAATGTCAAACTGTTAAACTAAGAGTTAAATCTAATAGAAATGGTTAATATGGTTACATAAAACTATCTAAAACCAATTTATTTTTGGGGTTTTACCCATACACACCATAGTCTCTAAATAAATCTATTTGGATCCATTATAAACTGAAAATTACTTTATAATAAAATAAGCTTTCAAGCTTTTCCTAAAGTGACACTCACATCTCTTATAAAAGGGCACTTTACCTTCTCTTAATTTCCCAATTCCAAAGACATTGGTCTCAAACAAACCCTACCAAATATACTCCCAACTACTGTCACTTCATTCTAATGTACATCCTTTGATCATAATGTGAACCTGTGGATCTCATTTGATCAAATAAAAAGAAGCACCCAAAGAAGAGGTAATAATTTCATCACCTCTTTCCATGTTATATTCATCTTCCACTTCCTCTTTATTTGTATTTTTCCATAAAAAATAATATATCAATTAACTTATTCATAAATTTAATTTTTTATAAATATGGTACTACCATATTCATTATTCTATCCATCCTATTAAAAGCCACCAAACATGTGTATGTAAGGCTTACCTTGTCCATGTCGTGGTGGAGTTATTATTCAACACTAAATTATTTCAATGGGTATAATAATGATGTATAATTTATGTAAATAATAAATATTACATGTTAATGATAATTTATATATGATATAACATCCAATTATATACTATTTTACCTTCAATTTAATGATATTTCCAGTCGTGCGTAAGTATAGATTACCGTCTCCACGAACGTGATGAGATTCATTTTCAATTGAAACCATTCAAGAATAATTTTTGAGAAAATAATATAATTTTCTATATGAGTAAAATACATCCTATTAATAACAAACATGACTCATGTAACAAAACATATAATGAAAAAATAATCAGTTAACACACTAAACAATGAAACTACTGAAATATTATTAACAAAGAAAGATTACAAGATCATATATAATATCATATTTATTAATATAGTTATTTTATAATTTAATAAATTTTATTTCACCATTATGGAGTAGGTTAGTAAAAGTACAAGGGAAGAAGTTTTCATCTCACTTTTATTCCAGTGAGAAACATGTTCTATTTGACACTATTACCTTATGTGTATTGTATGAACATCCCATTATTGTATTATTTTTGTAATATAATATAATTTATGGTTATTTAAATTATCATCGTATGATCCTTCTTTATTGGGGTATATGTCTTGTATGTTACCAAATCAATAAGGGAATTTCAAATTTCAATTTCTACTCATTTGGTATTACATAAACTTCATTGGTTGTTAATATTATGTGTGCAATCCATAATTATTTACTTATTTAGTAATTTACACTCCCCTTTATCTGGATATAAATTTTATACACATAATCACTCCATTTATAAATTCTCAAGTCATTGATATGAACATGATAAGGGTAATTTTAACTCAATTTCTATACATTGATTTTAACATCCAATTCCTTAGTATTTTTTTTACAAGAATATGTGTGAATTCCCTCTGACTGATTTACACTCAATATCCAATTATATTGAGTGTATTAATATTTTCACACATAATTATGTCATTTATTTATCCTTAACCTATTTATATGGTCTTTATAAGGGATTTCATCTCAATTTACATTCCATTCAGACTTATTTGATTTTATTTTCCAATTCACTTTTATATGATGTATATACTGTCATTTGACTGAGTGTATAATGAATCCCTTTATTCTCATAGTATTATAAATTTTTATTACCTCAATTATTTTTATTCAATCGTCTATTTTTTGGTTCAGAACTCTAGCTAAAATAACTGTTTAAATGTTTTAATGATTTAGACTTCTAAATAATTCTCATTAAATTCCATGTTTTTAAAAATATTCTAATGATTTATTTATATGGACATTAAGTTTTTATAATTAAAATTCCTTTTCAAATATTCTATGTGGTAAGTGAAAATTTGATTAAAAAATCTATTTTAAATGGTTATTGATAAATAGAGAGACTTTTAAATGTTTTCAAGAAAGAGGAGGATATATATCTAAAATGGTTTGATGATTATTTTAATCTATTTCAATGCCATTCATTATTCTCTATTGAGGTTAATTAATTATAATACAATCTTCTATATTGTATTTAATGATTAATATTTGATTTTGGATGTGATATTTTTATACCATTCATGGTTTGTAGTTAAAATATTGACATTTAATATGATAATTTTTATATGAATGTTTACATTACCTTTCAACCTTTCAATATGAGGAATGCATTGGTCTTAGTAAGTTGCTAGTGGAGCTTGATATAGCTCTTTTATGTATTGTTAGGTCTCATGAAAAAAACTAGTGTCTTCGCATATGGATTTGAAAAAATCTAATTTTTATAATTGGAAAGAGGCCGTGACTATGTGGTTAGGATGTACAACATTATAAATTAAATATTTATGAAATTAGATTTTGATATTAAATGTGAATATTATACTAGTAGAATATCCATGTGAATAATTAAATGGAATTATTTGATTTATATTATCTATATTATGCTGATTTTTATGTTTAAAAATAATGTGTTTTAGTCTTCTACATTGCCTTAAATGATTATGCTTATTTATGAATGTTTCTTCTATATTGTTATCCTTACTAAGCATCTGAGCTTGCCCCATTCTATGATTTAATTTTACTTGATGTGAAGAAGTATATCATTATTAACCTGTAGGAATAGGCTAAGGTATATGATTGTGTTCAAATGGTACATAATGTTTTTTTTCATTATTTCATGATGTAATGTAAAACATATGTATGTATCTAGTACTTCCAATGATATGAAACTAATCAGTATTTCATGATTTGACCCCTTGTTATCATGCCAATGATAGGAAATAATACACTGACTCCAGGTAACTAGGGTCGGGGTGATATAGTTGGTATCAAAAGATGTTTACTACAGTCCTTGGAAGCTAGATTTAAAAAAACCCTAATTAGAAAACACTACCGTAAGATTGATTTTGAGGATTAGTATAGAAGAACATCCAAAAAACATTAATGTATATATTATGTTGGTTTTATAAGCTATACATCCCTGTCTAGATATGATCAGGTAGAGGTGGCTCTGGAAAAGATGTACCTAGGAGGGAAAAATCTGACAAGGAGTTTTGAGCTTGACCCTGGGTATCCTGGTACACGATAGCGGGCCTTGCCGCACTCTTGGTTACAAAACTCCTAAGGGATATGCTTAAGATAATTCAATTTTTTTACCAACATATTTGATGTATTTTAATATAAGATGTGAATAAATAACCTTAGTTAATTCTAAGGTGTTTTAGATTTAAAATAAGGTGTCGTGATATTCTCAAAAGGATTTTATTTCTCACACTATTATTTCTTGGGTATGTCAATGGCTGGATTTCAAGGATTTCATAGTAACATTGAACATGATGCAAAAGGTGGGAACGATGATGATAATGAGCAACTAAATGGAATGATAATAGGAATAAAAGATATTGTGTTCATTCTGAAGTAGGTTTTCATAAATATGATCAACAACATATATATTAACTACCTCCCAGACACAACAAAGAAGAGAAATATGGGTAATGATAAGCGTCCTAGCAGTAGAGACCATGTGTAAAAGAAATCTCAATTTCTATCATGCAGGAAATGTTCAAGAATAAACCCAAGAAAGTGTCTCAATGTAATAAATAAATGCTTTATGTGTGGTAAATAAGGTCATAAAGTAAATACTTTCTGAATAAAAATGAAGTGTGATATGGAAGAAAATAAAAACGACCCCAAGAAGCTATTAAGATTATTATCTATAAATGTTGGGGACCTGGGCATTAACATATTCAATGGACTATTCTATAGGATATCCTCTTGTTCATAGTAGAACCATTGTGGAAATAAATGGATCAGGAAATGTTTAAATGTTTTAGTACTCTTTGTGGATGAGATTCCATTGGAAGACTTTTCTCCTGAATGTTTAACCATTCAGTTTGTTATGTGAAAACTCTATTCAAGGAAGAATTATATTTTCTTTTGGTAATATAGTTATAAATAACAATATGAGTTTATATGAACCTTGAATTTGAGTAAATTACATCTTATTAATTTTTGGGATGAAAATGCGAGGTATGAGATAGCAATTGTGGTTAAATTTTGTTGAAGTTATTTTGAGTAATTTATTTCATTTTAAGAATGTTATAAAATTTAGTTTTTCAAAAACGACAACACGCAGATCTTCTGACAACCCATCATAGCAGAAAAAGCTTCAGGAATCGAACCCACAACCAGTGTATGGCTAGGAATTATCATCTACCACTAGACTATGTGAAGTCTATAGTCATTGTGTATAATTATGTTTAGTTAAATTGTTTTATTGATCAATAATAAGTTGATTTGGGATATTATGTTTTATCAAATAGATATCTTTAGTGTTGGAAAATGATTTGGTGATTGATTGATAAATGTTATTTTGGAGGAATTTCACTGTGTTTGGAACACTATATGCCTAATAAAAATATAATACTATGAGATTTTATTTGAGGAGTAATGGTTGTTTTATTTCCATGTTTTTATTTTTTATTTATAGTGATTTGTGTTATTTATGAAAATGATTATCCTATCATAAGAAAATGTGATTAGGATAATTACATATAATTATGTGACTTTAAGAGGAGTCAATGTTATTTGGTTGTACAATTTAATGTAAAAGAGTAAGTAATCAAACTCTTATGAGTTTAGCATTTCAATCAATGTTTGTATTATATTGAATTATTTTAAGGAAAATTGTTTATTGAATGGTATTTATTGAAAGTTTGTTATTCGTGGTTAAATTTTAAAAATTAACATTAGTATTTTTTTCACTAAAGCATTATCCTTTTTGGGGATCATCTGATCTTGTACTAATAATTTTGGTTTTAATTATTCTCAAAAGACTAGGGAAATATATTGTTCATCTTTTTTGGATTATGTGATAATCTATAACATCAGGTATGACCATGTCATCTTGAATACTAGTTGTTTGGAGTGAAATATGAGTTTGTTGAAAAAATTATATAAAGGATGGAACACTACTTATCATGTATTTTTTCTCTCTTATTCTATGAATAAATTAATTCTTAAACCTCAGGGAAAGGATTGATCAGTTCATGTTTCCATTCGGATTGATCAGTTCAGGTTTCCATTCGCGGAGTGCCACTCGGTTCGTGACTACATTTCGTTTTGGCTCTCTAGGCTTGATGGTAGGTTGGGGGAGTGAACAACGCACATCAACATTCTTGTAGCCATCTGATAGACCATTTGGGAGGCTCGCAACCAGGTAAGGTTGGGTGGTGAGAGGTCCTTGTTGTATCTTCAGATCCGGATGAAAGCCATTATAGTGGAGCTATCCTCCCTTTTCAAAAATGGTGTTCAATCGCTTATATTGGAGGGTCTGGTTAGTGGACAGGCTGGACAAAGGTTGGAAAGAGGAAGGTGGGTTATATGGCAGCCTCCAATGCATGGGTGGAATCTGAACGTGGATTTCTCATTTGTGGGAGGAATTATGAGGGGCGGTGGCTTGCTTCGAGACTGCTGGGGTTAGGTTCTGGTTGCCTTTTGTGCTTATTATGGACCAGGATACTCTATGGGTGCGGAGTTTAGAGCCCTTCTTTCAGGTTTGATGGTATGCAGGAGGAAGGGGCTCCCTGTGATAGAAGTGAAATCGGATTCGAAGGTTCTGGTCAGATCTCTCCAAGGCTATCAAGAAATCTCATGGGATTTAACGTATATATGTCACCGGTGTAATGTGGAGACCAATCAGGGAAGGATGGTTCACCATAGTCTGAGTGAGTCCTACTTTGCGGCTGATGAGCTGGCTCGTTGGGGGCGACCTGAGGAGATGCTGGTGGTTTATGACAGCCTTAACTCTCTTCCTTTGGAGTGTGTTAATGTGGTTCGGAAGGACTCTATTGGCCTTCACTATTTTCGTCCCCCGTGAAGTGTAATTTGGTTTTTTATTGGTATTAATAAAAAATAACTTTCAGTCAGTGTTATCCTAATACCTTACTTTATTCATCATAGATTTATGTATTTGTGGCCCTCAATTTTCCATTCAATTTTTTGTGATTAATGACCTCAGTCACTTCATATAAATATTTATGTTTTTCCTACAATAATTATTTCCACCAATTTTCTTTAATTCGAAATCTTAATTTGGTGGTTACTTTTTCATTTCCCTTTCCCTCTTCTTAAGACTAAATTTTATCAACCCTATTTTCGATGTGGGTTTCCATAAAGGTAGATTATTTTTTTAACCTTTTAGTTTCGAATATCAATTTCAAATTGTGAGGATTAAATTTATACAAAAAGGGATGAATATAACACCCCATGGTTCCATGGTATTCTACTCTTTGAATAATACAATAGCGTGAGATATACAGAACACTGAGTTCAAGCACACCACGACCTATCAAACTATCTATTTAGAAAGAATTTATGAATATTAATAACCATATTTTTAATTATATATATATCCCATTGAATTTTAACATTCATCTTTTGTGTTTCTTAAACATATTATAATGACAAATTCAATTTTTAAGAAAAAAATATTTATATTAAAAAAAAAGCAATTTTACAACATTTTAATGGTGAACCCTTTTTAAAACCAATATTTTACACTTTTATATATTCAATTTAACGAAATTAAATTCTCTTTTAGAACCAGGACATAAATATTCAGTTTGTATTATTTATTGGTACTGATCTGATAACATTTATATTTTGTTGAATAGTGAAAAATACTAAATTTTAACTGAAAACAAATTTTTTAATAAAAATAAAATATATTGATAAATTATGAATTTGAATGTTTTTTTAAGATAATTAGATTATATTTTTATCATTTAATACAATATAGGTCATTATAAGTAAGATCTCATTTAAATTTGACATAAACACATGTCAGTCTTTTGATGGTTTTTACTTTTTAAAAACCCTCTTTTTATAATTGACAATGTGAATTAATTTTAAATTAATTAATTGAACTTATATGTTTTGAATTTTGTAAAATATACTTCATTTTTCAATTTTGAATATCAAAATTATCATAGGGTGAATTTTTGGTATTTTTCTGAAATCTTTCAATGTTTTATGAATACTGAAAAACAATGCGTTGTTGTTTAAAACCGGCTTTTTATTTAAAATATTATTTGTTTTATTTAAATTTATTTTAAGTGAAAATAGATATATAAAACCTATATAATTTTAATATAATTTATTGAAGTCATTTTATAAAAAAATTAGATGTATAAAATTTTATTATACTTTGTAACGCCTTTTAAAAACCATCGAGGCACATTTGTAAACTTGCATAAAATCCAATTTTATCTCTACTGTGAATTCAATTTCAAAAATATGATAAACAGGGTTGACATCAATAAGAAAAATGTGGTTCAATAGAATGAAAATAATTTTTTGTGAATAGTAACTTTTAACTTTTATTTACCACTATTAAAAGTAAATAGGATAATTAAAGGTAAAATGATATTATAATTACCCTTAAACATGTAAAAATTCTATTGGATAAAGACCAAAATAAACCATAGGAATAATATATTATCCTTTTGGTCCACATTATTTAGATTGGGACATTAATTAATTTTTTATTTAATGAATATTTAAAAGTGTTAAATTCAAATTTTAATATCTAAAAAATTTTTAATATAGGGAATTACAAAAGATAATTTAGACTCTAAATATTAATTTGAAAGATAAAATGATATCCCAAATCATGGTATTTTATTTGTAATATTTAGAAAATAAATAATTAAATTTATTTATGACACAATGACGATGCAATAATTACGTAAATAAAGAATGATAGAAATAATTGATATTATAAATATTAAAATAAATGTAAATTAAAACATTTGATGCATTCCATGAATTTTCTAGATTAATATGACATTATAGGGTTTATTTAATGAAATTTTTTTTAAGTAATCAAGTTTATATAACTTACAAAACAATAATAAATAGTATGAAAATTGACATGATTGAGTTTTTAAAACAAATAATATTTTATTAAATTATATAATATTCTTTAAAATCTATGGTTTATAAAAAATACTTATATAATGATAGATATGTTATTAATGAACCACATGCAGTTCTCTTGGTCGTTTATTGTATGTTTATTAACCATTTAATATAAAAATACACGGTGGCAAGGTAAATGTAAAACTATTTAAGTAAGAGTTAAATCTAAAAGATAAGGTTAATATAGAAACCCAAACCTACATAAACCTATTGGTTGAATGTTTTTTGACCCATAACCACCTTATTCTCTAAATAAATCCATTTTTAGCAAGTAGAAACCAAAAATTAATTTATAATAAAATAATATTTCATGATTTTCCTAAATTGACCCCCACCCCTCTTATAAAATGTCACATCCCCTTCTTTTAATTTCATACCTCCAAAGCCATTTGGCTTGGCCAAAACCTGCCAAAATATCCTCCCAAATTATTTCTCTTCATCTTAGTGTCCTTACTTTGATATGAAATCCAACCTAAAGATTCCATTGATTAAATAAAAAGGAAGCACCTAAAGAAGAAGTAATAATTTCATATCCTCTTTCAATGTTATCTTCTTCTTCCACTTCCTTTTTATTTTTTTCCACACTAAAATAATTACAAATGTACCTTATACATTCTGTGATGTTATAATAAATAGGTTACAACCATATTCATTATTTTATCTATCCTATGAATGACAAAATCACCATGCGTGTGTACGTATGACTTACCGTCTCAACATCATGGTGTAGTTATTATCCAACACTTCATTATTTATATGTTTATAATAATAATGTATTATTTATATTAATAATAAATATAACATTTTAATTATTCTTTTTATATTATATAACATCCATTTATTTACTATTTTACCATCAATTGAATGATATTGTCACTCATGTGTACGTACAGATTACATTCTACACGAATGTGATGAGATTCATTCCTCATCGTAACCATTAATGAATAATTATCATTTAATGATTAAAGAATAAGGTTTAAGGACATAATGTAATTTTTGATTTTAATAAAATATATTCTATCCATAAAAAACATGACATACATAATAAAAAATATAAATAAAAATGAATTTGTTAACACATGAAACAATGATACTACTGAAATATTATTAACTATGAAATACTAAACAATTATATATGAATAATATATATATATGGTTCTTGAATAATTTAATAAAAATTATTTTACAATTATACAAGTGGTTAATGTGCACTCAAATAACGAAAAGTACAAGGTACACATATTTCATCTCACTTTATTTCCCATGAGATTCAAGCTATATTTTCCACTATTACCTTTTGTGAGGTGTATGTACAGACCATGATTGTATTAATTGTGTTATATAATTTAGTTTATGGGTATTTACATCATCATGGTATGATACTTATTTCATGGGATGTATGTTTCTTATGTTACAAAATCGGTAAGGGAATTTCAAATTTCACTTTCTACTCATTGTATTTTACTCAAACTTCATTGATTATTTTGACACCAAGATTATGTTTAAAATCAATATGTATTTATATATGTAGTAATTTCCACACCACTTTGTGTCGAAATACATTTGATACAAAATATCACTCCATTTAAAAATTCTCAATTCAACGATATGAACTTGATAAGATTAATTTTAGCTAAATTTCAATTCATTGAGTTAAAAATTCAAGTCATTCGTGTTGTTTTTACAAGAATATGTATGAATTTACTATGATATATTTACAATGAAATTCAATAATATTGATTTTATTTATATTTCTCACACATAATTATGTTGTCTATTTATCAATAACATAAGGATATGGTCTTTATAATTTTTTCATCTCAATTTACATTATATTGATACATCTTTATTGTTATGCACCAATTCACTTTTACATGGTGAATATACTATAAATTGGCACAGTATATAATGAATATTTTTATTCTCAGGATATTATAATGTTTTTATTACCTCAATTATTTGAATTCAAGCATCTCCCATTTGTACAAGAACTGTAACAAATATATCATTTTAAATGTTTTAAAGATTTTGTCATATATATATTTTTCATAAAAATCCATTCTTTAAAAATGGTTTTAAGGATTTTTTTAATATGGACATTAATTTTTTAAAATTAAAATTAATTTTAAATGTTTCAAACTGGTATGTTACACTTTATTTAAAAATCTATTTTAAACAGCTTCTTGCAAAATAGTGAGACTTTTAAATGTTTTCCATAAAAATGGAGATATTTCTCTCAAATAGAGTGGATAATTATTTTAATCTATGTCAAAATCATTAATTCTTCTATATTGAGGTTAATTTATTATAATAAAATCTTTAAAATTGTATTTAATGAGTTATGTTTTACTATGGAAGTTCTATTGTTATACCCTTCATTTATTCTATTAAAGTAATGACATTTTTTATGCTAGTTTTAATACTAATGTTAAGATTTTGTTTTAACCTTTTCATATAATGAATGAATTTGACATAGAATTTGATTGGTGGATCCCTCTATATCTCTTCTATGCATCGGTAGGTCTCATGAGACAAACTAGTGTCTTGTCACAAGGCCTTTACAAAATATTATTTATAGTCTTAGAATGAGGCCATAACTATGTAGTTATGATGTTCGACATTATGCATTCCATCATTATGAAATTAGCTTTTGTTATTTCATGTGATTATTAGACTAGTATAATATCCATGTGAATAAGTAAATGGAATTATTTGACATATATTTTCTATATTATGCTGATGTTTGAGTTTAAAAGGCTTGTGTTTTAGTCTTATAAATTAACTTAATTGTTTATGCTTATTTATGAAATTTTCAACTATATTGTTATCCTTACTCAGAATATGAGCTAACCCCTTTGTATGTTTTAGTTTTTCTAGGATGTGAAGAAGTATATCACGATTAACCTAAAAAAATAGGTTAAGTGTTATGAGTAAGTTTGAAGGGGAATAATGGTGTTATTCATTATTTCATGATGTATTTTAAAACATATGTTTTTATATAGTACTTCCAAGGCTACTAAACTTATCAGTCCTTCGGGATTTGACCCCTTGTGATCATACCAATTATATTTAATAATGCGCCGACTCTAGGTAACTAGGACTGGGGCGTTACACCATTTCCCACTATAGGGTAATGTAATCACAAATGTATTGACCATCATTCAATTTAGTTCCTTGATATTTTCCTCACTTTTATCTACCAAGAGTAACATAACATCATTCTGAGTTCACATGGTCAGAGGATTAGATATCCATGAGAAATTCTCAAAAAAAATGTTAATATGTCACAAAACCAAGAAAACTACAGATATCAATTAAAATGTTTGGTATAGTCCAACATTCAATAGCATCTGTCTTTTATGGATCAATTTTTATACCACCTCTTGGGATTATGTGACCAAAAAATGACACATTTTGTTTCCAAAATTCACAGTTTGAAAATTTTGCATATAAATTATTATACCATAGGTTATTCATTACAATTTTCAATTGATCATCAGGGTCCTCCTTTCTATTTGAATATATAATAATATCATCTACAAGGACTATAAAAAATGCTCACGGTAATATCTGAATAATATATTAATTAAATACATGAAGACAATTAGCGAATTAGTGAGACCAAACGACATCACTATATATTCATAGTTACCATACCTTGTATGGAATTTCTTCTTGGAATATCATCCTTTGTGGCACTCAATTGATGATATCTAGAATAAAGAACAATCTTAGAAAAGCATTGGTCTCCATGAAGCTAATCAAACAAGTCCATAATATGGGGAAGAGGATACAAGTCCTTGATTGTGGGATTTTTCAACAATCAATAATTAATGCAGAGAGATATTTATCAATCTATCCTCTTTACTATAAGAACTGGTTCAACCCAAGTTGATGCATGTGTCCTAATGAATCACCTATAATGGATTTCAGGGTGTTTCTTCATTATTTTATGAAACTTCATCAAGGCCAGTTTATAAATGGTATTTAAAAATGATGTGGAAAGAGGTATATGTTATATTAAGAATGCAAAATCATGTTTTGGGGTAATACTATGAAAATATTATCGAAAAAATCCACAATATCTTGAACAATAGGCATATAATTGATGCCAATATTCTCCATAACCATTTGAGATAAACAACACATTTGAATGGGAATTAAGAACCATACATTAGATTTAATCTCTACTGGAGGTTCAGAATTATCATCACATTGATGTATGATCATCATAGGGTTTGAAATATTGAACGTAACATCCCTTCCATGAAAATTGATGTGGATTTTATTTGGAGAATACAAATCCATGACTAATATGACATCAAACATGACCAAATTAAGAATGAAAATATTTTTCGGAAGCAAATTCCCACAAACATTAACCAGATAGGAATCATAAACATTGGATCCAATCTTCCTACCAATAGGGGATTTGACTACTAATTCGACCTCCAATTATTTTTGTGGAATCTTAACACCCTTTGAAAATTCATAGATATTAAAGAGTGGGTAGTTCTAGTATAAAATATGGGGATCCAAATAAATTGTCAAAAAATAACATATTAGATGTATAACTTATAAAACCATCCTAAATATATTAAAACTTAGGGTTATCCAAGGTTATTCGTAGTTAACTTAGTTTTAAATCCTTCATAATGATTTGTGAATAACTTGTAAATTCTCAAAGAATATCCCTCGGATGTGTCAAACCAGGTGTGCAGCAAGGCCCATTTTCATGTACTAGATTACATCGAGTCAAGACCAAGATATATTTTCTGAGTTGTTACCTTCAGGTACATCTATTCCATAACGACATCCACTTATCGTATCCAAACACGGATTTATTTCTAGGAAATCAATCACTACATCCTTTAACAAAATTCCATGAAATTTTATTATACTTTTTTTTGTCCCCAGACATACACCTTGACATGTTCATTAGTGTTCTCAACAATGCTTTCTCATCCCAGTTTCAAAAGGTTAACTAAACCTTTCCTCTAATACTAATTATAGTGAACCTCTCTTTTCAAACATTACATTACGTAACATTTACGGATTAAATAAACGTTATACAAATAGATTCAAGAATACCTTACTGGTCCAGTTATTTATTAAACATTGAAACATAAAAATTAGTACATAAATTCACTACATTATCTCCCACTTGGTTCCTCTTGACTAAAACCCTTCTTAGACACCTCAAACATAACACATATATTCATACCCTTGGGAAGGATACATAAAACAAGGTGAACTAAAATTATTATTAAGGGTAAACATGGGACATAATTAAGAAATAACCTAAGAATAAGGGAATGAGGACATGATCATAAAAATATAATATCAAAAAATCTATTTCAATGATCATATAAATGAATCATGGAATAAATAATGGTAGTTCATAAGATATGAATTTATTATGAAATAAATCACATAGTTTATTAAATCATAACATAGGAATAATACATGTAATTGTGGGAGCACAAAAACTTATACTGATATCTATATAAGGGAAGGAATCACTACCAAGACCATATTAATGGATAAACCCCTTTACTGAACCAAGTAACCCATATTGAAGCCATGTATTGTTGAATTGATTGACTCTCAATCTAGTCCTGTAGTACAGAACTGATTCACCCTCATTCTAGTCCTGTATTACTAAACTAAGTAACCATTGTTCTAGACAAGTTTGATCTCTTGCGATATAAATAGTTACTCAATTCATTAGATATAGATATTGATTCCACTCATCACATAATGAAATCATACATACATATTCCACAAGATCAAAAATAAACAAATCAAGTCCCATGAAATGAAATGGGTATCATGTAATGGCCCAAAGTGTCATTAATGGATAGTCCCTATTGATCCAGTTAAATGTATCTTTATGAATTTTTTTTATAAGATGTCAGCTTCATTGGTTTTATGATAAGAATTTTGACCGTTGTTAATATAGCCTTTGAACAGTGACCACATGATTAGTATAAATACAAGACCTTAACAAATCCAATTAACTCAGACAAAAGAAGTGATGGCCTCATTGTCACGACCCGTCCTCGGGGCCCGTGCCGTGACTACCCCAAGCCCGCCTTCCATAGGCCAGGGGCTGGCGACTAGCACCAAGGCGTAAATCCCGATAAAAAGGGAAGGCATTGCCTTTTTAAAGTAAACAAACACCACAGAGTAAACAAGCGGAAAGTAAACAAGCGGAAAAGTAAAATGGGCCAGAATACAAACCCAACTGAAAGTAAAGTACAACTCGAAAGGGAAAACAGCAACTGAAAAGAAAACTGCAGCGTCGAGCCGTCCTCTGGAAATCCCACCAGAAGGGTGGGTACAGATAGCTCCTCTGCTCCTCGGGTCCCGCCGTCCGCTCCGAGTATGTCCCGCCCAGTGGTCCACCTCCGGGTACCGCCTCGTCGTCACGTCCACCTCTGGGTACCGTCTCGTCGTATAATCCACCTCTAGGTACCGTCTAGTCCTCGAACACTCGGCCTCCGTCAGCACTTCCCGTCGTCTGCAACCAACACAACGAGGTGCGGGCATAGCCCGTGCAGGGGTGAGTATAACGATACTCAGTAGGGACCCCGAGACCCTCAAGGTCTCACTAAACCAACCAGGATAACCACAAAGAAGATCTCAACAGATAACCTCTACTTAGGTATATGCCCATACAAATACCTAAGTTATCAAGTAACCCATCTCAATCATGAGGAAACACAAGGATCATGAGATCAACGGATAACCATTACCCAGGTATATGCCCATACATATACCTAAGTTATCAAGTAACCCATCTCAATCATGAGGAAACACAAAGGTCAAAAGTCTCAGCTCAAACCAGGATTTTCATTATCGAAACCATAACTACTGAGGAGCTCCGTCTCTAGAGTGTACAGTGGTCCTGTCACGACTCCGAGGTACTGCTCACTAACCTTAGACTGCTGAGGTACTCCTCTTGTCGAGTACTGCGGGTTTGCGGCCAACTACCGGGCGCTCCGTCCGCTGAGGGTCTGTCGCCAAATACCGGGCGCTCACCCAAATAGCCTACTGAGGTACTCCTCCTGTCGAGTACCGCGGGTTTGCTGCCAACTACCAGGCGCTTCGTCCGCCGTGGGTCTGCCGCCAAATACCGGGCGCTCCGTCCACTGGGCTAGTCGACTCACTCCAAGTCGAGTCGGTCAAGCAGTCGTCAGGTCTCAGCCGGCTACACGGTCTCCGTACTCTGCACGCTCGTCTCCGGGAGGGTCCGCTCCATGAGCTACTGGTCGATACTCCAAGTATCACAAAGTCCCGTAATGAAGTATCTCAAAAGACCGTCTCGTCACAGGGGTCTCAACGCAACAGAGGGCGCGTCGATCGGACGCCCGGTCTGTGAGTTATTAGCCTTTTCGTCCCAGGGGCCCGGTTGGTTTCGTGTGCGAACCAATCCCGGCCGTATCACAACTGTACCCTGAACTCCCATAGGGTATACTCAAAGGGACCGTTACTCAACGTAATCACCAACGCCGCTGACGGTTCGTCAAACGGATGTCCTGTCTGAAAGATATCAGCTTTTCCGTTCCAGGGGCCCGGTTGGATTTTGGTGCGATCCAACCCAGCCACTATCCATCTGCATCCAAAACTCGGGCGAAGGATGCCAAAAGTTCCGTATCGTCAACAGGAACTCAACGCAACAGACGGCGCGTCAATCGGACGCCCGGTCTGAGAGTTATTGGCATTTTCGTCCCAGGGGCCCGGTTGGCTTTTAAGGCGAAACCAACCCGACCGCACTCCACCTGCGTCCAAACCTTGGGCGGAGGGTGCCAAAAGATCCGTCTCACTTAGAGGAAATCAACGAAACAGACGGCGCGTCAATCGGACGCCCCGTCTGTTAGTTATTGGCCTTTCCGTCTCACAACCACCCTGAAAACTTCACAGGAGGTCACCCATCCAGATCACTGCTCTAGGCCAAGCACGCTTATCTACGGAGTTTTAACTACGTAGGCTCCCGAAAAGGAAGGTGCACCTTGAGTATAGTATACCGAAACGACCGTCTCGATCCAAGGATCGCGTTGCCGCAGACGGTTTGTCGACCGGAGGTCCGAGGCTCAAGTTATGGCCAAAAGACCGAATCTGATCCGAAACGGGGGGTCCAGGTCCGGGGCGACCCGGCCTGGATGGTGGCGGACCTGCGGCGGCGCGGTTGGCGCCGCTGGGTCACGCGCGGGAGGGCTAAGCCCCCCGCTTTCCAGAAGGGCGGCACAGCTTTTTAGCCGCGCCCTTAATTTTTTTAAACGGCCCCCACCGCACGTGGGGGCTGACTCAAAGAAAAACCGGGGGATTAAATCCCCCCGGATTTACAGGATCGGCCGGCTTTAAGCCGGCCGTTTTCTTTACACGCGGGACCTGCGGGTCCCGCTTCTATTGCAAGCCGGCGGCCGGCATGGCCGGCCGCCTCCCCATGCTACGCCGCGGCCTAATGGCCGCGGCCCTCCTGGACGCCGGTGGCCGGTAAAGGCCGGCCGCCCCTGTTTTCTCCGCCGCGGCCGAAGTGTCGCGGCTCCTCCGTTCTCCGGCGCCGGCGAGGCCGGCGCCCCTGGCTGCTCCGCCGCGGCCGTAGGGCCGCGGCTGTTCTGATCTCCCGCGGCCGGCGAGGCCGGCCGCCCCTGGGTTCTCTGCCGCGGCTGAAGTGCCGCGGCTCCTCCTGATCTCCGGCGCCGGTGGCCCGGTTGGCCGCCGGTCGCCTCCTTGTTCCGCCGCGGCCCGTCTCCGGCCGTGGACTCTTTCGTAAACAACGACGCGGTGCGTCGGCACCGCGTTTCTTCGTCGCAGCTCGCTCCGGCCATTAATTCTTTTGTTCCTGCGCGGTTGCGACGACACCGCGCTGTCTCCGCTAAATTAACACGAAAGAATAGAAGGGGAAGGAGAATCAGTCGTGTTCGTGCGGTCCGGTCTCCTCCCGTTATAACTATATAAGTCGGCTCATCGTATAAACATAACAATGAATGTTTCACATTTTTTAATAAAATTTGGAACTACGCCCAACGGATTATTCTTTCATGTTCGAGGGAAAGAAAACACGTAATTTAAAAAGGACAAACCCCCTACCTCGGGTATAGATTCGAAGATTTGACAATGTCCGCGGAAGTCAACGTCGCGGAGATCGGGCGTCGCGGTCGTCGTTCGTCAATTCCGTTGACGAAGAGATGTGTCCGATGTGATACGTCGTTGGCGGAACCTCTTATGTCGACGAAGGGAAATCCGAGGAGGAAGCGGTGTTCCCTCTCGTTGACACGGAAGACGAAGAAGAGCGGAGCGGCGTTCTTCGTCAGAACTTGAGCGTTCTTCGTCAAGTTGAGCGTTCTTCGCGTTCTTCACGAGGGAGCTGAAGAAACAGGGATCCTCTCAAATCTTTCCAAAAGATTTTGGGTTGGTCTTAATTTATTAACATGCCAACACATGAAACCGGTTAAGAAACGATCCATCAATTCGTTGAATTGATTCAACGAAAGAAACGACCCATTTAATTCACGAAAGAAACAGCCCATTTAATTCACGAAAGAAACAGCCCATTTAATTCACGAAATAAACCGCCCAATTAAATGGTCTGTTAAGAATTTAGAAAACGCGTCGGTTGACTTTCATTAAGATGGGTTTTCACGGGTGCGTTTCTTAGCGGAAAGAAACGGCAGAGCTCGTGCGGGCCCCACCTCACAAATATCCTACAAAGGGGGTAGGATATTTCCGGATAGCATCCTATCCAGTTCAACTTAGTTCAAGCCGCCTTTAAGTGGCTTCAAGTGGCTTCCAAGTGGCTTAAGTGAAATAAAATAAAGTTGTCGCAAAATTATTTTATTTCTTGACTTTAAGCCCGAAAATTAAAAACCACACCCGAGCAAACGCAACTCCGGAAGAGGCGTTTCTAAGCGAATACCAGCACTGCGATTTCATCGGTGCCCTCAGAATTCGATTCCGGGCACCGGTTCAAAAGTTAGAAAAACCCGCTCGTCCGTTCACTGAACGTACTCGAGCCAAAACTTCGGAAAATGATTCCGGGCACACCGGGCCTCGGAATCAGGTGCCGTCAGAAACTGTGTCCTTGTAAAATTTCAAAGAAAATTAAGAAAAACATTTCCTGGAAATTAAATGTCTTTACATTACTCCCACCACAGGGCTTTACGTCCCCGTAAAGCTTCACCACAAACTTAGGGAAACAAAGAGGTACTGAGCACGCATCTGAGCCTTCCGCTCCCATGTGCTTACCTGGACCTTCTCTGTCATGGCCTAGACCACCTCCAGTCCCACAAGAGCTGCAAGATTTCTTCTTTGCCGACAAGAGAAATCTGGTCTCATCCCCAGGATGAACCACATTCTTTGCCTAATACAGTCAATCCTAACATGGATGATACTAATCCATACCAAGGATGACGCCGTAAGGCCTCGACGCTACTACCAAGAGATCCAACCGTTACTCTCGCCTCCAAGAGTTGAGTCACACTGTCGGCATCAGTGTGTGGTAACTGGGTCTCCTCCAGTAGAAGTCTCACAAGTGAGGGTCAAGTCAACAGTCAACTGGAACCTCTTAGTAACATCACAAAAGAGGACAGGAATGAAAACATCACAAAGTATGTGTCTTTTATTATTGCAGCTCATAATACAAAGATGCTACACAAAAACAACATCAACATGGAACTAGAAGTACAAGAGACGTATCCACTAGTTCCGCTCCTGTCCACCTGCTTTACTGTTGCTCAATCATTTGTTGCTGCCTCAACCTCGGTGGCTCCCGCAAAGCCTGCGGATCGAGGAGTCGGACAGTCACGTGCCAGGTGACCCTTTCCGCGGCATGAGTAACACAACATGCTCCTTGCATGGCTGGCTCGGTTCCCACTCCGGGTGCCCCGCACCACCGGTCCTAAAACCCGAGATCGCCCAACTGCTGGTCTGGTCCTCCTAGACCTCTGCATCATCTGTCTACTGCCCACAGATGTCTCAGCTTCTGATCGAAAAACACGTGGCAAAGGCAACAGATCCTGAACACGCTCGGGGTGTAGAGCTACTGGCACAAACTCCACCCTGAAGAAGGTCTCGAAGTCTTCCCATGTGAAAGCCATCCCATCGCAAAACTGGAACAAGTGGCTCCACCACCAGCCTGCTGCTGCCTGAAGAAGGCTGGCAGCAAAGGTCACCATGAAGTCTGATGGCGTCCCCACTAGCCTGAAGACTCCCACCACAGCCTCCAGCCAATCCTCAGCCGCCTGCGGGTCCGTCTCTCCCCCGAACCTGGGTGGCCTCTGGCGCTGGAACTCATGCAGTGCGCTCAAGTAGCGGGCATCGCCTACTGCTGGGGCTGGTGGCATCGGTGGCCCAACGTATGGTAGTACCGCTGGCGCCTCCGCTGGTACCTCAACTGCAAGAGGGCCCTGTACCGAAGCCTCGTCGCTCGACAGGCTGTCAGCACGCACATCCCTCTGGGCTCTAGCTGGTCGTCCGAGAAAAGGCATCCTGAAAGAAACAACGTAACACAGTCAAACGATTATACCTGGTGAGGTGACCTGGTTTGAGCTGTTTTAAGGGGAAAAAAACCTTTGAAAACACACACGCAATCAGTGTTTTCGTGCACAAAGTCGGAAATCAGTTGTCAGGGTCCTGGTGTATGGATACGTCGGCCGCCCGCACCAACACTGGACTCCCTGAACTGAAAACCACACTTGGTACCCTTAACAATATTGCTTCACAAAAAGAAAGATCAGAGTCGGCGGTAGAACCGACCAGCTCTGATACCAATTTGTCACGACCCGTCCTCGGGGCCCGTGCCGTGACTACCCCAAGCCCGCCTTCCATAGGCCAGGGGCTGGCGACTAGCACCAAGGCGTAAATCCCGATAAAAAGGGAAGGCATTGCCTTTGTTAAGTAAACAAACACCACAGAGTAAACAAGCGGAAAGTAAACAAGCGGAAAAGTAAAATGGGCCAGAATACAAACCCAACTGAAAGTAAAGTACAACTCGAAAGGGAAAACAGCAACTGAAAAGAAAACTGCAGCGTCGAGCCGTCCTCTGGAAATCACACCAGAAGGGTGGGTACAGATAGCTCCTCTGCTCCTCGGGTCCCGCCGTCCGCTCCGAGTATGTCCCGCCCAGTGGTCCACCTCCGGGTACCGCCTCGTCGTCACGTCCACCTCTGGGTACCGTCTCGTCGTATAATCCACCTCTAGGTACCGTCTAGTCCTCGAACACTCGGCCTCCGTCAGCACTTCCCGTCGTCTGCAACCAACACAACGAGGTGCGGGCATAGCCCGTGCAGGGGTGAGTATAACGATACTCAGTAGGGACCCCGAGACCCTCAAGGTCTCACTAAACCAACAAGGATAACCACAAAGAAGATCTCAACAGATAACCTCTACTTAGGTATATGCCCATACATATACCTAAGTTATCAACTAACCCATCTCAATCATGAGGAAACACAAGGATCATGAGATCAATGGATAACCATTACCCAGGTATATGCCCATACATATACCTAAGTTATCAAGTAACCCATCTCAATCATGATGAAACACAAAGGTCAAAAGTCTCAGCTCAAACCAGGATTTTCATTATCGAAACCGTAACTACTGAGGAGCTCCGTCTCTAGAGTGTACAGTGGTCCTGTCACGACTCCGAGGTACTGCTCACTAACCTTAGACTGCTGAGGTACTCCTCCTGTCGAGTACTGCGGGTTTGCGGCCAACTACCGGGCGCTCCGTCCGCTGAGGGTCTGTCGCCAAATACCGGGCGCTCACCCAAATAGCCTACTGAGGTACTCCTCCTGTCGAGTACCGCGGGTTTGCTGCCAACTACCAGGCGCTCCGTCCGCCGTGGGTCTGCCGCCAAATACCGGGCGCTCCGTCCACTGGGCTAGTCGACTCACTCCAAGTCGAGTCGGTCAAGCAGTCGTCAGGTCTCAGCCAGCTACACGGTCTCCGTACTCTGCACGCTCGTCTCCGGGAGGGTCCGCTCCATGAGCTACTGGTCGATACTCCAAGTATCACAAAGTCCCGCAATGAAGTATCTCAAAAGACCGTCTCGTCACAGGGGTCTCAACGCAACAGACGGCGCGTCGATCAGACGCCCGGTCTGTGAGTTATTAGGCTTTTCGTCCCAGGGGCCCGGTTGGTTTCGTGTGCGAACCAATCCCGGCCGTATCACAACTGTACCCTGAACTCCCATAGGGTATACTCAAAGGGACCGTTACTCAACGTAATCACCAACACCGCTGACGGTTCGTCAAACGGATGTCCTGTCTGAAAGATATCAGCTTTTCCGTTCCAGGGGCCCGGTTGGATTTTGGTGCGATCCAACCCAGCCACTATCCATCTGCATCCAAAACTCGGGCGAAGGATGCCAAAAGTTCCGTATCGTCAACAGGAACTCAACGCAACAGACGGCGCGTCAATCGGACGCCCGGTCTGAGAGTTATTGGCATTTTCGTCCCAGGGGCCCGGTTGGATTTTAAGGCGAAACCAACCCGACCGCACTCCGCCTGCGTCCAAACCTTGGGCGGAGGGTGCCAAAAGATCCGTCTCACTTAGAGGAAATCAACGAAACAGACGACGCGTCAATCGGACGCCCCGTCTGTTAGTTATTGGTCTTTCCGTCTCACAACCACCCTGAGAAACTTCACAGGAGGTCACCCATCCTGATCACTGCTCTAGGCCAAGCACGCATAACTACGGAGTTTTAACTACGTAGGATCCCGAAAAGGAAGGTGCACCTTGAGTATAGTATACCGAAACGACCGTCTCGATCCAAGGATCGCGTTGCCGTAGACGGTTTGTCGACCGGAGGTCCGAGGCTCGGGTTATGGCCAAAAGACCGAATCTGATCCGAAACGGGGGGTCCGGGTCCGGGGCGACCCGGCCGGGATGGTGGCGGACCGGCGGTGGCGCGGTTGGCGCCGCTGGGTCACGCGCGGGAGGGCTAAGCCCCCCGCTTTCCAGAAGGGCGGCGCGGCTTTTTAGCCGTGCCCTTAATTTTTTTAAACGGCCCCCACCGCACGTGGGGGCTGACTCAAAGGAAAACCGGGGGTTTCAATCCCCCCGGATTTACAGGATCGGCCGGCTTTAAGCCACCCGTTTTCTTTACACGCGGGACCTGCGGGTCCCGCTTCTATTGCAAGCCGGCGGCCGGCATGGCCGGCCGCCTCCCCATGCTACGCCGCGGCCTGATGGACGCGGCCCTCCTGGACGCCGGTGGCCGGTAAAGGCCGGCCGCCCCTGTTTTCTCTGCCGCGGCCGAAGTGTCGCGGCTCCTCCGTTCTCCGGCGCCGGCGAGGCCGGCGCCCCTGGCTGCTCCGCCGCGGCCGTAGGGCCGCGGCTGTTCTGATCTCCCGCGGCCGGCGAGGCCGGCCGCCCCTGGGTTCTCTGCCGCGGCCGAAGTGCCGCGGCTCCTCCTGATCTCCGGCGCCGGCGGCCCGGCTGGCCGCCGGTCGCCTCCTTGTTCCGCCGCGGCCCGTCTCCGGCCGCGGACTCTTTCGTAAACAACGACGCGGTGCGTCGGCACCGCGTTTCTTCGTCGCTGCTCGCTCCGGCAATTAATTCTTTTGTTCCTGCGCGGTTGCGACGACACCGCGCTGTCTCCGCTAAATTAACACGAAAGAATAGAAGGGGAAGGAGAATCGGCCGTGTTCGTGCGGTCCGGTCTCCTCCCGTTATAACGATATCAGTCGGCTCATCGTATAAACATAACAATGAATGTTTCACAATTTTTAATAAAATTTGGAACTACGCCCAACGGATTATTCATTCATGTTCGAGGGAAAGAAAACACATAATTTAAAAAGGACAAACCCCCTACCTCGGGTATAGATTCGAAGATTTGACAACGTCCGCGGAAGTCAACGTCGCGGAGATCGGGCGTCGCGGTCGTCGTTCGTCAATTCCGTTGACGAAGAGATGTGTCCGATGTGATACGTCGTTGGCGAAACCTCTTATGTCGACGAAGGGAAATCCGAGGAGGAAGCGGCGTTCCCTCTCGTTGACACGGAAGACGAAGAAGAGCGGAGCGGCGTTCTTCGTCGGAACTTGAGCGTTCTCCGTAATGTTGAGCGTTCTTCGCGTTCTTCACGAGGGAGCTGAATAAACAGGGATCCTCTCAAATCTTTCCAAAAGATTTTGGGTTGGTCTTAATTTATTAACATGCCAACACATGAAACCGGTTAAGAAACGATCCATCAATTCGTTGAATTGATTCAACGAAAGAAACGACCCATTTAATTCACGAAAGAAACAGCCCATTTAATTCACGAAAGAAACAGCCCATTTAATTCACAAAATAAACCGCCCAATTAAATGGTCTGTTAAGAATTTAGAAAACGCGTCGGTTGACTTTCATTAAGACGGGTTTTCACGGGTGCGTTTCTTAGCGGAAAGAAACGGCAGAGCTCGTGCGGGCCCCACCTCACAAATATCCTACAAAGGGGGTAGGATATTTCCGGATAGCATCCTATCCAGTTCAACTTAGTTCAAGCCGCCTTTAAGTGGCTTCAAGTGGCTTCCAAGTGGCTTAAGTGAAATAAAATAAAGTTGTCGCAAAATTATTTTATTTCTTGACTTTAAGCCCGAAAATTAAAAACCACACCCGAGCAAACGCAACTCCGGAAGAGGCGTTTCTAAGCGAATACCAGCGCTGCGATTTCATCGGTGCCCTCAGAATTCGATTCCGGGCACCGGTTCAAAAGATAGAAAAACCCGCTCGTCCGTTCACTGAACGTACTCGAGCCAAAACTTCGGAAAATGATTCCGGGCACACCGGGCCTCAGAATTAGGTGCCGTCAGAAACTGTGTCCTTGTAAAATTCCAAAGAAAATTAAGAAAAAAATTTCCTTGAAATTTACGGGTCTTTACACTCATCCAGTAGAATTGCCCCATACGAAGCCCATTTGTCGGAGATTGGAAGATAGGTGTCATCCTTGGGCTTCGCTCTTGATCAATCCCAAGATGAGATTCATCATGTTAATATCGAACGTGACCGTCTACTGGAAAAGTGGAAGTTGATTGAAATTACCACTCGAGCAATGTTATCTAAGCCACCCCAAGAGTCAGTCACCATCGCACACCTTACCCTGAGGACTTGTGCGACTGTTTTAAGGGGTTATGTAACAAATAAGTAGTACTATGTTCATGTATATTATTTTTTAATATAATATTGAATATAATATCTAGTCATTTTTGATACATTGTAAATAGTTTTTCTAAAGTACAACTGGTGTTTTTAGTTATTATTTATTTAAGAAATCTATTTTATTAAATTAAGGGATTTTTGAATTAAATAATATTTTAATAAAATAATAATATTATTATTAAATAAATTTTTATTAAATAAATGATATTAAAATTTTATGAATGCAATTAAAATTTTATATTAAGGTTTGAAAGCCATTTTTGTCAAAACCTGTGAATTTTCGATAAATGTTGGTTTTTAATTTAAAATTGAAAATTAGCATATTAAGAAATTTTTTTTAGATAAAATAAATGTCATTTATAGAATCAAAACATCAAAATTATCCAACGGTGAATTTTTCATAATTTTCCGAGATAGTCAACTTTCTGGTTAAAAATTAAATACCATTTAAATATATAATGTGTTTTATGAAATCATAATGTCCCAATGGTGATGTAATAAAATAGCAAAATCCTTATGTTCAGCCAATATATCTTTTATCATTAAAATAATTTGATTTTGGGTTTGTTTGACTTACTTTTCAATGCATTAATGGACCCCTCAAGACATATTCAACACTTTGCCTTTTTAAATTAATTTCCATGGGAGTGTGACTCACCTCCACATAATCAACCTTATTATTTTAATTAGTTCAGACTTGGGCCTTATAAAATAGTGGTTTCCTCATCCCTTTGCCAAAATCCATGGGCAAAAACCATTGGATGGTTTTTGGTTTGGATTAATTTAATGTAAGGGGACCCAAACCTAAATAATAAAGAATTCGCTCACCTTTCCTATATAAACCCACCCAAGCTCTCACTTCCTCCTCACTAAAATCCCTTGGAGTTCGTCCCACCTCTTCCCTAATCTCTCTAGAATCCTCCCAATGTGCCCCAATCTCCCACGAAGCCTCTTGCAATCCTCTCTCTAGCCTTTGGGTGCACACTTCCAAGTAAGGGTTTTTTTCTTCATTTCTCATTTTTTTTCAATTTTCTTTAAGTTGTATTTCCCTTTTAATGTAAATTATGAATGTTGGGGTATGGTTTTTCACCTCCCCCATACATCCCTCTTTATGTTTTAATGATGGGAGACCCCTTTCTCTCTCATTAAATGCCTCCCATGTACACCCGTTACTATGCCGAAATTCCAAAAGGATCTTCTCTCTCTTCTTTTACATTCAAGAAATACTTTGGTATCATGAATCTAAATTCCATTTCAATTGTTGGGACATGTATATATATGACCACTTTACTGTCCATTACATTTATCTATGATGAGTAACCCCTTTCTCTCTCATCAAACTTTTTTATTAATTCTTATGTCACGCCGTTACGCTGCCGAAATCGCACCGATTTTCTAAGCCAATGTCATTGTGTAGTGAATTCCATGCCCATTTATCCAACATGGGTATTCACCTTTATGAACATTTACTTAATTATTGTAAAGTTTCATCTATGAATTCCACATTCCTTTATCTTGGAATAAATGATTATGTTTTTTGAATCCATGTTTTATGATCCATGTGGCACACTTATGCATGAAATGAAATGTTTAAGAAGGGTGCACCCTTATAGTGCTCCAATGCATTGGGTAAAGTATAGTATCATGATAAACCATTTGAAATGAGTGTTGAATCCTGATAATTCCATTGCAATGAGGGTTTACTCATGCTTCATGTGCAATGAGGGTTTACTCAAGATTTATGTGCAATGAGCCTTGGCTCATGCTAATTCCATTTTAAGTGTTGTTTCCACATCTCCATGTTATGATTATCATTATTTATCATGAATTTATGTTCATGTATATTTTATGCTCTATTGATTATGCCTATTGTATAACATGTATTTTACTCCTCATGTTATTCCATTTGTACTCCCTTACTGGTCTTTATAGCTCACCCTTTTCTTATGCATGTCCTCAGGTTATCCCATGCAATGCCAAGTACGAATGAATGTAGTGGTAATGAAAAGGAAGTTTTCAATAAAGATGTTTTATTTCATGTTTTAAGTTTTTAAGTAATGATCCTAAGTCCCAAAGACACTAAACCTCTCGATCTTCTTTGTTGTATCAAGTGACGTTTTATTTAATAAATCATGATTATATTGTAATAAAAACCAGGGTTTTCATAGTTGGTATCAGAGGATAGGTTTAGTTATTTTTGGAATTAGGAAACCCTAGTAATTCCTTATATACAAGACTATGTATAATAAAAACATCCCTATGTTTTGGTAAGTGCTGAGTAAGTGGTTTGTCAAAAAAATACATCCATGTATGGATACGAGCAGGTAGAGGCAGCTCTGGCACAGATGTATCCTAGGGGTAAAATCCCAAAACACTGCTTTGAGCTAGACTCTAACGGGAACTGGTGCACGACAACAGGCCTTGTTGCACTCTTGGATAAGACACTCCCGGTGGATATGTTTTAAAAAATTCACAATCTTAGGATAAACCCTTATTAAGGGAAAAATTCCCATAATAATATATGTTAGAAAGTAGATCATGAAAAGCCTAGATTAAATACTATTGACTCATGAGTTAAGGAAATAAAAGTTTATTTTTGGGTCCTCAACTTTTGTCTTTGGATTACACTTTAGGTGTTACCCCTAACATTCTTTTTATTCCAGCCAATGGCTGGTAATAGGAGAACTCAGGCTAACAACCATTATGAAGATTAGTGTGATGATTGTACTAATGAGATGCTAAATCCAATGGGAGCAGGAATCACAAACTTTGGCATGCTTCATTATTAGCTAACTCAAGTTTTGAATAGAAACACAGGTCAAGAGGAATGTTCAGCCCCCCCCCCCCCCCAAGAAATAACAAGTCGCTATCGAGAGCTTCATGAGACAAAGGCCTCCTACTATTAGTGGCTCATCCGATCCCACGATTGCTAAACAATGGATCAACTCCATCGAAAAGATATTCTCCATCCTCCAATGTTCTGAAAAAGAGAAGGTTCTCCTAGCGGCTTATCATATGGAGGGTGAAGCTGATCAATGGTAGACGTTGATCAAAAATATGAAGCCTGAGGAGGATATCGAGGTGTTGGAATGGAAGGATTTATGGAAGAAGTTTTTTGATAAATATTTTCCACGCACCCTCTGGCATAAGATGGAAAGGTACATCCTTTCCCTCAAGCAAAAAGATGAAGAATCTATTGGAGCGTATGAGGAAAACTTCACGAGGCTTGAACGATACGCTTCTAGTTTTGTCGTTACCCCCGAATGCAAGGTTGACCGCTTCTTTGGTGGGATGAAACCTAGCTTGCATAAAGCATTAGTGATCCGTGACTTCAATAGCTATGAAGAAATTTTCTGATGTGCCCTCAAGGTCGAAATGGAGATCGAGGAATCACAGGGGTATCATGGGGACAAGAAGCATAAGGTGGACTTCAATGCTGGTGGTCCGATGGATAAATCCAACGTTGCTAAGAAGATCCATCACCCCACTTTCCAAAATTGCATAAAGAAGCACCCTGGAAATTTCCTTAAGGGGACGAGAAAATGCTTCAGGTGTGGAAGAGAAGGGAACCTAGCTGTTAACTATCAGAATGAAGGACCCGCGACTGCGACAGAGGAGAGGAACGCTCTGTTCGAACATCAAAGCATTTTTCAATTCTACAAATGCAAATAATTGGGTCATTTTTCAAATCAGTTCACTAATACAATGGTTATCAGAGTAAATCAACAACTTCCAAGACAGCAAGGAAGAGCTTTTGTCATCACTTCTTCCGAAGTGAACCCCAACAATGAAGTGGTGACAGGTACGCTAGTTATTCATTCAACAATAGTGAACGCACTTTTTGATTCAGGTTCTACGCATTCTTTAATATCTCTAAAGTTTAGTAGAACAATCCCATCCCCACCACAAATCATGGAAGTAAAGATGTGGGTGTGTACGGAAAATGGGAAAATCATTGCATCCCATGAATATAAGTCCTACCCTATTATAATCTGTGGAATCAATTTCCCGGCGAACCTCATCATACTCCCTCTAGTGGAATTTTATGCAATTCTTGGCATGGATTGGCTTTCCTTATATAAAGCCAATATAAATTGTCGGGAGAGGGAAATCACACTCCTTATGGAGAATCGACCTCTGATTCATAACAAGTGTTAGGAAGAAGATGAATCTCATTTAGCTCTGTTTTCTTAAGCATGGATATTACTACCCTATGAGCATGTGTATCTAGCTCAGATGATTGAGTCCAAATAAGAAACCATCCTTGAAGAAATGCCTATTGTGAGGGAATTCGCTGAAGTGTTTCCCGAGGAACTACCTGGTCTTCCATCAAGAAGAGATGTTGTGATCTCAATTGAAATTATACCTGGGGTGCTACCAATATCCAAGACTCCATATAGAATGGCTGTTGTTGAGCTTGAAGAGCTGAATAAACAACTACATGAGAATATTGATAAAGGGTTTATATGCCCAGGTGCATCACGCATCACCATGGGGTGCACCAGTCCTCTTCGTCAAAAAAGGATGGGTCAATGCGGCTTTGCATCGATTATCATTAACATAAAAAAATAACGATAAAGAACAAGTATCCTCTCCCAAGAATCGATGACTTTTTTGATCAGCTGCGAGGAGCACAATCCTTCTCCAAGGTGGATTTTTGATCGGGATGTTATCAAGTAAGGGTGGAAAGGGAAGATGTCCCCAAGACTGCTTTTCGTACAAGGTATGGGAACTATGAATTCATAGTAATGCCTTTCGGACTCACCAATGCTCCAGCAATATTCATGGACCTGGTGAATAGAGTCTTTAGTGATTACCTTGACAAATTTGTGGTAGTCTTTATAGATGATATTCAAATATACTCCAAAATCAAGGAGGATCATGGGGAGAATTTAAAAACTATACTAGAGACTTTGTGCAAGGAAAAGCACTATGAAAAGTACTAAAATTGTGAGTTCTGGTTAATTTAGGTCTCATTCGTGGGCCATATCATCAAAGCAATGGGATATCTATGGACCCCTCCAAAACAGATTCAATTGAGGGATGACCGAGGCCAACATCGGTAAAGGATATCCGTAGCTTCTTGGGGTTAGCTGGATATTATCGAAGATTTGAGAGAAATTTCTCACGATTGTCCAACCCTCTTACCAAGCTAACTCGAAAGGGAGTAAAGTTTGAATGGAGTGATTAGTGAGAAAAATGTTTCAAGGAGTTGAAAAGGAGGCATATCACTGCACTCGTTCTCACATTACCCACAAGTGGGGAGATTTTTATGGTATTCAGTGATGTTTCAAAGAAGAGATTAGGGTGTGTGCTGATGCAGAATGATAATGGGATATCCTCTGCCACAAGGAAGTTGAAAATCCATGAGCGAAGCTATCCAACACATGATCTGGAGTTGGCGGCTGTGATCTTTGCCTTGAAAATCTGGCGGCATTATCTCTCTGGAGAGAAATGTGAGATATATACTGACCACAAGAGTCTTAAATATATATTCACACTAAAAGAGCTTAATATACGCCAAAGAATATGGATAGAGCTCTCAAAGATTATGACTGTTCAATACATTACCACCCTGGAAAAGCGAACAAGGTGGCATATGCCCTAAGTAGATAGGACCCATCAATTCTATCAATGATGAGAATTGAAAAGGATCCAATATTCTTATATTTGATGAAGATGGACATTGGAATCATAATGAATGGAACATCATCTATCCTTTCATAAATGATTTCTCAACCATTACTTTTGTAAAGGTTAAAGGATGCTTCAAAGGATGATGTGGGAATTCAAGAAAAAGTGGAAGATATCAAAAAGGGGAAATTCTAAGAGTTTAATGTTAATGAAGAAGGAATTGTGCGGTTCGGGAAAAGACTATGTGTTCCATCAAGTTCAGAGCTGAAGAAGGAACATTTAGATGACGCACATAGTTCAAATTTCTCTATTCACCCAGGGAGCACAAAGATGTATCGAGATCTCCGAGAAAACTATTGGTGGGATAATATGAAGAAGGAGATCGCTGAATATACATCAATGTGTCTAGTGTGTCAGCAAGTGAAGGCAGAGAGGCAGAAGTCTAAGGGGATGATACAACCATTTCCCATACTAGAATGGAAATGGGGGAAACATCACCATGGACTTTGTCACCGGACTTCTAAGGACATTCAAAGGCAATAATGCAATCTAGTTTGTTGTGGATCATCTTATAAAGACTGCACACTTCATTTCTATTTGGGAGGATTTCTCTTTGGATCAACTGGCACAGATATATATCAAGGAAGTGGTATGTTTTCATGGAGTACCATTATCTATTGTGTCTGACCAAGATCCAAGATTCACCTCTAAGATTTGGAAGAGTCTTCAACATGCTCTGAACACTGAACTGAACTTCAGTACGACCTATCATCCTCAAACTGATTGCTAATCTGAGCAGACTATCCAAACTCTTGAGGATATGTTGAGAGCATGATCAATGGACTTTAAAGGAGGATGGGATCAACATCTTCCTCTAGTTGAGTTCTCTTATAATAACAGTTTCACTCAAGCATCCAAATGGCACCATATAAAGCCCTATATGGGAAAAGGTGCAGAACACCGGCATGTTGGGATAAGGTCGGTGAACGTAGGCTGCTTGGACCAGAAATGGTCGAAGAAATTGTGAAGAAGGTGAAAACCATTCAACAGCATATCAAGGTAGTCCAGAGTCGACAGAAGAGTTATGCAGATAATCGTTGGCGGTAACTTGAGTTTAAAGTTGGATATATAGTGTTTCTACGCATATCTTAGTGGAAAAAGGTCTTGAGGTTTGGAAAGAAATGGAAGTTATGTCCAAGGTACATCAGCCCCTTCAAGGTTCTTGATCATGTTGGGGATGTGGCCTATCGACTAGAACTTCCACCTACTATGGCCAAAGTACATGATGTCTTTCTTGTATCCCTCTTAAGTAAGTACAGACTGAAACCATCACATGTACTCTCTTCTAAGGTGGTACAATTGGAAGATGATCTTTCTTATGAGGAGCCACCAGTGAAGATCGTAGATCGTATAGAAAATGTTCTATGAAATAAGACAATGCCCCTCGTTAAGGTGTTATGGAGAAACCACACGTTTTAAGAAGTGACAAGGGAATTGGAGGAAAAGTTGAAGCTGAGTTACCCACATATGTTTTAGAGTGGGAAAAGAAAAAATTTCGAGGGTGAAATTTTTTAAGGGGGGAATATTGTAATGACCCAAAGTGTCATTAATGGAAAATCCCTATTGAACCAGTTAAATGTCTCTTTATGAAAAATGTTATTATAAGATGTAATCTTCTTTGGTTTTATGTTAAGAATTTTGATCGTTGTTAATATAGTCGTTGAACAGTGATCACATGATTAGTATAAATATAGGACCTTAACAAATCCAATTTACTCATACAAAAGAGGCGATGGCCTCATCCAGAAGAATTACCCCATACGAAGCCCATTTGTCAGTGCTCGGAAAAGAGGTGGAATACTTGGGCTTCACTCTTGACCATGCCCAAGCTGAGCTTCTTCATGTCAAGCTCGAACTTGACTGTCTACGGGAAAAGTGGAAGTTCATTGAAATTACCACTTGAGGGATGTTATCTGAGCCACCCAAGAGTCTGTCACCATCACACACCTTACCCTTAAGTCTTATACGGCTATTTTAAGGGGTTATGTAACAAATAATTAGTACTATGTTCATGTACATTATTTTTATATAGAATAATGAATATAATTTCTAGTCATTTTTGATACATTGTAATTAGTTTTTTTTAAAGTACAAATGGTGTTTTTAGATATTATTTAATTAAGAAATATATTTTATTAAATTAAGAGATTTTTGAATTAAATATTATTTTAATAAAATAATAATAATATTAATAAATTAATTTATGTTAAATAAATGATCTTATAATTTTATGAATGCAATTAAAATTTTATATTAATATTTGAAAGCCATTTCAGTCAAAACCCATGAATTTTTTATAAATGTTGGTTTTTATTTTAAAAGTGAAAATTAACATTTGTAGAAATTTTTTTAGATAAAATAAATGTCATTTCTGGAATCAGGACGTCGAAATTATCCAACGTTGAATTTTTTAAAATTTCGTGAGACAGTCAAATGTATGGGTAAAAATTAAATATTGTTTAAATATATAATGTGTTTTATGACATTGTAATGTCCCAATGGTGATGTAATAAAATACAACAATCCTTATGTTCGGCCAATATATGTTTTATCATTAAAATAATGTTATTTTTGATTTTATTGATTTACTTTTCAAAGCATTAATGGGCCCCTCATGACATATTCAACACTTTGCCTTTTTAAATTAATTTCCATGGGAGTGTGACTCACCTCCACATAAGAAACCTTATTATTTTAAGAATTTCGGACTTGGGCATTATAAAATATTTTTTTACTCTTCCCTTTTCCAAAAACCATTGGAAAAAACCATGGGATGGTTTGTGGTTTGGATTAATTTAATGTAAGGGGACCCAAACCTAAAAAATAAAGAATTCCCTCACCTTTCTTATATAAACCCACCCAAGCTCCCACTTCCTCCTCACTAAAATCCCTTGGAGTTCATCCGAACTCTGCCCTACTCTCTCTAGAAACCTTATGAGGTTCCCCAAGCTCCCAAGAAGCCTCTCACAAGCCTCTCTCTAGCCTTTGGAAGCATATTAACAAGTAAGGGTTTTTTCTTCCTTTCTCATTATTGTCAATTTTCTTTAAGTTGTATTGCCCTTTTAATTTCAATTATGATTCTGGGGTATGGTTTTTAAACACCCCCATACTTTCCATTATTGTTCTAATGATGGGAGACCCCCTTCTCTCTCATTAAATTCCTCCCACGTACACCTGTTACTATGCCGAAATTTTGAAAGGAACTTCTCTCTTTTCTTTTACATTCAAGAAATACTTTTGTATCATGAATCTAAATTCCATTTCAATTGTTGGTAAATGTATATATATGACCTCCTTACTTTCCATTACATGTAAATATTATGAGGAACCCCTTTCTCTCTCATCAAACTTTTTTATGAATTCTTATGTCATGCCATTACGCTGCCGAAATCGCACCAATTTTCTAAGACAATGTCATTGTGTAGGTAAAACCATGCCCATTTCCCCATCAAGGGTATTCACTTTTATGCACATTTACATATTTATTGTAAAGTTTCATGTATGAATTCCACATTCTTTTATCGTGGAATAAATGATTATGTTTTATGAATCCATGTTTTATGATCCATGTGGCACACTTATGCATGGAATGCAATGTTTAAGAAGGGTGCGCCCTTATTGCGCTCCAATGCATTGGGTAAAGTATAGTATCATGATACGTCATGTGTAATGAGTGTTCACTCATGATAATTCAATTGAAATGAGGGTTTACTCGTGCTTCATGTGCAATGAGGGTTTACTAATGCTTTATGTGCAATGAGCCTTGGCTCATGCTAATTCCATGATAAGTGTTGTTGCCACATATCCATGTTATGATTACCATGATTTATCATGCCTTTATGTTCATGTTTTTTTATGCTCTATTTATTATGCCTATTTTCTAACATGTATTGTACTCCTCATGTTATTCCATGTGTACTCCCTTACTAGGCTTTATAGCTCACCATTTTCTTATGAATGACCACAAGTTATCCCATCCAATGCTAAGTACGAAGGAATATAGTGGTCATGAAAAGGAAGTTTTCAAAAAAGATGTTTTATTTCCTGTTTTATGTTTTTATGTAATGATCCTAAGCCCCAAAGACACTAAACCTGTTGATCTTCTTTGTTGTATCAAGTGAAGTTTTATTTAATAAATCATGTTTAAGTTGTAATAAAAAGCAGGGATGTCATATATCATGAACATTTAAAAACATTGTAATCTGTGCAAAGAGAGATGTTTCACAATCATTTCATCATAATAATAACCATTGAAAAAACGTGTGATTCAAATGAATATAACCTGTAAAAGAGTAGCAGGCATCATAATGATCATGTTATCAAGACATAATCTATTCATATAAATAATATGAATGGAAAAAATTCAATAATTTTCCCATAAGGCATGAGTAACACCAATGAATGTTATCCTAGATGAGAAATAATTTTTAATGTAATTTTATAAACATTTACAAGGGAAACTCTCCTTTCATCATTGAAAATTGGTTTTAATAACATAAAACCTTTTGAAAACCTTTATCTTTGAAAATAGCCTTGAAAACTTATAAAAGCGGATTTGAACACAAGAAAACATTTTTAAAATCCCTTCTCCTTGAAAATGATATTCATGGATTGTTTGAATACATTTTTTAAAACATTGTTTTTTAATACCATGTATTTCTGACTAAAGAGAAAGATGGTCTGATTTTTGTTAAAATATTACCATAAGAACCAAATAGTGTAAAAATGGTACTAAAAATGAGGATATATCTAATATGTAGAGGATATAGAATCTCATGGGTATTCTTGATTTATTTAATCAATGTAAACATACAAATTAATAATCATGAAAATGATAAAATTGTCTCAATAAACTCTTATAAATTGGTTACCTGGGATTATACTATCCATGTAAGAAAATGAAATTAATTAATGCTTTTAAATATCATTAAAATAGTTAGATTCATGATATTACATGGACAATTGAACTATATACACATCAAAAATGAATTTAGGATCATAACAAAACATGATTATCAAAGAAGGAAAATTGAGAAAAACTGTTTTACCAATTTGGTTTCTTTTGAAAGATAAACCCCCAAAAAATGATCATAGAATGTATATGTGAATACCCATATATTTAGGAACAATATACAACGAATACAACAATTGGAATTACATACTCCATATAAATAGAACTATAGTCAAACATAGTTTTTCTATCATAGAAATTAATTATGATTTGAATATCTCCTTACCATTTGTCTTGTACTGCCTTGATATGTTGTTGAATGGTAATATCTGTATCCACTATTTCATCAGTGATATTAGGCCCTACTGGATTTCTTTCTAGAAGTTCATACCCACATATTGTATCCCTAAATTTCTTCGCATAGAAGGATTCATATAGTTCCATCTTAATGCTTGAGTAAAGGATATTTTTGTAAAAAAACTCATCCTGAGGAGGGTGTTGATCCCAAAAACCTTTGAAGTCTAGAGAACATGATATAAAAATTTTCTCCAGGGTTTGAACAATTCATTAAAACTAACCAATTGGCTGAGGATTATATAAAGTTCTGAAACTCAATTTTGTATCATGTGGTTTCTGAATATTTAGCCCGAACATTGAGGTAATCCTACAATCCGGATCTAATATTATAGAATGTGGTACTCAATAAAACCTTAAAACTTCCTTAATTTATATTCTAGAACGACTGTCAATAGTGGAATATTTTCTAATAGAAATGATGTATAATGACTTAGTAAGGTGATCGACTACCATCCATATGGAATCAAATGCTTTTGAGGTTTTGGATTGACCAAAAAAATCTAATGTTATGTTCTCCCATTACCATTTTGGTATGGTTAATGGATTCATCATCCTTTTAGAATTTTGTATTTCAGCCTTTTTTTGCTACTGTACCAAACACTGAGATACAAATTCCATGATATATCTCTTCATTCCATCCCAACAGAAGTGTTATTTCATGTCCTTATACATATTAATTCTTACATGATGAATATTGAATGTAGAAGTATGAGCTTTCTCTAACAAGTCCATCATCAATTATGGTATTGACAGAACTCATACTATGACATCCCAGACCTATATATCACATAATGGGTGCCCCAAGCCCAGTGGGACCAATGGCCTCAAGTATATCTCCAAAAATTATAGAGGATTACAACTAGTAGTGAGGACGTAGCGTGTGTTGGTAGGGAGACTATTCCCACATTAAAAAATATTTTTGCAGTGCGTGAGAGTAAAAGTAGGTAAATAGAGGAATCAATAAATCTAAAGAGAAAGCACATTTAAAAATAGAGAAAATAAAAAAACTATTAAAAGAAAAGGAGTAGCATTTAGAAACTGATAATAAGTCATGTAATAGAACGCTAGAAAACATGAATACAAACAATATTCATAACATGTTCAAAAAATCATAAAGGGGATGACAGACTGTATCATGAATTCTGAGTTCCAACTCGGTCCTCTTCTATGTATCCCTATATTAAACACTGATAAATGAAATGTATGAAGTTGAATGATTCCCTTTTTTAACACATGCAACCATGTAATCTAATTCAGGTACCAAACTACGCCTAGAGAGGATGAGAGATAAATGTCATTGTGCCACCACTAGTAGTGTCTATAATAACTAGCCCATTTAAAGGAATAAATAGATATAAAACATTATTATATAAAGTAAATCATGTAGTACATTATAACTAAATACCCAAGTACCTGATTCATGCCTCGGCTCGTGTGTAAACAAGTAAATAGTTCCTTAATATGTAATTATCATTTTATGTTAATAGAACATGTGAGGCATGGTCAAAACTAACATCACCTTAGGATAATATAATTAGTAAAGGTCCCAAGATGTAATAAGGAATCCTGAAATGATATCTGGTGAAGGAGTTCCAGGGTAATAAAAAATGTAACATTGATCTCACAGAAAGCTAAAACTATAATACTTGAGTCTAGATAACGTGTAATTGTGTAATACAAGGAGCATAATCCAAGGCATTCCAAAATAAGGCACATATAGAGCTTAAGGTGATTCACGAAAGTAAAATAGGGATAATCATGGATAATTCCCAACAATCTTTAATCATGGCACTTAAAACACAATGATTGAATTAAGGAGTCTATCTAAGGTATCATGAAATAAGTTAAAAGACCCTAGAATAGCATACTGAGCATCTAAAGAATAGAAAAGAACCAGCTTTTTTGGGTTTCAACCTAATAAAACAACATCCTTGAATCAAAATGGGGTTTTCAAGTCCCAAGTTAGTCTCCTCTCAGAATCCAAGGTGATCAAGAGTCATTACATTCCTATTTATTATTGTAATAGTGTAGTCATTCATTATGTTCAAGCCTTCTCATCAATTACTGTTGATACCCCTTGTAGCATTTCAACCATTTAATCAAGTCTTAATTTACTATTATGAAATATTATATTTTTTAGGTTCACTTACCAACCATCCATCATTATAGAAATTGGTTCTACAAACATATAATCTTTATTCAATCTCATTTGATAATCTCATGTTACAGACGTAGTGTACTTTTAAAAATCACATTTCACATTTAGTAATCTATTTTAAGAACATACCATAGGTGGTTCAAGTGGTGAGTATACCTGGTACATTCCATTATAAAATTATAATTAATAACAATCCATTCACTATAGGAAAGCTCACCTTAAAAAAATGACCAGAAAAGGCACACCCAAATGGTGGAATAAAGATCCCAAAACACTAAAAATCAATTATGGAATAACCATTGACATAGGTCGTATTGAGTTTTGGGTGTAATAGCTATCAAATTAACACATATTTTGAAATATACAACAATATGACTCTAACAAGTATAATCATTGCATGAAAAATGATGAAATGACTTAGGATGGATTTAGCAGGCCCCACCTTGGAATTCCAAAATCAATGAACTATAGGAATGAGTTATAGACCACACACCTTAGAGTTTTATGACTTTCCTTTTCTAGTATCATCCCTTGATTTTTCTTTCATTACAGTCTATTTAATAATAAGAGAAAATTTTTCATAATGTGATATCTCGAGAAGTAGAAAAAAATAATGAGAATAGATCAAGATGGATCGTATAGTTACCGTTGGAAAACAAATGTGATGAAAATATGTTTGATCGATTGTCAGATGATGGTGATCTATGTATTCCATGTTTAGATCTTCAAAAATATTCATATTGAGATAGAAATTTGTAAATCCCACATTAACATGTATTAGGGAAGTAGGAGGGATCTTAATTAGATCATTAATAAAAAAATTAGAAGTTTGCCCATAATATAGCCTCTAAACATTTTGCAAAAACGTAAAAAATCATACACATGTACTTGGGAAAATGGGAACACACTCGGTTATGTGGTATGGCCATGATCCATCCAGGAGAGGTTGATATGTCTGAAAAAACACAATTTTGATTGTGTTCCAAACCATACAGAATTCCTACATGGCTTACTCTAAACTTTGGGCCAAGCCTATTTCTCCCAAAAAAGATGGTTTTGGGCAATAAACTTTTCCCAGACACCCCTTTGTCCATTTCTAACCCATTTTCATCCATATTATGCCAAATGTAATGATTTATACTGAAAAAAGAATCCATTCCTGAGTTAAAAACTCGGTTTTTACAACATTACCACTTAAACGAACTCATCCCCACATTCACCTTCCAAAGGTGGAGAAACATTTCCTGAGAACAATTAATTACATTTGGAATATACATTATCTTCCCACTCACATTACTCTTACTGTTCTCGGCAGTGCATCCATAGCACCCATACTAGAGGGATTGACCGACCATAGAAAGGCTTTGCGATATATTTGATGATTTGTACTAAATACTCTTCAAATGTATCATCATCATCTAAATCAACATCTTTGGGATCAAAGTATTAGATGGTTCAATAAGATATTGGTTATGTTATGAGACTTAAAAGAAATTATTCATGGCATTGTACCTCTATGGTAGTCACAATTGATGGACTAGAAGCCCGAATATCTATTGAATATAAAAAGGCGCTACAAAATGAGACGAGAGCTTCCCCTACTATCGTAACCTTCTATTCTCTAGACTGGGTGATACTCGAAGAAAAACATGATCCCCAACCTATAACTCAAGAGGCCATCTATAGTGATCGGCAAAATATTTTTTCCTAGACATAATTGTATTTATATTTTTCTTGATCACCTGAACTTGATCTAAAGTCTCCTGAATGAGATGAGGGCCTAGTAAGTCTTCCTCACCTACCTCAAGCCAGTACATGGGTGGGCAGCACAACCTACCATATAAGGCCTCTAAAGGAGTTGTCTGAATTATGGATTGAAATATATTATTATTATTGAACTCGATGAGATGGATATGATTATCAAAAGAACTACCAAAATCCAATACATAAGCCCAGAGCATATCCTGTAAACCCTGTATTTTTTGTTCAAATTTTCCATTGGTATGAGGGTGAATGTATTTTCATAGAATAACCTAATCTCCAATATCTCTCTAAAATCCCTTCTATAACCATGACATGTAACAAGCATCCCTATTTGAAACTATAGTACGTGGAACCATTTGTAGTCGTATGATCTCACAAGCATACAGTTTTCCCATATCATCAGTTGAGATAGTCTCTTGAAGTGGAATGAAGGGGTTGGTTTTGGTAGTTCGTAAATGAATACCCATATAGAATTGCTAACCCTAGGTGAACTATGTTTGAAGACTATCATATCCACAGAAACATCTTCCTATCTCTATATTGGGACCTAAACTGGCTGCAATAATCCTTCATGTATCTGGTTCTCCACCTTCACCTACTGACAAGTGTAACATCTAGTGATAAAGCCTATAATTTTATGTCTCGTTTTTTGTCCACGAATACCGGCATCACATATCTTGGAACAACAATGAGATTCCTGGATTTACATCCCAATGGGAAGCATGAGACTCTTTTATCAACTCCAATTGTAAGTTTGTGGTAACATAGACACCTTCCGGCATACATAGAATGCTGAATCTATCCATAGACAAATCTAGAGGTGGGTTATTTCCTGATATACTCTCATAGAGAACCAAAACATTACAATCTAAAAACTAATTAACATTCGCCTTCCCAAAGATGAAAGAGGTTACTTTTAAGGATGAGAGGTAAGACTACTAGTGACTGTCATGAAAATCTATATGATTTTTAGAAAATAGGGACACTAACCATCTTTTATCATTGGATTCTTGTTTGACTTGTATTTAATTTTTTGACTCAGTGAATCTGTGACGACATTTCCCCTTCTAGGCATATAGGAGAGCTCAGATTCAAAGGATTGATGATATTTGACCATCTCTATTGTTTTCTGTTCACATCACAATGTGAAAATATATATTGAATCTATAGTGGTCTGTGTACATCACAAAGTGCTCACCCAAAACATATGTTTTACTAAAATTAAAGGCATAGAAAACTTCTCCAATCATGAGGTCTTGTGTTGGGAAGATTCTCTCATGATGCCTCAACTATCGATATTCATACACAATGATTTTTTTCTTGTGTTAGCACATCTCCTACGCCGATTTCTAATGCCTCACAGAAGATGGTATAACCTTTTCCTGGTTCTTGAAGAATCTAAATGGGTGAAGATACAAGACTCCCTTTTAGCTCCTAAATGGATTTCTCGCATGCTTCTGACCACATGAACTAGACACCCTTCTTTGTAAGACTAGTATGTTGTGAAGAAATATGAGTGCAATAATATATAAAATTCCAGTAATATCCAACAACCCCAAGAAAATATGAATATCAAACACACTCAAGGGATGATCCCAGGAAACAAAAGCACTATTGTTCTATGGGTCAACATAGACCTCTAATTATGAGATAATTTGTCCCCTCAAATGAACATTAACTACCCCAAGTAGCACTTAGAAATATTTGGGTAAATATTATGCTTTCTCAATGTTATATGAACGATGTCAATATGTTTTCTATTGACCCTATGTGTGAAAGAATACAAAATTATTTTTGTCAAAAATTCCACAGAAAAAATAATCTATGTATGGATAGAAAACCCCATTCATTAAATCTATTAAAACGGTATGAGAATTGGTAAGTCTGAAAAACATAAGTAGATACCCATATAGAACATACCTACTATAGAAATATATATGATTTATGTTTGATTTTATGACTCGAATATGATGATAAATTTATCTTAGGTTGATTTACTAGATGGCCTTCTCACCTAGATATGGTAAAAGAGATCATATATTCGAGGAAGTGGATACATATTCTTGACTGTAAGCTGGTTCGACAATCTGTATCCATGCATAAATGAATATTTCAATTTACCTTCCTAGATAAAAGCATTGGTGAACCCCAATAGGATTCACTAGGACATATAAAACCTTTTTCTCTCTCTGGCTTATTGCTGGTGGAGAGGATCACCTTCTTCCTCTTCCTTTGATCACTGCTCTGGAAAGGATCCAATCACAGTTTATAGACCTGTAGGTCTCTTCATTTTCATGAAGGAATAAATCATCCTCTATTTGTAGATGCTCTATTGAAGTAAAACATCCACCCATAGATGAATATCTCTTTGCACCAAAGGTATCGGGAAAACTCCTAGCTTCCACGCAGCCCGAAAATCAATGCTGGAAATAAACCTTACTTGGCGTGCAAGTATTACTCGGCATGAAAGTATCGGTGTGAAAGTCACAACGGGCGTGAAAGTCCACCTAAAATACTTGTGTGACACAATATTCCCCAACTCCAAACTTGCACGACTCTCTTCCATTTACGCCCAAACCAATATTGGCGTGCAACTGCCAACTAGCGCACAACTTCTCACACTGCCGCACAACTTCAACCACCGGTGTGAAACTTCACTTGCACAACCCTGAAACCACTTGCGTGACCACTACACCACTGTGACGGGAGCTTTGATTTCACGAAGTGTTGAACTCTGGTGAAGAATGAAGAGGGGTGGTCCGGTATTTATAGACAAATTGACCACCTGGCGGGACGACGCGCAAGTCTCCCTTCAGCGCGCAAGTCTCGGCGCACAACTCTCTTCCCCTCCAAGTAATTTGTGCAAACCACTTCCAAACTTGTGAGAACCTCTTTCCTTTGTTATAATTTTGATATTATGATCTTGAAAAACTATAGGCACGCAAGTTATCCAGCTTCCAAGGCATCGACGCGCAAGTATCTTTCTAGGCGCGCAAGTCACCTGTGCGACTTCACCAAAACTTGCGCGAACCATATCCCTTTTCCATATTTTGATGATATGATCTTGAAAAAAATATGGCATTAATGTTTCCAATAATTCATGTACACCACGTGAAATTCCTTTTTCCAAAATCCCCATTTCTTTATTTGTCGAATTTCAGGCCAAAACATTTGGCAAACACTGGAAAACGGCGCCACCATGTAACTGTTTTTTTGCACTGCCTCCAAATCATTCATTCCTTTTGTCGACATTCTTGAATAAAACATAGATCATTGACCTCAGCTCTTGAACTTGACAACCCACCAAGAAATCCCCTTTTTCAACAAATTTGAATGTCATGGTTTGTATTGTCAACAATCTCAACACAGATGTTCACTTTGTCAACAAACACAATTGACTAAAAAATACTTCAATGATGCCTTGAGGGATTTTTTCCCAAAAATATCCCCCTTAGGGTTTGTTGACAACTCTTCCATAAAAAGATACATCTTTGATTATTCTGCCACCATTCGCCTTTTGCGATTCTGATAGCGATCAAGGATTAACTCAACACAAACTCTAATCCCACATGAGCAATGATCTGTGTGAGAAACATGAGTAAATGAAATGTTCATCAATGAATCACTTCATCTCTGACATCCACTATTGACACCAAACTATTACCAATTTGTACTAAACTGATACCAATTGTTGAAAGACTTTTCTGATGAACAATTTTTGTTTGGAAATATTTTTTCCACATTCCAACAATACTCTTCTGCTTTTATCACGATCCGCAGCTGTCGGGATATCTATTATTTGATTGATCACTTATAGCATCATCAGATTTAATACTCTATGTTAGGTCCACAAGGTTGAATACCCTGAGGGGGGGGGGGGGTGAATCATGGTATGAATAATTTAAAATTAACACCCGTTCTGATCTTGTTTCGCTGTTAAGAAAAAAACTCTTCTCTCTCTTTCTGGTTGCACAAAGTTAACAGAAAGTAAATCATGCACATGACACAAAAATTTTACTTGGTTCACCGCAAAGAGCTACATCCAAGGGGAATATTCCAACAAGTTTCCAGTCGTACCAATTCCACTAAACTTCACTAGTTGTGGATTACAATGTTTGGGCTAGATCACTTCTATGCCCAGGCTCACTGCCTCTACAATGTTTAGGGTCAGCTCACTTCTTCCCCAAGGGTCACTCCTTGTTTCTATCTCTCTGGATCAATGTAGGTGGAGAGAATCACCTTCTTTCTCTTCCTTTGCTCACTACTCTTGTAAGGAATCCACTCACAGTTTATAGACTTGTAGGTCTCTTCATTTTCATGATGGAATTCATCTTCCTCTGTATGTAGATGCTCTGTTGAAGCCCAATTTTCACCCGTAGATGAATATATCTTTGCACCGAAGGAATTTGGCAAACTTCCAGCTTCCACGCAGCCCAAAAATTACTGCTAGAAATAAACCTTACTTGGCACGCAATTCTAACTCAGCGCGCAATTATCGGCGCGCAAGTCACAACGGGCGCGCAAGTCCTCCACAAACACTTTCGCGACTCAAGATTCCTCAACTCTAAACCTGCACGACTCACTTCCTTTTATGCCCAATCCAATATTGGCGCGCAAATACACACTAGCGTGCATGCTTCAAACACTAGAGTGCAACTATCAACCTGGCGCACAAGTCCCACCTGCGCGACCACACACACCACTTGCGCGACCACCATACCTGCGTGACGGGAGCTCTGATTTCTCAATGTGTTGAACTCCAGTGATGAATGAAGAGGGTGGTCCAGTATTTATCGGCAAATTGACCATCCTGTGTGACGACGCGCAAGTCACCTGCGCTATCCAGTCTCGGCATGCAAGTCTTCTATTTTTCTATACACTTGCACGACTAACTCCCAAACTCGCGCGAACCTGTTTCGTTTTCCATATTTTGATCATCTGATCTTGAAAAACATATGGCGCACAGGTTTCCTATACTCCAAGTCCTCGGCACACATGTCCCATTGCCAAAAACACTTTTCTTAATTTGTCGATTTTCAGGCCCAAAAATTTGGCAAATGCTGCAAAATAGTGCAACCTTGTATCTGTTCTTTTGTACCACCTCTAGATCATCCATTCCTTTTGTTGACATTCTTGAATCAAACATGGATCATTGTACTCATCTCTTGAACTCGACATTCCATCATGAAATCCTATTTGTCAACAAATTTGTATGCCATTGTTTTGCTTTGTCAACAAGAACCACTCAGATGTCCACTTTGTCAACAAGTAAAATCACCTCAAAAAGGCTTCAATGATGCCTTGAGGGATTTTGTCCCAACACACTCCCCCTTTCTCATTACTCTCCCCCTATCTGGCTGCTCCAACTATCAGCTTCTCCTCAAATCATTCATGATTTATCAAATCTCCACATTTTCTCCCCCTTGAACAATCACAATTATCTCCCCCTTTGTCAATGAGCCCAAAGGTCACTCCTTTGTAGGGTGTAACAGAGTAGAGAAAAAATCTGCATATTAGGGGGAAAAACTTCATACCTCAGGGAGTGGGGGTAATTACACATCCACACTATTTCAATTTCGGTGAATTGACTGAACTCCCAAAGCCAGTCGATGCCTCTCAAAAGCTTCCTTGGGTAAGGCCTTTGTCAGAATGTCTGCAACCTATAGCTCTGTAGATACATACTCCAACTTCATGATTCCCTACTCAACTTTCTCTTTGATAAAATTATACTTTATCAGAATGTGCTTTGTCCTTGAGTGATGGACTGGATTTTTTCTGAGATTTATAGTACTTGAGTTATCACACTGGATTTCGATCGGAGACTTCAATTCAACTCCCAAATCTTCAAGCTGCTACTTCATCCATAATAATTGTGTGCGTGCTTGAGTGGTCGCAATAAACTCAGCTTCTGTGGTGCTTAATGAAATGCAATCCTGCTTCTTGCTTAACCAATAAATACATAGTCCTCCAAGATAGAAAGCACCTCTTGATGTTGATTTCCTGTCATTCACTGAACCAGCCCAGTCTGCATCAGTATATGCCACTAACTCTGTCTAATATTTGTCAATATATGTCAAGCCGAAGTCCATTGTGCCCTTGATATACTGAGATACTCTTTTCACTGCAAGCATGTGGCTTTCCATGTGATTGCTCTGATATCTCGCTGCTTGGCATGTGGAGAAAACAATATCATGCCTTGTTGTAGTCAAGTACAACAAAAATCCAATAATTTTCGTGTATTCTGTGATATTAACTGCCTTGCCATCATCATATTTTGATAATTTCATCTGGGTAGCAACCGGAGTCTTAATCTCCTTGTAATTATCCATTCCAAAACTTCTTAGAACCTCCTTGCCATATTTTGAATGAGAAATGAAAGTTCCATTACTTCCTTGTGTCACCTTTAAACCAAGGAAAAATGTTACCTCTACAATCATGGACATTTCAAACTCATTTTTCATGAATTCGGAAAACTGTCTACAATAAGCTTTATCTGATCCTCCAAATATTAATTTATTGACATAAACCAACACAATCATTCTCTTTCATTGCTAAAATAATGATTGTAATCAACTACCCCATGCTGAAAACCAAGCTTCATTATGTACTGATCAAGTCTTGAGTACCATGCCCTTGGTGCTTATTTCAGCCCATACAACACCTTCTTCAGCCTGCTAACTTTGTTCTCATCCTCATGAATGAGAAAACCATCCGGCTACCAAATATACACCTCCTCTTCCATAACTCCATTCAAGAATGCAAATTTCACATCCATCTGGAAAAATTTGAACTTTCATTGCACTGTTATGGAAAAAAAATCTGATTGTAACTACCCTTGCAACTAGTGCAAATGTCTCATCAACATCTATTCCCTCTATCTGGGAGTATCCCTTTCACACTAGTCATTCTTTGTTCCGAATCACTATGCCATCTTCATTCATCTTGTTGCGATGGACCCATTTAGTCCCGATGACATTCTTATCTGCTGGCCTGAAAACAATCTCCCATGTCTGGTTCCTCTCAATCTGATCAAGCTTTTCATTCATAGCCTGAACCTAATTTTCATCTTCAGCTGCATCGGAAAAAAAATTTGGCTCCACCTGATACAAATATGATGTATGTTGTAACGATTTCATTCTTCAAGTCTAAACTGGAGCTGTCTGATCACCAATGATATTCTGCATATCAATTTCAACTCGACTCTTTGGCTTCCTTGCAGACATAGACTTCACACTTTCTTGTTCATCATCAGTATCATCTTCTGAGTCAACCTCTTCCACTTCTACTCCCCCTGTGTTTCTTACCCCATCATCACTTTCATCCAGGAACTGTTCACTAGATCTTTGCGTATTCTGTTCCTTTTCAGCTATAGTGAAATCATTTCTCTCATAACTTTTTCCCAGCCTCTTGTTGAAGCATTTATATGCTTTGCTTTTCCATGAGAATCCAAGGAATATCCCCTCATCTCCTCATGCCTCCAACTTCTTATGATTTTCTTTGTTGATAATGAAACACTTTCTTCTAAAATTCGAAAGTATTTCAATGTTGGATTCTTTCCATACCACAGTTCATACAGTGTCTTCCCTTTCTTCAGACACAACAGAGACTTGTTTGAAACATAGACCGATTTAAAAAATGATTCCCTCAAAAATTTCTTTGGTAGGTCCTTATTAATAAGCATTGTTCTGGCCATGTTTTTGATAATCCGATTTCTCCTTTCAACCACTCCATTTTGTTGGGGAGTTCTCACTGATGAAACTTGATGCCTTATACCATGTTTCTCGAGATAGTTTTCAACTTGAGTGTTTGTGAATTCTATTCCGTTATCAGTACAAAACATCTGAATTATCTTGCCGAGCATCGTTTCTGATTCCGTCCTATACTGCTTTATGCAACTGAACAAATCTATCTTATGGGTAATAACAAATACCCAAGCCATTATGCTATAATCATCAATGAGAAGAACATAGTACCATTGCCCATTTATATCTCGTGGTGAAATAGGTCCACATACATCAGCATGCACCAATTAAAGCACTCTAGTTGATTTCTATTCCGTTGGCCTGTATATATTTCTGATGATCTTCCCTTGTTTGAAAGCATCACATGTATGAATGTAATCATGTGATAGTTTGGGAAAGTCTCTAGAAGCATCACACTTTACCAGATCATCCATAGATGGTTGGTATAGATGACTAAGTCGCTTATGCCACAACTGGTTTTCTTCCTCTCTGGATAAATGGCACATATCTTCTTCTCCACTTCCAAGGTATAGATTCACTTTTTTCATTTTTCCCTACAGAACAACTGCCCCATATTTTCCCGTGACAGAACAGGTCTTCTTGGTGAACAGTATAGAATGTCCGGAGTTACACAATTGACTGACATTGAGAAAATTATGAAAGAGACCTTCTACAACCAAGACATCAACACATCTAATTTCTTTTCCCCCAAATCAAGCCTTTACTGATCCAATAATCATTAGGCCTTCATCATTTCCAAACTTTACAACACCTTCTTTTTCATATATTATGCCTATATCCAGATCCTTGTTGCCTGTCATGTGAGACGTACAACCACTGTCATGAATCCACACACCAGAATGATTTGATACTTTAATGGTAATTTCATCAACTATTGCCTTCTCTATTCTCTTCTTCTTGGTCCATTTTTTTGTCACCATACATTGTATAGATTGAGACTCATGATCATTCTTAGAGTAAGATAGACTAGATTCATCTTGCAGAGCTGCACATCTGTTCTTAACTTTTAACTCACTTGTCGGTTTATTGATCTGCTGCTTGCGAACATTTTGATTCTTCATTGGCACATTTCTATGAATGGTCAAAGTGAAAGACCTATCCATGTGTCCAAATCCTCTGCACAAAAAACAGTGTCCTTCAAAATATGTTCTGGAAAACCATTCTCTGTTTGGCTTCCCTCTCTATTCTTGTTACCTTCTATATCTCTTGGCTATGGAACACACATACTATGAATGTCCCATTTTCACACACCAATAAAACCTAATATAGGATACATTCCTTCGTGATACTTCGAAACTACAATTTTCCCTTTGGGATCTCTGAATATTCATATTCTATTTTGTGCCCAAATCAACCTTCAATTTCGGGACGGTTGCTTGCGGTCTGACTGTAATTGTCATAGATTCTTGTTCCTGATTAAGCCCTGAAACGACCTTAACATCTGATCTCAATTGCTACTACTTCCCAACTAAACTACTAGGCTCCTCTTTCATCTTCTATATCTTCTGAATGACCTTCTTTTTTGATATCACTTTGGGGGTCAAGAGTTTGTCTTGATCATTAATTTTTTTTTGCAGACTGACCACTTCTTCTTCAAGCTTTTTGATACGTCTGACCTGCTCCTTTCATGTGTTAGTCAAACAATCTATTTCATTCTTTTGTTCATCAATTATAAGCTTATACTCAAAAATATTTTTTGAGCTCTCTGGTGTTGAGGATTTTAGTCTTTCAATTTCTTCTAATAGCTCAGAATTATCTTCATCTTGTTGTTGCATATAGAGTTTGGCATCATGAACCACTTTATTGGATTTCTTCATTTTGTCTCTCCAAACGTCTATCTACTCAAGAGATTCTTCTAATTCGGCTTCCATATCAACTCTCCCTTCAATTTCTTCTTCTTCTTCAGCATCATATTCTTCCTTTTTTTAAGAACTACCAACAATGGCCACCAAGAAATTTACCCCACGATCTCTAAAATTTTCTATTTCCTCAACCTCTTCATCCTTAGACTCATCTGAACTTTCCAATTCTTGTGAAAGAAGTTTCTTTTTCTTGACGAAATTTCTCTTGAATTGCTTCTTCCCTTTCACAAATGCTAATGTCTTCTTCTTTGGAATTTCAACTTCATCATCATCATCATCCTTATCTTGAAACTTCTTGGGGCATCTTGCCACATTTTGACCAACCATTCCACATCGAAATCTTGCTAGTGGAAGTTTACCTTTAAACTGTCCACTTCCTCTTTTCAGATTTGTAGAAAGTTATGACATGACCTCATCTATCTCTTCTTTTTCATTAGAATCTTCAATGGAGAACTTCTTCATGGCCTTGAATGCCACCTCTTTGGATTTGACCTTTTCCACAGTCTTGATATCATCTTTTCTCATTTCATATGCAACAAGAGTGCTATACAGGTTATCCAATGTCAATTCTTTTGGGTCTTTATCTTCCAAAACAATAACATTCGGATTGAACCGAGGTGGAATTTTTCTCAATATGCACTTCAAAATTTTTATATCTTCGATAATTTCTCCAAGTCCCCGCATGTATTCTACCACAGCATTTACCCTATCAAATAATGCATCAACAGACTCATTCGGGTTCATTCTCATATCTTCATACTTGTTCCATAACACTTGCAGCTTTTTCCCTCTCACCTTTGTATCCCCTTCATATATATTCAAAATCTTTTCCCACATGGCATGTGACGTTTTTCATGACATCAACTTTGTATAGATGGGATTGTAGAGGGATCCCCCTAAAGCATTGATTACTTTGGAATTAGCATCAAACTCTATATGTTCAGATTCTGATAATATATCACTATTTATATCAGTTGTGATACCATGCAAAGCTGCTGAAAACACATCCATTCCCAAAGATCGGAAATAGTGTTTCATTTGATTCTTCCATATCTGAAAATTACATCCGTCAAAGATCGGAATCCCTTTATGATTAGTGACCTCCGTTGAGAGAAGAACAATTTTCAACCATTCCCTCTGATACCTATTGTTAGGTCCACTAGGCTGAATACCCTGAGAGGGGGGGTGAATCAGGGTATGACTAATTTAAAATTAAATACCGTTCTAGTCCTGTTTCATTGTTAAGAAAAACACTCTTCTCTCTCTTTTCTGTTGCACAATATAAACCGAATGTAAAGCAAGCATATGAAAAAACAATTTTAGTTGGTTCACCGCTAAGGGATAAATCCAAGGAGCATACACCGACAGGTTGCCGGTCGTACCAAATTCCACTATACATCAATAGATATGGATTACATGGTTTGGGATAGATCATTTATAAGCCCTGGCTCAATGCCTTTACATGTTTAGGGTCATCTCACTGCATTCCCAAGGGTCACTCTCTATTTCTCTCTCTCTGGATCACTGTCAGTTGAGAGGATCACATTCTTCCTATTCCTTTGCTCACTACTCTTGAAAGGATCCACTCACGGTTTATAGACCTATTGGTATCTTCATTTTCATGAAGGAATGCATCTTCCTCTATGTGTAGATGCTCTATTGATGTACAACTTTCACCTGTAGATGAATATCCCTTTGCACCGAAGGTATCAGGAAAACTTCCAGCTTCCACACAGCCCGAAAATCACTACAGGAAATAAACCGTACTTGGCGCGCAAGTTTAACTAGGCGCGCAAGTATCGGCACACAAGTCATAATGGGCGCGCAAGTCCACCTCGGAATCTTGCGCGATACAATCTCCCCCAACTCCAAACTTGCGCGACTCTCTTCCTTTTAAGCCCAAATCAATATCGGCGTGCAACTGCCAACTGGCGCGCAACTTCTCACACTAGCGTGCAACTTCAACCACCGGCGCACAACATCACTTGCACGACCCTCACACCACATGCGCTACCACCACACTTGCACGATGGGAGCTCTGATTTCTCATATTGTTGAACTCCAGTGAAGAATGAAGAGGGGTGGTCCAGTATTTATAGACAAATTGACCACCCTACGCGACGGTACGCAAGGCTCCCTTCAGCACGCAAGTCTCGGGGCACAACTCTCTGCCCCTCCAAATCATTTGTGAGACCCACTTCCAAACATGTGATAACCTCTATCCATTGCTATATTTAGATCTTCTGATCTTGAGAAACCATATGTGCACATGTTATCATGCTTCTAAGGCATTGGCGCGAAAGTATCTTTCTCGGCGTGAAAGTCACCTGCGTGAACTCACCAAAACTTGTGTGAACCATATCCCTTTGAAATATTTTGGTGATCTGATCATGAAAAAAATGGCGTGCAAGTTTCCAATCCTTCATGTACACGACACGCAAGTTACTTTTCCAAAAACCACTGGAAAACGGCGTCACCTTGTATCTGTTCTTTTGCACTGCTTCCAGATCATTCATTCCTTTTGTCGACATTCTCGAATCAAACATGGATCATTGACCTCAGATCTTGAAATCGACAAGCCTCCAAGAAATCTCCTTTGTCAATAAATTTGTATGTCATGGTTTTCATTGTCAACAATCTAAACACATATGTTCACTTTGTCAACAAACACAATCACCTCAAAAATACTTCAATGATGCCTTGAGAGATTTTTTCCAAACAGTAAGTATTAAAATATAACTAATTACCTAGGAACCAACTTCATTCCATGACTCGTGGCCAAACATGAAGTTGGTTCATTAATTAGGTAATTACCAATTAATATAAATAGGTAACATGATGCATGTCCACCACTGACATCAACACATGATAATATAAGTAGTAAAGGTACCATGATGTAATATGACTACCTGAAAATGATATATGATGAGGGAGTTCTAGGGTCATAAACAAGGTGACGTTGATCTCTTGTAACTCTAACTCAGTAGTATCAAAATCTTCTATGGGGTAATATTGTAGTCCAATGAGCATAATCTAAGGCATTCCACAATAAGGAAACTACAAAGACCATGGAGATTGACCAAGATAAAATTGGATAAAAAGTAAATGAACCTATGAGATTTTACCATGTAACATACTACTCTATGCGGGAACCAATGAGTGTTTATGATGTGTCATGTAATAAGGTAATGGACTCTATATTAGTGTACCAGGAATCCATGGAATAGACAATAACCTGAGTCTAGGTGGGTGTCAACCTTGGAAAACCACATCCTTTAATTGGAATGGGTTTCTCGAGTCTCAGGATATTCTAATCTCAAAATCCAAGGCGATCTTGAGTCATTCTATCCATATTTGATATTTTAATCATGAAATCATTCATTATATTCAATAATGGCCTTCCCTTAGTGTGGATAGACCAAGTAGCATTGCAAAAATTTTATCAATTCATAATTAAAAATTATCACATATTATATTATTGAAGATCACTCCTATAACTTCCATCAATATAGAAAGGGGTGATTTATATATATATATCTTTTTTTCATTCTCATTTTATAAGGCCATGTTATATATTTTGTATAATTTTACATTTCACATTTCACATTTAATAAACAGTTTTAATAACTTATCATGAGTGGTTCAATTGGTGGGAATACATGGAACATGCCATTATACAATTCTAATTAATAATAATCCATTTATTATCGTAAGTATCACATATAGGATGGTCAAGTGAAGGCACACCCAAATGGTGGATCAAACATCCCAAAACACTATAACACAAATATGGAATAACCCTCAACATGGGGCGGATTGAGTTGTGGGTGTAACCACTAACAACTAATCAAATATTTGGAATGATCATAACCATATATTTTTTACACTTATAATCATGGAATGTATATTTAAGAAAAGAATTTTGATGATATAGGGGTCTGCCACATAGATATTCCAAAATCCATGAACATTAGGGATAAGTCATAAACCTCTAACGTTATGGTCGTATGACTCTCCTCCTCCTGTATCGGCCCATGATTTTACATTGATCACATTAGATGTAAGAAAATGAGAGAAAAACTATTTCCACGATATCTCTGTCAAGATAAAAATAGAAGGATAATAGTTCAAGATGACTCGAGTACAAACAGTTGAGAATACAACATTACAAACTTAAGTTTTATCAGTTTCCAGATGATGTAGATATATTTATCCCATGATTAAATGGTCAATATCCCCATAATGAATGATAAATAGTTCAATCCCATGTGAAATAATATTAGGGAAGAATGAGGGATCTTAATTATATCAGTAATGGAAAAACTAGAATTTTACCCAAAACAGAACAAGTGCACTGTTTGTCCACACTCTTTGAAAAACTATGCGCAACCCATGCACAGGTACATATGAAGAAGGGGAGCTCATGTAGTTAGGCCGCATGACCATAAACTAACTGTTTAAGGTGGATCTGTCCTGAAAAACTCAATCCACACAGTTTTCCAACAAGTGTGGAATTCCTTTATATTTTACACTAAATAGTGCGCTATGCTTGATTTTACCAAAAATATCTGTTTCATGATCTGAACATTACCTAGACACCCCTGAGACCTTTTAGATCACATTAGGAATCTATAGCAGGTCTAAATTAAATACTTATACTGAAAAAAAATCTACACCTAAGGGAAAAACATGGTTCTTACACATACATAGTTCCCGAACCATTATATTCAATCCGGATCAAGGATAAACTTAGAATCATTTCTGACCTTCTTTTTCATCTCAACATATTTTCTATATGCCTTCATAATCATCCCTTGGATAGAGGGATGAAAATTTATTTGTTGAAGATAATATTTTCCCATTCCATCGAGATTTCCTAATCCATCCCTTCCAAATCCATAAATAGTGTATCTTTTGTGTTCCTCAACATAGATAAGGTATCATGATCTTTTCAAATAAAATCATTGGCCATATTTATTACTTTCAAATGGAGTTATTTCATTTAGCAGTCATAATCTTATATAAATTCCAAACATATTCTATAGTTCTTGTTCAACTCGTTTTTTGTGAATAAATATTTCAGACTTTTATGATCTATATATATATCACACATTTCACCATAAATATAATCCCACTCTATCATTAATTCAAATATTACCATAGCTAACTCCAAATCATTATTTCGGCAATGTTTCTCAGGAATATTCATCTTTCATGAGGTATTGGATATAACCATGTAATTTCTCATAACAACACATCACAAAACATTCTTAGTTTCATTTCTTTTGAAAACCCTTCTCCATTACATGGTGATTTAAGCACAGGTGCACTGACCACCCCTCTCTTCAGTTCCTTGAAAGTTTTCTCACATTCTTATTTATAGATGAACTTAAGACCCTTTCAGGTAAAATTGGGAATAGGATTAGATATTAATAAAGATTTATCCACAAACTATTGATAATATCAATAAAATCCAAGAAAAATATTGATCTCAGTCACTGTTGTTTGTCTATGCCAGCTTTCAATATCCTCTTTCTTTGATGGATCTACAGCTCTAGCATCTCTTTAGATTATGCTTCCCAAAAATTAAAATTTTTGTATCCAAATTTGACATTTTGTAAATTTATCATATAACTTCTCCTTCTATAGGGTATTCATTTCAATTGTCAAGTGATCTTAATTATATTATTTTCTCTTTTAATAGATAATAATATCATCTATAAATACAACCGAAAACTGTTCAAGGTAATCTCAAAAGACTATATTAATTAATTCCATGAAGATAGAAGGGGAATTAGTGAGGAAAAAATTCATTATAATATATTCATAATGATGATACCTTGTATGGAATGTCATCTTGTGTATATCCTCCTTCATGACCCTCAATTGATAATATGCAGAATGATGGTCAATATTGGAAAAGTATTGAACTCCATGCAGTTCATCAAACAAGTCATCAATATGGGGATGAGTATAATTGGTCGTGATGGTCATATTATTAAAATCCCAATAAAAAATGTATAGATGGATTGATCCTTATTTTTTCTTCATAAAAAGAATGTGTTCACCCCAAGATGACACGCTTGGCTGCACGGTCCCTTATCAAGGTTTTCTTGGAGTTGCTTCTTGAATTACTACATCTCTATTTATGCCATTCCATAAGGTGTCTTTGAAATTGTTGTAGTATTAGGTGTATGTTATATTGAGAACTCAACATCACATTTTAGTGGAAGAATATGAACATTATTTGGAAAGACATCCAAAAATTCCCGAACAATAAAAATATCATTGATGTTGAACATCTCCCTAACCATTTGTGATAAATAAAACATTTTATAGGAACTAAGAAACATAAACGGGATGTAATCTTCCTAGGATCTTAGAATTATTATCACATTGATGGATTATCATAGGATGGTTTTAAATAATTAATTTAACTTCAATTACTTGATTATGGATTGAGGATTTATGCAGAGAAATCCAATCCATGCCTAATATGACATAAAATTCCACCATAGGTAGAATGAAAAGATTTATAGAAAGCACATTCCTACAAACATCAATTGGAGAGGAATCCCAAACATGAGATGAAATCATCGTACCATTAGGGGTTTTCACTACAAATTTCAACTTTAATTTTTTTGGAGGAATTATGACACCATTAGAAAATTATTTAGATATGAAATAGTGGGTTGATCTAAAATTAAATAAGAGGATCCACATAATCATGAAAAAAACTTATAAGTTGTCAAAATTGTGAAAAATTATTTAATCTTTTACATAGTAAGTATATCATAGGATATTCATAGTCAACATAGGTTTAGATCCATTATAATGGTTCACAAAGGGATTTTTAATTCCAAAAGCATATCCCTCAAGAGTGTCAAAACAGTTGTGCAGCAAGGCATATGGTCATGTACCATATTACCTAGAGTCAAGCCTAGAACATCATGTTAGAGTTTAAAATACTAGGTACATATGTGATAGATTCACATCAACTTCTAGTATATAGAAAAGTATGTATTTCTAGAAAACCACTCACTCTATCATTCACTAATTTTTCATTATATTTTCTTAAATATTTAATTGTCCTCAGACATATACCAAGGCATGTTCCATAGGGTTAACACTATGGTTTTTCCATCCTAGATTCCTATAGTTAACTAAGACATTCCTATAATACCAACTATAGAGACCATCTCTTTTCAAACATTACAAAACATAACTTTTGTGGAATACATAAAAATTATACCAACATATGTGATAAGATTATACTAGTCTTGTGCCTTCATAAACTAGGAGACATAAACATTAGTATATAAATGATCTATATTATCTCACACTAGGTTCATCTTGTTTATCAGCATTCATAGAAACCTCAATGATAATACATGTCTCCAAAATATGGGGATGTAATCATAAAAATAGGTGATATCAATGGATCGGTAAGGGTAAACAAGGGAAACATGTATGAATAAACAAGATCATTAGGGTATGAGGGAATGATCATGAAAATAAAATATCATACCCTACAAATTGAAGATCATATACATTAATCACTGAATTAAGCTTGTAACTTCATAAGACATGAATCATTATGAAATAAAATTCATAGTGAATTAAAACATTACATATGAATAGGACATTGAATTTTGAAAACATATAAGAATATACTGAATCATGTTGTATCCTTGGAATCAATGTTAAGACCATCATAACGGACAATGTTCTTTACTGAATCAGGTAACCCCCACTCCCACCCAATTTTTCTAAACTGAGTGACCCTCATTCCAGCCCTGTACTACTGAACTGGATAACCCTCATTTCATATCATTATTATTGAAATTTTTAAAAAAATTTCTATCCCTATTGGAACTCATGAGATATAAATTTTTACCCAATAAATTGGAAGGAGATATTGGTTCCCCACATCACATAATGAAATCATTCCATCATGTTCCCCAAGATCATAAATAAACATATCATGACACATGAAATAAAATTGGAATCATGAATATGTAATCATATTTTAACCTGTGGAAAGATAAATGTGTCATAATCATTTCATCATAAACATAACCCATCAAAATAAGTGGGGTTTAAAAGAATATAAACTCTGAATGAGAAATGTGCTTCATAAACATCATAAAATCTAAAAATAATACTTTCTGAGAAAAACATATGAATTAAAACATTGAATAATTTCCCAAAAAATGCATGATAAACACTAATGAATGATATCGTAGATTGTAAATAATTTTTAAATGTCATTTAAAAACATTTATAAGGTCAAATATACTTTCTCCTTTGAGAAATTATTGTTATAACATTAAACCTTTTTAAAAACTTTTTCATTGAAAATATATTTCAAAATTAATAAAATAAAACCTTGAAAAGAATAAAACATATTTAAAATCCTTTTTCCTCTAAATTTATCTTCAAGGATAGTCTAAAAACATTTTTTAAAAGTTGGTTTTTGAATACAATGGATTTCAGACTGAAGGGAGAGATGGTACGATTTTAATAAATACATTATCTTAAGTGTCAATGAGTGAAAAAATGGTGCTAAAAATTGAGGATATATTGAATAAATCTAGGTGAATGAAACTCGTTAATATTCATGAGACATTTCATCGAAGAAAGCATAAACATAAAAATTTTCAAAAAATAATAAGATTGCCTCAATGAACTATTATAACTTGGTTACTAGGGATCATAATATCCATGTAAGTAAATGAAATCAAATAAATCAAAATGCATCATTAAAATAAAATTATATATTATACAAAATTTAAAATGGATTTATATACACTTCAAAAGGGAGTTTAGGTGCATAATATAACATGATTATCAATGAAGGAAAGTTGTGAAAAAAAATATTTTACCGATTTGGTAACATATGAAAGATAATCCCCCTGAACGAAGTATCATAGAATTGATATGTGAATATAAAAAAATTTAATTAAAATTCACATAGAATAAATGCATGGCCATTACATACACCACATATAATGAATGAGTGACAAACACTTCTTGTTTCTAAAAGATATTAATAGTGAGATGAAAATCCACTTATCTTTTTTGTTGTCTCTCTCCATACTCATACAAGCTTCTTGTATAATAAATGCATGTTTATTATAAATATTTTATATAATAATATACTTATACATAATACGATATATGGTCTGATTATCACTTTGTATTACATTTTTTTTACAATTCAATGTTATGTTTTCACTTTGGTGAATATTATCATTATTCTTCACCCATGACTTAATTTTTTATATCATTTTTCCTTATATTTATATCATAATTATATAAGGAATATAATAATATAAATATCAGGTATATCTATTATATTCATATTATAATAATTTATAGCAATACTAATTGTTAAAAGGAATACACCTTTCATGGAGATGGTATGTTGTACATACACATGAATGTTTTTAACTTTTTTAATTATCAGAATCAAAGAAAAAAATAAAATTTCTTATATATATATGTATATACATAATTATTATAGTATAATTAATATATCATATATATCATAATGTTTATTAAACACATCCTTTATACATCCCATGTGGCGTGTGAACGAATCACATCGCATTGAGGGGTAATAGTCCACACTTCTACAATCAAAATTTTCGTACTAACACCACACAAAATGAAAAAAGTTATGTTAAATAAAAGGAATAAAGGAGCTTAATGAAATAATAAATAAATATATTATATTTATAAATAAACAGTACATCATAATTTCCACCATGAATGGTGGAAAATGAAAAATGAACAGCCATCGTTTCGTGAGGCAGTAGTTCACCGTACACATAAACAGTATGTTCAACATCAATTAGATGGGTGTGATGGTAAGTTTACATAAGAAAAAATTAAAAAAAAAATTATATTATATGGATTATACTAGTTTAATCACACAATAAGGTAATAAATATAGTGGATGGGGTTGATAATGAAAATAAAGGAAATGAGCTTGAGAGAAGATGTTACCTCTTAATCTGGTAACTCCTTTTGGTTTGTCCCAAAATGATTCTTTAATAGGTTCTCATTCCAAAGGGTCAATTCATGTCATATGGGAGGATTTTTGGGATCCTGATTTGGTAGTTCATGGACTAACATAAGTGGTTTTAGAGGTGTGATGAATTGGTAGAGTTGGTGGCCTTTTATAGGGAGGGAAAAAGACTCACATGAATTTTTTAGAAACAAGTTATCTATGGACATGTTATTACAAATACAAATTCATAAAAAATAAACCAAACTCAGGAATGGAAGTTTTATGTATATAATATGGATATAAAATGTTTGTTGGATAAGATTCACAATTATTTGGGCCCTTAATTTTATGGTTTATTTCTTAATTAAGCATAATTTGTCCTTAACTTTTGTGATTAATTTCAAACACTTTTACTAATAAATTTGGTCAAAAATTAACCTGAACTCATTACAATATAAATATTATATAGAATACAATAGTTTATTTTGGATTTTTTAAATTCACTTCATAAAAGAATCAATATTATGATGGTTTCTAATCCCAATGACGTGACAAAATAACGGTGTTTTAATGTAGGAAATTGATCAAAAGATTGTTATGATTTTATTTTAAATATCAATGTGGGAAAGTTTATAATGAAATTAATTGTATTATTATATTTAATATATAACTAATTTTATATTAAAACTAATTTATTATATCCATTATCATTAATAATTAATAAAATAAATAGGTAATTTTTTACTAAAAAGTAGTTTTTTTACTATTAATCAAAAAATAAAGTATCTAACAAAAATCCAAAATAATATGCATAGGCTAATTTAGATATTATAAATTAAAAAATAGGTATATTTTATCAAATTAAATTTCTAAATTTGTTAAAATATATTTTATTATAATAATTAGTTAAATTAGGGAAAAATAATTTCATATAAAAGGACATTAAAAAATTATTTTTTTTCACTATCAATATGATTTATTTATATAAAAAAATTTGAGAATGAGTTACTACTATGTTTAATGGATATGTTATAATTAACTTGTTTAAATAATTAAATCAATAAAAGGAGATATTTCATAGAAACTTAGTGTTTTGTGTATAGTATGCCAACTCAATGTCGCATGTATCGTACACCATGTTTGTATTGCATTGATTGTTTGCCATGTCAATGTTTCATGTAACATATGCCGAGTATGTTCCATGTCAAATGAATCATTGACTTATTTCACTACATGTTATTAATAATAATTTATATTTATTTTAAAAAACAACTCCATAAAAACTCAGGGTGTTACATACCCAAATAGCATTCAAACTTTCCTCCATATTACATGGAATTATCTTTTTATTATAAATAAAATCTTTAATGTATTTATATATGATCAAATAGATATGGTCTGATGAAGCCTTATAGTTCAAAACCAATTTTTTTTGTTTCTACTTTCAGCCTCCTTAAAATATTCATATACCATGCTGATATAACCAATAAATTTTAACCCATATACTAATATGTTATAACGTTAATTTAATAAACTACATCAATTAGTTATTAAATAAAATTTGAAATAAAAAAGTCATTTATGTGTAGGGAAAACTAACACCACACATACCGATGTAATTTTTCTCAATCATCACCAATAAAATATTTCAATAATAAATTATTTAATTTCATATATTATATTCATGAAATTGTTATCATACTAAAAATATATTTTAATAATTATTTTTCACATTTTCATTCACTGTAAAATGACAACGTCATTCATGTGTACATAAAAACTGATTCCTCCTCTTGGGGATGTGATTCTCTTCATCACCACATCACATTGATAATATATATATATGTGTATTTAAAGAAATGATATCATAGTTATGATATTATTATCATAGAATAAATATAATATAATACTTACCTTATTTTTATAAGAAAAATTGAAAATTGAAATGTTACATACGCCCATTTAATGCATACTATCTTTATTATCATAACACGGTTCATTTTTCATTCTCATGATTCATGATTTGTTTTAATAGAATAATTGATATATGTAAATATTAATTATGTCAGGATATTGCTTTATGTATTATTGAATAATCACCCCATTGACCAATGTCTCCTTACCGAATTCATTCTTCAAATATATTTGAATAATATAAAAACATCATAAGTCTAATAAAATGATTACCTAATTATCTATAACATGGATTGAGATAATATAACAGGAAGAATAATCAGGAAAATGGTTTTATTAATTTAAATAATTTAACTGATGTTATTATTTTGGAATAAAAATAACATTTGAGTTAATTATCCCTCAATGTAAGGAAAATATTAATTAAATTTTTTAATGATTTATTTTCTAAATCATTGTCTTATATGTTTATTATCTACTAAATATTTCATGAAAGTTAATATATATTCCTAAATGGGTATAACTTTCATTTATCAAAATATTTCACTCTTTTTAATATAATTAAAATGAAATAAGATTTTTATAGTTTTATGTAAGAGAATTTTCATTAAAAAGGTTGTTAAATTTTTTTCATTACAAATAATTTTCTTCTGTGTCCATATTAAAACATTTATTTTATGAATGTTATTTATGTAATTTAATGATTTATAAATTAATGTTTGTGTACACATTGAATTTTATTCAAAATAGTTCAAATATGTTTTTTTATGGAGTGTATGACATGGTTTTTAAATGAAAAAAATTGATTGATTAAATTTTATAGAGAACCAATAAATTTTCATTTGGTGTAAATGTTATTTGAATTTATAATTCCATTAAAATATCTCAGGTCTTATGCAATTAAAAACTTATTTACCATTTTCATTGAACTTAGGTATTGAAAATTGAGGTTTAAATGAAAATGGTATTTTTATATCCCAATTTTTTGCATATGGGTTTCAAAGACTGTCTTAAGGGTTTTAAGATGTAAATATTCATTTTAAACTATTTTATTAATTTTTATATCCTCACGTATTCTTTATATTATGGATTGAGACCAATTATTGGTCATTGGAGAGCTTCATATACCTCATATGATGGTCGTGACTAGATTTCACTCTCATGCATAGGGTATTTGTGTAATTTTGGCCTGGTGGCCTGAACGACCGATAGGCCCGGCCCGAAAGCCCGAGCGGCCCAGCCCGGCAAAGCCCACATCAGAAAAGGCCATGCTTAGGCCATAGGTTCTGCGGGTCGGGCCTGGGCCTTTCCATGAAAGCCCACGGGCCAGGCCAGGCCGACCCGAAAAAGCCCGGCCCGCTGGCCCGCGCAAAGCCCGCCTGCTGTAAAAAAAATAATGGGGAAACTACGAGTAGGGGGATTTGATCCCCCTACCACAAGATCCCAATGCTGTTCCAGGACCAACTGGTCCTGGTGCTGTGCTTGTAAACTAATCACATGCATATATATATATATATATCTATATATATATATATATATATGTATATATTTATATATATCTATATCTATATCTTTATATCTATATATATCTGTATATATACATATCTCCATATATATGTATATATCTCTATATATACATATATACATATATACATATATATATACCTGTATATGTATAAATATATATTTACTTATATATGTATCAATATATATATCTGTGTGTCTATATATATATTTCTATATAAATGTGCATATATGATTATATATTAACAAAAAATAATAGTATATATACATATAATAATTATTATATATAATTATAATTTGTGTATAAATATATGTATACATAGATATATAATTATATATATAATAGTGCATATATATATATATACAAAGCCATTAAAAATATATATCAATTATGTGTGGTTTTTATAAAACAATTAATAATATATGTATGTATATGTATATGTATATGTATATTATTTAATAATATATATATATATTTATATAATCAAAGCTATTAATATATATATATATATATAATGACATGTTGTATGCTAATAAAAAAAATAACACACTCACCTAATGATGTTCGTGAATGTCCCTCAACATCGTTAATTTTTTTAAGTATGTTTCAACAAGCATATATTATATATATTATACGTATATAAATCTATTTAGAACAAAAATTAACTCATACGACGCATCCTCAACCCCTGATTATTATTTTTATAATTTTCTAATAATATATATATATATATATATTAATCATTTAACATTATATATATATAACAACTTGTTATATATTAATAAAAAACACACCCACCCAATGATATTCATGCATACCCCCGACCTCAATAATTTTTTTTAAATATGATGAAACTTGTATATTATATATATGTATATATAAAAACAAATATACTAATAATATACATATATATCAATGATATGATTATAAATATATATAAATTCATTAATATTATATATAAAGCTGTTAATAATATATATCAATTAAGCGTGGATTTTAAAAACCCATTAATAATATATATGTGTGTGTGTGTCAATGATTTAATATTATATAATAACTTATTTTATATTAACAATAAAATAACACACTCACCAAATGATGTTCGTGTATGTCCCCTAACATCATTAATTTTTTTAAATATGTTGCAACTTTCATATATTATATATAAGTTTATTTATAAAAAAATTAACCTTCCCACTGCAGTCTGCAGTGCACCACTGACCCCTAATTATTTTTTTAAAAATTTTCTCATATATATATATATATAATATTATTATATAATAACAAAAAAATAACTTCTCACCAAATGATATTGGCATATCCCCAACCTCATTAATTTCTTGTAAAATATGATAAAACATGCATATATCATATATACTATATATACACACATAAATCTATTTTGGAAAAAATTAACTCACCCACTACTGCGCACCCGCTAAGGGTGTAATTGCAGTCCAGACTTGGCCGCGTCAGGCCTGCCCTGCTAAAAAATTAAAAAACATTTAAAAAAATGTTTTAAATTAAACAAACGCATAAAAATACATTTTATAAATATGTTTAAAAAAGTAAATATAAAAAATGTTTTAAATAAATGGTAAAAACGTTTAAATAACAACACTTTAAACCCACTACCCACTGCTACGCACTCCCCAATTACTCATTAATTTTTTTTAATTTCTACATAATATATATAAATTCATAGACATGTATAAATATATTTATAAAAAAATAACATTCCACCCACTGTAAAATGTTTTTACATAGAACGTGTTAAATGATTAAAAAAATACATGTAAAAAATATACATTCAAAAAAACATTTTAAATTAAATGTCTAAATATAAATGTAAAAAAATTATTTTAAATAAGTTATTTTTTTCAATAAAGGTTTAAATAAATATGTTTGAACAATTTTAAAAAAACAATTATATTAATTTTCTTATAAAAAACAATTAAAAAATTCATTTTACATTAAAATATGAAAAAATGGTAAAATTGTTTTAAAAAAATAATTCTAAAAAACACGCGTTTAAAAAAATTCAAATATGTTTTAAACTAATAATTTAAAAATAATTGTAAAAAAAGTTTTAAACAAATTTTAAAAATGGTTTAAATAAATAAAATTTAATAAAAAATATTAGCAAACGCATAAAAAATTATAAATAAGTTAAAAAAATAAATGTAAAAATTGTTTGAAATAAATTTTAGAAAAAAGTTTAAATAATAAGGCTTTAAACTCACCCATGACAGCTACACACCCTTCATTTTTTTTACAATTTGCAAATAAAATATATATATATATATATTCACAATATATAAATCAATTAAGACAAAAAAACATATCCACCCACTCTAAAATGTTAATAAAAAATACAATAAACGTTTTTACAAAAAACATTGATTTAAAAATAAATTGTATGGAATGTTTTAAATAAATTTTAATAAAATGTTTAAATAAAAAAAAATTAAAAGAGACAATTATTGTAAATATAATAAAAGTTGACCAAATCCTGACTCAAAAAAGCTCGGCCCGGCCCGAAAAAGCCAGGCCCAAACCGATGGTTTGGGCAGGCCCGAGGCTGGGCTCGGGCCACCTCATGGGGTTGTTCGGGCCAGCCCAGCGCGGTCCGAGTATTGGTCAGCAGCCTGACTCGTTGCATGGAAGGCCCAGCCCGGCCCGACCTTGTCTGGGCCTGGCCAATATTACACCATTAGCAAAGGGTTAAGACTATGTTTATTGGACAATTCTTTTGGAATTCAACCATATGATTATTACAATTTGTAACTATTCTCTAAGAGTTTAGTAAAGATGATTTCCCAAAGAACGGGGAAGAGTTTTTTATGTTTTCAACGGGTTTTCATGGAAATTGTTTTCATTAAAAAGCTAATATAAATGATATTTTTGAAAGAAAATAATTTCTTATCTTGGATAAAAAATGATACGTTTCAATGAAAAGGGTTTTAATAGGTTTTTATATCATTCATATGACTAATGGGATTGTTCTTTTCATTTCCTTTAATGACATTTTTCTGATCTCATTATTTTTAAAATTTTATTAACATGGTTTATGGATAATTAAAGGATGAGAATAAGTCATGTTGAATTTCAGGAATATTTTTCCGGAAAAAAACACGGTTTATAATAAAAGTATTATATTTTGATAAACTATATACCAATAGGGTGTTTATAGTTTCATATATACAGATGTATTTTTTAAAAGTAATTTTCATAAATTTATAAAACCATAAACCTAAAAATATCCCCAACTGTAAAATAATCGATTCTGAACATGACACCAAATATTATAAGTTTATAGAAGAGTCTGTATAGATATCACCACTCTAGAAAAATGATGATAAAATTATTTAAATATAAATATAAAATATTACATTCAATTAAACATTCATATCCATTAAAGGTGGAAATTTATAGCCTCATAAATGTTGGAGGTTGAACCGACCCAAATGAGAACATGAAATAATCAACAGATGATTATGGTTAGGAATTATTTTTTTTTATAAAATTATTATTCCTAATGTATGATAATATAATTTATATTATTTAAATTTTCTAAAAAAAATTGAAAGAATTATAGTAATATGATTAAAAAACCATGATTATATGTAACTGTATATAAATAAGAAGTCATATATTTTTTATAATTCTTCTTTTCTTTGAAGAAATTAAGGAATTACATTGGGAAAATTGAAAGCCAACATTATAGTTGTTAATAATAGTTGAAAAATGGGGGTTATTAATGATATATCTTTTTTGTTTTAGTGGTTACGAATGTTTAGAGTAGGGGTCTATTGGTAAGTTAAAATGGGTGGAATTTTATGAAATATATATTCTTTAATGAGGAAGCAATTTCATTTCCAATTAAAGTGAATCCAAAGGGAAAAATAGTGATCTTTTGATATGTTTTATGTCAATAAATTCCTCATCTACACATTTAGAGAAGTTATTTAATGATATTTTATTTTCATGGAATCTTAGTAAAACCCTTTTTACCCACCTTTTCAATTATAATGGTAACATAATTTTATTCTTCGTAACTTATGTTTTTTAATAAAAATAAAAATTGAAATTATTAAAAAAATTCAACCTTATAATTTAATTCTGGCCTCTATTTAGTGTAACTCTATTTCCAAAATTGGGAAACATTTATTTTATATGTAAGAATATAATATATATAAAACTGTATGTAGATAAATATGGTCTTCGATGGATAAAATGTTCATAATATTATAATATACCAAATAAAAATTATATAATTGTTCAAAAATTTATCATAAATTAAATTATTAAAATATATTCATTATTAAAAAGTGTTAAAACTAATTTGTTGATGGACCCATGAACACCTTGAGAGGGGAGGGGTGAATCAGGGTAGCAAATTTGTTTTACAAAAATGTTGAGGATCGTGTTCCCACGTTGGTAGAAACCTGTTGTATCTGTCAAAAAAATGAATGAAGGAAGTTTACATGACACTTTTACTTGGTTTACCACAAAAGGGCTATGTCCAAGGAGCATACGCTAACAGTGTGTTTATCATACCAAAATACCACTAATCATCACTAGTTTATGGATAACAAGTCTTGGTCACAATCAAACTGTTCCAGGAACACTACATTTACAAAGGTTCATGGATAGCTCATTGTATCCCTCAGGTTACTCCCATTGACTCCCCCTAGCTCAATGTCTTTGGTGAAGTCACACTCAGTTTGTAGATGTGGAGGTCTCTTAAATAGATATCCATTGAAGTCTTTTCCTCTTTTCAACATGAGACTATACTTGCATCAAAGTCCAAAAAGGATGCACTTGAAATCACTGAACCACTAAACCAGATATGTGGAATGAGAATCGGTTACACTGATGATTTTGTGTAACACCATCACTTTTCACAAAATATCACACTTTTGAGCGAAATACTTGATTTTCGTGAGGAAAATATTTCACATGGAAAATATTTCACGCAAAAAACTCTTTTACATGCATCCTCAACTTTTACACATGGCTTTGACCATTTCGCGGAGTATCACATTTGACTCGTAGCATTACGTGCACCATCCACTATTTCACACACATTCCACATTTACATGCAACTTTAGATTTTACATGCAATGTCTATGTTTTCACTCAACTTAGACATTTATGGGCCGCACCTATTACACGAAAATTGGACCTTTTCTTGCAACTCAACCTTTTTCTCTCAACCCCTTTTGTAAACAATTAATCCACATCAGCACTCAGATCTTCTCTAAGTCTCTAGTTTTACGAAATGAGGGGGGTCACCTCTTATTTATAGGCTTTGCCGACCCCCGTGCGCAAAAGCTATCGTGGCGCGAAAAACCTCTCATTCTGCACGCAATTCATTTCACGCAGGAACCATTTTCCGCACACATCTTCATGTTTTTCGCACAACCCCTACCTTTTCCATTTTTCAATTTTCTAATTCCAAAAAACCTCTTGCACGAAAAATTTCTTCCTCTACTATTTCACGCACCACACTATATTTCAGTACTGTGGTATGCTTGAATTGTATGATCACTTTACTAACACAAATTATGGGCTTCCATAGAGGATTGAAAAAAATAGAAACCATACTCCAATTCATGCAGAGAATGACCGTGGCTCCAACAATTATTATTATAAAAACCCACAGTTCTAAAAAACAGATTTTTGTTAAAAAATAGCATTAAAAAATCTAATCCAAATAAGATTAAAAATAACTATTAATATTATAACCATTTGTTTTTATAAATAATTTGGTATTGAAATGTGTATTTCAAATTTCAGAATACATTAATTAGTTATTTAATAATATTATTATTATTATGATACTCACACGATCATTTATAATAAATTATTTCAATTGAACTTTTAAATTTTTTTTCATTAAAGGCTTATATTATTACCATTTTTTATTTAAAATTCTTCAACATCAATATTACTATTTTATATATTCATTCCCAGAAACCATATAATCAATGACCATATTTTTATTGATGACTTTACTAATTAATATATATATATATATATATATATATTTAATGGTCATATTTAATTATTAAATATATCCATACAAAATTGTGTAAAATCATTCATTGTAGTAACTTCTCTCTAAAATATTTTGTTATATATTTAGTTCTTTTCCATATTTCCACACTTGTAATCAGGGAGTTGATCGTAATAACAAAATTTGGGGATAATGATTTAATAGTCATGGTATTTTTGAGTTTATTCATCCTATATTTTTCTTAATGATATTTTATATTGTATTATAATATGTTATTAATATATAATTTACATTCTAATAAATATTATCTATGAAATGTATCGATGTTTTTGTAGTTAATTTTTTGGTTTTAAACAAGATATTCAATATATTATCAGTTTAAAAAATGATATGAATTTTATCAGGGTGTTAAAATCTATGCCGTCCTCAAAATTTTTGTTATCTCTCCCTAATAAAAATTGTTGATGGTATTCATAAGATATATGTAATTAATGATACAATTTTGATTTAAGTATATATCTTAATCTCATTGGAATGTATTAGAAGCACAACTTTTCACTATACATTTTAGTAAAATATCCTCATTATTGAGTAATAAGATCTATATATTGAAAGCGATTTACATTGGGAGACTATATTGCTCCTTTCACAGATTTATTTTCATAAGTTGACCAAGGATATTAAATGTGAAATATCTATCTTAGACATTAAAATGGAATATATGTAGATATAGATATATGATCCCCAAAATAACATGAATTTTAAATAAAGAGAGAATAATATGATTTACAGTAAGAAGTATCTCACAAACATCTAGATGATTTTGATACAAGGGATGCAATGATAATAACACTAACTGTTTCCCTAGTGAATCAATATATAATAAATTCTGATTTACTTTTATTCTCAATGCAACCATCTTATATATAAATGAGGTATTATACTTATATTGATATATTATATTTTCAATTCTATATTGGATAATGAGTGTATATTACATTACTTCTCTTTCATGAACAATATTAGCAATAATTATGGAACTTGAATTCCCTTTCTCCTTGGTCATAAGAGGTTAATAAAGGTGACCGTAATCATTAACAATTATTTTTATTAACTTAATGGTGTAATGTTTATAATTTATAAAATTTATGAATTGGATTTAGAGTGGTGTATTATGTTAATCATTGTTTCCATTCATTATATTTCTTAATAATTCTTGTGATTGTTGATCTTTTATTAAACACATGAATTACATAACTATTACTTGAAAAAATTTCCCCTATAAAAACTCCCACCCACATCTAGTAATATCCAAACTAGGATAGTATTGATGATGGGTATGACCCATGAAATCCAATTCAAATACACCTTGGATTGGTGTATAACAACGATGGGAAAAATTAAATAAAAAACGATATTCATTACAATCAATATATGAATTTTAAAGATAATACAGTTGAAAATAAAACCATATACATAAAATAATTAATAGAAAATTAATCATAATACTTTAATGTAATATCGTAGAAGTGGAAACAACTACAAATATTAAATAAATCAAATGAAATGACCAAAAACTCTAATAATAGATGAAAAAATCAACCAGCTTGATATTATTATTTTTATCAACAAATATATTATTTGGAACTTTAATAGAATTTATGTACATTGGGGGTGTATAAATTTACAATTAGTTACATCCTTCTAGGAACCCTTCATAGAAATTTGAAATAAGAATACTAATTCCCAGGGAATACATAGGAGAAACTAACTCATTACCTAAATAAGAAGAACTATATCACATCCCTACTAGATATCACAAACCAAGTAACTCATAGACATACAAGATTATATATAAAAATTAAATATATATTAAATTTCACCATATCTACTTCCCCACTGGTTTTCCACTCTCATGAACTTCTATAAAAAATTCTATTGTATCCTTCCGATTAGGAAACCATAACAAAGCCATATAATGATCTCATCCTACATCATATGTGGTCATATACCAATCTAGTCTCATAAAAAATTTATTAAAATTAAATAATTTAAATCCCATTTATCTTATATAATTTCTCTAGAAATTACAACCAAGGAATATAAACCTATTTTGTAACATCCCATATTTTTGGAGTAGGTCAAATTCAACAACCCGATAGCATTTTATGAGTTTGTTGGTCATTTAATTTATTTTCAGGATCTTTTGAACACAATTCAAAAAGGTTATTTTTTATGGAAAATTTTAGATAGATTAAATTTCATGGAAATTTAATTGGGGTTTCTGGTGGGTTTTATGTATGTTATAGGTCGAACACCCAAATTTTCAGGGTGCACAAAAAAGGCTCAATATTTGGAAAATCTATGCATCTCATAAGAAGTGACTTCACAAGCCTTTTTCATAATTATGCATGATATAAAAAAACTTATTTTATGGGGTGCATGTGAATGAATGGAATTATTATTTTTTAATTAATGTCTTCACATGGTTGACATAAGGTTTTCTGAAATGTGGGCATGGACAATGGTATTGTTGTGATTGGATAATAGGAACGACATTATTTTTGAGCATTTTCTTATACCAGTTGGTAACAAAATGATTTCTTTATAGAAGAAGAATAACCACTTTCCATATTTTTCATGAACATGATCTTCTATATTTATTTCTCCATTGTATGTCTCTCCTTCTAGGAATTATTGGAGCTCCCCTCTCGATCAATTAGGCTTTGATCCAACTCCTTCACCTGAGATTATTTTTTATCATCTCTAGTCTCATTGCAACCGTAACGATAAATTATTTTTTTCATATATTAGCATTAAATCTTTTATATCACCATAGAGTATGGTAAATATTTTTGATCTATTTTACCCTATTTTGATAGAGTGCAGCTAGAATAATGATTTTTTTCACAACTAGCTCTATTTAGAGGATAATACTAGTCCTTCCAATGCCTACCAACATGTGGTAGGTGGATCCTATCTTTTTTATTGATTGAGTTCAATTTTTTATAGTGTGTTATTTATAGATTCCTTAGGATGTCCGAGAGAGATTCTATTTAATTAATTTATTTCTTATAATTTAATAAATCAATCATAGTATATTTCAATGGGAATATTCCACCACTACTAGAAATTGTATAATTTAGGTGAGAGGCTTTGTTATTTGGAAATATTAGGTCGAGTGCATTTATTTATTAAATAAAATTCTTTATATTGTATTTCAGGTTATTATTCCATGGTAATTGATGGTCTAAGACCAAGGATTGTGGCAGTGATGACCACCTTGATTGAGGAAACCAGATCATCAGTATGAGGGTGTGGCCCATGATACATTAGGTGATGTTGATCAATAGGTTGGAAGATAGGGTTGTCATATTGAGTTGACAATGTATTCATGTTTTAAGAATTGAATGAGTGTTTTGAGATTTTTTTCCATCATGATGTTTGACATTTTTTCAAGGGATAATGGATCTGGGTATGTGGGGCTTAGTTAATTTGTTTGAGGTTTCCACTCACAGGTATTGGAAAACGCATTGTTTGAGTTGTGTACACCCAAATAGGACTCACATGATGAGGTGGAGGGCCACTGATTGGGTTGATGCATCTGTTATGCAAAACATAGGATGGTGTTGACCATCTGTGAGGTTGTGGGTTATTGTCAAAAAATGACATGAGTATGCTGAGGATCCATTGGTTGATGGTGATGAGATCACTAGTTGGGGATTGAGGATTTCCATATTTCGAAGATATTGGGTAACGATTATTTGGAAGGATATATATTACCATTCCTCAGGATGTTAAATGTTGGGATGATGATATTTATTAATTGGAGGATACACATCTATGTGACTAAGACATATGGCATTGATGGGGATTCGTCTGTTATGGGTTTAGAGGGACTACACAATTGATTTTTCATGAATTAAATACGTTATTAATTTTGAAATGGTAGGTTTTTTAGGGTCGAATGTGGTTCTAGTGATATGCTCACATGAGGGACTTGATAGTTCTCAATATTTTTACTCCTTGGTGGACACCTTGGGAATTATGATAAGGATCCTTGCGTCTATAGTTATATATAAGCATACATGTCATTGCATTCTATATATATATATACTGGGAATGTGTATTAACGTTGATGGAAGAAGCATGTGATCGCTTACATGTGGTTGTTGAGACATTGGGAAGAATTTATTGATTTATTTATCATGGTATTCATTATTTATTTTTAGTATATACATGCTTTATCATGGATATAATACCTGTGCATGTTGGTGGTGACCTACTATGATTTATCTTCACTCCTGGAACTAGACATTCAGGGAGAAAGTATATTTTATTCTCTTATGATTAGGTATGAGATTAGGATCAGGATCAAGACCATAGTAATCTTATTATTCATAATAGGAAGTGGATAAAAATAGAAAATATATCTTCTTATATCTTTTGGAGTTTATGTCTGAGTCATTTTGTGTAATTTTGAATATATATATATATATAGATATATGTTGAGCCCTCTGGAAGATTGTTGATTTCATATCTATGATTGATGTTTTAATAATCACAAATCATCACATACCATTAATGCTTAATCTAGTTTGATTTCTCATAAACTTAATTACAATCTGTTAATGAATTTGTTACCACATTTTTGTCTATGCTTATTGATGTACAAAGTATTTTGGAAGCACCGATTCAATATCAACAGACATCGGAAGCACTGATCGCATATCAAAAGACAACGGTCGCACCGATCAATGCAAAATGACTCACCAATCATATGACAGACCGATGCTGATCAAACTGACTCACCGATCAAATGACTCACCGATGCAAATGAATCACCGATGAAAATGAGCCACCGATCAAATGAGTCACTGATGCAAATGAGTCACCGATGCAAATGACTCACCGATGCTGATCAAATGAGTCACCGATGCAAATGAGTCACCGATGCTGATCACATGACTCACCGATGCAAATGACTCACCGATGCAAATGACTCACCGATCCGATGCAAAATGAGTCACCGATGCTGATCAAACTGACTCACCGATCAAATGACTCACCGATGCAAATGACTCACCGATCCGATGCAAAATGAGTCACTGATGCTGATCAAACTGACTCACCGATCAAATGACTCACCGATCAAACTGACTCACCGATCAGATGATAGACCGATGCTGATCAGTCTGATTCACCGATGCTGATCTATCCGAGTCACCGATCATTAATCACTAATGCTGATGACCTACCGATCACTTGATTCTCCAATAGTCATAAACAACTGTTTGAATTTCTTTATCTTTATCTTTATTTAATCTAACCAACGGTCATATTAGGTATATTTTAATGCTCTATTAAATTATTAATAAAGGTTGTCGGATGTCAGGAAACCGTACCTCGTACCTGCGGAAAGGAAACTTTTTCTGTCTTCCGAAGCACGTGACATAAATACAAGAAGACTCTGCTGAAGATAGAAAGGGTGTTGATAGAAGAACACAAGCGAGATACCGAGAAAAGAAAAGAGAATGAATAACCAAGGAGAACAGAACCTCATACACAGTCAAGCCTACTCACGAAGAGTTTTGTGCATACAAAAGAACATTGAAGAACTTCATCGACTACATCTCACTGTCTTTGAGCCTGAAGCATACGACACTGTTCCTCTCAAACAAAAATGAGAAGAGGACTCAGAATAAATTCTGACCAAATATAAAAGAGTCCAGAGCTACAATGAAATCACCAGAGCCATTTCTAAACTCTACATCTCTGCTCTGTGATACATTTGTTTTACATTTTGAGAAGTGTGTGTTATCTGCTGTATAAAACACACACACTGACACCTGTACTTTCACTGGAGGATCTGTAAATCCTCATCAAACCTTTCTTCACTTCATTTCCCACTGTGGATAGTGGTAGAGGTCATATCAGACCTGGACAGCTCTAAGATGTTGTTTGTTTTCCCACACAGAACTGTGGTAGAGGTCTTGTGACCTGGACAGTGTGTTCACTGTTGTTAACCCCGATCCAGGGTGTGGATCATTTTTATATAAACTTTTGAGAGGACTAAGTCTCGGCTTGAGACTGAACCTCTTGTTTAATTCTCTGTGTTTGTAGCTACATACTTTATCCATACTACATATTTATTTCATATTCTGCTGCTATTACTTTGAAATATAATTTATTTTCAAAGCTAATTTGATAGTTAAACTCACAAGTGTTTATATTTATCATAGACCAGTAAGTTAGTTTCAAAGGTTAATTTAATCATAAGATTAAGTTAACTGAGAACTAATCAATCTTTGAGAAACTAATTGAACCTTTATAATCTTTATAAATTCACTACAGTTTAATCTGTTTTTGAAATAGGGGGATTTTAATCAACATTGTTTTTAACAGAAAATTTTAATTGGAACTCAATTCACCCCCCTCTTGAGTATCCACTCCGACCAACACTTGGTATCAGAGGTTGTTAATATTTTCTAAACGTACTCTGTATTCAACTGTGATTTTATTTGTATTTTAAAGTTCTTAAAATTTCTGTTATTTCTAAATTTTTAACTCTTTAAAATTCTTTTTGTAATATCATGGATAATAGACATGAGGGTTCTGCTACTAACCGGCCACCTTTCTTTAATGGAAACAACTATGCTCAGTGGAAGCTAAAAATGAAAATTCACTTAGAAAGTATGGGCTTTGATATTTGGACTGTCATTGAAGCTGAATATAAAATTCCCAGTACTGATAGATCTACTTGCGATGAACCTACAAAGACTGCTTACAATAATAATTGTAAAGCTATGAATGCTCTATACTGTGCTCTAGGAGATGATGAATTTAACAGAATTTCTGCATGTAAAACTGCATATGAAATTTGGGATACCTTAGCTGTTTCTCATGAAGGAACAACTAATGTTAAGGAGATGAGATTGAATACCTATACTATTAAGTATGATAATTTTAAGATGAAGCCTGATGAACCCATTTCTGATATGTATCTCAGGTTCAATGAAATTGTCAATACAATGACTTCTCTGGGAAAGGATGTTCCAGCAAAGGAGCAAATCATGAGAATTTTGAGATGTCTACCTAAAAGATGGAGAGGAACCTCTGTCTCCATTAGAGAATCCTGTGACATTGGAACACTACCTGTCAAGGAATTAATTGGTATGCTGATGATGTATGAAGAAGAGCTTAAAGTAAATAAAGAAGAAGATGATGAACCTAAAAGGAAGTCTATTGCCTTCAAGACTACAACCTCAAAGAATAAGGATAAGGAAAATCCTCAAGCTATCAATGAAAGTTTAAGTAGTGAGGAAAGTGAGAATGATTCTGATAGTGATGCTGAGATGGCACACATTGCTAGCAGATTTAAGAAATTCTATTGGAAGAAGAAGTTTTTCAGAAAGTTAAACTACAAAGGCAAGTATGATAACAAAGGACACTGGAAGAAGGATTGGAAGAAGTCTGATAAATCAGATGCAGTTGTCTGTTATGAATGAAAAAGAAAAGGACACATAAAAACAGATTGTCCAAAGCTGAAATACAGAAAGAAGTATGAATAAAAGGATAACAAGTACAAGAAAGCCATGAAGGCTACTTGGAGTGCTTCAGAAGACAGCACAAGTGAAGCTGAATCTTCAGACTCTGAAAAGAATCGAGCCAACATGTGTTTTATGACAAACACTTCTGAGGTAACATAAGAAACTCCTGCTTCAAATTCATATTATTCTGGAGATGATTCTAAAGGAGATAACATGTCTAAATCTGAACTGTTTGAATATTGTGATATGCTTGAAGAAACCTGTAATGAGCTTAAAGATAAATATAAAGGTTTAAAGAAACAATATGCTTTAATTGTTAAGCATAAATCTGATCTGGATATAGAATTAGAAAAGAATGCTCAGTTTCTTAAAGAGAATACTAAACTAAAATTGTCTAATGAACAACTCAGAAAAGACTTAGAGAAGATCACAAATGGCAAAAATAATCTAACACAAATGCTAGGAAAGCAAGTTGCACCTAGATATACTACTGGTATAGTATACCATCCTGGACAAAAAAAAGTTGCCAAAACTAGATTCATTCCTAAATCTGGATAGAAGATAGTTAATTCTGGAACTTCATATGCCTCAACCAGTTTTATTCATAGTTATGGTTCTAATAAGGTTTATCTTTCAAAGAATGTTAATTCTACAAATTATATGAGACCCATTAGACAAATATGGGTACCTAAAGTATCATTGGCTAACATGTCTGGACCCAAGAAGATCTGGGTACCAAAATCATCTTCCATCTAAATCTATTTTGTAGGAGACCAGCTTGAAGAGCTGTCACAAGAAGATATGGTACTTAGACAGTGGATATTCAAGACATATGTCAGGAGACTTTTCATGTTTCAAGAGCTTAGTAAAAGTTTATGGAGGCTTTGTCACTTTTGGTGATAATTCAAAAGGAAAAATCATCAGCTTAGGCCAGATTGGTAACACTGATTCAATCTTGGTTTCTGAAGTTTTATTTGTCGATGGACTTAAATATAACTTGTTAAGCATTTCTCAATTGTGTAATGATGGTTTTTATGTGAAATTTAAAAATGATTCTTGCAATGTTTTTAACTCTAAAAATGTTTTAGTATTTTCTGCTATAAGAAATGAAAATGTTTATGCTGTTGATTTATATTCCTTAGCTAAGCAGAATATTCCTTGCTTAAATTCTTTTTATAAAGAGTCTTGGCTTTGGCACATAAGATTAGGACACTGCAATGTACACTCACTTAGAAAACTTTCTACGAAGTACTTAGTTAGAGACTTACCCAAACTTGAATTTCCAGCAGACAAAGTTTGTAATCCCTGTCAAAAAGGAAAGAAATATAAAGTTTCTTTTAAATCAAAGAAAGAAGTGTCAACTTCTCAACCTCTCGAGTTGGTTCACATGGATTTATTTGGACCTTCAAGAGTTTCTAGTTTAAATGGGAAGCACTATGTCTATGTTCTTGTAGATGACTTTTCTAGATATACTTGGGTATATTTTCTAGCTCACAAAAGTGAAGCTTGTTCTTACTTTGTTAAATACTCCAAGTCTGTAGAAAATCTTAGTGGACTCAAGATTAAGACCCTGAGAAGTGATCATGGTCGTGAGTTTGGAAATCATGAGTTTGATTCTTACTGCTCACACAATGGCTATAGTCACAATTTCTCTGCCCCTAGGACACCCCAACAAAATGGTGTAGTGGAGAGAAGGAATAGAACCCTACAAGAAATAGCTAGAACCATGCTCAATGAATATGAACTGCCTATTTACTTTTGGGCTGAAGCTGTAAACACAGCTTGTTATGTCATTAATAGAGTCTTGATCAGACCAGTTCTTAAGAGGACCCCTTATGAGTTGTGGAACCATAGGAAACCTAAGGTTAACTACTTCAAAGTTTTTTGCTGCAAAGTCTTCATTCTCAATACTAGAGACAATCTTGACAAATTTGCATCCAAGAGTGATGAAGGAATTTTCCTAGGTTACTCTATCTCTAGTAAAGCCTATATAGTTTTCAATAAAAGAACCAAATGTGTGGAAGAATCTGTTCACATCAAATTTGATGAAACTGATCCACATGAACTTAAAATCTCTCTTGAAGATGATCTCTCTGGTTTGAATCTCAATGATAAATACAATGGACCTATAGTTTAAGCATCCAGCTCTGGAAATTCTCCAGAACCTGCTTCTATTGAACCTCAATCTGTAGATGAATCTGAAATCTCTAGCCCTATCTTTTCAAGACCATCTAGGACTCTAAAGAACCATCCTTTAGATGCTGTTGTAGGAAATCTAGATAGAGGAACACAGACTAGAGCTTCTCTAAGAAATCAGGTTGAACATCAAGCTTTTCTTTCACTGTCAGAACATAAAAATATCAATGATGATATCAATGATTAGTTTTGGGTAATGGCTATGCAAGAAGAACTAAATCAATTTAAAAGAAACAAAGTCTGGAAATTAGTAGAAAGATCTATGGACTTTTTGACCATAGGCACAAAATGGGTATTTAGAAACAAAGTTGATGAATCTGGAAACATCATTAGAAATAAAGCTAGGCTAGTTGCACAAGGTTACAATCAAGAAGAAGTAATTGACTATGAGGAAACCTTTGCACCTGTAGCTAGATTAGAGGCTATTAAGATCTTACTTGCCTATGCATCACATCTGAATTTCAAGCTATATCAAATGGATGTCAAAAGTTCTTTTCTAAATGGTTTTATTGTTGAAGATGTTTTTGTAGAACAACCACCTGGTTTTTTAAATCCTCATCTTCCAAATCATGTTTTTAAACTTTCTAAAGCTTTATATGGTTTAAAACAAGCTCCAAGAGCTTGGTATGAAAGGCTTTCAAACTTTCTTATCTCAAAAGGATTTACAAAAGGAGTAGCTGATCCCACTCTTTTTATAAAAAGGATTTCAAAAGATGTATTAATAGTACAAATCAATGTTGATGATATTATTTTTGGATCTTCTAAAAATTCCTTATGTACTGATTTTTCAAAGGTTATGCAAAATGAATTTGAAATGAGCTTAATGGGAGAGCTTATGTATTTTCTTGGTTTTCAAATTCTTCAAACTAAAGATGGAATTATTTTAAATCAATTTAAATATACAAAAGATCTTTTAAAACGTTTTGGATTGGATAGTATTAAGGAAAGTGATACACCTATGAGTACTACCTGTAAATTGGATACAGATGAAGCTGGGAAACCAGTGGATCTAACCAATTACAGAGGTATGATTGGGAGCTTACTTTATCTTACTTCTAGTCGATCATACATTATGTTCAGTGTATGTATGTGTGCTAGATTTCAAGATAATCCTAAATAATCACACTTACTGGCTGTTAAAAGGATTTTTAAGTATCTTAAGTATACTATAAATTTAGGTTTGTTTTATCCAAAAGGACAATCATTTAACCTAACTAGCTATTCAGATGATGACTTTGTTGGATGTAAGTTAGATAGGAAGAGCACATCTGGAACATGTCATTTTCTTGGAAAATCCCTAGTATGATGGTGTAGTAAGAAACAGAACTCAATTGCATTGTCTACTGCCGAAGCAGAATACATAGCTGCTGGTAGTTGCTGTGCACAAAATCTGTGGATGAAACACACTCTATTGGATTATGGATTTGATCTTAAACATGTTTCAATTAACTGTGACAATACTAGTGCAATAAATATATCTATGAACCATGTGTCTCACTCTAGAACTAAGCACATTGATGTCATACATCACTTTCTAAGAGATCATTATCAAAAAGGTGATATTTATTTGAAATTTATTAGTTCTAAACATCAATTAGCTGATATCTTCACAAAGCCTTTATGCTCTAAAAGAATGAAATTTATTAAACAAGATTTGTGTATGATTGATCTGTGAAACTGATCTGTGAAACTGATCTGTGAAACTGATCTGAGAAACCGATCTGTGAAACTGATCTGTGAAACCGATCTGTGAAACTGATCTGTGAAACTGATCTGTGAAACCGATCTGTGAAACTGATCTGTGAAACTGATCTGTGAAACCGATCTGTGAAACTGATATGTGAAACTGATCTGTGAAACTGATCTGTGAAACCGATCTGTGAAACTTATCTGTGAAACCGATCGGTGAAACTGATCTGTGAAACCGATCTGTGAATCTGATCTGTGAAACCGATCTATGAAACTGATCTGTGAAACCGATCTCTGAAACTGATCTGTGAAACCGATCTGTGAAACTGATCTGTGTAACCGATCTGTCATACCGATTTTTTATTATTATTATTATATTGTAATTAATTAGAAATTTTTTTATACTTTTTATGGGAACCCTAAATGATAAAATAAATGATACACGGCTATTTATCCTCCCTAAACCTTTGACCTTTCATTTCCCGCCGAAACTTTCAACCTCTCTTCCCCTCTACTTCGAACCTTCGAACTCCTGCCTTCCCAAAATAATCGAATGGCTAAGCAAAAGAGACTGAGCAAAGGACCGGATAGCCCTGTACCTTCAAAGTGTGCTCGAGGCGAGTCGAGTAGTACCTCTCAACGATCAGTAAATCCAAACCTGGAAACTCGGATTGTTGCTGTAGAAAAAGAAGTAAGCTCTGCGTGGATTTTGTCAAGTAAGTCACTGTTGCTGCAAGTTCTTGAATCGCAAGGATGGATAGATTGGTTTTCAGACAACTCTCGAATAGACTACCCGAAGCGGGTACATGAGTTCTATATGAATCTGGAAATCACTTTAGATGGTGTGGAGGCTGCCAGGATGTCGTCTGTGGTAAAAGGAATGAAAATATCCTTCTCATCTAAGCAGTGGGCTGAGTGCTTGAACGTACCTCATGAAGGTCGGTATGAGGATTATGCTGGGAATATTCCTCCAACATCTGATTACATCTCTTATGAATTAGCTCTGGAGCTTCTGACAGGAAACATAGAGTCACGAAGAATTACAGCTTCAGAATTAGATGGTGAATGCAGACTTCTTTTCAAGTTTATTCAGCACCAACTTTGCCCTAGGAGAGGAGATTTTGCTGCTGTAAAGTACCAGGATGTTTTCCTGTTGTTTCTTCTGAAAACACATGAGAAAATCAATTTGTGTAGATATGTGATGGTACACAAAGCTGGAATGATAAAACCGTCTAAGAAATCCACTGCCTTGTTTTATTCAAAGATGATATCTACCATGCTCAAGAGTATAAATTGTATTGATGAAGATGATGAATTTAATGAAACATATCATACCTTTTGTGTCAACAAAGTGATCTGTAAGAGGATGAAGATAAATTGGAATCCATGGAAGAAGTGCTGGGTTGTAGATGAAGATAAATTGTATGAAGCCTACAATCCCATAGATCATGGAAAGAGGCCAAAGGATTTGAGAGACCCTGGCTTGAAACCAAATGAGGAACCAGTTTATTCTGATGATGATGAGCAAGAAGAAGGAAAGGATGAGGCCACCGAAACCCAAGAGCAAGATGAAGCTGCGACTGAGGAAGGAAGTATGTCATCTCCTGATGATAGGAGTGATCCTGACACTGCTAGTCCCAAAAGGAGAATAGAATTTGGACCTGCTAGTCCACCCTTAGCCCTACCAGAATCAGAACCTATTCTTGGTGATGAAGAAGATTCTGACACTGAAGAATATCACAGTGAAGCATTTGAGAAGAGTGATGATGGACATGCTGATGAAGCTGAAGCTATTGCTGATGGTGATAACAGACCAGTGGATGGTCTTTCTGAAGATCAAATAGAATCACCTCAATAAGTACAAGAAATACATATCAGTGGCAAGGATGATTCACCAAAAATCAGTGGAACAACAAGCTATGAGAAACCAAAATACACCCTGTGTGCTACTTTTTGGGATGACTACCCTGGTTATGCAGTGTTGGGCTTAGAATATTCTAATGACGAAGAAGCAATGCCAGAATCTGCTGCATCTGTGAAGAGGAACCTCCCACGAGAAGGAAGGTCTGTTCCTGCTGTTGATCCTAAAAATAATAATTTACCTAGTTCAGGAATCTCTCAAGCTGATCTTTACATGTTTAAGATTGAATTGCTAACCGCTGTGAGAGCCATAGTTAGAGAATAAATTTCTAATGCTCCTACTCAAGTGTCTCTCCATGTTTCTGAACACTCATTGGAAGCCTTCTCACAAAGAGTATCTAATGTTGTGAAGCCAGACCTGGCCAATACCGGTGAACCTATTGGCAGGCAAATAGCCTTTTTGAATCAGACTATAAAGGATCTTCACACTGGCCTGGTATCTCTATCAAGCGAATTTCGATCAAACATCTCTGGTATGATGGAAGTTTTGAGAAATTTGATTGAACATCTCAACAAGTCTGACCTGAGGAAGTTGAAAGCTGAGTTAACTCACATAGTTAGCCAAACCAGTACAGGCAAGGTAACCAATATCACTACCCATGAGATAGATGCTCTAAGAGAAGTTGTGCATGATGAGTTAGCTACTGTAAGACAAATTCTTGATTTAGAATCTTTGAGGAAGATGAAAGAGCTCTGTGATAACAGTCATAAGATGGCATTGGTGTATTCAGCAGATGCTAAGAATGCTCTACAAGAGATCAAAGAGAACGTTGATAATTACTTTTCTAAGATTTATACAAAACATGAGATGACTACAAGCTTCAAGGTGTTGGCAGAGAATCTGAAATTACCTCCAGTCACTCAGGCCTTCCAAACTCAAGTTCATCAGTTGAAAGATTTTGTCCCTTCCTTGGCACAGTTCATGGAGAATAAAGATGATTTTGAAAAAGCTATGAAGTATGGAGCAGAAGTCATTCAGTAGTTTATTCATCTTTTGAAGCCCTATTTGCATGCACAGGACACTGCAATGGTACTTCCTACTTCTGAACCTCTCAGTGACTCTGATATAGGTCCAAATCAGCTATCTGTTGCTCAAGCGCTCTCTCAGTTAAGACCAGTTCCTCAGAAAGCTTCTCAATCAGCTCCTGTTTCTCAACAACAACCCTCTGTGGTACCTGCTCCTACACCTGCCCGAGTTGTCCTACCACCACTTCAGATTCGCCAAGACCAGCCTGCCTCCAAGCCTTCAAACCTACCCACTATTGATCCCAATGAAAAAGGCAAAGCCCCTTTGTATCCCAACAAATAGTTGTGTATTGTTTTTGATGGGGTGAACAATGTGCTACTTGTAATAGTCTGTACTTTCTCAAATATTTTTCTATCTATACTCTCGGCAGACTGCTTTTACTTTCACTTTCTCTTATCTATTTTCCCTCCTTTTTGATTATCCCAAAGGGGGAGATGAACAAGAATACTTTATGTGGGAGAAGAAAATTTATGGGAGAAGAAAAAGAATACTTTATGGGAGAAAAGATGTATATATCTCAGGGGGAGAAATCTGTATCATATATATGGGTAATCTAAATTAAGGGGGAGATTTATATATCTCTTTATTTTTTTTATTCTTCTTATGGTTTATTTCTCATTATGTTTTTATTAATGATATATCATATTATTTATATTTAATGATAAAGATTTGTGATTATGAAAAAGGGGGTGATTGTTGAGCCCTCTGGAAGATTGTTGATTTCATATCTATGATTGATGTTTTAATAATCACAAATCATCACATACCATTAATGCTTAATCTGGTTTTATTTCTCGTAAACTTAATTAAAATCTGTTAATGAATCTGTTACCACATTTTTGTCTATGCTTATTGATGTACAAAGTATTTTGGATGCACCGATTCAATATCAACAGACATCGGAAGCACTGATCGCATATCAAAAGACAACGGTCGCACCGATCCAATGCAAATTGACTCACCGATCAGATGACAGACCGATGCTGATCAAACTGACTCACCGATCAAATGACTCACCGATGCAAATGACTCACCGATGCAAATGAGCCACTGATCAAATGAGTCACCGATGCAAATGAGTCACCGATGCAAATGACTCACCGATGCTGATCAAATGAGTCACCAATGCAAATGAGTCACCGATGCTGATCAAATGACTCACCGATGCAAATGACTCAACGATCCGATGCAAAATGAGTCACCGATGCTGATCAAACTGACTCATCGATCAAATGAATCACCGATGCAAATGAATCACCGATCCGATGCAAGATGAGTCACCGATGCTGATCAAACTGAATCACTGATCAAATGACTCACCGATCAAACTGACTCACCGATCAGATGACAGACCGATGCTGATCAGTCTGATTCACCGATGCTGATCTATCTGAGTCACCGATTATTACTCACTAATGCTGATGACCTACCGATCACTTGATTCTCCAATAGCCATAAACAACTGTTTGAATTTCTTTATCTTTATCTTTATTTAATCTAACCAACGGTCATATTAGGTATATTTTAATGCTCTGTCAAATTATTAATAAAGGTTGTCGGATGTCAGGAAACCGTACCTCGTACCTGTGGAAAGCAAACGTTTTCTGTCTTCCGAAGCACGTGACATAAATACAAGAAGACTCTTCTGAAGATAGAAAGGGTGTTGATAGAAGAACACAAGCAAGATACAGAGAAAAGAAAAAGAGAAGGAAGAACCAAGGAGAACAGAACCTCATACACAATCAAGCCTACTCAAGAAGAGTTATGTGCATACAAAAGAACATTGAAGAACTTCATCGACTACATCTCACTGCCTTTGAGCCTGAAGCATAAGACACTCTTCCTCTCAAACAAAAACGAGAAGAGGACTCAGAATAAATTCTGACCAAATATAAAAGAGTCCAGAGCTACACTGAAATCACCAGAGCCATTTCTAAACTCTACATCTCTGCTCTGTGATACATTTGTTTTACATTTTGAGCAGTGTGTGTTATCTGCTGTATAAAACACACACACTGACTCCTGTACTTTCACTGGAGGATCTGTAAATCCTCAGAAAACCTTTCTTCACTTTGTTTCCCACTGTGGATAGTGGTAGAGGTCATATGAGACCTGGATAGCTCTAAGCTGTTGTTTGTTTTCCCACACAGAACTGTGGTAGCGGTCTTGTGACCTGGACAGTGTGTTCACTGTTGTTAACCCCGATCCAGGGTGTGGATCATTTTTATTTAAACTTTTGAGAGGACTATGTCTCTGATTGAGACTGAACCTCTTGGTTAATTCTCTATGTTTGTAGCTACATACTTTATCCATACTACATATTTATTTCATATTCCGCTGCTATTACTTTGAAATATAATTTATTTTCAAAGCTACTTTGATAGTTAAACTCTCAAGTGTTTATATTTATCATAGACCAGTAAGTTAGTTTCAAAGGTTAATTTAATCATAAGAATAAGTTAACTAAGAACTAATCAATCTTTGATAAACTAATTGAACCTTTATAATCTGTATAAATTCACTATAGTTTAATCTATTTTTGAAATAGGGGGATTTTAATCAACATTGTTTTTTACAGAAAATTTTAATTGGAACTTAATTCACCCCCCCTCTTGAGTATCCACTCTGACCAACAATATATATATATATATATACTGATATCATCCACATGAGAGCTTCATTTTTTTATTGTATAACCTAACTTGTATACAGGTTCTATAAATGGTATATGGTAGTGTTTTATTATATAATTGGTTTATGTTAATTTTTAGGTTATTACTATTACATTAGATTTATTGTGCTTTGTATATTTTAAGTTACTTGTCTTTTTTTATGGTCATATTCTTCTAAAATATTTACATGGACCCTTATTATTATCATCACAAGAGGTTGTAGTCTCCACACTATCGCTGATTTATTCCTTCACTGCTAGTTGATTGAAATTGGAAAATAGGGAGCCACGCAAAAGTCATAACGTTCAACCATCCCTAAGAATTTATTTGGAAGAAAACCCTTTTAGGGGATACAAATGTTTTCATAGGAGTTTATTTTATTACATTTCATGTATAACTATTTGGGTTATGACATGACATGAACTATGATGTAATGATAACTATGTTTAGAGATCGTGTTTAAGTGCATGTAGCCCAATTCATGTGGAACATACCATGTTTCTAATGGTTGTAAATTAATATTATTCTTTTTATTTTGATATATTATATTACATCCACCTCAGTTAATTCACTTGGGTATCATTGTCATCAATTATGACAGGTAAACAAAGGCCTAGTTTGGAAATGGATGTTATATGGTGACATGAACCGATATGGAATGGGGTGATTATTTATTCTTTATTTATGTCCACAGAGAATTATTGGTAGATATATATATATATATATATATATATATATATATTTGTAAAAATAACTAATTTCATATGATTGTAATTGGGAAACTATATTTTGATAACATGGGTTGGATTTTCTAAAGTTCGAAAAACGAAGATAAATAGTGTTTTCCTTCTCAGCCTCTCTTTGGTGGCATTTTACTTTCCTATCCCAAGCACCGGGTTCAAATAAAATGTATGTGTTATTCTATGTGATGTTATTTATATATGTTTGTGTGTGCCTATCATTGATATGTGCATTCATGGATGATTATAGGGGATGAGTTGGTTAAAATTTCAATAATAAAGGGATTAAATGATATCTTTATTATCCACTTTGATAGATTTTTACAGAGCATATTCGATTTACACGTGACATATAATGCTTTTATGGGATGTAAAATGGCCTTGAGACCATATTTCTATGTGACACCTATCACTAATATATGTTGGGTAAGGGACCATGATGTCATATTATTCGTGATAGGATTGTAATGGGGGGTGTAAGGGTAGTGATATTGTGATACCTGTTATACATGTCCCAATTTATTTTATATAGATATATATTATGTCAATATGGTCATCATGATTTACATTCAATGGGATTCCACCCATATGGGCTCTAGTTTAGTGTCAGTAGGGTGGGAATGTGATGCCACTAGACAATGCATAGGTTGGGGCCCCTACGGGTTTCGAGGAGACCATAGAGCATCGGTTTGATCAAGATCCTATTGTATAGAAACATGGAAAGACACATGTATTGATCAGTAATCCATGGATATGGAATCTCATAGCCCATGTCAAGTTGAGTAGATCATTGATATCATTGTTCATGCTATTTAGGGGATTGACTAGGGAGATCATTGTGTAGAGAATTTTAATAAATACATTTCTTGAGTATTTATTATCTTTATATTCCAATATTCCAAGGTAAATATGAGCCACATGGTTTAATAACTAACTAGAGTCTATGCATACCATCTTGTACAAGCATGGTACAACTTAAGGGTTGTGGGTGAGGCTCGTTACAAAGATGATATGAGGTTCAACTAAGCACTAGTTTGATGTATAGGATTAGAAAGGCATACTAAAGGGTTTAACATGGGAATATTTTGAGGATAGTTACATTGATATCTTATTCCATAAGACTCTAAGAGATTATAGTACATGGGAGTTCTTGAACCATTAGTAAGGAAAATGTTTCTACACAAACTATGAATATATATTCACATACATTTCTCATTCTGAGCTAGTTATTGTGGTAAAAAAAAACTTTAGAGTGTGGGTTTTTAATAATGGTTTATAACAAAACAAAAGGATATTTGTAAAAATATTTAGGTAACACCCATTCTTAGTGTCGTTAACTTCAGAACTGATAGATGAAGGAAATATTCTTGATTGTTCATAATCACATTAAGTGATTACATTAGGTGATGTTAGTGGACATTCTATAGAAATAAATAAGTGTCTTTGAGAGAAGTCTCGTAAGGGAATTCATTCTAGATATTCAAGTATACCACCAATGAGTGGCCTTTGATGGTTGCTTCAAGGGTGGTAAACCAACACATACAGGGCCATAGTGTGATCATGAACTAAAGGAGTGCCGATCATTGGCCCAGGTTGGTCATATCGATATGTTCTATTGGATTCCTTATTCAATGGATGATAGTCATAGACCAAGGTAGACTCATACTTATGAGGTTGGACCCAAATTGTTACCAAGTAATTGTAATTGGGATGTAGTTATACATAGAGATATTGGTATTTACAGTGGGACTCATCAGTGGGGTCAGTATCTTCTAGATGGGGTAGCTCTATATAGAGGCATGGAATCATGTAGTTAAGCATCATGAAAGGTTTATACTATTGAGCATCCATTATTAGATAAGGTTAGGATGCTTACTATAGTCATTGGAATGTCATAAGTACTAGAATGACCAATGTTACTTTTTTATTTTGGTGGAGACACTTTTTGTAGGCATATCAATTTCAATGCACTAGGTGCATGGGTTTTTTTATGGAAATTTCAGAAATTGGTTATTAGGTCAGTATCAACCCAGATTCATTATATATATTAATTTTATTATATTCATAATTTGGTTGGCACTGGAATTGTCTATGGGAATCTACATGGTATGAAATTACATATGGTGCATTGGCTTCATAGAATTATCATGATGTTGGCTTTCATTGATGTTCATTGTCATCTGGGAATTAGTGGGATGCAAGATATATGTGAGGTGTGAGTTAGTAATAATTATTATGGGAATATAATGAGGTTCGGTACCTCATGGGTTCTATTTTTTATTTTGGGAAGAGGAGGGAATCCGAAGTGGTGGTACATGATGGCTATTAGATGTGACATTGGATTGATTCAAGGACATAAGGAAGTACAATATAAATGATGAATCACAAGAAGAATTTTTTTTATATGTATGTTTTGTGTGACATAGTTTTATTTATGTTCGGGTCCTAGAAGAGACAAAGATTGGTAACTCATTTCGTGTGTAGCACATAGAGAGAGTGGATCTATGACTTTTTTACCATGTAGAATAGGATAATTTAAATGAGATGAGTATCTCTGGTTCAATATCAAAAATGAATATAAATTATATACTATCTATATTATTTTAGTGATATTTTAAGGTCATATGTATTATTATTGGACCAAATTCTTCAATACGATGGATTTTTTGAATTTTGTGGATAAACCAACTCTTTCCTTGCTATTTAGAACATAACTCTAAGAGATCCTTTAACATAAGGCCAACTTATTTGACATGTATAATTGAATAGAAATTATACATTGGTTTTGACTACATCAGATACCGAACAACCAAAATTTCACATTACATAGAAATAGGCACCTGATTTGGATAGATTGGGTGGCCTCCAAACAGTAACTGTGCATCCAACATTAACTACTATGGATGGATTAAAAGATAGTATATGTTGGGGTTCAATATTATGAAATGAGTATTTCCACTTTTAAAAAAAGATATTCATATAGAATATGCCTAAATTTGGATACTTTGTGCTTGGACTATGTGATTTTTATTATTAGACAATGGACACTTCATGGGTTTTATGTGGTTTGAAAAATAGCACAACCTATTTGAAGAAGAAAAATTATCATTTTCCCCCATTTTATTTTACAGGTTATTCCTACATTCATTCTCACCCATGTGTATCTCCTATAATGCAGTTGTGAATATATCCATTCCCAAAATTAGTATTTGATGTTACTATGTGATATGATCTCTGTTTGGATGTTTTCCGGTCTCACTACAACTATATCATTTAGGGATCTGATTCTATTTCATCATTTCTTCATTTGACTCACCATATGGTTTTCTAAATCAGTGAAATCCATTTAATAATATTTTTATTTAATTCATCTAATATGATGATTTATTCTAAACCATATTAAGTTATAGGTTGATATAAGACGATATTGAATCTTTAAAACTAATGTACGTGTTTCTTATATTTCCCATGGATTTCCCTCATTTTATAGTGTGCTATCTTGAACGTTTATGTTGTCTAAGACAGACCCTATTTAATTAATTCCTGTCATAAAATTATTGTATCAACTATAATATTATTATGGGAATGTCCCCCTAGACTACAAATTGTATGACCCAAGTGAGAAGCTTCAAACCATGGGTAGATTATGTCAGGGGTGTTTATTTATTAAATTAAATTGATAAAACTGTATATATTTTGATGATGAAATATGAATATGATGAGTTGAGCCATTGAATTGAGGTTGTGATGACCACATAAATCATTTAAATATGATCATTAGGTCGAGAGTTTGACTGGGGATACATGAGGCGATATTGACCACCTGGTTAGGTGACATGGTCATCCGATTGGAGTGACATGGTCATCAAGTTGCTAGCTTGGCCTGAATGATTTTTCCTTATGTTGACCATCTATATGAGTTAAATGGTCCAAGGGGTATCATATTCTTGAATTATCTACCACGGTACTTTTTTGGTGATTTCTTCTCACTATTATTGGTCGACATGTTGTTGGAGTTGTGTGCACATTGATTTAGACTCAGATGGTGATATGATGTTGACCCATCATGTGGGTAGAGGATTAAATTATATGTATCTTAAGATTCACATCAGTGATCTCAGATGTGATTACTATATAATTTCACATTAATTATGAAGAACCATCGGTTAAAATTAATGAAACCATCTATTGGGGATGAGGATTCCATATTTTGAGGCCATCAGTTCGACATTTTTTTGGATGATGGATATCATTGTTCCATTAGATTTCGGTAATTGAGTTGATTATGTATATTATATAGAGGATATAAATTGTTATTCCATGGATGTTAAGATTCTAACTAACATGGGTTCATTAGAGTATATGTTTAAGGCACTATATACATGATTGTGTATACCCTCCAGACTTAGTTATTTGATTACAACATGAAGTGTAACATGGAAAAATGTGAATGTTACACATTTATAGGAGGTTCTTGAGGTCTCTAATGTTTGTAAATCACCATGTGATTTCTTGGGATATATGCAATGAATTCTCACCATTGACATTATATATGTTAATACATGTTTTCATAAGCAATATATATAACTAGGACTACATGTATTGTATTATATAGTGAAATTTGGTGATCTCATCCTTTTATATACAATGAAATAGGGAATCATGTATTGATTTATTGCGATTCATATTCTTTATTTATTTTTTGTATACACCTTCTTTATTAGAGATGTAAGATTGGAACATGTTTATTGTGTCCTACTAGGATTTATTTTCACACCCTATACATGAAATTCATGATGTCTGTAGTTTTTTTCCCCTATGATCAGGTAAGATTTCAGGATCAATAGATCATCCATAGATATATTATTGTGCTTATAATGGGATGTATGGAATGAGACCATGGAGGTTATTACATCACCTATAGTTTTCTGTTGTGTTATTTTATGCCAATTTTCTTTTATATATTTGAACTAAGGACAGCCAAGGATGACCCTTATTGTTTATTTTCATTATAAAATGTAATGTATGCATGTTCTATAAATGGAATTATGTGTTTCTTTATTCTGTAATTGGTAAATTTTCTTACTTTAAGGTTATTACTACTACGGCTTCTTTATTGTGATTCCTCTATTGTGGGTTACTAGTCATGATGTTTTTTGGTCTTATTCTGCTTGTATATATATATATATATCATTATAATTATCATAAGTAAAGGCTATATTATCCCTTAAATTCAATTAATAATCCACCAATTTTTGTAGACTGACTTTTTCATGTGTGACGGTGAGCCTATGACTTAGTGGTCAACCGGCCCTGAGCATTGTTCAGGTGGAAAAACAGATTATGGAAATACATATAGTAACAATGTCCTCTATATTAAAAAATATGTATATTGTATATATTAAATCCACAATTAAAATATCATAAATGTTTGGTGAAAAAATAACCATTATAAAATATAGAGACACATATCATAAGAATTACGATATTATTGCCTTAATACTCGTACCCATAATTTGGTATGTCAATTTATTGGATGGATCTAATGTAACATAGATATAGCTTTAATAAGAAATCCATATCCCTATAGATAATTTTTGGTCTTCATTAATCATTATATTTATGAAATGGGATAAATTTATTACCCTTGTGGATGTACCAGATATCATGTTGATGAAATAGAATGTAAAATTAATTCATTTAAAATGGAAAATAAATAATGTTGGTTAAAAAAATTTCTTTTATATGACTCCACCACAATAGTGATGTTTATTAGAAATAAAACCACTCATATCTCATGGATGAATGATATAAGTTGTAGAAACAGTATAAACTCTCTTTCATCCACGAATTAATTTATCATTGTTTCATATCATGAAGATAACTTCTCAGATAATGGGAATGAATATAAATGGATAACTAATACAATGTTATCCTGGATCAAAAACTTCTATGGTGACTATTCAACCTTTTTTCATTATGGTTATTAGTAAAATATTTTCATAATAATTGTTTAATATATTTATTTTTCAATAAAATAAGATTTTACTTTTTGGTACATATCTCATTATTTAAAAAATAATACACCAACCCATCATGTTTTGTCACAAGGGAAATGTGGAAGAGGGAGTAGTCTACCATATCTTCCCTAAAAAAAACTACATGTTTAGGGAAATTCATGAAAACCAAAAATTTTTTTTTTTAATCCCTTTTGGATAGTTGTTGTTGAGAATATTATAAAAATTAAAATGCTATCTATCAAAAAACTAATCTATGAAAAACTATCTAGAATTAAAATCATCTGCAGTTATCTACCCTAATTAAAATATACTACAATTCCAAGATCTGTTATCCTAGATTTAAATTAATAACACAACGCTAAATATTCAGTAGCATGAACTATTTTAATTTAATAATTTAACAAATAAACCATCATCAGTAATAATAATTAAAAAATATAGTGTAATCATTACTTTTCATCACATGACAATTCATTAAAGATTCATATTTGAATTTCCAAGTTTATAGTACATTCTCTTTGTGATTTAGTTACAAATAGACCATTATTTTATTTAATATACCATTAAAGTCATAAAAAACCCCTAATAACATGTGTTTATATATTATTAACCTACTTTTAAATAATCAATAAAATATAAGAGTCAAGATGGTAATACACATTGAAGGTAAATTCACAATTCATAGATTAATAGTTATAGAAAATTTAAAATATAATAAAACGACATCAATTAATCCATACAATAGGAAACAATAAATAATGAATAAGAAAATTCATTTTAATGAATGGGAAATAAGTAATCCGAGTGTTGTACTTGTATAATCCAAACTTATTATATTATCTCAAATATACCAGGTTTAAAATTTAAACATATCACAGTCTCATTAATTAAACATAGAAACTATATGGGAAAACAAGGTCTATATACTATAGAAAAAAAAATCATAATAAAAATGGTTGGGTTGATAGAAATCATGTTTCTTATTCCATTAAACATTCTTTTCCATTAACATCAATTCTAAACCAATTCAGTATGATTAGGTTTAATTTTAAAACAATTCCCAAATACATCAACAAAAAATTTCTATAAATCAATCACATCAATGTAATAAATATCATTTCAATCTTTGTATATTTTCAATGAATAATTTTAATAAATTTCACATTCCTCTTTCATTGTTTATTTCATTTCATAAGATTTAAATTATTTAAAAATTATCAATTATGTCAACAATGTCGGTGGAAATTGTGATTCAAAATAACAAATTTCTCACTATCAATAAAATATCAAGAAAAATAATTAATTTTATAAACTCATTGGATTAATATATATCATTAAATATTTCATTTTATATAATTTATTAATGATTTTCGTCGTTAGATTGAAACCTGAATTTAATAAAACTATCTAAAGAATATTAATCCAATACATTCACTTTTAATAACGTTATATATAGAATCCCATAATTCAACATGAATTATTCAACATTTAAGAAATAATATAGATGAATAATCATACATCATCGAAACACCTCTTCATGGAGGAACTCGAGAACCATAATTAAATGAAACCATATATCCTCCATCAATCATCGATATAAAGACACTATAACTGAACAAAATTTGATTCCATATAACTGGAATAAATATTATGAGAGGATAAAACTAACATAATGGAAAGAAACTCACCTCAGTGAATCTCGGAATCAATCTCTAGGATCCAGAGGCTAAATCCCATATATGGTGTCTCGGTACCTCCAATAGAGGTCTTAGGATCAATAAGGATTTGAAAGAAAAAGGATAAAAAGAAGATATTTTTTAGAGTGGTCCAAAATTTTTACATGATGGATAATTTAGAAGACCATTGTGCTTCCTCCTTAATCACATAGTAACTGTTTAGATCATTACCACACCGAGGGAATATCGAGTGCAGTTAGGTTGTAATTGTCCCTATTAATTCCTCAATTAATAATAAATGATTTCTATCCCATAGAATCTAACCTTTCAAATAAACATTTAGAAACTGGTCCTATAATATTTGGTGATCATCACTTCTTAACTAAGACATCATAAATAAACATCTCATAGTTTATAAGGGTCATGTCCCTGAAACCATGGGTCACAATAGCACATTTACAAAAACCATGTTTTAGTAATCCGAATAAGGGAAATGTTTATAATAATAACCATAATATCAATGTTATATCACAATTAAATTTAAAGAATATATATATATATATATATAAATCAAAAATATCCATAAAATATAAAATAATTTAGTTTCAGCACTTGTTACAATGTCATTCAAAATGACTGAACCACTAAAATTCTTCATACCGAACTCTATGACACGACTTAGATACACAAGTTCTAATCTATTTCATTTAATTCAAATTTTGTTAAATTGAAACATCAATATTTTCACTCTTTCTCGTAGACTACCAACTTCCATAGAACATTAATTAAGGGACTTGAAAATACTAGTAACATTACATCAGATTCCACTTAATCAATTTGAATCCTTGAAAATTTGAAACTAATAAACTTATGTGGAATGAATGGGAAAAACCCATCCTTCATGATACCTATCTGAGATCATTCCACAATAAGAACATAACCAAAACATTAAAGTAAGAATATTCCTAAAAAGTATACACCAATAAACATATCAAAATATGATGATTTTCATAAATAAAATATAAACAATCAATGAACTGAAGATATTGAGATTTATTCTGTGAATATTTATCCAAATTAATCTCCTAAAATACACAATTAAAAAATCTTCCCAAGGCATTGGAATTATATTGTCATGAATCACCTTCATCTAACATTCCTAGATCACAATAGGTCATTCCATGTGGGTCACAACAAATTTTAATTCTTTTATAACATAGTCAATTATATAGGATTTATCATGATGATATCTATAAAGCTATGAAACTTGATATATTTCATGAATATGGATCCATTACTTGGGTATTAGAATAAAATATGTAATAAATTTAATAGGCTCTAACACATCCAATGGAATATGAAATTTTTGGGAGAGATTACTCCAAAAAGTGCACATTCTCTTCCCATGGTGAGGAGATATATTTAAGGCCACATAATCACCAATTTTGTACAATATAGTCATCCAAATATAATCATTATATGATAAATTAAGATTAATTTTAACCTTAATCCACTCACAAATCATCTATACAATTTCTATCTTTATTTTCACCAAATTCTATTAAACGAAAAGTTTACTCTATAACCTCTATCCAAAGTAATGTGGATGAGTAATTTCAGATATACATAACATTAAATGGGCCCATAAAAAACATGTGAATAAAAATATTTTTCTATCAATTCCCCTCTAATTGATGATTTCCCCCCATAAACCTCCAAAATCTAGAAATCCTACATGTATAATATTCCATATTGTCAACATATTATTTTCTATATGACTATTCATCTTTGAACACAAAGGCATGTTATAGTGTAAATGATAATCAAAATCATACCACAGAAATATCATCACTATATATGTAGAATGGGTAAAATAATTAGGTATGATCATCTTCATAATCACATGAATCCTTATACTGACTTAAGATTCAACTTTAATGAAACAACCAGTAATTTTGACTCCTTAATTTCTTTAAATTGAGTTGACTTCATCCAGAGTTCCATGATCACCTATATAGGATCAGAGAAAACATAGTAGAAAGTATATCTAGTAATGAAGTCCACAAATGTGTCTTAAAACATATAATAAGGAACATCATGTTGTTGACACAACCAACTAGATACATAGGGCTCATAATTCATCCTCTTGAAAACCAACCACCAATCATGAACTAAACAACTAATCACATCATCTAATACCACCAAAAGTGAACTCATAATTCTTCATATATCTTATTCACACAACGATGTTCCATCACTAGTGTGTTATAGTACTAAAATAGTAAAAAATCATGCTTCATCAAATGAATTATGGTCCAACCCTGGAAAAAATATGTTGATAAAAATCAGTCATATGGACCTCAAAGTAATCAAAATAAACGAACCAAATATCATCACACCTTCACCAATAAATCCCCCATTGGTGATTACAATACAATATAAAGAAAATTTAAATGCACTATTATCTAATAAAGACACCAAATACTATCATTATCCTGTATTTCATGATATTTTATGAGAAGTAACTCCATCACATATAATTCATTAAAACAGACACACATGACACATCCATATGAACTCATTCTCAAAAAATCATCCCCCACATCTCCCTTCAGAAAAATAAATAAAATATAGAATCCATTAACCTTAATGATTTCAATTCATTTTCACTTTCATATAATTAAATTAAATTTTGAAAATATATAAATCTTGCTCGGAAAATATGTGAGGACTATAATGCACTCACCAATGATGAAATGTCATTAAAAAATCAATGAAAACAGAACCAAACATGCTAAATAGTATAGGTAGTGTTGTTAGGTTTTAGATCTAATAAAATAAAAATCCAATAAAAGATGACTTCCCTCGAATATATGATTTCACAACTCAATCCAAGATGAAAATCAATATATTAAAACACAAATGAAACACCTCAATCTAATAAACATTGACAAAGGGAACTAGATATATTCTCTTGTCAATAATAAAATTAAACCTTACATAGGTATGTCTACATGAAAACCTAATACTTCATGTTAAATTATTTTAGTGGAGTAACATTATAAATGATTTTTTTAAAGGAAACTACAATAAAAATATGAAATGCAATGTTAAATCCATACCCCTATGACATTTTTTCGGAAACCTAAGAAACAAAAACCACAATATTCAATGTATCCACAATTACTCCAGGATAATACGTTACATATCCCAATAATATACCTTAGGTGTCCAAAATATACACTTCAATAGCTTCTTAAATAGAAAATGGATCTAAATAATTCCCAAGACTACACAATAATGTTATTTATTAATATCCTCTGACTAAAAAAGAACAATGACTCTGTCAATAAAAACCACCACGAATCTATAAATAAAATCATGAAACATTTAATTAATTCTTCCTACAAATAAGAATTATCATCTATAAATCAAATTAAATTAGGAATAAACTCAAAATTAAAAAAAAAATTATCATAATGATGTCTTCATAGAATCCCCATCATTCACCCACATTTGTACATACGTTAACTGAATAAAGATCTTTTCGAACTAGCTATATTCCACTAAATAATAACTTAAATAAAAAAATAGTGTATGGTGAGATTTATTAATCATTATAATCCAATTCAAGTGATGGTAATTTATTAAAAAAATGAAATATTCAATATATCCTGATTTAAAATTGATTCATATAGACACATGGTTACACACTATTATAAATAAAACCTCAATACAAAAGATTATAAATCTAAATCTATAGCTCATGCATCTAATAAAGCATTATCCTAGATAGGTAAATCAATTTCATAGAATGAAAAAAATTTAAATCTATCACAAACTTAGTCACACATCAAGAGGGTATGGTCTCAAACTCTTAATTGAACATATCAAAGTATAATTCCAAAACCCTAGGAAATAGCATCAACTAATCCCCCACTAAACATAATTTTATAAAGAACTAGATTGGGATTCCATAAACCCGACAAATTACCATATTCACCATGAGTTATAATGAACATTCCCAATCCGCAGAGGCCATAAACAAGAGAATGGAATACATGTAATTATATGTTGGAATGATTTTTCCCATAATAGATAGAAATGGTAGAAAAATAAATTTACATACAAAATAAGTCATAAAAAATTGGTTGATAAAATCCATTTTCATATACCTAAACCATATAATTACAAAATGATAATGATATTTATAATATAAACCACATGGATTTATATACAATTTACAAAAAATAAAGAAAAACACCCTATCATGGTTAGGCCCAAACCATCTCCATCGAACACCCTGGTGGCTCACAATAACCAAACCCACACCACAATGGCGACGATGGATGAAATTAAAACCAATAAGGAACCAAGAATATGAAATGAATAAGAGTTACATAAAAGTCATAATACTTCTTCATAACTTTCTAAATCTATTAAATATGTTTCAAAATTAAAATAATAATTTCTTCTTCAAAAATAAAACAGAAATCATTTTTTATCATATAAAGCAAGGAGAATTATAAGACATTTCATAATACATGTTAATATTTTTTATTTCTTCACTAAAACTGAATAAATATGTTTTGAAAACAATTCTACTGCATAAATACTTTTTGAAACCGTCTAAACCATTAACATTTATCATAAAGTTTTTTTTATTTAACTAAAAATCGTTACCAAATGGAATTTTAATAGTATAAACCATATAAAAATTGAAACACCAATTGGAAAACACATTATATCACACATACAAGAAACTTTATATAAGAAATATGAATTCCAAGAGATTTGAAATATCATTTTTATGGAAATCACCCAACACAACCACACCACAGAAGTATAATAATAACTATTCATTAGAAGGAAGACATCATAGTAAATGAGGGAAGGTTCAATAATAGTATTAGTAATGTAAATGAGACAAAAATTTATTATCCTGACATCCATTGAATAATTAACCAACAATCCAACTGAATGTTTCATGTTTCATTACTAAAATTCATAACAAGTGACGTGTCTAAATGTAAATGTGTGTACCAACCCAGGAACAATCTATGAACATGTGCTGAATTCATAGCCCAAAAATATCTATCTAGCACACACAAGCCTAATTATTTTTACCACCCCCACCTAGAAATATATATCTAGAATCACTTATGGGCCACTTTCCTCATGTGAACCAAATAGCGAAAAATTTACATTTACGAATTATTATTAAATATCTCACGACTAAAAAAAATGTAAGGCACAATGACATACATGACAAGTACGACAATCTAGGTGTAACTATAACTACCGTCACCCATATTAACACCCATCTATGATTAAATATATTTTAAAATTCACCTATGGAATAAAATAAATATTCCCACATAAGGGTATTATTATCATATCATATAGAAAAGAAACTCACCAAAGAGTAATCAAGAATTTGTCAATTAATGTGTGTTCTTCATAACCACTACCTTAAAACCAATGTTCCACCTAGGAATTTAACTCAAAAATGTGTATTGATATTCCAAGACCTTATTCCATTCATAAACAATATGTAATACATTTTTAGAGGTTTAGTGAAACCAATAACATTACTAAAACATTTCAATGTTTCCCTTCAATGAGGGACTTCCTCATTGAAAACCAAAAATAATTCCGTTGTTCATAAATTTAATTTCAAAATATTGTAAAGGATCCATCATGGAATATTCATAAGGGTTATGTCAAACACTAATTTGAAATCCCCATTTTAAATACATTATATTATTTATTTTTTAAATCATATTGAGGTTAACACCTCCCATTAAAACATAACTTTAACATTTTGAAAACTAAAAATGGGTAAATACGTAATGCATAACATGAAAAACATTTCATAAATCATTTAAGTATTTCAAAAAACAATATCACCTTTAAAAATTTGATTTCAAATATGAGAACAGGGAATTCACACCAGAACCCATTTATTCCCAACTCAAAACACATTTAAATGGTTTTAAATCACGTCAATGTTATCTAAAATATGTATACATTCAATTAAAAGTAATTTATAAAGCTTATGAACTACTATAATTACTTAATTAAATAATTTAATGTAAACATTTACTTATAAAAAGTATAAACCAAGTTGAAATGAATTCATGTAATCAGTATGCACTTATAAATGAAATAATATGTCATCTATGAACCGTAATAGTCCAAAACCGTATGTTAGAACCATCACCGACCCGATAAATTACTTGAACAATGGAATAAGGTTATAGGTCTAAGGAAAATACTAGAATAGAATGATATAGAGAGATTATAAGATATGGAGTGCAATTAATACCATGTAATGATAATGATATCTCTAAAGGAAAGGCATGAATCAAGAGGATGATGAATATGGAACTACCCCAATTCTATCACGTGTTAGATGAAATGAATCTGGATAATTGGGAGTGTAAATCCCATAAAATATAAGAGGGAAATTTGGGAATTTTTTAATTTATAAATACATGAAATGGTTAGATAGATTGGCCATATGGATATTCAAATGGTACGCCAACTTTTTGATGAATACTATCTAGGTCAAACCCTACCAAAACAATTACTCCTAGTTCTTGACTAGTTTAGTAGAACCATTATATTCTCTTAAGGAAAATTACAATATTTAATGAATTATATGGATCTCTTCATGGTTTTATAAAATACTAGAATGTCATTAAAAGTTAATCTATCAAAATGAAATTCCCACCCTCCTGGGAAATACATGGTTTTTACAAACAATGTAGCCTAACCAAGATTCTTCCAATAATATTCCAAAAAATTTAAATTTATCCTGTAACAACCTAACTATGAAATTTATAAATAATAGTTTAAATAATTTAATATAAACAACATCCTGACATTGTGCTGTCATATACTCCCCTCATTTCCACTTTCATCCCCTAGAATTTTCATTGTATAATAGAAGAAGGAAAACGTACTGATATATATATATAGGACACCACCAAAAAGAAATAATAAGCCTTAAAATAATCAACTCACATCCTCAAAATGATCATATCGATCATGAACAAGTTTTAAAACATCTCCCCGAACAACTAGAAAAAACGAAAAACAAAGAGTCATTCAATTCACTTGACACCTAACATTGACTCACTACCAAATTATAGTTCCTCTATGATGGTCTCCCAAAAATTTAGAGTTCCTATAACATTCTGAAAAAAGGGAAACAACTAAGAGGTACATCCATGAAAAAAATGAGGAGACATGATAGAATATTAATCTCAACCCAAAACACATCCAAACCCAATGGAATGAAAAAAAACAATATAGTACTCAAATAAATGACATAGGATGTCACCTCAGGTCATTATAAGAATGGATAACATTGGGTAAAAAATCTAGATCACCATTATATGATGTATATAAAGATCCACTATGTACCAACTAGCGTACTAACCACAATTTGTAAAACAAACACCTTGTTACCTAGAAATTCACCTAGGTTTATTCGAATGTCTAAAGGATGATCCTATCAAATGGTCAATATAAGAACATACCCAAAAACAATCCTTTAAGGAACACTTAATTAATTGATGATAAAGCAAAAAATCATATAGATTCATGAAAAACAATCAAGGGTGAATTAGTAGTGATAAAAAATCCAACAAATAAAACAATGTATTCCATAAATAACATTTAAGAAATTATATTGGAAACATTTTATAAATAAGGACTCTTAATTATTTACTCATCTATAATTGTAGCTAAAAAACATAATTTTAATAATGATTAAAAGTTTAACTAAAATAAATAAATCCAAAATTACATTAAACTCGAGGTTTGATCAAAAAAATGACAAAAATATAATATGAATCAAATAAGACATAAAAGAAGAAAAATATTATTGAATTTGGAGAGAATGGATTTGAAATCCCAAGAACCCCAAATTAAAATAAAATGATATATATCATATTTCCATGAGAGAGAATCCATGCTTCGGGCCTTCACTCACCATCTCTTATCTATTTACTCATTGGGTTATCTTTAAACTAACCATCCATCCACTTCGTGTCATATATAGCTAAGGGATAACCAAAATCAAGCTACCCAAGATTGTCAGCTTCCAATAAATTGAACTTGTTAGCTGCCTCTTATATTTATTTTATAAAAGATCACTATATAGGTAAAAAAAATCTTTTTCTATAAAACCTCTAATAAAATGAGATTTATAATAAAACATGGTGACCATCATTGTGGAAATGGGAACCAACATCAAAATGTGATCATTGCAGTTCTCTTCTGTTTCATCGTCATAATACACGTTCACAATATCATGTTCATTCTCTATATTCAAACCCATTGGAAAGAAACTCTAATAAACTAATATATAGAAAATATATATAGATAAACATTAAAATATTGAGGTGTTCCAATTGATTCAAACGAAAATTGGCTAGAACCAATATTAAATACCTTAATATCTCTCAGTCATGATGTTTCAAGTGTTCTAATTGATTCAAGGATCACCCTAGTCTCTTACAAAAACCCCTTATATTCCACTAACCATTAATCACTATTGGATAAAGTAATATGTTGATCCCTAAAGTATTTGTTGAGATCTGAACTTGAGGAAGAATATACTCCCACCACACAATCATAGATTTGGTATGAACATGAACTGATGAAACCATTTAAAACATGTAGGGGTATAACAATAATACAAACATGAATCTCTTCAATTAATTTCTCAAAACAAAACCCAATAATTTTAACCCTATTGAGGGAATAAACTTAAAAACAACCAGTCATAAAACATGTTACACATCAATCACACCTAGCAAATTATTTTGAAACACCCATTTTCACTTTGGAATTTTAAAATAACTCTCTAACATGGTGTATGGATGAAAATTTTTAAATCCATCCATAAATAACATTATTGAAATAGAACACATTTCCCCATCAAAGAACAACACCAAAAGAAATTTGAAAATTTATATTTTGTAAATACCAAACAATGATTTAATTATTTTTCCCTTTTGAAATAACATTCCAAACTACCTCTCTATGGGAAATATGCACTTTATAAAACATTACATAAAACCATGTTTGAATAAGGTCATTTAATTATAATACCATCATTTTCCAAATAATAGTTTTGAAACTATGCACAATAATGTAAACAAAATTCACACAAACCACATCTATAAAAGGAATAAAAATCCTTCTCATTCCACATCCACAAAAATAAAATATCCATAAAATAAATCCAAAATTGAGATAAGTCAAAATAGACTAACTAGAGAAGAAACAATTTCTTCCACACAATGGACATATGGTTCATTAGTTATAACCTAATAATTAAACACACCCAATAGATAATGAAGTATCAATTGCACGACCACCACCCAGTTTCATAGGTTATGTATACTTGATAATCACATTTTTATTCCCTTTGTTTTACACCGTAACCAAAGGGAGAACCCCTTATAATATACAAACTCAAAGGGGATAAGAAAATTAACTCACATTCAAAGAAACAAGAAAAAATTATATTCAAAATAAGTAACCCTTACACAACTACATTTTTGAGGATTGGGATGAGATATATATTGATATACTGTTGGGAAAAAATCCCTCAAGGCATCGTTGAGGCTTTTTGAGGTGATTGGCCTGAAAGCTGAAATTTTTATTGATTTTAGATAAACCCCATTTTATGGGAAAATGAGGGAAAAAAATTACTTCACGGACATTCATACATTAACAAAATATGGAATATAAGGGGTTTGCAACCCAAAAAAAGACTACATAGAAGAGCCTCTTACCCAGTATGAAAACCATTAAGGCACGCCTCCACCAAAGCATGGTGGATCAATAAGCAGTCCCATGAAAAAATTCATGGGCATGGTACTAACTATGCCATACCCTCTCAATCATCTGAATCTGAAAAGTCATGCGAAGAGAAGACGACCTACTCTATACTCATCTGAAACAAAACCTTGTAGAATGCCTCGATTTCCCAATAGACCATCCAAATCACCTACATCAAACAACCAATACTCAAAATCATAGCCAATAAAATGTGATCCAAACATCATCAAGTAGAACCTATAAATGATTTCCAGAAAATACAAAATGCACGACCTTCGCCACTCAAAACAATAGGCACTGACCCCGAGCTCACCGGATCACTCACGAACCGACGATGAGCCAAGATGAAGGTGAAGGATCTGGGATCCAGCTCTGCCGATGTAGACCAGATGACGATCCTTCCCAATTCGGTGCAAGATATCAAATCCTAATGGCCATAGAAGCTCTCACTAAGCCCAGATCAATGTCAAACCATGCAGATCCACTACCCAGTGACGTCGTGCTGAGACGAGATAACCACGTCGAGGCCAGAGCAAAGTCGGACCTCGCAAATCTGTCACCCAACCACACCATTCTGAGATAGGATAACCAACACCGATGGAGAGAATGGGCTGACGATGAAAACAGTAGCCGTGACGAGATCCTGATAAAAGGATCACGCCAGAGACGACAGCGAACTCACCTGAGCCGAGGTGAGATCATGATGCCAGACGGCCAAAAGAGCCGCTGCCGAGCCCAGGAAAAAGCCGGACCATGCAAAAATGTCTCTCTGAGACCCCGTGCCGAGATGAGAGAACCGACGTCATGGCTGGACCAAGATGGAGGAGGGTAGGAGAAGTAACGAAGGGAAAACCGTAGTCACGTTTGGAAGGGGAAGAAGCAGCCGCTCAAAGGCGCATATCCTTTTTTGAGGTGATTGTGTTTGTTGAAAAAGAGGGAAATATTTGTTGTGATTTTTGAAAAGGGTGATTTCATAGTGGCATGTCGAGTTCAAGAGTTTTGGTTAACGATAAATGTTTGATTAAAGAACATCAACAAAGGAATAGATGATCTGGAGGTGGTAAAAATAAAACAGATACAAGGTGGCACCATTTTCCAATGTTTGCCAAATTTTTGGGCCTGAAAATTTACAAATGATGAAAATTGGTTTTTGGAAAAGGGACTTGCGTGCCTTGTACTTGAAGGTGAGGAAACTTGCGCGCCCAATGTTTTTAAGGATCAAAATATCAAAAAAAGGAAAAGGGAAAAGGGGACGCTCATGTTTTGTGTAGGTCTACAAGGGAATTGTGTGTCGAGGAAGGACTTGTGAGCCAGTGCCTAAAAAGATTGGAAACATGCACGCCATTTTTCCTTCATGATCAGATCATCAAATTATGGAAATGAAAGAAGGGTTCCCATGTTTTTATGTTGGTATCGCATTTTTCTAGTGGGACAGAAGACTTGCACGCTGAAACTTGCACCCCGAGGGGAGACTTGCACGCCGTCACAGATGTTGTTCAAACACCTATAAATGTAGGTCGACCCCTCCTGATTCCACACGAGTACAAGGCTTAGAGAAAATCAGAGCTCCCATCGTACAGGTTTGGTGGTCGAGCAAGTGGTGGTGGGTAGAACAAGTAGGACTTGCCTGCTTGTTTTGATGAAGCACAGTTGTTGCTAGTTGTGCGCTAATATTGGTTTGGGCGTAAGGGAAGTGAGTCGCGCAAGTTTGGAGTTGCAGAAGATTGTGTCACGCAAGTGGTTGAGGTAGGTTTGCACGCCCATTATAACTTGCATGCTAATACTTGCATGCCCCCATAGAACATGGTTCCAAGAAAGGTTGATTTAAAACATTATTTCAGGGCTGTGTGAAAGATGTATGATTTCCCGATACCATCGGTGCAAAGTGACATTCATCTACGGGAAAAAGATAGACTTCAACAGATCATCTGCATACAACAAAGGATGTATTCATTTGTGATGATTAAGAGACCTTTATGTCTATAAACTATGAGTGGATCCTTTCTAGAACAGTGAGAAAAGGAAGAGGAAAAACGATATCCTCTCCACCAGCAATGATCCAGAGAGAGAGACATAGAGGGACCCTTGGGAAATTAGTGAGGTGACCCTAATCCTTGTAAAGGCAATGAGCCTGGTCACAGACGTGATCTATCCCAAACCATGTAAGCCGCAGTGTGCTTTCATCAATTTGGTACAACGACACACCACCATTGTATGCTCCTTGGACATAGCCCAGTGAGGGTGAAACAAGTAAAAATTGTTGTGTCATGTGCATGCTTTACTTTCTGCTTATACTGTGAAATGGGAAGAGAGAGAGAAGAGTGTTTCCTTTAACAGAGAAACAAGATCAGAACGGGCTATAATTATTAATTAGTCATACCCAGATTCACCCCCTCGTAGGGTATTCATCCTTGTGGACCTAACATATAGTCTCCCCAAAAATACATATCATTCCTAGAAAACATAAATATCCATTTTACTAGAATATCCCTAAATAACATGAGGACTCATAAGTAACCCTAAAAACCTATAACTCTTCAATTGATTTCAGAATCCTATGTACCACTGAGAACTTAGGCTCTGTTACATCATTGAATCAAACTGGTTTGGGATGGAATAGAACCTGGAACCCAAAATAATTCACCACAACTCCCAAAGGTTGTTCATGATCACCACAAGATGGATACAAGTGTATGAGTATTATAAGAATCCCTTTTTGGATTGTTTCACAAAAAAATAGAGATTAATGATGGATTACTAAAACATACTGACAATTAATAACTATCTATGTTGATGTAAACTATTTATATATATAAATAAACAACCATAAATAGAAAGATGATTCTTTGAATAATATATACCATAAAGAAGTAGTTACAATCTTACAAAAAAACAACATCAATCCAACTCATGCTAATCTTAAAGGTTGTCTACGAATCCTTTAGTTTCCCCCCACCAATCTCACCCCATGTCATCCATGATGGATGAAACTAAATCCAACTATAAACCAATAACGATAAATTAAACAGTGTCGGCTAAAAGGACTGATAGGTCATAAACACCTACAAAATCTATGAAATAGGTATCGTAAGAAAATTAATAAATTTATGTTCAAAAATAATTGTGAAAATACTATTTTTGATATAAAATATATAAAAACAAAACAACTTCATAATAAATTAAAATCAATTATCATTATTATACAGAAATGAATACATATGTTTTCATATTAAATCAACTCTTTAATGGATTTTGGAAACCACATACCATAATAAAATTTATTAAAACAACCCATTTGTTTTATTTGAGTGAAAATGGTAATGTTATTTCATTTAATGGTTAAATCCACCGAAAATCTAAAACATCAATTTTATGAAAACATTAGGGAACCAATTTAATAGTAATTAAATTTAAAATAGGTATTTTAATATCATTGAAAACAAATTTACCAAAAGAAGAAACCCAATATACTGACATGGGAGGAGCACAAAAAGCAGAAACCATCCATAACAAGGCATACATAAATGTAAACTTGTGTAGGTTCCATGAAAATGAATTCAAGGGAAATGATTCAAAGAAGCACCATATCAAACTAGTCTCAAAAATTTTCCAACCATATAATAATCTTTTTCACGGTGGTACCTTGGGATTCCTGAAATGTGATACATCTAACTATAAAAGAATTTACCAACCATGAATGAAACTACAGACATAAAATGATGTTCAAATGAAATGTCATCCAACTAAAATATTAATGATCATTGTGATAAAAAATCCACCTAACAGTCAGTACCTAACACCAATTATGGACCACTAGTGATGTCTGACCCAACTAGAATAAAAATTTTCATGTTACACATAGTACCTAGATTCCTATAACTGAAAAAATGATTAATAGGAACATACAATCCAATTCTAACACATAAGGGATAATCAAATCCATGGTCACCCCTATTAACACCAAAAAATTAATTTAAACATAAAAAAAGTCCACCTACAGAATACACAAGTAAATTCCCAAGCAATGGGAGAAGAAAATTATTATAAAGTTCAACAACCCAAAAAAAGGTATATAAATACGTGGTAATCATGGTTTTTCTTTCACAACCATCATTTAAAAACCAAAGTTCATTCAAGGACATTAACCCCAAACATTGTTTGGGATTCCAAGCCATATCACCTTTCATAAAAACATTGGAAAACAATTTGATAGTTTCAATAGAACCCCTCACTTAACTAAAACATTTCAATGATACCATTCAAGAGTGTTATTTACTATGAAATTTAAACAATAAAAAAACCATCCATTTTATTTAAAACGATATTAAATGATACATTTTTTGGAAACAAGATGGTTTTATATTGGAAATGGGGTTTGGATTATGGTTCGTTGTCAATCCCCACATAAATATTCAAAGATGATAAAAGGAAAGTTATATTACCATAAAATATGACTATATTAATGAAGGTGGAATCATTTAAATGTTTTTTTCCAAATATTTGGGCTTAAAATTGAGAAGAAGAAGATATAATCATGAAATGTTGTTTTTAGTAATCAACTCTACATAAATATGGTAATGTAATGGGTTTCACGATGACTAGGATTCACAATGTAGAGTTATTCAAGATTACAATGGTTTAATGATGTTTTTTGTGACATCAAGAAGAAGAGCATTGAAAATTCACGATGAGTTGATTGTGATCTGCATGAATATGAGAAATATCACCGGAGGTTTGGGAATGGAGGAGCATCGTGATGAAGATTTTAAAGGTTCTCTAAAATTTAGTAAAGTTAGTGGATCATCACGAATGGTTAATCTTATAAATATGAAGGAACCCCAACATCTTTGGACATGAAAATAATCTATTAAAAATCATAATTGATCCGATTTTTTTATATATATGGAGCTTCACAAATTCTGTTTTTTTTTGTGATATATAGAATCATAAAATGAATAGTTACATCTTTAATGGTTCTACTTATTCTATGTAATTGTTTTGTGGTAATTATTGTGTATTAATTTATGATTTAGTCAGATTCATGATTGAAATTTCTTCAATGAATATAGTTAACTTTTTGAAGGTCATGATCTCCATGAAGGAGCTCCGTCAACAATTGTTTAGAATATTAGATTCAGTGAACAAGGCATTCAATGTCCCTAAAATACGGTCTAACATGAATGTAGAGACTCATATTAGTTAGGGAAAAATAATTTTATGCAAATATATTAATGAGACCATCATGTTGATAAATTGTTTAATACATTACCCAAGGGGGTTATCTAGGGGGAGTCTATGAAATTGTTCTAAGGGACATAGTGTCATATCCCTAAAATCATGTATAGGCAGTGTGCCTAGAATATAGTGACTATATATGAACTCATGCATTCCAAAACTAGTAAACATTTAATGATTTATTTATGAACAACACACAATCGATTTATTTTTTTGGACTAATAATTATTGGTGAACCATGTAAAACTGATGTGTTTTCTCTTTTCAAGTTAATGATTTATTAATGAACTATTCCAATAAAGAGGTCAAACAAGTTTCTAACTGCATAGGAATAAAATCAGTTGCTTTAAAAAAATGTTAACATGAAGATTCACACATCTCGTCTGACAGTTCTCTAGGAAACTACACCATAATGGAAATTTCACAAGGAAAAATCATCCACAAAATTAAAATGAACATTTAAAATCAAATAATAAGAAAATATAAAAATTATTTTGAAGTAAAAATATTCATCGAATCCAAATTTCCATTTAAAATGTAGTGTTTTATTCATTTTAAATATAATCCAAGTCAAAAAACAATGTAGAACATAAAAAAAAGACACATGGGAATGTCACAAAATCCTAGCACATTTCTATATAAAATCCCAAATATGAAAACATGGAATTAACATAAAAACCATTTATTCCCAAAAAAATACCCATGAAATGGTTTCCAATAACATAAAATATATAAAATATATTTATATATTCTATAAGATTAATTTGTATATATATTTTGGTAAAAATATTTGAAGTTATATATTGTCTTAAATGGTAATGTACTAGGTTTTAAATTTTTATGTAGGGATTATAAATTCAATACTCAATGGGAATGGTACTAAAAATGTGTAAAAACAAGACATAAACATTGATAAAGGTGTTCACAATGTTTATAAACAATTTATATAATCACTATGGACCAATGTCCATCCCATTATTATGTACATGATGTGAATTTACTCTAGGAAATGTAAATACATTACATGCAATGATATCTTTAATTTTAGAGTCATGATGAATGCTCATGATTTGAAGGTACTACATGAATTTAATCACATACACAACATGTAGGATTTTATAGGAATGAAATTTCAACTATCTAAATCGATAAATATATAGGCTCTTGTTTTAGTACGTAATTATATTTCTTAGGGAAAATTGTATATATGATGCACATTGAGTGAAAGAAACATACTCATCATGAACAAGTCAATATATATGCCTCTCAAATATGTTATATGATTTGAATGCATTACAGTTCATGTACTTTTCAGCCCATAAATAGTTGAGAACCCTCCATTACAAATAGAGAGATGGGGGATCCAATTTCTCCAGCATTTAATTTCTAGTTTCATCCATGTTTCTATTTTGAACTCAACATTCATGCATTCCATTATATTTTTTACCAATTCCACTAATTTTAAATGTCATTATATATTTGTGGAAATTTCATGACAATTTGTTTTATGTTTCACCCAGCTTTCTTGATACCATTTTGTTTCCATCGTCAACTATTTATTATTATTTAATTTTCTATTCATCAAAGTGAGTTTTGTTATTAATTTTTACAGTTACTTGTGTGGAATATTTAATTATACCTTAATATATTACAATGAAAATAATTTATTATAATTTTTGTTTTTCATTTAACCATAGAATGTGAAGGTAGTACAAATACATTTTTGGATTTCAATTTAGGGTTTTAATAATATAAATAAACAGATAATTAATTGTGTTGTAACTCTCTATCAAGTAATTAGAATAACTTTTCTTCAAAACATTATTTTATAAATCTTTTCCATCAGGGTGAAATAAAGAAATTGTAAAATTGGAGATGAGTAGAATATTACCATTTTATTTTGACACTATATTACATAAAAGATAAGTGTACTACATCTAGTTTTATATCTATATTTGAATTATAAAATAGTTTCATATTTGGTATATCCAATTGGTTTGACCAAAATGAATTTGAGATATATTTACTACATACTAACCTATGAATTAGGAATATCACATGTTATATTTTGGATTATACATTTTAATGTAAAATGAAATTTACCTGGAATATAGTTTCCATTTCTATGTTTAATACCATTCTATGTATTTAAATAAAAATAAAACCAAATGAGAGATCATTTTAAATAATACCATAGGGTTTTAATCGATAGGTTCCAAATCTTACAGGTTTTCCTATGGTTTTTACAATGAATTTCTAGATTGCAAAAAAAATATTAGTTGATTCTAGTTTGGGATAAAAAAATCTAATATGATAATTCTTGAATGAATTCACTACCATTTTTGGGTTAATATAATTTTGGATCCATCATCAGGGGATGCTACTTCCCAGGAATAATAAACATTGAATATATACTTGGATTACCTAACCCCCTTCATTTTATCCATTTAATTTTCTAATTATATCATTTGGATGTACGTTTTTCATCTTAATTTATTTTAATCTACAGGGTTCATGTTCACCAGACTCGTTCTTTGAGAATGAGTTCACAAAACCTTATTTCATTTAACCCCAAGAATGATAAAAATATAGTTTCATGATGATTATTTTTAATGGATGAAAAAAATATCTTGGAAAACCTCATCACATAAAACTATAATATGTACTTACTAATGATCTAGAAAATAGGACATCACTGTAAAATCACACCAAAATTGACTATACAATTTTGTCCTTGGATGGTGTTTCAACAAGTGTTGTGCGCCCTCCCATTCAGGTGAACTCATTTGAACTATAACCTGGACTCATACGTATCATCAAAAACAAATTTATTATAGTGGACTACATTTAGATGTCTCATGTGAACATATATAAAACTTTATAGTGGCCTATGATATCTTTATGAATCAAGGTGTATTATCAGACACCATTAGATTATGAGTCTTCCAATTATCCTTTTTGGAAGATTTCAATGATTTAGTTAAAGATAAATTTTCATAATTACCGAATAACATTGAATAATCTGGAAAATATCTTTTTAGAAAAATATTTCACATATCTTTGAATGTGGAAACTCTAGAAAGAGATCTATTAATACACCCAAGAAAAGTGAGACACAACTTTGTAATCATGTGAGAATTTTAAGAAATTTAAAAGTAAATTCACACATAATTCGACCTATGTATCGATGAAACTCAAAATTTTCAATTGAGAACTCAAACATACTACCCAATATTTAGTTGATGTCTCTACTAATAGTGGGATTATTCTTAATGAGTTTGATGTTGGATGTTAAATCATAAGAAAAATTAGTCATAATGAAAATATGTGGAATATAGATAGAGTACATACCCGTCATAGAATAAATCTGGTGGAGGGGAATAACTACCAATAAATATCATGTTGAATCCATTATGAAGAATCATGATTATTCTCTATAACATAAAACAATAACACCACCCCAACCCCTATAAGGCAGATCCAATCATGTGAAATATGTTGAGGTACAAATCCATACTAGAATTTCAAGATGCAATGGAAGAAAATAATATAAATAATTTATATTATGTTAATAAAAATAAAAAATAGTTGAAGTTTTTATATCCTCAATAGTATCCATAACCATAATGTCATTAAAGACTAGATTGACATATGCTATATAACAACTAATGTTATTATCAATAGGGGAGTGAAAAATTTAAACTAATATATATTGGACAAAAAAGTTACCCACCTCATGTTCTAGCTCCTCAAATGTTATGCCGATTTAAATAAAAAAATTCTCTAAGAGCTGACTAGTCTACTCATGATCAACAATGGAAATTACAATATACTCTACTAAGACCATCATAATAATCCTTAAACACTGAAATCAAATATGGTGAACTTTCTCAAAAAATTAATTAAAAAATATCTTTATAGAATGATTATCCCTGATATTCCAATTAATAACCTAATGGCTTCGCTCTGAAACAATGAACACCAAGTGCGGCCAATCTCAATGTCATTATCAGATCGAATATCAGATTTGTTACCCGATAAAATAGAGACACTCTAGAAAGAGATAAAAGGAATATACCGTAGTTATTAGATATGGAATAGTTTTTTCCATTTAAATTCAAAGTAAAGGTTAGAAAAAGAGTATTGATGAACAAAAGAAATGTACAGTATTCATCAATATCAATGAAAATGATAGTATAATGAATGATGGGGGTGAAATAAACATGGATTGAGATCTATATAAAGATGTTATGATACAAGAGAACCAAAAAAGAATATGACTATCAGAAACCACCATCTTACCAACCCCATCTCCCCTGTTTAGATTTGATGAGACAAGTCATGATTAATGGTAAATATTAGACGTTAGTACATATGTTTGAGAAATTTCACATTATACTTCCATTTCTATAATGCTTATATAAAATTAATTTATATGTAAAATTATTGACATCATGTAATTAAAATATGTGGAAAATGGAATATTTAATGGTCATATTCTTAAATGATGTATGATCTGTTTTCATGAAATGTAAGATTCCACATAATAATTGATACATTGGATGTTTCATGACTCCATGAACAATAAGGGAATGTTTCTATGGATGTTCCATGTGTGATCTTGGTTTAAGAATCCATCTTATGCCATAATGCATCATCCAAAAAAATCATGAATAATTAAATCCAATGATTGTGGAACATCAATTAGAAAAATGATCATTCAAGTATTCCTAAGTACATCCGAGGATTACATATTAAAAGTTATATAATTAATCATTAAGTTTTATTTCATCATATTAGAGTTGACTAATAATGATACATTCTTATTATACAAGGAATACCATTTATGGACACTATGGAGGGACTAATTTGTGTGTAATATGAGAGATTAATATTCAGATATGGAAATGAACTTGTATTTTTTAAAATAGGAATGTCTTCAAAGAAAAGTTATAAATATCATTAAGTACTCATTCTTAGAGACTACAACTATGCGGATAATCATTATTATCATAGATTTGAGTCATGTACATGAACAAAAATCCGATTACAATCTTTAATATGTAGAAAAATTCAATTTACTTGGAAGTGACAAACATTAAAAGGGTTTTCCCTATGATATGCACCAGTAAGATTGTATTAGAATAAGGTACTAATACCAAACAAAAATCATAGAGAAGATTCACCGGAAAAAAATAGAAGTCATCAAAAAGGAAGAAAATTAGATTCTAGATGATAGATTTTTTTAATCTCTACAACGATTGGATGATTCCACTTCAAGTCATCCCAACTAGTACCCTCAATGTATGATGATTATACAACAATTAGAGAATATGCAATATAGAACTCCAAAGTATAAATTACCATTATATTTCCTAGATCAAATGTTAGAGAGTCTAGCTGGCTATGTATTATATTTTTTCTTAGATGGATTCTCCAAGTACAATAAAATCATATTCGACCAAAATTATTACCCTAAAACTACTTTTAAAAGTCATTTAAAACAATAAAATAAAAATGAATGAAATTCGAAATATTTATTGAACCTATTAATGATCAATGATTCATGTAGCACATATTTCATGATTTGGAATATGAATTGTTAGAGATCCTTATGGATGATTTCACATATTATGGATGTTCTGTTAAATAAAATCTTAATAATCTTAGTTTGGTCCTTCAACACATTAAGAAAAAGTATTAGTGTTAATCTTGGAATAAACTGACTTTATGGTCTAATCCACCATAGATCTCAGAAAAAAATATTAAATGATTGGAAAAAAGTGGATCCCTTAAAAAATAAATTCAATAAATAATTATATGAGCTCACTACATTAAATGACTTAATGAGATATATGGTAAATGAAGAATTCTATGAAAGATACATAAAAGTATTTTTAAAAATATCCCTCCCACTGACACTCCTTTTATTAAAGGGCACTCTTTTAAATCGCACTGTAGTGTGTTGGTGGGAATTCAACACACTAATAAACAATCGAGTGGAATCTATGGTTATCATTTTACCTGATTAGGACATGAACATCAAGTAGATGTGAGATTCCAGTGACTTCTTTGTAGGCTCTATTTTAGGATAGCGAGTTAGACACATATATTATACATTTTAAGATTCAATAAATATAGTTAATGAATGTAATGACCTGAAATTTTGAATAAATCACGTTCCCTAATTTTTTTGTTATTTTATTTTATACTAAAAATACTATATCCTTTAATTAACGAAGTGAGTATAATAAAAATGAGACCATTGGTTTTCCACAGTAAAATGAACATTCGCCAATATGACCACTGGAAACTATAATCTTAACATTATGATTATTGGTTATAATTAAAAATTATCAAGGATATTTAATACTGAAAAAATATTTGATGGCCTCATCTAGTAGACTTGGGTCATATGATGAAAATATGTCAGATCTTGGTAAGGAGGGAGAATCGTTGGGCTTTGCTCTGGAACAAGCCCGAGCTGAACTCCAACACATTAATATTGAACGAAATCGGTTAAGGGAGAAGATCAAGAAGATATAAATTACCACTCGGAAAATATTATCCGAGCTTCCCAATGATTCTCTCACAATATCACACTATACTAACATGTCCTATGAAAGTGTTATAAGGGGCTATTTAATGAGGCCATACCAACATTGTGTAATCATTTTGTATGAATAAAATTGTTTTTTCATATTAATGTAAAATTTTTGAAAGTTAAATGTCAAAATAAATATAGGAAGAATTATAGAAGATCCATATTATGGTGAATTTTGGAAAAAGGGTAATTAAAATTTTTTTCTTAAAAATTAATAAATTAAAAATGTGAAATGATTTTCAGAAAAAAGTAATTCTATTGTTGCGATCAGTATGAAATTTAGAGTCTAAAAAGATCAAATTAATTTTTATTGAATAGTAAATTATGAATTGTAATATTACCCTTATTAATAGTAATTTGACAAATTGGAATAGTGAACTCGTGTAATAAAGTATTAATATAATATAGGCATCTTGGTTGGTAATGTGATATTATATTATAAGTAAATAACTGTTTCAGAAATTATTATATATATATTAGTATTTTTGTAGTATATAGTGTTTTTAAAAAACAATAAATATATCATAATAAGAAAATTTATTCTTATAAAATTTATTTCTTTTTTTAATTAATTGAATCAATATTAGGTTACGGTGAATTTATGAGATTTTTTAAAATGTTTTTTTGTTGAATAGTATAAATATTGTATGAAGTATCGATGTGTTTAATGACATAATTAATAATATAATCATGACAAAATAATTCTGTTCGAATTGTCAACATTAAGATATGTTATGATGTGTCCCATGTCACCAATACTATAGGAAAGCCAATGGTTTTTCAAATAGCACAAATGAGGTGTCCCTTAGAAATGAATAAAATATTCCCTCACTTTTCGATAATACCATCCTATTCCTTCATTACATTCATTCCAAATTCCCTATCAATGATGATTTGGCCTTTTTACCTCTCAAGGATTCCATCCGAGGATCCCTAAAGCACCCCAAGGTCCCAACCATTGAGTTTTTGAAATTACTCTTCAAGGTAATGGAACCTCTCACCGTCCTCTTTTAGTCAAGGACTTCTCTTATATTAGGTCTTTTAAATTCCATTTATCTTATACTAGGGTATTTTTTATCTATATTTACTGTTTTCAATTTCATTTCCATTTGATGGTATACCCTTTTTTTCCCATGAAGTCATTTTGTGAAATTTTATGTGATGCTGTTAGGTTACTGTATTTTCGTATGAAAAATCACATCTTCTCTTTTCATTCATGTTTTCATTTAATGTCGTATGTCATTAAAATAACCATACCATAATATTTTTTTATTTTATTCTATACCAATACTATAATATGAGTTATTAATTTGAAGGTTATGCTTGGCCCCTCTCTTTTCAATTTTTTCAAAAACCATGCTGTATAGTCATTATACTGTAGAATTTTCATCTCAAAATCTCTCTCTCGTTCCAAAAAAGTTATCTCATTATATTTCTATGAATACCAAAAACTATTTCATTCCTAGGGGTATTCACCATGAAATAAAAATTTTATATTTTATTCTATAATTTTACATATATAAATCCCTTATTCTCTTTCCATGGGTTATAAATGACATAGTGATCTTGTTTTTAAGAACTTTTAACACATAATGATTTTGAAATGTAACTCATTTATTTAATTTTTTAGGATTATTTATGAAAATTTTGATTATTATATACTAGTATCACATGAAAATGAAGACATATTCTGTCTTTTACTTGATGGTGATCCAATGTAGTTGGTAAATAATTCATTCTCTAGAGATGAGAAGTTTTATGATACCTGGGTGAATAACCTGAATAATTTTTATGACACTTTAGAGGTGGACCTTTGTGATATGTTCATGAATGTATAAAATAACTAATGTAGCAATATATTCATTTTATTATTCATTTTATTTTTATTATAATATTCCCCTTCATCAATTTATTATTTCTTTATGTTTTTCATCAATTTTTTATTGACATCACAAGTAATCCGATTCCCCTGTTTATCCTTACTAGGCCTTTTGATCACCCTTTATTTTGATGTATGTCTCCACGTTATGATAAGAATTAATTTTACTTTTAATGACCCTATGATGAATCCATACAAGTGTCTAAGAAAAATGTTTTATTTAATCATGTTTTATGTTAATGATTTCCAAAACAGTAGACTATAAAGATCCTATGTTTGTAAATTGTAATGAAAAGTTATGAAGTAAATTGGTGGGATGCCATAGTTAGTATCAATGGATAGTATAGATATTTTTTGGAAATTAGGTTATAAAAACATTTGGAATAACCCTATATAAATGTATAAATATTGGTCAACTTTCTGGTATTTTGGTGAAATATTATTTAAGGGGTTTATGAATAAATAAATCCATGTCTGAATAAGAACAAGTGGATGTGGATTTAGAACAGATGTACATAGGAGTGAAAACACCAACAAGGAGATTCTAGTTTGACATGGGGTATCATGGTACACAAAAATGGGCCATTCTGCACTCCTAGTTTTACAATCTCAGGGGTTATTTTTGGTTGATCGCATTATTTTTATGAATCATTATGAAGTATTTATAGAGAAATATAATTATTTTTGTATAATGTTTTCAGAAAACAAATCCATTAGAGTTAAAAGATTCATAAAAGAAAAATTTTATCACTAAGGTTTTATTATATTTGAAAAGAAAAGGAAATTGGAGGAACCATGAAAATGATGACTGCAATGGACCACGTGCTGGTGGTAATCTGATGGAAGCCGGAATAGAATATTTAATGAGAATGATGAACCAACTGACTCAAGTTATGGGGAAAATCATGAATCAAACCAAGATACCGAACTCAATGTGAAGGAAAAAATTTATTTAAAGTATTTAATTCATCAATGACCACCAACCATAAGTGGATCAACTAACCCATTTATTATTGGACTATTGATCAGCACTATCGAGAATAACTTTTCTGTTCCCCACTATTCAAAAAAAGAGAAGGTAACCCTGACTTTTTACCACATAACGGGAGAAACTAGTCAGTGGTGGGAGATGATTAAAAACATGATTCCAAGAGTGGAGGTTGAAGCTATGGAGTAGGAATAGTTCATATGGATCTTCTTCAATAAGTATTTTCCTCGATCATTGTGAACGAAAATGGAGGATGAATTTCTCTAGTTGAAGAGGAAGGATAATGAATCTGTGAGAAGCTTTGAGATGAACATACCATGGATTTCACATTACACCTATTTTATTTCATGGATCTAAATGTTAATGGTAGTAAATTATATTTTGTACTAAGACCTCATGTGAAAAATAATTTAGAAAACCGACACTATGATAGCTATGATTAGATTGTACAATGTGAAATGAATGTTGAACTGGAGTTTGGTGAGATTCACCCATCTCGTAAATATAATCAAAAGAAGTGATCAATGGAGGCCAACATAGGAAGGAATATTTATCAGAGATGATGAGGTAAGAATGTGAAACTCCCCGTGTGAAATAAATGGTGGAAGAAGCATTTAGGGAACATCTTTCTCAGGAGTGGGAAGTGATACAAGTGTGGATGGGATGTCCATATCACTTGGAACTGTAGTATTGATGTGAAGCATCAACATCCAAATAGTGAGGACATGGGGATATTGATATAGGCCCTACCTGATGTATAATGATATAAGTGTGGACAACATGGGAACATTGAATACCACTTTCCAAATCTGAGGGCAGTGGAGGGGAGCCACCACCATCCTCAGCATAGGCTAAGAGAGCCTGGTCGTGCTTTTTATATCATGAATGTTGATGATGAATCTAAAAATTATGTGGTGGAAGGTACTCTTGTATTTATCTCAAATATAGAAAGGACTTTCATTGATTATAGATCAATGAATTCAATTATTTCTTCCATGATTTCAACAAATTGAGATTTAACCCCTAAATTTAAAAAAAAATAGAGTTATCAATCAAGACTCCCAGTGGGATTATCCAATCATTATTAGTGTTTAGAGACAATAGTAGTTACTTTTTTGAGAACTATATTATTGAAGATCTAATAATCATTCCCCTATTTGAATTCTACATTATACATGGGGTGGACTGGCTCTCAATGTATAATGGTATGATCAAATGTAGAATCAAGGAAATGTTAGTAGTATCAGATGAAAACCCTATATTTATCTTCCAATGAGAGATATCTCAACCAGATATTTGCCTACAAGAACCACCTATATCATTCTTTATGGGGTTGATAGGTGATTAAGAAGAATGATACGAGAGTATATTGATAAAAAAGGTCCCCATCTCCCCAGAATACATTTACATATTTCTTAAGGAGTTATCCAAACCACCCACAACAAGAGACTTAGTGTTCTCCATTGAACTCGTACCTAGATATCTTCCGATATCAATGTCCGCATATAGGATAAAAAATCTGTAGTTAGAGGAATTAAAAAACAACAACAAGATCTATTGGAGATGGGGTTTATCTGACCATGTGTTTCTCATGGGGGATAACTCATTCTCATTTTAAAGAAGATAGAAAGATCAATGTAGTTATGAATTGATTGTAGAGAACTAAATATGATCCTAGTGAATAATAAATACCTTCTTCCCAAAGTTGATGACTTATTTGGCCAACTTCGTGGGGATCAATTCTTCTCCATGATTTATGTTTGATCTGGTTATCATCAATGTTAGTTTAAAAAAGAATATATTCCAAAAAAATATACCAGATCCACAAATAGTAATTAAGAGTTTGTTGTTATACCCTTCAGACAAACTAATACAGCTGCAATTTTTTGGATTTGATGAATATATTATTTAAATACTACATTGATATCTTTTTTTTATTGATGATATGATGATATTTAACAATATTTTGGAGGATAATGAGGATCATCTAAGGGTTATTTTGAAAACTCAATGGAATGAGAGGTTTTTTTGAATGTTTAGGAAATGTGAATTTTGGTTTCAAAAAGTTGATTTCTTAGTGAAAATTTTAACCAATTAAAGAATCCCAGCTGATTATAAAATGACAATGGTTATATATGACTGGTCTCAGCCTATAAAAATAACTGGGATTTGTAGTTTCCTTGGATTAGAAGGATATTATAGGAGGTTTGTGAAATAATTTTCACAACTTTATAATCCATTAACAAAGATAACATGAAAAGTGGTAATGTTCATCAGGAAAAAGGATTGTGAGGAATGTTTCCAAGAGCTAGAGAAGTGATTTGTTACCACCCCCATGATAACACTTCCCTCATGTGAAGAAGGATTCATTATTTTTAGTGATGCATCTCAGAAAGGTTTTGGGTGTGTCCTCATTAAAAATGACATTGTCATTTCTTATTCACATCGATAGTTAAATACTCATGAGAAGAACTATCATTCACATGATCATGGGTTGGTTTTTGTGGTTTAATATCTAATTATGTAGAGGAACAATATTTCTGTGGAGAAATGTGATATAAACATAGAACAAAAATGTTCAAAGTATATTTTCACAAAAAGGACCAGAACATGACATAGAAGAGATGGATGGAACATCTCAAAGACTATGATTGTTCAATTCAATATCATCCTAGAAGAGGAAACAATGTTGTTGATGCTTTAATTATGAAATATCCAATTTTTATGTCGATTAGGGGAATTCAAATAGATCCATTGATCAAAGACATAGTGAAAATGAACAAGGGAATTATAACAGAATAGTCATCATCAACCCAAACCCAAATGATTTATCAGCTGTTAATACTAGAGAAGATCATGATAACATAGAAAGAAGATATTTTGTTACAGAATAATTATTTGGTTGTTAAGTATTGGATGTTTCCTACATTCAATATTGATCAAGAAGGTGTACTGAAATTTCATACAAGACTATTTCTTCCATATATTTTGTAAGTAAAGAAGTAGCTGATGGATGAATCTCATAGATCTACTTTCTCTATACATACTGAAAGCATGAAAATATATAGGGAACATCATGTTAATTATTGGTGGGATTATATGAAAATGGATATTGTTAACTACAATTCACGATACCTGGTATGTTAACAAGTGAATGCCGAGCGAAAACATCCAAAAAGGGTATTACAACCACTTCCCATACCAGCATGGAAGTAGGAAAATATCACTATAGAAATTGTCACTAGTAACCTGAGAAATTCCAAAGGAAACAATACGAAATGGGTTATTGTGGACTATCTCACCAAGACTGCCCATTTTATCACTATTTAGGAATATTTCTCTCTCGATCAACTTGACAAAATTTACATATAACATCACATGTAAATAAAGAATATTACATTTTCATATTTTTTAATATTTTTGAATTAAATATTAATTTTACATTAAAGCGGATTTTATGTCTAAGTCGTAACTGACACACAACAACAGGTTTCTTTGAATTCTTAAGTTGCACACAACGTTGAGTTATACCGGAAAATAATAATTTATTATTATTATTTTAAATGGTTGGTAATACATAGTCGTTGTAATGGATTGAATGAATGAAAATAACTAAAATATAAATATACATGTTTTTAATTGTTTTTACCTTTATACTATAAATTTTAGAGGCTTCAAATAAGAATGAATCCAATTTTAAGCATAAATGCTCTAATATTCTTAAAAAAGTTGATTTACCACCTTTTGATGGAGAACTGTTTTAAACTATAGATTTTGTCACTTTTATATATTTTATATGAAAAAATAATTTTATTCATTATGATTGGGACATCAAAATTTACTTTGGATGATATTTTATTATTTTTCGGATAGTATTCATTTTTTAATGAATAGTGAAAATACTGTATTTTATTTCAAAACATCTTTTAATTTTAATTTATTTATAAGGATGTATTATATTTATTTTAAATTTAAAGTGTAATTATATTATTTTTTACCATTTAATCTAATTTTGATCATTGGAATTAATTTCACATTGAAATTGGACGTAACAAGTGTCAATCTTTTGATAGTTATTATTTCTTAAAAACACACTTTTTGTTTTGACATCGAGGATTAATTTACAATTAATTTATACCACTATTTGTTTTGAATTTGTAAAAATGGATTCCATATTTTGAATAATTAGGTCCAAATTTTTTAAATAGATAAATTTTCTTTTTATACATTATGAATATTTTCTTATGTAATTATTTAATTTACCATGGTTAAAGCGTAAATCTGGAAAATAAGTGTAAAAATAATATTTTACTAATATTAAATTACCCTAACATGTGTTCTAATCCTATTTGATGATACATGTATGACCATGGGCATCTTTGGGTCTATTTTTGGACCCCATGGAGCCACATGGGAGTGATAATGACACTTTCAATTAATTAATTTAAAGGAAAAAAATGATATAAACATATATCTTTTAGTAAATCAATTTTTATATTGGGTAAAATAACTAATCTCTTTTAATATAAATATTAATTTTAAATCCAAAATTATTTCCTATATCATGTACTTTTTATAGAATTTTTAAAATCAAAATAATAAAATTATTTAAGACACAATAATGATGCACTATTTACCTCATTAATGAATTATTTAAAAAAATAATATTATAAAATTTAATACAATATATAAAACATGAATAATTATTATTGGATGATTTTATTTCGAACATTAGTCAACTTATCTTTAACTTTAATTAGTTTTGGACCTTTAGTAACCAAAAATCATTATATAGTAAAATAATATTTTAAAACATTCCTAAAGTGCCCCTCTTCCCCTAATAATAATCCATCACCTCTAACCCATTAATCATGAATCTCAATCCCCTTGGATAATCATACCTTTATCCAATTAATTATCATAAATCCATCTCTTTCACCTAGAATCCTTACCTTAGGGAAACGAATCTTCAAAAAATCATTTTGTTTAAACCCAAATGGAGTTACCTGATTTAAAGGTAACGTCTTCACTTAAATTATTTTTATTTATTTTACTTCTCCAACCCACTAATTTTTTTTTATTTTATATTATTAAAAAACCTATATCATCAGTATATTAAATTTTATTTATAATACGGATTTTAACTACACATCTACACACCTCTATCTAAGGGATATGAACATACTGATTCTGTAGACGGTGAACTACTACCTCATGATACAATGTTTGTTCAAATATCTCCATCCACTTATCATGAAGGACATTATGATGGAACTATATTTATATGTGCTATATATTATATTTATATTGTATCTATGAAAATTTATTTTTTATTTATATAATTCCATTACCATTTCCATAGTGGGTAAACATGGTAATTTCATTTGAGGAAGTGCAGACTACTGCCCGCCCAAAGTGATATGAATCATTCATGTGATATGTGGGACATATAAAGGATGGTTTTAATAAAATTATATATCATAATATACTATAATTATAATATAAATATTTATCATTTAGTTTTAATACCATTAAAATATGAAATAAGAATGAAATTAGCGTTAATACGTACTTACGGCTTACCATCTCAATGAACGGTGCATTTAATTTCTTTTCTCAAAATGTTATGTACTATTATAAATACATATATATACTATATATTTATAAAATATATTAAATATATGATATATACATCCTGAATATCATTCTTTAGATAGTGGAAGTCTCACCACCTGATCAACTTGTAGTTATATGAAATTCTTTTTTGACTCAAGTACCAAATATCGACAAAACAACCATTACTATAATATATTATTATATAATGATTATAAAATGGAAATAAGTGATATAAAAGTAATAATAAACATCAATTTTATTATGTAAGTAGAAAATAACATTATTTTATTATTCATGAGCTTAAAGAACGAACATGTCATGGTGGACATGAGGTAAGGGACTTTATATCAATCTCATACCATTTATCCATATTTTGTTTTATAGGTGACATTATTATATATGCTGTATAATCACCTTTGAATTTTCATTTCATTCAAAGTGAATATTTTTCTAAGAAGCATTTTTAAAAATGACAAAACAGGAATTTCTCCTTTTTATGTAAGCGGTGGCAATGACCTTTCCACTAAAATGAGTATTATTTGTTCTTTGGTTCCTGAATAAGTCGAAATGTTTTTAAAAGGAAAATAAGTACCATATAATCTTATACGAATTTTTTTATTGAAAATGGTTTTGATAATTGATTTGTTGTATCAATATATCTTAATGATATATTGTGATTGAAATTTGGAAATGCTTCCTTTCATTTATGTTTTTTATGTGTTATGAATGTCTTATGATTTTGGAAATTATTTATGTATATGAGTGGTTATGTGATAAACCTATGGGGGGTGATCCTGATATTTCTCTATAATGAATTGGGTAATATGATAGAGGTAAACGTGAATGTTTCTCCTAAGAGATTTTGGGAATAAACTGTGATATGTATTTCAAATATAACTCCCTGCGTCAATGTGAAAGATACAACTTAAGTATGTTATGGATGCAACAAGATAACTTTATGATTTATGTTTTCTAAGTGTTATTCATAAATCTAAGGATTTTAGGAGGTATGTTAAATGGCTTATGTTTTTATGGAAAAATTTTTACTTTCTTTATTAGATAACCCATACAAAGCTTTTTATGCTCATCACATGTTTCAAAATGTTTTTAACTGGACATAAAGATGAATAGTGTCGAGAATGAGATCAATGAAAGTCATGCTATCTAAAACATTGAACTAGATGTGACTCTTTATTCAAGAGTATTTATTTTATGAAAAAAATGGAAACTGGGTATATGTGTCTACATTGTAATTTTTTACATCTACTGTAATAGTTATGGCCTAATTATCAAAAACCATAAACCTGAAAAGATCCGCAATATGAATTATCCATTTAATTCAAGATTTTGAAATTTTTTTGGTAGGGTCCTTATTGTTGGAATCAGAGGTCATTTTTTATAACATTAAGAGTTTGGATATTGTTAAATTAATATCCCTAAATAAATTTATGTTGATATTTAAATGATATTGCATTTACAGATTACCATGTTTCTTTTCCTATGATATTCCTCTGTTTAGAATGTTTTTTATTGAAGAAAACAATACATCTATACAAGGAAGGCTTACAAAGGGAAATGACCTTCCAAATCAGCATCTTGAGATTGTTAGAATCATATTTGAACAGTTTCTTGAAGTGACATATTAGTTGACTCACATTATAAATCATAGTTGTATTAATAGATGATATTTTGGATTATTCTAAAAGTAATTAGGAACATGAAATCTATTTTAGGGTTTTCTTTAAAACCGTTAATGAAAAGAAATTATTTTGGAAATTCAGCATGTGTGAGTTTTGGTTACGAAAAATTACATTCATTGGTCACATTATTTCAAAAATAATTATAAATATTGATCCTACTAAAATTAAAGTTGTATAAGAATAGGAAAGACCCACAAATATAACTGAGATTAATAGGTTTCTTGGATTAAAGTGTTATTACATAATGTTTATTGAAAATTATGCACGGTTATCTAGCCAACTTACAAATTTAACTTCAAAATGTGTTAAGTTCATTTGGAAAAAATAATGTGAGGATTTTTTTCAGTAATTTAAGAAAAGATTGGTGAATGGTCCCATTTTGGAACTTCCTCCAATAAATGGTGAGCTTGTTCTCTAATGTGATTCTTTGTTGAAAAGACATTGTTGTGTCTTAATGCATAATGATCTAGTAATTTCTTATGCTTCACATCAGTCGAAAACCCATGAGTTAAATTACCCTACACATGATCTGGAATTAAGTTCTATTTTTTAATTAAAAATTTTGGGGCATCATTTGCATAGAGAAAAATGTGAAATATATACCGACCATAAATTTTTTGAGTATATATTCATTCAGAAAAAATTGAACTTGAGATAGAGGAGATGCATGGAATTAATAAAGTATTATGATTGAAAAATCCATTACCATCGTAGAAAGGAAAATAATGTGGCTGATACTCTGAGTCAAAAAAGTAATTATACATTAACATTGTTATTTTTGGAATGAGATCCTTTGGTTTTTTATTTGATGAACATTGACATATAAGTTTTTGTTGTGAGGAATTCTCTTGTTTTGATTCTGGTGTTAGTGAAACCATCACTATCATATAGAATTAAACAAGCACATAAGAAAGAATGTGAGTTGCAGAAAATGGTAGAGTTGTTACAGAAGGGTATGTTGTCTGATTTTAACATTGATAATTAATGTATTTTGAGGTCTCAGCAGAAATTATGTGTTCTGTGTGATTCAGAGTTGGAGAATGAGTTGTTATTAGAAGCACATTATTCTCCATTTCAGTTTATCCTGGTAGTACTAAGATGTACATAGATCTTCAGGAGTATTACTGGTGGGATGGAATGAAAAGAGATATATATGAATTTACTGTTTAGTGTTTTACTTGTCAACGTGTTAATGAAGAGCGACAGTTACATATAGAGATGTTTATGTCATTACCGGTGTGAGAGTCAAAATAAGAAATTATATCCATGGACTTCATTATGGTATTATCAAATACATATCAAGGTAACAACGAAATCTGGGTTATTGTAGATCGATTGACTAAATATACTCATTTTCATCCTATTCATGATACTCTATATCTAGATAAACTTTCTCAGTTGTATGTTAATGAGATAGTCAGGTTGCAATGATTTCCCATCTCGATTGTATCTGATCGTGATCCTAGGTTCAATTATATCTTTTGTAAAAGGCCTTCAGAAGTCGTGGGGTACTGTATTTAAATTTTGTACAACTTTTCATCCATAATCATATGGGTAGTCATAACAAATAATTCATACTTTGGAATATATTCTCCGTTCTTATTAAATAGATTATCTTGGATGTTGGGACCAATATATTTCATTGGTTGATTTTTCATATAATAATTGTTTTAATTATAGTATATAGATGGCTCCATTTGAGGCATTATATGGAATGTTGTATTGAACTCTATCTTTTTTGGATGAAGTTGGTGAAAGGAATTTGATGGTACTAGAATTGGTAAAAGGGATGGAATAGACACTTCAGTTGATTCAGAAGCACATGAGAATAGCTCTGACCAGGCAGATAATTTATGTTGATAACTGGAGGAAAAATATTTCTTTAGAGGTGGGTGATCATGTCTTTCATAATGATTCTCCATGGAAAACTGTGATTCATTTTGGTAGGAATGTAATGTTGAGTTTGAGGTTCATTGGACTTGTTAAAATCATGGAGAAAGTCAGATCAGGTGTGTACATAGTGGATTTTCCTCCTCATTTATCCTAAGTACAAAATGTTTTCATGTTTTAATGTTGAGAATGTATATTCCTGATCCATCTCAGGTTTTTAGCCCAGAGATAGTTCCATTAGAAAATAATCTCTCTTCTGAGAAAGAGAAAGTCCAAATTCTCAAATATAAAGAGAATGTATTTAGAAAAAAGGTAATTCATTAGGTAAAGGTTTTTTAAAAAAAAATTATACGATTGAAGAGGAAATGTGGGAATCTGAAAATTCTATGGGCGATAAATACCCCCCACTTATTTGATAACTGAATAGTATTGTGGGGATGTAATTACCAAAGGGGGAAAGGATGTGACCTCCTAGGTAAATAAATAATATAACATTTTTTTATTTATTAATATTTGTTAAATAAATATTAATTTTAACTTAAATAGGATGCTATGTTCGATGGAATATTTGAAACACAACAATGGTTTTCTTTAAATCTTACGATGCACACAATGTTGAGTTATGCTAAAAAATAATAATATAATAGTATTTTTTTAAATTGTATTTAATTCTTAGCCATTATAAGGGAGATAATGCAAAAAAAACTATAATATAAATATACATGTTTGTTAAATATTTCTACATTTATCCAATAAATTTTAGAGGCATAAAATAAGAAATAATCCAATTTTAAGCATAAATACTATAATATTATTTAAAGGGTTGATTTAGAACCTTTTGATGGAGAACTGTTTTCAAATATAGTTTTTGTCACATTTATGTGTTCTATTTGAAAAAATAATATTATTTTCTAACATTCAGATATCAAAATTTACTTTGGATGAAATTTTGTTATTTTATCGATAATGTTAATTTTTTAATGAATTGTGAAAATACAGTATTTTAATTCAAAATTTCCTTTTAATTTAATTTATTTAAAAGTATAGATTATCATTTTAATTGGATTTATAGGGTAATTATATTATGATTTTACCATTTAATCCAATTTTAGTCAGGGTAAGTAATTTCACATTAAAATTGGACATAATCAAGAGTTAATCTTTTGATAGTTATTAATTCTTAAAAACAGGATTTTTGTTTTGACAGTGGGAATTAATTATAAAATAATTTCTACCACTTCTATGTTTGGAATTTGGAAAAATGGATTCCATATTTGTAATTAGTAGGTCTAAATAGTGTACATAGGTTACTTTTATTTTTAGACATTATGAATATTTACTTCGGTAAATATTTTATTTACCATGGTTAAACGGTAAATCTAGGAAATAATTGTAAAAAATTATATTATAATAATATTAAATTACCCTATCTTGTGTACAAGTATATTTTCTAATACATGTTCTACCATGGGCATGATTGGGTCTATTTTGGGACCCCATGGAGCCGCATGTGAGTGATAATGACACTTTATATTAATTAATTAATGTAAAGACAAAAATGACATAAACATATATCTTTTAGTAAATAAATTTTTACATGGGGATATATAAGTTATATCTTTGACTATAAATGTTAATTTAAAGTTAAAAATACATCCTACATCATGGTAAATTTTATTTATAATTTTTAGACATCAGATAAATAAAATTATTTATGACACAATAATGATGTAGTTTTTCCCACATTAATAACTAATTTATATAAATAAGATTATAAAAATGAAAAAAATATCCAAAACTTGTCAAATTATTATTGGATGATTTTATTTCTAACATTATTCATATTATATTAGACTTTAATATGTTTTGGACATTTAGAATCTGAATATAATTATATAATAAAATAATATATTCCAACATTCTTAAAGAGCCCCTCTTCCCCTTTATAAAATCCCCTAACTCTAACTCATTAATCACACCTATCTACCCACATGAATTATAAAAATTCTTCCCAATTAATCTTCTTACATCGCTATTTTATACACAGAAGCCTTACCCTAGGTATAAGGCGCATCATGAAATCATTTTGGTTCAAACAAAATGGAGTTACCCGATTTAAAGGTAACGACTTCTCTTAAATACTTTTCTTTTATATTACATCTCTAACTCCACATTATATTTTTATTCCTTTAATTAATAAGTACAATAGTATCATAAATATACTAAGTTGTTGATATGTTTTGTATTCTAACTATACTTCCACACACCTCCATCTAATGGATACTATCATACTATTTATTTGGACGGCAAAATATTGCCTCCCAAAAATGTGATTGTTCAAATATCCCCAAATGCCTCCCATGATGGCCAGTATTATGGAACTATATTTGTATGTGATATATATTATATTTATATTGTATCTATGCATCTGTATTTTTCATTTATATAATACTTTTATCGTTTCTATAGTGGGTAAATACAATAATTTAATTTGAGAAATTGTGGACTACCGCCCCCTAAAAGTGATATGACTCGTTCATTCCATACGTGGGAATTATAATGGATGGTTTAAATAAAATTATATATGATATTATTCTGTAATTATAATAGTTCTTTGTATCATTATTTTTTCATTCCATTAAAATAAGAAATACTAATGAAAGAAGTGTTATTGCGTACGTACAACATACCATCTTCATTAAGGATGCATTTCATTTATTATCTCCAAATGTTATGTACTATTTTAAATAAGTATAAATACTATATATAGATGATATAGATTATATATAAATCATAAATATATTTTTGTAGATAATGGACCATGAACACATGAAAAATTATAATTCTAAGAAGTTCATTTTTTACTCAAATTGAAAATATCAACAAAATGACCCTTATAAACATAAATGATTACATAATATATATCACATAGTAATATGTGATATAAAAGGAATATAAAACATTAAATAAGTTCTTAAGAAAGTAGAAATTAACATTAGTTCATTATTAAAGAGATTAAAGAACGAACTGGTCATGTAGGACAGGAGGTAAGGGACATCGTCTCAATATGCTTTCTTTGCGGCATATTTTGTTTTATACATGAAATTATTTTATATGTTGTATAATCACATTTTAATTTTCATTTAATTCAAATGGAATCTTTTTCAACAAATATTTTTACTAAAATACAAAAAGGAAATTTTCTTTTTAACGTAAGCAGTGAAAACAACCTTTCCACTACCACTATATTATTTGATCTTTGGCTTCATTAACAAGTCGTAATGTTTTTAAAAGTAAAATAATTACCATATACACTTTTATGTATTTTGGTATTGAAAATTGTTTTGATAATAATTTTTTAATGTTAACGTATTTAAATGAAATAATGTGATTGAAATTTGAAAATGTTATCTTTCCTTTATATTTGTTTTATTTGTTTTAAAAGTGTTATGGTTCTTGGGCATTTTTTATGCATACAGAAAGTTTCATGTTAAGACTAGGGAAGGTGAGCCTGAGATTAATCTCCAATGCATTGGTAACATGATTGAGGTAAATGTGAATGTTTCTTCAAAGAGGTTTAGGTAATATACTGTGATGGGTATTCCAAATGTAACTCCCGATGTGGATGTGAAAGCTACAACGTAAGTATGTTATGGATGCCACATGTTACCTTTATGATTTATTTTTTCTACGTTTTCTTCATAAATCATATGATTTCATGAGATATGTTAAAAGGATTATGTTTTTATGGACTGTTGTTTTCATTATTTATTTGATAACCATTACTGAGCTTTTTATATTCATCCCAAGTTTTGAAATGTTTTTCATATGACATAAAGATGAATAAGGTCAAGGATGGGATCATGGAAACGTCATGCTATCTATAACATATAACTTGACATGACTCTTTATTCAAGAGTGTTTATTTTATAAAAATATTGAAATTGTGTAGAAGGGTCTACTCTATAATTTATGATATGTAACGTAATAGTTATAGCCTAATTCTTTAAAAATCTAAACATGAAAATATCCTCAATGTGAATTGTCCATTTAATTCATGATTATGAAATGATTGAGGCTAGGTCATGAAAATAAATAAAGTAAGTTTTAAGGCTACCTAGAGTTCTACATTCTGTTGTATCTGATCATGATCCATGGTTGAAATAAAAATTTTAGAGAAGTATTCAGCTTTTTCTGAGTACTGAACTGAATTTTAGTATGGCTCCCCCCCCCAAACTGATGGCCAATCCTAAAATAAGATATAAACAATCAAGGATATTCTAAGAAATTTCTAATTTGAATTTAATGGTGGATGTGATAAACATCTCCTATAATTTTATTTCTATTACAACAACAATTTTCACTGGAGCATTAAAATGGAACCCGATAAATCTCCCTATGGGAAGTGGGAAATAACTCTTACATGTTGGGATCAATCTGGTGGGGGAAATATTATTGTGCCTGATATTATACAAGATATGCTAAAAAATATCTAGTCCACCCAACAACACATTAGGTATAAGGCCACGACCTTAAACCTTAGTTAATATTGAATTAAATGAGTAATTCACATTGAGGATCTTTTCAGGTTTAGAGTTTTAGAGAATTAGGACAGAACTATTACATCTCAAAAGATTACAAAGTAGTCTCTTCTACTAAATTTCCATAAAATAAAAACTCTTAAAAAGATACATGTCTAGTTTCATGTTTTAGGTAGCATGACTTTCCCATGATCCCATCCTTGAACCTATTCCACGCTAAGTCCTGTGAAAAACATTTCAAAAACTTGGGATGAGCATAAAAACTCAGTAAGGGATACACAAAGAATAAAAACTGTTAGATTATCACAACAAAAAGTAAACCATATATACTTTATCAAGGTAATACTTTCCACCATTATGACGTAGTAAAAACACTTCACTGAATAAAATATCATTACTTACCTTTTTGTAACCAAAGGATTACCATAAAACCCATAAAAAAACACATAACATATATAAAGGTAACTTGGGACATAAACATACTTATGTGGAATAACCATACGGTCGACTTCCACACATATCACTTAATGGAATAGCCATCCAGCCAATTTCCATACATACTTAATGGAATAGCCATACGGCCGAATTCCATACCCAATGCATTGGAGGTTATAACGTAACCACCCGTCCTGGTATTCACGGCACCACCCGTCATATGGTTTATAACATAACCACCCGTTAAAATGTCCAAGTACCAATATAAAATCATAAAACATAAAACCAATATAAAAGAATGATAACATTTCCACATTTCAATCACAATATATCATAAATATATTGACATAATAGAATCCTTTTTCAAAACCATATTCAATACCAAAATACATAAAAGAGTATATGGTATTTATTTTATTCTAAAAACATTACGTCTTGTTGAGAAAGCCAAAGACCAAATAATACTCGCGGCGGCGGAAAACGTCGTTGTCGCCGCGTACGTTAAAAGAAACATTCCTTTTTTTCGTTTTGTAAAACGCTTCGTATAAAAGGATTCCTTTTGTATAAATGTAAAAGTCAAAGGGGTTTATACACCGTATAAAATAAATTTGTGTATAAAACGAAATATGCCTCAATGAAAGGAGATTGAGACGAAGTACCTTACAAAGACGGTATCCTTGGTTTAAAGATAAATCAATTACATAATTATGTGTGACAAGTGAATACACCAAATATAAGTGGATATTAAGTGTAAAATAATCAAAGGTCATTCACTCATATTCAAAGGATGACATATTCAATAACAACATATTGAACCCAAAGAAATCGAAATTGGGTTAAGAAGTTCCCTTGACAGCCTAACGACGTCACATAAAAATGAGTTGATGAGAGATTAAAAAAAGGGTATCTCATCACTTGGACATAAAATTTACATCAATAAGGATATATGAGAACATATACCAACATATCAATATGTAAATTAAAAGACCCAACAAAAGAAGTCTTTTAAAAAGAGGAGGGTGAAAGGTTCCCTTACCATCTTGGGTAACTTTCAAAAAGTACACCCCATTGAAGAAGTGTCATACAATGAATATGTAAATACCCATAAATATAATTATATTACAAAAGGAGTGTAATAGTGGGCAGTACATAAACCACTCAATGGAAATTGTGGAAAATGTATCATAAATCTCACGGGAATAAAAGTGAGATGAAAAATCTCTTACGAAAACTCGGCAGCCTAACGACGCCACATAAAACTTCCGAATATGGATTGATGAGATAAAATAGGGTATCTCATCAAATTACAATAAAATTTACAGAAAGAGGAATATAAAAGAACATCCCCCAACATTACAAAGAGGAGCCTAAAATAAGTGACATAAAGGAGAGTACTTAAAAAGAAAGAGAGAGGTTAGATCTCTTACGAATGTTCGGCAGCCTAACGGCGCCACTCAAAACTTCCAAAATGGATTGATGAGAGATAATAGGGTCTCTCATCACATGAACATAAAAATTACAGTAAGATTAATATAAAGGAACATCCCAATAACAATAAATAAGAGCTTTAAAAGGAATTACATAAAAGAGTGTACTTAAAAAGAAAGAGAGTTGTAGGATCCCTTACATCGGGTCCGACTTGACTCGATCATTCTTTAACGTCCTGAATAATAAACTTGAGTTAATTTCTATTTTCTTAAGAACCTTTTTCATGTTCATTATTCCTTTTATATCACTTATTTTCATGTTATAAACATTATGTAATCATTTAAGTTAATAATGTTTGTTTTGTCGATATTTGGTTCTTAAGTCGAAAGTGGACTTCTTACAATTACATGTTGTTCGTGTGGTCAAAGGTTCATTATATCCAGAATGAAATTCCTGATTTGGATATCATATATATCATTTATATCCAGCATATACATGTATTTATAATATTACATAATCATTTAGAGGTAAGAAATGAAATGCACCATTCATGGAGACAGTAAGCCATACGTACGCATGAACGCTACTTTCATTTCTTTCTCATATTAAATGAAGTAAATTTAAATGAGAGGTATGTATATTATAATTCCAGAATCATATTCATCATATATATGTATCATTAATTATATATATCCATTATATAAATATACTTTTAATAGTACATTACATTTGGGTATAAGAAATGAAATGCACCATTCATGGAGACGGTAAGCCGTACGTACGCATGAACGCTACTTTCATTTATATCTCATACTTTAATGGAAATAATTAATAATAATATAGTGGTATATTATAATTCCAGTATAACATCATATATAATAACTTTAAATCCATCCTTTACACATCCCACATATGGCATTAACGAATCACATCACTTTGAGGGGGCGGTAGTCCGCACTTCCTTAAATGAAGATATCGTGTTTACCCATAATGGAAACCATAAAGGTATGCCCAAAATGAAAAATACAGAAGCTTAAAGAAAAAAAATAAACATATTATATATCATGTATAAAAATAGTGACATCATAATGGCCACCCTTGAAGGTGTTAAATGAGTATTGAACAATCATCGTTTCGGGAGGCAGAATTTCGCCATCCACAGAAACCGTATGTTCTTTAACCATTTGATGTAGTTGTTTGAGAGTGTAGCTCGAATAAATCTTATAACAACATCCTAGTATATTTAAGATACTGGTGTTGTTACAAAATAAGTAAATAAAAATAGTTTAGAGGGTTGGAGAAGCAAAATAAAACAAATGAACAAGAGAAAATGAATTACCTTTAAAAGTGTACCTCCTTTTGATTTGAGTCTAAAGGCTTCCTTCGAAAGTATTCTGCCCAAAGGGAATCCTCTAGGATGAGGAGAGGGATGTGGAGAGAGTAAATGGGTAGGGGTTGGCCGAGCCAAAGGCTTTAGGAGTGTGTGAAATGAGGTAGAGGTGGGGGCCTTTTATAAGAGGAGAGGAGGGACACTTTTGGAATGTAAAGAAATATTACTTTATTTGAAATTTTTTTTCGGTTTTAAAAGGTCCCACATTGAGATAATTCGTGGATAAGGTGATAAGGGTTCGAAATCCACTCATCCAATTGGTTTTGTACATGTGTAGTTCATAGATTTTACATTATCTTTCCATTTTATTTAAATCTTCAAATAATGATGTCATCGCTGCATCATTATTATGTCATAAATAATTTAATTTATTTAATGTCTAAAAATTATTAAAAAAAAATACTATGATGTAGGAAATATTTTTAGCTTTCCAATTACTATTTGTAATCAAAAATCTTATCTTTATAACCCCATGTGAAAATTGTTTTCGTAAAACATATTATGTTTGTGTCATTTTTACTTTTACATTAAATAAAAATTTATTTATGTCATTTCCCAACCAAAGTGTCTCCATGGGGTCCCTAAGTTTACCCATGGCTTTTCTTGGTCGGCCATGACATAACCAATGAGGGTATTACTTGTGTCAAGCTCATCTTACTTTATTAAAGCATTATTTTTACCTTAAACTACACTAATTACCACTAATCTCGATTAAGAACTTAATAAGTTACTATTCACCAAAAAATTATTATAATCTCATTGAACCACATTTTACTTCTTAATGACAACCATGAATGTTGGATTTTTGAAATTAAAAACACAATGATGGCAAAATTTCATTTAAACGGAAAATCAGTCTTTATAAGTACCACTTAGTGGTTTCACTATTCATCAAAAATTGAAGTTTTTCAGAAAATTACCTAAAATTCACCCTAAGATATATTTGATATTCCGAATTCAAAAATGAAGTCTATTTTACAAAATTCAAAACATATAAGTCACATTAATTAATTTAATAATTAATTCCCGCTGTCAGAGCAAATAGCGTGTTTTTATAAAACAATAAGTATCAAAAGATTGGCACCAGTTTAAGTCTAATTTCAAAGTGAAATTGATTCCAATGACCACCATTGGATTAAATGGTAAAAATATATTCAGATTACACATTAAGACCAATTCAAAAGACAATCTAATCATATAAATAAATTAGATTAAAAAGCGGTTTTTAATTTAAAATACAACATTTTACAGTATTCATTAAAAAAATGAACTTTATCAGAAAGATACCAAAAATTTACAAAAAGTAAATTTTGATGTCCCGATTCTCAAGAAGAGTTTTATTTGGTCCAATAGAATTTATAAGAGTGAACAAAACTATATTTAATGATGGTTCAACATCAAAAGGTGATAAGTGAACCTTTAGTGAAAACTAGGGCATATACGCCTAAAATTGAATTCTTTCCGTATTTTAAGCCATTATATTTTATTGGATAAATGTAAAAACATTTAAAAACATATATAATCATATTTTAGTTATTTCTATCCATTCCCACCAATACAACGGCTACATGTTAAATACCATTTAAAATAATATTATTTTATTATTAGGGTGCAACGTAAGATTCCCAAGAAACTCGTTGTTGCGTATTGGGTACGCCATCGGGCATAGCATCCCCTTTAAAGTCATATTAATATTTTATTCACAAATTTGGATAAATAAGAAAATGTCATATTCTTTATTTACCTGGGGTGTTACATCCTTCCCCCCTTTTGGGAATTGCGTCCTCGAATTTTTTTTTAAAATTGAGCTTGGAAACATCCTTGAAAGTCCCACATCAAATGTAGAGTCGGTAAAACAATCACTTTAAAATAAAGAAAGATAAGTGCAGAGGTCACCCGAGTTAACCCATACTAGGACCCCATGTTGGAAAACATGGACATGGAGGAGATTACATAGGGTCATTTTCTGATGGAGAGTGATAGAAAACATGTTTAGGAGAAAGTTAACAATAAGAAAATCACAAACTTGTGATGGGTTAAACGGTGTTGGGTTCCCCAGTAGGAAAAGTTAATAGACATCATTTTTGTTTTAAGTTACTTATTATTGAGGAATTTATTCATAAGGAAACATAATCACTTATCATGTTGACTTTCAACTTTTACTAGATTCCTTAATCAAACTCATATTTTTTTTCAGAAGACGAGTATTTAGGGAGACTTGTTCGCATTAAGAGTACTATAATCAACTTCTAGAGAATCACCTAATCCACAAAAGATAACTATATACATCCCATGTCTTTAGGCTTTAACCAAAACCAAAACCAAAAATATTAGTAAAAGATCAGATAACCCAGAAAAGGATAACCCATTAGAATGAAAATCTATTCTTAATCTCCAAAATTTGTCCAACAAAACCCAAAGTTCAACGAGGACCATCCGATAAGAAATTTTTCAATAAAATTCCTCAAAGTAAACCAATATAAGATTGAAACCCAAACATTTAAAGGATTTAGTCACATAGTATTCCAAGTAAAACCGTAACATTTATCTCCAAACAAAATCAGTTGCTCTTAAAGTCTCGCATTGAAAAGTAATTATCCTAATCACATATCCTCCATGATAGGTTAATCATTTTCATAAATAACCCAAAATCAACTTACTCTTAATTCATAAAATCATATAACGAAAAAGAATCAGTCAAACTAACCAGGGACTTCATGTAGTCCAGTGGTAGGCGATAAATACCAGTCGCACTTTGGTTGTGGGTTCGATTCCCGCAGCATTGTCCGACGTGACGGGTAGTCCCACGGTCTGTGTGTTGTCCTTTTTCCAAAACTATATAATTCATAAAACATTCCCCAAAATGAGATAAAATCTTCAAAGATGATCAGAACATATTTTAACATCAGGTTTATCTCATGCATTTCATTTTCAATCATAACATATAATAACCCATAATTACCTCAAAAGTAAGGATCATATAAACCCTAATGGTTACCTTAATAATTATTACCTGAATTTCCACATCGAGTTGGCCATCTCGTACATGATGCATTAGAGAACTCACCAAGGTTGGAGTGGTTGATCATGACGCCTTGATAGTTGGTTTAGAACAACCATGAGATTCTTCATTGAATCCCCCATCTCATCCAGTCTCTTAATCAGAGAACCACCACAGTTTCCTTCAAATCAATTGTCACTTTGGTTCCTACTAGATCCAGCCATTTACTAAAACCAAAAAGGTCAGTGTGAGTATATCAACAAAACCATCAAGTACCAATGAGGAATATAAACACTAAGATATACTTATTCATTCACTTTATCTAAAACTAGGACTCTTTCTGAAATCCTAACCATTACGGTAATGTCACTTATGCTTAAAGAATACCCTAACCTCTAAAGTTATCTAAACCGACCTTTGATACCAACAATAAGGCCCCAGCCTTAAACCTTACTTAATATTGAATTAAATGAGTAATTCACATTGAGGATCTTTTCAGGTTTAGAGTTTTAGAGAATTAGGACAAAACTATTACATCTCAAAAGATTACAAAGTAGTCTCTTCTACTAAATTTCCATAAAATAAAAACTCTTAAAAAGAAACATGTCTAGTTTCATGTTTTAGGTAGCATGACTTTCCCATGATCCCATCCTTGATCCTATTCGACGCTAAGTCCTGTGAAAAACAGTTCAAAAACATGGGATGAGCATAAAAACTCAGTAAGGGATACACAAAGAATAAAAACTGTTAGATTATCAAAACAAAAAGTAAACCATGTATAATTTATCAAGGTAATACTTTCCACCATTATGAAGTAGTAAAAACACTTAACTGAATAAAATATCATTACTTACCTTTTTGTAACCAAAGGATTACCACAAAACCCATAAAAAACACATAACATATATAAAGGTAACTTGGGACATAAACATAATTATGTGGAATAACCATACGGTCGACTTCCACACATATCACTTAATAGAATAGCCATCCAGCCAATTTCCATACATAATTAATGGAATAGCCATACGGCCGACTTCCATACCCAATGCATTGGAGGTTATAACGTAACCACCTGTCCTGGTATTCACGGCACCACCCGTCATATGGTTTATAACGTAACCACCCGTTAAAATGTCCAAGTACCAATATAAAATCATAAAACATAAAACCAATATAAAGGAATGATAACATTTCCACATTTCAATCACAATATATCATAAATATATTGACATAATAGAATCCTTTTTCAAAACCATTTTCAATACCAAAATACATAAAAGAGTATATGGTATTTATTTTATTCTAAAAACATTATGTCTTGTTGAGAAAGCGAAAGACCAAATAATACTCGCGGTGGCGGAAAAGGTCGTTGTCGCCGCGTACGTTAAAAGAAACATTCCTTTTTGTCGTTTTGTAAAATGCTTCGTAGAAAAGGATTCCTTTTGTTTAAATGTAAAAGTCAAAGGGGTTTATACACCACATAAAAGAAAGTTGTGTATAAAACAAAATATGTCTCAATGAAAGGATATTGGGACGAAGTCCCTTACAAAGACGATATCCTTGGTTTAAAGATAAATCAATTACATAATTATGTGTGACAAACGAATACACCAAATATAAGTGGATATTAAGTGTAAAATAATCAAAGGTCATTCACACATATTCAAAGGATGACATATTCAATAACAACATGTTGAACCCAAAGAAATCGAAATTGGGTACAAAGTTCCCTTGACAGCCTAACGGCGTCACATCAAAATGAGTTGATGAGAGATTAAAAAAAAGGGTATCTCATCACATGGACATAAAATTTACATCAATAAGGATATATGAGAACATATCCCAATATAAAAATATGTAAATTAAAAGACCCAACAAAATAAGTCTTTTAAAAAGAGGAGGGTGAAACGTTCCCTTACCAACTTGGGTAACTTTCAAAAAGTACACCCCATTGAAGAAGTGTCATAAAATGAATATGTAAATACCCATAAATGGAATTCTATTCCAAAAGGAGTGTAATAGTGGGCAGTACATAAACCACTCAATGGAAATTGTGGCAAATGTAGCATAAATCTCCTGGGAATAAAAGTGAGATGAAAAATCCCTTACGAAAACTCGGCACCCTAACGGCGCCACATAAAACTTCCGAATATGGATTGATGAGATAAAATAGGGTATCTCATCAAATTACAATAAAATTTACAGCAAGAGGAATATAAAAGAACATCCCCCAACATTACAAAGAAGATCCTAAGAAAAGTGACATAAAGGAGAGTACTTAAAAAGAAAGAGAGAGGTTAGATCTCTTACGAATGTTCGGAAGCCTAACGGCGCCACTCAAAACTTCCAAAATGGATTGATGAGAGAGAATAGGGTCTCTCATAACATGAACATAAAAATTACAGTAATATTACTATAAAATAACATCCCAATATCAATAAAGATGAGCTTTAAAAGGAATGACATAAAAGAGTGTACTTAAAAAGAAAGAGAGTTGTAGGATCCCTTACATCGGGTCCGACTTGACTCGATCATTCTTTAACGTCCTGAATAATAAACTTGAGTTAATTTCTATTTGCTTAATAACCTTTTTCATGATCATTATTCCTTTTATATCACTTATTTCCATGTTATAAACAATATGTAATCATTTAAGTTAATAATGTTTGTTTTGTCGATATTTAGTTCTTAAGTCGAAAGTGGACTTCTTACAATTACATGTTGTTCGTGTGGTCAAAGGTTCTTTATATCCAGAATGACATTCCTGATTTGGATATCATATATATCATTTATATCCAGCATATACATGTATTTATAATATTACATAATCATTTAGAGGTAAGAAATGAAATGCACCATTCTTGGAGACGGTAAGCCGTACGTACGCATGAACGCTACTTTCATTTCTTTCTCATATTAAATGAATTAAATTTAAATGAGAGGTATGTATATTTTAATTCCAGAATAATATTCTTCATTTAGATGTATCATTCATTATATATATCCATTATATAAAAATACTTTTAATAGTACATTACATTTGGGTATAAGAAATGAAATGCACCGTTCATGGAGACGGTAAGCCGTACATACGCATGAACGCTACTTTCATTTCTATATCATACTTTAATGGAATGAAATAATAATTATATAGAGGAATATTATAATTCCAGTATAACATCATATATAATAACTTTAAATCCAACCTTTACACGTCCCACATATGGCATTAACGAATCACATCACTTTGAGGGGGCGGTAGTCCGCACTTCCTTAAATGAAGATATCATGTTTACCCATAATGGAAACCATAAAGGTATGCCCAAAATGAAAAATAAAGAAGCTTATAGAAAAAAATAAACATATTATATATCATATATAAAAATAGTGACATCATAATGGCCACCCTTGAAGGTGTTAAATGAGTATTGAACAATCATCGTTTCGGGAGGCAGAATTTCACCATCCACGGAAACCGTATGTTCTTTAACCATTAGATATAGTTGTGTGAGAGTTTAGCTCGAATAAATCTTATAACAACATCCTAGTATATTGAAGATACTGGTGCTGTTACAAAAGAAGTAAATAAAAAAGATTTTAGAGGGTTGGAGAAGCAAAATAAAACAACTGAACAAGAGAGAATGAATTACCTTTAAAAGTGTAACTCCTTTTGATTTGAGCCTAAAGGCTTCCTTCGAAAGGATTCTGCCCAAAGGGAATCCTCTAGTATGAGGAGAGGGATGTGGGGAGAGTAAATGGGTAGGGGTTGGCCGAGCCAAAGGCTTGAGGAGTGTGTGAAATGAGGTAGAGTTGGGTGCCTTTTATAAGAGGAGAGGAGGGGCACTTTTGGAAAGTAAAGAAATATTACTTTATTTTAAAATTTGTTTCGGTTTTAAAAGGTCCCACATTGATATAATTCGTGGATAAGGTGATAAGGGTTCGAACATCACTCATCCAATTGGTTTTGGACATGTGTAGTTCATAGATTTTACATTATCTTTCCATTTTATTTAAATCTTCAAATAATGATTTCATCGCTGCATCATTATTATGTCATAAATAATTTAATTTATTTAATGTCAAAAAATTATAAAAAAAATACTATGATGTAGCAAATATTTTTAGCTTTCCAATGACTATTTATAATCAAAAATCATATCTTTATAACCCCATGTAAAAATTGTTTTCGTAAAACATATTATGTTTGTGTCATTTTTACTTTTACATTAAATAAAAAGTTATTTATGTCATTTCCCAACCAAAGTGTCTCCATGGGGTCCCCAAGTTGACCCATGGCTTGTATTGGTCGGCCATGAAACAACCAATGAGGGTATAACATGTTTCAAGCTCATCTTATTTTATTAAAGTATTATTTTTACCTTAAACTACACTAATTACCACTAATCGCGATTAAGAACTTAATAAGTTACTATTCACCAAAAAATTATTATAATCTCATTGAACCACATTTTACTTCTTAATGACAACCATGAATGTCGGATTTTTGAAATTCAAAACACAATGATGGCAAAATTTCATTTAAACGGAAAATCAGTCTTTATAAGTACCACTTAGTGGTTTCACTATTCATCAAAAATTGAAGTTTTTCAGAAAATTACCAAAAATTCACCCTAAGCTATATTTGATATTCCGAATTCAAAAATGAAGTCTATTTTAAAAAATTGAAAAAATATAAGTCACAGTAATTAATTTAATAATTAATTACCGCTGTCAGAGCAAATAGCATGTTTTTATAAAACAATAAGTATCAAAAGATTGGCACCAGTTTAAGTCTAATTTCAAAGTGAAATTGATTCCAATGACCACCATTGGATTAAATGGTAAAAATATATTCAGATTACAAATTAAGACCAATTCAAAATACAATCTAATCATATAAATAAATTATATTAAAAAGAGGTTTTGAATTTAAAATACAACATTTTACACTATTCATTAAAAAATGAACTTTATCAGAAAGATACCAAAAATTTACACAAAGTAAATTTTGATGTCCTGATTCTCAAGAAGAGTTTTATTTGGTCCAATAGAATGTATAATAGTGAACAAAACTATATTTAATGATTGTTCAACATCAAAAGGTGATAAGTGAACTTTTAGTGAAAACTAGGGCATATACGCCTAAAATTGAATTCTTTCCGTATTTTAAGCCATTATATTTTATTGGATAAATGTAAAAACATTTGAAAACATATATAATCATATTTTAGTTATTTATATCCATTCCCACCAATACAACGGCTACATGTTAACTACCATTTAAAATAATATTATTTTATTATTAGGGTGCAACGTAAGATTTCCATGAAACTCGTTGTTGCGTATTGGGTACGCCATCGAGCATAGCATCCCCTTTAAAGTAGTATTAATATTTTATTCACAAATTTGGATAAATAAGAAAATGTCATATTCTTTATTTACCTGGGGTGTTACATTAGGTCTCCTCATATTATGAAAAAGAACTATGCCTAAAACCATCGAAGGGACATGGAATATGATTTTGTTGATAAAGCCTTTCTTAGAATCTAACCTTGGAAGAGATTCATGAGGTTTGGGAAGAAATGGAATCTCAACACTGGGTATATTTGCCAATATGAAATCCTTTATCATGAAGAATCAATTTCTTATCATCCTGCACTTCCCACAAATATGGTACTTGATCTTGATGCATCCACGTATTCCTTAAAAAGAAGTACATACCTGACCCTTCACATGTACTACATCCATAGGTGGTGCAATTGGAACATGAACACTATTATGAAGAGCTGATGATGGGGATATTAGATCATGGAGACAAGGTTATATGCAACAAAACAACCCACCTAGTTATGTTATTGTAGAGGAACAACAAATGAGAATAAGCCACATGGGAACCTGAGGAGTTTATGAGGCATAAGTACCCTCACTTTTTCTCTTTAGAGGTTACGAGTTAAAATTTCATGGAAAACATTTCTCAAGGGGGAATAATGTAATGACCCAGAAATTTGAATAATTTTTGTTTCCTAATTTTGTATGTTTTTTTTTCATACTCCAAAAAATTATATCATTTACATAATTAAGTGAGAATAATTAAAATGAGACCATTAGTTTTTGAAATTATATGATATTTGGTGAATATGACTATTAGAAACTATAATCTTAATGTTATGATTATGGTTTATAAATACAAATGATTATGGTTAATTAATAAAAAAATATTTGATGTCCTCATCAAGTAGAATCAGGTCGTATGAAGACCATCTTTCAGTGTTTGGGAAGGATGTAGCATTATTGGGCTTTTCTATTGACCCATCCCAAACTGAACCCCAACAAGTTATACATGAATGAAATCAATAATGGGAGAAGTTAAAGATGAAATAAATCATCACTCAGGAAATTTTGTTTAAGCTGTCCCAATATTATATCACCATAGAACACCATACTCATAGGTCTTACAAAGGTGTCATAAAGGGCTATGTAATGAGGCCTTAGTTACATTGTGTAATCCTTTTGTACAAATAATCTTTTTATTTCGTATTATGGTAAATTTTATGAAATTAAAATGTCAAAAAAATATAGGATGAATTCATAGATGTTACATATTGTTAGTGAATTTTGGAAAATGAGTATTTTAAAATATTTTTTGATACGTTAATTAATTAATAATGTGAACTGATTTTCAAAAAAATGGTCTTCTACAATTGTTATTAGTAAGAAATTTAGAGTCTAATAAGATCAAAATAATTTTTTAAATAGTAAATTATGAATAATAATATTACCCTTATGAACAGTTATGTGGCCAATGTAATAGTAACATCAATTATGATAGTATAAATATAATATAGGCATCATTTTTAGTAATGTGATATGATAGCATATGGTAAAAAATAGTTCAGAAGTTATTTTTTATGTATTAGTATTTTTTTGTTTAAAACGTTCTTTTTACATAAAATATAAATATCTGAAAATTAAAAAATTTAGTAAATAAAATGGGGTTTTATTTAATATTTTAGATAATCGATATTAGGTTTGGGTAAATTTAAGATATTTTTAGAAAATATTTTTTTCGGTGATTTATAAAAATACAGTTTTGTGTTTTAGTGTGTTTAATGAGATCATTAATGATTTGAGCATTATGAAATAATTCTCATAGATTTTTGTATAGTAATATATGTTATGAGGAGTCCCATTTGGCCATAATATGTTCATATACAATGGGAAAGCCCATGGTTTGAAAATACCACTAATGAGGTGTCCCTCAAAAATGAAAAAAATATTCCCTCACTTTTGCTACAAATACCAACCCATTGCTACATTACATTAATTCCTAATTCCACCTTAATAATACTTTGGACTTTTTACCATTTGTTGAGTCATCCCAAGGTTCCCTCAAGCCCCCCATGGTCCCAATATTCATGTTTTTGACATTACTCTTCAATGTAATAGAACAGTTCACCATCATATTTTAGTCAAGGACTTCTCATATGTTAAGTATTTTAAATTAAATTTTTCATATGTTGGGATATATTCGTATATATCATTATTTCTATAAAATTTATTTTAATGTGATGAGAGACAATTTTTTCTCTCCTAAATACTTTTTTTGAAATATTAACTGACGTCGTTAGGCTGCCTAATTTTCTTAAAAGAAATCACATCTTCTCTTTTCTTTCAGGTTTCCTTTTAATGAGATATGTCATTAAAATATCTATACAATGATATTATTTCTTTTTTACTCAATATTTATACAGCAATATCAATTCTTTATGAGTGTGTGACCCTTGTTCTCTCTCTTTTTAATGTTCTCTAAAACAATATTGTATAGGCGTTATGCTATAGAATCTTCATCTAAAAATGTCTCTCTTTCTCAAGAAATTCATCATTTTATTTATTTAAATTTCGAAACCTATTTCATTCATAGTTTTAATCATCAATAAAAAGGTTATATTTCATTTTGAAATTTACATACACAAAACTCATAATCCCTTTCTATGGGTTATAACTGACATAATGATCTTGTTTTTATGAACTTTTAAAACATCATGATTTTGAAATGAAACCCATTTATTTTATTATTTTTGGTTAATTTATGAAATGTTTGATTATGATATATGTGGATCAAATTAAAATAACGATATATTAAAGTTCTACCTTATTGATCTTCAATTCATTGGGTGATGAATTTAATCAATAAAGATAAAATGTTTTATTATACCTTGGTGAATAACGTTGGTAATTTTTAAGAAACCTTGGGGATGGAACCTGGTGATCTATAAATTAATATCTAAATGAATTTTTTTAGCCATATTTCAATGTATGATTCATTTAATTATTATTATAATATTCCTATTCTTTTGTTTCTCATGTCTTTATATTTTTCAATATGATTTTTTGATATGGATAGTAAACAAATTCCCTTATCTACCCTTATAGGGGCTTATGGTCACCCTTACCACTAATGCATGTATCCAGGATTTGAGATATACTAATTGTACTTAGGATGAAACTATTATTAAGAATTACATGTGGATTAGAATAATGTTTTATGTTTTCGTCTTTTAGGCCCCTAATTTCAATGAAACTAGACTTTAAATATCCTCTATTTGTAAAATGTATTGAAAATTTATATAATAAAAAAGTTGGATTCCATAATGAATATCAGGTCAATTACAAAAATATATATATAAGGAACTAATTGATATAGTATATACCATATAAATTAATTTTTCAAATCTCATATTGAACAACATGGTGGTTTATATAGATCATACAACACTGAAATCTATACTGAGTAAAAATGCTTCCAAACCAAGTATTGTATTGTGGATCCTAATTCGAAGAGATTTTAATATAGTTATAAAAGATATAAATGGAACTGGTAACAGCAATGATGATCACTTTTCTATAATCACACTAACCAATATTTTGGACGATGACAATCAATTCATTAAGGTTGACTTCCCTAATGATTCATTTTTCAAATAAATATATATGAGCTCATGTGTTTTTATTATATTGAAATTTTTATTCACACATGAAAACCCTACCAACACTACTCCATTAATCAAAGTAAAAATATTTTCCTCGATATATTTGGATGATCCACTACTATTAAATCATGTTTTTATGTCTTAATGAGATGCTGCATAATAGAAGATTAAAGTCAAAGTGTGATCTACATGTTTCATATGACGCCAGCTAGAGGCCTTTATGGTCCTAGATGTCACCAAAAATCATTTTGAGTATATTATTCTATCTATCACTCCATCATGATCAATGTAAAACCATTCAGAACTATTATATGTCCAAATGATCTTGAACCACATCGAAAATAAATGGAATACTGCAAAATTCATTAAAAGAAGTAAAAATATTCATATGGGGTATTGATTATATGGAAACATTAATGAACAATCATGGTAAATTATATATAATGATTAACAAGGAATATTTCTCAATGTGTGAAAATGATCAGGCTACCAGTCATGACTCAAATAAATGGTCATGAATTTATAATGAAAAATATTTATTGATATTCAGATTAATCTAATTAATCATTAGTGAGTAGGGAACACATCTTCACAATAATTCGGTGATTATAATTCTCAAAAATAGTGGAATATAATATAATACTTGAAATTAGTAGAACCATAAAAAACATGATAGGTTAAATTTTCTAATAGGGTGTTTAAAAACATTTCTGAGAAGATAGTGAATACAAGTAGAATTTAATGGATTATTAAATATGATGGAAAAAATTGGGAGTATCACACAACATAAGAGATATCAAATAGAACTTCTTAGTTTAAATTTCTATTGGTAAATCATTATCGCATACTAGTGGAATGGAAACATATCTCTTACTAGTTCAAACAAACAACACGGATGCTCTGAAATTCATGGAATTCATAATGTTGTAAATTGATAAAATGGAAATGATAAGAGATAACACATATGAAAATGTTCCAGTATATAATGAAAATAATATTAAATGTAATGACCAAAGAGTATTGTTTCTAATCATAAAACAATGAGTTAATGTTATACAATTCAATTAAAAATTGAAATTATTCCATTGAAATGTGAAATAATGATAGTGGGTTCCTTTATAGTCATTAATTTTTTACAATTACTGGGACATAAAAATTAAATAATGAAAAAAATCACTATTTAAGGTTAATAGAAAAAGGAAAAATAATTTACCATCAACAATTTCGTAAGACAAATACACATATCATAAAATTTATATGAATCAAAGAATTTCTAGATCCCTATGTTAAATGTAGTTCTAACTAAGAGGTAATCGAGAATATCTATTGAGGGTGTGTTTAGACTTAATGAACAATTATTGATTAAAGAATAATAGGACACATATCCTTTAACAAATAAGGAATTAAAATTCATTTCCAAATAATGTATAAATCTCATGATTTGAAAATGACTGGATTTAGTGAATTAAGAAAGCCCGAGTATTACATTTCATGTACAACACACACAATGTAAAAATATCTGGATGGTTTTAAAATCCAAGAACACTTGTTTCATGCCATGAACTCCCCTCCTCTGGTCAAGAACACTCATTCATCTCCCAAACACAGTTATGATGCCCTCTATGAATCATAGGTTCTCATCCATCCTCCTCCATCTTAAACATTCCCTGATTCTCCATCCTCCCAACTCCCTTCCCCATCTCATTATTCTCTATTCGAAAATGTTTGAAACCCCAAACATCACAACTTCATCCTCCATAAATTCACTAGTGGATGAAAATCCTCTTCCACCCAAGGGAAAAGTGCAAGATACACCTCTACTAACTATTAAGTATTCCATTCCTCTATCCGCTTCAGCTTCTATAATCTCCAAAATCTTAGAGGAGTAACATTCTACTTTTATTTTTTCATAGGCACTACCCAATTCCCACACCAAAAAACAGCCCTTCATTTCTCAAAACCTGATTTTCATGATAGGGTTTTCCACCAATTTTCTAAGCCTATGAGGACATGAAATTCCATATAACTAAGATCGTTTGATAAGATATTGATTCTTTGGGAGATATTGGACATCATTGGATAGATTTACCTCTCCACTATTCCCTAGGATCATAAAGAGATAAATCATTAGTTTTTATTAGAATTAATAGGCACCATCATTATATCCATAAAAAATTATACCATCAATCTGTAAAAAAAGAATTTTGAGTACACCCTTTAATAATTTGATGTTACACTCGACATCTACTCAGAATTGTTTTTGGATTCCCTAATTTTTTCATCCCTGAAGATAATGCCAGAAAAGTTATATTCAGCATGATATTGGGAGTAGGTCAGCAGGGATACCCCTAGTTTAATGTTCCACACATTATTAGGATTACACTATTATGGGTTTTCACCTTACATATCATGCATCAGGCTATGGACAATGTCCAAATGGCCCAATAAGATTCACATGGGTAAATTAGTCAGATTGAGCACATTAGAATTGCCTCAACCATGGGTTCCCCTATAATTAATATGGTTAGACATTTCAACTCATATTACTAAAAGCATGTATGTTGGTCTTGTGTCACTATGATGGGATGAATCTTAATTACCAATCTCACTTAATATCTCAACACCTTTGATTCCACTCGGCCTTATTCTTTGATTGGTCAGATGGAGCCCAACAATCATATCATGCTCCATAATATTGTATTAATAAGAAAAATTAAGGGTTGGTACAAATGGGTGTTGCAGTAAAAAAAATATTATTAATGAGGTACCCGCCAATTGAGTCCCATCACTAGACTCACCTTCCCAATCCGCAACACCCATCCCACTAACTACCATTTCTGTTATTGCTTTCTCTTTCACAACTTCATCTCCTTCACCTACAACCATATCATCCCATCCCTATAATTTTACAACCACAACACCTCCCCCAGCAACATATTTACCATTCCCACCACTACACACTAACATATCGCAAATTCTTTAATCTATTCTATTGATATATAGGTAGATATGTCATGTTATTAGAATCCCACTCACCGAACCATCCTAGTTCAATACCCCTCATCCCCAACTAGGACCATCATATTTACTCCAATATAAACCTACTAATAATGATTATATATCTAAAAATTAACATTATACTTCCCTTGAAACCTACCTCCCAGGATCATAGTACACGCTTCGAGGATGGAGTTCAGAGTGGATTAGGGATTATAGGGTTGGGGCACAATCCTTTATTTTGAAACTAAGGATCTTCAAATTGACCCAACTATGATATGTATTTCCTTAATATGGATGGGAACATCACACCCTCCTTCTCCAACTAAGTCTTCTTCTATTAATAAAACACCTACTTTGGTGTTTTATTATTCTACCACCACCTCAATAAATACTATTGATTTTGTTATCCAGATCTAATGACCTTTTGTTCAATAGTGGACTTCAAATTCAACTAGTGAAATATCATACCCTACATTTTATTTATGACTTTGTACCCCTCCACTGGTTTTCTATGTATGGGTGTCTACATTTCATTATATCCTTTTCTTAAAGTTACATTGATAATTAATTTATCAAATATATTGAAGGGATAAATTTTTTTTATATGACATGGCTCATTTATCACCTACTTTTTTCATGCATCCATCTTAACCATTTCTAGCTATAATTAGTCCTTGAATTTCTTTGATTAGAAGCCATTTTCACGGTATTATATCCCACATTAGATATATCAGCATCTAGTTGAGCTACAACACCATGTTGGGGAGGTATAATTCTAAATTCATCCCCAGAAGTATACCCCACTGCAACATACATGAAAACTAATATTTCCAAATTAGATTTGTGTTAACCAATTTGTTGGCATTAACTCCACTAATAATTCCTATCATCTTGATGACACTACAACCACTTCCTAAAAGTTAGAATATGACCTCTATATAGATGAGAAGCACCAACTGAATATTTTTTCTATTCATATTTTTGATTATATCATTTTTAGTAATTTTTTTTATGGAAAACCATATTTTATGTTTCCCTTATTTTAGTTGCCTACTTTACATATTTTTTAATTTTTTATGATTTTTTGTTCATTGGTAATCAAAAAATTAATTATAGTTAATCCAACATATATAAGAGTATCATTCTATCATTAATGGGTAGAAACCTACCCATTATTCTACTTACAATTTTATTATTACCCATGTACCAATGGTTTATATAGTACATGATTTTTTTAAATTATAATTGTAGGAATAAAAATCTAATATAATAAAAAACAAAATTACCCATGTCATGACTTTAATTTTAGGGTGATCTCAATTCACTCAATTCAATTAATACTTTCCATTCCATTTATATCTATACAATACTATATATCTCCCCCACATCACTTTCTATAATTGTGAAAACACTAAATAATTTTTTGTTTAAGGGATTCATTATTGAGCTTCATCAGGGATAAACACGGATAATTGTCCGTTTTCACTAGTATAGTTGATATTTCTCTTTGAAATTACCCACTAAACTAAAAATATGATGTAACCCATTTAAATGAAAGACAGTTTTAGGTTTCATATTACTATAAATGATTTTTTTACCTGCAAAGATTTTTAGAATGATTACTGAGTTCAATAAATTAATTCTAATTTTGGATTCAAAAAATTTATTTTGTTTACTTATTAATCAATACTGGGCCTTGACTAATTTCAAGTTATTTTACAAAAACTTATTAAAGAGATGAATTATAGGAAAACATTTTCATTATATTTTCTAAAAATATTTTGTGAGATATTCTTGGGGAATTTGAGCCTATCTGGATATACAATGAAATTTTATTGATGGTATTATAGAGAACATTAACTGATAAAATGATTAAATATGTATTAAATATAATAGTATTCATGATACCAACATATACATATATCATTTGTTATCTTTTAGTTTCCATGAATATCCCAAATAGGATGTATTTATTTCAAGGCTCTTATCGCTTCAAGCCCTACACATGGTATGATGTATGATTGTATTTTGTATAAATCTCAAGGATTTTTCACTACTAATGGACATGTGATGTTATTAATGAGGAGACATAAGGTTGATTCATCACCATATTTATATGAAATGGTTCATGATCAATTTTTAAATTTTATATTTATACTGTTTTCATATTGAAAATATCACAATTTGTGGATTATTAGGATACCAAAAATAACCATTACACGACTGATGAATATTTTGATGGATCATATGTGGAAATGTGATAGATATTGAATCTTTCTTGGACATGAATATTGAAAAACATATCTAATAAATAAGAAAAAGTTATAGGAAAAAATCTTAATGAATTCATTACATATTAATGGAAAATGTGTTATTTCAATAGAGAATTAAAACATTTTTTCTCAGATGACTTACATCATTAAAATATTCATTATTATCACATCATGCATTATAAATTAATAATTTCCATTATTTTCATAATTTTTTTTACATTTTCCCTAAAATACCTCTCCCCTAGAGATATTTGAACCATATTGATAATTACCTAATGATTAATGTTGTATTTTTCTTTATAAAGTGTATATATTATAACCAATAAAATTATATGTTTTGGAACTTGTATTTAGGGTTTGAGTATTACTATTTCATTATTTTACCTTAAATTATTAAAGAACATTCACTGTGTGTTATATTTTAAAAAGGGTATCGTATATGAGGAAAAATTATGCAATATTAATTAATAGGGGAAAGACTAAAAAAAATGTAACTATAGGGCATGACTGATTTTCTTGATAGGATTAATTCTGAAGGACAATATTTATCAAATATTAATTTTTTATACTTTTTCTGTTGTGAATGTTTCATGTTTAATAGATTTTTTACTTTTTAGTAACTATTGAAATTCTCTTTTATTTTGCAAAATAATTTTTAAAGTGTAGGAAATTTAATAATTATAATTTTTGTATAAATATTTTATAGAATTTTTTAATGGTTTAAAAACTTTATATTTCATAATTCATTGGGTTTTTTCTTTTATAGATTAATTAAGAATTAAGTAATGATTGTAAAAATTTTACTAAAAATGAAAAATAGGTTTTACACACCATTAATGGATTTCATGACATGTATAACTCATTCACAGCATCACTAAGGGTCAAAGGATAAATAAGGAATAGTTATATGCAACGAATTCCATTCAAAATGTGTAAATAAATTACACATAATAATACAATTAGAATAATTATCCTACATAATTTATATAATGTAAAGGAAGTACGAGATGCGGATCACATACATAAAGTGAAGTATTTACATGTCATGAAATTTTAATGATATCATTCCATCAAATATATAGGTCATTGATTTCACAATATACAATATTACCTTAAAGAGATTTTGGATCTGAATTACATGTTTTTAAAACTGGATATATGTCATATACATGTAGAGAAAGAATCCACGTAATTCAATTAAAATATTTTAATGCATTAAATGATGTGTACATCATGATCAAACAAATATTTTAGTGCTACAATCATATACATGGACCTAGGGACACTAATTTCTCTTTAATTTAATTTCCCATTTAATAAAAGTTTCTATTAAAAATACAACATTTGTCCAATATTTGTCCAATTTTGTCAAATAATCTATTATTACATTATAGTCTACACTTGGGGCCTAATCATGATCATTCTATCCACATTTCAATTTTAATACTCCAAGGATTTGAAATTATATTTTGTATTGATTTCATAAAACACTAGTAATCTAAAAAAACACTTATTATAACTGTTTCAATTAATATATTTTTTCCATTCTATGATTTGAATTTCATAAAACATACACACACAGTTCATTTCACAAAGATATTTAGATTATGATACAAAAAACATAATTTTTTCTGTGAATAGTAACATACCCTTGTGAATAGTAGTATTGCCCTTATAAATAGTGAAGAATATCATTATTTTATTATCTTATGGTTATAAGATAATGAGATCCTGAATAATTATTAAAGGGGCTAAAAAAATTAGTGTTAAAAATTTTATTTCTAGAAAAAAAATATTTTTTAAAATTAAATTAATCATACTGAGAAAATTATTTTTACTAAGTGGAGTTAATTTTTGTAATCTACATGTTGAAAAATGTTCTAGGTGAATTTTTGGTATTTTTATGAAATGCATGATTTTTTTGTGAATATTGAAATTCATAAATTTATTAGATATGTTAAATAAATTAATTTCTACGTCATGCTTGAGTCATCGATGGTGTAAATGACCATTGGTCCGAACTCACATGTACTTATCGCTGTTTTGGGTTAAAAGAATCAAAATTGTTGGTTGTATTTGGAAGAACAATAAAATAATTATTCAAATAGTTGGAAAAACCTCATATCCTCCACTAACACCCCCACACTCAATATTGTATTCGCTCCTCTCATGCTTTGTATATTGTCTAAATTCTGCTCAAATATCCTCTCTGGCTCCTTCCCCCTGTCCAACATCTCTTGGTCTAAAAAAACCCCAAACTGATCCCCTATAGAGGAACTCCAGGGGGATTACATCAAGAGGTCAATTCCAATTTTCATTTCATTAATTTCAAGTTCCGTTGATTTTCTTCATTCCTCAAGAAAATTGTTCTAAATTTTATGGTGAATCCAATACATTACATGTATTGTAATTTGTTTATGATAAATGAAGAATTGTTCATCATCAATCATTTCCAATTCTTTTATACTAGAAAAGAAAACACCATCTGATATGTGTTAATATCACATTCAAAGACGACATGTTTTCAATTTATATTACCATAATAAATTTTGGTAATGATACCATTTTAATGGTAGAAAAAAACTATAATATATTAATTATAAATTATTTATGGTTCTAGAATACTTTATTATAGATGATATTATTTAATAAATAAAAATTAGTTTTTGCGAAAAAACTACCAATTAAGACAAAAAATTGTCTTTAATGTTTTATAGAATGATTCATCTTCTGTCTCAATAACGAAATGAATTTTATAACCATGTAATCTTTTTTTTGTCTTATAACATTATAATATTATTCGTTATAAACATTCTCATTCTATATGTTTTTCCATACATGAATATAAGTATACCGATCATGACAACCAAGGAAAAAATGCTCCAAATATATATGGGATTGAATATCTCTACCATAAAAAGTCCATGAATGAACATAATAATGTTATAAAAATTAAATTAAATTTTTAGGTTGTTCTGGATATATTTATTTGTGAACCTAAATTTTATTATTCAAGCCATTAAGATCAATGATTGAAAACCATGGGACTTAATGTAAGTGTTTTCTACCAGAACCTCCATTTTCATTTGGGATACTATTATTCTATAAATACATCAAATAAAATACTATTTATTTATATATAATACTCATAAACACTAGGGGAATGTTCTAAATTTGTGTACCAATAAGAATCATACAATCTTTTATTGGGAGTTATTTGTTTTAAAATGATTCTTCATGAAATTTCATCCTCAAATACTAGCGTGATTTATGTGATTAATGGGCACTCTATAATATGTATTTAGAAACCGTTATAATTATAAAATCTCATATCCTATTATGAAAATAATATCTTATTTAAATTTTAGTATTATACAATTATTTCATCAAAATAACTCTTGTTTTCAATGTAAAAGAGTATTTGTCTCAAGAATTACTCAACTATTTGATAAGAGTATCCTCATCATTTTCAACACTCATATTGATTCATAGTTATTATTGGGAATAATATTTAATGATATCATCTAGGATATTTAATTTAATGGTTTATGATTATTTTGACTATCAGTGTTATATTATAAAACCATTCAACAATTTATGCTGAATGGTTATTATTTATGCTTAATATTCAGGGAAATTTATCTACATTTCATATGTTAGTTTGAATATGAATGTATATATTCTTTATGTTTATCACCAGTCATAGTAGTAATTAATTTGACATAGTAAGTGATGGGTGGGGGCAACTATATCCCCTTCATGCATTGGTATGTCTAATGAGAGATATAGATATGGACTCGGTTGAGGCCTTGAAAATTGTTTTAAATATGGTTTTGGTCAAGATGTTAATAATTTTTAGATGCCTTGGTCGAGGCCTTGATGGTATATTTTAGAATGTCCGACATATTATTTTCTCTCATTAGGAAGATTGAAATGCATATTTCATGTGGTTATTCAACTATTAGAATACCCATGAATATGTTTTAATATGGAAGTGTTTACTCAGCTCATATTCCTTCCATAATTTGTTCATGTTTATTATTATTAACAGCTTCTGTTTTCAATTATTCACCATGCCTAATGTTTATGTTTATTACGTATTCAACTATATTTTTACCCTTACTGATCATCTAATCTTACCCCTTATTATATTTGACTTTTCCATGAAAATAAAGAGGTATATAATGATTGACATGAAATGATAATATTAGAGTTGTGTATGTTCCCAATTGTAATTTTATGTTGTTTTTAATTCCATGTTGTAATGTTGAACTTATATTTGTATCTTGATTTCCAAAATCTACTATACTATTTGATCATTTAAGACACAAATTTTTTGTAATAATGGTAATGATATGTTTTAAGGATCCATCTCTGGGAAACTGGGTTCAGGTCCCTATAGTTGTTAGGAATGAGATTATAGAAGAAAACAAGAACTAGATTTAGAGAATGTACATTATAGGAAAAAACACAAAGATTTTATTTTAGGATAAAATTATGAGAACGTACTGAAATTTTGTTAAGGAATATATTAGGTGGATATATCTAGAAAATAAATACCTATCTTGATACTACATGGGTATGTGGTTCTATAACAGATATACCTATGAGTGACCACACTAACAAAGAGTTTCAGTCTCGAGTTGGGGTTTCCTGTTATATGATAATGAGCCTTTCTGTGCACATTGTTTGACACTCCTAGAGGATATGGAAAGGATAATTAAAATTTTCATTACAATCCATTATAAATAATTTAAATGTAAATTTTTCATCCAAGAGACAATGTTTATGATTGTGGGATTATCAATAAAAATGATTTCAATTTATGATTATACATTATGATTCATTAACTAGTGTAGTGTATGTAATTTTTTAGAAATGGGGCCTAGTGAATTGATTTCAAACCGTATGAATACTTGTATCCCTTGATGGGATGACCCTCATATTCAAGAAAATGTTATTGGATCTAAATCTACGACTGGTGTGGATAAACATATAATCATACATGGACATCTTACTCTAGTTACGAAGAACAAACTTACCCATGATAGGATAACCCTCATATATCAGGATACACTGATCAATGATAATCAGTAATTCAAAATATGGAAGAAGAAGAAATATAAATCATGGAATTCAGTGAATTTATTGAGACTTTCTTAGATAATTACTTTCCTCATCTACAATAAAAGGATATGGAGAAGAAATTTTTGAATATGATTAAACGGGAAGATGAAAATGTTGAAAATTATAAAGCTAACTTCACAAGGTTATAATTGAATATTGTGGAATATATATATATATATAATCCAAGGAGAAATATTAATATTTTGTTTAATATCATAAAGCCAATCTTTTGATGGGTACTGGTCTACCATTCATTATCATCATATGAAGACATTGTTTCATATTCTATCATGATGTAAAATGATATCTCTAAGTGTTATAAATTGAGAATAAAGAATGAGAAGAAGATTTATGCTAAAAACCATGGAAATGGAAATATGGAAATAGGGAATAAGGGAAGATTTTACTTTCAACCCTCTGATAATTGTAGAAGGAAACACTGTAGTTCCTATTTAAATTAATATGGTTGTTCTATATGTATGGATAGACAGGACATAATACTTATGATTTTAATAGAATAAAATAAGATAGTAATGTTGAAATTCTATAATTGTCAGGAGAAGGGATACTATTCAAATGATTGATCAAAGCAATAAGAAAATGTGCCTCAAGAAAGGCCAAGGGAGCATGGACAAGATTTTTGTAGTCACAACCACTGATATTGATATTCCTAATGAAATGGTGGAACGTAATTTAATAATTTACTAAAACATAAAGAATGATTTATTTGATTTTGGATCATCTCATTGCTTCATATCAAACCATTTTTCCATGAAAATTTGATAATTACAAATTGATTTAATAAGGGACTTATCAGTCAAAAATCCTAAGGGATGTTTTATTACAGAAAATATTTGTCAGTAATTCCCCATTATGGTATATAAAAATTAATTATATAATTATTTTATTATCATAAACACAATTGAAAATGATTTAATCAATTGTATGGATTGGATTTTGAATCATGATGTGAAAATTTATTAATAAAAGAAGGAGGTTACAATTTTTTTAGGAGAGAATAAACATCACCATCTGATTCTTATCTAGATCCACCCCCAGAATAACTAATGAATGAAATTATTGGGAAGGATGATAAATCCATATATATGAATGGGGACATGAATATTCAAATTTATGATATACCTATTGTGAAATAATATATTGATGTTTTCAAAAGTAATTACATGTACATCCTCCAGAGTGAGAATTTGAGTTCTCTATTGATTTAATTCGTAGTTCAAGCCCTATATCAAATACTCATATAGAAAAGACAATGTGGAATTGATGGAACTGAATAAAAAAAGAGAAATTGAGTGAAAAATGATTTAATATTCCTAGTGTTTATCCATTGGGATCCCTTGTTCTTTTCATTAAGAATAAAGATAGAACTATGAGATGGGTTATTGACTGTATGGAGATCAATGAGATAATAATAATGTACAAGTGTACCCTACACCAATTTGAGTATTTATTTGATCAACTTCATAGAGAGCAATATTTTTTGATGACTGAGCTTCTACCTAGATACTATCAGATACATTTGAGGAAGGGAGGTATTATAAAGATAGCATTTCGAACGATGCTTGGCCATTACGAGTTTACCAAAATTCCTTTTGGATTGACTAATGAACCATATATATTCAATGATCCATCGAATTTGTTTTTTGGGTAATATATTAATGAATTTCCATGGTATTTATTAATGATATATTTTTAAACTCCAAAACCTATAATGATATTGAAATTCACTTATTCATTATTTTATAAGTCTCTTAGAATAAATGAATTATATGGGATGTTTAGAAAGTGTGAATTTTGTCTTCAATCAGTTTCTGTTCATGGAAATATTGTCTCTAATGATGTAATATCTGTTGATCCTATGAAAAAAATATGTTGTTCATTAATGGCCTACTCCAACGAACATAACTAAGATATGTAGTTGTATTAGTTTTTTAAGTTATTAATGGAGTTTCATTCAGAACATCGACCTTTTTCCCAACACAATATCCATTATTACTCATAAAGGGGTTACGATTGTATGGAAAATATAATGTGATAATTTTTTTGATGAATTGATAATGATATTAGTTAATTCGTTGATCCGAACTCTACCATCAGGGAATGATGGGTTTGTGATCTATAGGGATGTATCAATGAAATGACTTAGTTGTATCCATATGAAAAATGATAGAGTTATTTCCTTTGCATCAATGAAGTATAAATTCATGAAAAAAACTATCCTACTCATGATCTTTAGTTTTCTATTGTGATACTTCCTTTAAAAATATTGACACACTATATCCATGGTGAAAGACATCAGATATATACAGATCAAAAGAGTTTGAAATATGACCTCCAACATAAATAACTCAACATGAGGCAAATACGATGGCTTGAAATGCTCATGGATTATGATTATTGCATATAATACCGCATAGGAAATGAAAATAAGATGGTAGATTCATTTATTAGAAAAGAGCAGGGATCCCAAAAAAATGATGAATGAATGAGATATTGTGTTTATAGATCTAGTAAATATAGATGCAAGGATTATGATTGAAGGTGAAATGTCATTAAATTTTCAATTGGTTTCCCAAACATATTTATTCAAAAGGATTAAATGTTTTCATATTGACGTAGATAACTATCAAAATAAAATAATTTTTTGTGAAATATGGGATGTTGGGTGATAGCATGTGTAAAGATGGAATTCTAAAATTTTGGAGGAGGCTATGTGTTCTAGCTATACCCGAGCTAAAAAAGTGAGTTATTGGATGATTCTCATAGCTTTAATATTTCAAAACACGCTAGTATCACTTAAGTTTATAAATATTTGATGGAACAATTCTGGTGGGACAACATGAAGCGGGAAATTTCTGATTATATGTCAAGATGTTTAGTTTTTCATAAACTAATGGATGAAAGAAAACATCCATGATGTTTCATGGAAACTTTTCCAATTACTACATGGAAATGGAATGAATTTACCATAGATATTTTCACTATAATTACCAAATCATCATGGATGAATGACGCAATATGTGTAATTGTCGATCGACTTATGAAATCTTCACATTTCCTCTATATAAAGGATTAATGTATATTATAGATCCTAGCACAACTATATATAAATTATGTTTAGATACATCATGTGGAACCTCCATAAACTATTTATATTCATGATCCATGTTTTACAGTGAAATTAGGGGAAATTATTCAGAAATATTTGGATACTGAGATTCAATTGACATCTTTTTATCACCGTCAAACTGACGTGAAATCAGTGAGGATGATCCAAACCATAGAATACATGTTGAGATCAAGATTACATGACATTAATGGTGTGTGGGATCAATATTTACCTTTACTAGAGTTTTACTACAACAATATTTTCCATTCAAGTATTCAAATCGCACTATATGAAGCATTGAATGAGAAAAGATGTTATATACCAACATGTTGGGATGATGTTGGTGAAAGGAAGCTTGTAGTCCTAGATCTTGTAAAGGAAACAAAAAAATGGTAAAGAATATCCAAATCCATATCAAGAAATATCAAAGAAAGAAAAAAGACACAATCTAGATTCAATATACTAAGGAACATGTGTTGAGGAAACTGATAACACGATTAGTAAATTTACTTTTGAAAAAAATATTAAAATTTATGAGGAAACATGGGAGCCTGAGGAGCTTATGATGAAGAACTACCCCAATATTTTTATGATGTAAAAATTTTAGAATTTTGAGGATGAATATTTTTTATGGAGGGGAAATTATAACACCCCATGGATTTGAAAATAAATTTAATATTGAATTCATAAAACATTGATTATGAAAAAAAACAGTAATTTCAACCGTGACAATAAACATAAATTTTATAATTCTGTGATCTTAATTTTGCTAAACTGATATACACGACTGTGTTCAGTATGATATTTATAGTCTAATAAGAAAAACCTAACTTTTGGTGAATAGTAACAAACCCTAATTAATATTAATATGTCCCTTATGATTAATATATACGATTATTATATTATTATCTTAAGTGTCTAAGATAATGAGATCTTGATTATGTTTTCAAGGTGATATAAAACCAATTACAGATTTAAAATTGTTATTTTTTGAATAAATTATGAATTTTTTCTAAATTAAATTAATCATATTTATAAATTATTTTTCAATAAATGGAGTTTTTTTTAAAATTCTGCACGTCAAAAAATTGTTAGCATGAATTTTGGCTATATTTATGAAAGGCATGATTTATTTTTGAATAGTGAAATTCAATAGTTTACGAAATATGCTAAATTAATTAATTTATGAAACATTCTTGAGCCCTGAATGATTTAAATGACAATTTGTTTGAACTAACATTCCCTTATTACTATTTGTTTTTTCATGTTTCATCCCTATTTTTTCATTGGTAAAAGAATAAAATATTGATAAAAATAATGGGAAAACCCTCCTCTCCTCCACCATAACCCCACCCCCCCCACTCCCTATTTTGTTTACACCTATCAAGACATATTACTTGCCTAAATACTAATAAAATATACTATGATTCTTCTTCCCCCTGTCTACCAGCCCTTGGTCTCATAAAAAGAAAAAAACCTCTCCCTTATAGAGGCTTTCAATGAAGATTACTTCAAGTATTAAATTACAGTATCTATTTCTATTATTTCAGGTTCAATTATTTAATATTTCATTCACAAAATACTTTCGTCCAAATGTTATGATGAATCTAATTCCTTAAATGTACTAAAATTTTGGTATGTTAAATGAAGAATTGTTCATCACCACTTTTCACCTTCTTTTATACTAGAAATAAAAACAACATATAATATTTGTTAATTTATCACATTCATGAACGATGGGTTTTTAATTTCGATTATAGTCTTTAATTCTAGTCATGAAACCATTTTGATAGTTGAAACAGATTATAATATATTTATTATTACCTATTTACTATTCCTCAATCTTTTTGTACACATGATATTAATTAATAAATCAAAATGATTTCATTGTTATAAAAAACCACAAATTAACCAAAACAATTGTCATTAATGTATAATATAATGAATCTTTGTCACTCACAATAACTAAAAGAATATTATAAAATTTTATTATTATTTGTTATGAGTAATAAAATACAATATTTATTCTATAAAACCATTATCATTCTACTTGTTTATTCATACATGAATATAATTAAACTGATCATGAAAAATGAGGGAGAAAATTCTCTCAAACAATGAAATTGAATTTCGTAACACATCAAAAGGCCATGAATGAACATAATAAGGTTATAATAAATCAATTTAATATAGATGAGGTTTTTTAATTATTATTTTGTGAAACTAGTTTTGATTATTCATGTCATTCTGATCAATTATGGAAAACCTTCAGGCTTCATGTTAGGGTTTTATACCTAAACCACCACTTTCATTTAGGATACTATTAATATATACTTCTGTAAATTAAATTCTTATTAATTCATATTTACTCCTATAAAATTCTTTTTTAATGTTCTATATATTTGTACAAACAATAATCATACTTTAATTTATGAGTAGTTATATTTTTTTTAATATATCATTTAAAAAAATTATGTAGGAAATACAAGCCCGATTCAAGGGATTTAAGGGCACTATATAATAATTTTTTGTAACCATTAAATTTTTATAATCTGAAAATTTGTTATAAAAAATAATATATTACAGCACTCCTGGTTTTATACAAATATTTCTCTACAATAACACTTCTTTTCAAAGAAAATGATTATTTTTATCAAGAATTACATGTTGATTTTATTAGAGTATCTTATTCTATTTAAACAACTATGTTGATTCTTAAATATTATTGGGATTATTAATAAATGGTATCATATACAATATAAAATATAATGGTTTATGATTATTTTGACTATTAATCTTCAATATTAAACCCATTCATTAATTAACTATTAATGTTTATTGTTTATGCTTTATATTTTTGGAACGATATTTACATTTCATATGTTAGTTTCAATATGAAAGTATATATTGTTTATGTGTATCCTAGTTTATATGAATAATGAAATGGACTTATTATGTGATGGGTGATTCCTTATGTATCCCCTCTATGCATCCGTAAGTCTCATGTGAAACATAGATACTGACTTGGCAGAGGCCTTGCCCATTTTTAGAAATGGTTGTGGAAGAGGCATTAATAATTTTTATATGCCATAGTCTAGGCCTTGATTTTATGTTTTATAATGTCTGGCATATGCATTTCCATAATTATGATGCTAGAAACTCATGGATCATATGTTTAATAGAAAAGTAGAATACCCATGACTATGTTTTGTTAAGGAAATATTAACTCTTCTCGTATTCCTTCCATTATGTCTTAATGTTTATTATTTTTACATCAATGTGTTTTCATTTATTTACCATGAAAAATGTTTATGATTATGATATATTCTACTATATTATTTACCGATTATGAGAATATTATCTCACTATCTCTTATGTTTCATTCTTCTTAGGATCTTAAGAGGTTTGTTATGATTGACTTTCATGTATAATATTAGAGGTTGGATGTTCTGAATGGAAGTTTTAAGTTGTTTTCATTTTACGGTTTACTATTTATCTTATGTAAGTATGTGGATTTAAAAATATACAAAATTATTTGTTCTTTCATGATACAAATTTCTTGAGATCCATCCAATGTAATTTATTAAGTCATTGAATCTAGGAAACTGCGGTTTGGAGTTTAAATATACAATCATTTGCGATAGCATTTTTTGTCTAACATCAACAACTATTCATTATTTCATTAATTATTCATCCATGTTAGTTTCTTTGATTGATCTATAATTGTTTGAAGTGAATATTTTTTAACTCTGAATTGTTTTATTATTACCCAAATCATGTTATATATGTTCCCTTAATCCTAAAAAACCATATTGTATGGCTAATCCACCTAAGGTATGGGTCGAGAGTACATGTGTACATGTTCTCAATGAATCTATAAATAGAATCTTGGTAACCTTGGGGATAGAATTTAGGTTAATAAAAAATTTAAAATATTAATACTTTATGTAGCCCTAACCATGGGGGTGTAACTGAATGAACATGACCAAATCAGAGTTGATAAAAATTTAACCATTATAAAATGACACTTTTTCCCTATAGGTTATTTTTACTACATATATTTTGTTATCTATGTTCAGAAAACATTATAGTTATAGTTTAGGTATATCCAATTAGTTTGGAAAAATCCAATTATGTTACTTTTTATGACCTTTATATCCTTATCCAATTGTATATACATTTTTAGATATATGATTATCCCTTTGACCAAACCCTGATATTTACCCTGAACACTATTCCTTTTCATAAATTTTTATCGATGATATATAATTACAAATAACCCAATATTGAAAAGTGATCATGAGGAATCCCACTATAAGGATTAAATCAATTTTTTTCCATGCTTCTAGTTATATTTTTGGGTTCAACCATACACTTCTACATTACTACACACATATAGTATAGTGTATTTTGAGATATAAATCTATAGAATTATTACACTGGGGAATTAATGAATAATATCATGTGCACAAACATCAAACAAATAATAATTTATAAATAATAAAAAAAATCTTGAATTAGGACATGAAATAATTAAATAAAAACACTTACTTGGAAAAATCATAATTCAAAATAAAATATGTCTCATTCAACTGTGGTTATCCATGAAAGAAACAGTCCCATCTCTATAGAAAAAACAAACCAAAACCCTATGTTAGAACCATTCTGAACCATGTCTGTTTCCTTTACAGTGAACTAGTGTTCTGGGAGGAAAGGAATACCACGAATGTTAGTATGAAAGGAAAGTAGCGGAGAAATAGGGTATGATATACCTTGTAATCAAATTCACATCACCAATGGATGTTCATGGATCAAGAAGAATGGGAATATAGATATCCTCCATGTATCCCAAGGTTCAACAAATGTGAATCAAGAAAAATGTAGTTGAAAACCATCTAATACAAATATAGAAAAGAAAGGGAAATTCCCAATTTTTTAACACCAACATAGGCCATGCCTTTTTTCCACATGGTATATCGAACCATGTTTCACTTTTAAAATGAACACTACCTAGTCCAAGCACCAACCACAAGGCTTATAAAAAAATTCATCATAACCGAGACACACTTTAAGCCACTCAAAAACTTTTAGGGGGCCCCAAAATATTTTTCAAACCATTTGGAAGACAATAAAAATACATCAATAAAATTAGAAGACTGGATTTTTTAGACCACACCCAGTTAGTATTACCAATGGAAGTTGACCAGGATTCTCCCAAAAGTTTCAAAAAACATTAATTTACAATCCACTACCAAAATAATTAGAAAATAATTAATGAAAATATAAGATAATACAACATAAAGAACATATTGACATAGGTGTGTCATATACATCATTTTGTACATTGGGGAACATGGGTATGTAACACCACTATAATATATTTCAGGATCTCACTCACCAAAAAATAGGATATTATATATTTAATTTTGATTTAAGATAAAAAATCAATATAAATCATCAATATCCTACATTAAATATAGCCAATCCATGTAGAAGATGATGTATTTTTTTGTGTGTAAAAACATTGAAAATCTCAACAAAATCACTACTTCCCTATAATAAACTCAAAATATATATAAAATTCCCAAAATATATATTGACAACAAACTCACACAACCAACACCAAGGGAATCTGAAGCCTCTCTAACAAAGATTCCATATCTTGTACTATTGTTGCTACAATAAAAGACTTTTTTTCTCAAAAAATAAATAAAATTTAATTTAATTTTGAATACATGATGATGATACCTATTATGAACTCTGACTCACCTTTTTATGACCCATCTAATGCAATAATTTGACCACACCCAACTCAATGACCTATCTAGGACTATTGGTGACCACCGCCACAAATATGCTCTCCTTATTGCCGATGAGGATGAGGGGTATCCCATGAATATTACCTACATTCCCTATATAATTTCTAATGAAAAATACTAAAATATCACTAAAATTACTAGCATCTAAGAAGGGGATTGACAACATACAATCCAATTAGATCAAGAAAATGTTTGATAGAACTAACACCCGACTATATAAGACATAATCTATCATGTGATATATAAATATCTTACCTCAAATCTACTATATAAAAAAACTAATAACTCTCCCATGATGTAATTTTCCATGAAAAAATCATATTATCATATCAACATCCTATGATACCTTTTCAACGTGAACAAGTCATATTAGAATTGGATCTCTATACACAATTCTTCCATTAAATGTCTCAATGTATTGTTCATATCAGGAAATAAGTTTGAAGGAATACACAAATGTAATATTATAATTGATACTGAAGTCAAAAATTCTAAAAATATCCTAGATGAGAGTAAGGATCTTCCTTGGTATTATATATTTTTAGTTTACTGATGAATATCAACAAATATATAATCACAAATATTCTCCTTTGAAATGGATAAATCCTTGTGAACACTCTAAAACAATAACCACTACATCCTAGTTTTCCCATGTGGAATAATGAATTAGAACAAAACAAAATACTCTCTCTAAACATGAATCAAGTAAAAATAAATATCTATCTCTTCAAACTAATACATGATCTATCAATTTCAAATTTATACTATATATAATTATAGTAAATTTTAAAATAACTCTCAAAATAATGATCCTCTATATTCTAACTTCAATGATATTAACTCTATAGTGATCTGCTGGAGTATCTTGTTTGACATCATCATTATGGATTTGATGTGGATGTGCACTGAGATCTATGACAATAAAAGACTTACCCATTGAGAACATGATAAGAAAAATGTGAACTATTTAATGTTTTCTAATTAATATTAATCATAATTCCTATTATCTACACAATTCAAATATATGAACAATAAATAATGATTCATGATACATACTTATGTCTCTACCATGCATGAAAAATAATTTTTTATTTTACATTACATAATCATAAGATTCTTACTTTGGATAATAAAGGTCCCTAATATTTTATATCCAAGTAGGTATCCCAATATTATATCACTTGATTTTAGGATCCCTACATTTTCCCTGCCATCAAAATAAACACTTTCAATTTCTTATCCCCAAGATTAATTATATATTCATGTCATCATATTTAATAAAAATCTATTAAGAACCCCATCCCATTGTCACCCCTCTTTGGCCCATAGTGATAATGAGTATTCCCTTTAATCCCACTCCAATAGGTCATGGGTTGGGAACTAGAACTGAGGTTATATAATAACGTAAAAATTGGAGGAATAACTATCATATCAATTTAAAGGATACGAGATAAGATCCACCAACCAAATCATTCACATAAAAAATAGTTCAACTATTTTAATACATAATTGTAATATTAGAAAATCAATTAATAATGAAAATACTAGGAACAACCCTATAAAAAATCCAACAAGGGAAACATCCATTTAACAGCTACATGATCTTGATATACTAAGATAGATCATCACACGACTACAAAAAATATAAAAAATAGTCTGTGTACATATACATAGGGTTATAATATATCTGTTCCTAATAAGAACCTTCATAAAACCTCTCATGTAAATTAAAAACAAGGTTTTGAAATCCTAGATAATAATCATATTAAAAAACTATTTACATATAAATATAGAACTAAAATCTATCCTCAGTAAAGATATATCACCAAGTAACACATAGAAATAAGTTACTCATTATAAAAAAAATAGGTAATAATTTTACCCCACATAAAATTCCCAACTAATTTTTCACTCTCATTCCAAAACACAAAATGTATTGTGAAAAAAGTCCTTCAATAAGGAATATTACCTCTGAGGACAACCTCTCAAGAAAAAATGATATAATCAGAACCTACAACCAGTTTACTCAATTATAAATCACATCTCACTATAACATAACTACTTTAAAATCAATTACAAAATGTGTGTCACATTTTATTCCTTGTTAATCAAATCAAATAAAAATACACCTTTATTAATTATAGTTTCTACAGGTGGAATACATGTATACAACCTATCTAAAAAACTCTATGTCCTATAAAAACTTTTTTTGGAAAATATAAAAGCCATCATAGCCCATGAAATCAAGGACCATATACATTTGAAAATCACATATCAAATATGCCAACCCCTGAAGTTACATCTAAATGGGGAGTTAGGAAGATGGAGTTGTTATCCATTTTTTCAATCACAAACCTCTATAATATGGGAAAATATAATACAAAAAAAATCATTTTCAGTTAGTTTTCCATCAAAATTGGTTGGTAGAGAACATGAAATAAATAAAAATATCTTTATTATAATGTCGTATAATGAAACAAATTGAAATATCAATTCCCCTGATTCATCTACTATTAAATCCCAGATAAAACATGACAAATGCATTAATATCTAAGAAACTATATTATGAATAAGAAACCAAGAATCATGATCTAATGTCATGAACCATTTCATTGAGTAATTTATCATATTAAAAACATTTCAATATCCCCACTGTAAAAACTAATTTAAATATTTTATTTTATCACACACTAATTCGTTAAAAATTCATATTTGAATTTCTAAATATCTATTCCATAATATTAGTGCATAAATTCAAATTATAAAATGTGTTTTCATTAATATATATTTTTTCTCATCATAAAAACTGAATCCCATGAGTACATTCATGATTAGTTTTCTATTATATAATACATATATTCTAGGAATCAGCCTAAAATACAATAAAGAGATACATTCATAGTTCATTAACCAATGCCACTAGGAAATCAAAAATCATAAGAAAAAACCCATTAGGGAAACAAAAAAAATCATAAATCATTAATAAAAATGGGAACGTTGTTCTCTTAACATATTCATGATTAGCGAAAAATTGGGCAACATAATTTACTAAATTTTTTTAAAACCCATCACTTAAATTATTCTATTTATTAACAAATTAACCACATCTTAATTAATTTGAAATAGGAATGCCAAAATATTACCATTAAAAATAAAACCACTACATAATATCTTATCTTTACCAGGTTTTAGAAAAAAACACAACAGTTAATTAAACCAGATATAGGTAATATGTAGAGAAAATAATATTTTTTTGGATTGAAAATTTATGATAAAAACAAGGCTATAACACTTAATAATAGAATAACGTAATAGGAATTTAAGAGATAAAAATCCTCAAGAATTTAGATTCATAGAAAAACCATTTCATTTACCATATGTAGTTACCATATTCATCGTATATTAGACTTCTCAATATAATTCACAATGAAAACAAGTAATAAGTTCTATAGATCAACTATATTCATGTTTCATATAAATATCTTAAATTAGGATAATTTTCTTTAATAAAATAATTAATTTACATTCCTCCTTAATAACTTACTTAAATTTACCATATTTATGTTTTATAAAATAACATATGTCATTACAGAAATGCATATGAATAACTATAATCACAACAATAAATTGTACAATATCTTGAAAATATGAAAATGAATCCATGATCAATAAACCACATGTGATAACTACATACTATTTCATATTTCATTCACTATTATTATTATTTATCAAATTTATAGTGTTTATTCTATAATTTAGCTAGTGATATTAAATCATGTTAATCCCACCAATGTTTGTAAAATAATTAGAAGATATTAATTCCCAACATCAATATGAATATTTTATAATTCATTGATAGTGAATATAAAATCATGAGATGATATTCAATTTTCCTCAACCATAGGTAACTCACTATCTGTAAGAACATCCAACCATAAATCAACTGTTAAACATTAAAAAATCATAGAAACCAAATAAAATGTGGTTTTTATTTTATGTAAGGGGATAGAATTAAAAAATTACACCAATTGAGAGGATGAAAAATCACTTCAGACCAACAAAAAACCAATATCTATGATTGAAGGGATAAATCCACGAGAAGAGGATCAATGTATTCAAAAAAGGTCCTCAGGTAACCTTGGATTTCAAAAAAAACATATTAGATAAGGGGATTTCATTAGGGGTGTCAAAATTATACCACTTGGAGAAATATTGGGCCCTAAAATAACCCCCTATACCACACCATAATGGTTAGTTATTCCCATAAAACCGTAGATAATTATCAATAAAATCCCCACAATGGTTGTTGATAATTCCACCCTCTATAATATATTTTATGAATCCCCCATAAATCACTGTTTTTCTACATCCTGGTTAAACCGTAATAATATATACTTTGGGAATCAACATAGTTCATAAAATATATTATTTTCAAGCGGTTCTATGATGTACAAATCAATGTTTCTAGACCTCTGAACTTCCATGACACAACCTTAAACACAAAGCCACAATAACTCTCTTGGTGTAAGTGACAAGAATAATTTCCCAAATTTCTATGTTTCAATTCAAATATAATGATATTAGGACCTCTAAATTCAATAAATCTACCAAGACATAAGTTCATTAATCTATAGTGTAATATGGATTCCATGGAGAAAGTGCCACCAAAATATTATGATCACAAAAATTCAACATCATTAACTGCATGCTACGGCATAGAGTACCACATATTAATCCCTACTTATATACAAAATTTTATATCAATCCGTATATATACTCATATATACTATATTTAAAATTATCGACAATGAAATAATTTAAAAATAATGGATTTGTAAAAACAATTCTCTTATATCCCCCATGATTATTGAATCATTTTTTAAATATAGGATGACAATTCTTCATCCATTCAGGAATTTTATCATTAGAGTTTCATTTAAGATAGAGTTTATAATTTTTTACCTTAAATAATGAGACTAATTTTAGTCTTATAGTTTCATTTAATCATTAATTGAACAATGATTAATTTATTCATAGATGTAATAGTCCATTATAAATATCACTTTTAAAATAATTTGTTTTAATCCACTAATGAAATGATCAATTTTTATGTCTCAATTGATAATTGAACAAGCAGATTACCTTATAATTATTTGTATTTTCACATTATAGGTACCAATTGATTCATTCTCTTTTGGAATGAACATAAAAATTTGCTGAAAATATTTTTCAAAATGTATAGAGGAATAATACTTTTTGATAAAAACATCCTTATAATCCTTCATTTTCATGGATTTTTTTCTTCCATTTTCCTCATCTAATTTATCAAAATCCTCCATTGGTCTTGTAAACCTTCAAATACCACATAATGAAAATAAATTTTACTTTATCTGGTCATGAAACAATAGAAACTAGTTTTCTTATTTTTAATAAATATGTAAACAATATTTCTTTTAAATGTAATGTCAAATATTGGCAGTCATTGATTCATGAAATTGACAATAGTGAGTGTCTTTTCAATTAGTCCATTAAAAATATATAATAGATTTTGTTATTATTAATTACTATAAGTATCATATCCATGAAGTATTTCACTCCTTCACCCAATTTTTATAGATCACCTTAGGAATATTACTAATTTTTTTATCATAATCATCCTCAACTATTCACCTCTATGTTCAATTCAATAGAGAAAACCAAATAGTATAGTTTGAGTATTATAAATGAATAATTAGAGTCATCCATAATTTGACAAGTTAAGTCAATAATAATATATTATAATGTTTCACCCCATTATTTCTACCCATGTCATTTTATTTCATCATACATCACTTTTGGTTCATCATAGGGTTTTTTATGTCTTAACATTATTTAGTTCCCCGAAAAAAATATTATACCCCACTTGAATAACTATTTGAATTCTCCGGACCCTAACTATAATATCTAGTAATAGACATAAAGAAATTACACATATTCATTTATACAAAATGAGATAAATCATATATGGACCACATCTATTTCTTATCAGTAATCTATTTTAAACAATTTTTCTAAAAAATTTATACAATCCCCAAGCCCAATGATCCAGTTTGTTTGTGGACTTTATTTAGGATCATTTTATTTTATAATAAGTGTTCAAAATTTTCAAAAAGTAGTGTTATCTAATGATACCCTTATAGATATATCATATATTAAACTCTTTTTCATAACATGAGGAATTGAATCATAATAATTGAGTGTGACAATATTTTATATAAGGGGAAACTTATGTGATTATTGAAAAAAATCAATTGTTAGCATATTATGAGCATGTATGTATGATATCATAATCAATTTACATTAAATTAATATAAGTTACTCATTCACAATATGAAACATATCATAATTCATGAGTGATGGAATTATGATTTTGGTATATCATAATGAAATATTCACAAAAATGAATACATTAATCAATATACAGGTTCCATGAGATCAATACAAAACTAAAAAATATTATTAAATGGATAAAATAATGTTTGTAAAGGTTAATCACAGATACATTAATCACCTAATAGACTATTCTAACCTCCTTACCATAATATAGTAGCTATGTGAAAAACTTTTGATCCCATTTTGGAAATGATATAACAATTTTTTTACTCTTTTGTTGTCATGGAAATACTTGTATACCATTTTGGTATTGGGAGACAAATTCTGTACCATTTTGGGATTAGGATAGTACCTTTGTACAATTTTTTGATTATGATACTACCTATGTACTGTTACAGGAATGTACATATACATGGGTAATATTTTGAGTAAAATTGATATAAAACATTATGAAATTAATTACGGACCTATAATGTACTCACCAATCACACAAAGATAAACTATATATATGTGATTATTATTAAGAAGGACAAATTTATAGTCTCACAAAATATTATTTAACCCAAAGTAATGAAATGATATATAATAAAACATCCATGAAACATAGTTATAAGGAATATAGAGAACAAAGGTGGATGGTATCCTTATAGAATACCCCCATTGTTCAAAATGATCATTAAAGAATACTGAAATAAATTAAGGACACATTCATCAGAGAAACATAAAATGTAGTTGAGAAATAAAAATAATTATCCATTTATTTTGATAAATATAGTTTTAAAAGAGAATATTTGATATTAAAATAGGAATAGAAATTACATTATAAAAACATGAAAACATTAAAATAAATTTTGTTGAATAAAATCACAAATAATAGTGAAAATTCTATTATTGTAAAAAATGTTTAAAATGAATTTTTTTTCGATCTTTGATAAAGAAAATAAAAAATATGGAATATAACTAAAATGAGACAATATAATTATTCCTTAGATAAATATAATGAAATTAATTGAAAATAAAAATATTCCTCATAAAATCATAAAATTATAAATGATGAATTCTAGAAAATATTTTTATGCATATGGACATAGAGGATAAATATTACTAACAAAATAGAAGATATAATAACATATCCACTTACAAATAATCAACTCAGTTTAATTTTGGAGTAAAGATAGATGGAAGGGTAATAATACATGAAAAACACATAAATAAATAGGGATTATAAAAAAAATAGGATATTTATAGATAGAACAACAATTTTAACTATATATTACTTTACACATATATAAAATAAATTTTAAAAAGGGACTGAAAAAACACTTATATCTTTTTTAAATATTTAATCAAATTATGTCGAAATAAATAACAAAATATGGATATATAAATCTCATTAATGAAATTAATCATATGGTAAATAAATTCTTGTGTTAATACATTAACCACATTAAAAAAATATGTTGGTGAATATAGACCTCAACCCAATGAATTTAAATTTAGATAATAACCCCTTATATTTAATTCTGAATTCTTTGAATGATCATTAACCTTATTTATAATGAATATAAACAAATTAATAAAATATTTCATTGAATTTTTCATATAAATTACATTTTCTACTTCCCAATTATAATAATTATATAAAAATATATTATTTATTTACTTTATATTTTCCTTATTGGAATTTAGAAATTTTTATTTTATGTTAAATTTCTTTATGGTGATTCCAACCACTTTTCACAAATTATAATGATATCATTTCATGATTAGTGAATAATTTTTATTATATTTTTTATAATGAATCATTTTTTATAGTTCATTTCAGTTGATTTTTGGTTATAGTTATATAATATAAAATCCATAATGCACTGATTTTGATGATTTTTAACAAATAGAAGATGATCAATTAATAATTAGTTAAATATTGATATGATCTTTCCATAACCATAAATATAAAAATATAAAAATATATATATTAGATATTTATATTATTTCATTTTTTATAAATATTAATGATGAAAGATTATATCATTGTTTACATATGTGGGTAAGATAATCCAAATAATAACACACTGAAATCAATGGATGTGAATTGAAAATATAATGTTACTGCTATAAAAGAACCCTAAGAGAAGTTATTATTATTTAATAATATGTTTTACCCATTCCAAAATACTTATATCTCATTGTAACATATCATTCTATATAGAATCATTATTTCCATACCCTGTAAGTTGGAGCTTGTATTCTTTTTATTTATGAAAAAAATGAAATTGGATTGAGTGGGATGGAATATAATTTGATGTTATTATAATATAATTATTCATAATGTATAATTAAATATTTCTGTGTTTATTAATTTGAAAATAATTATTGTGAAGAAGAAAAAAATTGATATATGTAAAAAATAATGATAACGAGTCATTGACAACAAATAAGAAATTTTATATTTCTTTGGGAATACTTCATGTTATTGATGTAATTATAAAATTATCATGATGTTAGAAGATTTTCATAGTAATATATAGAGTTTGGATTGGATAATTGGAGATATTAAAGAGATAACCATATAATTGGTGAATTTTAAGTAGTATAATATGGGTCATTTTATAAGTGAGAAAGAGTGTCACTTTATTATAAATTCAATCTTTAATGATAAAGGAATTTCATTTTCAAGGGACGTTGATATAGAGATGAATATAATTGAAATTTCATATGTTGTGGTTGATAAATACATCATGCATATATTTTGAAATATGGTATTAAAATATTTTAAATCTTCATAACATTTTTAGACCCTTTATAAATTATTATATCATTACTATGGATAGACAAGGTGTACCTTGGTAACATAATTTGATAGGTAAAACTAGAATTTGGAATATTACTTATATGAAAATGATGATTGATTTTTGGAATAAATATCATATAATTTAATTAAAAAAATTAATTTAACTTTTAAATGAAATCATAAGATATATACTTTATAGATAAAAATATCAACTTATTATTTTTGTATTCATAATATAAATTCATATCAATTACTAATTATGAATTGTTACCTTATTTTTTTGACACATTTAAAAATTACATTAAAATTATTACCTAAAAGAAATAATGTTTATTTATCAATATAAAAAAACATAATAATAAAAAATATTTCATTGAAAAAAAATTATTTTTAAAATTAAATAACATTAACCAATTTCTATTATTTTATATTAATCATTTTGAAAAAAATTAATTTTATACATTAATTAATATTATAATCATTCAATAAATGTTCAAACTACATCAAATAATTCTTAAATTTTTGTTACAAATATTCTTATTGTTGTTATATTTGTTATTAATGTAACTATTATAATTATTCATATAATAAGTGAGAAAAAATACATTATTTTTGTGATGACCCAGACTCTCTTGGTTCTTCCCTTTCCCAAAATCCAGGTCCTAATGGAGTGGCATCTCGAAGAGACCGGTCGGTGAGACCGATTGACGAGACCGATCGGTGAGATCGATCGGCGTCACCCGCCCTTGTAAAGTTGTTTCCAGTAGCGCTCCTTTTCCCAAATAGGGTTTTAAACCCTATTTTGACTTGTTTAAACATGTTTTCAAGACACGTAACGTGCATAAGAGTTTTAATTAAATACTTAATCAATTCATGAGTCGGCTTAAACTACCCGACCTTTTTTTTAATGACGAGTGGAGCCGCGTGGTCAACCAACGACCCCCGCACCTTACACGGTTTCCCGTTTTCACCCTAACCATCCCCGGCTCTTATAAACCAAGGGTTAGTTGTGGTTTCTCTTTTCTTGGATCGTGGATTTTCACAAACAGCTTCTGGTGCATCGGGAGCGGCACATCATTATCTGTAAAGTTCCGCGCCCGGCCTAAGCATCGATCGTTGATCAAACAAGTAGGGGATTTCTCCTTTGCCTCCCTATTTTGTGTATCATGTGGGGTGGGAGTGCTTTTGATTCTATAGAATTGGATAAACCAGACCAAATTAAAGATAATGAATGAATTATCTAAAGGAAGAGGGGGTGTGATCGTTGATGTTATTATGTTATGACCATCTTGTTGAGTTGTTCTGGCTTATGCCTTCTGAAAATCGAGGCCGTCGGTGGTCATTGTTTGTGCACTAATGAACCCATGTTGATGTTTTAAATGGCTTTTTATAGTAGTAAACTCCTGTTCTGAAAAGTAATTGATTAATCATGTAAATCTGGAAATATTGATTGAGGCACCAGGATCTTTCCTTCTGTGATAACCCCCAGTTAAAACACACAAAAGTTGAAATCATGGAGTGTCTTAAGTCGTTTAAATCTGAAAATACCGGCATAACCATGACTTGTGTTGATGGTGGTATTTATTTGTTTTCTTTTCGGGCCGATTCATGGAAACATGGGAGGGGATGGGATCCCCTGTCTCGTACTTTTGGTGGTTGTGTGAAATTGGGGATTGGATCCCCTGTTGGTGCGGACTCGGTGGTTGTGAGTTTTAAGGCCCGGTGGTTACTTGTTTACATCACAAATTGGGGTGGGACCCTCTGTTGTTGAGAACCAGTGTGGGCGTTATGGTTGATGTCTGATTGTTTACTTTTCTGGACTTGTGCCTATGCTTACTAGTTGCCCAGTAGTGCTTAAACTTAAACTTTATTACTGAACATGAAACAAGAATGGGACAATGGGTTTTGTTGGAGAGTGTCATGGCTTGTGACTCGGATATATTGGTGTTTTGTTACGTAGGCCGGTTAGAAAAAACTAGATTTTGGGTGAGTTCTTGTTACCTATACTTATACTTGTAGTTTTCTGTTTCTTATTCGTGCCCCATCCAAGTTGAGAACTTATTGTCGAACACCCCAATTTCATGGGGGAGGGTGTTTTTCCCAATACTATTCTTGGTGGCTGGTTATTAGCTCCTTTTCTACTCCCTTTCCCGGATAGCCCATGTATCTTCGGGCAGGCTGTGATGGACTGAGGTCCATTATTAGCCCAAGAACCTTCAGGCGGGGTAGTGTGGTGGTTGGCCAGGTGTGTAGGGCAGGTGGTTTCCAAAGTGTCTTCGGGATGAGGCCCAGAAGTCTTCGGGTGTGGCAGTGGATCTTCTAGCCCATGTGTCTTCGAGCGTGGTGGTGGTTTTTCTGGACTAGCTGTTTGCAGGCGTGGTTATGTGTGGTTGTGGAACAGGTGTGTGTGGGTGGGATTTCGGCAGTGGGACTGCGTGTGGATGTGGCCCAGGTGTGTGCGGGCGGGATTTCAACAGTGGGACTACATGTGGTTGTTGCCCAGGTGTGTGCGGGCATGTGTGGCAGTTGGACTACGGTGATAATGGCGGGATTGGTCCGATGCATAGGATGTCTCAATGACCAATTGGAAAGTGGCGCGGGGTACCCAAAATCGATGTGCTCTGATTATATATATTACTTGACTTGTGTTATTTGGGGAGTGTGCCTTTGTGAGGCCTGGGGTGGTTAGTTTACCTTGATAGGTGTTTGGATTACTCTTTTTCTCACGGGACTTTAGTACGTTCCCCCACTTGTGCACGAGAGTCTTTGGTTTTCCCTACTGAGCGTACTTGTGTGCTCACCCTACGAATATAAACTTCTTTTATGTTTCCAGGAGGACTTCGGGGATCGCGCGAGACTATACTAGCTCGGACCCTCAGGGGAGTTGCTGTTGATGTTTTTCCTTCTTTGGTACTTGCCTTTGTAGTCACCTTCTGTACTTTGTGGCCTTTACATTTGAAACATGCATGTGGGAATGGGTTACTTTTGGTTTTACCTTTCTTTTACCTTGGTGTTGTTGGGTTTCATTATCTTATCTCCCGATCCTATAAAACAAAAAGTGGTAATGCCTTCCATTTGTGAAAATTTTATATACCCTTGGTGCTAGTCGCCACTCCGGGACCTATTGAAGGCGGGTCTCGGGGGGTCATTATCTCTCATTCATCATAATGAAGGAAGGTCCTGGCAATCTGCTGACCCTTCCCTCCTTTTGGTGACGGCGGGTCGTGACAGAATGGTATCAGAGGTGATGGTTGAGAGATAGGATGGAGTCTGGAGTTAGGAACGGTGAGTATTGCATGGGATGGTAAGGAAACAGTGTTGGGTGACCCTGGTGTGTGAATTAGGCCAGGGAAGACAGGCTAGGACACGGGATTTAAGGGCCCCCCGTGATCTGATGCAAGGACTCTGGACCTACCGAACAACCAAGTGAGGCCACATTGATTGCAGGGTAGAGACCCTAGGAAAGGTACGTGCATCATAATGACTTGTGTTCTTGAGTTTCTAGGATGTCTTGGGAATTATTAATAAATTAAAAAAAATTAGAAGTTTTAAGAACGATATTTTTCACTACTTGGGCTTAGGCATTTCTTGCTTACCTTGCAGCTATGGAACCTGGAAGGTGACCACGTGTTGTACAGGTGATCGAGGCCCCAGAGACTACTTTGGCCAATCAGCGGAGAGCTGATCAAGAGGAAGAGGACGAATAGTGGTAGAAGACTCTTCGAGCCTTCCAGTGACAGGCCCTCGAGAAGTATGAGGGCAGCACCTCCGATCTGAAGGCGGATGGCTGGATAGAAGATCTAGTTATAGCCTTCGGCCTGATTCGAGCCCCGACCGAGTAATGCGTTCCTCTGGCCATCAGCCAGATGCGGGGAGCAGCGCGTCAGGGGTGGACGCTTTACTAGGGGGAGAGGAGGGAGTCTGAGGTGGCTTGGGTGGACTTCGAGAGGGAGTTCAGGCGGAATTCCTCTCCTCGACGATGAAGTCAGAAAAAGAGGAAGGAACTACTATCCCTCCAACAGGGGAGTATGTCCGTGGGGGAGCTAGGGATCAAGTTCAAGGACCTCCTACGTTTTGCTCCGGACCACTTTCCCGATGAGTAGTCTCGGGCAAGATGTCTAGAGGAGGCGCTCCGACCCTCCCTCTAGTATGTTGTTACCCCCTTTACCCTGCTGATGTACTTGGAGGTCCAGAAAAAGGCCGAAGTGGTGGAGAGAATGCATGCTCTAGGAGGAGTGTCGCGAGAGGGGATCCAGCTGGGACCATCGAAGGGGAAGGCCATCAGCACCAATCCTCCAGCATCATGAACCTCTAGGTTCCGACCCACAGGGAGCAGGCCGCATCAGTTTCAGTTTCGATCCCACGGCCCTCGCCCTTTTCCTACGGGCCCGGGACCGCGGTGCTTCATCTGTGGGAGCCCTGGGAATCTCCAGAGTCAGTGCTCGGACCGGGTGCAGTACGGCAGTGGCGGACATCTCCCGCACCCGCCCCAGCAACAGCAGGGGAAGCGAGCTCCCGCTCCTCCGAGGGCAGACGTAGGAGTAGGAGGCTGACCTCAGGGCGCTCCACATGGACCTCGACCAGAGCATGTTCGGGGAGGTGGCCGATAGCCGAGGGGCAGGGGAGCTGGGCGTGGACAGTTACACGCCGCAGAGGTAGCAGTTTCAGTAGGTCCAGAAGTTATTTGACGTACGATCAGTCTGTTTAGCACTCTTGCTTATGCCTTGTTCGATACCGGAGCATTACACTCCTTTGTTTCACCCAGCCTAGCCCATGCCCTGGGTTTAGATGCGGAGAGACTTCTAGTGCCCCTGGTGTTGAGCACACCAGTCAGAGGTCAGACCAACTTGTTGTTTGTTTGTCGGAGATGTTGACTGATGATAGGGCCACATCAGTCGGTTAGGGATCCTCTTCTACTACAGATTTAGCCATACGATGTCATCCTAGGCATCGACTGGCTATTTTCTTTGTGTGTCGTCATCGACTGTTTCAGAAGAAGGGTGGTGTTCTCGGACATGGACGGCCGGCGTGTTTCCTTCACCGGAAAGCGGAGCAGTCCGAAGGGGAACAGGAGGGAGGAACCTCTCCTCTCCTTGTTGAACGAGCTGAAAGTGGAATCAGTTGATGCTGAAATGGTGGAAGTTCCAGAGATCGTCCGTGAGTTTATGGACATCTTTCCTGAGGAGGTGACGACTCTACCCCCTTGACTTGATATCGAGTTCGAGAAAGACCTTCATCCCGGCGCTCGTCCAGTCTTGATGGCCCCTTACTCGATGGAACCTTCGGAGCTACTGGAGTTGTGGATACCGATTGATGATCTGATGAAGAGGGGTTATGTTCGTCCGAGTGCGTCACCGTGGGGTGCTCTGGTCTTGTTTTCAAAGAAGGCAGATGGTGTTCTTAGGTTGTGCATAGACTACAGGAGGCTGAATCAGGTGAAGATCAAGAATCGCTACCCTCTTCCAAGGATAGATGATCTTTTCGACCAGATGAAAGGGGCTGGATGGTTCTCGAAGATCGACCAGCGGTCTGGGTACCACCAGTTGAGGGTGAAAGATAGCGACATCCCGAAGACAGCGTTCAGGTGCAGGTATGGACACTTCATGTTCGTAGTCATGCACCTCAGTGTTATGAACACCCCAGCTGTGTTCATGGGACTTAGGAACTCCATATTCCGAGAGTACCTGGATCAGTTCGTGGTTGTGTTCATCGACAACATCTTGGTCTAATCAAGATCAGAGGAGGACCATGCAGAGAAGAGGTCCTCTGACAGCACCAGTTCTATGGGAAGTTGTCAAAATGCAAGTTCTGGGCACGAGATGTGCACTTCCTCGGGCACGTAGTGTATGAGCAGGGGGTAGCGGTCAACCCATCAAAGGATGAGTTAGTTGTTTCTTGGGCAGCAACCAAGAATGTGGCAGAAGTCTGAAGTTTCCTCGGGCTGGCGGGTTACTACCAGAGATTCATACCCAACTTCTCCCGATTAGCAGCCCCTTTGAAGGCTTTGACAAAGATGGACCAGGCTTTCTTATGGAGTGAGCAGTTCCAGTCAGCCTTCAGCTATCTGAAGGAGAAGTTTGTAAGTTCCCCAGTGCTGAGATTACCAGAATAAGAGGCGGCTTATGAGGTGTTCTAGGATGCTTCAGGACAGGGCCTGGGGTGTGTGTTGATGCAGCGACAAGGGGTGATATCTTATGGGTCCAGGAAGCTACGTTCCCATGAGCATAATTACGCCACCCATGATATGGAGGCATTACCTCATCGGGAATGCTTTGTGGTCTTCATGGACCACAAAATATTGAGCTATATCTTCTCCCAGTGAGACTTATACTTGCGACAGTGGATATGGGTGGATTTCCTCTAGGATTACAACTTCGAGATCTCTTATACTGAGGGCAAGGGCAATGTGGTGGTCGATGCCTTGAGCAGGAGGATGCATAAGGATGAGGTCCGAGAGTCGGCGGACGCCTGGAAGGAAATGGGGGAGTTGTCTACCTTACAACTGGATGCGAAGAGGATAGCGACAGAGGCTACCTATATCAGATGACAGTGCAGTCATCCCTATTTCAGAAATTGGAGGAGTCTCAGTGGGGAGACCTAGAGTGTGAAGTGATGCGTGACCAAGTTGACCAGGGCAATGCTCCGAAAGGATGGACAGAGGATGGTCAGAACCGGATGCTTTTCCAGAAAAAGTTGTTTGTTCCGGAGGCGATGCGCGGAAAGGTTCTCAATGAGTTCCACAAATTAACCCTGGTGGTACAACCATGAGTTTTCAAGATGTACTAGGGTTTGAAGAGGCATTTTTGGTGGCCCAGAGTTATGCGGGCGGTGGAAGAGTTTGTGGAAAAGTGCTTAGTGTGTCAGCAAGTGAAGGCTGTACACCAAGTTCCAGGCGGCCTACTGCGGCCTCTAGATGTCCCCGAGTGGAAGTGGGATGACATCTCGATGGATTTCGTCACGAGACTACCCAAGGCCCAAGGAGGGTACAATGCCATCTGGGTGGTAGTGGACAAGTTGACGAAATCGGCTCACTTTCTGGCGAATAGGGAGTCGAGTGCTGTGGATGCGTTGGCACTAAAGTAAGTGGATGAGGTGGTGTGGTTGCATGGAGTTCCGAGGTCTACAGTCTCGGATAGGGATGCACGGTTTACCTCGCGAGTCTGGAGAGGATTACAACATGTTTTTGGCACCCAGTTACACCTTAGCACTACCTTCCATCCCCAGACTGATGGACAAACAGAGCGCACCATCCAGACCTTGGAGGATATGCTGCGAGCATGTGTTCTGGACTCAGGAGGATCATGGGTGCAACACATGCCTCTAGTAGAGTTTTCCTACAATAATATCTACCACTCTACCATTGGCATGGCCTCATTGGAAGATATGTACTGGAGGCCATGTCGTTCACCTGTGTGTTGGACCGATGTAGGAGAGGCAGGCATCCTTGGTCCGGAGGTGGTGTATAACACGACAGAGAAGGTTCAGCTCATACGGGAAATGATGAAGGCGGCCCAAGACCGATAGAATTCGTATGCTAATACTAGGAGGATGCCCTTAGAGTTTGAGGTTGGGGACCATGTGTTCTTAAAGGTCTCCCCTCGGTGTGGGCAGCGGATGTTCGGCAAAGGGAGTAAGCTTTCTCCCAGATTCATCGGACCCTTCCAAGTGTTGCGGCGGGTCGGCGAAGTGGCTTACCAGCCAGCGTTTCCACCACCGCTAATAAGGATACATGATTTCTTTCATGTGTCCCAGCTCAGTCGGTATATGCATGACGATTCACACATCCTTGATTGGGGCGAGCTGGACGTCGAGGTCGACATGACCTTTGTGGAGAGATCAGTGGTGATCGAGGATCGCAAAGAAAAGGTGCTTCATGAGTGAACCATCTTTTTGGTTCGTGTTTTGTGGAGACATGGTTGGCTTGAGGAGAGTATGTGGGCGAGGGAAGAACAGATGTGTACCCAGTACCCGAAGTTGTTTTGAGTTTTGTTCCTTTTTGTACCTATTTTTATAGAACGTTTTTTCTTTTGGCTATGAAATGTGTTGGTTTTCGTCCCACTGTTTGTGTGTAAAAAAGCCCCGGCTATGGGGAAGGAGGGAACCCGACCCCTAATCAAGAGGCATTAAGGTGGATGTGATTAAACCCATGCGGGTGACTCAGTGCCTACCAAAGCGGATAATATCTTGACATGGGGGAGGAGACTCCCCAACCCACATGCCCGAGCAGTTTGGCATGGTATGTTGCTTGGTTTGTGATAGGAAAGTGTTATTAGTTAACGATGAGGTTCACCCTTGAGAGGTATCTTTCAGGGTGGTTTTTCAGAACCGTCCTTCCCTTCTGGGTTGTTTAAATTCTCGAGGACGAGAATAGTTTGAGAGGTATCTTATGTGATGACCCAGACTCACTTGGTTCTTCCCTTTCCCAAAATCCGGGTCCTAAAGGAGTGGCGTCTCGGAGATATCGGTCGGTGAGACCGATCGGTGAGACCGATCGGCGTCACCTGGCCTTGTCAAGTTGTTTCCAGTAGCGCTCATTTGCGCAAATATGGTTTTAAACCCTATTCCGTCTTTTTTAAGTGTGTTTTAAAGACCCGAAACATGCATAAGAGTTTTAATTAAATACTTAATCAATTCATGAATCGGTTTAAACTACCTGACTCTTTTTTTTAATGACGAGTGGAGCCGCGTGGTCAACCCACGACCCCCACACCTTACGTGGTTTGGTGTTTTCACCCCAACCGTCCCTGGCTCTTATAAACCAAGGGTTAACCGTGGTTTCTCTTTTCCTAGATCATGGCTTTTCACAAACAGCTTCCAGTGCATCGGGAACGCCACATCGTTATCCGTAAAGTTCCGCACCCGGCCTAAGCATCGATCGTTGATCAAATAAGTACAGAATTTCTCCTTTGCCTCTCTCTTTTGTGTATCATGCTTAGTGGGAATGCTTTTCATTCTGTAGAATTGGATAAACCAGAATAAATTAAAGATAATGAATGAATTATGTAAAGGAGGAGGGGGTGTGATCGTTGAGGTTATTATGTTATGACCATCTTGTTGAGTTGTGCTGGCTTATGCCTTCTGAAAATCGAGGCCGTTGGTGGTCGTTGTTTGTGCAATAATAAAACCCTGCTGATGTTTTAAATGTCTTGTTGTGGTTGTAAACTCCTGATGTGAAATGTAATTGATTAATCACGTATATCTGGCCAAATATATTGTGGCACCATGATCTTTCCTTTTGTGATAACCCCCGGTTATAACACACAATAGTTGGAATCATGGAGTGTGTTAATTCATTTAAATCTGAAAATACCGGCATGACCCTGACTTGTGTTGATGGTGGTAGTTGGTTGTTTTCTTTTTGGGCCGATTGCTGGAAATTTGGGAGGGGATGGTATCCCCTATCTTGTACTCTTGGTGGTTGTGTGAAATTGGGGATGGGATCCCCTGTTGGTGCAGACTCGGTGGTTGTGAGATTTAAGGCCCGGTGGTTACTTGTTTACATCACAAATTGGGGTGGGACCCTCTGTTGTTGATAAAAGGGTGTGGGTGTTATGGTTGATGTTTGATTGTTTACTTTTCTGGGCTTGTGCCTATGATTACTAGTTGCACAGTAGTGCTTAAAATTAAAAATTATTACTGAACATGAAACAAGAATGGGACAATGGGTTTTGTTGATGAGAGTCGTGGCTTGTGACTCGGATATAGTGGTGTTGTGTTCCGTAGGCCGGTTAGAAAAGCCTAGATTTTGGGTGAGTTCTTGTTACCTATACTTATACTTGTAGTTTTCTGTTTCTTATTCATGCCCAACCCAAGTTGAGCACTTAGTGCTGAACACCCCTATTTCATGGGGGAGGGTGTTTTTCCCAACACTATTCTTGGTGGCTGGTTATTAGCTCCTTTTCTGCTCTCATTCTCGGATGGCCCAAGAATCTTCAGGCAGGCAGTGTTGGCCTGAGGTCCATTATTAGCCCAAGAACCTTCGGGCGAGGTAGTGTGGTGGTTGGCCAGGTGTGTGCGTCATGAGTTTTCCCAAGTGACTTTGGGATGAGGCCCATGAGTGTTCAGGCGTGGCAGTGGATCTTCTAGCCCAGGTGTCTTCGGGCGTAGTTGTGGTTGTTCTGGCCTAGGTGTTTGCAGGCGTGGTTACGTGTGGTTGTGGCCTAGGTGTGTGCGGGAAGGATTTCGGCAGTGGGACTACGTGTGGTTGTGGCCCAGGTGTGTGCGGGCGGGATTTCGGCAGTGGGACTGCGTGTGGTTGTGGCCTAGGTGTGTGCGGGCGGGTGTGGCAGTGGGACTACGGTGAGAATGGCGGGATTGGTACAATGTGTAGGATGTCTCAATAACCAGTGAGAAAGTGGTGCGGGGTACCCAAACATCGATGTTCTCTGATTATATATATTACTTGACTTGCATTATTTGGGGAGTGTCCCTTGGTGAGGCCTGGGGTGGTTAGTTTTCCTTGATAGGTGTTTGGTTTACTCTTTTTCTCATGGGACATTAGTACATTCCCCAACTTGTGTACGAGAGTCATTGGTTTTTCCTACTGAGCGTACTTGTGTGCTCACCCTATGTATATAAACTGCATTCAGTTTTCCAGGAGGACTTTGAGGATCGCACGAGACTATACTAGCTCAGACCCTTGGGGCAGTTGCTGTTGCTATTTTTCTTTCTTTGGTACTTGCCTTTATAGTTTCCTTCTGTACTTTGTGGCTTTTACATTTGAAACATGCATGTGGGAATGGATTAATTTTGGTTTTACCTTTCTTTTACCTTGGTGTTTTTGGGTTTCATTATCTTATCTCCCGATCCTATAAAACAAAAAAGGGGTAATGCCTTCCATATGTGAGATATTTCTATACCTTGGGTGCTATTCGCCACTCCGGGACCTATTGAAGGCGGGTCTCGGGGGTCATTATCTCTCATTCAACATAAAAAAGGAAGGGCCTGACAATCTGCTGACCCTTCCCTCCTTTTGGTGAAGGCGAGTCGTGACTATTTTAATAAAATATTGTTACTAAATATTATATTTTTATATTGATCAATAAAAATATTTTAATATTTGAAATAAAAAATTATAGAACATAAATATAGTAATTAGATACATTAATACCTAATGACTAAATGTCCTACGATAATATTTACCATAACCATATTTCCAAGGACCATATATATAATAATAAGATTTAATTCATATATATATAGCTTTAAAAATACATATATTCTACATCGCATGTAATTCCCTTTAAACATCAATCCTGATTCAATTTTCCTTCAATATTCTAATAGTCTCAATCAAGATGATGGTGTTAAAGAAGAACCAGGAGGATAAATATGTAATGTGTTTTTTTTTGTGTTTTTAACTTTTGGATTTATTCAACATTCTGTTTTTTTAATGATTTTTTATACTATATTATTAAATTTTGTTAATTTTTATCTTCAATTTTAATATTTTTCTTTATAAAATACAACTTGTAAGGTTTTAGTTTTGTTTCCCATGTGGAACAATATATCAATCAATGTATTTATTTAATGGGAAATTCAAAAAAAATCTTATAATGTTACCAAAAATCATTTCAAATTCCAAAACAAGACATGTACAAAGCGGTACATGATGTGTGGTTACCATAAAATTACTCAACATTTTCTAATATTTAATTGTGTCTTATAGTAACAGACCACATGGAATGACTATATTAAATGTTTTCATTATATTTTCTATAATCATATTATATAGAATTTATTATATAAATGGTGGTAGGTGGTGTAGTTTTCCACTCATAGAGTTGTGTAATCCTAGGAATTCAAGGAATTCATATCATCAAATATATAATTTTTATCATAATAGGGTATCATAGACATCTACCATTTTTCAATAATAATTTGAAAACCTCAATCTACATAAATTGTGTAACTAGGAATCCATAAATGTTATATATAAATATATATGTTTTCAAAAAACTAGAACTACATACATGACTATACATCACCAGTGTTCAGTTGGGATACAAGTAGAGTAGTCTAAAATAAAAATTATCAAAAATATTTCTATCAATATTTCAGTTATTATTGTAATCATTACTCCACCTATATGATAACCTCTATTAACAATATCTATAAAAACCCATGGATTAGTATTTTTTGATTCCTTATTAATCCATCTCAATTTTTCACATTGAATCCTATATTTTTTTCATCCTGGAATAATATTTTTTCCATTTTCATGAAAAAAATTTCAAATCATCTTAAGATATGAGTTCCACTATGTTTAATTTTCCCAATTGTCAAAACAAATTTTAATGAAATGTTTAATTTTGATCATTATCCACATAGTTAAATAAGGTATGTTTCTGAGTTGTGGTAAATGTGAATACCAACAACTTAGTTACTCATTTTTAATGAACAATTCATGATAAATGGAAGAAGAAGTAATCCCTGATGGGTAATATAAAATGATTATGAAGGAGAAAATCAATAGTGAATAATTTCATAAAGATATTTCTAGATTTTTGAAATTTAATTTTCAATTATAAACATAAAAAAACATCGATCCTGATAATCAACAATGATTAATGTTGTTGTACCAACTTATAACTTTATTACTTCATAAGTAATTTATTATGAATTAAATAACATGGAGTCAAGTTATTTTTCCTAACTATATGGAGAAATTATGTAGGTTTAAATTTTTTCATGAAATCATTTTTTTTGTTTCCATTCATCATTTCCACATGATACATTTTTTAATTATGTTATATATCATGCCCAATTCCATCGTTTTGATATCGACCCCTTAAAAGGGATATCTTCCTCATATCAATGTCTCTCTAGTGATTTATCACAATTAATTATGGATTAACATTTATATAATGCCAAATATTCTTATTTTTCACTAGAATATCATGTTATAAAGTATAACCAATTAATTAAATATTTAATTAAATTACTTAATAAATTAAATTAAATAATGTCAAAATATCATGATCCATCATGGTGTTCTATAATGGGAAAAATATTATATTACCCTTGGGATAAATATGATACTTTGGAGTCACTAACAGTGTTAAATGTACTATATAATGATACATGTAGGAGATATTGACCTCCATGATGACGATATTATTATTAATTTTAATAATTAATATAAAATATCCATTAAAATTTACTATTTTTTTAATATAAAAAATATACTCCATTCCAGAAATGTCATATAAAAAAGATAAATTGATGAATAATATAATTATATTGATGTCATATCCTAAGTAAAATTTATAGTTTTACCTGAATAAATGTCATGTAACTCTTAAACTCATAATTGAGCTAATTTGTGATTATGATAAATCTAGGATAATATAGATCAAACTATTGGATATATGAGAATTCATAATATTACAATCCAGATATGAATTGAACAACAGAACCTTGATAAATTAAATATTATATATTTTTATGGGCATATTGAGTACGTTTTTTTTCTTTTCTATAATAATTACATCCCTAGATATAATATCAACCCAAATATTTCATTGAATTTATATGGGGTGAAAACTTAACCAGATACACCATGTTCCACCATAAAATATAAAACTCAATTTGAAAATAAATATAATATTTAGTTTAAATTAGTAATGAAATTTCATAGGGATCATAATTTTTTTATATAAAATGGATTTACATAATGATGAAATAGGTTAAATTGTTCATTATAGTGACTCTAAAATGGTAATAATTGTTAATAAAATGACTCATAGTTAAAAATGAGGATATATTGAATTATTGAAATCTATACATGGAAAGATATTATCTTTATATACACTAGATATGGGATAAAAATTACTGAATATTTTATTAAAAGAATATGGAAATACATGAAGATGTTAGAAATAATCATATATCTAAAAAAATGAAAATTTTTAGGATTAAAAACAATACAATATAGTGAATAAGGATTATAATTTTCATACATTTCCTAAAAAATAATATAAAACGGGAAAAAAATTAAAAAAATTTAAATGTGTCACAGATTATATTGGGGAAACACTAAAATTTTGAAATAGTTTTCAACAAAAATACCATTCCAATAAAAAATAATATTAATGAATAATTATCAAAAAATAATTTTTTTTCATGGGTTTTGAAAAATAATTCAGTTTTGACTATCATTCATATAGAAAGTTGTTAAACTTCTACAAAATTTAAAATCCTTGGAAAATATATCCATATAAAATTTGGCCTGAGTAGTTTTCTATATTATGTAATACTTATGAGTGTATAATCTTATTTGAAATTAAATCCTCTAAAATTCATTAACTAATTTGTTTTTTGATACAATTCTAATTGAGAAACATTGTTCAATTATATTTATTATATGATAATTTTAGAATCACATGTTTCATTCAATTCCTACTGAGTGGAAAACTGATATTTAAAAATTTTCAACCGATTATGGGTTCTATTCATCTTCATCATAATATTTTTAATTATTCCATTGGGATAATATGTGACATATAGATTGGTGAAAAATATATTATAGGTAGTATCTTTTATAATCTTTGATAAAATGTTTGGAAAGGTGGTCACTTTAATCCATTCTAGTAATTTCTTTTCAATAAGAGTAATTTTTATGGACACGTAAAATGGTAAATTGATCGTCACTTATGGTGTAAAAAATACATGATTAATTTATTTCAAAATTCTATGGAACCCATAAATAATGATAACTACTAGAATATTTGGGTTTTTGTGAAGTATTAAAATTAATATGATTTTGAGGAATAAGTTTAACAAATAATGGTAGAATTATATTGGGAAATACTCTCGTATAATATATATAATTTTGGTTTTAATGTCTATCTTGTAAAGAAAATAGTGTGGAATTGACTTTAACAATATTCGAATTCCATTCTATGACACATGTTTTGGATAGTGATCCACTTTAGCCAACATTTATTCCAAATTTCAAATAAATACTTTTTATTTGAATAATTTGCCATCTTACACATCTAAAATTCTAATTTTTTGTGATATGTTCATAAAATATGTGACCATATATAGTGAATTAAAAAATAAATTGTGGGATTGATCTTTATTTGTCTTAATAATGAATGAAAAATATATTTCACATATGATAAGACACATAATGTTAAATATTATTTCTTTTCATATGAAGAGGATTTATATGGAACTAGGACATAATGATAGGGTATATTGAAAATTGTGAATTAATAAAAACATGAACATGGTTCTTTGGTAAAATTTTATCATGTTTTTATGTGATTTTATAATTTAAATAGTCTTTTAAAATAATTGTTTTTTCATGTTCATTTTTAATATAAAATAAGAGTTTTCATCATTATTTCCAATGAAAATGATGAGCTGATTCAAAAAAGAAAAGATAAATAGAGGTTTGTTATATACTATAGGATGATAAACATGGCGTGGGCAGCGGAGGTTCGACAAAGGGAGTATGCTTTCTCCTAGATTCATCAGACCCTTCCAATTGTTGCGGCGGGTCGGCGAAGTGGATTACCAGCTAGCGTTTCCACCACCGCTACTAAGGATACATGATGTCTTTCATGTGTCCCAGCTCCGTCGGTATGTGCACGACGATTCACACATCCTTGATTGGGGTGAGCTGGACGTCGAGGTCGACATGACGTTTGTGGAGAGACCAGTGGTGATCGAGGATCGCAACGAAAAGGTGCTTTGTGGGCGAACCATCCCCTTGGTTCGTGTTTTGTGGAGACATGGTGGGCTTGAGGAGAGTACGTGGGAGAGGGAAGCATAGATGTGTACCTAGTACCATGAGTTGTTTTGAGTTTTGTTCCTTTTTGTACCTGTTGTGGAAGAATGTTTTGTCTTTTGGCTATAAAATGTGCTGGTTTTCTTCCCTCTGTTTGTGTGTAAAAAGCCCCGGCTATGGTGAAGGAGGGAACCCGACCCCTAATCAAGAGGCATTAAGGTGGATGTGATTAAACCCATGCAGGCGAGTCAGTGCCTACCAAAGAGGATAATATCTTGACATGCGGGAGGAGACTCCCCAACATACATGCCCGAGCAGTTTGGCATGGTATGTTGCTTTGTTCGTGATAGGAATGTGTTATTAGTTAACTATGAGGTTCACTCTTGAGAGGTATCTTTCAGGGTGGTTTTTCAGACCAGCCCTTCCCTTCTAGGTTGTTTAAATTCTCGATGATGAGAACAGTTTGAGAGGTATCTTATGTGATGATCCAGAATCACTTGGTTCTTCCCTTTTCCAAAATCTGGGTCCTAAAGGAGTGGCGTCTCAGAGAGATCGGTCGGTGAGACCGATCGGTGAGACCGATCGGTGAGACCGATCGGCGTCACCCGACCTTGTCATGTTGTTTCCAGTAGCGCTCATTTGCGCAAATATGGTTTTAAACCCTATTCCGACTTGTTTAAGTGTGTTTTGAAGACCTGTAACGTGCATAAGAGTTTTAATTAAATACTTAATCAATTCATGAGTCGGTTTAAACTACCCGGCTCTTTTTTTAATGAAAAGTGGAGCTGCGTGGTCAACCCACGACCCCCACACCTTACGCGGTTTAGTGTTTTCACCCCAACTGTCCCTGGCTCTTATAAACCAAGGGTTAGCCATGGTTACTCTTTTCCTAGATCGTGGCTTTTCACAAACAGCTTCTGGTGCATCGGGAATGCCACATCATTATCCATAAAGTTCCGCACCCGGCCTAAGCATCAATCGTTCATCAAACAAGTACATAATTTTTCTTTTGCCTCTCTCTTTTGTGTATCATCTGTGGTGGGAGTGCTTTTGATTCTGTATAATTGGATAAACCAGACTAAATTAAAGATAATGAATGAACTATGTGATGGAGGAGGGGGTGTGATCTTTGATGTTATTATGTTATGACCATCTTGTTGAGTTGTGATGTCTTATGCCTTCTAAAAATCGAGGCCGTTGGTGGTCGTTGTTTGTGCACTAATAAACCCCTGCTGATGTTTTAAATGGATTTTTTTGGTTGTAAACTCTTACTGTGAAATGTAATTGATTAATCACGTATATCCGGCCAAATATATTGAGGCACCATGATATTTCCTTCTATGATAACCCCCGGTTAAAACACACAATAGTTGGAATCATGGAGTGTGTTAATTCGTTTAAATCTGAAAATAACGGCATGACCCTGACTTGTGTTGATGGTGGTAGTTGGTTGTTTTCTTTTTGGGCCGATTGCTGGAAATTTGGGAGGGTATGGGATCCCCTATCTTGTACTCTTGGTGGTTGTGTGAAATTCGGGATGGGATCCCCTGTTGGTGCAGACTCGGTGGTTGTGAGTTTTAAGGCCCTGTGGTTACTTGTTTACATCACAAATTGGGGTGGGACCCTCTGTTGTTGAGAAAAGGGTGAGGGCATTATGGTTGATGTTTGACTGTTTACTTTTCTGGGCTTCTGCCTATGATTACTAGTTGCACAGTAGTCCTTAAAATTAAAAATTATTACTGAACATGAAACAAGAATGGGACATTGGGTTTTGTTGACAAGAGTCGTGGCTTGTGACTCAGATATAGTGGTGTTGTGTTTCGTAGGCCGGTTAGAAAAGCCTAGATTTTGGATGAGTTCTTGTTACCTATACTTATACTTTTAGTTTTCTGTTTCTTATTCGTGCCCCACCCATGTTGAGCACATAGTGCTGAACACCCCCATTACATGGGGGATGGTGTTTTTTCCAACACTATTCTTGGTGGCTGGTTATTATCTCCTTTTCTGCTCCCTTTCCCAGATTGCCCAAGTATCTTCGGGTAGGCAGTGTTGGCCAGAGGTCCATTATTAGCCCAAGAACCTTCGGGCGGGGTAGTGTGGTGGTTGTCCAGGTGTTTGCGGCAGGTGGTTTCCCAAGTGTCTTTGGGATGAGGCCTAGGAGTCTTCGAGCGTGGCAGTGGATCTTCTAGCCCAGGTGTCTTCGGGCGTAGTCGTGGTTGTTCTAGCCTAGGTGTTTGTAGGTGTGGTTACGTGTGGATGTGGCCTAGGTGTGTGTGGGCAGGATTTCGGCAGTGGGACTACGTGTGGTTGTGGCCCAGGTGTGTGCGGGCGGGATTTCGGCAGTTGGACTGCGTGTGGTTGTGGCCCAGGTGTGTGCGGGCGGGTGTGGTAGTGGGACTGCAGTGAGAATGGCGGGATTGGTACGATGCATAGGATGTCTTAATAACTAGTGGGAAAGTGGTGCGGGGTACCCAAACATCGATTTTCTCTGATTATATATATTACTTGACTTGCGTTATTTGGGGAGTGTCCCTTGGTGAGGCCTAGGGTGGTTAGTTTACCTTCATATGTGTTTGGTTTACTCTTTTTCTCATGGGAGATTAGTACGTTCCCCAACTTGTGCACGGGAGTCATTGGTTTTCCCTACTGAGTGTACTTGTGTGCTCACCCTATGTATATAAACTTCATTCAGGTTTCCAGGAGGACTTTGGGGATCGCACGAGACTATACTAGCTCGGACCCTTGGGGCAGTTGTTGTTGCTGTTTTTCTTTCTTTGGTACTTGCCTTTATAGTCACCTTCTGTACTTTGTGGCTTTTACATTTGAAACATGCATGTGGGAATGGATTACTTTTGTTTCTACCATTCTTTTACCTCGGTGTTTTCGGGTTTCATTATCTTATCTCCCGATCCTATAAAACAAAAAGGGGTAATGCCTTCTATTTCTGAGAAATTTCTATACCCTTGGTGCTAGTCGCCACTCCGGAACCTATTGAAGGCGGGTCTTGAGGGTCATTATCTCTCCTTCAACTTAAAAAAGGAAGGGCCTGGAAATCTGCTGACCCTTCCCTCCTTTTGGTGAAGGTGAGTCATGACTATTTTAAAAAAATATTGTTACTAAATATTATATTTTTATATTGATCAATAAAAATATTTTAACATTTGAATTAAAAAATTATAGAACATAAATATAGTTATTAGATACATTAATACCTAATGACTATATTTCCTACGATCATATTTCCCATAACCATATTTCCAAGGACCATATATATAATAATAAGATTTAATTCATATATATATAGCTTTAAAAATACATAAATTCTACATCGCATGTAATTCCCTTTAAACATCAATCCTGATTCAACTTTCCTTCAATATTCTCATAGTCTCAATCAAGATGATGGTGTTAAAGAAGAACCAGGAGGATAAATATGTAATGTGTTTTTTGTTTTTTTAATTTTTCGATTTATTCAACATTCAGTTATTTTAGTGATTTTTTATACTATATTATTAAATTTTGTTAATTTTTATCTTTAATTTTAATATTTTTCTTTATAAAATACATCTTGTAAGGTTTTAGTTTTGTTTCCCATGTGGAACAATATATCAATCAATGTATTTATTTAATGGGAAATTCAAAAACAAATCTTATAATGTTACAAAAAATCCTTTCAAAATCCAAAACAAGACATGTACAAAGCGGTACATGATGTGTGGTTACCATAAAATTACTCAAAATTTTCTAATATTTAATTGTGTCATATAGTAGCAGACCACATGGAAGGACTATATTAAATTTTTTCATTATATTTTCTATAATCATATTATATCGAATTTATTATATAAATGGTGGTAGGTGGTGTATTTTTCCACTCATAGAGTTGTGTAATCCTAGGAATTCAAGGAATTCATATCATCAAATATATAATTTTTATCATAATAGGGTATCATAGCCATCTACTATTTTTCAATAATAATTTTAAAACCTCAATCAACATAAAGTGTGTAACTAGGAATCCATAAATTTTATATATAAATATATATGTTTTCAAAAAACTAGAACTACATACATGACTATACATCACCGGTGTTCAGTTGGGATACAAGTAGAGTAGTCTAAAATAAAAATTATCAAAAATATTTCTATCAATATTTCAGTTATTATTGTAATCATTACTCCTCCACTATGATAACCCCTATTAAAACTATCTATAAAAACCCATTGATTAGTATTTTTTGATTCCTTATTAATCCATCTCAATTTTTCACATTGAATCCTATGTTTTTTCATCCTGGAATAATATTTTTTCCATTTTCATGAAAAAAATTTCAAATCATCTTAAGATATGACTACCACTATGTTTAATTTCCCCCATTGTCAAAACACATTTTAATTAAATGTTTTATTTTGATCATTATCCACATAGTTAAATAAGGTATGTTTATGAGTTGTGGTAAATATGAATACCAACCACTTAGTTACTCATTTTTAATGAACAATTCATGATAAGTGGAAGAAGAAGTAATCCATGATGGGTAATATAAAATGATTATGAAGGAGAAAATCTATAGTGAATAATTTCATAAAGATATTTCTAGATTTAAGAAATTTAATTTTCAATTATAAACATAAAAAAACATCGATCCTGATAATCAACAATGATTAATGTTGTTGTACCAACTTATAAATTTATTACTTCATAAGTAATTTATTATGAATTAAATAACATGGAGTCATGATATTTTTCCTAACTATATGGAGAAATTATGTAGGTTTAAAAATTTTCATGAAATCATTTTTTTGTTTCAATTCATCATTTCCACGTGATACATTTTTTAATTATGTTATATATCATGCCCAATTCCATCGTTATGATATCGACCCCTTAAAAGGGATCTCTTCCTCATATCAATGCCTCTCTAGTCATTTATCACCATTAGTTATGGATTAACATTTATATAATGCCAAATATTCTTATTTTTCACTAGAATATCATGTTATAATGTATAACCAATTAATTAATAAATTAATTAAATTACTTAATAAATTAAATTAAATAATTCTAAAATATGATGATCCATCTTGGTGTTCTATAATGGGAAAAATATTATATTACCCTTGGGATAAATATGATACTTTGGAGTCACTGGCAGTGTTAAATGTACTATATAATGATATACGTGGGAGATATTGACCTCCACAATGACGATATTATTATTAATTTTAATAATTAATATAAAATATCCATTAAAATTTACTATTTTTTTAATATAAAAAATGTACTCATTTCCTGAAATGTCATACAAAAATGATAAATTGAAGAATAATATAATTATATTGATCTCATATCCTAAGTAAAATTTATAGTTTTACCTAAATAAATGTCATGTAACTCTTAAACTCATAATTGAGCTAATATGTGATTATGATAAATCTAGGATAATATAGATAAAACTATTGGATATATGATAATTCATAATATTATAATCTAGATATGAATTGAACAACACAACCCTGATAAATTGAATATTATATATTTTTATGGGCATATTGAGTATGTTTTTTTTCTTTTCTATAATAATTACATCCCTAGATATAATATCAACCCAAATATTTCATTGAATTTATATGGGGTGAAAACTTATCTAGATACACCATGTTCCACCATACAACATAAAACCCAATTTGAAAATCAATATAATATTTAGTTTAAATTAGTAATGAAATTTCAGTGGGATCATAATTTTTTTATATAAAATGGATTTACATAATGATGAAATAGATTAAAGTGTTCACAATAGTGACTCTAAAATGGTAATAATTGTTAATAAAATGACTCATAGTTAAAAATGAGGATATATTGAACAATTAAAATCTATACATGGTAAGATATTATCTTTATATACACTAGATATGGGATAAAAATTACTGAATATTTTATTAAAATAATATGGAAATACATGAAGATGTTAGAAATAATCATATAACTAAAAAAATGAAAATTTTTAGGATTAAAAACAATACAATATAGTGAATAAGGATTATAATTTTCATACATTTCTTAAAAAATAATATAAAATGGGAAAAAAATTAAAAAAATTTAAATGTGTCACAGATTATATTGGGGAAACACTAAAATTTTGAAATAGTTGTTAACACAAATACCATTCCAATAAAAAATAATATGAATGAATAATTATCAAAAATTAATTCTTATTGCTTGGGTTTTGAAAAATAATTCAGTTTTGACTTTCATTCATATAGAAAGTTGTTAAACTTCTACAAAATTTAAAATCCTTGGAAAATATATCCATATAAAATTTGGTCTGAGTAGTTTTCTATATTATGTAATACTTATGAGTGTATAATTTTATTTGAAATTAACTCCTCTAAAATTCATTAACTAATTTGTATTTTGATACAGTTCTAATTAAGAAACATTTTTCAATTATATTTGTTATATGATAATTTTAGAATCACATGTTTCATTCAATTCCTACTGAGTGGAAAAGTGATATTTAAAAATTTTCAACCAATTATGGGTTCTATTCATCTTCATCATAATATTTTTAATGAATCCATTAGGATAATATGTGACATACAGATTGGTGAAAAATATATTATAGGTAATATCTTTTATAATCATTGATAAAAAGTCTGGAAAGGTGGTCACTTTAATCCATTCTAGTAATTTCTTGTCAATAAGAGTAATTTTTATAGACACATAAAATGGTAAATTGATCGTCACTTATGGTGTAAAAAAATATAGGATTAATTTATTTTAAAATTATATGGATCCCATAAATGATTAAAACTACTAGAATATTTGGGTTTTTGTGATGTATTAAAATTAATATGATTTTGAAAAATAAGTTTAACAAATAATAGTAGAATTATATTAGGAAATCCTCTCGTATAATATATATAATTTTGGTTTTAATGTCTATCTTGTAATGAAAATAGTGTGGAATTGCCTTTAACAATATTCAAATTCCATTCTATGACACATGTTTTGGTTAATGATCCACTTCAGCCAACATTTATTCTAAATTTGAAATAAATACTTTTTATTTGAATAATTTGTCATCTTACACATCTAAAATTCTAATTTTTTGTGATATGTTCATAAAATATGTGACCATATCTAGTGACTTAAAAAATAAATTGTGGGATTGATCTTTATTTGTCTTAATAATGAATGAAAAATATATTTCACATATGATTAGACACATAAAGTTAAATATTATTTCTTTTCATATGAGGAGGATTTATATGGAACTAGGACATAATGATAGGGTATATTGAAAATTGTGAATTAATAAACACATGAACATGGTTCTTTGGTAAGATTTTGTCATGTTTTTATGTGATTTAATAATTTAAATAGTCTTTTAAAATAATTGTTTTTTCATGTTCATTTTTAATATAAATTAAGAGTTTTCATCATTATTTCCAATGAAAATGATGATATGATTCATAAAAGAAAAGAAAAATAGAGGGTTTTTATATACTATAGGATGATAAACATGGCCACTAGATAAATTCACTCATCTAACAAATTATTGGATTTAATTGTTTAGAAAATATCTATAAGTTAATTTTATTTTTTACTTTGATGATTATTTTTTCATAATAATAATCTAATATATCTCAAGGATCAATAAAATTACATTCACACAAGTCCATTATGATAATATTTATATCAAATAATACCCATGGCCTACATGGAGCATAATATAATTTTCATAGATATAAGCTAATTATCTTTTCATATATAATTGATATGATCTTAAAAGTTTTTATTGATGGGGTTTTATATTGGGAAATAATTATAGGATCGATCTAATGGTTTTTTAATGGTGATGCAACAAAATCACAGGTAAAAATGTTATTTAATTTAGAAAACTATCTGTTTATTATCATTATAGATATAGTTCTTAGATCTTGGGTTTCAACAAGTAGAGTTTAGGTTGACACTACTATGGTGGAAGTAGTTATGATGTTTCCTCCATTAAAAATATTTAATGGTTTTGGGTAATAATTTTACATAATAGATTTTAATTATGATTCATAATTTATGTTTCAAAAATTAAAAAACCCATGCGTGGGATTATAATCACTAAAAATTATACACCCTATAACATTACTTCTAGATCAAGCTCAAAATATAAGAAAAAAATTAACAGATCAAATAAACTATAAAATATACCAATGTTATAATGAGTTTTGTATTTTTGAAGAAGGTATAGTTAAAATTAAACACAAGAAATAATAAAAAATTAATCCACAATTACTTTCAACACCTGAGATTCTCCTATATTATTCCTTTAATTATGATTCCTACATAAATAGGGAAAAAAAATAATAGGGTGTGCTATAATAATAGTAGGGTATAAAAAATGAAAAGGATACCCAAATTAATATCAATTTTAATATACGAGGTATAATATACAAACATGAATATGTGGAAAATCAAAAAATGGTCATAAGAATATGAGTAATAACACGATGAGAAGTATATGCATAATGACATGATCATAGGTACATGAGGCATATAATTAGTTTATGTAAAATAGAAATTAATTGGAAATGTACCTAAAACATAAAAATAGAAAATGTTTTAGAAAATATTCATGGATTATAACCATGGTTCTATAAAACATATTATCAGTTTTCTCATCCGGATATCAGAAATTGTAATCATGAATTTCTGCCATGTTATTATGAACATGTTATATATAATGATTACTTCTTTACCCAATCAGTTGGTGGAATATTAGGGTGAACCATCCATATGAATTAATTCTTGGTTGACCGAAATAAAAAAAAATATATAAACACATAAATAACAAGAGCATGATCATGTTGAAAATAAATGGTTATCGAATAAAAGTATCACTCTACATACATATTATTCAATTATGATATATAAATATAAAGAATTAACCCAATATAAAAAATATCATATTTTATATATAATTACCCTAGTCAATTATTATATGAATAAATTAGTGAACACATTTTAATTAGAAGAAGTATACAAGGATATGCATATATAAAATAATTAGAGGAATTGTTATACATAACTAATGATATGGGAAGAAAAAGGTAGTAATGGATCATTATACATAGAGATATTGTTTCTGGCAAAACATGTGTACATATTAATATGTAAATTGATGTGATAGGTAAAATACCTAACAATTATATAGTGTGAAATGGATCTTGAACATTGGCTACAATATGAGTGTGAAAGAATCCCCTATATTGAATTATCTTGGCTATCAATGTGATAGTAATTTAAAAAATATACATTATTCTCAATGAAATGGGTTGTAACCATATTAAATAACTGTTTAAAATAATTAAAAAGTGTTCATTAATCAATTTCAGTTTTATCTTAAACTATATATTATAATATTTCATTATGAATCATAAAGTTCATGGAGATTATCCATAGTAAATCCAATAGATATCTCAAAATAGGTGTGCCGAAAGGCATCTTTTTCACGAACCAAGTGACTATAATGTTAATACTCAATCCATAATTTTATTTTATTTCCACTGGGTACATATATTCTATATCCATAGATAATTAAATTATCTATATAGTGATTTTGTTTCCTATAAAACCAAACACGCATACCCTTAGAAAATTTATGATTGTTTAACAGATACATGAATGTTTAAGTACTATAATTGATTATGAAGGTAGATTTATGATATTTAATAGTGATATGTACATGATAAAATAAATTTTTTATTAAAATATTTATTTATTATATTATATCATATTTACAATAAAATGAATTTTAATAGTCTCTCAATGATAATTAGAAAGGAGTGGCGAGGAACCTATATTTCGAAATGTAACAACTTTGGGAAATTCTATAATGAGGTTAAATAGTTTGATTATCTTAAAAATTATATAAAATAGAATTTAATAGCATTAATAAAAATAATGAAAGTATATATGAATAATTTTTAAATGTAATTATATCAAATGTATTGTATATGAAAAGGTAGATGGGTAATTTAAGAAACCTAGATCTCTCTAGAGAATCATAGCAAAGAGATTCCACTTAATATAAAAATAATCATTTCAAAATTTAGGATGGAGTAATTGGAGAGAAACAAAAAGAGAGATATTATAAAAAATATCAAATTTTATTGAGTGATAATTAGAATATGCATTGCGTATCTATACATGAGGAGGAATGGATTAATGTATTTAGTTAATTATAATTTATTTATTAAGGACAACAACATTTGGGTGGGATTAATTTCAATAAATTTGGATTATAATTAATGACAAAATTTTTATTTAAGATCATTACAAAAATTAGTCACATTTTCAATGCTAGTTTTAGGTATTTTATGCTCGTAAGAATTTGGTTTATCATTGTGAATTATTTCACATCAATTGTGGAAACTCTTTTTAACAACAGTAAATTTTTTTTGTGCCATAGATTTATATTTTCCTTTTTTAAAAATTTCACAATTATAAATTCAAGTATTCAATAAATTTAATTGATTCTATATATTACGTTTATAATGGTTAAATGTAATACGTCACACATATAACCCATGAACTATTTTTAGAAAAGATAACATTATTGATCCATAATTGAAAGAATGTGTTTTTAAATGTACTACATTATGTATTTTGTTATTAAATAAATAAATATTGACCTGTAATAAGTTTTAAAAAATTAAATTAATGATCATATGATAAATATAACATAATATTTAGGGTATTTCATAAAAAAACATTTTTTCCTTTTTACCACAAAAATAGTATTGTTTCAAAAATTACAGAAAATACACTATATTATAAATTTAATATATTGATTCAAAAATAAAATTTAAATTATTAGATAAATACTTCGAATAACATGATACTAAATTTTATATAAAAACACTTATTTATTAACACTCATAAATATTAATTATAGATTAAACATTCTAATCATTATATGATTATATAAGACTTTGTTAATTTATAATATCATTTTAAAAATATTATCATGATCAATTTTAATTTCATATTCAAATTAGAGATTAGATATTATAAATAATTTGTTTTTTAAATTTCATATGTACCATTTAGTGTTTTTTCATACATTATTAATCATTATATTTCATTTCGATAATTTTACACTTCATTATTTTTATAATAAATATAATTTCATTATTTGTAATTTTCGTTTGATATCTAATTTTCATTTAAAGTGATTATAACAAAATATTCATTAAAATTGAAATCTATTTTATATAAAATTTAATAGATTTTTTTGGTCCCCCATTATACACCCAACCTCACAATTTTACTCGTTGGATAACACGTACTAAATCAATATGTTCTCATAATGTTTATCTATATAAATGAAGCATTATGAATAAGAAAATTTTGAAAATATTATTGGTTCATGCTATTTATACATAATATAGTCCACTAGAACATTTTTTATCTCTATAGTAACATATGACTATAAATTCCAAATCATATGTTCTAAAAGAACCAATGTCCCCAGATATACCAATTGAGATTCCTCAGAATCACACTTATAGATACAATTCTAAAAATACAATCATTTTTTGACATCTTATTATTTACAAAAAAACACCATGTATAAATAATTTTAGTGTCATTAGGATCTAGAAACATTTATAACTAAACACATGGTAGAAAATAATTTCTTCTACACTAGTAATATTCCAATATAAATTCATTTTATTTCAATTCATGTGGAAATTGTGAAACATAATAATAATATATGATTAAAATCTAGATAATGGGTAAAAATAAAAAAAGATAAAAAAGTAACATCATGGGTTAAACGTAAAGAATTATAACATGGTTATTGGGAAATAAGTTGTAACATGATCATAAGAATTGGAAGCATAACTTGATCATAATTACATAAAGAGTATCCTTATAATAAGTATATAGGGAATAATAGGATCATACATACATGAGGTATGTTAAGGAAATGTGGATTTAACATAAACCCATGGAAATAGAAAGAAAATAACCAATGATAATTAACAAGTTGTTATAAAAAATATTATTAATGCTTTTCAACAAGGTATCATAAATCATTACCATGAAAGTTTTATATGGTATCATGAATATGTAATCTCTAGAGATTAATTATTTACCTAATTCATTAGAGGACACTCAAGACACACCATTATGATCGATTAATTCATGTGTTCCACTTATGAATAAAATTCATAAATCCATCAATGATCATATAATTAACCCATGGAAAATAAATGGTTACCCAATGAACATATGTATCTATCTATATAAATATCATTAAATCAATCTAATGAATTATAGGGTATATACAAAATATAAAAATAAATTGTATATTTTTAGTCAAAAATGTCGCTAATAAATTTTTGAATGTGTATCATGGTTAATACACCTCCATCAGAAGAATCATTCATGGTTATCGACAAGTGAAGGGAATTATAAAAACACTTATTCATAACTAATCATTACTAACAAAAAATGATGGATCATTCTTCTTATAGATCATATTGCCAGAGTACCAAATGTACATATGAGAATGGAAATAGAGAAAAAAATTAAAATCCATGAAAATTATGGATATAGAAAGAGGAAATAGAAATTAGATACAATATAAATGGGAAAGAATCAGCTATAAATAATTAATGTGGCTATGTTTTTTAGAATCTATTTATAAATAGTATTATATTCACATTGAAATTGGTTGCACCAAAATAAATAAAATATTCAAAATTTTATATAAGGCAACATTCCCTAATTGAAGGTGTATCTGAAACCATATATTCCAATATCTTATTATCAATCCTAATAAACATGTTTATTAAAATAACAAAATCCACTATGAGTGTCAAGAAAGGTCTGTAAAAGTGTCTCTTTATCATGCACCAGGTGATGATCATATTAAGACCACATCCATCCCTTTTAGAATTACTATAAATATTTAAATCCTTATTATATCCAAATTTTATTACAGTATTCATATAGGGATTTTGTTGTTAGGAATACCACACAGACATTTCTTCATAATCCGTAGAGTGGTTTTACATCTACCTGAATTTTTTAGCATTATTACATCTTATAAAGTTATTTTTTGATAGGGCGTAATGATATATCATTGATAAAATAGTTATAATATTATAATAAGGTATGGTAATAAAATTTTCCATTGAAATAGAAAGGAATAAAAAATACATCCCAATTGAAAAGGGAAATGACAGTAGGAGAGCCTTATTTCAGCAATGTAACCATTTTGGAAAATGCTATAATGGGAGGGAATAAATAAAATAACATAAACAATATATAAAATAGAATATAATGAAATAAAAAAATCATATAATTATGTGACATAATTTTTTTAAAAAAATAATTATAATAAAAAAGTGTACTTGAATGAAAAATATGAGGTTATTGAATCCCTAACCTCTCTTGACATTGTTAACATAGATAAATACCATTAAATATAAAAAATAAAGATAGAATATGAATAATTGGAAGATACTCCATTTGATACATATGATTACATAACATTAATTTTTTGGTTCATGAGAATAAGGTTAAATATTTTTATACAACCAATGGTGGTTTAGAGGGTATACATAAGGATTATTTATTCATTAAAGGTAGCCTATTTTTGGTGGAATTAATTTCATTAAAAGTGGTTGATATTTATTTTTGAAAATTTCTATTAAGGTCATTAAATCTTTCAATTTCATTTTTAATGGAGTTCTTAGGTATTTTATTCTTTGACCCAATAATTGTATATTTGTACAAGTTTTACATTCCTTGGGATGGATCATTATTTTTTGATGCTGATTATTTTGTACCCTAAAATTAAATTTATATTATTTAATAAATTGAACCTTATAATACCAAATATGAAATAAATTTTACTTAATTCAATTTATCATATTGAAAACTATAAATTCTAATATAATATGTTCATAACAGAGAAATGTTTTTTATATAAATGAAAAAATTATAGACCTAAAATGATCGTCATATATCACTAAATGTAATGAAATGTGTATTTTTTATTGCTTATAAAATTGATGAATAAGACGGATTGGTAAAGTTTAATTAATTAATATATCATTATTATATAAAAAGTTTTTGGTTGTTTCATAAAACAGATTATCTTCATCTTTAACAAAAAAAGAAACATTTTTTGAAAACTATCATAAATTGAAACTATGTTAAATTCAATATAATGATTACACAAATGGTATTTAATTTATTAAAATATATATATATATATATTTATTATAAATATTAAATAAAAATCAATATTTATAGAAAATCAGTAGTTTTAATTACATAGTTAACTATTTTACCACTATTAAATTAAAATGAACATTTTTAATTTATATAATGATTCTCAAAAAAGTTATGTATCATTAATTTATGAAAATTTATTTATTTAAAAATACTAATATAATCAAAAACAATATTTTTAATATATTTTAAACATAATTTTAGCTGCAAAATTTAATATTTCTATTATATTATAAAACATTTCCCTACAGTCACGTTATTGCACCTACATAACCATCCATATTTGAGAAAAATTGTCTTTTTAACTAATGGTCATAATGTCCATCATTCATTTTGGTTTATTGTTATAATAAGGAATGAGCTTATTCACCTAAAAACAAACCATTTTTTTCACCTCATCATTTAAGAGATTTATTGAAAAGGTTCTTAAAAACTCCATGATAATATCTATCATCTCCCAAATTCATATATTTCCTTTTATATTCATCATGATTGGAATGATTATTTTGGTGAGAATCAGGCATTTATTGTTTTAATTAGTGTTTCCATTATTCTTTTCCATTTATCACTTGATATTATTCTTAAATATTATCATAAATATTATTTCAAGATGTGTAATGTTTTTTTATATATACAAATCCATCTATGTTCTCAAAATAAAATATTAATTTTAAACTATGTGTTTATCTATGGAAAGCATAAATGATTTTTTTGGTCCTTATATTCTTTCTCCTAAATGAAAGTGAATCTTTACAAAAATATTCATCAAATAACATATACTAAACACAAATGTTTAATTATGTTTTTTCTATATTAATGGTATATTTTGAATAGATATGATAATTCAATCCTCTTATTTCATATTAGTCATACTTATCTGTGTCCACTAGAGAAATGTTTTGTATTTCTACAGCTCTACACCTATATTTTATAAATTCTGGTTCCCAAAATTAAATAAACATCACACTAAAACAAATTTATAAACCATTAAACTTTATAAAAAGATATTTTTCTACACTTAAATACATTTTAAAATATCAAATTTTTTAAAACAACCATCCAAGATCAAAAGATTGGTGTTTTTGAAGTAACATACAATTAAAAATAATCTCATGGTACACTGCAGATTACCTCCACAAAAAGTATCCACACATATAACTCTCTTTTATGTATTCTATTGATTGTATGTCCAATTTAAATGGGAAAAAAAATTATACGAAGATCTATAAATACGAATAAGGGATAAACATTGGAAATAGATCCTAAATTAATGTCATGGATAAAACATGATGTATAATATTATGACATGAACATGAGGATAGTATTCATGCCATTATCATTATAATTAGAGGCCTCACATAATCATATGTAGATGAGATATAAAATTATCATATGTAATTGTTCCAGAAAATAACTATATATAAATGAGTCATAAAATGAGAATATGTTTACAAAATAATATCGAAAAATTTGTAATAAAATTTCAAAGGTATCATAAAATATATTTTTATTTTTCTTCACCAAGTTATAATTAAAAATTACCATGTAATTCTTCCATGTAATCCTAATGATGTTATATGTAGAGATTAATTCATATTTAATACATTAAAATTTTATCCAGGAGCATCATTCATTTACCATTACTATTGTGTTCCACATAAAAATAACATATTTAAATACACATATAATCAAATCATGAACTCATGCAAGAAAAATATGAATACAATGAATGATTTTATCTCACTGTGTAAATACCATTAAATCATGATAATGAATTATGAAATATTTTCATAGTGTAGAAAAAAATCGTATTGTTCAGTAAAACATATCCCTCGTCAATTGATGGATGAGGATCTTGGTGAACACAATTCAACCAAAATAAACATTAAAGGATATCCATAATGAAAATACATTTTAATAAAAGATATTTATAGATGATGATAAGGAAATAAAATGATAGTGAGATATTGTTACCCCTAGAAATTTTATTTACACTAAACCACATGAATATAAGAATATATAAATGGAGAATAAAGTTGAAATCTATGATAAGGATTAATATTGAAATAAAACATGAACATTTTTTAAATAATTGTGTGAAATAATCCCTCACAATGAGTTATATAGTCCAACAGGTGAGTATCGAATTAGAAATAACAATATATTTAAATTTTAATCATTTTTGAGCCTATATATTGAAGGATAAAAAAATAATTAAGAGGGGTATGTTTATAAATTGAATGGGTATCATAATAAATATATCCCAATCTGACATTATGGATTACAAAGTTATTGGGTCTTATCCAAATAATATATATCTGGAGTGTCAGGGTAGATGGGTAGAAAGACCTCGTTTTCATGCACTAGGTAAAGATCAAGGTATTAACCAGTCCAACAATTTCATTTTTATTAACTTTGGTATATATGTTTGATTCTAATATTGAATTTTATTATATAGATAGGGAAGTTGTTACTAAGACAAATCATCACTCATTTCTCAACCATATTTTGGACTTTTTTTCATCACCACCCACCCCAACATCCTAATCAAGATTAAACTTTATTATATTAGAATAATATAAAAATAATCACATCTTGATTGAGTGAATATTTTAGAAGTCTTGGTAAATCAAATGGAATCAAGAATCTTATTTTCTATCTAAAAACAAATTTTAAAAAAATTTATTCAGAATAACCTTATTCTTTCTAGAATATCCTTTCATAGAAATCATATTACACTTCATGGATTCTTGGGATAATAAAAAATCAAGGTGATATCAATTTCATAGTTTGGGTTCTCTATTTTGGAATCTATTAAAAATCAATAATAATAATAATGACAGCATGGTAAAAAAAACAGACATTCTATTATAAAAACATGACTTTCAATATATGGTGAGATATAATTAATATGGAATGTTAAATAACAGAAAACCCATTCCATTTAATCATTTAAAAGTGAATTTAATTTATCCATATATAATATCATTGTGTAAATATCATATATATAATAATTAATCTCTTAATTCACATAATTAATAATTATTGGACTTCTTGTGTCAGGAACATGATACCTCGACTGTCAATACCTTTAGAAAGATGGTTCAAAAATATAAGTAAAAAATATTCAAATTCAAACATCCATATTTTTATCATTAGACCAACAAAAACATAGAGGGTCTATATAATACCTTTATCCACCTTCCAATACATGAAAAGCTGCATTCCACATATATGTAATAAATGATTTAATTTATAAATAGTGTTCATCAACATCAAATATCTTGACGAATAAAAAATATGGATTTATAAGTATTTATAAAGTAAAAAATCAAAATTCAATATCAAACATTGTATATATAAATTATATATTGTTTTTGAAATATTAATATACATTTTAAATAATATTTATATTTAGGGGATTTAATGTCCAATAATAACATGTACGTAAATATTTTAGGAGAATGTTAACTACTATAGAAAAATGAATCTATTAAGTGAATATGAATACATTTCTAGGCCAAAGTGATCTTCAACCACATATGTAATTAATAAGTATGTTATCAATATAACATATTACCATCTGAGTAAAATTTAAGAGTTGTTGTCATTTCTGAATAGAGACACCATAAAACGTTATTTAACAACATTCTCAATGAAAATACCCTTTTTTATTTTGAAAATAACCTTTTAAAACAAAATGATGAAAACAAATTTTGAGTATAAAACTCTTTGAAAAAAACCTTTTAAACATATAATGTATGTTTTAATACATTTATTAGTCATGATGGTGGAATATTAAAAACATTAAAAGTGTATTAAAATTAATATTTCATTAATTTTTTCAGTAAGAGCCAAAAATTCCATATTTTGAAAAATATGGGAATATTCTATTCAAAACATTTTATAAAAATTCATAAGGGGTAAAAATATAATTAAAAATTATTCTTAAAAGGATAAAAACATATTTTATAAATATATAGAAATCATTTTTTTGGATGAAAATTATCTTCAGACCGATGTGATAAATGTAGTAGAATATTCTTTAAAACATTATGTGAATTATTTTTAAGTATACATGAAAAGATAAATGTTTGTATTACATGAAAAATATCATGAATAACCAATGGATATGAAAATTAAATTGATTATTATAATTGATCAAATAATTACCATCAAATTAAATTAAACTATAAACAATTCTGATTAAATTGAGATTGTGATGTAAACACTTAAAAAGACCATAATGTTGAATGAATAATTAACCAATTAGAATTTTTCATGTATCAATTGAATATCTATAAAAAAAGATGATACAAAAAATATTTTTTCAAAATTCAGAACACGCATTTCCATAGTACATCAATGACAACTAATAAGTAATATTACAATGGAAAAGTGATTGAGAAATGTAATTGTTTAATAGTTGTTAATTTCTAATTCAAATTATCATCATTGAAATAATTTAAATTGAAACATTAAAAAAATTAAATATAAAGGAATGATGATATGAAGGTTTATAGAGGAATTATATTCACTATATAATATAAATTATCTACACAACATTACAATATGCCTAAATGAAGGGAGATTGAGAAGAAGTCAATTTCAACATTATTATATAAAAACAAATCCACTTTGATAAAATAATTGGAATTAAAACAGAAAATAAAATGATTTTTAAAAAAATTAGAATATTATAAGTGAAATTGAAATTTTATAAACTATTTAATTTAAATTGGTGTGTAACATACAAATTATCCTCAATGAATGGAAATTGAGAAAGAATTTGATACCTCATGCTTCATTTTCAATGAATGTAAGATTACCACATGAATATTAGATTTAATCATGTAATTAAAAAATAATGTAAACATAACCATATTTATAATAACACATATGATTGTTATATAAAATATTATCACACTTTCATTAATAATCATTTATTATTTTTTTTGTGTGTTAATAGCCCTATTTAATCATTCAGGCTTTTTTATAAAAGTACTAATTCACAACAGTATTTTATAGTTACACCATATCTTTAATAATAATAATAATGGAATAATTATCATATTTTATGTCTATTATACTTAAAAACCCTTTCATGAATTAATGTATTGTAAATTTAACTATGTTTTATTTTCAGATATGGTAGGCCATATGAACTCATCAGTAACATCTCAATTTTCCAATTATCATTATAGAACGAAATTATTTAATATTTTATCCATAAAGAATGATAATAATTAAATATACACTACATTATTTAATTTAATATACTTATATATATTTATATATCATCCACATGGTGTGGTAATGGAAAGAGTGTCAAATCACTTCATGAAGTTGGTAGTCAACACATATAAGAACGATGTTATCATTTTTCACTAAAAAAAGAAAATGTTATTCTGACATTTCATAATGATCAATATTTCATTAATAAAAGTATTTTATAATTTAAATATCATATATTAATAAAATTTAACATTACTAAATCATATTTAATGTGTTTGTAAAAAATGATTCACGTCGCATCATGAGGTAGTTGTCCATCGTACACATGAATAATAATTTCTAAATCCATTCGATAGAAATGGAGATGTTTGTAGTTTATTATAATAAAATAACAAAATCACAATAAATTTAAGTTACTTAGGATATTAAACAATAAGAGTTTAAAAATAAATTATGCAATTGGAGGAAGTAATAATATATAAAGTCTTATTGGAGAATGTTACATTTTCATCGGGTGACCACCTTAGTGTTTCACCAAAATCACTCATTGTTTGGATTTATGACAAAAAATTGATACTAAGAGTATATTAGAAATTTTTGGATGTTATTTTTTCATATATTGGATGTACCAAAGGGTTTTTAATGTGTGAATAAGATAATAGAGGGGGTGTCTTTTATAAGTGAGATGAGTTCCACACATGTAATTTTTTAAAACAAACACGTGTCCCCACATTTTTCACATTACATGAAAGAAAAAATTGAGTATTATTAATTATTATAAATTATGATGCCTTAGATGGTATATTATATATTTTAAATTAATTTTTGTTTTACATTTTAACAATTATCTTTTTAGTATAATATTACTATTAAATTAGTATTTAACTTAATCATCATCATTATTTTTTTATATTCTCACTATTCAATATGGACAAAATTAGTTATAAATTATTATAAAATATCATTTATTCTAGTTCAAAATATGGAATATTTTTTTTATGAATTCCATTTACATAATTGAAAAAAATAATATTAATTTAATTCTATATACATAATGAAAATGTAAGGTTTCGATGAAAAAATTTATAAATGATAATAATGTGTTTATATTATAATTAATTATGATAATTATTATAATAAAACAATTTTAATTAATATACATTTAATTAAAATAGTTTTACATTAAACAAAGTAAAAATATTATATTTCACTATAAATAATTTACATAAAATCATTTTTCAATTAATATTATGTATTTTCAACATTAAATAAAAAATGAATATTATCATAAAAATACTTTAAATTCACAATAAGAAAATATTGATATGAATATTATTAAAATGAAGTTTATTTAATAATGTTATTTTTATGTTAGTGGTAAAATTATTTTAAAACTATGTGAGAAAAGTTCAACTAAATTTTATTTCATAAATAATATAGTTTTTAGAAATAATATCTTTTCTAAAATGGTTCTTATCTTATTGAAAAACAACAGATAACCATAATATTCATACCATTAAAACATATCAATTTAACAACAATGTTATAATTCAATACTGTATTATGGTACATTTTAACTCACGTTTGATTGATCTAGAAGTTATTGATGGGATTAAATTAAATAGAATATATTTTGTGAGATTTCTATGTTCTGTTGAGTGTTTCTGCTACAATATCGAATAAAATATTATTATTTTAGACATTTAGGGTTTTAATTTATCCCCACATTAAGTAACATATTACTTGACATTCTATATTTTGAAAAAAAATCGAGGGGTTGGTATTTGAAAATCCATTGTTGAAAATCCAAAACCAGAATACATTAACAAAATATAATCTTAAAAAGTGTGAGATGGTAAGTAAAAAGCTAATATATAGTAACACAAAACAATTCTTCAAATTATTAAAACCTTAGTGGATAATGGAAATTAAAAAGGTAATTTTTCATTCCAGAATCACAAAAATTCACTTTTTGTGGATCAAAATCCCCATAAAAGAAAGTCATTTCATTCTATCTATCTATAACTATTTTCCAAAATAAATAAGTTAACGACACGTTTTCTAATATTAATAAATCTCTCTATTATGATGTAATATATTAATCAATAAAACAATAACAAATCTTAACTAAAACCACTTTCTAATTGTTAACCATATTACTCTTCAAAAATATTATGATCCAAATATTTTTATGGAATGTAAATGAATTTAAAAATTGAACCTATCATTAATAACCAAAAACACAATAAGAGGCTCTTAATAGTCACATAAAAAACATGAGAACCCTTTTTTCATGTCTTTTATTCTAAAATTATAACATCCTAAATTAAAACAAAGCCTTATTGAAAACATGGAATATTAGTAATTATAAATGTAAATAACATATTATTAGATATATTCCTTAAATCCAAATATTCTATAAAATCTAATAATGATATTATAAACCACATTGTCACAAAAATTTAATTAATTACAAGGTAGTTCATATTATCCAATTTATATTATCTAAATAAATCTTAAACATATCCCAAAATGATTTTCACCAAATCAAGAAAATATTAAGGGTTATATTTCCCCATATTTTGTGTTTTATATAATGTTCAACATGCCACAAAATCATTTTTCATGGATATCAAATTTTTTCAACATTTGCTTCCGATTTATTAAGGAAAATGTACTATAGTAAAATAGTTATACATTTCATGATACTTATAACTATTATATCATTGATAAAATACTCCAATGATATAATTCTCAAATCCAACAACATTAACACTAATTGTGCTTTTCTTGTGTGGTACAGCATAATCTATACCATGATTAATTATTTTCTGTTAATGTTTATTACTTTGAATCATGATACATTGATTACTATGATACCCCATTTACATATAGTTAAATCATCATACATTGGAAACTTTTTTCAAACCCATGAAATAACAGACTTTTCATCCTTTCTATAGAAACTTGTATGAAATTCACGATCCTTTTATGAAAGTACCATGTTGTTTCTTTCCATAATTATCACATGTAAGAAAAGACTTATTTACCTTCCTCGCATTATTTCTATTTTATAATTTCATTTTATTCATCTATTTCTTCCCTTTGAATACATTATTAATAGATAATTATTTCTACACCTTTTTAGAACATAATATTATTACCTCATACAATACGAATTCTTGGAATACTAGTTCACTTAGAAATATTAGGTCAAAACCATAAATGAAATAATAGTTCTTACTCCTTGGATTATGTGAATTTTTTTGGTTCCCATTTCCAATGTTATGATCGAATTATAATTTATTTTATATAAAATATTAGATCATATATTAATTAAACATAAGATATTGTCCCCAAAATATTGAAATATTTAACATAAATTGAATACTTTTGGCATAACTATTACCATATTCTTAAATTGGGATTAATTTAAGATATCTTTATTTCAAATAATTAAAAATAGTTTGGGAAAAGAATGTGAACTATACAAACAATATCACCTAAGAGTTTAAATATAGGTTCGTAGTAAAGCTTGTTGTTGTGCATTTGGTAATGATCAGGTCATGCCCAAAGTTCTCATTTTGGAGTTATTAACCAAGATCCATTGGTTCCATTATCACATACTCATTAGTATTGTGAAAGTGATGAACTTCAAGTAAAAACACTTATTTTCTAAAATATGAAAAAATATATATGTAATTATATACTTATCATCGACGTATAACATAGGGTTATGATCTATAATATATGATTTTCAAATTTTAGTAACAAGTTTTGTACAATATTTTCTTCAGATACCAACTACAAAAACCACAACCCCAATAACCTAGAGATGTTGTCTACTTTTTTACAGTAGTATAATCGACAAGAAATAACATCCTAAGAGACTAAATAGTTTAGTGGTATTGATACAATATATATATACATGATTCCATATTACTTATGAAAACACAAATTGTGATGTAATTTTATTGGAGGGTATTATTGTTCCCTCTATAATTTCCTTGATTATATTTCATAGTACACTTTAGGGATTCCAGTGAAAATAAATAATAAATGGGTGTTCTCAAATTTACAGTAAGGGTTACATATAGAAAAATCAATAATTAATCAATAATCATAATCTACTTGGTAAAGTATATAACTGAACACACATTCCATTAAATAACCTGACTATATTTATATAATATGTAATATTCTATATGGAAAGGTCAATACATTAAAACACATGGAATTTACTCAATAAGTAGGGATTCAAATTAATCCACATAAAATAAATTTTTTTAAATATTATGGATGAAAATATATTAATTCAAAATGAAGAAAATACTAATTTATTAGATATCATGTCTCAAGAACATGATGCTTATATCTTTAATACATTTCAAAATATGGTTTAAATCTATAGGTAAACCCCAATTTAATGGAATTTGACTGATTTATCCCCTATGTTCAAATAATGAATTGATATGAAATATATTATTGTCCCCACCCATCACTGTATGTCCAAATCATTCCTTATAAATCAAATAATCAATTTAATTAATGAATAAGGTACACTATCATCAAATATGAATACTGAGTAATAAATACTGATGTATCAATATTTCCCCATATAAAAAATAGCATCCATGGTATAACACTATATTTAAAAATTATATATATTTTTTGTAATAAATATATACATGCACATTAATATGCATATTTAGGGTTAATTTAATTTCCAATGATCATTTGAAATTGATATTTTATGTTAAAGATAATTACTTTAAAAAATCATCCAAAGTGTAAATTTAATTACATTACATAGTAAATTATGATCATAAACCATCAATAAAAATAATAAGAATGAAATTAATACAACATATACACATTAGGATAAAAATCCGAGGTGTTTTCCATTACTAAATAGAAACCACAAAAAAATAATTAAAAACATTCATGAGAAAAATATCCTTTTTATTTTTCAAATCTACATTAAAACATAAAAGTGCACAGAACATTTAGAAAACTAATTATATTGAATATAAACTTATAAACATATAATTTATGTTTTAAAACAATGATTTTTGGTGAAAGGAGTAAAATTTGGACGTCCAATGAATGCTGAAAATTGATTCCTTTAATATATTCTATAAAATCCAAATGGTCTTTTATTTGAAAAACAGATCAATATTCCCTTTAAAAACATTATTTATGAAGTATAAATTGGTACAAATAATTTTCTAAATTAGTTTTAAAAGGATAATAAAAATTTTAAAATCATTTTTAGAAAACATGGTTTTTTGAATAAAATGGATTTCCGAAAGAATATGGAAAAGAAGTAATATTTTCCAAAACAAATCACTACTATTTTATGTAACAATGGGTAAAAATTGTAATATTAGATAAATATGTTGATAAATTACCAGATGTAAATTAAATCAAGGTATTTATAAAAAATTCTCAATTATTTTCATTTAATGGAAACTTCAGCAAAAAAAAAGTTCCAAATAAATTGTGATTTTGATGTAACTCCATAAAAATATTGTAAAATTGAAGTTAGAATAAACCAATGAACCATTTTTTTATAAAAAATATAAAATCACCTAAAAAGTGAATATATAACATAATTTTTTCAAATTTTTTTACAAAAATAACCATATAATATCTAAGATAACAAAGAAGTAATATAACATAATGTGAAGAGATTGAGTTTTAAAATTTGTTAACACATGGTAACTTTTAATAAAATATAAATTGTTGGAAGTAATTATAATTTGAACCTAAAATACAACATATTATTTTGTAATTCTTATATTAATTTTCAAATGGAATGTATATAACCCATATAAGATAAATTAGGTGTGTAACATTACAATATGCCTGAATAAAGGGAAATTGAGATGAAGTCACTTACATTTGGTTATATTCACCAAAAATCAAATTGGATGAAATAATTATTATTGGAAAAAATTAATTATGTATAATTAGTGATATTACATATAATCTTTTCAGTTTATACACCATATTAAAATATTTCGGTGCATAATATACAAATGAACCAAAATAAAAGGAAAATGAGAGAGAATCTCATACCTAATGAATCATTTTGGATTAATGTAATTTAACAAATTTTATAAGAGTTTTAAATAATTAATTTGATAAAAACAAAAAACATTTATATAACATTTATCAATGTTTTATATTTTCTAATGCCACTTTCGTCAATAATAATTCATTATTTTCAATACTTGAGGGGCTAATAGAGTTATTTTCTCATTCATTAATTACAATGATTATTCCAATTGAGGGGAATATAATTTACTTCCATCATCTCCATAATAATAACCATGAGATAATTTTAATATTTTTTCATCAATCACACTATTAAAATAAATATCAAAATATTGTTATGGAAAATGAACTATATTACAATCATGGAGATGGTAGTTCATATGTATGCATGAGTAACATTTATATTTTCCAATGATCTTTTTAAAAATAAGTAATTTAATAATTATATACAAAATAATTACCATAATATCTTATATAAAATATTATTTCATTAAATATACTTATATATATAATTCCATAAGTGTGTTGATAAAAATAGACTAATGTTTTATCCTGAAGGAAGTTGTCTACATGTATAGAAATGATGATTTCATTTTTCTGAATAATAAGTAAAATTATATATTAATTTTTTTGAATCAAAAATATTTTAAAAATATATTATTCTTATAATTTATGTCACATATATTAATTTGATTTAACATTTCTTGTTTTAGTGTAATGTTTTAGTGAAAAAAGAATAAAATCGCTTCATGATGCGGTAGTCCTCTGTAAAAATTAATAATGATTTCATACCCAATTTGATTGAAGTGGATATTGTTTTAGGATATTTATTTAACATAAAAGGTTATATGTATATTTATGATAATTAGTTTATGATATCATCAAGATTTATATAAATTGAATAATGAATGAGAATGAATAAAATAAAATATCTTTTTAAAACATTTTACCTCTTCTTTTGGTAGACACAATAAGTTTTCCCCAAATTACTTCCTAGAATATAATTATGACATAAAAATGAATATAATATGATATTATTAAAATTTTTAAGTAGTCTATTTAGTTAATGTATGAAATGAAAATGTTTTAGGGTGTGAAGAAGAGAGGACAAGACTGGACTTGTATAAGTGTGGTGAGTGGAAAACTTTTAATTTTGAAAATAAATTGAAGTATTAACATTTTTCACTTTCCATAAGGGAATAATATTTACTATTCAAGAAAAATAGACATTATAGGGTCGAAATCTTTTCTGCTAAATATGTTTCAACCATTTTTATCTGTCGTATTTAAACTTATCTTTTTAGATAAACCTCCCCATTAATAAATAAATTTCCCCAAAATTGTGGAAATTGATTTAAACACATTCCTCTATTCATTATGAAAATCATTATGATTACATTATTAGAAAATATTTATTAGTCTTAGTGTAAATATTAAACAAATTTCTGAAAATTCCATTCACATAACCGGAAAATTTTAATATAACATTATTCTCACATACGTAATGATATAGAGGTTTTTCAAATAGAAAATTTTCATATATTTAAAATGTTTTTATATTAAAAATAAATTAAAAATTGAAATAATGATATAATTTTGAATAATAGATACATAATTCATATAATTGTACATTTAAATTTATTTAAAACTTAATTTATCGTTACAAATAAAAAAATTAAAACACGGTTTATATTTTATTTTCTTTATTTTTTATACTCATCTGAAAATGAAAATAATTAAAAAAAATAAAAAAATAATCCAAAATTTATTTTTGAGATGGTGATATTAAAAATCAATATCATTTGTAAATTTAATTTCATAAAAGAAGAAAAAAATTATTTTAAATTATGTTCAAAATGTGTAACAAAACTATCTTCCAGAAAAAAATTCTTTTTTTCAAAAACAATCATTTTAATTTAAATTATTTATAATTTATTTATCATCAATGGATAATCATAATATTAGTAATTTATTTATTTATATTCCGTCCTTTTTATTTAATGTCTAATATATAGTATCGTACTCTATTATGCATCATATATATTTTGGTTTTTCTGATTCATAAGTAATAAATGTTGTAATATTATAAGTAATATATGTCATTGGTTGATAATGTTAGATGTTATATGTCAAAAAGGATATCAAATAAAATGTCTGTATTTTAGAAAATCATTCTATTTAATTTTACGTACACTTGAATGTTTGAGCGCTATAGTCACAAGTAAATGACGTTTAATGAGAGGTAATAGTGACATCTAATCGATAAATTGGTATTGATATCATTATGATGATGTGTAATAAAATTTTATTTTCAAATGAAATATATTTTACAGGGTATTAGAAAAGAAATGGGAATGTAGGGGTGACGTATCCTTATTTCAATAGTTTTATGTAGAAGTAAATTTACATAATATGATATTGTAAAGAAACCCTCGTAAACAATATATTAAGTGTATGATTAAAACATCTATTAAAACCATGGATTTAAATGAAAATAAGAATTAAAAAGTCATTATAAAAATGTATTATATATGAAAATGAAAGAGATATATTGAAGAATCCCTTACCACTATTAAGATTAATAAATTATATTTTATCCTTAAAATCAACAGAAAACTCTAATAATGATGATATATAAAGGGAATAGACTTCAATAGATAGTTATGATGATATAACATCAAATCTATGGTGTGAGAGAATGAGAATTTGGGGGTGTGAATTTATATACGAGGAGGGGTTGCTTAAATGTTCTATAGACTGATAATTTTTTTATTTAAGACAACTACTAGTTATTATATTTATTTTCCACAAAATATTGTATAATTTATCTTGAAAATGATTTTTTATAGAATTTAAAACCTTTATCCATGTATATTATTATGTGTTTTTTAGGTTTTTTATGATTTTAACCATTTATTTTAAGTATGTACATTTTTTTACCTTCATTGTAGTGTCTCCATTTTGTGTGAAGAATTTTTTTATATGAGAAATGAAATTTACTTTATTTAATTATTTTATCCCCATATATTCAAAGATGAAATCTATTTTACATGATTACCATTATAAACATGAAAAAATTAATTCTAATATAACACTTTTAATTCAAATAATTTTTTTAGAAAATATTATATTTTAAATATAAAATTATAAGTTTGTGTTTATTAATTTAATAAATTTTTGTTTTATTTTATTCCTAAAGAAAATATGGTCCTGAATAATTATAATGAAATTTTAATTCATGATCATATAAATATTATTTCATTAGATTTATAGTATTTTCCAAATAATGTTATTTTTATAATTTACCCCAAAAATAAAATTTTCAATGAAATTACTATAAACTCGCCCAATGAAAACATATATATAATGATTCTAAAAATAATATTTACATGGTAAAAATAATTCTTTAATCGTGTGTGTTTTTTATTCAAAATAAAAATCCGAATATATTGAAAATCAATTTATTTCACCACATAGATAAATTTCTGACCATAATAATATTACATCATAGTTTGTTAACTTTTATTATGGTTTTAAAAAGTGTTTTGAAATATTAAGTCATCAATAAAAAATTTATATACAACATATAAATTTAACATAAAACATATTTTAAATATAAATTAATCATATTTTGCATTATCAAAAATGCAATTTGTGATATATCATGAAGAAGATCCCAACGATCACTTATTTTAATCTACATAGCCTAAAAATAAAAAACTCTCTTATTTTCCAATGGTTAGAATACACATTAGACATATTTGCTGATATACATTATAAATAATAGACATATTTTACAATAAATATATAATCATTGTAACTTCATCATTCTGTAATTAACATACTTTGTTTGTAACAAATCATTTGATTATGGTTATCAATAAAAGAAAATTTCTCTCCTTTTAATGAAATTATATTATAAATAATCATTATGGTGTAATTTGGGCCTGCAACCATTATATTGTTATTGGCATTATTATTTTTAATTTTTCTTCATATATTATTCTAACCATTTATAATAAATATTATTTAATTATATGTACTTTTATAATGATATGTAATGTTCTGTTATGTGATATTAATAAAATAGTCCTTATAATTATACAGTTCTTCTATTTTGAACATAAGTGATTTTTTGGCAGTGAAAAACACACATTCAATCATTTATTTGAGGTTCTTTAAATAAATAAAAATTATGAAGTCTAAATTATCAACATCACCTATGGTAACATCCCTAGGTAAAACATCCATATTTGGAAGGATATTTCAAATGTTGGGAATGTTTAATTAGATTAACATGGTTTCGTATAAAAAACACAGAATTTACAAGGTAATGCAATTTTTTCATAGGTCAATAATTTGGAAAAGGGACATTAATGTTGGGATAAGCGTTCTCCTTTTATTATATAGGCTAATTCATATTCCTATATCTACTTTTCCTTAGTGGTACAGTCTTTTATAAATTTTCAATTTTTTAGTTAATTTGATGTTGAAATAGTTGTATAAGAGAATAAATCATTTATGTTCAGTAGTTAAATAATTATGTGAAACAATAAAGGGATATACGATTATTCTAGATATATTGTTCTTACAGGATGATTAAATAATCGAGTCAAAATGGAATCATTAAAGGATTCAATAGGTGGTCTTCTTGTGAATTTTTTTATATTATTTTTTAACAATTAAAATATTTCCCCCAATGTTATATTATATATATAGATAATTCAAATTTTATTTTTGGAATATATTTTTTTATTGAAATTATTAATTATCTTAGGGATTCTTTTGAGATCTCAAATTTCTATAACTAGGCTAGTTAGTTATTCGTAGAGGTTTAGAATAATATTTATCATGTTGACCAATATATTTTTATGTGTATCTAAGACCGGAAAATTTAAATAATAAACAAATTCCTCCTATTGATTTAATTTTTGTGTAATTTTTATATTTATACTAATATTTATAATATATGTATGGATTGTATAATATAAAAGTTCATCAATCAGGTTAGTTTTATAAAAATGAAATGGATACCCCGGGCCTATTGATGGTAAATTCTAATAGGGTTAAGAACTATATACCTGATGAATAAATTCATGAGTTGGTGAAAACAAGATTCTAATAACCTTATGTGGCCTCCATGTAGATAATAATTAAAATATTACCTCAATTTTCTATTATAAGTTGGTGAAGGGGGAGATAAATGATAGAGAAGAATATTGTGCTATATCGTGATAATATGTGAAAACCTTTATTATGTTCATTAAATTTCATTTGTACATTCACTGATCCACAACATTAATTTTATAAAAATTGTTTCTAAATTAAATGAATTAATGGTATTTCCATAGTCATTGATATATTTCCATTGGTTTGGCCAAATATGAATTTCAAAATAAGGGGTCTATAGTGAATGAATAGAATTTTGACGAATACATGAAACCAAGATCACCTTGAGGTCATTGAATTTTGTATGGTCGATAGTGAATCCACGCACTAACGAGTGTCTTCATCAATTTATACTATCCCATATAATCAAAATAATTATGAGCTATAAATAGATAACAAAAAAATTATTTAAAACATCAGGTAAATTTTGTTTGTAACAAGTTGAAATTGATTAATACATTACTTGAATCACATGAAATTTATAAAATACACCACATAATGGTGAGTAACGTCGATTATATATAAAATATTTGTCACTACAATGCTCGAGGAAGCGTATAACAAAAGGGATGAAATATATTGAATGTGGAATTTTTTTGATGAAACTCATATGGGATATCCTAGATGAAAAAATATGAGTTTGATACCCCATTTCTACCTCTAATAGGATAGTTGTAGATAAAACTATTTATAATATACAAACTAATATAGAAATCCTTATCCTAATATAATATTATGCATGCACACAATAATCTATAAGAGCAGTTAAAGAGGAATAATGAAATATTCTGATATTATGTGTATAACTATTCAATCTATACCCTCTAGGGAATAACTCAAATAAGAATATTATAAATCGAATGAATAAAAGAGAAAAATACCAACCTACCTAGAAATGATCTTTCTAAAAAATAAACTGAAAAAAGTAAAAACAAAAGTTACACCAACTATTGATCTCCATGATTGATCAATGAATATAGTCAATGAAATGTAGTACCTCTATGTCCCATTGTGGTTACAGTTGAACTTCCATTCATCTATTTAAGACAAATAATTAATCCCATATAGAGGTGTTTATATAAATATATATTAGGATCCTCTTAAAACCAAGAAGTTATAAATGGATAGATACAAGAGTTGATTCAAATTATAAATAATAGGGAAAAGATAGACCAAATAGATATATCCTCATAAAAAATACCACATGAGGGAGAATGAAGATCTCAATATCTTTATCCTAAATATGAATTATGATTCATCCTAAAATTCCACTGGTCAATATTTGATTCTTATCACCGTGTAAAAAGTCAAAATAATCTACATAAAGGGGAAAATTCTAGCAACAACACTTCAAATCCGATCGAGCCCTAACTCTCATGAAGGACCCACTCACTATTAGAGCTCAAATATAGAGGACCACTTCAGATATATAAAACCCATAATATACTATAATATGTGGGATTACTAAAAGTACATATATAGGGATTATGGTAGACCCACTCCCTAGTGAGATATTGGAGTTGCAAACCCCAGAATCTCTGTAATTACTTGTCTTGAACATTTCCTTTAGAAAAGCATCACATACCAAAGAGTCCCATTTTTCACCTCACGTCATATCAAGGATGCCAAAATTAATTCTTCAATCACATTATATATGGAAAAAAGTTCAGTATAGGTTACTTGCTGGATAAAATATGAGGCCTAAAAAGAATATCAATATGGCATATATTTTTAGGAAATGTATACAATCTGTAAATGCGGTCGTAGGATGTGTTATTTAACATCTCCACATGTGTGTGTTCTTCATTGTAAATGACTTTGAAATCCATTTCATATCACATGGAATTTCCACCAATGAACATCACATGTAAGAACACCCATGTTTCTAGCCATGTACACCTAGAACATGAACATGTGTACTTATATGGTGTGTCCCTACGGTGACATGGTTCCTCTGATAACACAAAATTATTGGGAATGTGGAACTGGAACTCATCATAGAAACCCATGTTTTGTTATATTGTTTGTGTTCATAACCTCACAATGTGTGACCATTAACATAGCCAAAACACTAGCTATCACTAGGATTTGATGAACATTATGTATTTTCTTATGATCTATATGTTATGTAGTCGGTTTTTTCATAAGTAGAAAATAATGGGCCTCATGTCAAGTTAAAATTGAAAATTAATACCATATTTCATGCATGTTTGGAAACTTCAATCTTCAAAAACCAAGTGACAAATCCCAAACCATTAATTCATATCCACTAGTGTCTAGAAATTATATATCTAATCACCCACATGATTATCAATTGTGTTTCTTCAACCATTCAGGGTCTTAGAATCCCATTTCCATCACTCGACACCCATTTATCTATGAGGATATATTCTAAAAAAATTATTACATCAAGAATTATTCTAAAAAGAACCCATGGTTTCGATCATGTACGAATCCGACCTAGAAATGTTGACATCCTGACATAATGGTCCATTGATGAAGAACATCAACAATAGTAGGGGAAAATAAGAAAAATATAATAGTAATAATTAGACATTTGTTTATATATTATTATTATAAATTTTATAAAAATCATTGTAATCATGTAATGGAAATTATAAATTGAGTTTCAAACTCAATTAACTTGTAGACTAATTTGATGATTGTGTACTAATAGATCAATCAAATCAGATAATTAAATACATGTTATCAATTAACAATAATGGTGGAGACCGTAAATTAAAAAACCTACATCAATTTTGGAAAACAATTTGGTGAAGGATATATCTTTTGGTGATGAATGTGATGTCATTGGTATATTAGTCTTTCAACTCAAAAATCACCCTTATTGCCTTTTGTCGATCCATGTTCCTATGTTGAAAATTATCTCAACATCCCATTTTATATCCCAGTCATATGTGGTTATCACTAAATATATTCCACTATAGGGTACTGATAGATAATAGGGATAAATATAGAAAATTAAAGGAAACTAAGTAATGTATTTATTTATTTTACATAATTCGCCACTAATGATCATCTTCCATGAAAAAACCTACAATGACCAAACTTATGTACTGATGAGGTTAAACTCTATGTTTCAGAATCAATTTTGTTCTATAATTTCTTATACATTGTCCCAATCAATCAGAAAAAAATATATATTAAACTAATGATCATGAAATCATTAATATATATTAATATTTGTCAATTATTAATTCTATGGTCCTATGAATCCTAGAAACTATGATGATTCTAATGAAAAATTCAGTGACACAAAAGGATTTATACAAATTAATAATACTTCAAAATAGGATTCATTACATTATTACCTTCTTCATGTAATTTATGTACAAAAATAATGATTCAAAATATGGTGGGGGTACTAATTTTTTATCTGAATCTTGTCTTACCAGGATCTGTCATGTTTTCTCCCATTTTATTAAAGTACTATGACCAAATGGAAGAAATGTCCATGTAGGATCATCTCATGCTAGTCCTTGATCTCCACCAATTAATCTAATAGGTTGCATTCATCCTCAATATCTAGATCAAACCAGTAAATAATGTGTATAGCGTAATGAAAATATTTCCTTGTCTATGACATTGTTAAGGTCTTATAGACATGGTCAAATAATAGGGGAAATGCCAAGTATTATGAAACCATTACAATCATCTGCATGATCTAGAATTTACCTATAATCCTAAGGAATTTCCATCTTCCATAACCAACCCTAATAATTCATCATCATGGGGGACAATTTTGAAATCTTGGTATTCTTAGACTAACACCAAAGGAAGATGAAATTAATCTAATTTTTTTATCAACACTAGATTTTCCTAATGTGATCATTATTCACTTGATCCTTCTCGGTCATTCCCTACTCCATCTCTAGAAAGATAGGATATGTCCCTCCAATTTTGGTCCTATATAAGTGTGGTCATAAGGGTATCCTAAAGAAGGATTTAAAATGTTCAATAGGATAGTATATTGATGGTTTTTTATTTTTTGAAACACATCCAATGGAATGTGCTTCTACTAGCTCCAACCAAATTACAAAACACATGCTTTCATTTTATGATCTAAGACCATGATATCTCACTCAGTATTCCCATCAATCAGGCATGAAATGCATTACTCTATATAACAGGGTCCCAAAATTATTATATAAACACCCACACAATTAATATGTAATCTTGCAATCACTATCATATATGATAGTCATGGGTAACTAATTAATCAAAACGGTCTTCTGCATTTACCACTAACCCTAACTCTCAACCAAATATTGTGACTTGAATGAATGGAAGCCCACTAACTAAATTATTTGATTAACTATTACCATTATATAATCATGGACCTCACTATGCATAGAATCCCCAAAACAAACTCTATTGTTAGTCCGCCCACTTCAGTTTAATGATCATCAATGGCTGAGTCAAATATGAGAAAACTAGATGTTATTTCTATGTCGATGACATATGAGACACCAAGAGATGTACCTGAAAATGATTTTCCTCATTCAAACCCATATAAACATACCTTATTGGTCCTTGTACATATTTTCCACATTGGGGTTTATATCCATGGTATAAGGAATAACCTTCCCCAACACCACCTCATGAAATCTGACTTGAACCACCACCCATCCTCATAAAATGATGGCCTTATCCCAACCTTCAGAAAATACATCTATCGCCTATTACAAGGATATAAAATCATGTTTAACCCCACTAGTGAGGCCACCAAACTGATCATCCATCAAATACTGAATAATTTGAGGATACACAATCATTGACTGATGAAAAAAACATCCCAATCCCCCCCTTCAATCTATTGCAATGAAGAAAATTACTCATATTCATACTCTAATAAGGGAGAACCTAATATCCTACTAATGGAGACTTCCCATTTATTATCCTTCAAATGAGTATAGACTTAATAAAATCCATAATCCTTTAGGATAACCAACAGATTAATCTTTCTTATTTTGGGACCAATTTTGATGAACTTGTATAAGATAAACTTCTTGTTTTACTAATCAACAAAACACTCACCCAAAAGCTAATTCATACACATCATTATATTAAATATTACTATAAAAACCAGGTCGCGATTCATGTAATTTTAGAAATATGTCCTAAAACACATCATCCCACAAGATATCAATATGTATCTTTCTATCATAAGTAATTTGTGATGAGGTCCATATGAATTTACAAACAACGCATTCTAAATTCCCTCATTCAGTAGTTTCATGATTGGATAACTACTCAATATTAATCTAAACGACTTCAAACATCCCTAAAAATGATGACTACTGGAAAGTGAATTCTCTTTTTATGTCAAAGTAGTCAAATGGTCTACTATTCTATAAAATTCTCTCATTAATATCTTCTATTATCCCAACGAAACCAAGGAAACGTGCCACATCAAACACACTCTTGGGAAGCTTTCATGAATGAACAACTTAAATAGTCACTAGATCAATAGATAAACCATTCATAGGGATGAAATTCCACATTATGTGAACCTCACATATCATATTACGTTTTCATGAATAGAACTAGAGCTTCATAGGGGGGGGGGGGGCACCGAAAATTTTATAAAACCAATTACTCTACATTCCACCAAAATTACCCTAATATCCAAGATTTTTATAACATCCATTTCATATGAGACAAAAAACATAGATATTTTCTTTTGTTGTATGTTCATATATAAGTATATATCCCACATCATAGATAAGTTGAAGATATCTTTGGGAACTACAAATATGTAACTCACCACTATCACTAGAATCCATATATCTAAAGATACTACATCATAAATGGATAATAACTTCATGTGTTGGGTAATGGGGATTTTGTTTCATATTCGAAATCCGCAAATTATCACCCATGGGATCCCAATAATTACCCAAACTATTAGAAACAAATTACACAATTTTTTTCATTAAATAGAAAATCCATGACATTAGATTGTTTAAATATAAATAATTTTATTAAAATTACCCTTATATATATTTACCATTCATAATATAGTAATTGAATAGTTATCACATTAATAGTATAAATATATTGTTTTAATAAATCCAATTTTCAGAGAAAAAGGAAGTGAAAGCCTCAACCATAATAATCATACCCAATGAAGGCCATTTATTTGAGCTTCCAATGAAGTAAAAATATAAGGCCCCGGCCTTAAACATCTCTTAATATTGAAATAAATGAATAATTCACATTGAGGATCATTTCAGGTTTTGAGTTTTAGAGAATTAGAACATAACTACTACATCTCAAATGTTTACAAAGTAGACACTTCTACTATGTTTCCATAAAATAAAAAAAACTCTTAAAAAGAGACATGTCTAGTTCCATGTTTTATATAGCATGACTTTCCCTTGATCACATCCTTGACCCTATTCCACATTAAGTCCTGTGAAAAACATTTCAAAAAAACTTGGGGTGGGCATAAAAAATTCAGTAAGGGATACACAACGAATGAAAACTATTAGTTTTTCAAACATCACGTAAACCATGTAGAATTTATCAAAGTAATAACTTCACCTTCATGAAGTAGTATAAACTCTTCACTGAATAAAATATCATTACTTACCTTTTTGTAACCAAAGGATTACCATAAAACCCATATAAAGAACACATAACATATAATGGTATCTTGGGACATAAACAAACTTAAGTGGAATAACCATACGGTCGACTTCCACACATATCACATTATGGAATAACAATACGACCAACTTCCATAAATACTCAATGGAATAGCCATACGGCCAACTTCCATACCCATTGCATTGGAGGTTATAACGTAACCACCCGTCCTGGTATTCACGGCACCACCTGTCATATGGTTTATCACGTAACCACCCGTCAAATGTCCAAGTACCCATATAAAATCATAAAACATAAAACCAATTTATAGGAATGATAAAATTTCCACATTTCAATCACAATATATCATTTAAATATATTGACATAATAGAATCCTTTATCAAAACTGTTTTCAATACCAAAATACATAAAAGAGTATATGGTATTTATTTTATTTTAATAACATTACGGCTTGTTGAGGAAGCCAAAGACCAAATAATAATCGCGGTGGCGGAAAAGGTCGTTGTCACCGCGTATGTTAAAAGAAAAATTCATTTTTGTCATTTTGTAAAACGCTTCGTAGAAAACGATTCCTTTTGTTAAAAAGTAAAAGTCAAAGGGGTTTATACACAGTATAAATGAAAGTTGTGTATAAAACGAAATTTGCCTCAATGAAAGGAGATTGAGACGAAGTCCCTTACCTCAGATCCGACTTGACTCGATCATTCTTTAACCTCCTGAATAATAAACTTGAGTTAATTTCCATTTTCATAAGAACATTTTTCAAGTTCATTATTCTCTTTATATCACGTATTTCCATGTTATAAACATTATGTAACCATTTATGTTAATAATTTTTGTTTTGTCGATATTTGGTTCTTATGTCGAAAATGGACTTCTTACAATTACATGTTGTTCGTGTGGTCAAAAGTTTCATTACATCCAGAATGATATTCATGATTTGAATATCATATATATCATATATATCCAGAATATACCTGTATTTATAATATTACATAATCATTTAGAGATAAGAAATGAAATGCACCATTCATGGAGACGGTAATCCATACGTACGCATGAACGCTACTTTCATTTCTTTGTCATATTAATGGAATTAAAACTAAATGAGAGGTATGTATATTTTAATTCCAGAATTATATTCATAATTTAGATGAATCATTCAACATATATATCCATTATATACATGTAATTATAATAGTACATTATATTTGGGGATAAGAAATGAAATGCACCGTTCATGGAGAGGGTATGCCGTACGTACGCATGAACGCTACATTCATTTATATTTCATATTTTTATGGAATGGAATAATAATGATATAGAGGTATATTATAACTACAGTATAACTTCATATATAATAACTTTAAATCCATCCTTTATACGTCCCACATATGGCATTAACGAATCACATCACTTTTAGGGGGCGGTAGTCTGCACTTCCTTAAATGAAGATATCGTGTTTACCCATACTGAAAACCATAAAGGTATGCCCAAAATTAAAAATACAGAAGCTCAAAGAAACCATAAACATATTTTATATCATATATAAATATAGTGTCATCTTAATGGCCACCTTTTAATGTGTTAAAAGAATGTTGAACAATCATCATTTCGGGAGGCAGAAATTCGCCATCCACAGAAACACTATGTTCTTTAACCTTTAGATGTAGGTGTGTGTAAGTGTATCTCGAATAATTCTTATAACAACATCCTAGTATATTTAGGATACTGGAGTTGTTACAAAAGAAAATAATAAAAAGATTTTAGGGGGTTGGAGATGCAAAATAAAACAAAAGGACTCAAAAGAAGACATTACATTAAAATCGGGTAACTCTCTTAGATTTGAGCTCAAAGGCTTCCATGGGAAGACTTCGTCCCAAAGTGAGGATTAAAGGATTAATATAAGGATGTTTAGAGAAAAAATGGATAGGGGTTAGACGAGCCAAAGGCTTTGGGTGTGTGGGTGAGGAGGTAGAGGTGGGGGCCTTTTATAAGAGAAGAGGAGGGGCACTCTTGGAAGGTAATGATAAGTTACTTTATTTTAAAACGGTTTTATGATTAAAAAGGTCCCAAATTTCTATAATTAGAGGGTAAAGTGATAAGGGTTCTATATCCTCACAAAAAATAGGTTTTTGACATGTGTAGGTCATAGATTTTACATTATCTTTCCATTTTATTTAAATCGTTAAATAATGAGGTCATCGCTGCATCATCCTGATGTCATAAATAATTTAACTTATTTAATGTCTAAAAATTATAAAAAAAACTACTATGATGTAGGAAATATTTTTAGATTTCTAATGAATATTTATATTCAAAAATCTGACTTGTATAACTCCGTGTAAAAATTGTTTTAGTAAAACATCTCATGTTTGTGTCATTTTTACTTTAACATTAAATAAAAAGTAATATATGTCATTTCCCAACCAAAATTGCTCCATGGGGTCCCCAAAATGACTCATAGATATTTTTGGTCGGCCATGACACATACAATGTGGGTAGGACATGTTTCAAGCTCATCTCATATTATTAAAATATTATTTTTACCTCAAACTACACTAATTACCTCTAATCGCGATTAAAAACTTAATAAGTTACTATTCACCATAAAATTATTTTAATCCCATTGAACCACATTTTACTTCTTAATGACCACCATGTATGTCGGATTTTTAAAATTCAAAACACAGAAGTTGTAAAATTTCATTTAAATGAAAAATCAGTTTTTATAAGTACCACTTAGTGGTTTCACTATTCATAAAAAATTGATGTTTTTCAGAAGTATACCAAAAATTCACCCTAAGCTATATTTGATATTCCGAATTCAAAAATAAAGTCTATTTTGAAAAATTCAAAACATATAATTCACATTAATTATTTTAATAATTAATTTATGATGTCATGACAAATAGCGTGTTTTTATGAAACAATAAGTATCAAAAGATTGGCACTAGTTTAAGTCGGATTTCAAAGTGAAATTAATTCCAACGACCAATATAGGATTAAATGGTAAAAATATATTATAATTGAAATTAAAAATCAATTAAAAAGATTATCTATTCATCTTAATAAATTAGATCAAAAAGATGTTTTGAATAAAAATACAACATTTTACACTATTCATTTAAAAATGAACTTTATCGGAAAAATACCAAAAAATTACACAAAGTAAAATTTGATGTCCCGATTCTAAAGAAGAGTTTTATTTGGTCCAATATAAAGTATAAGAGTTATAAAAACTATATTTAATGATGGTTCATCATCAAAAGGTGATAAGTGAACCTTTAGTGAAAATTAGGGTATAAATGCCTAAAATTGAATTCTTTCCATATTTTAAGCCTTTATCTTTTATTGGATAAATGTAAAAACATTTAAAAACATATATAATCATATTTTAGTTATTTCTATCCATTACTTCCAATACAACCACTACATGTTAACTACTTTTTAAAATAATATTATTATATTACTAGTGTGCAACGTAAGTTTTCAAAGAAACTCATCGTTGCGTTTCGAGTACGCAATCGAACATAGAAACCCCTTTAAAGTAAAAATAATATTTAATCCATAAATATTAATAAATATGAAAAATATTTATTCTTTATTTACCGGGGATGTTACATCCTTCCCCCCTTTTGGGAATTGTGTCCTCACAATTTTATTCACTTATCAAAATAAGTGGGGGTATTTATCCCTCATAGCATTTTAAGATTCCCACGTTGCCTCTTCAACCATATGGTTTTTCCACAAAACCTTTACCTGGTGGATTACCTTATTTCACAACACTTGCTCTCTTCGGTCAAGAATCTGGACTTTTTGTTCATCATAAGAGAGATTCTCTTCCCACTGAACTACCTCTGGACTCAAAACATGAGAAGAATCTGGCATATACTTCCTCAACATGGAAACATGAAAAACATTGTGTACCTGAGATAAACTCTAAGGTAATGGCACTCTGTATGAAGCTGATCCAACTCTCTATAGAATTTCATATGGTCCAATGATCTTGGACTCAGCTTTCCTTTCTTACCAAATCACATCACACTTTTCCATGGAGAAACCTTGAGAAAAACATGATCACCTACCTCGAAAGATAGATCTTTCCTCTGGTTATCCGCATAATTTTTCTATCTACTCTGAGCTGTTTTCATGTGTTTCTGAATCAACTGAACTTTTTCTTGCATATCTTCTACCAATTCTGGTCCCATCAGCTTCCTTTCACCCACTTCATCCCAAAATGCTGGAGTTCGACACCACTTCTCATATAATGCCTCAAATGGTTCCATCTGTATACTGGAATGAAAACTGTTATTATAAGAAAACTCAACCAAAGAAAGATGTTGGTCCCAACTTCCCTGATAATCCATCAAACAAGCTCGTTCCATATCCTCCAAGGTCTGAATTGTTCGTTCCGACAGCCCTTCGGATTGCGGATGAAAATATGTACTAAAATTTAATTCAATACCCAACGACTTCTGAAGGACTTTCCAAAAGTTATAAGTAAACCTGGGATCACGGTCAGAAACAATGGAGAGGGGAAATCCAGGTAACCTGACTATCTCTTTATGATACAAACGGGAAAGTTGATCTACGGAAAAATTATCTCGTATAGGAAGGAAATGAGCAGATTTAGTCAAGCGATCAACAATAAGCCAGATTGCATTATTACCTCGAGATGTCTTCGGTAATCCAACAACAAAATCCATGGATATGTTTTCCCATTTCCACTTTGGAACTGGTAAAGGCTGAAGCATCCCTTTCGGTACCTGCCGCTCTTCTTTAACCTGCTGACAGGTCAAACACTTCATAGTAAAATTAGAAATATCTCTTTTCATTCCATCCCACTAGTAATACTCCCGCAGATCTCTGTACATCTTAGTACTGCCAAGATGAACTGAAAACAGGGAACTATGAGCTTCACATAACAACTCTTTCTTAAACTATGAATCACAAGGAACACACAATCTCTTCCCAAATCTCAAAACACAATCATTATCAATGTTGAATTCATGCAACTTACCTTTCTGAACCATCTCTACCTTTTTCTGCAACTCACTGTCTTGCTTCTGTGCTTGCTTGATCTTGTCTGATAGAGAAGATTTAATTGATACCTGAAACAAAATAGAAGGACATCCTACACCAAAAACTTCTATGCCAAAGTTCATCAAATCCTTAACCAAAGGATCAAGTTCCAAACGCCACATCATTAATGAAGCATTACTTTTTCGACTCAAAACATCAGCAACTTTATTGGATTTTCCCAGATGGTAATGAATTGTACAATGATAATCCTTGATTAATTCCAGCCATCTCCTCTGTCTCATGGTCAACTTTTTCTGAGTGAATATATAATTTAAACATTTGTGATTAGTATATATTTCACACTTTACTCCATACAAATGATGCCTCCAAATTTTTAGAGAAAAAACAATAGCAACTACTTGCAAGTCATGTGTAGGGTAATTTACCTCATGAGTTTTCAACTGACGTGAAGCATAAGAAATTACTTGATCATTCTTCATAATGACAAAACCAAGTCCCTTCAACGAAGCATCACTGTATATAAAAAACTCACCATTCTTGGAAGGATGTTCCAAAACTGGGGCATTCACCAATATTATTTTCAACTCTTGAAAACAATCATCACATTCTTTTGTCCAGATAAACTTAACACCCTTCCGAGTTAGCTTAGTCATTAGACTAGATAACCGTGAAAAAATTTCAACAAACCTTCTGTAGTAACCTACCAAACCAAGAAAACTACGGATCTCAGTTACATTTGTTGGTCTTGGCCATTCTTTATCAACTTTTGTTTTAGCAGGATCAATAGTTAGTCCATCTTTTGAAACAATTTGACCCAGGAAAGAAATTTTTTGCAACCAAAACTCACACTTGCTAAATTTTCCATATAGTTTCTTTTCTCTTAAGGTTTGAAAGATAACCCTTAAATGTCTTTAATTCTCTTCTTTACTTTTAGAAAACCCCAAAATATCATCAATAAACACAACAACCATTTATCACCTGATTCAACTGAGCCATCACTACATCAAACTCTTCAATTCTGACTATGACCATCTCAGGTTGCTTATTTAGAAGGTCATTTCACTTTGTATGCCTTCCTATCATAGCTGACATGTTTCCTATGTGGAAAACCATTCTTAACATACAAATATCTTAGGCAAAGCAACATGGTAATCTTTAAATTCTATATCATTTCATCCATACCATAAATTAACTTATAATTTAACAATTTTCTATCTCCTAAAGTTGTCTAAACCGACCTCTGATACCAACTATAAGGCCCCGACCTTAAACATATCTTAATATTCAATTAATTGAATAATTCACATTGAGTATCTTTGTAGTTTTAGAGTTTTAGAGAATTAGAACATAACTACAACATCTCAAATGATTACAAATTAGACACTTCTACTATGTTTCCATAAAATAAAAAAACTGTTAAAAAGAGACATGTCTAGTTCCATGTTTTATATAGCATGACTTTCCCCTGATCCCTTCCTTGACCCTATTCCACATTATGTCCTATGAAAAACATTTCTAAAAAACTTGGGTTGGGAATAAAAATCTCAGTAAGGGATACACAAAGAATGAAAACTATTAGTTTTTCAAACCAAACGTAAACCATGTATACTTTATCAAAGTAATACCTTCACCTTCATGAATTAGTAAAAACTCTTCACTGAATAAAATATCATTACTTACCTTTTTGTAACCAAAGGATTACCATAAAACCCATATAAAGAACACATAACATATAAAGGTAACTTGGGACATAAACATACTTAAGTGGAATAACCATACGGTCGACTTCCACACATATCACATTATTGAATAACAATACGGCCAACTTCCATAAATACTCAATGGAATATCCATACGGCCAACTTCCATACCCATTGCATTGGAGGTCATAACGTAACCACCTGTCCAGGTATTCACGGCACCACCAATCATATGGTTTATCACGTAACCACCCGTCAAATGTCCAAGTACCAATATAAAATTATAAAACTTAAAACCAATATAAAAGAATGATAACATTTCCACATTTCAATCACAATATATCATTTAGATATATTGACATAATAGAATCCTTTTTCAAATCAATTTTAAATACCAAAATACATAAAAGAGTATATGGAATTTATTTTATTTTAAAAATATTACGGCTTGTTGAGGAAGCCAAAGACCAAATAATACTCACGACGGCGGAAAAGGTCATTGTCACCGCGTACGTTAAAAGAAACATTCCTTTTTGTCGTTTTGTAAAATGCTTCATAGAAAAAGATTCCTTTTGTAAAAAATTAAACATCAAAGGGGTTTATACACCGTATAAAAGAACGTTGTGTATTAAATGAAATATTCCTCAATGAAAGGAGATTGAGACGAAGTCCTTTACCTCGGGTCCGACTTGACTCGATCGTTCTTTAACGTCCTGAATAATAAACATGAGTTAATTTCTATTTTCTTAAAAACCTTTTCCAAGTTCATTATTCCATTTATATCTCTTATTTCCATGTTATAAACATTATGTAACCGTTTATGTTAATAATGTTTTTTTGTCGATATTTGGTTCTTAAGTCCAAAGTGGACTTCTTACAATTACATGTTGTTTGTGTGGTCAAAAGTTTCATTACATCCAGAATGATATTCATGATTTTGATATCATATATATCATATATATCTAGAATATACATGTATTTATAATATTACATAATCATTTAAAGGTAAGAAATGAAATTCACCGTTCCTGGAGACGGTAAGCCGTACGTACGCATGAACGCTACTTTTATTTCTTTGTCATATTAATGGAATTAAAACTAAATGAGAGGTATGTATATTTTAATTCCATAATTATATTCGTCATTTAGATGTATAATTCATCATATATATCCATTATATACATGTACTTATAATATTACATTATATTTGGGGATAAGAAATGAAATGCAACGTTCATGGAGACGGTAAGTCGTACGTACGAATGAACGCTACTTTCATTTCTATTTCATATTTTTATGGAATGGAATAATAATGATATAGAGGTATATTATAACTACAGTATAAAATAATATATAATAACTTTAAATCCATCCATTATACGTCCCACATATGGCATTAACAAATCACATCACTTTGAGGAGGCGGTAGTCCGCACTTCCTTAAAGAAGATATCGTGTTTACCCATAATGGAAACCCTAAAGTTATGCCAAAAATGAAAAATACAGAAGATTAAGGAAAACATAAACATATTAGATATCATATATAAATATAGGGTCATCTTAATGGCCACCTTTGAAGGTGTTAAAATAATGTTGAACAATCATCGTTTCGGGAGGTAGAAATTCACCATCCACAGAAACAGTATGTTCTTTAACCATTAGATGTAGGTGTGTGTAATTGTAGCTGGAATACTTCTTATAACAACATACTAGTATATTTAGTATACTGGAGTTGTTACCAAAGAAAATAATAAAATGAGTTTAGGGGGTTGGAGAAGCAAAATAAAACAAAAGGACTCAAAAGAAGACATTACCTTAAAATCGGGTAACTCTCTTAGATTTGAGCTCAAAGGCTTATTTGGGAAGACTTCTGCCCAAAGTGAGGCTTCTAGAAGTAGGAGAGTTATGTTGAGAGCCAAAATGGGCAGGGTTTGGCCGAGCCAAAGGCTTCTGGAGTGTGGGTAAGGAGGTAGAGGTGGGGGCCTTTTATAAGAGGAGAGGAGGGGCACTCATGGAAGGTAAAGATAAGATACTTTATTTCAAAAAGCGTTTCGGGTTAAAAAGGTCCCTCATTGATATAATTTGAGGGTAAGGTTATAAGGATTCGAAATAAACCCATCAAATAGGTTTTGGACATGTGTAGGTCATAGATTTTACATTATCTTCCCATTTTATTTAAATCATTAAATAATGAGGTCATCGGTGCATCATCATTATGTCATAAATAATTTAATTTATTTAATTTCTAAAAATTATAAAAAAAATACTATGATGTAGGAAATCGTTTTATCTTTCTAATGAATATTTATAGTGAAAAATCATACTTGTATAACTCCATATAAAATTGTTTTAGTAAAACATTTCATGTTTGTGTCATTTTTACTTTAACATTAAATAAAAAGTTATTTATGTCATTTCCCAACCAAAGTGACTCCATGGGGTTCCCAAGTTGACTCATGGATTTTCTTGGTCAGAAATGACACATAAAATTATGGTAGGACATGTTTCAAGCTCATCTAATATTATTAAAACATTATTTTTACCTCAAACTACACTAATTACCTCTAATCGCGATTAAAAACTTAATAAGTTACTATTCACCAAAAATATTATTTTAATCCCATTGAACCAAATTTTAATTCTTAATGACAACCATGTATGTTGGATTTTTAAAATTCAAAACAAAAAAGTGGTAAAATTTCATTTAAATGAAAAATCAGTTTTTATAAGTACCACTTAGTTGTTTCACTATTCATCAAAAATTGAAGTTTTTCAGAAAAATACAAAAAATTCACCCTAAGCTATATTTGATATTCTGAATTCAAAAATGAAGTCTATTTTACAAAATTCAAAACATATATGTTACATTAATTAATTTAATAATTAATTCCCGCTTTCATGACAAATTGCGTGTTTTTGTGAATCAATAAGTATCAAAAGATTGACACTAGTTTAAGTCCAATTTCAAAGTGAAATTAATTCCAACCCCACTATTGGATTAAATGTTAAAAATATATTATAATTTAATTTAAAAACCAATTAAAAATATTATCTAATAATTTTAATAAATTATATTAAAAAGGGGTTTTTAATTAAAATACAAAATTTTACACTATCCATTAAAAAATGAACATTATCAGAAAAATACCAAAAAATTACACAAAGTAAAATTTGATGTCCTGATTGTAAAGAAGAGTTTTATTTGGTCCAATAGAATTTATAAGAGTGATCAAAACTATATTTAATGATGGTTCGCCATCAAAAGGTGATAAGTGAACCTTTAGTGAAAATTAGGGTATAAATGCCTAAAATTGAATTCATTCCGTATTTTAGGCCTTTATCATTTATTGGATAAATGTAAAAACATTTAAAAACATATATAATCATATTTTATTTATTTCTATCCATTCCCACCAATACAACGGCTAAATGTTAACTACTATTTAAAATAATATTATTATATTACTAGTGTGCAATGTAAGTTTTCAAAGAAACTCATCGTTGCGTATCGAGTACGCAATCGAACATAGAAACCCCTTTAAAGTAAAATTAATATTTAATTCGTAAATATTAATAAATATGAAAAATATTTATTCTTCATTTACCTAGGCTGTTAAAAAAAATTATGTCCTTTTCAAAATACTATGCTAAGAATTATATCCACTAACTTAATCCTGAGCAAAACCGTTTAAGTGAATTTTTCAAGATCATAGAGATCAAGACTGAGACTATGTTCATCGAACATCCAGATGAAAGCTTCATCATCACACACATTACAATTAGTGTGTATGATGGTGTATTAAAAAGATATGTTTCTATACCATGGATATAATACCATGTACATTATTTTTTATAAATTAATTAATGTATTATATGATTGTTACTCTGTAAATTATTTTTAAAACACCAATTTTATTTTTTGGATAATATAAAAATTCAATTAATGAATTAATGAATTAATGATGTTTTTTAGTAATTAATTAATCATTAAAATATCATCATTATATAAATTATATAAAATAAATATGAACACAAAACTATTATGTAGTAAAATGTAAATTTTGTAAGGGTTGAAAAAAGGGTATTGTAAAAAACACATCATTTTCAATAAATATTCATTTTTATTTTAAATATTACTATTCACCTATTTATAGAAATATTTTGGTATAATTAATAATATTTTAACAATCAGGATTGTAAAATTATGTAATGGTGAATTTTTTATAATTTTCTGGCAGAGTCAATTTTTTTGGGTAACAATTAAATTCAGTATAAATATACGATGAGTTTCATGACATCATAAATTCAAGATCACGATGTAATAACTAATATTAAAGGTATACAATGAATAATAGATTATTTTCCTTAAAATAATATGATTTATTATTATTTTATTTATTTAATAAATCCTTAGGGAATTCTATGATATTATAATATATTTTATCCATTTAAAATCCATTCATTTAAATAGTACTAACCTACACATTAGCAATGGAAATATTTTATTATCATAATATACTAGACATATAAAATAATTTAATTCAATCCTCTTTTCCATATACCATGGGATGGTTTTTTGTTTTGAATATTTTATTATGAGGTGTCCAAAAATAATAATAAATAAATCCCCCTCATTTCCAATATAAACCCACCAAATTTTTTATTTATCTTCTCTCAGACTCCTTAAAAAACATAAAGACTCTTCCCTTTAATCTATAAAGGCCTCCCAAGGCACCCCCATTGTCCCAATAAGATTCTCCGAAGCCTTTCGGTCATACATTCATGTAACAGATCTTCTACCATCCTCTTTTATCATGCATTCCTTTTATGTCATGTCTTTAAAATTTATTTTTCCTTTGTTTGGATATGTTCATAAATATTCTCTTAAATTATATTTTATTAACAAATTAAGAGGTCTTATTTATGTATAATTTTACGCTCCTAAGAAAACTTATGTACACCAATTACCATAATAAAAATTTCCTAGGGTTATTTTATTTCTCCGATATCTTCATGTTTATTTATTATGTTTTATTTTATATTTTAAATTACATATGTTTGGGAATGTGAATACATGTGCCTCATATTTTCCAACTAATTTCTATATTATAAGAGATCATTTTACCTCTCATATACAAATTTTATATTCTTCTATATTTTGTAGTTATGATAACGAAATTGCACTGTGATTTTTCATGACCAAATAACTGTGTAGAGAATACCGTACCAATTTCTATATCAAGGGAATTTACCATTTTCGACGAATAAATATAGATTGGTTACTTCAATATATGTATTAATTATTCATTTATTATGGAATAAATTATGATGTTTAATGAATATGTGTTATTTGACCCATGTGGTAGGCGTAAGCTTGAGAATGATTTTTTAGTGAATGGTGTTCCCTAATGATGATTTAATTCATTGGGTAATGTTTAGTATCGTGATACGGCATTTTCAAACATGGGTGTACCTGATTCCATTATTGGACCTTTGTCAACCCTGATTTATTGGTGGATTTAGTTTTGAGATATGTTTATGATGTAGTGTTTTTAGTTTCCATATTTCACATGTTATGATTATCATGATATATCATAACATATTATTCATGTTTCTTGTATTCACTTTTGATTTTCCTAGTTTCTAACATGTATTATATTCTTCATATTATACCTTGTTTATTCCCTTACAAGGATTTATTTGTCACCCTTTTAATTTATGATCTCATCCCATATTGTTTTATGTTTGATGTATTATTAGGATTATGCCATGGATGTTTTAAACAATAAATTATATCCCATGTTTTATGTTGTTATATAATGTACAACATTTCTGAAAAACACTATACCTATTGATTTTATGGGTTGTATGAAGTATACATTTAGTTCAAAAACATGTATTAATATGTAATAAAAATAATGTTTGTTATAATGGGAAAAAATGGATGGGAAAAGCTAACAATGTTGTTGATTATCTATGTAAAATAAATCTAGTGAATCATTAATCAATTATAAATAATAAAGAGTTGATCTTCTTAGATTTTGATGAGGAAAGAAATGGTAATCATAAAGAAAGGAACAACATCATTCATTTCAAAAGTTATTTTTCAACTGTATCTTCTTGAATGGTTAAAGGGTACTTAAAAATATGATATGGGAATTCATAAAAAAGTGGAACCTATAAGAAAATGGATATACTAATAGATTAGATTTAATGAAAAATCAATTTTGATATTTTGGTATAGAATATGTATTAAAAAAAATCCTAACATAAAGAGAAAACTATTGGATGATACTTGTTGTTAAACTTTCTCCATTCACTCAGGAATTAAAAATATGTATCAATATGTCCAAGAGAACAATTGGTGGGACACCATGAAGAAGTAGATTTCATTATATACATCGATGTTCATTGCATGTTACAAATGAAGGATAAATGGAACAAGTATATAGGAATGATAAAACCATTACCGATAACAATATATAAATGGGGAAATATCAAAATGGACATTATCTTCTAGAATCCAAAGAAATGTGAGAGAAATAATGCTATTTGGATTGATATAGATATTCATATTAATAATCCTCACATCATGAAAATTTGAGATGACTTTTTCACTAGACCAACTTTAATGGACCAACATACGAGATGTTGTAAGGCTACACGGAATACCACTAATGTTTTTGACTGGTCGAGATCCATGATTCACATCTTGGTTTTGAAAAAGAATCTAGTATGCTCTAAAAACATAGTTGAACTATCATATGGCTATTAGTCTCAAACTAATTTCCAATTTGAGCAGACTATGAAAACACTTGAAGAAATGTTGATATCATGATAAATAAGATCCAAAGGACGATGGGAAAAACATATCCCTTTATTTGAATTCTCTTGCAACAATAGTTTCTAATTGAACATCCAAGGGGATCTACATAATGACCATTATAGATGGAGGTGTAGAACATCGACATAATGGGATGAAGTTGGGGAAAAAACATTTTCGACCTGATATGGTCGAATAAATGGGGTTGATGGTTTAAACCACTCAATATAATATCAATGATGCTCAGAGTCTATAGAAGAGATATGCTGACAATCGTTGACATTACCTCGAGTTTAATGTTCGAGGAATGGTATTCATCCACATATATCAATGGAAGAGAGTGATGAGATTTTGAAATAAGGTAATTCAAAGTCCAATGTACATTAGCCATTTTCATATTTTTTGATCGCTTGAGAGTATTGAACAATCAAATAGTACTCATACCAAACATATATCAAGTGAATGATGTATTCTATGTTTCTCCCTTGTAATAGTATATATCTGACCCATCACATGTACTCAGTATAGAGGTGGTACCATTGAAGATAGACTATTTCTTTAAGGAGCATCCAGTAAAGTTCATGGATCATATAATAAATGTTATACATAATAAGGCAATTCCCCTAATTAAATATTTTTTAAGAGACAACATGATTGAAGAAGAATAATGGGAACCAGAGGAGGTGATGAAATAGAGTTACCCTAATCAATTTTACTGTTGGAAGAAGAAATTTTGAGGGTGAAATTTCTAATAGGGTGAAGATTGTAACGACCTCAACTGTTAGGAATAAAATTCCTCTTTTAGATTGAATTAAATTGATAAAACAGATGCTCCTTTTGTTTTATTATATCTAATTAGATTTCGATTACCGTTAACTATATTTTCTATTGATAATATATAGGTTTAATAGTGATCGCATGACTCCTATAAATATACGGTTTTATCAAATCCAATTGTTACAGTCAAATCAAGTGATAGCCTCAAGTAGTATAATTATACCCAATGAAATCTATTTAGTGAAGCTTCCAAGGGAAGTATAATTTCTATGAATTTTCCTAGACCAATCTGAAGATTTAATTATACAACTTCTGCATGGCAAAAACCATTTATGGTGAAAGTTGAAGATCATTGAGGTCCCAACCCAAACCATGTTCACCAAAAGGCCCCATAAAAGCCCCCCCCCCATCACACAACTTACAGTGTGGGTGTATTTCAGTGTATTAAAATGACATATATCAAGATTATAGAACTAAAAATATGTACATTATTTTTTAAAAAGTAATTAATATATCATATTATTATTACTTTGTAAATGATTTTTAAAGGAAAATTGTATTTTTTAATATTAAATTTTAAATAATTAATTTATCAATTAGAATATTGTGGATAAAAATCATATTTTATCATTTTTTTAGTTAAATAAAAATTAATAAATATAAATAATAATATAATTTTAAGAATTCAAATGTAATTTTTACAAGGGTTAAAAAAATTATCGTTGAAAACCTACCATTTTCAATAAATGAAACGTTTTATTTTAAAATATTAACTTTACGTATTTATAGTTTTTTTATAAAATGAATATTATTTTCTTAATATGGATGTAAAAATTATCTACTAGTTAATTTTTCATAATTTTCTGAGAGAATTAAATTTTTAAGAACCAACAAAATACCACATAAATAAACATGGTGTTTTATGACATCATAAAGGCCCAATAGAGATGTAATAAAAACTATAAAATGTATCCAATACCAAATATATGTTTATGTTTATTTTATTAATATAATAAATACTTATTAAATATTTAAATACCTATTACATATTTGAATAATTTAAAATCATTTATTTGAATGTCTGACTAACATCAGCAGAAGCTAGGGAAATATTATATAATCTTCGATCCATATACAAATATAATAATTTATTCCACTCCACTTTTCTCGAAACGATGGGTAAAAACCTAGGGACCATTTTCAGTTTTGAATGTTTTATTATGTAGGGGACAAAACCAAAATAATAAATAAATCCCCAAACATTCCAATATAATACCACCCTTGTTACCTTTTATCTTCACTGCATCTTTTTAGAGAATATACAAAATCTTCCCTCCACTCCCTAGAATCCTCCCATGGTACCCTGAAGCTCCCAAGAAGTCAATCCCAATACATTGGGGCTAGAAATTCTAGAAAGGGATCTTCCACCCTCCCCTTTTACCAAGCATTCCTTTTTTGTTATTTCATTTAACTTCATTTTTCATATGTTGGGATGTGTTAATAAATATCCATTGTAATATCCCTTTAATTTATAAATGATTATATCACATTTAATTTAATTTAACCCTAATAATAATATTTACATACACCTGTTACCATACTATAATTTTTGAAGGGTTTTTGGATTTCTACTACATCTTCAAGTTTCTTTATTATCATTGATTATATTTAAAATTCCTCATATTTGAAAATGTTTTTTTATTTTACCTATATATTTAAATTTCATTTATAATTGATTATATAACCCTTTATCTATCATCAAAGCTATTTATTAATTTCTATATTACATTGTTATACTGCCAAAATTGAACTGTGAATTTCCATGACAAAATAATTTTGTAGTGAATTCTATAACAATTTCTCTGTCAAGGGTGTTTGCAATTATGAACATATACTTATTTTTTGGGGAATTACATGTATATATTACACAATAATTTATCATCGAATAAATTATTATGTTGAATTAATCCATGTTATATGATCTAGGTGCCACACATAAGCATGAGAATGAAAATATTATAAAGGGTTTCCCAAATATTACTTCCTAGCATGGGGTAATGTTTAGTATCATGATACCTCGTGTTGAGATAGGGGATTACATTATTCTTTTATTGGTCATTTTCCACCATGATTTCTTGGAGAATTTCTACTTGAATTATGTTAATGATGCATTGTATTAAGTTGGATCTATATTTCCCATGTTATTATTACCAAGCTTCATCGATCCTTATTATTCATGTTCCTTTTTAGCTCTTTTGAAATTATTATTGTCTAATAGGTATTTTATTCTTCATACTATTCCTATTTTATTACAATAATAGGATTTATATCTCACCCTTTTTAATGTATAAACCAAGTATTTTCTGTGATATTTTATGTTCAATGTATTATTATAATCATGTCAAGGATGTTTTCAAAATTTATTTTATCCCATGATTTACATTATTATATAATATACCTAATTTAAAACATAATGTATACCTATTGATATTATGAATTTTATTTAGTGTAATTTTATATAACAGAACATGTATTAATGTGTAATAAATAGAAGGGTTATTATAACCCCCCTCACCCATTAAGAAGAACCACACCCCATCCATCGGATGGAATTAAATTATCATATTATGACTATTTATATAGGAATTCTTAGTGGAATACTAGTCTATCACCAATGTTATTTGATATTGTTTCTTCGTTATGACATAGAGGTCCCACGAGAAAAACGCCCCACTAAGCTCTAACTAGTACTACTGGATGATTTCTTCTACTGGAGATTCAGTTTCTATTCAAACCAATATCTTTAGATGCTAAGATAATGAATCTACATGATCCTAATACTATCATATGATATATATATATATATATATAATGTAATGAATCATACTTATTTATATATTTTTTAGATAAAATGTGGTAAATATAATGATCACACCTTTAATATTCTCACAAGTGTCCTAGTTGTAAACATTAATATACTAAAGCTACCCAAATCCATGACTAAAAACCACTCAGCATAGAATAGAGAACAATGTAATGGTGGGTATTGTGTCACATATTTTTGTCCTCCGATAAAAGATACTTCTTCAAGAGCACTACATTCTCAACTAAGAGATCCCCCTCCTATGGTACTACCCTAACCATATATATGTGATTCCAGATCACGATGTTTCTACTATCATGGATTTCCATCCACTATCATAATATTTTCCGCATCAAATTTGGTTAGGAAATCATTATCCATGAACCCCCCCCCCCCCCCACCAAAATAATATCTTCACCGATCTCATAGCTATCTGGATATTGGACGGAAAATTTTATTCATAGATCTATGTTAATCTATCCGGTTTTGTATATGACTCTTGCACTGAGACGATGATGTTTGTTTAAATCAATATGATGTCAATGGCTAGACCCCAAGATGACTGCTTTTGGTTTTATCCACTCATCTACAGAATAATATGATGATTTAGGTAGTTGAAGCCCACTCCAACAAATAATGGAGGGTATAATGAGAGTACTCTAGATAGTTATATTTTCAAATTCCCTTAAAAACATATTTTCTTAATGGAACCCATCTCACATTATATTGAGGGAGTGACACATATGGTCAAAAACATTTTGGAATACTCTATAATTATAATATAACCCACTATAATCATGATATGTTCCGAAATACACATGTATTACAAGAATGAAGGGTAATGTTCAGGGATAAACTGTTTCATGATGTATAACCATTCCATAGACATATCATCCTAGGTATTCAAGATTAAAATACACCACAACCATAATACTACCTAAATATTATCGGCAACTAGCACAACCATATAATCAGTTGGAGATTAAACAATAATTAAAACTCAAATCACTTATTATAGCACATCCTTTACTACCAAAGTAACTGGATCATGATTGAACCATAATATCTAGTGTGCATATAACTCATATAGATTCATGATCCTAAAAAAAATTCATTTTTACATTTAATTACTATTAATTTCTTAATAGGTAGTGGAAATACTATAAACCCATATTAAGGACACACCTCCTTTGAAGGTCCATGAACATAAGCCGCACCATGAAACTAATCATAGTCATAATCATATATCTAAATCATATATGGTTTCTGGTAAGGAGTAATATTAAATGATATCAATATATATCATGTTTATATGATAATAAATGGAGAGATTAATCAAAAGGACATTAAATTAAATTGACTCAATCCTAAATTATCTATGTACCATCTGGTATATAAAACCAATGTCTTTATATATCATGTTAAGCAACATGTATTTATAGTACTTCTGGAAGGATATGTCAGCAGCTGCACAAATACTAGATTCCCTACCCTCAATATTGTTTTGGAGACACGCCAAAACCCTTTTCCAAATATCCCAACCCATAACTCACAGAATGAAAATCTCTAAAACATGGTACTAAGATAAACATTATTTTATACCACTCTGTCATGATCCAACTCACTAAGGACCTCATAGTTAGTTAAAATAAATGTTTCCACACAAAAACTACCTCCAATTAGATAGGGTAATGAAATAGTGGATGGGAAGGCCTAAACTAAAATGGGAGTCTAATAATAATGTACTTTTAAGAATGCACAAAACCATCTCTATGAAAAATTGAAGAGGAATAATAACAGACGATAACATATAGACTATAATAATTCATTAAATAATCTCTAGTGAATACCATAAATTATGATAATATATTACCAAATAATAATGGGAAAAATAAAATTCCGAAATTTAAATTAGTTTACAACTAGAAAAAACTGTTAGAAAGGAATTTTGAATAGGGTGTGGATCATTATCAACACGTCTGAATGTGGAACATGGTCAATGCACCCGTGTACCACAATAACCCATTAATGTCACCACTGGTCAGCTTATCGTATACATAAGACACAAAATGTGTGAGATAAGATGATACATGTGTGAGTTTATAGATACCATGTCTGATTCCTAAAAATTCCAAGAATATAGAAAAAAAATGATACAAGAGTCAGTTGAACCCATTAGGAATTGGGAAATCAAAAATCAATAGATATATACACTTTATGAATCTCAATGAAGATATTATGTTGATATCCATCTATATATCAGGGTTAATACTATAGACTCTCCTAACTCTTAAATTATATGTCTCTGATACGGTTCACCATGTTAATTCTCCCAATAACTGGAGTGGGGGTCATTCTCCTCACTAATATGCTCCATAGTTGAGGGAAAACAAAATATAATGCCTGAAAAACTAGAATAAAGAGATTAAATAAGGATGAGTAAAAATATATAGATATATGAAGCCATCCATAATAAAGTATGGGTTAGACCAACTCAACAAATAAAAAGAGTTTGTGGGACCGAATACCCAGTATGACCTGGTAGATTCCAAGCCTGATATCTCTCTGATAACCTAGTGTGGTCACTGGAATTGACAAAGAGTTTCTAGAAGAATAATCATACTTATATAACCTCATATCATATAATTGATGTAAAAAATGATGGATACCATCACATTATATGTGGATGAATTATAATTATTGGGAACTCAAGTTCCAAAATATAAGTCTCGATAAAAGAGAACCTAAGGATGAAGTTCCATAGAGATGTTAATGATGTGTACATGGGGTCACATGATTTCTGACCATAGTTGTTATCATAGGAATAATCTCTTCTATACATGGAATATGAAGCGATTTATGTCACATAATTTTTTATCAAGGGGACACAACATGTATTTTCACATAGGGTCCTAGGTTTGTACACATAGATCATAGATCATCAGGCCATGTATATCCACATTACATAAATAAATGGTAACACAGCATTTAAGACCACACTGGATCATCATGAATGTGAATATTTTACATGGATTCTCTAGATGGTAGTGTTATAAGGCATGTGGTCTCAGCCACATGATGTGATATTCTTAACTCTGCCAAAACCCAAGCTGTCATATGTATTCTTAAAACATAGTGTATATTCTTCTACATATCATTGAATGTAATCATATTTTTTCACCAGTAAATCATAGAACTCATGAAGACTCTAGATAGTCCATTATTCCCCCTTTCATGCATTTCTAGTACAAGAATATATTACATCTATTTTAGGAATCTCAATCCATCGATTCCGGGCCTCTGGTGGATGAAAATCAAACATCAAATCAACCATGTGGTAATTTATCACATGTCAACTACCATTCATGGTCACAAACCCCTATATCCATCACCTAAAACCTTTTTATCAATAATTAAAAATATAAAAAACACTAATATATATGTTTTTCATGAAATTTCTTCTTATTGAAGGATTAAATATATCATGAATACTACACATTAATGTCAAATCACTGAAACCATGGGCCAATGACAAAGAATGTGAATAACAGTGGGAAATATCACAAGAACAAATATGATGAGAATCATTATAAGATGAAATACCATAAAATGATCATATTTTTTGGAATAATGAGTGGAATGATGGATATAAAATTATTAATATGGTTTAAAACTCAATTCATATTCATGCTCATGAAAATAAAGCGTAATCAATGTTTAATCAATGAAGATAATCAAATCTCTATTATCCATTAATTAAAAGGGATAGAACTTATAATAATAATATCTACCTCAATTTTTGATTTATAATTGGTGATGAAAACTTCAAATATAAACAAATTTGAAAATACAATTGTGTTCTTAATCTGTCCCATTATCACGAACCGGCCCGAGTCGGCCCTGAACCAGTCATCCAGGCCAGCCCGTGAAAAGTCCCAAGAGGCATTCCCGATCCTCCTGGGATGGTGACAAGCACCAAGGGGATCAATATAGTACACCCGAGAACGACATCACCCATATATAAACAATCAAACAAACAACATAAAAAATGAATATCCCAAAAACAATTATATAAAAATTGAACTGAACGTTATTTGTACAAGAAAATGAATGTACAACTAAACCAACAACTCAATTGACCAATCCTGATAATCAACGAAATCCATGTGACCCACTTTTTACTCTCCAAAAAAATGATCAGACGTCACCCAGGGTGATCGAACTCATGCTGAAACCTGCACAAGGGCTAAAAATAGAAGAATACTATAGGCGTGAGTATTAAAAACTCATTAGGTTAGCCCAATATTCTATTCCCAATGGACATACGTTAAAATAAAAGAAACATCAATTTCAATTATTAAATTCATGATATAATGGTATGTTATTCAAATGATGTCCCAAGACATTTAAAAAAATTACCAAATAAAAACATGCACTCTTTATAAACAAGAATGCTAGTTACAATTTTCAAAGGGGTTCATCTTCAAAAAGAAAATATTTTTCTAGAAGAATGTTTTAAAAACATACACTTTTAAATAATTCAAACACACTGCTATATTTACCAACCAAACTCACTGTATACTGAAGGTGAGTACAAAATATCCAATGAGCACAATTCACGGGAACACCCCTAGGCACTAGTAAGTTGTGAGCCCAAGGTACCTCGTATCTCAGTAAAAGTAACCATAATAAATATCTGTTCTCATTCACACATTCCATTAGTATGGATAATACCCATAACCTAGTGGTCCCCCAAAAAAATCATCATAGTTTAGTTATTTTTGTCATCATCAAACTCACTACGTGAAACAGGGGCCATACCCCACAGAATAAGTATCATACTAGTACACGTCCACCCACCTAGATACCCATGATTCCCTTTAGTTCTCAATCGATTTAATCAAATTATAAAATAAACATTCCTAATCAAAATTCCATTACCAAACGATAAACAAAAAAGACATCCTGCAAACATGCGTCGTATTACTTTAACGAATCAATACCCCACTAAAAATATTCGTTAAACAATTTCATGGAGTATAATGAGGCCTTACACATAAAATCCATTAAAAATGCTCTTTTAAAGCCACAAAACCATAAATAACATAAAAACCCATATTTTCAATCACCAAAACAAATTAATAAATCATTTTTATCGACCATAAAATTTTCCCAAAAGACATAACATGAAATACACATTGAATTCATTTTTACAAAAAAAAAACAAATGCCAAATGGGCCTTTAAGCCTTTCTCAAAACTATCATTTTACCAACGTATGCACTTAAATTTTATTAAGGAGGTGTATAAACACCTATTATTTCATAATATTACATCCATAAATACCTTAAAACATTCAGGTTACACATTGAAAAGACAACCATTATCATAAGGATGTGAAACATGCCATTTTCCGACAAGTCGGGCCAAAACATGTTGTAAATCAAAATCCATTTGTTTGTAAACCCAATTCTTAATTGGAAGGACATATGAAGACCCAAAAACCATTTATAATTCTTATAATTCATTTATAAATCCAAAAAAATAATTTTCTAATCAAACATAACACATAAAAGCAAACCAGGCAATTAACAGAACACATGACATGCCCTTTTTTTTAAAAAAAATTGTTTTATGATCAGGAAAAGGAATAAAGCCCCAATTAAATTCCATATTTTATTAAAGATATTGTAACATATTGAAAATATAATAAAACAGGTTCTAATCCTTGCAAAAATAGTTTCGAACGATAGTGAATGATTTAAACAAACACTTGGTGTGTACTTTTTTTACAAAAGAACTCTGTCTTTCACAAAACATGGATTAAACAACCATTTCACACACCAAATTTTTTTCCAAATGATGAAAAATACTATTAAGCATATATATCAGATGAAATGAATTATAAAATGATGAATATTTAAAGATAATGTAATGTGCAAGGGAAATCATACCTCAAATCCTTGGCGTAAGGGAAACACACACCCAAAATCACCATATGAGGGTTTACAAACCATAAACCTATGACGACATGCCCCAAAAAAAACCCCATAGAAAATAATGGGATAAAAGAAGCCTATGTTGACCATGAATAGGTCAGATTATAAAACCAAGATATAATGAACGGAGGAAGAAGATGGAGGATAAAGGAGAAGGAATCTCACCTTTTCAACTAGAAAACTCTTCGTATTCCATTAGATCTAAACCCATAGTGAAAAGTACATGGATTAAAACTTTTAGGAGATGATCCTATGGTCTGGAAAAACCAGTAAAATAATATTTATAGTAAAAAGAGTATGAATTTAATGATGTATGATTGAAACAATTTACCATCTCAATTTTGGATGATTTGAGGTAACCTGATAATGTTAAACCTAATATCTGAATCATATGATCTCAAAAGAAGGAAAATAGATAATTTGTTGAGGATAGGGATATTGTATTCGAGTGGGAGGTGGAATAATTGAAATATATTAAAAATTGAATTATATATTATAGAAAAAAATTATTTTTTTAAAATTGGAAATGGGCCCATGGTCTGGCCCAATACCTAAATAAGTAACCCTAATTCACCATGATTATGAATTATTAAGGGACCAAAAAAGATATTTTGATATTAATATGTCATGGGATTAAATAAATGATGTGGAATGGGTAAAATATGTTGAAAAAAATAATAATTTATAAAAGAAACAAATTTGGTTATTAAAATTGCAAATGTACTCATGGTTGGACCAAATCATGAAGTAACCACAATCTCTCCAATAAATCCTAGAAAAGAAATGGGGAAACCAAATAATGGTGATTAGAAATATATGTATGTTAGAAACTCAAAATTAATATCACCCAAAACCCAAGAAAAGGATCTTTATTATAAATGAACCGGATCAAAACCATGACATGAAATGAAAAAAAACAGGTGTTACAATTCTCCCCAATATTAAAGCTTCCTGCCCCCGAAAAGACATAGCACATTCCATCTGATTGATGAAAATCTATGTATTCATTATCAATATGGTCTAAAATACTAATCAAATGAATCACCATCATTTATTGATATAACTTATTCCTCTTACCTCAACCAAAACACCAACTCTCTCCCACTACTTGAGAATCAACTAAAAGACAGAGTTACTACCTCCACAACCAAACCAAGAAACCGGTTTTTGGGACTTCTTCCAATGAACCCAAAAATACCCCAAACAAAACAGAACTCACGGAAAGCAATGACTCAAGTGATTTATGGCATGTAATCCCCACCATTAAGAAAGAACTAGCACTTGATAATTTCATATGAGGAAAATAAATGAGACTCGTTGTGGGTCTCCCCACCATTATAACATAACTTTAATCAAACAAACAAGAATTCAACATGAGCTAGAGTCAGGCCTCACTCACACAATCCCTCCAAAACTCTCCTACAACAACCTACCAACCTGATTTTAAGGGAACACAAAATGAATATTTAAGACACCCTCTCTCAAATGGAGGAAACAAGAACTATGCCAACACTATCAACACTAATCCAAACCCCTACCAATTAGGGATGGGAGTGGGGGATCCAATCACTGGGCCATTGAAACCAAAAACGAAACAATGTAAATACCTAACTGAAATGGTAGAAGTACGATCTTAGCAATATAACCCACAATCAGAGGACTCCAGACTACATGCACGATTAACTAGGAAACCTATGGATGAAGCTATGATAGAGGAATCATATCTTACCTCGTATCTAGGCATTTATAATACCAAACTTGTACTCTATACCTTAGTTCCATACAGTACCACATAACACTCCTAGTAAGAAACAACAAATCAAGAGACACCATGAAACTCTCTTCCTCAACAACACATGTTTAACCAAACAAGAATATGGATATAATCAACACTATTTTCACTCACTCCGAACAGGGAGCTGAATGAAGAAGGCACAAAAAACACCAAATAAACATCACCAAGCACAAAAACTACAACTGAGATAATCACCATAATGGGAAGACACTTTAAATTGAGCCCAAACTTCTCTCTATTTCAAAAAACGGACTGAGGTATCATTCTAAGAGGTGGATTTTTCATTTGAAACAAATAATTTGGTTGATCAACTGAAAATCATAAAAATCGATAACCATCCCTGGAAACATCCTAACATCCAACACATCATTAGAATCCCAGTGAACATTACCCCAAAACCGAGCCACCCACAAGATCCCATCTCAAGATGAAATAAGTGTATGAATTATAGATCATATGAAAGCATAATGAATAGAGAAGACTTCTATGTCATTGGATAAACTATCCATATAACCATCAGTTCTAAAAACACCATTTTTTCGTCTAGGAACACTTTTGAAAAAAACTAGCTTGGTGGGATTCTACATTCACAAATGGTGTTTCATCAAGTCTTATCCACATGCACAAATCTATGCCACCCCTGGAACCCAACCACCATTCCATATGTTCCTTCCTTACATAAATAAATAAAACCATGTATGTGAGAACCCATGAAAACACCAATTGCTAAAACAAAACAACGTCATATCAAAAATCATGTACCTTCAAAAGGAACACAAACTACCAAGGCAAAAACCCTTTTCATATTTTCTAAAAAAACTACTCTTCATCAAGAACCATTTATTTAAAAACATTCCCTATTTCATTTTAAAAAACAATCAAAACAGCCAAGCTACTCCAAATTACCCCTTCTATTTTTCTGAAATTTATCAAGGTATATTTTCATAATATGATAATCATTGAGACCAATACACTTTATAGGAAAACACCAACCACTCAAAACCAATATCCAAAACAAATTCATCAGATTGAAACACTTTTAAACATCCCAAAACACTACATTTAAAACAATGTTTCATAATTACATTAAAATTATTTACACATTCAAAACATTTTATGTCAACAAAAAACATGTTTAGATTAGAGAAAATCAAATCCCGTAAAAAATTCCACTTCCTTCGCAAAATTTGTTTTAAAAAACACAACCTTCCAAAAACCATTATTATATTTAATTTTTGAAAACCCCCTTTTCCACTTTTCCAAATCCAAACCTTTCATTAAAAACAATTTTCATAATTATAACACAGTGATTTTCAAAACAAAAAATACATAATTCAAGACACATCCATTAAACCCACAAAAGGGAACTACTGTTTGTGGGTAACTTGACCATATGGTTGGCGGCCATATGTCAAAAACAAAACCAACGCAGATAGACCTATTAGAACCATTCCCAAATTACACATGGCTTTCCAATCCCTATGAGCTCACAGAGGCCATTAGTCAGTCTCCCCTTGTCATATCCCCAAACCAATCAATTAATAAGAAAAAACAGACACTAATAAAACAAAACATCCCATGGAAACCAGGGTATTAAAATGAGAAAGAGTTCATGATGGTCTTCCCACACTTACCCCTCAAGTCCCAAAAATCCTACTCCATCTACCTTAACATCCCCCAAATAACAAGGGCACTATAAAAATAAAGGATTGCTCAAATCCGACCTCCTCTAATACCATTTTGTCACGAACTGGCCCGAGTCGACCCTGAACCAGTCTTCCGGGCCAGCCCGTGAAAAGACCCGAGAGGTGTTCCCGATACTCTTCGGATGGTGACAAGAACCTAGGGAATAAATAGAGTATAGAAGTGAATGACTTCAACCATATATAAAAAATCAAAAAAATAGAAGAAAAAATGGACAGCCCAAAATACATTTATATAAAAAGTTAACTGAATATTATTTGCACAAGAAACAGAAAGAAAAACTAAACTAACAACTCATCTGAACAAACCTAATAACCAACTTACTCCCTATGACCCACTGGTCACTCTCCAAAAAAATAATCAGACATCGCCCTAGGTGATCTAACTCAAGTTGAAACGTGCACAAGGGCTAAAAATAGAAGAATACTATTAGCATGGGTATTAAAAACTCGGTAGGTTAGCCCGACATTCTATTCCCAATCCAAATCCTTTAAAATAAAAGAAACATAAATTTCATGTTTTAAATACATGATATAAATTTATGTTTTCTAAATGATGCTCCAAGATATATAAAACAAATTACCGGATAAAAACGTGCATGTTTTATAAACAAGAATGCTAGAAACAATTTTCTAAGAGCTACAACTTCAAAATAAAAATAGTTTTCAAGAGGGTTGTCTTAAAGAATTTAAAATATTAAATAAATCAGAAACAATACTAAATTTACCAACCAAACTCACTGTATTCCGGTGGTGAGTACAAAATATCCAATGAGCACAAGTCAAGGGAACACCCTTAGGCACTAGTTAGTTGTGAGCCCCAGGTACCTCGTATCGCGGTGAATGTAACCATAAAAAATATCTCTTCCCGTGCATATGAGCCACTATTAGGGAGCATACCCATAACCAAGTGGTCCCCAAAAACATCATAATAATTGTTTAATTAGTGTTTTCATCATCATACTTGTTACGTGAAATAGCGACCAAACCCCAAAAAATCACTAGCATACTAGTACACGTCTGCCCACATAGATACACTAGATTACCCTTATGCACAATCAAGATACACAAATTATCAAACACACTTTCCACACAAAAATTCCATTACCAAACCAAAAACACACAAATAGCCCGCAGACATGCATCATATTTCTTTCACGAATCAATAAACCACTAAAAATATTCGTAAAACAATTTCAAGGAGTATAACGAGGCCCTGCACCTAAAATCCATTAAAAATTTATCTTTTAAGGCAAAAAAAATAACATAAAAACATATTTTTTTAATCCCCAAAACAAATTAATATTTAATTATCATGGAATATAAATTTCCCCAAAAGACATAACAAGAAATATACATTGATACCATTTTTACAAAAAAACAGATGCCAAACTGGCATTTAAGCCTATCTCCAAATTATAATTTGTCAAATGTATGAATTTAAATTTAAGTGTGGTGGTGTATACACATAATTTACTACAAAAAGAAACATTCATAAATCTCTTAAAACAGTCAGGTTAAAAATTCTAAAGACATCCATTTTCAAAAGGATGTGAAACATTTCATTTTTCGAGAACTCTGGAAAAAACATGTTGTAAACCAAAACCCATTTGTTTGTAAAACCAAATACAAATTGGAAAGGCATATGAGGACCGAAAACACAATTTATCATTCTTATAATTCATTTATGAATCCAAAAAATAATAATTTTTATACCAAACACAACACATAAAAGCCATCCAAGAAATTAACAGAACACATGACATGCCCTTTTTAAACAAAACCATTTATTTTAAGAACATGAAAGGAATAATGCACTGATTACATGCCATATTTTATACATGATACAATAAAAAATTCAAAATACAATATACGAGGTTCCAAACCTCAAAATATAGTTTCGAATGATCGTGGAAGATTTAAATAAACATTTGTTGTGCACTTTTATGACAAAACATCAATACCTTCCACAAAACAAAGACTAAACAACCATTTTGTACAAAAAGAAAATAATCCAAATTCTGAACAATAATAATAAGCATATATATCAGATTAAATCAATAATTAAATGATGAATCCTAAAAGATAAAATCATGTGCATGAGATATCGTACCCCAAATCCTTGGCATAATGGAAACACACACCCAAAATCATCATCTGAGGGTTTACAAACACTAATCCAATGATGAGCAGCCTCAAAAAAACAAAACCCCATAAAAAAATAATTGGAAAACACAACCCTAGGTTGACCATGACTATGGGAGATTATAAAATCATTAAATAATGAATGGAGGAAGAAGACAGAGGCTAAAGGAGAAGGAATCTCACATTTTCAACTAGAAAACTCTATGTATTCCATTATATATATACACATAGAGAAAGGTTAATGGATTCAAGATTCATGGAGAATCTCATATGGTTTGGAAGATACATGGAAAGAAGATTTATAGGAAAAAGTGTACGAATTGAATGATGTATGTGTGAAAAAATATACCTTTTCAATTCTGGACGATTCTAGGTAACATGAGAATGTTATCCCAAATCCGTGACTCATACGAGATCCAAAGAGGGAGCATCGATAATGGGGGTGAGTATAGGGATAGTTTATTCGAGTGGGAGGTCGAATAATAGTAATATATTTAAAAATTTAATTATATATAAAAGAAACAAATTATTTTTTTAAACAGAAAATGGTCACATGGGCTAACCCAATACATAAATATGTAACCCTAATTCACCATGATTATGAATTATTAAGGGGTCAGAAAGGATATTTCGGTTTTAATATGTTAGGGGAGCCAATTTATGAAGTGTAATAGGTGGATTATGATGAGTAATATTGATTTTATAAAAGAAACAAATTTGGTTTTTAAATTTGGAAATGTTCTCATGGTTGGACCAAATCATGAAGTAACCACCCTCTCTCCAAAAACTCCTAAACAATAAATGGGGAACTCATATTAGGGTTATTAGACATATATGGAATTTAAATACACAAAATTTATCTCACCAAACACCCAATAATATTATCTCTATTTTAAATGAACCTGATCAAAACCATGACATGAAGAGAAAAAAAATAGGTGTGACACCCATGATTCTCCATGTTCAATAGTTGTCAATCCATCTTCCCATATCACTAAAAGATTCCTCCTAATAATTTATAATATCCCAAGGTTTTGTTAGAAATAAATATATTTCCTATAATAGGTTATTAATACAGATTATAGTTAGTTCATTGAATATAAAATAAAATATATAGATTATTTATTTATTTTACAAAAGACAACACCAACTGTTGTCTTCCATAAAGCCTGTGATGATGAGAAATTGTACATAGTTCCAAGGGTAAAACAAGCATTCAGAAATCAACTATTGTCTTAGATTTCTAAATCAAGGTCCAAAACAATGTGAATTCCCTTTAATCTAAAATGATGAGTCCTTCTTATTTAGAATATATAATATTTTTAATATATTAATTATGGGTTCCTATAACACCCAAACCCCACGCCGACTCTAATGAAAAATAATAAGATATATATATATATATATATATTTAAAGGATTAAACAAAAACAACGAAAGTCCTTATTGGAAGGGACAGTAAATAAATTATTATAAGATTTGATCAATATAAATCAAAATTATGTGTGGAACAACCTATGTAAAATTGAAGGGATCTAAGGAGATAGATCGTGTGAGTTAAATGGTTATCCAATTCAATAAAACACTAGAAATGAATGAATCTTACAATCATGAATATTATTATAAAATTTTGGGTAGTTCATTAGTTTACCATCTTGTGGAAAATTAACCTATAAGTGAATTAGTTATTATTCAAGGATGAACGTAACAAGAGATTAGCCGTATTAGAAATAAAAAATCAATACTATAGATAGTAACCTTACATTAAGATGGTATAGTTTAGGACTCAATAGAACAATTTGAATATTTATCATGTATATTAATTATTCAAAATGAGGAGCATTATATTATTTACTTCCTCCACAGTATATGAGATACAATTGGCAGATGATTTCAAATCCATTATCCAGAATCATGGATATAAAAAGTACATCAAAATAAACGTTTTTAGCTAGATATTAAAAAATTCATAGGAATTCTTGATTGAGTTTTATTATTGTGTATATAGAAATGATATGAGGGTCGTGGGTTACCCATGATGATTGTCCTTCAACTATGACAACAAAATTTGGTGACACCACATCCTGAATAAAGAGAGGGACCTTCCACCAGTGGAACATGGTATGATTAACCAAATTAAAGGGCTATAGTGTAAGATGGGTATGAAACCTATGTACATAATACTGCAATGAGTGAGGGATGAATATTTTGTGAATCATGTCTAAAATTATTTATAATCTAATGCACAAATTTTTTGATTCAAAAATGAGTGTTTAATGTTAGGGATTATTTAGATCAATAAGGATATGAAAAAGGGGCGGTGATTATACAATGCGATTAATGGAATGGGGTATTAAAATTTTTGGGTGGAAGTAAAGGGGTTTAAATATTATGTATCGAGTACCTACTTTTTATTTAAATGATGGGACTACAGGGTTTTGATGAAGAGTGGAGTTAGGGTATGTAGAATTACAAATCATATTTTTTGTATAGTGTTTTAAGCCAAAATGTTATATTCCTTAATATTTCATCCATACTGGTTGTGGATATCCATGAAAAAAATATTGTATCTAAAATGGTGAGAGGAAACAAATATGATCACATAGTATATACAATCACATAAAAATAGAAAAGGTACTAAATGACTTCTTGATTTATTATCATTTCTTATACATCAATGTAGTAGACTAAATATTAGTAATTTCCTAGATGAATATAATCATGTTTTTCTAAACAATTTAAAAAATTTAAATTAATTTTATGGACATTTAAAAACATCTAGGATTTATTGATCAATTTTATGGTTCAATTTAGGCTGATCCCAACATAGGACAACTAAATGATGTTGGTGAGGTATTGACTAAAATATTTATAATGTATGGACAGATAAATAAAGGAAAAATATGTTGCATAAAAAAAATATAAATTAAATGTTATCCTAATTAATTTGAATGTTGTATTTAGTAAACCCAGGCGATTACCCCAATTAGTTATAGTTATCACAAGTTTAACTTTCTTGATATTTAAAACGTATAGATATATTTTAATATTTTCCAATCCTTGGTCTTTAATTTTTGTTATTAATTATTTATAGAGTTAATGAGTGACATAAAAATATCGTACATGTGATTTATGTTATTTTTTTTAAATCATAGAAAAATATTGGTTTCACACTACTACATGGTTATAAAAACCATATATGGTGAAACAAGAAATCATGAATTAGATGAAACTCAATAGAGTTATACTTAATCTTTGGAAAATCAGTTTTCCCCAATCATGTGAAGACTATCCTGAAATTTAATCATGGTTATGTTGTTAAAACATGGATTACCAAACTATGTTACTAAAATAGTTATGGTGTTTTTCACATGAAAATGGAGACTAAATAGTTTATGATTGTTTTTTTAAGCCATGTTGTAAAATAATAAGTCTTTACTACCCTCTTAAAAAAATTAATAATTTTTTAATCCAATCTCTATTCCCCTAATTTTACTAATAGCCTCGTCCTTTCATTGTATCCTCTCTTAATAATTTATTTTGATTTAATTTTCATTGGTCCTTAGGAGAATTGATCACTATTTTTCCCAATAGAGTTTCACAAGTTAGTATTTCTAGTTTTCAAATTACATTTATTCCCTATCTAGATTTATTTTAATTATTATGAATTTGTATACCCTATTACTAGTTTTTTATCATGTTCATTTATTTTCATCATTTTAGATCGAATGAATGGATATTTATTTCTTATTATACATCTATTAGTGTTAGATATGGGTTCTATAATCCATCCCATGGATAATTATATAAATTTTACATGTCCATATGATGTTAGAATATTCTATCCTAATTTATTATTTTCTAATGATTATATTAATGAATCGTATCCCAGTTCCTAGATATCTACCCTAACCACAATCCATGAGTATCTTATTGAGGATTTTAATTATAGAATATTTTGTTTTTTATAGTGATCCTAGTTTCGAAGGAATATGAAATTAATGTGATGTTCATTGAGGTACCCTAAATAAAGTGGAAACCTAATAAATAAATTCATATTCCTATGTGGTACATATTATTGGGTAAATAAACATAGTATGTTTTGGTTGTAAATTAAAATCAAATAATGATGAAAAATAAAATTGATGTTTGAGTTGGATGTACTCCCCCCCCCCTCGCTCTCCTCACTATATAATATATATATAGAATTATTGTGATTTTTTTCTGATCAATAAATTATACCCCAATAAATAGATAGTAATATTAATAATTCTTGTATATAGTTTATAGAGGAAATATTTTATACATTCTTGTTATTCATTCTTGGATATAGTGACTAAATAAAATGACAAATTATGTTCAAATATATCCTTCATTGACTGAAGCATGTGTTGAAAATCTTTGGTGTAATGTTATAACCAATAATTTAAATATTTATTATTTAATTTTCTTTAGTATATTTACTATAATAATTAGATTTAATTTTAAATGAAAATATATATATTTAGGGACTTCATTGGTGGTTGAAAACTGAGTTGTAATCACACCATTCATCGGTCACAGTGGGTACTTGATCATAATTCATGTTTATATATAATTATAAGACAGAGGGACCAAGGTATGATGGTTGATCTAAATAACTATGATGGATCATGATCAATGGGTCTAAACTGGGCCTCATGAGCATATTTCTCATTTTTAACATTTTATTTTTCTTTATATATTTTAGGACCCTAATGTATATGATATGCCTATAAAGGATCATGAAATTTTGAGTATATTATTTTTGATCATATGGAACTCATTTTTGTTATAGTATGTGGTATGTATGTTATGATTCGATATTTTCATGATGTATATTCCATTAATTTATTTGGATATACAAAAATTTTATTACTTACACAATTATTTATCACTGTAATATAAGGGTATAGAATCATCAGGGTATCACCATAGAAATTTAAAACTTGTATAAAAATTAATGTTTATGTGAATGTGAATATATGGTTACATAACACGATTATTCAAGACTCTGTTGATTTGAAATGATCTATAGTCATTAAAATGGTATCAAAATTACTTTTTTAATATTATTTTGGAATTGAAAATATATGACATGACTTTATAGAAATCTACATGGAACCGGTGCCTGATAGAATCTTACACACAAAGGTGGGAATTTCATTTCAACAAGTACAAGATTTAATTTTATAAATTTTTTCTTATAGTTTAGATACATCACATAGTATGGTAGAATTTATTTTGGGACTACAACATATAATATTTTAATTCTTAGTTGAAATGGTAATAGAGTGTGTGTCTATGAATCATAGTTGGATTGTAGGATTCACAATTCATTTGTGAGTATTCTTGTGATTATAAAATAATTTTTTAATTGGGGATTGTTATTTACTGTTTCTATGTGTACTTTTACAGTTTTTTCCATATAACATTATGGTGTATCTTATATAACTGATTCATTAAATGGTTTAAATTTATTCCACATGTACTATTTTTGTTTATTATATAGTATTTGTTTAATAAATATCCAATTAAAGGTTATAAATTATTTCTCATATCTCATATATTTCAATTTCATTTAACCGAGCTTCAGATATAAAACTAATGAATAAAGTGGAATGACAGATTTTTTCCATTATATGGGTTATATATATCCATCAAATTGACCTTAATTGTGGGTACATATTTTAAGATAGATAACCCATTCTATGATACATCTAAGTCAAGGGATGTAAACAATACAAATTCAATCTGTCTATTTTTTCTTCTCCTAATATATGATATTGAGAATTATTATAGACATATATTTAGATTCATTTTCTTGGATTTACGATGATGCATCCATGAAGGCTTATAAGAGAGATAATGTCAGAATTTAATGATATTTACGCCACAAAAAGTTGAAACATATCCTCTGGTAGATTTGAGGAAAAAAATGATCTCTCTCTCTACAAGGTATTATTATTATTTATTTAGTTGATGTAGAGAGAAGATATAATATGTACACCTATTATTATCTACCAAATTAGAGTGTTTTTGATAATTCAACACCATTATTTTGTTTGTGTGGGGTGGTCCTCAAGTATTAGGGCTCTGGGTATAGTCCATTTAGATAATTTTAAATCATTTAATGAAAATACCCAAGTATATATTTAATATATAAGCCTATATTATATGAGTCTCAGTGAAGTGAAGGTATAATATTTTGGTTTATGTTGGAAAGCAGGTGGGTTTTCCTAGATGATATTTTTTACTAGATTCCTCAATACATTCATCATACAGACTTTATGAGTGGATATGGATAAGTATATCAGGAATATAACATTATGAAGTATTACAATGATGAATTATATCAATGAAATCACTTAAATACATCATTTTCCACTAATGATAGCTGAGGATGAGATAGTCAAATTGATATGTTTTAATGATTGGATGATAAACAAGGTTAATGTTTTTGTTAAATTATTTCATTATCAATCATTTGTAATGTTTTTGTACATGTACATCATTACTAAGAGGACCCATAGTAAAGGTAGAGTCTTGGGGTTATTGGGTTATACGTAGAGGTCCAGTTGTTAGTATTTTTGAGGCTGTAAGAAAAATTTGTGAGAAAATCTAGGGATGAGATGAATATAATTCAAAATGGGGGTGTCCAACCATTCAACATTAATATTCTAGTTTAATGTAGTTCCATTATTTTTGATGTGTGGAAATTTTGAATTTTAGTGTGATGGGAATCAGGATGAGTGTCTAATATTTGGGATAATCAGACACCTTTATAGGTTCACTCTGTATTATCAGTATTTACCTTATGAAAATGGTTATCGAGATATATAGGGTTCTAAGATTAAAATATCTACACTAGGGTAGGCACTAATATTGAGTTTTACCAACTATTCAGTTTTGGCATTTGGATGTGTTTAACAATGTCTACATTAGTAATTCAAATAATGTGGATCATCCCAAGGCATAAATATATGATTTTAGGGATGTTTAATAGGGTAGTTTTTCTACTTTCATCTCCTTCATGATGATACCTATGTTGGATCATATAATATACAAGGTACAATATTAGTGAATTCAATGTTATCTTATACCATGTTTGATATAGCAGTATCACTCTAATTTATTTCAATATTGTCTATAAATATACTTCGAATATCCATTGATTATTTATATAGAGTGATTGATTGAAAAACATTAATGGTTCTATCCAATATAATTCTTCAATATATATAATTCAACCATGTTCTTGGTGATAATATATTTTTTATGATATTTTTTATGATAATTTTTTACATGATACTCGAGATGGAGTGGATAATACAATTCTGAGACTATAATGCCTATCAATATTGGATGTAATCATTTAAATTTTTTGAAATTTTTATTTTTGTCCATAGAATAGAATGGGACATAAAAAAGGTCATAAAGGACATGTACATCAGAGTCTAGGTGAGATTGAAACTGTTGAAACCAATCCCATACTACAGGACATGGAGGTGTAGTTAGTAGGATTTCATCCCTTAGTTTATTAATTATGTGATGATTTTTTTAATTAGTTATGGGGATTCCATCCAAACATAGTGGTTGAGTTTACTATTTTTACCTTTCAAAGGGATGCCCATATTTTTTTACCCACAATCCAAATGGAACCTACTATGTTCCAAAATATGAAGTTGTAAAATAATGCATAATATTTTAAGGGATTTATACTATTGAGTACATCCCATGGGAGATCATTAATTATTTTCATGAAGAAAGAATATTGATCTATCAGAATATGTGTGTATTGGGGGATTCGAAAATCGGAAACACCCAATTAATGTAATCCAAATCCTAATAATGAAAATTTATTTGATCAATTGTAAATATCCAAGGTGTTCCCTAATGTAAGTCCCCATCCTGAGTGAACCAGAATCGGTGAATTATTACATAACATTGACATGATAAAAGTAATCACTTCCTGGAATAATTATCAGTTTATTTTCCTTATAATTAATAGATACATACATAAGTTTTATATTGTATCATGAAATAAAAAAATAATTATGTACCCTTTGAACAATGTTAGATCACTTAGCCTATTGATGTATGTTAATCATAATATACTTCTTTTCATCCTGGGAAAAATAAAACATAATAAAAGGGTTATCTCCGATGCCCAGTAAGGATAAAAATATAGAGGTAAATGTCATAAATAAGAATAAACATTTAATTTAATGTATGAGACGAGAACATAATCCTTTTATACCTAAAATTCATCATTATATGGAATAGATAAATCCAATAATTACATTTAATTATTGCATTGGATATTCTACTAGTTGAATAATCTAAGGCAATATCAATATCCAATTTCAAAATGATGGATGCATAATGTCGGACATCATAACAACATAGTCTAGGCTTTGTGCCCAGACTACAAATAAGATTTTGCAAGGCCTTGTGCCAAGACACTATTTTGTCTAATGAGACCTACTGATGCATTGAGGAGCTATGGTGGGCTCCACACATCACTTACTAAGTCCAATTCATTCCACATATGAAAGGGCGAAATGTAAATCATTCAATATGAAATGTCAATATTTTAACAACAAACCATGAATAACATAAAAATAGAACAACCACAGTCAATCATAACTCATTCAATACAATATGGATGATTTTATTCTTATAAATCAACCTTAATCAAGAAAAAAATACAATAAAGGATATTGACATAGATGAAAATAATCATTTAAACTATTTGAGAGAAATATTCCCTTTTTCTTGAAAACATTTAAATGTCACACTATTTATCAAAGAAGTTGTTTAAAATAGATTTTTGAATCAATGTGTACCATAAAACGTTGAAACTTTTAAAACGAATTTATATTTCAAAAAAATTATGTCCAAATAAAAAATACATAAAACCATTTTTATAACATGGACAAAAATGAGAAGGATTTAGAAGAATAAATATTTAAAACATTAAAAACAATAATTTAGGTAAAGAGTTCCTAACCCAATAAGAGACGCTTGAATACAAGTAATTGACGAATAACAATAATAAAAACATTATAATATCTTTATAATAAAGGTTTCATGATCTAATATGTCAAAATATAGTTTAGACATCATATAAAAGTGAATTTGTGCATAATGACAAAGACATCTCAAAGGAATGTAAATTGAGACAATGTACCTTATAATGACTGTATCCATTGATTAAGGATGAATCATTTATATAATAATGTATGTCCAATATAAATACACTCAATATAATTTGATATTTAGTTTAAATAAATCAGATTACATTCACTGATATTCTTGTAAAAACATATCCATTGTCTTGGATGTTTAACACAATGAATGGAAATTGGGTTAAAATTACCCTTAAAAAATTCATATCAATGAAATGTGAATTTTTAAATGGAGTTATTATGTTCATCAATGTTTTATCCCCAAAAAGGGTTGTTGATGTTACTTCATAAATAATAAATAGTGATTCCACACATAATCTTGGAGTAAAATAATCAATGCTGTATGCGTAAAGCCTAATGACTAAAAATTGAAATTTGAAATTCCCATACTGATTAGATAACTTATGAAACATTTAACACATGAAATATGTATCATACAATAAAGATTTATATACCCATAAATTAAATTATGTTACAAAAATAATACAATCATAATAAAATCATGGTAAGTACATGCACCACATAAAATGAAATAATGGCAATATAGCATGAATCTCACGAGAATAAGATGTGAGATGAAAACCCCTTAACTTGTACATTCCCTTAGATGAGGGTACCTTAACCAATAATATAATAGTTATATATTTGTCACTAAACTATTCAATAACCACATACATACCTATTATATCATTTACGAAATTCTAATATTGCATTGTTATTAATATTTTAGTAGTATCTTTGTTTTAGCTGATAACTGATTTGTTTTTTATATGTTTTGTTACATAAGTCAGGTTTGTTATAATAGGATGTATATTATTCATATACATAATGATATAAAATATTTAAACAGTATTTTTAATAATTAAATTTAAATTATTCTTGAATGGTTATGATGGGAAATGACATCTCATCGTTTCGTGGAGACGGTAAGCCGTGCGTACGCACAAGCGGCAATATCATTCTTTTGATAATGAAATAGTATATAATTGGATGGTATATCATTTATACACAATAATCAGCATGTTATTTTTCTTATTTTCATCAGTTATACACCTTATTATACCCATCCAATTAATGATGTTTTTGAAGAACAAACTACAACAAGATGTGGAGAAAAAAATTTGTACCTATACACGTACGGTGACTTTGTAATTTATAGGATGGATATAATAATAAATTTGTTTGTACCCTACTTATAATGACATAATATTATATATGATGTAATTTAGTTATTATTTTTTGTGGAATCAACAATTTAAGAGGAAGTGGATGAACAAAAGAACTTGAAAGAGGGTGGTGAAATTATTACCTCTTCTTCGGGTGCTTCCTTTTGAGTTGATCAAGAGGGCTCCTCAGGATGGGTTTCTAATCAAAGGAAGAACTCTAGGATGCAATGACACTAGTTGGTTGGATATTTATGAAGGGTTTACCTGATCCAAATGGCTTTTGAGGTGTGAAATTAAGAGAAGGGGAAGTACCCTTTTATAATAGACGTGAGGGTCACTTTAGAAAAACCTTGAAATATTATTTTATTATAAACCGTTTACAGTTTCTAATGGATCAAGATTGATATATTTCAAAGATAAGGGGTTTTTGGGTTTCAATCATTTTACCCAATAGGTTTTATACAACTTTTCTTCATTATATTAACCATAACTTTTAGATTTAACTATTAGTTAAATAGTTTAGCTATTATTGTGTCTTCTTATATTCTTACAGTGTATGGTTAATAAACATACCCTAAACTTCCAAGAGAACCTCTAGTAGGTATTTAATGAAAAATATAATATTATTTAATACCATTTTAAGAACCTTCATTTCTAGGAATATTATATCAACAATTAATATGTAATTTGTTTTAAAAACTCATTTAGGTCAATCTTGACACTATTTAGTATTTGGTTTTTGTAAAAATCAAAACATCATGATTAATTAGAAGAAATTTTTTTTAATCAACACTAAAATGTCATATTAACCTAAAATATTGGTTTAATTCATCAAAAGTCTCAAATTATAATTTTCTGGATATTTATAATATCAATTATTTTAATCATTCATTAATAAGGTACTTATTCAATCATCGTTGTATGATAAATAAATTAAATTATTTAATGTATAAATATTATAAATAAAATACCATTATGTAGGAAATAATTTTATCATTTTAATGATTATTTATACTTTAATTTATCTTATGTAAAACCCAATATTAAATTTTTTTTGTTATTAAACATTTAATTTGACACCTTTAACTCTTCTATAAATAAAATAATAATAAATGTCCTAACCAAATCCAAGTGGACCAAAAGGATCATATTTTATTCCTAAGGTTTCTTTTTTCGATTTATATTTTTCCAATATAATTGATAAAAGTGTTAGTGTAATTATAATATCATTTTTACCTTTAATTACTTTATTTTCTTTTAACTATTATAAATAAAAGTCAATAATTACTATTCACCAAAAATTATTTTCATATTATTGAAAAAAAAAATTATTTACTGATGTCAACTATGTCTCTTGGTTTTTTAAAATTCAAATCACAGAAGTGGTAAAATTATGTTTTATGAAAATTTGTAAATGATCCTAAAAGGTGGGTAAAAACGTTAAAAAGTACAATAAAATTTAATATATCTAAATTTTTTATAAAAATGAATCCAAAGAATCACATAGAACTAATATAGGTATTATTGACTAAAAATAATTAATTAATTAATTATTTAATTAAAAATTAGGTTTTTAAACAATAATGAGGTGTTTTTCACTATTAATTAAAAATTGAATGTTTCCAGAAAAATACAAAATTTTCACCCTAAGTTAATTTTTCTATTCCTTATTAAACAGTGAATTATATTTTACCAAATTCAAGACATATATGTAGAATTAATTATTTTAAAACCAATTCCCATTGTCAAAACCAAAAAGCGAGTTTATAACAAGTAAAAACTATTAGAAGATTGATATGTGTTTTTGTCAAATTTAAATGGGAAATTACTTATAATGACCTACATTTTATTAAATGATAAAAATGAAATCTGATTATAAATACAACCAATTCAAATTCATAATTTTACAATATGACTTATTTTGATTAAAAAAGTTGATTTCAATTAAAATATTATTTTTTCACTATTAATCAAAATATGAATATTATCAAAAATGTTCCCAAAAATTATCCAAAATAATTTTTTATGTCTGGATTCTAAAGTAGAATTTAATTTCCTTAAATTGAATATATAAAAGTGTAAAATATTGGTTTTAAAAAGGTTTCAACATTATAAGGTGGTAAATTTTCATTTATTAAAAATACTTCTTTTATCTGAAAAAATGTATTTTTTCATATATTATGTATAAGAAAAAAATAAAAAGGATTATAAAATTATATGGAGTATATAAAATACAATATTCAATTAATACTAATCATAACAACTTTTTAAATTCCTGGTTTGTTATGTCATGGTGTTCTTGAACTCAGTGTTGCGTGTAGTGTGTGCTACTGAATTACATTAAGGAAAATAAATTATTATGAATTCATGGGGTGTTACACTTAAGATTGAGATGATATTTGTTTATAAAAGGATGATGGGGTGTCCTTTACACGTATCTCAAATTGTTCAGGCGTAGGTATGGTCTATAAGAGTACGTAGTGATGTTGTTCAGTGTATAGAAATAATCAACAATGTTCGCTGATATGTGGAATCACGTCTTCCATCAACATCTAAAATTTTTTATGGTTTTTTTCAATGATAATAATTTCTTGTACTTAAATTAATGTTATTTGTATACATGTAATTTAAATATTATATTGAGAAAACATTGGGAGTATCAATTATACACCATTCTCTCAAAGTGACACTTTTTTATTGACCATGTGTACTTATTCCACAATGATACATTTCAGTCTTGTGTAACGGGATTCTGTGAAAAATTCATATATGTTTTTTTATTTTAGTTACCCAATTAATTTTTTAGATTCAAAATATTGTGGGAATCACTATTTTTTACTGATGATTGATTAATTATTTATACCAAATTGCATCAATGATGAAAAACCTTATGAATAATCTGGTGAACTTTTTATATTCATACACATGTGACACAGTCTTCTAGGAGATGAGATGGACAATAGATATAGTGTTTATCCTTGCCTTATATGAGATCATTATAGAGTATGACTTCTTCTATGATAATTCCAATGTTGGTTGGGGACTATTCATGAGGTAGGATAGACATGTAGACACCTATTGGTCTAGAAAACTGAGGTTATATGAGTTCCATTTCCCAAATGTTGACATAGGGATGAAATATGTAGTTCATGCCATGTGATGCTCGAACTAATACCAAATGGGTGAGAAATATATAGAGTATACTAACCACATGATAATGGGGGAAATTTTATCGTAGAGTGGTATAAACCATTAACATTATATGATGGTCATGTATATACAATCCTTTTATTTTGAGACATCATGAACCCATGGGAATGGTTATATTATTTTGGATTCATTATTTCATATTAATAAACTATGGTGGTATAGGATTATAGTATTTTGTAGATATGATGACCTATATTAATGAAATTCATCTTGATATCTAGGAGTTCATTCTCCATGTGTACCATATAACATTATCTGTAACATCATAAATCATCAACAGTGTGATGTGGTTCTAACTATCAGATTTAGACTATCATATCCTAAAATACAATATATATGTTAGGGTGAAACTATTATTCTTCTTACTTGATATAGATGGATTTTAATATGTCTTGGTTCATCCCATTCTCTCAATAAGAATACATTAATATCGTATGAGGGGCTCAAACTCCTCAAATGTAAACTGTAATAACATGATTCACTATGTTTTACTGATGTATATGTAATAGATATTTTTTGTCTAGTATAAAGAGGCATATGAAATGATTTATCACATGTTTTTTCACATATAATTATTTGAAGGTCATGTAATAGTAACCTTTTAGTATGTTACATCCCCTTCTTGTTCATATGTGTCTGTGGGAGAGTGTGACAATGGATTTTTTTTATTGGGTTACCAGGGACACCCTAATGCATTTATCAAGTATGGGTGATCATTGATTAGATGAATTCAGATTCAGGGATTATAAAAATTCATTGACATTCATTCAGTGGTTAGGGACAACCTATGTTTTGAAGATTTCATATTCAAACTGGTGAAACCGAATTATGGAGTTTGACATTAATTTTCAATTATTTCTGTGGGTTTCATTGAAATAAATATATAACAATGACAAGTGGAATGGTATGATAATTTCTAGATATATGATACAATTTACTGTATTTTATATGTATTTTATATTTTCATAAAATCTGTACCTCCCTCAATGCTTCAGTGCCATGAACAATGTATTCCATGTACTACACCTTCAGGGGTTATATCATGATCTATCTCTTATGATCGATATCAAAGACATCAAGATCATGGATGATGCATATATTGAATATTTTATTTTTCATATAGTGGATTAGATTGAGAAAAATAATTGCAAGAATATTTTTTTCTATTTTTTCTGTTGTGGAAGCATATCAATATCTTGGAGGATATTTCGAAGTAAGAGTAAGATATATGAAACAATTTGGAATGTTATTCATCAATGAGTCATCATGATGATCTGGAATGTAGCCCAATGAAAAACTATTATACAATGAATAAGTTTAAATCACCTTATAATTGAGTGCAGAAAATCTATTTTATTTTTTTTTCAAATTTTTCGTTTTTATTGTAGTTATAAATACCTTTAATGTTTGGTAGGGGATATAGTATTTTCTTGAGAAAATTTTGAGTATTTTATGTCTAAAATCAGTTGAGTTTTTTTTCACTATCTAACATTTTAGAAACCCTTATTAGGTATACGGAGTAACCATTGAGGAGTTAAATATAATGTAATTTCTTATGAATAATTAGGATAATATTTTACAAAAACCAACAGAATCCAAATATAAAATTTTAAATATTTGACATGGTTATCACACGGGTTACCAATATCTGTGCCCTAACATGGTGGCCATGGATTACTTAAGGGTGGTGGTTTCATACTTAGAGATGTGTTTGTTAAAACACGGTCCCAATATGTGTGTCCAACCCATACCCCAAAAAAATTTGATTTTATTAAAATTATCCTTCTTAAATTGAACACACTATACCCTATTTTTCTTCCCCTTAGTTGAACATCTTCTCACTCGAGTTACAAGATATACTATTAATATTTTTTAGTGGAAATTAGTAAATACATCGGAAAATAAATTTTTATTCATCCTATGGGAGATCCACAGGTATGGTTATCCATCCTTCTATAAAAATTTATAGTTTTATTCACTATCTAATGTGTCCTTTATTGTTTATGTTTCATTGAATCTTATTTCTGGTCATTAATCTAGTTTACTGACTACTATCATTTAATAATGAATCAATTGATGATACATGATGATTAGAATTATTATTTTCTAGGTTATGTGGTAATGATTTGTTCCCCTAAAAATACTACATCTTTAAAAATGTAAATATGAAAAAGAGTTTTTCCAACCCAAGAAGATCATGTCCTGAACACATAGAAATGAATTGTGTACATATTCTATGTGGTTAATACATCCAATGGGACCTGAGTATTCTATGATTGAATGTGAACATTTTAATTGTTCCATATTGTAATGAAATACATATTTTTAAAAAAATTATAAATTAATCTGGCGACACTCTAGATTCCCAAAATTAAATGGTGACCTAATAAATCAGTGTATATTCTTAACATATTTCAAGTATATTATAATTACATGTAGTCTTTGTTGATTTTTAATTCATATATAATAATATATTAATTATAAACCAATTTTTGTGTGGTTTTCATTTCACCCCTCCCTTATATTATTAATTATGGGATCCCTGGGTTTATCCAAATGATTCCATGATTATTCCAGATTATTAATGAATTCCTCATAATTTTTTTTTGGATCTGGTTGTTAGTTGTAATGTGTTATTTATGACATGTTTTCATTGTTTTAACTATATATTATTCTTAATAACATATAGATGTCTATGATTCTTTAATTTAACAGAAGATTAATCTTGCAATCATATTTTTTTTAGTGAAATACATTAATGGTATTAAAAGGTACGTTTGATCTCTGGTGTCACCTTAGAACCCATGGATTGAAATTGGGTTTTTTTCATTCCATTATTTACTATTCACATTACCTTTCACTTATACCTAGATAGTATATATTTAAAGTTTTCATTTTTTGGATATTGTGTTGTGCTCACACATTCCTCAAAAAAAATAGGGTACCCAAGAATAATTCATGGTTGTTTGTAATGAAAAGGAAAATGAATTGCTGGTTAATCATTGATTTGATTGACTATTATAGAGAATATAACATGTAATTAGGATTATGGTTGAGATTAGTTTTTAGTTTTCACCAATTTTGTATATTTTTGTTATTTTTGTGACCTTTTTTTAAAATGATATTATAATATTTAATATTAAAATTATGTTTTTGTAGTGTTTGATAATATGACATTGTTTTTGTTATAGCATGGGAAGTTTAAGTTATGACTGGTTTCACACCCTATGATAATTCTATATAATTTTCCTTGACATAAAAAATATGTTGGAATATTTTTTCATACAAAAAAACAAACTAAAATGAATTATGAAATGGTATTAAATAATTAAACTATATCTATAAATAAATGGATTAAAATGTATCTAATTTTTTTATTTAATACATATATAAATAAAATAACATTAATTTTTTAGAACTAATTCATTGAAAAAACAATGTGGCATAATAATTAATAGGATAATTTTATTTTTGGAATATATGGTCCTATAAATTTTTAAAACAATTTATATTTTTGGAAATAAATATATTTTAGATATGAAATATTCTTTAATAGAATAATAAATACTTTATTCCAAATAATATATTAAAAATAATTTATTTATTAATTGATGTAAAATGAGAAAAATAATTGTGAATCATTTAAAAAAATTCCTTTTAAAATATATGTTTATTATATTTTATGTTTCTATTTTTAAGATAATTTCCCAAATTTTAGTATTATATTCTTATAAATGATCTATATTTTTTTATTTTCCATTATAATATTTTCATAGTATTATTCTTTATGTAATTTTCCAAAAATTAATGATTTTTTTGGTGAATAGTGAATTTTTTTTTTCTAACCATACTATGACATTAAAATTATATAAGAAAAACCTTGAATTTTATAATCATTTTATTTTATCAAATATGTGTTTAATGAGTAATTATATAGAATTTTAATAGATTTTTTAATTTATAAGAACAATTTTCATAAAATTCAAATGTATTCTTCAATAAAAGCACATTTTTTGGTTCTTTCTTTAAATAAATTATTATTTTGGTTAGATAATGTTTTCTATTGATTAAAAAGAATCATAAATTTTATCTATATTTTAATATACCATAATATATCATTGAAATAAAAATAATTTATAATTTTTCCCGACACATAAATATTATGATCATTAAAAAACATTTTAAAAATGATTTTTTTGTGTTACAAGAGTTAAAGGTAAAATTGATTTTTTTCTTCACATAAAAATTGTATCTGAATATAGTTATATCTTATTCTAAATCATTATTTATAAATTATTTAATAATTCCCCTTTTATTCTAGGTATAGAAAATTTTACATGGAAAAAATATAATTACCAATGTAAAATAATGAATGTTAAAACTGTTAATTCTAATACTAATGTACTAGAAATTATATATAATTATTTTTTAAAACAAAAACCGTGTTATAATCAAGAATATATGATTTCAAACACCAATTTTATATTTATTTAGATACATATAAATTGTATAACATGTTCCACCTTTAATTTTTAGTGATTATAATTTAACAAATTCTATTTTTTCCACTTATAAAAGGGAATCTCACCTCCCTTTTAATACCACTAAATGAATTTTTTTCCCAATTAAAACTATTCCCATTATCCTTCCATTGTAATCCTATTATATTTCCATGATCCAGAAGTAATAATTGATCATCTTAATAACTAAATAGTCAAATAATTATATAATTAAAATGAAAATATTAAATTGTGATTCGAGTGTTATAGTAGTGGTTAGAAATTAATGTAAGGGGTTCTGGATCTCAATATTACTTCATTGAGATATGATTGATATAAGACAATTTTTTAATTTCTAGTGTGTATATTAGACATAAATTTATTTTTTTCAAAAATATTAATAAAAATATTGTATTTAAAAATCTATCGCAAGATTTACATTCTATTTATATTCAATTAAAATGTTGTTGATGTTTTATGTTTTCTGTTTAACTCAAACCCCACTTCATTGAGTTTTTATGTTTGATATTGGGCATCCCACTTCTATTAATTTATTCTTCAACACTATATTTAAGAATGGAATGTATAATCCTATATATGGAAAATAATTTTTAGAAGAAAAAAATAAATGACATTACAGATGAATTTCATTATAAAAACGTCTATCTATATTGAGAATCTTTCTCATACTGTTTATTGATGGTACCCCTCATTGTCCATAATGTCAATTCTTATTGTCATTATATATAATTATTGGAAAACCTAATAATATATTCTCTTAGGAAAACCTTATATTTCCCTAGTACTATTTTTCAAAAAAAATTATTATGATTTTTATGATGTGATATTTCAAAAAGGGATATTTTAAAACATAAAATAAATATTTAGAAACCGCCATTATTATTTTTTGGTTACACTTTCTCATTTTTTTGAATCCATTTTTCTCTATCATATTCTCATTTGGTTATTACATGTGTTGTATATAAGTTCATTATATTTATACATAGTATAATTTACCATTCTTAGTTAGAGTAAATTTGTATTTTTATATTCCTTTAAAATTCCAACTTATATATAAACACAACATAAGCGATCATTTATATTTCTCATTAAATGAAAATTTTCACCTCAATAATTTTTTTCTACAATTAGTATGTCATGAAAACCGAATGATTTTATTAAAAACCCTGTTAATTCAATTTTTGTCAAAATATAAATAATAATTTACTTCATTCAATAAAAAATATATGGTCATTTTTAAAATCATCGCATATATAACTCATTTTTATTCATAGTTATCATTGATCCATGTCTTTAATTTTACAAAATTAGAACTAAATTTTCAATTCCTATTATTCCTCATTGAAATATGATCATCCCAAATGATTAAATTTCTTATTATATTTATAATCCATCTAATATACACTTTATTTATGAATTAATAAAAGATTATTAAACTCACAACTTTCTCAGGGTTTTATCATTTATATTATTTATGTATTGATTTTTTTCAACATGAGAAAAATGTATGTATATAAATATTTTTTTTAAGTTATGTGAAAGGTTGGTCTAGAATTATATATCCATCCAATGCATTGGGTATGTCTTTCATGTCATGAAATTCCATGTATATTGTATGTAATATATCTTAAGGACACATAGTTAGCTAAATTGTGGTGTTGAAATTATATAACACTTCAATCCATTAAGATAACCATTAAATATCATTATATTATGTAAAAGGGATTGGGAATTGAACCCAATACACCATAAGACACTATCCACTATGTTTAGAGGAATTGTGAGTGAACCTAGTACATTAAAGGCCAATGCCTAAAGTTATTATATTGGTTGTGTATATTGAATTATAATTAGGATGTCATGTTTTGTGTTGTTTAGAAGTCATTATCAGTCATTGATCTTATGATATAAATTATTTATACCATGTTTCCATTCGTGTATAACACAATTATGTCATGGAATATGTTTTTTCTTGTTTATTATATATACTTCCTTGAAGATTTACGGAAAACTATTGATGTTCCATGATATTTATAATATGAAATTTACCCTTATTTATGTATTCTAATAAGTTTATGATATAACCATTTATTATATATTAATTTCTCCCTTAAAGTGTCTTTTATTTTACCACTCATTTGTGTCCCTTATATTTGTTATTATAATAAGTATAACATATGAGAATATATGAAAGGATTGAAGATTTTTTCAATTATGAAGAAGTGTTCACAAGTTTTTTTAATTATGTTTATGATATTACTAGTCCTCAATGATAGAAAATAGAAAGGATTATTCATTATCTACGAAATATTTGTGTGATATATTCATTAAATTCATATAATGAGGTTAAATAATGATATGTTTAGATTGTGTAAATATATTTGGTATGAAAGTGGTGATTAATTATTTTTAATGGTTATTGTAGTTATTTTTGGAAAAAAATATAAATAGAATTATCGAAAACATGTGGAATAAGAATTTATTATTATTATAAGTGTGTAATAACATCATGAAATATTAATAATGTAGAAGATGTGTGGTTTCTCTACAAATAAAATTTGTATCAAGATACAATATGCGGATAAAGGCTGTTGGAAATATGTACGTTAGGATAATAATCTTTAATGGAGAATATTGGGTATTAACTCAAAAATTACAAAGTATAAGATAATGAGGCCTGACTCTACAGTGGGTTTAATGCTCCACTATAGGTTGGATTTGGAACTAGGGTTAATCTATGGTTTTGAGAAAGAATTTTGGTGGACATCAGATTTTCGGACACTACCAGAGTCTGTTCTTATTGTAGGGGTTTCATCCCCAGGTTCCTTATTTTCATGATGGGATTTCATACAAGATTTTATTAACAAGGTTTCTTCCACATATCTAAAAACTTACTATGACCTAGCATTCTACCTCACCTATTAAGGTCGGATTTGAAGAAATGGATAAACATGAATTTTGGGCCTTGTTGTTATGTGGTTGTAGATTCCCCTAGGTCTGCATTCTTTCCAATTCTTCTTGTTCAGATTTCATTCACATCCCATTATTTTGATTTAATTTGGGGATACTACCCCTATTTCATTTTATCCTTTTGTTTTCATCATTTATGGTCATTCATGATCCTTAACAGTTGTTTCGTTCTCTTTTTTTTGGATTTTGGTGGCGAGAAGAAATAATAGTGGTGAAATTTTTGTATTTTTAATAGATTCGACTTTTGGGGAGGATGTTGGAATATATAAGATGATGTGTTGGTAAATCAGAGTCTTAGAGTATATTTGGTGATGGTGTAGAATGTCACATATGTGGATAACAGTGATGAATATTTAATAATGATTTTGGTGGTGATAGAACAAGGTGACGACGGTGCCGATGGAAAATGGATAAGGTCGGTGGTGCAATGATTACAAAAATGTCTCAGCTGGTGGATTTCTCTAATAGTGATTGTTGTCGGTACATAGTGACTTGGTCCATTAAAGGCTGCCATGTGCCATATATTTAGTTATTTTAACCTTTGAAAATTTGAATTTTAAAATGTGAAAATATTTTATGGGCAAGGTACTATGGTTTTTCAGTGGGTGATATTTTTATATGGATAGTTCATTGGTTTTTACAGTGGTTGGGATTTGTCTCTGGATGAATGTTTTTTGGGTTCACACATACCCATTTAAATTTTTATATGAAAATAAGAAAAATATTGATTCTGGTAGGTTGTTGAGAAATAATATACTATGGAATAAGAATGTGTTCGGTTAACATGATATGGAAAAAATGTTCATCCAAATGATCGACTACTAGATGTGAGGAATTTTTCCACTATGAAAACAAGGGAACTACTGTAAGGTATTAAAGATATAATTTTCACCAAAACCACCTCAACCATTAGAAAAATAAAATCCAATGAAACCACTATTATTGATGTGGATATTTTATAAAAAGTGGTTTAAAGATCAATTATTCATCACACATGATTTGGTACTATTTTTTGTCAAGTAATTATTCACTTACTATTAACAATTTAAATAAAAATCATGGTGGTTGAATTATTTTATCCATGGTATGTGGGTAACACCCATAATGTTTAGTTTAAAATAATAGTTTTCTTCATAGCCTGTATAAATTGAAACACTGAGATTTATGTGAGGTGTGATATACTACAAATTTTTTTTTCTCAAATATGACCATTGTAACATAGTAATTGTATTTGTGGATTAGAATATGAGTAAAATAATTATAAAATATATAAAACAATTTCTTAAACAATTTTAATATACAAATTAGTTGTTTTATAATATGAATTTCACTTTTATTGAAGTCATTTTATTCTTCAAAAAAATGTTTTTTACCTAATAGTTATAATTAATTTTTATAAATATATATTATAATTAATTTATTAAAATCATAAAAAATTATATTTGATTAACATGATAATTTTGGCCTCCAAACACGCACTTTGGGATCCAGTACAAAAATGTTTTATATTTTTAAGAAAATATAACTACAAAATATACAGACATTTACGTAATATTATATTTTATAGTCAAGGTTTTTGTTGGTAAAGGATTACTCATACAAATTATCAAATCATAGAAATTAATTAAAAGGAAACAATTAGTCATTGATCATTATAGACCCTAATTTAATCTAAACTCCACGAAACCCCTTAATGATCTTAAAATGTTTTTATATAATATGGGATGAAAAAAATGGGTGTGTGTGTTTCGTTAGAGAATTTTTTTTTTAATTACTTTTTGTTGTGCATTGGGATTCATTTGTTGTCAATACGGTGTCAAGGATTGAATGGATGACAAGGAGTGTCAATATGTAAATGAAAAAGGAAGTGATAGTGATGGTGATGTTGTTAATAAGATGTCAAGGATTGAATGGATATGTGAATGAAAAAGGAAGTGATGGTGATGGAGATTATTGGATAATGACCATGGTACAAAGTAGCATGTCAATTAGGAGAATCACTAAGTGGCATAGGAGGTAATGGTGGAAACACTCTCCATATGAAATCAGACGATTGTAGAGCTGATCTAATGTTCAAAAACTTGTATCAAGAAGATACAATGTCACAACATTGTTAGAAGTCCATGAGTTTTCTTCACAATGCATGATGAGATAAAGATGTGCCATCCACTATCACTAAGTGGATGAGGAATTATGAAATGAACCATCCACAACTACTAAGTGGATGAATTGGTTTTAAGAAGACCACGCACTATATATTAGTGCATGAGGATTTGAAAATGAACCAACCCCATCTATGATTGGATCAATGAAGAACATTGCAGATCAAGTGACTTAAGATTAATAGTTGTTGAAAATACTTGAAAGTTTCTTGGGAATTATATCTCTTAATAGGAGAAGAAGAAGAGATGTTGAGAATGATAGAAGGAGTACTTACGTACAATGAAGAAAAGAAGAATGTCTTGATGCAGGCTTGTTCTCACTTGGTAATTTAACCAAGTATACAAGGAGGAGAATATGCAAAAATGGGGGCCAGCCCACGAGCTAGCTACCCAAGCTTCAACCCATGGCACGTGTGGGACTAGGTAACCACGCCCATGAGGAGGACTAGGCCGAGCGAGCCCACAAGAAGCCGGCCCGTGTGTTAGCCTGAGCCACGCAGAGTTCAAGCCCTCACAGCGTGGGCACCTAGGGCGCTCCTTTGAAGGAGCATAGTGGGCGCTAAAGCACACCCGGAGGAACATAGTGGGCACAAACATGCACCCGCAAGAGAACCAGTGTGGGGTGGCACTGGAGGGGGGATAGGAGAATTCTGAACTGAGGATGGGAGGAGTTTTTTGTTACATCGCGCAAAAACCACAGCACGTTTTGATATGGGACGAGTTTTTAAAACATGGAAGAAATCCTTGCTGCTCATCTGATCGCGTGTTTGATCGCTGCCGTCCATCTCATCTATGACACTGGGTTCTAATCCTGGCCGTCCGCATTCATTAAACACAGATCCAATGGCGCTGGAGTCGTCTCCTACCTCTCACCAAGTTGAGGACTCCCTGCGGTGACTCCTGCGATCCAGAGCCTCCCAAGCAAGGGAGATGGAGCTTCCGGCTAGCGTTGATGATGAAAACAACTGTATGGTGATTTTTTTGATGAACTGAATACATGCATGTGTTAAAAGTCACATGTATTCATGGAATGAAATGAATAAATTCGATCGAGGCCGAAGCAAACGGAGTTGCGAGGCAGTGTGTTCGGGCATGTATCAGTCTTAAAGAAGGTTTTCATGCACATGCCCCTGATGCACAATCCAAGAATGAAAGATCACGTGGTTGAAAAAGAAAAAGGAAACACCCATGATACGCGGAAAATCTTGAGCGCGAGTTGAATGTTTTTAAAGAACCGAATATCTCGGTTATTCAAAGCAGTGATTCTCAGGAATTCTAATGTTTTTGACCCCGCTTCTTCAATCGAACTCTTTTCCTATAAAAGGACAAGCCCAAACTGAGAAGATATTTTCTAATCGTCTGAGAGAAGATCTGCGATGCTCTGAGCAATGCGAAGAAAAGCTCCGCACACCACATGCATGGTAGAGAATCCTGGAGCCACCCGCGGCTTCGAGAGAACCTTTTGTGCAACCCCTGCATGAAATAAGTAAGGAGGAGGCCTCCCTGCGTGATCCCCTACGCGACTGAGAAGAAGACGGCCCTTGCGCGCCTGCTGCCCGCAACACTTGGTGATAGCAAGTGGCCGCACCCTGCGTGCCCTCTGGGCCTGCAAACTCACGAGGAAGGAGGAAGCCACCGCGCTCCCTTTGTTCAGTAGGAATAAGCTGAGCCACGCACACTTTCGTGCCCTATTTGGCCGCTAACTCGCATGGAAAGAGGAAGCTATCGCGTCACATGCACGGCAGAAGAAGTTTCCGCACCTTGTGCGGTAGAAGAAGGCCACACCCTGCACACCTATTGCACCCAAGCACTCTTGGTGTGTAAAAGACCCATGCTCCCTGGTTTTCACAAAGAAGAAGAACTGTGCACTCCTGTTTTGCACAAAGAAGGAGAACCTGAGGCCATGTGTTGTCAAAAAAAGGAACACATGCATGAGGCCGAGGACTTGATAACTCTTGAGAAGAAACCCTCACACATATAATATCCACATACCCATTCGGGTTGTGTGTGATTTACTTGAAGAAGGGTGCTTTCATAGTGGAGTACATGTGCTTGTAAACATAAGATCAAAGTGTGTGTACACATGTGAAGAGAAATATTAACGTTGAAGAAGGAGTGTGTGCACTAGTGTAGTGTGTATACATTGATGAAGAAGAAATAAAAAATCATTTGTGTGTGTGTTCAAAATGAGAGGAAGGCCACACCATCTTTGAGTGTGTGTGTGCAATGAAACAATAAGGTTTAAGCCTTAGTGTGTGCACAAGTGAGGGAGTCCATACCTCTTGTGTGTTCCCAAGTGAAGGTAGAAGATACATGCATATCCATGCATGTATGAATAAGTGAACAAGTGGGTGAACACCTTAAGAATAATGAGAGAAGGAGAAATTCACACTAAAGAACAACACCCAATTTGGTGTGTGTGAGAATGAATAAAATAGTGTGACTCGAAAAAGATGATGTGTGTGCTAAAAGAGATTACAACCTTTAAGAGTTTATCACACCAAGAAGAAATAGAGAGAGAATTCTTTCATGCATTCACATGCACACGTAAACAAAGTTTAAATCACTGTGTGTACATTTGAGAAGTATGGGGACTAAGGTTCTTAATGATATTTGAGATTCCATTCAAGTCATGCATGAAGATTGAGAATTCATGCAATCAGTGCATGAAGATTCAGAGATTCCATGCACTCAATGCATGAAGTTGAATTAAAGAGAGACTAAATCCAGACTAAAGTTAAAGACATCATTCATCTGAGTTTTCAGTAGTTTAGAAGACCAAGAAGATTGAGTGGACATACTCAATGAAATAACATAATTTTCCAATCAAGAATCTTGAAAAACGATTCCGGGTCATTATTAGAAGAAGGAGATAAAGCCCAAGAAAAAAAGAGAAGTCCGGGTCACCACAAGTGATTAGAAGAAGTGAGAAAGGCCAATAGACCTTATTTGATGCTGTTTAAGACTCTTGAAGAGCTTCAAAAGATGAAGAGCTACTCGTGTGACTCGAGGAGGCATAAGAAGACCCCCTGTGAGACTCAGGGTGGGGAAGTAATTGGTGGAAGATGAAACAAGCCAGTGGGACTCTGGTAACACTGTGGGATGCAGTATAAAGAACCTCCTATGGGACTCAGGAGAGATACAGTGTGACTCTTTATCGAACATTGTAATTACTAACCGAATTATAGTTGAGAAACCATGTTGGGGAGTTTAACCTACATGGCAAGGATGTAGGCCTTTGGATCTGAACCTTGTAAATCCTTGTGTCATGTTCCTTTACATCTACTGCATCACTTGAGGATAGTATAAGAGATACAAGAAGAGTGGATCGAGGCCTTAACAAGCCATAGATGTTTAATTGATAATGAATCAATTAGTAAAATTTTTAAAAAGATCACTGATTCACCCCCTCCCCCTCTCAGTGATCACACTGATCTGGGAACTATAATTTGTATCAGAGGGAGGTTCCCTCTAAAAGATCCAAGGGAGTCTTTATGAAGTGCAGATTTGAGGAAATGAGAGAACACCCTCAAATGAAGATATCTGCCAAAACTAAGAAAAAATAGAAAGAAGAAACAGTTAAATAAGATGAAGAATAAGGTTGCTACTAATAGAGAAACACCTTCCACAGCAGGTAATGTGAAAGTTACAACAGATGACAATTCCATTTATCACTCTTTTGATGAAGGCTGATCTATGTGTGATGATGATGGGACTATCGATGATCTTCTAAATGCACTCAAATATCTTCGGATGACAGTCCCCAGGGAAGTGGTAATGTGTATTGCTACAAGTATCCATGATCTTCAAGAAGAAAAATTAAATCCAGAAGAAGAAGCCAATTCTATGGAAGATCAATTGGAATGAAGGGTTGGCATAACCAACACTCTCACAAAGCTGGTGATGGCCAAAGATGAAACCATTTCCCTTTGCAGTGAAAGAATTGATGATGTCACTGGAGAACTACAAAGAAGCATTTGTGAGAAAGAATTCGTTATGATAGTGTTTAAAGAAGGTTTCAATGCACTGGAAAAGAGGCACAGAGTTTCAATGGATGGCAATGATGCTCAACTAGAAGGAAAATTAAAAAGGGTAATGGAGCTTGAAAATTCATTGCAAGAAATGAAGAAGGTGAATGAAGACCAGATGAAACAACTGAGAGAAAATTGCGAAGGAAGGCTAATATTTGATGAGGATGAGAATAACTCCCTCAACATGAAATGCCTAAAGCAAGAGGTGATATTGAGAAATCAGCAATCACCCAAAGATGAATCCTCCCAATCAGCTGAAAGATGAAATGTTTCCACTCAAGTGTGCATTGAGAAGGATGATTCTAAAAGGAGGACATTCTCTAATGAAAGGGCAAAATCTTTTAAGAAGAAGGTACCATTCACACCATCTTGTACTAATGATTCTAAATATGTTTCCAAGAAATGTTCAGGATGGAAGAATAACTCTAAACAAGTATCGATGAAGAAGATGAAGAAAGAGAGCTCTCAGAAAAAACACAGCAATTCAAGAGAAAGACCCAACAATCAGAAGAATTCAAGAAGACAAGATTTGTTGGTCAATGTTGGTTTTGCAACAGTATGGACCTTGTGCAACATATTTTTGGTACAATAATCTAATTTTTAAATCACAAAGGATGCACATGCCAAGGGGGAGCGAGCTAGAGAAGAAGAAGCAACATCCACAGGTCTAGAAACATCTGTTTACTGCAAACGGATTTGGAATATTTTATAACATCTGGGATGAATGCAAAAGTTGTCACAAGAATGATACATACCAATCTCCAAATGTTTCCAAAGCTGAAAAGGAGAGAAGATCATAGAACCTAGATAACAATAAAGAAGTATCCTTGGGAAGCTAGTAGAAGAAAGTTGAAAATGCTCCCAATAATATCTTGAAAAAGAAAGAGACGTCCTTGGATTTCAAATCCAAGAAGGGTGATGCATCCAGAAGGACCACCAAGAAAAAATGCTTCTATTTTGGAAAGACAGGTCATACCATGGATCTTTGTAAACAAGCCATGGAACTAGATAGAAGAAAACAGCACTCAATAGGACAATCAATCGAAAATAAGAAGAAGGGATTGACTGAAAATAAGCTACCTAAGAAAGGTAACATAAAAGAATCAAAGGAACCACGTGGAACATCCAAATCTGAAGCCTCACATTCAAATGACATATTAATCATTTGACCAGACGATTTGGAAAGAATGAGAAATGAATAAAATAAACATGCCAAAGCAAGTGCAAAAGAAAACCAAAATATTTCACATGAAGATGAAGTTCTGTGTGTGAGGTGCAATAAAGCTGGTCATATCAGTAATAAATGCATGACACTCATTCCAGCTAAAAAAATAATTCATCAAGAGAATGAATATTGAACTACGAGATTCTAGTGCTCATAAGGCACTTATAAAGAGAGGAGTCACACAAAAAGAATTTGAAGAGGTGTTAAGATCCACACCGGCACAAACATCATTGAAGATCAAATGTGCAAGTGTGAGGAATGGAGAAAGTGGAACATCTTGGTTGAGAGAATCGTCTCAACCTTGTTGTTCAAACTGATGAACCATGGTGGTTCCATCTTATTCCCTAATCACTGGTATATACATGTGAATACATTCCAAAGAATTGAAGATGATGATCACTCTCAAATTGAGAATGGTATGGACAGAATGGAGTGAACCCCTTGAGGGGGAGCCAATCTGTAGAAGATGATATTTTGAGATTCATATCATCTTATGAAAAATGTAGGTATTCCAATCACAGTTTCATTCCATGATTCCTAATTGTATTTAACATGTCAATTAAGGAGGAGTAATTGATTAAAGACACATGGATGAAAGGGGGAGCTTTATCTTTTCACCTGAAGTTTCTAATGAGTTTGGTGAACTATGTGCAGGATTTAGCAATTCATTGATGTATCTGAAAAAATTTCAACCCCTTGAAGCCTAAGCATGATCTCACATGTATAGTGAATCGTGGACAGAATTGAATTCCTTGGTTACATCACTCTTGTTTTCTACACAGGGTTAGCCCAAGTAGACTTACATTTTATTTTCTAAAGGCTCTTTGCTAAAGTGAACATGTGACATCATCCCTCTCTTAGTGATTTTCAAAAAGGTGCTATTCAAAGGGAGTAAGAAATATTTTTAAGAGAACCACAACACACCTTTTCATTTGGTTTCTAATAAGGGGGAGAAAATCTTTGAACACATATTGACCCATTCATATGTGCTCTATTGATATTGACAACAAATACAAAGGGGGAGATTGTTGTGCATTGTGTTCCATTTTTTTTCAATAAGGTATCAAGGATTGAATATATGACAAAGACTTTCAATATGTGAATCAAAAAGGAAGTGATGGTGATGGTGATGTTTTCAATAAGATGTCAAGGATTGAATATATATGTGAATGACCAAGGATGTGATGGTGATGGTGATGATTGGAGAATGACCATGGTACTAAGAAGCATGTCACTTATGAGAATCACTATGTGGAATATGAGGTAATGGTTGAAACACTCTCCATATGAAATCAGATCGTTGTAGAGCTGATATTAAGTTCAAATAACTTGTATCATGAAGATACAATGTCACAAAATTGTTAGAAGTCCATGCATTGTCTTCACAATGCATGAAGAGATAAAGAAGCTCCATCCACTATCACTAAGTGGATGAGGAATGAAGAAATGAACCATCCACAGCTACTATGTGGATGAATTGGTTTGAAGAAGACCACGCACTATCTCTTAGTGTATGAGGATTTAAAAATGATCATGTAACGTCCCGGACCCGGGATCCATGCAACGGGTGTCTCGAGACAGGTTCGCCACGTGACCTCAAGAGCATTTCCCCAAACGCCAGAGGCTGCCGACTAGTAGCGAGGGCCCAGGTCTGATAGTGGGGAAACTATGCCCTGATTTGTCAAAGTGTAGCGCAGTGGAATACCAACATAAACATACAACAAACTGCGGAAGCAGTAAACATACACAACTAAAATAACTACAGCCGTGGATGTAACCAACAGTATATAAGTGATTATTCTACATGTTCAATTTCTTAGAAAACCGATAGAACATGTTATATATCAATATAGTATATCAGAAAACAGAGTACAAGAAAACAAGAAAAACAGCTGGCAGCAGCATCGCGAGCCTAGGCTCGGTCCCATGCCCTCCTACTCATCAGCAATAGTCAAGTACCTGTATAGGGACTCTTTCCCCTATCTACACCTGCAGCAACATAGTCTGTTTTGGCCGAAATGCATGACCAAAATAGGGTGTGAGAAATATATCTCAGTAGGCACCCACCAAAGTCTCGTGCCCAACTATGTGTAAGCAATGAAACAACACTGTGCAATAGTAAAAATCAATAAAGTAATAATTAATCAGAAATAACTAATTACAAGTTATATTGCCATTTTATTATCCATTTAATCCATTTAAATATTAGAAATCACCACAGTGCATTTCTATGTAAACAGTCCACGTCCTCAGACAAAAAAAACCATACCCTCAGGTAAGCAAAATCTGACCCGCAGGTATAGCCCTCAGGCATAAAAAAATTCCCTCAGGCATAGGAAGTGTCACCCTCAGGCACATCAGTCAAGCCCTCAGGCATGAATGGTTTCCCTCAGGCGAAATGCTACAACCCTTGGGCTAAATTTTGCAGTACCCTTAGGCTAATCACAACAACGCCCTTAGGCCAAACACAACAACACCCTTAGGCTAAATAGGGAACCAGGACATGCCCTACAGGTAAACAAGCAGTAACAAGAAATTCCTCTCATGGAAATTCTACAATTACTAATTTAAAGGCATACCCTTGGGTATCCTGGCCAAACGGCTAAATAGTGAAACACACCCAGGGGGTGGTTCCAGATCCAAGCAGCGATCCCAACCTGAATTTTAATATCATAGTTTAAACTCGTATACAATTCTAGTCATTAATCATAGCAACGGCCTCAGCCACACGGCACCCCAAAATGGGTTCGTGGCAAAAAAACACAAAAAACACACAGCAGTTTGAAAATAAAAACAAGGCCAGCTACCATATACGTCAATGAGCATTATACCCGAATGATGATTCCAGAAATGCCCAAGAACGGCATAGATATGATTAAGAAAAAAACCCATTCAAACATAAATAACTTACGTTAGGAGAAGAATTGGAATGAACGGTGCCAGGAGAGGAGGGGGCATACCCATGCGGTTCCAACGAGATCGTCTGAAGCCGAATAGGATTCCAGACAAATGCCCGGTGGATCTTCAAAGATCCGGCCTCCTCTGTTGGCTCCAAAACGACTCAAGTGCCTCCTCTACCAAATGAGGAGGCTACTGCCTATTTTATGTTGAAAAAAAAGTACACGGTGTGTACTTATGAGTAAATGGAGTGTACTTCTTTCATTTAACTATTCATTTGGCGGCACCGCCACACTGTTCACCCGTCGAGAAGAGTACATGGCATGTACTCTCGAGTACACGACATGTACTATCACCCAGCTGGCAGCGACACCACCGTCTTACTGTTTAATCCTGCCGACTGACTAAACGGCGTGTAAGGAACCACTACACGATGTGTAGTGCTTCCTAAACCCTTCGTCACCGGTATGGCTACACGCCCTATGTACTCATCCCAACACGGCCAAAAGTACACGGAGTGTGGATACAGTACATGGCCTGTAGTTCGAAAATTCAGGATTTTCCCCATTTTCCATATTTCCTCAAAACACTTAAGGAAAAGGAAAAAGAGGACACATGTACCTCTATAACAGGAACCGGGTTCTTAAAAACTTCCCCCCTTATATCAATTCGTCCCCGATTATCCCATCTAAGGGTGGCGAAGAGAAAGCTCAGAACAGCGCTGGCCATTGAGCACGTACGTCGGCCTCCCCTCCTAGGTCTCGTCCTGCACTCGGCCATGCTGCCATAACACCCGTTCGAGTGGAACTAACCGGCCTCGGAGAACCATCGTGCTCCTATAAACAATATGGATCGGATGCTCCTCAAAGGACGCATCACACTGAAGCTCAACCTCCTCTGGCTGAAAGGTATGAGACGGGTATGAATAGTAGAGAAACAACTGAGACACGTGGAAGACGACGTGCATGGGTTGGTACCGCTGTGATAACTGCAACCGATAGGCAACCAACCCGACTCTCTCCAGAATCTCAAATGGTACCACATACCTCGTTGAAAGCTTACCCAATCTCCGGATCCGTTTGTGTCCTATCCTCGGCAAAACACGCAAGAAAACCTGATCTCTGACCACGAACTCCAAAGGTCATCTGTGGCGATCAGCATAAGACTTATGATGAGACTGCACGGTATCCATCCGCTTCTGAATCAACTGGACCTACTATGATTTCTCCTGTATGAGATGTGGCCCTAGTAAAGCGGCCTCACATGCCTCAAACCAGCACAAAGGTGATCGGCATGGCCTACCATATAAAGCCTCATATGGTACCATCTCAATAGTCATCTGAAAATTATTGTCGAAGGCAAACTGAACTAAGGGTATATGCTGCTCCCAAGAGCCACCAAAGTCTATGACTTATGCACACAACATGTCCTCAAGCACCTGTATCGTACGCTCTCACTGGAAATCTATCTGAGGGTGGTATGTTGTGCTCAGAAGCACCTGTATACCCAGCTCCCTCTGAAAACTCTTCCAGAAACAAGATGTAAAGCGGGTGTCCCTATCTGAAACGATAGAACGAGGGACACCATGAAGACGTATGATCTCTCGGATATACAGCCTTCTGAGCTCGTCCACACCAAAGGTCTCCTTGATCGGCAAGAAGTGAGCTACATTCGTGAGTCTTTCCACAACAACCCACACGGCGTCATTGTCTCGAGGTTACCATAGCAATCCCGTCATGAAATCCATCGCGACATCATCCCATTTCCACTCTAGAATGGGAAAATGCTGTAATAGTCCTGCAGGTCTTTGATTCTCTGCCTTCACCTGCTGACAGGTGGAACATCTCGTAACCAAACCAGATATCTCTCCCTTCATACCCAGCCACCAGTACTGACGTCTCATGTTTCGGTACATCTTGGTAACCCCGAGATTAACTGCCCAAGCTGAAGAATGAAACACCTGCATCATCTCCTCGTGTATATCCCTTGGAACCCATACACATCCATGGAAATGCAAAACCTCATCATCGCCTATCGTCCAACCGGGAGGATGGTCCTCACTTGTCACCAACTCCCGTAGAACTAGGCCTTCTGAATCTGATAGCTGCCTTATCCTCACTCTACCCAAGAGTGTAGAAGTTACAGCTAACGAGGAAAGATAAATCTGCCCCTGACTATCATGCACCTCCAGATGAATCTCCGAGAACAAAGCCATAAACTGACACTCACCACTGGCCTCCTGCACTGCCTGTATCTGAGTCTTCCTACTCAGTGCATCATCTATTGCATTACCTTTACCAGTTGTATAGACAAGCTCAAAATCGAAGGACTTTAAGTACTCGACCCACCTTCTATGCCTCAGATTCAGTTCACGCTGGGTATATATATACTTGATGATTTTTTGGTTGGTGAAAACCACAAAATGATCTCCCAAAAGATAATGTCTCCAACAGCGCAACGCATGCCCAACTACAGCCAACTCGAGATCATACGTCGGGTAATTCCTCTCATGTGGCCTCAACTACGGAGACCCATATGCCACAACTCTGTCACCCTGCATCAAAAAGGCTCCCAACCCAATCCCAGACGCATCACAATAAACTGTATAGCTCTTCCTCTGATCCAGGAGTATCAGGATCGGTGCTGATGTCAGCCTTCCCTCCAGGTCCTGAAAAGCTGTCTCGCAAGCTTCTGACCAAACGAACTTCACACCCTTCTTAGTCAGACCTATCAACGGTGATGCTAAGCGGGAGAAGTCCTGTATGAAGTGCCTGTAGTAACCATCCATCCCTAAGAAACTCTGTATCTCAAACACATTCTTGGGCTGCTCCTAGGGAACCATTGCTCTCACCATCTCTTGGTCTACTGCAACTCCCGCCTCTGAGATGATATGACCTAGGAAGTGAATCCGGTCCATCCAAAAGTAGCACTTAGAGAGCTTAGCATATAGGCGATGCTCTTTCAGTGTACTCAATACGATCTCAAGATGGGTGGCATGGTCATGTAGAGTGTGAGAGTACAACAAGATGTTATCCATGAATACTACAACAAATGAATCATGATACGGATGAAACACACGATTCATCAGAGCCATAAAAACTTCTGGCACGTTCGTGAGTTCGAACGGTATAACCATATACTCATATAGACCATACCTACTCTGAAAAGTTGTAAGCGGCATATCTGATGGTCTAACGTGAAGCAGATGATAACGGGATCTCATGTCAATCTTTGAGAACACTCGTGCTCCACGAATCTGATCAAACAGATCCTCTATCCTCGGCAAGGGATATCGGTTCCTAACCGTCAACTGATTCAGCTTCCGATAATCCACACAAAGTCTTAGGGTACCATCTGCCTTCTTCGCAAAAGGGACCGGAGAACCCCATGGAGATGTACTGGGTCAGATAAAACCCTTTTCCTGTAACTCCTCTAACTGCCTCTTGAGCTCCTGCAACTCAAGTGTGGCCATCCTATAAGGAGGAATGGACACCGGTGCTGATCCTGGCACTAGCTCGATAGAGAAATCCACCTCGCACACTGGAGGTAGGCCAAAATAGTCGTCCGGGAAGACATCCCTGAAAAGATAAAAAAATGGAGGGAAATCCGTCTGACAAGTACCCCGGTCATCCAGATATAAGCTCGCAATCTGGGTTGTGACTCAACCTCTCCCATGATGCTCTGGTCCAGCTCGACTTGCCTGAACATCCCACTCTCCCTTGTATAGAAACTCCCCACCCTCTGGTGACATGAAACGCACCCTGCGATGATAGTAGTCTACAAAGGGTCGAAAGGGAACCAACCAGTCCATCCCGAGAATGACGTCATAGCTCGTCATCTCTAGGATATAGAGGTCCCAAAGGAAGTGACACCCACGATCCTCAAGGGGGGAAATCCTTGCACAGACGCACACCAACCATCCTAGTCCGCAACGGAGTGTCTAGCGTCAAGATATCAGAAGAAGTAGAAACGCTGAGCCCAAGGCTCTCCACAGTGGGTACAAATATAAAACTATGTGTAGCACCCGTATCAAAAAGTATTGAAGACAAGACAGAAGCTACTAGAATAGTACCTATGACTGTCGAAGGTCTGGGATCCTGCTTCTGCTGGGTCTGTTACACTCCATATGCATGTCCAGTGTCGCAGCCCTTCGACACAGCCTGGCTACCCTGAGCTATCCCGCCCTGCTGCCTCTGCGATCCTGGTGTCTGGCTACCACGGCCATGACCACCATCTCTGCCTACAAACCCTGACGTATTCCAGTTCCCTGACTGGTAAGAAGCCACAGGTCCTGCTCCCGCACGCGAAGTCTGCACAGAACCCCTCTCACTAGCCACTGGTAGAAACGCCCTGCAAAAGCGTTGTAGATAACCCATCTTGCCGCAAGCTCATCACTCCACTGGGCCTCGTGGACACTACGGCCTCTTGTGCCCCTATCTGCCACACTGGTAGCACCTGATCGGGCCACCTGAAGAAGCTGCCTGGCTGGTACTACCACCCTGAGAGAAGTCCATCTGTCTCTTCCTCTTGCCAGCAGAAATAGTACCAGTAACTGGTGCTGAACTGCCCTAGCCCACACCACTTGATTCTCACAGGTTCCTCTCTGTAATCAGCACCTGATTCACAATCGCGTGTACAGTAGTCAACCTGAAAACATTTACCAGCACTCGGATGTCATACCGAAGACCATCCTCAAAACCTCTGTCTCTCAATGTCTCATCACCCACCAACATGGGTGCAAAACGCTGAAGCTCTGTAAAACGAGCAGAGTAGTCCATCACCGACATTGCGCCCTGCTGCAGATTCATGAACTCTCGAGCTCTTTCTGCCCTCAGCATCTCGGGAAAGAAGAAGTCATAGAAGACTACCTAAAAATCCTCCCACGCCATGTCCCTGTGATGCTCTGACTGGGTGGTAACATCCCACCCCCTCTTGGCAGAATCACGCAACATGTAAGTCGCGAGCTTGACCCTCCGCCCTGGAGGCGTCTCCAGATGCTTGAAAATAGACTGAATTGATCCTAGCCAAGACTCTGCAGCCTGTGTTCCGCCATCCCCTGAAAACATAGGCGGATGCTATTGCTGAAAGATAGGTGCCAGCTGGACCATAGATGTGGCAGCCTGTGGTACTCCCAGAAAGGTCTGCATGAACCGCAATAAGCCTTCATGGAACTATGCCTCCTCGCCTGTTTCTTGTATAACAGCTGGTGCCGCATCTGGATCTACTGGTGGGTCAACTGGTAGACCATGGCCCACCATCTCTAGAGTATTATCGTCACTGATCTCTTGGCGAACAACTCATGGTCGTCTAGGCGGCATGACACTACATGGTCAAAAGCACGCCTCAGATTCAATATTATTAAGACTGAAACAAAGGAACCACAAATGAACAAGAGGAAGAAGGTGTTTCAATATTTTCAAAACAAGACTACATGGCGTGTACACTGACTACACGGTGTGTACTTGACTTCCTTTCCCCTGCCCGAGTCCTTCTACACGGCTAAGCCACACGGCTTCTGTTCAACAAAACTACACTGCGTGTATAATATCTACACGGCGTGTACGATGTTATTTTCCAACTGCCCGTCTCGTCTGTGACACGAACAACTACTCCGCTTTACACTCCACGGCGTGTTACACCCGCACACGGCATGTACACCATCCCGTTTCCGAGCCACACGGCTAACTCCACAGGGTCTGTCCTCGGACAAGACTACACATCGTGTCCCATAGGTACACAGCGTGTTATGGGAGAGGTGACACCGGCCCATGTGGTTAGTTAGAAAGCCGAGTCCCCAGGTCACACTACACGGCGTGTTCATCATTGACACGACATGTTGTACAAGAGTTCACCGACCCGTGTTGTTAGTTACACGGCCTGACTCCGGGTCACACTACACGGCCTGCACAAAACTACGTGGCGTGTTTTGCCCAAGCCCTTCCCTACCCCGTGTCACCGCCCACACGGTTTGTGACACCGGAAGAGACTACATGCTGTTTACTCGGGGTACAAGGCATGTACTCAAAAAGTTCAATTTTCTTCCCGAACAGAAGAACACACATGGCGTGTATGAGGTCCTATACGGTGTGTATTCTAGGTTTTCCGGACAGTATGCCTCAGAAACTTCCCCGGATCCTAGAAAATACTAGAAACCAACACCTAAGTGTCAAATTCTGACATGTGGGGTCCATACATCCCACTAATCAATATTTGACATCTTATCTATGTTATAACCGATAAACTGTCAATGATACACCAAATTTTGGTCAATGGGGGCCCATACTCCTCAAAAACTGAAGTTTGGCGTTCATTCTATAACAAGCTCAAACAAACATACCATATCACAAGGCATATATTTATCAAACATCTATCACAATAGCATGCTTTATTAGCACAACAACCGTCACAAAAACATTCCAATTCTAATGCACCTAAGTGGCATGAAAACTATGCATGGCATGTGATATCTAGCATGTGACTATATGATGCATGAGACGACATACCCTCATCTCATTGGGTTGCAACTAAATAGAACCCACAGATAAAATATAAACAACACAATCCAAGTGCGTCACCCAATGGTGAAAACATATCAACCGTAAAACTGCAAAATCAAAAGAAAGAAAAAATACGAGGTAGACTGGCTTTTCCCTATACATGGGTTAGCTACGCCCAGACACAACTTATTACCAACTACCGTTCCATCCTATCCCTGACTACGGCTCCAAATAGTATGTCAATGTAAAGAACTCCTTTGATAACACTTTTTAACCTCCCAGACCTGGGTGCCACGCAACGGGTGCCCCGATCCCGGTTCGCCACGTGACCTCAAGTGCATTTCCCAAAATTTCAGAGGCTGCCGACTAGCAGTGAGGTCCCAGGTCTGATAGTGGGGAAAATGTGCCCTCATTTGTCAATGTGTAGCACAGTAGAATACCAACATAAACATACAACAAAAGCAGAAGAAGTAAACATACAAAACTAAAATAACTACAGTATTGGATGTAACAAATAGTATATAAGTGATTATGCTATATGTTCAAGTTCTAAGAAAATAGCCAGAACATGTTATACATAAATACAGTACAGCAGAAAATAGAGTATAGAAAAACAAGAAAAACAGCTGGCATCGGCATCCCGAGCCTAGGCTCGGTCCCATGCCCTCCTACTCCTCAGCAACAGTCACGTACCTGTATAGGGACTCTTTCCCCTGTCTACACCTGCATCAACATAATCTATTTGGGCCGAAAAGCGTGACCCAAATAGGGTGTGAGAAATATATCTCAGTTGGCACCCACCGATGGCCCGTGCCCAACTGCGTGTAAGCAATTCAACAACAGTGTGCAGTAGTAAAAATCTATAAAGTAATCAATACTCAGAAGTAACTAATTACCAGTTATATTTCCATTTTATTATCCATTTAATCCATTTAAATATTAGAAATCAACACAGTGCATTTCTATGTAAACAGTCCATGTCATCAGACAAACAAAGCCTTACCCTTAGGAAAGCAAAATTCGACCTGCAGGTATAGCCCTCAGGCATAACAGAAATTGCCCTCAGGCATAGGAAGTTTCTCCCTCAGGCACAGAAGTCAAGCCCTCAGGCATGAAAGGTTCCCCTTAGGTGAAATGCTACATCCCTCGGGCTAAATAGTGCAGTGCCCTCAGGCTAATCACAACAACTCCCTTAGGCCAAACACAACAACGCCCTATGGCTAACAAGGAAACTACCCCATGCCCAATAGGTAAACAAGCAGTAACAAACAATTCATCTCAAGGCAATTCTACAATTACTACATTGAATGCATACCCTCGGGTATCCTAACCAAACGACAAAACAGTGAAACACACCCCGGGGTGGTTTCGGATCCAAGCAGCAATCCCAACCATCATTTTAAAATCATATTTTAATCTCCTATGCAATTCAAGGAATTAAACATAGAAACTAACTCAGCAACATGACACCCCAAAATGGGTTCGTGGCACAAAAATGCCCAAAACACACAGCAGTTGGAAAATAAACACAAAGCCACCTACCTTATACATCAACGAGAGGTATACCTGAATGCCGATTCCAGAAACACCCATGAACGGTGTAGATCTCATGAAGAACAAAACCCATTAAAATTTAAATAACTTACGTTAGGAAAATAATTTGCAAGAACGGTACCAAGAGAGGAGAGGGCTTACCCGTACGGTTCCAACGAGATCGTCTGAAGCCGAATAGGATTCCAGATGAATGTCTGGTGTATCTTCAAAGATCTGGCCTCCTCCTTTGGCTCCAAAACGGATCAAGTTCCTCCTCTACCAAATGAGGAGGCTACTGCCTATTTGAATCCGAAAAAAACAAAGTACACGGTGTGTACTTCTGAGTACACGGTGTGTACTTCTTTCATTTAACTGTTCATTTGGCGGCACCGCCACACTGTTCACACATCGACAAGAGTACACGACATGTACTCTCGAGTACACGGCGTGTACTGTCCCCCTACTGGTGGCGACGCCAATGCCTTAATGTTTAAGCCTGTCGACTGACTACACGAAGACTAAGGCACCACTACACTGCATGTAGTGCTTCCTACACCCTTCATCGCTATCATGGCTACAATCCTCGTGTACTCATCCCAACACAACCAAAAGTACACGGTGTGTGGTTACAGTACATGACGTGTAGCTCCAAAATTCTGTATTTTTCCCCATTTTCCATATTTCTTCAAAACACATAAGGAAAAGGAAAAACAAGACACACGTACCTCTAAAACAAGAACCGGGTTCTTACAGATCCAACCTCATCTATGAATGGATCAAAGAAAAACATTGAAGATCAAGTGATTTATGACTAATAGTTGATGAAAATACTTGATAGTTTCTTTGATATTATATCTCCTAATAGGAGAAAAAGAAAAGATGTTGAGGAAGATAGAAGGATTATAGAATTCTAATGAAGAAGAGAAGAATGGACTGATGTAGGATTGTTCCTACTTGGTAATTTAACCACGTATACAAGGAGGAGATTATTCAATAATGGGGGCCAGCCCATGAGCTAGCTACCCGAACTTCAACCCAAGGAACATGTGGGACTAGGTCACCACGCCCATGAAGTGGCCTAGGCAGAGCCAGCCCATAGGAGGCCGGGCCATGTGTAATCCCGAGCCACGCGGAGGTCAAGCCCGTGCAGCGTGGGCACCTAGGGCGCGCCTATGAAGGAGAATAGTGGGTGCTAAAGCGCGTCTGGAGGAGCATAGTGGGCGCAGAAGCACACCCGCAGGAGAACCGGTGCGGGGCGACCCCAGAGGGGGTAGAGGAGAGTTCTGAACCGAGGATGGGAGGAGTTGTTTGTTAAACTGTGAAGAAACCATAGCTCGTTTTGATGTGGGATGAGTTTTTAAAATGCGGAAGAAATCATGGCTGCTCATCCGATCGCACATCTGATCGCTGCTGTCCATCTCATCTATGGCGCTGGGTTCTAATCCTGGCCGTCCGCGTTCATTAAACGCAGATCCAATGGCACCGGAGTCGTCTCCAACCTCTCACCGAGCTGAGGACACCCCGCAACGCCTCCCGCGATCCAGAGCCTCCCAAGCAAGGGAGATGGATCTCCCGACCAGCGTTGATGATGAAAATAACTGCATGGTGATTGTTTTGATGAACTGAATACATGAATTCATTAAAAGTCGCATGCATGCAACGAAATGAACAAATTCGATCGAGGCTAAAGCAAACAGAGTTGCGATGTAGTGTGTTCGTGGATGGATCGGTCTTAAAGAAGGTTTTCATGCACATGCATGTGATGCGCACACCAAGAATGAAAGATCCCATGGTTGAAAAAGAAAAAGGAATCACCCATGATACACAGAAAATCTTGAGCGCGGGTTGAATGTTTTTAAAGAACTGAATATCTCAGCTATTCAAAGGAGTGATTCTCAAGAATTCAAAGTTTTGGACCCCATGACTTCGATCGAACTCATTGCCTATAAATGGAGAATCCCAAACCGAGAAGATGTTTGCTAATCGTCTGAGAGAAGATCCACGAAGCTCTGAGCAACGCGAAGAAAAGCTCCAGGCACCACTTGTGCAGTAGAGCATCCTGGAGCCAACCGTGACTTCAAGATAACCTTTTGCGCAACCCCTATGTGAAATAAGTAAGGAGGAGGCCTCCCTGCATGCTCCCATGTGCGACTGGGAAGAAGTCGGGCCTTTCACACCCTTTGCCCGAAACACTTGCGTGGTAGAAAGTGGCCGCACATTGCGTTCCCTCTGTGCCTGCGAACACACGCGGCAGAAGGAATCCACCGCGCTCCCTTTGTGAAGTAGGAAGAAGCTGAGTCACACACACTTGCACTCCCTCTCTGCCCGCTAACCTGCGCGGCGGGAGGAAGCTACCACGCCACATGCATGGTAGAAGAAGTTGTCGCACCTTGTGCGGTAGAAGAAGGCCACAACCAGCGCACCTGTTGCACCCAAACACTCATGGTGCATAGAAGACCCGTTCACCCTGGTTTGCACGAAGAATAAGAATTGTGCACTCTTTTTTTTCACAAAGAAGAAGAACCTGAGGCCTTCTGTTGTCACAAAGAGGAACACGTCCATGAGGTCGAGGCCTTGATAACTCTTGAGAAGAAACCCTCACACATATAATATCCACATACCCATTCGGGTTGTGTGTGATTTACTTGAAGAAGGGTTCTTGCATAGTGGAGTACATGTGCATGTAAACATACGAACAAAGTGTGTGTACACATGTGAAGAGAAAGATTAACGTTGAACAAGGAGTGTGTGCACAAGTGGAGTGTGTACACTTTTAAGAATACGAAAAAAATAATTTGTGTGTGTGTGCAAAAGGAGTGGAAGACCACACCATCTTTTAGTATGTGTGTGCAAAGAAACAAGAAGGTCGTAGCCTTAGTGTGTGCACAAGTGAAGGACGCCATACCTCTTGTGTGTGACTATGTGATGGAAGAAGATATATGCATATCCATGCATTGTATGAATAACTGAACAAGTGGGTGAAAACCTTGAGAATAAAGAGAGAAGGAGAAATTCACACTAAAGAACAACACACAATTTGGTGTGTGTGAGAAAGAGTAAAAGAGTGTGACTCGATGAATAAGGTGTGTGTGCTAAAATATATTACACGCTTTAAGGGTTTATCACACCAAGAAGAAAAGGGGAGATCATGCTTGCATGCATTCACATGAACACGTAAAAAAAGCATAAACCAGTGTATGTACATTTGAGAAGTACGAGGACAAAGGTTCATAAAGTTATTTGAGATTCCATGCAAGTCATGCATGAAGATTGAGATGTCATGCAATCAATGCATGAAGATTCAGAGATGCCCTGAACTCAGTGCATGAAGTTGAATTAAAGGGAGATTGAAGCCAGACTAAAGATAAAGACATATTTCATCTGAGTTTTTAGTAGTTGAGAAGGCCAGGAAGATTGAGTGGGCATACTCAATGCAGGAACATAATTTCCAATCAAGATTCTTGAAGACAGAGGCCGGGTCAATCTTAGAAGTAGGAGATAAAGCCCGAGCAAAGAAGAGAAGTCCTGGTCACCACATGTGATCAGAAGAAGTGAGAAAGTCTAGAAGACCTTATCTAGGGCTGTTGAAGACTCTTGAAGAGCTTCAAAAAAAGAAGAGCTACTCGTGTGACTCGGCGAGCCAGGAGAAGACCCCCTGTGAGACTCAGGGTGGAGAAGTCTTTGGTGGAAGCTGAATTAGGCCAGTGGGACTCTGGTAACACTGTGGGATACAGTATAAAGAACCTCATGTGGGACTCAGGACAGATACAATGTGACTTTGTATCAACCATTGTAATTACTAACCAAATTATAGTAGAGAAACCATGTTGGGGTGTTTAACCAACATGGGAAGGAAGTAGGCCTTTGGAGTTGAACCTTTTAAATCCTTGTGTCATGTGCCTTTACATCTACTGCATCACTCAAGGAAAGGCTAATAGATACAAGAAGAGTGGATCGAGGCCTTAACAATCCATAGCGGTTTTTTTTGATAAAGAATCAATTAGTAATAAGTTTAAAAGGATCACTGATTCATCCCTCCCCCTCCCAGTGATCACACTGATCCAGACCCTTCACTTATACGTTTCGAAAATACATTAGAAAATACATTTGAAACTTAGTAACATTGTAACACAATTTAAAAATAATTCTGAATTACTTTTAATTTATAAAAAATAATTTTGGATACACTATTCAAACTATAATTGATTTTTAAAATCCCTGGGGAAATTATTTTATTTATCATGATTATGAAAATACATTTGATAGTACAGACACCATAAAAAATACTATAATACTTTTTATAGTACATTAACTTGCGTAAATGATAAAAATCTAATGAAAATAATTATTTATTTGAAAAAAATATAATAATATTTTTAAAATACATATACTATAGAAAATTCATTAAAATAATCGAATGATTTTTCAGAAAATATTACCCAAAATTTTGGAAAAAATGGGTCAACTTCGAGCATTGAAGGTTGTATGGGCCTACCCACTATCTTGAGGAACATGATTTCTCCCAAATTCCCTTTAATGATTACAATGTCCTAATACCAAATTTTAATAAAAATATTTTATACTTTTCTTACACTTAAATATATTATTAACAGGGGTCCATTCTATAATAAAATAAAAATACATTAAATACATAAACACGTTAATAATTTTATATAAATAATAACATTCATGGGAAATATATTGTTCCTTTTAGAAAAAGAAAAAATCACAAAAAATAACCTTTACATGGGAATTTTTTAAATATAATAATTTTCATATGTGAATAAATTCATTCATAAACTCAGGAAATATTATTTATTGAAAAAGAGACATAAAATGTGAATATTTATATTTTTAAAATAATCATTGAATAGGAATTTTATATTTTCGTTTAAATAATACCAAACATGATGCTTTTATAGAAATGAAATTTGGATAAATATATAAAACATTGACATAAGATAATAGAAATTGTAAATTTCTAGTCCAATAAAATAATTGATAAATAAATTTTTTTATTAAAATTAAATAATGCTGATAAAATTTTAAGATGTTACAATTTTTAAATAAAAAATGTAAACCATGATTAATTTGAATATTTTCACTTTTAGAAATATAATCTCCCATCAATAAGATGAATTTGGATACATATGTAATACTACTTATTTCATATCATGTAATGATAATTAATTTTTTATAGATATATGAGTATATACACAAACACACATCCAATGTATAAAAAATTTCAAATAATGAGAACACTCTATTTTTCACATAAGATATAAGAACATAAAATAATGTTTTCTAGTTATGAACCCCTCTACATTGATTTATAGTAATAGTAAAGTTATAAAACTATTAATAATATAGTATGTTTAACACGATCTTCTCTGAAGAATTGAAATTTTATTTATATCACATTCATATAAAATAGAATTTATTCACATATAATATTTTAAAATTATATTTAAAAAATGTTTTTGTTTTGTAATGAATTTCATACGTTATCATGTCTCTTGAAAATAAATTTACTTATAAATTAATATATTTTTATTAAACTAATCATATTTTTAATAAGAAATTTTGGTATTGATAATTTATCAATAAAATTTAAAATTATTAGGGTAATATATCATGTTTTATGATATTGACTATTTTAGTTTTTTGTAGATATGAAAAAATGAACATTTATAAATGTAGGATCGAAATAATGATGTAGATGCTCAATATAAAAGAGGGGGGGTGAATTGTATACATTAAAAATTCCTTTGGAATCTTTAAAGTTAGTTATGAATAACTGTGTTTTACTTAGGCAAAGTAAAGGGATAAGTTTAACAAAGTTAAACTTAAGAAAATTCACAACACCTCTAATACCAAATGTAAACATGGAATAAGGAATGAAGTTATAAACTTCAAATCCTATGAAATTTCTTAAAACTGAAAAGAGATTCCGAAATTAGGTTCCGGAAATATGGTTCTGGAATTTGAAACTTAACAAAAGATTACAATATGAGATTCTACCTTATAGCGTATAGAATCTAAATGAAACAGAGTACATGTAAGGAAGTATAAGAAAGTTATACTTTCCTTAAAATACAATATGAAGCGGAAAATAAACAAGTAGTATAACTACAAGTTACAAGATATAAGTCTTTTAACCCAAAGAGAAGGGTATCCAACAACCTTGGATAAAGGTGCCTTGATTTATAATTTCAAGAAAGTCTATCTTACTCACACTAGGGTAAGCCCTCAATAAGAAGATCAGAGTCTTTGTCTTGATATCCCCGCAAGCCCTCAACTTCACGGTAGTTGGCAACCTATGTCTTCCTCAGCAAGGAACCCCTCGAACTTCAAGGTAGTCGGAAACCTCTGTCTTCCTATCCCAGGAAGTCCTCGAATGTAATCCCCAACATTCGGAGTCGCACAAAGCATTTGAGATTTAATGAGATCCTCTCTCTCTAGAAATCACTTAAATCATGTAATCACATGAGTCAAAGATCAGTCAGCCTTTTAGCAGCCTTTTTTTAGCACTGAGCTCTTTCAAATGAGCTCCTATTTATAGGCAAATTTCCAACGGTCAACTCCCTCTTCAAACGGTCATATTTTCCATGAAATTTGGAGGGGCCTGTACACGTGTAACTTAGCCAATGATTATTTTATTACAGAATAGATGACATCGTTTTATAATAAAACAAGTGTAACAGAATGTATGAAACCGTTTAAAATCTAACTCAAATGTTTGGAATGAAAACTTCGGAGTGAAGGTTCGGAGTATAAGTAAAATAATAAAGAGCAGACAAAATATAAAGGCATAAACAAAATTAATGATCGGAGTCTAACCAAAAATAATTTTCGGAGTCTGAATAAATTCAGAGTGTATAAAAAAAAGATTATCAGATTCTGTTTAATAGGTGAATTCGGAATGAGAAATCAGAATGAGAATTCATCATCAGAATTCGTTATGAGAATTCATCATCAGAATTTGTAATGAGAATTATTCATCAGAATTCGTAATGAGAATTCATTGTTGAATTTCATAAGGATTCGTATCCTGAATCTGGAGTAAAACTGTATCTGGAATTCGGAATGAAACTTTATCACAATTCTCATTCTGGATTTCAGAGTGAAACTTTATCACAGTTCTTATCCAGAATTCGGATCCTAAAATAGAATGCTTCATATCAATGTTTCAAGAAATTTCGAGAAAATAGAAATGAACCTGAATCATATACATAAGAAAAATATGGATGAAAATATGATAAGGATAATTTTTCTTACAAAAGAGATTTTCCGTATAAAAGCAATTTTCATTATAAAAGAAATTTTTCTCAAAGATAAGGTGTTTGTGATTTTCAAAACTATAAGGAATGGAAAAGTCATAAGGAAAACCTTATTGACTCAACAATCTCATCCTTTTTGGAAAGCACAAACATCCTTGCGAAAAAGAAATTCTAAGAAGAATGAAAAACATTAAGGCTTATCTCCCTTTGCTTTAATGATATTGATGAATACGACTAACTCCCCCTTAGGCTTTGAAACTCTATGTATCGTATTCTAGATTTCTGGAGTGACATTTCATTACGAATAAGAGAGTCTTATTTAATGAGAAACTCCCCCTTCAATAAACTCTTATTAGAGTTTTTTTTCTTAAGGATCTTTTCCTTCTCCCCCTTAGATAAACTCTTATTAGAGTTCTTTTTCCTTAAGGATCTTTTCCTTATCCCCCTTTGTGATTTTCAAAAAGAATTCTAGGTAATGTAAAATATAACAATGTACCTGAAAAATTAATAGTAACAACAACAGAAACGACAAGCCCAAATTTCATTATGTTTGAAATCTCGGCAAAAAAAAATACAACAAAAGATCGGATCTGTCTATTTTGGATCTTTTTCCTTCGCCATGAGACCATTAAGAATAGTCTTTATTTTCTTCAAGTCTTTATGGTCTTCGTCATCTTGCTTCTCTGAGACCACTATTCTTGCACTTTGAGCTTCAATCTTTTTTTCTTTGGCTTGAATCTTTTCTTCTTGAACTTTGATCTTTTCTTCCTGAGCCTTCAATTTCTCTTCAAACTCAATCCGATGATCCCTTTCAAACTTCCAGTTTTGAGAAACAAAATTCAGCTTCCCATTCAGATCTCTGACTTCTTGATTCCGAATGTTCTTTTCATCTTTCAGCTTCTCTTCTAAGGAAGAAGTCAGCTCATTTATCTTCCTGTCCCCTGTCTCAAAGGCATCCTTGACATTGTCTTGAAATTCATTAAATAGTCTCATGTCTTCTACAGTTTTCCTCGACCAGCTCATCATCCTCTTGCAAGATCTTTTGTGGGCTTCATAGCCAACAAGAAAATATTTGAAATCAACTTCTATCTCGACACACTTATCCATAACCATGGACATGGAATTTGATTTCTGATTCAGAGCATGTTGGAGCATTTGGCATCTTGAATCTATATTTGAGATGGTCGGAATGGAACCCACTAACTTCCTCAAAGATTGAACAACAAAATCATGTACCAACGAGGATGACTCCAAATCTGAGACTCTGCTTGGAGATATTTCTTCTTCAACTAAGTAAAGATTTCTCTTTGAAGAGCTACCAACTTCCTTTCTCTTCACCACTACTGAGCTCGGAGTATCAGCAAGAATTTGCTTTTCCTTGTCTCTTTTCGGAATAGAATCCTGTTCCGGAGTCCTCTTCTCACTATCAGAAACTTGGACAACATTGTCTTCCTCATCAGCAACTTTCTGAGCAGCAACCTCTACATTTTCCATCTGAGCAATATCATGTAGAAGTTGTTCTTCTTCTACATGATAAGTTATTTCTTATTCTCCTTTCTCCTCATCCATCACTGGAGTAACTAGCTTAGAAGACTCAGTTTCTGAGGTTCGGAGTGACAAATGTTCAGAAGGAGTCCCCTTATAATCATCTACATGTTTCAATACATCACCGGTTTCACCACTTCCTTCAGCGACATATTCTTCTTCTTCCACTTGCTCAACTTGCTCACCTTGCTCAACAGGCTTAGCTACTGCCTCTTTCGAAGCAACAAACTCTCTTCCTGGAGTCTCAGGTAGAGATTCCAATGAAAAGGATCTCGGAACATGAATGTTCGCAGAAACCATCTCATTGAATTTTAACAAAGCCTGAGCTACCTCAGCCTCATACATCTTCTTCTTGAGCATCTTTTCTTTTACTAGTTTTTTGAGCTTATCAGCAGTTCTCTCCTTCAAGGTTTTAGCCTCCGTAGGGTCCAAGCCAAGCTGAGGCTCCCCTTGCACTCTCTTCTCTTTCATTTCCCTCCATTTAGCAACAACCTCATCTGGGTAAGCATTCTTCTTCTTTAGTTTTGGAGGTGCGGTATGAACTGAATTAGGCTTGGGATTCTCTGATTCTACTTCAACTTCTTTCAACTTTCTCTTCCTTATGGGTTTAGAGGATTCCGGATCAGCAACTTTCGGAACTGTTTCTCCTTGAGCAAGTAAATCAATAAACTGACCAGACTTCTTGTCAAAAGCTACATCCATTCTCTTAAGTGTACCATCACATACCAGTATAATCATGCAAACTCTGGGCTTAGATTTTCATTCCTCCTTGAATGTCTCAAGGAACTGAACTATCAACTTTGATAGAGTTGCTGGATACATTATAATCTAAGTTCTCCGATTTTATTTCTTAACATTCTCAAGAGTGATAAAAATGAGCTTCATAAAATTGAACTTCCATAGATTTATTAGAAAATCTAGGATGTAGATCTCACTCTTCTTCAGACTATCTTTGTCACCCTTCCTCGGTACGGTAAAACCTTGTACCCATAACTCTAGAATCTGGAAATTTGTAGATACAGAAGCAATCATCGGAACCTTGTCATCATCCAGTCTGAGAGTTTCTAAGGCTTTTTCCTTTTCGAAGCTACCTTTAGAATCTGGCAACACATGAGATATGAATTCAGCTTCTCCATCATAGGTCAGCCCTATCATGCTTGCTGCCTTGGTATAAGAAAGATTATAAGTCTTTCTATAAGACTTATAAGATATTTATCCCAATTATCTTCCTTAAAGAAGGAAAATGTTTCATAGAATTTAAAAAGTAAATCTAAATTCACATCATCTTGGTTCCCAGATTTTGACACCGCAACATCTTCCCAACCAATAAGCTTAATATTTTTGAAAATAAGAGAGTCATACATGTTGAAGAAATCCGGATGAACCAGCCTCTCTCTGTATACTAACCACTTTGAAATCATCTTAGTGGAAGACATGTCTTGAGAAGCTACTTCCAAAGACATTCGGATCTGAAGACCTCTGAGAAGTTCGGAACGGAAAAAGCTGAGGTTCGGAATGGTCTTAAAACAAAAAGGCAGAGCTTCTCTACGCTGGAGCTTGAAAACCGATCTGGGACAACCGTTTGGGTCCCCTTTATATAGGCAATGAAAAACCAGTTCAACTTCCACGGTTGATCGAACGGTTGAGACAAGCTGAGATCAGATCTGACGGTCAAAACCAATTCTCAAGTAAACTTGAATACGATCTTTTGATGTTATTATTAAAACAAAGAATTAAGAAAATTATAATCTGAACACAGAATATAACAAAATGCTAGCAAAAAAAGTATGACTATAAAAACTTATTTAAGGAAATCATACCTTTTGTATTGGCTTAAGAATATTATTCGTAATTGGTAACATTCTTATGAAAACTTTGAAAAAAAACTTTATTACGAAAAGGAAAAATTCGGAAAACTCACTGCGAAAAACAAACTCAGTACAGAAAACTCAGTACGAAAATTTCATTACAAAATTTGAAAACGAAATACTTATTATGAATGATTCGGTAAGAAAGTCCCATTATGAAAATACCAGTCCGAAATTTTCCATTCTGGATGTTTTTAATACAAACATTTCCATTCCAGAAATATTCTGTACAAAAATATCCATTCGGGAAAATTTTAGTTCCGGAAATTCCATTCCGGAATTTTGGTTCCGAAAAGTTTGAAAACAAATTTTGAAAAAATTTGTTATTCTAACAATCAGATGTACTCCCCCTATGAAAAGGAGTTTATTGCTGTAAGGAGACTTTTTCAATAGAAAGTTAATTAAGGAGGATTACCTTACATTTAGCATCCCTAACTTCTGTTTAATGTATTCAAATCTATCATAAGGCCAAGATTTTGTGAAAATATTAGCATGTTGATCTTGTGTTCCGATAAATTGAAGAATGATATCTCTTTTAAGTCTGTGATCCCTAAGAAATTGATTCCTAATATCTATGTGTTTTGCACGAGAGTGTTGTGCAGGGTTCATACTAAGGGAAATGGCACTTGTGTTATCACACAAAATTTGTTGTTTAGTAAAACTCAAGCCATAGTCTATGAGTGTGTGTTGCATCCACAACACTTGAGCACAACAACTTCAGGCTGCTACATATTCAGCTTCAGCAGTGGAGAGTGCTACAGATTGTTGCTTCGTGAATGACCAAGAAATTAATGAATCTCCTAAGAAATGACATGTTCCTGATGTACTCTTTCTATCCATTCTACATCCACCAAAGTCATCATCAGAAAAGCTTTTTAGAACAAAATAATTTCCAGAAGTATAAAATAATCCTAGATCCATGGTTCCCTTAAGGTAGCAAAAAATTCTTTTTACTGCCTTAAAGTGAGATTCCTTAGGATTGGATTGATATCATGAATATAAGCATACTGAGAACATTATGTCTGGTCGACTAGCTGTTAAGTAAAGTAAACTTCCTATCACACCTCTGAAGGATATTTGATCTACTGGTTTCCCAGCTTCATCAAGATCTAAAGAGTTTGAGGTACCAATGGGAGTACTTATACTCTTAGTGTTTTCATAACCATACTTTTTAAGAAGATATTTTATATACTTATGTTGAGATATGTAGGTTACTTCTGGTTTTTGAGAAATTTGAAAACCAAGGAAAAAAGTTAACTCACCCATCCTACACATTTCAAACACAGATTTCATTAGACATGAAAAAGAGTCGGTCAAAGATTGCTGAGTTGAACCAGATATGATGTCATCAACATAAATTTGAACAATCAAAACATTTTTCTTATATTTCTTTATAAAAAGGGTTGGATCTGCATTTCCCTTAACATAGTTATTTTGAATCAGAAAATCCAGTGAGTCTATCATACCATGCTCGTGGGGCTTGTTTAAGACTATACAATGCTTTGGTAAGTCTAAAAACATGAGCAGGATGTTTTGTATCTTCAAAGCCAGGAGTTTGTTCAACAAAAACTTCCTCTTTAACATTACCATTAAGAAAATCACATTTCACATCCATTTGAAAAAGGTTTAAATTAAAGAAAGCTGCAAAGGCAAGTAGAATATAGATAGATTCAAGTCTAGCTAATGGAGCATAGGTTTCTTCATAGTCTATTCCCTCATGCGGATTATAGCCTTTAGCAACAAGTCTAGATTTATTTCTTACTATGACTCAATTTTCATCACATTTATTTCTGAAAACCTATTTTACTCCAATAACAGAAGTTTCTTTAGGTCTTTCAACCAAGGTCCAGACATTATTCCTTTAGAATTCATTTAGTTCATCTTGCATGGATTAGATCCAATCATCATCACCAAAAGCTTCATCAGTTCTTTTAGGTTCTAATTGGGAAAAAAATACTACATGTTCTACTTTATTTCTTAAGGAACTTCTAGTCCTTATAGGTTGGTTTACATCAGCAATGATACTATCACTGGGATGATTCTTAAGAAACACCTGATTTAGATTTTGTAAAACCTGTTCATCTACATAGGGTTGAAAGTATTCTGGGGTAAATGTTTCAGAAGTATGTTCTTGAACAATTTCCTTGTCAGGAGGTTCTTCTATCAAATGTTGACAGTCAGTATTTGAAAACACATCGGAGGATGTAGGTTGAGGTGGTTTAAAAACAAAAGGATCTAACTCATCAAATTTTACATGTGCTGTTTCAACAATGGTACAAGTATTTTTATTTAAAACTCTATAAGCCTTAGAAATTGTGGAATAACCTAAGAAAATTCCTTCATCAGATTTTGGTGAGAATTTATGTACGTTATCTTTAGTATTTAGAATAATTACTTTGCAACAAAAAACCATGAAGTTGGATAGTCTTGGTTTTCTACCATTTCATAACTCATAAGGAGTTTTATTTAGAAAAGGTCTAATCAAAACTCGATTTATAGTATAACAAGCAGTACTTACAGCTTCAGCCCAGAAATGTCTAGCAATAGAATATTCACTCAACATGGTTCTAGTTATTTCATGAAGAATTCTATTTATTCTTTCAGCTACACCATTTTGTTGAGGAGTTCTAGGTGCTGAAAAATTGTGAGTAATACCTTTTCTACTACAAAAAGTTTCAAAATCAGAAATTTGAAATTCTCCTCCATGATCACTATGAATAGTTTTCAATGGAATGTTTTCCTCATTTTTAACATGAGATATAATACTTTTGAAATAGGAAAAATCTTCAGACTTCTTTTCTAGAAAATAGACCCAAGTAAATCTAGTGTAATCATTAACTAGAACAAACACATAGTATTTTCCTCCAATACTTCCAGATTGTGTTGGACCAAAAAGATCCATGTGCACTAATTATAATGTATCAGTTGTTGAGACTTCACCGATTGATTTAAAACTAAATTTATGTTTCTTTTTATATTGACAAGGATCACAAAATTTAGAAGAATCAAATCTTAGATCCGGTAGATCCTTAACTAGTTTCTTCTTAGAGAGTTTACATAAGTTCTTAAGATTACAGTGACCTAGTCTTCTATGCCATAACCAGGAATGATCATCCATTGCACTAAGGCAAGGTAAATCTTGGCTTTTAAGGCCTTATATGTTTAATGTGTAAACATTCTCTTGCCTATTGGCTGAGAGAATAAATTCTTCCGTGGAATTGTGAACTAAGCACATCTCATTCCTAAAATTCACAAGGTAACCTTCCTCACATAACTGACTTATGGTAATGAGGTTGTGCTTAAGACCCTTAACAAAAAGAACATTTGAAATCAAGGTTTATCAAGAAGAAAAATATTACCAATACCAACAATCTCTCCCTTATCATTATCTCTAAAAGTTACCTTTCCTCCTTTCGTTTTGATAATCTTTCCAAAAAAAGCTTTTGTTACCAGTCATGTGCCGAGAACATCCATTATCCATGTACCATGTATTGTTTCTTGTACTCTATTTATTTTCCTGAAATCAAGAAGAGAATTAGACTCTCGGAATCCAAACTTTCTTGGATCCGATATTTCCTGATAATAAAATTTTTGGTACCCACATCTTCTTAGAGAAATAAGATTTGTGAAATCCTAAAGATTGGGTTTTGTTTAAGGAACAATACTTTGCCCAGTGACCACCACATTGACACTTGGTACAAAATGGGGCACTTTGAGGAACAAAATAATTGTTACTAAAAATTGGTTTTTCATGGGTATCACCAAATCTGGATTTATTTCTAAACGGTCGTATTTGGGAATACATTTTATCAAAATTTTCCTTACCATGGGTAATGTTTGATAAACACTTCTTTAAGGAAAAAATTTCAGACTTGAGTTTTATAACCAAGTTTTTATCTTCAATATCATTAGTTTTAGAACTAGAGCTAGGCTCGAAAACATTTTTCATAGAAATTAATTTTTCTAATTCTTTAGAATGTTTGTTCTTCTCAGAACATAATTCCTCAAGATTTTTTTAAATACTTTCAAAATCAGCATTTTTTCAATCAACATCTTTTGAAAGAACTGATATCTCTTTCGTAAGAATAGAATTCATAGAGTTTTCCTTATCAAGTTTCTTATTATGTTTGGAATTCTCAATCTCAAGAAGTTCAGCAAACCTAGAGACTTCCTCATAAGTAGGTAATGTATTTTCTTCATCATAAGAGGATTCTTCATCAGAAGAGTTATAATACTTACTATAATTGGAATTTAAGGAAACATTGGTCAATGATTCAGCATTTCCTACCTTAGCCATAAAACAATGATTATCAATAGATAATCTGGCTATAAGACCAAGATTCTTCTGTCCTGAAGATTCATAATCAGAAGATTCATCTGAAGAGTCACCACCACTGGCACTCCAGGTGTTATTAGCTTTCAGAACTTTCTTAGCTTTGGATTTATAATATTTCTTTCTATTCCTGTCTGAATTCCTTTCTTTTCGTTCATTCTTTTTAAGAAAAGGGCAATCTTGTCTAATATGTCCAGCTCTCTTACATTCATAACAAGTAACTTCTGCATCTTTTTTATCATTCCTTTCCTTTTCCTTATACTTGGATTGAAAATTTCGCTGTCCATCTATCTTGTTCATCCTTCGATCGAGATTTTCTAATTTATTTTCAGAGACTTCACTCTCACTAGATTCTGATTGGAAAATGACTTTCTTAGACATGGATTTGGTTACTCTCTCAGGATTCTTAGCTTTCATCTGATTTGATGTTGTTGTAAAAGCAATAGTACCATTTCCATTATTCTTCTTGATGTTGTCAGCATCTCTCTTCATTCTAGTTTCATGTTGAAGAAGAGTACCAAATAACTCATCAAGAGAAATTTGAGTGACCTTCATGTTCTCATCTATAGCTGTTCTTTTGGATTCCCACTCATTGGGCATAATATCAATTATTTTATCCACAAGTGATTCATCGTCTAAACCTTTCTCTCCCATAGACTATAAACTAATGACAATATTCATAAATCTCTATTGAACATTACAGATTGGTTCACCATAAGGAAAGTTGAAGCCATGATATTCAGCTCTAAGCATAGCTCTCCTAGTCACAATCACTTTAGAAGTTCCAAATTGTGTAACCTCAAACTTCTTCCTGATACAATTAGCTGCTTCACTAGAATAAAATTGGCTATATATATTTCTATTCATTGAACAAAGTAGATTATTTAATACCTTATAATTGAGTTGATATTCTTTCTTTTCCTGGTTAGTAAAAGTTCTAACTTCCTTGTCAGGAATTTTATAATCACCAGTAAGCATCACAAAGTTGTCCACTCCAGTATTGATAAGAAAAGTCTTCATTCGATCTCTCAAGTACTCATAATCATTACCATCAAAGATTGGTGGTATTGTAGGATTTATATTATCAATTGAACCAACATTGACTCCTTCCATACTTAATATAACATTGCACACAAACTTGTTAGTTGAAAAAAGTTCGTAATAACAAAGTTCGGAATGGGAAAGTTCGGAATGATAAAATGAGCAAGAAAAACTTATTCGTGAGTATAAGTATTTCAGAGACCTGGCTCTGATACCAATTGTAGGATTGGTATAGATTATGAGTTTTCCAACCTTTAATACCAATTGTAGGATCGAAATAATGATGTAGATGCTCAATATACAAGAGGGGGTGAATTGTATACTTTAAAAATTCCTTTGGAATCTTTAAACTTAGTTATGAATAACTGTGTTTTCCTTAGGCAAAGGAAAGGGATAATTTTAACAAAGTTAAACTTAAGCAAACTCACAACACATCTAATACCAAATGTAAACTTGGAATAAGGAATGAAGTTATAAACTTCAAATCCTATGAACTTTCTTAAAACTGAAAAGAGATTCCGAAAGTAGGTTCCAGAAATATGGTTCCGGAAATTGAAACTTAACAAAAGATTACAATATGAGATTCTACCTTAAAGCATATAGAATCTAAATGAAACAGAGTACAAGTAAGGAAGTATAAGAAAGTTATAATTTCCTTACAATACAATATGCAGTGAAAAATAAACAAGTAGTAGAACTACAACTAACAAGATATAAGTTTTTTAACCCAAATAGAAAGGTATCCAAAAACCTTGGATAAAGGTCCCTTGATTTATACTTTCAAGAATGTCTATCTTACCCACACTGGGGTAAGCCCTCGATACAAAGATCGAAGTCTCTGTCTTCCTATCCCCGCAAGCCCTCAACTTCAAGGTAGTTGGGAACCTCTTTCTTCCTCATCAAGGAAGCCCTTGAACTTCAAGGTGGTCGGAAACCTCTATCTTCCTATCCCCAGAAGTCCTCGAATGTAATCACCAACATTCGGAGTCACACGAAGCTTTTGATAGTTAATAAGAGACTCTCTCTCTAGAAATCACTTCAAGCATGTAATCACATGAGTCGAAGATCAGTCAGCCTTTCAGCAACATTTTTTCAGCACTGAGCTCTTTCAAATGAGCTCCTATTTAGATGCAAATTTACAACGGTCAACTCTCTCTTCCAACGGTCATATTTACCATGAAATTCAAAGGGACCTATACACCTGTAACTTAGCCAACGGTTAGTTCATAATAGAATAGAAGACATCGTTTTATAACAAAAAAAGTGTAACAGAATGTATGACACCGTTTAAAATCTAACTCAAAAGTTCGGAATGAAAACTTCAGAGTGATGGTTAAGAGTGTAAGGAAAATAATAAAGAGTAGACAAAATATAAAGGCATAAACAAAATGAACGTTCAGAGTCTAACCAAAAATAATTTTCGGAGTCTGAATAAATTCAGAGTGTATAAAACAAAGATGATCAGATTCTGTTTAATAGGTGAATTCAGAATGAGAATTCCGAATGAGAATTCGTCATCAGAATTCGTTATGAAAATTCATCATCAGAATTCGTAATGAGAATTCTTCATCAGAATCCGTAATGAGAATTCGTTGTCTAATTTCATAAGGATTCATATCCTGAATCTAGAGTAAAACTGTATTCGGAATTTGGAATGAAACTTTATCATAGTTCTCATTCTCGATTTCGGAGTGAAACTTTATCACAGTTCTTATCCAGAATTCGGATACTAAAACAGAATGCTTCATATCAAAGTTTCAAGCAATTTCGAGAAAATAGAAATAAATCTGAATCTTATACTTAAGAAAAATATGGATGAAAATATGATAAGGATAATTTTTCTTACAAAAGCGATTTTCCTTATGAAAGCAATTTTCCTTATAAAAGCAATTTTTCATAAAGATAAGGTGTTTGTGATTTTCAAAACAAGAAGGAAAGGAAAAGTCAAAAGGAAAACCTTGTTGACTCAACAATAAAAATTATAAATCCATGGGAGGTATCATTATACCCTCTTAAACAGAATTCTATCATGAAATTCATTTGTTATACATATAGAAAATTATGAAATTTCATTTTCAGATTTTGGAACACTACAATCACTTGAATTCTATATTCTAAAAAGTCACTTAACTTTATAGGAGTTCAAAAATATACATCAAACACTTATATATTTATAAATATAAAATATTATAAAAAAGTTGTTTATTTGAAGAATATATTTAGAAAAATAACATATTTTAGGCCAAGTTTCATAATCTATATATTTATCAAAATTATTCCTTTGATGCTAATATTAATTCCCTATAATCGTGTTTCTAGGTCCGATACAAAAAATGTGGTATATTTCATTTATAAAAATTAACTAAAAATGTATGTTAATTTATATCTGATGATATTTTCATGTTTAGTTGACTGAAGAAAAGGATTAATCTTAAAGATTATCAATATTTAAACAGTAAATATACTTTTAAGGACTGAAAATTTGTCATTATAGTTCATTATTGAATCTAAACCCCATGAAACCACTAAATGATTAGGAAAACATTTCATTGAACATTTTCTGATCAAAATTTCCAAGTAATGTGCTTTTATGAAAATCTAGTGATGAACCATTTTGGAATTTTGTGTACCTTAGGAAATACCATTGAAAAATACTTTTGAAAATACTTTTTAAAATATCAATCTTTGTATAAATCATTAAAAATAAATTGAAAATACATATAATTTTTATAGCATAATTTTAAAAAAATGTGTCATTATATATAAGCCTTTTGTAAAATTATGTGAAGATATTTATAAAATCCTAATTTTGAATATTCAATTTACAGTATTTATTCTTTCGAAAAGTATATAAATACTTTGGAAATAATTACTCTTTTGAAAAAATTATAATTATTTTGTTTAAATAAATACAATTTTGAAATTGCTCTAAAATAAGCCATTAATTATTAAGAAAAAAAGTAACAATGATTTTTAATAAAAACTAATGGGTTCACATTATACATTAATATATGTCCTTCCCTACCAAATTTCACTAGGATTGGGTTCACTCTGCACTTCTATTTCATGTTTACAATGTCCATTTCCCAATTAATTTATAAAAACATTTTGATATTTACATACATATAAATTAAATTTTCATAGGATTTTTTATTTATAACATTACCAATAAACTAAATACATTTACTCATTCTTATAGATATATTTAAATATAAAAATATTAATGTTCTATAAAATTCACATGTCAAATTTGGTTAAACTAAAACACACGAAATTATATGTTTCATGAATAGTTATGAAAAATAATAACTGGAATCCATGTGTTCAAAATTTCATTCATCAACTCATGAAATATATTTTAATTCAAACAGTATATAAAATTCAGGTCTAATTATTTTTAAATAAGTCCTCAAATAATATTATTAGATAACCATTTTCCAAATTCAAAATTTGTATATTTTACACATAAAATATTACTGTAAATATATAATATATTCCTATAAAATATTTTAAATTATAAATTTATTTTAGCATAAAATAATGGACAATCAATAATAAAAATAAACAATTGAATGATACTTGTAAAATCAAAACAATTAATAAAAAATTGAATAATATTTTTCACCCTTGTATAATTTGAAAAATAACAAATTGTTCTAGATCATAACCTAGATTTAAGGAAAATTTTCAAACATATGAAACATTACATATTTAAAACCATATAAATATAATTATTTTTAATATATATAAATGTATATAAAAATATACCCTCATCCAAACTATAAAACTATTGAAAATTTGATAATAATCTACCTGTCATTTGAAATATAATAAGAACAAACAATAGCATGATTATATAATTCCCTCACACATAAAATAATATTCATTTTTAAAATACTATTCCGGAAATAAAAATATATTAATAATATATGGATATAATTTTAAATTCATAAAACAATTATAAAAAAATTCAATAAATGGTTAATTTTTATTTTTTTATAAAAATATATATTATACACATAAAATAATAAAATGTAACAAGAAGTAATATTCCATAATTTCATATATACACATAACTATATAAGAAAAATCTCACAAAAATGTTAAGAATAGTTTCATTGTTACCAAAAAAATGTAAAAATGGTTCCAGTAAAATCCCTCATGTAGTATAATTTATAAAAATGATATAATTTCTTCATATATTCAGTAAAAAATTAAATTTTTTACCTCCGTAATTAGAAAAAGTGATTGTAATAATTATGTATAATTGAATTCAAAATTAGTACATAAATATATTTATATATGTACATGAATAATATATTATTGAAATATTATTAACCTTAAAGTGAATAACATGGAAATAATAAATACAAATGAAACACCCTTAAAGAAACATAAATAGTAAAAACAATTAATGAAATAAATAAGACTAGAATTTGGAAGTATTTTCTAAAGAAAATTTTCTTAAAAAAATTCCCATTACATAATAAATATAAAATGAAAATTGGATTCTATCCTCCTTGTGGATTTCAGACCAAGTGGAGGTAGTAGCCTTCCACTGGCATGAGTTGTGTGACTGAACTAGTAAAAAGGCAGAGGTAGAGGATGGATAATCCTCGTGCTTATATCTTATAAGGACATGGGACTATCCTATGAATGATATATATATTTATATATATATATCTTTGTGTGTGTGTGTGTGTTAATGGGAATAATCTTCCCATGGATTCTGGGTTCAAAAAAATAACTTATTTTGTACGGAAAAAATTGATCTATTTTCATCAATTTTTAAATATTTGTATACATTTAATAAAACATCATGGAAAATGATTCATTGGTAAGGTAGTAACATTGGAGTTCTATAGGATGAGATATGAAAAAATAATAAAAAGTTAAAGAGTAATCAATCTTTTTCAGTATACATTACATAGGTTTATTCTAATCCCTATTTCATATTGTTTGATATAAATAAAACCAGATGGTTGGAATTATTTTTGTAGATGACTCGAATAATAGTTTGAGTGATTCAACTTGATTTTTTGAACTGTAAGGGATGGAGGAGACAACTGATGAAAAGATTCTCTGATGCTACTTCGGATAAGGCGTCACTGGGTCCATATTGATCTACAGTGTTGGTCAATTAATACTTGTGGGTGTGTGGTCTATTTTTCGGGGGTTTTAGATGCTGGTGAGGCATGGTTTAAAGGGTAAGAGTACAAAATCGGGCTAGAAGATGACACAAATCCATTTTACCATTTTTCTATATGTTTCATTTTTTTGAAACTATTTAAATATATATGTTGTTAATTATCTAGATGTATAAAAAAAATAAAACAAAAAACCAATATTTGATTTATATCATGTCCACATATTATAATTTTTATTTTAATGCAAATAAATTGCATTATTATTATTTTACAATTCATAATAGTTTAATCTATTTTTCATTAAATATAAAATTATTATCACTGTTATTATTTTAAATTGTTTAATTTCAGTTTATGAAGATTTTTTTTATAATTTCAGTTAGATTTCATTTAAAAACAATGTAACTAATAAATACTTTTTTAACAATGTTTTATAATAATGGGGTTAAAATTAATAATTAAATATATAATTATTCAATTAATAATATCTCAACAAAATGAGAACTAATGCATATTTTGATATTGAAAATGATAAGTGACTCAATAGTAACAAAATATATAAAATTAATGTTCATTATGACATAAAAATTGTATAAGATCCAAAATAAGTTCATCAATAAACACTTGAAAAATTATTTATATTAAATTCATATATTATATTATTTCTATAAATTTAATTTCAATGTATGATCTTTTGGGAAAAAAATTTCTTCTGTATAAAATGTTATACTTTATGTTATTTCATGAAAATAAATATTTATAGAAATAATTATATTGTAATTAGAATATTGGAATTTTATAAATGTAATATTTTTATCTTTAATTTATCAATATAATCTAAAATGATTTAGGTAATATATCGATGTTTCTATTATTTTAAAATTATGTCTGTAATAAATATAAAAAAATCAATTAAAAAAATTTAGTAGAAGTATAAATTCCTTGGATATTACATTTATCATTATTAACTAGTTTATAAAAATTATCATAAGATGATATTTTTAGATTATTCTAAAAACATATTTTTCACTAAATAGTGAAAAATTTTGATTTATAAAAAAATGTATTATCTACTCAAGTATTTATAGTGGACTATCATTTTTGAATAAATTTTAAAATTCAATTATTTCATCATGATTAAAAATATTTCAATTAATGTCAATTGAACCCACAGTATACATAAATTTAGTATAAACATTTTCTATAAATAGGTTTGAATTTTAAGGGATAATAAATCTTCTTCATATCATGTGAGGTTATTTTAAAAATTATTCTTGAAACATATAGTGATTGAATTTGAAAAAATGGATACCAAATTTTTAACCATACTTTAAAAAAATTGAAAATAGGTTGTAATTATTATTGTCCATAATGAATTGTAACCGTAGTAAATATTTATTACTTTTGTAATGTTAAATACGTTAATTATGTTTTAAAATATAGTGAAGACTCTTTAAATGCCAATCTAACACCATAAAAATTTAAATTAGACGATCCTAGTTTAACAATCCTCATATAATATTATCAGATGTTGAAATTTGTGTCCATTTGACTTTGATAATGAAATTATTATTATTCCACGTATAGAATAGACACAGAATGGAAATATATTTATTTTAGTATCTCAAATATTTTTTTATATAGATAAAATGTTCTGAATTATTTTCTTATATACGGTTCTATAAAAAATACTTTATTTTTAATAATAATTACTTTTTAATTTCTATTGACAAAATAATTTCCTAAAATTTTTAGTCAATTAGTCCATATTTCTTGTGAAAGTAATAGAAAATAAATGAAAACGATTTTAAAAACATCAAAATTAATACTATTTGCATGAATAATTTGGAAACATAATTTTTATGGTCAATAATGTAGAGTTTCTTCTTAAATATATTGTACTTTAATTCTAATCCAATATTGATTTATTTAAAGCCAAATGTGTTAATTTTTAGTACAACTGATTTAATGTTATTTTATAACAAAATATATATTATTAAATTATTTAAAAACCATAAAAACTAAAATAGGATAAAGGGGATGTTATATTGAAAATAATTTAATACACAGAAATTTTTTTTTAAATTTTTTTACCATATAAGTGAATTTATAAAACATTAGTATAAAAATCTTATTTCCAGGGTAAATGATAAAATTATTTATTGAATGGGTTAAAAAGGATATTGTTTTAAATGCCACAAAATCCAAAAAAGTATTGGATAAATTTATTTAATCCTTATCCTAAAATTTATTCTAAATTAGGTCCATTTTCCTCACTTTTATTTGAATTTTAATTTACTATATCTTAATATTTTATGTAATTATATAGGTTTTATTTTCATCCTTGAAAAACTACCACCACCTCTGCTTTCTTATCCACAAATTAATAACCAATTCTCACTTCCAATACCTACCAATGTATATTCCTAGTTTTCATACCCACATAAAAAATGTATTATTTTAATATTACCTCCATTATTTTATGGATTAAAGTTTAATCCAAATGAGGTTTCTCAAAAAATATTTATAACTCTTATTCAAGTACATTAAATTGATTTTGTTATCACAGAATATCTAAACCCATTTTATCTATCCAAAAAATGATGAATAGAATATAATAAATATACTGGTATGCTTTTATGATGTTGTAAAAATAATTTCTACCTCATTTCCATCAAATGGGAAATGAAATTTTCACTCATGAATATACGCAGACTACTGTCTCCTTATAGAGTTATGATTTTTTTCATCATAATTATTCATTATTGGTTATTATGATAAATTTAATCGCCCATTTTTTAGGAAATATCATAATTTATAAAGGGATTTCAACTATTTTACTACATGAATTGGGAGAATCATTAACCAATCCTTTGGATTTAAATCTGTATGATAAAACACTTGAAATTATTATTTTTAGATGTGGTATAATGGCCAGGAAGTGTCTCAGATGATTGGATGAATTTTAGGATATTTTATTTCAAGAAAATAACCTTCTAGGGGAAAAAAAGGGTACAAAATTTGTTTAAACCATGAGGTCACTAAGGTGAAACTATGCGGCCCTCTAAGGGGTGGTTCTCAATTAGATAGAACATGTATAGTGTGGGGAATTGACATGTAAAATGTATTAAATGAATTATAGTGGTTTGAATATGGACTATTCATGTGTATACAAATTGTGCATCTTGATCCATTATTAGTTCTACATAACATGTTGAACCACATTATTTGAATAGATTTATCCAAAAATATGAGTCCAAAAATTCTTGGTAATATCTTTCGGACCGTTTCAGCCACATGATTTGCACATAGTTTTCCAAACTATATCGAATTCTATTTCACCTATTTATTGAGGGGTTAAATGAATAATTATCCACTCCAATATTTTTTGTTTTCTGTATGATAACTTTTTTATCTATTTTTTATTTTTGAGTTAAAATTTAGAGATTTTAATTACCTAAAGTGAATGAATTTAATTAATTATTTGTCATTAAATCTCATATTTACCATTGAACATTTTTAATGAATGTTTAATGTATTAAATTAATGGAAATTAAACTATGTAATGATTATTACATGTAGTATGCATCTCTAAAATATTACTTTTCCACACAAACATATTGATGTTGTTCTTATGTTTTCTATTTTTCATCTATTGCATTGACTCATCAAAAGACAATATTTTTCCCATTAAATCAAATTGATATATTCACCCTTTTATATAAATATAGTATATAACTTGAATATATATTTCTTATCATAGGGATTTAAGTAACATCATTATAACCTATTAGGATTATTAGTGTAGATTTACATTGTGTCTTTTCTAGATGCCAGTTTTTTTATATCCTAATAATGTCATTGCATTTAAACACATGTTATTATGATATAATATTTTTCTATAATAATATTGATTATGGATTGATATCATTATTTGTGATGAATTTCTTTAAAAATAGAAATATTTTAAATAAATGAGTTTTAACAATGATGATCATGTGACTTACATCATGACTCTAATGTATATAATGAAATATGAATTTATGATTTTCTCCATAAAACATTTTATTGATCATTGTTAACATATATTCTTCATCATAAATCCTCCATATTATAATCATATCATTGATTTGTATAGGGTAATGTGCGTTTTGAAAAAACACTATACTACATTATAACAATCAAAGAGTTTTGGTTCATAATATTCTTTGGAAGAGAACATTAAATCCTCTCAAATATTATGACAAGGAATATGTCATATTTTACATTCACATTCCATATGTGTTAAAAGGAATCATATAAGTATACTTACGATTAAAATACCCTTGAAATAGTTAACTCTCTATAGGTGAACTAGTTTTGAAAGATTTTTCTCTTCACTCTATTTCTATAGTGTACTTTATATAAATCTATGTTCATCTATATGTTGATAGTACCTATATTCCTTAAAATCAATGTGTTTAAATAAATCTTGTAAATACCTTTGAAATATATTTATTTTTTCTTTCCAATGTATTATCTTTTAACCACATCATATATTAGTCATACATTTTATATTCATGACATATATCCAATTATTCTTGTATCACTGAACAATGGTTGTACTATTCGACCCAAAAAACAAAATTAATCATGATACTGGAACAATGTATCATTTTTTCCATTGGAATCATTATATTAATGTTTTGGGGAAAGACCAAATGCTCAACAAGAATTAATAAAAATGAAATAAATAAATTTTGTTTTTCTCACTGCTCAATTATGTAAAAACATTTTTATAATTCTTAGAGAACTGACCTTACCTCTATTAACATCTCATTACTAAAATAGTTATTTGATATAAGGAAACATATATTATAGATATATATTATTTAAAATAAAATAATTAAAAAATGAATCATTACTTATGTTTGATCAATATTTCTAAACTAGAAGAAACTATATTCTTCTTAAATCCAGTTCATTGCATTTAAACATCCAAAGATATATTTCATGATATGAAATGTCAATAAACTCATGTTCATTACAAATTTATTTGAAGATTTGTTGTGAATTGTCCTTTGTGTGACACCTTCTAATGGCCTCTTTCCATTTTCTACCATCTTGTTCACCATAAGAACTAGATATTAAACTCAATATCAGTTCTTATTTCATGGAAAACCATACCCATAAGGAAATAATTATTGTTCTAAATATTATTCATTTTGTTATAATAAAGGAAATTTAACTATATGATTGAAAATTATATAAGAATCAGATGTACTGAAAGATTGTGATTCAATATTCAATCATCATCCATTCATACATTTCATCACTTTCTCTTAACTACATTATTAATAATAGGACAACATGTAAAATCATCCAGAACATCATTTAATATCCATATCATTGATTAGATATTGATGATAGTATTATGATACAACCATATTATCCATAAAACATGCATCTCCTCTAATAATTATTTTACACACTTGCATCCTCAGTTAGATTAATAGGTATCGAGGACACCAATACACTGAATTTCTCATACGATAGTACTTTGAGAATGTTTTTGTACATCCCTTGGAAATTAACACTAGATAGGAAATTTAATCTTACTATTATTTATAACAATGTACTTTTGGAATTTATTTGTAATTTTAAACAAAAAATTAAAATAAAAAATATTATAGTTTTAACTTTATTACTATTTGATATTTTCAGATTATTAATTTAAATATCTCCCTCTAAATTATCAAATTCTATAGACCCATTAAAATATAATTGGAAAAATCTATCACATGATTATTCAACTGAAAGGGGACCTTGAACTTCCCCCCATATTCTACAAACTATGTCTATGCCACTATATATATAGTCTAAGTTCGACATGTTAATGGCCTACCCCATTAACTTGCAGCAATCTGTTATGTTGGGATGGGTCCAATCTCCTTCAAAAAATAATTTTCATTAATCAATGTGTTCCCTATAATGTTGAAACAAACTATCTATGGGTAATCCTTTTCATCCATAATCAGTAATTTACACCCACCACTATATTAATAAATCTACAATAGTAAGTGGCGCTTTCAAATATAGACGTTGAGATCCCCGAACAGCCATTTTTGCTAAAATATTATTGATTTGTGGAATTTAATGACTTAATATTTTCATTATGGTATTTGGTAATCTTATATTATAGAATGGAATAATATTCTATTTAACACTTTTATTATATGTGATTATTCTCAAATCATAACCTTGAATGTAAATATATAATATTCACATCACATGTTCATTTAATATTTGCATGCTTGTTTTTTGTTATACAATGTGACCGCACATTATAAATACACATATAGAAATTAGTAAACGATTCACATGCTAATATAAATTAATAATGTCATGATAATGTGTTGTTAACTATTTGTAAATCCAAAAAGTGAATAATGGATTAACTAGACACTATAGATTTCCTAATGTCAATACATGACTTGAATATGTAGAACCTGCATCTCTCATACAATTCACTTGCTTGGTTTATAGTGGCTTTCATCACAGACCATGTTTTCATGAACCCCTCCGATAATAACAATGTATACACACATGCTGGTGAGGGGAACTTGGGGTGAAATTTACGATTTCTAACTAATATGTAGACACACAATCCCATAAACAAATTAAGGAGGGATAGAAAATGAATAAATCATAAAAATTAAATAACTATAATATTCTATAAAAATAATACAATAATAAAATTTAATATATAATAACCTAAATATTCAGTGGTCATTCTCGACTCATGATCAGTCAACAAGCAATAATATTCCATAATAAAATTTATTTTTTCTAAAATTCAACTCGAGGTTCTTTTTAATTTGTTAAATTTTACTACGAAAATTTTAATTAATTTTCCATACAATACACAACACCTGATGTAAATTTTAAAAATAATACATAATTTAATTAAATTTATGTAATTTTTATAGTATTTTGTGTCTATTTGGACCAATTTTTGGTCCCTGGAAAATAAAATTAGACTTTTGAAATGTTAAATAGGTCATTTTTATCAAAAAAAACTGAATTATTCCATTTAGAAATAGGTTATCAATGTATGGGACACACACACACTCACTCACACACACACACACACATATATTGATATAAAATTATAACAAGCTTCCAACATATACATTTTCACTTATATATATATATATATTAAACAATCTTCTAGGGGAATCATTGTATAAACATTTAAGGGAATATTTTTTCTTTAATTAAACAATATTATATGAGATGCATTAAACTATCTTCCATAGGAATCATCGTCATTTTAATTAAACAAGCTTCAATATAAAGCTTTAAAAATGACTCCATGTGAACCATTATCATTTTAACTAAATTATTTGATGATAAGATTTATAGTATATTTGAAGGGAATCTTTATCTATTTTATTAAACAATATTCTATGAGAAACATTAAACTAACTTCTAAGGGGATAAATATCCAATTAATTAAAAAAGAATCTGAGGAATGCTTGAATTTTTATCATACTACAGAAATCATCTTTTGATATGTCTGGATTCTATGAAATGTACATACATAACACACTTCATAAATATATGTCCCACCAAAATCCATTAAATTAATTCATAAAATAATATTTTTATTTTTCTAAAACCTTATATTATAAACTCTTCGATCTTCGATCAAGCATGTCATTTTGATAAAAAATCGTATTGATAAACAACCATTTTCATTGGGACCAAATCAACACAATCTTTTAGAATAATAAAAAATTTAATTGAAATCATAATTTCTCAACATAAATAATTACATGTATTCTCTAATACCATTTCCAATGTACCTGGGTCATATCATAAGTGTCAAAGAAAAGGAATATTTTTTTTTCAAATTCATGATAAAAAAAGAATTCACTTAAACCATTTTCAATATTCCTAATTGGATCATGTGAAATTAAATATAAATATTAATAATAAATTAAAAATAATGTAGAAATGATAAATAGTTTATTTTTAGTCATTGGTTTGATTTACTCACTACCAATGTGTTGTGGAAATAATATTACAAACTAGAAATCCTCTAGATTATTAAAATTAACAAAAGAATTATAGGATCATAAATCAATAATTTCTAGTTGGCAGCATTGTAAATAAAATATCATTATGATGTACCTTTGATCTCTTGATAAAAGTGAGCTCCTTATAGAAAGCGGGATCGATCCAACCTTGTGCTTCCATTAGAATCCACAACTAAAAACATTAGAGGAGAGAATATGAGATCTTATCTCACCCAATTCATGAAAATTTTAGAGAATGGAATCCAAGATGAAAAAATGATAATTTATACTTAGGTTATAATTTCAAAATTATTCTTTAGCCCCTATAATGTTAAAAACTCCATTTTAGACTTTTCTTCCCATATATGACATAATAAACGTTTCTTAAATTTAACAAATATTTTATCTCTAACTAGTAACACTATGTGATATTGTGTGATAATATTTGAACCATTAAGTCAACTCATAATATGTACGAATAATTTTACAAACCCTAGACATACTATTTTTGTTTAAAAAATTATATTTATCTTTTATTCACATAGATGATAGGACAACTTATGATTAAATAGTGAAATAAATTCAATCACAATTATTCAAAACAAACTAAAATGTTCATCGAAAGATGCACATGGGACAAGTTCATCCTAAAATAATATTCATTATAATTGGTGGAACTTATCCATACACTAATTTTGTGACACTCTAGTTCCTTAACTCAATTGTAGCGAGTCCAACCCACAGAACAAGAGTGGAGTCTGAAAACCCATCATGGCCCATAAAGAGCTATGGAATGTCATAATTATGACTTATTCATATAGAGACATTTGGTGTAATATAATCTCTTTGTCTCACAATATTTTTTAGAGTAGGACTCACATATGTGTCATTGACCTTTGGTTTATTAATATAAATCTTTAACATACTGTATGAACTTACCTTCTGGTACCATGGCCAAAGATTTATGAATGTACAACCATCATGATCATCTAGGCATCAAGAGATACATCTTCCATATATCAGAATCTAAAAATTATATCTTGATCATTAAACCAATTAAATAACACCAATGATTCACTTGAAAAAACTAACTCTACATGATTTCAATGTCATGGTTTTTTCCTATCATCAATCTATGTGATCAAATGGAAAATACTGATAATTATCACATTTTCGGAGACAAATACACATGTTTGTAGATATAAACATCCAATGACACCCGAAACACGTTGTGTTTTTATTGGTATGTCTATCTTAAGGATATCACTACTAGATATCACAAAGTGAGAAATTCAATAGAAAATATATCAACACATATGATCTCCCATCACATAATAGTCACAAATAATATGTGTCTTGTCAATAAGATTTATCTAGACCACATGACATATATATTCAGTATTTCTATCATAGTATGTCAAGGTCCTCATTATAGATGGGAACTACTATAACTTTATTATACAACACATAATCTATGTACGTTATGATGTAAATAATAGATGTGGAAATATCCACACTATTATGGTATGAAAATACCCTAGTATGTTTCAAAATATATAAAAGTAATGGTAATAAAAAGTAATGTTAAATTAGGGTCTAGGGAACCCACTATTACAACATTTTTCATATGAGATAAATATAGAAATAGATATTTTGTAAATCACTAAACCTAAGAAACATTTCATTTCTCATTGAAGTTACATTTTCAATCGTTATTCATTATGCCTTGAAAATTTTTATTGTATCGTTTCTTCACTCGTAGAAAAAATAATGCAATCAATATTCAGAATAAAAAAGGGTGAATTGGTGTTGCTATTCTACCAACAGATATTCTTTCATGCATTCCCTCTAAGGAATTTCATTCTCCTTTGGTTTCCACCAAGTATAAATCCCATGATCATGGTGCCATCTTCATGCCATATAAATCCTTCATCATCTTGTAAAACACTCTCCTAGCTGAGTTGAAACTAAAATCCTTAGGTTATTCAATTTATGCATTTTCATCTAGTTCATCATTCAAAATAGACAATTGTCCCCTGGGATTACTAAAAAAATATTTGATCTATAATAGATAAAAAAAATTAAAAGTATTCAAGTCTATATATAAGAGAAAAGGATTCATTAAAATTTCCCACTTCAATTTGTGAATAATCCCTCTTCAAAAGAGTGGATATATTTTTTTCGCCATCATCATTATCAACAAATTTTTCTTGAAGACCAACTTTTCAATAATCACATTCATTTATTTAGGCCATGTAACATGTTCCCATATTTCATAATTTTCATTGTCGTTTAATTCGTCATTCATAGCCTCATCCACACTACAAAAATTGATATAAACAATGACATATTTTATCTGTTCAACAAAAAAAACTTAAAATGGTACCGTTTTTCATCCTAAAAAATAACTAATCAATGGAAACCTTTATCAACACTTTATTTGTATCACTCGTACATGGGAACCTTTTTCATTTATTATTTTAGTGATGATTATTTTATCGATTTCACCCGTGAGTCCCACAATGAATTAGTGAAAGTTTGAACACTTATTTATATAAGACTCACTTTAATTATTAAAACCAAAGCTTATTACAGTGTTGGTCTCCCTCATGAACTTCAAAAAAACATATCGTCCCACGCGTCTCCATAGGCATTGGTGCACGATGTGTTTCACGCGATCTTTATCCCATCCACAAACATGCCTTAGCCCACCCAATGATTCTCATCACCACTGTCAGGTAATAAATAACCCGATCAACCTGCCCACCTAGACTATGTACCATATTTTTTTATTTATAAAAATATTATGAGTAGGATAATATTAAAAATACAAAAACAATAATTCAAATAGAAATTTAAATTGAATACATTTTAAAAAAATTAACTAACTAATTATTACATAAATATTATGAACTATAAAATTTATATATATAAATATATGTTTTAATTATTAATTAATACTATATATTAAATATATATATATATACAATGAATAAATATAAATAATTAACCAATTTAAAACTAAAAATGAGTAATTTAAAAAAATTAAATTTTTTATTATTTAAATAATTATTAAAAAATATTAATTAAAATATAAATATATATTAATTAAAAATGTTAATAAGTTTTTTATATTAAATATAGATATATAAAATTATGAAATTTAATAATTTTAAAAATAAAATACAATTTAATAATTTAAAAAATTAATAAAATTTTTGTTGTTGAATAATTATTTATAGAAAGTAATAAATTTATTATATACATATATATTACAAATATAAAAAGAAATATATATAAAATATAACCTATAAAATGTATAAAATTTAATAATTAAAAACATTTTAATGTCTTTTTCATTTTTAATGGTTTTATACAAAAGTAGTCACTAATATAATTAAACTTTTTTCTATTGAAATATATTCTTATATATTTCATTTTATATTTAAATATCCATAATATTTCTAAAAAATATCATATAACCAAAAATATTGATATCTACATTAAATAGGTTATAAGAATATATTTAGCAAAAAAGGGTATAAAATTATAATATATGTTATTTAAAAATAATTACTAATAAAAACGCGTAATGGGAATTTATGTGAATATTATTTGATTTTTCTCTTTAACATATATTAAATGTGTGTTATATTGATTTAAAACATACATATACATAATTTATCAATTTTTATATATAACTGATAGAAACATAATATTTTTGTAAAATTTTTGAATTTTTAACATTCATTTCATTATTATATTTACTAAGATATTATATTTAATATATATTATGGTTATAATTAATAATTTTATAATTTTTATATATTTAATTTAAATATTATATTTATAACTTTTTTATAACTTTTATTTGAAAATTATTCATTTCAAATATTCATAATTAATTAATCCTCATTATTTGTTATATATATATGTGTGTGTGATTGTGTGTGTATTAAATATTTTTATTAATTAATATGTTTGTATCTTTATAAAATTTTAATATTTACTTACAATGGTTTAATGAAGTTTTTTTAATATTGATGTATTTTGTATAATTAATATGTTTTCATTGACATATTTAAATATTCAAATTTAGTTTTTTAGAATCATCTATATAATTAATTGAAATTATTAATTTTGTAATTTATTATTTTCACTATTTATTGTTTTATAAGTTTAATTTACATATTATATGAAATCATTGACTAATTTATCATAAATTAGACTTATATATATAAATAATCATTAATTTCATAGACAATAATATTTAAACAATTAATAAAATCCTATACGGAAACACATATACCAAATAAATTTAAAATTTATTGAAATATTAATATTAATTTTCTTATTTAATTTCATAAAACAATACAGTAAACATATATTGTTTTTAATAATTAAATTTTATTTTTTATTTATAATATTATTATAGTTAGTATCACAAATTCACATTTAATATTTTTTTAATGTAATAATTTTCTAATATTTATTTATACATATTTATTTTCTATGTATTAACATTTTTAATATGTATTCATCTTCATTTCAATATATTTAAATTTTAAATTTTTAAATAATTATTTTATATAATAAAAACATCATTTTTTCAATTTTATTAATTCTACTCAATTTTAATTATTCAATTTCACTCAAATTTTAACATTCATGAATATAATATTATAAAATATTTAATTATTTTTTAAATATATTTGTACAAAAATATTAATAAATAAATACACTTATATATGTATACTTTATATATTTAAAAAATTTTAAACTAAAATTATAAATAAAGATATATTTTTTTTATTATTTATATAGTTATAAAAGAATAATTTTTTTTAAATAAAACACAATATTTTTTTAAAAAATTACTATCTACTATTTCTCAAAAATTATGAGATTCTTTCGACTTCATTAAAATTAGAAAATTAATCAACCTGGTAATAATATTTAAAAATATTAAAATTTATAATATTCATAATTTAAATAAAGAAATATAAATATAAATATAAAAATTATTAAATTATTAAATTCATAGAAATATATTTATTATAATTTTATAATTAATTTAAAATATAATTATTCTGTTATAATTATATATTTATAAAAAAAATATTTCTTTGTTTATAATTTTAGTTTAATTTTTTTTCAATATATATAGTTTACATATATAAGTGTATTTATTTATTAATATTTGTGTACAAATATATGTAAATTTTTTTAAAGATTATATAATCTTACATTCATGAATGTTAAAATTTCAGTGAAATTAAATAATTAAAATTGAGTAGATTTAATAAAATTGAAAAACTGATGATTTTATTATATAAAATAATTATTAAAAAATATAAATTTTTATATATATTGAAATGAAGATGAATACATATTGAAAATATTAATATATAGTAAATAAATATGTATAAATAAATATTTAAAAAATTATTATTGAGATCCACCTCAAATCATTGATAATCATCACCCCCAGTTCTCACCTTTCCTTGAAAATTTAATCCCACAACACAATAAAATCCACCACTTTATTAACATCCACTGACAACATCCATGATTCACCATATCGGTGTACCATGAACATATTCACTACATCCTCAGGCTCCCTCCCCTTTCCTCACATTCCCAAACATCCCCACACCACACATCGGAACACCATGTAATTTATGAGTTACATAAAAAAGATAGCTTTATATATCATTCAAGTCGAAAAACATTACCATTAAATATTATATATTTATTACATTATATATTTTAAAATAAGAAATTTTCATACAATTATGATTTATTTGAGATGACTGTTTCACTATAAATTTTATAAATTTCAATATTTTTAAAGATTATTACCAGGTTGATTTGTATTCTAATTTTAATAAAGTCTAAAGATACTCTCATTATTTTTGAGAAATCGTAGATAGTAATTTTATTAAATAAACATGGTGTTTTATTTTTAGAATTTATTTTAATTATGTTGTTTTGAAATTTATTTCTATGATTATTTATTCAAATATATATATATATTTATGTATATGAAATTCAATTCTTTTAGTAAAAATCCAAAATTGAATTAATTTTTGGTTTCATACAATCAATGTCAAAGTCATGGATTACATTAAAATAATTTATATTTAAAGAAGGGATACTAGAATGGTCATATGTATTTTTGAGTTATATATATGAATTTTGGGTTCTTCTGAAAAATCATTCTTGTATTGAAAAGGTATGAATATCATAATTGTTTTCAAACAATTAAAATTCAATATAACTTTCCAACAAAAATAGTATGGACAATAATGAATAATAAGGAATGTTTCTATTGTGACATGTGGATGATTCTATTGTTGGATTTTTTAGATAATGATTGTTAAGACAAAAAATAATTCATGAATATGAATCATAATCCTAAAATTATGGATTCCAATATGTGTTTTCAACTGTATTAATATTTATATATGTTTTTTATTCCTATTTTATGTGCTCAAATCTTGAATAAATTTCAAGATATAATGTTTCAATTAAATTTACTAATCAATTAAATTTGTAGGAATATTATATTAAGGCCATGTATAATATTTTTAATAGATATCATTGTAAAAGATATTAGAGACTTTTATATTGTTTCATCTTTTTTCACTCAGTTATGATATCACATTTAATTTATCTAAATAAATATCAACATAACTTCATGGAGTGTTGAAGGTTTTTAATATGGGATATTATTTATAACAAAGAACCACTATTGAAACTATTTTTTTCCTAATTTTAATTTAAATGTTATTTTTTTATAATCCAAATAAACAAAATGAATGAATTTAAAAAAAATATTTTTTGGGATTTCATATTTTGAAATACATTTTAAATCACTCAATTCACCCCTCCCCAACTAATTTTTCTTTATGATCATGTTGCAATATGATTTCAGTTATAAAATAGTATAAAATCATAGAGAATGGGGAAAATGAATATGATTTTTTGGTCTAAGAATATTTAGGAGACATGTATATCAATTGAAAATATCATTACATTTGTATATGAATGGTGAGTAGTCATTTTTTATAAATTATAAGACATATATAAATATTTTTTAGGAATTAATTAACATAGTTTAGGAAACATTTTATTTGTAAAGAGTTAATGTATAATCAATTAATTTTTGTAATCTTTATAGTGATTCTAGCAGCATTTTCGGACATATGTTTTTTCTAATCATTAAAAATATATTACTACACATTTATAAAAGTGATAAACTTAAAAATACACAATGGGATAAATTTAAAATAATATATATATATATATATATATATATATAATTTTTTGGGCATTATAACGAATAAATAATAATGAATCAATGATTATTTATTGATTAAAATCAATAAATAAATAGAAAAAATATTAAGTGTTATATAGTCATTTAAAATTGAATTAACTACTCAATTAGATATAAATTTATGTATTGTAATTTTTGATAGGTATATTATAAAGAAAATAGTCCTTGAAAACCTGTAAATTAATGATATATACCATTAATGGTATGTAAAAACATTATGTTAATTACTATATAATGTTTAGAAAATCATCTCAAATATATAGACCTCAACCATATAATAGGTGTGTACAGTGAAATAAAACAACTAAGGAGATGGAAATTTCATAATTTTTATTGATTTTGTATAAAAATTAAGGAATTCTATAAAGTAGAGTTAATAATGTTATAAGATATGTATAACCACTGTTGTTATGACATAGTATTATAATTGTTTTAAAAAAATATGTAACATGTGTGAAAGGTAGAAGATATATAATGTTTGTGGTATATATATAATTAATAAAAAAAGAACCAGATAAATGAAAAGATATACAAATTTAACTAGGATATTTAAATATTTTTGCATAAAAAAATAAAAAATTTACTTATGATTGTAACAATACTTATGAAAATACCAAAATTATAAATTTTAGAAATGGTTGAGAAATGTATGATTGGAATAAGAAATTAAATATTCCTAGAAATGTTATGGTTAATGAACATATAAATATTAATGGAATAAATACAAGAATAATTAATAATATATATGGTAATGATGTCCAATGATATGAATATTAAGAAAACCAAACTATTAAATCATTATATTAAATGATATATAGTGATAAGTAACTTAATGTCAGTTGGTTGTAGTACAAAGAATCCTTTTGTCATTTCTATAATACATGCTCTATAATAACATAAAGGGAAATATATTAATATCAAATCCAAAATCACTTATGTATTCAATAATAGTTTCATCTATTGGTTTCATGATATTACATTCTCCATAACAATGTTTCAAACTCATTTGATTACGTGACCTAGTATGTTAGGAGGAAATAATTTTTTTAAATAATTAGAAATATATGTAATAATTAAATTGAATGAACGATACAAGAATATATATGGTAATTATTCCATCACGCAATAAATAAAATTTTTCCAACATATTTACTAGTAATGATTAAATTACTATATGTTTTTAGGTGTTTCAGTTTCTAATAAATACATATTATTATCATTTTTAACACTATATTTTATAATTATAAATTGAATAATGATTTTAAATATAGTGATTCAGTATGTAATGTGTATAAGAACATAGTAAATGTGAATAAATGAAAGGGGAAAAATTTTATACTTAAAGTGGATGTCTATCAATGGTTTGATTTCAAAATTCACTGAATGAATGATTAGGGGATGAGTGCAACTTTATAGTGTGAAAATATCCCATATGAAATTAATTTCATTATTTTTATTATGTATCATCATTTTAATCATTCTTGATAATTTTCAAATGATAACTCAGGGTCACATGAATGTTACCACTATGTTGATGCACAACTTATGCTGCCAATGAAACACCACAAGTACCACCATAAACCAGGTGATGAAATGAAGAAATATAAATGCCTCCCACATGATTGACTTCCATTATTAAAGGTTATATAAATCATCCTAGAATTAAAGTAGTTTTATCAAACACAAAATCAAATCGAGAACCTTTACTATCAACCATATTTTTACCCAAGGATGTTTATTTTCCATTATCCCTTCTGTAAAATGACATCGTGTCTAAAATCCAAACCGATAAAATTAAAATGATGGGTTCCCCTTATTTTAATTAGGTATAACATAATATATTCATTATTAATAAATTTTATATTTTTATATTTTTTTTTTCAAAATATAGATTTTAGGATCCTAAAAGGGAGAATTCAAATAAAAATGATTTCATTATAATTATATGAAAACTGAGATTGAATATGAATTTGATGAAATCATTATGTTTTTAAAAAAAATCACATGAACCTTCTAAATTCCTTTTTCTATCAGTTGTTTTTTTTATTAAATAAAAATTTGTCCTAAAGAGTTAGATGATCATTTTGTTTTTCAAGGAATATATGAATGCCTTATATATTGGACCACAGTTGGGAAAATCTAACCATGCACACATATTAGTATGAAACTACAGTTTATAGATCATTTGAGATGAATTCCAGTGTAAATCATGATGGAGGTAAAATAGAAGACATGAAAATGGTGATTTAATGTGACCTTCATGATTTTCCAAATTGGAATGAAAAGTGAAATAGTTGTTCTAATTGTTTAAAACATAAATTCTTTGACTACTTCTATTTCAATGATATATTTAGCAATTTTATAGACCCAATGAATTTTTCAATCCAAAATAATGTGGTTTTAGTAATATTATATGAATTAGATATATTATTCATAGTATCACTCTATGATATAATTATACACTTTATGGTTCACATGGGAAGATATGTTCTTCTGTGTAGTCATATCGATTACATATAGATGTCCCCATTGAAAAGTAAATTAATATTTTGAAATGGGATGTCATGAATTGATGTATAATGTGTATCATAATTATTTTTTCTATGAACTATTGATCATTATAATGTCATTTTACGTTTTTATTTGAAAAAAAAACTTCCTTATGGACATCAATAGGGTTTGATGGGGTTTGAGGATTTTTCAAAGCCCATACGATCGTATCATGGAAGAATATGTTGTTCCATAAAGTTAGTAAAAAATGTTCTTTTCATGAATCATGTTTACTTATATCCATACGGGGTGTTTTAGGGACAACAAGTGGGCCAAATGGTTTTCCCTAATTGTGTGCATATGGTCGAATGCCTGTATAAAGACTACAGAATTTTAAATGGAGAAAAAAATATGATTTTCGAATTGTTTACCTAACTGTGAAAGGTCCCTCCATGGATAGTGAAGAACATAAGTTTGGTTAACAATACAACCATCTGTGGTTCCCCTAGATCTTGGGTATAATTATTATTTTTCCATAAAATTAATATATAGTAAAACATTTATTTTCCATTCATATTTGTAGTGGATATCAAGACCCATTTCTCCCATGAGATATCCTTCCAAGCCTCAACCTATGTTCTTAGGTAAATCATACAGCTGAAAGTGAAATCAAGAGTTGGACATCACTCATAATTCCTCTCGGTATTTGATTCATTCCTTTAGATCATTTAATCATTATTCTTCCTATCTATAGAACTAATTTGGTGAAATATAATATTACATATTTCAATGGAATTCATCTGTTATTTTTTTCATCAATATCAGGGTGAGTTAGAAGCCCATAAATAGTACTTTTCTACCATTGGAATATGGTGGGTTGTCTATTCCCTTTCATTAAATGTCTAGTCATTTGTATAGTTCTTTAAAATTGTTTGATAGACATAAATTTCAATGAATTTTTCCTTTATTTATTTAATAATTTTATTAAAATAATATAAAATTTTTAGGTTTCTCACTTACCATCATGCGATAGACGAAGGTTGATAACACAAACCCGAACCACATTCAATGGGTTTTCATGTATCTACCAAGGATATACAACCTTTTTGGGTTTTTTGATTTATCAATTTCTGTAGATTTACTTAATGAACGATGTGAAATATTAGGAGACATATTATGCCTCATTTCTATGAGATTACATATTATTATAAATTATTGATGCTTAAATTGAAAACATGTAAAGGGTTTGATGGACTCCATGCTTGTGTATGAATTTGAAATGGCTTATAAAATTGGTTAGATTATAAATTTAGAAGTTAATGAATGATTCTTTATTTCCTAATGTTATCATAATGAAGAATTATGGCTTGGTATTGCACTTAGGCTACAATTGATTCCCTGGACATTTATAATACATTTATATAGATTAATTTAGATGAAAAACACATTTGTAAACCATTTATCTTGGATTACATTTGATTCCATGGACATTTCTACACATTATGAATATATTACATTGAATTAAATATAAATTCATACTCCCTAGATTAGACCATCTGGGATTGACACTTGATTACATTATATAGGTAGTGGATGATTGTTTTACCATGATTAAGATTAAGTTGTGTTTATGGTTTCTTATTTTTATTGAGTCATGATTTGATTGACAAAATCATAATTCCATTTTCCCTGTTATATATTGAACACTACTTCATATTATATTTACAAAGTTTAATTTTTATAGACAATATTTGTTGGTACATACAAAGTGTTATCTCACACCATTTTCAAGTCACAATTAGGTGACTAAACGTACTTCATGGTTGTAGGTATGGATTGCGGTATGATCCCACATTATGATGTTCTATTAATTGGGGATAGGAGTGTGGGAGAACGTGATAGAGTTTTGGCTCAATTTTTTTATCTTATGATATTTATTTATGTGTATTTTACTTTTTATATATATTTATTTTATTGGTCATATATTTATATGAACTTATTTTTTTATATATTCACGAGATATTCATCATGTTATAATTATTTTTTGTTTATCCATAATTTATAGATCATTTTAAACCATTGTGAATTATTATTATTATTATTATATCCTTATTTTATTGTTAATATTTTATGACCCTTATTAATGACTATATCCATTAGGGTATTATATCCCTATAGTATTACATTAAATATATTTCTCTTATTAAAAGTATCTGTTGTGTAGGAGGGTTTTCTTGAGGCCACGCAAACTACATGCTCATGGCACCATTTATTGGATTTTAGGTCAAGAATTTATAAATTTGTAATAATGTAAGTTTATTTTAATTCATCATGTCATTTTTGAGTATTGAACATGATATTAAAAAGGTGTTGGATTTTGGTAATGAGCTCCTCATAAGAGTAGCTAACCCATTTATTGGATCAATCCAAATCTCCTATAATGGGATATTATGTATTGGAGTGATCATGTTACAGTTGATTTGATTCCATTGTTTGCTGATTCACATGATATGTGATGTTCTTATAATTATTATTAAAGGTAAAATTTTATCCTTGAAAAAATATGGAGTTGAAAATAATCATGCATCATTTTAGGAACTAAATAAATTCACATTCCATGCATTTTCGAGGCCATATTTGATGAATTGTACAAATGAATGAGATTATTATTTATGAATTCTATGATTTAAATGTTATTTTAATATTTTTTTTATGGATGTGACTAAAAAAATAATTATTCCATAATTTCCCTACATTAACAATATAGTGTGTTCTTACATTGATTTATAAATATAGTATATGTAGTCAATTATGCAACATAAAGTCATGGGCCATTAGTCACATGGAATGAAATGTTTGATATTTCTTATTAAATAGATTCTATAGTAAAATTTATAAATTGTATGGAATAATATAAAATATAAATTTTAATCATTAAACTTTTTCGATTTAAATATTATTTTAGTGGAAATGGGAATTTAAATGATTTTGAGTTCTGATATAGAAAGTTTCCCATTAAATGGAGTTATAATTTGATCTAAAGGGGTGTTTCCTCTATAAATTACAATTGAAGTTCCATATAAATTGACCCATTACATGATAAAATTTTCTTAACAAAGACCTAACTGTAGTAGTTGTCACTATGTAGTGTCTCAAGTGTTCTTTATGATCATTCATGTTACCTACTCTCGTATATTGGAAAAGGAAGAGGCTTATATCATGGTTATAAAATGTTTTTTTACCCATACTATATTTATATTTATGATTTGTTTGTTGTTTAATATATTATTTTGTATATATTTGTAATTCATAGATATATCAAATCATGAGACCTCAAGTTAAGCTCCCTAAGGGTTGTGATAACTATTCTTCGAAGGCGATGGGCCCCAGGATGCCTATAGAACCAATATTAGTTCATCACGAGGAACTTATTGTTATCATAGATAAGGATTCATCTTCCTAGTTAGAATATGGATTCATGCAATTTATAAGGATACTTTAGAGATAAACACAACTTAATGAGACTATGAAATAGTTTACAGTTGTTTTGTAGTAGCTACATCCATGCACACTTGTGGGTGATGGTTGTCCGAAGGCTATGGAACTATGGATTAATACTATATTTTTTATCATCAATCACATCTAGACTCTTCTGAATATGAGATTCAATATCATGATGTATATTATTCATGAATCCAGTAAACATTGATATAGGACCTGAGGACACCCTTAGAGGGGTGAGGTGAATTAGTGTGTCAATATTTTCTTTTAATGATATAAATATTGTTCCTATATTGTTAGTAACACAATATTCCAATATAATGGTTTAAATATTAAATAAAATAATCGCATAAAAAATGGAAAAAAATCATTTAATGGGTTCACCAATAATGGAAAAGTCGAACGAGTATATATGGACAATGTGTTAGTCATACAAAAATATACTAGTCTTTATTAGTTGTGGAATACAAGAGTTCAGACATAGTCCCTCTGTTCCAAGAACACTAACTTTAAGATGTTTTAGGGATATCATATTTCATCCCTTATAACACTTCCGTCAACTCCCCCTGTAACGTTACGTGTTTTTAACCAGATGAAAAAATGCAGGAAATAGATTTTTTATCTTAACTAGGTAGGTCAGTTTTAAAAAATTCCATCAGAACATTTTGTTTCTAATAGTCGACGTTACATTGTTGATATAATAAAATTATTAAGTTTATTTTTTTGATATGCATGTTAGTTTTCAAAAAAAAATTGAATAACTCTCAAACGGTGCATCATACGAGAAATACGAGACCTCTATTAGGTCTGGAATGTCAGGTTTACCCTAGGTAGTGTATAACCTTGATTCATATCGGGTATTTGGTGCCCTCACGCAAGATAATTCCATATTTATTTTCAATTAATTAATTATTCTGATTTTAAAAAAATAAATACTTATTTTATCTCAAAAGATGCATCGAATGAGAAATATTACACAACCAATAGTTCTGGGTTGTGGGGTTTACCCTAGGCAGGGTATAACCTTTCCGAGCATTGGATGTTTAGTCATATCACACCTGATGATAATTTATTTATGTATTAAATATTTTATTGACAATTAGATATAATAATAATTTTATCATTAAAATTATTATTTTTTTAGAAAAAAATAAATGAAAATGCAAATCCAATGTTTATAAATCTTGTTGCATTTTAAATAATAACTATGCGATGTAATAAATGTGATATTATTAATTATTCGAATTAAATACAAATCCGCATTTGATATTAATTTTATAACCATTATCTGTTATTAATGGTTATTGTTTTAAAATATTAACGATGTCATTTATATGTTATATTAAATAATAATAATTTTAATTATTTTAGCATATTCACCAAAATCAAGGTGCGGGTCATTTATGTTTCTCTTGTCTTAATTTTTTAGAGCAACCCATGGTGCGTATCAGCGCACCTCGTCACAGGTCCCGAAAAACTATTAAAATTTATTAAATGATTATTAAGGATTTATGTAAAATATTACGGCATTCCATAGCACAAAATTCAGGTTAAACATAATTTAAATGGTTTAAAAGAAATAAAAATAATTTAAAGAGTGATGAAAACAAATAATAAAAAAGATACAGTTGGTCAAAAATTAAAAATAACTAAAATGGGGTAAACGTATTTTAATTATTTATTTCATTCATCCACCATTTTATTTTTAATTTTTTCTTTATCTCAGTTTTTTTCCATTGTATTTTCTTTCCTTTCATTTTAATTTAATTTCTCTTCTCTTCCTCTCCTCCCTCTCATGTGCGTGGCACACCCCCTCTTCCTATGTGGTGCGCACCAACATTCTCAATCTTCAGAAGAACGTCGCGCCTCTGATCATTGTTCATTATCTTTGTCATTAGTTGCATTGTGAACCTATCAGTTAGGCTTTTCTCATGCACCAGGAAACATTCGACCCCCTTCTTTATCCTTCGCGCAATTCGTCGTAGAATGATTTCACCCTATTTTTTGGGTTTTCTAAAATCTTCTATTTTCTTCCATTTGATGTTATATCAAAGCCTACAATGGATCATAAGATCACCTATGACCATAAGGCTAGGTGTCTACTCTTTTTCCATCCGTTTCATTGTGATTTATATAAATGCACTGTTGTGCCGTTAGTCGGTGCCTACCAGCTTTATGAAAATTCACCCAAATTAATTAATTAATTTCATTCTCCTAGTTGTTACAGACATACTGATCATGAATTAATTTGTTTAATTTTTGCAACAAGGTCAGACACATCTTGGGGTGTGCCGATGTGGTCAGTATAATTTCAGTTAGCCCAAACATTAAATTTATTTAATTACATGTGTTGTGCAGCCAATATTTTTTCTGTTCAATTTAATTAATTAATTTAGATTAATTATGGATCATATATTGTTGAATATTTGGTTGTTTATTGTACAGGTTTATTTTTTATTAAATAGTGTATTTATCTAAAAAATACTCACAACCAATTTTGTTGTGTTTAATTTAAATTGTTAATTTAGATTATTTATGATCTTTGGAATTACTGGATCTAGGTAGTAGGTTGGTCTAATTTATTTATTTATTTAAAAGTAAATTTATCTTCTTATGTTGATGTGGTACATTTCCTTGTTACGATTGTTATGCTAAAATATTTAATTTTCACTACATTATGCATTAGTGTACATGTTTGGTTTCATGATGGAATTACATATATTGATATCATATTTGTCACTGTGAAAACAATAAAAAATTCAGGGCTGGGAAAGGATGTGGGTCCTATATTAACGTTCACACGTAGACCCTTCATTCCAAATGGTTACCTATATGTGTCGGGGGTGTGTTCATCGCTTTTTCGGACCAAGGCTTCCCCTGGGTTTCCAATACTTAAGAGTGATATTGTTTCCAAAAGGTCCCATCATGACGGATCCATTGGCAATGTAGCTAATTCGGACTCAGATGACACTTGACCCATTTTGGCAAGATTGAGATTAACTCAGGGTAAATCCATGCCACGAGAGAAAGTTCATATTTTGAAATATTTCCTTGGACATGGTCAGTGGTGTTGGATAACAGAAGGATGTTCAGTACTGATACCTTCGGGATGGGTTTAGACTCTAACTCTCAACCTGAACATTAATAATGATGCACTACAGGTTTATAAACATGTCATTGTTAGTCTCTTGATCTTTTATATATTTTATGCTCTGTTTAAGCACACCAAGTTGAAATATGACTTAGACCCCATGTTAAAGAACAAGATTTGTGGTGTGCCTCTTTTTTATTTTACCTTACACTTCTAGACTTCATATATATTCATATGTGTATTCTACTTACAGGTACTCCATTCAGACTTCTTGCTTAGGACAAAGATGGTGATTAGGCATGGGTGCCTCTTGAAACCCATGCCGAGTTATTTATTTCATTTCAGTTAATAAAGTAAATGAAATTGTTATATAATGGAACACTACATTTTATTATTCCATGAAATGGAATGGTTTAGACACCGTTGGTGATGGCCTTCTGGGATTTTTTCTCACACCCTACTCGGGCATCATGGACATCTGAGTAGTTTATGTGATTGTAGGTATTGACAAAGGGAAGCATGATCCTTCCATGTTTTTATTGTTTCTTTCTTCTTAGTATGGAGACCAGGGTAGAGGACTAATCCTTACTTGTGATGCAGTTGTCGCACTTTGTGTCTTTTCTTTTTGTTGACAACATGATTGAGTTTCTATTTTTTGTGATTTTATTTTAGACAGACATCATGACATGACATCGCTTTGTACCATTTTTTATTTTTCATCTTCCGCATTTATTATGTATTCAGTTAGGATTATTTATTTCCTTTTTACTTTAGTTTATTCATTTATATGATTCTTCTATTTCATATTAATTGTTGTTTACTTCCACTGTGATAATACCTATTACCTATGATGGCATAATATCCCCCACATACACAATAAAAAGGCCCTCGCGGGTAGTTAGTAGCCTCTGGTATTTCGTAAAGAGGTGTAAATTTCAAGGAAATTATTTTTTTCATAAATGCTGTGGGGTTTTATGAGTACGCAGTTTCTAACAGCACCTGATTCTGAGGCACAGAGTGCCCGAAATAAATCTACGAAGTTTATCTCAGGTACGTTCAGTGAAAGAATGAGCGGGTTTTCCTAACTTTTGAACCGGTTCTCGGAATCGAAATATGAGGGAAGCGATGAGACCAAAGCGCCAGTAATTTTTTAAGAAGACCTTTTCTGGAGTTGCGTTTGCTCGGGAGGTGTTGTTAAATAAATGGGTTAACTGAAGAGTGAAATAAAATTTGTGCTACAATTTTATTTCTTTTTTATGTAATTATAACCTGTGTGTGGAAGTTGAGGTGGGACCCACTAAATCCTAAATCATCTTGATAGGATATTATTGAGGTGGGCCCCACATGATCCCCACCCCATCAATTTCATCTAACCCCTCTAAAAATCTTAATGTTGGCAACCCCCCATTTAATTTGTAACTCACCCACTCCCCCTCTTTATAGCATGTCAACTCTAACATTAAATTTATTGATTAAAGTTATTCAATGAATTTAATTATGAGTTTGGGTATTTGAAGTTTTGAAAATGCATGGCATGTGTTAATAAAATAAGGGAGGCCTTATTTTATTTAGGGGTTTTTTAATTGTGTGTGGTTTTTGGGAGAGGATACTCAATGTCTTGAGGATATTCATCTTCTTCGTTGGAGAATGCGAAGAATGCCAAGACATCGAAGAAGAACTTCGTCACCACAAGGAGAGATCGACTTGCCGTCTCTTCTCCTCTCCACAGCCAGTGTGTGATGCCTTTTTCGAAGATCAATGTTGTGCCTTCCATTGTTCATCTTCTTGCGTCAATGGAAGGGAGATGCTGATTCTTCCTCGGACGAACTCCGTCATCGCATACGCATCTTCATCTCGCGACTCTGTTTTCTGTGACGATCATCGTTCGACATATTCTTTGAAATAGGGGTTGTTTTTTCTTTCGGAATTAATTTGACGTTAATAGTCAATATTGGCCGCTTGTTATCAATTTAACGGGAGGAGGTCAGACTGCACAAACATGACTGATCCTCCTACCCCTTTTTGTTGTATTTTTAGTGGCTTGGAATGGAGGCGGCATGGTGTAACCGCACCGCGTGGAAACGAAGGAACCGCGGCAAGTGCGAGCTACGAAGAAGGAGCACTTCACCGTTGCACCATTTTGTTGAGACTGATAGACGCCGCGGATGGAGTCAGGCAGCGGCGATGGGGCGCACCACTGTCGCGTCGTGCTGGAGTATCATAAAGGGCAGCAGCCCAGGCGGGCCGCCGCAGAGGGGCATAACGTCATCGCGCCTCGCCGGTTGGACAAAGGTCGTAGCATAAAGCCACGGAGGTGCAGAGGAGGGCGGCCGAATCCACCGGCCGCCGACTCTTCAGGAAGGCGGGACCTGTGGGGGTCCCGTGGTGGCACAATGGTCGACCAACACAGCTAGGAATTCGGGAAGTCTAGGGCTCGTATCCCTCGGCGGCAGACAAGGTGGGTGCCTCCATGTGTGGGCTGCCATTTCAAAATGAGGGGGCAGCGCCCCCCCCCCCCCCCACCCCTCCCTTCCTCGCCGCTCGGTCACGGACCGATCGCCCAGCCGAGTCGGGCCGCTCGCCCTAGGTCGGGCCGCCCTTGCTGGACCGGGCCCCCCGCGCTTGGTCGGGCCGACCTCGCTGGGCCGGGCCGCCCGCGCTGGGTGGGGCCATGCCCGCTGGGCCGGGCCACGCCGATGGGTCAGGCCACATTTATGTGGGCCGGACCCAGACCCGGGCCGGGTCCCCCCCGGTTCAGGCCGACCCAGGGGGTCTTGGGTAGGGTCGGTCGTAACATAAAACCCCATAAAGTCAGACAACTACGTTCAAAGGCCCATAACATGGGCTACGGACCTCTGATCGACACACTGTCAGCTGCGATGCGATCCTTTTAACGATACAGTCATTTCAGAATATTACCCTCATGGTTTTGATGACCCTTGGGTACGACCGGCTTGGTTCGAACGCGAAACCAGTCGGGCCATCATAGCAAAAAGTCTTATAACATGAGTCTCGGACATCCGATTAACGTGTCGTTGACATAGTTGTATTCCTCTTAGTGAGACGATTCATTTTGATTACTCCTCTCGAGGTTTGGATGCAGTTGTGGTATGGTCAGGATGGTTTTAAATTAAAAACCAACTGGGCCCCTAGGACGAAAAGCCAATAACTCTCAGACAGGGCGTTCGATTGACGTGCTATCTATCGCGTTGAGTTCTTATTGATGAGACAGAACAATGGGATACATCAACTATTGACTACATGTTAGTTGATTTATCGACCCCCTTGGCTCATGGAGCGTACCCTCCTAGAACCGAGCTTGCTGTCTGCAGGAACCATAGAGCTGGCTGCGACTGCGATGACGATGACGACTGCACTGGGATCCTCCATGGGTTCGGCAGTGACGACGACTGTACTGGAATCCTCCGTGGGTTCGACGGCGATGACTACTATTCTTGTATCCTATGTGGGTCCGACAGTACTTGACTACTATTCTTGTATCCTACATGGGTCCGGTAATATTTGACTCTATAATTGTATCCTAAGTGGGTCCTACAGAGTAGACGGTCTTGTATCATTTGTGGCACCGATAGCTTAGTTGTTCTTGTATCCTATGTGGGTCTGATAGTTTAGATGAATCAGTGGATACATCTGATCATCTATATCATCTTATGAAGAAGTATACCTGTGTGAGTTGAGTCTTAATGTACAATCAATATCATTGGTATAATTGTTGTGATTTCTTATGTGGATTGGGTTGTGCTTTCCTGTGTGGAATGGGTTATGCTTTCCTGTGTGGATTGGGTTGTGAATTCTTATGATGAATGGGTTATGTTTTTCCAGTGTGGAATGGGTTGTATTTGGGGCTCGTTTACTGGAGCCGAGCTGGGATTGATGGCTTAGTTTTATGTATGGGCATATACTTACGTAGAGTGGATTGTTATTTCGTGATTATACCTAACAATTGTGGCTTATCCTTTGTGTATTCTAAGAGACCTTTGTGGGTATTGGGGTCCCTACTGTGTAACGTATACTCACCCCTACACAGGCTATGCCCGCACTACGTTGTGTTAGATGCAAAAGACGGACATCATTGATCGAGGTGAGAGCTCGTGGATCTGGACGGTATCTGGTGGTGGATCACTGGACGAGACGTACACAGAGTGGATGGATGGATCCAAGGAGCAGAGGAGACTATCTGTACCCACCCATCAGGTGGGATTTCCATAGGATGGATCTGAGTTGCTGCTTTACTTTCTGCCACTGTACTTTCTTTTCAGTTGTACTTTACTTTTAGTTGGGTTTGTATTCTAGCCCATTTACTTCCAGCACTTACCTTTGCATTCAGTTTACTTAGTGTTTACTTCATCTTGTGTACTTTGTGGTGTTTTTTACATTACAAATGCAATGCATTCCATTTTTTATCAGGATTTACGGCTTTGGTGCTAGTCACCAGCCCCTGGCCAATGGAAGGCGGGCTTGGGGTAGTCACGTCACGGGCCCCGATGACGGGTTGTGAAAATTGGTATCAGAGGAGTTCGGTTCTAACACAGAACCCAGGACTCTGATCATTCTTCTATGTGAAAAAAATAGTGTTACGGGTATTGAGTGTGGTTATCAGTCCAGGGAGTCTAGTTTTGTTGTAGAGACCGACGTATCCATAAACCAGTACCCTGACTTCTGATTTCCGACTCAATGCACGAAAACATTGATTGCATGTGTGTTTCCTGTTTTCATTGTGATTACTTGTATCAGCTCACCAGGTATACTATATTGACTGTGGCGCACCTGTCTCTTTTCAGGATGGCCCCATGAAAAAACCCATTTAGGGTTCTGAGCATTGTGCGAGACTACAGCCAACTAAGCCACGAGGCCTTAATGTAGGGCCCTATTATAGTGGAGGCACCAGTGGTACCTCTACCCGCTGAGCCCCCGATGCCACCAGCCCCGACCACTGAGATTGCACGTCTCCTTAGTGCACGACACGAGTGTCTGCGTCAGAGACCGCCTAGGTTCAATGGGGAGATGGACCCTCAGGTAGCCGAGAATTGGCTGGACGTTGTAGTATAAATTTTCAGGATAGTAGGGACACCAGCTGACCTCATGGTGATCCTAGCAGCGAGTCTCCTACCGCAGAAGCTGGAAGATGGTGGATCCAAATGATCTAGGTGCACGACGAGGCATCTTTACTTTTGATAGACTTCGATAGCCTCTTCCGCTCCGAGTTCGTTTCAGCCACCCTCCGTGTAGTGTGCATTCAGGAGCTACTACAACTGTGGCAGGGAAGCATGACGGTAGCCCAGTACTCGGCGAGATTTACAGATCTCTCTCACTATTCGATGGAAATGGTACGGGACCCATTATTCCTATCATGGACCTTCGAGAAAGGACAGAGGCATGAGATCAGGTCGTCGATGATCTCCCTCAGTATTCCGACGTAGGCAGGAGTACTAGAGTGAGCCCTTATTTTGGAGAGCTTTCATGCTAATCCTACCCCAGTACCGAGACCTACCCTAGGGAGGCACGTAGCAGAGTCTTCTGCAGCTGGAAGTCGATGGATTTCACATGGGTACAAGCGGAACAGACCATCAGGAGGACGACCTCAAGACACTGACTCAGAGGTATGAGGCACGCGGCGCAGAGCTAGCCTTACGAGGAGCAGACAGTGCTATGCATGCGGCGGGCAGGGTAACTTGGCACGAGACTGCCAGACCTGCCATGCAGATGAGCAGTAGGTGGTAGAGGGACCTCCCAGGCAGAGGTTCAACCGTGGAGGTCCGCAGGGAGTAAGCAGGCGGGGAAGAGGAGCCGGCCGAGTAGTGAGTGGTGGGCGACGCTTTTATGCCCTACCACCACCACCACCAGGAATACCACCCCGACTGTAGGGAACGGGTGGATAGGGAAGATCTTAGCTTCAGACAGATGAGGCCTATGGCCATGGAGCTCCAGGAACAAATGGACATTAGTAGGACTAGCGCCAAACATGGAGACATTGTTAATGTTGATTCTAGATTTGTTGATGTTTTGTTTCTGGATGCTTTTTGTTTTTGTACCTTGAGTTGTACTAATAAAAGACACTTGTTCTTGTGTTGTTTTCTTCCCTGCCCATTCTTATGTAGTTGATACTAAGAGGTTTTGGATAAAATCATTGACATGATCCTCAATTTCAATATTCCTACTAGAGGAGACCTAGTGACCACACACTACTACTGACAGTGTGAGTCGACCCTTGGAGGTGAGAGTAACGGTTGGATCTCTTGGTAGAAGCGTCGAGGCCTTACGATGTCATCCATGGCATAAAAAAGTACCATTAATGTCATGATTGACTGTATTAGGCAAAATACGTGGTTTGTATAGGGGATGAGACCAGATTTCTCTTGTCGCGGAGGAGGAATCTCATCATCTCTTGTAGATCATAGACAAAGAAGGGTAGAGTTGAGTTCATACATATAGCTAGTCTCACCCATTGTTTGTCGATCGAATATTTTATGGTTCTCACCAACTCTAATGTATTTGGTGTGTCTTTTCTCAAAAGGTCCTGAACCTGAGATAGCGGTGATGGCACAAGTTCCTCCAAGACTATGACTTTGAGATAGTCTATTCTTTTGGGAAGGGGTATGTAGTAGCCGATGCTCTCAATAGTAGGACAGGATTTCAGCTACATGGAGAGGTGACAAAGCAACTAGCCATGTTGTAGATATCCTTCATGGATAGAGATGGGTCATACTTTTTTATATTGGCTCACAGTCACTCCACCACTTCTTCAGTAGGTCAGAGAGGTACATCATGGGATGATGATTGTGAGACGCGACGTGAACATATTTCCTTAGGACATGAACCTGAAGGATTCTCTATAAGAGAAGAGCACTTCGTCGTTTTCATAGGACGTACAATGGAACCAGCTACTTTATAGGAGGATGTACTGATAGAGTTTCACACATCCTCTTTAGCAGTACATCCAGGAGTGGATAATATGTAATAGGACTCCACATACTTCCAGAGGTCATGAATCCATTTGGGTGATTGTCGACGGACTCACCAAGTCGGCGCACTCCTTACCCATTAGAGAGCCAGGCTGAGTGGAGTGGTTGGGACGCCTCTACGTTCAGGAGATTGTACAGATTCATGGTGTGACATCATCTATCATCTCTGATCGAGATGCTCACATTACTTACAGTCAATAGAAGGGGTTGCAGGAGGTATTCGGGATGTAGCTACCCCTAAACACCACCTTTCGCCATCAGATGGATGGACAGATGGAGAGGACCATTCAGACTCTCAAGGACATGCTTCGTGCATGTGTCCTCAACTTTGGTCGCGGCTGGAAGGATCACATTCCCTTGGAGGAGTTTGCGTACAACAATACCTACCACTCCACCATCAGGATGGCACCATATGAGCCATCATAAGGATGACCTTTCAGGTCACCTCTATGCTGGACAGACCCTGGGGAGTCAGCACTTGTGGGACCAGAGATGGTACAGGCCATGACAGAGAAGGTTCATGTCATCCAGTAGTGGATGAGGAAAGATCAGAGCCAATAGAAGTCTTTTGCTGACAGGATGAAGAGACCATTGGATTTCGAGGATGGCGACCACGTTTTCTTATGGGTCTCACCTCGACCAGGGTTACGGAGATTTGGCTAGGTTTTCAAGTTATCTCCATGCATCATCAGACCATTCCAGGTTCTTAGTAGGATAGGCGAGGTGGCTTATCGCCTGGCTCTACCACCTCAATTGCACTGGGTGCACGACATATTTCACGTATATCTGTTGAGGAGATACGTGTACGAGCCGCCGTATAACATCAATGATTGGGTGACCATTGAAGAAGTCCTATCGGAGATCGAGGATTGACAAGAGCAGGTCCTACGGGGGCAGTCAATTCCTCTAGTGTGCATCAGGTGGAAGCACGGGAACCTCCAGGAGAGCACGTGGGAGCAGGAGGCTCAGATGCCTGCTCAATATCCCCATTTGTTTCCCTAGTTTGTGATGTATCTTTACGGGGACGTAATGACCTTAGGTGGGAGTAATGTAAAGACAAGTAAATTTCAAGGAAATTTTTTTCTCTTGAATTCTTAGGGATTTTACTAGTACGTAGTTTCTGACAGAACCAGATTCTGAGGCCCTGAGTGCCTGTAATCAATTTCTGAAGTTAAGCTCTGGTATGTTCAGTGACCGGACGAGCGAGCTTTCCTATCTTTTGAACCGGTGCTCAGAATCGAAATACGAGGGCACTGATGAAACCACAGTTCCAGTAATTACTTAAGAAGGCATTTTCTAGTGTTGCATTTTCTCAGGAAGTGTTGTTAAATAAATGGGTTAACTGAAGAGTGAAATAAAATTTGCACTACTATTTTATTTCTATTATAAGTAATTATAACCTATGTGTGGAAGTTGATGTGGGACCCACTAAATCCTAAATCCTCTTGATAGGATATTACTGAGGTGGGCCCTGCACGAGCCCCACCCCATCAATTTCCTCTAACCCCTCTAACCATCTTAATGTTGGAACCCCCCCCCATTTAATTTGTAACTCACCCACTCCCCCTCTTTATTGCATGTCAACTCTCACATTAAATTTATTGATTAAAGTTATTCAGTGAATTTAATTTTGAGTTTGAGTTTTTGATGTTTTGAAAATGCATGGCATGTGTCAATAAAATAAGGGAGGCCTTATTTTATTTAGGTTTTGTTTAGTTGTGTCAGTTTTTTGGGAGAGGATACTCAATGTCTTGAGGATCTTCATCTTCATCATTGGAGAACACAACGAATGCCAAGACTTCGACGAAGAACGTCATCACTGCAAGGAGAGATCAACGTGTTGTCTCTTCTCCTCTCTTCAACAAGTGTGTGACATCTTTCCCGAAGAATGGCGCTGCGCCTTCCATCGTTCTTCTTATTGGGTCAAAGGAATGGAGATGCCTATTCTTCCTCGAACGAACTCCGTCATCGCATACGGAGCTTCACCTCGTGACGCTATTTTCCGCGACGATCATTGTTCAACATCTTCTTAGAAGTTGGGTTTGTTTTTACGTTCGTAATTAATTTGACATTCATCGTTAATATTGGTAGCCAATTGTCAATTTAATGGGAGGAGGTCAGACTGCACAAACACAGCCTATCCTCCTCCCCCTTTGTTGTTGTATTTTTCGTGGCTTGGAACGGAGGCGGCATGGTGTAACGACACCGTGCGGAAATGAAGGAATCGCGGCCTGTGTGGGCCGCGACGAAAGAGAACGACACTATCTCGCCATGACGGTGAGACCGAAAGAGTCCGCAGCTGGAGTCGGGTAGAGGCGGAGGGGAGCGGCGCCATTGCACCGCGTCAGAGCATCATTGAGGGTCGCGGCCAGGGCGTGCTGCTGCGGAGGGGCGCGGTGCAATCGCGCCGTGCCGGTCAGACAAAGGTCGTGGTAGTGCAAAGGGGGGAGGCCAGATCTACCAGATACTGGCACTCCAGGATGTCGGGACCCACGGGGGTCCCACGGCGGCACACTAGCTAGCTAACATGGCCTGGCGTTCGAGAAGTCCGGGGGTCGTAACCCCCAGTGATAGACAAGGCGGGCCCTTCCACGTGGGGGCCTTTATTTCAAAATGACGGGGCAGCGTCCCCACCCCCATTCCGCACCTCTCGGTCATGGACCAAGCACACAGTCGAGTCTGGCAGCTCATGCTAGGCCGGGCCGCCCTCGATGGGATGGGCTGCCCGTGCTGGGTCGGGCCTCCCGCACTGGGCCGGGCCGCCTGCACTAGGTCGGGCCACACCCGCCGGGATGGGACGCGCTGCTGGGTTGGGCCGCACCCAGGTGGGTCGGAACCGGACCCGGGCTAGTTCAACCTGGTTCAGGCCGACACAGGGGGTCTTGGGCCGGGTCGGTCCGGGCCCAAAACCCCCCTCACGTTGGACAAAAACGTTCAATGGCCCATAACATGGGCTACAGACCTCTGATCAACACACCGTCCATTGCGATCCAATCCTTGGATCGAGACGGCCATTTCATTATATTACACTAAAATTTTCGAAGAACCTTGAGTATGACTGGGTTGGTTCGAACACGAAACCAATCAGGCCCTTGGTGCAGAAACACTTATAACATGATCCCCGAACATCCGATTGACGTGGCACCAACTTTGTTGGATTCCTCTTAGTGAGACGGTTCTTTTGGCTTACTATTCTCAAGATTTGGATGCAGTTGGAGTATGGTTAGGTTTGTTTTAGCTTAAAAATGAACTGGGCCCCTTGGATGAAAAAGCCAATAACTCTCAGACCGGGTGTCTGATTGAAGCGTCGTCTATTGCATTGAGTTCCTATAGATGAGACGGAACATTGGGATACATAAACTCTGGACTACATGTCAGTTGATGTATCAACCCCATTGGCTCTTGGAGCGGACCCTCCCAGTACTGAGCTTGCTGTGTGCAGGAACCCTAGAGCTAGTTGTGACTGCGATGACGACGATGACTTCATGGGATCCTACATGGGTTCGACAACGACGACGATCGTACTAGAATCTTTTGTGGGTTTGACGGTGATGACTACTATTATTGTATCCTATGTGGGTCCGGCAGTACTTGACTACTGTTCTTGTATCCTACGTGGGTCCATGATTATTTGACTCTGTACTTGTATCCTATGTGGGTCCGGCAGAGTAGCTGGTCTTGTGTCCTTTGTGGGTCTGACAGCTTAGCTCGTCTTGTATCCTATGTGGGTTTGACAACTTAGATGAATTAGTGGTTACATCTGACCATTTCTATCATTTTACTATGTAGTATAACTATGTGAGATGAGTTTTAACGTACAATCAATATCCTCGATATTATTGTTGTGCTTTCCTGTGAGGATTGGGTTGTGCTTTCCTGTGTGTATTGGGTTTTTCTTTCCTATGTGGATTGGTTTATGAATTCCTATGTTGAATCGGTTATGTTTTTTTTGTGGACTGGGTATTATTTGGGGCTCGTGTGCTGGAGACGAGTTGGAATTGATGAATTAGGTATATGTATGGGCATATACGTAAGTAGATGTGATTGTTACTTCGTGATTGTACCTTACCTTTGTGGCTTATCCTTCGTGGATTCTGAGAGAACTTCAGGGGTCTCAGGGTCCCTACTGAGTAGTGTGTACTTACCCTTTCATGGGCTATGCCTGAAATACGTTGTGTTGGATGCAGATGACGGACATCGCTGATCGAGGTGGGAGCTTGTTTAGATGGACGGTACCTGGAGGTGGATCACTGGACGAGATGTATACGGAGTGGACGGATAGAGCTGAGGAGTAGAGGAGACTATTTGTACCCACCCTTCAGGTGGGATTTCCAGAGGACAGGTTAGAGTTGCTGCTTTACTTTTCTACTGCTGTACTTTCTTTTCATTTGTACTTTACTTTCAGTTGGGTTTGTATTTTGGTCCATTTACTTCCAGCACTTACCTTTGTATTCAGTTTATTTAGTGTTTACTTCATCTTGTGAACTCGGTGATGTATGTTTACTTTATAATGGAAATGCCTTCCCTTTTTATAGGGATTTATGCCTTTGGTGCTAGTTTCCAGCCCCTGGCCTATGGAAGGCGGGCTTGGGGTAGTCATGGCACAGGCCCCAAGGACAGGTTCTGACACCTTTGGGGAGAAACGCTTGAGGTAATTTGATGTACCGGTCCGACCAACCTCCTAGTGGTGAGCCAGCTCAGGAAGTTACAATGTGGTATTAGAGGTGGTATTTTTTTCCCTTTGTCAGACTATTTTGGGTTGGTAGACATGAGTCGAGGAATGTGTCCACTCTTGGTTAAGAGCCATGCTTGGGACTTATCACCCCATGTACGGGAAATGATCAAGTGGTTAGTGTTGGGATTGTTTATACGGGCTATTCGATTTTACAATTAATATAATTTAACCTTGATTGATGGTTTAATTTCTTTTTCTTATGAATTAATAGAATTTAGGATATTTTTTGTGGCATGTTGTGGTAAGGATGAAGCATTGCATGCATCATAATAGGCATATAGGAATTCACATTCCATGCACAGTTCCATGCCACATAGTTTCATTTTATATTGCCTCTTGATTCAAAAATTTTTCCTTGAAAATATTACATGTCTTGTAATTATTAAGCATGCCTTTTAGATACCATGTTTTGGTTATCTATTTAGCATGCTAGCCCATTTCCATGCTTGCAGTTTAATACCATGTTTTCCTTGTATCATGATTTTCTTCCTATTAGCATGTCTCTATGATTAAAAATTTATGCATATGTTATTACAACATGTCTCTCTTCATTAGTTCCTTATAGTGGCTTGTTATTTTTTTGTATCTGATTGGTTGGTTTGATAAAATTTATTTCTTGTCTTAAAATGTGAGCCAAATCCCACAAACAATAAAGTGTATAGTAACTTATTTGGTTGATAGCCACCCATATATCTTGGACGATATGTATTTCAGCATTATATTATTTCAAATGAGTTGGTTAACTACTGAAAGGCACATCTAGGACCAAGTAGGTTAGTTGGTCCATGTTCCATTTGAGAAAACCTGGTATGTTTGGTGTGACTCTTAATAATTAAACAACAGTTTTTGGCCGACATTATAAGGAACCCAGGTCGGTTTAGTGGGACCCCTATAGGTTTCCTTATTTTCATAAAAGTAATTTATGTGATAAACTTTCTAATTTAGGACATGATTTTAATTAATGAAAAATGTTTTAAAATGGAGTTTTACAAAGCATTCCTATTTATCCCTTGAGGGTTAGTTAAGATCAAATATGTTTTGTTTTGTTTTAAAAAATGGTACTTGATGTTTTGATTAAATCTTTAGATGATTAATGATTAAATGTGATTAAATATAACAGTCACAGATAAGGAACCTATAGTGGTGTCCTAAATTTAAGACCCTGGTATATTGGTAGTTTGGGTTTCTCATTGAGTTGCTTTGGAACAGAACCATTCACATGACATTGTCCCTAGTCGGAGAACCTTTCATTAAATGATACCCTTGTTCGGATGGGTGGTCATGTTTCCCTTCACTTTTGATTCGGGCTCGAGCATCGATAAATACTCATTTTCATCAGGTTAGGCATGCTTTTGGAATGGCCAGTTTTTTTTAGGTTGTTCCACCCACTCTTTTCCACGTGGATGGATGGTTCAATACGCCTTCCTCCAAGTGAAATTTCAACTTTCTTCTGTATCACCCCATGGTAGTCTGAGTTCACATACACAGTGTTGTAGAGTTCATAATGTTGTGAAGAACCGGTTGAGTTCAGTGTAATTGTGAAGTATTGCGATGTTGAATACGTTTCAGGCTATCTAGGTAGTACAATGACTTCTATGTTAAATAAATCATGTTTTTCCCAAGGCTCAGGATGACTTCTGGAGACTCGGGTGTTTTTACATGCCGGTCAGTTTAGTTAAGTTCTCATGCATTTCTTTAAATGTCTTCCTTATGGTAATCACCAAATCCTCTTAGTGTACTCTTCTATAAGTGACAAGCATGTCACATATCTTTCCTTCGCCCTTGATGAACTAATAGAGAAACGGTCATACGCCATGCTAATGCTTTAAAAGATGTTGGGCTTGATTAGGGTGGAATAATCAGTGTTTTATGTTGATGTGCCAGTCTTATCAATGCTTGTTTTGTCTTTAGTGACCTTTGTATTTCTGTGTGGGAATTCCTACAAACTATTCTACCCCAACAGTTTCATCTAACTTGACTTATAGGATGATGTTGCTCTAGCTTCATTCAATGTTTTGATATGGGCATCTTTCACTTGTACCATTGTCTCACTCATAAACATATATTATGAACTACCCTATGTTAGTTCCATTCACTCCTGTTGTGCCAATCCAAGGTTACCCTAGACTTATTTTTGAGCTCGGTGATGCCTAAAAAAAGGTCACTAGAGGTTAGGTATGAACGTTAGTGGATGTTTTTAGGGTAAATGTGAGATACATTTGAAGAAGATGTCATAGTTTAGCCTATAAACACCTGTTATCTAAGCTGAGAACCTTCTTAAATGGTCGGCCGAAGTGTCTTGACTTGTTCTCTCTCTTGATCAACACAGCGGTTAGTGAATAAATTGTTTCTAACACGTCATCAGGTGAGACAAGTATGGTTGTGTTCAACGAGGGCTTTTTATAAAAATATGGCCCCACATGGGGTTTATGGGAGATAGGGAATCGACCGTTTTATCCATTTTGAAAATCAAGTGAGAAGCATCACTAGAACGCTTATGGGTGTGTCTTGTAAAACATTCTGAAGGAGGAAGGTGTCGTGACATGGAATTTGCCAACTTCTAACTTTAAAACCTAATGTGGGAAGTAACATTAACTAAATGTTTCATGAGATGATGACATGTTTGTGTCTCTAGCTAAACGATTTTGAATAAGTACTGTCATGGTGTATTAGTTGGAAAATAATCATTGGATCAGATCTTAATGGCTTATGTGCCACTTTTCTAACCAATTTTTGAACATGCGTTGAGTATTTGAAAACCATTTTTATGACACTTCATGACCCTATAGATCATGTGAGAGTTACATTGTTTTTGAAGGCTTCTCGGGGATGGGAAATTCTTAGGTGGAACAGTTTTAATGTTCCGTGTTTTGTACTGGATAAAAAACAAAAGAAATAAAATTTTCTAGTTAACCAGGAAGGAAAATTTTAAAACTAAGCGTCTGAACATTTTTTTCTGATAATCGACACTGTGGCGTTGAAAGAATAAAAAATTAATGTTTATTTTATTCATACACGTGTTTTTTGTCTTTAAAAAAAATAAATAACTCTCAAATGGTGGGTCGTACAAGAAATATGAGACCATAGTTAGTTCCAGAATGTCGAGTTTACCCAAGGCAGGGTATAACCTTGATTAGCATAGGGTGTCTGGAACCCCCGCACATGATAATTTCATCATCATTTTTAATTATTTAATTATTCTGTTTTTTAATTATTAAATAATTATTTTCTCTCAGACAGTGCGTCGAATTAGAAATCTAACACCACCAATGGTTTTGGGACATGGGTTTCAACCTAGGCTGGGTATAACCTTTACGAGCGTTGGATGTTTAGTCATATTGCATCCGAAGATAATTTATTTCTGTTTTAAATATTTTATTTGAAAAATAGTCATATTAATAATTTTCTTAATAATTTTATTATTTCATTTGAAAAAAATAAATGAAAATGCACATCCACAATTAATAAATCATGTTGCAGAATAATATCAACTACCACATGTAATAAATGTAGTGTTATTAATTATTCGAATTAAATTAAAACCCACAATCAATATAAATTTAATAACAGTTATCTTTTTTAATTGATATTATTTTAAAATATAAATGGCATCATTGATGAGAATTATTAAATAATAATAATTTTATTTATTTTATTTTATTTACTTAAATCAAGGTGTGGGCCATTTATGTTTCATTTGTCCTAATTTTTATAGTGACCCAGGGCACATGTCAGCGCCCCTCGTCACAGGTCCCGGAATGCTTTTAAAACTTATTAAATGATTATTTATTATATATGTAAAATATCACATCATTCCATAGCGCAATGTTCTGGTTAAAAATAATTAAAAATGTTTAAAGAAAATTAATATAATTTAAAGAATGATAAAAATTACTAATAAAATAGATACAGTTGAAAAAATAATAATAAAATGGGATAAACCCATATTAATTATTTATTTCATTCTTCCATCATTTTATTTTTATGATTTTATTTATCTTTTTTGTTTCCTTTTTATTTTAAATCCTTTAATTTTTATATCTTTTCTCCTCTCTTCCACTCCTCCATCTAATGTGCGTGGCGCACCCCCACTCCCTATGTGATGTGCATCACCTTGCCCCCTCTAAGGAAGATTGTCGCCCCTCCAATTCTTCGTTCATTTTCTTCACCATCGGGTGCTCTATGATCCTCTCAGTAAGGCTTATCCCACAAACCATGAATAGTACAACCTCTTTCTCTATCCTATGCGCAGTTCATCACAAAATGATTTTACCATATTTTGGGATTCTTCTAAAATCGTCAGTTTTCTTCTGTTTTAGGTCAAATAAAAACATACAGCAGATCATAAGATCACATATGACCATAAGGTAGGGTGACTATTCTGTTTCCCTCTATTTCGTGGCAATTTATAAATACACACCATTGTGTCGTTAGTCGGTGCCAACCAGCTTTGTTAAAATTCACACAAATTCATTAATTAATTTGTTTAACCTAGTTGTTGCATCGGAAATGATCATGAATTATATTGTTTAATTTGTGAAAATAGACTTAGATAGCACTTGAGGTATGCTGACATGGTCATTATAATTTCCATTATACCAAACATTTAATTTATTTAATTGCATGTGTTGCACAGCCTGTTTTTTGTTGTTTTTGATTTAAATAATTAATTTAAATTAATTATGAATCTTGAATAGTTGAATCTTAGGTAGTTGGTTGAGCATGTTTATTTATTATTAAAGATTGTATTTATCTACCTATTTTGCACAAACTATTTTGTTGGGTTTAAATTAAATAATTAATTTAGATTAATTATGAACTTTAAAATTGTCGGATCATTGATGTTGTTTGGTCAAATTTAATTATTTATTTAAAAGTGCATTTATCAACTTATGTTGAAGCGGTACATTGCCTTGTTATGACTGCTATGCTAAAATATTTAATTTTCACTATGTGATGCCTGAGTGTACCTCTTTGGATTCAAGATGCAACTACATATGTTGATATCATATTTGCTGCTATGAAAACACTAATTAAATTCAGTGAGGGAAAGGATGTGGGTCCCATATTAATGTTCACACTAAGTCCCTTCTTCCTAATGTTTACCTCTATGTGACGGGGGAAGTGTTCTTGGATTTGTTGGACTGAGACTTCATCGGGATTTCCAATACTTATGAGTGAAATGGGTTCCAAAAGGTCTCATCGGGACGGATCTGTTGGCAATGTGGCTAAACCAGACTCAGAAGACACTTGACCCCTTTTTGTGAGATCAGGACTAACTCAGGGTACAACCATGCCACAAGCGATATTTGGCCTTTTGAAATATTTCCTTGGATGGGCTCTGGGGTATTGGATAATAGAAGGATGGTCCATAGTGATACATTCTGGATGGGCTCAGACTCCAACTCTCATATTGAACTTTAATAATGATGCACAGAAGGTTTATATTAATGTTGTTTTTAGTCTCCTAAGATTTGAGATATGTTATGGTATGTTGAACCACACCTCTTTGACACAAGACATATACCTCATGTTAAAGCACATTATTGGGGGTATGACTCTTCTTTGTTTTACCATAATCATCCAGAATTCATATGAATGCATATGTGTATTTTACTTATAGGTACTCTTTTCAGACTTTCGGCTTATGCCAAAATAGAAGATTAGGCACGAGTGCTGCTTGGAACTCGGGCAGAGATATTTATTTAATTGCACTTAATAAATTATATTCAATTGTTATATAATGGAACACTGATGTTATTGATGCATGAAATGGAAAGGATTATACATTGTGGGTGATAGCTTACTGGTATTTTATCTCATAGCCTCCTCAAGCATCGTTGACACCCGAGTAGATAATATATTTGTAGGTTTTGACAAAGGGAAGTGTGCTGCTTCAAATTCTTGATTCTTTCTTTCTACTTAGGATGGAGACCAGGGTAGAGGTCTGAGCCTTGCTTGTGATTCATTTTTCTCACTTTGTGTCTTTTCTTTTTGTCGAGAGTATGCCTGAGTTTTTTATTTTCTATTCTTTTAGTTTAGACAGACATCATGACATGATATAATTTTGTACTAGCTTTTATTTTCCATCTTTTTCCTTTATTATGTATTCTATTAGGATTATTTATTTCCTTTTTTGGTAGTTTATTGACCTATATATTTCCGCAATTTATTATTAATTGTTTTTTACTTCCACTGTGATAATACTTATTAACTTTGAAGGAATAGTCTCCACCACAGACATGATAAAAAGTCCCTCTCTACTAGTCAACAACCTCTGGAGTTTAGGGATATTCACATGAGGTCATGTGACGTACCGGTCCGGCCACCGTCTTAGTGGTGAGCCGGGTCGGGGTGTTACAAATTGGTATCAGAGGTGGTATTTTTTTCTTTAGTCTTACTATTTTGTGATGGTAGACATGAGACTGGGAATGTGTCTTCACTTGGTTAATATTCATGCAAGGGACTAATCACCCACGTTTGGGAAATGACCATGTGGCCATGGTTGGGATTCTTGATTCATTCTTTTCGATGTTACAATTGATATGATTTAACCTTGAGTGATTAGTGAAATTTCTGCTGCTTATGAATTTATGGAATTTATGATATTTTTCCTTGGCCTGTTATGGTATGGTTAAAGCATTTCATGCATCAGAATTGTCACATAAGTATTCACATGCAATGCATAGTGCCATGACACATTGTTTCATTTTAGGTTTCCTCTTGATTCAAATTTTTTTTCTTGAATATATTCCATGTCTTGTAATTATTTATCATTGATTTTAGATACCATGTATCGGTGATATATTTATCACACTAGCCTATTTCTATGCTTCCTGTTTAATACCATATTTTCTTTGTATAATTCTTTTGTGACTATTAACGAGTATCTATGATTAAAATTTGATTCATCATTTATTACAACATGTATCTCTATGTTATCTCCTTATAGTGAGCTGATAGTTTTTTTATGTAATTGGTTGCTTTGAGAAAAATTATTGCTTGCCTTTGAATGGGATCCAAATCCCATAATCAATAAAGTGTACAGTCACTTATTTGGTTGATATCCACCCATATATATATGTTGATATGTATTTGAGAAAGTTATAATTTCAAACGAGTTGGTTAACTACCAAAAGGCACAACAAGGACCAAGTTGGTTAGTTGGTCCATGTTCCTTATGAGATAACACGATATGGGTTTTGTGACTCTTAATAATTAAACAACTCTGTTTGGGTTGCATTATAATGAACCTAGGTCAGATTAGTGGCACCCCTGTAGGTCACCTTATCTGTCTAAAAATAATTCATGTGATAGGCTTCCAAATTACGGACATGATTTTAATTAATGTAAAATGTTTTAAAATGTAGTTTTATAAAGCATTCCTATTTTTTCTCTTGAGGAATTGGTTTAGATCAAATTCCTTGTGTTTTGTTTTGAAAAATGGTACTCTATGCTTTAATAAAATCATCTGATGATTAAATATTAAATGTGATTACATATAAAGGGCTCAGATGTGGAACATATAGTGATTTCCTCTGTTTAAGACCTGGGTATATGCATAGTCTGGTTTTCTCTTTTAGTTACATCAGAATAGAACCATTCACATGTCATTGTCCCTGGTCGAACCACCGTGCTTAAAATAACACCTTTGATCCGATGGCTGGTCATGTTTTCCATGATTTTTTTTGGATTGAGCTTCAGGAAATGCTCATTTTCATCAGGTTAGGAATGCCTTAGGAATGGTTTGTTTCTATGTAGGTTGTTCAACCTTCTCTTATCCACAGTGATGGATGATTCAATATGTCGTCCTCCAAGTTAAAATTCATCGTGCTTCTGTATCACCCACGGGTAGTATTCCTTCAAGTATGCGGTGTTGTAGAGCTCTTAATTTTGTGATGAACCGGTTGAGTTGGGTGGAATTTTCATGTCTTGTGATGTTAAATATGTGTCGGTCCATCTCTATAGTACAATGAATTTTGTGATAAATAAATCATGTTCATCCCAAGGCTCAGGATGACTTCCAGAGACTCGGGTGTTTTTACACGTCGGTCAGTTTAGTTATGTTCTCATGCCTTTGTTTAAACGTCTTCTTTATGGTAATATCCAAGTCCACTTAGTGTAATCTTCCTTACATGATGATAATATCCCACATATTGCCTTCGTCCTTGATGCACTAGGAGAGCATCAGTCGTACGCCATTCTAAATCATTAAATGTTGATATGGTTGTTTAGGGTGGTTTTTTCAGTGTTTCACATTGATGTGTCATTCTTATCAAGGCTTGTTTAGTCTTGAGTGACCTTTTGATTTCTGTGGGTGAATTCCGGACGAACTCGTCTACCTCAACCGTTTTCTCTAACTTTACTGCTAGGAAGATGCTGCTCTGGCATCGGTCAATGTTTTGATATTGGTATCTTTACCTTGTACTAATGTCTCACTCATAAACATGGAGTATAGACTACCCTGTGTTAGTTCCTTTCACTCTTTTTGTGTCAATCCAAGGTTACCATAGACTTATTGTTGGGATTGGTGATTCTTAAATCAAAGAAGGTCACTGGAGGTTAGTTGTGAACATCAGTGGACGTGTTCGTGGTAAATGTGGGATACCTTTAAAGAAGACATCACAGTTTAGTATATTAACACCTGATATCTAAGGCGAGAAACATTTAAAATGGTCAGTTGGAGTGGATTTACAAGTTCTCTCTCTTGATAAAGGAAGCGGTCAGTAAGGGAACTTTTTCTAACATTTCTTCAGGTAAGACAAGTGAGGTTGGGGTCGACTAGGACTTTTCATTAAAATCTAGAGCGACTTGGTCTTTAAGGGAGATGGGGAGTCAACCCTTTTTACCCATTTCGGAAATCAAGCAAGAAGCATCATTAGAAATCTAAAGGGAATGTCTTATAAGAAATTCTAATGAAGGTGTTGTGAACTGTAATTTTCCATCTTCTATCATTAAAACATATGGTGGGATGAAATTTTGACTAAACATTTAATGAGATGATGACATGTTCGTGTCTCTAGCTAATTGAGAATGAATAAGTACTATCTCGTTGTATCAGTTGGAAAATATACATTGGCTCAGATCTTAGTGGATTATGTTATTCTTTCCTAACAAATGTTTGAATATGCATTGAGTGATTGAAGACATTTTGTATGAGACTTCGTGTCCCTAAATATCGTGTGAGAGTTACGTTGTTCCCGAAGGATTATCAGGGATGAGATGTTCTAAGGTGGGAAGGTTTTAGCGTTTAGTGTTTTGAACCAGATGAAAAAACACAGGAAATAAATTCATTCAGTTAACTAGAAAGGTTGGTTTTAAAACAGAGCATCAGAACATTTTGATTTCGATAGTCGACACTGCGATGTTGATAGAATAAAAATATTATGTTTATTTTATTGATACGTGTGTATGTTTTTTTTTCAAAAAATATAATATAACGCTCAAACAGTGCGTCATACGAGAAATCTAAGACCACTGTAAGTTCCAGAATGCCGAGTTTACCCTGTGAAGGGTATAACCTAGATTCACAACCGGTGTTTGTTACCCTCGCAAATGATAAATCCATCATTATTTTTAATTAATTAATTATTCCAATTTTTAAATAATAAATAATTAATTTCTCTAAAATAGTGCATCAAATGAAAAATCTGACACCACTAATAGTTTTGGGATGTGGGGTTTACCCTAGGTAGGGTATAACCTTGGAAAGAGTTGGGTATTTAGTAATATCGAACTCGGAGATAATTTATTTGCGTTTTAAATATTTTATTGGAAATTACATATATTGATAATTTTTATATTATAATTATTATTTATTTTGAAATCAATAAATGAAAATTTATATCCACAATTAATAATTAATGTCGTGGTGTAAATAATAACTGTGTAATATAATTAATGTGATATTATTAATTATTCAAATTAAATAAAATCTGCATAAATATTAATTTAATAATCGTTATCTTTTTTTAATGGTTATTTTTTTTAAAATCATAATGGTGTAATTTATGAGTTATATTAAATAAAAATAATTTAATTATTTTAACATATTGACATAAATTATCTTGTCGCCCATTTATGTTTTTGTTGTCCTAATTCATTAAAGTGACCCGGGGCGTCCATCAGCACATCTTGCCACAGATCTCGAACATCAATTAAAATTTATTAAATGATTTTTCAGGATTTATGTAAAATAATACATCATTCCATAGAGCAATTTTTGGGTTGAAAATAATTAAAAATATTTTAAAAAATTAATGAAATTTAAATAGGGATAAAAGTAAATAATAAAATAGATACGGTTGGAGAAAAATTAAAAATAAATAAAATGTGGTAAACCCATTTTAATTTTTTATTTCATTCTTCCACCATTTTATTTTTATGATTTCTTTATCTTATTTTTTTATTCCTTTTTATTTCATTTATCCTCTCTTTCTCTCCACCCTCTCATGTGCGTGGCACACCCCCTCTCTCTATGTGCTATGCACCACCTTGCTCCCTCTTTGGAAGACAGCCGCACCTTCATTCGTCTTCTGTTTTCGTCACCATTAGGTGTGCAGTGAACATTTGGGTAAGGCTTATTCCATGCACCAGGAATCGTATAACCTTCTTCTCTGTCTTTCGCACAGTTCGTCCTATAATGATTTTACCCTATTTGGGAGTTTTTCTAAAATATTTCATTTTCTTCCATTTTAGGTCAAATCAAAGTCTAATGAGGATCATAGGATCATCTAAGACTATAAGGTAGGGAATCTAGTCTCTTTACCTCCATTTCATTTCGATTTTCAAAAAAAACGTTGTGATGTTAGCCAGTTCCTATTGTCATTGTGAAAGTTCACCCAAATTCATTAATTAGTTTGTTTCGACGAGTTTTTGCAGTTGTAATAATCATTAATTAATTTGTATAATTTTTTTCCTCAAGGTCGGACAACCCTTGGGGTGTGCCGATGTGGCCAGTATAATTTATGTTAGCCTAGAATTTTAATTTATTTAATTTAATGTGTTGTGCAGCCTATTTTTTTGTGTGTTCAATTTAAATAATTAATTTAGATTATTTATGAATCTTGAATTGTTGAATATTTGGTAGTTCGTTGTGATGGTTTATTTATTATTAAAGCGTGTATTTATCTACATGTTTTTCACAACCTATTTTTATGTGTATAATTTAAATAATTAATTTTGATTAATTGTGAAAAATTGAATTGTTGGATCATAGTAGTTGGTTGGTCTAATTTATTTACTTATTTAAAAGTCCATTTATCTACTTATGTTGACACAGAACTTTGCCTTGTTAATATTTTTATGCTGAAATATATAATTTTCACCATGTGATTCATGGGTGTACCTATTTGTTTTCAAGATGCAATTACATATGTTGACATCACATCTGCTATTGTGAGAACATTAATTAAATTCAGGGCGGGAAAAAGAGGTGGGTCACTTATTAAGGGTCACGCTTAGACCCTTCATTCCTGACAATTACCTCTATGTGTCGGGGGGTGGTGTTCTTGGCTTTTTCGGACCGAGACTTCCCTGGGATATCTAATACGTATGAGTGATACTGGTTCCAAAAGGGTCCATTGGGACTAATCCGTGGGAAGTGTGGCTAAGCCAACCTCGGGTGACACTTGTCCCCTTTTTACGAGATCGGGATAGACTCATGGTAATGTCATGCCAAGAGTGATATTTGGACTTTAAAAGATTGCCTTGGATGGGATCATGGGTAATGAATAATTGAAGGATGTTCCATAGTGATACATTCGATATGGGCTCAGATTCCAACTCTAAACATGAACCATAATAATGATGCACTGGAGGTTAATATTAATGTCATTGTTAGTCTCTTGAGATTTGAGATATTTTCTGGTATGTTGAAGCACACCTTGTTGACACATGACTTAGACCCTAAGTTAAATCATACGCATGGGGGTATGCCTCTACCTTGTTTTATCTTACTCTTCCAAACTTCATATATAAGAATTTGTGTATTATACTTATAGGAACTCGTTTCAGACATTCGGCTTAGGCCGAAGCAGTTGATTAGGAACGGGTGCCTCTTGGAACCTGGGAAAAATTATTAATTTCATTGCACTTTATAAATTATATTCAATAGTTATATAATGGCACACTGCATTTTATTATTGCACAAAATGGAAAGGTGTAGAAACTGTGAGTGTCGGCCAACTAGGATTTTATTTCACAACCTATTCAGGCATTGTTAACACCCTAGTAGAATATATGTTTTCATGTTTTGACTATGGGAAGCATGTTGCTTCCAATCCATAATTGATTCGTGATTCTTAGGATGGAGACAGTGGTTGAGGATCGAGCCTTGTTTATGATGTAGTTTTCGCACATTCTGTCTTTTCTTTTTGTTGACAGTATGCTTCAGTAACTATTTATTATGCTTTTAGTTTAGATAGACACCATGACATGACATCATTTTTTACAAGGTTTTAGTTTCCAACTTCCGCATTTGTTATGTATTCAGTTGGGATTATATATTTCTTTTTTTTATATAGATTATTCATCTATATGGTTCCACAATTTATTATTAATTGTTGTTTACTTCCATTGTGTATTAACTATTACCTATGAGGGAATAATCTCCCCCACATACACGTTAAAAAAATCCCTCACTTCTAGTCGGCTGCCTTTGACGTTTGGGGAGATGCGCATGAGGTCATGTGACGTACTAGTCCAGCAACCATCTTAGAGGTGAGTTGGGTCAATATGATACACCCCCTAGCTCACATCCTTGGGAGATATCTTACTCAGTTTAACCACGTGAAGGTATCTTTAATAGATTTATACTTAAGTATATTTATCTTTTTAGCACGAGACTCACCATGCATCAAGGATCTAAATTGGTGCACTTAAAAGACATTTTCACTTAAAACCAAATTTTCAAACAACCTTTCAGGAAACTCCCTCACGAATATCCCTTTGAGAAGATCACTTTCCTTTGTGGAACAAAATTCCATCAAGAATAACAGTATCCTTCGTACAACAAATTCCATTGTAATCCTCAAATAATCATCCTGGTAAACCATATCATCATGAATCACCATTTTTTTAATATCATTCTAATCATTCCAGGATCTAAAAGTATATTTGTGATGCTCAATCTCGCATGGAATGTCAGATTTGAGGAGATCCCTTGGATTTGGGAATGAGGAGTGATTCCATATATTCATTGAAATAATTTTTCCTAAGTGAAGATGGATATCCTCTTATTTGTAGGCTCATTTTTTCATAAAGCTGCACTGCCACTTTTTTCATATTGCATATCATTGAAAAATATAATCACGCTAACCTCCCTTCATGATGAACTATTAATATTTGATGTTGTTGAAAATATTTCCATCAAAAAATTAACATTTCCCTGATGCTCCAATTCATGTAATCCAAGAAATCACTATCATCAATATCGATGCTCCAATTCTTCAGCATTCATGGTGCTCATTATGATGGGGAAACACACTATCAGAATCATTTACTTCTTCGTTATTCAAGATTCCCCCATAAAAACTATTGGTATCTTTTGTTATTGGATCCCATTCTTGAAAATCTCCCCAATCTTCCATGTGATGATTCGCAACAATCAATAATCATACCCCATTCCCATAAATGTAAAGCATTGATTTAAAAATCTCCCCCACTGGGTTTGATGGAAATCTACAAAATAAATTAGTAGGTAATTAGACGTAATAAAGACCTGATAAGTAGGAAACAACCAATACCACACTCTATGTACATGTGAGGAATTATCAATTGAGAAAACCAGAGGGGAATCTGGAATTGTATTCTTGTGTTTTGGAATGATTAAATATATATATGTTATTCTATCACTGTGTCACTAAATCATTAAATTACATAAATAGTTTCCTCCTAACACCAAAGAATTATCATGAAAAGAATAATTACATGTCATGGTATGTTTTTTCTTCACAGTGAATGCCCATTATTCTCTATTCTCCATTCTCCATTCTCTATTCTTCATTCTCCTCTAACTAAGAAAACATTTCATCATCCTCATTTTTACTATTTATTTTATTCTTTCTCCTTTATTAGAAATAAACCCATAGGCTAGTATTTGTTTCTTGTAGATATCAAAACACACTCCCCCTGGATCGTATGTCCCCAATAAACCCACATCACATCCACACAATAATTTAAAATATCTAACATAACTGGGGAGAGGGGATATTCGGGACCTCCTCCTGCACTGGGAGATAGTAGAACACCATGGTTCGCCCGATGATTCTTGAACACATGTGATAACAATTGTATTTTCAGTATGTCAACCACATGATCATTATTTCTATCATGATCCATTTTTATCGGGCCTTGTTCAAAATATTTTGTGATAAAGTTATAAGTGATTTCAATATATTCCATACAATAATGTGTAATGTATTATTCAATAGATAAATTTTCACTGTTGTTATCAATTTGAATCACCATTGGTTGTTTTAGTTAATCAAAAATTTCATTTAATTGATGATACATCAATATTATCTTTGTGAAATCCATTGTAGTTGATATATATTATTCTTCAATAGTATAATAATGTTAAATTTCAGGATTCTTACTCAATTATTCCACACATTTCATAACCATAAAAATGGTCAACCACTTGTGGACACTCTATCAACCACATATCCTTCCCATTCAGCATCAGAAAATGATGATTGTTTACTATCACTTCTTGTAGTAATGTATAAACCATAATTGTGAGAACCTCGAATGTGCCTCGTGATTCATTTCAATCCTTCCATGTGTTTGTCCATTAGAGTACATTGAAAGAAAACTGCTATGCATGTGGAAAAGTTGATATAGGTCTATATTGTAGTCAACTATAATAGGCTTTCAATAGTTCATTTATACATGCTGGTATCTACATATTTCCAATCCTCATTCTTTTTTTTGTTTTATTCCTACAGAAATTTGAGTAAAATTTTTTTTGGTGTCATGAAATTAAATTTATTCAGAAAAACTTATTCATAAGTTTCCTAAGAAACAAATGTGTAATCATTCTTCTAAATCTGTTAAATCACTAAGAACTATGTGATATAACCAATCATAGACATTTCAAATTATTACTTCATGTCATTGGAAAATTATTCCTCTGGTCTCTATTTTCATTCACCAAATATAATATTATCCACCAATAAAAATACCATAAATTCTTCTTCCTTTTAATTCATCACATATTGGATTTTGCGACACATCCTCTTGTAAATTGGATATTCTTCAGATATAAATCCAAACAATATTAACACACTCATGCTACTTGATTAAGAACATATTGTGAGTTCTTTAATACAAAAGCTATGATTTAATTATTACCATGAAAAACCCCACAAGTTGTTCTATGTAGACTTATTCATAATGAAATCCATTTCAGAACGATGTATTGACATCCATTTGATACAGTTTGTATCCTTTTAGAATTACCAGGGCCTGAAAATGCCTAATTTAACTCTAGTGTAGACATAAGAGAAAATGATTATTCAACATCAACACCTTCAATAAGTGAACATCCATTAAAAAAATCACACTTTTTTTTAGATCAAATTACCATTCTCATTGAATTTATTCATTAATATCCACATTTATGTAATAGTATTTTGAAATTTAGTTCTAGTAATAAGATCCCATGATTGGTTCTTTTCGATCTAATATAAATCTTTTTTAAAGGATTTAACCCATGATTCATCCATTACTTTTTCATAAAATGAGGGAGGTTCCAAAACTAATTGGAAGGAATATTGAGCATTATTCCTCAATCACATTGTTTGCGTTGGTGGTTTCCAATCCCCAATGATTTATGATTAATGAATTTCTACTCTTCTATTTCACCAATGTGTTTTAGAAGAATTTTCATCTACCACTATTTCAACTTCATATTCTTCTTCTAAATAAAATTTTAGTTGTGACCTAAGAATGTTGTCCACTTCTTTCTCTACATAAACATTTTAATATGTTCCATGTCTATTTTCTTCTGTATCTTCAATCACATTAGCAAATGAACCCCTCATGGTAATTTTGGTCTTCTCCTCAACTCTATTAGCTTCACTTCTTTCCAAAAAAATTGATATACTTATTGAAACACTTGTTGGCTTTGATATTCAATGAATTTTTGAGGAATATTCATTAATCTTCCACATGGAAATACTTTATTGGATTTCCATCCTTGTTTTTGATAAAACATTTACTTCTAAAAACAAGAAAACACATCAAAGAGGGATTCCTTTTATGCCACAACTCATATATTTTCATGGTTTCTCCCTTATAAAGTCATGTTTGATTTTGAATATACACTGTAGCCTAAAATCCCACCTTAAATTATTTTTAAGGGATATGATTCTCAATCAACATTCTTCTGACCATATTGTACACTTGTCGATTATTTCACTCAAAGACTCCATTTTTTTGGGGTTCTCACAACATACACATCAACTTGTATTCCATGATTCTATGGGTAATTTTCAAACAAAATGGATGTGTATTCCCCTCCATTATCAAATTTTTATACTTTGATTGTTCGTACAGTATCATTCTTGGTGATTCGGTGAAATTTTTTCAGTCCATTAAGAAATATTTTTTTCCCTGTATATAACCAATGACACATTCCATTCCATTGTTATCATCAATAAGAATAACTATGTACCTTTATCCATTAATTTCAACAACATATATCAGAACACATACATATGTATGGACATGATCAATAATATTTGATGCCCTTTTCTTTTTTGGATGATATGGACAACAAACCTATATCCCTCATACAAAATCATAACAAGTCTTTTAATACACACATTTCATGTTGGTGATATCAATTACTATCACAATCTTAGATATCATTTCCATTTTTTCTTTATTGATGTGACACAATCATTAATTCAATAAGTTATTTTCTTCTTCGACTATCAGATAGAAAATGTTCCCCTTACTGTCAACCTGATATAAGTTGTGATCTATTCTATTGAATTTCTTCATTGATTCCATGATTTTCTCTTAATAGTGCGTCCTTTTTTATTGAAAGTCACTATAATTATTGAGTCACATATTTAAATCACACTATAGAGATTGTGACACAAACCGTCCACATAAAAACATTAGTATTATTCATATCTCTAATAGAAAGATTAGTGATTCCACATCCTTTTATCATTAATGCACCATCATTACTAAAACATACAATTTGATAAAAATATTTCATAACATTTGTTAATAGTTCAACATTACCCATTATGTGGAATGAACATCCAATATCAAGGATCCAGATTTTTTTTATCATTATAGCTTTGAGAAATACTTTTGTATGGCTGAACATTTCAATTTTCTTCGTTTTTGTCAATGAAATATTTTATTGAGTGAAGCATAAATATGGCCTTTTAGATCTACATAACCCATGGGTTGCTTCATCATAATCAAAATATTCTTCCAATGGGGAAAACCAATTTGTATGGGAAACATTATCTAGTTGAAGATTATATAATTTTCTATGAGTTTTGTATGAATTGTTATTTGTTTCATCTACCTATAATAAACAACTTTATGTCCAATGTTAGAAAAAAATAGTATCCATAGAAATTAGTTCTTCTATATGAACTAGAATATGAATTTTTTCTCCTTTGTTGACTTCTTAGTTCTTCCTCATTCAAATTTCTCCATGCATATTTATAGTATGAAATTTTGGGTCCTATATAGAAACAAGATTGAAATTTTATATGTGTAAATTTCTTCTCATTTATATTACTCTATATGACTTCTTCCTTATAAAAATATTCTATTTTCCTATAATTTTCAGCTTAATGTAGATGTTTTTCAATTATGCTTTAAGTTTGAATTGAGGATTTTTTCAATAGTTCAGGTAAATTTTCATCATGTCCAACATTCATATTTCTTTTTATTTATAGAAATTTTTATTTTTAGTATTTGATAATATTGTATCACAAACAATTCCACTATTTACCATTCTTGTGTGTCTTTCATAATTCAAAATCATTTCAAATCCTTTTGAACCGCACTTAGCTCTCTCTAGTATCACATCGGCTGATAACTTTCCAATATTTATTTTTTTCTTAACTACTTTTTAATTCAATACATATTTTAGTTTACAATAGAGAGAAAAAACATCTGCTTCACGTACCTCAATAGTCTAAGAATTATCACAGAGTATGGATGTATGTTCACTGATGAAATTTTCTTGTTCTTCAATTATTAACTATATTTCCACTACATCTTATATTCTTTCAAGAGATATTGACCATAATCTTACAATTTTTCCCATTCATTCAATTTCAAAATTAATCTAATCGATATATTATAACGATTATTCCACCACTACTCTATACTTTTGGAATTTTTTACATTGATACTCAATCCTAATAAGATAACTCTTAAATTGAAACATGATATTTCTGTCAATAGTCGATTGATTATCTCTTGATTTATCTATTAATGGTTCTAACTTTTTAGTGGTAGCTATCCTGTAATCATGCATTCCAAATTTAAATTTTGGTTATTCTTACTCAAAAAATTTATTATCAGCATCTTCTTTATAGGAAATACCCATCCTCTATAATTTCATTCCAGATTTTTTGTCTCCCTTATTTAAAAACCATTTCTAAGGCTTCATTATGTTTCCAACTTCTCATTCTTCATCATTATTCTTTCTTGGGAACCAAGATTCAATATTCCCAACTCTCCCACAAAAAAAATAAGCCAGTTCCAACTGACCATTAAATTTAGCTTTCCCCTTTTGGAAATTATTAGAGATGGCATAAAGAAGTTTGTTTTCCCCCTTAACGTCAACAACTCTATCTCCTGAAATTTCTAGTTTTCCTATGGATTTGAATTCCATTTCAATACTGAAATAGATAGGTGCATCTTCTGGATTTAAACTCATCTAGTATTCCACCATATTGTTTATATGTTCTTCTAGGGAATGTATTGAAATATTCATTTCATCATGAGATGATACATTTTTGTTGTATAGTGGTAAAATACTTCTAAAAATATCTCATCACAATGTCAATTTCATTGATTTATTACCCAAGTCCTCAAATTTCACCAACCAAATCATTATTTATATAGAACAACGAGTTTTCATCTCATTAGTATTCAAATTTATTTTCTCAATCCTATTGTGAAGTACTTGTTGTATTTCCTCCTTCACATTATTGTATCCTTTATATATATTCTCCAATTTTACAAACATATACAATGTTGAAGTATAACACTTCACTTTTATATTGATCTGATAAAATAAATTCACTCGTGAGAGCATTCTACACATTAGTGTCCACATAAAGAATTTTCCAATATGTATAAGTCATAGACATCACTATTGGACCAGTGACTTGTATTCCATATGTAGTAGAAAAACCAATATCCATTTTAAGTGACCATAGATGATATCTCATCATACTCTTCTAGATCAAATATTTTCTACCATAAAAGAGGGGTAACCCCAAACATTCACCATATTCTCTATTTAATAAAAAGAAGTATAGATTTAACCCCAGAAACCTACCTCTTAAAACACTTATAGGTATTCTGAACACTCTGAGAGCGGAAGTGTGAATTAGGGTGTCAACAATTTATGTTAAAGTGATAGATATTTTTATCATATTGGTAGGATGTTGATAAACTTGTATGATGGATTAAAAAATTATAAAATAATCACATGTTGAAATATAACACAATACTCTTTACTTGGTGCACCATTAAGGGATACGTCCAAGGAACATATTCCAATAGTGTGTTAGTCGGACCCAAAATCCACTAATCTTCACTATATGTGGAATACAAGAGATCAAAAATAGTCACTCTATTCTAGGAACACTACCTTTACAGTGTTTTAGCGATTACACAATGAATCCCTTGGAACCCATATGTTGGCTCCCCTATATCACTTCCTTGGTATATGTCTTACTTAATATATCAACATGAAGGTCTCTTCAATGGATTGGAATTGATATCAATGTCTTTTTCCTACATGAGACACATGTTGCATCAGAGTCTTGAATTGATGCACTTGAATGAACTATTCATATAAGACCATATTTTCAAAAAATATTTTCAAGAAGCTCCTTCGTGAAGTTCCCTTCATGAATCTCCCTTATCCAAGCTCCATTTCCTTGATGGAACAAACTAAATTATTGAAACAACCATACCATTGTGGAACAAACTCTTTCTCAATCATCAAAAATTTAACATGGCGATCTATATCATCACAAAACACCATTTTCTAAAAAGCAGTATCACTTTTCAACATATTAAAAGTCCCTTTATGATTCTTAATCTCTCTTGGGATGTAATCCTTGGGGAGCACCCCTGACTTCTTGAAATTATAGTGATTATTGATTTTCCTTGGAAAAAATCATTCTGAGTGAATAGGGATATCCTATTCTTTATAATATCGTATGTTTGCAAAGCTTCACCACCTCTTTGTGGATTTTCAGATATTTCAAAAAACTACTCATGACTCTCCTCCCATTATCTACACTAGTAAAAGTTGACATTGTCACAAAGTATTTTGTCAAACCCGTTGCACCTCCATGATTCCCCAATTTTCATAATCGCAACGATCACCATCATCGATCACAATGCTCCAATTATTCATCATTAATGATTCTCATTGTGATTGTGGAACACAAAATTAGAATCCTTTAATCCATCAAGAAATAAAATTTCCAAATCCCATATTTGCAAAACTCATTCCTTTTTTATATTTTCACAATGCCGACAAGGACATAATTTTTTTGTGATGCTTTTAATTCTTCATATTTCAGACCCAAAACATTATAAAATCACTGTGAAATAATGCCACTATAAAAATTAATGTCATCTTGTACTGTATGAACCCTTTATATGAAAGTTCTATAATCTTATATGTGAGGCTTGAAAAATAACACAAACCATACTCCATTTCCATCAAAGGAATCCTTCCTTCCAATAGTTGGTGATTTATTTATCCTATATGATAGGCTTCAGAATATGTTTTGGAGGGATTTATGAACTAGATTTTAGGATTACATTTATTGAAGATTTTGATATCTAAATGGTCTTGTGATTTTCTTTATCTAGATCATGATTCTATAACTGTTATGGAATACAAGGTTATCTTACTATAGAGTTAGTTTTTTTATCCTTTATATTTTATTGATTATCCATATTGGTTGACAATTTTTGGGGAGGCTCTAAATATCTTATTTTGATCACAGTTATACATGTTTCAGTTGAATACAATAACTGAGAGAAAAAATAAAGCAGTAATTATGGAAATTAACCCATGGTAATTTGCATTCCTAGATTAGGGGTTCAGATTGTCAAACTAGTGGTTCTGTGTTTGGAAGTTGGAAGTGATGTTTTGAGGTTTATCATGAGGGTAATACAAAATAGGGTTTGATTGCTAGTAGTTATTTCTCTTGACATTGGTGTGGATGTTTAGAGAACATGAGTAGGTAGTGCGATATATTCCTAGTCACATGTCATGCCTGGGGAACAATGGGAAATCTATTGCATTATTATATGACCTTCCCGAAATTATACAATGAGAGGGGGTCGACAGAGAATCTATGTTCATGTTTGAGATTCAAAACTTCATCACTAGATAGGATTTGGAATACTACTAGTTGTTTTGGTTAAGGGAATGGTCATGGTTTATTGATCTAGGGAAGTGTCTTACATTAGTAGATGAGAAGAACACTTGATGGGTTTCAGGATGTTTCCTAGGGCCACGGTTCATGCCATATATATATAGTTCTACCTATACATAATTAATTGAGCAGCGAGCCATCTATGATGATTTGTGTGATCTGAGTTCTATCTAGTCTAGTTTCCAACATATTTAATATATTTATATGATATTAATTTATATATGCAAATTTTATATAGATCCTTCAGATAAATACAAAATTTTATGATGGTGTTATGACACTTTTTACTCAATTAGGGATTCAATATGACAATATATGCTAGTTTAGAGAATTCCCCATTGTGATATGAATGTATCTCTTATTATGGAATTTCATTATTCTTGATATGATGTTCTATAATTATCATACTATAAATATATTGTCTTATTCCATATCATTACCTTGTTTATTTATATCACAAGAGTGATTCATTCACACCATAAAAGGGTTGTAGGTATGTCCAAAAGGGAGAGTTGGATGTCTAGGTAGGCCGAGCTAGACCAAAGCATTGTAGGATGTGTGGTATGATAGAAAATATTACTAGAACTTATTATTAAAATCAAGAAATGTGGCATGATTAATTCCCATCATGAGTAGATCATTTCATGGATGTATTCAAAGATAAATTTTTTTAGTCTACCCACCAATAGATATTTATTGTCTTCTATTGACTTAGTTCTGGGAGAAGAACCAATATAAATAAATCCATATAGTATGGCCCCTACAGAGTTATAGGTGTTCAATATAAAATAAGAGTGATTATAAGAAAATGTTATTATATGAACTGGTATTACACAATGATGTTCACTTTCCCTATTCTCTAAAAATTTGGATGGAAACCTCAATATATTTATGGATTACTGAAAAATTACATAGTTGATGGTTAGTAATCAGAATCCATTACCCCATATTGATGATCTCTTCCAAAAACTTCTGGGATCATATTTTATCTCAAAATATGATCTGAGTTCATGTTATAATCTGGTACATGTTAGGATGATATATATAGCTCATATGTAGATTCATGGTATGTATGGCCTTTATGACTGTATGGTTATTTTGTTCATCTTCATGAATGACACAATGATTTTCATCGCATTAATAAATAATGTTTTCTACCTTTACATGGACTATTTAATGGTAGTTGTTTAGGACATATTAGTGTGTTCTTATACTCAAAATTATCATGCCAAACACCTTGAAAATTTACTAAATAAACTGAGAGAGAATAGGTTTAATGGAAAGCTTAAAAAAATTTAGTTCTGGAAATATAATGTTCACATTATTGGTCACATCATCCTAGAGACATGAGTATATGTGGCCACAAATAGGGTGGGGTGTGGTGTCCTGGTTGAATCCATTGAGTGTGTTTGATATTTTCAGTTTTATAGGATTGTCTAATTGTTACTGGTGCATCATCCCAGAATTATACTATGTAGATACTTATCTCATGGGTTTGAAAATGGAGGGTGAAATATGTATATTTCTAATTGTTTTAAAATAATTTTTATATGATTAAGGGATGATTTATAAAATTTTCTAATCTGATTCTTTTAGACCAAAGACCAAGTGATAAAGTTTATTATGATTCTTTAGGAATTAGGCTTGAAGTTATCCAGATGCTAGGGGAAAGAATCACAGTGTATTGGTTTCATCTATTGAGACCTCAGGAGAGGAATTACTCAATGAAGGATCTTGAGTTGGTATATGTGGTTCACAAATTGAATCATTAGATTAAGGAAGATAATTTTATATGGTTTAAGAGACCACAAAATCTTCATTTAAATATTTAAACAGTTTTAATCGAACGTTTGGGATATAAGGAAGGCTGAGTATCTCCAACCATTCAATTTTGATTTATTCTATATTCATAGTAATGGTAATGTAGTAGTAGAATCTATGAGAAAGGAGACTAAGAAACATTATTTTTCAAAGTCCAACAGTGACTGAAAATTGATGGAATCATTCTCTGAGATGCACATGATGGGCCATGACAGTCATATGAATAATTTCCTATCATCAATAAAAATTACATTCATTATTATGAATAGGTTTAGGATGCAAATATTTTTTGATTTAATGGGAATTTTCTTAAGGGAGGGATTGGTAGGTGAGGACCCACCATTTGGTTGGACCATTGGGGAGGATGAAATATTATGTACAAATGGAAATGTCTAGATTCCGGATTACATCTGAGAGGACTAATTGTGGTAATATCATTACTCATCTTGGGATGTAAATTTTTTAATTACTAATATGTATTAGTATTTATGGCACCAGTATTTTTGGAATGTTATGATCTAAGAAATAACAATCATTTTCACTAGGTGATCCACCCATCAGTAGGTGAAGGCATAACACCATTGACCCGTTGGGCTCCTACAACAGTTACCCATTCATGAGTTGATAAGGGAAGATGTTGGGATCGATTTTGTGACTGGGTTGACGAGGTAACCATGAGGTACATATGGTAAATCCTTCATCATGTTTATGTGGATAGAGGACACTCTCTTCATTCAAATTAGGGAGACCTTCTTAGTTGATGATCTTAGGATAATGCATATCCATGATATTTATCACCATTATGGGGTTACTCAAACCATTGTATCAAATATGGATTCATGATTTAAATCTCAATTTTTGGAAAGGCTTATAGTAGGTTTTGGTTACATCGGTTCTTCTACACACTACATACCACCCTTAGATCAATGAATAGTCATATTATTGAAATATGTTCAAGATGAAATTATTAGATAATGGATCCTCAATTGTTGGGGTTATTAGGGGAGGTATATACATATCGTTGAATTATTCTATGGTAATAGATATCATGAGACTACAAAGATGGAACCATATGAGGTTTTGAATGGTAGTATATTCTGATCACCTCTGTGCTAGTAGAGGCATGTGAGGAAGCACTGGTTAGTCCAAGTCCAGATAATGTGACATTAGAGTAGGATCACCTAATTCTGAAACAGATGTCTACAACATAGTTAAGATAGAATTCCAATATTAATAATCAATGACGACTTCTACTATTAAAGGCCGGGGTCATGTCATTTTTGGTATCTCACCAAGGATGGGGAATATATGGATTTGGAGAGAGGGTAAGATTTTATAACAAAATGTTGGGACATATAGGTATTTGGATATGGTTTGGCTGATAGCCTATTGGTTGTATTTATGTTAGAGGTATGGATCCATACATGATGTCTTCCTTGTATATCAGTTTTTTTGCTATCACCTAGAATGTCTCATTTATTGCAACTAAATGAGATTGAGATATATTTAGATGATTTCATTGAGGTTAATGATATATGAATCATTGATCAGAGCCCAAAATCACTTTTTGGTAGTTCATTTTCTTTAGTTTGAGTTTTATGGTAGCACGACTATGTGAAAATTGTGACCTAAGATTATAACATCCCAGGTAAATAATGAATAAAACATTTTCATATTTATTAATAATTACGAATTAAATATTAATTTTACTTTAAAGGGGTTGCTATGTTCGATTGGTACTCGATATGCAACGATAAGTTTCTTTGAAAACTTACGTTGTACACTAGTAATATAATAATATTATTTTAAATGGTAGTTAACATGTAGCCGTTGTATTGGAGGGAAATGGATAGAAATAACTAAAATATGATTATATATGTTTTTTAAATGTTTTTTCATTTATCCAATAAAAGATAAAGGCTTAAAATATGGAAAGAATTCAATTTTAGGCATTTATACCCTAATTTTCACTAAAGGTTCACTTATCACCTTTTGATGGCGAACCGTCATTAAATATCATTTTGATCACACTTATAAATTCTATTGGACCAAATATAACTATTCTTTAGAATTGGAACATCAAAATTTACTTTGTGTAAATTTTCGGTATTTTTCCGATAAAGTTCATTTTTTAATGAATAGTGTAAAATGTTATATTATAATTCAAAACCAATTTTTAATATAATTTATTTATATGATTATATTATCTTTTAAATTGGTTTTAAAGTGAAATTAGAATATATTTTTACCATTTAATCTGATTGTGGTAATTGGAATAAATTTCACTTTGAAATTGGACTTAAACTCGTGTCAATCTTTTGATACTTGTTGTTTCATAAAAACACGCTATTTGCTCTGACAGTGGAAATCAATTATTAAATTAATTAATGCAACATATATGTTTTGAATTTTGTAAAATTGACTTCATTTTTGAATTTGGAATATCAAATATAGCTTAGGGTGAAGTTTTGGTATTTTTCTGAAAAACATCAATTTTTGATGAATAGTGAAACCACTAAGTGGTACTTAAAAAACTGATTTTTTGTTTAAATGAAATTTTACCACCTCTGTGTTTTGAATTTAAAAAATATTACATACATGGTTGTCATTAAGAAGTAAAATATGGTTCAGTGAGATTAAAATAATTTTTTGGTGAATAGTAACTTATTAAGTTTTTAATCGCGATTAGAGGTAATTAGTGCAATTTAAGGCAAAAATGATATTATAATAAAATTAAAATACCTAGACACATGTCCTACCCTTATTGGATGTGTCATGGCCGACCGAGACAAGCCATGGGTCAACTTGGGGACCCCATGGAGCCACTTTGGTTGGGAAATGACATAAACAACTTTTTATTTAATGTTAAAGTAAAAATAACACAAACACGATATGTTTTACTAAAACAAATTTTACATGGGGTTATACAAGTCAGGTTTTGACTATAAATATTAATTGTAATGATAAAATGATTTTATACGTAATTGTATTTTTTTATAATTTTTAGACATTAAATAAATTAAATTATTTATGACATCATGATGATGCAGCGATGACCTCATTATTTAACGATTTAAATAAAATGGAATGATAATGGAATATCTAAGACATACACATGTCCAAAACCTATTGGATGAGTGGATTTCGAACCCTTATCAGCTTATCCTCGAATTATATCAATGTGGGACCTCTTAAATCCGAATACCATTTTAAAATAAAGTGACTTTACTTTACCTTCCAAGAGTGCCCCTCCACTCCTCTTATAAAAGGCCCCCACCTCTACCAACTCACCCACAATCCCAAAGCCTTTGGCTCGGCCAAACTCTTCCCATTTTGTCTCTCCACTTCCATATTTTACTCCTTAAAGCCTCACTTTGGGCATAAGGCTTTCCCAAGGAAGCCTTTGAGCTCAAACCAAAGAGAGTTACCCGATTTTAAGGTAATGTCTTCACTTGATTCATTTTGTTTTATTTTGCTTCTCCAAACCCTTAACTCTTTTTATTATTTTCTTTTGTAACAAATAAAGTATCCTCAATATACTAGGATGTTTTTATAAGAATTATTAGAGCTACACTTACACACACCTATATCTAATGGTTAAAGAACATACTGTTTCCATGGATGTCGAATTTCTACCTCCCGAAACGATGATTGTTCAACATTCTTTTAACACATTCAAAGGTGGCCATTAAGATGACACTATATTTATATATGATATATAATATGTTTATGTTTTCCTTAAGATTCTGTATTTTTCATTTTGGGCATACCATTAGGGTTTCCATTATGGGTAAACACGATATCTTCATTTAAGGAAGTGCAGACTACCACCCCCACAAAGTGATGTGATTCATTAATGACATATGTGGGACGTATAAAGGATGGATTTAAACTTATTATATATGATGTTATAATGTAATTATAATATACCTTTATATCATTTTGATTCTATTCTATAAAATATGAAATAGAAATGAAAGTAGCGTTCATGCGTACGTACGACTTACCGTCTCCAAGAACGGTGCATTTCATTTCTTACCTCTAAATGATTATGTAATATTATAAATGCATGTATATACTGGATATATATGATATATATGATATAGAAATCTTGATTATAATTTTGGATATAATGGATACATGGACAACTTGTAATTATAAAGGGTTTATTTTTGACTCAAGTAGCAATGACCGTTATTAACTTAAATAATTACATAATGTTCATGACATGGAAATAAGTGATATAAAAGGAATAATGAACTTTAAAAAGGTTCTTAAACAAGTAAAAATTAACTAAAGTTTATTATTCAGGAGATTAATGAACGACCGAGTCAAGTCGGACCCGAGGTAAGGGACTTCGTCTCAATCTCCTTTCATTGAGACATATTTTGTTTTATACACAACTTTCTTTTATATGGTGTATAAACCCCTTTAAATTTTACTTTTATACAAAAGGAATCTTTTTCTACGAAGCGTTTTACAAAATGACAAAAAGTAATGTTTTTTTAACGTACACGGTGACAACGACCTTTTCCGCCGTCGCGAGTATTATTTGGCCTTTGGTTTCCTCAATATGCCGTAATGTTTTTAAAATAAAATAAATACCATATACTCTTTTATGTATTTTGGTATTGAAAATGGTTTTGATAAAGGATTAAATTATTTCAATATATTTAAATGATATATTTTGATTGAAATTTTGAAATTTTATCATTATTTTATATTGGATTTATTTTTTATAATTTCATATTGGTACTTGGACATTTGACGGGTGGTTACGTGATAAACCATATGACGGGTGGTGCCGTGAATACCAGGACAGGTGGTTACATTATAACCTCCAATGCATTTCATATGGAAGTCAGCCGTATGGATATTCCATTAAGTATGTATGGAAGTTGGCCGTATGGCTATTCCATTAAGTGATATGTGTGGAAGTCGACCGTATGGTTATTCCACTTAAGTATGTTTATGTCCCAAGTTACCTTTATATGTTATGTGTTCTTTATATGGGTTTTATGGTAATCCATTGGTTACAGAAAGGTAATTAATGATATTTTATTCAGTGAATAGTTTTAACTACTTCATGAAGGTGAAGGTATTACTGTGATAAAGTTATATATGGTTTACTTGATGTTTGAAAAACTAACAGTTTTCATTCTTTGTGTATCCCTTACTGAGCTTTTTATGCTCACCCCAGTTTTTTTTGAAATGTTTTTCATGAGACTTAATGTGGAATAGAGTCAAGGATGGGATCAAGGGAAATTCATGCTATATAAAACATTGAACTAGACATGTTTCTTTTAAAGAGTTTTTATTTTATGGAATCTTAGTAGAAGTGTCAACTTTGTAATATTTTGAGATGTAATAGTTATGACCTAATTCTATAAAACTCTAAACCTGAAAAGATCCTCAATGTTAATTATTCATTTAATTCAATATTAAGTAATGTCTAAGGATCGGGCCTTATAGTTGGTATCAGAGGTCGGTTTAGACAACTATAGGAGTTAAAAAAGTGTTAAATTATAATATGATTGAAATGATATATCATTTAATGATTACCATGTTGCTTCTCCTAAGATATTTCTGTATTAAGAATGTTTTTTTGGAGAGGAAACATAACATATTTTTTGGGAATGAATATAGAGGGAAATGACCTTTCAAATCAGTATCACGAGACGGTCAGAATCAGAACTAAACAGTTTGTTGTAGTGATGGCTCAGTTGACTCAGTTGAAAAATGTTGGTTGTTTTTATTGATGGTATTTTGTTGTTTTATAAAAGTAAAGAGGAGAATGAAAGACATTTAAGGGTTATTTTGCAACCCTTAAAAGAAATGAAACTATATGGAAATTCAGCAAGTGTGGGTTTTGGTTACGAAAAATTTCTTTCCTGGGTCACATAGTTTCAAATGATGGAATAACTGTTGATCCTGCTAAAACCAAAGTTGTTGAAGAATCGCCAAGACCCACAAATGTAACTGAGATCCGTAGTTTTCTTGCTTTGGCAGGTTACTACCAATGTTTTGTTGAAAATTTTCTCACGGTTATCTAGTCCAATGACTAAGCTAACTCGGAAGGGTGTTATGTTAATCTGGACAAAGAATGTGAAGATTATTTTCATGAGTTGAAAATATTATTGGTGAATGCTCCAGTTTTGGCACCTCCTTCCAGGAATGGAGAGTGTGTTATATACAGTGATGCTTCGTTGAAGGGACATGGCTATGTCCTTATGCGTAATGAATAGGTAATTGCTTATGCTTCACGTCAGTTGAAAACTCATGAGGTAAATTACCCTACACATGATTAGGAATTAGCTGCTGTTGTTTTTTCTTTAAAAATTTGGAGGCATCATTTGAATGGAGTAAAGTTTGAAATATATACTGATCACAATAGTTTAAATTATATATTCACTCAGAATGAATTGAACATGAGACAGAGGAGATGGCTGGAATTAATCAAGGATTATGAATTTACAATTCATTACCATCCGGGAAAAGCCAATAAAGTTGATGATGCTTTGAGTCGAAAAAGTAATGCTTCATTAACGATGTTGTGTTTGGAACTTGATCCTTTGGTTAAGGATTTGATGAAATTTGGCATAGAAGTTGTTGGTGTAGGATGTCCTTCTGTTTTGTTTTAGGTATTAGTGAAATCTTCTCTATCAGACAGAATCAAGCAAGCACATAAACAAGACGGTGAGTTGTAGAAAAAGGTAGAGCTGGTTCAGAAAGATAAGTTGCATGAATTCAACATTGATAATGATTGTGTTTTGTGATTTGGGAAGAGATTGTGTGTGCCTTGTGATTCACAGTTGAAGAAAGATTTGTTATGTGAAGCTCATAGTTCCCTGTTTTCATTTCATCCTGGCAGTACTAAGATGTACAGAGATCTGTGGGAGTATTACTGGTGGGATGGAATGAAAAGAGATATTGCTGATTTTACTGTGAAGTGTTTGACTTGTCAGTAGGTTAAAGCAGAGTGGCAGTTACCGAAAGGGATGCTTCATCCTTTACCAGTGCTAGAGTGGAAATGGGAAAATGTATCCATGGATTTTGTCGTGGGATTACTGAAGACATCTAGAGGTAATAATGCAATCTGGGTTATTGTTGATCGCTTGACTAAATCTTCTCATTTCCTTGCTATACGAGATACATTTCCCCTAGATCAACTTTCCCATTTGTATCTTAAAGAGATCGTCAGGTAACATGGAGTTCCTCTCTCCATTATGTCTGATCGTGATCCCAGGTTCACTTCTAACTTTTTGAAAGGCCTTCAGAAGTCGTTGGGTACTGAATTAAATTTCAGTACAACTTTTCATCCACAATCAGATGGGCAGTCAGAACGAACAATTCAGACCTTGGTGGATATGCTATGAGCTTGTTCGATGGATTATCAGGGAAGTTGGGACCAACATCTTTGTTTGGTTGAGTTTATATATAATAACAGTTTTCATTCCAGTATACAGATGGCACCATTTGAGGCATTATATGGGAAGCGGTGTCGAACTCCAGCATTTTGGGATGAAGTGGGTGAAAGGAAGCTGATGGGACCAGAATTGGTAGAAGAGAAGGCAGAAAAAGTTCAGTTGATTCAGAAACACATGAGAACAGCTCAAAGCAGGCAGAAGATTTATGCGGATAACCAGAGGAAGTATCTATCTTTCTAGGTAGGTGATCATGTTTTTCTCAAGGTTTTTCCATGGAAAAGTGTGATGAGATTTGGTAAGAAAGGAAAGATGAGTCCAAGGTTCATTGGACCATTTGAAATTATGGAGAAAGTTGGATCAGTTTCATACAGAGTGGAATTATCTCTGATTTTACCTCAGGTACACAATGTTTTTCATGTTTCGATGTTGATGAATTATATGCTAGATCCATCTCATGTTTTGAGTCCAGAGGTAGTTCAGCTAGAAGAAAACCTATCTTATGAAGAACAACCAGTCCAGATTCTTGACTGAAGAGATCAAGTGTTGCGAAATAAGGTAATTCACCAGGTAAAGGTTTTGTGGAAAAACCATATGGTTGAAGAGGCAACGTGGGAATCTAAAAATGCTATGAAGGATAAATACCCCCACTTATTTTGATATGTGAATAAAATTGCGAGGACGCAATTCCCAAAAGGGGGGAAGGATGTAACATCCCAGGTAAATAATAAATAAAACATTTTCATATTTATTAATATTTATGAATTAAATATTAATTTTAATTTAAAGGGGTTGTTATGTTCGATTGCGTAGTCGATACGCAATGATGAGTTTCTTTGAAAATTTACGTTGTACACTAGTAATATAATAATATTATTTTAAATAGTAGTTAACATGTAGTTGTTGTATTGGAGGTAATGGATATAAATAACTAAAATATTATTATATATGTTTTTTAAATGTTTTTACATTTATCCAATAAAAGATAAAGGCTTAAAATACAGAAAGAATTCAATTTTTGGCATTTATACCCTAATTTTCACTAAAGGATCACTAATCACCTTTTGATGGCGAACCATCATTAAATATAGTTTTGATCACTTTTATAAATTCTATTGGACGAAATATAACTCTTCTTTAGAATCAGGACATCAAAATTTTCTTTGTGTAAATTTTTGGTATTTTTCCGATAAAGTTCATTTTTTAATGAATAGTGTAAAATGTTGTATTTTAATTCAAAACCACTTTTAATCTAATTTATTTATATTATTAGATTATCTTTTGAATTGGTTTTAAAGTTAAATTAGAATATATTTTTACCATTTAATCCTATGGTGGTAATTGGAATCAATTTCACTTTGAAATTGGACTTAAACTAGTGTAAATCTTTTGATACTTATTGTTTCAAAAAAACACACTATTTGCTATGACATCGGAAATTAATTATTAAATTAATTAATGAAACTTATATGTTTTGAATTTTGTAAAATGGACTTCATTTTTGAATTCGTAATATCAAATATAGCTTAGGGTGACGTTTTGATATTTTTCTGAAAAACTTCAATTTTTGATGAATAGTGAATCCTCTAAGTGGTACTTAAAAAACTGATTTTTTGTTTAAATGAAATTTTACCACCTCTGTGTTTTGAATTTCAAAAATTCGACATACATGGTTTTCATTAATATGTAAAATGTGGTTCAATGAGATTACAATAATTTTTTGGTAAATAGTAACTTATTATGTTTTTAATCGCAATTAGAGGTAATTAGTGCAATTTAAGGCAAAAATGATATTATAATAAAATAAAAATACCTAGACACATGTCCTACCCTTATTGGATGTGTCATGGCCGACCATGAAAAGCCATGTGTCAACTTGGGGACCCCATAGAGCCACATTGGTTGGGAAATTACATAAATAACTTTTTATTTAATGGTAATGTAAAAATAACACAAACATGAAATGTTTTACTAAAAAAAATTTCATTGGGTTATACAAGTCAGATTTTTGACTATAAATAGTCATTGACAAGCTAAAAAGATTTCCAACATAATAGTATATTTTTTATTATTTTTAGACATTAAATAAATTAAATTATTTATGACATCACGACGATGCAGCGATGACATCATTATTTAACGATTTAAATAAAATGGAATGATAATGTAATATCTAAGACCTAAACATGTCCAAAACCTATTGGATGAGTGGATTTAGAACCCTTATCACCTTATACTAGAGTTATAACAATTTGTGACCTCTTAAATCCGAATACCATTTTAAAATAAAGTGACTTTTCTTTACCTTCAAAGAGTGCCCCTCCTCCCCTCTTATAAAAGGCCCCCACCTCTACCACCTTACCCACAATCCCAAATCCTTTGGCTCGACCAACCTCCACCCATTTTGCCTCTCCACTTCTATCTATTACTCCTTTAAGCCTTAATTTTGGCAGATGTCTTCTCAAGAAAGCCTTTGACCTCAAACCAAAGGGAGTTACCCGATTTTAAGGTAATGTCTTCACTTGATTCCTTTTGTTTTATTTTGCTTCTCAAACCCCCTAAAATCTTTTTATTATTTTATTTTGTAACAACTCCACTATCCAAAATATACTAGGATGTTGTTATAATAAGTATTCGAGCTACACTTACACACACCTACATCTAATGGTTAAATAACATACGGTTTCCGTGGATGGCGAATTTCTGCCTCCTGAAATGATGATTGTTCAACATTCTTTTAACACCTTAAAAGGTTGCCATTAAGATGACACTATATTTATATATGATATATAATATGTGTAGGTTTTCCTTAAGCTTTTGTATTTTTCATTTTGTTCATACCTTTATGGTTTCCATTATGGGTAAACATGATATCTTCATTTAAGGAAGTGCGGACTACCGCCCCCTCAAAGTGATGTGATTCGTTAATGCCATATGTGGGACGTATAAAGGATGGATTTAAAGTTATGATATATTATGTTATACTGGAATTATAATATACCTTTATATCATTATGATTATATTCTATAAAATACAAAATTGAAATGAAAGTAGCGTTCATGTGTACGTACGGCTTACCGTCTCCATGAAAGGTGCATTTCATTTCTTACCTCTAAATGATTATGTAATATTATAAATGCATGTATATACTGGATATATATGATATATATGATATATACATCATGATTATAATTTTGGATATAATGGATACATGGACAACTTTTAATTATAAAGGGTTTATTTTTGACTCAAGTACCAATGACCGTTATTAACTTCAATAATTACATAATGTTAATGACATGGAAATAAGTGATATAAAATGAATAATGAACTTTAAAAAGGTTCTTAAACAAGTAGAAATTAACTCAAGTTTATTCTTTAGGAGATTAAAGAATGACCGAGTCAAGTCAGACCCGAGGTAAGGGACTTCGTCTCAATCTCCTTTCATTGAGGCATATTTCGTTTTATACACAACTTTCTTTTATACGGTGTATAAACCCCTTTGACTTTTACTTTTATACAAAATCAATCTTTTTCTATGAATCGTTTTAATAAACGACAAAAATGAATTTTTTTTAACGTACGTGGTTATAACGACCTTTTCCGTCGCCACGAGTATTATTTTGTCTTTGGATTCCTCAATAAGCCGTAATGTTTTTAAAATAAAATAAATACCATATACTCTTTTATGTATTTTGGTATTAACAATGGTTTTGGTAAAGGATTCTATTATGTCAATATATTTAAATGATATATTGTGATTGAAATGTGGAAATTTTATCATTCCTTTATATTTGTTTTAGGTTTTATGATTTTATATTGGTACTTGGACATTTGACGGGTGGTTTCGTGATAAACCATATGACGGGTGGTACCGTGAATACCAGGACGAGTGGTTACATTATAACCTCCAATGCATTGGGTATGGAAGTCAGCCGTATGGATATTCCATTAAGTATGTATGGAAGTTGGCTGTATGGCTATTCTATTAAGTGATATGTGTGGAAGTCGACCGTATGGTTATTCCACTTAAGTATGTTTATGTCCTAAGTTACCTTTATATGTTATGTTTTCTTTATATGGGTTTTATTGTAATCCATTGGTTACAAAAATGTATGTAATGATATTTTATTCAGTGAATAGTTTTTACTACTTCATGAAGGTGAAGGTATTACTTTGATAAAGTTTTACATGGTTTACTTGATGTTTGAAAAACTAACAGTTTTCATTCTTTGTGTATACCTTACTGAGCTTTTTATGCTCACCCCAGGTTTTTTTTGAAATGTTTTTCACAGGAAATAATGTGGAATAGGGTCAAGGATGGGATCAAGGGAAAGTCATGCTATATAAAACATGGAACTAGACATGTTTCTTTTAAAGAGTTTTTATTTTATGGAATCTTAGTAGAAGTGTCTACTTTGTATTCTTTTGAGATGTAATATTTATGTCCTAATTCTCTCAAACTCTAAACCTGAAAAGATCAGCAATGTGAATTATTCATTTAATTCAATATTAAGTAATGTTTAAGGCTTGGGCCTTATAAAGTGGGAGAAAAAGATATTCGTGCTTTGTAGCTATAATTGTTTTCATATTTTTTACCACACTAAAAAGAGAATCTTATATTAGAGTTTTCTTAAGTGTTAGTGATTGTAATGCCATGGTTTTTTCAAGGATGTATGTAACTTTGCAATATTATTTTTAATCCTTTTTTTGGAAAAATTTGAGTACTTAATGAGGTCAATGGGGTTGAGGGGGGTATTATGGAATCTTTAGATCCCAGATTGTCAGTTTATAAAAGAGGTAGTTGTGACAAATAGTCCTTGAAAATGAAATATTTTTTGTCGATGTTTTCTGATGAGAGACTATAAAAAATGGCATGTAGATTAAAATTGTCTCACAAATAGTTATTTTTGTGATGTGTCTTCACATAAAATTAATTTCTTAGATAGGGAACCTATTTTTGAACAATTTTCTTACTTGTAACATATATGTTATAATTTGAGATGAGATTTATCCTCCATCAAAAATAATTATTTTCAATGGGGGATCAATCCTATCACAAAATAAATAATAACAAACAATTAAAAATTGAATGAAAATTGACTAACAATAAAATTAAAGAAAAATAATGAATAAAAATAATCATAATAATATAAAAAATTAAAAAATCAAAAAATAAAAATAAATGTCATAACAATATAAATAAAATTAACATAATATAAAAATATATAATAATTTAAATATATGAAATAATAATATTATTAAATAAATTTTCTTAATTCATGTGTTTATCATAATAAATATGTTAAAAAAATAAATATATGACTAAGCAGGGGGAGGTGCATTTGGATGAGGTGATGGTGGAGGGAACTCCATCCCAAAACCCTACACCAAGTGTTGCATATACTCCATCATCTGAAGATACGATATCTCAAACATTTTATGATTCTCATCTCTCTACATCTCATTATGCCAATGAAACTCTTCCCTCTCTCGACATAGGGTCTCTATAACCTAATCATGAGATCCGAATGTCTACTCATACTCATAATCAAATGAAGATGATTATCTATGATTAGCCCTTGAATCGATGAATGAAAATGTGGTTGTATTATAATAACTCTCAAGAATCAATCAAGAACATATACCAACAACATGGCCATTCTTAAAGGCATACAGAGTCGTTTTCATCTATAATGTCTCTTCAAATCCTGCTATGTAGGTGACCTAACCATCAGTCTTATCCAGACTCTCATCATCTGTGTGAGAATTAATGGACTCATATTACTTTTATAAATTAATATTTTATTTAAAATATTTTAAATATTATTTTCAGTTAATTTTATAATGAAATTGCAGTACTAACACAATATAACACTATCAACCACCAGTAATATCGGTAATTATAGGGTAAGATTACATCCTCTTGTAAATAGAAAACTCTATAATATAAAGATTCTCAATTAACTATATAAAAAATAAAATAAATGGTTTACATTTAATTTTATATAAATTATTAAACAAAATTAGTTTCCATACATCATAGATGTGTACTAAACATACAAATACCAGCTCCACGTATAACATCCTGCCTTTTCTTGTTCTACCATCCTACTAATTATCTCTTATAAAATTATTTTCTATATAGTATGAGAATATTCTATACTGGAACATAGCATATATTTAATTTGTATGATGGTCATAGCAAGGATGATCAATAACTGTGACTCTAAATTTCATCATCGATCTCTTCCTCAGATAATGCATAAACTGAATATAAATAGTCATGCTAACATGCCTCCTAGGAATACTAAATATAGGCCATCATGATATCATATATGGTATACCATAAACCATGTAATTAATTCATAAATTAATTTTAATAAATTAATATATTTCGAAATGAATATTATATATTAATATACCACCCATTGTTAAAAAAATACAATCTTTTTCATCAATTGAAAGATAATAACCTATCACCCATGCTCTAAAAAAATAATTCCACAAAGGCATACTCTCTTATCCAAAATATATAAAAAAAACAAGGAAAAGAACATTTACAAAAGATTTGAACAAAAACATATTAATGATTATTATTTATAATGAAAATTAAATAAATCACAAAACTGAATAGACCATCATATGTGCAGATCAAAATAATGATGTGTATATTTGTAAAAAAATAGGGTTTGGAATCATCAATAAAACATGACCACAACCACCATTAAATTGATGGACTACTTGAAACATGTGGGATATATGATGAAGAATCTTGATCATCACTAGGAAGAAGATCCTCGTTGAGGCTATTCTACATATCATGATATGTAACATCATCCATAGGAAAAATCTAATGAATATTGTAAGAAAATAATTGAAGGTGAGTAATTAATATAATATTCCTGAAACAATCATGTAATTAATTCATTATTCATCTTCATTTGAATAATCATACACAAATATATTAATATCATTATATTACTCCTCAATATCAATTCCCTTTGTAGTTTTAAATTCATAGTCTCTTTTTAGTTCAAATTTATTTTAGACATCGTCAGAATATTCATCCCCATTGAACCATAACAACGGGGTTTCATCATCAATATTCATGTATCTTCATTGAAAATATAAATTTATAGTCATCTCTTGAAAATTTTAAATACCATTTACTTTAGTAGAACCACCTTTTCATGAAATAAACATATTTTCATTGGATTTATATTTTATAATGATCAACCCGTCAATTAATTCTATTAAAGTAGAAGAATAATTTGATTAAAAAATTTCATGTTCATTATAAGATGAAAATGGAACATTATTATAATAAGTCCATTATATTTAATGTATTTGGTTCCATGGCATGCAAGATCACAGAATCATCGATTTGTATCAAAATAAAGGCAATTTAACATAATTACATTATTCTATATTAGAAAACATAGATCAATTATTTCATCTAGCATGACAAAAATTTAAAATTCACTTTCTCTATGATGATATCCACTAAAGAAAAAACATCTACTCAATTTTTTTCACCATATTCACCTATATGAATTTTAAACCATTCACCGCCTAAGAATTAAAATATATATCCATTTATTGGTGAAGCATTACTCAAAAAATTGAATCTATTATAAATTTTACCATCCTTTTTTATAAACATATAATTAAATTAAAGTATGCATATAAAAATAATAAATTGATTTCAAATGTTAAATAATAATGAATTTACTTCACCAATATATGAATCTAGCATGAAATATTATTTTGCTGATGGTTTTAAAGGTATTCCAGTGCAATTTGATGAAATAGTTTCCTGATTTGGCCAACATATATTCTAATAAAAAAATAATATGAATTTATATTTAACAAAGTTAATGAATAAGTTATTGTTTTACTCAATGTAAAACTATTTAACTTATTCACAATTGATCCAAACATATTTGTGAGGACTATGATGTTCATCATTTGAAATGAATTTTTAATAAACTATACAAAGGCACAACTAATAGTGATTAGAAAATGATATCTAAATTATCAATGCATCTTCATCATTTCACTTATTACATCCATTTGAGTTATGTTTTTATAGATCTTCATGTTGTAAATAATGTGAAAAAATAAATTTCTTTATGTAAATATGCATTTGAATTAAATCTTCCACCGAATCTATGATACATACCTTTTTTATCATGTTATGAATTCATATCTCATATGTGTACATCCTTGAAAACATTACTGGATGTCCAATTTTTTCTTAATGATGAAAATGAAATAATAAATGTTCCATTTAATCTTATGAAATGGATGTAATTTTTTTTTAAATATTATGAAAATTTTAAACATCATATTATGATATAATAAGTACATCATAGTCTTCTGTTTGTACAAAAAAATTTCTTATAAATACAATAATTCTACTAGTGAATCTTCAATTGAATAATTAAAAAATTTATAAATGGACTTTCTAGCTTTCATTCCATTTTTACATGTAAAGAATGACATTTTAATATCGAAATATCACTATTTATGATACTTACAGCCATATTGGAAACATATCCATTTTGTGTAATCCTATATATATTCCACTAACAAAATAATAAATTATTTTATTTGGATAGTGTATAGTATGCATTGGTCTTCAATATATTCATTGATTATTTATTTTAAAAAAAACATGCATTTTATTCACCTGTAAATTTGGGAATGATCTAATCATCATTTTAAATTATAATTTTTCATAAAATGTGTTTCTAAAACTATATAAAATATAATATCAAAATAGTTCATCTTAATATGTCAGACATCCAACATGTGGTGAACCAAAAAATCAGACCAATGTGGTATATCCAAAAAATGATTTATTTATCCAAATTGTTATCTTTGCCAATGTTATCTATGTTTTACAGGTTTATTGTAGGTACAAAGGTAATGATGGGTAATAATATTAAAATGGTTTTAATAGAATATGATATATCATTATTAGAGATCCATATCTTTCTATTTATCATTTTGAAAATGATATTTGTTCATTTAGAAATGATGGTCAAAATAGTGAAATATACGATTATAATAAAAAATGTGTAACCCCATTGACTAGCAGAAACATATTGATGTAACTCATATAGTACCTACAAGATTTTAGAAATTGAGTACTCCATATAGTTAACATTCCTTTTAATATTAAGTCACTAATTGTTAACTTTATTGCAAAATTAAATAAGAAATTTTTTTCTGTGACAACATAACATGTAATTTCACAAAATAATCCACTATTAATTAAACACATAAATAAATGGATTCAAATAATAATTAATATTTTTTATGTCTTATAATTGATAATGTTTAAAATATATATGGTTCATTCATAAACATGCAAGTATTTATCATATACAGAGTTATAACAATGGGCCGACAAGAATTTTTAATATTGTAAGAAACCGAATCGATAGAAACCATCAGTTGAAATATCAAATCACATGTTACGAGCATCAGAAGTAAAAATATGTATATGGTTAAAATTTTCAAAGAATCACCATCATAATTATGATAAATGAATATACTATATGAATTATTTGTTTTGAACCATGAGTTAAATGCCATTATTTTATAATAGATAAATAAATTCTACAATCTCAGTGTAAGAGGAAAATACCTCAACTCCCTAACATGAAAATAACAAGGCATACCTTGTTGAGCCTCCTCAAACATCGATTATCAATATGTAGAAAAACTATCTAAATACACTTTTTCAAGATAATATATGGTGAAATAATCTGAAGATGTATGAGTCATCTGATAACGACAACTCAAATTAGAAACCAGCTACTTGATCATAAAAAAATGGTAGGGAATATTTTTATATCAGGAAATAGTGATATCACAAAATAAATTATATGATAAAAACTATTTTAAATTTCAATTCCAAATTTAATAGACATAAATTTTGTGACATATTTAAATTATATTACCTTTCAATAATGATATAATGAATCTTCAAACATATATCACCAACTTATAAAATTGATATGGTTCTAACAGAAGATTTTTATTGATATCATTTTATGTTTCATTTTTTGAGAAAATAAACCAACAACTTAATGCACTTATTATGAAACCATGATGGATCTGGAACCAAATTAGTATTATCATCTTTAGAATTTTTTTTCAATGTTGAAAAAAATATATATTTTAAAAAACCAAGATGAATTATATGTCCCCCGATGTAGTAATTTTTTTAAATATTCTCATATCTCATTTATTTATGGGAGACATAATTTTACACATATGAATTGGATTATTATATAGTTAATTAAAATGTTAAATAATATTTAACACATCTAATATATATAAGATTTATACCTTAAAAAGTTGGATTTTGGATATGATTTATACAGTCAGGGACATATATTAAGACTGCCACAATATCATTGTTTTCTATTTAAAAAATTGATAATTGAAAAATTACTTATGATTAATATTATATATGGATATGAAAATACACAAATATTTATAAAATGAAAAATTTCAAATTACTTTTAAATTTTTTCAATTAATTCTAATTTCCACTAAAAATATCTAATTTTCATAAATTAGTGCTATTTTTTCAAATTACCTATAAATTTTATAATTACTATTATTGATCAATATAGGATACAAAATTGCAAACTAAAGGATTGATGGAAGATTTGAGGGGAAGAGATGAAAGCGTTGATGAAATGAATGAATTTCGGTGTGCTTACATTCAGATTACTTGGAGGAGAGGCAATCATCTCTATTCTGGTGAGTTTACCCATTATAATCTCTCATATAAAAATTATGAATTAAATGGAAGTAGATTTACTTTTTTTTATTATATCTTGCATCACCTCATATTTATGCATCCTCGATGGAAGAAGGATGTAAAGGGTTTGGAGGTGATTGTAGAGAGAAAGAATTCTGAAATCAAAATTCTATCACAATATCATCCCCTTTATCCCAAATACTATATACTTCCCTCACACCCCTTTTTTAACCTTCTATTACTTTGTTTTTTGAATTATGGATAATATTTATTCAATTTTTATTAATTCTATAATTTTTATAAATTTAGTTAATTATGGTTAATTGTGGTTATTTATTACTAATTATAACTCATTATAAGTAATTTTATTACAAATTTACATCCATTACTAATTTTTTACTGATTATCGCTCATTAATAATTTTTTAACTAAATAATACTCACTATTTGGATTTTTTTCTATATGCTGATCATTACAGTTTTTTTAATAATTTTCACTTATTAATGAAATAATTACTAATTAACCATTATTCACATAGTATTTTATTAGTACTCATTAATTAGATTTATTTTTACTAATTATTGTTCATTGCATATATATATTTTAGAATATCTCCCTTTAAACATTTTTTTAATTTAAACTAACTATAGGTATTATTTTCTAACTAATTCTCATTGCTAGTTTTTTCCAAATTAATACTCATTATACGTATGTGTTATGAAATAAATCTCATAACAAGTTTTTCGAACTAGATACCACTCATTACCAGTATTTTTTTCTAAATACATATCATTTCATGTAATTATTTCAAATTCATACTTGTTGATATCAATTTTTACAAATTACCATTCATTGATATTATTTTTTACTAATTAATGCCCATTGCCATATTTGTTAACTAACTATCTCTCCTTGAATGTTTTTATAAATTAATTCTCAAATAGTAATTTTAAATAATAACTACTCAATACCTATATATTTTTATATTTAATGTTCATTAAAAGTAATTTTTATTAATTAACACTCATTAGCACTAATTTTTTTTATTTACAATTCATTACCAGTATTTTTAATCATTACCCCTAATTACTGGTAAATAATACTAATTACCAATCATTACCATTATTCATGTGTTATTAATAACCATTACCAATATTTTTTACTAGTTATATCTCATTACATGTATTTTATTCCAATTTTTAATCATTACAACTATTTTTTTACAAAACTCCAATCTTTTGCAGTATTTTATTTCATAATATGACTCTTTATTAGTATGTTTTACTAAATACATGTCATTATCAAAACAATTTACCAAATACTGCTCCTAATCAATAATATTTGTTTACTTTTTCTTATAAATGGTAATTTTTACTAATTACCAATCATTACTATCAATGTTATAAAATAATCACTCATTATTCTTATTTTTTACTAATTACTTCTAATTACTATTTTTTTTTACTAATTACCACAAATTATCGGTAATGTTTTATAATTAGTTCTCATTACTAGAAACTTTTATTAAATATGTCCCTTTAAAGGTATTTTTTACTAATTACCACTCATTACCAATATTATTTTCTTCTAATTAAAACTCATTACTGGTATTTTTTCTAATTACAGACATTACCAATAACTTTAAATAATTACCACTCATTACCTATATTTTTTTACGAAATACATTTCATTATCAAAAAAAATTACCAACTGCTGATCATTACCGATATTTTTTAAAAATTAGAAATCACTAGTTGTATTTTTTCTAATAACCACTAATTACAGTTAATTTTTACTAAATGCCACACTGTACTTGTATTTTTCACTAAATAACACACTTGAACATTTAATATTAGTAAATAACTACAATGTTTTTCCCCTCAAAATCCATTAAAATACTAGTCTTGACTATTTGAGGTGTTTGAGGGAGGTTCTGAGATTTTTTAGTAGATGCTGGTGGTGTAGTAAGACTATAACATGAATTAATTATCGTGTTTGTGTATTACGTGATGTGAAAGTTTTATTCACATGTTTTCTTAGGCTAGTTCACCACATGTTTTTTCTTGGTTAAAAAATAAAATGGAATCATGTTTCTCAGAGGAACCTGGAATCCTGAGATTACATAATGTGAAATGGGAATACACATCATGTAAGTCACATATTCTATTCATTTTAAATGGTTTCATACACATGGATTATTTCTCAATCCATACATTAATGGAACTCTACTAATTCAAGGTTTTCTAGGATATTCTCCATCCATGTATGGATAATCATTTTGATAAGGATCGATCATTGGGCTCCTATATTCAATCCATGGTGAGTTTGAATATCATTGTCAACTCTTTCCTTCTATTATTCTACATGGTTCTATTGTAGTGGTGTTTAATTGGTTTGGGGTGTGTTTAGCTTACTTTTTGTTGGATCTATGGTGTAGTGTATATTGATCCACAGTTCTTATGGTGCGGTTGTGGTTCATGGGTTTTCTTTTTCAACCTGTGATGCACAGTTAGATTGGAAATTGTGTTGAGGTATAGATTTCCTTGTTTTTCCATATTGTGTATAATTCGTAAGAGGTTTAGTTTTATTTTCTTTTGGTTTATGGGTGTTCCAAAATAATCAAAGGTAATTAATTTGTTAATTTAATTTACATGGGGGAGTGGGTATGTTTTTCATTGTTTTATAGATATGATAATATTTTTGATGTTTTGAAATGTAAAGGCATGATGCACTACTAAAAATTGTTATTGTTATGGGATTTATCTGTGTTGGATTTATGTGCCATGGTTTCTTCTTTGGTTGTGATTTTTGAGGTATGATTCTAAATGGAAATTTTTTAATTATAATAATTTTCTAAAAAAATTATATCCCTAGGATTTTGGTTTTTGTGATAACACCCCTAAATTAATGTGGAATGTGATAAAATTGTCCTTTTTGTGAAATAATATTGATTTGTTGTGATATGTGGTAGTAATTATAGGAAAAAAATGTGTGGTTGTAATGGGGTGTGGGGTGATGTGTGGTTTGTTGGGTCATTGTTTTTGTGTGGTGAGGAGATGGCTTTTCATGAAGTGATTTTGGGACAATGGGGAGGTGGTTTTTATGGCTGTGTTTTTTGGGCGGCAAGGCAGTAGTTTATTTGGTCATGATTTTGGGGCGCCGACGGTGTGGTTTATATTTAATAGATTCACGATATGTAAAAGAATAAATAAATTAATGGCGATTGATAATAAAAATGAAATGTGATCCCTTGGTTATTGAGATGGAAATTTGTTAATGGAAAATTTAGCGAGAGGTTTTATGATTAATGGTTGTTGGTACTAAATAATAAAATAAATTGGTGTTATGTATAGAGGAAACGTAAATCCACTTTGTAGGGAACATATCTTTCTGATGTGAATTTTACTGATACAAATAACTGCATTTCGAGGTGGTAGTAAATTTGACGATGTTCTAAGTTGTATGTTTTTTTGAGAGGACATAGTTTGGTTCTGGGTGTTTGATAATATATATATACTTGTATTTTCCTTGGGATTTTTATATGAACTAAAAAAATTTGATAATTATGTTTCTAACACCCACATAGTCCAGAGGGCTATCTTTCCCAGCATTCGGGTGGGAGGATGGATGGCTAGACCCCTCCCTTCCCTACTCCCTCTTCTATGAAATGATGTCCCAATATTCTTTGGGTGAGTTTTTATGTGGTATCCCATGTGACTTTAGGATTATTTTTATTGTCATATCCAAGGTGTCTACCAGATTAGTTGTGATGTGGTGTCCCATGTGTCTTTCAGATGGGTTTTGAAGTTATCTCCCATGTATCATCAAGATGAGATGAGACGGGTTGTGATGTGATTTGTTGTGGTATGTGGAAAAGGTGTGTGTGTGAAATACATCATATAGTATGTGTCCCAGGTGTATTTGGGTGTGATGTTTTGTGAGGAATAGGTGTGTGTGGACAAGATTTCTGGCAATGCCCATGTGTGTGCAGGTGAGATGTGTTGTGGTATATTCGAATGAGTTGGGAGAGCCATGACATTATCAGTTGGGGTGTGAGAGCCGATAATTTGTGGGAAAGTTGTGTGGGATACCCAATCAATGATGTGATTTATTTTATATTATATTAAATGTATTTACTTATTCAGTGAGTGTTCCTTGGTGATGTTGGTATAGTTATTATACCTATTTAGGTGCGGCTTGGTTCTACTAATTTCTCACATGAGAATTTGTATATGTCTTTCACATGAAAACTAAAGACTGGATGATTTAATACTGAGTATACTTGTATTATCACCCTATATATATATATATTCATATTTCAATAGGGATTACATCCACAATACTGGACATTACTAGGTTAGACCCTTAACAATTTTTTGTTTCACTGGTTAACTTTACTTTTGGTTATTTATTTTGGGAACATTTATCTGTATCAATTATATATATACATGCTTGTGGTTTTGTTTTGGATTTCTATTTTATATTATGTCTTATAGTTTTTTTTTCATGATACATATTATATCCCGATCCTATATTATTATAGAGGGTCATTCCTGCCACACATGAGATTATATACCTTCGATTCTAATCACCAACCTGGGGCCTACATGGCATGGGAATCATGGGCCATTATCTCTCTCCCCTCATTAAATCATCTTTTGAGGGATGGGTCATGCCAATGAGGCTTATTATTAGTATTTTTTATATAAGATCCCTCATTAGTTTTATTTTTTTCTAAATATTTCACATAATAGGTATTTTTTTACTAAATTATACTTGTTACCTGTTATTTTTTCTAAATTCTGATAATTACGAATAGCTTCTAACAAATATCTATCATTACAAGTAATTCTTATTAAATACTTCACATCATAACTATTTTTAAAAATTACCTTCCATAAAAAAAAATCCTCAATTGATCAAATTTTTAAAAATTGATACTCATTTCAATAAATTTTTAATAAATATAACTGAATATGGATCATTTCTACTAATTACTGATATTTTCTATTAATTACTGACGATTTCTATTATTTATCAATAATTTATTATAATTACCCCTAATTTCCAATTCATTATGAAAATTTAAATTTTTTTTGATAAATTAAAAAATTATCTCTATTTTCTAATATTCATATATAATTTCATATGATTCCCTCTAAATTTACTAATTAGCACTATTTTCTAATAATTACCAATAATTTCTAATAAATAACTCTACATTAGAATAATTACCTCTAATTCTTTTTATTGTCACTAATTTATATTGATTTTCCCTAATTTTAAAAATATAATTTTATATTATTATAATTTATTATTAATTCTGAAAAATCAGTGATAATCACTACTAATTACTAATTACTATTAATTATTACAAATTACAACCAATTATTATTAATTATTAGTAATTTCTATTATTTTTTAATAAATTTAGATTATTAGTAATATTTATTTGAAAATTATATGTAGCTGATATTAATCATAACTACACACAAATAATTAAATCAAATTAAAACTAATTAAAAAAATTATTTCTAATTAAAATCTAGTGATGCTACAAAAATCTAATTAGAACGGATTAAAACTAATTAATTTTAAAAAATAATTACTATCAATTTGTAATACCTATTTTTATTACTAAATAATGTTATTTAAAATGAAAAATAAGAAAAAATACCTTAAACTGAATATTTTATCGGATAGAAATTTTTATTTTTCTTCTCAATAAAATTTAAAACCGTTAAAGGAGGATATTTTATTGGAGGAGAACAAGGTAGAGAAGAGGAGTGTATTAAATATATTATAAGAGGAATGTGAAGAAAAAATTTGGTTGGAGTCATATATATATATATATATATATATATATATATTTGTGTGTGTGTGTGTGTCATATTAGTTTCTATAGAGCTCGTTATTATGGGTGTCACATCATAAATAGTACCCACCATAAATAATGTTTTATGTGGTTAAAAAAATAATTTATGACTGGCCCAATCGTAAATAATCTTGTTCAAACATAGTATTTGTGATGGGTTATAAATCCCCTTCATAAATAAATATTATTATTAATATTATTTAAAGATGAGAGTACATAATTCTCACAAATAACAGTTCACGTGGTTTGTAATGCATTTGTGACAAAGGAATTTATGATGGGAAATTTTTCCAATTTCATGTAATTGTTAAATTATTATTATTTGTCACGGGATTCATACCCCATCAAAAATAGTCCCACAAATAAGACTATTTCAGTTAGGTGATGGGCCCATCATAAGTAACGCGTCTTAAATATACATTTCCCTGGTACTAAAATAGTTTGTAGAAATTGTGATTCCCAAGACACATCGTTACTACTAACAAAATGAGTTGTTTTAGGGAGTAGAATTGGCCAAAATGTTTTTCTTTAACCACTATAATGTGGTCAAATTACTATATGGGAGATCGTTCATTTTTTAAAGAGCCACAAAATCACTATTTTGTCATGGTTTCCCAACCCATGTGCATGAACCATGCGAGGTCCCTCCTTGGTCAGTGAAGGCCACAAGGTCTGTGCACAGGATGGAAAACTCTGTGGCCAAACTATATGACACCTATATTTTGGGTAAAATATCCTATTAAAAATTAATATTCTTAAAACCATAAAATTTTATTTCATTATTAATTCTAGATGATGGTTGATCCTACAATCTCCCGTGATAGCTCCTTCCAAACATCAACAGCGGTTCTTGGATAAATCTATCATCTGTCCTCTAAATCATGATTTGTTTGTCTTATTTAATTCTAATTGATATGTATTATAGTAAATTTTCTTGTTTTTCCATTATTTTTCTTCTCTAAGAGTCTATTTCAGTGCATGCTATTACTCATTATTTCCATGGTATTGATATTTCATTTTCTTCCAAACTGTAGTATGTTTGATGATGATATAGGAAAATTGTTCGACCACGGGCATGAGGTATTTGGTTTGTAAATTTTCCCTCAATTTCTATTTGTTATTATAGAAAATTTTCATTGTGCCACATCCTTAACATTCTATGTTTTGACGCTAAATTAATTCAATTCCAATATTGAATTTTTGGAACAATTTTATGTTTCCCACTAACAACCATGTGGTGTTTGTAGGTTATTAACCTCATCCCAAACCACCATTGTGGTGTGTTCATGTATCATCCATGATATAACACCATGTAGGGTTTTATGTGCTCTCACATTGTAGATCGAGACTTAATTAACTATGTGAGACATTAAGGGATAAATTATTCTTCCTTTCTATGTGATTATCTATTATTAAATTGGATAAATAGTGTTAAGGGTAATTATGGAATTAGATAGACCGAATTAGTTCTTGTTTATGAATATGAAATGTTTTATTAAATGAGTTTAATGAAAAAGGGAACAATTAATTAATGATTCCTCATTTCATTATGTGATAATGAGGATTTGGGATGGATCAGTATTGCACTAATGATTGATTTTGATTCATTAGGCATTTCCACACCATCGATCCAGATTACATTGGATGACATGGAAATTTCTGTTCCATAGATTTTGGATTACATTGGATTCCATTGACATTTCTACAATAATTATACAAATTAAATTTGATTCCTTGGATATTTATAGTCATTGGATCCATCCATGGGCGTATGAAACTTCATTACATAGCATATCCCAAATTTTTTTACATGTTTTTGGTTACATGTTTATATTGTGCAATGGTATGATAGAAAATACAACATTTAATTTATTCATATTATATCTTTATCACATTATCAATGTATACACATGTAATTGACTTTTTATATACCTTCTTGGTTGTTCCTTACTAAGTGTTATCTAACGCTCTCATCGGGTTTCAATTTCGTACATAGATAAACATCATAGAAGCAGGTAGAGACTAGGTAAACCTGATTATTTATGGTCCTTGATTTATTATTCATATGAGTGGGGGAGCATGTGACTGAACTATGGCTCGTGAAGCTATCTGGGAATAGTCATTTAAGAATTTTTTAAATTTCTATATTTTTATTATACATGGTGTTGGTCACAATGTATTTTAGGATTTTTTTAGTGTAATTACATATTCATCTTGTTATATTTATACTTCCTTTTGAAATTTTTATCTAAAATCTCTGGATGATTTACCACCACTGTGAATTATTATTTGGATATTTTTATTCAACTAATTATCATTTATGGCACAATATTTTAACTTTGAACACAGTGTTATAGTATCCTAAATGATTTCTCTTAGACCATAGCTTATTTTTAGTAGCCTTTGTTATTTGGTGGGGTGTTCTTGAGTACATGTGACCAACTATCTTGGGGAACCATTTCCTATATCACAGTTTGGGATGTTATAAACCTGAATGGTTTCATTCCTAATGATACAATTTGAAATAAAAAAATTGTATCAATTACCTATCATATGATGGTAGAATTGGTCTCCCAAACACTCATCATAGTGGACCCCTTAATGGAAAATAGTTTTTTCAAATAGATGTTGTTATAATACCATCACAAATATAGATAAGCCTCACATCTACATTATACAAAATAGTGATGATTTTGATACACATGTTTAATCCCAAAAAGAAATTCATAAAAATATGAATCATTCAAGGTCTATTGGACGGATATAAAATACAAATTATCAATAGTTTGTAGGATAGTTTCAAGATAATATTTATAAGGACTTATTTCAAAATTATAACTCAATTACACAACAACATAGTTGGCTATCTTGGGGACCAAATAAAAATTTTATGTCATACAATGTATTTTTAATTAATAGTAATATATTCTACAAAAATGAACATTGTGAATATAGTAAATTGGAAATAGTGGAGATAATATTATGATGGATGTGATGCCCATTTCTGGTTCTATAGATAGAAATCCAATTTATGATAATATTTTATTTTTAAGCATCATTGAATTGATATATGAATGGAATTATAAAACATTTCAATTGCCTATTTTCTCTTGTAAATGGTTTAAAAATAGTAATATAGTAAATATAGATGAAACAAGCTTCATGGTTGTGAATTTTAGTGTGGTAGGGGAGAAGGAAAATCAATTCATAATGAAATCATTATATAATCATGTATGTTATGTCTCAGATCATGGAAACATGAATTGGATAAGTTTCCTTCTTGGGACATAAATTTATGTAGGTTCATATTAAAATCCATTCAAATATAATACATTCATTAGGATTTCACAATCATTTCATAGAATTACCAATGTAAAACATTCCCTGAATGTTAGAGGGGTCAACAAATAATAGATTAGGATTATCTATAGAGGAAAAAAATCAATTTAAACATTAAATAGTATAATGAGAGTTAGATGACCAGGTTAAACTGTCTTTAATATACTATAATTATCCTTATAATATTATTTTTTCTCTACTATATTTATATAATATAAATTAAATGTTTTACTATTCATTTAGAAATGGACATCAACACATGATGATGTTACAAATATCAAGGATGAATATGAGGCTGATGATGAAACTATATATTTATTTGGAGATTGACACAGTGTTGATTAAAATACTCTAATGACACTACATGACAGTTTAGATTAAAATTATAATTGAAGAATGAAAGTTTATAATGTTTGTGGTCTGATGGAATCAACACGCACAATTGATGACACCAAAATTCAATTTTCATTAGTTGTATTGGGTTCAAAACAAGGATGAATGTGTTAGATGATAAAGATATATCACTCCATTTCCAACTTATAATTAAGGAAACCCTTGGGGATGATATAAATGTTGTTTTATGATATAATTTAATTATTTTATTAAATAATTATATAAGGAAACATTTATTTTGTTTTTATTATTCATTATCTAGATCATTTATTTTTGAATATTTTATTATGATATTTGTTTTAATGGTTGGTAGAAAATCCCATAAATCCTTATGGAGTCTTTGTACCATTTTTATCTTATAGTTATTTAGGGGAAAGTAAATACTCACCCCTAGTTACTTTTGAACATATTTTAAAATTTGAGACATGAAATTCTTTCATTAGTCAACAAGATGGTAAATCAGTTTAGGTTCATTTAAAACTATAATATATTATTTATAATTAGTTAATGTATCCAATATTATTTTGAATTGATAATTAATTATTCCCCTAAGGATTTATGAAAACATTAAATGTGCTTAAAAACCAATTTACCCATTTCATAAGCCAAGGAAGAGGTACACATCACTAGATATGAAAATGGTATATATTTTAAATAAATAATGTAATCATTTTGAGATATGAAATGAATAGTGTTCCTTTTTAAATACTAGAAGATGAATTAGAATATGAATCCACTCCAATCCTATATAATATTTGTTAGAATGAGGTCCATATAAATAAGGTTGGTGTCATATTTGATGAAATTAAATATGTAATATAGAAAACATGTGTAATTATGGAATAATATTTATTAATTCATCTTTATAACAATATTATATTAAAATACCAATTAAATTTCATGTGTTTGTTATATGAATTAGACACAAGAATTAATATTAATTTTACTACATGAAAAACTATATGTAGTATCTTTGACGTGGATGGAGAAATATGGTTACATTGGTTTTTGGATTGTATAAAAAATTAATTTAGGAATAAAAACATACTAGAAGAAAAATATACGATGAGGAATAAGTTATGGTTGTAATAATATTCTTTTCAAGATGTTATTTTATGGATTGGATTGATAGAACATTATGTAAAAAAGATCAAAAATAAACTTATAGTTGAATGAATATTAGTACATGAACAATCAAATGACCCACTAGATTTTTGGCTAGTCGTTCCACTCAACCACATGCATTGCCTCGGTTAACAAACTATTCTACTACTCTTTCACTTAAATGGAAATATAAAAACATTAGATTAATATAGATTACTATAATTATATATGGTAAAGTTTTATGTGATTTCAATATATCAACCCACATGAAATTTTTTAACATGAGGGTTAAAACATATAATATCCCATGATACATGATAAAAACCAATATCTCAGAAAAGATGAACAATTATTTTGGAATGCGTTAGCTTAAAATCTAATCATTTAGAGTCATGTTTCACATGATGACCCGAACATTACAATGTTCTGTGTAACTATTGGAACACTCATAGTACGTCCATATAATCATATAAAAATACATGAGGTATGTCATTACTGAGATTTTTAACATGATAACCAAATAAAAGTATATGTATTAATTTATTATGATAGGTGGGGTATTAAGGATATAGAAAGAAATGGGTAATGGGAATGTGAAATCAATAAAATATAATGAATCTATCATGAAAACATAATGACCTTCCATAAGTATCTTATTCCCACTTATTCAAATAATTTATATATTATCATTTAAAATTTATATAGACACCACTATAATATCATGAGATGTTTCCTATATTCCATATGAAGAATAAATATTTTGAACTAGTATTATAGATGTGGTCGGTCACAAGTGTGTAAATAATATTCCCATGTTTCAATTGATGAGATTCTCTAATATGAATACATAGTTAAGGTAAATTTTCATAAAACACATTTCCCAAAAAATCCAACATTTTCATTAATGTTAATAATTATTCCTATTATCTATAGTCATTAATATTAAAAATATATAAATATAAAACCCTACGCTATATAGTTCGAATTCATCGATCTTTGAATCATTTCCATAGAATAAATTAAATTTGAGTTGAAAAAAATATACTATAAAAATATGAGAGAATGAGGTGATAGAGAATAGAATAATATAGGATTAACTATTTTTATGTCTACAATACAGGGGAATAAATCTGTAACATAATCTTATAAAATAAATTTTTATATTTTTATTACAAATTTGTATTTTAATGTTTAGAAAGCATTGGATTGTAATCAAAATTAATCTTTATAACCCAAATATTTAATTTTTTGACCAAATGCATGGATATCCATCAAAAAACCAAAAAATTTGTGTAGTTGGTGTTTTTTTAACAAAATTCATAATTTTATAGATATATATAATAGTATAAATTTATTTATGTTTTTTAATAAGGATTGTTTTATGGTAGGATGAATGATAAATTTCGGGCACATCATGGTATGAAGTTGGTTAATAAATATAAGAATCTAGTACAATACATAAAATAAAAATATATTGATATAAATATAATCATTTAACAATAAAAATAAATTTTCGAAAAAAATTAATTATTTTATAATTTTTAGGTAGCTCTCAAAGAAAGATTACAACAATTATTTGGGATCTTATGTTTGAAATTTTTTTATGGACATCATAAATAATCCGAAACGATCCTCTCTAAAAAGGATATTAGAAAATTTGATTACAATTTACATAAAAATATTTCTTAAAAAATTGATTTTATATATTTTCATATGGCTACCACGATTTATAGAAATATACAAACTCAAAAGTAGAGTAAATTTTTTTGGGATAAGTGGGTGGTGTACAATGTGTTTGAAAGTTATCTGGCATCAAATTTTGGGGTTTACATACAATTTTACTGACCTAGTATGGGAAATGACCATATAAATAAAATTTTTCAAAAAATATCATCAAAATTATTATATATTATTTTTGAAATTTTCTCAAGTATATTTATTGTGTAGGAAATAACATTTTCTAGAAATTAATGGGTAGAATACATAATGTGAAAAATTATATATAAATCTAGAAGAGTTTATTTCATGCTAATTATTTATCTAATTTTCTCACTATTTAATCAAATAATTTTTGAATTTATATATCATTTTTATCTATTACATACTTTACAAAATTTTGACTTAGGTCAAAACACATGCCACATAATAAAAACCGAGAAAATATGTGAGGATTTTTTTATTCAACCATTTGGAAAGAGATCCACAATTCATGTTCACAAGTATGAATTGAACACCCTATAATATTGCCCATGATGTTGTCGTAATGTCCTAAAGTATGATCTTTTAATATAAAAGTTTCATATTAGTTTAAAACTCGTATCATATTGCAAAAAATATGAAATTTATATTGAATTATTTTCAAAATATATGAAAGAAAACAATAATTCATCATTCAAATATAAGAATTAATAATATTAAAATTTAATGCAAGATGTTGTTACAAGGAGATAAACTATGATATTTAAATATAAAATATTGCTTTTAGTTTAAAACACACATAATATATCCATAATAAATAAAATAATATTGGATTATTTTCAATAATCAGTAAAAATATTGAAAATATATTTTTCATGTGTACAATTTAAATGCACATCAACCTAACACCTGGTGTGGCCAGTATGACTCGAAGTGTATTTTTTAACCCAAATTTGTAATTTGATTTCAAGGCACATGTCAGATGATCAAAACCAAGAAAAATATTGTGGATTGTTATCAATCAATAGGATGAAAAATATATATTTTATTTTTCAGATGCTTTAATTAACTACAGATTAATAAAAAACATGATTTGGTGGCTATGACTCGATGTACGTATTTGTAATATTATTGTGTAATTTTAGTTCAAAACATATGTCACATTCTAATATCTGATAAAACGGTCTTGGATTTTTTTTAAACTAAAGGAAAATGATCCAAAATACATTTCTTATCTATAGGAAATTACTCCAATCCAATCTAGCTCATGATTTGGTTGGTATGACTCAATGTACGTGTTTACAATTAAAAGGTTACTTTTTAGTATAAAAAACCAATACTAAAAATGATACCAAAAAATGACCTCATATTTTAATCATACATTAAAAAAATCATTTATTTATATTTCACATATATGAAATAGATAAACATATATATAAAATTTAATATGGTTGATATGACTTGAAGTACATTTTCAATACGAAATTGTTATTGTAGATAAAAACCCACATAACATGCTCAAAACTGGGAAAAAGAACTCAAATTTTTTTCAAACAATAAGAAAGCTATAAGTAATACAATTTTCATGTCTCATAATTTACATCATTCCAATACATTACATGATGTGGTCGGTGTGACACAAATTTTTTGTTTTTAATAGAAAGGTAAAATTATATTTTAAAAATCATGTCACATATCCAATATTGATCATGTAATATGGTAATTTTTCTAACCATTAAGAAAATTATTCAAAAATCCTTCTTTATGTGTAAGAATTGACAATAATCCAATATAACTCATGTTGCGGTTAGTATGGCCCAAAACTGGGTTTTTTAATATAGGTTTCATTTTATTTTAAAATACACATTGAAAAAACCACGAAAACAACATTTGATTATTATCAATCATTACCAAAATGATATAGAGTTCATTTATCATGTTTAATAATTGGCTGAATTACTATACAATTCACTATTTTGTTGGTATGACTTGAAGTATGATTTTTAATAAAAACAGTAATTTTTTATTAAAAAACAAATAAAATATCTTAAACCATAAAATGAGCTCAAATAATATTCAATATTCAATACAAGGAATGATGCTTAATTTTTTCTTTATAGTAATTGACCTCACGAAAATCTGAGACACAATGTTGTCAATATGACCTGAACTGAATGTTTTAATAGGAAGGTTTTTATATAGTTTAAAATTAATTTCAAAAAATCCAAACTAAAAAAACGAGATCATATTTTTTCTAAATTAAGATAAATATTAATAATTCATTTTTCAGGTGTATGAATTGACTGTACAACAACCTGAATCATGATGTGGATGAAGTGACTTTAATTTCATGTTGTCAATAAAAATGTAAAATTTTAGATTAAAACACATATCAAATATCCAAAACCAAGTAAAAAATATCATATTATTATCAATATTTATGGGAAAAATCCATCATTCATTTTTCACATGTATGAATTGATGAAATATAAATATGACACACTATGTGGTCTTTATGACTTAGAGTGGGTTTTTCAATACAAAAGAGAAATTTCTATTTAATTCACACATCATATATTAAAAAAAATGTTTATATTGTTTTTTAAATTTAGGAATTTGATCCATAATTCATTTTTATGTCTAAACGTTGTCCTTACAAAAATCTGATGAACGATGTGGTCTATAAGACTCAAAGTTCATGTTTTAAATATATATGTAAGATTGTAGATTTTAAATATCTCACATATTCAATGTTGATAAAATTATATTTTAATGTTTTAAATATTTATGAAGATAATACATAATATATGTATGATATGATAGAATTGACGTGACATCAATCTGTCACATGAAGTGATCAGTATAAGTCAAAGTGTGTGTTTTTAATAAAAAGTTACTTTTTAGTTTAAAGATTTTATCCTCTAAAAATTACCAAGAAAATGATCTCATTTTGTTTTAAAATTGTTGTAAAATTATTCACAATATTTTTTGTGGTAGGTTGAAATTTGTCGCACATCAATTTGAAAAATGATGTGGTCGGTTGGAACTGAAGTGTGTGTTTTCAATACATTGTGCCATATTTTATTAAAACACATATTACCAAGAAAAAATAATGAAAAATATCTCATATTGTTTTCAAATTTTATGAAAACAATCTATAATATATTTCTAACATGATGTAGTTGAGATAATTCTAATCCAACACATTATGTGTTTTGTATGAAAAAAAGAGTATGATTTCCACATATAAGTGGGATTTTAGTTTAAAAATTGTATCACATAAGTGAAACAAAGGGAAACATCTCATATTGTTTTCAATTTTTATTAAATAATAAAAATATTTTTGACATGTATTAAACATGCTTGCATTAATCAGACACATAATGCTGCTGGTATGACTCAATGATTCAGATTGAAATATACAAGTTCAATTTTGTTTTAATGCATGTATCACATATAAAAAATCAACAATAAAATCATGAACTATTCTAAAATTTTATTAAAACATAACATGACATATTTCTCACATAAAATAATGACTACAAGTGAATCTAACACAAGATTTTGTTTGTATTACTCAAATTACATGTTTTCAATATAGATGTACAATTTTAGTTTAAAACATAGATAACATATCCAAAATAAATAAAATTATCTTATATAGTTCTCAACCATTATAAAAAACATAATATATTTTTGAAATTTTGGAATCAACCATTCATAGGCCTGACACACAATGTAGTTGGTATGAATCAAAATGTATTTTCTAAATATAAGATAAATTTTAGATTAAAAAATATCTCACATTTCTAGAAATTAGAATATGAGGATATATTGTTTTAAAAAATTACTAAAATCATCCATATTATATTTATAATATGTAGGAATATATCTCATTACATTATGAAAAAATATTTGGATGGTATGACTTGAAGTGTATATTGTTAATATAAATGTGTCATTTTAGTTTAAAACACATATGACATGGACAAAAATAAGAAAATGAAATTTTATTTTATTCAACCCTTATAAAGATGAACCATAATATATTTCTATAATGTTTAAATAAATGAAACAACAATCTGGATTGAGATTAATAAATAATATCATTAATATATAAATTAACTTATAATATAATTTTAAAATTATGAATAATATAAAATTATTTTTATTAATTTAATAATTTTTTTTCTATTTTAAATCTACTAAAATAAAAACTAATTTTATTATGGTGGTATAATTTTAAATATAGTTAGATATTTAAATAAATTTTTTTTCTTCTGATTTTGACTTTTTATATGGGTTTTCAATTTTTTCCTAATTGTAAATACAACATTAATGTAAATATTTTTCATGTAATTTTTTGATTTAACTGATAGTAACATGTGTTATTATATTCTAATCTAGTTTATTTTATATTTCAATTATTATTTCTGTATTATAATTGGGATAAAAATTATGGGGACACTTCTAGCATCTATAAGGTTTCTATTGTGTAATAAATAAAATTGACTCTATTACTTGTAGATGAAGAGCTGATAAATAGTTTCTTTTTTAGTGCTTCATCTAGTTCTTATAAAAAATTATTTCATTATGGATTTATTTATCCCTAATTAAGGGAACCATTTTTAATTATATATCTACCACTGATAATGATACCCTTTATCAGTGCTTAGTCTATAACTCATAAAGGTACCATTTATCTGCCCTTCATTTAGCTCTGTTAAATATACCCTATTGAGTACTTTTTCAATCACAGATAATGGCCATGGGATTTTAGAATCTCTTACATTACCCAATATTATCCATAAAAAAATAATCATATTTGGAATTATTAAAAGGATATTTTTTACTTCTACTCGACATTCTCATATTCTTCTTTAATGTGTTGAGTTTGAGTTTCTAATAGAATATTCATATGGATATTCTCTATAAAATTTTTTCTTGGTTTAACTCTTATATTCTTGTATCTAATAAATGTTTTTTATAGATAAATGTATCCTCATTATTATATTACATCTTTTATTGTTATTAATCCTATCATTGTCACTTATATATAGAGATTATATATCTTTAGTATGGATTTGTGTAATTTTAGTAGGTTCAAAACTAAAAATATCAACGTCATCATTTATATTAAAATCACTCTAAATTCATTCATCAATTTCAAAAGGTATTATATTTTCACTATCAAAAATAATTTTAGACATATTGATTTACCACCTATAAAAAACCCATTTTGGTGTATAACCATGGAATATTCCATTATTGACCTTTTGTTAAGATTTCAAAGCACTCCTATCTTTATTATTAAAAAATAAATGACTTTATAACACCCTAAACTATGTATCTTCGAGATTATTCATTAACCAAATTTCATCAAGCGTTACTTCACAATTAGAACAACAAATATATCTACTCTAATTTTTTCAAACAGTAGGATGGAATGTAACCAGTAATACCATTTGGCTTCAAACCCATCTAGTGTAGTCCTGGCTATATGAACCAAAATTTTATTCTTTGTTTCGGACACATTTTTTTTATTATAAGGAGAACAACACACATTCTGTATTCCACACATATCAATTTATCTACTGTTATATATAATAATGTAATCACATCCATTATTTGAACTCAAAATTTGTAAATTTTTACATATTAGATTTATTTAAGCCTTCTAAAATTTTGGAATATATTGAAGCCCTATGATAAATTAACATGAGTATGGTAAATATAATTATTATAGAGAAATATTTGATGGTGATAAACATTCATTTTCGAAATCTTGAGTTATTTTTCATAGGTCACCACAAATAGAATTTGTTCTATTCAAGATGTTTTATTATTTTAATTTACAATGATTTATATATTTTCTTCAAAAAAAAATTCACTTTATTATAGTTTTTATAATAAGTGGAAATTTTCTATTTTAGATAATAATATTCCGTATAATATATTCTCTATTATTTTATTATTTTCTTTTTTCCAATATGGTCAAATATTATATTTCCTAAACTACAATAATATTTTTAATATTGATAATCTTCTATTATTACTTCCCTAAATTGAAATCAATATTACTAGTTTTATCAACACATTCATTAATACATCCTCATTTTTTTATCTCATGACAGTGCACCTATTTTCCATAAATATTTATTCATTTACAACATCACATAGATTATATACACATTAAAAATTGACCTTTAAAATATAAAAAATCAAAAAGGAATATGTAGAAATTTTTTTTGTACAATTATTAATTTTTCCAACTCCTTTGATGTTTTTAATGCTTCTATTGACAAATTTAATTAACATATTCATATTTTCTAATATATTTCACAATATTATGATAACATGATTTTTTGGATAAATTAATATTGAACATGATTTAATGATTATCAGAATTGATGTATTTATTTGCTACATCAACTATATTATATGGTTTTGATAACTAACTATGGTTTCGATATTTCAAAATTAATTGGAATATAATCGAATAATTTTAAATAAATGAATAAATCACATATAATTTATGTCCTTTTTTATCACAGATTTCATAAACATGTTGTATGATACCATAATAGTTTTTACATAAAAATATTTTTAATTGTATATGTTTATTATAAGATATCAATTTTGGTTATTACCCCACATTTAGTTCCTTATCCCTTTTTAAATTAGGCTCAAAAATATCATGTTGATAACTAAATGATTTATTTCAGTAAAAATCATAGCACTATCAAAACCCATGTAGATTTTTGTCTTGGTATATAATTTATTGTTGAATTGGTTTTCATCTTATATTATTTTCATCCCTAAAATATATACTGCCCATAAATTCATTTTAGGGTTTTATACAATAGTATCTGATAATATTACAAATCAAATTTCCTTAATTTTTCAAATATCATAAATAAAAAGAGTTGTTCTTTTTCAAATGAAATATCAGCTATTCCATATTAAAAATTTAAATTATGTTTTAATATAGATAACCATTTATTTTGATATGAACCTTTTGTATAAATTAATATTTCATTTATTATATCATTTATTGGGTTACTACGTATTGTAGGTTTTATAAAATATTTTCTTTTTTCATTAACAACAAAATTCGAGTTACTTATCTTAATATCTTTGTAAATGTCAATTTCAGCTACCATAATCCAGTTTTTTCATTTTATTTATCCCTATGTAGAATGATTTATATCATATCATTACATACTTCCCCCTCTTTAGAATCCCTTGATTTTTTTTCATTTGATGTAACCAGCCTACCTTTTTTAACATGTATTTTTGATTTTTATGTTTAAATTTCCTTTTAATAGATTGTTATATTCCATAAATATTCATATTTCATTAAAAAATATAAATTTCCATCATCATTTTTATTCTATTGTTATTTATTATTGTTAATAAAAATAAGTATTTATTTATGAGTCCATATACTAAATTTTATTCATGTTCCAAGAGAACTATTTGAAAAGTATCATTGAGAGTCTCGAGAACATTTTCACTTCCTTTACTACTAAAAAACCTTCTTCTCCTGATAAAAAAATTCATTTTAAATATTATAGTGAATGATTATTCTTATGTTTTATCAAACATACATAATATATTTTTTATTATCAGTTTTATTCCAAATAGCTTGATTTTTATCCTTTTTATTAATAATTTCCACAAAAACATTTGGAGAAAAATGTTTATACTTTATAAAAAATGATATTATATATAATTACTTATTTATAACGACCTATTACTTTTTTGATGTTTTTTGCATAAGATATGGTGATTTAAAAATTTATTCCATACCTTCATCTTTATTTATAAATTTATATTCCTCTTCGAATTTTCCTAGCTATTAATTTTATTTCCATAATCCCATTAATTTTAAATTATTTTAACAATCTCATCATATAATTAATTAGATTGTTGTGAATATCATCAATGAAGAAGTCATATAAATATTTATCTTCAAATTATGAGGTCATAGAATAAAATATTTATGGAAATATTCTCATCATCTTCTTCACAAAAGATTAATCATTTTGTGTTTTCAAACCCCTCTTATGGTGAAAAAAATTATATTGACACCGATAAATATTTAATCAATTATTTTATCTTCATTATCCCAAATTTCCCCAAAAATATAACATATAATTTTATATTTTGTTAAATTATCATTTTTTCCTTTATAGTTGTTATAAATATTTTTCCATATGACATTAGTATTCCTACAGCCCAAATTTTTTTTATCTCATTATAAGATATAGAATATCATAACCCTTTGTGGCTTTTTCAACCAAAGTAAATATTTTTCTTCCCAACAAGATAACATATGGAGGTGATGCATGGAACAATAAAATTTTGTGATATTATAGGTAAACATTCCAAAGGGAGACTAGGTCGAATACCATTATCTATTTCCAAATATAAAATCCCTTATCCTTTAATGTTGAAATTCTATTTTTCAAAACTATGTTTGTTGATCTATATTTATTATATGATTGAATAAAAATAGAATAGACTATAATGGATATCATCTGGAAGAATCTATTAATTTATAATGATAATGAGTTGGGGTAATCTATGTGTAGATATTTTTTCCACCCTATTCAATTATTATTTTTTTTAGAAAATTATATTTTGATAATCACTAATATAGAAAAATTAAAATGGAAATAATAAATATTTAATAAAGTTTCCCTCCATTAACAATGACTATGTCCTCTGTGTGTCAGGTTTATTATCAAACACTAATATTTTCTCTTTTATTATCAAAAAAATATTCATCATTGTTAGGGACATGATCCCGTTTTAAATAGTTATATTCAACTTGTTACAAATGTTTCATCAACCAAAATGAATATTTCCCTCTTAAATAAATATATCAAATAAATATTATAGCCTTCTTGTATGAATGAGAGAATGTTTATTCTAAACCATATTCAAAATCATCTGAATGATTAGATGGTGAATTCCTTCCTTTGATATAGTATACATTTTTTATATTAAAGTATCACCCGTAACTATAAATACCGCGACCATAAAAATATTATATAATTTTCTCTTTTTTATTAAAATATTTTATTAAATTTATTTCTATAATAGTTTATGAAAATTTACTTGACTTATGGATGCCTAATTTTATATAATATAATCATTTTTTATAGTTGGGAATATTAAAATTTTAGATTTGAAATATATATAAAACTAAACCCCCCCTTAATTATTCTCATCATGGAATTTATTTCTCCAAAAAAACTATATATTATTATATTAAAATTTTCATTAACATATATATGGATTCCCATAGTTTGGAAAATTCACCAATTCTAATGTGAAACACACTCCTCAAGTCTCTTTCTTGTATCGTGATCCATTTTAGATATCATTATTTTTGATCCATAAATCAAGAACACTTTCAATTGTATGGTTTAATAAATATTTTTCAGAATGTTCTATATAATTACATATAGAAAATCACCCATTAGATCTTATATGTTTTTATATTTGTCTAAAAATATGGAAATGTTGTAGTAACAATTTCATAACTATGAATAATGCTTATGTAGAGTCTAATTACTCATATTTAGTTCTCAAATGACTCATTAATTATGTAGAATAAATCTTATACATAGTTTATTGATAGTTTTGCAGACTGGAATAACTTGTGATTGATCTCTCAGGACATCTAAATTTCCTCTATATTTTCCAATCTTCACTATGTAGAATTAATTAACACGTATTTTGATCATTATGAATCATAAATAATGTCAGATAATGAATCATTCATAGTTTCAAGGTTCATAAATTCATTGTTGAACATATTTAAATTGATCACATAGTAGATTTATTTTTATTTTTTCAATATTGTGTCACAGAATGACTCTTACAATGACATGTGAAACTATATGCCTTTTTTATTTTTACCTCATCTTGTAATTCTAATCCTGAGTCAATTAAAACTAGTTCTCCTTAATTTCATCTCCACCCCTTCTCAATCAACTCAATTAAACTTCATACCAAATTCAATGTATTTTCCTGGAATGTATGGATCATCTTCACCTCACGAAAAAATTATGTACCTTAACAAATCTAATAATCCCCAAACTCATTGGCTTCACATAACTACATTAAATTATTAAATACTACAATTCCATAAAATTTGTATTTTTATTTGATCCCAAATGATAAAAACAAACGATATCAAATTAAAATTTTATTGCTAAAAATTACCACATCACCCTCATGTGGGTTCATCATTCCCCCACATTTTATTTTTTTTTCAAATTCCATATTTACAATTCAATGAAAATAACATATCCAAAAAACACCCCTATAATCAACTCCAAAGAAATTTGAACCATCATTTAACCCTGTTATTGAAAATGATGAAAAACTACATACGAAATAGGAGGTATCAATTATTTCAATGAAATAATCCAAAAACCATGCAACTCTAGTTATACATAATCCCAGACTATTTTATAAAACTAGATTAATTTTACAAAACATCAATGATGTCTAGAGAAAAAGAAAAACCTCTTATTTTAAAGAAATAAATAAAATACTACTTTTATAAATAACATTCAGAAACTCATTTCAATAATCATTTTATAACATACCAAAACCAAGAAAAATTTTATATCTCCCTACATATTGGTTATTCTATTTAATAAATTATTTAAACATAATAAATTTTCAGAGGAAAAATAAGCATTCAGCATAAATCAATGTTGGGATGTGTTATAGACACTCATATAGAGACTTAGATTCTAAAAATAATAATTTTATGAGTGTATTGGTATAAATATAACTTACATAATTATTTTATAGAATAAATTACATTCTTAGATGGTCCTCAGGAAGATTTTCCTTTAAAAAAAATTTAGTAATATCAACGTTTAGAACTGGAATGGTACACAAGATTATTGAACATATAAATTGATCTCTGATTATCACATCATATTTATAGAGGATATTCAGCTTCATCATTCATGACATTCAGCTATGTATTCGTAAACATCTTCTCATATTTGTATGAGAGAAGGATATCTCATGTTATGAAGAGCTCGACAATCCCCAACCTACTGAAAAATTCTCACATCTTTTCTTCTCCTCTTTGATTCTGCTCGACATGGATGGATTCGACCCCAGTTGGGAGCTCCCCTATGTATTATAGAGCTATCATGAGAAATATTTCGCAAATATAGAAGTACCTAAGCCTGTGAATTCCCATGAATCTTCTCCTCTATCTCATGCTTCAAATGCGGCCCTATGAGGTATTTCATTTCTGGAAGCCCCTAAAGGTTCTTATCCTGCCTCTTCTGCATGTGCTAAATCTCCATAGACGGTGAAATATCTGGAAGATGGGGGTTTTGCCGTTGAAGCTGACCCAGAGGCGATTGCATAGTGACAAAACCTCTATAAGTACTCTGTCATGGGTCATGTTTCATATGTTAAATGGGAAAAACCCTGGTCTTACATTGAATTGAGGAAATGTACATCAATCCACTGGGGTATAACAAACTAGATGTCGATCCCTCTAGGGATATGGTTTTTTCATTTCCTCCTCAATTCACAAGAGGATCTTGACAGAGTCTAGAGAATTGGAAATATTAATCTAATGCCTGGGTTCCTAAGACTATCTGAATGGGATTTCTCGTTAAATCAAAATACACAGGGAGGAAAATCTTCCCATGTTTGAGTCAGATTTCATAACCTTAATTGGTTTTTTTGGCACCCTAGGATCCTAAATGATCTTTCCTCTTGTATTGGAACTCCCTTAAAAATTTATCAAACGACCATAAATACTGATCATGGAATGTTTTCTATGGTCTTAAATGAAGTCAACCTTGAGGAAAAACCACCTAAAATCATATCTTACAATGCTAGGGATTATAAGACGGATATGAATCTTGAATATGAAAACATGCCTCCCTTATATGATTACTGTAAGATTTCTGGACACTCCATCTTTAATTATAGAATGGTTCGTAGAATCTCTAACCATTATAATCCATCTTCCTGGACTAAAGTTAGGAAAAATAGAAAAGAGAAGGCCCCCTTCCCAGATAAAACAGAACCTCACAATCCAATCACTAGAAAATGGATTTTTAAACCTAAGAAAATCCCTGGGGTACCTTGGGCAAACTTATTGGAAGAGCAGGAAAAAGATTTGGAGGAAAAAAACATTAACCAAAATCTAGATAATGAGGTTTTTCCACTTCCAAATTATTCTCCTTTTATAAGGGAACCCCCGCTTAAAAACTAATCTTGAGTCTTCCCTAACTTTGGGTAATTGTAATATACCTAAATCCTCACAACTGGCTTCCAAGGGAGGGACCCCTATGAACAAAGGTATGGATGTGTCTTCTTTTGTGTCGGAGCCCTCTTCCTCACCCTCTATTTATGTTCCAACATACCTCCATTCACGATTACAAGAGGTTCTTGTTCCTGATAATGTGGATTTGAATCGAGATGTAGTTGGTTCTTATCATAATGATGTCCACACTGATCCAGTGGTCACTGAAAATTCATCTTCATCTCTCAACTATCCTCCCTCATTCAATGAACAGGGTGGTACGGTTTTTTCAGTTTCTCTGGTCACTGAATATCTGTAGGTTCCCACACCATCTTGTGTTGGAGGAATCTCCCAAGTTACTTCAACCTCAGGTCCCTCAGCATCCGATTCAATCATTAAAACTCATTCCAACCTAGTTCAGGATGAGGCCCCACCTTAGGAAGCTATTGTCTTGGGGACCTCTACAACTGTTTCAGTTTCAGAGGCCAATCTTGGTCCTGAACAGTTCACTTTTCAAATCTAGACATCCTGTAACAAGGCTGGAGGTACCCAAAAATCTGCCTCTACTTCATGAAATATTGAGATATCATGCACTCCTGGTAAGAATACTCCCCCAAAGAAAACCAGAGGACAAAACGATGGAAATATAAAGAATGGGGGACCAGACCCCTGGAACAAACATTAATCAATATACTCTATTGGAACTGTGATGGAATTGCAAATCCTGGCACCCTTAATGTCTTAAAAAGATCTATTAATATTCATCGCCCTATGCTTCTTGCTATTGCTGAGCCTAATGTGAATTTCTCCCCCAAATTTATGCATCTTTGCAAATTTTTTTCCTTATTAGGTTCCTGTAACAATGGTAATTCTATGGAATCTCTCTTGATCTTTTACCACTCATCTCTTTAGAATTTCAATATTTTCAGTCTTTCTAAGAAATCATTGACTTGTGATTACTACCTGGATAACACTCATATTTTCAACAATTTTGTTAATCCCAAAAATAATTACTAAGAAAAAAGACTTCTTTGGGATGGACTCTCCACTACCAATACCAAAATTCAGGACCCCTGGGTCTTAGTGGGTGATTTCAATGCTATTCACTCACCCTCTAAAAAACATGGACAATCTTTCTCTACCATTTGTTCTAGAGAATTCAAAGCTTCCATAGAGTCCAACACTATTATTGAGGTTAACCTAGTTGGTTCCCAATTTAATTGGTATATACATAACTATAATCTAGTTGTGGCGAGTATGCTCGATAGAGTGTTCACTAATGACTTATCCCTTGGAAAATGGAACCAGATCACAAGTGTTACTCTGACCAAACTTGCCTCAGATCATCACCCAATCTTAGTTAGTTTCCCTCCAAATTTTCAGAAACCATCTATTCACTTCAGAATAAATTTGTCCTGGTCTATGGACCCTGAGTGTGTCAATTTAATCAACTCTTCATGGGATACCATGGGTAACACCATGGACTCCTTTGCTTGCACCACTAAGTTGAAACATCTCAAACTTATTCTTAAGAAGTTGTGCAAATCCAAATATGACTTAATAGATAAATACATTCAGAGTTTGAAGAAAGACTTAAATCTTATTCAAAATAAGAATAACATAACCAGATTTAATACTGACCCACAAAATGAATTCAATATTTTTGCTAAATTAATCTCCTTGCTCAACTTTAAAGTAAATTTAAAGAAATAAATTTTCAAATCTAAATGGCTCAATGATGGTGATAAGAACACCAAATTTTATAACACCCTTCAAAGAGCTAGGAAATATAGTAGGCCTCTCTCCTGATTAAGGGTTGGGGGTAAACTCATCAACACAGAAGAAGGGATTGCCAACCATACTGTCTCATATATCACTGACATTTTCAATGGCCCCAAAACCAACAAATAATTGTTTACAAATATAATTCCAAACGTGGTTACTTTGGAGGATAATCTCTTACCTAACAACATCCCTCTTGATTATGAAATTAAAGACACTATGTTTGTTCTTAATCCAGACAGTGCCCCTAGTCGAGACAGCTTTAATAATGGTTTTTACCAAAAACACTGGGATGTCTTTCAAAATGACATTTGTAATTTAGTTCGTACCTTCTTTGAAAAAGGGGTGTTTCCTCAGGGTCTTAATTCTCAATTTCTCACTCTTATTCCAAATACAAAAAAATGTCGATGAAATTCACCTTTTTCGACCCATCCCCCTCTTCATTTCTCTTTTTAAAATTATTACTATGATCATTTTTAATAGACTCTCTGCTATTAGAAACAAAATTGTTTCTTGGAACCAGTTTGGTTTCATTAAAGGGGGATATATACAAGAATGCATTTGTCTTGCATCTGAATCCACAAATTTATTGAATAGAAACACTAGAGGTGGAAATATTTCTCTTAAAATCGATACTACTAAATCCTTTAACACGATTGACTGGGAATTTATTTTTAAAGTGCAATTTAGTTTTGGTTTCAATGACACTTTTGTAAATAGAATTAAAACCATTTTAAATTCATCACATATTTTTATTCTGATCGATGGCTCTCCTAGAGGTTACTTTAAGTGCTCCAAGGGTGTCAGATAAGGAGAACCTCTCTCTGCTATCATTTTTTCTATTGCATAAGACTACCTTAGCATATTTCTTACACTCAATGTTGACCAAGGAAAGATCAAACTGATTCTTACCTTTAGGAATATAACTGACCCTTCACATCTTCTTTATGCCGATGATATCATTTTATTCTTCTAGGGGGCAAAAGAAATATCAATAACCATAAATCCATCATCTCTCATTATGATGATGTGTATGGTCAGTGTGTTAACTGTCAAAAATCATCTATTTATTTTGGTACAAATTTCCCACTCAACAGGAAAACTCATATTATAGATGTTTTAGGAGTTAAAGAAGGTTCACTTCCCTTTACTTACCTTGGTGTCTCCATTTTCTGTGGACTACCCAAATCACCTTACTTCCAGCACATAGTGGATAAAATTCATAAACAAATTTCTTCCTGGAAAGGAAAAGCCCTTTCAATGGCTAGAAGTATTTTCTTGGTGAAATCTTCCATTGTTTCTAAGTTGGATTACTCCATGATGGTCTCCAAGTGGACTGTTGGTCTTATTAAGCATTTAAATTATGGCATAAGGAACTTCATCTAGAGAGGTAGCATCATGGAGAGAAAATTGGTCAGGGTTTCTTAGACAGCTTGTTGTAAACCTATCGAAGAATGTGGCATAAAACATTTAATGAGGCTCTCCAAGGTAAATTTATGTGGTCCCTCATTCATAATAACTCTCTTCCCATGAATTTTCTCAGATCTTGTTTTCTTAATAAAATTATATCTATTACTCTTCACTACGTGTCTTCCTCTATCTGGACCTCGATTAAATCTTCTTACTTTTCAATTTTGGAAAATTAATGATTCATTGTTAGTAAAGAATCAAATTTAAACTTCTGGTTTGATAACTGGTCTGGTTCCCCACTTATCTCAGAAATACCTAATTCTTTTACTCCTAATCCCACTAACTGCTCCATCAGAGATGTGATCAACTCCTCAGGCCCACATCTTCCAGACCCTATTAAAAAGATCTTTGAAAATTATTACTTCACTTCCAATGATGACTTTCTGGTCTGGGAACCCGCTAATTAATAATGGTTTTTTAGACTCAAAAAATATTATAACCACCATATCTCTAAATTTGATGATATTCTCAATTCCATAGACAATTTCAATAAGGATTGGATAAAACCTTCATGTCTTACCCTCATTTGGAGAATTTCTCACCAAAAAATTCCTACCGATGGTTGTATTCAGTATTATTTTTTTAATATTTTCTCTAAATTTTGTTTGTGAAATCAAAATCAGGAGGATATAAACCACCTCTTTTTTTCTTGCAGAAATGCTACTGCTCTTTAGCACTACACTTTTCAACTTTTTGGGTGCAGATGGATTTTGGATAACTTTATTTTCTAGCAGTTGAAAAGGATTATTGAGCTTCTGAGGTCTCTGCAAATTAGAAACATTTTTCTCGCTGTCGTGGTAGAGAATCTTCATATTATATGGTATGGTAGAAATGATTTCACTTTCAACAATATCTCATTTAAACTAAATGCAGGTAAAATTAGGATCCTTCTTGCTATCAAAGAGGCTTCCATGATCCAATAAGATCAATTTGAAAATTCTTTCATTGATCATGAAACCCTCCATCAGATTGGATTGAGTGGAATATTTCTAAAACCGAAATACACTATTGAAGTCTTCTTGAAGGATCCTCCTCCCCGCTGGATTAAATTCAATATTGACAGACCCTCAAAATGAAACCTGGGGCCTTCGTGATGAGGATTTGTTTTCAGTGACCATCTTGAGTAGATTCTCGGGTGTTTCTATGGAAGTGGCGACAATACATAGGCTCTAGAGGCCAAAATGTTGGGTCTCATTCATGCTATATCTTTTGCAAAACTTTTTATCTAGAGAAACTTCTAGATTGAGAGCGACTTATCGACCATTGTGAAAGTCATCTGCATGGGTGAGACTCACGTAGCATGGTCTCTCACCCCCCAATAGATCAACTACCTCAACTCGCTCAACAGTCTCAATTTCATTGCTACACACATATTCTGTAAAGCTAACAAGATCGCCGATGGTCTCACTAACATGGGAGTCTCTCATGAGATCACATGGATGAATGATCCCCCTCAGTATTTGATTCCTTTTTATTTGATATTCTAGAAAATTTCCCTCATTTTGTCTCATGTAATTTGTATGCTACCTTTTTTTGAATAAATTGCAGGGTTCTAGTCTTTTGACTAGAGATCATCTTCAAAAAAAAGTTAACATCATCTCTTTTGTTTCATGTGATACAATAATATATTCATCATCATTTGATATTAATGTACCGTATGTTTTATTATTTTAATTCCCTAATAAATAGCTACGTAAAAGGTAAAATAATCCACTATATAAGGATTTTCGGTCATCCACGAATCTAGGACAATCGACGTATATAAAAACATTAAAATATGTCTCAAATATTTTTATTTACATAAATCCATAATCAATTTAATTTTATATTTATCTTAGAAAAAAATTCATTCTATAATATACGATTCTTTATATTTAGTCATATATATAGCATAATAGTGATAATATATATAATACTATGTTAGGATAATATCAATTACATGAGATTCCAAATTAAATATCTTAATTTATTCCCATTTACTATTTTTCCATCATCATAATTAATTAGTTTTCCCACCATTATTTGTATGTAAATTCATATTGATTCCATTATATAAAATTTATTCATTATTTAGTTAACATATTTTAATTATGAGAAAAAATATAATCAACAGTCAGGTAATTATTTAAACCCAATAAAATTTTACTTCTCAAAGAATAAAATTTTAAATTCTACAGTCATATGGATTGATAATTTTTTAATCACATTATCAATATTGTTAAAAAAGAAAATTTCATCAATATACATAATAATATATATATATGTGGTGTTGAAAAAAAAATTTAAAAAAATTATTTCCACATGACCTCTATTTTATGTCATTCTCCATGGGAATTCATCATGATAAATATTCCATATTCTTAGATTTTTCTTCATTCAAAAGTGATTCTTCTTTAGCTTACACACATTTCATTTATTTGATTCCAACATGAAAATCTCAAGTCAATACGTGATTACTTCTTCATTAAATTTACCATTCAATTAATATGATTTATTATTCATTTGTAATAATTTAAAAATTAGTAGTGTTGTAATAGTATGTAATATCCTTCCATATTTATTTCTAGACACTAGATAAAATGTTTCATCAAAGTGATCCACTTTAATTTGTGAATGTCCTTTTAAGAGTATCCTCACCATATTTATTTCCCCATCAAATTTTTCACCTGACATTTTATTGAAAGTATCTCTTTATATAATCACACTCATCTCCATTTCCATTGAAACAACTTCCAATCAGTCATTATTTTCAATTTTTTATATTAATTGATTCAAAATCATAAACTAACTCCGTGTGAATAGAATATCATTCAACTATTTCAGATTAATTCTCAGTTAGATAACATATTTTAATTGTTTCTATAATTATTTCTATAATTTTTACTCATTTATGATGTTATATGATAATAATTTTAATCCTATATATGTCGCCTCAGAAATGAATTTACTCTTTTAAACTTCTAAATCACATCATCAACACCAGTATATCCAAAATAATCTAATTATTTCTATATTTTTGAAATCCCAGTGGTTTCTCCAATTGGATAAAAACTGAAATCAATATCCGTTTAATTCATAATAATATTTTTTATTATTCATTTTTAAATTTCATTGATTTTTTATCATCAATGTAAAAATTTATTTAAATATTATTGTTGTGACACCTATAAGACTTCAAATTTTCTATATAATTAAGAAAGATTATATATTTATATTTTTTTCATATTAAACCGAATTTATGAAATTATTTTTAATTGAGTAGGGATTACAAAGACCCTATGGTGTTTAGAATTATATATATTTTTATATTACACCTTATAGAGAGTTATATCTATTTTTCACCACAAAATAAATTTATCCAGAATTATTGTAGAAATTTTGTTAGCTAATATCTTAAAAAACTTGTAGATTTTTTTTTCATTGTGTTACATCACAACCATATCAACTAGACTAAAATTATTCCTCTAATCTAATAATTTTTTTACGGATTTTATAGACAACAAAATGAATTCCATAATTAATTTTTATCACTATATTTGGTAAATTATTAGCAAGTATTATTAGTTGTATTATATGATCTAAATATATTCAACAATATACCAATATAGTTTGGTGAATGTCATATAAATAGTTTCAATATATATATTTACTATATATTAAATGACCAAAATATGATACATGTCAACACTGTGATTCAATTTATCAACATAATAATGTTTCTCTCTAAATATAATTATATTTTTGTAGGGCAACAAACATTTTTGTGGATCACCTTAGGAGGTATTATTGTTTGAGTTTCACCTTCATTGGTATTTTTCTTCACCTTTTGTTTCCTTTTACAGATCTTACAAATACTATAAATTTCTTCTTCCTTATCAAAAATAGTCTTCAATGCCCATTCATTAATAAACAATGTAATACTATTGTGGGCCATATTTTGAATTATTCAATGACATAAACTATTAATATAATTATCTCATAGATTAGACTTCTTTTCCCCAAATAAAACATTAATTAGGTATCTCGTTCCTTTTATTACATAAATGACATATTTATTCTTCATAAATATACTCCCACTCTTTGTAAAGATTGATACATTCAAACAACATAACATTGTGGTACAAAAACAATCTTCTTTAGAACATGAGAAAAACTCAAGGATCTATTTATTCATCACAATATCGATTTTTATAACACCCTTTTCCTTTATAATAAAATTATTTTAAAATATACTATATCATCATTCATATTTTACGTATCTTTTGACTATTAAGATCACCTACTATATGGGATGTAAAATCACTCTCCATGTTCCCAATTTTTTCATATTTTCAAAAGTTAAATATATTATAAACCAAATTTTCTTATTTATGTTACAAAATTTAATTAATATTATTTTAAAATATTTGATACATATTCATCTATTCAAGAATAAATTTGATACATATATTAGAAGAATTTCATTCTTGATCAATATAAACACACCACAATTTTATTCTTCTAAAACTATTTTTTATTATTTCATCCATATTTTAATGCTGTTGATTTTTCTGACAAGTTGTCGATTGTTGTTCATGTATCCCCCATTTATTATCACACCATTATTAATGTATAAAAATTATTTTTGTCTAAAAATTGAAATATTTATGGAAGAACCTACCATGTAACCATTATTACCCTTGAAATCTCATGTTCTATTTAAAATTATACTGAGGATGTTTTTTCAAATATTTCCTTGTTTTTATCCCATAAGTGATTAGATCCAATTGAATAATTTTTTGAAATTATTATTTGAAAATTTTAATATAGTATACTACCTTAAAAAATTCCCTCTCTAAATATAATCATTTTTTGTTTTCTATTAGAAATATCAACTAATATAATTATCAAGTTGACATTTTATTACTTTATAGATAAGTATTTTTTTATATGTACCTCATGATAATGTCCATTTTTCATTAGTTTCATCAATAGTAGAGTAAATTCTTAATATAGTGTTCTTTAAACATTAAACTATATATAAAACAAAATTACTCAATATACTTTTTGTATGTTCCTTGTTCTTAATATTAGCTTCTTTCTTCATTGTTTTATCAATTTCCATATCCCCAAGGATAATAGAAAATTTTATATCATTAATGTTTTCTTTAATTTTTTATAATTACATATATTAAAATTTTAATTTATTATAGAAATCCATAATTTTCTACCTATATTTGTAATTTTTAGTTTAGATTCTTTTAGACTAGTTTTTTATTTATATCATCAACATTTTCTTATATCATTTTTTACCCTTTATTTAATAATTACAATTATTCATCCACATGTGCTAAGATAACTTATTAGGAATAATCTTTGTGAGTTTCCCCATCCTCATATCATCCTTAACTATTAGACACGCCTTCCTTAACTGATATAAAATTCATTCTAAATGATATTTTGTTTAATTAATCCTCTTTCTATTTGAATGAACTTTCATGAAAGATTCATTTTTATTAGATTAATTAATTTTTATTAATTATATTTATTTTCACCTATGATCATCATGGAAAAAATGATAGAAGTGTTAAAACATTAAAAAATTAAAGCATTTAAAATAACATTTTCCATTTTACTTACCTCTTCTCTATATAGAGTTTCTTGACATTAGTGATAGTATATTAGAAAATTATTCCATTATTTCATATTTATATGATCAATCCAAATACTTATGATTTTCTAAAATCAATAAAATATTGAAGGGAATTTATTTTTTACTTTACCTGTTTTTTAATCGTGTGTCCTCCCCTAATCCAATAATCGATGAGAGTGTTATTTAGATCATTATTGATGAAAATAAATTCTATCTTAAAATTTTGAGATGTATAAATTAAATTTATCAAATATGATTCTTATTATATTCTTCTCTATAGAAAATTCAAAAATTATTTTCTAGACCTAATATTGGTGCTAAAAAACATGTTGACCTTGGAATGGATTTGATCCATTTTTTATTATTTCAAAATTATAATATCACTATAAAACTATCTACATATTATAAATTTGTATTATTTTGTATTTTGGTTCTACCATATATAATATAAAACTTATTCTATAAATTAATATCACTTTTTAAACCAATTTCATTTTTTTGTTATTTCATAAAAAAGAAAATAATTTATTTATATCTTTTTAGTCGCATAAAATATTATTCTTATCACTAACAGAACATTCCATGGTCTCACATGGAATTATAAAACAATATTTTATTAGATTCAAGGGAACCATTCTAATAAAGAGTAGGTATAGTACCATTATATCTTTCCAAATATGAAAACCCATTCCCACAAATGTTCAAGTTATGTTATCGTTAACTTTGTTTTGTTGAATAATTTGATATACCTTATAAAATCACAAAACTGTAGGATGTATTTGGTTCTAATTAAAAGGAACACATAAAGGGTAAAATATATTATGTTGGGATAAATCAATGACTGTGATTTTTTTCAATGCTCTTCAACTCTAAAGATTGTTCAAAAATGTAATCTCAACATACCAACTAATGTAGAAATAAAAAAATGGAAAAAATCCAATAATTAGTTCCTCCATCAAGGATAGTTATGTCCCATGTGTAAAATAGTTGTTATACTACACATAATTTCCTTTAATAATAAAAAATAATGGAAACATGTTATGACTTAGTCCCATTATAATGGGTTGATTTCATTAAATACAATATTTTCATCAAACAGAACCAAAAATTTAATCTTGAATAATCACCTATAATAAATACTCGAACTTTTATGCATACCATAGAATATTTTGATAATTTTCTTGAGTTATAATCCATTGACTTATTAAAATTTGGATTTTTGATTTTGACACAACCAATCTTCTATATAACAGAGTATTATTTTTTTCTCATTATCTTTAAACAAATCATAATTGTCATATATCACATTTAAATTAATTATATTCAGTGAAAAATGATATTAATAACATTTTATTGAAATTTATTTGATTTATGACTATGTCAAATCTTATAATAGAAAAGTAACAATAATTATAATGTGTAATTTCACACTTCTATATTTCAAATATACATGAAATTCACATGATATACTTATTTAATACCTATCATGGTCAATATGTTCCTAAACAAAATCCATTACATTGAGTCATTTAAAATATGCATTTTCATATGCATTATTGAGTGTGGTTTTTATGAGTCTTATCGTATATGACATAAAACTATCCTAAAATATACAGCATGATGCCTAAAATATTTATATGGGAAGGGTGGTATGTTAAAGAATAATTGTTTTGGTTTTTCATTTGATTAAATTAAATTTATCAAAACCATTAATTTATTATATATAGATAATTACCTTTATGGTCTTCCTTGGTCATGTGTTTCTATAAAATTACAGAATGACTTATTTTTAATTTTGAATTATAAATATATAATGTTAAATAACACATATATAAACATTAAATGACTTATATATTATTTATAGTGACTAATATAAGGTGCTTATTGATCCTTATATAGACTATAATTATATGTACATAGTCTATGATGAATTATATTTTATGTCCACCATTTTCAATTTTTCACAATGTCTGTGTAAATCGATCTAATATTTTATAGTTAACTCATACATAGTTGGAGATAATGAATGTTAACCAGTATTAATAGACTATATTATTTTCATCTCGTCCTATAATTTTAAAAATCCATTATATTTAACTATATTTACCTTATTCCATCTCTAAGAATTCATAATCAACTAAAATAAAAATCAAAAAACATTTATAGGATTTACTTCATTTGATGGATCTTCTTTGCCGAATATTGCTATCAATATTCTTAATAATAATCTCCCACATACCTACTAGCTTAATTATTCATACAAATAATAATATTTTTTAGATAATAGTACTCCTTATTCAATAATTTTATTTAAACGTGAAGATCAACACAAAAATATTGACATAAAAATTTAATTACAATAAATTTAATATCATTTTCTATATGGCATACTAATATCCCCATTTGGTTTTTTATCAACAAGATCCATACATTTATATAACAATTTCATATCAAAAAAACTAATCTCCCCTTAATTAAGGCCATTAAAATGTGAAACATTATTCCTCACACCTTATTGATAATGGGGAAAATGTAAATTTGTTGGATGTAGAATCAATAACTTCAAATCGTTATGAAATGAAATATAAAACTCTATGTCTATATAAGCCATTATATGTTTAGAAAACCAATATAATTGTCTCAAACAAAAATTTATTCCTTAAAACTGTTTTAGAATCATTTATTTTTATGCATGAACTGTGAAATTTATTTATTTTTTATTTTTTATTGACACACCTGAACAAAAAATTAAAAGAGATAATGTATGAAAAACTTTATATCCCCATGGATCCATCATATTCTTTTTAATAAATTATTTATAAATTATATAATTGAATATTAAATTTCAATACACAACATACCTCAATGTTGGGATGTTGGATGAACCCTTATATGTGGCCTCACCTTCTAAGAAACATTACATTTGAGTGGGTTGGTATGAATGTTCATAATATATTCTTTAGTTGAAATACATTATGTAAATGGAATTCCCTTTTCAACCATCACCTTTTGTAAATTTCACATAATAGATATGTTATTAGACCAAATATGATTCCAAATATTGATGGAAAAATCAATGGTACTTTGTTCGTTAAAGCCTGTAACTATATGAAAGCCAAATTCAAAAATCATGCCCAACCAATCTGTCATTAATCAAATATTCTATGTATCCTCATATAATAAAATAAAATATTCAAAATATATTAATCCCATTAAAATTAATTTTTGATTTTTGAACACAATTATACTTGTATTCTAATAAAAAATAGCCTTTTAGACATGTAATTTCTATCATCTATTCCACCTTCCCAATCAGCCTTAGTAAACCCCTTGAAATCCAACTCAACGTTTTTATTCTACATCAACCGATTATAGAATATGTTTAGGGATATATTGAAATACTATATCATTCCATAAGGTTTCATTCATTATTATTAGACTAATATCTAGACCAAAGGTGATGAATTATTAAATTCCATACCTTGATGAAATTAAATACATGAGTTACTCAATAAATAATTTTAATATACCACCATTAAAAATTTTCCCTCAATTATCCTTCATTATTTTTCTATCCACTTGTATTAAGAATAAACCTTATCTAAAATTATAATTTTCAATCGTCATAAAGAGTTCTTTAACCTATATTTCCTGTTAGATAAAAATTAAACACATTATTGAAAAATATAAACATCCAAGTAATGATAATTTTCTCCAAGAATTGATGTTTCAAAACATTCACTAATATTCCCTAATAATACATCACATAACCATTCTTTATTTATATAAATACCAATATCATCATCATACACTTAAAAAATGTTATGTGGCTATGGTAATTTTCACTTATAAAATGATATCAACTTGATAATTATTATAATTAATACCCATGATGTATCTGTCATTAATATATTACTATTTTCATGGATCATGATACATAGAATGTAGATCCTTATTCATTTGACAAACCTTAGTAATATATGATTATTTCATGAAACCCTCAATTTTTTCAATGCATATTTTTTTTATCAAGGTCACTATTTCCAGAGGATAATTTAACATTAATTTGGAATATAATAACTATTCTCTTCAATGAAATAGAAAAAATGATCTTTATGGATTCAATTCAATCTAATGGTGAAAATGATTAACAGAATTCCACCCCACCATTTTGTGAACTACAGTTTTATAGCAACAGGTACTTGTTTCTATACACATAACAATTAAAAGTAAACAAGTTTTTTAAAATCATATTATTTTCCATGGGATTCATATTAAGTTCCTATGTTTCATGTTTTAAATACATTATAGTTATTAATTCGTAGAATGAACACAATCCTTGTGATAAAATTATTATTTATCTATTTGATGTTCAATTTATCATAGATCACCAGTGTGTACGGTTTTCAAATTCAGTATTCCTATTTGATATCTATGTTTCTAAACTATAATATTATTTTCATCCTCTATATGACTCCTCTTTCTATAATTTAATCAATTGGACATATATCACTTATCATTATAACTTTTATATGTATAAACTTCTTCTTCAGCCAGTGTATTTGAAATTGTTGTCATTTCTCCAAGAGGTACATTAATGAAAATATGAACATAATCATCTAAATTTATAATAGTACTCATTCCACCATTATTCTCAGGTATTTATAAATCATCACAAAAAAATATTCATTTGTACATATTATTGAAACACTAATGTAAACTCACAATGTTGTGTAACCATTGAAAATTTCATCATTATCATTTTGATAGAATAGTACACCACTTATTTCATTCATATTTATTAGGAAGCCACTCTAAAAACCCTAAAGTATTTTAAGATGGTATTATTCTAGAAACACATATCATAGATATTAATTTTTTTTGTTTTTCCATAAAATATATCTATTATGAAATATTCTTATAGTTGTGATGGCTTGTAATGAGTAAGACTGTAATGCCCCTACCCCATTTAACCAGAGTCAGTGCATTATTACATAACATTAGCATGATCACAAGAAAGATCAAATCTCGAAAGACCAATTGGTTTAGTAGCCTTGGAAACACTAGATATATTCATAATGTTTTACATTACATCATAAAGTGAAAAACTACTACAACAACATATTTTCTCGATATTCCACACTCATATCCCCACATAATATCCCTGCAGGTCATTTATAATTTAATTCTTCACTTCCTGGGAAAAAAATAAAACATAGAAAAGGGGTGAGCTCAAATGCCCAGTAAGGATAACAATATAGCAGAAACTTCAAAAATAAGAATAAATATTTAAGGAAATGTATAACTAAAACAAAATCCTCTTAATCATGAACTTCAACATAGTATGTTAAACATAAAATGAAATAATTCCATTTACCTATTCACATGGATATTCTACTAATTGAATAATCACATGCAATATCAATAACCACTTTCATAATGATGGAATGCATAATGCCAGACTATCATAACCACATAGCCAAGGCCTCGTGCCAAGACTACAAATAATATTTTGCCAAGGCCTTGTGCCAAGACACTAGTTTTTCTCATGAGACCTACCGATGCATTGAAGAGATATAGCGGGCTCCACCTGTCACATAATATGTCCAATGCATTCCCATATGAAAAGGTTTAAACATAACATACACATTCGTATTAAAACTAGAATACGAAATGTAAATACTTTCACCATAAACTATGAATGGAATAAAAGTAGCACATCGACATTCAAACTTATCACAAAACCTTCAAAACAATAGAGAAGTTTTTTATCATAATAAATCAACTTCAAATAAGCATAAAATTCATCAAAGGATGTTGACATAGCTGAAATCAAAAACTATTTTTAGGGAAAAATCTCTTTCTATTTTGAAATCATTTAAGAGTCTTATATTTATGAAATAAAACATTTTCAATGAAAATATTCTTATATGCTTGTAAGGGAAGCTTCGACGATTTTATAATGGTGGAAAATAACCGCACCCGCCGTATAAGTTAAAAAAACATTCTTACCGTAATTTTGTCGAAAAGGTTAAAAAGCACCTTGTTTGGAAAACGACAGAAAGATTCATTTATAAAACTCTTATAAAAAGTCAAACAAGGTTATAAATGACCTTAACCCATATTCATTTAATTAGTAAAAAAAATTTGAAATACATTTTTAAGAAACATGGATGTGGATGATAAAGAGATCCCTCTAGATTATTACGTATAAACAACCTCAAATAATGAAGAGATTGTGAAATAACCCTTACGTTGTACTTTTCCTTGGTTGGGGTAGGTTAACCTCCTGTATAATGGTGAAATAATTGTTATTTAATTATTAAATAATCATATACATTAATAAGATATCATATATGATCTTTTAACATTTCTTTTATAATAATATCTTAGAATTATCATTGTTTCGGGTGTTTACTTACTCGTCTTCTTTTATATGTTTTGTTACTTAAGCCATGTTTGTAATGGATAGGTTGTATATTATTCATATCTATAATGATATCAATTCCTTAAACATCATTTTTAAATAATCAAATGATAATTATACTTGAATGGATACGATGGAAAATGAATCTTATCACGTTCGTGGGGACGGTAGTCCGTACGTACGCACGAGCGACAATATCATTCTTTTGGTATTAAAATAATATATAATTGGATGGTATATCATATATACAGAATCCTTATCATCTTATATTTATTATTTACATGATATACACATCATTATTATACCCATCCAAATAATAATTTATTGAATAACAATTACACCACGTCGTGGAGACGGTAAGTCGTACGTACGCACGTATGGTGACACGTTATTCAAAGGATGGATAGAATAGTTAATATCGTTGTACCATATTTATAATAAAATCACAGTATATATATGATACTAGAGTTATTATTTTAGAATGGTAACAACAAAAGAAGAAGAAGTGGAAGAAGAAATGATCTTGAAAAAGGGTGGTGAAATCATTACCTCTTCTTCAGGTTCTTCCTTTTGATTCGATCAAAAGGGGTCCTTAGGTTGACTTTATGATCAAACTATGGCCTCTAGGTTGTATTTAGGGAAGTTGGGAGAGTATTTTGGCAGAGTTTGGCCGAACCAAAAGGCTTTGAAGGTGTGAAGAAATGAGAAGGAGGAGTTCCCTTTTATAAGAGGGGTGAGGGGCACCTTTGGAAAAGCTAGAAATATTAATTTATAATAAATTCATATTCGGTTTATAATGGCTCCAAAGATGATTATTTAAATGTTAAGGTGGGGATGGGTCGAAAACAACTCAACCAATATAATTTAGACAGGTTTGGGTACTTATATTAACATTATCTTTAAGTATTAACTCTAAGTTAATTAGTTTCAGTTTTACAATGTCTCTTTGTATTTTTATATTATATGGTTAATAAACTTTCCATATACATCCAAGAGACCCCCATGTGGTCCATTAATGATATACCTATCATTATATAAGTCTCTTGTCCGAAACTTAAACTTTTAGGAATTTAATATCAATTAATATTATAATATTTGTTTTAAAAACACTTTTAAGTCAATTTTGACACTATTCAATAGTTGATTTTTGTGAAACTCATAACAGGATTATTACTTCAAACAAATTTAATTAAATCATTCCAAACATGTCACATTAACATAGAAAATTAGTGTAATTCATAAAAAGTCTCAAATTATATATATTTGGGTATTTATAATATCATTTATTTTAAATTTTCACTATTATGGTAATTACTGCATCGTCATTGTGTCATAAATAAATTAAATTATATAATCCCTAAAAATTATAAATAAAATATAATTATATAGGAAATCGTTTTATCTTTCTAATGAATATTTACAAACGAAAATAAAATATATATAACCCTATGTAAAAACTATTTTTCTAAAAGTTATATGCTTGTGTCATTTTTGTATTCATTTTAACTTAATTAAAATAATGTGTCCCTATCATCTACAAGAGGCTCCATGGGGTCCCAAAATTGACCCAAAGATGCCCATGGTCGGACATGTATCAAACAATATGGTTAGGACTAATATTAGGGTAATTTTGTTTTATTATAATATTTTTTTTAACCCTTATTTACCGGATTTACCCTTAACCATGGTAAATAAAATATTTACCGAAATAATTATTCAAAATGTATGAAAATAAAAGTTACCTATTTACACAATTTGAACATCCTGATTCAAAATATGGAATCCATTTTTCAAAATTCAAAACACAGAAGTGGCAGAAATTAATTTAAAATTAAATCCCGTTGTTAAAACAAAAAGCGTGTTTTTAAGAGATAATAAATATCAAAAGATTGGCACTTGTTTATGTCCTGTTTAATTGTAAAATTATGTCCAATGACCAAAATTATATTAAATGGTAAAAATTTATTCTAAATATACTTTAAAACCACTCAAATTCATAATTTATCACTATTAATTATTTTGATTAAAAAAGTTGTTTTTAATTAAAATTTAGTAATTTTCACTATTCATCAAAATATTAATGTTATCCAAAAAGTACCAAAATTTCACCTTAGGATAAATTCTATAATCGGAATAAAAAAATGAAGTCCATTTTGAAATATAAAATATATATAATTTCAAAAAGTAGGTATTACTATTCATAACAGCTAGTTTGATTGGTTATGGTGTGTTAAAACTCGGTGTTGCGTACAACACACGCTATCACATTATTCAAAGAGAAGCGTACCATAGAAGCTTGGGGTGTTACATTCTCCCAACATTCAAATAATTTCATCCTCGAAATTTCTAGAATACTTATCACATGAAAAGAATCGGGTGGTTCTTCATCAATTGTTCCTCGGGTTCCCACTTTGCCTCTTCCATCTTATGGTTTCTCCACAATACTTTTACAAGACGTGTCGTCCGGTTTCTCAATACATATTCTCTCGTATCAAGAATTCTGATGGGCTCTCCACAATTAGACGGATCGGGTTCCAGTTCTAATTCCTCATAGATGAGTACATGCGTTGGGTCAGGCATCTATTTCCTCAATAGAGATACGTGGAACACATCGTGAACTTTGGAGAGACTTGGCGGCATTGCCAATCGATAAGCTACAACCCCAATTCGTTCTAGAATTTCGAAAGGTCCGATGTACCTGGGACTCAGTTTACCTTTCTTACCAAAACGTATGACTCCCTTCCATGGAGATACCTTCAGGAAAACATGATCACCGACTTGAAATTCCAAATCCTTCCTTCGATTATCGTCATAGATCTTCTGCATACTTTGAGCTGCTTTGATGTGATTCTGGATTACCTTCACCTTTTCCATCGTTTCTTCCACTAGTTCTGGGCCTACAAGGTTTCTTTCCCCAACTTCATCCCAACTGGTTGGTGTACGACATCTCTTTCCGTATGACGCTTCATATGGTGCCATCTGAATACTCGAATGGAAGCTATTGTTATAGGAAAATTCTACCAGAGGTAAATATTGATCCACATACCATGAAAGTAAAGTGAGAAAGATCTCAACATGTCTTCTAAGGTTTGAATAGTCTGTTCTGATTGTCCGTCTGTCTGAGGGTGGTAAGCAGTGCTCAAATGAAGTTCAGTATCAAGGGATTTCTAAAGACTTTTCCAGAATCATGAAGTAAAATGGGGATCACTATCAGAAACAATCGATAGGGGTACTCCATGAAGTCTCTCAACATCATTAATATATAGTATTTCTAGACGTTCCAGGGGTAGATCTTCTCTTATAGCAAGAAAATGTGCTGACTTGGTAAGATGATCAACAATAACCCATATTGCATCATTTCTTCTAGGAGTCTTTGGTAGCCCCATGACAAAGTCCATCGTAATATTGTCCCATTTCCAGTCTGGTATGGGAAGAGGTTGCATGACTCCTCCAGGCTGTTGCCTTCCAGCTTTCACTTGTTGAAAAACCATACATATTGAAACAAAATCAGCAATCTCCCTCTTCATGTTGTCCCACCAAAAATGTTCCTTCAAATCTCTATACATTTTGGTGCTCCCAGGGTGTATAGAGAAATTGGAACTATGAGCGTCATCCAGCAATTCCTTCAAATATCTATACATAATTCAATAAGACATGTATTAAACTAATCTAAATTGTATTTATTAAAACATAATATAACTAATTTTAGCATTAAAAGGTTTTTTTAATCAAAATTGAATCATTTAATGAATCAAATTTAATGGAAGTTTTTAATAAAAAATATTTTCACTATTCACCAAAAAATAATTATTTTCATAAAATTCAAAATAACTCTATCACAGATAATTTAAAACAGACTTATTTTTTAAAAAATTAATTTTATAAAATTAATTTTATAATATAGGAAAAAATAATTTTATTTAACTATTGAAAATTGTAATGATACCACACATTAGAAAAATATAGTTTTTTAGAAAACATGTCATTTTATTTAAAATGGTCTATAATTTATATTCAATAAATAGACATACACATAATTTATTTCATGCATATATATATATATATATAATATAATTGCATAATTATGTTTTTCATATTCATACCCACAAATTTCAAATGTTGAATATAGTGGTATAATATATTATAGTTCTTTTAGAATTACGGTTTCATGTATAGCAAGATATCGAATTGATTAAAGTTATAAAATATATTACATGGGTTTTAAAGCTATTTTCCGTCTCATATATTCCATTGAACATAATTTTATTATCTAATAACCTTAGGTTGTTACATTATACCCCATTAAATAAATTATTCCCCTGCAATTTAATCTTGATCTCATTAATCTGGGGTTTGAACATTAAGAACCCATTGTTGGTAACATACACTGTAAAAAGGGTCAATTAAACATATAATTGAAATTAGAGAATGGCATTTATTGATTTCATCTATAATAACACATATCTAGGCTTTAAAATGGAAAAAAATTAATGGTATGTAAACACATGAACATGAAAAAATTGTAAATAATTATATTGACTGATAGATAACATTTACCACAAGAAATTGAATGACCTCAAAACCACAATTCATTGATTAGTTAAGAAAAAATCTGATTCATTTGATGTAAATTTAGTAGGATAATGTTTTTGTTTCAAGATCTATTTTCTATAGTAAAAGGATCAAATTAAAATAGTTACCTAGAACACAAAAAATATATTTACACGATATCATTATATTTTCTTGTGACATGTTCATCCATATATTTTATTTGATCAATTAAAACTTCATTTATTACTCTATTAATTTTTTTACCAAATTAATATCTAGTTTAGAAGCAATATAATTAACAATTAATAGATAAAAATAAATAGTAATTAATTCTTCATATCTCTATATTTCTTCAAATATTAAAATATTCAGCCTATGTTATCTAATTTAACATTAATTTTGATGACCTCAACAATAACCCTAAATTAAAAAATAATCTAATTCGTAAACTATTAACCATACTAAACATCCAAATTATATCTATTTAGAATCAACATCTAATATTATTTTAGGAAATCCACTAAATTTCTTAAATTTACATAACATTAGATTTACTAAACTACGCAATGTATATCATAATGTCTCCTACAAAATATGTGAATTACATAATTACCATAATACCTTAAATAAAACATGCATTCTTTAAAAATTTATTTGTCCCTAATTTATTAAACAATATTTTAATCTATCAAATTTATTCTACATATCCAAACCATATTAGGTATTTCCCAGTAATGTTAACATAAAGATCGAATCACTCATGAAATTCAATGTCCCACAAACTATCCCATAAATACAGCTTTATCATTAATATCTCAATATAATTCATATATTAATGGTAATCATTTTCTAAGCATGTGTTTTAAAAAAATATCAACTTTACACATTATCACATTACATAGTCTTAAAACCCATTCAATGTATGTGTTCAAATCCATATATATTAAAAAGATAATTACAATCTATATATTTTTATTATTATTATTTCATTAATATCATTTAAAAATTAAATATTAAAAATTTATTTAATCTAATTGCACAATAACTATAATCATTCAACATCAATCTTAGTAACAAAAAAGCATGACCTTGATCCCATATCTAATTTGGAGGTATATTCTTCGGAAAAATGACATATTTATTTTCACAATAGACTATTTCATTATAAAAATATTAATTGAACATAAAAATATTTTTATTTCCCATATAATCATGGTCATGGTTTCCATTCTCTTCAAACTTGTAGAAAACTATCATTCCTTCAACAATGTAACATGGTATTTCTATCTATAATTGTGACATTGGGAAATATTCTTCCTTACCCTAATTATTTTATCCATATTTTTCACTACCATTGTAATATTCTATTTAATTCCTTAAAAGACACATAACATATATAATTATTTATATATCAAGACAACATATGAATAAATGTCCTTGTATAATGAGAATGTTTGAGAGATTAATTTCCTTCAACGAATTTTTTATGACCATCAAGGAAATAGTGAATCATTATATTTGGATTATGTATATTGTATTTGTGATTTCACAATAAAATTATATTGGTATCTATAAACATAGAAACATCTTAATCTTCTTTTTGTCATAGACAGATGATTGTTTTCTCCTTGTCTGCTCATTTCTCACCATGAATATACTTTTACAAGAATATTTCATTAAAATTATTACACTATATGTTTTATAGTTAATATTCATTAATAGATACATGAATCCATGATCTCCATTGATACAAATTTCTAATGAGATGAAAAAGTACAATGAAAACCTTCTCCCTTTCATTATTTCCCAATGATAGAAATCTACTTATAACAGACTTTTCCATTTGTAAATAACAATTTAATTTTTATTCCTATAAATTGATGGAGGTATCCATCATATAATATGTTATTACATTGTTAATCAATGTGTTGGATCAATTGTATTATATATACAGAAATATTTCTTCTTAAATATGGTTCTAATACCTCAAAATGGTTATAATTTGAATACTTTTAGCTGTATCTCTAGCTCTGGATTAATTATTTTTATAAAGAGTGAAATCCTTACATGGGATATGATAATTTATTTAATTTATATTCCATCAAATTGTTTCCATATATAAATAATGTAATACAATATATTAGATAATACCATTTAGAAAAAAACGTATAATCCCATGACTATATAATAAAATGAAAAAAATTAAAAAAAATTATGCATTGCTAATATCTAGAAAAACATCATTTCATTGGTAATATTTTCAAATAATAAAAATAATTCTATATTACTAAAAATATTTTGTAAATAAAATGTGAATTAATCCACGAATAACCTCAATGATTGTAAAAATATATGTTTAGTAAGGACCATCATTTTGTACCAGGTAACACTCTATTCATGATCGTCACACCTTTTTCCAAGTTATTAACCACTAATAAATCTAGTCCAGAAAAATGTCCACTAACAGTATCTGGACAGGGATGTATTATTTGGAATCCCAAAAAAATTATTTCATACAAAAACATTATGATGTTATCTTATACTTAGACTTATACTTAAAGTAATTCATATTGTTATATTCTGTAATCAATGTTTTCATAAGTCATGATTCCATGGGTTCTACAAAACATTCTCTGACACCAATAGTAAATACCATGACTCCAATAACCCAGATCTAGTGACATCATTAATATAGTGGTTCTAGGTAAAATAAATCACCTCACAATATAAATAATAGACTATTAGTCCTAAAAAGTAAGATTCAAACATAAAATTAACATTACATTTTAAAACAGAAAATATACAATGTGTTTTATTTGAGAATGCAATTATTCCCAATTTTATATCAATTTATATCAATCATAAATCAATAAGTTGTATCTTAGAAAAATAAAAAAAATATTAAGTGGTTGAGATAATGTGTTAAATAAGGATATCAGTACAATATAATCTACTATGAATAAATATAAATAATCAACATGAAAAGGTGAATAAATAAAACTAATGAAATTTAAATAAACACTTGATCATTATATGGAACAAATAAATTAATATCTAATTAAGGCATATAAATATCACATGAGATTGGTACTTAACCAATAATATTATAACTATTAATATAATAACATATATACAAATAAATAATCTTAAAATATGGGAATGCATAATTCTAGATATCCAAAACATATATTTTTTATATTTCATGAGAGAGTTAAGAAAAATGGGAAACCTGACATTTAATTTGGATAACTAATTTGAATCATGAGACATGTCGACACATTGAGGGGAAATATTTAATGGTTCTCACACTCTAACTACATGTAAAATTCATTTCTAATATATCTAATCACGAATTTAATTCCTAAAAAATATCCCTTATGAATATATTTCAGTATTGAGTATAGAATACAGAATAACAATAATATCCCCATTCAATCAAATATAATTCAATGAAAAATATGATATATAGAAATAAAATAAGGATTATGTAATAATTATATCCATGTTAAATAATATATTATTTAGGATAAATATATAGTACAATGAAAAGTTATCACAATTTTGTTATTATTTCAAGGGAAATTCAATAATCACAAAATAAAGGGAGATTTTACAATAATATTTACCTATTTAAAATCCTTTAAATTATAACCCCTTTAAGAATAATCAAAAAATGAAATATTAATAACAATTAATAATTATCTACTCCTTTTAAATTCCACAAATTATAATTATATACACCACATAAATGTGAATAAGTTAATGTTAACATTTATGTCTCCATGAAATTGATATTGAGATGGAATACAATACCACATTAGAAACATATGAGTCATAAGAATCGTAAGATAAATAAAATCAAATTTAATTTTAAATTCCATTAAGATAAATATATTTATTATATATTATATCAAATATCAAATATATACACCACAAAAAACAAAATAAGTGGTTAATATGGAATATGTTTCATGGATGTAAATGTGGTATGAGAAAACATTACTTCTTGTTTGGACTCCTTCATATGTGACTGAACCTATTATATAATAAATATATTTTTAGTTTACATATATTTATGAAAAGAAATTCATATATGTCATAAAATATATTATCTTATTATATAATTTTACAACTTTGGTTTAAAATATTTCATTATTTTAGTTATTTCATCTACAAATTTCTTGTTCCCTCATGCCTGTTTTTTCTTCTTGATTTTATTTATTTTAAATAGGATATAGTAAAATAATCTTCATAATTATATTAATTTTATAAAACAATATTTGATAATTCCATAAATTTATTCATGATATTTATACAATGAAAAAAATAATTCATAGAGATGGTAGACCATACATATGCACGAACGATGATATCATTCCTTTAAAAGGTGAAAGTGTAACGAAGTGTGTGGTATATTGATTGTAAAAAATATATAACAATATTAATAAAAAATATTCATGAAATTTATCCTTATTACCTTGCATGTAATGTGTATCTGAAATGAAAATTACATTCCTTCATGAGGATGTTTCCAGTCATACAGACGAGCGACATTATAGTATTTTAACATAATGGAAATTAAGAAGGTATATGAGGTATTAGAATTCAATACGTATAATTATATCTTTAATATTATATATATAAATTAAATCAATCATTTAATCAAATAATGAAAAGTGTTAATGAAAAATGACTTAAATCAGTTCATGATGTGGTTGTCTGTCGTTCACACGATTGATGATTTCACTTTTGATTTTATTGTAGTGTATATGGATAAATACTATTTAATAAACATAGAAAAATATTATAATATTACAGAAATTTTAGTTATTATATCTTAAGAGTTTGAAATAATTAAAGGTTTTTTTGAAAAAAAATATATAGTGTACAATGAATACAATTACAATCACCTAGAGTAACCTCGTTTTGATATTTTCTTAACAACCCTATGGCTTGTATTTTTTGGTGACCAATATCACTATATTGTGTAAAAGGGGGTTTGGGAGGGATTTTTTTAGGTATTTTCAATTTAAAGGCATATATATATGTGAATAAGTGAGGGGAGTGAGTGCCAAATTTTAAATGAGTAGGATTGGAATATATGTAAATATAGAAATCTATTTAATAATAGAAAGTCACTCTCACACCTAGGGTATCATAAATTGATAGAGAATGGAGTGTAGTAGAGATAAGGAAAATACACACCTCCACCACATAACATTATTCATGTTATAGGAATGTCAATACATATACATTACATTTTTTCACATTTAATGTTTTAGTTTATTGTATGAAAAATATTTTTATTAACAATGTAATTTATCTATTAAAACTAAGATAAAATTATCTTATTTAGATAATTTTTGAAAAATGATTATAAATTTAAAATAATATTTATCAAATATTAATTATAATTTTTTGGATATTTATCTTTAATACAAGTGCATATAACACACAATAACTCGATTTAACCTTATCCGATTTAATTAATTTATTATTTTCTTTACTAATTATTATGAAAAAATAAATTTTCACATCCTAAAAAATAATAAATAATATGGTTAAAAATATTGATGCCATATTACGAAATTGAACTCATATATGTCTCCAATGATAACATCAAATTAAACGAGTAGATGATACAGAAAATTTATTTTCCAAAGAGAACATTTTCATAGGTGTATAATTATTTAATTTCAAAATTAAAGAAATAAATTAATCAAATGAAAAATATTTTATTTATTATAATATAATTATAATAATGTCACTTGAGAAAAATTTAAATCAAAATTTATAGTTTCATTGAAATTAATGAAATATTTGTTTCAAATAAAAACCATTATTTTCCACTATTCATAAAAAAATTAATATTTTTGGAAAATTAAAAATATTTTTTATCAAAAATATTTTTTTAAATTATGATTTCGATAATGAATGAATAATTTTAAAATAATAAAAGTAATAGTTTGGAAAATTATTTTAACATAATTTAAGAAAACTACAATGAAACCATCATATAGAAAAATACTGACTGTCATAAAACAATTAAATTTCATTTATATGAATCTAATTTTATTTCAAAAAAATACGAAAAAAATTAATTCATATTATATCTATGTAATCCATTTAAATTTAATAATTTATTTATTCAAATTTGTACCATCGAATGTAATAACTAGCTTATGATGGAATAAAATATTACAATTTATTTAGAATCAAGGTTACATGTATGACAAGATATCAAAAAGATTAAATTTAATGAAATATAATTCATGGTTGGTTTGAGAATAGTTTTTAAATATATGACATTATATCAAAAAAATTAACTATAATGATCTGATTTGTTTAAAAATAAAATGTCCCCTTATGATTTAATTAAATGTCTTATTATATAATATGTCTATAAAAACATGAACTTATTTAGTTTTATTGAACCATGTAAGATTTAATTTATATATAAGTATCATTAAAGTTGCTAATATTTCTATTTAATAGTGATCACATGATTATTATTATAAATATAGGGGTTTAACAAATCCAATTGGCATAGACAGAGGAATAGATGGCCTCAATCTATGGGATGAGACCCTTTGAAGCCCACATATCAGAGCTTCTAAGGAAGATAACATCTTGAGGATTTTACATCAGCAAGCCCATGCTAATTTCCAACAGCTTTAGAATTATTGGAACCACTCACCGTAGATGTTTCTGCTAACAGTGATCACGACTCAAAACATGTCTATCAAACCACCCATGTAAGTCTCATCCATGAATTCCTTACTCTTATGGTGTTTTTTGGAGTAATAAAGGGATATGTATCAAAATACTATAAAACGAGTCTCTAATTATTTTTATCAAAAAATAAATAAATTTTCATCCAATTGTTGATCCTTAATAATGTATTTTTATTTATATTTAATAAAACACAGATTATATTTTCAATAACATTCAAATTTAATTATGTAATTTAGTTTCATGAATTAATGGATTTTTTGAATTAAATAATATATTATTATAATATTCTTATTAAATAATTTTTTTAAATATAAAAGAACATATTATTTTTACTGAGTCATATGTTATATTTTAAGAGTTTGATAACTATTATTGACAAAAAACACCAAAATTTCTTAATGAATATAGATTATTATTTTAAAAGAAAAAAACTAAAATATTTAGATAATTATTTTGATAATATAAATATTATTTTTTCAATCATTTCTTAAAAATTATCCTATAGATATTTTTTCATTGTTTTCATAGTTAGTCGAATGTTCTTATAAAAAATAAATATTATAAAAAAATATGTCTGTATTATGAGATAATAATCACCCAAAATGATGTAATAAATACTATAAAGGGTTTACATGACCAAATATATGTTTTGAATTTAAAATAAGGTTATTTTGTGTTTATTTAAATAATTTTATAAATCCATTATAAATCATAGAAAACTCATATTATATTTTAGCGTATTAAAATCATGTTTTCTATGTATGAATCACTTCAACATAAGTTATTTTATTATATTATTATGTTCATAACTTGGAAATAGAATATTATGAAAACTACTCCCATTTGGTAGAAACAATGTGAAAAAACATTGGAAGGGATTTTGGTTTTAGTTATTTTATTATATAGAGTTTGAAACCATTGTTTGAGAAATCAGTATGAAATACCCACTCATTTCTCATATAAACGTACCCAAAATCCCATTTATCATCACTCAATTTCATTGGATAATGTATTTAATCTTACATACCCTCCATATTTTCCTCTCATTGTTCCCACATGTTCTCAATAATACACTACCTAGAATTTTAGTCACACGGTAAGATAAGGGATCCTCAACCTCTCTCATTTATTTTTGTTCCTTTATTATCTAATGCCTTCTATTTCTAATTCATATTGTTGAGATATATATTTCTGAGTCCCTATTACATAACATTTTATTTCAAAATAATATTATATACCTTTCACCCTTATCAAATAAATTTATCAATTTTTATGTAACATAATTATGCGTCTAAAATTTCTCTACAATTTACCATGTCAAAACAATTATGTCACGAATACAATACCCATTTCTTATCCATGCATTTAACCATTTTACACATATAATTATTTTATTTGGGACTTATATGTAATTATTAAACACTTATTGGTTATGTAATTAAATATGATTATGAATTAATCTTTCTTTTAAGATTAATACGGAAAACTTATGCATGAGATTAAAATAAAAGCGATTGTTGCACCCAGAATAATATAGCACTCTACATAGATGGGTAATTCTATTCCCCGTGATATTTAATGTTGGAATAATTGTTGAACCTGATTCCATTATAGTATTTGTCCATCATGAATTATTTTCATTTATCAGTTATTTATTTTTTTATACAGTGTTTTAAGTTATTTCCACATTTCCCACATTTCCTTTATTTTATCATGTTATATCATGGCTCATTGTCTATGGTTGTGATTATTGTACTTTTCTTGACCCATTTATGAGGATATTTACTAATGTTTATTATTATCATCATGTTATTCTTTTTCTATTACCATTTTGCATTTATATCCCTCTATTTCTTATGTTTGTTCCCAGGTTATCCCATGCATTTTTAACTAAGAGCATGTTAAGGATGTTTTAAATAATAATGATTTCTTCCTATTTTAAATATTCTGTAAAATACCAAATTATAAAATATAATGTAATTTTTAATAGTATGGGTTTTATTAAGTGTAATTTTATTTAATAAATAATTTATTATTAATTAAATATAAATAGGTTTGTTATATTTTTTATCAAAGGGACTATTTTTTGGATTAGGATTATAAAACTATTGAGAAAGCCTTAGGGATTAGACTAAGTAATGGAAAACCTCCCTATATATTTTTATTATAGAGTATGACATTTATAAATAAAACACTTCTTTAACTAAATAATACAAGTGGACATGGTTCTGGAAAAGATGTATGTAGATGTAACAACATCGACATAGTGCGTCAGGCCTAAATGGGTAGAAACTGGAACATAAAAAAGAGTCTTACTACACATCTAGATTGAAACTGATATGGGATATGCTTTGGAAAATTCGTAATCAAATAATGAACATATACTAAGGGGAAAAATAAAATTAATATGAGTCTATTTTAAGAAATAAATCCAGGATAACACATATTGATGCCTAGAAATTAATTTTGTTGTAATTAAATGTAAATTATAGGTTATCTCATTAATGTATTTGGATTTTTATTTATGTGTTTAATAGTGCAAAATATTAAACCATAATTTTTCCTTTAATCCAGGTAATGAATGGGAACAAGTCGAATACAATAAACAATGAATAAAATCAGCAATGTGATGTCTACACCAATGAGATTCCCAACCTAATTGGATAAGAAATAGAAAAAAATTCATGATTATCAGTCAACAGACTCTTTTTTTATAAAATCTTTTATACGGATGAGAAACTAAATCCCCCTAAGAAATAGAAGTACTAAATTGTGTCCTTTATTCAATAATGACCTCCAACCATCAATAAATTATCTGATCCCTTAATCAGGGAAGAATGGATCAACTCCATTAAGATGAACTTATCTATACAAAAAAATTATAATAAATAGATGGTTATACTCGATGATTATCATATGGAGGGATAATTTTATCCTCCGTTGACGTAGATCAATAATACAAAGTGTGAGGAAGATATATAACTAATTTGGTGGGAGGAATTATATTTTTTCAATAAATACATTCCTCACACTCTCCATCATAAACTGAAAAGGGATTTATTTTCCATCAAGATAAAAGATGATAAATATATTGGGGTGTCTGAGTAAAAAATCACATGTATTGCAAGATAATCCTATGAAACTTGTTTATTACCCCAAAATAAAAGGATGAACACATATTTGGTGGGATGAAACCTAGTCTAAAAAAATACATCACCATCAATTCCTTTGATATATGTGAATAAAGTGAATAGTGTGCCTCAATGTCAAAAAGAAGATAAAATAATCTCAAGTGTATCATAGTTATAAAAAGATGAATATGGAGTTTGATTCGGGTATCCTAATGGGAAAATATAATTTTTCTAAAAAAGTTCAATATCACACTTGTCAAACGTGTAGAAAAATGAATCCCAGAAATTTCATAATAGGGGCATGGAAATGAATTTGGTTCTGGAATGAATGGAACCTATGTAGTGATTCATAAAAGAAGAAACCCACAAACGTGATAAAGGAAAGGAATGATTTAATATTACTGCATTTAATTTATCATTTCATCAACTACAATTATCCATTGAACCTAGAAGTTTTATTACCTAAGATAAGGGTTTTTAGAGACATCGAACAACCTTGAAGGCATTATGGAAGATCGTTTTCCATCACCACAAAGATTTGGAACCTAAAAATTATATGGTGACATGTATTCTAGTTATTCATTAAGGAATAGAGATCATTTATCTTGATTCTAGATATACACATTCCATCATATCATAAATGTGTTGTAAGTCTATTAAGACACCACAAAAAAACATGGAAGTTGTGTTATCAATGAAAATAATAAATGTTGAGACTATTGAATCCGAACTATATAACTCCTCCTATATCGAATTTTTAGATGAAATTCTTAGAGATCCTTGTGACAGTATAAGAACCCAGACCTTCTTTTCAGGTATGGTTATCCTTTTTCTGTAGTTTTTTAGAAAAGAGAAGATTCTATAAATTTGTGAAGTAGACGCCGTGTACATTCTAAGTACACATCGTGTACTTTGTTTCCACTTGAGATCGTGTGCTGGCCATGTCATGGCCACACACATGGACATGTAGGGGTGACATAGAGGCCGCCTAAAGTGGAGTATGGAAAATCATAGAACATACTGTGTACTCCAAAAGTACACGTCGTATACTTTATCTTTTTCACTCAATGCATCGGAGTCACGTCTTCACCAAAGAACTATCTTCTTCTCCAGCTTATTCAACTGAGTGTGTTATGTACAATTGAAGATCTTCAACGAACCCTTGAGCATCAGTCTGTTCTCTGAATCGACCACCATTAATTGCATTGGAAACATAGTAGTAATCTCTTCTTTCTCCTCGATCTTCATTTCCCAATTCCTCCTCTTTCTCATGTTATTGTAGGTTGAGCATTGTAGATGTTTTCTTAGATCTGTGGCGTTTCAAGGAGATTCAATCTTAGAGGTTCAAGTATATAAATATCCTAACATCGAGGAAGGTGGTTTTTTCTTTTCTGTAGATAGTCATTTAGTATTTTTGAATATTCCACTAATACCCTTTAATGGAGTATTGCATGTTTCCTGTTTTTCCCTTGTTGTTTACCTGCTTTGCATATATGCATGAGTAGGGTTATTGTTTGTGAATGAGGTAATTAACTATGCTTTGGAGGATTTTTTCATGCATTTTTCATATTTATGACTGTTTGGTCTATTTTTTCCTATTATGATATTGCCAGTTACATGCCTAGTTATAGGATGGTATGATTTTTCTTCTACACTGAGATGTTGTAAATTCTAGAGAAGAAGTTCTTGAGGATACATTTGCCATTACGTGATGTGATACATGTTGATTTTACACTGGGTTGTGAGAACCTAGTGTAGATGACCATAGGGAGAATGGACGTAAGGGATTCTCTAGAGGGCCTTTAATTTACGATGCAAGACCACATGAGGAATTGACATTGAGTGCTTACTTAGTGAGTATGTAGTTCCTTGACACATGCCATAAGGGGAATGAGATGTTGAGTTCTTCCCCAGAACACCTTTAGTATGATATGAGACTATAGGTGGAATTGATAGTGAGTGCATCCCCAGAGAGTCTATTCTTTAGCTGAAATAGATGGGTGAGACTGTGTGTGCCTCCCATAGGGTTGCTAGTACTTGTAGGTTGAACCATAGGGTTTAGGCTATGATAACTACCCAGAGGGTTACCTGTTTGTTCTACCTTCGTGAGTGGCTGCTTTCTTGTTTGTACTTTATATGCTAGAGACTGTGTATTTTTGCTCTTGAGAAATTTCCTATTTATAGTTTTCTGTACTTTTACCTACCTTATATTCACTTCCTATTAAAAACAGATCTTCATGTTGTTGCCTACTTGGATTTTTATCTCACACCCTGTTTGGGTAATGCTTTTAGGCTCAAACATATTATATTGTTGCAGGTATAAATAAGGGCAAGTACCCTTCTCTTTTAGGTTCATGATTTCACTGGAGCTAGAGAGCATGGGACCTATCTGAGGCTTGCATTGCAGAGGATTTTCACATCTGTTGTTTTTATTTTGTACTTTGATTTAGTATTGTGTTCAGAATTGTGAATTTTTGGATATTTTCTTAGTCATATGTGTATCATGCATTATTTACATATATTTCTACTTCAGTTGTTTATTAATTTGTATTCCACTATTACTATTGTTTTGTTTTTACTACCTCTGATGTTGTATGTATTTGTGTACTTCTACTGTATACTCTTCCAATGAGGGAATAGTTTTCCCACATATCATACCCCAGACCCTCGCTGCTAGTCGGTAGCCTCTGGTGTTCGGGGAAATGTTCTTGAGGTCAGGTGACCAACCTGATATGGGGCGCCTCTGGGTGGCTTCCAGAACTAGGACGTTACAACGTGGTATCAGATGAATTTATTTTCTCTTGATTTACTATTTTGAGCCTATATCCAGGGATAGGACAGAATAGGTACATGGTAATAAGCTGTTCCCAGGAGTTGTTGACCTGTGTACATGGAAAATCCCTACTACATCGTTATTTTTAATTTTACTAGTTTTCAGTTTTACAGTTGATTTGATATCACTGTTGGGTGATTAACATGTTTGTGATGTTACCATTACTGTTATTGTAGTTCTATTTCTATTGCAACCCGATGAGATGAGGGTATTCCATCTCCTGCATCTTATAGGAACGTGTAAGAAATCACATGTCATGCATTCTTTCCAAGTCATCTAGGATGCATTAGCAATTGAATGTTCTTGTGATATAAGTTGTGCAAATATGCATGTTTTCGTGATAGATGCTTTGATAGAATCTATGTTGTTTGATAGAGAATTTTTTTATAGTGCTTTTCATAGATGGATTCCAAACATTGGTTCTTGATTTGTTATGGGCCCTCTTTTACCAGAATTTGGTGGATAATTGACCTTTTTTACTTTGTTTGTAACTTGTATAAGATGTCAAACATTGATTCTCAGGGATTATGGGCCCTCACGAATCAGAATTTGGCACCTTAATGCTGGCTTTTTGTCTTTTCTGGGATCCAAAGTAGTTTCTGAGGCTACTGTCTGGAAAAACCCAAAATACATGGAGTGTACATTATGGTTACACGCCTTGTATTCTATATCTGTGTCTCTGACTGTGCTAGCAAGGACACAGGGTTGTGAAAAATCTTGTAAGAACAAGGCATGTACTAGTTTTGCACACCGTGTAGTATGAAACAGGTAATTTGACTCTGTCATGAACAACACGGATCATGTTATCTTTTCACATACACGCCGTTTCTGAATTTTACACGCCGTATAGTTTTATCTAGGCACCCGGACATGTCATGAACAACACGGGTCGGTGTTATCGTTTCTCATACACACTGTGTCCACCTAAAACATGCAGTGTTGTCTCAACCATGTAGTCGGTTGTGTAGCTATCCACATAGTCTATTAGGACATCTTAGTACATGCCGTTTCTTTCTGGAACACGTCATGTAGTATGACATGGGCATACAGGTCGGGTCACTAACAACATGGGCCAGGTTATTCTTGTTAAGTACACACCATGTATTCCTTCAACAAGCTATGTAGTTTTGTCTTAGGAGAGCCGTGTGGCTTAACCATGTAGAATGACTCGGTTAGGGAAGAGAATTCAATTACACACTATGTGGTGGGAAAACACGCCGTGTATTGGGTTGCTACATGACAAGTTTAGGTAGAAGTACACGGCCATGTAAATGACATAAGTAAATATGTCGTGTAGTATTACTACACATCCTGTAGTCATGTTTTGTAAATTTTTAATTCTTTCATTCCCATGTTTCCTTCTTACGCACATAGTTTTCATTCCCTGGTAATGTGATCTAATGTGTGCTTTTGATCCCACAGAGCCATCGAACAAAGATTTCCTCCAGTTACACTCTTGTTTCCAGGCCGTGATCAGACACCAGATATGTCTGAAGAGGGACTTTTCGCATATCCTCCTATTGTGCCGGCATTGGAACCAGCAGTGATACAGATTACAAGCGTTGATGCGTAGTTTAGGGAAGGATTTCTAGGGATGATGCAAGCCTTCCAGGGAGCACTACATCCTGTGTCAACTACGGAATACATGACTGGGGATTTCCATTAGCAGTATCCTCCCACCCTCTCAGGGGAAGGAGGACATTAGGTTGCACAGACATGTCTAGAAGCAATGATGATGATACTCGAGCATCTGGAGACGCCTCCAGAATGGTGGGTCAAGATCGCTACCTATATTCTACAAGAATCCTCCAAAATGTGGTTGGAAGTGATCTCACAGGTGGGGCATCAGTAGGTTATGGCGTAGGAGGAGTTTCATCATGTCTTTTATGACAACTTCTATCCAGATACCCTGAGGGCTGACCGATCTTGGGAGTTCATGATCCTAGAGTAGGGTACTCTTTCTTTCACAGAGTATTCCTCTCATTTCACCGAGCTTTAGTGTTTCACACCCTTACATAGCGCAGATGGGTTGTTCTTGGTAAGGACAATTGAGTATGGCCTCATATGGGAGATCCTATAACATACAAATATCTTCAGGTTGTCTTCCATCGCTTCCGTAGTCAACCAGGCACTGATTGCAGAGCGCAATCTGAGAGATTTTGGAGTTGAGAGCCAGGGTGGCTCCACTTCTAGAGTTACTACTTCACTAGCTAACAGTAGGATGCTCCGTAGGGATTCTATGCGTGGCTATCCTAGGTGGCGAGATGAATCTTCAGGTAGCCATGTGGTATGCTACCAGTGTGGAAGGGCTAGAAATATGAGACCGTAGTTCCAGAGAGACCTAGTGGAGTTCTGATCTTGCGGAAAGTTGGGTCACCTTCAGCGCTTCTCTCAGTTTTTCTCACTAGAAGCTGGTGACATGGTTTCATCCATGAATCCTCGTTCAGGAGCATCACCACTTGTTTCTCACCAGTCTAGGAACTGGAGCTCTTTTGGCCGTTCAGTCTGAGGTCGAGGTTGTGGATGGGGTCGTCATTCATCAGTCTATCAGTGACAGCAAGATGAATCAGCTTAGAGTTTTCGGGTAGGGTTACATGGTTGTGGTACAGGTCATGCTTTTGTTGTGGAGCATATCCACCTAGAAGAGGATTACAGACCATCTATAGTTTGAGGAACAATCTTAGTTGCCTCAGTTTTATCTTCTACTCTTTTCGATACAGGGGCTTCCCATAGCTTTATCTCTGTTTTTGTTGTGGACGGGTTTTGGTCTCTGTATCTTTTCCTCAACTAATACTTTGAGTCTAGACACACTGCTAGGGACTAGGATGGCTACTATAAGACAGTACAGAGAGTGCCCTCTTGATGTTTCAGGGTGTCACATTCTTTGGGACCTCTTGGTCCTAGAGATGACAGGCTATGATGTCATTCTCAAAATGGACTGGCTACTACCCTTTCAGGCAGTATTCGACTGTAATTGCTGTAGGGTCAGTTTCATAACAACATTTGGTGGATCTTTTCTTCATCGGGGTGAGTGGGAAGTCCAGGATAGTCAAGGAGGACCTGATCATCATAAACTAGGAAGAGTTATAGCCCAATTTTCTAGTCTATATCTGGATGACCAAGGGACTTTAGATTTAGACTTTCCTCTAGTGGTGGATCATTTCATGGATTTCATTCTAGAGGACATTTCAGGTTTTTCTCCAGATCGTGAGGTAGAGTTCTCAATTGAACTCATACCAGGAGTGGCATTGGTGTTACATACTCCTTATAAGATGGAAACACCTAAGATAAAGGATCTCAAGATGCAGTTGGAGGAGTTACCGACAAAGGATTTCATCTGACCCGATACTTCTCCTAGGGGTTTGCCTGTCCTGTTTGGGAAGAAGGCAGACGACACCCTTAGGCATTGTGTGGATTATCGGAAGCTGAACCAGTTGACATTTAAGAACCGATATCCCATGCCTAGGATTTATGACCTCTTTGATCTTCTTCGAGGAGCCTGGGTGTTCTCAAAGATCTATTTGAGGTCCGGTAATCATATGTTGCACGTTAGACCATCAGATATACCTCATACAATTTTCAAGAGAAAGTATGGTCTATATGATTATATGGTTAAGTTGTTCGGCATCACAAACGCGCCTGCAGTTTTCATCGCACTGATTAACCGATTGTTCCATCCATACAGACTATTTCATGGTGGTCTTCGTGGACGATATCTTATTGTACTCTCACACCCGACACGATCATGACATACATCATGACATCATTCTGAGTACACTGAGAGAGAATCAATTATATGCTATTCTCTCAAAATGAAACTTTTGGATGGATCAGATTCACTTTTGGGGTCACATTATCTCAGAGAAAAGAGTATCCGTAGACCCATAGAAAGTGATCGCAGTAGTTTCCTAAGAGCAGCCGATGAATGTCTTCGAGGTGCGGAGTTTTTAGGGCTGGCTGGATACTATAGACGCTTCATACGGGACATTTCACGCCTAGTAGAACTGTCTAAAGGCCTGACCAAGAAAGGGGCGAAGTTATTATGGTCATATTCTTGTGAGTCAACATTTCATGAGCTAAAAGGGAGGTTGATTTAAGCACTGATACAAGTCTTTCTAGAGCCTGGAAAGAGCTACACTATTTACTATGATTCTTTAGGTATTGGGCTGGGAGCTGTACTTATGCAGGGAGATGGAGTCGTTCTGTACGGGTCTCTACAATTGAGGCCACATGAGAAGAACTTCCTAACACATAATCTCACGATGGCGGCAGTAGTTCATGGATTACACTGTTGGAGACATTATCTTCTGGGAGAGCACTTCGTGGTTTTCACCGACCACAAGAGTCTCAGGTAAATCTTCACCCAGTGTGATCTAAACCTGATATAGCATAGGTGGGTTGAGTATCTGTAGTCCTTTGACTTTTAGCTTGCCTATACGTTGGGAAAGGAAAACGCAGTGGCTGATGCGTTGAGAAGGAGGACTCAGATACAGGCAGTTTAGGAGGTCAGTAGTTAGTGGGAGCTTATGGCTCTATTCTCTGAGATATATTTAGAGGTGCACGACAGACATGGGTAGACTTTTCTATCTTATATAGCTATTATATCTACACTTCCTGATCGAGTACAGATGAGGTAGCTATCAGACTCAAAAGGCCTAGTACTGCAGGAGAGTGTGTCAAAAGAGGACCCTATTCCTGGATGGACAGTGGGTGAGGATGAAATCTTGCAGTTCTATTGATGCATATGGGTGCCAACAGACATATGTGAGGAGCTGATGTGGGACTTTAATTCCTTAGCTTGGGAAGTTCATCCTGTCATCACCAATGTGTATTGTGATCTACACAGCAAGTATTGGTGGCCAGGTATGAAGAGTGATGTTGCTTGTTTTTTCATGAGGTGTTCCGCTTGTCAGCAGGTGAAGGCGAAACATCAGTGACCAGAAGGTATTGTATAGTAATAACCAATTCACAAGTGGAAGTCAAATGATGTCGTGATGGACTTTATGACCGGTTTGTTGAGATTGCCTCGAGGGAATGACGCAGTATGGGTTGACATTGACAGACTCACGAAGGTTTCTCACTTCTTGCTGATCAAAGAGTCCTTCAATGTTGATTATATGGGATAATTTTACATCCGAGATATACTATATATGCATGGAGTTCCGCACTCTTTCATTTCAGACCGGGATGCGCATTTTACTTATCAGTTTTGGCAGGGGTTTTAGAAGGTTTTGTGTACACAGGTTCTTATGAGTACATCATACCATCCCCAGACAGATGTCCAGTCTGAGTGTACATTTCAGGTGCTTGAGGATATGGTCTACGATTGCATTATAATCATTGTTGGTTTTTGGTAGAAGCATATAACTCTTCTGGAGTTTTCCTACAAAAACAGTTTTTATATGACTATTCAAATGGAACCTTACGAGGCTCTGTACGGTACGCCATTTCAATCACCATTATGCTATCAAGAGGTGGGATAGGTAGCATTGATGGGACCTCATCTTGTTCAGGAGACCTCAGAGTAGATAGAGTTGATTTGGAAGAGGATGGATACAGCGCAGTCTCAACAGAAGTCTTATGCTGATCAGTAGAGATGACCTCTAGAGTTTGAGTTTGGGATCAGATTTTCATGCGTGTCACACTGAGGTTGGGACACAAGAGGATTCAGAGACATTTTAAACTTTCACCACGGTACGTCTTTCTGTTTGAAGTGTTGGAGAGAGTTGGGCCGGTTTCCTATTCGTTGTAGTTACCTCAGAGGTACCGGGCTGTGAACGACGTCTTCCACATTTCTCATCTCTGACGTTACATTTCAGACCTATCTCATCTCCTTCATCCTGATGAGGTTGAGCTCAAATAGGATGCATTGTTTGAGGATCATCATATCCGGATTGTTGATCGCAGTACGAAGGTTCTCCAAGGCTGGTCTATTCCTCTAGTACGGGTGATATGGAAGCATGGGTGAGTACAAGATGAGACTTGGGAGAGGGTTGTCGATGTACGATTGCAGTGGCCGAAGCTGTTTGGGGTTTTTTTTCCTATGCCTCGCTAAGAAATTTCAAGGATAAATTTCATTAAGAGGGGAATTTTGTAGGAACCCAGACCTTCTTTTCAGGTATTGTTTTCCTTTTTTTGGAGGTTTTGAGAAAAGATGTGTTTCTGGAAATTTTATAAGCACACGCCATGTACTTTCTGAGTACATGTCTTTACTTCGTTGCCCCTCGAGGCCTTGTGCTAGCCTTGTCCTAGCCACACACGCGGCCTTGTAGGGGTGACATGGAGGCCACCTAAAGGGGAGTATAGAAAATCATAGTACACGCCATATACTCCAAAAGTACATGTTGTGTGATTTTTTTTTTCACTAAATGCATCGGGGTTGTATCTTAAACCCAAAACTGTATTCTTCTCTATCTTCGTTGATAGAGAGTGTTCTATATGGATGCGGATCTCGACGAACCCCCGAGCCTCAGTCCTTTCTCTGAATTGGCTGTCGTCGATTACGTTGGAACCACAGCGGTAAGCTCTTATTTCTCATAGAGGTTCATTTCCCAATTCTTCCTCTTTATCATGTTATGGTGTGTTGAGCAGTTTGGATGTTTTCTTAGATCTACAACATTCCAAGGAGATTCAAGCTTCAAGGTATGATTATATCATTCTCCTGATGTCAAGGTAGGTGCTTTGTGCCTTTCTGTAGAATGTCATTGATTATTTGTGAAAATTCTACCAATACCCTTGACCAGGGTATTGCGTGTTTTCTGTTTATCCCTTGATGTTTGCCTACTTTTATTATATGTTTGATTAGAGGTTATTATTTGAATAGGGTAATTTTCTATGCTTTGGATGTTTTTACCATGCATGTTTTCCTGTTTATGACCATTTGGTCTAGTTTTTACTTTTAGGATATTACCAGTTCCATGCATAGTTGTAGGATGGTATGATTGTTCTTCCATGTCTGAGATGTTGTAGATGCTATCCATGTAGTTCTTGAGGACACATTGCCCATTAAGCAATGTGATACTTGTTGATTTTACACAGGGCTGTGAGAACCTAGTGTAGTAGACCATAGAGAGAATGGACGTGAGGGCCTCTCTATAGTGTATTTAATTTATGATGTGACACCACATGGGGAATTTTCATTGAATTCTTCCTCAGAGAGTCTTTATTTCCTTGACATGGGCCACAGGGGGAATGAGACATCGTGTGCTTCCCAGAGCAACTTTAGTATGATAAAAGACTATACGAGGAATTAATGGTGAGTGCTTCCCGAGAGAGTCTATTCTTTAGCTGAACCAGAGGGATGAGAATGAGTGTGCCTCCCAGAGTGTTTCTAGTACTTTTAGGTTGAACCGTAGGGGTTAGGCTATGAGAACTACCCATAGGGTTACCTATTTGTTATACATGATTGAGTGGTTGCTTTATTGATTATACATTATATGCTAGAGTCTGTGGATTGTTGTTCCTGAGTACTTTCATGTTTACTATTTTTTATAATTTTACCTTCCATATATTCACTAACTATTAGGCATAGATCTTCGGGTGGCTTCCTACATGGATTTTTATCTCACACCATGTTTGGGTCATGCTTTTGGGCCCAAACAGATTATATTGTTGTAGGTATAGATAAGGGCAAGTTCCCTTCTACTATAGGTTCATTATTTCCCTGGAGTTGGAGCGCATTGGACCCAGATGAGGATGGCGATGCTGAGGAGTTGATCATATATTGATTTTCTTTTGTAATTTGGTTTAGTAAATTATTCAAATTTTGACTTGTTTGGCTATTTTCATAGTCATATGTGTATCATGCATCATTAAATTATATTTATGCTTTAGTTGTTTATTTATTAGTCTTCTTTTGTTACTGTTTTTTGGTATTTACTACCTCCACTATTGTATGTATTTTTGTACATCCGCTGTTTACTCTTCCAACAGGGGCATTGTTTCCCCACTATCACACCCAAGTCCTTTGCTGCTAGTCGGCAGCCTCAGGTGTTCAAGGAAATGTGCTTGAGGCCATGTGACCAACCGGTTATGGGGTGCCTCTAGGTGGCATTCCGAACTGAGATGTTACAAACACTGCCTTCAATAGAATATGATGCAATATTGGGAATTGATTTTCTTTCTCCATATATACCCTGTATAAATTTCCATGATAATGAAATAAATATCTATATCACAAATCTGACCCCAATATTGTACAAGTGGAAGGAGGATGAAGAATCTACTATAGAATAAACATCTAATGCATGGTCATTATTTCCCTATGAGAAAATGTATTTAGATAAAAAGATTTATTCTGATGATAACTTCATATGTGAATACATTCCTATTTTGACGGAATACACTAATGTGTTTCCTGAGGAATTTTTATGTCTTCCCCTAGTTGGGGGGATTAATTAACAATCAATCTTATACCTATGGAATTAACATTATCCAATATTCAATATATAATGGATGTTTTAGATCTTGAAGAGTTAATGAAACAACAATAGGAGAATCAAAATAAAAGTCACATATTCCCTAGTGATTCACCTTAGGATGTAGCAGTCCCCTTCATAAAGAAGAATGATGGGTCAATGTGACAATGCATTGATTATCCAGAACTCCAAAAAGATCATTATATGGAACATGTATCCTCTTACATGGATTGATTATTTGGTTGATCATCTCTGTGGGGAATAGTACTTTTCCAATGTGGATATTTGGATAGGATATTACCTTGTTAGGGTAAATAAGGTGGATATCCTCAAGATTTTTTTTCATACTAGGTATGGGCATTATTATTTCATAGTTATTCCTTTTGGGAAAAATAATTCCCCAAACTTATTTATGGACATTATGAATAGATTCTTTATAGATTTACTAAAAAAAATTGGTTGTCATTATAGATGATATTATAATATAATCCAAAACCAAGGAGGAGCATGTGGAGCATATGATAATTGTGCTCAATACCGTAAAAAATGAGAATCATTATTCTATGTACACTAAATGTGAGTTCTGTTAGATGGAAGTATCATTATTGGAGAATATCATCACACGAAATCGGATATTGATGGACCCATAAATTAAATAAAAATTTGAAGGATGGTTGGGTTCATCCTCTATGATATATTTTCAATGATTCCTTGGATTATCTTGGTATTATTTTCTATTTCTGATTAATTCAGTTTTATTTCCTAATTCTATAAAAAAGATAACTAGGAAGGGTGTCATGTTTATTTAGATTTATGAATGTGGGAATAGCTTCAAAGAGTAAAAAAGTTGGATTATCAATACACTTGTTGTCACACTACACATAAGTGGAGAACTTTTCAAGTCATTCATTGATGCTTTGGTGAAGGGATTAGACTATTTGTTAATAAATAATGACAATTTCATAGGATATGCTTGATGACAGTTGAATATTCACGAACAAAACTACCCAATGCATGATACAGAGTTGGATGTAGTGATATTTTCTTTGAAAATATTACAAAATTATCTCTTTAGGATGATGTTTGAAATATATGTTAATTTGAAAGACCTAAAGAATATATTAACACAGAAATAACTGAATATGTGCCAATTAAGATGGTTAGATATGATCATTGACAACAAAAACTAAATTTACTAAGATCCTGAGAAATGTAATAATGTAGCAGAAACTCTATGTAGAAGGGGTATAGTAATTAAATTATTTATGATAATTGAGAGGGATCTAATCTTATTAGATTTTCAAATGATGGACATATGAATCATTAGGAAATTTAAATAAGTAAACATTTCATAAATTATTTATCAACCATATATTATGGAGAAGGTAAAGGCTTATCAAATAGATGATATGGGAACTCAGAAAAAGATAAAACATTAAGAAAGGAGAAATTATCAGAATTAAATGTTAATGAATAAGGATTTTCGATATTTTTGAAGACAATCTGTATAATAAAATATCATGTAAAATAAGGAGCTATTGGATGATTTAAAGATCTAAACCTTCTCCATCCACATTGGAATAAAAAATATGAAACGATATCTCAAACAACACTATTTTTAGGTAAATATGAAGAATGATATATTGGAATACAAATATATATGTTTTTTTATGTCAACAAGTGAGAGTGTAAAGGAAACAATTCATGGTGATGATTCATCCATTACACATAAATAAATAGAATTGGGAAGACATAGCCTTGTAATTTGTCAATATTCTAATGAAGATATCAAGAATGAATAATTCTATATGGGTTATGGTGAATCATCATAAAAATACTAGCATGTCATTGCGATGAAATATTATTTCTCACTATATCAACTTGCATTGATATACATCAAAGGAGTGGTAAGGCTACCTGGAGTACCTCTATCTATTTTATCTGATCGACATCTATGAATCACCTATATGTTTTATAAAAGTATAAAAAACACTATAAAATGATTTGAACTTCCGTATGGATCTCACCCTCAAAATGATGGCCAATTATAGAAGACTATTTAGACACTTAAGAAAATGTTCATGTCACGCTCAATTGAATTAAACGGTGGATGGGATCAACATCTTCTTTTTGTTGAGTTCTGAAACAATAACAATTTCTACTTATTCAAAAAAAATAGAGCCATATCAAAACGTTTATGGGAAGAGATAAATAACATCGTCATGATGGTATAATGATGGGGAACACAAATGGATAGGTCTTTAAATGGGTGAGTAAATGGCATGAATGGTTATGACCATTCACCAGCAACATTAATGATTCTCTGAGTAGATAAAAGAGCTATGACAAAAAACATTGATGAGACCTATAGTTAAATGTTGGACACATGGTATTCCTTGAAATATATCTAATTAATATATTCAAGAGATTTTTAAAGATGGGAAATCTTATTCCGAGATATATCTACCCCTTTTAGATACATTATCACATGAGTGTGGTGGCCTAATGAATAGAACTTCCTCCTATCACATTTCAAGTACATGATGTATTCACTGTATCCCAATTGAGGACATACATTTCAGACCACTAAAATTTACTAAATCAATAGGTGGTACCATTAGAGATTGAATTTTCTTATAAAGGACAACTGATGAATATTTTTGATTGTTGAGACAATGTTATACGAAACAAGATTATGCTTCTAGTCAGTGTGTTGTGGAGAAACAACAATTTTGAGGGTGAAGTGTGGAAACCATAAGAGGTAATGAAACAAATTTACCCTGATATATTTGAGTGTGGTAAAAGAGTATTTCTAGGGTAAACATTCTTAATGGGTATGATTTAACCAACCAATCTATTTTAAATGAAATTTTCATTTATTATGTAATTAAATTTATCATTATGTTATACGGTTATAGAAAACAAAACATCTTATTTAGTTTTATTAAATATATTCTGAATTAATTGACCTTTAATGATCGCTATAGTTGATATTATAGATGCTTAAATATGTTCAAATAATTGTATAAATATATTATTTTAATAAATCCAATTGACATAGATAAAGGATATGATAGTCTCAAACGGACGAAGTGTACCATCTGAAGCCCATTTATAAGATCTTTTATAGGGAAATAATTTATGGTATTTTCCCTTGCCCAATAACTAGCTGACATTGAAATATTTTAACCATCATAGAAACTGATAATGGGTGATTTTCAAGGTCATCTAGATCACTACCCAAAACCTGTATATTGAACTATCCAATTAACATATAATTGTCACAAACATTAAATCTTAGGGTGTATACTTTTTTTTAATTTGGGGATATATATTAAGAACATATAAATAAGTGTATGTTAATTATTTTTTATATAATAATTAATATATTTTCACTCTATATTGTTACATTATAAATGAATATTTTTTTTGGATAAAATAAATCACCATGTGTATTTTGGGTAATATAAAAATTTCGTTAATGAATTTATTTTCATGAATCAATGGAAATTTTTTGAAATAAATAACATTTATTAAATTATTATAATTAAATAATAATTATTAAATATAAATTTTCATATTATCATTAGATATATAAAATATTTATAAGGGTGGGAAAAATATTATTGATATAAAATCCATCATTCAAAAAAATATCATTTATTATATTAAAATTCAAAATTCAAAAATGTATACAATTATTTTTATAAAATGAAAATTATTTTTTAAATATGATTTTAAAAATTATAATATGTTTATATTTTCATAATTTTCTGAGCCAGTAAAAATTTTTGGAATAAATTAAATACACTATAAATATACATTGAATATTATGACAACATATAGACTTGAAGGTGAGGTAATAAATTCAATAAAGTACTTCCATGAAAAAATATATATTTCCCTTTAAAATAATTTTATTTCAACATTTCTTAATTTAGTTTATAATTCCATTATAAATAATACAAATCATATAATATATTTTTGGGTTATAAAATGTTTAATTAATTGAATCAATCAATTCAAAAAATGGAACGTTATTATTTTGTTTAGATCAAAACATTTTTAAATAAAATAATAAAATCCCCTCCCATTTGGTAGAAACCATTTGAATAATTCATGGTATGTATTGTGTTTTTTGGGTATTTTATTATATAGAATCCTGGACCAATGTTTGATAAAATATAATGAAATCCCCACTCATTTTCTATATAAACCCATAAAAGCCCTTATTTCACTTTACTCAAAATCCATGGATCACATCCTTACTTTGTCCAACTCTTTCCTGAGTTCTCCCATGGTGCTCGAAATGTATCAAGAAGCTTCTTCCAAGACTTTAGTGTCACACAATCTAGTGAGGTATCCTCACATTCTCCTCATTATTCAAGATTATTTATTATATTATTCCATCTACTTCCAATTCCTGAGGATTTTTATGGTCATTAAATTTCCCAATTACTTCCCATACTATGTCAAAATTATTAGATTCTTTTTTCTCTCCCATAGAACCATTTTATGATGTTTTAATTAAAATCATTATGCTCCTGAATTTTCACCGTGATTTTCCATGTAAAACCAATAGTTTAGTAAATACCATACATATTTTTTATCAAGGGTGTTATCATTTATACATTTATAATTATATGACATTGAAATAATGAATATATTTTACACCACAAGATCATGGAATAAAATATGACGATGAACGAATCCTTATTGTATGATTCATATGGCACAATTAACCATGAGAATGAAATTAATGTGATGGGTGTGCCTATAATTATATAGTGATCCAATGCATTGGGTAAATTTTAGCATCTTTAAATATCATGAAGGGATTGGGAGTGAACCTAATTCTTTTATGGGACATTTTCCATCAGGATGTCTTGACAGTTCTCCTTAAACTGTGTTATTTATGTTGTTTTTTGAGTTGTTTTCAAATTTCCAATATTTCCCTTATATTATCATGATATATCATGCCTCGTTGTTCATTTTTTATGATTCACATCATTTTATGAACAATTGATATTATTATTGCTTAACATGTATTATTTTATTCATGTAATTCCATATTTATTCCCCTAGTGGGATTTATACATCACCCATTTCAATAATTTTGTCCATAGGATATCCCATGTAGTTTTAAGTGAAATCATATATAAGAAGTTTTAAATAAATATGTTCCCACTTCATGTTTTAAATTTGTATTTAATGAACCTAATTCCAAAATATAGTAAACATATTAATCATCTTGGATTTATTATGTGTAATATTATTTAACAAATCAGGAATTTTTATGTATTAAAAAATATGGTTGTTTTATTATTCATTTATAATATTGGGTCATTACATGCGTTGTTGTGGAAAACACCCATAAGTTCTATAGATGTTTTTAAGTTTAAATTTATTTTAAAACATAAGAAAATATTTTTAAATAATACTCAGGAACCCTATACCTATGTTGTCTAAAATAAACACCACTACACCCACCATTTGAAAACTACTAATATCACGTCACCAAGATTTTGTGGTAATTAAGAATGGAAAACCACAAGCATCACATAATATCCACATGCCAATTTCAATTTTCTTTTTTAATAAAATGATCAGCCATCAAGATTTATTAATTTATTTGTATTTTTAAATTAAATCCAATGATTTTTTATGCATAACAACATTTATGTGGGTCAATATTATCATTAATTTCTAATAGCCATATATTATTAAAACAACACTTGAAAAAATATCTTCACAAACAATGATACCATTCCAAAAATATCCATGGCCCTCAAGAGACACACATAAAGCCACTCATAAAACAAAAATATTCAAATTTGTATTTTTATTTATTGTATTTTTGTATTTATCCATTGAAAGTGTAATATAAAATTAATCAACCACTAAAAATAAAAATACAAGATTTTATAATCATATACCATGAAACTATAATAGAAAAATCAAGAAATGTAGTAATCATATATGAATAAAAAAATTCCATTTAAATTTTACTTTTCTAGATTTTTTATCTTTATTGCAAAAATATATTCAACTAACAAAATGGAAATAAAAATAATTATAACATCTCTAATGGACATAAAGGGAATTAAACATGAATCTCAAACCATAATATAATCATTATAATTCATTATATAAAGAATATATAATAGAGGATGAATATTAGAGCCACACCCACAAAGGGAATCCAAGAAACAATCATAAATTTAGTGGCATCTTATCATAGTTTTATTTCATCAAATGCCCAACTACAAAAAAATCCACTAAAAACCCCAAAGAAATAAATATGAACATTGAGATAAAGAGAATAAGGTCACACCCATAATAAATAAAATTTAATATCCAAATGGAAATAATGAACAACAATGATCAGAGGTTTTTTGGAATCACAAAAATACATTGGGATCAAATAAATTACAAGAGGTATGATTTAATAATTTGTGAAATTAGTGGGGTTATGAAACATATAGACAACCAATAAACTACCAAATTAATGTCATGACTATATGGTTCAAAACAGTAACTATTTGTTTTTTCATATCAAACAAATTACTAGGTCCTCTATCCATAAAACCTCTCAATATTTTATATTAAGAATATAGACTTCATGTCATGATTTATTCAATGTATCAACCCCAATGAATTTAGTAAGAAACATTCCAACCCTGAACAATAATTCATTCCATCAAATAATTAAATTATTCTACTCGAAAAACCATGTCATTGATGATATGGATTTTTATTCACTATAGGAACTGGTGAATCATGATTTGAATCACCACATTTAGTTCGAAATTCTACTTTGGCACATCATCTACCTTTTTCTATCACATCTCAAGGCCCCAGATAGTAGTAGAAAAATGTACATTAACTTTGGGATTTTAATGGTGGCTCTCAAATTATGATGTTAAACTTCATTATATATAAACACTAACAACATCTATTCAGCAACTAGAGTTAAAAACTCCCTTTTGACTTTATCTTCTGAAAAAACTATATTTTATGTCCTCATAAATGATATTTGTCATAAGTTTTTCATAGAACTAATATTAAATTTGTATATTTAACATTTCTATTTAAAATATATATAATGATTAAGATGTTCTATTTAGCTTTCAATGAATTTATTAAACTGGATATGGGGATAAAATATACTTATTGATCAAATGTTATGGATGTAGAAAGTTAGAATTTTATAAGTAACATCTTAGAGAAATAAAACATTTGATGACATAATTTTTTATTAAATAAGTATTTTTGAGCTCCATTTCTAATAAAACAAATACTAATAAATGAAATATGTCTTTTTGTATATTCTGGATATCATTGTTTTACTAAAATTAATTAAAAATTTGAATATTAATGTAAATTCATGAAAAACCTCATATGGAAGTAATTTATTATTTATATTAATGTTTGTTTATCAGGGTCGGATATATAAATTCAGATTATATCTTGTGTTTCTAAATAAATATAATTAAATTTCATATATTAGTTCATTTAACATGTATTTTTTTAATGAAAACAACGTCAAAAGTATTTTTATACTTTAGAAATCATTTATTAGTAAAAAATGTCTTCAAAAGAATTTTATTCATTTTTATTTTGTATTTTTTAAAATATGGTGTCAAGAAGAATGTATTGATATTATAATTTTTGTTTTCTAAAAATATTATGTGAAATTTACAATGCATGAGGATTTTATCTTTTTGTATATATTTACATGATGTAAATTTTAAAATTTCAAATATGAGTGTTATTTATTTCAATTATTTCTAAACGAATGATTCATTTATTAAAATCCCAACTTAATATTATTACATTTCCTCTGAAAATATTTTCATTTATAATATATATTTTCTCAATATTTTTTGCATAAACTATTTTAAATCATTGATCTATTCTAATTTTCATTTTTTATAAATGATTTTTTGAACATGGTATCTATTCCCAGAATTTTATTTAGTTATTATTGATTTCCTTCATCAGTAAGCATATTGAGAATTTTTATAATAATAATGAAGTCTACATCACCCCAAGTGGCAATGAAAAACTGTCAACATGAGATTTATCAACTAAAGTGAAAAATTCCTTATTGATTTGTGGTTTTATTTTTGTATGGATTATTTTTCAAAAAATTGAAATTCCAAAAAACAACATATTCATTTTTGGAATATACCGAAGAATTTAAGTTAGGATAAATAATTAAATTTTTTCATTTGGTATCATTTATTTTCATTTTAGTTTTCTCATGTTTTATTTGAAGAGATTAGTATCTAAGGAATCATAGAGAAATCCAACATTCTAGGGCCATATGTTTTGATTTTAAGTCCATTTTATATCTACGACTAGCCAAATGAACCCTATGAATCTTGAAATTATCATATAATATTTTCATAAATATTTTAAAATTTATGTTTACTAAAAAACATGAAAATTATTTTTTTACATTTTACATCGTTTTTATAGTAAAAGAGACATTTTAACATACTCTTCACCTCAGTTTTAAAAAAAACATCAAATAAATTGAAGAATGAATCATTTGATGTTTCTTTTCCATGAAATGATATTGAATGGTTAAAATTTCTATTTTTTTATTTTGTTTTATAAACATAAACCTAAAAAACCACATGTTTAACTTTAGTAAAAAAATGCAAGTAAAATACTAATGATCAATTAAAAAAAGATGATGTTAAAAAACTTTTTTATAGTATTGGAATATTAAAAACTCCAGTAATGTAATAATAGACATAGGGTAATTACATTTCATATATCTCAAATTATTTATTTCATTGATAATAAAAACTATCCATAAATGATAAAAAAATTCACCATGCACTAAAAAATCCTCCGCCATCATAGATACCCCTGAAATAATGATGAAACTACTACTCAAAACATATGTAAAAAGCCCCAACAAATATAAAAATGTCAACAATAAATATAGATTGAAAAAAATCATGGAATAAGTACTTTGGTGTTCTAGGTTATCATCAATGACTCTTACACCCTAGTACTCTCCTCTTGACCAACATACCCCTATAGAACTCAGACCAAGGGAATAAAATGACCCAAAATCCCCTTATTGTAATATTATTAAATCTAGATCAAACATTATAAAAAATTTCATATGATACTAAATAAAAAACACCCTATTAAATGATATGGGAAACATTATGATTACACTAGTGGAGTTAGGACAAGGAGAAGAGATCATAAACTCTATCCAGTTATGGATGTAGTACCAACCAATTATACCCCTCACCAAAGTAATCTTACACATAAAATGATATATAAAACCATAATGAGATATTTAATCCAAGGCCAATCCACAAGTGACCTTGGTACAAGGAAAAATTATAAATTAATGGTATCTAACCTCAATATCCAATTTCCAACTCCATTTATTGATAAAATCATTTGGATGTCCTTCACATCCTTTATCATCTCAAAAAAACATGAATTCTCTCAATTATGCTTTGACTAATATTAGTACGAAGGATTTATTTCTTGAATATCACATTCTAGATCAAATTTTGATCGACAGAACCTATCATACAATTCAAAAAATGGGTCCATACTACTGGTTGAGTGAAAAATAAAATTATTATAAATCATTAAAAAAGCTGTTCAAAACACTGACAATCCACGGAAATCCATTTTGAATTCTAGTAGCATAACATCTTATGTTTGGATGATCTTGTCCAAATATTTCATTCCCCTTCAGAATCATACAGTAAACACAATGTATCATATATAAATTATTGTCCTACAATATCCATTAAGCCTCAACAAATTATCCACATACTCTTTATCCTTAACATATATAGTACTCGACCAAAAGAAAACCAGAATGTGAAATAGATTTTGTAGTCATCCCATGATCTAAAAATAGTGTTATATCCACCATGAACAATGGGTAAACTATTCATAAAATTATTTGGTAGTCCATCTCACTTCTACTAAAGGATTTTAAACGTATGAAACAAAAAACTAGGGATAAGATGTTCTTTTTCCCCCAGATGGAATACATTACCCGATGTTAAGTCCTTTTCCATAGACTTCATCAATCCTAGACAATATTATTTTCATAAATCTAAATAAAATATTATATATTTCAGGGTGAATCATTATAATAGTGAAAAAAATTCATATTGGAATCCATTATTCATCACAAATTGGAAAAAAAACCTTCCATAGAATATAACATGAGGGTGTTCATCCTCTTACATTACATCACATGAATCTCTATTAATTACTTCTTTATGCATAAAATACTCCTATTTGTCTCTGAAATGAGATTAATTAATTTGATATAAAAACATGGTAATTATCATCTTCTCTAAATATTATACTCATCCATAAAACACCTCTTTTCTAAGGTGAAATTTCATAACATCACAGTTTCCATTATGGAATACCTAGATTATCACATGGCATCCTGAAAAATTCTACATTTTGCATCATCCATGATTCTATATATTATATGGATGTTACATATCTATAATTTTTAGTCCTAGAGAATCTTTATCCACAACCACTATCATTGATTTAGGTTATCATTAAAAAATATAAAAAATGGGATTCTCTGTTCCATTCACACCGAAAATCATTCCTTGATGATGTAAGTTTATAAAAAAATTAAGAAAAACAACCCTCTTAAAATATGAAAATTTGGCTAAATTATTTATTCTCATTTGTGGATAACATCCAAAATTCATAAGAGATCATTTATCACTTATATCACATTATAAATCCAAATTTAAAGCATAAAAAACACCTCAAACATCATGCCACCTTAATATATCGATGAAGAAGGATGTTAAACAATATCTCCTTCATAAACAATAACGTTATAGGGACTGATTTTTCTAATAACGTGGTTGTTACTTCTTGATAAAGGTGCTCAATAGGGCATAAATCATAAATAAATTAGATGGAATACCAGGATAATTTCCCATTACTCCATGAATGCAAGGGAAAAGATTCTCTTTCGTAGGTTCTTCCCAAGAGACAATAATCCCCACCCTGTATATATCCACCATTACATTTATATGGGACATAAAATGTTCATGTTAATTAACATATTCTATATAGAACCTATACCTTTATAACATACCTTACAAATTAGGGTTTCATAGAGTTTGAAAACTGATCCTATGGAGCTCGGTATGCCCCTCATCAGAACATAATTATATAAGAAAGTAATCAATGAACACTAATATGATGTGGTATAGAAAATCCCAAAAAGAAAGGGTTCATGAATCCAATTAATATAGATGTAAAATTCATGAAATTGATTGTAATGACTATGAAATGATTTTTTCCATACTCAGACCAAAAATTTGTTTTTGAAATATCAACCTCCATCATCCCATGATGATGATATCTAGAAAACATATAATAATAGAAAACAATATAGATACCCTCATCTATTCAATGATTTTTCATGTTTTGAAATTGGGTAATGATTCTTGGTTGTCACTTGATATTGTCTTCAATAGTCTAAAAATTATATAAAACAACCATCCACATTTTTTGTGATCAAAACTACAGAACATTATAGTGACAGAAAGGTCCAAATAAAGAATTTTGGTATCAGACTGTCAATCTTGGTCCCCAAATCACAAATCTATAGAGGTTCCTTCTATAAAGGATCAATTGAGATCTGTGTAGAACTATATTGTATCTATAATACCTACTATATGTCGCCTATAGGTTTTAGTGTCACAATATCCTAAGGTAAAATTTTTAAAAACAATGCAAAAACAATTAGGACCCCCACTTCTAGATTTTTAACAGAATTTATCGATGGCTTTGATAACAAGGTAATAAAGGCCATTATTTACCCACATCCTATCCAGAAACCTATATCATTGGAGATAACCACACATCCAACACATATATCATAGAACTCAATTATTCTTCATTATCATTATACAACTCTAAAAAAATTCACCAAATTCATTCCATGAATGATACTATATGGTTGTATCTATATCATGATGAAATCAAAAAAATTTACATTTCCTCATAATCATTCTATATTCCATGTGATCATTAAAAAATATATCATAACCTCTACCAAGAATAGATAACATATATAACTCAAAATTCCTCTTTATGGAAAGATATAGTGTTCATGACTTATAGGGGGAAACAAAGCACAAAAAATATGCTGAATCAAATAATGGAAAATCCATAGAAGGTGATAAATTAGTCATAAATCAAATTAACTCTTAGATCATTAGAACTGGTGACTTTATCACTTACATCATACTTATAAAGATATAATTAATTTTGTATAACCTCAAGATTTACACTTTTATCTAGGTCTCTAATGGTGAGGGATATCACAAGACCTCCCTCTGACAACACCACATACACTTAGATAAGCATAATCATACTGGATATATGTTTTGATTCTCTATAGCTGATATTTCCATAATGGAAACTTCCACTACTACTAAAAGTGTGTATGACTATCCAAAAATCAATTGAACATATAGGGATGAAGAACCATATCTCTTCTAGTGGCCATTTTATAAAAAAATATAAACCAATGGATAGATATATATTAATTCATGAGAACTTCCTAACCACGATAAATGAGATTTTGACTATTACGGTCCTATCCCTACCAATCAAAATACAAAATATAATGATATAATAATTCCTCAGTCAGATTCCTTAATCCATGAAGAACCATGTTGATAGTCATCTATGGGTGTTCCTACTTTCTCATCCACCCTCTTCATCAACTTCTATTAATCCTACACCTCTAAATATATATGCACTATAAATAGGGTTAATACATAATATAGGGATAGTGAAAACTTCAACTGTACAAACCATGATTGAGACTCATCATCTGAAAATACATCATATGAAATTAAAATAATCTACCTGATAATAATCAAATCTCATGAAATTTCATACTACCTCATAAAATTAAGGGAACATATTCATCTTCCCTATATTAATCATCATCCATATGAACATAGCCATGAACTCCTACTATAATTAATACCATGATAAATCAGTCTTCTTTATCTCCTTGAGATACAAGATCCACCACTATTTGGAATCAACTCTAAACTGGCTAAATACTAGGGAAATCCAATTCACTTATGAAGCTTATAGTATGCCTAAACTAATATCCAACTCCTCCATAAATCACTATATTTATTGATTAGAGGTACTACACTCATTAATAACTAGGAAATAATTTTTTAGATATACAATTTCTAATTTCACTAATTAACCAACAAAATAGGACTGATCCCCCAATGGTTAATAGGGGTATCCTGATGATCTTCCAAAAATCCTAACACACATGGGAGGTGAAAAACTGGAATCTAAACATTGTAAATAGAAACACATATGTCCGATAGAAAATGGAGTTATTTATATTCCCGGAAATCATCCTCACTTTCTCAAGTAAATTATAGGTTTACATGTTCTTTAATGAAGATTAAAGGGGGCCATAAAATTATAGGTCTTATCGAGTCTAAAAATTTTCATCCCACGTTATATTTTTCTATGATTTTTTCACTAAAACCTATGAAATCATCACTAGTGCTACAATGAACCCAATCCATATAGTATGAATCAAATGTCTGCATTGTTAAGCTCGCATAATATATAAGGAACCACATACCAAATGATATAATTGTTTAGTATTTTTTGGTAAACTAGATACATACATGATTTCAATATTAAATATGAAAAAAACTACTAAATAATTTTTTTAGGATATTATTATTCTCCCAAGAATATCATTGTATATCATTTTTAGTACAAATCATGAATTTATAAAAAATGAAAAAAAACAGTAATCTTAAATGCTTAGTAAATATAATGTAATGTGGAATCTATCATGAATTAATAAGAATACTTGAAATGGGGAGGTAAATAGTTAAACATACTATCCAATTAAATAATTTTAATATCATTATTTGTTATTAAATAATGAACATGGCATACTAAATAATTGAAAACTCATTCCATTTAATCATAAAACTAATAATGAAATTCATCCAATGATAGTATCATTACAGAAAAATAATGGATAATAATAAATAATTTCTCACTAATGGAAATTCATAATTAATGGGTTCCATGATCTCATAAATCATGATACCATTATTTTTATGACCATATATATGATAGTTTAAATAAAATGAGTATGTATACACTAGGAAAAAATTCAACTAGGATTACCTAATGGTTCATTTGATCCGACTACCGATACATCGAGTGGCTATCTATAACATTTATCCACTTATATTTTCATTCCCAACTCATTCCTCATATATATAATAATATATTTAATTCATGATCAATATTTTTTATCAGAAAAATTTATAATCGATTATGTAATAGAGAATAACAATAATTCCATCAATTAATAATATAACATTCAAAGTAGAATAATGTATATATAAATGATACATGGTTCAGGCAATAAATATATCTATGGAAAATAATAATAATAATTAGTGAAATTTACTGTCAAATTAATATAATAAATTGAATTTTTGAATGGAAAGTTAATGATTACAAACAATTAATAGGAGATTTAATTTCAATACATTCCCTTGTTAAACTGATCATAAACCATCCAGAGAAATAATGAGGATGTTATATGTATGAAATATCATCATTAGATCATCAGTACAATGAAATTATGTTGTCTTTGATCAATGTAAATACCATAAAAATGTAATGATTGTCTTTCATGAGGAAAATAATCTTTTTAGTTCGGAAAATATTTTCGAAACTAAAATTTCTAAGATATTATTTAAATAATAATTATTTAAAATAAGAATTGAAATAAAAATTCAATTATTTAAACATTTTTTGGTGACATTGGTTGTAAATTATAATCATGTTGTACATGTTAAAAAAACTAATTTCACTTTTTATGTAAATAAAGATTAATTTTGAAAATTACATGAGGATTACTTTAAACACATCGAAAACAAGAAATGAAATGTGTAAAAATATATTTAAAAATCATTTTTCTAATGATATAAATCTTTTTGAAACATTTAGATAAATCATGATTTTTGAATATAAGAAATTATCGACCAATAAGTCATACAATGTCATATTTTATATAAAACATTTTCTCAATCATTTTAAGTCCTAATTAGTTATAAAACTATACTATTGAATAAACTACTCATTAACTACATAAAGAGAATAAAATTATGGTGTTTTATTATAAAATGATAAAATAATTTACTTGAATGGAAATTATTTAATATACAATAACAATTAAAATGACATCATGAAATAAACCCATACGAATATCATAATGATGAAGTGAGAATAATTAAATGAATTAATTATGGGTATCAAATATAAATTTAAATGAAATAGGTTTTATGGTAGTAAAATATATTCATAATTCATTATACATATAATTTTATAATGAAAAGGACAACAAATTAGTAATATATCCAAATGGAAATAATTGAGTTATGATATTAACAACATATCGGTAATTGTAATGTCAAAAACCATTGGATAATATAAAAAAATAGAAACTAAAATAATTTATGTATGATGCATTAATGATATTATGTAAAAGTGGTCTAGTATATACACCATATAAAATTAATTACATGCATTATATTTTAATATGCCTCAATGAAGAAATATCGAGGCGAAGTCCCATACCTTATATTTCCATTAGGTTAAACATGACTGAACCCACTAGATAATTGTTTTATTCATGTTATTGATTTATACCAGAATTATATTCATTATCATAATGTCATATATTATCAACTTATAACACATTACCTCCCATTAGTTAATGATGTTTCATTATTTTCATTATTTTTATATAAATTGGCTTGTTTCTTATGAATGGTTTTTCATGAAAGTTATAGTGCATGAACATATTATATAGGTACATCACCATTATAATGATATTAATATTATAAATTTTATTTTTTTCATTGTATGGATTTTTTTGATTTATTATTTATATTAAACATAGATAAAGGATCACAACGCTTCATGGAACCTGTAGGCCATGCATACGCACGAGCAATTTTATAATTTATTTAATGGTTGAAAGGGAATGGAACTAAGTGATAAATTAATATTTAAATACCTTTATATATCTCATATATTCAAAAAAGTCATCCTTATTACCTTCCATGTAAATCATTTGTGAAAAATAAATCACATTGCTTTGTGGGCCAGTGGGTTGTTGTTCACATGGGAGAAGTTATTGTATTTTAAATTGAATGGAATATAAGAAGGTATGTTGGATATTAAAATTTAAAAAGTGTATTAGTATGATAAATATGGTAAATTGTTTTAATACATTATTATATCCATCCATAAAAGGTTGTTCTAAAAAATGAATTAAATTCGTCCCCAACGAGATTGTATACTGTATATTTGATCAATGTTTTTATTTATCATTTAATAGTTGAGGAGATGAATGTAGGTATTAAAGGGAAAATAAAAACATATAATTTTTTTTATTTTAATTATTTATTATATATCATTTTTGTATTTTTATGTTATCGATTTTTAAGAAGAAAAAAATAAAACTACTCAATTAATAATGTCACCTCATCTTCTGAATACTTCTTTATGTTTTCACCAAAACACTATTAAGGATAGATTTATGATAAAAAATATATATATTGTATTTAATAATATGATTAATTTATATATTTTATAATTTATTATCCATTAAAATGGATATAAAAGTGTATAAAGTGAAAGAGAGGAGGTCGCTATTTATAGGTGGGGGAAAGGTCACCAATGGATTTTAAAAGAAATATATTACAAAAACTACTAACTGGGTATTTTATGTACCATATAGGGGAATATTTATATATATGCTTAGAAAATTGGTTTTTTACATATTGGTATGTCATTTTAACATATTTCATTTTTGTTGAACCCCAAATAAAATTATTATTCCCATAAAATCATTAATTAATTATTACTTAACATACTATTCATAATGGTAAAAAATTATGTCAAAGTGATTAGATAATAAATTTATAATTAATGAAAATACAGAATCCATTTTTCAAAATTCAACTCCTAAACCTGGAAAAATCCAATAAAAATTAAATATACAAATACGATGAAAAAGTGATTTTAGAAAGGAAAATTTCCCTAATGTTTATGATGTCGTTATATCATACATTAATAATAAATAGATTACATACAAAAATTGAATAATTTATATAATAATTTAAATATTTTTTCATTTAAATACTTTTAAAAGATAACATTTCTTTGAAAATATATTAAATAAAACTGTAGTTTCTAGAAAAAATAATATTTCTGAAATTCATCAAAAATGGAATCATTTTAGAAAAAAACAATTCACTATATGTTAATTTTGAAATGAATATTTCAATAAATACTTTCATATTATCAAATACATCTTATAAAATCACTATAAATTTGCTTTTGATTACCCATGTAATGATTGACTAAAATGAAACTGAAAAAAAATTTATTTCAGAAAACATTTCATTTTCATGAAATGTATTTTTTATTTATAATAAATAGAACACAAATGAACATGTGTAAAAATTATATTATCATTAATGTGTTACTACTATATATACCTTATAACTCAAGAACTATGTTATGAATATCACATTTTAAATAACAATATTTTAATATAGTATACTGTTTCTTTAATTCTAGCCTTTTATGAATGTCGAGCTATTAAAGGATGTAATTTAGTTTAAAGAATAAATTTATTATAAAATATTAGTTATAATATTCTATTTTAAGGTCATTTTTGTGTTTTTTATACTCTATCAATCCCAATTATATTATTTTAAAATATCTAGGTGTTACATTCATGAAATCATTAATAAATTGTGATCACAGTATTTGAACCTCAATATAAAATAAATGGATTCACATTTGAAAATTGAAATTTTGATAGAAAAACACATCATAAAAATAATCAAAAAAGTATTGTCATAATTTATAAAAATATAAAATTGAATGATTATCAGGAATAAAAAAATTGTTTCACATTTAGTAGATCATATGTTATAGGAGAAGATATAGGAATAGAAGAAAAGTGAAAATCCAAAATAATGATGGAGGGTGATATAGGTCATTGATCACATGAATGTGAATGATAAAAATAAAGTCAACTACTAATAAATCCTTATTATTTTTACAAATAATAATTATTCATTGGAAATGATGTTAATTGGATAACATTATCATTTCATGACACTTTTACTAATACTGAAGAGTAATATTACTATATATGAATATAATTTAAAATACATACATGATATATATCTATTTTTTAATGTAAATTTTAATAAATGATTGTGCACTGATCAACTTATAGTGTATCTAGTAATCATAGATATCAATATGAAAAATTAATTTTTTTACTCAAAAATTCAAATTATAATTTCATATATTTTAATATCGATTAATAAGTCACAATTATGTTTTCTTATTTCTAAATATTTTAAAAAATAAATATTGTTAGAACATGTTTTTTATTTATAATCATAAATAGTAACACAACTTAATCATAATTAATATTTATTCATTAATTTTTTATTTAAAAATAGTTACATATTAATTGTAACATCATATAGGGTACTGGTAGGAAACAAAATAATATTTTCCTTTAGTAGTGGGATAAACCACCACAACCTTCTCTAGATGCCACCAGTTTTTACTCGGTATGTGGGATGTCCTTTTTCTAAAACCTTATTAATATAATTAATATAATATTCCCATACTATAATGATCCATATTTACTACAATATCAATGAAAAGATAGACCTTAATTCTTATCGATACAACTAATCATAAGTTCAAAAATATTTAAAGGCATTCTTCCCTAAATAATTTTTTTATACACTAAACAAATAAACTATTTTCTAATTAACGTTTTACACAAATATCCTCAACGATGTTACATTATTATAAAATATATTTAAAATGGGGTTTTTTGAAAGTTTTACTTTACGATCCACCTTTCACTCATAATCCCATGATTGTTGTCATAACTATTATTTTAAGGAATACATATGTTCATATATACTTTTAAAATGTCTATAGATGTTTCATTACAGTTAATACCAAAATTCCTTTACTAAAAATAATAATAAAATTATCTTATTCAGTCCAAATACATAAATAAATCATCTATTCTATTTTATTGAAGTGCCTTTTATGGTGTATTTGTTAACCTTTATATGATAAAATTGACTCAAGTAATGCCGGGATTTCCCAAATATAAGATAATGAACTATAAATAGATTTATATAAATATATTTATTTACTTATATCATACTAGATGCCCTTATGTTTCACATATAAACCATTTTCCCATTCCTACGAAAAACATTATGGGGTTCCACTTTCCACAATTCATATGTGAAGTAAATATATCATTTGTTCCTCCATAATCTCCATCACTTGAGAACATAGAGAATTCCATAATTATATTCATTGGAAAGTCTAAGAGTTAGTTAGGGTACATGTTGTTAGACATATTTCATAATAGATTATTAGGAATAATAATGACAAATTTCACTCAAATCTTAATCCCATTTTCGTTTCCATTATCACCATATTTTCCTTCATGATCAATATTAATATGTTTACTTCATGTTATAGGAATTTAATAAAATTTAAAATCAAATTGTACGAAACAATAATCATAATGTGAAATCCATACAATAAATTATATGATATTTAAATAATGAATATTTGTTTTTAATAAAAGTCACATTTGGTTTAACCTAGGATTTTAATTGTCAAATTATATTCAAATACATTATAATGTTTTGAAAAAATGTTAGTAATCTAGATAATATCCACTGGGAGTGTTAAACATTGTGGGAAGTAAGGCCCATTTTCATGAACAAGGTATCAATCAAGTCAGGATAGAATTTTCATTTTATGAGTTATTACCCATAGTTTCATGTGATACATTACCACAATAGTGACTCAGGATTTAAATATACGATATTGGAATATTCATAAGAATATTTTGAAATTTAATGGCTAGGTTAGTGTAGGAATTCAGGGCCTTGAGAGCCACAGAGTGGTGATTTTAAAAATATTAAAAAAATATCATGTACGCACAACTTTTATTGATATATGGACTAACCACAAATAATATTATTGTATTGGATTTATGAGCTCACGATGGAGTTTATAAAAACGTTTTTACGCTAGGTGTGGCATAAATAATGGTAGTGCGGGGATTTTGTTCAGGGCGAGTTAGCGATGGGGCCTTAAAGAGAATGTTAAATGATTTTAATTATTTAATAAAATTTTGGCCTTAACTGTCCCACCCCTCACGTTGGGAACACAATTAAAAGAGAATAAATATCTCCTATCCTCCTCTGTAAATAGATGAAAACTGATCCAAATCAATGCCACAAGGTTTTACGGATCTCTATTATTGGAATCAATCCTCATCAGATAGAGGTGCAGCATGCTCAGAGCCACATTATACACCGAAAATATTTATTGTTTCTCCCTAAAGGTAGGTAGATTTTTTGTTGATCCTAATAATATTTTTGTGCCTTGTTTTAAAAGTTTTATATCTATATTATATCTTTTGGTGATCCCTGTTATGTTGATCTACTGGTTATGGTGTATAGTGGGGAGAATCATGCATTATAAAAGCTATTCCCCATCTAGAATTATCCTCTATATGGTGTGTACTATAGTGATACATGTGTTGTTTCCCTTTATATTTTGTTAAGATAACTTTTGGTGACTATACACTACATACTAGGGTTGCATGACATGTAGTGACCCCAAATGTGTGTCCAAAGGACATATCATTGGAGGCGCTGTGAAAGTACATGGTCATGAAAAAGTACGCGGTCAATGTACATAGACATGTGGTTCTATAAATGGGAACATGAAAACATCATTGAAAAGTGGGAATTTATAGTAATCACAGTGTGTAGTATAGGGCATACATCCTGTGAGAGACATGGTTTGTGTCAATATAGATGGTGAACATGGACATGTGGTGGGTGAATTGGGACATTCCATGTATGGTCTATACATAATAATTACCGATAAATGATTTATAAACCATGTATATTAGATATAAGAATAGGTGCTTGATTATGACACACGCCATGTGGACACCAGTGCATGCCATGTAACCATTTGAGGTTCTTCTTAGATCATAGACCTTATTTATATCCCATAATATAGATTGAATAAAGACTAGTGAATAGACTATCCTATATAGTTTTCACTGTAGTGAATGACGGTATACTGCATTCTGGTCAACAGGGTATGAGATTAGATATGTTGACTAAGAAGCATGTGTTGCGGTGTTTAACCTTATGTATCAATCAGGGTGGAAAACTGGGTTGACATCATGGACATTACCCTTCCATTTTGCCTTATAATGTGTCTCTGATGAACATGTTTGTATGATAGAGTGGTTCTACCATATTATCTCCTAGTGAATGAGCCCTACCATTGGCAATGTTTCAATGTGTGGTATGATAAGTGTGACACTCCGTTAAGTGGCTCCTGACTGATGTTTTAGATTGGTGTGGTTGATAATAGAGATGATGGTATTGGTACTCCCCTATGATATTAGGTTGTAGGTTTCCCTTAGCTCTGTTAGTTGGTATACATGGGACTCCCGACATCAGAGGTGCTGGTTCAATACCTTTGGGTATCACTCTTGGTAATGGTACTCCCTTACTGGATTAGGGTGTAGGTTCCCATTATTGTTTGTGTAGGAGGAGTAAATTCTACCATGTAATTTTTGGGTGCTTTCCTTCCATACTCATTGTCCATATAGATTAGATACTCCCCTATTGGACCAGGTTGTTAGTCCTCTATTCATGGATTTGAAACTCCCATCTCGTACCACTGTGAAGGTCCTCTAAATGTAATGTACATATAGAGTTGGTATTCCCCCAGTATGTTAGGGTGTGAGTCCTCTATCCATGGAGTCATAACTCCTATGTCCTTTTTCGTTGTAGGTCCTCCATTTGTGTTAATATAGTAGAGTTGGTACTCTCCAATCACACAAGTGAGAGGATCCTCTCTCTTGGTGTTTGTACTCCCATGTCATGTCATGGTATGGTTCCCCCATCATAATAGAGCTGGTATATTGGTACTCACTGATTGAATTATATTGTGGGTCATCTATCCATACAATGATCCTCCCTACATAGTGGGTGTAGGTCCTCTATTTTTTTAGTTTCACTCGCTTATCATAATAGGTTGTAGGTCCTCACATATAAAGTAATATAACACATCTCTGAATAGAATCAGTGACCGGGTCCCCCAATAGAGAAGTATATCCCTCAACATTTGAGTATATTGATTTGGAATGGGAGCCTCTAATAGTTATATATCATTCTGGATTAGTATTTAGTTCTCCCTCAATGGATTGAGGTGTTGGCCACTTAATAAAAAAGAGATAAAGGATTCACATGTTACATAGGAGCTAGTACTACCTCGACTGAATGGTACTGGCAAGGTGTGGGTACCTTTATTCTATCTTGGTGTAGAGGATTCATTTGGTGCATATTATAGTTTACTTCACTGATAAATTTTTGAATTGGTGAGGGGATGTTCTCTCCATATTGGTACTTATATCCTTGTATAGGGAGCATGTTGAGGAAGGAAGGACCTCTGGTGTTGCGTAGTAGAGATAGTCCCATGAGGTAATTCTGAATGGATAGTGTTATCTCATACATACCATAAGGATGGGTACAGTCATTCATGATGAAGTGTATCTCCCGGATGGGTTCCATCTAAGATGGTCAAACTCATGGATTTTGTTATCTTGGATTTGTGTTACCTTTATATCCTTGAGTAGAATAACTTCACTGGATATGAGGTTGTAACCACATGAGACTTTCATGATTAGATGAGTATATCATGGTGATTTAAGGGAGCCCTTGCAGCGTTGTCACATGTCTGGTTGAAAACCCCTTATAGAGTGAGTTGACTAGTCATAGATAGTTAAGTATGGTTCAATATAGAGTTTATCTCTCGATTGGGTTTCCACTTTTCAAGTCAAGTTGATTGACTCTCATCAGATTTGTAATGGCCCGAAATTTTGAATAAATCTTGTTTCCTAATTTCATGTGTTATTTTATTTTATTTTTATACTCAACAAAAATTTTTTATTTGATAAACATGATTATAATTAAAATGAGACCAGTGGGTTTTGACTGTTATATGACCATCAGTCAATATGACCGCTGTGAACAAAATGTTTTGATTATTGTCTCTAAATATATGTAATCTTGGTTAACTATTATAGAAAGAAGATTTGATGGCCTCACCTAGTAGTCTTGGACTGATCGAAGCCCATCTAACAGAGCTTGGGAAGGAGGTAGCACCATTGGGTTATGATCTGGACCAAACCCAAGCCGAACTTCATCATGTGAAGCTAGAACGGAATCGCCTTCGCGAGAAGTTAAAACTGATAGAAATTACTACTCGGGCAATGTTGACCGAGCCGCCCCAAGATTCTATCACCCTAGCACACCTTACTCTTAGGTCCTATGATGGTATTATAAGGGGCTATGTAACGAGACCGTAACTGCCTTGTGTAATCCTTGTTTTAAATAAAAATTGGGATTTCTTCTTATGATGAAGTTTATGAATTTTCAAATGACCGGATAAAAATAGTATGCATATTTTTGATGAATTTTCAAAAGGATATTTTAAAAAAATGTTTATGTAAACCTTAAATAATTTAAAATTTGTAATGATTTTAGAAAAATGGTCTTCTACAATTATGTCCAGTACAAAATTTAGAGTCTAATAAGGTCAACTTGATTTTTGATGAATAGTAAATTGTGAATAGTGATTTTACGCTTAGAATTAGTAATGTGACCAAATGAATTAGTAATCTCACTTAAAGAAAGTTTTAAAATAATCTAGGCACCTTGATTAAGTAATTTGATTCAATAAAATGGTTAAATAACGGTTTCATAAATTATTATTCAAGTATTAGTTTATTCAGGTGAATAGTGTTTTTTAATTAAAAATTAATTTAAAAATATTTAAATAATTATTTTTATAAAATGGATTTCATTTTTGAACTCAGAGCATCGATATTATGTTAAGGTAATTTTTGGTGAATAGTGAATATATTTAAAAATTAAATTAAAAATATTTAGAAAATTATTTTTATAAAATGGAGTCCATTTTTGAAATCAGAGCATTGATATTTGGTTAAGGTGAGATTTTGGGATCTTTCTAAGTAAGTTGAATTTTCAGTGAATAGTAAAAATACAGTTTTAGGGTTTCAGTATGTTTAATGACATCATAACTGTGTCATGATAATGTCATGAGATATATTAAGGGATGTTCGACTAAAGGGGATGAATTATTGTGTGAGGTGTCCCAAGTGGCCAATACCAAGGGCAAATACCATGGTCAAGCCCATGGTTTTGCCAACACCACTAATGACGTGTCCCTTGGCCATTAATGCCTTGTCCCCTCACTTTCCCTATAAATACCAAGCCCTCCTCTCATCCATTCGACTCCCCACTCTCCCCCAACGAATTTCTGGTCTCATTACCTCCCAAGGAGTCCTCCCAAGGTGCCCCAAAGCCCTCAAGGTCCCAACCTTTGAGGTTTAGGAGTTACATTTTAAGGTAAGGGATCCGACCTCTCTCATTCTTTTCAAGTACTCTCTTTTATGTCATATCTTTTATGATTCATGTTATTATGTTGGAGTATGTTCTTTTATATTCATCCTACTGTCCTTTTTATGTTCATATGATGAGATACCCCCTCTTTCTCTCATCAATTCTTTTTATGAATGTTTATGTGGCGCCGTTAGGCTGCTGAAAGTTTAAGAGATTCTTTCACCCTTCTCGTTTTGTTAAGTTCTATTTTCATGTAAAGTATTCCAAGTTCCTTTTTATTTTTTTGGGGTATGATCTCTAAATTTATGATACTTATATTTTATGACCATATGATGATATACCCCATTTGATCTCTTCAATTCAGTATTTTGAAGTTTTAAGTGGTGTCGTTAGGCTGCCAAATTTTTAAGTGGTTCTTCACCCTTCTCGTTTGGAAGTTCTACTTTCATGTCAATTCTTTCAAGTTCCTTTTTTTTATGTTGGGGTATGATCTTTATATCTATCATACTGATCTTTTATGACTATATGATGAGAGACCCCATTTGATCTCTTCAATTCAGTATTTTGAACTTTTAAGTGGCGCCATTAGGCTGCCGAATTTTTAAGTGGTTCTTCACCCTTCTCGTTTTGAAGTTCTACTTTAATGTTAATTCTTTCAAGATGATTTCTATTAATTTGGGGTATTATCTCTAAATATATCATACTGGGATCTTATGTTCATATAATGAGAAACCCTATTTGACCTTGTCAATTAAATTTTGTTGAAGTTTAAGTGATGTCGTTAGGCTGCTGAATTCTCACAAGAGAAATCTTATTTTTTCTTCATTTCATGTTCTTCATTTCATATGGTATATTTTCAAATTTCATTACCATGTTCTTAAATCCCTTATATTTTGTCCATCTACTGTTTCATGGGTCATTTATGAATGTTTGACCCATGTTCCCTCACTTCTCAATGTTTTCTAAAACCCCGAAACATAGTCGTTATGCTGCAGAATTTTCGTCTCAAAGTGCCTCTCTCTTTTCTCAAAATTATTTTATGTTATAAAGTGAATACTCAAAGCTCTTAATTCTACAAGGGTATTCACATATATATCGAAATGTTCTATTTTAAATTCTGGGATTTACATACATGAGACCCGCTTTCCCTTTCCGTCGGTTTAAAGTGACGTAAAGATCATGTCTTTAATGCAGTTTTTAAAACGTTATGATAATGAAATGAAACCCATTTATTTTATGCTATATAGGTTATTTATGAAATTTTTGATGACGATATATGTGGATAACATGATAATAAAGGCAAATTTAAGGGTGCGTCCTGATAGCGCTCCAATGCATTGAGTAATGATTTAACTACTAGAGATTACAATTTTCACGATACCTTTGTGAATAACCTTGGTAATTTTCAAATGACACCTTTGGGATGGACCTTAGTGATATTTTCATGATTTTCTATGTTAAATGATGTAGCCACATATTCATGTTATGAAAAATTTTATTTTTATTATGAAATGCCTCAAGATTTATTTCTCCTGACTTAAAGTTCTTTTCGTGTCCTCATTGAAGTATATCAAGTTAACATGTAAAATGTTCCTCTTGTTTCCCTTACCGGGCCTTCTGCTCACCCTTTCTTTTGATGTATGTCCCCAGGTTATGAGATGCAGTAATGAACCTAGTATGAACTTAAGGAGAAGCCTTTCAAGTGTTTAAGAAGAATGCTTTATGTTGTTTTCATTTATTATGTTCCTGGTTTCCAAGACACTAAACCTTAAATATCCTCAGTTTTGTGTAATGTAATTAATGTTTATGTTATAAAAAGGAGGGATGCTATAGTTGGTATCAAAAGATGGATTAGTTATTTGTGGAAATTAGGATATGAAAACTTTAGGAAGAACCCTATAGAAAAGTTTAAATATAGGAAATCTTCCTGGTATTTTGGTGAGTATTGAGTAAGGGGTTTCCAAGAAAATACATCCCTGTCTGGGTACGAGCAGGTAGAGGTGGCTCTGGAACAGATGTACATAGGGGTAAAACCTGAAAACATCGCTATGAGCTTGACTCGAACGGGAAATGGTACACGACAACGGGCCTTGCTGCACTCTTGGTTACGACACTCTCGGGGGATATGCTTTGGTAAATTCATAAGCTTAGTATGAACCATTGTTAAAGGAAAAAAGATTCACATAAGAATATATGATCATGGATAACCTAGATTGGAACCTAGGGGATCACAAGTTAGGGTATACTTTTCTTCTACAAGTTATCCTTATATGCTTTAAGCTCATTTTCATGATTTTTGGTTAAGTATTTAAGCCTCTAATTATAATTTCTCTTCTTAGTTAATGGTGGGAGATGGAAGAACATGCCCCAATAACCAATGTGATAGGAAATGAAATGATTGCCATATTAATATGAAATAGATGATTAGGGGATTAAAAGATGATTATTATTTTGGAAGACGTTCATTATTTTAGGGAACCATATTTGATCGAGGAAAATAGATTACCTACAGTATTTTCATTGAGGAGTAATGTTGACTTATATTTTGAATAATCGATGAATTTAAGGTGGACTTATAGTAATTTAGGTTACTTACGGGAATGATTAACCTATATTGGGTAAAATATGTTTAGGTTAGCTACTTTTGTTATAAGATGTTAGGAGTGGTTGATATTGTTTGGAGATGAACAATGAAGTTTATTTTGGAAGACTATGTTATAAAATCTTTCTTGTATTTGGGTTTCAATCTTAGTTTGGTTTATTTTGAGGAATCTTAAGTACCATTATTTACGGAATGGTCTATGATGAACTTTGTGTTGTACCATGGAACTTTGAAGATTTAAAAGTTGTTTCTATTCCTATGGGATTGTTTATTTTTGAAGAGTTGTTTTACCTTACCCATTATTTTTTGGGGATAATGTTTAAAGATATAAGAAATAGATAGTTAATTTTTTGTGGATTATGTGATTCTCTAAAAGATGATTCTTGTGTTTTGATGAGACCAAGTAGTTTTGAATGCCCATCATTTGGAGAAAAGATTAGTTTTTGGTAGAAACTTATTAGAGGATAAAACTCTCCATGAAGATAGGTATATTTTCTTATGTTTTTGTTCTATGTAATAAATAAATTCCTCAAAATTATGAAAAGGAACGTAAAAAAAATGTTGTTGGTTTACATTTCCTACTAGGTAATCAAAGACCGTTTACACACATCATAATTTTGGGATTTTCTGGTGGTTAACTTCCTCCTAATCATGTTTTCTATCACTCTCCTTTAGAATGTAACCCCTTTTTTTCTCCTCCATGTCCATGTTTCCTACATGGAATCCTAGTATGAGTAAACTCGGGTGGCCTTTGTACTTCCTTTTCTTTATTTTAAAGTAATAGTGTTACTGACTCTTTTTCCGATGTGGGACTTTCAATGAAATTTCAAAACCCAATTTTAAAAATTACAAGGACACAATTTCTTAAGGGGGGAAGATTGTAGCGGCCCGAAATTTTTCATAAATCTTGTTTCATAATTTCATGTGTTATTTTATTTTATTTTTATACTGAACAAAAATGTTTTATTTGATAAACATGATTATAATTAAAATGAGACCAGTGGGTTTTGACTGTTATATGACCATCAGTCAATATGACCACTGTGAACAAAATGCTTTGATTATTGTCTCTAAATATATGTAATCTTGGTTACCTATTATAGAAAGACGATTCGATGGCCTCACCTAGTAGTCTTGGACCGATCGAAGTCCATCTAACAGAGCTTGGGATGGAGGTACCACCATTGGGCTTTGCTCTGGACCAAACCCAATCCGAACATCATCATGTAAAGCTAGAACAGAATCGCCTTCGTGAGAAGTTCAAACTAATAGAAATTACTACTTGGGCAATGTTGACCGAGCCGCCCCAAGATTCTATCACCCTAGCACACCTTACTCTTAGGTCCTATGCTGGTATTATAAGGGGCTATGTAACGAGACCGTAACTGCCTTGTGTAATCTTTGTTTTAAATAAAAATTGGGATTTCTTCTTATGATGAAGTTTATGAATTTTCAAATGACCAGATAAAAATAGTATGCATATTTTTGATGAATTTTCAAAAGGATATTTTAAAAAAATGATTATGTAAACCTTAAATAATTTAAAATGTGTAATGATTTTCAAAAAATGGTCTTCTACAATTATGTCCAGTACGAAATTTAGAGTCTAATAAGGTCAACTTGATTTTTGATGAATAGTAAATTGTGAATAGTGATTTTACGCTTAGGATTAGTAATTTGACCAAATGAATTAGTAATATCAATTAAAGAAAGTTTTAAAATAATCTAGGCACCTTGATTAAGTAATGTGATTCAATAAAATGGTTAAATAACGGTTTCATAAATTATTCTTCAAGTATTAGTTTATTCAGGTGAATAGTGTTTTCTAATTAAAATTTAAATTAAAAATATTTAAAAAATTATTTTTATAAAATGGATTTCATTTTTGAACTCAGAGCATCGATATTATGTTAAGGTAATTTTTGGGGATTTTTCTGAAAAAAAATGAATTTTTGGTGAATAGTGAATTTATTTAAAAATTAAATGAAAAATATTTAGAAAAATATTTTTATAAAATGGAGTCCATTTTTGAAATCAGAGCATTGATATTTGGTTAAGGTGAGATTTTGGGATCTTTCTGAGAAAGTTGAATTTTCTGTGAATAGTAAAAATACAGTTTTAGGGTTTCGGTATGTTTAATGACATCATAACTGTGTCATGATGATGTCATGAGATATATTAAGGGATGTTCGACTATAGGGGATGAATTATTGTGTGAGGTGTCCCAAGTGGCCAATACCATGGGAAAATACCATGGGCAAGCCCATGGTTTTGCCAAAACCACTAATGTGGTGTCCCTTGGCCATTAATGCCTTGTCCCATCACTTTCCCTATAAATACCAAGCCCTCCTCTCATCCATTCGACTCCCCACTCTCCCCCAACGAAGTTCTGGTCTCATTACCTCCCAATGAGTCCTCCCAAGGTGCCCCCAAGCCCTCAAGGTCCCAACCATTGAGGATTAAGAGATACATTTTAAGGTAAGGGATCTGACCTCTCTCATTCTTTTCAAGTACTCTCTTTTATGTCATATCTTTTATGCTCCATGTTATTATGTTGGAGGATGTTCTTTTATATTCATCCTAATGTCCTTTTTATGTTCACATTATGAGATACCCCCTCTTTATCTCATCAATTCATTTTATTAATGTTTATGTGGCGCTGTTAGGCTGCTGAATTTTTAAGAGATTCTTTCACCCTTCTCATTTTTTTTAAGTTCTATTTTCATGTAAAGTATTTCAAGTTACTTTTTATTTTGTTGGGGTATGATCTCTAAATTTATAATTATGATATTTTATGATCATATTATGAGAGACCCCATTTGATCTCTTCAATTCAGTATTTTGAAGTTTTAAGTGGCGTCATTAGGCTGCCGAATTTTTAAGTTGTTCTTCAACCTTCTCGTTTTGAAGTTCTACTTTCATGACAATTCATTCAAGTTCATTTTTGTTATGTTGGGGTATGTTCTATATATCTATCATACTGATCTTTTATGACCATATGATGAGAGACCCCATTTGATCTCTTCAATTCAGTATTTTGAAGTTTTAAGTGGCGCTGTTAGGCTGCCGAATTTTTAAGTGGTTCTTCACCCTTCTCGTTTTGAAGTTCTACTTTCATGTCAATTATTTCAAGTTCCTTTCTATTATGTTGGGGTATTATCTCTAAATCTATCATACTGGAATCTTATGTTCATATGATGAGAGACCCTATTTGACCTTGTCACTTCAATTTTGTTGAAGTTTAAGTGATGTCGTTAGGCTGCCGAATTCTCACAAGAGAAATTTTATTTTTTCTTCCTTTCATGTTCTTCATTTCATATGGTATATTTTCAAATTTCATTACCATGTTCTTAAATCCCTTATATTTTGTCCCTGTACTGTTTCATGGGTCATTTATGAATGTTTGACCCATGTCCCCTCTCTTCTCAATGTTTTCTAAAACCCCGGAACATAGCCGTTATGCTGCAAAATTTTCGTCTCAAAGTGCCTCTCTCTTTTCTAAAAATTATTTTATGTTATAAAGTGAATACTCAAAGCTCTTATTTCTACAAGGTTATTAACATATATATCAAAATTTTCTATTTTAAATTCTGGTATTTACATACATGAGACCCTCTTTCCCTTTCTGTGGGTTTAAAGTGACGTAAAGATCATGTCTTTAAAGCAGTTTTTAAAACGTTATGATTATGAAATGAAACCCATTTATTTTATGCTATATAGGTTATTTATGAAATGTATGATGATGATATATGTGGCTCACATGATTATAAAGTCAAATTTAAGGGTGCGCCCTGATAGCGCTCCAATGCATTGGGTAATGATGTAACCACTAGAGATTACAATTTTCACGATACCTTGGTGAATAACCTTGGTAATTTTCAAATGACACCTTGGGGATGGACCTTGGTGATATGTTCATGATTGTCTATGTTAAATGATGTAGCCACATCTTCAAGTTATGAAAAATGTTATTTTTATTATGAAATGCCTCATGATTTCTTTCTCATGCCTTTTCGTGTCCTTATTGAAGTATATCAAGTTCACATGTAAAATGTTCCTCTTGTTTCCCTTACTGGGCCTTCTGCTCACCCTTTCTTTTGATGTATGTCCCCAGGTTATGAGATTCAGTAATGAACCTAGGATGAATTTAAGGATAAGCCTTTCAAGTGTTTAAGAATAATGATTTATGTTGTTTTCATGTATTATGTTCCTGGTTTCCAAGACACTAAACCTTAAAGATCCTCAGTTTTGTGTAATGTAATCAAAGATTATGTTATAAAAAGGCAAGATTCTATAAGATTATCCATTTTTAGTTCATTTTTTGGTGCTCCTATTTATTATATGTATACATACCCATGATATGATTTACTTGTACGACATTTTTCTTGTGTGTACCACATTAAATTTGATAGAGTCCCTAGAGGAATCAATTTCAGTGGATCATATTGAGCTAGACTGAACGAGGTGTTTACTTGGGTAGTGTCGAAGAGATATATGACAGATTCATTTGACTACAATACCCTCTTTTGAGTTGTCTTGGAAACATTTCTAGTTTTCTTTTGGTGGCTGTTTGTTTTTACATTTTAATATTTCAGTACATCTATTGTACACTTGTTTTGGATTGTTGTATACATGCATTTTAAATTCCATCTTTTTATATATCAACACTGGGGAACCGAGATGTTTTTGGGTGCACACATACTTGTAAATTAGTAAAATTCCTCCCATATATTTGATATTCATATATGGCTCTATTTTTGTAGTCCCAATCCAATTGAAGGTTGGTTGGGGGTTTCCGGATCTATCCCTATCAATTTAGGTCATGAAGGAGTGTTATCAAGAGTTTTCACATTTTGATGGTATATCCATGATCTTGGATTGGGTTACATAGAGACTATTTCTTGGTGGTTTGAGTTTATATCTATGGAACTAGGATTCTGTTTTTTCTTTATTTCTAATATAACCATTACCTAGTAATACAATATCCTTAATTTATAAATTTTATGTTAATAACATATTTGTTGTGAAAAATTTATACCAGCATCATATATGATTGGTTATTGGTGTTTCCTTTTCTTTATTTAGACAACTCACTAGATAGACTCATTGAACTTGGGTTATATTGAATGTTGTTTTATGATTCCACCAAGACAAAAACTAAACATTGGTTTCACATGTATATTGTGGTGAAAATTCTCCTTATGATGATGCCATAGTTGATGACACTACTTTTGAGGCCTTACCTCTATATGGTCAGCCAGTTTGGCCCCCGCCCATTGAGTAGCTGGTTTCAATAATTGTTCATGAATAGGATGTGTGTAGGATATATCTGCTACAAAATTTCTATAGATATTGAAGACTAAGGTTTTGGGGAGATCCAGACACCGAAGAAGATGATGACTAGCTTGATCCAGTCACATGTCTTTTCTACCTACTAAAGAAACATCCTCATTATATTTTGTTCTTAATGGAGAGACTTATATTAGGTTTGGTCATGAAAAGTTTATTTTTACGGAAGGAGTCCCACGACTTGGCGATACTCACCTGGGTGGAGTTTGATAGAATCCTTTGGGATGATTTTTACCGATCCATGTTATGGTTTGTGTGTATCCAAGATATTATTCCACATTGGTATGGTAGCATGACTATGAAGGATTACTCGATGTGGTTCACTAACATGTCACATTAATCTCTTGATATGGTTCAGGAACCTTTATTAAGAGATTAGATCTTTGAACATCGACTCCATATATACATTTGATTTTGTGTGGTCTCTTTTTTACCTCCCCTCTTATGGGGTAATACTGAAGAGATCTCTAGTGAAATATAGTGTCCTGGCAGTGGGATGGGTGGCTGTAATTCTATGTGATGGTCCTAATGTTGTGGAATCTAAAACTGTTTGTATATGGTAGTTGATATGATTTTAGAGTATTTGGCATTCTCATTTTTATTCAAGGCATGTGGGCTAGTATTGTAGGACCAACACCAAGGATAGGCCTACCACATGATGGGAAGAGTTATGCTTGCGATGGATAGGGTTGTCTTGATAAAATGTTTTCCAACCCAAAGTGCTACTGAGTGGGGGTAAGGTATTTATAAATCCTTCGTTGAGGAAAAATTTAGATTAGGGATTTTTGCAAGATGGAAGACAAGGAAGAAGAGATCAGAGGGCATTATTTTGTGGCATATGGTTTGAGGTGTTTCCACAACCAACCATAGGATGTACACTCCTAGATTAGTGAGTTGTACGATGTCGTTGAGGACAATTGTAGGCCCTATATGACTTTTAACTATAATATATGAGGTTAAAATGATATTTTCTCTATTTCCTTTCTACTTTTTTAGTATATAATGATAGGAAATATTGTGAGGTACTCATTTATTTACATTTCTATCTCAAGGAATAACAGTGGTGATACAGGGTGTCGGTATAAGCCTTTATTGGTGGTGTGCCGATAGAGGGCCTGATAAGTCCCCATGTGATTATTTTGGAAGCCCATTATTATTTTATTGTTCCCACTTTGAATTGGCATCAGCTTTGTATGTGAGACACTCAGGGAATGAATGACATGGTTTGATGTACCAATGGACTCATTAGGAAATGTAAGGATTTCCATACCATGACACATTTTTTTGTTGTGATCAAAACCACATGTGAAGTCAATGTGTCCCAAATTTTATAGTGTGGAGTAGTGGTGGACGAGTTCCTGATAATTCTTTGTTAAGGGTGATGTTTTGAGACTGTGTGTCGAAGAAGGTCCCGACATTGCAATTGGGCTTATTCTTCTCGAACCCTTTTTTTAATTAACATCTCTTCTAGAGGGAGATACATGCATAAGATTGTTCTGTAGTAGAAGAATTTCACCCTATGATGATTCCAATGTGTATATTTTATACATACCATCCTAATATAGTTGGGATTCTACTTGTGGGTGTGGCAGTGTTTCTGATTTGGTGATATATGTTGCATTCAGAGGTTTGCAGATGAAGGACCTAGAAAGACACTATCCTTACAATTTGATTTCCATGATTTGTTCATCGGTACCCTCAAGTCCATAATGTCATCCATGAATAAAATACACCTGAGGATATTATAGTGAATTTTTTTTCATGGGTGGATATAATCTCTGGGGTTACATTAATATATGTATCAGGTTAGAGATGTAGTGTACCGCTAGACACTTTGATTAGATATGGACTACAATGCATAGTCTTTTTCTAATGGTCATGGCTGAGGTGACATGTGACCAATTCTTTCATGATGCTAAAATAGTTTGATCTAGATGTGTGTGTTTCTTGTCCTTGGTGGTTCCCCTAAGTGCATGGTCAGATGTCATGCGAGAACCCTTTATGATCATTTTCGTATGGGAGTTTCTGTAGAGCATATAGTATCTTCCCTTGAAAATATAATTTTATATTTTGGGGATGAAAATACATATGGTACGGAGAATTTTGTTACATAGGATTGACCTATAAAGATTTTTAATATTTCTGATAATATTTATGAAACAAGAAACTTGGTCGGTGTGGGAATCTGGGCCTTGAATACCTCATCGAGTCCTCCCCACTAACATGACGTGAACCACGTATCATGGTCAGAGAAAATAGTCGATGGAAATATATTTTATGTATAACTACTCTATATTATCAATTAAACTCAACTCCCTGATTGTGAGGAATTTTACTACCCTCATGAGCTTGTAAACTATCACATAGATGGTATCTTGACCTCTTAATTTCCAAAAAACCATGTCCAAAATTCAATGTATATATTGTCCCCTTTCAACTCTAGGATACATTGGGACTAAAAGAATCCAACTAGAACATAGTTTTCTTCTTTCACATTCAGATATGTGAGGAATTTTGAAACGATCTAATCAATGCTCCATCTCATATCCAACCCCCATACCTACCATTGAAGTACTCTTTAAAACCCTTTAAAAATGGGATGTAATGCTAATGGTGATTTGTGAAACCCCCTCAATGCTTCCTCCTACATCTTGTGTGGGACCACCATTTTTTCATTGAAGAGGATGATGTGATTCAATCCATTATTAAATCTATCATGTCAACCTACCATGTATATATTTTCATTCATTAACTCATTGTACATGTCTCACAATAGGGACTCTATCACATTATGGAGTATTGGAGGAGTCAACATGTGTCATCTGTAATGATGTCAATTTATCATATTCCACTGACACCAAACGAGCTAAGAACATATTTTTATGTGATTTTGTTATTAGGATTTCCTTCCTCTGAGTATTGAATATCTCAAAGACATAATATTCTTGGTACTCTAACTGACACAACTACTATATGATTAAGTCTCTCTATTTGAAGACATACTTGAGAATCCAATGGTCATTGTAAACCTTGTTTTCCTCTCCCCGAAGAGAGTGAATCCACATCCTCATTGAAAAAATATCAGTTTTCTTCTCTATTTCAAGAGTCACATAGTACTTCTCATGGGGCCCCAACATCCTTTCTCCATATGTGATAACTGACTTTCGTTTCATCAACATACACCCGATCATAGCTTTTGAGGAATCACAATAGAATATATGTTTCTTGCCCTGCTTTGAATGTCTCAAAACATTATAACTCATCACCCATATCCTTGAATTTTTAATAAAACTCAAGATTTTCTTAGTCTATTTAAAAAATCTTCCATTTACACATTATATTCTCATAATATATTTAATATTAGAGAAGTATACAAAAAACCTCTTGAATTACCCTTTCAAGAGAATAAAACCCTACATCTCTTACACAGTCTTGGGTGAATCCCAATAATGAACTGCATGGATATTTTGGAGGTATATAGATAAACCATGTTCAAAACTAACATGCACTAGGAAGTAAACTTCATGAATCCATGACTAGAATATCAAGATTCAAACATAATATTTGTGCTCCAAAAAATAATTCTGGGTAATCCTCATGTTAAGTGAATGCTCCTCCAATGAAACATAGTAAATGAGTATGACTTATATGAAGAAAAAAATGGTCCATATAAGGATAAAAGGATAGTTTTTTAAAATATATAAAAATATTGGTGTAATATTTCACACCATTTGTAATTAAGAGGACCTCATAGTGTTGTTTGGGACATCCAAATTCTATATTCAGAATATTATCCTCATAATATCTCAAATGGTGAAAATTGGACCAAAAATATATCTTTGAGATCTACCTCACTCTTTAAAACTGTTCAAAGTGGTCTTCAATCCTCAAAAGTGGTACATGTTCATTATCATGTAATGGTTTTCATTTAGATATTATAAGAAGATCCACAAAATCATATAATCATTTTTCATCAACAATAATAGAGATTCCCAGTGGGACACACTTGGTCTTAGAAAAACCCTATCTCTATGGTCTATCAATACTAACAGAAACTCCCAAGTATCGGTAGGGGCCATCATATATTCCAAAATAGATATCTTTGTGGTCCTAAGATGTATATTTATAAAAAACTATGAATCCCTCCTATGTTATAGTCCCCAATTATACTCAGCTATGATTTCCAAAAAAAATATATTCAACGATTGAAGGAATGTAGATGGATTAAGATCATGATACACTAATGAATACACTCTCCATATGATGAGTTATGTGTTGTAAACTCTTAGACACAAAACCCACTTATCCCTCCTTTAGATATCTCTCTCCCACAATGTATAATATTATCCCATCAATACAAAGACTTGTAAATCATATTTAGTGACCATATATCTGGGATTAGACAATGGAAATCCAATATATACACATGATAAAATCATTTTTTTCTATCTTGATGGTCAAACGTTTCTTTATGAACTGCTCTCTACTAAGTGATTCTTGCACTATCGACATGGGAAACATATAGGAGAATTGTTCCCCATAGGAACATCAATAAAAAAGAAAAATCCAAATGCCTCAACTAGGTGATCCAGTTCTCACACGAGTAAAAAATATATGAAAGACAAAATTTATCCTTTTATAACTATACTAAGAAATCATTACAATAAAAACATATCATAACGCTAACCATATTCTCTTCTAATAGGTCATATTCCTCCATTGACTCTATCTATATGTGGCCCTGACCATAAGCACTATATGAAAGACATGTTTTTACTAGTGTAGGTAATGGAACGTACGTATGTCATTATCTATGATCCACATCTCCACATCCTAGGGCTCTACCTGGTCCTCTTCTATCTCCTACACCTTGGAGGCCACCCTTCCCTCACATTGAAAATCCTTAACAATTGTTTTTCCTCAGAAATGGTTGTTTTTTATCTATCTTCTTATGCTCCCCAACATGTCAGTTTAGGTAGTCATATTCCATGTGACTTCTACCATTAAAATCATTAAACCATCCTAATACAGGCTATCATGATCTTATGTCATTTCCTTGGCCATCTTCCTAAGCCCAGTCCTAAGATGATATCGTGCCTTGAGATGCTATAGACCGGTTCCAACTAGAAGTTATAGAGGACTCAACCCTATGATGCCCACAACTATCTCCAACAACTTATAATCCATCTAACATGATTCTCTCCTTTTCTAGTTTCGGATTCAACACCCATATTCATGTGGGGATTCACCAGGGATCTATACTATCACAAATATATCTATAGTTCCATTGATAAAACATCCATTCCCATAAATATCCATCATTTATCATATCAAAAATGTATCTAATGAGGTCTATAAACCATATAGAATACTCTGAAACCTATATTCTCTTTATTAATTCTGTAAGATCACATAAATCAGAACCAATCCCAAATATGAGGGGTATTAATCCTCAAAAACTCTCTACTAAAAGTCGGGATATGAAGGAGTTTAATTATCAGGCATCTATGTAAAATGCCTGAATTAGAACCAAGAATCTCTTTGGAAAATTATTTCTTTGACTATAACCACAAAATCTATCAAGGTCTCGATAATCTTGGATACACATACCATTAAATTTATTCAATCCTCAAATAGATACGGATCTGCCTCACCACAGTACCATAAAGACCACTTGTGTGGGAACTCAATGAGTGTTCTAAGACTGGATGTATCATCATCTTTATATTCTTGATTTTTTTTCTTCTCGATAGGTGGGGGTGATTCTACCTATCCACTAGGTGGAAGGATCTCACTTGATGGTCCCAGATCTAAGTCATCATAACTAATCAGAATGTTTTCGTGATTTGGTATTGATAACCTAACTGGTTATCATCATGGAAGCATCCTAAAAATTTATTTAAGGCATTAAATTGTATGGTGGGAATATATATATATATATATAACGAGGGACTGACTAAATAACGATATTCAAAATTTAAATTCATATATGATGCAATGTTCTATTTTTTCCCTGCAACCATTGTCTTATTATGCCAAGTCAACACGAAGGTTGGAATGTTCTGAGTGAATGGATGTGTTAATCGCTACAATAAAACTAGACTAAATAGCCTCAAATTCTAATTTCAAACACATTGACCCCATCTACTGAAATCCCAAAATAATTTTCTTAAGGGGAAAACTCAAAATATTAACCAAAGGATCATACCACCTTTGATTACAATCTTCCATAAGACAAACCAACCAGGATTGAGCCTTTTACCCACAGGCCAACATCCCTTAGCCAAATGCTGATGAAAAGCACTGAAAGGAATATCAAATATTTTTGGCCTCTTCTTATTGAACATTTACACACAAATCCATCCATATAAATTCATAATTTAGAGGAATAAAACCAAATGATGAAATATCTAGACTAATAACCATACATTTAAACCCTATAGGGTATACAAGAGTATTAATTTATGAACTTGAATGAAAGGAGAAAAAATTCAATCCCAACCCCAATGGTGTCACAAACAATCAATAAATTAATGTATACAATTTGAGATCTATTCTCCTAACCTTAACTATCCAACCACTGTATAAGGATCAATATACCAAGTATCCCCAGGATCCTCAATAGTCACCCTTAACTTATCAGTAGTCTACATAATACATGATACAATACGGAAACTCCCAAAAAATAGTTAGTATATACATACCCAATAAGATTACCTAAAAGATATAGTAGGATCAATAGGATTTATGATATGAATATATTGTAGACAACTCAACCATAAGCAAGATTGTACAAATAATCCAATTACATGGATACATAGATAGATATATATATATATATATAATAAAAAATAATCCCAAATAATAGATAAAGTCTCTCCCCCAATCACATCTAGCCTAAAAAATGTTTTTTCATTTCTAAGAGCCAATAAACAATTTGAAAAATCTTTTACATCTATCAAAAGAGACATCTAAGTCAAGTCACACCTCACATATATGTTTCATAGTAATGAAATAAAATATTTATGTACAAGACCCATGCCCTAATACAACTGTTGGGTACTACTCAAGTAAATGTTAGAGGCCATATTCCCTAATACATCTTGTTGGTATTACTCAAGTAAATGGTAGAGGTCCCGTGCCAAGCCCAACTGGAGTGTGCCACTATAATAGTCAAGGACCCATACCATGATATCATAAAAGAGTACCACTTTGATAGAATATAGAGGACATGTTCCCTATCAAAAATGAAGGTTCTAATAAAATTGTTGATAGAGGAACCATACCCTACCTTGATAGAGGGTCCCAATATATTAGTCAATGACCCATACCTTGATACTATAAGAGTGTGATTGTTTGTGGGTAGCTAAAGGACCCATGACCTTTCTAGTAAAAGGTTTCCACTCTGAGAGTATATGGTGAAGCCATGACATATACCACAGGAGGGTTCCACTCAATAGATAGGATGAGAAACCATTCCATAACCTAGTAGGATGGTAGAACATAATAGATATGCAGAGGTCTCAAGAAATATCCTTGTAAGAGGGTATGACTCTTGTAACTGGTAATCCTTCCTGATCAATGTCATCGTCGAGGGTTTCCTAAAGAAGAATCACATTCGTAACATATCGCTTCGAATCATAGAGGACTTCATGGGGGCCACTATCACATTCTATGTGAAAAAACTCATTATGAAATTTGAATGGACCAAAATATAATTAGAAAAATGAGATAAAAGAGGTTGATGTTTCCTAAATGGAGAAAAATTGCAAAATTGAATGTAATGGGAACCACAGGATGTTTGGTCCCACTCCAAATCCTAAAAGTCTCCCATATAGTAAAATGATCACTAACTGTGTAGTACAACACAACATGTAGGTAGACTGCATAGTGTGCCTCATTCCAATGTGGTATTTCCCATTTCCCTAGCCATGTTAGTGTAAATCTACCCATACATGTGTAGTTTGGTAAATAGCGTGTCATTGATAATAAGGACCACCATGTGGGCTCCATCACATGTAGTTTCCACTCAGGGAGGGTCACAAAACATGTGACCTAGATTCATGATGTGTTATCCTTCAAATTACTAAAACCCTGGCACTATAATTGTAGGGGTACTTTATGGTGTGTGTTAATCCTTGTACATATCTTGTAGTCATGATTTTTAAAAAATGTATGATATACCCATACACATTTTACATTGTAGTGTATTAACAACAATTACACCTCCAAGACTCTCAAAATAAACGTTTCTTGCCTCCATTCATCTATTTTATCAATATAATCGAAAAATTGTGGTTGTCTTTCATCCTACTCCAAGCCCACCATCCTCGTACAACTCCCCGGACATATCATCCCCATGTTCAATTTAAGATTAAAACAATTGATCACCAAAACCCTGAAAATAATTCCAATTTATAATTTGATGACAAATCCATTTGTTCCACTTGATTCTTCAATTAATATGAGGGTATGATCAAAATTAGTCCCGCCCATAAACATAAAGCTATGGTTCCATTTCCTAAGGGTGGAGAATGCAAAAAATAATTAGGATAATTGAACAAAAAATGGTGCACAACTATCATCCAACCATTAATGAAATATAAACACAATAGAGGATATAAAGGGTGATTCACAATTGAATACTCAATTAAAACAAGAACATGGGTGCTTGAAAAGGCTTACAATTGATGATGATATTAGAATAATGCTAATCAAGCACAACTAGTTTAATAAAATGGGGAAGAATAAAAAATTTGTGGGTCCCACATGGTTTTGGCTTGTTTATAGATGAATAATTAACTCACCAATGAGAAAGAGGAATATTTTTCATCACAACATCTTGATTTTCCTAGATCTAGAGTGTTATTGTCATCATCTGATTCTAATTTCCAATGAGAGGTGGATGGAAAACATATCAATTCTATCATGTATTATGATGCTAATCCAAATGTAACATCATAATGGATTATTTATTGATTATTTCTAGTTACATTAATTAATACTTTAAATTAAACAATTATTTAATGATGCAAAAACCCATACCACCAACACCAATTTCACACAAACACCATAAAATGATACATTTTTTGTCATTGCTAGGGTTAAACATACATTCCAGACTCACCCATAGTGACATATTTCTTGTCAATGATTTCATTAATGCTTTATCCCATTTTAATTAAAAAATTGTGGTTCTAAAATATAAAATATATTTAATATTTATATAAAATTAATTCCTTTAACAATGGGCCTCAGAATCACTTTTATTTTTAATTCCTAGATCATAAAAAAATATAATTATTTCAATGTCTTCCATGGAAAAATTACGGTCTCTATAATATCAACCCCATTCACTCCAACTACCACACATGACCCCCACCACATCTCTCATCACTCACCAATTGTATCCCCAAATTTATGATCAATGGTATGGAAGGATAGATAGTGTGTTTTTTTATCTCTATTATCGTAATATTGGATGTGAGGATATAATAAACCCATTGTTTATTCATGTCTCTTAGGTTATCAAACATATGTTGGGATAATACAAAAACATAAAAAAAATTTATGAATATAGTTTTCGTAGAAGCTTTCACTTTTGGGTTCACACAAGAAACACATCGATAACCACTATTGAGACACTATTACTATCTCAACTCCATGTGTGGCCTCAAATTTAGATCATCCAACCCACAAGCATTTCATAAGTTCAAAAAAGTGAATTCAATTATTCCATTTTTAATTTAATGATTAGAATCTAAGAAATATTCATTTAGTTCTTTGTCCAAATTCACACCAATGAATTATTTATCCACATGATTACATATATATGTTAATAATAATTTAACATTGATATTAGACCACTAAAAATAGAGAAGAACATAAAACTAATACATCACATCCAAGGGCCTGAAGCCCCAAACAACGAAGGACCCCATTTCACACACAACCAATTCCAAAAGCCTCATATTTATTTTCAATAAGAAAATGGGAAATTTAAAAATAATATTTTTATTTACAAATATAAATAATTTATCCATTGAAATGGTATTTTCAAACCATTCCATCCCTATAAGGTACAATCCTACACAAATATTATAGAATGAAATAATATCACCAATATTAAGATAATGGGTCACATCATGTGCATCACACTATTCTATTTCAATTTAATAAGTCTGATTTATCTGTATTATGTAGATTCATACAACTCCCCCAATATAATGAAAAATAAAATAAATACACAATATTATCATAAATGGTATTGATATTGTTTCGACTACTATAATATAATCATTTCGTTTGATAAGAAAACCCAATGTAAGCGAGGATGAACTACCTGGACAAAATGACAAATGGAATCCTCTATTAAATCTGAAATTAAGTGATTTTATATGAAAATAAAATATTAACGAAACTACAACTCCTAAAAAACAAGTCAAATTTGATTCCACTAAATTAAAATGGAGAAAATGAATAGAAAGAGAGTGGATCACTCAGAATCACCAATACAGAATGTTTATAAGACTAGGATGTTACAAAAGGATCGTTGGCTTTTATGGCTCCCATAATATCATAGGGATCAACATAATTTTGATATTAATGATGAGATAATGTGGTAATAAATTTAGAGGTATTAAATTATATATTTTCTATAAATTAACCAATACAAAACATGAATGGATGGTTTATTCCATTAACCAATTTTGTTTTACATCCACTAAAAAACACAGCCCCTAGTATGGAAAAACATGATTAGTTTTATGTATTCGATATAAATTTACCATCATGACTTATTGTATTCCTCAAACACTAAAACCATCATCATGAACATTAATTCAATTAATAAAAATTAATACTGTGAACTACTCCAAGATAGTAATTCTAGAAACCATGTGTCCCTAAATGTAAATTTTCATTCATGCCAAGAACTAGGAACCTATAACATGTATCACTAATTATTTTCATAAAAACAACTCAATATACTCATATAACATACTTTATCCAATATTAAGTCACCCAAAAAAACAAAATTTAATGGTCTATAAGTTTCTTGGTAGTTATATATACTACATTCATAATAAAAGGTAAAAACATATTACACTTATAGTCGAAATTTTGATAGCCAAACTAACAAACACAACAGTAATACCCCTAAAATCATATCTATTGAAAAGAAATATAATATATAATGGGTTATATTATTTCAAAATTTTCATCCCTCAAATATTTTAACCCCATAAATGAGTTTTATGTGATTCTTTTTTGAACATTTGAAATAGTTGAATATTGATTTAATTATTATTTCCCTTCAAGAGTTGTTATTTTTAATATTTCTAATAGTAATCTCAAAATATCAAAATAATAGTTTGATATTTTATACTTAAATATGGATATATTTGGAGGTACTATTTTAATATAATTTTTATTTGTTTAAAGTAGTTAATATTTATAGTTTTCAAGGAACATTAAATTTTTTATTCAATATATTTATTATAGTCAAATATGTGTTTCCCTTTATTCTTATAAATATTTTCCACATTCATCCTCCATTTTTTTATTTCATTTTCTTCAAGGATAACAGTTGAAGTCTTATCATCTATTTTTTTCTTTTTTCATTAATCTCTTGATTCTGTTTTAAAATTTATATGATCAACTAGTCTTTTTCATTATGTTGTATAAATTGTTTGTTGGAATTTAATATTATTTTAGTGTTTTATTATCTCAACATTAATATTTATTTCAAACACATTTTTCTTTTAATCCCCATTTTATATTCTGTTTTATCATTCTATATATTGTATGGAAAACTCAATATTGATTTGTGTGTCATCATATGATGTGTTTTCTAATACATTCACTTATGATATCTAATCTCTTTGGTCAGAATCATTGGTAGCCTCCACATAATCCTTACTTCCTTGATTTTGGGACACAAATTTTTTAAATAAATGAATATTTCATCAAAAATATGCCCGTGAATGATTTTATTATTCACATTGATTGATCATTACTATTTGATTATATATTATAGATGGAATTCTTGATATAAGAATTTTATTCATTTAACCTATTATTTTCATGGGAAAATAGATAAAAATTAACCATGATCTCCAAAATTATTGAATTTAGAAGGATGTTTTACTATATACCTATATCGTCGATGTGTAAATTTTATTATTTTAATAGTGTTTTTTAAAAACATTATTCATGCCCTTATCTATATATAACCATTCCCAATATTATTTAATTTTTAAATCATTAAAGGATTTAAATAAATTTATTTTTAAATTAAAATTTTCATTTTAATTTTTTATCCTTTTCTAATCTTGTAATTAATGAAAGTTTTATATAGATCATCAATTGTCAAGACATATTTAAATCAAACATCAACTGTTGAGATCATGGGGTAAATTGTTTTGGTAAGATTTATATACGCCTAGTCATTAACAGAGAATATTTAATAGAATACAAAATCCTTTTATTGTGTTAACAGTCACATTTACTATATTAAATAATTCATCAATAGTTTCATCTCTAATATTATTATTTCTTGTTATATCTATCTACTTATTTTTAATTTGGATTCCTACACCATTTATTCCTTCATAGATGTTATAAAGGATATTTCATATTGAATTAGTAGTTCTTTATACCATTACCTTTTTTAAATCATATTCATATAAAGAATTAAATTAGGAATTCTCGGATTTTAAATCACTTTTAGTATATTTCATATTCACAAAAGACTATAAAGCAGTCAAACATGGAATTGGGACACTATATTAGATAGAAATCTAGATCACCAAACCATATAGTGGTTAGCTATGATACAATTATTACTCTTTTAATATGAGTACAATTTCTATTGGATGTCATAATTATTTTATATTAACCGATTTTTTTGGATCAATATAATATAAATGAGATAAACATCATAGAATGAACAAGATCTGATACTAATTTAATGGATAATGGGATGGGTCAAAGACAAGGAGATGGGGTTGAATAAGTGACTCTATAATTTTTAAAACCTCTTCAACTATCATTTTGTTAATATCATCCAATATAAAGGATTATGGATATAGAAACAATAAATATAAAACATCACATTTTATAATGTGAATATCAAACATTAAGGATGGATATAACCATAGGGTTACAACGTTATTATCTTCTATAAAAATTAATTTTTCATTATCATTATAATATAACATAAGGGTTTTCCCTTTAACCTATTCTAGGGGGTAGATTAAACTTTTTACAACTTTTTCATTAACTAATAAATTGTACCATTTTAAATAATTGTCACCATAAAATATTAATGCCTTAATACTATCCTAATATGATTTTTATATTCTTCCTTGGTTGTTTACCATTGTATTATTCGAAGGATTCATTCATCATTCAATAAAATAGATATTCAATACAATATAGTATTTATTTTCTTACTGAATCTATTAACTGTAGTAATTTTATTAATTATTTTAATATATATTAAAAATATTAAATTAATATTCTTTCCATAATAGTCTTGGTTTTATTTATTTATGAAAATGTCAAATTTTTATTAATAATATAAGAATTTATAATATAGAATAACCGAATATTTTTGAATTTTAAATATCTAAGATACTTGCATGATATCGTCTTTAAATCTCAGTGAAGTGTTTTCATGTCTATATAATACATGATTATTTTGATTTTTTTAATTGTAAATTTATATATTCTTAGTTAAAGGAAAAAATAAAGTGTCATATATTTTATAGGTTGCCACTATCATTAAATCTCTATCTTGAATCACAATCCATTACAATGATCTTGATGTATTTAGTCTGAACAATAGATTCAAAGAATTGTCTAATTTTTTATCCATTTATTGGATTTTAATATTTTATTGATTTCATAAATTCACCCATAAAATTTTATATTTTTTAACTTTCTCTCAAAAAAATTTAAGATATAATTCTAATGTAGATTCATGTAGTAGGACTAAATTTCCACTTAAAAGTGTCTAGATGTCCCTGAACTTTCATCTTATCAAACAAAATTAATTTTTTAGTGTATCTAGTAATTTCCCTATGACAAACTAAATTTTTTAATCATGTATACAAAAACTAAAAAATACTTTTTGGAAAGCTACCAAAGATACTATTAGAAACACTTTCATTAAATTTTAAAAAACCATTAATACATTTCATGTCATATTATAAAATATTCAACTATAATTTTTTACAATGTACATTATACCATTCAATATAAGTCTTTTAATATAATTATTGTTCATGGAAAATATTTCTATGATCCAAAAAAATTTGTATTGATCACAACCTCAATAAACAAAATTGGGTCATGCTGAATTTTTTAATCAAAAAAAGTTAAATTGAATGGAACCACTTAGAGGTGGGAAATTATTATTATCCTATATGATTTACATAGAAGATGAAGGGAGAGATGATCACTCATGTCACACTGAGAATTCTAGATACTATATTATTTTTTTCGTTTTTTGGTTGGTATATAACATGTTAATACTCATACTGTTTCAGTTATTTGGATTCCAATATGAAAATGTTTGGTTATTTTGACAATTAGATGTAAATATATATATATATATTACTCATTTTGTTTGATATTGGTATGTTATGTTTTTTCTTTTATATATTTTAAATTTATTTTATTCCATGTAATTTAGATGTTTAATATAATTAATATATTGGGGTGAATGACTAATAAATATATAGAGATTTCATGGGAGTTCTAGGGTTAGGACTGTTATATGGATTATTGGATGAAATTATTCCTAAGTAGTATTATTGATGATCATGAACAAGTTTTCAGCATGTGTATAATAGTACCAAACTTCATACATTTCTACCTATAGACATGGGTGTAAGAGTTAGGGGTACCCTTGATAATAATATGAAAAAAAATATTAGTATTTATTTTTTTATTTATATTCATATAGATGTAAGCTGGACATGAGATATGTTCATTGGGAATTGAGGGATAGTTTTGGAATGTTGATCTGGAAACCACTCCTAATAATTAGCCTTTAGACACCTTGGGATATTACGATATGAGTATAGTGTAATTTATTTTAACCAGGTATTGGAATTGTTATATTATGAACCATAATATTGAGGATTAGAAAACATTTTATGGGTCATGGAGAAGGTTTATGGGATAAATACCATGTGGAGAAAGCACGTCAGAAAATTAGGGGAGTTATTGTTGAACCAACACTAATTATGTATGGTTTGAAAAACCGTGTATGTAGAGAATGAAAATAAAACTCATTTAAAAACATTAATGATGGAAAAACAAGAATGGTGTGAGATTAGATTCATGGTATGGGTAACTATAAGAGATAACAATATAGGATCCAATGTGATCATATGAATGTAATTTAGTTTTCTGATCATAATCATAGTGCACATGAATAACATAAGTGAATATTATAAAATTAATCTTTTATCATAAATCGCAATTCATGGAAAAAGATTCTTGAATGACATTTGACATAAGTCCTATTAGAAATAATATGACAGTATAAAGACCATCCCAAATGAGGGATCAAGATATAAACTTTATCTTAAGATAGAAAGATTATTATAATAAACCATATTCCATTCTGGGCATTGGATAATAAAAATTAAACCATTTTGGTCTTGGGTTACTAATTGTTCTCTCTTTTTGGTTTGTTTTACTACCTGTGTACCCTATTGGTCATGGGTAACTTCATATGTACAAAATTTGGATTGTTCTACTACACATGTACAATTTTGGGCTTTGGCTACTATCTTTGTACAATTTTCAACTCATGATATATAATACCTTTACAAATATATTAGAGGTCTATAATAGACCAAATCATTATATAATTATAAACCCAACATATGTGTTCCATAATAACAATAAAAAATTCATAATCTCATCCCAAATTAATTAGAATGTGGAAGGAAATTGTTATCATGAAAAATTAAATAATAAATGATCAAAATAAATCTGGATAAATAGTTCGGATGATATTATTTAATCATATATAAATTAAATCATAGAGAAAATTTCATTTTTATAAAAATGAAAAAAACCTTCATACTAGAATTATAAAATTTTATTGCCAAATAACAAGAATTCCATTTACTTTAAATATCATTTATTTTAAAATAATTTAATTTATAAAATAATTTGAATATAAATAACATTGTAAACACTTCAAATAATTGATAGGGTTATTTTTAAATAAAATTGAGAATTAATGTATAAAAACGTTTCTATGTGATATTGTTAAAAATTATTCCTTTTGCATTTCTATAAATAATTTCAAATCAACCATAATTGGTTATTATAAAAAAATTTAAAAAATCCTTAAAAACATGTGAAAAAATAATTCTTATCGAAATTGAGATTATTTTTTAATTTAAATTGAAAAATTTACATCCATATAAAATTAAATAAATATGGACTAGGATGATAACTATTACTGACAAAAAAGAAGAGATAACATCACTACACTTACAAATAATTTTTTTGGATAAATTATGAATCATAGATAGATGTAATAATATAGAGACATGTAAGTCCAATATATAGAAATAAATGAAGAAAATATATTGTGTTTATGTCATAAGGAACAATAATTTTTCATATATAGAATTTCATACATATACATTCATGATTGGAATTTATGTTTGAATATTACTATTATAGTTTTTGTAAATCGTGAATCAAAAAACCATAAAGAAATAGAATAATTTTGAGTTGAAAATATCATTAATGAAATGAAAAATATGATAAAATAAATTAATTTCAAAATATATTCTCTACTTAATGAATTAATTTTTAGAATATAGAACATATATTAATAAAATAATGTTGAGATGATAAACCATTACCTTCAGAACCAACATCTCGGAAAGCAATTCAACCACCATTAAAAAAACCTATGATAGATAATTAATTATTTCATAATCATATTAATATATATGTATATATATATTTCCTTATATACTCTACACTTATTTTCATTTATGACACTTATATCAGTTAGTCATTATTTTCATCATTATATTACAAAAAGTTTTAATGTTTTCTTACTATTTAATAATAGTGATATCGATCCTCCATAATTGATATAGTGTTTATGATTACAAGATTATTTAATGTACTAGAATAAAATTTAAATAATGGTTTATATATTTATTATATAATTTATTGGGATTTTTAGGTGCAGTTGTCCTAGATTATATCCATAACGCACTTCTTTCTAGGTTTCTAATCAAACACAAGTTGGTATGTTAATAATTTTCTAAATAATGATATCACCAGTCCAAAAAATAACTAAAAGAAATAAATTTTACAAAAAAAAACTCATACAAGTAATTTAATTTTCTACATTTTACAGGTTGAAAATTTATACCATAATTATATTAGGTGGCTAAATCAAACCCAAGAAAAAACATTCTATAATAAATTGATGAGTATTATTTTAATGTGATTTTATTATAAAATCATTATTTCATAACTATAATGATAAAATTATATTTTACTAATTTTATAAATAAAATCTGGAATAAATGTGAATAAAATAAATGGAAAATAATGTTAATAAATAATTACTCTCAAAGAAGAAATCACATATTTCATTATAATCTTTCCGGGATTTGAAGTAATTTTTGAAATCACTATAAGTTAGAAGATTCCCAATGTCTTATAAGTAATTATGAGACGAAATATGGGAATATAATAAATATATAAAATAATGGTTTTAGTGGACTATAAGGGAATATATATGTTCCTTTTATAACATATAATAAGTTTTATTTTTTTAAATTTGGTTTCTAAAAATAGAATGAAATGTCAATTTTAAAAGATATGGATACAAAGAGAAAAATTACTGTGGTGGTAATTTTTTTTTGTTAAATACATCACCCACACTTTTAGTGATATATTTTTATGACATTTTATGTTGTTACCACTGAGTTACACCATTTTAATACATTTTTTTTTATTATGGTAGCTCAATGTTTCCCTTATTACTAAGAATTAAAATCAAATTAACAGATAATTTCAAAATGAAAATTAAAAATATGGAACATATTTAATCTATTGAAATTTCAAAATATAAATAATTTATATTTTAAATGAAATAATAATATATATGTATGTATATATATAATGTCTTTTTAGAGAAAAATGAGTTTGTATACTTTATCTTTTTAGAATGTTATTTCGTATTAATTAATTATTAAATAACTGTTAAAATATATTTCATAATTTGAATAATTACATATGATTAATTCAATAAAATTGATATATTTTATTTGTTAATATTAAAATACACAACACTTGAAAACAATTGCTTTTAAAAATATAATTTTTATATGAAATAATTTTAACCATATTCTATTATTTTGAATTATTCTTATCCTAACCATTTAATTGTATCAAATAATTGGTAATTAAATATTTCTTTTAATTTTAAAAATAATTTAGATAAATTTAAAAATATATATATAATATGAAAAATATAGTTTCGTATTAAAATATTTTAATTAAAATATTATTTTCTTATTTTATTGTACAATTATATCATTATAAAAAAATTTATAAAAAATATACAACATCATTATATCAATTTTATATTTGTATACTCAATAAACATTTATCAAATTCCCATATTTCCAATGATAACATTTCTAGTGACTATATAGACAGATAACATATTTCATTACTATACATTTCTTTACAATAATCACTAAAATTATTCTTCCAATTTACTTTTCTCTTAAAATATCTAATATATTTTCAATGTTTTCTCTTATTTTCATACATTCAATTAGGGTGATTATAATAATATCATAACATTGGGATATATATTTTATATTCATTGTATTATCATTTACTTAAGGATTTCTTCCTCTAATTCTTTAATATTATTATTTATCTACTATTCTAAAGATGTAATATTATTAATTTTTTATTTTAATTTTTTATCATCATAAAATGTATAGAGATTAATTTTAGTTATCTGTTCTATGTGAAAACATTATTCATCATAATATTTATTTAATGTATAATTCATATGAATATATCATGTGGTTTTAATATAAGGATTTAAGTAAATTATATCCTAAAACTTTTAATTATATAGAACTAATGAAAGTAGATGAGGGTATCTGTAAAAAAGATAAGAATAATATTATTAATTATAATGGTAATTATTCCATACTATCTTTGGTAAGTATAAGGAAATACTATTTTCCAAGCCCATCTCAATAAAATATAATCGTGATTGTGTATTGATTCATGTAATGGTAATGCGATTGATGTAGGGAGTTTATAGTTTCCTTTCCCTGAATGATGATCAATGGTTGATTTAGGATATGAAATGTTACTTCAATATTCCAAAAATGAATATAAATTATACATAAATAAAAACAATACATTCCTATAACCACCATATATTTAACAAGCAGAGTAATAATAAAATCATCATGAAGCACATTACATGACATTTTTTAAGAAGTTTTAGACTTGGAATGTAATCATTGTATGGAAAAAATAATAATCATTTAACTTTCATTGTATAAAAATTGGACTAGATATTTGGTTCTATTAGAAAAAATTATATTTATAAATAATTGTATATGTTACGGATCCGAAAATAAAATTACATGTTTAAATTGGATTATTATTGTTCCCAACACCACTTCATTTTAATGACTCATATCTGATGATGTTATTTTATAGTATTTGCATTCATCCCTTATATTTGGATATATTATTCATTGAATGTCATCATTAACCATTGGTTTGGTGAATTGTTTTTCATAATTTTTACACTACATAAAATTGAAGCATTTGAGTATAGGCGTTTCATTAGACTGATCAATAACTAATTTCTTTATATCCCTTTAGAATTAATGTTATTAATGATCTTCTCATCCACAACTGAGCCATTTACCTATTCATTGGAATCAAATTGTTACATCATGTTATATTTTCTATTACTTTTGATGTTTCTAGGAACATTTGTTTTAGAATAGTGACTTGGGGGAGTCGTAAGAACTATAAATGGTGTTTTCAGGCAAAAGAGAAGTCACACAGGTGGCGCATAGGTTGTTTAAATAGTGCACTCAAACTGTGCATAGTTGGCCTTGGAGGCAGTGGGTTCCGCGCCGGTGGTGCACAGTTTGTCTAACCATGTAGCCAAACTATGCTTGGAGTGTCTGCCGAGGCAGTGGCTAATGCATGGTTAGTGCACGTATAACTATGCGGGCAAGTCATGAAACCACTTAAATGAGATACTAAAAAGAGGATATCACTCATTTTTGCCTCTAAGTGCCTCATTTTTCTTCCTAGTAGGCTCTAATTTGGGATTTTTCTTCTCTTAAGGTCAGAGAATTTCTCCCATATTTTCGAAGGAGATCTGAAGGCCTCTCTTGGTGAATCGAAGCCGGATTCTTGAGGTATGTGACCGTTCTTGTTCAGTTTCATAGATCTACATAGATCTTCTTATCCTCTTCTCTCGGTTTCATAGATCTATGCCTGTTATGGGTAGATCTAAGTGTGTTGATACAAGATTTGATGATATTTGGTCTTGGTCTTTCTAGAAGAGGAAATATTAGGCGGGGTCTTAAGGATTTAAATCCAGATCTCGATCGACATCATTGTGTCGCTCGGTTTTTGGGGTTCCTCATTGGGCAATTTCCCATTATTAAATCGAGGTAGGTGGTTCTGTCTTGACTTACAAAATTTTTTATCATTGTATATTCTTGATATATTTCAATTGTTGATTTAAAATCAATTGCTCAAATTTTCTTTCAATTAAATTGATAAAACTGGAGTCCTATGAATTGAGATATTTTGAATGGTTTTGCAATGGAAATTTGGAAAAACTCAATTCCATTGAATTGTATGTGTTTATGGAAATTTCCTGATTTAAAATGTTTAATTTATATTGTGGATTTTATTTAAATGATTTCAATCAAGTTGTTGAATTTAATTGTGTAAATAAATTGTGTGATGATGGAATTAGTTTTGATTGGATTTCAAACAACTGAAAATGGCTTAAACTGATTTGATAGAAACCCATTGGTTTTATCTTATGAAAAAGGAATGTTTTGAATAAAACATGTTTTAGTTTTAAATGTAATTAATTTGACACTTTAAATGGAAGAAAGGGATTGATCATATATTAAGCATTCTTATAATAGTTCGCCCATCATGCAAGAGCACATGCATTCCTTTAGTAGTAAGTGAGTTATTTGGATACACTCTATGCTACGAAAACTTTCTAAAACATACTTGGGTCGGGTCACATCCCCGACATGTTTGTGACAAGTCTCCTTTGTCCAGTTTCCTAGGGATGTTTGTATAAATATTTTGCTGAGTTCACATAGAGAGTGCAGAATCCTATAACTGGTAAATACTATCGTACCTTTTGGAAGATGACCATATTTCTCACTTGCTTATTTATATTTGATATGTAAATGTATACCAATGATTTTGAACTACATTACATGCCTACTGAATTTATATAAACTATTTTATATAAATGTTTTATTTAATCCATTATTTTATAAATATTCCATCATTTGTAAAGCCTTTGCTTAAAATATTTATTTCCATCATTTGAAAATGTATAGCATGTTATGACCCATCCCAATGGGGCCCGAGCCACATCTCCCCATGCCCGCCTCCAATAGGCCAGGGGATGGTGACTAGCACCGACACTACTACAAAAACGGGCAATAACAGCGCTAAAATCGGGCTTTAACAGCGCTAGAAAAGCGCTGTAAAGCTCAGCGCTGATAAAGGGGGGGTCCTTTAACAGCGCTTTTTTAGCGCTGTTAAAGGTGACATTTAACAGCGCTAAAAAAGCGCTGTTAAATGTCACCTTTAAGGGCGCTAAAAAAGAGCTGTTAAATGATACCTTTAATGGCGCTAAAAAAGCGCTGTTATATGTTGCCTTTAACAGCGCTTTTTTAGCGCTGTTAAATCCCTGCCTGCTGCTAATAAAAAACCTGCACTAGTACAGCCAGCCGAGCAGACCTGCACAAAAACCAGTATATCAACCACAGACCTGCACAAAAACCAGTATATCAACCACAAGCATGTCATCAACCGATCACAACCCAACCAAACAGTGTTCTTACCATGAGTTAGATACCATCTACCCAGAAAGCAAAACTACCTCATTACATAGTATCACAAAATATTCCTACACAACTCAGAAGATAAATACTAGAACATTCCACTATGCATTGTTTCTCCTTGGATTGCCACTTGGTTTTGACAAATCGTGCAGAGCCCGTGCTCCTTGAATCATTCTGCAATACATAAAAAGGATATCCTAACTCTCCCAACCATCACCCTTAGTAATTATGTATATTAATACAAAAAAGGTAACATATCATAAATTGGGGTACTGTAATGAGACATCAAGATTAACATTCTATATATAGGATCAATGTCTGGTAGGATTGGTTGCGTTGATACATGACTCTACCTGGACCTCAAAAATAGATATATGATCTCACTCCAGGACTTTCAGAGAGACTCCAACTATGTCTAGGACGTCCTGCTGAAGCGATCGTACTACCGTAAGTCGGAAAAGATACCAAAACCATCCTAGGAGGGATCATGGGAGCCAACCCTAATGAAATATGTCCTTGATATAGTGTTCAAAGAGATCAATCATGGTACATAAAATTATGTGTCATTTAAAGGGTCACATGCCTTGTCGCTTTACCCTGGGTAACTCCAATGTTCAGCTGCCTGTGTGAATATACATGTCATATCAATAGGAAATTACATGGCATGTTAAAAAACATATACGTGTTACCCTTTGATCTTGTGTCCTCTTATGCACCCTTGCCCTATGTTAGTACATGACGTCGATCTCGTGTGATTCTTCCTGTGTATCTGTACAAGGGATAAACTGCGTAGCTGGCTCATTAAAGACGTGTAGTGGGATATATTCCATGTAGGAAAGCCATGTAATCCACCCCAGGTTTGACTCGTACACGTCTCATATGACCCATGGATCATTGTACTAAAGTGTTAACACAATCCTAAGGCGTTTGGTCGGTTTCCCGTATGTCAGTTGTTGATTTCACTTAAAAATAAATCCATTTTGAACAAAATAGAGGCACTTTGAGTGGTGTCGGCCACACCGGGCCTCGGATTGAGTCGGGGTTGACTCTTACACGTCAAATTTGACCCATGGATCATTGCCCTTAAGTTTCAACAGAATCCAAATGCGTTTGGTCGGTTTGCCGCATGTCAGTTGTTGATTTCACTTAAAAATAAGTCCATTTTGAACAAAAGAGAGGCACTGTGAGTGGTGTCGGCCACACCGGGCCTCGGATTGATGCGATGTTATGTCACACATGAGTCATTGATCATTGTGAAAAAGTATCAACGCAATCAGAAGCCGTTAGATTGATTTGGCATATGTACGTAAAATATTGTCCATTTTAAACTAAATACATACACTTGGAGGGATACCGGTCTCACCGCGCCTAGGATTGAGGCGGGGTTGACTCGTACACGTCACATTTGACCCATGGATCATTGTCCTTAAGTTTCAATAGAATCCCAATGCGTTTGGTCGGTTTGTCGTATGTCAGTTGTTGATTTCACTTAAAATTAAGTCCATTTTTAACAAAACAGTGACACTGTGAGTGGTGTCGGCCACACCGGGCCTCAGATTGATGCGGTGTTGAATCGTACACGTCACACATGAGTCATTGATTGTTGTGAAAAAGTATCAATGCAATCAGAAGCCGTTAGAACGGTTTGGCGTATGTACGTAAAATATTTTCCATTTTAAACTAAATACATACACTTGGAGTGATACCGGTCACACCGCGCCTCTGATTGAGGCGGGGTTGAATCTTACACGTCACATTTGACCCATGGATAGTTTTCCTTAAGTTTCAATAGAATCCCAATGTGTTTGGTCGGTTTGCCGTATGTCAGTTGTTGATTTCACTTAAAATTAAGTCCATTTTTAACAAAACAGTGACACTGTGAGTGGTGTCGGCCACACCGGGCCTCGGATTGATGCGGTGTTGAATCGTACACGTCACACATGAGTCATTGATCATTGTGAAAAAGTATCAATGCAATCAGAAGCCGTTAGATCAGTTTGGCGTATGTACGTAAAATATTGTCCATTTTAAACTAAATACATACACTTGGAGTGATACCGGTCACACCGCGTCTCGGATTGAGGCGGGGTTGAGTCGTACACGTCACATATAACCCATGAATCGTTGTCCTAAAGTGTCAACACAATCCGAAGGCGTTTGGTCGGTTTCCCGTATGTCAGTTGTTGATTTCTCACTTAAAAATAAGTCCATTTTGAACAAAACAGAGGCACTTGGAGTTGTGTCAGCCACAACAGGCCTCAGATTGAGGCGGGGTTGACTCGTACACGTCACATTTGAAGGTGAGTATGCATACACGATAGTTTACCTTCTTAGAGAAGGGTTTCTGGAAGAGTATAAAATACATGAAGCAATGAAGATCATTAGAGTGTTGGAGCAAATGTGGTTGCTACAAACAATGTGGAAATCGGCTTGTGCAAAGCGATCTAAGTTACAACTTGCAAGTATTCTACTCTATTTTTTTCTGGAAGGTTTCAGTTTAAATGCATTTTGGAATGATCATTGCTAGCCATGGTCTTTTAGGTTTTTTTGACAGCCGAGGGGAAAGGGTGGGGTCTGAAGACATTGTAGGATATGTCGAAGGGTGATTTTGTGTGTGAATATGTTGGAGAAATGTTAACTCCCGCAGTTCTGAAGGTATTTTGGAGATTTTACTGGTTCATGCATGATATGAAGGTATTTTGGAGATTTTACTGGTTTTTTTGTCCAAAGGCCAAAGAAATGTGGTCCATCATTCTTGCATGTTACTCGTACACGTCACCAAGGACCCGTGGATCCTTCTCCTAAAGGATGAAGGCAATCCGGATGCGTCTGGTCAGATTTACGTAGGTCAGTTGTTGTTTCCAATTAAAGTGGTGTCCATTTTAAACAAGAGAGCGACCCTTTGGGTGGTAGCGGTCACACCGTGCCTCGGATTGAAGCGGGGTTGACTCGTACACGTCACCAAGGACCCGTGGATCCTTCTCCTAAAGGATGAAGGCAATCCGGATGCGTCTGGTCCGATTTACGTAGGTCAGTTGTTGTTTCTAATTAAAGTGGTGTCCATTTTAAACAAGAGAGCGACCCTTTGGGTGGTAGCGGTCACACCGTGCCTCGGATTGAGGCGGAGTTGACTCGTACACGTCACCAAGGACCCGTGGATCGTTCTCCTAAAGGATGAAGGCAATCCAGATGCGTCTGGTCGGATTTCCGTAGGTTAGTTGTTGTTTTCAATTAAAGTGGTGTCCATTTTAAACAAGAGAGCGACCATTTTAGTGGTTCAACATTCTTGCATGTTGCTGGTGCATATCATCTGTTAAAATGGAAAAATGACTCATTGGAGAAAGAATGTTTTATTTAATAACAATTACAATTTTGCTACGAACATTTACATACAACAATATTTTATCTTTTGATCCCCTTAACCCCTCTCAAAAATGACCACCAATTGTACATGTCCCCAAGTCAGATCATCATTGTATTTGTGTACAATCTGTCATCAGGTATGCGGCCCACTCGTTTCTGAACACATCTATATCGTCTTGTGAGTATGAGGCTTTTCGGCAGTCATAGTAGTAATGCAAAATAAAAAAATAAAGAATTAATAAATAACTTAAACGAACTAGTAATTGTTTTTGAAAATACCTCTTTAGGGATGCTAGTTTGCTGATGAAAAACGATCTCTTTCATAAATTTACAAACATAATAACCGCAATCATTATCGTTTGTTTGTTTTGGACACTGCAAAAAAATTGATCATTAGGAGAATAAATAACTTGTGTTGAGGTGTGTTTGGATAGTGAAATTTTATTATATATACCCTGATATTTGTCCAGACATAGTACTTGCTCGGCTCCTTATGCTTAGCCCCTGTCCTCATACCATGATTTAGACGATATTGGTACACCGCCCTATCATAACAGAATCCTCAGTAAAAGATAATATATATTATATAAATTGATGTTTAGACCTAAAACGTAAGATGTAGTGTCTTACAGATTCACAAACTCCATCATGTATGGTCGGTTTGATGGATATCCTAGCTTTGAATCCAGAAAGTAAATCTTCGGAGTATCCATGTTCACCGCAATTAGCAACCAATGTTGCCTAAAAACACAAAAAGGAATAAGTAATAAAAAAAGTGAAAATATAATTGATATGCTTTAATAGTAGAGTATTACCCCTGCATGGTTGGTATTAGGAAAAGTCTGTCATCTGTAATCTTGCGTTCAAATGTTTTCAGCAAGTCCTTCACTATTGCATCCCTTTTGGATGACTCTATTTTTGTTTGGTGTGTTGATGTGATATGAGGACTAACCAGTCCAAATCTTGGCTCATGGGAAAATCCCTTCAACTGTTTTTCATAAATGCGTCTGTCAACAATATAAAATGCATTTAGTCATAATTTGCACATTAGATCAGCTTTTAGAAAATCAATTCATGGAAACATACCTCATATATACATTTACAACAGTGACGCCTAACCAACCGTTTTCAAGGATTTCATTTACATTTTCAGCAGCAACGAAATCTTGACTTTCCTCTCCGTATATATTATCTTCGAAAATCACTATATGACTATTACCATCTTTTAGCTTCGTATCCACATGAGTCTTCAGTGCTAGTAAATGTGGAAAGAGAACAGGTGGTGTTATTGTGCTTTCAGTAGCTCCTTGGGATCGATTGGTCGATCCTTTAGATGGTTTCGAGCCGATGTTAGTCACCCCCTTTCCTTTCTCCGTCTATAACAACAATCATTGATTCAGACACTCTTTTCATTAATTGTTAAGGGTTTAGCTTGAAAATAAAAGGAAATAAATACCTCTTTGTCTGCATGTACTCTTACAAGTTCTGTCGGCCATGCAATGAATGTCCCAATAGCCTTTTCAACCGTATGAATATCATCGTCATCAAGTGGAATAGGTAGCATTGCATTTGGCTCATGAGCTACAGTAATCGTCACTTTCAGATGATCTTTTGAAAGTGGTCTATTATGCAGTGTGGCATCTGGGATATTGAACACTGTAGCCCTCGCTACAAGGTGATAGGTGGGTGTTGACAGATATAAATCACAATCATTATCACCCTGTAGAAGATCAGTACAGATAAATTATCAGTGTTTGTCTGATTCATATTTAATGGGAACCGTTATTAGAATATTGATTACCACGGCTAAGACATTTTTTTAGGTGAATGGCTCGCCTCAAAGCTGGGGGGGTGGGGCAGGATGTTCATGTGGTGGTTGTTCCTGAGTTGTGTCCTCCCTTTGCTTCCCACCCATAAAAGTTGCTAGCAACTCTCCCTGCCATTGCAATTTTTCGTCAAGGGTTGCTATTTTTTCGCTCATTTGTTCCAATTTTTTCTCTGTATCATCTATTTTTTTCTTCTTCTCAAAATATACTCGGGGTGTCACCCCAAACCCTGCACCTCTGACACGACCGTATTTTTCCGGCTGCTTCAAAGCCGTCGATAATAGGTCTGTATCAGCTACAGGAGTAGCTGATTCCTGTGACTGTCAGATATAGGAAAAAAACTACTTATTTTTATGTAATAGCAATTTTAAACAAATCTTTTTATCATCGTGTCATACTTACACATATTTCCCACACTTTTTGTGTGTTCTCATCTATTAACTTCCCTTCTTTGTTCACACGTGCCTCCTTCCATAGCACATGACGTGGGATAGAAGTGCATTTGGTTTTAGATTCATCAATCTACATATAAACATAGAAAGATAATTATGATGTTGTTTATTGGCACCTAACAATATTACTGTAAATTTACAATACGTACCATTTTCTTTTCTAATGAAGCGTACCCCATACTTTCTTTACGATAGGGGTATGTTGAATTTGATGCACGTTCCTTATTTTCAGTACAGAGTTTCTGTTTCATAAATGAAATATTGACAATCAAAGTGATGAATACAGGTATCCTCAAACAACGTATTATCACTCACAATGTACCTGAAACTTCTCATCCCCACGAAGGCCAATAAATGCATCCCATGCTTCTTGGGATATCAGGTGCGCATAGACAATGGGTGGGTGCGGGTTTATTTTACCTTTAGAATCTTTCAGCTGACATCTTGTTAAAATAGTACGAAAACCTCGATGAATCTTTCCTGCAAGCCTTAGTACATAATCCTTGTGTGAGTCGTCTACTATAAATGTACTCTGCAAGAGATTGAGAAGAGTAAGAAACTGTTTCATCATTTTATTTGCTAGTTAATTAAAAAAATAAATTCATAATGTTACCGTAATTTCTTCCCAGATCACAGCCTTCAACCCGGACACAACATGGTGCCATGAATCTACGTCAATCGGCACGCGTTGCCGAGTGACAACTCCAATGTAACTGCTAAACATAGCCTTGTTGGGATTCACATGTTGGCCTCGTGCATTCCATCCGACTTCAAATTTGATGCCTTTGCTTTTCGCCTTAAGAATTTTGGCTAACACTGTCAAACTACGACGCACCTGTGATTTCTGCGACTTCGGTCCTTCATTCCCGACCATTTCATCGATATCAACATCATCTATATGTTCATCTACTATGATATCAACGGCATGTGCTGATGGTTGTTGGACCTCAACACTAAGAGAAGGAGCCGCAACAGCAAGAGCAGCAGCAGGAGCAGCAGTAGGAGCAGCAGGAGCAGCAGCAGGAGCCGCATCAGGAGCACCAGGAGCCACAGCAGGAGGAGGAGTATGAGCCACAGCAGTAGGAGCAGCAGGAGCCGCATCAGGAGCAACAGTAGCAGCAGAATGAGCTGCAGGAGCAGCAGGAGCAGCAGCAGCCGCAGCAGCAGCTGCTTGAGAGACTTGTTCAGTCTCAAGGTTAGGAGCACCAGAATGTGCAGAAGTCATTATCTGCAAAAGTGGTTGAACAGTTCATTCAAATTACATAAATTCTGTAATGATAAGATAATAACATGAGATAAAAAGATCTATATTACAAACAAAATATAACCTTTTTACTGAACTCTCTTTCTTTTTTTCAAAGGTTGAAGAGATTTGACACCTCTATCGACAATCCAAATCCCTTCATTGTGGTCTCCTCTAACATTCAAAACATCATCTGCATTGGGACCGCTCCGAATTGATTGTGACGTACCACTAAAAGGATCGTCCTCAACTGAATTTTCATCGGAACCCTCAATAGTTTTGGACGATAATAGAACAATCGACCACTTTCGGTTTGCGGGATCTGGAACATAAAAAACTTGTACCGCTTGTGATGACATTATAAACTGTTCGTCTTTGTACCCTTCTTTACTAAAATCAACTTTCACAAATCCCCATTCATCTATTTTAACACCACTATTGTTATCAATCCATTTTCATTGAAAAATCGGCAATTGAAATGTCGTATAATCCAACTCCCATATTAGTTTGATAATGCCAAAGTATGACATATTTGCATAAATTGGATTTATATCCTTACTACCAGAAACATGCATCGCTTCAGCCACTAGTGTAACTCCACTATTTTGCATGGTACTCTCTTCATCATGTTCATCTGTATAGAATGTATAACCATTAATTACATACCCACTGTAAGATAATACATACACACTTGGTCCAGCGGCTAGCCATCGAAGTCGTTCTGAAATTGAATTCGGATTTTCATCCAACTGCTTAAAAATATGGTCCTGAAACCATCCTATAAACTGGTGATTATGTGTATCTGCTAACCATTTTTCATCCCTCGATGGATTCAACTGCCTAAGAATTTCTTTGTGAGTTTCAATATATGGAGCAACCTCCCAACTGTTATGCAAAACATAAAGATGAGCCTGCTCCCGATCTGTAATACTGATTGTTACAACTTCTCTTCCAGAAATTCCCTCACCCTCAATGCATCCAGTGTGACGAGATTTCGGGAGACCAATGCTTTCCACCTTTCACGGGAGCCAACTCTTCTCGTATTCCCATGTCAACCATGTCCAACCTTGCCTTAATTCCATCTTTTGTTTTGCCAGGGGCATTTAGCAACGTTCCAATAACACTATCACATACATTTTTTTCCACATGCATCACATCAAGAAAATGTCTGACGTACAAACAATTCCAGTATGGTAATTCAAAAAAAACTGATCTCTTTTTCCAACCGATTTTTGTAAGGTTTTTCGAAAATAGTTTACCAAAAACAGTGTTCATATCTTTTACTTTCTCAAACAGCTGATCACCTGTTAGTGGAGACGGTGTTGTGTGTTTTTCTGGACTTCCATTGAATGATGTCGTCCAAGATCGGTACTTATGCCGATGAGGTAGAAATCTACGATGTCCTAGAAACACAGATTTCGATGAATGTTTCAACCTAATTGATTCTGTATCTTCTTCGCACACGGGACACCCTTGAGTTCCTTTAATGCTATAGCCTGACAAATTTCCATAAGCAGGGAAATCATTTATTGTCCCATACAACATCGCTCTCAACGTGAAGTATTCACTTTTATAAGCATCATACAACATTACACCTGAGTCCCACAATAACTTCAAATCCTCGATCAAAGGAGTCAGATAAACATCAATATCGTTACCTGGTTGTTTTGGTCCTGATATAAGCATAGATAACATGATGAATTTTCGCTTCATGCATAACCAGGGTGGCAAGTTATAATTTAGCAACATAACAGGCCATGTACTATGAGTGCTGCTTTGAAAACCAAAAGGATTCACTCCATCTGTAGATAACGCAAAACGAAGGTTTCTCGGCTCTTTTCCAAATTCAGGATACTCATGATCAATTTTCTTCCATTGAGGAGAGTCGACCGGATGACGTAATAACCCATCTTTATTTCTTTTATCTGCATGCCACGACAATTGTCTTGCAGTTTCTTTACTTCCATATAAACGCCTAAACCTTGGAATGATTGGAAAGTACCATACAACTTTCGTAGGATTGGATTTATCTTTCTTGTATCGAGAAGCACCACACTTTGGGCATTCTGTAAGTGATTTGTTCTCCTTTCGAAACAATATACAGTCTTTCGGGCAGGCATGTATTCTTTCAGAAATCATTCCCATCGAGCGTAGCATTCGTCTAGCTTCATACGTCCGGCTTGGGAGCTCATTATCTTCCGGAAGCATGTCATTCAAGAGAGCAAGTAGTTCCGTAAAACTGACATCACTCCATCCATTGCCTGCTTTCAATTTATACAACTTCAGTACAGCTGACAATGTTGTATACTTAGTGCAAGCAGCATACAATGGCGTCTTTGCACAACTCTTTAACTTCTCAAACAATTTTGGGCAATCACGGGGTTCATCTTGAATTGTCTTTGTCATTTCCTCAATACGATCTTCATCATCATTGACATCTGTAATCACATCCTCCATACGGTCTTCTTCATTATCTATATTTGTATTCATATCTGACGATCCATAAAACGCAGTTTTATCCCAGCCAGTAGCTACATTCGCTTTTTCTCCGTGTTTATTCCAACATTTATAACTCCGATCTATTCCGTGACATATCAAATGTTCTTCCAACTCCTCTGGAGTAAGTAGTCTAGAATAACAACAACGTAAACACGGACAAAGGATTTGAGAAGGATCCTTTGTGTGATCCTTTGCAAACTTGATGAACTCTTTCACTCCGTTCTCGTACTCTATTGTTAAACGATTAGAATTCATCCAATCTTTATTCATCTTCATCCTATTTGAATCTCAAATATTAGTATTTATGGTTCAAGTACACAAAAGAAGACTTCCAAATACAGTAGAAGGGAACCACTTCCTTGGAAGGAGATCAAGTAGTCTAACCTATAATCAAGATTCATAAAAAAGAATATTAGATTCACTAAAAAGATGATTATCTATCACTCTATTAGGAGAAAAAGATACGTATGCACCTAATGTGACATCAAACATGGTTTTACACACTTTGGGATAAACATGTGTTCATGTTCAGAAACGATTATAAATAATAGGATACCCCTTTAATTTAGTATCTCAACTTTTATAGAAAATATGAGGCTTTGAATCGCGTAGAATTTCATTCAATAGGAGTTTGTAAAGAGAGTTGCGTGCATGGTAAAAAGTTCCATGCATGGACTTATTCTTATCGATTCGAGAATCCCTGGTGTCATAGTCTACACCATTCTCCACCTTCATGTCCAGCGCATGTCAAATTATCTTAGACTGATTTTCCATTAAGTTACTCAGGATTTTCAAGGAATCAGTCCCCACAATATGACACTAAAAAGTTCTACCATAGTTCTAATTGCATGATTCTAAAATGCATGATTTCAAGTACTATAGTTGGTTTGATTCTATAGTAATGCCTAAGTCATTATGTTCTAGTCCAGACACCCCAAAAACTAAACATTCCCCCTCCCTTTGTGTGGGTTAGACCCATGCATGTAGTTTTAACTTAAAATATCTATGTACAGCTTGATTCTTTCCATCACAAGAAACATGGTGATACATAAACATCATATTTAGGGTCTATTCATGAGACATAAATTTCCCCATTGTCACTATGTCGGAGCCAAATCTACAGATGAAATTTTAAACATAATAAAGATTGTTTTCCCCTTGTGCTCCCATGAATTAAATAAATCTACATAGTGGAGTGAAATGTGAGGTTTTCCCCACTAGTGATATCTTATGAAAAAAATTATCCACTCCCATGAATAATCTAAATCTGTATGGGAGGATGTAATATAGGTAGGTCCTTATAACAAGACATTAAACTGTGTGGCCAATGTTCTGTCCCTATGCATGGGTCGGTCCTACATAAGGGAACCTTACCACATCGTTATAAGAGAAAACATCTCTATCATTTTCACTAGGAAATCTTGACTTGCATCTACCCTTTCATGTTCAGGCCTCTTCCTTTCAAAAACCATACACTATGCACAAAAAGGTCTTAATCCTCATATCCTTCCATGGCCATCGGAAATGAGCGGTCATCATCCTAAGGTCACCTTTATTTTACTAATCACAATATGCACTGGTGGATCTGCATATGTTTCCCACTAAAAAGGCATGTCAACCAAAGACAATTTCGTCCTCAATAATGGATTTTACTACCATCAAACACCCTATGACATTTAAGTACCATATCAATCCTTGGATTCATGAACCCCTGGGTTAAAATTTACATCTACCACCCCCCCCTCATGCATGATTATGGTAGAACATTCTTGGTTATACTATAGTGAAAAGGGTGAATCATTTCCCCTCCTTATCAGAACAAAATGGAAACCTGCACAAAGGTCCTGGTTTTAGGACATTAAACAACACCATGCCTCAACTCTCCATTACATAAGACAAATTCTAGTAGGTTTTATACATTCCATAACAACTTGAAGGGATTCCATGAATGTTTGAAACAAATAAATAAAACTAGAATAGAATTCATACCCTTAGTTGGTCGAGGGCGTTGCGGGTTGCGGAAGGCGGCCGCGGAGGGCGACCGAGGGCGGCCGAGTGAGGCGGAGGGCGACGGAGGCGGCGGAGAGCGGCCGAGGGCGGCGGAGGGCGGCCGAGGGCGGAAGAGAACGGCGGCCGAGGGCGTTGCGGGCAGCCGAGGGCGGCAGGCGGTGGAGGTCGGCCGAGGGTGTTTCGGGCGGAGGAGGACGGCGACTGTACCGAGGGCGGCAAGCTCCGGCGAAGCGAACACAACAGCGGTATTCGGGAGAAGAGTAGCAGGGTTACGGTTCCGCGAGAGCTTTAGCTGCGATAAAACGAGGGCACTGTGCGACCGACTTTATAAAAAAGTCGACTAAGGTTTTATCAGCTCTAAAAAAGCGCTGATAAAGGCTACCTTTATCAGCGCTAAAATTATAGCGCTGATAAAATCTAGCTTTATCAGCGCTTTTCTAGCGCTGATACCGGGTCTCTTTATCAGCGCTTTTTTAGCGCTGATAAAGATAATTTTTATCAGCGCTTTTTGAGCGCTGATAAAGGATACCCTATATCAGCGCTGAAATTTGAGCGCTGATAGAGGTGTTCTGTATCAGCGCTTTTTTAGCGCTTATATAGGAAACCTTTATCAGCGCTCAAAAAGCGCTGATAAAGACCAACTGTATCAGCGCTAATTTTTTAGCGCTGATACAGATTATATTTATCAGCGCTTTTCTAGCGCTGATAAATATTACTATTATCAGCGCTAAGAAAGCGCTGATAAAAATTAGCTTTTTCAGCGCTGTAATATTAGCGCTGATATAGGGTATCCTTTATCAGCGTTTTTTCTTAGCGCTGTTATAAGGGCGCGCTTCCCTTGCCCGTTTTTGTAGTAGTGCGAGTAGGCATGCTACTAACATGGGAGGCATTACCTAGAAACCTGTAGACACGCACACACATCTCCAAGCCCAGAAAGCTAAAAAGTAAATACAACAAAAAGAAAAGATGCATGCATACACTAAAACCCAATCACTGAGTACTATAGGGAACTAAAGTACAGTAAAGTAAAACCCTGGGGAAAAAGTACAAGCCCACCATAAAGGAAGTTTGCAACAAAGTTCAACCTGTAGAAAAATGTACTGAGACTATAACCCATCGCCGAAGGAACACACCTCAGCCTATCTGATCTCACTGAACACCATCCAGTCCTGGTCCGCCTAGAATCTTGTCAAATGCTCGCTCGTCTGCACAAGACACGACACATGTGGGCAAAGCCCGTGCAAGGGTGAGTATAACAACACCCAGTAGGACACCCCAAACACCAGAATGGAAATACAACAGAGGAAAATACCACAATGAAAGGTATAGTCATCTCTACACAGTATATGTCTATGGAACATATAACAAGAATATCTAGATATACTCATACACAAATGACCATTGTGAAAACCGCCACTAGGATCCAGCTTGAAGATTCCACTAAGAACACCATCAGGAGGACATACTCATAGGTCTGAAGAGAGAGAGGCCCGAAGTACTCATTCCGGGAGAACACACTCCACAAGTACCTTGGGAAAAATATTCTCAGATGAGGATCACAGCCATGTCATGGGGTGATTCCGACAACTCAGTTTGAGCTAATCAGCTAAGCAGAGGATCAGAGCCCTGGTAAAGTCGGTCACATCGATACCAAGATCTCCACCTAGGGTTCCAAGAATGAATAGAGGATGAGGCTCTATGTCTCATAGAGGGGATTCCAACAACTCTATTCTGGGAGGTCTGCTGAAGGGATCATACCCCAGTATAAAGGAGTTGATGCCTGAACCTTTATAGGATTACCAAGGGTACAAACCCTAATAACAAGTCCAAGTCACAGAAGTCAAGTGGCTCAAGACATGAAGAAAAAGTTACACCGTGTGTAGTATGGATACATGCTGTGTTCCATGACCCCAGGTACTACCCATGTGAACGGCCCGTGTCCTTTGTTCAAGCCGTGCGAAACCAAACTACACGGCGTGTAGAAAAGGTACACGCCGTGTTCCTTGACCCTGGGTGCTGCCCGTGTAACCGGCCCATGCCACTCGGCTTGCCGAAATCAACTACATGGCGTGTAGAAGAAAACACACGCCCTGTTCAAGCACCTGGGCACACTCCGTGTACACTGTCCATGTGCCCGTACACTGTCTATGCCCGTGTCCGTGGTCCCTGCCCGTGTACCAGTACACGCGGTACCCAGTGTATCTGGTCGGGTCTGGCCGGGGAGGGGTATACACGGCGTGTCCATGGCCGTGTATCCTACCCATGTCTGTGTACTCACGGAGTACATGCTGTGTAACCCTACCAAGGAACACATGCCGTGTAGCCCATACTACACGGTGTGTAGTCGAGAAAATTTCCAGAACTGCATCTTCCTCCACACGCATCAGCCGATCTTCTGGATCTCGAATCTTTCATCTCTTCGATGTGAAACTCCAGATACCCGGTCGCCTCGTCTCCGTGAAGCCAAATCTGTGGGTTTTGGGTGTTCAATCGGCTCCAAAATCCGGTTCCGACCATCTGAGCAGAAATCGTCCGAAGAATGATTTCTTCTGATCCGCTTCAATTCGTCCACTGAAACCGTCGTCGCACCTCCGCAAGACCATCGCGGTGTTGATCATTCAATTTGGGATCGTTGCGTCACAGAACAGATGTTAAACGATCCGTTGTGCATCGCCCTGCATAGAATGCGAAGAACTCTAATGAAGAACGCGAATAATTTGGGGGAGAACACATAGTAAAACGAGAGGGACGAACCTCGATCAATGTTCGTGTCGATTTTGGTTCGTCACCGTTAGAAGGTTGAACGAAACCAAAAAAAAATTCAAGAATCAATTCCCCACAAATCCCAACAAAATCCCATCCTTCAAGAATGATCGATCTGCGGGCTAATCTGTTCGTAGATTAGTCAGCATTCATCGTGGAAATCAAAAACGGGGAATGGAAACTCAAAATCAACATCCTACATGCATTCGTTGCGTTTGCCGGTGAGGATCCACTCGTCACGTCGTCGTCGCCGTCAAAATCCGTTAAGAACTTTACCGCCTCTGCTTTGAGGGTTTCCTCCAGAGCCGCCAAGGATATTCAAGGTTATGGGGTTTGTAACCCTGGACCCAGGTGCAAGATTCAATTTAAAGAGGATAAAATAAAAAAGGATTCAAAAGTTGTTTCTACCGAAATAAAATATTTTTATTAAATATTTTATTACCGTTGCATCCAAAAACTAGATTTCACCATCAACCCACGATGGCTGATGTTAGGCCTCGCCTATGGTAAAATCATTGTTCTAAAATAAATAGTGCCCTCAGATTTTTTATCTGAGCACCTGTTCGGGAGTTATCCACTTTTTCATGAAAAACCCACGCGTGCATATTTTAATTATTAAATAAAATTCAAACATTTGTTCCGGGCTCACTGTGCTTTGGAACTTCACGTCGTCTCAGAGGCTGGTCACGAAATAAATTCCAATATAATATTAAAATAATACATGGAAAAATCTGAGACATTACTTCACACCCACCTTAGGGATTTTACATCCCTGAAAAGCCAAAACAAGGGCTACTCAAAAAGATGTGGGTACCGCATGTGAATCTGAGCTTCCCACTCCAACGTGCTCTCCTGGAGATTCACATGCTGCCAGTGAACACACACCATGGGAATATCTCATCCAAGAAGGATCTTCTCCTGCCGATCCTCGATCTCCACTGGGTACTCAGCAAAGGTCACTCCATCGTCGATGTCCAGCTCACCCCAGTCGATGACATGTGATGGATCATGCACGTACCTATGTAGCTGCAACACATGGAAGATGTTGTGTACCTGGTCCATCTGAGGAGGTAGAGCCATGTGATACGCCACCTCGCCAACTCTACCCAAAATCTGAAAAGGTCCAATGAAACTCAGAGATAGCTTGCTGCCTCAGCCAAATCATTGCAATCCCTGTCGAGGTGAGACCCGAAGGAACACATGGTCTCCCTCCTCAAACTCCAATGACCTCCGCCTTCAGTCGGCATAAGACTTTTGCCGACTCTGTGCAGTCTTCATCTTCTCCTAGATGTCATGCACCTTCTCTATAGTAGTTCTCACCATCTCTGGGCCCATGAGTGCTGACTCTCCAGGGCCAGTCCAGAAAAGTGGTCACCTGCAAGGTTGCCCGTATAGAGCCTCGAATGGTGCCATACCAATAGTGGAATGATAACTGTTGTTATAAGAAAATTCCACCAGTTGTAGTTGATCCTCTCAGCTAAGACCGAAGTCAAGTATGCAAGCTCGTAGCATATCCTCCAGGACATGGATGGTCCGGTCTGTCTGCCCATCAGTCTGGGGATAAAACGATGTTCTTATGCGTAATTGAGTTCCAAAAGCTTCCTCCAATCCCTTCCACAACCGGGATGTGAAATGATCATCATGATCTGAGACGATCGAGGATGGTACTCCATGAAGCTGAACTATCTTTTGCACATAGAGGCGTCCCATGCTCTCTACTGAACTCTGCTCCCGTATGGCTAGGATGTGGACCGACTTGGTGAGTCAATCAACGATCACCTAGATGGCATCGTGTCCCCTGGGCGTGCATGGTAAACCTGTCACGATGTCCAGGGATATCCCATCCCACTTCCACTCTGGCACCACAAGGGGCTGAGTCAAACCGGCTAGCACCTGGTGCTCACCCTTTACTTACTGACAAGTATGGCACTGAGAAACAAACTCTGCCACACTCTTCTTCATTCATAGATACCAAACCTGACGTCGGAGGTCCTGGTACATCTTTTCCATGCCTGGATGCACCGCCAAAGGGAGTGTATGGAACTCCCTCAGAACCTCCTCTCTCAACGTCACTGGTACTACCGTATGTCTTCTGAAAAGGACAATGTGCTCCCTTCTTTCTGAATAACCATCAGTAGCATCACCTGCGGATATCTGAGCACGTAGAGTCTCACATCTAGCATCCTCACACTGTTCTTCCCTGACTCTTTGTAATAGTGTTGGGGTAACAAATATCGACTGAAGGTAATCTCCCTTATCTCCATCCACGAAGGACAACTACAAAGAGGCCAACTGCCTTGTCGCCTCATCCCGCAACTATGAACTGGATTTCCTATTTAGAGCATCTGCCACCATGTTCCCCTTCCCCGGAGTATAAACGTTCTCAAAGTCGTAATCCAGGAGGAACTCAAGCCATCGCCTCTATCTCAAATTCAGATCCTTCTGAGAAAAGGTATATCTGAGACTCTTGTTATCAGAGTATATGGTAAACCACTCGCCCATTAGGTAGAGCCTCCACATATTCAATACGAAGAATACCACTGCCAACTCAAGATCATGGTTCGCGTAGTTTTTCTCATGTGGCATCAACTGACGTGAGCCATATGCAATCACTACTTGCCTCTGCATCCGGACACAACCAAGCCCGGTTCCAGATGCGTTGCAGAATATTATGTACTCGACACCCTCCTCCGGTAATCTCCAGATCAGGGCACTCATCAGACTCTGTCTCAACAGCTGGAAAGAATACTGGCATTTCTTGGTCTACACGAAAGGTAGTCCCTTTCGGGTCAAAGCTGTCATGGGTGCTGCAATCCTGGTGAAATCATGGATGAATCTCTGATAGTGTCTCTCCAACTAAAGGAAACTCTGCACCTCTGTCACGCTCCGGGGTGGCTCCCATGTTAGCATTACCACCACCTTTGCTGGGTCCACTGCTACACCATCTGTTGAGATAACCTGTCCCAGAAAGTGGACCTCCTATAACCAGAAGTGACACTTAGAGAGTTTCCCATACAATTGGTGCTCTTGGAGTGTGTCCAAAACCATCCATAGGTGTCCCACGTGCTCCTCCTTGGACACAGAGTACACAAGGATATCATCGATGAAGACAACCACAAACTGGTCTTGATAGGGCTGAAAGATCCATTTTATGAGTCCCATGAACAATTCTGGGTCGTTTGTCACGCCAAGGGGCATCACTAAGTACTCATAGTGACCGTAGCGACATCAGAAAGTCGTCTTCGGTATATCCTCATTTTGTACTCGCAACTGGTGATAGCTTGATCATAGATCAACCTTCGAGAACCATCGTGCCCCTCTAAACCAGTCGAAGAGGTCATCAATCCCCGGCATCAGATACCGGTTCTTCATGGTCACCTGATTCAAGCGCCGGTAATCCACACATAGCCTCTAGCTACCATCCGCCTTCTTAGCAAATAGCACTGGGGCCACCAAGGGTGAAACGCTGGGTCTCACAAATCCCTTCTTGTACAAGTCGTCCAGCTACATCCTCCACTCATGAAGCTCTGTAGGAGCCATCTGATAAGCTGATGATGATATCGGGGTTATCCCGGGTTGCAACTCAATGCCGAAATCCATCTCCCGACGGGGAGGTAGCCTGAAGAAATCCTTTGGAAAGATGTCCTCTTACTCAGCCACCACGGCTAGAAACTGGAAACTCGTAACATCTGCCGTGCCAATGACTAGGCTATCCAACTGGTGTGAAATAGATTGTGCCCTCCTATGCACGAGCTTATATTGCGCTGCTTGTGTTTCTCTTTCACCGAAAAAATAGAACCTTGTTCCATCACTTCGGACACACCGCACCCTTCGCCGAAAACAATAAATTTGGGCATGAACTGTGGATAACCAATCCATGCCAAGAATGAAATCGTAAGGCCTCGATGCTACCACCAAGAGGTTCCAACCGAAACTATTGCCTCCAAGGGTCAGGCCACACTTCCTGCAAAGGAGTGTGATCTTTGAATCTTCTCCACTCGGTGTTTCTAAGCATAAGGGTCGAGTCAATGGCTCAACTGGAATATCATGGTCTCGAAAAAGATAAGCAGCCAGAAAGTAATTACCAGCACCTGTGTCTATCAATACAACAACCAAAGTAGAAAAGACACAGATAGTACCTCTAATCATTCCGGGAGTACCTGGGTCATATGCCTCTGCCGCCTGCAGCTGTCCCTGCCTCTATCCACCACCTCCCTGAGCCTGGGGTGGGCCGCCTGGGGGTGGTGGTGGTAAAGGGTCGAAACACCGACCACCTCCAACTGCTCTCCCAGCTCCTCTACCATGTCACCCATCTCACAGATCTACCTCTTCCACACGTTTCCTCTACCTCGGTGGTCCATCCACTGCTCCCGGGTCAGTAGTACAGCGGGTCGGACAATCTCGAGTGAGATGTCCCATGCCATCACAAGAGTAACATCACCTCTCTCGACGCTAGATGGAAGCTCCATGTGAACCATTCACGGTTGATCCCCTATCCTGGAATCTCCTCTAGAAATGTCTCCAGTGCCTGGGTCCCTGATGTCGACTCCCTATCGCTGAGGTCTCTGCTCCAGCTCGCCCTCTACTGACAACTGTCGGCAGTCCCTGCTCTCCCAGGAAGATCTCGACCACCAATGCCCTCTCGAGCACCCCAATATAAGTAGGAATGCTCATAGGGATAATGGTAGCTCAGATATCTCTACAAAATCCACGCTCAAAAGTCCGAGCTCTGAAGTACTGATCTCTGACCATATCTATCGAGTACTGCGAGAGGTCGGCAAACCTTGATGAATAGTCAGCCACTGACATGGTTCCCTACTAGAGATGAAGGAGCTCCTGTATGCGTACTGCTCTCGGGGTAACCGGTGAAAAATCCTCTCTGAATACACACTCAAACTCTGACCATGCAAGATTCACCTCATCTTGAGTCTGGATACCCAAACTTCACCATCGCCCTACCGAGCCCTGTAGAAGGCTCGCTGCCAGGATCAACATCTGGTCTGCTGGTGTCTTGACCAAATAGAAGACTCTGGTCACTGCCTAAATCCAGTCCTCTGGTGTGTGAGGGTCAGGCTCACCTCGAAACCTGAGGGGTCCCTATCTCTGAAACTTGTGGAGTCCACTTAGCCTACGCTCCTCCTCTACTCGTACAGCAGGCGCTAAACACTGCTCCACACGGGGTGGGATAACAAGCATGATACCTGCTAATAGAACTGGGGGATCTAGTCCCTGTATCAAAGCTTCATCACTGAGGGGGTCATTCTCATGATTGAGCTACTCGTAGCGGGTGCGCATCGCGGAGGCATCCTTTTCAAGAAACAAGATGTGTCACAGTCAGTGAGTATATCTAGAGAGCTGACTCAAGAAGAACATGGAAACCAAAACCCATTCCTATATCAGGCATGTACCATTATTTTCCCCCATGCAACTAGTGTATTCATGTTCCGAGTCGAAAAACAAGTTATCAGAGTCCTGGTGTATGGATACGTCGGCCGCCGCACCAACACTGGGGTCCCTGGCCTGAGAGCCGAACTCAAAACACTTAACACGATTGCCCCAAACCAACTCATAGACTCTTGGTCCTAAGGTAGAACCAATATCTTCTGATACCAATCTGTCGCGGCCCGTCCCAGTGGGGCCCGAGACGCAACTCCCCATGCCCGCCTCCAATAGGCCAGGGGCTAGTGACTAGAACTGAGTATGCATGCTACTAAATGGGAGGCATTGCCTATAAACCTATACACACGCACACACATCTCCAAGCCCACAAAGCTGAAAAGTAAAAGCTAAAAAAAGAAAAGATTCATGCATACACTAAAACCCAACCACAGAGTATGACAGGGAAGTAAAGAAAAATATGTAAAACCATGGGCCAAAAGTACAATCCCACCAAAAAGGAAGTCTCCAATAATGACCAACCTGAAGAAAAAGGTACTGAGACTGCAACCCGTTGTCTAAGGAACACAACTTGGCCTGTCTGATCTCACTAAACACTATCCTGTCCTGGTCCACCTAGTATTCAGTTAAAGGATCGCTCGTCTGCACAAGACATGACATGTGCATGCAAAGCCCGTGCAAGGGTGAGTATAACAATCCCCAGTAGGAAACCCCGAAAACCAAAAATGAAATACAACAAAGGAAAATACCACAAAGAAAGTTACGGTCAGCTCTACATAGTATATTTCTATGGATCATATAATAATAATATCCAGATATACTCCTACACAAACGACCATCGCGAAAACCACCACAAGGATCCAGCTCAATGATTCCTCTAAGCACACCATCAGGAGGACATACTTATAGGTCCGAAGAGAGAGAGGCATGAAGTACTCGTTCTGGGAGAACACACTCCAAATGTACCTTGGGAACAAGATTCTCAGATGAGAATCACAGCCAAGTCATGGGGTGATTCCGACAACTTAGTCTGAGCTATTCTGCTAAGTAGACGATCAGCGCCCGGGTAAAGTTGGTCATGTCGATACCAAGAACTCTAATAGGGTTCCAGGAATGAATAGAGGATCCAGCTCTATGTCTCATAGTGGGGATTCCAACAACTCTATTCCAGGAGGACTGCTGAAGGGATCATACCCCAGTATAAAGGAATTTATTCCAGAACCTTCATGGGATTACCAAGGGTATGAACCCTAAGAACTAGTCCAAGTCATAGAAGGAAAGTGGCTCAAGACATGAAGAAAAAGTTACACGGTGTGTAGTATGGTTACACTCTGTGTTCCTTTACCCCAGGTACTGCCCCTGTCCTTCGTTCAAGCCATAAAAAACCAAACTACACGACATGTAGAAAAGGTACATGCCGTGTTCCGTGACCTCGGGTGCTGCCCGTGTAATCGGCCCGTGTAACTCAGCATGTCGAAAGAAGCTACACAGCGTGTAGAATAAAACACACGCCGTGTTCGAGTGCCTGGGCTTGCTCCATGTATGCTGGCCATGTGCCCGTACACGGTCTTTGCCCGTGTCTGTGTCGTCTGCCCGTGTACTAGTACACGGGGTAACCCGTGTATCTGGCTGGGTCTGACCGGGGAGGGGTATACACAGTGTGTTTGTGGTCATGTATCATGCCCATGTCTGTGTACTCCCAGAGTACATGCTGGGTAACCCTACCGAAGAACACACGCCGTGTAGACCATACTACACGGCATGTAGTCGGGAAAATTTCCAGAACTGCGTCTTCCTCCGTGCGACTCAGCCGATCTTTCGGATCTCGATTTTGTCATCCGTTCACCGCGAAACACCATATAACAGGTCGCCTCATATCCGTAAAGCCGAATCCGTGGGTTTTGGTTCATCAATAGGCTCCAAAATCCGGTTCTGTCCATCAGAGTGGAAGTCGTCTGATGAAATATTTCTTCCGATCCACTTCAATCTGACCGCCGAAACCGTCATCGCACATCGGCAAGACCACCGCAGTGTTGATCCTTCAATTTGGCATCGTTGCATCGCAGAACGGATGCGCAACGATCCGTTGTTTATGGCCCCATGAAGAACGCGAAGAACGCTCACTAAGAACCTGAAGAATTTGGGGGAGAACACATAGCAAAATGAGAGAGACAATCCTCGATCTATGTTCGTGTCGATCTAGGTTTGTCGCCGTTAGAAGGTTGAATGAAACCAAACAAAATTCAATAATCAATTCCCCACAAATCCCTGCAAAATCCCATCCCAGAAGAACAATCGATCTGTGGGCTAATCTGTTCGTGGATTATTCCACATTCATCGTGGAAATCAAAAACAGGGAATGGAAAATCAAAATCAACATCCTACCTGGATTCGCAGCCTTTTCTATCGATGATACGCTCATCGCGTCGTCGTCGCCGTCAAAATCCATTAAGAACATTGTCGTCGCTGAGTTGGGGGTTTCTTCCAGAGCCGCCAGGGGTTTTCAGGGTTATGGGGTTTGTAACCATGGACCCTGGCGCAAGCCTCTATTTAAAGAGGATAAAAGAAAAAGGTTTTAAAAGATGTCGCTATAGAAATAAAATATTTTTATTAAATGTTTTATTACCCTTGCGTCCAAAAACTAGATTTCACCACCAACCCGCGCCGGCCGATGTTAGGCCTCGCCTAACGTAAAATCATTGTTCTGAATGCAACGGTGCCATCATATTACTGATCTGAGCACCCATTCAAGAGTTGTCCAATTTTTCAGAAAAAATGCACAGGTGCATAATTTAATTATTAAATTAAATTCAAACATATGTTTCGGGCTCACTGGGCCTCGGAACTGGTCGCCGTCTGAGAGTCTAGTCTCGAAATAAATTCCCATATAATATTAAAATAATACATTGAAAAATCTGGGACATTACATAGAATATTTTGTAGAATATGAATTTGAATTTCCAAACATGTTTATTTGAAAATTTAATGATTTTTTTTGGATAATCTATAATTCAAATCTGTTACGGAATTTTGGTGGTATCCTACTGGGATTAGTCTCACACACTAATTTTTCCTTTAGGTGTTTGTAGAAATTCTTCTTCCAGGATCAAGAAAATGGAAGGGACCTCTTTAAGTTGGATCCAGTTGTTCATCTCTGGTCTTGGTGAGTTGTGTCCATAGGGACCTTAAGTATATTTTTCCCATTTTTAGTAATCGGGTTGTAGTTCATTGGGATTTTATGCCTCTTTGTATTCTGGTTCATTACTCCCGGTGGAGTTTCTTTTTTTATGCACACTCTCTTGTTTCTTTTGTTCCACATTGTTGGTGGAAAAATCGTTCCCACCTGCATGTTATGTGATACTGGGTGCTAGTCGTCGACCCATGGGGATCAGGAATGCCCTTCGGGCTGTGTCAGGGCCAGCTTGGTGATCAGGTTACCGAGGTACCATGGTTGGTTCATGAAAAAGTGGTATTAAAGGGCAGTTTTAAGCATCTTTCCTTGATGACAGTATGCATTTGATTATTCTTATAGGAACATAGGAGGTAGTTGTGATTGAGTTCCTAGCCATCCATCACCGTAATGAACCTTAAGTCACAAGGGTTGGTTAGGGAAATATGACTTGTGGATTAGTGATAGTATTTTCCCTAGTTTGATTTGGATAGAGTGGAATCCAAATATTGTTATCCCTTCTATTAAGAATAGTTTTCCTTGTTACTCAGTTTGAGTGTTAATCTTATGTCCTTTTATTTTATGATGATGTGTATCATCATGCCTCCAGGAAGAGGTGGGTATCATATCCAAAGAGACGTTGCTACTAAATCACAGTAAGTGAGCCCTATTGTGGATCCGAGTCTGGTTGAGGTGATTGATTGCACTGTCCAATCTCTAGGACATGCACCACCTCTAGTTCTCGTTCAGACTCAAGCTATAGATCCTCATATTTATATTCTTAGAAATTGTTCCCAAGAGGTCCTACTCCACAAGACACTAGTTTTCAAAGCCTTTACTGACCCTAAACATGCTGAGGAATGGTTGAGTAAGATTGAACGTCTGCATGGGTTCATGGAGACACCGGATGTGATCAAGGTGAAGTGTGCCACCTTCGTGATAGAGGGAACAAGTAGGAGATGGTGGGACATGATGTTGATGGTTGGGAAACATGAAGGTTTAGATTGGAAAGACCTTAGAGTTATTTTCACTAACCAGTTCTATCAAGAATCAATGGTGTTGGCCAAGGTTGTGGATTTTTTCAAGCTTTAGCTGGTAACAAAACCATAAAAGAGTACTCAAATATATTTTATGAGTTGGTACGGTTTTCTATGAGATTGTATCAAATGAGAAGATGAAGGCTCAAAGATTCGAGTTGGGACTTCAACCAGATATCTGTTCTCAGGATTTATTACTGAAGCTACCCACTTATGCTGATGTGCTGGATAGGGCCATGATGGTTGAGATGGACCTGGCAGGAATGTCATGGTTGAAGGATGTTCATTTCCCTCCTAGTGGCAGTGTTGGTTCCATTAAAGGAAAATAGAAGTGTGGCATTTCTCATGAAAGTTCTCGATAACAGAGTCATTCCAGACCATTGATAACAACGGGAGGGGCTTCTTTGACATGATATCAGTGTGGAAAGGTAGGAAATTCTAAGAGGGTTTGCACTAAGGCACCCAAGAACTGTAGCTCATGTGGACATTTAGGGAACTTACAAAGATTCTACCATCACTTCTCTACTCCATGTAGAAGAACGAGATTATCAGCACCTCCAGAAACTGTGGGTCAATCAAATGCTTCATGTACAAAAGGGTTCCAGCCACAGGAATCCCGAAAAAAGCATCTTCACGCAGTGTAATAGTCTCCATAGGTAGCGGATACAAGTCCTGCAACTGTGAGAGGTACCATTACTATAGCTTGATCTTTAGTGATAACTCTTTTTGATAATGGTGCATCTCACTCTCTTATATCATCCCATATTGGTAATCTTCATAATCAACCTATGGAGATTTTGTCTTGTGTGATGGATATTACTACACCCCTATGGTATGATGAGAGAGAAGGGTGTTCGTAGTCCTTCTTGTGTGTTCTCTCTATCAGATGTTCATCATTCGTGGAGTTTCTTGCTTCTCGACAAGAAATATTTTGACATCATATTTTGGATGGATTGGATCATTTCCAATAAATCCTGAATCAATTGTAATCTTCGACGGGTCTACCTTACTACAACCAGTTGTGTGCCTCTTGTTTTCAAGGAGAATGGGAACAAAGGTCAAACAGAGATGGACCCTATTGTCTAATTTTGGTTAAAGTTATATCAGTGTTGGATTTTGATCTAGAGAGAGATTCAATGTGTGTTGATCTCCCTCAAATCGTTGCTGAGTTTCCTAATGTGTTTCCTTCTGACTTCTCTAGTTTTCCCCCAGAAATCGAGGTTGACTTTTATATTGACTTAATGCCTGGTACTCAACCGGTTTCTATTCCCTCTTACCGAATGGCTCTAGCAGAACTAAAAGAACTGAAGTCTTAGTTATATGATCTTCTTGAGAAAGGTTTTATACTCCCGAGTGAGTCACCTTGGGAAGGACCAGTTCTCTTTGCCAAGAAGGATGATGTTTCTCTTCACTTATGTATTGATTATCGAAATATCAATCAGGTTACGATAAATTAGTAATATTTGTTACTGCGAATTGATGAATATTTTGATAAATTGAATGGGGAAAAGTGGTTTTCCTAAATTGATCTTAGATATAGTTTTCATCAGTTGAGGATAATAGAGTTTGACATTTATTAGACCTCTTTTCGGGGTAGGTATAGCCATTATGAGTACCTTGTTATGCCCTTAGGCATAACAAATGCTTCTATAGTTTTCATGGATTTGAGGAACAAGTTTTTTAGTGTGTATCTAAATATATTTTTCATATTCTTTGTGGATGAAATTCTTCTATACTCCATGTCAGAGGAGGATCATGTGCATTATCTGAGAACAGTTCTGACTCTTCTATGGAATCAGTAACTTTATTCCTAGCCTTCATTGTGCAATTTCTAGATTCAGGAAGTGAAATTATTGGGAAATGTCATTTAAGAACAAGTAATATCAGCTGATATTAAGAAGTTGATGTATTTTATGACTTGGGAACAACCACAAAATGTTTTAGAGATTTAGTGCTTCTTGGGATTATTAGGATATTATCGCCTGTTTTTTGAAGACTTCTCAATGTTTTCTTCTCTAATGACAACTCTGACTTGAAAGGGAGTGATTTTTTCCTAGAATGATAAATGTTAGAGTTATTTTGTTGTGCTAAAGTGTCTTTTGACTACTGTGCCAGTGTTAACTCTTCCTGAGGCTAGGATATGTTATGTGATATTTTGTAATGAATCGGGTTCAGGTTTGGGATGTTTCTTCATGGAGGGTAATCATGTTGTTTCCTATGGGTCTTTTCAGCTTAAGCCTCATGAGAATAAATATCTTACCCATGACCATGTGGTTACAGATATAATGCAAACACTTACGTGTTGGAGACATTACCTTTATAAGGTAAGTTTTTCTGTGTATTCATACCACAAGATCTTTACTTATATCTTCTCTCAAAAAGAATTGAATCTCCTCCAAAGGCGTTGGGAGGATTACATAAAATATTTAGACATTGAAATTGCCTATACCCCGGGGAAATGGAATGTGGTTGCAGATGCGTCAACCAGGAAACTTCCATCAGAGGTTGTGAAAGAATATTCATAAGAGTGGAGTTTGATGACTCTTTTTGCTCAGTTGCATATTAGAATTTAGTGGAAGGGGAAGGATGTTTCTTTAGCCAGTGTCCAGTTGAGATATGCTCTTCTAGAGTTAATTCTTCAGGAACAACAACTGGATGATGAATTCTATAGCATTAGGGGCTCTATTTATGGTGTGGAGACTGACACTCAGTGGTCATTATCCAAACTGTGTGTTCTGTGTTATCGAAACTATTACGTTATTCCGTTATCATCAAGGAAGGATGTGATGTGGGATACCATGACACCCAGTGGGTTGCACACCAAGAAAACATGAAAATGTTATATGACATTCGGATTCAGTTCTGGTGGCTATGTTTGAGACAAAACATTTCTGAGATTTATCACATTTCTATACATTCCAGCAGGTGAAAGCCGAGCACCAAAAACATTCAGGTTTGATTCAACAACTTCCATTACCTACATTGAAGTGGGATGAAATCTCTATGGACATTGTGGTTGGGTTACCTCAACCCAGGGGAAGAAGAAAGTGATATGGGTTTTGATTGAGAGGCTGACTAAGTCGGATCACATTATTCCTATTCGGGATACATCCAAAGTTGAAGAGTTGAAACATATCTATGTTAAAGAAATTGTTCATTTGAACGGTGTCCCGTATGATATAGTTTTATATAAGGATCCTCATTTCACTTCTTGTTTTTTGAGAGGCCTTTAGGAGGCACTGGGATCTCAGGTCCATTTAAGCATGGCCTACCATCCTTAGTGAGATGGCGAGACATAGAGAGCTATTCAGATCCTTTAGAATATGCTCCGCGCAAGTGTTCTCGACATTGGTGGGTTTCGGTATGATCATCTGGGGCTAGTTGAGTTTTCTTATAACAATAGTTACCAATCTGTGATAAAAATGGATCCTTTTTAGTCATTTTATGGACATCCTTATAAATCTCATTTATGTTGGTCGGATATTGGTGAACGTTCCTTGGTAGGACCAAGTTTAGTCCAAGAGACGACCGTTGAGATCCATTTGATTCATCAATGAATGTTGACAGCAATTATTTGGTACAAGTATTATGTTGATCATCTTCATAAACATTTAGAGTTCTCGGTTGGTGACTAGGTGTTCTTGAATGTTTCACCCCGATTAGGTCATCGACGGCTTGGGAGGAAATGGAAGCTTGCTCCTCGTTTTGTGGGACCTTTTGAGGTTATTGGTCTTCTAGGGAAAAGTTTCTTACCGTGTATCCCTAAAAATGTAGCTGACGTTGATACAAAATGTGTTTCATGTATCGTAGCTTTGAAAGTATATCTCTGATCTATCTCGTGTTTTGAGCTAGAGTGATCTTGAGATTGAACCAGTTTTATCTGTGACTGAACGACCAGTCATGGATGTTGATTCTGAGTCCAAGGTACTTTGTGGGAGAATGATACCTCTGGTTCATGTACTATGGAAGCATTGTTCTGATTCTCATGATATGTGGGAAATGGAGGCACTAATGAGATAGCAGTGGCCTCAATATTTTGATATAGAGGTATCTTCCATAGAATTCTAGGGGCAGAAAGATCTTATGGTGGGGAGGTTGTAACATCACATTACATTTTCAGGCACTTTTGATGTTTCTAAGTACCTCTATTTTGGAATAGGGACTTAAGAGAGTCAACAGAACTTTAAATGGTGTTTTGAGGAAAAAGGGAAGTCGAACGGGTGGCGCATGGGTTGTTTAAACAGTGTGCTCAAACCATGCATAGTTGGTCTTGGAGGTAGTAGCTTCCACATGGGTGATGCACAGTTTATCTAACCATGTGGCCAAACCATGCATGGAGTGTCATCCGAGGTAGTGGCTAAGGGATGGTTAGCGCACAGTTTGTCTAACAGTGTGGTAAAATCATGTGACCACTTAAATGAGATCCTATAAAAGTGGATATCACTCGTTTTTGCCTCTATATGCCTCGTTTTCCTCCTAGGTGGCCCTAACATGGGATTTGTCTTCTCCTATGGTCAGAGAAGGTTATCCCATCATTTTGGAGGTGATTCGTAGGCCTCTCTTGGAGAATCGAAGCCGAATTCATGAGGTATGTGATCATTCTTGTTCGGTTTCTTAGATCTACTTAGATCTGCTTCTCCTCTACTCCCAGTTTCATATATCTACACCCGTTATGGGAAGATATAAGTGTTTTGATGCAAAATTTAATGATATTTGGTCTTTTTCTTGCTATAAGACGATATCTAAGGTGGGGTTTTAATGATTTTGATCCAGAGCTCAATCGACATCGTCGAGTTGCTCGGTTTTTGGGGTTTCTCATAGGGAAAACTCCCATTATTAAATCGAGGTATGTGTTTCTATCCCGAAATACCAAATTTATTATAATTGTATTTTCTTGATTTATTTTTATTTTTTATTTAAATTCAATTGCTCATGTTTTCATTCAATTAAATTGATAAAAACTCAATTCTAGTGAATCGAAATATATGGAATGGTTTTGGCATGAAAATTTGGAAAACCCCAATTCCATTGAATTGGGTGTTTTTATGGAAATTTGCAGATTTGTATTATTTAATTTAAATTGTGGATTTCATGGAAATTATTTCAGATAAATTGTTGAATTTAATTGTGGAAATAAATTATGTGATGACGGAATTAGTTTATATTAGATTTCAAACTATTTAAAATAGCTTTAAAGGATTTGATACAAACCCATTGGCTTTATCTTATGAAAAATGAATGTTTTGAATAAAACCTATTTTGGGATTAAAATGATTGAAATTGGAAATTTTGAAACAGAAGAATGGGATTGATCATATTTTAAGAATTTTTAAAATAGTTCTCCCATCATGTATGATCACATGAAAGCCTTAGGTAGTTAATGAGTTATATGGATACACTCTATTCTATGACAATGTTCTAAAACATACTTGTTGTGGGTCACATCCCCGATGGGTTGGTGATGTGTCTCCTTTGTCCAGTTTCATTGGGATGTGTGTGTATCCACATTTTCCCAAGATCACAGAGGGAGTGCAGAATCCTATAAATGGTTAATACTACCATACATTTTGGCAGATGACCATGTTGCTCACTTGTTTATTTATATTTGAGATAAAATTTATGCCAATTATATTTAAATGAATTACATGCCTTCTAAATTTATATAAAATGTTTTATAAAAATGTTTTATTTAAGCCATTGATTTAGAAACATTTGATCATTTCTAATGTATTTGCTTAAAATATTAATTCCCATCATTTGAAAATGTATAGAGTATTTTGTAGAATATTCTTTTGAATTTCCAAAGCACTTTATTTGAAAATTGAAAGATTTTATTTGAATAATTTATATTTGTAATCTGTTACTGAATCTTGGGTAGTATCATACTGGGCTTAATCTCACACCCTACTTTTCCCTTCAGGTGTTTGTAGACATTCATCTTCTAGGATCGTGCAATGGGAATAAATCTCTTTGATGTAGATCTAGTTAATGATATTTGGCCATGGTGAGTTGCGTCTTTAGGGACCATGGGGTTGTATTTACCATTTTTAGTACTTCAATTGTAGTACTTTGGGCCTTTTATGCCTCTTTGTATTCTGGTACATTACTCCAAGTGGAGTTTCTTCTGTTATGAATACTGTCTTGTTTCTTTTCTTCCGCATTGTTGGTGGAAATATTGTCCCCACTAGTATGTTATGTGATTCCAGGTGCTACTCACCGAGCCTTGGGGATCAGGAATTCCCTTCGGGCAATGTCAGGGCCGACTTGGTTATCTGGTTACTAGGGTACCCTGGTTGGTTCATGACACAAATACACTTTCATGACCACTCGCCATTAGTACTACCCATTGGATTATATTGATAATGATGATGACCCTTGAAACTCGCCTTTATTTGGCCACAAGTTGAAGACTATCACTGATGGTATATAAATCAAAAAAATGTGATGCATGACCCTCAATGTTTAGATTACAAGGATAATATGTAAAATAATCCAACAATATCCATCAAATAAATAACTGATAGAACAACCTAGTACTATAACTTTATATAATACTAGAGGAATTATAATAAAATAACAAGAACATTACTAGGAATCTGATTCGACCCCCATTAGCTCTCAGAGAAATCCACGAGTTAGAAAACTCAAACATAATAATAAATCATATTATAAGGACCTAAAATCATACTGTATATATATATATATATAACAATTCATCATATAAATAATCTATTAGATCTACTTCATAACCTCTCATTATATTTCGATTAAAGAATTCTAATGTTCAATGAACAATTAAGGGGAATGAAATCATTACCATAATATAGAAAACTATATCATATCCCCATAAATGCTTTCTCTACTGATAAAACATTTAAACATGTCATTTAATAAAAAAATTCAATATATAATAATGGTATCTGACAACCATTTCCCTTATATTTTGTCACTTTCACATCTCACTTTCTAATGTCCCATGCTACAATCTTTTCTATTTGTAACCCAAACCCCAAGATACCATATATTCAGTATATAATTATTTAATCCCACTCACCTTGAACATATTTAACAATAACATCTCACAAAAAAATAAGTTTTAAATAACCCATTACAACCCATGTATTAAGAATTATTCCTCAATCTATCACAACACATGAAAGTACCGAAATTGTAATAACAATTCGTATTTGTGGAATATATGTATATTATATAACCTTCACCTAAAAAATCCTCACATTAATATATGGTAATTTTTTATCCTTCACAACCCATTTAAAAATGTACCCTATACCATAAGAAATTATATAACTAAACATCCTGATGTGTCTGAAGAGTGGTTGCGGAAGATGCAGTAGTCATCCATCTATTCCCTCAACATTCAAAATATTTCTAAAAAATATAGAGACTAAAACATTTGGGAATAATTATGCCCCTAACTCAAATTTTGGAGAATTTGAAATTATAAAATATAACAATTTGTATTTAACAAAACCAAACAATGGGTATCTACCTAGTATTGGACCCATATACAACTGTCTTCTCACAGGACACAAGAATGCCAACACTATGGTCTGTAAAACATTCATTCATAAAAAAACACAAGAATACAGATACAATTTCATTAACCATTTTAATTTTATAATTTAGAAATTTACACCTCATTTATTTACCACATTATAATTACTTTTTTAGCCATTCGATTTCATCTCAATCCATAACTATTTATATTCATATAACAATTTAATTATTTCCATTCAATTTTCATGGTGAATTATTTATAAAACAACCAATGGTTTAAATTTAACATATCACTTTTGTTTTCATCTATAATTATTCCCATTCGTTCATTTATGATGTTTTTTTTCCAGTCAATAATATTTGTATTCTAGGACAAAACGTGAAAGCACCACATAAAATATGACCTCGTTGAGTTTAGATAGATTACAATAAGTAGTTGAAAATAACAACCACCAACCATCATTAAATACATCCAACAAGTAACAAACAACAATAAAAATAGGAGATCCCATCTGTCAATCCATAAAAATCAACCTGAAAACATCCCAACACTACTATATAAAAAAGTAAATCCTACCTCCAAACCAATAAAATTTACCCCCACATAAACCATATCTAAATTAATACTAAACAAACAATTATGCCTCTCAACATGTAATATACAAACCACTCATAATATACTATCTATATTATGTTTCAAAACAAAACATACAGAGGGATCAAATAAATTAAACAACGTATGTTCCAACAATCATATTTTTAGAAGAAACAAATGAAAGTGTAACTAAGTTAATAACAACAAGTAATAAAAGGATGTTACAAACAAGGGTTGTTTGATTAAAACCATATGATTTTCATAAAATTATGAATCATATTTCATTACCTCTATAATTTAAACAATTCATAATGTGTAGGTATTATTAAAAAAGTTTCAATTACAACAACTAAAATTTTCTATAAATGAACAGTATAAATAATTCAAATTTCACATTAATTACCAAATATTATCCATGAATAATGATAATTATTTTCACATGTATCATCCAAAATTTATTTATTTCACCATATTTATGTTTCTTAATCATTTTAAAGTGTATCACTTATGTTTATGTATAATATGAATTATAAAAATCAATCACACACTATCTAAAAAATATCAAGAGGAATTTGACATAACAAAAAATAAATATGATAATTTCATAATATTATTTATTTTATTAATAATTAATTTATATATTATTATTTTAATTTGGTTGATTCCATCATTCACCCAATGAATATAAATCATGCCTGCTTCACACTTGTAGATAATGTTATGTGATGTTAAGAAATCCCTACCTTAGTTTAAATCTTTTAACATTACATAAGTAAGAATGAATAATCAAAATCATATATCCAAATCACCTATCCATTTATGAAATCATATTCCATAAGCACATATGACCAGTGATCCTCTATTAATCATCAACATCTAGCCATATGAACTATACAAAAGAACAATTTTATATATTGATAAAAGGGAATATGAGAGTGTAAAACTATCAAAGTGGAAGAAAAATCACCTCAAATCATCTAGGAATTCATCTATATCATTAGGGTCTAAATACAAGGAATTGGTCCTCAATTTCTCCCATATATGTCCTCAGGTATGTTAGGTATCAATATAGAGGGGAATAAATATATGAATTTGGAGAGGGGTCCCGAAGTCATACCCATCATATAAAATATAAGACCATTATGCAACCCCATCGACAAAACTATATGAATTAGAATAACAACATTATGAAATTTATATAAAGTCCCCATGAATTTTTTTTAACCCTTTATAAATAAGAATTCATTTTTTTTAAAGTCATATTATGATTAAAAAATGATTTTCCCCCAAATATGTTTTTTATTAATTATTCTGATAACATATGACATTTAAATTTTTTACACTTTTATAAAATGCATTTTGAAAAATATAAAAAAAATTAAATTCATAATTTCATTATTATCTATAGAGGACTGTTTAATAATTTTTAGACAATATTTATTTCCTGATGAATAATAAAAACTAATGATTTCTAATGAAAAATATATTGGAATTTTCAATGTTTCGTAGTTTTTTAAAATGGTTTGTAAATAATATTTCATCAATATATATTTTCAATAATCCAATTTAGTTCATTAGAAAAAAATTTTTGGTATAATTTGATTTAAAATTATTTTTTATACTTAATATACATATCTTTGAATAACTAATTTTCATTAATTTTGGGTTTTTGTCTTTAATTATTTTCTCCCACTATATAAATTGGATCCTGAAAAAATTATTACACATATATAATTATGAGGGGGGTTTTTTGTAAAAATATATTCTTTTTATTGATTTCTATATAATTATTAACCATTGTAAATATTTTTCACCTCATTATGGGTAAAATGGATAAAATCGAAACTAATCATTGAGATAAGACATTAAAAGTTATCTAAATTATGACTTTATCATATTTGATGTGTTTATTTTGGATTATTTCATCAAATTATTTTTTATAAGTCCACTTATTTCTTTATTTAATTGAATATATAGTTTATATATATATATATATATATATTTCTGAAAATAAAATATACAAATATTCTGCCGCTTTACATTAATATCTGCAAAACATTTATATAACGATGAAAGAGGATAATTCATGTTAAAAATTAATATTTGAAATTTAATTTTATTATAATATAAATTTGTTTATAAATTTTATTGAGTGATAATTTACCCTAAATGCTTATGAAATACTAACATGGTATTTATTCAATAAATAGAATAATTAAATTAATGAATTTAAAATATTAAAAGTAATACAATTTATAATAATTATTGAATTTGATGAATTTTAAAGATAAATATTGTGTATTATGTATTTTTTAAGGGATTATTTGAATTACCTATTAGTGTTGGTGTCTTCGATATCAATTTAAATGAATAGATAAAAAATCGACATTATTGAAATTTTATTATAAATAATATATCATTAAATGATTTAAAATTAATTAAAATATTTTATTATTACCTGTGAATGGAATATGGATTGACCTATATACTATAGTCTCTTTATGGGTCTATTTACCATTTGAAGTATCGTTCTAAAACATTTAAAATTTAAATATGTTTTATTATGATTAGGATTAAAAAAATTTAATGAAGGGGTCAATCAAAAAGATAATGGTTAAAATGAATAAAAACCTATATAAATTTAATTTCATGATTTCATTTATAACATAACCTTATTTATGTGTAATTGATATATATTTGGAACTATATGTCTTAAAAATTACTTTATTATATTTTAATCTTTTATTGAATTCCAATTATATGTGTTAACCACCCATATAAAACGAAATCCACATTTATTTTTGTATTCCATATTATGACCTATAGATAAACCAATACAATGAAAATTATCTTATACAAATCCATGTACACAATATAGAGGTTCGGGTCCCTGCAAATACCAACACTAGCGTCATTAATTTGTGATCTGGATGTGTTCTTTTAATGAATAGGTAATCAGCATAACTGATAACCATTATTGTAATTCTTATTTTAACCCATATAAATATGTTGTACATATCCAAAAATAATAAATAAATTTACCTTACTAAAAATAAATGATATTATGTTTATTATACCACCTTTATCCACCATTTTTCACCATATATGAAGTGAAATGATCTCTCATATGTACGTATGGATTTTGGTCTACAAATTGTAATACAATTCCATTCTATAATCATATATTATGGGTTGGTATTTTGATGGGTTTATTGATTACGTATGATATTTACTACAAAATAATTCATTTTTAATAATAATTTTAAATATATCAATCTACTGTCAAATCTGATGTAAAATAATATCTTTGGTTGTGCATATTTTTCAAGTACCACCTCCACGTGGTGATGTGATTTGTTTGTCATCTCAATTTTACATGGATTGTAATAATGATTTATTTAAAGATTATAATATATATACATATTATATAATAATTATTATATATTTTTCAATAATTTTTTACCATTCTTTCATTCATTTTGTTAAATAGTAAAAAATTTCATGTATAAGTAAAACGTACCATTTCCATGAATATTGTAATTCAATTTTATATTTCAATCCTTTATGGGAGACTATAAATACATATATAATGAATATATATGATATTTATATCATGATTAATATTATAGAGAATATAGAACCATAATCAATGTACAAGGACCAAAATTATCTTACCAAAACTTACATGAAAAACGAAACTATTATCACAAGCAACATAAATTTTAATAAATAATTATTAATTGATGGGAAATAAAATTTAATGTATCATAATTTCTGTGTATTTTTTTAAATTATATGAAATTATTTTGAGACTACATACTCTAACAGCACATGATTACAAGGACCTATCTGCCCATAATTTAATTTTGAACATTTTTTAAAGTTTGTTCAGTAAACATGTGAGTGAGTTTTTCAAACAGTTGAATCAGTGCACAAATTGATAATCTGAGGGAACCATTTAACTCATAACTCTAGGGGTCTCCTATAAAATACTTAACATCTGTTATAAAGAGCTGAATAGAAATGTTATTTTTTGGAATTAAAAAAAATAAAATAACAAAAAAAGTTATTTTATTTTATTTCTCAACGAAGAGTGAAGACACGACGAAGGTGAGGTGCAACGATGAGGTAGTGACGATATGCATTAATGTATCTAATTAATATTTCATTAACACATGGTTTAAGGACACAACTTCATAAGAAAAATAAAAACACCACGATATTTCTTTTAATAGTTTGACATTTTGGTTAAATGAGGATTAAAATATGAGGATTATTTGAATATCCTATGATGGATTTCCTCCCCAATAAAGATAAACCAAAGCCAGTGGGACGTCATTGAAATTTACGTACATAAAAGAACTATGAACACCAAAGACCTATTGGACCCTCAATGAAGAAACGTTTCAGAAAGGAACGTCAATGAGGTTGGGGGTTTTTTAAGTTCTTCCTTGTTATCATTATAAACATCTAACACATAACAACCAACAAAAATTTTAATCTGATGACTGTGCATTCTTGTTGATGTGTTACATTTCTTTTGGGGTTTCCCTATCAGTGATTATATTATTAATTTATTGTTTTTAACAACATCTCCAATCCTCTCCCATGTTTTGAAATCCTAACGTTAAGGGCATAGGATGACATGAACCAGGTCTGATCCCTCTTCTGTGTGTGTTCTTCGTGGATATAAATCTGAATTGACAACAATGAGGTTTGAGACATTCGTAGTGAATCATATATTCCCTGAAGGCCATAGGCACATGAAGTGCGAATAACAGACAACCAGAGCACATCTAGTGGCCCGCCGTAGATTCTACTGCTGACGGCAGGCGGCGGTGCCGGCCGCTGGCTTTATGGAAAGAGAGTAGGCAGCCAGTCGTGACATAAGATAGGTGGAGCAGCTCATTCTGAAGGTATGATAAAGAGGAAAAATAAGCATCTGTTGTGGGCCACAACACTAGATACCTGTGGTGCATGCCTGGAACCACCTGGATGGGTCCAACCCTTGGGTTGATTCCATGGGTGACAAGAAGGGGGATGTTATGTCCAGGCCACCTGAGTGAGTTAGCAGCCGCAGTCTCTCAACATCAGCTGGATAGTAACCCCACAGATGAAATATGGGTCAGGTAGGGATCCAAATGTGGAAACCATATACACACCTTCCTAGTGCACACCATCACAGCACTTGCAGTGGTATGGGATCCAGCTAGCGGGTCATGCCACAAGCTAGAGGGCGGGTCCAGACCCGCAACCAGCAAGCCAGACCAGACCCATTCCGGAAGATCAAACATGTGCCCTTTGGGCTGGGCTAGAAGAGACAGGATCTTCTGGTAACTCGGCAGGTAAGACCCCAGCTAAACTAAGTCGGTCCAAGCGAGGACCATTATCCATAGCCCACTAGATAGGTCGGACCAAGCATACACTAAATCAAACCAGGTCAGGATGAGCCAATCGAATTAAACTGGCGTAATTGGGACACCCCCGACCATGTTGGTCGGGTCAGTCCAATTGGGTGAGGCTATTAATAGAGTCAACTACTCCCTGATTACTAAAACACTAATATCTTACTGATCAACCATTTGTTCAATGCGCCATCTATTAAGTTGGAGCCCTTATGATGAGATGATCATTTAGGGAATTATATGTGGTACTTATTGGGGGTTGACCTATGAACGATGGCTCGAGAAGCAGCCTTGTGGATCCTTAGTGGCCTGAAAGACAAGAAGAATATGTGTGGATCCTTAGGGGCCTGATAGAAAATCAGCTTCTATGTGGATCCTTAGTGCCCCGGTAGATGAGAAACTATTTTGGTAATCAATAGTTGCCCTGAAGACAAGCAACAACTATTTTAATCCTTAGTGGCCCATCAGACAAGAATCAATTCATTGTGTATGATTCCCACAATAGTACAAAATGTTCATTACAATTACCGATGATTCTTTTTCATATGAATTAGATTGTACCTAGTGTGAGCTGTCATTGATTTGTGGCTTTTATTTGTGGTCTCTTGTGGTGTTTCTCCTTATTATACTAGAATCCCCTACTGAGTAATATGTTACTCACCCCTACATGGGATTTACCTTCATGTGTTGTGTATTTTTCAGATGACATATGTTTCGACGGAAGACTCGATGGCCTAAGAGAAGGCGGGGCCCACCATGATTAGGCAGACAAGACGAACTACTTTTTCTTCTAGCAGCTACATTACTCTTACCATTAAGTGGGGTTTTTGGTGGATGGAAACCCGAGTCCCTTTTTAGTTTGCTGTTTTCTGTTCAATTGTTGGGTTTGTATTCTAGTCCAATTTTTTTTAGTTGTACATGTACTCAAAACTTATTCCATTTTCATTATTTTCCAGTTTCAATTTTTGGGATGTGATTGGGATATGGTGTGTGTATAGGTATTGAGTAAAATTACACCCACTTGTAAGATGATTCCTTCAACTCTAATAACCCTCCCATAGAATTAGAGAGGTGGGAATGGGGTAGGTTATGGAACATGTGCCAGGTATGGGTGAGGAAAAATTGTTATTGTAGATGGTTGATTTTACCTCAGAGACAGAGAGTATGTTGATTTTGTTTTTCAGAAACAATGATAAATTTTGTGAGACTAGAATTCAAATTTGGGGAGTGCAGTGTTAGTGTGGTGGCCGATGTATCCACACACCAGGACCTTGAATTCTAATTTTCATCTCAATGCATAAAAACACAAGTTGTAATAGTGTCTCCTTATGTTATTTTGTACAAGAGCCATATCATTGGGTATAATCTATTTTTCATTGAACATCTTGATCTATTTTAAGATTACCTCACATATATAGCCAATTATGCTTCCGATACGTGATTGTGTGGACAGCCTGCCTAGTGAAAAGGCATCCATTGACGGACCAGTTCTCGAGATGGCCCACTAGGTGGTGCACCATTGATACAACCACCCATTGGTCATCATCTACAAACGGTGGTACTGGTGGTGGAGGTGCACTAACATGGTTCCCTGAACATGTTTCATAGACATAAACCTCCTAGGTTTAGGGGATAGATGGATTCTGAGGTCATTAAGGGTTGGATGGAGGTGGGGACTTGTGTCTTCTTCTTAGTGAGGAAACTACTTGACGAGATGTTGATCTTTCTTCCAAGCCTTCTTCCGGGATCAGTAGGGAGATGGTGGAGTCTGAAAATCCACACACAAGATGTGGTGATCCTCACTTAGATGTACATATAGCATATTTTTGCAAGGATTTCTTCCCCGTGACCTTTTTTTAGTGCACATTTAAAAGATGCTTCAACATTATCAGCGCATCATTATGGTAGCTGAGTACTCAGTGAGGTTCATTTAGCGTTCCTACTACTCTACAGAAATTATTTGTGATTGTTTCATCCATTAATGAGCCTTTGGTAAGGGAATCAGGTGGGAGATCAGCGCATCGATGGTGTCTCAGAGCATTCCCACATAGGCTGGAGTGATGTAGTGAGCTCTACAAGTAGAGAGCTTCCATGTAAAGCCGAATCCAATAGTGGGTGCCACCACTAGGAAATAGTTACTGGAGCCATCCGTGGAAGGAAAAATATAGATTTCTTAGTGTTCCATAATGGCTAGATTATATTGTGGACAACCCTAGGACTCTAGATCAATGGTTCGAGGCCACTAGGACTGCAAAAGACAACAAAGGAGTAGGGTGTGATGCTTGTATGGTGGGAAGGGACACATGACTCGTGACCGCTTGATCCACTATACAAATGATCAACAGACATTTAATGGACTACTGAGATAGAGTAAGAGGTTCAATTGAGGAGGGACGATGGGTGGTGGATGTGGTAGTGTAGTAGGCCAAGCAGTAGGCGGAGGGCGATAGTTCAAGGTACTACTTCCACCACCTCTAGGTGGTCCACCCAGACCATAGGTAGCAGGCGGACATGGGAGTGACCATCTTTAGGCAGTAGAGGATTATGAAAATGGTGCTCTAGTGTTGATTCGAGGTGAAAAATTTGTTTTCTCCACCCTAGATGTAGTTCTTATGGACACAGTTTTTGGAAACTTTTTATCTTCCTCATCTCTCATTCAGAGCTCATAGATTCCTTTAGAACCATTGGCTCGATCCTTATGACTAAAGACTTTTAAAGGAGGGTTTTTTATGATTACAAACTGGTGCTGGTAGTGTGAGTAACTCTAGGAGGTGAGAGATTAGGCTGGGATCTTTAAGTAGTAGCTTACAGGCCTTACGACGTCATCCAAGGTATGGACTAGTTATCTAGAGTGAATTTTCAAATCGATTGTTTTGGGAACAGTGATAGGTTTTTCTACGATGATGGGATTGAGATTTCCTTCACTATAGAGAAGGGAGACTTTTCATAACGTGATGGAAATTCTAGGAGGAAGGTGTATTCGATCACATATCAGTTGTCTAGACTCACCCTTGGTGCAGTGGAAGAGTGCTGTCCAAGATTTCCTATTGTGGTGGATGAGTATGGGGATGTATTTCCATAAGATGTTATGAGAATACCTCCTCACATAGAAGTAGAATTTTTTTTCCACATGAATTCTAGGATGACACTGATTTCCTCAATGTCATATTGTATAGCACCTATAGAGCTTCGTGAGCTAAGGGTACAACTAGAGTCCTTTCTGGAGAAGGCGTTTCTAAGGCCTAGTGTTTCCCCATGGGTAGCCTGAGTGTTTTTTCTATGGAGGTAGATGAGAGTTTGAGGTTGTGTGTGGACTTTTTGTGCCCGAACCATGCTATAGTGAAGAACAATAATCCAATACTAAGGATTGATCAACTCTTCGATCAACTGAAGGGATCGAGGTCATTTTTGAAGAACGACCATTGATCAGGCTATCATTAGCTTTGGTTATGGGATGAAGATGTACCGAATATCACTTTTAAATGTTGGTATGTCCAATATGAGTTCTTGGTGATGCCCTTTAGCAAGAGAAATTCCCCAACATTGTTCATTGGACTCTTGATCAGGATCTTCTAGATTTACCTTGATCCTTTAATGTTAGTCTTTATTTATGACATTTTAGTGTACTTGGAGTTTGAGGAGGATCACGCTACGCACCTATGGATAGTGTTGGGTACATATTGAGAGAACCAGCATTTTGGTTTTTCCTCGATGTGCCAGTTCTGGATTTAGATGGTCCACATTATGGTACTTCTTAGAGGCCAGAGTTGTAGTGGATCCAACGATGATAGAGGATGTGCTCACTTGGAAGACAACGAGGGGAATGACTTATGTGTAGATATTTTTGGGGTCTCTCGGTTACTATCAGATATTCATTCCCAACATTTCTAGATTGGTAGAACCCTTATCAGCATTGAAAATGAAGGGATAACCCTTAATGTAAAAGGAGAAATGACATCAATGTTTCTAGGGGATGAGGTGTAGACTATCTAGTTCCCCCATATTGAGACTACTAGAGGAGGGCGTTCACTACATAGTTTTTAAAGACGCATGATGGACCAGTCTTGGTTGTGTCCTAATTCAGGACCAAGCGGTGATCACCTACGGATCATGGCAGTTAATGAATACTGAGTAGAACTAAGTTAAAAAAATTCTTTGAGTTAGTAACAATTTTTTTCCCCTTGAATATGTGGAAACACTACTTTATCGGTTAATGGTTTACAGTCTACTCCAATGACAAGAGTCTCAGATATATCATTTCCCCGAAGGGACTAAACCTAATATAGCTTTGATGGCTATAGTTTTCTAGGATTATGACATTGAGATAATTTCTACTCTATGGAAGGGGAATGTTGTAGCATTTGTTCTTAGTAGGAGGACCTGTTTTTAGTTGTCGATTGAGGAGATAGAGTAGCTAGCAGCGTTGTAGAAATCAATCGTGGAAGATGATGATGCATCTTACCATTACATAATGGAAGTAAGTCCCCCAATATTATATCCAGATATGGAGGTACAACTTGTGGATGTTGACTGTGAGTCCCAACGTTCTCATATATCCTCAATACACTATCCGGATAGATTTTTGATAGGTGGGGAGCATGTCATCCTTTTCAAAGGACACACCGTATTACCTGTGATGTTATGGGAGAAGGTGTCGATGTAGTTACATACTTCCACTTTGGTTGTTCATCCTGGTATGGCAAATATATACCAGGACCTCCGACGTAAGTAATAGTTGAAAGGGATGGAGAATGAAGTGGAAGAGTTCATTTCACGATTCTTCAGTTGTCAGTAAGTGAAGGTCAAGCATTAGATTCCAATAGGGTTAGCTCAACCACTTTAGGTATCAATGTGTAAAAGGGATTGTATATTGATTATCTTCATGGTGGGGTAATCATAGACATCCATATGAAATTATTATATCTGGGTGATAATTGACAGATTCATCGTGTTGGCTCACTTTCTACCCATCCAATAGAAGGGATCAGTAGAGATCATTGGAAACCTCCACATTCATGAGATAGTGTCACTTCACCAGGTGCCTTCGACAATCATCTCAAACCATTATGCACTCTTTACATATCAATTTTGAATGGTCTTACGGGAGGTGTTTGGGATATAGCTACACTTAAGAACATATTTTTGACCCCAGATGGATGGTCAGATAGAGTAAACCATACTGGCCTTGGAGGATATGCATCAGGCCTGTTTCATTGATTTTGGTCATAGTTTGGAGGACCTCCTACCACTGGTGGTGTTTTCATACAAAAATAGTTACCACTCCACCATTAACATGGCACCGTTTGAGGACTTGTATGGGTGGCTTGCAGATCATCTCTATACTGTGCAAACCCATGGGAGTCAACACTCATGACTCCAGAGTTGGTAGGGGATACCACTAAGAATGTGAAGGTCATCCATGAGTGGGTGGGGAGTACACAGTGCAGACCTTAGTCTTATGGCGATAGGAGATGGATACCCTTGGATTTCATAGAGGGAGACCATGTTTTCCTTCGTGTCTCTCCCCGATTGGGATTGTGGAGATTTGGCCAGGGTGGAAAGCTACACCATTTTTTAATCCGACCTTTTTAGATCCTGAGCATACTTGGATAGGTGGAATACCACCTTGATCATCCCCAACAGATGCATCAATTGCATGATGATTTCCACATTTCACAGATAAAGAGATATGTGCGAGATCCATAGCACGTCCTCGAATGGGGCGAGCTAGAAATTAACGATGGGAAATTTTAAGGGTATTCCTAGTGGAGATAGAGGATGGACAAGAGTGGGTCCTTTAAGGGAAGTCAATTCGACTAGTGCATGTTTGGTTGTAGCATAAGAATTTCTAGGAGAGAACATGGGATAGGGAGGCTCAGATTCATGATTAGTACCCCCATTTTTTTAATATCCATTGTTTTTTATATTAGGGAGATAAATCCACAAGGTGGGGAATATGTAATGTCTTAGAAGCTCCATGTATATTTTTTAAATTATATGGAATTATTTCAAGACTACACACTCTGACAGAATGTGATTATGAGGTTCTGTGAGCCCAGAATGGAATTTTGAACTTCTTTTAATGTTTCTTCATTAAACATGCATGAATTTTTTTCTAACTTTTGAACCGGTGTTCAGATCAAAAATATGAAGGCACTATTGAACTCATAATTTAATGAATAAACTACAAAAGGAATAAGAGTGACCGAAAAAGGGCCGAATAGAAAAGTTAATTTTTGGAATTTTTGAGAAAAATAGTCAAATAACATTTAAAATTATTTTATTTATTTTATCTCTGACAAGTGATGACATGGAGACAATATATTGTAGTGAAGAGGCAATGACGAGATGCATTAATGGATCTCATTAATGGCTCATTAACACGCAGTGTAACAATGTGATGTCGTAGCATAATAGAATCATTGTGACATGTTCTCTTTTTAATAGATTGGAATGTTACTAGAATGAGGATTAAACTGTGAGGATTCTCTAACGAACCACCGATGGATTTCCTCCCCAATTAAGAATGACGAATGCTAGTAGGACGTCATAGACATTTAAGTATTTAGAAGAATGAAGAAATCCCCTCTTAGACCATCAAGGTTGAAATTCTATGACAACAAACATCAATGAGTTCGGGGTTTTATTTTATTTTTATGTTTTCCCAATTCTTATTCTATACAATGAATTTGGATAAACCCAGGAATAGGTCAATCCACAGACTATGTGTTTTTACGAGAGGATGACATTTCATTTGAGGTTTCTTTATCTATGATTAATTATTACATGTAATCTTTGAACCTCTTCCACCAAAGACCTCTATTTTTTGAAATACTAATGTGGACTATTTTTGCAGATATGAACATGGCTCAAGCCCCTCTGCCATGTGTGTTTATCATGGCCAAGCATCTAAATCGATGGATGGGAAGGCTTGAGACCTTCTCAGTGAATAGGAAATTCCTAGAAGGCCGTACACACAGTCAGTATGAAGAACAGACCAATAGAGCACGTCTGGCGGTAAACTAAATATTCTATCAGCGGTTCCAACCTCCTTCTAGATGGCAGGACAGCAGGTCATTGTCCATGCCAGCAGGTGGGTGGAGTGGTGAGCCGAGGTGGCGAAAGCTACTAATGATGTGGGCTATGTTGCAAGAGAACCACAATAGTAGCACTGATCCACGTAGACGAGTCATACCTATGGACTGATTCCATGGGATAAGTGGAGGGTTCAGCCATGTCCAGGTTTCCCAACTATGCTGGAAACCATGGTCTCTCTACCGCGGTAGGGTGGAGGCCCTGTGAAAAAACCGAGTGGGTTGGCGGGGAGCTAGACATGACAACCAGTCATATCCAATCTTGGGGAACACCACATGACCTCTTCCAATTTGCTGGGATCCAGCTAGCGGTTCGGACCCTGCCTAGTGTGCCAGACCTATCCTGGTAGACCAAACACGTTCCCTTTAGGCTGGTCTGGATAATATTTTTCCTCTGGGCGACCTAGTGGGTTAGACCACCGACTCAACTAGGCCAGTCCAGTGAGGTCCATTAGGCCTAGCCCACATCCCTGGTCTAACCGGACCTACCCTAATCCGATCTAGGTTAGGTAGGTCTAGTCAAATTAAACCAATGTATGTGGGAACCCCAGGCCTGGTTCGTCGGATCGGTCTGACCTTGTCGAATCTCGCCCAAACACAACCATCCCTTAATTACTAAAACACTAATATCTTACAAATCAGAAATCTATTAAATGAGTCATCTATTGATTTAAAAACCTTATAATAAGATGGTTCAATGAGTTATTCTATGTGGTACTTTGTGGCAGTTCAGGTATGACTGATGGGTCGATTAGTAGCAGTGTGGATCTTTAGTGGCCCTGCAGATGAACAACATCCGTGTGAATCCTTAGTGGCACAACAAATGAGTAGTAGATTTGTGGATCCGTAGTGGCCTAACATATGAGGATTAGTCATGTGGATCCTTAGTGGCCTGACATTCAAGTAGCATCCATTTGGATCCTCAGTGTTCGGGAAGATTAGTAGCGCTTCATCATTGTGATTCCCTCAAAAATACGAAATGTTCATCACTATAGCTGATGAACCATCTTCCTTTTCTTAAGATTTTAGCTGGTGTGAGTTGTCATTACCTTGTGGATTGTTTGTGGGTTTTTATGGTGTTCCTCTTTAGAGGAATGGGTTCCCTTATGGAGTACTGACTTACTCACCACTGGACGGGCTTTGCCTGCACATGTTGTGTCATATGTAGACGATGGATGTTTTGATGGAGGACATCGTAGCTTTGAAGTAGGGAGAGCCAGTCGGATCAGAAAGACATGCAGTTAAACATATAATTCTAGTAGATACACAAATCTAACCATCATGTGGATTTTTCAGTGGATGTCTCCCCGAGTCCCTTTATACATTGTTGTTTTCAGTTCATTTGTCAGGTTTTTATTCCGGTCCACTTGTTTTCAGTTGTACTTACACTCATCACTTGTTCTAGTATAATTGTTCTCCCCTTTCAGTTTCTTTAATGTGGTTGGGAATGTGTACGTCACGGAACATGACCCGGGGGATGGGTTGTGAGAAAAAAATTAATATAATTAAATAATATATGGTATTATATATATAAGTACATTTATTTAAAATATTTATAATTATTTAATATTTATTATACAAGTGTTTTGAACATATATAAAGGAACTATGTCCAAAGGTACATGTTTATTGTTATAATCACATTGTCAATAAGTATTGTTTATTATTGAGTTTCCAATATTGAAATGTTATTATCAACATCTCATTAAAAATATGAAATTTATTATCCTCTATTAATTTCATTTGAATAAATGGGTTCCATTAATTTTCCTCAAATTAAGAAGTCAATAAGTCTAAAATACATTTTTAAGGGAAACGTAATTTTAATCTCTCTTCGGTCGAAAAACGTATTTCTTCCATACAGAAGAGAGTAAAAAAAATTACATACATTTTTTAAAATTTTAATTTATTTTTTAAATTATTTTTTTCTAACAATTGTATTTCTAAGGAATTATTTAAAATTAATCTTCTTATTTTTTCCTTAATGAAAAAAATTGTGACGTTTTAAAATGGGTTAAAGGAATGTTTAAATTTATGTAAAAGAAAATGGATAAAACATACAACAACATTTTACTCTCAATGATTTATATATTAAGTTATATTATTTTAAAGAATAATTCAATTAAAAAAATTACTACAATATTTTGGAAACATTCATAATTTTAATTATATGGTATCAAATTGAAAAGGAAATTTTCCCCAGGAAATATTATAATGATTTTTAATGGAAATTTTATATAAGATGATATCCTTTAATGTTATAGAAGTATTACTAGGGATATGAACCACTGATAATGTTCTTATGATTCATTTGTATGGTTTATGATTATGATGCCATGATGTTTATAAAACATGTACCTTTTCATTAGGTTATGCTATGAAGAATTGATGAAGGGTTTATGAATCCTATTTCTTTTCCATGAGTTCTATTATGATAAAATGGTTATGAAAATGATTTAATTCTCACAATTTATGATGTGGTGATCGTTTTATAATTGAGTAACGTGAATATTTCTGGTTTTCTTTATCTTATGGATGGGTGAAAAATAAAATATCCCTCCAATACATTGGGTGAATATGGATACCTCAATGGATAAACATAACTAGAATTGTGAGTGAACCCAGTTCATCAAGGGACTCTTTCAACTACTATTATCATGGGAGTGATCTTTTAGGGACAAATTGTATGATCCTATAAATTGAGAGGTAAGATCCATTAATTATCAGTCAGGGGTTGGACATTAATAGACATATCTATTTATATATTCAGGTTTTTTGGGTGGGTTCACCAGCTGTAAAAAACTGAAGTAAAAATCTTCTATATGAAAAAATATATTTTAAATCAGTGGTTTACATCCTAAATTATTAATTGATGCAGTAAACACTTTTTACATTGTTAGTGTCTCATTAATTCCCCATATATAGGGGGACATTATGGTGTAAATAAATAATTTAATCTATAAATATGTTGAGAAGATTATAATTAAGGGAAAATTACAATTTCTCCCCTAAAACCTTATAATCTAAATCCTTTCACTTATAATAAATTTTTCAAGATCAATATCCCCATTTTCATTAGAAATCAATCATGGATATTAGTGTCTGATTTATACTCCTCTTCTAATGACAATCCATTTCTCTCATCATCTATATGGTAGGATATCCACCAGTAAGATCGTTATTCATATTTTTTTCTTCCTTGTTTATCTCGCCACATAAAATTCTACATCCATATGATATAATATGCCCCTTTTTAGAATATTACACTATTATTCTTATTTAATACATATGATCCCAGGTTATAGGTCGATATGATACATTTTTTCCACTACCCATAAAGGGTATGTGGTATATACCTTTTCCATTACCTGGTTTCTTTATATATTTTCTTATAGTTCATCATGTAGAACCCTTTATGTGTTACTTTTAAAAAGTGTAACAACTAATATTATACATTGTAAAACATGATTTGATATAATAATTCACAATTTAAAGAGTTGGAGGTCACCACACTAAACTGAATCCACCTTGTGAGGGTCTTTATTCAAATTCGCTTCATTATACAATCCTGTTGAGTGAGTTGATCCTAGAAACAATTATTGGAATTCGATTGTAAACTGAAATAGAATGTTAAATGATAAATACTACTTCTAGAACATTGAAATTTATAAGTGAATGGAATTATTAAATGAGGTAATTATTAATTATAATTGAGTTGAATGATAACATTTAGTAGTTTAAACATTGTGAATTTAATTGATGCGGTAACGAACTATAACATGGACCCTCCTTCTACATCATGAGAGTGAATTTATTGATAATTCAAATTTTGTTCCCTAAATTTGTTTATGGAGGTACACTAACATGGCCCCATGATCCATTATATAACCTTTTCATTGATGGATACATCAATGTGGAACTAAAATAATTGTATACAATCAATAATTCAATTATATTAGATGCCATTGATTATTAACTTGGATCCATCATTCTTTGACTATCTCAAAAATTCACCCAGGGATCCACAGTAGTCTATGATTAGTGTCATATGGATGAAACACATGGACTCAATGTGGATTCTAAAGAAACTAGACTTTTGTCATGGAACATGTAGGTTTTCCTTATATTAAGATTATTATGGGTGTGCTCCATAGGTTCAAGTTTGGTTCCTTTTTCAATGGCCTTGGGTCATCACCCAAAATGGTTGATACTTGATAAATTTGAAGTATGTTACAGCTAGAGCATTAGTATTTTATATAGTAACTCATTTTAATATATTATTTGTTACAAAATGTAATTGTTGATTTGTTTTGTATCACCTATTCATTTATCAAATTATCTTGTTTTACCTACACACTATTACCAATTATAATCATATTCTGAAATAATTATAGACACTTTTGGTTGTGGACTACGGAACATATCTCATACCCTGTTTAGTCCATTGATTAGAACCATGAAATAAATTATGGTTTTTAGAATAGAAAAACTAAAGAGTCCATATTTGGATGTTTGATATCATATGTACATGGATTTATTACTTGAGTAGAGGACCATTCCTCTGCTAAGAATCCTAGTGGATATATATTTTTTTATTTTTATATATCTAAATGGAATGTTTTATATTTTTACTTCTCTATTCACTTGAATTATCTTTTTTTATACTATACAAAAATGAATTAATTTTTTATATAATAATGGTTATGGATATGTTATTTTTTTATGGTTATCTAAAAATTATTATTATTCAATATATTATGCTTTCATTTTCAAATTATCATTCACATATTTTTAATAAGATATATCACATATATGTCAATTTAATCAAGAGGATATAGTATCCCCACCACACAGTCATACCCAATTATCACTATTCATCAGCCTCAATTGTATATGGGGTGTGGTTGAGGCCATATGGACAATCATGTTCAGTTACTAATGAAAGAACCTCGTCTAAGACATCACAATGTGGCATTATAGATTATTTTTTATTTTTCTATCTATTTGGTTTGGTAGACATGGGACTATGAATGTTTTTAAATTTGGTAATGAGCCTGTTACAAAGAGTACCTTACCCTTATTCATTGAAATATAAAAATTATATTATATTATAATTGTGGTTTTAGATTATTTCTAAAATAGTTTCAATGATTTCACCTATGGGTGACACACATGATTTTTAGGTTTTATTATTGATATTGTTATGGATAATCCATTACAATTTTCATGACATTAAAATGAGGTGTCCTCTCATGCATCATTATAGATAGTCATGGATTCACATGTTCTGCATATGCCATTCCATATTTACAATACAATATTCATTCCCAGTAACATACCATATGTTCCTTGATTAATATATATTTAAAATTAGAAAAATTTATTGCATGGAAATAAATGATATGTTACTCAGTATGGAAACATCATAGTAAACTATTATTTCCCATATAGCTTGATGGTGGAACCATAACTAAATAATTATCATAAATTTAAGCCATGAACCACTGCTTTCATATGCCAAAACATTTTTTTATTATTACATTCATGTAAATTCCAATTTAATGTGTGTGTGTGTGTGCCTCTATAAATTTGGAATGATTATCCATCCTATTTAACTGTCATAAGATATTGGCCTCACACTCATGTCCTTAATTTTATAACATATGTTGTTTATGACATTTTATCATTGTAATGGTTACACATCTAACTAGGTCATGATATCTATATAAAATATATATGTACACATATTAATTAATTTTAAATTGCATAAAATAGTATCCATTAAAAGTGGAATTAAATTTTAAATTAAATGGAGTTTTTCATATATAACATAAAATTTAAACTCCAAATATTAGAACCCCTTATGTGAATTATATAGATCTCCTTTTACATGGCCATATTAGTGGGAAACGTGTAGTGTCTGTTGTATTCCTTTATGAGTTGTCATGTCAACAAAAAATATCCTTAGATGTTTGTAGAGATGTTTTTTCCTTTTATATGAAGGCTTTGTTCAGGTCATATTTTGTTATCTATGATCACTATATTGTTGAGTTTTTTTAGGAATGATCTTGGAATATGAGGAAATATTCTTCCACGAAAGCCTCATGTTATGAGCAAGGATGGTAGAGATGACATTGCTACAGAGGTGGCAGGCCTTGAGTTGCTAGTATTAACTACTATGTTTCCATGACACTATGTCATGGAGGAAGTATATGATATTATTTTTTGATCACCTAGAGATGCCTCTAATGATTGGGGTTATGATTTCAGTGTAAATTTAAATAGTCTCATCCAAGAGATGTTTGGATGTTTTGAACCCTGATGATCCATAATAATTTAGAGAATGGAGTGATTTCAAGATTGATCGCAATGCATATTTCATTCTTATGTTGTCTTGGGTCAAAAAATATGAATTTTTTTATCATTTAGTTGGGAACTATGTCAATTATGGATTATTCATCTTACATTTCTACTCTTCATATCCTTAATTTGACTATTGTTGGTTATGGGTTTGTGACACAAGAAATATAAATGTAAAAAATATTAATGTCCTTTAAAATTTAGTTTAATTTATTTAGTTTGACTACTATTATAGAGAGAGTAAACTATACTAAAATCACTATTATTAAACATTGAGAATCAGAAGGTCTAAGGCCAGATGGTTTAATTCATGGATAGGGGATCAATTTATCTTGAAATTGGAACCATCATTTTTATCTTTTTTATTTTGGTATGTAGTTTCTTATTGTTTCATAGTGTCAAATATCCCTAGTAAATAGTATTGCCTAAGATAGGATATAGAATATGTAATGATTTTATTGGAACATCAAAATATTATCTAGTTAGATAGGATCAGTATGAGATATTCCTTTATGAGTGTGATTTGTAGCTCCTCTTCAGCAATGGAGTTAGATCAAAATAGGTTTTATAGGCAGAGGTGGTAGTTGTGGATGAGGGTGCTAGATGCTGGATAATGAGTGCCATAAGAGCGGGTCTACCCAAGGAAGTCAATAAATATCTTAAGGTTGCAGATAATGATAGATTTATTCATAGTAGTGAATTCCAATGTATTAGAGTTCTATGGATTATTCTATGTGATGGGGGATTTATTAGAATATTATTTTGTTTCTCTTTTATTTGATAAACAATCACCCAATCCATTTATATCATTACAACTAGAAATGTTTATTGGGATTATATTATTCTAATATATGGGATAATGATAGAGACACTCTATTTGTAGGATAAACATAATTTTTTCCCCATTATAGATAGTAACCCCTTTAGATATGAAGTTATCGTTTAGTTTGAAACCTCTTTTCCCTCATGATGATTTTTTTATATCATTATTAGGATTAAATTTTCAGTTCCTCAATATGCTCATGTTGATTTTCATGAATGGACAAGGTTTTGTCACCACCATATAGTTGTAGCTCTATTCATAACCATTAATTGGATGTCATAAAATCATGCGAGGCACAAGATAATTATGGGAAGAGTGGGTTGTCACCCATGATATCTATCATCTTTCTAGAATATTATGGAATGTTATATACATATTTACCTCTCATGTTTTATGTGGATTACCATTCATTGAATTAGATAAAATTTATGAACTGGTATCTATTTCCTTGTATAGATGACCTCACGGACCAACATTGAGGATCTCAAGTGTTTTCAATGATTGACATGAGGTTGTTCTATAGTCATGTGTGATTTAGGTCTTCTGAAATATCATGTACTATATTCCATTACATATAAGGAATTTTTTACTATTTGTATATGAAGTACTATCCTATGAATGTACTTGTACTTTTCAATGCCTTGATTAATCAGTTTTCCCAACCGTAATTACATTCATTTATTAGTCTTCATGTAAAATATCATTTAATATTCTCAAACACAATCTGACCATGCTAAAAATCATGTTATTATACTGAATTACCTATGAGATTACTAAATGTATGACACTATTAAAAATTTATACATTTTGATTGATAAAGTCCACTTCCTTGGGAACATAATCTTAGTATTAGGACTGTATTTTGACCCTTATAGAGTGAGAGACATTGGTTCTCTACTTTATCCTATGATAATCACTGAAATATGAATTTTATTAGGGTTAACATGTAATTATAGGTTTTTTATTGAAGAATTATAAGGCCTTGTATCACCTATTTAGAGATTTACTACGAATGACATGAAAAAATTATAGTCTAATGTAATATAAAAGACAATATGGTTTTGAAAGGAATATTGACATCATTTTAAATATTTATTCTTCTAGGGCTATGAAAAATATATAATTTTTATTATGAGGCTTTATGTATCACGATAAGAGTAGTTATTATGTGGAGTGACCATTACATGGTGTATGAGTGGATTCAGTTGTGGCCTCATGACTGAAATTTCATGACACATGAAAAATAGATTGAAGAGTTTCTTTAAACCGTCTATTTTATGTTGAAAATATTTATTGAGTGAGAGGTTTGTGGGTTTTATCGTTAATTAAATCCTTATATAAATATTTTCCTACTGCAAATCGAATCCTAATTAATGAATGCAGGTTGAATACTTATTGCCTTTTGACATTTATAATTCATAAAATACTATAAAGATAAATGTTTTTGTTGATTAAAAAATAAAAATAATCATTAAAAAGTTATTTCTTGTATCAAGTATTGGGTGGAAGTTTATGGAAATTTTTTATGATAATTCACATAGAGGTTCATAAGCAGAAAAGGAAATAAATTCATATATCATTTTTAGTGATATAATCTCTTGGATATAGTTAATATGAGAATGATTTTTATCCCATTTTATTTTTCCAATATTAGAGTGTTTCAGATGAGAACCCAACACATGTAATGGTTAATAATAGGGATGATTCCTTGACAAATCATGGGTGTGTATGGGTGCATGTGGTTTTCTATGATATTTTTTTAGAATATTCTTTGGAATAATCATGGGAATTACATAACTATTTTTCCAAGATGTATTATCAGATAGGATGCCCATATTTTTGCCTGCTATGAAAATACATTTAGCTAGTTTCACTACCCTGTATTCCACCTACCTATTGGTGAGGTTGGATAATTATCAAGAAGTGGAACTTCTATTTTCTTATATTATTGTACACTAGAAATGGGTTAAATCACTATGCATTTTCTAATTGTTTTTCCTAGTCTAATTCATGTTTTTGATATAGTATTGCTGATAGTTAATAGGTTGAAAAAGGTTACCCACATCACTATTATCATTGATACATTTATAGTGGATGAGCAAGGAAGTCCATTTATCAGGTAGATAATAGGTCATTACTAATTTCCTTATTTTATCGTACTATACATAGATGATCATTCTAATTCATTGTTATGGGAGGGATTGGAGAGGGATCTTGGTTCCTAGGTAAAAATAATTACATTCTATCACCCATATACCAAAAATTAGTAAAAGTGTACAATAGATGTGTTAGATAACATACTCTGGGAATGCATCCATGATTGTTGGGATTTATTGGAATGAAATTTACCAAATTCCTAATCATCATATATTAAAAAATTTCTGGGAAAGTATATAGTTGGATCTATATGAGTACTTATAAAATTGGTATAGAAAATGAGGCTTAATAGATATAAATATTAAATAATATTAGATGAATATTTATAAAATCATAGAAATAAGTTCCCAATGACCGGAATATTTTAGTGTCTTTGGAAACATGAAAAACTATTATTCTGAATTGGTGAAAGAAATTCAACATATCTCTTAATTATGTACCACTATTAGAACTACTAAATACAACATTTCTTCATAACATAGGGAAATTAAAAATATTAAATGGGTGGGCATTGATTCACTGTAAGAGTAATCAAAGGTGTTATGTCACCATAACAAGAGAATATGTGCATGATAACATGATCATAAAATTTTATGAGCATACCATTCATATAAAATATCAAAATCAATGGTCATGGAATAAATATTTGCAATTTATAGGACAATTTTCACAACCCTTCCCCCGGGGTCCGAATTGTGACTACCCCAAGCCTTCCTTCCATAGGCCAGCGGCTGGCGATTAGCACCAAAGGCGTAATTCCATAAAACTGGGATGTCATTTCCTTTATAAATCATAAACGCACACAACCAGAGTACAAGTAGAAGAAAAAACTAAGGTAAATTTTTATGACATGATTACTGAAGGTAAAGGGGGTTAGAATACAAGCCCACCAATAAAGTATAAGGAAAGGACAAACAGGTACAACTAAAAAGACAAACAACTAAAAGGTGTCTAATAACTCCGGGATCGTTCACCACAGATCCTACCTGAAGGGTAAGCATAGATAGCCTCCTTAGTGCTTCACGTCCGTCCGACTCCTCAAGTTACCAACTCGTCATGAGGTCCACCTATGGGTACCATCCAGTCCTCATAGAATCTACCTCATTCAACATTGTTTATCGTCTGCATCCAACACAAAGAGTTTCGGGCATAGCCTATGTAGGGGTTGGTATAATGATACTCGGTAGGGACCCCGAGACCCTCATGGCCACACAAAAATCCAACAAGGATAAACCAAAAAGTATGATATCAACGGATGACCATTACTTAGGTATATGCCCATACATTTACCAAAGTTATCGAGTAACCCATATCAATCATGGGGAAAACACAAAGGTCATTGACCCAGCTCAAACTAGGATTTTTATTCACGATGGTGAAACCACGGAAACTGGAGAACTCCAACTCTGTCGAGAACTGTGGGGCTACCGCTACAACAAAGCGCTTCCCACTAACCATGTTCTGTAGAAGTACTCCACCTGTCGAGTACTATGGGCCTTCTGCTACAACCAAGAACTTCCCACTATAGTTATGCCGCTACAACCAAGCGCTCCCCCTCATAGCCTACAAAGGTACTCCTTCTGTCTAGTACCGTGAGTCTTCTACTACAACCAAGTGCTTCTCTGTCGCGGGACTACTTCTACAACCATGTTCTCCCCACTAGACCATCTAAATCACTCCGAGTGGATCGATCAGCAGTTGTCAAGTCGCAGCCAGCTACTACGTCTCTGTAATCTGCTCGTTGGTAATTGGGAGGGTCCGATCCACATGCCACAAGACGAAACTCCATGTGTCATGAAATCTCACGTAGAAGTATCATAAGGACCGCCACGTCATAGGGATCTCAACATAATAGAGGGTGCGTCAATCGGACGCTCGGTCTATGAGTTATTTATCTTTTTATCCTAGGGGCCCGGTTGGTTTAGTGAACGAACCAACCCGACTGTATCTCAACTATACCCTGAACACCCATGGGGTATTTTTTAAATGGACCATTTCTCAATAAGATTACCAGTTCCAGTGACGATTCATCAAACGGTGGTCTGGTGCAAAACATATGGCCATAGTAAGCATTGGGTCATTAGTGGTCCTGGGTCCGGTCCGACCTGGTTGGACCAACTCGGCCCCACCTAGTCTGGGTCGAACTGGTTAGACTTGATGGGTCTGACTCTGCCCGTTGGGTGGGTCAGCCCGCTACATTTTCACCCGGTCCACTGGGCCCGGCCCAGTGGACTGCGAGGACAGTTCAACAGGATGCTGCCACGCAGGAGGAATGGGCCCAAAAGTTGGGTCTGGTTCGACCATCAACACGAAGGGAACAACTCGAGAGGTCGGTGGCCGGGAGACCAACAGGTAGGCAGTACAGGTATCGGGCAGGCCGGTGGGACGTCGGGCAGGCCGCAGGTGCACCGACAGTGTGTCAGGGTGCCGTGCAGTGTGCTGGGGTAGCGCTCTAGGGCCCAGGCAGCGTGCCGGGGCGCTGGCAGGGCACCGGGGTGCCGGGCAGGGCACTGGCCGGGGCATGCTGCTGGGTGGGGCCGGCCATGCCATCGGCAGGGCACAGGTGCGCCGGGTAGTCCACAAAAGGGGCTCAAGTGTACCGGGTAGCGTGTCGAGGTGTCGGGCAGCATGCATGCATGGTGTCGGGGCGCCGGGCAGTGCTCCGGCAGGGCGCGAGTAGTGCGCCGGGAACTCCGCGGGTCGGTGGGTCAAGCGTCGCTTGGTCAGCGATGTTTGGCCAGGAGCATTGGTGTGATGCGGGGGTGTTGGGATTCGCGGAGGCCGTGGGTAGCACGATGATCGTCATTGTAGCGACGCCTTTCAATAGAACTCCACAAGAGAGAAAACATCTATGGAGGATATCGGGCTGCGTTATGTCAGCCCACATCCTTCGCGTTTAAAGTGATAACAATTATCTCAACAAGAAGGGAGGAGATGTTCTTCAATTGCTTTTAAAACCACACATCACATCTTTTTCAATTCAAAGAATAGAAAAGAATGTGATATTATACTAGAACAAAACCCCTACCAAACAATCAGTATCATTTGATGAAGTCGCGGGATGATGGCATTGCTTCGTCAACATCAGGAGGAGGTGACGTTGTCGTTGGTGATGTTCTTTGTGGGCACCATCTTCCCCCCTTTTCCTCAATTTATGAACAAAGAATCTGGCGTCGATCATCAATGGAAGGAGTGTTCTTCGCGTTCTTCACTTTAAGAACAGTTCTTCTTGGGGAGCTTTTCTTCTCAATATCTCTCCACAAAAGAAATTCCCACCAAATGGAATTAAGCCAAGGAAATAATAAGAGTTTCTTATTAAATTAATGTTGGCACAAAAATTCAAAAGAGAGAATTAAAACCCAACTCCCCCAATTTAATTCTTGTGTGGTGTCAAATTAATTGGAGAGGAAGTCAAGAGACTCCGCATAAATGTTTGGAAAACTTTAAGTGGAGGAGTTGAGGAGTTTCTCCCCATTTAATGGGGAGTTGAGGAGGTTTTTATCATCCTCCATTAATAGGGGTCGGGTAGTCCCCACCCCTAAAATTTAATGGAATGGTTATGCCCGGGTGGTCCCCTCCACAATTATCCTCCCAAGGGAGGTAATGTGCAGGTGGGACCCACCACCATAACCACTCATGGGAGGTTATGGTGTGGTGTCCCCCACCACCAACCACCACTTGGTGGTTTTAACCACCACCAAAAAAATAAAGATAAAAATTTATTTTTATCCCACTAAATTAAAAACCCTGAAAACTATCTTCCAACCACATTAGCATGAAACATAAGTGAAGGTATCACTGTGAAATTACTAACATAGCAAGCTCAATGGTGCCATCGTATTTCAATTATGAGCACCGGTTCAAAAGATATAAAATCATTAACGTACCTTTACTGAACGTACTCGAATTTTTTTTTGAAAATTATTATCAGTCACCCTCGACTCGCACTGGTCAAGGTTAAGCTCTACCTAGTTGAAACACACACCAATGAACCCAACTGTACTCTCAAGTTTTATAATCTGACTCACCGTTTATAAGTTATGAATTTTACAATAAAATTATTTTCACTTAATTATTTTATTTATTGCCTAAAACTAACATTTTCTGCTGGACCTCGCTGGCTAAAGTTTATATTTTCATAAATAAATAATGCCCCCACACGTTCAGTGGTGGTATTGGATTTTTAATCTGATATACCATTTTTGATATATAAGCATTTGAAAAATAAAATATTTTATTTAATTATTTTATCAATGGTTATTCCATTTTTGAGATTTATCACAGGAGGCCCACGCCATCTAAACTTAAGTTGCGTCTATGGTAAACCCTTCATCCTGAGTGCAACAGTGCCCTCAGATTTCTGATCTTAGTAGCCGTTTAATAGTTATTCCACTTTTTTAGGAAAGGTTCTTATGTGCATTCATTTAATCATAAGAAAAATTCAGAAATTGATTCCGGGCATACTGGTCCTCGGAATCAAGCGTCGTCAAAAACTGCAGACTCATAAAATTCCAAAGAATTTAGGAAAAAAATTTCCGTGAAATTTATGGGCATTTAAATTACCCCCACCTCATGGATTTACGTCCCCATAAAGATAAAACACACACTAGGGGAATAGTTGGGGGTACTGCACACGCATCTGAGCCTCCCGCTCCCATGTGCTCTCCTAGAGGTTCCCGTTCTACCAGTGAACTCACACAAGAGGAATCGACCATCCATGATAATGTTTCTCTTGTCGATCCTCAATCTCCACTAGAACCTCGATGAAAGTTGCCTTGTCATCGATGTCTACCTCCTAATGGTCGATGATATGGGATGGGTTGTGCACGTATCTCCTTAGATGAGATACATGGAAGACGTCATGCAACCGGTGAAACTGAGGTGGAATAGCCAAATGGTAAGACACCTTGCCAACTCTACTGAGGACCTAGAAGGGTCCGATAAAACATGGAGAAAACATTCCACCTCACACAAATCTATGTAGACTTCATCGAGGTGAGACACATAAGAATACGTGGTTGAAATCCTCGAACATCAGTGGTCTTCATCTTCTGTCCGCATATGACTTCTGTCTGCTCTGTGCAGTCTTCATCAGCTCATGTATGATCTTCACCTTCTCTAAGGTAGCTCACACCATCTCTGGTCCCTCTAGTGCTGACTCCCCACCTTCAGAAAATCCATTAGGTGTCTGTTATATGGATATCTGAGCACGTCATGTCTCGCAGTTAGCGTCCTCATGCTGCGCCTCCTTGACTCACTGAAGAATAGGGGGAGTGACTGTAAGAGACAATAGATATACTGCTCCATATCTATCAACAAAAGTTATCTATAAGGCAGATGGCTACTCTGTCACCTCCCCTAGTAGCTGAATATTGGATCTCTTACTGAGCACTTCTTCTACTATGTTCCCCTTCCCTGCAGTATAGAATATCATGAAGTCATAGTCCTGGAGGAACTCAAGCCATCACCGTTGTCTTATTTTTAGGCCCATCTGATAGAAGATATACCTAAGACTCTTGTGATCATATAACATGGTAAAATGCTCGCCCAATGAACTAGGGGTGAGAATATCCAATTTTAAGAACTCAACTTTACCCTTCTTCACCTACGTTCTACAAGAGGTACTAAGATTTCTCCTTTACCAAAAAGAGAAATCTGGTTTCATACCCTTGATGAACCACATAATTTTCCTTAATAGTAAATCCAAACATGAACGGTACTAATTCATGTCATGGACGACATCGTAAGGCCTCGACGCTACTACCAAGATATCCAACCGTTACTCTCACCTCCCTGGGTTGAGTCACACTGTCGGTATCAGTGTGAGGTCATAGGGTCTCTTCCAATAAGAATCTAGAAAGTGAGGGTCATGTTAATGATTTTAACTAAAATCACTTAGTATTAGACACAAAAAAGGAAAGAAAGAAAACGTTTCAAGGACAAGTGTCTTTTATTACTGTATCTCAAAGTACAAAGACACAAAGTAACCACAACAACGACATTAACAAATCTAGAAGAATCATGAACAAAGGAATATATTCCTGGAACTAGCCCCACTCCTGTCCACCTACATCCAGAGCTCCATGGTCATATGTTTTAGCTATCTGAAGTTTTTCTCTCCCCTGTCCACTCGTTCCCTATATTCGGGGTGGACTTCCTGGTGGTGGTTGTTGAAACACCTCGCAGAGTCATCCCGCACTAGCTGTAAGGCCATCTCCTCAACCACGGTCGCCTGCTCCTTAAGGTTTGAATTTATAGAACCTCTACCTTTGTCTAGGAGTTCCCTCAACTAACTATTGATCATCTTTAAAGTGGGGTCAGATAGTCACATCCCATGTGACCCTATCCGCCGCATGAGTAACACATCCTACATTTGGTAAGTATGTCTCCACCTCAGGTGCCTCACACATACGATCCAGATTCATGTGATCGTACACATTTGGGTCTTGTCCTCTTGTAACACTACATCATCTATCTAATTCCAGCTACAGAAGACTCCGCTGCATGTCGACTAGTAGTGGGTCACACTGATGGTGACTGCTCAGCAAGGAAACTCTCCACTAGGAGGGCTCGCTCCAACACCCCCATCTGTGTCAGGATGTTTTGGGAGATAAATGGATCTATGATCTCTCACTTGAGCCCCAGCTTGAAGGTTAGGGCCCAGAATAATGTGTCTCGCACCATATCTATTGAGATGCGCGAGAGGTCTGTGAGCCTCGCTGAGTACTGCACTGTTGTCATGATGCCATGCTACAGATGATGTAGCTCCTGTATCTTCACCTCTTGAAGGGTGGCTAGGAAAAAATCCACCCAGAATAGGCTCTCGAAGTCTACCCAGAGTAGTGTCACCTCATCAAGAATCTGGATCATCAGGCTCCACTATCTGCCTACTGACGCCTGAAGGAGGCTGGTAGTAATGATCGCCATGAAATTTTCTGGTGTCCCAACATGCCTGAAGACACTCCCCACAACCACCAGACAATCCTCAACCACATGTGGGTCTGTCTCTCCCCAGAACCTGGGTGGCCTCTGGCACTGGAACTCGTGTAATGCGCTCAAGCAGCGTGCATCGTCTGCTTCTGGGGATGGTGGCATTGGTGGCCTAACAGGAAGTGCTACCACTGGTGCCTCCACTGGGAGAGGGCCCTGTAATGAGGCCTAATCACTCAGCGGGCTGTCAGTACATAAAAATCTCAGGGCCCTAGCCAGTCGTCCACAGGGAGGCATCCTGAATGAAACATATGAGACACGGTCGAAAGACTATACCTAGTGATTTGACCCAACTTGAGCTGACTTAAAAAAACATTTGATAACACACCCGCAAGTAGTGTTTTCGTGCACTGATTCAGAAATCCTGAGTCAGGGTCTAGGTATATGGATTCTTCGACCGCCCGCACCAACACTAGACTCCATGAACTAAAAACCACAATAGTACCCTAAACACTATTTCTTCATAGAAAAGAAACATTGGAGTCACATGTTCTACAGTAGAACTAACGCCCTCTGATACCAATTGTCACGACCCTCCCCAAGGGCCCTAATCATGACAACTCCATGAAATGAAATGGACTACACCGTTCATAGAGACAGTTTGATGTATGTACAAATAAATATTGTTTCTCTATTATAGTCAAATTGAAAGAATGTAAATAAATTACATATAAATATATATAAATTATCATAAAATTGGAATTAATAATTCAAATATATAATATAATTTCCATAATCCCATTATTAATACATTTTATGTATTTTAGGGATTAATCACTTCTCATTGAGAAGGCGGTAATACACACAACCATTAAAGAAGTTATCATATTTAGAAAAAATTAAAACCATGACTATATGTTTTATGTAATATTAGTACTAGAATAATTACATTATGAATAACATTTATATAATATTGTATTTTTATTTAAATCATAATTACCATCCATGATTTTAGGTAATGTAAAAAATGAATGAAATCATTTCGTAAGGTCGTTGTCTACTATACACACGAATGATAAGTTCATTACCCATTTAATGGATTTGTCTGTACGTATAGCTATAACCCTAGTTAAAAAAAATATATATTTATACTGAGTTCATTTAGGATAATATATTATCATGTAATATAAATAATTTATTGGTTGGAGAGTCAAGAAATCAAAAGATCATGTAGAGATATTTTACCTATTCGTTTTGTAATTCCTTTTGGTTTTCACCAAAATACTAACATTGGCTTACATTATGAAAAAGTGAGGGTTATAGTATTATATGATGTAATTTGAGTAATAATTTTTATATGGGTTGTGTGAATCAATTTGGAATGAGAGGTTTGTGTATGTGAGTGAGGTGAGCATGTTTTTATAGTGGAGTGGTATTAATGTATATATAAAAAGATACACACTATTTATTGGTTTCTATTACATCATGTGATGAAAATAATAGACCATTATTGGATAAAATTATGTATAAGTCAGAAATACTACCATGAAATGGATTTTGGACATATTTATATGGTATTTTTCCCTTTAAGTTAATGATTTTCCACTAAGTACTTTAGTTTTTACCATAATCACTCTAATAAATGTTAATTACTTTCCCTAATATTTCAGGTAAAAACTATTTTGAAAAAATAGATATTATTAAAAATCTCTGTTAGATATTGAATCTATTTTTCCAAATTATAACAACATAAGTGAAAAAAAATTATTTGAAATTAATCCCACAAACATGTCATTAAAGAGGGATTTTAGGAAAAATAAATCCAAAATATTGAAATGTTTTTATATCAAATTTCAAGGTTAAATTGGTTACAATGACCTATATTGGGATACATGATGCATAATATATTTAATCATACTCTCAAACTAAATAAATATATAAGTTAACTATATAAAAAATCATAGTAAAATTAGTTTTGAGATAAAATTTCATATTTTTCACTATACAAAAAAAATTAAAACTTCTTAGAGTAGTGGAAAAAACTAAATTAATGTAAATTTTTATATTTATTATTAAAAAATAATTTTTATAATTTATAAAATTTTAACAATTATATTTAATATGGGTTCCACTTTGGAAAGATGTTGAATTTCATTTAAGAAAAATATATCTTTTTTCCTCAAATTTGATTTATTCATATCATATAACTATCAAATCTATTGGATATGAATGAAAATATTGATTTAAAATTAATATATTAGTTTTATTCATAACAATCATTAAAAAATTTCATAATTTTTTGAGATAAAATTAATGTTTTCTAAAAAATAGTTTCCTTAATAAACATAGAAGTTTCTTTTCAAGTAGTTCGTAAATTTATTTCAAACAAATTGATAACGAAAGGATTATTTTTATATACATGTTTAAATTATATTGTTAAAATTTAGATTATATTATTTGTAAATTCCATGTCAACAACTTTGTGTTAAGTGTAATTTTATTTTACTTATTTTACTAATATTATATTATAGTTCAGTAAAGCATGTCCTTTCATATAATGCATGCTATCAATGGGACTCAGTATATTGTAAAATGAAAATAAAATTGATGTGTGTCATGTACCACAAGCTAATCTACATGTTGCATCTAGTGAAAATTCAACTAGTTGGATCATATAATGTAATAGAAAATTAGTGACTTTGTAGAATAAGTATATTCAATGTTGACTGTAATGAAAGATATTGAAAAGAATTAATTAATTTGAATGAAATTTTACCAAAAAAGGTGTCAAATTATGCCATGTCATTCACCCATGTTCTTGTTAGAGGTAGGATATTCCATACTATTGGGACATTATATTATTAAGGAGATATTGGTGTAGGTAAAGCTTATTATAATGAATATTTTAATAGCTTAGTGTAGAAATATGTCATTGGATGATCTTCATTGATGAAATCTATAGTTTGAGGTCAGGGATAATGTTTTTTAATAACTTTTACCTAGATTGCGACATAGATGGATTTGAAAAAAAATGGAAACTATTACCAAGATTTATCTGCCATTTTATGTTTTTTGGGACATTCAGGTAGGTTACTTATGTATTGCAATTACCAATAATGTATTAATCCAAGCATTATGTTTTTCATGAATCAATACTACCATATTACCATTAATGAACCATCCCATACATTCTATCCTATCATGTTCAATTATATGTTAATTCATGCTATGAGGTCTATCTTATATAGATCATTGATTGTAGTTAGATGGCTCAATGAGATAGTTCAGTTACTCTAGTATGTGTGACATGGAATAATGACCATGAAAAAAATAAAACATAGGAGATAGAGGATGAGATATGTGATTTGTGGATTGAGTTATTCATATATGATTCTTAATATCCCAAAGAAGGGAAACTCATTATTGGTTTGTTTTATCCATGGGTAACTGTATGATCCCATATTTTATAAGTTTTGATACTTTAAATTTCATTATGGATTTAAAAAAAGAATGAAATATCTTGTGGCCTTTTGGGATAAAGATGTATCTACCTAGACACTGGAGTAAAAAAATGGTGCAAGAAAACCTATAGTATAAAGTAGAAGTTTACCCCATAAATTATTGATTAATTCTATAAACCCATCTTCTATAATAATTGACATGGGAAAAACACAAATAAATGGGGTATTTGATACATAAATCTAATGTTTATGATATAAAAATGTCAAAAAACATTACAAAGGTGGAAAATTACCAATTCACATCGAATGCATTATAACAAAAATCGTTTCCCTTATCCTCATATTTTCATTCACAACATGCATCTTATCATTGTATCTCTCCCTTGGGAATAATGGGATTATATATTCTACCCCTTCTATCCATCGTCCATTTCAATCATCATTGGGCTCATTGGATAGTCACTAGTACACTCATTAATACTCTATTCTCTCTTCCTCATTTATCTCACATTATGAAACACTACATTTGTGTGAGATAATATGCCCCTTTTTGTGTATTCATATATTCTTCCAATTTCTTCTATATGAGCCCGAGTTAGAGGATGATAATGGAATTAAATTTAATGTTCTATCCATGGTGGGTGGTATATTCATTTTCCATTAAATGATTTTTTATATAATGAAATGTAGTTTGATGTGTTGAAGCCTATGTGAATTTATACTAAAATGAGTAATACCATAACATAATCATTGATAAAAAAATTAGTATTATATTTACAATTTTGCATGGTTTTTTGTTTTGATCCATAACCCAAGATACCCTCTGATGTAGGTTTTTTCAAATTCCCATGACTATTTCTCCATTTATAGTTAGATGATCATTAAAATGATTAATGGAATCATATTTTAAAATTAATGGGAATGACAAGGATAAAATTTTACTTATGAAACAAGGAAAGTTATAAATGAAATGGGTAATGAAGTGGATTGATTGTTAATTATAAATTAGTTGAATGATCTATTGGATTGTGGTATTATAATGAATTATGATGATGAAGTCATGGAAACTAACATGTCTTCACATTCTATCAATATAGTTTGAATCAATTGATATATTGATTTTATGGAATTAAATTGATAATTTCATGAAAATTAACATGGGGCCCTGTTCATTTATATTAAATATTTAATGATGGGTACAACAGTTTGGCATAAGGATCAATTTAGATATCCAAAAATTAATTAAATTTGGAAGCCTTATATTATTACCTTGGATGCAACTTTCATGGACCTCCTCAGACATTATCAATGGGATTCACACAATTCTATAATGATATTCCTATGGATGAACTCCATAGACTCAAAGATCATTCCCTAGATTTTATCCTTCATTTATGGACCATTTAGGTAATTTTTATATTGATTTATCTATTGATGATCTATATGGACATCAATAGGAGGCCTTGGTCAGTGGACCATGGTCTTTTCCCTCATAGGAATGATACGTGACACATCTAGTGTGTGTGGTAGTTGATTTATTAATCTATTATATGGTCAGTCAGGATTATATACTATTTTAATACTATATATGTATAGATTTTGGTTGTGTAACTTATACATTTTTATCTATATCATTATAAAACTAGATAATGTTACAACTAAAATAAAAATACTAGACTTTTTTGAAACATTATCAGTGCTGGCCAACAATGTAAATCTCACACCTGGGTTGGGCCACTGATTAGTAGCTATACAGTGTTTATTGTTATAGATAGGGACACATGGAATTATCTATATATAGAAACATGGTTTCAATTTTATTAGGATGGGTAATGTTAGGCAAAGAATGATCATATTATTATGATTCTAGTAGAGAAGGATTTTAGACTTTATTATATTTTAGTATATCATGTTTCCTATGACAGTTGATATATTCCCATTAATTCCCAATTTTTATAGAATAAATACATGTTAGAATTATTTGTATGGTATTAGGTATGGATTTTTTGTTGTTTATTATCGTTATCTTTTATTCAAAATTATTCTATATGATATTTTTATATTGTCGAATCATATTTTAGGGGCTTTTTTATGATATCTATACTAAATGTCACTCTTGTAACACCCTGATATTTTTTGAGATATATATTTTCCCAAATTTCTTTGATGTCTTGTGTTTTATGATACACCGTGATAACCATGCGCTATATGCAACACCATATTATCTTGTGGTATATGCAACCATATGCTAGGCTTGTGTTATACATAATTTCGAATCCCTTTGATATAGTTTATTTCACAGAAAACCAAGTGTAAGTGAAAATGTAAATATTATAATACTACCTTATATCATAGGAATTATAATTGTGAATATGTACATTGTTTAAAAAATTATTAAAATACTCTTTAAAATTTTATATATAATTAATTCATTGCTATTCAATTAATAATAAATGAAAATAAATCCTTTTTTAAATAAAAGGAACTATGTTTCCATGGAACGATTTAAATGATATTAGTGAGTTTATAAACTAATAAAATCAATTTTTATAGAATTTTTTATTGAATTTTTTATTTAAATTATTAAATATGATTTTTAAAATTCATATTATATGTTTTATAAACACGATGTAAGAACAAATTCAGTTTTTCAGATAAAAGGAATAGTTTAAAAAAATGAGGTTTTTCCTTGTTTTGAGGGTGCACCAATTTTAAATAGTGGTTATAAAAATATTATATATTATATTTTAAAAAATAAAATTGTTATTTGGAATTGGGATAAAGAAATCAACTTTGGATGAATCTTTGATATTTTATACACTAAATTTTATTTGAAAACAACTTTTTTTCATTGAAATAATTTATATGGTTAAATAATGTTATTGAATGGTTTTAAAGTATAAATATAATCAAAAAACATAATATATGTCATTGTAATTAATTTTACACATAATGTTGATGTAAAAACATTTCAATCATTTTCCTTGTTTTGACATTTAAAACCCTTTTTAATGCTGACAATGTGATTGATTTTAAATTAATTAATGAATCAAATTTCATTTCAATTAGTAAAAAATGTACTCCATATTTTGAATCATCAAGTCAAAATTATGTAATTACATTTAATATTTTGGGCATTATGAATAATAACAATGATTTTATTTTATTAAAATGGTAAAAAGGTAAATATGGTAATTAAGGGTAAGAATAATACTATAAATTTACCCTAACACATTTTTTGATATAATTTTATCAGTAGTTTTAGAGCTAAATAATATTTTTGTAGAAATGGTATCCATTAAAATCCACTTGGATGAGATTACCACATTTAATTTATCTTATTTAATGAAAAGATAAATATATTTGACTAAAATTTTAATTACTAAATTATTTTTATATAATGTAATACATAAGATAAAATCAATTATAAATAATCATTTGACAGATAAAATGTGTTTATTTATTATGATAATTTATTTCTAATTTTTATAAAATATATAAGTACCGTAAAGACTTATACATTGATGATGTAAAAATTAATCAATTGATGACAAATGAATAATTTTTTTGAAAATGATAATAACCATCAAATGTCTGAAACCCTAAAAAATATTATATTAGTCATGTATATATATATAATAATAATCTAATTATTAAGTTATTTACAATTTAAATCTATTAAAAAATATTATGACACTTATAATATTTTATTTAATGTGATGTTAATGTTTTCACATTAAAATATATATATATATATAATTATTAATGTAGGATTTTAGAGGAGATATTTTCTACTATAAGAATTATTATGAAATCATGTATATATAAATTCATAATAGTATTTTATTTTTATATTTTTTTCAAAAAAATAAGACTATTATGTAATGAAAAAATATAATGTTGACATTATTTTTTAATGGAAATATAAAATTAATATTACTAAAAATATTATAATTAATATAATTTGGAAAAATTAATATATATAGTGTATTTTATATGTATCCTTGAACCTATAGGGATACTATGAAATATTTATTTTCAGGATAACATCATATATTTATGTTTTTTAAAAATACTAGAAATTAATATTTTTAAAATTAACAATAATGTTGTTTAGTCAAAAAAATGTTTTGTTATATAATATTAAAAATCATAAAAAAATTAAAAATTAACCAATAATTTTTGGTATAACATATTATTTATTATTTATTAATTATTTAATTGGAATCCAATAAGTAAATATTGTACCCTTTTAATATTATAATATTTTTCCCCTAGTTAAAATGTAATAGAACAACAATGTGACAAATTAATATGATAATGATTAAATTTAATGATAATCATGTCTAAAATTTATTAGTCAATTATATTTCAACCTTATATCATATCAACGTCTAAATTATATCATCTTGGATGATTTTTGTTGTGGTTATATTTTATTATAACATAATACATTTGGAGATTTCAAAACTGCACCTCACCTCAATTATTATAGGTAACCTCCTCTTTAGCCTCTTCACATTATTTTGAACCTTAAATATCGGCCACCCGATACCTGTTTACTATACCAAATTCCATATTTATAGTCTAGAGGGTTTTTTCTTTTCAAATGAACAACTCTATTTACATTAAGAGAGGATTTTGTGGAAGAACACCAAAGAAGGGGAAATCTCATTTACCGACTCTCTCAAGATCATGTCTTCTTATAATTCCTCTTACATAGATGTTTCCATTGTAATGTAATACCAATAATATAAAATATATACTGATAAATTCCTATGAATATGGAAGAGTCATATTCCACCTTCTACCATCCTACAAATAAATGAAATCACCAGGAGTGTGTACGTACGAATTATCGTCTTCACGTTGTGGTGTAATCTGTTTTTCACCACCATATTACTTAGATGGGTATAATGATTTATTTAATAACTATATATGATTATTCTAAAGAAAATATGGATTGTTTAACATAATATATTACATCCACTTCCATATCATTTCACAATTAAGGTAATGATAGTGTCTATGATACGATGTGATTCATTCAACCTGATCATCATTAATGAATGATTTTATAAATGTACATAATGAAATAATATAAAATATATTTCATTAATATATTTAAGAAAATAATAAAAATAAATCCTAATAATAGTAATAAGTACATATTTAAAAAAACATGCATAATTAAATAAAGTAGTTAATACCCAAAAGATGAGTAATAATGTTTTTAACAAATGGGAAATAATATGATTTGTTAATATATCATAAATTTGAGTACGATTATGAAATAAAAAAATTAAATTATTTAAAAAAATTAAATAATTTTCAAATACATACAAAGGATATTAGAGGAACGTTAAGGTATTATTTCCTCACATTTACTTCTATGGTATATATTCATTATACACCACCTATATTTTTGATGATTATGTTTCCCATGAATGTTTTTATGATTATTATTGTAAAGGTTATGGAATTTAAATATTCATATATTTTTATTTATTTTATGATTCATCTATTCAATAGATTATAAATTGTTAAGGGATAATTATTCAATCTCTTTTTTATCAGAGATTTTTTGTACATAAGTACTTATTGGGGTTTATTTATCATCCACATCTATTTTTCATAAATATGAATTGAAAAATATTATTTCTTTCATCATAAATTTTTTAATGTAAACTTTATTAATAGGTGATTTTTTTAAAATGGCATTAAAGGAATATTTTTTCATTTTTGATATGAGGTATGATTTAGACATTTCGACAAAAGTACATGAAGAATGTTTCATTTTAAATTATACAACATAAAAATATTATTATATTTTCATAAAACATTGTTTCCATGAATATTATTTTACGAGATATAACGTTTATTTGAAAATTAATTTTTTTTCATTTAAAATTTCATGGAATTTTGAGACAAGAAGATATTTTTAAAGAAGAATGGATATTTTCTTCAAGAATTCATTTCAAGCATTTTATCAAAATTATTTTCCTTCTAATATGTCATTATTTAAATATTGTTATGTTTTTATCCCTAGTATTACTATCATTTTATTATGTTTTCCATTGAGAGGTATTTATAAAATCTATTTTTTATGTGGATTATGATAGAAGGATGATTAAGAAATTAATTTTATTCATTATGATATGATATGATAAATGATATATGTTTTTGTGGAACTCGTAATAATGATATGATTATGATATGGGTGGGACCTATATACCTCTAAAATTCATTGGGTAATGATTTTATATATCATGAGATCGACATTAATGGAATAGAATGTAAATCAGAATTACTTATACAGGGTTGGAACGAAATGTAAATTCAGTTTAGTAATACAGTGATGGAATGACAACAAAACTAGGATTAGTAATGAAATTTTTTCACTATGATGGTCTTGAAAATGAGCCATGGTAAATATTGAAATAAATTTCAATGCATATTTTTTCCATAATTCCAGGTTTTATGTCAATTTTATTTTACCATTGTTGTTGTTCCATTTTCCATTACACCTTATGAACTACCATGATTTATTTCATGACTCGTGATTTGGATATTTTTTATATATGGTATGATTTTAAAAAGTTATGTTCATGTTTTTACATTCTTATGTTTATTTTTTTCTTCATATTTTCCATGTATACCCTTATTGAGAATTTGATATCAACCCTATTTATGTTCCTTTACCCTATTATATGAAAAAGGTTATTAAGTGAGAGGTGTCAAGAGGGGGTTCTAGTAATAAAAAAAGAATAGGATAAGATGTAGTTTTTTATAAATCAATTGTAAAAGTTTTCATGTTTTAAAATACACTAAACTTATACTATCCTGGGGAGTCTATTTTTTCATGTTTTATATATACCACAAAAGTAATTTAATGTCCACATATTTCAAGATTTGGGTCATTAGAAATCTCATCAAGAGTGTTTATTCTCATGAACATACCATCATATAACACTGATTTCATTTGACATACTATAGTTTATGGAGAGGCACACTTGATGTTTGATTTTGTTATGATTCATATCATATAATCTGTCAAGATATATGCAATGTATAAATATTTTTATTAAAGAAAAACTAGAAATTGCTTTAAAATTTCATAATCATGTTCTAATACACTTATTCTCATGTTATTTTGAAATGGTAATTGATATATAACTTATTTACCATTAATTAATATCGTATATCACCCTTTATTATCTTTTCCCATACCTAGGCTATGAAGAAAGGTTTTTAGTTTGGAATATCTAATAATAATTATATTTGTGAAAAGTATAGTGAGATATAATATAGTTACTTTATGAACATGTTTTTTATGTATCCATGTTCCCAATTATACTAGAAATATATGATTCTTGTATGTATAATTAGGATATGTATTGAATATTCATTTAATAATTATTAATATCTACTAATTAATATTTTGGTCTCTATAGTTGTTATAAATGAAATGACTAGTTACATTTGGAAAATATGAAGAAAAAATATTAGTAGTGAACATTTTGGATAAGTCTATATAGATGATAATATCCTAATTGTTTTATAATTATCTGGGATGACCTAGTTTTAACCTATGGATTCATATATTTAGATAATTGTGTATTGATTTAGACATCCTATAATTCTAATTTTTTAGGTTATGTGGTTTCCTGTTATAATTATTAATTATCACTCTATGTTTTTTTGTATTATTGAAATGGGTAGAACCAGAAGGATTTATATTAGTTCTCAATGGGGAAAACAATAGAAAAAATATTCCTAACGAGAAAACAGGTGGAATAGAAGCAGGAATGAGAAATATTATCATCATTACAATTAATTTATCTTGTTATTTGACTAAAAATATCAACATGTGTGATTTTCCTAACATACTAGACAAAAAATGGAGTTTCATGAATTTAATAGAGGTATGAAGATTTAGTGTTCTACATTTAAATTATAATGAAAGAAAAACATGATGAAATTTCCCAATGGAATGGGAATATTCATTGGGAGTGGAAAATATTGAGATAGAGAATGTATTTTTCTAGGAAAAATGAAATGTTTAGTTTACACAATGGTTAATAATTATAGTTTCTCAAAGGTATCATCTATTCTTGAATATATCAAATATAGAAAATATATCCATTATATTAATCAATAAACTAAGGGGAATAGAAAAATGAGGATTAAAAAGGCTTTATTATTAAATGTTTTACTTTTGGTGGTGAAGTGACTTAAAATGAAACATGAAATTTAGAAATTATTGAGGAATATGATAATGATGAATATTAAATGGTTTGAGAAGAAAGGGTAATGATTTATGTTTTTATACACTGTAATTTGATAATGATGCCAAAAAAGTATTTTTATAAATGGTATTATAGTTATAAAAGTCATGAAACTTGAAATGTACATGATCATTGAATCATGTAACATTGTGAGTCTTGGGTAATAGAGGATCCCCAATAAAGTTCCATCGTGTTTGGTTGAAAAAAATATAGTTAAACACCAAAAATTAATTTTATATAGTGTATAGGGTTACACTACCCGTTAATAGAGGTGTATATTGCATATTATATCACTACTATGGCATTGAGGAGGTTGTAGTTATAAATAGGGATACATCATTTTTTGAATGGATATACATTAGAGGTAGGTTATAAAATATTCTCTTCTTCTATGTTCACGTGATCTAGTGTAGACGAAGGATGATATGGAATAGTGGGTTTTGATGCTACATCTAAATTAGGTGTACCTATTATGTAATGATTCGGTGGATGCATAGCCTCCCTATTGGGAATGGGGGTCTGTATAATAGTTCTTAGGGCTACTACACACCCCCTAAATTAACATTAATAAGATATTCTAGTTAAACATAGGAACTATATTTACCAAGTGGGATATTATGTCATACCTTGGTCCACATTGAAGAATTACTGGTGCGAATTATTATTTTGGCATGGTCCAAAGTATTACTTTATGGTCTTTTGAACATTTTGATTCTTACAAATGACCCCATAGGCCACTCAATCCCAAATTTATCCAAATTTCATCACTCAATACCTAGTAACCCCATGTTATTTTACCAATTTCATTGAAGCCCCTTTTGATAGTAATTTATCCTCAACTTGTTGTGAGCAATTAGTGGTAATCCATGTTGTGTTCTACCTCCCATTTATAGCATTCTATCCCCATTTGATCACATTTTCATTACTCTTATTCTATCTATGTATTGGAGTCTTATCTCTATCTCTATGATAGTGTTATTTTTAATTTTCTAGTGTTTTTAATGGAATGATGTTTTTTAGTGATCAAATATTATTTATAGGTGAGGATATAGGAGATCTATGATAATGATTCATTCTCATGTGATTAACATTGATTCCTTTTATGTTGGGTTTTTTTTTGTTTCATCATTAATTCACATGAAATAATATTTTTGACATAATTTGTTTTCTTTGGGTGGTGGTGGAATTAACCCAATATGGGATAAACTAGATTAATTCAAATAGTATATTTCTAGTGATATCATGTTGTTTCTTTCCACTGTGATAATAGTTTTCCTATTAAATTTCTAGATAATCTATTATCTATCATCTGATCTTTGACATGTTTATTTATTTTTAGCTTTAAAGTTTTATTTCATTGGAAAATGGGAATGAATTTTAATATGGTATTTCTGTTTTTTGGATAATGAAAAATTAAAGATGTAAGTTAAATACATCAATTATTTCTTGTAATTTGATGTAATTCATACTAATCTTAATCACATGTTCAATTGAATTTCTTATTCCTTGTGTTAATGGACTAAAATTAATTATATGAACAGATAATTATTATTGATTAGATAATTTATTAATGGAATATTAAATTAATATTTTTCTTTTCATTGTTTTATCATATTGGTTTAATGATTGAGAAAATGATTAGATAATTTTATTTCTTGTTATAGTAGTTTTCTTCGTTTCCACTACATAGAAGCACTGATAAATGAATTATTTATGTAAATATGAAATAAAAACCTTTTCATTTAGATATATGTTCGGACCATCTGTGGACAATGTTCATAAAGAATTTATTCCTTGTGATTATGGATGTTAGTACCCATTACATGTGAATGTAAAATACCTTGTTATAGAGTGTAGTATCCTTGTTTAATATATTTGATTCATTGTTATTATTATGTTGTTCTAGATGAAAAATTCTCTTTTCCATGTGATTTGATACTAGGATGGTTAATGAGATGTGGGAAATCTATCTCAATGATGTGTTAGTAGATGATCCTCATAGCAGCAAGATGCATTTGGATATACATGATGGACCATGGGATTGAAAAAGGGTGATGGAATGTGTTGAGGGATAAATTAATCATTATTATAATTAAGATTTATGCATTCAGTTAATGAATATTTTTAATTGCTGGATGGTAACTTTTCCATTTTGTATCTACCGTCCTTTTTCTACTGCATGAGGCTTTTAAATATTCTTTCTTTTATTTATTTATGGTATCATTGGATGTTTTGCTAGAGTAAGTTGAATTAGGTAATTGTAATAATGTTTAAAATAAATACAATACCCATGGGTTTGGTTCATTCTTGAATGAAACTTATAATGTTAATTGTTCAAAACTATGGAATATGTTGGATTAGCCTCATGGTAATGGAGTTTGGCTGGGGATAATAAAGTTTGGTTTAGATCAATGTTAACCGATGGTTAATGGAATAGAAGTCGAAATAATTTTAATTAATTGTTAATGAAATATGTAATGAAAGGATTAATAAAAATTATTTTTTTAATTTAACATAGATCCTTTAATTTCTTCTTTATTTATTAGATATCTAGTCTCTACAAGTTGAATTTGAGTGACCGAGTGATGAAGGTTTCTATTGAGACTATGAAGTGGTAATTTCAAGAGTGTATGAGAGCTATAAATAACATGTATGTTTTGTGATTTCATATGCCACAATACACTTGTGCATTAGGGTTAATGACACCAAGTTGACTCTGGGAGGGATCGATCCCCAAAAACTATTATGGTAAGGTTGAATGGAAGACTACCCCCTATGACCCTAGTCATTTCTCATGGTAGAGTGTTGTGATAGTATGCATAGTTTTTTGTTTCCAATTTAGGAATATAGTAGGATATAATGACTTGTTGTCATTTCTCATGCATGTGTGACTATATATAGTACATAAAGGATTATTAATATTATGGAATATATAGGCTGTTGCAGATATTGGTACCTTACTCGGTGTATGGGTTGTAGTGGCTTGAAAAATATTACCCAATGTATGATACATTTAGTGTGGGAGGTTTTTGATCACATAACATACTTAGTTACAATATGTAGTTTGATATTGGGTGATGATATTATTTTATGAAAAGGTGAATTATTTAATAATTTCCCCATGTTTCTTTAGTATGGGTTATTTTTGAAGAGATATGACTTTGGATGTGAGATGTTGTGGAAGAGGAAAAAAAATATTGGAGAAGTAGTCGATGGGTAGAATTGGGGATTTATAATTATAATATTCTATCTTCTAAGAGATATAGAGTGAGGTTTAGCTATTGTGAGGTTGGGAACATAGTATTCCTATTTTTGTGAAAATTTAGTATCACTTGTTGTTCATTGGGATGTATTATTCTTCCATTATCTTTTATAAAAGAAGCACATGGAAAGATCCTACTTAGATTACAATTATTATCACAAACATATATATGTATATGGATATATATAATTTTTTTATGTATGTATGTGTTGGTTGGAGATGAGGCTAATTATTTCTATATCATGTATTTTAGGATCAAATTGGGCATTTTGATTTCTGCAGAATTCTGATTTTTTGTTCATTTTCTTCCTATCAGTTATAATTGTAATTTATGGAATTATATATATGAATTTGGAATCTAAATTATAATATTGAGTTGGTTTTTATTGGTGTATTTGTCTTACCTCCCTCTTATTCATGTTCTCTTAGAGGGAAATGTATGCCCTTTGTTTGTATGATATAACCTTAATGTTAGTCATCAACCTAGAGCCAACTGGAGGAATGAATCATGTATTTAGCATCCTACATCACTTATTTCCATCCTTATTGTGTTACTATTTTAGGGAAAGGTATGTGAATGGTTTGTATCATATACCCAAGTTGAGGGATATAATGGATTTTGGAGTTTGGTATAGGTGAGGATGCATGGGTTAGTAGGGAAATGGTGTCATCTATTTTTAGTAAATGATTTAATTAGTGTATAATTCCTTAGAAATACGTTTTTTGTGCCCCATATGATATGATTCAAGTACATTTACATGTATTTATCCTCTTAAAAATGTGATATTTATTGTGGGGCTATGACCTAGGAAAGAATCATTATGCGCTCTTTTGTATGACAATTTTTCAAACGGGTATACTACATAATAGGTTTACCCATGAATAATATAATATGATGAAACAATTAATTAATTAATGGGTAATTTAATAATTCAATGTATGTAATTCTAATAGACTATTAGTACTAAATTCATGGATCCATATCGATGTCCTCATCAGGTTTTTATCGAAGATGTTCTATAAGATGTTCTAGAATACCATCATAGAGTAGTGGTTGATGATAATTAAACATGGGTGATAAAATAAATATAGATTCAGTTTATCAGTCTATATATTTTAGAGGTATTTGTTTTGATCATAGTAACATTCTAATTGTTATATAAAGATGATATATATTTCAGTCTAATTTTTGCAAACACGGGGAATTCGGTTTCATTGGTCATGATGAAGATTTGTCTATCCTTGATACCAAGTAGATCTTGTTCCTCGGGGATTATGAGGGGTCCATATTTTAGTGGTATAAGTTATAATACTAGTTCTGAGTTTATTTCATTTTTTTGAACATGATGGAGGTTATTCACAAGGAAAATATTACCCTTTGACAGGGGGTTCAATCATTCATGAGTTAAGTATCAATTTTATGACACTCATATGAAATTATTTGATCTTATTAATAGATATGGATGCACCGAAAATTAACTTTTTGGAGTGTTTGGATCCATATATATATATATATTTATGGGACAAACCATTCCCAGTTCTGACATAATTATGGTGTTGGTGAGAGAAGATTTTATTGAGAGGATTCATTCTAGAATAATATCATTATAATAGGGGAGTCTCAAAGATTCTATACAATGTAGAGGAATGGTATGTGGTTCCCTGTTTTCTAGAAAGTAGTGTTTTTGGTTATATGGGATTGGTGTGATACCTCTTCATCTTATTTCATCGAGATGGAATCTCATAGGAACATTATAATTTATAAGATGTGTAATTTTATTATTGTTTTGAATTAATCTATGGATTTATTTCCCACAAAAAATTAGTAGTCAAACTGTTCCAGGTGTTTTGATTACGGTCTCCCATTTTCTGTGTTTCATATGATGTTGTTCCTACACAGTTTCCTAGTATGGGATTTTCATAGAATAGATGAGATGGTTGGAGGATACCCCCTAGGATACTCATCATCGTAATATAATGGAGTTTAACTATTGATGTGTCTTTTATCAAGGTTATAGATGATGTGTATAATGATATGTTATGATACACGCTCTATTTCTAGAATCTCTAAGTATGGAATATAACATACAGGGAACTTATTATTTATTTTATACCTATGTGGTTGTCTTTTTTAATTTGAAAGATACAAACCATTTTATATCTTTTTACATCATCCATGATTTGGGACATAAGATAGAGATACATCCATATCCATTGGAATTAACTATGCTAGTTAGAGTTCAGGATTAATTGTATAATGTATATATAAACTATAAGATAATGCTGTGGAAGAACTACTCTTTGTGATAATCCCTATGTTTATAGATATACATATAAGAGGTCATACTGGTATCATTTTCACTATATTTAGTATTGGCCACATTGGATTACATTAGGTGGCCTTATATATTATATGATTTTGAGGGAGATCCAATAATTTTTATTACTGTGAAATTATTCATAGGGAATAAATGATTTTTTTTCTTTATCTTCATTTGTTGTTGGCATGATGTTGAGTTCAATATATGTTCATATATAAGTGTTTAACAAGGCAATGGAAGAGTGCCCTGATATCTTTTCAGAGAACATTATGGAATTATTCTCCTACTAAGAAATCATGACTGGGATAGATTTACAAAAATTATCTTCTATAGCCTACATGTCTCTATATAAGATGATGCATTATGATTTTTGGGAGCTATGGGTACAAATTAATGATCTGATGTACAGAGTTTTTATTCGGAAATTATTTTCACCTAAAGATACACATGTTTTAATTGCGATAAAGGAAAATTATTATCTGAAACTATGTTTTGATGATTATTTATGCAATCAGGTGACATTGAACAACCTCTATATTTTTTCCAAAGATTTATTGTTTTTTAGATCAACTAAAAGAAGCTAGTTTGTTCCCGAAAATTGATATGTGACCATGACATCATTAAATTATATTAAATTTTGAGGATGTTCTAAAATTATATTCTATTATTTTCATGCGAATTATGATATTATTGTGATGATTTTAGGTTTAATGAATGCATCATCCATATTAATGGGTTTGATGAATGTTGTGCTTATAGAGTTCTTGGGCACGTTCTTGGAGGTTTTCATCAATGACATCTGCTTGTACTATTAATCTGAGGAGTATCATGTGGACAACCTATGTTCCATATGGAGAAATCATAGTCATTAAAAACTATTAGGGAAGTTTACATGTGTGAGTTTTGGGCTCATGGAGTTCATTTAATGGGGTATTTCATATCCCATTAAGGATTACCTATGGATCCTTCAAATATAGGGGCAATTTTTTTCTTTGACAGACCCCAAGACTGTTGTGGAGGTGTATAGTTTCTTTGGTATTGGAGGCAATTATATGTGGTATATACTATATTTTTTTTGGTTTAGAGTCCTTGAATGATCTTATCAATAATAATCATGTGTTCTTATGGACTGGTCAGTTTTAGGAAGCATTCGAGTACCAGGCAGAGAAGTTGGTTAGTTCTCTAGAAATTTGTTTTCTAGTAATAAGAGACACATTTGTTTTTTTCTATAACACTTTTTATTTGAGGATGAGATTTTTTCATATGTTGTAGATATTTTTTTCTTTGAGGTCTCAGTATTTATATTCCCATTAGTGTATTAATTCCACCAATGATCTCGAGTGGGAATCATTATTGTGTTTGATGAATTTTTGGAGACATTAGCTCCTTGGTTAGTGATTATAGGTTTTCACTGATCATAAGCAGAGAATGAATATCTTCTCCCATCAAGAAATAAATTTTTTACAACTTTTATAGATTTTATTCTTATAGGATTACAACTTTTATATTTCTCATACACCAAGATATGTTAATTTTGTAGCAGGTGAGCTAATAATGGAGTCATGTAGTGATGTGTATAGATCCCCGTTATTCTCATACATGGATATTAAATATTTATAGATAAATATTCATCACATTATACATAAAAATAGTTATGAACCATAATAGGATATTGAAATTTGAATCTGGGAATATGATATTCTAATATGGTAAATAGTCTATCATGTTTTACATGAATATCATCCCATTTTTCTCCCTTCATATAAATTACCTATATAAAACCATTCATTATAACACGGGAAAGGGAATAAAAGAAAGGGTGATCTCATATGCTCAATTTGAGTATATAAGGGAATTAAATAAAAGTAATGTGAGAATATTGGTATGGTAATGAGATAACAATTGAAAACCATAATATTCATAAAAAAGATCAAAATCATGAGTCTTGACAAAAAAGATTGGTGTTCATAAGATATAATCATAAGGAAATTAATGAACATGATTAATGAGATAATAGAATTTTCATATTACTTATTATTGTGGAAAACAGATAATTATATGAATTCTTATGATCAGTCTACCGAAAAAGATAAGAAGAACATGTTTGACATATGATAACCACCCTTGACACTCTTCAGAATTGGGTGACCACCATAGTAACCTATATCATGGGCTTGGGATAACCACCCATGAACCATAATTTTTTAGCATGGGATAGTAAGCCATGTACCCTATGAGATTATAGATTATTTTTTATTAGCCAATGCATTGAGGGGATATATAGGTACCAAACATTAAATAATGAAAATCAAACCTTTTTGTCCACAATATCATTAAATATATAATTAATCATAACACATTAAATGAAATGGGTTTTAGAAACATTTCATCAAATCATAACCAATAGAAAAGATATAGATTTAATTATAATTTTTTTATTTCTTCATAGAATAACCTATAGAATAATATTTAGGTTTCATAAGAAATTATTCAAGGTATAACCTGTTGAAGATAAATGGATTTTATTAATGTATTGTCATAATAAACTATTCATATAATTAATAATTAATTAATACTTGGTTTATATCCCCAGTAAGTCCTAGGTAACATTATAGAATGTCATACAATATGGTAAATGAAATTTATAGGTCATTTAAAACATTTATATAGGAATATAATTCTACTTTACATATTAATTTTCAAAATAAAACTTTTTTTAGATTCTATTTATTTTGAAGTAACCTTGATATCTTATAAAGGAAGTTATAAATATCATTTAAAACAATTTTTATGAAAATATCATTTCCTCTTTGAACAACAAATTTTAAATCATATTATTTCTTTATAATCCTTCAATTTAAATATATCCTTTAAAATTTATCAAAGAATATTCAATGAAAATAATTTTCAATGTTACTAGATGTTTTAATCATTTCATAATGTTAAAATAATTTTTCTTTTACATTTTCAATAAAATGAAAGTGAGTATTGTTTGAAAAATAAACATGATGATTTATTTCAATAAATTATTTAGAAATTAAAAAATGATTGGAATTTTTTTTAATAAGAAGACAGTACTAAAATATTTATTATATTATTTAGAAATCAAGATTTTTTAAGGAAATTGATTTCCAATCAAATAGTGGGATAAATTCATATTTTTTTAGACATTTCTAAATTATGTTATTTATAAAACATTTGAAAATAGAAAAATTAATTGAAAATATCCAGAATAACCAGAAGATACGAAAATTGATGATTCTATTAGGATTTTGATAATAATATATTATCATTATAAACAATATAATAATAAATCCTATTAATTAATAATTTTGTAACAATGAATCATTACCACTTGGGTAACATTGAAATGCATTCCCTATAGGGGGATATAATTAAATGGAAGAATAAATATAATGAGTATAAATAAATTAATGTTATTACATATAAAAGGGTATTTATGTACACCTCATGAATTAATATAGGTTTATAAAATAATGCATGTCTAATAAAAGTCAAAATGAGAAAAAAACAATCATTTACCAATTTGGTAAATTTTGATCTGTAAACCCCATAAAATAGATATAATAAAAAGGATATGTAAAGTTCAATAATTTCAATTAAAACGATAATAAAATATATTATTGGTATTTTTATACAACACATAATGGAAACATGAATTAAATATGGAATTTGCCTCCTAGGTAATTAAGGTAATACAAAAATCCATCATTACTTTAGTAGTATTTTGAATCATATGACCAAATAAATTAGAACATAAAATGAGAAATTAAATATATAGAAAATAAAGAGATTATTTATATAAAATCTCAGTTTGGTAGTATATAAAACACTCAAATTAATGGTGTGATGAATTTTCTTACGTCTCTTAAAAATAAAAGATAGACTATAAATCCCTTACCTTAACTCTTGACTTCGATCAAACTTGTTCGATCACCCTGTATAATAAATATAAGTTTTTTTTATGAATATAATAGAAAAAAAAATTATTTATATCAACCCATATATGAATTTCTTAGTTATATTTATAATTTTTTTATTATCAATTCCCTAATAAAGTGAAGTTTCAAGTAATAACCACTTTATTTTTCATATTTGATTTAATTTTTTATTTTCAATCCTCGTTCATTGATCAACATTACATCGAATCAAGAAAAAAATAGTAAAATAATTATAATATTTATACTTGAATTATAATTTTACGACCAATCGTGAATTTTTATTTTGATAAATTATTTACTTTATGATCATGGAAATGGAAGATCGTACGTACACATTTTAATGTTTCCATTTTTGATGATCATTAAAAAAAGAATTATGTAATATTATGTTATTAAAAATGATAATAATATAACAAATGAAATATTTTCCTTAAAATATAATTCTAAATATCATCCTTGTTTTGTGGTGATGAAAATAGATTGGCACATATCTTCATGATGAAGGTATTGCATATATATATGAATGATGCTTTTTTCTTTCATAAAGTAAAAAAGTGAGAAATATAATTATAAATTATCTTATAATAATGATAAATATTACCTTATTATAATAATTATATTAATTATATAATATATATTTATTACCAATATACATATTTTCCTCAATGTAATGTGTTAGTGAAAAAGAATGAAATCACTTCGCATGGATGTAGTCCAACATGTAGACTTGCAACATTATACTATTACCTACGGAATGAAAATTAAGAAATAAATAAATATGATTTAATGATTGAAGAGTCATAATTATGTTATAAATATCACATATATACATTATATCCATCAAAATAACCAACTGTGAGATGTGGTAATGGAAACAATAATGACATCAGTACGCAAGGGGGTAGTCTTCCATATACGCGAATGATGATTTGATAACACATATGATGGAAGTGGAGATGGTTTTAGGGCTTGAAAATATCATAAAAACCTATAATTTTATAAAATATTTTTTATTATTATTTCATCACATTATAATAACAAAAAATGATGTGTAGGATGAAATAAAATTGAAACATTTGTTGATGAGTATTACCTATTCTTTGAGTATCTTCTGTAGATTTGTACCAAAATCCTTCAAATAATGGATTTATATATAAAATGATGCTTCTCGAATGAGATAAATGATGTTGGTAAGTAATTTATTTAGGTAATTGTCGAACAAAAATGGTTTGATGGTGTGAATAATATATGAGAGGGGGTGTCCATTCATAATTGAAATGAGTGACACACTTATAATTTTTTTTTATGTAAACATTTTCTCATATATTAATCATTTAAAAATATTAGTAAACTTAGAATTATAAATACCAAAACAAATAATGTCAAAATACTTCCATAAAATGGTGGTAGGAATTTTTTCTGGGTTTTTAACACTTATATCTATTTTACAAACCGATAAACCCATTTTACATTAACTATAGTAAACAATTTCTAATATTTCACAATTTATTTGATCTGAAAATATTTTAGAACTTATTATATAATATATTTTTTTATTATTACAAATATTTAATCCATTTTTCTAAATTTCATTCACATAATTGGAAATTTTATTTTAAAATTAATCCAACAGACACGATGATAATTATGGTTTGAAAGAGAAAATGGTTAATAGATTACAATATTTTTTAAAAAAAATTAAATATTTAAATGATTCTAATGAAATAAATTTTACTAATAGATATATAATTTTTCAAATTTTACTTTCATAAAATTTAATATATAATTTGACATTGATAAAAAAATTTAACAAAATGGATGTCATCAAATAAAATTCATTATTTCTCATTATTCAAAAAAAAGAATATTTTCAAAAAAAAGAAAACAAAAAGTAACAAATATAGTTTAGGAATTTTGATTTTGAAAATAAAGTTTGTTTTTTCATAGAAATTTTAAAAATTTTGTAATAAGTTATTTAAAAAATTGTTCTAAGGTGATCGAATTTATTTTTAGATAATACAGTTTAATAATTAAAATTTTATTTATTCCTATATGATTTCTAGAAAATGAGAACGATTAAATTAAAATTTATTAATTAATATAAAATTTAATTTTAATAATTAATAATGTATATTTTTGATTTATTAAGTTAAAAAAATTATTTTCATAAAAATAGTTTTTGAGAAAATGATTATTTTTTATTTTCAAATGGTTTCTTATTTTCATATCTATTGAAATAGTCACCAAAGAATAAAATATGTACACATTGGTAAATGATAAATTTTTATAATTTTATTTATTATATTAATAACTTCTATTCTAATTTAAAGGTTAAAACTATTATATTAAATAATAATATTTTATAGTATGGAATGATTCATTTAAAAACAGTGTTGTATGTAATATAATCCAAACATTATATATTGTGTAACACAAGACAAAAATAGAGTTGCGTACAAAAAAATCAACTCATTCATACCTTTAATGAAATACAAATTCATCATTGCATGTAACATAAGATAATCAATGTGGCTCATGTAATTAATTATATAGAAAAGAAAAAATTCATTTGAATAAATAAATATTTCAAAAAATTAATGTGTGTTACATTATACCGTTAAATTAAATTTCAATATCAAAATTAATCTTGGTCATCAATGGTTTAAAATATTAAAATTCCTTCACAGTAATCAACATCCTAAATATTGTTAGTAAAAAACCATCAAGAAAAAGTGAAATGGATGTATGAATATTATCTTGAATAACACATATTAGGTTTCCAAATAAGAGAACATATGTCTGAAGAAAAATCATGGACATAGAAGATAAAAATAACACCCAAAATACAGATAGAGAGTGATAAATAATACTATAAAGATAAATTTAGAAGACCAAAATTTCATAAACCAAAGGGGTATAAAAGTATCATTTATATAAACAAAAATGATGACAACATGAAACATATTATTTCAAGATCCATTTCCTAATATTGGGGAATTTTAATTTAATCTAGACTATGAACATATTAATATTTACTTACCTGTTATTTTTTTATTTCTTATTCATTTTTTCATCACTTGGTTATGCCTTAATAAATTTACACTTCTTCCATTACACAATGTTTTTAATTTCTCATATCCAAAGAACAAAATAAAATAGGTTACAGAATGAGAAGTCATAACTCTTATATCTAGTTAAAAAGGTAAAAACAACTAATATGATATAGATAAATAATTATATGGTGACATTATATGGTAAAATTTAAAACCACTTTTGTTGGCTAATGTAAACAATTCCATATATGTTTAACCTTGTAACCTATAAAAATTTAGAAATTAATAAATAAGGTTACTAAATATCTCAAAATCAATATAACATTATTTCTGAATATATGATAAGGTAGTTCACGATTATCAAATAACATACCTGTGAATTCCATCATCGTGTGTTCTATTGAAATATTGTAACAAACTGAATAATCATAAAACCTTATTAAAAAAATATTCCTGAATACATATATAAAATACATATTATTAGAAATATTCCATAAGTCAGAAAATGAAGAAAACTCCATCCATGGAACCACATTATCACTAATTAATTATCAGTAATGATTTTATTAATATAATCCAATTTACTTCATCCATATCAGTAATATATTTATCCAAAATAAAAACCATTTTTTCATCTGTATGAAGAAAATAAAGATTATCTTCCTTTAATCAGGTATTTTCCATAAAATATTACCTTTATATTAAATTGATCCTCTAGTTAATTAGTAACATTCAACATAAACTTTCATATCCTCAATGAAAAATATATATTAAACAATCCATATGTGTTTCATGATTCATATAACATAATCCATGAATCATAAGATAATAAAACTTCATTCATTAAACGTCACCATTAAGAAATAAATTATTCCTCATCATCTAATCCATTAATACATAATACCTTTCATATTTCATTCAGAGTATCTTATTTATCAATAGAGAAACCATTACACATAAATCTGTGCCGATTCCCTTCATGATATTTCACCTTTGGTTAATTATTTTCATAATTCTAATATTTACGACATTTAAACATTCAATGGTAAATAAAACCATAGAATGACCATTATTTTCAATCATAGAGTTAACTGAAATTCTCATTTTCACCCATATTTAATTATTTTGTTTCTTTTTTTCCATCATAAAAAAACATATCATAACGATAAATTTTTTCTGAGTTCTTCTTCCCACATTCTCAATATATAGTGAAATGAATCTTCTTTCTGACATGGTCTCCATTACATAAACACTCAGTGAATATTATCCACCAATATTTTCTTGAGTTAAATAGTATTTATGGTTCAAATTATTATTCATGTTCTGGGATAAGTGATTAGGAATAATCACAAAACATGTCACTCTTATTATCTTCCAATTTTTATTCTCAAAAATTCATTTTTAGTCACATTCAATATCATTATAGTACTATATAGTTTTCACCAATGAATAAAAACAAAACTCATATCTTAGGCTTCACTAATAATTTTGGGAAGTTGCATAATCATGAAAACTAACTTTTATAATTTATAAATAATTAAACCATATTTAATATATTACACCATATGTGTATCCATGTTCAATTATAGTCATCAAATATTTAAATCCTTTATGATTATAAATAAATTGGTTTGAGATTCTAAAGTATATCTCTTGGGAGTGTTCAATCGGGTGTGTATGACGGCACGTTTTCATGCGAAAAGTGATGATTAAATCTCTAAAAATTATTCATTTTTGATGTTATTATGCCATGGAACCTATATTCCATACCTACATAAACATGAAATATCCTAATAGGGAATTAATTTATTTTATACCACTTGCTCAGTCTGTCTCCAAAATTCAAGGACATTTTTCAATACATTGAATCATCCTTGTACATATAATTAGATATGTCCTTACCAATATCAATAAGTATTTATTATCCTAGTTCAAAATTGGTAAATATTCAATTACCCTAATTCCAATTATAGTTACCCAGCCTTCTTATACATTGACATCACATCTTTTTACATGAATACCCACTTCATTACACAAACCCACAAGTGAGTACTCTAATTGATGATTGTGTTTGTAAATATGGAACAAAATATTGTATTAATGATAATGATATTAAATATTTCTCAGAAATGTCTTTCCATTTATTTCTCATCATCGATATATCCTATATAAAACCATTCTTCATAACATGGGTAAATGAAATATAATAAGGGTGGTATCAATTTATCAGTACTAGTAAACAAGTGAAATTAATAAAAGAAATTATATAATGAGCTTATAATATTATAAGAATAAGATATGGAAACCATACCATGTATATAAAAGATATAAATATTAATTGTTGACATAAATAATGATGTTCATATGCCATGAATCTTAAGGAAATCACAGGATACTTTTCATGTGATAATAAAATTAGATTAATACAAATAATTATAGAATACAAATAATCATTGAAATTATTTTGTCATGGATACCAACCAAGACATTCATGATATGTTATTCTATGGATAACCAGCTTTTTACCTTCTTCAGGCTCATTTAACCACCCCTTTACCTTAATTATTAGGTTTTCGATGACCACCCATTTACCCTCTTTTATAGATTGGACCAACCACCCTTGTACCTTATAAGATGGTAGATCATTAATCAATACACAATTAATTTAAGAGAGAAATATATCCTGACATTAAAATTATTAAAATCATAGCAATCAGTATAATAAATTAATAATGAATACATCATATAATAACCCCAAAAAGGAAATTGGATACAGAAATATTACATTATATCATAACCACTATAAAGGGATATTTTTCATAATCATTTCAAAATTTCATTATATAAAAACACATCAAAAAAGAATTAGGATCCATAATATTTTTTACATGATGTAACCAATGTTAGAGAAAATTGTTTTATATAAAACATGTGATTATAAGCCATTCCGAGAAAGAACATTAATGGTATCCTTGGTTTGTATCCCCATTAAAGAAAACATAACATCAATATATGTGATATTAAATGTTAAAGTATTTTGAAAGATGATTTAACACATTTCTTGAGGAATATAAAAATTCTTTGAAAATAATTTTTGAAACATTAAACAATTTTTTAAACAAAAATCATTAAAAGTAACATTAAAATCATGAAATGGGGTATCTAGAAATAATTTAACACATTTATTGAACAAAATATCAACCTTTATTTGAAATAAATGGAAAAATAAAATAGTTTTAAATTAAATTAATCTAAAAATAAACATGAAAGTTTATAATTTATAGTTCGATGAAAATAATAGCTCTAATGATGGGATGATTTTTTATGTCTCACACATCTAAATAATGACTCATTTCTTATTTTAAATAATATCTGATTAGGAATAGTTTCCATAATTACATAATTATTAATTTAAAAAATTATAATTAATAAATAATTTTTATAATTTTCTTTCAAAAATCATAAGTTTAAAATAAATAATTTTAGAATTTTTTTGAGAACTTAGTTATGTTACAATACATAATTTCGACTGAAGAGATAAATAAAATAGAAAATTCATAAAAAATTATCATTTGTTTTTATTATTGAATTGTGGGAAAAATTTATTAGTACATGAAATAATAATTAATAGAATAGGGTAATGAAATTAATTATTTTAGAGATATCTATATAATAGGATTCATTCATCAGAAACTCAATCATAAATAATCTCGATAAATTCTGATCTTACAAAAAATATTAATTAGGACATTGGTAACATTCAAATATAAGAACCATGGAGGAACATCAATAAATTAAAAAAAATGTATCATGAGGATAAATAAATTCATTTTATTAAAAATCAATTTTGGTGTTATAAACACCATGTGAATGAAGATAGGTTCACAACAAAATATATGTCTTAAAGAAAGGAAAATTGAGACAAAAAAATTACCAATTTGGTATATGTTTACCTATAAACCTTATAAAAGATATACAATAAAATAGAAATTTAAATAAAAATAAAAATAATTATCATTATCATAAATTATATGTATATCCATTATATACATCACATAAATGAAATATCTTTTGAATATAGAATTTATCACACAAAAAATAAAAGTGAGATAATAATACATTACATCATTTGTAATATTTTGAATCATAAAAAAGTAATTACAAAAAATTGAACAATAAATATAATTAAAATAATGATATTCATAATATAACATGTAAAAATAAAATTATATAAACACTGAAACTGAAATGAGTAGTTAATTTTCATCTGTATTCTAGAAATAAAAGTGATACTAAAAATCATGTACCTTATGTATTGACTTCCATTTTTCATGTTCAAACACCCTGTATAATAAATAAAATATTAATCTACATATATTAATGAAAAATAATTATTTATATAATATTTTATATGTTTATATTATGTACTTTTAGTACCCATTTATTAACAATTCAATTTTAATGACATTTTTGTGGTAATAATTACTTTGTTTTTTATATTTGATTTCATTTTTTATTTTCTATATTATTAATTAGATCATCATTATATATACTCAAAAATAATTTTAATTGAAATATTTTAATACATATAATTTATTTATAAAATAATTACAAATCATAAAATATGATTTTGTGAAATGAAGTACGTTACAATCATGAAGATGGATATCATACGTACACATGAGTAACATTTCACCTTTTCAGGGATAAATATGGTAGTGATGTCTGTTATATTCAGTAATTAAATAATGATAATACTATCTTAAATTACATATTTTTACATTAAATATACTTATAAATATCTTACATGTGGTTTGGAGATGATAAGAGAGAGTCACATCACTTAATCATGGAGACTGTCCACAGGCACAATGACCATGTTATCTTCTTCAAGTGCCTAAAAAGGTATGAAAGAAGACGAAATATTGTGTTTTGATAATGATAAAATTTTTATTAATATCATAATTATGTAAATTATAAAATATACATTTATTATCATTATCATTATTGTCTTTTATATAAAGTGTTAGGAAAAAATAATCACATCGCATGGTGAGGTAGTTTTCAGTTGTATACTTCAAGAATGTTATCGAATCCCATATGGAATTCATATTTTAAAATGAATATATATCATATAATGAAACTATAAGTATAATTATGTTATGAATATCATATATATAATATATATCCATCATCAAACCCAATAGTTATAGGTGGAAAGTGAAAATTGAATGGCGTCATTTTGTGTGGCGGCAATCCACTGTACACACAACTGATGATTTAATAACACATTTTATCGAAGTGGGAATTTATTTAGATCATTAACATAACATAAAAAATTATTATACTAAATATTTTTAGTTTATTATATCATTATGTATTAATAATAATTTAATTAGGTGGAATAATAAATAAAATAAGCTCGTTGATAAATGTTGCCTCTTCTTCAGGTGTCGTCCATAGGTTTATACAAAAAAAATTCCATTGTATGATTACATTGCAAAACATTATATTGGGAATATATTATGTAATTTGGGAAGTTATCTGGTCATTTATTTTCCTAAAGAGAGAGTTTTTAAGGTTCATTGAAGAGAATAGATGGGTGGTCCTTTATAAGTTAGGTGAGTTCCACACTTGTAATTTCTTTTGAAAAAAGGCATATAGATGATTTCTCATTGAAAAAGGTCCAAAAAATAGAACAACTAGATTATATAATATATAAGGTCCAAATATTTCAAAAAAATGGGGTTTGTTTAATTTTTTCATTATAAATATCCCGTATCATTTTATTTTAATCCCCACTATAACTTTTTTACCTTAACCACGATAAATAATTATATCTATTTTTACTTTTCATTTCAGTAAAAATTTAATTTAACATTATTATATAATATAAATTATTTGGATTCATACAATAGAATCCATATTTTCAATTTCTTTTAACATATGTGAAAAAATAATTAATTTACAACTAATCCTTCAGATGAGATGATAATGGAGGTTTTCAAATAGATAGTGTTCAAATGTTTACAATGTTTTTTATAAAGAAATTCAATATGAAAATGATCCAATTTTTCTAAATTGGATTACTAGTTATGTTTTTGATCTAATTATACATGAAAATAAAATTTAAATATAACCATTCTATATAATTAACAAAATATTGAAAAAAATTTTAAACAAAAATTCAGTATTATCAACTAATCATCAACAAATTAAATATTAAAAAAAATCAAAAATAATTACCTAAATATTATTTTGGTATTCGAATTAAAAATAAATGTGTTTTTAAATAAATATTTTAAAATTGGAAAAAATTATTTTTTATATCAGTGTTCAAAAGAGGGAAATATTATTTTTTTGACAGTACAATTTTAATATTAAAGTTCTATTTATTATTTTCTACTGTTTAAAATAAATATAATGAATGTGACACTTTAATTGAATATATAATCTTTAAATTTCAATAAAATCAATCCAAAAAATTGATTAATTTATTTTATTTATGTAAAACATGATTTATGACAATAAAAATAGTTTATCTAAAACTGAATTTCATTGTTTTAAAAATATTTTTATATTTATATAAATTTTATTAGTCACCAAATAATTAATTACATATATAGATGTAAAACATATATTTGATAATAAAATTAATAATATTCAAACGCTCAATTTTTATTTCTACGTGATAACAATCATATTAAATAATAATATTTCAATAGTAAATCACGTAACATTTATAATCAGTGTTGCATGTGATGAAAAATATTAGAAATATTAAATTCATCTAAAAAATATTTAACAAAATCCTGGGGGTGATACATTTCTAGTGGGTTTATTTAGAGATTCCCAGAGAGTAATGTATAATATATTTTAAATGAATCATAATATGGTGTAGTTCTATGTTAGAGGTTTTTTTCCTTGAGGAATTTGTACTCGTCTTTGGTGTAATAGGAGGTGGAATCCTAGATTGTTGATTTTGAGATAAAGGTAAGAAGAAGGTGAGTTGTGTTTTAAAATTCCCTTATGTGATAGTTAGAGGATGAAGATTACTGGTTTTCATTCTAGGGATTGATTTTAATCCCATTGGCGATGCGTTATATGGTTCATCATGTGTGATATAGCTCACCCTTGATGGTACATCCCATTATGGTAATGATTTACCAAACACTGAGGGGTCATTTTTGGTATCCCTGGCAGAGTCATTAACATTTATTATTTGTGTATCATTTTTTTGTTTACCAGACGATGAAGGCCATGAACTATTTTCCTGGTGGTTTTCTCCATTCATTAATTATTTCTTAATATAAGTGGAATAGGTATTAATGGAATTCGTTAAAAAAAAATTCTAGAGCTCAAGGAGGCTTAAATTCTATATAGGTTATTATGGAAATTTTTATGAGGTCATCCAAAATTATAATTATTTGGTAGTTGATCATAGACAAGGATTTATCATGAAATTATCTAGTTGTGGGGGTGTGACTCTATGGATTCCCAAGGATGATCATGTCTGATTGGGAACCTTCTTTTACCACTAGTGTCTGGAGACATCTCCAGAATGATTTTGGATCTTAGTTATTCATCACCACAATAATTCAATTTTTGAAGGATATTTTGATATAGAGGAAAACTCAAACCATTGAAGACATGTTGTGATAGTATTTCATATAGTTTAATTGTTTTTGGACTATTCGGAAACCTTAGGAAGTGTTTTGATAGAAAATAGGTTTAACTCCACCACTTGTATTGAACATTTTTTTGATTTCATTATCAAATATACCATTCCCTATTATATTGGATTGGGGTCAAAGAGTATACAATTATCAGGTTTTGGCTCATGTAGAACATCATAGAGTTATTTTGGTAATTCTCAGAAGTACGAAAGTATAAGATAACAATTATAAGTCGTATGTTAATCATAAGAGGAGGCCTCTAGTGTGCGACATTTGTGATCACTTTTTCTTGATGGTTACTCCACATCAAGGTATGTGATGTTTTTTTCTTTATGTTATGATTTCTCCTCAATATTTTGGGCCTTTTGATATTTTGGTTCATCTTGGGGATGTGGCATATTAGAAAACACTTCCCCTGGTTATGAGTTTTATAAATAAGGTTTTCACATTTCATAGTTCTTTTATTTCCGTCATGAAAACTCTCACATAATGTATTGGGGAGTGATTAATTTTGATGATGATGCGACCTATAAGTGAAAACCTCTATAGATTCAGCACAACCTGGAGAAGGTGTTTTCAAGTCATTCTATTCCCTTAAACCTTTTATTTTTTAGAAATTTTATGATGGATAAGTGTAATTTCTAATATGAGTTATTGAAATATATTCAATACCTTGTATTTTTTGTTGTTATCATCTTCACAAGTTTAAGAACTTGTTATGGTTATTAGACTATTTTGGGTTGATGCTATTGTTTTCAACTTTTTTCCTTATAATGGACATTCTCTAGTTTGAGTTGTATATTACGTGGGAGTGTTTTAGATATGGTTTTTTAATGTAATTTTTTTCATTTTTCCGTTGAGTGAGGAGGTTTATATCATATGATGGAGAGATAATTTAGAGGTATCCCACTATGGGGGGTTATTCAAACAACCATTTCACCTTTTTTCCTTATAACATTAGTTCATATTCATGAGGAAAATAATTATTTTAGATTTATCTAATGTACGGTCATATATACCAATAGCCCTTCCATGTGTTAGTCTTGGTGATGAAAGAATGAGAGGGATTTTGAATGAGTTTTGAGGAAGAAAGGGAATTCCACATCCATAATGGAATATATATGGAATGTAAGGGTTTTTCCACCATATGGGAGGTGTATCATTCTTAGATGATCCTGTATGTTGTTTATGAGATCTATGGGACTATTTTACGGCTACTACAATTTTATTTATGGATACTCTTTGGAGGTAGGCTGTGGAAAAAAATTATTTGGTGGTAATGAACTATGGAGTAGTGTAAGGAGGCTCTGACATAACAAGTTTTCAGGCAACTTATATAATAAGGGTATGTGTAACAAGGTTATTGGGCTATGGGAGAGCCTCACAGTTTAAGAATGGGGTACTTCGACGTGGTTCTTATGGATACATTATAGCATAAATATCCATATCTATGGGGTCCTTCTAAATAACATTGACCCTACTTTGGATAAGGTTTCTATGATGTGGTCCCTTTTTGTATTATATAATTCTCTATGCAAGGTAGTCTTTAATCATGTTCTTACGGACTTAATCATTGTGTTATATAAATTTATGTTCTGATAAATACTCATTGTCAATTAAAACACCACCTTATCCCACTTCCACATCTCAAACCATTTTCTCCATGAGTAATTCTTTCTAATAATTTGTAGCATATATAAATAGGTATTGATCATCTACTCAAAAAGAACAATATTTGGTCATCAATAGTCAGTTATACATAAATTTTGAAGAAGTTTCTCTCATTTTTATCTCATTTTACCCCCATTTCATTTTGACATAGAGTGGTCCTTGATCTTCATTTTTGTAATTGATTTTGGTTTTCAATTTATGGAGAGTATTCAGGGAATGATGTAATAGGAAGATAAATATTTCCTCATGGTAGACTTGATTAGATATATAGGTCATTGAATCATTCTCATGTCAATAGTGCTCATTCCTTTCATGTAGGTGAATCATTACATCTACATTTTTTTTCAATAAAAAGTGATCATGATTTAGTTACTTTTGGTGTTGGTGGAATTAATCAATTAATGGATAATACTGATTAATGATATTTTTATGTTTACCAATCACATGTTGTTACTTTAAACCATGGTAAATGCTTAAATCATGATTTTATATATATCTTAAATCTAATTTATTATTTTTACCATGTCAATTTATTCTGGATTTTTCCTGCTCCATTAATTGTAAAATGAAAAAGAAAGTAAATATATAATTTGTTTTGTTTGGATAATGAAAAATTAAAGAGGCATTTAGAAGGGTTATTTTTAATCTTTTAATATTAGGTTTCTCATATTTATTCAAAATTAATGTTTAATTTAATGTGGTATTACATGTGATAATATAAATTCAGGAAGAACTCGGTGTGGTAATTCTTGTTGATTAGATTATTCATTAAATTTATATTAAATTAAAATTCTTTTATTAATTGTTTTATGAAACTAGATTCATTATTAAGATAATATATTTAAAAGTTGATTTGGTTTTATATAAAATGACATAGGATACGCATAAATTGATGTTATGAAATTTTATTGGATAACGCATGATGAAAAAAATGAATTCTTGTTAGTGATTAGTAATTTGATTCACACTTAACTAATATTTATTATGGTTGGATATCTTGTGTTACGGTACATGAGATATTATTTCATGTCAAATATAAATTCCTTTCCTTAGTGCCTAGATTACTTATTTACTTTGTTTGATATTTCTTTCCGACAATGATTCTATGGTTTTGATATTTTCATTTTAATGTGATGGGTATTAATTATGTATGATGGGATATAAGTAGGAAGACCTTTGGATGTTGAATTAATTGATGTTTGTGGTGGTGAGATACATATATAAATGTCTGACTGTTTAGATGATGGAATTGAGTTGATGGGATGGTTTTATAGTGGGATTACCCATTATTATAAATTATATGTATGATTCTATTTTAGGAATCAATTTAATGGCATGATGACCAAATTTATTTTTTGTCTACATTCCATTACCCACTTCATGAGGTAGCTATATGTGTTTGTTTTCTTCTTATGGTTGTATACTATAATTTTCCCAATAGTAACATGAATTATGCATTAGAAATAATGTTTAATAAAAAATTTATGTGATGGAGTTGGGACTTGTTGGGATGGAAAAATAAATTTTTATTTTGATAGACTATGTACTTTTTCATTTTTTTCTCTACGACATGTACTTCTCTTGAGGATGATAATTTCCAGTTATATCAATGTTTAATGACAATTAATGAAATTTTATTTTTGAACAATGATAAATAATTATTAATGAATGAATGAATTATAGTTTAACTTTAAATATGAAATGAGGTATTTAATGAATCTATTTTTATTTCTTATATTCGTATAGGGAATCTTGTCTATATAAATAAAATATGGTTGTTTAGATGATGATAAATGAAGATTATATTAGAACTTGATTATTCCCCCTGTATAGTTGTGAGATGTATTATAAATTTTATGTTTAATGTTTTCAAACAATATCCCAAAATTTTTTCACGGAGAATAACACATAGGGAACACTGGGATGCTGTTTTCCCCAACAACTAGGATGGAGAATATTACTGATTGACTACCCATCTGGCCCAACTCTATTTATGTAGTACTGTTGTGTGATTATAAGAATAGATGTTACATTCCCATATATATTCATATCGGGATATATTGGCTTATAATAAATTAAAAAAAATATATCTATATATAAAGTACTCAAAGTATTATAATAAGAATGACTTGTACATGGTTTGATGGATTAAGGTACAATACTCGATGTATGAGTTATGATGGATTAATGAATAATTCACATTGTATGAAACATTTTATGCGACATGTGTTGGGTCTCAAAATAGACTAAAAAGTATATATATATATATATATTATCTAGTCTAATGATATAATGTATTGCACGGGGTACATGTTATGATATTTAGCCTACTTGTATTCAAACTAATTTAATGGGATGGATGAATCTGGACATGTGATATTAGGAAAGATGGGAAAACCATAGGGGGATGTGGTAACATGGTTCTATTATTGTTTTATTTTTATAAAATTTTCTCTTGAATTGGATAAATTTTGAGATTTTACACTAGTGAGGATGGAAAAAGAATATATATATTTAGGTGATGAGTTTTTTTCACTGTTTTTCACTTTGATTTTGGTTTATTTATTTGTCTTTTTATCAAAAAGCTCTATAATGGATCCTAATGTTTATAATTTTATACTAAACCCATATATATATTGATTATTTTTCATATTGGAATGATTGGTTTGGATATTGTGGTGGATATTACTAGCTAGTGGTTTTGTAGGATCTTTTTTCACTTCATAGTCACATTTTATTTATATTTTATGTACGTATATTTTTTCATTCTGTTTATTTAGTACTATATGAAATATATAATCACATGCTATAAATTATATTTTATAAAAATTTGTTTATTTATTAATTCGTCTTATCACTCTCTTATGCATGTTCTCTTATAGGGTAACACCTCCCATTTTTGTGTATGATATTACATCGGTGCAGGTCACCCACCTAGAGAATAATTAAAAAGGGACATGAGTAGTGACATCATCTTGTCTCATTATCATCCTAGTGGGTGTATTGTTTTCGGGGATGGGTGATGAGAAATAGTTAAGTATTTTTATATAGTTGTTTAATCTAATAGTTTTAATGAATATGTTGAACAATACTGATGACCTAGAAATACTATTTAATGGGAAGAATATATTTTATGTAAAAAATGTGATTTATGAAAAGGTAACACTTATTATCCCCCAAAATTCGAAATAATATTGTTTTTTTGAGATATTTAGACTATTTGTAATGTGAATGAGATAGTATATATGACATTGGAACTAATTACTGATTTAAGTACAATGCATTTTAGTTTATCCTTTATGAAGATTAAAATATTTTTAGATTTGTTGATGTTTCATTAAAATATATGATTTTATTCAAGTAATTAGGAGAGAATTATTTCATTTTATGTTTTTAGGTTTTTTAAGGTTATATGGTAATAATTCATTTACCATGTTTTAGGAGAATATATGATCACGGTATTCACAAATTGTTTATATGAAATTTAGAGAAACATTTTTTTAAGTTTGATTATTGTTAATATATTTTTCTAAATATGATGACGTTATATATATATATTTCTAGATCATGAATTTGTTAAGACATATTTTTGAAGGTTTTATGGTTAACTACTTATAGATTAGTTCATATTGAGTTATAATTACTTTTATTTTATATTAATAGGTTATCTATCATATATACTAACATGTGGTCATAATTTTGGTTGTGGTATATATCATGAGGTATTAAGAATTAATTTTATTTCTCTTATTGATATTATGATCTATTATAATTCTAATTTTTCAAATTTACCATGAATAATTATTCCTGAATATTAATTTCATAGATTTAGAGATGAAGTAGAAATTGATATAATCACAACAAATATATGAAATTATTCTTTTTATGTGGAGAAAAATAAACAAATTATATATTATATTAATGTACATCATGATAGTAAAAAAATCACTAAACCTTATGAAAATGATCCTGATGTAAAATTTTATCATTTTAGCATCGTTTATAAAAAATGAATTCACTTTTTTCCGATAACAGATTTATAGTTTTTGGTTTGTTATCATTATCTCGACCATATTCTTTATTAATCTCTATCAGACCATGTGGGTTAGTTCTCCACTCCATTCATTTACCACTAATTCTCTCCAATTTTTAAAACTAGTTTTTCATTATTCCATATGAATATATTATTTATGTTTTCTTTCTTGAGGATGCTTTATTAATGTAACACCACAATATTTTGTGAAATGTATTATTTTTATAAATTTATCTTTTTAATATTTAACATTTCATGAAACACCGAAAATAGTTTATTTATATTAAATATATATGTCATTCGTGAATTATATATAACAGAAAATTAATTGTTCACTAAATAGGACATAAATTTATGTTTTATCTACATTGACAACAAAAGTAAACTTACTATACATACAAGGCCCATTATTTACTACCATTTAAGGGTACATATATTTTAAAAATAAATTTTTGTAGTTTTATAAAATTTAATTCCAATATTAAAATACATTTTCTAAATAGGAATTTTAAAATTATATTATGTTTAATTTTTGTAATTTTTATGAGAAACATAATATTTTATGAATATTTTTAAAAATTTATTTTAGTTAAAAATATCCACTTCAATTAAATATATTATATGTTAAATTATATTTTGAATTGGTTTCAAATGTCAAAAATATTAGTTATACATGACCCAATTTAGGTCATTGGAATCATTATTATATTGAAATTAGAAAAAATTACTTATTGAACTTTTAAATGTTTAACATTAAAGACCCCCTTTCCCTCTATGTCTGATGGGTTTGCATGAAACATAATTTTCTCCCTTATGTGATTTTTAATTTTGACGAACAAAATTACACAGTTGAAATCAGTATAATATTTGTGGTCTAATATAATAATATTAATTTTTGACCAAAAATAATAGTGACAGTGATGAAAATTTCTCAGAGATATTAAGGTAATATTAAGCTTCATTACGGACTATAAAATAAATATAAGAACCAAAATGACCCGGACACTTATCCGATGTAAATATTCTAAAAATAATTCATTCAAATCGCTTAATGGTTTTAATTATATATGTTATTTTGATATTATTAAATGGATGTTACCCATATAAATGTTTAAGTAATTATAAACATTAAAATAGAACATTATTTACCATTAAAATATATAAAACATTGATATATGTACAAAACATCATATTTTTTTCCATACATATCCTTTTGAAATATAAATGGGTTATTTTTATTTATATAATTTATCAATAATTTTTATAAATCACTTTGTTTCTAAAAATTACTACAAACAAAAAATATAGTGATTAATTTGTTAATAATTAACTAAAAAAATGATACTATAAATGTTTGAAAGTGAAATAAATAGATTCAATTATTGGATATAATTTTCTTCTCAGATAAACTAATCATTTCACACAGCATTATTTAAAATATATTTTAATTTCTATATTGTTTTGAATTTTTAAAAATAATATTTTATAAACAATCTCAAAAGTGACATTAATGTTATTTTATAATAAATGATATTTTATTAATGAAATAAAATTAATAAAAATACAATATTATGTAAATTGTATTTTAAGTTTTAATAAATATTATATATGGTCAATTAATTGATCAAATTTATCTTTTATAATTAACATATTTACCCCTTTTATATGAAAACATATTTTACATGGTTAGTGTTTATGAAGTGTTTTTCACCTCAAATGCATTCGTTTTAAAATTACATTACAAAATGGAAGATATTTTTAACTTATAAATTATATATCATATTAATATTTCAGTTCTATTATTATTTTTAAAATATCTCACATTAGTTTTTCCAAAATGTTATAATTATATATTTTATAAAACTAGAGACTTTAATATAAACCAAAATGATAAAATTGAGGATTCATAGAAGTTAAGGAACCAAATTTTCAAAATACACACATTTTTTTATATTGGAGGTTTTTCTGGATGATTATTTTCCTTTAATACATTATTTTTTGCAATTTTTATTAATATTATATATGGTATCACTCCCATTAATCAAATCCTTTTCATATTTACAATAGTGTCACTCTCCTTCCACTATTAAAAAGAAATCGCTCCCTCTTTTCTTCAAAAATATCAATCCAATTATGATAAGAAAATATCATCCCAATACAAACCAAACATCCCATAAATTCCTCTAATAGACCTATAATTTTTCATAAATGTATTCAAGGTTGCCTTTTGTAAATAACAAAAAGATGTTTCCTAATTAATAGGTAGCTACTTCTCTCAAAATCCGTTTGTTTATTTTCATTCTCAACTATTACACTATCTTTGTTCAATTATTGTATAAAAAAATTTATATTCAATATAATTGGATGATTTTTTATAATGGTTTTTCTTACACATTCATACACCTTATTTTAATGGGTAACAAACATATTGTTTTTGTGTATGACATACTACTGCCTAATTAAATGTTTATTGTTAATGTTCCCTTACCTCATCTCATGGTGGAAATTCTAGGGGAAAAATTGATTATATTTTTTATATATTATATTTATTATGTTTTTATGGTTATTAAATATTTTTAAAACACATATCTTTATACTTTATAATTAGTGTAAATTTTATAATTTCGTTTAAGGATGTGTGGACCCAAACCCCCTCAAAGTGATGTGATTTGTTCACATACTACATGGAATGCATTAAGGATGGGTTTATTGAACTTATATGACATATATGATTTAATAATTCTAATTGAATAATATAATATATATATATATATATATATATCTAATTTACCTTTTTAATTCAATATGATAGTAAAAATGGAAATAACGTTCATTCGTACATACAACTCCCCATCACTACTGATGGTGTATTCAATTTAATGATTCTATATTCTATAGTTTATTATAATAAAAATATAATTAATATACAATATATATATGATGGTGTAAATTCTTTATATCCTGATATATGTTTAAGGACTAAATATATAAAAAATTTAGAAACAAACCACGAACCAAGTGGATATTAATCAAAGTGAGACCTTATTACTGAATTATTAATAATCAGGAAATATAAGGTCATAAATAAACCATAAATGGATTTAAATATTATTATATTCTTATTTAAATGGTTTATAATAAATTTTTATTTATTATATATGTGGTTTTAAGGAGTATATAGAGAGTCAAAACCCAAGGAAAAGGGATTTCAACTCACTTTTTTATTTCTGTGACATAGATTATTTATTCTCCACCCATTATTTTTGTGAGGTGTGTATACTAATCATGGATGTATTCAAATATTAGTTTAAATAAATTTGTGAGTATATAAATATAAATTAAATGATCTCTGTTTCATGGGGTTTATGTTTGAAGGGTTACCAAATCAGTTTTGCAGTTTTTTCTTGATTTGACATCATTGGGACTCATGTTTTGTTATGTACATAAATTCTCTTCGAGTCGTATATAATTACATTTTATATGTTATATAACAAATATTTTTATTTTTATTATATTTCCTTCTTCATTTGAATTATTTTTTTAAGATGAAGATTATGATATAATTTTATGATGTTATAAGAGTTTGTTGAAAAAATATGAGCTCATTACATGATTGTTTATATTTATGCTTTATTTGATGAAATCATATGATCCATAACCCAATAACAATCATAAATATTATTCTTTGCTAGTTATTCATAATATATACATGTATTGGAATCATTTTTTCACACTTTAGTAAATTAGATAGTTGTGAATGTTTTTAAGAAAGTCTTACATTATCCTTTCATTGTTAAAAAGTATTTGTTCTTTCAATACAAAGTTTTCTAAAAGGGGTTTCAAAAAATATTATACAATTCTACTATAATAATTGAAATAATTTTTCAAATTTTTTTTATTTACTAATATATTCAGATGATGATTATTTTTATTTTATGAACAACTTATTTTTCAAAACTTTTACTATGTAGATGTAAAGATTGTCTTATCTCATACTACATGTATGAATTTAACCTTTACCATTTATCAGATTCTTGTAATTCATGTTTAAAATGATAATTTTTAAAATGTTTTTTAAATAATTTTCTATAAAATTATTGTCAAACAAAATCAAGATTTTTGTATATGTTTTAAAATAATTTTTCAAGGAAATGGGTTTCAATATGATTTAAAAAATATTATTTAATATTTGTATGGAAATTTTATTCAAAACGTTTTCATGATTGTTTCATATATTTTTATGTAAAATAGATTTCAAATCATTTTATTTCTTTCATTATATATTTTCAATGTTATTTTCACTGAAATGGTTTTCAATGTTTTTTAAATCATTATTTATATGTCATTAATGTTATTTTAATAAAAAGGATTCATAAAATATATCAATATTTCTTTATATGTTTTCAATATTATTTTCAATGCAATGGTTTTCAAAAATTTATAAATAATTTATTTTACGTTTTCAAATAGATTTCAATTAAATTTTTATTAAAATATATTGATTTCTATTATATATATTTTTAAATAAAATTGTTTTCAAAATTTATTTCGTGTCTTATATATAATTTTACAGGGAATTTTATGATAAAATTATAATAAAATTTTTTTATGCTTATAAAAATATTTTTCAAATATGAGTGGATATTTTCATCAAGACATCTTTTTCAAATATATTTGAAAATTTATTCTATATTAGATTACACCCATTGATTTTAGTCCTGGATTTATCAGAAATAATCTAAATTTTTTATTCATATTAATTCTCTAAATGATTATGATTAATGTCATAGCCTTTATGAAACATGTTTCTCCTTCATGGGTTATATGTTTATGTATCCCATTTATTTTTAACAGGTTTTATTCTTAAAAAATATAATCTAATTTCACAGGTCACATGTTTATGAAATCTTTTTATTTTATTTTATGGGGTTTTCTTTTGATAAAATCGGAATGAAACCTTTATCTTTTCCATATTCTATGATATGATTAAATTTTTGAGATACGCATTTAATTTAATGGTTAAGATATTATTGTTTTATTGTTTTGTAGAAATTATATAGTTTATTTTGTTATCATATGGGTGGGACATGTATTTCCCTCTAATGCATTAGGTAATGATTTATATCTCCTTAGATTGACCAATATGTTATTGGGAATGAACCATTACTACTAAGATGGCCATGAGAGTGAAACACGACATCCAAAATAGTATGAGGATAGAACACATGCTATTATGATGGCCATGGGAGTGAACATTAACCATCAAGATGATATAGGGAGTGAACCCTTACTACCAATATGGTCTTGAATACAATTCATTTTCTTCTATTAAAATCATATTATGCTCATGTGTCTTCCATAATTCTATGTTTCCTCCTTATGTTAATCATTCATGGCTTATGAAATTTAATCCCTTAAGATTCTTTTCTTATGAACTGACATGCTTTATTCCAGGATTCATGGTTTTGATTTAATTATGTGGGGTATGATCTTTTATTTTGATGATTGTGTTCTCATAGAATTATTATCATGATTATTATTATGTATCTACCTTGTTTACCCGTACTGATCATTTGACTTCACCCTTTTCTATTCTTACTTATGAATGGTTATGAGGATAGGTATTTTTTCATGTATCTAAGAAGGGTGTTAGTCATGAAGAACCTAGTGGGAGATGATGTTTCTTATTTTTGTACCAGTGTTTCTGTTTCCATGATTTCAAAGGCACAATAATAGTATGGTCTTTGAGGGATTGATTGTAAAATGTTTAAAGTATTATAAAAAATTTATGTAATGTTAATATGTGAAAATCAAAGGTCTATATAGTTGGTATTAGAGAAATGGTTTATATAATCATGGATAATAGGATAAGAAAACATTAGTGAGATCACAAGATATATTTTGATGGATGTGTATAGGGATATATTTAAGGATTAGTATATGGATGAGTCACCGTTTAAGAAAATAACCTGGAGTTTTGGTAAATGATATAGTGAGTGGTATCCTAGAAATACAACCATCTCTAGATAATACATGTGGATGTAGATCTGGAATATATGTATCTCGAGGAAACAACTCTGATAATATTTACTAGGCATAAATTAGGGTAATCTATTACACAACAACATGATTTAATGAACACCTCGTTTGAAACTCCATATGGATATTCATGGGGAATTAGAACACACATTACTAACCATAATGACTGATTTAAATAGAGTATGACTATGAGGAACATTGGATAATCTGAAGGGTTCAATGATTAATAAAGTATGATCCATTATTTAGGCACCGTATAAATATTTTTTCATGAATATATTGTATCCTAATATGATAAATGATTCTCAAGATATGCCTTATGGTTGTATTAAATAGAGAAAAATTTATGGAACCTATTTTACATTTAATGTTTCATATGTGGAAATTATGGGAATCATGTGAATCGATTTCCAAAGTAGAAATATCATAAACCAAATCAGGGTGGTGGTATCTTTATTGGATATACATGTGATGATAATGAGAGCTAAAGCAATATTTGAAAATAATGTGATATTGTTATATTATTTTTTATACTAAACATAATAATAATTACTATATTTAATTTTGAGAAACATAAGATTAATTAAAATATGATATTCTAGGAAAGTGGTTTTAAAGAATAATTCGATGAATCCTACATAATTTTATAACAATATGGTTGGATTAGTAAAATATTTATGTTTTGGATTTTAAAGATTACATGACATGAATTATGAAATATATAAGTGTTGTTAGTATAATTTTTCATTAATGATGGAAAAGGATATGTTAAATGGTTGTGAAGACCTAGAAATATGATTTCATGGAAGGGATATATTTATTTAGGAATGATAACACTTAATTAATGACTTGTATTGATATAATTATGTTTGGAAAATTATATGATGGATATTAATAAGTAATTTTGATGGTACAAATTCCCCTTGAATGTATTATTAACAATGTCTTCTATGAAATCAAGGATGATGCTTACAAATTCACGGATTATAGAATATATACATGAATCATTAGAATAAGGATGAATTCATGATTTATAAAAGGATTTATGTATATTATGGTTTTTAATGGGTTTTAAGGGAATATAAAATTTGGGTATTCACATGTTTTTAATAATAAAACCTTGTTGTTCTTTGTGATATATGGGTGAAAAATGTTAGGATAATTTCATGTCATTCCTTCTACTATTTTTTATTTTAATATTTCAGAATGTTTATAAGGTTTACCATTTTTTGGAATATTGAAGTTAAATATAAGATGATGTTAGTAAGATTAAAGTGTTATATATCCTTATGAGGACTTATGCATATTGGATAGCCTATTCAAATACCATTTGATGATGATAATTAATGACAAATGGGATGTCATATCATGAATCTTATTATGTATTAGTACATCAGGAATTAAAAAGAAACATTTCATTTTAAAGAAATAGGTGAAGTGTATTAATGGACAATAATGGGTGATGGTTTCCTGAAATCATAAATATATATATTTTCATGAATATTTATCAACTTTAGGAAAAAGGATTGTGACGACAAAAATGTTGTCATAGTACATTCATTTCTAATGAATGAAATTGTTTATTAAATAATCTCATATTTATGATTTTGATTTTTAACTCTATCTTGATCATGTAATACACAACTCTCATCCAAGAAATGATAGTTAGAATTTCCTTCCATTTCTATGTATTCACTTTCATTTATATTCCCCTATGTGGAAACCATGTGCTACTAGGGGTAACTGTTATGGTTCTAACTTTCCCTTTGTAAATGATTTCTTGGTATTCATTATTTTGTTGTCGGATTCTATGAATGAAATTTTAAAATATTAAAAATTGGATAACCCAAATAAATTTCAGCAGACAAATTAATTTTAATTGGTGGTAGAATGTAACAGCCATTGATTTTGGGATATATTTTTTTCAAATTACTTTTTATTTTTGATATTTTTATTTCACACAACACTAAAATAGTTCATATTATATTAAGTAATTATTTATGGATTGTGATATATTCAAAATTATTTTAATCATGCAATACACATGACAAAATTTTAGGATTCTCTACAAGGAATAGAGTGGTTAGCTTATGTTACACCCAAAACTATGCTTTCACTTCCTCTTAATAGAGCACATATTTTAAAACTAAATTAAAAAAATTAAATAAATTTAATTTTCTGAATTAAAAATAAATTTTTAAATAATAATATAAAAATTATCTTAGATTTATTTTTTTAAATTTTAATAAAAAACATCATTTTTTGATAAATATTGAAGAATACTGTATTTTATTTAAAAAAAACTCTCTTAATTTAAATAATTATTATAGTTGAATTACATTTTCAATTAGTTAATAAATTCACAATAGATCAATTATAAATATATTAATCCAATGTATGTCATTTTAATCACTCTTATATTGAAATCAATTATAAACACTAATTGATCTTCTGAATGATTTACAACAAAACCCACTTTCTGGCCACAGCTACGAGATTAGAGTTAAACATATTTCTCTCACTTAGGTTATTTGAATTTTGAGATAACAAAAACAAATTTTTTTTATTAGTATGATATTGTTTTCTTATAAGATGAACATATTTCACCAACAATATTAGTGAAAGGGATTATAATTAATCCCAGTAATTAAGGTATCGTAAAGCGTAATTATAAAAAAAACCATAACCATAATAAACAAAATGACATGTAATGTTTCCCAAAAGGCAATGTATACTAATAATTCTACCATATTCTCTCTTGGTTTTTAATTTTATGGGTTTATTTGATATTTTTTAATGTATGTTCCCAATATAATATATAGGTAAGGAAAAAGACATAAAAGGTAACTTTCTATAACGTTAAAATTTTAAAACATGAATATATGTAAAGAACCTAATATTTTTAATTATTCATATTAAGTTTTTTAAAATGGTTATTTTTATCACAATAATTTATGCATATTTTTTTGAGATGATTTAGTTACTTAAAATTATTATGAAATGAAACATTGTTATTCTAAGGATAATAATTAACTAAAATAATATATACAATAAATGATAAAAATGATGTAAATTTATTGAATTAATATGTAAAATTTTATTTATAGATTATTAAAACATGGTAAACACAAATAAACTGAATATATTTTAATTATGATGTTGTTTTTATATTTAAAATTTATAATTTAAAAAACAATGTCAAAATACACCTTAATGTTAATTTACAATAAATGATATTTTATTAAATAATTAAAAATTAATAAACCTCCTATATTATTCCATGATACTTTTAAGTGTCAACAAATATTAAATATATCATATTAATTTACCATATTTTATTTTATGACGAAATAATTACCCATACATTGTAAAATCAATTTTTAGCACATCCCAGGTTTGTGGAGTATTTCTAAATATCACTTATAAATTTTTAAAATCAATTTATGAAACATAAGAGATATTATTTTTCAAAATATAAATCATATTAATAATTTAATATCTCTATATTTTTTAAAAAAAATATTAATTAACTTTAGTTGTAATTGTCAAATTACATAGTTTATAAAACAAGAGACTTTAATAAAAATAAATATGATAAAATTGGTTAATCTTATATGTTAAATAACCAAATTATTAAAATACACATGTATTTATGGGGTGTAGGTTTTTAATGACCATTATTACTCAATATGTTATGTTTCAGTTTTTAAGTCACATTCATTAATTTATATCACCCATTAATTAATACCTTTTTGGTATTTGAAAGAGTACAACTCCCTATCCACTATAAAAATGAAAAAAACTCTTCATCTTCATTACACATCTCAAATCACATGGGATAAAAAAAATTCTAATACAAATACAAAAATAACGAATATACACTAAGAATTCTCTCTTTAGGAATAAATTAATCCATGGAATCATTTTCGAACGAACCAAAAGGAGTTACCCGATTAAGAGGTAAAAATTTCTCTCGAGATCCTTTAATTCATTTTCATTACTGGTCCCATCGACTCTCCTTATTACATAAGTTTATAATAAATAATTATCCTCCATATACTAGGTAGTTATAATGCAAATGTATCCGAAAAAAATTACACACACCACTATCTAATGGGTAATGAACAAATTGTTTAGGTGTTCGATGAAGCACCTCCTCACAAAAATATGATTGTTCATTTTTCCTTACTACCTCTCATGGTAGACATCAAGATAGAAAATCTATTTATATATGTTTTATATTATATTTATTATATATCTATTCTTCTATAATCCTTTTATGAAAAATATATTTATTCATTCGCTTTTATGTTAATAAGATAATTTCGTTTGAGGAAGTATTTACTACCTCCCCCTCAAATGAATGTGATTAGTTCAAACACTAAATCAAATTTATTAAGCATGGGTTTAGTTAAATTATATGATATATATGATATAATAATGATAATTGATTAATTATATATAATATAATATATATTCACATATATCATGTAACATCCCATGTAAGTAAAGAGTTGTGGATTTTTATATCTATGTCTATTTATGAATTAGATATTGTTTTAGTGGATTAAATTGAGAATAAATCCAATCTTAAGCATAGAATACTCTAATATTTTTTTTAAAGATCATTTTTCTGCATTTTGATGGAAAACATTTTTAAAATCAAACTTTTGAAATTTTTATAAGATATATTTTTCAAAATAAAATTATTAATTATGATTGGGACATTGAAATTTACTTTGGATAAATTTTTGTTACTTTTATGAAAATGTTCATTTTTTTAGTGAATATTGAAAAATACTGCATTTTACTTGAAAACTGCTTTTTCATAAAATTTAATTATATAGATAGATTTTCCTTTTAGTTGGTTTTAAATTTTAATTAGAATATATTTTTACCATTTAATCCAATGTTTTTCATTGTAATTAATTTCACTATGGAATTGGGAATAAACAAGTGTCAAACTTTTGATAGATATTGTTTTTAAAAAACACTCTTTTTTTACAATGGGAATTATTTTTAAATTATTTACTGCAATTTCTATGTTTGGAATTTGATAAAATTGATTCTATATTTGGAATCAGAAGGTCCAAATTATTTAATTAAGAATCCTTAGTTTTTGGAAATTATGAATAGTTACGACGGTAATTATCTTTAATTATCGTGATTAATTAGTAATCGAGTAGTTAAGGGTAATAAAATAATATCATAATATTATAAAATGGCCCCAATAAGTGTCCTAATGCAATTTTTTGTGTCATGGAAGACCATGGGATGCCTTTTTCCAACTGTGGGACCCCATGGAATCACTTTTATGTGATAGTGACATTTTATCATTTTATTTTTTTAAAGAAAGGAATATATAACAAAAGTATGTAACACCTAAGTAAAACAATTATAATTTTTTCTAAATAATTGATCTCTTAGACTATAAATAATCATTGGAAATCCGCATATATTTCCTAAATCATGGAATATGTTAATAATTTTTAGACATTAAATAAATAAATTTATTTATGACACAATGATGATGTAGTGATTACCATATTAATCAACGATTTAAATAAAATGAAATTATAATGAAACTATAAGACTTACACTTGTCCAAAACCTGTTGGATGGGTGGATTTAGAACCCTTATCAACTTATCTTCGAAATATATCATCTTGGGACCTTTAAAATCCAAAAATCATTTTATAATAAAGTAACATATCACAATTTTCCAAGAGTTCCCCTCCTCCCTCTTATACAAGGCCACCACCTCTACCCCCTTACCCACACCTCTTAAGCCATTGGATTGACCAAACTATGATAATTTTATCTCTCCAAATCCCTGTATTCATCATAGAATCCTTACCCTAGGAATAAATCTCTTCAAGAAACCCTTTTGGTTCAAACCATAGTGAGTTACCCGATTTTAAGGTAATGTATTCTCTTATGTTCTTTTGTTTTATTTTGCTTCTCCAACCCCCTAAATTTTTTTTATTAAATTATTTTGAAACAAAACCAGTAACTTAAATATACTGGGATTTGTTTATGAGAATTATATTATTTACACTTACACACACTACCGTCTAATGGTTAAAGAACATATTGTTTCTGTGGGTGGCGGATTTTTGCCTCAGGAAACGATGATTGTTCAGCCTTCTTTTAACACCTCTCATGTTGGCTATTAAGATGTCACTATATTTATATATGATATATATTATGTCTATTTTTTTCTTATTCTTCTATATTTTTCATTTATGCCATACCTTTATGGTATCCATTATGGGTAAACGCGATAATTTCATTTTAGGAAGTGCGGACTACCGCCCCCTCAAAGCGATTTGATTTGTTAATACACTATGTGTGACATATAAAAGATGGAGTTAATGGTGTTACATAATATATAATATAAGAATTATAATATACCTTTATATCATTATGGTTTCATTCCATTAAATCGGAAATATAAATGAAAGTTGCATTCATGCATACGTATGGATTACTGTCTCCTTGAATGGTGCATTTCATTTCATACCTCTAAATGTTATGTAATATTATAAATTAATGTATATACTGAATATATATGATATATATTATATCTAACTCATGAATATAATTCATGATTTAATGGATATTTTTCCACATGAACATCTTGTAATTATAAGAAGTTTATTTTTGGCTCAAGTACCAAAGATCGACAAAACAACTGTTATTAACATAAATAATTATATAATGATTATAACATGTTAATAAGTGTTCTAAAAGGAATAATGATATTTAAAAAGTTTCTTAATCAAGTATAAATTATCTCTAGTTTATTATTCATATGATTATATAACGATCGAGTCAAGTCGGACATGAGGTAAGGGACTTCATATTAATCTCCTTTCATTGAGGCATATTATGTTTTATACACAAAAATATTTTATATGGTGTATAAACCCATTTGTATTTTACTTTTATTCAAAAGGAATATTTTTATATGAATAGTTTTACTAAACGACAAAAGGGAATGTTTCTTTCTTACGTATGTGGCGACAACGACTTCACCGCCGACGTGACCATTATTTGAGTTTCGGCTTCCTCTATAAGCCATAACTTTTTTTTAAATGAAAAATAAATACCATGTTTTCATTTTCTTTTATTTTGGTATTGAAAATGGTTTTGATAATTTTTTTATTATATCAATGTGTTTTTGATATCTTGTGATTGAAATGTGGAAATGTTACGTTTCATTTATGCATGTTAGTTGTGATAAGATTATGTAATTGTTCTTGGGAATTGTTTATGAAGACTGGCGGTTCCGTGATAAACTATGGGTGGATGATCCCAGGATAGCTTTCCAATTCATTGGGTAACACAAAGCGGTTAAACACTAAGGATTATCAGAAGAGATTTAGGGAATATATTGTAATGGGTATTCCAAACGTAACCATTATGGTTACTCCCTACGTAAGAATGTTATGAATGCCTCATGTTACCTTTATGTCTTATGTTTTCTATGAGTTATTCATAAATCTTATGATTTAATGAGGTATGTTAAAGTGCTTATTTTCTATGAATAAAGTATTATTTCATTGATTCTTATGTATACATGGAGTAATGTTTACTTTTCGTACTTCTATATCCCTTACTTAGCATTTTATGCTCATGCCATGTTTGTGAAATGTTTTTCACATGTCAAAGGAATGGTACACGATGTGATGATAGTGTCGAGGTAGTGTCAAGAAAGAATCCATGTTTTAGTTTAAACATGTTTCCTTTGATAAAAAAATAAATATTTTATTTGATGTAACCACCTTGTTTAAATTTGGAATGTAATGCATGAATCTTGATCTAATTCTATAAAACACTAAACCTGAAAAGATCCTCAATGATTATTCTTTAAGTACCTCAAGATTAAGTAATGTTTAATGTTGGGGCCTTATAGTTGGTATCAATGATATTTTTAGATAACTATATGAGTTAGAATTCTATTAAATTGTTATCCAAAAATATTTTTTTATGGTCAAATTGACATGATATAGCATTTGAAGATTACCATGTTGCTTAATCTAAGACATGTTTGTTCTGAATGGTTTTCCACAGAGGAAATAGGGAAGCAGTTATAAGAAAGCATATAGAAGGAAATGACCTTCCAAATCAGCATCCTAAGATGTTAAGAATTGGAACTGAACAGTTTGTTGGAGTAATGGTGCAGTTGACTCAATAAATAAATGGTGGTGGTATCCATGAACGATATCAGCCAGATCAACCATAGAGGAAAATGTCAGCAGTGGAACATTTCATGAGGAAACATCCCCCATAATTCAGAGGATCGTTTGACCCTGTGCTAGATGAAGGGTGGATTAATGAACTGGATAAGATTTTGGATATCATGGGGTGTTCAGACAATCAAAAGGTTAGTCTTGTTGTTTACCGTTTGGAGGGTGATGAGGATAAGTGGTGGTTGATGGTTAAAAATATCAGGGACGTTGATGATATTGATGCTCTTGACTGGGATGAATTCAAAGGTATGTTTCTTGAGAAATATTTTCCTAAGGCAGTTCGACTTAGGATAGAAAAATAATTCTTCGAATTGAGGCAAGAGAACGACTCAGTGGCTGCTTATGAAGAAAATTTTGCTCGATTGGAAAGGTATTCTCAAAATTTTATCGGAGACCTTGATAGTAAAATTAATCATTTTTTCTCAGGATTAAAGCCAAAATATTGAAGGGAATTAGCTTCTTGAGAGTTAAAAAGTTGTGAAAAGCTTTTTCAAGGTGCTAGGAAGGTGGAAATGGAGTTTGTCGATGATCAAGTGTTCTATAACAACCAACAGAAGAAGAGACTGAGGTAGCAGGAGAAAGGGAATAATCCTTAAAAAATGTTTGATGGTAAGAAGACTAAGTTTTCATTTTGTGATAAATGTGGTAAAAAGCATGCGGGGGAATGTCTTTTGAAATATGTAAAGTGATATCAATGTGGTAAGATGGGACATAAGGCTCATTATTTCACTAGAAAAGAGTAGGGTGATGGTATGACGAAATTTTATTTAAAGTTAGTGAAATGTTTCAAGTGCAATGAGATGGGTCATTATGAAAACGAGTGTTCTACAAAGAGCTCAAATGATGGGAAGTAGTTAGATTACAAGAACAAAGGTGTGGTGAAATCCTTTAAAACTAATTCAGAAGTTGTTGGGCCATCAAATGAAATGGTATCAGGCATAATGTTTGTTTTTTCATATTATGCCAATTTGTTGATTGATTGAGGGTCTACACATTCTTTCATCTCTGAAAATTTTTGTAGTAAATTGGGAATTCCCTCTCAATAAATGACTCCTGAACTTGTGGTAAAAACACCCGGGGAAGATGTTGAGGCAAAACAATTTATAATAAATTTCCTATCCTTATCTGTGGAATGAACCTACTTGCAAAACTTATTTTTTTACATCTAGAAGAGTTTGATGTTATCCTCGTTATGGAGTGGCTCTCTATTTACCATACTCAGATTGATTGTAGAGATAATGAATTTTCTTTTCAGAAAGACTTTTATTTTGCATACAAGAATGAACCCTTACATTTGATAACATCTCAAGAGGCTGAGAAACTTGTAAAAGATGGAAATGAATGTTACCTTGACCATGTTGATGAAAACAAATGAACCGATTAGATTAATGTTGTGCCAGTGGTAAATGAGTATCCTGATGTTTTTCCAGATGAGTTTCCTAGAATAATACCATATCAGGATGTTGAATTTACTATTGACTTAGTTCCTGATGTTAAAACAATTTCAAAACCCCCTTATTGAATGGCACAAATTGAACTTTTAGAGTTGAAGGAGAAATTGCAGGATTTATAGGGAAAGGTTTCATTTGACCTTTAATGTCACCATGGGGTTCTCCTGTCTTATTTTTTAAAAATAAAGATGGTTCAAGGATACTTTTCATTGATTATAGATCCTTGAAGAACATCACTGTTAAGAACAAATTTACTTTGGCTCATATCGATGATTTATTTGATCAGCTATTGGGAGCTCAATATTTTTCAATGATTAACTTGAGATCCGAGTAACATCAGTTGAAGGTAAAAGAAGTAGATGTTCCAAAGACCACGTTTCCTACAAGATATTGACATTATGAATTTGTATTTATGCTTTTTTGGCTAACCAATGCACCTGATATATTCATAGACCTTATGAATAGAATTTTTAATGATTTCTTGTCTAAGTTTGTCGTTGTTTTCATTGAATATATTTTGGTGTTTTCTAAAAGTAAAGATGAGCATGAATGTCATTTTAGGGTTATTCTCCAAACCATAAAAGAAAAGAAATTGTATGGTAAATTCAGAAAGTGTGAGTTCTGGTTGCAACAAATTTCTTTATTTGGTCACATTGTTTCTAAAGAGGGAATTATGGTTGATCCTACAAAAACAGAGGTTGTTGAAGAATGGCCAAGACCCGCAAATGTAACAGATATTTGTAGTTTTCTTGGTTTTGCAAGCAATTACCGAAGGTTTTTTAAAAAAATTAACCGTTATCTAGTCCAATGACTATGTTAACTCAAAAAGGTGTTAAGTTCATCTGGTCAAAAGAATGTGATAATTGTTTTCAGGAATTGAAAATATGATTGGTGAATATCCAGTTTTGGCAATACCATCCATGAATGGTGACGTTGTTATCTACAGTGATGCTTCATTGAAAGGACGTGGTTGCCTCCTAATGCAGAATGGCCAGGTAATTACTTATGCTTCACGTCAGTTGAAAACTCAGGAGATAAATTACCCTACACGTGATTTGGAAATAGTAGTTGTTGTTTTCGCTTTAAAAATTTGGAGGCATCATTTTTATGGAGTAAATTGTGGAATATATACCGATCAAAAAAGTATAAATTATAAAGTCACTCATAAATAATTAAACATGAGATAGAGGGGATGAATAGAATTAATCAAGGATTATGATTTTAAAATTCACTACCACCTAGGAAAAGAAAAAAAGTGGAAGATGCTTTGAGTCAAAAAAAGTAATGATTTATTAACAATGTTGTGTTTGGAGTGTGATTCTTTGGTTAAGGATTTGATGAATTTTGGCTTGGAAGTTGTTGGTGTAGGAAATTCTTCTATTTTGTTTTAGGTATCAGTGAACTCTTCTCTATCAGATAGAATTAAGCAAGTACAAAAGCAAGACACTAAGTTACAGAAAAAGGTAGAGCTGGTTTAGAAGGGTATGTTACCTAAACTAAACATTGATAATTAATGTGTTTTGAGATTTGGGAAGATATTGTGTGTGCCTTGTGATTCATAGTTGAAGAGAGAGTTGTTATGTGAAGCTCATAGTTCTACGTTTTCCATTCATCAAGGCAGTACTATGATGTATTTAGATCTTCGGGTGTATTACTGGTGGGATGGAATGAAAAGATATATTGGTGATTTTATTGTGAAGTGGTTGACTTGTCAACAGGTTCAAGTAGAGTGACAGTTACCGAAAGGGATGCTTCAGCCATTACTAGTGCCAGATTGTAAATGGGAAAATATATCCATGGACTTCGTTGTGGGGTTGTTGAAGACTCCATGATGTAATAATGAAATATGGGTTATTATTGATCGCTTGACTAAATCTGCTCATTTCCATGCTATACGAGATACCATTTCCTAAGATCAACATTCTAATTTTTATCTTATAGAGATAGTCTGGTTACATGGAGTTCCCCTCTCCATTGTATCTAATCGTGATCCCAGGTTTACTTCTAACTTTTGGGAAGGCCTTCAGAAGTCGTTGGGTACTGAATTAAATTTTAGTAAAAGTTTTCTTCCTCAATTAGATGGGAATTCAGTATGGAAAATTCATACATTGGAGGATATGCTATGTGCTTGTTATATGGATTATCAGGGATGTTGGGACCAACATTATTCTTTGGTGGTGTTTTCATAAAATAAAATTTTTCATTTTAGTAGTCAGATGGCACCATTTGAGGCATTATATGGGAAGCGGTGTCGAAATCCAGATTTTTGGGATAAAGTTGGTGAAAGGAAGTTGATGAGACTACAGTTGGTAGAAGAGTTGGTAGAAAAAGTTTGATACAGAAACACATGAGAACAGCTCAGAGCAGGCAGAAAAGATATGCAGACAACAGGAGGAAGGATATCTCTTTTGATGTAGGTGATCATGTCTTCCTCAAAGTTTCACCATAGAAATGTGTGATGCGATTTTGTAAGAACGAAATGTTGATTCCAAGGTTCATTGGACCATATAAAATTCTATAGAGTGATGGATCTGTTGCATACCGAGTGGATTTACCTCCGAGTTTATCTCAGGTACAAAATGTTATTCATGTTTCAATGTTAATGAAGTACATGCCAGATCCATCTCATGTTTTGAGTTTAGATGTAGTTCAACTGGGAGAGAATCTATCTTATGAGGAAAATCTGTCCATATTTTTGACCATAGTGAGCAAGTATTGTGGAATACGATGATTCATCATGTAAAGGTTTTGTGGGAAAACCACATAATTGGAGAGGCAACATGGGAATTTGAAAATTCAATGAGGGATAAATACCCACACTTATTCGATAAGTAAATAAATTGCTGGGACACAATTTTCTAAAGGGGGAAGGATGTAACATCCCATGTAAATAAAGAATTATGTATTTTCATATCTACTTATATTAATTAATTAGATAGTTTTTTAGAGTCTTAAAATGAGAATAAATCCAATCTTAAGCATATAATACTCTAATATTTTTTTAAAAGATCGTTTTACCACTTTTTGAATGCAACCCTTTTTTAAATAAAACTTTTTACAATTTTATAAACTCTATTTTTCAAAATAAACTTATAATTTAGGATTGGGACATTTAAATTTACTTTGGATAAATATTGGGTATTTTTTTGACAATGTTCATTTTTTTAATTAATAGAGAAAAATACTGCATTTTACTTCAAAACTGTTTTTTCATCAAATTGAATTATATAGATATATTTTCCATTCAATTGGTTTTAAAGATTAATTAGAATATATTTTAACCATTTAATCCAATTTTGGTCATTGTAATTAATTTCACTTTGGAATTTGGCATAAACAAGTGTCAATCTTTTGATAGATATTGTTTCTAAAAAGCCCGCTATTGGTTTTGACAAAAAAATTATTTTTAAATTACTTAATGCAATTTCTATATTTGGAATTTGGTAAAATCGATTCTTTATTTGGAATCAGAAGGCCCAAATTATTTAATTATGACTCTTGTTTTTTTGGAAATAATGAATAGTAACTATGGTAATTATCATTAATTATCGTGATTAATTAGTAATCGGGTAGTTAAGGTTAATAAAATAATATCATGATATTATAAAATGACCCCAACATGTGTCCTAATGCTATTGGTTGTGTCATGGCCGACCATGGAATGCCTTGTTCCAACTTAGGGACCCCATGGAATCACTTTTGTGTGATAGTGACATTTTATCATTTTATGTTTTTAAAGAAATGAAAATATAACAAAAGTATGTAACAACTAAGTAAAACAATTTTACTTTTGTCTAAATAAATGATCTCTTAGACTATAAATAGTCATTGGAATGATAAAAATAATTCCTATATCATGGTATTTTTTTAGAATTTTTAGACATTAAATAAATATATTTATTTATGACACCATGATTATGTTGTGATTACCTCATTAATAAACGATTTAAATAAAATGAAATGATAATGTAAAATATAAGACATACACTTGACAAAAACTTATTGTATGGGTGGATTTAGAACCCTTATCACCTTATCCTATAAATATTTCATTTTGGGACCTTTAAAATCTGAAAATCATTTTATAATAAAGTAACATTTCAAGACATTGCAAGAGTGCCCCTCCTCCCTCTTATAAAAGGCCCCCATCTCAACCCCACTTACCCACACCTATCAAGCCATTGGATCGACCAAACTTTGCCTATTTTATCTCTCCACATCCCTCAATTCATCATAGAAGCCTTACCTTAGGCAGAAATCTCTTCAAAAAAATCTTTTTGGTTCAATCCAATGGGAGTTACCCGATTTAAAGGTAATGTCTTCTCTTATATTCTTTTGTTTTATTTTCCTTCTCCAACCCCATAAACTCATTTTATTAAATTATTTTTTAACATCACCATTATCATAAATAAACTAGTATTTTTTTATGAGAATAATTTGATTTAAACATACACACACTCCCGTCTAATGGTTAATGAACATACTGTTTCTGTGGGTGGCTAATTACTGCCTCACGAAACGATGATTGTTCAATATTCTATTAACACCTCTCATGGTGTCCATTAAGATGTACCTATATTTATATATGATATATGTAATGTTTATTTTTTCCTTATACTTATGTATTTTTCATTTATGGCATACATTTATGGTTTCCATTATGGGTAAACACTATAATTTCATTTTAGGATGTGCGGACTACCGCCCCTCAAAGTGATTTGATTCGTTAATGCCATATGTTGGACATATAAAGGATGGATTTAATGGTATTACATATGATATCATACTGGAATTATAATATACCTTTATATCATTATTGTTTCATTCCATTAAATACGAAATGTAAATGAAAGTCGTGTTCATGCGTACGTATGGCTTACCGTCTCCATGAATGGTGCATTTCATTTCTTACCTCTAAATGTTGTGTAATATTATAAATTCATTTATATAGAGGATATATATGATATATATGATATCTACCTCATGATATAATTCTGGTTATAATGGATATTTTACCACATCAACAACTTGTAATTTTAAGAAGTTTATTTTTGGCTCAAGTACCAAAGATCGTCAAAACAACCGCTATTAACATAAATAATTACACAATGTTCATAACATGGTAATAAGTCATCTAAGAGGAATAATGAAATTGAGAAAGGTTCTTATGAAAGTAGAAATTAACCCTAGTATATTATTCAAGATATTAAAAAACGATCGATTCAAGTCAGACACGAGGTAAGGGACTTCGTCTCGATATCATTTCATTGAGGCATATTTTGTTTTATACACAACATTCAATTATATGGTGTTTAAACCCCTTTTACTTTTAATTTTATTCAAAATGTATCTTTTCATACGAAGCATTTTACTAAAAGTAAAAAGGGAATTTTTTTTTGTCTTGCGTATGAGGCGACAACGACTTATCCACCGCCATGACCGTTATTTGAGTTTCAGCTTCCTCTACAAGCCATAATTTTTTTAAATGAAAATTAAATACTATGTTTTACTTTTATTTTATTTTGGTATTGAAAATGGTTTTGATAATGTGTTTGTTATATCAATGTGTTATTGATATCTTGTGATTGAAATGTGGAAATTTTATGTTTCTTTTATGCATGTTTTATGTGATACGATTATGTTATGGTTCTTGGGAATTTTTTATGAATACGGGTTGTTCCAAGATAAACTAAGGGTGGGTGAGCCCTTGATAGCTCTCAAATGCATTGGGTAATGTAAAGGGGTTAAATGCTAAGGTTTCTCCGAAGAGATTTAGTCAATATACTATAATCACCTTGTTTAAATGTGGAATGTATTGCATGATTTTTTATCCAATTCTCTATAACTCTAAAAGTGAAAAGATCCTCAAGGTGTATTTTTGAAATCACTCAAGATTAAGTAATGCTTAAATCTGGGTCCTTATGTATCATTTATCTTATTTAAATCAATATGTTAATAAAAATGGAAACATCGTTCTTACTTACAACGTCTTATCGTCACTATTAATGATGTATTCCTTTTAATTATTCTATATTGTATAGATTATTATAATAATAATATACTATATATAAATTAAATTTTTATCATGGTTTACATTCTATAAAACATGATATAATTATAATTTCTAAATATATAATTAATTAACACACATGTGAAGAACACAGTTGATATTACCTAAAGTGAAACCTTCACATATGATTATTAACAAGAGGGTAATATAGGGTCAAAATAAAAATATATACTGTGTTATATTTAAGAATATGGTTGAGTAAAATATTTATAATAAATTTATATTTATTATATAGGTGCATGGAATTAGTGTGTCAATAGACAATAAAAAATGTAAGGGGAATTCATCCTACATTTTATTTTCATAAGATACATGCTTTATTCACCACCCATTCCTTATTTGTGCTATGTAAACTGACCATGGATTTATTAAATCATTCCTATACATGTGTTTATGAGTTTTTACATATCCATTCTATGATATTTATTTCATGGGGTTTATTTTTAAAATGTTAGAAAATTGGTAAAATAGTTTTGTCTCTATTTTCCTTCATTAATACTCGTGTCTTCTTATGAACCTAAAATGTTTATGTGTATATACAAAAATTATACATGTTATATCATTAATCTAATTATTTTCAGGTTATATTAATCATTATTTAATTACATTTTCTTACATAGATAGTATGATCCCATGTTACCATGTTAATAAAGTTTATTAAAACATTCTTATAACATTTAAAGATTGTTTATGATTATGCTTCCATCAACGAAATATTATGATCCATCTATCAAGAAATGTAATGAATTTTTTTATCCTATGTTTATTCATAATATATCCTTTTATCGGTACAATTTTACACAATTTCATATATAAAAACATTATGAAAGTTTTTTAGTAAGTCCCGGCTATACTCTCTCATTGATCAAAAATATGTGTTCCTTCAATAACATGTTTTCCAAAAATGTATTAGAAGAATATTCTACCATATTAAAATATTCATTGAAAGTAATTTTTTCCTTTTATTATTTTACCAATTACATGAATGAAATATTATTTCCATTTTCTGAAAAATGTATTTTTATAACATAGTACTGTGTAAAATGAATGTTCTTCTTTCCTCGTATGGTATGTATGGAATTACCCGTTCTCATTCATGTGAATAGTATTTCCCATGTTTAAAAAGATATTTATTAAGAACTATTAAAAATAACTTTTAAATAATTGTTTTCAAAAACACTTTCTGGATTTCATTTTGTGTTTTCATTTTATTTTTCATGGAAAATGTGTATCAAAATTTTTTCAATATGTATTTAATAATTTTTAAGTAAAATTGTTTCCAAAACGTTTCCAAGCATAATTCATAAGTTATTATGTAATTATTTTTTTGAAAATAGGTCAAAGAAATTTTTATCAATGTATTTTTCAATGAAATGGTTTCCAAAACATCTTCTAAGATTTATTTATTTGTTTTCAAATTAATTTTAAAAGAATTTTTTTTTAAAAATGTTTTTTCATGATTTAATTAGGTGCTTTAAATTTATTATTCAATTAAATGGTTTTCAAAAAATCAATATTTCTTTTACAATTTTCAATGTGTTTTATAATAAATATTTTAAATTTTTTTAAAATATTATTCTATAATTTTTATGGGAAAATGATTTCAAATATTTTTCAATTCTTATTTATTTGTTTTAAATGTATTTTATAATAAAAAAATATACAGGTTATCCTATGAATTTATGATCTATTGCAAATAAGAAAGTAAAATTTTCTTCAAGAAATATTTTTTGAAAGATATTTAAGAAATATAGTTCCAAATAATATGAGATATATTTATGTTACTCATGCCTTTCTAGAAAATTATATAATGGTTCCATTCGTATTATTTGTGGAATGGTTATGATTAATGTCATGGTATTTTTGAAACATGTGTCTATATCATGGGTAATATTATTATGAAACCAATTTATCATTGATGGGTTATATTTTTATAAAATCCATTAATATTATATAGGTTATATATTTTTAAATCCATTTCACTTTTACTAGTTATTATTTTGATGGAATTATTATGAAACCTGTATATTTTTTCATATGTTATGCTATGATTATAGGTTTATGATATATATTTAATTTCATGGTCTAGGATATTATTATTGTATTATTTTCTAGAAAGTTTATTTATGATTTAATTATAATTTAGGTGGGACCTATATCTCTCACCATTGCAATGGGTAAAGACTTATATTTCATGAGACAGACACATATCATCTTGGGAATGAACCTTGTCTACTAATATTTCAATGGGAGTGAACCATGTTGACCATGATGGTATGAAGAGTGAATTCATTCTCTTATAATGGAAATGGTAGTGAACCCTAACTAACAAAATGGTATGCAATGTAAACTCATACTACCAATATGGTCATGGAATCGATGTTTTTATCACTATAGAAATCATATTATGTTTTTATGTGTCTTCCGTAATTCCATTTTTTATTCCTTTGCTATTCTATCATGTCTTTTTATTTTATTTTTTATTGATTCATGCCTTATTAATAGCCAATAATTATTCCATGATTCATTTTTAATATCTTTGATATGTATAGTATGATCATATATTTTCATGATCTTGTTCTCATACCCTTATACTCATGATTATTCATAGATATCTCCCTTTCTTACCATTACTAAGTATATGAGCTCACCCCTTTTTATCTATCCCATTCCCATGATATTATTATATGTATTATTATTTATATCTCTAATAAGGGTACTAATTAAAAAGACTCTATTGGGTGATTATATAAATCATTTAGCTTCCAGTGTTTCTGTTTCTGTGTTTCCAAAGGCACTATACTAGTACGATCATTGTGAATATATTTTATAATGTTTTAAGTATTACCTAAAAGATATGTAATATTAATGTATGAAAATCATGGGTCACTATAATTAACTCCTTTTTCATACTGGGTTTTTTATAATGTAATTTTCAAATTGAAAACCCTTGATTGCTGAGTATAATTTAAAATTTAAATAAATCAATTTACTAATTTGGATGCAGGAGGAATCTTCCATCCGATGATTTTTTTAAATGAATGGTATAGAGTTTGATATATTAAACAACACATTAAAATGAGATTGAATTAACCAAAAATATTATAATTTATATATTTCTACCATAACATAGTTATTGAATTGGTAGGTATGTATATGAGTAATCTCATTATGAAATATTTATGGAAGTCTTACTCAATAATTTTTTTATTCATTCTTAGGGAATGACCGTTCAATTTTTTTAATTATCGTTTAATGATTCCAAAATAAGTTCCCATCAAACTTTTTTTTATTTACCTATCCTATAAAATACTATGTTTTATTATTAACACCTTTAGAAAAATAAATTTTCAAATAAAATTTAATTTTGAAGTAAACTTGTCATAATTTTCATTGAATGATATTTTAATAATTTTCTCTGAAGATTATTGTTTATATTATTGATGAAAAATATAGATTTCAATTCAAAAATAGCATTTTGGTTTGAATAATTTTCAATGTTCTATGTTTTTAAATTATTTGGAAAATATAATTTGACCTTTTATAGTATTAATAATCTTATTATGTTCATAGGGAATAGTCTACTATATATTTTAGTATAGAACTATTTTTTAATTAAAATGGATTTTTTCTGAAAAATAGTTTTCCATAGAATTATATGATTATATATTAAATTTATTTCTACCAATTCTATAAAATGATACACAAAATAAAGATTTAATATTTGGATTTATTAAGGAAAAAGTTTTAAAATAGGTAACTTTTATTTTGACATTTTGAATAGTAATAATAATAAATTTATTTTATCTTAGTAAGGATAAAATAAGTAATATAATGAAATATCATTAGCATAACAATTTATAAGATATATAACAATTACCATTATTTTATTTTATGATTATGGTTTTCCAATATAAATTTGATACTCCTATACATGGACACATGGTTTTATATTTCATTGAAAATGACCTTTAATATAATTTTTTTAAAAAAATATGGAAAATGTCACTCTCTTGACTTTAATATCTCAAAATATTTCACATAAGAATAAAAAGAGGATAATTTCAGTTATAAAATTTTATTTTTAAGATAAATTAGTTGTGTTTATGATAGTTATTTATTTATAGTTATTATTTAATGTATAATTAAATCGAATTATTATGCAATGTGGATAGAGTATTCATTCAACTAATCATAAAATAAGAAAAAAATTTCAAAAATATCCAATGTAACAAAAATTTTCTAATTTATTATGTTCCATGGGTTTTTCTTGAAACATGTGATAAATTAGGTATTTTTAGAAGGTCTTATTAAAATTCCATCTTTTTCATGGTTCCCATAGTGTCTAATTAAGTTATTAGATACAAAGTCGACATTAATGATATTTTATAGTAAATAATATCTTATGAAATAATTTAAAATTAATAAAAATCATATATTCAAAAAATTTATGGAAATGTTATTGAAAATATCATCCATGTCCCTTTTATGATGAATTTTTTCATTTATTATAACATTCAAAACCCTTTAATAATGAAATATTTGTTACCTTAGTTAAGGTAAATAATGAATAACGGAGGGGTAAAAGAAAAGGATATAACATAAATTGTAACAAAAACAAATATTAAATTATTTTCAAAATTTTATATTTATTTTAGACTATTTTTATTTGAATTAAGGGACATTTGAAAGAATTTTATTTAGAATTTGTTTTTTATATTATAATGTTTAATGAAATATCAAGTAAGTTATCACACTGCCATATAAAAGAACACCCATCATTTCTCTTCTTTAAACCACATTCATCCATATATATTTACCAAAAATGTAAAATAATCATCTAGATATAAATATCATTGTTATAGAGGCTTTGTTCTCCCCAAAAGATTATCATTTTAATTCTTTAGAGGCGATCCAAAAGAATAGATTCAACGAAGTTTTAATTTATTTAAACAATCTATAAGGACCCAACCTTAAAACATTACAAATTCCAGAGTTATTTCAAGAATACACATTGCGGATATTTTCAGGTTTAGAGTTTTAGATAATTGTGACATAACTTTTACATCTCAAAGATTACAAAGTAGACATGTCTACTCAGTTTCCATTTTTTCAGAAAATATATTCCTTTGAATAAAAGACTCATGTCTAGTTCCATGTTTTAGACATCATGACATTTCCTTGATCCCATCCTTGACCGTATTCCACTTTAAGTCCTATGGAAAACATTTCGAGAATATTGGATGAGCATAAGAAGCTCAGTAAGGGATATAAAGATACAGAAAGAAAAAATTATTCAATGTATACATAAGAATCAATGGGATCATACATTACTCTTAAAACATAAGCACATTAACATAACTCATTAAATCATAAGATTTATTCATAACTCAATAGAAATCATAAGACATAAAGGTAACTTGAGGCATTCATAACATTCTTAGGTAGGGAGCAACCCTCATGGCTATGTTTGGAATACCCATCATAGTATATTCCCTAAATATCTTCAGAAAAACCTTTTTATTTTACTCCTTCGGATTACCCAATGCATTAGAGAGCTATCTCGGACCCACCCCCCCTTAGTTTATCACAGAACCATCCATCTTCATAAACAATGCCCAAGAACCATAACATAATCGTATCATATAAAACATGCTTAATGGAAACATAAAATATTCACATTTCCATCACAAGATTTCAAAAACAAATTGATATAATAAAAATATATCAAAACCATTTTCATTAGCAAAATAAATGAAAATTAAATCATGGTATTTATTTTTCATTTAAAATAATTTATGGCCTGTAGAGGAAGCTGAAACTCAAATAATGGTCACGGCGGCGGAGAAGTCATTGTCGCCACATACGTAGGACAAAAACATTCCCTTTTTTCATTTAGTAAATTCTTCATATAAAAATATTCCTTTTGAATAAAATTAAAAGTCAAAGGGGTTTATACACCGTATAAAAGAAAGTTGTGTATAAAACAGAATATGCCTCAATGAAAGGAGATTGAGATGAAGTTCCTTACAAAGACGGTATCCTTAGATTAAGGATAAATCAATTATGTAATTATGTGTGACAAATATAAATACACACAATCTAAGTGGATATTAAGTGTAAAACAATCATGTGTCATTTACACATATTTATATCATGACATAATGAAATTGGTTAAAAAGGTTCCCTTTCAAAAATTCGACAGCCTAATGGCATCATATTAAAATTTATAAAATGAGTTGATGAGAGAGAAAATGGTATATCATCACTTGGAAATAAAATTTACATCAATAAGGATATATAAGATCATGTCCCAACATAATAAGATGTAAATTAAAAGACATAACAAAAAGAAGTCTTTTAAAAAGAGGACGGTGAAAGGTTCCCTTACCGATTTGTGTAACTTTAGAAACGTACACCCCATGAAAGAAGTACTATACAATGTTGATTTAAATACACTTAAATGAATTTATTTTACAAAAATATTAGAATAATGGGATTTACAAACACCACTCAATGGAGATAGTGACAAATATAGAATGAATCTCACAGGAATAAAAGTGAGATAGAACATCCTTACCTCGTTGTAACAAATAGAGTCGTATGACCAAAGGATAATAAAGAACCAAATGAATCATTGAATACCATGAATATAGTCATGATAATAAATATATCAAATTTCAGTACACAATACACCACATGCAATAAATAAGTGATGAATAATGGAAATCTCTCAGAACTAAAAGTTTGATACGAAATCCCTTACGATAATTCAACAACCTAACGACGCCACATAAAAATTCATAAAATGAATTGATGAGAGTAAGAGGGGGATTCTCATCATATGAAAATAAAAATTATAGTATGGTGAATATAAAATAACATCCTCCTACATAAGAACATGGAGCATAAACAAAATGACATAAAAGAGAGTACTTGAAAAGAAAGAGAGAGGTCAGATCCCTTACCACAAGTCAGAATTGTCTTGTTCGTTTCTTAATATTCTTGAATAATAAACATTGGTCAATTTAAATTCTCATAAGGATGTACTATAAAGATTATTATTCATTTCATATCACATATTATAATGTTATAATAATTAGTTAATTATGTGAGTTCATATCAGTCGTTTTTGTCGATGTTCGGTATATGGGTCAAAAATGAACTTGTTTGAAAAGATATGTCCATGTTGTTATAAGTAAACCATATCCAGAATTGTATTAATGATTTAAATATCATCTATATCCAGTATATATACATTTTATACTATTCCATAACATTGTAAATGCACCTTTTATGGAGACAGTAGGCCGTATGTACGCATGAATGCTAATTTCATTTCTTTGTCATATTAATGGAATTAAAAATAAATGAGATATATATATATTATAATTACAGAATTATATTCATAATTTATATGTAATATATAACATATATATCCATTATATATATGTACTTATAATAGTACATAACCATTGGATAGAAAAAATGAAATATACTGTTCATGGAGACGGTAAGTCGTACGTACGTATGAACGCTACTTTCATTTCTATTTCTAACATTAATGGAATGAAAAAATAATGATAAATAGTAATTTTATAATTATCGTATAATATCATATATTATATCATTAAACCCATCCTTTATACATCCCACATATGGAATTAACGATTCAAATTACTTTGAGGGGGCGGTAGTCCGCACTTCCTAAAATGAAATTATCATGTTTACCCGTTATGGAAACCATAATGGTATGGAATAAATGAAAAATAAATTATAATAAGTAAAACATAAAAAAATATCATATATAAATATAGTGACTTCTAAATTTCCACCATGACATTTTTAAACAAAATATTGAACAATCATCGTTTCATGATGCAGTAATTCACCCCCCACAGAAACATTATGTTCATTAACCATATATGGAGGTGTGTATAAGTGTAGATCGAATAATTCTCATAACAAAATCCATGTATATTTAATATACTGGTTTTTTTAAAAAATAATGGAATAAAAAGAGTTTATGGGTTGGAGAAGCAAAATAAAACAAAATAATATAAGAGAATAAATTACCTTCAAATCGGGTAACTTTTTTTGATTTGAGCCCAAATGCTTTATTGGAAAGACTTCTGCCAAAAGTGAGGTTTACAGAAGTAATATAGGGATGTGTAGAGACACTATGAGCAGAGGTTGGATGATCCAAGGTCTTGAGATGTGTGGGTAAGGGGTATAGGTGGGGGTTTTTTATAAGAGGGAGGAGGGGAACTCTTGGAATGTCCTGGAATGTTACTTTATTAGAAAATTTGTTTCCAATTTTAAAGGTCCCACAATGATATATTTATAGGATAAGGCAATAATTGTTCTAAATCCTCTTTTCCAATAGGTTTTAGACCAGTTTATGTCTTATATTTTACCTTATCTTTTCATTTTATTTAAATCGTTCATTAATGAGGTGATCACTACATCATCAAGGTTTCATAAATAAATTTATTTATTTTATGTATAAAAATAATAAAAAATACCATGATGTAGGAAATATTTTTATCCATCAAATGACTATTTATAGTCTAAGAGATAATTTATGTAGACAAAATTAAAATTGTATTACATAGGTGTTACATCCCATTGTTATATTTTCCTTTCTTTAAAAATAAGATGATAAAATATCACTATCACCAAAAAGTGTTTCAATGGGGTCCCTAATTTGACACATGGTATCCCACGATCGGCCATGACACAACCAATAGCATTAGGACACTTTTTGGGGTCATTTTATATTATTATGATATTATTTTATTAACCTAAACTACCCGATTACTAATTAATCACGATAATTAAAGACAATTACCGTTGTTACTAATCATAATGTCTAAAAACAAAAGAGTATTAATTACATAATTTGGACCTTGTGATTAAAAATATTGAATCCATTAGACCAAATTCCAAAAATATAAATTTTAGTAATTAATTTAAAAATTAATTCCCGTTGTCAAAACCAATGTTGGGTTTATAAGAAGTAAAATCTATGAAACGATTGATTTGTTATTACATCTAATTTAAATTTGAAATTACATCCAATGACCATAATTGTATTAAATGTTAAAAACATAATTAAATTAAACCTTAAAACCAATTAAGATGACAATTTAACTATATAAATAAATTGGATGAAAAGACAGTTTTGATTTAAAATGTAGTATTTTTTCCCTATTCATTAAAAATGAACATTTGTCAGAAAAATACCAAAAATTCACCCTAAGCTATATTTCACATTTAATATTAAAAAAATGATAACAATTTTAACAAATTCATAACATGAAAGTTTCATTTATTAATTTTATAATCAATTCCCGCTGTCAAAACAAAAAAGCGTGTTTTAAGAGACAATATCTATTAAAAGACTGACACTTATTTATGTCCAATTTCAAAGTGAAATTAATTAAAATGACCACCATTGGATTAAATGGTAAAAATATATTTTAATTACACTTTAAAATCAATTAAAAAGATAATCTATCAATACAAATAAATTACATTAAAAAAAGTTTTTGAATTAAAATAAAGCATTTTTCACTAAAAATGATCTTTATTGGAAAATTACAAAAAATCACACCAAGTAATTTATTTTGTCTTGATTCTAAAAAAGGATTTTATTTTCTCTAATATAACATATAAAAGTGAAAAGAAGTATTTAAAAATGGTTCTATATCAAATGGTGGTTAATCAACCTTTTAAAGTATATTAGAATATTTATTCATAAAATTGGATTCATTTGCATTTTAGGCCTCTAACATTTATTGGATAAATGTAAAAATATTTAACAAACATATATAATCACTTTTTAGTTAGATCTGTTCATTCCCTCCATTACATCGGCTACGATTTTACTACCATTTACAGTAATATTATTATATTATTAGTGTGCATCGTAAGATTTCAAAGAAACTCGTTGTTGCATATTGGGTACACCATCGAACATATCTTCCCCTTTAAAATAATATTAATATATTATTCAAAAATATTAATAAAAATTAAAATTTAATATTATATATTAACCTGGGATGTTACATCCTTCCCCCCTTTTGGGAATTGCGTCCTTATAATTTTAAAATTTGGCATGGAAAGTTCACTGAATGCCCCACATCAGAAAAAGAGTCTGCAAAACCATAACTTTAAAAGAAAGAAAGAGAAGTTCAAATGTCACTAGTTTTAACCCATACAAGGATTCCATGTAGGAAAAAATTGATATGGAAGTAAAAAAAGGGTCATGTTCTAATGGAGAGTGATAGAAAACATGTTTAGGAGAAAGGTATCCACCAAAAAATCACAAACTTGTGATGGGTTAAACGGTATTTGATTCCCCAGTAGGAAAAGTTAACAGAATTTTTTTTTGTTTTAAGTTACTTTTCATTGAGTAATTTATTTATCATCTTAACTAAATCATAATGAAACATTCTTACTTGTCATGTATACTTTCATCTCTTACTAGATTTCTTACATAAACTCATATTTTCTACAAAAGATGAGTAATAGGATGACTTGGTTACACTAAGAGCACTGTAATCAACTTCTATAAAATCACTGAATCCACCAAAGATTACTATATATTTCCCATGTCTTTAGACAAAAACTAATACCAAAAAGTTTAGAACAAGATTAGATAATCCCCCAAAAGGATAATCCTTTATGAAAATAATATCTTTTCTCAATCTCCAAATTTTTTGAACAAAACCCAAAGTTCAATAAAGACCATTTTATAATCAATTTTCCATAAAATTCTTCAAATTAAACCAAAATAGGATTGAAACCCAACTCTATGAAGGATTTAATCACATATTCTTCCAAGTTAAATCATTACATTTATCTCCAAATAACATTAGTTACTCTTAAAGTCTCATACTGAAAAGTAATTAACCTAATCACATATCCTCCATGATAGGTTAATCATTTCCATATATAACCCAAAATCAACTTATTCTTCATTCATAAAATCATTTCACTAAAAATAATAAGTCTTACTATCTAGGAAATTCATATAGATTAGTGGTAAGTGATAAATACCAGTTGCACTTTGGTTGTGGGTTCAATTCTCGTGGCTTCGTCTGACGCGACGGGATGTCACACGGTCTGCGTGTTGTCGCTTTTAAAAAACTATATAATTCTTAAAACATTCCCCAAAAAGAGATAAAATATTCAAAAATAACCATAACATTATTTAACCAGATGTTTATCTCATGCCTTTCATTTTCAATCATAACATATAGTAACCCATAATTACCTCAAAATTAAGGATCATATAAACCCAAATGGTTACCTTTATAATTATTACTTGAACATCCACATCGAGTTGGTTCTCTCGTACATGGTGAATTAAAGAACTCACCAAGGTTCATGTGGTTGATAATGACTCCTGATATTTGTTTTATAATAACCATGAGAATTCTCATTGAATCCCCCATTTTATCTAGTCTCTTAATCAGAGAACCACCATAGTTTCCTTTAAACCCATTGTCACTTTGGATCCGGCTGGATCCATCCATTTACTAAAACAGAAAATGTATGTGTGAGAATATCATTAAAATCATCATATAATATTTTATGAGGAGGGTAAATAAAAAGATACAATTATTCATATTATCTTAAACTCATTCACTTTATCAAAAAGAAATCTTTGACTATTTCTGAAATCCTAACCATTATGGTAATGTCACTTCTGCTTAAAGAATACCCTAACCTCTAAAGTTATCTAAACAGACCTTTGATACAAACTATATGGACCCAGCCTTAAAACATTACATAATATTGAGTTATTTTGTGAATAAACATTGAAGATCTTTTTAGGTTTATAGTTTTAGAGAATTAGGACATAAATATTAAACCTCAAAGATTACCAAGTAGACACATCTACTCAGTTTCCAATTTTTTCATAAAATATAAACTCTTGAACAAAAGATTCATATCTAGTTCAATGTTTTAGAAACCGTGACATTTTCTTGATCCCATCCTTGACCGTATTCCACTTTAATTCCTGTGGAAAATATTTCCAAAACTTGGGATGAGCATAAGAAGCTCAGTAAGGGATATAAACATACGGAAATAAAACATTTTTCCATGTATACATAAGAATAAATGGGATCATACATCGCTCATAAAATATAAGAAATTTAACATACCACATGAAATCATAAGATTTATGCACACTCAATATAAATCATAAGACATAAAGGTAACATGAGGCATTTATAACATTCTTATGTAGGGAGCAACCCTCATGGTTACGTTCGGAATACCCATCATAGAATATTTCCTAAATCTATTTAGAGAAACCATATCGTTTAACTCTTTTGCATAACCCAATGCATTGGAGAGCTTTCTCGGGCTCACGGGCCATTAGTTTATCATGGAACTACCCATATTCATAAACAATTCCCAAGAACCATGACATAATAATATCATATAAAACATGCATAAAAGAAAAATAACTTTTCCAAATTTCAATCACAATATATCAAAAACACATTGATATAATCAAAACATTATCAAAACCATTTTCAATACCAAAATAAATGAAAATTAGAATATGGTATTTATTTTTCATTTAAAAAAGTAATGTCTTGTAAAGGAAGCCTAAACTGAAATAATGGTCATGGAGGCGGAGAAGTCATTGTCGGTGCATATGTATGACAAAAACATTCCCATTATTCGCTTAGTAAAACTCTTCATATAAAAAGATTCCATTTGAATAAAGGTCAAATTCAAAGGGGCTTATACACCGTATAAAATAAAGTTGTGTAAAAAATAAAATATGCCTCAATGAAAGTAGATAGAGATGAAGTCCCTTACAAAGACAATATCTTTATATTAAGGATAAAACAATTATATAATTATGTGTGAAAAATAATAATAAACACAATATAAGTTTATATTAAGTTTAAAACAATCAGGGGTCATTAATACATTTTAATATAATGACATAATCAATATGTAGAGGTTTACCCCAATGAATTGAAATTGGGATAAGAAGTTCCCTTACAAAAATTCAACGGCCTAATGGCATCATGTTAAAATTCAAAAAATGAGTTGATGATGGAGAAAATGGTATCTCATCACTTGGACATAAAATTTACATCATTAAGGATATAGAAGAACATATCCCAGTATAATAAGAAATAAATTATAAGATATAACAAAAAGAAGACTTTTAAAAAGAGGAGGGTGAAAGGTTCCCTTACCGAATTGGGTAACTTTCGAAATGTACACCCCATGAAAGAACGACCATAAAATGCTGATATAAATACCCATAAATAAAATAATTTTACATAATGAGTATAATAATGGGCAGTTAATACACCACTCAAAGTAGATAGTGTCAAATATAGCACGAATCTCATGGGAATAATAGTGAGATAAAAACCCCTTAGCTCATTGTAATAAATCGAGTCGTATGACTAAAAGAAAATAAGCACCAAATGAATAATAGAATACCATGAATAGAATCATGATAATATATATCAAATGGAAGTAAAAAATACACCACATTAAATAAATAAGTGGTGAACAATGGAAATCTCATAGAATTAAAAGTGAGATAAGAAATCTCTTATAAAAATTCGGCTGCCTAACAGTGCCACGTTAAAATTCTTAAAATGAATTGATTAGTGTATGAGGGGGTCTCCCATCCTATTAAAATAAAAATTACAGTATGTTGAATATAAAATAACATCCTCCAACATAATAACATGGAGCATAAATGAAATGACATAAAAGTGAGTACTTGAAAAGAAAGAGAGAGGTCAGATCCCTTACCTCAAGTCTGAATTGTCTTGTTTGATTCCTTATATTCTGAAATGATATACTTTTGAAAATTTAAAATTTCTCAAGGACCTCTTTTAATGCTTATTATTAAACTCATATTACATATTATAATTTTATAATAATTAGTTAATTATGTGAGTTCATATCAGATGTTTTTGTCGATGTTCAGTATATGAATCAAAAATGAACTTATTTGAAATTAACTGTCCATTTAGTTATAATTAAACCATCTCTAGAATGGTATTAATGATTTAAATATCATATATATCCAGTATATGTCCATTTTATACTATTCCATAACATTTGAAATGCACCGTTCATGGAGACGGTAGGTCGTACATATGCATGAATGCTACTTTCGTTTCTTTGTCATATTAATGGAATTAAAACTAAATGAGAGAGATATATATATATTATAATTACAGAAATATATTCATCACTATATGTAATATATATCATATATAACCATTTTATATATGTACTTATAATTGTACATAACATTTGGAGATAATAAATGAAATGTACCATTCATGGAGATGGTAAGTCGTACATACGCATGAACACTACTTTCATTTCTATTTCAAACTTTAATGGAATGAAAACATAATGATAAATAGGTATATATTAATTAAAGTATAAAATCATATATAATATCATTAACTCCATCCTTTATACATCCCACATATGGCATTAACGATTCAAAACACTTTGAGGGTGCGGTAATCCGCACTTCCAAAAAGAAAATTATAACGTTGACCCATTATGGAAACCATAAAGGTATGGAATAAATGAAAAATAAAAAATCATAATGAAAACATAAAAATAATATATATATAATATATAAATATAGTGACATCTTAATGGCCACCATGAGAGGTGGAAAAAGAATATTGAACAATCATCATTTCGTGAGGTAGTAATTCGCCACCCACAGAAACACTATGTTCATTAACCATTAGATGGAGGTGTGTATAAGTGTAGCTCAAATTAGTCACATAAAAAAATCCTAGTATATTTAAGATACTAGTGTTGTTACAAAATAAATGAATAAAAAGTGTTTAGGGGGATGGAGAAGCAAAATAAAACAAAAGAACATAAGAGAAGACAATACCATCAATTCAGGTTACTCTTTTTGATTTGAGCCCAAAGGCTTCCATGGAAAGACTTCTGCCAAAAGTGAGGCTTCTAGGAGTAATATATGGATGTGGAGAGACAATATGAGCAGAGTATGGATGAGAAAAGAGCTTGAGAGGTTTGGGTAAGGGGGTAGAGGTGGGGGCCTTTTATAAGAGGGAGGAGGGGCACTCTTGGAAAGTCTGGGAATGTTGCATTATTATAAATTGATTTTCAAATTTTAAAGGACCCACAATGATATATATAGAGGATAAGGTGATAAGGGTTCGAAATAAACCCATACAATAAGTTTTAGACAAGTTTAAGTCTTAGATTTTACCTTATCTTTTCATTTTATTTAAATTATTCATTAATGAGGTAATCACTGCATCAACAAGGTGTAATAAATAAATCTATTTATTTAAAGTATAAAAATTATAAAAAAATACGATGATGTTGGAAATCTCTTTAGAATTCCAATGACTATTTATAGTCTAATATATAATTTATTTATACAAAATTAAAATTGTTTTACTTAGGTATTGCATACCTTTGTTATATTTTCTTTTCATTAAAAATGAAATGATAAAATGTTACTATCACCCAAAAGTGATTCCATGGGGTCCCTATGTTGGAAAAAGGCATCCTATGGTCAGCCATTACAAAAAAAATAGCATTAGGACACATTATGGGGTTACTTTATGTTATTATGATAAAATTTTATTACCCTTAACTACCCGATTACTAAGTAATCACGATAATTAAAGATAATTACGGTTATTACTATTCATAATGTCCAAAAACACAAGCGTATTAGTTACATAATTTGGACCTTTTGATTACAAATATGGAATCAATTCTACCAAATTCCAAACACAGAAATAGAAGTAATTAATTTAAAAAATAATTCTCGTTGTCAAAACCAAAGACGGGTTTTTAAGAAGCAAAATCATTCAAAAGATTGCTTTTTTACATCTAATTAAAAAGTGAAATTACATACAATGACCAAAATTGTATTAACTGGAAAAATAATAATTAAATTACACATTAAAACCAATTTTAATGGAAATATAACTGTATAAATAAATTGGATGAAAAGGCAGTTTTGAATTAAAATGCAGTATTTTTTCACTATTCATTAAAAATGTACATTTGTTAGAAAAATACCAAAAATTTCCCCCAATATATATTTGATATTCCAAATTCAAAAATGATATCAATTTTACCAAATTAAAAACATATAAGTTTCATTAATTAATTTTATAATCAATTCCCGCTGTCAAAACAAATAGCCTGTTTTAAGAAACAATATCTTTTAAAAGATTGACACTTGTTTATGTCTAGTTTCAAAGTGAAATTAATTAAAATGACAACCATTGGATTAAAAGGTAAAAATATATTTTAATTACACTTTAAAACCAACTAAAAAGATAATATAACAATATAAATAAATTGGATTAAATGGTGGTTTTGAATAAAAATACAGCTTCTTTCACTAAAAATGATCTTTATCGGAAAATAAATTTTGAGGTCTTGATTCTAAAGAAGGATTTTATTTTTTCAAATATAACCTATAAAAGTGACAAAAATTAGATTTAAAAATGGTTCTCCATCAAAAGGCGGTTAATCATCCTTTTAAAGAATATTATAATATTTATTCGTTAAATTGGATTCATTTTCATTTTAGGCCTCTAATGTTTATTGGATAAATGTAAAAATATTTAACAAACATATATAATCACTTTTTAGTTTGTTCTTTTCATTCCATCCATTTAATCGGCTATGAGTTTAACACCATTTACAATAATATTATTATATTATTAGTGTGCATCATATGATTTCAATGAAACTCATTGTTGCGTATTGAGTATTCCATCAAACATAGCAACCCCTATAAAGTAATATTAATATTTTATTCAAAAATATTAATAAATATGAAAATGTAATATTATTTATTTACTAGAGATGTTACATCCTTCCCCCCATTTTAGAATTGCATCCTTGCAATTTTAAAATTGGGCTTGGAAACTTCATTGAAAGCCCCCCATTGGAAAAAGAGTCTGCAAAACTATCACTTTAAAAGAATGAAAGAGAAGTAAAATGGTCACCCCAGTTAACCCATACTAGGATTCCATGTAGGAAAACATGTATATTGAAGGACACAATAATGGGTCATGTTCTGATGTAGAGTGATAGAAAACATGTTTAGGAGAATGTTAACCACCAGAAAATCACAAACTTGTGATTGGTTAAATAGTATTTGAATCCCCAGTAGGAAAAGTTAACAGAGAACATTTTTTATTTTTGTTACTTTTCATTGAGTAATTTATTTATGATCCTAACTAAATAATAAGGAAACAAAATTACTTGTCATGTAGACTTTCATCTCTTGCTATATTTCTTACACAAAATCATATTTTCTCCAAAAGACGAGTATTTATGATGACTTGTTCACACTAAGAGTGATATAATAAATTGCTAGAGAATCACCTAATCCACAAAGGAGAACTATATATTTCCCATGTATTTGAACCAAAACCAAAACCAAAAAGGTTAGTAAAATATCAGATAATCCCCAAAAAGGATAATCCTTTATAAAAAGAAAATCTTTTCTTAATCTCCAAAATTTGTCCAACAGAACCCAAAGTTCAACATAGACCATTTGATAAACAATTTCCCATAAAATTCTTCATAGTAAACCAAACTATGATTGAAATCCAAATCTCTGAAGGATTTAATCACATAGTCTTCCAAGTTAAATCATAACATTTATCTCCAAATAACATTAGTTACTCTTAAATTCTCATACTAAAAAGTAATTAACCTAATCACATATCCTCCATGATAGGTTAATCATTTCCATAGATAACCCAAAATCAACATATTCTTGATTCATAAAATAATTTAACCTCAAGTTTATCTCATGACTTTCATTTTCCATCATAACATATAGTAACCCATAATTACCTCAAAAGTAAGGATCATATAAACCCTAATGGTTACCTTTATAATTATTACATGAACTTCCACATCGGTTTTGTTCTCTCGTACATGATGCATTAGAGAACTCACCATGGTTCAAGTGGTTGATCATGACTCTTGATAGTTGGTTTAGAAAAACACAAGATTTATCATTGAATCTCCCATTTCATCCAGTCTCTTAATCAGAGAACCACCACAGTTTCCTTTAAATCCATTGTCACTTTGGTTCCTGCTAGATCCATCCATTTACTAAAAGCAAAAATGTCAGTGTGTGTATATCAATAAAATCATCATATAATATTCTATGAGGAGGATAAATACAAAGATAAAATTATTCAAATTATCTTAAACTCATTCACTTTATCAAAAAAAATCAATGACTATTTCTGAAATCCTAACGATTATGGTAATGTCACTTATGCTTAAAGAATACACTAACCTATAAAGTTATATAAACTGCCCATTGATACCAACTATAATGACCCGACCTTAAAAAATAAAATAATCTTGAGTTATTTCAAGAATTCACATAGAGGATATTTTCAGGTTTATAGTTTTAGAGAATTAGGACACAAATATTACATCTCAAAGATTACAATGTACACACATCTACTTAGTTTCAATTTTTTTTCACAAAATATAAAATCTTGAACAAAATATTCATTTATAGTTCTATGATTTAGACATCATGAAATTTTTTTGATCCCATCCTTGACCGTATTCTACATTAATTCATGTGGAAAACATTTCAAAAACATGGGATGAGCAAAAGAAGCTCATTAAGGGATATAAAAATATTGAAAGAAAACAATATTCCATGTATACATAAGAATCAATGGGACCATACTTTACTCATATAACATATGCACTTTTACATACCTCATCAAATCATAAGATTTATGCATAACTAAATAGAAATCATAAGATATAAAGGTAACTTGAGGCATTCATAACATTCTTACGTATGGGGAAACTATCATGGTTTCTTTTGGAATACCCATCATAGTATATTACATAAATCTCTTAGGAGAAACCTTAGTGTTAAACTACTTCACGTTACCTAATGAATTGGAGAGCTATCTTGGGCTAACCTGCCCATATTTTATCACGTAACCACCAGTCATCATAAACAATGGCCAAGAACCATAACATAATCATATCACCAAAAACATGCATAAAGGAAACATATCATTTCCACATTTCAATCACAAGATATCAAAAACACATTGATATAATAAAAACATAATGAAAAACAATTTCAATACCAAAATAAAAGAAATTTTAAACATGGTATTTATTTTTCATTAAAAAAAGTTATGGATTGTAGAGGAAGCTGAAACTCAAATAATGGTCACGGTGGAAGGGAAGTCATTGTCGCCACATATATAAGACAAAAACATTCCCTTTTGTCGTTTAGTAAAATGCTTCGTATAAAAAGATTCATTTTGAATAAATGTAAATGTCAAAGGGGTTTATACACCATATAAAATAAAGTTGTGTATAAAACAGAATATTCCTCAATGAAAGGAGATTGAGATGAAGTCCTTTACAAAGACAGTATCCATATATTAAGGTTAAATTGATTATGTAATTATGTGTGACAAATATAAATACACAAAATATAAGTAGATATTATGTGTAAAACTGTAAGGACCCAACATTAGTAATGAACCACTGAGAGGGGGTGTGAATCAGTGGTACCCCTTTTTGTTCTTTTATGTTCCCTTAATGTTGAGAACAAACTTTGTCTCCTGTTAAAGATATAATTTCTTGCTGAGAAACAAACAAGCACACATCCAAAGGAACACAACAATTTACAAGGATAACTATTCAATAAGAATAACTACGTCCTTGGTATGGTTGGAAACAATCCAGCACCATACAATCCACTAAGAAAACAATCTTTGGATTAAAATGAGAAGGATATACCCTTACACTCGTGAATCACTATGAAACAATCACTCCAGTGCGTGTGCACCCTCTTAGCACAATATGGAAATGTCTCTTTTCTTGTAACAATTTATGTTACCTGCACTTCCTTTCAAATACACAATTGTAAGAAAGTTCAGCAAAAATCTTCAATTCCTTACCCAAAAGAAAGGAAAGGACTCCTTGGACTAGAGATAGATCAATTAAAGAAAGAACATCCCATTCTGAATCTTCACTCTGATGTTTCCCAATCCGATTCTTCAATCCGATTCTTCCTCAGTCTGAGAAACTCAATACGGTGACAGCCAATACTGATTCCCCATTCCGAATCTCCACTCCGAATTCTTCACTCTGAATTCATCACTCCGAACATTCTTCTTCACTCTGATTCTTCAATCCGAGTCTTCCTCAGTCTGAGAAACTCAATACGGTGACATCCAATACTGATTCCCCATTCTGAATCTCTACTCCGAATTCTTCAATCATAGAAACTCATTACGGTGTCAACCAGTATCAAATTCTCATTACGATTGAAACTGCAATGAAACTATGTCTACCAAACACTTCATCCTATCTCTAGATTACCAGGGCTTCTCTTTCTACATTTTCATCACACACTTACATAGCACCTGGATCTCCTTTTATAGGTGCACCAAATTATGCTTAAGCGGGAAACCAAAAAAATTCCTGATCACTCAAATTCACCCAAATCTTAATTTCTCTTGAAATCTCGGAGTAATTAAGACTTTTCAATGATTCTAGAATCTTCTAGAATCTTCTTCCCCTTCACATTATTTAGTGATTTGGCCTTTTCTAGATCAAACCAAGTTTCTCGGTATCACATTCTCGGATTCTCTCTTCTTGATTCTCCATCATTACTTTCTCGGATCAACTCTTCTTGAGTCTTTAGAATCACGTCATCTCTTGGCATCACACTTCATTACTTCTTGGTATGTCTTCTCATTACGACGTCACCAATTCTTGGCATGACTCCGCACTTCTGGCTACGAACTGTAGGTTTAGGAAGTCGACTATGAACTTCTCGTAATGAACTTCTTCTTCAGCAAGTCGACTCCAAAATTCATGCAATGATCTTCTTATTCAGCAAGTCGACTATGAACTTCTCTCAACGATCTTCTTCTTCAGCAAGTCGACTCTAAAATTTTTTTAGGAAGTAGACTCCGCAAGTTCTGTTCATGAAGTAGACTCCGTCAATCTGGTCAGGAAGTAGACTCTGCCCTTCTGGTTCCCGTAATGGCTCTTCTAGATTCTCGGTATGACCTCACCACCCATCCTTTTCTTGCATCATGAGTACTTGCATATACTCACAAATAAGAGTTTTAAAATAGCAAATCATCGTCACAATAAATGTCTCCACATCTCCTATCAGCCATCTTTCAAGAATATGCAACATCCTGATTCCAAACTTCTCATTTTCCAGACTTCGAATTCAAGACTAGAATTTTTCGAAAACGAGGTTCTGAATGTTCAATATTCATGGTTTCAAACTTCTCAATCTCCAGACATTGAATTCCAGACTATGAATTCTTCGAAAACCAGGTTCTGAATGTTCAATATTCCTGGTTCAGAACTTCAAACTTCCAGCTTCCAAATTCTTAGAAATTCAAGTTGTCTTTCCCTTATGAAAACTTCCTCAAGATCATCAAATGACAATCCATGCAAACAATCTCTTCCTTCAGCTTGTCCTAACAATCTCCCCCTTTGAATTTTGTAGCCAACCATGTTTTCATAAATCACCAAACTTTGTATCCTCAAGAAATGGATTACTAATAAAAAATTCTAAGCTTATATGAGCTAACTCATTGTAGGAAACAAGAATCATTGATAGAAAAAACATGATGTCTATAGGATGTGGAAAAAAACAACTTCAACTTCATACATCTAGTAAACAACTTCATGTTCTTTCCTACAACCACTCCATCAAACAGTTAGAATAGTTCACATTCACACACAATGTTGAGTTCACAACTTACTCACGTCTCTCTATTTAATCAAATAGATCTATGATACACACAACTTCTCCCCCTTGACAAAAAAATCCAATGGTAATAAGGGAGAGGGGACAGATCATCATACCTTAGACTTGAAGAGAAAGAGATTGGACACCCATGTTCAACCTCAATCTGGAGAATGATTCCCTCTGTAAGGATTTTTTGAAAATATCAGTGACTTGTTTAGCAGATGAATCATATTCAAGTTTCAGTTCAATCTTTTCCACATGCTCTTTGAGGAAATTATATTTGTCGTCAATATTCTTCAATCGTGAATGTTGGACAAGATCATTGGTATGATTAATTGTGCTTTGTTTATCATATCCCAAGAGCAAGGGTTGCTTTACTTCAACTGACAAATCTTCCAACTGAGTCTTCATCCAGATATGTTGAGTGGCGGACATGGTGGTAGCAACATATTCAGCTTCAGATGTACTATGTGTTACATAATTTTGCTTCTCTGAGTGCCAGCCAACATTTTCCTATAAAGAAGACTCCACTCGATGTGGATCTTCTATCATCAACATTTCATGCCCAATATGCATCTGAATAGCCAAATAAATCAATGTTATTTGAGCCATTATACTTGATTCCTAATTCTATTGTTCCTTTTATGTATATGAGAATTCTTTTTCCAGCAACAAGATGTGATTCTTTAGGAGCACTCTGAATTCTTACATATAATGTAACAGCAAAAACAATATCTGTTCTTGATGCAGTCAGGTATAACAAACATCTAATCGGCTTTCGATATTATTTCCGATTAACTTCTTTTTCTTTATCATCTTTTCTTAGCTTTGTTCTCACTAAGATATGAGTTGATACAGGTTTTGAGTTTTCCATCCCAAACTTCTTAAGAAGTTCCTTAGCTTACTTTTATTGGGAGAGAAAAATGAATTCTTTCTGTTGCAAAATTTGTAACCTAAGAAATTATCTCATTTCAGCCAACATAGACATCACAAAGACATTCTTCATTTCATTCTTATAAATTTCACATCTCCTTTCATCATTTCCAACAAAAATAATGTCATCAACATAGACAATCACAATGAGAGAAATATATTGACTTTCCTTGATGTATAGATTACTATCAACTCTTCTTTTCATGAAGTTTATCTCTTCTAAGCAAGTATCTAGTTTGGAGTACCCTGATCTTGGAGATTTCTTTAGTCCATACAAGGATTTCTTCAACCTGCACACATAAATTTCATTCTTCCCAACAAAAAATCCTCATGGTTGCTCAATATAAACTTCTTCTTTGATATCACCATTAAGAAATGTGGATTTAACATCCATTTGAAAGATTTTGTATCCTCATTGTGCAATAATAGAAAAATAGATTTGGATAGTTTCTAAACTATCCACCAGAGAAAAAGTTTCTTCAAAATCAATTCCTTCAATCTGTTAGTATCCTTTGGAAACCAATCTTGCTCTATTACTGATAACGTCACCTTCTTCATTTAGTTTGTTCTGGAAGACCCATATGGTGCCCATAATGTTATTAATTTCAGGCTTGGGTACAAGTTCACATGTTTCATTCTTTTCAATATGATCTAATTCTTCATTCTTGGATTGAACCCATTATGGATGCTCAAAATCATCTTTAACATCATTTGGTTCCACTTTGGAATACAAGGAAGTATGTGATATAGAATTACTTGTTCTTCTTGATTGAACCATGTGATGCTGATCACAAAAAATATTCTAAGATTGCACTTGTTTCATCAGCCTTGGATATGTTTTTTTTTGTGCCTTCCTCATCACTTGATATGGCTGAATCTGATTTTTCATCTTGATTATGATTACAATTCATTGTATCCTTATCAAAATTGTTAAATTCATCTTGCTCATCTTCCTTCTCTGTCTGGACATGCTTATCTTTTCTCAGAGTTTCAATGACTTTTACATCATCTACTTCCACAATTATTCCTGTTTCTTTTTTAGAGAATCTATAACCTCTTCATTCTGGTGTAAATCCATGAAAAATTCCGTCTTCTCCTTTCTGCTCGAATTTTCCACTGCTTCCACCATTCTTTTTTAAAATGCTTGGGCTCCCAAAAACATTAGCATGCTTCATAATTTGACTAATTCTATAGAAAAGTTCATATGGAGTTTTGTTTTATTGAGGCCTATAGAAACATCGATTATGAATATAAACAGATGCACTTGTAGCTTGCCTCGAAAAGTGATGAGTAAGGCCATGTTCAAGCAACATGGTTCTTCCCATTTCTACAAAGCTTCTTTTCTTCCTTTCAGTAAACCCATTTTGTTGAGGTGTATATTGTGCACTATATTCATATTGAATCCCATTCTTCTCAAGATAGTTTTCAAATTCTTCACTTCTATACTCACCACCATTATCTATTCTCAACTTCTTCACAGATTACTCACATTCTTTCTCAACTTTCCTTCTAAAGCTTTTCAACATTTTCACGATGTCTGACTTGTGCTTCATAAACATAACACGTGTAATTCAAGTAAAATCATCAATGGAAGTGATGAAGTACTTGTCTTTATTTTTTTTATTGTTTTCTCATTGGCCCAAATATATCAGAATGTATTAGATCAAGGGGTTGTTTAGAACAAATGTCAACATTATTATACACAACACTTGTAATATTTCCTTTCTGATAGGTAGTGAAACACCAATCTCTTCTTCTTGGAAAATCTGGAATATCTCGAACACTATACCTTTAAGATAACTTGCTCATATTTCTCTAGCACATGTACCCAAGTATTCTGTACCACAACTGATTTTCTTCCACTATGCTCTTGTAAAAAGAGTTGTTTGAATTTCCAACTTGAAACGGATTTCCTTTATTTCGTTGTCCTCTTGTAACAAACTCCCCATATTCTTTACTTTTCACAACAAATCCATCTTTCTTGAAGATAACTTTGTTACCCTCATCACAAAATTGTGATACACTTAGAAAGTTGTGCTTTAGTCCCTAAAAATACATAGTTTTCTTGGACTTTAATTTTTCCTTCCCAATGATGGCTGATCCAAAACCTTAGATTTTTAGAGATTCATCATTGCAAAATGTCACAGTGCCATATTTAAACTTTTTCTCATTCTTAAAAAACTTCAATTATCTTTTCATATGTGAATAACACCCACTATAAAGTATCCAATGTCATTATTCCTTTGTAACTTTTAGAGCAGTTTCAACAAAACTAGATTTTCCTTCTTTCACTTCTTTCTTCTCCTTCAGATTTTGAGAATTAAAAACTTTTTGTTGGGCAGGTAACAGCACAAGACATCCTTTTGCAATATGTCTAGGTTGTTCACACCATTAGAAAATAGTCTTCATATGTTGAAACCTATTTCCTATCTTGACTTCATTCTTCTCACTTTTCTTCAAGAACACCTTTTCACTCTTCTTCCATTGAGGAGATTGACTCCCCCTAAATCTCTGCCTTTCATAACCAATGGGGTTGGGGTATTAATGTTGATTGAACCAACACATATTTTCTGTATGCCCAAATCCACCACAATACCAACAGTACCCATAGAAGGAGTACATTCCTCTAAAGATTTTGTTCTGTTACTTCTTTGTTGCTCTTTCTTCAGCCCCACCAACCATTCTCTTGTTAGCAAGATTGCTCTGTTGGAATTCGGCCTTCTATGATTTTGGTTGTTTTTCACCAATGTTAGACTAATATTTCCTTGAAACTTCAGAGTTTCTAGTATTGTTGGTCTTGACCACATATGAAACTTTCTCATCTTTCTTCTTTATAGAAACTACTTTATCCTTCTGTTGAATTTTCTCAAAATGTGCTTATTGAGAGCCTTCACCAACACCAGTAGTTGAGTTCTGAAAACAAATGTTTTTTTATTCAACTTCTGAGACCTTCTTTTGAACGAGCTCTAATTCTTCCTCTTTTTCCATCAACTTTACTCTCATGTGCTCAATTTTATTTTTCTCATCTTCAAGAGACTTCTTCAAGTCTTCATGCTCTTTCTCATTTTCTTCTTTGTCATTGGATTGATTGGATGTTGTGGGACATTCATCTTCCAACATTTTGTTAAGATTTTTCAGCCTTCTGATATTTCTTAAACATTCCTTCAATTATTCATTCAGGTGCATCTCAAGCTGTGTTTCTTCTTCTTCCGAGATGCTGCTTATGAAATCTTCATCATTCAATGTTGTAATGAATGTATTTCACACACCATGCTCAACTAATTTTTCAGATTCAGAATCACTTTCTTCATCTTCTTCATTTACGAATAGAAAACTTTTTCTCTTGGATTTGAAGAACTTATTTTCCCTACATGGCTTTCCTTTACCACCCTACTTCATCCATAACTTTCTTGGATTTCATTGTTCTTCATCACTGTCTTCTTCATTCTCCCTTTGAGGATAGTTAGCTTCAAAGTAGCCAATGCCAACACATTCAAAACATTTCATGGGAAGTTTTCCCTTGTATTTACCTATGCCTCTTTTAACATTTTTTGAAAACAAAGATAAAATATCATTAAGATTTGTACATACCTCACTTTCAGAGTCAGTGTCACCACCATCTTCTTAAATCAAGATCTTCTTAGAGTTTTCCTTCTTCATGGCTTCGAAGGATAATTCTATATCGAAATTTTCCTTGGTCTTCATAGCCTTTTCCCTTCTCATCTCATAAGTAATGAGTGTGCTATGAAAATCATCAAGAGATAGAGTATCTGAGTCTCTATCTTCTAATGAAGATACCATCACATCAAATTTATCAAGAAGAATCCTCAAGACCTCTTCCACCACAATAGAGTCTTTCAGCTCTTCTTCAAGACATCTGATGGTACTAACAATATCATATACCCTGGTGAAGAAATCCCCAACAGATTCATGCTCTCCTATCTTCAAGTCTTTATACTTCAATCTCTAGATTTGGAGTTTTGCCTTTTTGACTTTTGTATTGACTTCACATATGATTTTTAGTTTGTGCCATATACCTTTGGTTGTGGCCACTCCTTTTACTCTCAGGAATTCACTTTCATAAAGAGAATACAATATAGAATTGTTGGATCTTCCATCATTCTCAAGAAACTTCTTGTCAAAAAGTGTGAGTGGAACATTGTCTTCAATGGGGGGAAACCCAACTGTTGCAACTTAAAGAACATCAAAACAAATAAACATGAGATATTGTATCTTTCTATCCTTCCAGATTTGAATTTTTTTCCCATCGAATACCAGAATGCCTTTACTTTTTACACAATTCAGATTCTCCATCAGCCAGGAAAACAAAGGCAACCTCGCTATGGTACCACTTGAAAGGACCCAACTGGAGTAATGAACCACTGAGAGGGGGGTGAATCATTGGTACCCCTTTTTCTTCTTTTAGGTTCCCTTATTGTGGAGAACAACCTTTGTCTCATGTTAAAGATATAATTCCCTGCTGAGAAATAAACAAGCACACATCCAAACGAACACATCAATTTACAAGGTTTACTTTTCAATAAGAATAGCTACGTCCTTGGTATGGTTGGAAAAAATCGAGCACCATACAATCCACTAAGAAAAAAATCCTTTGATTACAACGTTTAGGATATACCCTTACACTCGTGAAGCACTGTGAAACAATCACTCCAGTGTGTGTGCACCCTCTTAGAACAATAGGGTAATGTCTCTTTTATTGTAATAGCTTATGTTACCTGCACTTCATTTCAAATACAAAAGTGTATGCATGTTCAACACAAATCTTCATTTCTGTACCTAGAAGAAAGGCAAGGACTCCTTGGACTATAGATAGATCAATTACAGTCCGAACTTCCCATTCTGAATCACTACTCCAAATTTTCCAAATATGAATTTTCAATCCGAGTCTTTCTCATTCTGAGAAACTCAATACGGTGACATCCAGTACTTATTCCCCATTCTGAATCTCCAATTCGAATTCTTCACTCTGAATTATTCACTCCCAACTTTCTTCTTCACTCTGATTCTTCAATCTGAGTCTTCCTCAGTCTGAGAAACTCAATATGGTGACAGCCTATACTGATTCCCAATTCCAAATCTCCACTGCGAATTCTTTAATCAGAGAAACTCAATATGATGTCAACAAGTATCAAATTCCTGTTACGATTGAAACTGTAATGAAAATCTGTTGACTAAAAAATTCTTCCTCTCACTAGATTACCATAGCCTCTCTCTCTACTTTTTAATCACACACTTACTTGTCACCTAGATCTCTTTTTATAGGTTCTCCAATGTATGCTTAGGCGGGAAACCAAAAAATTTCCCACTCACATAAATTCACCCAAATCTTAATTTTTATTGAAATTTGGAGTAATTAAGACTTTTTCAACGCTTCTAGAATCTCCTAGAATCTTCTTCCCCTTCACTTGATTTAGAGATTTGGCCATTTCCGGATCCGACCATGTTTCTTGGTGTCACATTCTCAGATTCACCCTTCTTGATTCTTGACATTACATTCTTAGATCCACTCTTCTTGATCCATTAGCATCACTTCAACTCTCAGCATGACTCTTCATTACTTCTCAATATAGCTTCTCATTACGACTTCACCAATTCTCAGCTTGACTCCACACTTCTAGCTATGAAAATCAAGTTCAAGAGGTCGACTATGAACTTCATCACTCCGAACTTCTAACTCAACAAGTCAACTCTGAACTTCTCACAACAAACTTCTTCTTTAGCAAATCGACTTCGAACTTCTCGCAATGATATTCTTCTTCAACAAGTCGACTACGAACTTCTCGCAAAATAATCTTCTTCAAGAAGTTGACTCTGAACTTTTGATCAGGATGTAGACTCCCCAAGTTTTGTTCATGAAGTAGACTCCACAAATCTGGTCAAGAAGTAAACTCTACACTTCTGGTTCTCGTAAAGGCTCTTCCAGATTCTCGGTATGACCTCACCACCCATATTTTTCATGCATCATGATTACTATAATATAATCACAAATTAGAGTTAGAAAACAGAAATCATTGTCACAATAAATGTCACCACATCTCATATTAGCCAGCTTTCATGAATATGTAAAATCCTGGTTCCAAACATCTCAATTTCCAGACTTCGAATTCAAGAATCTGAATTCTTCAAAAAACAGGTTGTGAATATTCAATATTCTTAGTTCCAAACTTCTCAATATCTTGACATCGAATTCCAGACTCCGAATTCTTCAAATACCATGTTCTGAATATTCAATATTCTTGGTTCCGAACTTCAAACTTCCAACTTCCGAATTCTTAGAAAATCATGGTGTCATTCTGTTATGAAAACTTCCTCAATATCAACAAAAGACAATCCATGAAAACCATCTCTTCCTTCAGTTTGGTCCTAACAAAAACAATCATGGGTCATTCACACATATTCATATCCTGGCATAATCAAGAAGTATAGGTTTATCCCAAATAATTGATATTGGTATAAGAAGTACCCTTACTAAAATTTGACAGCCTAAGGGTGTCACATTAAAATTCATAAAATGAGTTGTTGAGGGAGAAAATGCTATCTCATCAATTGGACATAAAATTTACATCAATAAGGATATAGAAGAACATATCCTATTATAATAAGATGTAAATGAAAAGACATAACCAAAATATGTCCTTTAAAAAGAGGAGGGTGAAAGGTTCCCTTACTGATTTGGGTAACTTTCAAAACGTACACCCCATGAAAGAAGGACCATACAATGTTGATGTAAATACCCATAAATGAAAGTATTTTACACAAAGAGTAGAATAATGGGCATTACATACAACACTCAAAGGATATATCGACAAATATAGCATTAATCTCATGGGAATAAAAGTGCGATAAAAACCCCTTACATCGTTGTAATAAATCGAGTCGTATGACCAAATGATAATAAGCACCGAATGAATCACAGAATAACATGAATATAATCATGATAATATATATCAAATGGTAGTACACAATACACCACATGCAATAAATAAGTGGTGAACAATGGAAATCTCACATAATTAAATGTGAGATAAGAAATCCTTTACAAAAATATGGCAGCCTAACGGCGCCACTTAAAAATAGATAAAATGAATTGATGAGAGTAAGAGGGGGTATCTCATCATATGAAAATAAAAATTAATGTATGGTGATTATAAAATAACATCCTCCAAGATATGAAAATGGAGAAAAAAATAAATGACATAAAAGAGAGTACTTGAAAAGAAAGAGAGAGGTCAGATCCCTAATCTCATGTCTGACATGTCTTTTTCGTTTCTTTATATTCCTGAATAATAATCTTTGGAAAATTTTCATTTTCTTAAGTAACTCCTTTAAATTTTATTATTCATCTCATATCACATATTATAATGTTATAATAATTATTTAATTATATGAGTTCTTATCAGACGTTTTTGTTGATGTTCGGTATATGAGTCAAAAATGAACTTTTTTGAAAAGAATTGTTCAGGTAGTTATAAGTAAACCATTTCCAGAATAGTATTAATGATTAAAATATCATATATATCCATTATATATCTATTTTATACTATTACATAACATTTTAAATGCACCGTTCATGGAGACGGTAAGCCGTACATACTCATGAACGCTACATTCATTTCTTTTTCATATTAATGCAATTAAAACTAAATGAGAGATATACATATTATAATTTCAGAATGATATTCATAATTTAGATTTAATATATATTATATATATCTATTATATATATTTACTTATAATAGTACATAACATTTGGAGATAAGAAATGAAATGCACCCTTCATGGAGACGGTAAGCCGTACGTACGCATGAACGCTACTTTTATTTCTATTTAATACTTTAATTGAATGAAAACATAATGATACATAGGTATATTATAATTAAAGTATAATATAATATATAATATCATTAAATCCATCCTTTATACATCCCACATATGGAATTAACGATTCAAATCACTTTGAGGGGGCGGTATTCCGCACTTCATAAAATGAAAGTATCACGTTTACCCATTATGGAAACCATAAAGGTATGGAATAAATGAAAAATATAGAATCATAATGAAAATATAAACATAATATATATATATCATATATAAATATATTGACATATTAATGGCCACCATGAGATTTTTTAAAACAAGATTGAACAATCTTCGTTCCGTGAGGCAGTAATTCGCCACCCACAGAAACACTGTGTTATGTACCCATTAGAAGAAGGTGTTTATAAGTGTAGCTTGAATCCTTCTCATAAAAACATCCTAGTATATTTAAAATAATTTTTTTGTAACAAAATAAAGGAATAAGAATATTTTAGGTGGTTGGAGAAGCAAAATAAAACAAAAGAACATAAGAGAAGACATTACCTTCAAATTAGGTAACACATTTTGATTTGAGACCAAAGGCTTCCTTGGAACGACTTCTGCCCAAAGTGAGGCTTCTAGGAGTAATGGAGGGATGTGGAGAGACAATATGGGTAGATTTTGGTTGATCCAAGGGCTTGAGAGGTGTGGTTAAGGGGGTAGAGGTGAGGGCCTTTTATAAGAGGGAGGAGGGGCTCTCTTTGAAAGTTTTGGAATGTTACTTTATTATAAAATGAGTTTCAGATTTTAAAGGTCCCAAAATGATATATTTTGAGGTTAAGGTGATAAGGGCTCGATATAAATCCATCCAATAGGTTATAAATAAGTGTATGTCTTAGATTTTACCATATCATTTCATTTTATTTAAATTGTTCATTAATGAGTTAATCATTGCATCATCAAAGTGTCATAAATAAATTTATTTATTTAATTTCTAAAAATTATAATAAAAATACCATGATGTAGGAAATATTTTTATACTACTAATGACTTTTTATAGTCTAAGAGATCATTTATTTAGACAAATTTATGATTGTTTTACTTAGGTGTTACAAACCTTGGTTATATTTTCCTTTCTTTAAATATAAAATGATAAAATGTCATTATCGCCCAAAAGTGATTCCATGGGGTCCCTAAGTTGGAACAAGGCATCCCATGCTCAGACATGACACAAGAATAGCATTAGGACATATTTTGGGGTCATTTTATATTATTATGATAATATTTTATTAACCTTAACTACCCGATTACTAATTAATCACGATAATTAAAGATAATTATCGTCGTTACTATTCATAATGTCGAAAAAACAAAAGAGTATTAATAAAATAATTTTTACCGTATATTAAAAATATGGAATACATTATACCAAATTCCAAACACAGAAATTACATTAATTAATTTAAAAAAAAATTCCTGTTGTCAAAACCAAACACGGGTTTTTAAGAAGTAAAATCTATCAAAAGATTGATTTGTTTTTACAACTAATTTAAAAGTGAAATTACATCCAATGACCAAAATTGTATTAAATGGATAAAACATAATTAAATTAAACCTAAAACCAATTAATATTTAAATCTTAATAAATAAATAAATTGGATGAAAATGCGGTTTTGAATTAAAATGCAGTATTTTTCACTATTCCTTAAAAATGAACATTTGTCAGAAAAATACCAAAAATTCACCCTAAGATATATTTGGAATTCCAAATTCAAAAATGATATAAATTTTAAAAAATTAAAAAAATAAAAGATGAATTAATTAATTTTATAATCAATTCCTGCTGTCAAAACAAATAGCGTGTTTTAAGAAACAATACCTATTAAAATATTGACACTTGTTTATGTACAATTTCAAAGTGAAATTAACTAAAATGACCACCATTAGATTAAATGGTAAAAATATATTTTAATTTAACATTAAAACCAATTAAAAAGATAATATTAAAATATCAATAAATTAGACTAAAAGGAGGTTTTGAATTAAAATACAACATTTTTCACTAAAAATGATCTTTATCAGAAAATAACAAAAATTCACACAAAGTAAATTTTGATGTCTTGATTATAATGAAGGATTTTATTTTGTCAAATATAACTTATAAAAGTGACAAAAAGTATATTTAAAAAGAGTTTTCCATCAAAAGGCGATTAATCAGCCCTATAAAGAATATTAGAATATTTATTCTTAAAATTGGATTCATTTGCATTTTAGGCCTTTAACATTTATTGGATAAATGTAAAAATATTTAACAAACATATATAATCACTTTTTAGTTAGTTATGTTCATTCCTTCCATTATATCGGTAAGGAGTTTACTACCATTTACAATAATATTATTATATTATTAGTGTGCATCGTAAGATTTCAAATAAACTCGTTGTTAGGTATTGGGTACGCCATCAAACATAGCATCACGTTTAAAATAATATTAATATTGTATTCAAAAATATTAATAAATATGAAAATGTAATATTATTTATTTACCTGGGATGTTACACAAACACTTTATGTTTTGAAAATTAATTTACCACCACTAAAAATGCTATATTTATCATAAAAGAATATCTTTAATATCATTAATACAATAAAATGTTATTATGATTATGAAATTCTAACGACCCAAACATTTATAATTAAAAATTTCCTTTATGATTGAATTAAATACCCTATTTTTTATCATGGTTATTAAAAATGAATGACCTTATTTGGTTTTATTATAAGATATCATATTTAAATGTACTTTTAGAAGCATGAACATTTATAATATATCCATTATAAAGTGATCATATGATTTGTGTAAATATATGTTTTTGATAAGTCCATTTGACACATAAAAATTGTAGGGATGTCCATAACCATTACGATCGTACCAAATGAATCTCATTTATCGTATCATTAAAGGGATATTCAATCACTGGTATCTCATCTATACCAAGAGAGAGACGATATTCAATTACTAAAGCATGAGTGAAACTCTTTATGGGAATTTTTCATGATCATTGTGATCATGTCCCACACCATGTACGTCAAACAAGCCCAAAAAATTCTCACCATCACACTCCTTACACTAATGGAATTTTCTAGTTTATTATTGGTATAACTATAAAGAATGTATTAATATGTATATTTATATTTTATTTTAAATATAATAATATCTTTACTTAATTATTATTGTTTCTATATTATAAAATATTTTAATTTTGATAAGGTAAAACAAATATTGTAATTTATGGTAAAATTTATTTTTAAATAAGTCATTCCTTTTGATTAATTGATATTGTTTTTTAAATAAACTATATTTAAATAAAATATATTTATTACAAATTAATTATTATGTATTTTTATTTTAAACCATTAAGTAAAAAAATAATTCTTATAATGGTAGAAAATCTATTACTGTAATAAACCCCAATATTTCACAATAAAAGTGATTTCTTATTTTGAAATGAATAATTAAATTATTTAAAAAATTATTTCTATAAAATGAGTAATATTTTTAAAATAATAATGTCAAAATTATTCAATGGTGAACTTGTAATAATTTTACGAGGCATTCAAATGGTCTAATAAAAATTAAATATTGTATAATCATACATAGTGTATTATGATATCCAAATGTTCCAAAAGAGATGAAATATATATTATATATTCTTTAAATGGCCAAAAAAATATTTCCCATTTAAATTAATTTGTTTTTTTATTTATATTATTTCTTTTATAAAGCCATTATAAATTATCCAAAATTTATATTGTATTTTATTACTTTATAATCATTTAATTAAAAACATGACTCCATACACATCAACAATGATTATATATTACCATGTATGTCCATTTTAATTTGAAAATAATTAAATCCTATCTACATTGGTTTAAATGATGGGAAAAACCCTATGATTTTTTCTTGGTTTTTAATATATTGTTGTATATAGTCCAAAACATATGTTTTGGAAACAATAAAAAACTATCATATCTCTACCTATGTAAACCTACCCATAATCCCATTACTCTTCACTAAAAAATGGATCACATCTATACTCTACCATAATATCTCAAGAGTCCTCCCACAGTTCTCCATGTTATGAAGAAGATCCTCCCAATAATTTTTAATAACCCTCTAATTTTAGGGGAACCACTCCATCTTTTATTTAGGAAAGCACTTTCATAATCTTATGCCTTTCATCCCCAATTAAAAATGTGTGTATATTTTATTCCATATTCTCATAAAATTAATTATAATATTTAAATTATTATAGAACCCTTTCAAGCTGATTATTCCCTCAAATGAACATTTATATTCCCCCGTTGTGCTGCTGAAATTTCACAACATTTTTCCACGCCAAAATAATTATGCATTTAATACCCATACCATTTTTATATAAAGATATTATGCCTTTATGGACACTAATTATAATAATTTGTGATGTACATAGATTTAAACAACACTCCATTATCATGGGAATATGTTTTTTGAAATATGTTCTTATGTATATGATCTAAGCATAGAACATATGCATGTTCATTATATGATTATGATGTGTCCACCCAGATAACACTATAATGAATTGGGTATGGTTATAATTCTTGAGACACAATTTATAGTGTGAAAAGGGTTATCCTATGAAAATTGAATCAGGTTTTTTTGGTTTTAACCATTACTTATTATTATGTTGAAATGTTTTATGTTCATCCAACATTCACATGTTTCCTTTATGCTATCACGCTATGTCGTGCCTCATTTATCATGATTATGATTCTAACCCCTTTTATTTCCTATGTAAATGACCAATTTATTATATTAAATACATTATTTATGCTATCAATTTTTTGTCCTCGTGCAAGGATTTATATCTCACTACTTTTTTATGTATGTCCCCAAGTTTACCCATACAATAGTAAGTACAACAAAATGGTATGACCGTGAAACGAAAGTTTTCCACAATGTTGATGTATCCCCTATTTTAAGTGTTTATGTACTATATATAATTCCCATTGAAAGTAGAATTATTTACAATTAATGTTATATTATGTGTATTACTGTGTTAAAAATAATGAGTTAATGTTTATAGAAATCAAGGGTTTTTATAGTTTGTAATGATGTAAAATTAAGTTATTTTTTGGATTATTATAAGAAAACTATAGAGAAGTCCTTAGGGATAAAATTAATCATAATAAAACATAATTAATTATTTTTAATTTGTATTGAAATTTATTTCCATGTAAATAATCCCTTATCATGATCCAATAAGTATAACTGCCTCTGGCACAAATGTACCTACAGGTAACACTTGAAAACACCACATTATGCTAGAATCGATCTGGAATTGGTGCATGAAATTTGACCTTACTGCAAACCTAGTTTTTTTACTCCCAGTTAATATTATTTATTTAACTCACAGTCTCATTATGAAACATTATTAAAAAAAATTAGAGAATATTATTTTTTTCATATATATTTTTGATAAAATAGATTGATGCCTGGAAATTCACAAGTTAAGAAATTGATGTCATTTTAGGTTATTCTATTGATGTTATTTCATTCATATTTATGTGTTTTATAGTTATTAAAATACCCCTCAATAATATTTCATTTATTCTTGCCAATTTCAAAAAATAAGAGTATCCATGTAATCAACCTTGAATATTGTTAATTTGATGATTTCCCAAATGAGATTCCCCACCCGATGCAAGAAGGAATTATGAATTATTTATGATACACTCTCAAATGAATCTAGTTATAAATAGAAACTGGAATCTGGATGGATGTATAAATCCTAATAATAATGAGCAAGATGAAATTCATACATTTATTCAGGAAATGGACTTCAACAATCAATGGATCTACTAACCCCTTAATCACGAAACAAGGGATCAACTCCATTGAGGTGATATTACACATCCTCCACCACTATGTGTAAATGATGGTAATATTGAATTTTTATTGAAAGGATATAGAACCTGATTAGTGGTTTAAATTGATCAAGAATATAAATATTGAGAAATCTATCAATGAGATGGCATGGAATAATTTCAGGGAATTTTTTTTTGAAAAATATTTTCCTCACACACTATGAATTAAATTTTAATGAGATTTCTATTCATTTAAGAAAAAAATAAAATTAATCCTTCATGGTGTATTATTAAATCCTCACAATACATTCATGATATTCCACTATATTTTTCATTAACCACTAATTAATAGTTTATATAATAATTGTGGGGATAAATATAATTCCCCAAAAATCCATTATGTTCAAAGACATTGATATCTATGATGATATTGTACAGTGTTCCCACAATAATGATATAGAGATCAAATAATGTCAATAGTCTCATGGGGATATAAAGAAAAAATGGGAGTTTAATTTTTTGTGTGGAGATATATAATTATGGTTCGAAATTTCAACATCTCACTTTTTAAAATTTCTGAAAGTTGATTTTCATATGTTTCACAACAGAAACAATGAAATGATTTAGTTATTGAAGTCAAGTGACCCTAGCTATCCATTATCGATGGGATAAATTCAGAAATGATATGATATAATACTCAGGTCATTCCCCAGCTTATTTGATATTGTTTAATCCAGAAGAAATGAACAAACAATACAAACTAGTGCCCTATGAAAATGGTTGTCAGAGACAATCAACACCAACAACCTCCTATGAAGCAAGGGCTAGCATATTCCATTACAAATTATAATGTGAACCCCAATAATGAAGATGTGATAGGCATTGTAATGATTCATTCATGAATAGTAAATGTACTTTTTTCTCATTCATTGTATTCCTTATTATCATGCGGGTTTAGTTGAACTATTGAAACCCCATGACATATAATGTGAGTATAATTTTCAGTGAAAATGGAAAATTGGTCAATTATTGGATACTTATTATAAAAAACCACAACTATAAAATTGTGTGTCCTCAAATTTGATGAAACAAATTTTAAACACCTATTATTGTAATTTCATGAATTTATATCTTTGGATTGTATTTCCCTATATTGATCCATCATACAGTTCTATGAAAAGGAAATCACTATGTAAATTGGGAATCATCCTCTAATTATGTACCAACGAATGGCTGAGGATAAATTGATGTTTCACTAACATATAATCAATGGATATTATTTACATATATAAATGAACATCATATTCAAATGATTTATTCTAAATAAAGGATCACCCTTCAATACATTTACATTCTGATGGAATATGATTATGTGTTTCCCAAAGAATCATCTTGTCTTCCTCATATTAGTGTGGTTGAATTTTCCCTTTATCATGTAACTAGTTTATTTCCATTATACAAAACATCACACATAATTATTTTTGTGGAACTTGAAGATATGAAGAAGCAACTACAGAAGAATCTGTATAAAAGGACAATACTCCCATGTTGTTCACCTTGGGGTTCAGTAGTTCTCTTCATAATGATGAATAACATGTCAAATCACCTCTGAATTAATTATCATGATCTCTAGAATATTGTTCTATAGTTCATTTAACATCTTACATATCTTGATGGATTGTTTGAATACCTACAAGGACCTCAATACTTATCTAAGGTAGATATTCGGTCTGGGTGTTATCAAGTATGTCTAAAGGAGGATAATATACCAAAACTACTTTTATACAAGGTTTGGGAACAATTAATTTTTAGTAATAGTTTTTTGACTCAGAAATGCTACAAATATATTCTTGGACTTTATGAATATATTCTTTATAGTTTACCTCAAAATCATTGTGGTAGTATTTATAGATTGAATTTTTATATACTCCAAAATCAATGAAGAGAATTAAGATCATATTATCACTATGATAAAGACCCAATGAAAGGTGAACTTGTATAGAAGGTACAAAAAATGAGACTTCTGGTTGAAGGATTTATCATAACTATGAAATATTATCACATGTAATGCTATATCATTGGTCCATTCAATGATAGAGTAAATTTATGGATGGCCATTACCAACATCCATGATGGAAATACGTTGAATCTTTATATAATATGGGTACTATCGTTGATTTTAGATAAATTTTTATTAACATTCAATCCTTATGAAAATATATATTAGAAGTGGGTCATGTTTCATTTATAATAAATAATTTTAAGAGTGAATAACAGAGTCAAAAAAGTGTCTTATCACTACACTTGTAATTATGCAACCCACAAGTGGGGAAATTTTCATGTTATAAAGTGATGTTTAAAAGATGGTCTTGAACTACATATTTAATAAATCTGAAAATTGATATACTATTCCTTATAAAAAATAAATTTTATTATTTTAACTACCAAACACATGATCTTATACTTTGAAACAATAATATTCCATTTGAGAATATTGTGTCATTATCTTTTTATGGAGAAGTTTGAAATATATTAGGATCATAAGAACATAATGTACATATTCAAACAAAAAGATTTTAATATGCACCAATGAAGATGTTTAGAACAGATTAAGGGCTTTGATATCATAATCCAGAACCATCGTATGAAATAAAATAGAGTGGATGGAAATATTAGTATAAAGTATATATAAATTTTATTATTTTTGATAATTGAAAAGTATTTTATCATCATAGGCTTGAAAATAATGGACATAGAAAACATGAATAAACAAACATAATCAATGATTCCTCAAACATACCTTTTATAGATGATATTGGATTATAAAATATATTTTGTGGATTTTTAGAATATGGATTATTAGGTATGAAAAGGGAAATCCTCAGAGATCAAAATTGATGTAGAATGTGTTTAATGATTTGGGTCAGGACTATGTGTACCATCGAATATTTAGTTAAAGAATTACATATTGAATAATCACATAATTCAATTTTGTTCGTCCATACATGGATCACAAATATGTATCAAGATATATGAGATCACTTTTGTGGGAAAAAATGATGAAGGAGATTGTATAATATACATAAAGTTGTCTTGTATGTCAGCAGGTGAAGGCGGAAATAAAAAATAAAAGGGGGGTGATGTTTCCCTTACCCATAACTATATATAATTGGGGTTGAATTACCATGGATTTCATCACAATTCCTCTAAATTAATTAATAGAAAATAATTCTATATGGTTTTCAGTGATTCATTGAAATAAGATATCTCACTTCCTTTCAATTTGATAGGACTTCTCACTCGATCAACTTGCAAGGATATAAATTAGGGAATTGGTCAGACTACATGTAATACCGCTATCAATTTTATTTGATCATGACCCAGATTTATATCCATTATCTAGAAGTATCTACAGCATTACCTAAATACAAATATGAATATATGCCAGAATTATCACCATCAAACTGATGGCCAATCTGAGCAGTCTACCAAGACACATATGGACTTGTTTAGAGATAGATAAATTGAACTTTAAGTAATATTGGGTCAAAATATTACTATAGTATAGGTAAAATGATATAATATTTGCCACCCAGAAATCCAAATGGCTCCCAATGAATTATTTTATGGGAATATATGAAGAACACCTTCATTCTAAGATTAAGATGGTGAATGAAAAATGGTGTGTCCTGAAATTATTGAGTAAATGGTTTAAAAGGTCATTACCATTTTCCATAAAATAAAATTTCCTCAGAGTCGATTGAATTTATTTTATGAAATCATTAATGGGAGATTGAATTTGTGGTTATAGATAAGTAATTACTCAACATATCATCATTGAAGGAAATCATGATATCTGTTAATAAGGGAAGGTTTTTTCAAAGATACATTGGTCTGTTTGAGATCCTCCATCACAACATAGCAATGTTTTATCTATTAACAGCCCCACCAAACCTATCTCATGTACATGATGTGTTACACGTATCCATATTTTGGAATTTAATTCTATACCTAACATATTTACTAAATGATGAGGTGGTATCATTGGACTAGGAACTTTTATACATGGATAAACTAGTGAAGAAAAAATATATTAGAGACAATGTTTTATAAAATAAGACAATAAACATGGTTATTATGCTCTAAAGAAACCACATTTGTGATGAACTAATGTTGGAACTAGAGGACGTGATGAAAAATAATTACCCTAATGTATTTTATTTTCAGAAATAAAAATTAAAAGGGTAAAATTTCTGAAGAGGGATGAATTTAATGACCCAAACTCTTATAAATTGAAATTCACTCTATGATTCAATTAACTAAAAATTTGAATGTTATTATTACTTAAAATAAATGAAATCATTATTATTTATTATATATAATCATATTAAAAATACCATTTGGTATCATAACTATTGGTAATATAATCGTTGAATATTGATATTGTAATTAGCATAAATATAAGGGTATTATAAATTCAATTTATGCAAAAAAATGAATTGATGTCCACAAATAGTAAGATCATAACCCAGGAATCCAATTTATTAGATATTTTAAGAGATATGGAATCACTAAGATTAAACTATAACAAAAACAAATATCATATCCCTCAAATATATTAGGAGATAAACTATTTACTCTAGATGTTTAACCTCAAATAGATCATGTACCAATGATGAACAAACCCAAGAAAATATTTCATTCATCCATGATAGCCCCAATGAATTTCATAGTGAAATATATTTATATTTTTCTGTACCGTATGAATATTAATATGTATATTTTATTTTCAAAAGAAAAAAAAATTAATTTTACTTCTTATTTTTCTCATATCATATATTTTTCTGATATTAATATAATAAAACAAGAAATTGCATGTTTTGGTAATATGAAATTTTATGTAAAAAATACCATTAATTAATAATATGTTTTTAAAAGTAAGATTTTTATTTATAATAATGTAATTATGTTATATTTATTATATATAGTTTATAATATAATTTTATGTCCCCGTAATAATTTTTATAAGGGATTGAAAGAATTTATTCTAATAAATCCCAACATTTCTCAATAAATGAGAATTACTATTTTAAAAGTAAAAATAATAATATTTAGAAAAATATTTTTTCAAAATAACCATTATTTTAGAATTTATAGTTTTGAAATTTTCCAATGGTTATTTTATCAAAATTTTCTTATAATTTCAAATATTTTGTACAAAATTAAATTCATTATAAATATAATAAATGTATTATGATATCATAAATACCCAAAAGTAAGGTAATAAATACTATTAATGCTTACCATAACCAAATAAATGTTTCCCCTTTGGATATTTTTGGGTTATATTTTAAATTGTTAAATGAAAATATGAATCCTCTAAAATCTATTTTATAATTAATGTTTTAAAATAATTTCTCCAAGAACATGACTCACTTCCACATCAATAAGGGAAATATTTTAATAGTTTCGTACATTTTACTTGTAAAATAATGAAAATATCCTATTTTGTATAACAAATGTTCTAAAACCATGGGAAGGGTTGTGGTTTTGATTACATTATTTTATAGAGTCCAAAACATTTGTTTTAGAAATAATAAATAACTACCCTATTTATTTATATATCAACCCTATAAAGATCCCATTACCTTTCAATAAAATAAATTGGGGAACATACTTACTATGGAATCATATATCTACTTTACTCTCATGTTTCCCCCAATCACTCAAGAATCTCCTCTCAATATTTTCATTCAACCTCTTAATGTAAGGGTTCATCTCATTATCTTATTTTTTCAAAATTCTTTTTTATAAAATTTATTTTATCCTCAAATTATAATGTTTTTATACATTCTTTAATATTCTCTTAACATCTCTTATATGTTATGAATTATTATAAAACCCTCTCAATATCACTAACCCCTCTAATGAATATTTATGTACCACTATTATGCAGTTACATATTTCTCAATGATGTTTAATGATAAAACAATTGTGTAGTGAATACCAATGCCCATTTCCTATAATGGGTGTTTACATTCATGAACATATACATATTTTATTGCAGAATGAATGTATTTAATACACACTTTATTATTGTTGTATTAAATGTTAAAAATATATTCATATGTGTATGATCTATCTTTCACACAAATTCATGTACATGATATGATTACGATGGGTGCAACGAGATAGTGCTTCAACAAATTGGGTTATGTTTTAGTCCCATGAGACGCCATATATAGTGCATAAGAGGTTATCCTAACAAAAAATGTTATCTTTAATTGGATTTTAATATTAATCTATTATTATTTTGTCAGGATTTATGATAAATCCCCATTCCCATGTTGCCTTTATGTTATCATGCTATATCATGACCACTTATTAATGTTTATGATTTTATCCCCTTTTATGTACCATAGAAATGCATATTGTATAACATGTAATAACTTATTCATGTTATTATATATTTATACCCTTAATTGGATTTATATGGCACCCATTTTTTAAATATGTCCACAGGTTCTCCATTCCAGTTTTATGAATGAAGGAATATTATTAGCATGTTAAGGAAGTTTTCAATTATGTTGTTGTACCCTTTTTTATGATTCTATCTAATATACCAAATCTAAGAATCTAATATTCTTGAACCTCACAGGTGTAATATGTTTTTTTCATATATAATAAATCTAGAATTAATGTGCAATAAAAACAAGGGTTTCTTTAGACAACCCATTTTTCCTCTTTCTTTCCCACAAAGTTGTAAGGGAAAATACTTCACGTCCACACGTATGTCTTACTGTCTCCATGTATAGATAAAATTATTTTTTTATAATAAAATTTTGGATATGTTTTCTTAAGGTTTTAATTTTTTTTGTATTATTTTTATGATATAATTATTCTTAAATAATGATAATAGTATATCAAACAACATACCCTTAAATTCATTGGAAAATGGTAATGTCACTCATTTGTATGTGTAGACTATGACAACCAAGAAGTGTGGTGATATTTTTTATTTATATTTTTCTTGGATGATTATGAGGATATATTTAATTAATATATGTGATATATATGATATAATAGTTGTAACAACCAATTATTTCATAGTACGCTATCTCATTAAAGTAATCCAATAGCTTGTGCTACACGCAACAACGAGTTTGAGCACACAACAACTTATTATACTAACCGTTCAAAAAGAGGTTATGAATATTATTAACTACATTTTGAATCATATATTATCTATATAATTTTAAAATCCATATTATGTGTTTAAAATACACAATATAAGAAGAAATTCATTTTTTCGGATAAAATAAGTATTTTTCAAAAAAATGCAATTTTACCACCTTTTCGTGGAAACCCCCTTTTAAAACCAGTATTTGACACTTTTATATGTTCAATTTAATGAAATTAAATTCTTATCTATAATAGGGACATAAAAATTTAGTTTGGATAATTTTTTGAATTTTCTGAATACTTTTATATTTTGATGAATAGTAAAAAATATCATGTTTTAATTAAAAAACAAATTTTATAATCGAAATAATTTATAGCAATAAATTATGAATTTTAATGGTTTGAAAGTATAATTAGATTATATTTTTATAATTTAATAAAATTTTGGAAATATTAAGTAATTTCACATTTAAATTTGACATAATCACATGTTAATCTTTTAATAGTTTTTACTTTTTTAAAAACCCTCTTTTTGGTTTTTACACCAGGAATTAATTTTAATGTAATAGATCCAACATCTATGTATTTAATATGGTAAAATAGACTTCATTTTGAATTTGGAATATCAAAATTATCTTAGGATAAATTTTTGTTATCTTTCTTAAAACTTTGAATTTTTGAGGAATATTGAAAAAAACAATGTCTTATTAGTCAAAACCGACTTATTATTTAAAAAAATAGTTATTTTATTTTAATTTAGTTTAGGTCAAAATAGATACATAATACCTATATATTTTCAACATAAATCATTGGAGTCAATTTATAATATGTTTAGATATATAAAATTTTATCAAACATTTTACCTTCTTTTACGCACCTCCTATGAGCATTTGGAAATTTGAATAAAACATAATTTTACAAATTCTATGAGTTGAATTCCAAAAATTCAAGACACACGGTTTATTTCAATAAGTAAAATTCGGTTCAATAAGTTGAAAATAATTTTTGTTGAATAGTAACTTTTTACTTTTGTTTACCACTGTTAAAAGTAAATAGGGTAATTAAGGGTAAAAATGATATTATTATTACCCTAACATGTGTCCTAATTCTATTGGATACGTGTAATTAGACCAAAAACAGACTTAGTAATAAAATATAATTCTCTTTGGTCCACTTGGATTAGATTAGAACATTTATAATTATTTTATTTAAAGAAGAGTTGAAAGACTTAAATTGAATGTTTAATAACTAAACCATTTTTTATATTTGGATATACATAATATAAATTTGACTATAAATATTAATTATAAAGATAAAATTATTTCATACATAATTATATTTTATTTACAATTTTTACACATTATATAATTTAATTTATTTTTGACACAATGATGACGTAGTAATTATATTAATAATGAAATATTAAAATAATTGATATTATATATATCTAAATAAATATAATTTGAGACTTTTGACTAATTCAACTAATTTTATACATTAATATGACATTTTTTATTGAATATATGAATTTATTTATAAGTAATAAAGTTTTTTGTACTTTAATAATAATAATTTTATAAATAATGTCAAAATGGACATAATTGAGTTTTTAAAACAAATATTAAATTATTGGTTGATATAATATTCCTAAAAATCTGAGGTTCGGCCAAATTTCCTTAATAATATTAAATATGTCATTAATGAACCTATTGGGTTTCTCATGTAAGTTTATTGTATGTTTATTAACCATATAATATTAAAATATAAAGAGACATGGTAAATGTCAATCTAGTTAACTAAGAGTTAAATCTAATAGATAAGGTTAATAAAGTGACCCAAAGCTATCTGAAACATACTGTTTGAGAGGTTTTCGACCAATAACCACCGTAGAATTTAAATAATTCATTTTGGAGCCATTAAAAACCGAAAATTAATTTATTATAAAATAATATTTCATTCTTTTCCTAAAGTGTCCCTCACCCCTCCTATAAAAGGGCACTTCCCCTTCTCTCAATATTACTCTTAAAAATCCATTTCAGTCAGCCAAAACCTACCCAAATATCCTCCCAACATTCCAACATTCAACCTAGAGGCTTTTATTTGGTCATAAAGCCAACTTAAATAGACCTTTTGATCAAATAAAAAGGAAGAACCCGAAGAAGAGTTAAATATTTCATCACCTCATTGATGTTCTTTTCTTCTTCCACTTACTCTTTATTTGGTGTTTCTATTCTAAAATAATAACTCCAATATCCCCTATATAGTATTATGTTGTTATTAAAATGGTACAACCATATTCAATATTTTATCCATCCTAAAAATGACAAAGTCACCATACATGTGTACGTACGGATTATTGTCTCCACGTCGTGTTATAGTTTGTTATTCCAACACTTAATTATATGGATGCACATAATAATGAGTATAACGGATGTATTTAAGAAATATAATATGATAATTATTCTTTAAAAATAATATACCATCCAATTAAATATGATTTCTTCATTAATAGAGTGATATTGTCGCTCGTGCGTACGTACAGATTACCATCTCCACAACACGATGAGATTCATTTCCACATTCATCATTCGACGATGATTATAAGATATATATCATTAATAATTATTTAATATATGAAATAATAATTATACTATATATATATACTTACGTATATCTTAATCACATAGTTCCATTCAATACGATATGAAAACGGAAACAGTGTTTATGTGTACAAACGGCCTTCTATCTACATAAATGGTGTTTTCCATTTCATATATACACTTCTATTATACATATTTATATTCTAAATATATATTACATATAAATAATGTTTAATATTCTAGAAGTATTTAAATCATGATCTATGTTACACAATTATTAGTAACAAGTTAAAACATGTGCGATAAAGAAAGCGATTATTACCCGAAATGTTAATTTAACATGGAAATAATTATTAAATGGGTAGTATAAAGTCATAAATGAATCATGTATGATAAAAAAATTTAACATGGATCTGGTATAATTTAATAACATACTACGGTCCTTATATATAAGGTTAAACATAGCCTAAAATAAAGCAAAGTGCAAGGTATGGGTTAATTTCACAATCTCTTTATTATCCAAGGTTGTTTTTACATAAGTATCTACTAAGACATATCTTTTATTCATGTCCATGTTTCGTGAAATTGTTTTCAATGATATTATTTTAAGGGAAATTTTTACTAAAACAAAATTTCAATTGCCTTAAATATTTATTCTTCTAAATCTTTCTCATTATTGTCTATGTTTTCAAAATAGTTTTTAAGGATTTATCAATATGGACATGAATGTTTTTAAAATATTAATTCCTTTCAAATGTTTTAAACTGGTATAGGACACCTTGACTAAAAAATGTCATTAAATGTCTTCATTTCTAAATTGTGGGACTTTTAAATTTTTTCACGAAAAATGGATATTTCTCTCAAAGTGTTTTACAAATAATTTTAATCTATAGTAACATATTTTGATTTATTTTAAACATATTTCATGTTGATTTATTATGATAAAAATCTTCCATATTGTATTGAAGGTTTTTAGAAATTTTTAACTATGGATGTGTTACTTTTATACCATTCATGGTTTATTGATAATGTTTTTAAATTCTGTAGGATAGTTTTAATGCGAATGTTTATGTTATGTTAAAACATTTTCATATGAGAAATGCATTGGACTTAGTATGTGACGGGTGGTGCCCACTATAGCTCCTAGATTCATCAGTAGGTCTCATGAGACGAACTAGTGTCTTTACACAAGGCCTTGAAAAAAACTTATTTGTAGTCTTGACAGAAGGCCTTGACTATGTGTTTATGATATCTGGCATTATGCATTCCGTCATTACAAAAGTGGCTATTAGTATTGTATGTGATTATTCAATGAGTAGAATATCCATGTGAATAAGTAAATGGAGTTATTTTATTGTACCTTTTCCATATTATGCTGAAGTTTAAGTTTAAATTTCTTTTTTAGTCTTATACATTGCCTTAAATTTTTATGCATATTTATGAATGTTTTTTCTATATTGTTATCCTTACTGAGCATCTAAGCTCACCCATTTCTTTGTTTTATTTTTCTGAGGATTCTAAGAAGTGTATTATGATTGAGAAGCAGATTTAAGCTAGGGGATTAATGGAATTATCAAAGGATCATTTATATTGTGTTTTATTTTCTAATGTGTAATGAAATGTTCATGTATATAATATATTTTCTAATACTGCTAAACTGATCAGTCATTCGGGACTTGATTCCTTATAATCATGCCAATTTATTAAAATAATGTATAGTCTCTCGGTAACTGGGGTCGGGGTGTTACAGTTGGTATCAGAGGAATTTTAGCAATAACCTTGTAAAATAGATGTATAAAAACTCCGATTAGAGAACACTTCCCTAAGAACAAATTTGAGAAATAGTATAAAAGAACTTCCTACAATTTTGGTTCTATAGAGATTTTGTGAGTTTTCCAAGCAATAAATCCCTGTCTGGATACGAACAAGTAGGGGAAGCTATGGCATAGATGTACCTAGGGGTAAAGCCTGAATACACCATATTAATCTAGACTTGAATGGGAACTGGTGAGAAACAACAGGCCTTGAAGCACTTTTGGTTACGACACTCCCGGGAGATATGATTAGGATAATTTTCCTTTTCATTACAAACCACTATAAAGGGTTTATTAGTATATACTTCCTCAAAAATAAACATTTTTATGATTATGGTATATATCCATGAACTGTTCAAATTATGGTAACTTTTTTACTAGTTTTCAATTATGCATTGAGATTCCTAAACTGACCTAGTGTATGCCATTGTTTAGAAATTTCACACAGTAGTTGGACTGAAACCTCCAACAATACACATGATCCAAAGAGTAAGAAGGATCATATCTTTCATGGTATTAATCCAACATTTAAAAATTATATTGTCTCCCACATTTTATCATAAAATTAGGAAATATTATCATGTGTTAATAAGATAAGTAAATAGTTTTTGGAGTCCTATGTATTTGAAGGGAAGCAGAGAAGAAAAAGATTATAGAGAGAAAGGTGGTTAAAGGGAATAAGGGAAAGAAGAATTTTCCCATATTTGATAATTGTTGAAAGAATCACCTTGGTAAATGCTTGAATGTAATGGGAGTTTGTTAAAAGTGTGGAGAAAAAGGACACCAATTACATAATTTCAAGGGGGATAAAAAGGTTTCAAATGTACAGTGCTTTATCTACAAGGTGTTGGGACACTAAGCGAATCATTTTCAAAATCATCAGAGTATACCCCAAATGCTGATATTTGATAATAATCATGTTATGATACAACCAAAAATTAAGAGGAATGATTCAGAGTACTTATGTTGTCATTAAAGTATTGTGTCATTTGAGTATTGTATTAATGGTGTACATGTTATAAGAATTATAGATTATATAAGGATTGTATTGCAGTACTATTTCATTAAAGATATGAGATTGTGTGGAACCAAGAAAAGTGAGTCAATGGAATGTTAATCTTTTTGGAAAATACATGGTTTACGGAAAGACAAAACATTAATATGTTCCTAATACCGAGGTATTTAATTTGGAATAAGATATTATTGATTTGGATAAATTATATTGGATATTATTGACATCTGTCGAACTGGTAAATGGTTAGTTTATTCCTTCACTGTTTGAGTTTACATCATTTTTGCATATATGGATTATAACTAGTATTCGATAAGGAATATGGGATAATGAATCTAACCAATATGGTAATATGATAATTCAAGGTGTCACCTTGTTTTAAAAAAATAAATAATGAACGTATTCACATGTTATTATGTGAAAAAAAGGATCTTCATTATGTTTACCTTACAAATTTTGGACTGTGAGTTTGGAAAAAAGTATTTTGGATATGTCTAAAGGATGGAATTGATTATGTTCGAAATTGGATACTATTTCTAAGGATAAATAATTTCTTTAGAATATTTTTTGATTGTCATAAAAAGGACAACCAAGAGGTTCGGGCGACAACCCGTCGCGTCCGACAAGGCCGCGAGACTTGAACCCGCAACCGAAGGGCGACAAGGGTGGATCACCTACCACTGGAATACGTGATCTCCGGGTTTATATAATATTGTTTTTTTAATTAGTTTGAAAAATTATTTATAAATTCATTATTTTTGGAACCCAATACTATTAGGATAAATAGAATATTTTTGAATTATATTATCTTTTGAGTGAAAGAGGAGTTTGTGGTAGGAATTAGTGGAAGGATGAAAGTCTACATGTAAAATATATTTTACCCCTATTATTCTATGAATGAATTAATTCATAAAATTTCTGGAAGGGATTTTACAACAAAAAATTTGTTATCCTAATACCTTATGTTTTGTTGAACTAATGAGATTTTAAATCATCATAGATTGGTGGTTCTGAGGCCCTCAATTTTACACTTGTTTTTTATTGATGACAACAATCACACCTTATAAATATTTATGTTTTCCCTCCATATATGTGTCTCTAATTTCAACCAAATGTTTTCCTAATCGAGATCATAATTTTGTGCTGACTTTTTTATTTCCCCTTGCCTCTTATTATGAGTAAATTTTATTAAACCAATTCTCGACATGGATTTCCCACATTGGTATTTTTTCAATTTTTAACCATTTCTTTTCAAAGAAAAATTTCAAATTATGAGGATGCAATTTATTGAAGGAGGGGAGAATGTAACACCCTAAGATTTCATAGTAAGTTTTCTCATTAATGCAATTTAATAGCTTGCGCTACATGCAACACCGAGTTCGAGCACACCACAACTTATTAAGCTAACCGTTCAAAAAGAGGTTATGAATAGTATTAACTAAATTTTGAATATAATATACTCTATATAATTTTAAAATCCATATTATGTGTTACAAAGACATAATATAAGAACAAATTCATTTTTCGGATAAAATAAATATTTTTCAAAAAAATGCAATTTTAACACCTTTTAATGGTGAACCCTTCTTAAAACCAATATTTGACCCTTTTATATATTCAGTTTCATCAAATTAAATTATTCGTTAGATGCAGGACATAAAAATTTAGTTTGGATAAATTTTTGGTATTTTTCTGATAATTGTCATATTTGGAGGAATAGTGAAAAATACTATGTTTTAATTAAAAACATCTTTTTTAATCAAAATAATTTATAGTGATAAATTATGCATTTGAATGGTTTATAAATATAATTAGATTATATAATTATCATTTAATACAATGTTGGTCATTATAAGTAATTTCACATTTAAATTTGACAGAAACACTTGTCAATCTTTTGATTGTTTTTACTTTTTTTTAAATACGCTTTTTTGTTTTGACAACGGGAATTAATTTTAAATTCATAGATTAAACTTCTATGTTTTAAATATGGTAAAATATAATTAATTTTTGAATTTGAAATGTCAAAATTAGCTTAAGGTAAATTTTTGGTATTTTTCTGAAGACATTCAATTTTTGAGGAATAATGAAAAAACACCATGTTATTGGTTAAAACCGAATTTTTATTTTAATAAATAATTATTTTATTTTATTTTATTTTAGGTAAAAATAGTTACATAATACATATATATTTTCAACGTAATTCATTGCATTCATTTTATAATAATTTTAGAAGTCTAAAATTTTATCGAACATTTTACAGTCATTTACCCACCTCGTTGGAGCATTTGCAAATTTGAATAAAAATTAATTTTACCATTTCATTGTGTTGAATTTCAAATATCTAATAGACATGGTAGATATTAGTAAGTAAAATTAGGTTCAATAAAATGAAAATAATTTTTGGTGAATTGTAACTTTATACTTTTATTTACCACTATTAAAACATAAAACATGTCCTAATTCTATTAGATAAGTATAATTAGACCAAAAACATCCTTATTAATAAAATATGATTCTCTTTGGTCCACTTGGATTAGATTATGACATTTATTATTATTTTATTTAAAGAATAAATAAAAGAGTTAAATTCAATGATTAATAACTAAATTACCTTTAATATAGGGTTATACATTATATAAATTCAACTATGAATATTAATTAGAAAGGTAAAAAGTGTTCCCACATAATTATATTTTATTTATAATATTTACACATTAAATAATTTAATTTATTTATGACACAATGGTGAGACAGTAATTACCTTAATAATGAAATATTAAAATAATTGATATTATAAATATACAAATAAATATAATTTCAGACTTTTGATGAATTAAACTAATATTATAGGTTAATATGACATGTTAGGATATAAAATATGAATTTATTTAAAAGTAATAAAGTATTTCGGACTTTATCAAAAATAATTTAATAAATATTGTTAAAAATAACATAATTGAGTTTTTAAAACAAATACTATCTTATTAGTTGATATAATTTTATTAAAAAAATAAGGTTTGTCCAAAGGGCCTTAATAATATTATATATGACATTAATAAACCATTTGGGGTTCTCTTGAAAGTTTACAGTGATTTTATTAACCATATAATATAAAAATACAAAGAGACATGGTAATGTCAAATTATTTAACTAAGAGTTAAATCTAAAATTTATGGTTAATAAATTGACCCAAACCTATCTAAAACATATTGGTTGAAAGGGTTTTGACCCATCCCCACCTTATCCATTAAATAATTCATTTTTGAGCCATTAGAAATAGAAAATGATGTTATTATAAAAAAATATTTCAATCTTATCCTAAGGTGCCTCTCACCCTTCTTATAAAGGGGTACTTTCCCATCTCCAAAATTCACACATTAGAAGCTATTTTTCTCTGCCATCCCTTGCCAAAATATCCTCCAATAATTCCTACCTTCATTATAGAGGCCTTACTTTGGTCAGAATGTAATCCTATGGATCCATTTTGATCAAATCAAAAGGAAGAACCCTGAGAAGAGGCAAATATTTCATCACCTCTTTCAAGTTATTTTCTTCTACCACTTCCCCTTTCATGGTTTTTTCCAGTATAAAATAATAACTACAGTATATTCAATATATTTTGATCTTATTATAAAAATTTTACAACCATATTCATTATTCTATCCATCTTATAAACGAAAAAGTAACCATACATGATTACGTAAAGATTACCATCTCCACGTCGTGGTGTAGTTTGTTATTCAAACACTTCATTATTTGAATGGGTATAATAATGATTATAACTGATTTAAATAACAAATATAAAATTTTAATGATTCTGTATATATTATATACCATCAAATTACTTACAATTTCTCCATCAATATATATTGTCGCTCGTGCGTATGTACGGATTACCGTCTCCAAGACGTGATGAGATTCATTTCCACGTTCATCATTCAACGATGATTATAAAATATATATCATTAATAAGTATTTAATATATGGAATAATAATTATACTAGATATATATATATATACTTACAAATATCTTATTCACTTAGTTATTTTCAATACGATACGAAAACTAAAACAACGTCTATGCGTATGTATGGCCTACCGTCTCTATAAACGATGTTTTCTATTTCATATATATACATATATTATGATTATTTATATTCTAAATAAATATGATAAAAATTCATGTTTTATATTCTGAAAATATGTGAGTCATGGTCTAATTCATACAATCAAGAGTAACACGTACAATAAAGAAAGTGATTATTACCTGAAATGATAATTTAACTTAGAAATTATTATTAAATTTGTAGTATAAAATCATACATATATGATGTATGATATAAAAAATGTTAATATGGTTCTGTTATTATTTAATAACATACTATGGACATTATACATGAACATAAACATACCCTCTATTAAAGTAAAGTGCAAGGTAAGGTCTTATTTCACAATCTCTTTATTATCCGAGGTTGTTTTTATCTAAGTATCTACTGCGATATATTTATTATCCTTGTCCATGATTCATGAAAGAGTTTTTAAAGAGATTATTTTATGTTACTTGTTTACTAAAACCTCATTTTAAATTATTTAAATATTTATTCTTCTAAATCATTCTCATAAATGTCCAAGTTTTCAATATGGTTTTTTAGGATTTATCTTTATGGACATGAATGTTTTTAAAATGTTAACTCCATTAAATTGTTTTAAATTGGTATGGGACACTTTAATTCAAAAATGTCTTTAAATGTCTTCCTTTATAAATTCTGTTACTTTTAATTGTTTTCATGAAAAAGGGATATTTCTCTCAAATATTTTTACAAAACATTTTCATCTATATCAACATATTTTTATGGATTTTAAACTTTATTAAAGTTGATTTATTATGAAAAAAATATTCCATGTTGTATTTAAGGTTTTGTGATATGTTTGACTGTGGATGTGTTATTTTTATACAATTCATGTTTTATGGATAAAGTATTGACATTTCGTATGCTAGTTTTAATATGAATGTTTATGTTATATTTTAGCCTTTTTATATGAGGAACGCATTGGACATAGTAAGTGACGGATGGATCCCACTATAGCTCCTCGATGGATCGGTAGGTCTCATCAGACAACCTAGTGTCTTGGGACAAGGCCCTGAGAAAATATTATTTATAGTCTTGGTGTAAGTCCTTCACTATGTGGTTATGATGTCGGTAATTATGAATTCAATAATTATCAAAGTGGCTATTGATATTTTATGTGATTATTCGACCAGTATAATATCCATGTGAATAAGTAAATTGAATTATTTTATTTTATCTTTTCTATATTATACTGATGTTTTAGTTTCAAAGGCTTTTATTTTAGTCGTATACATTTCCATAAATGATTATGCGTATTTATGAAAGTTTCTTCTATATTGTTATCCTTACTGAGCATCTATGCTCGCACATTTCTATGTTTTAATTTTCCTAGGATTGCACGAAGTTTATTATGATTGATAAGAAGGTTTAAGATAGGGGATTAATTGCATTCTCAAAGGATCATTTATGTTGTGTTTTATTTTCTAATGTGTAATGTAATTTTCATGTACAAAATCTATTTTCCAAGACTGCTAAACTGATCGGTCTTTCGGGACTTGATTCCTTGTAATCATGCCAATGTATTAAAATAATGCACCAACTTTGGGTAATTGAGGTCGGGGCGTTACAATAGTCATTCTATAACGGTGAATTATTATTTACCTTTATTTTTGCTATCTGTTGAAATGTTAAAAAAATGTTCTTATATACGTATGACTTACAGTCTCCATGACTGGTGTAATTAATTTTTATATCAATGTGTTATATGGATTACTATAAGTACATATATTATGAATATATATGATATTTATATCATTATTAACATTTTATAGATTTTGGATCCATGATAACAGTAAAATGACAAAAAATAATGAACCATAACATAATAAAACAAAGAAATAATCCCATGGAGCTGTGATGTTAATAAATAATTTTACATAAAAGTGTGATAAAAGGTTATAAATAAATCATATATGATATGATACATGTGACTATATTTTTTAATATAAATTTATTAAATAGAATTCTCAAAATATTTGATGTGGGAATTCATCTTGAGGTAAGGGTTTTTTGATACAATATATTTGTTTATCAAAGTTTTATATCTTTGGGTTTTATATAATGTAATTTTCTGATATAATTCAGATAAAACACACAAATTTTATTATCCACTATATATTTTTATGAAGAAAAAAATTGCAAATTTGATTTTCTTTGTTGGAAATTATTACGGGACTGAAAAACAAATTCTAAGTAAAACTGAATTTATTACAATCATCTGTAGAAAAACAATTTTCTTCTATATTGATGTTATAAAATAATGTTTTCATGAATGATTTTAAATTTACCCTATTATTTTGTAATATATTTTTACCAATTATTTATTTTTTTAAAAAATATAAATGAATTCATTATATTAATATATTAATTGATTACTTTTTGAGTTTTTAAAAATGAGTGAAATTTGTGTCTTAATTTATGATATGTGTATTGATTTTAATTTCAGTCCATATTTAATGATCAATTATTTGAATCTACCATTACTATATAACATGTTTATTTAAATAAAATATTTATTTAATTTTCAAAAAAGTACTATATTTTTAAATATGATATTTCAAATTGAAATGGTTATTTTCTCTATAAAAGATTCTAGTGATTTTTATTTTATTTTTCATAATTAATTACAACCTATAATTTTATATAATTTTTACATGGGATATGATCAAATGGTACCATCCTAATTCATTCATTGTGTGTTTTATGATTATGATGAAATGTTTTTTTATGAAATCAATACATTTTTTATAGGGTATCTTGTGATGAATTGATGAAATGTTTATAAACCCCATTTTTCTTCCATATCTTGTACTATGAGGAAATGGTTATGAAACCCATTTTGTTCTCATGGGTAATGATATGATGTTTTTTAGGATATTTGGGCATAAAGATTTGGGGTTTTAATCATGTAATGGAAAATTATATATACCTATAATGTATTGGGTAAATATGAATACACAATGAGATAATCTAGATTGAAATGATGAGTAAAGTATTTACTTTAATGGTCTTTATCCACTTTGTTAATAATATCTATGAACCTATAATATTAATTTTGATTGAGGAGTGAACCCAATCCAAAAGGATATTCTTGAATGTGAGCCTTTACTAATATGAAAATGATTTTTGATAAATACCCATATTCCAATAAATTGGTCTTATACTAATGTTATGCACTCATTTATCATGTTCTATTATTCCTTTATAATCCATATCTTATTAATAATTAATAATTGATTCCTGACATAATATTATGATATATAATAAGTTGGAAATGGTTTTCAAAAGCTCGAGTGATGTTCTGAATACCTTATGCTCATGTTTGTTTATAGGATCATTGATATCTTCCTTTTTTAAATTTATTAAACACCTCATTTTACAAACCAACTAAATGGGTCCCACTTGTAATGTGATAAGACAAGTGTTACTACCCCAATATCACCTCCAATAGATCAGGGGATGTTTACCAACATCGAGTAGATATAAAAATCACATGATATGCCTTAGGATAATGTACATATACCCCACACACATCTCCAAACACATAAAATGATGAAATGTAAAATAAATATTAACCATTATTGAATACATCTATATACCACCATCATAGTATGATAAAAAAATTACTAGAAATCTGGGGCCAACAAAAATACAACTAAAAGAAACTGAAGAGAATTCTAAGCTTTAATGTAATGAAGGATTATTGTCAATACAATAACAGGAATAGACATTGGTCCCTATGGATCACTAAGTTCATACTATTTATGGTTCCTCAGTGACTCTATCAAAATTTAGGTATTATTCATAATACATTACACATGAAATATAAATTCCATATAGGGGTGAGTATAACAATGGCCATTACGACACATCGAAATCACTAAGCATATAGAATAAAGAATAATAATTAAATAATTAAATATATTTTCCAATACAATACAGAAACAAAATATATAGATATACTCATAGTGGACACAAGGTTTATTTGTAGTTTTAATAAATATTCTAGATAAATATTCTTTCTTTATTATTCCATATAATAGTATTCTGAGAGAATACACTCCACGAGCTATACTGCAATGATGGACTCATTCAAAGATGTCATGCTCAATGAGAATATAATTAAGAAGTTCTTTCAGGATGTATGAATAGATCTATTCATGGATAGGAATCACTCTGAAGTACATAGTAAATAAAAAACAACCCATCATTGTTTATCTCGATATATAGGGGGCCAATTCCTTAGTAGTTTTGGTCGTAATGACTTTGAGATGCTTGCCTACAAAAAATAATGATTATATAGGGTCTCTCTCTAGGCCTCATAGGGGGGGTTCTAAATAATCTATCTATGAATATTTATGATTAATTCACCAAGGCACACCTTCCTATATTTTCTAATTCTCGTTGTTTGTACATTATACCCCACATTCCCTCTTTACAAAAGAGGTTGACATTCATCACCTCTTTGGAGATGTCTGATCCTTGTTCAAAATAGGATAATGGGATTTTGTTCTCTCATTTTGTGGATTCCTCCACATAATTCTTCACATATTCCATGTATCCCTTAAATATCAAGTCATTGTTTATTAAACACTTCCTGGTTCCATCTCTTTGAGGATGTCAATTAATTACACTACTTCTGTCATGATATTCCAAAGGGACAAGTAAGGTCAGCAACCATCGGTTAGAGAAGTAGTCATATTAGGCATCTTTAGCATTCTTAGACACTTGAACCCTTATATACATAAATATTTCCTTATAATAGGGCCAATCAAGGTCCAAGAATCCTGAAAAATCTCATATATAATGTGGGGATTCTTATTCTAGAGTCATGTCTAGGATTGTTTCCTCACCTACCTATATTTAATATGGGTTATGGCAGGAATTTAAAATATTTTAGAGAAAGATCTGACTGATCAAAACACAATAATGATTGTATCAAATGGGTATGTACCTAGGAGGGATAACATGGACGATTTACTGAAAGGATGGATAGGAACGCCCAATGAGAACTGACAAAAAATGGATTGTCTCATAAAGGGAACATTTCACACCCCGAAAGCTAATCTAAACACCACAATAGAGAGGATTGGATAATGGTGGGACCTATAAAATGGTACACCAAGTATTACCATTAGATATTATTTAGTCTCATGGTGTTTTCCTATGTATCATGTGTAGAAGATGTGGACCAAAATCCACTGGTTTGAAAGGGTGAATGTGAGATTACACATGGTTAGCTGCCCAGGCGCTGCAAAAAGCAATTCAAATTTGACCATTCCTTGATGAGGGTAATGTATTAGAGAATATTTATGGGGAATATACATATTTACCTATTTGTTTGAATGGAATGAGTTCACCAGGATGTGACAGATAGAGTAACATAAGCATGGATAAAGAGGAAGTAAAAAAGGGTGAAGATGAATGAGATTGAACTGATGTAAAGATGACGGTTCAGGGTTCAATCCTTAAGGAGGTTTCCAACATACCCTATATTGATTATAGGAATAAAAATCCACTAAATTATGGTGGTGAGGATGAGACACCTAAGGAAGATTCTAGTGATAATTGACCGCATGGATTGGTGTCTAGAAGAAGTATATCCTACCGGTTCGGGAACAATCTTACAAGGACAAAAAGAATCAAAGGAAAGACCAGAATGGGGCATGGATGAAGGGATCACACCTTCAAATAGGATTCCTTGTTATCTCAGTGGATATGAATCAAATTATATGTAGTTCTGCAATGGGACTCAAAATCCGGGCATACAAAAAGGATGGTGACCCAAAGACATGATCGAGGATTACACATGGCTAGCATCCAATCACAAGAGGGGAACTCTTTGTTAGAAGAGTATGGGTTGGGTGGTGATTATGCATTGTGAGATTCCCATTTGGATCAAAACATCTCAGGGAGGTGGATCTAGTAGATTTGTATCCAAAAAGATAAAGTGTTGCATCAGTGGTGTACATCATTAAGAGGGTGTTCTAGAGTTTCCCATTTGTTCGAAATGGACCTCAAAGTGCCTTTCAATGTATCCCAGAGTATGGGAATCAAAATCCACATAGTATATATGGGAATATAGATTAATGTCATGTGTAATTATGTTCAACAGTAGTGAAACACACGAAATTGATATATTTTGGGGAGTGTGGGACTTAATCCTATAAGAGGATTCTTAGATACATTATTTGTATAAAAGGGACCAAAGTCAGAATAGATTATAGGTGTGTATAGTTTAGCATCATGTGGGATTAGTGGAATGGTAATTACGCATGGTGAGTGGCCTAAAATGTAAGTATTTTCTTCTATTAAACTCTATTCCCACATGATGCATGATCGGTGTGATAAAAAAGAGATAGTAGTAGACCAGACAGATGTGTCACAAAGGGTGCATCCATGAAGGATGGTTTAGTGATTATGAATGTTTAGTGGCCCATGGGGTGGGTATTGTGACATAATATTTTATGGAATCATGAGGATGATGTCCTAATGTATGAGGAAGATATTGTTTAGTGTATATGGAACACCCTATCAAGATGTGTGAAGAATACACAACGACATCCTCAGGTGTGCCAGGAGACAATGCCCAAAGGAGGAGTGAGAGGGATTATACTACTGATCATTCTTATTTGGATCCTCTTAGGCCTTACATTCATGTAGAAACTCAATGTTTAACATCATGTGTTGGGGATGAGGGTGCTTGGTAGTTCAATGTCCTGCTGCTTCGCCGATGTGGACTCAGTCTTCATCCCATAGAAAAACAAACCTTATACCAATCCAAACATGTGAAAGGGATGGTACAACCAATGCCTGATGGGAGTGAGGCGGAGGAGTGGTCACTCGAGGTGCTAACGTTATAATGTTCATTCAAAGAAGAAATATCCCATAGCGTACCTCTATGAAGAATCATGGGGTAGTGATATGCAACATGAATCCCAGAATGGGAGACCAAGATATCACGACACACAAGCATTTAGGGCCACATAGTGGAGTTTCATGCATGATATGGAAAATTCACACAATATGATCTAAAACATGTTGCCTTAGAATAAGGAAAAGACTTGCAGAATAATGAAAGGGGTGCACGTATGATTTATGTCTTTGATGGAAAATAAAATGATGCGCAAAATCTTGGCGTCTAGCACACAATGGGAAGGGGCCTATGCACAAGATGTACAGAAAAAATGGTATGTATTATGTATAAGAGGTATATTTTATGTGCACTTGACTTGAGAAAAATGTAAATGGGAGACGGTCAAGCTCTAGTGAGCCCGATCGAAGGGGGGCCCGTGGGAGACCTATTTTGAAAGATCTAGTACCATTTTTTTATTACCTTTGTGCATTTACAAATGGGTTTGTCTTACACTCATAAGAGAAACAGATTAAATTACGAAGTGTTACAAAGAAGAGTGGATGTTACCCATCTATTTACAAGTGAAACTCGTTATGGCAGTGTATAAGGATATCATCATGGAAGAGTCCGTTTTAAGTCATATTGGGAACTAAATAGGAATCCATTTAGATTTATTTCTTGCGTGATAGCTGGATCTCTTTTTCTAATCTTAAATGACATTTTTTCATGATTTCCTATTGATGAAACCCCATTGAATTCACATTGGGTGCACAAGAGGGTTTCACCTAGATTCATTTCGTACACGAATGCTCTATGTGTGGCATGCAGATCCCTTAGGATCCTAAAGAACATCCACTGAGTTTAATTAAGCCATAGGTTTCATCAAATAATACAACCTATATTTCTAAGATGAAATAGGAACCAAAAAATTCCACTCCTAAGAACCCATAATGAAAGGGGACCAGGAGGTTAGTTTGAGGGGGAAGCACCAATGATAAAAATTCGTTAATTGTGGTGTGCATAAAATAGGGGACCAATTCACATGAAACCTTACACATTCAAGAAGATTAGGTCTAATCATATAAATAAATAGGGGGTGGGAAATGAATTGTACCTTAAACCTTTTTAAGACAGGTGATCTACTCTCAGGCATGAAATTCGCTTTGTTCTTCACGACAGCTCTCAAATTCAGTCAATGCCCTATGTGGAACAAATGGATCTTGATATTTTATAACTTAGTCTATTTTTATTGCATGGATGACATCAATCTTGTGTGCCACTATATTTCTTTTCTGTCGATCCTCCATTTTCATGCCAATGCCTTTGTGCAATTGAGGCATGACAAAGATGGTTTTTTAACAGACTAATGCTAAGTGGGAGGCTGGCTATACTACAAGAAGGGTCAAGATGATCATGAGACCTCATATTATTCATTTGATAATAGTTCTATCTGATAATTATATGCTTCCTGGCCCAACGAAGTAGCATCAAATGGATTATGTCTTGAGTGATAGCCTCATGCTATGAAGATTAATTATTTTGGAGTAGGTACTTATGTCAGGCTTCGATACTGACTCCATGTGCTCACTTGTGATGTGTGAGGGTAAAGTTATTTGGTTTAGCATCATGATCAATGTTCACCCATCATGTAAGACTATGGATATGGTTACTTAAATTCCAAACAAGATGACCAAGACCATCTTGGGAGTGAACTGGTTGCTAAATAATTTCATGCCCACTATTCAAGCGCATTATGGAGAAGTGTCACTGAGGAGACAATAGGATGAAAATAATATTGGGACATGAGGACTAGAGAAATCATAACAAGATAGTGGGCATGGCTGTATTGAGTGTTCTTGACTTGTGATGAAATCATGGTAGAGCATGGATGTATCAGGATATTTGAGGTCATTTGGACATTGTAATTATATTTCATCCAGTAGTAGGACTTGGTGCCAGAGTTGTTCATCTAATGGCTACTGACATCAATACCTTCTATCACCACCATGGGGAGGTCAGTATCATCCTTTGGTACACCCTCATCATTTGAGGGATTCCTCCGGATGGGTTCTGGTATGATAAATTATTACCAATGGATAATGTATTGGGATACAAAGGAAAAATACCCCATTCTGACATGGATTTAGTTAGAACTAATGAAAGGTAATCTAAAGATCAAGTACATTCTAAAGGACATATCCTATCTGGCATGGTATATCTTTTTTCATAAAAATTAATGAAAAATTAATGATTCAAGGATGATGTAAATTGTTCCCAAATGCTTTGCATAGGGGAAAGGTGGGGTTGTATTTGGTGTTCATGGAAACAAGCTAATGAAAATCATGGGGCTTCAGTGTAGATGAATTTTAGGACACACATGTGTATGATACACTAGTTTCCTCGATTACTAATAGAGTATGATGTTTCTTTCTATTAGAGATTTGAGTATGGGGGACTATACAAGGACATTTGTGATGCTTGAGATAATGGAAACCCATCACAGGTTCAACCTTGGAGTACCTATGTTTTTCAGGCTATACAGCATTTTGGGGCACATATCAAGTGGGAGTACGCCAAAGAGAAAATGTAGACCATTTCAAATTCATTAGGGTTAGGTCCCAGATCATTGATGTAGGTACAATTTCCCAAATTCCATTTGTCCTCCATGTGATGGTCTACGTCTGTATCTATTGAACATCATTGGGGATCAGACAATGATGCTTAAGGAGGAGGGGACAAATAAAAGGATTGAAAATCATGAAAACATCAAATTCAACCCATTCCAACCTTGGATGTTCAAATGGTAGATGGCGTACGAGATCTACTGAAGCAAGTGTAGTTTCTATAGAGTATCAAGGGTAGTGTGTTGGTAGCCTAGAACAACAGGAAATATCATTTTAAAACCCTATATGTCATCATGGTTTTCCAAATATTTTGGTTTCATGTAACGGATGATGAAAAAATTGTATACTGAAGTTCAAGAAGAGTGTTATCCATGCATAATTCACCAATTTTGGATCATGTTCAAAACAATGGGATTTAGGGAAGTCATTACTCCCCCCACCACTGACGGAGATTATATCCTATAAAAAAATTGACAACTAGGTGGAGGAATATCATGAGTCAATTCTGAATAAAATCATTTGACATATCAAGGTGGAAAGCATAGTGTATGGATAGTGAGAAATTATGCGAGGATATTTTAGGAAAGCAAGACCAGAGGAAACCCAAGAAGGTAGGGTGTCACAAGTGGGAACATTAGTGGAAGGAGAGTGTCATGGTGAGACCCCACATCAATCTTTTGAAGATAGGTGTTCCATTACAAGACCTCATGGGATAGCTAAGGAATAACCTAAGATGAAACTATGATAAATCATGCAGCTGACTACTAACACCATTTTCCCATCCTTATGTTCTACTAGGAGTACTCTGCAATAATCGATGATAACTAAAGATCTATAGAGAAGATTTGTGAGCATTGGTCATGATCTTCCAGACATTAGGCATATCTAGGTGGTGGATATGGTGAATTTTCATCACCGACACAAGTACCTAACATCCATGGTTTCATATTCATGTTAATGGGGGTTGTTTAAAGAACCACATTTCATGGTTAATGTAATGATCAGTCAAGATCACAACCCCGAGTAAGAGACACCTAAGGATGGTGATGTTGATAATGGAGAATAAGAAGAATAAGAAGAATAAGAATAATGGGAATAAGAATTGTAATAGGTAGAAGAGGATCCCATGTAAGATAGGCCTAGAGTAATTGAACCATAGGGGACATAGGCCAAGTAGAGGAAACCATGTGGTAGAATAGAAATCACATGCCATGACAAGGAACATTCCAGCCATGTTGATGTATGTTATAACTCTAATCACTCATATCCCCATCAAATTCAATAACATGAATCCAATGACATCAATTTTTAATTTCTAGGAACATATTCGTGATGATGAACATAGAGTTCCATTTATAGGACAGAAAATGTGAAGATGGTCATGAAAGTACATCTCCTAAAACCCATCTCTAAGGATGAGCATTGAGGACTGATCTTGGCTGAAGGTGAGAAAGGGGACATAGGGAAGACCTCAGAATCTCAGTTCATTACCACTACTCATGAAGGAGAAGGATCTAACTATCTAACAAACTATTACTGAGGGATCTCCTAAGGAGGAAGCTCCTAGGATAATGAAAAAAGTCAATCTAGCTATTCTTATATATTGTAAGTATCTATCTTTATAGACCCATGTATGTTATCAAAAAACTAGGATATTCAAGGTACAAATTCCCCATGAAATGATCATAGAACTATAATCTCATCAAACTAACATGTTCGGCACTTATGTTGGAGATACAATGGAGATTTTTTCCTACCCGTGATGAAATGGGAACCCAAGATGACCCATCCTTAGAACTCGGTGGGAAGAAAGTTGTGATAATAGGTGACACCACTACCAAGGAAAAAAGATAAAGATGTTGATGGAGTACTCATGGAAGAATAAATGAGAAAATATTATTTCCAACACATCATAGTGCCCATACACTCAGAAAAAATTCTAGATGAAGGCAATATCATGGATCTTTTGGCCATAATTCCTGAATACAAGTCCAACCATCCTGAACAACTGGACAATTCTGATTGTAATGTAGTCAAGGATAGCTACATGACAGAGTTCTAGGAATAGATTTTCATAAAAAAAATCATCAATAACCCTAATGTAGTTTCAATAAATTAGATAGGGTCACTTCTCACCTAGCTTCATTTTATTTTTGTCAAAGGTGTGGATGCATTCCATCACCATATGAAAATCTGTGAATATCTTTCTGAGAAGATAAAGGATAAAATAAGACAATTAGATGTTTCTTGGTGAAGGAACAATTCTGAGAATATTAAAAAAATTCATGATGTTGTGTACGAAATCTGATGCCCTGATGCACATGTGGGAGAATGTGCTACACTTTTCATGAATCTTTCGGATCTCTTTAAATGATTGAGAGCCCAAATGGAATAATCCCAAGAGTATCTAGTGCAGGCAAAACATCAAATGGATGAAATCTCTGGAAGAATTTAATTAATTATATCCAATGGAAATGAACTTCTATATATGGGTATTTATGTGGACATGGATCTTAGGGAGTGGGATGAAATCATGGAAGCTACATTCTAGAGGGTGTCAAAAATCAAACATTCCAGTAAAGGGGTTGATTTATAAGGGTCGTGTTTTGGATGAAATCATGAAACACATCTTTCTTTTTATTTTATTGTCCTATAAAATGTACATGGATAAGACTATTTATTATTTAACTAAATCTATATCATAACTATAAATCAACAAAGTATCAATCCATAATCTCAGGTGGGTCATTAACAGTGTTAAAAATAAGGGTTCATCACATAATTATCCACTTTATATATGAGATAGCTAGCTGACAGTCAAATAGTATAGGTATGACATCGTTGATAGGAAAACTAAAATATTCGAGCTAAGAGATGGTATATTACTAGTAAATCAAGATCTCAGAGCTACTAAAATTCATTTCGCAATGCAAACTAGTGAATGAGTTGGATAATTTCATCGGTGGGATCATTCTAAAAAAAGTGATTGATAAGTGGGAATCACAGTTCATAAAATTTGGAACAAATTTTTGGATGAATGATTATGGAGGATAATGGATTGATTTATTCAAACATAGCATCAATATTGTGTTATTATGAAAAGGGGGAAAATGTGGGCTTACTACTGATCGTATTTGAAAATAGGGGAAAACGTGAAGTGTCATCCAGTGCCCCTTAGAATATTGGGCCATGATGGTAGGTGATCTAAGAAGTTGAGAATCCATACTCTCAGGGTATTCACATGGATGTGGAAGGGAGTGTGGATATAAATAAGAGGGCATGTAAATCATTTGTTGGATTGATGGGATGTTTTAATGTTCCCCAAAACTCTCAAAATTTCACCACCATGACTAAAGAACATTGGGTGAGCAAAACGGTATGAATCGTGATCAAACCTTCTTGTATACAAGACCTCTCTCTTGAATACCTAGAATTCCACTTAATTTGACATCATGAAAATGGGGATGATATGTGCATATTTTAAATTCTTATGGAAATGATGTTTGGTCATAGTTTAAAAAAATATCATTTAGAACCTACCTAATACATTAATGTCATGTTGTAAAAAATATTATGCCTATGCTTGGAATGCTTGCATGACACAGAGGGAATAAACCCAACATGAATGGGACAAATGATACCTACATACCATTAGAATTCCAATGAATAGATGGGAAAGAGCCATAGGTGATGTGGTTAGGGACAAAACCCAATACGAATAGAAGACAAAGCGACCTATCACCAATTTTAACACTACATATATTTGTGAGGCACCTAGTTTTTTGTCATAGGGTTCATGTATAAATTATGGATAAAGGAATATAGAGGTTTAAGTACGTGGGGACAAACCCAATCACATATTTTTTGGGTTTCCTTATATATCCTATAATGATGGTAATCAAGACACATGTAGTTATCGAATAATAGCATGCTTGGATACTGACAATAGTGGGGAGAAATCCTCCCTAGTGAGGAATATGAAGTATCCTGTCATTATCATGGGCCATCCTGATATTTTTTAAGGTAGGGTTGTAGTATAATGACATTTTTTGATGACATAATCTCTTAGTTTAAGACATGGTGTCTATGAATTGATGACATAAAGTCTAGTTTACGGTGGGATTATAGTATAATGTCATTCATTTGACCATAGATTTATTGGCTAGGCCCAATGACAAGGTTTCTCAGTGTCACTACAAATCATATAAGGAAGGGAAAAACCATTTATAGTTTTGGAATCCCATGTATTTTAACATCATGTGGTGAGGATGAGGGTTGTGATAGAGTTTATTGTTATACAGCTAGGACATGTGGACCCCATGTGATACCTGAGTGGTGCAGTACATAATCTGATGTGAATGATGATGAAAGAGGTCTACAGTTCATCACACATTCTAAATTGGAATCCTAGAGAATAATGGGACAAATAGAAGAGTTTATATCTCCATAGTTGGACCTGGGGGTAAGATGTCTTGGTGTTTCAATGTATCCTTCTCGGGAAGGAATATTGAAATATATAGTTCATGTATCCCATGTAGTTTAAATTCATAAGGTGAGGATGATAATGATTTTTGGTGAAAAGGGGGAGAAATTGTTTTGGTGGACCCAATATCGGTGACCTAGTCTTCACTACATACCCATGATGCTAGTAATCAAGGTACTCATAGTTCATAGGGGAATTCCTATGTGTGGATATGACCCATGCACATGGAAAATACGCAATTGATATATATTTTCTTGTTCTTTTGTAGGACCGTTTTTTTAATGAACATCCTAGGATGAAAATTTTGGGTGTCATTGTAGGTATCAATCCATGTGTATGATATGAAAAATACCTTGGTGGATAACCAATTCCCAAGGTGATTCCCTCTCTTGAGAGAACATAACAATGTAGTGTCATTTTCCATACTCCGGCTAGGACGATGGCATCACATTTTAAGGATGCATGAAAACACTATTCAATAAAATTTAACGTTGTACAATAAGAATTATATAGTCTAATGTATTGTTGGACGAGGCAGAATATTTTAACATCATATGTCTTGGATGAAGGAGATCATAGTTTAAGGTCATTTAGTTTGGACTATTGGGTTTCATAGTTCAACTTCTCCACATTAACCTACCGAAACACCTAAGACCATGTGATCCATGATTGATGTGGGAAACTAGGGGTGATGTTATGATTTCCCCATCATATTGTATTTCAAAAATTTAAAATATAAATGTCAAGTTGGAGAATCTCAAAAATGGCAGTATTTCTACTCAATGTACACAGATTTACATATGGAAAAACTAACGGTGTTTTAAAATAGAGGGGAAGGAAAATATAAATCACTACTCGTAATATTTGTGAAATAATGGTGCTCTTTTAATAATAGAGTATAACTAATGACATTTTCCATAACAGAGTATCCAGATAGTGTGGCCAAAAATAGGAACAAACAACTGAGGGGAAGTTGTTACCATGTTTGTAATGACGAACTTGAATCAAAATGTCATTCATGATCCTCGAGGACATTGTCCTAGAATGGCAGGTGATCCTTATTTCTGAGCACATATACCATTTTTTTGGTCATTTTGTATGTTAAAGGAGGAATGTAACCACATAAAGGGTACGTGTGAAGCATGGATGGTTCCCATGAAGTTTAATGTCGTGAGGTAAGGATGAATATTTGGAGGAGTACTCCCAAGGGGGGTTCATGGAATGGATTTTGTAATCCCAATGTGATTTATATCCAAAGAGGCTCCAAAACACCCACATACTCCTAGAAGAACCCATACTAAGTGGATGGACTGGTCGATGTGATGGTGGTTGGATCCCAGATGAAAGGTCCTGGAATTCTTAAGTATTTCATAAGGAAGAGATTCCATCCATACATAGATATCAAAAGAAGGAATGGAAAGTAGCCAATTTCAAAGGGGGTAATATCCTATGAAATGAGTAAAATCATGTTTTTTATGTGTTAAATTTTATTCAAACATGGACACTAAAGATCTTAGTTTAAGGTAATATATTATGGACCATTCTATTAATGAAATGTGTAGTGGTGGTGTAATAAAGCAAGCCGATGTTAATGAAGTCTAATGTAGTCTCCACTACATCGCACATTCTTATGGGAAAGTTGCACATTATTTATAGTCATAATGCGTAGACAATGAGGTGAGACCTCCAAAATAGGAATACATAGTACGACACTGGAATGTAACCTAACATGAATGAGGAAAATAGAACTAAAAACCACACCACACATTCTAAGGAAATATCCTTATAGAATATAGTTGTAGAATTTGGAACATGATAATGATATCTTTGAAGGGGAAACAAGTAATGTGGTGTCATAATGATAATCAATGTGAATGATGGCCAAAGAAAATTACATATCATAAATAATTCAATGGATAACATCTATAAAGTTTGAATTCATGGTGCCTGGACTTTAGGTATTAAACTCATAGTTTAAAGTCCACGAGTTTAGACCATAGGGTTTTATACTCTTGCATAAATGTATAATCCTTATCAAGAACCCCTAACCACCCATTATCCATGCTTGTTTTTTTAAAAGGGGAATATAATATATTTAAAACATACAAAAGAGAATGATAGGGGAACAGTGGTTGGGAGAAAATAATAACACCACGACACTGTTTTGTGCACTCAACATGTAAAGGTGCACGATGCAATATCAATGAGATTATTGAAATTCCATATGGAAATATTGATGTGAGAGGGAACATGAATCACACTACCACAATTTGGCACAAAATTGGAATGGATTAATGATGGAGGATAATTGTTGAATGTATTCATAACATCATATCCAAATCATGTGTCCTGGGGTAGGATAAAATAACTAAGGTTCGGTCGTATACTATATGAAAAATACAGGAAGATCCTCTCTCAAGATGCCTTTCATGATCCTCTGGGATGTTGGCCAAAAAATGTAGGCAAGACTTAGGGCCGAGCATCAATATTATTTCGATGTCATAGATGTGAAAGATTATGGAGAACCTAAAAATGATCAAACAATGCATGGTGGTGAAATGAGAGAATGTCCTAAAATAATCCAACACTCCCACACCGTGCCGCATATTAGCATATTAATGAGGAAAGACAAATTCCTATGAATTCAACTATGGGAAGATGACTCATGAAGATGAGTGGGAGAAAGGGTCAAATGGGTTGATGAACTGAGGGAGAGTCCCAAACGCAAAATGTATGGGCGTTCCAATATATCTCATAAGGTTGGAAATAAATCCATACATTGTTCTTGGAGACCCATGGAGTTTAACTTCATCTGGTAAGGATATAAGATACAAAGAACTATTTATAAGGGAGGAACTGGTGAAAACATTGAAAACTCGATGTGGATGAGGGAAATAGTATCTCACACCACACTACATGCTCAAATAAGGAACCAAAGGTTGGGGGTAAATGGAAGGAACATGGTGATGTAACCAAAGAAAAAATTCCTTGGTGTTCCAACATATCCCATAAATATGGGAATGAAACCATGCATAGTTGATGAAGACCATAGTAGTTTAACATCATGAGATAAGGACATATCAATAGTTTAACATCATGTAGGAAAATGGGGGTACGTTCCTTTAATAGTCATACAAAAATAACCATAAATGCTATAGCATTTAATGCCATGCAAGTAAGGTAGAATAGTTTAACATCATATTGAATGAGATGGATCTTAGATCATGGTTGTAGAATATAGGCCTTGTAAGGGAAAAAAGATTGAAAAACATCAAAAAACATTGGGCTAGACTGAAAGGTGAACTTTCAGGGCATTTCTATGTATCCCAATATGATGGGAATCAATCCATACATAGTTCCTAAATGTCGATTAGTTTAACATCATGTAGTAAAAACATTAGTAAAAAGGGATTACCCTGAATGTGATATTTGATGTAATAAATGAAAAATAAATATGAATGAGGAAAATAGATGTCCACACCACACCACATGATCCCAAGATACTATACATATCCCAAGGGTCCATAAAGATAACATTTTTTTGGTATCTTGGGCTGGACCTGTGGACAAATTTTTTTTTTATTATTATATTTCCCATAAGGATAGGAATCAAAACCATAAATATTTCTTGATTTTCATTTAGTTTAACATCATGTCATATTGACATAGTAGCAGTTTAACATCACGTAAAAAAAAGGGACTCACTACTTAATGACTTGAATGATGTTACAAAATGAAAATGGTTATTCTAGTTTAACATCACCTAGGATGAACAATTTTGTTAAACATCATATGATAAGATGACACTGTTCCCATTTATATCTTGCATATCAAATGGATAATGTCATGAAATTTAAATTCATACAGTAAGGATGCAAAAGTTTAAGATCATGTGGGTTGAGCTTTTAGTTTAATGTCATGAAGGACACGACCAAAGGAAAATAGGGCATTTATAATGGGTAAACACAACATGTTGAGGTAAAGAACCTAATGTAAATGTGTACCAAGGAGGTATCATACCACACAACTTATCCCACCATAACAATGGGGGTATCAAACTAGGATTATCCCTTATGAAAACATGTCTGGGTGTTCTTATGTATCATGTGTGGGAAGGAATCCAACCATATGTGGTTATTTCATTCAATGTAGTTTAACGTCATGTGGAAAGGCTATTGGTATAATTTCATGTCATTTGGGGTGATGATGATGTGAATATTTACATCCTACATCATGGAATAATGAGAGAATGGTCCTCAAGTGAAGTACTTGTTAAAGAAGTTTGTATTTGTGGGAGGAGTAATATTCTCACTATCCATGGTGACCAAAGAGTATGTGTCATTGGGGTAAACACTATTAGTTATATAAGGAACCTTTCATTTGGGTTCTAACTTTGATATCTTCCTATCAGGTATCATTGACGTCCTTAGATTGAATACCATGTCACCTTGTAGGACAGAACATAGATAATTTTTTTAAAGCTCTATCTATCTGTTTTTAGTTCCTCTGTAGATTATGAATCACCCAAAAAATATTATGATCGAGGTCTTCCAGTTCATCCAAACAAAATTATTAAATTTTTTATGATGTATTATGATCATAAATATCTCTGCAGAGTGACGATAATTACATATAAATTGGTAGGAATTCCTCTATCCCATACACCATGGAATATGGGGTCAACTGGGTGGAATTATGAGTCCTGGTATGCTAATCCCAGAGATAATTGGGTATATTTTCAAGCCAATACATCAGGATTTCCCTACCATATTTTGGAAAATTATAGGTAAGGTATTATTGAATGAATCAATGTTCCCATTTGATTATTCATGATAGTGAGAATTTTCCTTAGACCATATGTTGTACATGGTGTATTGTTCCTTCATCTCAAGTTCTAAAAATTTTGGTTCAGTTACATGTGTGATTAATGTGACAAAATCAAAATTGGTGGATGATAGTGGAAAAACTGAACTTGATAACAAAACAAGCCTTCACTTCCTGAAGCTGTATTTCTTCTTCCTATATGGAAAATACATCTATGGTGGTAAGGACAAACCTCCACTTGAGATATGATTATGTATCTTAAGGTCCCATTACATTTAGTCCCCAAAATACAAAGGGACCAAATTAATTAGTATTATGGAGGGGTTCTAGGGGATGTGGAAAAAGTTGGCATGGATATGGCATCTATGACACCTTTAAGAAAAATCGATATAGTCATAAACCATGGTAGGGAAAAAGTATCCCAATCTTTGAATGTGATGGGAGAGTTTCAAACATACTTATTGTGATCCATATAAACAAACATGGACGTCCATAATAACCTTGGGAATCTCATCTATTTGAAAAAATTGGAAGGGAAATACCTCAATTAAACATTTTTATAGGATCTTTTCACTGGTGGGAATAGTCTATATGGTGAATTACACTGCACATTGACTGATTCACTCACGTTCGGCTCTATCTGTCATGAGATTTCTGTGTTGTTATTACTCAATAAAAAGAGATTTACAACCATGGGTATCTTCTTCAATAGTATGGGACATAGAAGTCCTTGTGTGGTGGAATCAATTGTAAAATTACTTTCTTATTGGATATAATCATCATTTAGAGAGACATGAGGGATGTACCTTTGATGCGCCACGTGGATAATGAAATCATCTGGGTCAGGCTCTACAAGATATGATGGAAGACTTTTCAAGGCATTGACTCAAGCATTATATAACTAATGAACATGAATAATATCATTCCATGAAAGTAATTTGGCCATCATATGGAATGTGCGCTCTAAGATTGGTATGGGTTTCAGCTTCATGATAACATAGTCACCATTGATCTTCTTGATACCCAGCTCAGAGCCCCCCTTCATAGGTTGGGGGGGGGACACCAATCTGGAGGGATGACTATAAACTAGTTATGAGGGCCTAATACTCAACCTCATTATTGTTTTAGGCTTTAGAAAACTAGAACATATAGGGAAATACAACCTATATAGGCATGATGAATATGACCCACATGCCTACTCTGTGGAGTCTATGATCATTAATCCTAATACCAGTGGGACATTTGGAAGCACTATCGAAGTGAATTTACAAACATGGAATATTCTATTCCATTTATATAATGGCATCATCTGCAATGTCAAGATCTAGATAATACTCTGACAGAGCTGGTTGGGAAGATAAGAAATATGTATGTTCCTAACCCATGATAGATTTCTGCTGAACGATCATGATGTCCAACTGGTAAATGATCACATCCCACCATGAAAGTCTACCTTCCAACATATGGTGGTTTATAATACAGATTAATGGATCCACACAGGATACAAGTTGTTTCTTAGGTTTCTACAGATAGTGTCACCACTTCATCACTAAAAAAACCCATGTGAGATAGATCTTCCCAAGAGAGTAATATCTAGTCTTCATGTTAAGGAACATGTGACTAATATAGTATATACTATTATATCTCCCTACATTATTAATTTGGGTGATAAGGGTGCAAGTGATTATTATAGGGTTGGAACATAGAGGACCATCATGTTTTTGGAGACGGCTGCCAATAGAACCGGATGTTATAGTACGTACTTGACGATATCCTCAAAAAAGGATTGAAATTAATCATCCTGATGTTAGAAGACACATTTCGTCATGAGTATTGAGGAGGGAACACAATTTCAAAATATATTTGTGATTAATATATGTATATAGGATATGTGGACTTGGAGGCCACATATATCTCAAAGGTTTCTTGGAGGAGGAATCTGACTGGTGGCCTTGATATTATTTGGATCGATCTTTATGCCTATATATCTAATGAAAAATCATATAATCATTCCATTGGCGACACTGAAGTCACACATAGAGGGGTTCAACTTCTTATGGTGGGAGTGAAGGAAGATGTGAATATTCTCAAGAACTCTGATATGGTCCTGATACTTGTGGGATTTGACTACCAAATCATCCATTTAGAAATCCGAAAACATCTTGAGGATTTTTTATTATTATGTGATGCATAACACGCTGATAGGTGGCTCCAAAATTCCCCCAAATGAATGGAATTACTTTGTATTAAAATGTACCATGAAGTGCTCTGAAGGTGGTGGATTTTTCATCCATGGGTGACATTCATATCTGAATATACCCTGAATACCCATCCATGAATGAGAGGGCATGGAATCTCGTGGTAGCATCGATTAACATCATTGTTACAGGAAGGGTAAATTGTTCTTCGAATAGTGGAGAATAAGATCAACGATGTTGACGCAGAATCTGATTTATCATTTCATTTTCCTGATAAGATTGTTGTTATCAAATAATATGGGTATTAGACATCCATTATGAAGTTGGATTTCATTATATTATCAACATTAGCCTTGACCGTGGAAACATGGTAATGGTGTATCTTTTAGGGAGGTTGTTGGAAGCCATAATAACTTATAGAGAGACCATAATAGTGGAATGAGACATGAGGATCTAGTCCTATAATATCATTATAACTCCAAGAAAATACATCATTATACTTCTATAGAAAATCCACACACTTTTGTTTCTTTTCTGTAGTCACATATTTGTTGATCGGTGATGGTCTTAGATATGACTTGATACCAAGAGTCGCATATAACAATACATTGATGGTGGAGGAGACACCTTATTCAAACACAGTAGGATCATCTACAAAATCCTCATAATCTTCCATCATGAGAGGATTATCAGTAAGTGTAAACTATTCTGAATCATAAGATGTAGATGGAATGATGGTGTTGGCCTAAGTGGCAGTGGAAAATTCATTGGGAGACTCATGCACTGAGGAAACCATAGAGAAATATGTTTTCAATTTGATTCCATCTAGCCTTTGATCCAGGGGTCCAAGCTTGATAATATTAAAGAAGTAGTGGCATGTTGGCTTGAGTCAGCTCAACCAATCCCAGCAGAACAATCTTGTATGATGTATTGATAGTACCATGGGGTGAACATCTAGATACCATATAAGGGTAAGAGGATCTGGTATGACTCAATATTGATTGATCTAAGAGTACAAAGTGATCTTTCAGTATTCCTTGTACCTATGAATGGACTTCTCACTCCTTCACATGAAAAAAAGTTGTTTCCCATGTTTGGGTTCTTGGACTAAAACCGGTGAATCAAGAAGATGAAGGAATCATCCAAATCTATCCATGGGTCAGTGAAAATGGCATTGTGATCAGCCTCATTTTCTTGAATTTGTTTTTCCATAATCTTTAGTAGTGGACATCAAGGTAGTGGGATTCACAGAAGTCAAGGGGAGACACATCACATTGGATCATTCCCACTCAACCATTGAGGGAGTAATTCATATATTGATGACATGAGGATAGAAATGATTTGTGCAGATAGAGCAGGGTCTACCAATCAGTGCATTGTAGGTGGTGTCATGTGAGATGATCATGAATTCAGTGCCACTGATAAAACCACCAAACTGGGCCTTTAATAATATCTTGACAAGTTGCTTCTACTCTGTCCTATCATAAACATGAACCATTAGGTTAGAGGGACTCATGTCAGCTTTAGTTTTCCCTATTTTCCATAGTATTCTGGTCGGGATGTGATTGATCTGAAAACATATGTTGAAAAAACGTCGACAAAATTAGACACCATTAAACTAGAATGTTTTGTATAACTAGTAGTTGTGCCCTTACATTTGTGAACCTTCATATTATCCTAATAATGAGATGATTTAATGACGTTATGAATGCTTAGCTTCCTCATAATAGAAGACATTTGCGGCATCTACCTATTATTCAAAATAGATTGGGGTTCTCAATACCACTGTGAGGGATTCAAAAGTATCTTCATACATGATGAGAGGCTTGATGGTTGATAGCTTTGAAAGAATGATGGAATGGTTCTTGATCATATCATACATTTGTTCTAGGTGCACATTTTTTTATCAGGGAGTTACTCTATGGCATGTGGTATAATGTATATATCTTGTTGAACCAGATGATATTGTTTTGTGCTAGAAATATTTTTTTCTCACAAGATGAACAATAATAAAATTACTACAACTTGACTACTCGATGACCGATGTATATCCACAGCTATACACAACAAAGCATAGTGTGGTCATGGAGGATCTTCATAATATTTTAGAACAAACATTGGTGGGAAGAAATCTACTAAGACAGGAACATTGGACTTTGCATGATGAGCTATGTGTTAAACTTGTTTTCTAATCATGGTGGGGTACAACTTGGTAGAAAGCACTGGATACTGCATTCAGAAAATTCATGTACCCATTGATTTGTCAAAGATGGATCGAATGAGGACATTATGAGGATCTTCCTTGTGCTCCTAATCACCTGGAAACATATAAGGGCCCACCAACTCGATGGTATTGACAATGAAATACACCTGATAATCACTTGAAGAATCCTATAATGCGGGGTGGATCCTTATGGTGATTCCCATATATGGAGGCATGATGTTACTATAATGTACATGAAAGATTCAGAAATGGTGTAGATATTTTCATTCACATGTGTTGTCAGCGCCTACCCTTCTAGAAGGTAAAAGGATTAGATACAAATTAAATAGTGGAAGTTGGTGGTGGTTCTACTGGAAACAACCCTAGCAGCCTAGGTTCCTCTCTCTATTCAACTATGGTAGTCTTAGCCTTAGCTATTATTCTTGTAGGAGCTATGGGTGGAAACGAGAGGGCTTGGGTGGCTTGCTTCAAGGATTATTCTAGGCCCTGATCATTGTCTGAAAAATCTCAAAATACACCCAGGATGTTATCAATGATAAGGGAGGGGATCAGTTAAGTCTTCACAAATCCCATGCACATCAGTAGTAGCATATCTTAATTTAGTGACAAATAGAGTGAATACATGGGCCCTTCCACTGGGTGACAAAGTCTATAACGTACTCATCTGTAGTTTTTTTTCACTTGAGTGGTCAGTGATACTACTCATTTGTGTGGTAGTGGTAAACTAATATGGAAACTGCCTGCAAAGATCCACCTAGAAAATTTTGGACCCAATGGGTGGATGGCTATTCCAGATTAATGTGGGCCCTTATAGTCTCTATAAGAAGCGCCAAATCTTAGAAGCCTCTTCCTGTGCAAGATTTCCCGGCATGGGCCCACATCATTAGATAATGTGGGTTAGATGTTGTAGGTTGTTATCCAACACATTTAAGTGGGAGAAAGTAGGTTTCACAAAGCCCAATGGTTCTGGAATTTCATCCACCCCTGCCAGATATGGATTCCCATCATATTGGATCACCACCAATTGGGATTCAAGGTCCATGAAGAATGTGATGTGATAGAAAATCAGATAATCCTAGATAGGGTTCCTATCATTGTGAGGACCCTTAACTAGTGATTCATTGGTGGGTTATTCAACATGACATGTGCGCCTAGAGGATCTTGTAGAGGATGCTGGAATAACTTGAAGAGCTACCAGAGGGATGAATTTTAGAACATCTTGAGGGAAATTTTGTGGTACAACCTCTAATGTTGGTTCACGGTGAATATTCTGATACAACATGGGTATATTTGGTGATGCATATATTGGATGTGTGCTATAAATTTTTTCCTCTATATTGAAAGGATATGCTGTTTTTTTAGATTAATATGGTCAACATGCATGGGGGAACTTATACAGGCCCATGATGCTCTAGTAGAGGATGGTTGGGATCATAACAGGGATCATCAAAGCTGGAAATCATTCTCCAAGGCGCTCCGCAAGGATATTGTCAATAATTTCATCTTTTACGCAAGATTTTGAATTATCACATCCTTCTAAGTGTAATCATGAATATTTTATGTTGATCTAGATGGTTCAGAGTGCATGATGATCTTAGTATTATCATTACCCTTGTTGGGGTACTGAACAAGATACTATGACTCGAAAGGGCCTCCAAGGCCATGTAATTGTCTCTACTGATGAGAATGTACACCTCCATGGTCCTCTATATGCGCTGATACCCTTGTGGACAGGTCTTCCTCTCTAGACCCAACACCAATACATCCTTCTGGGTATATATCGAGGATGAAAATATATATCAAGACAATGCTCAGAGGAATATCCTCAATATTGCAGAGTATGTGTAGGTTTCACTGGATTGGGATAAATTTAATGGAGGTATACTATCAAAATACATAGATTTGGACATATGGATATCCCTCCTTATTAATATGATGGAGAATAGTAATGCTCTGAATGCATCGTTGATGAAGATTCTGGTGATGAACAAGCAATTCAGGGTGTTGTTCCACAACAATCATGACTAACTTGACTAGATGGCATTTCTAGAAGATGTCATCATAATATTCTTGGATTTTTTGATAATCCAATGGACGATGATGGAAATGGATATGCGTTAAGTGATGGGTTCAGCAAAAAAACTTGACTTCATCTTGGGTGGGTGTCCCACGAATGCTGATGTTTGATGTAGTAATCATCCAAAACATATTGGGAATACGGTCCACTACAATAATGTCCCACAAGCTCCGTAATTCATTGGAGTTATCCCACCCATGGTTGCATCATTCTCTAACTAGATGACACTAAAGAACTAGTAATGGTACTGATATGGACCATTTTGGTTGAGGACTAGAAGGTGGATAGAATGTTGTGAGGGCTAACAAGATACTATATACAGCATCATCTCCCAGAGGTAGTAGTGACAACATATTCACATTCCACTAGGATGGGGGTTGACCATCATTTCATGTGAAAAGGCAGTAGTTTATCGTGAATAATTTGGGTGGTTCTCATCATCTATCTTCCATTAGAACTACTCTTTGTAATCTTATTTCTAGGTATAGAATGATCTTGGTGATGATAGAGAAGTTTTCATTGAAATACCCTGAAAATAACTAAATCTTTCTCATCTTGTATGTACCTAGGGAGGGCCTTGGGGATCTGGGTCATTTCACTTTCCAGAAGGAAAAATATAAAATTTTGGGTTCCTACCCTATAATCTGATGTGGAAGAAAGTGGTAAAGGTTTCATCATTAGATCACAAAACACTCTAGAATATGAAAATCAAACCATATTGACAATGATCTGTAGATGAGAAGAAATATTCCTTTGATGATGATGATTCACCATTCTACCCAGAGATGATTATTTAGGGAAAGTTTAATTTTTTTTCATGAGTAATACATATATTATGGTTGGTTCTTGTTTGTATAAGACATTTGTTGAAGGAAGGAGTAACATGGGGTATGTCCTCCATGCCTCATGTCATCATAGAGGGGATGACCTACAATGACTTTCATGGGAGTGGGGAGGACATCCACTCTAGGTGCTAATTAGAACATCGTGTGGGCCTCCATTTTGGGTGAGAATGTTGTAAGAACCTCCTCTTAGCTATTCTAGGGTGTAAGGATAACCCAATAATATTTTGAATGGAACATGGGGTTGACCTCCGTGTAGGAGATATTCATGAGGAGGGCCTTTACAGTTTGTAGTGTTGAAGTGGGGAGGGCCACCACTGGAGAAACTAAGAACATGGGGAGGGCCGCCATGTTAGAATACTAAAGAATAAAGGCCTTTAAATCTTGTTTTATATCATTTAAGGATTAGGTATGTCATACTGATCAAACTAGACACTGTGTGGACCTCCATGAAGATGTGTGATGGTGTGAGGAGGACCTTCACGTCGATAACCTGAAATATGAGGAATTTATCCATACCGGGGATCACGGGAAGATGGAGGACCTCTGTGATGAACATAAAAAATATGGTCAAGACGACCCCATTGATTGGATAAGGTACAATGAAGACCTATATTCATGATCTCGATGTAACAAGGCAGCCCATGACGACCGCTGCTCATACCGAAAACCAAAAGAGTCTGCCCAACCTTCCCATGGGGAGGACTAGGTCTCAATCCTGATTGGACATAGAAGATTCCATGATATTTAATAACATAGATATGATATTATGAATCAGTGGTGGAATGGGACAGTAAAATTGTTGAAGATGACTCCCCTTACAGGTTTTTTCCTAATCTGGTGGACCCGGTGTTCAGGGCGGGTAAGCCGTACAAGGGCTGCCGATGTTAGGTTAGATACCAACTATTCCATGGAGTGTGGGAGAATATATAAGTGTTAATGCAGCCTACTGGGATACATCCTTAGATTCTCTTTTGTGATAGTCATATTTACGATGACTCGAATGTCCCATACATTGTCGGCATAGGGGAGTGAATCATGGGACCATTTTGGGAAGAGGCTCCTTGAACTATTGAATATTATAGTGGGATGTAGTGTCTCCCTACTCGGACCAATGGGGTTTCAGTGATGTAGATGCATAAAAACCTCTAGATCAGGTAAATCCATATCCATCAATGGGATGACCCCTTCTTCTTTATATCATCAGATAATATTATAAATTACCCAATATTAGATACACAATGAGGTTGATATGGGGCATGCGCACTCAGTAGTCTTGGTTGTGGACGGACTCATGGCGGAGGTTGTGATATGTTATATTTCTACATTATAATTTCACATTGCATCTGGGGGTGGGAGGTAACTGGGTTCCTATATCTCAGGTCTAGAAAAGCGAGAAGATTCAGGTATTAGCCTGCATATTAAGAAAAAGATCATAGTGCCCCATTGTCATTCAGTCATACATGGTTGGAGAGAATGATCCATGATGAAGATTTAATGGAAAAAAATTATCAATGATTAACTGCCCCAAATTATGGTAAGTTCCATAAAATGTCCACTATTTCCAAAGTAGGACATAGCACATGATGGATGGATCTGGGGACATGCTTATCACCTGATGTGTTGAACACTACTAATCCCCATGGATGAAGGTGAAATGATTTATGTCGAGGTCAAAATTTATGTGTCCAATTATTTCAATGGGTAACACCACCAAAGTATTTCTAAAACCCCATATGTGTGCATTGCACCTCCCATTATCAAATTCCATAGGCAACGGCATTCATCACCTCTTCGGTGATGTGTACTCCTTGATCAAAACTGGAAGATGTGATGTCGGTCTTTCCTTGTGTGTATTACTCATTTGAATATTTCTCCTAGTCTATATCTCCCTTACATATTAAGACATTGTTAGTGATATCATTTTTTCTGCCATATCTTTGTGGAAACTGATTAATTACACTACTTCTATCGGGACAATCCAAAGGTTCAGGCTAGGGTAGTAACCATTAGGCAGAGAAGTAGTCACGTTGGGAATCACTAGTATGTTTGAAAGCTGGAACATTGGTACACTTAAATTTTCCCTTATTATAGGGTGTATTGAGGGAGTTATAGATAGAGGAATCCCACATCGAATGTGGGGAATATTTTTATTGAGGCATGTCTCTGAGGTGTTCCTCATCTTTCTAATTTTAAAAGGTGGTGTGCGACAAGATTAACATCATGTGAAGAAGGATCAGACTGATCAGAACACTGAAAAGTGTGAATCAGATGGTTATGTCCCTTAGAAGGATCACAGGGATAATTTACCAGATGGTTTGATCAAAATTCACAATGAGGAAGAACCCAGAATGTTGTGTCCTAAAAAAAGAATATTTCACTCCATGAAGGATGATCAAAACATCACAAATGGGTGGATCAGAGAATGGTGGGGCCAAAAAAAGGAAACACAAATGTTTACCATTGTATTGGATAGACACTCATTTTATAATACTACATGCCCAATGTAGATTATATATACAAAAACCTACATAGTTCAAAAGGGTGATTCAGGGATTACACATTGTTAGTTTCCCAAGAACAAAAAATATAGTCAATGATGTAACCTTACCATTATTAGGGTAATCTAGTGCACCAGAATTCTCAGATAATGTATGGTTAGCTTCTCATATAAATGGAATCTACTCATTGGTATTTGGTGGTTTGGGGAAAATCAGGATTGATATGGAAAAATTGTAGAATGTATAAGATGAATGAGATAGAATCGATGTGAAGATGATGGTGGTGTGATTGAACCACAAAGAGGACTCCATTATAACCTATGATGATGGTATGTATTGAAGTCAAAATTGATCTTTTGGGGGTGATGAGAAAATAGGGGAGGTGGTTCATGAGATTAAAATTCATAGATAGGGTCCTAGTGGAAGTAGAGCCTCCAGGTTGGGGCATGATCTTCCCGAGACACAAAGGATCGAAAGCAAGACCTAGATGTGGCATGGATAATGAACTAAAAACTTCAAAGAGGCATCCTAAATATCCAAGTATATAGGAATCAAAGTCTGCATAGTTCATGAATGGGGCATAGAATCAAGGTGTACACAAAGGAAAACAATCTGATGGTATGCTAAGGTAATACACATGGTTAAAAGCACATCACCATAGGGGAAATATTTTTTTGAGATTTATGGGTTTTATGGGTAATATTAATGGTTATACTTACATGGGATCAGAACACCTCATTGAGTCCTTTCCAAGTGTGGCATCCCCATGAAAGGAAAGTATCGAATTAGGAGGGTACATCCCATGGAGGGTGTTCCAGAGTTTACCATTGGTTGGGATAGAACCTCAAAATGATTTTTTGGTATAAAAGTGGATGGGAATCCAAAAAAATGTAATTTGGATGGTAATAGTGTATATTATCTTCTGGGATGAAGGTGAACTAACATGAAACATATGTAATAGTTGTATTGTGGGGAGTGATGGGCTTGAACCTTAGAGTGGCATCCTACATACCATGTTTAGAAGATAGGGATCAAAGTCATCATAGTTAAGAGTTTCCTATTTTTTAACATCATTTGGGGTTAGGGGAATGGGATTATGTATGTTTAGAGGCCCCGAAAGGATGTATTGGTCACCATTAATCTCTAAGCCCATGTGAGTCATAATCAGTGAGAGAAACTACAAATAGCAGTAGACCCGACAGATGTGTTGTGAAGGTTGTGCACATACATAATGGGTTGGGGATTACACATGATTAGAATCCTAGTGATATTGAGATAGAGACTTAATTCAATATGGATTATTGAGGAAGAGGTCATGATGTTAGAGGAATATATGACTATGTGTAAAGGAGGCTCCCTATCATGGAATGTCAGGGCTTACGTGGAGACATCCCATGGAATTCATGGAGACAAATCCCATTGGGGGAGAGAGAGGTATGGAACTAATGCCCATTCTATTTGGGATCCAACTAGGCCTATATTACCTGATTCAAATCAAAGTTTGACATCATGAGTTGTAGGAAAGGATTATGGGAAGTCTAACTCCCTATAACTTAGATGATGAGCACTCATTCCTCATCCCTTGTGATTAAAAAACTTCTACAAACCCCACTTGGGAAAATGAAGGCACATGAAATTCCTAACATGAGTTAGGTGGAAAAGGGGTCACTCAAGGGGCTCACTTTAGCATGGCTATGTGAAGAAGAAATAGCTGGTAGCATACGTAAGAAAAAAATAATTAGGTAAGGAAACACATCATAGAACACCACTTTAGGTACCATGAAATACCTGTGCACAATCTTGGAGGGCCACATGGAGATCATTCGTGTAAGATAAGAATGTTCTTTGTATGGGGAATTCGAAAATGATTCCTTGAAATAAGGAAAAATCATGGAGTATATAGGAAGAGGTGTTCACATGATTAAAGGCTTTCATGGAAAATCAATGGTTGAATGCATAATTGAAGTCCAGTGTGCATTATGAAGTGGGGAACGAGCATAATCTGTACATCACAAGTGTAATTATTTCACGCAAGATAGATCTTTTACACATACATTACAAGGGGAAAAATGGAAATGGGTTAGGGTAAATACCTAGTGGAACCTCTTGAGGGTGGAAACATGAGAGACCTATCGTGCAAGATCTGGTACCTTAAAATCATGAATTTCATGCAGTCATGGAAGGGGTGATCCTATGTGCACAGGAGTAACTGTTCAACTTCCATATCATTATGTAGAAGAGAGGTTTGTACCCTTATATTTACAGTTGTGAATAATTGTGGTGGATCTTAAGGGGACCAACATAGAAGAGACCATTAGACATATCATTTTGAAAGGAAGAGGCATTCACACATATTTCGTTCTTGTAAACTAGCTGAATATCATTCACGCATATACTTTGGTATTTTTTCTAAAGTTTGGAATGCAATGACCCATTAACATCACATTGGGAATGTAAGAGGCTTGCATGCATATTTCTTTGTTACATGGACACTAAAAATAGTTCATTCATATCCTTTAGGATCCTCAGGAACATCCTCTATGTCGAATAATGGATTTGGATTATTCGAATGTGCCAACGTATATGTCCGAGTGGAATTCGACACCAATATGGAATATAGTTCCTTATAGAAGATCACCATCATGTTCCGAGGACATGATTGCATACAAATCCACGATGTAAAGGATAAGGGGAATGAACCATAAATAAATTTCTATGCTGGTGTTGAAAAGGGATGAAGCCTTCTCTGAGAAGGTACATAGTGTGTTCTATGAGTCCACCATGTGTCCCTTATTTATTCAGTTCTACAACTATATCCCAGGTCATTTTCATATTCATGTGTGAATACATGATGTGTGTATAGCCAGATATAGAGTGGGGGGCCACACAATGTCCTAGGATTTTACTTCATTTACATGACATGTTTCATACGAGGGATTACATGAAATGTGGCATGGTCCACATGAGATGAAATTTCTCCCAACTCCATAGGTATGTATACCTTGTACCAGATGAGTTGTTCCAAAAGGGTCACATGGTTTCTGGAATTAGTCACATAGCCTATGATACTTATCTCTATGAAAAAAATCCTATTTTATCATATATGGGAATACACAACATGTGTTCATCAAACAACATGATTTGTGGTTGCGTTTTTCAAAGAAACCACCTGAATTTTCAAACATCTAATGTATGTTTCTAATCTATTTTATTCCATATTTAAATTAACCATTAATAAGAAATATGATGCTAATAAAACCTCCCTCACCATCATTGGAACTGATTCTATGATATACAGTGTTCAAGAGATACCCTTTGTCAAGCCTCATTAGTGATTCCAGCCAAACTATTATCACATACTCCCATTATATCACAATAGATAAACACCATCATCAATTTAAACATGAATTTCAAATATAAAATAATTTTTCCAAATAAATTGTTGTGTAATGATTGAGTATTGTGTATTTGTTGAACCATTCTCAAAAGACAACATCAGTGATGAATGAATGAAGAATGGGGGATGAAATGGAAAAAAACACAAACCCATGAATTAACTTCAGCGATTGGTTAGTTTCACCCAAAATTATTTCCATTATAATTATTAATAAAGTGACATAATATAGTCATCATCATAAATTCACAACCTTGGATAAATCATACCCATACCCATGATATTCTCAATCCTTAATCCCATTTTTTAGTTAATAGATTTACATTCATTGTTGGAAAAAAATGTGTATATTGTAACAACCCAATATTTTTGAGTAGTATATTAACTTACTCTTATTGATTTAATAATATGTTAATGGTTAATGCAGAAAGAGGAGTCGATGGCTTCATCCAATAGACTCAACCCTTATGAAGCCCACTTATCAGAGCTTGGGAAGGAGGTTGCATCTGTGGGCTTCGCTTTGGACCAAGCCCAAGCCGAACTCCAGCGTGTCATGCTTGAACGGAAACGCCTGTGGGAGAAGTTCAAGTTAGTAGAGATTGCTACTAGGGCAATGTTATCTGAGACTCCCTCAGATTCTCTCACCATAGCACACCTTACACTTAGGTCTTATGCCAGTGTTATAAGGGGCTATGTGATGAGACCCTAGTTTCCTTGTGTAATCCTTTCGGGTGAATAAATTGAGATTTCTTCCTTTAGTGATGTTTGTGAAATTTCAAATGTCAAGATAATATTAGAATGTATTTTATTGATGAATTTTGAAAAAGGGATATTTTGAAATATTTATGTAAACCTTAAATAACTAATGATGTGTAATGATTTTCAAAAAATGGTCTTCTACAAAAGTGTTCATTAAGGAATTTGGAGTCTAATAAGATCAACATAATTTTTGATGAATAGTAAATTATGAATAGTGATTTTATGCTTAGGATTAGTAATATGACCAAATGGATTAGTAATTTCACTCAAAGAAAGTTTTAATATAATTTAGACACCTAGATTAAGTAATGTGATTCAATAAAATGGTTAAATAACAGTTTCATAAATTATTATTCAAGTACTAGTTTTTTCGGATGAATATTGTTTTTTAATTAAAAATTTAATTAAAAATAATTAGAAAATTATATTTTATAAAAATGACTTTATTTTTGAACTCAGAGCATCGATATTATGTTATGGTAATTTTTGGGGATTTTTCTGAAAAAATAAATTTTCGGTGAATAGTGTATTTATTTAAAAATAAAATTAAAAATATTTAGAAAATTATTTTTATAAAATGGAGTTCATTTTTGAAATCATAGCATTGATATTTGGTTAAGGTGAAATTTAGGGATTATTCCGAGAAAGATGAATTTTCGGTGAATAGTGAAAGTACAGTTTTTAAGTTACGGGTGTTTAATGACATCATTAAATGATGTATTAAGTATATATTCAATATGGTCGAATTATGAATAGTAAGATAAGGTGTGAGGTGTCCCAAGTGGCCAATACCATGGGCAAATACCATGGGCAAGCCCATGGTTTTGCCAAAACCACTAGTGAGGTGTCCCTTGGCCATTAATTCTTTGTCCCCTCACTGTCCCTATAAATACCCACCCCTTCCTCCTTTAGTTTTCACTCCCAACTCTCCCCCAACGATGTTCTGGTATTCTTACCTTCCAAGGAGTCCTCCCAAGGTGCCCCCAAGCCCTCAAGGTCCAATCCTTTGAGTTTCAAGAGTCACGTTTTAAGGTAAGGGATCCGACCCCTCTCTTTCTTTTCATGTAATCTCTTTTATGTCATTCCTATTATGCTCCATGTTTTTATGTGATAGGATGTTCTTTTATATTCCTCTTACTGCCCTTTCATGTTTATATGATGAGAGATCCCCTCTTACTCTCATCATTTCGTTTTATGAAAGTTTAAGTGACGCCGTTAGGCTGCCGAATTTTTAAGGGATTCTTTCACCCTTCTCATTTTTCAAGTTCGATTTTCATGTCAAGCCTTTCAAGTTCCTTTTTATTATGTTGGGGTATGATCTCTATATCTAGCATACTGATCTCTTATGATCACATGATGAGGGACCCTATTTGATCTTGTCAAATCATTTTCTTTTGAAGTTAAGTGACGTCGTAAGGCTGCCGAATTTTCATAAGAGAAATCTAATCCTTTTTGCTTCCATGTTTTTCATTTCAAATGTTATGTCCCTAAAATTTCATTACCATGTCCATATTTCCTTCTTACTCTTTCACCCTACTGTTTTATGGATCATTTATGAGTGGGTGACCCATGTCCCCTCTCATTTCAATGTTTTCTAAAACCCCGAAACATAGCCGTTATGCTGCAGAATTTTCCCCTCAAAATGCCTCTCTCTTTTCTAAAAAATCATTTTATGTTATAAAGTGAATACTCAAAGCTCTTATTTCTACAAGGGTATTCACATATATATCAAAATGTTCCATTTTAAATTCTGGGATTTACATAAATGAGACCCTATTTCCCTTTCCGTGGGTTTAAAGTGACGTAAAGATCATGTCTTTAAAGCAGTTTTTAAAACGTTATGATTATGAAATGCAACCCATTTATTTTATGCTATGTGGGTTTTTTATGAAATGTTTGATGATGATATATGTGGCTCACATGATAATAAAGGAAAATTTAAGGGTGCGCCCTGATAGCGCTCCAATGCATTGGGTAATGATGTAACCACTAGAGATTACAATTTTCACGATACCTTGGTGAATAACCTTGGTAATTTCCAAATGACACCTTGGGGATGGACCTTGGTGATATGTTCATGATTGTCTATGTTAAATGATGTAGCCACATCTTCATGTTATGAAAAATGTTATTTTTATTATGAAATGCCTCATGATTTCTTTCTCATGCCTTAAAGTTCTTTTCATGTCCTTATTGAAGTATCTCAAGTTCACATGTAAAATGTTCCTCTTATTTCCCTTACTGGGCCTCCTGCTCACCCTTTCTTTTGATGTATGTCCCCAGGTTATGAGATGCAGTAATGAACCTAGAATTAACTTAAGGAGATGCCTTTCAAGTGTTTAAGAAGAATGTTTTATGTTTTTTTCATGTATTATGTTCCTGGTTTCCAAGACACTAGACCTTAAAGATCCTCAGTTTTGTGTAATGTAATGAAAGTTTATGTTATAAAATGGTAGGATGCTATAGTTGGTATCAAAGGATGGTTTAGTTATTTATGGAAATTAGGATATAAAAACTTTAGGAAGAACCCTATAGAAAAGTTTAAATATAGGAAAACTTCCTGGTATTTTGGTAAGTATTGAGTAAGTGGTATATCAAACAAATGCATCCCTGTCTGGATACGAGCAGGTAGAGGCGGCTCTGGCACAGATGTACATAGGGGTAAAACCCGAAAACACCGCTTTGAGCTAGACTCGAACGGGAACTGGTGCACGATAACGGGCCTTGCTGCACTCTTGGTTACGACACTCCCGGGGGATATGTTTGGTTAATCAAATGCTTTTTATGAATCATTATGAAGGAATTATAGAGAACTATAATTGTCTAAGCACGAAGTCTTAGTTAAAAGATTCATAAATGAAATAAGTTTCTCACTAAGGTTTTATTCTTTTAGAAAATGGCAGGAAATAGGAGAAACCGTGCCGATGGTGACCGCAATGCACCATGTGCTGACGGCCCTCCGATGGAAGCCGGAATGGAAACATTCATGTGAATGATGAACCAACTGACTCAAGTTATGAGTAATAACTTGAATCAAGCTGAGAGGCCGACCTCACCACGAAGGGAACAACTTTCTGTTGAGTCCTTCATGCGTCAACGACTGCCAACATTCAGTGGATCTACTGACCCATTGGTTGCGGAACAATAGATAAGCTTCATTGAAAAGATCTTTTCTGTACTTCATTGTTCGGAACAAGAAAAAGTCACCCTTGCTGTTTACCGCCTAGAGGGAGAAGCTGATCAGTGGTGGTCACTGATCAAAAACACGAAGCCACGAGGAGAGATGGATGCTATGGAGTGGGAAGAATTTCGGGGGATTTTCTTTAACAAGTATTTCCCTCGTTCCATGAGAACGAAAATGGAGAAAGAGTTTCTCGAGCTGAAGTAGAAGGAGAACGAATCTGTCGGAAGCTATGAGATGAACTTCACAAGGCTTTCCCGTTATACCTCAAGCTTTGTCATGGACCCTAATGGGAAGGTTGATAGATTATTTGGCGGACTACGACCACATCTGCGGAAGAATCTAGCCAACAGGGACTACGATAGCTATGAAGAAATAGTTCGAAGTGCTATGAAAGTTGAACTAGAGTTTGGGGAGACACAGTGGTATCACAAATCTAATGAGAAGAAGAGAACTCTAGAACCGATCCTGGGAAGAAGTTTTGATCAGGAAAGAGGTGGAAAGCATATGCAACATGCCACATGCAATAAATGTGGGAAGAAACATCCGGGGAACTGCTTCATCGGAAGTGGCAAGTGCTATAGGTGTGGAAAAGAAGGCCATATTTCTCGGAATTGTCGTGGTGATGTGAAGCCTCAACTTCCCAACACTAACGACAGAGGAAAGATGGTTCTGGCCCTACCCGAAGTCACATGCTTCAAGTGTGGACAGCTTGGGCACTTTGCTAATCAATGTCCAAATCCGAGGGCGGTGGAGGGGAATCACCATCAACCTCAGCAGAGGCCAAGGGAGCAAGGTCGTGCTTTCGCTATCACAACAACTGAAGTTGAAGTTCCGAATGATGTGGTAGCAGGTACTCTTGTTGTCCTCTCAAAACTAGCAAGTGCTTTATTTGATTCTGGTTCTATGCATTCCTTTATTTCTTCCAAGTTTGCAAAGAATATAGAATCAATCCCCGAATTTCTTGAGGTAGAGTTGTCAGTCAAGACTCCAAGTGGGATTATCCATGCATCAACAGTGTTTAGAGACTCTAGTGTTTACTTTGGTGAGCACAATCTTATCGCAAATCTAGTAGTCATTCCCATGATGGAATTCGACGTTATTCTAGGGATGGACTGTCTCTCAAAGTATAATGCTAAGATCAAATGCAGAAGTAAGGAAATCTCAGTAGTCTTGAATGAACGACCTACAGTTATCTTCCGAGGAGAGATATCCCGAATTGATCCCTATCTAGAAGCACCTCCTATAGCTTTCTTTATGGAGTTAATCGGTGATGTGGAAGAAGGGAAAGGGGGCATACAAATTGAAGATGTTCCGATTGTTCAAAAATACGTGGATGTATTTCCTGAGGAGTTACCTGGACCTCCCCCAGAAAGAGAGGTAGAGTTCTCCATTGAACTCGTACCTGGGTCTCAACCGATATCAAAGACTCTGTATAGAATGGCAAATGTGGAGCTAGAGGAGCTAAAGAAACAACTCCAAGACTTGTTGGAGAAGGGGTTTATCCGACCGAGTGTGTCTCCTTGGGGAGCACCAGTTCTCTTTGTGAAGAAGAAGGATGGATCAATGCGGCTATGCATTGATTATAGAGAACTGAACGGGATCACAGTGAAGAATAGATACCCTCTACCAAGAATTGATGATTTATTTGACCAACTTCGTGGGGCTCAATTCTTCTCTAAGATTGACCTTCGATCTGGTTATCATCAACTGAGGGTGAAGAAGGAAGATATTCCAAAGACTGCCTTCTGATCAAGATATGGGCATTATGAGTTTACTGTTATGCCCTTCGGCTTGACTAATGCTCCTGCTATTTTCATGGATTTGATGAATAGAGTCTTTAAGGACTACCTTGATAACTTTGTGGTAGTTTTTATTGATGATATTTTGATATATTCAAAATGTCGTGAGGAGCATGAAGATCATCTAAGGGTTATATTGAAAACACTGCGGAAGGAGAGGCTCTTTGGGAAGTTCAGCAAGTGTGAGTTTTGGTTACAACAGGTGGCTTTCTTGGGGCACATCGTAACCAATGAAGGAATCTCGGTTGACCCTGCAAAGACAATGGTTGTGGAGGAGTGGCCTCAACCCACAACAGTAACTGAGAATCGTAGTTTCCTTGGTTTAGCAGGATATTGTAGGAGGTTTGTGAAAAACTTTTCACGGCTTTATAATCCACTAACCAAGTTGACTCGAAAAGGGGTTAAGTTTATCTGGACAAAGGAATGCGAGGAAAGTTTCCAAGAGCTGAAGAAGAGATTGGTTACTGCACCTGTGTTAACACTACCCTCTATCGGAGAAGGATTCGTTATTTTTATCGATGCATCTCTGAAAGGGCTTGGGTGCGTCCTCATGCAAAATGACAATGTAATTGCTTATGCATCTCGACAGTTGAAGATTCATGAGCAGAATTATCCTACGCATGATCTAGAGCTGGCGGCAGTTGTTTTTGCTCTAAAGATATGGAGGCACTATCTTTATGGGGAGAGATGTGATATATACACTGACCACCAAAGTCTAAAGTATATTTTCACACAGAAAGAATTGAACATGAGACAAAGGAGATGGTTGGAGCTTATTAAAGACTATGATTGTTCAATTCATTATCACCCTGGAAGAGCAAACAAAGTCGCGGATGCGTTAAGCACGAAAGATCCTGTTGTTCTGGCAACAATGAGGATCCTGGGAGATCCCTTGATTAAAGATCTAGTAAAACTGGACATGGGAATTATAAGGAAAGGGATATCATCAACCCTATTCCAAATGATTTCTCAACCTTCATTACTAGAGAAGATCAAGAAGGCTCAAAAAGAGGATCCTTTGCTGCAGGAGAAGTTCGAGGCTGTAAAGGATGGGAAGTTCCCTGATTTCAATATTGATCAAGAAGGTGTATTGAAATTTCGTACAAGACTATGTGTTCCATCTATTCCGGAGATAAAGAAAGAATTGATGGATGAAGCTCATAGCTCTACATTCTCTATACACCCGGGAAGCACTAAGATGTATAGAGACCTTCGTGATCATTATTGGTGGGATAACATGAAGAGGGAGATTGCTGATTACACTACAAGGTGCCTGGTGTGTCAGCAAGTAAAGGCAGAAAGACAACTTCCTAAGGGGGTATTACAACCGCTACCCATACCAGTATGGAAGTGGGATAATATCACCATGGACCTTGTAACTGGTCTCCCAAAAACATCCAAAGGAAACAATGCGATATGGGTTATTATGGACCGTCTCACCAAGACAGCCCATTTTATCTCTATTCGGGAAGATTTCTCTCTGGATCAGCTTGCCAAGATATACGTGAAGGAAGTGGTAAGGCTGCATGGGGTACCACTATCCATCGTATCTGATCGTGACCCACGATTCACATCAAAATTCTGGAGAAGTCTTCAACATGCTCTGAATACTGAATTGAATTTTAGTACGGCCTATCATCCTCAAACTGATGGCCAATCTGAAAGGACTATTCAGACACTCAAAGACATGTTGAGATTATGCTCAATGGAATTTAAAGGTGGATGGGATCAACACCTCCCATTAGTGGAGTTCTCCTATAACAACAGCTTCCATGCGAGTATTTAGATGGCACCCTATGAAGCTCTGTACGGAAAGCGGTGTAGAACTCCTACTTGTTGGGATGAAACTGGTGAGAGGAAGCTTCTTGGGCCTGATCTCGTGCAAGAGATGACAAAACAGGTTCATGCCATCCAACAACACATAAAGGCTGCTCAGAGTCGGCAGAAGAGCTATGCTGACAATCGTCGAAGGGACTTGGAGTTTGGTGTTGGTGACAAAGTCTCCCTTCGAATTTCTCCATGGAAGAGAGTCATGCGGTTTGGGAAGAAAGGGAAGCTCAGCCCTAGGTACATTGGCCCCTATGAAATCCTTGATCGCATAGGAGCAGTGGCCTATCTTCTAGCACTTCCACCGAACCTAGCTCAAGTTCATGATGTCTTCCATGTATCTCTCTTGAGGAAGTACATACCCGACCCTTCGCATGTACTGAACCCAGAGGTGGTACAACTTGAACATGACCTCTCTTATTAGGAGCAGCCAGTGGAGATCTTGGACCGTAGAGACAAGGTCCTACGAAACAAGACTACCCACCTTGTGAAGGTGTTGTGGAGGAAACATAAGTATGAAGAAGCGACTTGGGAGCCTGAGGAAACGATGAAGCAAAAGTACCCTCACCTTTTCGACTAGTCCTTAAGTATAAATTTCGGGGACGAAATTTCTTAAGGGGGGAAGAATGTAACGACCCAATATTTTTGAGTAGTATATTAACTTACTCTTATTGATTTAATAAGATGTTAATGGTTAATGCAGAAAGAGGAGTCGATGGCTTCATCCAGTAGACTCAACCCTTATGAAGCCCACTTATCAGAGCTTTGGAAGGAGGTAGCATCTGTGGGCTTCGCTTTGGACCAAGCCCGAGCCGAACTCCAGCGTGTCAAGCTTGAACGGAAACGCCTGCAGGAGAAGTTCAAGTTAGTAGAGATTGATACTAGGGCAATGTTATCTGAGACTCCCTCAGATTCTCTCACCATAGCACACCTTACACCTAGGTCTTATGCCAGTGTTATAAGGGGCTATGTGATGAGACCCTAGTTTCCTTGTGTAATCCTTTCGGGTGAATAAATTGAGATTTCTTCCTTTAGTGATGTTTGTCAAATTTCGAATGTCTAGATAATATTAGAATGTATTTTATTGATGAATTTTGAAAAAGGGATATTTTGAAATATTTATGTAAACCTTAAATAACTAATGATGTGTAATGATTTTCAAAAAATGGTCTTCTACAAAAGTGTTCATTAAGGAATTTGGAGTCTAATAAGATCAACTTAATTTTTGATGAATAGTAAATTATGAATAGTGATTTTACGCTTAGGATTAGTAATATGACCAAATGGATTAGTAATTTCACTCAAAGAAAGTTTTAATATAATTTAGACACCTAGATTAAGTAATGTGATTCAATAAAATGGTTAAATAACAGTTTCATAAATTATTATTCAAGTATTAGTTTTTTCGGATGAATAGTGTTTTTTAATTAAAAATTTAATTAAAAATTATTAGAAAATTATTTTTATAAAAATGACTTTATTTTTGAACTCAGAGCATCGATATTATGTTATGGTAATTTTTGGGGATTTTTCTGAAAAAATAAATTTTCGGTGAATAGTGTATTTATTTAAAAATAAAATTTAAAATATTTAGAAAATTATTTTTATAAAATGGAGTTCATTTTTGAAATCATAGCATTGATATTTGGTTAAGGTGAAATTTTTGGATTATTCCGAGAAAGTTGAATTTTCCGTGAATAGTGAAAGTATAGTTTTTAAGTTACGGGTGTTTAATGACATCATTAAATGATGTATTAAGTATATATTCAATATGGTCGAATTATGAATAGTAAGATAAGGTGTGAGGTGTCCCAAGTGGCCAATACCATGGGCAAATACCATGGGAAAGCCCATGGTTTTGCCAAAACCACTAGTGAGGTGTCCCTTGGCAATTAATGCTTTGTCCCCTCACTTTCCCTATAAATACCCACCCTTTCCTCCTTTAGTTTTCACTCCCAACTCTCCCCCAACGAAGTTCTGGTCTTCTTACCTTCCAAGGAGTCCTCCCAAGGTGCCCCCAAGCCCTCAAGGTCCAATCCTTTGAGTTTCAAGAGTCACGTTTTAAGGTAAGGGATCTGACCCCTCTCTTTCGTTTCATGTAATCTCTTTTATGTCATTCCTATTATGCTCCATGTTTTTATGTGAGAGGATGTTCTTTTATATTCCTCTTACTTCCCTTTCATGTTTATATGATGAGAGATCCCCTCTTACTCTCATCATTTCGTTTTATGAAAGTTTAATTGACGCCGTTAGGCTGCTGAATTTTCAAGGGATTCTTTCACCCTTCTCATTTTTCAAGTTCGATTTTCATGTCAAGTCTTTCAAGTTCTTTTTTATTATGTTGGGGTATGATCTCTATATCTATCATACTGATCTCTTATGATCACATGATGAGGGACCCTATTTGATCTTGTCAAATCATTTTCTTTTGAAGTTAAGTGACGCCGTAAGGCTGCCGAATTTTCATAAGAGAAATCTAATCTTTTTTCCTTCCATGTTTTTCATTTCAAATGTTATGTCCCTAAAAATTTCATTACCATGTCCATATTTCCTTCTTAATCTTTCCCCCTACTGTTTTATTGATCATTTATGAGTGGGTGACCCATGTCCCCTCTCATTTCAATGTTTTCTAAAACCCCGAAACTTAGCCGTTATGCTGCAGAATTTTCCCCTCAAAATGCCTCTCTCTTTTCTCAAAAATCATTATATGTTATAAATTGAATACTCAAAGCTCTTATTTCTACAAGGGTATTCACATATATATCAAAATGTTCCATTTTAAATTCTGGGATTTACATAAATGAGACCCGCTTTCCCTTTCCGTGGGTTTAAAGTGACGTAAAGATCATGTCTTTAAAGCAGTTTTTAAAACGTTATGATTATGAAATGCAACCCATTTATTTTATGCTATGTGGGTTATTTATGAAATGTTTGATGATGATATATGTGGCTCACATGATAATAAAGGCAAATTTAAGGGTGCGCCCTGATAGCGCTCCAATGCATTGGGTAATGATGTAACCACTAGAGATTACAATTTTCACGATACCTTGGTGAATAACCTTGGTAATTTCCAAATGACACCTTGGGGATGGACCTTGGTGATATGTTCATGATTGTCTATGTTAAATGATGTAGCCACATCTTCAAGTTATGAAAAATGTTATTTTTATTATGAAATGCCTCATGATTTCTTTCTCATGCCTTAAAGTTCTTTTCATGTCCTTATTGAAGTATCTCAAGTTCACATGTAAAATGTTCCTCTTATTTCCCTTACTGGGCCTCCTGCTCACCCTTTCTTTTGATGTATGTCCCCAGGTTATGAGATGCAGTAATGAACCTAGAATGAACTTAAGGAGATGCCTTTCAAGTGTTTAAGAAGAATGTTTTATGTTGTTTTCATGTATTATGTTCCTGGTTTCCAAGACACTAGACCTTAAAGATCCTCAGTTTTGTGTAATGTAATGAAAGTTTATGTTATAAAATGGCGGGATGCTATATATATATATATATATATATATATAATTTCTACCTTTATATGGATTGATCTCTGATGAAGGATGAATTCAAAACATTTAATTTTGAGTGATCATTCAATTCCATAGAACACCAATCGATGATTAATGATCTTATTTTTGTTCCCTGAGAATAATATTCCAACGCCCTATAACAAATCTCCATGGTTGTATAGCTAACTCTTTGATTTTTCCGTATAACCATATTTATAGATCACCATAGCTCATGGAAATTTAATTAAATATTATATTTTTGAATAAATAGTTTAATCATGAATTCACCAGTGACTATTCCCAACCCGATCTTTAGAAACACTCGAATGTAATGTCATTCCTGGGGGAAATCCTTGCTCTGATCCCAACAAAATAACCTATTTCTGATTTTATTCTCTATTTAATAGTTATTATTGTTTTTCAAGAAAACTATTGATGCTGGATATATAATATATTATTCTATTTAGAATAACATTGTGCTCATCAGGCCAGAAAAAAAACAATGTTTCAATGCATGTCACTAAAATATTACTATATATATCCAAAAAAAATTATTACAAAAAATACTTGTTAAATTATCCCTAGTATAGGGATTTATATCCTTGAATGAAAATATTACTACATAAATAGTTTTTGTTAATGAGCATGCATCAGGATCATCCTCTCAAACGTTAACTCATGATGATTTCCATTCATCCATTACAAACACACAAGGGGAATCGATCTCTCAATAAGGATCATCTCCAACCAATCCTAGATCTCCACTGTGAACTTATAAAATGTACCTCTATCATTGATGTCCATGCCACCCTAGTCAAAAACAAGTAATTTTCCATGAATGATCCCCCTCAACATCGACGGATGGGAAACATCATGTAACCAATAAAACTATGGTTGTAAAACTAATAGGTATTCGACCACTATAACTATATAATGTTTCTAGATATGTATAATAAATATCATATAAAGTTATTTTTAACACATTATATCTCTCTTTGGACTCTAAAATCCCATATTATCTATCTTTATAGGACTACTGAAGGCTCTGTGTAGTCCTCATATACTCTTAGAGGATATGATCCTTCTCTATCATGGAATTAAACTTCCCTAGTCTAATTACTTGTTACTCTACTAGGACATTCAGACATAGTGGTTGCCTTTAGAGTATCTTAAACATTGCCTCAAATCATTCCAAATCGATGATGGAATGGTGGATGTTGTTGGTTGAAAGTCCCAGTACTGAAACATGATCTTCCCAGCTATGAGGAATATTTAACATTAGATACCACATTTTTTCATCTAGGGCATGAATGGTCTACTTACCTTATAAAATATTATTGGTGTGAAAAATCATGATCAAATAAAAATGGGTTACAATTTCTTCCTTTAATCCCTTATATTACCAATATATTATGCTAGAATCATATTAAAAAATATCATTCAAGGAACTCAATAGAGTCATTGTATATCCTACAAGTAAACTTCTTCCATTATCTCAACAATACTCAGCACTCAGATAGCAATGATGTGGGACCACATGGTAAGTTGTTTTATGATCAACTAGAAGGAATCGTGTACTGTATATATTATTGGTAACCCCTTTATGAGGTCTATAGATATAACATCCCAATTCAACTCTGGCATCATAAGGGGAACATGTAAACTTTATGGAAAATGGTTCTCATTCTTCACTTGATGAAAAAATTTGCATTGAGGGATAAAAAATGAAACCCTCATCTTCATATCTAGATAGTAATACTCAATTTATAAGTCCTAATAAATATTCACCGCACATGTATGTACCTCCAATGGAGATATATGAGACACTATCAACAAATACTCTCATCTCATCTTGAGTACCTTCATTCACCATTTAAAGTGGATGACGTGCTCCCTATATTCCTAAAATCCATGAAAATAACATCAAGTGGATATATGATTATGTTGGGTCTCAGAGTTATTATATCTATGTAGAGAATGACTAACATGATCTTCAAATGGTGGAGGGGGTAAGAAATATCAACTAGAGGTTAGATACATCATATATATCCCCTAAGGATAAATGTATGAAAAGAAACTACTCTAATGAATCACTTAACAGCTATAAAATAGTTCCCATGCTGTGAGAATCCACAACCATGTTTCCCTTCCCATGATTATTAGAAATCTCAAAGTCATTTTTTGGGGGAAACACAATCCATTGTCTCAGTCTCAAGTTAGGATCCTTTTGAGAGAATAAATACTTTATACTCTTATAGTTATAATTGATAATAAATTGCTCACCCTAAACTTATTTTCTCCATTCCATTAGAGATATGTATATGGATTCTAAAAAAAGACCACGTGTCATGTTTTTATAGTAATGTTGTCTCAAATGACATGAACCATTGGAATTACCTTCAACTACATCAAAAAACAACCAATCCCAATCCCTGATGCAATGTAGAGCACTGCATACTTAACACCCTCAATCATAAATCAATATATGGGAGAACACAAAAATTTCTACCAAAACTCATTGAGTAGTATATGGAACCTATCAATCTATATGAACGGATTCCCCTTCAGGTGAATGTTTTCTAGGGAGGTAAAATAATCAAGAAATCTAGTTTGAATCTCTAATAGTATCATGTCACCCCAAGGAAGCTATGCACTTGAGTTATTCTCTTGGTTGTATCTTAAGAAATCACAACAATGTCCATTGTGGGGGTTTAATGATACACTTATTCTAAGATAATATTTCCTAATATGATGACCTCTTAAATCTAGAACTAGTACTTTGAGATATTATTATCAATTGGGTGTAATCAAGGTATTTATAGGACCATCATCAATTGTCCCATATACATGTATTTGGATACCAAGTAATTAATTTTATTGTCGATGAAGACCACCACAAACAGTTCTAAAAAAGAATAATCTTTTCCATTCAAAAGTCCTCTGAATACTAATACCATTTTCATCATTCCAAAGGGAAAAACTAAGTACTCATAATTTCTATAACACCATTCAAAATATAGCTTCAATATATATAAACCCCATACTCAAAGTTTCTGATATATTTATTTAATTTAAATCATTGAGAACCGTTGTACCACTTTCAACTAATCAAAGAGGGAATCTATCCTTAGTAGTGGATAGATTTTTTTAATGGCCACCTTATTTAGGATATGGTAATCCACACACAAACATAATCTCTTCTATTAATTCTTTGTTGAAAACATTTGGGATACACAGGATGAAATACTCGGTCTGTAAAATCTCTTCCTCTACAAGTCCTCCAACTTCACACCCAACTCATGAGGATTATGTGGGAGCCATTTGATAGTTTGAAATAGATATCAGTGATATCTCAGGGTTTAGATCAATGAATAATTCTATTTATTAGTTGCTATTTAATCCTAAAACATCGTTAGGAAAGATGTAGTCATACACATCCATCACTACAGGAAACTAAAAACTCATAGAATTTACTATACGAAGGGTTATTCATTCCAGTTAGTGTCTAATCAGATACAAACACCTGTATATTCTTCTATCATTTTTATCTAGGGATTAATTTTTAAAATAGAATGAAATAATCAAACCATCATCAGGGACACATAGATTCATTTTCCAAAAAAAAGTACATCTAGGCATGAGTTTTAAATAACTAGTATAACCATAATATTGAATCATATGGACTAATTGTTTCTATAAAAATATGAAAATAAAAACAAAACCAGTAAGAATTATATTTCACCATCGACATATGTTTTTGATCATTGATTAACCTCCCATATGGGTCTCCAAGCACAAGGGTTTCTCCAAAAGAAAAAACATATTCACTAATTCTCAAACTAGATTAGTTTAAAGAGTTAAGATTCTCATACTCGTGTCTATCAATACTATATTAGAGTAGATATGACACAATTCATACATAATATCATCCCCAATGCCTCTGGGTCATAATCCATGACTGTATGTATCTTCCCTCACCCAAGTCCCCCAGCACCCTAATCTTGGCACAGACCATCTGAGGGTACTGTTTGTAATAATGTAAAATTTATTCCACCTCCAAAAACTCTCCATACCCTTCTTCCATATTTGATGACCCATGGGCAAACCCATCCATATAAATACCTCTTCTAAAAAATTAATTACTCTTCCTATCTAGAATCAACATTTCAGGTTAGGAAATCTGTTGAATGATGTCCCCGACCATCGTAAGAGTAGATACACCCCTCTATAGGATTAAGAGATCGATATTGTGTTCCTTGAGCCATAGACCCTATATCATGGGATCACATCCCAAAACATATCATACATCTTGCTTTTTTATTCTATCTTCAAATAACCACCATTGAAGTTTTGGATTCCATGTGACAACCGATAGACCATCTATTTGTGTCTTCTTCATCAGAAAACTCTCAACACCTAAAGCACTCTCCATTACCCCAGTAGACATAGGAATTCATAGTGGTATCATAAGATCATAAATTTATCTATGTGGGCCTCACTAAATAGAATGATCATGAATGAAACATCAAGAATCATATCCATACATTAAAAATAGGGGTTTGGGAAACATGATGAATTATCATCCATAGTAGTACTACATTGATGAAATTATAAAAGATATCATTTTTGAACAGCCCTAAACATTACTGGAAAAAAACTCTAATCTAAAAGGTGTTTGAACTATAACCATGAAAGAGTCACGTCATTGTATACCCGAGTCATTTAGCCTAACCATATCCCCCATATTTCCATAGATAAGGCAGACTTCTAAGACCACCATCTACTCTGCATGTGTCTTATCAAGATGAAAGAATAATGTCAATTCCTCAAGTCAATTCTTAGTCTCATGTGGATCTTGATCACCCCTAAACATGAGGGGTCACTTACAATGAATCTCTTATGGTATGCATAGTTGATGAACATCATCATCTAGTTAATTTGTTAAAATATGCTACAAAATGTGTGCTGGTAAGATGATTGCTCCACATGGAGGTAACACCTCATAAATAGGTCCATGTATCGAATCCTTTTCAATAAGGGTCAAAAACCTCATGATAAATCTATTGAATCATCAATAGAAATAGTCATGGATCCATCATAAAATATTGTTGATATAACACATGCAGTTACATTGCCTATTAAACTAACTAAATAAGGACATGAAACACAATAATTCTTTCAATATGACACTTGAAACAATATTTTTACACACAGATAGTTCCTGTATGTATCGTGTTAATGAGTAGGGATTTATATTCCAGGTGAAAGAATATTTCTTCCATAGTACGAACACTGGAGTCTTGAGAATGAAAGATAACTAGTAACATTTAACAATATCACCATAATTATGATGACAATCTCATAGAATCTAATCCAAAAGATGAACTGAATACTATTATATAACTCTGTAAAGACCCAATCCAGTGATGGCCATCGATACATTGATAATACGATTGTCACTACTCCAATCCATCATCCAAAATAATAGGGGAAAGAAACCAGTAATGAGTAGGTATTACACTCACATGGAAGTACATATAACAATATACCAATACACACACAAATGTATCCAAACCCATATAATAAATAAATTTAAAATAACTACTAACCATGTATTCATATATCTATAATCCCATCATTAGTGTATAAAAACAAATTATTTGAACAAAAGGTACAAATATTACCACATAAAATGCAAATAGAAACAAGTCCAAGATATATGGTAGGATATGAATATTATCAATTGAACCCCCAAAACACACCTTATTTTATATATATCACTAATATATTCTTCGTCTTGGTTTCCCTAAGGATATTAAAAAGGGTTGGTAATCAATATTAGACCTGGAAAGTGTAGAAAAATCCCATTCTCGGCCATGTATAACAAAACCTATAATTAAAACCCAAAATCCCAAATAATATACCATCAAGAATATTAGTCAGATAATAAAATGAATAATCCAACAATATACATAACTTAAATATATATACATAAAGTAAGTACATAGTCTCAAGGTAATATCACAACCCAAAATGAAGCCAAGGAATCCTGCTTGAAGATTTCATATAACACTTTTCCTGGTAAAAAATCTCAAAGAGTCAGATAACACTGATGGAATATAACTTAGATGTTGTGAGCAACTAGTCACACCATAAGAAGTACACATTGAAAGATTTAAGAGATCAATAAAAATATTAGAATCAATCTCAATACCCTAGGGTATACTAATATCCTAATATAGATGAACTCATTATATAGGGGGTCAATTCCTAAGTAGTATAAGTCAATAAAATTATGGGAACCCAAACTAGTGAAAAAGATAATGATAGAGGATCTCACTATATTCCTTATGGGGGGACATAAGCAACTATACCCGAGACCAAAAAAATTTATATAGGATTACCATCCTATGAAAAAAATCAACTCCTTACTAAACACTTATGGAAAGGGTCCAGATAATGTACTATAATTAAAATTTCACCTATTATAGAGGATAAGGGTTTTGATCCTTCTTTGAGAAGAAACACAATGTGTAATTTCAGTACATGATATATCCCTCAACAATGGCTTATTCGAATTTTTCATAGACTGTGCCTTGTCTATGCCCAAGTATAGGCATGTGGACTACCACACCCAAAATTTGGGGAAATATGATCTTATATGTGCTTACTCCATGTACATGATGATAATCCTCCAAGGTTGTACACATCTTGTTTCATGTCCCACATGTCGTTCAATGCCTAATGGCCTCTAGTCTTTGTTCACCCAGAACATGTTGATTTGTTCGTCAAGTGTCATGTTCCATATTAAATGATTCACACTATGTGTAATATATATATATGCCAATACCCTTGTCCCAAACATAAGGGGATACTCGAGAAAGGTTTATAGGACTACATTATGCGTAGTTGGATTTTTTATAAAACATGCATGATTCATCAAACCCTTTACTTAATGACACCAATATATTTTATTATATGGTGAAATAAACCATTCATTGTGGATTTGTGGTACACAAAACTTCATTTTCCATTAGTGTCCATATTCTGTCTCCATCAAGTGCTTGGGAGATTCCATCTATATAGCCTCTTTGGGTAAGCATTCCAATAAACATTTTTAGACTCCCAATCTATCACCAGAAACCAATCAAATCATTAGTACAAAAACAAATCTGTTGTATTAAACCATTTCTCCTAGAAATTTTTGTGTAATAATTTATTTCTGTGTATTTTTTGAGCCAATAGCCATAGAAAATGATAAAGACAATTGAACTAAGAATAGGGGAATTAATCCACAAAACATAAAAATAGGGGATTAAAATTATTCAATTATCTTGTTGGACTCAATTCATTATTTTTAAATATATAAATGAAGATATATAATATAATAAACTCTATAAATATGTAAACCCATTAATTCTAACCCATACCCATGATATAACTGATCCATTAATCAATTTTTTGTGTATTAAATCATAATAATTATAAGGAAAAAGGGAATAAATCCACACAATACCAACTTCTTATGTCAAGATGGATCGATTTATTTTGTTTGGTGAATTATCTATATTTTCATTGGTAGGATTCTTGAATTATTTTTCCTTATGATTTATAATCTACATTCTAGTTTCAATTCTCTCAATAATGATCCTTCAATTACATCTCTAAAATATATAGGGTTATGTAGAAAAACAGATGATTTTTCTATATCATAATATTTATATACTATTCAAGGTCATGGAAATTAAAACAAGTAAATGATCTTTAAAAAAAATTTATTAAACATTCTGCCATGATCATGTCCAAGATGAGCATCATACATGGTCAAAGATAATGTCACACCGAGCGTAAAACCCAAGGCTTGAACTCAACAACAACACCATATATTTGATTTGGATATCCCTTTAATAATTTTCCGCAAGATAGGTACTCTCATGATTCTCCTAAATAATGTGTAAATTTAGTGTACTTAGGTTTACCAGAGTGGCTAACAAATGTTGTTCTATAAGGATTTAATATTTAAAACCAATTTTTTTTTAAAATAAATTAAATTAAAAAACAATAAAAAAGGAAGGTTATCATTAATATGAAATAAGATGAACTATGGTTCATGATGGTTTCTGTTTTGTTAAATAATATATTGAAAATTTAATGAGAATATTTATTTATAAAATTGCTTTTGAAATTATAATCAAAAAAAATAAACCACTTCACCTGATTATTATAAAAAAATTTCATTTAGATTAAACTCTATTTATTTATGATCCCATAATTTTTTAACCCTATAATAGATGAGATTTAAATTTACCACAAATATTAAATTAATTATAAGTTAGGCTACATTTAGAACATGAAATCATAGAACCCTCATTTTATTGTCATTATAAAGCTAGATTATAGCGTGTTATAAATTATGTAACATACAAATTATGTAAATGATTATGAATTTTCTATTAGGGTTTTATTTTAACTCTACAAATTTATTTTGTATTATTTTCTATTTACTGATTATTATTACACTATAATATTTTACACAATTATTGACCTCACATGTTTTGGGTCAATTGTTAAATTTATTATGAAGAAAAAATTAATTAATTAAAATAAATATATCTTATTATGAAAATTAAAGTACTTTAATTATTAAAACAAAATTTTGGTGGAATGAAATAAGTATCTCTAATACTAATTAAAATACTCATTCCTGAGTGGTGTAGTCAACACAAATATTTTTTTCATGTGAATAGGTTTAGAAAGGGTATAACCCAATCACATTTCTACTTTTTACATGAACACCATTTAATAAAATGAAATTATAAAAAATGCAACAAAACATTAATAATTGAAAAATGATTGTGATTTTATTTATAGAACAACAAATTTATAACAATGAAGAGAAAAGGAACAATATTTTGAAGGATGTCATGGAATGTGGCAATCCATCATCCAATTAAGGATTTAAATGTAAAGGCACCAATTTTCCTCTACTCTTATTAGTCTAATACTCTTATAAGAAAATAAAAATTATTGAAATACATATTCATTATTGGGAGTGGAGGTCAGGGTTGCAAGAGGTTATAAGTGCGAATAGGGAAATTATTCCAAATATTTTATCAAATATTTTACCATTTATTGACCATCAAAATGAATGAGCCGTCAATACTTCAATAAATATGATCTTTTATAAATTATTCCCTCGATCTACTTACCAAATTGTAGACAAATCCAATAATTGATATATATGTTATGAACCCAATATATAAGTGGTGTTTAATCTGGTTAGTCTCATCCAATTATAATTTGAAAGACAATTTTCTACAAACCAATACATGATCCTTCCTTGATTAGCTAAATGAATTCCGTATAAAATTATGTGAAGAATTCGATTACAAAATTTATTGATCGTTAGAGTTAAGAAATAAATTTATGACTAAAATAAAATAATTCAAAATAAATCGACAAAGATCAAATATTAATAAATTTTCAAAAGGAATGATATATTCCAAAATACTGAATAAAATAAAAATATTTTACACAATGTTAAGAAATAATTTCATTTATTATCAATAAAATGTGTTTTAAAAACCTCCCCAAACATTCCCTTTTACACACAAAGGAAAAAACCGATATATCATGTAATCTATAAAATTATGATGTAATATGAATGTTCAAATTTCCCAATCCATTAGAAAAATATAGGTAAATTAAGTATCTCAGAAAAATTTAATCCAAATTAAATTTTATTCCATTATCTTAATAATTTTATCAAAACAAAATCTAATAATATTGATGAAACCAATAAAATCTAAACAAGTTATGGGTATACGAAGACACTAATTTCCTATATTTGTGTGGGTCCACCATTTCACATTCACATATCCATCCTTAATTAATAAATTCTTGTTTAGTAATAGATTTCATTATGCCTAGTTTATTTTCACTATTCTTATTATATAATTTATTTTTAATCAAATTTCAGGATCCACCCACTCATGAAATCTAGGATTTCAAACCCTATGCTCCCAAACAAGATATCTACATGTGTGGTACATTTTATAATTCCCATCTTTATTAATATTTTTTTTATTTTTCAAATTATAATTTTTATATAGAATTATACCATCAGAGATCAGGTCTAGACATATAGGTTAATTTGGTATAGTATTGAAACTAATAAAAATAAAAAATAAATGTATGTATATAACACTGAAAAAAGATGATTTTTTCTAACTTAAATTGATATACTATCAATTAAGTAAAAATAATTTCACAATTGTTGGTTTTTTGAAATGATGTGTGATGAAATAAATGGTACAATTTACAATATAAAATTTCACATTGAATGGTTAAAAAATATAAATGGTTTTACGATAACGCAACTAATCACATCATCGATGAATAACAATTTAATAAACATAAACATTTAGTGATGAAATAATTCTCATTATTATAATTTTAATAATTAAAATTCAAAACATTCCTATACTATATTATCCACATGTAAATGAACAAATTATATGATATGTATTTTTCCCTTTATTATATTTTTAATATATAGTAAAACCAAAAACAAAAAATTGAAAATCCAAAGTAAGAAACCAAAAAATTATGAACCCTATTTCCCACTTAGAATAATTTATTTTACACGTCATGAATCTATAAAAACATAAATTCATATAAAATGTTTAATTTTAAATAGGTTAAATAATAAAAATGTGAAAGGGTAAGGGACAACATGATTTTCCCATGTGATGATGTGGTCATGAATTGTAGTGAAATCAATGACAATGGTGGGAAGTCCCATAAGGTTTTTCTTGAGCCATTTCCCATTGACTATAATGCTCATTCTTCTTTGATTGTTTCTGATATACACTTCACCATAAGGAAAAATATTAGATACCACATGAGGTCCTAACCATACCAAATTTAACCTACCCAGAATCATGTTTAATTAGGAATCATGGATTAGGAATTTTCATCATAAATGAACCTGCCTTTTTTGGATAATTACATCATGAGAAACATTTTTTATTTAATTGTAAATCCCTGATTTGCCATGTGATAACAATTAAATCATATTAATCTATCAAACTTGTAACTTCCATTGAATTCCAACATGGGTGATGTCCATATGAAATTTAATTTTATCTTGGAATTATTGATGCTCAACCTAAATGTGAAGGATCCATAACTTTGGAAAAACAATCAAGATGGGTAACAAGAAAATGATATTTTTTAAGAATTTTATATAATCATATATTGCATCATCTAATCACTATAACTAATCCTTCCTATCCAATTACACAATCTAATCCAAAAAACATTAAACTCCCATTTTGAAACATTATCCTAGCCATTTTTTGGTGGGTGGTATAGGGTTGATGTTTTATGCAGCATTCCATATATCAAAAAGATAGTACAAGGGTTTTTTTCACAAAACTGAATTACTTGGTCACTAATGATAACCATTGGTACTCAAAAAATCGTAGAAATATTTACTCTAGAAAAATCCACAACAAAATAATAATCATCAATCCTAGTGACCTTATACACCATCCATTTACAAAAATAATCAAATTTGAAAATAATATTCGAGAATCCAAAATATTTTGGAAACATACCCATTAAATGAAATTTCTATATGTACAAAATATTAAACTAATAATATGGTTTGTTGGGGTATCAAGTGTGTCCTATTAATAATTCATCTGTGTTGGATGTAAAGACCCGTAAATTTCAAGGAAATTTTTTTCTTAATTTTCTTTGGAATTTTACCAGAACGCAGTTTCTGACGGCATGTGATTCCGAGGCCCGGTGTGCCCGGAATCATTTTCCTAAGTTTGGCTTGGGTACATTCAGTGAACGAACGAGCGAGTTTTTCTAACTTTTTAACTAGTTCTCGGAATCGAATTCTGAGGGCACTGATTGAACTGTAGTGACGGTACTTTCTTAGAAATGCCTCTTCCGGATTTGCGTTTTCTCGGGTGTGGTTTTTAATTTTTGGGGTTAAGTGAAAAAAATAAAATAAATTACTGAGACGACATTATTTTATTTCACTTAAAACTGCTTAAGCTGAGTTGAATTGGATAGGGTGGAACCGAAAATATCATACACTCTTGTTAGGATATTTGTGAGTTTGGGCCCACACGAGCCCCATCGTTTCTTTTCCCCTATGTAACGCACCCGTAACCCCCCTCTTAAATGAAAGTCAATTGACGCATTTACTAAATTCTTAACGCCCCTATTAATTGTGCAGTTAACTCGTTACAATTAATTCTATAAATTAATTTGTTCGTTACTTATCTTTAAAATCAACTATTGGAATATTAATAAAATAAGACCAACACACTTTCTTCTTGGGTGTGGTTTGTTGAGACGATTTGGAGAAATCTATGAAGATAGAAGATCTTTATCTTCCTTCATGAAGAACGCGAAGAACGCGAAGAACACGAAGAACGCGAAGAACGCCGACCTTTGAAGAAAGGCGACGAAGAACGTTGTGTGCCGCAAATGCCGGCAATTCTCCTTCCCCGACGTTCTTCTGCGACGTTTCTTCTCCCGCGACAAATCTTCGATCAACTACTTGAGGTAGGAGGATTCAAATCTTTTAAATTTTCCTTTGTGGATTTTTATCCTTAACTTGGATTTAATACGTGAAATTAAATCCGTGTGTTTTCCTTAACACTCAGATATCATCGACATGACACCCTTCCGCGATGACGCGATGCCCTTCTGCGACGCGACGATCCTCTTCTTCCGTGACGGTCAATTCCGCGAAGAACTCTCGTCTGAAGTCAGCTATGAGGTAGGGGTTTTATTTGAGAATAATTTTTATTCCCATGGTTGTTCCTTCTAAAACAAAGAACCCGGATCAATGTTCAATTTTAATTTATTAAAATTTTTGCTTGTTTTGTTTTTCATGTGTTGAATATTATTCCCAGTTGTTATCACGTAACGCGGAGCGTGCGAGCCAAACAAACACGGCCCGACCACCCTCCATAGTTTTTCGTTGATGCGTGGATTAGTGACTTTTATGAAATGGGATCAGAATAGTGATTGTAGGCCTTCGCAGCAGAGTTCGGATCCCGAGAGAGCCATAGGCGCAAACCGTAGGCAAAACGGACCACCGGAGCGTGTCTGGTGGTCTGTGGAAGTTCCCGCCGCCGCGCCCCGCCAGCACAGCGGCGCCGGTGGCCGGAGGCGGCTGCCGGCTGCCAGGAAGCGGTGGCAAGAGCCGGTGCCGTGACAGCACGGGACCACGGAAGGGACGTGACGTTGTGCCGCGTCCGATGACACGGAGTAGCCCCCGCGCGGGGGGCCACAGCTCCTTGGGTGCAGCCGCTCGGCCAGCGCCGAGCCGCCAAACCGGTCAGTCGGGTCGTGCCCAGGCTGGGCTGGGCCGGGTCACGCCGGCTGGGCCGAGTCACACCCAGCCGGGTTGGACCTGGACCCGGGTCGGGTCGACCCGGTTCGGGCCGTCCTAGGGGGGTTGGGCCGGGTTGGTCCGGGCCCAGACCCCCCATTTTCGGACCTTTTCGGTCTTTTGCTCCTAACTTTAGCTACGGGCCTCCGAACGACACAGCGTTAGCGGAGCTAAAATCCTTGGGTCAATACAGTCGTTTCGGTATACTACACCCAAGGTTTCAAAATACTTTGGGTTCATCCAGGTTGGTTTGTACACGAAACCAACCGGGCCCTCGGAACGAGAACGCTTATATCATGAGCTCCGGACGTCCGATTGATGTACCGTCGACTTTGATGGATTCCTCTAAGTGAGACTGATCTTTTGGCTTACTCCGCCCAAGGTATGGATGCAGGTGGAGTACGGTCGGGTTGGTTTTTCCTTAATAACCAACCGGGCCCCTAGGACAAAAAAGCCAATAACTCTCAGACCGGGCGTCCGATTCACGTGCCGTCTACGATGTTGAGTTTTTATTGACGATACAGAACATTTGGATACATCAACTCTACACTATGTGTCAGTTCATTTATCAGCCTCTCGGCTCATGGAGCGGACCCTCCCGAACGAGCATGTTGTGTGCGGGAACCCTATAGCTGGCTGCGACTGCTACTATGACGACGACGGCTGTACAGAGATCCTCAGTGGATTCGACGGCGACGACTACAACACTCAGCAATCCTTTGTGGGTCAGTGCTACCGATCATGTGTGGGTCCGATCCTATGTGGGTCAGCGGTCCTGTGTGGGCTAGCTCCTACAGATCCTGTGTGGGTCTAATCCTCTGTGGGTCTTTTCGGGGGTTAGTACGTATCGATCCTTTGTGGGCCAGATACTTTGTGAGTCATTGCAGGGGTTAGTTACCTATCAATCCTTTGTGGGTCAGATCCTTTGTGGGTCATTGCGGGGGTTAGTACCTATCGATCCTTTGTAGGTCCGATGTCTTAGATGAATCAGTGGAAATATCTAGTCATCTTTATCATCATTCATAGAAGTATACCTCTGTGAACTGAATCCTGTTTTGCTTTCCTTTGTGGATTGTGTTGTGATATCCTATGTGGATTTATCATTTTTCTTTCCTGTTTGGACTGGGTTGTACTTGGGCTCGGATGTTGGAGCCGAATGAGAATTGATGACTTAGGTATATGTATGTGCATATACCTAAGCAGTGTCGGATGTTACTTTGTGATTGTATCATTCCTTTGTGGATTATCCTTTGTGGATTCTGGGAGACCTTTAGGGGTCTCAGGGTCCCTACTGAGTAGCTTATACTCACCCCTGCACGGGTTATGCCTGCACTACGTTGTGTTGGTTACAGCCAACGGACAACGCTGATCGTGCTTGAGGCTTCCAGAGTAGGACGGTGCCTGGAGGGGGACCACTGAGTGGGACGTACTCGGAGCGGTCGGCTGGACCCGAGGAGAAGTGGAGGCTACCTATACCCACCCTTCAAGTGGGATTTCCAGTGGACAGCTCAGCGTTGTGGATTTACTTTTCAGTTGTTGTTTTTCCCTTTCCAGTTGTACTTTTCTTTCAGTTTGGGTTTGTATTCTAGCCCACTTACATTTCCGCACTTACTGTTGTACCAGTTTTTACTTAGTGTTTACTTCTACCTGCTTGCTCTGTGGTGTTTGTGGTTTACTTTAAAAAGGCAATGCCTTCCTTTTTTCCAGGATTTACGCCTTCGTGCTTGTCACCAGCCCATGGCCTATGGAAGGCGGGCTTGGGGTAGTCACGACATGGGCCCCGAGGATGGGTCGTGACAAATTGGTATCAGAGCAGTTCAGTTCTACCGTAGACTCTGATCTTTCTTCTATGTGAACCAATAGTGTTATGAATTTTGAGTGTGGTTATCAGTCCAGGGAGCCCAGTGTTGGTGTGGCGGCCAACATATCCGTACACCAGGACCCTGACTTCTGATTTCCAACTTAATGCACGAAGATATTAATTGCATGTGTGTTTCAAGTTTTCTATGTGATTACTTTGTATCAGCTCACCTGGTATACTATTCTGACCGTGGCACACCAGTTTCCTTTTCAGGATGGCCCCACAACGACAGCCATCTAGGGTTCCGAGAGTTGAGCGTGACGATAGCCCACCGAGCGACGAGGCCTCGGTACTGGTCCCTTTGACAGCTGAGGCACCGGTGGTACCTCTACCCGCCGAGCCACCGAGGCTTCCAGCCCCAGCCGCTGAAGATGCACGTCGTCTTGGAGCTCTACATGAGTTTCAGTGACAACGACCACGTAGGTTCTATGGGGAGATGGACCCCCAGGCCGCAGAGGACTGGCTGGAGACAGTTTTACAAGTTTTCCGGTTAGTGAGGACACCAGCAGACCTCATGGAGATCCTCGCAGCGAGCCTACTGCACGCAGCAGCGGGGCGATGGTGGAGCTTGATGCTCCAGGTGCACGATGAGGCATCTCTCCTCTGGACAGATTTTGAGGGTCTCTTCCGCTCAGAGTTTGTCCCAGCCACCCTCCGTGTGGTGCTCATCCAGGAGCTTCTTCAGTTGTGCCAGGGCAGTTTGGCGGTTGCCCAGTACTCGGGGAGATTTACCGATCTCTCGCGTTACTCGACAGACATGGTACGAGACCCATTCTTCCAGACCCGGGCCTTTGCGCAGGGATTGAGACATGAGATCAGGGCATCGCTGATCTCCCTCAGCATTCCGACTCATGCAAGATTACTAGAGAGAGCCCTTTTGATCGAGAGCTTCCTTGTCGAGACTTCATCAGCAGTGAGACCTACCGCAGGGTGGCACGTAGTAGAGACTTCTGCGGCGGGTAGTCGATGGATGACTCAGGGGTCCAGATAGACCAGACCCTCATGTAGACGACCTCAGGACACTGGCTCAGCAGTGCGGGGCACACAGCGTGGATCCAGTCTTTCGAGAGGCAGGCAATGCTACACATGCGGTGGGTAGGGCCACATGGCTCGTGACTGCCTGACCCACCGTGTCGAGGAGTAGCAGATGGTTGATGGGCCACCCAGGCAGAGGCAGAGGGTCGACCGTGGTGGTCTGCATGGAGGAGGCGGACAAGGTAAAGGAGCTGTCTGAGTAGCAGGTGGTGGGCAACACATTGAGGCTCTACCACCACCACCACCACCAGGTGGTCCACCCTGACCATAGGGAGATGGCGGGCATAGATAGGAAGAGCTCCAGGAAGTATAGGCCTATGACCATGGCACGCCTGAGATAATTCGAGATACTATATGTGTCTATTCCACCTTTGCTATGGTTCTTATAGACACAGGAGCGAGTCACTCTTTCATAGTCGCTGCCCTTGTTCGAACCTCGGTGATTCCGATGGAGCGGTTGGCTCGATCCTTAGTGCTAGAAACTCCTATGGGAGTGGACTCGATGATTACACACTGGTGCCGGCAGTGTGAGATTACTATAAGAGGCAAGAGCTTCAGCTAGGATCTTCTTGTAGCAGCATCGAGGCCTTACGACGTCATCTTGGGCATGGATTGGTTATCTACAGTTCATGCTCAGATCGAATGTATTAGGCTCAAGGTGCGATGTGTACGCACCGACGGGAGCAGGTTCAACTTCACTGGCGAGAAAATAGCCTTCGCAGCACAGGATGGACTTCCGCAGAGGAGAGGAAAACCCATCACTCATCAGTTGGCTAGCCTCATCCTAGGAGCAGTTGACGTGCGGAGTCCTAGTTTTCCTACAGTGGTGGATCAGTACGCGGATGTCTTTCCCGACGACGTTCTAGTGCTACCTCCTCATAGAGAGGTATACTTTCATATTGACCTGTACCGTGGCACCACCCCTATATCGACTCCAGCATAAAGGATGGCCCCCGCTGAGCTTCGAGAGCTATGGGTATAGTTGGAGGACTTGCAGGGCAAGGGATTCATCCGACCCAGTGTTTCACCCTGGGCTTCCCTGATATTGTTATCAAGAAGACGGATGGGAGCTTGCGAATTTGTGTCGACAATCGTCACCCGAACCAGGTGATGGTGAGGAACAAGTATCCACAACTGAGGATTGATGACCTCTTCAATCAGCTCAAGGGAGCACGGTGGTTCTCGAAGATAGACCTCGGGTCAGGCTATCATCAGCTCAGAGATCAGGACGAGGACATGCAGAAGATGACCATTAGATGTCGGTATGGGCACTATGAGTTTTTGGTTATGCCTTTCGGCGTAACCAATGCTCTAGCAGTGTTCATGGGCCTCATGAACAGGATATTTCAGCCACACCTCGATCGATTTGTCGTGGTATTCATCAACGACATTTGGATTTACTCGACGACTGAGGAGGAGCACGCCTACCACTTATGTGTTGTACTAGACACACATAGAGAGCACCAGATTATTGGAAAGCTCTCGAAGTGTCAGTTCTGGATACGTGTGGTCCACTTCTTGGGACACGTCATCTCTATGGTGGGAGTTGTAGTGGATCCGGCAAAGATCGAGGCAGTGCTTGCTTGGGAGCCACCCAAGAGCGTGACGGAGGTGCGGAGTTTCTTGGGACTAGATGGATACTAACGGAGATTTTTTCCAGACTTCTCCAGAGTTGCGGCACCACTCTCAGCTCTTACAAAGAAGGGGAAACCGTTTGTGTGGTCAGACAGATGTCAGCAGAGGTTCCAGGAGCTGAGACAGAGATTGACCCGCGCCCTTATCTTGGGGTTTCCTGAGGAGGGAGTAGGGTACATAGTCTACTGCGATGAATTTGGGACCGGACTCGGATGTGTCCTAATGCAGTAGCGGGCAGTTATCTCCTAGGGATCACATCAGTTGATGCCGCATGAGAAGAACTACGCTACCCATGACCTGGAGTAGCAGCAGTGGTCTTCGCTCTGAAGACATGGTGACACTATCTGGTGGGCGAGCACTTGAAGTCTTTTCTGGCCTTCAGAGTCTCAGGAACATCTTTTCTCAGAAGGACCTGAACCTGAGACAGCGGCGATGGCTCGAGTTACTCCAGGACTATGACTTTGAGATAGTCTATACTCCTGGGAAGGGGAACGTGGTAGCCGATGCTCTCTATAGGAGGATGGGCATTCAGCTACTTGAGGAGGCGACAGAGCAGCTAGCCGCTTTGCAGATATCCTTCATGGATAAGGATGGAGCATCCTTCCTTCAGTCTCTCATAGTCACCCCTCCACTACTCCAGTGGGTCAGAGAGGCACAGCGTGGGGACGCTGAGGTGAGACGTGGCGTGCACAGATATCCTCATGACACACACTTGATGGTTTCTCCTTTGGAGTAGAGAAAAACATCCTTTTCAGAGGACATACCTTAGTACTAGTTGATTTACAAGAGGAGGTGCTAAGAGAGTTTCACACTTCACCTTTGGTGGTACATCCTGGAGTGGCAAAGATGTACCAGGACCTCAGATGACAGCATTGGTGGCCGGGCATGAAGAAGGCTGTGGCCGAGTTCGTTTCTCGATGCCTCACCTGCCAGCAGGTGAAGGTAGAGCATCAGGTAGCTGCAGGCTTGGTACAACCCTTGGAGGTCCCGGAGTGGAAGTGGGGTGGGATATCTATGGACTTCGTGAATAGACTTCTACGCACTTCCATTGGTCACGACTAGATTTGGATGATTGTCGATCGACTCACTAAGTTGGCTCACTTCTTACCCATCATAGATCATGGCTCAGGAGAGAGCATGAGGTGTCTCTTCGTTCAGGAGATTGTATGACTTCACGGTGTTCCATCTTCTATCGTCTCCGATCGAGATGCTCGCTTTACTTCCCGGCTTTGGAAGGGGTTTCAGGAGGCGTTCGGGACGCAACTACGTCTGAGCACCGCCTTTCACCCTCAGACGGATGGTCAGACAGAGATGACCATTCGGACTCTCGAGGATGGGCTTCACACATGTGTTTTCGACTTTGGTCGAAGCTGGGAGGACCACCTACCCTTGGTGGAGTTTGCGTACAACAACAGTTACCACTCCAGCATCGGGATGGCACTATAAGAGGCGTTGTACGACAGACCATGCAGATCTCCTTTGTTCTAGACAGACCCTGGGGAGTCAGCACTTGTGGGACAAGAGATGGTCCGAGCCACGACAGAGAAGGTCCAGGTCATCCAAGAGTGGATGAGGACAGCTCAGAGCCTGTAGAAGTCTTATGATGACAGGAGGCGGAGGCCACTAGAGTTCGAGGATGGCGACCAAGTCTTCTTGCATGTCTCGCCTCAACGTTAATTACGAAGATTTGGCCGAGGCGGAAGTTGTCTCCACGCTTCATCAGACCATTCCAGGTCCTCAGCAGGATCGGTGAGGTGGCTTATCACCTGGTTCTACCACCTCAGTTGCACCGGGTGCACGACGTCTTCCACGTATCTCAACTGAAGAGATACGAGGACGACCCAATGCATATCATTGACCATGGGGAGCTAGACGTTGATGATGGGGTGACTTTTGCGGAGGTCCCAGTGGAGATCGAGGATCGACAGGAGCGGGTCCTACGTGGACGATCTATTCCTCTAGTGCGCATCAGATGGCAGCACAGGAACCTCCAGGAGAGCACTTGGGAGTGGGAGGATCAGATGTGTGCTCAGTACAGAAATTTGTTTCCCTAGTTTATGATGTATCATTATGGGGATATAAAGCCCTGAGGTGGGAGTGATGTAAAGACCCATAAATTTCAAGGAAATTTTTTTTCTTATTTTTCTTTTGAATTTTACAAGAATGGATTTTCTGACGGCACGTGATTCTGAGGCCCGGTGTGCCCGGAATCATTTTCTGAAGTTTGGCTCGGGTACGTTCAGTAAACGAATGAGCGGGTTTTTCTATCTTTTGAACTGATGATCAGAATCAAATTCTGAGGGCACCGATGGGTTCCCAGTGCCGGTACTTTCTTAGAAACGCCTCTTCCGGGGTTGCATTTGCTCGGGTGTGGTTTTTAATTTTTGGGGTTAATTGAAGAAAATAAAATAAAGTGGTGCAATGACTTTATTTTATTTCACATAAAGCCGCTTAAAGACAATTAAAGTTTCTTAAGCTGAGTTGAAGTGGATAGAGTGGAACCCAAAATATCCTACCCTCATGGTAGGATATTTGTGAGGTGGGGCCCACATGAGCCCCACCATTTCTTTTCCCCTAAGTAATGCACCCACAACCCCCCTCTTAAATGAAAGTCAACTGACGCGTTTTCAAAATTTTTACCACCCCTATTAATTGGGCGGTTAATTCATTGCAATTAATTCGATGAATTAATTTGTTCGTTAATTGTTTTTGAAATCAACTGTTGGCATATTAATAAAATAAGACCAACACACATTCTTCTTGGGTGTGGTTTTTTGAGAGGATATGGAGAAATCTCTGAAGCTAGAATATCTTCATCTTTCTTCGCGAAGAACGCGAAGAACGCGAAGAACGACGGCCTTCGATGAAAGGTGACGAAGAACGTCATGTACTGCGATGCCGACGATTCTCCTTCCCCGACGTTCTTCTGCGATGTTTCTCCTCCCGCGACAAATCTTCGATCAACTGCTTGAGGTAGGAGATTTCAAATATTTTAAATTTTCTTTTGTGGATTTTTATCCTTAACATGGATTTAATACGTGAAATAAAATCCGTGTGTTTTCCTTAACCCTCAGATATCATCGACATGATGCCCTTCCACGACGACGCGACGCCCTTCCGTGACGCGATGATCCTCTTCTTCTGCAATGGTCAATTCTGCGAAGAACTCTCGTTCGACGATAGGTACGAGGTAGGGGTTTTATTTGAGAATAATTTTTATTCCCATGGTTGTTCCTTCTAAAACAAAGAACCCGGATCAAAGTTCAATTATAATTTATTTAAATTGTGCCTTGTTTTTTTTCATGTGTTGAATATTATTTCCAGTTGTTATCACCAAACGCGGAGGGTGTGGGCCAAACAAACACGGCCTGACAAACCTCCACAGTTTTTCGTTGATGCCTGGATTAGCGATGTTTACTAAATGGGATCGGAATGGAAATAGGAGGCCTTTGCAGCAGAGTTCGGATCTCGGGAGAGCCGTAGGCGCAAACCACAGGCAAAACGGACCACCGGAGCACGTCCGGTGGTCCGCGGATGTTCTAGCCGGCGTGCCACGCCGGCACAGCCAGCCGCCAGGAAGCGGAGTCGCCCGGTGCACCGCCGGGAAGACCAGCTGCGGCTGAATCCGCGGCGGAAAGAGCCAGTCCCATGGCCGTGCGGGACTGTGGAAGGGACGCGGCCTTGCGACGCGTCCGTTGACACGGAGTGGCCCCCGCGCGGGGGGCCGCGACTCTTTGGGTGCAGCTGCTCGGCCGGCACCGAGCTGCCAGACCGGCCAGCCGGGTCGCACCCAGGCCGGGCCGGTCCGGGACCCGGCTCGAGTCGACCCGGTTCGGGCCAACCCAGGGGGGGTTGGGCCGGGTCGGTCCGGGCCCAGACCCCCCGTTTTCGGACCTTTTCGGTCTTTTCCTCCTAACATGAGCTACGGGCCTCCGAACGACGCGATGTCAGTGGCGATGTGATCCTTGGATCGAGACAGTCGTTTTGGTATACTACACACAAAGTTTCAGAATACTTTGGGTTTAGCCGGGTTGGTTCGTACACGAAACCAAAGGGGCCCTCGGAGTAGAAACGATCATATCATGAGCTACGGACATCCGATTGATGTATCGTCGACTTTGATGGATTCCTCTAAGTGAAACAGATCTTTTGGCTTACTCCTCCTAATGTTTGGACACATTTGGAGTATGGTCGGGTTGGTTTTTCCATAAAAACCAATTGGGCCCGTGGGATGAAAAAGCCAATAACTCTCAGACCGGACGTCCGATTGACGCGCCGTCTGCGACGTTGAGTTCCTATTGATGATACAGAACTTTTGGATACATCAACTCGGGAATATGTGTCTGTTGATGTATCAGCCTCTCAGCTCGTGGAGCGGACCCTCCTAAACGAGCTTGCAGTGTGCGAGAACCCTAGATCTGGCTGCCACCGCTACTGTGACGACGACGACTGTACAGAGATCCTCAGTGGACTCGACGGCGATGACTACAGCACTCAGCGATCTTTTTTTGGTCAGTGCTACCGATCTTGTGTGGGTCCGATCCTATGTGGGTCAGCGCTCATCGGTCCTGTGTGGCCTAGCGCCTACAGATCCTGTGTGGGCCCAATCATGTGTGGGTCTATGCGAGGGTTAGTACCTATCGATCCTTTGTGGGTCAGATCCTTTGTGGGTCATTGTGGGGGTTAGTTACCTATCGATCCTGTGTGGGTCAGATACTTTGTGGGTCATTGCGGGGGTTAGTACCTATCAATCCTTTGTGGGTCCGACGGCTTAGATGAATCAGTGGAAATATCTGGTCATCTTTATCGTCATTCAAGGTAGTATACCTGTGTGAGATGAATCCTTTTTTTCATTCCATTGTGGATTGCGTTGTGCAATCTTTTGTGGATTTTATGTTTTTCATTATTGTGTGGAATGGGCTATACTTGGGCTCGGATGATGGAGCCAAACGAGAATTGATGACTTAGGTATATGTATGGGCATATAACTAAGCAGTGGAAGATGTTACTTCGTGATTGTATCCTTCGTTTCTGGATTATCCTTTGTGGATTCTGGAAGACCTTCGGGGGTCTCGGGGTCCCTACTGAGTATCTTATACTCACCCATGCACGGGCTATGTCCGCACTACGTTGTTTTGGTTGCAGACGACGGACAGCGCTGATCGTGGTTGAGGCTTGCAAAGCAGGACGGTACCTGGAGGGGGGCCACTGGGTGGGACGTACTCGGAGCGGTCGACTGGACCCGAGGAGCAGTAGAGGCTATCTGTACCCACCCTTCAGGTGGGATTTCCAGTGGACAGCTCGGCGTTGCGACTTTACTTTTTAGCTGATGTTTTTCCCTTCCCAGTTGCACTTTACTTTCAGTTTGGGTTTGTATTATGGCCCACTTAATTTTCCGCACTTACTATTGTACCAGTTTTTACATAGTGTTTACTTATACCAGCTTATTATGTGGTGTTTGTGGTTTACTTTACAAATGCAATTCCTTTACTTTTTCCAGGATTTATGCCTTGGTGATAGTCGCTAGCCCCTGACCAATGGAAGGTGGGATTGGGGTAGTCATGGAATGGGCCCCGAGGATGGCTCGTGACATTGGATATGAGATATTGACATAAAAACACATTGGAATCATTATAAAATGCAGTATATAATAATAATGATTGAGAGGCATCATACCTATATATGATAGTACAAAGTTTCCCACTAGAAAGGGTGTAAGCTCGGTAACTCTGTGAAGTGGGAAGAATAATCCATGACTGAAAGAGTACCCTGCTCCAAACTCATAAACTCTCATGCTTGATCTGCCCTCAGGGTCTCCAGGTAGAATTAGTCGTAGAAGGTATGTTGAAACTCATCCAACATAATAACCTACTAGTGTCCTACCTTTGAAATCACATCCCACCCTCTCTTGGTGGAATCCTGAAGCATATACGTAGCGATATTGACCCTCATCTACAGAGGTGTCTCTAGATGCTCGAAGATTATCAGCATGGCTTCTAAACTTGAATCTATAGCTTGGGGTCCTCCATCCCCTGAGAAAGTGAGAGGATACATCTGCTGAATGACCAGCATAAATTCTGCCATCGATGGGGCGGGAGGTAGTACACCCAAGATGTTCTGCATAAACCACAAAATTCCTATCGGAACTATGCCTCAACTCCTGTATCTAGGTTCATAGGTAGTGCCAATACTGGCACAATTGGAGGATCTACTGGTAGTCCTTGATCAGCAATATTCGGTGTCTGATCACTACCTTGTAACTGGCGTACAACCGGAGGTATTATTGGTGGAATGACTCTACAAGGTCAAGCCCACACCTTAGATCATGTTTAACAGGGACTGAAACATACAAATGTTTTAATGGAACAAGAGAAAAAAAATTCATGTTTTTCAAAATATGGATACCCAGTGTGTATAATTCCTACATTGCATATTCCCTTAAGCCATCACATGGATGTGTACTTTTGTCAAACCAGGTTGGGTAACTCTACAATCCCATGGCATGTTTTCCAAACACAAGTCATGTACTGGAATCCTCTTCCCCTTTCCGAGTTCTTCTACATGGCTAGGCCACAAGGTTTCCCTAGAACAAGACTACACAATGTTTTAGTGCCACACACGGCATGTACTAGATGAACTTCACTGACTGGTGTTGTTAACTACATGGACAGATACATTGGTTACACTACATGGTATGTTCATACTTGTTACAATGTGTATATATTAATTTTTTTCCATCAGTGTATTTAGTCACACGGGTGGACACATGGTCTACACAACACGGTTTCTACAACTAGTACACAATATGTTCCCCAAATGATTTCCAAAACCTTTGTCTATTCCGAGAAAACAAGAGACATGGTTAGAGACTACACAGTGTGTACATACAGTAAATGGTGTGTACATAAGAATAACAGTTCCTCCCAAATAGAAGGAAACATGGAATGTATTCATAATTACACATCATGTATTCAGGGTTCTCAAAAACTATAAACATTAGAAACTACTTTGGAATACAAAAAACACAGAAACAAACAATAAGTTTCGAAATTCCAATCTGTGAGGGCTCATACTCTCTGCTAATCAAAACATGGAATCTTATGCATGTCATTGTTAAGCATAACAGTGTAATGATCCACCAAATTCTGGTCCATGAGGGCTCATAACACCTCAAGAGCCATAGTTTTCCATTCATTCAAAAAAAATATTTACCCAATTCAATACCCTATCCCAAATCATGTATTCTTCTAAAGTCATTTATCTTAAAATCATGCATATCTACCACAACTTCTATCACAAAAACATTCAATTTCTAATGAACATTAAATGGCATGGAAAGAATGCATGAAATGTTATCTTTATCAAGTGTATGATGCATGGGATGGAATACATTCATCTCATCTGGTTGCAACAGAAATAGAACATCAGTAATATCAACCATAATAGCACAAAACATGTCAATCATGCAATGGTGAACTCAACTAAACTATAAAACTGAAAAATCGTAAGAAAAAATTGAAATAAGGAGGTAAATTGTTTTTCCCTGTACACGAGTCAACTAATCCTCGGCACAACATATTACCACGCACCCCTTTTTCCTAAACCTGGCTATAGGGTCCAAATAGTAGGTAAAGAAGAAAAGAACATGCCCTCTGATACCACTTTCTAACATCCTGGTTCCTGGAGACACCCCAAGGTTCCCCATACTGGTTTTGTCACATGGCCTAAAGCACATTTCCCTGAATTCCAGAGGATGATGACTAGCAGCGAAGGCCTTGGGTGTGATAGTGGGGAAACAATGCCCTCATTTTGAAAGTAACATAGTGACAGTAAAACAGATAGAAATAGCAGAAGAAATAATACATGCAATATGTAAACTATCGAAGACTAGAAGTAATAACAACTGAGCACACACACACACACATTTATATATATTTGATTCATGATACATATTTCTAAAAATCATCCAAAAATTTCACAATGCTAGAGTATAGTACTAAACCATAGTATAAAAGAAAAGCATGTAAATTTCCCTACAGCATCGCAAGCCAATGCTTTGTCTCATGCTCTCTAGCTCCACTGCAATCATGTACCTCAAGTAGAAGGGAGAATTCCCTTATCATACCTGAAGAAATATAATTTGTTTGGTACCAAAAGCATAACCCAAACAAGGTGTGAGACTAATACCAGAAGGCCACAACGAAAAGATCTGTGCCTAATAGTCAGTGAATATATATGGCCAAAAATATTAAAAAATAACCATTGAACATGAAATTAATCATAAGTAATTGGTCCTACAATTTTATTTACAAAAATTTACTTTTTATTTTTTAATCAACAAAAAAAATACAAGCAACCCTCTGGGTAGTTCTCATAGCCTGACACCTCTGGTTCATAATAAAAGAGATTATAAAACACTGAGTCTCTGAGGAAGCAGTCGTCACCAATTCCCCCTCTAGTCGTGTGTGATCAAATACTCTCTTAGGAAGAACTCACCGTTAATTCTCCCTATTGTCATGTGTGATCAAAGACTCTCTATTGAATAAATCACCGTCAATGCCACCTGTAGTCTTTTAATGGTATCCTACAGGCACTCTGAGGATGCACTCAACATGAATTCCTTATATGGCCTCGCAACATAACTATAGACACTCTCAGAGAGCACTCAACATCAATCCACCTATGGCCTCATAGTGTGATAATTAAAACAGACACTCTGGGAAATCCCTCAATGTCAATTACACCTAAGGTGTTACTACACCAGGTTCATGCTACCCTGTGTAAGGAAATTGAGCTCAAAAACTAATTAGTAGCCAAAGTAAACCTCAATAACCACTTGGATAAAAAACTACATCATATAATATCTTTTCAAATAATTATCACTCCACCCAAAAATACTAGGCCTGGAAAGAAAGCGGCCACCTAACTGTCATGGCAAGACAAAATAGTCAAAAACAAAAAAACATGGTAAAAACATACATTGCATGGTAAAGATAACCCTATTCTCAAAAAATTAACCTATATCCAAAAATAAAAGTCATAACAAGCAAATAAAATTGCTAAAACCATAAACACACAATACCCAAAATGAGGGTATTGTGCACTTTTGTACATATAATTCAATGACTAACTATGGAAAGGCACAAACCACCTTCCTTGGCATGGTGATATCGATACACATGAACCTCAGGTCTTGAGTCTCCCTAGAATTATGTAGATCTATAAAAACATCTAATATGTTCAACCAAGGATATCTTGCTTAAGAAGAGAAATCATGAGATAAAGTTCAAAAGAAAGTAGAAATCACCTGGGTGATTCCAACGTAATCAATGATGCCCTATTTAAGGAACATATGCTGAGTCGGGGGATCATAGAAGATCCATGACTTTACGGATGCTCCTGGATGAGGTTGGTCAAGAAGATTTGTGTTCTGTTTTTTAGATGAGACCCCAGTCCGTTTAATGACACAAAGTAAATGATGTGTTCTTTAAAAGTACACGGTGTGTACATTCCTTTTCTGACGTCTGCTTTAGACTGTCTCTATGTCACCACACATGGCCTTGTACTCGGCCGCTACCCGGCCAGTGCATAGTCACCCATGGAAACTGAGTACATGGTGTTTATTTATAAATACATGGCATGTACTCCTGAATATATCATAAACTCCTCCTTTTCCTCAAAGACAAACCAAAAGGAAAAACATACCTGAAAATAAGATCTTTGTTCTTAAAGGGTTGTTCCATGAGAATCCAATTATGGGTGGGTCCATTATTCACTCCATTACATTGAGTACGTAAGTGAGACCTATGAATATTATATTTTTATGATTGAAATTTATGGAATTATACTATCTGGTTAATCAATTTAAATGATTGGAAAGTATAATGATGTTGAAATTTACCTTTTTATGTTTTTTATGCATGTTATGTGTTTAATGGTAATGTTTTGATTATTAAAAACATATCAAATGAAATTATTATCATATAAATCTATTGAATAATTATCAAGGTGGAACATATTACTTCATGTTTATGTTTTCTTACATTTTTTAATGTTAATAAATGTAGTAAATATTTTTTTTCTTTTTTAGATCTATTACTACGATTTTTATTCTTATCCCACATTTCAAATGTGTTCCACCTGACAAAAGGATGATTAAGGAATTTGACGAATTTATGTTGATAGTTGTGGAAATATATCATTAAATAGATAATCATTTATTTTAATTGTATTAGATTTTTGAAAAAGTGGACACTATTTGAAAGTTACCAATATTATTTTATTATTTTATTTATGTATGATTTATGGACAAATTATCTAAATTTATTATCCAAAATGATATTAAAGTTGTAATAATTAAATATTCTTAACATAACTAAAGATTATGTAATTTTTAAGGTATGGTCATTATAGTTGGTATTAATATAATTGTTAGGTAACATTAGAGTTTAGGTTAATAGTAGGATCCTACCCTTGGAAAATTTATGTATTTGGTTAATCTAAATTGATATAAAATTTGGAGATTACAATGTTGCTTCATCCACATTTTTTTTTCAAAATGGTCTTCCTCAAGGGAAACAAGGAAGTAGTAGTTGTAAAGAACACAAAGGAAAATACCCATCCAAATTAGCATCCCAATATGGTTGAAATTAATAGTGTGTAGTTTTTTAGTGACAACATAGTCGATTCAAAATATATATGGTGGTGGTGTCCATGAAAGGGAGAAAACAAGTCTACCCCAAAGGAATATGATGATGGTGGATAATTTTATGAAACACCAATACTCACCATTTAGAGGAATATATGACCTTATTCCAACTGAATGATAATTTAAATATTGATAAATTATATTCGATGAAATTTATTTTGTAGATAACAAAAAAGGAAACTCATGAAATTTATCATTTTTAGATAAATATAATTAATTGTGGTCAAATGTTTATAAATGTATAATAAAGAGAGGATATTAATACCACAAAATAAGTTGAAATTATGAATATATTTCATGTGAAATATTTTATGATGGTTGTTCTAATTAGGATTGAAAAAAATGATGGATATGTTTTTGGGTATGTTTATAGATGATATTATTTTACATTATAAAATCCAAATTGAACATGAATGTAACATACAGATTATTTTTTTCAAAAAGAAACTATCTGGAATTCTTATTAAGAGGAAATTGTTATTTTAAGAAATTTCATTACATAGAAATATTATTTCTAATGATGGAATAACTATTAACCATGCTAAAAATACTTATTTACTATTTTACAATACAATATAATGTCACTGATATTCGTAATTTTTTTTAAATTAGTGGGTTATTAACAATGACTTGTTGAATAAATTCCAGAGTTATATAGCCCATTGATAATGTTAACTTGAAATTTAGTATATTTAATCTAGAAAAAAGAACAAGATGGTTTTTCTATGAACTAAAAAAGAAGATCAATCAATGATCATATTTTTTTCTTCACTTTTTAGAAATAATGAAGTTTCCATCTATAGTGATGCTTTATTTAAAATACTTGGTAGATTAATTTTATAGAATGATGGGTTAATTTGATTATGCAATACTATTGTTTGAAAAAAATGAATGAAATAACATACTAATGATTTGGAATTAGTTGTGGTTGTTTTTTCAATAATAATTTAAATAAATCATTAGCATGGATTGAAGTGTGAAATATGTTCAGATAGAAAAAGCATGAAGTAATTATTTACTCTAAAATAGATGAACATGAGACATAAGATATGGTTTTACATAATCAAGGATTATGATTTCTCGATTAATTATCATCATGGAAAATAAGACAATATGGTCGATGATTTCAGTTGAAAAAGTTATGTTACATTAACCATGATACATTTAGAACATTACCCTTATCGTATTGGTGTGATGAAATTATTCCTAGAAATTTTCAATATAAGGAAATCCTCAGTTTTGTTTCAGGTTACAGTGTAATGAAAATTTTCATAAATAATAAATGAAACTAAGAATTTGGGTCAATCCATTCATGAAAATGATGAATACAATAATACTTATATGTCTCCAAATTTTAATATTGATGAAGAAGTTGTTTCAAAATTTTGGAAAAAATAATGTGTGAGGTTTGATTCACAGTGGATAAAATGTTTGACTATTGAATCTCACAGTAATATATTTCTTATTAATCATGGATGTAATATGATTTATAGAGACCATTAAGAGTATTACTGCTGGGATAGAATGAAAATTGATATTGCGGAATTTTGAGGTGATGTGTTTGACTTTTCAACATGTTATATTAGAGAAATAGATACAAAAGGGGATTATTAATCATTTATTAGCGTCTAGGTGGAAATTATAGAATATATCAATAGATTTCATAGTGGAATTTACAGATACATCTAAATGTAATAATGTGGTTTTGTGTATTGTTGACCAATGAACTAAATCTGCACATTTTTTTTGTTTGAGATAATATGTCTTTATACCAACATTATAGATAGAAGATGAAAGATATTATGAGGTTACATTGAGTTCTTCTCTCCATTATATAAATCTCTAATCACAAGTTCACATAAATTTCATTGAAATTACTTCATAAGTCATTGGAAAATGAGTTAAATTTTCATACATCATTTCATCATTAATCTTATAGACTATCTAAGCAGATGATTCAGACCATGAAAGATATGATTCATCATTCATAATGGATTAGTATTGAATTTGGTATAAACATATTTACATTTTTTATTTTTTTATAATAATATTCATCATTCAAGTATACAGATGGTGCCTTTCAAGGCATTATATGGAAAGCAGTTTTGAACACCAGATTTTTGGGAGGATATAGGGGAAAGGAAGTTAATGGGAACCGAGTTGGTAAGGAAAAAGATATAAAAATTTCATTTGATTGGTTAATTCGTGAGGATACATAAGATACGATAGATGAGTTATGTGGATAACAAGAAAAAATATATTTCCTTCTAGGTAGGTGATCGTGACTTTTAAATGATTCTCAATTAAAAAGTGTGATGTGTTTGGGTTTTAAGGGGAAGATGGGTCCATGGTTCATTTGAATATATGAGATCATAGAGATATTTTGAATATTTCCCTACTATGTTTCCTTACATACAAGTTAATATGAGGTAAAAACCACATTTTAGGTTTCAATTATGAGGTTGTATGTTCTAGACTCGTATCATGTTTTGAGCCCTGGCGTAGTTTAACTGGAAGAGAGTATTTATTATAAGGAATAACATGTTCATATTATTGACCATAAAGGTAATGTGTTTCATAATTAATAAATTCACTTATTTATGGATTTATGGAGAAAGAATTTGGTTGAAGAGGCAATATGGCACTCTGAAAATTCTCTGAGGGAAAAATATATCCCAATATTTTATAAGTGAATAAAATTTTTGGGGGACAATTTCCAAAAGGTTATAAGGATGTAATGTCCCATATAATTATAGGAAAATAAATTTCCTTATTTATTAATATTTTCAAATTAAGTAGTAATTTTACCTATGAAGGAGAAAAATTCTTGATAGCGTACCTGACACGCAATAATGATTGTCTCCAAAATCTTGTTTTACAAGCAAGACCAAGTTATATAAAAAAGTATTATATTTGATAATATAATTATTTAAAGTTGTAGTTATCACATAATTTTTGTATCAGAGAGAATGAATTGGATGGAATATATTATGTTTTTACATATTTTTTAATATTTTTACATTCGTCCAATAAAGTATATAGTCTTAATATAAGAATAACTCCAAATTTTAGCATTAAAAGATAAAAATTTTTAAAAGGAATTTTTACTACCTTTAAATTGATGAACCGTTTTAAATATAATTTCTGAAACATTCATCCATATTATATTCCAAAATAATCTTCAATTTTCATATAGATGCAATAAAATCAGGTTACTAACAATTTTTGGCATTTTTCAATGAAGTTTCATTTTTTAATGAATATTGAAATAAAAAGATTTTTAATTCAAATATTATTTTTCATTTAATATATCTATAAAAATATATAATATTTTTAAAGTAACCTAGTGTATAATTAGATTATAATTTTTGTCATCTTTCCCAATATAGTTAATTGGAACCAATTTCACATTCAAATTGAATATAATAACATACCAAATTTTTTATTTTTTTTACATTAAACACACATTATTACATCCAATTTGCAGGATTACATTGAAATTTACTTTATCCAATTATGTGAATGAAATATTGGAAAATAAATTAAATATTTTTAATAATCATTATTTATAATTTATAATCTTTTCAAAATATTTTTTGAATAAATATATTAGTAAAAGTTGTTAAATTTAAATAAGTTTTTTGAAGGAAAAATTGGTTTAAAAATAGACAAAAGTTTAAAAGTTAGGGGCCAAATGACATAGATAATTATAAAAAATAAAATGTATAGAAATAATTACCCATATAACTATTTCTATAAACATATTACAATTATGGGATCCACTTTGTAAGGGAAAAATACAGGTGGAATGGGATTTCCATAAAATTAGAAGAGTGAAATTCCTCCTACACTCTAAAAAAGAACTCACTCCTCTCACTTTCTATCACCTCTCAAGACACTTTTGGATGAAAAATTAACATTATAAATATATCATAAAATTACCTACCCTCATAATAGAGTCCTATCCTTGGGCACAAATCCATCCAATGAATCTATTTGTAGAAAACCAAAATGAGTTACCCTAATAAGAGGTAACACCCATCATCAATCTCTTTTATATTATTTTAATTCTCCACATAATAAAATATTGAATTCAAAGAATAAATAATAACATCTATATCCACAATAATATTTAATGGTTTTATTATATGTTTTATACCTACACTCATGCACATATCCATCTAATGGGTAACAAACTTACCATTCGTCTGTATGTTGAACTACTGCCTTACGAAATGATGTTGTTCATTTTTGCATTACCATAATTCATGGTTTGGATTTATGATAATAAATATATTTATAAATGATTTATATGATATTTATTATCAATATATTCTTCATTAAATCATTTATTACACTTTATGTTATATATTTCATCTTATGTAAGTACGTTTACATCGTTTTTGGATGTGTGGATTGCTGCCTCCTTAAAGCGATGTGATATGTTGGCACACTATATAGAACATACTAAAGATGTTTTTAAATATTTATCTATTACATTAAAATATTTATATGATATTAATGATATAATTAACTTTTTTTAAATATAACACATCATTTTCTTCAATATTTTTCCACAGATTGAAAAATTTATAACGTCGTATGTAAACTTGTGTACTACTACTTCTTTGAATCTGTGTGATTTCACTGACATAACTATAATTATATATATAATTATATATAATTAATTAACATTGTATAGTTTATATTTCGATCTTTATGGAAAGATAAATTGTTACCTAACTTTTTTTTATAATGATCATTGAAAAATGGGATCATTACTCATGAGTACATATGGCCGACCGCCTCCAGGGTTATGACATTGATTAATTTATCATAACCATATTTCATGAATGGTTTTAAAATGTAAATTTATGTATATATATGATAATTATTTGAGGATTTTTAATATTTATATTATAATATAACTAACCATTTGTCTATATTTGATATACTAATGTAGTTTCGACTCCTAAATCGAATATGGTCAAAAAAGCAAACATAAACATATTTGACTATGTAGTATAATTCAACATTGTAATAAGTGAAATAAATTTAAAAATAAAATCAATAAATATTCTCAAGAAAGTATTAAATTAATATATTTTTATTATTCGGGAAGGTAATGACACAAAAGACATGTTAGACCCAATGCAACTGATTTTGTCTCAATCTCATTTTGTTAAGGAATAAATTGTTTATATGAAACATTATTAATTAAAAAGTTGAATTTAAGAGACCTTTTAAAATATATATCCATATATTATTAATTATCATGTTATTTAATGATTTATTTTTCATTATTTCAGGTATAATATGATTTAAATGTTCAACATGGATTGGGATGCATTGAATATTTAATTATGTAATCCTTACCTCATGTGGATATTCTTGATATTATCTTTCTTATTTATTTTATATGGATATAAAAATTGTAATAAAAACATTGAATGTATAATTTTAAATTCAATAAAATATATATAGAATGGAATATTATTATGTTTTTCATACTAGATTATTTTACGAATAAAAAAAGAAATGTTCTTTTCTTAATATACATGATGACGATAAATTTTCTTCCACCTTGGGAATTATTTTATTTTGGATTCATTTAAAAATGTTAGGTTTTACTAAATTTAATTCCTTAATAATATTTAAAATTTTATTTAAAATTTATCTAACAGGATTTTTTTATTCAAATAAATTGAAAATTTTTATTATGATTGTAAATAAAATTTTAGGAGAGATGTGTTGAAAACATCCCTCTTTTATGTGTTATGATTATAGAAATTGTACTAGGAAATTCGATGGGTTGTTCCATAACAATCCAATGATGAGTGGTGTAACATCCCATGTAATGAATAATATATATTCTTATCTATTACTATTTATGTATTAGATAGTGTTTTAGAGGCTTAAAATGAGAATAAATCCAATCTTAAGCATGGAATACACTAATATTTTTAAAAGATTGTTTTACTGCCTTTTGATGGCAAACCATTTTTAAATTACAATTTTGTGAATTTTATAAGCTCTATTTGTCAAAATAAACTTATTATTCATTATTGGGACATTTAAATTTACTTTGAATAGTTTTTCGGTATTTTCTGACTATGTTCATATTTTAATGAATAGTGAAAAATACTGCATTTTACATCAAAACTGCTTTTTCATCTAATTTAATTATATGAATAGATTATCTTTTTAATTTCTTTTAATGTGTAATTAGAATATATATTTACCATTTAAACCAATGGTGGTAATTATAATTAATTTCACTTAGGAATTGGTCATAAACAAGTGCCATGCTTTTCATAGATATTGTTTAAAAAACCCTTTATTTGTTTTGACAACAGAAATTATTTTTAAATTAATTATTGAAATTTTTATGTCTAGAATTTGGTAAAATGGATTCCATATTTGGAATCATAAGGTCCATATTATGTAATTAACACTCTTTTCTTTTTGGACATTATAAATAGTAACTATGGTAATTATCTTTAATTATCTTGATTAATTAGTAATCTGGTAGTTAAGGATAATAAAATAATATCATAATAATAAAAAATGACCCCAAAATGTGTCCTAATGCTACTGGTTGTTTCTTGGCCGACCATGGGATGCCTTGTGCCAAACTTAGGCACCCCATGGAATCACTTTTGGGTGAAAGTGACACTTTATCAGTTTATTTTTAATGAAAGTAGAATATCACTAAAGAATGCATCACCTGAGTAAAAACTTTTTAATTTTGTTTAAGTAAATGATATCTTGGACTATAAATATTCATTTTAAAGTTAAAAATATTTCCTACATCATAGTATTTTTTTATTTTTAGACATTAAATAAATTAAATTATTTATGACATCATGATGGTGCAGCGATTACCTCATTAATGAACGATTTAAATAAAATGAAAAGATAATGTAAAATATAAGAATAAACTTGTCAAAGACCTACTTTATGAGTATATTTATAACCCTTATCACCTTATACTATAAATATATCAATGTGGGACCTTTATAATCCGAAAATCATTTTAATATAAAGTAACATTTTATAACATTCCAAGAGTGCCCCTCCTCTCCTCTTATAAAAGGCACCCACCTATACCTCTTTACACACACCTCCCAAGCCATTGGCTCAGCCAAGATCTGCTCTTTTACACTCTAAAAATCCCTATATTCTTCCTAGAAGCCTTACCTTAGGCAGAAATCCCTTTAAGAAACCCTTTTCGCTCAAACCCATAGAAGTTATCAGATTTAAAGGCAACGACTTCTCTAATGTTCTTTTGTTTTATTTTGATTCTCCTACACCATAAATTATTTTTATTCCATTATTTTGTAACAAAAAAAATATAATAAATATACTAGGATGTTTTTGTGATAATTATTAGAGCTAAACTTACACACACCTTCATTTAATGGTTAAAGAGTATACTGTTTCCGTGGATGGAAAATTTCTGCCTCACGAAACGATGATTGTTCAATATTCATCTAACACCCTCAAAGGTGGTAATAAATATGTCACTATATTTATATATGATATATAATATGTTTATTTTTTCCTTAATCTTCAATATTTGTCACTTTTGGCATACCTTTATGGTTTCCATTATCTGTAATCGCGATATCATCATTTTAGGAAGTGCGGACAACCGCCCACTCAAAGTGATTTGATTCATTAATGCCATATATGGGATGTATAAAGGATGGAGTTAATGATATTATATATGATATTATACTAGAATTATAATATACCTTTATATCATTATGTTTCCATTCCATAAAATATTAAATAGAAATGAAAGTAGCGTTAATGCGTACGTACGGCTTACCGTCTCCATGAACAGTGCATTTCATTTATTACCTCTAAATGTTATGTAATATTATAAATGCATGTATATATGGGATTTATATGATATATAAGATATCTAAATAATGAATATAATTATGGATATAATGGATACATGAACAACTTGTAGTTATAAAGTCTTTATTTTTTACTCAAGTACCAATGATCGAAAAAATGACCATTATTAACTTAAATAATTACATAGTGTTCATAACATGGTAATAAGTGATATAAAATTAATAATGAACTTGAAAATGGTTCTTAAGAAAGTATAAATTAACTCAAGATTATTATTCAGGAGATTAAAGAACGATCAAGTCAAGTCGGACACGAGGTAAGGGAACTTCTTAACCCAATTTCCGTTCGTTGGGTTAATCACCTACTTTCAAATTATGTCATGATATTATTATGTCCTATATTGTATTTGTACTTTACTTATGTTTACTTATAGTGAATACACATAATAGATATAATTTATTTAAAAATTATCTTTGTGTGGGACTTCATCTCAATCTCCTTTCATTGAGTAATATTTTGTTTCATACACATCTTTATTTTATACAGTGTATAAACCCCTTTGACTTTTACGTTTATTCAAAAGAAACTTTTTTATATGATAAGTTTTACTAAACTACAAAAGGGAATTTTTCTCATATGTATGCGGCGACAATGACTTCTCCTCCGCCGTGACCATTATTTTAGTTTCAACTTCCACTATAAGCCATAATTTTTTGAAATGAAAAATAAATACCATGTTTTACTTTTCATTTATTTTGGTATTGAAAATGTTTTTGATAATGTTTTTATTATATCAATGTGTTATTGATATCTTGTTATTGAAATGTTGGAATTTTATGTTTCCTTTAGGCATGTTTTATATGATATAATTATGTTATGGTTCTTGGACATTGATTATGAAGACGGGTGGTTCCGTGATAAACTAAGGGCGGGTGAGCCTGATATAGCTCTCCAATTTATTGGGTAACGCAAAGGAGTTAAACTCTAAGGTTTCTCCGAAGAGATTTAGGGAATATACTGTGATGGGTATTCCAAACATAACAATGAGGGTTACTCCCTATGTAATAATGTTATGAATGCCTCAAGTTACCTTTATGTCTTATGATTTATATGATTTATTCATGATTTGATGAGGTATGTTAATGTGCTTATGTTTTATGAGTAATGTATGATTTTATACATGGACTAATTTTTTCATTTCTTACATTTATATCCCTTACTGAGCTCTTTATTCTCATCCCAAGTTTTGAAATGTTTTTCACAGTTCAAGGGAAAGGTACATGATTTGATGATAGTGTCAAGGGAGTGTCAATAAAGGATCCATGTTTTATTTTAAATATGTTTCTTTTGATGAGACAAATGATTACTATCTTTTATGTAACCACATTGTTTAAATGTGGAATGTTATGCATGATTTATGTTCTAATTCTCTAAAACTCTAAACCTGAAAGGATCCTCAACGTGCATTCTTGAAATAACTCAATATTAAGTAAAGTTTAAGGCTGGGTCCTTATAGTTGGTATCAGAGGTCAGTTTAGATAAATTTAGGAGTTAGAATTATATTAAATGATTATCCAAAAATATTTTTTTAGTCAAATTGAAATGATATAGCATTTGAAGATTACCATGTTGCTTCATCTAAGAGATGTTTGTTTAGAATGGATTTCCACAGAGGAAACAGGGAAGCAGTGCTATGAAGGAATATAGAAGGAAATGACCTTCCGAATCAGCATCCTAAGATGGTCAGAATTGGAACTGAACAGTTTGTTGTAGTAATGGCGCAGTTGACTCAAGTGATAAATGGTGGGGGTATCCATGCACGAGATGAGCCAGATCAACCGCAGAGGAACATGTTAGTGGTGGAACATTTCATGAGGAAACATCCCCCATCATTCAAAGGATCATCTGACCTTGTTATAGCTTAAGGGAGGATTAAAGCATTAGAGAATATTTTTTATGTCATGGGGTGTTCAGATAATCAAAAGGTTTGTCTTCATATTTACAGTTTGGAGGGTGAAGCAGATCAGTGGTGGTCGATGGTTGAAAATATCAAGGATGATGTTGAGATTTATTCTCTCGACTGGGATGAATTAAAAGGTATGTTTCAGGAGAAGTATTTTCCTAAGTCTGTTCGACTTAGGATGAAAAAAACAATTATTTGAATTGAGGCAAGAGGACGACTCAGTGGCTGCTTATGAATAAAGGTTCACTTGATTGGAAAGGTATGCTCCAAATTTTATCTGAGCCCTTGATAGTAAAATCAACCATTTTACTCAGGATTAATGCCAAAATATCGAAGTTCATTAGCTTCTCGCAAGTTAAATAGTTATGAAAAGATTGTTCGATGTGCTGAGAAGGTGGAAATGGTGTTTGTTGATGATCAAGTGTCATATAACATCCAACAGAATAAGAGACCGAGGTGGCAGGAGAAAGGGAAGAATTCTTCAAAAAGGTCTGATAGTAAGAAAACTAAGTTTATAGTTTGTGATAAATGTTGTAAAAATAATGCAGGGGAATGTATTTTGAATTATGTAAAGTGCTACCGATGTGGTAATATGGGACATAAGGCTCATGATTGTACTGGAAAAGATCAAGGTGATGGTAAGACCAAATATGATTTACAGTTAGTGAAATGTTTCAAGTGCAATGAGATGGGTCACTATGAAAATGAGTGTCCGAAAAAGAGATCAAGTGATGGGATGAAGTTAGACTACAAGCAAAAAGGTGTAGTTAAATCCTTTGAAACTTCTTCAGCAGATGTTGGGCCATCAAATGAAGTGGTATCAAGTACTTTTTTTGTTTTTTCAGATTATACAAGTGTGTTGTTTGATTTGGGGACTACACATTCTTTCATCTCTGTAAAATTTTCTAGTAAATTGGAAATTCCATCTCAATAAATGACTCCTGAACTTGTGATAAAAACACCAGGGGGAAATGTTGAGGCAAAAAGAATTTATAATAATCTTCCTATCCTTATGTATGGAATGAACCTACATGAAAACCTTATTTGTTTACCTCTAGTAGTGTTTGATGTTACTCTGGGTATGTATTGGCTCTCTGTTTACCATGCTAAGATTGATTGTAGAGCTAAATAAGTTTATTTTCAGAGAGAATTTCCATTTGTGTACAAAAAGGAACCCTTACTGTTGATAACATATCAAGAGGCTGAGAAACTTGTAAAAGATAAAAATGAATGTTACCTTGCACATATTATTGAAAACCAAGGAACTGTTCAGATTAATGATGTGCTAGTGTTAAATGAGCCTCATTATGTTTTTTCTAATGAGTTTCCTGGAATAATACCAGACCCAGAAGTTGAATTTACTGTTGACTTATTTCCTGATGCTAAGCCAATTTCAAAAATCCCTTATCAAATGGCTCAAATTGAACTTTTAGTGTTGAAAGAGAAATTGCAAGATTTATTAGAGAAAGATTCCATTCGACCTAGCGCATCACCATGGGGTGCTCCTATATTATTTGTTAAAAAGAAAGATGTCTCAATGAGACTTTGCATTGACTATAGAGACTTGAATAACATAACTATTAAGAACAAATATCCTTTGTCTCGTATTGATGATTTGTTTGATCAGCTGCAGGGAGCTCGTTTTTTTTTCAAATATTGACCTAGGATCGGGGTCCCATCAGTTGAATGTAATGGAAGCATATATTCCGAAGACCATGTTTCATACAAGATATGGACATTCTGAATTTGTATTTATGCCTTTTTGGATAACCAATGCACCTACTATATTAATGGACAATATAAATAGAATTTCCCATGAATTCATGGATATGTTTGTGGTTGTTTTCATTGATGATATTTTGGTGTTTTCCAAAAGTAAAGAGGAGCATGAAAGACATTTAAGGGTTATTTTGAAAACCATAAAAGAAAAGAAATTGTCTTGGAAATTCAACAAGTGTGAGTTTTGGTTTCAGCAAATTTCTTTCCTTGGTCACATTGTTTCTAAATTTGGGATAACTATTGATCCTACAAAAACAAACGTTGTGGAAGAATGGCCAAGACCCACAAATGTAACTGAGATTCGTAGTTTTCTTGGTTTGGGAGTCTATTACCGATGGTTTGTTAGAAATTTTTGTCAGTTATCTATTCAAATGACTAAGCTAACTCAGAAGGGTGATAAGTTTATCTAGACAAAATAATGTGATGATTGTTTTCAGGAACTAAAAAGAATATTGGTGAATGCTTCAGTTTTGGAACTACCTTCCAGGAATGGTGATTTTTTTATCTACAGTGATGCTTATTTGAAAGGACATGGTTGCGTCTTAATGCAGAATGATCAGGTAATTGGTTATGCTTCACTTCAGCTAAAAACTGATGAGGTAAATTACCATACACGTGATTTGGAATTAACTGCTATTGTTTTCGCTTTAAAAATTTGGAGGAATCATTTGTATGGAGTTAAGTGTGAAATATATACCGATCACAAAAGTTTAAAGTATATATTCACTCAAAAAGAATTGAACATGAGACAGGGGAGATTTCTAGAATTAATCAAGGATAATGATTGTACAATTCATTACTATCCGGGAAAATCAAATAAAGTGGTTGATGCTTTGAGTTAAAAAAGTATTGATTCATTAACAATGTTGTGTTTGGAATGTGATACTTTGGTTAAGGATTTGATGAACTACGGAATAGAAGATGTTGGCGCATGATGTTCTTCTGTTTTGTTTCAGGTATCAGTGAAATCTTCTCTATCAGATAGAATTAACCAAGCACGAAATCAAGACAGTGAGTTGTAGAAAAAGGTAGAGCGAGTTCAGAAAGGTAAGTTGCCTTAATTCAACATTGATAATGATTGTGTTTTCATGTTTGGGAAGAGATTGTGTCTTCCATGTGATTCATAGATGAATCGAGAGTTGTTATGTGAAGCTCGTAGTTCTCCGTTTCTAGTTCATCCAGGTAGTACTATGATGTATAGAGATCTTTGGGAGTATTACTGGTGGGATGGAATGAAAAGAGATATTGATGATTTTACTGTGAAGTTTTTGACTTGTCAACAAGTTAAAGCATAGCGGAAATTACCAAAAGGGATGCTTCAGCCTTTATTAGTACCAGTGTTTAAATGGGAGAATATATCCATGGAATTCATTGTGGGATTGCCGAAGACACCTTGAGGTAATAATGCAATTTGGGTTGTTGTTGATCGCTGGACTAAATCTTCTCACTTCCTTGCTGTACGAGATACTTTTTACCAAGTTCAAATTTCTCATTTGTATGTTAATGAGATAGTCAGGTTACATGGATTTACCCTCTCTATTGTATCTGATCGTGATCCTAGGTTTACTTCAAAATTTTGGAAAGGCCTTCAGAAGTCATTGGGTACTGAATTAAATTTTTGTACAGCTTTTCATCCTCAATCAGATGGGCCGTCAGAATGAACGATTCAGACATTGGAGGATATTCTACATGCTTGTTCGATTGATTATCTAGAATGTTGGGACCAACATCTTTATTTTGTTGAGTTTTCTTATAATAATTGTTTTCATTCCAGTACACAGATGGTACCATTTGAGGCATTATATGGGAAGCGATGTCGAACTACAGCTTTTTGGGATGAAGTAGGTGAAAGGAAGTTGATGGGACCAGAATTGGTAGAAGAGTTGGCAGAAAATGTTCAGCTAATACAGAAAGACATGATAATAGCTCAGACCAGGCAGAAAGGTTATGCAGACAACAGGAGGAAGGATCTCTCTTTTAAGGTAGGTGATCATGTTTTTCTCAAAGTTTCACCATGGAAAAGTATGATGCGATTTGGTAGGAAAGGGATGTTGAGTCCATGGTTCGTTGAACCATATGAAATTCATGGATAGAGTTGTATCAGTTGCATACCGAGTGGATTTACCTCCTAGTTTATCTTAGGTACACAATGTTTTTCACGTTTCAATTCTGAGGAAGTACATGCTAGATCCATCTAATGTTTTGAGTCCAGAGGCAGTTCAGCTGTAAGAGAATCTATCTTATGAGGAACAACAGGTCTATATTCTTATCCACATGGATAATTTGTTGAATAATAAGTTGATTCAACATGTAATGGTTTTGTGGAAGAACCACATGATTGAAGAGGCAACATGGGAATCTGAGAATGTAATGAGGGATAAATACCCCCACTTATTTGATAAGTAAATAAATTGTGGGGTCAAAATTTTATAATGGGAAGAACAACGTAACCTCCCAAGTATGTAATTAATAATATATATTCTTATCTATCTCTATTTTTGAATTAGATAGTGTTTTATAGGCTTAAAATGAGAATAAATACAATCTTAAGCATGGAATACACTAATATTTTTAAAAGTTTGTTTTATTGCCTCTTGATGTAAAAAAATTTTCAAATCAAACTCTTGACAATTTGATAATCTCTATTTGTCATAATAAACTTATTCCTTATTATTGGGGCATTGAAATTTAATTTGGATAATTTTTTGGTATTTTTTTGACAATGGTAGTTTTTTAATGAATAGTGAAAAATACTGCATTTTACATCAAAACTGCTTTTTCATCTAATTTACTTATATAGTTAGATTACATTGTTAATTGGTTTTAAAGTTTAATTAGAATATATTTTTACAATTTAATCTAATGGTGGTCATTATAATTAATTTCACTTTGGAATTAGTCATAAAAAAGTGTCAAACATTTCATAGATATTGTTTCAAAAAACCCGCTATTGTTTTGACAACGGGAAATATTTTTAAATTAATTATTTAAATTTCAATGTTTGGAATTTGGTAAAATGGATTCCATATTTTGAATCATAAGGTCCAAATTATTTAATTAATACTCTTTTGTTTTTGGACTTTATGAATAGTAACGACATTAATTATCTTTAATTATCTTGATTAATTAGTAATTGGGTGGTTAAGGATAATAAAATAATATCATAATAATAACAAATCACCCCAAGATGTTTCCTAATGTTACTGGTTGTATCATGTCCTACCATGGTATGACTTGTGCCAATCTTAGGGACCCCATGGTATCACTTTTGGGTGGAAGTGACACTTTATCAATTTATTTTCAAAGAAAGGAGAATATCACTAAAAAATGTATCACCCAAGTAAAACATTTTTAATTTTGACTAAATAAATTATATCTTGCAATATAAATATTTAATGGAAATATAGAATGATTTAAAACATCATAGTATTTTCTTTATAATTTTTAGACATTAAATAAATTAAATTATTTATGACATCATGATGATGCAGCGATTACCTCATTAATGAACAATTTAAATAAAATGATTCGATAATGTTAAATCTAAGACATACACTTTTCAAATACCTATTGGATGAGTATATTTTGAACCCTTATCACCTTATCCTCTAAATATATCAATATGGGACCTTTAAAATCTGAACGATATTTTAATTTAAAGTATCATTTTATAACATTCCAAGAGTGCCCCTACTCTCTTATAAAAGGCCCCCACCTCTACCTCTTTACACACACCTCCCAAGACATTGGCTCAGATAAGCTTTACTCATTTTCTCTATCCACATCCCTATATCCATCTTAGAGGCCTTACCTTAGACAGAAATCTCTTTAAGAAACCCTTTTGGTTCAAACCATGAGGAGATACCCGATTTAAAGGTAAAGACTTCTCTAATGTTCTTTTGTTTTGATTTGTCTTTTCCAACCCTCTAAAATCTTTTTATTCCTTTATTTTATAACAAAAACAGTATCATTAATATACTAGGATGTTGTTATGAGAAGTATTCAAGCTATACATACACACACCTTCCTCTAATGGTTAAAGAGCATATTGTTTCCATGGATGGAGAATTTTTGCCTCACGAAATGATGATTGTTCAATATTCTTCTAACACCATCAAAGGAGGAAATTAAGATGCAACTATATTTATATATGATATATAATATGTTTATGGTTTCCTTAATCTTCTGTATTTTTCAATTATGGCATACCTTTATGGTTTCCATTATGGGTAAACGTGATATCTTCATTTTAGAAAGTGCGGACTACCGCCCCCTCAATGTGATTTGATTCGTTAATACCATATGTGGGATGTATAAAGGTTAGAGTTAATGATATTATATATGATATTATACTGGAATTATTATATACCTTTATATCATTATGATTCCATTCCATAAAATACGAAATATAAATGAAAGTAGCGTTCATGCGTACGTACGACTTACCTTCTCAATGAACGGTGCATTTCATTTCTTACCTCTAAATTTTATGTAATATTATAAATGAATGTATATACTGGATATATATGATATATATGATATCTAAATAATGAAGATAATTATGTATATAATGGATACATGAACAACTTGTAATAATAATGTGTTTATTTTTGACTCAAGTACTAATGATCGACAAAATGACCATTATTAACTAAAATAATTACATAGTGTTAATAACATGGTAATAAGTAAAATAAAAGGAATAATGAACTTTTAAAAGGTTCTTAAGAAAGTATAAATTAACTAAAGTTTATTATTCAGGAGATTAAAAAACAATCATGTCATGTTGGACACGAGGTAAGGGAACATCTTAACCCAATTTCCGTTCTTTGGGTTAATCTCCTACTTTCAAATTATGTCATGATATTATTATGTCATATCATGTATTTGTAAATTATTTATGTGTACTTATAGTGAATACACATAATAGATCTATTTTATTTAAAAATGATCTTTGTATGGGACTTCATCTCAATCTCCTTTCATTGAGGCATATTTTGTTTTATACACAACTTTCTTCTATACGGTCTATAAACCACTTTGACTTTTACGTTTATTCAAAAAGAATATTTTTTATAAGAAGCATTTTACTAAACAAAAAAAGGGAATGTTTTGTCGTATGTATGCGGCGACAATGACTTCTCCACCGTCATGACCATTATTTGAGTTTTGGCTTCCTCTTCAAGCCATAATTTTTTTAAATGAAAAATAAATACCATGTTTTACTTTTCTTTTATTTTGGTATTGAAAATGGTTTTGATAATGTTTTTATTATACCAATGTGTTATTGATATCTTGTGATGGAAATATGGGAATTTTATGTTTCTATTATGCATGTTTTATGTGATACAATTATGTTATGGTTCTTGGTCGTTGATTATGAAGACGGGTGGTTCCATGATAAACTAAGGGCGGGTGAGCTCGATATAGCTCCCCAATGCATTGGGTAATATAAAGGAGTAAAAGGCTAAGGTTTCTATGAAGATATTAAGGAAATATACTATAATGGCTATTCCAAACATAACCATGAGGGTTACTCCATACGTAACGAATGTTATGAATGCCTCAAGTTACCTTTATGTCTTATGATTTCTACGATTTATTCATGATTTGATGAGGTATGTTAAAGTGCTTTTGTTTTATGAGTAACGTATGATTTTATACAAGGACTAATGTTTTCATTTCATTATTTTATATCCCTTACTGAGCTCTTTATGCTCATCCCATGTTTTTGTAATGTTTTTCATAGGTCAAGGGAAAGTTACATGATGTAATGATAGTGTAAAGGGAGTGTCAAGAAAGGATCCATGTTTAATTTTAAATATGTTTTCATTGATGGGAAAATTTATTACTATATTTTATGTAACCACTTTGTTTAAATGTGGAATGTAATGCATGATTAATGTTATAATTCTCTGAAACTCTAAAAGTGAAAAGATCTTCAATGTGTATTAATGAAATAACTCAAGATTAAGTAACGTTTAAGGATGGGGCCTTATAAGTGGTTCCATGATAAACCAATGATGAGTGGGTCCATTGTAGCCCTCAAATAAAATGATTATAGAATTCATCCATTTGGATATTCTATTTGTAAGAGTTACATGTATGGAAGTCAGCTGCATGATTATTCCATTTATAAGAGTGAAAACTATAATGATTTTCAAAGATACTTTTATGTGCTTTCTATGCTTGTGATATGTTTTATTGGAATCTTATTATTATAAAATGTATGAATTGAATTTACTACCAATGGAATGTATTTACTAATTATCAAGGTGACATTTTTTACTTAAGGTTAATGTTTTCATATGGCATAAATTTTTATAAGTGGACTAAAAGTTTCCATCTTTTTTATATCCCTTATAGATATTTTTTACTCAAGCCATGTTTTTAAATTGCTTAATAGTACTTGAAGATTTTTTTGATATTTTTATAATTCATGTTGATAATCATAAAGAGATTTCATTAAATAGATCACTAATTATTTAATGATGATTTATTATTAAAAAATTGATATAGTTCAGATGTGTCCCATTATATTTAGTTTTTTTATTTATGACCTAACAACTAATTATCTAAAACAATAATCCTGAAAATATCATCAATGTTAAATAAATATTTTTTTATATAAATCATGATTGTGAAATGTTTTATGGCCATGTCCTTAATGTGTAAATATATGCACAATTTCTGAAACACATGTCAATGCATTGTCAATTTTAATAAATCACAAAGATATATTAATCCAATTATTGAATCTTATCTCTCCGTGATGATGGCATATGTTCAAGAACATATGATCTCCAATACATGACCCTAGTATCATCCTCTGATGATCTACACAGAAGTCCTATTTATCATAAATTACCTTCATCTACTCATTAACGAAAAACACATTCTCTATTATACTTCACTGATTCTGTTGTTAGAAGAGTTGACACTCCCACAATAATCTTGTGAAATATATATTGGTAATATCATCCATACATATCTTAATATAGATTTATTCTTATATTGGAGTGATAAATATTTTTATAATAAAACTCCACCATGGGTAGGTTCCTCACCCACCAAAATAAAAAATCGGGAATGCATGATAGGAACTTGTCCGCTAATGACTAGATAGTTTCTCCATCTGGAAATCTTTTTAGGGATAAATATATGTTTTCCATATTATTTGATAACCAAAATAATTTTGGATACATCCCCATAATATTGAGGTAAAATTGGGATCACGACCATAGTTGATCATTATTAGAACAAATTGTATCCTGATCACCTCATGAATACACTACCCTAACAAAACATCCACGGATCTCAACTATATAATAGCTATGATGTGAGATAAATTCAACTAACATTCCATGATCACCCATATAAAAAATTGATCTCTTAAAGGTTAATGAAAATTATCAATAAAGTCTATCAAAATTACAACCCCCATTCATTGGGTAACATCGAGTGATTAAATCAACCCACCAAGAACATGATTCTAATGATTCATAATAAGGAAAACCCACCACCAATACTAGAACATAAAAGTTAATAATTTCATTAGGGATCACTAAAATAGTATTAAAAATGTGGGATATATCTTTAAAACATTAGGATCTACAAGAAATAATGATTTGTAAAATACTCCACCAACCATATCACACCACTATGATAGAATGTAAGGCCTCCCTTAGAATAAAACCTCATATTGTTTATCCTTAGACAATATGTGATGGTTATATGTACAATGAACTCAATATCACTAGATCTCCACCTCCAAATTCCTCACATAGTATTCATATGTCAACTGCACAAATGATAAATCTTCCATAATCTAATAAAAACAACCACTACCATCACCTTCTCTCATATCTAGGTGTTTCATGTAAATTTATTATATTACTCACTACGAACTACCTAATATACATAAATATACCCCCTGAAACTTCCTTCTCAAACCATCAAACAAAACAATCATTTTCTATGATTAATAATAAATAACATCTTTATTATCATTCATTAATTATATCCATGATCACTGCATCGGATTTATATTATAGTTGGAGAGGTATACCAAAATCTCTCATATTATATGGAGGCCATAAAGTGTTCAAAAATTTGGATTCACCAAAAATTATTCACTGAAAAAATAATCCTAGCAAGCTCTTTATAATTGGTAGTATAGTTATGTTCTTGAGGCCATATCATTTGGGACCCATAGGAGGTAACCAATATCTGTTACATCAAGATAGAACACAATAAAAGATTTTAAGTTATATAAGAAACAACAAATCAAAAACAAATATTTTAGATATTAAAAAAGGATCACTAAAAAAACTCTCCGTAAAATATATAAAAGTAGAAAAAAACTGATTAGTGAACAAGATAACATGATATTTACTAGTCAATTATACAAATTTAGTTTTATTTAATGATAATTTGGGTAAAACATTATATAATAACCAATAAGACAATGTAAATTTTTTATATCCGTGTCATTTTTTGAGGATAACCAAAAAATAACCACCTCAATGTTCAAAAGATAAACTATAACTCAATTATAATACATAATATTTCATTTGAAATTAACCCCATGTAACTATAAATTATAATTATTCATTTTCCCAAAAATATAAAAATATTGAGGATTTCTCAAAATAGCTTATATAATAAATATATACTCTTCCACTTTCCAAGAAAACATAAAGATTCCATCAATCGAATGAAATTTGAACTAATCTAGAAACTCATAGAACACATAACTCATCATTCACTTGAACATAAAAATAGAATTTATAACTCCAAATGGAATTAAAAATTATCTAATAGATACTATAAAAACATATGAATTTTGTATAATAAATGTGTGCATCCTTCACCCACGTATGATGATTTCTTGACAACATGTCGATCTTCAAAATACAAATATATCAATTCAACTTATCAAATATATTTTCAATAAAATTAATATGATAATTATTTTTATGTGAAATTTGATTTGTGATCTAATAATTGAAACACAAAAGTTGAATCACATCATATTTATTCATTAATAGAATTGGATCACCCCAAGGTGACACACTGGGTCTTATTAAAAATCATTATCAAAGAACATCTGTATGAATATGTAGATCTCCATAAATATATGTATACCTACAATGTGGGGGAATAGAAATTAGGTCATCACCCATATATAACACCATCTAAAACCATATATCAAAATTAAGTGGTATCTTCTTGACCTATTTTGAAAAAACAATGGTTTATTCTTCAACAACATTATGAAAAAACCCCAGTTACTCCCCCCCCACCAAACTCACCATCATGTTGATCATCAAGGATGAAAATTATATAGAAAGTCCTTAACCAATACATGGGGTTTTATACCCAACAATCCAGAAATTTTCATCATCATCAACATATAATACAATGTTTATTTAGTATAAATCCACAATATTCTATAATGAGCACAACCAATTCATGACTATGATTATATTATGACAATATATCTACAATTATATAATATATTTTGAAGAGTGATTCCTCTCAATAATAAACTCATAATCTCTAATTAGTTCATATAATCTAGGCCAACACCCATCTAGTTTAGTCAAAACTAGTGGAAGTATATGCCTCTCCATACCATATTCAAAATAAAGTACTATGAACGATCCAATAGAGGGGTGTGTAGATTCTGAATGGAAAATCATACTCCATGTAGAATATTAAAATATTATAACTTGTATGACATCTGTTTAACATAAAATGATAACCTAAAAAATAATGAATCTATCCAAATATGATTCCATGACCAATATAGCCATAATAAAGACCACATTTAGGGTCATTCTCTACTAATTTTTCTTTTGGATGGGAGAATTATAGAGAAGTGTTATGAAATTCACATCCCCTATAAGTACTAAAATAATGGATTTTACCTACACTTTCTACTACCTCAAATGTACTTTACAACTACTAAGAATAATTTTAGATGATATACCAACAGTAATTGATGATGATGTTTTGGAAATCAATGATCTAATGGATAAGAACTCTTGATAACAATGAAATGATTTTCAACCCACTGGTAGGGGTCAAGGAATCAACAACCCTAGTGAAATTGGATGAATAAGGAAATAAATGAATTCCTTATGGTTAAAAATTAATATATATAAAATAACTGGGAAATTTTATCCAAACCGATTATCTATATAGAGTCTTTAAATATCCCTTTTAATGACTACCTAGTCCTATCTAAAATCATTTTAATGACCTATATGTTCCCTAACACTAGATTATATGTCAGCAAACTAAATATAGTGGCATGGTGTTGAATATTTAGATGAAAATTATCTATGAAATCTATCTTCTAAAAATCCTTATCAAGATAAAGGTCTAAATTAGTACTCAATATTCTCCTATAATGAATATTGAAGTCTCACATTATAGAACTATTCTAGTGAAGAATATAGATCTCTTTTTGATGGGTTGTATTTATATTCAATGAAAGAAACTATTTCAAAATATAATTGCAAAAATTCTCTCATGAAAAAATTACTTCTCAATATCACCCAAAAAAACATCAATTTCTCATATTCCCCACACAAACTAATAATTAACAAAAAAAATAAATATGCCAAATTATAATTAATCAAGGTCAAATATTTTTACTAAACTTTAACCCAAGCATAAATCATTTATTCTGAATTGGACCCTTCATGATTATACTAGCTCTATAGGTGAAACTATTGAAGCATATTCCTCCATTAATCATATTCATAAATCTAAAATCTATGGTGATATACTATTAGATCATTTTAAACATAATATAAATATATCTGATGGGGACATCAACATAGACTCATACCAATAAAATATTATCTCATTAAGAGCTCTTCAATCCTAAAATATATAATTTTTAATGATAAACAAATAAGATACTTCCCAACTACAATTTTCATCTCTATTAAAATTGAATAACAAATACACATGATGCATGATCCATAAAAATTCCTCAAACCCACAAGAAGTGTCAGTAATCTTAGAAAATTTAGAAAACATAATATCATATAGAAGACATAAAGGGGAAAATCCAATTTCTTATGTGATATCCCTTTCATATATCACATGAAATTCCTACTACATAATATTTTTATTTAAAACCATTCCATTCAAACAAGTTCACACCCACAAGATGTATCAATCCTATAAACCATTAGATTTAATTCCACTATGTTATGACCCCCCTCCCTCTACTAGAACCTCTCATAGTCTTAGAGGGTAGATAATGAAGAACTCTGAATCATATATCTACGAGCCTTTGATTTTTTGACTCGCATGATTAGTATAAAATATATATTAATGGAAGAAATTTCACTCAATATATAAATTTTATGATTAAGGAATAATAACCGTACATCATCTTCCTTATATGTATAATAGTTAATCCATCCAAATACATGGATATAATGAAATTAAAGTGGAAAAATTAGAAATCCTAAGAAAAATACTACGAAGTGACCACAAAATAAATCAACTCTAAAACAACATTATGAGGAAAAAATCCCTAGATCTATCACAAACCAACTCATGATTACAAGAGAAATAATTTATATATAATGGGAATGAATGAATTTATACATGGAGGAATCTCCCTAGAACCTCTTGGGCCAATGTGAATGAAGCATAATAAATCACAATGAATAAAAATAGGAATCCAAATAATATCCTAGCATGTTATAACTACAAAAAATGATCAACATGGATATCTCACCATGTAAGGTATAGTTTATATCAATTCTATAGAAAAATAATATTAATATTAGAAAGTCACCACATATCTAATTCCCCACTATGTTGTCCCTCTCACTCCCTAAGGCCAATGGTACTGTGATACAATCCCAAATATAAGTTATTCTACACCCTAGAAAACCATATCAAAAATATATCATCATGCAATATTGAACACCATTAACATATGTCTGAATCAAATATAATATTTAAGAAACTAATTTAAATTACATTATGTCATATGTGTCACGCATTATACCTCAATCCATCACAACCAATTAAAGTACACCCATAGTAATCATTCTCTCTATGACCATAACACAAGTTTATTTTATGACACGAAGCCTCTAAAAACCCCATATACATTTAAAAAAAATGAGATCCATCACATCCCATGTAGATATGTGTCTTATACCATAATCAATCATATAATATATAGAACTACCAATTATATGAAATAAAAAGGGAGATCAAATAATATGGATTAATTTTACTTATGCTCCCACATCAATAATTATATCTGAGAAAAAACTCAGATACCAAAACATTTGGGCATCATTCACCTACCAAACTTGAGTAGACAATAAAACGAAATAAAAAAATATAATGATAAGTGTATCTCACAACTAAACTATGTAAAACTACTTATCTCTATACTCAACCACAAATATAATCCTAAATAACACTCAACTACCACTGATATTGTCTTGAAAATCATATTTCATATATGTACACTCTAATCATGATTAAAATATTTAATAATTTTTATTTATTAATTTAGAAAATTACTCATCACTCATAAACCCAATGTAAACATTAGGTTCAATCATTCAATTTCAGCACATGTCAATGATTTTATAACTCATATTTCAATTTTTAGGTCTCTATTCCATGAACTCAAAGTATTCATTCTAACCACCCCATAGTTCTAATTTAACATATCAATTCCATTTCAATTAAAAATTAATCCCATGGGTTATTGTATTATTTATTTACAATTCGATAATATAGGTATTCAATAAAATGAATAGAAAATTCTATAAGAAAGATAAACTAAATTGATTTTTTGGTAACATTGTCTTTAATATGAAAAAAAACAATAAGAAACCATCAACAAAACAAGCTATAATTGATTAAAAACAAGGAAAAAATTATTTCCTACTATCAAACATTACCATCTAACAACAAAATATAACAAGATAACTATATAGGAAATAGGAAATCCCAACTCCCAGTCAATTCAATTTATTCCAATATCAATATCACATCAATCATTAAGAAACAAGATATCCCAAATCCTATGTGTTAACACAAATTTCACACAAAATACCCAAATTATTCTTGGATTCCTAACAAAACCCAAAATGGGAAAAAAAATAAATCTGGTAGACTGAAAACAAATTATTTAGTATAGAAAACAGAAAAGAAACCCATGTCCATAATATATATGCATAAAATCCTATAAAAAATAAGAATGGGTTGATAACAACACGAATAATTTAATTAAGGAAAAATTCCATTCCTGTAAAATCTTGATGGAATCAATCCATTTTGTTAAGGTTTTATCAATAAGATACTGAAACACATTAGTTAATAATTTATATAAATAAACCATATAAAATATTCAAATATCACTTTCAAATATAGAAATATTAAATGATGAAAAATAATTAATTTCATATAACCCATCCATTATTTATATAATTTTATTGTTATAATATTATTTATCTAACATTAATAAATCATTAATTTTTAGGAACAATAATAATCAAAAAAATCAATTGTACATTATCTAAAAAATATTAAGAGGTATATAATAATGAAAAAACCACATGATATCACTACATCACATTCCATGTTTTTTCTTCCATAAAATTTGGATTATTATCTGCAATATTTTTATTCCACCATTTTTCAAATAAATCTATATAATTTTAATCCCATAAAAGTATATAAAATAAGTGATAATCAGGAACCCTTTTGTCCTAATGAAGAATTCAACATTATCAATGTAAGAATGGATGAAAATGAATAGATATCTAAATCATCTCTCCCACAAGGAGGTCAACATCAATAACAACAACACACCAAGGATCCACCATAATAATATATATATACTCAATAATCAAAGAAAAAATGATGACATATAATAGAAATAATGAAAATGTGGGGGAAATAGAAAAGATGATGAATATTCACCTCAAACACCCCCATGAAATGATCTCTCAGTGCTGGGAGATGTAAAGACCCGTAAAAAAATTCAAGGAAATTTTTTTTCTTAATTTTCTTTGGACTTATACAAGAACGTTGTTTCTGACGGCACCTAATTCTGAGGCCCGGTGTGCCCGGAATATTTTTCTGATGTATAGCTCAGGTACATTCAGTGAACAAGCGAGCGGGTTTTTCTAACTTTTGAACTGGTGCTCAGAATCAAATTCTAAGGGCACCGATGCAATCGAGGCACCAGTAATTGCTTAGAAACACCTTTTCCAGAGTTGCGTTTGCTCGGGTGTGGTTTTTAAATTTTCAGTTTAAGTAAATGAATAAAATAAAATGGTGCAACCAATTTATTTTATTTTAAGTCGCATAAACTATGTTATGTGGATGACGTGGGACCCACAATATCCTACCCACTTGGTAGGAAATTTTTGAGGTGGCGCCCACACATGCCTCACCGTTTCTTTTACCTTTTTCAACCCCCCTCCTTTAATTAAGTAACGCACCTGCACCCCCCTATTTAATGAATTCAACACTTGTGTTTATTCAGGTTAAGAAATGCCTCATTAATGTGGTGGTTTAAGCGTTGAAATTAATTTACTTAATTGTTTATTACGTTTTTTAATTTTAAAACGCAAGACTTGTGAAATAAAAGTAATACAACTCTTATTTTCATTTGGCTAGTGGTGTTGAGAGGTAAGGGAGATTTCACTCGGACTCTTGAAGATCTTCTCTTCCTCGCGAAGATTGCGAAGAACGTGAAGAACGTGAAGAACGTCGGATCTTCAGAAATAAATGACGCTTCTTCCGCAACGCTTCTTCCGTGATGCGATGATTCCCCTTCTGCAATGCTTCTTCTGCGACGCCTTCTTCTGCGATGTGCTTTTCCACGACGAACCCTCGCTCGACGACGCTTGAGGTAGGGGTTTTGATTCAATTAAATCCTTGTGATTTATACCAATGACATATGTTTAAATATTTGTCGGAATCCTTTTTAAAACTCTAACGCGGTGGGTTCGGACCAACAAACATGTCCGAACCCACCGTCCCTTCGTTCTTGGTGTGCGGATCGGCGGACGATGATGAAACAGGCCGCACGGGCGTTTTGAGGTCTTCGCAGTGAAGAACCGGTCCTGGGAGGGCTGTTGGCGAAGATTCCAGTCAAATCCAACCATTGGAGCTCGTCCGGTGGTCCGCGGAACATTCGGCTGGTGCGCCTCACTGGCAGGGCGGCGCCGGCCGCCGGAGGCGTCCGCCGGCACCAGCCGATGCTAGGAGACGGCGGCGCCCGGCGCGCATCCGGGAAGGGCCGCTGCGGTTGAAGCCGCGGCGGCAGGACCCTAGTCCTGTGACCGCGTGGGATCGGAGGAGGCGGGATGAGGCGCTCGGCCGCATCCATTGACAAGGAGCATCCCCCCATGGGGTTGCAGGTTCACGCTGGTGGGGGGCAGCGTGCCACGCCGCACCGCTCGACCTAAAAGTCCAAGCCGCCCGACTAGACCGCCAGGCTGGGCCGCACCAGACGGGCCAGGCCGGGCCGCGCCCTAGTGGGCCGAACCCAGACCCGGGTCGGGTCGCATGGTTCGGGGCGACCCAGGGGGTACCGTGCTGGGTCGGACTGGGCCCGAACCCCCTAATACCGGACTTTTCGGTCTGTTTCTCATAACATGAGATACGATCCTCCGATCGATGCACCATTAGTTGAATAGAGATCCTTGGATCTAGGAGGTCGTTTTGGTATATTACACTTATGGTTTCAGAGAACTTTGGGATCGTTTGGGTTGGTTCGTACACAAAACCAACCGAGCCCTCGGAGCAAAAACGCTTATAACATCATCTCTGGACGTCCGATTGATGTGCTGTCGACTTTGTTGGATTTATCTAGGTGAGACGGACCTTTTGGCTTACTCCACTTGAGGTTTGGATGCAGTTAGAGTACATTCAGGTCGGTTTTGACTTAAAAACCAACTAGGCCCCTGGGACAAAAAAGCCAATAACTCTCAGACCGGGCGTCCGACTGACGCACCGTCTATGACGTTGAGTTCATGTTGAGGATATGGAACTTTTGGGTACATCAACTCCGGACGTTGTGTCAGTTGATGTATCATCCCCTCGGCTTGTGGAGAAGACCCTCTGAAATGAGCATTCTGTGTGCGGGAACCCTAGAGCTGGCTGCGACTGCGACTACGATGATGACTATGCATAAATCCTCTGTGGATTTGATGGCAACGACTACAGCACTCAGAGATCCTACATGGATCAGTGCTACCAATCCTGTGTGGGTCAGATCCTGTGTGGGTCAGTGCTCAGCGGTCCTGTGTGGGCCAGTGCTTACAGATCTTGTGTGGGTCCGATCCTGTGTGGGTCATTGCGGGGGTTAGTTACCTATCGATCCGGTGTGGGTGAGATCCTGTGTGGGTCATTGCGGGGGTTAGTACCTATCGATCCTTTGTGGGTCATTGCGGGGGTTAGTAACAATCAATCCTGTGTGGGTCCGACGGCATAGATTAATCAGTGGCTATATCTGATCTTATCTATCATCATATGAAGAATTATACCTGTGTGAGTTGAATCTTGACTTGCTTTCCAATGTGGATTACGTTATGCTTTCATGTGTGGATCAGGTTGTGATTTCCTGTGTGGATGTGATCGAACATGGGCTCGGAGGTTGGAGCGAACTAGAATTGATTACATAGATATATGTATGGGCATATACATAAATAGATTCGGATGTTACTTTGTGAGTGTATCATTCCTTTGTGGATTTTGGGAGACCTTCGGGGGTCTCGGGGTCCCTAATGAGTAGCTTATACTCACCCCTGCATGGGCTATGCCCGCACTATGTTGTGTTGGTTGCAGACGACGGAAAATGTTGATCGTGTTTGAGGCACGAGGAGCAGGTCGGTACCTGGAGGTGGACCATTGGCTGGGACGTACATGGATCAGATGGCTGGACCTGAGGAGCTGTGGAGGCTATCTGTACCCACCCTTTAGGTGGGACTTCGAGTGGATGGCTCGAGGTTGCAGCTTTACTTTCAATTGTTGTTTTCCCTTTCTAGTTGTACTTCACTTTCAGTTTGGGTTTTTATTCTGGACAACTTACTTTTCCGTAGTTACAGTTGTACCCAGATTTTACTTAGTGTTTACTTCTACTACTTTCTTGCTCTGTGGTGTTTGTTTACTTTACAAAGGCAATGCCTTCTTTTTTACCAGGAATTACGCCTTGGTGCTAGTCGCTAGCCCCTGGCCTATGGAAGGCGGGCTTGGGGTAGTCACGGCACGTGCCCCATGGACGGGTTGTTTCAAATTGGTATTTGAGGAGTTCGTTTCAACCGTATAACTCAGGACTCTGATCATTTTCTATGTGAAGCAATAGTTTTAAGTGTATTGAGTGTGGTTATCAGTCCAGGGAGTCTAGTGTTGGTGTGGCGTCCGACGTATCCGTACACCAGGACCCTGACTTCTGATATCCGACTTAATGCATGAAAACATTGATTGCATGTGTGTTTCATGTTTTCTTTGTGATTACATTGTGTCAGCTCACCAGGGATACTGTTCTGACTGTGGCACACCTGTTTCTTTTCAGGATGGCCCCACGATGGCAGCCATCTAGGGTTTTGAGAGTTGTGTGTGATGACAGCCCACCGAGCGACGAGTCCTTGGTATAGGGCCCTTTGATAGCAGAGGCACCGACGATACCGCTACCTGCCGATCCACCGATGCAACCAGCGCCAGCCGCTGACGACGCATGTCACCTTAGTGCACTGCCCGAGTTTCAGCGCCAATGACTGTGAAGGTTCCATGGGGAGATGGACCCTCAAGCCGCCGAGGATTGGCTGGAGGCAGTTGTACGGGTTTTTAGGTTATTGAGGACACCAGTAGACCTCATTGTGACCCTCGCAGCGAGCCTACTGCACACGACAGCATGCAGATGGTGGAGCTTGATGCTCTAGGTGCATGATGAGGCAGCTCTCCTCTGGACGGACTTTTAGAGCCTCTTCCACTCAGAGTTCATCGCAACCACCTTCCGTGCGGTGCGCATCCAGGACCTTCTACAGCTGCGGCAGGGCAGCTTGACGGTCGCCCTGTACTCAGCGAGATTTACCGATCTCTCGTGCTACTCGACAGACATGGTACGAGACCCATTCTATTGGGGCCGGACCATAGAGCAGGGATTGAGTCAAGAGATCAAGGAATCACTGATCTCCCTTAGAATTCCAACACAGGCATGGGTACTAGAGAGATCCCTTCTCATCGAGAGCTTCCTTTCTGAGTCGACTTCAGCAACGAGACCAACCGCAGGGCGGCACATAGCAGAGTCTTCTGCAGTAGGTAGTCGATGGAAGACTCATGGGTCCAGGAAGACCAGACCCTCAGGCAGACGACCTCAGGACACTGGCTCAGCAGTGCGGGGCACACAGCGCAGAGCCAATCTTTCAAGAGGCAGACACTGCTACGCATGCGGCGGGCAGGGCCACAAGGCTCGTAACTGCCTGACCCGCCATGTCGAGGAGCAGAAAACGGTTGAGGGGCCGCCCAGGCAGAGGCAGAGGGTCGGCCGTGGCGATCTGCAAGGAGAAGGCGGAAGAGGCAGATGAGCTGGCCGAGCAGCAGGTGGTGGTTGACGCTTTAAGGCTCTACCACCACCACCACCACCACCAGAAGGTCCACCCCGACCACAGGGAGCTAGCGGGAAGAGACAGGAACAGCTCCAGGCAGCGGAGGCCTATGATCACGGCGCGCCCGAGATGATTCGAGGTATTATCTGTGTCTATTCTACCTTTGCTGCAATTCTTATAGACACAGGAGCGAGTCATTCTTTCATAGTCGCTGCCCTTGTTTGGATCTCGGAGATTCCGACAGAGCTGTTGGATCGATCTTTACAGCTATAGACTCCTACGAGAGCAGAATTGATGATTACGAACTGGTGCCGGCAGTGTGAGCTTACTCAAGGAGGTCAGATCTTCGGTTGGGATCTTCTTGTAGTGGCATCGAGGCCTTACGACGTCATCTTGGGCATATATTGGTTATCTACAGTCCATGCTCAGATTGACTGTATTAGGCACAAGGTGCGGTGTGTACGCATCGACGGGAGCAGGTTCACCTTCACCGGTGAGAAGGGAGCCTTCGCAGCACAGGATGGACACCCACAGAGGAGAGGATGGCCCATCACTTATCAGTTGGCTAGCCTCATCCTAGGAGCAGTTGACGTGCGGAGTCCTAGTTTTCCTGCAGTGGTGGATCAGTATGTGGACTTTTTCCCCGACGATGTTACAGGACTACCACCTCGCAGAGAGGTAGAATTTTATATTGATCTATACCCCGGGACAACCCTGATATCCACCCCAAGATATCGGATGGCTCCCGCCAAGCTTCAAAAGCTACGGGTATAGTTGGAAGACTTTTAGGGCAAGGGATTCACCCGACCCAGTGTTTCAACCTGGGCATCCCTGATATTGTTCACCAAGAAGGCGGATGGGAGCTTGCGACTTTGTGTCGACTATCGTCGCCTGAACCAGGTGACAGTGAGGAACAAGTATCTGCTACTGAGGATTGATGACCTCTTCGATCATCTCAATGGAGAACAATGGTTCTCAAAGATAGACCTCAGGTCAGGCTATCATCGGCTCAGAGTTCGTGATGAGGACGTGCAGAAGACGGCCTTCTGATGTCGGTATGGCCACTTGAGTTCTTGGTTATGCAATTCGGCATAACCAATGCTCCAGCAGTGTTCATGGGCCTCATAAACTAGATCTTTCAGCCATACCTCGATCAATTTTTTGTGGTCTTCATCGATGACATTTAAATATACACGAACACTGAGGAGGAGCACGCCTACCACTTACGGGTTGTACTAGACACACTCCGAGAGCACCAGAATTATGGGAAGCTCTCGATGTTTCAATTCTGGATAGGTGAGGTCCACTTCATGGGAAACGTTATCTCTGAGCTGGGAGTTGCGATGGATCCTGCGAAGATCTAGGTAGTGCTAGCTTGGGAGCCACCAAGAAGCGTGACGGATGTGCGGAGTTTCTTGGGACTAGCTAGATACTACCAGAGATTTATTCCATACTTCTCCAGCATTGTGGAACCACTCTCAGCTTTGACGAAGAAGGGTAAACCCTTTGTGTGGTCAGCCCGATGTCAGCAAAGCTCCCAGGAGCTGAGATAGAGATTGTCCAGCGCACCTATCTTGAGGTTTCCGGAGGAGGGAGTAGGGTACGTAGTCTACTACGATGCATCAGGGACCAGACTCGGATGTGTCCTGATGCAGGAGCGGGCAGTGATCACCTATGGATCACATCATTTGAGGCCGCATGAGCATAATTATGCTACCCATGACCAAGAGTTAGTAGTAGTGGTTTTCTCTCTGAAGACGTGGTGACACTATCTGATGGGCAAGCACTTTACAGTATTTTCTGACCATCAGAGTCTCAGGTACATCTTCTCTCAGAAGGACCTGAACCTGAGACAGCAGCGATGGCTCAAGTTACTCCAGGACTATGACTTTGAGATATTCTATACTCCTGGTAAGGGGAACTTAGCAGCTGATGCTCTCAGCCGGAGGATGGGCATTCAGTTATTTGGGGAGGAAACAGACCAGCTAACCGCTTTGCAGATATCCTTCATGGATAGAGATGGAGCAGCCTTCCTTCAGTCACTCACAGTCACTCCTCCACTACTGCAGCAGGTCAGAGAGGCAGAGCATGGGGACGCTGAATGTGAGACGTGGTTTGCGTAGATATCCTCAGGACAGTCACATGATGGTTTCTCTATATAAGGAGAGCACATCGTCCTTTTTAGAGGACGTACCTTGGTACTAGTTGCATTATGGGGGGAGGTGCTGGGAGAGTTTCATACTTCCCCTTTGGCGGTACATCCTGGCATGGCGAAGATGTACTAGGATCTCAGACGACAGCACTGGTGGCCAGGCATGAAGAAGGTTGTGGAAAAGTTTGTTTCTCGATGCCTCACCAGCCAACAGGTGAAGGTAGAGCACTAGGTACTAGTATACTTGGTACAACCCTTAGAGGACCCGGAGTGGAAGTGGGATAGCATATCTATGGACTTTTTTACTGGAATTACACACAATTCCGGGGGTCACGAATCCATTTGGGTGATTATCGACCGACTCACCATGTCGGCTCACTTCTTACCCATCAGAGAGAAGGGCTCAGAGGAGAGCTTGGGACGTCTCTACGTTCAGGAGATTGCATGGCTTCTCGGTGTGCCATCATCTATCGTATCTGATCGAGATGCTCACTTTACTTACCGACTTTGAAAAAGGGTTGCAGGAGGCGTTCGGGATGCAGCTACGTCTGAGCACTGACTATCACTCATAGACAGATGGTCAGACTGAGAGGACCATTAAGACTCTCGAGGATATGCCCCTTTCATGTGTCCTCGACTTTGGTTGCAGCTGGGAGGACCAGCTACCCTTGGTGGAGTTCGCGTACAACAACAGCTACCACTAAACCATCGGGATGGAAACATACGAGGCGTTGAAAGGCCGACCTTGCAGATCTCCTCTGTGCTGGACAGACCCTGGGGAGTCAGCACTTGTGGGACCGGAGATGGTCCAGGCCACGACAGAGAAGGTCCAGGTCATCCAGGAGCGGATGAGGATAACTCAAAGCTGGAATAAGTCTTATGCTGACAGGAGGTGGAGGCCACTAGAGTTCGAGGATGGCGACCACCTCTTCTTGCGGGTCTCACCTCGACGTGGATTACGAAGATTTGGCTGAGGTGGCAAGTTATCTCCGCACTTCATCAGATCATTCCAGGTCCTCAGCAGGATTGGCGAGGTGGCTTATCGCATGGCTCTACCACCTCAGTTGCACCGGGTGCACGACTTCTTCCACACATCTCAGCTGAGGAGATACGTGCATGACTCGACACATATCATTGACCATGGGGAGTTGGACGTTGATGATGGGGCGACTTTTTTGGAGCTCTTAGTGGAGATTGAGGATCGACAGCAGCAGGTCCTACGTGGATGGTCGATTCCTCTACTGCGCATCAGATGGCATCATGGGAACCTCCAGGAGAGCACTTGGCAGTAAGAGGCTCAGATGCGTGCTCTGTATCAACATTTTTTTCCATAGTTTTTTATGTATCTTTATAGGGACGTAAATCCTTGAGGTGGAAGTAATGTAAATACCCGTAAAAAATTAAATGAATTTTTTTCTTAATTTTCTTTGGAATTTTACAAGAACGTAGTTTCTGATGGCACCTAATTCTGAGGCCCGGTGTTCCCAGAATCTTTTTCCGAAGTATAGCATGAGTACGTTCAGTGGACGAATGAGCAGGTTTTTCTAACTTTTGAACCAGAGCTCGGAATCGAATTCCGAGGGCACCGATGGAATCGCGGCGTCGGTAATTGCTTAGAAACACCTTTTCCATAGTTTCGTTTGCTCGAGTGTGGTTTTTAAATTTTTGGGTTAAGTAAATGAATAAAATAAAATGGTGCGAACAATTTATTTTATTTTAAGTTGCTTAACCTATGTTAAGTGGATGATGTGGGAACCACAATATCCTACACAATTGGTAGGATATTTATGAGGTGGGGCCCACATGAGCCCCACCATTTCTTTCACCTCTTTTACCCCCTCCTTTAATTAAGTAACGCACCCGCACCCCCCTATTTAATGAATTCAACCCTTGCATTTATTCTGGTTAAGAAACTCCTCATTAATGTGGCGGTTTAAGCGTTTCAATTAATTCACTTAATTGTTTCTTTCGTTTTTGAATTTTAAAACGCAAGACTTGTGAAATAAAAATAAGACAACTCTTATTTTTATTAGGCTAGTGGTGTGGAGAGGCAAGAGAGATTTCACTCAGACTCTTGAAGATTTTTTCTACCTCACGAAGAACGTGAAGAATGCGAAGAATGTCGGATCCTCGGAAATCAACGATTCCCCTTCCGCGACGCTTCTTCCACGATGCCTTCTTCCGCGACGTGCCTTTACATGATGAACCCTCGCTTTATGATGATTGAGGTAGTGGTTTTGATTCAATTAAATCTTTGTGATTTATACCCACAGCATATGTTTAAATATTATTCAGAAGCCTTTTTAAACCGCTAATTTGGTGGGTGCGGACCAACAAACAAGTCAGAACCCACCGTCCCTTCGTTCTTGGTGTGCGGATCGGCATAAGATGATGAAACAGGATGCATGGGTGTTGTGAGGTCTTCGAAGTGAAGAACCGGTCCCAGGAGGGCAGTTGGCGAAGACGAAAGGCAAATCCGACCACCGAAGCTCGTCCGGTGGTCCGCAGAACATTCCACCGGCGCGCCTCGCCAGCACGGCGGTGCCTACTGCCGGAGGCAGAGGTCGGCATCGGCCGGCCGCCAGGAGACGGCGGCACCCGGTGCACCGCCGGGAAGTGCCGTCGTGGCTGAAGTCGCGACGGCAGGCCGCTAGTCCCGCGACCGCACGGGACCGGAGGAGGTGGGACGCGGTGCTCGGTCGTGTCTGTTGACAAGGAGCGGCCCCCCATGGGCCCGCCGGGCCGGGTCGCGCCCAGGCCGAGACGGGCCGCACCAGCTAGGCTGGGCTATGCCCAAGCAGGCCAGACCCGGATCCGTGTCGGGTCAACCCGGTTTGGGCCGAACCAGGGGGTATCGGGATGGGTTAGACTGGGCCCGAACCCCCCCCCCCTAATACCAGACTTTTCGGTCTGTTGCCCATAAATTGAGATACGGGCCTCTGATCGATGTATCTTCAGTTGCGTAGTGATCCTTGGATTGATACTGTCATTTCGGTATATTACACTCATGGTTTTGGAGACCTTTGGGTTCATCCTGGTTGGTTCTTACATGAAACCAATCGTGCCCTTGGAGCGGAAACGCTTATAACATGAGCATCGGACGTCCGATTGACGTGTTGTCGACTTTGTTGGATTTCTATAGGTGAGACGGACCTTTTGGATTACACCGCTCAAGGTTTGGATGCATTTGGAGAACGGTCGGGTCGGTTTTGACTTAAAAACCAAATGTTCCCCTAGGACGAAAAAGCCAATAACTCTCAGACCGGGCGTCCGATTGATGCGCCGTCTGTGACGTTGAGTTCCTATTGACGAAGTGGAAGTTTTGGATACATAAACTCCAGAATTTGTGTCAGTTGATGTATCAGCCCCTCAGCTCATGGAGCGGACACTCTTAAACGAGCTTGCTATGTGCGGGAACCCTAGAGCCAGCTGCGACTCCGACGATGATGACGACTGTGCAGAAATATTCCGTGGATTTGATGGCGATGACTATAGTACTCAGTGATCCTACATGGATTAGTTCTATCGATCTTGTGTGGGTCATTGTGGGGGTTAGTTACCTATCGATCTTGTGTGGGTCAGATCCTGTGTGGGTCACTGCGGGGGTTAGTACCTATCGATCCTTTTTGGGTCATTGCGGGGGTTAGTACCTATCGATCCTATGTGGGTCTGACGGCTTAGATGAATCAGTGGCTATATCTAATAATCTCTATCATAATACGAATAAGTATACTAGTGTGAGCTGAATCTTGACTTGCTTTCCTATGTGGATTACATTACGATTTCTTGTGTGGATCGGGTTGTGATTTCCTCTGTGGATGTGATCGAACATGGGCTCGGAGGTTGGAGAGAACAGGAATTGATGACTTAGTTATATGTATGGTAATATACCTAAATAGAGTCGGATATTACTTTTTTATTGTATCATTCCTTTGTGGATTTTCCATTGTGGATTCTGGGAGACCTTTGGGGGTCTCGGGGTCCCAATTGAGTAGCTTATACTCACCCCTACACAGGCTACGCCCGCACTACGTTGTGTTGGTTGCAGATGACGGAAAATGCTGATCGTGGTTGAGGCACGAGGAGAAGGTCGGTACTTGGAGGTGGACCATTGGGCGGGACGTACCCGGAGCGGACGGCAGGACCCGAGGGGCTGTGGAGGCTATCTATACCCACCCTTTAGGTGGGACTTCTAGTGGATGGCTCGAGGCTATGACTTTACTTTCAGTTGTTGTTTTCCCTTTCCAGTTGTACTTTACTTTCAGTTTGGGTTTGTATTCTAGCCCACCTACTTTTCCGCACTTACTGTTGTACACAGTTTTTACTTAGTGTTTACTTTTACTGATTTCTTGCTCTGTGGTGTTTGTTTACTTTACAAAGGCAATGCCTTCCTTTTTTACTGGGAATTACACCTTGGTGCTAGTCGCCATCCCCTGGCCTATGGAAGGCGGACTTGGGGTAGTCGCGGCACGGGCCCTAAGGACGGGTCATGACAGGAGATGAATCTATGAAAAAGGGGATCAATGTCTTGAATTAAGGACCTCAAGTCACATAGTGTATGAAAATGAAGGGAGGATATGAAATAATATAAAAAAGGGTTTGGAGTTTCTACCAGATTGATAAAACATAAATAAAGTAAAACTCACTTCACAACACTATTATGGATTGGTATTTCACTAAAACCATAACATATCAAGGGTTGTTATATTGAAATAGTCTTGGTCAATGCCACACTCTATAATACACACCACATATCACAATGAATCTCCAACTTTCCAATTCCCAGTCAAACTTCAATCCATTGATCCAAAAAAAGAACCTTGTTGTATCGAATAAACCATGTCATAGTAATCCACATATCAACATAGCCAAGTGTCCTCGAATTCAAGACTCCATAGAAAAACTGTAATCCCATCCCCACAATGACCCTCATGCATTATGATACAATAAATTGTGCACAAAAACACTACAATGTAAAAAATATACCAATATATAGAGATCATTAAATCAATGAAGTGAAAAAACAATCCATTCATTTCTCTATAGTGGATTCTATGATCCATGAAAACATAGTAAACCCAAAAAATATCTTTCATCTCAAAGTACACACTAAAACCCATCAAACCACATTGCAATCCCCCATCATCATGTACTTGTTCAGCTCAAAAAAACTTATATGAATGAAAAATCTCTCTAATAATTATAGCTTCCCAAAAAATAATGTAATTGCTTGGAAAAAATAGTTTTTTTACATTCCCCAAGATTTATCAAATAATTATACATTTTTGAATATGATTCATCAATCCTTCCTGAATTTTATATTTTGAGATTCCATGAATATTCATTTATCTCATATTTTCCCCAAAACTATGTGAATTGGTATATTATGCAACATATTTTTCCCCTTTTGGATCACGTCAAATGATTTATTAATTGAAAAAAATTTAATTATACATATTAATTTTTGTGACTATGTTTTAAGAGACTATGGAAATAATCAATTTTGATTTCATGGTTAATAAATATTTTTATCAAATCATTTTAAAATTAATTTATAAAAAATTGATTTAAAATAATAATCTAAATTTTATAAATATATAAAATCATTTAATAATAATAATAATTTTGAAAATATTTTTTAAATTTATATAATAAAATATTTTATTTAAAAAAATTATATTATTCTCAAAAATTAGATTATTTTTAATCCATTAATAAAAATTAGACAAAATTAAGATAATTAATTAATATAATAATACCTAATGATCATTTATCCAAAAATAATATTTTATATTAAAATATATATCTAACGGTTATATCTCATTCTCATATGTAACATTTGAAACATTTATAAAATCGTTTATCCAAATTAATTGTTTCTCAATATGTATATCATAAATATAACTTATTATATTATATATATAATATTTATTTTATTGGAGAATATTAATGGTCAACCTAGAGGATAAGTACATTATGTTCATTGTATTTCTATTGTATTATATATTTTTTCCTCTTCTTATTTTTTACATGGTGCTTCATATTTTAATCAGATAATTCATTAATGCATATCTTCTATTGTAATATTTTATCTCGCTAAAATGTGACATGGTATGTATTATATTGATTATAAAAAAAACTATTTAACGATTTATTTACTAAAATGTAAATTCCTATGAAAATATCACGGTGTCACATTGATTCTTTTCATCTCACAATACACAATTTGTCCATGTAGGTACATGGTGTGTTGTTCTCATGATAATAATCAAAAGGTGTAACCATGTTCCAATGTCATATAGCACAAGAATACATATAATTTCCAAATGAAATTGTGTTTATTAAATTGAATTATCTCCAACAACACACCATGTATACAAGATAGGGTGGTTGGTTGTGTACTCCACTACACACCAATTTTCTGGTCCATTGAATGAATAGAATGTGTTACATCACACATTACATATGTGACCAAACAACGTTCCTGAGATGTCTAATATAATACACGGTGATCCAAACCACCTATATTTACATGGAATGTGTATTTTAAAACATGTAAAATTATATATATATATATATATATATATATCTCAATGTAACCCTAGCTCCACATTCATGATTATGAATGTTGTGAGTTCCATTCGACAATAATCTGTGTAATCAGAAAACCCAAATCAATAATATATTTCTATAATTATTTTAGTTATAATTACATTCTTACTTCCTAATTCACTATACTAAAAAATAAACACTCAAAAATAAACCACATTATTACCTAGTTTTGTAACGACCCAAAGTTTTATTAATGGAAATCCCTCATGATCTAATTAAATGTCTCATAGCATTTATATAAAATGTTAACTTCATTGGTTTTATGTAAATTATTTTGACCATTGCTAATATAGTTTTTGAATAGTAATAACATGATTAGTATAAATATAGGGATTTAACAAATCCAAATTTACTCAGACAAAGGAAGAAACAGCCTCATCCATAGAATTTCCCCATACGAAGCCCATTTGTCGGAGCTCGGAAAAGAGGTGGCGTCCTTGGGCTTCGCTTTTGGCCAAGCCCAAGGTGATCTTCACCATGTCAAGCCCGAACGGGACCATCTATGGGAGAAGTGGAAGTTGGTAGAAATTCCCACTCAAGCGATGTTATCCGAGCCACCCTAAGAGTATATCACCATCGCACACCTTACCCTTAGGTCTTATGAATCTGTTTTAAGGGGTTATGTAAATAATCGATAGTACTTTGTTGATGTACATTATTTTTTTATACAATAATGAATATAATTTCTTATCATTATTGATACATTGTAAATAGTTTTGGAAGTACAAATGGTATTTTTTTAGTTATTATTTATTTAAGAAAACTATTTTCTTATATTAAGGTATTTTGAATTAAATAATATTTAATAAAATATTATTATTATTATAACTAAATTAATTTTTATTATATTTAAATGATCATATAATTTTATGAATGCAATTGTAATTTTTATTAAGGTTTGAAATCCATTTCTGTCAAAACCTGTGAATTTTCAATAAATGTGGGTTTTTATTTTAAAAGTTAAAATTAACATATTTAGAAAAAAATTAGATAAAATAAATGTTATTTATACAATCAGGACGTCGAAATTATCCAACGGTGAATTTTTCATAACATTCTGAGACAGTCAATGTTTTTAGTAAAAATTAAATACCGTTTAAATATATAATGTGTTTTATGACATCATAATGAACCAATAGTGATATAATAAATTACTATAATCTTTATGTTCGGACAATTTATGTTTTACCATTAAAATAATGTGATTTTGGGTTTGTTTTACTTACTTTTCAAAGCATTAATTGACCCCTCAAGACTTATTAAACACCTTTTCTTTTTAAAATAATTTTCATGGGAGTGTGACTCTCCTCCACATAGGCAATCCTATTATTTTAAGAAGTTCGGAATTTGGCCTTATATAATATTGTTTTCCACTACCCTTTTCCAAAACCCATGGGCAAAAATCATGGGAGGGTTTGTGGTTTGGATTAATTTAATATAAGGTGTCCCAAACCTAAAAAATTAAGAATTCCCACACCTTTCATATATAAACCCACCCAAGCTCCCACTTCCTCCTCACTCAAAGACATTGAAGTTAATCCAAACTCTACCCTGCTCTCTCTATAATCTTCCCAAGGTTCCCCAAGCTCCCATGAATTGTCTCACAAGCCTCTCTCTATCTTTTGGAAGCACATTTCCAAGTAAGGGTTTTTTTCTTCCTTTCTCATTTTTGTCCATTTTTTCTTTAAGTTTTTTTCCTTTTAATTTCAATTATTAATATTGGGTTATGGATTCACAGATCCCACATACTTCCATCTTTATTTTTTGAATGATGGGAGACCCTTTCTCTCTCATTAAATGCCTCCCATGTACACCCGTTACTATGCTGAAATTCTGAAAGGAACTTTTCTCTCCTCTTTTACATTCAAGAAATACTATAGTATGATGAATCTAAATTCCATTAGAATTGTTGGGACATTTATATATATGACCTCCTTACAATCCATTACATGTAAATATGATTAGGACCCATTTATCTTTCATCAACCATTTTTATGAAATTTTATGACATGTCGTTATGCTGCCGAAATCGCACCGATTTTCTAAGCCTATGCCATTGTTTAGTGAATACCATTCCCATTTCTCCATAAACGGTATTCACCTTTATGCATATTTACATATTTAATTTAAGTTTCATGTATTAATTCCACATTCCTTTATCATGGAATAAATTTTTATGTTTTATGAATCCATGTTTTATGATCTATGTGGCACACTTATGCATGAAATGAAATGCTTAAGAAGGGTGCGCCCTTATAGCGCTCAAATGCATTTTGTAAAGTATAGTATCATGATACGTCATGTGCAATGAGTGTTGAATCATGCTAATACAAGTGAAACGAGGGTTTAATTGTGCTTCATGTGCAATTAGGATTTACTCATGCTCCATGAGCAATGGGCCTTGGCTCATGCTAATTCCATGTTAAGTGGTGTTGCCACATTTCCATGTTATGATTATCATGCTTTGTCATGCCTTTATGTTAATTTTTCTCTTGTGCTCTATTGATACGCCTAATGTGTACCATGTATTGTACTCCTCATGTTCTTCCATGTGTATTCCCTTACTGGGATTTATAACTCACCCTTTTCTTATGCATGTCCTCAGGTTATCCCATGCAATGCTAAGTACGAGGGAATGTACTTGTCATGTAAAAGTTGTTTTCAATAATGATATTGTATTTCATGTTTTATGTTTTTATGTAATGATTCTAAGCCCCAAAGACACTAATCCTATAGATCTTCATTGTTGTATCAAGTGAGGTTTTATGAAATAAATCATGTTTAAATAGTAATAAAAAGCAGCGTTGTCATAGTTGGTATCAGAGGATAAGTTTAGTTATTTTTGGGATTAGGATTAGAAAACCCCAGTAAAGCCATAGATACAAGTCTAAGTACAATAAAAACGTCCCTAATTTTTTATGAGTATTGAGTAAGTGGGTTTTCCATCAAGTACATCCCATTCTGGATATGATCAGGTAGAGGCGGCTCTGGCACAGCTGTATCCTAGGGGTAAAACCTGAAAACACCACTTTGAGCTAGACTCGAATGGGAACTGGTTCACAACAACTGGCCTTAATACACTCTTGCTTACAACACTCCGGGGGGATATTATTTGGTAAATTCACAATCTTAGTATAAACCCTTATTATGGAAAATAAAAAAAAAATCCCCTAAAAATATATGTTAGAAAGTAGATCATGAAAAGTCTCGATTGAAGTCTATAGACTCATGAGTTAAGGAAATAAAAGTTTATTTATATGTCATAAACTTCTATCTTTGAATTACCCTTTATGTGTTACCCATAACTTTCCTTTTATTCCAGCCAATGGCCGGTAATAGGAGGACTTGGGCTAACAATACTTGTGAAGATCAGTGTGATGACTGTACTAATGAGATGCCCAATCCAATGGGAGCGAGAATTGTGAACTTTGTCACACTTCCCTCTCATCCAACTCTATTTTTGAATAGAAACAAGGGTCAAGAGGAACGTTCAACCCCCCTAAGAAAGAACTAGTCACTATTGAGATCTTCACGAAAGAAAGGCATCCTACTTTTAGTGGATCATCTGATCCCACGATCGCTGAACAATGGATCAACTCCATTGAAAAGATCTTATCCAACCTTCAATGTTCTGAACAAGAGATGGTTCTCCCGATAGCTTATCGTATGGAGGGTGAAGCTGACCACTGGTGGGCGTTGATGAAAAATACGAAGCCTAAGGAGGAGATCGAGGCATTGGAATGGAAGGATTTCCAAAAGATGTTTTACGATAAATATTTTCCCCATAACCTCCGGATTAAGATGGAAAGGGACTTCCTTTCCCTCAAGCAAAAAGACGAAGAATCTGTTGGAGCGTACGAGGAAAACATCACAAGGCTTGCACGATATGCTTCGGGATTTTTCGTTACCCCAGAATGCAAAGTTGACCGCTTCTTTGGTGGCTTGAAGCATAGCCTATGGAAATCATTAGAAATCTGTGACTTTGATAGCTATGAGTAAATTGTCTGATGTGCCCTCAAGGTTGAAATGGAGATCGGAGAATCACAGGGGTATCATGGGGATAAAAAGTGTAAGGTGAAATTCAATGCTGGTGGCCTAATGGATAAATCCAACGGTGCTAAGAAGATCCAGCAGCCCACTTTCCAAAAGTGAGGAAAGAAGAACCCTGGAAATTGCCTTAAGGGGACGAGGAAATGCTTCAGGTGTGGAAGAGAAGGGAACCTAGCTGTTAACTTCCAGCAAGAAAGACCGATGGCTGCGAAAGAGAATTGGAACTCTCCATTCGAACCTTAACACATTGTTCAATGCTACAAATTCAAAGAATTGGGTCATTGTGCAAATCAGTGCCCTAATCCAAGGTTTTTCGGAGACAACCAACAACCTCCAAGGCAGCAGGGAAGATCTTTTTCCATCACTTCTGCCGAAGTGAACCCCGAAAACAAAGTGGTGATAGGAACTCTAGTTATTCATTAAAGAATAGCAAATGTACTTTTTGATTTAGGTTCTACGGATTCTTTTATTTCTATAATGTTTAGTAGAACAATCCCAGCACCACCACAAATCATGGAAGTGAATATGTCGGTGAGTACGGCCAATGGGGAAATCATTGCATCCCATGAATATAAGCCCTCCCCTGTTATAATCTGTGGATTGAATTTCCCGGTGAACCTCGTCATACTTCCTCTGGTGTAATTTGATGCAATTCTTGGCATGGATTGGTTTTCCTTATATAGAGCCAAAATAAATTTTTGGGAGAGGGAAATCACACTCCATAAGGACAATCGACCCCCGATTCTTTACAAATGTAAGGAAGAAGATGAATCTCCTTTAACTACATCATCTCAATCATTGATATTACTACCTTATGAGCACGTGTATCTAGCTCAGATGATTTAGTCCACGGAAGAAATCATCCATGAAGAAATGCCTATTGTGAGGGAATTCGCTAAAGTGTTTCCCGAGGAACTGCCTGGTCTTCCTCCTAGAAGATATGTTTAATTCTGAATTGAACATATACCCGAGGCTTTACCAATATCCAAGACTCCATATAGAATGACTGTTTTAGAGCTTGAAGAGCTGAAGAAACAACTACTGGAGAATCTGGATAAAGGGTTTATACGCCCAAGGGCTTCACCATGGGGTGCACCAGTTCTTTACGTCAAGAAGAAGGATGGGTCAATGCGGCTTTGAATCGATTATCATGAACATAAAAAAATCACAATTAAGAAAAAGTATCCTCTCCCAAGAATTGATGAATTTTTCGATCAGCTGTGTGGAGCACAATAATTCTCCATGGTGGACTTTTGGTCGGAATATTATCATGTAAGGGTGAAGAAGGAATATATCCCCAAGACTGCTTTTCGCACAAGATACGGGCAGTATGATTTCATAGTAATTCCTTTAGGACTCACTAATTCTCCATAAATCTTCATCGACATAATGAATAGAGTCTTTAGATATTACCTAGACTAATTATTTGTAGTCTTTATAGATGATATTCTAATATTCTCCAAAACCAAGGAGGATCATGAGGAGCATTTAAGAACTGTACTGGAGACTTTGCGCAAGGAGAAGCTCTATGAAAAGTACAGAAAGTGTGAGCTCTGGTTGATGGAAGTCTCATTCTTGGGACATATCATCACAAGAAATGGGATAACTGTGGATCCCTCAAAAACATATGCAATTGAGGGATGATCGAGGCTAGCATCTGTAACAGATATCCATAGCTTCTTGGGGTTAGCTGAATATTATCAACGATTTCTGAAAAATTTCCCATGATTTTCCAACCATCTTACCAAGTTAACTCAAAAGGGAGTAAAGTTTTCTTTGAGGGATGAATGTGAAGAAAGCTTCAAGGAGTTGAAAATGAGGCTTATCAATGCGACCATGTACACTTTACCCACAAGTGGGTATGTTTTTGTGGTATTCAGTGATGCATCGAAGACGGGCTTAGGCTGTGTACTGATGCAGAATGATAAAGTGATATCTTATGCCTCAAGGCAATTGAAAATCCATGAGCAAAACTATCCAATTCGTGATACGGAGTTGGCGGTGGTGATATTTGCCTTGAAAATTTTGCGGCATTATCTATATGAATAGAAATGTGATATATATACTGACCACAAGAGTCTTAAATATATATTCACATAGAAAGAGCTTAATATGCACTAGAGAAGATGGATAGATCTCATCAAGGATTGTGACTGTTCGATCCATTACCACCCTGGGAAAGCGAAAAAAGTGGAAGATGCCCTAAGTAGAAAGGATCCATTGATTCTATCAATGATGAGAATTTAGAAGGATCCAATCTTATTAGACATGATGAAGATGGACATGGGAATCATAGAGAAGGGAACATCCTCAATCCTTTCACAAATGATTTCTCAACCATCTCTTTTGGAAAGGTTAAAGGATTCTCAAAAGGATAATGTGGGAATTCAAGAAAAAGTGGAATCTATTGAAAAAGGGAAATCCTCAGAGTTTAATGTTAATGAAGAAGGAATTATGTGGTTTGGGAAAAGACTGTGTGTTCCATCATGTCCGGAGCTGAAGAAGGAACTTTTGGATGATGCACATAGTTCAAATTTCTCTATTCACCCAAGGATCACAAAGATGTATCGATATCTATGAGAAACCTTTTGGTGGGATAATATGTAACACCACATGATTCCATGGTAAGCTTCTCTTTCAATAATTCAATAGCTTGCATTGTACGCATGTTCGAGATTCTAACACACCGCGACCAATCAAAGTAGGAGTTATGAATAGTAATACCCACTTTTCTAAATTATATAAATTTTATAATTCAAAATGCAATTCATTTTTGTATTTGTAATATCGAAATTATCCTATGTTGAATTATTTGTAATTTTATGTGAACATCCAATTTTCGATGAATAGTGAAAAATACTTAAAAACCACTTTTTTTAATCAAAATAATAATTATTGATAAATTATACTATTGTGTGGAATTAAAATTTAATTAGAATATATTTTTACCATTTTATCCAATGGTTTTCATTATAATTAATTTCACTTTGAAATTGGACTTAAACAATTATCAATCTTTCGATATATATTATTTCATAAAAACAATCTATTTGTTGGGACAACGAGAGTTAATTATTAAATTAATTAATTCAACATATATGTTTTGATTATTTTAAAATAGACATCATTTTTGAATTTGGAATATCAAATATATATAAGGGTTGATTTTTGGTATTTTTCATAAAAACTTCAATTTTTGATGAATAGTGAAACCACTAAGTGGTAGTTTAAAAAATCATTTTTTCTGTAAATGAAACATTACCACTTCTGTGATTTGATTTTCAAAAATCCAACATACATGGTTGTCATTTGGATGAAAAATTTGGTTTAATGGGATTAAAATAATTTTTTGGTGAATAGTAACTTAAGTTTTATTAATCGCGATTAAAGGTAATTACTGTAATTTAAGGTAAATATAATGTTATAATAATATGAAATTACCTTTACACTTGTCCTCCATTTACTGGATGAGTCATGGAAGACCGGGAAAATCCATGGGTCAACATGGGGACCCCATGGGGCCACTTGGGTAAGAAAATGACATTAATAACTTTTTATTTAAAGTAAAACTAAAATTGTAACAAACATGTGTTGTTTTACTAAAACAATTATTACATGAGGTCATATATGGTAACCATTCCACTATAAATATTCATCAGAATGTTAAAAAGATTTACTACATCATGGTACTTTTTTTTATAATTTTTAGGCATTAAATAAATAAATTTATTTATCACACTATGATGATGCAGCGATTACCTCATTAATTAACGATTTAAATAAAATGAAATGATAATGTAAAATATAAGACATAAACTTGTCAAAAACCTATTGGATAAGTGGATTTCGAACCCTTATCACCTTATCTTATAAATATATAATTGTGGTACCTTTGAAATCCGAAAAGCATTTCATAATAATGCAATATTTCATAAATTTCCAAGAGTGCCTCTCCTCTCCTCTTATAAAAGGCCCCCACCTCTACCACCTTATTCACACCATCAAAGCAATTTTCTCTTCCCAAAACTGACCAAATACTCTACCGACTTCACTCTATTACTCCTAGAAGCCTCACTTTGGGCAGAAGTATTCCCAAGGAAGCCTTTGGGTCAAATCAAAAAGATTTACCCGATTTTAAGATAATGCCTTCTCTTATGTTCTTTTGTTTTATTTTGCTTCTCCAACCCCTTAAACGCTCATTATTCCTTTATTTTTTAATAAAAACATTATATTAAGTATACTAGGATGTTTTTAGGAGAATTATTTGATTTACTATTACACACACCTTCGTCTAATGGTTAATGAACATACTGTTTCTATGGGTGGCGAATTACTGCCTCACCAAATGATGATTGTTCAATATTCTTTTAACACCTCTCATGGTGGCCAATATGATGACACTATTTTTATATATGGTATATATATTATGTTTATGTTTTCCTTATGCTTCTTTATTACTCATTTATGGCATACCTTTATGATTTCCATTATGGGTAAACGCGATAATTTCATTTTAGGAAGTGCAGACTACCGCCCCCTCAAAGTGATTTGAATCATTAATTCCATATGTGGGATGTATAAAGGATGGAGTAAATAATATTATATATGATATTATACTGGAATTATAATATACCTTTATATCATTATGATTCCATTCCATTAAATACTAAATAGAAATGAAAGTAGGGTTCATGCGTACGTACGGCTTACCATCTCCATGAACGGTACATTTCATTTCTTACCTCTAAATGTTACGTAATATTATGAATGAATGTATATACTGGATATATATGATATATATGATATCTACATCATGAATATAATTCTGTATATAATGGATATTTTACCACATGAACAACTTGTAATTATAAGACGTTTATTTTTTACTCAAGTACCCAAGATCAACAAAACGACCGTTATTACCATAAATATTTACATAATGTTCATAACATGGTAATAAGTGATATGAAAAGAATAATAAGAATGAAAAAGGTTCTTAAGAAATTATAAATTAACTATAGTTTATTATTCAAGAGGTTAAAGAATGGTCGAGTCAAGTCGAACACGAGGTAAGGGAACTTCTTAACACAGTTTCCGTTATTTGGGTTAATCTCCTACTTTCAAATTATGTCATGATATTATTATGTCTTATCTCATATGTGTACATATAGAAAATACAAATAATAGATCTATTTTATTTGAAAAAAATGATCATTGTAAGGGACTTTATCTCAATCTTCTTTCATTGAGGCATATTTTGTTTTATACACAACTTTCTTTTATACTGTGTATAAACCCCTTTTACTTATACATTTATTCAAATGGAATCTTTTTTATACGAATCATTTTACTAAATGACAAAAAGGGATGTTTTTTTGTCGAACGTATGCGGTGATACTGTCTTCTCCACCGCCGTGACCATTATTTGAGTTTTGGCTTCCTCTACAAGCCATAACCTTTTTTTAAAATTAAAAATAAATACCAAGTTTTACTTTTATTTTATTTTGGTATTGAAAATGGTTTTTTTATATCAATGTGTTGTATTGAAATCTTTTGATTGAACTGTGGAAATGTTATGTTTCCTTTATGCATGTTTTATGTGATACGATTATGTTATGGTTTATGATATGTTTAATCCTTTCCATATAATGAATGCATTGAACTTAATAAGTGACAGGTGGAGCCACCCATAGCTTCTCGATACATCGGTAGGTCCCATGAGACAAAATAGTTTCTTGGCACGAGGCCTTGACAAAATCATATTTGTAGTATTGACACGAGGCCTTGGCTATGTGGTTATGATAGTCTGGAATTATGCATTCCATCACAATGAATGTGGTCATTGATATTGCATGTGATTATTATACTAGGATAATATCCGTGTGAATAAGTAAATGCAATTATTTCATTTTATTGCTGCCATATTATGCAGAATTTCAAGTTTAGAAGGCATTTGTTTTAATTATACATTGCCTTAGATTTTTGTCTTTATTTATGAAAGTTTACGCTGTATTGTTATCCGTACTGAGCGTCTAAGCTCACCCCTTTCAATGATTTAATTTTTCCAGGGTGTGATTAAGTATATTATGAATGACCTGCAGGGATAGTATGAGGGGATATGAAGACAAGATGTTTTTTTAGTTTTGTTTTACATTATGATGTAATTTATGACTTATGAATGTATCTACTGTTTCCAAGGATACTAAACTAAGCGGTCATTCGAGACTTGATCTTTTGTGATCATGCCAATGTTACGCAATAAGGCACTGACTCTGGGTAACTGGGGATGGGGCTTTACAGTTGGTATCAGAGGCAGTTTAGTACTATCCTTGGAAGCTAGATTTAGATAAACTCTGATTAGTGCACACAGCCCTAAGATAGACTTTGAGGATTATTATAGAAGAACTTCCTAGAATTTTGGTATTATAGAGATTTTATTAGTTTTCCGAGCAATACATCCCTGTCTGGATACAAGTAGGTAGAGGCGGCTCTAGCATAGATGTACCTCGGGGTAAAACCCGAAAACACCGCTTTGATCTAGACTCTAACGGGAACTGGTGCACGAAAACGGGCCTTTCTGCACTCTTCATTACCATACTCCCAGGGGATATTCTTAGGATAATTATCTTTTTCATTACAAACCATTATGAAGGGTTTACGAGTTTATACTTCATCAAAGAAGACATTTCTTTTTATGATTATTGATTATATCCATAATCTGTTCAATTTATGTTAAGTGTTTTACAAGTATGGAAGTATGTATTTCGATTCAAAATCTAATATAGTTTAAGAAATTATTTAGAAATGGAGCCTAGTGAAAGGAATGAAAACAATATCAATGCACACACTCTATATAGGGACTTCCCTCTAAATCAAGATAATTATAATGGAGGTGTTTATACAACTCATGCTGATCAACTTATCACCATACTGGGATAACTCACCCAGGATATGAATAATAACCTTACTCGTATGGAGCACCCTGATCTGCAACGTGGAGGATCAATGTTAGATCGCTTCACGAGGAAACAACCAAAAACATTCAATGTGAGTAAAAATCTTTTAGTAGTTGAGCAATGGATGAATTCTTTAGAGAAAATATTCCATGCCTTGGGGAGTAGTGAAAGGGAAAACGTTTTCATGGCAGTTTACCGCCTCACTAGAGATACTGATCAATGGTGGTCATTGATTCAAAACATTAAGGATGATGATGAAGTATCAAATATGGAATGGAGGGAGTTCAAAGAGATTTTCATAGAATGATACTTTCCTCATGACCATTGAGAAGATATGTGAATGAAATTTCTGAGTCTGAGACAAATGGAGGATGAGAATATCGCAAAGTATGAGGCCAACTATACAAGGTTAGAGAGACATGCTGCAGATTATATACATAACCCAAGAAGTAAGATTGATCGTTTCTTTTATGGGTTAAAACCGTTTCTCCGTAGAGACTTAGTCTAACAATCTTTCTCATCACATGAAAATATAGTCTTGTGTGCTATCAAGATAGAAAAGAAATTCTCTAAGTCTTATGACAACAAAGTAACGAAAGAGAAGAAGAGAATGGTGGAACAAGAGACAGATAAAGGGAAGAAGGGAAAGAATGATTTTCCATTATGCGATAATTGTGGGAAGAATCACCCCAGTACTTGCCTAAAAGGAATGGGAGTTTGTTATAAAGTTGGGAAAATGGACACCAGGATTGTGATTGCAAGGAATAGAAAGAGGCTATAAATGTTCAATGCTACAATTGTAGAGAAATGGGGAATTATGCAAATGAATGTCCTAAGTGTCATAGAAACATACCTCAGAAAAGGCTAAAGGATCAAGGCCAAGCTTATATTATTACTACAGATGAAGTTGAATAATTATTGTATTTGTGTTTTTGGACTCAAGAACTATATTATGGTTATTAGAATATTGTGATATATATAAGGATTGTACTGCTGTAATTGTTGTTTTCATTATGGTTTTAATATGATGAAGGAAATCATATTTTTAGTATGTGACAATAAGAGAAACTCTACTTTGGTTGGGGAATCTGATGTTACAATTGATTTTGGAATTTAGAGACCTTTTAGAGAGAGTATGGGCAGAGGTATTTTGGATAACTATAAAGGTTTTAATGGATTAAGTTTAACTTTGAATAGTATTGTTTAAGGTTAAAACATTTCTAAATATTATTTTTAGAAAATTATAAAGAAAAATGACAACCTGTAGGTCAGGGGATAACCCCTCACGTCGGACAAAGCTGTAGGAATCTAACCCACAACCATAGTGCAACCAGACTTTATTACCTACCACTAGCCTACAGGAAGTCCATGGTTATTACAAAATAGTTTTCCTATTCTAAATGGTATGTGTTAATATTTGTAACCTTGTATTATTAGGTTAAATATATTATTTTTTATTTCTATTATCTTTTTGAGTGAAAGATGGGTTTGTGGTAAAAGTTTCTACATGACAATATGCATATTTCCTTACGTTCTTAGTAAATCTCCTAAATAAATTCCTCAACTGTATGAAAGGTAACGTAAAACAAAATCGTTGTCATTTAGAATTTCCTACTGGGGAATCAATGATCATTTAACCAATCACAAGTTTGGGATTTTCTTGTTGTTAACTTTATCCTAATCCCTTTTTCTACAATTCTCCATCAGTCCTTGATGGTTTTTTTCCACCATATCCATGTTTTCATAGATTCCTAGTATGGCCTATCTCGGGTGACCTTTATACTTATCTTTCTTTCGTTTAAAGTTATATTTTTATTATCCTTATTTCCGATGTGGGTTTTCCACAAAGGTATTTTCTATTTTTAACATTTTATTTTCGAAGAACATTTTCAAATTGCAAGGACGCAATTTATTGAAGGAGGGGAGAATGTAACACCTCATGTTTCCATGGTACGCTTCTCTTTCAATAATGGAATAGATTTCATTGTAAGCAAGTTCAAGATTCTAACACACCGTGACCAATCAAAGTATCCGTTATGAATAGTAATACCTACTTTTTGTAATTATATAAATTTTATATTTCAAAATGGAATTCATTTTTTTATTCAGAATATCGAAATTATCCTAAATTGAATTTTTTGTAATTTTTTTAGAACTTCCAATTTTCGATGATTGGTGAAAAATAATTAAAAACAACTTTTTTAATCAATGTAATTTATAGTGATAAATTATACTATTGAGTGGTTTTAAATTATAATTAGAATATATTTTTACCACATTATCCAATGGTGGTCATTAGAATTAATTTCACTTTGAAATTGGATATAAACAATTGTCAATGTTTTGATATATATTATTTCTTAAAAACATGCTAGTTGTTGTGAAATCAGAAGTTAATTATTAAATTAATTAATTCAACTTATATGTTTTGAATATTGTAAAATAGAAATCATTTTTGAATTAGGAATATCAAATATAGCTTAGGGTTAATTTTTGTTATTTTTATGAAAAACATAAATTTTTGACGAATAGTGAAACCACTAAGTGGTAATTTAAAAACTAATTTTCCATGAAAATGAAACATTACCCCTTCTGTGATTTGATTTTCAAAAATCTGACATACATGGTTATCATTAGGAAGAAAAATGTGGTTCAATGGGATTAAAATAATTTTTTGGTGAATAGTAACTTTTAAGTTTTATTAATTGCGATTAAAGGTAAATAGTGTAATTTAAGGTAAATATAATGTTATAATAATAAGAAATTACATTTACACTTGTCATACCATTATTGGATGAGTCATGGCCGACCCAGAAAATCCATGGGTCAACTTGGGGACCCCATGGAGCCACATCGGTAAGAAAATGACATTAATAACTTTTTATTTAAAGTAAAAATAAAATTGTCACAAACATGAGTTGTTTTACTAAAACAATTATTACATGGGGTTATATATGTTAACATTTAGACTATAAATATTACATGGAAAGATAAAAAGATTTACTACATCATTGTAATTTTTTTATAATTTTTAGATATTAAATAAATTTATTTATTTATCACACTATGATGATGCAGTGATTACCTCATTAATTAACGATTTAAATAAAATGAAAATATAATGTAAAATCTAAGATGTACACTTGTCAAAAACCTATTGGATGAGTATATTTCGAACAATTATCACCTTATATTTGAAATATATATTTATGGGACCTTTTAAATCCGAAAATCGTTTCATAATAATGCAATATTTCATGACTTTCCAAGAGTGCCCCTCCTCTCCTCTTATAAAAGGCTTCCACCTCTACCACCTTTTTCACACCATCAAAGCAATTTGGCTTGGCCAAAATCTGCCCAAATACTCTCTAAAATTCCCTCTATTACTCTTATAATCCTCAGTTTGGGCAGAGCTCTGCCCAAGGATTCCTTGGGCTCAAATCAAAAAGAGTTACCTGATTTTAAGGTAATGTCTTCTCTTATGTTCTTTTGCTTTATTTTGCTTCTCCAACCACTTAAACTCTATTTATTCTTTTATTTTGTAACAAAACCAGTATCTTAAATATACTAGGATGTTTTTAGGAGAATTATTTGATTTACAAATACACATACCTTCATCTAGTGGTTAAAGAACATACTGTTTCTGTGGGTGGTGAATTACTGCCTCACAAAACAATGATTTTTCAATCATCTGTTAACACCTCTCATGGTGGCCATTATGATGATACTATTTTCATATATGATATATATATTATGTTTATTTTTTCCTTATTCATATTTATTTCTCATTTATGGCATACCTTTATGATTTCCATTATGGGTAAACGTAATAATTTCATTTTAGGAAGTGCGGACTACCACCCCCTCAAAGTGATTTGAATCATTAATGACATATGTGGGACGTATAAAGGATGGAGTAAATGATATTATATATGATATTATACTGGAATTATAATATAAATTTATATCATTATGATTACATTCCATTAAATACAAAATAGAAATGAAAGTAGTGTTCATTCATACGTACGGCTTACCGTCTCCATGAACGGTGCATTTCATTTCTTATCTCTAAATGTTACGTAATATTATGAATGAATTTATATAATGGATATATATGATATATTTTTTATCTACATCATGAATATAATTATGGATATAATAGATATTTTACCTCATGAACAACTTGTAATTATAAGATGTTTATTTTTGACTTAAGTACCAAAGATCGACAAAACGACCGTTATTAACATAAATAATTACATAATGTTCATAACCCTGTAATAAGTGATATAAAATAAATAATAAACTATAAAAATTATCTTAAGAGATTATAAATTAACTCTATTTTATTATTCAGGAGGTTAAAGAATAGTCGAGTCAAGTCGGACACGAGGTAAGGGAACTTCTTAACCCAATTTCCGTTCTTTGGGTTAATCTCCTAATTTCATATTATTTCATGATATTATTATGTCATATCTCGTATTTGTACTTTATTTATGTGTACGTATAGTAAATACACTTAATAGATCTATTTTTTTATGAAAAAATGATCTTTGTAAGGGACTTCCTCTAAATCTTCTTTCATTGAGGAATATTTTGTCTAATACACAACTTTTTTTATATGGTGTATAAACCCATTTTACATTTACATTTATTAAAAAAGAATCTTATTTATACAAGCATTTTACTAAATGACAAAATGGAATGTTTTATTTTCGTACGTATGCGGTGAAAACAACATCTCCGCCACCATGACCATTATTTGAGTTTCGGATTCCTCTACAAGCCATTTCATTTTTTTAAATAAAAAATAAATACCAAGTTTTACTTTTCTTTTATTTTGGTATTGAAAATGGTTTTATTATATCAATGTGTTGTATTGATATCTTCTTATTGAAATGTGGAAATTTTTTGTTTCCTTTATTCTTGTTTTATGTGATACGATTATGTTGTGGTTTATGATATGTTTAAACCTTTTCATATAAGGAATGCATTGGACTTAATAAGTTACGGGTGGAGCCCGCTATAGCTCCTCGATGAATTATTAGGTCTCATGAGACAAACTAGTGTGTTGGCATGAGGCCTTGACAAAATCTTATTTGTAGTCTTGGAAAGAGGCCTTGGCTATGTGGTTATGATAGTCTGGTATTATGCATTCTATCACTATGAAAGTGGTTATTGATATTTCATGTGATTATTCAACTAGTAGAATATCCATGTGAATAATTAAATGGCATTATTTCATTTTATTGTTGACATATTATGCTGACAATCATGTTTAAAAGGATTTTGTTTTAGTTATACATGGCCTTAAATGTTTATCTTTATTTATGAAAGTTTTCATTGTATTGTTATCCTTACTGAGCATCTGAGATCACCCCTTTCAATGTTTTAATTCTTCCAGGATGTGATGAAGTATATTATGAATGACCTGCAGGGATAGTATGAGGGGATATGAAGACAGTATGTTTTTTTATTTTTGTTTTACTTTATTATTTAATGTAAGACTTATGAATGTATCTAGTGTTTCCAATGATACTAAACTAATCAGTCTTTTGAGACTTGATTTTTTGTGATCATGCCAATGTTACGCAATAATGAACCGACTCTAGGTAACTGGGGTCGGGGCGTTACATAATATGAAAAAGGGGATCGCTGAATATACATCAAAGTGCTTGGTGTTCCAGCAAGTGATAGAAGAGAGGCAAAAGTATAAGGGGATGATGCAACCATTGCCCATACTGGAATGGAAATGGGAGAACATAACCATGGACTTCGTCACCGGACATCCAGGGACATATAAAGGCAACAATGCAATCTGGGTTGTTGTGGATCATCTTATAAAGACTGCACACTACATTGCTATTCAAGAGGATTTCTCATTGGATCAACTAGAACAGATATATATTAGAGAAGTGGTAAGGTTGCATGGAGTAACACTATCTATTGTGTCTGACCGAGATCCAAGATTCACCTCTATTTTTTGGAAGAGTCTTCAACATGCTCTGAATATTGAACTGAACTTCAGTATGGCATATCGTCCTCAAACTGATGGCCAATCTGATCCGACTATCAAAACACTTGAGGGTAAGTTGAGAGTGTGCTCAATGGTCTTTAAAAGAGGATGGGATCAACATATATCTCTGGTTAAGTTCACTTATAATAACAATTTCCACTCGAGCATCCAAATGGAACAATATGAAGCCCAGTATGGGAAAATGTGCAGAACACCAGCATATTGGAATGAGGTCGGTGAACGTAACCTGCTTGGACCAGAAATGGTCCAGGAAATGGTGGAGAAGGTGAAAACCATTCAGCCACATATCAAGGTAGACCAGATTCGACAAAATAGTTATGTAGATAACCATCGATGAGACCTTGAGTTAATGGTTGGAGACATGGTGTTTCTACGAATATCTCCGTGGAAGAAGGTCATAAGGTTTGTAAAGAAAGGGAATGTTAATTCTAAGGCACATCGGCCCCTTCAAAATTCTTGATCGTTTCAGGGCTATGGCCTATCGACTAGCACTTCCACCTACCATGGCCAAAGTACATGATGTCTTTCATGTATCCCTCATAAGGAAGTACATATAGGACCCTTCACATGTACTCTCTTCTGAGGTGGTACAATTGGATGATGATCTTTCTTATGAGGAGCAACAAGTGAAGATCTTAGATCATAGATTCTATGAAATAAGAAAATTCCCCTCGTCAAGGTATTGTGGAAAAACCACAAGTTTGAATAAGCAACTTGGGAATCAGAGAAAATGATGAATCTGAGTTACCCACATCTGTTTTAGGGTCGGAAAAGGAAAATTTCGAGGGAGAAATTTCTTCAAGGGGAATATTGTAACGACCCAAAGTTTCATTAATGGAAATCCGCCTTGATATAATTAAATATCTCTTTATGTTTATATAAAATGTAAAATTCATTGGTTTTATGTTAAGAATTTTGACACTTGCTAATATAGCCTATGAACAGTTATCACATGATTAGTATAAATATAGGGCTTTAACAAATCCAAATTTACTCAGACAAAGGTAGTGATGGCCTCATCCATTAGAATTGCCCCATACGAATCCCATTTGTCGGAGCTCGGAAAAGAGGTGGAATCCTTGGGCTTCGCTCTTGACCAATCCCAAGCTGAGCTACACGATGTCAATCTCAAATGGGACCATATATGGGAGAAGTGGAAGTTGATAGAAATTACCACTCGATCGATGTCATCCGAGCCACCCCAAGAGTCTGTCACAATCACAAACCTTACCCTTAGGTCTTATGTGGCTGTTTTAAGGGGTTATGTAACTAATCAATAGTACTATGTTCATGTACATTATTTTTGTATACAATAATGAATATAATTTCTTGTCATTATTTATACATTGTAAATAGTTTTTAAAGTACAAATGGTGTTTTTTAGATATTATTTAATTAAGAACTCTATTTTATTAAATTAAGGTATTTTTATATTAAATAATATTTAATAAAATATTATTATTATTATTATAAAATTAATTTTTATTATATTTAAATGATCATATAATCTTATGAACGCAATTGTAATTTTTTTAAAGGTTTGAAATCCATTTCTGTCAAAACCCGTGAATTTTCGATAAATGTCGGTTTTTATTTTAAAAGTGTAAATTATCATATTTAGGAAAATTGTTATATAAAATAAATTTTATTTCTACAATCAGGACATTTAAATTATCCAATGGTGAATTTTTCATTATTTTCTGAGACAGTCAATGTTTTGGGTGAAAATTAAATATCGTTTAAATATATAATGTGTTTTATGACATCATAATGACCCAATAGTGATATAATAAAATATTATAATATTTATTTTCGGCCGATATATGTCTTACCATTAAAATAATGTGATTTTGGGTTTTTTTACTTACTTTTCAAAGCATTAATGGACCAGTCAAGACTTATTAAACACCCAGTCTTTTTAAACTAATTTCCATTGGAGTGTGACTCACCTCCACATAATAAACCATATTATTTTAAGAAGTTCTGACTTTGGCCTTATAAAAAAAATTCCTCTTCCCTTTTCCAAAAAATATGTGCAAAAACCATGGGAGGGTTTGTGTTTTGGATTAATTTAATATAAGGGGTCCCAACCCTAAATAATAAATAATTTCCTCACCATTCTTATATAAACCCACCCAAGCTCCAACTTCCTCCTCACTCAAAGCCTTATAAGTTTGTCCAACCTCTGCGCAAATCTCTCTAGAATCCTCCCAATGTGCCCCAATCTCCCATGAATCCTCTCACAATCCTCTATCTAGCTTTTGGAATCACACTTCCATGTAAGGGTTTTTTCATCCTTTCCCATTTTTGTCCAATTTTCTGTAAGTCTTTTAACCCTTTTAATTTCAATTATGAATGTTGGGGTATAATTTTTCACCTCCCTCATACTGCCATATTTATTTTTTGAATGATGGGAGACCCTTTCTCTCTCATTAAATTCCTCCCATGTACACCCATTACTATGCCGAAATTTCGAAAGGAACTTTTCTCTCCTCTTTTACATTCAAGCAATACTTTTGTTTCATGAATCTAAATTCCATTACAATTGTTGGAAAATGTATCTATATGACCTCCTTACTTTCCATTAAATGTAAATATGATGAGTAACCCCTTTCTCTCTCATGAAATATTTTTATGAATTCTTATGACACGCTATTACACTGAGGAAATCACACCGATTTTCTAAGCCAATGTCATTGTTTAGTGAATACCATGACCATTTCTCCATCAAAGGTATTAAACTTTATTCACATTTACTTATTGATTATAAAGTTTCATGTATTAATTCAACATTACTTTATCATAGAATAAATTATTATGTTTTATGAATCCATGTTTTATGATCCCTGTGGCACACTTATGCATGAAATGAAATGTTTATGTAGGGTGCGCCCTTATAGCGCTCCAATGCATTGGGTAAAGTAAAGTATAATGATACGTCATGTGCAATGAGTGGTGAATCATGTTAATTCATGTGAAATGAGAGTTTACTCATGCTTCTTGTGCAATAAGTATTTTCTCATGCTCCACGTGTAATGAGCCTTGGCTCATGCTAATTCCATGTTAAGTGTTGTTGCCACATTTCCATGTTATGATTATCATGAATTATCATTCCTTTATGTTCATGTTTCTCTTGTTATCTATTGATATGCCTAATGTCTAACATTTTTTGTACTCTTCATGTTATTCCATGTGTATTCCCTTACTGGGCTTTATAGCTCACCTTTTTCCTATGCATGTCCTAAGGTTATCCCATGCAATGCTAATTACAAGGAATGTAGTGGTCATGTAAAGGATGTTTTCAATAAAGATGTAGTATTTCATGTTTTAAGTATTTATTTAATGATCCTAATCCCCAAAGACACTAAACCTCTCGATCGTCTTTGTTGTATCAAGTGATGTTTTATGTAATAAATCATGTTTAAGTTGTAATAAAAAGCCGGGTTGTCATAAGTTTCATTTTCCTTGTGATAGATGCTCAATCCATTACAATGAGACCTTTTTATTAAATCTATAATTTTTTATTAACAACTACCATTCTATGAAAAATATGGCCACTACCGAATTTAGCTACCTCACTTTCATGATCAACCTATATTCAACTAACATAAAATGAAATTCTAATTTTTATCTTTATCTTATTGAGTGATGAATGGAAATAGATTAATATTGGTGAGTTCAAATATAATCCACCAAATAATTTTTTTACAATTAATACTTAAAGATATAAAGAATAAGGTTGAATCATCGAAGTTCAATAAAAAATGATCGAGGAGAAAAGTTATAGATAATAATTTCATTAAAAAATTACATGGTTCATGAAATTTAATTCCTAAAGAAAAAATTGATAAATATCTTGGATGAAAATTCAAAATGATTAAAATGGGAGTGATATTATATAATTGTGGGATTTTAAAAATAATATATCATTAATAACAAATGGTGAATTAAAAAAGTGCCCCTATCTTGATGGGGAATCACTGTAGATTTACAATATACTTTCCCATGGATGTCATGGTTATATTAATCCTTTCTCATGATTTATCCAACAATTTTGTTATAGTTTTTTACAGTTCCTTAAATATAATTTTGATCCTAATTGACGTGAACTCTCTCTTCTATCAATATCACTGTAGATATCCATTTCTAATGATGGTGAAATAAAATAGGGAGAGGGTCGAAAATAAATATTTATAACCAACAAATAAATTTTGTTGGTATTACTAATTAACTAATTTAATTAATTTATTTACGTTTCTTATAGTCTATTCAGAAGTCCCAAAAAGTGAACTGAGTTTATAAATTACTTGGGGTATACCTACTACCCAAAAAATGAAAAATTTGTCATAATTTCCATATGACTCATTCTTTATGGGTCATTAAATACAAGCTCATCATATAAATGTTTATTTAAATAATAAATATTAAATGTACCATAAAATATAATATGTCTGTAAAATTAGTAAAACAAAATTTGGGAGTGAAAAAAATACCATCAAATCAGTAGAACTATTCAAAAACTTTATTCAGGTCATATCTAAGAGGAAATTTATAATGTTAAAAATAGTGAAATATTATATATTCGAACCTATGATATAATATAATCCACAATTAGAAAAAATATATTTATATACCCCACACAATAAGACTTACTATCATTTAGAAACAAACTATGCAAGTTTTGATTTAACTATTGCCCTTAATAAAATTTTTATTTTTTATGGGGGTAGGAATCATTGTAATTTTGATCCATTATATATAAATTAAAACATTTCTTTAGTGGATTCCCTAGACTGAAGTCCATTGTGCACTTATATCCCTATTATATTTATGTGATTTGATATATATATAACACCTTGATATTTTTTGATATATGTTTTTCAAACAAATTTATTTATTTCGATAATTAAAATTACATATAAAATTATTTTTGGATTTAATTAAATGAAAAACCATATTTTTATTTAATTACATCGAAAAATATGTTTATATCTCATTTTAGGAAACAAAAAGTGCCCCTTACAATACACACATTAATGATTTTATATTAAATTTGACATACTATCAAAATATTTTTTTTAATAAAATAGTTATCACCTCGAAGTTAAAGAGGAAGGTATGAATATGATTGTCTTAATTATTAAAATATATGGTGTACACATATATAAAAACTTAATAATTTGTTGACCAATTCAATAGAAATATAAATAAAAACTATTTGAAATTAGAGGAAATCATTTTTTGAAATTCTCTTTTATTTTTTAAAAAAATCATTTTTCCAAAACAAATTATTAGTTAACATTCGATTAATTATTTTAATGTAATATAAAATTATATAAAATTATATAAAAATTTTAACATTTATATTTTTTACAATACATTAATGATATGAAAACCAATTTTACCCTTAAAATTGTGAGTTTCTAAAAAAATGTTGTGTGGCTTTTGTGAACATATATTAAAAATAATTTATAACACCATTAGAAAATTTATTTTTCAAAATAATATTAATATTTGATATCTCAATATCGAAATTATATTGTAGTTAATTGTTTTAGAATTTAAGAGATGTGATTTTTTATGAATCCTAAAAAATAATGATTTTTTAAGTATATTTATTTCTTTTAAACATTTAAAAACATAAAAATTATTTTAATTTGGTTCTAAAAGTATAATTTGTTAAATAATTTACAATTAAATCCTGCATAGGTCATTATAAGCAATTTCAGGTTGATTCTTGATCATAAAACCTTTAAAACATATGATTAAATACCCTTTAGAAAACAAATTTTTCATCACATATGAAGTATTAATTTTAAGTTAAAAATTATAAAATTCTTTGTATGGAATTTTTAAAAATGGATTCTATATTTTTAATTATTATAATTTATATTTTATAATAACTTGAACTTATTTTTTTCAAAATAAAAAATAAACATGATAATAATTATGTATCGCTATAATAGTAAAAATGGTATATTGAGGGTTAATATAAAAAGATATGGTTTAAAAATAAATCATAGAATACCCCATAAAAATTTTATATTCCAATATATACCTTATCTATTCAATTATTGATAATGGATCATTTTCAAACCATTTGCAATGTGAAAAACATGAGTATAACATTTCCATTTCAAAACAGAGAAGTGAGCCTCTCGCCTCAATTATTAAATTCCTCCCCTTTTCAGAAGACTTGAAACATGAAAAACCATTTAATTTGGAATATAACTATAAAAATAATATTATTTATTGCCTCAGGTCATACTAGAATCCTTATTTTTGTTATAATCTAATCTATGAAGGATTTTGGTGAAAAAAATGTATTTTTGAAAATAAGATATAATATTTCAAAGTACACATATTATTTTGTATCATTCTCCACCTTCTTCAATATTCATAAAATATTATCTTCCATAAACTATGATATTATTATGTTAATGTAATAACCTAAATGATTCTCCTCAACCATCAACTGGGTTATTAAATTATCACTCATGTGTACGACAAACTTCCACCTCGTAAACTGATGTTATTAGTTTTCCATCATCATATATCATAGATTGAAATAATGATGGAATATATATATATATGTGTGTATGATATTATTAATTAATTAATCACGCTATTGTATATTCTTTATTAATTTTAATTCTTTGGGAATATGATAAAATTTTGTGTGTGTGTGTTATGGACCACCGCCTCATGATGTGACGTGGTTCGATCTTCACAAACACATTACATAGAAGTTAATATGGATAGTTTTATATAAACAACTTCATATATATGAAATAAAAAATAATTCTAGAAATTTAATATATTATTTCCCATTATTTTATTTTATTTGATTAGAAATTAGTAACAATGTTCGGGTGTATGAACAACTTACCGTATCCATGTGAATTGAATTTCATTATATATACCAAAATTTTATGGATTTCTTTAAAAAAATATGTAATTAATATATATTATACTCATATAATATTTAAAATTATGAATATAATGGAACTATGAACAAAGTAAGAGTCCCAGAAATACTAAATCGGAACACACATGAGAAACAAGTCATTTATTACTTGAAACATGACATTAACATTGAAATGTTGATAAATGGGGTATAAATGAGATAATAATAAAAATATATGTTAGGTTATATTTATGAATAAATAATTAATTTATTAAAAATTAAATTATATTTACTACAATTTTTTAAAATTTCTATGATAGAAGTCGAGAATTATGGAATGGGATTTCAAGTCTCCCTATTATTTCAATAATACATATGCATATTCATCACTCATTTATTTTGGGTGTTGTATATAATAACCCATTTAATTATAATTTCATGAATATCCTTCTCTCAATGATATCTAGTGTTTCATTTTATGATGTTATTTATTTTGGATAATGAATCAATATATAACATAAGGGATAACAGATTTCCTTTTCACTTTTATTTTCTATTAGACACATGCAGTATTCACTAAATGATTCATTTTTTGTTCATATACATCACAATAATGTATATTATTATTAATGTAATTAAAAATATGTTTAAATTCATATCAATTTCAGGATATCTATTTATTAGTGTTTACAGTTTCAATTTTAGTAATCATTTAAAGGATTTTTCTCTCAATTTTCCTCCATTGAGACATATGTCATATTATGCACAAATATTTTTCATCATTTATATATACATAAACATAGACATGTAATATTATGAATTATGTTATCTTAGTTATATTATAAGTTTAATATAACATTATTATTTCATGGGGATAGAGAGTTAAATTTACCAATGTGGTATCATTTTTATGTTGTATTCTTACCATTTTTTAGGACTACCCTTTATTATGCTTCTGAATATTAAATCGTGTGATATATCACTCAAGAAACAATATTATTTTATTCAACATTATTTATTTCTTGAGAACACATGATTTTACTTCATTTTCAAATCATTATATACTCAGTATTTTTAAATTTTGTTTTAAGAAAAACTATTTTATTTCACTCTACGGTAGAAAAATGTTTTTCTTCCTTATCTATTTTTCTAAAAATGTTTGAATATTTTTTAACATTCTCCACATGGTTTATTAAATAATTTTTTAACTAATTTTATATAAATAATTTTTTTAAATGTTATTTCATTATCATTCTCAAAAGAATAACAATGCATGTTTGGCTATTACTGAGAATGTGAATACAATATTTATTTTCTAATATATGTAAATAATTGTAAATTTCACCCATTATATTAAACTTATTATTTCAAATAATTATTTACATGTTTTAGTTTTATATTAATTGAAAATGATTTCAATAATATTAGATGTTTTTTTAGATTTAAAAAGTGATTTTGAAAATAGATAGGATATTTTCCCCAATAATTGTAATAATTCATTGTTAAATATTCATTTATAGGATATTATCTTTTAGTTTCAATTAAAATTATTTTGATATTGTTTTTTGTTTTAATATTAGTTTTCAAAAGTGAAAGGGATATTATCATCAATAAATATTACATGTTACCATTCAAAATTATTTTCCTTCTATGTTGAAACCCTTAAATGTCACATATTCTTTACTAGGGATATGTTACTAGGAAACCAATAATATTATTTCTATTGGTGGACTATGATTATGATGGAAATATACTTTTTAATCCTATTTATCTTCCATAGTTGTCACCATAATAAAAATACATATCAAACCCATCCCACATCAATGTGTTATACCATGATAAAATTCATATGTAATATACTTAGTTTTCCACATGATCTTCTAGGATAGAATACTTATGAAAGCTATTTATTTTTTAATGTATAATGTTATGATTAAATTATTTTTTAACATCTTTTTTTAGGTTATAATATGATAAATTTTTTATGAAACCCCTTAATTTTCATGGGTTCTGATATGATGAATGTTTTATAATCTTACAGATCACGTATATATAATTTTCTTCATGTAATGGATAATACCTATATCTGATACCAATTAATTATGTAATGATTGATATCTTTGGAGATAAACATAGATTGAATAACAAGAGAACCAATTTTAGTAAGGGACTTTATCAAAAATGTAAATAATAAGAGTGATTCATTACTACTATGGCTGCTTAAGGAGAGAACCCATTCTAGTATGATAGTCATAGAAACTATCCTTTACTTATATGGAAATGATTTTATATTCTTACATGTATATAAAATATTTATATCTTATTCCAATTTTATATTGTCAAAGAACATGATCTATGATTACATTATGATTCGTGTCTTATAAACTACCAATAATTATTAAATGGCACAAAATTTGAATCTTTTATATTTGGTGTACATTTTAAATATTTTTTCTCATCCTCTTAAAGCCTTATGCTAACATTATGTTCAAGTGTTTCACATTTTTACCCTTAATGAGCATCTCATATCACCCTTTCTAATTGTTCAATAAAAACCCTATATGGAATGTTTTTAACTATATTATATATTTATGGAAAATATTAGAGGAAATATTTATAGTAAAACAGGAAAATAATTCCAAAATAATAATATTTTTGACCTTTTATCCAATGAAAATAATCTATTTTGATCCTTAGGTGTGCGTCTGAGTAATTTTATGCATATTTTTGTCAATTGCTTTAATATTTATATTTTAGATGTTCGAGTTTTTATAGTTGTTATCAGTGCATTAGTCTATGAAAAATATGGATAATAGGTTATGAAAACATTATTGAGATCCTAAGGTATATTTATAAGTATATTTCACAACATACATCTAAGGATATTTATAATGATGTGTTACTTTACATGATATTAGACTAGATTTTTAATAAAGTATAGAGAGAGTGGTTTCCATGAAATAACATCCTTTTCTTGATACTAAAAGTTTATGTTTAACTAGAGTAGAGGCATATATGAGTAATAACTCTAAGAAGTGAAAAAAATTTGTATTTATTTTCATCTACTTCATGAAAATGGGCCTTTTTAAACACCTGCATTACGACTCTCATGGATATTTTTTGGGAATTCAGTAATTATTTACAAACCCTCATGAATGATTTAAATAATTACATCTAATATAATGGATTAAACAAATGGTGTTATGAATTTTAAAATCATGTGTCATTATTTAGACATCCTATAAGTTATTTTTCATGATTATTTCGTTTCCCATGGGTAATATTGTTACTCACAATATGATCTTTGTCTTTTGTGAGTATAAGAAACTAGAAAAATCCAGATTAACATTGAATTAGTTAGATAATGTGTTTACGATAAAAAATGTTATTATAATTGGACTGATGGATATTATTAAAATTCCAAACTAATTATTATGATAAATGATTAAAAATAGACATAATATCAAACTCTCAAGCTCACTAAATAAGAAAATTGTATAGATCATTGTGAGTTGGGGTGGTGGAGACCCTAGAGGAAAGAAGACATTATTTCTTATTTGTTGAGAATGTGGGAAGAAGAACCAAATAGAATGTCTAAGAAGAATTGGAATATGTTTCATGAGTGGAACGAACAAACAAAAATCATTTAATTTTCATGAAAAAATGAAATATTCTATTAATTAAATTGATGATAATAATGGTCACCTTAAATTATCAAAAAAATGTGGTAGTTTATAAATAGGGTATGTACAAAAATTATGAAGCTTGTTCAACTTAATGGAATTATCATCAAGAGAATCATAAATGGGGTATGTGTAATGGTTATAATGTTGATCATTATGATACCACAAGGGACATATGAAAGGTTTGGGATACATTAATATTATTTTTTATGTTAAATGTATGAATCGTGGATTAATTTAGGATAATGAATATTATATAATGATTCATGAATCATATAGTATGAAAAAGGTATTGATTAATAACTTGTTGAATCCTTTTAAATGGTTTAAAAATGTAATGGTATTATTGAAGTGTCCTTCTATTTAAATTCATGAATTAAGTATTATTAATCATGAAATATATAATGATTCTTCTATATATGTTTTTATCAAGAATATTCTATAATATGTTTATCGGTATTGATGACAATGAAGATTAATTTATTAGAAACGTGATTTCTTATGGAGAACACATGATTAATGGAAGATGAAAATTTATATGTTCTGGATGTTGAGATAATTATATTAGGATAATGTTGTTGGAAATGAATAATATAAATTGAATTGTATTAATGACCTTGAAACTGATTATGGTTTTGTAGAAAACGTTTTATATGTAATCATTTATAGAGTTTATAGAATTATTTTATTTATGGAATATATTAAAAAATATTCAGTTTCGTTCACGGAACAAAAAAGGAATGTTTTATTAATAAGGATTTAGGCTAATTAAATATGTTATCACCTTTTAAGAAAATACCTAATCAATATATTCTCATATTTGTGATGTGACAATAATTGATAACTAATATTTTATTGTTGAGTAAAGAGAATTTGATTTTTTTTGATATTTAGTTACCATATTTATAAATTTTTGGATTTCATTTTTGGAAAAACATGGAGTATAGTTATGGTTATCTATTAATTAAACTGATTATGTTGAACATTGGATGTTATTCGATAACCTATGCTAACAATTATTTTTTCGATAATTAACAGTTAAATAAGGATTATCATATCCTTATTTTATTGAACTTATGATCCAATTGTGCTTCCAGAATAACTAATATCTCATATTAATTATTTAATGTATGAGTTGATGTGGAAACTGATAGAATCCTGACGAAAGGATAATATTGTGATCATAAAATGGAATGAAATAAATAATGAATATACTTTCATAAAGATTAACATACTTTTGGAAAAACGTTCTATAAATTTAACGTTATACATTTAACTTCATTTATAGTATGTGAATGGTATTTTTTTAAATCCTAGATTTTTGGAATTTTATTGACTAAAATTATTTTAACCATCATTTTCATCACTGTATATAAATATGTGGGTGTTAGTTTCTTCTTTTTTAGTAATTTTTTTGTTTCCTACATATGTTCTCATATTTTGAGACCAAGATTATGTTACTACAGATGAAAGTAACACAACCATTTTCCACTGGTCAATAAGTTGTTTAATGATTAATTTCTTCAATGTGGGTTTCAAGAAAATGTATTTTCAAATGTTAAACCCTTTTTGCTGATAAAAAGTATAAATTATGAGGAAACAATTTATTTATGTGTTAGAATGTAACACCCCTATATTTTGTGAGTTTTTTCCCAATATAATTTTTTATTTTTTGAAATGTTGATATTCAAGTGATAATGAATTTATCATTCATATGAACATGAATCGATTTTAACTTGTTCAACAAAAAACAAAAAGTATAGAATTCAATGCATGAAATACTGACTATATCTTTCGATACATTCAACATAATGTTTCAATGAATTGTGAACATATATTAAAATGTTTTTATACAGTATGATAGTTATCACATATCCATTATAATGGTGGGTATGGATGGGAGTTTCTAAATTATAAGAATATATAGTCTACATACATTTATACAATGAATTATTTGGTGACCAATTTATTTGAAATGAAAATAAAAACGAATTGATAAAAAAGGAAATCTTATTTTAAAAATCAACTTTTTTTTTCAGAAAAACGAGTTTTAACTAAATAAATTATAAAAATAACATTATTTGAATGAATTTAATGATATTTATTTAATTAATATATTCAATAAATATTTTACCATACGTATTATATATTTTATAGTAAAACTATATTAATAAAACAAATTTTAAAAATAAAAACTATATTTTTATAAACAGTATTTTCCATTTTAATAAATTATATTAAAATTATATTTTTTGGCTTCTTAAAATTTAACTGAAACAATAAACTTCATTTTTGATATAATCCTATGAAAATTTTCTCTATTTGATTTTTCATATTTATTTGAAAATTAGAATTTTGGAAGAATAATGAAAAATTTAGAATTAAATTAAGAATTTAAATTTCATTAAACAAAATATAAATTATATAAATTATATTAATATGGATTTAAGAGATAAATTTGTTAAATAATATATCATTTATTTCAATTTAGGTCATTTGAACAAATTTAAAAATTAATTTTTATGGAAAATCACTTTAATAATTTTATTATTTTTTCTTTGAAAATCATATTTTTCATCACTTCCTAATGGATAATTTCAAATTAAAATTTTCCACAGAAATGAATATTAATTTAAAAAATAGATTAAATATTTTTAATAAATATCATTTATTTTATCTAATAAGTTCAATTTAATTTTCTTAACATAATGAATATTAAAAATAGTAATAATTATTTATGAGGGTTAGTAAAAAAATATATTTGTATTAAAATAAAATGATAAGGGATCGAGATCACCAGAAACATATTAAACAACCATTGGATAGTGGTATTTAAAAATTACAATTTTTTTCATTAATAATGGCCATTTTCTATATTTTCAGAATGATAAAAACACCAGTACACCATTTTTCTTTTAAAAAATTATTAGTGTGCAACCCACCACACTTATTAAAGGCTACCCCCTAAACTCTCAAATTCAGACATCCAAAACCCAATAGTATAGAATTTAGATATGAATAAAAACATACATACTCCCCTAATATCATTATATATTTCCAATCAGGTTCATGAAGACATTTTTATAAGCGATTATGTGCAAACAAAGAGAATTTTTCCTTATAACAGGTAAAATAACTAATCGGGGATTTTATTTTGTCTCTTCCAATACCTCCGTAAATTATTATTAAAAAATGTTAATATAATAGTAAAATATATTACATTTAATGAAATTTTATTTTTTTAATGGAATAACCAAAATCCTTCTCATCTTAAATCAAATGTGTTATGAAATCGTCATTCTTGTTTATGAATGATTATTGCCTTTGGAATTAGTGTTACTAATTTTTCATCACCACCGGTCCATGATGGATATAATGATGAATATATTATTTTTTAAAAAGGTTAATAGTGTGTAAATATAAAATAATACATAGTATCATATATATAAATATGATTTTATCATACAATTATAATAATATTATATTTATAATAGATGATTTTTTAATGTGTATGAAGGAAGGCGATAGTTCTGATAAGGGTATTAGTATGTCACTCGTATATATTAGACAAATTTCAATTCACTGCATACTTTTTTTTGTAAATATAACTCCCATTAATTTCATATATGATGGTTGTTTTTGAAATATAGCGACATATATATGAGTTTTATTATCTATCTTTTATAGGTATTATGGTTTCAATGTTACCATTACAGTAAGGGATTTTTTTTCGATTTTCCTTCTTTCAGAAAAATGTTATATTTTGAACCAATAAACGTTTATAAGCCCAATATACAATCCTTTTAACATGTAATTTTATGATTTTATATATTATGATGATATTATATGATTAATTTAACAATATTCTTTCATTGATCTTATGATTTAATGTCACCAAAGGGGTAACAATTTTAGGTTATAGTCTAATTGTTTTTAGTGATTACTAATAACGATTTCACTAATATAATGATTAATTGTTATGGATTTTATTGATGATCTATATTTTAATTGAAAATAGCCACGTGTTGATGATAATTTGTGATGTAATGTCCTTATCATCACAAAGAATCATTTGTTTTCTAATATTTGTGTAGGGGAGTTTATCTCATCTCAAATACCATTAGCACACAATTGCGCCAAAAAATGGGTACCATTATTTTCTATGAAAATATGTTCCCATTATTGAATATTATTTGATATAATGGTTATTTGTTATAGGAATGTGCATCCAATCAGAAGAAATATATCGACATATTACTATTTGTGATGGGTCTGATCATAAATATCTCTTATACTTCATCCACCTTCATTATTCGTGTGTACTATTTTCAAAGCATTTTGTCACAAATAACACTATTTTCAACAAGATTCTCCTAAAAAAACAACCAATAACTACTAATCTATACTATAAATAAGACCCCCATCCAATTTTTTTCCAAATCTCTTATCATGTTCATTATACTCCTCCTCCCTCATAAATTTTTCCTTTACATTTTTTAATTTATATGAGGTTGTAATACATTAAAAATAACAGCATTGTTATAATTATAATAATGCATTAATTTTGAGACACTTAATTATTTATTAAATCGGTACTTTATTTCTTTTTATATATTATAAATAAGTTATATTAATTATTATTAATATGTTCTAATATCCAGTTTTTTTAGATACAAGTAATTAGTTAAACATAGATTTATTTAGTTAAAATTGTTAGTAAATAATTATATTTTATAATATTTAAATATAATTTATAAATAATCATTAAAATTAAATTAAAAAAGGTAATAATTAATAGATATTTGCAATAATTAATAATAATTGACAATAAGTAGTATAAATTAATAGTCATTAGTAATTTTTTTAATTAATAGTAGTATTTACCAATTAAGAATAAATATATATAATTTTGAGGTAATTAATAATAATTAGCTATAAATCATTATAATCAATAAAAATAATCATTAGTGTATAAAACATATTGACAATTAATAAAAATAAATAGTACATATTAAAAATTAGATGTAATTAATAATAAATAGTTATAATTAGATGTAATTATTTAAAATTGGCTATAATTTAAAAATATTAGATGAAATTAGTAAATATTAGCAGTACTTAGTAAAACATATTGTTAATTAGAAAAAATTGTTATCAATTAGTAAAAATTATCCATAATAAGTAAACAATATTGGTAATAATTATAAATAAGTGGTAATTAGTTATAAATAGGGGAAAATATAAAAATTAAAAGAAATTTAAAATAAAAAATATAGTTAGTTAGTGATAACTAAAAATATTACCGGTAATTTGTGAAATTTCACATTAATTAGCTTTAATTATTAAAATCTAGTGGTAATAATAATTATTTAATAAAAAATTATCAGTAATTAGTTAAAATTAATTAAAATTTTCTATAATTAGAAAATATTATTAGCGATCAGTAAACTTTTGTGGAAATTAATAAAAAAATAGATTTAATTAGTGAACATACTGATAATAATTAACAATGAGAACGAACATGTATAAATCAAAAATTATAAAAAATTATTCAAATTATGTTTAATTAACCAAAATATTCTACAATTATACATAATTAGTAATAGATGGTCGACCAGAGTGCATAAAGTAGGAATGCAGTGAATTGGATAAAATTTATTACATTGTGAAACAATTTTGGTTCAACTATGTTTAGACCATTTGGAGGATTGAAATTCATTTGTAAACCTTTAAGTGGTGGAATAAAAAAATGTGAGTGATTACAATGATATCCTAAGTGATTTATTCCATTTTATGGTCCAATCTATTTTTATGGGACAATAGTTTGTCACATGTAATCATATCATGAATGATCAATTTTGAATAAAACATTATTTTCTCATGATGAATAATTTTACCAAAAGAAAAAATATATACTAAGAGTTTCATTGTTATCAACCATATCTATTTACTATGCCTTAACTAATAGGGATATTCAAGAATGTCTCATCTCCAGTCGGTCTGAAACTATGGGTTCTAAAATCTATTCGCTATTCCATTGCCTCTATTACCACTACTCTATGCCTCCCTCGATTGATACCTGGATAAGAGGGGATGATGGTGGGGATAATGATAAATATTTTTAATAAAAATTCATTTAAACCATCTTTAGGATTAGTAGTCATGTGTAAACCTACATGTTTACCCATGACTGCTCTACACAAAATGCTCTAAAATGGGGATAATTAGAATTCATCCACTCCTTCATTATTGTTATCCCCTCTAGTCACATCTTCCCTTATTCTCATGGTTTATATATATATATATATATTACATAATTATAATAAGTTTTAATTTTAAAAATATTGTTCAAATTAGAAAAACATTGTACTGACATCATGATTTATAAATGATTTAAGGAAATTATACAAAATTAGAGATAATTGAATGTAAATGATAATATTTACAAGTAATCTGTAATTTTTGGATATTCTAATTTTCATTTGATTATATCTTCATTATATCTGACTAATCACATGAAGTATTTTTTATTAATTTTTAATAAAAATATATAATAAAAATGTAGAAAATTTTCTTGATTACAACATCCCAATTGGATAAATAATCATTGGAATCAAAATAGTTCTATTATAAATAATTTATATATAGTAGATGTTGAATATTTTTTATTGATTCAATCATTATACCAAGAAATAATTTAATAAGGTATATTTTAATGTGCATGTAAGAATGATGATCTGAGGATAGATGAAAGATTGGACACTTATGGGGGTTATGTACTATGTTTTGTTTATCGAGAAGATTTTGATTTTCGTATCAATAGTGTTGTCATATTTATAGACACAATATTAATAAATTGGTTCAAGATTCATCATGGATTCAAATAGTTTTATATTATTTTAATGGTATTTTTTCAACAAATAGAAACATAGAAGAATATTTATTTTAATTTATCAGTTACATCTATATCAATTTAAACTGATAATAATGTTTCTTGGGATTCATTATATACTAGTTTCAATATAATAATAGTTGAAATGGTTACGAAATTTATGGATATTAAATTAGATAATTTAATTTCATATAATAGTTTTGATAAGATATTTTCTTTGGTTGTACAACTATTTTCTGATATAAATCCGATTCCTATAAATGTATATTAATAAATAGGTTCATTCATAATTTGGCTGTTTATTATCAAATGATTATTACATATTCAAATGATTATATCCAATATTATGGTTAAAATGAGTGGTTAGTTTTCTATCCAACCTATGGAAAATAGATGTAAAATTTTTATAATCAACGGACGTCTACATTGGTTCCCATTAAATAATTTAGGAATTATCCACATACACCTTAATTATGGGAGTTATTTATGACTTAGAAAAAAACATCATTTATTTGATATAATATATCCAATATTTCCACTAGAAAAAGAAAAAATGATCTCTATTTTAGTGATTCATGGAAATAAATTTACTTGGAACACCTATATTTTTATTTTGAAGATCATAAAATATGATTAGGTCTTTTTAATGATGGTTTCTATCTATTTGGTTTAAACCATAGTTAGTATTTTTATTTGATCATCATTATAACACCATAAAACATACCTAAATGGATGTTGATTAATGCGACAAATATATATTTAACATTATTAATTCCAGAAAATACAGAATACAATATTTATTTTCATTGAAGTCATTAATCGGTGAGTTAAAATTAATAAGGTTTAATTGTCTTAGTAAATATTATGTGGTTATGAAATAGACTTCCTAATAAAATATGAATAAATGTGTGAAATTAATGAATTCATAGAATATGGAATATAATATAACTTGATTAAAAATTATCATTATTAATATCAATAATATATGTGTGTCAATAATGTTTCCATGCTCATCAATGGAAGAAAAACTTGTTTGTTTACTATCACTATATATATTATTCTTCTAATCATTCTTTACAAAAGAAAAATAAGTAATTTTATAAAATTTACATTTCAAAGTGATGGACCTCAACCAATGATATCTTATATTGATTTAAAATTAATTTTCTATTTATTGCCTCCCATTATAATTGGACTATTATAAACTAACAAAAAATGAATTTCCTTTGAAAAGATCACAATAGGATACAACTGTGTATTTTTTGGGATCTGTCATATCAGTCTAATTTGTTGGAGCATCAAATGATAAATGTCATAAATTTTAAGTAGAACATGTTTGTTAATATATTTTATATTGTTTTGGAAATACACTTTAAGACCATATATTGGGTGAAGGCATGATTTGATCATGAAAAAATTAAATCTGACCAAAACATGAGTTGATTAAAAAAGACATATCACATATATTAATTAATTATAAATAATATTATATTATTTCCTAAATTAAATATTTTATTAATTTTTTAGTGGAGTTCACATTTCTGCCTATTGGATAGTTTGGATTCCTATTGGGATATATTTTTTAAGGCATATTATTAGATTAAAAATAATTATTATCATGTTATAATGAAAATTTATAAATAAATTTGATTTAGAGGTTTTCTTATTATTATATTTGGGACAAGATAATAGAAATTTCATATTTTTTCCTAGACATTTCTGTAGTGACAAATGGCTTTGATGAACATAGTAGACTACAAGAACTAGTTGGTATTATTTAATATAAAAAATAAATTGGAAATGAATTTTAATTCAATGGAACATTTAATTTTAAATTTAGTGAATGATGGAAATTTTGGGTGGTTAATTATATATTTTATGTAATTACCTATAGAAGAGATGAATGAATAAATTGAATTAATGTCATTTTAAATCAAGAGTTGAATTTTCAATTGAAAAGATTAGTTTTAGGAAAAAAATTTCTATTCTCTAATTAATTCCAATAGGAATATCCATTGAAAAATAACTGAATGGTCAATAATTAAGGATATTTTGAGGATAAAATTTATATTTAAATATAAATATTTAATTATAATGAAATCGTATTTTATAGATTTCATATTATATAGATTTCAGAAGATAAACTCCATATGGACCATAATTATGTTTCACACAACTATGCGCAAGTGACGTGATACAAGGACTGATACTATCAACTATTAATTAATTCATTTTAAATTTAATGTACTATTATTTTATTTTTAAATTATATGATGATCAGATAAAAAACATTTCCAAAAATTACACCAATTACTCTTGGAGCATGTAATAAAAAAAGATTTATAATGGTTCCCATAAAGGTAATGTAAGTTGTTTTTAGTTTAACATATGAAATAAATTAAATAAATGTATATTCGTATTGTTTTAAATTTTTTTGTTATGAAAAAATTCTATGAAAATTGATACTCGATTTTATGTATTGGATAACCCACCATCCAAAATGCTTGAATCTTATAGTGAATATGTGGTGAATGATTTTATATTTCTTACATGTGTATGTCACGAATCAAAATAATTGAAAAGTTCTATTTTCATGAGAGGGAATAATCATTGAGAATATTATGTTGACTATTATGGAAGTCTAGTTTATATAATAAAACTTTTTTCTATGAATGAATTGTGTAGAGATCTTTAAATTCTATTGTTTTGATAGTAATATAGGATAAAATATTCATCATTACTAGGTCATTTTTGTAATTAAATATATTATCCTTGTTTTAGAAAATAAACCATTTGATCATGAAACAATAACGTAAAAATTATTATGAAAATTTTAATATTCCTAAATGAGTGTTAATATATTAATGAAGCATTGAAAAAATGAAATGTCATATCACTAAATTTATGAAAAATGAATGAGGTCTTAAAAAAGTTCAACTTATAAAAAATTGTAAACATACCACTCCAAATACATATTTTCAATGAGGATACATAAATTTCAATTATGAATTAACATATTTATAAATTTATGGTGACGATGACGATGAATATGTTTCTGATGAATTTGAAAAAAAAATATAATGAAGTTGTAGATATTGTTGAAATTGATGATGTTGTTAGGGAAGATGAAGATACTAACATTTTTATATATGAAGACGTGTATGAGGATGAAAAATGTAATAAATATGTTTTCTTTATTTCTATTATTAATATATAAAAATATATAATACTCATTTTAATTTATTTTATAAGAACATATATTTCATGTTTCCGAAGAATGATGGAATGTCGGAATTTATGTATCATATCCTTGAGTAGGCTACTTTTCATGTTGATGATCATTATGATTCATAATATTAAACTCAATTAATTTAGTATTTCATTAATAGATCAAAGGTTTTATGGTCTTCGAATATTAATTAATTTTCAAACTGAATGATGAGATTTGTCCAAATATTGATTTAGATCGACCCATGAGGTGTCCTATGTAGTTTTGTATCTTGGTTTATTTCATTAATTATTATCAATTTTCAATAATTTTTTATGTTCTAATTTATTGATTAATTTTGATGATTTCCCCTAGTTTTTCACATATTTATTCTTTATTGGGTTGTGATACTCTGTGGAATTATTTTTTATGAGCATGGGTGATGTTTGAATTTATTCTCATTTACTTCAAGAACAATGTGATTGATTATTAAATGGTATATAAACAAATAAATTTTATTTTGAATTTTATTTAATTACTAACATTATATTATTAATATTTCTATGGTTTCTGATATACTAATTTTGATATCATGAGGACCTCAATCTGGGAGGCCTGGGGGCCTTTTTATTGAACATTTTTCATCAGATTTTGAACAATATTAGAATGAGGTATATGAAGAATGCATGAACCATTTTTTATTATCATTTATACAACAATCATCAAACTGATTACATAACCTACCATTTTTGGGATGGAATCTTATCATAATATATGGAATTTATATTTTAGTGTTGATCACCATTAGGTTGGTACAATAGGGGAAGAAAAAGGTCATACATAATGCTATAAGTCATACATTCATTTTTCAACGATAAAAAATGTTTTTTATTTTATAATATAAGTTATTTAACACTATATATATAAAATATGTTTTATTTTTTTGTTGGATGAAGATCATCTCTATATCCTATGCTTTGATAAAAATAAAAAATCTAAACAAATCATGTCACTAGAGAGATTAATATTCATCACTAGTTTTGTATTGTAGTTTGTACGATTTTTTGAGTTTTAAAAATAAATTAAAAAATATTTTAGCTATATTAATATTAAATTAAGATTGAATGATTAATTTGAAGTAATAAAATCTCACAAAAATAACAATTTTTAGGCCATCACTAAGAGTTAGAACACCGGTTGTTTTTTGATTTGATTACATATCATGTGTGTAGGCTAGTCAGTATACTTTTGAGAAATGATGATTTTTTTGTAGTGGTTATCAATTTATGGATTGATGTATTTATTGTACTGTTGTGTGTTAACCATCCAACTTGAAGGGAACTTTTTGAGAGTCATAGTCATTGGTTGTAAAGTACAAGGAGGAACTATAAGCCTATAATGAGGTTTTGGAGACCCTACTTGGGAGTAGGAAGTGACTTATTGACCATAATACCAGAAAAAATATTAAATTATTCCTTAGAAGGTGTGGAAACGCGAGAAAATGATGGAGTACATGTGAAATATTGAATAGATTAAAGGGATGATATTAGGTGAACCACCCCTTCTAGATGACCCTCCTCCTTCATAGTGATTTATTTTTTTGAAAAAGTTATTATGATATGCATTCAAAGAAAATAATATTTTAAATATTTTTATTAATTAATATTTCAAGAGTTTTATATATTTCATACATTAAATTAATTTTATATTTTTAAAATTATCTGTTATCAGTAAAAAATCCCATCATAAATTGTTAAGCTGATATAATAGGTGAACCATTTAATAATACAATAATTATCTATTAAAAAATATAGAATGGAAAATAAAAATAAAAAATCTTTTTCCAAATTTTTTTTGTCTATGAGAGATTTCTAATGATATCATATTGATAATGAATTTTTTCGAATGGATCCCCTCACAAATAGACTATTCTAAATATGTTGTATTCATGTAGTGTCTTTTTATTAAAAAAATTAAATGATTTATCTCTCAAGAAACTCATGTCTTTTCTTCTCTTTTATTTATTTATATAAAATTCATGTTATCCATTCATTTTCCAACAAATATGTACTCAATAGTTAATAAAAAGTAATACTAATATTATTAATTTCTCACTTCGATGAAAAAACATTTTCTGCCATTTCCAAATTTTTTAAAAATTATATCACAAAATGTTTTAACTTTATCAAAAGAGTTTATTAAAGATATTTTGACATAGGTTACACTTTGAGAAATTGTTTTAAAATTAATCATATTCTTTTTAAAAATTCATGATTTTCATTTACTAATATTTTTAAATGAATATTTTTTCACATAACTGGTATAAATTGTAATTTTTTCCATCATGACAAACTCATTGTTTAAAGTGTCCCATTTATGTTTCAATGTTTTTTTTCAATGAAAAATATTTCATTTTATTGGGAATTTATTTTCTAAATAAGTGATTTTCAAAATTTATAGGGTATTTTTATCAGAAAATATTTTAAAGAATATTTTAAGTATCCTTTCTTTTTTTACATGTATAATTTAAAATTATTGGATCTATAACTTGTGATATGATTTGAAATGAATTTTTTCAAAGTGGAAATAATAATTTCAACATGCATATTTTCCATGTGATATTTCAAAATCATTTTCCATCTATGATGAAATTATTTAATGTTAATTATAATTTACTTGGGATATGATCTGATGCTTCCTTTCTAATTATTTATTTAAATGGTTTGCCTTTATGATTAAAATATACTTATGAAACAAGTTTCTCTTTAATGGGGTTGACTATGATAAAATTATGATTAATCATATATCTATTCTATAGAATATAACATTAAAACATTTTTATTAAACTATCTAATTTACACAAGGGTTATGATTTGATGAAATTTTTATAAAACCTGCTTCATTATCCATGTGTTATGCTAGGACAAAATAATTATGAAACATGATTATTTTTAATAGCTTAATCTAAGATGAAATGTTTATAAAATCCAATTAATTTTATGGGTTTTAATATGTTTAATTTTCAATGTTCTTATGAAACATTTATATATAATTTTCACTTTGTTTAGTGTACGACATATATCCCCTTCTATTACATTTTGTAAACACTGATATCTGATGAAATAAATATGTATGGAATGAAAAATGAACCTAGTTCATTATGGGTATTTTTCACAATGATAATGTTGGGAGAGAAACTTTACTTCAATGATGATTTTGGTAGTAAACTAATTCCACCATTATATGCATGGAAATAAGGATTGACTACTATGTAAAAATTATCTAGTCTTTTTTGTATAATACAATTTCGTGTCTTATGCCAAGGATCATTTTCATAGAACATGTTCTGTGATTCCATTTTGATTAATTTTTTCTGAAATTCAAATATTTTTTACAATGACACATTATATAATCATTTATTATATAGGGAATGGTTTTAATATGTTTTTATCATATTCTCATTCCTTTATTCTCATGTTATGTTTTTTTATTTCCCATATTTACCCCTAACGAGCTTCTGAAAAAACCCTTTCTTATGATTCCCTTCCAAGGTTTGGGATAAAGGATCAATGTGTGTAATTTTTACATACAGTATAAAATGGTATTTTCATTATGGGATATATTGAATATATTTTACTATATAAGTTGATTGTGTACCCAATATATAAATGAACTAAAACATTTTTAACCACCTAAATGTGTTTTTGTAAGGTTACAATTATTGATCTTAAAGATGTAATATCACTTTATTAGATGATAGGGTTTTTATAATATTAATTTTTTTTTCTACAAAATAGTGTTGATATATTTTTATCTTCTATTAACATTGTAATTTCCATAGATTATATTTTTAATCATAAAACTATAAAATATCTGGTCTATAATGAGTACTATATTATAATTTAATAGTACTCATAAATATAACTCATATGGTATAGATACCTCATAATGAAAGGACAAAAAATTTTCTTATTGATTAGGTGATGAGGGATCATAATATTTATGACATCATTTTATAAAGGTCAAACTTTATGAGCTCAAGTATACAAGGAAATTAGAACAGACCCACCAATAGGGGCACCATAAGTTTCTAGTTTTATTGTTTGACCATATGTATGAAAATATATACTATTCTCAAGAAAAGTTATTTTTATTAGTGTTGACCATTAAATCTTTTACTTCATCCTAAAGATAAAATATGTGATCTTGATTTTTTCGTGAGGTTTCTTGTGTTGGGTTAATCTTATATAGTATGACATTAGTTGAATGATAAAAATATAATTCATTACATCTGAGTTGAGGAAGATATTTTTTCATGGGCCCATGTCTACCAGGATGATAGTACTTTCATTAAATCATTTTAAATAGTATAATAATACATGTACATTCATTAAAGTTGAAAAATATATAAATCATCAAATGGATGATGACACAATTGTTTACCAAACATTGCGAGACATTGTGAGACAAAGAGATAATATTATATTGAATGTGTATTATGAGGTAGTAATAACAATGACATTACTTAATTAATTAGGGGACATGATGTGTTTCAAAAATCACCACCTTTAATATGAGTTTGACTCATAGTAATCGAGATAAGGACCTAGAAGTCCACACACTATGTGTTTCTACAAGTTCCACCTATAACTAAGAACATGAATATGATGTGGTTGTACCTATTTGTTGTCATTTTTAATTTTTGAGTGTGATCGATCACAATTAATATAACATTATTATATAATTCATCTTTAGAATATAAATTATTGATTATATTTATTAATGTATTCACAAGTTTTTCGATCATAAAAGTTAATTTGAGAAAATATAATTTTTTAAACAAACATATGATATTCAATGTTCATTGAATTATATGGAGAGGTTATAGACTGAAGTAATGGTCATGATTTTATCACATAACATGTTTAATTGATACAGTGAGTGGAAATTATTTTTTGATATTTTTGAAATGTTTAAATTATCATATGTGTTCACAAGGATCTAAAGTAATGGTAAATAAATTCTAGGGAAAAATGTGCAATTTTAGAAAGAAGTAAATATGTATAAAAAACATTTTATTTCCTTGAATAGTAAGATACAACATTTTGACAAATTTAATGAGATATGGTATTATCTCATCTCATCACAGTATCATATAGATGGATTATGATTGAAGAATAAGGTTGGATTTGTCCCATTATCTTGGTTGATCTTATATTCCTTTCAAAATTGATGGGACCTCATAAATATCTTCAATTTTCAATGATTTCACCCAATAATCATAGAACAATGATCTAGGAGTTTTGGTGGACATGTGTATGTTCTAAATAATGCCTAGATTATCACTATTGGGCCACAACACACCAAAGTTGAGTGAATCAAATCTGTGCATTAAAATTAAAAAGGCGCCATTTATGACCACATTTAGATTAATTTTTTTACTTAAATTTAATTTAATTTTATCTATTGTTAAATCATAGAAATAGTTTTTTTTTGATTTACGAAATTAAATAAGATTGTGAACCCGAAATTTTAATTTATGTATTTTTAGGCTTCTGTCATGCCATGGATTCTGTCATTTGGTATCGGGGTGATGGAGAAACTATTTATGATATAAACAAAAAAAATTTACTATATTTTTTATGATTCAGAAGGAGGGTTTTAGTATATTCCTAACGCAACATATGATGGGTTGATCCAAGTTTCTATTACCAAGATATTAATGAATGAGGACCTTTAGGTTTTGTATATGCATTATTGAAAATTAAATTTTAAATTAATTTTTTTCTATAATGGATACCATTATGATGGACTTTAAGTGGGGGAATTACACAAGTGTAATTCTTGTTGACTATAGATATCAAAAGCATGTTGAGTTAGTCTTTTTTATTGGTGACCTAATGTTTCAACCTCACTTATTATCAATCAATAAATAAAAATTATATTGTAAATTATCTTAAGATAAGGATATGTTTTAATATCAAAATACCAATTATAGGAATTAATGTTCATCCCCCATCAATACAGTTGATGATGACACTATGTCCCCTCCCATTTATGGGGAGGGTGATCTATTTGAGTTATATATAAATGTTATAACATTAATATTATAATATATATTATAAAATTAATAATATTATATATGTGAATATATATTTTTAATATATATACTATTTAATAGATTCCTCAAATTATACTTGGGCCGAAACAGTATAGACATGCATTGAATAGCCTAACCATTCAACAATATTGCAATCCTTGAATTATTTCATGTCCTATGAGACATATAAATAATTATTTGAAATTATTTATATAAAATTTAAGGAATTAATAATTCTGATGAGGTAAATTTTATCAATTTTTTCCACTTTACAATAAAATTGCATGTGGACTGATCGTGATATGAGATCGAACCATGCATGTTTGGATTATTATTTAATTAATTTAATTAGTTTATTCAACCATTAAAATTTAATAATTATTCTATTTTTATTATATACACATTTTCCCCCATAATTCACTGGTATAAGGGCATGTGTCTCCAAAATTAAATGATAAAATTTATATTCGCAGCCCAATATCCCCTCACCTGCTTGTTAGTTTATATTATAAGGATTATAGGAGTTCTAAACAAATAATTCAAGTTATGATAACCATTAAAGAAAATATGTGATCTGCATGGGTGTTGTGGGAGCTATAATTCATGACAGGTATTTACATAGGGAATTTCACAAGGGACTCAGTTAATCCACTATTAACTCAATGGATTAACTAATAGATAACAGTTCATGCTCATATAATTTTTTGTATTTTTATCATGTGAATTTTTTATTATTTACTGAATGTTCATTTATTATGTGTGATCACATATTATAACAATAAATTGGAATCCAAAGATAATAAAAAATGAATTTTGAATGTTTTCTAATTAATTAATGGTTTTGTTTTGAATGGGATCACATAGAAAATCATATTAAATAGAAAATGATTTCATTATCCAAGACAAGTTTATAAATCATTAAAAAAACATGGTCATTAAATTCCTTTCGTCGCTTAAATATGGAATCACCTGATTTTCTGAGGTTCTAATCATTCATAGATTATTGTTACTCTTAGTACTGATCAATTATTATGAGTTTTTTTGTTGAATTTACTAATGATGGAATCCATGGATTTTTCATAAGTAGATTTATTAACTTTGTAATAAATGTAGTGAGGAAAAACAATGAAATTTTCTATTGGAGATGGGACTCCATTAAACAGATCATGAAACCCTATGTTAATGTAGATAAATAGTTATAATCGTACCTTAGACTCTTGAAGGTGTGTGGATTATATATCTTGGTCAATGAAGAAACGTTTGAGGATCTATTCCATTATAATGTTGATGAGTATTTTTCTGCCCAATATAGTAAGTGAGGGTGACTATGATTTGATTAAATTTTTGGAATCATTTAAAATTAATATTATGAATGTTTCTATTGTTAATCAACATAAAATTTTAATCTGACAAGTTTATGTGCCATATATCAAAGGGATACACCAAAAAATTAAATGTCAATGTGATAATTTTTTTGTAAAGAAAATATTTTCATTGGACATAACATTTGAGAGTGGTATAGCCACTTATGAATAGTATTTCTCCAAAAGAGGAAGCATTATTTTTTGGAATCACCACTTCCTAGTAATCCACCTTATGTGAAAATAATGGAGGAAATATACAAATATATGAAGCACATGTAATATGCACTAGTTGTTCTGTGCTCTATGTTTTCTTCTATGTCTAGTGAATTACATAACATGCATGATGGCAAGGATGATTTCCAAATGTTTCCTTATCTACAGGAGTTATATAAGGAGAGATACCAAAATGAAATATATGAGATATGAATTTCTCTATGTCAATTTTATGATTGAATAAGTGGTCTAGAAGAACCCCATGTTCTCAAGATGATCGGGTTCATTGTGATAATGAAGACCCTTGGGTTCAAACTAAACGATGAATTAGAAAATGATCTCATCCATGCCACTTTAACACATAAATTATTGACATTAACTATTAATATTATTAAAAATAACCTGAATATGACACTCCTAAAATTTATTGATTTAATTACCTAATTATATTATGATATCAAGAACTCAAACTCCCCAGTCCTTATGTTGAACAGGAGGTGTAATGGGATGGATAAATTATCAAGGATGAATTCTAGGTCAAATAAAATGATGTACCACCCTACAATTATGTAAAAAATATAAATAGGGAGAAATGAGGATAAATTATACTCTTCACATGGAATGATAAGACACTTGATGAATAAAAGCATAAAATGTATGAAAAAATCAATTTTATGTTTATATTGGAGGTTATTTTATTAATAAATTTAGTCTGTCTATTTATAGAAGTTTCAAATTGTCTATTTTATTTGGCTCATATATTTTTATTCAAATACATGACCGAAGAAGATTAAATACAATTTAAAATGTTGAATAATTGGTTCAACAATAAAATGGTGTGAGACATGATGAAATAACAGATAGTTATTATCATTGTAGTTTTCCTAGTAGAGAATATCTTATACAAAATAACTATTTTCATGTGACATATATTACCAAAATAATAATCCCACTATTGAGTTTAAACATTATGGATTTATTTTTTTTATTCTAATTTTTTCCTTATGTATATAAATAACATATTTTAGGGTTTGGAATAACTATACAATGTGTTATATATACATGAAATTTAATATCCACTTTTTGAAATAAATGATAAAACCAAAATGAATTACTCATATCATACATGACTATAGAACATTTGTCTTGGTCATGTAAATAAATTCCATTTAAGAAATGTATATGCAATTATGAATTTCTAATCCACTGACTTAAAAACATTGGATTTATGTCATGCTACATATATGGTTAAAAAATGCCCTTTCATTGGTTAAGGATAAAGAGCTCAATAATAATTGGAATTGGATAATACTAATGTTTTTTTTCTAGTAAAGAAAACTGTGGTTTTTTCCTAATTTATTATTTTAGAAATATATATAATAGTTAGGAATATATCTAGTTATTTATAAATAAGTCATGTTTTATTAGTATGATTATGGAATATCGTAATGATCTAGATCATCAACATAATAAAAATAATAATGAAACTCCATGGAGACTATGGTTTAGTATATATTATCCATGTTTTTATTGGTCATTTAAGGATGTTTGGTACAGTCTCCCAACTCACACCTCCTTCTGTACCTTAGTGTCGAAATGTTCGTGAATAAAGGAATTTTACCCTTCCAGATATACTCATACCAACAATTATTCATGTAACAAAAGAATTATTCATTTTATTACATTAACTATAGACTATGGTGTATAAAATAATATGATTACTAACTATGTAGTTGTTAGGATTCCATAAGATTTGTTGTAGGTAATGAAATCTAGATTTCAAAATATTATTGTATCGGTAAACAAGGTTGTTATTAAGACAATAAATATTGAAAAATTTACTTCTTAGAGAATTAATTCTATCTATATTGGTAATCCTATGGAGACTAAATTTTATTATTTTTATAACCCTTTATATAGAATGGTTATTGTAAAAAGGCATGATATATTTATAGAATGGTAACACAATTACAGTTGAAGTAGATTAACAAATATTGAATTTGATGAAGTTGATTCTCTATATAAACAAGAGTGTCTACATGAATAATCTCTATAAGAGATAGTGGGAGAGAAATATGTAAAAATGACAAAGGTACTACATAGGCACACACAAGGGGTTAGAGAATAAGATACATATAGTATTCATGTCGCCAATTATAGTGACATAATAATCCAAGAAAAATATAATCCTCTAACATAAAAGAAAGAATATGATTTAAATAACGATACTAAATGGAATGAATCCATGAATTCAAAATTGGAGTACATGTTCCAAAATCATATTTTGAATATGGCTTATTCACTAACTAAAGTCAAACATATTGGGTAAATATTGGTAAAATTATGGATATGAACTATGATGAAACCTTCTAGAATATTTCAATGCTGAATTATATTTAACTATTACCAACAATTATAGCCTTCCTTGATTATAAAATTTGGAAAAAGGATGTCAAAAATGTTACTATAAATTGTTTTTTAGTTGATGACGTCTATATGATTAAACGAAAAGGTGTAATTTGTTCAAATAGTTCCAATAAAGTATAAAATATAAAGGTATACATTTACATACTAAATCAAGAAATTCAATCATATTATTTTTGTTTTAATGTGTCCAAAATATAATTTTTTTCATTAAGAATGAAATAGAGACATGATCCTATAATAAGGTTAGTAAAAGTTCCATCACTTGTCAAGTATTATATTTTGATGAAATATTATTAATGGATAATAATATTGAAGTCATGCTATCAATGAATAAATTGTGAAATGAATTATTATCCATGATAGGATTAAGTGATGTAGCCTATATTCCAAGGGTAATGATATATAGAGATATATCATATATGATACTTGTTATAATTTAATTTTCATATATTAATATGGTACTCAGAAGGTAAAATATAGAACAATCTAAGATATGGTTTTTCTATTATGACATTGAATTAATCTCCCCAAGAATAAGTGTCCATAAAAATAAATAGGACTATTTTTAAATAATGATTAGAATATTTAATGCTTTAGTAGTGGGATCAATCAGGTATGTAATTCAATGTAATAGGATTGATGTTTTATTTAATATAATCATTATGGGATCATATAATTCCAATCAAGATGATTTAAATTAGGATGATTTAAAAAATATTCTAATCAACATTAGATGTAAAAATGATATGTCCATAGTGTGTGGATACCATGAGGAGACAGTGATGAAGGGATACACTAATAGTTGTTTTTATAAATATCATGATAATCTAAAATCATACTGAAGGTATTTATTTTTCTTGAATTTTGGTTAAGTGATTTGGAGAACCATGAAACAATTTTTGGTTATTGGTTATATAACAGAATATGAGTATATATTAGATTCCAATGTTGATAGAGAAGCGTTTACGGTGTAGATCAATATTTCAGAGCCTGTAATTGTAGATATATGTTCAGAACCAATTACTAAATATTCAAATAATACTACAATAGTGGTTCTTTACAAAGATCCAAGGTCACTTCAGAGGAAAACTAATATAATTTTATTGTTTCACATATTGAGTTATTATACTCATGGAGTTGAATTCTATCTTACAAGAGTATCCAAAAAGGATATTGCGGTTGACCTATGGAATAAATTCATTTCTCACAAGTATCATTTTACCCATCTAATATATAGAGGGTTGAGAATTGTTAGTAGATTTCTATAGTGATTATAGGAGATGTGGTAGTGTGTGATGTAAAACAATAACCAATATATACCATGATTACCATAACATGTATATAGTTTGATATATACATGTGTTTATTTTAAACACCTTGAAATTTTAGAGTAAAATTATTGTATTTGATTGCATATATGACACGCAACACCAAGAACATAAAAGAATATAATATCCCATGAATTTATAAAGTATTTACATTATTATTTAATTTAAAAATATTGTATATCTTTCAATATATACAACAATTATTTAGCATATGTTACATGGAACAACAATTTTATTCAATAGCTTCAGATACATGCAAGATTGAGTTTTACTGGAAAAAAACATATTATTAAAATATATTAATTTAATATAACAACATATAAACATGAAATTATGAATAGTAATAACTAACTGAGGAAAATATATGATTTATAAAAATATAAAATATATTCATTGGTTACAAATTTATTAATAAAACAAAAAATTAAATAAAAAGGTTATATTATCATAGAAATATTTTTTATGATCACAAAGTACTTTTACACTAATAAATTATATTAATAACTATTAGTGAATGATATTAATGAAATATATATTACATATTCAATTAAATTATTTTTATATTCATCCATTAGAATTTATAGTAATAAGATATTAAAAAAGAATATTTCACATAAAATACTATATTAGAAGAAAAAAACTTTTACCTCCTATTAATAGTGACTCTATTTAAAATCCATTATTTATAAAATTTAAACATTTTATATGACATTAAACATCATAAATGGAATTTAAATATAAAAATAACCTTAGGGTTATTTTTTGATATTTTTTTATGAAGATAAATTAATTAATTAATAGAGAAAAATACTGAATTTTAGTTCTAAATTATTTTTCTTATAATTTATTTTTAATGTTAATTTTTTTAGTTTGGATTTAAGTTTTAATTGGATTATATTTTTATAAATAAATATAATTTATTTAATTTATATTAAAATTAAAATTGAATGTTACTTTAAGAACATAGAAAACTTTTGTACATTATTACTATAAAAACATGCGTTGTCGTATCATCTCTATAATTAAATTTAAATTAATTTCATCCCCTTATATGATTAAAAAAATAAAAAAATGGAAACCGTATTTTAAATCAAAATAATTTTAAATTTATAAAATATTCAACATAGTTTTAGAACAAAAATAGCAGGGAAGGTAATTTCGGGTAATTAAAATGATTAATGTGAAATTAAGCTTAATAAAAAACTAATCCTTTAATATAGGGTACCAAATGACATATTCACTTGTCCAACACCCATTTTCTGTCCAAAAGTTAGTCATTATAATTCTACTATTAATTATTTGTTGGTTTTTTATTCCTTTTTAGGTAAAAACGTGTGTACACGAATCTTCATTAAAAAAATACCATGTCACTCATTTCCCTCCCCTATGAAAACCAAAAACTATTATACTTCTTCACACATCTCAATACACACAATTTTGACCAATATTTGTCCAAATAAATCCTAAAAATACCTCCCATAATCATAGAAGACTGCCCTTGGACATAAATAATTCTTTTTGGACTCCTCATGTATTAATCATGTTTTACCGATCACAAATATCAATAATAATTACAAATCTTATTAGTGATCACAAGTTTCACAAATCTTATCGACAATGTGTATTTATGTTTCAAGTTATCTCATACTTGATAATGACTAAGATCAATTCATTTTATGCATATTAATGTTTATGTCTGAACACTATTATTTACCTAAGTATAATACACCATGAAGCTAGACACTGTGAGCAAGACATCGTGAACCCTGACACCATGAAGCATAAGCCTCAGACACCATGACCACGAGATGCCATGATGTAGTAAGCCTGACACCATGAATCTAGACACTAATAATAGACACTATAATCCAGACACTCTATTTTCCTAAGTTCCATACATAGTTAGTAAGACACGGTCATCAAGGCACCGTGAATCCAGAAATTATGAGAAAGGAACCAGAATCCAGAAACCGTAAGCGAGATACCGTGAAGGAGACACTATGAAAGAGACACTATGACAAGGATACACCTTGAAGAATACACTATTCGCATAACCTACTGTGGCACCATTTCTTAACCCATTTTTTCATCTTTAAAATTAACTTTTCAACAATCATATTTCACATCTTTAATGCACTAACATAATTAATGTTTTCTTGTAGACATAGTACGAGGTACGAGGTATGACATATATGGAACATGTAGGATAAATCTTATGCATTTGTAAAGATAAAGAGAAGAGTGCCCAAGGGAAAGAGGAATACAAGACAACATAGGCGACAACTCAAGAAATTAGAGTGCACTATACAAAAACGAAAAACTAGCTAACAAGCATGACCACGCAGAATAGATTTAAAGATCTTCAGAGAAATAATTGTCTCATGCATGCAATTCGAATCTTCTAAAGAACACATGAAGCACACTGAAATCAATAGAACATATTCACTTGTGAAGAACACATGTTGAACCACGACACTCTGTTTTTCAGTAGAAAAACAAGAGAAAGACTCATATGCTTTACTTTTCTATCCAGAAAGTCCAGAGCTTCACTTATAATCACTAGATCATTATAAAACACACATATACTCTCTCTTAGTGATTCTTTTTTTTATTTTTGTGCAGTGTGTGTACTCTATAGATTTTACACACACCCTGACTCATGCACTGACCTGGAGGATTTCAAAATCCTTACACCAAACTCTTTACCCTTGTTTACCCATGACAACTGTGGAAGAGGTCCTGGTGTGGCCAAGTAATTATTATTTTTACCCATGAAAACTATGGAAGAGGTCCCTGTGTGGCCTGGACAATCTCTAAACATTTTTTAACCCCGATCTAGGGTGTGGATCAATGTCTATTTATATAAACTGTTTGGTGGCAGGTGATCACCAAGTGGAGTGGCTTAGGTCTTGGCTTGAGATTGAACCACTTGTTTTATATCCGTTGTTCCATTTAAATTTTGTCTACTCTGTTTTACTGCATCGTTGTACAATCCAGAAAAACACTAAATTCACTTTGATACTATGTCTTGGAATAAAGTTATATCTGATTTGTCTTAGTTGGATAACTTCGAAAGTAATTTTAATAGTACCAATTAAGATTACTGAGAATTAATCAATCTTATAAGAAGTTTTTTAAATTTTCATACTCTTATAACAGTATAATCTTGATTAACTGGGCTGAATATATTTTTTTGGGGAAATAATTATTTGTAAAACTAATATTCTTTTAAACAGAAATTTTCATAGTTACTCAATTCACCCCTCCCCTCTTGAGTGAACTAATCCGACCAACATTTGGTATTAGAGGTTGTTTTATTAGGACTTTGTTTAATCTTATTCAACCATGATTATAGTTGTACTTTAAAGATCTGTAAATTTCTATTAATTATATATTTCTAGCTCTTTTAAAGTAATATGTTAGCATGGGTAATATATTGGAAGGTACACTAACTAACATACAACCATTCTTTAAAGGAACCAACTATTTTCAATTGATAATTAAAATGAAAATGCATCTAGAGAGTATGAGTTTTGAAATCTGGTCATCCATTATAGATGAAGACAAACATCCTATGACATGAGATGAACCAACAAAACATACATACAATAACAATTTCAAAGCTATGAATTCCTTGTATTGTTCTTTAGGAGATGAAAAATTTAATATGATTTCTGCTTGTAAAACTGCCCATGAAATCTGGGATACCTTGTCTATCTCCCATGAAGGCATATATAGGGTAAAGGAAATGAGACTTAATACTTATATATAAAATATGATAATTTTAATATGAAACCTGATGACCCTATTTCTGATATGTATCTTTGGTTCAATGACATTGTAAAAATAAATGAGTTCTCTAGGAAGAGAAGTCACTGCCAAAGAGCAGATCATGAGAATTGTCAGATGTCTACATGATAGATGGAGGGTAACATCTATCTCAATTATAGAGTCATGTGACATCAGCAGACTACCTGTAAATGAACTCATTGGGACAATTATGATGTATTAGGAAGAGATGAAAGTCAACAAAGAAGAGGAGGATGAACCAAATAGGAAATCTGTTGCATTCAAGACCTCCCTCTCGAAGCACAAAGGCAAAGGAAAAAATGGAAGCTTCGATAGACAGTTCCACTAATGAACAATCATCACCAGAAATAGTGATGAGGATATTTCTCAACTGGCTAGAAGATTCGAAAGATTTTACAAGAAGAACAACTTTTTTAGAAATCCTAACTTCATAGGAAAGTATGATCAAAAAGGAAACTAGAAAAAGGACTGGAAGAGAAGTGACAAAACTGATAATATTATATGCTATGAATGTAAACTCAAAGTACATATAAACATTGACTGTCCAAAGCTCAAATAAAAGAATAAATATGAAGACAAAAACAAGAAGTACAAAAAGGAAATGAAGGAAACCTGGAGTGCCTCTAAAGATAGTTCAAGTTACTCAGAGATATCATATGATGAACAGGCTAACAAAGCCAATATGTGTTTTTTAACAAACACATCTGAGGTAACACTAAACTATTCTATGCATAATTCATACTATTCTGAAGAGGAACGTGACTCTGAAAATATGACCAATGAAGAAATTTTTGAATATTCCAACATTCTTGAGGAGACATGCAATGAATTAAAGGATAAATATAATTCATTAAAGAAACAACATGATCTCACTATAACTTTTAAATCTGAACTTACGATTGAAAAATAGAAAAATTCTAAATTGCTCAAGGAAAACAATGAACTAGAAGTGATTAATGATAAATTAAAAAGTAACTTATAAATGATTAATAATGTTAAAAATACCCTTACCCAAATTCTAGGAAAAAAAATTACTCCTAAATATAATAATAGCATTGGTTATTAACCTGGTAAAAGAAACCTTGGTAGAAAATTTATTTTTCAAAAGCTAGGACATATGTTTTTGTTCCCAGTTTTGGACACAACTCATCTAGCTCAAGTCATGATACACATTCTACTGTTTCAAGTTTTTGTGTTCCAAATAGAGTTTATTTTTCAAATACTTTACATAATGCTTATAGGAGACCTATTAGACAAATATGGGTTCTTAAAGAACATATTACTAATGTTACTGGACCCAAACAAGTATGGGTACCAAAATCTGTCTTTTCTTGATCATGTTATAGGAAAGATTCTTAGAGATCTCCTACAAAAATCCGTGGTACATGGATAGTGGTTGTTCAAGGCACATGATAGGAGATTACACATGCTTCAAGAAACTAATAAAAGTTGATGGATGATATGTCACATTTGTTGACAATGGAAAGGGGAAGATCATTGGCATAGGCCAGATTGGTAACTCTGATTCAATATTAATTTCTAATGTACTATTTGTTAATGGTTTAAAATATAATTTTCTTAGTATCTCACAATTGTGTGATGATGGATACCATGTCAAATTTGAAAATGATGCCTATAATGTATTTAATTCTAATGTTAAATTAGTATTTTCTTCATCAAATAATGAAAATGTTTATTTTGTTAATTTAGATTCCTTAACATCTAAAAATTTTCATGCTTAAGTGTATCTCATAAAGAATCCTGGCTCTGGAATATGAGACTAGGACACTGTAATGTTTAATCCCTTAGAAAGCTAACTAGAAATGGCCTAGTTAAAGACTTACCCAAACTTGAGTTTCCAAATGAAAAAGTTTTTAATCCTTGTAAAAGGGGAAAACAACACAAAATATCTTTCATAGCAATAAAAGAAGCTTCTACTTCTCAACATCTCGAATTGATTCACATGGATTTGTTTGGACCATCTAGAGTTTCTAGTTTAAATGGGAAGAACTATGTTTATTTTCTCGTAGATTATTTTTCTAGATATACCTGGACCTTCTTCATGGCTCACAAATGTAAAGCTTGCTCTTATTTAACTATGTATGCCAAGTCTGTAGTAAAACTTAGTGGCCTTAAAATTAAATCATTAAGAAGTGATCATGGATGTGAGTTTGAAAATGTAGAGTTTGAATACTTTTTCTCAAAAAATGGTAATAGTCACAATTTCTCTGCCCCTAGAACACCTCATCAGAATGGTGTTGTAGAAAGAAGAAATATTACCTTGCAAGAAATTTCTAGAAGAATGCTTAGTGAATATGACCTACCTATTAACTTTTGGACAAACGCTGTTAATATAGCATGCTACATAATCAACAGAGTCTTGATAAGACCAATTCTCAAAAAGACCCTATATGATAACTGGAATAATTGAAAGCCTAAATTTAATTACATTAGAGTTTTTGGTTGCAAAGTCATTATTCTCAAAACTAAGGATAATCTTGAAAAATTTGCATCCAAAAGTGATGAAGTAATTTTCCTAGGTTATTCAATTTCATGAAAATCTTATAGAGTATTCAATAAGAGAAATTATTGTATGGAAAATATATCCATATAATGTTTGATTAAATAGATCCACATGAGCCTAGAACCATCCTAGAATATATGGAGGACGATGTATCAAATCTGAACGTCAACTCAAAATCCTCAAATACCTCTGTGAAAGAATCTGTGAGAAGTTCCAATTCTGGAAATTATGTGCAATCAAGTCATAAGGAACATGAATCTGTTGATGAACCTGAATTCACTATTCCCTCATTTTCTAGAAAGGATAGAACTCTTAAAAACAATCCCTTAGATGTTTTGGTAGGAGACTTAGAGATAAAAACACAAACTAGAGCTTCTCTTAGAAATCAGGATGAACATCAAGCCTTCTTGACACAGCTTGATCCAAAAAACATTGATGATGCCATCAACGATGAATTTTTAGTAATGGCTATGCAAAAAGAACTCAATCAATTTTAAAGGAACAAAGTTTGGAAACTTGTTGAAAGACCCAAGGACACTTTTGTCATAGGCACTAAATGGGTGTTTAGAAATAAGGTAGATGAAGTTGGAAATATAGTTAGGAATAACGCTAGATTATTTGCACAAGGATATAGTCAACAAGGAATTGACTATGAGGATACTTTTTCTCCAGTATCTAGACTTGATACCATTATAATTCTACTTTCTTATGCTGCACATCTTAATTTCCAACTATATAAAATGGATGTATAGAGTGAATTCTTAAAAGGTTATAGAGATGAGGATGTTTTTGTTGAACAACCCCCTGGATTCACAAACCATTATTTTCCCAATCATATTTTTAAACTATCAAATTCTTTATATGGTTTAAAGCAACCTCCATGAGTGTGGTATGATAGATTGAGTACTTTTCTTATTTCCAAAGGTTTAACAAAAGTAATAGATGATCCACCCTTTTCATAAAACGAATTTCTAATGATGTTTTAGTTGATCAAATCTATGTAGATGATATTATTTTTGGATCTTCAAAAATTCATTATGTATTGATTTTTCTAAAATGATGCAAAAAAAATTTGAAATGAGTTTAATAGGTGAACTAAAATTCTATCATCGGTTTCAAATCATTCAAAATAATTATGAAATTTTTTTAATTCAAATTAAATAATCAAAATAGATCTTCTAAAACGTTTTGGATTGGATAACACAAAAATTAATGACACTCCCATGAGTACCATCTGTAAGATGGATCTTCATGAAGATGGAAAATCCGTTGATCAAACAACTTATAGAGGAATGATTGGAAGTATACTCTACTTAACATCTAGCCATCCTGATATTATGTTTAGTGTGTGTATGTGTGATTACTTTCAAGAAAACCCTAAGGAATCTCATTTAAATTCTATAAAGAGAATATTCAAATACCTCAAGAATACACCCAATGTAGGACCGTTCTATCCTATAGGAAAATCATTTGAACTGGTTAGATATTTTGATACTGACTTCAGTGGATGTAAGTTAGATAGAAAGAGCACCTCTGGAACATTTCTCCTTTTAGTCAAGTCACTAGAATCATGGTGTAGTAGGAAACAAAACTCTTTTTCATTATCTACTGCAGAATCTGAATACATAGTTGATGGTAGTTGTTGTGCACAAATTTTGTGGATGAAACACACTTTACTAGATTATGGATATCAATTAAGACATGTACCAATAAATTGTGACTACACAAGTGCTATTAACATTTCAAAAAATCATGTTTCACATTCTAGGAAAAAACATATTAATGTAAGACATCCCTTTTTGAGAGATCATTATCAAAAAGGTGATATTCCCTCATAATTCATTGGCACTGAATATCAACTTGCGGATATATTCACTAAACCATTAAATTCTGATAGAATTGACTACATCATACATGATTTTGGAATGATCAATCACAAATAGATATCTTACTGATCTTACTATTTAAAATTTTACTACTTTTTTACATTACTGTTTCATGTTCACAGTTTCTTGGTTACTGTCTCATGATTACGGTCTCACAGTTTGCACTTTGTATTCACGGTCTGTTACTCACTCTCTCACTGTGACTGAACAAAGTTTACATACTATCTCACTGTGATAGAACAGGCCACTCACTATCTCACCGTGATGACCACTGACTGTCTCACCGTGATGACCATTTACCATGGCACCGTAACGACTATTCACAGTCTAACCGCTAAAATTATTTTTGTTTTTTATTTTAATTAGTATCATGGTAATTTTTATTTCACCACTTTTTAATTTCCAACGTTTTTACTTTTGTGACGTTTCGCATTCCCAAATGATTAAACAAAAGGGTATTCACTCGATTCTTCACCTATACTCTCTCCCACTCACCCCTTCCGAACTCTTCCAAACCCTTTCAAACTAGAAACTCTCTCTCTATCTCTCTCTCTCTCTCTTTCTCTCGACCTTTAGTGGATTATAAGGATGAAGTGTCAGTCTTTATCTACTCCTAAGAAGTGTAGCTCGAAGTAGAATAGAGCACCAAATCTGGTGCCTGAAGGACCCTTGAATCCAAACCTGGTAAACCGTAGTGTTGTACCTAGAAAGGAAATTTTCCCTGAGTGGTTGTTGTCTAAAAAATCTATTGTTTTAAAGGGTTTAAGAGAAAAAGTATGGCTCAAATGGTTCTCAAGGAAGGATATACCTATTTACCCAAGGTTGGTATCTCATTACTATCAGTATATACCGTTTTCTTTTGATGCTAGTGAAAGTTTTATTGTGAGAAGTTGGGTCAATGTACAAATATGCTCCTTTTCGTCAAGGTTATGGGTTGTATACCCTAGGATACCTCACGAAGGGATTTGTGATGATTATCAGAGAGACCCCCCACCTATAACCCATTTAATTGACCTGGAAAATGCACTGGAAATCCTAACTGGAAATGGCACCAAGAGAAGGGCCGTAACTGTTGAACTTGATGGAGAGACAAGGCTGCTATTTACATTTGTTCAAAATCTGATTAGCCCGAGGAAAGGTGACTTCACTTTCTTGAAGAATCAAGATGTGTTCTTTATGCATCTTATGAAGAATGGTCACAAAATCAATATGTTCATCTATATCATTCACCATATTTGGGAATTTATCACGGTCACATCCAAATCCACATCCCTGTCTTACTCTAGACTGATTTCAGCAATGCTTATTGCCAAAGGAGTAGTTGGAGCCAATGAAGAAGTACTGGTGGAATATGAATTTTGTTTATCTAAACCTACCATCAGAAGGATGATAATAAACTAGAACCCTGGAAGACAGAATGGGTTGAAGATAATGATAAGCTTTATGAGAAGTATAATCTTGTGGATTATCCAAAAAGGCCAAAGGACATTACTGATCCTTTTTTGTAACCAGATGAAGTTGCTAAGTATCCAAAAGAAGAAGAAGAAGAGGATGAGGCAGATGAAATACCACATAGAGAAGAGGATGATATACCTCATAGGGAAGAAGTTTTCATTGAGGAAGCAAGGCCAATTATTCGTCCTGCTATTCCTGAAGAAGAACCTCCTGCCACTAGAGATGAGGTTAATCTGGAAATTCAATCTGAGTCTGTAAGAGAATTTATTATACCAGAATCTGAGTAGAAAGCCATGGAAGCATCTGTAGTAGGAGAACTCCCTACTGTGAAAGAATCTACTAAAAAAGAACTCCCTGTTATAGAATAAAATTTTTTTTGAACAACTCCCTGCTGTGGAAGAAGAAAATAAAGACGAAATCCATGTTAGGGAAGATGAAAATTAAGAAGAAATCCATGAAGAGAAATCTGTTCTTGAGATAAAAACCTATACTGAATAGAGGATGGATATAGCCATTCAGTTGGCTAGGAAAGAAATGGATACGAAAATTAGAGATGAACCAGTGGATTTAAATCAAGTTCTTGAGATTCATGGTCCTGAAAAGGAAGCACTTATTGAGGGGGAGGAACCTCAAAATCTTGAGACTGGTGAAGCTAAATCTAATAAATCATATCAACCAACTATGTAATATTATGTGTATAATCGTTATATATTCCTTATCTTCAATGATGTGAGTGAATCTCAACAGGTTACCACCATTGGGATTGATCTTTCTTCTTTGTTGCAACAAAAATATTCCACATACTTTACACCTAAACCTGAACCTCACCGTGAACCAGCACCTGAGCCTGCAATTGTACCACTTCCTGCACCTACCACTTTACCTAAAAACAATCTTCTTTCAGCAAGGAAGATTTGAAAGTATTTGGAGACACTATCTTAGCTGTAGTTGAGAAAATTATGTCCTCTCAACCTCATATTGTTACCAAACTGAGTCCGGAAGATGACTCACTGCTTTTTGAAAAGGTCATTCGGCACATTCAACCCAAGATGATCAATGAAATTCAGGATGTAAGAGTTGTGAATAAGTTACTTAGTACTGAAGTGGAAACTCTAAAAAGCATGGTTGAAGACCTCCAGAGAGAATTTCATTCTAGAACAGAGCTTGCACATGTTGCTTCTTCTCTTGAAACTGATGCTTTTAACATTTCTAGAGATATTGTGTCCCCAAATTCATCCATACCTCTTATCCGGTGGTAAAAATATTGGAGAATGGAACATGCAGATGTTTCACCGCATGAGAGAGCTTGTGGAAAATGTTAATAAGATCACAGATGAATATACTGACTATCTTCAAATGTTATTGAATCAATTGAAGTATCTAACAACAATTGTCAAAGCTTCTAATCCCTCTGGTCAAACCTCTACTCCTTCTTTGGATAGTTCTCTACTCATATATATAGTCAAGGAAGAGATTCAGAATGCCTTAAGTGGATTTAATATGGCTCCTTTATCTAATGTTGTTATGAAAAATGATAGAGTGCTTGACATGGTTCAAATTCACTCAATGATTTCCAATGATGCTCAGCAGGAGATCCCCAATAAATTGGGATTTTATTTCAACGAGATTTTCTCCAAGACTGATATGACCAATAAATTTAAATATCTTATAGAGTATCTGAGAATTCCTCCTATAACCCAAACCTTCAAAACCCAAGTCCAGAAACTCACAGAGTTTATGAGATTGTGGGACATGATCATGGAAAACAAAGATGATTTTGAAAACACAATGAAGTATGGAGGGGAGATTATTACAGACTTCATTAAACTTCTTTGACCATATATTCATGTGCAATGAACAGTAATTTTTGCGCTAGCAGCTTCTCCTCTCAGACCTGGATTTCCTACTTTTAATTCTGCCTTAGCTTCCCCAACCATGTCTTTTGGCCATTCTCTTAGTCAGATTAGGCCTACCATCCTTGACCAGCAACGGCCTAGATCTTATAATGCTCCAAATTTGGCTCTATCAGTCTTCGAAGTTCTACCTTTACCTTCTTTTTCTACCACTTCTATGCCATCTTCTACATCAGCTACAACCCTGATGGCTTCTTCTTCTTCTGCTGATAAAGGCAAAGATAATTCCAATCCTTAATGAAGCCCAGTGACTACTTTTTTTTGATGGGGATGTCATTGATTTTTTATATTTCTACTGTCTATTTTATTCTCAACACTATTAATCCCATATGCACTATTTTCCCTATATTCATTATACTTTTTGATTATTCCAAAAGGGGGAGAAATATGAAATCTATGTTCACATATGTTATTTTTTCTCTGTAGTTGCATTTAATTTACCCTTTACCTATATATGATTTTTGATCATCAAAAAGGGGGATATTGTTGGACTCCTCATGTATTAAACAAGTTTTAATGATAAAAAATCTCAATAATAATTACAAATCTTATTAATGACCACAAGTTTCACAAATCTTATCTATCGTGTGTATTTATGTTTCATGTTATCTCATACTTGATAATATCTAAGCTCAATTCCTTTTATGCATATTACTGTTTAAGTCTGAATACTGTTATTTACCTATGTATAAGACACCGTGAAGCTAGACACTATGAGCAAGACATAGTGAACCCTGACGCCATGAAGCCTAAGTCTCAGACACCATGACGATGAGATACCGTGACATAGTAAGCCTGACACTGTGAAGCAAGACACTAGGGAAAAACACTGTAATCCAGACACTTGGTTTCCCAATGTGCCGGACACAGTAAGCGAGACACAGTCATCAAGGCACTGTAAATCCAGAAATTATGAGCACGGCACCGGAAGCCAAAAAACGTAAGTGAGATACCATGAAGGAGACACCATGAAGGAGTCCCAGTGATGGAGACCCTGTGAAGGAGACACCGTGAAGAAGACATTGTTTTCATAACATAATATGAAACAATTTCTTAACCCATTTTTTCGTATTTTAATTTAACTTTGTATTGTTCATATTTGAAATCTTTAATGCACTGAAATAATTAATGTTTTCTTGTAGACATAGTACGAGGTATGAGGTATGACATATGTGGAACCTGTCGGCTAAAGATCATTCCTTTTTAAAGATAAATAGAAGAGTTCCCAAGAGCAAGATAAATACAATACAACACAAGCGACAACTCAAGAAGTGAGAGAGCACTATACAAAACAGAAAAACAAGCTGACAAGCAAGACCAGAAAGAAGAGATGGCATGATCTTCAGATAAATAATTGTCTCATGAATGTAATTCGACTCTTCTGAAGAACACACGAAGTACACTAGAATCATGAGAACATCTTCACTCATGAAGAACACAAGCTGAACCAAGACACTATGTTTTGAAATAGAAAAACAAGACAAGTACTCAAAAGCTTTTCTATTCTATCCAATGACTCTAGAACTACAATGCTCATCACTTGAGCATTATAAACTCACATCTACTCTCTCTTAGTTATTCTTTTATTTATTTTAGATCAGTGTGTTACTATGTAGATTTTACACACACACTAACTCTTGCGCTGAACTGGAGGATTTAAAAATCCTTACACTAATCACTTCACCCTTTTTTACCCATGACAACTGTGGAAGAGGTCCCTGTGTGGCCTGGTCATTATTTTGTTTACCCATGAAAACTGTGGAAGAGGTCCCTGCGTGGCCCGGACAGTCTATGAATTGTTGTTAACCCCGATCCAGGGTGTGGATTAGAGTTTATTTATATAAACTTCTTGGTGGAAATTGATCACCCAGTGGAGTGAATTATGTCACAACATGGGATTGGACCACATGTTTTATATCTGTTGTGCCATTTAAACTTAGTCTACTATATTTTACTGCTTTACTTCACAGTCCAGAAAAACACTAAATTCAATTTTTTAGTTAGTATTGGAAAGAAGTTATATATAATTTGTCTTAATAGGATAACATAAAAAGTAATTTTAATAATACCAATTAAGATTACATAGAATTAATCAATCTTCTAAGAAATTGTTTAAACAGTCAAACTCTTATTACAATATTACCTTGATTAACTGGGCTGTATATATTTTTTTGGGGAAATAATTATTTTTAAAACTAATATTCTTTTAAAAGGAAATTTTTATAGTTACTCAATTCACCCCTCCCCTATTGAGTTAACTACTCCAACCAACACTTCCAATAAATACCATTGGTGCAAAGAAAAAAGAGTTACATGATTACGATTTAGTGTCTTTACTTTACATCTTTAGTTTTATTTCCAATATTCACCCCTCAACACATATTATTAAATGATTTTAAAAAAATGGTTTCATAATTATACTAGAATATAGTTATGATAACTTTTATATGAAAAATTACACACACTACCATCTAATGTTTAATGAACTTACTGCTTACGTGTATGGTGAACTACCACCTCACAAAATGATGATTCCTCATTTTTCTTTTACTACCATTAATTATGGGAATTATGATGGGAAATATATATATATATATATTATTTTTAATTTTAATTTTCCTTTTTAGGGTTATTCAATACATTTATAACATTTACCTGGATTTAATTTTTTTAAATATGATAACATCATTTTTTGGAAGTGTTGAATGTCGCTCCCTCAATGCAATGTGAATCATTCACACTATAGATGGAACATATAAAAGATGTTCTTAATTCATATATGTAATATTTATAACATAGATATGATACTGGAATTATAAAATTCATTTGTATCATTTAATTTTATTTATTTTAATAAAAATAGGAAATTAAATTAGCATTCAAGAGTCTATACGGCCTAGCATATCTATGAATAGTGCATTTGATTTTTCCTCTCTAAATGTTATATATTACTATAAATAAATAGGTATTAAATATATGTGAAAATTAATTCATGGTTTACATTATTAATATTTCGAAAAGTTTATCTAATTAATTGGATTAAAAATAAACAAGTCAAAGCATACTTGAGAAACTTGGAAATTAATATTCTAAATTGCTAAAATAATAAAACAGTAATAATAAACAGGTAATAAGATATTTTAAGAAGATTATTTGAAATTATAAAAATTAACAGGGTTATTTTTAATGTCGTAAAATATTTTAAACCACTATACAGTTCTTTAAATATAACACAACAAAATTAAGGTTAATGTAAGGGATTTCATCTCAATTTACTTTCAATTGAGACTTACTTGTTTTTATGCATCAATTAATCTTTATATTGTTTATATAATGACCTTTTGAAATTTTATATCATTAATATACATACTCTAATTATATTATATGTTTTATTTAATGTCATTTAATAATATGGATTATGATTTAAATGATTCATAGTAGTATTAGACACATTGTAATGTTAAAATATTACTCTCTATAGAATGTTCGTAATGATTATATTTTCAATATCACTTCATTTTTTGATTGTTAACATTATCATTAAAAAATAAATTTCATTAATCATCTATCATTGTAAATTTAATATAATATATGTATCATCATATAATTGATATTATTATTTCATAAACCATATATCATTTCTACATATGGTGTTAAATTTGACCAATATTTGACAAAATGGGGAATTATTGTTAAATATGTATTTGTTCATCAATAAAGAGATTTTTTTAAAAATATAAGATATTTTTAATAATTGATATGAAGATTTAATTGTATTTGTAATAATAGGAGGGATCCTGACATTATATTACCCCTTAATATGTTGATAGGTTCTCTTGAGATGGTTAAGTTGGAAAAATTAAATAGATTTATAATTATTTTTAACTATCTTTTGAATGCACTTTACTATATATTTTTAAATTTTCGTTAGACATTAAATAAATTGAACTATAATTTCCTTCATATATTTTTAGTTATTATTCATCCCTTATATTTAAGCATCAACATAGTTATGGATACATTTAATTTGACGTTCATTAATGAAATGGCTTCTGTTACATTTTATTACCTTTCCATACTGAATCTATCATATCTACTTATTTGAACGGAATGTGTTATCAGTTACTTACCTTTCCATGTTGATATTAACTTATCTAGTTATATGAATTTCATTGGATATTAAGTATTTTTATAACCATTTATTTTCATTCATTATTTATTTCTTCCACTTTACATACCATTACAAAGAATTTGGGCTCACCCTTATTATGTTTCTCATTCCATGGTTATGAAGATGAAACTTCTAAATAATCATTCAAGGATGCAGTTAAATTCATTGTTTATTTATAATTTTTTTATTATATTTACAATTTTTTTTGGGAATCATGTTTATAATAGATCTTTACAATACTTCCAAACTAGATGGTTCATTGGGATATGATTTCATTTATTTTTTCTATGGTAATAAAATAATGCACATGCTTTGGGGTTTTGGGATCTGGGTGTAATATTTGGTAATAGAAGAAGTATAAAATCATCCTTGGAAACTATATTTAGAGAAAATAGATTTGGGAGCACAACCCAATGATATACATTCAATACTAGTATACAAGAACAACAATGATTTTAGGTAAAGTAAAGACTATTTTGGTTTTCATAGAAATGCATCCCTACCAGAATTCTATAGGTGGACATGGTTTTGGAAAAGATGTACCTATGAGTTAAAACAACGACAAGTTGTGTCTGGCCTTCCTCGATTCCACAAGGTACATAATTAAAGGCCTTATGGTGTATGTGTTTTGAAACTCCCAAGGGATACACAAAGGATAGCTTACATTTTCATTACCTACCACTATAGAGGATTTAAAAGTTATGATTTATCCAGAGTAACAAAAGATTATGATTCTAGGATTTCTGATGCATAAATTTATTTTTTTTGTTATACCACATTTAGTGATATAAAAAGGTCATAACATTATGATAAAATATAATATATTTCATTATTTAGAAATGTATCGAGGAAGGAAGAATGTTATCAATACTTTTGGAAAATACATATTTTTGGTACAATATAATTTAATCTAGTTGATATCAAAACTGAGTGAGTTGTGGATATATTATGACATAATTTTTAGGTAATGAAAAATATCATTTACTAATTGGGTCAACGGGTACCATGAATAAAATCTACAATGCTAGATTATTTTATTTGGATGAATACCCCATTGTTTAGTGGGACTATTATTTCTATTGTTGCTGAGAATTAGATTATGTCTATGGAGAAGATATTTACAGCCTCAAAATTCAGTGAAAATGAAAAGGTTACACTTTAGATATTTTGACTCCAAGGTGATGTTGATCAATGGGGGTCCTCAATCCATAATACTAAGGAGGAACAATAAATCCAAATCATGTAATGAGTATAATTTAAGGATAAATTATCAATAAATACATCCCATGTGATATATAAATTCAGATGAAGAGAGGTTTTATTAGTGTAAAGAATAAGGGTGACGATATTGTTGTTGATTATGAAGCTAACATTACCTGGAAAACAAGGTAAGATAAAGATTACATACGTAACAAGGGGTGCATTATTGGCCACTTATTTGAAGGTATTAATCCAAATATTTAAATGGTACTTGTTTCTTATAATTTATCCTCATAAGCAGATATAGTTTTATGTTCTATCAAAACATATAATGAATTATCATGATCCTATGTATTCATGGGATTCTAAGAGAAGAATATTTATTCTAAAAGTCATGAAAAAATGAATGAGTAAATGAATATTATGGGAATGGAATATTGTCCAACTTGGGACATCTTTGGAAATAATCACCGTTGTAAATGAAAGAAAGGATATGGATTTTTTAAGACGATATAAAAGTTTAAATAAGAAAGGGAATGAAAATTGTCAAAGGAAAACATTTATTTTCAGTGTTAAAATAGTAAGGATATATGAATCTATAAATAATAATTACCTAATCATCAAGTTAATATACCTCAAAAAAATCTAAAGAATCAACAACAAGAATTTGTTTTTGACATAACAGATGAAGTATGATTAATGTACATCTTTATTTAGATCTATGAAATATATTGTAAATGTTTTTTGTTTATAATGATCTCATCATATGATTTGGGAAATATGAATATACTATGTTGTGTTAGTTTTTCTTTATGGGTTTTATATCATATGTTGAATGGTACCAATAAATGATATTAAATAGAATGTTAATTCTTTTAGAAAATAATGATTGATGGAAGAAAAAACCTTAAAATGTTTTTAATGTTGACATAATGGTGAAAAAATTATTTATTCAGACACATTTTGACTACCATGGAACTAATTAATGACTTATCAAAATGTGGTCTATGATATCATTGATAGAGTTTACAAAAAATTTGGATTTATGAAATATATCCAAAACATGTGTCTTACATAATGAATAATGGAGAATTCCTGTTCCCACTAATGTATTATGGTAATACTAGTTATTACCATATTTCAAGAGAATACATGATGAATGTGTTCACATATTTAGTATGTGATGAATAAAGAGTCACTTCATGTTGATCGAATGATAATGATAATTTCCTTCGGTAAATTTTGGTAACTTCCTTCTAATTTGTTGGATCATAATCATCCAGAAAATTTTATAATTTTTAAAATGATTTCTGTAGATCATTAGATTATATTTTAGAGGTTAATTTATTGCATCACCATATGAAGAAATATTGGTCTATTATATGATGTATAAATTGATCATGGAATAATCAAAGAAAAAGATATTTATTAAAGAAACATGTATTTTCTTATATTATTAGAGTTTGAACAAATTCCTCAACTCTAGGGAAAAATGGTTCTGAAATAAAAATGTTTACCTGATAGAATCATTGGTGATGATATCAATGAACTTTATTCAGAAATATGGTATATGATTTTTTCTTCTATAATAGTCTTTAGAACATGTATTCTATAACACTAAATCTGAACATTATTGTTATATCTTTATTTCATATCCATGTTCCCATTTCCCAAAAATGTTCCCTTAATTAAGAAAATAGTTATGTGATCATTGTACTATCCATTATTTATTTTTAAGAATACTTTTTTTAACCATTTTTATGATATGGGTATTTCAAAAAAAATTGAACTCCTTTATCACTGCGATGATGTATAAATTGTGAGGATATAAGTTCATTAAGGTGGGGAGAATGTAACACCCTGAAATTCTAGAGTAATAATATTGTATTCTATAGTGTAAATTACAAACAACCCAAAGCACGTAAATGAATATAATATCCAAATAATTTATAATATATATACAATTATATATAAATTAAATATATTATATATCTTTCAATATATGATACAATGATTTAGCGTATGTTACATGCAACGAAGAGTTTGATCAACCGCTTGTGTTACATGTAATACTCAGTTATGCCGAACAATAATAAATTCTTAAAATATTATTGTTTAACAAAATAAGATATAAAATTGAATTTATAAATATTAATATATAAATATGATATCTAATGTTTTTAAAAATACAAAATGAATTCATTGGTTGTAAATTAATGAATACAAAATCAAATTGAATATAATGTAAATATTTTCATATAAAGTACTTTTCCTTATCATAAAGTTGTTTTACACTAATAAATTAAATTAAGTACAATTAGTGAATGATATTAATTAAATATATATTATATATTAAATAAAATATTTTTTATATTTTTACAATATATTTTTAGGCATAATATAAGAACAAACACAATATTACACATAAAATATAGTCTTTTTATTAAGTCATTTTTAACACCTTTTAAGGTTGAAACTATTTTAAATTTAATTTTTGGGAATTATATTGTTTATATATATCATAATAAAAACCATATATCTAAGGGAATCAAAAAAAATATGTTAGAGTTCCCTTTTTATATTTTTTATCATGGTAAACTATTTAATGAATATTGAAAAGCACTGAATTTTAGGTGAAAACAATTTTTTATATAATTTTTTATAAGGTTTAATTTTGTTTTAGATTAGTTTTAATGTTTATTAAGATAATATTTTTATTAATTAATCCAATTTAGCTCATTAAAATCAATCTCACTTAGAAATTGACTAAAAAACAAATTAATCTTATGGGAATTTTTAATTTTTAAACCATTATTTTCATCCCTCCATCTAGATTAAATTTAAATTAATGTCATCCAATTATGCAACTCAAATATTTAAAAATGTATTCTATATTTTTAGTCACACTAATTTATAATATCTAGTAATTTCATCAATGTTGTCTACCTAAAATATTAGTGAAAGTAATAAAAATTAAATATAATGATTAAGGTGAATTGAATCATAACAAAGGATTAATGCATTATCTTAGGGGCCCAAATAATCTATCCAAGTGTAAAAGACCCATTGGATGTCCATAAATAGTCCATAAATATTAAATTATTGAGTTTGGTTGGTTTTTTGGACTTATTATAGTTAAAAACATGGCTACAACAAACTTCATTTCAAAAAAACCATTTGAGTCCGTTTCCTCGCCAATAAAAGGCGACCACCTCTACCACATTTTCACCACTCTCAGGACACAAGACATTGGAAATGATATGACAAAATAGATCATCAAAATCAATACCCACATCTTATAATACTCTCATTGGGAATAAATCCATCGATGGATTCCTATATATGAAAACCAAAAGGATTTACCTGATTGAGAGGTGAAATCATTCATTAATATGTTTAGTTTCATCCCCATTATTCACCCCATAAACAATTGTTATTACAAGATTATATAACAAAAATAATATAATTAATATTATAGGATCTTTTTATTCCATGGTCTTGACCTAAACATAAAAACAATTATATATAATGTGTAAAGAGCATTCAATTTACATGTACGGTGAACTACCACCTCATGAAACATTGATTGTTCATTTGTCCTTCATCACCTCTCCTGATGGAAATTGTGATGGAAACGCTATTTATATATTATATATATGATATTTATCATGTCTCTATTATTTTTTTATTTTTATATAATATAAAACTACATACTTCCGATTTTATATAAATATGATAACAACATTTGTTGATGTGTGGACTATGTTGGACTCCTCATGTATTAGTCATGTTTTAATTATCACAAATCCTATTAAATTTATAAACCATGTTAACTCATTGTAATCTATATCACATAAAATGTATAGTTGTTTATAAAAATATTCCCAATGATCTCAACTGTTATAAACATAGTTTAGTTACTATACACTATATTTAGATTCACTTTATAATGATTTCTATAACAAATGACAAAGTTTAATTCATTCGATAAATATCACTACTTAATTATGAATATAGATAATTTTCTATGACTGAGACACTGTGACATCTAGACACCGTGACAACCAAACAACGTGAACAACTAGACATCGTGACAGACAGACACCGTGAACAAGTAGACACCTTGACAACCAGACACTATGAAGAAGCAGACACCATGAACAAGGCAACATGACCACAAGACACCGTGGACTAGACACTGTGTCAATCATGATTATGACCATGAGACACTATGACCATGAGACACCGTGAAGAATCAGACATCATGAAGAATCAGACATAGTGACCACAAGACACCATGACCAATCCAGATACCGTGTGAAAGAGACATCATTTTCATGACACACTATGACACTATTTATTAATATGTGTTCTTGTGTTTCAATTTAATCTATAACAGTAAAATTTGAATATTTTAATGCACTGAAATAATTAATATTTCTTTTGTAGACATGTATGAGGTTTGAGGTGTAGAATCCATGCAACCTGTCGCCTCCAAAAAAATGCACTCTGAGATAAAAGGGTAGTGCGGCCTAGAAACAATATAGACGTGAAAAGAAAAACAAGCGGGTGTGAGCATGACAATGAAGTACAAACTTAGATCAATTTTTGAAAAATGTATTATCACATGTAACTTGACACTGATGAGGAACACATGAAGCATACTTGAATACCAAAATCGAGAACACCTTCGCACTGTCAAACACCACGAATAACACATGCCAATTTTGTAGAGTTTTGATACTCTATTTTCCATACAAGGACTAGATTTCAGTATATGATACATCTCAAGAAGCCTTGAGCTTCAAAGACTAACACTCAGAGCACTTCTAAACATATCTCAATATTTCTGCTCTGTGGTGTATCATTTTATTAACATTATAAAAATATGTGTATCTGTATAACAACACACTCTATCTTCTGCATTAAACAAAAGGATACAAGATATCCATACTCAAACATCTTTTTACACTTGTGTATACCCACAGATAAGTGTGGAATAGATCCCTATGTGGCCGGGTTGTTTTTACCCACGAAGAACTTTGGAAGAGGTTCCTGTGTGACTTGGACAGTCATGTACACAGTTTTTTAACCTCGATATAGGGTGCGGATCAAGTTTATTTATATAAAATACTTGGTGGAAGGTCATCACCAAGTGGATTGGATTAGGTCTTGGCTTGAGACTGAACCACTTGTTTAATATCCATTGTGCTTCATAATTTAGTCTTCTCTATTTTACTGTTTTACTATATAATTCATATATCACTAAATTCACTTTGATAGTTACACTAATAAGGAAGTTATAATTGTATTGTCATAGTATAATAACATCAAAAGTAATATTAATAACTGACATTAAGATTAATGAAAACTAATCTATATTCTAAGAATTTATTTAAACAGTCGAGCTCTTATAAAAGTATAACCTTGATTAATAAGGCTATTGTTAATCTTTTGGGGAAAGATTTTTTAGAAATAATTTTTAAAGAGAAATTTTAAAGATACTCAATTCACCCCCCCCCCTTGAGTAGTATACTCCAAACTACATTTGGTATCAAAGATGTTTTATTAAGAATTTGTTTAACCTTATTCAACTGTGATTGTAGTTGTACTTTGATGATCTGTAAATTTCTGTTAATTATAAATTTCTAGATATCCCAATGAATTTATGTTTTTTGGATAATATATTGGATGGTGATGAAACCATCATACCACCATTTGTTAATGGAACCAACTATGCTCAGTAGAAAATTAAAATAAAAATTCATTTACAGAGTATGGGTTTTGAAATTTGGTCTTCCATTATATTTGAATATAATATTCATGATACTGATAGAATCAAATGGGATGATCCTATGAAAAGTGCCTACAATAAAAATTTCAATTCTATGAATGCTTTATACTACTTATTAGGGGATAAATAATTCAAATGAATTTATTCTTGTAAAACTGCCCATGAAATTCGGGATACCCTATCTGTCTCACCTGAAAGAACATCTAGTGTAAAAGAAATGTGACTTAATACTTATACTACTAAATATGATAACATTAAAATGAAACCTAACGATTCTATCTCTGACATGTATCTTAGGTTCAATGATATTTTCAACATAATGATTTCTCTTGGAAGAGAGGCCACTGCCAAGGAACAGATCCTGAGAATTCTTAGATGCCTGCATAAAAGATGGAGAGGAACAACTGTCTCTATTAGAGAATCATGCAACATATGAAAGTTACCTATAAAAGAACAAATTACGAAACTGATGATGTATGAATAAGAGATTAAAGTCAACATGGAATAGGAGGATGAACCAAAAACTACATCTGTTGCATTCAAACCCACCACCTCTAAACACAAAGATGAAGGGAAATTGGAAGCTTCTATAGAAAGTTCCAACAGTGAAAAATCATCACCTAATAGAGATGTGGAGACTTCCCAATTAGCTAGAAGATTAATGTAATTTTACAAGAATAATACCTTTTTTTTGAAAGCTTAACTTCAAGGAAAAAATGACCAAAAAAGGATGTTGGAAGAAGGATTGGAAAAGAATTGACAAGACTGATGAGATTGTCTGATATGAATGTAAGCGCAATTGACATATCAAGTCTAACTATCAATAGATCATGTACAAAATGACATTTGATGACAAGGATAGAAAGTATAAAAAGGTAATAAATGAATCCCAGAGTTCTCATGAGGATAGTTCAAGCAACTCATAAACATCACATGATGAAAAAGCAAACAAAGCCAATATGTGCTTTATGAAAAACACATATTAGGTGACACTAGACTCTCTTGTACATAAATCAAACTATTCTATATATGAGGGTGACTCTAAAAGTATGACTAACAAAGAAATGTTTGAATATTGTAGCATGCTTGAGGAAACATGCAATGAACTAAAAGACAAATATAAATCATTGAAGAAACACTATACTCTTATGAAGACTGTTAAATCTGAACTCAAAACTAAAAAAGAGAAATATTCTCAACTGATCGAAGAAAAAAAACTAATTAAAAATGTCTAAATAGAAATTGAAGAATGACCTAAAAAAGTTTACCAATGATAAAAAATACCCTTAATCAAATGCTAAAAAACAAATTGACATTAAATGTAACACTTGAATTGGTTATCAACCTGATAAAGAAAATATTGGTAGAATAAATTTTGTTTGTAAATCTTCGATATCTAGTTTTACTACCAGTTCTGGACACAAATCAACTAATTAAATTTATAATACACCTTCTACTGTTTCATGATTTTCTAGAAAAAAGGGTTTAATTTAAAAATAATTCACATAATGCTTATAGAAAACCTATGAGGCAGATATGGGTTCATAAAGCACTCATTACTAATATTACTAGACACAAACAAGTATGGGTACCAAAATCGATTTTTTATAAATAATTCTGTAAGAAAGATTTTTAAAGAGTTCCTATAAAATTTTATGGTATTTGGAAAATGGATTTTCAAGACAGAAGACAAGAGATTTCTCATCCTTCAAGAATACAATAAAAATAGATGGAGGATATGTTACATTTGGCGACATTTCCAAAAGAAAATATCATTGGACTTAGCCAAATTGGTAACTCTAACTCAATTTTAATTTCTAATGTAATGTTTGTTGATGGATTAAAATATAATCTGCTTAGTATCTCATAATTATGTGATAACAGATTTCATGTTATATTTGAAAATGATTCTTGTAATGTATTTAATTCTAAAGATGAATTAGTATTTTCTAAATTATAAAATGAAAATATTTACTCTATTAACATAGGCTCCTTAGCTTCTCAAACTTCTACTTTCTTAAGTGTATTTCATAAAGAATCTTGGCTCTGTCATAGGATACTTGGACACTATAATATTCACTCCCTTAGAATGTTGACTAGAAAACACATAGTTAATGACTTACCCAAACTTGAGTTTCAAAATGACAAAGTGTGTAATCCCTCTCAAAATGGAAACCAACAAAATATTTCCTTCATACTAAAGAAATAAGTATAAACTTCTTAACCTCTTGAACTGGTTCACATGGATTTTTTTGTACCATCTAGAGTTTCTAGTTTAAATGGGAAGCACTATGTTTATGTTCTTGTAGATTACTTTTCTAGATATACTTATACCTTCTTTATGGATGAAAAAAGTTAAGCCTCCTCTTATTTTACTAAATATTCCATGTTTTTGGAAAATCATAGTAGACTTTGAATTAAATACATAAGATGTGATCATGTCCATGTGTATGATAATCAAGAGTTTGATTCCTTTTTCTCGCAAAATGGTTATAGTCACAATTTCTTTGTCCCTATAACACCTCAAAAAATGGAGTTATAGAAAGAAGAAATGGAACCCTAAAAGATACTTCTATAACAATTCTTAGTTAATATGACATACCTATTTATTTTTGGGCTGAAGCTATCAATATAGCATGCTATATAAACAATAGAGTGTTGATCAGGCCTATTCTTAAAAGGACTCCTTATGAGTTATGGAAAAATAAAAAACCAAAGGTTAACTACTTCAATGTTTTTTTTGAAAACACTATATTTTTAATACTACGGAAAATCATGAAAAATTTTCATCCATGAGGGATGAATGTATGATTTTAGGATATTCTAGGACTAGTAAAACCTATAGAGTGTTCAATAAAAGAACTAGATGTGTGGAAGAATCTGTCCAGGTCAAATTTGATGATGCAGATCCACCTAATACCGAAACCATTATAAAGAACCTAGAGGATGATGTAACAAATATGAACATTAATTCAAAATCCTCAATCCATTCTGTGAAAGAATCTGTGAAAACATCCAGTTCTGAAATTCCTTAGACACAAGTGACAATGAACCAGAACCTATTGATGAACCTGAAATCACTAGTCCCACCTTTTCTATAAATATTAGAAATATTAAGAACCATCCATTAGATGATTTTGTAAGATATCTAGAAAAAGGATCTCAAACTATAGCTTCTCTTAGAAATCAAGTTGAACATCAAGTCTTCTTTTTAAAACTTGAACCTAAAAACATTAATGGTGTTATCAATGATGAATTTTGGGTGATGGCTATGAAAGAAGAACTTAATTAGTTTGGAAGGAATAATGTTTGGAAACTTGTTGAAAGTCCTAAGGACACATTCAACATAATCACTAATTAGGTGTTTATAAATAAGGTAGATGAACAGGGAAACACTATTAGAAACAACGATAGATTGGTTGCATAAGGCTATATTCATGAAGAAGCAATTTACTATGAGAAGACCTTTGCACTAGTACATAGACATGGAACCATCAGAATCCTACTTTCTTAAGTTTCACATCTATATTTTAAACTATATCAAATGGATGTTGAGAGTGAATTCATAAATGGATATATAGCTGAGTATGTCTTTGTTGAACAACCCCCTGGCTTTACAAACCCCCATTTTCAAAATCATATTTTTAATTTATCAAAATACATATATGGTTTAAAACAATCTCTAAAATTATGGTAAGACAGGATGAGTAATTTTATTATTTCCAAAGGTTTTACAAAAGGAATAGTTGATCCTACCCTGTTTATAAAACAAATTTCTAATGATATATTAGTTTTTCAAATCTATGTTGATAATATTATATTTGGATCTTCAAGAATTTCTTTATGTGTTGATTTTTTTAAAATGATGAAAAATGAATTTGAAATGAGTTTAATGGGGGAACTAAAATTCTTTTTTCATATTTAAAATATTTCAATATAAGGATGTTATTATTTTATGTTAATGTAAATATACTAGAGATATTCTAAAACATTCTGGATTGGATAAAACTAAATTTTTTAACACTCCCATGAGTACCACTTGTACGTTGGATCTTGATAAAGATGGAAATATGTTGATCAAACCAATTATAGATGAATGATTGGATGTTTAGTCTACTTAACTTCTAGTCGACCTCAAATTATGTTTAGTGTGTGCATATGTGCTCATTTTAAATAAAATCATATGGAATACCATTTAAATAATGTAAATAGAAATTTCAAATACCTCATGCATACACCCAATCAAGTACATTTCTATCCTAGAGGAAAATGATTTGAATAAATCAGTAATTTTGATGCTGACTTTAGTGGTTGTAAGTTAGATAGAAAAAGCACCTCTGGAACATGTCACTTATTGGGAATGTCAATAAGTATCATGGTGTAGTAAGAATCAAAATTCTATTGAATTATCTACTATATAATCTGAATACATAGCTGATGGTAGTTTTTGTGAACAAATATTGTTGGTAAAACACACATTACTAGTTTATGGATATCAATTCAGGCATGTACCAATAAATTCTGACAACACAAGTGTTATTAACAACTCAAAAAATCCTGTCTCACATTCTTGCACAAAGCATATTGTTGTAAGCCATCACTTTTTGAGAGATCATTATCAAATGGGTGATATCACATTGGAATTAATTGGTAATGAGTATGAGATTGCTGATATATTTACCAAAACATTAAATTCTAAAATAATAGACTACATCATACATGAATTAGGCATGATAAATATTAAGTAATTGTCTTACAATTTTATATATTACTGTTTCATATTTACTGTCTCACCGTAAAGTTCATGTTTTCTGTCTCACCGTAAAGTTCATGTTTACTGTCTCATCATAATATTCATTCACATTCTCACGAAAAGACCTGTTATGGTCTCACCATAATTATTCTTTATGGTTTTTATTTACGAATTAAAAACCTTATCATGGTAATTATTCATTTCACCTTTTTTATTTTCACATGCTTTAACTTTTGTGACATTTAGTATTCCTAAATTATAAAATAAAAGTTGTTTCACTAGTCCATCAATAGAGATTTCTTCTATTCACTCAATTTTTAACCATTCTTGATTCCTTCAACCGTTCCCTCTCCCGAACCTTCAGTGAATTCCCAGGATGACACGCCCTTCATCTTCGACTCCTGAGAAACATAGCTCAAATAAAATGATAATTGCACCCAAGCTACCACCCGAAGGACCTCTAAATCTAAATCAGGTGAATCGAGTAGTAGTACCTAAGAAATAGATATTCCCTAAGTGGATTCTATTAATTAAGTATCAGTTTTTGAATGTTTTAAAATAGAAAGTCTATTTAAAATGGTTTTCGAAGGAAGATAGACCTATCTACCCTGAGTTAGTGGCTCAATTTTATCAGTATGTTCAGTTCTCCTTTGATTCTGAAGGTGGTTATGCTATAGGAAGCAGGATAAATGTCCATAATTTCTTATTCTCTTCAAGGTTATGGGAAACAAGCCTTAGGATACCCCATAAAGGCATCTATGAGTACTATTAGAGAGGACCTCCCGCTTCTAGTGAATTCATTTTTTTCTAATATTCTTTGAAATTATTAACCATAAATGCCACCAAGAGGATATCCAATGTTGTTGAACTAGTTACAGAATATATACATCTATTTAATTTTATACAAAGCTTTATTAGCCCTAGAAAAAGTGATTTTCTGTAAGGAAATATCAGGTTGTGTTTCTGATTCACCGCAGGAAAAATAATCTTAAGATCAACCATTGTAAGTATATCATACAAAATATGTGTGAGTTGATCAAAACCACCTCCAAGACTACCTAACTATTTTATTCTCGGCTTATCTCAACCATGCTTCATGCCAAAGGTATGGTTGGACCTAATAATGAATTTATCAAGGACTGTGAGTTTTTCCTTTCAAAAGTCATTTTTAAAAGGATGAAAATCAATTGGAATCCTCGGAAAAAGGCATGGGTGAATGAAAATGATAGGATTTATGAAAAATTCAATCCATTGGAACATCCCTCAAGACCAAAAGATATTTCTGATCTTGGATTGGAACCAGATGAGTTTGTTGACATCTAATGAATAAGAAGAAGAGGTTGTTGTCCCTCCCAGGGAAACTATTTTTGATAAAGAAGACGGTACTCTAGTCCCTTCATATAGTAACTGAAAAATAAGTCCTTGCATCAAAAGATATTATTAATCAAGAAGATCAACCTGAATTTGAAATAGAATCAGTTTTCAATGAAACCAAGAAAAATTCTATGGAAACCATTATAGAATAAGAATTACCTGTTATGCCAGAAGCTAACCGTGAAGAACTCTTAGTGGAACAATCTGTTCTTGAATTCATTCCATCAACTAAGGAAAGGCTGGAGCTGGCTTTTCAGCTATCTAGACAAGAAATGACAGAGGATCTGGGAGATGAATTTGTGGAATTAAATTAATACCCTAAGTCTCTCAGTCCTGATAGGGATGAAACTATTGAGGGAGAGAAAACCCCAAATATAGAATCTTGTGAAGTACCAAACCTGATTGATTCAAGCCATATAGACACTCAGAATATGTTCCCCAGTTTTTATGATGTGAATGACCCCCTACAAGTCTTAGTAAAAGGCCTTGACCATTCTAATATGTTCCAATTGAAATATATCTCTAATCTTTCCCATGAAAAAAAATCCTGACCCGTATCAATTCCTATCTCTGAACCTTCACCAGTACAACCATCCTTAGTGAGTAAAGATGATTTGAAAGAATTTGGATCTACCCTTTTGTCTGGAGTTGAAAAACTTTGGTATTTTCAACCTACTCTTGTAACACATCTAAGAGTGAAATATGCCTCAGTGTTTTTGGAAAACCTTATTTGGAAGATGAATCCCAACATGCTTCATGTGATTTAGGAATTCATAGTTGAAAACAGACTGCTTAGTGATGAAGTGAAGACCCTAAGAGATATGATTGAAGACATTAAAAAAGTGATGAATTTGATATTAAATCTTCTTTCCCATCTTGTGGAACCTTTTATTCCTCAAACCCCACAGAATATTGTCTCTTAGATTCAACATCATTTGGCTTCCTTAGCTGAAAAAGTGGCAGAAAGAATCAAACAGATTGTGAAAGTAATGTGAGAGCTTGTGGTTAATCTTAACAAGAATGCAAATGAGTATACAAAGTGCCTTACAAAAGTTCTAAATCAATTGAAATCTCTTACCTCAGTTGTCAATGCTTTTAAGGAATCTGGATAATCATCTCAACCTTCCTTAGATAGTGACCTGCTAAGAAAATTTGTCATAGAAGAACATCAGACTGTGCTTAGTAGTTTCAATAAATATTATATATCTGATGTTATCAATAATAGTGAAAGATTTATTGATCTATTCCAAATCCATTCCAAATTTGCTACTGATTCTTAGCAAGAAATTTCCAATAAAGTGGATTTCTACTTCAACTGAATATTCTCAAAGACTGACACGACCAATCATTTCAAATATCTTGTTGAAAATATAAACATTCCTCCTGTTACTCGATATTTCAAGACTCAATTCCAAAACTTCACAGAGTTCACTTGTCTATTGGATAAGTTTATGGAAAACAAGGATGACTTTTAAATAGCTATGCAGTATGGTGGAGAGATCATTATGGATTTTATTAAGGTTATGAGGCCTTATCTTCATGTACAAAGTACATCCATTGTTGCTCCTACAGCTGCCCCTTTGAAACTTGGTTAGCCTATGCTCAACTCTGCACTAGCCTCCACTTCTATGTCGGTCGGTCAGGAACTTAGTCAGATCAAGCATGTGATCTTTGATCAACAACTACCTCGGTCTTCTACTATACCTACTCTAGCTCCCTCTGTCTTTGAAGGTCTTTCATTACCTTCTCTATCAACCAGCTCGCTCCCTTCTTCTACATCAACCTCTATTCCTATGGATTCCTCTTCTTCTGCAGCTGCTAAAGGCAGAGAGTAGACGAGTAAGTTAAGAAGGACAATGCTTACTATTTTTTTATGGGAATCTTGTAAAAAAAATTACTTGTCACAGTGCCCCACATTTTATCTAATACATTATGCCCTTTTCATGTATATTTTGTCTCTCCAATTCTTGCTACTTTTTGATAATCCGTAATGGGGGAGAAATATATTCAAATTTAAACTATATTGTTAGAACAAATATACACTTTAAATATACAAGATTTGTGATCATAAAAAAGGGGGAGATTGTTGGGCTCCTCATGTATTAATCCCATTTTAATGATCACAAATCCTATTTAGTCTATAAACCATATAAACTCATTGTAATATATCTCACATGAAATATACAGTTGTTTAGTAAAATCTATCCAAAGATCTTAAGTATTATACACTCAGTTTGGTTACTATACACTATATTTTGATTCACTTTATAATGATTTATTTAAAAAAATCATTTGTTTAATTCTTTATATAAATATCACTACTTATATCTGAATACAGATATTTGCCTAAGTTTGAGACACCATGACATCTAGACACCGTGACAACCAAACACCGTGAAGAAGCAAACACCATGACAACCAAACACCATGAACAAGATAACAGCGTGACAAACAGACATCGTGAACAAGCAAACACCATGACAACAAGATATCGTGAACATGACACCATGACAACATGACACCATGTACAAGACATCGTGAATAAGATGTTGTGACAATCATGAGGCACCATGACCAAGACACACTAGGACCATGAGACACCGTGAAGAATCACACACTATGAAGAATCCAACACTGTGACCACAAGACACCGTGACCAATCCAGAAACGGTGTGAATGAGACACCTTTTCATGACACACTATGACAATGTTTCTTAATATGTTTTATCTTCTTTATATTAAATCTCTAACAATCATATTTGAAGATTTTAATGCACTGGAATAATTAATATGACATTTTAGACAAGTCTGAGTAATAACGTACCGAATCCATGCAACGTGTCGGCTCCAACACATGAACTCCGAGATAAAAGAGTAGTGCGGCCCAGAAACAATATAGACATGTAAAGAAAAAACAAACGAGCATGAGCATGACAATGAAGAACACACTTAATGAAATTTTTGAAGAAATTATTATCACATGCAACTTGACAATACAGAGGAACACACAAATCATACTTGAATCCCAAAATCGAGGACACCTAAACACTGTCAATCACCATGAAGAACACACACCAATTTTTCTGACATGTAATACTCTGTTTTTTATACCAGGAGTAGATTTCTGCATCTGCTTCATCTCAAGAAATCTAGAGCTGCAAAGAATAACACTATGAGCTCTTCTAAACCTATCTCAATATTTCTAATCTGTTTTGTATCATTTTATTAATTATCTATAAGAGTGTGTATCTGTATAGCAACACACTATATCTCTTGCATTAAATTTAAGGATAAAACATCTCGTTACTCAATCATTTTTTACACTTGTGTATACCCACAGATAAGTGTGGAAGAGCTCCCTGTGTGGCCTAGTTGTTTGTACCCCTGATGAATTGTGGAAGAGGTTCTTGTGTGACCTGGTCAGTCCATTTCACTGTTGTTTAACCCCAATTCAGGGTATGGATCAAGTTTATTTATATAATTATCTTGGTGGAAGGTGATCACCAAGTGCATTGGATTAGGTCTCGGCTTGATACTGAACCACTTGTTTCATATCTGTTATGCTGCTAAATTTAGTCTTCTCTGTTTTACTACTTTACTGTATAATTCATATATCACGGAATTCACTTTGATAGTTACTCTAAGAAATAAGTTATAATTTCCTTGTCTTAGTAGAATATCTTCAAAAGTAATATTAGTAACTGGAATTAATATTACTAAGAACTAATCAATATTCTAAGAAGTTATTTAAACAACGAAACTCTTATAAAAATATTACCTTGACTAAATGGGATATTTTTAATCTTTTGGGGAAACCTTTTTTAGAAATTCTTTTTAACCAAAATTTTTTATAGATACTCAATTCACCCCCACCCACTTTTGTAATCAACTTCGACAAACATACTGCCACCCCCCTCAAAGTGATGTGACTCATTTGCACTATACATGGAATATAAAAATTTAATGTCTTAATAAAAATATGTATCATATAAAACATAGAAATGATACTAGATTTGATTTATAAAAATTTATTATTTAATTTAATTCTTTTTAATTAGACAATGAAATTAAGGTAGTGTTAATGTGAAAATTTGACCTACCATCTCCATGAATGGTGCATTTCATCTCTAATTTCTAAAAATTATATATATTTTTAAATACATATATATTGAATATATGTTTTTAATAAGTCATGCTTTATTTAAATGAAATAATGAAACCATGATCTAATTTATAGTACTAAAAAAATTACAAGTAAAATCTTACTCAAGAAGCTAGGAAATTAACAACCAAAGTAGTTTAAATAATGAAATAGCGTTAGTAACTGATTAATAAACTGATGTGAGAATGTATTATATGATATTATTAACATGACTAGGGTTCCAGTATAAGTTAGTGACATATTATAAATATCTATAAATTTTTATAAATTCGACACAACAAACTAATTGTTAAGGTAATGTATTTTGTCTCCATTTAGATTCAATAATGTCTTATTTGTTATTATACTCCAATTCAGTTTTATATGGTGTATATACTGATCTTTTAACATGTTATATCATTAATATACTTAATTTAATGATATTATAAGTTTCATTTAATGTCATACATTTTTTGGTATTACGATTTAAATAATTAAATGTTGTATGGGAGACTATGGAATGTTTAAAGATTGTTCTCATCAAGAATGTTTATAATGGAAATCTTCACAATCTCACTTCCCTTTGTGATTAAAAACGTTGTAATGAAAAAATAAAATTATTAAATCCATTATTGCTATTAAATTTACTTGAATATCATATATTCATATAGTGGATACTATTATTTCTAAAACTATATATCATTTTTACATACGATGTTCACTTTGACATTTTTTCGATTATCATATAAAATTTTGATAAATCAGTATATATTATTCAATTAAAATATTTTATAATGCATATTATCTATTTTGATTAATTTATATGTGATATTATTTGGACTGTTAATGATTGGAGGGTACCAAAATTTTTATAGCCCCTCAATACATCAATAGGTTTTTTTAAGATGACAATGTTTGAAAAATTAAAAATGTTTCATTTCATAGTTTTAACTATCTTATGAAATGCCTTTATGGTATATATTTTCATATTAATTAGACAAAAAAGAAATTTATAAATAATTTCCTTCATTTAGTTTTAGTTATTATTGATCAATGATATTTTTCATTGATATATCTCTAGATAAATTTAATTTTTAGTTATTTGATTAAATGGAACGTGTTTCCAATTCTTAACATTCCATATTGAATCTGCCATATCTTGTTATTTGAATGGAATGTGTCAACAATTAAATTCCAATAAATATTAATATTACCTTTTATAGTTATTTTGATGGCATGTTCAATCTTTTATTTACGTCTCCATTTCTTTTAATTGATTCATTAACATTTCTGCTTTACATACACATACTGATCATTTGGGATCACCCTTATTATGTTTCATTTCCTTAGGTTATGAAGAATAAATCATTAAATAAATACTCTGGGATGAATTTCAATTAATTTTTATATATATCATGTTTTTTTCAAATGCATTATGGATATCATGTTTTAAATTTTTCATTCCATGTATGCTAAACTGAACATTCAATCAGGATATGATTCCATGTAATCATTCTAATAAAGAAATATAATGCACCGAATATGGGATTATATGGCCAGTGAATTAAATTATTCATATTATAATTGTGTTTATACTTATATATCCACTATTTACATGGTAATTTCCTTTGATTATATGTCATGTCAAATTGTTATAGATGTTCTATGATATAATTAGTACATCAAGATTAAATGAAAATCACATGAAATATATGTCCTATAGTCTAGATACATAATACAATTAGCTCATATATAATTTCTAAAAAAACATGTCCACGGCTCCAAAGCATTGAATCTTCTTCTAATGAAATATATATTTTGTGATCATGATTAGAGGAAATCATAAGGACTGGACCACCAATAAAGACAGCACATGTTTTATGTGTCATTAGTTGTTACTATTTATAAACATATGTATTGGATTTAAAAATTGATATTATTTTCATTTTTCACCATTTATCTCATATTTAGTGGTCCGGAAAAAGAATTACATTAAATATGTTAAAAAGTTTCTTTTTGGGTGCATCTTTTGTTGAATCGATTTTGTTAAATGATCATGATTGAATTTGATTTTTTAGAGTTGACAAAGATATATATCATTGGACTGGTTGGTGAGGAAGGTAGTAACATAATTAAATCAATTTCCTTAATACATGAAGGTAAATACATATACTATGTTTATGATGTACAAAAGTCATCAAAAAATGAAACTATTGTTCAAATAGATTTCTTAGATATCCTGAGAAAAATAGATTAGATAACAATGAATATGTTCAGGGGAGGTATTCATAGGTTTGTTATTCATTATCTCTTTAAGAAGCGTGATGGGATCCTTAAAACCTATATTTAGTTGTGATTTGGACTTATTTATTTTGAGATAAGGTCTTATAGGTTCGATAACTAACTGCATCCATAATCTCCACCTATTCTGATGAATATGTGTTAAGGATGAAATGGGAACCATGCATGGGACTAGTAAATGTATGACTATAATAAATCACAAGTAAAATAAATCAATTATTTTATTATTTTTTAGAATAATGATGACAGAATTATTTATCAATTTATTTAAAAGTTTTTTATAATAAAATTGAATTTCTTAAATTATATTTTTCTAGAAAAAATTATTGTGTTCATGGTTTATTGAATTATTTATGTAGAATACAGAATAATTTAATGGTTCATATTAAATAAGAAGACATGTTTATGTTATAGAAATGGATGGTATGATATTTATTATATTTGTGAAAATAAAATTAAGTAATACGATTGAATAATGTATTTGATTATAAAAGTATATTATTTCATTAGGATGGGCAGGATTAATTGTTTTTAAAAAATTTATCTAACATAAAAATCCAAAAACAAATTTGTTAAAAAAATATCAGAATAAGAATTCCTTTGATGATGACAGTATACGTATTAGAATAAAATTTTTTATGAAAAATTATAGTTTCCAATTTGGATCATATATTGTTTGAAAAATTTTATATTTAAAAAACAGAAAAATAAGCATTCAAATATAAATTTCATAGCATTATATAAAACAAGAAAGATAAAATTGTATAATAATATAGGAATGAATTAAATGATTTATAAAAGATATTTCACTCTTTTAAATAATGATATAAAGAAATAATATATCGTTACTGATGATAACCACTATATTCAACCAAACTATAAGGTCTCTCTTTCCATACTTGGAATTTCATTGATACAGTTATCAATATTAGCGATGTCTTCCAAAACAATTTAAGTCCTTGATTTTATGATTAGTGTCTATTCTATCTTACAACACCCTTTCTTACCTAAAATATGATAATTGTATCACCTCTATTTCTAGAATAGGAATCCAGTGATATAATCCTCAAACAATAAAAAAATATAAAAAAATCAAAAATTTCAAATTATTTTACAATTACCTCTGGGAAAAATTTTAAAATACATGCTAAAAGATTACAAAGCATGTGAATGAGATTTTCAGTTATAGTTATATTTATATGTATTAAGAAAAAAATGCATCATATCCCTACTTCTAAAATCCATCCCAATTTACATTTATCCCTCTACATGTCATATTTACCAGGAATCATAGACATGGTTGGAAAGGCTCTGACTGTTATTCACTTTACAGATCAGCAAAATGTATTCATATGATGTTGTTGTGATAGAACCATTACAATAATATAAAAATTCACTTCCAATATAAATTTTTCTGATACTATGATTATAAACAATTTTTTAATAGAACTAAAATATTATTAATCGTATGAATTGAACTGTGTCAATCTAATGGATATGAACTATGTCTAGTTTGATTGATTTGATTTTTTTGTTCAGTAAATACAAAATTTGTCTATCTAATTGAAAATAACATTATCAATATGATAGACTAGACCATCAGTCAATCAGATGTATTACAATAAAGTATAAAATTTTTATATTCATTTTCATAGAAATTATTTCTACATCTAGTAAAACAATATGAATTCACCAAAAAAATATAAAATACATTGAATATAAAATTTATTAAAATAAGGTTTTAATAATGTGTTTGTGATTTCTAAAAACATATAATTTATAATTATAAATTGTAAACATTCTAATCAATAGTCTTCCCCTTTTTGAATGAACAAAACATATTAATTAATGTAATAAAATAATAAATATGAAAAATGTAAAACCCATTATATATTTATGACCAAAAAATCATCATAAAAAATCTAACTTATTCATATCATTAATTCCTCTATCTTTATAACTTATTTTTTCTTCAAAATTCATTATATGGTATGAAATACTATTACTTACAATTATTCCACTCAATAAATTACACCCTTAAATTGTTTCCCCCCAACATATATTTTATCCCATTTCATAGTTTCTCCCTTTTTTTGATTTGTATAAAATAAATAATGAACGTAACATATTTTACTAACATATTATAATGTATAATATGAAATAGTTGTTTTTGAATTACTATTCATAAAATATAAAATAGAGAATATTTATCCTAGTAAAATTCAAATTCATTAAAATAGAATGAATTTGGAGAATATATCATTCAAATGATAATTCTTTCAAAAATTTGGATTGATGTTAATACATTGAGAATCGATATTCATTATTTCTTATTCCACATCTTTATAATATGTTTTATCTTTTTAAATTCCTCTTGATTCTTACTGTATTCTGCAGATATACAATAAAGCTAGGATATGTTCAGTTTCTTGACAGAGAATCTCTAATTTAATAAATTCAATATTAATATATATTCATAAAAAATATGATATTATTTCCTTCCAATTTCATCATAAAACTTTTCTTCTAAGTTACTTATCCTAATCTTATAATCTTTCAACTTTTGAATCCCTTCAATGACTTCAAATATTGTTGGGTAATGAGAATTTAATATTTAATTTATTTTTTCCAAAACATTTAATCTAATATATTCATTTGATGAAATTTTATCAAAAGTATAATCTATATCGAAAAATAATTTTTTTGGATTCAATAATCTATTCATCAAAATATTTTAAACAACAATAAAATTGTCTCAAAAATTTAAAATCTTGATTAAACAACACCTCAGATTATATTTTTTTACCTCTAAATAACATTAACATAGCTTTATTTTGAACCATATATTTAGTTATAGAATTCTGGGACTCCAATATCCCAATCAACAATTCAATATATTTTATCCTCAAAATTAAATGTTTGGAATATATGGAATTGAATTGTTAATTTATTCAGTGATTGACTAACTAAATATATACATTTTTATGCTTTAGTAACTAATGAATTTAATGAATCTGATGAAACTTCACAAATATATGTATAGTGTAGTGTCACATGCCAGATTCCACTCCCCATTCCTAATAAGGTGGGACACAGTGCATCAAGTACACCACACCCTAGGACCTCCTCACTGCTAGTTAGTTACCTCTGGAATATAGGGAGGTGCGCTTGAGCTATTGTATCACACCTTATCTGGAACAACTGAGTGGCATCACCCAATAAGGGTGTGAGATAAAGGTAATGGTCTTAACATCAACAGTTGATTTACCAATATTGAATTGAGTGCATAACTTATTTCCATGATTCTAGTAATAGAATCTCTATGGCCTTTTTTTAATTTTGAAATCATGTTGTATATGCATGTATCCAATGACTCGCATGTTATAATTTTATATAGTTACATGAAGTCGTGATCATCGTTTATTATCTATTTTTTATTCTGGTTCTTCTAATTTTTTAGTTTTTCTTGCTATAGTTTTCGTTATTATTCCTTTATTTTCTATCTATTATTACTTCTTCCAATGTGGCAGGTTACTTCTTCATCTGTTTAGTGTATGATTCAAATATATCTGAATATATTTATATATACAGTTTTGATTCCTATAGTGATCTATATTAGAATAGTCTCCCCCTAGAAACACTCCAGTCCATCATTATTATTCGAATGCCTCTTATGAATAGGGAGGAATTCATGAGGTCTTGTAGCCCACCATCATGGGCACCGTTGAGTAGAATTTATGTCTAGATGATACAAGGGGATGGAAAACATCTATATTTTCATTACTATTAACATTTTAATTAACTGTATAATTCGTTAGATCAACATCCACATTGATATCTACCATCTCATCTATTTTGTGTACAAGAATATTGTGCTTCATCTTCATCATGTGATGGAGACTATTAATTCCAATAAACATCAAACATAATATTTTTATCAGACTAAGTTGATTAGGAAGTGTATAATGATGAAGAATACAAGGAGATTTATTTTTTTTCTTTTCCTTCTTCCACATCCTCTTATTTTTTGTATTCAATATCTTTCCCTAAATTCCTCACAGTTCTCAAAACCAAATTTTTAACTTTTTAGAAAACTTTTGTATATTTTTATTATCTTAATTCATAACTAATTATAACACAGATTCCTAAAAGTATGTTTTAATTTTTTTCAATTTCTACTCCTTTAACCATTCCATTTTTTACAATAACTAAAAATAAAAAAACATATGAAAAATATCATAACTATATTAGAATGTGTTTTTGATCTTGAAACATGTTGAGCTTTTAATATAAGTAAAAATCATATAGGATAATTTTCCGATAATTTTTCTACACCTTTAAACAAATAATCCATAATTATAACATCAACATTTCTTTCATTTTGAATTTTTCTTCTCTTGCTCTATAATGGTATTTAATATTTTCAGCTGCAAATATGTGGCTCTAGTTTTATCATGTCTTAATGTAGGACCACCAATATTGTTTTGGTCCTATGTATCCATCAACTTATTAAAATTGTTAACTAACATAGAATTCAATTTATTTTGAGTCTTTGGGGGAGATAATTCAGTTTTTATTTCTCTATTTAATATATTATTTGTCTTTAACAACTTTTTCATCAGATGCAACATTTTCAATTTGTCAATAAATTTTTTCATCAAAATATTGTATACTACTTATTGTATATCAAGGGATTATTACCAAATAAGTAAAATTATTTTTATGAAACCATGTATGAATGATTCCTTATTTTGAGGGACACTATATAGTTAATTAAAATATTCATAATAAATCATTAAAACATATGTATTCATGACATCATAGAAGTTTTATTATATTCATTGATCAAAATAGACATAAACATAACCTAATTAATCTACCTTATATTGGTATGGAAATCAAGAATGAATATTTTAAGAATATTCATTACATTAATATATCATTTTATCATAACCAAATAGCATTGGTCCCATAAAGTCACCACTACCATGTTTGGTGTGAGAACAAAAAATATTATAACCTTATCAAAGGATTAGAGAAATGATTACATGGATTTTTACTATTCAATATGTCCTTTTTTTAGAATCATATGTGACAGATGATACACAACTCCTTCGAACAGTACATAATTTAAATCAGGGAATTTATGAATAACTATATTTTAGCATTAAAAAATTATAATAAAAACATAAAACTCATCTCGAATACTAAATTCATGTGATGAATATAAATCTTTAATGTTTTTTGGATAATGTTCATTGAAATTGTTTTTTTCAAAACAAATATTTTATCATACTTGAAATTTAATATCTCTTATAAATATATAATCATATATTTCGTACCATGAAATATTCATAAATATTTCAATTTCAACATCATGATTGATAAATCATTAGTAGGTAACTTCATATTAAAACTTATTACAAGAACAGGAGTGGATAATCAAATCATACAAATACCAAAATATCTTCGAATTGTCTATAATAGAGAGATGAGGGTTGAATGGTAATTTCTAGATTCGATGTGGGATGGAGTGAACCACTCTCTTATATATAAGATGGGGGTGACCCCTTATATTCCACCAATTTAAAATCTTTTATTGAAACTATTATATTGATATTATGTGTGGTATTCATCCTTGAAAGATTTTTAAAAACTATTATGAACTCATTATGTTCTTTTATGAAACAAATTTCCCAAACAAGAACATTAAACAATATATTAAATTTATGTTTTATAAAAAAATTGAAATTTCTATAATAGTATATAATATATAAAAATTAAACTTAATTTATAACCACATTAATTAACATATAAAAAAATAAATCTCTGAGTAAAAATAAATTTTTGTATTAACAATTTATCTTGTATCACATTCTTCTTAGTTGTTAAAAAGAAATAAAATATTATAATATTTATAGAAAAAATATCATCTGGAATTTTATTATGAATTTTTTATTCAAAAAATAATTTATAAAAAAATTATCTAAAAAAACATTAGTAAAAATATTAACATAAGAGAACTTTATTATAAAATATGATTCAATAAAAATTAGTAGAAACTATATTTCAAAGAAAATTATTATATATTTTGATCTTGAAAAACATTACTAAATTGTTTTTATTTTGTTGTATTATGTGAAATAAAAAATAATTAAAAATATAAATTTTTAAAAAGAAATTTAGAGAACCACATCACATATACTCTTCATTTTAAAAGTAGTTTATTAATGCAATGATATTGGTAAACATGATATAGATATGAATTGTCTTTTGATATTGATTATTCCAATATTATAGTTAATATATTCAAATCTATCTAAACTATGGGGTATATTAATAATATCTACATGTTTTTCATTTGATCCGATTAATGATAAAATTATATTCAATTTTTGTGTGTGATCCCAAATAAAATTGTGACTTATATCATTGGTCATAGAGAATTACTGATGTGATGTGTTTTTATATAAATGAATCAAACTTTTTTATCATGAAATATTTTGTGATTATGAAAATTCAGACCATAGTCAATGAGTGTGTGTTGCTTCTACAACACTTGAACTAAAAAACTACTAAAACCACATATTCAGTTTTATCAATGGAAAGAGATATAATGTGTTTCTATTTAGAAGAACAGTATAATAAATATTATCCTATGAAATGAAATTTTCTAGATGTAATTTTTTTATCAATTAAATATCCACAAAAATATTATATGGAAAATCATTTGTATTAAAAATCATTTCCATAAGAGTAAGAAAAACTCAAATCCATAGTTACATTAAGTTAATAAAAAATATTCTTTACATATCCAATGTGGGACCCTTTTGGAATTTATAGATATCTTGTATATAATCATCAAGAAAAAAAATTGATTACAAAATTTTAAGTGATATAAACTTCAAATAAATACACATAAGAATTTTTGATAAAAGGGTTTCCTAGAATCATAATATCTAAAGAGTTTTGGGTATATATATGATTATTGATACAATTAGTGTTGATATATCCAAAAATATTTAGTAGATATTTTATATACATATATTGAGTATAAAATATCCACCTAGTTTATGTTAACTTTGAAAACCTATAAAATAAGTAGGTTCTCCCATCATGATAATGTCAATCCCATGCTTCATTTGATCCACAAAAAATATGTTATTCATTTTTTAGTTGAAAAATTGTATTTTCATTGACGTATCATTGAAAAATGATGTTTATTTTTTGATACTAACTTTATTTGAATATTAGGATATGAAGCTACCATATCAATGTTGTTGAATAGAAAATATATATTTAAGCTAACATAAACGTTTATAGTGTTTTTTTATATCTGTATATTGATTAAATTTTTTTGAAATAGTGTCTGAATATTATTTATTTTCAAGGATAGGGTGTTTTTCTCCATAAACTCTCCCAATACATATCAAATAAAAAATTGACACTTCACATCCATTTTAAAAAAATTGTAATTAATGAATGTTTCATAACATTCAATTGTATTAATAGATTCAAGTCCAGCTACCATATTATTTAATTATTCAAAATATATTCCATCAAAATGATGATATCATTTAGTAAAAATCCTTGAATTATTTCTAATGATATTACTTTTTGATTATATATGTTTTTATAAATAAGTTATCTCAAATTATAAAACTATGTTAAGATAGTGAAATAAAATTTAAATCTTCATTCCTATCATATTCATTGAACTTATCTGACATGGATTTTATGAAATATTCACTGCCTAAAGTTTTATCTAGAGTATTTTGTTTAGAATGAGAAAAAAATTAAAAATGGTCATTTTCATTTCCCAATGTAGATCATGTTCTAACTAGTTTGTCTAGGTCACTAATGATTTTGTCGTTATTATTATTCTTAAGAAACAACTAATTTCTTTAGTTTTAAAAAATCATATTTTTATCAACATGATGAAATTAATATTGAGGCAAAACATCTGATATATATTTTAATGTTGATCTATCCTGAGAAAAACCGTAAAACATAGATTCAAACAATGTTTTAGAAATAAAATATTTAGATGTTGGATGAATTTTATTGAAAGAAAGAGGATCGGTTTACTAAAATTATAAATTTACAGTTTCTACAAAAGTTTTTGAATATTTATTAAAAACACTATATGAATTACTTTTTGAAAAATTTCCTAAAAAATAAATTCGCTAGATTTTATTCCAAATATATTTATTTTATCTTTGTTTTTTAAAATTAATATCATTCATATAAAAAAATTTAAGTAAGAATGATTTTATTAACCTCTGGTCAACATCTAACAAGGATTTTTATTAATAAACAGTCTTATTAAAAATATTTTTATTTTATAAAAATAATTAATGAATGATTCAACCCAAAAATGTTTTACAACTAGTTATTTACTCAACATGATTCTAGTAATCTATTGATCAAATCCCATTCATCATTCCAATACACCATTTTTTGTGGAGTTTTAGGTGATAATGAATTTTATATAATAATCTTTTTTAAAAGAAAATTTCTGAAAGTAGAGTTTTTAAATTCTGCACTATGATCAATATTAATTGTTATCAGAGAATATTTTTTTCATCTATAACTCTTCCAAAAAATTTTAAAAACAAAAAGGCTTTATATTTATATAGAAAGTAGACCCATGTGTATATAGTGTAATAATCAAATGACACATATAAATTTTATTTCCCACTAAAACATATAGTATATGAAGGACCAAAAAAGATAATGTGTACTAACAATAAAGCATCATAATTTGAGACTTCTGTAATAGATTTAAAACTCCACTTTTTTTAGATCTAAATTCACACTGATTGGTGACTTTTGAAGAATCAAACCTATATTATGGTGTCCATAACATTTCCATTTATAGATAAAATTAATAATGTTATTACATTATAATCTCATAATATTTTATGAAATAACATTGTTTTATCTTCTATTACATAAAGGAAAGGTAGATCTTTTTTTCTAATGTCATATCTGTTTAGTGTGTATACATTATCATGTTGATTGGATGAAATAATAAATTAACCATTATAACTGAAGATAATATATTTATCATTCATGAATATCACTATATATGTAGAGACCCGTATCTTGACGTACATGGACATTACATTACTTTTGCGGAATACTTGGTACATAACAAAAACACACACACAAGGATCGTAATAGTTTAGTGTCTTTGGAAACATGGAACATAATCTTCTAATCGTGGTGAAAGATCTTCAACATCTCCCATAAAGATCTTCCTTTTTTTTACCTAAAACCTTTCTTTATATCCTGGGGAAAAGAAAACATAAAAGGGTGAGCTCAAATGCTCAGTAAGGGTAAACAAAAGAAATATCAATCACATCGTAATCATAAGAACATAACATTTTGGAAATCATAACCTGCAAAAGAGAGCATAATTTCATAACATGGGATAAATCATGGTAGTGAAATGTAATCACAATAATCATAACTTAAAACATGAAACTTTGTGTCATTCACACATAATCATAGAGAATCATTTCTTGTTAGTAAAGACTCATTGCCAAGACTATCTTAGTGGAAAAAGTCCCTTTCTGAATCGAGTAACCCTCGTTTCTGTCCTGTTTCACTGAACCGGTATAACCTACCATTCCAGCCATGTCTATCTCATGAGATATAAAATCTTTACCCAATGCATTGGAGGGAGATATAGGTCCCACCCATCTCATAATGATACCATTCTTATGTGTTCCACAAAATCATAAACCATACATCATAGCATAACCCATGTAATAAAAATGGGATTCTTAAACAACATGACATCATAAAACCATTCATATAAGATAAAGGAATTCATAAACATAATTCCATCACAACATAGTCAAATCAATGTAAAAATATGGATAGAAAAATAACCCTTTATTATCTTAGATGGAAAATAATTTTGATAAAACACTTGAAATGAATTCTTGAGGAAAATATCCTTTCTTCTTCAAAATCAATTCCTTTTCACAAAACATCATGCAAATTTAAAAGAAATAGATTTTATTGAAAATAGTCATGAAATATTTTGGAGGAAGGTTCATGAAAATAAGGCTTTATAAAACCGTAAAAATCCATTCGTGCCGTATAAGTTAAAAAAACATTCTTCTCGTACTTTTGTCAGAAAAGTCAAAAAAGTACCTCGTACGAAAAACGACAAAAGATTCCTTTCATATATTTTACTAAAAACTCACCAAAGGGTAAAATTGGATTTAAAAAATTGTAGGTGGATGGAAATAATATTACATATTGAGGAAATATGGATGTGGATGATAAAATACACCCCAGTAAATACTAAAGTATAAACAATCTCGGATAAAAATGAGATTGTGATATTTCCCTTACCTTAGGTCCGATTTGCTTCGTATGTGTCCGAACCTCCTGTATAATGATTTAAATAATATCATTGACTTATTACAGAATCATATTAATTGTTATGATATCATATATGGTTCACTTATGACATTATATTACCCGTTCTTTTGTAAATTCCATGTTAAAGTAGCGTTTTGGGTAAAATCGTCTCATTTGTCGTTTGTGTTTTTAACTTGTAATTATTCATATGATTACTTAGATCATGATTACTTAATTCCAGAATATAAAACATGATTTATATATATATATTCAGAATATACATATATAATAAATCAGTAAATGGAAAGAAATACATCGTTCATGGAGACGGTAGTCCGTACGTACGCATGAACGTTGTTTTCGTTTCCTTATTGAATTGAATGGAATTAAGTAGATGACATACATATAAATATAAATAATTAAAGTATCATTATTAGGTAATATATTTCATTTGTACTTATTATATATACTTTATAATCATTCATGAATGGTTAATCATTAAGAATGAATCTCATCGCGTCGTGGAGACGGTAGTCCGTACGTACGCACGAGCGATGATATCATTTCCATAAATATTGAATTGAATTGGAGTGTATTATACAATATATCAGAATCAATATGATGTTGTAATAACTATTTATAGTTATTCTTTACACCATTATACCCATCCATGTAAGGTGGTGGTGGAAAATAGATTACACCACGGCGTGGAGACGGTATTCCGTACGTACGCACGCGCGGTGATTTCTTTTACCGTAGGATGGATAGATGGTGAAATAGGGTTGTTTCATACTTATAATAACATATCAGTATATGAGTGATACTGATGTTATTAATTCATAATGAAACAACCTAAGAAGAAGAAGTGGAAGAAGAAATAAAGATGAAAGAATTGGTAACGGTAATTACCTCTTCTTTGAAGCGCCTCTTTGAGACCTCCTCTTAGGGCACTAAAATTGGTCTTTGAGGAAGACCAGAACCTCTAGGATGTTTCTAGGGAAGTGGAGAAGAGATTTTGGCAGGGGTTGGCCGAGCTTGAGTGCTCAAATTGGTGTGAGGAGGAGGGGGAGGAGGTGTCCTTTTATAAGGGAGGAGAGGGGCACCTTAGGAATATCTCAAAATATTATTTTATATTAAAGTCAAAATCGGTTTATAATGGTTCCAAAGGGTCTTATTTCGAAGCTAAAGTGGGGAAGGGTCGAAATCCTATCAATCAATAGGATTTAGACAAGTTTAGGATATTATTTTAACCTTATCAATTAGATTTAACTCTAAGTTAAATAATTTAACTTTTACCATGTCTTTTTGTTTTCTTTCACTATATGGTTAATACACTTACTATAACATGCCAAATTAACCCAAAATTGTATATTACTAATACATATATCCTTATCTAAGTCATTTGGCCGAACCTTAGATTTTTATGAATAAAATAACAATTAATAATATAATATTTGATTTAAAAACTATTTTGTGTCAATTTTGACACTATTTGATATATGATTTTTGTGAAAGTCATAACCGAATTATATGTTCGAACCAAGTTGATTAAATCAACACTAATATATCATAGTAACCTATAAAATTAGTTTAATTCATAGAAAGTCTCAAATTACATTTATTTTGGTGTTTATAACATCAATTATGTCAATATTTCATAAATAAGATAATTACTGCATCATCATTGTGTCATAAATAAATTAAATTATTTAATGTCTAAAAATTACAAATAAAATACCATTATGTAGGAAAGCTTTTTAGATTTCTAATGAATATTTATAGTCGAATTTATCTTATGTATAACCCCATATTAAAAATGATTTACTTATTAAACTTTGATTTTAACTATTTTAACCCTTCTTTAAATAAATTAATAATAAATGTCCTAATCTAATCCATGTGGGCCTAAATGGTCATAGTTTATTCCTAAGTTTGTTTTTGGTCGAATTACACTTGTCCAATAGAATTAGGACATGTGTTAGGGTAATATTAATATCATATTTACCCTTAGTTACCCTATTTACTATTAACCGCGGTAAAAAAAGTAAAAAGTTACTATTCACCAAAAAATTATTTTCGTCTCATTGAACCACATTTTACTTACTGACATCAACCGTGTCTCTTGGATTTTTTAAAATTCCATTCACAGAAGCGGTAAAATTAAGTTTTATGAAAAATTCAGTTTTCTAACTACCACTTAGTAGTTTCACTATTAATCAAAAATTGATGTTTTTTCAGAACAATGCCAAAATTTCATCCTAAGCTATATTTTATATTCCGAATTCAAAAATAAAGTCTATTTTACCAAATTAATAACATAGAAGTTTCATTAATTATTTTTATAATTAAATCTCGCTGTTAAAACAAATAGCGTGTTTTTAAGAAACAATATCTATCCAAAGATTGACACTTGATTATGTCTGGTTTAAATGTGAAATTACAACCAATGACCAACATTGTATTAAATTGTAAAAATATATTCTAAATATACTTTAAAACCACTCAAATTAATAATTTATCACTATTAATTATTTCGATTAAAAAAGTTTTTTTTAATTAAAATTTAGTAATTTTCACTATTCATCAGAATATGAAAGTTATCCGAAAAGTACCAAAATTTCACCCTAAGCTAATTTCGATATTACGAATCCAAAAATGAATTCCATTTTGAAAAATAAAATTTACAAAATTTCAAAAAGTGGTTATTACTATTCATAACGGCTAGTTTTAATAATATCTTAATAGCATATCGTTGTTTAGCGAAACTCGGTGTTGCGTACAACACACGCTATCGTGGAAGGTCGCGATTGCGTATAATTCAAGCAAGGTCAGAGATGTGTATTGTGAAAGCTCATTTTGGTGTAGCGTATAACACAAGACATTAATAAAATTAAAAAGAATATTTCTCATAAAATCTCGGGCTGTTACATTCTACCCCCCTTAAAATGAATTTCGCCCTCGAAATTCGTCGGGGTTATAAATAGTTTACTATTCGAAAGTTTCTTTAATAGAAACCCACATCGTAAAAAGGAATACCAAAACATAGCTTTAAAAACTAAAGTATGAAATGTAACGATTACCCAAATAAACTAATCACTGGGTTTCCACATAGGTGAAAATATGGATATGGAAGAGAAATATAACCATCATGTTCTGATGGAGAGTGGTAGAGAACATTGCTATGGAAAAGCCAGTAATCACAAATCCATAGATTTGTGATGATATAAGGTACCATATGATTCATCAGGTATAAGATCACTAGGACAACATTTTTGGTTTTCAAGATCATTTCCCTAAAGTTGAAAATTTGAATTAGAATAAATACGTACTTTATTTTGGTACAATCTCACTGTTGTTCGTGCCTTGAACAATTTCCACTTCATCTCTTAAATAAATGAAGTTGAATTTGTTATTCGTGAAGTGTAAGCAGATTATGTGATAGAATGACGGGTCATTCCATCTGTCTCAATCAAAAGGTTAGAAAAAATTATATACATAAGTCAGTCTATAGTGAGATTAATCATATATGGTTTCTAAAATGGACTTTATACTTCATATATCATACTGCTTAATATAATAAAACTAGTTTCTAATAAACCGGGACTTCCTGTAGGCCAGTGGTAGGCGATAAAGGCCAGTCGCACTTCGGTTGTGGGTTCGATTTCCACAGCCTTTTCCGACGCGATGGGCTGCCGCCCGTCCTGCAGGTTGTCCTTTTCTAAAACTATATTACTATAACATCCCATCAATAACATCGAGAAAATTTCTATCCTTAAACAATACTAACTTTTGTCCAACATAATCCATTCCAATCTTTAGGATTATCCATAATACTGAAATCCACTCTCATAACATAGTGAAAACGATTACCAGAGATTTAATACCATCGTCAATTCCCATATATCATAAGATATGTTTTGTTGGTTACATTCCAAACATTCAAAGTCCTTAATCATGTATTCTCTTGAATACCTTTGTGAAAACATGAATGCAGTTAAAAGTTAACACCTTCCACATACTAAAATCCTCAAAATTCTATATACTGAAACCATGATATCACTTAGTCCTTATATCAATCATGAGCTCATGAATACAATCAAACATCTCATTATCATCTTATCCCTTCAATATGCACATATCATCTACATTCCAAAAATATCTGAATAAACTTTCATGGATACTTGAACCATTAATCATACACTTTCAAAACTCAAGGAAGGACAACAGTGTAATAATCCTTAGATGTCTCTTTATTCCATAGTACCATGAGATTACTTATACAACATTACACATGATAAACAAGTCATCATTCCACTACATTCTTAAACCGTTGACCGAGCATCAACAATTCTTTCATCTCACATATCATTTGTAGTCTCTTCATCATCATCCACATAAATACTACCCATATGACCATACTGATTCTCTTCATGAGTCATTCCCTTAGGGAATTTGTTTGCATAATGCCCATACATTCCACATTTAAAACACTTAACCATTTTTGATGTCATAGAAATACCATTATCTTCATCCCTGGTGTTAACTGAACCTTTTCCTTTGCACTTACTGGCTTTGTGCCCTTCTTTTCCACACCCAAAGCATCTTCCAGTTCCTTTGAAACATTCTCCTTGATGCCTCTTCCCACATGATTTACATAGGGGAAATTGAACTTTCTTTCCTCTATGATCATCATGAAACTCCATCTTTCTCTTATTAGCCGAGTCAGGAAACTTACCAAATTTTACTTTATTGATCATATTATGAGATTGCTGATTCGGCATAATAATGATCTTTGGACTTACAAATCCCATTTCATTTGGTTTCTCATGAAGAATATCATTCCATTGTCCATCATATCCTCCATTATCGTGAATCATCTTGTTTCCAGCCATTTTCTTAAACCCAAAATGAATAGTGTGAGAGGAAAAAATCATGCTAGGGAAAAAAACATAATAAAGGGGGAGTACCTTCAATATCTAAAATCTTAGGTTTAATTCTATGATCGTTAGCGTAGTTCTAGTACTATAACTTATACGTCTACTTAACCTTAGGGACATCCCTAGACATACCGTAGAAATATCTCTAGGGATCTCACTAACGTTTTCGCATCCTAGTTTCCAAAGGTTGAATAAACCTTTCCTCTGATACCAACTGTAGAGACCCGAAGGTTAACGTACATGGACATTACATTACTTTTGCGGAATACTTGGTACATAACAAAAACACACACATAAGGATCGTAATAGTTTAGTGTCTTTGGAAACTCGGAACATAATCTTCTAATCGTGGTGAAAGATCTTCAACATCTCCCATAAAGATCTTCCTTTTTTTTACCTAAAACCTTTCTTTATATCCTGGGGAAAAGAAAACATAAAAGGGTGAGCTCAAATGCTCAGTAAGGGTAAACAAAAGAAATATCAATCACATCGTAATCATAAGAACATAACATTTTGGAAATAATAACCTGCAAAAGGGAGCATAATTTCATAACATGGGATAAATCATGGTAGTGAAATGTAATCACAATAATCATAACATAAAACATGAAACTTTGTGGCATTCACACATAATCATAGAGAATCATTTCTTGTTAGTCAAGACTCATTGCCAAGACTATCTTAGTGGACAAAGTCCCTTTCTGAATCGAGTAACCCTCGTTTCAGTCCTGTTTCACTGAACCGGTATAACCTACCATTCCAGCCATGTCTATCTCATGAGATATAAAATCTTTACCCAATGCATTGGAGGGAGATATAGGTCCCACCCATCTCATAATGATACCATTCTTATGTGTGCCACAAAATCACAAACCATACATCATAGCATAACCCATGTAATAAAAATGGGATTCTTAAACAACATGACATCATAAAACCATTCATATAAGATAAAGGAATTCATAAACATAATTCCATCACAACATAGTCAAATCAATGTAAAAATATTGATAGAAACATAACCCTTTATTATCTTAGATGGAAAATAATTTTGATAAAACACTTGAAATGAATTCTTGAGGAAAATATCCTTTCTTCTTCAAAATCAATTCCTTTTCACAAAACATCATGCAATTTTAAAAGAAATAGATTTTATTGAAAATAGTCATGAAATATTTTGGAGGAAGGTTCATGAAAATAAGGCTTTATAAAACCGTAAAAATCCATTCGTGCCGTTTAAGTTTAAAAAACATTCTTCTCGTACTTTTGTCAGAAAAGTCAAAAAAGTACCTCGTACGAAAAACGACAAAAGATTCCTTTCATATATTTTACTAAAAACTCACCGAAGGGTAAAATTGGATTTAAACAATTGTAGGTGTATGGAAATAATAGTACATATTGAGGAAATATGGATGTGGATGATAAAATACACCCCAGTAAATACTAAAGTATAAATAATCTCGGGTAAAAATGAGATTGTGATATTTCCCTTACCTTAGGTCCGATTTGCTTCGTATGTGTCCGAACCTCCTCTATAATGATTTAAATAATATCATTGACTTATTATATAATCATATTCATTGTTATGATATCATATATGGTTCACTTATGACATTATATTACCCGTTCTTTTGTAAATTCCATGTTAAAGTAGCGTTTTGGGTAAAATCGTCTCATTTGTCGTTTGTGTTTTTAACTTGTAATTATTCATATGATTACTTAGATCATGATTACTTAATTCCAGAATATAAAACATTATTTATATATATATATATTCAGAATATACATATATAATAAAGCAGTAAATGGAAAGAAATACACCGTTCATGGAGACGGTAGTCCGTACGTACGCATGAACGCTGTTTTCGTTTCCTTATTGAATTGAATGGAATTAAGTAGATGACATACATATAAATATAAATAATTACAGTATCATTAATAGGTAATATATTTCATTAGTACTTATTATATATACTTTATAATCATTCATGAATGGTTAATCATTAAGAATGAATCTCATCGCGTCGTGGAGACGGTAGTCCGTACGTACGCACGAGCGATGATATCATTTCCATAAATATTGAATTGAACTGGAGTGGATTATACAATATATCAGAATCAATATGATGTTTTAATAACTATGTATAGTTATTCTTTACACCATTATACCCATTCATGTAAGGTGGTGGTGGAAAATAGATTACACCACGGCGTGGAGACGGTATTCCGTACGTACGCACGCGCGGTGATTTCTTTTTCCGTAGGATGGATAGATGGTGAAATAGGGTTGTTTCATACTTATAATAACATATCAGTATATGAGTGATACTGATGTTATTACTTCATAATGAAACAACCTAAGAAGAAGAAGTGGAAGAAGAAATAAAGATGAAAGAATTGGTAACGGTAATTACCTCTTCTTTGAAGCGCCTCTTTGAGACCTCCTCTTAGGGCTCTAAAATTGGTCTTTGAGGAAGACCAGAACCTCTAGGATGTTGCTAGGGAAGTGGAGAAGAGATTTTGTCAGGGGTTGGCCGAGCTTGAGTGCTCAAATTGGTGTGAGGAGGAGGGGGAGGAGGTGTCCTTTTATAAGGGAGAAGAGGGGCACCTTAGGAATATCTCAAAATATTATTTTATATTAAAGTCAAAATCGGTTTATAATGGTTCCAAAGGGTCTTATTTCGAAGATAATGTGGGGAAGGGTCGAAATCCTATCAACCAATAGGATTTAGACAAGTTTAGGATATTATTTTAACCTTATCAATTAGATTTAACTCTAAGTTAAATAATTTAACTTTTACCGTGTCTTTTTGTTTTCTTTCACTATATGGTTAATACACTTACTATAACATTCCAAACGAACCCAAAATTGTTTATTACTAATACATATATCCTTATCTAAGTCATTTGGATGAACCTTAGATATTTAGGAATAAAATAACAATTAATAATATAATATTTGATTTAAAAACTATTTTGTGTCAATTTTGACACTATTTGATATATGATTTTTGTGAAAGTCGTAACAGAATTATATGTTCAAACCAAGTTGATTAAATCAACAATAATATATCATAGTATCCTAGAAAATTAGTTTAATTCATAAAAAGTCTCAAATTACATTTATTTTGGTGTTTATAACATCAATTATGTCAATATTTCATAAATAAGATAATTACTGCATCATCATTGTGTCATAAATAAATTAAATTATTTAATGTCTAAAAATTACAAATAAAATACCATTATGTAGGAAATCTTTTTATATTTCTAATGAATATTTATAGTCGAATTTATCTTATGTATAACCCCATATTAAAAATGATTTACTTATTAAACTTTGATTTTAACTATTTTAACCCTTCTTTAAATAAATTAATAATAAATGTCCTAATTTAATCCAAGTGGGCCTAAATGGTCATAGTTTATTCCTAAGTTTATGTTTGTTCGAATTACACTTGTCCAATAGAATTAGGACATGTGTTAGGGTAATATTAATATCATATTTACCCTTAGTTACCCTATTTACTATTAACCGCGGTAAAAAAAGTAAAAAGTTACTATTCACCAAAAAATTATTTTCATCTCATTGAACAACATTTTACTTTCTGACATCAACCGTGTCTCTCGGATTTTTGAAATTCCATTCACAGAAGCAGTAAAATTAAGTTTTATGAAAAATTCAGTTTTTTAACTACCACTTAGTAGTTTCACTATTCATCAAAAATTGATGTTTTTTCAGAACAATGCCAAAATTTCATCCTAAGCTATATTTTATATTCCGAATTCAAAAATAAAGTCTATTTTACCAAATTCATAACATAGAAGTTTCATTAATTATTTTTATAATTAAATCCCACTGTTAAAACAAATAGCGTGTTTTTAAGAAACAATATCTATCAAAAGATTGACACTTGATTATGTCTGGTTTAAATGTGAAATTACAACCAATGACCAACATTGTATTAAATTGTAAAAATATATTCTAAATATACTTTAAAACCACTCAAATTAATAATTTATCACTATTAATTATTTCGATTAAAAAAGTTGTTTTTAATTAAAATTTAGTAATTTTCACTATTCATCAGAATATGAAAGTTATCCGAAAAGTACCAAAATTTCACCCTAAGCTAATTTCGATATTACGAATCCAAAAATTAATTCCATTTTGAAAAATTAAATTTACAAAATTTCAAAAAGTGGTTATTACTATTCATAACGGCTAGTTTTAATAATATCTTAATAGCATATCGTTGTTTAGCGAAACTCGGTGTTGCGTACAACACACGCTATCGTGGAAGGTCGCGATTGCGTATAATTCAAGCCAGGTCAGAGATGTGTATTGTGAAAGCTCCTTTTGGTGTAGCGTATAACACAAGACATTAATAAAATTAAAAAGAATATTTTTCATAAAATCTCGGGCTGTTACAATATAAATGCATCAAATAATTTTCATATAATAAAAAGGTTGTTTTTATGTCCTATAATAAATAAAACATTTGGAATTATTTTTTTCTATGAAAAGACACATTCTATATTCTGATGATTTCTCCTAATGAATTATCTCAAAAAGTACCTTGGCCACCATTCATATTTATAATCATTATAATGAATTATTTATTTCCAATAATTTTTCATGAAAAACCCACATTTATTGTGTGAAATATTCCTATTGTTGAAACATTCTTCATTTTTAAAAAACTAATTTAAGCATTTTGGAAGCCAAAAATTCATTGGCCCAATATTATCATAAAATAAGAATATAAAGAATCCACATTGTTTTAAACATTATCATATTGAGATAATATTTAGACATTGAGAAAATAAGCCTTATGACGTCCCAAATATTAAATTCTATTAATAGAACTCTTATTCTTCCATTTCCCACCAAATTTTCTGTTTTGAAAAATAATGAACTTTAGAGAACAAAGTTATTATTATTAAAAAAAATGTTTTATAATATTAAAACCCATTCCAAAATCAAATTTATGCGGTATAATTTGATTATAAATCATATAAATGTTTTCATTAGAGTAGAAAACATTGAAAAATGTTTATACAAACTTAAAATTTCATAAGCTAATTTTGTAAACTAAATTTATCATCAGTTGTTTTTTCATATTAAGTTTTTCAATATAATTTTGCAAACTAGTTTCGTACAAATTATATTATTCATTTTATTTTGAAGTAATTTTTTTCTTAAAATGATATATATATATATATATATTGAAAGAAATTATATTTAAGTAGTTAAAGTATATATTTTTGGATTTTCATTAAAAATCATTTCATGAAAAGTTTCATGTTTTTTATATATATTACACTTTTCATTTTTTTTATTTATTTTTAAATTTCAGGTACATCATCAAGGAATTGCACTATATTATTTTCATTAGAAAATGGATATTAATTCTCAAGATATGTAGATATTTTATCATCATTAAAAATAAGATAATTCACATGTAATGTAAGATTTTTATGGGATTTATCAGTAAACTTTTCCATGATGAATTAATTAATCTCCTGAATTTCATCATATAATTTTTTATTCTTCTATAATTAACTTCCATTATCTAATGAATTTTTAGAATTACTATCTCATCCACTATCACTACATGTATTTTAATTATTCGTTAGACGAACCGAATCTGGTCACCTCCAATATCAACACCAAACTTTGCCTGTGAAAAGTCCCGACGGGCGTTCCCTATCCCCGCGAGATGGCACAAGTTCCTGGGAATCATTTATCTTGGGTTGGGAATGATTTACCCAAATATGTATACATAAAACATCTAAAATATTTGATAAAATGATTTTGTAAAATTCATACCAACAAGGTTTATAAAAAAATCCATAATTGAGTACATAAGTTCAAATGAAATGCAAATGGTCCAAATACACAATGAAACAGCAAAAAAACAGCCCCATGGACCCCACATGAAAAGGGGTCATCACCCTCTGGTTGTCTCTACAACTCCGCCCCAAGGATCAGGACTAACACATTGAACCACCATCACCCTTACACTATATGTTACCTGAGTAAAACATAACCAAGTATACTTATACCAAATGGGTGTATATAGGGTGTGAGCCTAATCCCAATAGGAAACCATTGAATTATTTCAAAGACCATGCACTAAAACGTGAAAAAACATGTAGTTTAAATACGTAAAGAAAAGCAGTGATAAAATCCAATTAATGCAACTTTCAATTGAAAACAATTTTCAAGGTAATGTTTTCAGAATGATCACACATTTAAATAGACAAGGAATGTAACGCCCCGACCCTAGTTACTCAGAGTCAGTGCATTATTACATAACATTGGCATGATCACAAGAAAGATCAAATCTCGAAAGACCGATTGGTTTAGTAGCCTTGGAAACACTAGATATATTCATAAGTCTTACATTACATCATAAAATGAAAAACTACTACAACAACATATTGTCTCCATAATCCACACTCATATCCCCACATAATATCCCTACAGTTCATTCATAATTTACTTCTTCACTTCCTGGGAAAAATAAAACATAGAAAAGGGGTGAGCTCAAATGCCCAGTAAGGATAACAATATAGTCGAAACATCCATAAATAAGAATAAACATTTAAGGCAATGTATACTAAAACAAAAGCATTTCAAACTTTAACTTTCAATATAGTATGGCATAAATAAAATGAAATAATTCCATTTACTTATTCACATGGATATTCTACTAATCGAATAATCACATGCAAAAACAATAACCACTTTCATAATGATGGAATGCATAATACCAGACTATCATAACCACATAGCCAAGGCCTCGTGCCAAGACTATAAATAAGATTTTTCCAAGGCCTTGTGCCAAGACACTAGTTTGTCTCATGATACCTACCGATGCATCGAGGAGCTATAGCGGGCTCCACCCGTCACATATTCAGTCCAATGCATTCCCATATGAAAAAGTTTAAACATAACATAAACATTCGTATTAAAACTAGCTTACGAAATGTCAATACTTTCACCATAAACCATGAATGGTATAAAAATAAAACATCCACAGTCAAACATATCTCAAAACCTTAAATACAACATAGAAGTTTGTATCATAATAAATCAACTTTACATAAGCGTAAAATCCAACAAAGGATGTTGACATAGATGAAATCAAAACTCTTTTAGAGAAATATCTCTTTTTATTTTGAAATAATTTAAGATCCATATAAAATAAAAAATTTTCTTTGAAAATATTCTTATATTATTGTAAGGGAAGCTTTGAATATTTTATAATGGCAGAAAATAGCCGCACCCTCCGTATAAGTTAAAAAAAACATTCTTACCTTAATTCTGCCGAAAAAGTTAAAAAGGACCTTGTTTTGAAAATGACAGAAAGATTCCTTTATAAACCACCTATAAAAGTGAAAAAGGGTATAAATGACTATAACTCATATTCTAGTAAATAGTAAAATGTTTTGAAATACATTTTTAAGAAACATGGATGTGGATGATAAAGAGATCCCAGTAGATTATTACGTATAAATAACCTCGGATAATGAAGAGATTGTGAAATAACCCTTACCTTGAACTTTTCCTTGGTTGGGGTAGGTTAAAATCCTGTATAATGGTGAAATAATTGTTATTAAATTATAAAAGAACCACATATATTAATATGATATCATATATGATCTTTTAACATTGATTTGTTAATAATATCTTTGAATTATCGTCATTTCGGGTGTTAACTTCCTCGTTTTCTTTTATATGTTTTGTTACATAAGCCATGTTTTTCATGGATAGGTTGTATATTATTCATATACAGAATGATATCAAGTCCCTAAACATCATTTTTAAATCATCAAATGATAATTATACTTTAGTGTATATGATGGAGAATGAATCTCATCGCGTTCGAGGAGGCGGTAGTCCGTACGTACGTACGAGTGACAATATCATTCTTTTGATATTGAAATAATATATAAATGGATGGTATATCATATATACAGAATCATTAACATGTTATATTTATTATTTACATGAGTTACACATCATTATTATACCCATCCAAATAATAATATATTGAATAACAATTACACCACGACGTGGAGATGGTAAGTCGTACGTACGCACGTATGGTGACATGTTATTCAAAGGGTGGATAGAATACTGAATATGGTTGTACCATATTTATAATAACATCATAGTATATATAAGTTACTGGAGTTATTATTTTATAATGGTAATAACAAAGAAAGAAGAAGTGGAAGAAGAAAGGAACTTGAAAAGGGGTGGTGAAAACATTACATCTTCTTCGGGTTCTTCCTTTTGATTTGATCAAAAGGGATCCATTGGTTGGCTTTCTGATCAAACTAATGCCTCTAGGTTGTAGTGAGGGAAGTTGGGAGAGTATTTGGGCAGATTTTGGCCGAACAGAAAGGCTTTGATGGTGTGAAGAAATGAGAAGGAGGAGTGCCCTTTTATAAGAGGGGTGAGGGGCACCTTTGGAAAAGCTAGAAATATTAATTTATAATAAATTCATATTCGGTTTCTAATGGCTCCAAATTGATTATTCAAAGTTTAATGTGGGTATAGGTCGAAAACCACTCATCCAATATAATTTAGACAGGTTTGGGTACTTATATGAACCTTATCTTTTAGTTTTATCTCTTAGTTAATTAGTTTGACATTTACCATGTCACATTGTATTTTTATAATATATAGTTAATAAAATTACTATATACATACAAGAGACCCCTAAGTGGTCCATTAATGATGATTCTATCATGATATAAGTCTCTTGGCCGAACATTAGATTTTTAGGAATTTAATATCAATTAATAATATAATATTTGTTTTAAAAACTCTTATATGTCAATTTTGAAACTATTCAATAATTTATTTTTGTAAAAAATCATAACAGAATGATTACTTCGAAAAACGTTAATTGAATCAATCCTAACATGTCATATTAACCTAGAAAATTAGTTTAATTCATTAAAAGTCTCATATTATATTTATTTGGGTATTTATAATATCTATTATTTTAATCATTCACTATTATGGTAATTACTGCATCATCATTGTGTCATAAATAAATTAAATTATATAATGTCTAAAAATTATAAATAAAATATAATTATTTAGTAAATATTTTTATCTTTATAATAAATATAAATAGTCTAAAATCCAACATATATCACCCTATGTAAAAATTGTTTTTCTAAAAGATATATGCTTGTGTCATTTTTGAATTCATTTTAACTTAATTAAAATAAAGTGTCCCTATCACCTACAAGTGGCTCCATGGGGTCCCAAAATCGACCCAAATATGTATATGGTCGAACATTATCAACAAATAAGGCTAGGACACGTTTTAGGGTAATTTAGTATTATTATAATATTATTTTTTTAACCCTCATTTACCGGATTTACCCTTAACCATGGTAAATAAAATATTTACCGCAGTAATTATTCAAAATGTCTAAAAATATAAGTTACCTATTTATACAATTTGAAAATTATGATTCCAAATATGGAATACATTTTTCTAAATTCAAAACACAGAAGTGGAAGAAATTAATTTAATATTAATTCCCGCTGTCAAAACAAAAAGCGTGTTTTTAAGAGATAATAACTATCAAAAGATTGACACTTGTTTATGTTCCGTTTAATTGTAAAATTATGTCCAATGACCAAAATTATATTAAATGGTAAAAATATATTCTAAATATACTTTAAAACCACTCAAAATCATAATTTATCACTATTAATTATTTTGATTAAAAAAGTTCTTTTTAATTAAAATTTAGTAATTTTCACTATTCATCAAAATATTAAAGTTATCCGAAAAGTACCAAAATTTCACCTTAGGGTAAATTCGATATTCCGAATCCAAAAATTAAGTCCATTTTGAAATATAAAATATATATAATTTCAAAAATTATGTATAACTATTCATAACGGCTAGTTTGATTGGTTATGGTGTGTTAGAACTCGGTGTTGCGTACAACACACGCTATCACATTATTTAAAGAGAAGCGTAACATAGAAGCTTAGGGTGTTACATTCTCCCCTCCTTCATATAATTTCGTCCTCGAAATTTCTAGAATACTTATCACATGAAAAGACTCGGGTGGTTCTTCATCATAAGTTCCTCGGGTTCCCACATTGCCTCTTCCATCTTATGGTTTCTCCACAAAATTTTTACCAGACGCGTCGTCCGGTTTCTCAGTACCTGTTCTCTCGTATCAAGAATCCTGACGGGCTCTTCACAATAAGACAATTCGGGTTCCAGTTCTAATTCTTCATAGGTGAGTACATGCATTGGGTCAGGCATGTATTTCCTCAACAGAGATACGTGGAACACATCGTGAACATTGGAGAGACTTGGCGGCATTGCCAATCGGTAAGCCGCATCCCCAATTTGTTCTAGAATTTCGAAAGGTCCAATGTACCTGGGACTCAATTTACCTTTCTTACCAAAACGTATGACTCCCTTCCATGGATATACCTTCAGGAAAACATGATCACTAACATGAAATTCCAAATCCTTCATTCGATTATCGGCATAGCTCTTCTACCTACTTTGAGCTGCTTTGATGTGATTTTGGATTACCTTCACCTTTTCCACCGTTTCCTCCACCAGTTCTGGGCCTACAAGTTTTTTTCACCAACGTCATCCCAACAGGTTGGTGTACGACATCTCTTTCCGTATAACGCTTCATATGGTGCCATCTGAATACTCGAATGGAAGCTATTGTTATAGGAAAATTCTACCAGAGGTAAATATTGATCCCACATACCCTGAAAGTCAAGTGAGCAAGATCTCAACATGACTTCTAAGGTCTGAATAGTCCGTTCTGATTGTCTGTCTGTCTGAGGGTGGTAAGCAGTGCTCAAATAAAGTTCAGTATCTAGGGATTTCTGAAGACTTTTCCAAAATCTTGAAGTAAAACGGGGATCATGATCAGAAACAATCGATAGGGGTACTCCATGAAGTCTCACAACTTCATTAATATATAGTCTTTCTAGACGTTCCAGGGGTAGATCTTCTCTTATAGCAAGAAAATGTGCTGACTTGGTAAGACGATCAATAATAACCCATATTGCGTTGTTACTTCTAGGAGTCTTTGGTAGCCCCATGACAAAATCCATCGTAATATTGTCCCATTTCCACTGCTGTATGGGAATAGGTTTCATGACTCCTCCAGGCTGTTGCCTTCCAGCATTCACTTGTTGACAAACCATACATCTTGACACAAAATCAACAATCTCCCTCTTCATGTTGTCCCACCAAAAATGTTCCTTCAAATATCTATACATTTTGGTGCTCCCATGGTGTATAGAGAAATTGGAACAATGAGCATCATCCAACAATTCCTTTTTTAGATCAGGTAAATCGGGAACACAAAGTCTCTTCCCGAATTTCAAAATTCCATCCTCATACACAATGTCTATCAATCTCCCATCATTCACATCTTTAATCTTCTTTTTAAATTCTTCATCATCGGTCTTAGAACTCTTAATCCATTCTAGTAAAGATGGTTTGGCAACCATTTGCAAAATAATTGATGTTTCGCCTTCCCTAGTTATTCCCATGTCCATCTTCACTAGATCCATGAAAATTGGATCCCTTTCAATTCTCATATTGTTCAAAACTCCATGGTCTTTTCTGCTCAAAGCATCTGCTCTCTTGTTTGCTTTCCCCGGGTGGTAGTGTATCTTACAATCATAATCCTTGAGTAATTCAAGCCATCTCCTTTGCCTCATGTTGCGTTCTTTTTGTGAGAAAATATACTTCAAACTCTTGTGGTCAGTATAAATCTCACATTTTTCACCATAGACGTAGTGCCTCCATATTTTCAAAGAAAAGATCATAGCTGCTAACATGAGATCATGAGTAGGATAGTTTTGTTCATGAATTTTCAACTGTCGTGATGCATAGGCAATAACTCTATCATTCTGCATAAGGACACAACCAAGTCCTTTCTTTGATGCATCACTATAAATAACGAACCCATCATTCCCCGATGGTAGAGTCAATATAAGAGCATTGAATAATCTTTTCTTCAGTGCTTCGAAACATTCTTCACACTCTTTTTTCCAAACAAATTTAACCTCTTTACGTGTGAGCTTTGTTAATGGGTGAGCCAATCGGGCAAAATTTTGGATGAAACGTCGATAATAACCTGCCAAACCAATAAAACTATGTACCTCAGTTATACTCGTAGGTGCTGGACATTCATAGATTGCCTTGGTCTTAGAAGTATCAACAGAGATTCCATCTTTAGAGACAATATGTCCAAGAAAAGAAATCTCATGAAGCCAGAATTCACACTTACTAAACTTTCCATATAATTCATGCCTCCTTAAAGTCTTCAAGATAATGCTCAAGTGATTTTCCTGATTTTCATAGGTTTTGGATTATACCAAGATATAATCAATAAATACCACCAAAAATTCATCGAGATACTCCTTGAAAACTCTATTCATCAGATCCATGAATACAGAGGGTGCATTAGTCAATCCAAACGGCATTACAGTAAACTCGTAATGCCCGTACCTGGTTCGAAATGATGTCTTCGGAATGTCTTCCTTCTTCACACACAACTGATGGTATCCAGATCGAAGTTAAATCTTTGAAAATTATTTATCTCCATGCAGTTGGTCAAATAAATCATCAATACGAGGTAGGGGATACTTGTTCTTTATCGTTATAGCATTGATCTCCCTGTAGTCGATACAAAACCTCATAGATCCATCTTTTTTTTAACAAAAAGAACAGGGGCTCTCCATGGAGAAACACTAGGGCGAATAAATCCTTTATTACTCAACTCCTCTAGTTGTTTCTTTAGTTCGACTAACTCTACAGTGGCCATTCTATAAGGGGTCTTCAATATAGGCCTTGATCCTGGAATTAAATCAATGGAAAACTCAACTTCTCGTCCTCGAGGATGTCCAGGTAAATCTTCCAGAAATACATCTACAAATTCTTTCACAACAGGTACATCCTCTATTTGCACATTCCTTTCCTCACCCATAGTCATTTCATTCTCTTCCACCCCAATAATTGAATTAAGTTGAGCTACTGGGGGTGGATCTAAATAAGAATTAGGTGGTGACGATTCTGCTCTAAAGATAAGGTGTTCCTTATCATTATCATCAAGAATTGTAACATATTTCTTCTTATAACAAATCTTCGCATCATAGTCTGAAATCCAGTCCATACCAAGGATTATATCAAACTCAATCATAGGTATGACGATGAGATTAGAAGATAAAGAACATTTATGTGCTCTAATGGGGACTGATTCACAAATTTTTTTTGCAATGATACTTCCCTTAGGAGTTTTAACTGACAGCTCCCTTATTAAATCAAATTGGAAATATCTAATTTTCTTAGCAAACTGGGAAGATATGAAACAATGCGATGATCCAGAATCAAATAATGCATTTTCTAAACTTGCGGAAACCATTAAATTACATGCCACCACGTCTTTCGGAGCTTCTACCTCAGCAGTAGTGATAGCATAATCCTGGCTTTGATCCCTTGGCCTTTTCTGAGGTAAGTTCTACTGAAGAATAGGACATTCATTTTCATAATTCCCCATCTCCCTGCAACTGTAGCACTGAACGTTGGTAGCTTCCTTCTTCCCCGTACAATCATGATCTTGGTGGCCTTTTCCACCACACTTGTAACAGACTCTCATTCCCTTCAAGAAAGTACGAGGATGTTTATTCCCGCATTTACCACAGGATGGAAATTCAACCATTCCCTTCTTCCCCTTATTTCCATTCCCAGATTGATCATCAGGTCTCTTCTTCTCTTGCTTTGCTTTAAAGTCATACGACTTAGAGAATTCCTTTTCGGTCTTGATAGCACATGAGACAATGTCTTCGTACGACGAAAAGGATTGTGAGACTAATGCTCGACAAAGAAATGGTTTTAACCCATCAAAGAAACGATCAATATTACTTCTTGGGTTACTTATATAATATCCAGCATACCTTGCTAACCTTGTAAAACTATCCTCATACTTTGCGACAATCTCATCCTCCTTCTGTCTCAGACTCAGAAATTGCCTTTCCATATCTGCTCGATGGTCGCGAGGAAAGTATTTTTCTAAAAACAGATCATTGAACTCCCTCCATTACATATTTGATACTTCATCATCTTCCTTCATGTTTTGAATCAATGAACACCGTTGATCAGCATCTCCAGTGAGGCGGTAAACTGCCATGATAAATTTTTCCCTTTCACTGCTCCCCAAAGCCTGAAATATTTTCTCTAGGGAATTTATCCATTACTCAGCTACAAAGGGATTTGTACTCCCATAGAACATTGGTGGTTGTTTCCTCATTAATCGATCTAACATTGATCCTCCACACTTTGGATCTGGGTGATCCATACGGGTAAGGTTATTATTCATAACCTGAGTAAGTTGTCCCAGTATGGTGATTAGCTGATCGGCACCAGTTGCATCACCGGCTCCACTATAATTATCTTGAGTAGGAGGGAAATCCCTACATGGAGTGCGTGCATTGATATGGTTTCCATTTCTTCCACTAGGTGCCATTTCTAAACAATGGCATAAACTAGATCAGTTTATGAATCAAAATACATAATCCCATACTTATAAAACACTTAACATAAATTGAACTATTTATGGATAAAATCCATATTCATAAAAATGTTTTCTTTGAGGTAGTATAAACTCAAAACCCTTCATAATTATTTTTAAAAAAAATGAGAGTTATCCTAAGCATATCCCCCAGGAGTGTCATAACCAAGAGTAAAGCAAGGCTCGTTGTCGTGCACCAGTTCTCGTTCGAGTCTAGCTCAAAGCGGTGTTTTCAGCTTTTACCCCTAGGTACATCTGTTCCAGAGCCGCCTCTACCTGCTCGTATCCAGACAGGGATGTATTTCTTGAAAAACTCACAAAATCTCTACAATACCAAAATTCTAGGAAGTTCTTCTATACTAATCCTCAAAGTTCATCTTAGGTCTACGTGCTCTAATTAGAGTTTATCTAAATCTAGCTTCCAAGGTTTGTACTAAACTTCCACTGATACCAACTGTAACGCCCCGAACCTAGTTTCCCAGAGTCGGTGCATTATAACATAACATTGGCATGATCACAAGAAATATCAAATCTCGAAAGACTGATTGGTTTAGTAGCCTTGGAAACACTAGATATATTCATAAGTCTTACATTACATCATAAAATGAAAAACTACTACAACAACATATTGTCTCCATAATCCACACTCATATCCCCACATAATATCCCTGCAGGTCATTCATAATTTACTTCTTCACTTCCTGGGAAAAATAAAACATAGAGAAGGGGTGAGCTCAAATGCCCAGTAAGGATAACAATATAGCGAAAGCATTCATAAATAAGAATAAACATTTAAGGCAATGTATACTAAAACAAAAGCCTTTCAAACATGAACAATCAACATAGTATAACATAAATGAAATGAAATAATTCCATTTACTTATTCACATGGATATTCTACTAATCGAATAATCACATGAAAAAACAATAACCACTTTCATAATGATGGAATGCATAATGCCAGACTATCATAACCACATAGCCAAGGCCTCATGCCAAGACTATAAATAAGATTTTGCCAAGTCCTTGTTCCAAGACACTAGTTTGTCTCATGAGACCTACTGATGCATCGAGGAGCTATAGCGGGCTCCACCCGTCACATATTAAGTCCAATGCATTCCCATATGAAAAGGTTTAAACATAACATAAACATTCTTATTAAAACTAGCATACGAAATGTTAATACTTTCACCATAAACCATGAATGGTATAAAAATAGCACATCCACGGTCAAACATATCACAAAACCGTCAATACAACATTGAAGTTTGTATCATAATAAATCAACTTCACATAAGTGTAAAATCCAACAAAGGATGTTGACATAGATGAAATCAAAACCCTTTTATAGAAATATCTCTTTTTATTTTGAAATCATTTAAGAGGCATATAAAATAAAACATTTTCTTTGAAAATATTATTATATGCTTGTATGGTAAGATTTGAAGATTTTATAACGGCGGAAAATAGCCGCACCTGCCGTATAAGTTAAAAAAACATTCTTACCTTAATTCTTCCGAAAAAGTTAAAAAGGACCTTGTTTTGAAAACTATGGAAATATTCCTTTATAAACCACTTATAAAAGTCAAAAAGGGTATAAATGACTTTAACTCATATTCTAGTAAATAGTAAAAATGTTTTGAAATACATTTTTAAGAAACATGGATGTGGATGATAAAGAGATCTGAGTAGATTATTACGTATAAACAACCTCGGATAATGAAGAGATTGTGAAATAACCCTTACCCTGTACTTTCCCTTGGTTGGGGAGGTAAACCTCCTATATAATGGTGAAATAATTGTTATTAAATTATACAAGAATCATATATATTAATATTATATCATATATGATCTTTTAACATTGATTTGTTAATAATATCTTTGAATTATCGTCGTTTCAGGTGTTAACTTACTCGTTTTCTTTTATATGTTTTGTTACATAAGCCATGTTTGTCATGGATAGGTTGTATATTTTTCATATACAGAATGATATCAAGTCCTTAAAAATTATTTTTATATCATCAAATGATAATTATACTTTAATGGATACGATGGAGAATGAATCTCATCGCGTTCGTGGAGACGGTAGTCCGTACGTACGCATGAGCGATAATATCATTCGTTTGATATTAAAATAATATATAAATGGATGGTATATCATATATACAGAATCATTAACATGTTATATTAATTATTTACATGACTTACACATTATTATTATAGCCATCCAAATAATAATATATTGAATAACAATTACACCACGACGTGGAGACGGTAAGCCGTACGTACGCACGTATGGTGACATGTTATTCAAAGGGTGGATAGAATACTGAATATGGTTGTACCACATTTATAATAACATCACAGTATATATAAGATACTGTAGTTATTATTTTATAATGGTAATAACAAAGAAAGAATAAGTGGAAGTAGAAAGGAACTTGAAAAGGGGTGGTGAAAACATTACCTCTTCTTTAGGTTCTTCTTTTTGATTTGATCAAAAGGGCTCCTTAGGTTGGCTTTCTGATAAAACTAAGGCCTCTAGGTTGTAGTGAGGGAAGTTGGGAGAGTATTGGGGCAGTGTTTGGCCGATCAAAAAGGCTTTGAAGGTGTGAAGAAATGAGAAGGAGGAGTTCCCTTTTATAAGTGGGGTGAGGGGCACCTTTGGAAAAGCTAGAAATATTAATTTATAATAAATTCATATTCGGTATCTAATGGCTCCAAAGTTGATTATTCAAAGTTTAAGGTGGGGATAGGTCTAAAAAAACTCAACCAATAGAATTTATACAGTTTTGGGTACTTATATTAACCTTATCTTTTAGTTTTAACTCGTAGTTAATTAGTTTGACATTTACCATGTCACTTTGTATTTTTATAATATATAGTTAATAAAATTATTATATACATACAAGCGACCCCTAAGTGGTCCATTAAAGATGATACTATCATGATATAAGTCTCTTGGCCAAACCTTAGATTTTTAGGAATTTAATATCAATTAATAATATAATATTTGTTTTAAAAACTTTTTTATGTCAATTTTGACACTATTCAATAATTTATTTTTGTAAAAAATTTTAACAGAATGATTACTTCAAAAAAAGTTAATTGAATAAATCCTAAAATGTAATATTAACCTATAAAATTAGTGTAATTCATTAAAAGTCTCAAATTATATTTATTTGGGTATTTATAATATCAATTATTTTAATCATTCACTATTATGGTAATTACTGCATCATCATTGTGTCATAAATAAATTAAATTATTTAATGTCTAAAATTTATAAATAAAATATAATTATGTATTAAATATTTTTATCTTTATAATGAATATTTATAGTCTAAAATCCAACATATATAACCCTATGTAAAAATTTTATTTCTAAAAGATATATGCTTGTGTCATTTTTGTATTCATTTTAACTTAATTAAAATAAAGTGTCCCTATCACCTACAAGTGGATCCATGGGGTCCCAAAATAGACCCAAATATTCCTATGGTCGAAAATGTATCAACCAATAAGGCTAGGACACGTTTTAGGGTAATTTAGTATTATTATAATATTATTGTTTTTAACACTCATTTACCGGATTTACCCTTAACCATGGTAAATAAAATATTTACCGCAGTAATTATTCAAAATGTCTAAAAATAAAAGTTATCTATTTATACAATTTGAACATTTTGATTCCAAATATGGAATCCATTTTTATAAATTCAAAACACAGAAGTGGCAGAAATTAATTTAAAATTAATTCCTTCTGTCAAAACAAAACGCGTGTTTTTAAGAGATAAAAACTATCAAAAGATTGACACTTGTTTATGTTCGGTTTAATTGTAAAATTATGTCAAATGACCAACATTATATTAAATGGTAAAAATATATTCTAAATATACTTTAAAACCAGTCAAATTCATAATTTATCACTATTAATTATTTTGATTAAAAAAGTTGTTTTTAATTAAAATTTAGTAATTTTCACTATTCATCAAAATATTAAAGTTATCCGAAAAGTACCAAAATATCACCTTAGGATAAATTCGATATTCCGAATCCAAAAATAGAGTCCATTTTGAAATATAAAATATATATAATTTCAAAAATTAGGTATTACTATTCATAACGGCTAGTTTGATTGGTTATGGTGTGTTAGAACTCGGTGTTGCGTACAACACACGTTATCACATTATTCAAAGAGAAGCGTACCGTAGAAACTTGGGGTGTTACAAGTAATCTATTGTAAAGTACTGAAAAAGACACCCCAATACATGGGAAAATACTGCAAACACAATGACAATCAAAATTGGGAACACCCCTTAGCACTAGATAGTCTCAGGCCCATATACCTCATACCTCGGTGTGAAGTAATCATAGTAAGATCTGTTCTCGTGCACCATCCACTAGTAGGGAACATACCCATAACCTAGTGGTCCCTAATAATATTCAGAATAGTTTATTTAGAGTTTTATTTATACTAATTCTAGGTGAAATAGGGACAAAAGCCATCCGGTTCACTAGTCGTACAAGTACACATTCGCCCGACCTTGGTACCCAGGCTTCCCCCTTTGTGCTCAAACAATTTCAGAATGATAAATATATCCATTTTCATATAAAACTCCACTACTGGTCACATACAGTCAGTATAGTATCTACACCCATTTTATACCATTTAAAACACACAGAAAAACACTTTGAGTTTCAATAAAACAACTTCCACAAATCGTTCCTTGTTATACACCAAAAAATATTTGAAAACCCAACTTTAACACCATATTCATACTCATATTTATCAAAACAGAATCCAACACACCATAAACATTTCGGTAAACTCATTACATGAGTTATAAAACAATCCCAATAAGCATCGCAAAGAATACACATGTAAAACACACAATTCAACACCAAATTGGTACTAAAACCCCATTTTCATAACAAACATCACCAAAAACCAATTTCCCAGTAACAATCAAAGAATAATGACATTTAAAACATTATTTTTATCCATAATACAGTTAAATAAGTTCAACTAAATAAATAAAAGGAAGCCCTTAATCAACCAATAAAATATTTATTTGAAAAAACAACAAATTTCACATGAAATTAGCCCTTAAAATTAACTTGCATTACAAAGACCACTAAAACCAAATTTTTCAGCACCAAATCAATGCATTAAACATGATAATAAAATAAACATAGTATATATGTCTCAAGTATTGAATACAAAGTGGAATCACCTAAAAAATTAGTAAAAACCTTGAATCCTTTGTTCTAAAATCAAATTGCAACACCATCGCACCAAGAGGGACCAAGATCAATCCTAAAACCATAAGAAATAACCCAGAAACCCCATGGTTAACTCTAGGTTCGAAACCCTACCCTATGGACATTTGGAACTTCAAGAAAATTAGAATAAAATTCATGAAAAGGGGAGAAAAATATTAATAATTGAAAGATTTGTGACGGAAAGAACTTACATCCTCAAATCTGGCTGATTTGAGAAACCCTAAGAAATTCGTCCCTCAATCATGATTCCTAAGAGATCCAAAGAGGGGGGGGGGAGTCTATACGTGCGGCTTGGTAAAATGGGCTCGTCTGAGACTTATAATTCCCAAGAAATACTTAATATTGAATATGTTATTAAACAAATAAAATTCATTTTTAAAACTCGATATGGGCTTCCAGGCAGGCCCAGTCCATTAAATAAGAACCACAATAGACCATGTATAGGGATTTATAAAGGATTCAAATTTTAATTTTGGAGTTAATATATCAGGGGAGGACATTTAGAAATCTGAATTAGTGAAAAATATTAAAAATTAAAATGTTATAAAAGAAACAAAATTTATTCTTAAATATGGAATTGGGCTCTCGATTTGGCCCAATTCACGAAAACTCACATATTTCTCCATAAAACCTTGGGAAAACCCCAAGACAAATAACTAATTAATATTAAATGATAAATACCTTTAAAATATTTCATGTATATGAAAATTATCCCAACCATGAAAACATTCCATCCTAGAATGTCAACCTGAAGCTTGATCAAAAAACAAGAATGAATACTCTTCCTCAACCCATGACTTCTACTCCCATGTCTCATTTGTATCATTACAATGCTGCCAATGAACCCAGACCAACCTAATGGACTTCCCTCGAAGCACCTTCTCTTGGGAGTCCACTATTTTCACTAGCTTCTCAATAACAGATAAGTCAAGCTCTAGCTCCAGTTCTTCCCAACTCATCACATGGGATAGATCCGGGTTGTATTTCATTAACTAGGAGACATGGAAGACATCATGGATGGATGTTAACTAAGAAGGTAAATCTAACATGTATTCCAACTTTCAAATATGCTCGGTGATCTCAAAGTCCCCAAAATACCGCGACATCAGCTTACCTTGCTTTCCCAACCGATGATAGCCCAGAAAAGGGGCCACTTTTAAGAATACCCTGTCACCCACAAAAAAATCTGGGTCTCAATGCCTTCAGTCAGTATATTATTTATGGTGACTCTGAGTTTTCAATAAATGTTTCCTGATCAGCTTGACCTTCTCAGATGTCTCCTCCACTAGACTTGGCCCCAACAGTGAGGTCTCACCTACCCCAGTCCAACACAGGGGGGGCCGACAAGGGCAACCATAGAGCGCCTCAAAAGGATCCATTCGAATGTAGGATTGGTAACAGTTATTATAAACAAACTCAACCTACCCCAAATGGATATCCCAAGAACCTTCAAAGTCCAGGACACATGCACGGAGCATGTACTCCAAATTCGGATTCGTTCGCTTTGTCTGACCATCCATCTAAGGATGGTATGTCATGCTCATCTTAATCAAAGACCCGATGTCCTTCTGAAGGCCTTCCCAAAATCAAGAAGTGAAGCATGGGTCTCTATATGAGACAACTACTGATGGAACGCCTTGGAGTCTCACCACTTCCTGATGAAACTAATGGCCCAACTCATACACTTTAGTTGTATCATTTATCGTAATGATGTGGGATGATTTGGTAATATGATCAATCACCACCCAAATGGCATTCTTACCCCGAGGTATACGAGGTAAGCATACAATGAAGTCCATGGAGACCTCATCCCACTTCCAGGTTGGAATGGGAAGTGGTTGAAGAAAAATAGGGGGCATTTGGTGCTCGGCATTCACTTACTGGCATGTGTAGCATCTTGACACAAATTCTGCTATGTCTCATCTCATAATAGGCCACCAAAACTTCCAACAGATATCATAATAAATCATAGTGGCACACGGAAGGACAGCCCACTAATACTGGTGGCTATACTACGTCTTCACTTTTCGCATAGATAATGTCACTACTGAACAGCCCTTGAAGCACAAGAGTCCCTTGGAAGATGATGACCAATCAGAGGATGTCTCCCCACCATGAAGAAACTGCTTCGACCACTGAAAAAGCTCATCACTGGGCTTCTCCCGCTAATTCAACTCCAACAGAGAAGGAGCCAACTGGATGCTCTCCAAGAATTCCCCTCCACTGTGTCTCCTGGTCTCCCCATGCATCTAAGAAAAGAGCCCCATCAAAGTACACTCGTCATTGGACTTCCTCAAAGCCTGCACTGGAACTCTTCCCCTCAAAGTGTCGGCCACCACATTACCCTTGCCTATGGTATAGACAATGTCAAAGTTGAACCCCTGCAAGTACTCGATCCAGTGACACTGCCTCACGTCGAGGTCCTTCTGTGAGAAAATATTGGATATGATTTTGTGATCAATGTAGACAACAAATTTCTCCCCAAAGAGATAGTGACTCCACATCTTCAAAGCATGCATCACCACTGCCAACTAAAATTCAGGGGTCAGGTAATTCGTTTCATGTGGATGGAGTTGGCGAAAGACTTACCCTACCACATTATCATCCTACATAAGCACGCACCCAAGACCCATACATGAAGCATCACAGTAGACCATATACCCTATTCCGACCTCAGGAAAAATCAGCACGGGGGGTAGTAGTCAACCTCCTCTTCAGCTCCTCGAATGATGCATGAAATTCTTGACTCCATAAAAACATCACCCCATTCTATGTGAGCGCAGTCATCGATGAAGCTAGATGAGAGAAATCCTGAATGAATCACCTGTAATAACTAGCCTGGCCCAGGAAACTTCTGATCGGAAACACATTCTTCGGCTGATCCCATGACATTACCACACTAATATTCTCAAGTTCCACTAAAACCCCCTACTCAGAGATCACATGACCTAAAAAATTCACTTCTCTGATCCAAAAAAAGTTCACATTGACAACTTTTCATAGAGGCGGTGATCCCGTAATGTACCCAAAACAATCCTCAAGTGAGGTTTGTGTAACTCCTCAAAGCCATACTAAACTTGAATGTCATCCAAGAACACCACAATGAAGGAATCGAGATACAGATGAAACACCATGTCCATGAGTTCCATAAAGAACGCTAGAGCATTGGTCTATCTGATGGGAATGACCAAATACTCAATGTGGATGTACCTGGTTCGGAAGGCTGTCATTGGGATATCTGACACTTTCACACGGAGTTGATGATACCCCGAATGAAAGTCTATTTTTGAGAACCACTTCTCCCCCTTGAACTGATCAAATAAATCTTCTATTCTACGCAAAGTGTATTTGTTCTTAACTGTTCCCTTATTCAGTTTCTGGTAGTCAATGCACAATCAGTGGGATCTGTTATCCTTTTTCACGAAAAACACAGGAGCGGCAAGGAGAGACGCTCCGGTGAATGAATCATTTGGATTCTAAGTCATCCAGTTGTATCTTTAATTCCCAAACCGTGGTGGGGGCCATGCGATAAGAGGGAATATATATAGGCTTTGTTCTCAGAGCCAGATCAATTGCGAACTCCACATCCCGCTTCAGGGGAAAACATGAGAAATCATCTGCGAATACCTATGGAAACTCAGTCACTACATGAGTTAGTTCACCTCCAGGGGAAATACCATCATCCTCTAGCATGAGAAATGATAACTGTAAGTTATTAATTCCTAAATATAGGAGTCTAGGTCATGCGCGACCTGACCGAGGATCCCATTCTCACAAAAAAAATGACGACTCCCATCAGGTGCTGTGAAACACACTCATCACTAGTAGAAATCGATGTGTTATCGGAAATATACTGGCCAATCCATGCCATGTATGACATCAAAAAGATCCATGTCTATGACCAAGAGTTCCCACTCCATAATTACCCCTTACACATAAAGCACACACGACGGGCACCTGAGACCCTGCTCCTTCTTCTTTCCCAGCGGTGTCACCAACTCCATCGTGAAAGACATCAACTAAGCTGTAAAATTCACCATGTCCACAAAATGGGATGAAATAAATGAAACAGAGGAGCCAGTATCAAAATGGGTAGTAGCTATAGAAGATGTGATCAGAACGATACCTTGAACTATTGACGTTCCCAACTCTAATCTTGTTGGTGCATGATCCACAGCATGGAGATGTCCAGTATCTACTTGAGGATGACCACTAGTCTGTGACTGTGCTCTGAACTAGCTCTTCCCAGAAGATGACCCAACCCTACCACCATGGCTTCCAAATCAAGATCCCCCAGTCCTCAATGGCTTAGACTTTGCTGGAACTTCTCTTAAAGCCACAGACCCTACCCCACTCAGAAGTGGATGTTCCACACTGCAGAAACTCTACAAATACCCCATACCTAAACACTTGTAACAATGCTTTGGATGAAGTGGACAAGCTCTTCGGATGTGCCTGGGATTTCCACATTTGTGGCACAGGACCGATCTCACATCAGAAGCCGCAAACGAAAAATGTCTGGAAGAGTGGCCTGAACTGCCACCTCTTTTCATCACATGATCCTCCTACTGCCTTTTCATCTCCAAGGAGCTGCCAATGCCCTCTACTAATACTGAACTAGAGATATGAGCCCTGTCTTTCCAATCAATTTCCACCATGCACACCCGATAAATGTCCTCAACATAGGTCCCCAACTTAAATAAGAACTCCAGGGAGTATATCTCTCGTCGCAAGCCTTTCTCAAACCTTTGGGACATCGCATTCTCATTGAAGACTATTTCTGGAGCATACCGAACCAACTCAGTAAAATGGTTGGCATACTCCATCACAAGTAGATTCCCCTAAACAAGGTCCATGAAATCTCTGGACCTAGCACAATCCAACACCTCAGGACAGTACTATTCATTGAAGACAACATTGAAATACCCACAACGCATCTTCTCACTCTTCCCAGTCTGAAGCACTGACTCCCACAACTTGTGGCTAGGACCCCCTAATAGAAAGGAATCACACTTCAACCTGAGCTCCTTGGGTGTTTCCAAGAACTCAAACATTCACTAGATCTTCTCGATCCATTCCTCTTCATCATGGGGTTTTGAGTTTCCTTGAAATGTAGGAGGATTGTTCTTCAGAAACTCTTGAGCATTATCTTTTCTATGACCTATAACTTCTCCCCTTACATAAAAAGAAGCAAGATTTGGTCCCCATCCTAGATCCAGGATAGCCCAGACCATAGCCTCGACTATCCTCTGATCAATCAGTTGGGGAGAACAATCCCCAGCTTCTTCCTGTGGGCGCGTGTGGGCTTTTCGGTGAGGCATGTTGCTAAAAAATGCAACTGTCACAAAACAATAAGAAATACTGAAATTCTAAAAATATTAATCGAATACATCAAGTATAAATAATCTAAACACATACAAATAATAAAATAAACAACTACTCAACCTCCTCTCGATGTACACGTGTGGTCTGCAGCCCACACGTCTCACATTGAAGTGAAGTCAATCCGTAAATTCCAATGTCCCCTGATTACTCAAGGTCTGCAATAAGAGGTGTGGGTCATGCACCATACTCACAACCAAAACCACGAGCCCCGATAGCCCTATCTTTTATCTATCCCGATTCAACCTAAAATAGCAATATAACCCAAAAACGTTAACCCCTCTGATACCATTTTGTTACAAACTGAATCTAGTCACCACCGATACCAGCACCAATCCCAGCCTGTGAGAATGCCCGAAGGGCATTCCTTATCTCCACGGGCTGGCACAAGTGCCCGAGTATCATTTAACTTGGCTTGGAAACTATTCACCTAAATATGTATACATAAAACATCAAAAATATTTGATAAAATGAATTTGAAAAATTCATACCAACAAGGCTTATACAAAAATATAGATCTTAATACATAAGTTAAAATGCCACAAAAAAGGTCCAAAGACACAATTAAGTAGAAACAAAACATCCCCATGGACTCCAAATGACAAGGGGAAATCACCCCCAAGCCGTCTCTACAACTCCGCCCCAAGGATGGGGACTAACACCATGAACCGCCATCACCCTTAGACTTTCCATTACCTAATTCAAACATAACCAAGTCTACTTACACCCAAGGGGTGTATGTAGGGTGTGATACTAATCCCAATATGATACCACCAAATGATTCCAATAATTATGAAATACAATCTGAAAAATCAAGTAGTTTTAATACGCAATGAAAAGAAGCGATAAAATCCAAGAAATGCACCTTTCAAATTGAAAACAGTTTTCAAGATAAAGTTTTTAAAATGATCACACATTTAAATAGAAATTTTGGATTGATTAATGTTCAGAAAAAACACCCCAATAAATTTTAAAATACCAAAAAAACAATGAGAATCAAAATCAGGAACACCCCTAGGCACTAGATAGTCTCAGGCACCATGTACCTATTACCTCGGTGTGAAGTAACCATACTAAGATATGTTCTCGTGCACGACCAACAGGTAGGTAACATAAAAATAACCAATTCTCCCCAATAATAATTCAGATTGTTTTGTTAGAGTGGTCATTATAAAAATTTTAGGTGAAACAGGGAGAAAACGCATCCCGTCCACTAGTCATATTAGTACACATCCGCCCCAGCTAGGTACACAGGCTTCCACCTTTGTGCTCAAACAATTTCAGAATGATTCATATATCCATTTTCATATAAAAAACCACTACTAGTCACATACAATCTATTAAATGTCTACACACATTTTATTCCATTTATGACACACAAAAACAGACTTTGAGTTTCAATAAAACAACCTCTCAAAACTTTCCCTTATTTTGCACCGAAAACTCTTTGAAAACCCCACATAAACACCATATTCAAACTCATATTTATCAAAAAATAATCCATAACACCCTAAATATTACTTTATACTCATTAAAATAGTTATAAAACAATCCCAACAATCATCTCATAGAATACCCGTGTAAAACACCCAATTCAACACCAAATTGGTACTCAAAACCCATTTTCTTAATAAACATCACCCAAAACCAATTTTGCAGAAATATCCAAAGAATAATAACATTTAAAACATTATTTTAATCACTAATATAGTTAAATAAGGTCAACTATATAATTGAATGGTAGACCTTAATCAACCAATAAAAGATTTATTTGAAAAAAACCCACATTTCACATGAAATTTGCCATAAAAATTCACTTGCTTTACAAACACCACTAAAACCAATTTTTAAAGAACCAAATCAACAAGTTAAACATGAAAATATAATAAACACAGTATATATGTAACAATTATTTCATACAAATTGGAATCACCTACCAATTAGTAAAAACTTTGAATCCTTTGTTCGAAATTCAAATTGCACCACCGCCTCACCAAGAGGGGTATAGATCAATCCTAAAGACACAAGAAATGACCTTTAAAACTCAAGGTTAAACCCTAGTTTCAAAACCCTAACCTATGGAAATTTATTAATTCATGAAAATGAGATTAAACTTCATGTAATGGGTAGAAAAGGAGTAAGAATTAAAAGAGTTATGATGAAAAGAACTTACCTCCTCAAATCTGGACGATTCGAGAAACCCTAGTATGTTTGTCCCTAAATCGTGATAACTAAGAGTTGTAAAGATTGGTTAAATGGGATGGGCACGAGGCTAGATGTAATGGGATATTGTGAGACTTGGAATCACAAAAACATACTTAATATTGAATATGTTATTAAATAAATGAAATTCATTTTTAAAACTGAATATGTGCTTCCGGGAAGGCCCAATCCCATAAAAAAAACCACAATACACCATGTTTATGGATTTATAAAGTTTCCAAATTTTAATTACAGTGCTCATATGTGAGGGGGAGGACTTTAGGAATTGTAATGAGTGAAAAATATTAAAAAATGAATATGTTATAAAAGAAACAAAATTCATTTTTAAATCTAGAATTGGGCTCCTGGTTTGGACCAATTCATGAAAACTCAACTATTCCTCCATAAAACATAGGGAATCCCCCAAAACAAAGCATTAATGGAAATTAAATGAAAAATGCCTTTAAAATATTTCATGTATGTGACAATTTGTACTTTACTTATTCTAGTTCTTATAATAATTTGAAAATTTTCTATCATAATTTATTTCTTTCGTAACCTTTATCTTATTCTTTGTAAAATTTGGATTGATATGTGTAACATTATAATGTTCATAACATATAAATTTTTATGAATCATTTTTATCACATTTATCTTTTTCATTATTCTTGTACATATATATATATATATATATATTGGAAACACTTGTTTCTAACTATTTCATTCATTATCTTTTCAATATTATTGAATTTATTTTTATTAAATTCTGATGAAATACTATCTAGAGAAACTATTACTTTCTTTTTATTAATAGACAATATTGCTTTCTCACCGGATTAAACATTATTAGGAACATAAGAAGTTGTTACAATTTTAACTCCAACAGTCTTCATTTTCATATATTAAATATATATTTTTAATGTAACCTCTTACTAGATATGGTTAAAAATAAAATAATAAATGGTTAGATGAGTAATCCTTATAGTATAATACAAAACAAATCCATTAGATTCCTATTCCACAAGAATAAAGTATATTCCATTTTCAAAAAAAGATTCCATTAGTAGGATATTTTTCACCAAGGGGTAGTAAAATATTTACAGCAAAAATAAATAATTGATGCATCATTTCAATAATTTGTCCTAGTATAAGATTAAAATCATGATTGTTATAAAAAAGCATAAATATTCTAATTTTAATGTATTTTTATGTTAAAAAATGTGTTAACACCAATTTAATTTTCATACAATTTAAAAGTTCACAAAATGAAATCTGATTGTAAATAATTATTTTCATAGAACACAATGGTGTGTTTTTTACACTGTAATTCACCATGCATTCTATGCTATCTAAATTTGTAAAAGATGTAAAACATAAAATAGGAATATTATAAGAACATGTAAACATAACATAGTTATCAAACTTATTAATAAAAGAATTTCATCATATCTCTGAAATGTTCATAATTAGAAGCATAAAAAATTGTTGTTCTATTAGGATTATAATTCTAAATAGTACCAAAATTTTATATATTCATCTTATAGAGAATATTTCTATGATACATGTTATTGTAAAAAAATTATGAACAAACAATTTATAAAAGGATATGAATTTTTAGTGAATAATGTAAATTAAAACCCAACATGTAAATTTATAAGCCCTCATAAAATACAATCATTCAGATAATAAGAGTACATGATGGGAACAAGATGGTTTTTGTTGACTTTTTGTTCAAAAAATTACACAATAACAAAAAACCCAACACTATTATGAAAAAATATATCTTATTAAGTAGTCATTTAATTTTTAGAGTCTATGTATTAGAATTAAAATTAATATGATAAATTATAGCTATTAATTGTACTCACGTATAATCTAATAAAATAAATATTGTAATGATTTCGTAAAACAAAATTTCAATTACAAATTTAACAATGTACTATAATCCACGTCAAAAAATATTATAAAGGATATTATAAATTAATTATTTATTAGAGGATTTATAAAAGATATTTTAATTATTAACATTAAGAGATATGGAAGTCGTAATTCATGACTTAAGATATCTATTTTTTAACAAAAATGTAAGGTCTATCATTCCTTACTAGGAAAACCATTATTATGATGGTTGGAAAATACTATATCTCCCAAAACACTATAAGACCATGATATGATGATTGGTGACAGATTTGTATTCCATGACCCTATAATTCCTTGATTAGCGTGATCAACATCAACTATATTCCTATTACTGGAATCCCTTCATCTAATCATTTTTTTGAAAGAGAGAATAGAAATCAAAGACTATTATATATATTTCACAATTCCACACTAGGGTTCCTTATAACACAAATATCTATATGAATATAAATCACAGTATTGTGATGTTCAAGATGGGTGGTTTTCAAACATATTGAATTTCCAAAGGATCAGACACCCATATCTTCAAATTCCATAAAAATTATAGGGATCCATAAAAATTGTCATATTTTCCATGAATCTAAAAGTTCATTGGGATGATATTGGAAGCTCCTCATTTTACATCTCTATAAAATGCCTTCAACTGATTTTCTTTTTATAGGACCATTACAATGGTGTAATAAATTATTTGTCATCGAAATAATACAAACACATTGAATGTAAAATATTATTATTCTAGAGAACAATAATATTATAAATATGTTGAACTGAACTATGGTCAATATAATTGATCTAAACTATGCTATTTCATATAGATATTAATTTTTTCAGTCTTATAGAAATAATATTAGCCAATATGGTGGAAAATAACATAGTCAGTATGTTGACCAGGAACCTCAGTTAGTCCAATGTATCAAAAGAAGGAATATACTATTTAAATTAATTTAGTTAAAACGATTCTTACTCCCAATAATAATGTTAGAATATATAAAAAATCTAAAATTCCTGGAATATATAATGATAGTAAAAATTATTAGGTATGTGTTTATTATATTCAAAATTAATGAATTGAAATGGAAATTCTATAATATTTTCAATCAACAAAAAGGTCTAAAAAGAATGTAATTACCTTCAGGAGACCAAATTTAAATTTCTAAAATTATAACCAAGGAATAAAAAATATTTTCATCCCCATGAATATTAATTCAGGATCTATGGTGCACATGTGGACGATCTATAAGATTCCTATCTTTATTCCCTTTATCCAAGATGTATTTATAGTGATCAAATAAAATTTGAAATTTCAAATGAGCAAGGTACCATTTACACATTCATTCAATTATATTTTACACAGGTCAAATGAATTAAATAAGTCCCCATGAGAAATATAAACAAATGGGCTCTTTTTATTTAGTATTTTGAATGTGATTTAGGTTTAGAAAAATTAATTGTGATATTTTCATGCTTCGTCATTTCGTTGAAATCCTTCATAAACCCCTGTATATGAACCTCCCACGAATATTATAGAAAGGTTATGTGGTGATAAATTAATTCTTTACCCCGAGATTCAAAATTAAAAATAGATATCTATTTCAGAATAAATAGTTGACTTTCAGTTGAATTTTTATGGTAATTTATTTATAAATAATATGCATTTTCAAAAGGATGATGAAGATTATATAATTGAGAGTTTATATTTGTAAATAATAAAATTAGATACAACCATGACCTATCAAGGCAAAAATAGAATATATATAGGACCACTAAAATCAATCAATAGTAAATATGATGGTTATAACCTCTATATTTGGGTCGAAGACTAAGAATATTTTATAAAAAAAATCATTATTAATAGGTTATGATTTTAATTATAAACTAGAACTAAAAATAATGATATGTTTTTTTAATGAAAATAATATACCATTGTAAATAACGAGTAAAACTTGGATATATTTACTAAAAATAAAAAAAATGTAATGAAAATATTAAAATAGTTTAGTAAGAGAGTGAGGAAACAAAAATATTTTGAAAAACATTTCGGTACTCATCTCATTCTCTGAATTAATAACACATCTAAATAATGAACAGGAAATTTTATTTCGTATTTGGTTATGATAAATGATTTAATTGAACTTTCCATTCATTCAGGATTCTGTTCAAATAATATAATCTTCATCATCCATAAGAAAATAATATTTCAATAATAGTTTGGATTATCTTTTCATCTTATGATAAATATATGATTTTAGTACTATCCATCAAAATAACTCATCTTAAACATCAAGACATGGGATGAATTTTTTCTTCCTTATATGTTAGGATATAGTGTTCATATAAATTTCATGTTTGATCTTGGTGCGAGAATAAAATTCATCCCTTGTAAACATTTTCAAAATATTTTAATTAGAGAATTAAACCCAATAATTATTTCTATTGATTTTTTAGATTTATCTATTGGACATTCCATTGTGATAGTGGGTAACATATAGTTTGGTGTACAAAGGATATTTCAAAAAAATTATAATACATGAAATGCAATATGATTAGATGGTTTGTATCCTTCCAAGAAGTGAATTCATAATCACAATATGGGTTTTTATAGATGTGTCAAATGGGAATACTGATTATCATTTTTTTGGGAGTAAATATGAGGTTAAGGTCTCTATAAATTTGAGATATCCCATATATAAATAAGAACACTTTAAAGATATTTTCTTCATTTTAGGGAAATATATATGATATTGAAGAATCATTTATAAAAAACAGAAATGATTTTATTAGGGAAATAAAATTCAATTTACATGTGAAAAATTATTTCAGAGGATAACTCAGTAAAAAATAAAAAAAATGATTCATTATTAACCTATAAAAAATATATTTAGCCATATTGTGAGGAAGAATCTTTTTTAACATCTAAATTAAATTATAAGAAAAAAATAAGACCTTAATCAACATATTCCAATAAACTCTATTTCATAAATAAACACTTTTTACTAAAATCATTCATTACTATACTCACATAAAATATTCATTTTAGGTGATAAGTTCACAGTTTTTGATATCGTCTATGCTGAGTTAATTATGAAAAATAGGGATATCTTGTTATGTTTATTAATGATGAGTCAAACTACTATTATATTGATAATAATTACATGAAGGGTATTGTTTTTTATTTTTAAATTAATTTAAATCACTTGGAACCCAAACATAAAAATGTAAAAGTGGGAAAAAAGTGGCACAATCATTACATGAAATAAGTTATTTGGAATGAGTTTATCAAGTTGTTAGGTGTTTCAAATATTATACCAATAAAAAATTCATCATTTTAGTAAATTTTAGTTTATTTCTAAAAATATAGTTGAGATAGTATTTACCAATCATTACATGAAATAAGTTATTTGGAATGAGTTTATCAGGTTGTTAGGTGTTTCAAATATTATACCAATAAAAAATTCATCGTTTTAGTAAAATTTAGTTTATTTCTAAAAATATAGTTGAGATAGTATTTACCAATGAAAGGGATAATTTTATTTTTTAATCAAAATTGAAAAGTTTAAGTGTTTTCATCTATTGTAAAGTTCAAACACATCAAAATTTAATGTTTACGTTTCCATTCAATTAATGGAAAAACATTAGAAATTTTCGATTGAAATGATCTTTATTCTTTCCTTTAAGAATTTTATATTTTAAACGTGATTCAAATAATCCATAAGGACAAAAAATATTCACTATCATATACTAATTTGGAACATATTACTACTAGTTAATACACTTGAACGATTTGGAGATTCATATACCCTTATAAATATACATGATAAATATAATTTCATATATGATTTATAAGAACCTTAACTTGTTTATAGAATGTGGAGACCCAAAGTTTGACTTATATGGAAATTACATTACTTTTTAAGAATACATAATATATAACAAAAACAAACACACAATGATCGTAATAGTTTAGTATCTTTGAAAACTAGGATCATAATCTTCTAATCGTGGTGAAAGATCTTCAACATCTCTCATAAATATCTTCCCCTTTTTTTCTTACCTAAAAGCTTTCTTTATATCCTGGGGAAAAGAAAACATATAAAGGGTGAGATCAAATGCTCATTAAGGGTAAACATAGAGAACATAAAACAATCCATAGACATTTGAATTCAAAAACATGAACATAAATTTTAAACATCAAAAACTTGACCAAAGTCATAAATCATGGATGTATGTGAGGCAAATATCATAATGGAACATCAATCATGATAAAATATCATCGGAAAAAGACATGTAGTTTTGGAAAACCATTAATCACATGATATTATTTCCATAGTATCCAAGGAATTGTTGTCAAGACCATCTTAGTGGATAAAGTCCCTTTCTGAATTGAGTTCACTCCTCGATCCAGTCTGTATCACTGAACCGAATTAACTTTCCGTTCCAACCATGTCTATATCATGAGATATAAAATCGTTACCCAATACATTGGAGGGAGATATAGGTCCCAACCATCTCATAATGAAATCATTCTTATGTGTGCCACAACATAAACATAAATCATTCATCATAACCTAAAGAATAAATTGTGTTTCATAAACATCATCCCATCATAACATTATCCATATAAAACAAATGGATATCATTTCATCATAAGAAAAGTGAAACCATGAAAATCAAAGAGACATTATACTTGAAAAATAAATATATGAAATAATGTCTTCTTAGATAGAAAATGGTTTTGATAAAACACTTAAAATGAATTCTTGAGGAAAACATCCTTTCTTCTTCAAAATAATTTTCTTTTCACAAAATGCCATGCAATTTTAAAAGAAAATGATTTTTTTGAAAATATTCATGAAATATTTTAAAGTAATCATTATTAAAAAAAGGAGTTATCAAACCATAAAAATCTGTTCATGTCGTATATGTTACAAAAACCTTCTCCTCATACTTTTAACGGAAAAGTCACAAAGTACCACGTATGGTAAAAAAAGAAAGATTACTTGTATAACACAAAGTAAATGTCAGGAGGGGTAAAAATGACTTTAAAAATACATTTATGAATATTAAAAACTTTATGAATACATTTTTATGGACATTGATGAAAAATATAACCCCAGTAAATACTTACGAATAAATAATCTCAGATAAGAACGAGATTGGAATAATTATCCCTTACCTTAGGTCTGATATAATTCATACCTTTCCGAACCTCTTGTATTATGATTTAAATAATGAAATTGACTTATTATAGAATCATATTCATTGTTATGATATCATATATGGTTCACTTATGTCTTTATATTACCCTTTCTATTGTAAATTCCATGTTAAAGTAGCGTTTTGGGTAAAATTGTTTCCCTTATCATATGTGTTTCAACTTGTTGTTCATGATATTATTATTTATATACTGATTTAATTAATTCCTGAATGTAAAACATGATTTATATATATAATATTTATTCATCATATATATATATATATATATATATGATATATCGATAAATGGAATGAAATACACCGTTCATGGAGACGGTTGGTCGTACGTACGCATGAACGCTGTTTTTGTTTCCTTATTGAATTGAATGGAATTAAGTAGATGACATACATATATATATATATATAAATAAATTATCATTATTATGTCATATATTTCATTATTATTCATTATATATACTTCATAATCATTCATGGATGGTTAAAATGGAGAATGAATCTCATTGTGTCGTGGAGACGGTAGTTCGTACGTACGAGCGATGATATCATTCCCATGATCGTGGAATTGTATTGAAGTTTATCTATAATATTTAAGAATCAATATCAATTTACAATAATCATATATAGTTATTTATTTACATCATTATACCCATCCAAGTTAGGTGGTGGTCGAAAATAGATCACACCACGGCGTGGAGACGGTATTCTGTACGTACGCACGTGCGATGATTTTTTTTCCGTAGGATGGATAGAAGGTGAAATAGGTTTGTTTCATATTTATAACACATATCAGTATATATTTAATAATGATGTTATTACTTTATAATTAAACAAATAAATAATATGAAGTAGAATAAGAATGAAACTTGGAAGAGTCAGTAGAAGAGATTACCTCTTCCTCGACGCACCTCCTTTAAAAATCTTCTTAGGGCACTAGAGTTGGTCTTTTGAGAAGACCAGAAACTCTATGGTGTAATTAGGGAGGTTGAGAAGTGGAATTTTCTGGGTTTGGATGAGCATCAGGGCTCAAAAGGGTATGAAGAGAAGAGGGAAGGGGTTCCCTTTTTATAAGGGAGGAGAGGGGCACCTTTGGAAAAACATAAAATATTATTTTATAATAAAGTCATATTTAGTTAATAATAGCTAAAAATTGATTTATTTCAAAGATAAAGTGGGGATGGGTCGAAATACTCTAAAACAATAGGTTTTAGACAAATTTAGGTTACTATTTTAACATTCTATTTTAGATTTAACTCTATGTTAAATAATTTAACTTTTACCGTGTCTTCTTTATATGGTTAATAAACATGCTATACCAAGCCGAAAGAACCCCAAATGGTTCATTATTAATATATATAACCTTATCTAAGTCATTTTACCTATCCTTATATTTTTATGAATAATATATCAATTAATAATATAATATTTTAAAAAAACTATTTTATGTCAATTTTGACACTATTTGGTAATTTATTTTTGTGAAAATCACAACAGCATGATTAGGTCAAAAACAGTTAATTAAATAAATATTAACATGTCATATTAACCAATAAAATTAGTGGAATTCATAAAAAGTCTCAAATTACATTATATGTGTATTTATAATATCAATTATTTTAATATTTCATTATTTAGGTAATTATTGCATCACCATTATGTCATAAATAAATTAAATTATATAATGTCAAAAAATTATAAATGAAATACCATTAGGTAGTAAATATTTTTATCTTTATAATTAATAATTATAGTCGAATTTATCTTATCTATAACCCTATATTAAATTTTTTTAGTTATTAAACATTGATTTTAACTATTTTAACTCTTTTTTAAATAAAATAAGGATAAATGTCATAATCTAATCCAAGTGGACCTAAAGGGAAATATTTTATTCCTAAGGTTGTTTCTGGTCGAATTAAACTTATCTAATAGAATTAGGATATGTGTTAAGGTAATAATAATATCATTTTTTCCCTTAATTACCCTATTTACATTTAACCGTGGTAAATAAAAGTAAAAAGTTACTCTTCAGAAAAAATTATTTTTATCTTATTGAACCAAATTTTACTCCCTGATATTAACCGTGTCTCTCGGATTTTTGAAATTCAACTCATAGAAGTAGTAAAATTATGTTTTATGAAAGTTTGCAAAAGCTCCAAGGAGGTAGGTAAAAGACGGTGAAAAGTTCAATAAAATTTATATATATATATAATTATTATAAAATGACTCCAATGAATTACATAGATCGTATATAGGTGTTATGTAACAATTTTTACCTAAAATAAGTTTAAATGAAATAAATAATTATTTAAATAAAAATTCTGTTTTTAAATAGTAACCCAGTGTTTTCACAATTCATCAAAAATTAAAAGTTTTTAGAAAAATACCCAAAATTCACCCTAGGATATTTTCGATATTCCGAATTCAAAAATGAATTCCATTTTGAAAAATAAAATTTCAAAAATATGGTATTACAATTCATAACGGCTAGTTTATATAATATTTTAATAACATATCGTTGTTTAGTGAAACTCGGTATTGCGTACAACACACGCTATCGTGGAAGGTCGCGATTGCGTGTAAAGCAAGCCAAGTCATGGTTGCATGTAGTGAAAGATTCCTTTGTTTTTGTGTATAATATAATCCAACTATATTTAATTTATACATTGAATCAATATATATATACACTCAATGTTGCATAGAATAACTTCTATCAATCGAACTTGAAATTTTGTGTAACACGAGCCAAGAATAGTGTTGCGTATACGGTGTTGTGTATAGAACAAGCTAATTTTGGTATCGCGTACAACACAAGACATCAATGAAATTAAAAAAAATAATTATCATAAAATCTCAGGTTGTTACGTGGAATAGTTTTTTATAGGGGGAAAATATTAAAATATAATAAAATATTTTATATTTTTCATTGAATTAATATGAAGAGAATCCTCTTTTTTGGAATTGGGAAAATAACATTGTTTAATATAACTAAGGATATAGTGATTCAATATAGGTTTTTAGTGAATTTAATTGTGGAACAAACTATAGAGGTAGAATAAATTTTGATGTTTCCACCTCCTAAAAAAATTAAGTGGATTTGTATATTCTTTATAAATGCTATTATTTGAGTCTTTTTCTGTAAAATAATTATGAAAAACAAAAACCCCTTATGCAGGATTCATTTAAACCACATAGCTTTTATTATTCATGGAAGGTTCTTTGAATCTTTTAATATTCTCAATTATAAATTAACCACTTCACAAGTAATAGTAGATACAAACTATAAAAAGAATGTTAAAAAATATTAAGAGATAGTAATTTTTCTATGGTATTTTTTAAGGAAAAAATAATGAATAAGAGGATATATATACTGAATTATAAATTCATTCTACTAGATTTGGATAAAAGGAATTGTATTACAATTCAATAACATTTTTTTATTATTTATTTTTCTCAATAAAAAGTATGATAATATTTTATTTGTTCTAATGAAATTATCTTTCCATATCATAATACTCTGAAATAAATTGTTGGACAATTAAGGACCAAAATAAACTATTTTCTTGGAATCCATTAATGAAAGTCATTAGCATATTAAAAAAATACAAATAATGTGACAATTTCATGGTTTTAAATATTATTTAATGGATTTTTTAGCACTATTATTTATGAAACTAGAAAGATAAATTAAAATTTTATATATAAATAATAAATGATTTTTATGCCTAGAAAATAGCATCCTTGCTTTGCAGAGTTTATGAACATATTATCTTCCAAGGACATTCACAGTGGTGTTAATCCACCATAAATGGATGAAATTACCCTAGAAAATAAAACACATTTTTTTATAATCTCATATACTTTAAAATGAATGGAGAAGTTATTTTTAAGAGGTCTGTACAAAAGAATAATATTCTTTCCATTCATGAGAGTTAACACACCTCCCTGTGGGGGGAAAATCATTGGCGAGAAAGGAAACCCAAAAAATTCCTTCATTAATGATTATTTTTTATAAAAATTTGATTAAGTATTTTTACATTTTCCCCTATTACTTATTGGTATCAAATGATTGGAGTGTGGGTATGTGTCACGTGATGCCTTAAAAAGGAATTCTAGAATAAAAAGTAAATAATGATTGTAGTGTAAATTTGATGATACCATTTTTATATTATTAGAAGAAAAATAATTTTATTGTGACTACATTGTATTTTTTAAAATTTTTTGAGGGTCCATAATTTCATAACAAATAAGATTACAGTGTTCTAATATTCATAAAAATTATTTTTCATTTTCTGTAGCATCAAAAGAATTCTTTGATGATAACAGAGTTAACATTGAGAAAATTTAATTCAAATAACTAATTGTGAAGTAATGTTGTTCTCATAAAACTCATACAAAAAACCATGAATAATTAATTTGTAATGTTTAAATCACCAATAATGAAGTGATTGATATTATAGAAAAATATAGGGAATCTTGTGTGATAATTGTAAATAATATTGGATGTTGATTTTTAAGATATAAGGCATCTTTTATGACACCTTTTAGGATTTCTCCTTAAATGATTATTTATATAAAATCATTCCATCTATCAGTTGATTTATAACACATTGTTCTAGGATGTCAATGATTTTAATTTTTATGTCAATGATATTAGTGAAATTAAATTTGTATAGTTTTAAAAATTTGGTTAGTTTAAGTGGGTTTTATAGGAAACTTATTCAATTTACAAGGATATTTTTATTGTTTTTCATAGATCATTACAATAAAGTATGGACATTAATTTTAGACTAAGGGTTATTTTTTAAAAATCTAGGCTAAATATACATCCAAAAAAGAAATAGTCTCCATGATATGGTCCATTTACTATTACTAATGTGAACTTTTAATGGGATATTTTTGCTAGTTTAGGAGGATAATAATTTTTTTATTCAATGGTCAAATGATTATGAATAAATTTCAATAGTATTACTTATGATTTGATTAATATATTATTAGTCAAATTAGATACATTAATTTGTTTTCTTTACTGAAGTCAACATGGTAATTTATGTTGAATATTTTTTTACTTTTACATGTCTTGAGTTAATTTTAACTATATTATACTACTTATAGTTGTAATGTATTGTATAGTTTATTGATAAATTTTTTTTTAATTACACATATTACATATCCAAGAGTTTTTTCATGGGGATATTCAATGAATATAACAAATTAGATTTGATTCCTCAATATTTTATAAGGTATTTGTTCCTTCCAATCAGTACCTTATTATGAATATCAATGTCTTGAAAAGGTCATTGACATACACATTCCTTATTTTTGTAAAATATAAATTTTAATGTTACAATTGAAATTAATTTCATACTAATTAATGTATTGTTGATGATAATATGTCATCTATTATGTTATTTTTATGATAGAGAAAGGGATACCCTCGATACATGGAAGGTATATTCTAGGATATTTAAGAAAGATCTGGTGGAAGTCCAAAAACCATATGTCACCCAAAATAGGGATCTAGAAACCAAATGTATTCCCCATATAGATAGAAATATTGATATTATCACATGTGGATATTATAAATTGGGGGTATTGATGACAAAAAGAAATGAAGGAGATGAATATTGTGTATCAAACAATTATTGGGTAGGAAAGTGTTGTCACTTCTCAAAGTGTCTTCTTCTATGTATTATTCTTATCATCCCCACTACGTAACATGTGTCAAACTTGTATCTTGTACAAGTGAATCATTGGAGATCTTCAATAATACATTGTCTTCTAGTTTGTCTAGTCAAATTGATAATTCAAATATAGTTGACTCTCAAGACTGAATGGAATTGTGATGGAGGTGTAGAAAAAATAATTATGGGAGGGTGTAAAATGTCAAGTAGTAATGATCAACTAAACACAATTAGGAGAAAAAACTTCAAGAATTATTTTCAACATGAATTAAAAAACTATAATTAATAATGTAATTATAATTATGTATTTTTTATATTATAGGAAAAATTATACAATGAATAAGTTGATTTTTTTGTGAATGATACTTGATTCTTCTAATATTTGAATAAGTCAGAGAAACATAATAAATAAAATATATCATATGTGATGAATATATCACATTCAAGTTAGATGGATCAAAGTACACTTGTATGAGGGATTACTAAATGTGGCTTTATTATCAGTGTTAAACAATAAAAACTATGACACCCACTACTAGGCTCAATGAGGGGATTACATGTCTATAATGAAGGTGTAAGGCACTATGTATGTAATTTTAATTATTATTTTTCTAGATAGTGGAGAACCCAAAATTTTATATTCCCTAAAACTACTACCTTAATAGGATAATAATTTTAATGAATGTATATATATAGTTCTTATCTTATGAACATGAACCAAATATGGTCTCATAGTTTATGTTTACACTTAAACATGGACCTAGGAACACATTTTTACATGACTGATCAATATCTATATAAAAACAGAGGAAAATATTACATATTGTGATTTATATGGATGATGAATCATGATTAGGTTCAAATAATTAGAAAACCATGACTATGATGTTTTTTTGGATAATGAAATATATAATTCATAGAGAAATTTGAGGGGGAAATTTAGTCCCATCTAACGTGAGAAAATAGGATGCTTAATGGGAAGTGGGAACCCACATAATGAGGAAGAAATTAAACCAATGAGAGGGGAAAATATATTAGAACCCCAGCAACAATAACAATTTTATACAATCATCAACAATTATAAATCTTTTTTATTTATCCTAGGTATTGCACCCATGACACATATATGCTCACAAAATTAAAACATCAAATCTTCAAGAGTCATTGAACTATTTTAATTTTCCATAATCCTAGTTTATTACAGTATTTTTAAATATTTTCAGAAGTGATTATGGTATCCAGGATTCTTCTGGTGGAGTTTCAAGTGTTAATATCCTAAAATAATAAGAAAACATTTATTTTTCACTATAAAATTGTTTATAAAACCATGTATTGTGATAGGGGAAACCATATGGTTGTTAAATGTTAATTGAGAGGTCATGAATAGTTGGTGAACTCATGATACTTATCATTGGAAATACTAATATAAAATATAATCATGGATTCATGGTTATAAAAAATTTAACTAAATCATGTGTCCAAAACATGTGGGTTATGGTTCAATTGGTAGTGGAAAATGCATGGTTTTTGCATGATTTGAAAAACCATTGGCCAAAACACTGTGAGTAACCCAACATATTAAAATATGTGATTTTATCAACATTACATTGTTTATATTAAAATCCTAAAACCCTATGTCCATTCCCTCCATTTGACCAGTTTCACCCTTTAGCCATGGATTCCTCCTTTTCTCCATTATTATAAGTTTATATTATTCAATACAATAGGAAATAAATTATATTTTTCTTGAGGAATATAAATATGCATGGTTTTCGTTCCATATTTAAACTTTTTCATTCCCATTTAGATATTTCCTTCCTATCATAGTTTTAACACTTTTTGCTATATTTTATGGCATAAATTTTGTTCTTTGAATCCCTCCATCAGATCCAAAATCAGTGTATTTTACTTTAATATTATTTTAATCAAAAAATAATGTAGTTTGACCCTATGATATCTATAAAATTCATACATTTTTGCCATGTTCATGTGGTGTAAAGTCATGTCAACCGACCACATGTTTGATCAAAACATATATAAATGAATTTTTTTCCTTTTTATTATGATAAATAAATACCATGAGTGAAAATAGATTCATTTATGAATGTGAATATAATATTATTTTCCATGTTGGAATGTGATCCTGGTTTTAGAAACAATGAGAAATTAATATGGAAAATGATGAGGTTCCATAAATTAAGTGGTGAACCGATAATTGATTATAGATTCAAAGGATTACCATTAGATCTGGTTTTAAACATTGCAGGTTTGGGATATCGATTAAAATATAATAATGTTGAATGATATATGATATGGATTTTTGTGATGAACATCCCACCATTGTATTTAATATATTTTATTCTTATTATTCTTCTTAGGATTCAATTATTATTCTTGATGATATATCAATTTAGAATATTATCCTTGGAACATATCAACATGATTAAAACCTATGGTGGCATAAGATTGTAGTTGGATCAAAATACTTTATGAAAAGACATATTGTATTTAATGTAATATGACCTTGGATGATGCAGATTTTTTCAACTATAGTTGTCACCATATTACACATCAATTGATGGTGCTTTAGTTTTTTTTATTTCTTTATTTTCTATAAAATATATAAATCCCATTAACTCTACATGGGTTTATTTATGGATTCAATTTCAAGTGCCCTAATCAGTTTTATTTACACCCTAATTATGTTTCCTTGGGCACATGAGAGGGCATCAATAATGTAGGTAATGATAATGGAATGGGACCAATTGTTTATAGTTGATCTAATTTTCTATGATGAAGTATGGGAGATTGGATTGATCTAGGACTCATGAAATTTTTTTACCCTACCCTAATTTTTTTTGTTATTGTAAACCTTGTTGTATAATATTCACTAATGGGGGAAAATAAAATTATAAATACATATTGTATAATCAAATAGAATTCAATATATTGTATTATGGGATGTATATGTTATGATTGGATCTTTTTATAGTCTTAATTCCATTTATATATTAGGATGTATATGATTTTTTATTTGAACTATTATTTATCACATTGATATGTGGATATATTTTCCCCATGGTGACACCATACAACCCTAATTATAGGCAGATGAATTATCTAAATGGTGAGGATCATCTGAGGTTATGTAACACCACTGGTTTTGATACTATAATTTTGTCATGGTTCATTGATATTACAAATTTGAATTCAAATGTTTGTATTTCATCATACTATTTATTAAAGGTATAAAAGACCTATTCCATTTATATAACTCGATTTGAAACTTGTTTTTGGGAATAGTTAATCCACTTATAAGGTAATTCCATGTTATAGGGGATGATATTACTTTTTTTAGATTTTTTTCTCTAGATGAACTACTATATATAGTATGATACAGTTGATTTTTTAGTTTTGGCTTATTGGAATTTCACCATTGTCTATAATTGAATGACAGTGTCCATTCAGGCATCATATGTACATGTACTAGTTATATTCCAATCTTGTAAATTTTTATGATTATTACATAACTATATGACATGGTTCAGTTATATAAAATTCATACATTAATAGATATAGTTTTTTCTAATATAACTTTATAGATATATATTTTTTAAATGCATCTGTACATTGGAAAAATTTTATACATCAGGTCTGCTAATATTTATTATATATAGTTATTGAAACAATTCAAAATATATCTTATGATTCTATTAATTATATAAATTTTATATGAAAGTACATTTAATTGATTCACATATATTTATGTTATGATGACAGTGAGATGAACAAATTTGATATTTTTTATTATATATTTTCAGGAAATTGAAATTGAGTATGGTTTGTTAGAGATTGAGGGAGTTCTTGAGTTATAAGAGTTATCTTATAAGGGATGTAATGAATAGTTCAATTTTTTGCATATATTTTATTTCCCAAAACTACGATGTTTAGAACTGTTATAGTTATTTATTCATTATTTTTTATTGGGATTTTATAGGGAAACCTCCAAGATAGATTCTAGCAGAGAACATGTAGGGTAGCTATGGGTACAGGCGGTGGGAGGTTGGGAAAGAACTAACAATAATATAATGGTTAGATAAGGATAATCATCTACATGAGAGACTATTACGAGTTATTCAATTAATCGATATAGAAGATCCATGAGAAAAAAACTACACTTCACCTAAAAATATAATATCATATGATATACCACCATTATTTTCAAAGGATAGTGGTCCCCATGCAGTGGATCTCTGGGTAGAGTCTATTTAGATGATTTTAAATTTCATTTAAAAACCCCATATGTAGAGAGTGTTGTTAGAAATCTATATTCTATGAGGCTCTGTGAATCAATGGTGGAAAATCATGGTTGAGGTAGAAAAAAATAATTCTTATCTTGAATAGAATTATTTACCATATTACTCAATAATTTATTCAGATAGACTATGAGATAAGATAACTATAATGAGTTAATACATCACATAAAGGGAGGTATGTTAATGATATATTATATATATCAGTTAAAGATACAGTAATATTTTTTTAGATGCCACCCAAGAATGAGATTTTCATGGTATGAAATTTCAGGATGATATAATATATTAGTTTCAAGTATAGATGAACTTATTTTACATTAATTATTCTTCCCGGGTAATGAACTATACCCTTATTATTTACAGGAACCTGGGTGAAGGTAGAAGTTCATATAAAATGGATTCATTTGGAGGGACTATTAAAGTGTCTTTAGAAGGTAGGAAAAATGATTTTGAGGGTTTATTAATTTTAGATGATAATCATATAAGGAAAGGATTTTTTCATCCCCACCCAAGATATTATATTATAATGTGGTGGTACATTACATATTCTTCCTCAATATAAAAAATCTGAATCTAAGTTCCAATAATGTGGTATGATGGGTCACCTATATTGGTTCTGAATATGTGCTAATGTTTTTTCCTATAAAAAATGATTTGGGAATATAGAGGGTTTCTAGGATGGATTAGCTACACAAAAATTTGTTATTAGGTGAAATTCAACCAGTAATTTATGTGGGGTTTAAGGAAGTGTTTCTTAAGGGTAGGATAATTTTTTCTAGTTTAGTTTTGATTCATAAGGAATATATAAATGATCTCACATATGAGGCAAAGGTTAGTTGAATTTTCTTCAACTACCTTCTACTAACTGAGATGTTGAACTATTTTTCAATCGATGTACGGTGTAATTGTATTCCTATAACATCATAAAAAATCCTTCTATGATTATTAAAACAACTTACTAAATAATATATACTATATTATTTTTCAAAATTGAATTACATTGAAAGACAAGTGTAAAAATAATTTCACATTTCAAACAGTAATTATGATTACAATAAGTAATAGTAGTATTGGGATAAAAATTGAATTAATAGTTACCAAAAAATAGTATTATCCATATGATCAAAGTCTACCTAGAATACTACACCATACATGAAAACTACTAAAACAATAATCATTTGGGATTTATCTAAAAATATCATAATAATTGTGAAAACATTTGGGAAAGAAGTTGTAAGTATTGATTTTTGGTGGAATATATATAAATGATACAATATGAAGTGTGATTGTTAGGATATTACATTTACATCACTAATACATACATTTAATAAATAATAATTTCATCAACATTACCATTAGAAATTATGAATTGTGATAAAACTTTCACCAATAGAATTGGTGTTTCAAAAGGATAATTAAAATGGTAATTTACACAGAAGGAAGACATGATGGTTTCAACTATTCTGATGATACATTTTGAAGCCATTTTTTTAGAACGCGATAGGTAGGTAGTTTCCTTGGGGTTCACCCTTAATTGGGACCAAGTAGAGGTTTCAAGAATTATTCTTGAATAAAATTTCTTATATGAGAAGTTCATGTATGTGGATATCACCAATAGGTCAATGTTATTAGACCCAGAACATCAAAATACAAAAATCACTTAACAAATTCATAAGGGGACTGATGGGGTAAAAAATTGATATGTTTCATGTCCTTAGCTTTATAAATGGGTAATTAGCATTATAAAGATCATGTTTTTTTTTAAAATTATATTTCCATTAATATTTTATATTATAAAATACACATGAATATAAAATGAATATGAATAATATATTTTTGGATAAATTAAAAAATAATTTAATTTTATGAAATACATACATATTTATAAGAAATATTGTTATTCAAAAAAATTATTTATATTAAATTTATTATCTAAATAGTATTTATTTATATATAAATGAGAATAATAGTTTTCTATAATGGAAATTTTTTATAATTTTTATAAATTTATCTATGTTTTAAATAATACGATTTTCTAATAAATAAATTAGTAATTAAAATATATAATTATCATATTTTTGTATTATTTTATTTAAATAAAGAATAAATTTAAAACCACACCCTCAAAATTAGTTTATGTTGAAATTATGATAATTTTTGAAATAAATAATTTTTAGTGAATAGAAAAAACATTGTATTGTTTTATCATTTTGTTTTATGACATTATAAATATATTATAATGATGTAATAATTTATAATATACAATAAACAACCAAATATAGATTTTTTTATTAAAAATATGTGTTATAATGGATTAAAATAAATTTAAAAATCAATAAATGGAAATCTAAATTATAAAATATTAATTGATATTTCAAATATAAATTTTGTCGAAAATTTAATTTTCCATTGAAAAATAAATTTTAAAAAATGATTTTTGTTTCGATGCATTGAAATGTTATTAAAAAGTAATTTATGGTCTAAAAATAGAATAACCCATAGGTAATCAAATGGTTTTTCATATTCCACTATAGATAATTCTAAAACTCATATTCATAAATTATTAAATTATTAATACTCTTTTAATAAAAATTCAAACCAATATCCCCATTCATATCGACCATAAATCCTATAAGTATTAAATTATTTACATTTAACCTCTCCAAATTCACAAAAATGTGTTTCTAAGGAACAATAGTTTCCTTCTCCATGTATTAAACATTTACTTCTCATCATCATAGAACACTCTTCTTATACTTTTCCACTCAAGCACCTATTTTGTGGTAAGTATTATACATAGAAAATTACATTCGGTTCATACTTTTATTATTATCCCATTTCTTCAAAATGTTATTATATCAACTAGATACTAATGTTACCCCCAATTACCCACTTTCCTTATTGAACATTGTATACCTATCATGAAACCAAATTAATTTCTCAAATTTCTCTCTTTTTTATGAAATATTCTTATCTTGTGTGTACCCAAAATCCTTCCTCATAAATTGTAATGGCTCAAAACATTATCAAACATTACTTTGTAGGAAATATAGTGTTTGGGGGTGTTTGGATATGTTAAGGTGACACATTTCAAATCATTTCAAAAATTCCTAGTCTTCCATGTTTTCCAATTGTGTCTTGAACCAATGGTGTCACCCTGGTGGTGTCACCCTAGAAGTGTCAACCTGGTCATGTAACAATGGTGGTGTCACAATAGAGGTTTCACCCTAGAGATGTCACCCTGTAGGTGTCACCATAATTCTGTTACCATGGTGGTGTCACCATGGCGGTGTCATCCTGGTAGTGTCTCACCCTGTAAATCACTCTCTAGTGGTCGCTCTCCCCATGATTCCTCAACAATAGGTACCTCCTTCATGTCGATTGGTCTCCATTGAGATGGAATATATGGTGGTGACTTTCCCAGTAGTTTCCCACTAGTGGAGGTAGGTGGTTTATCTTGAATTCTCCTCATCCAGTGGTGCTGCAACTGGCAATTCCTTGCTAGTACTTCCATGTCTGATGGTGTTCTGTGATCATTGTTCACAATTATTCCATTTTCACTTTAAAAATCCTCTTTGAAGTAAAATGATTTTAATTCGGTATTCCAATGGCATTAATATCAATTCAATGTCCCTAAATTCTATATTTAATTTTCTACATGTCTAGGGGAATTTAATAATCATAACAATGTAGTCTTGGTCAGATACACCTTTAATAGAAAATAAAAACATTACCAAATCATTGACTCTAATCAAATCATCCTAAACTGAAATATCTTTCCCCTTGTTTGTTCCTTCATCCACAATTTTAATAATAGACATCCCCAAATCCTTCTCCAATAGAGATGATGCTTGGGTACAGTTTTGATTCTATAGAGAGTCACCTTGAATATGTGAAACATTATATTATTGTGCAACTAGGAATTGTCCATCGATGTCCTTATAGGTAAGTTTTCCTTTCTTAAAAATATATCATTCACAATGGTTCTATAGATGTTTTCATATTTATTATAGTTTATTTATGATTAATAATTATAATCAAATGGGTTTAATAATCAATATACACATGGATATTAAAAGTGATGCATTATCTTCAAATGTTTTGTTTTTATTTGATATTGTGATATGTATGGGATTACTATCCACTAAAAATTATGGTTGTCGGGGGTACTTGTTTATGCATAGCATGGTTTTTGGAATTCAAGTTGTTTAGTTTATGTTGAATGGTTATAAATAAAAATTGTTTAACCATGTATATTTAGCTAAAAATGGACTCCCATGATCATACAATTTTTGTGGTAACCTGTAAATTAACAAAATTAATTATTTAGAGGATTCACTATTAAATATGAAAATATTATTTTCCTTGGTATACGGTTTGATGTGAGGTGTGGTATTTTTTGTATTTTATGGGTGGGAAGTGGATGACTTGTAGCTATAAATTGAGGTTGTGATGGGTGTGGTATGCTGATGTAGTAGGTCGGAAAAACCGGGTGTGATTTAATATGTTGTTTGATGTGGTTGTGAGTTGGGGTTTTTTTATTATTGTTTTTTAGAAAGGATGCATTGAAGAACGAACAAAGTGATTGGTATGGGAGTTTATCTTGTAACCACATATACATAAAATCACCTCATATTTTGAAGTAATGGTACGGTCGGTCAATAATGTGAAGTGCATTAATTTAACATGAATATAAAAATGTTTCTTAGTTTTTCTAGGTAGTTATTGAATGAATAAATAAATTTTTAATAATGTTTGTAATATCTTTGGTTTCTGTGGTTAATAGAGTTAAAATGGTTAAATGAATTGGTTGGGAATGTGGATTGGGATTTATTGATTGATGTGTGGGGATTTATATTTATATTTAGTAACAAGAGATGATTTTTTTGTCACATTATTGTTTATTTAAGAACCCATATATGGGGCTTCAGTGTTTTTTATTATATATTTATACTTTTAATTTTTTTTTTATTTTCAATATCCACCCCACCCTAGTTAAGTACTATGTTTTAACACCCCCATATACATGGGGGATGGTTTCTCTCCAAACACTCCAGTGGGAGAATGGATGGATGGCCACCATCCCTCCCATGACCCCTCTTACATGCATTCAAGACACAAGTTTCTCTAGACAAAATGTAATGAGATATGGTGTCCAAGGTTTCTTCAGGATGATTTTTGACATGGTGTCCCAAGTGTAATTGGGATGATTTTTTATGTGCATTCATAGTTATCTTAGAGGTGATATGATATATGTTTTGAGGTCCAAGTGTGTGTGGGAATGATGTCTTGTGAGGAACAAGTGAATGTGGGTGGGATGTGTTGTGAGGACCAGGTGTGTTGATGAAGGATTTTTTTTGAGGCCTAGGTGTATGTATGTAGAATTTGTTGTGAGGACTATGTGTGTGCGAGTCGGAAGTCATATGGTATATTATGAAGAGGTGGGAGAATATGGATTTTCATCATTAGGTATGAGAGTGTCTAATCATTGGGAATGTGGTTTGTGGTGCCCTAGAATATATTGTATTTATATTATATTACCTGACTTGTGTTACATGGTGATCATGCCTTGGTGAATTTGGTCTATGTTAGTATACTTTTTTAGGTATTGTTTTTCTTCTATTTTATCATGTGAGCATTAGTATGCTTATTTCACATGCACATGTGAATCAATGGCTATCCTACTGAGTATACATGAATTCTCACCCTACTTATATAAAAATATTTTCAGGTTTCTAGGAGAATTTTATCGACCGTTCTAGATTCTACCATCTTTAATTGTTAAAAGTTGTTGTGTTTCTACTTAGCTATACTTTTGGGTATATAATATTGAGACAACAATATTTGTACCAATTCTATTTTACACATGCATGTTGGATGGTTTAGCATATCATTATATTATTTCTTAGAGTTTCTTTATTGATGATCCATTATATCTCTTATTCATTTTTCATAAAAAAGGGTAATGCCTACCATATTTTGAGATTTATACACCTTTGGTGCCATTCGTCATCCTGGGGGATAATGAATGCAGGACTCAAGGGGTCATTATCTCTCTATCACCATTGCATGCCAAAGGAGGTATTTTGGGAGGGAGTGGGTCTAAATAGAGTGGTATCAAAGGTTATTGTTGATAGATATGATGTATTTACGAGTTAGTGATTTCATGGGTTGGTATAGAAATAGTAAAAGTTGACTTTTTTCATTACATATTCTAGGGAGATCAGCTAGGACATGGGACATTAGAGTCCCCCACGATCCCATGCCTAAAACCTATGCTTATTGAATGGCCAAGTGAGTATTTCATGAATATAGGTTAGAGGCCTAGGAATGTTGTATCCATAATAATGGATCATGTTTTTTTATTTTGGTTGTATATGGAATGTTACAATTGATAAAATGAATAAAATTCATTAAAATAAATCATTAAAAAAATGCATACTACTTTGAAATAGTAAATCCCTATTTACCATTTAGCTATAGTTTTTTTTGTTCTCCTCAAGTAGACCACACACTTTAGGTTTATTAAGATTAACCGGGTGATCATTGTAGGGCTGATCGGGTCATGGAAGAAGTCTAATGATAGAGGAAATTACGTTCATTATAGCAGAAAGTGTTACAGAAAAACTAGGGTTGTGTATCTGATGTGGACATATAAGGTTTCCTAGAGGAACTGGATATTTTCTTTTATTTGATATGGGGCCCAAAAGAGTACAGAGTCCTTTTGGTATTAAGTTAGATACAGGGTACTTTGTGTCAGTGGTAGATGATGTACCTAGGATAGTAGATGGAGGATGATTAATTGTTGGTTGACATTCAAAAGGTTCTCCAAGAAGTGTTCCATTAATTTACCATGAATGTGGAAAATAGTTAGGTGATACTCTCCAATCCATAGGCTATAATGTTAGTTTGGTATATGGGAATCAAGTACAAGGATCTTTTTCACTTTCACACATATTTTCCCCAGATGAATGTCTTAAGGGGGTACTCTACCCATCTATCCAGTGTGAAGTCACTCCTTTTACATTAACAACGTACAAATATGTTTATATAAAGATATATGTGGTTGAGAGGATGTATTCATGATGATTTATACCATGATAGAGGATCCAATATAGTTCTTTAATAGGTATAGTTTTCATGGAAGATCTAAAGTTCTAGGAAACTCGTGGTTTTTCCCAGCTGAGGGATGACCTTAGATGCATCCCTTTTAAATTTCATATCATTGTCCCTTTCCAATGGAATTGGGGATAATGATTTTCTTATATGGTCTTAACATACTTCTTTATAACCAGTGACTAGTGGCTAACTGGGTTCATTTTTTGTGGAGGTGGACAGGTTCAGCACTAGCCTTAATAGAAGTTGCTTGTGATACCATTTCAACAGTAGGGGTAGCATGTGTTTTCTCATCACAAGGGAGATAGAGTTGGTATAGGATGACCTCATGATGTTCCTCATGTTAATGGATCGTGGGCTGATCATGTCTATGGAGGTGGTCACCAGTACAGAGGTATAGGAGTTGGATGTGGTAAATAGGACACAGTAGAGGTAGTATTTCTTGTAACGCCAGAGATCATCAAAGGTATGATCAGTTTGATAAGCTCCCTTGATTGTTCCTTGTTTGATATAATATTTTATCACTCCATTTTCACCCACTATATCCCTTGATCTGGGACTAGATATAGAGAGGCTTCATGTTCCACTAATGCTGATTATGCCAGAAGGAGTCCAGACCAGCTTTTTTGATGTATACTATGGGTGTAGACTGATGGTGGGTCCACATCAGTCTCATGGGGATCTCTTTTATCTATATATGAAGCCACACGAAATCATCCTCAACATCATTAGGTTTTATTCCATATATGAAGTTATTTACTCCTTCCTTATGAGAGTCTTGTTTTTGAATGTGGTTGGCCAAAATGTTGTTTTCATTGGCAAGAAAGGATATCTAGTGGTAAGTAGGGGTGTATAAAATGTTCTCTCCTTATTGGATGATTTGTTGGTGGAATCAGTTGATGTTGAAGGAGAATAGGTTCATAGGGTCATTGGTCAGTTCCAGGATGTTTTCCCCCATGATATTATGACATTATCCCCCCAATATGATATTAAATTTGAGATAGAATTGTAGCCTAGGGCTTCTTTGATTTCTATGTCTCTTTATTAGAAAACACCTTCTGAGTTATGGGATTGTGGATTCAGATAGATGGTATGATTCCAAAGGGGTTTATGTATCACATTGTGTCAACATGCATTTCTCTCATGTTGTTTTCAAAGAAGGTAGACTGCATTCTAAGGTTGTGTATAGACTACCGAAGTTTGAATAAGGTGGCTATCATGAACTGTTATCCTCTTATAATGTTAGAAGACCCTTTAGACCGGAATTGAGGGGTGATTTTGTCTTCTAATATCAACATGCCATCTGGATTTCACCATTTTAGGGTGAAAGAGGGTGATATCTTGAAGACATCTATTAGATTCATGTGTTGGAATGTCTCGTATAAAGTTATGTTGTTCCAAGTTACAAAAACTCTATCTATGTTCATGTGACTTATGAACTACATCATACATGAGTTACTAGAGAAGTTCAGAATCATATTCACTAATGATATATTAATCTATTTAATGTTAGATGAGAACCATGATGATATTTTCAAAATAGTCTTTTAGTTTTTTTGATTCCACCATCTACATGAAAAGTTGTCCATATGAATGTTTTGAACGTTCGAAGTTCATTTCCTTGGGCATGTGGTGTCTCAAACATGAGTTTCAATAGATCCATCCATGTTTTAATTTTTTTCCACTTGGGAGAACTCGAAGATGTTGGAAGAGGATCATAGCTTCCTTAGACACATTGGATATTATTATAATTTCATGCCTGATTACCCTTAATATTTAGCTCATTTGATAGCCTTGAGTAGAAAGGTGACATATTTTTTAGGAGAAATCAGTGCCAGGAAGTGTTTAGTTCTATGAATGGGAAGTTGGTTAGTGCGTCATTTCTCTAGTTTCCTAAGGATGGGGTAATTTTTGAGGTGTTTTGACATGATTCCCCTCTAGATTTGGGATATATACTGATGAAGTATCTTACATCAATCTCTTAATGGTATAGGAAGTTATGTCCTCATAAGGGTAACTATTCCACCTATGATTTATTGTTACCAGATGTTGTGTTTGTGCTAATGTTGGGGTGGCGTTAACAAATTAGGTGGATCTTTATGGTATTCATTGATCAAAAGAGCATGAGGTAAATATTTTCAAAGCGTGATGTAATATTTTGGTAGTGAAGGTGAATGGAGATTCATCAGGAATAAAATTTTGAGATATCCTAGACCTCAGAAAACGGGAATCTCATGGACGATTCTTTGAGAATAAAGTTTTAGAAGAGAGTTGTATGGGAGTCTATGGATGCATGGATATTGATGGAGGAGTTATAAACCTTTCACATAAATTAAATGGTAGATGGGGATAGACAAATTCTATTTCAGTTGAAAGTGTAGTCTTCTCTGATGTATCAAGTGGGGGAGTCTTAGTGGGGAGACTCAAAGGCAGAGGTAATACATGATATTGATGGCCATTATGATTCTCCAAAGGGATAGTCAGAGTATTATCAACAGTAGATGAAATTTTGGGGGAAAACAATTTGGTGCCAATTATTGATGGAGTCCATATTGATTTTTATTACTAACCTTATTGGTATACCATGGAGTGTTCAATAAATAGATTGTTTTGGGGATACAATTTTGGTGCCTTAGTATGAAACGGTTTGTGGAAGAGTTCGTGGAAAATTATTTGGTTTTCCAGTATGTAATTACAAATCACCATGTTCTTAGTAGATTTTTATATCCCTTGGATGTTCTCAAGTTGAAATGGAATGACATGTTGAGTGATTTATTCAAAGGGTTATCAATAGCTCATAGAGGTTGTGATTCTATCTGCATGGTAGTGGATTAGTTGATGAAATAATCCCACTTCTTCGTGATCAAGGATTCAGGTGCAATAGATGTTTTGGCCAATAAGTATACAGATGAAGGTTTGAGTTTACCTAGAGTTTAAGGTTTTAGGAAATGTTTTAATGATGTTTTTACTAATACATTAGAAGAAGAATTTTTGGAATATGGATTAAGATTTCTCCTAGGTTGTTAAAACCTTTTGAGGTGTTGGGTGAGTTTGTGAGGTGAAATATCGGTTTTTGTTTCTACTATGGTTAAAAAGTATCCATGATGATTTTCAAATCTCTAAATTCAATGGTATCTTCACGATGACTCCTATGTCATTGATTGGATATATATAGATATCATGGATCACAAGATGTTTGTGGAGTGGACAGTAGAGATTTGGGATCATCAAGAGAAGGTGTTGTGTGAATGGACTGTTTGTTTGGTTCATGTGTTGTGGAAAGATGGTGGCTAGGGGAGAGTACATGGGAATGAGAGATGCATATTCATGCCCAATAACAAGAGTTTTTTTTCATTTTTAACATGTTATTTTTTTTGATATTGATTATATTTTTAATACTTTTTGTTTATGAGGTTATTTGTTTTCCCTTGGTTTGTGATATGTGTGGTGTAATTTGTGATAAAGTCCTAACATAAGTAACTGGGAATACCTAATTCATAATCAAGATTCATTTACTGTGATTTTATTAAACCCATGTGGGTGAGTCAGTGCAACATAGAGCTGATAGTATCTTGACATGGAGGATGGAATTCCCTGATTCATGTATTTTTATGGTGTGTTTTTTTAAGGTAGTGCAATTTTTTTTGGTCATTCGCATTCAATTTTCTAAACCCATGATGATATCTTGGTTAGAAGATTTAAAATGAGGTGTTATTGGGTGTAGATGTTCTCTCTATAGAATTAATAATCACAATGTGGTTTAATGTTGAATGTTGAATTGTTTTTTTTGTATCATAATTCAAATGTAATAAGATCCATATGAGGTATCTTAGGGGATGGTTTTTTAGAACCTTCCTCTCTTTCTTGGTTGGTTATGAATTCTTGACAGAGATAATAGTTGGAGTGGTATCTGATGTAATGGAACTGTTAATTCCAGTCGATTGATTGAAAGTATTTACAACCAGTTCAAATCCCATAAATTCTATGTTTAATTTATATTAGTCCAGTAACTTTTATATGGAAAAAATGCATACTCATGGAGGTATCCAACATTAATGGAAAAACAAAATCGAATCTTAAGAGTGACACTATTAAGATGCTCACAATGTTGAGATAACCTTGCCCATTGATATTCCTTATTAATTCCTCTTACTATGGGATTCCCCAAACCCTTATTCCGTATAAAATCGTGTAGTCATGAAATAGCTTTTGGTTTTTGTGTTTCCCTACATTTTTTCTTGCTACAAGTGCACCCTTATTTTGGTGTAGCCAAGAATTTTGGATCATCTATTTTACCATATAGGTTTATCCTTTGTCTTTTTTAATTTTGTATCATGTGTGGTTGTTATATAGATTTTACCCATATAGATACATTTGTTTAAAAATTAATAAAAAAATGAGTTGATTTAAGATCAATATATGGGGGTTGGGGAATGTGATGTGTAACACCCCAAGATTTTACGAAAAATTTTATTTTTAATTTCATAAATGTCTTGTGTTGTACGCTACAACAAAAGGATCTTGCACAACATGCATCCCTGACATGGCTTTCATTACACCCAAATGTGACCTTCCACGATAGCGTGTGTTGTACGCAATACAAAGTTTCGCTAAACAACGATATGATATTAAAATTTTATTAAAAATAGCCATTATGAATAGTAATAACCACTTTTTGAAATTTTATAAATTTTATTTTTTCAAATGGACTTCATTTTTGGATTCAGAATATCAAAATTAGCCTAGGGTGAAATTTTGGTATTTTTCTGAAAACTTTCAATTTTTTATGAATAGTGAAAATAATGGGTTACTATTTAAAAACCAACTTTATATTTAAATAATTATTAATTTTAATTAAATTTATTTTAGGGAAAAATTGATACATAATACCTATATAAGTTCAATGCAATTCATTGGAGTAATTTTAATATAATTTTAGATATATAAAAATTTTATTTAACTTTTCACCGTCTTTTACCCACCACCTAAGAGAATTTGCAAAATTACATAAAACATAATTTTACCGCTTTTGTGAGTGGAATTCCAAAAATCCAAAAGCCACGGTTGATTTCATTAAGTGAAATGTGGTTCAATGAGATGAAAATAATTTTTGGTGAATAGTAAGTTATTACTTTTATTTACCACGGTTAAAAGTAAATAGAGTAATTGATGGTAAAAATGATATCATTATTACCCTAACACATGTCTTAATTCTATTGGATAAGTGTAATTCGACCAAAAAAAACCTTAGGAATAAAATATGACCATTTAGGCCCACATGGATTAGATTAGAAAATTTATTATTAATTTATTTAAAGAAGGGTTAAAATAGTTAAATTCAATGTTTAATAACTACATCATTTTTAATATAGGTTTATACATAAGATAAATTATGCTATAAATATTCATTAGAAAGGTAAAATTATTTCCTACATGAAGGTATTTTATTGGTAATTTTTAGAGACTAAATATTTTAATTTATTTATGACGTAAACATGATGTAGTAATTATCTTATTAATGAAATATTGACATAATTGATGTTATAAATACCCAAATAAATGTAATTTTAGACTTTATATGAATTAAACAACATTTCTAAGTTAACATGAAATGTTAGTATTGATTTAATTAACTTTTTTCGAACTAATCATTCTGTTATGATTTTCACAAAAATCAATTACTAAATAGTGTCAAAATTGACAAAAAATAGTTTTTAAAACAACTATTATATTATTAATTGTTATTTTATTCCTAAAAACCTATGGTTCAACCAAATGACTTATATAAGGTTATATATATTAATAATAAACAACTTGGGGTTCGTTTGACTTGTTATAGTATGTTTATTAACCTTATAGTGTAAGAACACAAAAAGACACGGTAAAAGTAAAATTATCTAACTTAAAGATAATTATAAATGATAAGGTTAAAATAGGAACCTAAACATGTATAAATTCTATTAGATGAGAGGATTCATACCCATACCCACCTTTGTTTCGAAATAAATCAATTTGGCGCTATTTAAAACCGAATATGGCTTCATAATAAAATAATATTTTTAGTTTTTCCAACGGTGCCCCTCTCCTCCCTTATAAAAGAGAACCTCCTTCCTCTCTTCCTCACACCACATTGAGCCTTCAAGCTCAGCCAAACCCTGCCAAATTCTCTTATCCACTTCCCTAGAAACATCTTAGAGGTCTTGGGCTTCTTCAAAGACTAATTTTAGTACCCTAAAAGGAGGTCTCAAAGAAGCGCTTCAAAGAAGAGGTAATGTCCGTTACCGATTCTTTCAAATTTATTTCTTCTTCCACTTATTCTTCTTTAGTTGTTTCATTATGAATTAATAACATCAGTATCATTCATATACTGATATTTTATTATAATTATGAAACGACCCTATTTCACCAACTATCCATCCTCTGGAAAATGAAATCACAGCGCGTCCGTACGTACGGAATATCGTCTCCACGCTGTGGTGTAATCTATTTTCCACGACCACCTTACTTGGATTGTATAATGGTGTAAATAATGACTATATATTATTATTGTAAAGTGATATTGATTCTGAAATAGTATACATACAATTCAATACAATTCCACGATCATGGGAATGATATCATCGCTCGTGCATACGTATGGAATACCGTCTCCACGATGTGGTGCGACTCGTTCTACATGATCTTCATTACATAATGATTATATAAATGAATTGAATGAATGAATATTATATATAATATATTAATACCATTCTGTAAATGAGGTATCTATAACCTAAAAATATAAATAAGAATTTATTTGACAAAACACGCATAAGAACAAAAAGTAATAAACACCCGAATAACAAATAGTAATGAAATATTACTAATAAGAATCTAAGAATATGATCATATATGATCTCACAAAAATAATTATGATTCTTGAATAAGTAAATAACATTATTTAAATCATAATACAATAGGTTCGGACACTTACGATGCAAATCGGACCTAAGGTAAGGGAAATATCATAATCACTTTTTTATCCGAGATTATTTGTACTTTGGACTTTACTAGGGTGTATTTTATCATCCACATCAATGTTTCCTCAATATGTAATATTATGTTCATCCACATAAAAATTTTTAAATCCAATTTTACCCTTTGGTGAGTTTTTAGTAAAAAATATGAAAGGAATATTTTGTCATTTTTCGTATGAGGTACTTTTTGACATTTCTGACAAACGTATGAGAAGAATGTTTTTTTAACATATATGGCATGAATGGATTATTAAAAAATTATTTCAAGAAGCTACCATTTACAAGTTTTCAAGTTTATTTTTAATCGACTTCTTTTAGTTTATAATTGTATGACATGTTAAAAGAGGAAAGGTGTTTTTGAAGTAGAAACGATATTTTCTTCAAGAATGGAGTTGAAGTGTTTTATCAAAATTATTTTCCATCTATGATAATAAAGTGTTCTATTTCTATCCCTATTATTACATTGATTTGATTATGTTGTGATGGAATTATTTTTATGAATTCCTTTATCTTATATAAATTATATTATGATGTCACGATGTTTAAGAATCCCATTTTTATTACATGGGTTATGCTATGATGTATGGTTTATGATTTTGTGGCACACATAATAATGGTATAATTATGAGATTGGTGGGACCTATATCTCCCTCCAATGAATTGGGTAAAGATTTTTTATCTCATGAGATAGACATGGCTGGAACGGCAGCTTAAACCGGTTCAGTGAAACAAGACTGAAAGGCGGAGTGAACTCGGTTCAGAAATGGACTTTGTCCTCTTAGATAGTCTTGTCAATGAGACTGGACTATTAAGAAATGATACTCTATGATTATGTATGCCACAAAGCTTCATGTTTTATGTTCTGATTATTGAGATTACATTTCACTACTATGATTTATCCCATGTTATGATATTGTGATCTCTTTTGAAGGATAAGATTTCAAAAATGATATGTTCTTATGAATATGATGTGATTGATATTTCCTTTGTTTAACCTTACCGAGCATTTGAGCTCACCATTTTATGTTTTCTTTACCCCAAGATATAAAGAAAGGTTTTAGGTAAGAAAAAAATGGGATGATCTTTATGGAGATGTTGAAGATCTTTCACCATGATTAGAAGATAACGTTCCGAGTTTGCAAAGACACTAAACAATTACGGTCCTTGTGTGTTTTTTTGTTATGTACTATGTATTTCGAAAAAGTAATGTAATGTCCATGTACGTCAAGCTTAGGGTCTCTACAGTTGGTCTTAGAGGAAAGGTGTAGTCAACCTTTGGAATCTAGGATGCGAAAACGTTAGTGAGATCCCTAGGGATATTTCTAAGGTATGTCTAGGGATGTCCCTAAGGATAAGTATACGTATAGGATATAGTCCTAGAACAATGGTAACGAACATAGAATTTAACCCAAGATGTTAGATATTGAGGGTACACCTCCCTTAGTGTGTTGTTTTCCCTAGCATGATTTTTTCCTCTCACACTATTCTTTTTTTTTGTTTTAGGAAATGGCTGGAAACAGGAAGATTCATGATAATGGAGGATATGATGGACAATGGAATGATATTCTTCTTGAGCAACCAAATGAAACGGGATATGGATGTCCAAACATCATTATTATGCCTAATCAGAAATCTCATAATATGATCAATAATCTCAACTTTTCTAAGTTTCCTGACTCAGATAATAAGAGTAAGATAGAGTTTCATGATGATCATAGAGGAAAGAAAGTTCAATTTCCCTCATGTAAATCATGTGGGAAGAGGCATCAGGGATATTGTTTCAAAGGAACTAGAAGATGCTTTGGGTGTGGAAAAGAAGGACACAAATCCAGTATGTGCAAAGGAAAAGGTTCAGTTAAAACCATGGACAAGGATAATAGTATTTCTAGGACATCATCAATGATTAGATGTTTTAAATGTGGAATATATTGGCATTATGCAAACCAATGCCCTAAGGGAAAATCTCATGAAGAGAATCAGCATGGTCATATGGGTAGTATTTATGTGGATGATGATGAAGAGACTACAAATGAAATATGAGATGAAATAAATGATGGATCTCATCTAGTGGTTTACAAAGTTAGTGGAATGATTGTATGTTTATAAGGAATAATGTATGGTACTATGGAATAATGAATCATCTAAGGATTGTTACACTATTGTTTTTCTTAAAGTATATGAAAGTATATGTTGAATGGTACCAGTAACCATGGATATTTATTTATATATTTTTGGAAATTAGATAATATGCGCATAATGAATGGATAAGAAGATAATCAGATGTTTGATTGTATTCATGAGCTCCTGACTGATATAAGGACTAAGTGATATAATGGTTTGATTATATAGATTTTTTTGAATTTTGGTATGTGGAAAGAGTTACCTTTTGATATTATTCATGTTTTCACTAAGGCTCTATGGTAATTTATGATTCAAGAGAATATATGACTAAGGTATTCATGGGGTTGGAATGAAACCAATAAGATATATCTTATGATATATGTGGGATAAATGCTTGTATTCACATTCTTGGAAGATAACCTTTCTAGTAATTGTTTTCTTTATACTATGAGCTTAGACCGGAGTATTTTAGATAAGCCTAAAGATTGGAATAGATTATGTTAGACATAAGGTAGTATTTTTTAAGGATAGAACTTTTTTTTCTATATTATTGATGGGATGTTATAGAAATGTAGTTTTAGAAAAAGGACAACATGCAGGGCAGGCGACAGCCCATCGTGTTGGACAAGGCTATGGAAATCAAACCCACAAATGAAGTGAGACATGCCTTTATCACCTACCACTGGCGTACAGGATGTCCCTGGTTAGTAGAAACTAGTTTTTTTTTATTAAGCGGTATGATATATGAAGTATAAGTACATTTTTGGAACCATATATGACTAATCTAACCATAAGATGGACTTATAACTTTTGCTAACCTTTTGTTTGAAATAGATGGAATGACCCATCAATCTATCACATGATCTGCTAAAACTTAACGAATAACAAATTCAACTTCATTTATTTAAGATATGAAGTAGAAATTGTTCAAATCACAAATAACAGTGAGATTGTTCCAAAATAAATTAATCATTTATTCTAATTCAAATTCTTCAACTTTAGGGAAATGACCTTGGAAACCAATTTTTTTTTCCTACTGCCCTTATATCCGATGAATCAGATGGTACCCTAGATCATCACAAATTTATGGCTTTGTGATTTTTGGATTTTTAATAGAAATGTTCTCTACCACTCTCCTTCAGAACATGATGGTTAGATTTCTCTTCCATATCCATATTTTCACCAATGTCCTCCTATATGGAAACCCGGTGATTAGTTAATTTGGGTAAATGTTACGTTTCATACATTAGTTTTTAAATCCAAGTTTTGGTATTCCTTTTTGAGATGTGGGTTTCTATTAGTGAAACTTTTTAGTAGTAAACCATTTATATCCCCGACGAATTTGGAGGGCCAAATTCATTTTAAGAGGTGTAGAATGTAACAACCCAAGATTTTACGAAAAATATTCTTTTTAATTTCATTAATGTCTTGTATTGTACACTACACCAAAAGGATCTTTCACAACACGCATCCCTGACTTGGCTTCCATTACACGCAAGTGAGACCATCCACGATAGTGTGTGTTGTACGCAATACTGAGTTTCGCTAAACAATGATATGCTATTAAAATATTATTAAAACTATCCGTTTTGAATAGTAATACCCACTTTTTGAAATTTTATATATTTTATTTTTGAAAATGGACTTCATTTTTGGATTCGGAATATCGAAAATAGCCTAGGGTGAAATTTTGGTATTTTTCTGAAAACTTTCAATTTTTGATGAATAGTGAAAACACTAGCTTACTATTTAAAAACCAACATTTTATTTAAATAATTATTTATTTTAATTAAATTTATTTTAGGGAAAAATTGATACATAATACCTATATATGTTCAATGCAATTCATTGGAGTCATTTTATAATAATTTTAGATATATATAAATTTTGTTGAACTTTTCACCGTCTTTTACCCGCCTCATAGGAGAATTTGCAAATTTACATAAAACATAATTTTACCGCTTCTGTGAGTGAAATTTCAAAAATCTTAGAGACACGGTTGATGTTAGTAAGTAAAATTTGGTTCAATGAGATGAAAATACTTTTTGGTGAATAGTATGTTTTTACTTTTATTTACCACGGTTAAAAGTAATTAGGGTAATTAAGGGTAAAAATGATATTATTATTACCCTAACACATGTCCTAATTCTATTGGATAAGTGTAATTAGACCAAAACCAACCTTAGGAATACAATATGACCATTTAGTCCCACATGGATAATATTAGGACATTTATTATTAATTTATTTAAAGAAGGGTTAAAATAGTAAAAATCAATGTTTAATAACTAAACCATTTTCAATATAGGTTTATACATAAGAAAAATTCTACTATAAATATTAATTAGAAAGATAAAAATATTTCCTACATAATATTATTTTATTTATAATTTTTAGACATTAAATAATTTAATTTATTTATGACACAAAGATGATGCAGTAATTATCTTATTAATGAAATATTGACATAATTGATGTTATAAATACCAAAATAAATGTAATTTGAGACTTTTTATGAATTACACTAATTTTATAGGTTAATATGACATGTTATTAATGATTTAATTAACTTTGGTCGAACTAATAATTCTGTTACGAGTTTCAAAAAAATCAATTACAAAATAGTGACAAAATTGACATAAAATAGTTGTTAAAACAAATATTATATTATTAATTGTTATTTTATTACTAAAAATCTAAGTATCGGCCAAATGACTTAGATAAGGTTATATATATTAATGATATACAAATTGGGGTTCGTTTGGCTTGTTATAGTAATTTTATTAACCTTATAGTGTAAGAACACAAAAAGACACAGTGAATGAAAAATTATCTAACATAAAGTTAAATATAAATGATAATGTTAAAATAGGAACCTAAACTTTTCAAAATTATATTGGATGAGATTATTTCGACCCATACCCACCTTAGCTTCGAAATAAATCAATTGGGAGCTATTTAAAACCGAATATGACTTTATAATAAAAAATATTTTTCGTTTTTCCAAAGGTACCCCTGTCCTCCCTTATAAAAGGGACCCTCCTTCCTCTCTTCCTCACACCACTTTGAGCCTTCATGCTCGTCCAAACCCTACCAAATTCTCTTCTCCACTTCCATAGAAACATCCTAGAGGTCCTGGTATTCTTCAAAGACCAATTTTAGTGCCCTAAAAGGTGGTCTCAAAGAAGCGCTTCAAAGAAGAGGTAATGTCTGTTACCAATTCTTTCAACTTTATTTCTTCTTCCACTTCTTCTTCTTTAGTTGTTTCATTATGAAGTAATAAAATCAGTATAATTAATATACTGATATGTTATTATAAGTATGAAACATCCCTATTTCACCATCTATCCATCCTATGGAAAACAAAATCACCGGGTGTGCGCACGTACGGAATACCGTCTCCACACCGTGGTGTAATCTATTTTCCACCACCACCTTACTTGGATGTGTATAATGGTGTAAATAATGACTGTATATGATTATTGTAAAGTTATATTGATTATTAAATAGTATACATACACTCCAATACAATTACATGATCATGGGAACGATATCATCGCTCGTGCGTATGTACGGAATACCGTCTCCACGATGTGATGCGACTCGTTCTACAATATCTTCATTGCATAATGATTATATAAATGAATTGAATTAATGAATATGATATATATTACATTAATACCATTCTGTAAATGAGGTATCTATAACCTAAAAATAAAAATAAGAATTTATTCAACAAAACACGCATAAGAACAAAAAGTAATAAACACCCGAATAACAAGTAGTAATGAAATATTACTAATAAGAAGCTAAGAATATGACCATATATGATATCATAAAAATAATTATGATTATGGAATAAGTAAATAACATTATTTAAATTATTATACTGTTGGTTTGGACACTTACGAAGCAAATCGGACCCAAGGTAAGGGAAATATCACAATCTCTTTTTTATCTGAGATTGATTATACTTTGGAATTTACATGGGTGTATTTTATCATCCACATCCATGTTTCCTCAATATGTAATATTATTTTCATCCACCTAAAATTTTTTAAATCCAATTTTACCCTCCTGTGAGTTTTTAGTAAAAGATATGAAAGGAATCTTTTGTCGTTTTTCATACGAGGTACTTTTTGACTTTTCCGACAAAAATATGAGAAGAATGTTTTTTTAACTTATACGGCATGAATGGATTTTAAAAACATTATTTCGAAGAATCTACCTTTACAAGTTTTCAAGTTTATTTTTAATAAAATTCTTTTAGTTTAGAATTGTATGACATGTTAAGAAAGGAAAAGTGTTTTTTAAGTAGAAAGGATATTTTCCTCAAGAATGGAGTTCACATTTTTTATCAAAATTATTTTCCATCTAATATAACAAAGGGTTCTCTTTCTATCCCTATTAATTCATTGATTTTATTATGTTGTGATGGAATTATTTTTATTAATTTATTTATCTTATATAAATTAATTTATGATGACACGATGTTTTAGAATCCCATTTTGTTTACATGGGTTATGCTATGATGTATGGTTTATGATTTTGTGGAACACATAAGAATGGTATCAATATGAGATGAGTGGGAACTATATCTCCCTCCAATGAATTTGGTAAATATTTTATATCTCATGAGATAGACATGGCTAGAATGGCAGGTTAAACCAGTTCAGTGAAACAGTACTGAAACGAGGAGTGAACTCGGTTTAGAAATGGACTTTGTCCACTAAGATAGTCTTCGCAATGAGTCTGGACTAATAAGAAATGATTATATATGATTATGTATCCCACAAAGAATCATGTTTTATGTTATGATTATTGGGATTACATTTCAATACTATTATTTATCCCATGTTATGATATTATGATCTCTTTTGCATGTTACGATTTCCAAAATGTTATGTTCTCATGAATATGATGCGATTGATATTTCTTTTGTATACCCTTACTGATAATTTGAGCTCACCCTTTTATGTTTTCTTTTCCCCTGGATATAAAGAAAGGTTTTAGGTAATAAAAAAATGGAAGATCTTTATGGGAGATGTTGAAGATCTTTCACCATGATTAGAATATTATCTTCCAAGTTTCCAAAGACACTAAACTATTTCGGTCCTTGTGTGTGTTTTTTTGTTATGTACTAAGTATTCTGAAAAAGTAATGTAATGTCCATGTACTTCAAGATTCGGGTCTCTACATGATGTATGACAATGCCTTGTTATTTATTTTTGGTGGATATTGGGATTTGTGTAGGAAAATTACCCATTAAATTTCTTTATTGTTGAATGTCCTTATTTTCAGACTGAATGATTGATGAGCTGAAAGTGGACTATTTCCCATTTAATGTCTATTTATGAAAAAATTTAACAACATTTTCTCAAATAATAAGTGGTTTCCCCAAGATCATATAGTTTCTATGATAACCGATGAGTAAACCAGTGGAATTAAAGAAGGGATTCCTTGTTAAATCATAATTTTTTGAGTTGATGTGTTAATTTGGTTGTGGTAATGGTTGTGTGCAAGGGGTTGGATTTGTTGATATGGTGATCTGGGTGTGGCATGATTGTGCAATTGGGAAGTAATTTTTTTTTTGAATTGATATGTTGTTAGTTGTGGTTGTGATTTGGGGTTTTTTATTGGAATGGTGGTTTGGGAAGGAAAAATTTTAAGAAGGGTATTAGTGATTTTAAATGGTGATTCTCCATTGATAATATGAAAAAATATTCACCATGTATCTAGATTCCATGGCAAGATAAGTCATCACATTGAACTAGTCAAATTTACCATGAAGACTAGTATGATTCTCAATTTCACCATGAGTGATGTAATGATCAAATAACTATTAAAAAATGTTTGAAATGTTTTGGGTTACTTTTTATTATAGAATATAAATTAAATTAATATGAAGGGAATTTGGAATAGGATTTGTGGCTTGATGTGCAGTGTTGTGTATTTAGAGGTAGCAACAAAAAGTGATAGTTTTGTGAACAGTTTATATCTCAGAACCCATGGGTGGAGTTTAAGTGTTTGTTATTAATTATATATACATGTGTTTCCATTTGTTTTCTATATTCATGCCACCCAAAATGAGAATTATGTTCCGAACACACACATAGTCACATGGGAGGTTCTCTTTCACAAAATCCCAACTGGTGGATGTATGGATGGACACCCTCTCTTCCCTACTCCCTATTCTAGAGGTTGATGACCAAAGTTACATGGATAAGGATGTCATGAGATGTGGTGTTCAATGTATCCTTGGGATGAGTTTTTCCATAGTGTAATATGTGTCTTTGGGAAGAGTTATGATGTTCTTTACATGGTGTCATTGGAATGAGATGGGATGTATTGTGGGGTCCAACTATCTATGAGAGGGAATCATTGTGAGGCCCAACTGCATACTGTATGGAATGTTTTTTAGTCCTAGTTGTTTTCGGGTGGGATTTGTTTTGAGGTCCATGTTTATGCAGGTGGGATGTGATGTAGTATATTCAAAAGAGGTGTGAGAGCCATGAAATGTTTTTTTGGGGTGTGAGAGAAGCTAATTTGTGGGAATTTGTTATGGGGTACCCAATAATAAATGTAATTTATATTATATTACTCCACTTCTATTACATAGTTCATGTTCCTTGGTGAGGTTGGTCTTGGTTAGTATACCTATTTCGTTGTTGTTTAGTTCTTCTATTTTATCACGAGAGCATTAGTATGCTTATTTCACTTGTTCATGATAGAATTTGGTTTTCTAACTAATTATAATTCTATTCACACCAAAAAAATTTAATTTTATTTTCATGACTCTAGGAGGATTTTTTTGGACCATGGTGGACCTTACTTCCTCTGATTATTGACATTTTTTGTGGCTGTTGATATTTAAAATTGGGTGTCTACATTGGAGACATTTCTATTTGTACCAATTTCATTTTACACATGAAAATGGGATAGTGTTTTATTTATTTAAATTATTTCTTCAAATTTTTTTGGTGGATGATCATTCATATCTTCATATCTTGATTCATAAAAGGGTAATACCTCCAATATCATGATATTTGTACACATATGGTGCTAGTGGCCAATATGGGTACTACTGGAGGTGGATATTAGGCATCTTTATCTCCATTTCTTTATTTCCATAATAGGGGGATATCGTTGGAGGGAGGGGGTCATGACATACATTAATATTTATATAGAAAATAACTTAATTTTTTATTTTTTTATTTCTATATTTGTACCTTATATTTTATTTTCATGTATAGAAAATGATGAAATGCTAATGAATACGAAAATATATTGATTTAATGAATATTAAGGGAAACATGTTCATTATTTCCCATACGTTTTTAATATATATTTTATGGTCTACATGGTACACATGAATGTTTACATATGAAGGTTTCACCTGGATAGCACCCCCAATATATTGGGTAAATAATTAATCACTAATGAAGACTTGTTTTATGATGAATTGGTTAAAACCATGATAATTGTGTTTTACGAAACACTATTGATAAAAAATGTAAAAAACTTTTAAATGTATAATTTTTTGGTTATAGCCATATTTACGTGTAATGATTCATGCAATTTCTATTATGTTATGCCTTATATTCTACATATCATTCCCTATTTTTATTCATTATGGTCATATCCTAAATATTATTTTTGTTATTACCTTACTATAATTTACACTCACCCATTTATTTTGATGCATAACCCCATCATATGAGATATAGAGAAAGTAACCAATGACAAACTTATAAAGAATAATTCTATTTAGATGTGATGAAGGTTTATATTTTTGATTTATTATATTAAGAATTTCTCATAAAATTACCTCAAAATATTCATTCTGTTATTCAATTTTTTTCCATGTAAAGTATATTTTAGGTACTTAATGGATGAAATCCATATTTATATCAAATTACAGTTTCACAATTTCACAATATTTGGAATATAAATAGATAGTATGAACCCTTGGGATATTTTTAAATACATGAAAACATGTCAACATTTCTATGAGGTATAATGAGAGTGATTTCCATAATATAAAATCAATATCATGATACTGAAAGTGTGTGTGGTTCTATGAATGTTATACCAAGGTATAATAATCCAAAAAATGTCACATCAGGTGTTAACATGATTATTTCATGGTGAAAAACAAAGAGGCTAATATGGACACCTTTTTTGACACTATTGAAGGATATAATTTGGTTAATCGTATACTTTTTATGAACCATAATAAATAATATATTGAAATTATAATTTTTTTTAAAGGGTTTTAAAAAATAACATCTTTCAATCAAATTTAATTTGGACATAATCTCCATTTAAAATTAAAAAATCCTAAAAACAACCATTTTTTTCACTTCAGATTTTCTTGTTTTATAAAAATGATATGAAATAAGAAAAATTTCTTAAATGATGAGTGCAACAATATATGCCTTGATGAACATCCAAACATTGAGGAAGCTAAAATAGAAAACTTCATGTGGATGATGCATCATCAATATTGAGGTACGAATAATAAAATAAATGATTTTGAGAGTCCATATTCATCTTTGAGGGAACAATATATAGTTTGGTCCTTTATAAATTAATAACCACATTATTTTAGTTGATTTATAGATCAATTAATTATAGAAAAATGGAACGCATCTATAGAAAATATTATTTATAGATAATATTTTATTATTGCTTCAGAATTTCACATTGGATTAATACTAAATAATTTTAGAAATAGATCAGTGGTGGAAAATTATAATTACACAAATCCAATAGAGGATATTAATGTATTGGAAAGTAATGATATCAAAAGTTTTTTTTCAATGAGTATTTCTCAGTTAGATGCGAACAAAAATGTGAAATTATGATTTATATTTGAATTCGAACAAAAATTACTTGGCAGGATGGTACTGAATAAACATTATAAGACTTGATTAATACACCTCATTCTTTTTTATGGATCCCAATGGAATGGTTAATGTGTAAGTTGACAAACATATTACCCATATTTAGAGTAATCTATAAATTCAAGATAATCAATGATATTTAGAGATAATATAGAGTGATATCATGGTTGAAATAGTGTTTGTAGAGATGAAGTGGTCTCATGGGTCAATTTAAAATGAGAGATAAATGAATCCAAACTCGTTAAAGAGTTTCAATCATGGAAGAGAAATAATGAAATTAAAATTTCCAATATGGAAATATTGTGGGAAAATATTGACAGAACTACATTCAATTAAGTCAAAAGTGGTATAAGTAAAATAATTATATATATATATATATATCATGGGACTATCATGGAAATTTCATGCCTCAACATCTCAATGAAAATTAAATATTGAATATGAATCAATAATAATATAATAATTAAGGATTCGAGTGAGAACTACTTGGCCACATTGAAAATAAATGTATAAATCTAATGCTATTGGATGTTATAAAACATCATCCTCATCATAGGCCAATGGAAAATGATTTTTATTTAATATTAAGGATGGATTATGTATAGAATAAAAATGATATGGTGTAAGGTAAATTTCTTATTCTCTTAAATCTAAAAGCTATATTGTTTTACTTTCGTTCTGTACATTCCATTATTTTATCCATATTTGAAAATAATGTAGAATAAAACCCCAAAATTAAGTAAATATAGTTATAAGTTAATAAAACATGACGTATTATCCAAACATCAATGGTGTATAAAAATTATAATATCAATAGTGTTTAGTACAATCTAATTCGGGGTTTAGGATTCACGAATGGACATTCATGTGTTGTTTTTGAAAGAGATATATCACATCTAGATATTTTTCCAAAATCAATCCTACAAGCATATTTTTGGAGATGGATAAGAATGATACAATATGAATTGAAACTGCAAATACTTAAAATATCTCTATTATTCATGAAAATATTGATCTATTTCATGAAGAGTTTCATTGAGGTACTTCAGAATGTGTGGTAGAGTTCTAAATTGAACACATATATATATTCAAGACAATATTTATTTCCCATATAAAATGTAAAATTTATACATAGAGGAAATAAATAATAAACTATAGGATAACTTACACTGTGTCTTTATTTTACATAGTTGACCCCCATGGTGATAATCGGATCTCTATATGGAAATGAATGATTTATCAAAATGAATTTACATTTATTATTTTGAGATAAATAGGATCATAGTGAAAAACTAATTGCCCCTCCGAAGGATATATTATTTATTTGAAAAACATAGATGGGATCAATTACCCTCCATGATTTTTATCATCAGTTAATGGTTATTAATGAAGATGTTGTAGGGAATAACATCATAATAAGATATGGTTTTTATGAGTTTTTTGTATGGACCGTTGTGTCAACTAATACTCAAATCATATTTATGGTTTTCAGGAATATATACCATAAAGAGTACCTTTATAAATATTTTGCAAACATTATCTGTGATATTCAAGTATTTTTAAAAATTAATGAGGAGGATTATGATCACCTAAGGGTAACATTACCAACATTCAAGAAGCGAAATCATTCCAATGTATTGTGTAAATAATAATTTTTATTTAAAAAGTGACATTATGGGGACACATCATGACCATTGATGGATCATACATTGATCAGAACAAGATAATTTATTTAGAGAAGTGGACACATCCTACGATAGTAAATGAGATTATAGTTTCCTTGGTTTAGTGATAAATAATAGATGGGTTTTTTAAAAAACCATTCTAATCCTCTTACACTGACAACACTTAGAAGATAATTTTTACCTTAAAAAGTTAATGTGAATAAATATTCCCAAAAGTAATGAAATTATTGTTTTGTGAACACGTTCCAAATTTACTCTATCAAATTAATATTTTTTATTTGTAGTGATGTATCATTGAAGGGGCTTAGATGTGTCCTCGTGAAATCAAACTAGGTGGTCTCCTATGCACCATGATAGTTAAATCCACATGAAGCTAATTATTATACTCATGACCTAGAGCTAGTTTTATTAATTTATTATATGATAATATAAGGACACTGTCTAAATTGGGAACTGTGTAATGTATGAAAAGGACACCAAAAATTAAAAAAATATTCACAAACAATTATTGTACATGAGATAATTACGATGGTTGGAGCATTCTAAAGACTATGCTTATTAGAACAATTATCACCATAGAAGAGAAGACAATGTCGCATATTAATTGACTATGAGTGATCCTAATTTATTTTCAAGTATGATGATTGATGGTTATCCATCGATCAAGTACGTAGTAAGGTTGGAAAAAGGAATTATAAGGGAAGGGACACCATTAATCCTATCCCAAATGATTTCTCGACCACTATAACAATAAAAATTCTAGAAATCTCAAGGAGATGAAAATCTAGTACGAAATAAGATAATGTCTTTGAAAATTGGGATACTTCAAAAATTTAATATTCTTTAAGAATATGTGATGAAATTTGGTACAAACCCTTGTTTCCCCTATATTTAAGGTATAATGATAGAGATGATGGGTAAAGCTCATAGGACTACATTCCCTATAAATCCATTACTCACAAAATTATATAATGACCTTCATTGTCATAATTTGTGGGACAATATCAAAAGGTAAATTTTTTGTTACATTTTAATTTTATTTTCGTGACAATAAGTCATCATAGGGGGGTATATTCCCAAAGGGTTTTTGCAGCCACAACCTATACCTTTATAGAAGTGAGATAGAAAAATTATAGAATTATTTACTAAACTGTTTAATATGTCCATGTGAAACAATTATAAAAGGGTAATTATTGATTGGATGAAAATTTATTCCCATTTTGGCTCAACAATAGTGGATTTATCCCTGGAGTGTCTATCTTGCCACTTAATAAAATTATTAGTGAAAAAAAATGGTGTACCATTATTGATTGTCTTCTTCCTATATTTAATATTAAATAATATGATATAGAGATATCATTAAAATATTAAAAATATATAATTAACAATAGAAAAACCTATCATCCTAAAAAAAATTAGGTAAATTAAAGAGTATGAAGACATCATTTAATAGATTTTTATTGGAGTTAAGACCAACATATAAGATATTTTTTGTTATCCAATAAAAGAAAGGTTATGATCAACTATTAGAATTAGTATTCTTGATTATTTATATGAAACAAAATCTCTTGAAATGAAACATGTAGGGAGTGTGTTTTAGAAGGAAACTATAGTAATTATCATTTTAAAGGAGATGATATAAAATATAAGGGTGATTTAGAAACACATAAAAGATAATAAGAGTAGATAGATAAATTATTTTGAAACCAGAGTACGGAAATAAAATTTCATGTTGGGGATAATATATTTCTCATTAAATAATATTGGAAATGAATTATTAGATTTATAAGGAAGAGGAAACTGAGTTCAAGGTAAATTAGACTATTTGAGGTTTTAGAGCATTCTTGAGTGGATTCCTTTTTATTATCACTACCTTCAAAAAATTCCAATGTTAATGATTTCTTTGAGATGTCTCTACTGAAAATGTATATGTCTCACCACACACATAAACATGATATTAATATTATGGAATTGGAACCTAACATATCATTTGAAGTAAAACCGATCAAGATTCTTAACAGAATGGAAACCATGTAGATGGAAAGAAAATTTGACTTGTGAAACTACTATAGAGAAATCACAAGATTGAAGAATATAATTTGGAAAAAAATATTTAATAAATTAAAAATATCCCATTTTTTATTAGGAAAAAATTAAGGTCAAAATGAATTAAGGGATGTGAATTAAACACCCTAACAATTCAATCAATGATTAACATAAAAATATATATATCATTTCTATCATATTATATTTTGTAATTGATGTTTCACATATATGTTTTAATTATGAGGTATTAATTATTTTATTTTTGATAATATATTTATCCTTGAGTATTAAATAGTTTTATTTTTTGAAAAATGGGTGTTTTTGGGTTTACAGTAGGTGGTGCACGGTTTTCCAAACCATGTGCCATTTTGCTAGATATAATATGACCATGTGTCATATTTGGACAATGGTGACTTTAGTGATCAGAAAAAAATTGGTATGTTGTGTGGGAAAATTGTTCACCTTGTCCCTCTTATAAAATTTGTGGCTCAAACTTGCCACATTGTTTAAAAGATCATCCGGGAAAATTGTACGCCATGTCCTTGTCATTAAATTTTTTAAAATAATGGTGGTGTCCTCTATGGATATAACCCTGAATCCCTTATTTTATTACCCAATCAGGATTTACATCCCTACCCACATCCAACCCTTTTTCATGATAAATTTTACTACCATTTTTTTGGTGTATTTTTGAATTCTCCAGGATACTGCAAGTGAGTTCCTAATTTTTTTCATTCCACCCCCCCCCCCACTTCTAGTGTGTCTATTAATTTTTGTTGGGGTTCTATATCTCTAGCAATTTGGGTGACCTATTTAGAGTAATATATTTATTTATATTTTTTAGGGTTGATGTTTTTGGTTCAATAATTCCATTATAAGGTCCCTTGGTGGTTTAGTTGTGGGTTAGAATCAATTTAGGCATGTTTCAACACATGATTTTGGTCGTTAAATGCATCAAAATTATTTTTTAACTTTTATATTATTTATTTATTTTCTGTATGTGTTTTATATGCAATGTATGAGGTGTAAAATGTGTATTTTAATAGAATCAAAATGTATATGTGTTGAAAATTGGTTTTAAATAGGATATGGGTCATGTTACATATATATTTCATATGTTACCCCTTGTTGTTCTTCTAAATGGAGGTTTATTAATTGTGTGAATGTTGTGATCCTTATTTTGAAATTTTTTGGTGTTCCTTTAGATTCAAAAGATGATTTGGGTTAAGAGAACTAGTGTTTTATCATATATGTTATATTTAATGTATTATGCATGTGTGAATGCAATTTTTTTATGGTATGTGGAATGGAAATTGAACACAAAGGAAATCATATTTGACTAGTTTTGAGGACAAGTACTAGTATTCTAGTTGGATCAGTGGGGTTGATGTCTGGTTCATTCTAGTGGGATTTATGATACAACACTAAAAAATATATGATGATTGGAGAACAATATAATTTTTGATACAACCCTCTTTTGTGGATCATGCATGAGAAAAATGATCTATTTGATTTCAATGCCATATGTCACCAATATATGAGGTACTTAGTGTTCAAGAATAAGTAGTGCATATATGTATTTCCCATGATATGGAGTTATTTTTCCATATCACACTTACTGTCGGCATATAATTCACCTTATTGGTTACTTATAATGAAAAAAATGTTTCCCTTTAAAATGATTTCTCTAAAAATGTTTGTATAATTTTTATAAAATTTGAATTTATATATTTCTTATAATGTTTTGGAATTAAATCTACTATGTTTGGTGGAATCCTACTAGGATTTGGCTCACACACAACATAAACATTTCGGTGTATATAGACATGGATATGTCTGAATCAATTAAATGTGAGATGCATCATTATGGTGGTTAGTGTTTTTATTCATTTTCTCTTATTGGTGTTGGTGGTGGTGACAAGAGGATAATTCACTTCTTATTTTATAGTGGGTTTTGGATAGTTTTTCCCCATTTTTACTGTAGATCATGCTTTTTTGTTTAGTGTTGTAAAATCATAAATATGAATATTTTCATTCCTTATATGGATTCAGTTATTTATTATTGTTTTTTATTTCAGATACTTGTTTATGCTTATGTAAATAGTTGAAACAATTCCCAAACACTATGGTGATAAACATTGACTGGTATCTAGCCTATGGGGATTGGGAATTCCCTTCAGGCCATTTCATGAACTTGGTGAGCTACCGTGCAGTATGGCACCCCTGATTTATTCATGACAATACGGTCTCTTAAAAGGTTATACTCTTTCTTTTTCAAGTTATATGGGAAATTTTTTGTATAGATATAATATAGTACGGTCAAAACATGAGGTTCTAGTTATGTGTAGGTTTTATGGCTAGCACTCATCATGATAGTACTTTCTCCACCACGGGATGCTGGGATTTTAGTTAACTTCTCCTCTAGGTAAGATGTATAAGCTATAGACTATATATGGAAAGTGGTTGGGGGAAGAGAAGATTAATTTTTCTTTTTATTATAATTTATTTGGATATATTTTGATTTATTTAAGTGTTTGAGATATGTTTTTATAGTTAAAAATTTTCAAAATGTGTGTTTTCAGTGTGTAGATACTCTTCCTTGTGGTTATTTCTCTTTGTATAAAAATGTATCCCCAAGGAATTATTATGAAACTGTAGGAATATGACTAAAATATTTTACCCTTACATGTTAATTAGAGATATGTGGACTTTTTTGGTTAGGGATGACCATGATTTGGGATAGGAAATGTGTTTTGTTTATGCATCAGTTATAGAAGCTAATCTATGTCTCGTGAAAGAAAAATCTTAGGAGTTTATCAAGAAAATCCTTCATCATTTGGGGGAAATATGGATCTTAAAAAATCATATGTGTGTCTTGAAAAGATTGAAATGATGATTTAATATCACGATAATCCAAAGGTAGTCATCGTGAAATATGTTTCATTCTTTTTTGAAGGTACCAATCAAAGGTGGTGGGACTCAGTGGTTAATCCTTGGAATAATGATAAGATAAGTTTGAAATATTACATGATTATTTTCAATGAATAGTACAATCCCAAGGATTTGGATATCATCGGGTCATAGGATACCATCGACCTTACCCATGGTAACTATATAGTGATAGATTATACAACCCGTTTAATAAAGATGGTGAGGTACGTACCTGAGATCATTTCTAATGAGAAGATGAAGCCTCAGAGGTTCGAAAGGGTATTTCAGTCAGATATCTATTCTCGGGTTTTTTCATTTAAGACAATGAACTATGATGAGTTTATTATTCCTTCTGTGATAGTATAAATTGATTAGAATGGAAATAATGGTTTCTATAGATCATTTTCAGCAGTGGGAACTCATAGTTCATCTTACATGAAGAGGAAGTAGGATGATTAGGGGTGGAAGAGAGGATGTAGCATAGACCATCCTTTATGATTGTTATCATTAGTAGTTCAAGATACTTGATTAGTTATGTTCCATCAGTGTGTGAAGATGGGTCATGTGCAGTTTAAATTTCTAACCCCACCTAGATAATTCCATCAATGAAAAAATGTGGGAAATTTACAAAAAAAAAATTAGAGTCACACATTTATATTAGGGTGGTGCAGGATCTGTATCTTCTAGAGGAATGTTAGCCCTGTCAATGATATCTTGGATGGAGGTATCTTTGTTTGGATGTCTTAGCAGTATGACTGGATCCTCTTTTGGTCAGAGTCAATTAATGGAATAGATAAAGAAAATTGGTTGTTCCCAAACACATGAAGTGATGAAATATCTTAATGCATTGGATCGGGAACTAACGGTAATAGTGGTGGGTCATATGATAGTTGAAGGTAATATTTTTTTATCATCATCAATAACAATTGTTTTTTTGACACTGGTGATTTGGTTTCACTTATCTCTACCCATCTCATTCACATGTTATAATTTTTAATCCATCTTATTCTAAATGCATTGGATTTGGTAAAAACGTTTGGTAGGAATCAAGAGTAGGGTCTGAGGTGTCTTTCATATGAACTCATTGTGTCAGTGGTTGATCATGAAAGGAAATTCATTGTTCTAGATATGGACATCTTTTACATGATCCTTGGTATGGTATAGATGGTTCCCTTTCAAGAACACATCGATTTTAGAGGTGGAAAGTGACTTTAACTAATCATGATGGATGTTCCCAGGTCTTCTATGGTGAGTGGGATCCTCAGGTCAGGAATCATTGAAACTACACTTCTGGAATTCAAAAATATCATTTTCTACTTATTGTCACTCGCAATGGAGGATGGTGTTGGTGATCTTGAGGATCAATTACATTATATGATAGATTTTTTCCCAATGGTATTTATAGATTACATTTCAAACTTTTCTCCAGATAGAGATGAATATTTCTTTATTGATTTGGTTCCAAGAACACAACCATCATATCTTTACTCATATCATATTTCCCCCACTATCTTGAAGGAATTAAAGTTAAAATATGAAGATTTGGAATCCAACGGACTCATTCACCTAAACATCCCATATAGGGCCCCAAATTTCATTTTTTGAAAAAGAACGATGGATATCTCCATTTTTATATTGATTACTAAAGTGGAATAAAGTTAAAAATCAAGAATATGTAACCCATTCCTCGCATTTATGACCTATTAGTTCAACATAAGGTCAAGGTGGTCTTCCAAAATTAACAAGTGTTCAATTTATCACTTTTTTAGAGTTAATGAGGATATTTTAACAAAAACATCCTTTGCAATATATACAACCATTTCAAATACATGTTCATTCCTTTCTGATTGACTAACACTCAAGAGGTCTTTATATAGCTTATGAACAAGGTGTTCTATCAGTATCTTGAATCTTTTGTTGTGGTATTGGGGTATTAAATTATAGTTTATTCTTGATCTAACTAGGATCATGAGAATAATTTGATAATTGTTCTAATAACTCTTTAGGACCATATTTTCTATGTGATTCTTTCAAAGTGATATTTCTAGACTAGGAAAGTATTATTTCTAGACCTTGTGATCTAGAAATGAGGAGTTTTTGAATACCTCTAAATATTTTTGTTGTAATGTCATGGGAGAATCCAATGACCGTGTTTGATATCTGAATATCAGTAGGTCCAGTAGGTTATTACATGTGGTTCATTTGAGACATATCTTGTATGGAAGTTTTCAATGAAATCACTCACCTAAAAAGGGGTGAATTTGAAATGGTTCCCAGAATACCAAGCATCCTTCATGAAGCTTGTGTGGTGATTAACATTACCATTCATCTTGATCATTCCAAAATCAATAAAGGGGTATGTGTTCTATTGCTATGAATCAAATGTGTGTATTGAGTGTGTTCTAATAAAGGATGATCATGTGGTGGTGGATTGTTCACACAAACTCTGACCCCATGAGAAGAATTTCCCCACCCATGACAGGGAGTTAGAAGAGGTGATTGTTTCCATGAAGTCGTCCTATAATAATATTTTTGGGGAGAAAATTTTTTTTTATTTTGATCATATTATCATAAGATACATTTTAACCTAAACATATATTAATATAAGGTGAAATATCTGGGATGAGTACCTTTTGGTGTATGATTTTTAGAATGTCTGTGACATAAAAAATGGCAAATTTTTGGATGATCCATCAAGATAAAATTCCTCAGTGAAATAACTGAAAATGTCCAATGATGGGTGGAACATTATGTGAATTTTTTTGTAGTTTCACTTAGATACCAAGGAGCATAGTGGAGGTACCTTCATGAATTTTATTTTGGTGACTCCTCCACTTTTATAGATTATTTAGATTGATCATCTTGGTGATGAGTTGTTCTAGTAGTCTAAGTAGTTCCTTTATGGTGGGAGAAACCATATGATTGGTTTTTTTCTCCCAAAATAGTTTTCTGAATCAATGTATGATTCATGAGAATGTTTTCGTTGAGAAATGTAGTGATGAATTATAGTCAACAATCTTAGTGGAGAATTCATCATAGTAGTACCAATATGTATTATGAACTATATATTATGTTATGGTGGCTATGAATGAGGTTGGGTGTGGCTGAATTCACTTCGAAGTGTTATACGTGTGATCATGATAAAGCATAGTACCTAAGGCCATTTGATTTTATTCAGTCATTTCACATAACTATTAAGAAGAGGGATGATATTTCTATGGATGTTATTGTCGGCTTACCTCATTCACCTCAAATAAGGAATTCAATATGGTTAGTGATTGGTCATCGGACCAAATATTCTATAATCAGAGATTAGCCAATGTGGATGAGTTAGATCGGTTGTATGTTCAAGAGTTCATGAGACTTCATGGTGTGTTATCATCAATAGTCTATTACAGGGACCCCCATTTCAATTTTTAGTTTTTTGAAGGCCATCAGAAGGTGATGGGATCATAGGTCAAGCTATGTATTCGATACCATTATCAAATGGATGGTCAAACCAAGTAGGAGAATCAGATTATGGATGAAATGATCTAGAAATGTGAGATGGATTTTTTAGGTTCTTGGTAAATCCATTTGGCATTTTTTGAGATTTTGTATAGTAATAGTTAACAATATTATATTTAAATGCATCCCTTTAAGATGATTTATATTCAGCCATGTCAGTCACCATTCTGTTTGAATGAGGTGGGCGAGACCCCGTTGATTGGGTCAATCCTTATGAAAAAGGCTTTTGATAAATTTAAATTGATAAATAACATTTTATTTAAAAAGTTAGAGTCACTACAAGACTTTTTCTCATCAGATACACTAAGGTTTGGAGTATTATGTGGGTGACAAGGTATTTGGGAAAGAATCTCCTCATTGGGGTCATCGTTTCATGGGTAAGAAAGTAAGACTAACTCTAGCATATGTTGATCCTTCTTAGATTACCGAGATGGTGGGAAGGTGAAATATAAGTAATATTTTCCTTCATATTTTAATTTAATTAAAGATATATTCCACATATCATTGCTGAAAATGTATAGCCCAGATTCGTATCATGTGGTAAATTGGAATGAGTTAGAGTTTGATCTAGAGTTTTAAGTATTTGAACGGCTAGTGTAGATTATAAATTCCCAAAGGAATGTGCTTCATCAGAATTCGATTTCACTTGTAAATGTTCTTTATACACATCATTATTATGTTCATGAGTCCTAGGATCTAAAATATTTGGTTGATGAAGAGAATCTTTTTTTATTCTCTGATCATGCTTCAGGAAGAAATTATAATTGCATAAATATGTCATTATAAGGATAGTTTTCACATAAATGTTCTTATTTTTTATGTATAATACTATATATTCTTGATTTTATGTTTATCCTTGAGTTTTCTAGGGATTTTATGATAAATAATTTTTGGTTTTGAGTTACCAAAATGTGGTACATGGTTTGGAAAAATGTGCTCCCTTGGTGAAAAAACATGTGATGAAGTGATATTTTTTTATAGAGGTGAACTTCATGGTTAGAAAATAACATGGATTATGTGAAAATAATTATGTGGCATGTCCCTCTTGGATTGTGAGGGGTTAAAAGTTGCCTCCATGTTTGGAAGACCATGTGGGAAATATAGAGCTCTAGGTTTAGTTCATTAAATGTTTTAAAATGAAGGTTGTGTCCTCTCATGATTTAATAGCATTTCCCTAATTCTCATACCCACATTATATTTCCTCCCCTTGGAACCTCTATTCTTATCATTGATCTACATGAACTAAATTTTTTATGGATGATTTGGTGGGAAATATTTATGAAACATGAATTATATCTTTCATTTCATTATTTCTTCTTATTTTATATGGTTCCCCTTTTTATATAAGGGGGTTTAATATCATCAGTGGAATGGGTGAAATATTTAGGGATAGATAACAATTCATAAGGTTTAATAATTATTTTTCTGTTCAATGTAACCTTTATAGGAATCCTTGGTTGTTCTCATGTAGTTTAGAACTGATTTAAAAAATATTATATAAATGAGGTATGTCGTTCCATGGTTAAACATTATTTGGAAACTCTGATATGCTTTATTTGATTCAAAAATGTGTTCAATATATTGTGTTTGGGTTGTGAGATGTGTTTTAGAAAAGAATAAAAATATACATGTGTCAAAAATTGGGTTTTACTATATTTTTATTTCATGTGTCCACCTTTTTTTCTTCTCAAATGTGTTTGATAAAAATTGTGAATGATACGAAGAATATATTGAATATTTCTGGTGTTAATATTGATAAAAAATATGTTTTGTGTTATTATAAATGGTGGTTTATATTTTTTTATCTTGATTGTATTATTCATGTGAGAAAGTAATATTTTATATGTCATGTGCAACAGAATGTGAGCACAAAGGGAATCCTCGATGACTAGGTGGTTAGATTAGGACTAGTACATCAGTTGGATTGGTGGGGATGAGTCCTAGTTCTCTCTTGATAGATTGATGATACAATGCAAACTTATATAATATGATTTTAGACCACTATAATTTCTGATAAATTCTTTTCTAGTGGCTCATTCATGTTAATGATGAGCAGTGTGGTTACTATACCATATTTCACTAAGATATGTTATAGTTATTATTCCACTATAGGATATTCCTATTAGGATTTTCATGGATATAGTTCTACTTTATGATATTGTATATACCATCGACATACATTTTACCTTATTATTTACATAAAAAATCATTTTCCCTCAAAAATGTTTTCTCTAACAATGTTTCTGTCGCTTTTATAAAACATCCATGTTGATTTGTCTTATAATTTTGATCCATGGTCTCTCTTTTCTAAATGGAATCCTACTGAGACATGGAAGACACCCTATTTATACCTTTGGTTATATGTATAAATCGTTATGTATTACTCAGGTAAGTGAGAAATGTATCATGATAGGAGTTTGGTTTACCAGTGGTCTTCTCTCATAGGTGTTGGTGGTGGTAGCATGAGGGTGATTCTCTTATTGATTCATTGTGGTTTTGTAATAGTTTTTTGTTCAAATTATGGTATAAATCCTATTTGGTATGGTCTAAGGAAGTAATCCCTTACATCTGAAATTTTTAATTCATTTTTGTGATTTTTTTTATTTATTGATGCGTTTTATATTTCAATTAGTGACTTATTCTTATGTAAAATGGTGAAACCGTTCCAAAAAATCGGTGATACCATGGAACTTGTTTTCATCCCATGGGGATCAAAAACACCCTTCATTCCATTCATGAACTAGGTTGGGTGTCTATTGGGATAAAACATTATCTTGATTCCTGATAGGTAATGTTTAGAAAGACCTTTACATAAATAATGTTACATATAATGTAATAATAATAATTAATATTGTTAATAGCAGTACAGGGATATAAAACCAAAATTATAGAAACCAAAAATTAGATATAATATTATTCTCAAAAATGAAGATAACAATTTCCATGATAGCTATTAATGTAAAATTAATATTCGCAATATAATAGAATTCCTCAATGGAATTGTAAGAACCTAAAAGAAGGATGTAGTAGGTGTTGATGTTTTGTAGTATATAAAGGATGTAATCATATATGAGACCATTAAAATATGAGCATTATATTATTATTAGGTAAGATTTTCTTAATATTATCATTTCCCAATTTGACCATTGGTGATTATGATCATTGGTAATAATGATACCATAGGTATTTATAATTATAATGCGTAATGAAAAGGGATAATTGAGTTGGAAGGGATTAATAATGTCCTTAAATTGTAAGATCATTCCATTAGAATATCATATTTTAGAACATGAACGGGTTGTAGAATCAGCTAGATTCACCCTTGACCAAGTGATAGAATAGATTAAACAAGTGAGTCTTGAACAAAATATCTTTTGGATATTTTCATGTTAATGGAGATCTTATATTTTTCAATGTTAGATGAGTTTCCCCATGAAACCACCACCATCACACTCCATAACCATAGGTTTTATTATTGTTTAATAAGGGTTAATATATCTAGACCATAGTATATAATAAATGTTTAATTTCAACTGTGTAAAATAAGAAATTATTTTTCTAAAATCCCATTTGCATTAATATTTTATTTAATTAAGTAAACATGAATATGGCAGTATTTTTTTAAATATAATTATGCATATAATTAAACCATAATTTTATTTATTGATAATATATACGCATTTATAATAAATATAGTTATTCTAAATAAAATTAATATTCATGAATTAGTATTATAAAATATAATTTATTTAAATATAAATGGTGATATAATTTTTGAATGATCTGGTAAATATTTATAATTTTCATAAATTTTACTATATCATAATGATTTATATTATCAATAGATAAATAATTTTTTAAAGAAAAATAATCATATTTAAAAAGTTATTTTCTAAAAATATAAAATATATTTTAAAAAATGATATCATAATTATGTGAGGGTAAATGTTTTTAGAAATTTCTAAAATACAATATTAATAGTGAATAGTTAAAATAAAGTAGTCTATTATGTAATCTTTTATGACATCATAAATATGTAATAATGATGTAATAATTTATAAAAATTAATTCATGACCATAAAATATTAATTTTTTATCCAGTGTATTTAAATGTATTCAAATCATTTACAAATAATATAAATGACTTTCCAGTGCCTAAATTGTAAATAAATGTTATAAAAACTATACTTTGTGGAAAATTTACTCATTCATGGAAAACATAATACGATAAAAGGATTTGGGTAATATTTCATTAAAATGTTATAAAACATGAATTAAATTTCTAAAAAAATGATAAAATCATGGGTATTCCATTTCATTTTATTTTTCCACAAACTAGAATTCGATGTCCTATATTATGAAATTGTTAAATAATTCCTCTGATGATAATATAAATAACCTCACATACCCCCATTAATAATCATTCAAAAACCATTAAGAACAAAATTATACACATTTCACTTACCTTAATTTCCACTATGATATCTCTAAGGTCGTACGGTTTACCTCTCTAACATATAGAAAGTCACATACAAAGGTAAGGGAAGAATCATTTTTTACTTTTCTATTTTACTACATCTTATGTGCTAGGTCTTGTTACAATTGATATATAATATTTAAAAAATATTATTATAATCCTTTTATATGAAAAATAGTTTTTTATATATAATACCCCTTTATTCCATCTTCTTTTTCTATTTCATTTATCAATAATGTATACTCATTATGCTACCAAGTTGACTAAATGGATTAAAATTCATATTCTATTAAGAAATTATTTTTAAAAGAAAAATTGGGGAACCTCTCAATTTCTAAACATGCAATAAACAGAAACCATATGAAATAATAGGATTATTTAAATTGAATTTATTTCTATTAAAAACATTTTCTGTATATGAACTCCATTGAAGAGTAGTGGCCACCATGTTTAGATTATCCATGATGAGGTATTAAAAACGGTATGACATAATGTCCAAAATTTGGATATAATATTTCAAAACAATCATCCATTAATTTTAGCCTAAGGAAAAATTATTATCTTTTTTATTGATCTATACATATTTTTCCTTGTAATTGTCAACTCTAATCTTATTCTCAGTCATTATGTTGGCCTCCTCCTACGAATCATCGATCTCAAATGCCTCCTCTAATAGTTATTCATTTTATTGAATAATTACCAATAATTATTTCCATTTTCAACTTCCTCTTTAACTTATACCCTTAACATAATGTTAGTTACCACCTTATCTTACATGGGAGTTTACATGAAAAACCCACCTTATTCTTAGTCCATTGAATTAGTATACTCCGTAATATTATTTTCACTCTAAATGAACAGACTTGTTCTCACTTCCTGATCTTGTGACATTGTCTCTCTATCCATCACCTAATTCCATTTTTTATACCTTGTTTCATTTATCTAAGATAACTAAGTGTATTCTTTAAATCATTTATACTTTATTCCCTTTATCATAATTTATCTCTCTGAATCCCATTTTTCTTTCCACCCCATCATTCTCATTGGTCTGTGGGAGAGTCTTCCAGGAAATCCATTAAACTTTTACAAAAACAATGGATAGAAATATCATTATATTAATTTTTCTCAAAAAATATTTTTATTTCACATACGTTGTTTACTAAAATTTGTGTTTGGGTACCATTTATAGATTGTGTTGTCTCCCCATGATCCTAAAATGAACCATCGACCTCCAAATCATAAGTAATCACTCAAATATTTGTAGTTGTGATAGTTATTAAGAGCCTAGTATTACTATCTCCATTTACCCATCCCCCAATACCTCCAATTTTAATTAATACTATTCAATTTACCTCACATATAACAAGTACTACTTCCTTGTGTTTATGTCCATCATCATGTCTTGATGCCTCCTCATTGGATTCCACCATAGATTCATTTATTTTATGTTCCATATTTCAGGATTCCCACACTTCTCTAAATGACATATTGATCTTCAAAATATTTCAACTAACATTGGATTAGGAATTAATAGCTATTCCACTTCCAGGATGGCTGAATCCTATGTTATTTCATTTGGAGCCAATTGTTTAACTGGGAAACCAGTATGTAGTTTTATCCCAGCCAACTTCTTAACATCATGTGAATCAATGATTACCTGATGTGAGATCTCATATGACCTATGTCAATATGCACCTTTCACACATGATTCATTTATCAATAAATCATACATACGATCATATCCAAATCTCAAAACCTCTAAATTACATCTTCAATCTATAGAAACACAAATTTTAACATGTTAATTTAGACATGAACATAAAAATAATCCAAACCTTTATGACTTCGTACTAATCACACTTCCATCTTCTGGTAGTGTTTCATGATCGTACACTAACAAACATTTATCATGAGAAACATTTTATTACCTAAATATAACAAATAAATTCATGAATCCAAAACAAAATATTTCTTGTAGTGAAAATTTCACCAACAGCTGTCTAATCATACATCCCTGGAATTCATAAAACATCAACATATAATCATATCCATGAAAATAATGATAGAAAACATATCTAGTTATACTATTCCAAAATAAATGTCTACCATCTAAATTCCATAATATTTTATTAACAAATGTGTTCTATAATGGGAGAGGGTATTCTAGAAAACTAACCCAAATCATCATGGTTGAGGAATCTTATTTCAAATGGAAATAAAAAACAAAAAAAATAAAGATAATCAAGATCCATTATAGTGTCATAGGGTACTAGACTTAGTGTAGAACAAGTCAATATATAAATTGTACTAGATCATGATGTGAAGGTTGTTTAGGAGACCCATAGTAGGTTGTTATATAATGAAACTATAAACTATGAGGGTGGGAGATAATTTTGTGGGAATCCATCAAACAAGTTCAGAAAATTACAGATAAGAGATATCTTGGGGAATGGTGGATGGTAATTTGGGTTAAAAAAATGTGATAAGGAGTAAGGTAGATCCCCCCTCAAAGGATGACGGAGGTTTCTCTCCCTTTATAGGTATAGGGACAAGCTCGATGTCTATTTCTCCCTAGGTCATAAATGGTGGGATTCTTCAATCACATCACATTACCCATTGAGAGAATGATTTTATTTGTTAATAATATGATTCTATCAAGTTTATTTCCTGAATTTCACACGTTTAATTTAAATAATATTATATTTCGAATCCCCAAACTCTCCCTCATCCATTGGATTTTATCTATATGTAATCATTATTTATTTATTATAGATTAACATATATGAAGCCCAAAATACCTTTTTGTGTGTTATAAATAATTCAATGCTTTTTTATTTAAGTAATTTTGAATGTAATGACTTTTACAGTATTCTATTTTATTAATCCTCGTGATATATTTATAAAATGTTTTCATGTGAACTATGCACCACACATGACTTAACATTTATGATGAGTGATTCATAATATATCTCTAATTTATTTGGTAAAAAATTAATATATTGAAATAACATATAATATGATACATTGTATATTTGCCTTTTTTATTTTATTTATGAAACCTTGGTGATAAACATTTATTATGAATGTATAATTTTTTTGTTGTTTCCACAATTACACATTATGACTCAGGATATTTCTATAATGATACACCTCATGTTTTAAAAATAATTTACTATTGGTATAATCCATCATTGTATGCTAAATATTTCAATTTTAAATTTTTATTTGGTTTTTTATCACCCCATTGTTTTGATGCATGGCCTCAAGATATGAGATGTAGAAAAACTAACTTAAGATAAATCTCATAAGAGTCTATTCAGTAAAAATTATATAATTTTATTGATTTTATTTTATTATATTTCTAATTTCCATGAAAGTAAACCACATTACAACCATATTATTATTAAATAATATAACATTTAATTCAATTGTTATGTATTAAATGTTTAGCCATAATATTTCCTAATTATAATTTTCCTTTTTTTCACTTAGAATAACTGAAGTCATTCATATCAACTCATTTCATTGATGGAATGGTCCGAACCAAAGAATATTCAAACATATTGATGTCGATTGACAATTCATTATGGATGAAATCCATGGGAATTCAACATTTTATGAAATTAATTCTTGGGACTAGTGCTTGTTGACTTCACTAAGATGTCTTTTTGATAAAGATTACTGGATTCGACATAATTCTTAAAATTGAATTTTTATTAACATATTGATGCTACATAAACTAAATCACGGACATGAATAATTTACATATAATAATTATTGTACATATTTCTAGGCTAGTGAATGTGAATTATTGGATTATCTAACTAGGCATGTACATCAATGGGTGGTGGGATTATAGTCCATGGCTCGGGTATTGTATTTGATGAATGATTGAAGAAACAGTTACTCTATTATCCGAGGGTTGATTATTTATAGGATGTTTTTTCTATTGATTTATAGATATTTATACTCAAGATATAGGTGTACTTTATTTTTACCTCATTATAGATATTGATATTATTTTGATGCCACAATATGAGATTGATACTACAATGAACTAAGAGAAAATATCTTATATGAAGGACTTTATTATGATGGGATTTATAAAAACATGTACATACATATTGGGTACTATACTTATATTCTCCATAAAGGATGATGGATACATGAGATTATGTTTGGATTTTTAGAGGCTAAACAAATTAGTTTTTGATTACTAGAATCAAATTCCATAAATTAATTATTCATTTGATCAATAAAAATTATTTAGGGTTTTGTAAAAGATTTTTTTTGACATCGGTTTATCACCAGCTTAAGGTGAGATCTTTAGAACTACCACACAAAATATTAAATATAAGGTATGATCCATACCATTAAATAGTTATAGAGTTATACGTAGTGAATTGATTTCATATATTCAAGGTCATGATGAATCAATTCTCCCATCCATATATGGGCACCTTAGTTGTTTTTTTGTTTCGTGATATTATCATATAGACTGTGTTGATTGATTCACACACAAAACATTTTGAGGACATATAATGAATATTTCTGGAGTATTGAATATACATGAACATATAAATGTGGTTCTTTTAGATTATTCAGGTTCACATATTTAGTTGTTTTATAAAAATTAATGGAGTTTAATTAGAAACCGAGAATTTATGAAAATATGTTTCATGGTTTTAACCAAAAAATTTTCACATATTTAAATCTTTGGTTTTGGATGATTATTATAAGATATTTATTCCATAATTATACCACATTGATATTAAAATGATAAATTTCACATCAAAAGGGGTGATTTATTATTTTTTATGTGGTTAAAGTTGTTACTTTCATTTGTTGAAAGAGACATTTCCCACGACACAGATCTTTATATTATCAGACATGGGTACGGTGTATGCCTTCTAATGTGATTCATATGGAGTCTTCATGGGAGCGGTGTTGTTGTAGGATATTAATTTGACCACTTACTGGTCTAATAAGTTCTTATGTGAATTTCTACTAAACACATGACATGGACATAGATGTAGTGGCACATTTTTGATATATTGGAAACATTAACTATTTGGAAATAAGTTTATGGTGTTTATTTCCCACATGATCAGAAAATATATTTTATTATAGTGATACCTAAATCATTAGAAGTGAAATTGGGTTGATTATTTTTAGTAATTTCACTTTTACTTTATACACACTACAATGATCTGTAACATTAACGTATTTGATTTCTGTTGAGAGGCTCAGTCACTAGTGATCTATTATATAGTACTGAGTAGAAATTGATTACCCTCTTTACTGAGATTTCTCTTGATATCAATGAGTAACATTATCAGGAGATCCTTACATCATCACAATTAAAATAATTACCCCTAGAATGGGAAAGAGTAGGAATTTATCATATAAAAATATCTAATTTTATAATAAAACATTTGTGGGGACCCACAGTCATAATTGACCATAAATATCAATCATGTTACATATTCTTGAGTTTGTTTTCTAGAATCTACATAAATAAGTGTGGAGCTAATGAGGTCATCAGACGACTATAATTTGATTGTACATCTCATATTGAAAAAAATGTATCAATATTTTTATTTTAAATCTATGGTCCTATGATGAAGATGGACACAATGGGTTTTTTCACAGGATTCCTCACATGTCACTATGTGATTGTCAAGCACCTACGATAAAATAGTGTGCCAGAACCAATGACAATTACATAGTGTAAGTGTGCTGAATTAATTATGATTTTTTTATGTTTATCCACTGACACCCCAAATCTAGTTATGTAGTATAGGATCATGACATTGTCGACAAAATATGATTACATAAAACCGATTTGGGATATATTTTTAGTTAATGAGATTGGAAATAATTATGTTTGGTGGAATGTAAGTGCACACATGGTATTGTGAAGTATTGTTCTAGATAGAGGGAGCCACTTTAAAATCACATTTATAGAAAGTATTATTGAAGTATCTTCATATTTAGGATCATCTAAGAACATTCTATTATCCTCAAATTAATTTAATATTCAACTACACTATGAATATTTTAGAGGACATACATAGGGAAAGACTCGCTGAAATTAGTGGTTTCATGGGGAACCACGTGGATCAATTATTTTTTTTAAACTAATAATTATAAAAAATATATATTTATATTCCTCAATTTAAAGCCTTATGTGGTTGGTATTTTCATTTAACCATATATTATTTTAAATATATAGTGTTACAAATTTTTTTACTCAGTCAAATGAAGGAAATTTTAAGGCATAACAATTTGATCAGAAAGACATTAGTGACCACTAAAATTAAGAAGAGTTCATATGATGACTATATGAGAGGAAATACTAAGTTTGAGGTAGGTGATTGGGAATTTTTTTGGGTGTCTCTGAGGTTAAGACATCACTATGTTCATAGGAAAATAATGGTTATGCCCAGGTATGTGGGACATTTTGAGATAGTGGAGAGATTTAATAATGTGGAATACTAATCTTATATTCATCAATATTTCAATTAAACACACGATATATTATAAATATTTAATATTTTTGGTTTGTATCTCGACCCATCTATTATTTTGAACACTAATGACATCAATAATGAGTACGATTATTCTTTTGTTGAACATTTAGTTTGGATATTGGATTTGAGATAGGTGACCCTTTATGGGAAGATGGTTATTTTGGTATGAGTATGGATTCAAAATCATAAATAATAAGAAACATTTGAATAAGATTCTAATATACAAGCCCAGTGTGTAATGATACGTAAATATGAGTATTGATTATATTTGGAATTAAAGTTCAATGGTTCCCTTTTATATGGTAGGGAGGTTGTAATACCTAAAATCCTTGATGGGTACCAATCCATTTTTATCCATTCATTGCATAATAGTTTTTATTTTTTTAATACATTAAAGAATTTTATGTTCATTATGGACTATTCCAAATGGGTTATTGAATTTTGATGTCTAAAATTTGAAGAAACAATGGGTCTTACACCACGATATTAATTAGAAAAGTATGTATGGTTCTAGGGAAAATCGTGTGGAAGAAAAAAATTATACTTAGTTCCCATGTACAGGTGGTAAATAGCTTGTAATCCCATGTTCCAAAAAATTTAAAATATTAACATAAAACATAATCATGGTCTCAATGTTAGTGGTTATTTCCCCAAACTATGTATCCTAACTGTGAAGGTGTGGTTCATTTGAAAATTATTATTTCACAATTAGCATGTGATTTTTGAAATGACTCATCATATATGTATCTCTTTTCCAATATCATTATAAAAATTAATGTTACAAAAAATACCTAATTAAATATTAACATTGAGATCATATTTTCCTTTCAATTGTTTGATCAAAAACCAATTTAGTCGTGTATTCTTCCAGTCTGAATATATAATGAGTAGATATTCAACAATCCTTGTCATTATAAATCATTTGTTATCCCAATGGAGAGATAAAATTGTGGATATACCATTTTTTTGACCTTCTCATATTTCGTTCACTCTATAGTGGTCTAGTGAAGGTTATGACTCAGAACATATTTTAGGCCTTTTTATAGTCATTCAATTGCCACAAAATTTATTCGAATCAATGTTTGATTCATGATGAGAAGACTTCTCCTAGTGTATTATATGAGGTTTTTTTTCATCATGTCATACCCCTATATGTTTGGATGATTCAAGAGTGTATTAGTAGAAAATATGTTATCAATAATTCATCTAGCATAAAAGGATTGATTTCACGGGTAATAAACTAGAGAATAGTTATATATTTAATCAATCTATAATATTGATGATGTAGTAATTTTTATTGAAGTACTTTCATTGGAAAAATAATTTTCAAGTGACTTATTAATTTTTTGGCTCTATTATTTTCATGTAGTTATATACATAAGGTCTTGTGTAAGAATAAATCTATTTATGTCTCAGTAATATTTATATGCATTGGAATAATTAGATCATCCTAGTATATCAAAGAAAATGAATCAATCAACCATTAATTGGACATGAGTGATCAACAACTGATAACATGAAACATATATTCACCAAGTTAGATATAATATGGTAGGTAGATAATGTGTTATCATGAATAGGTGAGTGTAAAAGTGGAAATAGTTTTGTGAATGGGATTAGTGGTATGCACTCAAGAGAGACAACATATATTAGGCATAGATAAGACCTTGTTACTTTGTTTTGGTGGGTCATGGAATCTAAGAATTTTAATCATAGGAGTTCATATGATCAAAATATAGATGTGATACAGATTAGATATGGGGAATATTCAATAAGTACATAAATATTCAAAAATGATAATTGTTATATCTGATTGATAAAAATAATCTCATCTACCAAATAGTATGTATTCGACCTCCCATTCAAGGGTAATGGTCTCACCATTATTTAGGGATGATCAAAAAAACATAATATTCCCACAAATGTGATATATCAACATTGTATATTGTCCATGGATCATGGAGGTTCTAATGTTTAATAGATGTTGATTTTGTATTATGTAATCATACAATAGTATATGTCATAGTCTAATAGATTACATTATAGTAAAACATAAGTCGTGATAACCATGTGGTTGTCTAACTAATAAGGATATTTTCTTTGTAAAAGTCCACATCATGAGAGATTCCACATGGTACATATATATGTCATGCGATGTATAATATTATTGAAAATGGGAAATATTAGGTTGATGAATGATGAAACTAAAAGACACACTATAAATTTATGTAGATATTATATTTTATGTTATTCAATTTGAATGGTGTCCATGACATAGATAAGTAAGGTACTCTAATGAATTATTTTTTTCTTGAATCTAGAGACCTGGTAGGAACTGCACCATGGAAATATGGGATACCCTATAGTCATATGTTATCCACATTTCAATGTTTTTGATAATGGAATAGTATCATGGATGAATCATTATAAAATATTTTCTACATCATGTAAGATAGACTGCAGCCGTGAGATTTGTTTCCTCCTCCATTGAAAAACATTATATACTATAAAAATGAAAAAAAATTGTCACAACACACTGAGAAAATTTCTACCTTGTAGTAGTTATGCATGGTAATAAGGGATTATTTTGGAATTACATTACAACATAAAAACTAATGAACACTATGGTTATTCTTAAATAAATTCTCAACCATATCTAATGTAGGATATATGATTTTGGGTCATAGAGAATTAATAAACGATGAATATAATTATTAAACACTGTAGCAGTGGATCGTGGCACTCTGCATATATAGTTTTCAAATTTTATAGGTATACAATTTTATTTAGTAGAAAATGATTTTTTAGGGGTATGTTATTAATGGAATTTATATATCCCCAAATATGATAATATTAATCATTAGTAGTATATAGTTTTTTAAGACATTTAATATATTAGAAACTTGATATTGTTCATTTGACATGATAATATGACTATAAATTATGAATTCATGTGGATTATTTGTAAAAAATAACTCATACCCATAGAATTAGAAGAGAGAAAGTGATATCTCTATTAAAATAAATAAATTTAGAGAAATGATAGTGATAAATTCCTTCATCAATCAATGTGATGATACCCCAATATTATTATGGAGAGTGATATGAGTATCTATTATTTTCATGAAAGAAGAATACATTGAATAACATGAAGATCTTACAAATTTAGAAGTATATTCAAATACATCTCATTAAAAATTGATGATCAAAAGTATGTTTATAGAAAACCTAGGATGTAGAATAAATAAATATCAATAGAATCCTTCTTATAATAAGTGGATCAACAATAAAAATGTGATATTATACTTATAACATGTGCCAAATATGTTTTCCCTTATAATTAGTGAGTGAAAAAGAAATTTTTTTTGGGAAGTGATCCGTAGGTGGTGGTGAATGTACCCAAAACATTGTATGGTAATTTATTCCAAGATTGAGAGAACTACAAAAACCATGAGAAATAATCATCTTTTGTTTTTAATTAATTAACATATTTTCAATTATATTTCCCCAATGGATATCCCATAGTGATGAAACATGTAAAAAAAATTATCTAGTTTTCATTCCCATATTCTTCATAACATAATACAAAAAACGGTAAAAAGAAATATTAAATATATGTTTTAAGGGTTCGTCAAGTAAAATTTAACTATATCATTTATTTAACAACATCAAATCAATATGACCCTTACAATTAAGTGTTAGAAATTCCTTAGTGTAGGAGGAATGTTGAAAAGTATACATACCCTGACTTAACCCTAATAAGTGGGTATTTGAGCCCATCTCAGACAATATTTTTTTCAATGTGTATTTTCCAAAACTGGACATGTTTTTTAAAATTTTATTACCCTATGTGTTGATGTTGATGTTTCACTATTTGAAAATATATTTCTATAGCATAGAAAATGGTTGAATAATAATGTGGAAGAACCATTAATCTGGAATCCATCAATGTAAGTATATTTTTTGAAATATTTAGATTTATTTGAGTGAGTCGAATGTCCTACAGATGAAAGGTTTAGAAAAAATAAAATTTTGAATCCATTTACTCATTACATGATTCCTCAATAATCAATAAGGATGATGATATCACTTGTGAACATGGATCTACTAATGAATATAATGAATCTAGGAGGTCCAAAGAGGATTTACTCCACATGATAAAAGAATTGTATAGATAATATAAAGATATTAATATAATTCGAAATTAGGAAAATATATCCCAAGTCATTCAAAATCATTTTCTGAGAAATGAGGTTGATAAATAAAAAATAATAATTATAAAGATAATTGAATATTTCACTCAAATAATTTAAAATAATAACTACTAATTTTAATAGTTATATAAAATTTATGCAATTGTGTAAAAAATGGATGGTTTCAAATAGAAGGGAATGAACTATAAAATGGGTCAAAATTTCAAAAATATGAATAATTAATGGAAATTGTTCTTCCATTAAGAAAAAGATGAATAATGAAACTTTCCATGAGGATATTTGATCCTATATTTAGTTAAATAATAAGAAAAATTGAAATAAAATTATTAAAATATATGTTTCATTGAGGATAAGAAGAGAACATTAAATGATACATTGCATATCTCGATGAAAGTTATCTCAACATATGAAAAAATAAATAAAAATAATGAAATGAAATATATGTGTAAAATTTTATTTTATTAATAATATAATTGTATTGTTCTTCTAAATAATGATTATCTAATTTGTTCCCATTGTGGAAAATTACGGCACTCCATTGATAGATGTTTAAAATCGGACAATCCCATTGATTTCATAATAACTTTATCGGTTACGATATCATAATCAATGAGAGTCCAAATAGGTTTTGATTATTATAGAAAATTATTTATTTCCAATAACCATGGTTATATGGATAGTTATTTAAATATTATGAGTGAATTAAAGGTTAAATAAGCTATATGGAGAAATTCCACTCCTATGACTGAAAAAGATAATTTTTATCCTTGAAAAGGTTATAGTAAGCTAGAAAATATAATCCATGTTGTGGAGATTTATAATGAAAATAAATTAAGGGAGTATCAAGAAATATGATTCAGGTATAGATATTTACTCTCTTGGTATGAGGAAAAGAAAATATGAAAAGAAAATAAAGAGGATGATCCTGTAATGATGATTTTGGAATAAAATGTGAAGATTACTTCACCATGGAATATGCATTCCATTATGATAGTTTTATCCACCATGTATGAGGTCTTCCAAAGTGTTATTAAAAATTACACTAATAAGAAAAAAAGAATATTCAGTAGAGAATACATATATATGTTATATTTACTACATATGCAACTCATAATTTTACATGGTCATGTGTGATTAATCCTTTAATAATTAGAAACCACAATTTAAAAAATTATAAAAATGTTTAAATCTATGATGAAAACATTTCAATTGGTTTCACATATGGGAAGTCAATTTTAATGAGGTTATATTATTAGAATTAAATAATTGATGAATAAAATTAAGATATGATGGAATTCATTTCCAAAAAAATCTAAATAAGTGAAAATGAATAATATAAGGTGTTGTGTTGGTTATCTTAATATAATAACTTATTTTAAGAGTTTTAGGACTCATGGTGAGACATAAAACACATATTAATTGTGTTAAAAATCACATAAAATTAAAAAATATATCAAATATAAAATTAAGCTGGAAATTCTATGAAGAAAATTCTTCAATGTTTAGTTTTTTTTCAAATATGAAGCATAATGAATGTTTGAAATTTTATTGACGACTTTTATAATGTAAGGAGTCATTTAAATTTAATATTTTACATGATGAAAGATCTGAATTAATTTTCTTCACTTTGATAATACTTTTCATAAAATGAGGGCTTGCAGGTCATGTGGTTACTGGAATCAATCCACAAGGACTAGATAATTGACTATGGATACAACAAGGATGAATTATGAGTATACCATTTGATATTATTACATGTTATATTAGTTGTTTGAGATTTTAGATTACTAAATTTTACTAAATAAAATATTATACTCATAAAATAATGTCACAAAAAATGTATAAAATTTTAAATTCAAAAATGAAAAAATTATTGTAGAATTAGTGTTGTTGTTCTATAGAACATCACCTTAGTGAAATTTTACCCATAAAATAAATGAACTTATTGGTTTCCAAGAAAATTATTAGATGTTTCAATTTCTCTTAATATATTTATTGATGTTTCTTTTTGATTTATTTAACACTCAATTTGAGATGAAAAATTAATATATATATTTAAAACATGAGATAAATAAAAAAAATTAATGATCATTTTTTATTGAAATAGAATAAAATTGAATTCTTTTATTGGTAATAACAATTGGTATAAAATATGATTCCATTTGTATTTAATTCACATATTATTATTCAATTATTATATACTAATAGTTTTTTTTACCATTTTGGATTATATGATTTGTTGGGAAAATAGAATATAGTGGCTACTATAAATTTATTGGAGAGAGAGTGTAACATGGGAAAACTTATAGGTTTTATAAAAGACTCTTCTTTTCTACACTGAGACATGTCTTAGGGGTCATAGATATTTTTATGATATCACATATGGTAATAGGTAGTATTTACCCTTATTTTTTATTGTTTAATTATGTATTCAATGTAGAAAAAAAGATTCCAAATGAATGATATGTAATGGATTTTTATTTTGAAATTAAGACATAAAATATTTTATTAATGCTATTTAAAAATAATTGGAATAAGATTAGAACAATTTTTGAGAACATTTAAACCGTGAGAAAATAATTTCTATGAATTATTAATTTATATGGGGACTCTATAATGATGGACTATCCCCAATCCCTTTATGGAAAATAAATTACAGTGAAATTTAATAATTTAGTTGGATATTTTCAACTAAATCCAATTGGGATGTTTTTAAAACTATATGAGTTTAGATATTAGTTGATACCGTATTTGTTGAAAATATGAGTGATTTAAATTAAGTGATCATGAATTTAATCAGTATACAAGATGGTAATTTTTTTGTAATAAAATGGTTGATAGTTATAAATTCACTGAATCAATAATATTGAATATGGTGGAATACTACTTGAAGTAATTTTAGATGTAAATTATGTTGGAGGTGATTTAATCAATGTTTTTTGTAATTATTTTTTAGGATTTATATTATTGTGTTATTATTATAAAGCATCTCAATTTATGGATTAAAATACTATATGGAAATGTAATAAATTATTCCATACATGAAAATAAATAAGTCAAACATTCATTCCAAAGGATTGATAAACCATGAATGTGTCATAAGTTGGAGGCTACTGGTTAGAATTAATTTGTGAGGTAGGTCATACAAATATGTGTATAATTGAGAGAACATATGGATTTAGGTAGATTCTTGGGATCAATTATCAATGATGTAGAGAGCTAAAATGAATGATGTCGAGATAAGAACCATTACTAGCTTTCAAAAGGATATGGGATTTAAGATTATTATCATGTGTAGCACAAATAAGTAGATATATAATGTGGGAATAATTGGATGTCGGAATTTTTCCTACATTTAAAAATATTCACATAAAATGAAATCAATTTATGTGATTAGTGATAGTCATTTAATATATCTAGTGTATTTTCACCAACCTATCACTAAATTGTTTTGATCTCACTGCACTATATGAATTACCACATCAACATTTATTTCCAATTGAGAATAATATATCTATATTGATGATTCACAGAACCTTAGGGAGTGTCTAAAGATAACATATGTAAGAATATCGGTTTTATAACACAACAAAAGGTTGCACCACTCTGTGTATGGTTACACCAAATTAAAACATTAGAACTGAAATCTGCAAAATAGTATAACTAAGAAATATGTTATCTTCAAAAATCATGAGATCTTACAAAGATAAAAAAATAAAAAAAATACAATTCTATATAAAATGGAAATTAAAATTTTTAAATTACTATGTTTTTCACTAAAATGATAAAACCTACATTATAAAGGTATGTTAAAATTATATTTTTGCCATATTTTATTTGATAAGTGTCCCATATGTACACATGTATGTTACATTGTATAACTGTTTTCATATTTTCTATTATAGATACATTGAGGAAACTTCAATATATAAGTATATGATTCACTATAGACATATCATTTCTAAATTGTAAAGGTTTTGATAAAAACAGAATAGAATAAATAAATATTTTAAAAATATTTTCCCACTTCATAATAGAGACTCAACTAAAATTTTTTTATATATAAAACATTGTGATAGATTACACACTAAAAAATTAAAATCATTGAAATAAATTAACAATAAAGAAACATGATAAACCATAGAGTTCATTTGGGATTAAAAATAAAGACTTTAAGAGTTCATAATAATCAACAAATTCAGGATCAATGAATTTATTCTTAAATAAATGTTCATCCACATATAATGTAACATTTCCGATAATTCTACATAAACAAGTAATAACTCCGGACCATAAAAAAAAATTTCTTAATTAGTAGATTTTTTTCCTATGTATATATATTTTTCTATATTTACTTTATGGATTTCATGACTGTAGATGGATAGTTTCTTTGGGTAAATTATCATGGGAAGTCATGTCCTCTACATATGATAATATTTCACCTTATACACATAGATATTTTAATTCTTATTTGAGACTCTCCAAATAGTAGTTACAATATATATTTGATTTAGAATGATAATAAGAATTGAAATACTGAGTAAGAGTCACCTGGAATATCATTACAAATATATTCTATACCACTATTTTACTAAAATTTAATGGGTATGCTCTGTTAAAATAAATTTATTTAGAGGAAAGTGAGAGTTTTCTCTATATCCAAAAATGATCATCTTCTATAAATATTCATTATTGATACTAATTATATATTTTTTTTAAATAAAGATGTCATTTCATATCATGAAATCCTTACAAAAGTAAAAAGAGTTCCTATGACCTATCTTGTAAAGTTGATGATCAAGGTGATGTTTATAGAATACACATGAAGGAGATACTGGATATTCAATGGTCACACATCTTACATCTGGTGAATCAAAAACAACAATGTGATATTTATCTTAGCATGTCAGCTAAAAAATTTTCTCTTTGAAGTCGTGAGTGAAAAATTGAAATTATATGGTAATTGGAACTTATGTTTTAGATAAACAAACAAAAATATCATATTCATATTGATCATTATAATGATTGACCTAGAAAACCCCTATATTGTAATCTTATAGTGTTTTATTGAATTAACCATTTTTCATTTATAATCTCCATGGAATAGTCCATAGGAGTAAACCATGTAAAAATACCTTTTCCCATGGGAATTCTCATATTTTTCTTAATAAAACCCAAATAAGTGTAATTTGAAATATCTTATAAAACTTTTAAGGTAAAGATAACTAAATGCTTACCATAAAAATGAGTTCACTAGATAAAATCATGGTGACCCATATAATTATGAGGTTATTGAAAATTTTGGGGAATAAACATAATAAAGTTACCCATACCATTATATTCCCCCTATCAATGTATCTGTGACTCTCAACAAATGAAAAATGTTCCTCAAGAACGCATTATTTGGTCTACAAGATTGCGATTTTTTGTCTTCCTAGAATATTTCATAGTTGAACCAGACAAAGATAATTTTATTTTATACAAATTATATATGATTAAAATTTTTCAAAAACCATATGTAATCCATTTATTACTATTAAAAATGAATTTTGTAAATTTGTTAATGTGATTATAGTTCTAGAATGAATAAAATCCAAAAGAGTTGACCCCATGGTAAACTAAATATAAGTGTTGACCTAATAATTTACATTTTAATCCAAGGATGTTTCTATGGTTTTATAATTAATATTGAAATGTGTGTAATTTTAATTAAAAAATAATAAATGTTGAAAGTTAAATGAAATGTTCAGGTGCAATATAATAGTATCCCTCTAATTTTATATAGTGTATTCCTATGATTAATCCAAGGATATTATGATTATAGATGATGGAATATTTATTCATAATATTATTCCTGGAATTAAATGGTCACACCTAATTATACATGCATTCCATGGATTATTTATTGGATCTAGTGATTAATCTTGATGATACAAACTGTTCAGTTATATATTTCACTAACTAATTCATGTATTGTTGAGACCCAATTCCAACATAGAACTCATGAATAAATTATTAATTATTCATTTCTTATCCATTATTTTTTAATAGTATCAACATGTAATTTTACACAAACTATATATATTTAGTGTTTCAATTTTAAACTACATATCTTACTTACTAACACCCGACTCTGGATATCTCAAATCCTTGACTAGACTTCTTAGATGATGGTAATGATATGAAAATTCCTTAATGGTTAATGGTTTATTTGATTGCAAAATATTTAGTATGGTACATGGGACTTTCGTAGATTTTGGGACAAGTTTTCTGGTTTACACTTGTTTTCAATATATTTTTTTTTATTTTTGGGGCATTGTTTTTTATAATCCACCCACATTGGATCATGAAGTTGTGTATACATATTATCTAACAATATTAAATTAAATTTTTTATTTAATGGGAAGTTTATATTAGGATTATTCCATACAGTGATGTATATTCTATTTATTTATCTAGATGTATGTAATTTATATTATTTATGATATTATTGATCATAATAACATTACAGTATTTTATTACTATGATATCAAAATAGACTAATGATTCTTTTCTATAGCCTCAGATAGATTTAGAGGTGCGCATAAGGTAATGTTACACCACTAGTTCATACACTCTAAATTGTTCATGCTTTGTAGACTTTATAGAAATATCATGATACATCAAGTGAAATGACCATTTTTGGTAAGCTTGTATAGGTATCCACACACCTAGAAAAATAAAATTGAAATGGAATTCCATTACATGTTTCAGTTAGGTTCCATCATATATAACATAATTTAACACTTTCTCACTTTATTAATTTTATAAAAATAATGGTAATTGGAGGATGTGAATGTATTATAAGGATCAAAATAATGAAACAAATATGAAAGGAACACATTAAGGGTGAATGTCACTAGATAGAGGCAGTGAATTAGTGTATCTTACATTTTACAAAAACATTGAAATCTTATTATTAATAAATGATATTAACTAGGCATACTCATTGGTGAAGATGAATGAAAGTAAATACATCACATTTTTTATTTAAGTTCAAATATATTATAAATCAATACAACCATGATCTTTCATAGTTAGTATCACACACACACACACAAATCCTTTATTATTTTCATGAAAATATTTGGCAAGGATATGTCCGTATAAATATTATGATGGATGTATTCTATGAGTTATAACCTTTTCATCAAACAAGAAAATAGTTCCCTTTGGAAGAACATCAATTAATAAATATAAAATACATAATGATTATTTTAGATGATTATTATTTTACATTTACTTATATTTTTTGGAAATATTTTATGGTGGATTTATTTGTTTGATACAATATTTATTCAACAGAATAGAGTATCATATTTATGAGTAAATATGGCATTCACATTCATCTTATTTTTTTCTCCCAATAATATTCACAATATTCATTCCATAATATTTCTATAAGAATTTATAGAAATATTAATGTTTTATAAATCCATATTTTCTTATTGAATAATATCATTGTATATCATAAATAATAATGTCAAATATATAAATTTGAAATCATTAGAAAAATCACTGCTTCTCTTTCGTAAATAATGGTCATTATTTTTTGTATTACATAAAATATACTATTTTTGATTATTTTAAAATATTTTATTTACATATTCATGGTATAATCCTACATATTACAACCTAAGACTCATGTAAATAGACATTAAATCACATTTACCAAATACTTAACACATTTCCCAAACAAACATTAAATGATTATGTTCTATTTTGGCCTTGGAATCTTGGAAACATAAATACTAGAACATAAGTCATCTATATTATCTGCCACAAGGTTCTTCTTGATTATAACCCTTATTAGACACATCAAATATACTAAACATTTTTATCACATGGAGGAAAGGAAACATAAAAAAAAAGATGAGCACATAAGCTTAGTATGTGTAAACAAGGGAGATATGTAAGCATAATCATTATTATTATGGTATGATAACATGATCATTAAAATATAAATCATATCATGCATGTAAAAAATAATAATCATGGATCATGTAATAAATATTGGGAGTTTATATTACATGACTCATATAGAAATAAAGAAAATAATCCAGGAATGATTAATATAGGAATAAGATAGGGAATTTTGGCATACACATAATTATATTAAATAGTTTCTAAATTAGTCTATAAATTTCTTCCAATGGAATCGCAGTGGTATGATTTCACTTCCTATACCATCTTGGTATCCATGGATCACTCCCAAAATCATCTTTTTATTCATGGTTCACATCCAACACTAGCATAGTGGACAAGATCCTTTGTGTCTATCTAATGAGAATAAACCATTACCTCATGCATTAGGGAAGATATGGGTCACAGATATCAAAAAATTAAATCATACATATGGGTTCCATAAGAAAATATTTCATTTATCATATTAAAACCCATGTAATAAAATAATCTTCATAATCTTCATTAAATCATAGCATAACCCATATAAAGAATTATGTTACATAAATATCATTTCCTCAAAAAAATAAATCATTCATCAAAATAAAAAGAATGGAAAAATTGATAAATATTTCTTGTAACTCAAAAGAAACAAAAAACTGTGTAATCTTAGAAGGAAAATAATTTTTATAGATCCTTTGAAAATAATTCTGGAGAAAAATATCCTTTCTTCTTTGAAAACCATTAAATATTTGAAATTTGGTTCAATTTTAAAAGAAAAAATTTTATTCGAAAAAAAACCAAGTATGACTTTACAATAATATTCAATGCAATATATAATCATTAAATCATCAAAATCCATTCATTCCATATATTTTTTTAGAAAAAATTTTTCTCATACTTATTCTAGATTAGTCCAAAAATACCTCGTCTGAGAATGGAAAAAAATATTTCCTTCAAACTATTTAATAAAAAGACTTACCTGGGTAAAAATGAATGTAAAAATAGTAAAATAATATTAAAAATATATTGGAATATATTTTTAAGAAAAATTTGTCGTGGATGATATATATTTCTCATTATATACTTACATATAAATAATCCCAATAAAAATGAGATTTCAAAAAATAACACTTATAAATTTAAAATCATTACAATATTATACCACATCAAATAAATTAAATTATTAAAAATAACCTAATATTATTTTTAGGACTCATAAAATAAATTCCGGGGAATTATATACACTATGTAGAATAAACATGTACTGTATGAGGCATGTGTCTCATAGAAGTAAACGTGTGACCAAAATCGCTTACAAGTATAGTAACTTTTGAATTATTAGCCCTAAGAATTTATAACATAAAATAAATCCTATAATATAAATAAATAAAAAATATTAATGATATAACATCTCATATTTATGTATATACACCACAGAAAATAAGTGAATGGTGAATTTTACATGTATCTCAAGAAATTAAAAAGTGAGATGATATTCTCTTACCTTATGCATGATTCCAACTATACATGTCGAAAACACATGTATAGTGATTTTAAACATAATATAAATTTATAAAAGAATCATAATAAAATTAATGATATCATATATGAAAATTTATGACATTATATTACCATTTTTTAATATTTCCACATTAAAGAAATGTTTTAGGTAATTACTACTTTGCATATTTTACACGATATGACATTATATTTTTTATTTTATTATGTAAATCATAATTTACTTACAAATAAAATGAAAAAATAATTTATATACAATATATATTTAGTATTTACATGTGTATAAAAGATAGATATATGATATTAAATACACTATTCATGTAGATGGTAAATCATACATATGCATGAACGTTGTTTTGGTTTTTTTAGTATACATAATAGAAGGATATAAATGACATATACGAGTGTATATAAATTATTAAATTATAATTATTATTTCATATGTTCTCTATTTATTAATTATATACATTTTTATAATCATTCTCGTAATGGTTATCACAAAAGTTGAATCTCATCGCATTATGGAGATGATAGGTCATACCTATGCATGAAAGATGATATAATTTTTAAAGGTGAAAGGTTGGAAAATTTCTTGGTATATTAATTATATAGAATAAATATTATTTAATATTTATAATTTATAGAAATTATATCATTCATTATAGTTATCCATGTATGTGGTCATGAAAATCATATTACATCATGTTGTGTAGACGGTAATCCATACGTATGTAGGCATAGTACATTAAATTTATATAGGATGAAAAAATGTGGAATGAAATAGTTCTATAATAATAATAATAACATATAATAATACAAGTGTTAGTGTAGTTATTATTTTATTGTTGAATCAATAACTAAATAGGATGTTGTAGAAAAAATAATTTTTGAAAGTGTTAGTAAGAGTATTACCTCTTTTTCAATGATCTCCCTCTACATATCTTCATAGGGATAGTAGATATAGTGTTCTGATAACCACCAAAACCTATATAATGTTAGTGTGGGGGTTTACAAGTGAATTTGGCGGGTTATTTATTATCATGGAAGCATAATGTAAAGTGAATAATTAAGGGAAGATGTTCCATTTTGTAATTGAGGTGATCGGCACCTTAAAAATTCATGAAATATTAATTTAATATAAATTTATTTAATATTTATAATTGGTAAAAACTGATTTATTTATAATTTAATATTAGTATGGGTGGAAGAAATATCGACCAATTATTTTTAGACATGTTTATTTCACAATATTAACCTTATATTTTGGATTTATCTCTTAGTTAAACCCTTTAAATTTTGCTATGATAACCTGTATTTTTACACATAAGTTTCAATAAAATATCTAAAAAATTAAAAAAGAACGCCAAATTGGATTAATGAATAAATGCTTAACATCACTCTAGTTAGTGGGATGAATTATATATTTTTATGAATATCATATCATTTAATAAAATATTATATATTATAAAGATTCATTTCTACCAATTTGGATACAATTCATTATTTTTATTCTAAAAATACCATATCAACATGATAACATCAAAAAAACATATAATATCTCACTAAAATGTCAATATTAACTTGAAAATTCATTTCTATTATTAGTCATATTATATTATATTTAGTTTAGTATTGTTAATATCATTTGTTTGATACTTCTATTAATTAAACAATCACTTCTTCATTGTTTTGAAATATATTAATTAAATAATATAATCTCCAATAATTTTAAAATAAATTATAATGATGATGATAAATTAATTTTATTTGAAATTAGTATTTATAGTAAAATTAATGTTTTTTATAAACCTATATTAAAAACTATTTACTTATAGAAAGTAAGAGTATAAATTTTTTATCTTATCATTGAATATAATATAATAAATTTCATATTAATTCCCAAATGGATATAAAAGGTTATAATTTCACCCCATGGTATATTTTCGTCAAACCTCATTCATACAATGAAATTAGGACATGTTTGAGGATTATTTTATAGAATAATATTATTATTTATTCATTTAGTTAAATGATTTACACTTGACCGCGGTAAATAATAAATTTACTAAATATATTATTCATAATATTCAAAAAAAAATTTACCCTATTATACATAAAATATAATAATCATTAAATCCATTTATGTGTATTTTTGATATTCAATCGATATATATAGAAAAATTAATTTTATTGTCAATTTTGCATACACTGTAAAAAATGGTAAAAAGAACTTTCAAAAGGTCAACAAGTTTTTGTATCAAATATCAGTATAAAAATGTTTCCAATCACATAAATTGTATTAATATATGTATACTATATATATTATGACATTAATAAATATTTAATGTGATCTAATAATATAAATTAATATACTGTTTTGAAATATAATACAGTTTTTTCACTATTCATCAATAAACGAATATTCTAAAAAATTACTAAAAAATCATTAAAAAATAAATTGGACATTATAAATTCAAAATATAATCTTTATTTTATAAGAATATTTTTTTAAAAGTGTCAAAAAAGATATTTTTTAGAGAAGGATATGAAAAGAAGTTTTTTTGAGCAAATAGTATTTTTAGTCAAATAAAGACATTTCAAAATAATTCAATTTTTTATTGTCAATATGTTTTACTTATATAAAAATATTATAAATAATATTAAAAAAGTAGTTTTACTATTTATATTACTAAGTAAAATGAAAATTTCATAACTATCTTATATTAATAATTATAAAAATATAATGAGTTTTCATAGAAACTCGATGTAGCATGTAACCTAAACCATGCTTTTATTGCGTGTAGAATAAGTAAAATGTGGTTTTGAATATAATGAAATCCAAAATAGTTCTTTAATATAAAAAAATTATAAAATATTTCAAGATAAGAAAATATCAAAAAGATTAAATTATTATAGAAAAATAATAATTCACAAAATCTTGATGTCTCAAATTTTACTCCCCTTAAAGTTATTTTTATGTCAAAATCTATCTGTTTTTTCAAAGGATAAATTCTTAAAGGTTCCATTCATAGAAATCCACATCAAAAAATGAATAAAAACATAATTTTAAAAAGAAATTTAGAAACAAAATGGTTAACCAAAGTAACTCAAAACTAGATCCCCACATTGGACAACATAGGCGCCAAGTTAAAACATTCACATGAAATAGAAATCTATCTATAATGTTTTGAAGGAGAGGGGTATAGAACATGGTCAGGTTAAATTAAAAAATTATAAATCCATAAATTCCTGATGATCCATGTGACTATTTGTGTAATCATAAATAAAGGTACTACTATAATATTTTCTGTTTCAAGGCCAATTTTTCTAAAGTTGATGAATTTTCATTAAAAGAAATAATTACTTGATTTTAGTCCATCTTCACCCATTATGGTTCCCTGATAAATTTCCAATTAATTATTATTCCATGAGAGGATTTTTAATTTTTAATTCCTAAGCATCATCAGATCATAAGATCCCTACATTTAATGGTATGCAATTATATCTATATTTATGAATAGAAAAATGGGAGCACAAATTATCAATTATATATAAATCCTAATATGTATGTGTAATAAGTCAACCAATAAAACCTCATCATATTTTAATCATAATCGAATACAAATATCGTTATCCTTATAAACCTTCAAAACGATGAAACTCTAAAACTAGGATTCTTAATAATATCTTACCATTGATACCATGTATATCATAATGTATCTCTTGTTTTGCATATACAAAACCTGTGAATATATTTATCATCTATTCTATTCAGATATGGTACTGTCCCGAATTACCATAAATACAAATTGATAACATGTATGTTTTATTATTCCATTTTTATTGGATATATTTATTAAATCTGATGAATGATATAAAATTTATCCATGATAGCATAACAAACTTCTCAACAAATCCTTAAATATCTAGTATTATATAAATTACATGTTAACATCCAAAATATCATTATCTATAAAAATTATCTTAACATAATGAATATATTAAAGGATTTATGACCCTTAATAAAAATGTCACCCTTATATTAAATTATATTTCCAATCTATCAGAAACATTCAATATAAAATAGAAAATATTTAGTGAAAAACAAAAACATAACAATCCTTGTCTATTCTACCATTCATATAACATAATTCAAAATCCCAAACAAATAAATAATTTATTATTTGATTTCATCCTTAATTTATTAGAATGATGATTCATCATATTAATTAATATATTTTTTCTTTCCCATTTCATCTATATTCTTATCATCATCTACAACAAAACAATTACTTGTACCACAATTCTGATTCTCCTTTGGATATTTCAACATTGGACAATGATTTTTATAATGACCACACATTCCACAAGTAATGTAATTATACTTTGTTGTTTTCATATGGAGGTCTTTATTCCCATTAATTTCATTAAAAAATACTTCATTTTTATTTTTTTATATTAACTTATACTATGTCCTTATATTCCATATTCAAAACATCTCCTTGTTCCTATAATACAATCACTTAGGTTATTCTTTCCACATTATTAAAAAAAGGGAAATCAAATCTTCTTTCATCCTTGTCACCCATTACCCAAACACTCAGCGAAAACCTTCCTTATATTATTTGGTGGGTCTAAGAGTTGGTTAAGGTAAACATTGGTAATCATGTTCATCAAAATTGATTAGGCATGATCATAATAACCCTCACTCTAGTGATCATCCCATTTTAATTCTTATAATCAAACTTTCCATAATATTAAACATTAATTTTGATCCTTTTGGTCAACTAAATTTACTAAAATTAGAATGCATAATGTGAGAACCAATTTTCATGGTGAAAAAACCACATAATCATGAAAATTTAATTATATAATATTTACATTATGACACCTTCCTTAATAGATTACACCATAGTTTTTTCTTATTTTATTCACAGCCAACATATATTTAAATACATTATTTCGGTATGTGAAGTGTTTTTGAATTCCCAAAGCATATTCCCAGGGAGTAACAAACTAGGTATACAAAAAATCTCATTATGGTGTTCTATTTTATAATAGAGTAATTCCTAACCCACATTTTCTGAGTTATTACTTTTAGTTATATATGTTCTAGATCCACATCTAAATTTCATTTCTAGAAAATTATATATTTTTATGATACCAATTTATCTACCCTTTAAAAATAATCAAGGAAATATACCGACACATTTCCTCATAATTAGAATTATCCTTATACATGACCATAGGGTTATAAATAAGGTTAAATCATCAAATTTTTGAAAGGTTAAATAATATTTTTCTCTAAAAACCCATATGAAAACCCAATCATGACATGCATTGACAACACAACACTTTCTATAATACTTAATACATTAAAAAAAGAAACACCCAAAGAATGAATTATTCTAGTGCCTCTATAAATATGGAAAAATAAATATATTTATAAAAGTGATATAAAATATCTCTTAGTGGGTTTTTCTTGACTATAACCCTTTTATAGACACATCAAACATAATAATGTTCTTCATAACCTGGGGAAACATAAACATAAAAAAAGGATGTGCTTATATTCTTAATAATGGTATTCAAGGGATATATTTTATTATAATCATGAGTATAAGGGTATGAGAACATGATCATGAAAATATAGGATCAATCCATGCATATTAAAGACCATAATATTGAATCATGGAAGAAGTAATGGAAGTTCATAAGACACGAATTATAATGAAATAAAGAACATAATACATGAAAAAATATCATATTATTAAGACATGGGATTGTGTAATACACATATGAATATAAAAATAATTTCTATATCAGTTGAAGCATCACTCCCAAGGCCATATTAGTAGTGTGGGTTCAAATCACCAACCATATATGTAGCCATGGTTCACTACCATAAATATCTAAGTAGTAAATGTTAATTCCCAAGACAATATTACTCGAAAATGTACATCATGACTATCACATGAGATATAATTATTTACCTAACTCATTGTATGGAGATATAGGTCCAATAAAACTAAAAATGAAATCATACATATGTGTGGCATAATAATATACAACATTTATCATATTTGAACAGATGGAATGAAATTGGGTTCATAAACATCATTTAATCATAACATAATCCCCAAAAAATAAATGTGTTTCATATATATCATTCCATCGTAAACATATAAAATTCATAGGATGAATAAAAATTAATGAATTGAAGAATATACATATTAAAAAATATATATCATAAAAATATGTTATCTTAGATGGAAAATTATATTGAGAGATCTCTTGAATAAATTTGTGATTAAAATATCTTGTCTTCTTTGAAAACTTTTTCATTCCGTTAATTTTCCTGTAATTTTAAAATAAAAAATTTTCTATGAAAATAAAATATAAATATTGTTTGTTAACCGTAATGTAAATATGGAATCACGAAATCATAAAAATAGATTCTTCTTATATAAGTTTAAAAACATTCTTCTCATACATTAGATAAAAAAATTCACAAAAAACCTTGTTTGCAAAATGATAAAAAATAATAATATGTAAAATGTTTAATAAAAAGTAATACATGGGAAAAAATTAAGTAAAACAATTTTATTTTGATACAAATTATATCTTGGAATTTATTTTAAGGAAATAAGGTCTTGAAAAATAAATATTTCGTAATATATACTTACACATGAATAATTCGTATAATAAAAAAGTTATGGAACTAACCCATACAACTTTATAATCAGTATATTCATATGACCTATGAAATAAAAAAATAATATAAATTTTTAAAATAACATAATATTTCTGTGAAAGCACATAAGATATGTTCATGATTAGTATATAAATAATGTAGAAGAAACAAGTGCTATAGGATGTATGTTTCTCAAAAAAGTAAAGGTCAGACAAAAATCTATTACCACTATAGTAACTTATGAATCCTGATCCCCATGAATGTATATAATCAATTTAATATTTTAATATATTTTAATAAATAAAATTAATGATATTACATGTCATTGGTCAGTATATACAACACACACAAAAATCGAGTGATTAATATGACAAGTTTCTCACAAAATTAAAAAATGAGATAGAATTCACTTACCCTATGTTTGATTCCCTCAGTAAAAGTTTGAAACTTTTGTTAAGTGGCTTTAAAAATATTATTAATCAACAAAAGAATAATAATAATATTTTTGATATCATATATGTTTCATTAATGAATTTATATTTCACTTTAATTAGTAATTCTATGTTAATATAATTTTTTGGTTAACAACAACTTTTTTTATCATGTGTGTGTGGAGATGATATTTTTTTTCCTATTAGATAAATTATGATTTACTTACACTAAGAATGTAAAAAATTATTTATTTATCATAAATATTTAGTATATAAATATATATAAGATAGATATATGAAATAAAATACATAATTCATAGAGATGGTGAGTTGTACGTACACATGAACCCTATTTCGATTTTCTTATCATATAAATTAGAAGAATGTAAATGATATATATGTATATATGTATATAAATTTATATTTTCATTATATTTTTCTATATTTTGTAATTATTCATTATATAAATTTTTATAATAATTCTTGAAATGGTAATGTAGGATGATGATTGTCATCACATCGTAGAGATGGAAGGCCGTTTATACAGATGAGTGACAATATCATTTTATTAATGGTAAAAGAGTGAGGAATTATATGGAATATTAATAGTAAATAATAAGTATAATGTCATTTATATAATTTATATTAATTATACCCTTTATTATACACTTCCAAGTAATGGGGTCATTAAAAACATATTACACCATGGCGTGGAGAACGAAATCCTTACTAAAGCATGTGTGGTACTTTGATTTGTCATGGGATGAATAGGATGTGGAATATGGTTGTTACAAAATCATAATATCATATCAAAAAAGATTATACTATTTTTATTAATGATAATGGAATTACCACGTGAAGATGAAGTTGAAGAAGATACAATTTCTGAATGAGCCTGTAAGGAGATTACATCTTCTTCAATGATCACCCTCTAGGCCTTCTATTAAGGACACTAAATTTGGTTTTTGAGATGAAAATATCCAATTTAATGTATATATAGAGTTTAATTTTCTAAATTATTAGGTTATGGGTGAACATGAAGGCTCAATGTGATTTGAAGAAGTGATGGAGGAGGTGTGCTTTAATAATTGAGTTGAGGTGCGCTTTGGGAACCTCTAAAATTATAAAATTAATGTAAATTGATTTCTAATATAAAATAGACCCAATGTGAGATATTTGTATGAAAATATTAATATGGTTCTAAATCAACTCAACCAATTATTTTTAGAAAAATTATGCTCAAAATATTAACCTTATCTTTTGGCTTTAACAATTAGATAAACCCTTTAACATCTTCCATAAAAACATGGAGTTTTTCAGTTTTGGTATAATATATTTACTATAAATTCATAATGGAACCCCAGTTGGATCATTTAAGACATGGTTAAGAACATTATATTTATTTAGTCTAATTCTATTTTTTTCATTTATAGTATTTAATAAAATATTATTTCTTTCAAAGTATTCTTTATATATCATTTGAAACTATTAATTAGTTTTCTTTTAAAAAATACCATATTAACATGATAACTTCTAAAAACACTTATAAAATCTTTGTAATATTTATAAGTTATTTATAAATGTCCCAATGTTCTATAATGAATAAATATTTATTTCTCATGATTCATCTTCATCCAATTGATCCTAGACCTTTGCATTTTCTGAAGCTCATGGTCATGAGGAATGATACTATTTCAAAAAGGAAAGAATTCTTGCAGGTGGATATGGTACACAGGATGATCTTGATATACCTATTGGTGTGCCTTTAGGTGAACCTACAGTAGTGGTCTACAGATCTATTATGTTGCTCGAAAGAGATGATATGTGCCAGAGAGAAGGAGCATTACTTGGATCTAACCAGATTGTTCTTGATAAAAAGAAGGCCTCCAATTATTGGGTATTAATTCCTGAAGATGAGGAATATGTCGAGGTTATCATGGTACAAATCATGGGCCACCATGGAATGATAATGGCTTCCCCTTCTTTGTATAATATAATGGGATGTAAACCCATGGATTTGATTCATATATCATCACAGAAATTTGAGGGGGTAATTCTAATGCATACATGTATTGACCATGACGAAGTGCCCCTCCCATTTTCAATAGGCATAGTAGTGTAAAATAATTCTTATGCTGCTACTGATTCTAATGATTTGGAGATGATTTAAGTGACTAATCATGCTGAATTGGATAAATAATTTATTTATAGACAAGCATTGACATCCTCTATCAAAAAGTTTAAAACTAAGATGATCATAGATTCTTATGATAAGAAGACTGTTATGAGTGCATATCTTGGGAAGCCCCTTATTTGGAAGATTAGACAAGAGGGGCTTAGCAGCAATCTAGGACTTTGCAGGGAGTTTATCATCTAAATAAGCACATATGAGGATAAGGTTGCAATGATTGGGTTAGTTAACGAGGGCATGGTCGAATGTACACCATGTATTATTCTATAGATCCCAGTCTAGTAGAAGAAAATCTTTGGGGTGAATACTCTATGCTCTTCAAGCAATAGAATTCCCAATCCGAGTTGGAAAAATATGATGATACTGATGATTCTAACCATGATCATGGGGATAACACCGATTAATATGATCTATACTATTTTTCCTTGGTAGAGGGCATGCATATTTGTAATCACCTATCATATCCATTGTTTCTTGTAAATTTATTTCAAATATATTTGATAGGTACGGCTTATCTTTCCAAAAATTACATTGACCTATTCTGTAATATTTCTAATATCATTTATTTGATTTTCCCACAAATTAAATAATTAATGCATTATCATTATGAAATCTTATATATAAATTATTTCATCTACAAAATTTTAAGAAAAATTATCTTGATAAATTTATCTTTCATATAACAATTTATTGTCCCATTTATCTTATATAAATATATATTAAATATTATTTACTTATTAAAATTATGAGTAAGACATTTTTAACTTATCTTTAAATAAAATATAATTAATTTCATATTCTTACCCAAGTAGCTTGAAATCATTATAATTTTGGAATAAGATTGATTTTGGTCAAAAACCATTCATCCAATGAAATTAGGAAAAGTTTTATAGTAATTTATTAATATTATAATAATATATGTACCTTTAAATACCCTATTTACCCTTAACCATGGTAAATAGAAATTTTACTAATGATTCTGTTAATAAAATCATAGAAATTGCCTAATGAGACTCTAAATATTTTACTAATTAAAACATTGTATTATTGTTATAAATTAAATTGATATATGTGTAAAAAATTTATTTAATACCAATCCTGTAGATATGGAGAGAATGAAGGTTTATAGAATATTCAAATGTTAAATAAGTTTTCATATCTAATTTCAATATATAAATGTTAATAATGACCTAAATTAGATTAATATATCTATAATTTTTCTATTATAACTATTCAAATAAACATAAACAATAATAATTAATTAAATGAAAAAGGGATTTTTAACTACAATGATCTGTTTTTCACTACTCATTAACAAATTGAACTTCTCTAAAAAATTACCACAAATTTACCCTATGTTAATCTAATAATTACCTATTCAAAAATTAATTTTAATTTATCAAAATAATTATCTAATTATCTCACAAATTAGTTTTATTTCGTTTCATATAAAGACATGAAAAGTAGTTCATTTGAGAAAGTATTATTTTTAAACAAATAAAGGAATAACCAAAAATTTTATGTTTTCCCTTATAAATATGTTTTATTTATAGAAAAACATTATAAATAGTATTTTATACTTTTATTATTATTATTCATAGTACTACATTTAATGACTAGCTCATAACTGTAGTACCCCCGATTTCTGGTAAGTAACCCTTGTTTTTTTCTTTCTATATACATGAAGCATATGTGGAATGGTTGGGCAACGTTTGGAGACTTTTAAGGTGTCAAAGGGAAAAAGGGTGGTGACACATGGGATTCGCACGGTTTTCCAAACTGTGCGGAAGCCGTGGAGGTGGTGTCACCATGGACAGAGGAGACCACACGGTGTGGGCACGGTTTGGGAAAACTGTGCGACGAGGCCGTGCGGAGCACCCCCTTCCATGTAGTGTCTACTGCATTGTTAGAGCACAGTTTAACTAACAGTGTGTACCAACCATGTGTGAAGTCAACATAGATCCTATATTTAAGGATCTAATCCTTTTTATGTATTAACCCACTCATTTTTGCTTCTAGACAGCCCTAACTCGGGATTTCTCTCTGGGGAAGGTGGGAGAACACTTACCAGTAGTTTTGGAAGTGATCTGGAGGGTTGCCTTGGCATTTAGAGGCAGATTGATCAAGGGAAGTCTTGTTTCCTTGAGTTTCCTTAGATCTCCTTCTTCCATCTTGATGGATCCTTCGATCTACGCCCAAGGTTGGTAGATCTAAGGTAGTGGCTTACTTTTTAGACGGGTTTTCCCCTTGTTGGTGATAGGGGAAGGAATCTAAGGAGGTTTCATGGCGTTTTGACCCGGTTCATGGTTGGTTTCACCTTTTTGGTTGAGGTGGGTGGCTTTACTCTCGACTCCCCTTGTTATAATTGGTTGGATTAGTTTCAAATTGTTTATATGAATGGAATTGATTGTGAAAAGCAGGGAACAAATCTTCTTTAGTGATGATTTATGGTTTGGATGAAATTTTGAAATCTTAGTGAATTATGTGCAAAGTGGTTTGGCTATTTGAATTTAAAATGTTGATTTTAAATTATGAAATTTCTGAAATTGAAAATGGTTTGAGAAGAAATGGGTTTTCAATTAAAAGGGCTTTTTATTGAAATGGTTTTGATTGATTTGGTTTTCAATAAAAGGGTAGCTTTATTGAAATGGTTTGAATTGTTTGAACACACTTGGTTTGGATGGAAAATGGTTTTCAATAAAAGGTGTTTTATTGAATTGATGGTTTGGCATGATTGTTAGAAATGTGTAGTGTGTGTTCATATTTCATTGTACGAGGCTTGGTTGGAATATGACCTTGTGCCCGATGCCAAACGATTAATGGAACGTGGTAACTATATGTAGGAGGCTTGGTAGAAATATGACCTTGTTCTCAATGCCAAAGGTGTAATGGAACTTGGGAAGAAATTACCTTGTAATGACTTGTTAGATCGATGAGAAAACGCTCATGAGTATGGAACGGTCATAACAATTCATGCATGGTTGATTTCATGGTTTTGTAAAATGGTTGGGAATGCCTAAACTAGATGGTTGTGAAATGGGTTGTAAATTTTATTAGTTATTTTTCTCTAAAAATAACATGTTGGAAAAACTGGTTTAAATTTCACTTTGATGCTTTTGAGCACAGATGGTTTTGGAAAACTTTTTTATATTTAGTTATAAACAGCTTTGGAGAAACGAATTTATATAAACCGTTTTTATATAAATGGGGTTAACTCATCTATCCTTATGGTGTGAGTAGGAAAGTAATTGGGGAAAACCTTCTGAGTTTTATACTCACCCCTGCTTTGGCACTTTGGTGCTTTTATAGATGTTGTATTCTGAGACACATGTAAAGGTAAATCATCTCATTGCTAGTGGCTTGTGGGGATGTTTGGGAGATGTTGTGGAGCTTGGAGCTTGTGGACCACTGAGACGTGGTGTCTTTTGAGAGTTACGTGTTGTTCTCTTTCTACTGTGTACTTGGATGTTTGGTTGGTCTTCTGCTATTGTGTACTTTGATTTGGTTTATTATAAATGAAGTTTTTTGTTGGTCTACTTTTGTTCATGCATCATATAGTTAATGGTTATTTGATGGGTTATTTCTTTAAGGGTAATTCATCCCCCAAATGTATTTGAAACCCTATGGAATTTATTTCCAGCCTTTGGCATCTTGGGGATGTCGCTTAAGGCCTATTAATGACTTGTTCCACTCTCAAGCCAATGAGAATTGGTGGGTCATTACAAATGGTATCATCTTGTTCGGTCCATGCCAAACAAGTATTCATTGATGTTCTTGGTCTTGGAGTTGAAATTCCATATTTTCTATTCCTTACGTTAAAATCTTAGATAGGAGTAGGATTGTCGTAACTTGGATGGTATAGAATAAAAGGATGTAGCTAACCCATTTATGATGAACTTCAAGTTACCAGGGTGTTGGGTACATAAGTGTTTTGGATACACTTCTAGAATGTTGGAAATATCATTGGCATGGGTTTAGCTAATGAGATCAGGATGACATGAATTTTAGGCGAATGACTTCCCACTAGGATTGCATATCGTATTTGGAGGAATGACTAAAGATATTATGCATGGTGCTAATTTTTGAAAAATACAGAAATTGATTTCAAGTGAAAACATTTGAAAACAGGGTATTTGGTGTATTTTTGGAAATGGATTGATTTACAAAAAGTATGTCGAACGTTTTCAAAAATGGTTAAACATGGAAAAAGTTTGTTTGAAATCAATTTTATGATAGTTGATGTGAATGAATTTGAAATTATAATCCAATAGTTTCTAGAGAGTGAAATTGATGTAGTTTTTTGTTGGTTTAGAAAATGGAACCCAGTAGGCGTCGTCGAAACAAACCTAAAGAAGCTGCGGAGAATGTGGCTGAACCTGAACCACATGTGAAGCAAGAGCTGGTTCAGAATATTTTCCAAGACTTTCAAGATGTGGATATGGGGAACCGGAGGAATGAGCCACGACATGTTGATCATACCATCCAGTTCATGAAGAAGAATCCAACGAACATTAGGGGTGATGCTGAATCCGAGAAGGCGGAGGTGTGTCTAATTAGGATGAATCGTATATTCAATATCATCGACACATTGGTGGAGCTGAAAGTAAAGCTGGAGATGTACATGATCGAGGATCTTGCACATCAGTAGTGGGATTCAGCGGTGCATGCTAAATTGGATGAAGGCCTTTCATAGGAGGATTTTGAAGAATTGTTTAATAGAATAATCTATCCTCACACGTTCAAGATCTATAAAATGACAGACTTCTTTAGCTTGAAACAGTAGAGCCTCTATGTCACTGAGTATGTGGATATGTTCATGAATTTAGTCCATTTTGCACCAAAGGTTTCATCAAGTGTTTCATTAAAAGCACACATCTTCGAATCATGGCTAATGCAGGAGATTCTATCGAAGATTGCGGTGCTCTGTAATATGGATTATATAGTGATGGTGAACAGAGAAACAATTGATGAACTTGATATCTCAGGATCGATAGGAGGAGGCATAATGATACCCATGAGAATGGGTGGGAACTCCTATTATGGGAACAAGAGGAAGAGGGACACCTACATCCAGGGTGGGAGTGTGAATCAGAACTAGACGGCGGGATCAGTCAACCTTCCTCCATGACCCCAGAGCAAAGTAGGTTGCCTTCAATGTGGTTAGACTGATCAAATGAAATGAGAATATACAGCACCACATAGAACATTCAAGAATTGCAACAAGATGGGTCATCTTCAGCAATATTATCGCAGTGCTCCACGGTGGGGTGTTTGGGACACTTCCCAGCAGTCGCAAACATCATATGCTTCAACAGGATGAGGACAACAGAATCAGTCTCGTCAACATAACAGAGCTATCCATGGTGATTCTCGAAATACCATGACCCCTCAGTGAGGGTAATCTCAATAAGGCAATGAGGAGAACAGGGCAGTGATGAAGCAATTGTATGGAGCTGAGTAGAATATGGTCGATAATTAGGTTAGAACATCTACGGTGAGAGGTACGATTCTATTGAATTCTACCATCAAGAAAGTTTTGTTCGATACTGGTGCACTGCATTCCTTTCTTTCATCTTGTATTTTTGATTTTCTATGATTAAAACTGGAAATGATGCCTTTTGTCTTGAAACTACAAACTCTTCTTTGTGAAAAAGAATGTCAAGACTTCGTTTGGAGAGCATGTGCTATAACGATTGATGGAGCTGAGAAGAAATGGGATTTCACTGTGTTGGAGATGGTTGTTTATGATATAATCCTGGGTATTGATTGGTTGACAAGGTTTAAGGCTCACATTGACTATTATAGGAGAATGGTTAGTTTCACGACTAAGGACGACATCGACCATCTCTTTAGAGAAGAGAGAATGGTAATGAAATGTGCAAAGGGCTTGTTGTCACCAATGATAGAAACGATCTCTTACTAATTGGTAGTGTTGACTTTGGCATCATTGGAAGAGAGTGAAGAAAATATTCTTCCAGCTATGGTGGATTGATTTCCTGATGTTTTCCCTAAAAACTACTCAGGATTACAACCTGTAAGAGAAGTGGAGTTTACGATTGATCTCCTTCCGAAGACCAGTTCTATCTCACTTCCATCTTATAGGATGTCACCGACGAAGTTAATGGACATTAATGTGCGGTTCGAAGAACTGGAAGGCAAAGGTTTTATTCGTCCAAGAATCTCTCCATGGGCAACACCAGTTTTTTTGTATTGAAAGAAGATGGATCTTTGAGGCTATGTGTGGATTATCGTAAACATAAACAAGTTATGATAAATAAAAGATATCCATTTCCACGCCTTAATGACCTGTTTGATCAATTAAGGGGAGCTCAGTGGTTCTCCAAGATTGACATGCGATCAGGATATCACTAATTGTGAGTTCGGAAGGAGGATATTCCAATGAATGCTTTCAGAAGAAGATATGGACACTGCGAATATGTAGTCATTCCTTTTGGTCTAACGAATACACCATTGGTCTTCATGTATTTGATGTATCAGATATTTCAAAAATATCTGGATTCTTTTGTTGTGGTGTTTTTGGATGATATATTGGTGTATTCAAGAACAAGGTTTGAGCATGATCCACATTTAGTGATAGTGTTGGAAATCATGAGAGACAATCAGTTGAATGCCATATTATCAAAGTGTGATTTTTTGATACAAGAGGTACGCCTTCTAGGCCATGTTGTTTCTGAGAAAGGTGTTTTATTGGATCCAAAAAAGATATAAGGTGTTCTTTCTTGGCAATCACTGAATAATGTATTTGAAATAAGAAGTTTTCATGGTCTATATGGTTATTACCAATGCTTTTTCTTTGACTTCTCACGACTAGCATCGCCTATGACAGCATTGAAAAAGAAGAACAGTTCATTTCAATGGACTGAGGAATGTGAGAGATCTTTTCATGAGTTAAAAGTTCGCCTTACATCAGAACCAATATTAATCTTTCCAAAATTAGGGAAAGGATACGTGGTGTATTGTGATGCTTCGGGAACAGTTTTTGTGTTGTGTTCTCATTCCATGATATCATGTGGTTGCTTATGGCTCAAGGCAATTTAGGGTGCATGAGAAAAATTACCCAACACATGATTTGGAGTTGGCTACAGTCATCCATGCCTTGAAAACATGGAGACATTATCTCTTTGGTGAAAAATTTACTGTGTTTACGGATCACAAAAGATTGAATCACATTTCCTCAAAGTGAGATTTGAATATGAGGCAGAGGATATGGATGGAGTATCTTTCAATGTTCAACTTAGACATTATGTATACACCGGGTAAGGGAAATTCGGTGGCCGATTCATTAACCAAAAAGTCGTATGCTCAGTTGGCGAAGGAAGCTTCTAATGAATGGCAGTTGATGTCAGTCTTAGTCGACATGCATGTGGAATGTAAAGACTGAGGTGATATTGTGGTTTTCTTTTCAGCTAAGATTTTTCTTGATCTAGTAAAAGTGGTCAAATAGGAACAAACATCTGATGCGGAATGTCTGTTATTGAGTTCAAAACTCAATGGTGGGGAGACCATTGATGGCTGAAAACTGGAAGTGGGTTATGTTTTATGTTTCAGAGATCATATGGTTGTACCCATGGTTTGTCAAGAACAACTTTTTTATGCTTACCACCATTCAATAGGGGTGGTACATCGTGGTACACATAAGATGTATAAGGCACTAAAGCTGCAGTTTTGGTGGAGCGGCATGAAAATGAAGGTGGCAGAGTTCGTCTCACGATGCTTAACCTGTCAACAGTTTAAAGTAGAACATCAGAGACCATCTGGTATGTTACAGTCTATACATATCCCAGTGTGGAAATGGGAGCAGATAGAAATGGATTTTGTTACAGGTCTTCCAAGAACGGTCCGGAAACACGATTCCATTTGGGTGATATTGGATCGTTTAACTAAGTCAACCCATTTCATCCCAATTTGTGAAACCCATACAGTGGAAGATATTTCAAAAATATAAATCTGAGAAGTGGTAAAGAGTCATGTTGTACCAATGTCTATAGTCTCAAATAGAGATCTGAGGATCACATCTCATTTCTGGAAATCCCTACAACAAGCCCTGGGACTCAGTTGATTATGAGTACGGTGTATTATCCCCAGACGGATGGACAATATGAAAGGATGATACAGACTTTGGAAGACATGTTACAGGCTTGTATAATGGATTTTGGTGGCTCATGGGAGGAGCATATACCCTCAGTGGAGTTCTCATACAATAACAGTTATCAGGCCTCAATACACATGGCTCCGTTTGAAGCATTGTATGGTGGTCCTTGTTGTTCTCAACTATGCTAGGTGGAAACTGGTGAAACATCACTAGTCGGGCCGAGCCTTGTCCAAGACACAATAGAGAAGATTCATTTGATTAGAAAAATGATGGATACAGCTCATAGTCATCAAAAATCTTATGCAGATCACCGTTAAAGACCGTTGTCATCTGAAGTGGGTGATCATGTCTTTTTTATAATCTCTCCAAGGATTGGACATCATCATTTTGGGAATCAGGGCAAACTATCTCCTCGATATATAAAACCTTTTCAGATACTGGAATGAGTTGGAGAGGTGGCATATCGGTTTGAATTAACACCATGGTTCAGTTCCATGAACAATGTGTTCCATGTATCTCAGTTGAAGATGTATCTTCCTGATCCTGACCATGTGATCAGATGGGATCAGGTTGACTTCGAGGAAGATTCTTTGTTGGTGCATGTCCCGGTACGGATTGTGGATTGGTAGGAGAAAGTCTTGAATAGAAAAAGGATAAGTCTAGTATAGGTTTTGTGCAAACATGGTTAGATTCAGGAAGAGACTTGGGAACACGAGAAAGAAATGAGAGAGTAGTGGCTGGAACTATTTCAGGCAGGCATTGGTTTTCAACTTTCTAGGGACGAAAAGGCCAATGGTAGGGAGAATGTAGTACCCCCAGTTTCTGGTAAATAACCATAGTTTTATGATTTTTAAGTACATGAAGCATATGAGGAATGGTTTGGGAATGTTTGGAGACTTTTAAGGTGTCAAAGGGAAAAAGGGTGGTGACGCATGGGTTATGCACAGTTTTCCAATCCATGTAGAAGCCGTGTAGGTGGGGTCACCTTGGACAGAGGATATTGCACGGTGTGCGCACGGTTTGGGAAAATTGTGTGAGGAGGCTGTGGGAAGCACCCCCTTCCAAGCAGTGACTACCGCACGGTTTAACTATCAGTGCAGACTATCCATGCGCGAAGTCAACATAGATCATATTTTTAATGATATAATCTGTTTTATGTTTTAACCCACTCATTTTTGCTCTTAGACATCCCTAACTCGGGGTTTCTCTCTTGGAAGGTGGTATAAGACTTACCAGCCGTTTTGGAAGCGATCTAGAGGGTTTCCTTGGCGTTTAGAGGCCGGTTGATCAAGGTAAGTCTTGTTTCCTTCAGTTTCCTTAGATCTCATTCTTCCCTCTTGATGGATCCTTAGATCTACACCCAAGGTGGGTATATCTAAGGTAGTGGATGACTTTTAATTCAAGTTTTGGTCTTTTTGGTGATGGGGGAAGGAATCTAAGGATGTTTTGTGGTGTTTCGACCCAGTTTATGGTTGGTTTCACCTTTTTGGTTGAGGTATGTGGCTTCACTCTCGACTCCTCTTGTAAGAATTGGTTGGCTTAGTTTCGAATTGTTTATTTTAATTGAATTGATTGTGAAAATCATGGAATAAATCTTCTTCAGTGATGATTTATGGTTTTGATGAAATTTCAAAATCTTTGTGAATTGTGTGAAAAGTGGATTGGATATTTGAATTTAAAATGTTGATTTTAAATTATTAAATTTCTGAAATTCTAAATGGTTTGATGAGAAATGGGTTTTCAATAAAAAGGTGTTTTATTGAAATGGTTATGATGGATATGGTTTTCAATAAATGGGCAGCTTTATTGAAATGGTTCGAATTGTTTGAACACGCATGGTTTGGATAGAAAATGGTTTTCAATAAAATGTGTTTTATTGAAAGGATGGATTGAAATGATTGTTATAAATGTGTAGTGTGTGTTCATATTACATTGTACGAGGCTTGGTCGGAATATGACCTTGTACTTGGTGCCAAACATTTATTAGCACGTGGTAACTATATTATGAGGCTTGGTTGAAATATGACCTTGTGCTCGGTGCTAAATGTGTAATGGAACATGGGAAGTAATTACCTTGTGATGGCTTGGTAGATCAATGAGAAACCGCTCATGAGTATGGAATTGTTATAACGATTCATGAATGGTTGATTTCACATGTTTGTGAAATGGTTGGGAATGCCAAAGCAAGATGGTTGGGAAACAGTTTTGAAATTTGTTTAGTTATTTTTCTAGACAAATAATGTGTTGGAAAATATATTTTAAATTTCACATTGATGCTTTTGAGCACGGATGGTTTTGGAAAACTTGTTTATATTTAGTTATAAACTACTTTAGTGAAAAAAAATTATATAAACTATTTTTATATAAATGTGGCTAACTCATATATCCTAGTGGCGTGAGTAGGGAAGTCATTGGGGAAAACCTACTGAGTTTTATACTCACCCCTGCTTTGGAACTTTGGTGCTTTTATAGATGTTGTATTCCAAGACACAGGTAATGGTATAGCATCTCGTTGATAGTTGATTGTGGTGATGCTTGTGAGATGGTATAGAGCATTGAGCTTGTGGACCACTGAGTCGTGGTGTCTTTTGGGAGTCTTGTGTTGTTCTCTTTTTGTTGTGTACTTTGAGGTTTGGTAGGACTTCCACTGTTGTGTAATTTGATCTAGTTTATTATATATAATTTGTTTGTTGTCCTATATTTGTTCATGCATAATACTGTGAATGGTTAATGGATGGGTTATTTCTTTAAGGGTAAATCATCCCCCACCTGTATTTGAAACCCTTGGGCATTTTTTTCTAGCCTTTGGTGTCTTCAGGATGTCGCTTAAGGCCTACTAATGACTATTTGCACTCTCAAGCCAATGAGAATTGGTGGGTCATTACATATACCATCTTATTTAAATAGTTATAACTATAAAATGATGTTTCATATAAATTCATTGTTGTGTGTAACGCAAGCCACATTGGTGTTTCTTGAAGCAATCATAAGTTGGTGTTGTATATAAAATAACCCCAACATATTAATTTTATATAACAATATATATATATATATATATTCAATGTTTTGTTGTGTAAAAATAACAAAAAATTTAAATTAATTCATAGAAGTAATAATTCACAAAATCCAAGGGTGTTACATTTTTTCCCACATAATATGAATTTCACCCTCAAAATTCATTAGGTTGTTAATGGTTTAAATATATAAATTTCCATTAGTTAAAACCAAATTGGTAAAAATAAATACTAAATATTTATTTTAAAATGGAAATTTAGAAACATAATGGTTAACCAATGTAACAAATTATTCAGTTCACACATAGTAGAACATATGTGTCATGTGAGAACATTGACATTGAAGAGAAATACAACTACTATGTTTTGATGGAGATAGATTGAGAACATGGTAAGGAGAAAGTTGACAATCATAATTCCATAAATCCATAATGATCTAAGGGACCATTTGATTCATAAAAAATGAAGGTACTTGGATAAAAGTTTTGGTCTCAATATAATTTTTCCAGAAGACAAATAATTTTCAATAGAAGAAATACTTACATGATTTCTGGACAACACCACCCTTTCTTGTTCTTTGATAAATTTACACTTTATCTATTATTCCAAAAAAAATAAGTTAAATTTTTCATTCATAATGAATTAAGATATCACTATATTCATAAATAAAATGACAAGTTATTCTATATATATTTTTCAAAAAAAAATGTTAGCATAGGGAATCAAATATGCATAAATCCTCATATAGAAGGATAATACATAAATATATAAAACTACATTAGATGTTTATTATAAATCATTCCATAGTAAATGTACATTATAACTCTTCTGTAAGATAAATTTATGAATAATTTTTTCTTAAAAGTAGTTTCACATTGACTTCCTATATATCATTATGTATCTCTTGTTTACCACATACCAAAAATTCAAATATCATTTTCATGTATTCTATTAAATTGTGGTCACTAAAAAAATTACCATATATCCTTATTGAAAATATTAATGTTTCTTTATTCCAGATATTATTTTAAATAATTATTTAATAAATTTTTTTTGGAATCATCATCCATGATAGCTTAACCATGTTGTCAACAAATCAATAAATGAAAAGTATCATAAAATTTAATTGTATCCCCTCCACATGTATTTCTAAAACATCCTTATATTACCATAAAAAATTAAGGTCAATATTTCCATTAATCAAGATGTCAAAATTCAATTAAATCATATATCTAATTCATTAGTAGCATTCAAAATAAAGTATAAAATCTCAAGTAAAAATTATAATCTAAACAATATTTATATATTTCTACATCCATATACTAAAAACATAAATAAGAGTAAATTAAAAACATATAATTCATCTTTATCCTTAATCCACAGTATGGATACCTCATCCTATTACTTAATACATTTTTCCATTAACATTTATTCTTTACTCTCATAATCATTATCAATATAACCATTACATGTACAACCTTTTTAATTCTCATTGGTATCCTTCCTCTTTGGACATTTATTTTCATAATGACAATTAATTACACACATAATGAATTAAGATTTTTATATTTTATTACAGAGGAAAATATTCTAATCAATTCCATTAACCAAAACCTTTTTCCTTTTCTGATATATGCTTTGTGTCCTTATTTTACACAGCAAAAACATTTTCTTGTTCCTCTATGTCATTAACATTGGAAATTCTTAATATAATTTCTACACAATGGAAACCAAAACTTATTTATTTTATAGACCCCATTATCGAAACTCTTAGTGAAATCATTTCTTCTCTTCTTGGGTGATTCATAGAGTTGGTTAAGGTACATGTTGTTAATAATTTTTTGTGAAAAATTGTTATTCATGATCCAAACATCATTCACTCTAGTGACCATCCCTCATGACTTCTCATCAAAAAAATTTCCATCACATTAAAAATTAATCCAATTACATCTTATTCCCACCATTGAAAAAAACCCAGAATGTATAATGTGAGAAAAAATTATCTCGGTGAAAAAAATCAATATGATGAATTATAACTTATATAATGTCGAAATTTTGAAACCTTACTCAATTTATTAAACCATAGTTTTATCCTAGTTTATTCATAGGTATTATATATTTAAATCCACTATTATGGTTCATGATGAGTATTTTAATTCTTTGGGTATACTCCTGAGAGTATCAAACCTTATGTATAGCAAGGAATTCTATCGTGTACCAGTTTATGATCGAGTCAAGCCTGATGCACCTTGTTGGAATTATTATTCCACAAAATTTTTTTACCAGATCCACATCAAAATTTCCTATATACATTGGTATATATATCTAGGAATCCACTCTTTCTACCCTTTAACAAAAATCTAGTACATTTTCCTACACTTATCCTTATTCTTAGACTTATCCTTAGACATATTGTTAGGGTTCTCACTAAGGTATTATCAACCTAGTTCCCAACGGTTCGGATACCAACTATAATAGACCAAGATTTACATACCTAGATATTACATCGCTTTTTCCGAATACATAATACATCACACAAAATACACCCAAAGATCATATTAGACTAGTTCCATTGGAAACAAGAAAACATTAACACTGGTAGATTAGTGATCTACATTATCTGCCACTAGGTTCTTCTCGACTAGAACCCTTATTAGTAACATCAAACATAATATATATCTTTCTATCCTAGGGGAAATGACACATAAAAAGGGTGAAGTAAGATGATCAATATGTGTAGACAAGGGATATATATAAATATATAAGGATATTCTTTTGTATAAGTGTATAAGAACATGATCATAAAAATATAAGATCATATCATTCATGTAAAAGATCATAAAATGATTCATTGCATAAATATTAGTAGTTTGTAATACATGAATCAAAAAGAAATAAATAACATAATCTATGAAGGAATAACATGTGAACAAAACATGGAATTGTGAAGTAAAACTAATTATATAAAATTACTTTCATTATATTTGAAACATCACTTCCAAGGACATATTATTACTGTGGGTTCACATCAAATACCATCTTTGTAGCCATAGTTGAATCCCATAACCATCTTAGTAGTCAAGGATTACTCCCAAGACCACCTTATTAGACAAGGTCCTCTAAATCTATCTCATGATATATAAACCATTACCCAATGTATTGTTGGGAGATATATTTCTTGAAAAGCTCATAATAATATTACACATATGTGAATCTTAAGAAAATAAATCATTTCTCATGTCAAAACCCACGTAATTAAATAGGATTCATAAACATCATCCAATCATAAAATAACATAGTGAAAAGAAATGTGGTTCATAAACATAATTCCATCATAAAGATAAACGATTCGTTAAAATAATAATGATTGAAAAAATGAATAATATACCTATTAAAACTTATATGACATCAATCAAAGTTATTTTAGATGAAATATAACTTTAAAATATTTCTTGGAAACAATTATTTATGAAAATTTCCTTTCGCTTTTGAAAACATTTTCATTACTTGAAATACCACACAATATTAAAAGAAAACAATATCATGAAATATAAACTTTTAACGTTTCATGTTAATATTCAATGAAACATGGATTCATGATTTTTAAAATATCTGTTGATGTCGTATATGATTTAAAAACATTATTATCATACCTTTTCAAATAAATAAAAAAAGTACCTCAATCAAAAAAAGATAAAATTGTTCTTTAAAAACGATATATAAAATTTCATATACAGGTAAAAATAAATTTAAACAATTTTATATAAATATTTTAAAAAATTAAATAATTTTCTAATTAAAAAGTACCTTAAAGTTGAATATTTCCTAGTTGATACTTACGTATAACAATCCTAATATTAATGAGATTTTGGAATTAACCCTTACAACATTATAATCACCGGAATCATTTTATCCATTAAATTAAGGAAATTAGATGTATATGAAAATACCATAATATTATTTTTAATAATCATAAACTACATTCATATAATTTATATACACCATGTAGAAGAAAAAATGTTAATGAGGCATCTATCTCACAAAAGTAAATGTGAGACAAAAATCCCTTACTACTAGAGTAAATTTGAATCATGATCCCCATGAAAGAATAACATAAATTAATTATTCTAATATCATAAAATAAATAAAAATAATTATATAAAATGGAATATGTCATTATATACACCACACCAATGAAGTTACTGGTGAATATAGAGTGTATCTAACAAAATTAAAAAGTGAGATGAAATTCACTTTCCTTAGGTAGGATGCCCTCCATAAATTTCTAAAACATCAGTATAGTGGTTTTAAAAAAATTATTTACTTCTAATAGATTAATTATAATATTTATTATATCAAATATGATTAATTTATGACTTTATGTTACCCATTTATTATCAATTCCACGTTGAAGAAAATTTTGGGATAATAACAGCTTTGTTTATCATTAGTTTTTTTAGCATGTTATTCATGATCATATTATTTATATAATGATTAAATTACATCCAAAATATATAAAATTATTTTTATATCAAATATATTTAGTATATAAAAATATATAATAGATATATATATATATATGTGAAATGGAATACATCATTCATGGAGAAGTTAAGTCATATGTATGCATGAACGTTGTTTAAAGTTTTTATCATACTAAATGGAAGAAGAAAAATGACTTATTTATATATATATTATTCCATTATTATTATTATGTCATATTTTTATTATTTACCATTATATTAATTTTTTTATTCATTCTAGAAATGGTTAATGTGGATGAATAGTCTCATCACATCTTGGAGATGGTAGGTCGTACATATGCCTGAGTGATGATATCATTTCTATAATGGTTAAAGGGTGATGAATTAAATGGGGATTAATTATAAAAAAATGTAATATAATGTTTTTCATTAATTTAACATATATCATACATTATACTCATCCATGTAATTTGCATATTATAAACATATTAAACCATGATATAGAGACAGTACGTCGTACATACGTGCACGTGGTTCTTTCTGTTTACATAAGATAAATGAAAATTGGAATATTGTTCTTGAATAATAATAATAAAATCTAATAATATAGATGATAATAAATTTATTAATTTATAGTGGAATCAACACATGAAGAGGATGTAGATGGTGAATAAATTTTTGGAAGATTCGGTAAGGATTTTACCTCTTCTTCGATAATCTCCCTCTAGATCTCTTATTAGGGAAACAATAGATGAACTTTTCAGAAGACCAGAACCTCAAAATATTAGATGTGAAGATGATAAGGGAAATTTTCAAGGGAGGGACAATAGTTAATGATCAATGTTATGTGAATAACTGAGGGAGAAGGTTCTTATTTTCAATTGAGGTGAGGGGCACTTAAGGAAACAATTAAAATATTAAATTATTGTAAATTTATATTTGGTTTAAAACATATTCCATGTGAGTTATTTATAAGATAATAAGATTATGGTTATAAATCCTCTCAATTAATAATTTTTAGACATGTTATGGTCATAACCATAACCTTATCATTTTTTCATAACGCTTTGTTAAATAGTTTATCTTTTACCATGAAAACATGGATTTTTACACTTTAGGGTAAATATAGTTACTATAAAATTAAAATAGAACCCCAATCGGATCATTGATGAAAATTTTAATCTAATTATAGTATTTTGGCTTAATTATATACTTATGATTTATAAATCATATATTAAAAAATAATTTATTTTAATGTATTATTTTTGTGAATTTTGATAGCATTCGTTATTTGTATTTACAAATATTATATTAAGATGATATCTTCGAATGGAAACTTCTAATGTATCACTAATACTGAATGGATATATATAAAAATATTGTATGTTATTAATTATGTTAAAATATTTTTATTATAATATTATTAATATCATTAATTTGATATTTCTATTAATTTAAAAAATATTGCATCTCTATTAATGAAAGTGCTTAATTAAATTATTAATTATATTAAAATAAAAAAATATATAATTAAGAAGATAATTTTATTAGTTTTCAAATGAATATTTATGGTCCAATTTATATTACGTATAGACCTATACAAAAAATGGTTTATTCATTAAAATTATCATTATTACTTCTTTAAATTATAATTAAATAATATAAAATAATTATCTTATTCTGACCCAACTGGCATAAATATGAAAAAATCTCATCATAAGGAAGATTTTGGTCAAAACCAAATCATCATATGAAATTATGATAATTATTAGCGTAATTTTAAAATAGTATCATATTATTTTTTACTTTAATTATCGAATTTACACTTAACTATGGAAAATAAAACATTTTATAAAGTTATTTTTCATAATATCTAAAATGGGTTATCCTAGTTATAATATAAATATCATATTAATTACAAGAATATATTTCAATTTTTCAAAATACAATTCTAAAAAGAATCCAAATTAAGTTTAACGCTAATATTACAGACATCGATAAAGGTGGGTAAGAAGAATGCTCGAGAGTTCAATAATTTTTTATATCTAATTTCAATTTGAAAATGATTTCAAAGAATTTAATTTTAATTATTTATGTATAATTGATCTATATTAACTTTAAAAATTAATATAATATATAATAATAATTTAACATAAAGGGTTTTTTTAACCACAATTCCAACAAATTAATCATTCATCAAAAAATTGGAACTTCTGAGAATAATAAAAATAATTCAAAATAATGTTATTTTTTCATTGAAAATTCTATTTTTTTATTTATCATATTTAATTTATAATCATTTATAGAATTAATTTTAATTTTTTTATATAAGGACATGGAAAGCATTTCATTTAAAAAGAATAGTGTTTTTAATCAAATAAATACATTACTATGAAATTCTGTTTTTCATTATCAATATTTTAAATTTATATAAAAACATAATAAATAATATTTTAAAATTATTTATTTCTATTCATATTACTATGTTTAGTGGGTGGGTAATAATTATCTTTATTAAATAACTACAAAAAATAAAATGATGATATTTGGAAACATGGTTTTTGGTGTAAAGAAAGCCAAGTTGGTGTTGGGTGTTGAAAAATAATAAATTGGTGTTTTGTAAAAAATAAATCAAATATAATGATTATATATAATAATTAAAATATATATTCATATTTTTTCTGAAGTGAAAATATCAAAAAGATTAAATTAATTCGGAAAAGTTATAATTCACAAAATCTTGGGGGTATAACACTATAATAAAGTGGAACCTATTCTACAGTGGAACACACTTTTAAATCCATAAATTAAATCATTAATCATTTATATGATCAAATTATTTTATCCATAAATAACAAATTTTATCCATGGTTTCATTTTCTCTCAATTTAAAAAAATAATCTAATTTATTCATTAAAATAATTATCTAGTAGAATGTTCTTGGATAATGCATTTCACAAAAAATATATCAAATATTGAATGAAATATATGTATCATTTAATGATTCTTAAATAGAGTCTAATTACACATACAAAAATCTGAAATAACTCATATATTGATTCTAATAACTCATTTGTAGAGCTCAACAATTCTAACTCATATCTAAGTTACATGTATGTAGTCTATGATGACTAATATTCTCTCAATTCCATTTATAATTTTTACTACATCAGAGTATAAAACAATTACATTGATATATATGAATCATAAAATGAATGATCCAATGACTCATATATGGGTGTCGTGTTCCGTAAATGATTTCAATGTTGAGGTCCATACATCATAAAAAGTCTTTTGATTTGTCAATTTCTCTATATTGAGTCACATAATGACATGTATTCACACATAAGATTATGAATAATGTTAATAATTTTAATCTCATCCATTAATTCTATTATTCACTTGATTGAAACCATATCTCCCTAAATTCATTTCTACACCCTCAAAATCAATGAAAATAAACATTAAATCTCATTCATATGATTTTCCTTCAATGGATGAATCTTCATAACTTTATATAGAAATTATATTTCTTAATAAATATTTTTAACCCCACATACAAGCTAGATTACTCTAACAACTATTAAATGTTAAATAAAACACAATAACATAATTAATACCCACACTTGAACCATGAATATAAACCTAAAATTATCAAATATAAAACATTATTAACAAATAATACAAAATCCTTCTCATGTGGGTTCAAAAATATCTTCTTTTAGAGTGGATTTCAATAGCATCCATAAATTACAGTGCTATATCGATATAAAAAACTACTCCCATAAATAAAATCCCCTGAAATGTAAAACATCATTTCAACACCTTATTGAAAATTAATGCAGCTAAAAGTGAATATAGTGGTACCAATAATATAACATTAGTGATACCTGAAACCACTAAAAATATGTATACGTGATGCATATATGGTTTATAAAAAATTTTATTTTCATAATAATATTTGATATCATTAAATAAAGATAACTTGAATCATACATTCAAAAAACAAACCTGAAACTAATTGTCTAAATCATTTTCTTACACTCAAATCAACATACAATTATATAGCTTAAAATAAAACTAAAAACATTCACACCTCATAGGGTGATTATATTTTTTAATGAAACATTTAAACATATTACTAGTTTCGAAAAAACAATAGTTAATATGGCTTAGTGGTGGGGTATGGGATTAATTAACATTTACACCCTTAGCTTCTCAAAATAATGAGTTGTGTATTTATTTTTATTAATGTCAATAATTTATTCCTTTATATAACAAATTCCATATATAAAAGTAAATTCGTCACATTCTATATTATGAAATATTACTTAATTTTAATATTCTTAATATTAGATTAATTCATCATAATTTTTGAAAAATTAATAGAACGTGTATTTTCATAACCTATAACCAAAGTATATTTAGCATCAATAGTCTTGTTTTGGAATTACGACATAATATACAACAATTGCTTATTAGGATGTGATGTACCCACTTAGTAATCCATGGAAATGATCATTTTACATGATTTTTATTTATTTGAATTCACTGAGACACGTCCTCCACTGATGAAATGTAATCCTATTGGTGTGGATTTTCTATCACCCCCAACACCTTCCCATGAAAACTTCACCAAAATAGTTATAATGTTTATCATTAAACTTATTGTACACCGACACATAATGAAGTACATTTTATATGTATATTAAAATAATATTTTCACCCAAAAAATGTGATTATTTTTATATTAGATGTATATATAATAATAAGGGTAGGAAAATATTCAGTTCCAAGGCTTGATATTATCATATTCACAAGACATCCAATTAAACATATAAATTATTTCTCATTAATTATTTTTCACCATTAACATTCTATAGTTTTAAACCCATCTAAATTGGGTTGGGAACTCCTCTATAGTCATTCATTCCTATTTTCTTCAAGAGGGAATAAAATATATTACTAGTGAGAGAAAATAAAATCACTTACCTGAGAAATATAAAAACACATTAAAAAATCATTTCTTCATGCATTGAAATTTAAAATGAAACATATAATTTTATAGATAATTCTTCCAATAATATTTATTTATTGTTTTAAAAAATAGTATCATCAAAATAAATAAATAAAAAGCAGTGTTGCATTGGTGTTACTGAAATTATGTTTTTCAACATGAGAGTCAATGAATTTCATTCTCTTTGGATATTTATTGTGCTTGAAATACAATGATCATAGAAGTATCTTATATATATATATATCCTTCCTAAGTTTATACACATTTTTTCATGTAGGTATAACATAGAAACCACAGGTTGTTCCATGAACACTTATTCATAAATTTCAAAATTATAAAGTGTGAACTAACATTAATATGAAACTCTTTAATACATATTTGAGCTATGTAAAAAATTAACTTTATTGATTATTGTTAGTCCACTAAAGTGTCAGTTTCATCAATGTAGACCACATCAATTTTTTAATACCCCATCATAAAAACCAGACCTTATTTCAAGATGTCTGACCTTCCTTATAAAACTAATTACTAAAAACACACTTTTTTCAAATAAATTTATATTTTTTCATTCTTTTTCGTTTTTTGATATTTATTAATGGAATAAACCCAGTCCTTGTTGTAAAATTTTCATTTAACTATTTATGGTATAATTTTTTGGAAAAAACTATTATAAATGGTTTAAATAGTCTCTCATATAGATTAAAATAATTTATTTTGGTCACCAATAATGTTTTCAAGCTCTATAAGAATCATTAACCTATTAATTAATTATTTATAATTATGTATATCCCCATAAACAATATAATATGTATGATCTTATTCATCATAATTAATTTCTATACTTTTAGATGTTTCTCAAAAACATTTAAGACTCACAACGTCATCCCCATAATTTATATTAATATAATTCCTATATATTTAATTATTTATATTGTCCATGATATCATCACTATGAATATTTCTTTTGGAATTATTTTTGTAACACCTATACAAACACATCTTTAGTGTACTGCAAAGGAAGATTCATTCTTGATCTTTTTATTCAAAATTTCCACCCTTTTTATTTATTCTTGATTAATAATGGATTAAAAAATGCCCAAAAATATTTAATTAGAATTTATATTTATTTATAAATCATAGGAGTTTAATATTAGATTTACCTCAAAATACATCTTTTTTAAATAATTCTAGTTGTTTTTATTGTATATAACTAGTAAAATCAAAAGATTTCATCCTAAACCAACATAGTCTTATCCATATCAAGAAGAATTTACTTCATAATTTTGGCCATTATAATTTTTTGAGGATAACAAGGATCAATAAATTCACATTTGATTATGTTACCATCTATATATTCACAAATTTATTTTTTTCTTACTCAGAATTGTTATCTAGTCTCAATATAATGAGAGATAAACCTATTTGGTTTTCGTCAATTATTTTAAATATTTAGAATATTTATATGGAAATTGGTTTATTTGAAATGAAAATTAATAATTTCATTATTTATATTTCATATATGATGGTGGAAAATTTTCTTTATATACTTGTTTATTTGATTTTTATTATTCAACACTCATACGATGATTAAAATCTATAGGTTTTATTGTTTTAATTTAGTCTTATTTTTTAGATGTGATAACCATATTATCTATTTTAGTAGTTTTATAAACATTTTTATAATATAGTTTTAGAGTATAAATATTCCAAACATCTAATTATATGATAACATTTATTATATTTTTTTTTGAAATGATCGATTTTTTTTTTGTGAAATAACAAATTTCCATCTTATTGACATAGATAAAAAATTTCATACATCCACCCAATGATTTAAATTTCTCAGTGGTATCATCACATTTTTTACAACAACCATATCTTTAAATATATTGATTACACATTAATTTTTCTTGATGATAAATTCATTTATAGCATCACTGAACTGTGAACCACTTAGAAAATTATGTTTCACTCCATCTATAAAACAAATATGTCTGATCTAATTTGATTTTATGACTATTTACATTCCCAAATCCATATGACTTTATAGAGATCTCATATTTGACTATAAGAAATACTCATATTTTTCAATATTTATCTTATTTATATAATATCATTTAATGCTTAATGTACGCTTATTTTCCATGACCAGTGGCTTTTTATATTTTCAATATTTTAATAAATCATAAAATATATTATATTGTTAACTTAAATTAATTTTATATGGATAATTTCTATGTTATTTACAAATATTAAAGTACAATAAAATAATATAAACACATATTTATGATATTTTCCCTTATATATCACACCATCTACAATCCTTATGGAAGTATAAAAAACTATTTTTTATTTTAATCCTTTTATTATGGTTTTCATGTTTCTTTAGTGTTCTCAACTATAAGTATTATATCCCCATCTATTTTTATCCCTTATTAATCTATTTAAAAATATATTTTTATAATTTTTGGAAAAATAATTGAAAAAATGACTCTAGAACACGTATTACACCTAAAATCACCTTTTTATGATAAATATTATCATACTGAATAAGTCATAGTTATATTGTATTATAATTCTTCAAATGATTATTTCCCATAGATACCTTTTTAGGACACATTCATGAATATTGGAAAATGTAATAAACCCATTTCATAAATTTTTTCCTTTCCATAATTGATGAGATTTAGTATTTTCATTAAAAAACAAACTGATGAATTTTCAAATTTAGTATTTTACCCTAAGATAGATATAGTTTTTTTAAATAAAAAGTCAGTAGGCTATCTCATTTGATGTCTTATAACTTATTTAGAGTAACTTTTTAAAATATTATTCTTATAAAATTCATCTTTTTCATTAATATATTTATACTATTAAAATCTATTTTCTCTTTCTACTTCCAAATTTCAGTAACCTTATTTCAAATTTCATCTAATTATCCATCCATAAAGATAGTGGTTGATTTAACATATTCAATCTATTTTCATTTCACTATAATATAATGATTAACTTATTCATTTTTAAGGACCTTTCTAACATTTCAACTCATATAGTTGACTTCGTCTCTCTAAATTTCCTTTTAGTATAGTGTTGTCTTTTCGGATCATTCTAATTTCTTTCAAACACATTTTAATTTCCATACACATTTTGTATTATTTTTATTTTTATATTTTTTAAATAAGAAACTCCCTGTTTGTTTTTTATTTTTTATATAATTATTGAACAAATTCTTCCTCTTATTTCATGATAATTGTTTGAGAAGTGTAATGACCACAACCTGAGTATCCCAAAGCCTATGCCTTACTTTACTACATAAGAAAATATTCAATATTAAAATACCAAAGGAAATTTTAGTTTATCTATTTTGGGAAACTATATAGATACATGATTCCCATTTTACTTTGGTATAATGAACATCAATCTTCATGCATAAAAAATATAGTAAACATCATCCATCATAACTCATTCAAATATCTCTTATTCATAACATTGAGACTAGAAAAAAATATTGGTGATATGATATTTTCATTTAGGGTTATCTATTGTGGAATATATCATTAATTAATAATGAATTATCAATATGTCATGTTAATTAACTAAACACGCATTCCCTTTAAATATCATGATAAGGAATAATCAATATGTTGTGGTAAAGAACTAGACACACATTCCATTTAATCAACATGATAAGAATAAATTCAACCATATATTTTATCATAGTGAAAACCATGTGGATAATAATAAATGAAATACTAATGCATGAGATGATTATTTATTGGTTAGATGTTTCAAATGAACATGGAACCCTTACTGCCATGATTCTTTCTCAAGATAGATTAAAAGTATTGAGTAAATTCTAATCTTATTAAGCCAATTGATTCATCACACTGGACTACCATACATTAAGGGGATATCATTAATCATGCCCCAACCATGCCTTTATGTCCAAATAATTCTTCAAATATTAAATAATAGTTTAAATAATTCTACTTACCATCAAATATATATATTGAGAAATCAATATGGTTTTATTAACATCGGCCCAATTAATCAAATAATAATAAAAGTGAAAATAATATCTAAAAATAGTATATGGTCTGGAAATAAAAATTTACATTAGAAAATATTAAGTTTATTTAATATAAATGTAATGAATAACCAAAAAATATAATGAGTTATTGATTTTTTCAAGATAAAATTTGGAATCACAAATGAAAGTGAGATTTCATGTATAACTTTTACCACAAGGTATTTATCAAGTCAATCCAACATGGAAGAGGAGATTTAAATTGAAATATTAAATTACATGAATAATGAATTAACCCTGACTTTAATTTTCAATGTTTATTTATATGTACCGCATAAAAATAAATTAGTGCATGAGGAAAAATAAGTCCTAATGGAATGTAACTTGAGACTAAATACATTACCTCATGATTTCTTTTTAGTCATAAATGATTTAAACACCTATATATTGGTATTAAACATGTTACTAATTTTATTAGAAACACTATTTATATCAATATTAACATATATGATTATGTCATAATATATTATTTGATGTTAAGTAATAATATTTCATTATTTTCATCATTTATGGTAATAACTACTATGTTTTTCGAGTTAAATTTGGATTGTTCATTTTTTCATTTCATAATTATATCATAATTCAAAAATCCCTAATTTTTCAAACATGATGTTAATAAAATAAATATTTTCTATATATTTATTTAGAGTTATCTATAAAATTTAATTATTGGAAATGAATCCATTGTTCATGAAGATAATAAGTCGTATGTATTATTGAACTCTCCTCCCATATTCCTGTTATAAAAATGGAATAAAAAGTACGTTATGGATATTAATATTATAATTAGAGTATAAAATTTATTTTTTATATAGAAAATATCTTTATTATACACATATAATTCCATGATAAGTGATAATTAATCATTTCATATCATGAGGTGGTAGTCCAATGTACACACTAATAAATGAGGAATGGTGTTTAATTCAACATGTGGTCATCCAGCTCATGTGGTCATGATAGATCCTCATATGCTTCACTGATGCGGATGATCTAGCATAGGCCTAGTACAGATCATGTAAGTCCATTCAAGGATTTAATTTACATATCCTTTTCTGTTCATTTGATCTTTATATGAGATGAGACCTATGCACTTCTACAATTTGGCTTCTTCTCCTTGGTCTACCGCTTCCCATCTAGAACCGGGCTCTACAATGTTAAATTTTCAATTCTATCGATCACTTCTTGTGCGCTAATTGGCGCACCACTACACTAAAGCAACCAATCATGGCATGCATATGAATTGAAATGTAACTCTCCTAGCCAACAATAGAGGTGGTTTGGATAGTGACTGAGGTAGAATACAGGTATGTCCAACCCATTGTTTATTAATCTTGGAAAATGTTTTATTTCGTATGTTATAAGTAGGGCCACTGTCTTTCACATTGTCACAAAAGGGCACTGGATGTTTTTTTTGGTTGAACCTCCTGTTATGCCCGAAGGGCCTCTAGTACTGGTTGTGATCAATGAATCATGTATTGTCCATGTTACTGTTCTAGGTGGGAGTATGTAGAGGTTTGAGGAGGTCTCTGTTATAGGTCTCCCCTGTCCACGGACCTCTGCGGATGAGGTGCACCAGGGTGATCAGGAGCATGAGACACCAGTATCGTTGGGTGAGGAGCCGCACCATCTTTCCCTTCCCCCTATAGAGGCCTATCTTGTTTTGAGGAGGGGGTTCTTCTGTCTCGATGAAGAAAGCTACCCTTAATGAATTAGGGCCACGGGCTTCAGCAATTTTTGACTGGTTGACACATGATTTGGGTATTAATCCATTTTCAGGTGGATCTAGGATAAGAATGAGGGTCTGTGAAGTTTGGATATTGGAGAGTATCCCCCACCCAGATATTGATCCAGGCAGGCATCTAGACTCATCCAGTTCGCCAATGGTGCAGTTGTGCACTTGGAGGTCCCTACTCCATGTGCTGATGGGAATCTCCAAAGTGTGGATTGGGATGAATCATGCAATAAAATACAGTATATGGGCTGGGTTTTTTAATAGAATAGGGTTTAAAAGGATCTCGAGGATGTCTTACAGGAAAATTCATGCTAAGATGATACGATGATGTTTGGTGGAGTGGATACCCGCTCTCTTAATCTGTTTGAAGTTTTGGAAGGTGAAGAGAATCATGTTGTTGAGTAAAGGGGTTAAGCGGGGGCTTCAAATGTAGGAGTTAGTGATTCTGACTCGGATTCAACTACTGGGCTGACAGAAGTGGGACTTTTAGAGTAATATATCAGATTCCCTTCAAACAAAGGGAAAACACCAGCATTGACAGGGAACGGTTCACAAAACACTCTCAGAGGTTGGTAAGAAAAAAACTACTTTTTATTTCCAAGCCCACATGTCACTATATCCACAAAATAATGTAAAATATCTCATAAGTTTCCCAAATATGTGAAGATAAATTCAAAGGAGCATGAACCACCTGTAAGGGAACCATCTACCACTGACTTAGCGAATGTAGTAAATGAGAAAATAGCACCAAATATCCACCAAAGCGGGAAAGCATCGGTGGAATGTGATTAGTGGGAAACCACACTCGATTGAAAAAAAAATACTTCTTAAACAAGGTATTTGATGTCATCACTATGCATGTGATATTTTACAGGCTGGTAGGGAGGTAGTTTTAGGGAAACCTTTCTAAAGAGAAGGTTGTTTGGGCCAATAATCATATTGGAATTATGACACATGGATTCAATGGATAAAAGGTTAATGTAGAAGATCATTTCTAAACACGGTACACGATGGTTTAAAACTCTAGAAAACTCATCAACGATTATTAAGATGATAAGGATGATGGCCTCCAATGGACTATAATTAGAGCTAAAGTCTCTAAAAGGATGAAATTGCAATTCATAGATTTACTTATTTCATATCATGTTGATTTATTGTCTATAGGTGTATTGGATTGGTTACTCACTTTTCCATAAAATTATTTTTCTTAATAATAAAATATATTTGGAGGAAAAATAGATTGTAATAGAATAACGAAAGACATCAGTTTGAGAGGTTGAAGTCTTCTATGTACTTGAATGATGATGGTGTATCCAATTTTATCTAAGTGTGTGTGGTTGTATATAATACACTTAACAAAAAAATATTATTGTATTTTAGATAATTCATTTAATTTAATTTTTTGACATAATAATTATTGAAGGTGGTCGAGAAGGAAATAAAATATAAACATGTTTACAAAAACATGACCTCTTCTACATATATTCACCACAGTATTGCATTAATGCCTTACTAATGTTGATTTATTCCAATTATAAGACTCCTAGGATTATCAGAGGAATTTTTTAAGTGTTTATTTCTAGGTTTTTATGATCCAAATGGGTTAGAGGAGTGAATAAGTGATGGGGGTGAGTGCCACTTTATAACGGGGGATGAGTGGTATTGTTGTAAATAACAAAAATTAAACAATACGAGGAGGTCTCCCTTACCTCATTCTCATTGAATAATGAATCATTTAACATTAATTAGGGAATGTGTTCTAAATATTCTAATCCAATGCATTTTTGAAAAGATTAATTCCATTATTACTTCTTGTATAGTAATTTGAACCATTAAGTAAACTTATTTTACCCTAATCATTATAATTAATTTTTACAATATTCAGTAATTAATATGGTGAAAAATTAACTTGAACTTATTATGAAATATAAATTATTATTATTACTAAAAAATGTATACATTATTTTAATATACATCACATATTTGGATGAAATTAATTTAAAATTAATATCATAAATCGAATGAGAAATAATGATTTGAATGTGTAAATATTTGAATGTCAACTATGTTTTTATATTCAAATTAAATATAAAATTGATTATAATTACCTAAATTGTATTAATATATTTAATATTGACCTAATTTTTCTTTATAAGAAATTTAAAATACAATTTATCCATATAAATTACATATTCTGAATATTCGTTTTCAATGAAAAATTTGTATTTTACCGTATTCATCAAAAACATTATTCTTCCTTGAAAAAAATCATCCATAGTTAATTTTAAAATTATCATTTCAAAAATTATGTTTATTTGGTATAATTATATTTATTAAAGTGTCAATTTTTTGTTTTAAAATATGTGTGCAATTAAAAGGAAAAAAACTTGTCTTTAAAAACAATTTTTTTTATGAAAAATCGGATTTGTTCTTATCTTATTCCAATAAAAAATATTTTGTAAATTTCAAAAATATATTATTTATTATATATATAATTAATATAAATCAATAATATTAATTATTTTAATTTATTAAGATAAAAAAACATTTCTGAGCACAACAACAGTTTCCTATAAAAACCATCCCTTTATGTTCAATTAATTTTAATTTCCATTATAAGGCATTGATAACCAATGAATTAGTTTTATATTTGAGTTAAAAATATATTTTCATTAGTTAGATAATCCTATTCAAAACCTCCAATTTAATAACTAGTTGATAATTTTCAGTTTAAATAATAATACAAATAGAATTCTGTAAAAAATGATATTTCATTTAACATAAGCTATCAATGAAAATCATTGTTTCATTAATAATAAGCTAACATGGTGTTTCATGCATCACAAGCTATATAATATAAAAATTTATCATTAAAATTAAATATTTAATAAAATATCAGGATATTATATTCCCTTCTATTCTTGGTTTTGTATGTCGTAGATAGTATTGAATTCAATGTTCTTACTTTTGAATTTTGGGGTGCTACAATATGCCTAACATAAATAAATTGTATCCTCACAATTAAAACATGATCATGGAAATCCATGGTTTTATATTTGGAGGTAATAGTGATGAAAACACCATGGGTAATAAAATACCCTCAAAATAAGAGGGAAGGTGATGTACAAAATTCATTTGGATTATTCTAATAACATGGTTTCAAGATAAGAGAACCTGGGTTTTAAATGGAAACATGAACATTAATGATAATAATAACACCAAAATAATAACGAGGAGTGATAAATAACATGGATTTAAATATTTTAACGAACACATATCAAAAAACAATGGGTGTAAAAAAATCATTTATATCCTCCAAGATTATGGTAATAGGGAAGCATTATTAGTTTCAAGGATATTTTTTAAAGTTAATTATTATTAATGAGGGGATATACTGGCATAATTTTATTTCACTTAATAAGAATAATCTTATCCTTTTGTTATTCCTTGAACTATATTTTTTTCCTTCTTTTATTAACATAGGTGACATCATATAGTGAAGTAATAAATTAATATCTAAAAGCGAGTATAAAGATAAACTCAACCCATTTGATAAGTGGTCATATTTTCCAAAATATTGTTATCTAACATGTTATAAAGATTATTACTATGTTATTAAAGTTAACATATCATTAATCTTCAGTCAATTTTGAGTACCTATTTGATCATCACATACCAAACATATGAATACCTACCTCATTTCTTCTATTGAAACAAGGTAATTACATTTATAAATAAGAAATTAATATAATCATGACTTATTCCTAATTCGTTATGTAAAACATAGATTATTTGGTATATTCATTAAATACAAAAATGTAATAAATTATATCAATTATTGAATAAACCACATTATTGTAAAATAAATAATTAGTTCCAAATTATTGATAACTTGTCTAATTTAAAATGTCTAAATATATAGTTACATATTTCCAAATTCATATAAAAAATACTAGGAAAATATTTTAGGATATATTTCCATCAATCAAGTGTTTTATATTAATATAAAGAATCCATGGAATAATTTTTCTTGTTCATAAATACCATTCAACACATTATTTCACATACTAAAATAATAAGTACTTTAATAAAATCTATATATATTATAAAATTCTTATAATAAAAATGTAATCAATAAAATAATTTTACAATATAATCCATTGATCGAAATTCAAAAGAACAATAATCATTCCACATAAGTTGTGTTGGTAAAAAAATCATGATTTCTAGCATGTGTCTTCATCATAGGTATATTTCCTTGGTTCTTGGTGAAATTGTGTTATTAATGAAAAATATGTCTGCAATAGATACACTGGACATCATTAAATTATTTCTTCCCCTTTCATTATTTTTATAGGTGACCCTTTTCTCCACAAATATTATAATCTCTAAATACCTTCATGAATTCACTAGAGCGATTCCTTCCACAATGATATCATTTTGGAAAATCAATCTTCATATTCCTTCCTTTATTGATTATATTCTCTTCCAAATCCTTCTTATCTAGACTCCCATTATATATATAATACTTGAATAATTATTTCGATGTCTCAAAAACATAAGAAATTATTTCATCTTATGGCAAAAAAAATTTGATTAAAAAGATCCATATATGGTCTTTTTATAAGCATGTTATATAAATGGTCAATATATCACTATGTGTAGTTTTATTAATCAATAGAATAAATTGATAACATTGTAAAGGTATCTTCATAATCAACTGCACTCTATTCTTCATTTTTCATTTACCAAGGTAATTTTATCTTCGTCACTATTTTTTTCTCATGAGGTAAGTAGTTATCGAGAAATGTCACCTTACAATATTTTTTATCCATGGGTTCTATTTTTTATTCCAAAATAATATTTTAGGACAATGACAATAATTGATCAACATAACCATTTATACAATTCTAAACAATGGTAACCATTTCCTTTTGACCGTATCCAATGGCCTTAAATGTCTTTTCTGTATGAATAATCCATTTTTTAAACCCTAGTGGATATGAAGTTCCACTAAATGAAATTCGTCTATTTCATAACAGGATTCAGAATCAATTAATATTACTGTGGAATATGTTACTATATCCATGCAGGATTATTTCTCATGATATTATTATGCATTCTTAATGTATCAATAAATTTATATGTTCTAATACAAGCTATATATGATTTAATATAAGGGACACCTATTTAATTTCCATGAGTATTAATACCCTTATTCATTTTGTGTTCTATTTATACATTTTATTAGATAATATCATTATGTAAGATTACATTTAAAAATAATAAAATTAATGTCATAAGTCTAAATATTTATCTACAACTAGTCTCATAATCATAAACATGGCTCTTATTATATATATATATATATATAAAAGTCCATTATAATGGGTTTTCTAGAAATTTTGAAATATCCTATGATTATTTCGAATGAGTTTCAAACTAGGGGTTCAATGAGGAAAACTTTAGTATAAAATGTTTCCCTCCAGTCATACCTCATAATTCCTTTTTGGGGTTATAAACTATAGTTACATCAATTCCAAAACCACATAAACTTGTACTATCCAATCATGGAGGTATCACTTGGGAGAACCAAAAAATATAAAAATTACAATATATTTATAATATTCATCTACACATAACATCGTATTTTATCTTAGGGTTGTGTTCTTTTTTTAGAATTTTTTTAAACTAGTTTCCTAGGATTATACTAATAATAAAACTGATACCAACTATAATAACCCTTATCTTTGTATCTTAGATATGGTACGTGATATTATTACATTATATAATAAATATGATTTCAACCAAAAAGGGTCAATTAGTTGAGATCCATAATAAAACTATATATATAAAAGATTCCTATATTACATTTATAAAATGAGAATAAAACATAATACATAACCAATGATAATAAATTACATCATTCAAAACTCATTCAAAGATAACTTATTCATAGCCTGGCGAAATGGAATAAAATATGGTAGAGATATAATGATTGGTAAGGTTTAATTAAAATGGAAGATATCATGAATCAATAATGAATAATCATTATGGAATGGTAAATAACATAACCCAAATTCCCTTTAAATAATTATTTAATAGATAATCAATATGGAATGGTAATTAATTGAACACACATCAATAAGTTGAAAATTAAATGATCCCATAGATTTATTAGTAGTTAAAATATAATGCATAATAATAAATATAATATAAATTTAGTAAATTCATATTTTGTTGATGTCATGTTTCTCAGGAACAAGGAACCATTACCAAAAAGATCTATTATCAATACAGTTTAAAACTACTGGCTAAAAAACTATCTGGTTAGGAAATCAAAATAATATTATTTTATTAGATATTCATTGAGGATATATCATTAAATGAATCATATTCGTTCCTTTTTTTATAAATCATTCCTCATATATTGAATAATGTATTTAATAATGCTCCTTATCATCAAATATCAGAATTTGGAAAATAATAAGAATTTATCAATATTTACGCAACTAATCAAATAATTGTCAAAGTTAAAACTATATTTAATAATGATATATGGTTTATGAAATAATAATATCCATCACACATGAATAATTATATTCAATATAAATTTATTTTACAATAAAAAATTATAATGATGAAGTGATTGTTTCAAGAGAAAATTAGAAATCACAAAAGAAAGTGAGATTGAAAAGATAAATTTTACCACATTATAATATTAATTTTCAAACACCTGGTATGATATAATATAAATTGAAACATATAATACCTTGAATAATTATTTAATAAAGATATTTCATGTTAAAGGGGTTGTATATACACCACAAAAAAGTGAATTAGTGCATAATAACAAATAAGTCTCAATATTTAGAAAACACCCCTTACCTCACTCTTTCCTTTTGATCATACATGATTTAAAATATTATATAGATTTTTTAAATGGGTTATTATATTGTAATTATATTGTATAAAAATTAAAGATATCATATATAATTATTTTATAACATATCATTTATAATTCAATAATCATCATTAATTTTTTGCATTGTTTTTTTAATAACTACTTTGTTTTTCGAATATTTTTTGGCTTATTATTTATGTTACGCTTACATGAATCATGATTTAATCATGTATATAACATTTAATACGATATATGTATCATATATATTTATTATATATGTATTTATAGTAATTCATTTAATTTTATTTTAGGAAATGCAATGAACTGTTCATAGAGATAGTAGGACATACATTTGCATAAACGTTACATCAATTTTCTTATCTATTAAATTGGATGAAATGTAAGTGAAATGTATTTATATTAACATTAAATTTTCATATTTATTATATATATATATATATATTAAATATTATTACTAAACCCTTTCAAAATTCATTCCATGTAATATTTGAAAGAATCACTTCGCTTCATGAGGTGGTAGCTTGCAGTACAAATGGATGATGTTATCATATTACCAAAATATCTAAAAAATAATGGTTTGTGATAAATAAAAATAAAAAATAAAAAATAAATTATAAATTTTATATATAAATCACATATAAACCATAAATCCATCATTATTCACAACCATGAATGTTGGTAACTGAAGAGTGAAAGATGTTGGTTAACGAGGCTATAGTCCTCCATAAAGATAAACATTGATTTTGTATCGCATTTAATTTATACATATGAGGTGTTATGTATCATCCATAACAGAAAAAAATCTCATAATATTTATCGCACTAATTTTATTATATAATGATGATATAATAATTATTGAAGGACGTGGATAAATAAATAAATAAAAATGTTTTTAGAAAAACATAGCCTCTTCTTTTGGTATCCTTTTTAGGTTTGAATTAACACTTCCTATGATGATATTAACCAAAATTTATTATTTCTATGATGAGTTTTTTGATTTTAGGAATAACATTGGGTATTTATTGGATGAAACAAATTTCTTGGGAGTTGTGAAAATTTCGTAGTAGTAAGTCGATTTTTATAGTGGAGGAGGAGTGACATTATTGTCAATACCAAAAAGTTGACACTATTTAGAGGGATTATTTAACTAAGGATCCTCCAATAATGAACCCTATTAGATACCAGAGGTTATACTAAAGAAATATGGAAATAAATAGGATTTGACAATTGTAGTCTTATTTTTACAACAAATACGTAATGTTTTAACATTAATTAAACATTTTTTTACAAAAATCACTACAATTAATTATTAATTCATTCAATAATTACTGTAGTAAAAAATTAATTTGAAATTATTATAGTTTATAAAATATTATTATTTAAATTATAGAATCTATTATTCCAAAATTAAATTATATATTTGATATAAATTAATTTTTAATTAATTATGTAGACAAAATGATAAAGCAGGTCTCTAAAGTGAAAATGTTCAATGGTTGACTATTATTTTATATCTAAATTAAATATAAAACTGATTATAATGGCTTAAGTTGTATTAATATTTTTATAAATGACCTAATTTTAATTTTTAACTAATTGAAAATATAATATATCCTCATAAATAACTAAGATGAAAACTAAGTTTCCAAATAAAACTCAGAATTCTTTAATGATCATAAAAATTAAAAACAACACATAAAAATGAAAAAAATAATAATCTTAAAATATTTTGGAAATAATTCATTAAAAAATAATTTTATTTTGTCAGATATTTTTTTTTAAAATATCAACAATTTTTATTAATATATGTGAGACATTAAAAGGTGATATAACTGCCTTAAAAATTCACCATTATATATATATAATTAGATTTGTTCTTATCATATTCAAATAAAATCTATTGGGTGAATGTCAAAAATATTTGAATTAATATAATGTAATATAAATCTATAGTTAATTATGACCATTCAATAATAGTAATTAATTTAACTTATTAAAATAGAACGCCTTTGGGAATAATAACAATAGTTTTTCTATAAAAAAATTCTATTTTATTCAATTATTATTTACTTTAATTTTTAATTATTTTGTAATGAATGAATTAATATTATATTTCTGTAAAACAAACATTTTATAAGATAGTTATTTCTATTCCTAAACTCAAATTTAATTACTGTAAATAATATTAATTTTAAATTATAATATTAATATTGTTTTTTACAAATCATTATTACAAGTAATGCAAGATATCCATGAAATTTATTGTTAAATGTAATGTAAGATAACACATTTCTACTTGAATTGAGAGATATATAATATAATAATTTTTTTAGATAATCAATAAATCATTAATTATAGAGATGTAATTTTTTGTTCTATGTTTTTTGTTGCGTTCCATACACACTATCGAGCACAATGTTATTAATTTATAAATTTAGGGTCCTAAATGAGTAATATTTGGAAGAATCCCAAAATTAATAAATTACATCAATAGTATACCAAACATAATTCACTAACTGATAATTTATCTATGTTATTTGGATGAAATATTATTCTATTCCCTTGTTCTACCTTCCATATAAGAATCATTTATGTGGGTTTCATTATCATTGGAATCATTATATTTATTTTTTAATATAATCATCTTGAGAAATATATAAAAAATTAAGAACCTTTACATTATTTAATCAATTAAATGGATGTTTTCATCTATAATTACCTCATCCTCATGTGATGTTTCTTCAAATATGGGAGTGTGTTTTAGGAAAATATTTATATCATCAACATCATTTAATAATTTTTTCTTCTCTTTAACATTCAAATCATTATATAATTAAAAGAATATTTTTTTCCTTCCCCCATTATTATTAAACAATTAACCTCTTTTAATCACATTATCTATGAGTGTGATTGTTTTATCTTCTCGGATTATAATGTCTCCAACCCACATTATATTAATTTAAAATTTGGATTTATTCAAAAAAATTCTTCGTAGAAGAAATGAAGCTTCTTCCATATAAATTTATAAATTTTACAACGCATTACCTATTTCATCTCACCCAAATAAAGAATACAATAATTCATTTCATGATTTTTTATAACATTTGATATTTTTCATACTAATAAGAGACTATGTACATGTCTCGCTTGGAATTATAAAAATATATTTTATAGATAAAACCACATAAATCCTAATATTAAGAAAATATATTAACATAATATCCTTACAAATATAAAAAACCATACCATATAATGTTTTCTATTCTTTGATGTCAAATGAGTTATGTTGATATATATTCAATACATGAGAGAAACACTATATAGTATACCATCCATAATAATAATTAAAATTATCTCACTACAGGTTACACAAGGGGGATTTATTGTGCCAAAATTTCTTTATACCTCTATAACTCTCGTTTTTGGTCATCAAAAATCTCAAAAGAAATTCAACTATTTAGAAAAAAATGTGAACAACACAAGTGATAAATATTTTGGCTTCCTTTAAGCATGAGTACATCCCTAGTGTATCGTGGTTAGTATCCAATGAACTGAGATTATCTTTTCTTATCCATAAAGGCTATAGAATGGTTATGACGTTGGAACCATTACAATGGTTCTATACTACCATTTAAAAATATTTAATCAATAAATTCAAATAATTTCCTTTGGGTTAATTATGAACAAGATTTATTTGGGACTTCTTGTAGGTTTGGGATTATTATGATCATATTCCTTGGTGGTAATCTATCTGATGACTAAAATGATTCATTCTTCCATTTATATAGTTGATATTCAACACAGAATTGTATCATCATTACTTATCAGTCTCATATACAAACCAATGTTCATAATACACCTTTTTTTAATTCATAATACTCTATAAATATTATTTTTATAGTAGTTTGTCGAATTATATATGTTTTATTATTTAATCAAATTATCCTGAAGAATAGAATCATATATTATAAATAATAACATTAAATATATAAATTTCATTTATCTATTAATCTAAAATGATATCTTTATATGATGATAATAATGGTATTTAATTTATTACACAAAATTCAATGAAAATATATTTTTTTGGATTTTTCTTTTACTGATGCATTGAAACATGTGATTATGAAATTGCACCTAATTTAATTAATGATTCTATAATAAAATCTTTATATTATAACAAATTATTTTATGATTAACATGTTTTTTGTTCCATGATGAGAAACAACAGATAATTTACTTATTTTTTTATATTTATCAATTTTTTTATTTATTTTATATTTATGTTGACTATTATGATGTTCCATGATCCTATGTTTCTTTCTAAATTTTTCATAATTCAGGTTGAATTATAGATAGATCATAATGATTCTTGTATATATACCAATCATTAGTAAATATATTTTAATTTATTCTTACAATGTTTCTAATGAATTATATGTGGATTTTAATGAATCCTGCATAGATTATATTCACTCATATTTAGTTTTTGATGAATCATATTCTCCCTCAACATTATCTAATGATTATTGTGTTGGTGTAAATTATACTTATGTTGATATGTAAGAATCATACACAATGAGAGATGATCACACATACTCAATACTAGTGGCTTCAAATTTTTCTTGAAAACATTCAAATTTCTCTACATAGCCCGTGACATTGTTAATTTCTCAGTACTGAGTCACATAATGACTCTATCTAACACATGGGTTCCTCCACATCGTTAATTATTTCCAAAACATCCATTATTTTTTAAATTCATCCATTTAAAACAAATTATCCCACAATAAATCTATAATTCGTCCCAATCAACAAAAATGTACTTTAATAGACATCCAAATTATTTTCATTCAATGGATGGATCTTTCTAACTGAAGATATCCTTTAAAATTCATAATAATGATTTTCAACAATCACAATTAGTTAGATTTTGAATGTTAAAATAAATTCCAAAGACACCTCTTCTGAATAATTAGTACTTTCCTTTAATCGATGAATTTTATAACAAAAATTATCCTATATAAAAAATTATAAATTTTAAAATATTACATTTTTTCAATAATATAATATTTTGGATTTATTTCCACTACCATCCATATAATTTACTTGTAAATCCATATCAAAATACCGACCGCATCGATAAAATTCACTAAAAAGTGATCATTTATTATAACCCATAATGAAAATGACTCAAATGATAATATGGATAAGGTGGTATCAATAATCGAAATGAAATGATCCATGAACCATACCAAATTAAGTCTATGTGATCCATGCTCAGTTTTAAAAACAAGATGAATTGGATCAAACATTAGTTTTATACTTCATAAAATATATACATGATCGGATTATTCATTTATTAAATAATAAATTGATTTCATAAATCATTTTCATTTAATAACTTCATTAAATAAATCAAAACACCTCAAAATCAAGGAAAATTTTCTCTCTCCCTTCATATTTCATCTATACTGTAATAAAAAATTATACATAATTAATGTGAGATGTAAAATTCAATAGAAAACATACCTCAATGTAGGGATATGGGATAGAATCCCATATATATTATTAACTTCTCCAAATGATCATTTGTGAGTTATATGAAAAAATTCTAACAATCTTTTATTGTGATGGAACAAAAAAATAGCTTAAGAGGACCTCATCCAACTTATCCAATAGAAAATTGTAAAAACATTCTATGTTATTTGACCATATGTGACATCCATACTAAGGAAGAAAAATTAAGTACCATGATCCAATCGATCACGTAACCTTAGTGGGAATCCATGTATGCTAGAGGTTACTAAATAGTAGTGATGATCTAATGTCGATCATGTGGTGACTATTCCCACTTTATTAGAGTAATTCATTAGGGGAAACAAAAAATAATAACCAAATGGGATATAACAATATCCTATAAAAACAGTATCATAGAACTAAAAATACCATATTAAATTAAACATTAAATATTACATGCCAATGTACATTTCATGTTCCAAAATGAAACCCCAGAAGTAAAGACACGGAAATCTAAAAAATGGTCCTCAAACCACATCGTGTTCCATCAGACATGTGACATCCCACATCATCCATCTAAGACGGGGACCTTTACCTTATCTTATCCTAATAAATAAAAGTCTATTCAGGTACTAATTAGGTATCCAAAATAGGGTGTGAGTAAAACTCAATATGAAATGACCAATAGATATTAAAAAAATATCATGTATATAAAATTGTATGTAGTTTTATAGAGAATAAATAAATTCCATATAGTAAAAAATTTACACTTATTCAATTACTCTTAATTTAAAAAAATAACACATGAGTTCCCAATGAAACCCAAACTATCATTACCATCATCGGCCCATGTGGGTGTCTAGAATATCTATAAGGGATATAATATATCTGAATTCCACTATTACCATTCATCATATCAATTCACATATTAATTCCATTATTTTCATTCATTATTTCTAGTCACATATTAATTTCATTGTTACAATTCATCATTTCATTTTACATGTGACTGCCATATGTGTTCCATTCATACAAATCATCATTTAAATTTGCATATGATTATCATTGTTACAATTTATCAGTTCATTTCACATATGAATTCCATTATAATGATTCATCATTTGGATTCACACATGAATGGAATTGTTAGACTCAATCATTTCATTTCACATAATTATATTAATTAATTCAAAAACTAATTAACCACATTATTTATGTTTGTTAAATTAACAATTATATAATCCAATTCAGTCAACCAAATAAACACAACAATGTCAATTAATTTATACAAATATTAATTAATCATATACAGTAATCTCAATAAATATATAATCAATTCAACAATTAATTTTTCTAATTTAATCAATTTCATAAACATAAAAATACCAATTAAATAATTCTATAATTCTTTAATACTATATAATCAATCCCAATATCTGCAAAAGTAATTCAACAATTAATAAATTCAAACAGTAATCCTAATATCTAAATAATTAGTTCTATAATTAATTATTTCTTTTAAAAAATCCTAACATGAATAATTTTTCAATATTTGATTTAATTAATTTACCAAATTAATTATTCTAATATGAGAAACTCAGTTTCCTATCAACCAATAAAAATTCTACAATTACATAGAAAATATTTAAATAAAAACATTTGTATTTGAATAATATGCCACCTACCACAATTAGTTGACATAGAATGGTCTCTAACAGAAGTCCCCAAATTGAACCACACTATTCCATAGAATGATATCTGGATCTGAAATACTTATTCAATAATGAACTATCAAGATCCCAAAACCCTAATTCTATATCTATTACCAATAGTGGAATAACATTCTTCATTTATTTGGGGATATGAGATGTATAGATATATGTATATATATTTGGGAATAAATCACAAACCCTGGGAGGTGTAGATCTCCAATCCAATATTTGTTTCAACAAGAATTGAGGTTAGGAGGTTTAGGAATTCATTTGGGAGCCTCTATACTAAATAGAAAACATTAGGGGTCGAGTAGAAGTCAGGTCGGTGTAAATATAGGAGTTTAGGTATTTTGAAATCTACTTTTAAAATTAATTAAAATCCATCAAATGATTCATGTGTAGAGGATCATAGTTTTTCAAACCGTTCATTTAAACCATATATCATAATCATATTCAATACGTGTAAATCTTGTGTACCTAGGATCATGCCATTTTTGGGATATGGGTACACGGTTTTGGTAAACCATCCACCAACCATTCACTTTACCTCCTCCTTCCATCATTCTCAATTTCTTCATAAACTCACCCATATGTAAATCGTAAGAAAACTATTCGAAATAAACACAAAAAAGAATACATGAAAACAAGACTGAGACATCAATAGAAAATTTTGGGTTCTTATAATATCCCACCATATAATAGCTCATTTTCAGGCTATACTCCCAAGAATATCTATGGTCCTAGGTCAAAAAGGTCATCCATGGTGCCCTCATATTCTTTTCTCTCTCCCATGTTTCCTCTAAAACAAGGCTATATTCCCACAATACATGAACTATCAGTGCTTTAATTCCGTACAACACATTCTCTATATGATACAACAGAAGTATTTAATACACCTAGAAGGACTCATTAGTGTCAATTTTATAATCATCCACATAGATAACATAATAAGGGTTAGGGTTATACCATATAAGTGGTGAGACCAGGAATATGACATGCATATCGTTGCACCTCTATATAGGAGTCAATTGGTACACTGTTATCCAGATTCTCTCCACATCATAAAGTGACCTAACAAACCTATGCACAAATATTACATGACTCTATATCCTATGGCAGACCATCCTTTGAAACATCTTGAGGAATAAATGACCAGCCTTAATAAACTATACATGTGCTAAATGTCTATCCATATGTGAATTCTATGTAATCTTACTCATAGCCATATGTATCTAAATCAACTGAAACTTCTCTATTGTACCCTACATAAGAATTATCCCCAACAAATCTAATTCACCTTTCTCCATTTATCATAAAGGTTATCTACATAGCCTACCATAAAGATCCCCATACAGTTCAATATGAATAGTTTCATGATTACTATTTTTCTAGGAAAACCACAGAAAATCAAGGTTCTTTACCCAATACCCTCATAAGACTAGGGAACAAGCCCAATGAGTTTTCCCAAGAACCTATATAGAATAATCTGAATTTAGAAATACCTATTGGTGGAAATTCATACAAAAAATATCTTATATATGTATTACCTTATGCAATCCCTTCAATAATTGTGATGTAAAACATGAGTCATGATCTGAAATTATAGTATATAGTACTCAATGAATATTAGATATATCTTAGACAAACGATAATCCTTACTAATCCATTGAGAAAGCCTCCAACACTAATAAAAAATTCATTATCTTTTTCAAACAGCCCCCAATAACCAAAATATATTTGTTCTTTAAAGGATTCATTGGGTGAGCAAACACAAAATCCATATTCAATTCATCCAACTTCCATTCTAGAATTATAAACTGCTGTAGAAAACCCCCTGGTCATTGATGCTTAATCCTGACCTTCTAACATGTGTAGTATCTTTTCACGTAACCTTCTAGCACCTTATTCATGCTTTTCCACCAAAACAATCATCATAGGTCATGACAGATTTTGGTCAAAATTGGATGTACCGCCCAATTCAAGGACTGGAACTCATTTTATAATTTCCTTTTACAAGAATGTAAAAATAAAAAAAAATCGTGATATAGATGATCTCCTATTCTTCTATGTACTAATTTGATGGTGTATCCCCACATTCATGGTACTACCCAAAGGTTAAAAATTCAATAGCTTCATTTTTTTCGATCCTTCTCAAAATATTTCACTCGACTAAAACAGATATTAGCATTGTTAGTTCCTAAATCTCATAAAAATGAATATCATCCAGATAAATCATCATTTTACATTCATTAGTAGAGTCGGGAATAGACTAATCATAAGTATTCATACATAATGTCTTGGAAACAATATTCCCCTTTCAGGGAGTTTGTGCATGCTCAAAATCAAATGACTACATATAATCAACCCCCTCCACTACCAGATATTCAAATCACATTGATAAAAGTTGTAATTTTAGTTATTATGGTCATTATACATGATAAAAATTTCACCCAGAAGAAAATAAAACCAACTGTTCATGGCATAAACCACTACATCAAAGTTGAGATCATGCAGAGGGTAGTTCCATTCATGAGGCCTCAACTACGGAGACCCATAATCCACAAACTGATCTCTGTGAATCATCACCCTTCCAAAACCTATCTATGATGATTTAGAAAAAAAATATTCTATTCACTAGACATTGGTTGGATTGAGATCGATTTTAATGTCAAATGCTTATTCAAATCCTCGAATAAATTCTCACCTGCTTCTCACTTGTCCAACATTGTCTCCTTTTTTTCAGGCCTGAAATCAATGCTACCAATCATGAAAAATATAGGATTAATATGTGATAATATATTTTTAATCCTCAAAATCTACTAATAACAAACAAATTCTTGGTATTCCCCTATGAAAACAACTACCTAGACATTCTTTTTGGTCAACTGACACAAATTACTACAAGATAATGTGGCCCAATAAGTGTACATGATCAATCAAAACATACTCCAAGATAGTTTGGCATATAGACAAGTGTCTCTCAGTGTTCTAATTATGATATCAGTACATTTGGAATGACCATCATGAGTCTTAGAGTACACCAATATTTCAACCACTAATAATATATAAAACATATCCCAGTATGGATAGATGATTATGTTCATCAAGTCCCTAAACAGTACTTGTGTGTTAATAAAAAAAAAATAATTTTGACAAACTCAAATAGGATATACCTTCTTCTAAAATAAGTCCTTAGTATATCACATGTACGAAATCATAAATAAATTTACCCTAATATAAATTTCATCATTGATAAAAAATCTCCCATTAAGTGGTCAAATAGATCATGGATAAATTGATGTTGTTACCGGTTCATCACAATCATCTTGTTCAACATTCAATGGTCAACAAAAAATTGCATAGTGTCATAATACTTCATAGAAAAAATCTATAGAATACCAATGAGATTTACATATATGGATAAACCCATTATCCATGAACTCTTCTAGTTTAGTCACGTTCCCTTGAAGCAATATTAGAGACATTCTATATGGTGTAAAAAAATAGGCTCACCCCCATATATGAGCTCAATTATAAATTCCATGTCATTCCTAGGTGCATCTCTAAAGAGTGTTCAGGAAAGACATCATGAAAACTATAAAATGTAGGTGAAAATACATCCAATATTAAACTTTCATCATCTAGTAAAAGGCTTAAAACTTGGGCTGTATTCTCCCATGGTTTCTTGTGAAATGGATCTACACTTCCCTCCTTGATATCCCAATCTCCACAATTACTATAATTTTGTCCGTTAGGATACATGAAATAAAATCTATTATATTTACAATCTATGAGTTATTGGTATGATACAAACCAATTCATACCCAATATTAGATAAAATCATGACGAGGCGGGGATTTAAATATCCAATTGAAATCTATACTCTTTAACCATGAGAGAAAATCACATGAAAAAATAGTTGTATATCGACTTCACTCCCAAATGTGTATCTATTGTAAATACCCTACACATGAACAGCACTTCTAGTATCAAACTAGTCACATGTTGTGTGAAAATAAAGAACATAGAGGCACCAGAATGAAATAAGGCACTAAATAAAGTAGAATATACCAGGATAGTACATGTTAATATCAAAGGTCCGTCCTTACTATCCATGAGTTTATGTTGAATGAAATGTAATTTTCTTTCACATATTCCCTATGATTCAGTTTGAACTCCCATAGATGAACTACCCTACTTATATAGGTTCTCATAAAGTGATGTTCCACATTCATCACCTCTACTTCCATACCTAGTAGAAATCAAACTGCCAGACTAATATGGTGAAAAAGATCCCCTACTCCCAATATTATTCTATCTAGATCCTCTATAATGACATTTTAATCATGGGTTACTTGTGAAAATATGTATATGTTCTATCCTATTGCATGACAGAGTTATAAAAGTGGTTAGGATAGTGTCTATATAAGTTTCATATCCAACCGAAATTGTGACAGATCACATGATCAAGGTCATATAAAACTTAAACTTCCCCTAGCCACATTTTATACTACTCCACTGGCTAAAATCCTCATAGTGATGTTTCCTTCCCCCAGAAGACACACCTCATGATCATCAAAATGTAACAGCATATAATGTACTTGAATCCTCCTTCAATTTCACCTCACCTATGAGATATTGATCCACCAATTTATAATTTTTTTAACCAAATGATGCTAACAAGGGAATTAATCTGACACATTATCCTATCATGAAAACATCATTCAATTGTTATTTTTTCTTAGAAAAACTAGATAAAATCATAATATTTCTTTAAAGATGTCATCATATTCCATCATAGACATTCTCCACTAAATCAACCATGTGACCTCTTTGGTCTCAAGGTATCTAGATATAATTTCTCTATGAATATATTTTTGAAGTCCTTCTATTATATCATATATATTATCCTTTTCTAGTCCAGAACATCCCACTAGAACTTTAGTAATCCTCACATCATGTAAGACACCATCTTGACCATCTTATCAAAAAGAGTCTCTAAATGATCATGTATATTCTAGATGAGATAAATCTAGATATCATCTCTATCAGTTACATCATCCCTAGAAAAAGTTAGAGGGTGTTGAAAATGAAAATCCCAAATCAAATCCAGAATATTCATCCCAACCTTCTATGAGTTAGTCTATATAAACTGTAGGAAGTAAGAAATGTTTCCCCAGATCTCCTCACCAACATCCTCACCCAGCACAACCGGTGCATCCGGTTCCACCTCAGGAGGATCTTTTCTAGCCATTTCGACTTGATGTCCTCTTAACATGTGTCTTGTCATATTAATATCTCTACAATGTCAAAAATATGTATTATGATACATAACCACAGTTTATCACATTTATGTAAGGGGATAACACAACAAAGCACAACATCCCCTTTTCCCCAAACCCTTCCACATAGTCAAAACCAGGGAACTATCACTAACCCTAACTATCCTATATCTATGTATCTATTAAAAAAGGGTGAACCCATATTCATTATTCATGTTTCTCATTTAGATACCCAATTTTTAAAACATCTCATAACATTTACACTTTAGATTTCATGATTGGAATAATTTTTCAATTCAATTACACAGGCAAGTAAAAACATTTCATGTTCAACAAATTACCCAAAACCAGTTTTCAATTTCATGACTATACTAACACATGTTCAAAAATAATCATGATTTCATATAGTGATTAATCCATTCTCAATTCTCATTCCATTTTGAGCCACAACTAAAATCTCTAAAATTTGTGAATAAATTGTGTCATCACACAACAAGTGCATCACCTATGGTAATATAAAATCCAACTATAACAACACATAATAAAAATAGTAATCCAATGATGGATAATTTAGTTTTACCCCATAAATGGGTTTGCAGCTCCTGTAGAAGAGAACATGTCCATAACCGGCTCTTCGTAGTCTTATATATTCCTATAAAAATATAAAACAAATATAAAAGAAATGAAAACATGGCAGTGATACTACATTGTGGAATCCTGCCCTTGGTACGACACATCAGTTCCCCATTCGGTTAGGCACATGACCTCAGGCATGCCTATAGCATCCTGCCTTTTTATCAAATTAACTTTCATTACATTATACAAAACTGAGGATCATTATGGTTTAGTGTCTTGGAAACCCAGAACTTAATACATGACAACATAAAACATTCTTCTTAAAAACTTGAAAGGCTTCTTAATTGTTCATCCTATGTTCATTACAGAATCTCATAACCTGTGAGCATACATAAAAGGAAAGGGTGAGTAGAAGTCCCAGTAAGGGGAAACAAGTGTAACATTTTACATGTGAACGTGATATACATCAATAAAGTCATGATAAATAGCTTTAAGTAATGAGAAAGATATCATGAGGCATATAATAATTTAAAGAACATGATTCCTAACATTAATATGTGGCTACAACATTTATCTTAAACAATCATGAACATATCACCATGGTCCCTCCCCAAGGTGTCATTTGAAATAACCAAGGTTATTCACCAAGGTATCGTTAAAATTGTAATCTCTAGTGGTAACATCATTACCCAATGCATTAGAGCGCTATTAGGGAACACCCTTAATTTGTCTTTATTTTCATGTGAGACACATATATCATCACCAAAAATTTCATAAATAACCCATATATCATAAAAGAAATGGGTTTCATTTCATAATCATAACGTTTTAAAAACTTCTATAAAGACATGATATGTATGTCCCTTTAAACCCATGGAAAAGGGAAAGCAGGTTTCATGTATGTAAGTACCAGATTTAAAATAGAGTATTTGGATATTTTTGTGAATACCCATGTATAATAAATATCTTTGATTAATCACATAATAAAATAATATAATTTGAGAAAAGAGAGAGACATTTTTGAGAAGAAAATTCTACTGCATAACAACTATGTTATAAGGTATTAGAAAATATTGAAAAGAAATGGGACATGGGTAACCCACAAATAAATGATCTATAAAATAGTTTTGGGACATAATTTAAAGGATATAAAACATGGTAATTAATTTTGAAAGATATACCATATGAAATTAAAAACAAAGAAGGAAGACAAAAATAAGATTTTTCTTATAAAAATTCGGCAACCTAACGACGTCAATTAAAACATAAAAAAATGAATTGCCAAGATCAAATAGGGTCTCTAATAGTATTAACATAAAATATCAGTATGATTGATATAGATATCATACCCCAACATAATAAAATGAAACATGACAGACTTGACATGAAAATAGAACTTGAAAACGAGAAGGGTGAACGAATCCCTTAAAAATTCGACAGCCTAACGACACCACTTAAACATTCATAAAATTAATTGATGAGAGAAATAGGGGGTCTCTCATCATATGAACATTAAAAGGATAGTTGGATGAATATAAAAGAACATCCTCCAACATAAGATCATGGAGCATAAAAGATATGACATAAAAGAGAGTACTTGGAAAGAAAGAGAGAGGCATGATCCCTTACCTTGAAGTATAACTTCAAATTATTGAAGTATGGGACCTTGGGAGGATTGAGAGCACCTTGGGAGGACTCCTTGGGAGGTAAGGAGATCAGAACTTCGTTGAGGAGGATTTTTAAATGGAAACGATGAGAGAATGGCTTGGTATTTATAGTGGAAGTGAGCGGACAAAGCATTAATGGCCAAGGGACACGTCATTGGTGGTATTGGAAAAACAAGTGTTATTTCTTCTTGGTTTTGGACATTGGGACACCTCATACCTTATCTTACTATTCACAATATTACCATCCCTTAAAATATCTCATGACATCATCATGATGCAGTTATGATGTTATTAAACATACTGAAACCCTAAAACATTATTTTTACTATTAACTGAAAATTCAATTTTTTTAGAAAACTCCCAAAAATTTACCTTAACATAATATCAATGCTGTGAATTCAAAAATAAACTCCATTTTATAAAAATAATTTTCTAAATTTGTTTAATTTTATTTTTTAATAAAAACACTATTCAATGAAAACTCGTTTTTTTAGAAAAATCCCCAAAAATTACCTTAACATAATATTGATGTTCTGAATTCAAAAATAAAGTCAATTTTATAAAAATAATTTCTTAAATATTTTTAATTGAATTTTTAATTACAAAACAATATTCACCTCAAAAAACTAATACTTGACTAATAATTTCTAAAATAGTTATTTACCTATTTTATTGAATGACATTACTTAATCAAGGTGCCTATATTATATTAATACATTCTTTAAGTGATATTACTAATCCATTTGGTAACATTACCAATCCTAAGAGTAAAATCAATATTCATAAATTACTATTCAGAAAAAATTACGTTGATCTTACTAGACTCCAAATTTCATAACGAACACATTTGCAGAAGACCTTTTTTTTAAAAATCATTACACATCATTAATTATTTAAGGTTTACAAAAATATTTTAAAATATCGCTTTTTTCAAATTCATCAATAATATACATCATACATTTATCCAGACATTTGAAAATATACAAACTTCACCATAAGAAGAAAGAACAATTTTATTTATCTCAAACGATTACACGAGTTAGTTATGGTCTCCTTACATAGCCCCTTATAACCCCAGCATAGGACCTAAGTGTAAGGTGTGCTAAGGTGAGAGAATCTGACGGTGGCTCAGCCAACATCGAACGAGTATTAATTTCTATTAGTTTGAACTTCTCATGAAATCAATTCTGTTCTAGCTTCACATGATGAAGTTCGGATTGGTTTTGGTCCAGAGAAAAGTCCATCGGTGCTAACTCCTTCCCAAGTTTTGTTAGATTGGCTTAGATTGGCCCGATACTACTAGATGAGGCCATTGAATCTTCTTTCTATATTAATTAATCAATATCACTTGTATTTAGAGACAATAATTGCAACATTTAGTTTCCAAAGGTCATATTGACTAATGGTCATATAACAGTTGAAACCCAACAGTCTAAATTTATTTATACTCATGTTATCAAATGAAATAGTTTTTATTAGTATAAAAATAAAATAAAACACAAAAATAGGAAACAAGATTTATTCAAAATTTCAGGTCGTTACAATCTTACACCCTTAATGAAATTTTGTCCTCACAATTTTTAAAATTGGCTTAGAAATTTAATTGAAATTCCCACATAGAAAAATGAGTTAGTAACACTATTACTCTAAAATAAAGAAATGTAAGTACAAAGGTCACCCGATTTAACCCGCAATAGGATTCCGTGTAAGAAAACATTGATATGGAGGAGAAAATAAACGGTCAAGTTCCCATGGAGAGTGATAGAAAACATGTCTAAGAGAAAGTTAATAATTAGAAAATCACAAACTTTTGATGGGTTAAATGGTCTTTGATTACCCAGTAGGAAACTTAAACCAACAACATTTTTGTTTTATGTTCCTTTTAATAATTTTGAGTAATTCGTTTACTATATAGAATATGAACACAAGGAAATATACTTACCTTCAAGTAGAGTTTCATCCTTTAAAAAGTTTCTACCAAGACTAATCATTTCTCCAAACAATGAGCATTCAAAACTACTTGGTCTCATCAAAGAACAAGAATCATCCTCTAAAGAATCAAGTAATCCCCAACAGAATAACAATATATATTTAAACATGTATCCCATAAATAGAAAGGGTAAGATAAAACAACTCTTCCAAAAAGAAACAACCCCATAGGAAGGGAAACTACTTTAAATACTCATAGTTCCACGGTACTACGCAAAGTTCATCATAAACTATTCCATAAATAATTGTCCTTAAAATTCCTCAAAATAAACCAAAATAATTTTGGAACCCAAATATAAGAAGGATTTCATAACATAGTCTTCCATGATAAACTTTATCGTTCATCTCCAAACAACATCAACCACTCCTAACATCCTATAACAAAAGTAACTAACCTAAACATATTTTCACTAAGATATGTTAATCATTTTCATAAGTAATGTAAATTTCTATAAGTTCACCATAAATTCATCGATTCTTCAAAATATAAATCAACCTTTACTCCTCAAAGAAAATAATGTAGTAATCTATTTACCTCGATCATATAGGGTTCCCAAAATAGTGATCATCTTCCAAAATAATAATCATCTTTTAATCCCCTAATAATCCTTTTTTTCAAGAGGAAAACCTTCCCAACACCAACATGTGGTACATTTAAATAGATTTTTTCCTTAATGATATAAAACCATCTTAGGTAGTGACTCAATGTTCTTAAAAATCATTAAAGATATGGTCATAGCTCACGAACTAAAACAAAACATGACATAGACAATTATGTATAAGATGTTACACGTACTTTAGTCATCAGGATCCATCTCAGCATAGGACTTGCATTTTTCTCTTGTCCTAGAAGATTGTTGATGCTCATCATGCTTCTTATCCCTTCCAAGAGAGCATTGCCTTGGATAATTTTCAACTTCTCCACATTTACGACATTGAAAGGAATAAGGTACATTAGATCGGACCTTATCTCTATTCATCACATTATCCATTTTTTAAGCAATTGGATACTTAATGCCCTATCACCCCACACATAAAACATCTCCCAGGTCCTTTATTACATTCTCCTTAGTGCCCCTTTCCACACTTTTTGCACAGAGTAAATTGGGTCTTCTTTCACTTATCAACTTTATCAGATGAATATCCTTGAGACTTTGTCTTATTCTTCATTGATGAATTTGGGCATTCGACTAGGTACCAATTATTAATTGGGCTTTTTGATAGCTGGTTTGGAATAATCACAATATGTTCAACGTGATCTCTTATCATCTCTATCATATTAATAGGGAAATCATCACATTTCCAATCACATTGGTTGTTGGCACATGTTCTACCATTCCCCACTATTAACTAAGACAAGAATGTATAATTAGGGGGTTTAAATACTTAGCTAATAATCATGAAAAGGAAACTTAAATCATAGAAGGATAAACATGTAGAAAAAAAGTATACCCTTACATCTAATCCCCTATATTCCAATCTAGTTTATCTGTGATCATATATTCATATGTGAATCTTTATTTTATTTTATCTTTCTCCCTTTAATAATCGTTTATACAAAGCTTATGAATTTACCAAAGCATATCCCCTGGGAGTTTCAAACCAAGAGTGCAGCAAGGCCCGTTGTCATGCATCGGGTTACCCCGGGTCAAGCCCGAAACACCATGTCATATTTTACACTCCTAGGAACATCTGTGAAAGATCCACCTATACTTGTTCGTATCCAGACAGGGATTTATTTTTTTGGAACCAACTTACTCAATACTCACCAATATATCATGAAGAGATCCTATATTTAAACTTTTCTATAGGGTTATTTAAAAAAAATTCAAATCCTAATTTCCACAAATAACTAAACCATCCTTTGATACCAAATATAGCATCCCGCCTTTTTATCACATTAACTTTCATTACATTATACAAAACTGAGTATATTTAAGGTTTAGTGTCTTGGAAACTAGGAACTTAATACATGACAACATAAAACATACTTCCTAAAAACTTAAAAAGCTTATTCATTGTTAATCCTATGTTCATTACAGCATCTCATAACGTGGGAGCATACATAAAAGGAAAGGGTGATCAGAAGGCCCAGTAAATGGAATCAAGAGAAACATTTTACATGTGAACTTCATATACATTAATAAAGTCATGAAAAATAGCTTTAAGGAATGAGAAAGAGATCATGAGGCATATCAAAATAGAAATAAAATGATTCATAAATTTAAGATGTGGCTACAACATTTAACTTAGACAATCCTTAGTATATCAACAAGGTCCATCCCCATGGTGTCAATTGAAATTACCAAGGTTATTCACCAAGGTATCATTAAAATTGTAATCTCTAGTGGTTACATTATTACCCAATGAATTGGAGCGCTATCAAGGTGCACCCTTAATTTTTCCTTATTATCATGTGAGCCACATATATCATCATCAAAAATTTCAAATAACCCATATATCATAAAAGAAATGGGTTTCATTTCATAATCATAACGTTTTAAAAACTTCTTTAAAGAAATGATATTTATGTCACTTTAATCCCATGGAAAAGGAAAGCGGGTTTCTTGTATGTATGTCCCAGAATTAAAATATAACATTTGGATATATATTCGAATACCCATATAGAAGAATGAGATTTTAGTAATAACATTATTAAATAATGTAATTTGAGAAAATTGAGAGACATTTTGAGAAGAAAATTCTGTAGCATAACGGCTATGTTATTGGGTTTTAGAAAATATTGAAAAGAAATAGGTCATGGGTCACCCAATAATAAATGATCCATAAAGTAGTAGAGGGACATAATATAAAGGATATAAGAATATGGTAATGATATTTGAATTAAATACCATATGAAATGAAAAACATGGAAGGAAGACAAAAATAAGATTTCGCTTATTAAAATTCGGTAGCCTAACGACGTCACTTAAAACTTTAAAAAATGAATTGAAGAGATCAAATAGGGTCTCTCATAATATGATCATAAAATATTAGTATGATAGATATAGAGATCATACCCCAACATAATAAAAAGAAACATTAATGACTTGACATGAAAACAGAACTTAAAAACGAGAAGGGTGAATGAATCCCTTAAAAAATCGGCAGCCTAACGACGCCACTTAAACATTCGTAAATTGAATTTATGAGTGCAAGATGGAATATATCATTATTTGAAAATTAAAAGGACAGTATGATGAATATAGAAGAACATCCTCCAACATAAAAACATGGAGCATAAAATATTTGACATAAAAGAGAGTATTTGGAAAGAAATAGAGAGGTTGAATCCCTTACCTTGAAGAGTAACGTCGATATCATGAAGTTCGGGACCTTGGGAGGCTTGAGGGAACCTTGGGAGGACTCCTTGGGAGGTAAGAAGACCATAACTTCGTTGAGGAGGATTTTGGAATGGAAAGGATGAGAGAATGGCTTGGTATTTATAGGGGACGTGAGGAGACCAGGCATTAATTTCTAGGGGACACCTCATTGGTGGTAATGGAAAAAAAGTGGTATTTTCTCATGGTTTGCCCACTTGGGACACCTCATACCTTATCATACTATTCAAAAGACGACCATCCCTTAAAATATCTCATGAAATCATCATGATGCAGTTATGATGTCATTAAACATACCGAAACACTGAAACTGTATTTTTTTTATTCACTGAAAATTCAACTTTTTTAGCAAACTCCCAAAAATTTACGTTTACATAATATCAATGCTCTGAATTCAAAAATAAACTCCATTTTATAAAAATATTTTTCTAAATATTTTTAATTTAAATTTTAAATAAAAACACTATTCACCGAAAACTCATTTTTTTAGAAAAATCCCCAAAAATTACCTTTAGATAATATCGATGTTCTGAATTCAAAAATAAAGTCCATTTTATAAAAATAATTTTCTAAATATTTTTAATTTAATTCTTAATTAAAAAACACTATTCACATGAAAAAACTAATACTTGACTAATAATTTCTAAAAAAACTATTTTTCTATTTTATTGAATCACATTACTTAATCAAGGTGCCTATATTATATTAATAAATTAGTTAAGAGAGATTACTAATCCATTTGGTCACATTACTAATCCTAAGCGTAAAATCACTATTCATAAGTTACTATTCAATAAAAAATAATTTGATCTTATTAGACTCCAAATTTCATACTGAACACATTTGCAGAAGACCATTTTTTGAAAATCATTACACATCCTTAATTATTTATGGTTTACAAAAATATTTTAAAATATCCCTTTTTTCAAATTCATCAATAATATATATCCTTCATTTATCCAGACATTTTAAAATTTACAAACTTCCCCATAAGAAGAAAGAACAATTTTATTTATCTCAAAGGATTACACAAGGTAGTTACGGTCTCCTTACATAGCCCCTTATAACCCCAACATAGGACCTAAGTGTAAGATGTGCTAAGGTGAGAGAATCTGAGGGCGGCTCGGCCAACATCGCACGAATAGTAATTTCTTTCAGTTTGAACTTCACACAAAGGTGATTCCATTCAAGCTTCACATGATGATGTTTAGCTTAGGTTTGGTCCAGAGCAAAGCCCAGTGGTGCTACATCCTTCCCATGTTCTGTTAGATGGGATTTGATTGGACCGAGACTACAGGATGAGGCCATCAAATCCTCTTTTCTATATTAATTAACCAATATCGCTTGTATTTAGAGACAATAATCGCAACATTTAGTTTCCAACGATGATATTGACTAATGGTCATATAGCAGTCCAAACCCAATGGTCTCATTTTAATTATACTCATGTTATCAAATGAAACCATTTTTTTGTTTATAAAATTAATATAACACACAAAATTTGGAAACAAGATTTATTCAAAATTTCTGGTCGTTACAATTCTTCCTGCATGCCTGAGGTTGTTGACTAGTAGTGGGGGTCTAATATCAATCATGGGGAGAATATACCCTTTTTATAAAAGTAACACATTAGTGAAAATAAACTAATATAACCAAATTATATATAACCATAACCATGATAAATAGCAGAATCAAAAATCTGGAAAATGAAATATCAAATAAAAAAATACATATTAAATAGAAGAGTATGTGGAAATTCTCAAAATGAAAAATCAAATGTCAAGACATTGAAAACTCGATATCAGTTCTTGAACCATATTTGGTTCCCTCTTCCATGCTTCTTACCAAATAATCTATCTAAAATAGGGCCCTTAACCTAGTCATGCCCTATAAACATGAAGTCTATTCAGGTACGGATTTGGCATCCTGTGTATGGTTTAAGTATAACTCATTATACCACACCCAAAGACATCTAAAACATTATGAAGACTATTATAGTGTGTGCATGTGTATAATTAATACATATAAACAATAGAGTAATTAATTTACACTTATTCAGTTACTCTTTGATTGACCAAATAATACCCTAGTTCCCAAGGAAACCCAAACACTCATTACATTGTTCGACTCATGTGAGAGTCTTTACTATCCCTGAGGGATATCATATATCTACATTCCATTGTTACCATATCTCGTCTCAATTCAAATATCAATTCCATTATTACTATTCATTATTTCATGTCATATATAAATTCTATCATTTCCTTTCATCCTTTCATTACACATATAAATTCTATTATTACAATTCATTATTTCAATTCACTCATGAATTCCAATTTTTTAATTCATCATTCCATTTCACTTATGAATTCCATTGTTTCCATTCATAATTTCAAGTCCAACATGAATTCCATTATTACCATTTATTATTTGATTTCACATATTAATATCATTATTAACATTTTTCATTTCAATTCACACATGGGTACCATTGTTACAATTTGTCATTTCATTTCCCATTATTCCATTAAGTAATTCAATAATTATGTAACCACATCAATTAATTTAATTAATTCATCATTTAATTAATCACATCAATTCAAATAAATAATTAAATATTTAATTAATTAAATTAAATCAATCACATAACCACAAAAATATCAATAAAATTATTAAAATATTAATCAATCATATTAAATTATCTCAATAACACCATAATTAATTCAATAATTAATTATTCTAAGTCTATTTATACCACAAACACAACAATTCCCATTCATTAATTCTATAATTAATATATCCAAATCATGTGTCCTAATATTCACATAATTAATTTAAAAATGAATTATTTAAATTCAACAATCTCAATATACACATAATTAATTCAGAAATTAATTATTTTAATTCAGCATTCCTGATATCTCCAATTTTTAAATCCCTTAATTAATTAATTTATACAATTAATTATTTCAATGTACGAAACTCAATTGATAATAGAAAAATAGAAAGTATATGATTAAAAATATAAAATTGAAAATAGGACATTAGGATTTTAATATCAAAACACAAATCGCAATTCAATGATGATGAACACTAGTAAATGTAAATCCCTAAATTTAATAGAACAGTGATGTTGAACATAATCTGTATCTGAAGACCTAATTCGGGATTTAGAAATCAATATCCCACATTACATGATCTAGATCTAAAACCAACAGTGGATGAACAACCATATTTTATCTATGGAGGGGAACAAGAGAGTGAGGGAGATCTAAATGGGAAGATATAACTTACATGTGGTGGGGAATATCTTCAATATTACTCTCGATATTAAATGAACAGAGGTAGAAAGACCTATGAATTCATCTGAGAATATCCAATATCAATATACAACATTATTGGTTGAGTGGTTGTTAATTTGATGTGAATCATGGGGTTCATTAATTTTAAAATATAATTTAATAATTCTTTAAAATATTGTACAAAAATTTCTTGGTATATGTGCATAGTTTTCTAAACCGTGTGCCTTAACCAAACATAATATCTACTTGGTTGGGTGTCCATGATTTCTCTTTATAGGGTACTGAAGGGTCCAGGCGCAGTGGAATCTCGTGGGTGGATGTGCCCACTTGGCTTTTTTTATTAGAAATGATCAATCTGGGATCAATATGACAATAAGTTCTAGACTCCACAGATCAAATCATAGAAATAGAAAAAGAAGAAGATTAGTCTCAGAACCACAAACGTGGATCATCACATTTTGATTATAATTAATTTAATTAATTGACAAGAACTACCTTTTATGGTGTCCTTTCTTCATTGATATTTCTGATCACGTTCTAATGGGATTCATCATTGTGTCACAGAATCCAAGGTTAGACTTCCTCTAGTGGAGATCCACACATGCACCACGTTTCATTGGACATCGTTAAAGGAGTCTCTGGGTGATATCATAGAGAAACCATTTCATTCGTTATCCACCTTAGATCGTCTTGATCGGATGGAGGAGGATCTCTCTCAGTCTATAGAGAGTTCTTGGAGGACTGAGTCCTTTCTTCCTTGAGAGAATTCTTCAGTATTGTTTTTCACAATGATTGGAAAAAAATTAGGTTGTGAGGATATTTATAATCGATTTTGAGGTTATAGAGTTATGAAAACAAATAAACACATTACATGTTTTATTTATTTCATTAACTCTTATTGAAAAACCCCATGTCGAATCATTAATTCTTTGATATGTGCCTAGGATGATTATAATATATATAACATAATAAAACAATATTATTTCCTCAAAATCCTGACTGGAAAAAATACATGGTGTCTAATCCTTAATACATGGTGTGTACTTGTTTTTCATTTCCTTTCCAAAATGAAAACAACACGGTGTGTGATCATTAATACACAATGTGTACTTGTTTTAATTTTATTCTTCCTCTAACGCTAAAATGATTTATGATTCCCTGAATAATTCTTAAAACACATATGAGAATAATCTTTATTATACTTGAGATACTTGGATACACATAGTGTGTGACCCTCTAGGCCTCTTTCTCATTGTCAGTAGGTGGGCTTTCCTAAAATCCAAGATTACTGTCTAGCAATGGGTCACGGAACCCAAGAGAAAGAATTTAATTCCACATTGACGTGTCACCTCATACAATCACTTACCATGTAATTGAATCCATTTGTCTCAATATCTCATCAAGCAGATTTCATGGAAGTGTCATAAACATATTTACTTGATCTGTCGTTCTTTGACTACCTGAAATAAACTCGTCATTACACCATGGCCAAGGAATTTTATGTGAAAGTTCTATTTCAATCAAATGGAAGAGATATCAACTTCCATAAATAGAAGGGACAAATTCTTCTCGACTTATCCATTAACAACATGTCACTCATGACGCACCCAACATACCCTACTTTTTCGCCAACTGTTTGTGTGCTGTTTTTTTCAGTAAATCTAAGTGCGCGAGTCATGACATTAGTAAATAATAATCTTAGAGCCAAAAGACCATTACACAAACTCGTAGATATCAATTTCTGATGACACCAACACATGAAAAATTACTACTGGTGGGTCTGCTATCATAATCTCTATTCATGGAGATTACCAAGTGAGAACCCCATGAGAAAGAGTCTCGTCATCTTACGAGTACTCACACATGATGGTCTATATACAATGTTTCTTATCATAGAATGTCATCCAACCGTAGAACTTTATTTAAGAATATTGTTATATCATTACACGGTTCTCATCATAGTGGGGATCTTCCATGACCTTATTAATGCAACAAATATTCTTGGACATTATTATATTATAGTCATGCATAATAATGAAAAATATATAATAAGTGTACAATCATGTTATCAAAGTATAAATAGTTGGTTCCCAGGACACCAACTCTAACAAACTCCCACTTGGACTAGATCCAACTACATATGAATTTTAGTCTGCTAGACCTAACATGATGATCATGTTTCTGCTGATTCAAGGCTTTTGTCAAGGGGTCTCAACGTTATCTTCCATGGAAATAATTCTTACTGTAACTTCACATCACTGAGAAAAATCCCTCAAGATATGATAGTTATGAAGTATGTGCTTTGTCTGATGATGTGACAGTGGCTCTTTTGCAAGTGCCACTGCTGTAGTATTATCACAATAGAGTACGATAGGATCTTAACTTATAGGTACTACATCTACATCTTGGAAGATGTTTTGCATACATACTGCTTCTTTAGCTTCCTCAGAAGGTGTGATATACTTATACTCTGTTATGGAATCTGTGATCACACCTTAATTTGAGCTCTTCCAGCTCACTGCACCTCCATTAAAACTGAATATGTATCCAGTCTGTGACTTCATGTCATCTTGATCAGTCAGTAAACTATCATCTACATGTCCTCTGATGACTAGTTTATCATCTCCTCCATAAACTAGGAACATATCCTTAGTACCCCTCAGATACCTAAGGATAGTCTTGATTGCCATCCAATGTCGGTCTCCTAGATCAGCTCGATAACTGCCTACTACACTTAATGAATAATTAACATCTAGACTTGTACATAGCAAGGCATACATGACTGGCCTAATCGTGGATGCGTAAGGGATCCTTGACCTTTTCTTTCTCTCCTCTTGTGTCTGAGGAAACATTTTATTGGAAAGATGAATTCCATGTGACATTCGAAATAATCCCCTCTTGTACTGTTCCATACTAAATATCTTCAGTATCTTGTCAATTTATGTACTTTGACTTAGGCCCAGCATTCTCTTCGATCTATCACGATAGATCTTGATCCCAAGAATTTATGCTACCTCACCCAAGTCTTTCATAGGGAAGAATTTATCAAACCATTCCTTAACTGACTATAAGACAGGTACTTCATTTCCCATTAGTAATATGTCATCGACATATACTATTAGGAAAACAACTACACTTCTACTAAGCCTTTTGTAGACACAAGGATCACATACATTTTTAACGAAGCCAAATTCCATTACGGCTTCATCAAAACGAATGTTCCATGACCTTGAAGCATTGTTTAATCCATAAATGGATTTCTGCAACTTGCATACTTTGTTGGCATCCTTTGTAGTCACAAACCCTTCAGGTTGTGTCATGTAGACATATTCCTACAGGTTCCAATTAAGGAATGTTGTTTTGACATCCATTTTCCAAATTTCATAGTCATGGTAAGCAGTAATGGCCAATAGAATTCTGATATATTTTAGCATCAAAATCAGTGAAAAGGATTCATCATAGTGAAATCCTTGACGCTATCTAAAACCTTTTGCAACGAGTCGTGCCTTATAGGTGATGACTTGTCTCTACATGTCCATTTTCTTCTTGAATACCCATTTATTACAAAGAAGATTTACATCAACTAGAATATCTACCAAAATATAGACTTGGTTTTGGTACATGGAATCCATTTCAAAATCCAAGGCTTCTAACCACATGGAAAAATGTGTGCCATCAACTGCTTCCTTGTAGGTAAGAGGGTCATCATTGTCAACAAATAATGAGTCACCATCCTTGGTGACAAGAGAACCATATTTTTCAGGTTATCTCATCTCTCTCGTTCTCCTACACCATTTTTGTTTCTCTAGAATAGATTGTTCTTCCAAGGGTCTTTCAAGAATATTTTCTTGTAAAAACTCATGTGTATATTGAGCCTCGACTTAATTAAAGTCTATCTCACTCCCATTATCTCTTTTGGAGATGTTCTCACTCTCAAGGAATATGGAGTTTCTTGCCACTATAAATTTTAATCTGAGGGGTTGTATAGGTAATATCCCCTTGTTTCCTTAGGATATTCTATAAAGGTACACTTTGGGCCTTGGGGTGCAATATTGTTACCTGAAGAGGCCTTAACAAATTCTTTTCTACCCCACAAAAGTAAATTTGATAACATGGCTTCGCGTCCACTCCATAATTCATATGGAATATCATTTATCGATTTAGTTCATACTTGAGTTAGTATGTGTGTTTATTTTTTTAATGCATATCTCCAATTCGATAATGGAAGACTCGCATGACTCATCATTGATCTCACCATGTCCAACAGTGTGCGGTTCCTCCTTTCACATCACCATTCCATTGTGGAGTGTAAGGAAGAGTGAGTTGAGATACAATCCCAAGCTCCCATAAGAAATCAATGAAGTTATAATTAATATATTATCCTCCTCTGTCTGGGTGAAGTTTCATAATCTTCCTACCAAGCTGGTTCTCAAATTCATTCTTGTATTCTTTGAACCGATCAAAAGAATCTGACTTATACCTCATTAATTAAATACATGCATATATACTAAAGTCATTAGTAAAAGTTTGGAAGTATAAGAACCCACCACTGGCTTCAACTAGAAATGGTCCACACAAATCTATGTGAACTAATTCTATAAGCACTTTAGACCTTCCACCTTTCCCACTAAATGGGGCTTTGGTCATTTTTTCTTGTAGAAATGCATGGCATACACCAAGTGGTTTTAGTTCAAAAGAATATAAATACCCATCTTGATGTAATTTTCTCAAAAGTTTCTCATTGACACGTCATAGTCAGTGATTCCAAGGATGGGTATGGTATGAGTCATGTGAATTAACTTTGTAATCGATTTCCATTACTTTGTTTGTGTAGTTTATCATATAAAGGTTGTTATATAAATATTCCCTACCAAAAAAATGTTATCTTTATAAAATTAGCAAAATTCATTTCCAAAAATGAAATAGAATCCATCATTATATAATCCCAATACTAAAATAATGTTTTTTGTTACAGAGGGTACATAATAACATCCCTTTAACACCAAGATCATCCCAGTAGGCAATGTTAGTTGGTAGTCTCTGAGAGCTACAACAGCGAGTCTGGCTCTTTTGGCTGCTCACAGATCCACCTCACCTCGGTCAAATGTTGTAAATCTACTTGCTTCTAAATATTTGGATACCTATGTGAGAACCACAAGTAATATCTAATACCCAGTTAGTAGAAATAGATAGATTTCATTTGATAACAAACACACCTGAACCTTCCCCTTGCTTCCGAGGATGGGTTCAATTTTTCTTCCAATGGCCCTTCTTGCCACATGCGAAAAAAATAGCCTCATGTTCTCTTGTCTCTCCTATGATTTTCCATTTCTTGGAAGGCCTTGAATAATATTTGGGATTTAATCTATTCTCATTCCCTTTACTTTTATTCACAATTAGGACAGAAGGATTTGCACACTTCATATCATTGTCCACTTGGCGAATAGGGATAAGAAGATAAGATAGAGACTTCTCAGTGTTTTTCATGTTTAAATTTACAACAATGTTATATAAGGTCTAGGGGAGTGATACAAGAATGAGATAGGTACCCAGTTATTTGGGGACTTTAAACCCTAGAACCTCTAAGAGCTCAATGTAGCCAACGATCCTGAATATATGAGGCCCAGCTAGGGCACCCTCTCCAAGCTTGTTCTCAAATAGAGCCTTGGAGATCTCAAACCTTTCCTGTCTATCTCTCTCCTGGTATAGACCATGGAGGTGCTCGAGCATGATGTAGGAATCCATGTCTTCATGAGACATCATGAGATCACATGACATTGATGATAGCATCAAACATTGAATGTTGAGGGCATCGCTCAAATGTTGATCATAGACCAGGAAATATGCATCACTTGCCCCTTGGGAAGGCGAATCAGGAAGTAAGGACTCCAACACGTAAAACATTCATTCGTGGGTTGGATAACCCGAAAGCACTTAAAGAATTCCAGAAAGTTAACGCCTGTGAAAATATTGTCTTTATCGGGAATTTATCATAGAGAAAATGTGGCTGATGAGTTTGTCATATTTATTCTACAAATTAAAAGTGAAGATTTATCAGTAGTTTCTCGATTAAATTTTATGAGATATAATAAATTTTATTAAGTCTCCCTATCAAGTCGCAATATCCATCACCATTGAACTTGGAATTTCTATTTTCTTTGATATAATCATGTAAAGGATCCATATTCCCCTTCTCATAACCCCAACAAGAGTTGTTCAAGCTATTATAAGGTATTTAGGTTGGCAGGTCTTTTCCAACTGTGATCTTACAATTCCTTAATCGATTGAGAGAACTACCCAATCCTAAAATCCGGACTAGGATTTCCTCAACACTTGTCTCTATTTTACAACAACTCTAGTAAGGGATACTCCTCTTGATGTATAATATTTAATTCAACCCGAAACATTCATAAGAACTTTTTTTATAAAAGTAAGTGTCCCAACAAGGGTAGGACAAACACATTGTTTTATTAAGTCTTTCCCTTAATCACGTAACAGAAGTCTTGGTCTGACTTAATATAGTATTTAATGGATTTTAATCTTTATGCATAGTTTTGTATTATCACATGCCAGTTAATATTATGTGATGCTTGCTTAAGTGATTAACCATGTTCTGATAATGTTTACGCATAGTACAGTTTTTATTTTATTCCATCTTTGAATGGTTGTTTATTTAATTAACTATGTGATCATTACAACACATACATAATATATAAACCATGAAATCATATAGTAATAAAATAAGATGTCATGATCATGAGCTTCTATTGGTTAGATTATCTAGCTGTTTTGATAAGCTAACCCTAACCTAGGGAAAAGCACCTTGAACCCAATGGTTCATGTTTTGCAGCTCCCACATGTCCAACATTTTATCATCTTGGGTTGGTTTTGCCTCAGAATTAGATTTTGAACTGTCTTATATGGCTTGGGAGATCCTCCATTACATGGGGATTACATTAAAAATCTTGGGGCATGCAGACCCTAAATTTTATTAGAAGAAGGCTCCCAGACCAATGAATTTAAATTAAATCAATTAAAATGAAACCATACACACAAAAAGGGTCTTTTCTCTAGCTCATGATCGTCTATAGCATGCAATGACATTTACGCATATTTAGTATTCAACTTCTTTTAAATGTTCTTTTATTCAATAGAAGTTATGCTTGAATTTAACTACTTGTGATATTATAATTAATTAATTCTGTATATTAAATTTATTTCAGAATTTACTTGAGATTCTTCTCATCCATATTCCTTGTATGGGTCTTTGTAAATTGGAGGAAACCTGGTGAAATTCCATTTTTAGAAAGTACATGGTGTTGATTTGTTTTCACCCATTATCCAAAGTACACACCAGGGGATTTGGCATGTTTTATATACTTTGGAAATTTTAGAGTACACGGTGTGTAGATCAATCTAACATGGTGTATATTTCCTTGTTACGTGGTTACCAGCCTGGCAATCCCATGTATGTGGTATGCGGCTTCTCCTTGTACACAGTTTCACCTGGGCCAGATCAGACCACACGGAGTACTGATTCAACATAAACACTATGTATTCCAGTTTCCACATGCCATTCATTTCTGGTCAACATGGTGTAATAAATACTTAGGTATACTCAATTCACACATCGTGTTTTGGTGGACCAATACTGGTTCGTTAAACCTAAGTACACGACATATAGTTTTCACTACACGCCGTGTATTCTTGTGTTGTACAGATAGAAAGAGCGACTCCTCCAGATGAGATCTTCATTTTTATTTTAATCAAAATTAAAATTAAAAGGTTGTTTTTGTGATGTGAATGGAGAAACACGGAAGTAATAACAGATCTCATTTATTCAAATTTATATAATGATTTATATTTAATTGAAGCAAATATAAATGCTTAAATTATCAATGAAAATTAAATAACTATAATCAACATTGTAACCTCCCTCTGATACCAATTTAAGGTTCCAGGTGCAGCAGAAGCTCATGGGTCGATGTTCCCACATGGATTTTTGTCATTATCAATGATCAATCTGGGATCAATACGATGAGAAATGCCAGACTCCACAGATCAAATCACAGAAATAGACAAAGAAGAAGAATATTCCCAGAACCAAAAACGAGGATCACCACAGGTTGACTGTAATTAATTTAATTAATTGAACAGAAGTACCTTTTATGGAATTCTTTATTCATTGATATTTTTTATCATGTTTTGATGTGATTTTTCATTGCATCACAGAAGACAAGTGTATACTTCCTCTAGCTATGATTGAAACGTACAACACATATCTCTGATCATCGACAAAGGATTATCTAGGTGAAAGAATGTAGAAATCATTGCTTGAATTATCTGCCTTAGTTCATCTTTATCTGATGGAGGAGGATCTCTCTATGTATTGAGAGCATTCTTGGAGGAAGTAGTTAATTATTCCTTGAAATAATTCTCCATAATTTTTGTGCACAACGATTGGAAAAAAGTGTTGGTTTGGTGAGGATATTTATAATAGAGTTTGAGGTTATAGAGTTATGATAATAAATAAACACGTTACATGTTTTATTTATATCATTAACTCTTATTTAAAACCACCATCTCAAATAATTTATTAATTTACATGCACCCATACTGATTATAATAAATATCATTTAATAAAACAATATTATTTCCTCAAAATCCTGACTATAAAAAATGCACGACGTGAAATAATTAATACACGGCATGTACATGTTTTTCATTTCCTTTCAAAATGACAACTACACGGAGTTTGATAATTAATACAGGATGTGTACTTGTTTTAATTTTATTCTTCCTCCAACAATAATACTATTTATGCTTCCTTGAATAAATATTAAACTACATATGAGAATAATATTTATTCTCCTTGGGATACTTGGATACACTTAATGTGTGACCCTCTAGGCTTCTTTCTCGTTTCCATTAGGCAGGCTTGCCTAAATTCCAAGATTACTATCTAGAAATGGGTCAATGAACCCAAGAGAAATAATTTAATGCCACGTAGACATGTTACCTCATACGAACAGTTACAATGTAATTTAATCCCTTTGTCTCAATATCTCATCAAGAATGTTTCATGGCAATGTTATAAACGTATATTCTTGATCTGTCATTCTTTGACTACATGAAATAAAATTTTCATGACACCATGGCCATGTAATTTCGTGTGATGGTTCTATTTCAATCAAAGGGCCGATATATCACCTTTTATAAATTGAACGGACAAATACTTACTCAACTTATACATTAACAACATGTTACTCATGACGCACCCAATGTACCCTACTTCATGCCAACTATCTGTGTGATGGTATTCATCAGTAAATATAAGTGTGCGAGTCATGACATGAGTTAATGATAATATTCTAGTCTAAGTACTATTACACACACTCGTAGATATAAATTTCGGATGACACCAAGACATGTGGAATTACTACTGGCAGGTCTTTTCTCATAATCTATTATCTTGGAGATTACCAAGTGCAAACTCCATAAGAAAGAGTCTCATCTTCATACGAGTACTCACACATGACAGTCTCTATAAAATGTGTCCTATCATATTATGTCATCCAACCACAAAACATTTTTTAAAAAAATTTATATCATTACAAGGTTCTAATCATAGCAGTGATCTTCCATGACCTTATTAATGCAACAAATATTTCAGGACATTATTATATTATAGTCATGCATAACAATGAACAATATATAATAAGTGTACATTCATGTAATCAAAATATAAATAGTTGGTTCTCAAGACACAAACTCTAACAAACTTCCACTTGGACAAGATCCAACTGCCTACGACTTTTTTTCTGCTAGACCTCAAATGATGATCATGTTTTTTATGAGTCAAGGCTTTAGTCAAGGGGCCCACCACATTGTCATCTGTGGAAATATTGGTCACCTCAACTTCACCTATCTAAGAAAAATATCTCAATATATGATACTTCTGAAGTATGTGCGTTGTCCGCTGATGTGACCTGGGCTGTTTTGCATGTTCCATCACTACAGTATTATCACAATAGATTGTGATATGATCTTTACTGCTAGGTACTAAATCCCAATCTTTGATGAAGTTTGGAATCCATACTGCTTATTTAACTACCTCAGAAGTTGCGATATACTCAAACTCTACTGTAGAATCTACGACCACACCTTACTTTGAGCTCTTATAGCTTACTGCACCTCCATTCAAACTAAATATGTATCCATTTGGCGACTTCATTTTATCTTGATCATGCTAGAAACTAGAATCTACATGTCCCCTAATGATTAGTTCCTTATATCCTCCATAAACTAGGAACATGTCCTTAGTACGCCTATGATACTTAAGGATAGTCTTGACTGCCATCCAATGGAAGTCTCATGGATCATCTTAATATCTGTATACTGAACTTAATGTGTAAGAAACATCTAGCCTTGTACATATCATGGCATACATGACTGGCCCAATCACAGATGCATAAGGGATCCTTGCCATTTTATTTCTTTCCTCATGTGTCTGAGGACAAATTTTCTTGAAATGGTGAATGCCATGTGACACTGGAAATAATCCCCTCTTGGAATGTTCCATACTGAATCTATTTAGTATCATTTCAATGTATGTAATTTGACATAGGCCCAACATTCTCGTGGATCTATCACGATCGATCTTGATCCCAACAATATATGATGCCTCACCCATGTCTTTCATAGAAAATAATTTATCTAACCATTCCTTAACTAACTGTAAGATAGGTATATCGTTTCCAATTAGTAATATGTCACTAACATATACTATTAGGAAAAAAATGCACTTCCACTAAACCTTTTGTAGACAGAAGGATCACATTTTTCATAACAAAGACAAATTCTGATACAGCTTTCATAAAAACAAATGTTCCATGACATTGATGATTTCATTAATCCAAAAATGGATTTCTGCAACTTGCATACATTTTTGGCATCTTTTGGAGTTAGAAACCCTTCATGTTGTGTTTTGTAGACATCTTCCTGGAGGTTCTTGTTATGTAATTCTGTTTTGACATCCATTTTCCAAGTTTCATAATCATGGTTAGCAGCAATGGCCAATAGTAGTCTGATGGATTTCAGTATCACAACTGGTGAAAAGGATTCATCATAGTCAATTCCGACATGTCATCTAAAACCTTTTGCAACCATTCGTGCCTTATAAGTGTTGACTTGTCCCTCTATGCCCAGTTTATTCTTGAATAACCATTTATTACTAACAGTATTTACATCAACTGGAGGATCTACCCAAATCAGGACTTGGTTTTTGTACATGGAATCCATTTCCAAATTCATGGCTAATTTCCACTTGGCAATGTCTCTGCCATCAACTGCTTCATTGTAGGTTATAGTATCATCTTTGTTAGCCAATAATGAGTCACCATCCTCAGTGATAGGAAAACCATATCATTCTGGTTCTCTCACCTCTCTCGTGCTCCTACGTAGTTCTTGTTTCTATGGAACAGATTGTTCTTCCACAGGTTTTTGTGGAATCTGTTCTTTTACCAACGCTTATGTATCTTGGGCCTCGACTTCATCGAATTCTATCTCTCTCCCACTATCTCTTTTGGATATATTCTCCCTCTCAAATAATATGGTTTGTCTTTCCACTGTAAACTTTTTATCTGAGGGTTTGTATAGGTAATATCCCCTTGTTACCTTTGGATATCCTATAAAGGTACAATTTTTGGCTCGGGGTGCAAGCTTGTTACCGGAAGAGGCCCTAAAAATGCTTCTATAACCCACACATGTAAATTTGATAACATGGATTTGTGTCCACTCCATAACTCGTATGGAATACCATTTATTTATTTAGTTGGTACATGGTTTAGTATGTTTTCTACTATTTGTAATGCATATCCCCAAATTGATAATGGAAGACTCACATGACTCGTCACTGATCTCACCATGTCAAACATGGTGAAGTTCCACCTTTCACATCACCATTCCATTAAATCATGTAAGAAGGATTGATTTGAGATAGAATCCCAAACTCTGATAAGAAATCACTGAAGTCATGATTAAGATATTCTCCTCCTCTATCTAAGAGGAGTTTTCTAATCTTCTTACCAAGCTGGTTCTCAACTTCATTCTTGTATTCTTTGAACCGATCAATAGAATTTTACTTATACCTCTTTAAGTAAATATATATAGATATCTACAAAACTCATCAGTAAAAGTTGTGAAGTAAAACAACCAACCCCTTGCTTCAATTGGAAATGGTCCACAAACATATGTGTGAACTAATTCTAGAAGCTCTTTATCCCATTCAACTGTCCCACCAAATGGGGCTTTAGGCATTTTTCCTTATTGACACGCATGACATAAACCAAGTGGTTTTAGTTCGAAAGAATCTAAATACCCATCTTGATGAAATTTTTTCAAACGTTTCTCATTGACATGACCTAGCCAGTGATGAAAATTTTGGGTGTGGTATGAGTCATGTGAATTAACTTTGTCATCAATTCCAATTACTTGGTTTCTGTAGTCTAACCATAAGGTCCATTATATTAATGTGCCCTACCAAATCAAATGCTATCTTTATAAAAGTAGAAACATTCATTTCCAAACATGAATATGAATCCATACTTATCTAATCTAGATACTGAAAAAAAAATTGTTTATAGAGGGTACATAATAACATTCTTTTTAACACCAATATCATCCCAGTCATCAATGTGAGGTGGTAGTCTCCGACAGCTATAACAGCGAGTCTGGCTCCGTTGGCTGCTGGCAGATCCACCTCACCTCAGTCAATATTTCTAAATCTAATTGGTTCCTATATTTGGATACAGATGTGAGGACCACAAGAATTATATAATACCCAATTGGTAGAAATAGATATATTTCATTTGATAACAAACGCACCTGAAACTTCCCCTTGCTTCATTGGCTAGGAGCAGTTTTTCTTCCAGTGGCCCTTCTTGCCACTTGAAAAACAAACAACCTCTTGTTCTATTGCCTCCCCTTTGATCATCCTTTTAATGGAAAGACTTGAAGAAGCTTTAGGATTAAATATATTCACACTCCCATTCATTTTATTCACCATAAAGACAGAAGGATTTTTAAGCTTCATATCATTTTCCACCATGTGAGTAAGGATACAAAGATCAGATAGAGACTTCTCAGTTTTCTCCATGTTGAAATTTACAAAAAAATTAGAGAAGCTCTAGGGGAGTGATGTAATAATGAGATCGGTACCCAGTTCATCAGTGATTTTAAACCCTAGAACTTCTAAGAGCTCAATGTATCCAATGATCTTGACTACATGAGGCCCATTTGGGGCACCCTCTCCAATCTTGCTTTCAAATAGAGCCTTTGAGATCTCAAACCATTCATGTCTTTCTCTCTCTTGGTATAGACCACTGATGTTGTCAAGCATGTTGTAGGCATCTATTTCTTCATGAGACTTTAGAAGCTCCCTTGACATTGATTATAGCATCAAACATTGAATGTCAAGTCCATCGCTCAAATGTTGATCGTAGACCTAGAAATATTCATTACTCAGCCCTTGGGAAGAAGATTCGGGAGTGAGGACTCCGGCAGGTAAAACATTCATTCATAGAGTAGGATAACCCGAAGGCTCCTAAACCAATCCTGAAAGTTACTATCAGTGATGATACCATCTTTATCCATAATTGATCATAGTGAAAATGTGGTTAACAATTTTGTCATATTGATTCTACAAATTAAAAGAGAAGATTTATTAGTACGTTCTTGATTACATTTTATGAGAAAAAAAAATTTTATTATGTCTCCCACTATTTTATCATGTCCCAATGGCCCTTACCATTGAACTCAGAATATCCAGTTCCTTTGACATTCTAGTGGCCAGGATCCATATTCCCCTATTCATAACCCCAACAAGGGTTGATCAAGCTATTAGATGGTATTTAGTTCATCAGGACGTTGCCAACTGTGATCTTACAGTTAAATAATCTACTTATTGGATCCCCAATCCTGAAATCCTAACTAGGATCTCCTCAACACTTGCTTCCATTTTACAACAAGTCTAACAAGGGATACTCTTCTTGATGTAAAATCATTAAGTCAACCCAAAACATTCATAAGAGCATCCTTTATAAAAGTATGTGTCCCAACATTGGTTGGTCAAACAAATAGTTTTTTTAGTCTTTACCTTAATCAAGTAACGAAAGTCTTGGATTGACTAAATATATTATTTGAGAGATTTTATTCTTTATCCATAGTTTTAAATTATCACATGATTGTTAATATTAAGTGATTCTTTCTTAAGTGATTAACCATGTTCTGATAAAGTTTACGCATAGTACGCTTTTTATTTCATTCCATCTTTGAATGATTGATTATTTCATTAAATATGTGATCACAAAAACACATACATTATAAATAAACCATGCAATCAGACAGTAACAAATATTAAGGCATGATCATGAGCTTCTATTGGTCATCTTATCTAGTGGTTTTGATAAGCTAACCCTGATCTAGGGGAAAACTCTTTGAGGCCAATGGTTTGTGTTTTGCAGCTCCCACCTTTCCACCTTTGTATCTTATTGGGTTTGTTTTGCCTAAAATTCATCTTTTGAACCGTCTCCTAGGGTTTTGGAGATCATCAATTACATGGGGTTTACATTAAAGAAACCACAGGCATGTCGGACCTACATTTTATTAGAAGAAGGCTTGCAGGCCAATGAATTTAAATTAAATATATTCAAATGAAACTATACACACACAAAGGGTCTTTGGTCTAGCTCATGATCATCCATAGAATACAAATACATTTACCCATATTTAGTATTCAAATTATTTTAATCGTTTTTTTATTCATGAATAGTCGCACTTGAATTCAATTAATTATGTTCTTATAATTAATCAATTCTTTATCTTAAATTTCTTTCTGAATTTCCATGAGATTCTTCTCATCCATATTTCTTGTATGGGTCTTTTTAATTTGAAGAAACCTGTTGAAATTATATTTCAAGAAATTACACGTCGTGTATTTGTTTTCAACATTTATCCAAAGTACACGGCAAGGGGTTTGGCTTGTTTTCTAAACCTTGGAAATTTTGTATTACATGGCATGTAGATTAATCTAACACGGTGTGTATTTCCTTGTTATGTGTTTTCTGGCCTGGAAATCTCGTGTACGCAATATGCGGCTTGTCCTAGTATATAGTTTCACCTGGGCCGGATCTAATTACACGATGTGTTGAATCAACATAAACGTTGTGTATTATGGTTTCTATGCATTGTTAATTTCAGGTCAACACAGTGTAATAAATACTTAGGTATACTCAATTCACATGATGTGGTTTGGCAGACCAGTACCGGTTTGTTGAACCAAACTACATTGTGTGTAGTTTTCACTACAAGTCATGTACTCTTGTGTTGTATATACAGAAAGAGATGCTCCCTCGGATGTGTTCCTTATTTTTATTTTAATAAAAATCAAAATTAAAAGGTTGTTTCTGTGATGTGAATCAAGTAACGCAGGAGGAAGAATAGATCCCGTTCATTCAGATTTATATAATGATTTATCTTGAATTGAATCAAATATAAATTTTTAAATTATCAATAAAAATTAACTAACTATAATTAACATTGTAACCTCCCTCTGATTCCAATTTATGGTTCCAGGCATAGTGGAAGATCTTGGGTGGATGTTCCCACTTGAATTTTTTTTCATTAGCAATGATCAATCCGGGATTAATATGAAGATACATTCCAGACTCCATGGATCGAATCATACAAATAGACAATGAATAAGAACAGTTCTAGTACCACAAATGAGGATCATAACAGGTTAATTATAATTAATATAATTAATTGAAAAAATGTACCTTTTATGATATTATTTCTTCGATGATATTTCAGATCATGTTTTGATGTGATTCGTCATTGTGTCGTAGAATTCCAGGGTATAATTCCTCTAGCAGTGATCTACAAGTGCACAAAGTATCTCTAGACATCACTAATGGAGTCTCCGGGTGCTAGCATGGAAAAACCTTTGCATGCATTATCCACCATAGATCGTCCTTATCTGATGGAGGAGGACCTCTCTTAGTTTTGAGAGAATTATTAGAGGAAGGAGTTCTTTCGTCCTTGAGAGGATTCACCAGAATTGTTTTGCACAATGATTGGAAAATGTTTTGGGGTTGTAAGTATATTTATCATCGGGTTTGAGGTTATAGTGTTATGAAAGTAAATAAATGTGTTAAGCATTTATTTTATTTGATTAAATCTTATTGAAATCCCCCATGTTGAATCATTAATTCCTTGACATGATCCCATGATGATTGTAATAAATATCATTTAATAAAACAAAATTATTTCCTCAACATCCGGACTGGAAAAACTACACAGTGTGTAATCCTTAATACACGGCATGTACTTTTTTTCATTTCCTTTCCAAAATGAAAACTACACAGTGTGTAATCATTAATACACGGCATGTACTTGTTTTCATTTTATTCTTCCTCCAAAATTAAAATGATTTAGGATTCCTTGAATAATTATTAAGCCCTTTACAAGAATAATCTTCATTATACTTGAGATACTTGGATACACTTAGTGTGTGACTCTCTGGGCCTCTTTCTAGTTGGCGTTACGTGGGCTTGCCTAAAGTCCAAGATTTCTGTCTAGCAACGGGTCAAGGCACCCAAGAGAAAGAAGATAATTCCGAATTTATGTTTCTCCTCATACGAATGCGTACCATGTAATTTAATCCCTTTGTCTCATTATCTCATCAAGGAGGTTTCATGGCTGTGTCTTAAAACTATATGTTTGATCTGTTGTTCTTTGACTATATGAAATAAAGTTGTTGTTACACCATGGCCATGGAATTTCATGCATGAGTTCTATTTCAATCAAAGGGATGAGATATCAACTTCCATAAATGGAATGGACAACTCCTTCCTCGACTTATCCATTAACAACATGCCACTTATGATGCACCCAATGTACCCTACTTCTCACTAACTGTCTGCATGGATGTTTTCGTCAGTAAATCTAACTGTATGGGTCCTGACATGATTTAATGATAATCTTACACATTATGGACCATTAAACATGCTCATAGATAGCAATGCCTGATGACACCAAGACAAATAGAATTACTACTGGCGGGTCTGTTCTCATAATCTCATATCTTGGAGATTACCAATTGAGAACTCCATGAGAAAGAGTCTCATATTCTAAGGAGTACTCGCACATGACGGTATGTATACTAAGTGTCCTATAAATGTATGTCATCCAACCATAGATCTTTATTTAAGAATATTGTTATATCATTACAAGGTTTTCATCATATAGGATATCTCCCATGACCTTATTAATGCAATAGATATTCCATGAAATTATTATATTATAGTCATGCAGAACAATGAACAATATATAATAAGTGTGCATTCATGTAATCAAAGTATAAAAAGTTGGTTATTAGGACACCAACTCTAATAAGAACGTGGATGGAAAAAGCTTGCACCAAATTTGTGAGTCCCATCTGCCTGGGTTCACACACTTTATTGGGCTAGGACACTAAATTAGAGAGAACTATGCACCAAATATGCACCATCCCTCCTCCTTCCATAATTTTCAACTTCCACCAAAACACACCCCAATCTAACATAAAATATATTAGAAAATAAAGAAGAAAAGAATAACTAAATAGAATCCTATGACATCTACATGAAAGGTCTTGTTCTTACAACTTAAATGCCTAACACTAATATATATATATATATATATATATATGCAGCTTTGATTATTGAATTCTATAACTAGATGATATTGATGTTCAATATTAATGTCCTATAAATGTGACTCAATCTACATAATATTATATGCTTTCTATGATGAAGTAACATATTCATATTTAGTTGAGATTAAGATCATTTATTTTTTTCTCTTAAAATTACATAATTCAAAACTTCCACCAGTGAAAATTGCTCCACCAGATATTTATTTTCATTTATCAAGAACACATACTCAAACTGCTCTAACAATCCCATTTAAATATAGCTCTAATTTCTTCAAATATTTTATTCAATATTAAAGTGTCTGTTATAAATATCTTATAATCCTATTATCATACAACAAATATTTTTATTAGGGATAGAGATATATATAGAGAAAATGGTGACAACATATAAAATTTCATTCCTAAATGTTGGTAAATACATGACTCTCAAAATTAAACATCTAATTACATTAGATTAAATTTTTTATATTATCAAAATTTCATAGTTTCTTCCCAGATATATTTGTGTGTAAAATTATCTATATTTTAGCCTATAAAAAATATTAAATATTCTTTAAACATTTTTTTCATAAGAGATAAATATTATGTAATATTCATGGTAAATATCTGACCCCCTAAAATTTTTCATTTTTCCCAACATTTACATCTAAACTCATTATTTTATAATCCTTAGGAGTTCATCACAAAAATATCTCCATTATAATAAAAAATAATATCATCAGCATACATAATCAAAAATGTTATTTGGGGTTTGACATTTTTTCATAAATAATGTTTCCAACATGATCATTCATGAAATTCTTGCTCATTGGAAATATCTTAATACTAAAATTCAAATATCATTGAGATTACATCAATACTTATAGAGTCTTGTTCAAATTATACACTTTTCTTCCATTTTAGTCGAACATTAAACTCTCAAGTTATTCCACATATAATTCATCATAAACATTACCATTCTAAAATCAAGATTTAATATCAAGTTAGAAAACTTAAAACATAGTTTTACTATAATATATAAAATTATTCTGAGGGATTGAACACTTCCCACCAGATAAAGAAATCATCAAATTCAGCCCTTTAATTTTTCAATATTCCTTGCATACAAGCCTAGAATTTTTTCTAGGACTCTTTCCATTCTCATCAAACATATTAATGAAAAACCAATTTTCTACATTCACATGAACTTCATTAGGCCTAGAAAAAATTCACATGTTTTATTATTTTCTATTTGGTCTAGATCTTCATTTATAGCCTAAATCAACTCTTTATTCTCAAATTATTATTCGATAATTTAATTATGATCATTTTAAAGAGAAATTGTATGGATGGTTTCCATAATCATTCATAATATTGAAACACCATGAATTTGTCTCAAATAATTTATTCATCCTATTCATCTAACCTTCTACTATCATTTACTCCTTCGGAATTATGGCTCTCATCATATTCATTGTTATATTAATAATCTATATCTTCTATCTAATTTTCTTTACTATTAATAGTTTCTCAAATTATTTCAAAACATAAAATATCATCCTCATAATTGACAGTGGTAATACCTCTCATTCATTCTTCATCTTCAAATACGGTGACAATATCACAACCAAACATTCAGTATGTATTCATATTGTAACACATAAATAAAATCACATTCAATTTATAACCATGTATTATCACATTTTCATAATTTTGGTTAACTTTACAAATAAATCCATGTTTCATTTTGATATAGTATGGACTCGAAATAAACCTAATGTATTTGATAATGAACTTATTCTCAAACAACATCTTGTTGTTAGTCAAAATTATGTTTTCCTTAAAAATTAATATGTTATAAATTATTTTGTTTTTTTGATTTTCTATAACTATTAAAACTATGAGTTAACATGATCATTCAGTATATCTATAGTCATATTAACTGGAATACTATTCTTCACATTTTATGAATGATTATGTTGAGAAAAAAACTCATTCATGGTCTCATTTTTATGATGATATTTTGGTAAATGTTTATTGGTATATTCACTGACACTATCAAATAATAATATCTTCACTAATTTTCCTGTTTTGTTTTACATAATTATTCTAAAACATTCTAATATGTAATAGGATTTTTATTTATAAGAAATGAACATGACACGTGTCATTATTATAGAGTACTCTATAAACATGACAATGTATTTACCTTTACATATTGATTCCCTTATTAATGGTCCACACACATCTGATTGGATCAAAATAAGTGGCGTTATTGTTTTAATATATCATCAATTGTGAGTTTTTTTTCCATTTTTCCCCTTTTTATATATTTTAAAAACAGTGTTTATACCTTATTTTAGAATACTGTTATAGCTAATAACCACTTTTTAAATAACCCTATTTATAATATTTTGGCTAGGATATCGATATCTTCTATGCTATCAACTATTTTCATATTTATAACCTAGATAATAGTGTATTATTTCATACCCAACTTGATACAAAATTTCAAAGGTTTTAATCCATTTTTTCAAAATATCCAAATCGTTAAATATCTCAAGAATTCCACGATGATACAAAAATTTGAACTCATTTACAGTATGACACTACTGTTATATAGTCAAAAAATTTTGTTTTAGTATATAAACTAACAAAACATTATCATTATATGGTCTCTTATTTTCCATGTATTATTATTATATATTATATGGATTGACTTTGAGATATGACTATATTATGGAAGGTTATTTGGAGGCCCTATGTGCCAGGAATAAGTCATTGAAAAATATTATAATATTTAAAGAAAATACCCATGGCATTACTAAAAAAGTTTAATAATAGATAAATGAGTGCATAATAAACAATTTTAGGGTTCCATTGTTTTCATAATAGTGGATTGACCGTAAAAGAGACTTAACATTAGTCAGTATGGGTCGTTTGTTAAAAACAACAGTGTGGATGTAAAAGGAATAAAATAATATAATAAATATAATTTGATACTGCGACTTGATTTCAATAAATGTAACCTTATGTTATCATTCCAGTGTAAGATTCATAACCTTGGAACTTCTAGAGAATCGTTTGAGTAGATTTTTCTTAGAGGGAGACAATAGATCAGGACAAGATCATGGATCATCATGCCATTGGATTTGATGTCTCTCATCAAAGAAAGAAATACTAATGTTCTACATCAGGGATTGATCAAAATCTAGTTAGGTCATGTAACTTTATTGGTTTATTCCCTATTATATATTTCTGTAATAATCATGAATCAATCAACAAAATGATTGATTCATGGACCCTGCATATTGTGGAGAGAGATTAATTCAATAAGATTTATCTGATATTTTTTTCTAACCTGAATGCCCCATTCTTGAACATTGGACAAGAATGATTGGCCAACGATGATAAACCATTGTTCATGTGCCTTTACCCCTCTTTATTGAATTCCTCACCGGTTGGATCCCCATGGTCCCGGATCGCTATTGACGGGTTTCTCAAAACTCAATCAGACCCCTATATTTTAGGAAAATGGACAACCTATGATGGATCTATAAATATTGGGAACCATAGATCTTTGAATAATGATCATTTCAATTATTGGTAATTAGACGAGGGGAGGTGGTCAAGGAAAGGGACCACTGGCAAGAGGTGGTGGAGACCATCCTCCCCTGCCACTGGATGATGGCGGTTTGGGTGTGGGTGGTGGAGCTGCATATGCCCGATAGTGGTGGAGAAACTGGGTGGGATTGGGATTAGTATAGGATGATGAGGCAGGTGACCACATGAGAAGCGACGATGGACATGGGAAAATGACGACAGATGAGGAATGATGGCAGAGATGTGGGATATGGGTCTGATCTATGGGACGGATCCAGGTCTAGTTAATGTGACGGATCAAGGTTTGGCTAGCAGTTCGGGATCTAGGTTGGGTTGGAACTAGGTTTGATCTGGGGAAACCGGGATAGAGCCATGTTGTGGTCAACCATAGTGGTTGACAATGTATTCTAGAGCAGCCACAAGGTATAGCCTACGAAGAGACTGATCACATAAATCAACCATGGTAGTCGACCATGGTGTCGAGGCAGCTCGAGCTACCCCCTGGCATAGTGGCCACACATTCATTCCACCGGCGATCAACCATAGCTGCCAGCCAGGCACGAAAGATGGACTAATCACAACACATGGTCCATGGGTGGCTGGCCATAGTGGTTGGTGGAAAGGCTGTGGTGGTTGGTAGATTGAAAATTAGGGTTGGTCCACAGACCCCTACCAGTCTACATGCAGCTTCCTCAAAGGGTTATAACTCTTACGTAGAGCAACTATATAACATTCCATCAGAGGAAGTTTGATCTTCTTTTTATGGTGGATGTTTGAAACACTTCATTTTCCTAGCTTAGACCAATATCGGTTGATCATGTTCCCTGAGCCCTTTCCCCAAGGTTATAGTGTTGAATTACATCCAAATCATTAGATTGTAATAACCTCAATATTATGATTCTCATATAGTGTTTTGGTGTCCCACTACGATACTATAGTGATATCCTCTACCATACATAGTATTATTTTTCGAATGTGATTGAAATAAATAAATAGTACATTGATCTTCTATTTAGTAGGCCCCATCAGTTGGGTTAGTGAAATTGTTGTCATATGATCCCCAATATGGAGGGTTGATTCATATTAGGTTCAATGTGTCCTCCAGCAGTTCTAGGAATGACCCCCTCTCTCTGTATCATAGTCTTCATTGACCAATGAATTCTATTTGGGGTGGGGCCCAAGTGGGACAGACCACTTCGATGAGTGTTTCTGTTGGTAACATTTCTTGATGAGGGGTTCTCCTAGAACGAGCATTACTTTCAGTATAATCAAGTGGCTCGTAGTTGGTTTTGACTTCTTGATGGTGTGGCGTATCTCTTGAGTATATCTATGTTCTTTTAAGTAATTATTTTATCTATTATATAGTATTATAGGTTTAATTGAGATGAATATACATTATTATTTGTGTTAAGGCTTTTTATGGTGTCCTACAATTTATTTTTATACTAACCCCTACACGGGCTTTACCCACATGTGTAATATGTTGTGTATATGGATGACCTTTTAAATGGTTTACATGAAGTACTATAAGATGGTTGAGTGTATCTAGAACTTGGAGAAACATGGTGTTTACTAGGAGTAAACCATTTATGTAGTCATCTCCCTTGTAATAGGATGTACTCTTTACAATTCTGGTTGGGCTTGTTTTTAGGCCTCTATTTAGTTTATAGTACTTTCAATGTCATACAGAGTTGTGGGATCACAGATATAAGATTTCATTTTTTTAGTTGGGTTAAATTTCGTCACTATTTGTCTTGGAGATGGGTGCGTGTGTACATGTACATTAGGAAATTGTCTCCCATTTTTTATAAATTCATACTTGGTGCTTGTCATCATCCCCTTGCCTATTGGAGTTGGACATGGGAACTCCCTGAATAGACCCCTCTGGAACAGGTTGTGACATAGTTGTATTAGAGGTGGTCGGTTCTAGATTTGGATTGGGTGTCTCTGAAGATGGTTTGGGGAGACAGTGTAAAGTGTCTCAAGATTTACATTTAGACCATGGTCCCCAAGTGTTAGTATGAAGGATGACCTATCTACTCACTTTTTTTAATTGGTATATGAAAACAATATTGTCTAGGAAAAACAATGGTATATAAAACATATTGGAATGGTTGTGACTTCCATTTACTTCTTGTGTTGTCTCCTTATATATATTCAATTGATTGTGGTAGATATTGTTTTATTTCAGGATTCATCGTAATAGATAACCATCTAGGATTCCATTGTGTGATCACTAGGATCATCCACTAAGTAATGAGGCATCGGTACATGGTCCTACAATGGAGATAGAATCTCCATGTAGTTTTTATATCTATACCACCACCAATTGAGATAAAACAACTTCCAAGATAAGGAACCACACAGTATGATTTCATTGCAAGAGTTCCAGAAGCAGTGTCCTCCCAGGTTTGAGGGTGATCTAGACCCCCATATGGGTGAGGAATGGATAGAGGAAGTCACACATGTACTATACCTTGTGAGGATTCTTGGATACTGAGTGGCAGTCCTTGTTGTGAGTCTTCTTTCAGGCTATATGGGGCGATGGTGGAGCATGCTTAATGAATCACATGATGAGACAAATTTCTCCTAGATAACGTTTGATCACCTCGCAGGATAGGATTTCTATCTATCCATGTCGTGAATGATATACATATTAGAACATCTTCATCCAAAGTTGGGAATCATGATAATGGAAGAGTATTCAACAAATTTTACAAATATCTCATGCTAGTAATTTTATTTTCTATGAAACTAGTTTCTCATGGATTGTACCATTGAGAAATGATTATTTTGTGAAATCATGGAATCAGTGGTCTCCTCTTACATTTCTACTTTTGCAGGGGTTATTGAGTGGAACCAATTAGTGGACATTTTTCTAGTAGAGTAGCCACCAGCAATGACGGATAATAGTTAGAACCCGGTAGCTGAGACCCTAGAATCAGGTATCCAAAGATAGTAATTGGGATACAAGAGGGTCAGGCATATCAAGATTCAATCCCATGACTCAAGGTCAGTAGTACAGGGCTCTCAAGGAAGATTTAATCACCCATGAGACATTCAATGGTTCTCATGTAGTGGTCAAGGAAATCTGGTACGAGATTTCCTAACATGTCATACAGTTAAACATGAGTTTGATGAGGGACCACCTAGAAAAAGATAGATACATGATAAGGGTAGTATGTATAGTGGTATAAATGGAAGAGAGAGATTATAGGGCTGGAGGATGTGGTCGTAGGTTTGAACTATTACCACCACCACTCTCAGGGTGGTCCACACCAGGCTTCGGGAGATTGGGGATAGGGGTGAGGCCATATAATGCTATGGAGTCTAACAACCCCAAGGATCCAAGGATGAAATGATGTATGATCTATGTCTTTTACATTATACGTAGTATTGATATAAAAATCTGATATTCATTCTTTTCTATCTATAAATTTTGTTCGAGACTTGAATATTTTGATTGAACTATTGACTCGACCAATATTAGAGAGACATATTCTATAGGAGACTCGATGATCAAAAAATGGTGGAGATAGTGTGACCTGATACTAAGAGGTGATAGTTTATATTGGGATCCATTAATAGTGGTGTTGAGGCCTTACAACATCATTAATGGTATGTACTATTTATCGATAATTCATCCTCATATCAACTATTTTAGGTGAAGGGTGTGAGGTTTCCATAGTGATGGTAACAAGTTATACTTTTTTGGTGAAAATGAAGCTCAGGTAGGGAATTATGGACTCAAGTATAGGAGGGTGATTAAATATACTCATTAGTTATCTACCTTAACTATCAGTGTAGTGGATGTTATGAGTCCTTAGTTTCCTATACTGGAGGAAGAGTATGAGAAAATATTTCCCAATGATTTTCATGGTTTACCTCCCTCCCATGAGGTGGAATTATTCATTTACCTAATAATTTAAATTGAATAGATATCTACACATACTTATTGGATGGCTCCCATAGAGATTTGTGATGTGAAGATATCATTGGAGGACTTGTAAAGGATGGGCTTCGTGAGACCTAGTGTTTCGCCCTAGGAGGCCCTTGTTCTGTTTTACATGAAGCCAGATGGGAAATTTAGGATATGTGTGGACTAGAAATTCTTTTATAGGTGAACATTGAGAATAATAACCCAATACAAAGGACTGATGACCTCCTTGATTAGTTGAAAGTGGTGTGATGGTTCTCAATGTTAGACATCTGGTCAGGCTATCACCAGCTGCAAGTACGAGATTATGATATAACAATGACTTCCATTAGATGTCGTTAAGGTCACTATGAGTACTCATTGGTGTTTTTTGGGGTGATTATAACCTCATAAGTGTTCATGGGACTGATGAACTAGATCTTTCTTCCTTATGTATACTAGTTCATCGTGGTATTCATTAATGAAATCATAGTGTATTTTGTGTTTGAGGAGGAGTACATGATTCACATAAGGATGGTCACAAACACTATCTAAAATCACTAACATTAATAGAATATCTCAAAATGTCATTTCTAGATTTTATAGGCCCATTTTATGAGACAGTTCATCAAAGAGGTTGAATTTTTAGTGGATTCAGTGAATGTTGAGGTAGTTCTTTCTTGGTCCACCCAAGAGTGTTACTAAGGTACAACGTTTCCCAATATTGTCAGGGTACTATCGAATGTTTTTAATCAATTATTTACAAAAAAGTATAATCCTTGAATGATTTTACATGAATGGGTAAGCCATTCATGTGGATTGAAAAGTACCAGAATTTCTTTCAGGCACTAAGGCAGAGGTTGATGAGTGCTCCAATATTGAGGTTATAGGAGGAAGGAATTAAATATTTAGTGTTCAGTGAAGAATTTGGGACCAGTATTGGATATTTCCAAATGCATAGTAATGAATTGTATACCTATGGTTCACACTCTTAGTAACCACATTAGAGGAAATATACAACCCATTATATTGACTTAGTAGTGATTGTATTTTTTTTATAGTGTTGTGCCACTACCTGGTGGGAAAGTAGTTTATCATCTACTCTAACCATAAAATACTCAAGTATATCTTCTCTTAGAATGATCTCACACATGAGATATATTTAATGGATAGAGTTTCTCAAAGACTATGAAATTAAGATTTTCAATACACCAAGGAAGGGGAACATCGTAACAGAAGATCTTAGTATAAGATCTACTTTGCAATTAATTAATAAGGAACTAGAGAAGATGGACTCATTTTAGTTATCATATATGGATGTAGATGGATAATATTACCTACATTTGATGATTTTAACCCCTCCACTCTTGTCGTGAGTCAAGGAGGTAGAGCATGGGGATACCAACTGCGAGACCCTACATACTCATATGTCCACATGGAATTCTCCTGGTGGATATTCAAAGGGTAGGGAGTATGTCATTGGTTTCTGAGGATGCATATTAGTGTCGGTGTAATTGTTGATGTACGTTCTAAGGGTGTTATATATGTCCCCTTTGGTAATATATCATGGTGTGGTGAAGATTTACCAAGACCTCCAATGTTATTTTTTTTGTCCAAATATGAAGAATGGAGTTGTAGAGTTTTTTTCATAATGAATTACATGTCATCAAGTGAAGGATAAGAAATAGGTTTTATCTGGTTTAGCCCAGCCCCTTGAGGTGCTTGAATAAAAGTGTGATGGGATATCACTAGACATAAGGATGGGATTACCACATACGTATTGGTAACATGATTACATCTGGATAATCATAGAACAATTCACCAAGTCAACCCACTTCTTAGCAATCTGAGAGAATATTATCATCGATATAGTGGGATGCCTCAACAAGAAAGAGATGGTTCAACTTCATATATTTACATATAATATTTTATATGATCATTAGGCTCATATTACATACTATTTGTGTAATGGCTTATATGAGTAATTTGGAATATAGATACGTTGGAGGAAAATGTTTCACCCATAGTCGGAGAACCAGACTGAGCAGACCATTTGTGTTCTAGAGGGAATTATATATAATTTCATGTAAAAATTTGGCCATATTTAAGAGTATCACCAACCACAAGTTTATTTTAAATAAAAAAACATATACCATTCCACCATGTGTACAATGCTTTTTGAGGCTCTATATGGGTGACCCTATAGGTCACCACATTGAATGAATGATCTTGTACGTTCAACAATAATGGGCTCTGAGTTTGTGCAAGCTATTACAATGAAGGTGCTGGTCTTCTGGGAGTGGATGAAGACTACACAAAGCCATTAGAAGACTTAAGATGATAGGTGAAGGAGGCCTTTGGGGTTTGAGGAATGAGACCAAGTGTTCCATAGGGTTTCACCTTGATGGGGATTATGAATATTTTTACAATGCGACAAGATATCTATGACAATAATCATACCTTTAAAAATAATTTATAGTGTTCAAGAGTTGGTATACCGCTTGGATCTACCTTCATCGTTAGATCTGGTACCTGAAATCTTTAACATGTCACAGTTGAGGATGTACGTGCATAACCCATCACACATCATCGAATGGGGCGAGTTGTACATTAATAGTGGAGGGAATTATGATATTTTCTTAGTGGAGATAAAGGATAGATTAAAGAGGATAATTAGGGGTAGTTTATTCCTTTGGTTTGTGCATGGTGGTCGCATGGGAATCTTTAGAAGAGTACATGGGAGTGGGTGGGTGAGATTCTATCCCAATATGCCCATCTGTTTGGGTAGCCCTTGTTTTGGACTTTTAGAAACATAAATCCCTAAGGTGGGGATAATGTAACATCGTGGATTTTCCTTATACTATTAATAGATAATATATTGATTGATTTTGAGACCAGTTGTAAGGACAGTGTTAGATTCTAGGACCTGGTGTGTCCGGAACAAATATCTTGAATATATTAAAATATTAATAGCACACACACATTGTTTTTTTAAGTGGAATAATTTATAAATGATTTCCCATATCAGAAATATGTGTTCACCATTGAGTTTAAAATAACATCTTTACCCAAGGTGTGACTTACTGATAGTCGGCGCCATGCATTCGTGAAAACATTTGTCACATATGTAAAAGGAATAAAATAATTTAATAAAAATATGTTTTTCACGATGACTAGTTTTTATTAAAACTAAAACTATATCATAATAATATGGTTAGCTAAATAACCCTATAAATTCTTAAGGATCATTGTAAGAGGGTGTTTTTGGTGGATGATAATGGATCCGAATCAGATCATGGATCATCATGCCATCGAAGTTAGAAGATCTCATCCACTGTGGTAACACAACCGTTCTTAATCAACAATCAGTCCAAATAGAGGTAGTGTGTGTGATGTTACTATTTTATTCCAAATTCCTAATTTCAATGAAAAACATTAATAAATTGACGAACGGATTGATTCATGAATTGTGTGTATTGCAGGATGGGATATACATTGCAGAAATTATTTGTTCTAGTTTTCTAACCCAAATCCTTCATTCTTGATCATTATCCCAGAGTGCTTTTCCAATGATGATAAACCTTATTATTGTTACTTTTTATATCCTTAATTGTGTTCTAAATCATTTGGATCCCTCTATTCCCGGTTTGATGTTTCTTGGTTGTTCCAAACTCAATTGCACCCCCGAATTTGGAGAAAATATACAACTGTGGGTGGATCTGTGTACATTGGGACCCAAAGAGAGTGGATATATGATTTTTATTTATTTTCAAGAATCTTAGGTGGATCACGGGACAATTTAAGGGACCTTAATCATGTGACAGCAATGACCGGTTATAAATGGTGGTGCACAGCAGCGACCTGCATGTTGGTGGCGGAGCCACGCGTGGCTGACTTTGGTCGACGGCGTCGGAGCTATCTGGTGTGGCCGGGAGCGGTTATGTGGATGTGATAGGTGACCTAATGAGACCTGGTGCTGGATGTGGTAAAAAATATATGGTTGTGGGATCTATTTCATGTCAATGGGTCAAATATGGGTCTCATCAACAGTTTAGTCTGCATCGAGCTAATAGGTCATGATCCAGGTATGGTATGACGTGGGTCCAATCAAGAGAAACCAAGGTATAGCTTATTTATAGTTCACCACGGTGATTAACCATAGTTCTCAAACTTGGTGTAGGGGAAACTTGAGTTACTGTGTGGCACATCAACCATAACAATTTACCATGGTGGTCGACTGTGGTGATGTGGCAGCTCCAGCTATCGTAGGGCACAGTTTCCGAATGGCCAATCCGTTAGAGGTTGATCGCCGATTTTGACCAAAATGGATGGTTGGGTGTGACAAATTTTATAAAAAATATTGTTATTCAATGTTTGTATGAACACAACGGTAGGTAGACCGACTGTTGGGTTTGGTATGTATGCCCTGATTGGTCTTCAGGTAGCTTTGATAAAATGGTCATAAATCATACACATGGCATCTGATGACACACTGTCTGCAGCAGCATGATCCAATCCATGAGCTAAATGTTTTAGGATAATTTTTTGTTAATTGTTACTAGTATATTTTTTTTTTCCCTTGTTCCTTTCTTGGAGTGTACATTTCTAAATTCTAACCACATCATCAGATCATAATCCCCTCTAGAGGTCATGTCTCATGTAGAGTTGTGGTGTCCCTCAGTAAGACTGGATTGTGATCCTCAATCATCCTAGTGTAGTTTGTGGAATTACCATTACAAACATGATTAGGGAATTGATCCTCCATCATGATGGTTCTATCAGTAGTGTTTTTGTAATCGTTGTCAAATGATTCAATACATGACTGGTTGATCGAGAGTGGGTTCATGGTGTCCCTTGGTTATTCAAGGTGTGGACCACTCTCTATTTATCATAGTATTCACTGACCAATTCATTCTCAATAGGTTGTGAAAAAATTAATTAGACCAATTCGTTGATTTTCTCCAATGATATCATGGCTGGAGGAGTGACTTCTCCTAGAAAGAGTGGTGTTTGGAGTAGAGTCATGTGGCTGGTAGTTTTTTATGACCGCTTGATGGGATGGATTCACTCATGGGTATATCTGCGTTCCTTTTCTATAATTATTGTATATTTTAAACAATTTTAAATCATATATTGATATATCTATTTGTGGTTATTCATGTTTAGTATTTTCGAGGTTTCATAATTAGTATTATCATACTCACCCCTACATAGGATTTTCCCACAAGTGTCATGTATTAGGTCAACAACAACCCTTTTTTATAGTTTCCTAGGAGTATTAGGATACGACAGAGAATATCTAGATATTTTTAGTCTGAGTTTTTTACTAAGAGTATATCTTTGACATAGTCTGTACCCATAGAATAGGTTGGACTCTCCATATTTTTTGTTGGGGTTGTTTTTTTGGCCCCTTTTCTATTTATAGAACATCCATTATATTACTCTATTGTGAGATCTTAAATATATGCATGAATTCATTTATCTCTGGTCATTGATATTTTTTTCATTGAAACTAAAATTAGATTTTATATGGAATCATTTATGGTTGGTTTTATAAACAATAAGTGTTATATGTAAAAATTATATATTATAATGTCAGTTTTTAAGAAAACTGATCTAAAAATTATTAATCATAAAAAATTAATGTGTATTTTACATATAAAACATGTTAATGCGTAATATGAAAAGTGTTTTAACATCATTTATATATTTACATGATGTTGACTTAATATTTTAAAAAATTTGGGTTCAGTATTTAAATTTGTTCCCAGTGCGTGTTTTAATTTTTGAAATCATTCAAAAAATTAAAAAGATCACTTCCATAGATATTTTCTTTTACAATATATAAATCCTCATTCTATTTCATTTAACATTTCCAACATTTTTGGTTCTATAAATTTTCAATGCTTATTCAATCAATGATGTGTTGATCATATTTCTTCTCTTTATTTAATTTATTTGTTATTATTTTCCTTTCTTGTAAATGTTTTTCAGGTTTTTTCATGACAATGAATTATCTGACTGATTGAGTTACAAAGACAAATCATCAACCTTACATTCACCAATTGAAGTGAAAATTACTTATTGATCATCATTCTTTCACTATATTTATTCCCAAAAAATAATAAAAACAATTGACAATGACATATCGATTCAAATGAAACTGACAAATTTTTTGAAATAAGGTCAAGTAATTATGTTTGTTTCGGTTTTTCCATCTTGATTCTAGAATTTCTAGTTCATATTTATCATTGTTTATAGGAAATTATTAGTAGCTATATATATTTTACAAAAATTCATATACTTTCACTGCCATTTTTTAATAAATGACATGAAATAAGACTTTTGACATGGTTTTTAGAAAAAAGGACATCAAATTCCATATGGAATAAAACTATTGATGTTAATTTTCTGAAAATATGATGTTTTAAGTTCATAATTTTAATCATGGACATCAATTTATAATACTGGAATCTAATTTCATGCCTTCAACATTGGCAGCAACTATGTCAGTTTAAAACAAACACTAAAAAACCATTCTATATTTTACTTTTTATACTAGTGATGGCATATCATATATTTATATTCATCAATACCTTTTAGACTATTAAAATCACATTCTATGTTGGATAGAAACCCATTATCCAGAACATAATGATTTTCAAATTTTATTGATTAAATGACAAGTAATATATAATTTCATGTTTCTCTGTATAGGATTGATTTAGATTATTTATAAATGTTTGAGACATTCTTAACTGAGCATGTATAAGTGGAAAAAAAAATTATAAGGTAAGTCTTTCTAGATCAAACAATCCCTAAACCTATTATAGTCCTCCAAACCATTATTTATATAAAAAAAATTTGAGTTTTTATCTTTCATTTAAGTTCTCAAGTACGATTATTATCTATCATTTTGCTCATACACCCTTATAAATCAAAAAAATTAATCATGTTCTAATAGATAAAAACATTATGTAAAAACACGGTAAAAACTTAGTAGTATCATTGGAATATCCTATTTTAATAAAAAAATATACTACTAAATGGGTTGTAAAGTTGCTCTATTTTTTAAATGAAATTAATAGAATAAGTAAATCTTTTTTTAAGATTGTATATATGTAAATAGAAATGGGTATATCCTCATATTCAAAATTATTCTATTTTTTTATATCTAAATAAATTTAGTAATTTCTTCAAAAATCACATGTAATCCAACATGAAATTTGACAACTTATTTTTCTATAGATATGGTTTTATTTTTAGATATATCACCATTGAAATTTCACTTTTCATTTCTTAAATCACGTTTAGAGTATGTACATGATGTATCATTCTCATTAGATTTGTCATATTATGTAAAAAAATTATTCTAGTTACATATTATTTCCTATTTTTTCTTTTCAATTTCAACTACCCTTTCTGCCATTTTATCTATTTAAATATTCCTATGGAAAATGGCTAAATAAATTACTTCAACAATTTTTCCCTTTTCTTCTACTTCATTCTTCCATTTTTTATTTTATATGATCATCCAATATTTTTAAACCTATATTTTTATATTCTAAATTTCATTTGATTGAATGTGTTTCTTATCTTAACTAAGCAATTTATTTCAAATACATTTGGTTATAAATATATTTTTTGAATTATTTTTAAATTAATCAATCATTTTTTAAAAAAAACTCACAGTTGATTCATGAGTCATCATATGATTATTCCAATTATTATTCCTCCTATGATCTGGAAACCACTTGAAATTTATCTTCTATATCATCCAAATTAACATTACTTTTCACCGCCACTCACACCTTCTTCTCCAGGAATAAAATGTATTCTACTAAATTGACTTTAATATTTATTTCTAATTGATTTAATTTTCATAAAATAATCTTTATTAATGGTGTAATTACTTTTTTCATCCTTATTTCATTTTACACTAATTTTCATTGGAAATATAGCTGAAAATAGGAATCATAAACACAATTTAATCATATAAAACTATATTTTCCTATATATATACTGGTTTTAAGTGTAATATTTCATGAAATAAGAGAGTGTGTTTTATAAAATGCTTACATAACTTTATATTCATCTAAATGATTCTTATAATAATTTGTAGAAGAGGAAATATAATATTATGAATGAATAAAAATATTTCCTTCAAAAAATATATAAAGATCTTTAAGGTGTACCATTTCTATGAATTATGAAAATCATTAACTAAAAAACTAATATAATTTTCGTCTTCCATCATTTTTCCCTCTATATATTAATATTTTTAATCAAAAAAAGTGTTCCACATCTCCAAGAAATAAACCACTGAAGATACACATTTAGACACATTGTGACAAATTACATTTCATTAAAACATTGGGATTTGAAAATATAAGAAAGGTATGAGATGAGATTAATTGTAATGTGAAATATAATTTGGTAAAAATATAATATAATAAGATAACATAAAATGAAAATATTGATAAAAGTAAGATAGATATGAAAATCATACCGAACAATGAGTTAAAATAATTCATGTATCAAGGAATATTTATTTGAATAATATAAGTTGATAATTAAAAGTGTGTAGAAAACTAGTCCACAAACATGATCTAAGAGAGTATAACACAGGAATATTAATATTCTTAAGAGTGTAATAAACAACGAAATAGAAAATTACCATTTCGAACATAGTTTTACTATCATTATTTCAAAGAATATACCTATGAGCATAGATTAAAAATATTTATACTCAAAAAACCATTTGATATTAACTTAAATGAAATTATACCCATGTAAAATATTTCTATAATAGCTAAATTATAATTTTACCCATGAATATCTTTTGTAGAATAGCAAAACTAAAATAATACCCATGATTTTTTTTTAGAAGAGATAAATACTAATTATAACATGTTTCAACCATGTGATAATATATTAAACACTATTATACTCATTAAAAACATTGGGGTCATATCTAGACCAAAATTATAATCATTCACAACCATGTGACCTTGGCGAAACTATAATTATACACACATAGAAAAGTCTATATTACATGAAATATAAAACCATAACCAATCCATTAAAGGTCAATATACGACCCCACCCATCATTATACATACATGTGTGTGTAATATAAAAATCAATCACATTTAACATATAAAATAACACATAAATATAAGAATGTTTTTCACAATTCATCCAAACTATATAATGTAACATTGTGAATTAAATCATTAGATACCAAAAAACAACCACCTAGAATAAACACATGATAAAAGAAAATATATAAGGTGAAACATGGAACATTAATCCATTATAAAAAGTTATTATGATTCTATAAATTAAAATTAAAACCAAATAAAAAATATTTTTTATGAAAAACATTTACAGTCATCGATGAATAAGTCATAGTAACAATTCTTATTTCAAAAAATAATTTCCATTTTCATAAAAAACAAGTGAAATATAAATATTATAATATTGGATTTGAAATGTTAAAAAATTATTATTCCATAGATATATAAGATATAAAATTATTTATAATAAAAAATTATATGATATTAGTAGAAACAAATTCAGAATGTACTCATATAAATAAAATAAAGATTATTATATTACCAAATATTATCAAATTAGGAATTTTTTAATAAAAATTCTTGTGTGATTTAATTAAAAATGAAACATTAAATAAAAATCATACTAATGAGATCATGATACAAAATATTTATTATTTTCTAGAAATACATTTCAAAATATAAAAATGTATATAATAATATATATGTCTTAATTGACTGGATATTGGTAAATGAAACACTTACCTTGGACTCATTTTGTAATTTGTAGTGTTGGTCATCATTCATCCCCAAATGTTTATAATTTCCTAATCAAACAAGTTACATTAAATATTTTTTATTCAAATTTTTATAAAGATTTAATTTCATTCTATGATATATTTATTTATGGTTAATTTAGATAACATTTTCAATAAGCATGATCTTATAATTTTTTAAAATTTAATAGCAGTATATTTATTAAAGAAAAAAGTTTATAATTAAAATATTGATTTGTAATATCATTAATAATGTATTATAAACCAATATTCTAATTCTAATTCTATATATGATTGACATTTATTCTATTTTTCATTTTTTTTTTAAATCGACCCAATAAGAATATGTGTCAATCTATGTGTGACTATAGCTATAAAAAACTATTATTTTTGTATAATGTCATTATCAAAGTTGTAATGATATTATTTATATATTATAAAGTTAATTAATCATAATTATAAATATTTATAGGAAAATTGTAAATGAAAAATATGTTTTCACTTATAAATTAAGTAGATATTATTTTGTAATATTATGTTTATCTAATTAGTTTTATAATTATTGTTTATTGCTAATATTACTTATTGATTGACTCATTTATACTTCCAAAATATAAATATTGTAATAAATTACATATATATTAATTATATATTTATATTACCAACCTTGAAACCTAGGTGATGAGAAATAAAACATGTTGTTCCTGGAGGGAGTAGTCTACAAGTGCATGAGCAACATTTTCATTTTTTTAATTTTATTGATGTGGAATAAAGAATTATTAAACCATAGATATAATTAATATTAAGTATATTATTCATATTTATTTCATTATATAGATATTTCTATATTTATATTTTCTATTTGTGGATGAAAAGGATAAATAAATGAAGTCAAAGGTTAAGTATTACTTTTTTAGAAAATTTGGTTATTCTCTTTAAGTATTTTCTATGAAAAAGGAACTTGGGATATGTTATGTGGATATAATTTTCCAAAATTTTATATGGGATTGATAAAAGTAAATTTTTTTAATATGTTTTTGGGAATTTAAAATTTTATGAGTGGTATGAAAATTGTTGACCAGATCCTCTTTTATTGGTGAAAAGTGGGAAAATCATTGTAAAATAAGTTTATTTAAGGGGTAAGAATATATGTTCATTATAATTAGGTGAGTTATGTGGGTAAATTTATAATATAAAATTATGAATAAATATCCATCTTAAAAAAGGTTGAATTTAATTTAGAATTGTCAAAAATATATAGTAAATTTTGAGATCCATTACATTTACCATATCAACCTTTATTTATATTGATTATTATTTAATTGTGGAAATTATTTGGAAAGTAAAATATAATATGAACATCTTAAAAAAATTAATAATAAATATCCATATTGATTATTATTTAACTTTTATGTATATTTAAAAATAATAATATGGTGTTAATTTAAAAAATTCAATTTAAATTAAAAATATACCCAATATTTTAAAAATTATCATTCTTTGAAAAATAATCATCTGACTATGGTAACATGTTTGTATCATCATTCCATATTTTTATTCCTAAAAATGGATTTATATTTATGAAATAATATATAATTATTGACCATAAATATGAAAATAACTTCATCAAATAAAACATTTAAATTTTCATAATGACACATAAAAACCGATTTTAAAAAGCCACTTTTTAAATACAAAATTTATGTGTAGATTAAAATTATTGTTGTAATTGACTTTCATGGTATAAATTATATTATTAAAAAACAAATTAGATTTATTTTGATTTTAAAAAAATCCCAAAAATTTATTACCACTGAAATATTTAATTTTAATAATGGATTGAAAGAAGTTTAAAATATTAGAATAAAAATCTACTTTTATCCTAAAATGATGAACAACAATATTATAAGATTAAAATATTACTTTAGAATACATGTTAATACCTAATAAATGAATATGTAATAAATTAGAATTTATTTTCAACATTTTTTTAATTCTAATATATTAACATTGTCAAAAAAATTACACTTTTAGTAAAAACTATAAAGTTAACTGTTAAATTAAAATCCAATTGTATGAAAAGAAATTCAAAATATTCATATTAGTTTAATTTTTGTATTCAATATTAATAAATATATACATATTTTTCAAAATTAAAATTCTAAAATTTATAAATATATCTTCCAAATGAAAATATAACTTATAAGAATAAACTAACGTTATTGACAACCCCCATATAAAACTTTTCATGTTATTTATCTTATTTTGTTAATTTCTAACTCAATATAACAATTTTATTTACTGTGTGTATTGTAATTAAAATATTGTATCAATAATATTCGACTAATATTTCATATATTATTTTTTTATGGTGTTCCATATGTATCAAGAAATCAAAAAATTAAAGGTTAAGAAATAGAGAAATGTTCAATAATTATTGTCTATATTCTCTTCAATATTGAATTCACTGATGAGGGAAAGAAAATTTCCATTTTCATTCCCCCTTTTATTTAATATAAACTCACACAATTATTTTATAATTGGTGATATCTTTGTTGAGTTCGTCAATTATTAATTCATCACATATATATATTTTTATTTTTTGAGAACTTGGATCTTAATTCATCTATTAAGAATCTCATTATCTTCTTCAACATAGATCAATACTAAATTGTATTCCACATACTCCGACATTTTTTAAAATTAGTTTCACCCTTATATAAAAATTTTCAACTATTTTATCTTCATGTATTAAATTTTCATAAAATAACTATCTATCAATTTTAAATTTTTATTACTTCACAATTTTTTTCAACATTGATGCTCTACGTATTCTTTCAAAGAAAATTAGAATTTTTATATCCCATTACCTTCTTCAACTATTTCTTAGATAAATAAGTTAGTAAATAATTCATATCATGTAAATCACATTAAATGTTTTTCCTATCAATATAAAATAATTCCCTGATGTGTCTTGGAAGTTATAAAATATATATGCATTGATTCAAGCATGTTAAGACTTAGAGAGAGATGGTATAGTACCATTATATCTTCACAAATATGTAAACCCCTTCCATAAAAATTTAGAATTTAATTTATACATCCTTGGCTGGTCTATTCATTATCATATACATGATTGTAACACCAGAGATTACACAAAATGGGATATTAATTGAAATAATACCACAAATGATGAAAATTATTGTTGGATTAATTAGTGTCTCTTCTTTTTTAAAAACCTATTAAACTCTCATTATCATCCAATATATTTCTCTAAATAAAACTCACTAATGTCAAAAATATAAATTACAAACAATACATTTTTAATTAGGTTCTCCTAAAATGAGGTTTAATACATACGTTTTGTGTCATGTTCATTATCTAATACATATAGTTCAGCACATACTATCAAGAAACTATCAGGTATGGGTATGGACATCAAATCATTATTTTGGATAGATTCCATATTTAAATATTTTACATTAACCAAAAATCATTGTTCTATTTATAATAATATAAATATACATATTTAGGGATTCATGAAATATTATTATGATTATGACCTTATTCTTGACTCTTAATCCTTTTAATGATTATATAGTGGTATTATTAATTTAATACATTATACATTCTACAAAATAGGTGTAATATCCTGAATTTTATGGAGAATTATTGGGCTTTATTACCAGCATTCTTTTACCTTGTATTATGTACTTTTCAATTGGGTTATAGTTTGGGGATTATTTGGGTGAAAGTTTTATAAATATGAAAGAAAAGGGGGTTGGCAATTGTTTTCAAACAATTAGGGAAAACCGTGAGCACTATCCTAGAAAAACATGTGAACTCATGAAGTGGGGATTTACGTAGACGGCACACACATTGGGAATCCTAGTTCTATCTTAGGAATAATTTTGAACCCCTAAAATAATGTGTGCATGGTTCGATCATGGTTGCAGAAAACCATGTGCCCTTGTCTAGGAAATTGTGTACAAGAATTAATTTAGCAAAACAATTAATTATGAAATTTAAAGTACCCCATAATTAACCCCATGTAGACCCCAATAAATCCCTAGGTCCTCATTCATGTTTTGGGATATCGCTTGACAAATTTTTGGCCCTCACAACCTTTTCTCATTACAAATTGATTCCCAGATGAAAGGATAGTCCTTTCACGATATGTGATTTCTTCTCTTGTTATTACCTTATTCTTCCTCTATAATTTCTTCTTTATTTCAGATATTTAATCCACTATATTGGAATGATATATATCTATTTTTTGATATATATTTCTATGATTATGTATATATATATAATCGTTCATGATATTTATTTTATTTAATCCATATTTAGGGTTTGGATATTCGTATGTAAATCTATATCATTGTGTCACATAACTTCTATGTTTATATGTTGGGAAATTATTCTTTCAAAAACTGATATAGGATGTCTCTATACAATTTTCATTGTCAGAATCTGGATATGTATATGTATGCTTCAAAATTTATATAGTTCTTTAATAATTTGAATTATTAAATTTCATTATTTAACATGGACAATTGATTTACAAGTTTATTGTTGAAATTGATGATTAATTTGGGAGATAATATTGGGATTAAGGGGTTGTCAAGGTTGATTACTAATTTGGTAGTTCATCATGGTTAAATATGCTTCCCAATTTTATAATTAATGGATGAATTAATTTTGAGAATTATGGATTTTTGATATAGATAATTTCCAATTTATATATTGAATAAATTATTGATGTACTTGAATAATTGTGGAGTTGATTATGAGACTAAGGGCAATCACATTTAGATAGTTAACTAGGGAATTAATTATAAGTTTTATACACTTCCCATTCTGATAATTAATTTTAGGATTAGTTGTGTGATTAATGGATATTCTATTGAATAATTAATCAAGGGATTAATTTTGAGATATTGAGATAATTGGGTTAAGATAATTAACTGATGAATTAATTACAAGAATTCTAGATATATGAGTTGAGATAATTAATTTTATATTAATTATAATATATGTTTATATTTTAGTTGAGTTTTTTAATGGTATATTAATTATGATATATTTTGAAATATGATTTGAGTTTATTAATTATATATTAATTTTGTGATATCTAGATATATTTATTCAGATGATTATTGACAGATTAATTATGATATGTCTAGATATATGAGTTGAGATAATTAAGGGAAGTTAAATTAATACATATCATGATATAGGTGTCTATATAATAAATTCTTTATTTTTTATCAGATATATAGATATATGTATTGACATGATTAATGATATATAATTTCTAAGATATCTAGATATATGAATTGAAATAATTAGTGTTATGTTAATTATGAGATATCTATATATATGAGTAGAGATAATTAATTATAGATTACTTTTGAGATATAATTAAGTATGAGTTATTATAATTAATGGTTGATTAATTATGATATATATTTATATATATATGAGTTGAGATAATTAATTTTAGATTAATTATGAGATATCATGATATCTGAGTTGATATAATTAATTGTAGATTAACTATGAGATTTCATGATATATGAGTGAAAATAATTAATTTTATATTATGTCCTGACCCCTCCATCTAAATATTCCCCTCGAAGGATAGATATATAGAATGGTAGATAATGACCCCCAAGCCCTACCTCTTGTAGGCCCCAGGTTGGAGACCTCCACCAAGGGTATACTGATCTAACAATATGGGAGTCATTACCCCATTTTTTTTTGAAACGTGACTGGAAGATCTGATGGATCATCCATAGGAAACATATATGACTCATATAAATAAAACCCAAAATCCACCCCACATGCATGTTTTCAAAATAGAACTCTTACGATTTCCAAATTCTCCAATTAGATAAGAAATGTAAAGAGACAAAGTGACATAGAAACTATCCCATGAACAAACTAGTATGCTCTAGTACGGTCCATGAAATCCTCTTGGAAATATAAAAATTGATTTGTATACATAGGGTGATAATACATGTATACTCATTATGAAATTCATAGTCTATCATTCACTTGTGAAATAAGAATACTAATGCACCTGTGAGGAAACAACAGAACCAAACATCACATAATTGGTATACTAACAATCCCAACCTCACCAAGGTATGCTAAAAAAAATAACACAAATCATGGTATATAATATAATTCACATAGACGATAGGGTAACTCATTCCACATTCCCACTAATTATCCACTATTTTCTAACAACAAACATCCTTTCCCTCCTACCCCTCTTAAAAGTACCTCATCTAAACTAGAACGCACACACCTGGTCCACCCAAACCACACCACATCCTGCCTGCAAACACTTGGGCCAAAAACCACACCTCATTCCAAGGATATCAAGGAAATCACAAAACATCTCATCATAAAGATTCCTGTGAAATCACCAATATCCCCCCAACACACATGGGCCTCCCAAACCATAACATGCCTGAAGAATATTTCTCTATAACCATCTGGAAGAGGTGGCCAGAATGAACTGGAGGCCAATCATCCATCCACCCAACATGATGCTTGGGAAAGAATACCTCCCTGATGACAATTTTTATGTTCGGTATATAGTTCTCAACTAGGGTAAAATATGTATAGAAATCACATGCAAAATACAAGAATATACATATATAATACAAAACACTCATTCCCAACCTATGGATTCTCATACAGGACACTAACTCGCAACCTAAAAATTATACTACTACCTCTAAATGCACAACACTATACATCAAGCCAAAAATCCATTTAGTATTCCCAACCAATGCTAATTAATAATTTCCATCCTATTATCCAAACCAACTCAATCCATTCCAAGATTCATTAATGAGTTATTTATTTATTTTTGTTACAACCTGGGAATCTTCCAAGAATAGCACACAACTAAAAACAAAGAAACAATCAGAATAGTTTTCAAAAAATTATGAGACCTAATAAATTAAGTTGGATTCACATTAAAGGCATATCATTCCACAACCTCCATATTTAACACCCATTCTTTCTATAATTTAAATCAATCTCCAGATAGAGTGTGATGTGTTCATCTGTTTATTCATGGAGTAACTCAGGGTGAAATACCCATACTAATAACTACTATCCTTCTTTAAACTCATCTCGCTTAGGTCACACACCAATATAACCAACCACACACTCAAAATCCCAACCAAAAACACATTACCAAAAAACTAGTTTCATAGCCCCAATAAACCACAATTCTCCTCCATTCCATAATTAATTAATCTCCCAACAAGATATTTCATTACACCACCCAATACATTCTATAGTACCTAACCATGATCGCAGAAGTAAGAAACCAAAAACTATAGAAAACCCAATAATTACATCACCCTGTGTTCCACGGAAATACACAATTTACAAAATTATCAAGGAATCCCATATTTAAATTCACTTGTTTAATTTAGGGGTTATCGCAGAACTATATGACGTTTGACATCCATTAATTATCTTCATATAAGTTATTTCCCAATATCCATATAAAAGTGTCCACCAAAAAAAAATATACGTTCTATAAGTGTCTTATAGGATAACAAGGACTCCCAATGTCCATGATTTTTACGGGGAATTTATCCACTAGAAATTTGCAATGTCAAAAAATAAATAAATAAACATGGGTCGCATTTCCCAACAACCTGTTTATTGATTCAAACCTACTCAATTATAACCATTAATTGGTATTTGAATAATTTCTCAAAGGGAAACATTCATTCCCCTACATTTTGTGATGACCAAATAAGAGAGATGGAGGAAAAATTACATGGAAGAATAAATGATCAGCACTTCCTGGTTGCACCAAAAAATGGGCACGCATGCAGTAGAAAAAAACTCCAGGGAGACATGATCTAGATGCCAAATAATGATTGCATGAAACCTATTGAAAGAATGGTTTGGCATTTTGTACCAAGAGAAATCATTAAAGAATAACAAGTGGAATGATATCTTGATTTTTGAAATATCTAAACTATTTCATGAGTTTATATATGGTTTGATTTCTCAATAATGGTGTATCTGGTCAAGGCTACAAGTTTTGACCAATTCAAATCCTACTAACTCTTGTGGAATTTAATATATGATTTATGGTATTTGAATCAGTTTGAAAGCCTTTCAAAAAATAATTAAAAACATTTTATGTCAAAAGAGACATAAAAAGAATAGAAATAGAAGAAGCTAGAAACACTATTCTCAAGACACCTCCGACTAAGGCACCAATTGATGAGGCACTACCAGTGATGCAGCCCCAGATGAAGTACCACTGAATGAGTAACCGATAGATAAGGCGTTGTCAATTGAAGTATTGTTGGAAAAGGCACCGCTGGATGTGGCATCAAATGAAGAAGTACTACTGAACAAGTCAACATTGTGGCATGAATCATCAGATGAAATTCCAACCACTTTTGGTGAGAGGAAATCTAGAAAGACAACTCAGATGTCCTACCGTCTGACATGAGGCACTGTTGAGTGAGTATCCACTAGAAAGAGACCGCTAAGGTGACATCTCCAGGGTGACACCACCATGGTGACACTACTACAGTCACACCCCCAAGGTGACACTACCATGGTGACACCACCAGGGTGGAATTTATAGGAAGACACCCCGATAGTGGAACACCATTGGTGCGAGACACTATTAGAAAACTTGTTAAATTGGTAATTTTTCAATGTGTTGAAAGGAGTCACCTTGACCTCAAAAAATAACTCAAACACCAATTTTTTGAAAAAGTATTATACGAGAGAGGTCAAATCCATTACTTCATATACAACTCAAACTATTATCTCCCTCGAGAATTCAAAACCAACCCAAAAGAAAAGAGAGAATGGGATCAAACAACCATCTCATACGATACCTCCCAAGGATCCCACTACACTTGAGACACCATTGTCTACCAAACAAGCCAGTATTCAATGATATACCACCTTTTTTTCATATGATGGATTGGAAAATATACATCCAAGAACATCTCCTCTTATATCTGTTATCCAACACATCAACCTAAAGACATCCAAAAAAATACATAGTCAACAACCAACGTCTTGAACTTTCCAATAAGAAAACAATTTCATCCATGTCAGTATACTATCTTCTATGGGAAGCACTAACATGCTTCCACAGGTTTAATCACATCATAATTAATGCATCTCGATTGGGGATCAGGTACTCCACTTTTCATATGTCATGACTTTATCACACATCACACCACACACACCACAACCAAATAATGAAGATCATATCGTAATCAACAGGAGTAAAAAATCATTATATAAGGAACAACATGATAAGAAAAACTCAAAAAAAAACTCTGGGTACTAGGAACACATCTGAAACTATTGATACCAAGTACTATCTTCCTAGAAACCATTCCTCCACAACACAAGAACCAAGGGAATATTCCCAAAACGCAGCACCCTCTCTTAAAAAACCTAGATATATACTAGCCACTACACAAACACTACAGCATCCCCGATATCCAACTATCCCTAGAAAATAACATGGGAGTCATAATGTCGATGATGATGAATTTGAGAGACGTGAAATAAGTTTTGGATCCTTTCTGACCGTGATGGAAATGCCAACTGATATTCCACCCCCACTGACTCTTCCCAACACCTCAAAGTGTCCAACAACCTAGGGGAAAGCTCAGTCCCTCTTCTGAACCATTAGTGCCCACATCGAGGATAAAAATTCAAGAACAGCTGATCTCCAACCACGAACTCCACATGACTTATCCAGTTATCAGTGTAAGACTTATTCCTATCTTGTGCTATTTTCATCCTCTCATGAACAAGATGAACCTTCTCTGTCATGCTCTTCACCACATCATGACCAAGAACAGTTGTGTCACCAACCTCTATCCAACACAATGGTGAACAGAATTGAATTCCATATAAGGATTTGAACAGATCCATGCCAATTGAACTGTCATAGCTTTTATTATCAAAGAACTCCTCTAGGGGCATGTCTCATACACAAGATCCACAAAATTCTAAGACACACTCCCACAACAAATCCTTCAATGTCTGTATAGTCTGGTTTATCTTCCCATATGTCTGATGTTAGAAAGTAGTGTTGAGGCATTACAGGGTGCCGAGGGCATTAGGAAACCACATTTAGACTTATGAGGAAAGCTATTCTTCCCTATCTAAGACATTGGACTTCAGAAATCCATGAAACCACACCACCTCATCCAAAAACCTTTTTGAAAAGGCACCCATTGTGTGTGATTCCTCGATCGATATGAAGTGAGCTGATATCATTAGTCGATCCACTACTACCCAGATAGAGTCATAGCTTCCTTGATTTCTGGGATAACCCATGATGAAATCCATAGTCATTTAATCCCAATTACAACCAGGAACATTGAATGGCTGTAAGAAATCATGAATAATAGAGTGCTAGAATTTTTCCTGTTGGAAGACCCAGCAAATTCCCACATATTGTACCACTACCTGCTTCACCCCGGGCTGCTAAAAATGCATCCTTGAACCATGGTACTTCTTAGAATATCTTGGGTGTATATTTAAAGGTGGGATATGAAACTCATGAAGTACTCCATAGTGCATCACTAATGAAAAAACAACTTCCCATAGAAAACATCTGATTCTGATCATACTCTGACCATTCCTCTAGAGCATCACCATAGATAATATGATCGTGCTACCCCTCCACCATTGAGTATCCCAATTGAGACTCTTCCACTATCTACATCAAAAAGTCTACACTGTCATCTGAAACAAACTTCCCCTACTGTCGTGCACTTCTGCATCCAAGTGAAAAGCTTCCAACTCCTCCATCATACACCATGCATCTAAAGATTCCCAAACAACCTCCTTATGAGAATTCCTACTTAAAAAATCATCCAAGACATTTCCCTTTTCAGAAATGTATGAGATCTCAAAATCATAGTCTTAAAAAACTCCATCAACCTCTGATGTTGCATGTTATGATCACATTGGTAAAATATGTACCTCCAACTCTTGTTATCCATGAAGACCAGAAAGGGCACTTCAATGAGGAAGTGTCGCCACAACATTAGTGAAAAAACAACCACCGGAAGCTATAGATCATGGGTAGAATAGTAATACTCAGGATGAGTTAACTTCCTAGATCCAAAATAGATCATGTCTCACTACGACATAGACATGCATCCCAAACCCAGATGTAAATCTTCACAAAACACCTCAAACATCACACATTCCATCTGGAAACCATTTCACAGGAGCACTAAACAACTTCCCATTCAGGTAAGCAAATGCTACCTAATAATTACTATAGGAAAATCAGATATTTGCGAAGAGTTTTTTTGCGAATGGTCAAGGGCCCGTCATAAATAACCCGTTGAAAGGGGTTATTTTGAGATGGGGTGATAGCCCCATCGCAAATAACAATTATTTGTGACAGGCGCTTACCACCCATCATAAAATGATTGGTATGAAAAACTCACTAAACCACAGGTAATGCTATTTGTGATGGGTTTCTATTTTTTTCAAAAATAGTCGGCAGCTTTTTTTAGTATTTACGAAGGGATATCTTCCCTATTGCAAATACATTGTCTGCAGGTAGTATTTGCAATGGGTGGCCCATCGCAAATACCCTAACCTATATATACCACCCTATGTTTTCCTCTCATTTCACTCTTTACCCGACTTCTCTCTCTATCTCTAGAGAAAAATATTTCTCTAAATTTTTTCATAGTTTAAACATTCAAATGAGAGTCTTATTTTCCACTATAGTACTCTGAAAGCTTCAATTTCGAGGTATTTATTTATTTTTGTGTTTAGTCAATTTATTTTGTTTTTAATTATTTATATATTATTAATCAAAAGTAAATTAATTTAATTAGATTTAGATATTTGATTTTTAGTATTTATTTTAATTAATTGTTATATCTAAGTGTTAATTTGCAATAAATTGAAATAATTAGTAATAATTATTAATAAATAGAAATAATTACAAATATTTAGTAATAATTAGTGATATAATTTTATAATTAGAAATAAATAGTAATTATTATTAATAAATTCTAAAAATTAGTAATAGATTGTAATAACAAGTATTAATTATTAATAATTAGAAATAATTAGTCATAAATATTAATAATTAGGAAGAATTATGAATACATTTAAATAATTAGTTATAAATTGTAATGATTAGTAATAATTATTAATAATTATTAATAATTATTAATAAATTTAAATAATTAGTAATAAATATTAATAATTAGAAATAAATTATAATAATTAGCGGTAATTAGTAATAAATTGAAATAAATTGATATAAATTTAAATAAATAGTAATAAAATGATATAAATAGAGATAAATAGTTAAAATTAGTAATAATCGGTAATAATTAGTAAAAAATTTTAATAATCACGAATAAATTGGAAAAAATTATTATAAAATATAATTAATTGTAATAAACTATAATAAATTGTAAATAATTTTAATAAAATGTAATAAATTGGAATAAATTGTAATTAATTGTAATAATTAGTAATAAATTGCAATAATTAGTAACAATTTGTAATAATTAGTACTAATTAGTAATTATTAGTAATAATTAGTAATAATTAGTAATAAATAGTAATTAATAGTAATTAATTGTAATAAATTGTAATAAATTGTAATAAATTGTAATAATTAGTAATAATTAATAATAATTAGTAATAATTGGTAATAATTAGTAAAATTTAGTATTAATTAGTAATAATTAGTAATGATCAGTACTAAATTGCAATAAATGTAAATAAATTGTAATAAATTGTAATAAATTGTAATAAATTATAATAAATTCTAATAAATTTCAATAAATTGTAATAAATTATAATAAACTGTAATAAATTGTAATAAATGGAAATAAATTGTAATAAATAGAAATAAATTGTAATAAATTGAAATAATTAAAAATAAATTGAAATATATAGAAATAAATTGAAACAAATAGAAATAAATTGGAATAAATAATAATAATTAGTAATAATTAGTAATAATTATTAATAATTAGTAACAATTAGTAATAATTATTAATAATTAGTTATAATTAGTGATAATTAGTAATAATAATGAATAAATAAGACTAATTAGGATCATTTAGTAAAAATATGGACTAATTAGTAATAATTATGACTAGTTAGGAAGAAATCATTATACATTTGAGTACGTTGATAAAATGGAAAAATTTCTAGTGGATTGGTCACATTCCATTTTATCGATGCCTTAGCTCCTTGCATACTTCTTCCACTGAAATAAATTTGAAAAATCTGCTCAATGATACGTTGGAGAAGACTTTTCATAGTGATTTAAGTCGGAGAAAGTGGCAAGGCATTGATTCATCCGACAAAAGAGGCCCTTTTTCCGGAGGACTCAGCCCCTTACAACTTTCTGTGACTAAAATCACTCTGAATAGTCTACCCTGACGTTCAAATATGCATTCTCATATGCATGAGAGCATGGATAGCATCATAGAGAGTCCTCCCTGCTCTACACACCCATGCATATGAAAAGGGAAATTTGTACATTGGAGTAGACTTTTCATTATTATTTTAGTTATAGAATGTTACAAGAAGATGAATCGTCATGAAAAAGACCTACCACCAATCTGTTGGAAATTGTGCCACGGGTAATTACCATTAGTTAGTTCAAAGTAATAGAAATTAATAATAATTTTTTTTCAATTAGTATTAATTTTTATAAATGAGTGTATATTAGTATAAAATATTAAAAATAGTATAAATATCAATTAAATAATTTCATTTTTTTCTAGAAATGAAAAATTAATTATCTTCGCTTTTTTATATGGTTTATCTTATATTTAAATATAAATAATAAGTAATTATTACATATTTTTTTAAAAAAAATATGGAATAGGGAAGTCAAAAACAGTCATTATTGTATGATTGTTCTTGATTAACTCAGTACAAGAATCAAAATAGTTCTGGTTTAAATCCTATATATATTGAAGGTGTTCAAGATTACTTATCATTTTCATCATCGAAACCAAAATTTGTTTCAAAAGGTAAAATTAAGTGTCCTTGTAAAAATGTTCTCGGAGGATGTATGACACGTTTGAAAATGCTGGAAGTCATTTATTGCATTTTTCTTTTCATATAGATTATGTTTTTTGGAATCAACATGGTGAACATAGTTCTAATGATGATATTAATAATTTTGTCCTAGATCTAGCACAGTATCACAATATAATACATGATGTGGTAGGTCCATCAGTTCAAAAAACTGAAACATAGGATAATATTGAGTTAACTCTTGAGTGAGAAGCATCTCATTTATATGACCCGTTCAGGTCCACTGAGAATACCTTATTTCAACGTCACAAGATAAGCAGTTTTGAATCAGTTTCTAAATTTATGGTCGTTAAACCGGATAATGTAATGTGAAATATTTTTTGCATTAGATATTCTATTTTTTAGAAACACTACTACCTAAATTATATGTTTTCCCTTCTAATTTTATAAGTGCAAGAGGCTAGTTCATAATCTATGTCTTGTTTATCTGAAGATTCATGCATGATCAAATGACTGAATCTTATATTTTGGTGAAAATGGGTTGTTGGATAGTTTTCCTACATGTGGACAATAAAGGTTTAATAAATCTCAACTATGGATGTCTTGACTTGTTTCTCTAAAACAACTAAGATATTTCCCACACATACCTAGATCACAGCATTTCTCTGTCTCAAAACATGGCATCATTAATTTCATGGAACAAAACCAACATTTCAACCAGTAAAAGCCTAAATAATACCTTTGATGGTGATTCAAAGAAACCTTTTGACCATGTTATTCTATTATTTTCTTTAGATTCTCAAAACATGATATTATGTCTCACTACTGACAGTTTCTGTCTATTTGGATCATACAGTAGTCATTATTCACATTGTAATGTCTTTATAACTCTGTATAGTTAACCTCCATGGATGATGATGAAGGAGCCATAAATAATTTTGACCATATTAATTACAGTTCATATATAAAAGAATATCAATGTTTATTTGAAGACAATGATTGATGCGTTAAATTCACTATGGAGTAATGTTGTTAGCACATATGATGTTGTAGTGCAATAAAAATTCCTAATGAACCCTACATTGATATTGAAATTTAGTGACTTTACTGCATATGGCATGTTAATCAAATGGAGTAAACATGTTCGTATTGTATTAGAGACAACAAAGCATTTATGCTCATCAATGGAAAAAAAACCCTGTTTTTTTTACTGTGGTCACCGATTTCTTCCAGCTGATCATCTTTTCTGAAGAATAAAATATCATTTCAAAAAAGGAACAGTTGAAATATATGGGCCTCCAACAATGATCTCATGTACAGATTTAAAATTAAAAGTCTCTTTATTACATCACATAATATTTGGACCAACAATAAACCAACAAGAAATTGATGGGTTTTGAAAAGTGCACAATTTGATAAAACAGATCTTTTTTTTGGGATTTTCTGTATAGGTTTGATTTTTTGGTTTTATACATGTTGGATGTGAACCATATTGAGAAGAAATATTTTTCTAATTAGTTTCATATATTTTTTGTTACACCGGGTAAGATCAAAGACAATATAAAGGCATGAATAGATCTTGCCCAAATTTACAAGCGACTATAACATGAACTATTTGAAAAATTTAGATCATAAAAGTTAATGAATCCCAAAAGGTCTTATACTTTTTCCAAAGAGATTCATAAATTATTTTGTTAGTGGATTTTAGATTTCAGACCTCCAAATGGTTATGCATCTAATTTGGGTAGATGTGTCAGAAATAGGTATACTATAGGATTGAGATGTCATAATTGTAATGTCTTAATAGAAAGAATTCTCCAAATTGGATTAATAGGATCGTTAAATCCAATGATTTGTGATGCACTAATAGACATATAATATTTTTTTCAAGAAATTTTTCCATTGACAACAGACTAATATTCTATAAGAAAACTATATAAAGATGTCATTTTAGTTTTATGTAAACTACAAAAAATCTTCCCGTCATGTTTGTTTGATTCCTTGGAACATTTGATATTACATTTTCCATATAAACACAAAATGTGGAGATCTATTGAAGTTATGATGGATGTTCCGATTTGAGATAAGCATGTAGAAAATGAAAAAAAAATTATGTAACAAAGAATCAGTTGAAGGCATAATTATAGATGCTTATTTGAAAGAAAAAATTTCTTTTTATCTTCACTTATTAAATTAAATCAAAATATCCCTCAGAAAAAAAAACAAAAGAAGGTAAATGAAGGAAATGTTGATGATGACATGAGAAATCAATTATCATTTTCCATCATCCTGAGCATGGCTATAGTGGAGTTCATGAATGATGGATTTCAGATGATGAACATTAGAGAGCTCATACATGTATTCTGCTGAACTACTAAGAAATGACAATATTGATATTGTTAGTGCTTATATCACATATTTTATAATTTTTATAACTGTACATTAATGTTATTTTTTTGGAGGTTATATGATAATCATATCGAGAAATAGTTTCCACAAATTATAACAGCTTCTCTTGAAGAACGTCGTCAGAAAAAAATTTCCAACATGTTTCAAAAATTGGTAATGTATATTAATATTTATTTAACATTACAATGAATTTAATACTTGTTATAGTGATTATTGTTTTACAAATTTTACGGTATCCCAACATTATGATAAAATTAATAATTCATTATTTGAATTGAGTAACCGACCGTCAAAAATGGTTAAATATTATAATGAAGATGTGTTGAATGGTTCTTGATTTAATACATGTGCATATGGTGAATAAAAAAAACAATGAATAAAGGTTTTTTCTTGAGAGTATCTCAACATAGAGAAACTAAAGTTGGATTTTAAGGCATAAAGGAAGAAATCATTGAAGTGTGTTATCTACAACAACATTATGTGACAATGTTTAAATGTCAGTAGTTGGATACTGAGAGAGGCTTAAGTGTTCATCTGATCCATGGAATCATTTAGATTAAATATAAAAGTATTATTTCATTAAATTAACAAGTTTTATTGGCTAGTCATGAAAATCATATTTTTATACAAATTATAGTCTTACATCAAGGGAGTTGGATGACTGGTGGAGCATAATAAAAATTAATCTTCCAGAGAATCAAATTACTAAAGTTGAATGTGGTTCCACAAAAATGCAAGGAATTGAAATTTTTAGGAGAATTATTTGAAACCATCTATTACGTGAAGAGAAACAAATGTCATTGATGACACCTCCAAATTAAGGACCCATTGGGATGATGATGTTAATGATGTTACAACTGAATTTGAAATTACAAGAGATGATGGAACTAAAACTAATATGAATATTAATGATGCTAAGGTGGAAGATGAATACATTGACATCAACTCCTTTGAATATGAGTACGAAGATGAACATTGACACAGTTAAATGTTAATCATAATAATATATATATATATAATAGTTATTTTTAATTATTTTCTATGAAAAATAATTTCATGTTTCAGATGGATGATGATCTGTTTTATATGTTGCAGGAGGGTAATCTAACAATGGATGAGGTGAAGGTCGGATCACCTGACCTCTAGATAGTTAGAAGTTCAAGGGGTATCCAGAGGGGGCATGGAATTTTCCAACATTTCATTCTTGTTCCTATAGACAAGCGACATTTACATCTTTGGTTCGATCCACGAATGTTGAGGTATGTTAACCTATGAATTTTTTTTAGTTTTCATTAATATATTCATATTCTAATTGTTTGATTAATTATTCCTTTTTTCACATCTTTACACATATAGAAGACGGATAGGGGAATTCTATATTGTGAAATTATTTTTCTTTTACGTGGGTTTCATGGAGAAAGATTCTTGTTGATGTTTTATAGAGCATGTTCGAGCATTAGATGGTATGTAAATAAATAATATTTATTTTGAAATTTATTTAAATAATAACTTGATATAATAAATTATTTTTAGGGATTATGGTATCCCATTTAGGAGATCATGCATTATCTTATTTGGATGGCATGGTAGGGAGGTATGCATACGTGTTGCACTTAGGTTTTTCACAATTTGAAAAGAAAAGCAATGGAAAAAAGCAGGAGTGTAGGAGTTTGACAAGACATGTCGCTTCCACTGCCCTATTTATTTCATCTCATGTTTTGGATGGATTTGATACACACTAGTTGAGTAGGTGGTTTTGGAATAGATCATTAGTAGGTTAGAAAAATCAGGGGAGATTGGAGTTGACATATCAAGATGGTTGTCTCATGTTTAGTACCTATAGAGAGTATATGGTAAGTGCATTTTTTAAATATTTCATATAACATTAAATCAAAAAGTTTATTTTATATTCATATAGGACTTGTCTAAGACCGATATTATGGAGAATGATGATTATTATAGGATGTACAATGATTCGTCAACTGGGGATATTAGAGGTGCTCGCCAACACCAGATTGTGGCCATTATAATATTTTTATAGTATTGAATTTATCTAAAAATAAAAAAATTACTATATTAATTATAAATTTCACTTGATGGAGTCATATGAAGCTGCGACATCTCAGAAAGATGTTGAGTGTATGGATGAGACCGATAGTCAGACGAGTGCCCCCCGATTTGATTAAGTGGCTTGGATTTAGACAACCCAGTATGGCTTCGAGACAGACCGAGTTGTTGGAATTAGCTCTCAAGTGACCCTTGGGGTTTTTTTGGCACCTCTATGATGTCGGTGTCAAACTCGAGATAATATTGCATTGATTTATCATAATCTCATGCACAATATAAAAATCAGTTGCGAGCTCATAGTGAGCTAATAAAGACCATGCGTAGGGAGTCTGAGAAGATGTGTAAGTGGAAGCAGTGGAAGCAGGATGAGTTTCTCCAATAGTAGCAATAGTAGTAGCAGTAGATGCAATATGATATGTGTCAACGGTGACAAGAGTAGGAGTGGTGGAAGATAGATTACATGTGGCGTTTGGTCACAGTTTAGGGATGAAGTTCCCTCCACTATCTCTTTCAGATCCTCTAGTCGACCCTCCCCCTAACAAGTGATGTGTTTTTATTTTATGATGAAACATTGGAATTTAATTTTTTTTAATATTAACTATATAATGTTTTAAATAGTTTGTTTTTATATTGTATCAAAAATTACAGTTTTGTTAATAATTTAATAATTTATTATATTTATTATTTTACTAACTAATATATTTTTATATTGTTTTGAATACTTATGTTTTTATTATACTATAAATATTATAATATCATTAATATTAATAATAATAATAATATATTAATTGATTATTTTATAATTAATTTTATTTTATGAATATTTTTATGAATATTATATTTATAATAAAATAAAATTATATATTTTTTTAAAAAAATTATTCTATTAATATTAATATTATGATTTTTTTATATTTTGTTTTTGTTTTTTTTATTTTTATTTTTTTAAAAAAATTTAACTATTTGAGATAGACCGTCATGAAATACTAATTGTGTTGCTCAATCACAAAAGGGTTTATTTTCTTATATTTCGATTTCAAATCACGACGGACCACCACTATTAGTAATTGTGATGGTCTGTCGCAATAGAGTAAAAAATAGTATGCTATTTGTGATGGCTCACTGACCCATCGCAAATATTTTATTTAAAAAAAATAACAAATATTTTTGTGATGGGTTGCTAGCCCATCGCAAAAAAAAATAAGTTCTTGCACCGGTCTATCGAAAAAAGAATATTTGAAACACCATTTTCTACAAAGGGTTATTTACGATGGGAACACATCGCAAAATACTATTTGTGATGGATTCCCGTCGCAACAATCCATTTTTCTTGTAGTGAATGTCCACTCCACATATAATTATGGACCTTCCGGGACACCACATGAATAATGAAATTCTCCTCACATGTCACGATATTACACTTAGATAACTTTCCATAGATCTGTTTTCATCAATGAACATGAAATGTAATTCTGAGATGCTTGGAATGCTCCTCCACTAGCTCCAATAATATTAAGATATCATCGATGAACATGATAATGAACCAATCTGGGAAATAAAGGAACACAGGGTTCATAAGCCCCAAAAACATAGTTGGTGTGTTCATAACACTAAACAACAAGACTAAAAATTTGATGTGACCATACCTTCATATAAAGAAAGTCTTCAGGATATCTCTCTTATTCACCCTAAATTGGTGAAATCCTAACCATAGATCAATATTGGAAAACCAACTCACCCCTCTTATATGGTCGAATAGATCATCTATCCTTGCAGGATGGTAATGGTTCTTAAAAAATACTTCATTTGACCTCTAGTAGTATATACATCGCCTGAGATCGCTATCCTCCTTCATGGTGAACAACACTGGAGAACCCCATGGTGAATCACTAGGTTGGATAAACACATATTTATTAAATCATCTATCTAAATCATCACCTTAATCATCTCATAATGTGTCATCTAATAAAGTGAAATTGAAATTAGAGAAACACTGGGATACAAATCTATACTGAACTCTATATCATATTGAGGGGGTACCATCACAACCAGCTCAAGGAAAACATAAAAGAACACCCCCAATGTACCTGGAAACCTATACCATATCATCATCCACTGATCCCCTGGAAATATCATCCAATAATAAATAAGAGGATCCATACGCCAACTACCAGCATGAAAACTCCACTCTCTAACCAAATCCCCATGTTGTCCATCTATTATTGAAAACAAGAATCACTTCCAAAAATAGTCGATAATGGAATAAATAGAATAAAAATAGTCAATATCCAAGACGACTTCATATGGTTCCATCGGTAGAAAGATGATATCCCCATGAGATTGATGTGGTATCATCATCAGTCTATATCCTTATCACACAATGAAAAAATGTTCAAGCCTTTGACTGGAGTACTCAACACTAGGGGTATGGTAAGCCTATCTACGTCTAGTACCATATCATTATCTAGATAGGTCAAACAAATTGAATGTGAAGCTCCTTAATCAAATAAAGAACAATCTAGTATTCTAAAAAATGATTATACCTATGAAGATCTCATTCCCTACTAGAACTGACGCCTCTACTATATCAAACTGACCCTATATGGATCTTCTGCCACTATACTGATGACTGCCTCCATGACCATGCCTAGGCTGGGGCCACTGAACATAAGTAACATCCTAAGGTTACTCTCTAACTTCTCCATCTCCCCACATCTTAAGAAAATCCTACCACTCCTACTGCTAAAATGGTCTCACCGGCAACTACTATGGAGGATGGCACTAAACCTATCCATCTCATCAATACTGAGCATGGACATGTCTTGGAAGCTGCTTCTTAATATGTCCATGAACTCCACAAAATTAATACCTCAGCCCCAATCTCAGAAGAAGGGAATATGGAAGATACAGTCGAAAAGGGAATAGATAAGGTCAACTCCCATGTCGGTCAAAACCTTAAAGGTCCCGGTTCATGAGACATACAGCTGATAACCCTACCTCTTGATGAACTATAATGGATCCCCGTTCATGGTATACCGCACTATGAGTACATATTCTAAATCACCTCTTCCTTCCTCTAATCCTCCTAGTATTTGTACAATGTAAAATGAGTAACCACATTCTAGTAAGAGGGACAAAGTGCCTCTCCAAGATGACTCGCATGAGAATCCACATCCTAAAAGAGATCTGTGGAAACCCGAAGGAGATCCTTTAACTTGATCCCCATATCCCACATTGACATACTCCCCTACTGAAGGGAGGTTAGTTGTTTCCCCTTCTCATCCTTCATGGTCAATTAAAGGAAATCTGCTCTAAATTACTCCCCAAAGTCAACCCATAAAACATCTGCTTCCTTCCTCTCCCGTAGATAAATAATCCACCACTAATGTGCATCACCTCATGTCTAATTGAATTTAAAAGAAATACAGTAATATGTTGGGTCCCATAACGAACATACATTGATCTTAAGCTAATTGAGTCATCCTTCCTTCTCCATGTCCAAAACACTTCCCTTGTACTATCCCAATGTCAGTCACTGGATGGAACACAACATACTATGCCACTAGTCATCCTCCTCAATAGGATCAACCCACCATCAATCAACTAGATCATCCTACTAAGCCTCATCTGCCTGATCCACATGTGGATGATTCCTAAGATCCATAGATGAAATGTTATCAAAGGGTTCTTAGGACCAAGTAGTATGTATTTATTTATATTCATTATAACTCATTTTTTTCATTTTTTTCATTAATACATTCCTAATATAACCAAATTCAAAAATGAACATATATCAATATGAAGAATGTACTATTCCTAGGGTCTCTACCCTATGAGTGGTGTATCCTCACTAGGTCATTCTGTAAGATAAGATTCCTTGCATCAGATCATGGGGTGCCCTAAAATCCAATGTCCTATACAATCTTCCATGTCCTATGTCAAACACCCAAATCACCCAACACTTTTTCCCAACAAACCCAATCAATCCTCACTAGGCCTGACCCCAAACACAATCCTATCTCTCAACCATCTCCTTTGATAGAATTATATCATGACATCCTCCCACCATAAATGCCTCTCCTAGGATGGAAATGGATAAATGGAGATAATGACCCTTGATTCCCGCCTCTAGTATGTCCCGAGTTGGTGACTAGCACCAACGGTGTACATATCTCACAATATGGGAGGCATTACCCCTATTTTATAAAAAAGATGAAACATATGATGGACTATCTGAAAAACAAATCTAATACATATATAAAAGAAATAAAAAAACCCATCGCACATGCATGTTTTAAAAATATAATTTTTAAAAGTACAAAAGAGTCCATGTAAATACTAATAGTTAAGCTAAGAAGAAACACAAAAATTATCACAAGGCTGAACTAGTATGGTCCATCCCGGTCAATGAACTGCTTCTAACAACCCAAAAATAGTTTTAAATAAATAGGTCGAGCATTGATGTATACATAGTCTGAAAACCAATATCTCTCATGAAAATTTGAATGAAGAATACTAATTACCCTATGAGAAACTATAGAACTGAACAACGCTTAATAGATATACTGACCAGCCTATCCACTCCAATGAATGATCACTAAATAAGAGAAGTCAAGTAAGCTAAAATAATTTACATCGATGATACATTAACCCACATCATATTACCAATTATTAGACACTCTTTACTAATGGATAATTTCTTATTGCTCTTACCTCTTTTGAATGCACCACATCTCATCCCACCCAGACACACTATGGCCTCACAAAACACTCAACATCCTGCCTGCATACACTTGGTCCCGAAAACACATGACATCCCACCCACAGAACACTGGGCCAAAAACCACATCATATCACACCCACACACTACTTGGCCACAAAACACATCAATTTTCTCTTGTAGACACCTAGTATAAAAAAACAAAATGTCCCACTGACAGTCAACTAACCCACAGACAACACCATTTCCAAAGACACCTCGGATGTCACCAACTATAATAGATATCATGGAATATTGGGTGGACCTAAATCCATCCTCTCACAATGTTATTTTGGAAATAAACCCTACCCTGTGATGATGGGGGTGTTCAGAACATACTGGTCAAATAGGGTGGGGTGTGAAAATATTTCCCAAGAAAATAAAATTATATATATATATGATACCAAACATTCATTCCCTAGATATGGATTCTTAGAAAAACCACCAACACGAAACATACAAACATTTTTTCTACCTTTAAATACACAACACCACACATCAAGATAATTAACCATTTTAAATTTCCAAAAAATTTTAACTATCCATTTCCTTCCTATTATCCAAACCAACCAAAGCCATTCCAGGATTCATTAATTAGTTATTTATTTATTTTTGTCACTACCAAAGAAACTACCAAGAACATCACACAACATGAAACGCTGAAACATTCAACAATGTTTTTAAAAGGTGATGGTCCTTTATAAATGAATGTGGATTCAGATTAAACAAGCATCATTCCATGACCTCATTATTAAAAAATAATTAATGCTATAAAATATTTTGATATCTAGATATTCCATGAACCATTCTCCATGTTACTCATGAAGAAACTCCAGGAGAATTTCCCATACAAATAACTACAATTCTTATTAAAACTCATCCTAGTTAAGTCGTGTCCCAAGAGAACAAACCCACAACTCTCAACCCAAGCTGATAACACATTACTACACAACTTGTTTCACATCCATGCTACAAAACACTTCTCGTAGATTCCATAATAAAACAATCTCTCTTCCTAAGATTCCATTACACCACCCTAGCTATCACACATTACACAAACATGCCCAAATACATACTACATCACACACTAGAGAAACACACACAACACATCACCCCATGTACTAAGGAAAAATCCAATTTCCAAATTTTAAAAGGTTTCCATTATTTAATTCCACTTGTTTAATTCCAGGGTTATCAAAATATTGTATAATCCTGAGGAACCCAATCATTAGAATGAAATACACGATTATCCAATTTCCATAAAAATGTTTTCAATGGAAATAAACAACATCTATTCTAAAAGTGTACTATGTGGAAACAAGGAAGCCAAATGACCATGATTTCTAGTGGGTAGTTAGCCCATACGAATTCCCAATATCAACAAAACAATAAAACATAAATATGGGTAAAATTTTCCATCACATATTTATTGATTCAAACTGATACAATTATCATTATTATTTGGTATTAAATAACTTTATGAAAGGAAAAAATTCAAACACCTACCAAGAAATATGCTCAAATAAATGAGACAATGAAAAATCTACATAAAAAAAATTGACGATCGACACTTCCTGGTTGCACCAAAGAAATGGCACACATGTTGTTGGAAAAGAAGTAAGGAAACACGGTCTAGAAGATATACCATGATTACATGATTACATTGGGATGAATGGTTTAGAGAATCCATACCAAGAGAATGTAAAAAAAGAAAACATGGGAATGGATTTTTCAGGTTTGTAAATATCAAAACTGAGTCACATGATTAGATATGTTTGGATTTTACAATGATGGTGGATCTATTAAAGACCTCATGATTGGACCGATTAAAAGATTCCTCACACATAGGGAATTTAATATATTATTTATAGGCATTGAATTAGTTTTAAAGACTTTTCTATAATGCATTAAAAACATTTTATGTAAAAAGAGTTGTAAAATGGTTAGAACTGGATGAAGCTAGAAGTAGTGTTTAGGAGACACTAGAAAATGACGACGCCACTCAATGAGGAGCTACCAATGAGACACTTCAAGATGATGTACTATTGAACATTGCATTGTCAAATGAAGTACCACTAGATGAGGTACCACTGGATGAGGCACCATTTGACAATGTACCAAAAGAAAGGGCATCACTGGTCGAAACACTGTCGGATGAAACATATGTCAGTGTCAATAAGATCTTGATGGATGAGACCCTTCTAGATATTCTACCATCAAGTATGACACACCACTGAGTGAGAAACTGGTTGTGAACAGTTTCTTGGTTGACACCACCAGGGAAACACCTCCACAGTGACACACCATAGGCATTAGTCATCGTTGGGGAACATAGAAAACTGGGAATTTGTGAAAATTGTTGGAATGAGTCACCATGACCTCCCAAAACACCTCAGACTCCCGGATTTTCACAATGTGAAGTCATTTAGAGGTATATGACGTTAAAAATTAATTATGATATTTTTATATACATGGGTTGACATAATTAATGGTATATTAATTATGAGATATCATGATATATATGTAACAGCCCAATATTTTATGAAAAATATTCTTTTTAATTTCACTAATGTCTTGTGTTGTACGCAACACAAAAAGGAGCTTGCAAAACACGCATCCTTGACTTGCCTTACATTACACGCAATCACAACCTTCCTCGATAGCGTGTGTAGTACGCAATACTGAGTTTCACGAAACAATGATATGCTATTAAGATATTATTAAAACTAGCCGTTATGAATAGTAATAACCACTTTTTGAAATTTTGTAAATTTTATTTTTCAAAATGGAATTCATTTTTGGATTCATAATATCGAAATTAGCTTAGGGTGATATTTTGGTACTTTACGGATAACTTTCATATTCTGATGAATAGTGAAAATTACTAAATTTTAATTAAAAACAACTTTTTTTAATCGAAATAATTAATAGTGATAAATTATTAATTTGAGTGGTTTTAAAGTATATTTAGAATATATTTTTACAATTTAATACAATGCTGGTCATTGGATGTAATTTCACATTTAAACCAGTTATAAACTAGTGTCAATCTTTTGATAGTTATTATCTCTTAAAAACACGCTATTTGTTTTGACGACGAGAATTAATTTTTAAATTAGTTAATGCAACTGATATGTTTTGAATTTGGTAAAATAGACATCATTTTTGAGTTCATAATATCAAATATAGCTTAGGCCTAATTTTTGGTATTTTTCTGAAAACTTTCAATTTTCGATGAATAGTGAAACCACTAAGTGGTAAGTTAAAAACTGAATTTTGCATAAAACTTAATTTTACCGCATCTATGAATGAGATTTCGAAAATCCGAGAGACACGGTTAATATCAAGGACTAAAATGTGGTTCAATGAGATGAAAATAATTTTTGGTGAATAGTAACTTTTTACTTTTTACCACGGTTAATAGTAAATAGGGTAACTAAGGGTAAATATGATATTACTATTACCCCAACACATGTCCTAATTCTATTGGATAAGTTTAATTCGACCAAAAACAACCTTATGAATATAATATGACCATTTAGGTCCACTTGGATTAGATTATGACATTTAATATTATTTTATTTAATGAATAGTTAAAATAGTTTAAATCAAAGTTTAATAACTAAAACATTTTTAATATGGGGTTATACATAAGATAAATTCGACTATAAATATTAATTAGAAATCTAAAAAGATTTCCTACATAACGATATTTTATTTGTAATTTTTAGACATCAAATAATTTAATTTATTTATGACACAAAGATGATGCAGTAATTATCTTATTAATGAAATATTTACATAATTGATATTATAAATACCAAAATAAATGTAATTTAAGCCTTTTTATGAATTCCACTAATTTTCTAGGTTACTATGATATATTAGTGTTGATTTAATCAACTTGGTTCGAACCTATAATTCTGTTATGACTTTCACAAAAATCATATATCAAATAGTGTCAAAATTGACACAAAATAGTTTTTAAATCAAATATTATATTATTAATTGTATTTTATTCCTAAAAATCTAAGGTTCCGACAAATGACTTAGATAAGGATATATGTATTAATAATAAACAATTTGGGGTTCTTTTGGCATGTTATAGTAAGTGTATTAACCATATAGTGAAAGAAAACAAAAAGACACGGTAAAAGTTAAATTATTTAACTTAGAGTTAAATCTAATTGATAAGGTTAAAATAATACCCTAAACTTGTCTAAATCTTATTGGTTGATAGGATTTAGACCCATCCCCACTTTTGCTTCGAAATAAGACCCTTTAGAACCATTATAAACCGATTTTGACATTAATATAAAATAATATTTGGAGGTATTCCTAAGGTGCCCCTCTCCTCCCTTATAAAAGGACACCTCCTCCCCCTCCTCCTCACACCAATTTGAGCACTCAAGCTCGGCCAACCCCTACCAAAATCTCTTCTCCACTTCCCTAGAAACATCCTATAGGTTCTGGTCTTCCTCAAAGACCAATTTTAGTGCCCTAAGAGGAGGTCTTAAAGAGGCACTTCAAAGAAGAGGTAATTACCGTTACCAATTCTTTCATCTTTATTTATTCTTCCACTTCTTCTTCTTAGGTTGTTTCATTATGAAGTAATAACATCAGTATCACTCATATACTGATATGTTATTTTAAGTATGAAACAACCCTATTTCACCATCTATCCATCCTACGGAAAAAGAAATCACTGCGCGTGCGTACGTACGGAATACCGTCTCCACGCCGTGGTGTAATCTATTTTCCACCACCACCTTACATGGATGGGTATAATGGTGTAAAGAATAACTATACATAGTTATTAAAAAATCATATTGATTCTGATATATTGTATAATCCACTCCAATTCAATTCAATAATTATGGAAATGATATCATCGCTCGTGCGTACGTACGGACTACCGTCTCCACGACGCGATGTGATTCATTCTTAATGATTAACCATTCATGAATGATTATAAAGTATATATAATAAGTACTAATGAAATATATGACATAATAATGATACTGGATTTATGTATATATATATATATATGTATGTCATCTACTTACTTCCATTCAAGACAATAAGGAAAGAAAAACAGCGTTCATGCGTACGTACGGACTACCGTCTCCATGAACGGTGTTTTTCATTTCATTTATCTATCTTATATATATATATATATATACTGAATATATATGATATATAAATAATATTTTATATTCTGGAAGTAAGTAAATCATGATATAAGTAATAATAATGTAAAGAACAACAAGTCAAAACACCTACGATAAATGAAACGATTTTACCCAAAACGCTTCTTTAACATTGAATTTACAAAAGAACGGGTAATATAATGTCATAAGTGAACCATATATGATATAATAACAATGAATATGATTCTGTAATAAGTCAATGACATTATTTAAATCATTATACAGGAGGTTCGGACACATACGAAGCAAATCGGACCTAAGGTAAGGGAATTATCACAATCTCATTTTTATCTGAGATTGTTTATACTTTAGTCTTTACTAGGGTGTATTTTATCATCAACATCCATGTTCCCTCAATATTTAATATTATTTCCATCCAACTACAATTGTTTAAATCCAATTTTACCCTTCGGCGAGTTTTTAGTAAAATATATGAAAGGAATCTTTTGTCGTTTTTCGTACGAGGTACTTTTTGACTTTTTCGACAAAAGTACGAAGAATATTTTTTTTAACTTATATGGCATGAATGGATTTTTAAAAAATTATTTCCAAGAATCTTACTTTACAAGTTTTCAAGTTTATTTTTAATCAAATTCTTTTATTTTAAAGTCGTATGACATGTTATGAAAGGAAAAATGTTTTTGAAGTAGAAAGGATATTTTCCTCAAGAATGGAGTTCAAGTATTTTATCAAAATTATTTTCCATAAAAGATAATAAAAGGGTTCTATTTTTATCCCTATTATTACATTGATTTGATCATGTTGTGATTGAATTATTTTTATGAATTCCTTTATCTTGTCTGAATTGTTTTATGATGTCTTGATGTTTAAGATTCCCATTTGTATTACATGGGTTATGCAATGATGTATGATTTATGATTTTGTGGAACACATAAAAATGGTATCATTATGATATGGGTGGGACCTATATCTCCCCCCAATGCATTGGGTAAAGATTTTATATCTCATGATATAGACATGGCTAGAATGGTAGGTTATACCAGTTCAGTGAAACAGGACTGAAACGAGGGTTACTCGATTCAGAAAGGGACTTTGTCCACTAAGATAGTCTTGGCAATGAGTCTTGACTAACAAGAAATGATTCTATATGATTATGTGTGAATGCCACAAAGTTTCATGTTTTATGTTATGATTATTGTGATTACATTTCACTGCCATGATTTATCCCATGTTATGAAATTATGCTCTCTTTTGCAGGTTATGATTTCCAAAATGTTATGTTCTTATGAATACGATGTGATTGATATTTCTTTTGTTTACCCTTACTGAGCATTTGAGCTCACCCTTTTATGTTTTCTTTTCCCCAGGATATAAAGAAAGGTTTTAGGTAAAAAAAGGGAAGATCTTTATAGTAGATGTTGAAGATCTTTCACCACGATTAGAAGATTACGTTCCGAGTTTCCAAAGACACTAAACTATTACGATCCTTGTGTGTGTGTTTTTGTTATGTACCATGTATTCCGAAAATGTAATGTAATGTCCATGTACGTCAAGATAAGGGTCTCTACAGTTGGTATCAGAGGAAAGGTTTAGTCAACCTTTGGAAACTAGGATGTGAGAACGTTAGTGAGATCCCTAGAGATATTTCTAAGGTATGTCTAGGGATGTCCCTAAAGATTAGTATACGTATAGGATATGGTCCTAGAACTACGGTAATGATATTATAATTTAACCTAAGATGTTAGATATTAAGGGTACTCCCCCTTTACTATGTTGTTTTCCCTAGCATTATTTTGCCTCTCACACTATTCTTTTTGGGTTTTAGAAAATGGCTAGAAACAAGATGATTCACAATAATGGAGGATATGATGGACAATGGAATGATATTCTTCATGAGCAACCAAATGAAATGAGATTTGGAAGTCCAAACATCATTATTATGCCGAATCAGCAATCTCATAATATGATCAATAAAGTAAAATTTGTTAAGTTTCCTGACTCGACTAATAAGAGAAAGATGGAGTTTCATGATGATCATAGAGGAAAGAAAGTTCAATTTCCCCAATGTAAATCATGTGGGAAGAGGCATCAAGGAGAATCTTTCAAAGGAAATGGAAGATGCTTTGGGTGTGGAAAAGAAGGACACAAAGAAAGTAAGTGCAAAGGAAAAGGTTCAGTTAACACCATGGATGAGGATAATGGTATTGCTACGACATCAACAATGGTTAAATATTTTAAATGTGGAATGTACGGGCATTATGCAAACCAATGCCCTAAGGGAAAGTCTCATGAAGATAATCAGTATGGTCGTATGGGAAGTATTTATGTTGATGATGATGAAGAGACTACAAATGATATGTGAGATGAAATAATTGTTGAAGCCCAGTCAATGGTTTAAGAATGTAGTGGAATGATTACATGTTTATCATGTGTAATGTTGTATAAGAAATCTCATGGTACTATGGAATAAAGAGACATCTAAGGATTGTTACACTGTTGTCTTTCCTTGAGTTATGAAAGTGTATGATTAATGGTACCACTATCCATGAAAGGTTATTCAGATATTTTTGGAATTTAGATGATATGCGCATAATGAAGGAATAATAAGATAATGACGTGTTTGATTGTATTCATGAGCTCATGACTGATATAAGAAGAAGGTTATATCATGGTTTGAGTATAGAGAATTTTTGGATTTTGGTATGTGGAAAGAGTTAACTTTTAACTGCATTCATGTTTTCACTAAAGTTCAATGGGTATTCAAGAGAATATATGATTAAGGCGTTTGAATGTTTGGAATGTGACCAACAAAACATATCTTATGATGTATGGGGATCAACGATGGTCGTTTTCACTATGTTATGAGAGTGGACTGCAGTATTATGGATAAGCCTAAAGATTGAAATGGATTATGTTGGACATAAGTGAGTATTGTTTAAGGATAGAAGTTTTTTTTTATTCGATATTATTGATGGGATGTTATAATAATGTAGTTTTAGAAAAAGGACAACCTGCAGGACGGGCGACAGCCCATCGCGTCGGACAAGGCTGTGGGAATGGAACCCACAACCGAAGTGCGACTGGCCTTTATCGCCTACCACTGACCTACAGGAAGTCCCTGTTTAGTAGAAAACTAGTTTTATTATACTAAGCAGTATGATATATGAAGTATAAGTCCATTTTAGGAACCATATATGATTAATCTCACTATAGATCGACTTATGTATATAATTTTTGCTAACCTTTTGTTTGAGATAGATGGAATGACCCGTCATTCTATCACATGATCTGCTAACATTTCACGAATAAAAAATTCAACTTCATTTATTTAAGAGATGAAGTGGAAATTGTTCAAGGAATGAACAACAGTGAGATTGTACCAAAATAAAGAAAGTAATTATTCTAATTCAAATTTTCAACTTTAGGGAAATGATCTTGAAAACCAAAAATGTTATCCTAGTGATCTTATACCTGATGAATCAGATGGTACCTTAGATCGTCACAAATTTATGGATTTGTGATTACTGGATTTTCCATAGCCATGTTCTCTACCACTCTCCATCAGAACATGATGGTTAGATTTCTCTTCCATATCCATATTTTCACCTATGTGGAAACCCAGTGATTAGTTTATTTGGGTAATCGTTACATTTCATAATTTAGTTTTTAAAGCCAAGTTTCGGTATTCCTTTTTAAGATGTGGTTTCTATTAAAGAAACTTTCGAATAGTAAACAATTTATATCCCCGACGAATTTTGAGGGCGAAATTCATTTTAAGGGGGGTAGAATGTAACAGCCCAAGATTTTATGAAAAGTATTCTTTTTTATTTCACTAATGTCTTGTGTTGTACGCAACATAAAAAGGAGCTTGCACAACACGCATCCTTGACTTTCCTTGCATTACACACAATCGCAACCTTCCTCGATAGCGTGTGTAGTATGCAATACTGAGTTTCACGAAACAACGATATGCTATTAAGATATTATTAAAACTAGCCATTATGAATAGTAATAACCACTTTTTGAAATTTTGTATATTTTATTTTTCAAAATGGAATTCATTTTTGGATTCATAATATCGAAATTAGCTTAGGGTGAAATTTTGGTACTTTTCGGATAACTTTCATATTCTGATGAATAGTGCAAATTACTAAATTTTAACTAAAAACAACTTTTTTTATTCGAAATAATTAATAGTGATAAATTATTAATTTGAGTGGTTTTAAAGTATATTTAGAATATATTTTTACAATTTAATACAATGTTGGTCATTGGATGTAATTTCACATTTAAACCAGTTATAAACTAGTGTCAATCTTTTGATAGTTATTATCTCTTAAAAACACGCTATTTGTTTTGACGACGAGAATTAATTTTTAAATTAGTTAATGCAACTGATATGTTTTGAATTTGGTAAAATAGACATCATTTTTGAGTTCATAATATCAAATATAGATTAGGCCTAATTTTTGGTATTTTTCTGAAAACTTTCAATTTTCGATGAATAGTGAAACCACTAAGTGGTAAGTTAAAAACTGAATTTTGCATAAAACTTAATTTTACCGCTTCTGTGAATGGAATTTCGAAAATCCAAGAGACACGGTTAATATCAAGGACTAAAATGAGGTTCAATGAGATGAAAATAATTTTTGGTGAATAGTAACTTTTTACTTTTTACCACGGTTAATAGTAAATAGGGTAACTAAGGGTAAATATGATATTACTATTACCCTAACACATGTCCTAATTCTATTGGATAAGTGTAATTCGACCAAAGAAAACCTTATGAATATAATATGACCATTTAGGTCCACTTGGATTAGATTATGACATTTAATATTATTTTATTTAATGAATAGTTAAAATAGTTAAAATCAAAGTTTAATAACTAAAACATTTTTAATATGGGGTTATACATAAGATAAATTCGACTATAAATATTCATTAGAAATCTAAAACGATTTCCTACATAATTATATTTTATTTGTAATTTTTAGACATCAAATAATTTAATTTATTTTTGACACAAAGATGATGCAGTAATTATCTTATTAATGAAATATTGACATAATTGATATTATAAATACCAAAATAAATGTAATTTAAAACTTTTTATGAATTACACTAATTTTATAGGTTACTATGATATATTAGTGTTGATTTAATCAACTTGTTTAGAACATATAATTCTGTTATGACTTTCACAAAAATCATATATCAAATAGTGTCAAAATTGACACAAAATAGTTTTTAAATCAAATATTATATTATTAATTGTTATTTTATTCCTAAAAATCTAAGGTTCGGCCAAATGACTTAGATAAGGATATATGTATTAATAATAAACAATTTGTGGTTCGTTTGGCATGTTATAGTAAGTGTAATAACCATATAGTGAAAGAAAACAAAAAGACACGGTAAAAGTTAAATTATTTAACTTAGAGTTAAATCTAATTGATAAGGTTAAAATAATACCCTAAAATTGTCTAAATCTTATTAGTTGATAGGATTTCGACCCATACCCACTTTAGCTTCGAAATAAGACCCTTTTGAACCATTATAAACTGATTTTGACATTAATATAAAATAATATTTTGAGGTATTCCTAAGGTGCCCCTCTCCTCCCTTATAAAAGGACACCTCCTCCCCCTCCTCCTCACACCAATTTGAGCACTCAAGCTCGGCCAACCCATGCCAAAATCTCTTCTCCAATTCCCTAGAAACATCATAGAGGTTCTGGTCTTCCTCAAAGACCAATTTTAGTGCCCTAAGAGGAGGTCTCAAAGAGGCACTTCAAAGAAGAGGTAATTACCGTTACCAATTCTTTCATCTTTATTTATTCTTCCACTTCTTCTTCTTAGGTTGTTTCATTATGAAGTAATAACATCAGTATCACTCATATACTGATATGTTATTTTAAGTATGAAACAACCCTATTTCACCATCTATCCATCCTACAGAAAAAGAAATCACCGCGCGTGCGTACGTACGGAATACCGTCTCCACGCCGTGGTGTAATCTCTTTTCCACCACCACCTTACATGGATGGGTATAATGGTGTAAAGAATAACTATACATAGTTATTACAACATCATATTGATTCTGATATATTGTATAATCCACTCCAATTAAATTCAATAATTATGGAAATGATATCATCGCTCGTGCGTACGTACGGACTACCGTCTCCACGACGCGATTAGATTCATTCTTAATGATTAACCATTCATGAATGATTATAAAGTATATATAATAAGTACTAATGAAATATATGACATAATAATGATACTGAATTTATGTATATATATATATATATGTATGTCATCTACTTACTTCCATTCAAGACAATAAGAAAAGAAAAACAGCGTTCATGCGTACGTACGGACTACCGTCTCCATGAACGGTGTTTTTCATTTCATTTATCTATCTATTATATATATATATATATACTGAATATATATGATATATAAATCATATTTTATATTCTGGAAGTAAGTAAATCATGATATAAGTAATAATAATGTCAAGAACAACAAGTCAAAACACCTACGATAAATGAAACGATTTTACCGAAAACGCTTCTTTGACATGGAATTTACAAAAGAACGGGTAATATAATGTCATAAGTGAACCATATATGATATCATAACAATGAATATGATTCTTTAATAAGTCAATGACATTATTTAAATCATTATACAGGAGGTTCGGACACATACGAAGCAAATCGGACCTAAGGTAAGGGAAATATCACAATCTCATTTTTATCTGAGATTGTTTATACTTTAGTATTTACTGGGGTGTATTTTATCATCAACATCCATGTTCCCTCAATATTTAATATTATTTCCATCCACCTACAATTTTTGAAATCCAATTTTACCCTTCGGTGAGTTTTTAGTAAAAAATATGAAAGGAATCTTTTGTCGTTTTTCGTACGAGGTACTTTTTGACTTTTTCGACAAAAGTACGAAGAATGTTTTTTGTAACTTATACGGCATGAATGGATTTTTAAAACATTATTTCCAAGAATCTTCCTTTACAAGTTTTCAAGTTTATTTTTAATCAACTTCTTTTATTTTAAAGTCGTATGACATGTTATGAAAGGAAAAATGTTTTTGAAGTAGAAAGGATATTTTCCTCAAGAATGGAGTTCAAGTATTTTATCAAAATTATTTTCCATCTAAGATAATAAAAGGGTTCTGTTTTTATCCCTATTATTACATTGATTTGATCATGTTGTGATTGAATTATTTTTATGAATTCCTTTATCTTGTATGAATTGTTTTATGATGTCTTGATGTTTAAGATTCCCATTTGTATTACATGGGTTATGCAATGATGTATGATTTATGTTTTTGTGGCACACATAAGAATGGTATCATTATGAGATGGGTTGGACCTATATCTCCCTCCAATGCATTAGGTAAAGATTTTATATCTCATGAGATAGACATGGCTGGAATGGTAGGTTATACCGGTTCAGTGAAACAGGACTGAAATGAGGGTTACTCGATTCAGAAAGGGACTTTGTCCACTAAGATAGTCTTGGCAATGAGTCTTGACTAACAAGAAATGATTCTCTTTGATTATGTGTGAATGACACAAAGTTTCATGTTTTATGTTATGATTATTGTGATTACATTTCACTTCCATGATTTATCCCATGTTATGAAATTATGCTCTCTTTTGCAGGTTATGATTTCCAAAATGTTATGTTCTTATGAATACGATGTGATTGATATTTCTTTTGTTTACCATTACTGAGCATTTGAGCTCACCCTTTTATTTTTTCTTTTCCCCAGGATATAAAGAAAGGTTTTAGGTAAAAAAAGGGAAGATCTTTATAGGAGATTTTGAAGATCATTCACCACGATTAGAAGATTACGTTACGAGTTTCCAAAGACGCTAAACTATTACGATCCTTGTGTGTGTGTTTTTGTTATGTACCAAGTACTCCGCAAATGTAATGTAATGTCCATGTACGTCAAGATACGGGTCTCTAAAATATATGTAATGATAATTAATGGTATACAATTTTTGATATATCAAGATATTTAATTTGACATAATTAATTAATAAATTAATTATAACATATCAAGATATATATATTCATATAATTAATTTTATATTAATTATGAGATATTTAAATTTTTTATTTGTATAATTAATTATTTAATTAATTTTTGGAAAATGAGTGGTGTATATTGATTAATTAATTGATAATTAATTAATCGAATTGACATGAATAATTAATATGTGATTTAATTAAGGGTAATTAGGTTATAAACTAGTTTTTTAATTAGTGATGATATTGATATGATTAATTAATTATAGAATTCATTAATGATGTTCCTGGGATTAATTAATTGATTAATAAAATAACTAATGTACCATGATTTTTTTATTGTTCAATTAAACAATGGGAATGCTGAGATTAATTAATTGTGAATTAATTATGAGGAGTGTTGTGATTAATTAATATTTTAATTAAATAAAGGAATTGATGGCCGTGATAAATTAATTGTTGAATTAATTAATGGGATTGATGTGAATAATTAATTTCTGAATTAATTGCAGTGATTGATTTCAATTATCAATCAACGAATTAACTATAGTTATTGATTAAATTAGTTAATTATTGAATTTACTATATTAATTGATGTCATCAGTTAATTTTTTAATTTTCATGAATAATTTTTTTTAGTTAATTATTTAATTTACTATTAAGATTTATGTGATTAATTAATTATTAATGTATTTTCTGTGATTAATTAATATTATTGATATGATTGGTGGCATCCCGAGGAACTCGATGAACCCTAGTCCTGTGAATTTCTATCAAAGTTCTGTGTAGTCCCCATGATTCTATCTATTATAGCTGGATTTGACCCTAATTGGGAACGCGATGTGGTTCTTCAAAACCAAAATGAAAAGAAAAACTCTGATATGGAAGTTCCAGACTCGGGGAACGGTCTTCTGGATTCTGGATATAACCCTCCAATCAGTGGAGCACCGCGAGATATTTCATTCCTTGAAGCTCATTAAGGATCTCTTGTTTCCTCTTCTACAGGTGAAAAATCTCGCTCGACCATCAAGAGACTAGACGATGGAGGTTTTTCCTTCGAAGCAGATCCTGATGCAATTGCACAACGCCAAAATCTCTGTAAGTTTTCTTTAACGGGATGTGTCTCGTATGCTAAAGGAGACAAACCATGGTCCTATGTTGAACTGAAACAAAGAATATCAATCTGCTGGGCAATTACAAACTGGAAAATGATCCCCTTGGGAAAAGTTTTTTTTCATATTCTACTGTACTCCCAAGAGGATCATAATTCTGTTTGGAAGATAGGTAATTTATTTTTGAAGCCTGGATTTATGAGACTCTTGGATTGTGATTTTTATTTCAATCCGAATACATAAAGAGGCAAGTCTACACAAATTCTGGTTAGGTTCCATAAATTAAAATGGTTTTTTTGGTACCCTAGAATACTGAATGATTTAGCAGCCTGCATTGGTACCCCCCTCAAAATTGATCAAAGAACCATTAATGCTAACATGGGTATGTATGCAAGGGTTTTAGTGGATGTCAATATTGAAACCAAGCCTCCTAATACTATCTTTTTTCATGCCAAAGATTACAAGACTGTAATTGACTTTGAATATAAAAATATGGCCTCCTTTTGTGACTTCTGTAAAATTTTAGGGCATTCTGTTCAGATTTGTAGATTGGTTCATAGAGCCCCCAATCATCATAACCCTTATGATTGGTCTGATCTATTCAGATTTGAATTATTTTTCTTGTTCTCTAATTTTTAAAAATATTCATTTTTTCGTTAGAAAAAATAAGAAGGATAGAGTCCCCCCCCACTGATAAATCTGACCCTTCCCAAGTCAAACCTGGAAAGTGGATTCCTAAAACCCCAAAAGAACCTGGGGTAACCTAGGCTGATCAGGTGGAGAAATAGGAGCAGGATTTACAGGATCAATCCATCAAGGAAAAACTGGAAAATGTTAATAAACTGTTTAATCATACCCCCTTGACTGGGTCTCAAGCGGACCTTGATTCCTCCCTAATTTTGGAACATGGCTCGATTCCTGAAGATCTACCTCTAGTTCAAATATCACAAACTCATAAGGGTGAGTCTTCCTTGACCAATCGTATGGTTCGACTAGCTTCTGGAACCCAGCTCAATCTCCCTCTTCCTTCTCCTAGCTCTGACAGTTCACCTGCATTTCTTTAGGACTCATGCTCCTTTGAAAAGATAGAATCCATTAGGCAGGTTATCTCTCCAACACCTGGTGTTGTTCCCTCTGAGACATTGGCCAAAAACAATCCTTCCTCTTCAATTGTCCAGTATGTTGTTCCCAGTAACCAACCTTCCATGTCTGCAGACTGTTCCATCCCTATTTCCTTGCAGAATGCTTCCAATGGTGTGGTTGATGTGAATCCATAAATCTCCAAATCTTCTGAAATAGATCCAGCTTCTGATTTGGTGACCCATCATTAGGGGATTTCTGCTTTGGAAGGAAATCCCCCTATTGTGGTGGCTACTACAGTTTCAGACTTGGATCCTTTGAATCTAGTATCGGTTATCAATCTTGTATGTGTGTTGACTAATTCTGAAATTAAAGCATGATGTAACACTGCTATTCCTGAGTCTTATATGGCCATAAAGGATAATATCTGTTCTTCCAACAAAACCACTTCCCCTAGGAAAACTAGAGGTCAAAGTGCTGGTAATAAAAAGAAAGGGGGGTCAAACCCAAATAGTAAATAATAATGCATATTCTCTACTAGAATTGTGAGGGGATTGCAAAACCTGGAACCCTTAATGATTTGAAGCATTTTATTTTTAACCATTATCCTATGCTGATTGCCATTGCTGAACCTAAAGTTAACTTTTCCCCTAAATTCATGCATCTGTGTAACCTTCGTTTCTCTTTCTTGGGTGCTTGTAACAATGGTTATGTGGACTCTCTTTGGATATTCTATCACTCCTCTCTGCAAAATGTCAACATATTTAGTCTCTCTGCTAAAGCTTTGACGTGAGATTACTACCTTGATAGCACTCACATCTTCAATACCTTTGTTTATGCCAAAAATAATTACCTTGATCGAAGATCTCTTTGGAAGGAGATTTCTGACATCAGTACCAAGATTCAAGATCCCTGGGTATTGGTTGGGAACTTTAATGTTATTTTTTCACCCTCTGAAAAAATTTGCCTCTCCTTCTCCTCTATCTCCACCAGAGAATTTAAAGCTTCCATAGAAGGAAATAATCTCATTGATATTAACCTTACTAGTGCTCAATTCACTTAGTATAGACATCACTACAATCACGTGGTGGCGAGTAAACTTGATAGAGCTTTCACTAATGAGTCTGCTCTCTATAAGTATAACCAGATCTTGTGTGCTACCCTTACTAAAGTTGCTTCTCATCATCATCCGATCTTAGTCATCTTTCCTCAAAACTCTCGGAAACCTTCCTTTCCTTTCAGATTTAATTTGGCCTGGTCATCGGACTCAGATTTTGTCTCTCTTATCAATTCTTCCTGGACTAATATGGGCAATCACAATGATTCCTTTGCGTGCACCACTAAGTTGAAAAACCTTAAAAACATTCTCAAAAAGTGTTACGCTGATAAAATTACATTAATTGACAAATATATCCAAGATTTGGAAAAGTATTTGTCTCTGATTTAAAATAATAACACTTTATTCAGTTTCAATTCTGACCCCTAGGATGAAATCAACATCTCTACTAAATTTATCTCTCTTCTAAACTTTAAAGATAACTTAAAGAATAAAATTTTCAAAACTAAATGGCTCAATGATGGGGATAGAAACACCCAATTTTACAACTCTCTTCAATGGGTTAGGAAAGATTGTAAGCCTCTCTCTTGCTTAAGAGTTGAGGGTAATCTCATTGATTCTGAGGAACAGATTGCTAATCATATTGTTTCCTACTTCACTGGCATTTTCAATGTTCCTAACATCAACAAATATATCATACCAAACATTATTCCATGCATGGTTGCTTTTAAGGATAACAGTCTGCTCAACTGCATCCCCGTTGATTCTGAGATTAAGGACACTGTATTTTGTCTAAATCCAGACAGTGCCCCGGGTCCTGATGGTTTCAACAATGGTTTCTATCAAAAACATTGGGATGTCTTTTAAAATGATGCCCGTAATTTAGTTTAATCTTTCTTTTAAAAAGGGGTTCTCCCTCATGCTCTCAACTCTCAATTCCTCACGTTAATTCCTAAAGTTGATAATGCTGATGAAATTCACCTCTTCCATCCCATTTCCCTCTTAAATTCAATCTTTAAAATTATTACTAAGATCCTTGCTAATAGGATTTCTAATATTAGCAACAAAATTGTCTCATGGAACTAGTTTGGCTTCATTAAAGGCAGATCTATACAAGATTTTATTTGCCTCGCCTCCGAATCCACTAATTTATTGAACAAAAATACTAGAGGTGGGAATATTGATCTTAAGCTAGACATCACTAAGGCCTTAGATACGATTGACTGGACCTTCATTTTTAAGGTCCTCTCCAGTTTTGGCTTCAATGATTCCTTTATCAATAAAATTAAAATCCTCTTCAACTCAGCCAATATCTATATTCTTATTAATGGATCACCTAGGGGATATATCAAATGCTCAAAAGGTGTTAGACAAGGAGACCTGCTCTCTGCTGTCATTTTTTCTAACGCTGAAGACTATCTTAGTTGATTGTTCTCCCTCAATGTTGAGGGAGGCAGAATCAAACCAATCATTGCTTCTAGAAATCTTCATGCTCCCTCTCACCTGCTCTATGCCGATGATATTATTTTCATCCTTCATGGAGACAAAAGAAATGATAATAACCTTAAATCCGTCATTTCTCACTATGAGGAGGTTTCTGTCCAATGCATTAACTAGCAAAAATCTTTCATCTACTTCAGTAAAAACTTCCCCTCTAATAGGAAAAATCATATCACCAATATCTTAGGGGTTAAGGAAGTATCCCTCCCTTTTACATATCTTGGTGTCCCCCTTTTCTGGGCTCAACCCAAATCTTTTTTTTCATAGCATCATTGATCAAATTGAAAAGAAATTTTCTTCCTGGAAAGGTAAATACATTTCAATGGATGGAATAATTTGCCTTGTTAAATACATTATTGTCTCTAAGCTAGTCTACTCAATGATGGTCTAAAAATGGCCTTTAGGGATGATAAAAAGATTAAATACAGCAATAAGAAATTTCATCTGGAGTGGAAGCACTCTGGAAAGGAAATTGGTAATGGTCTCTTGGGACACTTGTTGTAAACCTATTGAAAATGGAGGAATTGGTATTAAGAATCTTAAAATATTTAATGAGACCCTTCAGTCCAAACTCACATGGTCCCTCATTCATAATATCTCTCATTCCATGAGATTTCTCAAAAACCAATTCCTTGATAAGCTTAAGTCTGGTTCTTTTAATTACATGACTTATTTTATCTAGCCATCGATCAAAGCTTCTTTTCACTCTATCTTGGAAAATTATAGATGGCTTGTTAGTAAGAATTCTTCTTTAAAATTATGGTTTGATAACTGGACCGGCTACCCTCTCATTTCTGATATGCCTAATGCCTTTTCCCATAATCCCCCGAACTGCTCTATTAGGGAATGATCAATTCCCCTAATTCTCAACTTCAGAACCCTATCAAGGGGATTGTGGATAATTATTATTTCACCTCCAATGAGGATCTCCTTGTTTGGGAACCTACTCATAATGGCCTGTAAAACTCTATAAATTTTTATCTCTATCATTTCCCTAATGAGGATGAAAATTTTAATTGAGTGTCCAATTTCAATAAATCATGGATGAAGCCTTCTCATATTACTCTTATGTGGGGTATTGCACATCAAAAAATTCCAACTAATGTTTCCCTGCAATCTTATGGCTTTAATCATTGCTCTAGATGTAGAATATTCAATCAGCATCACGATGACATCAATCATCTTTTTTTATCTTGTGATACTTCTATGGCCCTTTGGAATTACAACTTTGACCATTTTGGATGCAGATGGATTTTAGATAAATTTATTTTCTCTCAACTGAAAAGAAAATTGGAATTCCCAAGATCTCCCCAAATCAAGAATCTCTTTCATACTGCTGTTGCGGAGCTTATACATATACTATGATATGGTAGATATGATTATTTTTTCAACAATAACTCCTTTAATATTAATACGGGTAAAATGAGAATTCTACTGGCTATAAAGGAAGCGAATATGATCCAAAAATAATGTTGTGACAATTCTCTCATAGATTTTGAAACCCTTCACCGAATTGGTGTCAATGGTATCTTCTCAAAGCCATGCTACACTATTGATTTTTTCTGGCAGGCACCTCCTCCTGGATGGATTAAGGTAAATGTGGACGGAGCTTCAAAGGAGAATCCGGGACTTGCTGGATGTGGAGGAATTTTCAGAGACCATCAGGACCAGATCCTCAGATGTTTATTTGGAAGCTGCAGAAATGCTTCTGCGCTAGAGGCAAAAATCCTTTCTACCATTCATGTCGTCTCTTATGCAATGCTTTTCAACTAGAAGAATATCTGGATCAAGACCGACTCCACTACTATTGTGCAAGCCATCTGGAAGGGTGATGTCCATCTTGCATTGTCTCTCGCCCCTAGATGGATGGACTGCCTCGCTGCACTCAACGACCTCAACTTTATTTCCACTCATACCTATCGAGAGGCTAATATGTTCACTGATGGGCTTTCCAACATGGGAGTCTCTCATGAGATCACTTGGAAGAATGAACTCCTGCTTGAGTTGATTCCTTCTTTTATTAAGGACTCTAAAAAATTTCCCTCTTTCCGTCTGTTGTAACATATTTGTGCCTCTTTCTATTTGAATATACTTCTAAGTTCTGGTCTTTTGACCAGAACCCACATTTAAAAAAAATTGATGTGATTGGTTAATTTTTCAATTAACTAGAGTATTTTATGTGATTAATTAATAGTTGAATTAACTAGATATATAGATGTGATTACTTAATTATTGAATTAATTAATGTTATTTATGTGATTACTTAATTATTGAGTTAACTAATGGAATTTGGTTTAACTAATTATTTAATTAATAACATCACTTTTGTGGATAATTAATTTTCAACATAATTATTTGTTGATGAATGGTTACATGGTAATTCAATTATGTGATTTAATGAATGTTTAAATGGTTTTTCATTTGTGTGAAATAATTAATGGTATAATTAACATTAAATTGGGTCATTTAAAGTATGGTAACAATGTCATTAATTTAGGTGAAATAAATAATGGTATCATGGTCATTCAATTATGTGTTTTAATGAATGGTAATATGGTAATCCATTGGTGAAACAATAATGGTATCATGTACATTCAAACAAATGGAATCCCTCAGGTATTGCTTAGATTGCAATACAGTCGGACGAAGGTGTTGAGGTTCAGGTGTCATCAAGAACCCGAGGGGTTATGTAGTTACATAGAGAATATTTAATAATTTCATTAAATATTAGTTTATCCATTGTATATATTTTATTTATACAATTTCATTAACTCTATATTGACTAAATATCGTTTTTGACACCGTTGGTGGTTTCTTACTATGTTTTACTCACACCAAACGTGGGAAGCCAGATCGGTACCCAAATAGATTATATGTTTACAGGATATGTTATGGCAAAGGGTCATTTGTTAAAGGGATGATTGGGATAGAGGATGGTGAGGGAAATAGGCTTTCTTTCACGACCCCCCTAGAGGAGTAGATAGTGTATTTACATTGGTGTCATATTGGACACTTGGTACACAAATTATCATGAAATATTTATTGTTTAGTTTTGATATTGCACATCATTATTTGGTTTTTTGGAGATATTAGTATATTTTATTATCATATGATTCAACTATTGTTAATTTATTTCTGCTGGTGTATTATTCTGATATAATAAATTAAGAGTTTACAATCACCCCATTATTGTTAATAGACCATTACTGCTTGGCACAATCTATAGAGAATGGGGATACATGATTATGGTCATGTGATAGATAGGTTCAAGGTACTAGTGTATGGCACCCTAGCTCGGACATTACAATAGAGTATCATCTTTTCTTCTCAATCTCATGATCACAGACATCTAATTTATTTTACTCATTCATATAAAAAATATTAGATAAATTTTATTTTGATAATATTTTATCAAAATTTACATAATTTAAAACATCATTAATTTTTTATTGAATAATAATAGAATTTATTTTAATGACTATTGTATAACATTTATTGTTTAAATCTTTCTTAAAATCACATGTTCTCCATTTTGTTCTCTAGTGTGTGACTAATGCTTTTATTATTTCAATAAAACCCACTAATTTTGATTCCATCGAATTATTTATTAATATATTTATTGTACCATATAATTATAACATGGTACCTCTTCAACAAAATGGAACTCTTCTGAAATCTCTAGCATGAATCTTGGTCTATATCAAAAATAGTGATATTATATCCATGAAAAATATATTTGAAGAGTTTAAAAAATATATAAAACATTTTTAAGAATATATTAATTTACGATATATAGAAATTCATAGACCCAATGTTCTATAATCATTACTTTCATTAATGACTTGTATACATCGTAATGACTTATGAGTTGCTCTATATGATTCTAATAAAATGTATAAGGACTCTGATAGAGACAAAAAATGAATTTTATGATGAGTTAATTAACTAATTCTCATAACTGAATGATTCGAATAATGATTGGAATCACACGTATGTAGTGTCTGATGACACATAAACATTCTATACTCTATTCAATTTTTGACTACTTTACCATAAATGAATATTACATTTGTAAAGAAAAATCATAATTTAAATGATATAAGAAATTTTTTATAGTCCCAAATGTCCTAAATGATTTGTATGTGTATGTGATTAAAAATATATGATCATGGAAATTTTAATTTACAAGTACAAATTCATATAAGTACTCTTATATGCACATGGTATGCTTCATGCCATTACTAATATTTACATAAGACTATAATTTTAATCTTTACTCAATTTGAACTAGATATATATATTAATAAATATCCAATCCTATTTAATCAAATAAATTGAACTGCAATCCACATCTAATGGACTATCTTGTAATGTATACATTTTTTCACCTCCACTGGGCTTTAATTAACTTAATAATGAAATTCACATTTCTTATTGAATTGATTCTTATAAATAATATCAAATTATATAGAGAAGTTTCCATATACTCACCACTTATCAATACCATTGAACATAAACACAATAATTATCAAGTAAAATTATGTAATGAAAAAAAACAAAATATCATTCACAAGTAGTTATAAAAGTCTTCAGCTATTGTATTTTTTGACACTACCATATGTAAATATTAGTGGAGAATCATTATAATAAAACAATTCCATTAATAAACACTATGGAATTGTGGTTCCAAAATTTTCCCCAATATTTATAATGATAGATATGTAAATTATAAGGTGTTGGTATCAATAAAATCAAAGTACTGAGCAATAAATCGAAAAACTAAATGGCTTACATATTCCATTATCAACGTATAAAAAAGTATAAGTGGATCAAGAATCATTATTTCCATTAATCAAATATATACCATTTCATATTTTTATTTTAATAAATAAGAAATCGATTTTATAATCAATTTACATAAACTCTATTGAGAAAAAAAATAAAACATATCAATATAAGGAAAATGTTTTCTCACATTACAAGCTTCATCTCCACTTTTCGAAATGATTTTTTCATAATAACATTTAGTAGAAAAACACAAGAGTAAAACTACATCATTGTTGGTATGTTGTTTTGACTCCTATTTACCACTTCATCTTCTCAAAATACTATGTTATAAGTGTATTCATAAATATTCCAAAAATCAATTTATTTTATGGGACCAAGCTACACCCTTATAAGACACATATCCATGTTTGCTTTTTGAAATAGTATATATTGATTTTTTTTCTTAATCCTAGAATGATACCAATAATATTTGGAGAAATTAATGGCACTATAATTATCACAACCATTAATAAGAGGATAATCAAATTTGATATTGGAGTCCCACAATTTTGTCTTCATCCGCATTATTTTTGTTTTCCTCTATGATACAATCAAAATTTTAATCACATTTGATATCATCATAACATTTTTAAATTATTTTAATTCCATGAGATAAATAATCTACTAATGAGAAATATTCTTTATGATGTGGAATTTTTTATCATCTACATCACCGAGCCAATATTACTAAGTAAACCATTTTAAATCCAAATCACCATTCATTATGTACATTTTTCCATAATGTATTGTATTTGAGATGGGTATCATAATTTTGTTTTTTTTCCAAAAGATGTAATTATTTGGGATTGAAATTTTATGTTTCATAAAAATTGAATAAATATACAATTAGAAGATAGGATTCTACCAAATACCTAAGACTCACAATTAATATTTTGAGTGTTTTATCATCATATAATTTTCATTTATCATTATTGATCATTTTTTCCCACCATTATTAGTTTGGATACTTATTTAGATACCAACATATCAAACATTGGGAATTTTTATATAGCATAAGTTTCTTTTGAGATAGAAATAATTTAAATATTTTCGAAAATATATAAACCTGCAAAAAATATTATTTATCTGAACAATCAATGATTAAATGTTTCATTTACATTCCCTGATAATTATTCATATAATAAATATTCATTTCTAGTAAAAATAAAGTCATTACCATATACAAACACAAAAACAAATGTGCCTTATGTATCCATTAAATAAAAATTTATATTCAAAAAACCTTGATTGAAATTCATACATTTCCAGTATAAATCAAACATAAAATACCTTTCTCTTGGAGCTTATATCAAGATGTAGAGATCCTTATTTAGCTTATATGCCTTCTAACCATCATATTATTAAATGAAACCCACAACCCATTGGATTCAAACTTATATATCATGTTTACTACTAAAAGTGGACAATTTAACATTTATTTGGAATATATTAAAACTTATTTGAAAAATAATAGTTAAAAATGTCTCAATGAATTTATGTCCGACCAATAGGGTAAAAGATTCGTCAACTTCATCCCATAATGTTTTCTAACATCCCTTATATACCAATCGAGCCATATTTCTATCCAACTAGCCATTATTATCAAACATAATCCTTAAAACACTAATTTATCTAATAAAATTATTTTACTTAGGCATAAGATGAAGATCCCATGTTTTAATATTTTCAAACTATTTTAGTTCCTATTTCATATCCAAAACCCACTACATGTGCTTAACATATTCTTTAACAATTTTTTGTTCAATTATTGAAATAAAACTATGGATGGTGTTTTCTATAACCATTTTTACTATTCATACTCTTTGATCATGGTTTCTTATAATTTTTTCCATCTCTACATGTCTCCTCATTATGTAATTTTTCTCTTGGACTTATAAATCCCATCATCATCACTTATATATTCAGAATAATTCTCTTCACTCTAAATTTATAAACATCCACCTATTTTTCCAATATATTTAGAAATGAAAATATCATCCTTATAATTAAAAATTGATAATACAACACATTTTATCTTTTTTAAATGAAAATCGAAACATCATTATTAAAAATTATTTGAAACATCTTTTTGTAATGCTAATATGAACTATCATTTCTTGTATTACTGAGTAAGATTGTATCATCATACTTTTAGTCAATTTTCAACCATATAAGTATTTTTTTATTGTTTTAGGGTGGGACAACCAAACACCCTATATTATTTAACATTGATGTTTACATTGAAAAAATATCTCATTGGGACTCATATATGGGTTTAGAATAGAAATAAATTTTTTATTAATTATTCATGTAATTTTAATTTCTCATACATATTAAATCCTTGAGGTGTCATACTCATTAAAAATAATCCTATTCATATCAACCAGACACCAATTTTTATTTTTAGAGACCCAATTTTTATGAATTATTTGGATAATCATACTAATAATTTTTATTATAATGATAATGTTATTCAGTGAACTATTTTTTATAATACTCGCAACTATACATGATGTTAATGTTTTCAAATATATACTTGTTTTTTCTAAAATTCTTATAAAAATTTAAATATATCATAGGAAAGAGTATGTTATGAAATTAATATTATTCATTTCAGTCTTCTAGATTAATCTATAATGATGATATATTTTCTTTCCCTAATTTTGGATTTCTTTATCACAGATCCAAACACACCAGGGTGGATCATTTCATGTGGATTTCTAGATTTAATTTATCCTTTTTTGAGTGATTTGGTCACCATTTATTGTTTTATTGGTATAAAAAATATTTATTGAATCTTATTTAGAAATAAATATATTCCTTATAGAATATTCTAGGATAAGCTTCTTCATGTTATTTTGGAAAATATATAGATGTATTATCTATCATTAATTATTTTCATCCAGCTCCCTTAAATATAATTACTATTATCAGAAAAATACTTAATATGAATTCATTTCAAACAATACAATGATTTAATTCACTGAGTATATTACGATTTAAAAATTCAATATGAAAAAAAATCTTGCATGATTTTATTTGACCCAATTTTGAATATTCCAGCTACATTATGATTTAAGGAGTTTTTACTTCCAAATTTCATATTTCTTACTTCATATTTATCAATATTTATCCCCATATTGTGATCAGATTTCTTGTGGGAAGAACACATATTATCCATGATGAATGGATTTCAGATTTAATGATTTGAATTCTAATTAAGCTACTATGGCATGTTTCCTAAGCTAAATTTTATACAGATCATTACCAAATCAGTCAAACATATTAAAATAATATTTTAAAAATGAAACACACATATATATTTTCTATGTATTTATTTATAAAAACTTATGGAAACCTATTACATGATACCAAAACTAATTATCCCATAAATCATCCTTTTTTATTAATGATATTTATATTATGTTATAGACACTGGTTTTTGTCTCCACATTGGGTCCTAGTCGATTCATAAATAAAACTATTTGTGCCAACTATTGAAATAATTACTTAAAGAAAAAAATTCATCGCCAAATGTTCACATAAAATTTCATGTTTAAAAAAATATATAATTCTTAATTTTAGTATACCATTCAATATATTCATTAGTAAAATGAGTTGACCCCAAAGATGATTTTTTTTAAATCATTATATACCATTTAAAACTAGTATAAAAATCATCATTTCTTTTTATCCAAATTCGAATATTTTTAGTGTTATCTTTAGAAATATCAAATAATAAATATTATAGTTTTATATTTTATTATTTGATAGATATGGAGTACTTTTGAAATTGACCATCATAAGACATTAAAATTCAATATCATACATTATATTTAGTGTAACCCTAGGATATTGGTATCATGTAACATTAACTTTTTTCATTTACTTATTTAATATATTCAAATATTATTATTATATTTTGGCGATTAAATTTTATTTACACACTTCCACAATTTATAATTATTTCTATCCCCAATGGTAATTGATAAAGTCATATATTTAATGAATTTTTTAAATTTTTATAGGTATCATGATTCATTTTTTCAGTCCCTTTAACCAAATATTTTTTCAAACACTATTTTACTGTGATTATATTAATTTACATTTATAAAATTATTATTTTATCTTACCCTTCCTATTTATTTCAAGAAAATTTTTATTTTATTCTAAATTTTGTATTCCTTATATATATGTCCTTATTATGTAAAATACTCACTATTGATCTTTGAGTCGTTATTTGATAATTCCACTTCATTTTCCACTTATGATATGATCACTCCTTGAGAAGAAAATCTATGTGCTTCCCCATCATCATGACTGAATTAATTTTCAGAAACAAAATATTCATCCAAAACAAATTCCATATGAATAATTTTGGAGAACGATTCTTCATTCAAATTGACTAAACAAACATTAGAAAACATTCTTATTTTTTCAATTCCATGTACCGTAATTACCATCATTTTATCATTTTATTTTTATTTGTTAATTGAAATAAAAGTGGAAAAATATTCCACAATTAATTTTTTATAAATTATATTTTCCACTATACATACCAGTTCCATGTCTAATGGTTATCATATAAGAGAGAGTGTTTTAGAAAATTATTCCAAACCATTATTTTTCCATAATAATTCATTCTCCTATATAGTTTAAATTTTTTATGGATTGGAATAAATTTCTATTTTTATTTAATTTATTCCTATCCATTTCTATGTTTCTCCTCATATCAAATTATAATTGATGATTGTGCTATAGTTTTCATTACTACTGAATTTATATTTATCATTATATTCAGTTGATGAGATCATCTAATCCAAGTAATTTAACAATATTCACATTATCATCATCACTATATAATGATCACCAAGAGTTTCTCTATACCCTCTACTTTCAGTAATAATCAGATTGAATCTTGTAAATAATTCATCAATACTCTCATCTGGTATATTATATTATCTTTAAACCATTTTATACTATTTTTCATTTTGGTTAATTTCACTATTTTTCTTTATAGGTTTTTTATTTTCTTCAATATACCATTTTTTATTTATCCCATTACATTTATAAATATTCCTCTTATCGATAATACAATAAATAATTCAAATATTTTCTATATCATTCAATAATTTTTCTTTGAATAAGATACAATGTTATGGTCTCGCAGGAACAATAAAACCATATCGAATATAGTCAATCACACCAAGCCAAAGTGAAATTTGTTATGGTGAAATTATCTCTTTCAGAGTATGAAAACGTTTTCCATAATATTTTGAAATTTATTTTCTATTAACTGATTTGTATTGATCTGTGTTGCATATATTAGAGAGTCACCATATATAAGAAAAAATATAATACCAAGTGAATGGAATATGTGATTAGTCATAGAAATAGAGGTGAATTAGTATCTCTACAATTATCAATTCTCTTAAAAATTCATGTTTTTTTTCAGAACATTTATATAATGATAATCAGTTATGTATAAGTAATAAAATGGATATAACAAATTTCTTAATGAGATCACCTACTTTGTACAAAACAACATAAATATTATATCATGTTAATTATATTTTAGATAGATATCCTTTATTATGATTGCAAAAATTATTATAAAAGGTATGGTTTTGGGATTATAAAAATGAATAGAATCCACTAGTTACAAAATTTTCATTAAAAAAATAATATATACACTTTTAAAAAAGATTTACTGACATATTTAAGCCTTCATATACACCTAAGATGTTTTTGATCTTCCTTCACTACCTGAAGACATTGAATGATTAAAATTATATTTATTTCTTTGATAGAGAAGATATTGACCACAACATAGTCTCAAATTTATTTCCAAATATCACAACCACAATTCTCTTCTTCATTTTCTAATTTTATTATCACAGTTTTATATGAATATTATTTACATGTTTGTTTACTCAAAATTTAATAATTCTTTACTACTTTAAATTTTCATTATGTTTAAATACATTTATCATCAATAATAATTTCAAACATTTAAATTTTATATCTCAACGAAACTCACATGATCTCTTAATTTAATCCTTGTAATTCTCTTTATTTCGATCAGAAAATATGTTCATTTAAAAATCATTAATTTTATATTGATGTATATATTGTATTATGAATTTCGGACATGTCAGATCTTATAAAAAACAAAATTATCATCAAATGTTCAATATGATTCTCGATTTATTTTGATGAACATAATGTTTTATCATTGAAAAATAGAAACTAGTCATAAATGTGGCTTTAACATCGAAACTATGATGTCAATTTCTTATAAACTGATGCAAAACATGACTGTAGACACTTTTTAGTGTCAATTTTTTTAAAAAAACATGCAAAATAGAATTACATAATTAATTTTTTGTCAATTTTTAATGAAACATCTACCAAAAAGTTATAAAAATTGATTTATAGCATCATTTTCTTTTAAAACATCATCCAATATTTATAAAATAATTTTTGACAATGTTTACAAAAATAAAGATTTTTTTTTAATAAATCATTTATGATGAAACCCTTCTTTTTAGATTTTTAATACACTTTTTATCTTGACTCGTGATGACTCTAATGGTCATATGAGGATCCACAATGTTGATTATTCTCATATTTCATCAGTATTAATCATCATTTCACAATCATTGGACCTCATTATTTCATTCTATATATATTTTTGACCATTCACATAAGTATTTAGTCTATAGGAAGTGTTTTCCATTTTACCATCAATTGCAATTATATTTTTTTGTTTATTATTATTTATTGTTAATTTATATAAACATTTTTATTAATTCCCTCAATTTTATTCATCCAATGAATTCGAGGAAAAAGATTCATATAGAAGATTAATATACCTTATTGAACCCGGAATTTTGTAAACAATTTAATTAATATTGAATAAATAATATATATCATTTAGATATAATATTGATTTATTTCATTATTTAATTGTATGTAGTTAATTTTTAATTATAAATGTTATTTTCATGGTTTTTTATTTTGATAAATTCTCTATTTGATGACATTATATACTTATTTTTGCAACAAAATATATATACATATTTAATTCTATTTATATATATATATATATATCGATGTATATATATACATATATTAGTTGAAATTATATGTAATTATATTTTTAATATTTAATTTTGACCAAATTATATACTTTTTTATCAATATGACTCACATCAGGAAAAATAAATATATTTAGTAGATTAGTTTTTTATTTTATTCTTAATAATCATTAGCATTTTCTATCAGATTAGTAATCATTATTATTACTATTATTATGTTTAAAATTTATATATATATATATATAATGTTATATTTTGTAATATATTCTCTGATTATATTAATACATGATGCATTGAATTGATTATTGACGGATATATATATGGAAAACAACTAGTTAATCTGAAAAGGTAGTTGATGATTATTTCGAATTTTCTAAATGAAATCTTAACAAAATATATTTAACTTTCATTCCATGTGTGATGTTTTTGAATATGATAATGTTATATTCCTGATAAAACAATGATAATATCATATGATATGTTTTTATCCTTAATTATACACGTTGGATATGGAAAGGTGAATGAACTAAAAATCCAACTTTTATTATTGATTAAAATATTCATAATGAGATAGATGGTTATATTGAAGAAATAAATCATGATTTTGGTGTTAAAACCACAAAAAACAACAACAACTCAATGACTGCATAAAGACAATGAGAAACTGTTTTTCCAAGGTTATAATAAATATATAGTGTTATGAGCTATTTTTAGAATGATTAAAATGAAAGAAAGAAATGTCTGTAGTGAAAAAAGTTTCCTTAAGTCAGTTGAGTTGTTAAAAGAGATGCTACTATAAGGAAACATAATTTTAGATCCCAATTATGTGGTGAAGAAAATATTATTCACAATGTGATTTAGGAATAAAAAATACACACTTTCACCAATGATTTTGTGTTATATAAGATGAAGAATTAATATATAACAATATGTACTATATGTGAGACATCACGCTATAGGATGGATAGAAAAATAAACTATGAATCATTTTTAGGTAATGACTTATAATTTCATGCTAAATAAAATAATTCCTTATAATATTCCCTTAATATATTTTAAAAAAATCTAATATGATTCATTCTTAATTAAAATAATCATGTATAGTTCAAAAGAAACTTGGAACCATCCAATAATTTTTCATTTTACAGGTAGATTTTAAAATTAAATTTATGGTAAAAGGATAACATGGAATATAGATGTTCACATTTCTAATAGTAACTTATGTAACCCAATTTATTCATCACAATGGAATATAATTGATAATGAAGTTACAGATTTTGGAAGTGAATTTCAAAATCTTAGAATGGGAGTGTTTATAGATGTAATGAATCCATATCAAAGCCTAAGTAACCAACATCGTTCAAGGCTCATTTTTGGTAGTTTAGAACATGACCCCATATATATGTTTGGATAAAAAATATATTATGATAATCTAGATTATTTTTAGACCAAAACATATGGGAAATAATTTTGATGTGTATATTTCACCATTAATTATTGATTTGAAACTTCTATGGGAGATAAGTGTTAAAGTTGTCAATGCATAAAAAAATTATTTTTTTACGTGTTATGATAATGTTCAGAATAAAATACTTTCATGTATTATGAAACTTATCTGGATTCACATTCATGGGACATAAAGCATGTCAAATTTGTGAAGAAGATACTTCATGATTTAATTTTTACATTGGATGAAAGAATTTGTACATGGGTCAACAATTATTTTTTTCAAATTGATAATCCTTATCATATATTTAAAAACACATTTATTGGTTTTCATTACTACAATAATCCCCCTTGACCATTTTCAGTCAAACAATTTTACAAAATTGTTATAAATATAAATTTGACATTTTACAAGAAAATAAGATCAGGTCTTCAAAATAATATCTAGAAGAAACATTCCATCTTTTTCAAACTAACTTATTAGAGATTTTTTGACAGAAAAAAAATATCAATGTGGAGTATGTTGAGAATAAAATATGTGATAGTTTTAATGGAAAATTTTTAGACATAAAATGAATCAAAAAATATGGATTGAATTCTATATTATACTTGATATAAATTGGAATATGTTTTGATTTAGATCCCATTATGAATGTAAACAAAACATATTTACCTCATCCTTGTCACTCATTAAAAATACTTAGATGTTTATTTTTTTAGTTTCTTAATGGTAATAAAGTACCATGTGGATATTATTAAATTGTTAACAATTTTGTGTCATTTAACGATTCTAAAGTAGTAGATATGAACTTTTCTGACTTCAATGTATTGATGCAACAACTTCTAAAAATATAACTCCATAGTATATTACAGACAGTTTTCAGAAATATTATAATCATGTCATATAATTTTTCAAATCCATTTGTATCAAATTTGTTAATCCAAATTTGTTATATGTAATGGATAATGAATATGATCTTACACCTTTTCAACAATAAATATAATTCCCACCTACATATTGGGGTATAATGGTTCATTTTTGGATTCATTTGGTGTGTGATATTTGAATATGTGGACATTATTATTTACATTGGATGTATCTTTTGAAAAATAAATGAACAGTTTTGAAGGGATATGATAAATATATTTATCATCCAGATCCTTATATCGGTCAAAAATATGTATCGGAAGTGATGATGGAATTTTTTACTAAATTATTGTTTGAATTGGAGTATATTGGTCTTCCTATAACTCAACATATGATAGCCCCTTGTGAAGTTGAAGGGATTCAAGGATTAAAAGAAAACGATCATTCTATGTGATTAAGTTATGAAGGAACATTTATACATTTTGAACAAAAAAGATGAGGTTCGATCATATATGTCATCAAATATTATTAAATTAACGGTCTGAAATTTAAAATAAATTTAAAGAGGCAGATGAATGATCAAAAAAAGATATGTGTTTCATAGTTTAAAGATAAATTCATCATTGAAATATCTACATTACGAAATTTGAAATTGTTGGTAGGGGTCCTTCTCTTAATGTGATCAATTGGTCCTGTTTTTATTTTTATGGTTACACATTTTACACTCAAGAAATGGATGACAAGAGGACCATTAAAAATAGTGGTGTAATTTACATTGTTTAATCACGTAATTTTTCCAATATAAAGGGGAAAATAAAAATTAGAGCATAAATTACCTATTTTGGAGTTTCTGAAGTCATATGAAAAATTGAATATTAAAATTACATGTCATTGTGATTAATTGAAATTGGGTTTCCCATAATAGTGGTGTGAAACATGATTATTATGGGATTAAACTAGTTTATTTGAAATGACATAGTTAAAACAATGAACCATTAATAATGGAGACTCATGAATAACAAATATTTTATGCCATTGATTCATCCAATGATAAGTGGTCCACCATTTTTAAATGAAAAAGAATCATTTAAATGATAAGGATAATGATAATGTTATTGATTTATATGTGGATTCTTTTTCAATTACATGGTTTTTGGATAATAATAACTACATAGAGGATATAGTTCAGGAATTAAAATATGATCAGGCTGAATAGATACTGGAAAACACTAAATTAATCACCAAATTAATTTGGTAAATATTTACATTACACTTATTTTCTGAATTCTACATTTGTAAAAACGTATTTTTGAATAACTACATGATTTTTTGTTATATATATATATATTTTTATTTATATGATTTTTGTGTTAAAATTAGTATTCTATAGATATGGATAAAAATTTCTTCATTAAAATACATAATGTGTATTATTATATTATTTTTAAACTAACTCATATGAAAATTATTTTTTGGACATTAATATTTTAATTTATGAATTTTTATATCATTCTAAATGAAATTTTTATATTTAATAGTTCACCTTGTATATTTTTCTATCAAAAAACATAAAATAATTATTTTATAAAAAACATTCAAACTTGTTCCACTTATATTTATTTACATATTTTTCCTCTTTTCTAATTATTCAGTTATCTAATAGTATAATGATATTAAATAATTTCATTTAATTTTTCCGTTTCAATAATATATATAGATCGATAGATAGAGGGACATGGAGTAAAGTATATGTTATTTTTTAAATTATTAAATATTTAGTTGTAAAATTATTTAATGAATGAAAAACTTTATTTTAATTAAAATAATTGTCAGACTACTGATGTCACTTCTGCGGTGCATTCTTCTATTTTTATTATACAAAAATAAACTTCTTGAGTTGGTAAATGTAGTATTACACATTTATAAGAACTATTAGTTTCTCATGGAGATGAGTGATTTAATATCAATGTTGAGGATAACTATAATAAAACTATACAAAGTTAAATTAATTTGATTAGAAATATCTATTTGCAGAGTCGATACAGAGTTATAACTTTATATCCTCATTTGAATTTTGTTGTCAAGATGGTGATATATTAAATTGGGGATGTTATACTGAAAAATATTTCAATTTATTTATTTAATTACTCTTTTTAATAATATATAATTTAACTGACTAATGTTTAATTTACCAAATTATATATGACATTAAATTTTGAAAAAATAATGGAAATTACAAAAAGATGTATTTCAATATACGTCGTTCGATTGAGGGATTTTAATGAAAATGGAAAAAAATATGTTTTTGTTAAAGAAACAAAATAAAAACTAATTTCTCAAGTATTCATTTTTAGATGTAGATACATTGAAGAAAATTGTTCCAGGTCTACATGATAGAGCATTTATGGTAGGATAATAATTTTATATTGTAAAATTTATTTTATTGACCTAATTACACAGTATTTGATTTTTATATAACATTCCTCTAAAAAATATTATCAAGAGATCTAGTTTTAGTATGTATACCCTCATACTTTATCACGTGTAGAGTATTATTTCTTTGATAAAAAATTATTGAAGTAATGTTTCAAGCATTAAGGGATATGTATATACGTGGTTCATATGAGGTGTAGTTCGGTCCTCCATATACCACCCACAGCATGAAAAATGGAAAATATAGAAAAGTTGAAAATAATTAAAAATATCTTATAGAGAAATAAAATGGAAGAACTAAAATAATCATTGGTAAATAACTTTTATTTTTCCTCAATTTTTTTATTTAATAATTTAAATAAACTAATATACAATTTTCATTTTTCGTTTCTGGATGACCTTTAAGAGAAATAAAAATAGGGAAATTTTATCCTTAGGGGTAAGATGGAGATCCTAGGCACTACATTGGGAAATAATGAAAAACACGACTGTATAATAGGATATTATGCAGGTGCTATAATTTGAAATGTTTATGGTCATCAATGATTCAAATTAAGAGACGCTAAATTAAAGTCCATAAAATTTTAGTTAAAAGATATTAAATAGTAAATGTGAAATAAAACTAAACAATATATTCTAGATATGTTAGAAAAATGGATGAGTTAGTCACAGTTTGCACATTCTTCCTAGCCTGCCCAATATACCGATTAAGATCCTCCATATCTTTTCTCAACCCTTACCATATACTATGATTTCCATGCTATAAATCCTAAAGTATGTATTGTTTTGTATGGATTTATAGATATTTAAGGTGATTGTGTACCTCACCAACCTATGCATATGGGTGAGGTCAGAGTATATGTAGTTGATGTTATTAATCATAATTCTCTACAATCATTACCTAATTAGTAGGTTACCGGAGTAGGGGATTCTATTAGTCACATTTTTTACTTTACACATATAGCCTTCTTTGTTATCTTCCACACAAGGTATATGTTTTTTATTAATAATTAAATTTGATTAAAAATTAATTATAATATTTTCTGTCATTAAATTTATATAAGAGTATCTAAAATCATTTTACATGGAAGAATTAAAAAACGTTCTCGAACAAAAAATGTTAGATAATTCAGATATTTTTAAGGAATATAATTATTATCTCAAGATTATTTATCCATGGATAATTATAATGAATTTTGGATGACTTATGATATATGTGGAAGAGTCTATCCATTGAAAATATTCAAAAATTATATCTTGTATATGATTGATTTTTAAAAGCTGAGCTTGCATGTGTTTTAGTTGTTTTCCATGTAATAAATATATGTTTCAATTTTTATTTCATCAATTAAAATTTTTTTAGTTTAATTAGCATATTACGTATTTAATTAGGTATCAACACATAAATAATATTAAAAATGATACCACAGGAATTTATGGTTTTATAAATCCAGAATTCATTTTAAGGGAAATAAAATATTTCAAGACTATTGATAGAGTTACATATATATTTGGATATTATTAAATAAGTATATTCATTATAGGGGTTTTTAATTATTTAATGGGTTATAAGGCTAAGATATTTATAAAATAATATTTATTATAATTTCATTAATAATTATTTTTTTATTTTAGGGGGAACTAAATGTTACTCATATTTAGCCCTATTGAATTGACATTGTTTTTTCTCTCTATTAGGCGGTGTTCCTAAGAAAATTGGAACTTGATATAAAAGTAAGCTTTCTTCTTTTTAACATGATAAATATATTTAACTGTTTTTTATCCATGTTTTATTAGTTTTTTATATTTGAATATTCAGTTATGTAAAGAATTAAGGAAGATATCTCTATCAACTCTTGGTGGATTGTGAGGAGGGAAGTCAAGTGACAGGGCTTCATAGTCCAAGGAAGAAGAAGGTTCTTAAGGGGAATATCAATGTAGGGGGATGGACTATGTTTGATGGGAAGAAATCCAAATTCTTGAAGGATTATTTTTAGTTGCCGAAGCCAATGAAGACAAGGTCGTCTAGTAAGGCCAAGGTGATGGTTGATGCAAATGCAGACCAGGTTCGGGTTAGTAAGAAGAGAATGGTTCTTTAAAGAGGAAAACAAAAAATTGAGATTTTATATTCTAAAATACAAAATAAGGGGTATGAGTTTGGAACAGTGGACAAAAAAATGGGAAGGAACTTCTAGAGATAGTTATATTATCAAAGGAAGAAATGTATGAGAGTCCATTAAGCTCATGGCCTCAGAGGAAGGTGAGAACATAATTTTAGAGGGGGATTTCTGAGGTGACTTTAACAAAAATCAAAGGTATGAGATCTACAAACAAAAAACTTCTTTTAGCATAAATCTTTAACAAAAGAAAAATCAATGCAGAGGAGTACATTCAAACATGGGACAAGCTTTTCAACTACATTGAAGACCTTATCAAAGATGATCTGGATACAAAGGCCCCTTCCCTTCTTTGGAGGCTATATATGGTAAGTAATTCCAATATCTTTTTTCTCACTATTAATGAATTTTTGATTTATTACTCTTCCTAAAGCTTTCGACATTGAATTTTTATGGTTTCCCACTTTTCCTCAAAGTGATTTTGGAAATAAAAAATTTAATCATAGTAGTACTCCATTGAAGAATTTATCATATATATCTTATCAATAAATAACCCAAATGTAATACAAAAAATATAAGTAATGGTAATTATTTTTTATATTAGATATTATTTTGATTTTGGACATATATATTTATTTTTATTACCCAATTAATTTTTTATAACCTCATTTTCATCATCAACAATGAAAAGTAGAACATGGTAATTATGTTTTAAGAATGTTGTATGAGATAATCACAACATGGTTAATGAATGAATTTGATAAGGTTCATTAAATTAGTTATTTTATATTTTATTACATATTATTATTTATTTTAATCTAATAACATGTAATGTTATAATAGAAGTTCAATGATGCAGAGACATATATGAATGATGAAATTTCCCATCTTCGATCCTTGTTTGTGAAATATTTTTCAAGTATGGTTGCGATTTAAATTATCACTTATGTAAATTGAAATCTTTATGATTAATCATCTATTTTCCAAATAAACAGTGTTCAAAAATTAATTATTTTTTTATAATATGTGTTTGAAAATAATGATCTCGAAATAATTCTTTTATAAAAATCACGGATGAATATTTTATAAATTATCAGGTATGTAATTTTTAATTCCATTCTAAAATATAATTTTTTAGCTAATGGTTTTCTGATTAATTTTTTAAATCAGTTTTTTAATATATTTTTTATTTGATAGATTCCTTTTTATTTACGTATATTTTTTTCTTTTACTGAAATATTGATATATTTGGGTGTGTAATATTCATTTTTTCTAAAAAATAGTGTACTTAAACATCTTTTTTGTTAAATAATGATCCCTCAATAATTAAATAAAATTATAATTGATATTCAAAATAGATTTTAAACAAAACACATCACCAAACCTCAAAACCATGAGACTATTTATATTGTTTGAAAGTGGAACTGATGCCAAAAAATTGTTGAAAATTTTATAATTCAATTTTTGATATTTTTTTTTAAAACGGATGATAAAAACATTATTTATTACATCACCTTTATAAAAGTTGATTAAAAAATTATGATACAATTAAAAAAATAACATTCACACATTTTTTTCATTAGAGAGCCTCTATGATCCCTGTGATTTAATAAATTTTTATTAGAATTTACTCTATCATTATATACATAAATTCACCCATATGAGCATACTTGAAATTATTCCACTCACAAATATTATCTATGATAGAATGCTTATATAAATACCTAGAGTACAAAATAATTCCCCAGTTAATGGTTTCAGATGATCAAAAACTCACATCCCCTTAAAAAACATGAATTCATTAGTATTATTGGTAAAGTATCAATGTTTTGTTTTTATTAGATAATAATTTCTCAAAAAACCCGAAAAAACTTCTTTGGAAAAAAAAATTTATTTCCATCAGAATTAAACTATTTATATTCAAAAATAATTGCATTGTTTTTCTTTTGTTAGTGCATAGTTATGAAATACATTATAGATGGTGCTCTGGGACAGTTGGAAATTGGGACTTAGGCATGCCTCCTCATACCCCAAAACATACTGACTAGCTTGAGTGGTTTAATGATGTGATAGTGGGGAGGCTATACCCTAAGGTTGAGATAATACTAATAGTCTACGAATAGATATAGTAGGAGAATAAGATTCATATATAGTAAAATAAAAACTATATTAGTGGATGTGTAATACATAGTATATTTAATAAATATCCCATAGGCACAATAAAAATTTACAAAAAAAATATATCAAGTCATATTAGGTCTTAAAAAACAGTACACAATCAGGATCTCCCAAGGAAGAACATATTAATACAAAAATATAATGCAAGATGAAACTGAAAAAGAAATAGTTGATGATGTAGAAGAATCACCATTATCCACTTATATTCATCTCATGATAAGAATAATAACACAATCACTAATGACTTGGTTTAGTTTTTGATACCTTAACTGATCTCATAGACATAATGTCCACACGCATCCTGAGGGGTTGGTGTAGGGTGTTATTATGAACTAAATAGGCCCCCAAAAATGTTTTCCAACCTTAATTATATAGATATATGATGATTATAAATAAAAGGGATAAAAAAATGTGAAATAATATAACCAATCCTTGTGTTCTCTACAGATACAAGTAAGCATTCTATTGGTTTCGTTAATCATCAGTATGTCTGATCACATTCCACCAATTATACATATAGAATAATTTGCATATATACATATATATAATATCAACAATGAGGATACACAGATTAGATAAAACGGCTCCCCCAACCCAGCAAAAAAATAGGAAAACATGTGAAAAATTGAGTTCTATCTATATAAATATCACTCGAACATCATGCCATCAATCACCTGATATCAAAAGTGAACACCAAATCAACAAGATCCATGTATCATAAACCTCTAATAACAGAGTTCTGTTTAGATCAACATCTCGACATATAGAGGCACAATGATATCTTTCCTCTAATAATAGTCCCCATTTTTTATCATTATACATCATAAGGCATAATGATATATGTCTTCCCAAAATCATTTCACCTCATCCTTAACTATCATGGTGATCCATAGAAACAAACTGATGATCTCAAAATCTTCCACTAATTTTCCATTATCATGAACAAGGATTTATATGGTGATAAACCACATTATATAAAATGGTTAACACCATAAAATAAATTTTATAGTCTACGGGGTCACCACTCACATTGAGCGGTTAACACCACCTTGATTGAGTAAGATCAGTTTGCGCACTACTCCAACAACATAACATCCAAAAAACTGTGATTGAAAATCACCAGAAAAAATAAGACACATAATTTTTCACCTCATTACCTCTATAAACAAATATATAAATACTAATGGTTTAAACCATATCATTATTACATAAGCCTTTCCCTCATACTAGATACCACATCACCTCATTCTGGTGACCATGTCACCTCATCCTTTATTACCACAATCACCCTACGTATTTTAGGATACCCAGTCAACATGATGACCATGTTGCCCCAAATAAAAGTTATCAAAATCACCACAATCCATAGTTCAATACCAATATGTTTCCATGGGAACAATCATATCAATATAAAAAACATAATTAATTCAATTTTCAATCTCTGCATAACCTTCCTAGGTCAGTCCAATCCCCATACATAGGTTAATGATATGTTTCATAGTAGGGGAATTCCCATAGGAATATCATGTCCTCAATAAATAAAAATAATAATACATGCATTAATTAACATCGGGTAAATCCTTGTTTTCGGAGAGGGAATATATAAAACCCACACCCAAAAAATTCAAAAACCCATGCAAAATCTTGGAACCACCTACCATGTAATAGTTTTAACTTACTCATCAAATATCAGCCACTAGCCCAAGAAGGAATGATAGAAAATAGTTTTCTATATGAACACTTTGAAAATATGGAAAAAGGGGCCATATTGATTTAGTATTCTATAAGAGGAGATAACCAAAATATAAAATTTTAGGGATTTAATTTACTATAGATGTGTTTCCAACAAAACCAATGAAGATCAAATCAGATATTACATAATAAAGATGGATAAATTCTTCAGTGGAAGAAAAATAGAGGAGGACCACTTTAAAATTCATTTTAAATGGGATAAAATAAAAATAAAATATATATGGGTCGATGAAAAATGGTAAATTTCATTTTTTAATGACCTGCATGGTTTGGACACAAGGTTGGGATAACCATGATTCAATAGTTTGGTTCCCACTATCCAAATACCACACTCATATGGGATAGAATCATTGGTTTTTGAACCATGGGAAAACAATTTCAATTCCCTCTATTAAAAAATGTATAGGTCTTACATAGTTTTTTTCCCCATAGGAATGTTTGTTTAAACTATTTCTATTGAATCTAGTGTAATTCATTGTTTTTCTAGACTGGCCACATGATTTTTCCAAACCATGCACATATGTCTCTACATTCCAAAAACTATGTTATCATGCCTCTATGATCCTAGATTTTATTTGAAATCCTAATAAATGTGTGATGACATAAAAACCATCTTAAAATTTTCATGTCTCATTAAAATCACAACCTTTGGTAACAAAGATAAAAAGGAGAGTTGACTTTCTCACTAATAACTATAAATTAATCTTGTTATGTATTTTCCATATGCTCAAAACCACATGATGTTACAGTCTCTCCAAATTAAAAAACTTTCCCCCCAATGCTATCAATCATTACCCAAATATTGAAGTAAACATACTAATATCATTTATATTACATCCATCTTTACCGACTACTGATGAATAGGTCAATTATACTCAAGGTTCTCCCAAAATTATTAGTTACATTCTTGATCTATTCCCACCACAAATTTAAACATCCTCATGGTCTACCAATCATTTGTGGACTCAATGGTCCTCCCATTATGCATTTTCATTCCTCTACATTTTTTGTGCTCAAATAATTCTTATGTCATATTAAACACTCATCTAATCCAACATATCATCAAAGGCACATAATTTCATATTCCATACAATATAATCATCAAAGAACACATCTCATCAGATACACAACATAGTCCTGATGCATAAGAATGTCATATAAAATATGCATCACATCAATCCCCAAAATACATCTATGTTCCAATACACCCCATGTATATAAAAAATGTATCATTTCCGATTCCAACCTTCTAACCAGAATATAGTCAAACCAAAAACATCACAATTATAATCTTGAACCAAAACTAGAAAATTCCATAACAAAAAACCATGTCATACCCACATAATGCCTCAAACTATTTTTGGATCCCTGGAATACTTTTACTCTATAACCTTCACTATATAAACAATGGTCAAATCCCAAATTTCTGAGGCATGGGCTCTCTATAGGAATTAACAAACTACCAAACACTGGCCCCATTGATAGGTCAACCTATCTCTTCCACAATCTCCACATGAATATAAACCCCTAATACTATATCCTAGTTCAGTTGCTAGTCTAACCTCATATCTTTGTGTATAACCTTGTCCCTAGCTCTCAGGTGTCTTGGAAGGATTCTTATATATCCTCTCTAAATAGGCTATCTAGCCACATGCTTGACATTCATTTAGTACCTAATCTTTATAAGTCTAAATTTACCCCCATATTCCCACACTAGATGTTCCCAAATGGAGATCTACTACTTGATGATCTAAAAAAATCACTATCCTGGCCTCCATAATAGGATTTCTCATGGTCTCTCTTCCAGTTACCTAAAGAATTACCACCAAGAACACCTAAAACCATCAGAAATCCCGAATATAACTAGTTCATCCAATTTCCATCAGGTTTTAAAACCTATCTGCCTATCTTATATATTGATTTCATCCGGAATATATTCAGCTATTCCATAATGGTATTCGACATGACATTCTAAAAATACTACACCCTAAAACAAATTTATCCCACTTTAGCTTGGAAAAAATGACACACCTCTGTGAATTTCTCCATGTAATCCATGAAAAATGTATTCCCCTACTACATATTCATGAACAAATTGGCTTTACCATCAATGAGTTTCATTGGAATGAATTTCTCAAATAAAAAATCATTTAACTCCTTCAATTGTTGTCCCTCATGTATACATTCTTGAAACTATACATCCCATAAGAACTATTCCAATCCTCTTCCCATGTATCTATCCAACACCACCATCCACCCTGGTGGTGTCTCAATCATTTGAAAAATAATTAGGACCAAATCAATCGAGTTTTATTTCACCTGTAGTCCACCATCACCATTAAATAGTGGTGGTTACTTAGACTGGAACTCACGAGTTAATTACAGCATATATGGATTATCTTCTTAATCTCTTAGGTCTATACACCATATAAATCAAACTAGGCTCTCCCTGGGATACTGGTCTCTCCATCATAATAATACTCCCATTAGTAGATGTCCATTATTAACCAGATCATGTACATGAGTCTCATGATCGCCCTCACCCTCCAGGACCTCAACCAAATCCTCAAGGGCCCCATCTCATCCTTTCTTATGCAACACCATATCACTACCCTCTAGACTCTCCACATTATGATATCTAGGTGGAATCCCACTAAATACCAATATAGAGGTCAAGAAACCATAGATATATATATATATATCAGAGATAGGGAAATCTATAATAGGAAGTGAATCTCACTATCCATACACTCTCCTACCACACCTTGTCACAAGACATCAGACCTCAGGGCCCCTTCACAATCCATATAAAGGACATGTATCAAATACAATCCAACTTCATGCTAAAATTCCTACACATAATAGTGGAATCTAGCACATCTAAACCAGTATCATGACCCTTTTCCTTAAAATAATAAAGCTATGTATCGTGTATCACAATTCATCAATCTATGGTAGCCATGTGGAATTCCAACAAATATTCTATACAAGAAAACATTATTTAGTTTTTTGTTGAAACATTAAACATCTCATACCATATCATTATATCTTCCTACTATTATCAGATTTGTGACCATTTATCATATGTATAAATAATCACTTAATGATGTCTTTCGATCCATATTCCTTGGCTATCTAGGTAAAAGACCCTAACAGATCCTAAGAAGGAAAATATTATTTATGGTCAGTGTTGACACATTAATTAACCTCACCCATATTGAGTATTCCTAGTTCCGAATTTCAAAAAAATAGAAGACACATCCTATGATCCCAATTACCTATCATGATCCATGAAAAATTCTATCTTGTCATAAACGGTCAAGGTTAAAAACCCAAAAAATAAATATACATAAAACCCAAGTGTGGAAACCATTGGGAAAATCAAATAAACTTTAAAAATATTAAGGCATATAAATTCTAGACACCTATAAACATGGTATTTCTATCAATAATGGTATAGAACACACCCAACTATGACCACATTACCCAATTATAACAACTTCGTAGTCATCGTTCTTCCATAACAGAAATATTTAGACCAATAGAAGTGAATGTATTTGATTCTAATAGTAACCAGCCAAAAGAGGTTACTATATAATAACCAGGTCCTTTAATTATGTAATACAATACATTAAAGAACACACGTTGATATCATTTGTAGCATTCTCACCCAAAATCTAATTTAGATAGTTCTTTGGGAAAATTGGAAATGGGGACCTTGGAATGTATCCCTACATGCCAAAGGGTTTCAGCTTTTTGTGTGGTGTTAAAGAGGTAATAGTGGGGATACTATACACTTAGGAGGTGATAATAATAATTATTCATAAATAAATCTATTAGTAGAAGAATAATTAAACTATATGATAGAAAAGGTAAATAAGTGAAAGAATAAAAAACAACAATAGTAACAAATAGTCCCAAGAAAAAAAATTAAATTTCCTTACAAACATAACATATCTTATAACGTCATACAAAATAGTATTAATCAGGGTCCCTCGTTGCTAACCAAATCAACACATTGATTTAAATAATTCTAAAAAATGTAATCTTCAGCTAAGGTAGAGGAACCACCACTTTATTTAGAAATAAAACCCATTCCAAGCAATATAACTAGATCTCTAAGGACTAACTCCATTTAATTATCCCTTACCATATCTCAGAGACATAAATCTACATACATACCAAGGGAACCATATAGGGTGTGGAAATGAAATAAATAGGCCACCTACAATGCCTGCATCTCTTACACCCTTAATTATATGGGTGTATGCTAAATATAAATAAAAGGGATAACACACATGAGCAATGATATAACTATTCCACTTGTACTGAAAAACAAAAAGCGATCCTTCTAACAACATTGAAAATTATTAGTATGTTTGATCACATTAACCCAATTATATTTATTGAATATAGTATGGGCCTTCATATATATAATTATAGTAGAATGTAACAATGTATTAACACCCTATGAATCACTTGATTAATAAAATTCCAAGTCAACCGTCAAGTTCCACCTATTGAAACAACAAATACACCATACCACATCAGCCATCTAGAATTAAAATAGAACTCACAATTAGTATGCTCCATGTCCCTTATCCCTTAACAAAAAGATTCCCTATCATTAAAAAAACTAAAAAAGGTGAGTAACAGTGATATGTTTTCTCCAACAAAGAATCACTATCGGCTCCACAATTGATGTCCCAAGGAATGACTATATCCATCCCCCAAAATACCAATATTGTGGTCTCATGTATGTTTATAGGCCTCATCCCCCAATCAATGGCCTCAGAACCATGATTCATTGGCCCATCAACACTAATAAGGTTACCTATGATGATGACCCCAATGTAGATAAATGTCAACACCATCCTATAAACTAAAAATACTATGGGTGGTATCCACCCACAACAAGTGGAAAACAACACTTATAATGAGCCCTATCTCTATTCACATACCTTATATTGTGTATCTCCTAAGAGAAAATTAATATAAATCCTTAAACCATATATATGCCACATTATACAGAACCTCTTGCCGTTGTGACCATGTCAATAAATCATGATGTTCAACACCATATCAAAATCACATGGGCATTACCTTCATCTTAGTGTCCTCATCACATCAATATGACATCCATTTCACATCAACCAGGTGATCCCCATCAACCCATGTATTATAGTCAACTTCCTTAACATGATGACCACATTTTCAAAAATATTAGTGATCAATGTCACATCAATCCTCACGCCTATTTCATATCATTCCCATGTAACCAGTCACATTAATATTAAAAATTAAATTAATTTGATTTATACTCCTAGCCTAACCAACATAGGTTTGTCCATACCACTTACCCAATGTCACAATTTTTAGTATAGAAGAAGAAACCCCATTTTGATATCATACATTCAATAATAAAATTTAATAATATATTGATTAATTTTGTTGGGGCATCTCTTGGTGTACCCTCATTTAATATATACAATGCACTACCAAAAAAATATCGAAAATCAAGGAGAATACTAGGACCCCCCCCCCCCCCCAATTGTCTTTGTAGGTTATTTCTCTTCTGATATCATCCTCTCAAGGAAATTAAAAAGAGGTAAAATGTAATTTTGGGTGAATTACCTAAAAATATAGAACATGTTGTCAAAAATAATTAGAATTCTCTATAATAAGATAAATAGAAAAGTGAAGCTACTAGATTAAAGACCATAGTAATGCGTGTCCAATGATATCAAAAGAGATCAAATATAATCATAGATATAGAAGATAGCTCAAAGTCTATGAAGGAATTAAATGGAGGAGGGCCATAATGTGTTTAGTGGAAAAGGATGGAAGTAGAAGGAAAAAATTATAATAGGGAGTGGAAATTAGTAATTTTTTACTTTTTCATGACCCTCAAGGTATTGCTCTATTGATTGGCTACCCATGAAGAAACTGGGTGTTTCCCATTGTCCATGACCTACACTTTCATGGGATAGTCACACATCTTGCAACACTATATGAAAAAATTTTGATTATCCATTGTTAATAAATTTAGAGGTCTTTTATGTCCACTCAGACCCACCTGTAAGGTTTTTTCAAACAATGGCTACTTAAAATGGTTAGTAGAAATGTTTCCCTTGGTAGGCCAAATGATTTTTCCAATCCACGAGACTTGATCTATTCATTCTAGAAATTTATTTTTGGGGCCTCTTTATCCTAAAAACATTATTAAACCTCGAGTAATGTTCCTAATAATAAAAACAATTTATAAACAAGGCCATGGGTCAATAAAAATATAAGAATTATATTTTTTTGAAAAAATATTGGAGTTAGTCTGTTCACTAAACCCTATCATTCTAAAAGGATGAGTATTTTCAATCTCTTAAAAATAAATTGTGTTTATACTTTTCTTATATATAATGTTTAATGATAATTTTTAAATAATTACATTCAAAATAGAATGATTATGTTTTCCTAACAAATGTTTTGTATGTTAATGTTGGTGGGATCTACTAGAGTTGTTATTATCACTCCCTAAATACACTCAATTGGTGTATAAATAGCATGTTTTAACAAAGGATGTTTATAAAGAGGCACTAGTTGGGTAAATTGGATGTTAGTATTTTCTTTTTCGTGTTCTTTGGAGGTGGTATAGTGGGATTATCCATCAAATCACATGGAGATGGATGATGAATGTATTATTTTTTGTTTTTTTATCATTAGTTAATACATATGATGTTTATAGTATTATTTTATCCACTATTTAGTTTCTTATACTTTCTCCATTGATTTTTTTCCTTTGGATGTAAATAAATACATATATATATATACACATACAAACATATATATATATATATTAGTTTCGTAATTTAATGGTATATTTTTTCATTTTCCATTGTTTTTTGTCATATTATTAGATATGATTGTTAAATTTACTATTATTGGTATATTTGGTTGAAAGAACATATAAAGAATAGAGATGTCATGTTGGGTCTTCGGTTAGAACCATTTGTAAGAATATTTGGTAAATCCATTTTTAAATAGTGTTCTTAATGCCCATTCCCTATTTGCTTTCCTGTGGAGATCGATAACACCATTTTTTCAATCCATGGACAATCCTTGGTGTCTACATTAGGTTTATCATTGTGAGGCTCCTGAAAATTTTAATCATTTCCCCATTTCTAATTTATATTTCATGGTATGAATAATAGACCAGAGACCGGATCATCAAAACTTTAGGGGGTTGTGAGTGATTGTTTGGAAAAAATCATCATAACAAGTCTTCAGTCAACTTTCGCAGTTATAGAATGAGTATATGGAAAGGTGTATTGATTTTATTTTTCATTTGAGAGACTTTTTGTCTAAAATTGGATGTTTGGAGGAGTTTGTATGGGTGCATGATTACGGTTCCCAAATTATAGACAATGTGACCAGACCATGTGACCCACTTAGAGGAGCACTAGTATAACCCTCATTCATGGTGAATGGTGTGGTATATTAGAAATCCAAACCATGTTAATATCTCCACTCATCTAGTTTGAAACACATAGCAAGCACATATTTTGGATAATAATTCAAAGGGGAATGTTTTTATATTCAAGTGTTTTTTCATTTTTAAATGAAACCTTAAAATTTGTATAGTTTATTTATATCAATTTTAGATTTTTTTTTATTATATTTATTTGTTATAATGATAATTATCATCTTTATTTAATTTCATGTTGTTCAGTGTCCCCTTGAAGACCCATAGTGAACCATTCAAAGTGAGATAAAATATCATTCTATGGGTGAATTACAATGTTAATTAAAATTATATTGTTATGTTAGTATATATGGTTTGAGATCTACATAATCCATCATGTACTACTCAATGGTATCCTTTAGAAAATTCCCATGACCATGTCAAGTAAGGTTCAAGGCCAAGATTTTCTTTTTCATCTATCACTGTCATTCTATGTTAATAATAATCATCCTGAAGTATATTTGTAGTTAGAGAGTATAGGGAGAATCATTGAATTCTAGGAGTCCCCTAAATCAGTTTATTTCAATTGGGATCACTTAAAACACAACAGTCATAGTGATAAGTAATACTAAATATTGATCCAATTTATGATTTATGATAATATTGAATGGAATGTTTTAAATGTGATGTTTAAATAGTAGTTATACCTGTACAATTTGTTTCTTATCAAATCTCAACAATTCATATTCATTCAGCTGGGTAACTATACCATCATTGAATATACTATCACGTTTTCTAATATTGTTCAATTTTCCTATAATATTGTATCAAATGATGAATTACAGTCTCAATGATTTGAAATTAGTGTTTTACTATACATATAATATAATGTACTTCTTATAGGTACTGATAGATATACATAATCATTGGATCAATCTACGACGGAAACAATTGAAAATACTAAGATATCTAAGAAGATGGACCCCTTTATCATGTCAGTTGGTAGTGATGATACACTTATTTAGAGGAAGAATAACGGTAAAAAATCTAGGAGAGGAAATAGTATCGAATCATTACCTATTTCTAAGTTTAACAACCTCATCCACATCGTGGTGTAGAGAACCATTTTTATATATGTGTTGAAAATAAGTGGATAAATCTGGTTATAATTATATTTTCATTCAGCTGGGTAAATTTACCATTTTTATATATGTGTCGAACCATTTTTTACTAATATTTTTATAATTATATTTTAATTGGATATCATTGAAGTTTCTATATAATATATCATTATATGAGGAGTGGCTTTCGATATTTTGATCCCAATAGATCTCAATCATAGTCTGGTATATCAAAACCTATAGGGTTTCCCTATTTTAGGAGGAGACATAGAGTAGGATCATCACATTTGAACAGTCAACTCATTACTGGGCCTTAAATTGGTGGTGGAATCCAAATTAAAACTAAATTCAAATGGATAAATAATATGGACCAAGATAACCTAGAGTCTGTGTAAATAATTGGGATAGTAGGAGTTACTATTATTATTACCTCATATATGGTTGAATTAATATTCTTATTTGTTCCCCAAACACGTTTATATTTTCTACTATTCTGTATTTATTGAATCATTCTTTAAATATTATTCTATATTTACCAGATATCTGAAATACTTTTTCGACATTGAATTAACACGTATTCTGATATCCAACATTTATTATACCTTTATTTTATGTAGAGTTTCCTGGATATTTATTTATCCTTGTTATTGACCAATTTGATATCATAAATTTGGTATACTTGATGAATATTTTTAATGCTCATATTTATTTTTATTATCAAAGGGTGTAATCCAATCCCTTTGTGGAAGTGTTCCCCTATTTCAAGGAGAATATTATCCAATATCTAGAATTATAGAACCTCACCTTTATAATGTCTCTTAGATGATATATTTCGATTCATCTCCTCTATTAGAGAATAGTAACGGGATTTTTTAGTGTTAGTTACCTATAATATATATATATTTTTCAGAAGCATTATTAGATTACATCTTATGTTAACTCTGGAGAAAGATGATAATTAGTCCATTAATTTTATTCAATGAAGGTAACCATTTTAATTTTAATTTTATTATATGGAACTAACCGAATTGAAGGATTTGAGAATCTGGCTAGATGACTTATGAGATAAATAATTCATTCACATTAAATTATTTTTATGTGAAACACCAATACTTTTATAAAGAGTAAGATATGACAATATAATAGTGCACTGAATATATAAATATGATTTTATTTACTATAATGGATAAATATTTCATTACCCACATCAATGATTTATATGATTAGTTAAAACAGTTGAGGTGGTTTATTTAGATTTATCTTTATTTGGGTTATCACCATATAAGGGTGAGATAATATGATATTAAAAAGGCTTCTTTAAAAAGTATGTTTTTTCATTTTTTATTTATTGAAATTCACTTTAGATTGGAAAGATATTCTTCTGTTGTTATGTCCCTGATGAAGTTGGAAATTATGAAAAATACCTTCATTCTATTTTCATTGTGTTTAAAGATGATATTTTTATCCATTTCATTTCTGAATTAAAACATGAGAATAATTTGATTAATTATTTGGAAATCAATTGGGATCATCATATCTAAGAATTTTTTTTTATAAATAATGTTTATGGATGATCAATAAAAAGTTATTTGGATATTAGTATTCTGAACAGTGAATATTGGATGACTGTAAGAATATAAAGGTTGATGTTTTCTACTAGGATCAAAAGAATGTCTTTCACCTATAATACTTAACTGGATTAGTAGAAAACTATTATTGTTTCATAATTAATTTCTCCAAACTCATATATACATTGAAAATAGTCACTTATAAAGGAATTATTTATTTATGGGACATGAAATTCCAAACCATCATTGAGATGTTAGAGGCATTATTTTCATCAACCCATATTTGGATATATCTTGAGGCTAGGAAAGGTTGTATGTTCATTTATGATACATCAAATAATTTTTTGGTTTGTGTATATAATTTTGTTGGTCATGTAATGGATTATGGATCATGTGAAACTCAAACATAAGAGAGTAATTATCCAACCCATCTACTAGTACTAGATGTTGTAATGAATTAACACATGTTTTGAAACAAATTTACAGTTAATGGAGAAATTTATATTATACAAAAACCCCATGATCTTTAGTTAAGTCATATTTTATAATGATTTAAACCTTATTCTATAAATATGGGTGAATTTAATATTGGGGTTTGATTTGTATCATTCCTAACACAAGGTAAGGGACCGAAACACTCATTGAACAATTTTAATTCCATTATTTGATGTAATCACATGACAAATAAAATCATACGATACTTTTTAAAGAGTTTCATCAAGAAGTAAAGGAAAATAAATAAAATCTGATTCTCTAAAATATGAAATTAAAAAAAACAACTTATTGAACAAATATATTTGCAGAATCCATAGGATAGAAATTTTTAGTAAATTAAAATAATATTATATGGTGGGGAGACCACCAATGAATTTCATATATCCCCCAAAGGCATTATTTTGTTTTAAAAAAGTTATATAGTTTCCTATTCTATGAAAATTGTATTATTTTAGTATTATTTTAACTCTTATTAGTTTGTTAATCTTAATTCCACAAATATTTATTATGATAAGAGATGCTGATATTATAGGATAAGTATGAGATGAAATATAGTTGGCCTTTTATCTCAGTGTTTCAAATGTTAGTGTGTTAATGATAAGCACGAGAACCATTTTGTTTTTCTTTAACCTCGAATTATACCTACATTGAAATTAGATGAGATATATATATTTAATATATCATTATATTACCACACACCCAAAGAGAAAAATAATACATCATGTGTTATTATTTATTAGAAAAAATATCATTTAGTTTCACTCCAATAAATTTTATAAAAAATGTAGAGTCTCTTTAAAAGAAATATGTTTAAGAGATCTTAATAGTTCATGGTGTAACAAAATCCAATTTTTTTTGAAAAATATCATTTATTTACTTTTCTATTTTTTAGTTTCCTTTAATAGGTAATAGGGTCTAATGAAAAAATGAGTATATCTTACCATAAAGAAATTGATAGTAAAACCTATATGGACATTCATGTTTTCTAATATAAACTTATAGACTATGTTTATTATTTTAGTAGTTTAAGGTATTCCACTATTACACATGGTGAATATAAGAATAATAAATTTTACTAGACCTTGATTCAAATGGATTCATTTGAATATTTATATGTTCAACCTTTTCATTCCCCTCTATATTGGTATGATGTAGTGAATCCTCCCTAGTGGAACGATGCTTTTTCTACGAGATGAACATAATTATGTATATTATCCTTGTATGAATATAAACATAGTTTGTTATAAGTATTTTGTGAACAATTAATGTAATCCATTGTAATTATCTCTCAGTGATGGAGTGTTTTTGGAAGTATCTAAATGATTGGTAAGATGATAGTTTAGGATTCTAGGGAAGTGTTCCACATGACTTGTGAGACAATTCCAATTTCTCGAGTGCATTGAAAGAGTTTATAACTAGTTATATTTCCAAAAAAATATAATAGTGATTCATGATGTACTCTATGTATCACAATTGAATTAGTACAACATAGATCCTTCTAATGTTTTTAAATATAAAGATCTTGAGATAGATCTGGAAGTCTCAAGGACCAAATGGCGGGTCCATATCATCAACTCATATAAAATTTTTTTATATACAAAATATATTCTATCAAACATTGATATCAAAATAGTGATTATTTTTGTTTAATTATAATTATTATAAGATTTCATCGTTCTTTAGTATGGTTTTTTATAAATTTGTTTTACTTTTTCACATGCTATCATTTGGAACATGGTTTAAGGATTCTTTTTGTTGTCCAGAGAAATGTATGTTCAACTCTCATGGTTAAAACATAATTTGGTGACCCATGAGGCTTTTAGGGGATGTAATTTAAATTCATTCGGTGTGGGTTTCTTATACATAACTAGTGAATGGTTTGGAGAAACTATATGAAAAACCCGTTAACCACATTTAGTGTAAATAGTGTGATATGTATGGTTGGTGAGGAATTTTGAAATGCATGTGGTCAAATTAGGTGACTCTCCCATATTCTAATAAATTAAAAAATTCCAACATTTTCTATATGTAATTAAAAAATATAGGGATTATTTACCCCTAGCTCATTCAACCCTACTGAAATTGTTTTCTTGGTACCTCCCTCCCTTCCCCGTAAAGGTCTAACTATACATTATCCTTATTTATTATTATTAATTTATTTTATTCACATTTGTATTCAAATATCCCTATATTATTGTATGTCTCTTTTTTATTACATATCATGTCAAATTTTTTGAACCTCATAGTTGATTTAATTTCTATACTTATTAGTTTTTATTTTTAGGGTGTAAAAATTATTCCTTTTTCCTTCATCTTTTTTCTATTTAATAGGTTTTCATCATCCACATTTAACATAGTTTGGTTCATCTATGTGATATTTTTTCTTCTTACCATCAGGGTTGTGAATGATTTTTCCTTAAAAATTTCTTTAAAAATATATGTTCGATGTGTTTATCTAATTATAGAAGTGGTTTCTGAGATTATTTTGTATTTTAATAAGAAGTTATTAACAGTAAAATGATTTTAGCTAGGAATTTCAGGGGATTTATGGTTTATTATTTGGGATTATTTTACTAATGGAAATTAATGTTTTTTATTGAAATGTTTCTATGATTCTTAAAATGATATATTATTATAATTTTCATTCAGTTTTATAGAGTTATTTCTCTTCATCTTTTTTATCATATATTATTTATATATATATATATATTAATTTGTTTGTATCTCAATGGGTTCAATGGTATTTTTTTAAATTTCATCTCATTTTAAAAATGGTTCTCAAAGATGGTTTTCAAATATGTATATGATTAATAGTTATAAAAATGGTGGTTCTTTTATAACATTAAATATAATAATGTTTTATAAAATAATTTCTAAACACATATTGAAACTCATGTTTTAAGATTATTTGTCTTCTTGAAATTTGATGTGATTTACCAACTAATTTTTGTTTATTAATTAGGGGATTCCCATATGGGGTGTATATATGTGGGATATGGAGATACCAATGTAATTAATTGTTTTTTAATTTGATATTTTCAAAGGTAGTAAAATGATGAATGTTACGGCCCTTCATTACATAACTTCAAGGGTATCATGGGCCTCATAGTAAGATATTAAGAGATGGTTTATTTACTATTTATATTTATACACTGAGTAAAATCCCATATTTTAATTTTATAACCCATATTAGGGGATTTCTATCTATGAGTCTAGGTATATTAAGATGAGTGATTAATATAATAGGATATATTGATAAGATGGTGCAAGGTTCTATCCAAGTACATCTAAGATCATCACCCGTGATGCTTATATGATCCTCATGATTTTATACACTTTTGCTTGAAAAAGTTATTGGCATGCATGATTTTTCTTCTAATTTGTTATTTTTATTATTTATGAAGTATATTGTTTTAAAATTATCATTGTTTATTTTATTTTCAATTTCAATTAATCATCATTATAGTGATTATTCATCAATTCAAGACAGGTTTTTATAACTTTATAAATCAGGATTTATTTAGTTTTATATTTTCATGTCTTACATGTTTTCTTTATTAGATTAATTTATATTTTATTTGGGTAAGTTGATTTCTTCTATTACATTTTAAAAAATTCTATTTTTTAATTGTTTCTAGGAAAAAATTTATCAATGTAATTTATGAAAAGGAAAATAAAATATATTTTCCAAGGAATAATTTTTTTAAGGGAAATTATATAATTACTATTAGTTGTTTAACCAAAATAATAGAAAAAATATTTTTAAACAATATATTTTAAGAAATTTTTTATAAAATATTTTTAAATTGAAATACAAAGACTATTGTATAATACTAAAATGTTATTATCTTTCATCCAACTTATACAACTATGTCTTTGTAGACTCGAGTTATTTATATGGTGTCTGGTTTATTTTTTTGGTGTTTTGACTATATAGACTCCTTCTATAAGGATTCTCATAGAGAGCTCTATGTTTGAGAATAGTTAGAGACAATGATTCATTATGAGAATGGGTCTGGTAATTTATTTTCTTTTATTCATTAATGGACTATGTATATCTCATCCATTCTGTAATTAAGTTTCTCTATTTTTATCTTACCTAGACTATTTATATTTTACAATTAGTGGCAGAATTATATTTTATTTTATGAATATTTTATTTTAAAAAATTTTATACTAATGTTATTTTTATTTCACTAGAATATAATTTAAGGACTCACGAAGAAGCATTCATCCTAGAAATATGAGGCATATTATATGTTTCTAATTTAGGTAAAATCATTTTGTGGAGAATGTTTGGAAGACCTGACACTTGCTTCAAACCCCTGGGCATTGGGAATTGTCTTTAGTCATTTCCTTAAAAATGGTTTAATACATAAATCAATGGTATCCTTGGTTGGACTATGTCATATTTGAATTATTCAATCAATATGATAGAATGGGGATAACTCTCAGGTGATGTGGGATTGGGAAGCCTCTATGAGGGTGTAATTTCTCTATCTAACCTCTAATGATGCTTTCAATTTATTTTTTGGGTGATGATACATATATTGTAAGGTTAATTTTCCCATCCCTGATGTCATTCTTAGGTTTGTACATATTTCTTATGAGTCTTGTTTCTATTCATCCATTTATAGGACTATTTATTTTGAAATTTGATAAATTTGCTGAGATAATGAGAATCACAGAGTTACTAAGTACCATGTGATGCTACTGTTTGATGGTTATGTACTTTATATACGGGGGGGTCTATATGGTAGTAAAATGATATTTTAAATTGTAAAATGTCACTTTGTATGTCCATTTTCATATCTATGGATATATCACTATTTGGTAATCTTTTTTTCTCATAAATTTTCTTTAAAATATTAATATATGATTATCCGTATGCTCTTTTTAAATCTCTGATACCTCCATTTACACAATTTCATTGGTCTATATACTCCTAAATAACGATCCCTCTATTCCACCTCTTTAGTGGTTGATATTACATGTCCAAATAAAAAATCTTCAATAAATCATTATGTAATTGGTTTTCCCTCTCTTAATGAGACCAATTTCATTCTTCTTCTTGGATTTCCCTATTCCCCCATGATAAAAATAATAATTGTTTTTAGGTGGCCTAATTTTTAGGAATTTTTTTTTGATGTTATGTCGTATTAATTACTAAAACATTGGATTTACTGGTTTTTTTGAGTGTATTCTTACAATCAACAATCATATTAAACATATTAAGGTAGGTGGGTTCATAACATTATTTATTTGGTAAAATCATATATGCATGAAAATTAAATTTGATGAATATAATAATATTGAAATCATAAAATGAATTTTCTGCAGACATTTCTAAATTTAATGTTATATTTTCACTTGTTAGTTTAATGGACACTTCAAATGGTTTCTAATGAAAATTTATATTAAAGGTAAATAATATTAATAAATTTAATGAGAAAATGGCATGGAATAATGGAAGTTTGAAATGGGTAAACATTATAATAATCCATAGGTAATTGGGAATGGATCCTAGGTAAATGGAATGAGGATGTACCACACTAGTTTAGCCTATTTCAACAACTAGTGAAATACCATTGTTTTCTATTATTAAAATCTCTTTATGTACAGGTATGAATTAGTGATACTTTCTCCACTTCTTATGTAAATTTAACCATGTTGTGAATTTATATATCTATAGAAACTTATTCATAGAGAAATATTGTTTTTTTCTTAATTATATAATAAATATATGAATAAATAGATTTTAAATTTACATACATTACTTTATTATATAAACACAATGTGTTTATTTTATTTTTTAAAATGTTAACAGATCATCATTTGTATTTTATTTCATACGATAATGCATAAATTTGTATGAATTTTTTCCATGGAACACTTGTAGGGATCATACTAGTTTAACTCAAACCCCATATAATCCTAATGTATTTTTTTGAACCTTGATTTATCTATTGGGGGTAGTGATAAGGAACCACCTTGAGGTCTTAGATGTTCATGTTAGATTTTTTAGGTTCTATAGTGATGGCATGATGGAATAATCCATCACATCATATGTAAATGGGTAGATGAAGTATTATTTTATATTTACATAACTTTTTTAATATAATTTATCATGTTTATACTGATGTTGTATTATATATTCAATTTCACATCTTATCCCCTTTCATATTTATCTTTTGTATGTACACACATATATATAAATATATATCTGTTCGATAATTTATTTTAATAATTTTTTTTTAGAGTGATTTAATTTATTTTATTAAATATGAGATATATGTTATTTATTATTAAAATATTTTGGTGAATGAATTGACATTGTAATGAGAGGTATTTTAAGGTCCTTCGTTATGAATTTTGGCTAGATTTTTGGGAAAATGCATTCAAAAAAATGTTTCTTGATGCCGGAAAATTTGTTCTCGGACAATGGGGATAAAAAATTCCCATTGGCCCCTACGACACGTCAATTTTGGTTCATGGATTATGAATAACCTATTATGTTTCATGAAAAGAGTATTAAAATAGCATACTGTGTAATGGTTTTTTTATTCAATGATGATTCATCAGGAGAATCCATTTATTGTGATGTTGTAAAAATATTTTTAATTTTTAATTTTATAATATATGTTAAATAATATTTAAATAATTAATTAGTTTTGGAAAATAAACTTTTCACATTGGTTAGTTGAATAATTAATGTGAATGTTTAATTTTCACATCATCTATTCAAATAACAAATGTGAAGTACAAATTTTTATATCTTTATTTCAAGTAATCATCATGAAAAAATTTATTTCAAAATTTGATATGGATTTATGAATCTAAAATATTTTTTTAGTAAATTAACGAAAAAATTAAAACAAAAAAATAAATATTGATTTCAATATTATTTTAAAATTTCATATAATATAAATATTATTTAAATTCATAAATGTAAATGATATAATTATCCGTAAATATATTATGATAATAATCAATGATATTATAATAAATGAAGTAAAACTAAAATGTGATGAAAATAAAATAGATCCTTTCATATATTTTACCTCTATGATAGGAACATTAATGTACAAAACAAATTCTCACAAACACCATTCTATCACACTTGTAACATCTAATCTAGGTGAATATCTCGAATGTAAATTTAATTATGAATTATAATCCATACCTGAATAATTATATGTGAAATTAAATTTTGGAGAGACATAATATATTCATGATATAGTGGTATATTAGGGATGAAATAAATATTTGGGATCAGAATTTCAAATAGAGGTAAGGCATGATTGAATTGTAAGAGATAATAAAAGATTTTATGGTTGTGATATAAAATTAAAAATATTTTATTAGTGGAGTGATATATTATTAGGAATGAAACTAAAATCCCCTAGGATCAATGAAAAAAATATATATATTTTGTGTTATGTTTATATTGTATATTTAGGTAATTGTAATATCCATTGGAAAAAAAACATCTCAATGGTTTTAACCCAAGTTGGTTGGATAAATAATGTGAACCCACATTTTGAATTTTTTATTATATAATAGATTTTAATATACTATAGTGAATTCTATTTATTAGACTACTGTAAAAAGATAAATATATTTCCCAATATACTCACAAAATAATTTATATGAGGCCCCATCTAATATCCATGCCCACTACTACTAAAAATGAGTTAAAATTACAAATCTCATTCCACTAAAACTCATTATTAATGTCACTAACAACTTCTAGATATTTTTTGAATTGATTAAAAAAATAGTAATATATATTGTGTTTTTGTTTATGTGAATCTATTTGAAAAATATAACATGAATATTTTTATATTATATGTTCATGAAATTTTGTTCTGAGAAACTTATATTAAAAAATTATATAATTTATTGAATATAGGGAAAATATTAATTCTACAAAAATAAATTGTAATAATCATTTATTGAATGATTTTTTAATATGTGTCACAATGTTTGATGTGGCTAATATTTAATGAACCAATGTTTTGGTTAAAAATATTCTTTACATGTAATCATTTTGATTTTTTAGATAGTTAATTAATCTTAAAATATGATGAAATCAGTTGATAATTTTTTTCAGTATTTTGTTATCAAAATTATGGTATTTTTTTAATCATTTATAAAATCTTATTGTAGTAAATAATCTTATTTTCTAGATTTAAGGATTCTTTATTTGATATTTTTTTGAAATGTTCATTGAATTTATAAATAATTTTTTTGATAAAATGTCATGTATATTTATTCAAAATTATACTGGATATGTTGAACTGAAATTTAGATGATATAATTTTTTTTTTCAGAAATGATATATTTATAAAATTAAATTTTATTGAGTAATTTATCCAATTTATATTATTGTTATATAATTTTAGATAATTTATTTTTGAAGTTTCTTTAGAAACATATTTTAGAGAAAAATGTTTTTGGGGGATATATTTACAAGGTCCAATACATGAATTATCATTGTTTGATTAATGTAGATTAGTTGTTTCACTATTAAAGAATTGAATCCCCAAGATATTTATGGTCTAGTTTTTCTATTTCCCAAATATTAACTATTCATTTAACTTGAAGGCGACATATAGTTTATGATTTTCAATTTCAATAGTGTGGGCTCAATGTGAGTAATAGAGATCATGTGATCCATTGGTCTATGATGTAGTTATGGGCCTATTGAAATCCCATTGAGTGAGTTTTATAGTTTAATTTGTTTATGTTCTTCAATGATATAGTTTTTTAGTGTTTATTGGTTTTATATTAATTTCGATAAAATTAATTCAAAGGGGTGATGTTCTTAAATGAGTCATTTACAAATGAGAAGGCCTTTTGGGACTTGTAGATGATAGACTAATAAAGGTTGTCTATTCTATTTGAGATTCTTCTTTTGAATAAAATTTGATGTTCCTATCTTTACTTTTAAAAAAATATCACTATATTTGGTTGTGAGATATATTTTTCCCACCATTAAATCAGGATAGGGGATTTTAAATGTTGTTGTGGTTTTTTTATTTAATGGTGAAGCATGTTAATGTTATGCTATTTTTTAGAAGAATAGTGGGTTAGGAATTGGAAAGGTGTCTCAGTAAGGGTTTTCTAAATTTCATGAATATGGGATGATGATATGTTGTAGTTGGGGTGGTGTAATGTCTATATTCAATGTATGTAATTAAGATTGTGAGATTCTATTATATGGATATAAGATAGTGCAGCTGCTTGGTAGAGGGTTGATTATGTATCACATGCTCCATTAAACGAAGTGGCTAAAAATCATTATTGTTGAGGAGGATTTTTTGATATTACTGATATATCATATACTAAATTCAAAAAAATGGGTTTCATTATATAATGAACACAATTTAAATAAATGAAATTCCATTTATGAATATGTAAATTCATTATTAATTCTTGACATTATAGAAAACATATCTACTAATTTGGTTATTTTTATCAATATAGATTATCATATTTAAAATATTGTAACATTTCTTAAATTGTGATCAAATATAAATGTTATAGTTATAGATATGATTAGTGTGTATTAAGGATGATTATAAAATATTTGTTTACATATAGAAGGATTAGTAGACATGACAAATAGTATCATACCCTATGAAGCATAATTATTTGAGTTTTGATGGTGATGGAATTATTGGTATTGTCCCTTGACAATTTCCACGGTAAAACACAATAAATAAAGCATGAATGGAACTATTTATGTGAGAATTTCAATGTTATCAAGATTAAGACCAAAACCATGTTCACTGAAATATCTAAAGAAATACTAATAATTGTACACCTCATATGAAGGGATTACATTAGTGTACTAAGATTTTATGTTTATAGACCACATAAACAAGAGTTTTTTTATTTAATTGTTAATGAGATATTTATTATGTATATATATGTATACCTTTTTGTTATTAGTTTATAAATAAATAAATAATTTATGGAGTAAAATATAAATTTTGACATGAAGAAATAAAAAATCATTCTAGGAATTATATAGTTTCATTTAAAAAACTATTGATAAATACAATAATTTTTATATAAATAAAATTTTAATAAAATGTCCCTATTATATAATATTCATTTAATTATTAATGTTAATATAGTATAATAATTTACAAAGTAAATTTTAAAAGGGCCTATAAATGATTAATATCTTAAAACAATAATTTATCTAAAAATAAATTTATTTTATTTAAACATGAAAAATTTCAAATTTGGGAAATTATATTCATAAAATATAGTTTATTTTTTTAATTATTAAATCAAAATTATCCATAAGTTATTTCTTATAATTTTCTTAGACAATCTAATTTTTGTGTAACGATTTAATATAGTATACATATATTGAATGTATTATGAAATAGTAATTTCACAAAAGTGATGTAATAAATCTCATAAAAGTCCTACACAACTAAATAAATATTATTAATTTAAAATAATATAATTATTTTGTTACATTAATAATTTTATAAATCATTATACTATCAACCAAAAAAATATTTATTTTAATATTTTAAAATAAATTCTTCATAAGCATGACTCACTTCCACATCACTAAGGATATAATATTCATGTTTTTTTGTTATTAAACATAAAAATTATTGAAATACCCCTTTATTTGGTATAAATCATGCTAAAAACCAATATGTTCTTTATTATTTAATTATTTTTCATATAGATTCCAAAACTAATGTCTATGATTTATTAAATAATTCCCCTCTAATTTGCAATTAATACCTACGCATGAACCCACTCCTCTCCACTAAAAGCCATTATTTTCATAAATTATCTATCTATATCCCACTATAACACTCTACCGAGGTGTTCCTAATATCATAAAAATATCTTAACAACCTTTTATGAAATCCGTATCATGTTAAAGGATCCACTACCTACCCTTTTTTGATAGCTTTCATCATATTATGCCTTTTTATTTATAAATGTTCATGGTGTAATTTATTTTTAAAAAACAAAATAATTTTGCTTATTGTTTCCTTGTAATAATATAATAGCTTTCATTATAATTAATTCTATCCAAGACTCCTTTGTACACATGTTATACTTTCAAAATTGTTGGATCATTTTCAAATCACAATAGTTTTATTTGGAATACCCATCCCCATTTTTTACTCAATGGTATTCACCTAAATGGACTTATACATTATTTAATAGGTTCATCCATGTATATAACTCATACTCATTAATAAAGTGTAAAAAAGTTTTTAAATATTTTATTATGTTGTAGGATATATGTGGAACACAAATACATGACCATGATATGATTATGATTGGTGGACCCATTATTAAATTTCCCTCCAATGAATCAGGTGGTGTGTTTATCTCATGATATTCCTCATATGGTGTATGTGAGGTTATCATAAACCCAATATATTATTATTTCATTACTATAATCCTTTCTTTATGCTTATTATTCCATGATTTCTATTTTTCCCATGTTCTTTATGATTTTTTATGTTATCGTTTTATAAAATACCTCAATGTTTATGGTTATGATTCTTATGTTTCCATGTTATCATGTCATACCTCTTAACTCATATGTAATACACTAACAATTGATATGAATTGTTTAATACCTTACTGATATTTAAATGGTACCCCTTTCTTATGTATGTTACTAGGTTTTACCATGCATTTGTAAAATATAAATGGGTATTACGAGAATATAAGTACTATTTGATAAGTTGTTTGTATCAATGTTTAAATTTACTATTTGATATATCTAACTACAAAAGGTCACAAATAATTTTAATCTCCATATTTTTTTATGTTCTTAATTATGTAATACATCATGAATTAATGATTGTTCAATATATGGGTTGTCATAGTAAGTGTTAGATGAAAGTCATATTGTTTAATAGCATTTGGATTAGAGACCATAATGAAAGAATTATGAATAAGATTAATCATAGGAATATATTCGTATGTTTTTTAAATTATAGGATATGTGGTTTCCATTACAAAAAATCATTGTATAGATATTACAAGTGAATTTGATTATAACAATGTTATATATATGAGTAATAGTCCTGAAATATGTGTATTTAAATTTAACTAGATTTTCACCAGTTGTAGAGTAAAAGGGTCTTGGTTCAAAAACGGTTTGATCCTCTTGGGTTATACCCCTTGTAAAATTCACACACACTTTATGAGTTATTTTGAAGGGAAATAATTCCCACATGATTTCATGTTAATAAATTGACCATGGATAACATATATTGAATCATAGAAATTTATAAGTTAATGAATATACACATTTAATGTTCTTTGATTCTTATTTATGTGTTTACTGGTTTAACAGTTATCATCCCTAATTTTCCATTTATTTTAGTCAGTATATTGAAAAAAGAGCAACCAATTCAATAAAAAATGTGAAGAGAAATGAAATTACTACATAGATAAGATTACCAACCCAATTGAAAATGATTCAAAAAGTTAATGATAATAATACCAAAAAAACTCATGTTTATAAAAATAACTGAACTAGGAGGAATACTTTCATCCCATAGGAAGGAGTATTTGTTATTGAGATAGTTATGTAACAATAGCCTTTGTCTTTTAGTGGCTATTATAATCTCTTGATACTAGAACTACTGATAGAATCACCTGAAAATATATTCTTCATCTTTAAATGCTTTGACTGTGTTAAATACATGATGGTTTATTATTGTATGGAAGGATAATATGATCAATAGTGGATATTGTTTATGAATATGAGCACTATGAAATATATTTAAGAAAAAAAAAGTACAATGAATTAATGGAAAAAACATTAATGAATATATTCATATCTTTCACTGACATAAAATTGGGATGGATTTACATGGTGTAACAAAAACGGATGATGAATCCATCATGGTGTATGTGGTTAACATCACAAGACGTGAACAATATAACACTAACTCTTTAATCTCCTCCAAAATTAATGTTCCCCATTTCGTTTCTAAGATAATTTCAATCTATGAAAATCGTAGGTGATATGAGACTTTGATAGCTATAAGGAAATTGTCTGATGTTCCCTCAAATTATAAATAGAGATCATCAATTCTAAAGGGTCTCATGGGTCGAGACATATGATGTGTAAAATGAATTCTAATTCTATTATTATGATATAGAAATATCATGGGGGAAATAAGTTCCAACATAACACTTGTCAAAAGTGTTCAAAGAAGCATCCTAGAAATTCCATTATGGGGAAAAAGAAATGGTTGAGGTGTGGGAAGAAATGGAACTTAGATATAAAATGACAATGAGGGAAACCCAAGAATTTGATGGATGAAAGGATTATTATTGTCAACCTACATCTGTCTGACCAATGTTTCCACTAAATGAATTAAAGAAACTATGTGAACTTAGGAACTAAGCCAAGGGTTTTCAATGATAACTCACACCAGAAACCTCTGATGCCTCTAGAGTAGGAAAGATATTATTCCTTCACAACTACATAGGTGGAACCTGATAATTATGTGATGAAAAGTAATTTTTTTATTAATTCAAGAATAAAAAATGCAATTTTTTAAGCTGGTTTTATTATTTATTTCATCTCACACATGAATAGTTGAACTATTTAAATAACAACACAAAACATGAAAGTGGAGTTATCATTGAAAATAAAAATAGGTCAAGTATTTCAACCCAAGTATATATCCTCTCACATTTCCAAGTGTAGTAATGAATTTTCTAGTGATCCATGTTTTACTCCATTTAGTGGAATTTAATAGTATTCTGGTATTGATTAGACTTCATTATATAGCTCCAACCTAAATTATAGAGAGAAGGAAATCAAAATCAATATCATAACAATCCCTCTAATTATATAAAATTATATGATTTAGGTTTAATCTCCCTTTGTTTCATCATCTCAAGAAGTTAAATTGTTTCCCCATTATTATTCATAACAATCTATAAAATTACCAACATTTTACATGAAAATATGAAGAAAAAACTATAATATAATCTAGATAAAGGATTTATACACCCAAGTGGTTCACCATGGGATGTGACATTTCTCTTTATCAAAAATGTTGATGGGTCAATTCACGTCTTCCAGGATTATCCTAAGAAAAACTATATTATAAATTAAGAGTATCCTCTTCCATTGGTAATTGAATTTTACGATCAGCTATGTGGACCCTATTACATCTCTAATATTGATCATTGGTCAGGATATTATCATGTAATGGAAGAGGAAGGGAATATTCCCATTAATTGTTTTTGTACAAGGTAATATTCATATGAGTTCATGTTGATTCCATATAGATTCACTGACACTCCAACTATATACATGGACACAGTGAATATAGTGTTTAGGGATTACCAAAAAATAATTTTGGTAACCTTTATAAACAATATTAATATTATACTCTAAAATAAAAGATGATTATGAGAACAATTTGAATACAACCCTAAAGACCTTTCTAAAAAACATTTGGGTGAAGTATAGTAAATATAAATATTATATGGAAAAATTAACATTAATATAAAATTTGATCAGTATAAAAGTCCTCCATGTATATCCTTCAAAAATAGAGGCAATTGAAGGATCTCACAAACCAATATTTATGACAAAGATATATTATTTCCATGGATTAATTGGGTAATGTTATCAAATTTTTTAGAAATTTTCACATTTTTCTATCCCACAAACCAGACTAACTTTAAAGGGGTATAATTTTTTTTATAAATTTAATTGATAAGAGAGACTTAATGTGTTGAAAAATTGGATAATCACAACATTTGTGCTAACATTACCGACCAGTGGGGAAGGTTTTTCAATCAACAACAGAATATATAAAATGTTCATGGGTTTTTTAATCATGTAAAATTACCATGGGATTCTTATGTATCCCACCAATTCAATTTCCTGGTGATAATCTACCAAATACGTGATTTATAATCCTCTAAGATGATCATAAAATCATGATTTTTTGACATTATCACTTTGTGTATAGACAATATATTTAATAATAACAAAATTCACATGAATATACTACCAAAAAATAGATTAATATGATTCTACAATGGTGGATATAGATAACTATGAATTATGATTATTTAATGAACTACCATCCAAGGAAAGATAATACAATGGTAGATTCTTAATGTAGAATAATAGTACAACTATATGCATCTTAATGAATGAATGGAATCCTTACTAAATGAACATGAAATAAATGAACTAGGGAATAATAAAGGGAAATACATCCTTTCTTTCCTAAATACCTTCCCAACCATCAATTCCTAATATGATTAAGGTGGAAAAAAAGATTAAGAGGTGCTATATAAAAAGGTAGAGAGTATTTTATAGTTAACCATTTATAAAGATAAATTTATAAGGTTTTGAAACTATAATGTATCCAATAAAATCATGAATTGGATATGGAACATCTATATGATGTTAATAACTCATCTTTCTTTTTTCATACAAGATAAACTATTAGGTATTGATATTTGAATAAAAACATATATTGGGATAAAATTAAGGGGGGAGATTTCATAATTCTTATCTTGATTATTGGTAGGCCTACAAGTCACGTCTCACCGATATAAGCCTACTGGTATTATGTTACCATTTCTCATACTATAATTGAAAATGAAAAAATAACCATGTATTTAATTTTTGGACTCCCTATGACATCTAATTTCAATAGAACTAATTGAATGATAGTCATTCACTTTATAATGTGTGTTCATTTCATTTCTATCATTAAATATTTATCTCTTGAAAAACTCTATATTATATACATAAGGGAAATTGTCAGAATGCATGGGCTGAGAATCTCTATTAATTCTAATTGAGATCTAAGGATTACCACTTTGTTCTGGATAAAGCATAAACAAATGCTAGATACATAGCAGAATTATTGTACTTGGTATCTCCCATAAATGTGTGGGTTGAAAGAGAGAACCATTAAAATTCTAGAGGAGATTATCATATCTTAACAATATGGTCCAGGATCTTTTAAATTTTGGTCTTAATAAAAATTATATAAAATAACAAAAAGTGATGTTTTATATTTGGGTTCAAAAATAAGAGAGTGTATTACTCCTCTCATATCTTCATCCACCATTGGAACAAAGAAATATATTGTCCTAAAGGACCATGTTATATTCATTTCTATGATTACTATATTTTAGAAAACATTTATCACATGATTTCCTCTCTATATTCATGTGAAATAACCAAATTGAGTTTGATTGAACCATCATGCCAATCAATCAAATAGTGCTGGGTTGTCCAAGGCACATCCCTTATTATCACATTCAATGCTTTAATAGAAATTTTATAGTTACATTCATCAAATAAAAAATTTTAGTTGTATATCAAGACATACATGATTTGATATATCAATTACAATAACTCAACATTGTAGGAAACTCCAATTCTTTTGTAGTGATGAAAGAAACTTTTTCAATGTCACTGTGGGTGTATAAAGAACCTCCATATAATGTTTCCCCTAGAATAATGGATGATTCCCCATAAAAAATTACCTAAATCCATGAGTTCATTGAATGAATCTAGTGAAAATATTTTTGTACCCTAGGCTTAACGATCCCACCTTTCACAATGAACATTCACTGAATATTCATGTTACTAAAACTATTTTCCATGGATATTGTTTTCACTATTGATTTAGTGTAATCATTCCTAATCATGGGAATCATCTCTGTGTATTTGGAGGGGAAATTTTCATTAAACAACCTTTCATTTTGTACCTTTAAAATAGTAGTAATAACTGAATTCACTAATTTCAGCATGAGATTATGAACCAAATCACTTTTTATTGCTTTGCTACTAAACAACATATTCTCATCTAGTTTCCCACCCGTTACTATATCAACTCTAAAATTATTACCTCCATAATTGAAGAGTTCTTTTGAAAATGAACATTTTAATATGAGGTGTCGTATATTCCCCTCTACCATCATGAAAATGTGATATACTGGTAAAAGATACTATCTTAACCTCTTCTTTTTACCTTGTGTGGGTAATATATTTTTCTTGATCCTCAAATGATATATAAATCATCAAGTCTATATGTATTGTACTGAGAATTATAGTAACCATGTTGGTGGCATAACGGATCCCCCACATTCCAGTTTTAAGAACACATTGGAATTAATAATCACAAATCTATTTTCTTCATATCAAATTATCAATATCCATGAAGTACTAATTTTGAATTTCCATGAAAACTTATTGGGGAAAAAATAATCAATGATGTTGGTCTTTTCAATAGATAAGTTATTGACATGTCCAATATATATAGATGAGAATGTATGGTGTCTTTGAGTGGGTTTTCAAGCCATGAAGTGTTCCATTAGTATATGGTATAATTTTTTATTACCATCAACTTTTATTCATTCTTGTTTTCATTAAAATAGAGAATTATTTATATCCCAATAGATGAATCAATTTAGTTTTTGTACCTGTCATATAGATTTTTTATTAACATCTTTGATTAAAATGAATAGGAATAGCAATTACAAATCAATAGGTTCCATGTGAATTTCCTAATAAGGCCACCATTGAAGATGATAACATCATTGAGTCCAAGTACTCCAATTTCAATGTATTTAGTACATTCCTTCTATAAAAAAGATATCAATTTCCATTAAATATCTGATCTAGTCTATATGATATTTTTGGTAATTCTTTGAATATATTTAATGAGACTTCATGGCCACCCACAAAGAGATAATGTATAATCAAATTTATAGAATAATCCCAATTTTACAAGACACACCCTACCATCATGGGATAAGTATTTTCTGTTCCAATAATCCCATGGATTGATAATTATATAACATATTAAACTTTGATATTTGATCCACGATAATCCCTAAAATAATGGGACACCAAGGTAATTGAAAGGGAAGGATACCATCTTTACTACAACCATTCTAGTCATCTTATTGTGTTTTCCAACTAGTGTACCTTCGTTAAACACAATGGATGATTTTTAGAAACTACTGGTCTGCCTATACACGTACTCAATATTTTCAATGTTGTATTTTATATAATATTTTCGTTTTCAAGAGGATTTCCTAATATAAAAAATATCATCAATATAGAATATGTGTGAGGAAGTGTATTCACAGCTTCCCTTATTCGTTTTCTTATAATCCAATCAATGAACTATCATTTGTGAGTCAACATTTGAATCCCTCAATAATGGAAAAAATTGTTCTTTAGAGAGGATCACATTTTCCAGAACACATAAAGCATTATAAGAATACTTTATGGGAACCATTATTGATAATGGATAACATTTCATATTCAATGGTGGTGCTAACTAATAAGACAAGAGAACTTAAGAATTCATTTCTTATGGGGATAAGAAAAATAAATATTTATTTGATAATATAAAATTCCATGTGAAATGTCAATCATTTTATCAATGTTTCATTCCTTCATTTTTCTCATCATTAGATTTATTCTTTTTGTAGTTTGGAATAGTATTTTCTAAATAAATCAACAGTGAAAAGCCTATAATATTTTGTGAGTAATTTGATACTTAATTGTTACCCATCCTATTAATGATAGTATTTATGATTCATTGCAAAAATATGTTCCCAATGAAAACTAGCCTAAAATCATTCCAAATAATTTCATTATCATTCTTGGGTATCAAGGAAATTAAATTATATTTCATAACATATGGAATTGAGGCATTAATTAATCATTCATTACTATATCCGATACATCCTCCAAAAAAATATCCCAACAAGAAATAAATAATGTCATTGTAAAGTGATATCAAATAAAATAGATATTCACATTAAGAGAGAAGATATATATTTGGATATCCTCATCAGGTTGAGCCATGATGATAGATCAGTATGACTATTCCCATCATAACTTGGACTCACATACCATGTAATTAAAATAAGTAAGATTTTCTATATTAAATCATATACACAATAAAAGTACCCCCATCCACTTCTTATTTCTTTGTATCTCTCAAATCCCAATTCAAAGCATCAGATGATATAAAGCCTTAAATAATTCATCCTTACCCCATAAAAAATCAAAAGAATACCATCACCTCATCCTTCACTCCATGAACAGATTCCCCTAACACATTTCATAACTAATTAAAATGTCTTAAATCCATTATAACCCATGTATCATGCATTATTTTTTTCCAAAATAACCTATACAAGTTTTACTATAGTAAATGGAGTATCTATATTTAAAATATATGAATATTTCAAAACCATAATCCACTTCTACCCACAAATATATGTATGGTCAAACCAAGATCCATTAAAGCCAATACAGACACCTACCATATACCCCAGTCCATCACAATAGAGATATGGAACCTGTCATGCATTATTAGATGTGATATCAGGGAAGTGGTATTTATTTATACCGTACCTAACCCACCTAGATGTTGTTGAGAAAACTCAAATCCCATAAATTTTAGGCATTGGATTCCCCTAACTCTATTGAGGGAGTGAATGAAATTAGGAAATATAATGAGTAATATATTGTATTCAAAATCTAAGGGAAACTACATACACATAGACTCATGTATTGTTTTCATCCCACATGACAGATGGACTCCTCCAAAAGGTATAGGAAATTAAATTTCTTATAAGAACACATGAATCATTACTAAACATAAATAACCATTTTCATTCATTAATTTATAAAATAAAAAAATATTTAATAATCCGATTACAAAAATAAATTATTTACGCATTTTCACCCCAATCAAAATCCTAAATAATTCATTATTTAATTTTAAAATTTCCATTACAAGAACTCACAAAATTATTTAAAAAACTATATTGTTTCTACATAATTTATGATTTCCCTTGTTATTATCCACCAATATCATGAGTTTATTTACAATTTTCTTTCCCATAATCAATGTTTTCAAAATCTAGAACTAAGAATACAGTATAGAATATGAAGTAACAATGTATAGGATAAGTAATGTTGGTACAGGGAAATCTCAAATAAAATCACCATAAAAACCATCCAACAAACAAAAAATAGCAATAAGAATTGGTAATCCATGATATCAACCCATACCATCCAACCGAACAACAGACCAATAGAACAATGTTGAAAACAAGAAATCATAAATCTCAAAAAGAACCATCATTCCCTAGATTATCCTTATCTCATTGAATAAGAAACAATAAAGTCTGACTATCATCATGTACCATAAATTCCATTCATATTTCCCCAAGTATTCTAGGATTCATAGTAACATATTGAAATGGATCAAACAAGATAAATCACATATATATATTAAATTTTATATTTAGAATAGATTATTAAATGGGTAATTGATGTAATATTACCATGGTTTTGAAGACTATAATAAATAAGGATGGGTTTATAATATCCCGAATTATTTAATTTTAGAAAAAAAACTCTTTTTCAATTTTATTGAAACAACTAAAACATTTTGATTTGTTTTTTTAACAAACATCCCAAAGATAATTATAAAGATTATCTATAAATAAACCATATACAATCTTCAAATATTAAATTGACATTAAGATATTTTCGTGGAAGAATTATATATAATTTTTCACGACTGATTAAATAATTAAGTTATCTTAAAATCATTATATTCTTTAGTCATTTTTTATAAAATTATTCTTTCCAGTGAATAAAAAATATTCTCAACCAAAATTTTCAAAAAATATAGAAAATTACAATATTCATCAATAACAACATAAAAAATCGGTGATCACTACATCCTATTGCATATATCATTTTCTAGTAAATTCAAGATTAATAACTACATTATGTTTATTCCCCCATTTATCCCAAGAATCTAAATCATTTTAATCCTCTAATAGAACATTAAATTAAGAGGATTCACAAATATCCTACCCCAAAATGAAGCTTTTATTGTTCTCCAAGGAGTATAATAAGAAGCATTGAAATCCAAATGACCCCCCAAATGGGGAACTCAGGATTCGTAAGAACATACCACCATAGATACACCATAAATCATTAATATAAGGATACCTAAATCATGGAAATAAAAAATTGGATATCATGTAAAGAGAGAAAGATGGAGACTAAAATCAATGTAGATGAAGAAAAATCACCTTCTATCACCCAAAAATCGACCACCATGATTTGGTGGATGAAGCCATCAAATGGGGGTATAATGTCCTTGATATTGGTCATTGGTCTACAGAGGATTAAAATGAGAATATAAGATATAATCTAATTTAATGTGGGTCATGAACTTAAAATAGTTTGATAAGACACAATACCGTGGAACAATATTCATGGTCATATATTAATTCTACTGTCATTGTTTCAAACCCCATAACAATGATTGCAGGCAATACACAATGGTCTTGGTCAATGTCTCTCTATAGACTCCTTATCAAAAATCACCTATTGAATCTACCCCTTTATAAAAGATGGAAAATTCTAGATCCTATAAACATAGTTATGCACAATGAAATAGCTAATGCACCACCCCCACAACAATCCCCCTAATTGAAGATCCATTGGTCCTTACCTTAAGAACACCTCAATCCAACAATAAACACCACCCCAAAATAACCCTCATTTACGAACATATATGAATCAAAACCACCTAAATCTATAGTGAAGTTGAAATTCCACACCATAGTAACATTTAATTCAATATTCCCACCAAACCAACTATCCATTTCTTCACAATTATTCTTGGGCTCCATTGTGTAGGAAATTACAAAATGGATGATCCTATGAAATTTTTTCTCTCAAAATTTACATAGAATTTCAGTATACTATCTCATAATACCATAACTCCATTTAAATTTCACCTCAATCCATAATTCTTCTCCTATATACTCTACTAGACACATCCAACCACCTACAATAAAAAATTGATCAAGGAAAACTGATCCCTTACATCTGATTCCTATCAAATAATTATAATCTATAAGAATTTTAAACCAAACACTATGGATGAAAATAATTATGATTATACAGAATAAAAACATGAGATACCTATCAGGAATTTCACCATTATAGATATACATTCCTCATAATGTACGATAAGGTAACATAAACATCATGCATTGTCAAACATCTTATAAGATAATTTTGGTTATACAGAGAATCTATCAAATAAAAAAACTCATAAATTGTGGATGAATCTATGAATCGTGATCCCATTTACACTTCTTTTGTACACTGTGATTCAATATGTCCTGAACCCAGGAAGTATCATGCATATAAAAAACCGTATATATATTTTCTAGAATATAAAAATTGTATTACATGAAGGTTGTATCATCTTCAATTTCACCCTAAAAAAATCACTAGCATTGGAATCATCATGACATTAGTACTAGCTCATAATCACATGAAATTAATCATAAATACGAAAAATACATGGGGGTATTGGCCATCTAGTACACAATATCTCAAGTATATTCAAATATAATGAAGTTTCTTATAATTAAAGGACACATATCACTCTCATGAATATTATTCCCCTACCAAATACATGATGATTACTTTAAAAAAATGATCTCAAATTATTATAAGTAAATTACTCCAATTATATTTGAAATAGGGATCCTAGGGGTCCAATTCTACCTTTATATGTAAATAATGACTTACACCTTCATTGTGGTACTCAACACTAATTATGGTCCTAGAATAGATGACTCTCTAAACATGGTCTAAAATGATATTGATGGTGATGTATGGATATAAGTCACTATGAATAGAACCATACCAACATTGGGGTGATTAATGTTGTTATATAAAAACTATTATAAGGGTTAGTTCCTCAACCCTGAACCTCAAAAATTCAGAATATATGTGTACAACATGTACCCCTATCTGAATTCATTTTGGAATAATATATATGTTTTAAATCATAATTTAAAACCAAAATAATGTTTTAGATATCTCCATACTAAAATTTTAAAATGTGGATACCAATTATACATGGTTATCTTTTCAGAGAAATGAACACTCACCCCGTCATCTTGACATATTATTTATTAATCCTCAACTGATATTGAATCCTTAATTCTTAATAACTGATCTAAAATTATCATGTTATAAATAATATACAACACAACATCATACTCTCTATAACAAAATGGATTCTATTTGAAAAAAGATGATCAAAATGTCCTACCACTTTTTCCATGGAATATCAAGTTGAAAGAGCAACCCACTAGGAACACAGTTCTTAGCATTCACCGATTGGGAAATCAAATACCATGGAATGAGCATGATATGAAATAACTTTATATCATTACAACATAATTGAACATTTAAGGAATGATACAACATTAATACACATCCTTTTACTCCCAAATGCGATCTATAGAAGCCATAATGACCAAATTATGCATAACTAAAAGAAGGAAATGATTCCCTCATAACAACATATCATATTAGATCATCCTCAAACCATGACTTTAGAACACCACCATAAAAACCCCAAAATCTCTTTAACACTACCTTCGAATTAAGTACCTTGGATTTTTATACCTTATGTACTAAATATGATCACACTACAACCAAATAAATATAAAATATTCTAAAAATGGCTCCCATATCAAGGTATATCATGTGAATCTCCTCCATAACCCGCCTTGAATAATTAATGGATTGTTTAAATCACTCTGTGACTTCCTACTCATATCATCACTGATAATATTACACTTCCCAGGTGTATATAAATCAAAATGTCATAATCCTAATAAAATTAAATCAACCATTACTTAGAATGATCTTTACTATTCTATGGTAAGATATAATTCATGGTAAACTGATTTTTGAGGAGTATAAATAACTAATCAGCAAGTTTATTCTACCACCACATTACAAACAATAAAACTACTTCGAGCTTGAGGTCATGGACTTAGTAGTTTTATATATTAGTCCACATATTTTGGTACCCTAAAGAAATAAACTCTCACTACAGTAAAGAAAGAAACACCAATCCACAAAAAATGTATCTCAGTAATCCTCAAGTGTAACAAGTCCCTCTGGAAAAATGAAAAATATGATTACTAATAAACATCTCCTTCAAAATACTCATAATTTTCATAATATTACGTTGTACACATGAAATCCTGGTCCTTGAAGGTCAAAGTTATCTGTGGACTCACAATGAAAGGGAATTTAATTATAAACCATTTATATTAAATAGATTGAGAAAAGAAAAACCATACAATTATAATATTATTTCTAGAAACATGAGAAATAATAACCTTCATATCTGAATCATCCATGAATAAGATAAAGACCCACAATTTTATAAATCATTTCTCAATGATGAAATATTTTGTTTAGTATATTATTTCCCATGTAACACCATAAAAATATGATGTTTTATTACATTGTGATTATAAATTTATATATTTGTAACATAATAGTTGAAATTGTAGGTATAATTTGAGATAACCTAATAATGAAATTATAAAGAAAAGAGAAGTAATGAATTCAAAATTTCTAAGCCTTCCTTATGGATATAATATTTTCAAGAATGTAAAGGAGGTATAATCACTAATTGTTAACCTATATAAATTCTATGTTAAACCATAAATAGTACATCTTCAGTAAAATATTCTATAAGATATGTTCATAATTGTGGAAATCAATATAAGATCTATATTAAATGAATCTCCACAGGAAATTTCCAAAACCACTTATCTTACTATTCAATATTAAGAGGAGGGATTAAGAGATATTTACTAGAATATCAGATGATATATATATGTAATTTTTAATGAATGTATTATTTTATCACATTATACATTTTAATCAACTATACTAAGGCAAAACTCATTATATAATAATCATTTAATTATTCATTATCTATATGTATATTAATATTAGATTCTATAACTTAAAGAATTTTAATTTCATAGAATTTTATGACTTTATAATTTTTTAATATCAATATTATTATATGGTGAATGTTTTTGAATTTTTTGAAATTTTTTATTTTTAGGTGAATAGTGTGAAGAACAGTTTCCCCCTATACTATAGCTTGTAAGATAATATCATGATATAAAAATGACCTCAAAATTTATATTATATTTTTATCAACTAAATAATTATTTTAGGATTAAAAAATTCATTTAAAATCATTTTATTGAAAATAAAAAGTAATTATTTAAAATTTGGAACCTATAGTATTTTATCCAAAAGAAATAATTTCCATAATATTATTTTAGTTCTGTATTAACATAGTGTAATTTTCATTGGAATAATATTAAAATAATTATAAATATAATTCTGTTAAAAATGACCAAAATAACTTTATTATAATTAACATCTATCATAATTTTATCAAAAACTCATTTTTATGTATAAAAATATATTTTTTTAAAATCATTTCACAACTATAAAGACTTATTAATATTTAATAAATGCTAATCAATTTAAAAGATTCAGTTAATTAAAATGGATTTGATGAATTATATAATCATTTTAAATATAGTTTAAATTATCTATTTTATTTTTTATCGCAAAAAATAAATTACATAGGTATAATATTTTTCATTTCACTAAAAGATTAAAATTAAAAAAATATTTAATCAAGGATAAAAAATGAAATTGTAAATAAAAATAAAAACATGATTTTTGGAAGAGGATTTCTCTGACAGAAACACATATTTTTCTAATTTTACGCCTTTTTTGGATCTATATGCCTAAATATTTCACTATATTTTTATATAATGTGTTTAGTATTTAAAAAATCATCATTCCCTTCACTTATAAAATGATTATCCCCATACCCTTTCAATTTCACTCCAAAAAATATATCCTATAGTTATACCTAATATCATTACAAAATAAACCTATTGTAATTTATTAATACAATATTCTATATAAATTACCCAAATCCTCTCATAATAAAAGACTTTTCCATGAGTGGATTGTATTCTTCAATAGAATTATTTTCATTTATATAATCATTCATCCATATTCTCATCTTCAAGAAATTATTAAATATTATTTATTACTCTATGAACATGTTTATGAAATCATTATGATTTTTTAAACTATTTATTATCATTAATAAATAAAATATTCTCATTAATTTATATATTATAAGATGTTCTGGATTGGGTCTGTTTTACAACATATATGAATAGTGTTATAATGATTATATCCTGAATGATTAATAAATATTAAATAATTTTAATATTATATCATAATTTTGTATTTTGTAATTTCTAAAAAAAATAATTGATGGTATTATCACAAAATCCTTCCATAATCAAACTTATCAAATTGATTATTACATGATTTATCAAATTGATTCTAACATGATTTTGCATTGGATGGTTTAACCACCTATATGAACAATGTTTATTAATTGTGGTAATTAATTTTTATAGAAAAAAAGTCATTGTATGATATGATGTTAAAGTTAATATGTTTCTGTAATGTTAATATTATGATTTAAACATAATATAAATAAAAAAAATATTTGATAAAGGATATAGAAAAATATTGTATTATATTTTTCAATTAAAATCATATATAAAAGATATATAAAATGAAAATTGAACTTCATGAGGATTTATATAAATTATATTTAGAGTATGTTAAATTTTTTATAGAAGAAAAATATATTCCATAACACCTAAGACAATGGTTAACACACCAAATCAGTTTTTCGGGAATGGAATGAACATTCCATTACCACTAAGGAAATGGGAAACTATATAATAAATGAGTGACATATTATACTTTAAGGACATAAAAAATTAAGTATACAAGAAAATTCTTTGAAATATTTCATATAAGAATCTCAATGTGGTTATTCTAAAATTTAGGAATATATTCTATGTGCATTGGGAATTGTGATTAGTGGGTTTAATAGTCAAATTGTTTTCATTGAGTCATAAATTAATTTCACTAATTAATCTCATTCATGATTAAGTTATGATATTATTTTTTATTATATACGATATTATATATCTTATATAGGAAATATTAATTTTTTTCATAAAAAAATTCTTCTTCTATCCATTATCTCCTACCTCAAAATGGTTCAATATTCATAGTAATACATACCCCTTTTAATGGTTCTAATTCATCCATATCAATAATTTTCTTCTAGAAAATTTTTTCCTTTTCTTAATAGGTAATCCTAATATGATATACCTCCCTTCATATTTATATTTCCTTTTTATTTTTCAAATAATGATTTTTTTTAAATATAATTTGTGTCTCAATAAATTTAATTTAATATAATAATGGAATATCATTTTCTCACATAACCTTTTATCTTCCTCTACATAGTTATTTTTTTTGGTTTAATTCTTTTTTATAGTTTTGATTGTTGGAATTCTTATGAAGTTATTTTTTTCAATGTCCAATTTTTAAAAATATTAAAAATAATTTATGAAATTACATATAAATTTGTTTTTTGTAACAATTTTTCAAAAAATTTAAGAAACACTTGTTTTTTATTCTATTTTCATTTTCTTCCCTACCTCCAAAATAGATATTTATTATGATGTAATGTTCATGATCACCCTATTGATGTTCTTTAAAATATTTTTAAGACTTAATTTATGATGAAAATTTATCTAATCTTGATGTAATGTTATGTTATCCCATTTGGAAATGATATTAAACAACTATATCATTCCATTGGTTTTCAATATTAGTTGATTAATAATTTTTATCTTGAATATAAAATTATGGAATATCATTATGTGATGGGTGGGGTCCTATTTACCCTCATAATGAATTTCATAATGTTTTATTCTTTTGGAGGTAATGATTTTGTTCAGGTATTTTGTTACTATATCGATTAGTTTACAACATGGTGTAAGGACATGATATCCATTTGGATTTGTTCACAATTTTTTCTGCAGACATGATTGTTTTTTAGATTTTTTTAAAAACTTGTTAATGGAAATTATTGAGTTCATATTTATTCAAAATATTGTGACTTTCCAATGATATTTTTTCACCGAAAACATTATATTTTGATACCATGCCATGGAATATAATCTATGAATCCATGATGTACCTTATATGACTTTTTAATGTCATTCCGTTACGATTATATCTTATGATTCAAGGATCGTTAATATAATATTTCTCCCACAAAAATGTTATCTCACATTATTTTGGTTTAACTCTTTATGAATCATTGATATGGTTACCCTTATAGATCATCTCATATTACCCATATTGTGTTTTCCATTTCCCTTGAAAATTATATGAATGATTTTTTATAGAAGGATTTATTTCATTGAGATGTTGAGGGAAATGATGGAGAAATTATGAAAAATAAAATTCCACATTGGTAATCCTAAAAGATACTAATCCACTAGGTTTTGGTTTTCCTGATTATTTTCTAATATACTGTTTCAAAAATTGATTTATCTTATGATTTATATTTTTCTATCATGTATTTACACATTTAAGCAATGATAAGACATGATATATACCATAAAATTAACCCCATGGCCCCTAAATATACACATCGCAAGAGGAAACTATAAATATCAAACAACATCTCATAAATTCTCTAAAAACTACTCTTCTGACACATAGAATACAAGGATGTATTAAATAAATGACATCATTATTGGATCGAGAAACTCAGGGAACACTAAATTCACATATCCCATGAAAATTTATTGAAATTTCATAACTCTAAATGGAATTTAAATGAATTCATAATGCCCATAACCACACCTAAAATTAGTCCTTGGAATATCATTATCCTTCATCTTTATTTGTTAACATTCTTAAAATGAATAAATCATTAAAAAATAGTTATGTCTCTTAAAATGATAGAATATATAATATTTCATCTGATTCATGTGATGATAAGTAATACAAAAAGAAATTCTACAATATCCCTTTTTTGAAATGTGTATTGTAACACCTCAAGTTGACTAATAGGCCAAAATAAAACGTCTTTATAGATGATCGTCGATATAAATTCACATATAAAATAACCAAAAATGATACACCATATATTGGGACGTTGATATTATAAAAATAACTAGTAATACCCTTATCCCAAATATAATCTCGATTTGATGGGGGATAATATCAACCACTTCTATAATTAAATCATGTTATTCTTTCAAAATCCAAAAAAACATAACTGGATAGTCCCCAACCGAAATCAATATCAAATTTATCTAGAAAAAATATAAAAATTCAATACACCTATGACCCATGTGAAGGGATTTATTCACCGATAATCATGGTTTTTGTCCATCAACATTAAAAAATATTACATTCCTCTAGTAAAAATCCATAATATCCAATATAAAATATACCCAATCAATTTTGAAGATGATATAGTATGTTTTTATCCACAAACATATGAAATATCACCATGAGAAATGTCTCCATAGAATAAACTCAAAATATATATGAAAATTTTATATGGTATCTCATACTATATAACATATTGGAATTTACATTTATTATTTTTATTTATTAAATGGAATTATTACGAGACTAGGCTCTGAGAAGACATTTGATTCTAATTCCTGGATTTCCAAGAGAAATTTCTTGAAATATTTTAAAGTATTAAATTGAACTGACATACATTTTCCAGAAAAAGTGGAATAACTTTTAATTGGGTGTCGAGTTAAGGATCAATAGTGACTCAACCTCTGTTATTCGCCAAAAAAGGATCCAACTTCGAGGTAGGGTGTAGTTTTCTTTTTGATCTATCTTCTTTTCTAAATTCAATGACAAATTTGGACCAAACCAAAAATAGGTAGATCTGTGGTTTGATCTCTTTTAGGATGGGTGTTATGTTGTGGGGTTGTAAATAGAGAGATAATCTGTGTGATTTCATACTTCTTCACCCTTAATACTAATTATAACAAATTGAGTATGTCATGAACAAATTTTTAGGATCATCAATCTGGGAATTTTTGTGCTTCTTCATTCAAATGTCCTTTGTGTTCTTCACCATTAGACCCTCATGGTCACTTCTTGACTTTCCGAGTGGCTAGAAATGTGATTAGACCCTCTGAGTAATAGCGATATGGATAAAATCCCAAGGCATTGAATATAAAAACATGAGGAATACATATATGACTCCATTTAGAAAAATGGAGAAGCAGAGAAAGGTGGGTGGACTTTGGAAACTGCGGTGCTAGAGGCCAACAACGCATAACGGTGCATGATGGTGTAATGACCAGTGATGCGTAGTAGGCAGATTAGCCACGCATAGTGTGCAGGGTGTATACAAATGTGTAAGACTAGCCATGTGGGATATAAAAAGGTGATTCATTAACTAGGGGCATGCTATAGAGGTGGACTATGTGTAATAGACAATATGGGCCGCGTACGTGTAGGCTAGACCATAGGAAATAAGCCTCACCATACGGCCTAGTGGGCTCAGTTAGGTGGCTCAGTGGGTTGGTTCAACCCTGAAAACCTGGTAATACACTAGGTCATGTTGGACCCCAGTTAGACTTCGAATACCAGACTGGATCAGGACATGGTCAGGGGAGTTGTCGCATGATCATGGCAGCTCACTCATAGTCGACAACCACAGCAGCTTGAGAATCTTCTAGACTGTTGACCATAGGGGCATTTGGATCAGGTGGTCGACTACCACAATCAGTGGACCAACCACCTGATCAGTTCATCACCTAGTGGACCCCCTTCTAAACCTCAAATTCTAGTAACATTCAAACTGTGTGTCTGTTCGATGTGGTGTTTGTGGAATTGGTACCATTTTGATAAATCATTCCATTTGAGATTCTCTTTTTCTGGTTATTTAAATGTGTACATAAGACCTAATTGATTGAGGAGTAGGTTCTATCAAAACGAGAGTGATATGAGTGGAATCATGTGGATGGTTGTGAATTTGAAAATAAGTGATTTATAAGACTATGTGACTTACTTTAAATACATGTCTTACAGAGACTACATGTCTTATAGAGACTGCATGTCTTATAGGGATTGAGTGTATCATCAGGAATATATGGCTTATCAATACTAGGTATTTTGTGGTTTACATCAGATAAACATGTTTTCCAACCTATATACCTATACCTGTGTAACCTGACTATGTATTTTCATTATGGTATACTTTATGTATCTATTTGTTAAAAAAAATTGTATTTAATTATGTTATAATTATTCTATTTCCATTTAGTATACTTCATGTATTTATTTTTGGGATTCATTACGTACGTCCTTTGTGGTTTGGGGGTGTCCTAATTTGTATTTTTTTACTCACACCTACAAGGGATTTTCCCGCATGTGTCGTGTCATGTGAAAATGGTCGATGCATTGATAGAGTCCAATGTGGATCAAGACTAGGTGGTTCATAGAGAGACTAGATAGATGTGGTCTTCTTCTATGGATTCAGATCGGTGTCATGTACCATTCCAATCATGTAGGTTTTCCTGTAGATGAGTTTTGGGAACTTGTGCATTAACTTTTACAAACTCTTTATTTTTTGGGGCTTTTATTCTAGCCCTATTTACCTACCAGTATTCTTCTATCATACTCTATGTTTGGTATCATAGTGTATCCATGAATTCTTTAATAATTTATTTTCTATTTCAGAATTTTGGTCTTGGAGATGTCTGCGTGTGTGCAGTTACTCAGAAAATTACTCCCATTTTTAGGATATGCCTACATGGCGCTAGTCACAAGACCCTGGTCTATTGGATGTGGGATTGGGGTAGTCCTGACCTGGGATCATCAGGGATGGGTCATGAAAAAGTGGTATTAGAGTGTTCATCTCTACTTAAGGACTAGGAATCTATATGGTTGGTTTCAGAAAATATTGTTATGTGTTTTGAGTTCGGATTTTAGGCAAGGGATTATAGTGTTTGTGTGTCGGACAACATATCCATACACCAGACTGTGGACACCTAATTGTAAACTCAATACATAAAAAAATTGAATGAAATGAAAACAGTGGTATATGAATTATATAGGATTTTGGTGTTTTCTCTTGTATTTGTTGAGTCATCTCTCCTGGTATACTCTATTTACCGTGGTATATATTGTTATATTACTGTATTCCTTCGTGAAGATAGGTAGCTATGATTTTGTTTCCTGATTAGTAGGATGATCTTATTAGTGAAGTGGTGTATTTATAGGGGCCTATATCAAAGATTAAACCTCCAGGTGGTTTACTAGTGATACCAGCACTCATAGAGTTGTAGTTACTAATAACACTACTGGTTTATGATGCACACAGGCTGAATGTGATTTATGAGTTATAGAGGCTGTGAACTCCTAGGCGTCGAGGTGATACAGACCCCTAGGATGCTGAAGATTGGCTGGAGGTAGTTTCACATGTCTTCCAACATGTGATGATACCTTCTGACTAGATGGATGTCCAATAAACAAGTGTTCTTAAGCGATCGGTGGGGGTTGGTAGAGATTAGTGACCTAGACATGTGTTTAGATGACACTAACTTGGGTAGACTTTAAGAGTCTTTTTAGAAAGAAGAGATTTTTGGCTACGTTATGCTCTATAAATATACTGGTGCTTCTGCATCCATAGTAGTGCGGTCAGATAGTGGCAGAGTACTTAGAGATATTTACTAATCTTTCTCATGACACCAAGGATGTGGTATATGACCCATTATCAAGAGAATATACCATCAAGCAGGGTTTATAAAAGGATATCATGGAATCCATGTATCTCATAACATTCATACATATGTTCGGGTACTGGAGCGAGATCTTCTAGTGTACATCATTCTAGCTAAGCAGACACTAGAAATAAGTGCTACCACATGGAACCTAGATGTTATGACTTCTGTTATAGGTAACCTACATCATTTTCAGGGACTCATGTGGGTCATAAACTATGGGGGATGACCCCATGACATCAGATTAGCTATGCAGGGCTCTTAGGGCATCGAGATTCAGCTAAAGAATTAATTTTGTTTCTCGTGTGGTGGTCGAGGATATCTGGATTGAGATTTCCTAAATATTCATATGACCAATCAAGAGACGGTCAAGGGACCAATGAGATAGAGGAAGAGGTAGGATCATAGTGTTCAAGAGGGAAACATGCATCGTAGAAGAGCATTTAGGGAAACATGAGGTTGGATGATGTTAAATTTAATACCACCACCACCCCTATGGTGTCTATGAAAGGATCATAGAGCTGTTGGAAAGGGATGAGGCCATCTTAAGGTGATTGTGTCTTTTTCACCCTGAGATTTTAAGGATGATGAGAGATATGATCTTTATCTTTTACACCTTACATCCAATTGTAATAAATATTGGTCCCATTCAATATGTTATTTCCATGAATCTTGTTCGAGACTCGGTTATTCTATTGGAATCGTTTACTTTAGCATTATGTTTAGAGAATCCTATGGGAGGGGATCCAGTAATAACACACTACTGCCAAAAGTGTGGCCTTGCCTTTGGAGGAGAGAGTTTTAATTGGGATCCCATGGTAGAATCATTGAGGCCTTAAAACATCAATCTCAATATGTGATGGTTACCCATAGTCCATACTCAAATTGCCTATTTTAGGTGTAGAGTGTGGTGTGTTCATTGTGAAGAGACCAGGTTTTCCTATGTCTTTGAAAAGGAAACCCACGAACTAAAGGATAGACTCACACATAAGAGGATGAATCTGATCACACATCAGTTGGCCAGCCTAACCCTTACTGTAGTGGGTGATATGAGTTTGTAGTTTCTTGTAGTAGTGGAGGAATATGATGAAAACATTTGTGATGATGATATAAGATTACCTCTTTATTGGGAGGTAGAATTATTCGTATATCTATTCCGCACAACAACACCAATATACACTCATGCATATCAAATGGATCCTGCAGAGCTTTGTGAGGTGACGGTAAAGTTGGAGGACCTACAAATGGAGGGATTTGTGAGACCCAGTGTTTCACCCTTGGAAACCCCGGTTTTGTTTTCCAAGAAGGTAGTCAGGATATGTAGGTTACGTGTGGAAATATTGTGCTAGAACTAGGTGACCATAAAGAACAAGTATCCAATACTGAGGATTGATGACCTCTTTGATCATCTAAAAGGGGAACAATGGTTCTTAAACTTAGACCTTAGATCTGGAAATCGACATCTTTGATTATGAGATAAGGATTTACCGAGATAGTATTCAAGTTATTTTTATGACTAGTAATAGTACTTTTTTATGTCTTTTTTCATAAAAAATTCCATTAAAATTTTTCATGGGACTTAGGAATAGGATATTTTATCCTTACATAGACTGTTTCATGGTGGTTTTCATTCATGAAATCCAAGTATAATTGATGTATTAATAGTATTAGACGATACAATTAAGGATTGCCGTGTACACACTCTGAGATCACCATAATTATGGGAAGATATCAAAGTGTCAGTTCATGGATATGAGAGGTCCATTTCATAAGACATTCCATTTCAAAGGCTTGGTTTTCAGTGGATCAAGAAAAGGTAGAGGTAGGGATTTCAAGGGAACCACCCTAGAGTGTTACTAAGTTACGTAGTTTCCTTGGTTTAGTAGGGTACTATTGGGGGTTTCTACCATATTTTCCAGAGTAGCAGAACCCTTGACAGCTTTGACATGAATTGGGAAGCCTATTTTGGGATGAATAAGTTCCAGGATATTTCTCAATAATTGAAATGGAGATTTAAGAGTGATTTCATCCTAATATTTCTACAGGAGGGTGTGTAATACATAGTGTTCTGCAATTCATCATGAATCAGACATGGTTGTTTCTTGATGTAGGGGAATGTTGTGATTCACTATAGTTCATAAAAGTTGAGACCACATGAGTACAAATATATGACCAATGATATTTAGTTAGTAGTGGTAGTCTTTAAATTGAAGATGTGGCACACTACCTGATGGGAGAGCGATTTATCATTAACTCTGACCACAAGAGTCCAAAGTATATCTTCTCCCAGAATGATCTGAACATGGTATAGTGATGATGGATAGTGCTCTTCAAGGAATATGACTATGAGATTGACTATACTCCTAAGAAGGGGAACATGATGGTAGTTTCGCTTACTAGGATATCCAATTCACATTTGTTGAGTGAGGAATCATATTCGTTGTCCTAAATGCAGATATCCTTTGTGGATGGAGATAGAATTGATTACCTCTAGTTGATGTCTTTCACACATTAACTCGTACAAAGAGTCTTGGAGGCACATCATAGAGACACCAATTGTGATGATTTATATTCTCAGATGTCCACAGGGCATGCCACTAATGAATATTTGAAAGGTGGGGAGCATGTTATTATTTTCAGAGGACACACAGTGGTACTAGTGGTGTTATGGTAGGTGGTATTGAGAGTTCCATACATCCTCTATGGTAGTATATTCTAGTGTGATGAATAGGTACCAATACCTCTGATTTCAGTTCTAGTGGATAGGGATAAAGAAGGAAGTGGTCGAGTTTGTTTCTAGATGCCTCACTTGTTAGCAAGTGATAGCTGAGAAACAGGTTCCATAGAGTTTGAATAAAACCATTTAGGTGACAGAATGGATGTGGGATGGGATATTGATGAATATCATGACAGGGTTACCATATATATATAGGGTAATGATACCTTCTAGATGATCATTGACTAACTACCATTTCAGCCAACTTCCTAATGATTTGGGAGTAGAGTTCAATAGAGAACATGGGATGCCTCTACATGCAAGATATTTTTTGACTCCATGGAGTCCCATTAATGATTGTATTAGATTGTGATTCTCTCTTTATCTTATTGTTGTGGAAGGGATTGTAGGATGTATTTGGCACTCTGCTATCGTTGGGCACATTTTTTCACCCATAGATTGATGACTTGACTGAGTGGACCATACAAGTAATGGAGGACATTCTATGTTCTTTTATCCTTGATTTTCTTCAAGTTGGGAGGATAAATGAACCCTGGTGTATTTTACATACATCAACATCTTCCATTACACCATCGATATGGAACCATTTGAGGCCTTATAGGGGAGAACCCTCTAGGTCACCAAATTTATGGGTGAGCCAATGAGATTCAGTACTAATGGGCTCAGAGTTAGTGCAAGAAACTACAGAGAATTTTCATGTATTCCAGGAGTGGATAAAGACTACATAAATACATTATAAATCTTATGTTGGCTGGTGATGGAGACTTTTTGTTTTCAAAGTGGGAGAATGTGTTCCATTAGGTCTCTCCTCAACAAGGGATACATAGATTTGGTCATGGAAGTAAGTTATCTCTGATGTTCATCAGCACTTTCTAGATACTTCTTAGAGTTGGAAATGTGTCATGCCACATATATTTACATCTACAGTTAGATCAGGTGTGCGGCATCTCCCACATGTCACAGCTGATGAGATACGTGCATGATCCATCACATGTCATTGAGTGGGGAGATTTATTCATTGATGATAGTATGACATTTGCAGATTACCCAATATATATTTAGTATCAATATTATAGGATCATTTATGGGTGTTTTATACCTCTAGTTCACATGTTGTGGCCACACGGTAACCTCAAGGAGAGAAAATGGGAGCAGGAGGCTTAGATTCGTGCTCAGTACCCTCATTTGATTATATATCCATTTTTATTGTCTCTCACAGATGTAAATCCTTAATGTGGGAAGAATGATACACTTCAATATTTCCATAAATTATTTTTCAATATTTTATGGAATTATTATGAGACTAAGAGAAGAGACAACATGTGATTCCCTGGATCATAGTGCTCTGAACAGTTTCTTGAAAAAGATTAAAATATTAAATAGAAAATGCATGTAGTATTATTTAACAAGTGTAATAACTTCTAAATAGGTGACCGGGACATAAATTAGAGGGTATCGTTGTATTCAGATAAGTGACTTTACCTTAGGAGGGGCCTGACATCATCCGTCCTGGTTTGACTGTGAAATGTAAATTTTAGACGTTTAATGAAATAAAATAAATGATGTTTTATTTTATTTAATGTTACGCTGAAATATAGAAATGGATATAATTTTAATTAAGTTTTTTGGGGAATTCAGTTTTATCATCATGACTCTAGAATTCCTCAGAAACGAATAGATAAAGAACTCTCCTACAAACATAAATGGATAAAGCATCGATGATGATTATGCCTCCATTATTTATCGATAAAGGATCCAAAATCTATAGAGGGTGTAGTTTTCTCTTTGATTATTCCCCGATTCTTAATTCAATGATGAGCGTGTACCAAACAATGAACAGTTTGATCTGTGGTTCAATCACTTGTGGGATGGGTGGTATGTCTTGGGGTTTTAAAAGAGAAGATAATATTTGTAATTCTTTACTTTTTCATTCTTAATTAAAATGGGAAAAAATTGAGGTCGACATGAGATAAGGATAAGGTTCATTCCTTTGGAAATTTTTATACTTCTCCCTTTCCCTGTTATTAGTGTTCCTCGCCACTATACCCACATGGAAATGGATCGACATTCCAAGAGTCTTCGAATGTGATCATACCCCTAGAGTAATAGAATAATGGATCAGAGTTTAAGGCAGAAAAGATAGAGACCTTTGGATCATTGATGTGTCTACGTTTCAAAAAACAGAGTAGTAGAAAAAGTTAGGAATACCGTAAAACAGGGGGTGCTCATGGATGGTGCATGGAGGTGCACAAGAGTGTGGCCACATAGACCTTATGGGAGGTAGCTCAGCTGTGAAGATGGCATCTTTTCTATGTGTGTGTCCCTTGGAGACAGTGAAGCGGTGGGTCATGCGGAGAACACATGGTTCGTGCAGACGCAGTGGACCAAGAATGTGGGACATGACATGGTGCCGCGTTGACTAGGGACACATGGTTTAGGTGGATCATTTTTGGTGGAAAAGCTGGCCCACATTTGTGTGGGGTAGACTAGAGTAATTAAGACACACCAGGCTGCCTAGTGGGATGGTTTCAGAGACCCATTGGATTCAGTCAACCTGATGGTTCGGGTCCGACCTTGGTGTCGAGACCTAAATGTTCCACAGTAGTTCGTGATGGTTGAAAGTGAGGCATTGTGTGTGGATATTCAATATGTCCATGAGAACTTAGTTGTGGTCAGACCAGGAGGTCAATTATGAATGTTGACTATGGTGGTCGACCACCACATTCAGTGGACTGACCACTGGGTTAGTCGATGAGCTAGTGTTCCCCAATTTAAACATCAAACTCCAATAACATTCATACATTGTGTCTATTTGAAAAAAAAAATTCAGCATTGGGTCCCATGAAATGAGACGGCCTGTTTGAGATACTCTATGTTATTTTATATGGATCTGTGCATACGAACTAATGGATCAAGGTTTAGGTTTTCCAAGAATGAGGTCACTATGAGTGGAATCATATAGCTAACTATGACATTGAAACTTCATGACTTTCAAAGAATATATTTCTTACCGAGACTACATTTCTAGCCAAGACTATGTGTCTTACCAAAACGGAATGTCTTATCGGGACTGAGTGTCTCATCAGGACTACATGTCTTATCAATAATGCGGGTTTTTTTTGGTTTACATCATATATTATTATTTTGAAAACTATATACCAATACTTGTGTGAGCTGAAAATGTATCTTCGTTTTAGTATATGCTGTGTATTTCATTTTGGAATACATTTTTTATTTCATTGTGGTATACATCGTGTATTTACATGTGTTATAATTCATCTATTTCTTTATGTTATTCTTCATGTACTTCCATTATGGTTTTGGAGTGTTATATGAAGTATTGTTTTTCTCACCCTTGAATATGATTTTTCTACATGTGTCATGTCTTTTGTAGACAATAGACACTTTGATGGAGTCTTAGGTAGACTAGGAAAAGGAGGTGCTTAAGGATAATACATATTCAAGATGTGATCCTATTACTTAAAACAGATTTTCAGCACCTTTATCTTCAGGTAAGGTTTTATACGGATGAGTTTTATGATCTTTTTCATTCACTTTTACAAACTCTTTCTTTTGGTGGGAATTTATTCTAGCCATGCATACCTTCCATATTTCTATTATTGAAATGTGTTGTTAGAATCCTACTATATGCATGAATTGTTTACGTATTTCTTTTACATGACAATATTTTGGGCTTGGATATGTGTGTGTGTGTGTACAGGTACGCAAGAAAATGCCTCCCATTTGAGGGATATGTATACTCGGTTCTAGTCCACAGCCCCTATACTATTGAAGGTGATCTTGGGGTAGTCATGGCACGTGCCCCTCTAGGATGGGTCCTGAAATCCTATATCTAGATTCATCAAAACCTAGGTCAATTTAAGTATCAACATCTAATGTCTTAATGAATAAACAAGGGTATGGGTAATGGAGGAATGTGTACATCATGGATCATAAAATTTATACACCTCAAAAAAATATAGGATATCTAGATCTAAGTTTGTTTGAAACATGACAGTATGTATTTGACCACTTCCATCTCAGTCACCTATTTACCCCAAATGGAGACCCCCACAATGATCGGGTTCTTATAAAAAATATGAGGACTATGGGAATCATTATTTAGTACTTTTCTTAATCTATATTATCTCTAAAATTAAAATATTATATCACTATAATGATTTATTTTCTTTAGAGATTACTACAATAACATTTTATCATGAAGAGGTCCTATATCTCTACAATGACTACTATGGATGTTTCAACAATCAGTTTTATGATCCATATGACCTCTATATAAAATCAAAAAATGTATGAACCACTAATAGGGGTTCATGAACCTCCAATGCTAGTCAAATGGTATATAGAAGATTAAAACTAACTGAATACCAAGTGATACTTCATATGACATGAAAACAGAGAACATCTAGTGAAACATTTTATCAATAGAGAGCCCTAAAGACTCCCCTACCATGATGATTGAGTCCCTACCAAAATCTTATTGATGGCCATTTCCTTTTCCAGTAAATTGATATACATAATCAATATGATCATAGTGACCTAGAGATAGATATCTAGAAAATGATACGTCTCCACTTGCCTCTATATAGCCTCCACGTATCATATAAGGGTTGTAGTATATCACATGGGGTTCTAATATCAGATATTAAATTCCCATATCTTAAAATGACTATTGTGGAGAGTAATGATATTTTATCAACGTGAAATATCCACGGTCAATGGATGAATCATAGCCTAGAAACAATCAATAATATTGTCATGCAAAATGGATGAATCCTCATGATCACATAGAAATTCAGAAAATCACTTACAACAAAACCCTTGTAGCATAATCACATAAAATATAAACTAGAACTCCCTCCAATCATGGGTCATATAAATTGAATTCCCAAAATCTCTCAATAATGCCTCAAAGTCATAATGTAAAATGGTACCACTATACTTCTATAGAAACTATATCAGGAGCCCTCAAATAATTTTCCTCTATATGTCATCTTTTTTACCTCATATATTTGGTGATCTCCCAATGCATCTCAATGAACATTATTAGAAAATACCTATATTTATGTGACATAGAGCCATTCCTACAATATATTAACAATATCGGGATTCCATAAAACCAAAATATGGTATATTTAATTTCATGTAATTAATATTTAACATAATTTTCATTTTATAAAAAATTTAAACTTTTGCGCATATAATCATGATGAATAATACTTAAGTGGGTGTTTACCTCTCAAATAAAATCATATTAATTGGTATGTTTAGTAATAATAAGATTGTTTTATCATATCATAAGAGACCCTAAAATTATATGCCCTTTTTGGCCTCTCATGTTTAATTTATGTGCTAAATCTAGTTGATATGGTTTCCTTACCATACCATGTAATCTTCACTAGTTATTATATGTAATTTACATATTATCTCTCATATATTAGACTTAATACTACAATTTCACAACCTCCCCTCTATTCGTACCCCTCACGGGACGACCATGAAGATTTGGATGGCCCTTAAATCTCATATCCAATAGGGAACATGTAATAAATTAGAATAGAAATTATATAATGATTATAAAATACAGGTATTACTCTTAATTTATAAATTTTATGTATAAGATATAAGATATTATAACTAACTCAATGAAATGAACAATAGATAAACCATTATAATATATAGAGGTAATGTTATAAAGTGAAAAAATAAAAAACAATAATTCCAAACAATGAACATGAACTCTAACATCACTTGAACAACTATATAATCTAGAAAATACCAACATGATCAAGAAAAATCTCTTTTGGATATGAAAAAAATCCTTTAAATATACAATTTTATAGTATAGGTACTCTTACTATGATCCACCAAGGTTCATCTCCAATAAATGAGAATTAATCATTCTAATTGCGAGTGAATAATTACCTAGAACCAACACATTACCGAGAAAAATACAATTATTACCCATCATACCCAAGGATATCTTTCCAAGTAACACATAAAAGTATTTAATTCTATTTAAAAATAATATACATTAAAATGGTACCCTATATCTATTTCCCTACTAATATTTCAATATCATTCCCTATGAAAAAATATGAGGTGATAAAATTTTGTTTATAAGTACTTCAACCCCTGGGGTAACCATATCATAACCATATAACTTTTTCATCATGCACACAATGTAAACATATCCCAATAACATTTCATAAATATATAACTACATCAAAACCCATTACAACCTTTGTATCTTGCATTTGGCCTAAAAACCATAAAATATGTAGGTTGATCTATTGAAATAATAGTCTCTATAGTCAAAATAAATTTACAGAATTTAACCTCATTCCATTATAGACCTCATATACATATATATAAAAACTAAAATTCATTGTATCCTAAATATAAATATATAGTATACCATAATAAATCACACCATAGTTATTCTTACCCATCATGTGATGTTTGGAGGAAGCTCAAGGAATAGGGATTAGTAAGCCATTAATTCTTTCACCAAAAATGATATTTTGTAAAACACATGGATACCAAAACATTTGGGCATTGGCTACCATTTAAATATAGGTGGTAGAGAATATGAAATAAACTAATTTAATAATTAGTAGATAAGAAATATATAGACAACTACATGGACTTAGACTCATTTATAACTGACGTCTCGCATGACATTTTGATACAACCAATAATGTATAAGAATATTGATTTCACATAAAGTCACAATCAACCAGATTCAAAATCCCTAACCATTTTCATTTGGAAATATTAATAATTACCTTTCATTCATTAACCTCAATACAAATCAATGTTTATTCATTCCTTTTTATAATAGGAAAATGATTTTATAATTCATATATCAATATCTATATTTCTATTCCATAGTATTATAACATGTATTCTATCCACCCCATGGATTCTATTTAATAAATCATTACCACCATCATCAAAACCGAATCCCAGTCATTCATTATTAATTTACCATTCCATAATCAATCTATCCTAAAACTCAAGATAAACATAATACTTGTAAGATGAAATTACAGTTCATGGGATAACTGTGGTAGGGATTCGGAAGTAATAGTAACCAAACATTTATAAAACAATCCACCAAAAAATGAAAATGAGAAATAACGCATCCCATCCCACACTATCCGATAATAATACAATCAAACACAGTTATATGATATACTAGAATGCCCAATTCCCAAAATGATCAATAAACCCCCATGTAAATGTCATACTAATGAATAAAACCAATGAATACCATATTTGAACATGTGACTTCAAATAATTACCAAATATAAAAAAATTAAAATGTTTTACAACAAAAAAGTCAAGGCATCAAACAACCGAAACATTAATATATAAACAATAATATTTATATTATAAAAACCTCATGGAATATCCAAGGGAATAACACCTAGTAATAAAAGACTATAACAAACATTGATGGTTTTATACCAAAAAAACGTATTTAATTTTCACTAAAAATATGTTTACATTATGATATTGAATTAACTGATTCATTATAGGTAGGTTTTATCAACAAAAATGCCATTTATATTATCTAATAAGGTGTATGAGTCTGTTGTACATATGATTAAAGTAACAATATCATATTAAAATATATATTGGGGAAAATGATAATTAATTTCACAATCCCCATTCATGATTTTCAATTATTTTACCATTTTTGTTCGTTAAAGTAAATTCATGTATGTAGTCCATGACATGATACAAAAATTATCACAAAAATATATTCCACACTGTATTGAAATTATCAAGATGTATCCAAAAAATATAAACCACATGTGATCAATAAAACATATTTAATTTTTAATTCATCTTTATTTTTTCATTATTATTTTCAATTAGTATATTTCCCCATTTACACAAGGAAGAAAAATAATGTTAATCCATAATATATAGAAATTGGGATGAAATGAATATCCTACCTCGATAAAAATATTTCTACCTTCTCTCATAAATAATGGAAGAATAAAAATATATATATAAATCACCACAAATATGTGGAACACATAGTCCATAAAGACATGCCACCGTAAATATGATATCAATAATTGATAAAAATCCTTATGACCCGAAGAAAACATTTAATCCATATAAATTAAGGAGACAACAATACAGATCAAATCCAATGGAGTGGATGAAAAATCACCTCATATTATTGATGAATTGGTCAATAGGATCCAAAGGATAATTCCATGAAAATGGGGTTCAAATTAATTAAAAATGATCCTCATGTCACATAATGTTTGAGGTGAATATATGAAATAAGATAATTTCACTAGGGGTACCGAATTTTTGATACCTAGATATAACATTCAATGACCGATCAAGAACCTTCACCACACTATACCAATTAGGTCATTCACCCAATTTATAGAGTACTGATAATGTTGATGTTAAAATGCTCTAGGAAAATTCCACCCTCTAGAATACACCTCACAACCCCCACCCCGAACCCACTATTTTATAAAACTCAGTCAAACCCCAATACGATGAACCTAAGAGAGAACCATGGTAAATCCAACATAAAATAAATCATTGTACTAAAATTGGTTGAGCTATGTTTTCTTACCAATGGATCAAGATAATGTATAGTTGAACACCATTAAATAGTGACCCTCACAATGAATATATGAAAGGCTCAACCTCTTATTTATATTGCTCAACCCAAATCTCAGTCCACAATAACCAATAAACCAACAAAGAAACAAAAATTGACATGAATTTGTCTAGGGGGATCCCATAATCCATGATTTAAGGAAATTCAGTAAAGGGTAACCACTTGAAATATTCATCATTAAATCAGAATAGTATTCCATATGACCATACTATAATCCCTCTCATATACCAAATATTTTATCCCAAACTATAATTATTTTCTACTTTAATCTCGCATAAAAATAAAAATACTTTAATATACATTAAAATGTATTGGAAAACATTAGACCATCAAGCCCCTAGTTTACATCCAACATTTCAACATGTTAGAAGATGGATATTTTTTCCTTAGTGACTTTTATCATTTGATTTTCCATGACAATATATTTTGCACTTACTTTCACCAAAACCTTGAAAATAATGGGATTATCAAATTTTTATTTTCACCATGAGAGAATGTAAAATAATATCTTTATAGAAATAAATATACATTATAGCTAACACATTTCAGAGATATGGTTTTAATTCACTTTTGAAATGATTTATTTTTCATTCAGGTTCATTGGTCAATTGAAAAGTAAACCATTAAATTATATTAAAGTTTTCATCATAGGTACGAATGGATTCATACTCCTTTTACATTAATAAATGAAATTATATCCCCATTTTATGAAAAAAAATAAGGGAAAATATTCATTGAAAAGTACATCACTAAACTCTTCATATTTCATGGACTTGATTTCGTTCATTATCCTCATTATTTTTATCAATGAACACCATTGTGTTTCCTAAAATTCATTATAATGAAGATAAAAACTTATTTTTTATGTATATTTTTTTGACTAAAAAATATTCTTTTTGTCATTTTAATATATTACTCAGTAATAAGTGTATTGGATCATCGAGATTGGGTTAGTTTTTGTTAAATCATGAAAGAATTAATATTTTTTTCTTCTATAATATGTTAGGGGATTAACATGGTATATGATATTGTTTATAGCTTGAGATAATATTTTTAAGATGCTTTCCACTCCTTCTAGGGCATTTTTTTGGATAAACACCACATTATCCATCAAACGAATTATTAAGTCAGTTAATACAAATTACATCTACTAACTAAAAAATTAATCTGATTATTATGCCAAAATAATAACGTTAATCAATCATATTATAATGTAATTAAATCCTATTTTTTCTAAAATATTATGAATTCATTTCAACATCTGACATGTTAGGTTAATCCTATATCGCTTTAGATTCATCATATGTATTTCTAGGTTCAATCCAACTATTAAATCCACACAAAGATAACATAATCTCTATTTTGATTTCAATTGATGAACCACATACCCATACGTCTAAAATATAGTTCCAATTTATTTTCAAAAAATTACACATATTCCTTGATACCAATTGAGGTGACTCAATCACAATACACATATTTTATATCATTTCAAAAATAAAAAAATTACATCCCACATAATCGAATAATATCATAACATAATGGTTTATTATATTTTGTTCTTAGTTATATGATTTTATTATTTAAAACAATTATTCAATATTTCCTAAAAATGTTCTTCTCATTTCATAAACTTTTAGAGACATCATATATAACACACCACATCATGACCATTGAAATGGAAACATTTCATAGTAGTGAGATCAGATTCTTAATAAGGGTATAGAAAATAGAAAACAATAACTGATTGGAAATAAGAATAATATTATAATGTGGTTGTGAGAACCTAATCTAGGTTCATGGAATTAATATAATATTAACATATTAAAAAATAAATATATATTATATTATTATTCATGGTGTAACTGTTTTTGAATAATGTGATACTTGATTCAAATAAGTCCAAATAAGGGTCAATTATAAATATACATGACAACAAAACATAATGACATAAAAATGTATCATTAAATTTAATTAATAACATTTCCAATGTTTTACCAATAATATATTCATCAAATAATAGACCAAGATAACAATTATTCTATAATATAATAATCTTTGGATAAAACCTTGTGTAACCATTTGGGATTAGGATAGAAAATCAGGTACATTGTTTTTCTCATGACATTACTCGTGTATCCTTTTTGTCTTAGGAAACTACCTATATACCCTTTTGGACATGGGATACTACCTTTTTACCTGGTTTCTCTCAGGATGCTACCCTTACACCCCTTTTTCTTTTAAGATACTATTCACATAACCATTAAATATTAAGAGACATAAAACATTACCCAGTACATTAGAGGTAAACAAACTAACCACCCATCACATAATGATAAACCATACAAATGTGTTTCACAAGAACATTAAAAAATTTATAATAAAATCATTTCTCAATTAACTAATGGGAATAAAATTTGTTTCATGAATATATCCATAGAAAATTTACATAATCCATCAATTAAAAGTAGGTTTGTGGTAATATTGGAGAATATCCCAAGAAAATCATAGTAAATATCAATTTTAGTTAAAAATATTGAAAAAACATAAATAAGAACTTTCTAAAAAATTTCTAAACAATAAAAAGAATTATAATTTTTCTTTGATATATTTTATATTAAAATAAAATAATATTTAAAAAATTATAATAGAGATAACATTGGAAAAATATAAAATCATGTAAATTAATTTTTTCCAATTAAATTAAGGAATAATTTATGAAATGGCGGTTCATATAGAATCATTAAAAAGAAAGTTTCATTTCTCACCATTGTGTATAAATTCAAATCAATGTAAAATGGCTCATTTGAAAACACTAAGAGGATTCCTTCCAAAACAATTTACAGTAATGTATGGAAAGTATAAAACTACAATAAAAAATTGTTACAAATATATTTATGTCCATTTTACAATACAATTAACGTGGATATAGTTTAAATTTATAAAAGATAAAAAAAATAATAGATAAAATCGACTCTACATGCGAATCTTCTCCCTCAGATTTATTAAAAAATAAAGACCGATAAAATGGGATTATTATTAATACTATAGAAATATATATATATATATATATAAGAAGGTAATAGATGTTAATTAATATATAAATAGAAGACAATTTCATAATATATGAGTTTATATATATATATATTTATGATTAGAATTTGAGATCCAAATGAAAGAACTCCTGATTTGGAAAATTGTGAATTAAAATATCATCAATGAAAAAGTGATATTAAATTAAATACCCCATAAAATCCAAGAGATGTAATTATTTTGTTTTATATACACTACAAAATTAAAAACGGGTATAGAATATAGAACACATTTCAATGAATCTAAATTGAGATAATAAACCCTTACCTTTACTACCTACTTCAATGAATACTCATAAACCTCATATAGTATACCAAAATCATAATAATTGACTTATGGGACTTATTAATATATATTAACATTCAAAAAATTTAGTTATTATCATCAATTTCAAATATATTTTGGGTTGTTCTATCTATTCATCATCTGATGTATGTAATTTCTAATGTGTATTTTCATTTTTGTAATGGAGGTATCAATATTCAATCTTTTAGTCCATGTTTTTTCAATAATAGATTTTTCAAAGAACTATAATAAAAAATTGACAATGAGATCGGTATTTTTATGTTCATTCACTTGATTCGTTGAGTATAGCTCTCCCTTATTAAATCAAAAGGATTAGGTTTCAGTGATTTGAAAAAACACAAGGTTGTATATTAATAATCTGTAAAATATTTGTATCACCACTATGTACTATTATGAAAAAATATTTTCATATTAACATCATATCTTCAAAATAATTATGTTTTAATAATCATCTATTATGGAAATTAATAACATCGTTAATTTCGGTGGTTAAATAAACCCAAAAAAGTACATATTATAATCAACAGATGAGTATGATTTTGTAGTGATATTTTTATAATATAATTATTACATGAAAATAATGATATAGTTAGTATTTTATTTATATTTGAAATCCTAATATGTAATAGGTATTAAAAGTCTCATAACAAAGAATCATTATAATTCATTACTTATGAAGAAGAAATAGTATCTTCTAATAGAATAAATAATAGTTTTATAGTGATAATGGATCTATCAGGTGTCCCGGAGACACCCAATACATAAAATTATTTATGAAAGAAAATATTGGTAGAAATTAAGTAGATAGACAAATTATTTTTGTAGTTTGAAAGGGGTATTCAAGGGACCCTTTTATAAGTGAGAAGTGTTGGCATTTTTTGTAACTAGTCATTCCTCAATAAGAAAAGAATTTCATTTTCAAGGAAATTTGTCTAATATAGAAAATAATAGAGTCTAGATATGTTTATTTTTACAAGTACATCATATATATAATTATATATAGGATTCTATGATTCATCAATTCATTATCCATTTATTCCCCAATTTAATTTTTACCATAGTGACTCAATTTTAACCTTGGTAACCTATTATTATTATTAGAAATAAAAATGATTCTACTATATAATTTTAATGTTGGGGTAAAAAATTTTGGATCTAGTTAATATAATTAAAATTACATTTATTATATTTTGATCAATTAAATGAAAAAATAAAATTTGTACATAATCGTTTTTAGAGAAAAATGGCACTTTATAGATTAAGTGTTATTAATCATATTTCAAGTAAATTAAATATTTAATAAGTGGTAAAGAATTTGTTTATCATTGATAAATTAAATAAGATAAAACATTTAATAGTGACCCATTTAATTTATTAACATCAAAATATGTGATAGTGAAAAAATAATTTAATGTAAAATATTATTCTTTCACATAAAATAATTTTTGTTATGTCCTTTTAAATATAAGTATTCATCATATAACCTTTTAATTTTATCAAACCAAAAAATTTTAAAATATATATTAAATTTAATAAATATATAAAAATATGATTTAATAATAATAATAATATGAAAAACATAAATAGTAAATATTTATAAATAAATATATTAACTAAATATTATAATATTACTTCATTATAAAATTTTATTTTTTTCAAATTTTTACTGGAAATTACTCATTATTAATATACATATTGGATACATGCACACCCAACCATCATATTTCCCAAGACCATTTTTCAAATGACTATATTTCCAACACTTATATATATTGAATAGTTTTTATTACAATATATTTCCTTATAGGAATCATTAATGTCATTATTATTATTTACTTTACTCTCAATAAAAATATCATACTTTAATTTATTTGCCTTATTTTTATAGTTTAACTATGGGTGATGATTTTAATAATAAACCATGAGGATACAAATATTATGTTATTTCTATCTTAATTATCTTATGGATTTATCCTTCATTTTCATTTATTAATAATTTTTCATGTTGTATGCTCAGAATATATTTATGATTACAATGTGTTGTGATATTTTATCCCATAAAAATGTTTCATGCTTAATGTTTTTGCAATAAATCATGTGAAGCAAGCTATTAAACATATTATTTCAAATGGAAATTCTTATAAAAACCATGATACGTTACATGAAATCATTTAATCTCACCATAATCAATGTTTCTAAAGAAGTGAAATCCCTTACTTGGTTCACTCAACAGTAACTGAACATTTTTGTCTGTCTGTCCTCAAGATCACCTTTATGGATACTAGAGGCTACCGACTAGCTGAGAGGGTCCACGGTGGAATAGTGGGGATACAATTACCTCATTTTCAAAGTGTATCACATTATTATGATCATATAAACCATTAGAAAAAAATAAGACTATTGAAAAACTAAAAAATAAATATTGATCATATAAATAACCAAGTAAAACCATCTTACAATGGAAAATTAAAATGATGATCATGGAATACAATTCAAAAGACAGAAGATATAATTCGATGTTATCAATATAAGAAACTCATATTGAAGGATGAAACTACAATATACACTCATATTCTATGTTTATAAGATTCCATACATGTCCATGGATGCACAATATCTCATCATCATTATCTATTCAACCAAGTGGTGGGTCATCATCTGAAACGCTCTCCTGTTGGGCCATACAATCAGAATCCTATATCTTCATCGCAGTCACTCCTTCCAGAAGTGAATTTGTGTTGTAGTTATGATCATCAATGTGAATCTTAGACTTCATGTCCACAATTTTTCTCTCTTATAGGACTCTTGAACCACCTATGTATAAATCATGTTATTTATATCATCAGAAACTACATATCCCTTCATGGGAATATCAGCAAGATCAACATCATGGTAATGTAGGTATTCAATCCACCTTCCTATCCTAATCTTAAGTTTATTATGTTTAAATATGTACATGATGTTTTTTTGGTCCATATACAACTCAAATCTCTCTACCATTATGTACAACTTTGATACCATAATGATCATGCAACAACAGCTAACTCGAGATCATGTGTCGAGGAGTTCCTCTTATGTGGCCTCAACTAAAGAGTCTCATATTCCATGAATCATTTCACCCCCATTATAAATGCATTTTCCCAATATCCAAGGAATCATAATAGAGTATATTGTTATTACATGTCTCTAGGTTAATTAGGTTCGGTACTAAATTTAGTCTCCCTTTTAGCTAAATTAAATATGTCTTGCAACCTTGAAACAAAATAAGCTTTGAACCCATGATATTAATTCCCCTAAAATGTTATTCTAACAACAGGAAGCCTAATATGAGGAACCTTAAAAAAGAATCTACTATTAAGAAACTGATTATATCAAATAAATTCATTATATTCTTCTATAAAACTACATCTATGGTATTCTCTAGATCTAATAACACTATTGAAATTGAGATAAGATGAACTAGTAAGTGAATCATAACCATCTCAATGTGTAACATTATGATCATATAATTTGAATGGTTCTATATAAATGTATTCCATATGATATCATGTTGTTTTGAATGGTTAGGTCAATTTTGATAATAAAACCAAATATCATTCATAAATATGAAAAGAAAAAATAAGGATATAGATGAAAAATCTGGTTCATCAGTGCAATAACGATTGTTGGTGAATTAATTAGACCAAAAAATATGACCAAATACTCATAGATTCTATATATACTATCGAGTTCAATATGTAATATGTATTATGCTCGAGCACCCTCCTGATGAAAACGTGATCTCATATCAGTATTCAAGTAGTCCCTATCTTCTTAGATATGGTTGAAGAGGTCAGAAATCTAAGTCAAAGGTTATCAATTCTTTACCATAAATAGAATAATTTTCAACAATCCATATACAAATTAATGTTTCCATCCATGTTATTAGTTAAAAGGATCCGAGAACCCCATCAAGAAGTATTGGGTTATATAAGGCCATTTATTTCCAACTCATCTAGCTATCTCTAGAGATCTTTTAAAATAGTAGTATACATTTTGTAAGAAGGAACTTACAGTGGGATTTTTATTTTCATTTTCTTAATAGAAGTATCTACCTCTCTTATAAGAGGTCGTACAAAAATGTGATTTGGTAAAACACTCATGAAATGATCAACCAATGGAAGGAAATCTTCCGAACGTGTACCATATTTATCAAAATATAAGAAAGAAACTCTATCTAGCATCATATCCATCACATAATGATCAGTCAAGATCAACTGGACTAGGTATCCCATGAAACCCTATGAATTAAAACTTTGACATATATTTATGAGAATGTTAACCAAGGGTGGTATAAATCATAGTAATCGTGAAGGAGAACCAACAAGTACATTATGATAATGATTTCCAACCCTGTCATATCGAGGATAAGGATGTTCCACATGAACTAATGACCACATATATCAAGGTGGAACTCCCTGCACTATCATATAATATATGTTCGTATCCCAAATAGAGTATAAATTGTCATCACAGTAGAAGAAAACTAAAAATCAAGCCAAACACTATGTACAGAAGGAACATATATAAAGGAATGAGAAGCACTGGTACTAATAAATAGAAACTAATGTAGAGGTTACCAGAATAGGACGGATCACTATAGAACAATAGGAAATATCATTTAATATCTGTATATATCTATCCTAATCTACAAACCATATATATATCATGACTACCCTATGTTGATCCACTCTGTTGTCATTAAAAATACGCCATATTTCTACCCCAGCCATAACCACCGCATTAAACTGACTGATCACCCATTGTCTAGGTCCTTACCATATGAGAAGATACAAACCACACTCTTGAATTTGGAATCATTGCAGACACTCTCTCATTGGCTGTTAGAGGAAAGGTAGTGCAAAAATATTTTTGATGGCCCATCCTACCACAAGATTATTAATCAACTATGATTATATCACACTACATCATCATGTGTCCCTATTTCTAACACTAATGATAAAGAATATAACTACCAGTACTAATACTTTGGATTGTATTTCCCTCTAGAGATTCTTGAGAGGTACTCTTCATTCCACTTAACAAAGATTCACTCGATGGTGAAGTATGTCTACCCTTCTCTTATGACTATCATCCCATATGTTATGTTAAATAATAAACACCAGTATTACTATTTTTTATGTGGTATTAAGAAAAAACATTCATCTATGATTTGGGGTCATACATTAGACCATCCTAAAATCACCCAGCTTTAGATTTCATGTCACTTAAAAGAATATGGTAATAACACTAGAGCTCTATGAAATGGGAAGAATATTCCATGTCTGAAAGGATTCCCTTCTCCATGTGAATAAACTATTGGAATTTATCTTCCCTCAATGTATTTCAATGAAAATATTCATATAATCTCATAGGAAAGGCCCTTAAATCCATATATTGATGTCTATCATTCTATTTAATGACATTTCACAATATCTGGGAGGAATCACTTGGAATATATGTTTTATGTTTCACTAACCTCATGGGAAAAATCATTATGTGCTCAAAACCTAGTTAAATTCCTTCTATTCATTAATCTAAATCTTATAGTCTTCCAACCCTCCAAAGCATGATGGGATGCTGCTGTTGGGACTCATGTGTTACCACTACCATAGTTAGGGTGGGATGGTGGGATCCCTAAAGGGGATTCCTATAGAAGAGGATCAAATCTCAAAACTAGGAATTGATACCCATATTATGTATACATGGAGGTGTTGTAAGAAATATTATAAGGGGTTCTACTAATGGCCCGGTTCCCAAAACCTCTGGAGCATGGTCTCCACTACCCACATAGTGCAAGACTTGAGGTTTTAATGGAGGAATGTCTCTAAAAATTTAAAATAGACACATGAATAAAAGATATATTAATTAATGGATCTCAAATATTTATGTAGGCTAGAAAAACTCCTTCCTCAACACAAGTCGCACCTCTCTCCATGATCCCAAATGAAGGATTTCATTACATACAGATGTCATAAATGCTAGATATACTACATACTTCCCACTACAATGATCTGTTAAGGGTGAAGTTATCTACTTTTGTTATGTGTTTAGGTAAAGAGGTATCACCCTTTATGATACATATTATATCCTCTATTTAATGATAACATTTTCATTTCATAATTTAATGTCATTAAAATTTTCATTTTTGAAATTAAAAATATTTTCAAATTGTAAAATTATATAGATTACCATTTAAAATTTATAAATTCCCATAAACATTATAATTTTAACTATGTAATCTATTTAAAAGCAACCATGATCATGTTAGATCCCATGTAAAAAACGTTCCATTATGCTTTGTGCTAGAATTCACTGCTTATTGTTTCAATGTCAATCTATATTGGGATAAACAATTAGTTAGATTTAAGAAATTTCAATGACCAGTTATGATTTTCTATCCCCTATAAGAAATTATAGTTGAATAATAGATATATCATTCATGAACATACAAAAAATATCATGTAGTCATGAAATTAATTCTTAAAGGCATGCCATCATGTATGACATCTCAGTTATATATAATTCTTAAAATAAGGCATGATCAATGCCTCCTTGTCTTATCTGGAGGAGGAAAAATATATTCCAACAGAAATGTATTTATGAGTTCTTTGGATCGGGTAATACAAAATATACAAAAGAGGGGGGTGAATTGTGTCTTTTACAAATTCTTCGCGATATAGTGTTCTGTCCTTAAACTTTAATCAGATATATTAATGCAGCGGGAATTAAAATAGCAGGGACACATGATGTATAGTGGTTTGGGGAACAGAAGGCCCCTACTATACTCCACCAATAGTCTACTCTACAATATTGGTGATTTTCACTATCTTGTCCTCTTATCAACAGAAAATTCCACAATTGAGTACATGCAGATGACACCTTTACAATCTAAGGAAAAATAGAGCCTTCTGGATGAATCGTAAAACCTATATAGCTTAGTATGATAAGCTGGTAACTAAAGTTAAAAATATGTATTTGTTCTTTGAAAATAATTTCTCATTTTTCTTCACAATTGCAACAGAATGAAATTGACAGTAGATGGATCGTCAGCTTCAGAAATAATGATCCTCAAATAAGAGTCGTTCTGAGTTGATCTGGTTATAGTAGATATAGAAAAATAATTCTCAACTTCAGTAGAAATATATGGAGAATAGATCCTTGATGTCGAATGAGTGAATCTTATGTCGTGTCTCTTTTTCTTCAATAAACAGTGTTTTGTCACTCTTCATAACAATAGATATGTAAGTCTTCATTATCTCAATTGTATCAACGTTGTCGTGCAGCAGATTTTATATATCATAAGATTATTTGTGCTCATGTTTTTTTACCTTGTACATTGTTTATATTGAATTTCAAAATATCACAAATATATCCAGCGCTTTCTCTGAAAATTCAGATCAACAAAAGTCACCTTCTGACTAGCGATTTTCAAAAAAAATCAAAATAATTGAGCAGTCGTAACTCCCCTGAAAATTCGGCATGAAAAGCTTCTTTTAAATTGTTCCTTTGAATTATAAATAAATGGATTTGGATCAGTCAAATATGGGCTTTAAAATCATCTTTTAATCCAACTTCAAATTAGACTAATAATTCACATGTAGACCATTGCATAATAATATTATCTGTAATTCTCCGACACCAAAAGTAAGGATGAAATGTATATCATTCATCTTTTGAACATAAGGTAGATCGCAAACGTAATGTTGATGATGCATCCTTCAAATGTAAGGTTGAATAAAAGTGTATGATAAATGATCCATACATTTATATGATTTCAAATGTAAGGTACATGATCCATACTTTTTGATGAAATGTAAGGTTTTATTTTTTATTTGAATATTTTTTATTTGGAATAATTGTTAATTAAATTTTAATCACTGTCATATAATTATTATTTCATAATTTCTACAATACATTGTAAAAGTGTTGTTTTTTACTTTTTAACATTAAAACCCACATTTCTATAAATAACCAAAATATTAACCAAAGATAATTTTCTTATGATTTGTCTAGAAATTAAATTCATATTATAAAAAAAATTAAAAAATTAAAAAAATTATATTTATTTTTTGTAGAAATTTAAGAAATCACTTTTTGAGGAAAACATATATTTTAATATTAAACACACATCACCAAAAATAATGTATTTATTTCTTAAGAATTATTAAATTTTTTTGAATATGAACCTAATATGAATTTCATAATATATTTAATCGTATTCAAAACCTTTAATTGAATGACTATTTTTAACCAGCTATGTCAAAATAATAGTCTTTTTAGTTTGTTTAAGATAGTTGTTTTGTGAAACATTAGGTCTCAAACACAGAGTTATTTTAAATCCATTGGGAGTAGCCTTCTCTCCTAATTCAATAAATTCCATCCTCTAAATTTAATACTGTTTATTTAAACACACAATTAAAATTTTAAAATATCGGTGGGAAATCACACATTGTAAAAAGGGTTAATAAAATGTCCTCTTAAAAAGATGAGAATTAAAAAGAAAAGGTCCCCAAAAAAACATTGAAATTTTAAGTGAATATAACTCTCATTTTAGGATGGGGGTGATAAATAATATGGTCATGATTAATTTTACCATCACAAACCTGTTAATTTATTACGGTTAAATGGCCATTCATAACATGGTAAGAAAATTAAATGAATAATGATACTTTTCTAAAACAATTCCCATATATTTTAGAAAATATGTTATAATATAGAGTAATAACATTCATACATATATTTAATTGATAGGTATTAATTCATCCACTAGTAAATTTCCATGAAAAACTCATTTTTTCTTCAAAATTAAACAAAATTCATAAATCATTTATTTATCTTAATCATATAGGGATCATAAAATGAACAAATCCTTTAAATTACATAATTTTTAAATAATGAAAACTATTTTATTCCAATTAAGAAATCATGTTGTGTAATGGTATGTTATACACCCTTTTAACCCTTTTGATGAGGGTTCAATCCTCACTGCCTTTGTAGATTCCATGGTCTAATGCCTGACCAATTGGTTTTCCTTTTTATAAAATAAAAATAATATAAAATAAATAGAAATAAACATAATATATTCAATGTTAATGAAATTATTACACCTCAATGGTTATATGAATAAACACATTATTATTTAAAACACATCCGAAGATCAACATAAACCATTTTATAATTGACTAACATTAAAAATCTTCTAAAAGATAAATATATAAAACTTTATAAATAAGATTATTATATTTAAAAAATTAAAATACCATTAATCTTTCAAAAAACATGATTTAAATCTTAATCTATAAATAAAAAACATTTTAATACCTTTTTTATGTATTCTCTTGAAACATGGTTAAAATATTAAATTTCATAAAATGCTGAAGAAAACAAAAATGATTCCTAATTCCACAAATAAAATACAGTTTTGAGGATATATTCCTTAATTCCAATAAGTCCTAAACTCTAAAAATTAAATGATAAACCACAAAATAACTATAAAATTTCTTGGTCACCAATAATATCCCACAATCATCTTTTTATTATTGTCTAAAAATGATCACCTGTTAAGGTTTATCCTCCCCAAATCATATGTATTATAAATTATAAAAATTACATAGAATCACTTGTTGTGTTATTGATATTATTCATCAATTACCTCTTAATCCAAAAAAAATGCACTATAGTAAAATCCTTATACATTACGTGTTTCTTATAATGAAAATATAAAATTTATTTTTAAAAAAACTATTTTATAAAAAAATCCTTATAATCATTTCACATCAGTTGTATCAATATCTTATCCTTAACCATATCCCATTTTATTTATTACGAAGTATATTCCTTTGATGCATGAGGAATTATGTTGTGTAGTACTCCATGATAATTGGGAAATTATTTATATCCATTATAATTATGATAATGTTGGCCTTTTTCTTCACAAAGAAATAAAAATCCCTTTCCTTTTAATCATATACCATGGTGTTTCTTTCTAAATTTATCACATGTTACAAAATCCCTCCTTCCCTTCAACTATTTATCCATATTTTCTCAGTAATTCACTTATCATCTCAATTAATTTTAAATACATAATACATAAATAATGATTTTTCTATCTTGAGATACTATGACCACATATAACGAGAATTTTTGGGATTATAGTTCCCTTGGAAATATTATATTAAACCCATTAATAAAATGATTATTGATACTCTTTAGATTATGTCAATTGATATAGTTTTGAATCCTTCTACGATGATCCACTTCTATATTAAATAATACAATATATTTGATCATAATGTTATGAAACACAATGTATAATCTCACATATAGTAACACACATAACATAAATTGAAAATTTTGGAATAAAATATCTCTAAATCATAATCATAGATTATTTTTGTATATTTACAAATTCTTTCATATGGATTCATTATCAAATCAATGATTTTATAAATCTAGTTCCAAGGGTTTCTACTAGACTTCCATTGATACAAACAATAAATACCACAACCTCGGTAGCCCAGAGTCAATGTTTACTTTATTAATTTTTTAAAATATATCAAGAATCGCATTCCAAAGGGACAAATAGTTTATTTGTGTTTTAAAACTAGATATATAATTTAATCATAAATTATAAATAAAAAATAAACAAAAATAAACCTAATAATACCATTAAAATACCTAATATTATCTAATATTAACCTTATATATCAGTCATCAAAACCATATTTGAATCCTAGAGAAAAAACTTAATAAAGGCATTATATAAAATTCTTGGTATGTTTATGTATATTGAGGAAGCTATCATAAATAAGTCCATATAAATTATGGTGATGTAAAATAAAAAAACACAATCCATTTAATCCATAACATGGGAATATTATGGTAGGAATATAAAAATTAAATAAAACTATATTCATAATTATATGATCTAGAAATAAAAAACATTTAAATTATAATAATCACGTAATTACATTAAATGTAATATCTAATCTGGTAATGAGGTAATTTCTAATGCATGACATTATTAACCTACTATCAAGGGTTTATCCAAGACACAATACAAAAATGTGTATGAAATTATCCAATACCCAAACAAGTTTGTCTCATTAGACCTACCAATATATCGGGGGGATATAGAGGGCCCTACCCATCACATTATATGTCCAATTAATAACTCATAAAAAATTGGTGAATAATAGTCAACATATTCATTATTATTGAATCTATCAAGTGATAAGATAAAAATTTTCCCAATCAATAAACACAATCATAAACCAACTAGTGAAATATAGTGATTGATATAAAAATCATACATCCCTAGTCAAACAGATCATAAACTATTTAGTAAAATATTGAATATGGTATCATAAGATATCAACATCATTAAACATATTATTAAAAAAACTATGATTTTATAGATTAAAATATAAAAAATTTGATCATTGAAAAATTCATAAAAAAATTTCCTTTTTAGATTTGAAAATCGCTTAATTTTAAAAAGTTGTGCAATTATAAAAGAAAATATTTTTATTGAAAATAACCATGTAAAAATTTAAATTAATATCTATATAATTATTGATTCATGATGATGGAAAATCCCACTCACTTCATATATTTTAATAAAAACATTCTTTCAAAATTATTGTTTAAAAGGTCTCAAAGAACACTGTTTAAAAAATGAAAAGGTATATATTTGAAAATATTTTTTAAAAAGTAAAACATGAGAAAACTTTAATTTAAAAAGATATTATGTAATAGTAAAAAATTTGAAACTAATTTTATAAATCATGGACATGGAATAAAAATATTGTTTTAAAAAAATTATTAAAAAATATAAATTTTGTAAAATAAATACTCATAAAAATATCATATCATTGAAGTGAGAATTACTAAAAGGATTCAATTATTTGTATTAGATATAAATCCAAAAAATATTTAAATTAAACATTATATAATCAATGGTAATTTCAAAAAAAAATATTTAATGACATAATCCATCCAGTACAAGTTTAATTCAATGAATATAAATTGAGTTAATAAATCCCTTCCCACTTTGAAATCAGTCAAATTATATACACAATGAAAATAATCATTATAAAATGAAACATTTCGTAAAATTAATATATTGGTATTCATGAAGTGTTATATCAAAATATAGATTATAAACCACAAATAAAATAAGTGGTGAATAAAACATATATCACACATTAGTAAAAGTGATATGAGAAACACATAACTCATTCTTCCCTTAGTTTTCATACTCCAACCACATGTTTAATGGATTAAATTATTTTAATAAATTATTATATAACAATATTAATATTTATAATTCATTATATTATCATTTTTCATATATTACCACATGTTCATTAGTAATATTTCATTATTTTCATTGATTTAGGTGCGTTCGTTACATGGTTTCATGTTCAGTTAACTTCTGTATAATTATGGATGCTCATGTAAAATCGAAATAAAACTACATAATTGAAATTAAATGATTTTCATACACAAATAGATTATTAAATAGTCCCATATATCAATTTTCGTTCATACATAAGATTGATTCATTTGATAAAATGCCAATAATAAATGTTTAGTTTAATTTTTTTCCCCACCATCAAGAAAAAATTTCAATTTATTTAATATTATGCCTATATATTACATTATTGACAATAAATAGTATTTAATATATGTGTTGAAATATTATTTAACCATAATAATAAATTTAGGACCCTCCTTTAAGGAGATAATGGAAAACTCTGGATCGTTTTCCTTAGATATGGATAATCGGCATAATTTGGACAATGGTTTCGTTTCGTTGAATAAAAGGATATATTAAATGGTATGGATATAAAATATTAAATTATCATTTTATTACTATATTATATAAATTACACTGGACTTATTATGAAATTATTGTTTAATAAGGTGAATATATGTTAGAAAAAGAAAAGAAATTAAGATAGGTTGTTTGACAAAGTTACATCTTTAATATCACCTCCTTGGGAGACCCGTTAAGGAACGTTTAATTGGTTTATGTATAGACCAATAGAATGAAAACAATGGGGAGTAAAAATTTTATGTTTCATAAGATAATTGAAATGATCCATGTATTTTATGGAAAAAGGTGTGGCGAGGAGTGGGTTTTATACTTGAGGAGGGGTGGTTTTAAGTGACTAAATAATTATTGTTTTATATTTAAAGCCAACCACAATTGGGTGGAATTAATTTCAAATAATTAGACCAAAAATTAATGTTTATATTGATGATTATTATCTATAAACACATCAATCTTATATTTAATTTCATATCAATCAGTTTTTAAATCATTTTCTTCTTCACTTTACCTTGTTAATTTATTTTACCTATATTACAGTAAATATATTTTTTTCCATATTAAATGTTTATTAATAAAAATAAAAATGACCTTATAACCTAATTGTTACCTCCAAATTATAAATATAGAACCCAGTTTAACTTATTCAAATTATCAAAGTGATAAAAATTAATTCTTACTTGGTGAAATGTATAACACATAAAAATAATTTTTTAAAAATTTTATAATTTATTTTTCCAATATACTAGGAATGTTTTAGAATGTATAAAAAATTATTTATTATATAATTCCATAACTAAATTTTTATCAACAATGTTTTATTATTAATTTCAAATAGTGATCATATATTTATAATTTCATGAGAGTTATGGTACTTTGAAAAAATGATATATTTAATTTTTACCCCAATAAATGATTATTTAAAAAATTCCCAAAAACTTTATCCATGTTATTTTGAAGTGATAATTCCATAAATTTGGTTTATATTATCTTATATATTTTATAAATTCATAAAAAAAATATATATATTTTCTTTCTCACAAAAATTAATAAAAACCACTTTTTGAGTAAAATATATATTTGAAGAAAAAACGAGTTTACCTCAAATTATGTATTAATTTACTAACCATAATTATCATTTTTTTAATATGAACATCATATTTATTCCATAATATAGTTAATATTATTTAAACCCTCTAATTTAATATCTATTTTTTAATGGTCATGTTAAAATAATTTTATTTGGAGTTTGTTTAATTTTGGTGTTTTCTACAACATAAGATATTAAATATAGTGTTCTTTTAAAATCATGGGATGTTGCAAACGGTTTATGGGAAGCCACATGGTGGGGAACACATCATTGGATGTTTGGAATCTCATTACTAGAGATCCAACAATGGTAAAATATTAGTTGTTTTGCTTAAATCTTGGGTGAGATTGAGATATGAAAATTTCCATCCAATATGTTTAATGATGTATATAAAGTGGTCCATAAATAATGGTTGTTTATATGATGTGTGAATAATTACAATACTCCTATGATGGGTAGATTCAAATTAGTAATGAGTGAATAAAACTCATTCTTGAAGCTTCATTTCATAATAGGATTTTATGTGATCTTATAAGGACCTAGCCATAAAATATTACATAATATTCAAATAAATGAATAATTCCCATTGAGGATCTTTTCATGTTTATAGTTTTATTTAATTAGGTCAGAACTATTACATTACATCCCAAAAGCTACAAAGTAGACACTTCTACTCAGTTCCCATACTTTTCACAAAATAACAATTCTTGAAAAAAATAGTCATGTCTACTTCCATGTTTTAGACAGTATGACTTTTCATTGATACCATCCTTGACCCTATTCAACTTTACTTCCTACAAAAAACATTTCAAAAACATGGTATGAGCATAAAACCCTCAATAAGGGATACACAAAGGAGGAAAACTGTTAGTTTTTTTAAAAACAACAAGTAAACCATGAATACTTTATGATAAGTAATTATTTTCAACATTATGAAGTTTTAAATACTCGTTACTAAACAAAAGATCATTTATTACCCTTTTGAAACCAACATATTACCATTAAACCCATATAAATAAAACATAACATATAAAGGTAACATGGGACATAAACATACTGAAATGGAATAATCATATGGTCGACTTCCACAAATATCACTAAATGGAATATCCATATGACTGACATCCATACCCAATCAATTGGAGGTTATAATGTAACCATCCATCCTAGTTTATTTCGGAACCACCCATCTTTTGTTTTATCATGTAACCACCCGTCAAATGTCCAACTACCATTATAAAATCATAAGACATACAAAAATATAAGGGAATGAAAACATTTCTACATTTCAATCACAATATATCACTTAAATATATTGAAATAACAAAGCCATTATCAAAAAAAATTCAATAAAGAAATACATAAAAGTGTATATGTTATTTATTTTCCTTTTAAAAAAATTACAGCTTGTTAAGGAAGCCAAAGATCAAATAATACCCGCGGTGACTGAAGGCTGTTGTCATCGCTTACGTTAAAAGAAACATTCTTTTTTGTTGTTTAGTAAAATGATTCATAGAAAAATATTCCCTCTGAATTAAATTAAAAGTAAAATGTGTTTATATATCTTATAAAAGAAATTTGTGTATTAAAACAAAATATTCATCAATGAAAAAATATTGAGACGAAGTCCCTTACCTCGTGTCTGAATTGAACCGTTTGTTCTTTAATCTCGTGAATAATAAACTAAAGTTAATTTATACTTTCTTAAGATAATTTTTTTTCAAGTTTATCAACCCTTTCAAATAAATTATTATCATGTTATAACATTATCTAATCATTTATGTTAATAACAGTCATTTTGTCGATATTTGGTACTTGATTCAAAAATGAACTTCTTATAATTACAAGTTGTTCATGTTGTCAAATATCCATTATCTCTAGAATGATATTCATGATGTTGATATCATATATATCTAGTATACGTATGTATTTACAATAGTACATAACATTCAGAGATAAGAAATGAAATGCACGGTTTATGGAAACGGTCAGCTGTACGTACGCATGAACGCTACTATCATTTCAATTTATTATTTTAATGGAATTAAAACAAAATAATATATCGGTATATTATAATTCTAGTATAATTTCATATATAATATTATTAACTTCTTCTTTTATGCGTACCATATATGGCCTTAACGAGTCATATAACTTTGAGGTGGCGGAAGTCCGCACTTCCTGAAATGAAATTATCACGTTTACCCAAAATGGAAACCATAAAGGTATGCTATAAATGGGAAACACAGAAGCATAAATAAAATATAAACATAATATATATCATATACAAATAAATTTCCATCATAATGGCCACCATGAGAGGTGGTCGGAGATATTTGAATAATCATTGTTTCGTGAGACAATAGTTCGTCGTCCATATAAACTGTATGTTCTTTACCAATTAGACGAAGGTGTGTGTAAGTGTAACTCTAATTATTAACATAAAAATAACCTCGTATATTGAGGATACTGGTTTTGTTATAAAATAATGTAATAAAAAGATTTTATGGGGTTGGAGTTGTTAAATAAAAAAATAAAACAAAATAATTAAAGAGAAACGGTTACCTTTAATTCGGGTAACTCCCCTTGGTGTGAACCAAAAGGACTTCATAAAGTGCCTTACGCTAAAGGTAATACTTCAAGGTAAAAGAGAAGGGTATTGAGAGCTTATTTTGCCATTTTTTTAGGAATCAAATGGATTTTGAAGTGTAAGGAATGGGTTAGAGGAGAGGGCTTTTATAAGGGGAGAGGGGCTCTTTAGAAATGTGTGAAAAATTTATTTTATTATATAATTATTTTCATTTTCTAAAGGTTAAAATCTTATAAAAGTTGAGGATAATATGACTAATGATTGAAATAAAATCATCCAATAATAATTGGACAGGTTTTTTATATTATTTTAATCATTATAATCTTATTTATTTAGATCATTTATTAATGAGATAAACACCGCATCATTATTGTGTCATAAATAATTTTATTTATTTGATGTTTAAAAATTATAAAAAAATACAATGATGTAGGAAATATTTTTATATTTCTATATAATATTTATAGTAGAAAATATAAATTATACAACACTTTGTAGAAATAAATTTATTAAAAGATATTTGTTTATGTCATGTTTGTCTTTACTTTATGTTAATTAAAATAAAGTGTCATTATCACTCTTAAGTGACTCCATGGGGTCACAAAATAGACCCAAGGATTCCCATGGTCGTCCATGACTCATAAAATAAGGTTAGGATATGTGTTAAGGTAATATTTTATTATTATCAAATACTTTTCACCATGAATTGCCCAATTTACATATAATCGAGGAAAATAAAAGTCCAAAGTTACTATTCACAAAACATATTTTCATCTTATTGAACCAAATTTTACTTAATAATAAAAACCATGTAAGTTGTATTTTTTAAATTCAATTCATATAAGTGGTAAAATTTCATTTAAATGAAAAAGTCAGCTTGTTAACTACTACTCAGTGTTTTCACTATTCAGCAAAAATTTATGTTTTTCAGAAAAATGCCAAAAAATCAGCCTAAGCTATATTTGATATTCCGAATTCAAAAGTAGTTTTTATTTTACCAAATTCAAAACATATAAGTTGGATTATTTAATTTAAAATTAGTTTTTTTTGTCAAAACAAAAGTCGTGTTTTTAAGAAATATTAACTATCAAAAGATTGAAACTTGTTTATATCAAATTTCCAAGTGAAATTAATTCTAATAACCAACATTGGATTAAATGGTGAGAATATAATCCCTTTAAACATTAAAACCAATTAAAATGATAACATAACATTATGAATAAATTATATTCAAAGGAATTTTTGAATTAAAATATAGTATTTTCCACTATACATTAAAAAATGTATTTTATCAGAAAAATACCTAAAATTTACCCAAAGAAAATTTTGAAATCCCAGTTCTAAATAAGAATTTTATTTGGTCAAATATAACATATAAAATTGACCAAATCTATAATTAAAGAGGTTTCTCAATCATAATGTGGTAAATCAACATTTTAATGTAAATTTTGCTTAAAATTACATTCATTCACATTTTAAGCCTCTAACTTTTATTAGAGAAATGTAAAAACATTTAAAAAACATGTATAATCATATTTTATTTAGTTCTGTTCATTCCCATCAGTACAATTTCTAGGAATTAACTACCATTTAAAATAATAATATTGTATTTTTATTGTGCAACATAAGATTTCAAAGAAACCTTTTGTTGCGTATCGGGTATTCCATCAAACATAGCAACCCCTTTAAGGTAAAATTAAATTTTAATACAAAAATATTAATGAATATTAAAATTTCATATTTATTTATTTACTTAGGATGTTACATCCTTCCCCCCCCCCCCCCCCATTTTGTAAATTTCATCCTCACAATTTTATTCTCTTATCAAATAAATGGGGGTATTTATCCCTCATAGCATTTATAGATTCCCATGTTGCCTATTGAACCATATATGTTTTCCCCAAAAACATTACCAAGTGAATTATCTTATTCCACAACACTTTCTCTCTACAGTCATGAATCAGGACTGGTTGTTCCTCAAAAGAGAGATTCTCTTCCAACTGAACTACTTTTGTGATTAAAACATGATATGGATTTGTCATATACTTTCTCAACATTGAAACATGAATAAAATTGTGTACTTAGGAAAAACATGAAGGTAAAACCATTCTATATACAAATGATCCAACATTCTCTGGGATTTCATAGGGTCCAATTAACCTCAGACTCAACATTCCCTTCTTACCAAAACGCATCACACTTTTCCATGGTGAAACTTTGAGAAAGACATGATCACCTACCTCAAAAAAAGATCTGTCCTCCGATTACCCGCATAACTTTTCTTCCTGCTCTGATCTATTCTCATGTACTTCTAAATCAACTGAATTTTTTCTACCATCTCTTCAACCAATTATGGTCCCATTAACTTTCTTTCACCTACTTTATCCCAAAAATCTGGAGTTCAACAGCGATTTCCATATAATTCTTTAAATGGATCCATTTGTATACTAGAATGAAAAATGTTTTTATAAGAAAATTCAACCAAAGAGAGATGTTGGTCCCAACATCCCTGTTAATCCATTATGAAAGCATGTTTCATATCATCCAAGGTATGATTTTTTTTTCTGAATTCCCATCTGATTGTGGATGAAAATTTGTACTAAGATTTAAATCAATGCGCAATGACTTTTGAAGGACTTTCCAAAGTTCATAAATAATTCTAAGATCACGATCAGATACAATATAGAGGGGAACACCATGTAACTCGAATACCACTTTAACATACAACAAAGAATGTTGATCTAGAGACAAAAGTATCTAGAATATGAAGGAAATAAGTATATTTATTCAATCGATCAACAATAAACCAGATTGCATTGTTACCTCAAGATGTCTTTGGTAATCCCACAAAAAAGTCCATAGATATATTTTCCCATTTCCATTATGGTACCAGTAAATACTGAAGCATCCCTTTCAGCAACTGCCACTCTGCTTTAACTTACTGACAGGTCATACACTTCATAGTAAAATCTGTAATATCTCTTTTTATTCCATCCCACCAGTAATACTCTTGAAGATATCTTTTCATCATTGTTCTGCCAGGATGAACTTTAAACGGGGAACTATAAGCTTCCCATAACAACTCATTCTTCAACTATGAATCACAAGGCACACATAATCTCTTCCCAAACCACAAATCACAATCATTATCAAAGTTAAATTCAGGAAATTTACCCTTCTGAACCAACTCTACCTTTTTCATGTAACTCACGACCTTCCTTCTATGCTTGCTTAATTCTGTCTGATGGACATGATCTCACTGACACCTGAAACAGAATATAATAATTTCCTACACCAACAACTTCTATGCCAAATTTCATAAAATCAAAAACCAAAGGATCTCTTTCCAAATGTAGCATGGTTAATGAAGCATTACTTTTTCGACTCAAAGCATTAGCCACTTTATTTTCTTTTCCCAGATGGTAAAATATCGTGCAATAATAATCCGTGATTAATTCCAGCTATCTCCTCTATCACGTGTTAAAATCATTTTGAGTGAATATATACTTCAAACAGTTTTGGTCAGTATAGATTTAAAATTTTACTACATACAAAGGTTGAATACAAATATTTAAAGAAAAAACAATAGTAGCTAATTCCAAATCATGTTTAGCATAATTTAACTCGTGAGGTTTCAACTGATATGAAGCATAAGTAATTACCTGATCATTTTTTATATAAACACATCCATGTACTTTTAACGAATAATCACTATAAATAACAAACTCACCATTTCTAAAAGGCAGTGCCAAAAATGGATCATTCAACAATCTTCTATTCAATTCATAATAACAATCATCAGGTTATTTTTTCCAAATGAATTTAACACCTTTTCGAGTTAACATAGTCATTAGACTAGATAACCATGAAAAATTCTCAACAAAAATCTGGTAATAACCTGAAAACCCAAGAAAACTACAGATCTCAGTTAAATTTGTCAGTCTTGACCGTTCTTCAATAATATTTGTTTTAGTAGGATCAACATTTATACCATTTTCTTAAACAATGAGACCCATGAAAGAAATTTTTTGTAACCAAAATTCACACTTACTGAATTTTCTATATAGTTTATTTTCTTTTAAGGTTTTCAAGACAACCCCTAAATAAATTTCATGTTCCTCTTTCCTTTTAGAATAAACCAAATTATCATTAATGAACCTAACCACAAACTTATCCAAGAACTCATAGAAAAATATATTCATAAGACCCATCAATACAGAAGGTTCATTGGTTAAACCAAAAGGCATAACTAAAAATTCCTAATGGCCATATATAGTACAAAACGCGGTCTTTGGAATGTTTTCTTCCTTTACTTTCAATTGATGGTACCTCGACCTCAATTCAATAATCAAAAAATACTAAGCTCTCTGGAGATGATAAAAAAAATCATCGATATGAGGTAAATGATACGTGTTCTTAACAGTGATGTTATTTAATGCTCTATAATCAATTCATATTCTCATTTAACCATCTTTCTTTATAACAAACAAGATAGGATAACCCCATGGTGATGTTCTATATTTAATGAAAACTTTTTCTAATAACTCCTATAATTGCTTCTTTTACTCTATAATTTCAATTTGATCTATTAGATAATGGGGTTCTAAAATTGGCTTAGCATCAGGAACTCATTCAACAATAAATTCAACTTTTTGATCTGGTATAATACAAGGAAACACATCAGGAAAACATCAAGATACTCATTTACCAATGGAAAATCATTAATCTGAATAGTACAGTTTTTTTTGACAATATGTACAAGGTAACATTCATTTCCATCTTTTACTACTTTCTCACCTTCCTAATATTTTATCAAAAGTAAAGGTTCATTCTTGTACACAAACTGAAAATCATTCTAAAAAGAAACATTTTTAGCTCTGCAGTTAATATTAGCATGATAAACAGATAGCCAATTCATTCCCAAAATAACATCAAACTCTACTAGAGGTAAAACAATAAGGTTTGTAGGTATATTATTTCCACACACAAGGATAGGTAGGTTATTTTTTTTGTCTAAATATTTCCTCAAAGTGTTTTTACCAGAAGTTTAGAATTCATATCATGATATGGAATTCCCAATTTACTAGAAATCTTCTCAAAAATGAGAGAATGTTTAGACCCTGAGTCAAACAATATGTTGTCATAATCTAAACAAAGAAATAGTTTTCCTGATATTACTTTATTTGATGTCCAATCATCTGCTGAAGAAGTTGCAAAGGATTTCACCACCCTTTTATACTTGTATTATGGCTACATTCCCTCAGTTGAGTTCTTTGTTGGACAACCATTTGAATAATGAAACATTTCATTTCACCTAAAACATCTTTCTGCTAGCTTTTCATTTCATGCATGATCATCTTTCTTACAGTTAGGAGCAATATGACCAGACTTACCACCCTAGAAGCACTTTCTAGACATTGATAAACATTATCCTTGATAATTGTTTCCACACTTCTCATAAAATGGATATTTATTTTTCTTACCTCCTGGATTCTTTGATGAATTATTTCCCTTTACCTACCAACTGGACCTTTTATTTTGTTGTTTGTCAAAGAACACTTGATCATCGACAACTCCATTCCCACCTTCTTCGCACATTAAACATGTTTTTTATAAATTTTAATCTCACAAGAGGCTAATGCTCTTAGATATCGTGGCATCAATCCAGAGTAAATTTCATTAATCATACTATCAAGATCTTGGATGAAATTTGGATCATACCTTGCTAGTCGAGTGAACTTTCATTCGTAAGCATCCACTATGTCATCCTCCAACCTCAATACCAATAATTTGTTTTCCTTCCTAAGTCGAACCACCATAGGAAAATATTTCTCAATGAACAAACCATTGGATTCATCCCAATCAAGAGCATAAATCTCCTCACTATCCTTGATATTTTTCACCATTAACCACCACTAATCAGCTTCAATTTCAAAATGGTAAACAGTGAGACTAACCTTACATCAAAAATTTTCTCCATTGCTTTAATCAACCCTTCAGCTAGCATAGGGTCATATGATCCTTTGAATGATGGGGGATGTTGTCTCATGAAATTCTCCACTACTGACATGTTCTTGGGTTGATCTAATAGATCACATTCATTGATACCACCACCATTTAAAGACTGAGTCAATTGTTACATCACTACAACAAATTGTTCAGTTTGGATTTTGACCATCTCAGGTTTCTGATTTGGATATTTTTCTTCCTCTTGATGTTGTCCCAACACAGCTACCATGTTTCCTCTGTGTAAAACCATTCTGAACACAAAAATATATTAGGCTAAGTAGCATGGTAATCATTAAATGCTATATCACTTCAAGATTATCATAAATTTATTTATGTATATTAATTTAACAATACCCAAACTCCTAATGTTATCCAAACCGACCTCTGATACCAACTATAAGGACTCAACCTTTAAACTTTGCATAATCCTGATTTAAATGAATAATTCACATAGAGGATCTTTTTAGGTTTAGATTTTTATAGAATTAGGTTATAACTGTTATATTACATCCTAAAGTTTACAAAGTAGACACTTCTACGCAGTTCCCATATTTTTCACAAAATAAAAATTTTGGAAAAAAAAGTCATATATAGTTCCAGGTTTTAGATAGCATGAATATTCCTTGATCCAATACTTAACCCAATTCCACTTTATGTCCTATTAATAAAAATTCAAAAACATAGGATGAGCATAAAAATCCCAATAAGGGATACTCAAAGAAAGAAAACAGTTAGTTGTTTTAAAACGACAAGTAAACCATGAATACTTTATCATAAGTAATACTTTTCGCCTTTATAAAGTAGTAAATACTCTTCACTGAATAAAAGATCTTTTCATACATTTTTATAACAAAAATATTAACATAAAATCCATTTAAATATCTCATAACATATAAAGTTATCTTGAGACATAAAAATATTTAAATGGAATAACCATACGGTCGACTTCCACACATATCACAAAACAGAATAGCCATACGGATGACTTCCATACACAATGAATTGGAGGTTATAACATTACCACCCATCCTGGTTTATCATGGAACCACCCATAATTTGAGTTATTAGATGACCACCCATCAAATTTCCATGCACCATTATAAAATCATAACACATAAAACAAATATAAAGGAATGAAAACATTTCCACATTTCAATCACAATAAATCACTTAAATATATTTTCATAACAAATCCATTATCAAAAACATTTTCAATACCAAAATACATAAAAGATAATATGGTATTTATTTTCCTTTTAAAAAAAATTCGGCTAGTTAAGGAAGCCAAAGATAAAATAATACTAATGGCGGTTGATGGTTGGTGTCACCGCTTACGTTAAAACAAACATTCTTTTTTGTCGTTTAGTAAAATTATTCACAGAAAAATATCCCCATTGAATGAAATGAAAATTAAAAGGTTCATTTACAGCGTATAAAATAAATTCTTGTATTAAAACAATGTATGCCTCAATTAAAAGAAATTGTGACAATGTCCCTTACCTCATGTCTGACTTGACACGTTCATTCTTTAATCTCCTGAATAATAAAATAAAGTTAATTTCTACTTGCTTCAGAAACTTTTATTAAAATTATATCATTCCTTTTAGATCACTTATTACCATGTTATAACATTATTTAATCATTTAAGTTAATAACGTTCATATTGTCGATATTTGGTACTTGAGTCAAAAATGTACTTCTTAAAATTAAAAGTTGTTCAGGTGGTCAAATATCCACTATCTCTAGAATGATATTCATGATGTAGATATCATATATATCATATATATCATATATATCAAGTTTATGAATTTATTGATAATATTACATAACATTTAGAGATAACAAAATTAAATGCACTATTCATGGATATGGTAAGTCGTATATACGCATGAATGCTACTTTCATTTATATTTCTTTTTTTAATGGAATTAAAACATAATGATACATACGTATATTATAATTCTAGTATAATATCATATATATAATATTATTAAATCCATATTTTATATATCCCACATATCTCATTAATGAGACATATCACATTGAGGGGCAGTAGTCCGCACTTCCCCAAATTAAATTATCGTGTTTACCCATAATGGAGGCCAAAAAGGTATGATATAAACGGAAAATACAGAATCATAAAGAAAAAAATAAACATAATATAAATCATATATAAATAAATTTACATCATAATGGACACCATTATAGGTGGTTGTAGATATTTGACCAATCATTATTTCGTGAGGTAATAGTTCGACATCCACAGAAACTGTATGTTCTTTACCCATTAAGAAGAGGTGTGGGTAAGTTTAGATAGAATACTTATAATAAAAAACCAATTATATTTATGATACTTCTATTTTTATAAAATAAAGTTATAAAAAGAGTTTATTGGGTGGGGTAAGTAAATTAACACAAAATAAAACAAAATAAAACAAAAGAATTTAAGAGAAACTATTATCTTTAATTCAGGTAACTCTCTTTGGTTTGAACCAAAAGGACTTCTTGAAATGTCTTCTGCCTAAGGTAAGGCTTATAATTTGAAGAGAGGGATCTTTAGAGATTATTTGGGTAGGTTTTGGACAAGCCAAGTGGATTGTAATATGTGAGGAATGGGTTAGAGGTGATGGATTTTTATAAGGGGGAGGGGCTCTTTAGGAATGTGTGAAATTATTATTTTATTATATAATGATTTTCAGTTTCATAAGGTCAAAAACTTATTAAATTCAATGATAAAATTACTCATGATTGAAATAAAGTTATCCAATATGAATTGTACAGGTTTTGGATATTATTTTATTCTTTATAATCTTATTTATTTAGATCATTTATTAATGTGGTAAACACTACATCATTATTGTGTCATAAATAATATTATTCATTTGATGTATAAAAATTATAAAACAAATACCATGATGTAGTAAATCATTCTATATTTACAAATAATATTTATAGTTTAGAATATAACTTAAATAACCCTATGTAAAATTTAATTTACTAAAAGATATTTGTTTTTGTCATTTATGTCTTTACTTTAAGTTAATTAAAATAAAGTGCCATTATCACTCTTAAGTGGCTCTATGGAGTCCCCAAATATACCCATGGATGACCATGTTCCTCCATGACTCATAAAAAAAATTTAGGACAAGTTTTAATGTAATTTGGTATTATTATGATATGCTTTTTACCTTGAATTACCTGATTTACGTTTAACCATGGTAAATAAAAGTAAAAGTTACTATTCACCAAAAAAAATATTTTCATCTTATTGAACCACATTATACTTACTAAAAACAACCATTTATATTGGATTTTCTAAATTCAATTCACAGAAGTGGTAAAACTTCATTTAAATGAAAAAGTTTTCTTTTTAACTACTACTCAGTGTTTTCACTATTCATCAAAAATTGATGTTTTTTAGAAAAATACAAAAAAATCAGCCTAAGATATATTTGATCTTAAGAATAAAAAAATTATGTCTATTTTACCAAATTCATAACACATAAGTTGGATTAATTATTTTAAAATTAATTCCCATTGTCAAAACAAAAGCCGTGTTTTTAAGAAATATTAACTATCAAAAGATTGACACTTTTTTATGTCCAATTTCAATGTGAAATTAATTACAATTATAGTAATTGGACTAAATAGTAAAAATATAATCTTATTAAAATTTAAAACCAATTAAAAAATAATCTAAGCATATAAATAAATTAGATTAAAATGTAGTTTCGAATTAAAATACTGTATTTTCCACTATTCATTAAAAAATTTATTATATCAGAAAAATATCAAAAATTTACCCAAAGTAAATTTTGATATCTCAATTCTAAAGAATAGTTTTATTTGTTCAAATAGAACATATTAATGTTTCCAAAACTATATTTAAATAGGTTTCACCGTCAAAGAGTGGTAAATCAACCTTTTAAAGTAAATTATGCTTAAAATTAGATTCATTCACATTTTAAGCCTCTAACTTTTATTTGATAAATGTAAAAACATTTAACATAAATGTATAATCATATAATAGATACTTATTTTCATTAAAATCAATAAAAGGTCTAGGCATTAACTACTATTTAAAATAATACTATTATATTGTTAGTGTGCAACGCAAGATTTCAAAGAAACCCGTTATTGCGTATTGGGTACGCCATTGAAAATAGAAACCCATTTATGGTAAAATTAATATTTAATTAAAAAATATTAATTAATATGAAAAAGTAATATTTCTTTATTTACCTGGGAAGTTACAGATATACTACCTTCATTCATACAAGATTTGAATTTAGGAAGTGGTGTTGGTCAGAGTCGACGAATTCGTGTTGGGCTCATGATTTTTTGTGATCATAGGGTGTGTAAAATCAGTGCTGTGACAATTCATGATGTAGGATAATGATTAATGGTGAAATTATCTAGTTATCCAGTAAAAGAATTACATTGTGTGTTGGATTGGTACTTTGATCTGGGAGTCCTTATTATTTCATGGCTCCTCGAGGGGTAAGGAAATCCTGACTGCTTTGTTGTTGATGTAATGATGAGTAACACCATCCATCTTTTAAGAAATTCATAAATGGAGTTCTTAATGTACTTTTTTGTGGAATTATATTTATTGATATGGGAGTCATTTACATAGTTTCATTTGTGATGTAGTTTAGGTGGTCTAGTGATTTGACTAGAATTTTTAGAGAGTAATAGCTGGGGATATATGTTTTGTGTTAGAGTTCAAAATCAATATATCATTTAAAATTCATAGATAGAAATAAAGGAGTTCTAGGTGAATTGATTCTTATGGATGTTCTATGCATTTTATTGAAGTCTACATGATGATTCTTTAGGACTATAAATCATATGCTGGGGTCTTTTGTAATTCTTCAGGTTATTATTGGTTGTAAAATAATTATTGGATTTTATTTGTTATTTTAATGGGTTTTTATAAGATATAAAATGGTTTCAAATTTTAGTGTTTATTCATCCTTAAAAAGTATTTTGTTCTGTGGTTTATGGCATTCATAATGTCTCTGGTTCTCAGATTGTCATCTGGGAAGGGTTGGGTGGAGATAGAGGAAGAAATTCAAGAGCTTGTTTATATTAATTCCAAGAATAATGGTTATAAACAATAATTGTAGATGGAATATTGGTTAACTCTACTACATAAACATTTCAGAGTATTAACAATGGTTTCATACAATAAAAATACTAGTATAATATCTAGGTCATTCAAATTGTAGTAGCTTTCATAGCATGAACTCATATTCACACAATGAACAAAGACTACATTTATTTTAAATAATGTTTTATACGTATTTGGGGTACTTTTTTTTGTTTTATGCTATGATACATAATTAAGAGTGTTGAATCAATTGAATCTTGAATTCCTTCGACCATGTGACAAATAATAAATATTAGAGTGTTCTGTTAGTGATTATAAGCATGTCTCTCCCTCTGTTACCTTTTTTGGTTTCCATTATGTATACCCATCTTGGATTAATTTTATGATAGGGTTGGAATTAATTCCTCTGGTGTATAGTGAAATCAATTGGGGGTGATTGTGATTCCATGAGTTTTGGTGAGTGAATATACTAAGAGGATAATAACACGGCATTGGCTCCGTTTCAATTGAGGTAAGAGACATCACAATTTTATTTAGTATTTTTATTGAAGTTGTATGAGATTGGTGATTGAACTAATTCTAGTGCTTAGATATTATATTACATATAGTGACATGTTATTTACACGGTCCTTCCATGAGCTTTTGGTTGAGGTTTTAGTGATAAAAAATATTTCAATGATTTTCCCTTTCATTATCCATATTTTGTTTCTAATTAAATAATTAAATAAAAAATTTATAAATAATTATTATTGGTGAATAGAATGATAAAATACCCCAAGTAGTAGTATATGATTTATCTGGGCATGGATTGTCCTAGATTAGGTGATACATTGTGAGGCATTGGTTGTAACTTCTTTAGGCAGATATGTGGTGTCTTCAATATGAATTCAGTTTCTTATTTATTTAAGATTGTTTGTTTCAAGGTAGTTACTTTTGGGATTAGGTATAGAAAACAAGAAATATAAAGAAATGAAGGGATGATAAAAGATATTATTCCACCTCCCATGTTTGAGAGAATAAGTCTTTATCTCTTTATGATTTCTAGTTCACTTGATGACTAAGTCACCAATGCATGGGTTTGATTAATGTGTTTATGGGAGGCCTTAGGTGGGACATGGGGTGTTTGATGTTATTTTGGATAGCCAATGATCATTACCCTAGGTATGGACATGCATGTGTAGGAGGTTTAGGCCTGCTGATGATAGGTGGGATGATAGTAAGTCACATCCATGGTGAGAGAAACCCTTTTGAAGGTGGGTTCTAAATCAGTATGATTTATGAGTGGGATGGGTCCTCTAGGATATGATGATGAATTATAGAGAGAGGTTTACTCAAAATGTTGAACTATGATTCCACCCTTAATAGATGTTATATGGATCATGCTACATTACTTGTGAGTTTTTTTAATCAGAAAATTGAGATCCCAAGGAAGTTATTGAAATGAATTTTACCCCACCACTATAGGCCATGGTCGAGGTGAGCTAGTGGTACTTATTTTCATAATGGGACAATCATGATATATGTGATCACCGAGATGGAAAGGGGATAATTAATGATCTTAATTAAAAATTCTTGGATTTTGAAACAACCTTTTCCTCTAGAAATTGATAATAAAATTTATTAGAAAACAAAATACAATAACCCCGAAATGAACATATATATTTATAAGGATCAATACTGAAAAAGGGTTGGTAGTCTATGAAACAGTTTAAAAATGATCCAATACCACAAAATAAAAAAAATCCTTCGGTGCTTTATAACAAGAATGGAATATCTATCACATGCATAAAACAATTCCTTTGATTGTGCATGTTCATCTCAAATATATAATATGACGCTATAATTTTTTTAGGAATAAAATGTATTATCTCTAATATTCTTGAATAAGATGTAACTATGTAGGTTGAATAATACTCACACATTTATTCATGGATGTCCTTCTTCATCCTATTTGAATACAAGAAAAATAGTGATCAAGAAAATTTATTTCAAAAAATTTATCTCAACCTATACTTTTGAGACCCTATATCTAGTCTCCTCAGTCTAATATCCTCTATCAATTATCCCACATTTGGTATATTTTGTATGATATCATGATCATCAGATTTCTTCTTTTCCTTTTTCATATTATTAAAAATTTAGGTATCTCTATTAGATACAACTCTATTCATTTATACTACTTATAATGATTTGACTAGAAAATAATTCTTATTCATTGGTCATCACCATAATTCGTATGGTATACTTATAGTAGTAGTAATTATATCCCCACACCTACTACCCTTTATATGAGCATTATTTCTCTTAAAATAACGGGAGGATCATGAAAATAAAATTCAAAGTTAACTGAAAACATTTCAATATCCATCAATTTTATTTTATTTTACCACCTTTAAAAATAATTACAAAAAGGATTCAATGTATTTGTAATGACATTTCTCATAACTTGATGTCAAAATTCTTCAAACTTCTAAAAATCATTCCTTGAATCACAATATTTCCTCAGGGATTATTAATGTGTTGAACATCAATCCTCACATCAACACATTTTATGACTTTATAAATACATCGTAATGATCTACAACCCATTATACAATAACCACAATAAGAACACCTCCCTAGGATAACACTCCAATTTTTTTACTTTTTTAGAATCTATTTAATTGAATCATCTTATAAAACCTTGTCCTATGCATCATATGAGAAACTATTTGAGTCTTCTTTAGATATAAATTTCTTATACATCATACACAAAAACATCTCCCTCTATTAAAAAGTAATATTTTTCTTATATATGATATTTTTTAAAATGAAAATTTCTAATCATTAGGATACCTTTTATCATGAAATACTTATTTTTATAAACATTTCTCATTCATTAAAAAAACATCACCAATTCACATTAGGATTGTTGTATATGATTATCAGATAAAACATTAAATTTATCTTTATTTTATCATAACATCATCCAAATAATCCAAAATAATTCTATTGCTTGGAAAACTATAGTTCCAACTTGTTTTACTAACTTCTTACTTCAAAAAAATTATCATGGATCATGAATTACATTTAGTAATCTTGATGTCCATTATTGGAAAAAAAATAAAGCATCATATTCTTCAGTTTTTCTTGAAAATTCATTGTAATAAACTCTATTAGGATGCCTCAGTCGGTTTATATTATTCTAATGTAACTATGAGTACTAATTGAAAAACATTCTATTCTATAGTAAAATTTAATTCATTAAAAATATAATTGGGAAATTAAAAAAAATCTTGTTATTTTCTAATTTATAATAGAAGGAAACACCAATAAATCCATATTTTTGTTCCAGCACACTTCAACAGCTATAGGTATCAAAAATATCCCCCATTGAATTTTTTCTAACCAAGGAACATAAATTAGTGTCGCGCTTGAAAATCAAGTAAAATATTACTGTTTAATAATTATATTCCTATATGAGAAAACTCAGTATAGGAAAGAGGAATATTTTAACAATAATTCCTTGTTATCTATAATGTAGTGATGTAAAACGATTCCATATTTCATCCATTTTCACATCTTCATAATATAAATAAACTCTAATTGGTTTGAAATTGTTTCTGTATCCATTTTAATAAACAACTAAAATTCTTCACACAAGATGAATTCTCGATATAACTAATTTAAATACTCCCCCTAAATATATTCTATTTATCAATAGGTAAATCACATAATAGTAGATTGATTTATGTGACATATTTTTTCACCCATTGACAATGCTATTCAAATATAAGATGAAAGAGGGGATATAAATCGCACACATTGTCATTGAAGAGAGTGAGGTTGAACACCCATAATCATTTTCATCATTTTAAATATATATAATATCAATAGTTTATTAATGATATTGTCCCATTTTTATGTTATAGTAACAAACTAAAACTTTAGTTCTTTTATTTCCACATTTTTCATAATGAGGTTATATTTAATATCAAAGTTCTTATATCAAAAATATTTTATTGGATTCTTATTGAGACATATATAACTTTTATTATAATAACCCACGATAAGGGGGCTTTACATCAGCCAGATAATCTCACAATTATGTATACATCCATATTAAAGGTGTTGTGTCCTGAGTGGTTACAACATAATAAGCTTATGCAGTGTTAAGAGTCATAAAAAATGGGTTCTTTTTTTCCAATTTAGACATCATTATCTCAAAAAATAAAACACAACCAAAGGTTGATCTTCTATAATCCAAATAAAAATTGCAATGTAGATTTGTGTATCCATAAAAATAAATCATTCATTCCCTATCATATTTAACTATAAAATTTGTTGTGCCTTTAATATATATGAGAATTATTTTCTCATCCATAAGATGAGACAATTTTTTTACAATTTAATACATGGTATAATGTGTAACTATTTACATTATGTAAGGAGTTCAATATATATATATAATAAGATTATAACTAACATCTTAAAATATTTTTGATCCAACTCATTTACTTTCCCTTATTTTTAAAAACAAACTCTCTCTAAAATGGTTAAGGAAGGTAGATATGAATCTTCCTTGTTGATGTTATTTAGAAATTCCTTATCATAATTCATTTATGAATAGGATATGTCCTATTTACATCGAGATAATTTTAATCCATTAAATTATTTCATTTCTCATATAATAGAAATTTCAAATAGCTTCCATATATACTCAAAAAAAGAAATCACAAATTTCTTCATCATCCCTATGTATATGATATCATAAAACTAAATAATCCCAATTAAGGACACTTCTGAATTATATATTTTTTATATAGTATTATAAACAATTAATTTTTTAAAGTTAAACTTCATTAACAAAGAATATATCTTTTAATACCATGATCTTAGACATATTTTCAACCTATACATGGATTTCGTCAATTTAAAAATATATCTTTTATGACTTTTCATGGAAGAAGCCGCGTGGCTTCTTAGTATAAACTTCATCTTCATGTTCTTATATGATAAAATAATACATGGAATATATTTTGATGATATATTATATTAATTTTTTTGTAATATAATGTAAACATTGATGGTTTTAAGTTATAATTATTTAGAAAATGTCTCAAAACAATTCTTGAATTCAACCTATGATTGTTCTTTACAAACTATTATTTCATAGATTCTTATTATTTCACCATTTTCATTCAATTTTCATAAACCCCATTTTGTTCAAATAAAATTCATATCCTCTTATTTGGGTGCATGTTCCCAAGTCTCATTCTTCTTATTAAGTCATAATTATTTATTCATGGAATAAGTCCATGATTGATTCTTCTATAATTCATGAATATTTATTACCCCATCCTATGAATATAATGTCAAATGTGAAACTATCCTCAAAGATCATTTATTTTGAACATGATACCCTTGATCTAAAATGATATTTTAAACCTCCACCATATTTCTTATCCTTTTATGACATTAAAAAAATTCCCCCATCACAATTAATTGATGAGTCAATATATTCAACCATATAAGCTTCAAAATCATCATATCATTAAGAAATATTATTCTGTTGTCACACTGCTACAATTTTATTTTTAGTTTTTTTAATCTACAGCAGATTGAGAAAACATTTAATGATATTTCTCTACCACTTTCACATCTTTAGTGTCAAAAATATTTCCACTTTCCTTGTTCAAACACATGTATCCAAACCCATTAAGAGAAAAACCATGGTAAATTCCATCAAATCATATTTGATCAAACATTCCATGATTCTATACATTGAGTTTGGTAATATATAGACTATTAAATATATTTATGTATTTCCAAAAATGGGTGTCTTTGTATTAAATCTCATACGGAGGTTTATCAATTTTATAGCTTTAGAAATAGTGATTATGAATGTGGAATTCTACAACAATATCTTATATCTATATAAATTGAGAGGTGTAATGGTAAAGTTTTATAGTTTTATCTATCCAAAATAATCAACAATTTTTTATATGAGTAACCCCATTTATTTGGTGATTAATTCCATGTTTTAACGATAATTTTTGAAATTCTTATTTTTGTAATCAACAACATTATTCGTTTTAATTTTCATTCTAAAACCCCATATTTTTTCTCATCACATCTATTGAAACACTAAAACATTTTGAGAGACTCTAATTTTCATTTAAAAAATACAACTCAAATGATTGCAATAAAAAATAATTTAGTTAAAGTATATATCCACATTTATTAATTTATTTTTCAATGGTACCACAAATTTCAAAATGTCGAATATCAAGGAGATTTTTTGAGTGTTTCGTAACAATATTTTTAATTGATATTGGAATAATTCTATTATTCCAGGTCGAAAAATGCCAATCACATCTTTTATCATGATAAGAGTTTCTGAAATATATCCTATATATTTAATATTATTCATATTTATCTAGCACATATAACCCAGAATTTAATTCTAAAAATTATTGTCCTTATATATACTATCATAGCATGAAACATGTGCCTATCCATCCAAAAAATTATTAACCTTGGTTTTTTCAGGTAAAAACAATCATATCCTTAACATTATAAACAAAATATCTATTTGTTTTGAACACCACATTGATTAATTTATCAAAAGATATAAAACACTAAAAACCATTTTTTTGATCCCATAAAAAAATATAGTTCTTATGGATTACAAATATTCTATTCAAATAATATTATATTCAACGCCTTTAATTATGAGTTTATCATCATTTTAAATCAACTTTAACATGAATTAACTCTTTTAAATTACTAAACAATCTCAAATAAATCATCAAATGTGAATAAAGCCCAGTATCCAAAATCAATGTACATTCTCATTTTGTGCCCTTGAGAGGAGCTTCAACAACTAAGGACATATCCATGTATTTTTATTCCTTCACATGTGGCTATTTATATTAATCATATAAAATTTTTTAGATGGTTTCATAAAATTAAATAATTTTAAAAGATGATTAAGATGAATGAATATATCAAAAAAAATTCATAGGATGAAATATATATTTAGTTTTCCAAATTAATATTTTTGTATCATTATTTGAGTATGATTACTTGATGGTTTCAGGCATAGCATAAACACTATATAGAGTGCATAAAACTCATAATTTTTTTTTAATTAACTATTAATACTATATTTACATGGAATTAAACATTGTGATCAATGTAAATGAATTAAATAATTTTTAACAATAGAATTTCACAACCCAAATATTGTATCATCGCATATGATTTATAATTAATTTAAAAAATTAATGAATTACTATTAAATTGATTTATTTATTTATTTATGGATCTCGCAAAAACTCAATGTATTGCCATAATTGTGTTGTTGGAATAAAGAAATAACTTAATATAGTGATGATCCACAACTGTTATAAGAACCTATAAACAACACTACAGTAATCTATTGGTGTTAGTGTGGTAGATCCATTCACTTGCATCATTCTCCATTGATCACCCAGATAATATCATCAATTAATGTTTCTCGTTGACCCCAATATACATTAGTTTTGTTTAATTGGTGTATTAATCTCCGTAATTAAGATATTTCATAGTGAGGGAACTCTCATAGGCATCAATGAAATTTTCCCTAATTTCCATTAAGTACAAAAAAATGAATAGGAAATAGTAATGAAATAATATATTTGGTTTTTTATGCCACTAGTGTCATAAAATAATAATTTCACATATAACCTTATTATTTTTATAATTCCTATGGAATATCATGTCTACTGTAATTATATTAATATTATTTATTTATAATTCCCAATCTTCCAAATTAAATTTAATATTATTTATAAAATAATGTTAAACATATATTATTTCTCGGAAAACTAATAAACTAAGTCTTCCATTCATTCACAATGTTTATCAGACCTTGACTAATGAATTTGTAATCATTACCTATATATCTTTTAATTATTCATAAATTAGTTAATAAATAGTGTATTCACTAAATAGAAGGATTGTTTTTAATAAACATTCTATTCAGTAAATATTCTCGTGAAAAAGGGTTATAAAATATATGAGATATTGAAAACATAGATAATTATTAATCCAAATGTTTGAATACTAATCATTCATCTTTTTAAACAATAAATATTTATATTATTTAGCTTATGTTTTGTATACACTTGGTGTGTGACCCTCTAGAAATTTTTCATAGTAGCATTAGGAAAATCATTTCAATTTTTATGGTTATCATTTTGAATCAAAATAAGGCACCCATGGAGAAAGAAGAGAATGTTTCTATGACTTAATACCACATGTGTATGTTTTTTATGTAATAAAAGGTATTTATCATGATATATATAATAAAACAATTTTCATGTTGGTTCCATAAAACTATGTCATCAATATATCTTTCTATGGATTTCTATAAATTGAATTTTCCTACAGAACATCGTGTCCATGGATTTATTTAGGATATATCATTTGCATCAATGTTCTTGGGATACCAACTTTAGTTAAAAAACTGAACTTAAAAATCATTTCCTGCATTTTTCATTAAGGATATATTAATCATGACACACCCAAAATATCATATTCATCATAAACATATATCATCCTGGTTTTCATCAATACCTAAAATTACATCTATATTATCATTAATTAATAAAAATATTAAATTATAAATACCAATACACTAATAAAAATATAAAAATATCCAATGGAAGATATAAATGTATATTTCCAATGTATGGTTCTTGTTTTAATAATTTTCTACATTGAAATTTAACAAGTGTGTACACCAGGATATGTTTCGTCATATTCATATTAGTTTCCACCTTTGATAGCCTAATGATTAGTTTCCAAAAAATAAATAAAATTCTATATAAAATATATATATTTAGGAATATTTTCCTGTCCCTCTAGACACCACATTATATTATGGAACTACTAAGACCTTTTAGTGAGACAACTACTGTTAGTACATTATCATAAACAATTTATTGCATAAGAAAAAAAATATTTGTTAAATATATTATTAATATTCAATAAATGATTAACTTTTATTATAATGTATAGAGAAGTTGGTTCAAGGGAACAGAATCTAAAAAACTCCCACATAATATAGATTAAACTTCCAGTAACCTTCAGTTTTCTGGCTCTCACATGACATTCATGCATTTGTTGAGATATTAATTTAGTCATTTTATCCACCATATTTTCTTCCATGGAAGATATTCTTACATTAACTTCACCCCTATGATAAAAATACATCAAGAGGTGATGGTTTTTTAGTACATTCTATGTCTTCTTATGTGACCTTGGATCCTTTTCAAGATCCACCACTATTTTATTGTCATTATATAATGTGATGTGGTTCTTATAGCTAAGTACCACATCAATAAACTAAATATAACTAAATTTCCATATTTATTATTTGGATACAAATGAATATGATATACACCCAAAATCTTCTATATAATTGGTTAAAACTATTTTCATTGAAATCATTCATCTTAATGCTCCTCCATTAATAAATACTACTTTCCTGAATACGAATATTTATCATTATGATAAGATTGAAAACGTACATCAGTATAACCCCCTGTCACTTGTTTCTCTTCTCCGTCATTAATCAGGGTCAAATCCTTAATTATTATTTGATACATAAATATAACCTTAACAGTAGACCAATGTGGTTCTCCTTGATCATCTAAATATAAGAAAATCATGCACAATCAATTAGAAACACCATGTATAATACATAACATGAAAACATGAATGATCATATCACTAAAGTTCATGGGATATTACTCATTCTCTATTTCTACAATTTTTAATAGGGATATAGTATATTTGAGATATTTATAGAATATAAAATTGAAACTAGTGGTCCCATGGACTATCACTGCTAAATAACATTAATTTCTAGTCAACTTATGTAATTTAACTGAATCTTAGCATCCTATTGGATATTTCATGAATGTTATTGATCCCTATAATATAGTACTATTTACCCATGTCCTTTAGGGGGAAACACTTGATTAACTAATCCTTATAAGACTACAAGAAATATATGATGATTCCAGTACGTAACATTTTATCAACATAAATAACTAGGATAATGAATTCATCCCCACTAAATACATTTGAATCATATGGATAAAATTCATTCTTAATGAATAAAAATCATTTATAGCTTCATTAAATTATTTGTTCCATGAACTAGGTGAACTATTCATCCATAAATAGATCTATACAGCTTTCATATAATTTTGGAATCTCTTATATTAAATAGAACTTTTTGAGTTATATAGACATCATCATAAAGTTTCCCATTATGAAATGTTGTTTTGACATCTATCTAACAAATTTTATAGTCATGTTAATCTATTATTAGAAGTATAATTCTAATGTATTTTTAATTAAGTAATGGAGAAAATGTTTTATCGTAGTAAATTCCTTGATAATTTTTAAACTAATTATACACAATCCATGCTTTATAGGAACTTACTCTACCTTTCATGTATAGTTTTTTCATGAATATCAATTTTCATTCATCAGGAATTACATTTACTGAAGGATCAAATAGAACCAAAATTGGATCTGAAAAATGGATTCCATTTCTAAAATCATGGAATCTTGTCATCATACAACTTCTAAGCTCCTTATATCCTTTTTACAGGACTGGCATTCATTATTGTCAACTAAATATTAATCACCATCCTATATGACTATAAAACCATATTTCTATAGTTCGCATACCACTATAGTTCACATACAAAATAACCATGTTTTATGTATAAATTCATACATGGGGACCTATAAAATATTTTCTTTTAAAAAATATTATTTATCTTGGGACTGATGGTCATTGAAACCAATCCTGAACCCACTATAATTCTTGATGATGTGCTCCCTCTCAAGGAATATGTACTTTCTGGTGATATTCACAATCTTTTCAGAAAGGTTTTATAGGTAGTGTTCCATTATCTCCATATGATACACAATAATGACACCCTCATTTCACTAGGGTGTTAGTTTTTTTTCAAAAGCAGGTCTTAACAAATTCTTTATAACCCCTAACATGTGTGTGTGATAAATCAAGATTATTTCTACTCAATAACTAAATATTAATTCATTTTTTCACTAGAGTTCATACTCAGTTTGGTGTGTCTACAGAAATTTGTAATGAATATCCCCAAAATGATAATGGAAGATCAGCATGAATCATCATTCACCAAACCATGTCTAGAAAGGTACAATTATTCCTTTCATTAACACCATTCCACTTGGGTGTGTTATATAGAGTGAGATGAGATATTTTCTCAAACTCCCATAAAAATTTAATAAACTATTTGTTATGATATTCATAACCACAGTCTAATGAAGGATTTTTTTTATCTTTTTCGATTTTGAATAGCTACATAATTTTTCAATCCCATAAATTTATCAAAGGAAAAAAACATATACCTCATCATGTAGAAAACACCATAACTACAGAAGTCATCAGTAAATTTCATCATATAAAAATACCAACTAATAGATTCAACCATAAATGGTCCACAAAAATTGAGTGTATACCAATCCTAGAATCTAAATGGACCTTTCACGTTATCAATCAAATAGTGGTTTTTTTAATTTATATTGAAAAAAAGCAGAACATCATTATATTTGTTTTAGTTCAAAAGAATCTAAATAATAATCATGATTGAGCTTAGTCAAAATCATGTCATTTAAATTATCATTATTGTGATTCAATAGATGTGTGTCATATAATTCATGAAAAAATTATTTGTTATCAATTGAAATAAAAATGTATGCTAATATATAAATACTATTATTTTAATGTTCCATAACTTAACATATTATTTCTTTATAAATGAAATAATATTAATTTTTATATTTCAAAAAAACCATATATATCAAGAAAGGATGTCAAAAATGTGTTCATATTAATAGTTAGTACATAATTAAAATATTTTAAAACTAATATAATTACCTATGGAAATGAAAGGTGGTAATATCAAATCTCTATATTATTCAGCATCAGACCATTAGAAAATCATAATTCCACCTATCCTCTAGAAAGTCTTCATAATTTACTTGGATCCTTCATTTGGACACATATGTGAGAACCACATTTATTAACCAAAACCCAATTTAGTATATATGAAATGATTATAATAGATAGCAGAATCAAATTTATCTTCCCCTTTTATTTAAGTATATTTCCTCTTCCAGTGGCCATTTTATCATTGTGAAATATAAAATTTTTCCTTTTCCTAACCCTACCTCTGAGACATTCTCTTCATGGAAGGATGATTCATGGACCCTTTTTTATTGATCTAACTTTTCTTATTTGATATAAGGAATGTAAATTTGTTGAGGCCTATTTCATTTTCCACATTTGGAACCACAGTATAAATTAATAAATGACTATAATAATTATTTATCATGTTATAATTAACAATAAAACTAGATAAGGTCAAGGGTAGTGAGTAATGTATGAGATCTGTGTGCAACTCATCTTGTAATTTAATCCCAACTGATGTATATGAATTCTATATAGTCAATTATATGTACTATAAAATGCCTAAATGGTCTTAAATCTCCATGAATGGTTCAAAATAACCAATTGAAGTTATCATATCTCTATTTCATTACCCTATTTTGATATATATCTAGAAGATAACACATCAAACTATATGAATCCATGTCCTCATGTAATAATAAATGCTCATTGGTCATGGATGATAATATGAAAAACAAAACATATATTAATTCACTCAAATGTTCTTATATATAAAAAAAATCTTCCTCATTAGAATAATTTCTAGGAACATTAATAATGGGTTCTTCTAATACATTATATTTCCCTTCATGGAGTAGTATAACATGTAAACTATGTTACCATGACTGGATATTTTTTTGTGTGGGGATATTATCCCTACCATGTATGGATCAAAGTAATATTTTTGAATTACTATTCATTTTTATTTCTATAATGATGATAAAGAGTGTTTTTATACTTATATTTTAAAATTCGATTTATAAAAAATGTTTTTATTAATCTCCAATTTTTTTATGGAAACATAATAGCTCTTTCCATTATATATAAAAAATATTATTTCATGGGTATTATAGTGTAAAGTATCCATATTCCCCTTCTCATAACATTAGTGTTGGTAATTCCTGAATTTTGATGGGTTTTTAGTAGTAATTCCAAATATCAACTGTATGAAATCAATATTCATGAATCATTTGAGTAGACACCGCAATAATAAAAGTGCTAAATTGGATTACCTATACCATTTCATCTTAGTTACAACAAGTACAACATTTATAGTTAATGCTTCATGAGGTTAATCAATGTCAAAGAAAAATAAGATGTTATAATTCCTCGATAGTTGAATGAACCCATACTTTGAATAGTAAAAAATATTGAATTATGGTTCAATTTTTAGATAAGTGGGGAAAGGCTATAACCTCTAAGTATATGTCAATACTGGATTTATCATTATTCATTTATTTCCTATTTTATCTTTTTAATATTTTTATTAATATTATGTTGATTTTCATATGTTATTAAGAATAAATTAAATAAAATTGATGAATAAACCATATTATTTTAGTTCCATCGTGCATGTTTATTAATTCATTAATTCATATGATCAATAAAAAATCTATAATGAATTATCTATGATACATGAAATAAGTAATGTAATAATGTGGTTTGATCAAGAGCCTTTAATAATGGTTAGTTGAACTTTAAGATGACATCATAACATCCAAATAGGATAGAAACACTGTAAACCATTGTATGTTTTATATTGTAGCTTCCCTACATTACACCCAAAAGGCTCTAGGATTTATTACTCTTTGGATCCAAACATAAACTGCCTCTAATTTATTGGGAGATACATTTATTTCATATGATTTAGTTCAATTTTAGGGGAGTGTAACCAATTTATTTGTTAATGGGTTTACGTAAATGAAACCATGGGCTCACAGGCCCTTACAGAATGAGAGGATGGATGACGAAAATAATAAAAATTTAGTTTTAATAACATATTAATGGGAATCCAATCCCATATAATGGTGTGTCATGTTCTCATGATCAAACACATACATGAAAAAAATATGTATTTCAAATAATATCATTCAATATCATTCATTCTAATTTAAGAAAAATCCTTCCCAAATAAATTAATTACCTTCTTTAATTAAACAATTATTATATATTCATTCTCATCAAAGTTTTGTTGATATTCTCATATATATCAATTATAAACAAACTAAATAGTTTTCATTAAAATTAATATTATAAAAAATTAACATAGAGGTAAAATAGCGAGTACTTGCTCGATCTACCAAATATGTATTGTATTCATATAATATTTAGCCATGTGACATTTAGAATAAATGTCTGAAAAAATAATTTCATTGTGTGAAATATAAACTTTCTAACTCTATAGAATACATGGTTTTTATGTAGCATATTGTGGTTAAATATCTGTATAATAAAGATTATATTATGACTTATATAGGACACGTAGTTTTATACATTATATAGAAATTAAATAATAATTTAATATATATATATATATGAATATCCCTATATATGGATTGAACTATCAACATAATGAATACATAGAACACATGTTTATTATTTTTAACAATTATGAGAATTTAATTCTAATTCATCATAATTTTCTAATTTACACATTGTGCACCATCCAACTATATGCAAGATATATTTCTCACCATCTATTCATGGCACACACCTAGGGACTTTTAAAGTAATCATTCCATGAAAAATAAAGGATCAAATGATATATACATGGGATACATGGAATATGTTCACTGAGTTACATAGTCATTATTAATGTACTCTGTATAAGAGAATACATGCCATGTCTTTGACTAATAGACTTCATGTCATTTATAAATGTTACACACCATGAAGTCTGGTATACCCTACACCAGCATGGCCAAGACAATATATTTTAAATAAATAAACATGATGTGTAATAAATTTACATGGATCCAATTATTTAAAAATTACGTCTTGGTGAATTGAACACAGGTACACAATGTGTACCAATGAAAAACGACATGTGTACTTATATGTCAACCATCCACAATTTCAGAAAATAATGATGTGTTATTTGAATCTATTTAATTCATAAATTTAATATATTCAAATATATTTCCAATAATAGAGAATAAAAATATCATACCTCTTCATTCATATTAAAGAAAAATTAAATTGTAATTTAATACTAACGCTAAATGAAAAAAATCAAAGAATAGTATTTAAAAAAATTTAATTAATTTTATGGTAGATATGATACCACTTGTTGGTTCTAGGTGGAATGGAAGCACTATATGGGGTATTAAAAAATGAACATTTTGATATAATGGATGACTAATATGAGATATACAAGATGATAAATTTTTAATCAATGGAAATGAATAAATGTTTAATTGATGATTGAACTTTAGGCCTAAGATTCCAAGTCATCACATATTATGTATAAATAATTTCACTAATTTAAGGATTAAAATATAGTGAATTCATTTTTCTAAAATGAATCTGATAATATATATACGGCATACCATTATTTTTTTATAATATTAGAGATTTAAATCCCTACAACAGTGATCAACTAAAATTCCATGAACCTATGAACATAATTTTACTAATATGAAAGGTCTAGCATAGTGGATTCCATCACATGTGACATTTTACTATTATAACAGTTAAAATCTCATTAAGGAAGTGATATCATTAATATCTCTATAAATGAGAGTGGTGGTAGAGGAGGACCTCCCTCCTTTGATGCAACTGTTCTTAGAGATGGATCACTCTATGGATTCAATAGAATTATCTCTATTGGTGCACAACATAATGAATTATCCATAATGAGGATATAAAATAATTTTTTATACACCTCAAGGTTTAGAAAAAATTAATTTCACATGATCCATAATTCTATTAATTAATTCCTACATAAACCCATGTCTATAATATTAATAATATTGTTATTATTGTTTATTGACTTGCATAAAGCCATTAAATTAAAGTAGATATTAATTCTTAAAATAATATTCAATATATTTATATTTAAATAGCCATTAAACTTGTTCCACCATTATTCCACATTATTTATCAATATATGAATAATGACTATTTATTTTAAAAATAAATATCATTTCATTTTAACCTCTAAATAAATAAAAATTATATTATCAAAATATATAATAAAATTTTATAAAATTTTCTACTCCAAAATTGTTTTATCGAATAACTTGTGACAAATTATATGCCATTATAAAAACATGAATAAAAATTAAGACTAGTGTGAGAATAATATTTATTCAACATGCTAAATAATAAATAAATTTATTATTAATATAATTTTTTGATACACTTTTTGTATGACACTCGATGCATCTTTCTCACTTTTATTAAGTAAAGATCTCCAAAGTAAAAGGATAGAATATAGAAACACACAATGGAACCCATTTAGAATGAAGTCAACATTATTATGATATAAAACCACCTATGGAAAATAACTATATAATATTATCCCTTTATCACGATATATAAAATAAATCATGGTTATTTATTATGCAATCCACCTATGATCTCAATGTTTCTTTAATTGAAATTATTGAAATTTAAATTTCCTAAAAAAACTATGGTATAAATTTATTTGGGCTATATCATTTTTATCAAGGGGATTTATATATAAACATTAATTACAAACCAAAGGGGTAAATCCTTTATCAATTTTCTCATTTATGAAATATTACTCAGGATGCACCCAATGTATCCCCATTCACTGTGAATATATATCATCATGATTTTCATCAATACACCAAATATGTTACTCATAACATCAGTTAATATTAATATTAATTTTGGAGGAATGATACACACATCAGTAGTTAGGAAGATTGAATAACATTGATAAATGTGGATATGCTACTAGCGGGTCACATTCTCATAATTCCCTGTACATGAAATTGTTTAGAGTGTACACCTTAAGAAGGATACCAATTTCTTATGAGTCTCCACCAATGATATCCTACTTAATTTTCCCTAAAATTATTTCATCTAGATGTATGAAATATTTATTTAACACTACTATCATGGAACATCTTGATTCTTATCATAGCATGGAACTGTTATGAACTTTTAGTGTGAAAACTACTCATATAACATTATAACAATCTATATTTCACAGAATAGAAATCATGATGTGATAACCATTTAAATAATATTCAAAAACAATTAATACATTTCATTATAATGTGTTGAATAGTTGGTTCTAGGAAACCCACTCCAAAATATATCCCCCTAAAACTCTATATCTGGTTCTCCAAAAAATTTAGCTCATTACCTGGAAGAAATATTCCAATAAAATATTATAATACATACACCTAAAATTCACTACCTCGCATCCTGGTCTTTTTAAAGATCCATTTGTGACCACTTCATATGTCTCTTCATCTTATATAAAATTTTTCAAAATTCCTACAACTATAATATTATTTTTCGGAACTATAGTTCCACCATTTCCCCGAAACATCTTTCTATGGACAAATATAAATAGGATATATAATTAAGTATAAAAATTATGATGTAAAATATTTATAAGAACTAAAAAAAATCTCTATATTTGGTTTTTTTAGAGAACTCAGTCTGATAATCTTCATCTAGTTTTTTTAGTTTCTTCATCTCAGTAAGATGAAATTATTTACAAATAGATAAAAACATTATATCATACATATTAAATAATTTATCCAAAAATATAATATAGAATACTAAACATTATCATTTTATTTATGAATTCAAAACAAAATAAAACTTTCATTGTTCATTCATTATATACATACATACATCAACACCTATTGTTCTCATCATAGTCACCATGGGGTGATGGAGATAATATGGTATCGATGAGAAAATCTAAGTCATGTTTAAAATACCCTAAAAAATTCCTTTGGAGAGGGTTAATAATTCATCAATATAAGTGGTTATTTTTAATGTAACTATACACTATGAATATCTTTATGAGTTTGTCCAGTGTGTGATGGTTTTCGGTCCTATGTGTTTTTCTTAGGCTTGTGAAAGGTTATAGACTCTGGTGTGGCTAATGGATTCTAGATCCTTTATTCTATATGAGTGATATATAGTGTTTATACTACAATAGGGATATGGATTCCTATGTGTTTTTTGGATTTCTGGGATAACCACGATTGTGATTGTGTGGCTTGAGATAGATTTAACCTCATAGTGAGTGAGATGGTGTTGGATGTGGTCAATAATCATTGATATGATTTAGAAATGTTGATTGGATCATAAATTAGTGGTATTGATGGATTGAGTGTGATAGTGAATCAATGAGTGGGATAGTTGGAACCATGTATGAGATGGTTTTACCATTATGAGTGAGATAAAGTCATGGATGTGATGTGATGCCATTTGATAATGGGACCTCCAGGAGTGAGATGGGGTCTAATTTTGATATAGGATTGGATAGAAAAAACCCTATAAAGAGTGAGATGGTAATGGTCGAGTATCAAACATGTGGACAATATTGAGTGAGATAGTGGGTTTGGAGCTACGACACAAGTACCTACCTTTCCCTATTGGGTATCAATATGGTGTTGGATAAAACCCAAACCTGAGTTCCTATGTACTAGATAGATTATTTGGATGGTTTCATAAGTCAATGATGGGTTCGGACATGTAACAATGTACAAATTATAGGGTAACATGTTTAACCTGTTACCATATAGGGAACTATTGCGGAAATATTCATAATCTCTTGGTTATGACAAAAGTCTAGTATTATTGTGGGATATGTTTATTTTATCCACGTATACAGATATATAATGGAATATATTAAATGAACATAGTGGGATTGTTCATTGATTTATTTCTCAAAAATACATGGTGAAGATGATGCATAAGAATCCATTATATCTAGTTTCTAGGTTCATCACATGATGTGTCCCATATTGGGATGGTGCATCTCAAGGGTATTTAGAGAAAAAGTTGTATTGAGGCTCAGGGGGGAGTAGTATGGCTAGAGTGGATATGTTATTTATATATATATATATATATATGAGATCAAACTAGTGATTAATTAATTGATATATGAGTATATGACTTATATGTGGTACATTTGATACATAATTATGTTTTATATTATTATGTATACTCAAATTATTTGATTCATGATTTGGTTATTTTTCTATTGATGTATGAATCTTATCTGTTGTCATAGTATATCCATATTATAGATTATTCACACACTACTGGATGAAAATATCAGGGATACTGGGAGGCACAATTGTGGCCACATGATACACTATCGCATATTGGGGTTATGGTAAATAGAGTGACAATGATCTTGGTGATTGGGAGTGGCTCACTGGAGTTTATGATTTTTTTAGTCCTTAATGAGTTCATATTATATGAATGAAAATGAATAATTCATGGAGTTTTATTTTGAGGTTTATTTAATTGATGCGTGGTTTTTTCAATAAAATGAATTTTAATTGGACTTTATTAATATTGTGCCATGATTTTATTGTCTAATGTTGATGTTTTCAAGAATAAAAATGACTATTAAATTTGGTAATATGTTGGATTAATATTTTTTAAATATAATATACCTAAGGATGATGTACAATGACCATTATATGAGTTATATCATATTTAATTGAGAGTTATCATATATTAAATTAAAGGAAGTTATTCAAGGATCATTTATGTGGTTTGTTATATAGATTTTAGATTATTCTTGCATAATGATTTGAAAAAAGTGTGGCAATAAAATTTTGAACTTTTAAAATTTTCTAGTATATAAAAAATTCATTTTTAGATAATATTGGTGGATACATGAGTGATTTATATTTCTTCTAGCAGGGTTATGGAAGATTGGGCTTGTTCTTCATATTTTTCAAGGATCTATTTTATTTCAAATTAAGTGAGGGAATGATAACAGTATGGTTACTCTTCCATTATTATTTTAAATATATATCTTCATCACTTATAATTTAATTTTTAATATTTTATTAATCTTCTTCATTTGGTTAATATGATTTTATGATAAATGGTGTACATCAAATTGTCTCTTAAAATAGATCTTTCTTTAAGTGACTTAGATTTTATTGGACCTAAAATTTCAATCTCTATTATTGGTCATTATTTATTATTATTCAAATTCAATTATTTTTTTCATTCCACTTGATAAAAAAATATAACTCATTTTATGGTAAATTTTTAATGATATTTTTCCAAATTGAAATCTCAGTAAATAATTCATTCTTTATATATTTGACATTATGATTAATGAAAATAATATAATAACTATATTTGGTAGGTTGAATGATAGTTTTTCTTAAATAAAATTTTTACTACATTAATTGTGTGTCTTAGATATCTTTAACTCTTGATAGAGGTTATAATCCGTCATGAGAATATTTAGTTGTCTTTGAAAATATGGTTAGTATTTTTAAATATTATAAATTTAATAACATTTATCAGATTAATAGAAAAATATATTTTACATTTCATAAATATTGAGTATCTACTACCCTTAATTATTTCTAATGAAAAAGATTTATTCACCATTTTTTGTTTGAACAATAAACATGTTAGATAAAGAAAATATTGTTACTTAAATAATTGATTCATCATTTATGATCATTTGAGATCACTACTAATGTTTAAAAATCACTTTTCTGTTTTTTAATTATTTATGTGTGCTGTTACTATTGGGTCTTTTTTTAAATTATAATAATAATTATATTGAAAAAAATTCCTTTATAGGATTGAAACTTACTAATATACTATTGTGTGAAAATATATTTCATGGGTTTGTAATATATATTGAATAATTATGTCTTATAATAATCACAAATCATAGTTCAAAAGTATCTCTAGATCACGAGATCTTATTTCATCCTCATGATCTTATAACTTTTTATATAGCTGAAAATTCATCCGCAAAAATAAAACAAATTGTACACTATTTAGGCATGGAATGTTATGAATATATTTTAATATAAATATATACCATTCTATAGATTCGTTATCAACAAATAAATATTCTTCATCATATTTGTTACATGTTATAAATCTGGTTCATATTTTTAAGTCTGAGAACACTAAAATTCATAAATATTTACATTGAATTGAGGAAATGTTAGTAATAGATATTCTAATGTTCAAATATTCTATTTAATAATTAAATGTCTCATAAATAATTTCTCTTCTATAAATTGTAATAAAATCTATAGTTTCTTAACCAAGGTGATAGTTGATGAGTGCCCCAATCACCTTTATCAAACATCAATGAACAACATCCATTTAAATAATATAATTACTACTTGTTCTATGAATTATTAAATGTTATATTAAAAAAATGATCAATAATCTCATCCACTGTACTCAAATTGATCATTGATATTTTCCTAAGATCAATCTAAAAAATAGTTAATCAAAAAGGCCTATAATGAAATATATAAAATCATTCAATCTAAATTAATAAATATTTAATTTAATTTTAAATAATTTTAACAATGGAATATATTTTAGTATCCCTAAAAAAATCATTCAGTCTTAACCTAGAATTATCTTTTTTATGTTTATATTTCTTGATAAATTTTCATTGGTTAAGAAGTGATTAACATTTATCAATTTTAAATAAATTACAAATACTAAAAAAACAAATGTTTATAATTTAATTTTATAACTCACAACAATATTAAATACAATAAATAAAGGCACCCCATCTATCATGATGAACTCATAAACATATTTCCTCCACAAATCCCCAAATAATTTGGTCTTCTAAATCAATCACAAATATATTAATGTTTCTATTTGGTTAATAATCACAACAATTATACCTCCCCAACTTGGTGATTTCATAAGACTCGTTATGTAACACCCCAAGATCTTATGATTTGTGTCTTCTTAAATAAATTCAATTTCTTTGATAGATTACATTTCACGAGATATCTAATTTTACCACGGAATAAAATATAATTTTTTTGACAATTGATTTAATGTTAGATGTCTTTAATAGGATTAACTAAATTATTAAAATATAGCTGAAACATTTTTATAAAATTAGTTCATTTATTAAAAATTAATTATAGTTAAAAATAAAACTAAATGAATATAAAGAATTTGTTTTTATTAGAAAACTATTTATATGCCCACTATATAATTTTATGATAATAATTTAAATTAATAACTGTTATTGAAAAAATAATAATGGTATATATATTTAATATATTCAGAATAATGTTTTTAAATTCATCCAATATGTTTTATAGGCTTAATATAAGAATAAAACAAATTTTAATCATAGAATGTTATATTTTAAAAAAAAATATCATCACTGTTAGATGGTGCAGATGTTTTTAATAAAATTTTGAAAATTATATATTTTATACATTAAAAGATAAAATTATTCTTTTAGAGTGGAATATAATAATTTAATTTGGATAAATTTTTTGTATGTTTTTGAGAAATTTAATGTTTTGATGAAGAGCGATAAAATATTTCATTTTAATTGAAAAAATATTTTTCATATAAATTATTTATAGTTTTAAATTATATTTATAATTTGTTTTAAAGTAGAATTATATCTATTTTATATCATTAAATTAAATTTACGTCTTTTAAATCAATGTTAAATTAATTTTGGAAATAAAAAATTTTCAGTCTTTTGATTATTTTTACATTAAAAACATATTTTCTCATTCCTTGAATAGAAATAATTTTGTATTAATTATATCCATTTCTGTCTTATTAATTATTAAAAATGTATTCTATTTTTTTCATTAGGAGGTCAAAATTTATTAAATATCCCATTTTTATTTTTTTATAATATGAATTGTAAATTTTTTAATTTTTATTTCCATGATAAATGGTAAATTAGGTAATTTAGGGTAAAAAATAATATTGTAAATATTACAAATTTACCCTAAATCATTTACTAAATTTATTTTATGAGTAAAATTAGACCAAATGTATCCTTTTGTAAATTTTATGGCCTCTCAGAGCCACATGGATGACTTTTTGAATATTATATTAATTTATTTCGTGGAATGTCAAATATATCATTCTCATGTTCATTAATAAGTATGAAATTTTCTATATGAGGTTATTTAGAGGATTAAAAATGCGAATGAATCCAATTTTAAGCGTAAACATTCTAATAGTCATTAAAAGGTCGATTAACCACCTTTTGATGGCGAACCTCTTCTAAATCCACTTTTTGACAATTTTATGTGTTATATTTGACAAAATAAAATTCTTCTTTAGAATCGGGACATAAAAATTTACTTTGTGTAAATTTTTGGGTATTTTTCTGAAAAAGATCAATTTTTAATGAATAGTGACAAATGTTGTATTTTAATCCAAAACCTATTTTTAATCTAATTTATTTATATTATTAGATTATATTTTTAATTGGTTTTAAAGTGAAATTAGAATATATTTTTGCCATTTAATCAAATAGTGGTCATTGGAATTAATTTCACTTTGAAATTTGACTTAAACTAGTGTCAATCTTTGGATATATATTGTTTCATAAAAACACGCTTTTTGTTCTGATAGCGGGAATTAATTATCAAATTAATTAATGCAACTTATATGTTATGAATTTTGTAAAATAGAATTCATTTTTGAATTTGTAATATCAAATATATCTTAAGGTGAATTTTTGGTAATTTTCTGAAAAACTTTAATTTTTGATGAATAGTGAAACCACTAAGTGGTACTTATAAAAACTGATTTTCCGTTTAAATGAAATTTTTCCACATTTGTGTTTGGAATTTCAAAAATCTGACATACATGGTTGTCATTAAGAAGTAAAATGTGGTTTAATGGGATTAAAATATTTTTTTGGTGAATAGTAACTTATTAAGTTTTAATCGCGATTAGAGGTAATTAGTGTAGTTTAAGGTAAAAAATAATGTTTTAATAATATATAATGACCTAGAAACATGTCCTACCCTCCTTGGATGAGTCATGGACGACCAAGAGAATCCATGGGTCAACTTGGGGACCCCATGGATCCACTTTGGTTGGAAAATTACATAAATACATTTTTTATTTAATGTTAAAATTAAAATGACACAAACATGAGTTGTTTTACTAAAACAATTTTTAAATGGGGTTATACAAGTCATATTTTTTACTCTAAATAGTCATTGGAAATCTAAAAATATTTCCTACATCATATTATTTTTATTTAATTTTTATACATTAAATAAATTAAATTATTTAAGACATCATGATGATGCAGTGATGACCTCATTAAATAACGATTTAAATAAAATGGAAAGATAATGTAAAATCTAAGGCCTACACATGTCCAAAACATATTGTATGGGTGGATTTCGAACCCTTATCACATTATCCTCAAAATACATCAATGTGGGACCATTAAAATCCGAAACTCAATCTTAAATAATGTATAATTTCTTTACTTTCCAAGAGTGCCCCTCCTCTCCTCTTATAAAAGGCCCCCACCTCTACCTCCTTACCCACACTTCCAAAGCCTTTGGCCCGGTCAACCCCTGCCCATTTTGTCTCTCCACATCCCTATATAACTCTTAGAAGCCTCACATTGGTCATAAGTCTTCCCAAGGAAGCCTTTGAACTCAAACCAAAGGGAGTTGCCCGATTTTAAGGTAATGTATTCACTTGTGTTATTTTGTTTTATTTTTCTTCTCCAACCCCCTAAACTCTTTTTATTCATTTATTTTCTAAAAAACCAGTATCTTACATAAACTAGGATATTTTTATAAGAATTATTAGAGCTACACTTATACACACCTACTTCTAATGGTTAAAGAACATACTGTTTCCGTGGATGGCGAATTTCTGCCTCCCGAAACGATGATTGTTCAACATTCTTTTAACACCTTCAAATGTGGCCATTAAGATGACACTATATTTATATATGATATATAATATTTTTATGTTTTCCTTAAGCTTCTGTATTTTTCATTTTGGGAATACCTTTATGGTTTCCATTATGGGTAAATGCGATATCTTCATTTAAGGAAGTGCGGACTACTGCCCCCTCAAAGTGATTTGATTCGTTAATACCATATGTGGGACGTATAAAGGATGGATTTATGATATTATATATTATATTACACTGGAATTATAATATAACTTTATATCATTATGATTCCATTTCCTAAAATACGAAATAGAAATGGAAGCAGCGTTCATGCGTACGTACGACTTACCGTCTCCATGAACGGTGCATTTCATTTCTTACCTCTAAATGTTATGTAATATTATAAATTCATTCATGAACTGGATATATATGATATATATGATATCTACATCCTTAATTCCACTCTGGATATAATTGATACATGAACAACTTGTAATTATAAAGAGTTTATTTTTTACTCAAGTACCAATGATCGTTAAAACGACCGTTATTAACTTAAATAATTACATAGTGTTCCTGACATGGCAATAAGTAATATAAAAGGAATAATGAACTTTAAAAAGGTTCTTAAACAAGTATAAATTAACTAATGTTCATTATTCAGGATATTAAAGAATGATCATGTCAAGTCGGACCCGAGGTAAGGGATCCAACCTCTCTCTTTCTTTTTAAGTACTCTCCTTTATGTCACTTCTTTTAAGCTCCTCTTTGTTATGATGGGGGATGTTCTTTTATATTAATATTTCTGTATATTTTATTGTGATATTTTTAGAGACCCTATTTTATCTAATCAATCCATTTTTGGATGTTTTAAGTGGCGTTGTTAGGTTGCCGAGTCTTCGTAAGGGATTTTTCATCTGGCTTTTAGTCCTGTGAGATTTATGCTACATTTTCCACCATTTCCTTTGAGTGGTGTATGTACATCACATTATTATACTCTTTGTGTAATATAATTCCATTTATGGGTATTTACATATTCATTGTATGACCCTTCTTCAATGGGGTGTATGTTTCGAAATTTACCCAAGTTGGTAAGGGAACCTTTCACCCTTCTCTTTTTAAAAGAATTTTTTGTTATGTCTTTTAATTCAAATACTATTATGTTGGGATATTTTCTTCTATATCCTTATTGATGTAAATTTTATGTCCAAGTTATGAGATACCCTTTTTATCTCTCATGAACTCATTTTCTGAATTTTGAAGTGACGCCGTTAGGCTGTCAAATTTTACCAAGGGAACTTTTTAACCCAATTTTGATTTCTTTGGGTTCAACATGTAGTTATTGAATATGTCATCTTTTGAATATGTGTGGATGATCTTTTATTGTTTTACACTTAATAATCACTTATATTTGGTGTATTTATATTTTTCACCCATAATTTTGAGATTGATTTATCCTTAATTTAAGGATACCTTCTTTATAAGGGATTTCATCACATTTTACATTTCTATTGAGACTTCATTGTTATTATTCACCAATTCACTCTTATATGGTGTATATACTGTCCTTTGGAATATTATATCCTGAATCCATTTATTCTCATGATATTATAATGTCCCGACTAAATTTTATTCCTCAATTATTGTATTCAGGTGTCTCTCATTTTTATAAAAACCCTTTAACTAAAATATCATTTTTAATGTTTTAATGATTTATTCTTATAAATATTTCTCATTAATATCCATGTTTTCAAAATGGTTTCAAGGATTTATTTATGTGGATATTAATGGTATAAAATGTTAAAATCTTCAAATTGTAATGGGACACTTTGATTAAAAAAATCTCTTTATTAGATGTTATAAATGGTTTTGAAAATGTTTTTTTAGAATGGATTCAATATCATAAAATGTTATATTGTTATTTCAATGTGGGAACGTTATATTTACTTTATTATTAAGTTATGTGATATTATTATGTTATGGTTCTTGGGGCATTGTTTATGAAGATGGGTAGTTCCATGATAAACTAAGGGCGGGTGAGCCCGATATAGCTCTCCAATGCATTGGGTAACGCGAAGGAGTGAAATGTTAAGGTTTCTCCGAAGAGATTTAGGGAATATACTGTGGTGGGTATTCCAAACGTAACCAAGAGGGTTACTCCCTACATAATAATGTTATGAATTCCTCATGTTACCTTTTATGTCTTATGATTTTTATGATTTATTCATGATTTTAGGAGGTATTTAAAGTGCTTATGCTTTTTGGGTAAAGTATGATTTCATTATTATGTATATATGTACTCATGTTTCCTTTCCATACTTTTTATAACCCTTACTGAAATTTTTATGCTCATCCCAGGTTTTGAAATGTTTTTCACAGGTGATGGGAAAGGTACATGATGTGATGATAGTGTCAAGGAAGAGTCAAGAAAGAATCCATATTTTTTTTTAAATATGATTCCATTGATGGAAAAAATGAATACTGTATTTTATGTAACAACTTTGTTTAAATTTAAAATGTAATGGAAGTTTCATAATCTAATTCTCCAAAACCCTAAACCTAAAAAGATCCTCAATGTGTAATCTTTTAATAACTCAATATTAAGTAAGGATTAAGGTCGGGGCCTTATAGTTGGTATCAAAGGTCGGTTTAGATAACTTTAGAGGTTAGGGTATTCTTTAAGCATAAGTGACATTACCACAATGGTTAGGATTTCAGAAAGAGTCCTAGTTTTAGATAAAGTGAATGAGTAAGTATATCTTAGTGTTTATCTTCCTCATTAGTACATTATGGTTTTTTTGATATACTCACACTGACCTTTTTGGTTTTAGTAAATGGCTGGATCTAGCAGGCACCAAAGTAATAGTGGATGTGAAGGAAACTGTAACAGTCTTTTGAACGAGAAACTGAATGATATGGGAGATTCAATGAGAACTCTTGTGTTTATCCTCAACAAAATATCTGGAGTCATGATTGACCACCTAAACCTTGGTGATTTCTCTAAGGCATCACATATGCAAGAAACAAATCCCTACGGAACTACAGGTAACAATCATAAAGGTAAGTGTGTTCAAAAACCTATGTGTCAAAGATGTGGAAAGAAACACCTAGGAAAATGTTTCAAAGGGACAGAAATATGCTATAGATGTGGAAATGAAAGTCATAATGCAAGAACCTTCCATGCAAAAAGGAAGCATCTAGTTGACTCAAGGAAAAGGAAAGAAGTTCTTTCTGAGGGATCAATTGAATGTTTTAAATGTGGTGTGCATGGTCATTATGAAAACACATGTCCTGTGAAGAAGTTTCATGAATGGGATCACCAAGATCATACAAATACCCGTTTACCAATACCTAATGCCATTCTGATTGAGGATGAAGAAACTGACAATGACCAATCAAAGGTATGGATTATTTCATAACTTTTGTTTTCCTATTTTTTAATTTTAGGATATGATTCATGATTTTGTTTGTAGGAAATAATTATTTCAGAATAAGTTTGAAAGGAATGTTTAATGGATCATGAAGAATGTTGAATGAGTAAGAAGTCAACATATAAGGGCTTCAAGAGTTATGGTGAAATTCTTAAGAGTATTAAGTCTCTTTTGATAATGGGGTTACATTAGAAGACATTTTATAGTATGTAAAACCCTGATGTTTAATATATGAAAATTTTATTCAAGGAATAGTTATCTGTTATTTTGTGTACATAGTTATAAAGAACCATTTGGGTTTATATGATCCTTACTTTTGAGGTAATTATGGGTTACTATATGTTATGAAGGAAGTTAAAGGCATGAGATAAAATTGAGGTTAAATTATGTTATGGTTATTTTTAATTATTTTATCTATTTTTGGGGAATGATTTGAGAATTATATAGTTTGGAAAAATGAAAACATGCAGACCGTGTGACAACCCGTCGTGTCAGACAAAACTACGGGAATCGAACCCACAACCAAAGAGCAACTGGTATTTATATCCTACCACTGGACTACGTGAAGTCCCAGGTTAGTATGACTTATTTGTTTCAGTTAGGTGACTTTATGAATTAAGAGTAAGTTGATTTTGGGTTATTTATTAAAATGATTAACCTATCATGGAGGATATGTGATTAGGTTAATTACTTTTCAATACGAGACTTTAGGAGCAACTGATGTTGTTTGGAGATAAATGTTACGATTTAACTTGGAAGACTATGCGACTAAATCCTTAAAATATTTGGGTATCAATATTAGTTTGGTTTACTTTGAATAATTTTATGGAAAAATTGTTTATCGAATGGTCCTCGTTGAACTATGGGTTTTGTTGGACAAATTTTGGAGATTAAGAATAGATTTTGTTTTTATAAAGGGTTATCCTTTTCTGGATTATCTGATCTTGTACTAACCTTTTTGGTTTTGGTTTTGGTTAGAGTCTAAAGACATGGGAAGTATATAGTTCTCTTTTTTGGATTAGTTGATTCTCTAGAAATTGATTATAGTACTCTTAATGCGAACAAGTCTTCCTAAATACTTATCTTTTGGAGAAATATGAGTTTGATTAAGGAATCTAGTAAAAGTTGAAAGTCTACAAGACAAGTAAGTATGTTTCATTATGATTTAGTTAAGCTCAAAAATAAATTCCTCAATGAGGAGTAAATTAAAACAAAAATTATGTCTGTTAACTTTTCCTACTGGGGAATCGAATACCGTTTAACCCATCACAAGTTTGCGATTCTCTTATGGTTAACTTTCTCCTAGACATGTTTACTATCACTCTCCATCAAAACATAACCCTTTGTTTTTTCCTCCAGTTCCATGTTTTCCTACAAGGAATCCTAGTATGGGTTAACTCAGGTGACCTCTGTACTTCTCATTCTTTATTTTAAAGTGATTGTTTTACCGACTCTTGTTCCGATGTGGGACTTTCAAGGATGTTTCCGAGCCCAATTTTAAAATTGCAAGGACGCAATTCCCAAAAGGGGGAAGGAATTAACACCCCAGGTAAATATAGAATATGACATTTTTATATTTATCCATATTTGTGAATAAAATATTAATATAACTTTAAAGGGGATGCTATTCTCGATGGTGTACCCAACACGCAACAACGAGTTTCTTGGGAATCTTACGTTGCACTCTAATAATAAAATAATATTATTTTAAAAGGTAGTTAACCCCTAGCTGTTGTAATGGAAGAAATGAACATAACTAACAAAAAAATGATTATATATGTTTGTCAAATATTTTTACTCTTTACAATAAATATTAGAGGATTAAAAATGCAAATGAATCCAATTTTAAGCGTAAACATTCTAATAGTCATTAAAATGTCGATTAACCACCTTTTGATGGAGAACCACTTTTAAATCCACTTTTTGACAATTTTATGTGTTATATTTTACAAAATAAAATTCTTCTTAAGAATTGGGACATCAAAATTTACTTTGTATAAATTTCTGGTATTTTTCCAAAAAAGTTCAATTTTTAAATAATAGGGACAAATGTTGTATTTTAATCCAAATGCTCTGTTTAATCTTATTTATTTATATAATTAGATTATCTTTTGAATTGGTTTTAAAGTGAAATTAGAATATATTTTTACAATTTAATCAAATAGTTGTCATTGGAATTAATTTCACTTTGAAATTTCACTTAAACTAGTGTCAATCTTTTGATATATATTGTTTCATAAAAACACGCTTTTTGTTCTGAAAGCGGGAATTAATTATTAAATTAATTAATGAAACTTATATTTTATGAATTTTTTAAAATAGACTTCATTTTTGAATTTGTAATATCAAATATTGCTTAGGGTGAATTTTGGATAATTTTCTAAAAAACATTAATTTTTGATGAATAGTGAAACCACAAAGTGGTACTTATAAAAACTGATTTTCCATTTAAATGAAATTTTTCCACCTTTGTGTTTTGAATTTCAAAAATCCGACATACATGTTTTTCATTAAGAAGTAAAATGTGGTTCAATGGGATTAAAATATTTTTTTGGTGAATAGTAACTTAATAAATTTTAATCGCGATTAGAGGTAATTAGTGTAGTTTAAGGTAAAAATAATGTTTTAATAAAATGAAATGACCTAGACACATGTCCTACCCTCATTTTATGAGTAATGTCCGATCAAGAAAATACATGGGTCAACTTTAGGACCCCATGGAGCCACTTTTGGTTGGAAAATGACATAAATACCTTTTTATTTAATGTTAAAATTAAAATGACACAAACATGAGTTGTTTTACTAAAACAATTTTTAAATGGGGTTATAAAAGTCAGATTTTTAACTATAAATAGAAATTGGAAATATAAAAATATTTCCTACATCATAGTATTTTTTTATATTTTTAGACATTAAATATATTAAATTATTTATGACATCATGATGATGCAACGATGGACTCATTATTTAACGATTTAAATAAAATGGAAAGATAATGTATAATATAGGACCTAAACATGTCCAAAACCTATTTTATGGGTGTATTTAGAACCCTTATCACCTTATCCTATAAACACATCAATGTGGGACCATTAAAATCTGAAACTAATTCTAAAATAAAGTAACATTTCTTTACTTTCCAAGTGTGCCCCTCCTCTCCTCTTATAAAAGGCCCCCACCTCTACCTCCTTACCCACACTTCCAAAGCCTTTTGCTCGGCCAACCACTACCCATTTTGTCTCTCCAAATCCATCTATAACTCTTAGAAGCCTCACTTTGGGAAGAAGTCTTCCCAAGGAAGCCTTTGAGCTCAAACCAAAGGGAGTTACCCGATTTTAAGGTAATGTCTTCACTTGTGTTCTTTTATTTTATTTTGCTTCTCTAACCCCCTAAACTCTTTTTATAAATTTCTTTTGTAACAAAACCAGTATCTTCCATATACTAGGATGTTTTTATAAGAAGGATTCGAGATACACTTACACACACCTACATCTAATGGTTAAAGAACATGCTGTTTCCATGGATGGCGAATTTTTGCCTCCCGAAACGATGATTGTTCAACATTATTTTAACACCTTCCAAGGTGGCCATTAAGATGACACTATATTTATATATGATATATAATATTTTTATTTTTTCCTTAAGATTCTGTGTTTTTCATTTTGGGCATACCTTTATGGTTTCCATTATGGGTAAACGCGATATCTTCATTTAAGGAAGTGCGGACTACCACCCCCTCAAAGTGATTTGATTCGTTAATACCATATGTGGGATGTATAAACGATGGAGTTATGATATTATATATGATATTACACTGGAATTATAATATACCTTTATATCATTATGATTAAATTTCCTAAAATATGAAATAGAAATGGAAGCAGCGTTCATGCGTACGTACGGCTTACCGTCTCCATGAACGGTGCATTTCATTTCTTACCTCTAAATGTTATGTAATATTATAAATGCATGCATGTACTGGATATATATGATATTTATTATATCTACATCATTAATACCATTCTTGATATAATGTATACATGAACAACTTGTAATTATAAAGGGTTTATTTTTTACTTAAGTACCAATGATCGTTAAAACAACCGTTATTAACTAAAATAATTATATAGTGTTCATGACATGGAAATAAGTGATATAAAAGGAATAAGGAAACATTAAAAAGGTTCTTAAACAAGTATAAATTAACTCGAGTTTATTATTCAGTAGATTAAAGAACGATCGAGTCAAGTTGGACCCGAGGTAAGGGATCCAACCTCTCTCTTTCTTTTTAAGTACTCTCTTTTATGTCACTTCTTTTAAGCTCCTATTTGTTATGATGGGGGATGTTATTTTATATTCCTCTTACTTTAAATGTTATTGTAATATTATTATAGACCATATTTGATCTCATCAATCCATTTTTGGAAGTTTTATGTGGCATCGTTAGGCTGCCGAGTCTTCGTAAGGGATTTTTCATCTCACATTTATTCCCATGAGATTTATGCTACATTTGCCACCATTTCCTTTGAGTGGTGTATGTAATTCCCATTATTAAACTCTTTGTGTAATATAATTTCATTTATTGGTATTTAAATATTCATTGTATGACCCTTCTTCAATGGGGTGTATGTTTTGAAAGTTACCCAAGTCGGTAAGGGAACCATTCACCCTCCTCTTTTTAAAAGACTTATTTTGTTATGTCTTTTAATTCACATACTATTATGTTGTGATATGTTCTTCTATATCCATATTGATGTAAATTTTATGTCCAAGTTATGAGATACCCTTTTTATCTCTCATAAACTCATTTTCTGAATTTTGACGTGATGTCGTTAGGCTGTCAAATTTTACCAAGGGAACTTTTTATCCCAATTTCGATTTCTTTGGGTTCAACATGTAGTTATTGAATATTTCATCCTTCGAATATGTTTGAATGATATTTTATTGTTTTACACTTAATAATCACTTATATAGGGTGTATTTATATTTTTCACACAAAATTTTGAGATTGATTTATCCATAATTTAAGGATACCTTCTTTATAAGGGATTTCATCACATTTTACATTTATATTGAGACTTCATTGTTGTTAAGCACCAATTCGTTCTTATATAGTGTATATACTGTCTTTTGGAATATTGTATCATGAATACATTTATTCTCATGATATTATAACGTTCAAACTAAATGTTATTCCTCACTTATTGTATTCAAGTGTCTCTCATTTTGACAAAAACCCTTTAACTAAAATATCGTTTTAAATGTTTTAATGATTTATTCTTATAAATATTTCTCATTAATATCCATGTTTTCAAAATGGTTTCAAGGATTTATTTATGTGGATATTAATGGTGTAAAATGTTAAAATCTTCAAAGTGGTATGGGACACTTTTATTAAAAAATTCTCTTTATTAAATGTTTTAAATGGTTTTGAAAATGTTTTTTCTGAATGGATTCAATATCTTAAAATGTTATATTGTTATTGTAATGTGGGAACGTTATCTTTCCTTTATGCTTAAGTTATGTTCTATGATTATGTTATGGTTCTTGGGGCATTTTTTATGAAGATTGGTGGTTCCTTGATAAACTAAGGGTGGGTGAGCCCGATATATCTCTCCAATGCATTGGGTAACATGAAGGAGTTAAACGTTAAGGTTTCTCTGAAGAGATTTAGGGAATATACTGTGGTGGGTATTCCAAACATAACCAAGAGGGTTACTCCTTACGTAATAATGTTATGAATGCCTCAAGTTACCTTTTATGTCTTTTGATTTCTATTATTTATTCATGATTTTATGAGGTAAGTTAAAGTGCTTATGATTTATGGGTAAAGTATGATTTCATTCTTTTGTATATATGTACTCATGTATCCTTTCCATACTTTTTATAACCCTTACTGAGCTTTTTATGCTCATCCCATGTTTTGAAATGTTTTTCACAGGTCAAGGGAAAGGTACATGATGTGATGATAGTGTCAAGTCAGAGTCAAGAAAGAATCGATGTTTTATTTTAAATATGTTTCTGTTGATGAGAAAAATGAATACTGTCTTTTATGTAACAACTTTGTCTAAATGTGGAATGTAATGCAAGTTTCATGATCTAATTCTCTAAAACTCTAAACCTAAAAAGATCATCAATGTGTAATCTTGTAATAACTCAATATTAAGTAAGGATTAAGGCTTGGGCCTTATACTAGATCCCTTAATAATATACCTATAGGATATCCACCTAATAACATGTAACTGTTTTACCAACTCATTCATGTAAATTTCTTCTTCTACATCAACTTCATGTGTTGTATGAATTATAATGATATAAATATTGTATAAAATATATTATAATATTTTATTATGATTATGTGAAAATCATAATCCCCATTATATTTATCTTATAAAAAACAAAAAACAATCACGAGTGCATATGTACGACTTACCATCTCCATGACAATGTGTCATCTATTCTTTATCACCACATTATAAGGATGGGTATAATGATAAAAGTAAAGGATAAATATGATAAATATAAAATGATATTAATTTTAAAAAACAAATAAAACATAAAATTATTTATCAATTAACTCATTATGGGAGACAAACCTTCACTCGAGAGTATATACAACCATCCGTCTCAACAATTCAATTTGATCCATTTTTCAAGTTAACCAGTAAATAATGATTTAAAAATTACAATAATGAATAAATATGCCATATATGAACATAATATAATTATGTAATGAAGTAATTATATTATATTAATAAAAAATTTGACTTACATGATAAAATATGTATAGGAAAATGAAGTAGTTTACACTTGAAATAATAATAATAAGGACATACTATTAACAAACAAGAGATAAGATGTTATAAAAATATCATCATAAATATATATATATATATATATAGCTCTAGAACAAGTTTATAACATTAATTAAACCCTAATAAAGGATTTTAAGTCCAGTTTAAGTAATTTATAGCATTAGGTATGTGTTTCCTTGTCTCACTTTTACTTCAATGAGATATATGGATTGTTCATAACTTATTCCTTATTTGGGTTGTATATACTACCTATTGATAATTTATATCACAAAAAAACCCATTATTATGATATTATTTTACTTATTAAATGTTATAAACTCTTGGTTATTATGATTGAAATGTTTCAAAGTGGTATGAGAAACTTTTAAAATTTTAAAGATTATTTTCCTCAAAAAAAATTCAATCGCCTCATTCAAAAGTATCTACATATATGTCATAATAAATTGTTTAATATTTTAATTCATTTAGGTTTAAATATTATGATATCTTCTACCAAATTCAATTAAATTGTTATAAATAATTTTGATTGGGGATACAATATATTGATACAATTCACTATATTACTCTGGATGGTTTATTATTATGTCTACAAAATAAATTTTGTTTACATTTTTTGTTATAGTTTCAATACCAATGTGTTTGTTGATTCTATATCAACAATTTCATATGAGTTATTCATTGTAGTTAGTAAGGTATAGGTGGGTCCCACTATAGCCCTTCGATGTATCAGTATGTCTCATGAGAAAAACTAGTTCCAATATCGGCTGAGGACTTTCCCCTTTATGTATGGTGTCTTAGTCAAATACTTGATGGTATGTTTATGATGTCTATAATTATTAATTTCCTCATTATTTGATAATTTTTTAATATTACAAGTCATTATTAGACTAGTATAATATGAATGGTTAATTTTCCCTCTCATGTGATTATTTGTATGACATTATTTGATCATATTTTATCCATCCTATATTATTCTCATATTATTGATCAAATGGAATGTTTTTAGTTAATAATTTTTTTGCAATAATTTGTGATTATTCAGGATAGATTCCACTATATTAATACCCTTACTGAGAATCTAATATCACCCCTTTCATATGTCTCATTTTTTCTAGGATACAAGGAATTATAATATAATTGATTTGAAGGATTATAAAAAGGGTGGATAATGGAAAAATCAATGAAATTATTTTTCAATTATATGTTGTAAAATTTAATGTGAATTTAGAAATTGTATTTTGTTTACTTGGACTAATAAAACAATAATTTATTTGGTTATTGATTGATTTTATTTTTTGAAAATGTTATAAATTAATGAATCGGCTCCATGCTACTGGAGTCTGGGCCTTTATATTTAGTACAAGAGCAAGTTTTTAGATTCCATGAGAATAGGATTTAAGGAATCATGTATTAGAATAAATAACTATATGACTAAATTTGAGGATAATTATATGTATAGGTTATCATCCTATAAATTTTGTAACATGATGGATAACTATGGTTAAACCTATGAAATCCTAGATTGAGAAAAAAATTCATGATTTTGATATCCTATAAATTATTATTCATGAATATATCACTATGATTAGCGTTTCCCTTGTTATTTATTGGTTTTTTGTCAATATATAGATTCAAAAAGAATATACAGGTAATGGTTGTACTTATAATGATGAAGATACTATAAAACACCAAATAAAGGATGAATATATTATGTAATACGAAGATTAAGTGTATTTAATTGTTTATAAAAGATTTATAATGATTAATGTTCTTATATTTATTTAATCAATAATTATATCATAAATTGTGATTTGGTTATTAGAATCATGATATATATAAGGATTGTATTGAAGTATTTTTTTTGAAAGTATATGGATGCCTGAATGTTTTCATTATGCTTTTTATGGTAATAAAATACTTTATATGCTATAATAAGATCTAGATTATATTTTTGGGGGAATTTGATGTTACGATTTTTTTGGAAATTGGGAGTCCTATGTGCACTATGAATTTGGAAAGAAGTATTTTGGACATGTCTTAACGTTAGAATGGATTACATTGAACTTTGGGTATTATTTTTTGTAGTTAAAGTATGGTTTATTATATTTTATGTGAAAACCATTTTGGTTTCAAATAATATTTAATGGCTAAATGAGTGACTAGTGGATCTTATAATTAATTAAATTTCACAATGTATGAAAAAATAAACTTGAATTTTAAATTCTAAACATAATATATAAAGATAAAATCAATAAAAGATACAAAAAAGGTTAATATCTTACTTATCACATGGAATAAAATAATGTACGACTATTTTCACATGTTCTTATATGCGTAGTAAAATAATTCCTCATCTATTGGAAAAGAATTTTGAATGAAAATTTTATTTTCATAGGTTTCCTATTGAGAAATCAATTTCCTCTTTAACCCATCATCGGTTTATAATTTTTTTATGGTTTACATTCAGATGACCATGTTATCTAACAATATACCTCAAAACATGATGGTTCTATTTCTCTTCCAAGATCCATTTATCAATTTCCAAAAAATATATCCTATTCAAAAGCATAATTTTAATGTGGCCTTCACATTTGCTTTCCCTCTTATTAATTATATGTTTTATTAACCCTATTTCTGATGTGGGTTTCCCAAAAAGAAATTTCCATCTATCAAAATTTGTTATTCATATGAGAATTAAAAATTGTGAAGATAAAATTTATTAAAGTATGGGAGAATTTTACACCCAAATATCATTTGGTATTTCTCTTATTAAATAAATTCAATTTCATTGATAGCTTACGTTGAACGTGACACTTGGTTAAAAATAATAATAAAATTTCCTTATTTTAATACTATCAATTATGTTAAAGGTTGTGAATATGATTAAAAAAATTACAGAAATATAGTTAAAAAATTATTATAAAATTTAGTCATTGATTACCAATTGATTGGAAATGAAATTAAAAACATATTGATTATAATGGGTGAGTATTTATAAAATAAAATTATGTCGATAATTTTATTTTATAATAATAAATTAAATTAATAGATTCTAGTTAAATAACATAATTCAATATAAATTTTATATATTTAAAAACTATATTTAAATTAATCTAATAAGTATCATTGTTATCAGATAAGAAATAAAGAAATTTTAATTGTAAAAGGTTATATTTTTCTAAATGTAGTTTTTCCTTGTACGATCATGAACTTGTTTTAAATCTATTTTTTGACAATTTATTAAATTATATTGGAAAAATAAAATAAAATTAGGAGAGGAATATAAAAAATTAACTTAAGTAATTTTTTTTCTATTTCAATGATGACTCTCAAGTGTTAATGAAAAGTGATAAAATATTTCACTTTAATTAAAAAATGAATTTTTGTGTGAGTAATTTATAATGTGAAATTATATTTATATTTGGTTATAGAGTATAATTAGATATAAATGTTTTTTAATTTACTCTAATTTAGGTCATTTAAATAAATTCTACATTGAATCTGGATATAAAAACATTTCAGTATTTTCACTATATTCACAATAGAAACTCATTTTCACATTCTGTCAATGGGATATACTTCAAATTAATTATATCCAGTTATGTGTTTTTAAATTTGAAAAATATATTAAATATTTAAAATTTTAAGGTGAAAATTTAGTTAATGTTTCCATTTTATTAACTGACCATGTGAATAGTAACAATAGTAATTTTTATTAACACTGTTAATGGTCAATTGAAAAATGAATGGTAAAAATAATGTTATAAATATTATAAAATCACTATAACACTTGTACTAATTTTATTAGATGAGTGAGTCTTGAAAAAAGTAGCTTTGGTCCGATATTATGGCCACTTGGATCCACTTATATGACTTTAATGATTTTATAGTAATTTATTCAAAGGATAGTTAAATATATATCATGTGTCTAAAAAGTTTTAAATTTTAAATATGATTTTATTTAGAAGATATCTTTGAATATCAATAATAATTTAAAACCTAATGTTCATTTCATCATCATGCTAATTTATTTTTTATTTTTATAAAATTAATAATTTCTTTAAAGGAATACATAATTATGATGATATACTTTTATTAATGAATTTATATTCCAAATAACTGATATTAAAAATATTAAAATAAATAAAATTTTGGATAATTATAATCGTCCAAGAATTTTCAGGATAGAATAGAAATATTTAAGGTTTTTTAAAGGTATTTTTATAAAATATTTTGTGTAGTGATAATTTCTAAATTTCAAAGTAATGAATAATTTTAAATTCGACAATAAGAATATTTTAATACAAATAATATTTTATTAAATGATATAAAATTCATAGAATTTTATAAATTAGAAAATATATTTTAATTATGTCTATAATTATATCCACGGATCAATTATTATTTTTGGAATTTAATATTAACTATATTAACCTTCAATGAGAAATATCACTTGTTGTTATAGTAAGAGTTAAATGGGTTAAATAAGAATTAAAACCAAAATACAATGGTAATATTGAGACCTAAAATTTGCTAAAAATTATAACATGAGCTATTTAAACCCATCCTCGTCTTTTATTTTAAATGTCACCCTTTGAAAACATTTTTATTTAAAAATTATTTTATATTAATATAATATTTTTAGAGATTCCAATATGTCCCCTCACCGAAATTATAAAAGGACACATCATCCTTCACATATTCACAAAACATTCGAATTTATATGTCGAACCCCCCCCCCCCACACACACAGACACATTTCCCTTGAAAAAATCTATAGTTGTGTTTTAGAGTCCATGGTCATCCAAAAAGACCAACTTCTATCCCTTAAGAATAGATCCAATAGATGTCCCCCAAAGAAGAGGTCATTGTTTCAGCAACTCAATCAAGTTGATTTTTTAATCTATGCCCACGACATATGATGTTTTAATTATAATTTAATCACTCAATTATAATATATATAATTATATGTTATTATATTTATGGTACAATAGTATTCCTTCTTTTTTCTATTTTATGAGATACTGAAATCACCCATGTGCATACGTTTGACATACTATCTCCACACCATTGTGTTTTTTTAATCACCAAATTTTCTGGATTGGTACAATGATGAAAATAATGGATATATGTGATAAATATTAAACGATATTAATTCTTGAAAAATTAATATTCTATCCACTTCTTTATTCACTCACTCATTATGAGAATTATATTGTCCCTCGTGTGTACGTATGGCATACTGTCTCCATGAAATGATATGATTAATTTTCTTTATTACCCATCAAAAATGATTATAAAAATTATTCTAATGAATATATATGACATATATGAGCTTAATATAATTATTTAAATGAATTTAATATATCTTATTCATGGGAAATGTGACTTACACAAAAAAAACATGCATAGGAAAATAATGCAATTAACACACACAAAGAGGATAATAATGAAATATTATTAATAGAAGTGTGACTAGATAATTTAAAAATATCATCATAAATATGAATATATATATATATTATAAATTAATAACTTTATTTAAACCATTATACATTTGGTTAAATAATGTTCAATTAGTGGAAAGTGTTAAGTAAATTTTTTCTTTCTCAGTTTTACTTCTGTGAGACATAAGACTTGGTCACAACAATTTCCATTTTGTGGTGTATTTATGTCCCTTTGATATATATTATCTTGAATATCATTATTATAATTTTATTATAAGTTAAATTTAATTTCATTACTTCATGGGGATTATAAATAAAAAATTACTATGACTTATGGAACACATTATAATGTTAATAGATTATTTTCTATAATAATTTTTTTATTGTCTCATTTTAAAGTATCATAAAATATGTTAAAATACATAGCTAAATATTTTAATTAATCAATGTTTATTTATTATTATACCTTATACCATGATTTATTTAATTTTTATGAATTAATTTTATTGGGGAAATACTATTTGGATACCATTCACCATATTACTCTGGATGGTTTTTAATTATGTATACTAAATAATAATTGTCTACAATTTTTATTCTATTTTATATCAAAATGTATAAGTTGATTATGATACACCACATTCACCTGATTAATTCATTTTACATAGTAATTGATGTGTTGGGACCACTACATCCACTCAATGCATCAGTATGTCTCATGAGACATACTAGACTGGGTATTAGTTGAGGCCTTACAAGTTTATGTGTGTTATCTTTATAGAATCCATGAATGTATATTTATGATTTATAACACTATGATTTTACTCATTACATGATTAGTTATTGATATTACATGTTTTTGTTAAAAAATTATAATATCCGTGGTTAATTTCCATTCTCGTGTTATTATTTATATGAAATTATATGATCATTTTTTTCCTTCCATTTTATGCTAAATTTATTCATATAATGGAATGTGTTTTAGTTAATCTCCTTCACATAATATTTTATGAATATTCATGATATAATCATCTATATATATACAAATTCGAAGCATATAACCTCACCCATATTATATGTTCCATTTTTACTCTATCATTCCCAAAAGTATATTATGAAAGATATGAAGGGTTCCACCATAGGAGGATAATGGTACAGTCAATGAAATTCATTATGTATTTTGTGTTTTAAAATGTAATGTGAACTTCAAATATGTATATATATTACCAAGACTATAAAAATATTTGGTTAAATAGGATGTTATTCCTTTTATCTTATGTCAATGTAATAATTTAAGGCGCTAGATCTGGGATACCAGATTCTGGGACATTGCACATTGTATAATGAGTCATGTACTCATCCTATTTTTAAAAATTAGTTATATTTCCCTAAAATAAACTAAAAAATATCAAAATTATAATTTTATATAATGACATATATTTAATGAAAACAAATTAATTTTTTGTCCATTTTCAAAAATCATTACTTAAATGATGATTATTATTAGGATACATCATGTTATACTCAGTGAAATTGTCTAGAAAGAACCATTAAAATCTTTAATGACTTCATGTTTGATGGTTTCTTTGAAAATAATCATTTTATTGAAATATAACAAGGAATACGTAATCTATATTTATTATTAAATATACCACCTACCATCAATTATCCTAATAATCATGATTGAATTTTTATTTTTATTTTTATTGACTTCTCTCACCCTACTAGAGATGACAAGATAATCAATTTTTTCATGATTTCTTTTGGTCCATCCCTGTCACATATATGTTTGTTTTAAAAAATAGAAAGATCAAATGTTACTATTATATTAGGTCTTAAACAATATTTTACTTAGATTTACAAAATATAGATCCACTAAAATAATTATTTTATTGCAGTGTAAGAAATAAAAAAATAATGAAAATAAAATAATCAGTCCATAACAACAATCAATGATCTAAATATTTATCATTGATTGTGTAAAATAATATATTTTGTTTCTTATATTCTATAAAATTATCAATATAATGATAATTATTATATAATTTAAGATCATTCACAAGAACCACAAACAAAATATTGTTCATTATAATTTATTTTAAATAAGATATTTTATTCATTTTTTGAATCATTTTACCCTTATGTGTTGATATAGCCTAGGATTTGAAACTACTATTGAGGTTTTATTAGGCTGAAACTCAAAGGAAATAGTGTTTCATTATAACTCGAAGTATATGACTATTAGTGTTAGTTCCAATAAATCAATTAAATTTATACATTCAACTACTATAATATTTAAAAATATCATATCGCATGGTGATAATTATTTTTTTTGACATATATGGGATCAATCCATTAGATTATTTCCTGATAAAATCATTATATTACTTATATTTGATAATGAAAAACTAGATATTCAATGTATCAACACAACCTTAGAATCCATGAGTTGGTTTCTACAACAATAATATTATCATGATACATGGAATCAAATTCCGAATTACAAAAGAGTTTAGTAGTCTTTGTAAACTAGATACATACATTATTCATGCATTATTAATTAATATACTAGTTACAACTTGATTTTTTTTTGAGGATAATTAATTTATTTCATCTATATTATCCTTGCATATCATTATTCGTACACATTAAGGAATCCTACAGAGAGGAAACATAATAATGGTGTGATCAAATGTTCCGTAAGGTTATAGTATAGTAGAATAGCTAATAAATAAATGATAATAATAATTTTGGAATGGTAAATAACTGGACACACATTCCATGAAATTAACAAACTTAGAAGGAAGTATATAACAAATATGGCTAGGTAATAACTGGAAACCCATTCCATTAAAATTAATAGATAATGAAACCCAATATGGTATGGTATGAAACTGAAACACATGAGAAATAAATGAAATTAAAATAAAATGAATCCATATATATATATATATATATTAATAAACTATCTCATGGATAAATAAACAGTGAATCAAAAAAGAAAGAAAATATTTATTCTATGAAGCAATTTTTCAAACGTATATTATTTTATTACTATCAAGATATATTCTCAATATATTTTAAATTAATCTAATTTTTTCAAATGATTCGTCTTGTGAGAATATTGATTCATCAAGTGGTTTTATTGACCAATCCACAACTCATATCATACCAATCTATTCTTCTATGAAACAAACATGAAAGATATTTTCTCAAATGATTCATCACATCATACAACCGACGCATAAAATGGATATTTATAACTAGGCCCCACCGGTAAGGATTTATTAAAATATTCCTCATCCCATTTTATACATGTCAATAAGAAACCCTTGGTTATATCGGAAAAGGGCCTTTTGATCTCCAATCGTTCTTTATGCCTCAATAAAAAGGAAGTGGTTGTAGATCCTCCGTGTATATCTAATGTAGCTTATGTCAAAGAAGATTCAATGATGATCTCTAAGTGATGTGAGATATGCAGGCACTATATCATTTGTCATATTGTTTTACCAATGGGTTCTGCTCCATGGAGGCGAACTGATATTAAAGACCAGCTTGCAGACTCAGGGGGCTCTCTCGACTAGAAATGTGTCTCCCTTGGATGATATTACTTCCATTTCATATTCCCTTCCGATGATCTAAAAAGGAAAGATTGAGGATTGGGATCTCTCTTCTTAAAACTAGGGATACTGCATCCACATGAATGGGATCGAAGTTTCATCCCATTTGGGGTATGTCACTCCTCTGTCCAAATATGGGATAAGATTCATGGCTTGAATTGAATTTTATGGCACCCACATATTCTCTAAGACATTGACCAATCCATCACTATTCCAATTAATATTGGTAAGGAAATAGAGGATCCTAAATTTGGTCACTTTTCACTTCTACTAATAATATTCGACCTGAATACCACCTTAGTTGATAAATACATGTTGACCACTGATGAATATGAAATAAAGCTATGAATTGAGTATGAAAAATTCTTTCAATTCATCCAGAACATTAAAATTATTGGTCATGATATTCAGTGTTGCAAGTGATTGGCCTACTTCTCTTTCTGTGTTGGTAAAGGGCATGAGGAAAACCAATTCCTCATAAAACTAAAAACATTGAAACCATTGGGACCTGCTTCAATCCCTAATAATGGTGCTACACACCCAGATGCTGATAACAAAAAAATTGTTTCTTATTTCATCTCATGTTGCGGATAGACCTCTAATTTCGTGGGTGACTTCAACGATTAGTTCTCATGAAGATATGGATTCTTATAGGAAGTAGAAGGACAATTATTATCTTTATGGTGGTAATGGAGTGACTCCCACTTGCTAAATAAAGACAAGGTGAGCTGTAATAGTTTCTGTAGAAGAAGTAGTCTACAAGGAAGAAGTTTTTAGTATTTTAGACACCATTTGGAAAGTCAGAGATGGTACATACCCTCTTCTAGATGTGGTTTATAGTAACCATGTTGTGTAGGTTGTGATAAATTCTAGCGATGATCCAGAAAACATAGAAGATTTTTTCCAAGAAGCGGTTAAGTTACAAATTCCATTGGAACAACTTGTGTTAAAAGATAGAAAATGTAAACAAAATAAGGTTGATGATCCTGCTACGGAATTCCAATGTAAGAAATATTCATCTTCTTCAATTTCTAGTCCAAGATTGTCTATTAAGACTATGCAGGTTTTTGATGTTGAGATGGATTTATATTCCCTTGATTTGGCTGGACATACAGCCTCTGTAGACGAATTTCAGTACTCAATTTCGGATGTTAAAGAGTTTTATACTCCCAGATTTGAAGATAATTACAAATCCAAGACCTCTTTAGGTGACCTAATGGATAAGGATAGTTTCCAAAGGGTTAATTGGCGGAGAGAATGGTTACATTTCGGATAATAAGTAGGAGAATGCAGAGAAAATATCAAGTAGCATTAAAGTTCTTGTTATAAATAATAATGGTGACTATAAACAACAGAAAATAAGTGAGGTTGAAGTTAGGGCCTCATAGGATTCTAATGAACATCAATATGGGATGATGAATTATTTTCAAACATATTTGGAAGGGACTCGAACTCATCTGAATGCAATGAAAGATGGAAAATACAAAAGTTTTGTCAAAGATCTTGAATGTAGAATGTATAAAACCATGTCATGGAGACGAGGTCGATGCCATAAAAAGCAAGGGAGAGGTTTTGGTCATGTTGAATGAGATATCAAAAAGAAGGAAGCTTGTACAAAGAATGACTCTGATGGCTCTGACATTGAATGTTTACTCCATCAAGTGAAAAGAGTAAATTGCATTACACTAGGGGCCAAGGACGAAGATGTAGATGAGGCATATATTTGAATTATATGAGAGAAGAACACATGAATGAATATAAAATTAAAAAAAACTTTGTATGTGATTGACCTTGATGAGGGCAGTTTTTCCTTGTCTGGCCCCATTTTTCCTTTCCTATTGTTCTCTTTCTTTTTAAAATTTTAATAAAAGGGACTTTGTCCCCAAAAAATTTCAAATGAAAATTTTAAATTGAATATTTCAAGGGTCGTAAAAGGAATAAAGGACGTGAATGTAAATACTATATTTTTTTCAAATAAATCAAAATTATCTACAGGAATATTATGGATAGTATCGATAAAACATTTTCTTACTAGAATAAAATAATGGGTTGTTGTCATTAATGAATATAAATATTATGAAAATAAATTTGGGAAAAAAATTTGAGGAAAATATACTTTTTTAGGAAAAAAATAATATCCATTTTCATTGGAAATATAAAAATGGAATAATTTTCCTAAAAAGTGACCTTTTACACAAGATAAGGAATACTAAATGAAATGGAATTTGGTAAATCTATACATTTCATATGAGGTAGAAATAATATTCCTTTTTAATGGTAAATGTTTTGAAAATTCCTTGTTCAAAAAGAGGTAAGAAGATTCCATTTTAAAAAAATTAATTGAAAAAAGATGGTAACAATGTTCATTGAAATTATTTAATACAGGTTAAAAAAATTAAATCCTTCTTATAAAATATAGTATTTAGATGAACAAACGTCCTTATCTTAAAGGGAAAAATGAATTTTAGTTTTCTTAAAAATAATTTTTAAAACACTTTGAGTAAAAAATATTAGAAAAATTGTACTAATACATTAAAAATTCATGGATAACCACATTAGATTAAAATTAAAGGGATTACGGAAAAATTTCATATAATTTCCTAGAATGGAAATGAAATATTGTTAATATTATTCTTGATGAAAATAAACATTATACATTCCAAAGTGTCTCATACAACCTTGAAACATTTTAAATAACAAACCTCATTATGGAATAAAATTAAAGTAAATTTTATAATACCATGATGATAAAATAATTCATTACATAATAAACCAAAAATGGATTTTAGATACACCACACTAATAATTATGTGGTTAATATGACGTTTATCGCAAATATGTAATAATTTATATGTAAATATCATACATTACATTATTTATATGGGTGAATATTCTTTAACATCATGTATAATGGTTTGAAAATAACATTATCATATACCAAAACCACAATCAGTTTATAATATCATATATTAAATTATTATAACATCTTTTTACTCATTTTTTTAAAAGTTCCTTATTTTTTCTTTTTTGGGTGTTAATTTCCTAGTTTGTTGAGTATGTTTTAACATGTTTCTCTTTATTATAATTATATAAATCATGATTTCCTCATATAAAAAATTTAAAATATGATGAAAATATCGTATATATTCATTATATATATACATAAAATCATATATAATATTTGAGTATAAGAAATGAAATGTACTGTTCATGGAGATAATAGGTCGTACATACAAATGAATGCTACATTAATTTCATTGATATATTAATAAATAGAAAATAAAATTATTTATTTAAGTATATTATAATTCCAATATTATATTTATGTAATATATGAAACATTTTTTTTATAAAAAACATCTTTTGTACATTCCGTATATATCATGAATGAATCACATCGCTTAAATGGGTGGTAGTCCACACTTCGACAAAAAATGCAATTGTATTTACAAAAAAATAGAAATTATAATGGTATGTTTTATAAAATAATTAAATAATCATTATGATTAGAAAATATCATATTTATCATATATAAATAATGTTTCAATCAATTTGACCACAATTATAGGTTGTTAAATAAAAATGACCAACTTTTCTTTGTGAGGTGGTAGTTCGTCATACACATAAATGTTATGTTCATTACCCATTAGATGGAACTGTTTATATATATAGTATTAAACATTAACAAAATTAAATCCTTATATATTTAGGATAATTTAGTTTTTATATAATAGTATATGAAGAATAGTTGAGGGACTGAGGAATGAAATAAAACTAAATATCTTAAGGAATGATGTTTCCTATTCTTTGGGAAACTCATTTTGGTTTACACCAAAGGGATTCCATGGATATATTTAAGAAAACTAGGAGGATTCTGGGATAAGGGAAGGGATGGTTGGGAGGTATTTGGGTGGATATTTTTTATCCAGATTTTCTATAGAGGTGTGAGGAAGTGTGGGGATATGAGGCCTTTTTGTTGAGGCAGAGTGGCACTTTTGAAAATTTTGGAAAGGGGAATTACAACAGTTTTATCCCAATATAAACTAGTTGAAAAAATGATAACAAATATAACCAATGTCAGGTAGGGTTGATATATGACCAAACAATGGCTTTTGGATAGCTATCTTGGTTATTTTGGACTTTATGTTTTTCATTTATTCCTTTGTTATGCTTAATTTCACATTAATCATTATTTTTATTTTCATCACATTCACTAATATTTTTGGACAAAAACTATATTGAACTTGTAAGGAATTATAAATTATTTTAATACCAAATATGGAATCCATTTCTCTAAATTACAATCACATAAGTGGATGAAATTATTTTAAATTTAATCTCCTTGATAGGATGACAATGCATGTTATTTAAGTAACAACTTTCAAATGATCGCTAAGTTTTTTTATTAAATTTCAAATCTAAATTGATTAAAATTACCTAAATTGCATTAATTTGATAAAAATGATCTAATTAAACTTTAAATCATGTTTAAAATATTATTTAGTTTTATAAAAAAAATTTATTAAAAATTTAGTTTTAAATTAAAAAACTGTATTTTTCATTAATCATAAAAAATGAATCTTCACATAGAAATACCAAAAATTACCCCTAACCTATATTTAATATTTCTATTTCATTTATTGATTCCATTTTGACAAATATTATTTATCAAAATGTTAAAAATATATTTAAAATAGATTCCCCATTAAAAGGATATAAAAGTGCCTAAGTAAAATTATAGGTTTTTATGTGTCATATTGTGTTTGTCTTTATCTTGTCCATAGAATATATTAGATGAATATAAAAAATATATTATTGACTTATATATATATATATTACCTTTATATCACTCAATAATTATAATCAATTTAATATATTATAATAAAACTCATTTATGAGAATAAAATTAGATCTCTATAAAAAATCATTTATATTTAATTAGTTCTTATATTCATTTCTAATTAATTTTCCACAAATGAATACATTTATTATTTCTGTAATCCATATTTTTTCATAATTTGATTAGTACTATTCATAAATTCTAATTTAATAGCTAGGTTATATCTTTTTATATTTAATATCAATATTTTAAAAATATATTATTGTTTGGTAAAATGTGGCCATGCATGTAAAGCAAGCCATTGAAGAAACATATTCTTGGGTTTGATTTAGGATGACTCAATTTTATGTGCAATGAAAGATATAAAATATATTGAATTTATTTAAAATAGTAAATATATTATAAATTCAAGGGATACTTAATTCCCATACATTCAGGGTTTTTCATTTAATACACAATATTAAATCCAATGTTCATACAATAGTTTTTCAGGGAATTACATTATCCCCACCTTAATTAAATTATGTCTTCATAATTTAAACTCAATCATGGTGGTAGACTATTTAATATTTAAATTTTTTTTAAATCCCTCCCTATGATATTAAATTCAGTGTCTACTAGGATTGAATTGGAATAATTACAATGAATCAAATCCTGAAGAGTAAGGGTAAATTATAGTTGTACCAATAATGAATCAATTATAATAATAATTATAAAATTATAATTTGCTAAATACACCTATAATGAAATTAGTAAATATATGAGGAAGTTCAAAAACAATTTTTCAAGGTAATAACGTGACACATGCCACTCAAGTAAATAGATGAAAAAAATCACATGTTAATGTGTGAAACTGAAACATGTGTCACTAAATAAAAGAACCAAAAATGAATTACTTCTATATATATTTTGACACAAAATTTAATGTCCTAGAAATTCTATATAAATTTTTTTAATTATAATATATTATTTCGAGACCGCAAAATCTGACGGCACATGATTTCGAGGCCCCGAGTGCCTGGAATGATCCGTTGAAGTTTGGTTGAGTTTAAATTAGTGTTTGTAAGAATTTTTCCTAAAAAGGTAGAATAACTCTTAAATGGTAACTCAGATCAGAAATATTAAGGCAACGTTTCATTCAGGATGGTGAGTTTACCTTAGGCGTGACTTAAGTTTAGTCGGCATGGGCCTCCTGTGAGAAAACCCAAAAAGTACATAATCATAAATAAAATAATTAAATAAATTATTTTATTTTTCAAATGCATATAACTCACATATGGTATCATAGATTGAAAATCCGAGACAACCGCTGAACATGTGAGGGTATTCTCTCTTTAGGAAGATACTAACATTGGCCGGTGCGGCCCACTAGTAAAAGTTAGTTTTTGGATGTAAATAATTTAATTAAGTGGAAATTATTTTATTATAAAATACATAACATTTAAACTATATCATTGATTGGAAATCTGAGAGTACCATTGCGTTCATTGGGGCATGTTTCACTTAGGAAGAGCTTAACCTCGACCTGCGTGGGTCGAGGGTGACTGTAAATAATATTCCGAACATTTTTTCGGGTACATTCATTAAACACACAAGCGGCGTTTTATAACATTTGAACATGTGTTCAGAATTGAAATATGAGGGCACTGTTGAAATCGCAACACCGATATTCACATAAGTAATCCTTCACCCTGACTACAGTAGGTCAAGGGTGAATGATAGTTTTTGTCAATTTCATGGGAGAGTTAAAAGAAGAAAAATAAAATAAAGAACAACTTTTATTTTATTTTTAAAAACAACCCAATTTGTATGTGCAGTGTTGGGGGCCACCCGACCCCCCTGAACTCCCTCTATAATGTCAGTTAACTCTTGGTTTCTCCCCCATGTTAAATGTTCCAACTTTAATTTATTTAATGTGCCGAAAATTAATTGAGTTAATAGACTTAACACAATTAAAATTGGCTCCTCATCCTTTTGGTGGAGATCATTGACAAAAGTTATTTGGGAGAGACTTGTAGAACTGGGAAAAACATCCTCTAAATGAAGAACCTCCCCAACAAAAAAGCATTCTCCGAATCGAGGAATGTGGAACCAACTTCTGGAGCATGGTGAGGGAGCGAGGAATACTAACATCATCAACATCGTCTCCTTCCTCATGTCGCCACCAATGAGAAATCGAGGTAGGGGTTCTGATTTGAAATATGATTCAATTTATTTGTTAATTCTTCATATTCTAGATTTTTAATGATTATGGCCAAATAACATGGTCATTGTCCTACGCTTATACCTTTCCCCTTTTTCTTTTTTTTGTTGGCATATCCTTCATGCATTCATCAATTCCAAATAATTAAGAGCACTAAAAACACAATATTGTTTTGAGCGCAACATATGGACGCAACGCCCTTGACCCAAGGATCACGAATATGCGGTCAGAATATTTTTCGGGCTTAGAACAAAGATGTGTCAGCCCATGAAAGGGGTGACATGGTGGTGTGATTTCTAGTGTGTGTTCAGGGAGCGGCTCTGGGTGAGGTAGAGGGTGCGATGTGCGGCAGCAAAGTACAGCTAAAAGGCAGTGTCTTGGTGGTGCGGCTAGCCAGAGGTGGTGGTGTCGGTTTTGGACGTCTGTAAGAACCCAACTATTTGGTAAAGGAGTTAATTGAGCGTGAGAAAACTTTGGAATAATAAAGTGTTGATTAAATATAGAAAATTAAGGAGATGAAATAATAAAAAAATTATAAATCATGGAAGAGTGGATGAGGCACCGGGTGGAATCCGCGTTCACCAAATGAATGCCCCATGCGTGATTGAATTTGAAGATAATGAAATAAGTAATTAACAATAATAATAAAATATTATTGTTATTACTTGTGTTGATAAAACAATTTTTTGACTGTAACTTATCCATGCGACCTCAGTTTTATGAACCATCTGCGGCAGTACGACCCTGACTTCGAGACAGAAATTATGAGTCCAATATTGGATATCTTTTTCAGGTTTTTGGATTGGGAAACAAAAATGATCAAATAATATATTATTATTATTAAATATTCGACCGTCTATAACTCTTGTGTGATACCTCTGATTGACTTACCATAAGGGGTGATGTGATCCTCAGTTTAAGATGGTAAATTTAAGTCTAATATTGAATATTAAATTCTGGTTCGTGGATCGGGTCCACAAAACACCCAATATTAATAATAATAATATTATTGGAGGATCTTGTATTATACTTATCTCCCTCGTACGATGTCGAAATGACGAACCATCTGCAGCACTAAAATCCTTGAGATGAGGTGGTCCTTTTGAAATACTCCACGTGACTTTTAGAGAAAGTTGGAGTTTGGCCGGGTTGGATCGTACTCGAATCCAACTGGGCCCTCAGGACTAAAAGGACAATAACATATAGACCAGGCGTCCGATTGACGAACTGTCTGATGTTTGGAGACCCCTTTTATGTGTCGGTCCATTGGGATACTTCTTAGTGGTATTTCATGGTAGTTTGATTATCGGCATGTGGCTTCAGGAGCAGATCCTCTCAGAATCAAGTGAGCTTTGTTCGGGAACCCTATAGCTGGCTATGACGATGTACTAGGATATTGTGTGGGTCTAACGACGTACTAATGATGTACTAGGATCATGTTTGGGTCTCACGACATACTGACGATGTACTAGGATCCTGTGTAGGTCTAACAACGTACTAATGATGTACTTGGATCATGTCTGGTTCTGATGACATACTGATGATATACTTGAATTCTCTATTGGACTAACGACGTACTAACGATGTACTAAAATCATGTGTGGGTATGACGATGTACTGACGACGCAGTAGGATTCTATGTGGGTCTGAAGATGTACTAAAGATGTACTATGATCCTATGTGGGTCTGACGATATACTTGGATCCTGTGTGGTTCTGATATGGTACTAGGATCCTGTGTGGGTCTGATGATGTACTACGACCCTATGGGGGTCTGATGATGATTTAGGATCCTTCGTGGGTTTGCCTCTTAACAATGTAAGATGAATTAGTAGTTATATCTAACCATCTCTACTATTTTAACTAAGTTATACCTAGTTTGAGCTGAGTTTGTACCTGTGTGGTACATTCCTTTATGGTAATACCTTGGTGGTATTCATCAGTGTGGTGTACCTGTCTGGAACTTACCTTCATGGTATTCCTTCCTTTTTGGAACAGTTGATCTTTGGGCTTTTGAGTTGGACCTTGTGTTTCCTCTGTATTGAGATGGGTTTACCTGAAAACTTGGGTATATATATGGGCTTATAACTAAGTAGGGTTTTTAGATGTTTACATGATTTTTGGTTTATCCTTTTTGTATTTCATGAGACCTTTGAGGGTCTCGGGGTCCCTACTGGGTGTCGTTATACTCACCCCTGCACGGGCTACGCCTGCACCTTATTGTGTTTGGTGCAGATGAAGGACATCACTGACTAAGGATGAGAGTACTAGGACTGGAGGTAGATCAATGGTGGACATTTGTTGAGGCTTACCATAGAGATGGTCGTTCGAGAGTTGTAACTACCCTTAAGGTTGGATCCTTGGTGGGTGTTCACCAGAGCTGTTTCAGTTTTCTTGTACTTTTTTAGTTTTCCTGTACTTTACAGTTGGGCTTTTATTTAGGCCCCTTTTTTCTTACTATACACAATCATATTACTATATAGTTTACTTTTGTTCATATCTCTTTGTGTTATTGGTTGCATGTGTTTACAGGTTATAAAGGAAATGCCTTCCCAGTTTTGGGAAATAAGCCTTTTGGTGCAAGTCGCCAGCCCCTGGCCTATGGAAGGCGGGTTTGGGGTAGTCACAGCCTGGGCCCCGGGGGATGGCTCTTGAAAAATTGGTATCAGAGGAGTTGGTTCAACGATAGAACATGGTACTCTGATCTTTTTAACAGCAATATTGTTAAGTGTAGTGAGTGTGGTTATCAGTTTAGGGAATCCAGTGTTGGTGCGGCAGCTGATTTATCCATACACCAGGACCCTGACTTTTGATTTCTGACTCGGCGTACGAAAACCTAGATTGCGTGTGTGTTTTGAAACGTTTTCTTATGTTTTCTTGAGTCATCTCACTAGGTATAACTAAATTACTATAGTGCACCTATTCCTTATTAGGGTGTCATTGTGTAGAAAGCCAGCTAGGATTCCTGAGAGAGTACACAATGACAGCCCGCCGAGTGATGAGGCTCCGGTGGAGGGCCATTTTACTATGTTGGCACCTTTGGGTGGTGTACCAGAAGAACCACTTCCCGTTGGGATGCATATATCACTAGCAGCACTAGCAGAAGGAGCATGCCGACTAAGCGTGTTGCATGAGTTTCAGCAGTAGAGGCCTCAAAGGATTTGTGGCGAGACAGATTCCCATGCAGCTGAGGGCTGGCTGGAGGCAGTTTCTAGAGTTTTCCGCCCAGTTGAGACACCAGTAAAGCATATGGTGATCTTATCTAATATTCTTTTCCAGTGAGTGGCCATGAGGATGGTCTTCATGGTGATGAGGCTTTGGTACATGGAATTTTTCCCGAGATGGGACCTTCAGGTAGTGTATCAACTATATCATTGCCCATTGTTCAGCAGTTACAACCTGTTGTACCGGTAGAGGAAATATATAGGCTTAGTTCCTTACACGTGACTCAGTATCAGATACCCCTCAGGTTCCGAGGAAATCCCAACTCACAAGCGGATGAGGACTGGCCTGAGGAGGTGGCAGAGAGTTCTCTAGAACTTCTACATCTTCGGCTAGATGACATGTTGGTAGCTGTGTATTCATCAAGGCATACCGATCATTCTTGGTACTCAATGAATACGATACGATCAGTGCTTTGGGGATCAGACTTTCGAGCATAGTGTGTTTAAGGATGTTTGATCCAGCACTATTCCTCCTTTCATTCCTACTTATGTTGTGGTGCTAGAGAGCACCTTTGTGGTTGAATGTTCGTTGGCTGAGCGGATACAGCCAGTGAATGATAGCCATGGGAAAACAGTAAACAAGATCCAGTCATAGAGACTAGGATGTGTAAAAATGTTTCGGAAAGAGGAAGTTTTAAGGAAAGATGAGTCTTCAGGGCTGTGGATGTGGAAGTAGAGCTAGGGGACCAGCACAAGGTGGTGCACATTTCAACATGTTACAACCACCCCCTATTGTGGTCCCCACCAGGCTCAAGGAGCTATAGGGCGGGGGAAGGGATTGGCTGCATGCGGTCAAGGAGTTTGGCCCAAGGACTCTAAGAATGATTAGAGCTACGGTCTATGTCTACTACAAGCTGTTATATCAATATAAATAGGTACCAATAATTCCTTCCTCAAATCTTGTACAAGACCTAGAGTTTCCTGTTTAATCATTGACTTTACCCTTATGTCTGTAGATACCTTTGGGAGGAGACTCGATAGTCACACTTATACTGTTGTTGTGATCTGGACCTTAAGGTGAGGGTTTTGGTTGAAACCTCTTGGTGGCAACATCGAGGCCTTACGATGTTAGATTGGCTATGGAATGGGCTTCCACAGTTCATATTCAGATTGGTTGTATTAGGTAAAAATGTTGTGGTTTATCTATAATGTTAGGATGAGGTTTTCCTTAATCGGTGAAAAAGGAAACCTAGGTAGCATAGGTTAAACTCATGCATAGGAGGGTGGAGCCGATCACTCATGAGTCGGCCAGACTTACCCTCATGGTAGTAGGAGTTTTGAGTTTTCAAGTTCCCAATGGGAGTGGTTAGAGTTTCTCCAGGACTATGAATTTGAGATATTCTATACTCTTGGGAAGGGGAACATGGAAGCAGATTCACTCAGTAAGAGATCTGGCCTGTAGCTGCTGAGGGAGGTGACAGAGTAGCTAGGCGCTTTATGGATATCCTACATGGATCGAGATGAAGCAGCATATATTAAGTCTCTGACAGTCACTCTTCCACTTCTTCAGCGAGTCAGGTAGGCGCAGTGTGGGGACACTGACTGCGAGGCTCGACGTGTTCAGATATATTCTGGGCAGCCACCTGATCGATTTTATATAGGTGGGTAGCACGTCATCCTCTTCAGAGGACATACCAAGGTACCAGTTGAACTACATGAGGAGGTGTTTAGGGAGTCACATACGTCACCTCTAATAGTACATCCCGGTGTGGTGAAGATGTATTGGGATCTCTGAAATCAGTACTGATGGACTGGGATGAAGGAAGCAGTGGCAGAGTTTATATCACAATGTCTCACTTATCAGCAAGTGAAGGCTACACAGAGTTGGTAGAAGTCTTATGTCAACAAGATATGTAGACCTCTGGAGTTTGAGGATGGTGACCACATCTTTCTATGAGTCTAACCTCGATGAGGTTTGCAGAGATTTGGCCAGGGTGGAGAGTTATCTCTGAGGTTCATTGGACCCTTTCAGGTCCTTAGTAGAGTTGGAGATGTAGCATATCGCCTAGACCTTCCACCATAGTTGGAGAAGGTGAACAACTTCTTCCATGTATCCCAGATGAGGAGATACCTGCATGACCCATCTCACGTCATCGACCACGGTGAGCTGGACATCGAGGATGGGCTGACGTTTTTAGAGGTTTCAGTGGAGATTGAGGATCAATAGGAGAGAGTCTTTCATGTGTGATTGATACCTTTAGTTTGTGTATGTTGGCAGCACAAGAACCTTCAGGAGTCCACATGGGACCATGAGGCTCAGATTCGTGCTCAGTACCCTCTTTTGGTTGTTTTGCCTTTGTTGTGGCTTTCGGGGATGTAAATCCCTGTGGTGGGGAGAATGTAATGTCCCAGAGATTCTGTATAATTTTTTTAATTATATGGAACATTTTAAAGATCGTGAAATCTAACGGTGCACGATTATGAGGCCTGGAGTGCTTGGAATGATTCTTCAAAGTTTGGTTGAGTTTAAATTAACGTCTGTAAGAAATTTTCCTAAAAAAGTGAAATAAATCTAAAATGGTAACTCAGATCAGAAATATAAAGGCACTGTTTCATTCAAGATGGAAATTTTACCCTAGGTGCGACTTAAGTTTAGTCGGTGCGGGCCTCCTATGAGAAGACCCAAAAATGACATAATCATAAATAAAATAACTAAATAAATTATTTTAAGTTTCAAATGCATATAACTCACAAATTGTAAATCATATTGAAAATATTAGGCAACCACTGAACTTGTGACATTATTCACTCTCTAGGAAGATACTAACATTGGTCGGTGCGGTCCACCAGTGAAAGTTAGTTTTTTGATGTAAATAAAATAATTAAGTGAAAATTATTTTATTATAAAATCCTTAACTTTTAAACTGTAACTCTGATTGGAAATCCGAGAGTACAGTTGGGTTTGTTGGAGTGTGTTTCACATAGTCAGAGCATAACCTCAACTGGCGTGGGTCGAGGGTGACTGTAAATAAATTTCCGAACATTTTTTCAGGTACATTCAGTAAACACACAAGCGGCGTTTTATAACATTTGAACTGGTGCTCAAAATTGTAATCTGAGGTCACCGTTGAACTCGCAGCATCGATATTCACATAAGGAGACCTTCACCCCGAGCACAATAGGTTGAGGATGAAAGATATTTATTTTTAATTTCCTGGGAGAGTTAAAAGAATAAAAATAAAATAAATAACATATTTTATTTTATTTTTAAAAACAACCCAATTTGTATGTGCAGTGTTGGGGTCCACCTGACCCCCTTGAACTCCCTCCCTAATGTGAGTTAAATCTTGGTTTCTACCCTAATTTAACTGTGCCAACTTTATTTTAATTAATGTGATGACAATTAATTCATTTAATAGACTTAACACAATTAAAATTGGCTCCTCATCTTTTTGGTGGAGATCATTGACAAAAGAGATTTGGGAGAGCCTTGGAAAACTGGGAAGAACATCCTTCAAATGAAGAACCTCCCCAACAAAAAATCATTCTCCAAATCGAGGAACATGGAACCAACTTTGGGAGCATGGTTCTGGAGTGACAAATGCTGACATAATCAACATCATCTCCTTTCACACGCTGGCACCAATGAGTAATCGAGGTAGGGGTTCTGATTTGAAATATGATTGAATTTATTTGTTAATTCTTCATATTCTAGATTTGCAATGATGATGGCCAAACTAACATGGTCATCATCGTGTGCATATACTTTGCCCCTTTATCTTTTGTTCTTCTCATGTTCTTCGGGTGTTCATCAATGCCAAATAATTAAGCGCACTGGAAATGCAATATTGTGTTGAGTGCACCATATGGATGTGGAGCCCTCGACCTGAGGATCGCGAATATGCTGTCAGTATATTTGTTGGGCTTAGAACAAAGATGTGGTGTCCCATGAATGGGGCTACATGGCGGTGTGATTTACAGTGTGTGTTCAGGGCGCAGCTCTGGGCGAGGTAGAGGGTGCGACGTACGGTAGCAAAGGACAGCCAGAAGGCAGCGTCCAGGCGGTGCAGCTATCTGAAGGTGGTGGAATCGGTTTTGGACGTCCATAGGAACCCAACCATTTGGTAAAATAGTTAATTTGAGCTTGAGAAAACATTGGAAAAAGAAAGGGTTGATTAGAGATATAAAATTAAGGAGATGAAATAATAAAAAAATCAAAAATCATTGAAGAGTGGAGGAGGCGCCATGTGGAAGCTGCGTTCACCAAATGAATGCCCCATGCGTGATTGAATTTGGAGATAAAGAAATAAGTAATTAACAATAATAATAAAATATTATTATTATTAATTTTGTTGATAATAAACTTTTTGACTGTAACTTATCTATGCGACCTCAGTTTTATGAACCGTCAGCAGCAGTATGACCCTGACTTCAAGACGGAAATTATGAGTCCAATATTGGATTTCTTTTTCAGGTTTTTAGATAGGGTAACTGAAACAATCAAATAATAATATATTATTATAATTATTAAATCTTCAACCCTCAATAACTCCTGCGTGCTACATCCGATTTACTTGTCGTAAGTGGCGACGTGATCCTGACATTAAGATGGTAAATTTAAGTCTAATATTGAATATTAAATTCTTGTTCATGGATCTGGTCCAAGAAACACCCAATACTAATAATAGTATTATTATTGTAGGATCTTGTATTCGACTTATCTCCCTCGTATGGTGTCGAAATTATGAACCATCTACGGCACTGAAATCCTTGATATGAGGTGGTCCTTTTGAAATATTCCACGTGACTTTCATAGAATGTTAGAGTTTGGCCGGGTTGGATTATACTCGAATCTAACTGGGCCCTCGGGACTAAAAGGCTAATAACATACTGACCAGGCGTCTGATTGATGCACCTTCTATTTTGTGGAGGCCCCTTTTATGTGGAGGTCAATTGTGATACTTCTTAGTGGGACTTCGTGGCAGTTGGAGTATCAACCTGTGACTTCAGGAGCGGATCCTCCCAGAATTAGGTGATCTTAGTGCGGGAACCATGTAGCTGGTTGTGACGATGTACTAGGATCATGTGTTGGTCTAACGACGTACTGACGTTGTACTAAGATCATGTGTGGGTCTCATGGTGTACTGACATTGTACTAGGATTTTGTGTGGATCTGACGACGTACTGAGGATGTACTAGGATCCTGTGTTTGTCAAACGACATACTGATGATATTCTAGGATCATGTGTGGGTCTCACGATATACTGATGATGTACTACGATCCTGTGTGGGTTGAATGATGTACTGACGATGCACTAGGATCCTATGTGGGTCTGAAGTTGTACTAAAGATGTACTCGAATCCTATGTGGGTCTGACGATGTACTTGGATCCTGTGTGGTTCTGACATGGTACTAGGATCTTGTGTGGGTATGATGATGTACTAAGACCCTCTTTGGGTCTAATGATGATTTAGGATCCTTTGTGAGTATGCCTCTTAACAGAGTAAGATGAATTAGTAGTTATATCTAAATATCTCTACTACTGTACCTAATTTATATCTAGTGTGAGCTGAGTATGTACCTGTATGGTACATTCCATCGTGGTAATACCTTGGTGGTATTATTTAGTGTGGCATACCTATGTGGAACTTAAATTCGTGGTATTCCTTCCTTTTGGAATAGTTGAGCTTTGGGATTTTGAGTTGGACCTTGTGTTTCCTCATCATTGAGATGGGTTTACTTGATAAATTGGATATATATATATATATATATGGGCTTATAACTAATTAGGGTTTTTAGATGTTTACATGCTATGTGGTTTATCCTTTTTTGATTTCGTGACACCTTTGAAGGTCCATGGGTCCGTACTAAGTATCGTTATACTCACCCTTGCATGGGCTATGCCTGCACCTTGTTGTGTTTGGTGCAGACGACGGACATCGCTAACTAAGGATGAGAGTACTAGGACTGGAGGTAGCTCAGAAGAGGACATTAGTTGAGGCATACTGTAGAGACGGTCGTTCAAGAGCTGTAACTACACTTCAGGTAGGATCCTTGGCTGGTGTTCACCAGAGCTGTTTACGTTTTCTTGTAATTTTTTAGTTTTATTTTACTTTCCAGTTGGGATTTTATTTAGGCCCCTTTTTCTTACTGTACACACTCTATTTACTATATATTTTACTTGTGTTCATATCTCACTGTGTGCTTGGTTCTGTCTTTTTATAGGTTATAAAGGCAATTCATTCCCAATTTTTGGAAATACGCCTTTCGGTGCACGTCACCATCCCCTGGCCTATGGAAGGCGGGCTTAGGGTAGTCCCGACATGGGCCCCGGGGGATGGGTCTTGACAAATTAGTATCAAAGGAGTTGGTTCTACTGTATAACATAAGACTCTGATTTTTTTAACAAAAATATTGTTAAGTGTATTGAGTGTGGTTATCAGTTTAGGGATTCCAGTGTTGGTGCGGTGACCGATATATCCATACACCAGGACCCTAACTTCTGATTTCTGACTCAGTGCATGAAAACACTGATTGCATGTGTGTTTTGAAAAGTTTTCTTGTGTTTTCTTGAGTTATCTCACTAGGTATAACTAAATGAGTATAGCGCATCAATTCCTTATCAGGATGTCACTACGCAGATAGCGAGCAAGGATTCCTGAGAGAGTACACATTGACAGCCCAACGAATGATGAGGCTCTGGTGCAGGGCCCTCTTACTATGTTGGCGCCTTTGGGTGGTGTACCAAAAGGACCACCACCCGTTGGGAAGCATATATCACCAGCCACACTAGTGGATGGTGCATGGACACTAAGAGCATTGCATGAGTTTCAGGAGTAGAGGCCACAAAGGATTCGAGGCGAGATAGATTCCCATGCAACTGTGGACTGGTTGGAGGCTATTTCTAGATTTTTCTACCCAGTTGAGAGACTAGTAGAGCATATGGTGATCTTATCTAATAGTCTTTTCAGGTGAGTGGCCATAAAGATGGTCTTCTTGGTGGTGAGGCTGCAGTACATGGACTGTTTCCCGAGATGGTACCTTCAGGTACTATATCAACTATATCACTGTCCGTTGGTCACCAGTTACAACCAGCGGTACCGGTAGAGGACACATATAGGTGTAGTGCCTTACGTGTGATTCAGCATCAGATACCCCTCAGGTTCCAAGGTGATCCCAACTCAACGGTTGATGAGGACTGGCTTGAGGAGGTGGCAGACAGTTCTCTAGAGCTTCTACATCTTTGGAAAGACAACATGTTGGTAGCTATGTATTCATCATGGCATATCGGTCATTCTTGGTAGTCGCTGAATACAATACAATTAGTGCTTCAAGGATTGAACTTTCGAGCGCAATGTGTTTAAGGATGTCTGGGCCAGCACTATTCCTCTTTTCATTCCTACTTATGTTGGGGTGCTAGAGAGTACCTTTGTGGTTGAATGTTATTTGGCTAAGAGGATATAGCCGGTGAATGATAGTCATGGGAAAACAGTAAACTACTGCCAATCTTAGAGACATGGATGCGTAAAAATGTTTTGGGAAGAGGAAGTGTTAAGGAAAGATGAGTCTTCAGGGGTACAGATGTAGAAGCAGAGCTAGGGGAGTAGCACGAGGTGGTGTACATTTAGACATGTTACAACCACCCCCTATTGTGGTCCCCACCAGGCTCAGGGAGTTAGAGGGTGGGGGAAGGGAGTAGCTGCATGCGGTCAAGGGAGGTGGCCTAAGGACACCCGGAATGATTAGAGGTATTGTCATTGTCTACTACTAGCTGTTGTATCAATATACATGGGAACCAATAATTTCTTCCTTCCATGAATCTTGTCCAAGACCTAGAGTTTCATGTTAAATCATTTAATTGACCCTCACATTTGTATATACCTTTGGGAGGATACTCGATAATAACACTTATGTTGATGGTGTGATATGGCCCTTGAGGTGAGTGTTTTGGTTGAAACCTCTTGGTGGCAGCATCAAGGCATTATGATGTTATTTTGGCTATGGAATGGGCATCCATAGTTTATACTCAGATTGGATATATTAGGAAAAAAGGTTGTAGTTTATCTACAACGTTGGGATGATATTTTCCTTAGTCAGTAAAAACTGAAACCTAGGCAGCAAAGGTTAAACTCCTGCATAGGAGGGTGCAGCCAATCACTCATGATTCGGCCATACTTACCCTCATAGCAGTAGGAGTTTTGAGTTTTCAATATCCCAACAGGAGTGGCTAGAGTTCATCCAGGACATTGAATTTGAGATATTCTACACTCCGGGGAAGGGGAACATGGTAGCAAATTCACTCATCAAGAGGTCTGGCCTGCAGCTGCTGAGTGAGGTGACAGAGTAGCTATCCACTTTACAGATATCCTGCATGGATCATAATGGAGCAGGTCATCTTCAGTCTCTGATAGTCACTATGCTACTTCTTCAGCGAGTTAAGGAAGCACAGTGTGGGGACACTGACTGTGGGGCTCGACATGTTCAGATATAATCAGGGTAGCCACCTGATAGATTTTATGAAGGTGGGGGAACGTCTTCCACCTCAGAGGACATATCATGGTACCAGTATCACTATAGGATGAGTTGTTTTGGGAGTCCCATATGTCCCCTCTGACAGTACATCCCGGTGTGGAGAAGATGTATTGGGATCATTGACGTCAGTACTGATGGATTGGGATGAAGGAAGTAGTGGCAGAGTTCGAATCACGATGTCTCACTTATCAGCAAGTGAAGGCTGCAGAGAGTTATCAAAAGTCTTATGTCGACAAGATATTAAGACCTCCAGAGTTTTATGATGGTGACCACGTCTTTCTATGTGTCTCACCTCGATGAGGTTTGCAGAGAATTGGCCAGGGTGTTATGTTATCTCTAAGGTTCATCGGACCCTTTCTGGTCCTTAGTAGAGTTGGAGATGTATCATATTGCCTAGACCTTCCACCATCGTTGGAGAAGGTGCACGACATCTTCCACGTATCCTAGCTGAGGAGATACCTTCATGACCCATCTCACATCATCAACCACGATGAGCTGGACATCGAGGATTGGCTGACGTTTTCAGATGTTCTAGTGGAGGTTGAGTATTGACATGACAGAGTCTGTCATGTCTGATCAATACATTTAGTGTGTGGACATTGGTAGAATGATATCCTTCAAGATACCACATGGGAGCAGGAGGCTCAGATTCTTGCTCGGTACCCTCTTTTGGTTGTTTTTCCTTTGTTGTGAATTCCACGGATGTAAATCCCTATGGTGGGGAGAATTTAATGTCCTGGATATTTTGTATAATTGTTTTTAATTATATGGACTTATTTCAAGATCGTGAAATCTGACGGCGTGCGATTCTGAGGCCCGGAGCACTTGGAATGATCCGTCAAAGTTTCAATAAGTTTAAATTAGCATGCCTAAGAAGTTTTCCTAAAAAAGTGGAATAACATTAAAATGGTAACTCAGATCAAAAATATGAGGGCACCATTGTGTTCAGGATTGTGGGTTTACCCTAGGTGCGACTTAAGTTTAGTCGTTGTAGGCATCCTGTGAGAAAACCCAAAAATGGCATAATCATTAATAAAATTATTTTATAAATTATTTTATTTTTCAAATCCTTATAAATGACTAACCGTAAATCTGATTGAAAATATGAGACCACTGCTAAACTCATGAGGGTATTCTCTCTTTATGTAGATAATAACATTGGTCATCGCAGGACACCAGTGAAAGTTAGTTTTTGACCATAAATAAATAATTAAGTGACAATTATTTTCTTGTAAAATCCATAAATTTTAATCTCTAACTCAGATTGAAAATCCAGAAGTGTCGTTGGGTTTTTTGGGGTGTCTCTCACTTAGGTAGAGCCTAACATTGACTGGCGTGGGTCGAGGGTGACTGTAAATAATTTTCTGAACTTGTTTTTGGGTACGTTTAGTAAATGCACAAGAGGCGTTTTATAACTTTTAAACTGGTGCTCAGAGTTGAAATATGAGGGTACCATTGAACATGGAGGGCCGATATTTTCTTAAGGATAACTTCACATTGATTTTTGTAGTCCGAGGGTTAGAGTTAGTTTTTTTGAATTTCGTGGGAGAGTTAAAATAATAAATATAAAATAATGAAAAACTTTTATTTTATTTTTAAAAACCAACCAATTTGTATGTGCAGTGGTGGGGACCACCTGACCCCCTTGAACTCTCTCTTTAATGTGAGTTAACTCTTATTTTATCCCCCAAATTATATGTTCCAACTTTAGTTTAATTAATGTGCCGATAATTAATTGAGTTAATAGACTTAACTCAATTAAAATTGGCTCCTCGTCCTTTTGGTGGAGATCGTTAGAAAAGAATATTTGGGAGAGCCTTGGAGAACTGGGAAGAACATCCTCCAAATGTAGAACCTCTCCAACGTAGAAGCATTCTCCAAATCGGGGAACGTGGAACCAACCTCGGGAGCGTGGTGCGGGAGCGATGAATGCTGACGTCATCAACATCATCTCCTTCCTCACGCTGACACCAATGAGCAATTGATGTAGGGGCTATAATTTAAATATGATTGAATTTATTTGTTAATTATTCATATTCTAGATTTTCAATGATAATGACCAAACTAACATGTTCATTGTCCCGCGTATATAGCTTTCCCCGTTTTTTTGTTCTTTGCACATTTTCGTGCGTTCATCAATGCCAAATAATTAAGCGCACTGGAAACACAATATTGTGTTGAGTGGAACATATGGATGCAGATCCCTCAACCTGAGGATCACGAATATGGATTCGGCATATTTTTTGGGCTTATAATGAAGATGTGGTGGTCCATGGAAGGGGTGACATAGCGGTGTGATTTTCAGCTTGTGTTCAGTGCATGACTCTGGGCGAGGTAGAGGGTGCGAACTGTGGTGGTGAATGACAGTTAGAAGGCAGCGTCTAGGTGGTGTGGCTGGCTGGAGGTGGTGGCGTCAGTTCTAGACATGAGGAAGAAACCAACCATTTGGGAAAGTATTTAATTGGAGTGTGAGAAAACCGTGTAACAAGAAAGAGATGATTGGAGAGGGAAAATTAAGGAGATGAAATAAAAAAATCAAAAATCACAGAAGAGTGGAGGAGGCTCCTTGTGGAAACCGTGTTCACCAAATGAATACCCTGTGAGTGACTGAATTTGGAAATATAGAAATAAGAAATTTACAATAATAATAAAATATTATTATTATTACTTTTGTTGATAAAACACTTTTTTGACTGTGACTTATCCATGCGACCTTAGTTTTATGAACCGACATCAGCAGTGTGACCCTGAATTCATGACAGAAATTTAGAGGCCAATATTGGTTGTCTTTTTTAAGTTTTTGGATCGGGTACCTGAAATGATCAAATGATAATATTATATTATTATTATTAAATACTTGACCCTATATAACTCCTGCGTGTGACGTCTAGTTGACTTACCGTAAGTGGCGACATGATCCTGACATTAAGACAGTCGATTTAAGTCTACTGTTCAATATTAAATTATGGTTTGTGGCTCTGGTCCATGTAACACAAAATAATATTATTATTATTGTTGTTGTTATTATTATTATTATTATGGGATCTTATATTCGACTTATCTCCCTCATAAAGTGTTGAAATGACGAACCCTCTACGGCACTGAAATCCGTGAGATGTAGCGGTCTTTTTGAGATACTCCACATGACTTTCGGATAAAGTTGGAGTTTGGCCAGGTTGGATCGTACTCGAATCCAACTGGGTCCTCGAGACTAAAAAGCCAATAACTTATAGACAAGGAATCTAATTGATGCATCGTCTATTGTGCTGAGACCCCTTTTACATGGTGGTCCATTGGGATACTTCTTAGTGGGACATTGTGGAAGTTGGAGTATCGACCTCTATCTTGAGAGGTAGATCCTCACAGAATCAAGACAGCTTATTGAGGGAACCTTGTAGCTGGTTGTGATGATGTACTAGGATCATGTGTGGGTCTGACGACGTACTGATGATGTACTAGGATCCTGTGTGGGTTTGATGACGTACTGAAGATGTACTAGGATCCTGTGTGGGTCTGACGATGTAATGACGATGTACTAGGATCTTCTGTGGGTCTGACGACATACTAACGATGTACTAGGATCCTGTGTGGGTCTGACGGCGTACTGATGATGTACTAGGATCCTATGTGGGTTTGACGATGTACTGATGATGTACTAGGATCTTGTGTGGGATGGAAAATGTACTCAGATCATGTGTGGGTCTGAAGAGGTACTAGGATCATGTGTGGGTTTGAAGATGTATTATGATCCTCTGTGGGTCTGATGATGATTTATGATGCTTCGTGGGTTATCCTTTAAACATAGTAAGACGAATTGGAAGTTACATCTAATCATATCTACTACTATACCTAAGTTATACCTCATGTGAGCTGAGTTCGTACCTGTGTGGTACTTTCCTTCGTGGTAATACATTGGTGGTATTCTTCAGTGTGTCATACCTGTGTGGTACTTACCTTCGTGGTATTCCATTGTGGAATAGTTGAGCTTCGGGGTTTTGAGTTGGACCTTGTGTTTCCTCGGGATTGAGACGGGTTTACTTAATAACATTGGTATATGTATGGGCATAAACCTAAGTAGAGTTGTGAGATGTTTACATGCTTTTTGGTGTATCCTTTTTGGATTTTTTGGGACTTTTGAGGGTCTCAGGGTCCCTACTGAGTATCGTTATACTCACCCCTACATGGGCTATGCCCGCACCTTATTGTGTTTTGTGTAGACGACGGACATCGTTGACTGAGTACGAGAGTACGAGGACTGGAGGTAGCCCAAAGGTCAACATTTGACGAGCAGTACCACAGAGGTGGTCATTCTAGAGTTGTACCCACCCTTCAGGTAGGATCCTTGGTGGGTGTTCAGAGGAGTTATTTCAGTTTTCTTTTACTTTTTTAGTTTTCTTATACTTTCTAGTTGGGCTTGTATTATGGCCCCTTTTTCTTACTGTATGCACTCTTTTTACTATACATTTTACTTGTGTTCGTATCTCATTGTGTGCTTGGTTGCGTGTGTTTATATGTTATAAAAAAATGTCTTCCCGGTTTTAGGAAATATGCCTTTTAGTGCTAGTCACCTGCCCCAGGCCTATGGAAGGTGGGCTTAGGGTAGTCACGGCACGAGCCCTAGGGGATGGATCATGACACAAAATCTCAAGGATAAATAAATACTAAAACAAAAATAAGGCAATGATTTAGTATTTTATTCCATGTTTTCTATCTATATGGTTCCTTAAACATCAAGATCTATACTTAAGACAGTTTAAACTACAACAATTTGGAAAAATGATTCATCTAAATAGACTATCGATGCATTGATGGGCTTGAAATACCCAGCTACAAACCAATTTCTTAATAGTATATTCTAAATGGAAATAAATGTGATGGTTTTTACACCAATTTATTCATCCTATGAGATAATCGATGCATCAATGGGATATCCATGAATGGACCAAACCCATAGGTCTTTCCTAAAATGGTCCCCAACCTATGTCATACCTCTCAAAACCAATCCTCATATCTAATAATCGAAATAAATAATACAACTTATCAAATATCAATATTTTATAGAAGATATGGATTTATCAATATTTCCCCAAATAACCAAATAACATTAATAGTGAACACTATTTGAAAATGTGTTTTCCTTTCTATAAGTAATCATATCCATGGAAACCTTTTTGGATATCTAGGGGAAATTCCATGTCAAATTACCATATGAAATTAATTATTTTTAGGGAACTAAATGGAATAAAGGAAGTTAATGTGAATAATATATTTTTCTAAATAAATGATAGACCATCCATAGGAATACTAAGCATGGTATCAATACCAAATTTCCCATGTACTGTAAAATAATGGGTTTTTTCGTTGGGGAATACAAATATTATTAAAATATCATTTAAAAGCATTCAGGAGGAAAAATATACTTTTTGTTTTGTAAAACCTTATGAAACAAAATAATTGTAAATAAATTTTGAATACATGTTATTTATGACATTAACTTTCAATCATGAAACATAATATTCAAAGAAATTATGGGGGTAAATTTGTACGTGTAGTACGTGGTAAGGAGAACATTCTTTTTGCACTGTTAAATGTCCAAAAAAAATTCTTTGGAATCAGATAACAATATTACATTGAAAATATTGGTAAAATTGAAAAATGGTAATAATTCCTTTATTAAATATCATTTTTATGGTTAAAACATGTTTGAAAAAAATTTATAATAATGGGGTTTTAGAATAAAAAAGTTTCTCTGACTAAAGAGAAAAGTTATGTCGGGTTTTCCTAAAACAATTTGTAAATAAATCAAAGTATCAATGAGTGGGGAAATGGTTATAATACCTAAAAAAGTTAATGAATATTTAGAGGATAGGTAATTTAATGGTATTATTAAAAATGTTCATATAATTTTCTTGAATGGAAATGAATGATCAATAAAATTATTCTTTAGGAAAATAATATTTAAACATGCCAAATTCTCCCATAACTCTTTGAAGCATGTTAAATCATAAGACCCATGAAAGATAAATATTAAATTAATGTATAAAATACCATTAAGACAAAATAATTCATGATATAATATATCATAATTGAATGTAGATACACCACAGAAATATGTATGTGGTGAATACGACATTTATCTAATAGATAAAAAAGTGAGATGAAAATCCATTACCTTAAATTTATTTTTGGCGTGAACATCATTTTAAATATTATGTAATGGTTTTATAAATGTATTTATATATTATTAGAACCATAATAATATTTATAATTTCATATATTTACTTCTTATAATATCTTATTACCCATTTTTTTATAAACAATCCTTATTTTCAATATTTCGGTAGTTAATTTCTTAGTTTGTCATAAAAGTTTTAACAAGTTACTTATTGTTCTTCATATGTGATCATGGTTTCATAATCTAAATAATGTAAAAAATTATTTATTTATCATATATGTTCATCATATATATTTTTATAATAATCTTTAATATATGGAGATATGAAAGGAAATGCACCATTCATGGGGACTTTATGTCATGCGTACACATGAACGCAATAAACATTTCATTACTGTATTAAAATAATTTAAATTAAATCTTACATAAGTATATTATAATTCTAGAATTTTATTTTTTTCATATATAAACCATTATTTTATTAAAACCATATTTATATACTCCATTAATAGAGTGAATGAATCACATCAGTTTGAGGGGGTGGTAGTTGAAATATCCACAAACAATATTAACGTATTTACAAAAAATAGAAATTATAAAATTAAATTCTATAAAATAATTAATGAACCATAAATCTGGAATAAATATCTATATATCAAGTTTAAATATAGTTTCCATTATAATTTCCAACATGATATGCGGTAAAGGAAAAATGAACAACATCATTTCGCGAGGTGGTTGTTCTCCTAACTCATAAATGGTAAGTTACTTACCCATTAGATAGAATTGTGTGTAGTTTTAGGTTGAAAGATTAGTATAAAAACAAACTAGTATATTTTGTATGATATTTTTTATTTATAATCATAGAATCATAATTTTTGATGATGTGGAGAAATTGATAAAACTAAAGAGCTTGAGAAATGATGTTGGCTCTTCTTTGGGTAACTCTGTTTGGTTTGCACCAAAGGGCATCCTTTGATTGTTTTATGACCAAGGGGGTTGCTTATAGAATTATATATGTGATTTTTAGGATCTATTTTAGCATATATTTTTATGGCCAATATTGACTTTGAGTTTTGAGGATGTGGGGGGGTATGATTCTTTTTAATAGTGGGGGAAGAGTGTCACTATTGTAAAACTTGTAAAAGGTAATTACACCCTTTTTATGATTTCATGCGGATAAAATAAATGTAAAAAATATATAAAAGGTAGGTAAGTCACTTAATATTAATATCCAGTTTAATTTGGACATGTTTATAGGTAATTGTGGTCGTTATGTTTATGGTTTAGTCCCTTGTTGAGCTTAATTTTTCTCTAATAATTATGATTAATTTTATTCCCTTTCACTAATATTTTTTGTGAAAGATTAAATATACTTTAATAGAAATTATTATTTATGATAATCCCAAACAAGGATTCCATTTTTCAGAATTCCAATCATAGAATTGGAGGAAAATAATTTAAATTTAATTTTGTAGATGGGAAGATAGTGTATGGGTATTATATAAAAATGTTCTAAAGTTTTCTATGTTTTATATTCTATTTAAAGATAAAATTGATTAAAATAAGATTAATTGGATTAATAGATAAAAAAATTATAGAATTAAAATTTACAAATAATTAAAAATATTATTTATACCTATAAATAAATTAGTTGAATAATCTATTTTAAATTAAAATTCAGTATTTTTCATTATTCATTAAGAATAAAAATTCATAGAAAAATACTAAAAATTCAACCTAAACTAATTTTTATGTTTCTATATCAAATATTTTCTTTATTATACATATAATATTATTAAAATTTCCCAAAAATTGGATTTAAAATAGGTTCTCTATTAAATGGCATTGTAAGTGCCTTAATAAAAATATAGGTTTTTATGTGTAATATTGGGCTTTAAATTATCTTATGTCTATCCAATAAATTCGATAAATATAAAAAATGTTTCATTGAATATATTATATATATTAAATTATTATTACTCACTAATTAAAATTAATTTTATTCATTAGTTAAAAATATCTTTGTGAACATAAAAAAAAATTTCTACAAAAACATTACCTTAATATTAAATTTGTTATTATATTCATTTCTAAGTATTTCATAACCAATTAATTCATATAATATTTGGGTAAAAAATATATCTTTATTTTTTACTTAAACTTATTCAATTCCCCCAATTTAACGACATTTATATAACTTATTATATAATATAATAAAATTTTAATAACAAATTATTGTTCAGTTTAACAATGTCTTACATGTAATGAAATCCATTAAAGAAACATTATTGTTTCATTAAACCCAATATAAATAAATGTCACATTCAATGAAATATATAAAATACATTTAATTTATTTAAAATAGTAAATATATTATAATTTCTCAAGATATTATATTTCATTACCATCATGGTGTTGCATGTCATACAAGCTATCGAATACAATTTTACTACTTTAGATTTTATGGGTGTTATATTATATGATAATATTCAACAATATACAAACCATGGTCAATATATAATATTTATGATGGAAAATATATTTTTTTTGAATATTTCATGTTGGAGGTTAATTAGACATCGTGAATTATTTTAATGATGTTCACACATGGAAATATTCATGTGAGAATTTTATTAGGATAAAATATACAGAAGTAATTTGACATACTTTATGTTCCATTGGATATTCCAATCAGAGGATTTCTCTATTAGACTTCTGAGTTAGAATTATTATTAATATATTACAATCATATTATACTTTTATAAATGAAAAAAATAATGAAATGAACTCATGACATGGTAACATTCATTGAATACATCACAAGTGTTAGGACATTAAATGAATTTGTCTAGAAAGGTTTTTTACATTCTAATTTAACAGAAAAAGAAATATTTTTCTCTCTTATTAAATTATTACTAATAGATTAAATCCATATCCATTGAACTATGGTGATTCATTCATTTAATTAAGTAAAATGAATATACATCTACCACATAGGGTTATAGTGTAAGTATTTATCTTATTTGATGAGATATCATTACAAATGAATTATATTAAATTGTTCTGCCACATGGATCACTATTGTCATGGTGAAATTAAATTCATTATTTATGGCTGAATTGATCTATTTCTAGATGTTTGTCTTATGCTTTAGGCAGTTTTATCTAATCCACTGAGAATGTGGATTTGAGGGTAACAAAGTAAATGTATCCATAATCAAAATAAATTTGGTTGAACATAATAAACAGAATAAATATTATTGTTGAATTATAAAAATAAAATTATTTTTGGATAATTAAATTCTAAAATTTAGTCACTGACTATTCAATTTTATAAGATATGAGATAAATTTTATCTGTTTTTATTAACCATGTAATAAATAAAGAAATATATATTCACATGTTCAGTGAATATATTAACGTAAATATTTATTTAAATTTATTAATAGTGTAATATACTTATATTTAAGAGTTTAGTGAATATAATATTTATTAAATAATTTTTTCATATGTTTAATTAATATAATATTAATTTATTAATTGAATGAATATTATTTAAAAATTTATTTAATTATTTTATTATTGAATGTCTATAAAATTATGAGGATGATTGACTAGCCTAGATAAGAGAAATACTAAAATGATATATTTTATTTGATATTATTGGTGTAAAAAATTATTTGCGTATTTAACAAATCATATTTAAATGTGTACATATATAGTGATATAAATAATATTATATTTTTATTGGATGTGGGGAATAACATAAAGATATTATTTGATAATAGGCCATTCAATATTAGCATAAATGTTTACCAAAATTATTAATTTATACTCTTATATTTTTAGACCTGATAGTGTGGTATTTAACAATTATTGGACTATAAATATATCAATCTGTATTAGAAAAATATACCTCCCTTTAGGATAATGGAAATTCATTGTTATGATGAATGGTGACAAACATTGTGTATTAGTTTCCTTTATGTTATCACCCAAAATAAAAAGTTTGTTATTTATAAATTTAGGGAGAATATGTGGATAAACTTATAAGAGTACTTACATATATTTCCAACCATAATGAAAATGTGAAATGATTTCCAAATTAATTTAACCAAAATAAATTCCCTAAAATCAGGTAATTCATGCTTTAAATGAAATGTATTTTATATATAAATGATCTTATTTATAATATTCCATGGATTACATCATCAATTAATTATACTGTTATCTATTGAATGAAATGGAAAACCCATTATTGGATAACAACTCAACATTTTGTTTGTGCCTAAAAATCATCATTTACTATCAATGATTCCACATTATAATTAATTATTATTAATTATTTCTTTGATCAATTATGGTGTTTTATTTCATGTTTTCATTTTCCATTTTTCTTTGTTATCATAATCATTGGAATAAAATATTCGTGTGATTTCATATGAATAATAATTGGCCAAAACATATTGAGAAAAATCGGAGATCCCATTTGATGGTGAAAAGGTTACAGGATGGTTGATATCAATATATAGTTTATCATGGAAATTAATTATTAGGTACACTCGATCAGAAACATGATATTTTATTCATTTCAATCACAAATGGTTGTTAGGGTATACAAACCTGGGGTCATTACACTCCATGTATTGGTGATCATTCATAAAATATATTTATAGGGATTACAAGATGTGTATATGGAATACATGCCATATAACACCACATGACAATGACTACGTGTAAATCACAGAATCCCTTGTTTTCAATGTGTACACCATCATTAAATGCCATGTATTGACTTATAATTGATATAAATTACATGATCTAAAGTATATGTCATGCATCTCATGATATTCTAAGGGATATATTCTTAAAATTTTAGTGTGTGTTTTATGGATGACTAATATTGTATTACATGGTGTGTAGATGGTTGTACCCATGGTTTTATATGTGGTAAATCCCTAAAGGTACATGACAATACATGCATATCATTTTTTCATTACATGGATAATTAAAGTGACAACTAACTATATATCATGTAGCTTTCTGTATATGACAAGAATTATGTTTGATTCCACACAAGGTGCTTACTGAGTAATTTTTTGTTGGTATTGTATAAAGAATCATTAATAATTATTATCTATGTAATGACCCTGACACATGTATCCAACATATGGTGTCTAAATTTATTACATTTTTATAGATACAGTGATTGATAACCCAAGGTACAATTAAGATTATAAATTTTGGTATATAAGCTACATTCATGATACCCATTTTACATTTGGAAAAACAAAATAAACCATAATATTTAAGAAAATTATTTTAACTAAATCCTTGATACCTAATTCAACTATATATTCTTCATATCATATAAAATGTAAACGGAATTATAGTGATCTCAAATTCAAATTTAGTGTTACTTGTGGATACAGATTTTAAGAATCAATAATCCTAATCAACATGTTAACATAAATAATAAAACACACATTCCATTTAAATATTTTTACTATAATGTTATGATAAGGAAAAATCAATAAGGAAAGGTACATAACTAAAAATATATTTCATTTAATCAATAACACGTATTGAAGTCATCTGGAGATAATATCATACAGAAAATCGCATGGATAAATATAATAGATGGTTTCTAAATGAATAAAATATATAATTATTTGATTTAATGTATTAGGAACATGAAAAATATACACATTGAAGGTTTTTCTTAATGATTAATTAAAACAACATGTGGAAAATATCTAATCTTGGCCAACTAATTTGTATAATAAGGCATATCGATGAATCTAGAGGATATCTATAAACAAGGGGCATCAATTTCTATGTGTCCAAAAAATCCATCTTATATTGAAAAATTGATTTAATTTTGGAAAAATTTGACTTATCAATAAAAATTCATATTGTATAAATGATATTAACTCATCAATATTTCCCCAGTTAATCAAATTTCATTCAAAGTGTAAACCTTAAGTAATAATTGTATACATTTTTTTAAATACTTATATAAATCACACAGAAATATGGATATTTAACAGAAATTTATTGTACAATTACAAATGATAACAAGAAATTTATTTTTTAGATAAAGTTTTCAATAAAAAAAGAAAGAGATAGTGAATAATAAAATTTTCCAGAAATAAGTTTTCAAAAAAAACCCTCAGATGAAATAAATGTAATTGAAAATTTAAATACTATTAATTATGAATAAATCTTGATATTACATGTCAATTTGGTTCAATATACACCATATAAATGAAATTGCGTGAATAAGATTAAAAAATTTCTTAATAATGGGAAATTGACATGAAGTCCCTTACCATTTTTTAACACTCAATCAAAATATACATGGATGGAATAATTCAAAATAATAAATTACATAAATATGAATTGAGAAATTTCCATGATATTACATGTGAAAAGGGTAGTTTAGGAAATATATAATTGAAATTTTTCATAACATAAAAATGTGCTTGATGAAAAGAAACTGAGAGAGAATCTCTTACATCAAAATTCATTTTTGATGAATGTTATTTCAATAAAAATTATTACATTTTAAGATAAACACATTAAAATTTATAATATCATATATGATATTTTTTATATCATATTATCATCAGTGTTTTAATAATATCTTCTTAATTTTATTGTTTTAAGAGTTAATTACTATGTTTTATCATGCATGTCGTTTCATGAATGATCCAGTTATTTCACATATTTTATAGAATCATAAAATTAAAAATGATAATAATTAAATAATTACCATATTTATAAATGATTTATAGTTTTAAGAAAAAATTTGAATTATGGTTTTTAGAGTTGAAATATGTTATAACTAATGGGATTGTAGGTCGTATGAACGCATGAGTAACGTTTCCATTTTTCAATGATATATGTGGAAAGTATGTTAGTGTTATATTATCTTTACAAAATGATAGTAATATAATAAATACCATAGTATTTAATTAAATTTAACTATATATATCATAAATGTGGGATGGTGATGAAAAGAGAGCCAAATCATTTTGTGAAGGTGATACTCCACATATACCTGAATTATATTATCATTTTTCATTAAGTGAAATGGTAATAAATAAAATGATATATTTTATATTTTAATAAGGAAACATATTTCATTATTAAAATAACAGTGTTATTTTAATCACATATTATATTTTTCTTAATATAATTTTTATATGTATATTTCAAAAAAATTGTTTATTTTTGTTAAATATATTTCTAAAAGTCTTAAAATTTTATTTTAATTTATTTTTCAAATCATGAATAAAATGACCATTATAGAAAATGATGATATATTGAAAATATTTCTTTTTCATTTATATGTTTCTTATTTTATTTTTAGTAAATGGATAACAATAATTTTCAAAATTAATTTTTAACTATTCATACCAAACAAAATAATTACTAGGTTTTAATAATCATGATTAAATCATTTTTTAATAAAGTATATATATTTAAAATTAATTTTTTGTGGATTATAATTTATCAAAGAAATAAAATATATTCTAAAAAAATAGACTAAAAATCCTTCGGATGTAATATTTTGTTCTTAGATTAGTGTTTTGTGACATAGTGTATATCGAACATAATGTTCTTATTTAATTAATTCATGGTTTTATATTCTCCATACACTAAACGAACTGTTTCCCCATAATTTGAACATGATCTTGGTAATCAAGGGGTTGATATTTGAAATTATCCTAGTTGAAACCCATCATCGTAGAAGGGTTTAATAAAATTATAATGACTGAGAGAAAAATAAAATATTTTTTCCCTAAATAAGTGTGTGGTGTGTTATATTTTATAATTTTATACCCATAATATATATAGGAAAACCAAAAAATAAATTATTTCATTTATAAATATGGTTACATTAATAAGTAATAGAACCAACTAAATTTCCAAACATAACAACTATACAAAACGTATAAAATTGAAAAGCCAAAATTAGAAAATATGGATCACCCAAATCAACTAAAATCATCTACCCAATACAAAAACAATATAGATGAATAATATAATTAGTAAAACATGAATGATTATAGAAATATATATCCTTTAGAAGAATTGAGTATAAAATTTTATTAAATTATATAGTAGAATATATAGGAGGTAATGTGACCATTGGAATAGTATGTTGAGCATGGGAATAGTAACATGACTGTTGGAATAGAAATTTTACTCAAAAATAATAAATTCTGTTATAAATTTTTTGAATAATTATTAATGTATATAAATATAATATTTATATTCTAAAAACTTAATATCCCAATAAAAAATCAAATAAAATTTAATTAAATTTTTAGTATACAATATTTTAATGTAATTTATAAAGGGTATAATTTTTAATTAAAATTAAATTTACATGTTATTGAAATTTATTTTGATAAAAATAATATATTTCCTAAAATAAAATCATTGAAATTATCAAAGGAATTTTTTTTAAATTTAATAAATCCATCAATTTTTGGGTGAATATTAAAAATAAAGGTTTCCACAATATCAGTATATCTCAAATTACATAATTCATGATGCAATAATAACATAATCTAGTCTATAACTATATTTTTGGACATTCTATATTTTATTTCACTAACATCTAGTTAAAAGATAAAAGAATCCATTTCATTACCTAAAAAGAACTTTCCTAAACCTAAAATCAAAAGTGATTCCTTAAAATAAATTTTTTTCATTATTTCCACTTTCATTTTAAGTAAATTAAAGAATAAAAATTATGAAGTTTATATAATGTATTAAAAAAATTATATTGTATTAATATATTATTTATTTGAAAAAATAATCTTTTATATGTATTATCATTGATATATTATTTTTTCAAATATTTTGTTCTAAAAAATATTCCTCTCCTCAAGTATAAATAACCCATATCCACTCCACTAGAAAAACACTCATCCCTCCCATTCAGAATCCAAATTTATGACCAAATGTTCCCCATTGGGCCAAAAAATCCATAGGGACTATCTGGATAAATTCAACTCCATCACCAACGAATTTTAGTGTCATACAAGAGAATCTACAATGCGGATTAAGTGTGCTCTGAACCACTTTTCCCTATTTTTAATTATAATTCATTAAATCTTAATTTTTCCAAGAACCCTTTTATAAAAAATTTAATTATTTTTATATTATTTTTAAAAAATAAATAATATTTTAACCAGTTGTATGTGTCACACTAATATATATAAATTTCAAACTTCTTCTTCCCGCTCTCCCGACAATGTCTCATCAAAGGTCTGTTAACCACCAACGGAGACATTTCCATGTCAGCACATATGACCATCCTTAATAATGGATAGTATTAAATATATATATTATATAAACATTTAATTATATTCATTATAATCTTATATAATTATTTATACAAAAATATAAATTACATTTACAAAAAAAGAAAAATGAAAGTGATATGGTATATTCTTAAGTTAAACGTTGTATAAAAATACTTTAATTTATTCATAGGAAATTAATAAATATAGCCTAATAATTATAATTTATAAATAGTTTCATAATTTTATATAATTAAATTCTATGAAAATTCTTTAATGAATATTATTTTATCATTTAGGAGGTAAAAAAGCGATGAAATAACAAGGGAATTAAGGTAACATGATTATCAAACCAAATTCCTTTTCTTTCAGTACATTATATTTCATGAAAAAATTAGTGTGGATATTATTATAATTTGAAAATAACATATAATAGTCCATAAATTTTATTTTATTTTATATACGCAATTCTAATCTGATTTTATGAAAAATACAACGATTTTCCAGAAGAACACTTCTTTCCAAAACACATTTTGTATCCTCTTGATTTATTTATTATTCATTCAAGAATGAAGAAACTTATACCAATTATGTTTTTATATTTTCATTCAAGAATACCATGTTTGTTCTTGATTGAATACATCATTATGAAACACATAATTTTTCATGGTTTACATGATGCCTTTGATTGACATACATTCAATGTAGCGGGAATGATTATGTAAATGGAAATTTTTTATGGGTGGGCTCAGAATTATATTACCCTCCAATGCATTGGGTAATGTGATGTATATCATGATATATTGTTCAATATTTACAAACATTATTTTTTCTTTTTTGATAATGATGATTTCATGATTATAAACATACATTATTATAAACATGTTGCTAGCTTTCTTCCTAAATATGTCTAGATATTACCAATAAGACATGATGTATATTTTTATTCTTTTCCATATTCCATTCGTTTATCACATTTTTATATAATTTTATTGATTATTATCTTATTATTATGATATTTTGATGATGTTTATTCTTACCCATGTTGTATTGAATCATGTCCCTTGTTAATCCTCTTAATTGGATTTTAGCTAACCAATTTCATTGATGTATATAATCTGGTGATTATATATACTAAGGATAACTTGTGGTCCCTTGAGAAACAGGGTAATAAGGAATTAAATAATTCTTATGTTTTATTAGGTAAAAGTTCTATATTATCATAATTTCCTAACGATACTAATATGTTTTTTCAGAGATTTTTAATATAATTGTGTTGGTTATCATTAAAATGATGTAATAGATGAGTAATGAAAATTATGGTCATAATATTTGGTATTAGATAATGATTTATCTAATTTGGGAATTAATATTACAAAAAAAGAGTTAAAACCGTAAGTATATGTATATATATAGGAAAAAATCCCTAGAATAATGTTTTTATAAAAGGCTAAATGTATTGATCCAATAGAATATTCTGTTATAAATTAATTGGGAAATGGAATAATTTTTTTTATAATTTTTTGAGTTATGTTTTTTTTACTCCTTTTCTATTTTAGAATATGTTCGGATCCAAAACAAACATATCCAACAACCCATGTGATGGACAACGAAACAATTTTCTGAATGACATCACCAACTCCATGAGGTTGGAGTTCAAATCATTATAGATATACTTACCTATTTATCTCAAGATGTGACTAATCACATGAATCATATGGAACATACCCATTCATCCATGAAAGATCAATTATCCATTGTGTTCTATATGATGCAACAACCATTGTCATTTAGTGGAACTTCCAATCCACTTGTCACAGAATAATTGGTAAACTCAATGTAGATATTTTTTTATTGATCCATTTTACCTAGATGAATAATGTGTCTTCTTTATATTATCATTTAGATAGAGAATATTAACAATTTTTGGGGTTGTTATAGAAAAGTGAGTTAAAATAACAAATATAATATATTGGGTGGGAATGCATTAAGAAAATATTTCTTACCAAGTATTTCCCTCAAACTCTTAGAACAAATATGAAGAAAAATTTCATATAGGTGAAGTGAAAAGATTGTGAATCTATCACAGTTTTTGAGAAAAACATCTCATGCATTTCAAATTATGACATAGGTTTGGTTATCAATATTGAAACAAAAATAGATATATTCTTTAGCTATTTTAAACTGAACCTTTCAAAATACCTAACTATCTGATTTATTAGGAGTTATGAAGAAGTTGTTCAATGTGATCTCGAAATAGATATAATGTTCATAGAAAGGTCTTATGGGTATGTATATAAGAAGATAATAATATAGTTTCATGTTGGTGGGTGAAATGATAAAGTAGTAAAGATAATAAAACTACCCACATGTAAAAAAATATGGGAAGAAGAGTCAAGGGAAATATCTCAAAGGGAAGGGCAAATCCTTCAATTGTGGGAAAGATATTTCTATCAAGGTCATCATTTTCAAAGATACATGATGAAGTTGGACAACATAATAGAGGAATAGAGGGTAACTCATAATGGAACACATATGGTTCAATTCTTCTACTGTAAGGGCCAAGGGAACTACATAATCCTATTCACTTAACCACAAGTCTTTAAGAGTAATATGATCCAGCTGACCCAAATACAATGAATCAAGAGAAATCACATTTCATCCCTAATTATGATGTGTATTTTAAAAATTAATTCATAAAAGTTACACTTTTGATTCTCTTATGATTGGAAAAAGTTTTATTTGATTCTGGTTCTACACATCCCATTATATCCTACAACAATGTTTTTGGTAATGAAATGATACCCTGATAATGTGAAGTATAGAAATTTTGTAAGACACCATGTGGTTATATAATGAAAAAATATAAAAATAAGTAGATATTGCATCATTTTTGTTGAATCTATAAAACATTATACAAATATAAGTCCAAATACAATGTTAGTTTAGTACCATTAAAATCATGGAAATGTAAACAGTACTACATTAGGGAGATACATTATATACAATTATGTTATCCAAGAAAAGAACCCCAATTATAAATATCATACATAAAATATATCATTACATCATGGGTATTGGAATATAAAATGTTGGGGGCTCAGATTCTTAGAAATGGTAAACAATAAAGACATGTAAGCATAAACATAAGTATAATGGTATGAGAATGTGATCATAAAATTAGAAAATCATACCTATCCTATCAAATAACATATAATTGAATTAGGGAATAAAAGTTAGTATTACATATGGAATGAGTCATAATGAAATCAATATCATAATCCTTTAAAACATAACATTGTAATAAGGCATTTCATTGTGGCATACATGTAAACATGTAATATCATTACATATAAGTTAGGACACATTGCATGAATTTATTAGGGAACTCTATGGGGACTACACCTACTAGGTTGGACACACCAAAATCCATTATCTCAAACCATTTATTATAAGGTATTTGGTTTCTCCATATTCACATAGTGGATACAGGGTGGGGCACACCACCATCCCCAGTCATAGTCTGTTCCATGTAAGGGATTGGGATTCGCTATCTTCCCATAGTGGATAAATTTTCCATATATCTAATAGTTTATTATGCACATTAACTTGAATTCCATCATTATCTCATGAGATATAAATATTTATCCAAATATTTGGGGTTAGAAAAAGGTCTCACTCATTATATAATAATATCATTCATACACATTCCAAAATTTAATAAAACATTCATCATATCATAACCCCTTAAAAGTTATTGGTTTCAAAAACATAATATCATAACCGATGAAATGAAATGGGTATCATAAACATTCCACAACCTCATAACCTAGGTAAAATAGATTGGATTCATAATAATTTAACTAAATCATAAACCATGAAAAGAATCAAGATTCAAAAGCATATAACTCATGGAAGAGAAACAATTGTCATAAATATCAAGATATTACTACATAAACCATTCATGAAATAATAGGAATGGTATTTTTGTATCCTGTCCCCAATAAACATTAAGTTATAAAAAAGAAGACGTCATTTATGTATAAGGATTTTGAAAGATTACATGAAATATTTATTAATGAATATAACTATTATTTGAAAATTAGTTTCATAAAAACATTTCAAAAACCAATTATTTATAAATAATTCTTTACAATTTTATTTAAAACATTTCTTGATGAAAAAGAAATACTTTTTAATGAATAAGGAATTTTGAAAACAATTTAATTTTTAAATAGCTTTGAAAACATATAGAGAATGCTTGAAAATATTTTTCAGAATATTTTCATAAAAAACACCATAAAAACTCATAATGAAATATTAAAAACAAATTGACAAACTATTTCCTTAAAAATATATTGAAACCATAAACAAATGTGTCTTTCAAAAAAATGAAAAAAAATTCATTTAATATTTTATAATAGTCTTTATTAAATTTTTAGAACCATTTTCCTTGAAAATGTATTCACATGCATGAAAACATTTTGAAAGCCATTTTCTTTTAAAATGAATAAAATAATCTGTTAAAATATCTGAAAAAAATATTCATATAAATTTTAAAAAAAAATTGAAAAAATTTTAATCAATTTTTAAACGTAATTACTTTTTGAAAACTTTTTTAGAAAACATAGTTTTAAATGAATGCTGATTTTTTATCAAAGCGAGAGATAAATTCTGATTTTCATGAAAATAATTCATTACTTACATGAATTACCAAATAGTAAGAAAATGGTAATGTTTCTTTTATATAAAAATAATAAACATAGGTTATTAAATTTCATAATATTTCATTAGGTATGGATCATAATATTTCATTAATGGAAGCATAATCTTAAACAATGTTAACAAATGATGATATATTATCAATGAAGCGGTACCACATTAGTAACTTTGAATCATGAAAAATGTAAATAAAAAATTAAATGATTCTTATAATGAAAATAATTATATTAATGATATAAAATATTTGTGTAATAATATAAACCTCATGAAAAATATAGTTTCATAACATGTCATGTGTCTCAAGGAAGGAAAATTGAGACAAAATTATATTACTGATTTGGTAACTTTTGAAACATAATCCCCGTGAAAGAAAGTTCATAAAATAGATATGTAAATAAAAATAAATATAATTATCTCAATAATATTGTACATACATGTGTATTATACACAACACACAAAATAATCTCTTATTTAATATGGAATGTATCTCAAAAAAATAAAAAATGAGATAAAATTCCCTTAACATTGGTTTGGAATTTTTTTGTACAAATTGAAAACTCCACAGTGATAAATATTGTAATTATAAATATACCAAATAACCCTTTTATTATATATATATATATAAACATATGTGTTTCACTTATGAAATTATATTTCACTATTATTAACAATTACATCTTAAAATAATGTTTTGATTAATAACTACTATGTTTTTCTTATGTGTTTTGACTTACTTTCTTGATCTTAGTACATAGATTAGGTTTTAGTTACTTTCATAATGTAAAAAATGATTTATATATATCATATATATTCATTATATTAATATTTACAGTAATATATAAATGATGATAATATTAAATGAAATACATCATTTGTGGATAAAATAGGTTGTATATACACATGAATGTTGCTTCCGTTTTACTTTCTTATTGAAAAAAAGAATGTAAATAAAATATATGTATATTTATAATATCATTAAATTATAAATACTATGTCCTAAATATCATATAATTTTATTAACCCTATCCATTATACATTCCTTCTAAAATTTTAATGAATCACATTGCTTTGAGGAGGTGGTAGTTCACACTTCTACAAACAAAGTTACCACACTTACACACAATGAAAAGCATGAATATTGAATTTATATAAAAAATAAATATGTATAAATAAATAATCAATATAATATATATATATATATATATATATTATAAAAATATAATTTCCATCATAATTCCCATCTGTGAGATGTGGTAAAGGAATAAATGATCAATTTCATTTTGTGAGACGACAATTTTTCGTAAAAAATGGTCAATTCATTACGCATTAGATGGAAGTTCCTATAAGTGAAATTAAAACCCATAAAATAAAAACATATCAGTATATTTAGGATAATAAGGTTATTATATTATTTTGGAATAAGAAAAGTTTAGCTGACAGTGAAAGGTAATAAAAGAAATGAGCTTGAGGAATGATGTTACCTATTCTATAGAGTACTCCATTTTCATTGTTCAAAGTAGATTAATTCGTTTGATTTATGCCCCAAGGGAGGAATCATAGAAGATGTTAGGTATTTTAAAAACATATTTAAGTAGATAATGTGTTTGAAAATGGAATTGAGAGGTCTGAATAAGAGTGATAGTTGAGTTCTTTTTTAGGTTGGAGGAGTGTCATTCATATAATTTTTTTGCAATAGAATTTAACCAACATATTTCCTAGTATAATAAGTCACAATAAGAAGAAAATTTTAACCATAGTGAGTATAGGGTTGTGATATGTTTATAAATTGGGATTTTTAAAATTTTCTAGTTTTTTGGGCCCTTAAGTGTAATGTTTAGTCACTTGTTAAACTAATTTTCCCCTATTTCTAATTAATTACAATTACATTCAATAATATTATTTTAAAAAACATTGTTGAATTATTAGAAGTTATATATTATTATGATTAAAAATATTCAATAAATTTTTCATAATTTATATCACATAAGTGGAAGAAATTAATTCATATTTAATATTTCATGTGGGATGACAAAGTTCAGTATTAAAGTAAAAAATTTCAAAAACAAATTGTTTTTATATATAATTTCAAAGTGGAAGTCATTAAAATGATAAAAAATGGAATTTGTTTTTAAATTTATTTCATTGAACTTTAAACCCAATTAAAATTATAATTTTAAATTATATAAATTAGATGAAAAAGTATTTTTAAATGTAAATCTAGTAGTTTTCAGTATTCACTAGAAAAATGAATCTTCATAAAAAAATACCAAAAATTCACCCTAAGATAATTTTTATGTTCCACATTCATTGAATATGTTTATATTGACATATTAAATAATAAATCCACAAAAAAACTAATTTCAGATGGGTTTTACTTTAAAAGGATGAAAAATTACTTTTTAGAAGAATATATCATTTATTCAAAAAATTGGATTTAATATTATCTTATACCCTTTAATCTATTGGATAAGTATAAAAAATATATATTCAATATATTATATATTAATATTATTTAAAACAATAATAAATGATGGTTTTAAAATTTATTGAGATGAAATTGTGTTTGTACATAAAAAATAGTTTTCTTTGAAAAATAATTTTTTTAAATTCCAAATAGTTATTAAATTTATATGTAATAAATTTTAACCAAGTAATCCATTTAATATAAATGTTTAAATCATATTTTTTTTAAAAAAATTAATCATATTCATAACATACATTCCAATGAATATCTTGTTGATATAATTAATAATACTATTAATTGAATATTGTAGTTGTTTAAAACATGTTCCTTGTGAGTTACGTAAGGTATAAAAGTAACATGACATTACGAGTTACATAAGGAAATCATAATGTTTTCTTTACTGTAAGCTAATATATTTATTATTTATAGTGCATGAATGTGAATCATAATGATTTAATATATTAAAAACCTATATATAGTGTTTTGTGTAATTAATAATATCAACAAGAATTAGAGAAATATTTCAAAGAAATTCAAGTTATAATATTCTACCCCCATTAAAATGAATTTCCCCCTCAAAATGAATTTGGGTTATCAGAGGATTGATACTTGAATGTTAATTTTATTGAAAATCACATCATAAAAATGATACTAAATCTTCTTTTTAAGAAAAGATGGAAACATAATGGCTACACAGAGTAACTCATAATCAGTTCCGTACATAGGAGAATATGGTTCGGAAGTGAAGATATGGACATGGAAGATGGATATAACTATCATGTTATAATGGTGATTAATTGATAACATTGTTAGATTAAATTTAAGAAACACAATTCCATAAATCTATGATGACCTAATGGGTCATTTGGTTCATTAGAATTTGTTAGGTCCACTAGGCTGAATACCGTGAGAGGGGGGGGTGAATCAGGGTATGACTAATTAAAAATTAATGCTCGTTCTGATCTTGTTTCGCTGTTAAGCAAAACACTCTTCTCTCTCTTTCCTGCTACTCAATATAAACAGAAAGTAAAGCAAGCACATGACACAAAAATTTTACTTGGTTCACCGCTAAGGGCTATGTCCAAGGAGAATACACCGACTGGTTGTTGGTCGTACCAAATTCCACTAATCTTCACTAGCTGTGGATTACAAGGTTCGGGCTAGATCACTTCTATGCCCAGGCTCACTGCCTTTACAAATTTAGGGTCAGCTCACTGCTTTCCCAAGGGTCACTCCCTGTCTCTCTCTCTCTGGCTCACTGCCAGTGGAGAGGATCACCTTCTTCCTCTTCCTAAGCTCACTGCTCTTGGAAGGAATCCACTCACAGTTTATAGACCTGTAGGTCTCTTCATTTGCATGACTGAATGCATCTTCCTCTGTGTGTAGATGCTCTGTTGAAGTACAACTTTCACCCGTAGATGAATATCTCTTTGCACCGAAGGTATCGGGCAACGTACCAGCATCCACTCAGTCCGAGAAGCACCGCTGGAACAAAACCTTTCTTGGTGTGCAATTCAATCTCGGCGCGCAAGTATCGGCGCGCAAGTCACAACGGGCGCGCAAGTCCTCCTCAGACACTTGCGCGACTCAAGCTTCCTCAACTCCAAACTTGCGTGACTCTCTTCCTTTTACGCCCAAACCAATATTGGCATGCAACTTCCAACCGGTGCACAACTTCTATCACCGGCACACAACTTCAACCTCTGGCGCGCAAGTCCCACCTGCGCGACCACACACACCACTTGCGCGACCACCATACCTGCGCGACGGGAGCTCTGATTTCTCAAAGAGTTGAACTCCGGTACAGAATGAGGAGGGGTGGTCCAGTATATATAGGAAATCTGACCACCCTGTGCGACGGCGCGCAAGTCACCTGCGCGACCCAGTTTCGGTGCGCAAGTCTTCTGTCCTTTTGGACACTTGTGCGACCAACTTCCAAACTTGCACGAACCTAATTCTGTTGCCATATTTTGATCTTCTGATCTTGAAAAACATATGGCGCACAAGGTTCCTATTCTCCAAGTCCTCGGCGTGCAAGTCCCTTTGCCAAAAACACTTTTCTTCATTTGCCGATTTTCCGGCCCAAAAATTTGGCAAACACTGGAAAATGGCGCCACCTTGTATCTGTTATTTTGTACCGCCTCCAGATCATCCATTCCTTTTATCGACGTTCTTGAATCAAACATGGATCGGTGAACTCAGCTCTTGAACTCGACATTCCACCATGAAATCCTCTTTGTCAACAATGTTGTATGTCATCGTTTTTCTTTGTCAACAATCACTACTCAGATGTCCACTTTGTCAACAAACACAATCACCTCAAAAATGCTCCAATGATACCTTGAGGGATTTTTTCCCAACAATCTCCCCCTTTGGGTTTGTTGACTACTCTTTAAAAACAAAGTTACGTCGTTGATTCTTCAGCCTCCATTCGCCTCATTGCGATTCTGATAGCGATCAAGGATTTACTCAACACATACTCTAAGCCCACATGAGCAATGCTCCGCATGAGAAACAAGAGTAAATAAAAAGTTCATCAATGAATCACTTTATCTCTGACGTCCATTGTTGAGACCAAACTGATACCAATTTGTACTAAACCGATACCAATTGTTGATGGGCTTGTCGGAAGACCAATGTTTGGTTTGGAAATATTCTTACCACTATCCAATACCACTCTTCTTTTTTTATCACGATCCGCAGCTGTCGTGATATCTATTCTTTGATCGGTCACTTCTAGCATCGTCAGATTTAATACACTCCCCCTTTCTCATTTCTCCCCCTATCTGGCTGCTCCACTTGTCAGCTTCTCCCCGAATCTATCATGATTTCTCGTATAGCCACACTGTCTCCCTCTTGAACAACCACTATTTTCTCCTCCTTTAACAAACACTTTTCTCCCCCTTTTTCAACGAACCCAAAGGACACTCCTTTGTAGTCTGTAACATAGTAGAGAACACATATCAGCATATTAGGGAAAAGGACATCATACCTCAGGGAGAGGGGGGGTCCCACATCAACACTATTTCAAGTGCAGGGAATCGACTGAACTCCCAGAGCCAGTCGATGCCTCTCAAAAGCTTCCTTGGATAAGGCCTTTGTCATAATGTCTACAAACTGTAGCTCTATAGGCACATACTCCAACTTCACGATGCCCTGCTCAACCTTCTCCTTGATGAAATGATACTTGATCTCAATGTGTTTTGTCCTGTATTGATGGACAGGATTTTTGCTAAGATTTATAGCACTTGAGTTTTCACACTGGATTCTGATCGGAGACTTCACTTCAACTCCCATATCTTCAAGCTGCTTCTTCATCCACAATAACTGTGTACAGGCTTGAGTGGCCGCAATATACTCAATTTCTTCGGTGCTCAATGAAATGCAATCTTGCTTATTACTTAGCCAAGAAATACACAATCCACCAAGATAGAATGCACCACCTGACGTTGATTTTCTATCATCTGCTGAACCGGCCCAGTCTGCATTAGTATATCCCAATAACTCTATATGAGATTTGTCAGTATATGTCAAGCCGAAATCCACTGTGCCCTGGATATACTGAAGTATTCTTTTCACTGCAAGCATGTGGCTTTCCTTGGGATTGCTTTGATATCTCGCTTCTTGGCATGTACCAAAAACAATATCAGGCCTTGTTGCAATCAAGTACAACAAACTTCCAATAATTTACCTGTATTCTATGATATTAACTGCCTTGCCATCTTCATCTTTCGATAGTTTCATCCGGGTGGCAACCGGAGTCTTCATCTCCATGGAATTTTCCATTCCAAACCTTCTTAGGACCTCCTTGGCATATTTATATTGAGAAATGAATGTTCCATTCCTTCCTTGTGTCACCTGTAGACCAAGGAAAAACGTTAGCTCTCCGATCATTGACATTTCAAACTCATTTTTCATGAATTCAGAAAACTGTCTGCACTGGGATTCATCTGATCCACCAAATATTATGTCATCGACATAAACCAACACCATCATCCTTTGATTATTGTCATTACTTAGAGATTGTAATCAACTCCTCCACGCTGAAAACCAAGCTTCTTCAAGTACTGATCAAGCCTTGAGTACCATGCCCTTGGTGCTTGTTTCAGACCATACAATGCCTTCTTCAGCCTGCAAACTTTGTTCTCATCCTCATGAATGAGAAAACCATCTGGCTGCTCAATGTACACCTCTTCTTCCAGAACCCCATTCAAGAATGTGGATTTGACATCCATCTGGAATACTTTAAACTCTCTTTGCACTACAATGGCAAAAAATAATCTGATTGTCTCCAGCCTTGCAACTGGTGCAAATGTCTCATCAACATCTATTCCCTCGATCTGGGAGTATCCCTTGCACACTAGTCGTGCTTTGTTTCGAATCACAACTCCATCTTCATTCATCTTGTTGCGATAAACCCATTTAGTCCCAATGACATTCTTGTCTGCTGGTCTCGAAACAATCTCCCACGTCTGGTTCTTTTCAATCTGATCAAGCTCTTCATTCATAGCTTGAACCCAGTTTTCATCTTCAGATGCATCGGAAAAACATTTAGGCTCCACCTGAGACAAAAACAACGTTTGTTGCAACGATTTCATTCTTCGAGTCTGAACTGGGGCTGTCTGATCACCAATGATATTCTGCCTATCAATTTCAGCTCGACTCTTTGGCTTCCTTGCAGACACAGACTTTACACATTCTTGTTCATCATCAGTGTCTTATTCTGAGTCAGCCTCTGCCACTTCTGCTCCCCCTGTGTTACATACATCATCATCACTTTCATCCAGGAACTGTTCACTAGGTCGTTGAGTGTTCTGTTCATTTTCAACTATAGTGACATCATTGCTCTCAACAATTTTTCCCAGCCTTTTGTTGAAACATTTATATGCTTTGCTTTTCCCTGAGTATCCAAGGAATATTCCCTCATCTCTTCATGCCTCAAACTTCCTGTGATTCTCTTTGTTGAGAATGAAACACTTACTTCCAAAGATTCGAAAGTATTTCAGCGTTGGCTTCTTTCCGTACCACAGTTCATAGGGAGTCTTCCCCTGCTTCGGACACAATAGAGACCTGTTTGAAACATAGACCGATGTCAAAACTGCTTCCTTCCAAAATTTCTCTAGCAGGTCTTTATCAGTAAGCATCGTTCTTTCCATGTTGTTGATGATCTGATTTCTCCTTTCAACCACTCTATTCTTTTGGGGAGTTCTTACTGATGAAACTTGATGCCTTATCCCATGTTTCTCGAGATACTCTTCCACTTGACTGTTTGTGAATTATGTACCGTTATCCATACGAAACTTCAAAATTTTCTGCCCATGTAAAGACCCGTAAAATTCAAGGGAAATTTTTTCTTAATTTTCTTTGGAATTTTACAAGAGCGCGGTTTCAGACGGCACTTGATTCCGAGGCCCGGAGTGCCCGGAATCAATTCCCGAAGTTTGGCTCGGGTACGTTCAGTGAACGAACGAGCGGGAATTTCTAACCTTTGATCCGGTGCTCATAATTGGAATTCGAGGACACCTATGAACTCGCAGCACCGATATTCGCTTAAGGAGACCTTTTCGGAAGTTTCATTTATTACGGGACGAAAGTTAATTTTTGGGAGAATTATAAAAAGTTGAATAAAAATGTGTAACACTTTTTATTTTACTTTTGATGGTTAACTTCTCTCAAAGGAAGTTAGGGGTGGGACCCACACCCACATAACCTCCCTTGAGAGGATTAAGTGTGGTGGGACCCACATGAACCTAAACCTTCCATCTTCTCTCAAACTCCCTTTAACCCCTCTTTAAATGACATGACAAATTGTTATTTAATTTTGGAGTTATCTTATTTGAATTTCAAACCATTGAAATTCAATTGTTAAGTTTGTGAATAAAATAAGACTCTATCTTATTTTATTTGGTTAGAATTGTTTAGCCATCTTGAGAGCTTTTGGGTTCTTCTCCTTCTTCTTCAAACTTTGACGAAGAACGCTCAATCCTTGACGAAGAATGCTCAAGCTCCGACGAAGAACGCCGCTCCTCTGTTCTTCGTCTTCCGTGTCAACGAAAGGGAACGCCGCTTCCTCCTCGGACTTCCTTCGTCGTCATACGAAGATTCACCAACGACGTACCTCTTCGTCATCGGATTTGACGAACGACTACCGCAACGCCCGACCTCCGCGACGTTGTCTTCCGCAGGCCGTTGACGATCTTCGAACATGAACCCAAGGTAGGGGTTGTTGTTGATTATTTATTTATTTATTTTATCCTTGTTCGTGGTTCTAGCATGACTAATGTGAGGATTTTAATTATGTGTTATTGTTTAACGTGAGGGGGGCCGGACCGCATGAACACGGCCGAACCCCCTCCATTGTTCTTGATTGATTTATCTTGCGGGTGAAACAAGATGGCGTGGTGCCGTCGCACCACGCGGATATTCTCACATTTATATTGCGCGGCGCCGTCGCGCCTCACCGTGGAAGGATCGTCAAGAACGCGACGCCGTCGCGCCGCGTTGAAGGGAATCAAAGGCGCGGAGGAGGGGCGCAGTCCCGTCGCACCGCGCCGGACGACGAACACAGCGGCCAGTTCCGGGCCGCGGAGGGACGAGAAGACCGGTGGCCGGGCCGCCGGCGTCGGAAGCCGGAAAGGGGACCGGTTTGCCAGTCCCGTTGGAGAAAAACCGGTCGGCCAGGTGGCCGGCCGGATGGTCAAAATCCGGGGGAAATTAATTCCCCCGGCCAGCGGTCAAAAGCCCCCCCCCCCCCATTTAATTGGGGGGGCGGTTTCCCTGAGGGGGGGCAGGCGGCCCCCCGGTCCCCTTCAAAGCAGGCCCCCCACGAGGAGGGGCGGTTTCCAAATGGCGCGGCTAAAAGCCGCGCCGCCATGCTGGAAGCGGGGGCTTAGCCTCCCGCGCGTGACCCCAGCGGCGCCAGGCCGCCGCACCGCCAGGCCGCCGCGCCGCCGAGCCGCCGCGCCGCCGGACGGCCGGCCGGGCCGGGTCGGACCCGGGTCGGGTCTACCCAGTTCAGGTCGACCTGGTTCAAGCCGACCCCGGGGGGCGGCCCGGGTCGGCCCGGACCCGGACCCCCCGTTTTCGAAACAGTTTCGGTCTTTTGGCCATAACTTGAGCCACAAACCTCCGATTGACGAACCGTCTGCGGCAACGCGATCCTTGGATCGAGATGGTCGTTTAGGTATATCTCACTCAGGGTTTCGGAATACTTTCAGTTCGGCCGAGTTGGTTCGTACACGAAACCAACTGGGCCCTCGGAGCGGAAACGCTCATATCGTGAGCTACGGACGTCCGATTGACGTGCCGTCAGCTTTGTTGTGTTCCTCTTAGTGAGACGGATCTTTTGGCATACTCCGCCCGAGGTTTGGACGCAGGTGGAGTATGGTCAGGTTGGTTTTGCCTTAAAAACCAGCCGGGCCCCGGGGACGAAAATGCCAATAACTCTCAGACCGGGCGTCCGATCGACGCGCCGTCTGTTGCGTTGAGTTCCTGTTGACGATATGGAACTTTTGGATACATCAACTCTGGACTTTGTGACAGTTGATGTATCAGCCTCTCGGCTCGTGGAGCGGACTCTCCTGTACGAGCTTGCTGTGTGCGGGAACCCTAGTGCTGGCTGCGACTATTACTGTGACTACTACTGCTACTATTGCTACTGTGACTGCGATGACGACAGTACAGAGATCCTGTGTGGATTCGACGACGATGACTACAGCACTCAGAGATCCTACGTGGATCAGTGCTACAGGTCCTGTGTGGGCCCGTTCCTGTGTGGGTCTGATCTTGTGTGGGTCTTTGCGCTCAGCGGTCCTGTGTGAACCAGCGCCTACAGGTCCTATGTGGGCCCGATCCTGTGTGGGACTTTTGCGGGGGTTAGTAACCTATCGATCCTTCGTGGGTCCGACGACTTAGATGGATCAGAGATCATCTTTATCGTCTTTCGAAGAAGTATACCTGTGTGATCTGAATCCTGTTGCTTTCCTGTGTGGATTGTGTTGTGCTATCCTGTGTGGATTACGTTTTACTTTCCTGTGTGGAATACGTTTACTTTCCTGTGTGGACAGAGTTGTACTTGGGCTCGGAGGTTGGAGCATATTTGAAATTGATGACTTAGGTATATATATGGGCATATACCTTAGCAGTGTCGGTTGTTACTTCGTGATTGTACCTTTCTTCATGGTTTATCCTTTGTGGATTTTGAGAGACCTTCAGGGATCTCGAGGTCCCTACTGAGTAGCTTATACACACCCCTGCACGGGCTATGCCCACACTACATTGTGTTGGTTACAGATGACGGACATCGTTGATCTTGGCTGAGGCTTGCAGAGCAGGACAGTACCTGGAGGTGGACCACTGGGTGGGACGTGTTCGGAGCAGACGACGGGACCCGTGGAACAGTGGAGCTATCTGTACCCACCCTTCAGGTGGGATCTCCAGTAGACAGATCGGTGTAGCGGCTTTTACTTTTCAGTTGTTGTTTTCCCTTTCGAGTTGTACTTTACTTTCAGTTTGGGTTTGTATACTAGCCCAATTACTTTTCCGCACTTTCAGTTGTACTCTGCTTTCGCTTAGTGTTTACTTTCCGCTTGCTTACTCTGTGGTGTTTGTTTACTTTACAAAGGGAATGCCTTCCCTTTTTACCGGGATTTACACCTTGGTGCTAGTCGCCAGCCCCTGGCCTATGGAAGGCGGGCTTGGGGTAGTCACAGCACGGACCCCGACGGCGGGTCGTGACAAATTGGTATCAGAGGAGTTCGGTTCTATCGCGAAGTCTGATCTTTTCTATGTGAAGCAATAATGTTTAGCGTATTGAGTGTGGTTATCAGTCCAGGGAGTCCAGTGTTGGTGCGGCGGCCGACGTATCCGTACACCAGGACCCTGACTTCTGATTTCCAACTTAATGCACGAAAACATTGGTTGCGTGTGTGTTTCAAGTTTTCTTTGTGATTACTTATATCAGCTCACCAGGTATACTGTTCTGACCGTGGCACACCTGTTTCCCTTTCAGGATGGCCCCACGACGGCAGCCAGCTAGGGTTCCGAGAGTCGAGTGTGACGATAGCCCACCGAGCGACGAGGCTTCGGTGCAGGGCCCTTTGTCAGCAGTGGCACCGGCGGTAGCTCTACCCGCCGAGCCCCCGATGCTTCCAGCACCAGCCGCTGACGATGCGCGTCGCCTCAGCGCACTGCATGATTTTCAGCGCCAGCGACCACCTAGGTTTCACGGGGAGACGGATCCCCAGGCAGCCGAGGACTGGCTGGAGGCAGTGGTACGTGTGTTTAGGCTAGTGAGGACACCAGCAGACCTCATGGTGATCCTCGCTGCGAGCCTACTACACACAGCAGCAGGATGATGGTGGAGCTTGATGCTCCAGGTGCACGATGAGGCATCTCTACTTTGGAAGGACTTTGAGAGCCTCTTCCGCTCGGAGTTCGTCCCAGCCACCCTTCGTGCGGTGCGTATCCTGGAGCTTCTTCAGCTGCGGTAGGGCAGCATGACGGTCGCTCAGTACTCGGTGAGATTTACTGATCTCTCGCGCTACTCGACCGACATGGTACGGGACCCATTCTTCTGAGACCGGACCTTTGAACAGGGTTTGATACACGAGATCAGGGCATCGCTGATCTCCCTCAGCATACCGACTCAGACAGGAGTACTGGAGCGGGCCCTTCTGATCGAGAGCTTCCTTGCTGAGTCTACACCAGCGCAGCAACCCACCGTAGGGCGGCACGTGGCAGAGTCATCTGCAGCAGGCAGTCGACGGATGACTCAGGGGTCCAGGCAGACCAGACCTTCGAGCATACGACCTCAGGACACTGGCTCAGCAGTGCAGAGCACACCGCGCGGAGCCAGTCTTTCGAGAGGCAGACAGTGCTACTCGTGCGGCGGGCACGGCCACATGGCTCGTGACTGCCCGACCCGCCGTGCCGAGGAGCAGCAGTCGGTTGAGGGACCACCGAGGCAGAGGCAGAGGGTTGACCATGGAGGTCCACAGGGAGGAGGCGGACGAGGCAGTGGAGCTGGCCGAGCAGCAGGTGGTGGGAGACGCTTTGAGGCTCTGCCACCACCACCACTAGGAGGTCCACCCCGACCACAGGGAGCTGGCGGGCAGAGACAGGCACAGCTCCAGGCAGCATAGGCCTATGACCACGGCGCACCCGAGATGATTCGAGGTACTATCTCTGTCTACTCCACCCTTGTTGCAGTTCTTATAGACACAAAAGCGAGTCACTCTTTCATAGCCGCTGCCCTTGTTCGGAGCTCGGAGATTCCGACAGAGCCGTTGGCTCGATCCTTACGGCTAGAGACTCCTACGGGAGCAGACTCGATGATTACACATTGGTGCCGGTAGTGTGAGCTTACTCTAGGAGGCAAGAGATTCGGCTGGGAACTTCTTGTAGCAGCGTCGAGGCCTTACGACGTCATCTTGGGCATGGATTGGCTATCTACGGTCCATGCACAGATTGACTGTTTTAGGCGCAAGGTGCGATGTGTACGCACCGACGGGAGCAGGTTCACCTTCACCGGCGAGAAGGGAGCCTTTGCAGCACAGGATGGACTTCCGCGGAGGAGAGGACAGCCCATCACTCATCAGTTGGCTAGCCTCATCCTTAGAGCAGTTGACATGCGGAGTCCTGGTTTTCCTGCAGTGGTGGATCAGTTTGCGGACGTCTTTCCTGACGACGTTCCGGGGCTACCTCCTCATAGAGAGGTAGACTTTTATATTGACTTGTACCCCGGGAGAGCCCCGATATCCACTCCAGCATATCGGATGGCCCCCGCCGAGCTTCGAGAGCTACGGGTACAGTTGGAGGACTTGCAGGGCAAGGGGTTCATCCGACCCAGTGTTTCACCCTGGGCTTCCCCGATATTATTCGCCAAGAAGGCGGACGGGAGCTTGCGACTTTGTGTTGACTATCATCGCCTGAACCAGGTGACAATGAGGAACAAGTATCCGCTACTGAGGATTGATGACCTCTTTGATTAGCTCAAGGGAGCACGGTGGTTCTCGAAGATAGACCTCAGGTCAGGCTATCATCAGCTCAGAGTCAGAGACGAGGATGTGCAGAAGACGGCCTTCAGATGTCGGTATGGCCACTATGAGTTCTTGGTTATTCCTTTCGGTGTAACCAATGCTCCAGCAGTGTACATGGCCCTCATGAACAGGATCTTTCAGCCATACCTTGATTGGTTTGTCGTAGTCTTCATCGACAACATTCTGAATTACTCTACGACAGAGGAGGAGCATGCCTATCACTTGCGAGTTGTACTAGACACACTCCGAGAGCACCAGCTTTATGGTAAGCTCTCGAAGTGCTAGTTCTGGATACGTGAGGTCCACTTCTTGGGACACTTTATCTATGAGGCGGGAGTTGCAGTGGATCCTGCGATTATTGAGGCTGTGTTAGCATGGGAGTCACCGAGGAGGGTGACTGAGGTTCGTAGTTTCTTGGGACTAGCTGGATACTATCGGAGATTCGTGACAGACTTCTCTAGAGTTGCGGCACCACTCACAGCTTTGACGAAGAAGGGGAAACCCTTCGTGTGGTCAGATAGATATCAGTAGAGCTTCCAGGAGCTGAGACATAGATTGACTAGCGCACCTATCTTGAGGTTACCTGAGGAGGGAGTAGGGTACGTAGTCTACTGCGATGCATCAGGGACCGGACTCGGATGTGTTCTGATGCTGGAGCGGGCAGTGATCACCTATGGATCACGTCAGTTGAGGCCGCATGAGAAGAAATACGCTACCCATGACCTGGAGTTAGCAGCAGTGGTCTTCGCTCTGAAGACATGGCGACACTATCTGATGGGCGAGCGTTTTACAGTCTTTTTCGATCATCAGAGACTCAGGTATATCTTCTCACAGAAGGACCTGAACCTGAGACAGCAGTGATGGCTCGAGTTCCTCCAGGACTATGACTTTGGGATAGTCTATAATCCTGGGAAGGGGAACGTAGTGGCCGATGCCCTCAGCAGGAGGACGGGCATTCAGTTACTTGAGGAGGCGACGGAGCAGCTAGCCTCTTTACAGATATCCTTCATGGATAGAGATGGAGCAACCTTCCTTCAGTCTCTCACAGTCACTCCTCCACTACTGCAGTGGGTCAGAGAGGCACAGCGTGAGGATGCTGACTGTGAGACATGGCGTGCACAGATATCCTCGGGACAGGCACCTGATGGTTTCTCCCTTGGATCAGAGCACGACATCCTTTTCAGAGGACGTACCATGGTACCAGTCGCTTTGCGAGAGTAAGTGCTGAGAGAGTTTCACACTTCTCCTTTGGTGGTACATCCTAGAGTGGCGAAGATGTACTGGGACCTCAGACGACAGCACTGGTGGCCGGGCATGAAGAAGGTAGTGGCAGAGTTCGTTTCTCGATGCCTCACCTGTCAGCAGGTGAAGGTAGAGCATCAGGTACCAGCAGGCTTGGTACAGCCCTTGGAGGTCCCGGAGTGGAAGTGGGACGGCATATCTATGGACTTCGTGACTGGACTACCACGTACTTCCAGAGGTCACGACTCCATCTGGGTGATTGTTGACCGACTCACCAAGTCGGCACACTTCTTACCCATCAGAGAGCAGGGCTCAGTGGAGAGCTTGGGACGTCTCTACGTTCAGGAGATTGTGCGGCTCCACGACGTGCCATCATCTATCATCTCCGATCGAGATGCTCACTTTACTTCCCGGCTTTGGAAGGGGTTACAGGAGGCGTTTGGGACGCAGCTACGTCTGAGCACAGCCTTTCACCCTTAGACGGATGGTCAGATGGAGAAGACCATTCAGACTCTCGAGGACATGCTCCGCGTATGTGTCCTCGACTTTGGTCGTAGCTGGGAGGACCACCTACCCTTGGTGGAATTTGCGTACAACAATAGCTACCACTCCACCATAGGGATGGCACCGTACGAGGCATTGTACGGCCGACCTTGTAGATCTCCTTTGTGCTGGACAGACCCTGGGGAGTCAGCACTTGTGGGACCGGAGATGGTCCAGGCCACGATAGAGAAGGTCCAGGTCATCCAGGAGGAGATGAGGACAGCTCAGAGCCGGCATAAGTCATACGCTGACAGGAGGCGGAGGCCACTAGAGTTCGAGGATGGTGACCACGTCTTTTTGCAGGTCTCACCTCGACGTGGTATTCGGAGATTTGGCCAAGGCGGAAAGTTATCTCCGTGCTTCATCGGACCCTTCCAGGTCCTCAGCAGGATTGGTGAGGTGGCTTATCTCCTAGCTCTACCACCTCAGTTGCACCAGGTGCACGACGTCTTCCACGTGTCTTAGCTGAGGATATACGTGCACGACCTGACGCACATCATTGACCATGGGGAGCTTGACGTTGACGATGGGGCGACTTTTACAGAGGTCCCGGTGGAGATAGAGGATCGAAAGAAGCGGGTCCTACGTGGGTGATCGATTCCTATTGTGCGCATCAGATGGCAGCACGGGAATCTCCAGGAGAGCACATGGGAGCGGGAGGCTCAGATGCGTGCTCAGTACCCTCATTTGTTTCCCTAGTTTTTGATGTATCTTTACGGGGATGTAAAGCCCTGAGGTGGGAGTAATGTAAAGACCCGTAAAATTAAAGGGAAATTTTTTCTTAATTTTCTTTGGAATTTTACAAGAGCGCGGTTTCAGACGACACCTGATTCTGAGGCCCGGAGTGCCTGGAATCAATTCCCGAAGTTTGGCTCGGGTACGTTCAGTGAACGAACGAGCGGGAATTTCTAACTTTTGATCCGGTGCTCGGAATTGAAATCCGAGGACACCAATGAACTCGCAGCGCCGATATTCGCTTAAGGAGACCTTTTCGGAAGTTGTGTTTATTGCGGGACGAAAGTTAATTTTTGGGAGAATTATAAAAAGTTGAATAAAAATGTGTAACACTTTTTATTTTACTTTTGTTGGTTAACTTCTCTCAAAGGAAGTTAGGGGTGGGACCCACACCCACTTAACCTCCCTTGAGAGGATTAAGTGTGGTGGGACCCACACAAACCTAATCCCTCCATCTTCTCTAAAACTCCCTTTAACCCCTCTTTAAATGACATGACAAATTGTTATTTAATTTTGGAGTTATCTTATTTGAATTTCAAACCTTTGAAATTCAATTGTTATGTTTGTGAATAAAATAAGACTCTATCTTATTTTATATGGTTAGAATTGTTTAGCCATCTTGAGAGCTTTTGGGTTCTTCTCCTTCTTCAATCTTTGACGAAGAACGCTCAAGCCTTGACGAAGAACGCTCAAGCTCCGACGAAGAACACCGCTCCTCTCTTCTTCATCTTCCGTGTCAACGAAAGGGAACGCCGCTTCCTCCTCGGACTTCCTTCATCGACATACGAAGATTCTCCAACGACGTACCTCTTCCGACGTACCTCTACGTCATCGTATTTGACGAACGACTACCGCGACGCCCGACCTCCGCGACGTTGTCTTCCGCAGGTCGTTGACGATCTTCGAACTTGAACCCAAGGTAGGGGTTGTTGTTGATTATTTATTTATTTATTTTATCCTTGTTCGTGGTTCTAGCATGACTAACGTGAGGATTTTAATTATGTGTTATTGTTTAACATGAGGGGGGTCGGACCTCATGAACACGACCGAACCCCCTCCATTGTTCTTGATTGATTTATCTTGCGGGTGAAACAAGATGGCGTGGTGCCGTCGCACCACGCGGATAATCGCACGTTTATATTGCGCGGCGCCGTCGCGCCGCGCCATGGAAGGATCATCAAGAACGCGACGCCGTCGCACCGCGTTGAAGGGAATAAAAGGCTCGTCGGAGGGGCGCGGTGTCGTCGCACCGCACCGGACGACGAACACCGCGGCCGGTTCCGGGCCGCGGCGGGACGAGAAGACTGGCGGCTGGGCCGCCGGCGTCGGAATCCGGAAAGGGGACAGGTTTGCCGGTCCCGTTGGAGAAAAACCGGACGGCCAGGTGGCCGACCGGATGGTCAAAATCCGGGGGAAATTAATTCCCCCGGCCAGCGGTCAAAATCCCCCCCCCCCCATTTAATTGGGGGGGCGGTTTCCTTGAGGGGGGGGGGGGGGCAGGCGGCCCCCCGGTCCCCTTCAAAGCAGGCCCCCCACGAGGGGGGGGGGAGGCGTTTTCCAAATGGCGCGGCTAAAAGCCGCACCGCCATGATGGAAGCGGGGACTTAGCCCCCCGCGCGTGACCCCAGCGGCGCCAGGCCGCCGCGCCGCCAGGCCGCCGCGCCGCCGGCCGGCCGGCCGGGCCGGGTCGGCCCGGACCCGGACCCCCCGTTTTCGAAACGGTTTCAGTCTTTTGGCCATAACTTGATCCACGGACCTCCGATTGACGAACTGTCTACGGCAACGCGATCCTTGGATCGAGACGGTCGTTTAGGTATATCGCACTCAGGGTTTCGGAATACTTTGAGTTCGGCTGGGTTGGTTCGTACACGAAACCAACCGGGCCCTCGGAGCGGAAACGCTCATATCTTGAGCTACGGACGTCCGATTGACGTGCCGTCAGCTTTGTTGTGTTCCTCTTAGTGAGACGGATCTTTTGGCATACTCCGCCCGAGGTTTGGACGCAAGTGGAGTATGGTCGGGTTGGTTTTTCCTTAAAAACCAACCGGGCCCCGGGGACGAAAATGCCAATAACTCTCAGACCGTGCGTCCGATTGACGCGCCGTCTGTTGCGTTGAGTTCCTGTTAACGATACAGAACTTTTGGATACATCAACTCTGGACTTTGTGACAGTTGATGTATCAGCCTCTCGGCTTGTGGAGCGGACTCCCCTGTACGAGCTTGCTGTGTGCGGGAACCCTAGTGCTGGCTGCGACTGTTACTGTGACTACTACTGCTACTACTGCTACTGTGACTGTGACGACGACAGTACAGAGATCCTGTGTGGATTCGACGACGACGACTACAGCACTCAGCGATCCTACGTGGATCAGTGCTACAGGTCCTGTGTGGGCTCGATCCTGTGTAAGTCTGATCCTGTGTGGGTCTTTGCGCTCAGCGGTCCTGTGTGGACCAGCGCCTACAGGTCCTATGTGGGCCCAATCCTGTGTGGGTCTTTTGCGGGGGTTAGTTACCTATCGATCCTTCGTGGGTCCGATGACTTAGATGGATCAGAGATCATCTTTATCGTCTTTCGAAGAAGTATACCTGTGTGAGCTGAATCCTGTTGCTTTCCTGTGTGGATTGTGTTGTGCTATCCTGTGTGGATTACGTTTTGCTTTCCTGTGTGGAATACGTTTACTTTCCTGTGTGGACTGAGTTGTACTTGGGCTCGGAGGTTGGAGCGTATTTGAAATTGAAGACTTTGGTATATGTATGGGCATATACCTAAGCAGTGTCGGTTGTTACTTCGTGATTGTGCCTTTATTCGTGGTTTATCCTTTGTGGATTTTGAGAGACCTTCAGGGGTCTCGGGGTCCCTACTGAGTAGCTTCTACTCACCCCTGCACGGGCTATGCCCACACTACGTTGTGTTGGTTACAGACGACGGACATCGTTGATCTTGGCTGAGGCTTTCAGAGCAGGACGGTACCTGGAGGTGGACCACTGGGTGGGACGTGTTCGGAGCGGACGACGAGACCCGTGGAGCAGTGGAGCTATCTGTACCCACCCTTCAGGTGGGATCTCCAGTAGACAGCTCGGTGTAGCGGCTTTTACTTTTCAGTTGCTGTTTTTTCTTTTGAGTTGTACTTTACTTTCAGTTTGGGTTTTTATACTGTCCCAATTACTTTTCCACACTTTCAGTTGTACTCTGCTTTTGCTTAGTGTTTACATTCCGCTTGCTTACTCTGTGGTGTTTGTTTACTTTACAAAGGCAATGCCTTCCCTTTTTACCGGGATTTACGCCTTGGTGCTAGTCGCCAACCCCTGGCCTATGGAAGGTGGGCTTGGGGTAGTCACGGCACGGACCCCGAGGGCGGGTCGTGACAGCCCAAGCATCCTTTCTGATTCCCTCCTATACTGCTTTATACAACTGAACACCTCTATTTAATGGGTAATGATGAATACCCAGGCCATTCTGCTATAATCATCAATGAAAAGCACATAGTACCTTTGCCCATTTATAGCTCATGGTGAAATAGGTCCACATACATCAGCATGAACCAATTCGAGCACTCTAGTTGATTTCTGTTCCTTTGGCATGTATGTCTTTCTGATGATTTTCCCTTGTTGACAAGCATCACACGTATGAGTGCACTCACGTGATAGTTTGGGAAGGCCTCTAGCAGCATCACATTTAATGAGATCCTCCATTGATGGTTGGCATAGATGGCCAAGTCGCTTATGCCACAACTGGTTTTCTTCCTCTCTGGATAAAAGACAAGTATCTTCTTCCCCACCTACAAGGTAGAGATTTCCTTTTGACCTTTTTCCCTGCAGAACAGCTGCTCCATCTTTTCCTTTTACAACACACATCTTCTTGGTAAATTGGATATAGTGCCCAGAGTCACATAGTTGACTGACACTGAGTAGGTTATGACTGAGACACTCTACTACCAAGACATCAACACGTCTCATCTCTTTGCCCCCAAACTTGGCTTTCCCTGAGCCAACAATCTTCAGGCATTCATCATTTCCAAATTTGACAACTCCTTCTTTGTCATATTTGATGCCTGTAACAAGATCCTTATTACCTGTCATGTGGGATGTGCAACCACTATCAAGGATCCAAACACCAAATTGATCTGATGCTTTAAGGTCAATCTCCGCCACAACGGCATTCTCATTTTTCTTCTTCTTGGTCCATACTTTTTCTTTCACACTCAGCACGAATTGAGACTTCTGTTCTTTCTCAGAGTATGATGGGCTAGCCTTATCTTGAAAAGCTGCAAATCTATTCTGCATTTTTAACTCACCTATCGGTTTATTGATCTGCTGCTTGCAAACGTTTTGATTCTGCTTTGGCACATTTCTCTGAATGGTCGAAGTACAGTACCTAGCCATATGCCCAAATCCTCCACACCAAAAAAAGTGTCCTTCGAAATATGTTCTGGAAATCCATTCTCTATTTGGATGCCATCTCTGTTCTTGTTCCCTTTGATATCTTTTGGCTATGTAACATACATACCTTGAATGTCCCATGTTTCCACAATAATAACACCTGATACAAGGTGCATTCCTTTGTTTTACTTCAACACTACGAGTTTCCCCTTGGGATCTCTGAATATTCTGATTCTACTTTGTGCCCAAATCCACCTTCAATCTTGGGACGGGTGCTTGCGGTCTGACTTCAACTGCCACAGATTTTTGTTTCTGATTACGCCATGAATCAGCCTTAACTTCTGAGCTCAATTGTGGCTTCTTTCCAGCTGAACTACTAGGATCTGCTTTCATCTTCTCTGTCTTCTGAATGGCCTGCTTTTCTAATATCACATTGGGGGTCAAGAGTTTTTCTTGATCCTTAATTTTTTGTCGCAGACTGACAACTTCTTCTTCAATCTCTTTGATACGTCTAACCTACTCCTTTTCTGTGCTAGTAAAACAATCAATTACATTCTTTTGTTCCTCAATTTTAAGCTTATACTCAAAAATATTTTTTGAGCTCTCTGGTGTTGAGGATTTTAGTCATTCAATTTCTTCTAACAGATCAGACTTTTCTTCATCCTGTTGCTGCATATAGGTTTGGCATCACGAACCACTTTATTGGCTTTCTTCGTTTTGGCTCTCCTAACATCTATCTCCTCAAGAGCTGCTTCAAATTCGTCTTCCATATCAATTATCCCTTCAATTTCTTCTTCATCTTTAGCATTATCTTCTTCTCCCTTTTGAGAACTACCAATAATTACCACCAAGGCATTTACCCCACGATCTCTGCAATTTTCTATTTCCTCAACTTCTTCATCCACAGACTCATCTGAACTTTCAAATTCTTGTGAAAGAATATTCTTTTTCTTGAAGAAATTTCTCTTCAATTGCTTCTTCCCTTTCACAAAAGCTGAAGTATTCTTTTTGGGAATTTCAACGTCATCATCATCATCATCATCTTGAAACTTCTTGCGGCATCTTTCCAGAAGATGACCAACCTTTCCACTTCTAAAGCATGCTAGTGGAAGTTTACCTTTAAACTTTCCTCTTCCTCTTTGTAGATTTGAAGAAAGGAATGACATCACCTTATCTGTCTCTTCTTCTTCATTAGAATCTTCAATGGTGAGCTTCTTCGTGGCCTTAAATGCCACCTCTTTAGACTTCCCCTTTTCCACAGCCTCATTATCATCATTTTTCATTTCATATGCAACCAAGGTACTGTGAAAATTGTCCAATGTCAGCTCTTTTGGATCTTTATCATCTAGTACTGAAACTTTCGGATTAAACCGAGGTGGAAGTTTCCTCAAGATGCTCTTTACAATCTTTATGTCTTCAATGACTTCTCCAAGACCTTTTATATCTTCCACAACAATGTTTACCCTGTCAAAGAATGCGTCAACAAACTCATTCGGGTTCATTTTCAGATCTTCATATTTGTTCCACAACACCTGTAGCTTTGCCTATCTGACTTTTGTGTCCCCTTCATATATATTCAAATGCTTTTCCCACATGGGATGTGACGTTTTTCATGACATCACCTTCGTGTAGATGGGATTGGAAAGGGCTCCCCCTAAGGCATTGATTGCTTTGAAATCAGCATCCAACTCTCTATTCTCAGCCTCTGATAAAGCACCACTATTAATATCAGCTGTGATACCATGCATAGCTACTGAAAACACATCCATTCCCAAGGATTGGAAATAGTGTTGCATCTGATTCGTCCATATCTGAAAAATATATCCATCGAAGATCGGAATCCCTTTATGATTGGTTACCTCCATTGAGATAAGAACAACTTTCAACCTTTCCCTTTGATACCACTTGTTAGGTCCACTAGGCTGAATACCCTGAGAGGGGGGGTGAATCAGGGTATGACTAATTAAAAATTAATGCCCGTTCTGATCTTGTTTCGCTGTTAAAAAAAACACTCTTCTCTCTCTTTCCTTCTACTCAATATAAACAGAAAGTAAAGAAAGCGCAGGACACAACAATTTTACTTGGTTCACCGCTAAGGGCTACGTCCAAGGAGCATACGCCGACTGGTTGTCGGTCATACCAAATTCCACTAATCTTCACTAGCTGGGGATTACAAGGTTCGGGCTAGATCACTTCTATGCCCAGGCTCACTGCCTTTACAAATTTAGGGTCAGCTCACTGCTTTCCCAAGGTTCACTCCCTGTCTCTCTCTCTCTCTGGCTCACTGCCGGTGGAGAGGATCACCTTCTTCCTCTTCTTAAGCTCACTGCTCTTGGAAGGAATCCACTCACAGTTTATAGACCTGTAGGTATCTTCATTTTCATGACTGAATGCATCTTCCTCTGTGTGTAGATGCTCTTTTGAAGTACAACTTTCACCCGTAGATGAATATCTCTTTGCACTGAAGGTATCGGGCAACGTACCAGCTTCCACGCATTCCGAGAAGCACCACTGGAACAAAACCTTACTTGGCGCGCAAGTCAATCTCAGCGCGCAAGTATCAGCGCGCAAGTCACAACGGGCGCGCAAGTCCTCCTCAGACACTTGCGTGACTCAAGCTTCCTCAACTCCAAACTTGCGCGACTCTCTTCTTTTTACGCCCAAACCAATATTGGCACGCAACTGCCAACCGGTGCGCAACTTCTAACACCGGCGCACAACTTCAACCTCTGGCGCGCAAGTCCCACCTACGCAACCACACACACCACTTGCGCGACCACCATACCTGTGCGACGGGAGCTCTGATTTATCAAAGATTTGAACTCCGGTACAGAATGAGGAGGGGTGGTCCAGTATTTATAGGCAATATGACCACCCTGCGCGACGGCGCGCAAGTCACCTGCGCGACCCAGTTTTGGCGCGCAAGTCTTCTGTCATTTTGGACACTTGTGCGACCAACTTCCAAACTTGCACGAACCTACTTCTGTTGCCATATTTTGATCTTCTGATCTTGGAAAATATATGGCGCGCAAGTTTCCTATTCTCCATGTCCTCGGCGCGCAAGTCCCTTTGCCAAAAATAGTTTTCTTCATTTGCCGATTTTCAGGCCCAAAAATTTGGCAAACACTGGAAAACGGTGCCACCTTGTATCTGTTCTTTTGTACCGCCTCCAGATCATCCATTCCTTTTATTGACGTTCTTGAATCAAACATGGATCGGTGAACTCAACTCTTGAACTCGACATTCCACCATGAAATCCTCTTTGTCAACAATGTTGTATGTCATCGTTTTGCTTTGTCAACAATCACTACTCAGATGTCCACTTTGTCAACAAACACAATCACCTCAAAAATGCTCAAATGATACCTTGAGGGATTTCTGCCCAATAGAATTGAAGGTACTATTTTATATTTTTTGGTTTAAAGTTAATTTATCTTAACTATGAAGAAATTTTACAATAATATATAATTAGTTGATTTTATTCCATTTCATATTCACAATCCCACCCTTTGGTATTGTGTTTATTTATTTTCACATTATCTTTAATACCAACTATAATAACCTATTATTCATTATCATATACATCCGTACATGTTTCTGGGAATATGAAATATGAATCATTTTATAAGGTTCTGTAACCTCAATATAATAATTCTTCTTGTGTTTAATGTATATAATCCTAGAGGAATATTCCATACCTTTAACATGTCATTTGTGGTCTCTTTATCTACAGTAGTATAACCAATAATCAATGACCTTCCCAATTGTATTCAGGACATTTTTACCTAGGAAATATATTTTAATCAATCCCATAAATTTAAAATCTAAAATATTCAAATTTTCCCCAGTTCTATATATTTTCTGATATTAAATAAAACCAAAAAGAAAAGGGTGAGAAACACTTATTATAGTTTAAAACCACACATTAATGAAAAATTATTTATAATATTTCTAAATAGTGATACCTAATTTTTTAATATATGACACATTAGGCTCTTACTATGATATTCATACTCAACATACATTTAAATCCTTAAATATTCTTCATAATGAATATGTAAATTTTCAAATAATATCCCTTAATAGTGTCAAACCATGTGTAAAACAAGGCTCATTATCATGTACCAGGTCATAATCAAGTTAGGTATGAAGCACCTTGTCAAAGTTGTTACCCCTAGGTATGTATGTACTAGAGCCACATCCAATTTTTGTATCTAGATAGGGATATAATTCTATGAAACCAATACCTCTATAATTTACAAATATTCCAAAAAAATCTTAAACATTGACTCATCCTTACACTTATCCTTAGATACATGCTAAACATATCCTTAGAAATATACCAGGGGATCCGACTAATGTTTTTGCATCATAGTTTCAAGAGTTTGACTAAACATTCTTTCTAATAAAAACTATAATTACCAATTCTTAATGTACATGAATATTACATCATTTTTTTAATACTAAATACATTACACATATAGAATCTTTAAGACTATATTAGTTTAGTGCCTTTGGAAACATGGAAACATAAACATTGTTACATAGTTGAGATAAACTATCTCCCATTATGTTGTCCAATACTAGAACCCCTCTTGTACATATCATATATAAAATATATCATTATAAACTAAGGAATTATAAATAAAAATGGTCGGGATCATATTATTAGTAAGGGTAAACATTGGATACATGTAAGAATAAACATGAGCATAATGGTATGAGATAATGGAAATAACAATAGAATATCACACCCTACTTATCAATGATCATAAAAATGAATCATGGAATAAATTGTATTCATTTATAAGACATAAATAATAAGTAAATCAAGAGTATATTCCAGGAATGTATAACATTGATATAGAAAATGAAATTTTGGGATACACATAAGCATGTAATATCATTATCTTTCAGTCAAGATGCATTGCTAGAACATATCAGGTCACTTAATGGGCACTACACCAATGGGGTGAGATGTACCACTATTCCAAGTAACAATCTTATCCTTTTACTGGATTGGGTTTCCCCATATTCTCATAGTGGATATTGGGCAAGACACACCACCATCCCATGTCACATTCCATTCCCTATAAGGGATTGGGTTTAAGCATCTTCCCATAGTTGATTGTGTTTCCCCATCTTCCACCATGGAATACTCCCTTAAAAATGATTCACGTCATTATGAAATGAGATATAAATCGTTAACCAATGCATTGGAGGGGGAAATTGGTCCCGGAAATCACTTAATAAAATCATTAACACATGTGCCACAAGATATTAAAACATTCATAATATCATGACCCATAAAAAGAGAAGTCTTTCATAAACATGATATCATAACCCTATAAATGAAATAAGTATCATAAATATTTTATCACATCATGACCTCTATAAAATACATAGCTTTCATAAGTATTTCATTAAAGAATAACCCCTAAAATAATGAATGTTTCAAAATTATATTACCCATGGAAGAGAAATTACTGTCATAAACATCATTATATTAAAATATAAACCATTCAATAAATAAAATAAATTATATTATTTGAAAATTTACCAAATAAAGATTCAATTATAGCTAACGATGATATCTTATATGGAGGAGTATTTTGGAAGAACACTTGAATCATTTCTATTGGAAAATAAACATTCTTCGAAAATTCTGTTCATAAAACCATTTAGAAAATACTTTTATTATAAATAAATATTTAAAATTTAATTAAAAAAAATTATTGAGGAAAATATTTTTTATAATTTGGAAAAATATTTTTAAAACAGAAATCATTTTTAATGGATTTTTCCTTAAAAATATATTTGAAAATATATAAATGATTCGGGAAAATATTTTGATTAAATTTTTCATTGATAACACCTCGAAAACACTCAATGAAATCATTAAAACATCATATAAAAAATTTTCCTTGATAATATTTTAAATCATAAAAATAAAGACTCAAATCACTTTGAAAACCATTTTCTAATAAATTTTTTAAAAAATATTGAAAAAAGTTTCCTTGAAAACTTATAACCGAAGATAAAAAACATTTTGAAAACCATTTTCATGGAAAACATATAAAATTAGATTGAAAATATATAAAAAAATCTTCCAAAAAATATAAAGTATGATTGAAACAATTGAAACAATTTTTAAACAAAAAACATTTTTGAAACCCATTTTATAAAACATGGTTTTGAAAGGATAAAAATTTATGATCGAATAAAGTCATAACATCTAATTTTCATAAAAAAAATTTCTTAGTTATGTTATATAACAAATATTCAAAAATTGGTACAAATACTTGGATATAAAATGAATAAATAGTGGTCAATAAGATTCAATATATTTCTTGACAGATGGATCATAAAATTTAATTAATGGTAACAAAATATTAAATAATATCAATAGATGAGATTCTAGAAATAAACTATTACCACTTTGGTAACATTAAATCATAAGAAAATGAAAATAATAACATTAAATATATCCTAAAATTTCTATAAAATAATTATATTAATGATATAACATGTCAAATTCATTATGTATACCTTATAGATAAATATAGGTTTATAACGTGGCATGTGTTTCAAAGAAGGGAAATTGAGACAAAATTACTTTTCTGATTTGGTTACTTTTGAAACATACCAATATGAAAGAAAGATCATCCAATGGATATGTAAATAAATATAAATTTAAGTATATTAATCATATAATACATCCATGGGTAGTATACACACCACACAATAGTATCTATTGGTGAATATGGCATGTATCTCATGAAAATGAACTGTTAGATGAAATTCTCATACCTTTATTCTTGACTTTAGTTGTATATGTCCAAAACTATTGTATATAAATATATGATTGATATATATATACTAAATAACCATATTATCATATATAATTCCATATAAGATTCACATATGAAATTAAATTACCAATTTATTAATAATTCCATGTTGATGTAATGTTTTGGATATTAACTGCTTTGTTTACCCAACGCATTTTGACATGTTATTTGTGATCCTCTTAAATTGTGCATGACTTAATTTTTTCTGGAATTTAAAACCAGATTTATATATTTCATATAAGTTCAATATATAAATCTTCATTTTATTCCCTAATTTATCTAAATATTAAAAGAAATACACCATTCATTGAGATAGTAGGTCATATGTACGCATGAACGTTGCTTTTGTTTTATTTTTATATTGAAAGAGTGAAAGTAAATGAAATATATTTATATATATATATATAATCAATAAAGTATAATTATTATTTCCTATATATAATATCATTTTTTTAAAACTATATTTACACATTCCTTGTAAAACCTGAATGAATCACATCACTTTGAGGAGGCGACAGTCCATACTCCCTTAAACAAAGTGATTGCATTAACACAAAAATGAAATGAATGGATGTAGGATTTATAAAATTACTAAATAAGTATAAATAACTCATTAATATAAAATATAATTATTTTAAAATTATAGTTCCTATTATAATTCCCAATAATGATTGGTGGTAATGGAAGGAAACAACATTTTTTTGGGAGGCAGCAGTTCGTCATATATAAAAACGGTAAGTTCATTACCCATTAGATAAAAGTGTGTGTAATTGAAGGATAAACCATTTGAATTACAAAATATAATTATATTTAGGATGAAATTTTATTATATAAATTATTGATAAGAATATTTTATGTGATTTATAATTATAATAAAATAAAGGAGCTTGAAAAATGATGTGACATCTTCTTTGTGTAACTCGTTTTTATTTGCACAAATGGGATTCCATGGTTGGATTTTGGACCAAAAAGATGATTAATGGATGAATAGAGGTATTATGTTATATTATTTGAGAATATATTTTGTGAGTAAAATTTCTTTAGAGGTGTTAATAAGTCAGAGGGGTGAGTTCCTTTTCATAGTTGGGGATGAGAGTATTCTTGTAAATTTTTGGAATGGGAATTCCAACCTTGATTTTCCTTTGAAAATTGGATCAAAAACTTACAAAAGATTATCAAAGGTTGGATTTGATATAAATATTTCCATAAATTTTATTTTTTTAAAATTTTCTCCATCATTTCATCCCTTAAGTGTAAGGTTTAGTCATTTTTTATGCTAATTTTTCTCTTAATAGTTGTAATTAATTCTAATAAAATTCTCTTATATTTTGGTCAAAAAATAATTTGAATATGTTTCAAATTATATATTATTATTATTACAAATATTTAATATATTTTTACAAATTCCAATCACATAATATTGAAAATTTATTTAAAATTTAATCCCACAGATGGCATGACAATGGGGGTTTATAATGTAAAAATGTTCAAAATTTGGTAAGTGTTTATTTGTAATTTCAAAGTGAAATTGGTTCAAATTAACTAAATTAAATTAAATGATGTATAATTTATGTAATTAAAAATTAAATCGAATTAAAAATATAATTTATCACTATAAATAAATTATATGAAAATGATGTTTTTGATTAATATCTAATATTCTTCACTAGTCTTCTAAAAACAAAACATCGCTGGAAAAAACCTAAAATACACCCTAAGATAATATTTAGGTTCCACATTAAAATATGAATTTTATTTTAACATATAATATTAATAAATGTTTCAATAATTGGATTTACAATGGGTTTTCCATTAAATGTGGTAAAATTACATTTTAGAAGAATATTTCTTTTTATTCATAGAACATGTTTTATTATTTTCATATACCTATCAATTATACTAGATAAGTATCAAAAAAATTATTGAATATATTATATATAATTTTTTTAACCCATTAATAAAATGATATTATTTAATTTATGTTATTAAATTTACATTTCACATAAAATAATACTTCTTTTATAAAAGTAATTTTTTTTATTTTCAAATAGTTTTTACATTTAATTATAGTAATTGATAAACATAGGATTCATTTTATATAAAAGTTTCTAAATTATTTTCCAAATTTTGTAAATATTTTTCATAAATTAAATTTCAATGTTAAGATAGAATCTATAATAATATAATAATTTTAATATTATATTATATATTAGTGAAAACGCATCCTTGCGTGTTACGCAAGCTATACTAGGAACTCGAAATTGTTTGTGACATAAGAAAAAAAAAAGCTTCTGGGTAAAAAATGATAATATAAGTCTTATGTGTAGTGATTTCAATACAAACATAGTTCTTTAGTATATGAAATACTATAATCAGTGTTTTATTAAATTAAGAATATCAAAAATATTGAAAAATATATATTTCACAAAATCAACGGGTGTTATAGGTTCAATCATTGCACTATATGTGTTAGACTCTTCACATGCTGACGTATGTGGGAAGACTTTTCTATTGTATCTCTTAATTATTTCCTTGGTGGAACACAATGCTACACTAGCATTGATTGGATCTCATTATATAAATAACACATCAACTATTAGGAAAAGGAAATATCTTTTCATATTCTGAACCATCCCATGCGCTTAAACAAATGAAACAAATATCATGAATTTACATTGAAAAATCCCTCAATGATGTGGGTGTTGAAACCATGTAAAGAATAATACTTTCACATAATGGTTGACTCAATTGAAGGTATCATCCTTGAGGAAATTCTCATTTCTTGGGATTACATTGATGTATTTCCTAAAGAGTTACCCAAACATCCCCCAGATTGTGAGGAAGATTTCTCAAAAGAGATAATACCTAGAGCCACTCCTGTATAAAAATTCCCTTATTAGATAGCACCAATAAAACTATAAGATTTAATGAAGTAGCTGAAATCTAATTTCTACAATGGTTTCATATGACCTTGTGCAACACCTTGTGGCCATCCAGTTCAATTTGTGAAAAATAAGGACAGATCAATGCGATTCTTTATTGATTACTTGGATATCAAAAACATTAGAATAAGTAACTAGTATCATTTACCAAGGATTGAGGACATTTTTATCAACTATGAATATATAATTACTTCTCAAAGGTGGATCTTCATTATGGATATAATCAAGTAAAGGTGAAGAGGGGATATTTTTAGAATACTAATTTCTATACAAGGTATGTGACCTATGAGTTCATAGTGATTCCCTTGAGACATACTAATGATCCTGAAATCATCATGGTTTTATTGAATAGATTATTTAAAGACTACCTAAAAAAATTGGTAGTTTATACCGATGATATTCTCACTTCCTCCATGATTATGGTGGAATAAGAACATTATCTAAATATTTTCATGGTGACAATAAGGAAGAAGGAAATGTATGCTATGTTGAGATTGTGTGACTGTTGGATGAAAAATGTTTCATTCTTAGGGAAAATTATCACAATTGAGGTAATTTTTGTGCACCCTTAAAAGACAAAATAAATTTTTTAATGTTCCAAACCCATTGGTTTTATGAGATTATAATGATTTATTGGGTTTTATGGGTACTAAAAACATTTTCTGAGTTATTTCCCATGATTTTCTATCCCACTAAAAAAGTTTACATGGAATGGGTAAAGTATTTCTGGATGAAATAATGTGAGGAAAGATTCAATGAGCTCAAGAAGAGGAAAATTAATGGACTAGTACTCCCACTACCAGCAAGTTAATAATGTTTTGTGATATATAATGATGCTTCAATGAATAGATTGGGGTGTGTACTCAATCACAATTATAATCTGATAGCCTATACCTCACAATAGTTTAAGATCCATGATAAGAACTACCTAATTCATGATCTGGAGTTAGTATTTGTAATCTTCACTCTAATGATTAGAGTGACTATCTCTATGGTGAGAATTATGATATATATACCAACAATAATATTCTAAATTATGTTTTCACATTGAATGATCTCAAAATTCTTCCAAGAATATGGTTAGAGATAATCAAGCACTAAAAAAGATCTTTTTTCTACCATATGAAAAATGAGAACAATATAGGTGAAGCTCTTAGCAGAATAGAATCTACTACTTTATCAATGATGTGGATTTATAAAGAACCAATGTTCATGGTTATGAAAATATTGTATTTTTAAATCATAATGGGGAGAATACATCATAAACTTCCCAAATGTTTTACCAACAATCCATCCAAGGCATGATCAAAGGAGGACAAAGGGATTATATAGAGCAACAAAAGAAGGTCAAAACAGTAAATGGAGGGGAATCAATATGAGTTATATATCAATTATCATGGTCTAATTTGGTTTTGGAAAAGTCTTTACATGCCTTAATCAAGTAGGATAATGAATGATCAATTGGATAATGCATGTATCTCGTCTTTCATAATCCATCCTCAAATCTCTAAGATGTATCACAATCATTGAAAACACTTTTAGATTTTCAACATGAAGAAGGATACTATTCTTTACATATCGAGATGTTTAGTTTGTGAGATAGTTAAATAAGAATAAAATAATTTTAATAGATGATAAAACAATTGCATTTACCCATATTGAGAAGGGAGAATGTCACAGTTTAATTTTTAACTGATCACTTGGTGCCATCAAAAAGAGATATAGTTATATGGGTTCTGGGGGATTGAAACGCCAATAATTACCACTTTATCGATATTTGTGAATATTTTTATCTTGAAAAACATTATAGGATATATAAAAAGGATGTGGTGAGGCTATATGGGGTTCCACTTTCAATCATCTTGGATCATTATCCAAGGATCAATTAAATATTCTAGAGATGTATTCAACATGATTTGAGTACTAAATTGAATTTTTGAATAGCATGTAGCCTCCAAACAAATGGTAAACCTGAAAGGACTATTCAGACACATGATGACATGATAAGATCTTCCTAAATAGAATTTAAAGGATTGTGATATTAAAATCTCCCCTTGGTTATGTTCTCATACAAAAATAACATCAACATGAGTATTAAAATGGATCAATATGATTCTTTGTATGAAAATAGAGTTATAACTCCAACTTTTGGGGATTGTTTTGGGGGGAAAAGATACATGGACCTAATCTTGTGAAAGAGATAGTAGATATGGGTTAATACATCCAATAACATGTTAAATATTCCCATAGTCAACAAAAGTTCTATGCAGACAACTATCGAAGGAACATAGAAATCGATGTTGGAGACAATGTTTCCTTTTATTATCAATATGTAAGAAATTCATGTGTTTTTGAAAAAAGGGAGTACTACCCAAAGGTATATTAAACCCTTTGATATCCTTTATCTCATAAGGTCAGTAGTCTATCATATTGAACATCAACCAAATAGGAATCAATTTCAAGATGTGTCCCACATATATATCCTGAATAAGTACGTAAAATACCCCTCACATTTACTGATATTTGAGGTTATACAGTTATATAATGGACCCTCATTCAAATAATTTTCATTTAAAATCTTGAACCATAAAGAAAAATTTATATAAAACAATAAAATTATCCTTATAAATGTGTTATAGAGGAATAATAAGTATAAAGAGGTGACATGAGAACCAGATGAAATAATGAAAGAGAAGTACCCCCACATAATATCGAAAAAAATACGAGTTGAAATTTTAGGAATAAAATTTCAAAATGGGGGATGATGTAATGATCTTTTGTTTTCTAGTAAAAAAATTAAGATTAAATATACTGTGTATTATATCATATAATATTATTCACATAAAAAATATATAGACACCAAAAATAGCTTGTATCATCACTAAATATTGGTAATTCAATTATTAATAAAATCACTTAAAATTATAATCTTTATAACTAAAAAAAAAATATTAAATTAAATAGATAAAATGGGAAGATATAGATCTCCAGAATCTACTAGAATCATCACCACCAAGAAAACACTATAGTGAGGAAGAAAAATATTATTATCCCAAAAAACAGTTATGCAAATATAGATCATGAGAGTAATTGAGTAGAATATTGAAAAAAATAATATAGTAGTATATATAGGAGGTAATGTGAATGTTATAATTCTAATGTTTCTATTGGAATAGTAATGTGACCATCAGTAATAGTAATTTGACTATTGCAATAGTAATTTTACGCAAAAATAATAAATTTTGTTATAAATATTATTTTTAATGAATATTTTATGTAAATATAAATTTTATAATGATAAAAAATAAATATCATTATTTAAAACTCCATGAAAATATAAGAACATTGTTAATAAACAGTATTTTAATATATTCATAAAAGGCATAATTTCATTAATTAAAATCAATTTTACATAAGATATAAATTTATTTTCATTAAATTAATATCATTTTTGTAATCAGAAAAAAAATTATCAAAGGGTGATTTTTTGTAATGTTCTGACATACTTCAATTTCCTAGTGAATAGTAAAAATATTGTATTCACATAACTAGTGTATGTAAAATTACATCATTTAGGATTTAATAATGACACAATACTTTATATAAAATTATTTTGTGACATGGTATATTTAATTTCATAAATGTTTCATTAAAATATGACAAATTAAATTTCCAAACCTAAAAATAAAATTCCAAAACCTAATGTTTAAAGTGAATCCTTAAAATATCAATTTTCTTTCTTCTACATTCACTTTTATTAAATTAATGGATTAAAATTATAAATGGTATTTTAATTCTTAAATCCATTTTATGATTTTAATATATGATTTAACATCTTAATGATTCATGGTTACAGGTTTTACCTTTGATATAATATTTCATTTAATATTTTATGCTTAATATAACCCTGTACTCAAGTATAAATAACCCCTCTCCAATACCTTGGAATACCACTCATTCCACCCACTAAAAAGCTTAATATATGCCCAAATATTCCCACTGAAGACTCTTAGAAAACATAGGGACGTTTTGGAGAAATAAAATGCCCATCACTAAGAAATTATAGTTTCTTACAAGATAAGATACACCGATGATAAAATAATTTCAAATCCAATTCTCCCTCTTTTAAATATTTAATCTTCCTATATTTATTTTTTCAACCATTCCATTAACCATAAAACAATAAATGGAACTAAATAGGTGTTAATTTAACATTATATTAATTATTTTAACCATCTATAAGTATAATTCAACATTATGTTAATGTTAAACTTCTTCTTCCCTCTCTCCTTACAATGTCCTAGGAAAGGTCGGTTAACCACCTATGGAGAAATTTCTATATAAACAAATATAAAAATCATATATGATAGATATTATAAATAAATAATAATATATCGATATGTAACTATTTACATTATTATTTAATGTAATTTTTTATACTAATGTATAAATTAAATTTAATAAAATAAATAATTCAAAGAGAAGTTATATATTTTTATATAACACATGATATCAGAACTCATAAATTACATCAACAAAATATTAGATAGATAATCCAATCATTATAATTGAAAATATTTTTATAAGTGGGTATAAATGGATTTTGTTTCAATTTTTTAATAAATATATTTTTATAATTTAGGAAGCACAAAAGAGATGAAATATGGGATAATTAAGATAAGGGGGTTCTCGAACATAACTCCTTTTCATTGGGATGTTCTTATTTAATTCATGATTTTAGTGTGTATATTCATTTAATATTATTAAAATATAATATCATTTCCAATCCCTTTTATTTTATTGGATATACATGTTTTCAATATAATTTTATGGCAAATTCAATGATATTCCAAATAAACTCGTCTTTTCAAAACACATTTTGACTCCTTTTGAGTTGTTTCATATTCACTCATGAATGATGAATCTTATACCAAATATTTTTTCACATTTTAATTTGGGAAACCCATGATAATTGATGAGTTACTAGATAATTTTTAAAATCATTCTTTTACATGGTTTACATCATATATTTTATTGATATATGTTCTATGTTTCAGACATGATTATATAAATGTTATGATGTGATAGGTAGAGCTAAAATTATATAGCCCTCAAATGAATTTTGCAATGTTCTATAACTCGTGATAAAATGTGAAATATCATTAACATGATTCTATATGTTTTCACAATGATGATTTTTTTATTATTCACATATGTTATTTGTAAACATGAATCTAGATTTTTTCACACCTATGTGTTATTTTTACGACTATGACATGATGTTTCATTTTCATTCCATGAAATTATCACATGATTCCCTCATATTGTGGATTATTATCCTATGCCTATGATATTAATATGATTTTTATTCTAACTCCTGTTATAATGTTTTATGTACCTTCATTATCTTGTTACTGTGATTTTAGCTCACCTATTTCATTATTATATGTCCTCAGGTTATTTATTGTACTAAGGAGAATGTGGGAGCCCAAAGAAGCAAGAGAAAAAACAGTTAAATAATTTTTCTGTTTTATTATGTACAATTTCGTTATGATCATAATTTTCCTAATACACTAAACTATTAGATCCTAGAATTTTAATGGTATTATGTTTGTTATCCTTAAAATAATTTAATAATCATGTAATAAAGTTTAGGGTTTCTTTAAAAATAAACCATTAACAAGAGGGAATGGGAATTATGAAGTTCATCTGGAATGATTTCCTAACTATGTTTCCAAGTAGTATAACATAGGTGGGAAATTAATACATATACATGTAATAGAATAATAAATCCCAAGGATCAATTTATACAGATAGATATAATTTAGAAAAAGAAAATAGGTGATCTAGATAATGTCAATGACCACAAAACCATAAAGTTTTTATATGTTAATGGACCACTCTATTAAATATAAGTTAGTGTATTAGGATAATTTTTTTTCAAGATCCTTTTTGAGTTTTTAGTAATTTTTTTGTCTTCTAGATGGGTAAAATATGAAAATATAATTTCTTGATATATTTTTATTCCATATGAACTATTTCATAATTTTGTTGTTCTTTGATCACATTCCACATCATTTCATACTAAAAACCCTGAATATCCAAGTTGAATTATTTTATTTCCGAACCAGTAAAATTAACTTTTAATATAACGTATGATTCATATATTTGTAACAAGATATCCATTATGTCAAACTAAAGAAAAAAATGGATTAAAAATTTTATCAAATAACAGTTAATGTATAATATAACAAATTCCATAAATAGTTAGCTATAAATATCAGCCAAAATGTTTCTAATTATATTTAGAATGATGGTCACTAAATCAACATTTTAGTCACCTAGGAAATATATTGTGGTTAATTATCATCACATAGCAAACATGTGTATGCCTTCATAATATATTCTAATGAAACATTGAAATGAAAGGAATTTTTATAAAACCACATTGAAAACATGCATGAATCCATATCCCTTATATGAAACACATATTATTAGATGTATATCTTAGATCTAAAAATGTTGTTAACTCCACAAATTATTGGATAATACATGTTGTGAAGAAATAATTAATCAGTTCTAACACAGTAAGTACTATCCAATTTAATTTTTCCATTTTAATCATCTATTAGTAGAAAAATCAGAATATAAACATCAAGAAAATATTAAGGGATTTCTTTATCATAATCACATGTTTTCCAAGAAGTATAACATTACTCAAAATTATTTTTTATTTATCATTAGTACCATTTTTCATATGATATCCAATCCATAATAAAATTTTAATGTATTACAATACTTAAGCATTTCATAATTCTTATGTTGTGAATATCATAAATAATAATTTAAGAAATATTTCATGGATCTAAATACACAAGCATATTAATCATTACGCAATAGTTGTATCAATAGAATAATCTTGAGCTTGATCCCTTATATTATTCTATGGTATATTAACTTGATGCATGGGGAATTAATTTTCATAGTACCCCATATCCTTATAGGGGAATAATTTTACATTTCCTTTTTCTTTCTATCCCATAAAATCATGATGTTGGTGACCTTTTTATCTAAGAATATATCTGAATTCCATTGCATTCAAGTAAGTAACATTTATTTTCATTCCTCAATTATAACATTCATGAAATCCTTCTTTCACTTCATTCCATAATTCATTTTTTTATCTTTCACCCTCTATTTATCTATATTCCCTTTATAGAAGTGGTAATTTATAGTTCATTATCTTTAATGTTAGAAAATAAAACTGTTTCATCATATAATTAAAATGTTTCAGAGACAAAATACCTTAAGTGACATGTCTTAATCCCTTGAATGAAATAGGAAATTGTCACTCCATTTTCATATGTAATAGTTACCATAACGTTTTAACCATGTAATGGTAGATTCATACACCACAACCTATTATTATTCAATTTTTTATTCAAAGTAACATTCTGTTGATATTTTTTTCTCACACGGGAAGTGTTTTTTGAAAAATATATCTTTAATATAATTCTATTACATGAATTTTATTTCTTTTTAGTCCCTAATATTATGGATAAATTACCACGATTAATCAATATATACATTTAGATAGTACAATAAAAGTGTAATCATTTTCTTTTCACCACATTCCAACACCAGAAATATATTATCCAATGGCTTAGTTAATTTTTTCATTACGACTAGATTAGTAGTCCCACTAAACTATTGTGGATTTTATCACATGATGTGATACAATTTAAGAGAATATAATTATGCATCCATTTTATGAATCAATTTAACATTATTTTTCAATTATTGATTAAAAAACCTTAATATATCATTAATTTTATCAAGTCTAGTACTTGTTGTATTAGCTTCATGTATAGCGAAATATCCACATTGACCACTAGTATTGTAACCCATCTTCCTTCCAAGTGACATTTATAAATGATTTCATACACTAGATTTGATCATATAATTAGGAAGAATAATGTATAATCCCAAAACTAGAGGAATAAAAAAAATTATGCATATCTAATCACATATTCATAAAAATGGTTTCATTGGTAATATTTTTATTTTCAAATACTTCATAATGGTTTGTAATGAAAATTTGAATTATTATAAGAATTTCCCCAAGAGTATCAAACTAGTTTCATAGTATATCATATTCTCATGAACAAGGTGATGATTGGGTCTAGCCCAATGTTCCCTTTTTTGAGTTATTACCCGTAGGTACCTCTCTACCAGAACAACAACCAGTGGTACCATCCAGACATGGATGTATAACTATGAGAAAACACATAATATATTTCTTACCAAAACATTAGGATGATCATCTATACTTATATTCAAGTCTTATTAAAAGGTTATGTTCCCTAATCCATTTTTTCCATGATACAGTTCCCAATGATTCTTCTAAGCTTCATGTGATACCAACATTAATGAAACTAACTCTAGTAACCTAGTTATAGTGACATATATTATTACATTAGCATAGATACAAGGAATAAAATCTTAAAGGATCAATCATGTTAGTAGTCTTAGAGAATGAGATACAAAAATAATACCCATTTAAGTTATGAAATATAAAATAAAACCTAATATATTTCAAAATAAAATTTATTTCATTCTAAATTACACATTTAATTATCTTTTATTAATATCCTAAGAAAAGGAAACAAATTTATGGTGATCTCAGATCTTTTGTTAGGGTTTATATCAGTGTAATTAATCATGAATCAATAAGTATAATAAAAATTGAAATGTAAACAACTAAATAAACATTAAATTAAAAAAACATTAATATTATAATATCATAAGAAATAATAAATATGAAAAGTTAAATAACTAGAAATATATGTTATTTAATCTATAAGTATGAATAAAATTCATATATAGTTAATATTATAGATAAAATATCATGGATAAATAAAATAACTAAATTTACAATGATGAAACATCCTAATAATTGGATGTGATGTCTTTGTATCATGAATACATATATATTCATGATTTATCTTTGAGAAGTAATAAATCTATAACTAGGACCCACAAATGTAGTAAATTCAAAATAAATCTCATATATCTAATAATAAATTTAATTCATGAATAATGTATCTTGTTAATAATTATCCATACTGATTAAAGGATACAAATTTATCAATATTCCCCGAGTTTATAAATAACATTCAAAGTATACGATGTGTTTAAAAATGGTATATGATTTTGTATATAATCATATCCATCATAGGAATATCGATATTTAAGAAAAATTTGTTCTTCAATGAAAATTTTTCAAAATAAATTTATTGTTTCAATTGAATTATTACAATAAAAACATGTGGTCATATTATATAATAACTTTTACTACTTGGTAATTTTCATGTAAAATCACATTTGATAAAATAATTGAAATTGAGACTAAAAAGACCATGAATTATGAATTTATCCTGATATTTAATATTAAATTGGAACTATATAAACCATATAAAAGTAATTTGTTTTATTACATTATATTATGGATTAATGAATTGAAATTGAGATAAGGCCCCTTATAACTTGGTAATATTAAATCTAAATCCACTTTGATGAAATAATTCAAATTGAATTTTAAAATACCATAAGGAATGATTTATTCAATCTATAACATGTTAAATTTATAGTGTATACACAACATTAATGAAATTGGTTCATAACATAAAAATGTTCATTAAAGAAAAGAATAATCAAACTATGACTCTTACCTCATGCTTTCTTTTGGCTGAACATTATTTAACCTTTTATATTATGCTTATAAACATTTTACTGAGTTACGATATAACCATATTAATATTTATAATATCAAATATAACCCTATTTATATCATCTTTTTTTATTTATTAATTAATCATTATTTATTTTCATTATTTTAGGGGGTAATTGATTTTTTTTCTCATGAATGTTTTATCTTTAAAGATATGATTCTCATGAATATTTTATTGTTTCATCATCACCATATTAATAATCATTAAATAATTATCATATTTAAAAATAAAATAAAATTTTAATACTAATAATGAAATATGGTTTTGAAAAATTAATGATGTTGTGATCAGGGAGACAGTAGCTCATACATGCACATGAGTAACAATTTTATTTTTCAATGATCATTATGTAAATGAGGTAAGTAATATTTTATGTTTACATTGGTATGATAATATAGAAATTATAATTTTATTTAATTTAGTATATAATTATATATATGACCCTTGTTCTATGGTGATAAAAATATAGAAATGTCATTTTGTGAAGGTTATAGTCCTCCTGTACATGAATGACATTATCATATTTCATAGAGTAAGATGGTATGAAACAAAATGACATATATTGTCTTTTTGATTGCTAAGTATTTCAGTAATATAATAATTATTTCATGTATATAAAATATAATTATTAACTTTTTCCTTGTCACATTCAATTTAAAGATCTATCTAAGGATTAATCATAAATCTTCATGAAGCGGTAGTCTATCGTACACAGTATCCACGTTATCATATCCCCTATAGAATAGAAATAAAAATTTATAAATGAAAAAATTACCCCATAGGTATAATTATATTTTTAATTTCATATATATACTATATATCCATCATCATAAATTTCAATTATATGTTGAAATTGAAATACTAGCAACATCTATTCATGTTGGGGCAGTCCATTGTACAAACGAATGATGATTTTTTATCAAATTTGTTTGATGTGGGGATGGTTGTAGGTAATTACATTAACCTAAAAATTATTTGTATATATAATTTACTGATTTTATTTTATAATTATTGATTAATGATAATATAATTAGGTGGAGGAAGAGATAAAATAAAAACACTTGGTTAGGAACATTACCTCTTTATCATGTATCCTCCTCAGGTTTTCCCATAATCCTTGTTTAGATATATTTAATCAAGAAAAATGGATTTTTTGATTATATGGTGGATGTTAATAATTTATTTGTATGTTATTAACCTAAAAAAGTGTTTGAAAAAGTGATTAATAGAGGATAGTGTGTGCCCTTTAATACGTGGTGTGAGTGAAACACTTGTAATTTTGTTGAAAGAATGGATCATATAATTTTTTTGTTCATGTAATAAGGATACAATAATAAGCCATTCATTAAAATATAAGATATAATATCTAAATAATTCTATAAAATAAATTTATTTCATTTTAACTTTTATCTTTCTAGTTAACCCCCCCCCCCCCCCTCCCAAAACAAAACCCATTTTTACCTTAATCGCAATAATTTAGTTTTATTGATTTCACTATTCATTTTGAAGAAAAAATATTATTATATTAAAAATTATAAATTATTATTATTAAAAAAATGGATTCCATTTTTTCCAAATTCAATTCATGGAATTGGAAAATTCAAAATTAAAATTAACATTATAGACGTAACGAAAGAGCATTGTTTTAAAGGGAAGATGTTCAAAATCTTACAATGTTTTTGTATCAAAATTAATTATTAAATTAATTCAAATGAACTAAATTGGATTCAATGATATATAATTGAACTAATTTTTCATTGATATAAATTTATATTACTATTTAACATCAAATTATTTTAAATAAAAATTATTTTTATGTTAACATTCAGTGTTTTCCAGAATTCATCGAAAAATTTTCACTTTCATAAAAATATATGAGCGTCATAAAAAGATAATTTTTAAATTATTAATTCAAATATGATTTTTAGTTTTTCCAATATAATTTATAAATGCATTAAATATTTATTTTAAATTTTGGGAGAAAATCCCAACAAAACCATCCTTTAAAAAATTAATATGATTCATATTTTATTTCTAACAAATATATAACCATATTTTTTATATTTTTTAATATTTACACTCACTAATGTAATGGAAAGATTATAATGGTCCTAAAAAAATAATATTTAGTATATTATTTTAATTTAGTCCTGGTATTGTTGGCATCACAAGCTGTCAACAAATTGAAAGTATTCTAAAATAGATATATTATAATGTTTTAGGATTTTATATTATCATATAAATTGTTTTTCATTTCATACACATAGAAACACATAATGTTCTTATTTTTTAATTTTGGGGTCTTATAATACATGTAAATTATATAATTGTATAATTTTTATTATAATCCTACACACCATGTACATATTTTTCTTATATAGTGGTATTTGACACATATATTTATGGAATTTAGTGTGGTTGTATACATTGCACAAACTACATGACTTTATATAAGAAACAAAATTCAATTTATAGTGTGACAAGTTTTGTGGCTATAATTTCATTGTATATACATATTAAATGATAATGTTTATACACAATATAGGTCAAATGATGTTTCAGGTGAAAAAAACACATAAAATAAGAATTAAATCAAGATATAGATTTTATTAGATGTATACAGTTAAATTTCATTGTAATTATAGATTACACACCATTTATGCATTAAATTATAATAATTAATATAATCTGGCCAAGAGGGTTTACGCAGTGTGACCAAAACCATACATTCCATGGATTAATACATTAAAATTAAGATATAAATTAAAAAAAAATTAAAATAATATAGGGTGAGAATCTCCATAACTATATGGAAATGTTATAAAGGTACAGAATTATTTAATTAATTATCAAATTAATTTATTGATTAATGTAAATTAAAATGTTTTATCAATGCACATTGTGGTTGATTGTAATATTGGACAACCTATGTATGTGTTTTGTTAATTTAATTTAATAATTTATTTTGAGGGTTTTATAAGATAATTATCTATTAATTTAAATATGATAATATTTGTATCATCCCTTCATTTTATTATGTATGAGCATGCATGTTCAAATATTGTTTTATATAAACCAAATATTATGATACCCCTCACCATTGAGTGATTAAATATTTGAAACGGATGATGTTCCCAATAAGAGGAGATGGTTTTAAAATATATTCATGGTGAAGCCCACTGATGATATAAATAGGTTAATATAAGAATATTGTAACTAATGACAGACATTAGCTAAGTGGGTTATATCGCCTAGGGAAATGGTTTTTAATCTACACTCGATAAACATACTAGTAGACAAAATGATAATGATAAGATTATTTATTTATTTTATGTTTTCTAATATTGGTATTTATTTATTTATGTGAGACATGTAATATTCAAATATTACACAATATAACTAGATGTAAATAGTTTATTATTCATAATAATATAAAATAAAATTAATTTATTTTATATTTATTATTTTTTCTAATATAGTTGATTAATTATGTATAATCATGATAATATTATCAATCATGTGAAGAATAAAAGAAATAATAAATATTCATATGTTAAAAATTTATCAAAAAAAATTATGTCAAAAATTCCATCCATCAACACAGTTGGATGGTAACCATATTTCAAAGTGCATTTATGGCCTATGTTATAAGTATTTAAATGATATTTCTGTTTTAATGAGATTTAGGGATTGAAATAATTATGTGATCATCAATTGTTGATTTCCATGGAATGACATAGTGTAGCTTAGAGGTAAGAATTCATAAAACCTAATTATAGTATTTCAGGATCGGGGTGTCCACTCATCACATAATTGGTCTATAAGTTAATTAATTTGTGAAGAGTAGCCTACCAAATTTTCTTTAAATATTTATCTACTAAATCTACAAGATTATATGAGGGATAATACATATATGTTCTAAAATAATATCCATGTTTCATGATATTCTAAATCTAATAGTGTGGCATATTTTAATTTTACAAAATAATGGGAGAGGAATAATATTATTTTCATTAATTCAAAACGTTTTTTAAGGTAATGTACTAAACATGATAGTAATTTATTATAGAAATCATTTAGACAACCCTCAAAAACATTATGATCATTCTAATAAACTATTTTACTCTACAAAAATATTGTACATTAGTGGTAAAGTATCATATATAGAATCCAAGATGTCATGTTATCAAGAAATGTTGGTCACATATACATTTTCTATACTATGAAGGTAGTGACATATATGATGGCATAGGCAGGAAATTGCGATGGTGGTGACACAAGCTTGGTAATGCAGGTAGGATGATACATAAAAGATATTGATTTGGGATTTTTGTCTATGTTATGAAATTCATGCCAAATAATCCTATAGTAAATATAATAAATAAATAAATAAATAAGTCTTTATGGGTGATGTAATGGTCTTTACCTATCCAATCCATTACATTGTGATAATATTGGTGTCTGAGGTGTTCTGGGTGGTCAAGGTGACTCATTTCAACACATTGAAAATATTCCCAGTATTCCAAATTTTCCAATGGTGTCTCTGGAAAATGGGGTATCATCATATTTGTGTCACCACTATGGGGTCACCCTGGTGGTCGGTCAACTAGAAACACCTCATTCTTGGGAGTAGGTTTGTTTGGGGTGCCTCGCCTGAACATCTCTCCTGAAAAGTGGCAAGTGTTTCATCTGAAGAAGCCTCAACCTGAGAAACCATGTCTGGAGGTTCTTTATATAATAGTTTCTTTCCCAGTGGTTCCTTATCTAGTAGTACTTTGTTTTATAGTTCTTCAACTAGAAGTTCCTGGTCTTGCGTTACTTTTAAAGGTAGTGGCTCGTCAAGTGGTGCCTCATATGGCAGTGTCTCACCAATACTATTTCCAGCTTCTTCTAGTTATTACCTTTACACATATATTTTTACATAAAACATTAAAGCCTTATTTTAATGTCTTTGAAACAGATTAGAATTAAAAAAATCATATATTAAATTACATAAGAGTGGGGAGGATATTAATTTCTAAAAACTCATGGTCTTGACCAGATCCACCTTTTTATTAGAAAATCAATATTTATATAAATGTTTGGATAATTCTAGATATTTCCAAACCTAATATATCCATACTCTTTTTCTTCCTTATGGGTTTCTCTTGGAAATTACACCACAAACCATTATTACTATTGGCGTCGTGCAATCAGACTGGAGCTTATGGGTCATGTTTCCCTATTTTTTGTCTTGCTGCATGGAGGCCCCTATTTTGGTGAAATTAGGAAGTGCAGTTCGTCTCTTATTCTATGAAGGTTATAAATCATCTCTCTTATTTATTCATCATGTAGGGTGTAATATGAATGTTCTCCTTTGACAAAATATTCTAATACTAATTAATGAAGATAATAGAACCTGTTTAAATCAATAAATAGGGGGCAAGGAAAAGTGGGCCATGATTATGTTTTATTCTTTTTTTAATATTGGGAACTCATATGGGATAACTACCCACTTAAAATCATGTCCATTGGGGTCCTTGATTGTTTATAAGATAGTTTCATAATGTATGTGATTCATTTTCAGTGAAAACTTTTATATAGAAATTCTCTTATCATGTATATCTAACTTATGAATGGATTCCATGAATCATATAGTTCTATGACATCCCTTAAATTAAATAAGTGGAACTAATTAAGTTATGCCTTGTCAAATTTTGAAAAAAAAAAACAATGGTATATAGGTTGATGTGGTGTGTGAGTTTTCTCTAGTTTGTGTAGTAATAGGTCTTTGAACATCGTTGTGTGTTGTGGGATGGCTTGGGTGGTGTAATGAAATCTCATGTTGATAAATTGATTGATTTTTGAATGGATTAGAAGTTTTTTTAGAGGGGAAGTAAACCATATTGTGTGTCCATTTGTTATTTTTTTGGTTTGTGAATTGGGGGATGGTTTTTTTTGGCATGTGACCTGAGAAGGATGTGTTTGATGAAGGAAGGTAGTGATTGTTATGGGTAATTTTCATGAAGTTTCTCCATGAGTAACATACAAAGATCTTCAACACATATAGATATCAATGTATGTTGTATCATGAATGGGTGCTAAATGTGGCTTTCATGGAATAATGTGTATTTAATGGGAATCTTCCTTCATTAATCAGGGTTCATCTCTTTTTGAAAACTATTTTAACTATTTCTATGTTTATTTTTCTTTGTTGTGCATGGTAGTTTCCTGGGTAATGGTGAAAATAAATAAATAATTGATAAATGACGCATGTAATGACATGGCTTGATTTGGCTAATAGGATTGAAATGGTTAATTAACATAGTTGGGAATATGAAATGGGATTGTGACTACATGTGTGCAGTTGTGTATTTAGAGGTATCAGAAAAGTTGGCATGTTGTGATTTGGTGGTTTTTTGAGAATCCATATGTTGGGAAAGAGTGTTTGGTATCATATATGTATATACTTGTTTTCCCAGTGATTTCATTACTCACCCTACCATAGTTGATCACTATGTGTCTAACACCCACATCGCCACGGGGGAGGGTATCTTTCCCAAACATATATGTGGGAGGATAGATGGATATCCATAAGTTCTTCTATGTTACATTTTTTAGATGGTGATAAACAATGATTCTTTAGGTAGGTTTTTGTTTGTGAGGTCCAGGTTTTTGTGGAAAATTTCTTCTTTCCCTATAATCTTCGGGATAGGATTTTTCATGCATTACTAGGTGCTGTCAGAATGTTATGTGGTTTGTGGCCCAGTTGATTGCAGGTGGTATGTGATGTAGTTTATGCACCAGGTTTCTGTGGGTGTGATTTGAAGTTATTTTTGGTCGATGTGTCTCTGGGAAATATGTGGTGTGGTTTCTGAGGCCCAGGTATGTTCGGGAGGGTTGTGACATAGTACTTTCTTAAGAGTTTAGAGCATAAGGATATTTTCTAATAGTAAAGAGTGCTAATAAATGCGATAGTGGTAAGGAATACCCTATCATTGATGTGAATTATATTTCCATTCCAGACTTGAGTTATTTTATGAGTGTTACTTGGTGAGGTTGGGGTAGTTAGTATACCTGTTTGGTTTTGTTTTGGATATGTTGTTTTCTCATAGGGGAAAGATACTTATTCTTTCACATTTTCACAAGAGTCTTTGGTTTTCCAACTAAGTAAACATGTATACTCTCCCTACGTATATAAACTGTTTTCAAGTCCCCAAGAGGATTTTGTGAACCTTTCTAGACCTTACTAGTTCGGTCTTGGGACAATTTTTGTGTCGCTTATTAGCTATAGTTTGGTATTTACTTTATGGATTTTCTACTTGTAATAGTTCTATTTTAAAAATATTATTGTGGTATGTTTTTTGAAATTATATTATAAATGTCTTGGAGTTTTCTATGTATGATCTATCATATCTCCTGATCATTTTTCAAAATTGGGGTTAATTCCTCCCGTATAATGATATCTGTATATCCTTGGTTCTAGTCACCAACTCAGGGCCTACTAGAGGTGGGTATCGGGGGGTCATAATATCCCATTATCCATTTCTAGCTTAGAAAGATCATCTTTGGAATGAGGGGTAGTGACAAAATAGTATTGAAGATGATTTTTGAGAGATAGCATGGAGTTTAGGGTTAGCCATATTGTGGTTTTCACTATTCTATAAGGTGACATTGTTAGGTGATCATGGTTGATGACATAGGCTAGTGATGACTGGCTTAGACAAGAGATTTTAGGCCCCCCATGATCTGATGCAAGTACAACGAGCATAACAAATGACCAAGTGATTCTACACTATTTGTAGGGTAGATGCCCTATGAAAGGTATATGCATCATGATAAAGTGTGTTGTTATTTCAATTTGGTTATTTTGGAAATGTTGGAATAAATAAAAAATTAGTTATATAAGTTAAAATGAATATTTAAAAAAATTACATGATACTCAGTCTTAGGAACTCTTTATTTACATTTCAGATATGAATCTTCATCGTCATGTTCTTGTAGAATAGGAAGTTAAGGATAAATAGACTGATCTGGTTGATCTATGGAGGGCTGATCTTGTTCATGAGGATGAGAAGTGGTAGAAGATGTTATGTACCTTCCAATAGAAGGCATTATGAAATAATAAGGACAATGTTTCTAACATGGAGAAGGAAAGCTGGCATGAAGAACATGAGATCACCTATAGTTTTATCTAGGCCCTTAGGGAGTAATGGGTTCCTTTGGTAGTCAGTCAGATGTGAGGAGTTGAACATCAATGGAAAATGCATTATTCGGGGGTGAGGAAGGAAGAAGAAATTTTGTGGGTCACAATTGAAAATGAATTCTGAGAAAAGTTCCCTTCATACACAATGAATTCTGAGAAGATCTGATAGCTATTATCCCTTTAGTAAGGGATTATGTGAATAAGGGATCTAGTGATCAAGTTCAAGGATCTCCTTCATTTTTTCCTAGATTACATTATCGATGAGGTGTCTCATGTGAGTCGTATTGAGAAATAACTTCATCCTTATATCCAGTACATAAATACTCCTTTTACGTTGTCAACATATATGGAGGTTCACAAAAAGGAAGAGGTGATCTAGTAGGGGAACTCAAGAGGAGGTCTACCATGATAGGGGAGCCAATAGAGTTCATAAAGAGGAAGGGATACCAGCGGTAGATCTCAAGCGTCAGGAAGATCGAGGTTTCGACTAGTTGGGAGTCAACCAAAATAGATCCTTTTTTACCTTTTGATGCTCATGCCTTTATTATGGTATTGGGTTTGAGTTTCTTCTTTTATAGAGTTCAACACCATCTTCAAAACTGGGTTCCAACTATTATTTGAGCTCAGTATGGTGGAGGTGGATCGGTTCAATTCTATCCTTAGAAGAATTTGATGGTGGGACCATTTCAGTAGGAGGGGAAATTGGTTTTTCTTATACCGATGGGAGATATAGTAAGTAAAGGCCAACCATAAGATGTTCCTTGTGATTAGGGTCCTCGACCTAGGCATAGTCATGGAGGCGGTCATCAATAGCATGGAATGGGAGTCAAGACTGGTCAGTTTTATGCAGTAGAGGAATAATTACCAAAAGGATCATAGATCATCATAGGTATGATCAATTTTATTATTACCCTTTCTTATTCTTAATTTGATTAAAAATATTTACACTCCTTTATTACACTCGCTATAACATGTTCTCTAGGACTAGATATTCAGGGGCTTCCCATTCCCTTGGTGTTGAGCACACCATTCATTGGCTAGACTAGTTTGATTGATGTGTGCTAGGGATGTAGGATGATGATAGTATTGAATCAGTCCTATGGGGATCTCTTCTTTCTATAGATGCAACCATAGGATTTCATCCCCTACATTGACTAGTTTTATTATGTGATTTCTATTATCGAATATTTCTAGAGGAGTGTCATATTTTCTATTTTAGATGTCTAGCATGCAGTTTTTGTTGGAGGTTGTAGTTGTTAGGTGGGTAGTTAGTGTTTGGAGACTCTTATTTTCATATTGGATGAGATGTCAGTGGAATCAGTTGACGCTGAGATAGTAGAGGTTCCTAGGGTTTTTTAGGGAGTCTTTATAAATTTTTTCTTATCATTTTATAATTCCACCCCCTTGACATGATGTTCAGTTCAAGATAAATTTCCAACTTTGTGGTTCTCCAATTTTGATGGATCCTTTTTATATGGAACCATCTGAGATTTGGGATATGAGGATTCAGATAGATGATCTGATGAATAAGGGTTTTATCCAGCCTAGTTTGTTTCCATGGGGTGGTCCTATTTTGTTTTCTAATAATGTGAATGGGGGTTTGATATTTTGTATAGGCTACCAGAGGTTGAATCAAGTAACAGTCAAGAACCATTACCCTCATCAATAGATAGTTGATCAATTCGACTAGCTGAGAAGGGTGAGTTGGTTGTCCAAGTTTGATATATGGTTAGGATATCACTAGTTTAGGATTATAGAGGGTGATATCCGAAAGACTACATTTAGGTACATGTATAGGAACTTTGAGTTTGTAGTCATCTCATTATGTATTAAGAACACACCATATGTGTTCATGGGGCTTATGAACTCTATTTTCCATGAGTTCCTAGATCATTTTTTCATCATTTTCACTGATGACATTTTAGTCTACTCAAATCTAGAAGAGGATCACACAGAGCATCTCAGAACTATCTTGTAGGTTTTTCAATGCCACTATCTCAATGGAAATTTCTTCAAGTGTAAATTCTAGTCATGGTAGGTGCATTTACATGGGCATGTGGTGTCTAAATAGGGTGTAGCAGTAGATCCATCAGTGTTTGAAGTAGTTGTTTCATGTATATCACCTAAGAGTGTTTTAGAAGTTAAAAGTTTTCTTGGTCTTTCAAAATATTATCATATTTTTTTACCTGATTTATCTTGATTTGAAGCCTCATTGATGGCTTTGACCGTGAAGAACCAAGTTTTTATGTGGATTGGTCTATGTTAGGTAGTGTTCAGTTGCATAAAGGGGAATCTAGTTAGTTCTCTATTAATCTAGTTTCCTAAGGAATGGGTAATTCTTGAGGTGTTTATTAAGTCTTATCCTCTAGTTTTAGGATTCTTTTTGATATAGATGTGAGCATTGATATCTTATGGGTCCATGTAGAGATATTCCCATGAGTGTTACTATTCCCCTTGCAATTTGAAGCTAGAGGTGGTTGTGTTTGCACTGAAGTTGTGACAACACTACCTCATTGGGGTGGACTTTGTGGTCTTCCTAGATCACAAGAGTTTGTGGTATATCATTTCCTAGTGAGATATGAACTCGCAAGAGCGGAGGTGGATGGATTTTCTTCAAGAATTTGATTTTTAGTTATCCTATACTTCGATAAAGTGGAATGTCATGGCTGATTACTTATATAGAAAGTCATAGAAGGAGGTTGTCTGTGAATCTATAGATGCGTGGAGAGAGATAGATTTGGAAGCATTATAGTTGGATCTTATAGAAGATGGTGGTACGGGTTGTATGTTTTAGATGACAATGTAGTAATATTTCATGTTGTAGGTATAAGATTCCCAATGGGAAGACTCAAGAGAAATGGTGTTCAATGGTCATGTTGTCTATTGTGATTCTCTAGAGTGATGGTTGGAGGATAGTCATAATCAAATGGTGTTCCATGGGATGTTTCTTGTTCTAATGGTGATGGGTGAGGTAGTCCTTTGTGATTTTCATATCCCACCTTTAGCGGTAAACCCTCATGTTCATTACATGTACCATGGTCTGAGGATGTAGTTTTGGTGTCTTTAGGTGAAGTGGTTAGGGGTGGTTTTTTTGGTGAAGTGCTTATCTATCAGTAGGTAAAAGTAAAAAACCATGTTCCTGGTTGGTTTTTGAATCCATTAGACTTTACTAAGTGTAAGTGGGGTGAAATTTTGATGAATGTCATAATCGTGTTACCTGGAAATTAGGGATTCTTATATGGTATCTATGTAGTACTGGATCGCCTGATGAAATTGGCACACTTCATCATGATCAAGGAGTTGGATGGAGTGGATGCATTAGGAAAAAGTTATATAGATGAGGTGGTGCAGTTTCATGGTGTTATGAGGTCCATTTTCTTAGACCAGGATGCATGGTTTACCTCGAGAGTATGGAAAGGATTGTATCATGCATTTGGAACCTAGTTACACATCATCGCATCTTTTCACCATTAGACAAATGGGAATAAAGAGTATAATACCCATACATTGGAGGATATGTTGTTGGTTTTCATCTTGGAATTTGGAGAATCTATTTCACAACACTTGACCATGGTGGTGTTCTATTATAATAAAGGATATCACTCATTAATTATAATGGATCTATTTAAATCCTTGTGTAGAAGACTGTTTTTTTCACCATTGTATTGTAAAGTGGTTGGCAAGACAGCTATCCTTGGTCCCTATGTGGTGAAGAGAATGATGGATAAGGTTAATATTGTTTGTAATATGATGAAAGTATCACTGGGATGAAATGATTCTTATACCAATCATATTAGGATTCCCTAAGAGCTCAAGGATGGAGACCATGTTTTCTTAAAGGATTCCCATCGACATGGGTAATGAAGGATTAGAAGAGGGAGTAAGCTTTCTCTAAGGTTTTTTGGACCCTTTGGGGTGTTGGGATGATTTGGTGAGGCATCATATTGGTTGTAGTTTACACCATTGTTAGAATGGATCCATGACTTATTTCACATCTCTTAACATCATCTATATCTACAAGTTGACTCCCATGTTATTGACTGGGGAGAGTTGTATATTGAGGATGATGTAACATTTTTGGAGCAACCATTCGAGATCTTGGATCATCAATAGAAGGTGCTACATGGGTAGACCATTCCCCTTGATCATGTGGTATAGAGGAATGGTGGCTATGAGGAGAGTACTTGTGAGCAAGAAATACAGATTCATTTCTAGAACCTAGAGCTATTTTGAGTTTTTCTTTTTTTGTTTTTTATTGTCAAATGATGTTTAAATATTTTTTATTTTGAGATGAAAATTTTTCTTTGGTTGTGGTGTGTGTGATAATTTCATGATATATTAAAATGGGAGGACCTGATCTGAAATCATGATGTATTAAATGTGATGCGACTAAACCTATGCATATGAGTCAGTGCCACCCTAAGAATATAGTTTCTTGACACATAGGACTTAATTATCTAATCTGTGTGATCGATAATGTGGTTTTTATACTAGACTATGTATTTTGTGGTCTCTTGGTTTACATTCTAGCTAGAAGATATTGAATAAGGTGTTAAAGGATTTGGGGTTTCCACTCTAGTTTTAAAACAACATATGGTAGTTTATCATTGAACTTTGGCATGTTTGTTTAACATTGATGTCTCAAGAGTATCATGATCCTTGAGAGGTATCTCAAGAGATGGTTGTTCGGTCCCCTTCCCTATTTTCTTCTTAGATGGTTTTGAATTCTCAAGGGTGAGAGTAGTTTGAGATGTATTTGATGAATGGACCAAACCATTTTGTTCCATTACTTTGTGAGAATCCTGGTGTCTGAGGTGTTCTCGGATGTCATTGTAACCCATTTAAACACTTTGTAAAAAATCATAATATTCCAGGTTTCCCAAAAATATCTCACATAAATGGTGTGTCACCCTTTTAGTGTCACCCTAGTGGTCACATGCTTGTGGTATCTCAACCATTAGTGCCTTATTCCTAATAGTAACAATTCTGGCAATGTTGTGCCTGATGATCCATCACTAACAGTGGCATGCATTCCATCTATTGGTGCTTCAACCATCGATGTCATGTCTTGCATCAATTCATCAAATGATGAATCATCCTATAGTTCCTCTTCTAGTGGTATGTCTTCTTAAAAATCCTCATCCTATAATTCCTTGTCCTACAGTAATTCATCTAGTATTTCCTCAATGGCAGTGCATCATAGAGCGGCAAAGCTTCTTGAAATGTCTCACGAATAGTGTATCCAGCATCTTCCAAATATTCTATTTTCTATGTATTAATTGATGTAAAATGGTTTTAATTCTTTATTTGAATGTTTTTAAACTGATTAAAAACAATAAAATCATATCCTATATTACCAAAGAGTTGGGAGGATTTTAATTGGTAAAAATATGTGGTCTTGACCATATCCACCTTCATTGGGTAATCAAAATTATGTAAACCCAAGACTCATTTCAGAAATTTCCAAACATAAGATATGATTTTGAAATTTCTTCCTTATTTATTTCTCTTAGTATAGACACCATGAACCATTCTTCCCATACATTTCATGCGAGCAGGCTATATATTCTAGATCATGTTTTTCTTCTGTTTTCCCTGCTGCATACACACATGTATTCTAGTGCAACTTGAAAGTGTTTATTGTATCTTCATCCAATTTTATTTTCTTTGATCTCTCTTATTTGTGCATCATGTGGGGTTGTTTATGAATGTTTTCCTTTGATAAAATATTCGAATAACAATTAATAAAGATAATTGAACTGGATTCAATCAATATATAGGGGCTGGGAAAATTAAGCCATATTTATATATTATTTTTTGTTGATATTGTGATTTCATATGTTTAAAATACCCATTAAAAATCATGGTCTTTAGGGGTCCTTGTTTTCACATAGTTTAGTTATAAAATGGATGTCATTTGATTTCATTGAACATATTTATATGGAAATTGGATAATAATATATATCCTGTAAGTAAATGGATACCCTAGAATCATATATTTTTGTGATAACCTATGAACTAAACAACTTGAATTAGATAAGGGATGCCTTTTCAAACTGGTAAATTGTGTTTTTCCATGGTACATGGGGTGATGTGATGTTTAGGTTTTCTCTGGTTTGTATTGTAGTATGGTTGTGAGAACATATGTCTATTGTTTGATAGCCTAGGTGGTGTAATGGAAACTCTGATTTAGATATTGATTGATTGGGTAATTGATGAAAAATGTTATGTAGTGGGGCTGCGAAATTGGTTGTGTGGTAATGTGTTATCAGTTGGGGTTGTCAGTTTGGGGTTGGTTCTTCAGGTACGTGATCAGAGTGGGATGAGTTAGTTAAAGGAAGGTAGTTATTAGTATGAGTAATTAAACTCAAATCTCTCTATGAGTAATAAGAAGAAATATTTAGTCCTTATTTAGAGATATATGTATGTTATAGCATGAATGGGTGTTAAAATTGAAGATTCTGGAATGATGTGTGTTTAATTTCAAGCTCTCTTCATTTATCAAAGATCATCACCTTATGAAACCTCTGTAGACTGTTTCTGTGTTTCTTATTCTGTGATGTTCTTGGCAGTTTATTCAGTAGTGAATAAAATAAATAAATAATTGATCAAAAAAGCCTATAATGGCTTGGGTTAGTTGGATAAAGGTATGTAAATGGTTAATTAATTTTTGTGGGGAATATGAAATCAGTTAGTGTCTTGATGTGTGGTGATTTTTATTTAGAGGTAGAAGCAAAGATGGAATGTTTATAGTTGGTGGTCTATTTGAGAATACATAGGTTGGGCATGATTTTTTGGAATCATATATGTATATGCTTGTATTTTAATTGGTATTTCCGTACGCACCCCGCCTGAGTTGAGCACTATGTTCTGAACACCCTCGTCATCATGCGATAGAGTTTATGTCCCAAATATCATGGTGGCTGGATTGATTGTAGGCCACCCACTCTTCAATGCTCTTTATTCTAGGTGGTGATAACCCAATATTAATTGGGAATGTTTTGGTTTGTCAGGCCTAGGTGTGTGTGTGTTAGTTGTGCATTCTCACGTGTCTTTAGGATGAGATTTGTAATGTTTTCCCAGGTGTATTAGAAATGTGAGGTGGTTTTTAGCCCAGGTGTCTGAGGGCATGATGTGATGTGGATTGTGGTTAGGATTTCTATTAGTGGTATGTGATTTGGTTTGTGGGCCAGGTGTCTATCGGTATAATTCAGTGTGGTTCTTGAGGACTATGTTTGTGTTGGAGAGTTCTAAGGTGGTACTTCCGTAAGACATTGGATCATGAGGGTATTTTACATTCAGAACGAGTGGAAAATCAGTGGGAATTTGGTGAGGAATACCTTATCATTGATGTGTGTTATATTACGTTCCTTGACTTACATTATTTTGTTAGTATGCCTTTTGAGGTTGGGATGGTTAGTATACCCATAAGGTGTTATTTCATCTTGTTGTTTTCTCATATGGGATTTTGTATGCTTATTTCACATGTGTATGAGAGAAGTTGGTTTTTCTATTGATAATAATTGTATAATCACCCAATGTATATAAAACTCTTTTCATGTTTGAAATATGATTTTTTGGAACTTGTTGGACCTTAATTGTTTGGGCTTGGGAAATTTTTTTGTTACTACATAGCTTTACATTTTGTATTTACATGGACACATTTGTACGTGTGACATTTCTATTTTAAAGGAAGGAATGTGGGAAGGTTTTTGTATTTTTATTACATATGTATTGGAGTTTCTTTGTGGTTGATCCATCAAATCTATCAATCTAGTTTCAAAAAAAGGGGTAATTCTTCCCATATTGTGGGATCTGTATACCCTTTGTGCAAGTGATCAACCAAGGGCTTACTAGAGGGAGGAAAAAAGAGGTCATTATCTTCCATTCTACATTTCCATACCATTGGGGGAATCATTGTAAGGAAGGGTTCATGACAAGTGGGATAACCCATGGGGGGCTATGGACTGCCTTTTTGACCTATGTTTTTGGTGTGATTGTGTCTTTAAATTTAATTGCACCCCCAAAAAACTAATATATATTCTAATACTAGACTATTCTTATTATTTGATTGAATCGCCTATTCCTAATCAACCACATCAGTGAGTGAGTGAATGTGAAAAGTAATGTTATATAAGATAAATGGATAATGATTCAAACTTGTGTTGAATCCTTTAATCATATATATATGAAGGGGTTAATTTTAATCATAATGATAGGGGATCATACACCAAAATAACTATAACACCCCAAGATTTTATGGTAAATTTATATCTCAATTAAATTATGTTATTTGATATATTATGATTCATGAAACATCAATTTTAAACAAACTACAATATATTATAGAAATGTGGATATTAAATTTAACTATTTCGACTTGCCCATGGTTTGGTGGGTATGAATAGGACATTCTAAATTATGAAAAAAATTACAATTATTTTTTAATAAAAAATTATTAATTAATTCTAAGAAAATATGTTCCTAATATTAAATGTTAAAAATAATATTTTTTTTGTTAAGGGATAAATCTTTTTAATGTATTTTATTTTTTAAAATATTATGTGTCTTTTCATAGATGAACATGCATTTTTTATGAAATATATTTTCATTGAACATATAAAATGAATAATCTATCATTTTTTATTATAAATTGGTTATATATAAAGATAATATCATTTTCATGGTGTAACATGCCCCCCCTGAATTTATATAACATATTTTTTCTTAATAAATTTGTATACATCTGTTTTGAGGATTGATTTTAATGATAGGTGTAGATAATATATTCAATAAAATATGTTAACATCCCTATAATGTATTCAATATAATTTTAATAATAATGAAATATATTTTCTACACAAAAAATTATTTTTTTAAATACTCTTCATGTCATTTTGCACAAATAATTAAAGATGTATTTTTTTCAATATAGGATTTTAATTTGATAGAATGGTTTTTAGATTTTAAATTATCATTTAAATTTTTTAAAAATAGTTCATCTTCATTTTTGATAATTTTTAATATTAACCAAGAAAAAATTCACAACATTGTTAATGATTAGAAGAGGTGAAAGAGGGGTTACATTTAAGATGTCAGGGTTAAAATAACATAAACACTTTTTGAAATGCTATTGGTAAATTTGACTAAAATCCCATATGATAGTATATTTTACATCAATTCATTCATCAGAAACATTCATATAATAGTTAATTTTTTATATTTTAATATTCGTTATAATTACAAGTGTGACACTCCCCTCACTTATAAAATAGAATCTTCTATATTCTCTTTTTCACACAACATGAATCATTTATATAGTAAAGGTCATAAAAATACTACCAAAAAACTATGATCTATGAACTTTTGGTTCAGTTCTTCCCAAAACAACCTTCCAATGATCCTTATGGTTTTTTCATTGGAAGATACCTCGATAAGAGGTTTTTCCTCTTATCGATATACTTCATTTTTAATTATTCATAAAAATCAAAAAAAATTGTTATATAACCATGTTAACATTATGGAATTAGTATCATTACTATAATGATATATTTTTGTGTCAATATTATATTAAATTTATATCTTTTTCCCATCTAAAGGAAAATGATAACATTGTTAATGCATAAGTGTGGATGACCACATCCATGAAGCAATAAGATTCGTTTTTCATTTTCTCTATACATGAAGGATTATAACAATTGGTTTAATTATTATATATGATATTTATAATATATAAATTAAGCTTTAATGGTGAATTAATATATTTATATCCACTATTCCATCCATCAAAATATGAAAACATAAATCATGATTTTGTATAGCCTTCTATATCTACTATGTGATGTAATTTATTTTTCATCATTAATTAATAGAAATATTTATAAATTTTTAAATAATTAATGAGTAAAAAAAATTTGTAATGGCCCAGAACTATGTGTTCTATTACTTTGTCAAAATCTAGTGTGTGGGATATTCTAGGAATAAATGGTTACTGAATTCAAGAGTTTTTCAAAATTCTAGTTTTTTCATCAATAGATCGGGGAATCGGTAGGTCAGGGTGTTGGTAGGTCAGGTAATTGGTGGGTAGAAGCATCTTTAGTTCAAAGCATAGGTAGAAAAGGCATTGGTGAGTGGAGTCTATGACTTGTGTTAGTGAGTCACGTCAGTGACTCACGTCGATGATTCAGGCATCACTGACTCATTGTAGGTGAGACATGTTGATGCCTCACTTTAGGTGACTCATTTTGGTGACTCAATAATAGTGAATAACATCAGTGACTCACCCATCAGTGTTTTATTTCCAATTTTCTCTTTTTTTCTAGTTTATCACCTTTGAAATTTCATTTTTTGTTAAATGAGTTAAATTCCATATTTAATTCGTTTTTTTACTGTAAAAATGGTATCTATATCCTAAAATCCTAAAGATTTTTTTTCCTCATAGAAGTTTTGGTCATGATCATGATCCAGCATTAATGGAATTTAAAAAATAATACCCCAACGATTTAGGAATTATTTTTTATAAATCCAATATCCTTGGTTACATTAAACCCTTCTGTTTTCTCTCGGGGTGCCGAGAACCTTTCACTCTCAAGGAGTGAGGTGCCTGTGATGAAGTGGTCTGTTCAGCTTTCCCCTATAGACTTTTTTGTTCCTCACACAACCCCCCCCCCCCCTTTGGAATAAGGTGGAATTGTTGATCATATGTTTTTCTAAGTGAGGATCCCTTAATCTCACTTTTTTTGTGTATCATACATGGTGGGTGTACTAATATCTTCTTGTGGTTACTATTGGAACCAATTTATCAAAGATAATAAGGAGTAATTAATGAGGGGATTGGAAGATAATGGTGATAATCACTTTGTTTTATATTTAAATATTGATCCATGTCATTTTCATAAAAGTTATATGCCTTTTTAAAATCATTGTCATTAGTGGTGTCTATTTGCACACCTGTATAACTTGTTAATGTTGTAGTTGTTTCCCTATTTAATGGATGAAATATAGAAATTTGATTAATCACATGTATTTAGTTAAATATATGTATTCTCTGGGATCAAACTTTTTTAGTGATCACCCCTAAATAATTAATGTCGAATTAATGAACAAGGGTTGAAAAATCTGAATACACCTTTGTATTTGGTATGGTTGTGTGTTGTGTATGGTTTTGTTTTACCATAAGTTGGTTCTAACCATGTGGTGTTGTGGCTGGGGGTGTGGTTGTGAGTATGGGGTGGTAAGGTTGGTTTAATTAATGGTATTTTAGGTTGAGAGATTGATTTCTCTTGAAATTGATGAACTTTTTATTGAAGTGGGACTGCATCTCGGTAGTGGTGGGGTAGTATGGATATAGGTTTAGGTTGTGTTATGTTTTTATTACTATAAGTAATGGGTGCGGTGTTATTGTTATGCAGTGGAAATACCGAGTGTGATTGTGTTGTGGTGTGTTGGGTGGTCTCTTGATTAGTGGAAGGACAAGGAAGTATGACATTGAAGATTGATGGTGGAAGTGGTTGAATGGCTATTCAAGAAAGGGGAGTGTGAGGTGGGAATGTAAGCTTGTTATGTTTTTTTATTTTTTTTAGAAGTGGTCATTTTAATGTACATGGGTTGCTGAGGATTTTTTAGGAGGGATAACTTGGAATAAGTTTAGTGTTACCTTGTGTGAGCCTTTTCTAGAAGTCTCTAGGGACTTTTTCAATGTGAGTGTGGGTTATTATGTCACTTGTGTTGTAATGTGTTTGGTATTTTCCTAGGTAGGGATGGAAGAAATGGTAAAATCTTAATATCATCAAATGATTAAATGTTAGGAGATTTCATTTTCATCATTATGGAAGTGACCATCATTCATGTTGATGCATGCATGAAAGGTTGGTAGCAAGGGATATTTTGGGTGGGATGGTTGTCTATTTTGAAAACCCACTAGTTAGGATAATTGTTTGACACCTATTTATATATACTAATAGTTCATTATGATATCTATGTGTATAACACCCATGTTTAGCACTAAAAGCTGAACACTCCCATTATTATTGGGGATTGTTGGTTTTCCCAACATCTTGGGGGTATGGATAGATGGTTATTTTCTCTTCTCTTATCCTTCTTCTTGGCATTAGTATCCCATGACTCTTCGGGAAGTTTGTGGTGTGGATGCGAGGCCCAGATGTGTGTGGGAGAGGTTTGATTTCCCAGATGTCTTGGAGATGATTCCTAGGTGTCTATGTGGTGGAATGTGGTGTGGTTTGTGTACTAGGTGTGTGCGAGAAGGTTGTGATAGTGGGGATTGTGGAAGATCATAGAAGCATCAAGACGTTCACCATTAGTCATCTGCAGTAAACCAGTGGGAAGAGGTGTAGGGTACCCAAATATCTATGTTATTACTACTTTACTTTACATGACATGCTTTATTTGGTTAGTTTTCCTTGGTGAGGTCAGGGTGGATAGTATACCTTGTATGGTTATTTTGAGTTCTGTTATTTTCTCACAAGGGGAATTAGTATGCTTCTCACACTTATGCATGATTCAACATGGATTTTCTTGTTGAGTATACTTTTATGCCCACGCCATGTATGTAAAACTATTTTTATGATTCCAGGGAGATTTCATAAACTGTGTTAGACCATACTAGCTCAGGCATCAGGATAGTTGTTGTGTCACTACATAGCTTGTTCATTTTTTATTTAAATGGATCTTTTAGTTGATTTAATAGAATTTTTAATATAAACATTCATGTGGGATTGTTTTTGGAATATTTAATATATATGTGTCTTAGAGTAGTTTTGAGGTTGATACATCTTATCTCACAATAATAGTTACCATTAAAAGGGTATTACCTTTAATTTTTGTGATATTTCTATTCCCTTGGTGTTGGTATCCACCTTGGGGCCTACTAGAGGAGGTTCAAGGGGGACATTATATCTTTTTCATCTTGAAGATGGAAGGTCACCTAACTTTTCAATCCCTTCCATCATCTTGAAGAATGATGGTCAATATAGAATGGTATCACAAGTGATGGTTGATATATATGGTGGAGTTTAGAGTTAGGAACATCTAGGATTGCATAGGATAGGAGGAAAATAGTGTTAAGTGGTCCTGGCGCATGACATAGTCAAGGTGCGACTGGCTATGAAACGGGATTTTAGGTCCCCCTTAATCCGATGCAAGGAATCTGAGCTTATGGAACAACCTTGTGAGTTTACATCGGTTTTAGGGTAGAGACCCTAGGAAAGGTACATGCATCATGAGGATTTGTGTTCTTGTTTTTCTGGGTGTTTTTTATAAATAAGAATAAATATTGATTTAAAATGATTCCTAAATAAATTTAATACTACACAAGCTTAGTAGTTCCTAGTTAACTTTCTCAACTATGGAACCGGGTCATCGTGTTCATGTGGTATGAGTAGTGGAGGCTCAACAGGCTACCATGGTCGACTGAAGAAGGGTTGAACTAGTAAGGATGGCTGATTAGTAGAAAAAGACACATTGTACTTTCCAGCTGAAAACTCTAGGAAATTACCACTACCACAAAATAGGTCAAGGGAAGTGATGCCATTTATCAGCACTAAAAAGGAACCGCAAATAAAGGGGAGTTCTTTTATCAGCGCTAAAACAAGCAATGATAAAGTTGTACCCTTTATCAGAGCTTATTTTAGCACTAATAAAGGGTACATTTATCATTGTAATTATTAGCACTGATAAAATTTTTTATTATTAATTTATATAAAATTTTCATATTTATATTCAAAAATAAATTTTTTTATATACATTAACAATTATATACCAATATTTATAAATATATACTATTTATATTAATAATTTCTAAAAAATAAATATATATTTAACCTATATATCATTTTTTATAAATATATAAGAATATAATTAAATTAATAAAATTACACTTTTATAAAATAAGTATTTCTCAGTGCTACAATTTTAGCACTGATAAATAGATGTTTTATCCGCACTTTTTTATGCTTATAAAGAGTGACCATTATCTACGCTAAAAAAGATATAATAAAACACTTATTTATTAGCGCTAAAATTATAGTGTTGATAAATAGCCACTTTATCAGCACTTTTTTAGCATTGATACAAGTCTATATTTATTAGTGCTAAAAAGCGCTGATAAATCTAGGTTTTATCAGCACTTTTATTTTAGCGCTGATAAAACATACCTTTATCAGCGCTTTTAACTAGCACCGATAAAGGTTCTAGTGGTTTTTATAAAAGAACACTAATAGGATCCTCCTCTATGACACATGTTCAGGCCTTTTTGAAATGTGAACTAGACCCCTCCTCTACTATGACCACTCCTCCTCCTCCTCCACTACCTCCTCTGCCATCGCTTCCTTTTCCTCCGCCTCCGCTGTGACCGTCTTCATCATCTATTGTTGCTGCCCCCGACACCGCTGCCTTTCCTGCAGCTGCCTTCACCATCGTTTCCTCCACCATCGCTACTCCATCGCCACTACCTCCTCCACAAAGTTATATTCTCTGAGTGTTTCTGGTATTATGAATGAGATTAAATGAGTTTTATGAAGGTAAAATATGTTAGGGGTTACCCTAGGCTTGTGAATTCTTTAGAAACATGAAACAAAGTTATATGATTTGAGTTTTGATTAGCATAAGTGGTGTCATACCAAGTATGGGATATATGAATGGTGATTCTTTAGACATTGGGAATGTGTAAGTTATGGATAATTTCCTTGACTTGTGATTCTATAGGCATTGAGATTCCTTGGAATATTTTTGATAAGGGTGACATGAGTGTCGATTTTTTTGGTATCCAGGTTTGTTTTGAGGGTAGTATTAGTATGGTTCTTAGCCCTATGTCTTTTTTGGATGTGTTTCTTAGTGTATAATCTATTAGATAATGGATGGACATAAGTAATTTTGAGAAGATACCAGCTGAAAAAAATTAGTGCGGTTTTGACGCAAATTTTATGAATGTTAATCTTGTTAAAAAGTAGCATGGAGGTTATTTGTTTTGAGGATTGACATACCATGGATCATGGTCATGGGTTTAGGCATGTGAGCCTAATATAGATGAGATAGGACTCAGGTTTGTCAAAATCGGGTGATAATTTAGGGTATCACAGAGATATACACTTGTCTAAACATGCATTATTTTGATAACAAGGGTTGTTGATCACTGTTCTGGAGAGTGGCTCGTGCGGTTGCATGGGGTGTACATTAGTAAGTTTATTAATAGAGTATCTCATAGAGATATAATTTAATATAACAAAATGGTGTTCGACTTGTGGGATCATGAGTCATATAATTGGATCAGGTGGCACAGTATTGTACACCCATTATATTGTATGAGGTCAGAATGGTACACACCGGTTATGCATGGTACCCATTTAAATTTTAATTTGGTGAGATTTAAATTTTGATACGAGGACCAATGGAGTTGAAGAAATTATTTTAGACTCAATTTCTTGGTGTTTTGTATGAAATAAAAAATTTCCATCTATGGTGGAGGATACATCACAAATGAATCAAATATAGTGTCATGTTTGATCCGAGAGTTAATCCTATATAGGTGTTTCTTTGGATAAATGATCATGGATCAGAAGAAGAAACATGAATTTGGTGATATAACATGTTGAGGTGATGCTCGATAAGTTTTATAAGGTAAAAATATAGTGCGGAGTGAACCAATGGTTTCTGAGGGTGCGATATTCATTTCAGATGATTTTCAATGGGTGGTGGGTATAATATTTCAGTGATCAAGGAATATGTGGCACTTTATATTTCATGTTAGAGATTTGGTATGATAAATATGATCACATGTATTAAATATATAGGATAATAGATGGATCATTCAATATAGAGGTATGAACCTCATGTTACAAGGGTCTTCAGTATAATGAGACTAGTTATTGGATGGTTAATATGGCATTTGTATGTCATTGAGTAGGCGAATCTAATTTATCTGGTCACACATAAATACCATATTTGGATTTTAAATTATTTACTAGATAAATTTTATATGATTAAATAATGATCAGGATAATATTTATGTGATCCAAAGGTGATTCATGATGTATATCTTGATTTATCAAGTGATTTTGGGGGTGAAACCCATTCATCGCATTATTTTGGGGGTGGACTGATTTCTTCACATGATTCAATGATTGAATCATGTGTAAAAATGTATTGGTAGTTTTTTCCATGATATTAGATGTTGTAGACAATATATGGACATGGTTACGTTATATTGGGTATTACAGGTTCATTTTGAGGTATGATTTGGACTTTTGTGGGAAATTCAGTGTGTTAGGGCCTTGTTCATAAGCAGAAAAGACTTGTTTGATTCTCTTTAGAATAAAATATGACAAATATTACTAGATTTTGGAAGGATTTTTCATATGTGTTTTGGATTGGTTAATTTTAAACCACACCAAGTGGGTTGTAGGGCTACTGGATGATGTTTTACAATAGGCATTTACGATGGTGGGGAGAAATTTGGATCAAGATGGTGGTGGGTATCTCCATAAAACTGATGATGTGTTTAGTGAAAAAATCGTGCCCTTGAATGGATGGGTTTCATGGATCATTATATATAGGGTTCAATGATTTTTAACCATAAATTTACCATTTCTAAATCTTATTGGACATATTTTGGATAGGTATAACATATGAGTACTCATTTTATGTTTTCTTTTCAGTTGGAAATCTACTCTATTGAGTGCCTCTCCTTTATCACGAACGCACCTCTACCACGCATTGAACAACACCTTCACGGTGTGTTTTCTCTTGTTAATCATTTTTTTCCTCTTGTTATCATGATATTACTTTTTGATATTTATGGTTATAATGTGAAATGTATGGGCTAAACACCGCACTAAAAATTGTGGTCGTTGGTGGTCCTTGTTTGCGCACTAAATAAATTGCATGTTGGTTGGTTCATGTTAAACATTTGACTATAAAAATTGGTAATTTATTTATACTTGACTTATGAATGAACTCCCCAGGATGATAAAACTTTGGTGATAACCCCTGAATTAACAAAAAAATTGCAAGAGGGATGCTTTGTAAAATCTAAAATTGTGATTGTTTCATTTGTATGGTGTTGTGATTGTGAGCATGATTATGTGTTTGCATGGTGTTACAGTTGTTGGCATGATTGGTATTCCATTTTTCCCATATTTTAGTTCTTCCACCATTGAATATCAATAAAAAATATACCCATATCAATGGAACCGCCACATTGTTACTACTGTAATTCCACTAAATCCTAGAAAACCACTTCTCTAGAGGACTCTATGAGACACTTTATGGACACCCTTGTCAAATAACCATAAAAAACATGTAATTAATCCTTCCACCCACAAGAACTCTATTGAAAATCATACCATATATTATTTTAGTACCATAGTTCTTGACTAGAGACATTATGTTTCGAGAGAAACACTAAAAAACCGGTTTATAACAATGCATATATATCACATGTGGGATACTAAAACATTAGAGAGCAAGGGATTTTCAAATCTTTTGAACATATTTTGTGTAATTATTTTGTTATATATTAATATTACTATATAAAATAGGATAAATATGAATAAATAATGGATGAATGCCTATCGGTTGACAAAAGTGTATGAAGATGGTGTGAAAGAGTTTATCAAGTTTGCAAAAGATCATGCATGTGACCCTTCTCAAATCTTTTGTCTATGTTTACATTGTTGTTATTCAAGACACATTAGTCCATAGGAGTTAGAAGAATGCCTAATATTTCATGGAATAGATCGAAATTATACATTTTGAAATAAACATGGGAAAAAATGAATATAGGTAGTGGCTTAGATAACACGACGTTTTATGGAACATCAGATATAATTACAAGCGTGAATAATAAAGACGATCATATAGAGGATGTGATTATAGATTTTAATGACGATGAAGATTTTATTGAGGAAATGACAAGGATAGTTGAAGATGAACTTATTGATTTCCCAAAAGTATTTGAGAAGTTAAAGAGTTGTGCAAAAACACCATTGTATACTGGTTGCACTAAATATATAGCAATTTCAGCAGTACTGAAGCTGTATAATTTGAAAGCAAGAAATGGGTGGAGTGATTCCAGTATTATGGAACTACTTGATCTCATGAATGACATGCTCCCAGAAGATAATGATCTCCCAAGACGAACATACAATGCCAAATGAATGATACGCTCAATGGGTATGATCTCTGAAAGAATGCATGCCTGTCCGAATGAACGTATATTATTTCGCAGGGACCACAAATCACTTAAAGAATTCCCAAAGTGTGGTTATTATTGATACAAGAGAGATGATTCCAGTATTATGAAAGTTGTATGGTACTTTCCAATCATTCCAAGGTTTAGGCACCTATATGGAAGTGAGGAGACTACTGGACAATTGACATGGCATGTAGATACAAGAATTAAAGATGGAAAACTACTTCACCCTGCAGACTCTCCTTAGTGGAATAGAATTGATCATAGAGTTTGATAGTTTGTAATACACTATATCCAACATTTTACAACTAAACATCTAGTTATATAATTTATATTATCTTTTAATGAGGATTCTGTTATGATATGTTGGTGTATAAATATCGTCTACTTCATGGAATGAATCTAGGGCATAAGGAAGAGAACACCTATGAGATATACAATTAGAAAAGTATCATGGTATATATAATAACATTTCACTATCCAAAAACATATCAAAAAAATTACTTATTTTTCATGATGTTTCTGCAGTTTCCAAAACAAAAAAAAGGAACGGAATGTGGTTATTATGTTTCTAAATTTATGAAAGGGATCATATTTCATCAACAAACATGAATCCCTAAATAGGTATTTTTTAAAATAATTTTGAGTTCGTTTAAAAATTTATTAATCCTTTTTCCATTTATATTTTTTTAGTACTACCATGACTATCTCAAAAACACATATTCACAAGAAGATATATATATGTTTAGAAACGAATGGGAAGCATACCTGATGGAAGATTGTACACAAATAGGATGAAGGTGAATTCCTACTACTTATGTTATCCTTATATGATCACTGATATCTCCCTCATTTACACATATAGATCATATATTATCACCCTTTATTATGTTTTATATCCTTAGGATATGAAGAATGGATTTAGAAATGATTTTTCTTTCTAGTAAACCATAACATAATGAGAGACTCTTATGAACTAGTTCTTTATATTTCTAGGTTTCCAAAATCACTAGACCTAAAAAATTATGGATTGGATCATTTATATTATATATTTTGGACATTTATGCATCTATTTCAACTAATGTAGTGTGTTGGAAGAATATTGGTTGTTCAGCACTCACAAAATTTAATAACAAAACTAATGATTCTTTACTACTGTTGGTTAACTACCGCTTAACATAAAATCTGATCTGAATTTCTGATCTGGCGTCCCCTTCATGCTCTCATCTGACACCATCTCTATGATATCATCATTCAGATTTCAATTTTCCTTCTCTTCCTGCACCAATATACTTGGTAAATGGGTGCATGAAGATAAAAAAAAGTGAACGATGAATGATGATATCATAGAGATGGTGTCTGATGAGATCATCACGGGGATCCCGGATCAGAAGTTTAGATCAGATGTTATGGTAAGAGGTAGTTAACCAAGAGTATTAAAGTTCACAATGAATAATTAGTTTTGTTATTTGCTTATATTTGTACCAAAGAAACCATTTTGAAAGATGTAAAGGTAATGTTATGATATAATATGTCTATTTTAACGAAAAATTATATAATAAAACATTAATTTGATTTTATTTATTCCTTGAAGGGTTCATTTATTTTAGAAGATTTTTTGTCCATCTGAAATTCCTTTTCATGAAGATAAATGGCATTGTGTCTACTTAATCACAAATGTAATGGGAAATCTTTTTCACTAATGACTCAATATTTCATAGCTCTATGAGAAATCTTAGGTTTTTTCCCTACTTCACATAATCATCTTCATGTGATCGTGTCACATAACCTCCATTGTATGAATGCTTCATGTAAACTAATCTTGTGATCTCATAACATTATCAAATCTCTTAAACAAATCACATATTCAGTTAAGGTAATTCAATTGAACCATGATTCATGTATTCTTTTCTTATTTACATGATCACATAAAGCTTCAGGGGTCATGTAATCGTATAAATCTCCTAGGATTATTTAATCATGTGATCCTATTATGGTCATTTTATCACATGAATTTGAACAATTCATGCACTTAATATGATATTTCTAATTATTCATGTGCCCCTTTTTTTACTCAAGTCCATTTTTAACCAAAAATACTCCATTTTCATAATTAATCAAAATTTTCATTCTTTTGAGACAAATGAATTAAAGAATTGGAGTTGAGTAGGTTGTAGTTTATTGGACTAAAATGGTTGATACTGTGGGAGTCGACCAATACATAGTCATTCAGTCCACTAACGAGCATCTTAAAAGCTTTATGGGAACCAATAACTTGGATTTTCAATTTTCTAACTAGTTTCCCTTATATGTGGGTGGGGGTGTCCATGAGGGAGGGGTTTTATAGAAGTTGGGGGTGTCTAGGATGTGAGGGAGGGGTGTGTCCATAAGGGAGGGGTGTCCACGAGGGAGGGGGTGTCCAGGTGTGAGGGTGGGTGTGGGTGGGTGCGGGTGTCCATGATGGGGGTTTCCAGGAGGGGAGGGAGGTGTCCAAGAGGGAGTGGGTTTATAGGGGGTGTCTAGGAGGGGAGGGAGGGGGTATGTCTATATGGGAGGGGGTGTCCAAGAGAAAGGATTTGTCTAGGGAGTGTCTATGAGTGGGGTGTCTAGGATGGGAGGGAGGGGGTGTCCAGAAGGGAGGGGGTGTCCCGGTGTGAGGGAGGTGTCCAAGAGGGGGGTCCAAGAGGGAGGGGTCTCTAGGTGGGTGGCGGAGGGGCTGTCCAGGAGGGGGTTTCCAAGAGTGGGGGGTGTCCAAAAGGGAGGGGGTGTCCAGGTAGGTGTCTATGAGTGGGGTTTCCAGGCGGGGAGGTAAGGGTGTGTTCAGAAGTGAGGGGGTGTCCAGGAGAGAAGGGACGTCCAGGTGTGAGGGGGTGTGGCTGTTTAGGAGTGGGTTTGGGGTTTGGGGTGTCCAAGAGGTGAGGGAGGAGTCCAAGAGGGTGGGGGTGTTCAGATGGGAGGGGGTCTCTAGGTGGGTGGGGTCTCTAGGTGGGTGGGGTGTTCAGGAGGGAGGGGGTGTAAAGGTGGGAGGGGTGTCCTGGTGGTGTCCAGGAGTGGGTGTGTCCAAAAGGGAGGGGTATCTAGGGGGGCAATTAGTGGGGTGTCCAGGAGGGGAGGGGTGTGTCTAGAAGGTAGGGGTGTCCATGTGTAGATCCATTCAATTCCATTCAATACTGATAAGATATATTGGGTAGATCACTTCTAGAGTAGCCTGAAGTGGGTCCATAGTGAGGAATCAAAAGTTCCAACCAACGAAACCAATTCCATGCCCATGTAAAGGCCAAAGAATTATATTACAAATCAATTTGAGGCCCAATATATCTTATTTAATGTCATAAAGACCCTACATATACATCATTTACCTTTCTCACATTAGATTTCGATGAAACACACTTTTTCTCTACACCAACATTGTAGTAGAATACATCTGCTGGAAAAATTATTGTCGATATATGATTTTGAGGGAAGGAATAATTTCTGATCAAGAAGAGTTGTGAGGACACTCTCAACTAAATCAATTTTGACCCTTAATCTTGGCATGTGGATGACATCTATAGAATGAGATGTTTTTTAGCAGAAAATAAAATCTAGAAGATGTATCCCTACTACTTATATATATATCCCTTATCCCACTTTCCATAGGATTAGAGTCTACTGGTTCTGTCATAGGATCTCAATGTTTCTACATTATGTATTTTTAAATTATATTTTTGATAATTTTATGTGAAATTTCGTTCTTATTCTTCCAATATATGTTTTGTTTGGTGTTTTTCTTTGATTTGTTGAACTATATCTCTTAAAAATATATATGATTTTATAATTCATAATAGTGAATGTTGGTATATGAATAATATTTATTCTAATATCAAATAGATGATGAAAATATAGTTGGATAAATAAGGTCATTAATGGGTATACACTGAAGAACTAGGAGGGAGGGGTGTCCAGGAGGGAGGGGGTGTCCAGGTGGGAGGGTGGGTGGGGGTATCCAGGAACGAGGGGGTGTCCAGGAAAGAGGGGGTGTCCAGGAGGGGAGGGGTCCATCCAGGGGGTGGGAAGGGGGCTATCCAGGGAAAGGGAGGGGTTGCAGGGGGAGGGAGGGGGATTTTTTAGGAAGGAGGGGGTGTCCAAAAGTTGAGGGGGTGTCCAGGAGGGGAGGGGGTTTTCCAAGAGGAGAGGGGTGTCAAGGGGGTGAGAAGGGGGCTGCCCAGGGAAAGGGAGGGGATGTAGGGGGAGGGTAGGTTGTCCAAGATGAGGGAAGGGGTGTAGGTGGAGTGGTGGGGGTTGTCTAGGGGTATGGAGGGGGATGTACAGGGGATTTCTCAGGGAGGGGAGGGAGGGGGTTTGGCTAATCACACTAAAGAACTAGAAGATCAAGATAAAAGTGAAAATGTGTGATCATGGCCTATCTAATTGTGTAGGTTCTCATCAGGTCCTCCCTAAAACTGAGAAATAAATTCCTTTTCATACCTTCAGTGGGACCTTAGATATTGTATGGGGTCCTTGGAGAGGCATAAGTGGTCAGGGTCCAAGCAGGGTTCACTACAACAAAATCAGCCCTTAGCGGCGGTTTAAACCGCTGCTAAATGGGTTGGCGGCGGTTTACAAAAACCGCTGCTAAACTTGGCATCAGCAATCTTTTAGCGGCGGTTTTTTCAATTTTGCGGCGGTTTAAAAAATGTGTCGTAGATGCCTCATTTCCCGGTGGTTTCTCTCCATTTAGCGGTGGTTTTATGGGTATGCCACACGTTTTTATTCGCGGCGGTTTTAACCGCCGCAAAATTATGCCGTTTGATGCGCCTATTTTGCGGTGGTAAAAATTGCCGCTAAATATAAATGTAATATATTTAGCGGGGGTTTTAACCGCCGCTAAATGCTACCCTTAGCAGTAGTTTTAACCGCCGCTAAATGCTACCAAGTATGGCATTAGCGGCGGTTAAAACCGCCGCTAAATGCTGAACTGGAAAAAAAAATAATTTTGGTTCTACTACACCACTGCCCTAGAAAATAAATCAAACCAGAATATAGAGATCACCTAGGTTTCCCGGGGATCTCGACCCCCTTCTTGGTAGTGTAGGATAGCGGTATAATAAATAGAGAAACAACATAAAATAATTAAATCAACAATAAATGAAAGACAAAGCATTGGATGAATAATATAAACTAAATATAAAAGGCCAATGACAATTTACAACCATGAATTCATGTCCAGATGAAGATAAAAAACTAAAAAATAGTATACATATAGAAGGTAGAAAGATACACATTAGTACATGAATAAATAAAATAACTAAAATCCCTAAGGGAAGAAATCTAAGAAACATACATCCACCCTGAAAATAGGGGAAAAGATATTGTACCTTGATAAATTAGGGATCGATGGTGATAAAATCTGATGATGGATGAAGGAGAACCATCAAATCCTAATGGAGGGTGGTGGAGAAACCCATAGAGGAGGGAGCTGTGAATGATGGAGAAGAAGGAGGAGGAAATAAAGGGAGTTAAAACATTTAACCTATTAATGGAAAAATGGTAATTTCACCCTTAAGAATAGTTCACATGGTTTGGATATATGAATTTCCAAACCGTACACCAACCGTGAGACTCCCACTACTTAGGAATCCTACCTCACATGGTTTCCCCACATAGTTTACCCTAACCATGTGACAAATGTGTAATGAATTGTGTGATAATAATGCCTAAGTGGCACTAACCATGTGAGCTAGGAACACAGTTTGGAAAACTGTGTGCAGCCCGTGTGGGGCACTTCTTCTCACCTACTCCAGCCGCATGGTTTTCTACTACAGGTTCGTACAGTTTTAGACAAACTGTGTGCACCTATCATACCACCCAAACTTGATATTTTTGGTTCTTACCTAGGCCTGTTCAACTAGATAAATGATCACATCATCATCCCTTTAAGCATCCAACCGATGGTGCTCCCCACAATAGGTTTTAACATTAACAAAAAATTATGAACCATAGTATTCTCCACCATTGTAATTTCCTATAAATAATATCTAAAGATTTCCAATGATAATATTGGAATTTTTCCTCTAATTGGGAAATCCTAAATACTTCTGAGGCCATAATAGGGACATTACTATAAATAAACAGTCAAATGCCAATCAGCCTAACTGAAACTAGTCATGCAATCTTTCTCAGAAGACATTTTCGACCCACCATATAACTGATGCTCTCTTAGTTCATCGAGGATGACGTAAAGATAGGGGACATGCTCGTTGATAAGAAATAGTACACTAAGAGAGTATAAATATTATTAGAAGATTGGAGACACTTCCATCACCTCTAAGACACTTCCATCACTTCTACTACCTAGAAGGACATTTTTACTATATCTGACACGATGTTCCCCAAATTAGGAGTGTCGTAGTCATGAAAAGAAGAGATAGACCAACTGCTCATAAGAGAACTAGGTTAGATTCACCTTAATCGCACATGTGAAACTTATCTGATTCACACTCACAAACTCCATAACATTTTTCATAAAAGATGAAACCAACCCGACCAGCGTGTCAGAACACCCAATCCATTTATGAATCGAGCATACACAATGGGGCTACCCGAATGCTGCTATATAGTAGAAATGGTATTAATATGGGTTACATATATGGAAATGTTTGGTGGCAAATATGTGCCATAAATGTTACATATACAAACCAGTCTGAAGCTTGACATTCATTCCTCAAATACAAATAAGAACTCTCATTCCAGTAGAATATAACAGTTAAAATTCAAAAAAAAAACACTCCAGATGGGCCTAAATAGTAGTAAATGAAAATATCAGTGAACCTACAAAAAAATCTGCAATTCATCCACAACTCAAACTGTTGGAACCAAAAAGATTTCCCAAATGAAATAGATGACATAATTGGCCTAAAACACAACTGAAATAACATTAATAGATAACAGATAATGAAAGTACTTGATCTTGGATGAAAAATAAGAGATGCGCAAGAACCGCCATCCAAGAAACTGCAACTTAGGACATAGTGCCAAAAGAATGCCATGCTGGAAAAAGTTCACTGACAACAATAATTTCAGATCAAAACCCAACAGAGCATTATGATAAGAAATTAAGATGTTTGATCCATACTGATATCAGTTAATAAAGGAATAAATTATTTAAGAGAGTATATTAAAGTCGTAACATACCTCTATACAGTAACTAATTATTAATAATGTTTTCTTGTTATCAAAATAATGTAGTATGAATATGTTGAGATTGTTATTAAAGAAAAAATAGTGTTCCATCAACTGAATCAATTATTGACCAAGTGTTCATGATCTCTAGACACATTTTTTTTCATTTTTAAATAAAGGATATTGAATATTCAACCTTTTAAAGAGAAATTTTCTAACCCAAACTGGTTTTCTATGTACTGGTCCTGGAGGGCTGCATGCAACAATACATCATATGGAAATCAATGATAAGAATGCCATTTATTACAGCATTAATTCACAAATAAAAACATGTACTCAATTAACATGAAAAAGAAAAGTTATTAACCTATGATTTATCATAAATTAATATAATTTAGTGACTATATATTTATAAAGAAACTAAATTTCAAATAACATATAGAATAATTAATTTTAAAGACTAAAACAAACTATGATTCATTAACAAGAAACACTATTAGTTTATGACCACATAAATATATCATTGTGATGTTCAAAAATATATGTGTAATTAAATATATATATCAACAATTATTCAAAACCCAACTAATTATTCTTTGTGCACAAGGCATGAATTGTAAAAAAACTATTTGATGTATATAATCTCAATATTAGATTCAATAGTACACTAAATAATTCATGAAAAAAAAGAATATAATGCATTTTCAAATCACATGGATTGGGAATCATGCATTAATAAAGAAAAGGCACAATATTGTACCACTCCCTATACCAAATCAACAATGAATTGTAACAAGATTCAAAATAGAAAAACATAGTTCAAGAAAGTAAGAACATGTCCCCTTCTAATTAGATAATTTAGGATGCACTAGTATGTTAACCATTAAATCTCTACTAATTAATGGTGTAAAATTACAATGTGGGTTTTATGTTTTACTAAAAATCAGGACATTATATTACCTCACAAATCATGTGCGGGGGGTCACCGAAGGCCGGGGGGGCGTGGGGGGTGTCGGGGTCGCCGGAGGGCGCGGGGGGCGTGGGGGGAGAGGGGGTCGCTGTTGGTCGAGGGGGTCGCCGGTGGTCGAGGGGGCGCCGGGGGGTGCGGGTTTCACCAGAGATCACGGGGGTGAGGAGTCGCCGGTAGCGCGGGGGGTGGGGAGTCTCCAGCAGCGCGGGGGGTGCGGAGTCGCGAGGGTTAGGGATCGCGAAGGGGAAGGGGGAAAGGGTTGGCATCTATGTAAAATAATTCAGGTTTCGCGGCGGTTTATTAAAAACCTCCGCGAAACCTTCACCGAAAAAGGTTTAGAGGCGGTTTTGTGAACCACCGCCACAAAACCACTGTTAAACCATGTTTTTTTTGTAGTGGTTGGACCCAATGTTTGATTCAGACACACTAGCACTCATTCCCTTTGACCTGGCATGGAAGTGTACACTCTTAAAGGATCCTGATATATGTAACTATTAGGTTTATAACCTATCTAGTATGGTGGCATCACTATAAAAATGTAATAATTTATTCTAAAATGTAATACTCCTATGAAATTGAATAGACCATCATGTCTGTGTCATATTGTATAACATGTGGAGATTCCTCCCTTTTTTATTGTCAATAAATGAATCCTTTTGGATTCCATTTTGTTGTTGACATTTTTTACACCTACTTTTATTATCCATGTAATCTTAATAAAAAAATATTTATAAGTTAATGAATCCGGTTGATCCTCTTCTAAAATATTAATTCAATCCAAGGAAATATGGACAGGTAAAGGTTTTAACAGGTAAAAATTGAGATTTTATTAATGTATTCTTTCATATTAATTTTTAATTTATTTCATTATTTTATTACTAACATAATATTTGTTTTCTTATAATGGTGAATTTTTTTTCCTTGAGTTCGAATTCTTTGTTCATAAACTAATAACATGGATGACAATTTTTTTGAGAGTGGATCATTGATGCAAAATGGATGAAAAATTAATGTTTTTTACAATTTGTTGGATAATTGTAATTTTAACCATATTAAACATTGTTTGAAATGTATATAGAAGTGTTGTTTTGTATTAATTATTTCGAGTAAATGTATATATAATTTTTGTTCTACTATGCTTTTTGTGTAGGTGTTTTTGTGTTTTGTGTGCAGGTGATGTCTTAGGTGTGTAAGTGATGTGCAGTTGCTAGGTTTGATCAGGAAACTTGGCCTTTATTAGCACTAAATGAACGCTGATAAATGTCTAATATGTCAGTGCTCAAAATATTGCTGATAAATCTGGTCTTTATCAGTGCTATTTTGAGTGATGATATATTATACATTTATCAACACTCAAAATAGCACTGATAAAGGGGAAATTTTTAAATGCTCAAAATAGAACTGATAAAGATGTCCCTTGATCAATGTTAAACAAGAACTAATAAAGGGGGACCTTTATTAGTGCTTTTTTAGTGCTGATAAATGTGAACCTTTATCAGTGCTATTTTGAGCGCACATAAAGGGGACCCCCCCCCCAATTATCTTCACCGTGATTAATAGTGCTTTTCTAGTGTTGTTAAGGCGGTTTTTAGGGCTATTGAAATCCCTATTTGTAGTAGTGTACAAAGGAATCGTTTCAGATATAGAGACATAGATTTGGATTGAAGATCTGTTGATCACTTTATTTTTTATCTAGGCTCGGATGGAGTACTAGGTTCCTCTAGTAGTGAGTCATATCAGGGTTTCTATATTTTAGTGGTGGATGCTCTACATGGGGGAGATGAAAGAGACTAATTTTTTGTGGGTCGATTTTGACAAGGAGTTTGAGGAGGAATTCCATTATTCGACCATGAATAACGAGAAGTGACATGAGAAACTCTCCCTCAAGTAGGGGATTATGTTGGTACAGGATCTTCTGATCAAGTTCAAGGATCTCATTCACTTTTCTCCATATCTTTTTCTAGATGAGGAATCTTATGTGATATGGTTAGAGGAAGAACTAATTCATACCCTCTATTACAAAGTTACTCCCTTAACCTAGATAACATATCTAGAGGTCCCAAAGTTGGAGGAACTAGTTGATAGGATTCACTCAAAAGGATGTATACTGCAATAGGGGATCTAATAGGTTTCTATGTATGGAAATTCTTCTATTTGTATGTCTCAGGTGCCATGACCTTCTAGGTTTCATCTAATGGGAAGCTGACCCCAGTAGTTTCAATTTTGACCTTCTGGAACTCCTGATTTTTCAATAGACTTGGGACCGTGGTATTTCACTTGTGGAGGTCATTGTAACTTTTATATTCAGTTCCCATTATGAGCTCATTATTGTGTATGTGGTCTAGTTAATCGCTCTCTACAGTAGTAGTTATCGGTCCGATTGTTTCAGCAGTAAGGATAGTATGCTCATGCTCCACCAATGATAACAGAGCAGGTGGAGTCCAACCTTTGGTAGTTCTTTAGGGACCTTGAACTATGATTGGTTAGAGATTAGGTTGATAGTAGAGGGGCAGAGGAGTTTTTCATGGTCAGTTGCAAACCACAAAGGCCATAGCTTTAGTGGGGATAGAGATCGTTTGAGGTACGATTAGTGTTTCTAGTTCTCTTTCTTGTGATTTATTGGATTCAGAAGATTCAACGTCTTTTTTTTCACCAATTATATCCCATGAACTGGGACTAGATAATGGGAATTTTCTTTCCCTTGGTTTTATGTACACCATTCAGATGTCAGACCGGAATTTTTGACAGTTTTCAAGGATGTAGACTGATATCGAGGTCACAACAGTCCAGTGGGGACCTCTTTATGCTAAAGATGAATTCATACAGTGTTATCCATATCATTTACTATTAATACTCTATTCATGTTTTTATATAATTTTTTTGAGAAGATTAATGTTTTCAAATGTGAATGGTCAGTGTGTATCTTTCATTTGAGAGCATAGCTGTCATGTGGGAAGCCAACATGTAATACCTCTTCTTCACTTGTTGGAAAAACTGTGTGTAAAATTGGTGGCTGCTGGAATGGTTGGGGTTCCTAGAGTTTTCTGAGAGTTCTCGGATGTTTTTATATAGGTTTATGTGACTCTATCCCCTCAACATTGTATCACCCCATGCTTCCATGGTACGCTTCTCTTTGAATAATGTGATAGCGTGTGTTGTACGCAAAACCGAGTTCTAACACACCATAACCAATCAAACTAACCGTTATGAATAGTAATACCTACTTTTTGAAATTATATATATTTTATTTTTTAAAATGGACTTCATTTTTGGATTCAGAATATCGAATTTAGCCTAAGGTGAAATTTTGGTACCTTTCGGATAACTTTAATATTTTGATGAATAGTGAAAATTACTAAATTTTAATTAAAAAAAAATTTAATCAAATTAATTAATAGTGATAAATTGTGAATTTGAGTGGTTTTAAAGTATATTTAGAATATATTTTTACCATTTAATATATTGTTGGTCATTGGACAAAATTTTACAATTAAACCGAACATAAACAAGTGTCAATCTTTTGATAGTTATTATCTCTTAAAAACACGCTTTTTGTTTTAACAACGGGAATTAATTTTAAATTAATTTCTGCCACTTATGTGTTTCAAATTTGGAAAAATGGATTCCATATTTGGAATCAGGATGTTCAAATTTTGTAAATAGGTAACTTTTATTTTTAGACATTTTGAATAATTACTTCGGTAAATATTTTATTTACCATGGTTAAGGGTAAATCCGGTAAATAAGGGTTAACAAATAATATAATAATAATACTAAATTACCCTAAAACGTGTCCCAGCCTTTTTGGTTGATACATGTTCGACCATAGGCATCTTTGGGTCGATTTTGGGTCCCCATGGAGCCACTTATAGGTGATAGGGACACTTTATTTGAATTAAGTTAAAATAAGTACAAAAATGACATAAGCATATATCTTTTAGAAAAACAATTTTTCCATAGGGTTATATATGTTGTATTTTCTACTATAAATATTCATTATAAATATAAAAATATTTCCCACATAATGATATTTTATTTATAATTTTTAGACTTTAAATAATATAATTTATTTATGTCACTATTATGATGCAGTAATTACCATAATAGTGACAAATTTAAATAATTGATATTACAAATACCCAAATAAATATAATTTGCGACTTTTAATGAATTAAAAAAAATTTCTAGGATAATATGACATATTAGGATTGATTTAATTGACTTTTTTATGTAATAATTCGGTTATGAGTTTCACAAAAACCAACTATTGAATACTGTCAAAATTGAAATAAAAGAGTTTTCAAAACAAATATTATATTATTAATTGATATTAAATTACTAAAAATATAAGGTTCGTCCAAGAGACTTATATCATGATATTTGTATCATTAATGGACCACTTGGGGGTCTCTTGGATGTATATAGTAAGTTTATTAACTATATAATATAAAAATACAAAGTGACATGGTAAATGTCAAACTAATTAACTAAGAGTTAATACTTAAAGATAAGGTTAATATAGTAACCGAAACCTGTCTAAATTATATTGGTTGAATGTTTTTAGACCTATACCCACCTTAATATTTAAATAATCAACTTTGGAGCCATTAGAAACCGAATATGAATTTATTATAAATTAATATTTCTAGCTTCTTCAAAGGTGCCCCTCACCCCTCTTATAAAAGGGCACTCCTCCTTCTCATTTTTTCGCACCTTCAAAGCCTTTTGGTTCGGCCAAAATCTTCCCAAATACTCTACCAACTTCCCTCACTACAACCTAGAGGCCTTATTTTGATCAGAAAGCCAACCTAAGAAGCCCTTTTGATCAAATCAAAAGGAAGAACCCGAAGAAGAGGTAATGATTTCACCACCCTTTTCCAAGTTCCTTTCTTCTTCCACTTCTTCTTCCTTTTTTGTTACCATTCTAAAATAATAACTCCAGTATCATATATATACTGTGATGTTATTATAAATATGGTAAAACCATATTCAGTATTCTATCCATCCTTTGAATAACATATCACCATATGTGCGTACGTACGGCTTACCGTCTCCACGTCGTGGTGTATTTGTTATTCAATAAATTATTATTTGGATGGGTATAATAACGATGTGTAACTCATGTAAATAATAAATATAACATGATAATGATTTTGTATATATGATATAACATCCAATTATATATTATTTTAATGATATTGCCGCTCGTGCGTACACACGGACTACCGTCTCCACGAACGCGATGAGATTCATTCTCCATCGTATCCATTCAAGTATAATTCACATTTGATGATTAATAATAGTATCTAAGGACTTGATATTATTCTGGATATTATTAAGATACAACCTATCCATTACAAACATGGATTACGAAACAAAACATATAAAAGAAAACTAGTAAGTTAACACCCGAAACAACGATAATACTAAGATATTATTAACAAATCAATGTTAAAAGTTCATATATGATATCATATTAATGTATATGATTCTTGTATAATTTAATAACAATTATTTCACCATTATAAAGGAGGTTAACCTATCACAACCAAGGAAAAGTACAAGGTAAGGGTTATTTCACAATCTCTTCATTATCTGAGGTTGTTTATACGTAATAATCTACTGGGATCTCTTTATCATCCACATCCATGTTTCTTAAAAATGAATTTCAAAACACTTTCACTATTTACTAGAATATGGGTTAAAGTCATTTATACCCTTGTTTGACTTTTTATAAGAGGTTTATAAAGGAATCTTTCCTTCATTTTCCAAAGAAGGTTCTTTTTAACCTTTTCGACAAAATTAAGGTAAGAATGTTTTTTTTAACTTATATGGAGGGTGCGGCTATTTTCCACCGTTATAAAATCGTCGAATCTTACCTTACAATCTTATAAGAATATTTTCAAAGAAAATGTTTTATTTCATAAATATAAGACTCTTAAATGATTTCAATATAGAAAGATATATTTCTCTAAAAAGAGTTTTGATTTCATCTATGTCAACATCCTTTGATGAATTTTACGCTTATTTGAAGTTGATTTATTATGATACAAAACTTTTATATTGTATTAAAGGTTTTGTGATATGTTTGACTGTGGATGTGCTATTTTTATACCGTTCATATTTTATGGTGAAATTATTGACATTTCGTATTCTAGTTTTAATATGAATGTTTATGTTATGTTTAAACCTTTTCATATGGGAATGCATTGGACTTAATATGTGATGGGTGGAGCCCGCTATAGCTCCTTGATGCATCGGTAGGTCACATGAGACAAACTAGTGTCTTGGAACAAGGCCTTGACAAAATATTATTTGTAGTCTTGGCACGAGGCCTTGGCTATGTGGTTATGATAGTCTGGCATTATGCATTGCATCATTATGAAAGTGGTTATTGATATTTCATGTGATTATTAGATTAGTAGAATATCCATGTGAATAAGTAAATGGAATTATTTCATTTTACTTTTGCCATACTAGGTTGATGTTCAAGTTTAAAAGGCTTTTGTTTTAGTTATACATTGCCTTAAATGTTTATTCTTATTTATGAAAGTTTCCGCTATATTGTTATCCCTACTGGGCATTTGAGCTCACCCATTTTCTATGTTTTATTTTTCCCAGGAAGTGAAGAAGTAAATTATGAATGACCTTCAGGGATATTATGTGGGGATATGAGTGTGGAATATGGAGACAATATGTTTTTGTAGTAGTTTTTCACTTTATGATGTAATGTAAGACTTATGAATATATCTATTGTTTCCAAGCCTACTAAACCAATCGGTCTTTCCAGATTTGATTTTTCTTGTGATCATGCCAATGTTATGTAATAATGCACTGACTCTAGGTAACTGGGGTTGGGGCGTTTCAGTTGGTATCAGAGGAAGTTTAGTACAAACCTTGGAAGCTAGATTTAGATAAACTCTGATTAGAGCACGTAGACCTAAGATGAACTTTGAGGATTAGTATAGAAGAACTTCCTAGAATTTTGGTATTGTAGAGATTTTATGAGTTTTCTGAGAAATACATCCCTGCCTGGATATGAGCAGGTAGAGGCGGCTCTGGCACAGATGTACCTAGGGGTAAAACCCGAAAACACTGCTTTGAGCTAGACCCGAACGGGAACTGGTGCACGACAACGGGCCTTGCTGCACTCTTGGTTATGACACTCCCGGGGGATATGCTTAGGATAAATCTCATTTTCTTTACAAATCATTATGAAGGGTTTATGAGTATATACTTCCTCAAAGAAAACATTATTATGATTATGGATTATATCCATAAATTGTTCAATTTATGTTAAGTGTTTTATAAGTATGGGATTATGTATTTTGATTCATAAACTGATCTAGTTTATGCCATTGTTTAGAAATGGCGCCTAGTTGAAGAAATGGAAACCGTATCAATGCACGCACTCCATTTAGGGATTTTCCTCCAACTCAAGATAATTATAGTGGAGCTGGTGATGCAACTAGTGCCGATCACCTAATCACCATACTGGGACAACTCACTCAGGTTATGAATAATAACCTTACCCATATGGAGCACCCTAATCCGCAGCGTGGAGGATCAATGTTAGATCGATTCATGAGGAAACAACCACCAATGTTCAATGGGAGTACAAATACCTTAGTAGCTGAGCAATGGATAAATTCCCTAGAGAAAATATTTCAGGCTTTGGGGAGTAGTGAAAGGGAAAAAGTTATCATGGCAGTTTACCGCCTCACTGGAGATGCTGATCAATGGTGGTCATTGATTCAAAACACGAAGGAAGATGATGAAGTATCAAATATGTAATGGAGGGAGTTCAAAGATCTGTTTTTATAAAAATACTTCCCTCGTGACCATTGAGCAGATATGGAAATGAAATTTCTGAGTCTGAGACAGAAGGAGGGTGAGAATGTCGTAAAGTATGATGATAACTTTACTAGGTTATCAAGGTATGTTGGATATTATATACGTAACCCAAGAAGTAACATTGATCCTTTCTTTGATGGGTTAAAACCATTTCTCCATTGAGCTTTAGTCTCACAATCCTTTTCATCGTATGAAGACATTGTCTCATCTGCTATCAAGACCGAAAAGGAATTATCTATGTCCTATGACATTAAAGAAAAGAAAGAGAAGAAGAGACCTGCTGATCAATCTAGGAATGGAAATAAGGGAAAGAAGGGAATGGTTGAATATCCATCATGTGGTAAATTTTGTAAGAAACACCCCGGTACTTGCTAGAAGGGAACACGAGTCTGTTACAAGTGTGGGGAAAAAGGCCACCAAGCTCATGATTGCAAGGGGAAGAAGGAAGCTACCAATGTTCAGTGCTACAACTACAGGGATATGGGACATTATGCAAATGAATGTCCAAATCGTCAGGGGAAATTACCTCAGAAAAGGCCAAGGGATCAAGGCCAAGCTTATGCTATCACTACTACTGAGGTAGAAGCTCCGAAAGACATGGTGGCAGGTAATTTAATGGTTTCCTCAAGTTTAGAAAATGCATTATTTGATTCTGGAACATCGCATTGTTTCATATCTTCCCAGTTTGCTAAGAAAATTAGATATTTCCAATTTGATTTAACAAGGTAGTTGTCAGTTAAAACTCCTAAGGGAAGTATCATTGCAACAATGTTTTGTGAATCAGTCCCCATTAGAGCACATAAATGTTCTTTATCTGCTGATCTCGTCGTCATACCTATGATTGAGTTTGATATAATCCTCGGTATGGACTGGCTTTCAGACTATGATGTGAAGATTTATTGTAAGAAGAAAGAGGTTACGATTCTTGATGATAATGATAAGGAACACCTTATCTTTAGAGCAGAATCACCACCTAATTCTTATCTAGATCCACCCCCAGTAGCTCAACTAAATTAAATTATTGGGGAGGAAGAGAATGAAAAAATTGTGGGTGAGGAAAGGAATGTTCAAATAGAGGATGTACCTGTTGTGAAAAAAAAATTAGATGTATTTCCGGAAGATTTACCTGGACATCCTCCAGAATGAGAAGTTGAGTTTTCCATTGATTTAATTCCTAGATCAAGGCCTATATCGAAGTCCCCTTATAGAATGGCCACTGTAGAATTAGTCGAACTAAAGAAACAACTAGAGGAATTGAGTAATAAAGGATTTATTCGCCCTAGTGTTTCTCCATGGGGAGCCCCTGTTCTTTTTGTTAAAAAGAAATATGGATCTATGAGGTTATGTATTGACTACAGGGAGATCAATGTTATAACGATAAAGAAAAAGTATCCCCTACCTCGCATTGATGATTTATTTGACCAACTGCATGAAGCTCAATACTTTTCAAAGATTGACCTTTGATCTAGATACCATCAGTTGTGTGTGAAGAAGGAAGACATACCGAAGACAGCATTTCGAACTAGGTACGGGCATTACGAGTTTACTGTAATGCCTTTTGGATTGACTAATGCACCCTCTGTATTCATGGATTTGATGAATAGAGTTTTCAAGGAGTATCTCTATGAATTTTTGGTGGTATTTATTGATGATATCTTGGTATACTCCAAAAGCTACGAAGATCATGAAAATCACTTGCGCATTATCCTGAAGACTCTAAGAAGACATAATTATATGGGAAGTTTAGCAAGTGTGAATTCTGGCTTCAGGAGATTTCTTCTCTTTGCCATATTGTCTCTAAAGATGGAATCTATGTTGATCCTTCTAAGACCAAGGCAATCCAAGAATGGCCAGCACCGACGAGTATAACTGAGGTACGTAGTTAAATAGGTTTAGCAGGTTATTATCGACGTTTCGTCTATAATTTTGAACGATTGGCTAACCCATTAACGAAGCTCTCACGTAAAGGGGTTAAATTTGTTTGGAAAAAAGAGTTTGAAGAATGTTTCGAATAAATGACGAGAAGATTAGTCAATTATCCTATATTGACTCTACCATCGGGGAATGATGGGTTCGTTATCTATAGTGATGCGTCGAAGAAAGGACTTGGTTGTGTCCTTATGCAGAATGAAAGGGTTATTGCCTATGCATCACGACAGTTGAAAATTAATGAACAAAATTATCCTACTCATGATCTCGAGTTAGTATCCGTGATATTTTCTTTGAAGATATGGGGTCACTACCTCTATGGTAAAAATGTGAGATTTATACTGATCACAAGAGTTTGAAGTATATTTTCTCACAAAAACAACTCAACATGAGGCAAAGGAGATGGGTTGAATTACTCAAGGATTATGATTGCACGATACACTACCACCCGGGGAAGGCAAACAAGGTGGCAGAAGCTTTGAGAAGAAAATATCATGGAGTTTTGAACAATATGAGAATTGAAAGGGATCCAATTTTCATGGATCTAGTGAAGATGGACCTGGGAATAACCAGGGAAGGAGAAACATCAATGCTTTTTTCAAATGGTTTCCAAACCATCTTTACTAGAAAGGATTAAGAGTTCTCAGACTAATGATGGAGAATTTCAAAAGAAGATTAAAGTTGTGAATGATGGGAGATTGAGAGACTTTGTGTATGAAGATGGAATTTTGAAATTCGGGAAGAGACTTTGTGTTCTCGATATACCTGATCTAAAAAGGGAATTGCTGGATGATACTCATAGTTACAATTTCTCTATACACCCTGGGAGCACAAAAATGTATAGAGATTTGAAGGAACATTTTTGGTGGGACAACATGAAGAGGGAGATTGCTGATTTTGTGTCAAGATGCATGGTTTGTCAACAAGTGAAAGCTGGAAGGCAACACCCTGAAGGAGTCATGCAACCTCTTCCCATACCGGAGATGAAATGGGACAATATTACGATGGACTTTGTCATGGGACTACCAAAGACTCCTAGAAGGAACGATGCAATATGGGTTATTGTTGATCGTCTTACCAAGTCAGCACATTTTCTTACTATAAGAGAAGACCTGCCCCTGGAACGTCTAGAAAGACTATATATTAATGAAGTTGTGAGACTTCATGGAGTACCCCTATCGATTTTTTCAGATTGTGATCCCCGTTTTACTTCAAGATTCTGGAAAAGTCTTCAGAAATCCCTGGATACGGAACTTCATTTGAGCACTGCCTACCACCCTCAGACAGACGGACAATCAGAACAGACTATTCAAACCTTAGAAGACATGTTGAGATCTTGCTCACTTGACTTTCAGGGTATGTGGGATCAATATTTACCTTTGGTATAATTTTCCTATAACAATAGCTTCCATTCGAGTATTCAGAATGAACCATATGAAGCGTTATACTGAAAGAGATGTCACACACCAACCTGTTTGGATGACATTGGTGAAAGAAAACTTGTAGGTCTAGAAATGGTGGAGGAAACGATTGAAAAGGTGAAGGTAATCCAAAATCACATCAAAGTAGCTCAAAGTAGGCAGAAGAGCTATGCCGATAATTGAAGGAAGGATTTGGAATTTCAAGTCGGTGACTATGTTTTCCTGAAGGTATCTCCATGGAAGGGAGTCATACATTTTGATAAGAAAGTTAGATTGAGTCCCAGGTACATCGGACCTTTCGATATTCTAGAACGAATTGGGGTTGTAGTTTACCGATTGGCAATGCCTCCAAGTCTCTCCAAAGATCACGATGTGTTCCACGTATCTATGTTGAGGAAATACATGCCTGACCCAACGCATGTACTCACATATGAGGAGTTAGAACTGGAACCTGATCTATCTTATTGTGAAGAGTCTATCAGGATTCTTGATACCAGAGAACATGTACTGAAAAACCGGACGACGCGTCTGGTAAAAGTTTTGTGGAGAAACCATAAGATGGAAGAGGCAACGTGGGAACCCGAGGAACTTATGATGAAGAACCACCCGAGTCTTTTCATGCGATAATATTCTAGAAATTTTGAGGATGAAATTATTTGAAGGAGAGGAGAATGTAACACCCCAATCTTCCACGGTACACTTCTCTTTAAAGAATATGATAGCGTGTGTTGTACGCAACACCGAGTTCTAACACACCATAACTAATCAAACTAGCTGTTATGAATAGTAATAGATACTTTTTGAAATTATATATATTTTGTTTTTTAAAATGGACATCATTTTTGGATTTGGAATATCGAGTTTAGCCTAAGGAGAAATTTTGGTACTTTTCGGATAACTTTAATATTTTGATGAATAGTGAAAATTACTAAATTTTAATTAAAAACAACTTTTTTAATCAAAATAATTAATAGTGATAAATTTTGAATTTGAGTGGTTTTAAAGTATATTTAGAATATATTTTTACCATTTAATATAATTTTGGTCATTGGACATAAATTTACAATTAAACCAGACATAAACAAGTGTCAATCTTTTGATAGTTATTATCTCTTAAAAACACGTTTTTTGTTTTAACAATGGGAATTAATTTTAAATTAATTTCTGCCACTTCTGTGTTTTGAATTTGGAAAAATGGATTCCATATTTGGAATCAGGATGTTCATATTGTGTAAATAGGTAACTTTTATTTTTAGACATTTTTAATAATTACTTCAGTAAATATTTTATTTACCATGGTTAAGAGTAAATCCGGTAAATAAGGGTTAAAAATTAATATTATAATATTACTAAATTACCCTAAAACGTGTCCTAGACTTATTTGTTGAAACATTTTCGACCATAGGAATCTTTGTGTAGATTTTGGGACCCCATGGAGCCACTTGTAGGTGATAGGGACACTTTATTTTAATTATGTTAAAATAAGTACAAAAATGACATAACCATATATCTTTTAGAAAAACACTTTTTACATAGGGTTATATATGTTGTATTTTAGACTATAAATATTAATTAGAAATATAAAAAAATTTCATATATAATGATATTTTATTTATAATTTTTAGACTTTAAATAATTTAATTTATTTATGACACAATTATGATGCAGTAATTACCATAATATTGACAAATTAAAATAATTGATATTATAAATACCCAAATAAATATAATTTGATACTTTTAATGAATTAAACTAATTTTCTAGGATAATATGACATATTAGGATTGATTTAATTTACTTTTTTATAAGTAATAATTCTGTTATGAGTTTCACAAAAATCAACTATTGAATAGTGTCAAAATTGACATAAAAGAGTTTTTAAAACAAATATTATATTATTAATTTATATTAAATTCCTAAAAATCTAAGGTTAGTCCAAGTGACTTATATCATGATATTTGTATCCTTAATGGACCACTAGGGGTCACTTGTATGTATATAGTAAGTTTATTAACTATATAATATAAAAATACAAAGTGACATGGTAAATGTCAAACTAATTAACTAAGAGTTAATACTTAAAGATAAGGTTAATATAGTAACCCAAACCTGTCTAAATTCTATTGGTTGAATGGTTTTCGACCTATCCCCACCTTAAAATTTAAATAATAAACTTTTGATCCATTAGAAACCGAATATTAATTTATTATAAATTAATATTTCTAGCTTTTCCAAAGGTTCCCCTCACCCCTCTTATAAAAGGGAACTCCTCTTTCTCATTTGCTCACACCTTCAAAGCCTTTTGGTTCAGCCAAACTCTGCGAAACTACTCTCCCAACTCCCATAACTACAACCTAGAGGTCTTAGTTTGATCAGAAAGCCAACCTAAGGATCCCTTTTGATCAAATCAAAAGGAAGAACCCGAAGAAGAGGTAATGATTTCACCACCCTTTTCCAAGTGCCTTTCTTCTTCCACTTCTTCTTCCTTTTTTGTTACCATTATAAAATAATAAATCCAGTATCATATATATACTGTGATGTTATTATAAATATGGTACAACCATATTAACTATTCTATCCATCCTTTGAATAACATGTCACCATACGTGCGTACGTACTGCTTACCGTCTCCACGTCATGGTGTATTTGTTATTCAATAAATTATTATTTGGATGGGTATAATAATGATGTGTAACTCATGTAAATAATAAATATAACATGATAATTATTCTGTATATATGATATACCATCCAATTATATATTATTTTAATGATATTGTCACTCGTGCGTACGTACGAACTACTGTCTCCACGAACGCGATGAGATTCATTCTCCATCGTATCCATTCAAGTATAATTCTCATTTGATGATTAATAATAGTATCTAAGGACTTGATATCATTATATATGTGATTAAGATACAACCTATCCATTACAAACATGGCATACGTAACAAAACATATAAAAGAAAACGAGTAAGTTAACACCCAAAACAACGATAATACTAAGATATTATTAACAAATCAATGTTAAAAGATCATATATGATATCATATTAATGTATATGATTCTTTTATAATTTAATAACAATTATTTCACCATTATACAGGAGGTTAACCTACCCCAATCAAGGAAAAGTACAAGTTAGGGGTTATTTCACAATCTCTTCATTATCTGTGGTCGTTTATACGTAATAATCTACTGGGATCTCTTTATCATCCACATCCATGTTTCTTAAAAATTAATTTCAAAAAATTTATACTATTTACTAGAATATGGTTTAAAGTCATTTATACCCTTGTTTGACTTTTTATAAGAGGTTTATAAAGGAATCTTTCTGTCTTTTTCCAAAGAAGGTGCTTTTTAACCATTTTGACAAAATTAAGGTAAGAATGTTTTTTTTTAACTTATACTGCGGGTGCGGCTATTTTACGCCGTTATAAAATCATCGAAGCTTCCCTTTAAATCTTATAAGAATATTTTCAAAGAAAATGTTTTATTTCATAAATATAAGACTCTTAAATGATTTCAATATAGAAATAGATATTTCTCTAAAAAGAGTATTGATTTCATCTATGTCAACATCCTTTGATGAATATTACGCTTATTTGAAGTTAATTTATTATGATACAAAACTTCTATATTTTATTGAAGGTTTTGTGATATGTTTGAATGTGGATGTGCTATTTTTATACCGTTCATAGTTTATGGTGAAAGTATTGACATTTCGTTTGCTAGTTTTAATACGAATGTTTATGTTATGTTTAAACCTTTTCATATGGGAATTCAGTAGACTTAATATGTGATTGGTGGAGCCCGATATAGCTCCTCGATGCATCGGTAGGTCTCTTGAGACAAACTAGTGTCTTGGCATAAGGCCTTGACAAAATTTTATTTGTAGTCTTGGCACAAGGCCTTGGCTATGTGGTGATGATAGTCTGGCATTATGCATTCCATCATTATGAAAGTGGTTATTGGTATTTCATGTGATTATTTGATTAGTAGAATATCCATGTGAATAAGTAAATGGCATTATTTCATTTTACTTTTGTCATAATATGTTGAAGTTCAATTTTAAAAGGCTTTTGTTTTAGGTATACATTGCCTTAAATGTTTATTCTTTTTTATGAAAGTTTCTGCTATATTGTTATCCTTACTGGGCATTTGAACTCACCCCTTTTCAGTGTTTTATTTTTCCAAGGAAGTGAAGAAGTAAATTATGAATGACCTTCAGGGATATTATGTGGGGATATGAGTGTGGAATATGGAGACAATATGTTGTTGTAGTAGTTGTTCACTTTATGATGTAATGTAAGACTTGTGAATATATCTAGTGTTTACAAGGCTACTAAACCAATCGGTCTTTTGAGAATTGATCTTTCTTGTGATCATTCTAATGTTATGTAATAATGCACTGACTCTAGGTAACTGGGGTCAGGGCGTTAAAAACATGACATTGAGTTAGGGATAGAATTATAACCTGGTGCTAGTCCGATTTTGATGGCTACTTATCAGATAACATCATTTAAGTTGTGGTAGTTGTGGATCCTGATTTATGATTTGATGAAGAAGGGATTTATCGGACCCCCTGTGTCTTCGTGGGGCTCTCTGGACTTGTTTACAAAAAGACATATGGTGGTATTAGGTTTTGTATAGACTACCTAATGTTGAATTGGGTAACGATCAAGAACTGTTACCCTCTCCCGATGATAGATGATATTTTCGACTTGCTAAGGGGATCATGTTGGTTTTATAAGATTTATCTATGGTCTGGGTATCGCCATTTGAGGGTAAAGAAATGTGACATTCTGAAGAATTCTATTAGGAGTATGTATTGGAACTTATAGTTCATGGTTCTAATGTTTGGTGTTATGAATGAACCATCAGTGTTTTTGGGTCTTATGAAATCCTTCATTCATGACTTCCTGGAAGGATGCATCATTGTTTTCATCAATGACATTATGATCTACTCTATGTTAAAGGAGGATCATACTGAGAATCTCAAGACTATCTTTGAACTCATTCGATGCCACTATATCAACATAAAGTTTTCCAAGTGCTTGTTTTCAATACTGTAAGTCCACTTCATTAGACATTTCTTGTCTTAGAATGGATTAGAATTTGAACTGTTGATGGTCAATGCGGTCGTTTCATGGGAAGCACCCCAAAATATGGTAGAGGTTTTTTTTCATAGATTGGTAGGATATTACTGGATATTTGTACCTGATTTCTCCATAGTAGAATCTATGTTGATGTATCTGGCCATTTAAGGCCATGTTTTTGTGTGGAGTGAGATGTTCTTGGTGGAATTTGGAAATATGAAGTAGAATTTGGTTAGTACTCTACTGATCAGGTTTCTAGATGAAGCGGTGATGTTTGTGGTGTTTCGTGATGCTTCCTATCTGAGATTAGGTTGTCTGCTGATACAACAATGGGGAGTGATCTCTTAAGGGTCTAGGCAATTATTTCCCAATGAACGTAACTATACCACCCATGATGTAGAGATAGTACTGGTAATGTTTGTGATAATGTTGTGTAATCATTACCTTATTAGGGAGTTTTTTTTATATTTATAGATCATTATATCTTGAGGTATATCTTTTCCTAGTGAGTTTTGAACATGTGGTAGTGAAGGTGGAAGGAGTTTCATTATGACTATGATTTTGAGATATCTTACACCTTAGGAAAAGGGAACATTTTAGATGATTATTTAAGAAGGAAGTCTCATAGAGAGGTTGTCTGAGAATATATGGATGCTTGGAAGGCAATTTAGGAGTTGGATTCCTTGCACTTAGATGCAGGAATGGATGGTGGCAGTGGTTGACTATTTTAGATGATGGTCCAGTCATTCCTGAGGTAGTAGTTGTAGGAGTCTTAGTGGGGAGACTTAGAGGTGACGGTTATGTTTGATCACATTGATCAGGGAGATGCTCCAAAAAGATGGTTGGCGGATGGTCATAATTAGGTGATGCTATATGACAAGTTGTTTTCCCCATTTGTGATATATGATATATTTCGCTAGTAGTTTCATATCTTACCATTAATGGTACACCCATGGTATCCCAAGATGTATGGTAGATTATAAAGTAGTTTTGGTTTCTCAGAATGAAGTCTGATGTGGCGGAAATTTTGGAAAAGTGTGTGGGGTTCCAGCAGGTGAAGGATGAGCACCGTGTTCATAGTGGTTTATTATAGCCCTTATATGTCCTTGATTGGATGTTGGATGTGATCTCAGTGGACTTATTCACAATGATACCTAGGGATCATGGAGCGTGTGATTCTATCTATGTATTAGTGGATCTGTTGTTAAAATTGGCTCACTTATTCGTGATCAAGTAGTCAAGAGAAAAGGATGCCTTAGCATAGAGGTATGTGGATGAAGTGGTTAGGCTGCATGGATTTCCTAGATCCATTATCTCGGATTAGGATACATGTTTTACATTGAGAGTATAGATATGATTGCGGAATGCTATTGGCATGTAGTTACACATCAATAGATTTTTTCATCCTCAGATAGATGGGAAGAAAGATAGGACCATCGACACATTGGAGGACATGTTCCATACATGTGTTTTGGACTTTGGTGGGTCTTGGGTGTTACACTTACCTTTATTAGATTTTTCTTACAATAATAACTATCACTCTTCCATTGGCGTGGATATGTTAGAATCCCTATATGGGATACAATCTCGTTCACCATTGGGATGGACAAAATTTGGGGAGGTACCTGTTCTGGGTCCGATCATGGTGTAGAGTACGACTGAGAAGGTGTCGTTTGTCCATGAGTGGATGAATACAGCAATTGAACGAAATAAGTCATAAGCATATTTCAAGAGGATGCCCTTGGATATTTAGGTTTGAGACCATGTGTTCTTGAATTTTTCCCCTCGATGTGGGAAGTGAAGGTTCATTAGTGGTAGAAAATGATCTCTCAGGTTCATCAGATCTTTTGAGGTGTTGGGGCGAGTTGGTGAGGTGGAATACTATTTCTTGTTAGTACCATAGTTAGATAATGTCTAATACATCATTCATGTATCTCAAATTTGTAGGTATCTTCATGATGACTTCCATATCATTGATTAGGATGAGTTTTATATCGAGGATGACACAATGTTTGTGGAGTAACTAGTGGAAATCAAGGATCATCCAGAGATTGTGATGCGTGGATAGAAAATTCCCTTGGTTCATGTGTATTGGAGGCATGGTGGCCTATAGAAGAATACTTTGGAAAGGGATATGCAGATTTATGCCCAATACCCATAGTTGTTATGAGTATTTCCTTGCTGTTTTCCCCTTCATTTAATGTAATTCTTGAACATCTTTTTCTATGAGATGAGTTGGTTCCATGTTATGTGATGTGTCAAAATTTAATAACCAAGAGGATAATAGGACATGATCTCTAACTAAGATGCATTAATGTGGATGTGATTAAAACTATGTGGCTGAGTCTGTGACACCCAATGTGGATAGTATCTTGACATTGAGGATGGAATTTCCATATTCATGTGTTCGGTCAGTGTGTCTTTTTGTACTTGTGTGTCGTGTATTATGGTCATTTGGGGTAGTAGATTTCATAGGAGGTGTTATTGGATTTCAAGGTTTCACTTCATCTTTTGGGCAACACAAAGTGGTTTTTCCATGATAGGTATCTTACGGGGTGGTTTTTTGGACCCCTCTATCTTTTGGATTTGGTTTTGAATTCTTGAGGGTAAGAATAGTGTGATATGAATATGATATAATCGAACAGACCTCCCTGGTCCATTACTTTGTCAAATCAAGTGTTTGTGGTGTTCTGGGGCAGCAAGGGTAGCTCATTTAAAATAATTTCTAAAATTCTATTTTTTCATTGGTAAGTTGAGGAGTCGGTAGGACAAGGCATCAATAGGTCCTGACATCAGTAGGTCAAAGCATCAGTAGGTCAAAACATCAGCAAAACTATCATCAGGGATTTCCATCAGTGACTCGCGTTGGTGAGTTGTGTCGGTGACTCGCATCGGTGAGTCTGGTGTCAGTGACTCACTATTGGTGACTCACAGAGGTGACACACCCATCATTGAGTCACTCCTAGTTTCCCCCAATTTTTCTAGTTTTACCTTTTGATATTCAATTAGATATTAAATTATTTAGAAACCATATTTTATGAGTTTTTTGGGACGTTTCAAATTGTATGTATCTCCTGAAAACCTGAAGCTTCCTTTGAATTTTAAACCATGTGTTTTGGATCCTGATTTTATGTTAATGGCCTTTGAAACCATTTCCCCCATAGGTTTAGGTACTATCCTTTATAAAGATGAGATCCCCTCTTCCTTTGAACACTGTTATTTTATCTTATTGTGCTTAGAACCTTTCTTTCTTGAAGAGTTATCCACCGATGTTGTAGCAGTCTTTTCGGTTTTACCTTAGAGTCTTTTATACTACTCGCATGACCCCCCCTTTTGGCACCAGAATGTATTTTGAATCGTCTTTTGTTCCATGTAGGTATCCAGTCATCTCTAATTTAGTTTTGTATCATGAAGGGTAGGTGTAATGATATCTTCTTGTTGTTATGGTTGAAACCAATTTAACAAAGATAATGAGGACTAGTAAATAAGGGGATTGGAATATGATGATGATGATCACATTATTTTATATGTTATCCTTGATCCATATATTTTTTAAGGTTTTTTACCTTTTGAAATTCATGTCCATTGGTGGCTGTTGTTTTTGAACCTATATGACTTTTGAATATTATTTTATTTGTTTCCCTGTTGAATGGAATAAATAAAGAAATATAATTAAAATTGTATATTCTGTTAAATATATTGATGCCCCATGATAAAACTTGTTCTATGATCACCCCTAAATAATGAAAATTGAATTAAATAATGAATGTTTATAAATATGAATACACCTTATTTTTTTGTGTGGTTGTGTTCTTTGTATGGTTTTCTTCAAGTATGTGTTTGTGCTGATCATGTGGTGTTGTCGCTGGGGGTGTGGTTGTGAGTATGGGGTGGTAAGGGTGGTGTAATTAATGGTATCTCATGTTTAGAGATAGGGTTTTGTGGAATGGATGAACTTGTTATGATGTGGGACTACATCTGGGTAGTGGTTGGCCAGCAGGGTTGTAGGTTCAGGTTGTGTTATGTTTGTATTACTAGGAGGGGTGGGTGTAATGTTGTTATTATGAAGTGGGGCTATCATGTGTGGTCGGGATGAGTTGGGTTTTTGTTTTCTTATGTATATTAAGTACAAGGTGGCATTAATTTGAATAATTATGGTTTTAGTCGTTGAAGGGGTGTTCAATAAAGGGGAGTGTGTGTTGGTAATGGGACCTATTTATGTTTTTTGTTTTGTTGGATATGGTGCTTTTAGTGTATCAGGGCTATCGTGGATGGTTTATGAGGGATAATTTTGATGAATGATGGTGTTACCATGCATGGGACTTTTTTCCAGAAACTCCAGGGGATTTTTTGATGTGAGTGTGGATTACGATGTTAATTGTGATGTGGTGTGTTTGGTAGTTGCTCGAGTTGGAATCGAATAAATGGTAAAATATTAATAGAATTATTTGATTAAAAGGTATGTTTTTTTATTCTCATCATTATGGAAGTGACTATAATCTATGGTGATACATGCATGTAGGTTTAATAGCATGGGTAGTTTTATATGGGATGGTTCTTTATTTTGAAAATACATAGGTTGGGCTGAGTGTTTGACAATTATATATATATATATATATACTTATTGTTTCTTGTGATTTTTATATAAAAACCACCCATCTTGAGAACTATATGTCGAACACACCCATTATTATAGGGGATGATCTTCTTTCCCAACATTATGGTGGGAGGATAGATGGTTGGTTATTGGCTCTTATCTTCTTCTTATTCTAGGTATATGTAGCCAAAGACTCTCTAGGAAGGTTGTGGTGTGGTTGCTTGGCCCAAGTGTGTGTGGGTGAGGTGTGCTTACTAGGGTTCATCAGTATGTGTCCCAGGTGTCAGTGGGTAATAATGTGGTGTGTTTTATAGCCCATGTGGGTCGGATTTGTTTTTACAAGTGGTCTTGTAGAAGGTCTTGGTAGTGTTATGTTATTCCCCATTAGGGATGAGAAGTTAACCAATGGGAAGTGATTTGAGTTCTGATGTTTTCTCACAAGTTTCATTAGTATTCTTCTCCTGATTGTAAATGAGTGACCTTGGATTTTATTACTGAGTTTACTTGTTTGATCACCCTATGTGTATAAAACTATTTTTAGGAATCTAGGGATCTTCAATGGACCATTCTAGACGTTACTAGATCAGGGTTTGGGATAGTTTTTGTGTCTCTGCATAGCTTGTTCTATTGGTATTTACTTGGTGATTTTTGTTGTATTTGTAGCAATTTTATATAAAACATGCATGTGGGATGTTTTTTGGAATCCATTATATATATATACATGACTTGGAGTTTTTGTTTTGTTTATACATCTTATATCTCAATTGTGGTTACTATAAAAAGGTTAATCCCTCATATTTTTTGGAGATTTTTATACCCTTGGTATTGGTCGCCACCCTAGGTCCTATTGGAGGTGGGACTGAGGGGTCATTATATCTTTTTTATCATGAAAAAGGAAGTACCCAATACTCTTTCATCCCTTCACACATCTTGAAGAAATAGGTTCATGAAAAAATATTGCATGATTAATATTTTCTAGATGAAGAAACCATGACCAAGGTGTAAGGACCAAAAATCAAACAAAAATATGATCGGAAAAAATTATCTTTCAACTGAATGTGAATTTTAATAAGGAATTGTTAAGAAAAAGTTAGTTGGAAATAATAAAGGAAGTATAGATAATAATTTATCTATGTATATGGTAATTTAATATTTTTATAATAAATATATTTATATTATACATCTGTTTTGATCAAATACAAAGCAAGAAGGTAGTTGAGGTAAGGATTTTTTGACTAAATATTGCTTCATTGAGACATGATTTATTTTGTCCACCAACCTCTATTTTTATGGTGTACAAAATATTCCATAATAATTTCATTTTGTGAATCAATTTTTATTAATTATAATTGAATATTTACTTTAATTTAGTTAATTTAATAAGATTATAATTCTAACATTACAAAATTGGTAAAGGATTCTCTTCTTACATTTATTTTTTGAGGTATAATCCATTTTCACCACTTGTTTCATTTACATGGGGCATATAATACCCATCAATATATTTTATGATGATTTTAATTATAATTATGGTAATTAAAAAATCTATCTAATCTTATCTATTTCTTGATGTTGTGAAATAGATATTACGCAAGGGTTTATGTTACAATATAAAATATTTTTAGAATTATCAATCATAAATCTCCATTGAGGGATATTATAAGATCCATATAATTAAAATAAAAATTTATTTTATTATACACAATTTATTCCTATAATTTTTATTTTTTAATTTCAATTTTCTCCCTTTTCTACATATAATTATTGAGAAAATTGTTTTAGAAAAAAACTGACCTTATTTCCTCTTTGGTCGATGAACACTATCCGCATTTTACGTGATATTAAATATAATTTAGAGAAGTTTTTATATAAACAAAAAATTTATGAAATTTAATTTTTAAAGGAACTTAATTTCACTAAAAATTTTTGAAATTCATCTTTGAAATGTTTTTTATGACTCATTTTTTAATTTTTTTAATTTTGTAGAACGAATTTTTTCTCTTAACGTATGCAACAAGAATAGATTTTCCCTATGTCATGACAGTTATTTTATTTGAATCCTCCTTTAAAATTTTCTTTTATTTTTTTCAAAGAAAATATTTTTTTCAATGTTATATGAGTTTTTTATAAATTGATATGAAACGAAAATGGTATTTATCCCATATTTTAAAAGGGAGTTTCAACTTTTCATTTAAATGTATTTTTTTCTATGTCAATATATTTTGATATATTCTTCATTGGGGATGTTATTTTATCTTCAAAAATAATTTATTTATCTATATTTATTATTATTAGTTTTTATTAATTATAATCTCCTAAAACTTGTTACCACACCATTGGTTAGTTAACTTATGATGAAATATTTATCGATACTTATTTATAGGTTTTGAAATAATTAATGTTTTATGATATTATGGAAATAAGATGTATGTTTTATCATAATGAAATTTTTGGTTATTTTATATCTCTATAATGAATTTTTAAATGATCAATATATTATGGAAACACTATTTCATCCATTAAAATATTTTCATGTTCACACCATTATTAGTTGACATATTCATAATAATAAATTTTTACAATTTTATTCAAAGGGAATTACTCATGTATATAATTTTAATCAAGGTTCTATTTTTATTAACTTAACATAATTAATGGGTCAATGGGGGTTAATAAATTTACCAATTCTATGATATTGTGTGTTTATTCTTGTGAAGAATTACTATGTTATATGATCCAGTTACACTCTTTGTCTTATGATTTTAGATTCATCATTAAAAAAATGTATTATCTTTGGCCCAAATCATTATATAAGAACTCATGATTTATGATCTTCATAGATTGGTTATGATTTTCTAAAGTTATCATCATGTTCTCAAACCATTCTTGTCTTATTTTGCTCATATAGTATTATTTAAGGATATCAACCTTATTTTCCCATACCTATCATCTTAGGTCACCCATTTTTATGTTTTTATTTTACCAAGGTTATGAAAAAGAATATTTTGGATGATAATCTTAGAATTGGAGTACATATTAATAATTTTTGTGGTTATTATGACGATATTTTTAAAAAATATGTTTTCTATGTATCTAGTCTCTAAAGATAATTAACATGTATGGTCCTCGATAAATTATTATTATAAGATGTATAAGATATTCCTATATAAGATATTATATTTTTCTTTGAAATCCATGGTTTATATATTTTTCCTAAAATGAGTGTTTAGTTGTTATTTTATATTCTAATCAGAAAACAGTGGTGAAAACCTTGTATATAAGTGTCTTTATGGGACAATATATTGTTGTTTTTGTAAATTATAGATTTTGTGGATTTCATGAAATGAGATCCATATCTGAATAAAAAAAGTGGATGTATTGCTTTAAATAAATGTTCCAAGTGGTAATACCCTTGAAAAGGTTGGTTGTTTATTAACTAGATATTTTATTAATACATGATAAAGAGGCCTAATTATACACTTGGTTTGAAACTTTTGAGGTATATTCTTTGGTTAATTAAATTTCTCTTTGTTCATGATTTCGATGAAAGGTATCAAATAATATATGAAAATATTTGATTTTTTTTAGTGATATTATGTGAATATAATGTTTCTTTGGACTCAAAAAGGTTTTATAATTTAGCACATCATAATAATGATTTCCAAAATCATATAATTTCTTACTCTGATTATTGAAATCTAATACTCAGAGTAATATATAAGGTTTAAATAAATTGATGAAACCATAAGAGATCAAGATAAAAATTCTTGTGAATAAAAATGATGAGCTTGTATGAATGAGAAACCAATAAGTTTAGAAGTTGGATTAAAAAATATTTGTCATTATTCCTAACAATTTATCTTGTTTTATAGTTGATCACTAGAAACAAAGTTTGTTTTTTAACACACTTAATAATAGATTAATAGTGTTTGAATACATTTGAGTTAATGGGTACTATAAAGGTAAGGAGATTCAGTTCCCCATATGATAAGGATATGGGGGAAGTAACTCTTAAAAATTTCTCAATGGAACATGAAGATGTTTTCTCTATTAAAAATAAAGGAATAAGGAAACTACTTTATGAGGAAAAATGAATACATCAGTGGATATATATAAATTTCATCACAATGAACCACTAATAATTCAATGTCATAAATGTGATGATTTTGGGAATTATCTATGTTAATTCCCGATTCTAAGGGATAAAACCAAAAACATTGTATGAAGTAAGGGACAATGTTTTGTTAATTTGAGAAGCGGAGGCTCAATTATCATATACTCTATATTTTGGGATGCAATTTAAATTATTAAAATAATTTATTCCCTAAAAATATTTTTATTGTTTTATTATTGGAAACTGATATGATTTTGATCCTTTGTTATCTCAATTTATCTTATTTCCATATCAATTTTAATGGTTGGGAAGTAATAATTTAACTTATGAATTGTCTTATGATCATCTATATTTATTATAATTATCATTTAATTCCAATGGATATTACATCCATTATATGGGTTTTGTTAAATATTCATGTGGGTACTTATATTAAATTGTTAGGGTGAGAACCAAAATTTAAGATATGGAGAAAATATATATATCATAATATTGGTTATATATATTCTATTCATAAAATAGTGGTGTTTATGTTCACAAAAAAATAGAAAAGTATGTTATTAAGGATATTAATTTTTTTTATAAATATTATGAATACTCAATACATTAGCACCATGGGAATGAGAATCAGGTAGTTGATGATATGATTTTGAAGAACCCTCCATGTTTCTTAATGAGAAGTATTGAATGTGATCAAATATTATTGATATATAGAATATGTATCTTATCATCCTGATGGAAGGGGATAGATCTTTTCTTTCTTAGATAAATATTCTTCTACCCATACATGGGATGATTAAAGGGGGATATATGAATGATTTGGAAGTATATAAGGTTATGAATAAATATTCATATGTTCCAATATATATTTTAGTTAATGATGTGTTTTTATAATTGAGTATATTTCCCATAAATATATGATTTTAAGAAGGTGCTATTGGATTAAGTTCATTGTTCTTATTTTCCTATTTTTCATTAATGTAATAATATTTATAGAGACTCAAAATAGTATTTAATGTGGGTTAATGGGAAAAGGGACATTATAAAATATAAATATTGATACCTGGTATGTTATCAAGTCATGGATAAGATATAGAATCCCAAGGGGATTCTATAACCATTTCGTATACAAGAATGGAACATGGATATCAACACTATATATTTCATCACCAAACTCCAAAAAAATTCAGCACAACATAATGTTATCTGTGTTGCGTTAAATCACCATATGAACTCCACACATTTCATAATAATTCATGATTATTTATATCTTGACCATATTTCTGGGATATATATTAAGGAAGTGGTAATGTTGAACAGATTAAAACTTTCTATTATATCAAATTGGGATCCTTACTTTACTTTGATGTTCTAGAAAATTATACAATAAATTATTAATAGATATTATAAATTTCGTAATGCCCCGACCCCAGTTACCTAGAGTCGGTGAATTATTACATGACATTGGCATGATCACAAGAAAGATCAAATATCGAAAGACCGATTGGTTTAGTTGCCTTGGAAACACTAGATATATTCATAAGTATTACATTACATCATAAAAATGAAAACTACAACAACATATTTTCTCCATATTCCTCACTCATATCCACACATAGTACCCCTGCAGGTCATTCATAATTTACTTCTTCATACCCTGGGAAAAATAAAACATAGAAAAGGGGTGAGCTCAAATTCCCAGTAAGGATAACAATATAGCGAAAACTTTCAAAAATAATAATAAACATTTAAGGCAATGTATAACTAAAACAAAAGCCTTTTAAACTTGAACTTCAACATAGTATGGAAAAAGTAAAATGAAATAATTCCATTTAATTATTCACATGCATATTCTACTAATCAAATAATCACATGCAATATCAATAACCACTTTCATAATGATCGAATGCATAATGCCAGACTATCATAATCACATATCCAAGGCCTCGTGCCAAAAATACAAATAAGATTTTACCAAGTCCTTGTTCCAAGACACTAGTTTGTCTCATGAGACCTACCGATGCATCGAGGAGCTATAGCGGGATCCACCCATCACATATTAAGTCCAATGCATTCCCATATGAAAAGGTTTAAACATAACATAAACATTCATATTAAAACTAGCATACGAAATGTCAATACATTCACCATAAACTATTAATGGTATAAAAATAGCACATCCACAGTCAAACATATCGAAAAACCTTCAATACAATATAGAAGTTTTGTATCATAATAAATCAACTTCAAATAAGCGTAAAATCCATCAAAGGATGTTGCCATAGATGAAATCAAAACTCTTTTTAGAGAAATATATCTTTCTATTTTTGAAATAATATAAGAGTCATATATTTATAAAATAAAACATTTTTCTTTGAAAATATTCTTATAAGATTGTAAAGTAAGCTTCGACGATCTTATAACGACGAAAAATAACCGCACCCGCCGTATAAGTTAAAAAACATTCTTACCTTAATTCTATCAAAAAGGTTAAAAGCACCTTGTTTGGAAAAGGATGGAAAGATTCCTTTATAAAAGTCTTATAAAAAGTCAAAAAAGGGTATAAATGACTTTAACCCATATTCTTTTAAATATTAAAAATGTTTTGAAATACATTTTTAAGAAACATGTATGTGGATGATAAAGAGATCCCAGTAGATTATTACGTATAAACAATCTCGGATAATGACGAGATTGTGAAATAACCCTTACCTTGTACTTTTCCTTGGTTGGGGTAGGTTAACCTCTTGTATAATAGTGAAATAATTGTTATTAAATTATACAAGAATCATATACATTCATATGATATCATATATTATCTTTTAACATTGCTTTGTTAATAATATCTTAGTATTATCGTCATTTTGAGTGTTGACTTACTCATTTTCTTTTATATGTTTTGTTACATAAGCCATGATTGTCATGGATAGGTTTTATATTATTAATATACAAAATGATATCAATTCCTTAAACATTATTTTTAAATCATCAAATGATAATTATACTTGAATGGATACGATGGAGAATGAATCTCATCGCATTCATGGAGACGGTAGTCCGTACGTACGCACGAGCGACAATATCATTCTTTTGATATTAAAATAATATATAAATGGATGGTATATCATATATAAGGAATCATTAGAATGTTATATTTATTATTTACATGAGTTACACATAATTATTATACCCATCCAAATAATAATTTATTGAATAACAATTACACCATGACGTGGAGACGGTAAGCCGTACGTACGCACGTATGGTGACTTGTTATTCAAAGGATGGATATAATACATAATATGGTTGTACCATATTTATAATAACATCGCAGTATATATATTATACTGGAGTTATTATTTTATAATGCTAATAAAAAGGAAGAAGAATTGGAAGAAGAAAGGGACTTGGAAAAGGGTGGTGAAATCATTACCTCTTCTTCGGGTTCTTCCTATTGATTTGATCAAAAGGGCTCCTTAGGTTGGCTTTCTAATAAAACTAATGCCTCTAGGTTGTATTGAGGGAAGTTGAGAGAGTATTTGGGCCGAGTTTGGCCGAACCAAAAGGCATTGAAGGTGTGAAGAAATGAGAAGGAGGAGTGCCCTTTTATAAGAGGGGTGAGGGGCACCTTTGGAAAAGCTAGATATATTAATTTATAATAAATTAATATTCAGTTTCTAATGGCTCCAAAGTTGATTATTTAACTGTTAAGGTGGGGATAGGTCTAAAAACATTTAACCAATAGTATTTAGACAGGTTTGGGTTACTATATTAACCTTATCTTTAAGTATTAACTCTTAGTTAATTAGTTTGACATTTACCATGTCACTTTTTATTTTTATATTATATTGTTAATAAACATACTATATAAATCCAATAAACCCAAAATTGGTCCATTAATGATACAAATGTCAGGATATAAGTATCGTGGACGAAACTTAGATTTTTAAGAATTTTATATCAATTAATACTATAATATTTGTTTTAAAAACTCTTTTATGTCAATTTTGACACTGTTCAATAGTTGATTTGTTTGAAACTCATAACAGAATTAGTACTTAAAAAAAAGTTAACTAAATCAATCCTAATATGTAATATTATCGTATAAAATTATTTTAATTCATTAAAAGTCTCAAATTATATTTATTTGAGTATTTATAATATCAATTATTTTAAATTTTCCTTATTATGGTAATTACTGCATCATCATTGTGTCATAAAAAAATTATATTTTTTAATATCTAAAAATTATAAATAAACTATAATTATGTAGGAAATCTTTTTATCTTTCTAATGAATATTTATAGTTGAAAATCCAACATATATAACCCTATGTGAAAATTGTGTTTCTAAAAGATATATGCTTGTGTCATTTTTGTACTTATTTTAACTTAATTTAAATAAAGTGTCCCTATCACCTACAAGTGGCTCCATGGGGTCCCAAAATCGACCCAAATATGCCTATGGTATACCATGTATCAAAAAATAAGGCTAGGACACGTTTTAGGGTAATTTAGTATTATTATAATATTATTTTTTAACCCTTATTTTCCGGATTTACCCTTTAACCATGGTAAATAAAATATTTACCGCAGTAATTATTCAAAATGTCTAAAAATAAAAGTTACCTATTCACACAATATAAAAATCCTGATTCCAATTATGGAATCCATTTTTCCAAATTCAAAACATAGAAGTGTCAGAAATTAATTTAAAATTAATTCCCGTTGTTAAAACAAAAAGTGTGTTTTTAAGAGATAATAACTATCAAAAGATTGACACTTGTTTATGTCCGGTTTAATTTTAAAATTATTTCCAATGACCAACATTTTATTAAATGTTAAAAATATATTCTAAATATACTTTAAAACCACTAAAATTCATAATTTATCACTATTAATTATTTTGGTTAAAAAAGTTGTTTTTAATTAAAATTTAGTAATTTTCACTATTCATCAAAATATAAGTGTTATCCGAAAAGTTCCAAAATTTCACCCTAGGCTAAATTCGATATTACGAATCCAAAAATGAAGTCCATTTTAAAATATAAAATATATATAATTTCAAAAGGTAGGTATTACTATTCAAAACGGCTAGTTTGATTGGTTATGGTGTGTTAGAACTCAGTGTTGCGTACAACACACGCTATCACATTATTCAAAGAGAAGCGTACCGTAGAAGTTTGGGGTGTTACATTCTCCCCTCCTTCAAATAATTTCATCCTAAAAATTTCTAGAATATTTTCACATGAAAAGACTCGGGTGGTTCTTCACCATAAGTTCCTTGGGTTCCCACGTTTCCTCTTCCATCATATGGTTTCTCCACAAAACTTTTAAAAGACGTGTCGTCCGGTTTCTCAGTACTTGTTCTCTCATATCAAGAATCTTGATGGGATCTTCTCAATAAGACAAATTGGGTTCCAGTTCTAATTCATCATAGGTGAGTACATGCATTGGTTCAGGCATGTATTTCTTCAACAGAGATATGTGGAACACATTGTGAACTTTGGAGAGACTTGGCGGCATTGCCAATCGATAAGCTACAGCCCCAATTCGTTCTAGAATTTCGAAAGGTCCGATGTACATGGGACTCAATTTACCTTTCATACCAAAATGTATAACTCCCTTCCATGGAGATACCTTCAGGAAAACATGATCACCGACCTGAAATTCTAAATCCTTCCTTCGATTATCAGCATAGCTCTTCTGCCTATTTTGAGCTGCTTTGATGTGATTTTGGATTACCTTCACCTTTTCCAACGTTTCCTCCACCAGTTCTAGGCCTACAAGTTTTCTGTAACAGCCCGAGATTTTATGAAAAATATTATTTTTAATTTTATTAATGTCTTTTGTTGTACGCTACACCAAAAGGAGCTTTCACAACACGCATCCTTGACTTGCCTTGCATTACACGCAATCGCGACCTTCCTCGATAGCGTGTGTAGTACGCAATACCGAGTTTCACTAAACAACGATATGCTATTAAAATATTGTTAAAACTAGCCGTTATGAATAGTAATAACCACTTTTTAAAATTCTGTAAATCTTATATTTCAAAATGAACTTCATTTTTGGATTCGGAGTATCGAATTTAGCCTAAGGTGAAATTTTGGTACATTTTGGATAACTTTCATATTCTGATGAATAGTGAAAATTACTAAATTATAATTAAAAAACAACTTTTTCAATCGAAATAATTAATAGTGATAAATTATTAATTGTAGTAGTTTTAAAGTATATTTAGAATATATTATTACAATTTAATACAATGTTGGTCATTGTATGTAATTGCACATTTAAACCAGACATAAACAAGTGTCAATCTTTTGATAGATATTGTATCTTAAAAACACGCTATTTGTTTTAACAGCGGGATTTAATTATAAAATTAATTAATTCAACTTCTATGTTATGAATTTGGTAAAATAGACTTCATTTTTGAATTCGGAATATGAAATATAGCTTAGGATGAAATTTTGGCATTGTTCTGAATAACATCAATTTTTGATGAATAGTGAAACTACTAAGTGGTAGTTAAAAAAACTGAATTTTTCATAAAAATTAATTTTACCGCTTCTGTGAATGGAATTTCAAAAATCCGAGAGACACGGTTGATGTCAGTAAGTAAAATGTGGTTCAATGAGATGAAAATAATTTTTGGTGAATAGTAACTTTTTACTTTTATTTACCACGGTTAAAAGTAAATAGGGTAATTAAGGGTAAGAATGATATTAATATTACCCTAACACATGTCCTAATTCTATTGGACAAGTGTATCTCGACCAAAAACAACCTTAAGTGAAAAATATTATCATTTAGGCCCACTTGGATTAGATTAGGACATTTATTATTATTTAATTCAAAGAAGAGTTAAAAGAGTTAAAATCAAAGTTTATTTACTAAAACATTTTTAATATAGGGTTATACATAAGATAAATTCGATTTTAAATATTAATTAGAAAGATAAAACGATTTCCTACATAATGATATTTTATTTATAATTTTTAGACTTTAAATAAAATAATATATTTATGACACAACGATGATGCAGTAATTACCCTTTTAAGGAAATATTAACATAATTGATGTTATAAATGCTCAAATGAATGTAATTTGAGACTTTTTATGACTTACAATAATTTTCTAAGTTACTATGATATATTAGTGTTGATTTAATCAACTTGGTTCGAACATATAATTTTGTTATGACTTTCACAAAAATCATATATCAAATAGTGTCAAAATTGACACAAAATAGTTTTTAAATCAAATATTATATTTTTAATTGTTATTTTATTCCTAAAAATCTAAGGTTCGGCCAAATGACTTGGATAAGGATATATGTATTAATAATAAACAATTTGGGGTTCGTTTGGCATGTTATAGTAAGTATATTAACCATATAGTGAAAGAAAACAAAAAGACACGGTAAAAGTTAAATTATTTAACTTAGAGTTAAATCTAATTGATAAGGTTAAAATAATACCCTAAACTTGTATAAATCTTATTGGTTGATAGGATTTCGACCCATCCCCACTTTAGCTTCGAAATAAGACCCTTTGGAACCATTATAAACCGATTTTGACATTAATATAAAATAATATTTTGAGGTATTCCTAAGGTGCCCTTCTCCTCCCTTATAAAAGGACACCTCCTCCCCCTCCTCCTCACACCAAATTGAGCACTCAAGCTCGGCCAACCCCTGACATTTTCTCCTATCCACTTCCCTAGAATAATCCTAGAGGTCCTGGTCTTCTTCAAAGACCAATATTAGTTCCCTAAGTGGAGGATTCAAAGAGGCGTTCCAAAGAAGAGGTAATATCCATTACCGATCTTTTCAATTTCTTTCTTCTTCAACTTCTTCTTCTTTAGTTGTTTCATTATGAAGTAATAACATCAGTATCACTCATATACTGATATGTTATTATAAGTATGAAACAACCCTATTTCACCATCTATCCATCCTATGGAAAAAGAAATCACCGCGCGTGCGTACGTACGGAATACCGTCTCCACGCCGTGGTGTAATCTATTTTCCACCACCACCTTACATGGATGGGTATAATGGTGTAAAGAATAACTATACATAGTTATTACAACATCATATTTATTCTGATATATTGTATAATCCACTCCAATTAAATTCAATAATTATGGAAATGATATCATCGCTCGTGCGTACGTACGGAATACCGTCTCCACGACGCGATGAGATTCATTCTCCATGTTAACCATTTAAGAATGATTATAAAGTATATATAAGAAATAATAATGAAATATATGAAATTACAAAGCTACTGGATTTATGTATATATATATATATGTATGTCATCTACTTACTTCCATTCAAGACAATAAGGAAAAGAAAACAGCGTTCATGCGTACGTACGGACTACCGTCTCCATGAACGGTGTTTTTCATTTCATTTATCTATCTATTATATATATATATATATACTGAATATATATGATATATAAATCATATTTTATATTCTGGATGTAAGTAAATCATGATATAAGTAATAATAATGTCAATAACAACAAGTCAAAACACCTACGATAAATGAAACGATTTTACCCAAAACGCTTCTTTAACATGGAGTTTACAAAAGAACGCGTAATATAATGTCATAAGTGAACCATATATGATATCATAACAATGAATATGATTCTGTAATAAGTCAATGACATTATTTAAACCATTATACAGGAGCTTCGGACACGTACAAAGCAAATCGGACCTAAGGTAAGGGAAATATCACAATCTCATTTTTATCCGAGATTGTTTATACTTTGACATTTACTGGGGTGTATTTTATCATCCACATCCATGTTTCATCAATATGTAATATTATTTCCATCCACCTACAATTTTTTTAAATCCATTTTTACCCTTCGGTGAGTTTTTAGTAATATGTATGAAAGGAATCTTTTGTCGTACGAGGTACTTTTTGACTTTTCCGACAAAAGTACGAAGAACGGTTTTTTTAACTTATACGACATGAATGGATTTTTAAAACATTGTTTCCAAGAAGCTTCCTTTACAAGTTTTCAAGTTTATTTTTAATCAACTTCTTTTATTTTAAAGTTGTATGACATGTTATGAAAGGAAAAATGTTTTTGAAGAAGAAAGGATATTTTCCTCAAGAATGGAGTTCAAGTGTTTTATCAAAATTATTTTCTATCTAAGATAATAAAGAGTTCTGTTTTTATCCCTATTATTAAATTGATTTGTTCATGTTGTGATGGAATTATGAATTCCTTTATCTTATATGAATTGATTTATGATGTCATGATGTTTCAAGAATCCCATTTTTGTTACATGTGTTATGCGATGATGTATGTTTTATGATTATGTGGCACACATAAGAAAGGATTCATTATAAGATGGGTGGGACCTATATCTCCCTCCAATGAATTGGGTAAATATTTTATATCTCATGAGATAGACATGGCTGGAACGGAAGGTTATTTCGGTTCAGTGATACAGGACTGAAATGAGGAGTGAACTCGGTTCAGAAAGGGACTTTGTCCACTAAGATAGTCTTGGAAATGAGTCATGACTAACAAGAAATGATTTTCCATGATTATGTGTGCATGCCACAAAGTTTCATGTTTTAAGTTATGATTATTGTGATTACATTTCACTACCATGATTTATCCCATGTTATGAAATTATGCTCTCTTTTGCAGGTTATGATTTCAAAAATGTTATGTTCTTATGAATATGATGTGATTGATATTTCTTTTGTTTACCCTTACTGAGCATTTGAGCTCACCCTTTTTGTGTTTTCTTTTCCCCAAGATATAAAGAAAGGTTTTAGGTAAAAAAAAGGAGAGAAAATCTTTATGGGAGATGTTGAAGATATTTCACCACAATTAGAAGATTATAGTCCGAGTTTCCAAAGACACTAAACTATTACGGTCCTTGTGTGTGTGTTTTTGTAATGTACTAAGTATTCCGCAAAAGTAATGTAAAGTCTATGTACGTCAAGATATAGGTCTCTACAGTTGGTATCAGAGGCAAAGGAGGTAGGAATGTATCCGATCCTTGGGAACTCTCACATGTGAGCGTTGGACGAAGCATGGCTCTCCGCCCAAGGGCTTCATGAGGAAATGGCTGCCACTGGGGATGGTGGTGTGTCCCGCCCAGGGGGTGTAGCCACCCATGGAGTGCCCTGATAGGTATCAATTGTAGTCCACTGGAAGTAATTCCAGACTGCTACAGTTGGTATCAGAGGAAAGGTTTAGTCAACCTTTGGAAACTAGGATGCGAAAACGTTAGTGAGATCCCTAGAGATATTTCTAAGGTATGTCTAGGGATGTCCCTAGGGATAAGTATACGTATAGGTTATAGTACTAGAATTATGCTAACGATCATATAATTAAACCTAAGATGTTGGATATTGAAGGTACTCCCCCTTTATTATGTTGTTTTCCCTAGCATGATTTTTGCCTCTCACACTATTCTTTTTGGGTTTTAGGCGATGGCTGGAACCCGAAGGAACCGTGTTGATCAATGCAATGGACAATGCAATGATTGTCCTCCTGAACAAACAAATGTTATGGGAGATGGAGTGCAAAATCTTATTTCTATACTTACACAAGCTATGAATCATTCTGGACTTCCAGAAGAGCAGAGAAGGGAACAATATTCTATTGAGTCCTTCATGAGGCAACGTCCACCTTCTTTCAGTGGGTCTTCTGATCCACTTGTTGCTGAACAATGGATCAGTACCACTGAAAAGATATTTTCAGTGCTTCAATGTTCTGAACATGATAAAGTCATCTTAGCAGTATATCGTTTGGAAGGTGAAGCTGATCAATGGTGGAATCTTATCAAGAATACGAGGCCAAGAGATGAAATTGAGTCCATGGAATGGGACGAGTTCAAGAACTTATTTTTCAATAAGTACTTCCCTCGTATTCTTCGAACAAAGATGGAGAAGGAGTTTCTTGAACTAAAGCAAAAGGATGATGAATCTGTTGGTATATACGAAGTGAATATTACAAGACTTGCAAGGTATGCATCTGGCATTATCATCCAACCTGAAAGTAAAGTTGATCGATTTTTCAGTGGCTTAAAACCAAGTCTTCGAAGGGCATTAGCTATAAGAGACTTCAGTAGCTATGAAGAAATTGTGCGTTGTGCTATCAAGGTAGAAATGGAAGTTGGTGTTACATATCCATCTCATGGTTTTGACAAAAAACGAAAGATGGAGTTCAAGGAGAAATCTCAGAATAATGGTGAAAAGAAGATGAATGTTTCCTTATGCACAAAGTGTGGAAAGAAGCATGGTGGAGATTGTCTTAAAGGGACTAGAAAATGTTTTAAGTGTGGAAAAGAAGGTCATCGAGCAGCTGAGTGTCGAAGTAATGGAAAAAGGGTTTCTAATGATGTGAATAAAGAAAACACTGCAGAGAACGCACCACCAACACTTCAATGCTTCAAGTGCAAGGAAATGGGGCATTATGCTAATAAATTCCCTAATCCAAGGGTTAGTGATGATCAACATGAGCAACCACTGAAGGCAAAGGATAAAGGGAAGTCACATGCGATCACTATTGGCAATGTTGAATATGACAACGATGTGGTGGAATGATTAAGTGTTTATGTAATGGGATTTCGAAATAATGTTGTATTATTGAGTATTGCAATATTTATTGATGTGGTATTCAAAGTGATTGATATATTTTGGAAATAAGATGATATGCGCATAATGAAGGGAAAATGAAAAAAAGAAATGTTTAATAGTATTCATGAGCTCATGATTGATATAAGGACTAAGTGATATCATGGTTTGAGTATATATAATTTTGAGTATTTTGGTATGTGGAAAGTGTTAACATTTAACTGCATTCATGTTTTCACTAAGGTTCAATGGGTATTCAAGAGAATACATGATTAAGGACTTTGAATGATTGGAATGTGACCAACAAAACATATCTTATGATATATGGGAGTGGACTGCAGTATTATGGATAAGCCTAAAGATTGGAATGGATTATGTTGGACATAAGTGAGTATTTTTTAAGGATATAAGTTTTTTTTCTCGATATTATTGATGGGATGTTATAGTAATGTAGTTTTAGAAAAAGGACAACCTGCAGGACGGGCGACAGCCCATCACTTCGGACAAGGCTGTGGGAATCGAACCCACAACCGAAGTGCGACTGGCCTTTATCGCCTACCACTGGCCTACAGGAAGTCCCTGTTTAGTAGAAACTAGTTTTATTATATTAAGCAGTATGATATATGAAGTATAAGTCCATTTTAGGAACCATATATGATTAATCTCACTATAGATCGATTTATGCATATAATTTTTGCTAACCTTTTGTTTGAGACAGATGGAATGACCCGTCATTCTATCACATGATCTGCTAACACTTCACGAATTACAAATTCAACTTCATTTATTTAAGAGATGAAGTGGAAATTGTTCAAGGCACGAACAATAGTGAGATTGTACCAAAATAAAGTAAGTATTTATTATAATTCAAATTTTCAACTTTAGGGAAATGATCTTGAAAACCAAAAATGTTGTCCTAGTGATCTTATACCTGATGAATCAGATGATACCTTATATCATCACAAATCTATGGATTTGTGATTATTGGCTTTTCCATAGCCATGTTCTCTACCACTCTCCATCAGAACATGATGGTTAGATTTCTCTTCCATATCCATATTTTCACCTATGTGGAAACCCAGTGATTGGTTTATTTGGGTAACCGTTACCTTTCATACTTTTGTTTTTAAAGATTGGTTTTGATATTCCTTTTTACGATGTGGGTTTCTATTAATGAAACTTTCTAATAGTAAACCATTTATAACCCCAACGAATTTCGAGGGAGAAATTCATTTTAAGGGGGGTAGAATGTAACAGCCCGAGATTTTATGAAAAATATTATTTTTAATTTTATTAATGTCTTGTGTTGTACGCTACACCAAAAGGAGATTTCACAACACGCATCCTTGACTTGCCTTGCATTAAACGCAATCGTGACCTTCCTCGATAGCGTGTGTAGTACGCAATACCGAGTTTCACTAAACAACGATATGCTATTAAAATATTGTTAAAACTAGCCGTTATGAATAGTAATAACCACTTTTTAAAATTCTGTAAATCTTATATTTCAAAATGAACTTCATTTTTGGATTCGGAGTATCTAATTTAGCCTAAGGTGAAATTTTGGTACATTTTGGATAACTTTCATATTCTGATGAATAGTGAAAATTACTAAATTATAATTAAAAAACAACTTTTTTAATCGAAATAATTAATAGTGATAAATTATTAATTGGAGTAGTTTTAAAGTATATTTAGAATATATTTTTACAATTTAATAAAATGTTGGTCATTGGATGTAATTGCACATTTAAACCAGACATAAACAAGTGTCAATCTTTTGATAGATATTGTATCTTAAAAACACGCTATTTGTTTTAACAGCGGGATTTAATTATAAAATTAATTAATGCAACTTCTATGTTATGAATTTGGTAAAATAGACTTCATTTTTGAATTTGGAATATGAAATATAGCTTAGGATGAAATTTTGGCATTGTTCTGAATAACATCAATTTTTGATGAATAGTGAAACTACTAAGTGGTAGTTAAAAAAACTGAATTTTTCATAAAACTTAATTTTACCGCTTCTGTGAATGGAATTTCAAAAATCCAAGAGACACGGTTGATTTCAGTAAGTAAAATTTGGTTCAATGAGATGAAAATAATTTTTGGTGAATAGTAACTTTTTACTTTTATTTACCACGGTTAAAAGTAAATAGGGTAATTAAGGGTAAGAATGATATTAATATTACCCTAACACATGTCCTAATTCTATTGGACAAGTGTATCTCGACTAAAAACAACCTTAAGTGAAAAATATTATCATTTAGGCCCACTTGGATTAGATTAGGACATTTATTATTATTTAATTCAAAGAAGAGTTAAAAGAGTTAAAATCAAAGTTTATTTACTAAAACATTTTTAATATAGGGTTATACATAAGATAAATTCGATTGTAAATATTCATTAGAAATCTAGAAGGATTTCCTACATAATGATATTTTATTTATAATTTTTAGACTTTAAATAAAATAATATATTTATGACACAACGATGATGCAGTAATTACCCTTTTAAGAAAATATTAACATAATTGATGTTATAAATGCTCAAATGAATGTAATTTGAGACTTTTTATGACTTACAATAATTTTCTAAGTTACTATGATATATTAGTGTTGATTTAATCAACTTGTTTCGAACATATAATTCTGTTATGACTTTCACAAAAATCATATATCAAATAGTGTCAAAATTGACACAAAATAGTTTTTAAATCAAATATTATATTATTAATTGTTATTTTATTCCTAAAAATATAAGGTTCGTCCAAATGACTTAGATAAGGATATATGTATTAATAATAAACAATTTGGGGTTCGTTTGGCATGTTATAGTAAGTATATTAACCATATAGTGAAAGAAAACAAAAAGACACGGTAAAAGTTAAATTATTTAACTTAGAGTTAAATCTAATTGATAAGGTTAAAATAATACCCTAAACTTGTCTAAATCTTATTGGTTGATAGGATTTCGACCCATCCCCACTTTAGCTTCGAAATAAGACCCTTTGGAACCATTAAAAACCGATTTTGACATTAATATAAAATAATATTTTGAGGTATTCCTAAGGTGCCCTTCTCCTCCCTTATAAAAGGACACCTCCTCCCCCTCCTCCTCACACCAAATTGAGCACTCAAGCTCGGCCAACCCCTGCCATTTTCTCCTCTCCACTTCCCTAGAATAATCCTAGAGGTCCTGGTCTTCTTCAAAGACCAATCTTAGTTCCCTAAGTGGAGGATTCAAAGAGGCGTTCCAAAGAAGAGGTAATATCCATTACCGATCTTTTCAATTTCATTCTTCTTCAACTTCTTCTTCTTTAGTTGTTTAATTATGAAGTAATAACATCAGTATCACTCATATACTGATATGTTATTATAAGTATGAAACAACCCTATTTCACCATCTATCCATCCTACGGAAAAAGAAATCACCGCGCGTGCGTACGTACGGAATACCGTCTCCACGCCGTGGTGTAGTCTATTTTCCACCACCACCTTACATGGATGGGTATAATGGTGTAAAGAATAACTATACATAGTTATTACAACATAATATTTATTCTGATATATTTTATAATCCACTCCAATTAAATTCAATAATTATGGAAATGATATCATCGCTCGTGTGTACGTACGGAATATCGTCTCCACGACGCGATGAGATTCATTCTCCATGTTAACAATTTAAGAATGATTATAAAGTATATATAAGAAATAATAATGAAATATATGACATTATAAAGCTACTGGATTTATTTATATATATATATGTATGTCATCTACTTACTTCTATTCAAGACAATAAGGAAAAGAAAACAGCGTTCATGCGTACGTACGGACTACCGTCTCCATGAACGGTGTTTTTCATTTCATTTATCTATCTATTATATATATATATATATATACTGAATATATATGATATATAAATCATATTTTATATTCTGGATGTATGTAAATCATGATATAAGTAATAATAATGTCAAGAACAACAAGTCAAAACACCTACGATAAATGAAACGATTTTACCCAAAAACGCTTCTTTCACATGGAGTTTACAAAAGAACGGGTAATATAATGTCATAAGTGAACCATATATGATATCATAACAATGAATATGATTCTGTAATAAGTCAATGACATTATTTAAACCATTATACAGGAGCTTCGGACACGTACAAAGCAAATCGGACCAAAGGTAAGGGAAATATCACAATCTCATTTTTATCTGAGATTGTTTATACTTTGACATTTACTGGGGTGTATTTTATCATCCACATCCATGTTTCATCAATATGTAATATTATTTCCATCCACCTACAATTTTTTTAAATCCATTTTTACCCTTCGGTGAGTTTTTAGTAATATATATGAAAGGAATCTTTTGTCGTACGAGGTACTTTTTGACTTTTCCGACAAAAGTACGAAGAACGTTTTTTTTAACTTATACGGCATGAATGGATTTTTAAAAAATTGTTTCCAAGAAGCTTCCTTTACAAGTTTTCAAGTTTATTTTTAATCAACTTCTTTTATTTTAAAGTTGTATGACATGTTATGAATGGAAAAATGTTTTTGAAGAAGAAAGGATATTTTCCTCAAGAATGGAGTTCAAGTGTTTTATCAAAATTATTTTCCATCTAAGATAATAAAGGGTTCTGTTTTTATCCCTATTATTAAATTTATTTGTTCATGTTGTGATGGAATTATGAATTCCTTTATCTTATATGAATTGATTTATGATGTCATGATGTTTCAAGAATCCCATTTTTGTTACATGTGTTATGCGATGATGTATGTTTTATGATTATGTGGAACACATAAGAAAGGATTCATTATAAGATGGGTGGGACCTATATCTCCCTCCAATGCATTGGGTAAAGATTTTATATCTCATGAGATAGACATGGCTGGAACGGAAGGTTATTTCGGTTCAGTGATACAGGACTGAAACGAGGAGTGAACTCGGTTCAGAAAGGGACTTTGTCCACTAAGATAGTCTTGGCAATGAGTCATGACTAACAAGAAATGATTTTCCATGATTATTTGTGCATGCCACAAAGTTTCATGTTTTAAGTTATGATTATTGTGATTACATTTCACTACCATGATTTATCCCATGTTATGAAATTATGCTCTCTTTTGCAGGTTATGATTTCAAAAATGTTATGTTCTTATGAATATGATGTGATTGATATTTCTTTTGTTTACCCTTACTGAGCATTTGAGCCCACCCTTTTTGTGTTTTCTTTTCCCCAGGATATAAAGAAAGGTTTTAGGTAAAAAAAAGAGAGAAAATCATTATGGGAGATGTTGAAGATCTTTCACCACGATTAGAAGATTATAGTCAGAGTTTCCAAAGACACTAAACTATTACGGTCCTTGTGTGTGTGTTTTTGTAATGTACTAAGTATTCCGCAAAAGTAATGTAAAGTCTATGTACGTCAAGATACGGGTCTCTACATTTTCTTTCACCAACGTCATCCCAACATGTTGGTGTACAACATCTCTTTCCATATAACGCTTCATATGGTTCCATCTGAATACTTGAATAGAGGCTATTGTTATAGGAAAATTCTACCAGAGGTAAATATTGATCCCACATACCCTGAAAGTCAAGTGAGAAAGATCTCAACATGTCTTCTAAGGTTTGAATAGTCCATTCTGATTGTCCGTCTATCTGAGGGTGGTAAGAAATACTCAAATAAAGTTCAGTATCCAGAGATTTCTGAATAATTTTGTAGAATCATGAATTAAAACGGGGATCACGATTAGAAACAATCGATAGGGGTACTCCATGAAGTCTCACAACTTCATTAATATATAGTCTTGCTAGACGTTCCAGGGGTAGATCTTCTCTTATAGCAAGAAAATGTGCTGACTTGGTAAGACGATCAATAATAACCCATATTGCATCATTCCTTCTAGGATTCTTTGGTAGCCCCATGACAAAATCCATCGTAATATTGTCCCATTTCCACTCCGATATGGGAAGAGGTTGCATAACTCCTCCAGGCTGTTGCCTTCCAGCTTTCACTTTTTGACAAACCATACATCTTGACACAAAATCAGCAATCTCCCTCTTCATATTGTCCCACCAAAAATGTTTCTTCAAATCTATATACATTTTGGTGCTCCCAGGGTGTATAGAGAAATTGGAACTATGAGAATCATCCAACAATTCCATTATTATATCAGGTATATCGGGAACACAAAGCCTCTTCCTGAATTTCAAAATTCCATTTTCATACAAAAAATCTCTCAATCTCCCATCATTCACAGCTTTAATTTTCTTTTGAAATTCTCCATCATTAGTCTGAGAACTCATAATCCTTTCTAGTAAAGATTTTTTTGAAACCATTTGAAAAAGCATTGATGATTCTCCTTCCCTAGTTATTCCCATGTCCATATTCACTAGATCCATGAAAATTGGATCCCTTTCAATTATCATATTGTTCTAAACTCCATGATCTTTTCTGCTCAAAGCATCTGCCACCTTGTTTTCCTTCCCCAGGTGGTAGTGTATCGTGAAATCATAATCCTTGAGTAGTTCAAGTCATCTACTTTGCCTCATGTTGAGTTCTTTTTGTGAGAAAATATACTTCAAGCTCTTGTGATCAGTATAAATCTCACATTTTTCACCATAGAGGTAGTGCCTCCATATCTTCAAAGAAAAGATCACAGCTGCTAACTCGATATCATGAGTAGGATAGTTTTTTTCATGAATTTTCAACTGTAGTGATGCATAGGCAATAACCCTATCATTCTGCATAAGGACACAACCAAGTCCTTTCTTCGATGCATCACTATAAATAACGAACCCATCATTTCCCGATGGTAGAGTCAATATAGGAGCATTGACTAATCTTCTCTTCAGTTCTTAGAAACATTCTTCACACTCTTTTGTCCAAAAAAAATTTACCCCTTTACGTGTGAGCTTCATTAATGGGTTAGCCAATCGGGCAAAATTCTGGACGAAACGTCGATAATAACCTGCTAAACCAATAAAACTACGTACCTCAGTTATATTGATAGGTGCTGGCCATTCTTGGATTGCCTTAGTCTTAGAAGGATCAACAGAGATTCCATCTTTAGAGACAATATGGCCAAGAAAATAAATCTCATGAAGCCAGAATTCACACTTACTAAACTTCCCATATAATTCATGTCTTCTCAGAGTCTTCAGGATAATGCGCAAGTGATTTTCATGATCTTAGTAGCTTTTAGAGTATACCAATATATCATCAATAAATACCACCACAAATTCATCGAGATACTCCTTGAAAACTCTATTCATCAGATCCATGAATACAGAGGGTGCATTAATCAATCCAAAAGGCATTACAGTAAACTCGTAATGCCCGTACCTGGTTCGAAATGCTGTCTTCGGAATGTCTTCCTTCTTCACACACAACTGATGGTATCCAGATCGAAGGACAATCTTTGGAAAGTATTGAGCTCCATGCAGTTGGTCAAATAAATAATCAATTTGAGGTAGGGGATACTTGTTCTTTATTGTTATAGCATTGATCTCCCTATAGTCGATACATAACCTCATAGATCCATCTTTCTTTTTAACAAAAAGAACAGGGGCTCCCCATGGAGAAACACTAGGGCGAATAAATACCTTATTACTCAATTCCTCTAGTTGTTTCTTTAGTTCAACAAATTCTACAGTGTCCATTCTATAATGGGTCTTTGATATAAGCCTTGATCTAGGAATTAAGTAAATGGAAAACTCAACTTCTCGTTTTGGAGGATGTCCAGGTAAATCTTCCGAAAATACATCTACAAATTCTTTCACAATAGGTACATCCTCTACTTGAACATTCCTTTCCTCACCCACAGTTATTTCATTCTCTTCCTCCCCAATAATTGAATTTAGTTGAGCTATTGGGGGTGGATCTAGATAAGAATTATGTGGTGACGATTCTTCTCTAAAGATAAGGTGTTCCTTATCATCATCATTAAAAATCGTAACCTCTTTCTTCTTACAATAAATATTCGCATCATAGTCGGAAAGCTAGTCCATACCGATGATTATATCGAACTCAATCATAGGTATGACGTTGAGATCAGCAGATAAAGAACATTTATGTTCTCTAATGGGGACTGATTCACAAAACTTTGTTGCAATGATACTTCCCTTAGGAGTTTTAATTGACAACTCCCTTGTTAAATAAAATTGGAAATATCTTATTTTCTTATCAAACTGGGAAGATACGAAACTATGTGATGATCCAGAATCAAATAAAGCATTTGCTAAACATGAGAAAACCATTAAATTACCTGCCACCACGTCTTTCGGAGCCTCTACCTCAGCAGTAGTGATAGTATAAGCTTGGCCTTGATCCCTTGGCCTTTTCTAAGGTAAGTTCTCCTAACTCTTAGGACATTCATTTGCATAATGCCCCATCTCCCTGCAATTGTAGCATTGAACGTTGGTGGCTTCCTTCTTCCCCTTGCAATCACGAGCTTGGTAGCCTTTTTCACCACACTTGTAACAGACTCTCGTTCCCTTCAAGCAAGTACTGCGGTGTTTCTTCCCACATTTGCCAAAGGATGGATATTCAACCTTCCCCTTCTTCCCCTTATTTCCATTCCCAGATTGATTAGCATGTCTCTTCTTCTCTTTTTTTGCTTTAAAGTCATAAGACTTAGAGAATTCCTTTTCGGTCTTGATAGCACATGAGACAATCTCTTCATATGACGAGAAGGATTGTGAGACTAATGCTCGACGGAGAAATGGTTTTAACCCATCAAAGAAACGATCAATCTTACTTCTTGGGTTATGTATATAATCTCCAGCATACCTTGCAAACCATGTAAAGTTAGCCTCATACTTTGTGACATTCTCATCCTCCTTCTGTCTCAGACTCAAGAAATTGCCTTTCCATATCTGCTTGATGGTCGCGAGGAAAGTATTTTTCTAAAAACAGATCTTTGAACTCCCTCTATTCCATATTTGATACTTCATCATCTTCATTCGTGTTTTGAATCAATGACCACCATTGATCAGTATCTCCAGTGAGTCGGTAAACTGCCATGATAACTTTTTCCCTTTCACTACTCCCCAAAGCCTGAAATATTTTCTCTAGGGAATTTATCCATTTCTCAGATACTAAGGGATTTATACTCCAATTGAACGTTGTTTTTTGTTACCTCATGAATCAATCTAACATTCATCCTCCACACTGTGGATCAGGGTGCTCCATACGGGTAAGGTTATTATTCATAACCTGAGTAAGTTGTCCCAGTATGGTGATTAGCTGATCGGCACCAGTTGCATCACCAGCTCCACTATAATTATCTTGAGCAGGAGGGAAATCCCTACTTGGAGTGTGTGCATTGATACAGTTTCCATTTCTTCTATTAGGTTCCATTTCTAAACAATGGCATAAACTAGATCAGTTTATGAATCAAAATACATAATCCCATATTTATAAAATACTTAACATAAATTGAACTATTTATGGATATAATCCACAATCATAAGAATGTTTTTCTTTGAAGAAGTATATACTCATAAACCCTTCATAATTATTTGTAAATAAAATGAGAGTTATCCTGAGCATATCCCCCGGGAGTGTCGTAACCAAGAGTGCAGCAATGCCCATTGTCGTGCACCAGTTCCCGTTCGAGTGTAGCTCAAAGCGGTGTTTTCGGGTTTTACCCTGAGGTACATCGGTGCCAGAGCCGCCTCTACCTGCTCATATCTAGACAGAGATGTATTTCTCGGAAAACTCACAAAATCTCTACAATACCAAAATTCTAGGAAGTTCTTCTATACGAATCCTCAAAGTCTATCTTAGGGTTATGTTCTCTAATGAGAGTTTATCTAAATCTAGCTTCCAAGGTTTGTACTAAACTTCCTCTAATACCAACTGTAACACCCCGACCCTAGTTACCTAGAGTCGGTGCATTATTACATAACACTGGCATGATCACAAGAAATATAAAATATCAAAAGACCGATTGGTTTAGTAGCCTTGGAAACACTAGATATATTCATAAGTCTTACATTACATCATAAAAATGAAAACTCAACAACATATTTTCGTCATATTCCACACTCATATCCCCACATACTATCCCTGAAGGTCATTCATGATTTACTTCTTCATAACCTAGGAAAAATAAAACATAGAAAAGGGGTGAGATCAAATGCCCAGTAAGGATAACGATATAGCGAAAACTTTCATAAATAAGAATAAACATTTAAGGCAATGTATAACTAAAACAAAATCCTTTTAAACATGAACATAAACATAGTATGACAAAAGTAAAATGAAATAATTTCATTTACTTATTCACATGGATATTCTACTAATCGAATAATCACATTCAATATAAATAACCACTTTAATAATGATGGAATGCATAATGCCAGACTATCATAACCACATATCCAAGGCCTCGTGCCAAGACTACAAATAAGATTTTGCCAAGGCCTTGTGCTAAGACACTAGTTTGTCTCATGATAACTACCAATGCATTGAGGAGCTATAGCGGGCTTCACCCATCACATATTAAGTCCAATGCATTCCCATATAAAAAGGTTTAAACATAACATAAACTTTCGTATTAAAACTAGCATACGAAATGTCAATACTTTCACCATAAAATATGAATGGTATAAAAATAGCACATCCACAGTCAAACATATCACAAAACCTTCAATACAATATAGAAGTTTTGTATCATAATAAATCAACTTCAAATAAGCGTAAAATCCATCAAAGGATCTTGACATAGATGAAATCAAAACTCTTTTTAGAGAAATATAACTTTCTATTTTTGAAATCATTTAAGAGTCATATATTTATAAAATAAAACATTTTTCTTTGAAAATATTCTTATAAGCTTGTAAGGGAAGCTTCGACGATTTTATAACTGCGAAAAATAACCGCACTCGCCGTATAAGTTAAAAAAACATTCTTACCTTAATTCTGTCGAAAAGGTTAAAAACACCTTGTTTGGAAAATTATAGAAATATTCCTTTATAAAACTCTTATAAAAAGTCAAACAAGGGTATAAATGACTTTAACCCATATTCTTTTAAATAGTAAAAATGGTTTGAAATACATTTTTTAAAAACATGGATAGGTTGTACATTATTCATATACATAATGATATCAAGTCCTTAAAAATTATTTTTAAATCATCAAATGATAATTATACTTGAATGGATACGATGGAGAATGAATCTCATCGCGTTCGTGGAGATGGTAGTCCGTACGTATGCACGAGCGAAAATATCATTCTTTTGATATTAAAATAATATATAAATGGATGTTATATCTTATATAAAGAATCATAAACAAGTTATATTTATTATTTACATGAGTTACACATCATTATTATACCCATCCAAATAATAATTTATCGAATAACAATTACACCGCGACGTAGAGATGGTAAGCCGTACGTACGCACGTATGGTGACATGTTATTAAAAGGATGGATAGAATACTGAATATGGTTTTACCATATTTATAATAACATCACATTATATATATGATACTGGAGTTATTATTTTAGAATGGTAATAAAAAAGGAATAAGAAGGGGAAGAAGAAAGGAACTTGGAAAAGGGTGGTGAAATCATTACCTCTTATTCGGGTTCTTCATTTTGATTTGATCAAAAGGGCTCATTAGGATGGCTTTCTGATCATACTAAGGCCTCTAGGTTGTATTGAGGGATTTTGAGAGAGTATTTGGGCAGATTTTGGCCGAACCAAAAGGCTTTGAAGGTGTTAAGAAAAGATAAGGAGAAGTGCCCTTTTATAAGAGGGGTGAGGGGCACCTTTGGAAAAGCTAGAAATATTAATTTATAATAAATTAATATTCGTTTTATAATGGATCCAAATTTTATTATTTAAATGTTAATGTGGGTATAGGTTGAAAACCATTCAACCAATAGTATTTATTCTTGTTTGGGTTACTATATTAACCTTATCTTTAAGTATTAACTCTTAGTTGATTAGTTTGACATTTACCAGGTCACTTTGTATTTTTATATTATATAGTTTATAAACATACTATATACATCCAAGAGACCCCCAAGTGGTCCATTAATGATAAAACTATCATTATATAATTATCTTGGAAGAACCTTAGATTTTTAGGAATTTAATATCAATTAATAATATAATATTTGTTTTAAAAACTCATTTATGTCAATTTTGACACTATTCAATAGTTGATTTTTGTAAAACTCAAAACAGAATGATTACTTCTAAAAGAGTTAATTAAATCAATCCTAATATGTCATATTATCGTATAAAATTATTTTAATTCATTAAAAGTCTCAAATTATATTTATTTTTGTTTTTATAATATCAATTATTTTAAATTTTCACTATTACGGTAATTACTGTATCAACATTGTGTCGTAAATAAATTAAATTATGTAATCTCTAAAAATTATAAATAAAATATAATTATGTAGGAAATCTTTTTATATTTCTAATGAATATTTATAGTCGAAAATACATCATATATAACTCTATGTAAAAAAAAATTTCTAAACGATATATGCTTGTGTCATTTTTGTACTTATTTTAACTTAATTAAAATAAAGTGTCCCTATCACCTACAAGTGGCTCCATGGGGTCCCAAAATCGACCCAAAGATGCCTATGGTTGAACATGTATCAACCAATAAGGCTAAGACACGTTTTAGGGTAATTTAGTATTATTATAATATTATTTTTTAACCATTATTTACCGGATTTACCCTTTTACCATGGTAAATAAAATATTTACCGCAGTAATTAATCAAAATGTCTAAAAATAAAAGTTACCTATTTACACAATATGAAAATCCTGATTCCAAGTATGGAATCCATTTTTCCATATTCAAAACACATAAGTGTCAGAAATTAATTTAAAATTAATTCCCGTTGTTAAAACAAAAAGCGTGTTTTTAAGAGATAATAACTATCAAAAGATTGACAGTTGTTTATGTCCGGTTTAGTTGTAAAATTATGTCCAATGACCAACATTTTATTAAATGGTCAAAATATATTATAAATATACTTTAAAACCACTCAAATTCAAAATTTATCACTATTAATTATTTTGATTAAAAAAGTTGTTTTTAATTAAAATTTACTAATTTTCACTATTCATCAAAGTATAAGTGTTATCCGAAAAGTTCCAAAATTTCACCCCTAGGCTAAATTCGGTATTCCAAATCCAAAAATGAATTCCATTTTGAAATATAAAATATATATAATTTCAAAAAGTAGTTATTACTATTCACAAAGGCTAGTTTGATTGGTTATGGTGTGTTAGAACTCGGCGTTGCGTACAACACACGCTATCACATTATTCAAAGAGAAGTGTACCGTAGAAGCTTGGGGTGTAACAAATTTATGCATGAATAACCTCCTAAAATAGATGGTTAGTCTGAGAGTATCATTAAAAACAAGCAAGATATGATGGGAGATTTATATATATATATATATATAATTCAAAAGTGTTTCAAATCATCTCCATTCTTGCGATAAGTTTTCTTATAACAATAGAAATAACATGACTATATAGATGGATCCATATGAATCCCTCCATGATATATTGTATAAAACTCCAATGTGTAGTGATAAAATTTGACAATTAAATCTATTTAGAACTAATATTGTTTTGTAAATAGTGGAGAATGTTATATCTGTTTAGTAGAACATCATTATAACTCTTATTAAGCATAAATTTTTTGTTGACAACAATGGCTGAGGCATATAGTTCTATGATGGTGATAATGTATTTATAAGTATTTATCCTTGAAAAAAGGCCATTATATTTAGAAATATGATAAATTTAATCCCTATAAATTTATCTCACTTTCATATTATTGATCATATGAGGATAATATAATATTTCTTGACACATCCACAAAAACACTCTCAAATTCATGAATTGTACCTTGTATCTATCATGATGATTTTTAGACATGATCCTTCACATGTACAAAAATCCGACTTTATACAATTGGTTCATGATATCTTATATGAGGAACTACCTAGGAAAGTTCTAAATTTAAGAGAGATAGTTCTATGGAACAATACCACTAATGCAATAAATGTCTTATGGAAAAACTGTAAATTTTATAAAGCTACCCAGGAACCCAAAGATGTGATTAAGAATTAGAATCCTCATTTTTTGTATTTTGGTATCATTATTTGGAGGGGTAAATAATTATAAGGGGTAGAATATGACACCACAATATTTTATGAATTTTTTTCCATCAATATAATTTATGATTTTGATCGCTTACTTTACACACAACATTGATATTATACAAACCCTAATATACTATTGAAATAATATTTTTAAATGTTAGTATTACCTCTTGCTTATTGGATTCCTATTTACTAATATCACTAAATAAATTATTTAAATTATGTATAATTTTTTCATTTTGTGTAAAAGTAATAATCCATTCCATGTAAATTATAACACTATCATAAACAATAAAAATAATATAATTTATTTTAAAAGATCAATTTTTTAATGAATTATATTTTTCTATATATTATATATCTTGATCACTAATATAAAGATATATTGATGAAATATATTTTTATTTAATGTAAATAAATTAATAGTCATTCAATAATTGGTTATCAATTAGTTATAAATAAATATAAAATAATTTTAATGTAAATAGATGTTTTTTTCGAAAATATAGAATTATTGTGTGCAATGTATTTTATCATAATAAAATTGAATTAATAATTATTTATGAATACTTTTTAGTTTAATTTTAAGACAAAATATTAAATTAAATATATTAAAATTTTTATATATTTCTTACTTGTAATGTAATAATAATAAATTCAATTTTGTGATTAAATTGGATTTTTCAAAAAATGGGTCAAATTGCATTTCTTGCATTATATTAAAATCAAATTATTAAATTTATATTAGTTTTAAATTATAAAATGGATTCCATATTTCAAATAATATTATTTTTTAAATAGTTAAATTTTATTTTTTTCAATATGAATAATATTCATAGAAAAAATTCATTACATCAATAATAGTTAAACTTTATTATTATGGGGTTCAGATTTAGAGATAAGGGTTAAATAAACCAAAAAATAAATAAATCAATTTTTTTATTTCTGATATATCTCATCTAATATTCTAAATTGGGCTAATTTGGAGCCACAATACATTGAGAGGGACTTTATTATATTTTAATCTTCCTAATAATTACAAGTGTACCACTCCCCACACTTATATAAGGTATTCATATCTTCATTATTCTTAACACACCTTAGAACATTTTCTCTACCAATATCTTCAATAATTATCCCAAAAAAATCTTATACATGAATTGATGTGATAGGATCCCCAAAATATCTATCCTATAAGCCTTATGGTTATTTTCAAAGAATGATGTGTGAAGAAGAGATATATGTTCTTACTAAGTATTTTAATGATTATTTTATCTTAAAACTCCTAAAAATGTTCAATAATGATCTTAAAATAATTAGTAATAATTTATATACATAAAAATGTTATAATAATTTTATATTCTATTATTATCTACTTCCCTTATATTATAAAATGTTGACATTTTATATACATACATGTGGACTACCATCTTCCCAACACAAAATTATTCATTTTTAATTTCTAATTCACATGGGTGATAATAATGATAAATTTAATAAAAATACATTATATATATATATGATATAATTATGATTTCCCAAAAGTTAATTATTGTGTGCATTTTTTTCTATTCATCGAAAAGTGAAAACATCGGTTGTGTGTATAAAAAAATCATCATCCCCATGATATGATGTATTTAATTTTCATGACCATTTTATATGAAATGATATAAAAGTGAATATAATTAATAAATATGATAATTATGAAATAATTAATACTTCTACATGATTATACATGACCATTGTTCAAGGACTAGAATCTTGAAACAAAATCATGCATGGTAAATAGACCAAAGTTCACTAAAATAATAATTTAAATGAAAATTTGTTATTGAAATGTCAATTTCAAGTTTCTAGGGAATGCAATATATTAATATTTATATTAATATATTTCTATAGTAGGTTTATAATAAATATATAATTAGTATATAGGATTTTTTGACACATTTAATGTAATATGGGACCATAGGTAGGAGTTCTTCTTCTCAAAATTGTTTCATTGAGACATGATTCATATAATGCACATATTTGAGTTTATATTGTGTATGTATAGAACCTATGACAAATTATATCATGAATATATTTATATTTATTTTATTTTATTTTTTATTTCATTTTATTTATTTTATTAAGATTATGATGCAAAAGTTACCCAAGCTATAAGGGTGTCTCATCCCACTTTTATTTTTGTGCAATATATATCATATTAACATATTATTTCTTTTTTGTGGTGTATATACATCACAATAATTTATTTTATATTTATATTAATTAATATTATGTGGTTTTAAAATTCATTTAATATTCTCTCTTTAATGAGGTTTTAATTTATATATTACTAATATTGTAAAGGTCGATGTTATAGTCCAATTTTTTTCAGGATTGTTTGATAAATTCCAATTGAAGGAAACTATAAGATTCTAACACATCAAGACAAATTTATTTTATTTTCTTATTAATTTTCATATAATTTTAATGCAATACTAACTATTTTCTTCTTCGGTGCATAAAATGAACCAAAAAATGATTTAAAGGACAACTTCCCTATTTTACACTATGATCGATGAAATTTTCTTCTGTGTCCTTTTTCATCAAATTATTTTGGGGGAATTTTTTTAAAATTACTATATATTTTATAAAATAAATTTTTACCCCCTTTTAAATTATATAAAAATTATTAAATTAATTTTTTTAATTTTTTTACATAACTCACATTTGATTTTTTTTTGCAAAAGTGTAACATCCCAGATCCAGGTACCACTCCACGGGTGCCCCGAACCAAGTTCGCCACGTGACCTCAAGCGCATTTCCCCAAACACCAGAGGCTACTGACTAGAAGCGAGGGCCCATGTCTGATAGTAGGGAAACTATTCCCTCATTTGTCAAAGTGAAATGCAGTGGAATAATATATAAAGCATACAGCAATAGCGAAAGCAGTAAACCATACACAACTGAAATAAACAACTGTAGTAGATATAACCAACTAGATATATGGATATGATGCAATATGTCTCCAATTCTAAGAAAATAGCAAGAACATGTTACATAGCAGTACAATACAATACAGAGTACAAGTACAGAAAAGCAAAACAGAACAGCCAGCGATATCGCAAGCCTAAGCCTGGTCCCATGCTCCCCTACACCTCAACAGCAATCAAGTACCTATAGAAGGACCCTTTCCCTTATCTACACCTGTAGAAATGTAATCTGTTTGGGCCAAAAAGCATGAACCAAATAGGGTGTGAGAAATATACCTCAGTAGGCACCCACTAAAGGCTCGTTCTCAACTGTGTGTAAACATGAAACAACAGTGTGAAAAAGTAAATGTAATAAACTAAGAAATACTAAAAAGTAAATAAATTTACTAGTTATATTGCCATTTTATTATTCATTTAATCATTCAATATAAGGAAATCACGACAGTGAATTTTCTATGTAAACAGTTAGTGTCCTCAGACATGCAAACCCTTACCCTTAGGTAATCAGAATCTTGCCCTCAGGCATACGAAGTGTCGCCCTTAGGCACAGAGTCGATTTCCCTCAGGCTCGGAAGAAGTTACCCTCAAGCTAAGATAACAACTACCCTCGGGCTAAGTAAAACAACACCCTCAGGCAGAAGTAATCGAGACATTCCCATAATATAAAGAAAAATTCACATTTAATTCCTCTCAAGGAAAAAGAAATTCATAATATAGACATGGCATGCCCTCGGGTATCCTGTCTAAACAACTAAACAGAGGAACACACCCCCAGGATGGTCCTGGATCCAAGCACTGATCCCAAAAAATAGTTTTACAACTTTATTTAATCACCTATACAATTATAGTTATTTAATATAGCCACAACCTCATCAACACGACACCCTATATATGGTTTCGTAGCTCAAAAACACACAAAACGCATAACAGTTGGAAATAAACACCAAGCCACCTACCTTAAATGCCAACGAATGATATACGTGAATGTGGATTCTAGAAACGCCCAAAGACGTCATAGATATGAGGTAAATGAATTCTCTCTTAAATGAAAATAACTTCCATTTGAGGAAGAATTTTCAAGATACACACTAGGAGGAGGAAGCTATTACCCGTGTGGTTCCAACGAGATCGACAGAGGTGGAATCAGATTCCTGACGTTCACTCGGCAGATCCTTGAAGCTCCGGCCTTCCTCTCCCAATCTCTCTTCCCATTCTAAGCCTTCCTTGTGAACAGGGGAGGCTACTTCCCATTTTAAATGAAAAAACAAAAGTACATGACGTGTACTTTCGAGTACACAGCGTGTACTTCCCTTTTTTAAACTGTTCCTCTAGCGGCTTCCCGCCAGTGTGGCACTGTTCATCTGCCGACATGACTACACGGCATGTCTCCTTGAGTACACAGTATGTTCAGTCACACAGCTGGCCACCACCTTACTATTCACCCACCGACTCACTACACGTCGTGTAAGGGACCACTACACGGCGTGTAGTCGGTCTTTACACCCTTCGTCACTGACATGGCCACACGACCCGTGTACTCATCCCACACGGCCAAAAATACATGGCGTGTGGAAAAGTACACGGCGTGTACTTCCAAAATTTTGGTATTTTTCTCATTTTCCATATTTTCTCAAAAACACATAAGGAAAAGAGAAAATAAAAAACCCTTACCTCAAAAACAAGAACCGGGTTCTTATAAAAAGATTGAAAAAATGTCCTCTTTTAATGTATACAAAATGAATGAAATATCCCTCCATCATGATAATTAATTATATTGAATATTATTTTATTTGTATAATTATTCCATTTCAACATCCTTTGTTGTATTCATGAATGTGGATTTTATTTTATGATTCCATTTAATTTCTTCTTCTTTATGGTTTATGATGATGATGTTTTAAAGATAATATTTGGGTTCACTTTACATTCAACCATTTTAATTATGTAATGATGAAATATTTATTATATATATTTCATTTCCATAGGTTAGTATAAAATTACTTGTTTAATGTTTTATTATCATGTGTAAATAATGTGTATGGATTATCAATTTGAGATTATTGGTTCTGTTAGAGAACTTCAATGCATTGGTGAGTGATTAATATCTCAAGAGATAAATATGTCACCATTGAAACTATTTCATTTCACTAAATTATGTAAGGAATAATTCAGATTAATAAACATTCAAAATTGTATGTGTGGACTAGGTTTCATATTATTAACTTTATCTGGGGACCCAATTTCATGTCCTTAACATATTTATAGTCCATGTTAGTGTTTACATATTTTTCACAATGATGTTATTTCCTAAAATTATTATTATAAAACATTAAAATGAAAAATTACCATATTTTACAATATAACTCCTGATTTTGTTTCTATAATCTCATAAAAATGGAATATATTAGGCTACAATAATTATAACATGACTCATTATTTATGTTCATGACTAATTGGGTGTGTTTTCTATAAGTTATTATCATGTTCGAAAACCATTGTGATTATATTATGCACACATAACATCATTGACTAATATCTCCCATGTTTTCCCATACAAAACATCTAAGGATGCTCTTTATTTTATTTCCACTTTCCTTATGTATTAAAGATGAAAATTGTGTATTGCAAGACTAGAAGATAATATATATGGAAAATATTGTGGGATATGTTGATGATATTTCATGAAAATAATATTTTTATTTATCATGTCTCCAAATACACTAAAGCATTACGATCCATTGAAATGTATTATTGTGAGATATTTTCAATATTAATATAAAAATATTTAATATTTTTATATTATATTCTTGGATCACTATAATAACTCATCTCTTAGAACATAAAAAAGAGAAACAGAGGATAAAGAGAGATAATATTATAACTACATTGTACAAGTGTAACCTTGATAATTAGTACCTAACTTTTGTACAATCCAACAAAATACTAAATTAAATTTAAAAGTTTGTGATGTTGGGTTTCCATAAGGACATAATATTATCTATTAATCTCATATTATAATAGTTAACAAGAATATTCAATATATTCATTAATAATTCTCGAATGAATTCTATGGAGTCTGATTTATGGAATATCTTGTTTTTGCTTCATTAAGTTGAGAGGGATTAGTGTTAACATGGTTCATATCTACTTATTGTGAATTAATTAATAGATAAGGCTCATTATCCTTTCAAAAGATCAAAATCAATTGATTATTTATAACATCCATTATTTAATAAAAGGAAAACGTAAGATTAAACATCATATATATTCATAATTTCATTTAATATTTCTATATTTCTACATGGGTATTAAATAAAATATTCAATTCACATATTTTTATTCATATACAGAATACAATTATGCTTAAAATCATTAATAATAGAATGACAAATTTTCTATATAGTTGATGTAGGGTGATTCCCAATTTAGTTAAAAGAAGGGAAAATTCATATTTAATAATTGACTGGTCCTTATTAAGATATTGTTTTTAATTTAATTTTCCCAAAAAAATCATCCCATTGTATAATAATAAAAAAAATTAGCATGATAAATAGGAAATATTCTATGTATATTCTAGAGGAAAATTCATATAATCGGTATGATTCCTTTTGTGATTTTATGTATTTAAAATTTATATAACTAATAAACCTAGTAAAATATATAATTTATTTGTAAAAAGATAGTATGAGAATATCATAACCAAGAGTTCATTGATATTTTATAAATTTAGTGGATTAATACCTAAAATCAAATTACCTTTTACACATTAGAGTTTAGAAGATAGTAAAAGGAGGTTTGTTGATGAGTGATAAATTTATTTCATTTCCTCAAAAAATTACTTTCAAGACATTATTAGAAACATATACGTGACACTAAACCATATTAAAACTTTATTGATTAATTTATATCCTATAAGTTACAATATTATTGTTATCTATTATGAAACGTCATCCTGTTTTTTGTTGATAGTTTTTTGGTAAAGTTATTTTTAGTAAGAATCTTTTATCTAGAAAATCACTATGTGAAACTCAATTATTTATCCTAAAATATCTATAATGTATTAATATTGATTATATATAAAGGTATTAGTGAATTCAATTATTACATTTATATAATAGGGAAACACTTATCTTTTGATATGGTTGGATAGATCTTGAAAATAATGATATTAAGTCTCCAGATGTGCATGATATCCATAGTAAAACTACAATCCACAAGATTCAATGGTAGGAGTTCACACATTGAAACATATTTTAGAATAAATTTAAATTTAAATAGTTGGGATTATTTTTACAATATTATATTTTATTTTATTCATTAAGAATAAGAAATCCTATAATTAATTAGTAAATTGAAAGGTATTATTATTGTAAAATTGTATGAATTCCAAAAAAATCCAGTTAGCAAAATTTTATTCTATATTTTGGTGATTTATCTAGTTGATATAAATTTATTGGTGGTTATTCAAGAAGAAACCATACATGGATAGTAAATTTGGTATTGATAAGGCATGATTGGTTACTTATGGTTTCAACTTATGGTTAGGCATAGTGTATGAAAAAACCTTGCACCATTCATTATGCTAAAATCCAGTAAAATTATATTATTAATAAGAAAATTCCATGATCATTAAATTTTGAAATTAGTGTTAAATAAAACAATCTGTAATGGTAATCATGTAATGGATATATATATATATATATATATATATATATATATATGACACACCCAAAAGGGTTGGTGATATCAAAAGATCCCAATAAGGTATGAAATTTGTTGAAATCCATTTATAAAATTAGAAAGGATTCATAATAAAGGAATATTTGTTTTTATAAATTCATAAGATATATTTGTTCAATTAAGAATAAAATTCAACCATTTTTTATAAGTTGTTAGTGGATTATTGTAGTTTTATATTTTAAATCATCTTTTAAAATATTGAAAGAAATTTTTTATCCGTACAGTTAGTTAAATATAAGATAAAAGATGTTATATAAATATTAGTTAAATTAGTTGGTCCTATTTTTAGGGAAAAAATATAGTGATTTTTTTTTTCAAAAATTAGTATAGATTATATACATTATATAGTCATTGAAATAATACATGATCAAAAAATTAATGAGTTAATTGTTACCTATGCCAAATGGTGTAAAGTATCTACACGATGATGTGTTGATACAAATGAGGATATTATTATGATGAATAGAGTTGAAAATTCACAAGTGTTTGAAATTATCATATATTCAATTATATATTTTGAGGATTAATATTTCTCATGAATAACATTGAGTATAAAAATGTCAAACAAAATCAGGAAAACTGCATTTAGAAGAAGTTATTAAATGGCTTTAAGGCCTTTATTGTTTATTTATTTTGATAACCCCCCATTTAAGGGTTGAAGGGGAACCCTGAAATTACATTTCCCATCCGCATGGATAAATTATAGGACCTATAGGTCTTTTGTAAATCATACAGACTATGACTATTAAAACTTCCCCTCCCTATCATTTGCATCGTGATCAGCTCTCCACCTTTGCATGGTTGTTCGTCTAGGTGCCATGTGACAAGAAGAATAGGTGCGTACCTATTGTTATTACATACCCTCTCATTATCCCAAATCCATTAGCCATACTCAGGTTAATGAGCCCTACTTTTTAATCCTCTTATAGAGTATATTTCTTATAGAATATGCCTGGGCATCTGCACATTTTTTGGATCGAAGGCCTAGTTGTTTCCTGAAGGCCTCGTGGTGGTCTAAAAGCCTTTAAGGTTGCCCAAAAGCAATAATTACTTAAATTCATGGGTGGTTCGAAGGCCTTAAGGACTCGAATCCCAAACCGGTTGCCCAAGGTGAATAGTTATGGCTGCTACAGTACCAAACAGTACCTGCTACAATAACTAGTACATTGACCAAAATAATGCCTCTGCCTGATTTCAGACTTGGGTCTTATGGATGCACATAGAGATACCCCACAAATTGGGATGAGGCTTATGTTCCATTAGGAAGAAGTTTTAACTAACATAAACACTTTATAAAATAAATTTTTATTTTAAAAATATAATTAGAGATTTTAAAATAGTAGAATTTTTTGGGATAAAAAAAATATTTGTCCAATATATAAGTATTATCTATTATCGTAGTTATTATATTGTAATAAGAAATATTTACATATTATATCCATTTATTTTTGTATCTATATAGATCAATTATGGTTCATATTTGGTTGAAGCTTACGATGCGGTTTCAAAAAAAATTATAGTTTATTTTGGAATTATACAAAGAAAGAGAAGTGTTATCATAATTTATAATTTAAAAAACATAAGACTATAAATTTAGAAAATATGACATTTTTATGGTTGATGAATAAATAAATAAATACTCAATGATATAACTTATTTATGGGGTTTTAATAGATTTTAGTTATATAAATAAATATTTCAATAGAAAAATGTGGTTGGCCCAACACCGATATATATACCTCAGTAGAAGAATTTTTGACATGTGCATTATAATATATTGTTAGTTAGCAGTATTCTCTATTAAGTGTTTGATTCTTTTTTAATTGAGTCTCTCAAACCAACTATAATTAATCAACCACTTACAATAATATCAATAAATATATTATTATTTGCTGATTGTTCTTTTTTGTGAGTCATAATTCCTTCAGAGTATTTTTTCTTCAAAATTTTATAACAGCTCCATTATAGAAGATAACATAGAGATTCTATGAAAATATTCTTAAAGATATATCTTATGGCCTAGATAAAATATTTTTAAAAGGAAAAATATGATTTTTTTGAATATCAAGTATGAAAGTCTTATAATACATTAATACATATTCTCATTATGTTTTCAGCTGTTAATCTTCAAGAGAGGAGGTCACAAGGACTGAACCACCAATAATAACTCCATGTGTTATATGTGTCATTGGATATTCATATATTTGGACAGGTTTATTGGTCCTTAAAATTAAATTATTATTAATGTATATAAAAAATAAAAAACTTTATAGTATGGAGGAAAACTTGGACGATATATGCTCATAGAATGGTAGAATATGTTGTGTTATTGAAAAGAGATATGATATTAATTGATTAATCCAACAAACCTTCCATCCCATATGATTTAATTAATGAATATATCTCAAGAACATTTATTGAAATTAGAATACATAATTAAATCCATGGTTTTGGATGATCATCAATGAGTATATTTTATGTTTTTAATGAATAATAAATCAAGAAAATTGGGTAGTGACACAAGTATACATCATTATTGATGATATATTAATACAAAAATATTATATTGAACACCTGTGATAGTAGAAATTTTACTCTTTGAAACATTAAGTTCATTATCATATATACCTTAATGTGTTTCTAGATGCTGATCTGGGACTTCAGGTAAGTTCACATAATGCCACTAAGAAAGTGTCATAGTGGGTGACACAATGTGTTTCAAGGATCTAAATAAATTATGTTGAATGTAATAATAAAATTAATCATTATTCACATTAATATAAATAATAATTATTTAACTATCTCTTATCGTATAAATTCAACCACTAGATTTTTTTAGTTATTTATATGTGAATTGAATTTTTTTCTCTTTCTTATTATTTACAGCGCATTAAATAAACACATATTCAATCACACTTTAATGAATATTACGATATAAATATTTATTAGCTATATATATTTTAAAATAAATATTTATTCATGAATTAAGTGAATATAAAAAATTTTAAGAAAATAATTATTAATGAAATTAATGAATATATTATTTATTTTCTTATTTAATTAATAGTATTTATTTATCTATTTATTTAAATTATTTTTTTATTATTCATGATTGGATAAATTCTAAGTGGGATTGATGGGTTGTGTTATGATCTATGAAACATTTAATATTTTATCTAATATAATTTGGAGATTTTTTTTGATATATTTAAATAATAACATTTAAATATTATTGTACTAAATGAAATAATAATAATGAGATTATTATTGACTAAAATTTTAATTTTAATTTTACTTTCAAACCCCATTTTAAAGGTGAGTGGTAACCAAAAATAGGGAACCAAAAATAGATAATTCCCATACAAAATTAAAAATTCAAAGGAATCACTGCACTTGAGGAATACCATTGAGTGATATATTATACAAAGGGCCTTAAAGAAATTTTCATAATATTAATAATATATTTATATTCAAACATATAGAATTTTAGACCATATTGAGTGGGTGTGAATAGTGAAGAGAATATAGAATTCTGTAAATCCCAAGAGATAAAATCATCTTGTCTCATATCAAAAATAAGAGAGTATTGTTAATTATTTTCTGTCATCAATTGTGAGGAATTTGTAGTACTAGTTTCAATTTCATTAGAAAAACGAATACAAAGATCATTATTTAGTAAATATTTTTTTATTTTTTTATTCTAGTTGAGGAATCATCATTTGGATTCTCACAAGCAATTAAAATGTGAAAACGTAAACATCCATATTTAATCAAATGGAATACTATGTTTTAGGGTTATTTAAATAAAAATAAATTAACTATGAATGATCCTGGAAAGAATATTTTGATGTTTCCTTCATCATGTTCTTTATTTTTTATCCATTGAAAATGTTGGGAAAAAAGTATTACGCACCACCTAGATGCTTCGGTTGTTCCCTATAACCTTCATTGACTATGAGGTTATGTGATGTTAAAATCTATATTAGAGATCAGAGGTTTTGATTATTCATGGATCCCATTTTTCAACTATTTTATATAACCTATTGGCTTTATATAATATTGATATTTAGAGAATCATAATAAATAGATCCTTTATTCACTTAGTTACTCAACTAAGGAGTTATATCAGTACTTGTACATTGAGGAAATTCTAGAAATAGAACTCTACAATAATGTTAGATCAAGATTCTAAATTTGTATCATTACTTGATAATAGAGTTGTATCAATTCTGATGTATGGATCCCCTACTAATTATGTTAGATAGATGTGAAATATAGGCTAGATTCATTAAGATGCATAGTTATTGGTTTCCTTTATGAGGATAATTCCTATTGTTAAATACATGTATTTTATTTTTTTCAAATAACAGGAGAAACCCATTGATTATAACTGATTTTCCGAGATGATTATATATATATATAGAAGAAGATATTAGTAAAATTCTATAATTAAATTACTAAATTTTTGTAAAAATAAGTATATGAAGATATTATGGACTCGCCAATATAAACAAATACCGATTTAATAGAAAATAGTATATTAGGTTACAGTCATGTAATTCATTCTTTATATCATAATTCACCATGGTTTGAATTCTATGTCATTACACTTTTATAATAGAACTAATTTTAGACATGTTCTTTATGTATCAAAATACAGAATGTACGTCATGCCAATATCTCATTATTTAAATGTTGGAATTGATAAAAGAATCATATTTATTGATAATAGTTTTTCCCAATTTCATTAAACCCATAAGAATTTCTCATTTTTAATTGTTATATTGGTAACAAGTGATTCCAACAAAGAAAAGTTTTAATTAAATTGGTATTAATAATTCTCAAGATATAAGGCCCCAACCATAAGCATTACATAATCTTGAATTAAGTTAATAATTCACATTGAGGATCTTTTCAGGTTTATATCTTTAGATAATTAGGTGATAACTTATACACTGAAACTTGAATATTACAAGTAGAAACTTCTGATCACTATCCATTTTTTCATAAAACAAAAACTCTTAAAAAAAAATAAACATGTCTAGTTCCATGTTTTAGATAGCATGACTTTACCCTGATCCCATACCTAACCCTATTCATATTTAAGTCCTGTGAAAAACATTTCAAAACCTAAGATGATCATAAAAAGCTCAGTAAGGGATACATAAAAAATGAAAACTATTATTTTTTTTAAAAAAAACATGTAAACTATGAATAAATTATCATAAATTAATACTTTTCACCTAAAATAAGTATCCAAAACACTTCACTTAATATAATCTCATTGATTCCCTTTTTTGTAACCAAAAGATTAAAATAAATCTCATAGAAAATAACATATAGCATATAAAGGTAACTTGGGACATAAACATACTTAAATGGAATTACCATACAATCGACTTCCACACATATACCTAAATGGAATAGTCATATGGTCGACTTCCATACCAAATGCATTGGAGGTTATAACGTAACCACACATACTTTGTTTATTACATAACCACCCATAATATTTTTAAGTACCATTATATAATCATAACCTATAAAATATTTTAAATATCAACATTTCAATAATAACATTTCATTTGAAATCATAAAAAATAATTTCAATATTTCGAAAAAATCAATCCATTTCAAAAACCATTCTCAACATGAAAACACCCCAAATGGTATAAGGGGTTTCTTTTTCCTTTTAGAAACATTAAGTCTTATATAGGAAGCCAAATAATGATTACGGTGGTAGAGAGATCATTGTCACCACATACGTTAGAAACATTACTTTTTTCATTTAGTAAAATACTTCATAGATAAAATATTCCCTTTAATGAATGTAAAATTAAAATAAGTTTATTATAAACCATGTAAAAGAAGGAGGTGTATATTATCAAAACATGTCTCAATGAAAGGAGATTGGGAAGAAGTTCCTTACGTTGAGTCTGATTCATCACGTATGTTTCTTATTCTCTATCAATAATAAACGTATGTTAATTTCTATTTGATTTAGAACCTTCACTAAGTTTATTATTTCTTTTTTATCTATTATTAAATTTCTATAACAATCATATAATTATTCAAGTTCATATTGGAGGTTTTGTCGATGTTTGGTACTTGAGTTAAAAATGAACTTCTTATAATTACAAATTTTTTATGTGGTCAAAAGTATATTATATCTAGAATGATATTAAAGATTTAGATATCATATATATCATATATATCCAGTTTATATGTATTTATAATAGTCCATATAATTTTTATATATGAAATGAAATGAACCGTTTATGGAGACGGTAAGTCATACGTACGCTTGAACGCTACATTAATTTGTTTTTCATATTTAAAGGAGTGGAAACTAAATGATAAATAGGTATATTATAATAAAATTATAATTTCTATGTTATATATTTTACATAATTTCATCAATTACATCCTTTATATATTCCATTTCTAGCATGAATGAATCATATCACATTGAGAGGGTGGTTATTCGCACTTACTAAATTGAAATTATTGTATTTATACAACATGAAAAGAAAAAATGTATGTTATAAATGAGAATTAAAAAAGAATAGAGATAAAATAAATATCATATATATTGTATTTAATTTTAGTTCCATCATAATGACCATCATGAGAGGTGGTAGGGTAAAATTGAACAATCCCTGTTTCGTGAGGCAGTAGTTCACCGTACTCAGAAACAAAATATCTGTAACCATTAGATGGAGGTGCGTTAGTGTAGTTAGAACACTTCTCATAAGAAAAACCTAGTATATTGAGGATAATTGTTTTTTATTTAAACAGTGAATAAGAAGAGGATAGAGAGTGGATAAGGAAAAATAATATAAATGAACTTGAGAGAAGACATTACCTCAAATCAGGTAACTTCTTTTAATTTGAGCCAAATAGATTTCTTGAATTGACTTATTCCTAGGGTAATGCTTCTAAGAGAAAGAAAGGGATATTGAGAGATTATTTGGGAAGATATTGGACTAGATAAGGGGTCTTGAGAGTTGTCCGTAATTATTAGAGGTGGTTCCCTTTAATAAGAGGGAGGAGGGGAACTTTAGGAAATTTTGAAAGTATTATTTTATTATTAATTGATTTTCTAGTTATAATAAAACCAAAGTGATACATTTAGAATATAAGATAAGGATGGCTCGAAATACTCTCATAAAATGAGTTTTATACTTGTTTATGTTATAAAATTAACCTTATCTTTTAGCTTTAAACATTAGTTAAATAATTTAACTTATACCATGTCTACTTGTATATTCATACTATATGGTTAATATAGTTACTATAAAATGACAATCGATCCTCAAGTGGTTCATTAATGAAATTTCCAAACTTATATAAGTAATGTTTCCAAATATTAGATTTTTTAGACTATTATATCATTTAATAAAGTGGTATTTGTTTTAAAAACACATTTATGTCAATTTATATACTATTTATATCATTACATTAAAAAGCATAAAAACAAGATTCTTTCGAAAAAACATAATTATTTTTAATATAACAAGGAATAATAATCTATAAAATTAGTGTATGAAATAAAAAGTTTCGAAATAAATATATTTTAATAATTATAATGTCATTTATTTAAATCATTCATTAGTAAGGTAATCAATACATCACCTTTGAGTAATATATAAATTTATTTATTTATCTCTAAAAATAATAAATAAAATACCATGATTTATGAAATCTTATTATATTTATAATTAATATTTATAGTCAAAAATATGACTTATATAACCCCATATAAAAAAAATTATTAAAATATTCATATTTAGGTTATATTTTCCTTAACAATAAATTAAAAGTAATTAAATGTAATTTTCACACACAAGTGGCTCCACGGGGTCCTCAAATCAACCCGAAGATGCCCATGGTCAAAAATATCTCATCCAATAGGATTAGGACTCATGTTAGGGTAATTTAATATTATAATAATATTATTTTTTTACTCTTATTTACTAGATTTACCTTTTAACTATGGTAAATAAAATATTTACTAAAGTTTCTATTAATAATGTCTAAAAATAAAAGTTACCTATTTACAAAATTTGGAACTCTTGATTCCAAATATGGAATCAATTTTTCAAAATTTAAAATACAAAAGATTTTTAAATTAATTTAAAATTAGTTATTTTTGTCAAAACCAAAAGGCATGTTTTTAAGAAATAACAACTATCAAAATATTGACATGTGTTTATGTCTAATTAAAAAATTGAAATTACTTAAAATGGAAAAAATTGGATTAAATGGTAAAAATATAATCCAATTATACTTTAAAACTAATTAATAATATAATGTAACCATATAAATAAATCAAATTAAAGGATAGTTTTGACTTTAAATGATGTATTTTTTCACTATTCATTAATAAATGAACTTTATCAAATGAAATACCAAAAACTTACACAAATTTAATTTTTATATCTCGCTTCTAAATAAGAAGTTTATTTTTTCAAATAAAAATTTTAAAGGTGTCAAAAAGAATTTAATAAGGGTTCTCCATCAAAAGGTGGTAAAACAACATTTTTTGAAAAATACTTCTTTTATTCGAAAAAAAAAATTAATTTATTCTTATATCATATATATATAACATAAAATATGAATTTCAAAAATTACACTAAATATATATCATATATTTTTCATTAAATAAAAATCAATAAAGAGTGATATTAAAACACAATTTTTCTCTTTTAAAAAGGTTTTCATAAAAACACATCCATTGTATCCAATTGGTTTTTATTTCCATTTCTAATAAATTTGGTAACCAATGAATCATCATTTAAACATGTGTAGACCATATTTCAAAATTCAGTAGATACTATTCATTTCCACCATTTTAACAGCTAGGCATTGACTACCATATAAAATATTAATATTATTATTTTATAATTTTTTAGTACAACACAATGTTGTGTGAAATGTAAGATTTCAGAGAAGCCCATAGTTGTGTGTCGAGTATGCTATTAGAAAAAAAAACATCCCCATTATCAAAAAATTAATATATTATTCATAATTATTAATAAAAAACAAAAACTCTTATTCTATAAATACCTGGGTTGTTGTATCATTCCCTCCTTTTGGAAATTGTGTCCTCGCAATTTTAAAATTGGGCTCAGAAACTTCATTGAATGTCCCACATTAGAAAAAAAGTCTATAAAACAATCACATTAAAAGACATAAAGATAAGTATAAAGTTCACATGAGATAACACATACTATTATTCCATGAAAAAATGTATATAGAAGAGAAAACTAACCATCATGTTCTGATAGAGAGTGACAGAAAATATGATCATCAAAAATTTAACCACCAAAAAACCACAAACTTGTGATAGGTTAAATGGTCTTTGATTCCCTACTAGGAAAAGTAAATGGACACCATTGTTCTTTTTCTTAAGTTCCCATTCATAAATTTATAAAATTTATTTATGACATCGACTAAGAACATAAGGAAATATACTTATTATTCAATTAGAGTTCCATCTTTTAATATGTTTCTACCCAAAACTCATTTTTTTCTCCAAACGATGAGTATTTAAGATGAATTTGTCAAAATTGAAGCACTAGAGTCTAATTATAGAGAATAACATAATCCAGAAAATATGAACTATATATATTTCCCCTATATTTAGTCATTAAAAAAACAAAAATGGTTAGTGCAAGATCAGATAATCCCAAAAAGGATAATCTTTTGTAAAAATAAATACCACTCTTAATCTCCCAAATTGAAAAAATAATACCCAAAGCTCAAAAAATACCATTCAATAAAAAAACTCCTTCAAATTATTCAAAATAATCCAAAATAAGTTTCAAACCTAAAATTCAAAAGGATTTGATCACATAGTCTTCCATAAAAATCTCAACATTTATCTCTAAAAAAATTGACTACTCTTAAAGTCTCATACTGAAAAGTCATTGAACTAATCACATATTCTATATGATAGGTTAATAATTTTTCTAAATAACCCAAATATCTATATTTCCACAATAAAAACAAATATTCTTCCAAAATAATATTCCACCGTTACTCCTTAATTGAAATCCAAAATTATTCTATTTTCCTTAGGTATATAATGTTCCCAAAAGAGAGAACGTCTTCCAAAATAACCTTTATCTCTTAATCACAAAACCATTTTCCTATTCTAAGGATATACATTTGATAAAACATAAGTTCCCAAAATCAACTTATTCTTGATACATAAAATCATTTAACTAAAAATAATAAGATATACTAACTCAGGACTTTATGTAGGCCAATGGTAGGTGATGCGCCCTTGTCGCCCTTCAGTTGTGGGTTTAATTATGATGTCCTTGCCAAACATGATAGGTTGTCACCCATCCTATGGATTGTTCATTCTATAAAACCATATCATACTTACAACATTCTTAAAAATAAGATAATTTTCTCAAAAATAACCATAACCTATTTTATCCACAAAGGTTGTCTAATACCTTTCATTTTTCATCCCAAAATGTAATAACCATTTATCCTCTCAAAAAAATTCATATAAACCCCTAAAGTTATCCATTATTTCCACACAATAAAAGATAATTTTTTCTTTAATAACATTTTCACACATCAAACTTTAGGGTTTCAAATACTATAAAAGGCCTTCCAAAGTAATCCCATCATCAAAAAAAACCTTATTACTATTAACCATTTCATCATCCTAAAATATACTATAACTCTTGAATCCCTTATATGTAGACTTATTACTCATTCAAATTTCTTCGTGATCCATTAACCATTATTTTCTAACTTATTCTGTAATAATTATTTCCTACAAACAAAATCAGGAATCATATCCAAAGATTCAATGATTTCAAAACATCAGCTAAGAAATAATCTATAACTTTCATTGTTCATTGTTAGTTTTCTCATCCTGAATTATAATGGTATTAGGTATTGGTAAACATATAACTGTACGGTTATGCAGATCCCATTATCGAACCTTCTTCATAGTATATTTTTTTTAATGACCATGCACACCACATTTAAAACATTCAATTGATCCCTTGGAATTAACTTTTTTCCCCTTCCTAGAGTCAACTTGACGCTTCCTTTTTCTATTGGATGTTCTTGCATTATGACCTTCATTACAACATCTATAGAATCTTTCCATCACATTGAAGCATTTTTTTAGGTATTTCTTTCCAGATCCTTGATGCATTGGTGTTTGAATATATTTACCTTTATTATTATTACCTGAACTTATTAAGGGATTTTCTTTTCACATATATGATGCCTTATAAAAATATCCAAGGTTCAGGTGGTCAATCATGACTCCAGGTTTTTGGTTGAGAATAACCACAACAGTTCTCATTGTTCACCCATTTCATTTGTTTTCTTATTCATAAAACTATCACAGTTTTCATCACATCCATAGTTACTTTGGTTCCTATTAGATCCTGTCATTTACTAAAAACAAAAAGGTTCGTGTGATTATATCAGTAAAATAATCATATAATATCTCATAATGAGGTCAAACACTAAGATAAACTTATTCATGTTATCTTAAACTCATTCAATTTATCTAAAATAATTATGAATCTTTCTAACATGCTAAACATTTTCGTTATGTCACTTATGCTTAAATAACACCCTAACCTCTAATGTTATCTAAACCGACCTCTTATACCAACTATAAGTCCCCAGCCTTAAACATTACTTAATCTTGAATAATGTTGATAATTCACATTGAGTACTTTTTCAGGTTTAGAGATTTAGATAATTAGGTCATAACTTATTCATAACAAATTGAATATTACAAGTAGACACTTCAACTCACTATCTATATTTTTCATGAAACAAAAAACTCTTAAAAAATAAACATGTATAGTTCTATGTTATAGACAGCATGGCTTTTCTATGATCTGATCCTTGACCATATTCGTCTTTATGTCCTGTGAAAAAAAATACAAACATGGGAAGAGAATAAAAAATCTCAATAATGGATACATAATGAAGTAAAACTATTAGTTTTTCAAAACAACATGTAAAATGTGAATACTTTATAACAATGTAATAATTTTAACCTTTAAGAAGTAGCAAAAACACTTCTCTAAATATAATCTAATTTAATACACTTTTTTGTAACCAAAACATTACCATAAAGCCCATAGAGAATAACATATATTATATAAAAGTAACTTGGGAAATAAACATACTTAAATGGAATAACCATACGGTCATTTTCCACACATGTCACTAAATGGAATAGCCATACGACGGACTTCAATACCCAATGCATTGGAGGTTATAACATAATCAACTGTCCTTGGTTTATCACGTAACCACCCATCAAATGTCCAAGTACCATTAAAAAATAATAACACATAAAATATTTCAAATATCAAAATTTTACTTATAACATTTCATTTTCAATGACAAGAAATCACTTCAAGATATTGAAATAATAAATCCATTACAAAAACCCATTTTCTATACCAAAACATCCAAAAAGGGAATAAGTTGTTTCTTTTTCCTTTTAAAAACATTAAGGCTTATAGAGAAAGCTAAATAATTATTATGGTGGTGGAGTGGTCATTGTCACCACATACGTTAAAAAAATTATTATTTTCATATATTAAAATTCTATATAGATAAAATACTCCATTTTAATGAAATTAAAATTCAAAGGGGTTTATTGTACACTGTGTAAAATAAGGAGGTGTATATTATCAAAACATTCCTCAATGAAAGAAGATTGAGACGAAGTCCCTTTCCTTGAGTATGAATCATTGTGTATGTTCCTTTTTTCATGAATAATAAACAGAAGTTAATTTCTAATTTCTTCCTAACCTTTTTCAAGTTTATTATTAATTTTATACCACTTATTACCTTGCTATGACAATCATCTAATTATTCAATTTCATGTTGGTCATTTTGTCGATGTTCTGTACTTGAGTTAAAATGAACTTATTATAATTAAAAATTGTCCATGTGGTCAAAATTAAATTATATTGAGAATGATATATATTATTTAGATATCATATATTTCATATATATCTAGTATATATGTATTTATAATAGTCCATATAATTTGAATATAAGAATTGAAATTCACCGTTCATTGAGAAAGTAAGCTGTATGGATGCATGAACGCTACTTTCATTTCTTTTTCATATTTAGAGTAATGAAAAATAAATGATAATTAGGTAATTTATAATTATAGTATAATATATATGTTATATATGTTACATAATTTCATTAATTCTATCCTTTATACATTCCATGTATATCATGAATGAGTCTTATCACTTTGAGGGGGTAGAAGTCCGCACATCCCCAAATGAAATTATTGTATTTATACCACATGAAAAGAATAAAGTTATGTTCTAAATGAGAATTACAGAAGAATAGTGAAAAATAAATATCATATATAATTTCAGTTCCATCATAATGCCCACCATGAGAGGTGGTATAGGAAATTCGAACAATCATCGTTTCGTGAGACAGTAGTTCACCATACACATAAACAATATGTTTGGATCCATTAGATGGAGGTGTGTGTAAGTGTAGTTAGAATCCTTGTCATAACAAAAACCTAGTATATTAATGATACCATTTTTTATTTAATAAAATAATAATATGAGTATAGGGTGTGGAGAAGGATAAATAATGGAAAGAAACTTGAGAGAAGATATTACCTCAAATCGGGTAACTTCTTTTGATTTGAGCCAAAGGAATTTCATGAATATCCTTCTTCTTAAGGGATGTATTTTAGGATTAAGAGGGGTATTTTGGGATCTTATTTGATCATATGTTGGATGATCCAAGGTGGATTTAGAGTCGTTAGTAAGGGTTACAGGTGGTGTCCTTTTATAAGAGGGAGGAGGGGCACTTTTGGAATGTTTGAAAGTATTACTTTATTATTAATTAATTTTCGAATTTTCATAACATAAATGTGATATATTTCTAATATCAGATGATGATTTGTCTAGATACTCTTATAAAATGGTTTTTAGGAAAGTTTAGGTCATAAAATTAACCTTATCTTTTAGCCTTAACCCTTAGTTAACTAATTTATCTTTTACATTGTCCTCTTGTATATCCAAACTATATGGTTAATATATAATAATAAAACTACAATATAACCTAATGTGGTTCATTAATTACATATCCAACCTTATTTAAGTCATTTGGACGAATCTTTGATTTTTATTACTATTATATCATTTAATAAAATGGTATTTGTTTTACAAACTCATTTATGTCAATTTATATACTATTCATATCGCAACTTTTAAAAAATCCATAAAAAATTTATTATTTCGAAAAACATCCTTAATTTAAATATAAAAAGTAATAATAATACCTAAAATTTTTTATGACATAAAACATTTCAAAATTAATTTATTTAAATATTTATAATGTCATTTATTTAAATCATTCATGAATAAGGTAATCACTACATAACCATTGTGTCACAAAAAATTATTTATTTAATCTCTAAAAAATATAAATAAAATACCATGATGTGGGAAATATTTATATCATTATAACTACTATTTTTAGTCAAAAATATAACTTATATAACCCAATATAAAAAAATAGTTTAGTAAAACATACATGTTTAGGTTATATTTTCTTTAACTTTAAATTAAAAGTAATTTAATGTCATTTTCACACACAAGTGGATCCATTGGGTCCTAAAATCAACCCAAGTATTAAAATGGTTGGAAATATATCATCCAATCGGATTATGACACGTTTTAGGGTAATTTAATATTATTAAAATATTATTCTTTTAACCTTATTTACCATATTTACACTTTAACCATTGTAAATAAAATATTTATGGAAGTAACTATTCTTAATGTCTAAAAATAAAAGATACCTATTAAAAAAATTAGACACACTAATTCCAAATATGGAATAAATTTTTCCAAATTCAAATCATAGAAGTTTTAGAAATTAATTTAAAATTGATTCTCATTGTCAAAAACAAAAAGTGTGTTTTTATGAAATAATAACTATCAAAAGATTGAAGTGTGTTTATGTCTAATTAAAAAGTGATATTACTTCTAATGAAATAAATTAGATTAAATGGTAAATATATAATCCAATAAAACTTTAAAAACAATTAAAATTATCATCTATCTATATAAATAAATCAATTGAAAATACTGTTTTGACTTAAAATGTGGTATTTTTTCATTATTCATTAAAATATTACCTTAATTATAAAAATACCAAAAAAATTACCCAAAGTAAATTTTGATGTCCCTTTTATAAATAAGAATTTTATTTTGGAAAATAAAACATATATAGGTTTAAAAATTAGATTTAAAAATGGTTCCCCATCATAAGGCGATAAAACTACATTTTTTTTAAAATGCTAATTTTATTCGAAAAAATGAATTTATTCTTATATCATATCTAAAAAACATATAAGATGAATTTGAAACATTATATTGAATATATTTTGTATATTTTTTATTAAATACTAATACCTAAAGAGTGATATGAAAACACAATTGTTCTCTTTTAAATAGGTTTTCATAAAAACACATCCATTATATTCAATTGGTTTTTATTTCCATTTATAAAAAATTCGGTAACACATAAATCAACAATTAAACATGTGCAATCCCTATTTCAAAATTCAGTTGATACTATTCATTTTTTTCATTCTAACGTCTAGGCGTTAACTAACATTTAAAATAATATTATTATTATTGTATTATTTCTTAGTGTAACTCAATGTTGTTTACAATGTATGATTTTGGAGAATTTTGTTGTTTCATGTTGAGTATGATATTAGGAAGAAAACATCCCCTTTAACTTAAAATTAATATCTTATTCATGTGTATTAATAGAAATCAAAAAGTATTATTCTATGAATACCTGGTTCGTTACTCAAGACCTTGAAAATTCTTAATTTTAATCATAGTTTTTGGTATTCCCCGTGATATCACGATGTAATCATTATCGGTGACCATAATTTTAATATCCCCTAACACTACATGTCTAAGGATCATGGCTTCACAGATCTAGAAATGAGTCTTTGAGTATTTATATATTTCTGATTATATTGTAGAGTTTATAATACATTATATATATAACTATTATATCTTACTCAGTGATCCAAAGTACACTGATGATCATGAAACCCACTAAAATGGATTTTATTTAATATTGGGATATAAAATTTAAAAAATATATTTATGGTATTATTTAACCCTGATAGTGTCTCTAAATAATCATTCAGCAAATACCTTCTCTTGAAATATATCGTTGGAATATCCATGACACATACCATATGATATTAATAAATATATCAAAAATTAATATTATAAAACCAATAAGACCCCCTTGGTTTGTTATAAACCCATAATATATTTAAGGAAATGGAAACATGTTCTCGATAGTAAAATGGTTAAAATTTTATAAATCCATTTATTAACTGAAAACATATCACCCATTATTGATAATAACACTGGAGAACCTCATGGATATTTACTCTACCTGATAAAATCATTCTCCTCAAGTTCATTGGGTTTTACCTATATTTTTTAAATCAATTCTGTTGATATAATACATGACATATTCATGATCAACTAAAAAAATAGAATTGTATTTGTAGTGAACTCAACATATCTATCATAATGTAAGTGATTAAAAACTATAAAAAACATGGAGATATACCGCCTTAACTGACCCATTAATTATATTACAAATTTATTAATTAAACTCAAATATATATTTATAAAACTTGCATGATGCATGAGTAAATTTAAATATCCAATAATGATGTTGAAGCATTATATATTTTAAATGTATAACTTTTTAAAATTTTCTCTTATAAATAATATGTGATTAAAAAATAAATTTCTTTTTTATGTTAATTAAAATTAATTAATATATATATATATATCTTTATTATATTCCTTTACAAAATTAATTATTTCCATATGTAACTATAGTATAAGTACATACAATAAATAACAAACATACTCAATATATTAAGAAAAGTAATGTGTTCCTTCTTCAATATAAAATATTACATATAGAGAATATTATACACAATAAAACTTAAAATACTATAATAGAGAAGAAATAATCAACATGTTTAAAATTTGAAAATCAATAAATTCATGGTTGTATAATAATGTCATTAAAAATATGATAAATTTAAATTAAAACATTAATAATTTCTTGAAATCCATATGGTCACTATGATGTTGATTTTGCATTATTTTTTCTTATCATGAGTTAGTTTAGGTTTCAGTAGTTTTTTACTATAATTTCATGTTTTTGAAAAGTTTTTATGATAAGAAAAGTTATCATGTGTAGTTACTTGTAAATATGATTTGTTAATAGAGATGATCATGTCTTGGGTATAGTGCTGTTTTTTAGGGCTTCCACATGTGCATTCAAAATTTTTTGATCTCTAAAAAAATTGTGCGGACTCTTCAACCTAGGTTGAGGCCTGCGCATAGTTGGATCACGGTTTCTAAAAACATGTGATAAAACCATATAGGTTCTCATTTCCTTAGAATTGTCTCATTAATGTTTGGTGCATAGTTTGGAAAACCATGCAACCAAAATGTGAAGTGTTCCTATGTGTAAATATTTTGGAAATTTCCTAAATTAAAATATTTTAAAAAGATTATTTCACACCTATTACACACCAATTACAGAAACCAACCCTTGTGAGCCCATGGAGGAGATCCACCTTCCTCCACCTCTAGTTTAGGACATGTCTTTAGAAATTTCCATGATATTTTAAGGTCACTTTTCCTGTCTTTCCATCTTCCATACATCTCCCTCTATTACCTATTTTATTTGGTTTCCCCAATAAAACTTATATATCTTATGGATAATTTTTTGGTTATGGGTTGATCCAATGTTGGTTTATTGGGTGTTTAGTGTGTATAGATTCCATCTCTATCCCTATTTTCATTCTCACCATTGAAGTTGACATGTTTTTGCATGGTTTAAAATTCTTCCAATTAAGTGTTTCTATAAAAAATTTTCCTTTTTGAACTCAATGGTACTTGTTCATTATAAATTACTTTTTTATGAAGGTATGGATATATCTGATAGCCTTATGATGTAATGAAACAGTTTCATTTTGTTTTTATTTATTTTAAAGAGGTACTATTTAAAATTTCATGTTTTCAGGTTTTAAATTTAATTTATTATTGTGATTATCCATTACACATTATTGAGGGGATATTTGGAATGCTAATCATGATTTGTGTTGAATTTTAATCAGATTTTTGTTTTTATTGAGTAAAAACAATGTTTTAAATATATTTTTTCATCAAAGAGATGTGTTGTACATAAATTTATTTATAAAGAGGTTATTTAATGGATTTAAAATTTTAAATTATTTTTTTGTGCAGTTTACCATTTTTGAATAATTTCTTAATAGGTTTTTTATAATCTATTTGACTGAAAGGAATGTTATTAGCATTGTTTTTTATTTAAAAGAAGAATACCCCAAATTAAGGGTGTAATAAAAATGTTTTTAGATTGGATGTTATTTTTAATGGTTTCTAAAAGTTTTTGGAATGGTGTTTTATGAAAATTTAAATAGATTCAAAATCTTGGACAAGTTATTTTTATGTTAAGGCCTACTTAGATCTTTAGTTTTAAAATGGTTGATTTTAAAGGAGCCTATTGATTTCGCCCTAGATTTTTTAACAGTTGTGTGGGTTATTATTCTCGATGAGATTCATATTTCCATACTTTTCATGGAATATTCTTGTTAACTCCATGTTTTCTAGTGATGTTTAGGCTATTAATTTAGTAGTTGTTAGGTATTGAGGGTTAGCCATTATTTGTAACTTCTGAGTGTTATATTTGGATTGATTTTTTCATCTAAAATATATATTTTTCATGGTATAATAAGTAATATGTTAAAGAAAAAATACAAATATTCTTTTTGGTTCACATTACTCTAGTTTCTCTCTATTTTTTCTTCAAATAAAGGCTAAGAGGGGTGTAATCACAATGTGACTTGTGTGGGATAGTTGGATGACTGGTGATTTAGACTTCAAAATATATTGGTAACTATTTAACGAGTTAGAATACTCCAATATGGTCATATTATTCTCATGTTTTGGATCTATGGGATATCCCATGGAATATTTGATTACCTAATTTGTTTTTGATTCACGGTTGTTTGATATAGTTCTTTTTTTTTAAATTTTTTTCCAATAATGTGAAACAATTTTTTCATTGAATTTTATATATTCCTTATGGTATATAGTTCCATCATGTTATTCTTGAATATTTATTGTTCAATTTTATCCTTCGATCAAATAATTTTAAAATATGTTTGGAAAAAACATTTTGATTTTAAAGACACTTTTCTAGGTATTTAATGTTTATTTCAAAATGGTTTTCATTCTTTATAGGATGGATTCAAAAATTTAAATTCTTATAAAGTGATTGTTTTAATTTAAATAAAATAATTGGTTTGTTTTGTGAAATTTTAATGGGTGTGTTATTTTGAAATAACTTAGGATGGTAGAAATTTTTTTCAAGCATTTTTGTAGTTTATGAAAACTTGTGAAATATTTTTGAATTAATAATACTAATTATTTATCTTTCCCATATGTTATACTTGAGAACCATAATTTATTATTTTATTTTAAATATAGAGTTTAAGACTTTCCTTGTGAAATAGATTACATCATTTTGGAAGGTGTTGATGACATATGAATATTTATAGATCATTCCTATGTATCTTATGTTATAGTTTTTAGCTAGTTTTAATTTTGATCTATGTGGCTGATATCATATGAGTTATGTGGTAGTGAGAAACTAAAGGTTTCATGGGGATTTTATTCTCCATCACTCGATTGGGTTTGTAGTTGTTTTATTTTTCATTTTTGTTGTTTCTTTTAATATCATTATATATCCTCATATAAATGGATAATTGTTATATTAAAATGATTTGGAAATTTTTAGTTGATTGTGACCTATTCTAAATTTTTTCATTTCCATTCATTATGTGTTAATTTCACGATCATTCATCTTTGCGATGGGAGAAATTTTTATCAATGTGATTCTTGTGCATCCAAATATATGTTACCTTTATAGGGGGATTGATAATTTCATTCAATCTTTATTACTCTACATTACTATTACATTCATACATAGATATTACATCAATAAATATAAATATTCCATATATAACTTTAAGATCCATAATTGAATTGTAAAGGTATAGTGTACCAGGGGACCTGATATAAAAACATATTTTTTAGATAAAATATTCATCATATAACATAATGTTAATTCCACTGTATGGAATTATTTAAATAACCTATATAATACCTTTATTCATAACTTAGGGAAATGAATCATATAAAAGGATGATCTCATATGCTCGGGAGGGGTAAACGAGTGAGATATCAACAAACATCAGCATATTGGTATGAGAACATAACTATAAATATTTTAAACCATACCTATAAAAACATATATATAATAATTAAAAATGTAATTTGTCTAGGAAGTTAATAAGAAATTAATCGTAAAGGAATAAATGATTTTGAGCCATAAGAGTATAAAATTTTCATTATAGATTACGTTGTAGTAGAAACATAACTATGGAAAATAATTTACTTTCTAAAAATGTATCAATAAAAAGACTATAATAGTGGGTTCGGTTTACTTCTCATTCCATCATATTAGTCAATGTTCACATCTGAGTCAATCATAGTGGAATATTAACTTACTAAACTTGGTTCACTCCCCGTTCTCATCATGCTTATCTCATAAGATATCCATCATTACCCATTTCATTGGGGGAATATAAAATTACTGACCCAAAAATAACATAACTAAATTTATTCACATGTGTTCTAGAATATCATATTATAATATCATATCCTGTGAAAAAAGTAAATAGGTTTCATAAACATTTCATCATATCATAATTCGGGGAAAATAAACAGGTTTCCTAAACATTTCACCATTTCATAACCCATGTAAAATAATAGTGTTTCATAATAATATATTCAACATAATCATAAAACATCTAAAGAAAGAAAAACTATTTTATAATTATATAATATCACTTTTAAAACATAAGTTCCATAAAATTATGTCATTGTATATGGAAATTTTTTTTAAAATATAACATCAATTATTTCTACAGAAACTACACTTTTATATTTTAAATAACATAAATAAAATATAAAAAATTTACAAATATTAAAGAAATAATTTTAATATAGAATAGAGGTAAAAATAATATGGATTCAAAAAATTAATTTTTCATGATGGAGTTAAATTCCATTCATGTTGAATTAAATAAAAAAACATTCGTTTTATACTTTTGTAAAAAGAGAAAAAGTACATCCTACATAAAAAGACATGAAGATTCCTTTTAAACCATTTCAAAAAAATAAATTATGTTGAAAATTTCCGTAATATAATACTAGGATAACATTAAAATCATTCTTGAAAATATTTCTAGATAACATGGATATTGATGAAAATGGATTTTAAACTGAAGAGGAAAAAAACCTCTCTATCTTTAAAAAACATATTTCAGCCTCTTGAGCACATAATGAAATTTAAATGAATAGAAATATTTAATATTAATTAATTACTATAGTATAAGAAAATTAATTATTTTCATTATAGGTATATCATAAAATTTCATTATAAATAACTTTATAGTAAAAAACATTGATAAACAATGAGAATGCAACATAAAATACTTAGCACATTGGTAACTTTTGAATAAAAAACCATCCAATGAAATATTATGTGCCGTTAAAATAATTAAATACATTATATAACATGAAAAATGTGATTTATAAGCACCAGATAAATGAATATAGGTTCATAACATGAAATTTGTCCCAAAAAAGTCAATTTGAGAAGATAAACCCTTACATCATATTTGAATTCCATTATATGTGTTTGAAAATCATATATAATAATGATATATTTTTATAAATATATTATATAAAAATAATTTTATATACCATATCATACATGATTTACTTGCTACATTTTATCACAGGTTTATTTATAATTCCTTATTAAAATCCTTGTTGGTGGTGATAACTGCTTCGTTTCTCTTGAATGTTTTTGTTTAGTAGTTTTTTCTATTTTATTTTAATAATGGTTTTGTAATATCCATAATTTTAATAATGTTATAAATTTTGGATAACTTATTTATGTACATATTTAATGTCATCCATAATTTTTATAAATTAAAAAAGAATTAATCTAATCAGAGAGATGATAGGACGTATGTATTTGTAAAATCTACTATAAAATTTTGAAGGATGGAATGAGAGAATGTTAAAAAATAATTTAAAGTTAATCAATATATATTATATAATATATATCATATATAATATTTAAATATATACTTATTACCATCCATGTAAAATGAAATCCAAAAAATATCATATCACTTTGTGGAGGTTCTAGGCCACACTTACACACGTGTGATGTTATCAATTGAAAAAGGATTTGAAATTAAAAAGATATAAATAATTTTATAAAAAACTAATAATAATTAAGAAATAATTATCATAAATAAAAATTATTACATCATAATAACCAACAATAAAATATTTCTATAGAAACTGAATTGTATCTCTATGTGGAGCTCGTAAGCTGTACATACGCACGAGTGGTACATTCAATTACCAGTTAATGTAAAAGTGGATAGATAATGGTGTTACCATAATCATTATTATATTTCCATATATTTTGGATACTAAATATATTATTTTAGTATTAATAATATATAATTAGATGATTTTAAAGATGAAGTGGTAAAAAGAAAGTCATTTGTTAAGGAGATTATAACTTCATTGAATAAACACCTTTAGACTCTTATTAAAGACCATCGAGGTGGAATTTGTGTGACATAATAACATATATAATGTTTATATATAAGTTTATAATAATTATGGATTGTTTCTTATTTGATATAGAAGTCTCATTATGATGTTAATTAGAGACACTTTGGATTTTATTCCATATGGGAGGAAGGGGACGCACATGGAATTTTTTAAAATAGTTAGAAAATACTAAAATATTTCTAATGAAAAATGATTCAAATGTTCATGTTTTCTAATTTAAATATTATAGGTTCAAAATACCACCATCTAATGAAATTTATATTGGATTTAGTGTCATTTTAAATATTATATTTTTAATTAACCCCTTTGTTAACCTTTTTTTTCTATAACTCTAGTAATAATTTGTTCAATATTGTATGATTATATTGTTTCAATAACTGGAATCATGACTCATGTATGGACCATGGTTTATATGATAAACCATATTACTTTCCATTAGTTTATGATAACAATTATATGAATAATAAATAATTTAATAAAATGTAATTTATTATAAAATATCATTATTGTCATTTTGGCACTAATAATTTAGTTTTAATTTAATAAAACCAATAAAAATATGGAATTAGAATATAATATTTATTCCATACCTAGTATGTCTTAATTATCTAAAAATTTCATGTTACCTAGTGATTCATCCATATTTTGTTACATTTATCATTTTTATAATCATTTATTCAAATTTTTCTATTAGTTAAATTATTACTTTATCAACATTGTGTATGTACATAGTGTAATTATCACATAACTATAAATTAAAAATAAATTAATAAGATATAGAAAATAAATTTATATTTAAAATAAATATTTCTAACTGAATATAACCTCTTTTTTGCTATGATTAAATAATAGAGACATTAATGTCAAGAGTATGACATTATGGGATATTCATTACTCAAAGTAATCTATATATCCTCATCAAGATAAATTGTCTCCTAAATTCTATATATTCTAATTTTAGATTGTTATGGTTGAATTTATTCCATAAAATTAAAAAAAGGAATATTTTTTGTTTATTTTTAAACCTTATCACAATAGTTTTAGCCCTAATTAACGCATTTTACCTATGTTGTAATAATATAAATTCACTATAATAATTATTAATATTGACTAAAAAAGGGGGAATATTTACCAAATTTGGACATATTGATTCCAAATTTACATTATTTTTTTAGAGATTCTATTTGTAAAAGTGGAATAAATTTATATAATATTAAAATTAAAAATTCATTGAGAAATTGTTTCTCCATAAAAAACCTTTTAAAATATAAAACTTTTTTTTAAAAAAAAATGCAGACATTAAATTGAATCCTATTAACTTAATTGGTTTGTATTTAATATAAAGGAACTAATTTTACAATAAGCCCATTTTTAAAAAATGGAACATTTAATTCCCGGAAATGAAGAGAGAGTTTTCAATAAAAATAATTATATTTCTATTATTCCTTGAAAAATCAATCATTTAAGAAAATTATTATAAAAAAATGTAATATTTTTTTTAAATTATTAATTCTAAAAAAAAATTCACTTTATAATATAAATTTTATAAAAAAATCATGAATTAAAAACAATATTTTCTCACCATAATTAAAAATAAATAATTTTTAATGGATATAAATTTTGAAGAATAATATACCTTTACTAAAAAATAAATGTTTATTTTATAGGAATTGATCAATTCATTTTAATATAGTAGGACCTTCTTTTATATATATATATATATAATGTTTATATTCATATTCATAATTTCCAAATCAATGGATCCATCGTAATTTTCATATATAAATTATAATATTTTGTTGTATTCATAAGCTGGCTATTTTGTTTCATATAAGGTATTGAACGTAATGTTCTTATTATAGAAGCCATTGGAACAAAAATCTACTCCCTAAAAATTATTCCTTTCAATTTTATTTTTTTCCCAGTAATCAATGGGATCACATTTGAAAATTCATTTATTGAAAACCCACAGTGTAAAATGGGTTAATAAAACATCATCTTAAAAAGAGGGAAATATAAATATGAAGGACATAATGAACAATATAAAAATATGTCAACAAATACGATATCATTAGTAAGAAGTTAAAATATGAACATATAAGGGAAAACTAACACCCAATGACTGATAGAAAATGATAAATAAAATGCTTAGAGGTAAGTTAAAGGCCACAAGTCCACAGATTTGTGATGTGGGAAAATACATTGATTCATTTTAAACGAAATTAATAGGATAAGATTTTTTTTTCAAGATCATTTCCTTATATTTTTATAATTAATTCTCTACAGATACTATAAATAAAATAATATATTCTAATATCACAAGTATAATTTTTATTCTCTAATCGATTTCTACAAATGACTCATCATTTTCCAAAAAATGAGTATTCAAGATGAATTTTCTATTCTTTAAGCACTAAAATCATCTTTAAAATCCAAAAAGGAAATTAATTTAATCCTTATTGAACTAACTATTAATAAAACTAAACATTTAGCCCAACGTATGATAATATCCATTGTTTATAAACCTGAAAATTTAACTCTAAATTTCCCACAATAACAAAAAAATGTTAAACATAGATCATTTATTAAATAACAGTACATCCCAAATAACATCAATAACATCAACATTAAATAATGAATTAATCTCAATGGTGATCTTAGGACTTTTAATTTCAACCCTCAAAAATATAATTGTATTATTCCAAAATAATTTTTCCTTTTAAATAACATGTTATATATAAGGGATGTATATACCAGAACCAAATGAAAAATCCCCCAAAATATAATTAATCACCATGATTAATCATAAAATGGAGTGAACTTCACCAAAATAATATTAATAAAATTTAGATGTCAAACTTAATGTCAATTAATAGCTTGAAAAATAATATCTCTGAAAACATTTCCTCATGAATGAATATCGTTTCACTATCAAAATTATATAATTCTACCAATATAATAGAAGATAATTAAAATAGCATAAGATCATATAACCCAATAGGTTATTTAAATCTCAATAGAGTATTCTTCATAAAACACAATTAAAGATTAAAATGGACTCACAATAGCATCACTTAGAACCTTAAATGGAATTTTGATGAACATTAACTTATAAGACTATGTTAGTATCATAAAATATAAAGTTATCTTAACATGAAAATATATATTATTCCACAATTAATATTTTAAAAAAAATAATTTTATAAAAAATAGAATAATCATCTTCAAAGATTAATGGAATCATATTATCATCATATAACTGACCAATTTTTTCTTCACTAATAATATATTATTCAATTAAACAACGTAAATCATATCTTTATCCCAATTAAACATTATCACTACACTACTAAATTATTATTTATAGTTTTGGTACTAATAAACATATTTGATCAAATCTATAAGAAAAAATACTATGGAATCATTTATCTAACAGTTATACAACAAAATTATCAAATCCCAATATATATAAACACATTAATACATCCACATAAATGATTAGAAAATAATTTTTCCTTCCATGGTCAAGGAGTTAACCCTTGAATTTGGGAATTTGAAAGGATAACACTAATATTTTCCACACACAAGAAATTAAACTATAATAGCTACCATAGGTTGAACACCATTTTCCTCCAAGGAACACTCCGATTTTTCATGAAAATTATTTTCTCTATGGCCTTAATTTCCACAAATAATAATTATTATCATTATTTTGAGATGTTCCATTGTTCGTTTCTACCCACATTGTTGACACATAGGAAACATAATCTTCTTTCCTCCATGATTTTCATGAAACACCATTTATATCATATTTGGGGTTGTAGAAATATTAACCATGTTTATATTATTAATTATATATTAAGATAGCTCATTTGGAATAATCACATGTTTTCTCATTTCATATCATGTTTCACTTGGATTCATATAAGGATAATTATTCCATTGACCAATACATTAATATCTAACATAATTTCTCTAAGTTATATTCATTTACTAAAACCAAAAAGCATAGTCTAAGAAACTATAATCATAGTACGGAACCATATAATCATGAAAAATCATTTATATGAATTTTTAATCAAGTAAAATTATTTCTAATATATGAATCATTATGTCAAACATGTAACATTCTTGGTTGTATTATATTCGAATCCATCATAATGGTTTATAAATAAAGTGCTTTTTTACCAAATAAAATCCCCCATAAGTGTCAAAACAGGTGTACAATAAGTTCAAAATCACTTTATACCAGAATGATGAATGTTATATTCTCAACCAACAATTTTTTTGGGTTTACTCATAGATGAATCTATTCAAAAAAATGATCTACTTATAGTATCGGGATATAGATATATTTCTATAAAAACCAAATAATCTCCTTCTTCAAAAAAGTAGTATGATATCATATTAATAGTCTTATATCTAAGTTTTATCAATGTTTTGTATTCCTAATCATTTAATATTGAAGAAAAAATATAATGTCAAGTGTAGTGGACAATTATTTTAATATATAAATATTACATCATTAGAGATGAATATTCAATATATAACATTAAAATATGTGATACAAATATAAAGGTTTAGTTTCTCTTGAGACTAGATACATAAACATATTATTTAGTAGAATTATTCATTATTTAATATAACATTATTACCACTTTTACCCTTTATATCATACCCTACTTAATATCATTCATTATTACTTGGAAAATATAAACATAAGAAAGGATGAGATCAGATGCTTTGTAAGGGTAAACATGGGAGATATCAACATAACATGAGAATAGGGGTTTGAGAATATGAGAATAGTATTTTAAATACATACCCTAAAAATAATAGATCATAATATTGAATCATTTCATAAATTTCAATAGTTAGTAAAAAAGAAATCATATATGAATAAATGAACATGATCCAAAAGACAATAAAATTTCCATAAAATAGAATTTGGTGGAATAAAAAAACATATAAAATCATTTCTTACATAGTAAATATCACTTCCATTATTATCAATGTACATTGAGTTCACTCCCAATTACATTTCTGTTGTAAATGATCAATATCAATACTATCAAAGAGATAATCTCCATTTCAAAACTAGTTTTGCTCCCTATTAATGTTGTATTTATCGCATGAGATATCCATCTTTACAAAATACAATGAAGGGATATATAATTACTCACTAATAATAGAATGGAAAATATATATCTGTGTGTGTTCAATAAGATCATAAAACATTCATCATATCATTTACCATGAAAATTTAAATGGGTACCATAAATATTTCACATTTTATAACTCGTTAAAAAAATGGGTTTCATAAACATTTTATCTTTTCATCATATAATGACCCATAAAAAGTAAATTTGTCACTGGTTTATTTTTTTGTCGTAATTGTCACGAACCAGGCTAGGTCTCCATCCGACACGGTGCCTGACCTGGTCCACGACATGTCCCTAAGGGCATTCCTGATCCCCACGGGCTGGCACAAGTGCCCGGGTATCAAAAATAAACTTGGGAAAGATTTACCTGGAGTAAAAAACATATAAAACAAACAAAAATCTGAAAAAATAGAAACTAAAAATAGACAACCAAACAGACCCTTGTACCAAGTTTAGATTTAAAGTTTACAACTTGAACTAAAACCCAAACGAGACTACAAAAAAGGAAAACCAAAACTCTGACACAAACCTCTGTGAAACGTGAGGAGTCACATCCCCAATCCACTGCCACCAAACCAACATGGGGATGCCACCGACAAACTAAAACATCAACGCTATGCTCGATGCCTCAACCTGGAAAGAAAAATAAATAGAAACTACATACACCAAAAGGTGTATGCAGGGTGTGAGCTAAAATCCCAATAGGATGCCACCGATAAAAGGTTCCATTCATAATTATTAAATTACAAATACATTTGAAATTTAACAAAATAAATATAAATAAGTGCTTAAAGAATTTTAATGAAAATATTTTTAAAGGAAAACTACTCAAAAAGGAAAACAGCTTGAATTAACACACACACACATGCATGCACGTACGCGCACACACACACACACTATCTTGGTAACCCCAATGTCACACTGTGTGCCGACAGTGAGCGCCAAGAAGAAGAGGAGCACAATACATGGGAGAATCCCTAAAGATACTAATGAGAAGTGGGACCCTTGAATAACGCATCTCGGTTAACAATGGTACAGAAGCACAAAAATATATGTTCTCATGCACGAGCCACTAGTAGGGCAACACATCCATAAACTAGTGGTCTCCAACATCATCCAAAAGTTTAGTTAGTGTTGTAGTCATCAATCCAGCTAAGTGAAACTGGGCTAATGCCACTTTTGAATCACAAGCGCACTAGTCCTAGTCCGCCCACATTGTACCCAGGCTTCCCATTTGTGCTCAAGTAGTTTGGAGTTCAAGTCACAAGTCATAACAATATACTCAAACTAGAAAAGACCCAGCAAACACCAAAACCACCATTTTCCCACACAAAAATCCATTTGAGACAACACCCACACTGAAAATATCCAAAAACTAAACCCACGCCACTTACACAACCAATTAAAATGACTGCACAATCAAAGAAAACACATTCACCACCAGACACACCATTAAAAGGATTTATTGATCAATTTTCACACACGTCGCATGACTTTAAGCATCAAACCCTTTACAAAATTTAACCAAAACAATTTTTCACCCTTAATAATTATTTAATAAAACAATTTAAATATTGATAAATAACTTTTAAGGATCAAAACACTGCTTTACATACTAGACCAACCTAAACCCCCTTACATGACCACAAGCACACAATGCCACCTCAAAAACACAATCTTCATCACACATGCAATTTTAGAAACCACCCGCACAGTTAAAAATACCATTACTATAATTGAGCGAACTACAAAAAAATTTCCAAACAATTTCAAAATATGTCGCATGACTTTAAATACCAAAGACTCATTAAAAAGTTCATTTTTGACGAAACACAACCAGCCTCAACATAAAAACACCAATTGAACCCTTTTGCACATCCTAAAAAATTAACTACCAATAAAGAAAAATTAATCAGCATTTCAACATGAGTTCTCACAACAACAACATACTTATATCATTAGACACCCTACTTAAACCATCAAAACACACTAAACCTCAAGTAAAATAGAACTCACACCAATCTAATGAATTAGTAAGCTAACCACACAACAAAAAAACACTAAGAATTAACTAGAAATAATACTTCAGCAGAAAGAGAACACATAGTATAAACAGGCTACTAAACAATTCAACTGCAAATCAAACCTCTGAGAATACCAATTTCGCATGATGCAAATTAATTAAATAAAATTATAAATTAATTAAACTTGAAAATTAATTAATCAAACAACAATTAATAATGGAACCACCAACCTCGGTATCAGAAAACCCCAAATATCAAAGAAATCCTCTAATCACGCACCGAATTCGCCGCAATCAACTCAAATAAAAAAACTTCAAAATAACAATAAAATAACACCAAAATTGAACCAATCACATCTCAACCATAAAAGAAACATCATAAAAAATAAAAGAACAATGAGTCCGATGAAAATTCACATACGGAGAGGGGTTCGAGAGGCTGTCCAGCACGCAAAGAAGTTTACCGGAGGTGCACGGTGCTGGAAAAAGGGGGTCACCAGAACGTCGACCAAACCAACAAAGGAATGCGGCCAAATTTGGGGGGGATGTCAGGTCTTAGACCAAGACAAGGGGTGACCAAGGGCGAAGCGGTACGAGGAAGCGGGGCATCACTGGACGGTGCAAGGCGGGATGCTAGTCCGATTCGCCGAATGAGGAAGGAGTCGGCCGGGTGCAGCCGGAGGTAAGGTGGGAGGGTGGTCCGGAGAGTAAAATGGTGTGGCGTGGCTCAGGTTGCCGTTTTTCGGTCGGTACAGTAGGAAGAGGTTGGTCAGAGAGCAGGGGGGCGGGTCAGCAGGGCTGCCGCGATGGGGAGAGGTCGGGGCGGTGATGTGCGGCTCGCTGGGATGGGAAGAGGGCGCTGGTCAGAGTGTGCATCGCCGGAGGGGGCATGAGAGAGCGGTCCGGCAAGGGAGAGGATGAGGAGGGGAGAGGCACTGGACAGGGAGGCTGATGGGGAGGCACAGAGTTGAGTCGGAAGGAGCAAGGGTAAAGGGGGGGTGCGGCTGCGCTGTTAGGGTTGCAGGGAGGGGTCCGCGACGAAAAAAAACAAAAGGGGGGAGAGGCTGTGTGTGACGGACCAAAGGGGAGAAAGGGGTAAGAAAAAAAAATAAATGGAAGACGAAGAGAGAAATAAATGAGAAAAATAAGTAATAATAATAATAAATGTAAGTAAAACTAACCTATTCATAATCACAAAATTAATAGTAATGTAAATGTAAGTCAATTATTTTATAATTGTAAGATTCATTTTAATATTAACAACCAAATAAAAATATTTACTGAAAAATAATAATTATAATCATAATCTAATTAAAATATTAACTTAAGTAATTAGGATACTAATAAGGGAAATAAAACAATAAAACCAAAATAATGATATCATTATTATTATTGAGTTCGGAAAAGGTGCATGGTCGCGCGTATGGGCGCACACCCATATAAGACCCCAAATCCATTTTAAAATAGGAATGATTCAAACCGCAACACAAAATAAAGACTCAAAATAATTAAATTTAAATAAAGCATGGTTGTGGCACATATCGCTTTAGTGATGTGACGCAGCTTCGACCGAGCCATGCATGTGTGTTGACTGCTGCTAAGCCAAAAGTTCATTTATCAAAAAAACACAAAAACTCTCGTTGTTCCGGACATGAACATCGACAAAACAACTAAATAAAATAAAATTATCTGATAAAGGTAAAAATTTAAAATTATTACCGGTGTGCGATGTCGGGGTGTGACAATTATCCCCACCATGACACTTTATGCCCCCAGAAAGTCCCAAAAAACTAAACCAACCCAAGATTCCATGAAAGACCATGAAGACACTTTAAACAAAACCTCAATCACTCGAAGACCGATCATTCAAAACGCCCATGACCTGAAGCATAAAAGAAACCAAAGCCCGAAACACTATGAAAAATAACCAACAGCAGGGAACTCACCTCAAACACAACTAGAACATGGAACACCCCAACCCCTAACTCAGGGATTCCTAGGGAATTCGAGATCTCCAAGGTCAAATGTCCAGCAACCCACTATCTGAGCTAACCAATTAGTATGGTTGAGGTCGGGCAGAGAAGAAACAAGGGGTTGCTCCACCAAGCATACTTTGAAAACATAGTCTTCTACAAGCCCGTCCTATGGTGGTCTCCCCACCATATTAGGGTTCTTGTCAAACATTGGTTCTTCAAACCAAAACAACTCACAACTCATAAAACCTCTAACTCTAGATTGACCCTCAAAGTCCCCTATGTTTAACCAACACAAGAGGGGACATCGGTGAGACCCGCACAGGGTCTCCGTACCATTTTGAAATTTCATAACACCACAAAACCTGCACGGTCATTCCCAGTTTACTTTGACCAATACTAACTAAACCCTTCATCACGAAGCCACCACACGGGCCGACCTGCAGTGATTATTCTACAGTAGACAACACTCTACCACATGAGATAGATTTGATAGCAGAAACCCCTAAACAAGTGGCGAACCAGATAGGTTCATGTCAACTCTACAAGACATGAGCATATCCAAGACAAGTACAATTTCTATTTCTAAGCGACCCACAAGAAGGTTTACAGAGCCCGCCTGCTGGCTTCACAAGCATACTGATTCTTCAGACCTCTTTAAGACCCAAGAGGAACTCCCATTAATTAAGACCACAACAAGGATACAAGGCCTTGATAGATGGTATCGCAATAGGAAAATTTATGTTGTCCCCATCCATCATTGCGTACTTAAGTCAGACCAAACTCATACCACATCCGACGAGTTTTGACTACGCGCAAGCTTCACCCCGAGACCTATGGTTGGGGCCCTGATGTCCGACGCATCTACTGCCTCACAGTCACAAGCTAACAACCTCTATCTTGAACTTATTTCGCTAATAAAGCAACCTACATACTTCTCCTCATGTCCCGAGTGGACACTCCGTCAACATACTAACTAATAATTACAGCGAACGGCTTAGGGTGTCCGACTGACCACACTAGAGGTAGAAGATTGAGCGGTCTGTCCAACGTGCTACGCAAACAGACAGAATGAGAACTCCAAGAACGATTCCTATTAGTTCACACTCCTCATTGGATGAGGAACATTCACTTACCAGAGCATAAGCAAGACCAACAACTATTACGAGCTTTAAACTGATCGTTCCACACACCCTCTGGGGAACAAGAAACTAGCTCATCAGAAAGGTCAAAACATCTCCTCCACCCTCTATTGAATGGTTAAGCACCTAAAAGATCCACCACTTTCCTTTTCCCTCACTTAAATACAACCGCGGAATGAGACTAGTCTTTAGGGTTTCTCACGACGTCTCTATTCGCAACGAAAACGGAACTATCACTGTTTACTTGTTTAGTCTCGCTCCTCCAAACATACTCGAGACAAATTACGCATACACAACATCTAGAGTTCCTCCAAAACCAGAGACACTTCCAACTTCCCAAAGCACTCAACGACATACAACTGACATCGACGTCTACGAACAGTTGACACCACCAAGCAGAACCTAACTCTGCCACTCCACTGAGAGTCTGAGTCGGGCCAAGAACTGAGAGAGGCCTGCTGTAACCCATGGAACATTTCTTGGGGGAATATCCCAAACAATAAACACAAAATATCCTTCCACAAATCCAAACACATCACAAATCAAACATCCATATATCGGACACAAATCAAAAAAATTCAATATAAAACATCAATTCATCCTTAAATAAAAACATCATCTTGAAAAACCAAACACAATACAATAAAATCCAACAACTCTTTTGGACCCATCGCTTTCACTTTGGACTCAAATCCATTTTCCAATTCCAAAACCATTTATGCCCAAAAACCCCTTTTTGAAAAAATCCCACTTTTTCGAAAACAAGATGCAGCTTTTAAAATCAGTCACTAACCACTGATATTCCTAGATGCCTCGCAGATTTTCATTTCCATGCCACCCAGGCACCCATCCACACAATCCACCAATTATCCATTTATCACTTCCACATGCCCACGTGAGCGTCCATAGTAATACCGCTGGACAATGAAAGGTTCTTCTGTTTTCAAGAATAAAACATTCTCAATATTCCAAAATTACTCTCATTTTTTCGAAAATAATTTCAAAGATTCAAAAAAAATTTCAAAATGCTTTCCATTTCTAAAACAACCCACTTAATTTTCAAATAACCCAAGACGTTCTTTTAGAAACTAAACTTCAACAAATCAATACCAAATTACAAAAAACAAGGTCCAAGAGAAATGCGCCCCAAATATCATGCCAACCGCACACAGAAATGAAATAAAAGCAGCACCAAAGTCCGCTTCCCTTTTTAAAAGAAAAACAATCTCATTCCAATCCCAAAACTGAAGCAAGACATCACAAGCATTAAAGCGCCTGGGCGGAGGACTGGTGGTCCTGTCTAATCCAGCTACATGGTTTAGCAGACCGTGCCCTAGGCAAGAACCAACCACTAGGAGTGTCAAATTGTAATCTCGAGAATCACATGGGTCACTACTCCATGAGAGACTGCGCGCAGTACCGGTTTACTCCTACTATCATCCCCCATCCACATAGACCAAATTCAAAAACATAAATCCCGAACTACCCCTGGTAACTCAAGGATCGAAACGAGAAAGAGTTCGTGATGCTCTTCTCGCACCTATCCCTCGAGTACCGACAATACTATCCCCAATCTACCTGACATCCCAAATAAAAAGAGCAAAAAAACCCCTCTGATACCATTTTGTCATGAACCAGGTCAGGTCGCCATCCGACCCGGTGCCCGGCCAGGTTCGCGACATGGCCCGAAGGGCATTCCCGATCCCCACGGGCTAGCACAAGTGCCCGGGTATCAAAAATAAACTTGGGAAAGATTTACCCAGAGTAAAAAAAATATAAAACAAACAACAAGCTGAAAAAAATTGAAACTAAAAACAGAAAACCAAACAAACCCTTTTACCATGTTAAAATTTAATATGTACAACTTGAACTAAAACCCAAATGAGACTACAACAATGGAAAACTAAAACTCTAACACAAATATCCGTGCGATGTGAGGAGTCACATCCCCAAGCCACATCCACCAAACCAACACGAGGATGCCACTGACAAACCGAAACACCGACGCTATGCTCGATGCCTCTAACTGGAAAGAAAAAGAAACAGAAACTACATACACCCAAAGGTGTATGTAGGGTGTCAGATAAAATCACAATAGGATTCCACCGATAAAAGGTTCCACGCATAATTATTAACCAACAAATACATTTTCAATTTAACAAAATAAAAATAAATTAGTGCTTAAAGAATTTTAATGAAAATAGTTTTAAAGGAAAACTACTCAAAAAGTTAAACAACTTAAATTAACACACACACACACACACTATCTTGTTAACCCCAATGTCACACCGTGTGCTGATAGTGAGCGCAAAGTAGAAGAGGATCACAATACATGGGAGAAGCCCTAAAGATACTAATGAGAAATGGTACCCTTGAACATCGTGTCTCAGTTAACAATGGTACAGAAGCACAACAATATACGTTCTCATGCATGAGCCACTAATAGAGAAACACATCAATAAACTAGTGGTCTCTAACATCATCCAAAAGTTTAGATAGTGTTGTGGTCGTCAATCCTGCTAAGTGAAACCGGGCCAATGCCACTTTTGAATCACTAGCGCACTAGTCTTAGTCCGCCAACCTAGTACTCAGGCTTCTTATTTGTGCTCAAGTAGTTTGGAGTTCACATCACATGTCATTAACAAGATACTCAAACCAGACAAGACCCTACACACACAAAAACCACCATTTCACACACAAAAATCCATTTGAGACAACACACACACTAAAAATATCCCAAAACTAAACCCCCACCACTTACACAATCAATTAAAATGACTGCACAATCAAAGAAAACACATTCACTGCCAAACACACCATTAAAAGGATTTATTGAACAATTTTCACACAAGTCGCATGACTTTAAGCATCAAAACCTTTATACAATTTAACCAAAACAATTTTTCACCCTTAATAATTATTTAATAAAACTATTCAAATTGTCATAAATATATTTTAAAGATCAAAACACCGCTTTACACACAAGACCAACCTAAACCCCCTTACATGACCACACGCACACAATGCCACCTTAGAAACCCAATCTACTTCACACACGCAATTTAAGAAACCACCCGCACAGTAAAAAATACCATTACTATAATTGAGCGAACTACAAAAAAAAATCCAAACAATTTTGAAATATGACGCACGAATTTAAATGCCAAAGACTCATTAAAAAGTTCATTTTTGACTAAACACAACCCGACGCAACATCAAAACACCAATTTCACCCTTTTTCACATCCTAACAAATTAACTACCCAATAAAGAAAAACTAATCAGTAGTTCAACATTAGTTCTCACAGGAACAACATACTTATATCATGAGACACCCTACTTAACACATCAAAACACACTAAACCTCAAGTAAAATCAAACTCACACCAAACTAACAAATTAATAAGCTAAACTCATAACAAAAAAACACCAAAAATTAATTAGAAATAAGACTTCAGCATAAAGCGCACACATAGTATAAACAAGCTACTAAACAATTCAACTGCAAATCAAACCTCAGAGAAGACCAATTTGCCACGACGCAAATTAATTAAATAAAATTATAAATTAATTAAACTTTAAAATTAATCAATCAAATAATAATTAAGAATGGAACCACCTACCGTGGTATTGGAAAACCCCAAACATCAAATAAATGCTCCAATCATGCACCGAATTCGCCGCAATCAACTCAAATAAACTATCGTCAAAACAATAACTCAATTACACCAAAATTAAACCAATCACAACTCAACCATAAAATAAAAATCATCAAAAATTAAAGGACAATGGGTTTGAGGAAAACGGACCTACGGCGAGGGGTTAGAGAGGCTGTCCAGCACGCAAAGAAGGCTACCAGAGGTGCGCGGTGCTGGAAAACGTGGGTCACTGGAACTTCGTCTGAACCAACAAGGGTATGCGTCCAAAGGAAGAGGGGATGTCAGGTCTTCGACTGAGATATGGGGCTGCCAAGGGCGAAGCGGTGCGAGGATGTGGGGTAGCACTGGACGGTGCAAGGCGGGCTGCTGGTCTGATTCGCTGGAAGAGGAAGGAGTCGGCCGAGTGCTGCCGAAGGGAAGGTGGGAGGGTGGTCCAGAGAGGAAAATGTTGTGGCGCGGTTCAGGTTTCCATTTTTCAGTCGATACAGCCGGAAGAGGCCCGCCGGAGAGCAGGGGGTGGGTCAGCAGGGTTTCCGCGATGGGGAGAGGCGGGGCGATGCTGTGCGGCTCACCGGGACAGGAAGAGGGAACTGGTCAAAGTGCGCGTCACTGGAGGGGGCTTGAGATAGCGGTCTGGAGAGGGAAAGGATGAGGACGGGAGAGGCGTTGGACGGGGAGGCTGACGGGGCAGCGCAACGTTGAGCTGGAGGGAGCAATGGGAAAGGGGGGATGCGACTATGGTGTTAGGGATGCAGGGAGGGGGGCGCGATGAAAAAAACAAAAGGGGGGAGTGGTTGTGCGTGATGGACCAAAGGGTAGGAAGGGGTAATAAAAAAATAATTGAAAAAAGAAGAGAGAAGGAAATGAGAAAAATAATTAATAATAATAAATTTAAGTCAAACTAACCTATTCATAATCAAAAAATTAATGGTAATGTAAATGTATGTCAAATATTTTGTAATTGTAAGATGAATTTTAATATTAACAACCAAATCAAAATATTTACTGAAAAATAATAATTATAATCATAATATAATTAAAATATTAACTTAAGTAATGAGGATACTAATAATAAAACTAAAACAATAAAACCAAAATAATGATATCGTTATTATTATTGAGGTCGGCCAACGTGCACTGTCGCGCGTACGGGCACACACCCATATAAGACCCCAAATCCATTTTAAAATAGGACCAATTCAAACCTCAATACAAAATAAAGAACCAAAATAATTAAATTAAAATAAAGCTTGTTCGGGGCGCATATCGCTTTAGCGAAGTGACGTGGCTTCGACCGAGCCATGCATGTGTGTCGACTGCTGCTAAACCAAAATTTCATTTATCAGCAAAATGAAAAAACTCTCATCGTTCCTGACGTGCACCTTGATGAAGCAACTAAATCAAATATAATTATCAGATATAAGTAAAAATTTGAAATCATTACCAGTGTGCGATGTCGGGGTGTGATAGTAATGAAAACCATCCAAATAAATAATAATTAAGATATAATAGGGTCATATCACCAGTAAAACATCAGTAGCATAAAATTATATTATCAATAGTGAAATCTAACTTTAAAATATAACTTGAAATATTTCCTAAAAAACACCCATTTCTATTATAAATAACTTATTTAAAACAAAGAAAACACAAATAGTAAATGAAAACTTTTTTTTGAAAAAGAAAACATTCAAAAAAATTGATGTATGCTTCAAAAACATTGTGTGTTCGTTATGGAATTAAATTCATTTCATGACAAATATATAAAAAAAAAACAATCATTTCATACTTTTATAAATAGGGAAAATGACCTCATATAGAAAATGAAAACAAGATTCATTTTAAAAAATTAAAAGTAAATATTGGGTAAAAATGAATTTAAATAACAATTGAATAGTATTATAAACATTCATTAAAACTATTTTTAAATCATGTCTTTGGATGAAAATTTATTTTTGATCGAATAGAGAAATAATTTAGGATTTCCCTTTAAAATATAATTGATTTCTCTTGATAATATAAATAGACTAAAAAGATATAAAAAATACGAATTATAATGCAATAAAAATAGTATAATAAAATTCATGGGTTTATTTATAGTTGTGTCGTAATATTTTCTCATCATGAACTATATCAAAATCAATCCTATTAAAAATGATATTGTAACATAAATCCTTACAAAATATGTAACTTTTGAATCATAAAAAATAATAATGAATAAAATCAAATTACACAATAATTTTCATTATAATTATGAAAATAATTATATAACCTATAAAATGGGATACATGAACACCTCATTATTGAAGATAGGTTCATAATATAACATATGTCTTAAGGAGTATAATTCGACATCATAATCCCTTACCATGGACCCAAATTCCAATGTACATATTCAAACCCAGTATATAAAAATATTTATTTATTTATAATACATTTAAAAACCATAATCATATATGTAATGTCTTATATGATATTATTATAACAATTTTTCACATGTTTAAGGACAATTCTTTATTAAAATCACATATCTGAATGACAACTACTTTGTTTCATGTTTATATTTTGGATTGGTAGTATTGTTTTCTATGTCTTGATCAGGGTTAAATAATATTTCAAATGTTAATAATTATTTAAATATAATATATTTTCATTATATAAATATATAGAGTCATTCATAAAATATATAGATAGAAAAATGGATTTCATGATTCATGGATGTGATACGCCGTAGCTATGCAGGTACGATTTCACTTTTTGATGGATGGAATGGAAGAAGCGTAAAAATAATAACTTACCATTAATTAATACATATGATATAATATATATCATATATTTCTATTAAATTTATAATTAATACATTCCATGTAAAAGGAAAATCAAAAACAAATATTGTTTCTTCAGGGAGGCGATAGTTTACACCTACGCAAGAGAGATGCTATCATTTTCTAACAGATTTGTTTGTTATAAGGTAGATATTATATTACCATTAAAGAATCATAATTATGACATAAATATAATAAATAAAAATTAAAAAAATCATAATTATCATGCAATAAATATGGTGATCTAAAATGAATTATATCACTGTGTAGAGATAGTAAGTCTATGAAGACACGAGCGATAATTTTACATCCCATTTCATTTGAGAGATAGTAGATAGTGGTGATACCATGATAATAATAAAATTTAATTATATTTTGGATTAATATTTCATTATTTTATAATTACAACAATATAATTATCGGTGGTTAAATAATTATGAAAAATATTTTGATCAGTTAAGGTGATAAATTCTTCTCTGAAAGACCCCCATAAGAGTTCATCTAAAATATATAATGGATATTATCATGGGAATACTATAACCTAAAAAAATTTTCTAGTATATTTTCTAATATAAATAAATTTTTTTCCAATATATAATTCCCAAATTCATGAAAAGAAGAGAAAGGAGTGGTGTACTTTTTAAGGGAAGGGGGATGCACTTAGAATTTCATAAATAACTAAAATATAATAAAGTCATTAAAAAGAAAAATTATTCCAACTTACAATGAATTAAATGATATAGAATTTAGGTTATATATAATATCATCCAATAAATTTTATAAAGGGTATGGCGACATTTTAAACCTTATCATTTTTATCAACACCTTTGTTAACCATTGTTGACCATAACCGTGATATCAAATATTTTAACACTAAACTATTAAAAATATTTCCATAAATTGAAAATTGACTAATAAATAGATCATGGTTGATATTATAAATTTTATTACAATAATGTTTATGAATATTATGTTTTTATTAATTTTAAATGATTTATTAAAATAATTCTTATTATAAAATATCATTATTGTCGATTTTAAAACTATTCATTTAATTTATCATTACAGACAAAAAGTATATGATGAAATTCAAATATAATATTTTAAATAATTCATTATATGTAAAATTTAACTAAAATATTCATGTAACTAGATGATTCATCCAAGATTTATTAATTTAATATTTCTAAAATAATGATTTCTTAGTTTTATGTTAGTTGAATAAATACTATATTAGTGTTGCATAAAAATTTAAGGTTATTATTAATTCACTAAGAGTTAAAAGCATTATATTCAATCTAAAATTTATTTATTTTTTAAAAAAAATTCAAAACCTAACATAAACTCCTCATATCCTTTTGATTTAATATTAGAGATATTTAAGTCATGAGAATTAAATTTTGGAATTTTCTTTTCTAAATGTAATCTCAATGTCATTATCAAAGTAAAATGGCTCCATGAATCCATATATTTAAATTTCTTGAATACAATAGAATTTATCCCTTAATCATAATAAAAAGTAGGTGTTGGGCTTATTTTTGAGACCTTATCACATTATTTTTAACAATAATTACCTTATTTTTTATTTACCATGGTAATAAAAATAAACTATATTTAATATTCACATTGGTCAAAAACAAAAGGGACCTATTTATAAAATTCCTATAACCTTATATGAACAATAGAATCCATTTTGAAAAATTAAATTTTTATATGTGGTAGGAAAAAATTTCAAATAAACTAGATAAAGAAAGAAAAAATTGTTTTTCAGAAAAAATCCTTTTTTATTAAAATATTTTTTTATCAAATTCAAACAAAAAATTATTATAATGAGATTATTTATATTATAAATAATATAAGGGCCAAATTTTTTTTCAAAACTTTTTTATACAAAATTTAAATTATCATATTCTTCAAATTTAAAACAATTTTTAATAAAAATAATTATTTTACATTCTATTCTGTGAAATATCAACCTTTTCAGAAGAATTTTAGAAATTAAATCTATGTTAATTTTTATTTGATAATTTGAAATTTTAATTTAATTTATATAATAAATTTTCTAAAAATTTTAGAAAATTTAAATATAATATTTACGTAAAAAAATAAATGGATAATATTTTTGAAGGAAATCTTTTTTTTAATATTGATATAACATTACAAAAAAATTAAAATATCATTTCATAATAATTCATAAATAATTTGTTTGACTAGAAACTTTATATATATATAAATCATGATTTTTTATTCTCATTCATGCCCACAAATTCAATCGGTAAGTTAAAATATTCATATTTAAATTATAATATATCATTATTCCATTCAGCTCAGTGTTTCATCTATTATACACTATCAAACATTATGATATTATTATAAAATCTCAAGGTTTTATAGTAATGTATTGAATTTGGTGTTAGGTTTGTGGGTATCCTGAATTAGTTCATTAAAAAGGGATATCATAAATTTTTGTTTGTAATTGCCAGAGACTAAACCTTTTGAGAAGCCCTTGTTATTTGGGCATGTACTGGTCAAAATGAGGTTATGGTTTTTAGAGAATGAGTGGTATTGATATGGATATTATATAAATATCTTTCCCATCCTCATCATTAAGTTTTATGGGGAATTTTTGTTTCAAATAGTGAATTCATTTTTTTTAGTTTCTCATAATAAATATTGATTTAAATTTATATTTATTTATCCCCTTCGAGTATATAAATCATATTTTGGTTCCATAAACCTTTTTTGGGGTGAATAAATGTGGATAACATGACATTAATGGTCATAATATATTTATTGTAAAAATTTATAGTTCAAAATCAATTGGTACTCTCTCCCTTATAGATCGTGTTGCACATTTTCCCAAATCGTGTGTCTAAAGTGTGCACAACACTGTTTGTCCTATGATTATCCATTATTGACTCATAATTAATTTGTATATATCTTGAAGTTATTATCCCCTATTAGAGGTGAATTGACATGTGTGTTGATTTTAAATTTCTATGGTTTTTCTTATCCATTCCAAAATGGTTTTGTGGTTCTTCGGTTATTCGTAGTTTTAAGACATTGTTTTAAAAAATATTGGGAATTTTTGTAATGGTATTTTTCTAAATTGGTTTGATGGAATTATAGGAAATGCAAAATATTTAGAAATAAGTTTCTAAGGTTCTTAAAAAGAACACTGAGTTTTATTATAATTCCTTTGATGCTTCATTTTCAAAAATAAATTGAATATTGAAAATAATTTTGCGGCATGACTTTGTTATGTAGTGTGTATTCCACAGTATTTTTTTATATTTAATAATTGAGTTGTCTATGTTTTCTAGAATACTCTTTGGTGGATGGAAATTTAATTTTTTTGTAAAAAAATTCTTATTTAGAAATAAAATATTATTTTCTTATTGTGAATTATGTGTTAATTGATTGATAGTGTGTTGCTTAGCTTGGTTCCTAACTTATGAAGGAATATTTTCATCATGTTTTGAAGCTCTAATTTTTTTAGTTAAACCCTCCCATTTTTTTCTAACCCCCTCACATTGAATGGATAAATATTTTTTTCAGTTCTCAATCCTATTCATACTTTAATGGGACTAGTGGATATAGAAACCTAATTTTTATTGAACTAATTTCGGACATCCTGACACAGTTTACTTCATCATTATGTTCTAATCCTTAGTTATTGGAATCAATAATATGGTTTTAAGAGATTGTGGTTGTCCAAAATTTCCTTGGGATATCTAAATCTTTGTGGTTAAGAGTTGTTGATATCATTATTTTTTATTTTAGAAAATTTTTATGTGAGTTGAATGTAACTTATATGAAATATAAATGTATGTATTTGGAGTTATTCAGGATGAAATTCAACCAGTTTTTGTTTCCAAGGTGATAAAATTACAGTGAGTTCTCGATATTGTTTTCCTACATTAGGGTGAAAAATTTGTTATAAATTACACTAATCAATTTATAAATTTAGAATATTTTCTCCAAATTTGGTTTCTAGTGATTTTGAGGACTCTTATTTGTATAATAGTGGTTTTCACCTAGATTTTGGCTCAATTATACTTATCTCTTATCTGATATATTTTCATTACATTTTTAATGGAGCTATCTGATTAGATTCTAACCATTTATGGAATATGGGTACATAGTGGAATATATAAGTCTATTATTCTTGTTGGTTCACACAAGGAGAGAAAAAAAATATAACAGAGATCAACAACCATAGAGAGGGGTAAAAAATAAAGGTATATCTTCCCCCGTCAACCATTTTTAAACCCAATCGCAAACAAATCCTTAACCCTAAAACATATTTCAAAATTCCAATCCAATTCACATTTTATAAAACACCATTCCAGCCACTCTTTGGAAACCAATGGACACTTTTAAACTTGGGACTTCTTATTTGAAAAACATTACTTGTGTATTCTTCCACCAAAGACATTTTAAATGATCCATCCTAGAATCTCAATAATGGTTATACAACAAAATCATTTAAACATAATATTTGAAATCGGATAAAGATATTATTTATAAAAAAAATTATATTATTATTCCTTGTTATGTCCTCTTATATTTTGTATTATATTTATATTTATTAGAATCAGTTGAGTCTGTTCAATAGGTTTTGATCTGTTTATAATGTTTTATAATTTTTGTAATTTATATATTTTTCCTCCACATTTTATCTCAAATAAGGGTTAAATCATTCCCAAATGGATCTTATGATTCCCAAGCACTAGTTATCAGCATGTGTTCATCAAGAATTCCCCTTGATCCTTATGATGGGATGAGTAAGGTGTTGGGTTAGCTAGAAGCTCGGACTAGTAGATGTTAAATCTGAATGGTATAATAACCCTGCTCTTTATTACACACTTAAACATGATTTATTAAATAAAATTCACATAATAAAGCTCTAAGGATCGATAGGTCTATTGTATTGGGATATTAGGAACATTTCATAACTATATAAAACATAAAATATAACATCTTTATTGAAAACATCTTTTACATGACCAAAATGTTCCTTCATACTAAGCATTGCATGCGATAACCAGAGGATATACATAAGAAAAGGGAAGTCTAAAAAGACTATTAAGGAAATAAACAAGGCATAACATGAAGAATAAAATACATGTTAGTCAATAGTAATATCAATCGATCATAATAGAAAAATGAACATAAAGGGATGATATAGATTGATTATCATAACATGGAAATGTGGCAACAACATTTAACATGATATCAGGAAGAGACAAGGTTCATTGCACATTGAGCATGAGTAAACCCTCATCACACTTGAATTAGAATGAGTAAACCCTCATTTCACTTGAATTATCATGAGTAAATCCTCATTTCACATGGCGTATCATGATACAATTATTTACCCAATGAATTGGAGTGCTATCAGGGCACACCCTTTATAAACATTTCAATTCATGCATAAGTGTGACACATGGATAATATAACATGGAATCGTTCAAAATAATAATTTATTACATAATAAATTTATGTGGAAAACATACATGAAACTCTGTAATCAATAAGTATATGTTCCTAAAGGTGAATAACCTTAATAGATAAATGGTTACGGTATCCACTTACACGATTATTTTGGAATGGGAAATTTTGGCAGTATAACAACGTCAAATTGAAATCATAAAATTGGTTGATGAGTGAGAAAGGGTTATATTATCATTTATAAAAGAAATGGGAAATAAGGGTATCATGGAACATAATATCCCAACATATGTAATGGAATTTAGTTGCATAATATAAAATAATTTCTTGAATGTAAATGAGAAGAGAGAAATTCCTTACGAAATTTTGGCATGGTAATAGGTGTACATGGGAGTCATTAATGAGGGAGAAATAGGGCTATCATCATTAAATTATAAGGCGGTCATTATGGGGAGGTTAAAATCATACCCCAACATTTTTTATTGAAAATAAAAGTATATAACAACATAAAGAAACTTGGACGAAAATGAGAAAAGTTGAAATCCCTTACTTGGAAATGTGATATCAAAGGCTTGGGAGAGGCTTGAGATAGGCCTCTAGTGATATTGGTGTGCCTAGGGCTGATTATAATGATAGGAGGTCAGAGGTTGGTTGAGATCAAAATGCGTTTAGTGAAGAGGAATGGGAGATTGAGTGGGTTTATATAGGAATGGAGAGGGAATTCTTTATTATTTAGGTTTTGGACACTACACATTAAACTAATGAAAACAACAAACCATCCTATGGTTTTTCCCATGGTTTTTGAAAAAGTGTAGGGGAAAACGTTCTCTTATATAGAAAATGGCCTAAATTATTAAAATATTAGGCCTTCTTATTTGGATGTGAGTCACACTCTCAAGGAAATCATTTTAAAATGATAAAATGTTTTATAAGTATTGGAGGCTCCACTAAGGCATTGTAAAATAAACAAAACAAATCTAAAATAAAATTACATAAAATTTAAAACAAATAATGGCCGAATTTACCTTTTATAGTGTTTTATTACATAACTATTTGGCCATTATGATGTTATAAAACACATTATATATTTAAACGGTGTTTAGTTTTTACACAAAAAATTCGATTATCTCAAAAACTTTTAAAAAATTCACCATTTTATAATTGCAATATCCTCATTCCAAAAATAATATTTATTTTATCTAAATAATTTTCAAAATATGTTAATTTCCAGTTTTAATATAAAAACTGACATTTATTGAGAATTCGTGTATTTTGAAAAAAACAGTTTTCAACCCATAATAAAAATTTCAATTGTATTCATAAAAAATTACACAATAATTTATATTTAATAAAAAGTAATTTAGTAATAATTATTTATTAAAATATTATTTAATTCAAAAATCCATTAATTCATCAAAATAGATATCTTAATTTAATATTAATTAAAAATACTATTTGTTCTTTAAAAACTATTTACATAGTAACAATAATAAAATGAAAGTATATTATTTATTCATAAATAAAGCAGATAATCATAGTGTTAGGTTCTTGTTACATAACCCCTTATAACACCCACATAAAACATAAGGGTAAGTTGTGCGGTGGTGGTAGACTCTTGGGGTGGCTTGGATAACATTTCTCAGGTGGTAATCTATATTAACTTCCACTTCCCCCATAAGAGATTTTGTTCAAGCTTAACATGTTGAAGCTCGGCTTGGGCATGGTCAAGAGAGAATCCTTGTGATGCTTCCTCCTTTCTGAGATCTGAAAAATGGGCTTCATATGGAGTAATTATACTGGATGAGTCCATCACATCATTTTTCTATGTAAATAGGATTTGTTAAAGCCTTATATTTTTTATTATCATATGGTCACTGTTCAACGACTATAATAGCAACGGTAACAAGTTGTAATGGTTTTTTAAAATCCAAAAACATAAATTCAAGGAAGTTTATATTTTTTATATAACTATTTTTAATAATAAAACATTTAATTAGATAAGGAGTAATTTTAATTAATAAAATTTTAGGTCGCTACAATCTTCCCCCTTAAGAAATTTCTCCCTCAAAATTTTCTTTTCCCACAATAAAACAGATGAGGGTAACTCTGCTATATCACTTCCTTCGATTCCCATGTTTCTTCTTCCAAATTTTTTTTTTCTCTACAGCACCTTGATGAGGGGAATTGTCTTATTTTGTAGAACTTTTTCCCTATGATCTAAGATCTTCACTAGCTTCTCTTCATAGGAGAGTTCATTCTCCAATGGTACCACCTCTGGATTGAGTACATGTGATGGGTTAGGTATGTACTTCCTCAAGAGTGACACATGGAATAAATCATGTATTATAAATAGGTTTGGTGGGAGTTCTAGTCGATAGGCCACTGCTCCAATGCAATAAAGGATCTCAAAAGGGCTGATGTACCTTAAACTAAGCTTTACCTTCTTCCCAAATATCAAAACTCACTTTCGCTATGATATGGAGATGAATACCATGTATCCAACATCAAAATATATGTCTCATTGACAATTATCTACATTACTCTTTTGTTAACTTTGAGCGGATTTAATGTTCTATTAGATGGTCTTAACCTTCTCCATTATTTCTTTGACCATTTTTGGACCTATGATTTTTCACTCCCCAACTTCATCCCAAAATGGTAGTGTTTTTCTCCACTTCTCCATTATTTCTTTGACCATAAAGTTCTAGTAGATTGTTTTGATTGGTTGGTTGATCCTTTTGAGCCGCTTTTTCATTTTTGCTCCTTCCTTTTGTCCTTCAGTAATATCATTCATCGGTTTAGACATTTTATAATTAAATGTTAAAGGTTCTGATTTAAAAATGAATTGGAAATGAATACCTCCTGATCGATATGTTTTTTACAAGATTCGATGGCCATGCAATGAATGTTCCAACATTTTTTTCCACCGTATGAATGTCGTCATCATCATTTGGCATGGGTAGCTCGGCACTCGGCTCATGAGATATATTAATTGACACTTTGACATGACTGGTTGGAAGTGGTCTCAATTGTAGTGTGTCATTCTTCATATTGAACATCATAGCCCTCGCTACAAGGCGATGGGTGGGAGTTGACAAATATAAAGCATAGTTATTTTCACCGTGTAGAATATCATTACAAGAAAGGTATCAGTGTCTTTGTGATTCACATTTCATAGAAACAAATATTAGAACATTTATTAACTCGTTTAAGTCAGGTCATTGAGGGGAATGGCTCACCTCAAAGCTGGTGGGGGGGGATCTTCCTATGTGGGTTGTTCTTGAGTTTTTTCTTCCCTTTGCCTCTCCCCCAACAATGTTTCTAACAACTCTACCTGACTTTCGAATTTTTCTTTAAGGGTATATAGTCTATCTCTTATCATTTACATTTCCTTATTTTGTTCCTCCTCTTATTTTTTTCTGAAAGTATGTCTGGGGTGTCACCCCAAAACCCTCACCTCTGACGTGGCCATACTGTTCTGGTTCATTCAAGGCCGCTGAAAGTATGTCCACATCCGGTGTGGGTGTTGTTGATTCCTATAACTATGTCAAATAGAAAATATGGGAAAATAAGTAATCATTTTTATGTAATAGTGATTTAAAGAAAAACAAATTTATATTATTTTATACATACACATGTTTCCCACACTTTTTGTGTGTTTTCATCTACCAGTTTCCCCTCTTTATTTACATGAGCCTCCTTCCATAACACATGACGTGGGATGGAAGTGGCTTGGGATTTTGATTCATAAATCTTCATATAAATATGGAAACATGGTTACAGTGTTGTTTTATGTCACATAAAATTATTATATAACTTTTAAAATACGTACCAATTATTTTTAAATTGAAGCGTATCTCGTCCTTACTTTACGGTAGGGGTACACTGTTTTTTCTTCCCATTCTTTATTTTTAGCACTCAGTTGTTATTTCATATATAAAAAACTGTCAATCAAAGTGATGAATATAAGAAACTTTAAACAACGTGTTACCAAACACATTGTACCTGAAAAGTCTGCTCTACATGACGGTTGCAAAACGCATCCCACGCTCCTTGGGATATCAAGTGTGCATAAAGAGGAGATGGGTGAAGCTTGATTTTCCCTTCAGCATCTTTCAGATGAAATTTCGTTAAAATGGTGTGAAAGCCTATATGAACCCTTCCAGCCAGTCTTAATACATATTCTTTGTGTGAGAGATCTACTATAAATGCACTTTGCAATAGATGATGAAGAGTTTGTCAATATTTCAGTATTTTATTTTATTTTATTTTAATAAATTAAATAAATGATATCGCAATGTTACCATAATATCTTCCCACATTAATGTTTTCATCCTGCTGAAAACATGGTGCCACGACTCTATATCAATCATCACGCGTTTCCGAGTGACGATTTCAATGTAGCTACTAAACATGGCTTTGTTGGGGTTTACATGTTGGCCTCGCTTATTCCATCCCACCTCATATTTGATGCCATTTTCTTTTTCCTTAAGGATTTTGGCTAAAATTGTCAGACTACGATGCACCTATATTTTTGTGCCACCAGGGTTTCATTGCCTACCATTTCCTCGGTTTTTGAATCATCATTATGTTCCTCCGAAGGGCTAGCATCGGCACTAGGACTAGCAATAATAGGTTGAGAAACCTGTTGTACCTCGGTAGTGGGACTAGCTGCAACTGGTTGAGAAACATGTTGTACCTCAGCAGTGCGACCAGCTGCAAAAGGTTAATAAACCTATTGTACCTCAGTAGTGGGACCAGCTACAATAGGTTGAGAGGCATGTTGTACCTCAGTAGTGGGACCAGCTGCAATAGGTTGAGAGACCAGTTGTACCTCAGTAGTGGGACTAGCTGAAACAAGTTGAGAAACTTGTTGTGTCTCAAGATTGGGTGCATCAGCAGGTGAAGAAGTCATTATCTGCAGAAGTGACTTAACATTTAATTTAGATCACATAAAAGCAACAGTGAATAGATAATAATGTAACACCCCAAGCTTCTACGGTACGCTTCTCTTTGAATAATGTCATAGCATGTGTTGTACACAACACCGAGTTCTAACACATCATAACCAATCAAACTAGCCGTTATGAATAGTAATACCTACTTTTTGAAATTATATATATTTTATATTTCAAAATGGACTTCATTTTTGGATTCAGAATATCGAATTTAGCCTAAGGTGAAATTTTGGTACTTTTCGGATAACATTAATATTTTGATGAATAGTGAAAATTACTAAATTTTAATTAAAAACAACTTTTTTAATCAAAATAATTAATAGTGATAAACTATGAATTTGAGTGGTTTTAAATTATATTTAGAATATATTTTTACCATTTAATATAATTTTGGTCATTGGACATAATTTTACAATTAAAACGAACATAAACAAGTGTCAATCTTTTGATAGTTATTATCTCTTAAAAACACACTTTTTGTTTTGACAGCAGGAATTAATTTTAAATTAATTTCTGCCACTTCTGTGTCTTGAATTTAGAAAAATGGATTCCATATTTGGAATCAGAATTTTCAAATTGTATAAATAGGTAACTTTTATTTTTAGACATTTTGAATAATTACTGCGGTAAATATTTTATTTACCATGGTTAAGGATAAATCCGGTAAATGAGGGTTAAAAAAATAATATTATTATAATAATAAATTACCCTAAAACGTGTTATAGCCTTATTGGTTGATACATGTTCGACCATAGGCTTATTTGGGTCGATTTTGGGACCCCATGGAGCCACTTGTAGGTGATAGGGACACTTTATTTTAATTAAGTTAAAATGAATACAAAAATGACACAAGCATATATCTTTTAGAAAAACAATTTTTAAATAGGGTTATATATGTTTTATTTTAGACTATAAATATTAACTATAAAGATAAAAAGATTTTCTAGATAATTATATTTTATTTATAATTTTTAGATATTAAATAATTTAATTTATTTATGACACAATGATGATGCAGTAATTACCATAATAGAGAAGGATTAAAATAATTGATATTATAAATACCCAAATAAATATAATTTGAGACTTTTAATGAATTAAACTAATTTTATAGGTTAATATGACATGTTAGGATTGATTCAATTAACTTTGTACGAAGTAATCATTCTGTTATGATTTTTTACAAAAATAAATTATTGAATAGTGTCAAAATTGACATAAAAGAGTTTTTAAAACAAATATTATATTATTAATTGATATTAAATTTCTAAAAATCTAATGATCTGCCAAGAGACTTATATCATGATAGGATCATTATTAATGGACCACTTAGGGGTCTCTTGTATGTATATAGTATGTTTATTAACTACATATTATAAAAATACAAAGTGACATGGTAAATGTCAAACTAATTAACTAAGAGTTAAAACTAAAAGATAAGGTTAATATAAGTACCCAAACCTGTATAAATTCTATTGGTTGAGTGGTTTTAGACCTATTCCCACCTTAAACTTTGAATAATCAACTTTGGAGCCATTAGAAACTGAATATGAATTTATTATAAATTAATATTTCTAGCTTTTCCAAAGGTGCCCCTCACCCCTCTTATAAAAGGGCACTCCTCCTTATCATTTCTTCACACCTTCAAAGCCTTTTTGTTCAGCCAAACTCTGCCCAAATACTCTCCCAACTTCCCTCACTACAACCTAGAGGCCCTATTTTGATCAGAAATCCAACCTACGGAGCCCTTTTGATCAAATCAAAAGGAAGAACCCGAAGAAGAGGTAATGTTTTCACCACCCCTTTTCAAGTTCCTTTCTTCTTCCACTTCTTATTTATTTGTTATTACCATTCTAAAATAATAACTCCAGTATCTTATATATACTGTGATGTTATTATAAATATGGTACAACCATATTCAGTATTCTATCCACCCTTTTAATAACATGTCACCATACGTGCGTACGTACGGCTTACCGTCTCCACGTCGTGGTGTAATTGTTATTCAATATATTATTATTTGGATGGGTATAATAATGATGTTTAACTCATGTAAATAATAAATATAACATGTTAATGATTCTGTATATATGATATACCATCCATTTATATATTATTTTAATATCAAAATAATGATATTGTCGCTCGTGCGTACGTACGGACTACCGTCTCCACGAACGCGATGAGATTCATTCTCCATCGTATCTATTAAAGTATAATTATCATTTGATGATTTAAAAATGATGTTTAAGGACTTGATATCATTCTGCATATGAAAAATATACAACCTATCCATGACAAACATGGCTTATGTAACAAAACATATAAAAGAAAACGAGTAAGTTAACACCTGAAACGACGATAATTCAAAGATATTATTAACAAATCAATGTTAAAAGATCATATATGATATCATATTAATATATATTATTCTTGTATAATTTAATAAAAATTATTTCACCATTATACAGGAGGTTAACCTACCCCAACCAAGGAAAAGTACAAGGTAAGGGTTATTTCACAATCTCTTCATTATCCGAGGTTGTTTATACGTAATAATCTACTGGGATCTCTTTATCATCCACATCCATGTTTCTTAAAAATGTATTTCAAAACATTTTTACTATTTACTAGAATATGAGTTAAAGTCATTTATACCCTTTTTGACTTTTATAAGTGGTTTATAAAGGAATATTTCCATCGTTTCCAAAACAAGGTCCTTTTTAAATTTTTCAGCAGAATTAAGGTAAGAATGTTTTTTAACTTATACGGCGGGTGCGGCTATTTTCCGCCATTATAAAATCTTCAAAGCTTCCCTTACAAGAATATAAGAATATTTTTAAATAAAATGTTTTATTTTATATGGCTCTTAAATTATTTCAAAATAAAAAGAGATATTTCTCTAAAATAGTTTTGATTTCATCTATGTCAACATCCTTTGTTGGATTTTACGCTTATGTGAAGTTGATTTATTATGATACAAACTTCTATGTTGTATTGAAGGTTTTGTGATATGTTTGACTGTGGATGTGCTATTTTTATACCATTTATGGTTTATGGTGAAAGTATTGACATTTCGTATACTAGTTTTAATACGAATGTTTATGTTATGTTTAAACCTTTTCATAGGGGAATGCATTGGACTTAATATGTGACGGGTGGAGCCCGCTATAGCTCCTTGATGCATCGGTAGGTCTCATGAGGCAAACTAGTGTCTTGGAACAAGGCCTTGGCAAAATATTATTTATAGTCTTGGCACGATGCCTTGGCTATGTGGTTATGATAGTCTGGCATTATGCATTCCATCATTATGAAAGTGGTTATTGTTTTTTCATGTGATTATTCGATTAGTAGAATATCCATGTGAATAAGCAAATGGAATTATTTCATTTTATTTATGCCATACTATGTTGAAAGTTCAAGTTTGAAAGGCTTTTGTTTTAGTATACATTGCCTTAAATTTTTACTCTTATTTATGAAAGCTTCCGCTATATTGTTATCCTTACTGGGCATTTGAGCTCACCCCTTTTCTATGTTTTATTTTTTCCAGGAATTGAAGAAGTAAATTATGAATGAACTGCAGGGATATTATGTGGGGATATGAGTGTGGATTATGGAGACAATATGTTGTTGTAGTAGTTTTTCATTTTATGATGTAATGTAAGACTTATGAATATATCTAGTGTTTCCAAGGCTACTAAACCAATCAGTCTTTCGAGATTTGATCTTTCTTGTGATCATTCCAAAGTTATGTAATAATGCACCGACTCTGGGTAACTAGGGTCGGGGCGTTACAGTTGGTATCAGAGGAAGTTTAGTACAAACCTTGGAAACTATATTTAGATAAACTCTGATTATAGCACGTAGACCTAAGATGAACTTTGAGGATTAGTATAGAAGAACTTCCTAGAATTTTGGTATTATAGATATTTTGTGAGTTTTCCGAGCAATATATCCCTGTCTGGATAGGAGTAGGTAGAGGCGGCTCTGGCATAGATGTACCTAGGGGTAAAACCCGAAAACACCGCTTTGAGGTAGACTCGAACGGGAACTGGTGCACGACAATGGGCATTGCTGCACTCTTGGTTACGACACTCCCGGGGGATATTCTTAGGATAACTCTCATTTTCTTTACAAATAATTATGAAGGGTTTATGAGTATATACTTCTTCAAAGAAAACATTTTTATGATTATGGATTATATCTATAAATAGTTCAATTTATGTTAAGTGTTTTATAAGTATGGGATTATGTATTTTGATTCATAAACTGATCTAGTTTATGCCATTGTTTAGAAATGGCGCCTAGTGGAATAAATGGAAACCGTATCAATGCACGCACTCAATGTAGGGATTTCCCTCCTGCTCAAGATAATTATAGTGGAGCTGGTGATGCAACTGGTGCCGATCAGCTAATCACCATACTGGGACAACTTACTCAGGTTATGAATAATAACCTTACCCGTATGGAGCACCCTGATCCACAGTGTGGAGGATCAATGTTAGATCGATTCATGAGGAAAAAACCACCAACGTTCAATGGGAGTACAAATCCCTTAGTATCTGAGCAATGGGTAAATTCCCAAGAGAAAATATTTCAGGCTTTGGGGAGCAGTGAAAGGGAAAAAGTTATCATGGCAGTTTACCGCCTCACTGGAGATGCTAATCAATGGTGGTCATTGATTCAAAACATGAAGGAAGATGATGAAGTACCAAATATGGAATGGAGGGAGTTCAAAGATCTGTTTTTTGAAAAATACTTTCCTCGCGACCATCGAGCAGATACGGAAAGGCAATTTCTGAGTCTCAGACAGAAGGAGGATGAGAATGTCGCAAAGTATGAGGCTAATTTTACAAGGTTAGGAAGGTATGCTGGAGATTATATACGTAACCCAAGAAGTAAGATTGATCATTTCTTTGATGGGTTAAAACCATTTCTTCGTCGAGCATTAGTCTCACAAACCTTTTCGCCGTACGAAGACATTGTCTCATGTGCTATCAAGACCGAAAAGGAATTCTCTAAGTCTTATGACTTTAAAGCAAAGCAAGAGAAGAAGAGACCTGCTGATCAATCTGGGAATGGAAATAAGGGGAAGAAGGGAAAGGTTTAATATCCATCATGTGGTTAATGCGGGAAGAAACATCCTGGTACTTGCTTGAAGTGAATGGGAGTCTGTTACAAGTGTGGTGAAAAAGGCCACCAAGCTCGTGATTGTAAGGGGAAGAAGGAAGCTACCAACGTTCAGTGCTACAATGGCAGGTAGACGGGGCATTATGCAGATGAATTTCCTAAGCGTCAGGAGAACTTACCTCAGAAAAGGCCAAGGGATCAAGGCCAGGCTTATGCTATCACTACTGCTGAGGTAGAAGCTCCGAAAGACGTGGTGGCAGGTAATTTAATGGTTTCCTCAAGTTTAGAAAATGCATTATTTGATTCTGGATCATCGCATTGTTTCATATCTTCCCAGTTTGTTAAGAAAATTAGATATTTCCAATTTGATTTAATAAGGGAGCTGTCAGTTAAAACCCCTAAGAAAAGTATCATTACAACAAAGTTTTGTGAATCAGTCCCCATTAGAGCACATAAATTTTCTTTATCTGCTGATCTCATCGTCATACCTATGATTGAGTTTGATATAATCCTCAGTATGGACTGGCTTTCAGACTATGATGCGAATATTTATTGTAAGAAGAAAGAGGTTACGATTCTTGATGATAATGATAAGGAACACCTTATCTTTAGAGCAGAATCGTCACCACTTAATTCTTATTTAGATCCACCCCCAGTAGCTCAACTGAATTCAATTATTGGGGAGGAAGAGAATGAAATGACTATGGGTGAGGAAAGGAATGTGGAAATAGAGGATGTACCTGTTGTGAAAGAATTTGTAGATGTATTTCCGGAAGATTTACCTGGACATCTTCCAGAACGAGAAGTTGAGTTTTCCATTGATTTAATTCTTGGATCAAGGCCTATATCAAAGACCCCTTATAGAATGTCCACTGTAGAGTTGGTCAAACTAAAGAAACAACTAGAGGAGTTTAGTAATAAAGGATTTATTCTCCCTAGTGTTTCTCCATGGGGAGCCCCTGTTCTTTTTGTTAAAAAGAAAGATGGATCTATGAGGTTATGTATCGACTACAGGGAGATCAATGCTATAACGATAAAGAACAAGTATCCCCTACCTCGTATTGATGATTTATTTGACCAACTGCATGGAGCCCAATACTTTTCAAAGATTGACCTTCGATCTGGATACCATCAGTTGTGTGTGAAGAAGGAAGACATTCTGAAGACAGCATTTCGAACCAGGTACGGCCATTACGAGTTTACTGTAATGCCGTTTGGATTGACTAATGCTCTCTCTGTATTCATGTATCTGATGACTAGAGTTTTCAAGGAGTATCTCGATGAATTTGTGGTGGTATTTATTGATGATATCTTGGTATACTCCAAAACCTACGAAGATCATGAAAATCACTTGCGTATTATCTTGAAGACTCTAAGGAGGCATGAATTATATGGAAAGTTTAGAAAGTGGGAATTCTGCCTTCATGAGATTTCTTTTCTTGGCCATATTGTCTCTAAAGATGGAATCTCGGTTGATCCTTCTAAGACCAAGGCAATCCAAGAATGGCCAGCACCTACGAGTATAACTAAGGTACGTAGTTTTATTGGTTTGGCAGGTTATTATCGACGTTTCGTCCATAATTTTGCCCGATTGGCTAACCCATTAATGAAGCTCACACATAAAGGGGTTAAATTTGTTTGGAAAAAAGAGTGTGAAGAATGTTTCGAAGAACTTAAGAGAAGATTAGTCAATGCTCCTATATTGACTCTACCATCGGGGAATGATGGGTTTGTTATTTATAGTGATGCATCAAAGAAAGGACTTGGTTGTGTCCTTATGTAGAATGATAGAGTTATTGCCTATGCATCACGAAAGTTGAAAATTCATGAACAAAAATATCCTACTCATGATCTCGAGTTAGCAGTTGTGATCTTTTCTTTGAAGATATAGAGGCACTACCTCTATGGTGAAAAATGTGAGATTTATACTGACCACAAGAGTTTGAAGTATATTTTCTCACAAAAAGAACTCAACATGAGGAAAAGTATATGGCTTGAATTATTCAAGGATTATGATTGTACGATACACTACCACCCAGGGAAAGAAAATAAGGTGGCAGATGCTTTGAGAAGAAAATACCATGAAGTTTTGAACAATATGATAATTAAAAGGGATCCAATTTTCATGGATCTAGTGAAGATGGACATGGGAATAACCAGGGAAGGCGAAACATCAATTCTTTTTCAAATGGTTTCCAAACCATCTTTAATACAAAGGATTAAGAGTTCTCAGACTGATGATGAAGAATTTAAAAAGAAGATTAAAGCTGTGAATGATGGGAGATTGAGAGACTTTGTGTATGAGGATGGAATTTTGAAATTTGGGAAGAGACTTTGTGTTCCCGATTTACCTGATCTAAAAAGGGAATTGTTGGATGATGCTCATAGTTCCAATTTCTCTATACACCCTGGGAGCACCAAAATGTATAGAGATTTGAAGGAACATTTTTGGTGGGACAACATGAAGAGGGAGATTGCTGATTTTGTGTCAAGATTTATGGTTTGTCAACAAGTGAAAGCTGGAAGGAAACAGCCTAGAGGAGTCATGCAACCTCTTCCCATACCGGAGTGGAAATGGTACAATATTACGATGGACTTTTTCATGGGGCTACCAAAGACTCTTAGAAGGAACGATGCAATATGGGTTATTGTTGATCATCTTACCAAGTCAGCACATTTTCTTCCTATAAGAGAAGATCTACCCCTGGAACGTCTAGCAAGAATATATATTAATGAAGTTGTGAGACTTCATGGAGTACCCCTATCGATTGTTTCTGATCGTGATCCCCGTTTTACTTCAAGATTTTGGAAAAGTCTTCAGAAATCCCTGGATACTGAACTTTATTTGACCACTGCTTACCACCCTCAGACAGACGAACAATCAGAACGGACTATTCAGACCTTAGAAGACATGTTGAGATCTTGCTCACTTGGATTTCAGGGTATGTGGGATCAATATTTACCTCTAGTAGAATTTGCCTATAACAATAGCTTCCATTCGAGTATTCAGATGGCACCATATGAAGCGTTATACGGAAAGAGATGTCATACACCAACCTGTTGGGATGACGTTGGTGAAAGAAAACTTGTAGGCCCAGAACTGGTGGAGGAAACGGTGGAAAAGGTGAAGGTAATCCAAAATCACATCAAAGCAGCTCAAAGTAGGCAGAAGAGCTATGCTGATAATCGAAGGAAGGATTTGGAATTTCAAGTCGGTGATCATGTTTTCCTGAAGGTATCTCCATGGAAGGGAGTTATACTTTTTGGTAAGAAAGGTAAATTGAGTCCCAGTTACATCGGACCTTTGGAAATTCTAGAACGAATTGGGGCTGTGGCTTACTGATTGGTAATGCCGCCAAGTCTCTCCAAATTTCACGATGTGTTCCACGTATCTCTGTTGAGGAAATACATGCCTGACCCAACGCATGTACTCACCTATGAAGAACTAGAACTGGAACCCGATCTGTCTTATTGCGAAGAGCCTGTCAGGATTCTTGATACAAGAGAATAGGTACTGAGAAACCGGACGACGCGTCTGGTAAAAGTTTTGTGGAGAAACCATAAGATGGAAGAGGCAACGTGGGAACCCGAGGAACTTATGATGAAGCACCACCCGAGTCTTTTCTTGTGATAAGTATTCTATATATTTCAAGGAAAAAATTATTTGAAGGAGGGGAGAATGTAAAACTCCAAGCTTCTACGGTACTCTTCTCTTTGAATAATGTGATAGCGTGTGTTGTACGCAACACCGAGTTCTAACACATCATAACCAATCAAACTAGCCGTTATGAATAGTAATACCTACTTTTTGAAATTATATATATTTTATATTTCAAAATGGACTTCATTTTTGGATTCGGAATATCGAATTTATCCTAAGGTGAAATTTTGGTACTTTTCGGATAACTTTAATATTTTGATGAATAGTGAAAATTACAAAATTTTAATTAAAAACAACTTTTTAAATCAAAATAATTAATAGTGATAAATTATGAATTTGAGTGGTTTAAAATTATATTTAGAATATATTTTTACCATTTAATATAATTTTTTCATTGGACATAATTTTACAATTAAACCGAACATAAACAAGTGTCAATCTTTTGATAGTTATTATCTCTTAAAAACACGCTTTTTGTTTTGACAGCGGGAATTAATTTTAAATTAATTTCTGCCACTTATGTGTTTTGAATTTAGAAAAATGGATTCCATATTTGGAATTAGAATGTTCGAATTGTATAAATAGGTAACTTTTATTTTTAGACATTTTGAATAATTAATGCGGTAAATATTTTATTTACCATGGTTAAGGGTAAATCCGGTAAATGAGGGTTAAAAAAATAATATTATAATACTACTAAATTACCCTAAAACGTGTCCTAGACTTATTGGCTGATACATATTCGACCATAGGCATATTTGGGTCGATTTTGGGACCCCATGGAGCCACTTGTAGGTGATAGGGACACTTTATTTAAATTAAGTTAAAATGAATACAAAAATGACACAAGCATATATCTTTTAGAAAAACAATTTTTACATAGGGTTATATATGTTGGATTTTAGACTATAAATATTAATTATAAAGATAAAAATATTTCCTACATAATTATATTTTATTTATAATTTTTAGACATTAAATAATTTAATTTATTTATGACACAATGATGATGCAGTAATTACCATAATGGTGAAAGATTAAAATAATTGATATTATAAATACCCAAATAAATATAATTTGAGACTTTTAATGAATTACACTAATTTTAAAGGTTAATATGACATGTTAGTATTGATTCAATTAACTTTTTTCGAAGTAATCATTCTGTTATGATTTTTTACAAAAATAAATTATTGAATAGTGTCAAAATTGACATAAAAGAGTTTTTAAGACAAATATTATATTATTAATTGATATTAAATTCCTAAAAATCTAAGGTTCGGCCAAGAGATTTATATCATGATAGGATCATCATTAATGGACCACTTAGGGGTCTCTTTTATGTATATAGTATGTTTATTAACTATATATTATAAAAATACAAAGTAACATGGTAAATGTCAAACTAATTAACTAAGAGTTAAAACTAAAAGATAAGGTTAATATAAGTACCCAAACCTGTCTAAATTCTATTGGATGAGTGGTTTGCGACCTATCCCCACCTTAGCCTTTTAATAATCAACTTTAGAGCCATTAGAAACCGAATATGAATTTATTATAAATTAATATTTCTAGCTTTTCCAAAGGTGCCCCTCACCCCTCTTATAAAAGGGCACTCCTCCTTCTCATTTCTTCACACCATCAAAGCCTTTTTGTTCGGCCAAACTCTGCCCAAATGCTCTCCCAACTTCCCTCACTACAACCTGGAGGCCTTAGTTTGATCAGAAATCCAACCTAAGGAGCCCTTTTGATCAAATCAAAAGAAAGAACCCGAAGAAGAGGTAATATTTTCACCACCCCTTTTCAAGTTCCTTTCTTCTTCCACTTCTTCTTTCTTTGTTATTACCATTCTAAAATAATAACTCCAGTATCTTATATATACTGTGATGTTATTATAAATATGGTACAACCATATTCAGTATTCTATCCACCCTTTGAATAACATGTCACCATAGGTGCGTACGTACGGCTTACCGTCTCCACGTCGTGGTGTAATTGTTATTCAATATATTATTTTTTGGATGGGTATAATAATGATGTGTAACTAATGTAAATAATAAATATAACATGTTAATGATTCTGTATATATGATATACCATCCATTTATATATTATTTTAATATCAAAAGAATGATATTGTCGCTCATGCGTACGTACGGACTACCGTCTCCACGAACGCGATGAGATTCATTCTCCATCGTATCCATTAAAGTATAATTATCATTTGATGATTTAAATATGATGTTTAAGGACTTGATATCATTCTGTATATGAAAAATATACAACCTATCCATGAAAAACATGGCTTATGTAACAAAACATATAAAAGAAAACGAGTAAGTTAACCCCCGAAACGACGATAATTCAAAGATATTATTAACAAATCAATGTTAAAAGATCATATATGATATCATATTAATATATATGATTCTTGTATATTTTAATAACAATTATTTCACCATTATACAGGAGGTTAACCTACCCCAACCATGTAAAAGTACAAGGTAAGGGTTATTTCACAATCTCTTCATTATCCGAGGTTGTTTATACATAATAATCTACTGGGATCTCTTTATCATCCACATCCATGTTTCTTAAAAATGTATTTCAAAACATTTTTACTATTTACTAGAATATGAGTTAAATTCATTTATACCCTTTTTGACTTTTATAAGTTGTTTATAAAGGAATATTTCCGTCGTTTTCAAAACAAGGTCCTTTTTATCTTTTTCGGCAGAATTAAGGTAAGAATGTTTTTTTTAACTTATACAGCGGGTGTGGCTATTTTCCGCCGTTATAAAATCTTCAAAGCTTCCCTTAAAATCATATAAGAATATTTTCAAAGAAAATGTTTTATTTTATATGGATCTTAAATGATTTCAAAATAAAAAGAGATATTTCTCTAAAAGAGTTCTGATTTCATCTATGTCAACATCCTTTGTTGGATTTTACGCTTATGTGAAGTTGATTTATTATGATACAAACTTCTATGTTGTATTGAAGGTTTTGTGATATGTTTGACTGTGGATGTGCTATTTTTATACCATTCATGGTTTATGGTGAAAGTATTGACATTTCTCATGCTAGTTTTAATATGAATGTTTATGTTATGTTTAAACCTTTTCATATGGGAATGCATTAGACTTAATATGTGACGGGTGGAGCCCGCTATAGCTCCTCGATGAATCAGTAGGTCTCATGATACAAACTAGTGTCTTGGCACAAGGCCTTGGAAAAATCTTATTTATAGTCTTGGAACGAGGCCTTGGCTATGTGGTTATGATAGTCTGGCATTATGCATTCCATCATTATGAAAGTGGTTATTGTTTTTGCATGTGATTATTCGATTAGTAGAATATCCATATGAATAAGTAAATGGAATTATTTCATTTTATTTATTCCATACTATGTTGAATGTTCAAGTTTGAAAGGCTTTTGTTTTAGTATACATTTCCTTAAATGTTTATTCTTATTTATGAAAGTTTCCTCTATATTATTATCCTTACTGGGTATTTGAGCTCACCCCTTTTCTATGTTTTATTTTTCCCAGGATGTGAAGAAGTAAATTATGAATGACCTGCAGGGATATTATGTGGGGATATGAGTGTGGATTATGGAGACAATATGTTGTTGTAGTAGTTTTTTATTTTATGATGTAATGTAAGACTTATGAATATATCTAGTGTTTCCAAGGCTACTAAACCAATCGGTCTTTCGAGATTTGATCTTTCTTGTGATCATGCCAATGTTATGTAATAATGCACCGACTCTAGGTAACTAGGGTCGGGGAATTACAAATAACGTAATGTAACATAATCTATATTACAATAAAAAAATAACCTGATTATTGAACTCTATTTTTTTTATGGCTGGAGGGATTTTACCCCTCTATCGACTATCCATATCCCTTCATTGTGTTCTCCTCTGATATACAAAACATTGTCTACATTGGGACCATTGTGAAATGATTGTGAAGTCCTAATGAAAGGGTCAACGTACGTTGAATTTTCATCTGACCCTTCAGTTGTCTTGGTCGATAAAAGAACAATTGACCAGTTTCGGTTTGCAGGATCTGGAACATAAAATACTTTCACTACCTGTCATGCCATTATAAACTATTCGTCTTTCTCACCTTCCTTACTAAAATAAACTTTCAAAAATTTCAATTCATCTATTTTAACAACACTCCTGTTATCAACACACTTACATTGAAAAATATGAACTTGGAATTCCGTATAATCCAACTCCCATATTTTTTTGATGATGCCAAAGTATGACATATTCGCATAAATTGGATTTCAGTCCTTAGCACCAGAAACATGCATCGCTTCAACCACAAGTGTAACCCCACTATTTTTCATGGTACTATCTTCATCATGTTCATTACTATAAATTGTTTAACTATAAACTACATAATCATTGTGTGATAATACATACACACTTGGTCCTCCGGCTAGCCATCGAATTCGTTCTAAAGTTGACTCTGGATTTTCATCTGACTTCTTAAAAATAGGGTCCCGAAACCATCCTATAAACTGTCAATTATGTGTATCTGATATCCATTTTCATCCCTATATGGATTCAAATTCCTAATAATTTCTTTGTGGGTTTCAACATATGGGTCAATGTCAAAACTGTTATGAAAAACATAAAGGTGGGCCTGCTCCTGATCTGTAATATTGATTGTGACAAACTGTCTTCCAGAAGTTCCTTCACCCTCAAGTTGCCCAGTGTGATGAGATTTCAGTAGGCCAATGATTTCCACACCAGATAGGTATTCGGTACAAAATTCAATGGCTTCCTCAACAACATATCGCTCCTCAATACAACCCTCTGGCCGACTTTGATTTTTGACATACCCTTTCAAAATATTAATATACTATTTAATGGGGTACATCCATATGTAATGTATAGGACCACATATTTGAATCTCTCTCACCAATTAGTCCATCAAATGAACCATCATATCAAAAAATTAAGGTGGGAAGTACATTTCTAATTCACATAATTTGATAGTGATTTCTCTTTCCATAGTTGGCAATTTTTTCGGGTTTATAACTTTGCTTCATATAGCTTTGAATAAGAAACATAGATTCGTTAATGTATGGTGGACATTCTTGGGAAAAATTCAATGTAAAGCAATAGTAATGAGATCTTGCATCAAAACATGGCAGTCATGTGATTTCATACCTTTTAACTTCAAATCTCTCATTGACACAAGGTTCCTGATATTTGACAAATATCCCTCTAGAACCATTACATCATTCAAGAAGTTGCAAAACTGATATCTCTCCTACCTGGAAAGATTTTAAGAAGCAGGATAAAGAAATGTTCATTTTTCACCCTTCACTAGTGCCAACTCTTCTCGTATTCCCATCTCATCCATGTCCAACCTAACCTTAATTCCATATTTTTTTTCTAGGTGTATTTAGAAAAGTGCTGATGACACTATCAAATACATTTTTTTCTACATGCATAGCATCAAGAAAATTTCCTACATACAGACAATTCCAGTATGGTAATTCAAAAAAAACTGATCTCTTTTTCCAACTAATTTTTGTAAGGTTTTTCGAATCCGGTTTACCAAAAGTAGTGTCCACATTTTTAACTTTCTCAAAAAATTGATCTCCTATTAGTGGAGACAGTGTTGTACATTCTTCTAAACCTCCATCGAATGATGTCGTCCAAGATCAGTACTTATATCGTCGGGGTAGAAATCTGTGATGTCCTAGAAACACATTTTTCGATGAATGTTTCAACCTAATTGATTGTGTACCTTGTTCGCAAACGGGACAATCTTGAGTTCCTTTAATTCTATATCTTGAAAATTTTCCATAAGCAGGGAAGTCATTTATCATCTCGTATAACATGGCTCTCAAAGTGAAATCTTCCTTTTTGTAATCATCATACAATGTAACACCTGAATCCCATAATAACTTTAAATCTTCGATCAGTGGATCTAAATAAACATCAATATCATTACCCGGTTGTTTTGGTCCTGATATAAGAATAGATAACATGATGTATTTTCGTTTCATGAATAACCACAGTGGTAAGTTATAATTTACCAACATAACTGGCCATGTACTGTGACTATTGCATTGAAAACCAAAAGGATTCACTCCATCTGTAGATAATGCATGACGAAGGTTTCTCGACTCGTTTCCAAATTCAAGATACTCATGATCAATTCTCTTCTACGGAGGAGAGTCTGTTGGGTGACATAGTATCGCATCTTTAATTCTTGTATTTGCATGCCATGTCAATTGTCCTGAAGTCTACTCACTTCCATCTAGGCAGCTAAACCTTGAAATGATTGGAAAGTACCATACAACTTTAGTAGTACTGGATTCATCTTTCTTGTATCGAGAATCACCACACTTTGGGAATTCTTTAAGTAATTTTTGGTCCTTGAGAAATAGTATACAATCATTTGGGCAGGCGTGTATTCTTTTAGAGATTATACCCATCGAGTGTAGCATTCATTTGGTGTTGTATGTTTGGCTCGGGAGCTCATTATCTTCTGGGAGCATTTCATTCAGGAGATCAAGTAGTTCCATAAAATTGGTATCACTCCACCTGTTGTCTGCTTTCAATACAGCTTTAGTATGGCTGACAGTGTTGTATATTTAGTGCAACTAGCATACAATGGCGTCTTTACACAACTTTTTATCTTCTCAAACAATTTTGGGTAATAATGATGTTCATATTAGACGGTCCTTGTCATTTCCTCAATAATATCTTCATCATCATTCACATTTTTAATCACTTCCTCGATATAGTCATCTTCATTTTCCATGCTTGTAATCATATTAGATGATCCATAAAATACAGTGTTATCCCAGCCACTACCTACATTCGTTGTTTCCCCTTGTTTATTCCAACATGTATAACTCTGATTTATTTCGTGATAGATCAAGTGTTCTTCCAACTCCTCTGGAAAAAATTTTTTTGAATAACAACAGCGTAAACATGGAAAAAGGATTTGAGAAGGGTTATATGCATGACCTTTTGCAAAATTGATAAACTCTTGCATGCCTTCTTCATACTCTTTTTTCAACCGATTGGCATTCATCCATTATTTATTTATATTCATCCTATTAGAAATCCAAAGGATGGGTATATAGGTTATGGGAGAAGGAATATGAGTATAATTTAGATAAAAAACTAGATACATCAAAAATGGTGGGGTCGTGATCATTAATAGAAAATCTTGGGTGGTTCTTGGGATTCATCCATTCTCTTCCTCTCTTCAATCCCCCCTAATAAGGGGTGGTTCTTGGGAGTTTTTTATAGTGGGTTAGTGATTTCTTCCCTCATACTTCCTCCATTACTGTTATCCTTTATTTTTCCTATTATATGGGATAATTTTAACTAGGATTTGTGTGATGATTTCACTATATCATCTTCAAATCAATTCAGATGATGTAGGTTTTGTTTTTATTTCCTAGAGGTTATCCTTGTATGATGAATAGACCATGTTTTGTGTGGTTTAGGTGGTGTTGTGTTTCCCAATGAGTTTTTAAAATGTTATTCCTAATTATATTAAGGTGAATAATTAATTATAAGTTTCTATAATTAATTATTTGGAAATTGATCCTTGAGATTGGGTCTTAATCATTGGTACAAGATTAGATAAGGCATGTATAGTCTTTCTTGAGGATGAGTTGATCTTGGTGAGGGGGTTACTCCATTTTTTGAGGTAAGTGGACCCTATAATACAAAACCATGTTCCAATCTATGCATGATTGTGCATTCATGCATGAGTATATGTGTTCTAGTGAAAGCGATAGAAATCAAGAGCAAACTAGGTAAATAAATACGGTGTTTTTGATCCACCAAGAGATAGAGTGAGGGTTCTATTGAATGTTTGTGATTTTGTGATCATCCAAAGATTATGTCTCCATGGAGGTGAGGTTTCTAGTTATGTTTATGAGAGGATCGGGTTGGTATGAGATTTTTATAGCCTAGTTAGGTTTTCTAAGGCTATTTTAGTAGGTATTAGAGTCTTATGCCTAAAGAAGATGGATAATATAGTTTTATATCTCACATATGATGGGGAACACCCTCTTAAGGATATATAAGTGTCATGGTGTGTGTGATGAGTAGTATATTCCATATAGGGATTAGTGAAGTGTGAAATAGAGGATTTCCTCATTATAATTGGATTAAGAGATCTCCAAGGGGAGATATGATATGGTACCTAAGTGACGGTCAGGGTAATAGTCTGGATGACTTAGCATAGGGTATCCAAGGCTCTTAGTGTGAGTTTCTTAGGATGGTCATTATTTAGTTTTAATAAGTTTTAATGTGGGAATTAGAAGATGATATAGACTAGACTATCAAGGCCTAGATCAAGTATAGCATGTGGGTTGTGACATTACCATGTAGAGATCAGTGTGTGTTGGTATCAATGAGTAGAGATGGGTTAGGCTTGTAGAACCCAGTAGATTCCCTTATAGGCGGAATTAGAATGTTGATAGGTTGGGAATAATTTTCATGTATAACCAAGATAGTTTTAAGGAGATTATTATGCAAGGCTAAATGGATGGTGACTTTTATCATTTATGGTCAGACTGACTAAAAGATTGGGACTTCATATGACTTTCACCTAGTTGAAGTATGATCATCCATGGGGCCCACCTATTGATGATGTGGTTTAGCTAGTACAAGAGGTTGGCTATCTAGATACCCTCCTTATATTACTATTTATATCTTTATTGGCATGAGACAAAATGGATGGACTTTATTTAAGTGATAAGGTGTTGGTAGGACCCTACTTTGAGTGAGAAGGCATTGGTCAAATGGGATTGGTGTGTGACTTCCATGGGATCCACCTATTGATGGTGAATTTTGACTTGTGATAGAGGTTGGATATTGTGATTCCCTCCTTAGATCATTTTTTGTATGATAATATGATGTGAGATATAGAAATGGGGATCACTTAGTATTGGTTTGGAGTAGTTTTGTGAGAGGTTGTCTATAGAGATTCCATCCTCAAATTTTTTTTATGTGATTTGATGGTGAGACCCACCGTAAGTGAGAGGGGAGCAGCTACTATGTTGTGTAATTAGAGGATATGTGAATCACACCCAATGTGAGAGGTTGGTGGCACTGTTATATTATAAGAAAGGATGTGATATTTAAATTGTTATATGACCCAACCCAAAGAGAGTGGGTAGTGGGCAGGAATTGGTAGAAACCCTATTAAGGTTCATTTTTTTCGAACCCAAGTAGAATAGTGTACAATATAGTGTACAATATAGAACATACGAAACATATTTCTCATCCCGTTGGTTTGCCTCACCTGATGACATGAATTCACCAACATGGACGGTTCGAACCCTACCTAGCCTAACTATGGGGTAGTATCCAAAATCAGAAAAAGATCCATAATAAGGACCACTAGACTGAGTGAAGTCCTAATCTATTGTAACAACCATTCATAAAAAATACTCTCTCTATTCAGGTTTCTATCACAAGGCTATAATGTGGAGAGCTAAACATGATCAAACAAGTAACCAACCACATATACATGTGTCACACACACAAGCATCACACCAAATCATAATTAATGTCAATATTTACAATAAATGCAAACATAATTAATTCATGAAAATTCAATTTTACTCACTATAAGGAGGAGTACCCAGTGGCAGAGGAGGAGGAGGCGTCGGCAGCGGAGTCAGCGCGGAGGAAGCAGAGGTAGCAGAGGCAGCAGAGGAAGCGAAGGCAGTGGAGGCAGCTCAGAGGCTGCGGAGGCTGTGGCGCAGGCGGAGGAGGAGGAGGAGGAGGATGCCGAGGTGGAGGAGGAGGAGGAGGATCTTCAGTAGAGGTGGAGGATAAGGAGGAGCCACATTGGAGGAGGAGGAGGAGGATCCGTGGAAAGAGGAGGAAGAGGAGAAGTAGGCTCCGGAGGAGGGGAATGAGGCGGTGGCCATGGTAGAGGAGGAGGACAAGGAGGCAGCGGTGGAGAGGAGGCAGCGGTAGAGGCGCAGGCTAGGGCTTCCGCGAGAGCTTGACAAGGTACGAGGAGGAGGAGGATGACCCGGTTGCATTTATAAATCATGCAAGGACCTTTATCAGCACTAGTAAAAAGCGCTGACAAAGGGGGTCTTTATCAGTGCTAAAATGAAAAGCACTGATAAAGATCCCCTTTATCAGCGCTTTTTTAGTGCTGATAAAGGTAGGACTTTATCAACGCTTTTTGTAGCGCGGATAAAGGATGTTTTTATCAGCTCTTTGCATTTTAGCACTGATAAAGACCCACTTTATCAGTGCTTTTATAGCACTGATAAATCCATAATTTATCCGCGCTAATAAAATCACTGATAAATGCATAAATTTAATAAATTTTGTATATTATTATATATTTATTTAAAATGATATTTATGATAAATATATATATATTTATTGATAATTATAACTCTAAAAAAATATATCTTTATTTATACTAATGAGATTATAAGAAATATAGTTATTATATTTAAAATCATATAAATATATAAAATAAATATATTTTTATTATATATATTTAAAAGATTATAAATATATTAATTATATATAGTTAATTATAATTATAATTACAAATGTATTTGAAAGGACATATATTTATATATATATCATTGAAAATATAATAAAAAATAAGTTTATTTTTTAAATATAATGTAATTTAAATTACAAGTGTACACTTTTTAGAACATATATATTATATGGGTAACATAATGAATTATAAATCAATAACACATCAATGTGATATGTTATTATAATCTATAATTAAACATTATTCATGCACATATATGATCACATAACATATACGCTTGATATATTCATTGACCCCAATTCATGGGAAAACCCATATATATTCAATAATTCGAATTATACATATATATTAAAAAGTATTATATATTTATAAATAAAACAAATACATTAAATATAAAAAAATATAATAAATATATATATTTAATATAATGAATTAATAAATCTAATAAATATAATGAATTAATAAATCTAATAAATATATTTATTATTAATCTTATAATTATTTAATTATATGTATATATATATTTAGTTATAACATGTGCTTTTTATTTAATGTATACAGTAAACATTATTTTTGAATATAAATATAATAATTTCATATGAAGTAAAGCGTCGATAAATGTAACCTTTATCAGCGCTAAGAAAAGCGCTGATAAAGGGATAATTAAAGAACTGATAAATGTATCAGTTATCAGCGCTAAAAAAAGCACTGATAAAGGATACATTTATCAGCACTTTTATCTAGTGCTGATAAAGTCCTACCCCATTATCAGCACTTTTCCATTAGCATAGATAAAGCAAGCGCCTGTCTTGCCCGGTTTTGTGGTAGTGACTTCTCACTTCTTATCAGTGTGATACCCCAGAAATCCACTGATCCCCATTTCGACATTGAGAACACATCAAACAATTTCCTCATATCTATTGAAGTCATCGATTTCCAAGGCTTTCCATAGGCTAGGTTTATCCCAACAAATAAGCGTTCAACCTTGAATTCAGGGGTAATGACAAAGCCAGAGGCATATCGTAAAAAAATTGGGAAGTTTTCTTTATATTTATCGATGGATTCATTATCTTTTTTATTGAGGGAAAGGAATTCCATTTCCATCTTAAGTTGGAGGGTTCATAGAAAATATTTATTGATTTTGTTTTTTCAGAAATCCTTCCATTTCAACACCTCGATCTCTTCCTCATGCTTCTTAATTTTGATCATCTTACACAATTGATCAGCTTCACCCTCCATAAAATATGTATCATTAATAACCATCTCTTGTTTGGAAAATTTAAGGATGGATAATATCTTATCAATGGGGTTGATCCATTGTTCAGGGATTGAGGGGTAAAATGAACCATTAAAAGTAAGAGTTCATTATCTCATGAAGATCTTGATTACGGCATGTTCTTTCTTAGTGTGGGTTGGACGTTCCTATTGACCCATGTTTATATTCAAAACATGAGTAAACTGGTAGATTATTGTGAAAACTTTTAAGACTCCCACTCCCATCAGATTGGGCATCTCATTAGAATAGTCATCACATTGATCTTCACATCGGTTTTTCGCCCAATTCCTCTTATTACTATCCATTAGATAGAATAAAATGAACATTATGGGTAACACCTAAAGGGTAATACAATTAAAAAAATGGAAAACTTAAATTACATTTATTTCATTATCTTATGAATTTATAGGCTTCAATCGATTTTGTCCATAATCTATATCCTAATATATATTCTTAGAGGCATTTTTTATTCCTTTAATAGTGGTTCATACTAAGCTTGTGAATTTACCAAATCACATCCCCTGGGAGTGTCTTAACCAAGAGTGTAGCAAGGCCCATTTTCATGAACCAGTTCTTGTTCGAGTCTATCTCAAAGCGGTGTTTTGGGTTTTACCCCTTGATACATATGTGCCAAATCCACCTCTACTTGTTCGTATCCAAACATGGATGTACTTTCTAGATAAAACACATAATATATAATCACTAAAATTTATGGAAGTTTTTATTATACTTAGTCTTATTCCTAAGGCTTTCATTAGGGTTTTCTAATCCTAATCCCAAAAAACTAAACTTATCATTTAATACCGACTATAATAACCCGTCTATTTATTAAAAAGTAAAACATAATTTATCACATAAAATTTTACTTAAGACAACTCTGAGGATTGAGAGGTCTAGTTCCACGGGATATTAGGAACATTACATTTCTACTTAAAACATAAAATACAATATCATTATAGAAATATTATTTTACATGACAATAACATTCCTTCGTACTTAGAATTGCATGGGATAACCTGAGGACATGTATAAGAAAAGGGTGAGCTATAAATCCTATTAAGGGAGTAAAAAGGAATATAATAAAGAATAAAATACATGTTAGGAAATAGGAATATCAGTGGATCATAAGAGAAACATGAACATAAAGGCATGATATATCATGATTATCATAACATGGAAATGTGGCAACAACATTTAACATGATATTAGCATTAGCCAAGGATCCTTGAACATGAAGCATTAGTAAACACTCATTTCACTTGAATTATCAAGATTAAACCTGCATTTAACATTAATTATCAATATTAAACCCTCATTGAATATGGATTATCATGATACTATTATTTACCTAATGCATTGGAGACCTATCATGGTGCACCCTTTATAAACAATTCATTTGATGCATAAGTGTTCCAAATGGATCATATAACATGGAATAACTCAACATCATCATTTATTCCATGATAATGGAATATTTAATATATAAATGAAACTCTATAATCAATATATATGTGTGTGAATAAAGGTTAATACCCTTGATAGAGAAATAGGTATGGTATTCACTTACACTATGATTTTAGCATGGGAAATATTGGCAGCATAAAAATAGAAATAGTCAAATGGGATGATGATATAGAATAGGGTTATCTAGTCATTTATACATGAAATGTAAATTAAGGGGATCATGGAACATAATATACCAACATATGTAATGGAATTTATATGTACAATATAAAAGAATTTCTTGAATGTAAATGAGAAGATAGAAATTACTTATAGAATTTTGGCATGGTAATGGGTGTACATGGGAGGTATTAATGAGAGAGAATGAAGTATATAATCATTAAAAAAAGTAGGGAAGTATTGTTAGGTGTGAAATCATAACCCAACTTTTTCAATTGAACATAAAATGGTATAACAACCTAAAGAAACTTGGATAAAAATGATAAAAGAATAAATAGCTTACTTGAAAGTGTGATCCAAAAGGATTGGGAAAGGCTTGAGAGAGGATTCTAGGAAGATTGGGCACCTTTGGATGATTTTGTAGTAAGGATTTCAGAGTTTGGTCAAGATCCAAATGGTTTGAGTAAAGATGAATGATATATTTAGTGTGTTTTATAGGAAAAGAGAATGAATTCTTTATTATTTATGTTTTAGACACTACACATTAAAATAATCAAAACCACAAACCAACCCATGGTTTTTGCCCAAGGTTTTTCCCAAAGTAGAGTGTAAAATATTATTTTATATGTTCAATGTCTGGAATTATTAAAATATTATGCTTGCTTATGTGGAGGTGAGTCACGCTATCAAGGAAATCATTTGAAAATGATAAAATATTTTATAAATCTTGGAGGGTCCACTAAGGCCTTGTAAAATAAATAAAACAAACATAAAATAACATCATTTGAAAGATAAAACATATATTAGACAAATATCCCTTTTATATTATTTTATTACGTCACTATTGGGTCATTATGATTTCATAAAACACATTATATTTTTAAACGATTTTTAATTTTTAACTAAAAATTTGACTGTCTTCGAAAATTATGATAAAATCTCTATTGGATATTTTCAACATCCTGATTCCAATAATAATATTCATTTTATCTAAATAAATTTATAAATGTGTGAATATTTAATTTTTAAATAAAAACCAACATTTATTGAAAATTCATGGGTTTTGACAAAAATAGTTTTCAAAACATAATAAAAATTTCAATTGTATTCATAAAAAAATATGCGACCATTTATATTTAATAAAAATTAATCTAGTAATAATATTTTATTAAAATATTATTTCATTCATTAATTCATCAAAATAGATTTCTTAATTGAATATTGACTAAAAATACTATTTTTTCTTTAAAAAAATTACAAAGTAACCATAATAAAATGAATATATATTATTTATTTAAAAAATAAAGCACAGAGTCATAGTTCTAGGGTATTGTTACATAAACCCCTATAATACCGGCATAATACCTAAGGTTAAGGTGTGTAATAGTGATTGTCTATTGGGGTGTCTTAGATAACATCACTTGGGTGGTATTCACTATTAACTTCCACTTCTCTCATAGGCAATTACATTCAAGATTAACATGCTGAATCTCAACTTCGGCTTGGTCAAGAGCAAAGTCCAGTGGCGCTACCACCTTTCTGAGATCTGACAAATGGGCTTCTTATAGAGCAATTCTATGGGATGAGGACATTGCTTCATTTTTATAAGTAAATTGGATTTGTTAATGCCTTATATTTATACTAATCATATGGTCACTGTTCAATAGCTATATTAGCAACGGTAACAATTTTTATCAGTATTTTGAAATCCCAAAACATAAATCCAGGGAAGTGCTTATTTTTTATATAACAATTTTACATAATAAGACATTTAATTATATCAAGATTAATTCTCATTAATAAATTTTTGGGTCATTAAAAATGGGATTTTTTATATTATATATAGATCCTTCAGGGAAAACTATGTGAATGATGAATTTAAGAAATTATAGCTATTTATAGGATCTTTCAAATCTAATATGACTATTTCAATAGTATTCTTGACATTTTTAATAGTAATATGCCACTAAAATAGTATCTTATATAATAGAATACTAATATGTCTCATGATATAGTAAAATAAATTTTAAATAGTAATTAAAAATAATAAAATAAGTAAATAAATATATTATAAATCAAAAACCTAGACATTCCAATTAAAGAAATCAATAATTTTTTCTATTTTATAGTGGGTTATAGCTAATTGTCTATATATAATAATTTTTATTATGACAATTAAATATCAAAATTACCTATGGTAAAAATTTTATATTGATAAAATAAATTGTATTTTTCTAATAAACTTGTTAATATTTATATTAGGGTTATTTTTTGTTGTTTTCCAAAAAAAGCTATATTTTTAGGTTTAGTAAAATTGTAACTTTCAAAAATTTCTTTTATTATTTTATATTAAAATTTTAATAATAATAAAATAATTTATAAAATGTTTCACTAAACCAAAAACATATTTAATAATATTTAATATTCATTAAAAATAGTAATTTTAATTTCTAAACATAAAAATTAATTTTATAAGTATAAAAAGAGAATTTATACCATTAATAATATCATTTTAATTTATTAATTAATTGTTTTTTATGTAATAATAAATTCAACATTAATGTTGTTTAAAATTAATAAAAATTTATAATTTTGGAAAAAAAATCACAATTTTACATAATACTAATATTGTATTTTTTTTATTTTGGAATAACACTTTATTAATTATTTTACCACAAAATGGACCTCCTATCAAGTATAAATACTTCCATTAATCCTCATGATATCCCATTTAGGAAATTCATATGTTTTATTACTATTTTCCCTATTCTGCCTCTCTGTTCGTCATAGGATCCATAAACACATTTTTGGTACCATATAAATCCAACCTCATGAAGAATTAATGCCTTAGAAAAGGATCAATTCTCAAGGAAGGTATAAAATTTTATTATTTTTTTCTTTCACTTTTCCTCCATTATTCATTAATTCTCCTATCTATCTCCAAAAAACCATTTCAAAATAAATAACATACTATATTAACTTTCTATTAATATTATTATTCTACTATACAATCTATATTATTATTATATATATATTCTATCACCTTATTTTGTATACATTGAGTTAATGGTTGGTTTTATTCTCATACATGTATGTTTTCAATGAATATTCTTCTATACCTGTATGGTCAGTTATTATAGAATATTTTTATAAATGTTAATATTATTATATGTTTTGATTATAAACTATTTGTAACATACAAATTATATATCCCCACACTTGAAAATGTCCCATTATAATTATTTTAGTATCTATAATTATGTTTTAAGTTCTTTATGTTTCACTACCTTTATAGATGGTATTTTTATATTAAATATCTATGCATTGTAATTATTATTATTACACAATATATACATAATACTTCACCCAATTCACCTCAATTCGGACTGTATCAGGTGCAACATACCTCAAGAACACATCTACATACTCCAGATACTAGGGTATATGTTTATTGATGAGAGTGTACATCGTATACAGTACACAAATTCATAAGTCAGAGCATAAGTAATATAATAACTTTAATAAAATAAAATAAATGAAGGTAAATAGCTGGTAAATTCAATATATATTAATAATATCACCCATGCTCTATAAAAAAATTAATAGTATTATCACACTATTATATAAATATACACATGATTTCCAATGTGAAGATAGTATACAATAAAATCCAAAAATTTGAAAATATATAGTGACTCCTAAATTCAAGACTACTCCCAAGTCCTTGTCTAGTCCCATCACCCAGCTCTGAGAAACATCCCCATATTATCAATCAATAGAATATCAATTTCCCCAATGTGGATCATCAATGAAAAATTCTAATTGGATACTAAGGCTACTGATCTAGGTGTAACTAAAAATCATTAGGATTCTACCCACAATTTATCTACAAATATATAGTAAATACAAGTGCACTTACAAAGGGATATTCAATAAGTTATATAACAAAAATAAGTAACAGTGATAAATATATTACATTAAAAGGTACTACTCAACCACCCCATGAGTGTCTATACTATAGTTCAACTTCTTATGGGGATTCACTTAACAAGTTATAAGAATACAAATAGGGATTGTTCTCCAGACTCAAAATCATGGGAATAATGACATATATTATAAAGTTAGCAAATCAAGGCCAGGGTATCCATATAATAAAATAACAATTATTGGAATGAAATCCCATTATATCATAGTAATTAATATATTGAAAGGATATTCTGATAATCATGTTGTGAAATGGGAAATATCTCCTAGGTTAATCACGAACAACTTTAAATCATATATCAAACTCAACATCATAAGATGAAACAATGTACCTATCCACGATTGAATTACAAGAGGAAAAAACATCCCTAATTTTGAATCAAATCATAAGAAATGGAATCACATCCCATATATTACCATACACCAAAATGAGTCACATTCACTTTATATGATCCTTATAACATGAAAATTATATAAATATTTGATGAGTAATAATAATTAATCAATCATATCTTCCCATATCCATTATCAAAAAGGACATTTGGGATTTATATGCAATAGTGTGGGGTTAATTTCTATCATAATTAAAATAATGGATTCTCGATCATGAACATTATAAATAAAGTGAGTAACATCCCTTTTCTTGAATAAAAAATAGAAATGGTCATTTCAACCGAATATTTCCACCATTTTCCTAAAGGGTATAACGTACCATATATAAATAGACTGATAATGGCATAAAAACATGTTTAACATAATATTATAAATATATTTTTTATTATTGGAGACTCATCCAAATTAATTTTAAATATAAATCATGTAGGTTCCTTCCATTCCTATCCTATATTCAAGTATCAATTAAAATTATAACTTCCTTCATTATAATAATATAATAAGAGAAGAAAATGCAACCAAATTATAGATTAATCTAGATAAAGTTTAAGTGGAAACTCTTATGTTCAAAATTGGAAAATCCCCATAATAAATATACTTAATTATTTAACACTCATAGGAAAAAGGATTATAAAGGGACCAATCTAGGCCCATCATTTCACAAAACAACATAAATAAACCACTAAATGGGTCATGAGTAAATATTTCGCATCATATTAATTTAATATTATAGCCATCAATAACTATGAAATCAGGAAATAGAAATCATAGGCATATCTATGAACATAATTTTTCTTACCAAATTAATATGTGTCAAGGGAATATAATTCAGTTTATTTATAGGTTAATCTCACAATGGAGGTGATACCGGATACCACATGTCATATACAACATGCATAAACCATTGATAATGGTTAGGTACTACCTACCTTAATCCAAAATAATCTCATTTATCAAATACCTCTCAATGATTTTACCTTCAACAGAATGAATCATTAAATAACTAAAAATCCCCAATGTATGGAAAAAAGAGATGGAAAAGGCTAAAATATAAAAAATGAAGAATATATTGAGGAAGGTGATGTAATTTCATCTAATTACTAATGTGGATTAACTACACTCCAATATGGAAAGAAATTAAGAAACTAAATCATGTATTTGGAGATATATGCATGAAATGGGGGAGGGAGGGATTAGAACTAATATTTATTAAATGAGAGGGGAGGTCCTCAAATAATAAAAAACAAATAATTGTTGAAAATTTTCAAAGAAACAAATTATGTATCCACCATGTCTGGTCTATCATCACCTTGTACTTGGTGCCATAACAGGTACTCACTCAAGGTTCATTGAATACCAAATAACCCACAATTATCAACTACCCCTCTTTAAGGATAGTTTAGTATCTGTTACTATTCCATTGGGTACTCAACAACATTTTTTAGAATGGAATTTATCCAATAACCAATATTTTTTTCAAAACCAAAAGAAAATATTCAATACCACCAGGATTCATAAGTAAATAAAATAATTCAGGTTTATGGAAAATTAGATTTAAAATGAACCTTAAAATTATATAGATTTTAATATTATCTCTACCATAGGATAACTCATCCCTAAGATGCATCAATAAGCATCATCAAGCCTTTTGAGTCAATAAATATTTCCATTTGATCCAATGATCAGAAATTCATCCCATCTATCCTCATGAAAAAACATGTGTTTCCAATTTAGTTGTTCCAAATGTAATTTCTTACAAGAAATATTTTTTCACATTGGCCCACTATATGAATGGTCCATTACTTGAATGATTCATGAGGCATCATCTTGACATCGTCGACAATGATGAATTAAGAAGGAATGAGGTGGTATTTATTTATCTTAGATACATCAAATACAACATTCATAGCACAAAAAATATATAAGGATAAATTTATTATTAGATCAAGTAGAACATTTTTACAACCTCAATGGGATGCATATATATGGGTTATAATTTTCCTATCCTTAGAATATAATGATTTCCCAAGCATGGTGACACATAAGAAATATCAGTATCCCACCTTAAACTCAAATGAAATGCATCTCTAATACTTTTATGAATAATATATTCCCTATGAAGTCATTGGCCACTTCTAGATCAACCATATATGATCTAACAAAACGTAATTGTGTCTCAGTTCAACAATAGATGATTCTCAGGCATCTAACAAGCACTGTGGGGAATGAAATGAACTTACATACAATACTTCAAAGGGTTCCATCTAAATTGATTCCTAATAACTAATATTATAAGTGGATTCATATTTGGTGACATTATCAACCATTATTTATAGAAATACTTTATAAAATCTTATTAGATTTCCCCTTGAATTAGGATATGAATTAGGTATCTTAATCCAAAATTATACACCTTGGAAAACCAGGATAAAATGAAATCTCTCATAAATATAACCAACACAACTCATCTATTGTTCTACTCTCTCTGATTATAAGTAAATTTTAATCCTTGATAAATTGGCCCCAAATAACCAATACTTCATCCCATCCTTATGTTGATTTTGATAACCCCATCAAAAAATCCATCATTACATCATCTCATTTACACATTGTAATGAGTATAAAATTAATAAGACTCGTCGGTTCTCTTTTCTTATATTTTATTCATTGAAAGTTATATCATTGAATGGTTAAAATCATTATTTATTTCTTTATATGAGAAACAAATAATGTCTATTAATATCAAGATACATATTATTAAGCCCTATATTGGAAATTAATTGTAAGGAATTTTAATATTATGTCATATTTTTGTGTTTACTCATAAGAACCACAACGTTAGCTGAAATATAAAAAACATCTATCATCATCCTTGAAACAACTAGGGGTGGATCAAAACCATGTGTATTTTTCCTCATTACACTGTATCTAGTCTCAAACAATAGACTATATTTCACCCTATTAATTATTGAGGATATATAATCCATAGATATACAGGTCTCTCTGCCTGATACTCCTAGAAATATAGATGTATCTCAATATTATTTCTCATCAATTTCCACTTTCTATAAGAATCTTATGATTTAGTATTTCAATTCATTACATTTTCTATAACATTACCATTCTTAGGATTATATTGTATCTTTAATTAAATGTTCTACAAATAATCAGCAATCTAAATCTATCAAATGGTATAATTATGTTTGTAAAAGGTATACTTGAGTATGATATGATTAGTTTAAACCATGAACCTATCACCTAGAATGTAGTGATTCTATCATCGTAGCACATGCACAACCATCCCTAGATCTAAATAGTTATTTATATAATCCCATTTATACAACCTCAACTCATAAGAAATATCCTTCCAATTCAGCATTAATATGTTCTTCAAAGAAACCCTTGGTGCATCACAATACATGGTGTACTCTATACCCTTAATATGAAAGTTCAAAACTGGTACGTATTTCAACCTTACATTTAACTCATGGAATGATCTCTATTAAGGACTAGACAAATTAAACATATCATCCTTCTTAATTAGGGTTTCCATCGATGATTCTCATTTATATAAGTCTATAATTAATCCCTAATAATATCATAATAATCATAGAAATCTATGGATATCAACAAATTAGATAGATTCTCCAGAAAAACAAAAACAATAGCCATCCAAGATTCTACTGATATTCTCAACACTAATATCTAGTTCAATAATATGTGATAAATATGATCCATAAATAAATCATTAAGAGAATATAATAATTGGTATTCCCTCTTGGTGAACTTAGAATGAAATCCAAATTTTAAGTATGGTCCTCTATCTACTGGGGGTAAATAATTGATGAATATGACCATAAATGAATCATGAAAATGATGGAAGACCAGAATCATCATATATATAAAAAATTGTTTTGTTCCTCAATCTAATAAATAACACAATATACACATAAATTCAATATATTCTCCTAAAATTAGTATAAAGAATATCAAAAAGCCTCACATGAAAATAATGATTACTCAAATTCAATTTAATCATGGAGAACCACTTGAGTCACATCGTCTGATCAAATAGTTTCTCAATATGACAAAAATGATACTAATTATTAGTGATTACATGTTTTATCTTTCCAAAATCCACACAAATACACAATGTGATTATTTACTTTTTGAAAAAACAAAATAGGATCACCACAAGTGGACGTAACCGGGTGAAAAAAACCCTCACCTCAATGTTCTATAGCTGGACATTCAAATATTTATGATACAAATGATCTATCATATAAGGATGAATGTATATGGTGTTTATACTTTTGAAAAAAATTATTCTAAACTCAACCTCTCTCTTATATGGAACCCTCGATAATTGAAAAGGAAATAGATTCTTGAACTGTTCAATAACTTGATGAATCACTATCTAATGTGCCTTTTCATCTTAGTGAAAAATGTTTAAAAAATTCTGGAATAATACCCCACATTTGATGACTATTTCCTAAATGAAATTTCTATAAATCATACTCACTAGAATGGGTATTACAGTCACCCTCAATAGGGTTGAAATTTACATGTCACTAAAAGTAGTCTATCTACACTCAATACAAAGACATTCAATCAATAACTTGGATCAACTCAAAACCATGTTTCTCAAAAATGAATAAATCAAAGATATATGAATATTTTTTGATCAAAAGGGAACACCCAAACCCTTTATGAATACAATTGGATCACACTCTTAATTGTGTATCATTTAATTTCACCAAATATAGGTACTCAATAATCAAACTGAAGTCACTAGATTATAGATATGATGTAAGGGGTTGTTATTTAGTTCTATAAGATTCTATAGATGAAATGGTAGATACTATAATTATTGTAAAACAAAAAAAAAATGTCCATCATCATGGTCACCTGGTGATGGATTGATAACATGAATCTGACCTAACCCTAAGCATCTTCCCAAGCCCCTTAATCACTAACAACATTAAAGAGAACTAATGTGACGCCTTGTTTTCACATAATAACCTTAATCACCTCCACATATTAAATGTATTAATAATATCTTACTACTACATTATAGTAACACTGCTGGAAAAATGACCTATACCCATGGTTCAAAAATGTGGGTATAACCACGAAAACCTTAGGTATAGCCTATACCCATAGTTTTGGAAACCGTTGGAAACCGAGGCATCGAGATAGGTCCTCATCCTATACCCACGGTTTCACCATGGGTATGGCCTTTTTTCCACCATGTCAAGGGATTCTATCCAATTACCATGTTGTCAAAACCTTTTACCTACAGTTTTATAACCATTGGTGAAAATGTTTTTTATCAAAATTTTGCAGCAGGTTTTGAACCAGTGACTACGAATTATAATTTTGGGTGCTTCACCAATCAATATATTTCACTTACAGGTATATAAATATATATTTTTCTTAATATAATAAATGCACATCCAATTTCGAAAAAAAAACTTCTGGATTTCGAACCCACGCCACCACATTCATGAAGCCAGGTCCAAACCAACCGAGCAAGAAAGATTTTATATAAATACATCTTTATTTATCTTAATATATTAATTTAGTTCCATGTTTAAGAAAAAATCACACAGCCATTTTCGATACTACGACCGTAGAGAAGATTACAAAGCACCCCCACTAACTCACCTATGACTATTATACATTTATTTATTTTTATCTACCTAAATATATTAATTGTAATCATGGGTATAGGATGGAAAAACGTAGGGATAGGTTTTCCCTCCAAATATTTTTTGAGTCCCATGGATTTTTTTCCCTCCATAATTCAAGAAATATATACCTAGATTTTTATCAAACCGTGGGTATAGGTCTTCAAAAATAAATTCTATACCCACAATTTTGCCAAAACAGTGGGTATAGGTCTTGAAAGAAGTTCCTATACCCATGGTTTTGACCAAAACCGTGGGTATAACTGCCTTTTTTCACATAGTTTTCGAAAACCATGGGCATCGGTCTTAAAAAAATTTATTCCCACTATTTTTCCAACAACCGTTGGTATAGGTTCCCATAATACCCTTATCCCCATAGTTTTCAAAAACCATGGGTATAGGGCTATTTTATAGTAGTGTAAATCGCATGATCTATCCACTAATCTCTTAGCATCCTCACCACTAAAACAAATATCTAGTAAGATTAAATATAAAAAAGAACATATTGTGCCTCATATTTCTTGAAGAATAAAAATCCAATATTGGTCGATATCACCACTGTCATGTATGACTCAACATAAAGTAGTAAAAAAATAATTTAGTCTTATCATGCTAGTATGAAGAACAAAAATAACCAGCACTAGCCAGACCAACGCCTATCTAGTTATAATCCCGGAAATTACACCTTTGGCTAACTGAAGAACCACTCCCTCACAATATGTAAGAACTATACCTACTAGAGGTTTTATCCACATTCTGTTTCATCTTTGTAATAAGGTTCTGATTTATGGCCTCAAAAAAATACATAAGACAGTATATGTTCACCAGAGAGAAAATAAAATTCCTAAATACATCCCAAAAATAGTTAATCATAGTGGTTTCATCCCCAAATAATAATGGATAAAATTTAATCAAATAAGTAAATTGAGTTTCACAGTCTTCCACAGACATGATCAACTAAACAAGATACTTAAAATTTTAAATCTTATCAAATCAAAGAATCCTAGGAAATAAATTATCATTGAAAATGCAAAAAAAATATTCCAGGATAACCTCTCATACTGATTATCCTTGACTAGGAAAACTCACTAAAACATCATTGGTCCTAAATTCGTAAGCAAAAAAATATACACCCACTTCACTAGTATGATTACAATGTGGATAAATATAGTTTGTATTGACATGACCCAAAACAATACATCCCATGTTTCACCACCACCAAAAAAATTAAATGGAAGTTAGGAATAAAATTTTCTTGTAATATCTGACATAGAAGGACTACCACTAAGAGATTTATCTCCCATATACAAAATCAAATTAGGAAAATTTAAACAAATATATTGATCAATAGGATGTCCAAATAGAACTAAGATCTTGACTCAACAACCTTTGGTGTATGATCAGTTCTTTATTCCTAGTTGTCATCATGTATCATTCATGCTGGAATTTCAATATAATAAAAAATTCATAATTCAAAATCACATTTATCATTATCCTGAATATAACAGTTTTTATAAAAATTAAAAAGTAGGGAATATATATATTTTATAAACAAACACACTATCATTCTTGATGTCACACATAACTAATGCACTGTCTAGACTAGACTATGTACTCACCAAAGGTGATATAATCAGATAAAAATATGATTTACATCATCAAATTATAATATTATAAAATTATTATGTTTCATTTATATAGACTTCCATCACCATGTTATATATGTAAGTGATTTATAATTTGTTATTTAGATATTAAATTCTTAAACACCATATAACAATAAATGTTTCAACAACAGTTAATCACATAAATGTTACATAAAACATGAATTCTAATAAAATTCATGAACACATTCTCTATTTCCAACATGGGAGAAGATTAAAAAAATATAAAAATATATTATAATATATCATATTTATAAAAACTAATCCCAATAATGAAAATAATATAAGAAAAATATTTCCATACCTAGTAATTCATATTTTCTCAATCTGTGGGTTAAATACACCTAATAATAAGGCCCATCTTGTATTTTTATCACATCATATCTCTTTCCATCCATATCTCAAATACCAAATACTAAAGAAAAATAAAAACAAGGCTATGATAAAAAAAATTGGGTCACTAGAAATATTTACATTCTTTGAGATTTGAAGTGGCTCAAAAAATTAAATATGCACCACCCTATATGCCAAAGGTCAGAAACTAGTAGTGATTCTTTATGTGTAAATTTGGGTGACTATACCATCATTTCCATAGATTTCTATAAATAAAAGTGGAATAAATATAACAACTATCATAAAAAATATAGTAATGAAATACTATATAACATAGAAATATTCTATATATAGTAATTACATCACCTAGACTTAAACAAAATCAGTGTTTGTATTGTCGCACAATCATATATATATGAAAAAGATCCCCCTTGGTCATATCTTATACAACACAACCCAAAAAAATAAAGGGATAACTATAAAACAGATTATTATTCTCAATCCTTTCCCATTACCAATAATCTAAAAATATCCCCAACTTGTCTACAAAAAATAGTCTCATTTCCCCTAAATTTATCATTATAGAGACCTAGACTCTTCAAACAAAAATATCACACCTTTTTTAGAAAATATTCAATAGATAACCAAATGATATATGCCAGAATCATACAAATTTAGTTTCTTTGGAATCATATACACATAAACACTAGGATTATAAATGATCAATAATATATCCAACTAGTTACTTCACAACTAGGACCCTTCTAATACATATCTCACTTCATACCTTTTTTATAAAATGGTAATCATAATAAATGTTGATCATAGATCCTCAGTAAGGGTAAAATCGGCCATTATCAGTGGTAACTTGAGAGAAACATATACATAAGGGTACGGTAACATGAGAATAACATTTTAAAATCATACCATGCATATCATAGATCATAATCTTGAGTCATGGAATAAATATTTACATACTATATAACATGAATTACAAAATAATCGAAGAACATGAACCATGATAACATAATATAGGCATATGACTTGGAACTCTAGAATACACATAAGATTATAAAAACATTTCATATGTAGTCAATGGTTCTTTTCAATACTATAATTTTGGAATGGGTTCACTCCCTAAACCATCATAGTTTTCAAATTTCACTACTATGAAATTCATAGTGGACAAAGTCTCATTGTGAACTAGGTCACCACCCATTTCTATCCTATTTCTATAATGATATATTGATCTTTACCCAAAGAATTGGATTGTGATAGAGATCCTACTAATTAAAATATTTAAACATATATATGTTTCCCAAAAATCAAAAACCATTCATCTTGTCAAAACCTGTAAAAAGAAATGGGTTCTGTAATCATTTCACCATATTATAACACATGGAAATGGATGGGGTTTAACAGAAATAATGACATCAAAAACACAAACAATTGAGAGAAATAAAATTTATAGTCTCCTTTAATCATATTACTAGTAAAACGTATAAAACATCAGAGAATTATTTTCATTGATGAATAAAAATATCCATAAATTTTCTTAATGAAAATGGCTATTCCATTTGGAAAGCACCTCATCAAAATCTAAAAAGATTCAGAATATTATGGATGAAATATTATTTTAAAATAAACTTGAATTTTTTAAATGAATCTTAAAAACATTATGTTCCCATGATAATGGAAAATTCCATTATTCTTTTATAATTTTAAAAAGTATGCCTTCTATAGTTTTGCTAGAAATATAACAAAATACCTCGTCGGGAAAATAAAAAAGAAGATTCTTTTCAAAATATTTTAAAAAAATAATACCAAGGTAAAAATAGATTTAAAAAATCATATTATATTATTAATAATGTTATTTAAATCAATTTTTTAAAATTTTAATATGGAAGAAGATGGATTTTTTATCGAATAGATAAATTAATTCTATGTTACATAAAACATATACTCATAAACATGAGTACATGAGTTGAGGGAGATGAAATTGAACCATTTTTTGAATAAATAAAAATATTATAAGAACCATTTTGAGATTATTTAGTGATATATCATATTATTTAATCATTTTAAATGTAATCATAATCAATCTCGATAAACAATGAAATTTCATCATAAAACCCATACCAGTTTGGTAACTTTTGAATCGTAATACCCATCAAAGAAATAACCTTAAATGGATATATATATCCCATTAATTACATGATAATAATAATAAAATAAATTCACATGAACTATATGTACCACACTAAGGAAACAAGTGGGGTACAGTGCATGTGTCCCACATAAATAAAAGTTTGATGAAAATACCATATGTTATGTCTATCATCCATATTATTTTTTGGAGCCTCCTGGATAATAAAGATATATTATAAAATTATATCATAAATTCTTTCATATATATCATGCCATATATTATTTAACTATATCCTTTTCCAAATATTTGTTAACACTAATTTATTAAAATCACTATTTTGGGTTATATCTGCTTTGTTTTTCTAGTATGCCTTCATTCAGTAGTTTTGATCCTTATATTTTGACCATGGTTACGTAATATACATACATATAATAATGAAATAAAAATCATATATATTATTTATATAAATATTTATATTTTATCATAAAAGATATAGATAGAAAAATTAATTACACCATTCGTGGTGATGGTAGGTCGTGCATACACCGGAATGCTATTTTCATTTTTAGAATGATTGAAATAACAAAAGCTAAGTATTAAATATCCAATCTGAATAGTTATTACATTTTTTCAATCATATAAAATGTAAAATTATATCCTTATTACAATACACAAAAAAATAATAGAATTGAAAAAAATATCACATTGCTTGTTAGAGGTGGTAGTACACATGTACAAATGAATGATGTTATAGTTTTATAATGATTTGGAAAGAAAAGGTGTAGATAATATATTCTAAAAAAATTAGTAAAATTATGTCATAATTATTATATTTAAATATTTAATCCATAAAAATATACAACTATAAATTATGGTGATGAGAAATTAATTTTATCTCTATGTAGAGATGAGAAGTTGTATGTATACATAATATATATTTTAACATACAATTTAATGAAAAATGGGTGAATAATGTGGCTTCATAATAATAGTAAAATATTACTATATTTGTGAAAATTAATTTATTATTTTATAGTAATATAAAATTATTATTGGATTTAAAAAAATAAAAACAAAGTGAATGATTAAGGAGATTACCCCGTTTTGAAATAACCCATTTAGATCTCCCCTTAAGGGATCTATGATTGTTATTTGGGGAAAAAACCACCTCTACACTATTTATAGAATAGTGTTGATGAGGAATTTTAAGAGTTTACTCAATCTATAAGGATTAATTTAGTGTTAAGAAAATAAATGAGGGTTCCATTTTATAATTTTTTTGAGGGGAATACTTGAAATTTCATAAAATATTAAATTCATACAAATTAATTTTTTTTTAATCTGAATTCAAATAGATTGTCATGACCTATCCCATGAGGTACATTCCATGAAATCCCCCAATCCCACCTCCCGATGGACATGGTTTGGAGACTAGAGAAGATGGCATTAACCTACAAGTGGGAGTCATTTTCCTAAATACTTGTACACACACACACAACCGTGAACCAAAGATCTAAAGGTAAACATGCATGCCACTAAAAAAACACTAAGTAAAAGTACAAACTATTGGTCAAATATTCTAGAATACAATCCCAAAAAAGATGAACTGAAAGTATTCATTTACATGAAAACTCTGAGAGTCATCCTATAAAAAAATCCACCTGATGGGTAAGTGAAGTGTAACTGCAGGAAGAGGTAGAAGCACAACCCTGCTTGCCTGATCTCACTGGGAACTACCTGGTCTTGGGCAACCGAGTCCTCCTCTAAGTCATATGTCATCTTCACTAGACATAACAAGTGTGGGTGAAGCCCATGGAGGGGTGAGTAAAAATATACTCCGTACAGACCCCAAACCAACAAGGAATGACCATAAATAAATCCACAAAGAAAACCATGAAACAAGACATCTCATGCCAGGAATAATCTAGAGTATGAAAGTAGGACCATATGTCATGTCATCGAACACCTTGGGATTCTAGAAAACTCTTAATCAAAGAGTAAAGTGGTCCTACTGAGTTACACAGAAGCTGATTCCTACTAACCATGGACTATAGTGGTACTCATACCTAATGAGTACCAAGGGTATACTGTGTCACACAGAAGCCACTCCACACTGTGGGCATGTCGGTTCACACAGAGCCACTTCCCACCTTGGCCATACTGAGTTACTTCTCCTCATGAGTACCATAGGTATGATGGGTTACACAGAGCCTCTCCCCAATGGGGGATTTCCAGGTCACACAGAATCCTCTTCCCATTGGGCCATCATAGCCGATCTACAAATGGTCTCTTGTCAACAGTCATCAGGTCTCAGCCAATCGAATGGTTTCTGCACGTAGTGTTATTTATTTTGGTAGAACCACTCCTCAAGCCATTCATCACATTTAAACTTCCAACAAAGCCTCATTAGAGTATTCTAAAATATTTGCCTCATTGTGAGGGTTCATTCATCAAAAATGGCTCATCAATCGAATGCTTGATTTGAAAGATATTGTCATCATATGAAAAAGGGGTTAGTTGGGTCCAGGTTCGATCCGACTCAGATGGACCGACTAGACTCGGGTCCATCGACATGACCTGGATCTATCCTAGCATGGGTCAGTCCCAGTCTGTGCCATTGTGCGAGCCCATTGGGCCATCGGTCTAGCCTACTACAACGGCCCACACCCTCACAAATCCACCATAACTGGACCAGCTCTCAAAGCCACGTCTGTCTCCCCTTATCCCATGGTTCATCCTTGATGTCACCTCCTCTATCATAGTAAATTTTCCACAGCCTTTTCCATATTTGATGTGGCGTAGTGTAGCATCTACGATGCACTGATGCGGCTGGGGGGTCATGTATGCCCGCCTCCAGCCACCGACATGGAGGTCGATGGCTCCTATCACGCCACTTCGGTGCTCCTCTCAATCTGTCATCATGGTTGGCCACCACCCGCCATGCCCTATATCATAAAGTTATTTCACGGACCACCATGTATGCTCTGGTGGTCCTTTATTCATGCCTCTCATGCCTACTATCTCTTGAGGATTCCATATTTCATGAGATGGTCTCAAATCATCCTTTTTGAAACATCAAAGATGCCACCATGAAGAACTCACAAAATGCACAAGGCAGAGGGTCCCTGGCCTTGTTCATGTTAGCTTGTGCCCTCTGCGTTAGAGGTTTAAAAATGGGGAGGTTTGGGATTGAGGTTCTATCAAAAAATGATTAATTATTATATAAAAAACCGAAGAAAAATACCCTCCCACAATAATGAGTGATCCTCGGATCAACCTATTAGTGGGTTGATCCTTATTCATTATTCAAGAATGAATAATTAGGAATCTTGAAAAAAAATAAACCCCCTCCTCAAAGGTGTTCCTTGCTGAAGCGATCTGCCCACAAGGATTTAAGTTCTGTTCGAAGCCATCAGCATTCTTCGACCTCTTCTCCCATTCATCAAGGTGCATTGACATCGCTAGCGATTCACCAACATTCTAATTCTTCATAAGAGATGATTTTAGCAGTAGTTTCATCAGAGGAATTTCCCATTTGATTCCCTAATGTGTTATCTCATTAATATAGAAATGTGTTGCAATGTTTCTGTTACATTGCATCACCACATTGTTACGTTGTTTAATTAATGAAATTGTGTGTCTATTTTTCTTCTGTTAAGGAGTATCAATAAATGGTCTCTTCGCTACCTCATTGCCTCACCGTAGTTCTAGCATTCCACCACTAAATGGTGAGAAATAAAAATAAAATTACATTTAATGTTATTTTATTATTTTCTGAAAATTCTGAATACTATCTTTTCCAGTCGACCCTCATCAGTCAAAGTTAAGTCAATTCTAGGAGAATCCCACCATTCTGAGTTCAACAGTGCCCTTGCATTTTTGATCTGAGCACTGGTTCAATGGTAATAAAACCCCACTCACACATTTATTTAAATGAGTTTAAAAAATCAAAATTCTATTCTGGGCTCACCGGGCCTCGGAATCAGGTGTCGTCAGATTGTCTAGTCTCTAAATAATTCCATATTATTTTAAAAATCAATACACAAAAATTCTAGGACATTACATTACTCATCCTTTTTGGTATTCACATCTTCATAAGCCAAAACAAGGATAAACTAACAAATGGTGGGTACTGAGCACAGATCTGACCCTCTCTCTCCGATGTGCTCTCTTATAGATTCTTGTACTTCCACCGAAGTTGCACCAGTGGAATATACCATTCACAAAGGACCCTCTCCTATCGATCCTCTATCTTCACTAGAAACTCTACAAAGGTCAACCCATCATCAATTTATAGATCTCCCTAGTCGATGATGTGTGATGGATCATTCATGTACCTTCTCAGCTCTGACATGGGAAAAACATTGTGCACCTAGTGCATCTATGTGGGGAGAGCTAGGTGGTACGCCATCTCACAAACTCTTCTCAGAATTTGGAAAGTTCTAATTAATCTTGGTGATAACTTCCCACCCTAGCCAAATCTCGACAAACCATGTCAGGTTGACACCCAAAGAAACACATATTTTCCCTATTCGAACTCTAAGGGTCTACGTCTCCTATCATCATACGATTTATGTTTACTCTATGCAGTCCTCATCCACTCATGCATGATCTTCACCTACATAGTGGTATCCCATATCAAATCTGGATCTATGAGTGCTAACTCCCCTGGGTCTTTCGAGTATAGATGTGATCTACATGGTTGCTTATATAAGGCCTCAAACAGTGTCATGACAATGGTGGAGTGATAGCTTTTGTTGTATGGAAACTCCACCAGTGGTATATGGTCCTCCTAATTGCATCCAAAATCAAGGAAGCAAGCACAAATCATGTCCTCCATGTTATGTATAGTCTTCTCCATCCGATGATCTCTCGAATAGTGAAAGGCGGTGATCAAGCGCAGTTGAGTCCCAAATGCATATGGTAATCCCTTCCATAATCAAAATGTAAATTATGCATCATAGTCTCAGACAATTGTTGAAGTCACCCTGTGAAGAGACACTATCTCCTATACATATAGGTGTATCAAACCCTCTACTAATCCCTGATATTGGAAGGGTATAAAGTGAGTCAACTTTGTGACTTTTTCGACAATCCCCCAGATAGAATCATGGCACCTGGACATGTGTGGTAACTCCATCACTAATTCCATTGAGATACCATACTATTTCCACTCTAGTACCTCATGTGGTTAGGCCATGCTTGCTAGAAAATGATTCTCAACCTTCACTTGGTGACAAGTGATTCATTGTGAAGTGAACTCTGCCACTGCTTTCTTCATCCTTGTCCATAAGTAATAAAATCATAAGACCTAGTACATCTTTGCCACACCAAGATGTACTAGAAAAGGAGATGTATGGAACTCCCTAAACACCACCTCCCACAACGTCACTGGTACAATGGTGTATCCTCTAAAAAGGATGACATTCTCCCTTTATCAAAAATCCATCAAGAGCCTGTTCTGAGGATTACAGATCAAGTCCAACCTTGCAGTCAATATACACAAGTTTTTCTTCCTTAAAACACTGTAGGAGTGGGGAGTAACAATCATTAATTGACGGTAAGTTTCCCCATCATCATATACAAAGGATATCTACATCGCGACTAACTACTCCAGCACTACACTCAGTAGTTGTAGACCAGTCCTCATACTGGGTGTGTCTTCCCCAGAGTTCCTCTTCACTAGAGTATAGAATATATCAATTTCAAATTCCTAAAGAAAGTCCATCCATCACCATTGTCTCTAGTTCAGGTACTTCTGTGAGAAGTTATAGCTGACACTCTTGTGGTCAGAGTAGATGTTAAATTGTTCACCCATAATGTAGTGATGCCACATATTCAAGTAAAATATCACTATTTATAACTCCAATTAATGGGTTTCATAGTTTTCCTCAATCATCCTCAACTTCTGTTAGTCGTAAGAGATAATTCCTCCCTCCTGTATGAGTACACTACCCAAACCGGTCCCATATGCGTTGCAGATGACTACATACCCAACACTCTCTTCTGGTAGTCTCAAGATGGGGGAACTCTCCAGTCTCTGCCTTAGCTCCTAGAAACTCTTCAGGCACTTCTCCATCTGCATGAAGGGCTATCACTTCTTTGTCAAGAATGATAATGGTGTTGTTACTCTAGAAAAGTCTTCCACGAACCTCCAGTAGTATCCAGTCAACACCAAGAAACTCTAAAACTCTGTCATGCTCCAAGGCGGCTCCCAAGAAATAATTTCCTCTGTCTTTTCTAGATCCACTACAACTAAAGCCTCTAAGATGATGTGTCCAATAATTTGAAGTTCCTAAATCTTGAACTAGCGCTTTGAGAACTTCCCATAAAGCTAGTTCTCTTAGAGTGTATCCATGGCTATCTGCAGTTCTATAGTGTGCTCCTCTTCTGACGTCGAGTACACCAAGATGTCATCAATGAAGAAAACGAAGAACCTGTCAATGTAAGTTTGGAAAATCATATTCATGAGTCCCATGAACAATGCTAAGGGCATTTTTCACTCTGAAAGGCATCACAAAAAACTCATAGTGGACATACTGATATCTAAAGGCTATCTTTAGTACATCCTCATCTCGTACCTGAATCTGATTATATCCTGATCAGAGTTCCATCAATAAGAACCACCTCACTCCCTTAATCTGATCCAAGAGGACATCAATTTGTGGTAGTGGATACTTTTTCATCACGGTCACCTAGTTCAGGCACCAGAAGTCCACGCACAACCTAAAACATTCATCTACCCTCTTGGAAAACAACATCAGGGATACCCATGGTGAAACATTGAGTCTCACAATTCCCTTATCCTGCAAGTCCTCCAATTTTACCCCCAATTCAGAAAGGTTCATGGGAGCCATCAAATATACTTGTGTGGATATTGGTTCCATCACGGGGTACAGGTTGATATCGAAGTCTACCTCCCTATGATGAGGTAGTCCCTGAACATCCTAATGAGATACATCGTCATACTCATCCACCACTATATGAATGCATGGAATCCTCTCATCCACCACACTGAGGGTGAGGCTATCCAATTAGTGAGTTATCATTTGTACCCTCTTTCGAGAATTTATGTCCTGGGTTACGAAAGTTCCCTTCTCCCCAGTGAATGAAAACATGGTCCCATCCTTATGAAAACACCTCACTTTGTGCCTAATATATTCGATATGAGCATAGCTATAGATAACTATTCCATAACCAATATTATTTCATAAGGCCTTGGAACCACTACAAGGAAATACCAGCTGAAGATCTCACCTTCAAAAGTAAGCTCACACTACAGGCACTAGTGTGTAATCATAAAATCCTATCCCATAGGAGACTCTGAACGTAATAATCAAGCCAAAAAATCTACCAGAATCTCCAATCCCTGAACGAGGTCTATGTCAAGGAAATAATGACTAGAACCTGTGTTTATAATAACTACAACTAAGGCGGAGAAGACACAGATCATACCTATAATCATCTCTAGAGAACCATGGTCGTAGGCATCCATCACCTAAAGATGGCATCACCTCTGTATATCAGCTCCCTGGGCCCATGGTGGACAACCAGGGGTGGTGGTGGTGGTACCTCAAACCATCGCCATCCGAATACTACTAGGCATGCTCCCTGCCATGTCTGTAGCTTTGTGGACTTCCACACTCGAACCTCTACCTCTTCCTTTCAGGTCCCTTGATCGCCTGTTGTTTGTCTGTGTGGAGGGTTGTGTAGTCAGAAGCTATGTATCCATATAATCCTCATAGTAGGCACATCCTGGATACCTACTAATTCCCTTTACTCTGGGATCCCTTAACTACCAACCCCGAGTCCTGGGGTCATCCCCTGAAAGATCTAATCCATTTTGGTCCCCGCATCTGCTGCCTACTTCTCACTACTAAATAATTTTATGCTTGAGGACTACTGGTGGATCCAACTATCAGTGTCTACTCTTCTAGGAAGATCTCCACAAGAATGGATTTTTCCAGCACCACAGCCTGAGTGGGGATGCAGAGAGACATCATGTATGCCATCATCTCCCATCTGAGTCACTTCTCAAGGGTATGTTCCCTAAAGAAAGTGTCCCACACCATGTCTATAGAGTAAGAGAGGAGAGGTATATAAACCTCACAGAGTACTCATCCACTAACACTCTACCCAATTGTTGGTTAAGCGGATCATGTATGCGCCATGGGTGCAAGGTTGCAATGAAGAACTCCTCCCAGAAAAGCTGCTCGAAGTTAGCCCAAGGGAGGGTCACCTCAACATGAGTCTGAATCTCCAAACTCCACCATCTCCCTATAGATCCAAGAATAAATCTCACAGCTAAGATCACAATCTGATCAATAGTCATCCCTGCTACGTGGAATACCTGGTTCACCACCTCCTACCAGTCCTTAGCATCCTGAGGATCTATATCCTCCCTCAACCTAGGAGGTCTCTATCTCTGGAAATCATGAAAGGTATTGAGCCTGTGTGTGCCCTCTACCAATAATTCTAGTAGTAAATGCTGATCAACAGGTGCTGGTAATGCTGGTGCGCCACCTGGTGGGTCCATATCAAGAACATATCCTTGAACCGAAGCCTGATCGCTAGGTGGGCTATCCTCACGACCACATAACAGAATTCTGGCCAGTTTTCCATGTGGAGGAATCATGAAATGGATCAAGATGGACCATGGTCAATAGATTATACCTAGTAACTTTACTCTTATTCATGAAGAACATAAGGAAATAACATATTCCTATATGTTTCATGCAACCGATGTTTATATGTATAGAGCTAAAAAGAAAAATTCAAGGTCTTGGTATATGGATATGTCACCCGCTATACCAACACAGGACACCCAAAATTTGAAAGTCCAACTCGAAACATTTAGAAATATTTCTCAAAATCAAAACAACAGACACTCGGCCATTGGGGTGGAACCGACCACCTCTGATAGCACTTTGTCTTGATATATCCCTTAAGGCCCGTACCATGACATCCCCCAAGCCCGCCTACAAAGGACCAGGGGTTGGAGACTTTCACCAAAGGCTTCAACCTATAAGTGGGAGGCATTTTCCTGAGTACCTATATGCAAACACACACAACCATGTCCCAAAGATGGAAAGGTAAACATGAATACCAATAAACAACCACTGAGTAAATGTAAAAACTATAGTTCAAATGGGTTAGGATACAAACCCAACAAAAGATGAACTGAAAACCAGAAAGTAAAAGGAAACTCTGAGATCCTTCCACTGAAAATCCCCACCTGATGGGTAAGTGTACAGTATCTTATAAAATCCATAGAAACATATCCCACTTGCCTGATCTCACTTGGCACTGCTTGGTCCTAGGCCACTATGTCCTATGCCATGTTTTTGGTCATCTTTAAAAGACACAACACATGCGGGAGAAGCTCGAGCAGGGGTGAGTAATAATATACTAAGTAGAGACCTTAAACCAACAATAAAAGTTTACAAAGAAATCCAAAAATAAAACCATGAATAAAGACATATCACACTAGGTATAATCTAGAGTAAGAAAGTAGAACCAGAAATCATGCCATCAATCATCTTGGTCTGCAGGAGAAATCCACCTCAATGAGTACAGTGGGCCTACCGGGTCACAGAGAAGCTACTTCCCACTAACCTTGCACTGTTATGGTACTCATCCCTGATGAGTATCATGGTTATTCTGAGTCTCATAGAAGTTTCTCCTCACCTTGGGCATGCCGAGTCACATAGAGTCTCTTACCACCTTGGCCATACTGAGGTACTCCTCCTGTTGAGTATATTGGGTCTACTGGGTCACACAGAGTCGCTCCCCACCGTGGGAATACTAGGTCATAGATAAGATTGTTCCCACTAGGTTATCGTAGCCAATCTATATAGGGTTTCTTGTCAGCAGTCTTTAAGTCTCATCCAACTAATGGGTTTTTTCACATAGTGTGATTGATTCCTGGAGAACCACTCCTCAATCCATTTTTTTCATTTTAGCTTCCATGAAAGCCTCCTTATATTATTGTTAATTATTAAACTCATTGCAAGGGTTTCAACACCACAAACATCTCGTCAATCAGATGCCCGGTTTAAAAAATCATGGTGTTTTTCCAAAAAGGGGATGGTTGGGTACAGGTCTGGTCCGACCCCGGTGGGCCAACGTGACCCGAACCGGAATGGGGTCCCCTGAACCGACCCAGGTCCGCTGACCCAACTTGGGTCTGGCCTGAACTAGGTCCAACCCATTAGGCCAAGGGACCGGCCCGTGAACTGCCTGGCTCTTGGTTGGCTGGGATGCAGCTGGAAGCCACGTCTTCCTCCCCCTGCCTAGAAAGTCGTTAGTGGGGTTGCCACCTATAATGTGGTTAATCAAACACAGACTTTTCCACGTGTGACGTGAAGTGGTGTTGCATCTACGATGCACCGACGTGGATGATTGGTCACGTCTGCCCGTCTCCAGCTGCTGGTACAGAGGTCGGAAGCTTATACCACACCGATGTGGCCCAAGCCATCCACATCGCTCCTCCCGGAGAGCTATAAGGGCAGGTTTCCACCCGCTCGCAGCTGCTTCCATGAACACTAAGTCTTCTCCAGTGGTCTTTTCTTCATTATTTTCACGCTTATGGCCTCCATGAGATTCCATCATCCCTATGATGGTCTTGAATTCTCCTTACCGCCACTTCGAAGATGCATCCACAAAGAACAAACAAAAATCACAAGTAGGAGGCGCTTGGGCCTTGTTTATGTCGGACCGTGCCCTCTGTACTAGAGATTTAAATATTGTGAGGTTTTGGATTGATCTTCAATCAACATATGGTTAATCTTGAAATATAAAACCCACGAAAAAAACCATCTTACAAGAACAAGAAATCCGCAGATCAACCTGTTCATGGGTTGATCCTCATTTATCTTTTTTGAACAATGAACGGGGAAACTTTAACAAAATAAACCCCTAACTAAAAGGTGTTCATCACTGATGTGATCGTCCCATGAGGATTCAAGTTTTATTCGAAGCTATTGGCATTCGAAGCCATCTGGTCCCATGCATTATGGTGTTTTGATGTCTTTAGCAATTCACCAGCATTCATCATTCATTGTTGGAGAGGATTTTCACCATATGTTCGTCAAAGGAATTCAATGTTTTTTTTACCCAAGATGTTATCTCATTAATAAAGAAAAATTCTGTGGCGTTTTTGTTAAGTTGTGTCGCCACATTGTAATGCAGTTTCATTAATGAAATATCAAGTCTGTTTCACTTCAGTTATAAATTATCATTAAAGGGGATCTTCCCTACCTCGTTGTCACACCATAGTGCTGGTGTTCCACTGCACAATGGTAAGGAAAGAAAATAAAATAAATTATTATGTTATTTTATTGTTTTATGAAAAGTTTGAAAAATATCATTCCAGTTGACCATTACCGGTCGAAGTTAAGTTCATTCTAGGAAAATCTTGATGTTCTGAGTTTAATGGTTCCCTCATATTTTTTATCTAAGCACTGGTTTAAAAATTAAAAATATATGCTCGTACATTTACTTAAATGTACTTAAAAAAATCTAAATTATATACCAGGCTCACTGGACCTTGGAATCATGTTCTGTTGGTGCGTCTGGTCTCAAAATAATTCTATATAATTTAAAGAAAATTAAACGGTATTTTTGGGACATTATATTGATATTCTATAAATATATGTTTATCTTAATTCAAAATACTCATGTAAAATTAAAATTTTTCATGTGTTGATCACATTTTTAATCATCTATTAGTTTTACCAACCATTAAATATTCTGATAATTACCATAATAATATTGTTTTCTACCCTTTAAGTGTTAATAATGTTTCTTTAAAATGTTAACCTACCAAAGATGGGCCATTATATATGTTTAAAACCATAACCCATTTTTTCTAAATATAAGACTTTAATGAATTTTATATCATTTAATGAATATTATTTACTATCAAATATCATTAATTCCATTTTAAGACTATTCATTTAACTTACCCTTAAATACATCATGCTAAGAATGGAATTAAAATTTTACTTTTTAAAACCACCAAAATATTACATATAAATCTATAAATGTTTTTTCAAAAATCTATTTCTTTCACATTATATTTGTTTCATTACTTCTACATTAATTTATTTTATTTTTACAATAATTAAATAAATGTTGTGTGAGGGTTGTGATATTATTTAAGGTATTTATTTAATATGTAAATATTATAAAAAAATTTACATCATGAAAATAATATTATTATTATAAATATATGCATATATATATTCATTATATTTTTATTTTATCTTATATATATGTCATGAAAACATATTAAATATGTTATTTATACTTTTCTGGAATTGTGCATACATTGTAGTAAAATTTGGATCATTGACATGTTACATAACTCTAAAATTCTGGTATAACAATAAAAATCATATATAATAAATAATCATCAATAGAAATCTCAATAAAGGACTTTTTCCATCCCAAATATTTTCTTTAGGGAATAAAACTTGATGTTTCCAGTGTTGCATGAGCTATGTGTCGGCATTGAAAATTATTTTCATATTTCTCCCAGAATAAAATATATTTAATAATATATTAAGTTAAATTTTTATGATATTATTATTATTTTGTAATACATGATTCAGTACATAAGTTTTATAAATTTTTTATTTATTTATTTCTTGGTAATATCATAAAGGATACGGTATTTTGTAAAACTTTCTTTTTAATGTTCACTTAAATAACTAACGTCATTATAAAAAAGATTATAAATATTATTAGGATATATTTTAATTAAAAAATATAATAATAAATTATATTTCATAAAACTAAATTACATAATTTTATTGAAACTAATTTTAATATAAATCCACAATGTGCAATAAAAATGCTTTTTTAAGAGATTATTTTTAAGTAAAAAAATGTTTTTAGACTAAATTGAATGCGGAAATGAATTTTAATTGAATTAGTTGCATTTTTAAAAATATAATAAAATTAATTTTAATTTAAAACAATTGTTAAATCTAATGAGTATGTTTTTATTTTTTTTATACAAAAAATACATTTTTTAATAAAATTAATTATTTTTCACTATCAACTGAAAAATAAATATTTTTAGAAAAATCATAAGAATTAACCCAATGGTAACATTGATTATATAATTTCTAATATGATAAACTTTTTAATAAATTAAATTTATAAATATTCAATTAATTAATTATAATTATTTCACCCGAAAATTAATTAAATAATTTTTGAAGACTAAATATTTTCGAAGAATAAAATAACAATACTGAAATTTAATTATTTATTTAATATGAATTAATAAATTAATTTATATTGAGTATTATCATTTTATAAATCTCATAATGAATTATTTCATATTCACACCACCTATATTAATATCTAGGTTATATGGGTCAACAGATAACAAATTAATAATATTTCAAGGTTTGTTAAAAATTTGTGTTTCCTATAATGCCTGCTACTAGATAAATTATATTTATTTGAAAAAAATATTTCATAAAATATCAGGGTTTCAAATTATCCCCCCATTAATAAATTTCATCCTCTAAATTTTAACCTAATCTTGATAATCAAAATTTTGATATTTTAAAATTCTATTATTGAAAACCCACATCCTAAAAAGTGTTAGTTAAAAAATCTCTTCATAGGAGATAATGAGAAATATTAATTTCATATAAAATAACACAAAACATATTCTCCTAATAAGACATAATTCATGGAACTGAGACTATGGATATATAACCAAAAACTAATGGAAAAGGACTAATAGAGTGGGATAGATAACTTTATTAGGAGAAATTTAACAACCATGACCCATAAATCTGTTATGAGTGAAAGGACCATTGAATTATAAATATTGAATGAAATGGGATTTTTTTATGCTCATTTTCCTAGATTTAAGTAATTTAATTACCATATAGAGTATGTAAATAAGGAAATATTATTATTTGACAAGTATAATTTCATCATTTACTAATATTTCATCACAATCTAATTTGTTGCACCAAACAGTGTGTTTTTTAGACAAATTTTCTATTATTTGTAATACACAAGAATAAAATTTCAATATATTATAGAATTATAACAAGATCTACAACTTTTCTTTAGTAATTAACCAAAACAAATTGTGAGCACAAGGTTAGGTAATTAACAAATGAATAAATCTTCAAATAAAACATTTAAATCCAAACTTTTCTAGATTTACAACAATGGTTCCATATAGAACATTTCAATAAATAATCATATATCTAAAATAATTTCAATTTCATCATAATTAATAAATGTTGTATCCTCATAAATGATCTCAAACCATTCATCTTATGTCTTCAAAATTTTATTTTCATGCTTCCAAATTAATTTTTGTTCTTTACTAACATAGTAAACCTAACGATAATATATACATAATCCCAATGAAAAATCACCAAAATACCATTAATCACTATGATAAATAATTATATAATATTTTAATGTACTAAAATTCACTTAAATATCAAAAATAATATTTTCATACTAATCAGATGGGCAATCCTTAACTTAACCATAAATATCTATGAAAATAACATCTTTTTAATGAATCGCATTTCAACCTTCACTATTTTCTATTTCACATTATCTAGTGGTCAAAACTTAACTTAACATCAAATACTATACTAACCCTAAAAGGTTTTTAAACATCAATTGAGTATCAAAATGTGATCACATAAAATAATAATAGGGTGTTTCTGATTCCTTTAATCTTACAATAGTCTTTAAAATTGTAAACATATTAAGGTATGCATAAATTTTTTGTTAACTACACATTAAAACAAATACACTTCCAAAATTAATGAAATCCCTATTCCTTAACTATTTTTACAAATATTTAATACTTTATATATATAAAAAATGTAATAAACTTCATCCAATATAAAGAAAATCACTTTTTGAAAAACAAAAACCAATTTCAAGGTTATCCGTACTTTTAATATCAATCATCCATTTATTTAAAATAAATAAAATTTAACTAAAAATAAATCACATATTAGTGTTTATCTTTTCCCTTAATCCTATTTTTTATAAAAATATCACCATAACACTAAATAAATTTTCATGTATATTAGTATAATACAAAATATGAAATAAAGTAAAACTACTAAAGAAAAATCATTATGTGTTTCATGATTTTCATAAAAATAATTTCATTGGTATAACACATAAAAATAATTCTTGCAACCAAATACATAATCACTTCAATAATATGACATCCTTATTAAACCATCAATGAAGAATCGTCATCTTATTCCTCAATACATATTTCCTACTATATGAAATACGAATCATGTTTTGAGATTGATCAACCTCAATCTACTCATTATTCTTACTTTTTATATAAGTAATAATTTTATGATTTTCCATACCATTAATATGAAATTCATTATGTGATAATAATTATTGTTTACAGAATTACTCATCAAACCTTTTTTATTTTTATATCAAGTTCCCCACTCAGATATCTATTTACATAATTCACATACATTCCACATTTTAAACATTCAACAATAAATTTTACCTTAGGGAAATCAATATTACCACCCATTTCGTAAACCATACTTTTCATTTTTCTAGAAAATTTTCCTAATATGTTTCCTTCTTTCCCATACCCAAAACAACTTTCAGTTCCTATAAGACATTCCTTTGAATGCTTCTTATCATGTTCTCAATATTTAATAAGTTTAATCCTATTCCATACATGATATTTTTTTGAAATACACATTTCTAAAATTAGGTGTGTTAGGAAACAAATCCATGTTGAACTTGTTAATCATATAGCAATAGAGATGATTACGAATAATCACAAGTAATCACATACCATCTCAATTTTGATTGGTTTTCTCATGATGAAAATCATTCCATTGTCTATCACATCCAAAATTAACATGATTTCTCCTAATTCCATCCATTGACTAAAACAAAAAATAAAACTATGAGAAATAATAATCAAAGTGGAAAACCAAATAATCATCAAAAATAATTTATTGGATTTATGAATCATGACCCATTTATCTTCAAAACATAAAGATTAAGCTATATTATTGTTTATTATTACCAAAATATTAGTATATAATAAAATAAATAGGTAGATCCCTACATTTATCTGTAATATATTTTCAATCTAATTTATAAATGTTAAATAATACTTTCTCTTGTACCAACTATAGAGTCACTGAATTTTTTTACATTGATAGTAAATCTTTTATATTAATTTTATTTTCATATCATAATGATACACAATATTATTATATAGGTGTAGTGATTTTGAAAAAAATGGACATATAAACAACTAGATCATAAAAGATCAACATCATCTTCCACTAAGTTATTCATAACTATCACCCTTCCTTGAAATATCATACATAGATACTTTTTCATAGAAAATGGAAATGAAACATCAGAAAGGGTGATATTAGATTATTAGTAGGCATAAACAAGGGATATATCAATGATCACTTGATAATGACATGAACATAAGTTTATGATAACATGAGAATAACATTTGATAATAAAAACCTATATATCACATATCATAATATTTATCCATGACATAAATTGTGGTAGTTTATAATACATGAATCATAATGGAATGAAATAACCTGAGCCATGGGAGCATGATACTGTTACAATACATAGAATTTTGGAATACACAAAATCACAAAAAATAATTTACATAGATGTTAAGTAAAATTTCAAAGAATATAATATTGAAATGGGTTTAACCCCCAGTCATAATAATAGTAAAGGTTCACTCCCATGACTATAATAGTGTATAAAGACCCATATTGAAGAGGGTTTACTCCCCATTCCTTTCATGTTTATCTCATGATATGTTACTCATTACCCAATTCCATTAAGGGAGATATAGGTCTCAAAAATCCAATAATTAAAATCATAAAAATGTGTCTTATAAAATCATAAACTATTCTTTATATCATAAACTATCAAAAGTAATGTGTTTCTTAATTATTTCATCATAGAATAACTCATAGAAAAGGAATGGGTCACATAGACCGCATGTCATCATAAACAAATTCCATCTAGAGATAGAATAAGGATATTCTCATTAGATCATATTCAGAGAAAATAATATTAGAAATTAAAAGTTTTTGTTGATGATGATTCCAAAGATCAATAATACATTAAATAGGAAAATAGCTAATCCATTTTAAAATAATTTAACACAAAATAAATTTCTAAAATATTATGGAAGACTTTTTAATTGAAAATAAAAATTCTAAATTTCAAATTAAGCTTCAAAACATTGAGTGTCCATAATGGTGTAAAATTCCATTAATTTAATATTTTTTAAAAATATTACTTCTATAGTTTTTTCATATAATTCCCAAAGTTCCTCATTTCGAAAATGAAAAAAAAATCATTAAACCATTTTTTCTAAATTCCAACAAGAGTAAAAATGTCTATAAAATCATGGGATAATTATAAAAACCTCACTTATAATTTTTTTATAAAAAAATGGATATTGATGTAAATGGTTTTTCAATCAAACAGATAATTGAAGTAATTTTTCTTTAAAAAATGTATCATTTATAGAGTACTAAAGGTGAGGTAGAAAAATAAAAACAATTATTTTTAATGAATAACTAGAGAATTATAATATTATTGAGTTTATGGAAAAATATATCATATTATTTCATAATGGAAAATGTAATTATATACAATATTGATAAATAATGAGATTGTATCATAAAACCCCTTATTGGTTTGGTAACTTTTGAATCATTATCCCTGGGAAAAACATTAAATGGTTTTTTATATCCCAAAATTTTGATGATAAAAATCAAAAAAGGATTCATGGTATTATATACAATATAAAAAATAATCATGTGGTGTATAATGCATGTGTCCCACAAAAATAAAAGTGGCAAAAAAATATCTTACCTGAGGTCAGACTTATTTCATACAAATATAAACCTCATATAAAATCAATATACATTTGATATAAATTTATTAAATAAAAATAAACAAAGATGAAATAAAATCTATTATTTAGTTCTAACCATTTATCATCTATTTGTTATCGCATTATTAAAATCATTGTTCTGAGTGATACTTGTTATGTTTTTCATGTATATTTTGGTTTTTTAGATTAAATGATGTTTTTTAATCAAGGTTACATGATATAAATGATTTTAATAATTATATAAATATCATATTTATTCATTAAATACATGTTTATAGTAATTTATAAGTAATAGAAATACAAAAAATAATTACATCGTTTATAGAGATGGTAAGTCGTACGTACTTTGAAACATAGTTCTCATTTTTAGAAGATATAAAAAAGGAATGTAAATATTAATTAAACCTTCTAAAATCATTATTGTATAATATAAATCATATAATTTCATAAAATCAATTCTTATTACCATCCTTGATAAATATAAATGAAAAAAATCACATTACTTTGTAATGATGGTAGTCCACACATACGCAAAAACAGCATTATTGTTTTAAAAAGGATTGAAAGATAGAAGAGTGGATATGAATTTATATAAAATAAGTATAATTATTTGATATATTTTATATATAAATAGTTAATGAATTAAAATATACATCAATAAATGATGGTGATGAGAAATGAATTGTATCACCACATGGAGATGGTAAGTTGTACGTACGCATTAGTGATATTTCCACTTCCCATTTGATGGAAGGATGAGAAATAATAGACTTTTAATAGTCACAATATCAAAAAAAATATTTAGTATATTGGAGTTGTTATTTTATAAAGAACACAATATATTTATAATAGGTAAAAGAATAATTAAAATTAAAGTGACTGATTATGTTCATTACATATACTTTGAAATAAATCCCTTAAATTTCCTCTTAAGACCTACATGGTTAGTATTTTTGGAATACCATAATAATTATAATTTTTCTTGGTTAGTGTATAGTAAAAATTGGCATCTGTTCTGTTTATAATTCTCAATGTGGGGTGAAGAATATAAAGGATAATGCCCTTCAATAATTAGGGTGACGAGAACTCTTGTAATTTATTAAATATTCAAATATATATATATTAATTATGATGTATAAATGGATAAAAATTTATAAAAAATATCTATGATTTTTAGGAGACTAAATCCTCTCATCCAATAGAATATGGAGATGTTTGGAACATTTTTTACCTTTTCTTCTTTTAAACACTAGTTAACACTTTTGGTAATTACCATAGTATTAATGTTTTATAAACATTAAGGGTTAATAATATTACTATAAAGTGAAAAATTGACCATAAATGGAATAGTGGTTTTTTTAACCATATGTAAATCATTTTTTTGAATCTAATATTTTTAGAAATTTTATACCATTTAATAAAATATTATTTGTCATAAAATATTAGTAATGTCTTTTTAACACTATTTATTTAATTTACCATTAAACACATCATAAAAATGGTGGGTTTCATATCTAATGCTTTAAATAATCTTTAATATTCTATATAGTTATATAAAAAAATTTAAAAACACTAATTCATTCAAATTGTATTATTTTTTCCCTAATATCATTTATTTTATTTTTTTATTAATTAAAAAAATGATGTGTTAACATTATGAAAGCAGTTAAGGTATTTATTTAATAACCAAAAAATATAAATAAATTTTCTCTAAGAAAATAACTTTTTAATATTGAAAATATACACTAATATTAGTTCAATATGAACATTAAATTTAATATATCTCATGAAATCTTATTTAATATGTTACATTAAATTTCTAAGGCATGTATAGGAATTACACAAGAATATATGTAAGTCACATTTTATATAACTATTAAATTCATGTTTAACCATAAAATTCATATATAATACATAATATTTAATAGATAATTTTGGAAAAGACATATTCCATCAGAAAAATTTTCATTATGGTACCATATTTTACTTTTCCAACGTAACATGAGCTCTGCATTGACACTGAAAATGATTTTCATATTTATCATTGAATAAATAATAATAAATATTTTTTTCAATTAAATTTTTATTCAATTTTTAATAGTTTATCATAATTGAATCATTCAATATGTTCTTAAATTATTATTTTATGTTTCTTTTCTATAGATATCATAAATGATACATCATGTCATAAAAACTATTTTTTTATAATTCACCAAAAAAATTAAATCCCTTAGAAAAATAAAAAAAATGATAAGCTAAATTTTATTTTATAAACAAAATAATAATTTTATTTCATAAAATTAAATATATATAAGAAAGATAATCTAATTTTAATATAAATGTGTAAGACGTAATGATAAGCAGATTTTAGAATAATTTCTTTTGAAGTATCAAAATATTTATATAGAAAATTCAACCATAAAACTAATTATAATTATTTTTATTAGATTATTACTAATATAATATATGTTTTTACATTTAATATATTTTATAAAATATATTGGTAATTTTTAAATAATTGATAAAAAATTACAGTTTTCATTAAAATTCAATATTTTTTCTATTCACTAAAAAATAAATATTTTCATAAAATTCCAAAAAAATCACACAATTAGAATTTTGAAATGAAGGTTTCAAATTTGAAATTATTTTTATTAAATAAAATTCAAAAAAAAATTGGAAATATTTATATTATTTTCTCAAAAAGAAAATGAAACCATTTTTTAAGAGAATTTATATCAGATGTATAAAATAATAGTAAAAAAATTGGGTAATTATCTCATTATAAATAATAAATTGTTTTATTTTAAGTGTGACCATTTTTAATATGTAATAATTTATTTGATCCATATTATACCTTCCAATTTAACATTACTGTTGATATTGTCACATAATAATATTTTAAAAATATATCATAGTTTTTTTAAACTCAGTGTTTCATATAATGTAAGAGATAAAAGAAATTAAAGCAAACTAATTTTTTTCATAAATTATCAAGGTGTTATAAATAACCCTATAAATTTTCACCTCCTTCCATGACCACCCATCACCCAATGCCTTTACTACAAAGAGATTATACCTACATTTATTATATACCATAACATACTACAATACCATATGATCCAGAATAATACCAATACCCCCTAATTATATAACTAAGAAATCAAGATCTTTAAAACAATAAGTTTAATAAACCCAAAATATAGGGTAACTCATAATCTTTCTTCTAACCCTTGTCAATGGTATTCACACCCATAGAGAACCACACACCCAAAAGAAAGTTTTTCAATCACTTCTTATACCTTCATTCTAACCATGATCACTTCAAAATGATTTCCTAATCTCAGGCCCTCCAATCCAAAAGGTAACTGGTTATTCTTCTGAATGAACATGTTTTCAAAATATGGCCCAAATATAAGGGTTCTTGTAGATGAATCACTCTTCCTAAAAAAATAAAACTTAAAAAAATTACAATCTCGACAATCGATAGAACATCACATGAACTTATACCATATGTTGACCCATATTCTTGAGCTTCATATATCCAACTAAACCCAATAATGAATTAACCAAATTCACATGTGACCTATATATATGGATAGGCATCGACTCTCTAAGAAATAGGATCGTATATAAATATCACTAATACCTTCAACCAAGCCCAAACACTATAATAAAACAAACTCTATCTCTCAAGAAGCATCATCATACTGGACATAGATCCTAAGGTGATTATTTTTCAAAAAGGACCCACTAATGTCAATTATCTCACACATAATCCTAGTAATCTACACACTATAAATATATCTGCCCATGATCTATCTCTCTCTTCCAAAACATTCCCATATGTAGGGTTTATATCTATAATGAAATGTCTCAAACCTAGTCACTTACTCTATCCCCACATAAAACACAAGGAAATAACCCTTATTCTATAGGATTTTTTTATTCTCATATATTTAAGGATATCAACATTTCATATGTTTTACATTTCAATTTCACATAACTTGTGTAAAATTCATAGGATTAGTTAAATAACATTTTACATATAAGTTGTGAGTGAAAACACATGTTAATTTTCCAACTATAATATTATTTAACCACAATTATCATTTAATTTGGCCATAGTCTCAACATCATATCCATTTAATCATTTATCAATTTATAGGTACCTTTAAATTTTAAAATTTTAACCCCATGGTGTTGTTATATGATGTTTCAACTGAATTTTATGGGGGGAAACACTCTTTAATTTTTTATTGAAACATCATTTAACTTACTCGATTATAAATTCAATACTAAAAATACATTACTCAAGTGTGACTGTATGAAAGATAAAACATAGGTCATAATAAGTCAGGTGCCCCATCGAGCCTAATTGCCTGTTAAACCCATACACCAATATTCCAAAAAATTGAAAATTTATTCCTTGTCCATTTTTAACAAGATTCAACATTAGTAACACTTCATAATTTTCTTATTTTAAACTTATTCAACCAAATCCATCACTTTAATAACTTTTTTTATCTACCTAATGTCTACATGGGGTAACTCAATGAGTTGTATAATTTGAATTCCTCTATAAATTTATTTTTTAGAATTATTTTATAAATTATTTTAGATACATTAAATAACCAAACCCTCTCAATCATTTAAAACCATGGTCATATATAAATTATCATAAAATATAAACTGTAAATATGATGTAAAACAATAGCTCATGTGAATACTATGAAACTATCAATAATTAGGAGAATACTACTAACAAAAAAAATGGTCCCAACATTATACATGAACATACACCCCCCACCTTGTCATATCATCTAAGAGATAAATTCTAATAAATCGATAACATCCCACCCAAGTGCACAGTCTGAGGTGGAAACCAGTCAAATATAAATCACAATGTATGAAATGAAATTAAATCCACAATAGACAAGTATTTTTAATCATACATGGGGTTGAGACACCCAATAAAGAGATCATTACCAAAATCTAAAATCATCCTAGTATTCTTTCTACTATGCCCAAATATTAATAAAATGAAAAATCTTCTATGATGACGTTTTAAGACACCCAGACCTGGATTCTACTAAACTGGTGCCCCGTGATGCTATGAAACATTTCCCCTATCATGCCTCTCCATACACCAGAGTCTACCAAATATTTTAAAGGGGAAATTAGGGTATCATAGAGAGAATATTCCCTCATTCCTATAGTTCAAAACATAATTAAAGTCACTAAATTTTATAATACAAAGAACATAAAAAATTAAAATATAGGTATAAGATGCATAGTTACATCTTTTGATAATTGAAAATGACGCTACATAATTGCAGGTAGGTAGATATATTAGTCCTTAACTACAATAATCACATACAAAAAAAAAGGTAGAAAACCAAAATCCAGGACATCCCATTCTCTAGACCGAATCCCAACCCCCATTCTCTAAACTAGACATACAATAAAGCATCAAAATTTTTCTCACCCTTAACTTGCATCCCACAATAAGTTAGAATATTCTTGGGTACACAACTTCAATGGTGTTATAAGAAGGGTGCGAGTACAACTCAGTAGGCCACCACTAAAGGGATCAAATGATAATCCAATCGGTGACTAAAAACCATAATATTGTGCAATAAAAAAATAAATAAATAAAAATAATAAACTATAGAAACAATTTTGATCACATAAATCCTAATTTATCAAGAGGATAACCCTAGTAAAAAACTTCCTACTGGACTAATGATGGTGTTTGAACACAGTGGAAGTATCATATCTCACTTCGAATAAAGGAACTTCCCCTAGGAAACCATAATCATGTATAATGAGATGCATCAATATGGATCCTTTGGGAATTACATTCTAGAAATACTAAAGAAAAATAATATCTTTCATCTAAAGAAAAGGAACTGCCATTCACATTGAGAATCATGGGTCGATTGGAACCCATGTATTACACAAAAGGTTTTTTATTCCAATAATAATTGACCTTAATGCAGGGATCTCATCATAAAAAATTCAACAATTTTTTCCCTTAGGAATCTATAATGTTAATATATAGAATTCATGATATATAGAAATGGCCCAAATCCATGGGGTTATCTCATGTAATTTGTGGTAATGAATCAATGCCTAATCCACTAGTCCTCTTGAATAATATTATAGAACTGGAACTCATTGAATTCAATGACTTCATCCCTATTATTATTTATAAGTGTCTCTTAGAGGATTACTATTCTCTTACATGGAATACCATTGTAAATGAATCCTAAATAATTCAGAAAATGTAACCCATGAATTCCAATTCTAATCAATTATATATGGAATCCAAGGGACTTACCAAGAATTTCCAATTATAAACATTAAATATAATATTATAAAAAGTTTCATTATTTCAATACTTAGACATAACCAATTCAACAAATAAATCTATTTCCTCTTGTTTAGTTCATTTTATATAAAATAAATGTTAACACTTTAATCAAAAAACATATTTTAATTCAAAATCACAACTTCATTTCTAATTCAAAATTCCATACGCACTACTATTTTCTATGTGTTAACCTAGGAAACTTTAATTCCAATGTAAATCATTATCTTACCGTTGGAATCCCTAAAACCCCCAATTAAATTATCCATTTTTTCAACTATTTTTTATTTCTTCGAATTAAATAGTTTTAAACAAAATCCATAAAAATCTCACATGTGTTTCAACATATAAATTTGGATTTTTAGGGAAAAAGTATACGAATGAATCATTTTAAATTATTATTTCATGAGTATGATGATTCAGAAAAACCAAACTAACTAAAAACAAATTATGATGACGTTACTTTAAGGTAAAATCATATAAATCACCTAATTTAACATCAAAGAGATACAACCATTTGGTATCGATCATTGGTTCGATAATAAATTATATAAATCAAAAAAATCCTTGAAAATATTGTATAACAAATATAAATGTAGGAACATATTTATTGGGAATGTGAAATTAAGAATGGTAAAAAGAGGAATGTTAGGAAAACTATGATCTTTATAATGTGGAATATGGAATCCCAAATTTACATGAAGCAGTGTAGTTCCACAAGTGAATAGATAAAGATAAGAGGAGATCTTACACACCTACAAATTTCCCTAAAATTTTACAATTTTAGGTTATTAAAAAAGGGGTGATGCAGTAATTAACCCTTTTCTATCATTTTAGAAAATGTAAATTTGATCTCATTTAATGGAATATGGGTCTCACCAGTTATCCAGTAGAACACCATATGGAAGATGATGGGCTCACTAGCTATCCAACAAGCTCAAGAAGAGCCTCTAGATCCATATAAGACCATATACTAGCTTATGGCACTACAACACCTTGGATTAATTCCACATCCATGTATTGATCCCCCTGTGTACTCCTGAGATGCCCAAAACCACTAGAGAGCCTCATTTTATGTCCAAATGGGCTCTTCAAAAATTATAACCCATTGAATTTTAATCTAAATACCTATAAAAAATTTATCCTTGCACTAAACAATACGAAAACAACCCTAAAAATCCAAACACCCATGGGAATATATTTTTTAGGAACATATATGGGAAATAAGTTCTCATAAATAATGTATTTCATGAAAATTAATTATGATCAATAAAATTTCCCACGTAAATTAGAATTTTTTTCAAAAATTATATTTTATATAATTAACATATATATGTTTCATTTTAGAATGTATAATACTTTTTCACATAAGTTTAATATTACATGATTCATAAGATATAAAAAGAATTCATTATTGTGAAATATGATCTAAAATCATAGTGTGTTACATTCTAACCACTTATAATAATTTCTCTCTATAAATTATGTAACATAAATTTAAAAAAGTGAGGATACCTTGTACTCATTATTTTGTCAAGTTCATACATTTATTACTTAATTTTTTAACCTATTGAAAATATTAGCTAGGTGATTAGTCTTATTCTTAGAAATTTATCTTTACCATTCAAGATTTCTTTATTTTTCATCATAATAATAATCATTCTCCAATGATATGATATCTGAGTTCAATACCTAGGAAATGTCAAGTATTTACATCCTTAAAAGAGATCTATAAAATGTATCATAGACATAGAATAGGTGTAGAGGAAGATAAAACATTTTATATACCATATATATGTGACCAACAATCTTATATTTTCTAATTTACCTAGGACTCAGCATCCATTTCATTATTATTCTCATAACCTTCATCCTTTGATATATCTATATGAACTCTTTGTTGCATACTTTGAACTCTAAATATTTTTAATAATTTTCTTCAAAACCCTTTTTCCACTCTCTACATCACTATTTTCAAAAAAAAATATCTTACATTCTCTTCTATTCTGATAGATAGATTAGGTCACAATTTCTTTCATTCCCCAGCCTCAACTATGCATGTTATAGTCTAGTTCTTTCTATCCATAGAAGGAATCATAAGAAACCATCTGAATACTCAAGTAAAGCCTATTTTTTTATGGAAATTATACCATAGGAAGGAATTCATCTCAATAACCATTAAAATCCATAGTGATAGCTCACAATATATCTTTTAGGGTTTCAATGGTCCACTCAGACTGAACATCGTATAGAGGAAAATATACATTGCTAAAGCTCAACTCAGTATTAAAAGAATGCTAAATCGTTCTATTAACCTATGATGTAAACCATGTAACTCAATAAAATAAAATTTATAATTATATTAAAACAACTTTATAATTTTTTAACAAATATCCTAGCATGATTATCAAGATAAAAAAATTGTTTGATATTAAATAAATGTGTTTATTTCTTTAGGGGAATGATTAAAATCTAAATTAATTTTTTTTTTAAACTAAGAGTTCATAAATGACATATGTCTCCTAAAATAAATGTGTGTCATAATATACTATATATTATTATACATATAAAGAAACTAAAAATAATAATTTCAATAAAAAAATTTCCAAGGAAAATTTGGAACATTTAAATTGAAAAAAAAAATACAAAATAGAAAATATAACAAGAGAAAAATGGATCCCCCAATTCTGCTAGAATCATCAACCCCATGGTCAACGCTATAAAAATAAAGAAAAATATTATTAAACCAATAAAAATAAAATAAAATATATATATATATAACCTTGATAGTAATTTTATAGATAATTGAGTAAATTAATTAATTGGAATTGATATGAAGTAATGTCACCATTGGAATATAAAGGTGATTGTTGGAATAGTATCCTGACAGTTGGAAAAAAAACCTAACTATTAGGAATAGTAACCTGACTATTGAATTAGTAATTTAACTGAAAAATAAAAAAAATATGACATAAAAAATATATACAATGATTAATTTAATTAAATATATATATTATAATTCCAAAAAACATGATGATTGAAAACCATAAAGAAAATATGTTCACTTTTTTACTAAACTATGTTTTAATGTATTTTATAAAAAGTATAATTTATATATTAAAAAAATAAATCTTCATATGATATAAATTTATTTTGATAAAATGAATATCATTTTTGAAATCATCATGTTGAAATTTTATAGGGGTTATTTTTTATCAAATTTATAAAAAAATCATTTGCTAAGTGAATAGTAAAAATAAAATTTTCTTGTAAATAGTTTATCATAAATTACATCATTCATGATGTAATAATAAACAAATAATTTCTAAAACCTCATGTTCGGAAAAAACATATTTAATCTCAAGAATGTTTCAGTGAATTAAAATTAACTTAAATTCCTATCCAAATAAGTATTTTAAATAACATAATGTTTAAAGTGACCCTGTAAAACAAAAGTTTTTATTTTTTCCACTTATCTTTTTAATAAACTAATGAATTAGAGTAATAATTATGTAACAAAATTTTATAGCCATTATATTAAATTATATTAGATATGATTTAGATTGTATAAAATATTTTCTTTCATGTTTTAAAAAGGATATATAATTTTATCGCTTTTTTATAAAATACCCATCTTCTCAAGTATAAATAACCCTTGTAAATACCCTAGGAAACCCATACATCCCAAACTTGGTAATTCCAAAGAAATATAAAATTATCCACTCTCAATCACACAATAATACTTTGAAACATTCTGTGGTAATTTAATGTAATTCCTAATATTTTAAAATATGAACATTTCTTTGGATAAATTATATTACACAGAACACCATTCATAAAATAAAATGTAATATCCAGAGGCTTTATGATAAATTTACTATTTTAAATAAACTCAATCTATTATATAGCTTTCAATGCACAATACAATGAGTTTAGCTTGTGTTACATGAAACAATGATTTTATTCAATATCTTATCTTACACAAAATATAGTATATAGTTTACAAGCATTTATTACACATCCATTTATTACAAATAAAATATGAATCATTTAAAATAAAAATATTTTTTTGAAAACAATTTTCTAAAATATGGACTATTCACGTTTTGCAAACATAATTTAAAATTTATGTTCAAGGATTGTAGAAAATTTATTTTGAAAAATTAAAATAATTTTTTAAAATAGTAATATTAAAATTCTATTTGTGTAAATGTTTTTGATTTTTTTATAAGCATATTTTGTATGGAATAGTCTCCAAATCATGTTTTTATTATTTTTATAAAACCACTTCTAAGGAAAATGTGATAACCCTCACATTGTCCAAAATCCACATTTCGGTGGGCCAAATGAACACAGATTAAAAATTAAAAAAAACAACCAAAACAAAAATTACATTTGGAAAATTGTTCATAAAATCAACTTTTAAAAACCAGATGCACAGATTGTTTTTAAAGAATATATAAAAATACTAAATTTTAATTAAACATATATATATTATTTTAAAGAAATAATAATTTTAAACTATATTTTTTATTATTTTAAATGTAAAATTAATTCAATTTAATATCTATCAATATAATTTATATCTTTTTAATCTTTTTCATATAGAATTTATATATAGAAACATTGTATCCTTTTAAACATTTTATATTTAAAAGTATGATTTCACATCATGTCTGTGTGATTAATTTTAAATTTAATTTTACACTTATTCTAGTTTAATTTATAAAAATGGATTCCATATTTTCAAACAAAAAAATTATTAATTTATAATATGTTAAGCCTCTATTTTTATCAAAATTAATATTGACTGTATTAGAAATTAATTACTTCAATTATTGTAAAAATAGTTTTACCATGAGATTAAAAAATATAAGGGTATAATTTACCATAACACCTTACCAACACACATTTTATTTCCATATTTCATGATTACACCTTCTATGATCTAGAATGACCCATTTTGGGGTATTCTAACATTATAAAAATGAGTGTGTGATTGAATCATTTCATTAAATATTAATTATGCCACTCACATCACTTATAAAAGTACACCAACTCCCCTCTCTCCTTCACAGCTTAAAACCAAATATTTTTTTTCCAAAACCTACCCAAATAAATTCAAAAATTATATTTAATAGTCCTAGAATCTTTATTTTGGACCTAAAGGAAACCGTGGAAGGATTTTCTAAAAACCTATGGAGGATACCTAAACAAGAGGTAACGTTTTGCAATGAGAATTTTTTTATTTATTTCTCGAGATCCTTTGATTCTTTTTAAAATATGATTATATAATAACATTAGTATATTCTGTATACATGTTTTTCTATGATATGTTAATTAATAAAATCTATCCCTACTTTAATTAAATGGGTAATTAAATCATCATTCATGAGTACAGAAGTCTATTTCCTTAGGAACTGATGCCATTTTTTATTCAATTAAACAAATTTGTGGTTGATTATGATTATTGATAAAATATTTATGTATATTATATTTATATCATAATTATACCACTTCAATAATTATATCATATATACTTTTTTACATTTATTTCGAAAGGGTATATGATACTGTCTTTTGTGTCTACAACGGACAAACGTCTCGTGAGGTAATGTGATTGTTCTTTCAGTAATAATTTATATGTGATTTAATAAGGATAGAGTTAATGGTTATATGTTATATACATGAAATAATTATTACATTAATTAAATATTTATAAAACTTGAATGAAAATATATATAATTTTCTTTTTTACCTTTTTCATTTAATGAAATATGAAAACTCCATTCTTGTACTTTTTTACTACCACCTTCACAAAAATATGTGATTATATTTTCATCACCAAACCAAATTTATTATATATAGGTATATATAAAGAAATAATATTTTATTTAGGATATTATTATCATTATGTTTAGGTAATATATGACTTATCTCCTCTCCATAGTGATCGTGGTGAAATGGAAATGTTCCTCATGTGTACATGTTGTAACACCCCAAGCTTCCACGATACGCTTCTCAATCAATAATGCAATAGCTTGCATTGTACGCAAGTTCGAGATTCTAACACACCACGACCAATCAAAATAGCCATTATGAATAGTAATACCCACTTTTTGAAAGTATATATATTTTATATTTCAAAATGGACATCATTTTTGGATTCGGAATATCAAAATTATCCTATGTTGAATTTTTGGTATTTTTCTGAGAACATCCAATTTTTTATGAATAGTGAAAAATACTTAAAAAACTTTTTTAATAAAAATAATTTATAGTGATAAATTATACTATTTAGTGGTTTTAATGTATAATTATAATATATTTTTACCATTTTATCTAATGTTGTTCATTAGAATTAATTTCAATTTGAAATTTGACATAAACAATTGTCAATCTTTTGATATATATTGTTTCTTAAAAACACGCTATTTGTTGTGACAGCGGGAATTAATTATAAAATTAATTAATGCAACTTATATGTTTGGAATTTTGTAAAATAGACATCATTTTTGAATTCGGAATATCAATTATATCTTAGGGTGAAATATTGGCATTGTTCTGAAAAACTTCAATTTTTGATTAATAGTGAAACCACTAAGTGGTAGTTAAAAAAATGATTTTTCGTTTAAATGAAACATTACCACTTCTGTGATTTGATTTTAAAAAATCTGACATACGTCGTTTTAATTAAGAAGTAAAATTTGGTTCAATGGGATTAAAATAATTTTTTGGTGAATAGTAACTTTTAAGTTTAATTAATCGTGATTAAAGGTAATTAGTGAAATTTAAGGTAAAGATAATGTTATAATAATATGAATTGATCATGACACATGTACTACCCCAATTTGATGATTCATGGATGACCAATACAATCTATGGGTCAACTTGGGGACCCCATGGAGCCAATTTGGTAGGAAAATGACATTAAAAACGTCTTATTTAATGTTAAAATAAAAATGTCACAAACATGAGTTGTTTTACTGAAACAATTTTTTCCTGGGGTTATACAAGTCATATTTTTTACTATAAATATTCATTAGAAATATAAAAAGATTTCATACATCATTATAGTTTTTTTATAATTTTTATACATTAAATAAATTAAATTATTTATGACACCATGATGATGCAGCGATTACCTCATTAATAAACGATTTAAATAAAATGAAAAGATAATGTAACATCTAAGACATAAACTTGTCAAAAACCTATTGGATGAGTATATTTCGAACCCTTATTACCTTATCCTAGAAATATATAAGTGTGGGACCTTTAAAATCCGAAAATCATTATATAATAAAGTAACATTTCATGACTTTCCCAGAGTGCCCCTCCTCTCCTCTTATAAAAGGCCCCCACCACTACCACCTTACTCACACATTAAAAGCCTTTTGGCTCGGCCAAAATCTGACTAAATACTATCTCAACATCCCTCTATTACTCCTATAAGCATCACTTTGGGTATAATGCTTCCCAGGGAAGCCTTTGTCTCAAATCAAAAAAGAGTTACCCGAATTTAAGGTAATGTCTCCTCTTATGTTATTTTGTTTTATTTTGCTTCTCCAACCCCTTAAACTCTTTTTATTCCTTTATTTTGTAACAAAAACAGTATCTTAAATATACTAGGATGTTTTTATAAGAAGGATTCTAGCAACACTTACAGACACCTACATCTAATGGTTAAAGAACATACTGTTTCTGTGGATGGCATATTTCTACCTCACAAAATGATGATTGTTCAACACTCATATAACACCTTCAAAGGTGGCCATTAAGATGTCAATATATTTATATATGATATATAATATGTTTATGTTTTCCTTAAGCTTCTTTATTTTTCATTTATGGAATACATTTAGGATTTCCATTATGGGTAAACGCGATATTTTCATTTTAGGAAGTGCGGACTACCGCCCCCTCAAAGTGATTTGAATCGTTAATGCCATATGTGGGATGTATAGAGGATAGAGTAAATGGAATTATACATTATATTATACTGTAATTATATTATACCTTTATATAATTATAACTTCCTTCAATTAAATACGAAATAGAAATGAATGTAGCGTTCATGGATAGGTACGGCTTATCATCTCCATGAACGGTGCATTTCATTTCTTACCTCTAAATGTTATGTAATATTATAAATGAATGTATATACTAGATATATATGATGTATATGATATCTACATCATGAATATATTTATGGATATAATGGATATTTTTCCACATGAACAAAGTGTAATTATAAGAAGTTTATTTTTGACTCAAGTACCGAAGATCGACAAACGACCGTTATTAACATAAATAATTAAATAATGTTAATAACATGGTAATAAGTGATATAAAAGGAATAATGAACTTGAAAAAGGTTCTTAAGTAGGTATAGATTAACTCTATTTTATTATTCAGGAGGTTAAATAGCGATCGAGTCAAGTCGGACACGAGGTAAGGGAACTTCTTAACCCAATTTCCGTTCTTTGGGTTAATCTCCTACTTTCAAATTATGTCATGATATTATTATGTCCTATCTTGTATTTGTACATTATTTATGTGTACTTATAGTGAATATACATAATGGTTCTATTTTTTTAAAAAATTATCTTTGTAAGGGAACTTCTTAACCCAATTTCCATTCTTTGGGTTAATCTCCTACTTTCAAATTATGTCATGATATTATTATGTCCTATATTGTATTTGTACTTTCTTTATGTGTACTTATATTGATTACACATAATATATTTATTTCATTTTTAAAAAATGATCTTTATAAGGGACTTCGTCTCAATCTCCATTCATTGAGGCATATTTTGTTTTATACACAAATTTATTTTCTACGGTGTATAAACACCTTTGACTTTTAATTTTATTCTAAATGAATAATTTTATACGAAGCGTTTTTACTAAATGACAAAAGGAATGTTTTTTATTACGTATGCGGCGACAATGACTTCTCTACCACTATGACCATTATTTGAGTTCTGGCTTCCTCTACAAGCCATAACTTTCTTAAATGAAAAAAATACCATGTTTTACTTTTCTTTTATTTTGGTTTTGAAAATGGTATGTATCAAATATTGTTTATGAGTTTTAATATATGAAAACCCAGTGCAAATGTATATGTATTTAATGCAAGCTTAAAAATGTTTTTAGAAAACCCGACACTCGAGTGTGGTAGACAGGAAGGGATTAGGCGTGGACCCATCATGGCCTGTAATTAGTCGAGAAGTCTTAGAATTAGTTATTTTGTTTTCAGAAGATTGAATAATGTTTCTAGAAAAACACTTGAGTATATTTGAGCAATTTTAAATGTAAGTATCTTCTAAAAATTGAACTGGTATTTTGATGCCGCAATTAATTTCAAACGGTATTTTAAAAAATGGTATTCCTAAGTGTTTATATAACATTTTCCATATGAGAAATGCATTGGACTTAGTAAGTGACGGGTGGAGCCCGCTATAGCTCCTCGATGCATCGGTATGTCTCATGAGACAAACTAGTGTCTTGGAACGAGTCCTTGAAAAAATCTTATTTGTAGTCTTGGCACGAGGCCTTGGCTACGTGGTTATGATAGTCTAGCATTATTCATTCCATCATTATGAAAGTGGTTATTGATATTGCATGTGATTATTCGACTAGTTGAATATGCATGTGAGTAAGTAAATGGCATTATTTAATTTTAATTTTTCCATATTATGCTGAAGTTAATGTTTAAAAAGGATTTTGTTTTAGTTATACATTGCCTTAAATGTTAATGTTTATTTATGAAATCTTCCGCAATATTTTTATCCTTACTGAGCATCTGAGCTCACCCCTTTCAATGTTTTAATATTTTCCAGGATATGAAGAAGTATTTTATGAATGACCTGTAGGGATAGTCAGAAGAGGATATGAGTGTGGACTATGGAGACTTTGTTATTGTTGTTTTTCACTTTATGATCTATTGTAACATTTACGAATGTATCTAGTGTTTCCAATGCTACTAAACTAATCAGTCTTTCGAGACTTGATCTTTTGTGATCATGCCAATGTTACGAAGTAATGCACCGACTCTGGGTAACTGGGGTCGAGGCGTTATAGTTGGTATCAGAGGCAGTTTAGTACTAACCTTGAAGTTAGATTTAGATAAACTCTAATTAGAGCACATATCCCTATGATAGACATTGAGGATTAGTATAGAAGAACTTCCTAGAATTTTGATATTATATAGATTTTGGGAGTTTTCCGAGCAATACATCCTTGTCTGGATATGAGCAGGTAGAGGCGGCTCTGGCACAGATGTACCTAGGGGTAATACCCGAAAACACCGCTTTGAGCTAGACTCGAACGGGAAATGGTGCACGACAACGGGCCTTGCTGCACTCTTGGTTACGACACTCCTGGGGGATATGCTTAGGATAATTCTCATTTTCTTTACCAACCATTATGAAGGGTTTATGAGTATATACTTCTCAAAGAAAACATTTTTATGATTATGGATTGTATCCATAAACTGTAAAATTTATGTTAAGTGATTTACAAGTATGGAATTACGTATTTTAACTCATAAACTAATATAGTTTATGTCATTGTTTAGAAATGGCGCCTAGTTGGAGGAATGGAAACTGTATCAATGCACGCACTCCATGTAGGGATTTCCCTCCTGCTCAAGATAATTATTGTGGAGCTGGAGATACAACTGGTGTTGATCAACTTATCACCATACTGGGAAAACTCACTCAGGTTATTAATAATAACATTACTCGTATGGATCACCCTGATCTACAATGTGGAGGATCAATGTTAGACCGCTTCATGGGGAAACAACTGCCAACATTTAATGGGGGTACAAATCCATTAGTAGCTGAGCAATGGATAAATTCCTTAGAGAAAATATTCCATGCCTTGGGGAGTAGTGAAAGGGAAAAGGTTATCATGGCAGTTTACCACCTCACTGGTGATGCTGATCAATGGTGGTCATTGATTCAAAATATAAAGGAAGATGAAGAAGTATCAAGTATGGAATGGAGAGAGTTCAAAGATCTTTTCTTAGAAAAATACTTTCCTCGTGACCATCGAGCAGATATAGAAAGGCAATTTCTGAGTCTGAGACAAAAGGACGATGAGAATGTCGCAAAGTATGAGGCCAACTTTACAAGGTTAGTGAGGTATGCTGCAGATTATATACGTAACCCAAGAAGTAAGATTGATCATTTCTTTGATGGGTTATAACCAATTCTCCGTCGAGCTTTAGTATCACAATATTTCTCAATGTATGAAGATATTTTCTCATGTGCTATCAAGACAGAAAAGGAATTATCTATGTCTTATGACAACAATGTAAAGAAAGAGAAGAAGAGAACGGTGGAACAAGAGACAGATAAAGGGAAATGGGAAAGAATGATTTTCCATTATGCGATAATTGTGGGAAGAATCACCCGGGTACTTGCATAAAAGGAATGGGAGTTTGTTACAAATGTGGATAAAAAGGTCACCAGGCACGTGATTGCAAGGGAAAGAAAGAGGATATCAATGTTGAATGCTACAATTGTAGGGAAATTGGGCATTATGCTAATGAATGTCCTAAGCATTAGGGAATCTTACCTCAGAAAAGGCCAAGGGATCAAGGACAATCTTATGTTGTTACTATAGTTGAAGTGGAATAATTAATTTATTAGTGCTTTTGGAAACAAGGATTATATTCTGGTTATAAGAATAATGTGATATATGTAAGGATTGTACTACAGTACTTGTTTTTTTCATTAAGGTTTTAATATGATGAAGTTAATCATATTTTTAGTATGTGAAAATAAGAGAAACTTTACTTTGTTTGGGGAATCTGATGTTACAATTTATTTTGGAATTTAGAGACCTTTTAGAGAAAGTCTGGACATAGGTATTTTGGATAACTATAAAGGTTGGAATGGATTAAGTTGAACCTTTTATATTATTTTTTAGGGTTAAGACATTTCTGAATATTACTTTTGGAATATTATAATACTATATTTTTAGGAAAAGGACAACCTGCAGGTCGGGGGATAACCCGTCGCGTCGGACAAAGCTGCAGGAATCGAACCCACAACCATAGTGCGATAGGTCTTTATTACCTACCACAAGCCTACAGGAAGTCCCTGGTTATTACAAAATAGTTTTCCTAATCTAGATGTTATGTTTTAATATTTGGAACCTTGTACGATTAGGATAAATATAATATTTTTGATTTCAATTATATTTTTGAGTGAAAGATGGGTTTGTGGTAAAAAATTATTAAAGAATGAAATTCCACATGACAAGTAAGTATATTTCCTTACGTTCTTAGTAAATCTCCTAAATAAATTCCTCAACTTTATGAAAGGTAACTTAAAACAAAAATGTGGTCGGTTAACTTTTCCAAATGGGGAATCAATGACCATTTAACCAATCACAAGTTTGTGATTTTCTTGTAGTTAACTTTCTCCTAATCCTATTTTCTATAACTCTCCATCATAACTTGATGGTTTTTTTTCCTCCATATCCATATTTTCATAGAATCCTAGTATGGGCTATCTCGGGTGACCTTTGTACTTCTCTTTCTTTCTTTTAAAGTTATATTTTTATTAACCGTATTTCCGATGTGGGTTTTCCACAAAGGTATTTTTTATTTTCAACCTTTTATATTCAAAAAAAAATTCAAATTGAGAGGATGCAATTTATTGAAGTAGGGGATAATGTAACACCCCAAGCTTCCACAATACGCTTCTCAATCAATAATGCAATAGCTTGCATTGTACGCAAGTTTGAGATTCTAACACACCGCGACCAATAAAAATAGCCATTATGAATAGTAATACCCACTTTTTGAAATTATATATATTTCATATTTCAAAATGGACTTCATTTTTCTATTTGGAATATTGAAATTAGCCTATGTTGAATTTTTGGTATTTTTCTGAGAACTTCCAATTTTTTATGAATAGTGAAAAATACTTAAAAACAACTTTTTTAATCAAAATAATTTATAGTGATAAATTATACTAATGAGTGGTTTTAAAGTATAGTTAGAATATATTTTTACCATTTTATCCAATGGTGGTCATTAGAATTAATTTCACTTTAAAATTGGACATAAACAATTGTCAATCTTTTGATATATATTGTTTCTTAAAAACACGCTATTTGTTGTGACAGCAGGAATTAATTAAAAAATTAATTAATACAATATATATTTTTGTAATTTTGTAAAATAGATATCATTTTTGAATTCGGAATATCAATTATAGCTTAGGGTGAAATTTTGGCATTGTTCTGAAAAACTTCAATTTTTGATGAATAGTGAAACCACTAAGTGGTAGTTAAAAAATTGATTTTTCATTTAAATGAAACATTACCACTTTTGTGATTTGATTTTCAAAAATCCGACATATATGGTTGTCATTAATAAGTAAAATGTGGTTCAATGGGACTAAAATAATTTTTTGGTGAATAGTAACTTTTAAGTTTAATTAATCGCGATGAAAGGTAATTAGTGAAATTTAAGGTAAACATAATGTTATAATAATATGAAATGACCATGAAACATGTCCTACCCCTATTGGATGAGTCATGGCAGACCAAGAAAATCCATGGGTGAACTTGGGGACCCCATGGAGCCACTTTGGTAGGAAAATGACATTAAAAACTTCTTATTTAATGTTAAAATAAAAATGTCACAAACATGAGTTTTTTTACTAAAAAAAATTTACATGGGGTTATACAAGTCATATTTTTGACTATAAATATTCATTAGAAATATAAAAATCTTTCCTACATCGTGAGAGTTTTTTATAATTTTTATACATTAAATAAATTAAATTATTTATGACACCATGATGATACAGCGATTACCTCATTAATTAACGATTTAAATAAAATGAAAAGATACTGTCAAATATAAGTCTTAAACTTGTCAAAAACCTATTGGATGAGTATATTTAGAACCCTTATCACCTTATCCTAGAAATATATAACTTTGGGACCTTTAAAATCCGAAACTCATTATATAATAAAGTAACATTTCATGACTTTCCAAGAGTGCCCCTCCTCTCCTCTTATAAAAGGCCCCCACCACTACCACCTTACTCACACCTTCAAAGCCTTTTGGGTCGGCCAACCTCTGCCCAAATACTCTCTCAACTTCCCTCTCTTACTCCTAGAAGCCTCACTTCGGGAATAATGCTTCCCAAGGAAGCCTTTGGCTCAAATATAAAAATAGCTACCCGATTTTAAGGTAATGTCTCCTCTTATGTTATTTTGTTTTATTTTGCTTCTCCAACCCCTTAAAATATTTTTATTCCTTTATTTTGTAACAAAACCAGTATCTTAAATATACTAGGATGTTTTTATAATATGTATTCGAGCTACAATTACACACATCTACATCTAATGCTTATAGAACATACTGTTTCTGTGGATGGAAAATTTCTGCCTCACAAAACGATGATTGTTCAACACTCATATAACACCTTCAAAGGTGGCCATTAAGATGTCACTATATTTATATATGATATATAATATGTTTATTTTTTCCTTAAGCTTCTGTATTTTTCATTTATGGCATTCCTTTATGGTTTCCATTATGGGTAAACGCGATATTTTCATTTTAGGAAGTGCGGACTACCGCCCCCTCAAAGTGATTTGAATCATTAATGTCATATATGGGATGTATAAAGGATGGAGTAAATGGTATTATACATTATATTATAATGGAATTATATTATACCTTTATATAATTATAACTTCATTCCATTAAATATGAAATAGAAATGAAAGTAGTGTTCATGCGTATGTACGGCTTACCGTCTCCATGAACGGTGCATTTCATTTCTTACCTCTAAATGTTATGTAATAATATAAATGAATGTATATACTGGATATATATGATTTATATGATATCTACATTGTGAATATAATTATGGATATAATGGATATTTTACCACATGAATAAAGTGTAATTACAAGAAGTTTATTTTTGACTCAAGTACCTAAGATCGACAAAACGACCGTTATTAACTTAAATAATTACATCATGTTCATAACATGGTGATAAGTGATATAAAGGGAATAATGAACTTGAAAAAGGTTCTTAATCAGGTAGAGATTAAATCTAGTTTATTATTCAGGAGGTTAAAGAGCGGTCGAGTCAAGTCGGACACGAGGTAAAGGAACTTCTTAACCCAATTTCCGTTCTTTGGGTTAATCTCCTACTTTCAAATTATGTCATGATATTATTATGTAATATCTTTTATTTCTACATTATTTATGTGTACTTATAGTGAATATACATAATGGATCTATTTTATTTAAAAAATGATCTTTGTAAGGGAACTTCTTAACCCAATTTCCATTCTTTGGGTTAATCTCCTACTTTCAAATTATGTCATGACATTATTATGTCATATATTGTATTTATACTTTATTTATGTGTACTTATACTGAATACACATAATATATTTCTTTCATTTTAAAAAAATGATCTTTTTAAGGGAATTCGTCTCAATCTCCATTCATTGATGCATATTTTGTTTTATACACAAATTTCTTTTATATGGTGTATAAACCCCTTTGACTTTTACTTTTATTCAAAAGGAATCTTTTTATACGAAGCATTTTTACTAAACGACAAAAAGAATGTTTTTTATTACGTATGCGGCGACAACGACTTCTCTGCCACTGTGACCATTATTTGAGTTTCGTCTTCCTCTACAAGCCATAACTTTTTTAAATGAAAAAAATACCATGTTTTACTTTTCTTTTATTTTGGTATTGAAAATGGTATATATCAAATGTTGTTTATGAGTTTTAATATATGAAAACCCAGTACAAATGTATATGTATTTAATGCAAGCTTAAAAATGTTATCAGAAAACCTGAATCTCGAGTGTGGTAGATAGGAAGGGATTGGGCGTGGACCCATCATGGCCTGTAATTTGTCGAGCATTCTCAGAATTAGTTATTTTGTTATCAGAATCTTGAATAATGTTTTCAGAAAAACACTGGAGTATATTTGAGCAATTTTAAATGTAATTATTTTCTAAAAATTGAACTGGTATTTTGATGCCGCAATTAATTTCAAACGGTATTTTAGAAAATGGTATTCCTAAGTGTTTATATACCATTTTTCATATGAGAAATGCATTGGACTTAGTAAGTGACAGGTGGAGCCCTCTATAGCTCCTCGATGCATCGGTAGGTCTCATGAGACAAACTAGTGTCTTGGCATGAGGCCTTGACAAAATCTTATTTTTCGTCTTGGCACGAGGCCTTGGCTATGTGGTTATGATAGTCTGGCATTATGCATTCCATCATTATGAAATTGGTTATTGATATTACATGTGATTATTCGACTAGTAGAATATCTATGTGAGTAAGTAAATGGAATTATTTAATTTTATTTTTTCCATATTATGCTGAAGTTCAAGTTTAAAAAGGCTTTTGTTTTAGTTATACATTTCCTTAAATGTTAATGTTTATTTATGAAATCTTCTACAATATTGTTATCCTTACTGAGCATCTGAGCTCACCCCTTTCAATGTTTTAATATTTTCCAGGATGTGAAGAAGTATTTTATGAATGACCTGCAGGGATAGTCATAAGAAGATATTAGTGTGGACTATGGAGACTTTGTTACTGTAGTTTTTTACATTATGATGTAATGTAACATTTATGAATGTATCTAGTGTTTCCAAGGCTACTAAACTAATTGGCCTTTTGAGACTTGATCTTTTGTGATCATGCCAATGTTACGAAGTAATGCACCAACTCTGGGTAACTGGGGTCGGGGCGTCACACATGTGGACTACCTTCTCTATGGACATAATGTACATCATTTTTATAACTGTATTTCATGATTTCTCTATAGTATAAATGGTTTAATAGTATGAAAATTATGTCATTCTTATAATTAAACATTTGAATAAACTATGTAATATTCACAAGAACATGATTTGTAATGACAAAACACTCATGATGAAACAAGGGAATTTGCAACTGAAACAATGAAAATAATGAAAGGTTATTAATGAACATGGTATAAGATGTTATAAAAGGATTATATTTTATATTATAAATATTAATATGGTTTTGTTATAAGTTAAAAACAAGTTTAAAAACACTATACATGAGGTTAAATAAAGTTGAACCAAAACTAATTATAATGTAAAGGATTTCATCGCAATTTCATTTCGTTGATGCATATTGAGATGTTATAAACCGAGTTTATTTTATATGGTGTATCTACTTCCAAATTAAAATTTATTATCACAAATACTTCATTATTCATCATATTTTAAGTTTCAATATGAAATATCTCATCTAATGTATTTTACCTAAAAGTAAACATGTGGTAAATAATTTCATAAACCAATTTCTTTTCATTGGGTTGTATAACTTCTTCATTATCGTTAATATTCTATGACATGTGTATAATTAATTTTCACTAAATTTTTTTATTTCCACTTTTTTTATGTTGATTTATATTTTATACACATAATTGGTTCGTTTATTAATTTTTATATCAACAATATGGTTATTTTCATAGTTTATTTGATAATATCATTCTAATTATGATTTTTAATAATTCCATTTCCATTAAAGAAAAATATTTGATAATTTTAAAAAAATCAATTACATTGTCTCATCCTCTTTTTATTTGTTATATTTTCATGTCATAGTACCAATTTTCTATACTATTTTACATAAAATTCCTGAATTTTATTTTTTTAAAATCCTTCTTCATTTATCACTTTAGTCAGAAATTGTTTTATTCCAAAACCAAGATTTATTAAAACGTTTTAAAAAACATTCCTTTAACCTTTCTAGAATAATTTATTAACTATATTTTCTATCATTTTGACTTTTTTAAAATGTTTTGAAAGAAAGATTCTCATGAATTTTGAGAAAGGAACTTTTCTAACCATTTTATAATGCATAAGAAATGTTTTTTACCTTGTATGGAATGTATTGAGTTACCTGACATTAATTATTTGAAGCTGTCTGTGCATGTTTATATGGTTATTTCAAAGAATATTTTTTCTCAATATTCTAAAAATTATTTTTTTTTTAAATAATTTTCATTGAAATGGATTTTGATACTCTTATATATTTTGATAATCCATATTAAAAAAAAGTGAATTTTCCTTGATAATTTTTTTAAATAACTTTCCATTGTATTTATATTCATAAAAGAAAAAAATAATATATTTTAAATACACTTCACTGGGGGATATGATTTATTTATATCATCATTTTACTCCTTATGGAGGTTTTATTATCATTTTGACTCAGGTAATTATTGACATTCATTTCCTTGATTCATTTTATTAGTCAATTACATTACCTTTAAATTTTCAATTTTCTATTATCAATGGTCATTCAATTTTCCCTAAATATGATTATTATTTATCATTAACATGTTTATTACCTAAATAGTATATCATTTCTACAAACTCTGAACTACATTGAAAGTTATTTTATATCTTGGAACTATTGATAAATCTAAATCTTTCACTCAATATAGATAATTTATCAGAGGCCACATTTTTAGGAATAAAAAAAATTATTATGTATATTTTGAATTACATGTAAATGAAATAATTGGGTTGGAGACCATTTATATATATCATTTTGGTGTGTCGGTAGTCAGATGGGATGAATTAGTTTGATACACTTTGTAAAATGGTTTTTCACCCAAAATGTTTTAAACCAACTTGTGAATGATCTTAGTAGTAATGGTATCATGTTCCTAGAAAACATTACCTCCAATAATTAATAATTTCCTTCATTTTGGTAATTATTGTTATTATCCATGAGATTTTTACAATGATATTATCTATTTATGAATTTCATTCTCATAATATTGATTATATGACTTCTATAATAAATTATTTACCATTACATATTGACTATCTTTATCAATTAATGCTATCATGTTATTCAAATGTTGTGAATTTTTAGTTATTTTTTTTAATATATTGTTCAGGATTATTATTTAATGATATCTTATTCTATACTTTACCTCTACTAAAAAATTATGATTACCCTTATTTTTTTTATGTTTTCCTGTAATCCATTAGGCATACTATGATGGAGATGCAGGGACACTCTAGATGGAATAATGTTATTTAAGAAAAAAATTATTTTAAAATTTGTACATTAAAATTTAATGAATGAATCAGGTATGTTTCTAGCTTACCTAGACCACTAAGCTATTCGGTCCTTCTAGGAGTGATTTCATGTATCTTATACCTATGTAATGATGTATAACACTATCTATGGGCTATAAGGGTCTGGGTCTCTTTAGTTGGTTTCAAATGAATTTTAGTATAAACCTTAGGACACTGATTTAGGAAAACATATAGTAGGTAATATAACCCTATTATTTATTTTGAAGATAAGTATAGATGAAAATCCTAAAATTTTAATAAATTTAAGATTATGTGGGTTTCCTTGGAAATACATCCAATTCTAGATACTAAATGTGGAATTAGTTTTAGAATAAATGTACCTAGGGTTAATAACTCTAAAAAGGGCCCATTGGGATTGACCTGGCCTTCACTTGGATCATGATAACAGGCCTTAATATGCACCAAGTTAGACTATATTTGGGGATACTCTTAGGATAATTTAAATTTAAATTACCGACAATAATGAAGGATTTGAATAGATTATGAAAATGAATGACCTATGTTAAACCTAAAGTGTCATAGGTTGAAAATAATGTGTTATGATTTAGAAATACTATAAATTATTATATAGTCAACTCCAAGACCATAGAAGGACATATGTTGTAATAAAACAGATGAATTAATTATTTATAGAGGTTCAAAAATTAGATTTTAGAAGTAAATTTATAAATAATATTTTTGTGTAAGAAACATGAAACATATAATGATTTTGTTAAATTTTATAATAATACATTTCTTCATTAAAATAAGAGTTTTCAATTTATCCATGGGTTAGTGATTATTAGAAGGACCATATCATCAATTTCTTAAACATCCCCTTTCAGGATTTATGTGATTAGATTCTACCAATATTAAGGGAATTTTTGGATAAATTTATGAAAAATATATGTTTATGTTGAATTATTTTTTAGGAATAATTTATTTAAATTATATCAACATATTTTTAAAGGTATTAAAACCTCTAGGGTTAATGTAATAATTAATGACATTATAATAATAGTTAAAAGTATTATTTTAATTCATTTAAAAAATTCACTAAAAACCTTAGTATAAATTTTATTTTATAATTAAATTTATTTCATGGAAGTCCATACTATTTTTTAGGACCATTAAAGGAATTATATTAATATAGATATATAAAAAATAACAAGCCATGTGATGGGTGATAGACCATAATTCCCCAAAAGGTTATATGTCATAAACTGATGACTGAATGATGATAATTTTTTAGTACCTACCACTATCATCTACGATGTACGAGTAAATATGTAATTTTTTTATGTTAAACTAATTTAAAAAAATAAAAATATTAATGATGATATATTTTTTTACTTTTTAGGTTTTGTAATTAATTTATTATATTGGATAACATTTTCTAACTATATAAGGGAAATGATCTATGTGGATCTACCCTTTGCATATTTCCCAAGACTAAGGAACTTGGATGAGGCTCAAAGGAAGTATAGAAAAGTTTGAGTGCTAAAAGAGGAGATAAGGGATCTATCGAGGCTTGAGTTTAGGATTCAAATTGTGTCATATTTTGGGTTTTTAAAAATAAATCAATGTGAATGGTGATGCCTTTTTCAGATAAATCTGAATTTTGAGGGTTGCATGACTGTAAAGGGTATTACACATCATGTAATCCCTCAATGTTTTGTGTTTTAAAACACTTCATCCACTCATGTTTGAAAACCCTACAGCTGAAGAATCTATCTCTCCCGACTCTCGGTGACACGAAGATCCTCTCTTCAATGTTTTGGAGATCCCTTTGACGAGAATTGTTCTCTGGCTTTGTATTCAATCAGTAGCAATTCATCTTCAATCTGAGGTATGATCTACCTCCATTCCTTTGGTTTCTACAATCCTTATTCCTCCCATTTCTCATTTCCATGTGATATTAATTTATCTCCAAGTCCATAATGTATTTTATTTAGTTTTTGGTTTGTGAGAAGAATGTTAGTGACCTATTGAGTTAGGGGATTTGTGGATTCCCTATTTAGTTATGTGATTTTGTAGAGTGATCATGATTTATCCCCTTTTATCTCAATGGAATTGACCTAATTAAATACATCTACTAGGTTAATGAATTTGTATCGATCAAATAGAGATGTTGATGCTTTATACCATGACAAAAGTTTTCCTCTTGACTTGATAGATAGTATAATATCTACACCTATATTGGTTTAGTATGTCTCTATTGATGCAAATTGGTAAATAACGTAAAGACATAATTAATTGATAATTAATTGGGTAATTTTTTAAAGATGAATGTTTAATAAGTCCAATTCTTATTATAATTTGATTTTAATCAAATTGATGTAGATATTAATTTTTAATTGAGTTGATTATTTAACCTAAATAATATTGATTATTGTTGATAAAATAAATAAAGGCTTGTTAAATTAATTTATTAATTAATTTTTTATAGAATTTGATATCTTGTTATTTATGTTTCTATAGTTGGAATCTAGGAAGAATGAATCAATTAATTTAAGATGGAATAAGAATTGATTATGTGATAAAGATAATGCATTTTTGGGTCCTGAGTTTCCATATTACATGTAATGGCTAAGTGCCTTATGCTTTGGAGTGGTGATATATCATTTTGAGTGGAGGATAAATACCTTTCTTTGGTTTTAAGATCACATTTATATGTTTGTTCATGGTTCTTGATATTTTATCTAGATACGAGACAAGTGGTATTTGGGGAAGGGAGCCTCAAATGTGACGTGATTTAGAGATTGTTGATCCTGGAAGGCTGTAGTGGTATGTGGGGTAGGGAAGACCGGTTTAGTGGAATATTTTGATGCCTAAAGTGTCCATATGCATCATTTTATGCATGTGGTGTTAGGGAGGACACCAGAGATGATGGAATGGGTTGAAGTTGGGCTTACATATTGATATGAAAGTTTTATTTTTTTTAATCTATTATTTGCTTATCTGCATTACTTTCACCACTTCTTGATGTAGATAGTTTTCTTACTCTCCTTCTATGGGAGGTGAATATACTAGGGTTTTGAGATATGCTTTCCATGTTAATATTCATATAGTTTTATTGTTCTATGCTCCTATTATGGGTGGAAAAGACATGAAGGGTAGTTCATCTACTCATCATGTTGATCCCCTTGTGTTTGGTAGCTATGAATTTTTTTCTATAATACCTATAAATATGGAAAGTGATAATTATTTTTAAATAAATGAATAAATTTTTAACTTAAGAGGTTGGATCTTCATGGATGCAATGTTGAGGTTATAATTCTAATAAATTGTTGACCTGGTTTGGTTATGCCTAGAGGAAATAGGACATTGTTTTGATGCTAAGGAAATGAGTGGTTTGAATTATAATGATTAATTAATTTGTAAATAATTAATTAAAATAAATTGAATCTAATAAAAAAGGATAAAGTAATATAATTTAGATCTTTTAATGGTTGTGTGATTATAGGGTATGTAGTCTTAACAGTGGTAGCCATGAGTCCAAGAGATGTTAGATACAATTGAGTCTAAGACTAGGTTATGAAAATAGTGTGGTTTTGATCTATATAATATCATGTTCTTTTTGTGTTTCTATAATATACTCCACACTAACGGTTAGAGAAACTATAATCTTGGGGATTCTGATCCATGGGGGTGTTTTCCCTAACATCCTAGTGCGAGTATGGATGGATGAATAGCCTCCTTGGCACTGCTCTCTCCTCTTTGTAGTTATTGTGATGGTATGTACAGTGGTTAGATTTCACCATATATGTTTATAGAATGATTTAATGTCTTATGGATATTTCACACACATATATTCTGGATATTGTTTCCTAATAGCAACTATAGGTATAACATGTATATGTTGTGATGGCTTAAGAAACCTTACTCAAGTATGGGGTGTAATGGCATGTTGTATAATACCTAATATATGATACACATTATAGGGGTTGTGGTGAATCCCAAAACTACCTGGTTACTTTGGTTGCATGGTCATGGTGGTACGATGCACGAGGTGCATGTTGTGGTGTATCTCCCTCAGGTTTGTGGGATAGCCATTTTAAGAGAGATGCTTAGGACGTGCGATGTTGGGGAAAAGAAGAAAACCTATGGTAAAGTGGTAGTAGGTTACCATTGGTGTTCTTTATTATATTTTAAGCTTGTTTATGCAATACTTGGAGAGAGTATAAATGGTGAGGATGAGAACATAGAATACCTCTTTAGGCGACGAGTTAGATTCACTTGTTGTTCAATATACTTTAGAATTTTTTATTTACTTTTTCATGATATGCTTTGGGGTGTATCTTATTTAGTATACTGTTATACTCACCCTATATATATATAAATTTTTTTTCAGGATATTTGGAGAAGGTTGGTGATTATGTTGGTTACTACTAGTTCGTGGGTAGCATAAGCTGTTTGTGATTCTTGGTCACTATAATCTTTAATTTTTTTTGCTATATGTAATTTTTCCTTTCAGTTGTATAAGTTCTTACATCAAATTAAATTTATGTACTTGGTTTTCATTTATATTGTAGTATGAGCAGGTGTTTTCTGGAGTTTCTATTATCTCTCTCTTCTGCATGAGTTTCTCTTAGATGGTAATGCCTATAATCTGTGTGTTTATTATACCTTTGGTGCTAATTACCAACACAAGACCTACTAGATATTGGAATCGAGGGGTCATTATCTATATTCTACCATTATCGGCCTAGGAGGGTTACACTTTGTGGGGAGGGGGTCGTAACTGAGTGGAATTAGAGGTGAGGTTGAGGTATAGGATATTGTGTAGAGTTTGGAACATGGGAGGTTTCATGGGTTGTGTAACGCCCCGACCCGAGTTGCCTAGAGTCGGTGCATTATTACATAACATTGGCATGATCACAAGAAAGATCAAGTCTTGAAATACCAATTAGTTTAGTAGCCTTGGAATCACTAGATACATTCATAAAGTTTACATTACATCATAAAATGAAATCTACAGCAATATAGTCTCCATAGTCCACACTCTTATCCCCTCATACTATCCCTTCAGGTCATTCGTAAAATACTTCTTCACATCCTAGGAAAAATAAAACATAAAAAGGGGTGAGCTCAAATGCCCAGTAAGGATAAAAATATAGAGGAAACATTCATAAATAAGCCTAAACATTTAAGTCAATGTATAACTAAAACAAAAGAGTTTTAAAACTTTAACTTCATCCTAATACGGAAGAAATAAAATAAAATAATGCCATATACTTATTCACATGGATATTCTACTAGTCGAATAATCACATGCAATATCAATAACTACTTTCATAATAATGGAATGCATAATGTGAGACTATCATAACCACATAGTCAAGGTCTCGTGCCAAGACTACAAATAATATTTTGTCAAGGCCTTGTGTCAAGACACTAGTCTGTCTCATGAGACCTACCGATGCAATTTTTTTTAGAAGATACTTACATTTAAAATTGCTCAAATATACTCTAGTGTTTTTCTAAAAACATTATGAAAGCTTCTGAAAACAAAATAACTAATTCTGAGACTGCTCGACTAATTATAGGCCATGATGGGTCCACGCCCAATCCCTTCCTATCTACCATACTCGAGAGTCGGGTTTTATGAAAACATTTTTAAGCTTGCGTTAAATACGTATACATTTGAACTGGATTTTCATATAATTGAGAGAAATATCTCTTTTTTAAAATCGTTTAAAAATCACATAATTATAAAAGAAAACTTTTATTTTGAAAATATCTTTATAATCATGTAAGGTATGCTTCAAAGGTGTAATAACGACGGAGAATAACTGCACCTACCGTATAAGTTAAAAAAAGACATTCTTACCTTAATTCTGTCGAAAAGGTTAAAAAGGGTCTTGTTTGGAAAATGACGAAAAGATTCCTTTATAAACCTATTATTAAAAGCCAAACAAGGGTATAAATTAATTTAACCAATATTCTAGTAAATAGTAAAAATATTTTGAAATACATTTTTAAGAAATATGTATGTGGATAATAAAAAGTCCCAGTAGATTATTAGGTATAAACAACTTTGGATAATGAAGAGTTTGCAAAATAAACCCTTACCTTGTACTTTTCCTTAGTCGATGGTATGTTAACCTCCTGTATAATAGTTAAAAAAATTATTAAATTATAAAAGAACCATATACATAATTATGATATCATATATGATCTTTTAACTTTGATTTGTTAATAATATCTTAGTATTATCATTGTTTCGGGTGTTAACTTACTCGTTTTCTTTTATATGTTTTATTACATAAGTCATGTTTTTCAAGGATAGGTTGTATATTATTCATATACAGAATGATATCAAGTCCTTAAACATTATTTTTAATCATTAAATGACAATTAGTCTTCAATGGATACGATGGGGAATGAATCTCATCGCGTTCATGGAGACGGTAGTCTGTACGTACGCACGAGCGATAATATCATTCTTTTGATGTTAAAATAATATATAATTGGATGGTATATCATATATAAATAATCATAATCATGTTATATTTATTATTTACATGAATTACACATCATTAGTATACCCATCTAAATAATAATTTATTGAATAACAATTACACCACGACGTGGAGACGGTAAGCCATACGTATGCACGTATGGTGACATGTCATTCAAAGGATGGATAGAATACTGAATATGGTTGTACCATATTTATAATAACATCACAGTATATATAAGATACTGGAATTATTATTTTAGAATGGTAATAAAAAAGAAAGAATAAGTTGAATAAGAAAGGAACTTGAAAAAGGGTGGTGAAAACATTACCTCTTCTTCGGGTTCTTCCTTTTGATTTGATCAAAAGGGATCCTTAAATTGGATTTATGATCAAACTAAGGTCTCTAGATTGAAGTAAGGGAAGTTTTGAGTGTATTTGGGTAGGGTTTGGCTGAGCCAAAAGGCTTTGAATTTGTGAATTAGTGAGAAGGGTGAGTGCCCTTTTATAAGAGGGGTGAGGGGCACCTTTGGAAAAGCTAGAAATATTATTTTATAATAAATTATTATTCGGTTTCTAATGTCTCAAAAGTAGATTTTTTAAATATTAATGTGGGTATGGGTCTAAAACCACTTAAAAATTAGAATTTAGACAGGTTTGGGTCATTATATTAACCTTATGTTTTAGTTTTAACTCTAAGTTAATTAGCTTGACACTTACCATGTCTCTTTGTATTTTTATATTATATAGTTAATAAACTTACTATATACCTCCAAGTGACCCCCAAGTGGTCCATTAATGATAAACCTATCATGATATAAGTCTCTTGGCCAAACATTAGATTTCTAGAAATTTAATATCAATTAATAATATAATATTTGTTTTAAAAACTCTTTTATGTGAATTTTGACACTATTCAATAATTGAATTTTGTTAAAGTCATAAAAACTTTATTAATTAGAACCAAATTCATTTAATACATCCTATAATGTCATATTAATCAATAAAATTCATTTATGTCATCAAAACATTCAAATTATATTAATTTTAAAATTTATAACACCAATTATTTGATTCTTTCATTAATAAGGAAAATACTACATCCTTATAGTTTCATAAATAATATTAATTATTAAATGTCTAAAAATTATAAATAAAATACCATTATTTAGGAAATATTTTTAACTCTGTAATTAATATTTATAGTCGAAAATCCAACATATATAACCCTATGTAAGAATTGTTTTGCTAAAAGATATATGCTTATGTCATTTCTGTATTTATTTTAACTTAATTAATATAAAGTGTCATTATCACTTACAAGTGGCTCCATGGGGTCCCAAAATCGACCCAAAGATTCACATGGTCGTACATGTATCAACCAATAAGTTTAGGACACCTTTTAGGGTAATTTAGTTTTATTATAATATTATTTATTTACCCTTATTTACCGGATTTACCCTTTAACCATGTTAAATAAAATATTTACCGAAGTAATTATTCAAAATGTCTAAAAATAAAAGTTACCTATTTACACAATTTGGACATCCTGATACTAAATATGGAATCCATTTTTCCAAATTCAAAACACAGAAGTGGCAGAAATTAATTTAAAATTAATTCCTGTTGTTAAAACAAAAAGCGTGTTTTTAAGAGATAATAACTATCAAAAGATTAACACTTGTTCATGTCCAGTTTAATTGTGAAATTATGTCCACTGACCAACATTGTATTAAATGGTAAAAATTTATTCTAAATATACTTTAAAACCACTCAAATTAATAATTTATCAATATTAATTATTTCGATTAAAAAAGTTGTTTTTAATTAAAATTTAGTAATTTTCACTATTCATCAAAATATAAATGTTATCCGAAAAGTTCCAAAATTTTACCCTAGGATAATTTCGATATTCTGAATCCAAAAATGAAGTCAATTTTGAGAGATAAAATTTATAAAATTTCAAAAGGTGGGTATTACTATTCATAACAGCTAGTTTGATTGGTTGTGGTGTGTGTGTTAGAACTCGAAGTTGCCTACAACACACGCTACTGTATTATTCAAAGGGAAGCGTACCATGGAAAATTGTGGTGTTACATTATCCCCTCCTTAAAATAATTTCGCCCTCAAAATATCTAGAATACTACCACATGAAAAGACTCGGGTGGTTATTCATCATATGTTCCTCGGGTTCCCACGTTGCCTCTTCCTTCTTATGGTTTCTCCACAAAACTTTTACCAGATGAGTCGTCCGGTTTCTCAGTACTTGTTATCTCATATCAACAACCCTGATTGGCTCTTCGTAGTAAGACAGATTGGGTTCCAGTTATAATTCCTCAAAGGTGAGTACATGTGTTGGGTCAGGCATGTATTTTCTCAATAGTGATACGTGGAACACATCATGAACTTTGGAGAGATTTGGCGGCATTCCCAAATGGTAAGCTACAGCCCTAATTCTTTCTAAAGTTTCAAAAGGACCGATGTACCTGGGACTCAATTTACCTTTCTTGCCAAAACGTATAACTCCCTTAGATGGAGATAACTTCAAGAAAACATGATCTCCCACCTGAAATTCCAAATCCTTTCTTCTGTTGTCAGCATTACTCTTCTGCCTACTTTGAGCAGTTTTGATGTGGTTTTGGATTACCTTCACCTTTTCCATCGTTTCCTCCACCAGTTCTAGGCCTACAAGTTTTCTTTCACCAAAGCCATCCCAACAGGTTGGTGTGCGACATCTCTTTCCATATAACTCTTCATATGGTGCCATCTAAATACTCGAATGAAAGCTATTGTTATTTTAAAATTCGACCAGAGGTAAATATTGAACCCACATACCCTGAAAGTCAAGTGAGCAAGACCTCAACATGTCTTCTAAGGTTTGAATAGTCCATTCTACTACTGGAAAATCTACCTATACCCACGGTTCAAAACCGTGGGTATAGCCCGCAAAACCGTGGGTATAACCTATACCCACGGTTTTGGGAACCGTGGGGCTAAGTGGCGTCGGTATAGAGGTATTAATCTATCCCCATGGTTTGACAAACCGTGGGTATATTTTTTTCCACGCTGGAGAATTTGTCTTTCCACGGTTATTGAACCGTAAGTAAAAATACAGGAAAAATGTGGCTGCTGGGTTTTGAACCCGCGCCAACCCACCAACTGACGAAGTATTCAACCGTTCTTTGCCACTTCAGCGGGCACATTTATATGATTATATATCTATATTTTTAAATATATATTAATATATGACAGTATTACAAAAAGAGAAAATAACGAGACTCGAACCCGCGTTCACCGCAGCCGACTTCCAGCCCTTAACCAACTAAGCTAACTGGCCTATGACTATATATATCTGTATTTATAGTAATATATTAATCCCCATCACTGTATTTAAAAAAACGAAGGTACCCAGATTCGATACCTCGACCAATCCAATACTCATGAAACGCATGACCAACCAAGCTGTAGAAATATTCTGCATACGAATTTATATCAAACTAAATATATATTTTTTCAAACAGTGGGTATAAGTTTTCCCTCCAATTTTTTTTGTTTTCCCATGCATTTGTTTTTGTCGCCAAAGCTATCCCTACGGTTTTAAAAAACTATGGGTATAGGCCTTCGAAAAAAATTATTTATCCCCACAGTTTTTCAAAAACCATGGGGATAGAGGTTGAAATAAACACCTATACCCATGGTTTTACAAAACCGTGGGTATAGGCCTTCGAAAAAAACTCTATCCCCACGGTTTTAGAAAAACCGTGGGTATAGGTGACCTATACCCACGATTTTCCAGAGCCGTGGGTATAGTTTCCCACACTATACATATACCCACGGTTTTCTTAAACTGTGGGTATAGGGCACCCCTATACCCACGGTTTCTCCCAAAACCGTGGGTATAGGTCTATTTTCCAGTAGTGTTCCGATTGTCCATCTTTTTGGGGGTGGTAAGAAGTGCTCAAATGAAGTTCAGTATCCAAGGATTTCTGAAGACTCTTCCAAAATCTTGAAGTAAAATGGGGATCACGATCAGAAACAATCAATAGGGGTACTCCATGAAGTCTCACCACTTCATTAATATATATCCTTTCTAGACGTTCAAGTGGTAAATATTCCCTTATAGTAAGAAAATGTGCTGACTTGGTAAGACGGTCAACAATGACCCATATTTCATCATTCGTTCTAGGAGTCTTTGGTAGCCCCATGGAAAAGTCCATCGTAATATTGTCCCATTACCACTCTGGTATGGGAAGAGGTTGCATTACTCCTCTAGGCTATTTCCTTCCAGCTTTCACTAGTTGACAAACCATACATCTTGACACAAAATCAGCAATCTCCTTCTTCATGTTGTCCCACCAAAAATTTTCCTTCAAGTATCTATACATTTTGGTTCTCCAAGGGTATATAGAGAAATTGGAACTATGAGCATTGTCCAACAATTCCATTTTTAGATCAGGTATATTGGGAACACAATGTCTCTTCCCAAATTTCAAAATTCCATCTTTATACCCAAAGTCATTCAATCTCCCATCATTCACAGCTTTAATCTTATTTTGAAACTCTTCATCACTGGTCTGAGAATTCTTTATCCTTTCTAGTAAAGATGGTTTGGCAACCATTTTAAAACGTATTGATGTTTCACCTTCCATGGTAATTCCCATATCCATCTTCACTAGATCCATGAAAATAGGATCCCTTTCAATTCTCATCATGTTCAAAACTCCATGATCTTTTCTGCTCAAAGAATCTGCCACCTTATTTGCCTTCCCTAGGTGGTAGTGTATCGTGCAATCATAATCCTTGAGTAGTTCAAACCATCTCCTTTGCCTCATGTTGAGTTCTTTTTGTGAAAAAATATACTTCAAACTCTTGTGATCAGTATAAATCTCACATTTTTCACCGTAGAGGTAGTTCCTCCATATCTTCAAAGAAAAGATCCCAACTTCTAATTCGAGATCATGAGTAGGATAGTTTTGATCATGAATTTCCAACTGTCGTGATGCATAGGCAATCACCCTATCATTCTGCATAAGGACACAACCAGGTCCTTTCTTCGATGCATCACAATAAATAACGAACCCATCATTCCCTGATGGTAGAGTCAATATAGGAGCATTGAATAATCTTATCTTCATTTCTTCAAAAAATTCTTCACACTCTTTTGTCCAAACAAATTTAACCCCTTTACGTGTGAGCTTTGTCAATGGTTTAGCCAATCGGGAAAAATTCAGGACGAAACATCGATAATAACCTGCTAAACCAATAAAACTGTGTACCTCAGTTATACTCGTAGGTGCTGGCCATTCTTGGATTGCCTTGGTCTTAGAAGGATCAATAGAGATTCCATCTTTAGAGACAATATAGCCGAGAAAAGAAATCTCTTGAAGCCAGAATTCACACTTGCAAAACATCCCATATAATTCATGTCTTCTCAAAGTCTTTAGGATAATGTGCAAGTGATTTTCATGATATTCATAACTTTTGGAGTATACCAAGATATCATCAATAAATACCACCAAAAAATCATCGAGATATTCCTTGAAAACTCTATTCATTAGATCCATGAATACAGAGGGTGCATTAGTCAGCCCAAAAGGCATTACCGTAAACATGTAATGCATGTACCTTGTTTGAAATGCTATCTTTGGAATGTCTTCCTTCTTCACACACAACTGATGGTATCCAGATTGAAGGTAAATCTTTGAAAAGTATTGAGATCCATGCAGTTGGTCAAATAAATCATCAATGCGAGGTAGGGGATACTTGTTCATTATTTTTATAGCATTGATCTAGATGTAGTCGATACATAACCTCATAGATCCATCATTCTTTTTAACAAAAATAATAGGGACTCCCCATGGAGAAACACTAGGGAGAATAAATCCTTTATTACTCAATTCCTCTAGTTGTTTCTTTAGTTCAACTAATTCTACAGTGGCCATTCTATAAGGGGTCTTCAATATAGGCCTTGATCCAGGAATTATGTCAATGGAAAACTCAACTTCTCGTTTTGGAGGATGTCCAGGTAAATCTTCCAGAAACACATCTACATATTCTTTCACAATAGGTACATCCTCTATTTGAACATTCCTTTCCTCACCCACAATCATTTTATTCTTTTCCTCCCCAATAATTGAATTTAGTTGAGCTACTGGGGGTGGATCTAGATAATAATTAGGTGGTGATAATTCTTCTCTAAAGATAAGTTATTCCTTATCATCATCATCAAAAATCGTAACCTCCTTCTTCTTACAATAAATCTTCACATCATGGTCTGAAATAGAATCCATACCAAGGATTATATCAAACTCAATCATAAGTACGACGATGACATTAGTGGATAAAGAACATTTATGTGCTCTAATGGGGACTGACTCACAAAACTTTGTTGCAATGATACTTCCCTTAAGAGTTTTAACTGACAACTCCCTTGTTAAATAAAATTGGAAATATCTAATTTTCTTAGAAAACTGGGAAGATATGAAACAATGGGATGATCCAGAATAAAATAATGAATTTTCTAAACTTGAGGAAACCATTAAATTACTTGCCACCACGTCTTTCGGAGTGTCTACCTCAGCAGTAGTGATAGCATAAGCTTGGCCTTGATCCCTTGGCCTTTTCGGAGGTAAGTTCTCCTGACGCTTAGGATATTCATTTTCATAATGTCTCATCTCACTGTAATTATAGAATTGGACATCGGTAGCTTCCTTCTTCCCCTTCTAATCATGATCTTGGTGGCCTTTTTCACCACACTTGTAACAAACTCCCATTCCTTTTAAGCAAGTACTGGGATGTTTCCTCCCATATTTACCACAGGATAGATATTCAACCTTTCCCTTCATCCCCTTATTTCCATTCCTAGATTGATCAGCAGATCTCTTCTTCTCTTGCTTTTCTTTAAAGTCATAAGACATAGAGAATTCCTTTTCTGTCTTGATACCACATGAGACAATGTCTTCGTATGATGAGAAGGATTGTGAGACTAATGCTCGACGGAGAAACGGTTTTAACCTATCAAATAAAATATCAATCTTACTTCTTGGGTTACATATATAATCTCCATTATACCTTTATAACCTTGTAAAGTTAGCTTCATACTTTGTGACATTATCATCCTCCTTTTGTCTCGGACTCAGAAATTGCCTTTCCATATCTGCTCGATGGTCGTGAGGAAAGTATTTTTCTAAGAAAATCTCTTTGAACTCCCTACATTATATATTTGATAATTTATCGTCTTCCTTCGTTTTTTGAATCAACGACCATCATTGATCAGCATCTCCAGTGAGGCGATAAATTGCCATGACAACTTTTTCCATTTCACTACTCCCCAAAGCCTGAAATATTTTCTATAGGGAACTTATCCATTGCTCAGATACTAATAGATTTACACTCCCATTGAATGTTGGTGGTTGTTTCCTCATGAAGTGATCTAACATTGATCCTCCAGGCTGTGGATTAGGGTGCTCCATACGGGTAAGGTTATTATTCATAACCTGAGTGAGTTATCCCAGTATGGTGATTAGCTGATCAGCACCAGTTGCATCACTAGCGCCACTATAATTATCATGAGCAGGAGGGAAATCCATACATGGAGTGCGTGCATTGATACGGTTTCCATTTCTTCCACTAGGTTCCATTTCTAAACAATGGCATAAACTAGATCAGTTTATGAATCAAAATACATAATTCCATACTTATAAAATACTTAACATAAATTCAAATATTTATGGATATAATCCCTAATCATAAAATTGTTTTCTTTGAGGAAGTATATACTCATAAACCCTTCATAATGATTTTTAAATAAAATGAGAGTTATCCTAAGCATATCCCCTAGGAGTGTCGTACCCAAGAGTGCGGCAAGGCTCGTTGTCGTGCACCATTCCCCGTTCGAGTCTAGCTCAAAGCGGTGTTTTCAGGTTTTACCCCTAGGTACATCTGTGCCAGAGCCGCCTCTACCTGCTCGTATCCAGACAGGGATGTAATTCTCGGAAAACTCACAAAATCTCTACAATACCAAAATTCTAGGAAGTTCTTCTATACTAATCCTCAAAGTCCATCTTAGGTCTATGTGCTCTAATCAGAGTTTATCTAAATCTAGATTCCAAGGTTTGTACTAAACTTCCTATGATACCAACTATAACGCCCTGACCCCAGTTGCCCAGAGCCGGTGCATTATTACATAACATTGGCATGATCACAAGAAAGATCAATTCTTGAAAGACCGATTATTTTAGTAGCCTTGGAAACACTAGATACATTCATAAAGTTTACATTACTTCATAAAATGAAAACTACAACAACATAGTCTCCATAGTCCACACTCTTATCCCCTCATATTATCCCTGCAGGTCATTCATAAAATACTTCTTCACATCCTGGGAAAAATAAAACATAGAAAGGGGTGAGCTCAAATGCTCAGTAAGGATAACAATATAGCAGAAACTTTCATAAATAAGAATAAACATTTAAGGAAATGTATAACTAAAACAAAATCCTTTTAAAACTTTAACTTCAGCATAACATGGCAAAAATAAAATGAAATAATTCGATATACTTATTCACATGGATATTCTACTAGTCAAATAATCACATGCAATATCAATAACCACTTTCATAATGATGGAATGCATAATGCCAGACTATCATAACCACATAGTCAAGGCCTCATGCCAAGACTACAAATAAGATTTTGTCAAGGCCCTGTGCCAAGACACTAGTTTGTCTCATGAGACCTACCGATGCAATTTTTTTTAGAAGATACTTATGTTTCAAATTGCTCAAATATACTCCAGTGTTTTTTTGAAAACATTATGCAAGCTTCTAAAAACAAAATAACTAATTCTGAGACTGATCAACTAATTACAGGTCATGATTGGTCCACTCCCAATCCATTCCTATCTACCACACTCAAGAGTTGGGTTTTATGAAAACATTTTTAAGCTTGTGTTAAATACGTATACATTTGCACTGGATTTTCATATAATTGAGAGAAATATCTCTTTTTTGAAATCATTTAAAAATCACATAATTATAAAATAAAATAGTTATATTGAAAATATATTTATAAGAATGTAAGGGAATATTCAAAGGTGTAATAACGGAGGAGAATAACTGAACCTACCATATATGTTAAAAAAATACATTCTTACCTTAATTTTGTCGAAAAGGTTAAAAAGGACTTTGTTTGGAAAACGACGGAAAGATTCCTTTATAAAAATCTTACAAAAATTCAATCAAGGGTATAAATGACTTCAACCCATATTCTAGTAAATAGTAAAAATGTTTTGAAATACATTTTCAAGAAACATGGATGTGGATGATAAAGAAGTCCTAGTAGATTATTACGTATAAACAACCTCGGATAATGAAGAGATTGTGAAATAAACCCTTACCTTGTACATTTCCTTAAACGATGGTATGTTAACCTCTTGTATAATAGTTAAAACATTGTTATTAAATTATACAAGAACCACATACATAATTATGATAACATATATGATCTTTTAACATTTATTTGTTAATAATATCTTAGTATTAACATTGTTTTGGGTGTTAACTTACTCGTTTTCTTTTATATGTTTTGTTACATAAGGCATGTTTGTCATGGATAGGTTGTATATTATTCATATCCAGAATTATATCAAGTCCTTAAACATTATTTTTAATCATTAAATGAGAATTATTCTTGAATGGATACGATGGCGAATGAATCTCATCGCGTTTGTGGAGACGGTAGTCCGTACGTACGCACGAGCGACAATATCATTATTTTGATATTAAAATAATATATAATTGGATGGTATATCATATATAAAGAATAATTATCATGTTATATTTATTATTTACATGAATTATACATCATTATTATACCCATCCAAATAATAATTTATTGAATAACAATTACACCACGACGTGGAGACGGTAAGACGTACGTACGCACGTATGATGACATGTCATTCAAAGGATGGAGAGAATACTGAATATGGTTGTACCATATTTTTAATAACATAATAGTATATTATGATACTGGAGTAATTATTTTAGAATGGGAATAACAAAGAAATTAGAAGTTTAAGAAGAAAGGAACATGAAAAAGGGTGGTGAAAACATTACCTCTTCTTCAAGTTCTTATTTTTGATTTGATCAAAAGGGATCCTTAGGTTAGATTTCTGATCAAACTAAGGCCTCTATTTTTAAGTGAGGGAAGTTGATAGATTATTTGGGTAGGGGTTGGCTGAGCCAAAAGGCTTTGAATGTGTGAATTAGTGAGAAGGGGGAGTTCCCTTTTATAAGAGGGGTGAGGGGCACCTTTGGAAAAGCTAGAAATATTATTTTATAATAAATTCATATTTAGTTTTTAATGGCTCCAAAGTGGATTATTTAAAGATTAAGGTGGGTATGGGTCGAAAACCACTCAACCAATATAATTTAGACAGGTTTGGGTCATTATATTAACCTTATGTTTTAGTTTTAACTCTAAATTAATTAGTTTGACACTTACCATGTCTCTTTGTATTTTTATATTGTATAGTTAATAAAATTACTATATACCTCCAATAGACCCCCAATTGGTCCATTAATGATAAACCTATCATGATATAAGTATCTTGTCTGAACCTTAGATTTTTAAGAATTGAGTATCAATTAATAATATAATATTTGTTTTAAAAACTCTTTTATGTGAATTTTGACACTATTCAATAATTGATTTTTGTTAAAGTATTAACAACTTTATTAATTAGAACCAAATTCATTTTAGAAATATTATAATGTAATATTAAGAAATAAAATTCATTTATGTCATCAAAACATTCAAATTATATTAATTTTAACATTTATATACCAAGTATTTGATTCTTTCATTAATAAGGAAAATACTGCATCCTTATAGTGTCATAAATAATATTACTTATTAAATGTATAAAAATTATAAATAAAATACCATTATTTAGGAAATAGTTTTAGGTTTCTGATTAATCTTTATAGTCTAAAATCCATCATATATAACCCTATGTAAAAATTATTTTTCTAAAAGATATATGCTTATGACATTTTTGTATTTATTTTAAATTAATTAATATAAAGTGTCATTATCACTTACATGTGGCTCCATGGGGTCCCAAAAATCGACCCTAAGATGCCCACGGTCGTACATGTATCAACCAATAAGGTTAGGACTCCTTTTAGGGTAATTTATTATTATTATAATATTATTTTTTTACCCTTATTTACCAGATTTACCCTTTAACCATGTTAAATAAAATATTTACCGAAGTAATTATTCAAAATGTCTAAAAATAAGTTACCTATTTACAAAATTTGGACATCCTGATTCCAAATATGGAATCCATTTTTCCAAATTCAAAAAACATATGTGGCAGAAATTAATTTAAAATTCATTCTCGTTGTTAAAACAAAAAGTGTGTTTTTAAGAGATAATAACTATCAAAAGATTGACACTTGTTCATGTTCGGATTAATTGTGAAATTATGTCCAATGACCAAAATTGTATTAAATGGTAAAAATCTATTATAAATATACTTCAAAACCACTCAAATTCATAATTTATCACTATTAATTATTTCGATTAAAAAAGTTGTTTTTAATTAAAATTTAGTAATTTTCACTATTCATCAAAATATAAATGTTATCAAAAAAGTTCCAAAATTTTACCCTAGTCTAATTTCAATATTACGAATCCAAAAATGAAGTCAATTTTGAGAGATAAAATTTATAAAATTTCAAAAAGTGATTATTACTATTCATAATGGCTAGTTTGATTAGTTGTGGTGTGTGTGTTAGAACTCGAAGTTGCGTACAACACACGCTACTGTATTATTCAAAGGGAAGAATACCGTAGAAGCTTAGGGTGTTACAGGTTGGTAGGGAAATGGTGTCAGTTGTGATTAGAAATCATTGTAAACATGGGATAGATGATGAGACATGGGTATTTAGGGCCCTCTATGATCTGATGCATGGACCTTAAGCTTATAATGGATACTAAATTAGGTGATATTGGTTGTTGGGTAGATTCATAGGAAATTATCATGCATTATTCTTCTTTGGGCCTATGTTTGAATGGGAAGACCTTGGGATAGTTTAACCAAAAAAGAATAAAAAAGAATTAATTAATATTAAGGTCATCCATATTCCAGGTTTTGGAGAAATATTTTTTATTCCTGTGCATGTATGGATCTAGGTCGGTGTCCTAGTAAGGTTTTCAGGGAATCTGTTTAGTAGGTTTCACCATGAAAATGCCATAGGGTTGAGGTTGATTATCATTACACTTGGTGAAGGAAACATCGATATTTTTAGAGATAGATTCTACAGATGCATGAGGGCTCTATTTTAGATGTAGTAACGTAAGACTAGTTGGGCGAGGTTGAGATAGATTTCAATTCAATATATGCTTGGATGGAGCATTAGGGATCATTTTATATAATTATGCCGAATGGGGTAGTGAGGTAGTGGTGGTTCTTTTTCCTTAGATATCATGAAGAGTTTTCAGTCTCATGGGAGGAGTTTCGAGACTATCTTAGAGTTGAGTTTCATTCTTCGACCGTGAAGTCGGCTACTCTATATAAGCCAATTAACCTTCGGAAGGGGAGAAATAGTGTTGGAGAGTTTGGAATCTACATTAAGAACCTTTTTTGATATTCTTTGGACCTATTTCTGGATGAGGAGGCAAGGGAGAGGAATTTCAAGGAGTTTTTGCATCCATAGATCCAATTTCAGGTCACCCCTTTTATGCTGAAGAAATATATTGTGGTGTTAGAGAGATTAAAAGTCATTGAGAGGATGTTATCCAGAACTGAATTTTTAGGAGAGGGGAGTTTTCAAGATTCCTCATGAAGTAGAGCTATGGTTCGGGGTTCCCGGTCATCAAGAGACAATAATTTCTGATTAGTTTGGGGTAGGTCCCATCCCACAATGTCTCATTTCACTAGGATTTATGTATATCATGCATGTAACAATGGATAAGATTATTTTTTTTCAAGTGGATGATAAGGTCATAAGCGGAAAGAGTGTCTGACCTTTCTTTGTGGTCAACATGCACGAGGTTTCCCACTTCAGGTTCCTCCATTGAGGCAGTTCCAGCTGTGACATCAGTTGCAGGTTGCACTAGTTTTGGATCAGTAGAGAGTAGATGTGGCATGAATAGGACAACCCCAGGATGCTCCACCTCTTTATAGAGTATAGTTCATTGGTGGAGGTGGTTGTCTTCATGATCAGATAAGTCGTGGAGCAGGTCTTGGTCATCCTCATGATTTAGCATCGCTCATGTCAGGAGATCCAGACGTCATTTGAGGTACCTTTTTCTTGTTTTCTAATTGGTTACATGCCTTTTTTGATTTAGGAGAGATGAAATCCTTCATATAATATTCCATTTTCAATTCTTTGAGACTTTATGTAGAGATTCTTCTAGTGCCCTTGGCATTGACTATGATATTTGGAGGTTGAGATAACTTGTTTGAAGTATGTATATACTATGAGTTAGTGTTGGGGAAGTACCTCTATTTGGGATATTTCCTATTATTATAGATAAAACAATATGATTCCATCCTTGGAATTGATTTTTTGTATTCTATTCAATATATCATGTATTTCTTCAAGAGTAAGGTTGTGTTCTTCGATGTACATGGACACCCAGTAGTGCTTGTTGGTGAGAGAGACCCTTATATGGGTCATATGCATGTGTTGCCATTGTCATCATTGATGGATGAGATGATGTTGAGTTCATTAGAGGTTTAGCATTCATAATTTTCCAAGTTCGTAGTATAGTACCATGATGCCTATCTAGAATAGGTTGTAGCGTTATCCCCTCGATAAGAGATCAAGATACTTATCGAGCTATAACTAGACATGTCTCATATATCGATGTCTCCTTATAGGAAGATTCCTTTTATGTTGCGAGAGCTACATATACAACTCTATGGTATGATGTAGTGCATTTTTTTGGCCAAGTGTGTCACCATGGGGTGAAACAATTTTTTAATAAAGAATTTTGATGGTATTTTGTGGTTGTGTATCGATTATCTCCTCTTGAACCAAGTTATAGTGAAGAACTATTGACATCTTCCACGGATAGAAGATTTATTAAATCAACTGAAGGAGAAAGTTGGTTCTCAAATATTTATTTTCGGTCATCATATCACCGCATGTCTATATAGGATGAAGATATCCCAGAGACTGCATTGCGTTGTCACCATAGGAATTAAGATTTCATTGTGATTTTGTTTGGTGTGATGAATGACTCATCTATGTTCATGGGGTTTGTGAATGTTGTGTTCTATGAGTTCATGGATGAGTTGGTGGTCATTTTCAATGACAACATTCTTTTTTACTCCATATCTGAGGAGGACAATGCAGAGAATCTATAAGATATTTTTGGAGTTCTTCATTGTTAGAAGTTGTTTGGGAAGTTTTCGATGTGGGTTGTTTAGGAATGAGAGGTCTTTTTCTTGGGTAATGATGTATCCTATTAGGGAGTGTCTATTGATCCGTTGATGATATAATTAGTTGTGTCTTGGTAATCCCCCAAGACAGTAGTATAGCTGTGTGGTTTCCATGGCCTTGCAAGTTATTATAAGTAATTTATAACCTATTTCTCATTCATTGTGACTCCTATGACAGTGTTGACCAGAAAGGATCTAACATTCTTATGGACTGATTATTGTCAGTTAGCTTTTGATTATCTGAAGGAGAAGATAATCAGTGATCTAGTTTATTTTATTCTAATATAAGGAATTTAGTTTTTGGTTTTCTATGATAATTTGCGTCTTTGGATTGGTTGTGTTCTAATTTAATATAGCTTAGTCGTTACTTATGGGTCTCGATAGTTACATCCCCAGGAGATTAACTATTACACATGTGATCTTGAGTTGGATACAGTAGTGTTCTCCCTGAATTTTTGGTTACATTACCTCATTGGGGGGGCTCTTTTTGGTCTACAACTATCATAAGTCCCTAAGGTATGATTTCTTTTAGTGTGACTTGAACCTAAATCAATGTTTGTGGATGGAGTTCTTGCATTATTATGACTTCACAATTTCATATAGTTCTTTAAAGGTAAATTTTATGGTTGTTTTATTGAGAAGGATGGTTCATAGTGATACAATGTGTGAATCATGTGATTCCAGGAGAGTAATGGAAAAACATTCTATATTAAATCTCAATATTAGAGAATTTGGGGGTATATGTTTACTTTTTTAGATGATGTTACAGTCATCTATGGTATAGGAGGTGGATGAGTCCTAGTTGGGGGATCTTGAGGTGCTGGTCTGGAGAGACCGAGTTGTTTGTGGGGAGGCCCCTAAGGGTTTGTATGAAGATAAACGACACTGAGTGTTATTTTAGGGAAGGTTTTTCATTCATTCGGATATGCATGATATGGTTCTTAGAGAGTTCCATAGTTCAACCTTAGGGGTATGTTCATGAGTGAAGAACATGTACCAGCCCTTGAGAGGTTAGTTTTGGTGGTCTGGGATGTGGCATGCAGTTGTGGAGTTTGTGTCTCAATGTTTGGTCTACCATAAGGTGAGGGAAAATAACCATATACTCGGTGGCTTTCTACATCCATTATATATTCCTCAGTGAATGTGGGGGGATATCTCAATTGACTATGTTATCATCTTTCCTCAATAATGGGGAGGCTATAACCCTAAATGGGTTGTGGTGGATCGTCTGATGAAATCATCCCACTTTATAGTAATTAAGGAGCCAAGATCAGTGAAGGTTTTTTTGAGGTTGTAACTGGAGGAGGTGTTGAGACTCTATAGAGTCCCAAGATTGATCATTTTTTATCAAGCTCCTCATTTTACCTCTTATATTTGGAGAGGTTTCCATCATTTTTTTGGTTCTCAACTATTCTTAAGCACTAATTATCATTTGTGGAAGTATGTTTAGATTGATCAGATCATCCAAAATCTTGAAGACATGTTGTGCTCTTAAGTCCTAGATTTTAGAGGTTAATGGATGAGGAACCAGACCTTGTTAGATATCTCTTAAAACAATAATTTTTACACCATCATCAGTATGGAACATTTTGAATCCTTGTATGGGTGACCTTTCTATTATCTATAGTGCTAGACTAGAGTCGTAGGATGAAAAATTATTATGTCGGAATTGGTACAGAACACTATGTAGATGGTTCATGTGATTCATTAGAGGATAAAAGAAGTGTAGGATCATCAGAAATAAAATTTCGACCATAGGAGGAGACCATTGGAGTTCGATGTTTGAGATCACGTGTTACTGAAGGTTACTCCCCACCATGGGTAGTGATGGTTTGTTTTTGGGAGTAAGCTTTCTCCCAAGTTTATTGTGCCTTTCAAGGTGTTGGCTCATGCTTCATTCATTGCGTATCATATAGAAATTCCACTATAGATGATATGGATACATGATGTTTTTGATGTGTCATAGCTCCTTCATTATCTTCTGCATGACTATCACATCATCGATGTGGGAGAGATTGATGTTGATGATGATGCAACCTTTAAGGAGAAGCCTGTATAGATCCAAGAGCACCAGGAGAAGGTGTTATGTGGGTGTCATATCCCCTTCGTTTATGTCTTGTTGTAGAACAATGGAATAGAGAATACTACCTGGGAATTTGAGTCACAGATACATGCCCAGTACCCTGAGCTATTTTATTTTTAGTTATTATCTTGAAACATGGTTTGTTTGGTGGTTTTAGACCATTTCTATTTATGATATAGATCTCTCTTGTTGATTATTGTGTCATGCTATATTTTGAGAGGTATATCCCATTGGAGAGTGTTTGGAAGATGGTTGTGGTTTTTGTGTTGTTTTTTTTATATTCTTCTAGTGAGGTGGTGAGCTTTTATGGTGGAAAAATATTTGAGAGGTATCTCACAATGTTTCTATTTGGATGAACCCTATCTATTTCAAATCTGGGATTGTTTTTTATTCTAGAGGACAAGAATCTTTATAGAGGTACCTGATGTAAGGGACCAGATCCATGTGGATCAACCCTTTGCATGTTTCTAAAGATCGAGGCACCAGGAGGAGGATCAGAGGATGTCTGGTGGAGTCCGGGTGCTAAAATATGCGAGCTGGGAACTATCAGGGTGTTAAAGGAATTCACATTGTGTAATATTTTGGTGTTTCAAAAATAAATAAACACTAAAGGTGATGGGTTTTTTAGTGAACCCCAAATTTTTAGGGTTGCGCAATTTAATGGGGATTACATGTTGTGTAATCACCTGATATTATATGTATTAAAACATTTCAACCACTCGGGTTGTCAATCCTTATGGATTCATCATCCCTCTCTCTAGACTCCAGGAAACCCAGTGATCCTCTATTTATGTTTTCGAGATCCCTTTCATGTGAATTGATCTCTAGATTTCATCTTCAATCCATAGAGATACATCTTCGATCTATGGTATGATCTACCTCCATTATTGTGGTTTCTTTGATCCTAATTCCTCATGTTTCTATTTACCATGTGATAGAACTTTATATCCTTGTTCTAAATGTAGTTTCTTTGATTTTTTGTTGGTGCATTTTTATGGCAGTATCCTCGGGTGGATACAGTTGTTGCGGGAGATGTGATCAGGATCCATTACCTTGATCTGTTCTAATGAGAATAACATCGGTTACCTTTTGAGGTAGGGGATTCATGGATTCATTATTTATTTATGTGAAATCATAGATATAACAAGATTTATCCTCTTGGATCGCAATGGAATTGACCTATGTTAAAAATTGAACCAGACAAATGAATTGGTATTCATAACATAGTGATGTTGTTTCTTTATACCATGATAATTTTTTTCCTTTATATTTCAAAGATAGTTTAATATTTATTTCTTTCTAGGTTAAGAGATTTTTCCTTTATGTAAAATGGTAAAGAACATAAATTTAGAATTAATTTCGAATTAATTAGATAATTGGTTAAAGAGGCATGTTTAATTAAACTTGTGGTGGTTTTTGTTGTTATAATTTGATGTTAATCAAATTGAAGAAGATATGTGTGTTTAATTGAATTGGTTAATTAAAATGAATCATTTTCATTCTTCTTGAAAAAATAACTAAAGGCAAGTTAAATTAACTGTTTATTTTTTTTGATGTATTTTGATAGATTTCTATTCAGTTTTCCCATATTTGGATCATGTGAATATTGAATCAATTAATTCATGATGGAATAAGAACATATTGTGTGATAAAGATAATTCCATTTTTGGAATTGAGTTTCCCTCTTTCTTATAAAGTCCATGTTCCATATAATTTGGAGTTGTGAGAGATCATTGTGTGTGAAAGTTTAATTCCATGATTTGGGGCTGAGAGACCATATCTATGTTTTTTCATGTTGATTTTTATGTGATCTAGATATGAGACTTATGGTATTTGGTTCAGGGAAGCCCAATATGACGTGATCCTGGAATAGATTATACTGGAGTGTTGTTGTGTTATGTGGGGCAGGGAGTCCTAGTTGATATGCTAGAAGTTGATTCCTATAGTGGAAAGATGCATGAGTTTTTTTATGTGGTGTTGGGGAGGATACTAGAGATAATGGAATTGTTTGAATTAGGGTTTACTCATTGGTATAAAAATTGGATTCCTATTTAATATAGTTTTTGTTAAAATGCTTTACTTTCCCCACTACTATAGAAATATGTTTTTCTTACTCTTCATCCAAGGTAGGGGAAGAAACACATGGTATTTCATGTGATTAATATGTTTTTCTTCTAATGGTTGGATGATTTTATGCTCTTAATATAGGTGGAAGAGACTCTAGAGGTAGTTCATCTACTCACTGTGTTGATCCCCTTGTTTTTAGTATTTTATAATGTTTTTCTATAATAAATATAAATATGGTAATAAGTAATTATTATTATAGAAATTAATAAATGTTTTTACCATCCGGTTGGAGCTTTCTAGGATGTAATGATGGGGTTATAATTCTGGGAAAATGTGGACACAGTTTTGTTATGCTTGGAGGGCATGGGACTTTGATGTGATAATAATGAAATGAAATGTGGAAATGATAATAGATAATTATTTATTAATGAATTAATTAATGTAAATTTGTACTAACAAAAAGATATAAAGTAACATAATTTATATTTTTAAATGGTTTTGTTCTTATAATATTTCTTTTCTTTGTAGTGGTAGCCTGAATTCTGAGGGACACTAGCAATAGTTGAGTCTTAGACTTGGTTATTCCCATAGTGTGGTTATGATTTATATTATATCCTATACTTTTTGTGTTTCTATATACTTCTCCACCCTATCGGTTAGGGAAACTGACACTCGGGGGATTATGATCCCTGGGTGGTATTTTCCCCAACATCCAAGTGAGAGGATGGAAAGTTGACTATCCCATTTGGATCCTCTCTCTTCTCTTGGTAGTTACTTGTGATGGTATAAACAATGGTTATGTTTCCTCATATATTTATGTAGAGTGATTTAATGGCTTATGGTTAATTCACACACTTATATTTTTGATATATTTTTGTAAGGGCTATTATAGGTATAATGTGTATAGGGTGTGATGGCTTGAGGATCCTTACTCGGGTATGGGTTGTAATGGATTGGGGTATAATATCATATGTATGATACATGTTATGAGGGTTATGGGGCCTCTCGAAACTAACTAGTTACATTAGTTATGTGGATGTGGTGGTGTGATGCACGATGTGCATGTTGACGCATGACGTGTGTGTTTTCGTGCTTTTCCTAGGTGTCTATGGGCTAGCCTTTTGGAGAGAGATTCTTAAGACATACGATGTTGGGGAAAAGTGGAAAACTAATGGGGAAGTTTTAACAGGTTTCCCTTATTATTATTTATTATATTATATGTTTTTGTATGTGATACATGGTGAGAGTATCCCTGCTGAGGTTGGGAACTTAGTATATTAGTTTAGGTGACTAGTTAGTTTCACTTGTTGTTCAATGAGATTTAGCATTCTTTCTTTTCTTCTATATGATAGGCTTTAGGGAGGATCCAATCGAGTATACCTTTATACCCACCCTACAAATATATAAACAATTATTTGGTTAGTAGGATTCAATTAGAGATCAGTCTAGTTACCATTAGATTGTGGGTTTCATGATCTATTTGGGTTTCGTTCTCATTGTTTTCTTTGCATTATTTTGGAACATGAATTTTTTATTTTCAGTTGTAGTAGTTATTTCATGATACTAAATTTTTTTAATTTGGTTTCTTTTATATTTTAGTCTATTTAGGGTTTGTTTGGTGTTTATCTTATCTCTCTCTTCTGCATGTATTTCTCTTAGAGGTAAATGCCTCACATCTGTGTGTTTATTTTACCCTCGGTGCTACTATCCATCCTAGTGCCTAATGGAGTTGGGAATCAGGGGGTTACTATCACTATTATTCTAATGATGGCCTAAGATAGTTACACATTGTGGGGAGGGGTCATGATAAACTATATTGGTTTTCGAAAAATATTAGAGATAGATGGAATTACTTTTAACATTTTTATGGATATTGAAATCCATTAAAATTAAATTTACATCCTTCATGAATAAAATTATTCATTTTTATATATCCATTTGAAGAACTAAGGTATAAATTCTAAATTGGTCAAAGAAAAAACAAATATGAAATTTTTCATGTGAATTAGAAATTTATTATCTATGTATATTTCCAAATATTCTTATATAGTAAATCAATTCCTCAATATTTGGAAATTCATCTTAAAACAAAAATATTATCCTATTAAATTTATATCCAATGAATTATATGGTCTTTTAAATCATCATAAAATTATGGTTTTATGTCATTTAAAATTCCATTGATCATTCACTCACTAGTGATCAATGAAATAAACCACTCCCTGTGATAATTTACAATTTTCTTTCAGGTCTATACATTCACTTTCAACAAATGTTATCCTACCTAGAAACATGTTTATATGTCATTATATATTACCTTTGTGATTCCCTTTCTCTCTTATTAAGATGATATTTTATTATCCCTTATTAAAGGTAGGTTTTTTAAAAATTTAATTTTCAAAAAACATCCACTAATTACTATGATAATGTTCAAATTCTGAGTAAAAAATTATTTAAGGTGGGGATAATGTAACCCCTAATGATTTTAAAACAATATCATTGTATTCGATATTGTATATGAAACACAACACTAAGAATAGAAGGTAACATAAAATACCAAAAATTTATAATATTTTCAAAATTTTAAATAAATTCAATATATTATATATCTTATACTTTATGAAAAACTTAGTTTATCTTGTGTTTCATGAAACAATGATTTTCTTAAAAAACTAATATTACTTGAATGAATGAGTCTTATAAAAGAAAAATATTATATCAATATTATTACATAATATGATTTTTGTATTCTAGAAATTGGAATAGTGTGTATGAATATGATTAGCTAACTTATAAAAATGTATCATTTGCACAAATTTAGGACTGAATGGCCTGAAGGCCTTCTTTTCTATTGATTTTCTGATAACCTCTCTTTCAAGGGATGAGGGGGAACCCTTACAAGGATCGTAGTATTGGGTATTACATTTCCCATAGGCTTGGAGACATTACAGGACCCATAGGTCTTAAGGAAATCATACGGACTATGACTACTTGAAATTGCTCCTCCTCAGCATCTGCATTGTGATCAGCTCTCCACCATTACATGACTGTTCGGCTAGCATGTTTTTAATTAATGGTTTGAATACATAATTTAAAATTTATTTTTACCACTTTTAAAATCAATATTTTAAAATATAAACTAAATTTTTTAAATAAAAAATTTAAAATTTTCTTTTGGTGAATTTTGGGTATTTTTCTGAGGAGGTTTATTTTTTTCTAAATATCGAAAAATGGTCATTCTTAATTTAATATTTCCTTTTTATTTAAATAATTTAAAATGTTCAAATATGTTTTGAATTTTATTTAATGTAAAATTATTTCAATTTGATATATTTTAATCCAATTAATTAATATGAATCATTTTCATCTTGAATTTGATTAAAAGAACATTGTAAAGGTTTAAAAAAATTTATTTAAAACCACTCTTCCCCATACCATCAATGGGATTAATTTTAAATAAAATATTTACACTAAGGTTAAGTTTAATTTTCATAAATGGATTCAATATTAATAATAGTAATTATTTAAAATTTATAATAATTTGAAATTAGTTTTTTACCAAAATTATTGGTGAATGCAATAAAAAATTAATTTTCATAGTTAAGGTAAAAATGGGTTTCATGAGAGTGTAAAACTAAACTTATTAGGGTATGACTGGCATATAAACAGGTTAAAACCCTATTTGGTGGAATTATATTAAAAATATACCTAGAATATTCTATAATTTCCTATTTCAAAGACCTGTGATATGATAGAAATGTGGGTATGATAGAATTTTTTCAAAAAAAACCACTCTACCACTAACCTCACTTATAAAAGGCCACCCTCTATCATCTCATCTTCACACCTTAAAACAAAATTAGTTTAGAAAATAATTTCCCAAATACCATCCCAAAATATCTCCCCTCATAATATATGCTCTATTTTGGCATAAATTCAATCTAGGGTTACTTAAGTGCAATCCTAAGGAGGATACCCAAAGAAGAGGTATCGTTCATCAAAAAATGATTTTATATTATTTCTTTATACACCTCATTAAATTATAAGTAAACCATTATTATAAAATATCATTAGTATATTACAAATAATTAGAAGTTATTATGATATTTTAAACACCTAAAAAAATCCCCACTTTCATAAAATTGGTTATAATGTCATTATTCGTGTATATTATGGACTACTGCCTCATGAACAGTTGCCACACGTTCATCCATTACCACCTTTCATGATTGATTATAATGATTGATAATATATATATATATATATATTAACAAAATTATTATACATATAGAGTAATTATATCATATATACATTATAAATTTTTATTTCATATGAGATATGATAACATCTCTCATGTGTGTATAGCAGACTACCACCTCGCTAAATGATCTGATTCGTCTTTCAAAAATTTAGTACATGGAATATAATAAAGAAATATTTAATATTTATATGTAATATAAATGAAATTATTTTCATATTTATGAAATATTTATCATTTTTTAATGATAATATATATCATTTTATTTCATACATTTTTCACTCAATGAAATACGATAACATTGTCTGTGTATGTGGGAACTACCAACTTCCGGAAATGATGTGACTCACTTTTCATAACCAAACCACATAGATTATATATATAAGTGTATTTAAATAAGTAATTTCATATTTATGATATTATTATCATTTAGTATATGTAATATATTTATTAAATTCTTTACATAATGATAATTTAAACATAGAAAAGCTACTCATTCATATGTAAGACCTAATGTCTCCATTAACACAACATAATTTATTTTTTCCTAACCATTGTTCATGACTGGTTTAAAAAGAATAGTTGATATAGAAATATTATATTAATGTAATTAGTATTATTATTTAGATGATAAATCTATGTAATATGCACAAGAACATAATCTTTAATAAGAAAAAACATTTGCAAAAATAGTGTAATTGACACCTAAAACAATGAAAGTAATGGATGATTATAAATGAAAAAGTTGATAATATATTATAAAATGGTAATATATTTTGTTATAAATATTAATATGGTACTTTTATAAGTTAATAAAATAATTATAACCACTATAAATGATGTTAAATTATATTAAAAATGAAGCATATGGTAACATATTTCTTCTCAATTTCATTTAATTGAGGAATATTATAATGCTATACACCTAATTTATTTTATATGATATATATAGTTCCCTTATCATTTGTAATTTCATGAAGAAATAATTATTCATTTTATTTTAAATTTCAAATTGAATTTTTTCATCTAATGAGAATTTTCATAAAAAATTTCATGTGGTGAAGAATTAAATAACTCAATTTCTCTTTATGGGGAAATATAAATTCTTTTTTTGTCATTGATATTCTACAATTATGTCCATATTAACATTAAAATATATAATTCATTATTTCCAAATGATTTATTTGATATTATAGTTAATAAAGATAAAAGAAATTGATTATTTCAAAAATTAAAATAATGATCATTGTAAGGGTTTATTTCACAATCCCATTATAATGGAGAGTGTTTATACCTCTATTTATGTAGAAAACAATTATTTTTTATTTTTCTAATAAACCCATTTATATTTTTTATTATCTAGTTATTCATTATATTTTCATGTTATAGTTCTATTTTTCCACTCTTTGACACATAAAATTATTGAAAAATGTTTTAAATAAATACTGACATTACTCCACTCTTCAGTCGAAAATATTTTTTTCTTAAGAAACCATTATTTCTAAAAATGGTTTCAAAAATGTGTTTATTAACCTTTTAAAAATTATTTATTAAATATATATTCACTCAATATTAATTTTTTTAATTTTTTTGAAATAAATCATCTTCCTTTTTTTCAAATAATTCACATTTTAATCCTTTTTAAAATGAAAAATATATATTCTGTTTACCTGGAATGAAATGTATGAAATTTCACTCCATTATATATTTTATTTTTTTCATTTTTACAATGTTATTTTTATTGAAAATTTTTTCTCAATATTCTATAAATTTTTATCCTTAGAAAATCTATGAAAATGATTTTGAACATGTTATATTTTTAAAAAAGTGGCATTCAAAATAAAAATAGTATTTTCCTATAGAATGTTTTAAATGTATTTGTATTCTATTTATAATCATTAATGAAAACATCCATTTATTTTATATATAAAACACTGGGTGTTATGTTGTGTTAATACCTTCTTTATTCTTCCTATGGATGGTTTATGGTCATTTTGACTAATGAATCTATTGGCTTTCACTTCCTTGATTTATTTTTTAGTCAATAACCTTTCCTAGAAATGTTCACTTTCCTATGATCATTAGATGTTAAATTTCCCTTAATTATACATATAATTTATCATGGATGTGTTTATTTCTTAACCCATAAATTATTTAAATATATGGTCTACTATATTGAAAATTATTTGATATCTAGGAGTTATTGATAAATCCTGATCATTTATTGAATCAGGATACCTTAGGATAAAAATCATTTAATATTAATTAAATAAATTATTTGATATATGAGGATTGATTTGTATATTCAATATAATGGTTGGAGACTGTTTATATAAACCCCTTTATGAATTGGTAGTGACTTAGGGAAAATCAGTTTGCTAGCATTAGTTAAATGGGTTTTCAGTCGGTATGTTTTAAACAATCTTGTGAATGTTCTTTATAGTAAAGGGGTCATGTTCCTTGGAAATATTTCATCTTATAATTAATAAATTCCTTTATTTTAGTTATTATTAATAATAATATATATATAATATTCAGAATGATTTTTCTCTGGATGAGTTTCACTGTCAAATTCTTGATTATATAGAATGGGTGTTAATTTATTATCTATTACATATTAATTTATACTTAAAAATTCATATACTCATGTCATTTAAATGTATTGTGTGTTCAGTTATTTACCTTTCTATTTTGGTTATGCTTAATGATTCATGATATATTCCACTTTAATTAACACTTACTGAGCATTTGATATCACCCATATTTTGTTTCCTTTTATAAATAATAAATGAATTGTACTATGACTGATATGAAGTGATTTTATAGAATTAATAAAGTTATTATTAGAAAACAATATGTGGTAATATTTATTTTTCAATGTAATAAATAACTCATTTGTGTTACTAGTTTACCAAGACAACTAAACTATTCATCCCTTTAGGATATGATTTCTTGTATATTTATCTAATTCAATGATTTATGTAACTAGCTCCAGTATACTACGGTTAGGTCTCTACAACTACCTCCAAGAACCAAGGGAGTTTTTCAGTTGTAGAGGAGAAACTATATCGACGATTACATAAGTTTATATTAACTCTTCTCTTTTTTCACCTTATCATTTTTTAAGAAACCCTTTGAAAACCAAACCATATAATATTAATTAATTACTTATTAAACATTATATTAATGATTTAACCAATTTCATATATCATATATATGATATATATAAATTCCAAAATTCATTTTCCTTCTCTCTCGATAATGCCTTATCAATGGTCGGTTGACCACATATAGAGACATTTTTATGTCAAAACTTATAACCATAACCATTAATGGATATTATAAACTATATATATAATATAAGAATATAATTGCATTTAATATAATATTCAGGAATTAATTATACTCATTTATAATGAATTTCAAAAAAAAATTGGGAAATTGAAACAAAATAGTAAGGATTAACAAAAATATGATATCAAAACAATTCATGTTCTGCAAAAAATGTTATAAAATAGATTTAAATAATTATAATTTATAAATATTTTAATAAGTGATCATAATTCAATTATTTAAATTACACTATGATTGCTATCTAAGAGGGGGAAATTTCATGAAATTAAATGGGAATTAAGGTAAATCAATTCTTGAACACAACTCCTTTTCTTTAGGTTATCTCTATTTCACATTAATTTTAGTATTGATATTAGTATAATTATTCTTAAATATACTTTAACCATTATAAACATTTAATATTGGGTTATACATGTTACAACCATAATTTATAAGTAGGATACAAATATTTTTCCAAAAATTAATTTCTTTCCAAAACACATCTTTTAATCATATTGACTAGTTTCTTCTTCACACAAGAATGATTATGCTTATACCAATTGTTTTTACTTAAAAATTTGGGAACCATTAGTTTATTTGTGAAATAATTTCTTATTAAATTTTTATTAATCTTATTACATTATATGGGTATTTTTATGACTTCATTTTTTATGAATTATATGTGGTGATCATGATTATGTAAATATTATGATGTAACAGGTGGGAATGTAATTATATTTATCTATAATTCATTGAGTAATGTTATTTATTTAATGAGATAAATTGTATTATGAGTGATCATGATTAATTATTTTTTCACAATGATGATGTTATGATTATGGACATATATTTTTCAAGAACCTCATACAAGATTTTTTGAAAACTATATTTGGTATTTGACTTCTATGACATGATGTTTCATTTTTATGCATTTCCATATTCAATTTCTCTATATAAAAAATCCTCAGGATTATGATGATGATCCTATGCTTATTGTATAATGATTATGATTATGCTAACCCATTTTTTATTAAATCAGGTCCCTTATTCATCCTCATAATGTGATTTTAACTCACCCATTCCATTGATGTATATCCTCAAGTTACTAAATGTACTAACAATAATGTGATATTTTATATGAACAATAAAGAATACATTAAATAATTGTTTTTGATTCCTTATCTAAAAGTGGTTTCTGGTTCTAATTTTATCATGATACTAAAAATTTGGATCCTTGATATTTAATTACTATTTTTTAATAATTTAAATGATGTAATAGTCATGTAAGGAAATTTAAGTACACTATAGTTGGTATCGGAGTAATGGTTTATTTAATTTCTGGATTATGAAACATTATTGATGACCCTTAGTATATTTATTCTTATATTTAATCATTTTTTCCCTCAAAACGTGTGTTCTAGTTAGGAATCGCTATTTCAGAATGGTTTCCAATGGATTTGTTTATAGAACCGATAACACCCAATGGTTCTATATTCATAGGGACCTTCATTCCAAAGGTAGGCGTTCCTTAGGAATTTTGACCCATATTGTTTAATAACATGCATTGGTTGAGAGAATGGATGTTTGGGCTCATCACACTATTTGGGAGGGGGGTTATTACATACTATGGGACTCTCTTAGAGGTTTATGATAGGTTCATAAATAATTATTAATTTACCAAGCATAATATAGGTTTCCCTTGAAATTTAAAATCAATTATTAGAATATGTGGAATTTAGAATCATATATATGTATTCTTGGTTATTTATTTATGGAGATATATATGTATTTGAGGTTCTAAATAAATGTTATCTACTCATATACTACGTATAGATGAGAAAGAATAAAACATCCTACATCAAAGGATAGGGGCTTATCTCAGGAGGAGTGCCCTAAAAAGGGTGTTGTGGTGGAGAGGGAGACTTCTCCTTTGTACAAAAGGAAAAGTAAGTGTGATCTTTTCCCTCTATTCTAGGGACTGGAGGCTCCTAGTCATAGAGATGAGAAGGGGAGGATGATGATCTATCCCATAAATTTTAGACAGGGAACCCCAAAACATTGTCCCTTGGGCAAGGGTCCACATGACTCTAGATATACATTTCTACAAACGTCATGTGGATCTTAACCCTTTGGTAGGACAAGTGTGGGAATCCTCTAACCATAGAAATACAAATCCAAATAGAAGACACACTGGTGTATCTTTACCTAAGATTTGGTAAATCATTATGTCTTGGTGGAGATCTCAACATTCTCTCTTTTAGAAAATAGATCCCTAGAAGAAAAGGCATTTCCATGAGTTTCTTTGAGAGTGGCCTAATTGATGGATTGTGTAGGCTAAAAGTTAGGGTGAACATCAAGGAAGGGTGCTCAAGAATGTGGAGTGAAGGTATGGGCCGCTAAATTATTCCTGTATGAACTATTATAACCTTAAGTGATGAAAAACCTAGATTACTAGACCTAGGTGAGACTTGGATCAATCCTTATGGAGTCTTCATCGGTATTCCTAGAAGTGGGGGGAACAACTTTGGTTTATGTAATGGAGGGTTTTGTAGTCTTTTCAGTCAAGGGGGTGGGTGATTGAATCCTACAATTGATGTTAATTTTAACACTTAAAGAACCTAAGTCCCACTATCACCATTTAATTACCTTTCTTTAGATGTTAAGGAACTACCTTGGAGGTTTTAGGGGACTTGGGAAAAGCACAAGGTCAACTAGAGTTGTAATCGAGCTTTAGGGAAATTCATCCATACAATTGAATACCCCAAGGTTATATTTATTGTTAAATATGGTACCTTGAGCGATGGTGATATAGTGACCAAGTGATTAGGTGGTGTTTAAGTGAGGTGGAACACAAGTAGATTTTGGCTACTTTGGGTGAATAAAAATTTGATCCTTTGAAAATCTTGAAATTATCCTTATATTTTCTCCTCCTTTTTCTATGGAATTTCCATTTGTCACTTTTTTATCCATATGATGGAATGGAGTGTCAAAAAAATACACCCTTCATGATTAGTTCTGAATGAAAATAGGGTCTAATGTTGAGATAAATTTGGATAAAAAAAGGAAATAGTTCACACAAGTTCTGGGTTTTCAGAAAAGATGGTGGCATGAAATTATGCTTCTTCGTATCTATATGGGGGCTTCACATTAGAAAAAATCACAAAGGATTCGAAAAACCTAGCTCTATGTTTTCCAGTATAATGTGCTAACATTTGTTTTCTAATTATTTTCTTCCTACCGAAAGTACATTATGTATGATACATGCATGCCTAACCTTCAGCGACATAATTTCACGTTGTAGTTTCACATCAACACGTTAATGACATTGTAAAATTTTCCTGATTTTTGAAAGTTTTTCAAAAGGATCATACTCTAAAATTAATTTTATATTTTTTTTTAAGTTTTAAATGGATCCCAAGAGAATGGAAGCTGGTGATGAATTAGATTATAAGAGTACTATAGAAAAGATGGAGATCATTGGGCATGATTACTACAACGTATTTGTAACCACCCATCCTAGTCTATAAGAGTGTCTAAAAAATATCATCATGGTTTTCCAAAGAGTAAATATCTACCACTTTATGGTTATAGTCATCTGCAAGAAGTAACCATGCAAGGACAAAAGAATTATCTCTCGATCACTTGGTTTCAATACTACATAGAACTTTTCATCTTCAAAAATTTCTTACACACACACATATATCAACATTGGAACATTAGCCAAATCCTATGTTATGTATCATATCCCATTTGGTCCAAATATGAAACTAAATATAATCTAACTAAATCCAAATTATTATTAGTCCATCTTCTAAGATTCTCAAATAGATTAGTTGAATGGATGGAAGAAAATCTCAAACATTCCCATAGAAGGGGGTGTTAAGCCCACATGGATGTGGGCGTAATAGGTGTGAAAAACATGTGTGGAGTTTAAAGATGATCTAAAAGGATTTTGGAATTTATGAAGACGTGTGGGTATAGAAACTTATGTATATATGAATTATGAATTTGTTTCATATATGGGGAGTTGATGGAGTCTAAATACACATTATTTCCATCTGATGCATGGATAGATTGGAATCATCTTGTGGGAATATAATAAGATATTCAGAAAGATAATCCCTAGAGATATCTATGATGAATTTATTCCTCAAAAGCAAGCATGGAATAATGAAAAAACTCATCTTTGGCATGTGAGATACTAAAGATAACTCACAATATTAGTAATTCAAGGCCCTGTAGAAGAGAGGATATTCATCCATAGGAGTGGATGGAAATATTATTGATGAATAAGAAGAAAAAGGTCCCACTTTCAAGTTTCCAACATGATGTCCCTGGGTGAAAAAGAGAGGTGTTCATGTCACCTTCTAGCCAACACTAGATAAATGAGAGTTTGAAATGTGGGGGTATGAATTCAACTACAAAAATTCCTTCCAAGATGTGTTTTGTGGGTTTTCTATCTATATGTCTCAGTATAGATTTGTTTCATGTTCCAGAATCCAAGGGCAGTATAAGGCCTGGGACATTTGTTATAGCATCCAAGATGGAAGAGAGAAAAATGGTGGGGTTGGCCAACACTATTCTAGAAAAGATCCATAGGAGGTTGTTTAATATCCATGGAGGGAAGGATTCTTCCAAAATATCAAGACATTTTCATGTTTTCTAGGGATGGATCGTGACTCACTTCAAAACATATGCTATGCAGAGTGGGATCCAGGTCATAGGGAGTTCTCTCTAACCATTTGTTCAAGATTTCTCTATTATTTCGTTCATGTACTTGACACCTCTTGATCGTAAGGCATGGTTTACTATTTTCAAAGAATTACACTTCATTCCTTATGGGAATCTACCTATGGGAACATTTTTTGATAACAAGACATCCAATTTAGAGATGATGGTGTATATTCTAGCTTGTAGGGATAGTGTGTTGGATACAAGGAATGACGGTGAAATTATATGTGAGGCCAAAGGTCCTTATATATTTTCATTACAATTCAAGTTCCTACAATAGATTACTATATCCCTTCTAGTGCGTTTTAGGCTCGAACAACATCCAATGGTGGCTTGATAGTTATTGTTGCTAACATATGTGGAGAATATAGGGTCATTGTTTAATCTTCATCCTATAGATACAAAGATATGATCGACTATCAGGTGTGCTAAAGGTTGGATTGCATCATATCTTTAAGGTGTGCTAAAAAAAATTTCTCAGGATAGAGTAATGAGAGGGAGTAGTAAGGATTCATATCGTTTAGAAGTTTCTTACTAACCATCAAAGGTTGATTCCTCAGAGTTGAAGGGAGATGATGATGAGGCTCCTAGATCACTAAAGAGACCATAGTAAAGATACAATCTACCAACCAGAATCAAGCGGGATAACACTGGAATCACCAACTGAAGTTGCACCTAGGCAGACCAGTTATCATTTCTCAAAAGAGAGTCGAGATCCTTTTTATCAACCACTATATCTGATGGAAAGGATTTTAAATCCCATTATCCCTAAGGCTATAGGATCTTCTTCACCTCTAGATATAATTTATTCTGAAAATGAACAGTGTGAGTCATTTCAAGCATGAAAGTATTTTTTTTGTTATGCTAAAACTATGGAGGGATTTTACGTGAGGGTTGTGTATTCCAAGAATAGGATATCTTTGAGCCTCATGTTATATTATATTTTATAAAAATACTTATTAATTAAAAATTCTTATCCACAATATGGATATGATTATATCGACAACCAACAATTCAATCCCCACCACAAAACGAGTGATGGAAATGATAGATCGTTGAGCCACTGAACAGATTAACTCTTAATCCCTTGAGAAATGGCATGATTTTTTGATCCTGATGATGTAACTTTCCGTATTATTTTAATATCTTCAAATTTTACATTTTAATTTGTTCAAAAAATTAATAATCTGGGTAAATACCATCTTAAATTTCACCTCGATAATAGAAAATTGACTAAATTTCCATTATCGTGGTATAACACTAATCGTACCACGGTTGGGGTTGCGAGGTCACACCATGAATAGGGAGAGATATCTCTATGACAAAAGGTTATGTAATATGATATTGCATGAGGCTCTCAGTCGGCAATACCTATTTTTGGCGGTGATGATTGTAGTCCCCCCATGAAGGCAATGAAGCAGAGAAACCGAAGAAATAATGTTTAGGCTAAATCCATTATCAATAATGGTAAGTATTCTTGTTAGTATTAATTTCATCTTTATCCAAGGAAAGGGTTTAATATTTTGTTAATTGTAGGAAATTATTTTATTTCATCCCTTGGGGTTGTTTTGTGTGATCTTATGGGAACTACAAATGGAACTTCTGATCAAATGTAGATTCTTACCAATGAAGTGGTTTCTTTGAATAAAAAGGCATCTAGGCCAGAGAAAATAAAATCTTCTATAGTCACTTGTCCACTCCCTACTTCTCTGAGAGTGGAGGCATAGAGTATGTCATAATATCTTCATTATAAGCTATTTGTAACAAAAATGGATTCCATTTCTATAATATTTTAGGTTCGTCACATGTACTAGAAAATCTTACAACAGCTAATACTAACCTCATGGATGTCACTGAGGAGGTTGTTTGGGGTAAAAATTTATTGAAGAAGGGTAATGATCCAACAACTCCAAATTCTCCCACAGGTGAGACTAACACGGGGCTTGGGATGTCATTGGAATCTTTGATGAATCTTGGAGTGTCTATTGAAGAAGTATTATAACAAGTTAATATTCTCGATACTCTATAATAATTTAAAGTTCCTTATATGAAACCAAATGGACGTGTGTTTTTGCATCCAATAAATATTATTATGACTGATTTTTTAACCATAATAAGTTTGACTGTCAAGATCTATCTACAGAAACTACTACAGTGATGGTGCCTGGAAGAGACAATGATACTACTATCAATCCCACTAGTGAGGATAAGCTGGATGAGGTGAACCATGAAATGGAAAATCTTCTTTAGGTTCATCTAGTGAATCCTAAGTTGGTTAAAGAAGGTATTTCCAACCAACAGTTTCAAACCCAAACTACTAATCCTTGGCATATTGGGGTGGAGGATTCTCATTTTATTGAACTGTTGTAAAGTAAGTCATACCAACCATTGTGATTATGACCAATCTTTTCATTTTCTTGAAGACAACCATGACTTTGATTTATCATGTAGGATTATCAGATTATATGGATATGTATGAAAGAGGAGCTTCTACATTAGCTATACCAGCATCAAGAGGCTAGGAAACAAATATTTAGGAGGGAGTAGAACATGGAACATATTTAAGCACATTAATCCAAGAGAACATCCCTCCTTATGATAGTGATTCGGAATTGGATCAATATTTTTTGAATTCTCTTTTCCTTGGATGTCATAATGATTGGTGAGATATATGGAATATTATCTCTGAAATATTCTTTGAGGAACTGCCTTCGTGAATCCTATAACTCTCATCATTATTCAGAATGTTAGGATTCTAAGGTTTCAATTACTGTGTAATCCATACTATAGTTAAATAGACCATTTGGAGGCTGGATCAAGAGCACAAACAATTGAAGGATCAAATAAAATCCCATATTCTTGATAATATTGATGGCTTTCGAGAAGCATTATCTCAAGCTGAGTCCAGTCATACTGAAAAGCTGGTAACATTTATGAAAAAATCTAATGAGAAGATTGTTCAAGTTTAATTTCTTCGGAAAGAGTTGGACATTTCTACAATGGAACATGAAAAAATTCATTACTTAATATATGAAGTCCAAAAAGAAGTGGAAAATCCATTGAAGATGCTAAAAATAACATCATCGGGCTGAGGAGACAGAGGTTGATTAGCTGATTTAACTTTAATAGGTATTTTATGGGGCTCAAGAGGCCATTAAACAAAAGAAAATATATATCGTTGAACTATTGTTCTTTTTAACATAGATGTTCCTATTTTTGGATGTTCCTATAAGGATTTTTTTTCTCATAAAAGAAAATTATATTATTTCTAATCATCTATGTATTCAACCCTATTTTTTAAATTAAAATATTGAAATTTATTTCCATAACATGAAATTTTCATACTATATAGTCATAATTACAATGATAAGGATGGAATGTGTTCTAATTTTAACCTAAGACAATGGTATTAGTGAGTGTAGTTTGACTATTTGGAGGGTCATATAGACATCCCTACAATTGTTTTTATTATTTTTTTTATTGCCATTATTTTTTTATAAATACCAATATTTAGGGGACTTATTGGGTAATAACTTGGATTTTACTTAGGCTTCCCTTTTTAGGTCTTCAACCAAACTAGTTTTTCCTCTTAAATTTTTATCACTCAATATTTCCTAAAATGTAAAAATTATAGGTCTAGCAAGTAAAGACTTGACTTTTTTTTAGAGATCCCTTTGCAAGTTTTCATCCTAGTGATACTATGACTCTTTTTTTGGGTAGTTTAAATTCATACATGTTGGAATAATGAGGCTAGTAGTTTAGGTCGAACATATTTGACCATAAATTTTATGATTAAAACCCAAACAAGGCCTGATGGATAAGAAGGTCCTGATATTATTTAGATACATCCAAGGTTAATCCTGAGTAATTATTTTTTATGTTCACTAAATCTAAAACATTATGTTTAATAATAGAGTAGGTATCTCAAAAGAATGTAGTTATTTAAAATTAAAAACCCCATTATGGGGTCTGATTTATGAAAGGACAACTAGGGCACATACTGCATAGTGAATTACTGGTATACATAGGATGACCGACCTATTATGTGGATGAATTATGCAAGGACACTAGGGAATGCACTGCATAGTTAGGTGAAAGAGTTCCTCGGAATTCTAACATTCTATTGCTGATAAACATAGGGGTCTAATATTTGGATGTATTAAAACCACATTGAGTGAATTTTCTAAGGAAATGTGTCTGAAAATAAAGGGGTACATTTTCTCTAATATAGTCCATCAATGAAGAACCACACATACACAAATTTAGTGCATTAAGGAGTGTATATTTGTCAGAAAGGATCTTTTAAATATTTTTCTATGTATTTTAACGTCATTCCACAAGAAAATTATGTTTTTTAGTTTCATGTAATGCAGTAATGATATTATAAGGATCCTCTATTTAATGCAATGTTGTAATTCCATTATGGGGTTGTATAGTTTAAACTCATGAAACAAGAACATTATAGGGCTTTGATTTAAGGTATTTATCTTTGACCAAAGATTTTATAGGTTTCTAATTCATGTTTATTTTCATGGAAAATGTGCTACCATATTTTGGTATGGAAAGGGAGAATTGTAATATATGATTTGGATATTTCTTAATTTAAAGAGTGACATGGAAAAAAGGGCTAAATGGAATTAGATGAGGTATATTCCAAGAACAAATTTACAACTATTTGAAAACCCTATTATGGGGGCTATATTATGTAGAGGGGAAATAGGGAATTGGATGAATATCTAAATAGTGACATCCTCTATATTACATGCCTATTAGGTAGGAGAAATTATGCAAGGCTAACTAGGGAATGTACTTCATAGTCAGATATAGGTTCTCTTGAGAATTTTGACATTCTATTTGCTAAAATTAGGTGAATGTTTATAGAGATACATAATTCCTTAAGCACAGAGTTTGGTTTTGTGTAGAAATTTACATGAATATAGAATGAATATTTCAAATTATTATTTCCATATAATTAGAGGAAAAGGTTCTCTATGATGGTTTGACCCAAACATAGGATGTATGGTGCCTTTAGTTTTAGGTCATATGAATAGGACCATAATATTATTTAAAAAATGGAGGATATGTGGTCGAATGGAATAATGTCATTCTAATATACCTTGAACATATGAATAGGGAGATTTAAATTAAGTTCACGGATAATTTCAGGTAGGGATAAAAGATATGAAACAAATACACAAAGGATGATAGATTTAAATTGTGTGTTACAACATACTGTCATTAAAGCTTAAAGGGAAAGAAGAGGCTTCCCCCAAGAATGAAGTTACATCTATTTGAAAAAAATGTTATGGGGTTGTAATATGTAGGGAAAATAAGGGCATGTGCTACATATCATAACAATGGCATCCTTAGGTTGATTATCCCATTATGTAGCAGAATTTTATGCATGGCTAACTGGGGAAAGTACTGCATAGTAGGGAGAATGATATCTCATGTATCAGAAATCATGTCACTAGAAACCAAAGGATGATTATGAAGATCATAATGTTCTCGAAACTAGAAGTATGAAATATAAAAGGGATAATTTCCAATGCACAAGGGAAGTATTTGGGTTATTATCGAACATTAGTTTGGATTCCCACACATAGATCTAATTCATATATATATAAGGTACATTTCTTATTTTCTTGATGGGTTCTCTAAAGAGAGTGACGAAAATATAAGATCATTTATATATTTTGATCGCATGTAGGAGAGGGGAAAATCTCATTTTCCTGTGGAAGGGAGTGGGATCGGAGGGTTAGGTTTCACTACCTATCTCAAATGGGGTAAGATTCAAGATATACGTAATTCTATGAATAATGTGCATTTCAGCATCATGCGATGTGGACTATGAATTACCCAACATGAAGGGAAAGGGTGGATCTTTGTAGTTTTATGTCATGCATTAAGGACATTATCCATGTAGTTTAATGTCTTGCGATAAATAATAATGTGTATTGACATTAAATGACCAAAGTTAATGTGTTTGAACAAGGGAATATGGTCCAGATATCACTAAGTATAGTGTTGGAGTTATGATCAAGAAGCTTTTAGTTCTTACATATACGAGTTCACAAGTAAAATTTGTACACTTATTAGACTTACCCATGTATATATTAGTCACACGTGGGATATTATATCCTTTTTTCATTTGATACATTTGGGCTAAGTGTTGAAAATCTAGACATCACTATGTATCTCACGGGTGTGAGAGTCCACACACAATTCTTTAATGAAGTTCCATGTAGTTTATCATCATGCTATGAGGAAATAAAATGTTCCTTTTATGGTCTTACAGTCTGTACCATTGATAACCTTGAAAGGAATTGAGACACCTTATTTATACATAGAATATTTTTACCCAATTCTGAATCCCACATGAGTTGTGCTCAATGTGAGAAACAAGGAACATGAAAGGTTTCTTCTACAACACAAAGGTAACACAAGTGAAGGATGAGGTATGAGGATTTCATGGTGGATGAGCCAAAGGTATAGGACCCAAGTGTCACTATGTATTTTTTTGGAGCAAGAATCAAGACACACATACTTATTGAATCTTTTTCCCATATCAATAAGGTTTTGACGTGGGGAAAAGTGTTTTTTATGATTTGTTTCCTAATGGTTGGGAAAAAATAAGGATTTCTAGGCATCAAAATGTATCTCATTGTAATAATGATGAACTCACATATCTGGTAGGATATCATATATAGATTTTACTCATTCATGGGGAAAAGGAAATGGGTTTCTCTTCCAAATTCATGGATAAGCCCATATTTGGAGATCTAGGCATCAGTACATATCTCATTGGCATGAGAATAAATCCACACATAGTTCTTGAAATGTTTCCTATACAGGTTTGATTTATACGTAGATGGAATGGTGAATTTTATTTTATTTGTGGTTGTATGTTAGATAGAATATCTAGGTGTCACTGCGTATCTCATTCAAATGATAATCAAGCCACACATAGTTCTTGGAAATTATCCACCACAACTATGAAATTTTGATGTGAGGAAGGGGTTTGTTATGTCATGTTTGGGCCCAGGTTTAGAGATCTAGACATTTCTATGTATCTCTTTTGAATAAGAACCAATCCATATTTAGTTATTTTTTTTCATTTTATCGTTATGCGGCATGGATGTGGGGTGACCTGACGTGAAAGAAACATTATGGCTAGACCAGGGGAGAATACTCAAGAATCACTACATATATTTCTAGGGGGAGGAATCAAGACTCACATTGTTCTTGTTAGGTTCTATTTGTAGATCTAATACTTACAAAAGAAGTAAAGGGGTTTAATCACTAATTGTGGTTGGATATATGATTGGAGATCCAGGCATCACTACGTATTTTGTTGTGGAAATAACCAAGACACACATAGTTCTTGATGGTGTTCCATGTTTATGTTTGATTCAAACACACAGGGGTGAAGGGAATTTTTCAACATTTCCGCTAGACCGAGGATTGGAGATGTAGGTTTCACTACATTTTTTGTTGAGTCAAGAATCAATCAACATTTAGTTCTTGATGGTGGTTCCCCACACCATTTGAATGTTTATTTGTGAAATAAGGGAATTAATAATTTCTTTATTAATGGTTGGGCCCAAAATAAAACATGGCATGTGAATCAAGACATATATTATAAAAGGTTTCCTAGTCAATAATTAACTCATATACAAGGAAAGAGTAAATTGTTTCTTATGTGGTTGTGGATGGTCCCATCATAAGATGTTTGGTTTTCATTGCATATCTCATTGGAATGAAAATCAATAAATGTGTATTTCTTGAAAATGGTTCCCTGTGAAGATATGATTAAAACGTAGGGAGAATTGGAGTTTGTGTTCCACTCTGAAGCGGAAATGATGTGAGTAATTATTATTCATGAAATATACTCATCTTTAAAAAAACTAAAAATAATTTCAATTGGTAGTATCTTAGGAGATTTATTATCATCAAATGTAGAAGACATTAGCTATATAGTTTAATATCAGGTGGTGAGGACAAATGGTGTTTTTTAGTTCTAGTTCAAGCCACTAGGACTTCATGTCATGCAGTTTGACATGTTACTAAAAGGATGAAGATGATATGTAGTTTAATGTCATACATCACAGACATATATGGTTTTATGTAGTTTAACGTCATGCAACTAGGATGTTGGTTGTTACATAGTTTAACTTTAGGAAACTATGACATACACTTTTTTATTACACAAATTATTTATTTTTGGAACCTTGCATTTATTGGAGTTGTAGTTAGTTATTCATCCTTTAAGATAAATTAATAATCTCCATTAGAGTATACCTTATGTATTTAGTAAGGTACTTCCCACTTTGGATCATATTTTAGAGGCTTCTTTCCAGATATCATTGGATTCCTGAGGATAAATAACAATTCACCTTGGAAGAATGAATAGAGGTGAACTTTCTAGTAGAATGATCATGATATTCAGTTTTGATAAACTTACAAGTGTATAAGGTATGAAATATCTTTTCATCTAGTCGTTCCAACTCATCTAGACTCTTCTAAGACTGCCCATTTGTAGATAAATGATCACAAATAGCAACTCGTAGTGAAGGCAATTGAAATAAAATGTGTAAGAAACATTTTGTTCAGTATGCTAATGAGTATAATGTTGTTCATGTTGTGGTATGGGTAGTATTTCTATAAGCCCATAAGGAATGAAATATTTTATTAGGACAAGAATTTTTATCTTTATCCACCATTTTCTAGAGTAAGTTGGACAAGGTATTGTTGAAATCCTCTATCATTCCATTTTCTACTCATTGATAGTCAATGAATGGTTGGATTTGATATTGTATTTCTGATATAACATCCTTACCTTAGAAAAATAGAAATTGGTGGCATTATCCTTCAATACGGTATGAGGGACACCAAATATAGTGGTGATATTATCTTTGAAAAAGCTAACAGCTCATTTAACCCCAAATTCTTTGAGGGGAATTTCCTCATCCCATTTAGGGAAGAAATAAGTAGCAGTAAGGATGTACTAAAACTGATTGTCTATAGCTAGAGGATAAGGTCATACTATATCCATTACCCATATATATAATGGTCATATTTACTTATTGTTATGTAGAAAATATAGGGTTTGACAAATGAAATTGGCATGAACTTGGAAGGGATGACACTTCTTAGTGAAATTTTTGCAATCCTTCGTCATTGTTTTCCAATAATATCCAAGACTTTAGATTTTACCATAAAGTCTTTATCTAGACTGGTGGTCACCATAGGATCATTCATGTACTTTTTTCTTAACAACTGCATTTTCATCCCCATTAACACATCTGAGGATAAGTCTGTCAAAACCTCGTCTATAGAGGATCTTCTAGTGATGTGGTCCATCATAAATCATGAAATTAACTACTATTGTCAGACTTAATTTTTTCCATCTCTATTTGGTGGAAGTAAACCCTCTTGAAGATATTCTCCATGATTGGTGTCATCCATACCATGGTAGGAAAAATCATTCTGGAATGGGACCAATTTCATTTATTTCCACTATCCTAATTTGAACAGAAGGGTAAACCGCGCAATATTGAGACATTCGAAGGACTGATTCATCCCAGTTCAGATCATCTTGGGATATAGTTACATTTTCTAATGAATAAGCTTTCTAATTTTTTGATTTTAGAAAATAAGAGAATTTTAGCTTAGAGGGAAATTCTACAATTAACCCTTGGATATAATCACACATGGGGATTAATTTTTTTTCTGATAGCGTAATCCCCATTGATCTGTTTGATTCCCAATTCTGAATCACCCTTCACATTTAAGTGATTTATTGGTATTTAGAGTTACAATACCAATCCTACAAAGAGATCCTGATATTCTTCCTCATTGTTTGTAAATATTTCTGATAATAAGAAGAAATATAGAAACACTTCCTTTTCTAGAGAGATAAGTAAAATTTCTTAAATAACATTATAGATTTTAGGATATTCCATTATATTTCCTATTGTACTTCTGGAATCACCACCAAAATACATCTCCCGTGTTCGGGGGCCATCTTAAATAAATAATATTTCTTTATCAAGTAACTTATTATTCAATTATATTTCTTCTATAGATGGGTGTTTATCAAGGAAATCTTCTAAGGTGGAAATTTTCAATGATTTTTAAGGTAGAAACTATATATGAAACTACAACATAATAACTGGCCACCATTCTAGATGTCTTGTCAACATAGGATGACTGTGGATAAATTTGAGCGGGTTCTTGTGAGAGGCCAAGTGGTCCTTTTGATTCTACAAGTAGTTCCTTAGCTTATAAACTAAAAATAATGATGCTAGTAATCTCTTCTCAATATCTGAGTATTGTGTATTTGCATAAATCATGGTTTAACTAAGATAATAAAGGATTTTTTCATTCCAAACATCATTATTTTGCACAAGTAAAGTGCCTCGTGCACGCTCAAAGGCTGTAAAATAAAGGGTGATAGTTTTTCCCTCAATAGTTGGAATTAATAATGATGAACTTAATAGGTATTTCTTGAGGGTATAAAATTCCTCTTGACTGTCCTTGGTCCATTGATATGTGATCCCCTTATTTATTAATTTGGTGAATAGAAAACACTTTCCCACTTGGTTTGTTATAAATATCCAGATATAGAGCATGTGTCCTTGAATTCCTCTCAAGAAATTCATGTTTTGTGGATGTGAAATGACAATAATATCATTATTATTATTAGGATTGACTTTGATTATGCAATGGCATACAACAAAACTGAGAAATTTTCTTGTGGTTACCCCCAATTCACATTTCAAGGGGTTTATCTTCAGATTATGTTTTTGAAGCTTGCTGAATATGGTCATCATGTTAGTCAGGTAATCATAAAATTGAATATATTTGACCACCAGGTCATCAACATAGCATTCAACCAACTTTCCCATGAATTTTTTAATGATGTGGTTCATTTCAGATTGATATGTTGTAGTATCATTCTTCAAGACAAAGGTAATTAACTAATAGAAAATCATTACTTAAGGGTATCTAAAGGTTTTATATTTCTCATATTCTAGGGCCATACAGATTTGGTTATTCCCAATAAAGCCATCTATGAAAGAGAAAGATTTGTTGCCAGCTGTTTAATCAATTAAGAGTCTTGTGTTTGGGACTGGGAAGTCATCTTTAGGAAAATACCGGTTGAGGTATCTGAAATCAATAACAACAATGATTTTACCATTATTCTTTATATTCTACAAAATATTGTATAACCACATAGGATATTTTACCTCTCATATGTAATGAACTTTGATATTCTTTTTGACTTCAGTCTCAATTTTGGATTCATGATTTGGGTGTGTTCTTCTTGCAGCTTGGTTATATCTATGACTCTCCTTTGGAAAACCCAAATGATGGGTGGCTACATTTGGGTAAATTCCTAGAATTTTTTTAAATCCAATGAAAACACATCTTAGTATTTTTCAAAAATTAATTATACACCTCTTGGTCATCTTGAGTCATTGAGGTTCTAATCATAGTGGGGCATAGATATTTTTCAATGCCCAAATTTACTTCTCTGAGTTCATCCACAGTGGTTGAGACGCCTTCCTCAAATTATGTAGGTCCATCCATGTGGTCTTACTCTTTTTCCAATTCTTTATTTTTCTCTTATTCTACCTCTTCTTGAAGGGTAGGTTATGAACAAATATTTTAATAGATAAGGGAGGAGTTAGTATTTGGACATCCTAACGAAAAGGCACCCATATCCAGCCTAACTGACGAGGAAAGGTCATTTAGAAGTTTCTAAGGAAGACCATGGGATAAGAATCATAATCCATATCTTTCTCCATGAGTTCAACATATTTTTATAGAATAACTGATGAAGAAGAGACTTGCTAAAGATCAACAGATGGAATGAATACATCTTCATTTATTCTTTAATCACTTCTTGGTGAGTCAATGATTTCTCATATTCTATCTAGTTCAATTAACACAAATGACATTATGGAATCCACTGAACATGGGATTGTATTTTGTATAAACCTTTCAATTTGATTAATAGGTGACACATAATCTTTACTAAGATTCATGAATTGGTTAGCAGATATATTCTTTAGACCATTCAGAGAATTGATTCTAGTAACATCATTTGACATGGACATTTTTCCCATCTATGATAGAACTCCACATCAATGTACTAGGATTTAGATGCTTGAATGAGTCCTTATCACTATACAATGTCCCAATTTCACCAATGACATAATATTTCAGACATTTATGGTATGATGAAAGAATTTATGAATGTTGATGTTTCCAATGCCTCACCAAAAAAATATTTAATGTTGTGTGTCTCTTTAGAACCACGAAATATGAATCATATATGATGTCCCCAAACTGTGTTCTAAGTATATTCTCACTAATATTTTCTTTCTCATTATTAAAATAACCCTAAAACATTAAAGTAGATAGAGACAAGTGGTATTCAGTTAGGGTGAATTAGAGAAGTATCCAAATGGGAATGAGGTTGAATCCCGATCTATTAACAATGATGTTTCATTGGATGTCAGTTTCATTAATCATGCCAAATAGGTACAAGGTCCTGATGTGTTTGTGTATGCCAACATCCTTCTCCTAGTCCTTTAATGATATGACTACATGTCATTCTTCTGGGTCATTAATTATATTGTAAACTTCTATGCCAGCAGCCTCGGTTTCAAACTCTTGAGGGCTTCAAAAATCCTTAATAAGTGATTCTTGGAGATCCTTTGATATATTTGGAGAATCTAGGATTTCTAGACTTTCTGATACTTGGGTTAGTTTCTTTAAAATAATATAATTTTGATCTAGTGGTTTGTATTTTTTAGTATGGGGATTTACTTTGGTAGGTGCCTTGGAATCTGATACTTCGGATGAGGATGAACAATTTTTTGGGGAAGAAGATGGAAAATACTTCTTTTATTGGTGGATTATGCTGGCTAGGTCTCCCCCCTCACTGAGAACGTGGTCGTATTTCATTTAATCAGTCTTCCAAGATGATCATTTTAGGTCATACACTGTCATGTGTGGAGAATTCCCTTATTATTGTTGATCACACAAGAGGGATCTCTAATGAGTTTCGCCGCATAGACGGTTCAACCAGGGGTTTAATTTAAATAGTGGATTCTATCATACCAAAATCTTCACCTATATCCTCAACCTCAATGAAATATTCCCCTAGTTCCCTAATCATGTTTAGATAAATCAGGTTCATAAATAGATTCATCATTTGTATAGGTATCTATTAAATGAATAATGTTAACAGATCCAAATATCAACTCCTCTTCTGATGAAGATTCTTACTCATGTTTAATTCTTGTTGAACCATTTTGGTGGGAAATTCACATTCTTTTGAGATGGTTAGAATGAAATCTGATATGTTCAAGGACAACTTTGGCCTTGAAACAAACACATTTTCTTCTGCTTCTTCATTATTCTTCCTTCCATGCTTCTTCTTTGAGGATTGGACTTCAGAGGACTAGGCTTTTGATAAAGAATGATTTGATGTAATGAAAGTGGAATGAGACATTTTGGGTTGTTTAAATTTTATTTATAGAATTACATGAGTTCAGTTGATTGTTTTTTTTACCATCCTGTCATCGAATTTTTTATCATTCATACTTTTTATTTCCTCCCATTCGCCTTCTTCATCTGGATCAGTAGCAGTAACACATGCTACCTGGGCTGGTGAATTTTTCTGCTTCACTTTTCTAAAATACACCATTTTTTATGAATTCCTTAAAAATAAAACACCCATGGGTGGGGTGCCCCAACATTTTATGGAAGGGGAAATAGTTTGGAAGGTCCTTGTCTATTTCTTTGTTATGTTTCATTAGCCTTGAAAACTGAAAAATGTTGTTTTTCAAAGCTGAGATGAAGTAGTCAAGGAATTGGTAATTTCAAAAAGAATGGGACTTATTTTTCAACTACTCAAACTATCTATACCTTTGATATTTTTTATCATCTTGACATGGAGGTTATTTTTGTTGATGCTCGAGAGGTGGATCCCTATGGTAATATGAGGTGTTTGAAGTAGTAGTGGGTACATGGGCCTGTATAAGTGTGATTTTAGTGTCATCTACATTTTATTCTCTTCTTCATGGAGCTAATGGGATTACTTAGGATTTTCATCTAATCTATGCTATGGAGTTTTACACCTGTTGATAAATCTTTTAGAGATCTCGAAACCCTCCTATATATTTCACAGGAGTTAATTTTGTCTATAACACATCCTAGAGATTTACAACACAAATGATCATAAACGCTTCTTGAGGGAGTGGTATATTCAAGGAGTGTGTTAAACCATTCCACCAAGAAATGAAATATAAACCTCTTTCATTGTCCCTTTGATTGATGTTTATGATATTGAAAAATGGTTTCTTACATAGAATTAAAATGATGTTGAAAAGGAACTTATAACAGAGATTTTCCCTTCTAATGATCGATCAAGAATACAAACTTGTATACCATATAAGGTCTGGATTCTGTAATGATTTTATGAAGCATATGAGTTACAATAATTGCTATTACTCAGCAATACCCATCATAGGATAACAGTGAGAGAAGAAATGCATCATGTGATGCTTCAGATCTCTAGGTCCATTAATGATTGAAAATGTGGTATTCTAAAATTTTAGTGGATGAGGGTCCATATCCACCCTTTTAGGATAAATCGTCTTTTCTATATGTGTTGGTGGACATTATTCTTCAATATCTTCTGATTGAGTCATCGGTGACTCAATGATGTTAATGATCATTTGAGGAATACCTATTTGATCTGGGACCTGAATGGGTGTGGCGACTAGAGCCTAAATAGGTGAAATGACTGGAAAGACCACTATTTGTGGAACCTCTAGTATCTTCTATGGGTAAACAATAGAGGAAGGCCTATAAATAGTTTCTCATCCCTCCTCTAGTTGTACTTTCAATGGAGGTAATTCATTTTCTATATTAGTAGTTTCAAAAAACCTAATTTGCTGAGGTGATCCTACTTGAATTTCAAGGTGAATATCTACTTGTGGATCATGTCTAGAAGGAGTGATGCTTCGAAGTAACTCTGCATTGAGTATTCTCAACTTCTTCATCTCATCCTCCTTTTGAGAAAATAATTCCTCAAGTGAAAGGGATTGAACATTTATGGGGGAAAGGCGAGGCATGGTGTCAACATTACCTTTTCTGTTATTAGGATCCTTTTAAAGAGTTGGATGTTGATTATTTGAGGGGATACCTAAATTTTGGGTAAGCCTCTAATTTCTAGTATCCACACCTCCTTTATTTTCATAGGTTTTGACCACATTATGAACAAGAAACTAGTCCTCTAACAACCCTAATATCAACTCATTTACTATAGGATATTCCATTATGGAATTAAAGACATTCACTAATGCATAATACATTAATGAGATTCTACCGAAATATTTCAGAGATCGCCTTCTTCTTCACCCTCCACGAGACTTTGTTTCCCTATTTGATGGTTCCCCAGGAACTGTTTGGAAGATTTTAATACGAATGTGAATCCTTGGATAATTTATTTGTGTGTTCATTTTTCTAGATTCCTCCCTAATTGGAAGAAAACTAACTTCTACTGAGGAGGGGATTGTAAATGGGTAAAAACCACATCCCTACGGGATGTGGATATTCATGTTCTTATTTCTCAACCCTTTGAGCTCTTCATGATGGCTCTGAGGTTTGGTTTAAAAAATTACCTATCACTATGATATGGTGTTTCTCTTGAACTTCTATATATGATATTATCACAACCGGTCTTTTGATTATATGAATTCTTACCTGAACGTTGGCTAGGTGCCTTATCCATAACTCACATAAATTGCATGTTTCAGAAGACTATAGTTCTATTTTATATATTTTCTCAATTTAATGGATAACATACTCTAAGAGGTAGTCCTTATCAATGTTCTTAGAGTCTTGATGAAAAGTTATCTCAATATATTTCTCTCGTTGGGATTGATTTTGGTGAAATTCGGTCGAGGCCTATTCTTACTGAGCATCTCTTCTGTGATGAATAGGATTTTTTTTGTTGTAGCCAACCTAAGAAAATAAAATTCAATTTAACCACTTTTGGTGGGTATTTTTGATAGGAGGGTGTAGTGAAATTCAATTCACCATGTTCACCCCATCTTATGATACTAACTCCAGATGGTGCATCTGTTATTAATCCTCGCAACCATATTAATGAATTGAGGAATGAAAATTTAAGGACCCCTTGTGTTTTGCTCAATATTTGGATTTTGGGAACCCAGGAGAGATAAAAAAGTCAATTTTGCATTGAAACCCTTATGTTACCTTGACAGGACATTGATATTCATCATAAAATAATACTTTGTATTTAGATGATGAAGAGTCTTCAATATATTAGGGAGGATATCATGGATAAAATTTTCTGCCAACATCTATAGACTATTGTATTGGGTGGTGGTCAAAAGAAAGAGCATGACTAGTAATTCTCCCTTAGCAAGTTTTTTCTTCATGTTCAGTATATCATATTTGTAATTTTTAGAGGATTTTCTACATGATCTAACCAAAGTTTTTGTTTTCCTTCCACCTTATCAGAATCAACAATATTGGTAGAGAGTTCCTCTATAGAATCAATAGATAAATAGCCTATGGGTGGTTCAGATAACGACCATCTCTTTAAGATATCATATTTCTGAGAACATATTTTCACCCACCATTTACAAGGAATCATACAATAATGGCCTTTTATTTTCAAGTTCCTCATGATAGGAGGGATTTTTTGTCAATACATTGTCAGTGGGATAATTCTCATGTCAATGAGAATCACTACTATAGAGATAACTTTCATAGTGAATTCCATCATGGGTAGGACAATCATGGTTGATTACAGTAAGAGGTATACCCTCTTTCACTTTGGTCTTCTATCCATATAGAGGGTTTCTATGGCTCTCATCTAGAGATAGGTACTCGAGATTGACCAAATTTTTCTTGAAGAAAGCCTTCATGAGTAAGTGTATGATAAGGAAAATCAAAATTACTAATACTAATCCTATAATTTTGTAATGGGAGAGTAGTATATTGAGCTACAATAGATAAATGTATGAGGGATTCAAGAATTACAACATTGAGCATATCCAAATCGAAAACTAGCTCTTAATTTTCAAACTATGTTTGATAAGTCATCTTTTTGGATGCCTTAATACAAGAAGTTGGGGCCATCTGCTGAGAAAAATTGGTTATCATGGGCTGGTGTATGTGCATTCATTGGAGTGGCTATCATAATAGGGTTATTATATCAAATTGGAACATGTCTATGTTCCCAATTCAGTTTTTTGCATGATATGTGGGAGTATTCTCTATAACCCTCATGTATGGGAATAGAGGTATGTATCTTCTCCAAGGTGACATGATGATAATCCACCATGGTTCTAGTGATGAAGTTATGTTTATGTCCCTTAGGTAATACATTTTATTCCATGATGATAACCTAGAAGGTCTCCATGATATGGACATCAATTTTAGTCTTCTTGTTCACCATTAACAAGACATTATTGGTGAATTTAGTGGTCAGAATGGGAAAATACGTCCATTCTATATCTGTATGAAGGTGTATTTACAATCTCTTATCCTCCCTTTCCTATTAGTGTATATTGTAAATACTCATATTTTGGGGAAGATATTAGATTATATCATATGATTGTCGTTGAATATTTCCAACTAGCTTCTCTGGGTGCAGCCAAACTAGGCTGTTGGAAAACATGATGAGTACAGACAAGTGTATATTCCTACTTGTGGATTTCCACCAAACTGGGTTGGTGGGATTATTTGGATGATTCTAGATGAGTCTTATGGAAGTATTGATGATCTTAAGAAATTGTATGTTCTTTCTCATTTTACTCCACCATATTTGAATGGTGGGATTGGTTAGGCACCGCCAAACGAGCCTATAGGCTGACAGAATGAAGAAGGATCAATGTATGTACCCAATCGCTATTTTCCAGCTAACTAGATTGGTTGAATTCTCTATAGGGGGAAAAGGTAGAACCATGATTCCTATTAGTTGTTTGTTGTCCCCAGCAGGCCATCCTACATGCCTAGGTCTGAGGTTCCAGGGATAGACAGCTGAAGAAAACACCCACATCATGTTCATGGATTTTTTCCGCGTAGTACTGGCAGTGGAAAATATTTGGAGGATCCCTTGGTAAAGACACATGTGTCTTCAGGACAAGGTCATAGGTGGCCTCTTGGTCAACATACCTAGAATGTGGGAGGGATTTGATATTGTGTCTTAGGTATAACTCCTGAAACATTTGAAGACAGTGGCTTCCACTGTCTACTTCTGGACAACTGGTCATTACTGAGTGAAGATTGGGGTTATTATTGATCTGGAGGTCCTTTCGGATAGCCTCAAATGTTATAATGGTATTATGTTGACAGTACTCTCCTACCAGTGCATTAGAGATCCAGCATTGAAGATGCTGAGCCAATGATGGCATCCTTCTAGTGGATGAGGATTCATCTTGAGAAACAGCTGGTGCGTTCTTTGGTGAAAATATAAAGGAATCCATTTAGAATGAAGGGTGTTCTTGGAAGTATGTGCCTATATATATGAAAAATAAAAACAATAAACTCTAGTAAATTAGCATCTTTGGATAAACACATGTGTGATTAATTGCCTTTTCTGGCTCCCTTTTATCAATTGATAGGGCCCTGACAGATGGGTAACACTATCATATTAGTTAAGGATTGACATCAAGTTCACCTTTTTTTTCATTGGAACATGTGTTCTAGTTAGGAATCACTATTTCGAAATAGTTTCCATCAGATTTTTTATGGAGCCAGAAACAGCCAATGGTTCTGTATCCCTAGGGGCCTTGTTTCCAAAGGCAAGCACTCATTGGGGATTTTGACCAAAAAATATTAAGAACTCGCATTGGTCTAGAGGATGGAAGGTCTGGCTCATCACACTCTTTTGAGTGGAATTATTTCCTACTTAGGGACTCTCTTATAGATTTAAGATATGTTCATTAATAAATATTAATTTACCAAGTGTATTGTAGGTTTCCCTTGAAATTTTCAATTAATTATTACTATATTTGGAACATAGAATCATCTATATGTATTTGAGGTTCTTCATTTATGGAGATATCTATATATATTCAATGTTATCCATCAATGGTATCAAATTATATACTATATAAAGATTCTTTGGTCATTATTATGATGATGCAGGTTTTTACACCACTCGGTGGGGAACTATAGTGTTTATTTTCATCTATATAGATGAATTTCAGTCTAGAATTTATCATCATCTAGGGAGATGGGAGTTTTCTATGTATTTTATTGGCATCCATTTATACAAATGTTACTCTAGAATTTATCATCATCCAGGGAGACATATTTTGTTTTGATGTTGGGATCGATCCCATAGGTGGGCTTCAAACATATCCTTGTGAAATTAATTAGAACCCATGTAGTTAGGTGCTTCTTAATGGGACACATCAAAACTTTTAAGGTCATGTTATAAGGACCCAACCATACCGTTTATTGTCATGTTGTAAGGACATCTAGGTGGAATGTTGCTAGTCAAAGTTTGGTGTGGGACCTATGTCGAAACAACCCAAAAAACATGGAAGAGATATGGGATTCCAAGTTGAATTAGAACCCATTGGGATATTTCCTATATAAAACATGGTTAATTTGGATTGTTGTGTTTGATCCTCATGGATGCTTCCTATATGCCCTATTTTAATGGGAATCAAATCCCATGTAGTTCATTAAGTCTCAAAGGGGAGTATGGACCTCTAACAAAAATATGTTTGGGCTTACTCTAGAGGAGGGTACCCTTATAACAAGGTCCATGAGAGATTTATTAACTCATGGGGTTTTTTGAGAGGGCATAGTTTGGGGCTTACTTTTAATGAGGATTCTAATATTAAGGGTATTAGGGTTAGACTTTTGAGGAGGATGTCTACTAAACTCAAGCTCTAGGTGAAGGCTTCCTACATATCCTAATTATGGTGGGAATCAGATTTCTCATAGTTCGTTTAATCAAGTGAATTTTATGTGTGTTTTTATCATTAAAAACCTCTAATCCAATGTGAGTCATTCTCATTGTGAGAAATATGTGGATTTGAAAAATTCAAAAAACCACACATGTCTTCTCCTACGCTGATTGAATTTGATGGGCCTACGACTGAACTGGTTGGGGTGATTGTGGAAGAGGACTTTACTATGACACTTCCCTCTCTTCACATTAAATATATGAGGGTCCAATTTAAAGAAGGATTGAAGGTGAAAAAGATGTAGAGTGGCTCAAGACTACAACCTCCAACATGAATGTATGGGGACTTACCTCACTAGGAGTTCCCTAAAATGGGTCCCATATTGAGGTGGGGGACATATATTTTGTCCAAAATGAAAAGGATTTGTGATCCTTACAATCCATAATAGGGACATGAGGCTCCATGTATTAGAGATGATATGGGGAGGATGATGTCCTATCCCGATAATCCATGACTAGGAACTCTTCAACATTGTCCCTTGGGTAAGGGTAAACATGACCGTGGATATACAAATATATAGACATCCTAAGGATTCTAACCCTTTGGTAGGACAAGGGTGGGAAACCTCTAACCATAGAAATAAAAATCCAAATGGAGGAAATGTTGGGGTTCCTTTCCCTATAATTTGGTAAATCAGGATTTCTTGGTGGAGGTTTCAACATGGTCTCTTTTTGACATGAGATACAGAGAAGAAAAGGTCTTTCCATGAGTAGTTTTGAGATAGGTCTAATAGATAGATCATGTAGGATTAATGTTAGGGTGATGATCAAGGAAGGTAACTCAAGTATGTGGCATGTAGGTATGGGGAACCCATGTTATCTTGGGAGAACTTATGTCACCATAAGTGAAAAAAAACCTAGATTACTAGACTTGGGTGAGACTTGGCACAATCCTTCAAGAGTCTTAGTAGGTATTCCTAGAAGTGGGGGCCACAAGTTCCTATTTGAGGAGTCGAGGGTGTTCTTGTATTATTCAGTTAGGGGGACAGGTGATTAAATCATTCCATTATTGTTTGTTTTAACACTTAAAGAACCTAAGTATCGCTATCCTTCTTTAATTTCCTCTCTTTAGTTGTTAAGGAACTACCTTAGAGATTTTGAAGGACTTGGGCTATGCACTAGGGAGACCAGAGCAGGAATCATGCCTTAGGTAATTTATTCAATACAAATGAAGACCCTAAGGTTCTATTTATAAGAAAATATGGTATGTTCGGGGATGTTGACATGGAATTCATGTGTTGAAGTGGTGCACAGGTGAGGTGGTGTGCAAGTTCTTGTGCACCCCCGGTGATTTGGGCTAACTTAGTGAACTCAAATTTGATCCTTTAAAAATTTTGTGATTTTGAATATATTTTCTCCTCTTTTTTATAAGGAATTTTCATTTGTTACTTATTTATCCATGATATGGAATATAGTGTCAACAATCATAAAAAATGAATCTTTTAGAAAAATAAAAAACCTAGTGATACCATAATATATTTATCTATATCTAATTACAAAAAGGAATAAATTATTTATTCATGGTTTGTTGAATTATTTTTTGTTGAAACCTTATCTAATTTATAAAATAGTGGGAACCATGAGAAACTAGGACAATGATCAATGTGAGGGAAAATTCAATGATTGTATGAATGAAATTCCCAATTACATGGTAGGTGGATTTTATGACATTATATCAATGCTAACATAGTTTTCTCTAGCTTTGAAAAATAACCTGAAGCATGTGGAATTTCCTCTTTCACACAAGAAGGAAGAACTAGCTATTTAATCTTTTTGTGGCCACAACAACCAATGTATAATGGATCTTATAATACAAATGTTTAGTAATAATGGGTCAACTTAATGAGGATGATATTTTATGTTCTTTAATATTCTTTAAATGAGAAGGTGACTCAAGTTTTCTATCATTTGGATGGATAGATCGATCAATGATGATTGATGATAAATAACACCTTGTCAAAGGATGAAATTGAATAGATGGAATGGGAATACCTTAATTATATATATCTTAAATAGTATTTTCCTATATGTCTTAGAAAAAATATAGAGAGATAATTCATTTATTTGTTAAAAATATAAGGTTAATTTGTTACGACTTACAAGAAGAGATTCAAAAAAAAATTCAAGAGATTCATCGAGTTTTGTTATAAAAAATGATATATAAATAGATAGAATCATTAGTGTTTTAAAACCACACCTTAAAAGGCTCTATATATTCAAGAAATTATGTGTTACGAAGAAGTTTTTCAATGTTATCTTGAAGTAGAGATGGATTTTGGATAATGGTTCCATTATTATTGATATTATAATATAATAATGGATATTCAAGGTGGTATGTAAAATTAAAAAGGAGGAAATAGTTTCCAAACTCCCATATGTCAAAAATTTGGGAAGAAACGTCATGTTAATTTCATTATAAGAACATGTAAATACTTCATGTGTGTCAGAAAATCCACCAAGATGATGATTTTCAAAGAGACAAGAATAATCTGTCTAATATAGTGGATTAAAGGATGCCACCTCCAAATGCACCACCCAGGGTTCAATGTTTCAATTGTATGGAGAAAGGGTGCCATGCAACCTAGCATACAAAACCATGGGTATTTGAGGGTAACCAGTTTAAAGAGCCACCAAAACCAAAGTATAATTGAAAATATTATTCCAACACTAAGGTTGAAGTGGACCATGATAACAAATTCATACAAGGTACACTTCACATACTCACCCATAATTAATATAAATGGAAATTATATTAATTTAAATGAATATTTAGAAACTTAAAAATGTACAAGACCAAGGATGATGATAGTTTAGTGTACTTGGAAACATCAAGCACATTCAGTGTATGGTGAATGATATTGAAAATCTTCCTTAAGGATCTTCCCAATTTGTACTCCTACATAAAACGATTAATAATAACCTAAGGAAAGGAAAAATAAGAAAGGGTTGTTCTATAATGATCGGTATGGGTAAATAAATGTAATATGTAAGCATATCATGAACATGATGGTATAAGAACATGAGAATATCATTTGAAGATCATACCCTATACATCAATGATCAGAAATATGATACATAGAATAAATATTGGATTTACATGAGACATGAATCATAATATAATCAAGAACATGAACCATGTGAGAATATCATAGTCATAAAACATATTATTTATAGAAAATACATAACCATGTAATATAATTCCCTATAAGTTGTGGCTCATTACCAAAAAAATATCAGGGAACTCCATGGGGACTACAAAAACTGGGTGGGATACACCACCATCCCTAATAACAACTCTTTTCTTATAAGGGTTCGGGTTTACAAAACTACCTATATTTTCTTAGGTTTCTCTATCTTCCCATATTGGAATGGGTTTCCCCATCTTCCCATAGGGGACTAAGACACACCTTTTTCCAATTTTGGATCATGTCGCACATATTCCCATTTTTTATCAAGATCAATGACTTGTATTCTATCATTATATCATGAGATATAAATATATACACAATTATTCTAAGGGTGATGTAGGTCCCACCTATCACATAATTAAATCATACAAAAATGTTCCACTGAATAAAAAAATGTATCATAACAAGACACATATAAAATATGGGATTCAAAAACTACATACCATAACCGATGAAATAAAATGGGTATCATAAAATTATATAGGGAAAATAGAAAGGTTACATAATAATTTCATCAAATAATAACCCATGAAAAGAAATTAGTTTCAAAAGAATATAACTTTGGGAAGGGGAATAAGTTTATAACACATCATTCTATCTAAATATAACCCAATCAAGAATGAATATGAATGGTATTCTTGGAACATATCCCAAGTAAATAATATAATATAAAAATTCATGTCATCTATTGTTTTTATGTATTTTTAATTATAACAATGAATATTTCTTATGTTATATAAAATTTATTCGATAATCATTTTCGTAAAAAAATTTCCAAAATATTTCTCTTATAAAGAAATATTTACCATTTCATTTAAAAAATTTCTTAGGGATAATATCATTTTTCATTGAAAATGATTTTAAAAAAATAAATCCTTTTTAAACCATTTTCTTTCAAAAAAACAATAAATCATATAAAGGAAGAAAAAAAATATTTAAAATATTTTTAAATGTAAAACATTTTTCAAAATATTTATCATTTAATGTAAATTTCAGTACATGTAAAGTAAAACTTTTAAATTATATAATAAATGTATTTAAGCATACTAAATTTTTTAAAACAATTTTAGGGAACATGGTTTTTAAAGATCACAGATTTCCATTCAAAAGGAGAAATAAAGTCAGATTTTCATAAAAAATGTTTCTTAGATATCTTAACTACAAAAGAGTAGAAAATGGTATGATTACCTGGATATAAAATTGATAACCATAAGATTAAAAAATTCTGGGATGTTTTTGAGGTTGGATCATATAATTTCATGAATTGGATCATAATCCTAAACAATTCTGATAAAAGATAATATTATAGCAATAAACTGTTACAACTTTGGTATATTTGAATCATACTATACTTGAAAGAATATAATTACATAAACCTGAAAAATATCATGAAAAAAATTATATTTATGATATAACTTGTCATTGGTAAGTATATACACCCCATATATTATTATAGGTTTATAACATGGCATGTATCTTAGAGAAGTAAAATTGAGACAAAATTACATTACCAATTTGGTAACATTTGAACCATAAATCCCAAGAAATAAAAATAATAAAATAGATATTTCAATAGACATAATATTAATTATAATAATAATATAATACATTCATTATAATTATATACACCACTTTAATGAAATGAGTACTGAATAATAAATAAGTATCAAAGAGAAAATAGTGAGTTGAGAAAACCATTACTACTTGGGTAACTTTAGAATCATGATACCCATGAAATAAAAACATAAATTAATTCTTTTAATAAAAATATATAAATAAATTTAGTAATATAACATTTCATAGGGTAGTATATTCATGAAATAAAATAATCATGTGGTGAATATGGCATGTATCTCATGGTAATAAAAACTATGATAAAATTCCCTTACCTTAAGTCTTCAATTTTTTCATACAAGTTAGAAACTCATATATAATAAATTTTATATTATAATAATTCAACCAAAAAAACAAATTATTATTTCTCATACAATATTTTATTTTTTTATCACATCATATTAATTGGTTTGTAACAACTACATGTTAATGTTATGTTTTGGTTAATATCTTCTTTGTTTTTAATATATGTTTTGGATTATTATTATTGATCCTCTTACTTACATAAAGATATAATTATTTCATGAATTTAAATATTGAAATTAATATCATATATATTAAGTATATATGTATTTATAATAATATATAAAATATATAATTATAAAATCAAATACACTATTCATGGATATGTGGGCCATATGTATGCATTAGTGTCCTTACTGTTTTATTATCATATTGAATGGGAAAAAGTAAATAAATTATAAGATTAAATATATAATATAATTACTATGGAATTATTATTTAATATATATAATATTATTTCACTACTCCGATACTTAAAACATTCCATGTAGAGTGTGAACAAATCAGGACCCTTGGAGGAGGCAGTAGTTCGCATGTCCACATCCAATGTTATTGTATATACACAAAATGGAAAGAATAAAATTATATTTTATATCATAATTATATAAAAATAATGATTTAATAAATATAATATATACCATATAAAATTTCAATGTCCATCATAGTTCCCATCCATGAAAGGTGTTAACGGAAAAATAGATAAAATTGTTTCGTGAGGCGGTAGTTCGCAATCCAAAAGAATTGTATGTTCTTTACCCATTAAATTGTAGTGTGTTTAATTATTGGTTGATACCATAGATTAAAAACATAAAAGTATAATGATGATACTTTTATTATCATATAAATATTGTATAATAATATTTTAGGGTGTGGAGAATGAAAATAAAATGATGGAGTTTGAGGAAGGATATTACCTCTCCTTTGGGTAACTCCTCTCTGTTTGCACCAAAGGGCATCCTTAGTTGAATTTATGAAAAAATTGATTAATCAATAAATAAGGTAGGAATTTCAGGATCATATTTTAGAATATTATGTCCAAGAAAAAGTTTTATATAGGTTTGAATATATTGGAGGGGAGAGTTCCTTTTAATAGTGGAGGATGGGTGGCATTCTTCTAAATTTTTGAAAAGGGAATTCCTCCCATATTTTTCACATGTACAATGGAACCAATAATAGTCCAAAAAAATAAACGTTAGGATTGGGTTGATATATTTCCATCCAATGGATTTTGGAAAATTTTATATATCATTTTGTCCACTATGTTTCAGGTTTAGTCCTTTGGAATGAAAATTTTTCTCTTAATCATTTTTGTTAATGCCAACCACTTTCCCAAATATTTTTTTCAAAAACTAATATCAAATTATTAGTCATTATAATTTATATTGACTCAAAATATGGAATCCATTTTTTCCAGAATATAATCATATATTTGGTATAAATTTATTCAAATTTAATCCCTTAAATGGGATGACAAAGTGAGTCTTAAAGTAAAAATGATTAAAAGCTCAAAATGTTTTTATATCCAACATCAATGTGAAATTGATTCCAAGGAAATGAATTAAATTAGTTAATGTAAAATTAATCTAATATAACATTAAAAAAACATTATAATTTAAATATATAAATAAATTATAAGAAGAATGAGTTTTGAATTATAATTCTATATTTCTCACCATTCATCAAAAAATCAAACTTCCCATAAAAATACTAAAAATTCACCCTAAGTAAATTTTGAAATCCTGGTCCAAAAATGAATATAATTATTTTTAAATTAATTTTTTTTAATTTACAAAATTCATATTTCAAATGGTTTTTCCATTAAAACGATGTAAAATTATGTTTTAGAAAAATACATCTTTTGATAAATAAAATTTCATTTATTCTGATATTGTATGTATCAAATCTATTAGATGAGTATAAAAAATTAATTGAATATATAATAAATAATTTTTATTTAAAAAATTAATCAAAATTGGTTTTTTTATTTATTGACATAAAATTGTGTTTATACATAGAAAAACATTTTTCAAATAAAATTAATTTCTTCATTCTAAAATAGTTCTAACTTTCATTTATAAATAATTCACAACTAAAGGATAACTTATATATACATTTTCATATCATATTTTGAAAATTTATTTAATCTTATTCTTAACTTCCATTCCTTGTGCTTTATAGTAACTACAATAATATTTTAATAATAATACTAATTATATATTGTAGTTTGGTAAAACTCAACCTTACATATAATGTGAGCCATTGAATGGACATAGTATTGTATGAAATAAAAGCCAAAACTTATTTTGTGTGTACCACATGCTAATATAATTGTATCTTACTATATAATATTGCCTGGGTGTTTTGTATAATGCAAGAAAAACATAGTTATTTTTATGAAAAAATCTATATCTACTGTTGTGTGAATTGGAAAATTTTAAAAAATAGATTAATCCGACAAAAATTCACAAAATCAAATGGTGTTATATTATACCCCCTTAAAAATACCTTGAAATACATCTAGATTATCAATTATTTAATACTTGAATGTTCCATTCATAGAAACTCACATCTTAAAAATGAATACTAAAACTTAAATTAAAAATGGAACGTTGGAAATATAAGGGTTTCCAAAGTAACACATAACTGGGTTAAAAAATATGAAAATATAGGTTGTAATTGAAATCATGGACATGGAATTAAATCATAAATAATCATAGATATTGATAAATATCACTGATCAAACGAAATTTGGTGATCCAGATCAAGTTATAAATCACTTAATCATAAATGGAAGAAGTATGAAAGAGTTAATTGATGTTATAAAAATGATGATAATTGGAAAAAAATTACTTCAAGGCCATTTTTCTAAAGTTGAATAACTTTTACATTTTGTTACTTGATTTCATTCCCTTTTATAAGTAAAATATTACACTTTGTTCATGTCTTGACAAATTTTCACTTTAGCTCTTTCTCCAAAAATGAATGAGATCATTTCAGTCATGAGGAACTAACAGTTCATGAGATCCATGATAGGTCATCCCATCAATATTTAGTTACCACAAACACAAATTAGTTAGAATATTTTTTTTAAAAATGCATAAATTGTCATGTGATAAGGTAATACTTTAATATCACAAATATCATGTAATTTTTAACATAAAATTTAAATTAATGGTTATCCTTATAAACCATCTAAAAGAGGAAAAACCAAAACATTAGAAATAAGGTCATGAAATTGGATTAAATTTTATCTCCCATATATAAAAAATAATCTCTTGCTTGTCACATTCAAAACATATGAAAATCCTCATTGTATATTCTATTGAAACCTGTAAATATCCTAAATTACCATAAATACTTTTAGAAAACATGCTTCTTTCCTTCTTATAATGATTGTTGGATATATTCTGTAAATACTAGAAGTTATAAACATCTTCCATCATGAAATATAAAACATTTTGAAAAAAAACAAAAATAGTTTTAGGGTAATCAGTACTATCAATTTATTTTATCCATATCAATCATATCTTTATCAAAGCTAAACACAATATTCTCAACATAAGTGACACATTAAGGGTTATCATTATTTAATTAAAAAATCAAATTTATATTGAATAACTTTTTTATTTCATTATCACCATTAAATATATGTTTTAAATTCTAGAAAGAAAATAAATACCTCATGATTCATATATCTTAATTCTTGAATTCTAATAAATATACACTTCAATCAACCAACATTATTCTTAAACCATTTCTACATATTCATCATCTTATCCCCTAATACCCATTTCCTGTGATATGATATTTGAATCATTTATTTAGGTACCTTATCCTAAATCCAATCATTCTTTTTATTTTTAATGTATATAACATTGGAAGAGTATCCCATACCTTTTATAAGTCTTTTTTAGTCACTTTATCTTCAACAACATAACCAATACTCATGGACCACCCTGATTATCATTATGTGATTTCCACTTAGGAAACATCTTTTCATAAAGAATATAACTTACACATATTTAATATTAAATGTTAACCTCATTCATTATAGTTCCCAATATTGAATACAACCAGAAAGCATAGGGTGAGATACAGTTCTCATAAGGGAAAATATAAAAATAATGAAAAATTACTTATAGGATGTGTAAATAATGACACCTTCTTCATTAATATATTAGACTTTAGTTTTATTCTACATTTTTTATAATAATATTCTATTTAAATACTTCATGATATTTCTTAATGATTTTTTTAATTCTCTAAACATTTCCCCTAGGAGTTTCAAACCATGTGGGCAGCAAGGATTGTTGTTATGCACCAGTTCCCAGTCATGTGTAGCTCAATAAGGTTTTTTAATGGTTGTTACCCCTATATACATTTTTCCTAGATCCACATCCATATGTATTATACATGAATTTATTTTTATCTAGTAAACCACTTTATCTATATTTTACTTAATTTCCAAGACATTTTAATATAATTTAACTCATCATTATACATATCCTTAGAGTCATCCCTATAAATATCCCTACAAATCTCACAAAAGGTTTCTCATACTAGTTTCCAAAGGTTGAGTAAAAAAATAATTTAATCACAATTATAGAGACCCAAGATTAAAATTAATGGTTGTTCCATCAATTTATATGTATATTCATCACATTACAAAAGTGCCTTCTTAAGGATATTAATAGTTCAGTCTTTTTGGAAACATGGAACACATTCCTCTAGTATGGTAAAATATATTTAAAATTTCCCTTACTAATCTTCCCCTTTAGTACTCATTATTTAAAAAATTCATTATAAACAGAGAAAAGGAATCATAAGAAAGAGTTGATCTTGAATGCTTAGTAAGGGTAAATAAATGAAATGTGAAAGAATATCATGAATGGAAGGGTATGAGAATATAGGCACACCATATGAAGATAATAACCTTCATAATGAAGAATGGAAACATGAGACATGGTATATAGATTGGAATTCCACGAGACATGAATCAAAACATAATAATAATCTTGAACCATGTGAGAAAATCATAGGCATAAAACATATATTTTTTTGAGATGATATAAACATTTATTATCATTCCCTAAAAGTTAGGATCATTTCGAAAACAATATCAGGAAATGTCAGGGGGAATACACATAATATCTGAGACACACCACCATCCCCAATTGCAGTCCATTATATAAATGGGATCAGGTTTCCCCATCTTCCCATATTTAATTCGGGTTTCACCATTTTACCATAGTGGATTGGGTTTCGGTATCTTCCCATAGTGGACCAGGACAACCTTGTTTCCCATTTTTGATCAGGACGCACCTATTTCCCAATTTGGATCATGTTCATAGACTTTTTTCCCATCATCATCTCATGATATATAAACCTTTACCCAATTCATTGGAAGGATAAATATGTCCCACTGATCACAAAATGAAATCATACATACATGTGCCCCAAGATAATAAAACATAAATCATATCATGACCTATAAAAAGATATTTGTTTTATAAACATCATATAATAACTGAGGAAATGAAATGGTTATTAATAAATTTTATCATCTTATTACCTATGGGAAAAGAAAGGTTTTATAATAATTTAATATAAAAACAACATGTGAAAAGAAATTGGTTTCAAATTAATATAACCCATAGAATAGGAACGGGTGTCTGAAACATTATTCTATTTAAATATTAACCCTTAAAGAAAGAATATTAATTATCATCTTGTATCATACCCCTATTAAATCATAAATTATAAAAAAATCATCTTATAAGGATAAGTATTTTGAAAGATCACATGGAACATTTATTAAGTTAAATAGCCTTTATTTGAAAATGATTATCATAAAACCATTTCAAACATACCTTTCTAATAAATAATGATTTACCATTTAATTTAAAAAACATTATTTAATATAATATCCATTAAAATTTTAAATATGACTTTTAAAAAATATAATCTTTTGAAAACAATTTTGACTAAAAATAAACATTAAAACTTGTAAAAGAAACTAAAAAATTAAAACATTGTTTACTTGTAAAACATATTTGAAAACATTTATATTGGAAAATAGAATTGAAAAAAATAATGGAAGCTTTGAAAAATATTTAAAACATTTATTTAATCAAAAATTATTTTTGAAAATATTTCATGAAAACATTGTTTTGAAAGGATAAAACTTTCTGATTGAATGAAGAAATAATGTCGGATTTTCATAAAAAATATTCTTTATTATAATAATAAATAATAGTTGAAACAATGGTATTATTTCTTAGATATAACATTAATAACCATATGATAATAAAATTCATGGGTTTTCCTAATATATGGTTCAAATGATTTCACCAATTGAAGCAAAATTATATATAATCCCGATAAATGATGAAATTTATTACCATATTCATAAATATGAATCATAGTACCCATTAAAGAATAAAATCACATGACACTTAAAATATCCTTAAAATAAGTATATTAATGATATAACTTTTCAATGGGTATAATATACACCATATATAATAATATAGGTGCATAATAGGTCATGTATCTCAAAGAAGGAAAATGGAGAAAAAATATCTTTAACGATGTGGTTACATTTGAACCACAAAACCCACAAAAGAAATATCATAAAATGGATATGAGAATATAAATAATTTTTTTTATAATAATCATATAACAAATTCTTGATCATTATATACACCACAAAAATTAAATTAGTGGTTAATAAGGCATATGTCTCACAGAGATAAAAGTGAGATGAGAAAACACATACTACTCGAGTAACATTAGAATCATAATCCCAATGAAGTAATAACATAAATTGAATATTTTAATATCATTTAATAAATTTAATTAATTATATAAAAATTCATAGGGATTTTTTTACACCACACAAGATAATTGAGTGGTGAATATGGTATGTATATCACAAAAATAAAAAAGTTTGATAAAATTCCCTTAACCTATGCATTGACTTTCATTATACATGCTCAAACCTCCTATATAATAATTATAATTTTATTATATATATACCATATAACCATATCATCATGAATCATACCATATATTATTTTTTATGACTTTATATTACCATTTTATTTACAACACCATATTAATGTTATGTTTCAGGTAATATCTTCTTTGTTTTTCATATATGTTTGGCTTGGTATTCTTGATCCTATTGAATAGATAATGATTTACATAATTTTATATTGTAAAGAGTCATATAAATATCATATATATTACATATATATTTATTTATTATAATCTAGAAAATATTTAAATACGAAATGGAAAACACTTTTCATGGATACAACAAGTCATACATATGCATGAACATTGTCTCTATTTTATTCTCGTATTGAATAAAATAAAGTAAATGACACACATATATATATAATACTATTAAAGTAGATTTATTATTTTAGATATATCATATAATTTCACTAAATTTATCCTTAATACATTCCATGTTGATTGTGAACAAATCACATCACTTTGTGGAAGTGGTAGTCCACATGACCAAAAATGAAGATATCGTATTTACACAAAATGGAAATAATGATGGTATGTATTATATAATAATTATAGATGAATATAGTAATAAAAAATATCATATATATCATAATAATAACTATGTTCCCTTATAATTCACATCTGTGGGAGGTGGTAATGAAAAAATGAATAGCATCATTTTGTGAGGTGGTAGTTCACCATATAGAAGAGAGGTGTGTTCATTACCCGTTGGATAGATGTGTGTAAAATTATAGGTATAATACTTATAATTAAAACACATTTTGTATATTTGGGTTACTTATTATATTATATAATCATGTTATAAAATTATTTTATGGGTGGAGAACTAAAATAAAACTAGGAATTTTGAGAAAGGATGTTACCTCTTATTTATGAAACTCCTCTTAGTTGACACCAAATGGATTCCTTGATAGAATTTATAAAAAAAGGGAGATTTATAGGACAAATTAAGGGATTTTGGAGATTTTTTGAGTAGATTTTTGGCTATCCCGAGTAATTGAGGTTTGTGAATATGTGGGAGGGGTGAGTTCCTTTTTAGAGTATAGGAGGAGTGATATTCTATTATATTTCAGAAAAGGGGGTTCCAACCTTGTTATTCCCAGGAAATGTGGCGTAAATAATGGTAAAAATTTGATAAAGTTCATTTTAGGGTCTAAATATTTCCATCAAATGGCTTTCATATATTTTTCTTAGTCATTTTATGCTTTAAGATTAAGGTTTAGTCCATTATTGAACCATTTTTCTTTTAATCATTATAAAAAAAATTATTCATTGTCGCTGATTGTTTTCTAAGTAATATTACATTTTTAGACATTATAAATTATTCTTATTTTAAAAATGGAATCCATTCTTATAAATTCTAACCACATAACTGTAATAAATTAATTTAAATTTAATATTGTAGATGGAACAACAAAGTAGAATTTTAATGTAAAAATGTTCAAAATATTTAAATGTTTTTATATCCAATTCAACTATGAAATTAATTAAAATGATATAATTTATATTAATTTATTCATAGTTTATCTTATTAAACTTTAAAACAAAAATAATTATTTTAAATATATATGTAAATATTAATAAAATTCAATTTTGATTTAAAATTCATTGATTTTAAATATTCACTAAAAAATAATACTTCTTAGAAATATATAACAATTTCACACAAAGTAATTTGTTTATCATGATCCTATAAGTTATGTTTATTTTATTGAAATAAAAATTATCAATGTGTAAAAAATCAAATTTATGATGGGTTCACCACTATAAGGTGGTAAAATTATCTTTTAGAAAAACACATATTTTTATTCATAAAATTGGATTTATTCTTATCTTATAAAAAAAATCCAATGGATGAGTTTTAAAAATTTTGATCCAATATATAATATAAAATTTTATTTAAAACATTAATCAATATGGTTTTTTTTAATTTATTGAGATTAAATTGCGTTTGTACATAGAAAAATAGATTTATTTATAAAGAAATTTCTTCATTCTCCAATATTTCTTACATTCATTTATGAATAAATTAAATCCAAAGGATTTATTTTATATAAATTTATTGAAAATATTTTTATAATTTATTTTATCAGATTCATAAATTCTATTCCAAAGGCTATGTGGTAAATTTAATAATATTTTAGTAATATTATTAATAGTATATTGTATTTTGATAAAACTCAGAATTGCATGTAACACAACCTGTCAAAGGTACTCAGTATTGTGGTTAATATAAGCCAAAAATATTGTTTCATGTACCATAATCTAGTCTATATGATGCATAGAGTGAAATATTGATATGTAATTACATATAACGAAATATGAACTTAGTTATTGCGTGTAATAAAATCTATATTCACTGTTGGGTGGATTGAAAAATATCAAAAAGATTAAATTAATTAAAAAATAAATGTCAAAAAATGTAAAGTTTTAAAACTTAATATTCACTCAAGAATATAAAAAGACTTAATTTATATGGTTTTATGCATTATTTTATTTATGTAATGTTTTCCAGAACTGCTGAATCAAATCCATGATACCATGATGTTGAGATATCTATAAAAAACACCTTGCAGGGAGAGTGTTGGAACCCAAGTGTTGGACTATTATCTTATTATCATATATTGTATCACTCTTACAGAAAATCTTGTAATTATTAACAAGGTGGAATTCTATGTTATACTAAACATGAATTGTCTCTCATTATATATACCATAAATCAAATTTTAGGATAAAGGTCTTCACTTTTCATATATTGAACCATCCCCTGATCCTCTACAAATGAATTGAAGACCAAGATTTGGTTTATGAAAATACCTCAATGGTGTGGGAATTGAAACCCTCTGAAGAATAATTCTATGGTCACATGGTTGATTTAGAGGAATGTATCAACATATTTAAAATTATCATTGTGAAGGAATATAGAGATTTATTTACCAAGGAGTTACCCATACTTACCCCATATCATGAGGTAGATTTCTCAATAGAGCTCATACCCAAAGCCAATCCTATATCCAAATTACACTACAATATGGCACAAATATAAATATAGGAGTTAAATAAAATGATTCAAGATCATTTTTACATAGGGTTCATATTCCATAGTTCATCTCCTTAGGGTTTTTCAGTACTCTTTTTCATGAATAAGTACATATCAAAGAGGATGTATATCTATTAATGGGATCTCAACAAAATCACCATAATGAATAACCATATTATACAAAGGATTGATGAAATGTTTGATTATCTATGCAGATATAAGTACTTTGAAAAGGTGTATCTTTATTTGGTATACCATCATCTGATGGTGAAGAAGGAATATATTTACAAGACTTCGTTCCATAAAATGTAAGGGAACTATGAGTTCAGAGTCATAACCTTCAGACACACTAATACCACTATATTATTCACAGATTAGATGAATTGAGTATTTAGTGACAACGTCAAAAGAATTTTGGTAGTTTTTATTGATGAAATTATATTTTAATCTTAGTTAATGGATGGATGTTAGGATAATTAACGGATTTTCATAGAGACATTAACAAAGGATAAAATTTACTCTATATTCAACAAGTTTGACTCATGGATGTGTCAAGTTACATTATTAGGGAACATGGTCACAAAAAATGGAATTTTTATTGAACCATTGAAGAGAAAATAATTGAATAATAGCCTCATCCCACTAGTGTCAAATAAATCCATACTTTTATTATTCTAGAAGGGTACAATCGAAGTTTTGTGGGAGATTAATCATGATTTTATATCCCTCTAGTTATGTTAACACAAAAAGAAGTAATTTATGTCTAGAGAGGACAATGTGAGAAAACATTAATGATCTTGACCAAAGGATAATAATTTCACATATACCCACATTACCAAAAAGTAGAGAGTGTTATCTGATTTAAAAAAAATATTTAAATAAATTAATGGGTTTTCTACTCCTGAAAATGACCAATTGATATATTATGCCTCAAAAAATTCAAGATCCATGATATAAACTACCCAACGCATGATTTGGAGTTTTCATCTATGATCCTTGCCTTATAAATATGGTTCCACTACTTCAATAATGAGAAGTGTGAAATATTTACCGATCACAAGATTATATGGTATATATTTATAGAGATAAGGCTCAACAAGCATCAAAGAAGATGGATAGAGATATTCAAGGACTATAATTGCTTTATTCAAAAAAATCCAAGAATGGTAAATAAGGTATATGATTTTATTAAATAAAAAGAACCTGCTACTCCATCCATGTTGTGGATTGAGAAAAACTGTATTCATGGATATACACATGATGGATCTTGAAATCATAGTAGTATGGAATTAATCCTAACTTTATTGAATTATTTCCCAACCATATATCTAATATAATACCAAGGAGGCCCAAATGGATGACCTTGATAAATAAAATATGGATAAATAAGTAATATAAGGGATGATACATGAGTTCCATATTGATGATAATGGTGTTTTTCAGTTTTGAACTACACTTTATGTGCCTTTGTCACATGAGATAAAGGAGCTACTAGATAATGCACATATATCACAATTATCTATACATCTTGGATTTACCAATTTATATCGTGATCATCAAGAGCACTTATGGTGGGAAAAAATTAAGAAGGATATTTTTTATTATATCTCATGGTGTTTGGTGTGTCATCATGTTAATTTATAATGATATAACACCAAAGGAATAATGAGATCATTTCCTATAAAAATTTTGAAATTTGGGAATGTCAGTATAGACATTGATTTTGGTCTCCCAAATACATCCAAAGGAAATAATTTGATATGGGATGTGGTCAATCTACTCCCTCATACTGGCCACATAATTTTTATTTAGTAAGATTTCTCATGTGACCAACAATGCAATATATATGTGAAGGAAGTGGTGAGGCAGCATGGGGTTTCACATTAGATCATCTAGAATTGTGATCCAAGGTTCACCTCTAAATTATTTAATAATTAAATAACATTATTTGGATATTGAATTGAATTTTAGTATGGAGTATCACCCTTAAAATGATGGACAATCTTAAAAGACTATTTAGACTCATGAGGATATTCCAAGAGTCCTCGCAATGTAATTCAAAGGTTGATGGGGTCAACATATTCTATTGGTTGAGTTCTTATGTGAAAATATAATCCACCCAAGTATTCAAATGGATCTATATGAAGATATATATTGGGTTATATATAAATCCAACTTGTTGGGTTGAAGTTGGAGAATGATACCTACTTATCCTTAACCTTATTGAAGAGATTACCCAAAAGGATCAATGTGTCCAACAAAAAATAATATATTTTCAAAGATAAAAAAGTTTTATATTGTGATCCATCAAATAGACTTAGAGTTTTAATTTGTAAAAAAAATCCATTGAATATCACTATGTAAGATAGTAATGTTTTTTGGAAATAAATGTAAGTCGTGATCTAGGTATATGGGCCCCTTTCAGATCATTGATCGCATAGGATCGATGGCCTATAAACATTAACATAAACCAAATATGGATCAATATCTTGAGATGATCTATATATAACTCTTAAAGAATTATATACATGACCCTCACATGTACGGAATCAATTGGTTTTATAATTGGAGAATAAAATCACTTTTGAGGAGTAGTTAGTGAAGGTCTTTTACCCTAGAGAACAAATTCTATCCAACAAGACAACTCATTTTGTCAAATTTTGTTGGAATAATAATGAGTATGAAGAGTATAATTGGCTACCATAGGAATCAAGGAAATATAAATAACCTCTTCTATTATAAACTGATATTTTAAATTATAATTTTGATGATGAAAATTCTAAAGGGGTGGAAAATGTATAAACCCAGAGGTTATAAATCATATTTTTATCTTGAAATAAATTTTTTTATACAATAAACTATAGTATTTTATACATAATAAACTAGAAATAAAAATTATTTCAATACTAAATATTGTTTTTATTTAAAATGAAACATATTATAACTAGACTAAAAGTATAAAATAGAAAATCTAAAATGGGAAAAAATTGCTTTACTTTAATATTCTAGAATCATCACCCCTACGTCCAACACTATTGAAATGAATAAAAATATTTGTAAACAAATAAAAATGATTGAAAATCAAAAGATATAACATCGGGATGAATTACAGTGATTATTGATATAAATGATGATGTTATATTTATATTAGGAAGTGTGAATATTAGAATAGTAATGTTACAATTGGAATAGTAACCTGACAGTTGGGATTAGTAACCTAACCATCTAGAATAGTAAAATAGTCATTGGTATAGTAATTTATCATCATAAAACTAAATTATGGTATAAATAAAATTATAATGATTATGTTAAGTAAGTATAAATATTATAACAATATATAAATAAATATCACGATTAAAAAATAAAATAAAATATAAGCCCATTTTTAATAAACTATATTTTAAAGTACGTCATAAAAATCATAATTTTTATATTAAAAATATATATACTCATATTATATATTTATATTTTAAAAATAAATATCATTTTTTAAATCATCATGTCAAAAGTTTCCAAGGGTGACTTCTTAATAAATTTCAGAATTAGATAAAGTTTGAGGTGAATAGTAAATTAATGTTTTTCTCAAAAACAAGTGTATATTAAAATAAATCATTCATGATGTAATAATGACCAATTCATTTCTATAACATGATTTTATTTAAATAAAAGTTTAATTTACTAAATTATTCATTAAAAATATAAACATAAATTTAAAACCTAAAAATCAATTTCCAAACCCAATAGTCTTAGGTGATCCCTTATAATAACATTTTTTCCAACTTTATCTTTAATAAACTAATGAATTAAAATTAAAAAGTTGTTTAAAGTTAGAAAAATAAATATATTATATTATATATTACTTATATCATCAAATATTCACTATTAAATGTTTTATCTTTGATAAATTATTTTATTTAATATTTTATTCTAAAAATTAACCTCTCCTCAAGTATAAATAAGCTATCTCCCTCCACTTTGAAAATAATTCCTCCATCACATTAAAAATAAAATTTTCGGCAAAATTCCCCCCTATATACTATTATAAAAATAGGGATGTTCTATAGTGATCCAACTACAAGAATCGATGTAATTTTAGTGTCATCCCGAAGAAGCTATATTGAGGATTAAGTACGTTTATATTAACTCTTTTATTTTGTTCATCTTCATTTTACTTTTTCAAATATCCTTTTAGATAAAACATATAATATTAATTATTCATTAATTTATCATTATATTAATTATGTAATCAACTATAAATATCATATTTATGATATATATCTTTCAGGCTTCCTTTTCCTACTCTCTTGATAATGTCTTGTAAAAGGTCGTCTAACCACCTACGGAGACATTGTCGTGTCAAAAATTATATCCATCATCATGGATGGATATTATGAATTTTATATATTATACAAAAATATAAGTACATGTATTATAATATTATAAAATTAAATATACTCTCAAGTATAATGACTTGTAACCACATTAGCGGTATTGAAAAAAATAGAAAATGTAATGAAAACAATATATAAAAACAATTAACATTTGACAAAGAATTTTATAAAATACAATCCAATAATTATAGTGGATAATTAGTGTAAAAATTTAACAAAATTCATTATATAAATATTTTTTAGTAATCCTATTTTTATTATTTAGGAGGTGGAAAGGGGAATAAATAAATGGGTAATTAATGCAAGAGGGTCCTCAAACACCACTACATTTCCTTGGGTTATCCCAATTTCAATTTAATTTAAGTATAGATATTCATATAATGATTATTAAATATCCACTCAAATTAATCCCTTCTAATTCATGGATATACATGTTACCACAATGATTTATAAGAAAAATTCAATGATTTTACAAAAGTGATTTTCCCTCCAAAACAAATCTTCTACTCCTATTGATTTGTTTCATACTAACTCATTAATAATGAATCAAATGACAAATATGTTTTCATTATTCAGTTTGGATCCTGATTTTATTCATGAAATCATGTGTTAATAAATCCTTTTGAATCCCATTTATTTATATGGCTTATTTTATGACTTTGATTGTTATACGTTATTTGTGGCATGCATGATTTTGTGAAAATTATGATGTGATGGGTAGTCCCAAAAATATATAGAATTATAATTCATTGGGTAATGTGATTTCTCTCATGAGATAATGTGTATTATGTGTAAACATGAAGATACATTTTTAAAAAATTATGATGTAATTATTATGATCATATGTTATGTGTTAATTTGATTTTTGCTTTCTTGAAAACTATTTGTGGTATTTGACCACTATGAAAAGATGTTTCATTGTAATGCATTTCCACATTCCATTAATTTATAATATTTTTTCCTCATGATTATAATGATGAACAAATTATTATTATATGATTATTATTATTATTCTCATCCATTATATAATGTTTTATATCCTCCTTTCATCTTTTTATTGATATTTTAGTTCACCACCTTCTTTGTACTATATCCTATGGTGAATACTTGTCCTAAAGAGAAAATTTTATTTTATAATCATAAATAATACATCTATAAATAATTTTTCATGATTTATTTTGTTATAGTGATGTATAATCCTAAATTTCCCAATAAACTAAACCTATTTATCCTTGAATTTATAACTGTTATGTTTTTTATCTTTAAAATTATTCAATATAAATATAATAAAAAGTAAGGTCTCTATACTAGTTCCTTTTATAATCCCTATAGATTCCCATGAAAAAATCATGGATAATAATATCCCATTTCCTCTAAGGTATGATTAATAGCTATAAAGTCCCCTTTGAATTATATCTCATGGACTTAACATGAAGGAATACTAAGAACCAAGATATATACAATTTAATATATCTCTTTATTTTTTTACCACAAGAAATTCTATTCAAAAAAAATTTAAATATTTTTAAATAACATTGAAATAGAGATTAAATAGCTATGATCTTCATCCAATATCTCCTTAATAAATTTTATTATTGGAAAGACACATACATGGTTCATTAATTTGATTATTATATCATGGTCAAGGTATAAATTAGTAGATATTCTTACATTTTTTTATAACCTCACATATTCCTTTTGTTATCTTTAATATTTTCATGAATATATTATTGAACATTCAATTTAGAAAGAAATGATCTTTCTCATTTAATTAAGATTTTAAGTTCAATCCTCTATTAATAAAAAAGTATTAGATATATTTCAGACATCATCATAGATAAACTATCATGGTACAAATGACATAGAGAATCAACCTCTTTATTCACTTACATGTGGTTGTAAAGCATCGAGTACTAATAATATATAACTAGTTAAAAAATATCCTTTGAAACTTATTCACATATTTCTATATTAATATATAAATTAATATTTTATTATATTTACTTATGTGAAACCTTTCACCAAAAATATAATTCCTTCATATCATCAATGAAAAAATTTAATATTTTAAGTTCCAAATCATGGGTCAGGTAATTTTATTAATAAACCATCAATGGTATCGAAATATATGATAATATCATGTTAATCTATATGATAACATAACTAAATACTTCTCTTGATTAATTATTATATATCAAAACCCTCTTCTTCAGTTTAGGGTAGTGTGATAATAGGATCACTAGCCATCCTTTTATATAGTTCCTTGAAATTTTTTTCACAATAATCTTGGATCTTGGCTCCCTTATATGTAAACATATCAAGTATCTCTGAATCCCTAATAAAATAATCACAAATTTCTATTACTATCGATCCACCCTAAGAAATATTAGGTGTTCATTCACTGTGGATGGTCTAAGACAATGTACAATAACACCTATCATTGAATAATATGATGATATCCCCTATTTTGAAATTATGTTAACCAAAAATGATAATTTATATATTCATTATTCACATTAAAAAAATAAAAAAAAAATTATCCTTAATCATTGTCTAAAAAAATCTTAAAATTTAATTTCTACTCTTCCTTTATATTAGTATATATAAGAATATCATTTATAATGACTACCCTAAAAAAATCAAAGTAATATCTAAGGAATATGTTCATTTGATCCTTAAATATTTTAAGGGTACTGGTAAGTCCAAGTGGAATCACTATAAATTCATAATGACTATAAATTGTAAAAAAATTATCTCATTGAGTTTTCCTATTTTTTAACCTCAAGTGATGATATCTGAATCAGAGACCAAAATTATAAAATAAAAAATATCCACAAATTTGATCCAAAAATAATAATCAATATGGGGTAAGGGTACAATTTTTATAATAATCTAGTTATGTTCCTGATAATTAATGAAAATATTCATCGATCAATTTTCCTATATAAAAAACAATAGGTGAACCCCATAGTGATGAACTTGGCCAAGTGAATCCTTTTTCCATAATTTTACTTGAGTTTGTTATTAAATTCAAATAACTCAATCAAGGACAATATTTATAGAGTCATTGAAATGTGTTTAGAATCGGGTATCAATTCTATGGAAATGTAAACTTCATGATTAGGGTTATGATAATAGAAAATTAACATGGGATCTATATAATTAAAACTAATCCATACCCAAAAAAACATAAATTTAACATGAGGAAGACTAAAATAAATTAGTATGAACATTATTATAGAAATTTATTAGAGAAGATATATATAATTGATATTTGATCATCAAAACATTATTAGTTATTAAAAATAATTAAATATCTTATCATTGAGGTGGTGAAGTGATACCATATCTAATTATTTAGATATAAATATGTGGGTTGAACAAAAATCAAATAAGATATCTATAGTTCTACAGTGCATGGTATGTGTACCATTCACATAATCATTCTCATGAACTACTTAAATAGTTTTGACCACATGATCTTTCCAATAATCTCTTGATTAAGAGGTTATATAAATCAATAATCATCATTAACCCATTGATTCATACATTAATTGGCATAATTCCAATACTTCATTTAGTTATAGTATTATAGAGTTGGTGGTTCATTAAATTGATCTCTCTACATATTTATTTCATTGGATTATTTATTTTTATATCATCATCATTCAATTTCTCTATAAATATAATTTCCATTAATTAATGATTTCCTAACCCCTGGGAGAATATTTCCCTCATACTATTATCTTCACTTATGACATAAAGAAAAATTAAATTTCATTCCTAAATTTTTTTTATAATTATAATTTCATTTAAACTCCATCATTCTCTTTTTCTCATAATATTCAGAATAATGGGAATATCTAGTATTTGTTTTTACCTTGAGAGAGCATCAAATTATTATTTTATAGATAATTAATTCCATTTTTAAAATTTCATTTTCAATAATTAGTTCTAATCTAATAATGAATTGTTAAATTTTTATTTCTGGTTTGATGATAAAACTAGAATAATACCTTGAATGTATTCTAAAATTTGACTCATAGGTGCATATAGATTTATTATCCATCAACTTAATATTAAGGAATTACGTTTATATTTTCATGTGAAGAGTTTATGGAATTTAATTACTGAAAAATACTTTCTTAAACTCATCCTATAACATGAAACTAATCTCATCCACATAACATGTATTTTTTAAATATTCCACCATTGATAATTTGAAGACCCAAAATTAATAAATCCACAAAATTGAATCATTATTAAGTAAGTAACATTCTTAAATTTTGAAGAAACATCCATGTTTATAGTATTGGATAATTATATCATAAATATTACAAAACAATCCTATATAATATAAGTTTAAAAATTACTCTTAGTATCCTTCTTTCCCAAAAAAACTTCTATAACATAACAAGTTTTCCATCCATGTCACATATTTAAAATTTTCATACCTACCTCATCCTGGTCCCTAATCAACCTTAATACCCAATGAAATACATTTTAAAATGTTGAATGACCACAAAAATCTTAGTAAGGGATATATAAAAATGATTAAGAAAAACATTAGTCCATTTTAAATCCATGATATCATAAAATAGTTTCCTTTATAAGAAAAATGGAGCTTAAATAATAATTCTATAACATGTGATATCAATTATACTATGAAAATTCACTCATGAACAACATTCTAGTACAAAATTATTGAAAACAATATAATTATCACAGTTTCTTTGAAAACATGAATTCTTTTAAAAAATGTTTTCTAAAAAATATAACTTTTTTACACAAAAAAATATATTAATCATTAATTTTAAATGAATGATCATTAACATGCCATTTTAAATCAAATTATTTCCATGAAAATTTAATTACTAATGATAGAAAATTTAAGTATGTAAAATGGGACATAATTTTCCCTATTAATCATAAAAATTGAATAACATATATGTTAAAATTCCATAATAATTATTTGGAGAACATAATAATTACCCAATACATTGGTGGGATTTAATATACCCACCCATCCTTGTACTACAATGTAACTACCCATCTGTGGATTATAACAGAACCATATGTTGTTTGTTTTAAACAAAACTGCATGTACATGGTTTATATTAATACCACATGTTAATCATTTATAACAGAACCAAGCGATATAATAAATAATTCCCAATAACAAAAAAATACTCATAAAACCTAGCACCTTGATTTTTCACCATTACAATCATACAAATATTATATGCACCACTAAGAAAACATTTCCAGATATTAAATTATCCAATTCATTTAAAATGAATTTCAAAATGCCTAGAATAATGGGGATGGTGGTTTTTTTAAGAATAAAAAATGAAATCATTGAAAGGAATAAAAACATTAAATTATTTTAATGGAAGAAATAAAAACTATTGATAGTGGATATGTTAAAATAAAACATTCCTTTTTTATTTTGAGAATAACCTCACAACATTACATAAAAAAATTCCTTCTAAAATCCTTAATAAGAATGATACATAAAATGTACTTTATAATTCATTAATGACCATATAAATAAAGATATTTTTTTAGGAATTTTTACATGGAAGGGAATAATTTAAAAAATAAATATTTCTTACATTTACTGTGGGGTTTATAATTAAAAGTGTCCCTTATGAAAATACATCAAATGATTATATTTTTTAAACCATATAAATAAAGTAAAATATAATAAAAATAACCTTATTCAATCATTAAAATAAAAATAATATTTTTTGGGTAATATTATAAGAACATTTAAATAGAAAAAATGAGTTGTAAAGGAATCATTATAAATGTTCTTTTAAATAATCTCCCTTACTATAAGAATTATTCATTATATAAGTTCTATATATTCCTGAAAAATAATCATATGTTAATTATTTGATTTATTAAGAATATTTATCAATGTTTTTACTCTTTTTACCATGATATAACAAATTACTTAATCAATTAACTTCACATCAGAGGTTTGGATGGTGTCTGGATCATATGTCCAAAATGACACCGGTATGTTGACTATGGTCAAAGCGGACATTATTACATCATATAAATAATAATAATAATGAACTAATTATCATATTTTTATATTAATTATACATTTGAAATCAAATGTGAAAGATGGTTATTAAAAATGAACTATGTTACAATCATGGTGACAATATAACATACAAACACGTACGTAACAATTCCATTTTTCAATGATTATGATGTAATATAGGTAATTGTTATTTTATATTTTCATATTAATCATTAATATCAAATTATATAATTAAATAAATATATATATATATATATATCATTCATATAATATGGTTATTAAAAAATTACTCCACTTCATGGAGGTTGTAGTACACACATACGCACGGACGAAGCTACATTCTTTTAATGAAAGTAATGTTAAGAAATTAGATTATATATTTTATTTCCATAATGATTAATCATTCATTAATATCATATATAAACATTATTCCCATCATCCAGTAGTCTAAGGTAGTGATTGATAATGAATTTCATCAGTTCATCAAGTTGTAGTTTGTCGTACACACGATCAATGGTTTTATTTACCACCTTATGTAAAAGTAGATGAATTTATGTTATTACATTAAAATATCTAAATCACATTATAATTGAGATATTTAATTTATTATATTTTCATGGTTGAATAATATTTTAAGGATGTGTAATAAGAAATAGAATGAAAATATTTTGTTAAAAAAATACCACTTCTTCTGACAATCTACAATATTTTACACCTAAACCACTATAAAGTTAGTGTTATACATAAAACATAAAATCAAGAATAATTTCATGGTCACTAACATGGTGCTTGAGATATGATTATATAAACTAAATTGATCTTTATTTTTGAATAAAGGATGATAGGAGGTTCATTTTATAAGTGATAGAAGGGGAACTATTGGGATTACTTAATGTGTTAAATTATTATAAATTAATATTCTGGGATAAATGGATCCCAAATGAAAAAATTTAAATATAGGATGAGTATGGGGTCAAATATAGTAATTATATAAAATTTTCACATGTATTCACTATGTTTTTACACTTAAATTTTTATTTTAACCTCGTCCCCCAGGTAACCGTTTTTACAATTACATTGATGACAGAGTTTTATAATCTTGGTGAGTTTAGATAGTTATTATAACACGGAATTTTCCACATAAATGGAAAATTTTTTATATTTTAAGCATATCCCAATCACTTTTCCAGTGATAGGTATTTTATGAATTTTAATTCATTTAATAAAATATAATTTATTATATAATATCATTAATTTCATTTATGGAACAATTAATTTAATTTGACATTAAAAATAACAATAAAAAAGAGGAATAATAATATAATCCCTAAACACATACCTATCATCTTTTATTTGTCAAAATAACTCCCATGATATAATAATTCACTCAAATTATATTATTGATTACATATTTATAACAATTTATTTTATTTAACTATCAATTGAAAAAATATGTTGTCGATGTTTCCTAATCATTTAAGGTAATTATTTAAAAACAAAAAAGTAGAAATAAATTTATAAGATAAAAAATAATTTTTATTAAAATTAAAAGTTTCTAAATGAGTATAATTTTTTTATTCTTATCACAAAATATTATAGATATTAAACAAAATAATTTTTTTTAAAATTATCATTTAATTAAATATTATCAATATCAAAATCAAATAAATATGGAATAAAGTTTGTATATGTTTGGATGTTGGATTAATATGGATAAAAAACCTCATCCATTAGGATAAATTCATGTTTTAGGGTCATTGATCAGTTCTTATCATATTATTTTTAACGTTAATTACTCGTTTTACCCTTACCATGGTCAAAATTATTTACTATGGTTATTATTCATAATGAAAAAATATAAAATCATCCTATTTAGAATATATGGACCTCTATTCTATAAATTTGGAATACTTTTTAAAATATTCAATTCATTGAAGTGGTTAAAATTAACTTAATATTAAAATTCAAAACATAGTTAGAAACAATTTTTTCATAAAAATAAATTTTTAAGTAAAAAATTTATTTATAATAAATTCAACCATAATAATGATTTAAATGTAATTAAATTAATTATAAATAATATAGGAGAACAAATATTACTTTGAAAGTATTATAAAAATAATGGTTCTCCATAAATTCTTGAATAAAAATAAAGTTTTCATAAAAATCATTATTTTTTAGTATTCATAGGGAAATAAATATTTTTATAAAAATATAAAAATTTGACTACAAGATAATGATGATATTATATATTAAAAAAATATTTATTTATTAAAATGAAATTTCTAAAATTTCAATAAATTAACAATAATATTCACTGGGCGATTCAAATCCATGGCCAAGGTGTATAATGTGGGGTGCACTCTAGGCTTGGTTGGGACACTCAATAGGAGTTGAGCGTAAAATATACACACGTTATATTGTTGGGGTGGTAGAGGAGTGGTTATCACACTCTGTATGTCTTCATAGATCCAAGGACCAATCCTAGTGGTTGAATATTTTCGAGGTACTATAGAAGTACTGTAGCAGGTAGAACTATTCATCCTTTTGGGCCTTCGAGCCCCCAGTTTGGGCCTATGGTTTATAAGGGTCTTAAAGTCCTCAAATGGGGTGGTGATTCATGCACAATGGGTATGATGTAATATAAGAATAATGAATGAAGGGTCTTCATGGTATCCAATGGTGGGCCTAAGTTCTTTTAATGGGCATCATTCCCAATGGGCCTTCGATCTATAAATCATCAAGGTAATAAAGTGGATAGTTGTTTTAGTTAAACCTCAGGGGTTATGACCTCCATTTCTGGACCTTTTGTGTGTGTTTTGTGTGTTTTAAACTGTAATTGTAACCCCAAGCACCTTATATAATATATAATGGTCATATTTATGTAATAATAATTTGTAGCTCATTTATGCATAGTGTTTTTTATCGTGTTTGCTATAAAAATGTCATTCTTTTGAAATATAGGAATATTACATTCCCCTTTAATAAATTTCAACCTAAATATTTTAAAATTAAAAAAATACCTTTATTAATTCCCAATTAATGAAAGGGTTAATAAAACATAATCCTGAAAATAGAGAAAAGGAAAGTACGAACATCATCTAAAATAAAACATACTAAGTTTAAAAATATAAGAACAATTATTGGAAGTGAAAATATGGACATGAATTGTATATTAATTTCCAAAAATATTATGGAGAGGGAATGGAATAATTGATTATAAGAAAGTGAATGATACTGAAAATGTTAATGATCACAAAACCATGAACCAATAATGTTTACAAAAATACCACTGATTAATCCGAAATGATGGTAATAGGATAAAATTTCTATTTTTAATACCATTTTCCAATATTTGAGGTATTAATTTATAATCTATAACAATAACATAAGAAAATCTATTTACTCGATAAGTATAAATTCATCTATTAATATATTTCCACTATTATATGATGTTTTCCCCAAACTATGTGTATTGAAGAACAATTTTAATTCCTCAAGAACATTAATAATCTTATAGTTGATCATAATATTCTATAATAGGGTAAAAACCTACTCCTCCTATCATTAGACATTAACTGACTCTAAGATCGTTATCACAAGGCATGATAATCCACAAAATAAATAAAAAATTAGTAATCTCTAAAGCCTCGACAATTACATCCAAATTTCATCACAAATAATTTGATAAATAAATAACAATATAATTATATACGTCATTATTAACTATTATTGAATCAAAAATTATATAATTATCATATCATATATGGTTCTAAGTTAAATTTTGCATTTATCTCAAAATAAAATTAATCAATAAATCAATTTTTAATCATAAGGTTTTCTATATTATAAATCATATATCTCAAAAAATAAACTTAATATTTCTCTATAGAATCAGTTATGATAAAAAACTAATTTCATACTAACCAGTACATCACATTTTCCAATCATAGTAACTTCACCTCTTTTGTCTATCAGTTGTGGGATCAAGACCAATGGTCTATCAAGATGTGATTAGTTTTCATTTTACTCAGCTATGATAATATAATTACTATAGGGTTACCAAAATAATGATGAACATCTTCAAAATATCTGTTAAAACATCAAAATTATATAACATTTTAACTTTAATGGTTATCTCCTATTTTTCAAGTTACATCACAAACAATTTAATAGCATTATACTAAAACAATCCTTTGTCTTCAACGTATGGGTTGAATGAACTTGAACACAATAAAACATCTCAAAAAATATCATAAGTCACACTAAAATCATATCATCTAAATCCTAAAAAGTAGTTTTTATAACCTTTAACTCTTGCTCGTCACTAAACATAAAAATTGATGATGGTATATTTAACTATTAAAATAACCTCTCATGAAATGATTATAATCTACAATGTTTTCTATTACATTCCTATGATACCAACTATAAGTTCCTAACATTAAAAGGTACTCGAATTTAATTATTAAAAAATAATTATATTTAAATCATTTCAATTAACATTTCAATTTTAGAGTTTTAGTGAAATTGGTTATAACTCTTAAAACAAAAACGCATACAACATATGTTGGAAACATCAACTCAATATATTTTTTTTTTGAAAAAAAATCTGAAATAACAAATTTAATTTCAATGACCCATCATCAATAATTTCATCTTGATCTCATGTTTTTCCCTACTCATTCTAAAGACTCAATGAAAAATATTTTGAAACATGAGATAATCCCAAAAAAATCCATAAGGGACATACAAAAATAATGAAGAAATCCACTAGTCAATTTTAAAACCATGATATCACAAAATATTTTTTTTGTAATAAAATTTTAGGTTAATTAATTATTAAATTACTAATTATTTTAGTTTTTCTTTAAAAATTATTTCATAAAACACATTAAAAGAAAACATAAAGGAAATATAAAAATTGTGATGGTTTAATAAAAATCAGGATCACCCCTAAAAAATTTCTTAAAAAATATTTTTATTCATAAAGGGAATAATATATCCTTTAATAATGATATCATTAACATACCTTTCTAAATCACATGATTTTCATTAAACTTTATTAAAAAGAATAGGAATGTCATTCAGGTAACCTAGGACATCCTCTTTCATATCACTCTTACAAATGGAAAAACCAATACAGATATATTCAATAATAATTCTCTAGAAACCATAATTATCTCAAAATGTATTAGAGTTCTATAATAAATCCACCCATACATGACTTATAACATAGCCACCCATGCTTTGTTTATAATGGAACAACCTGTCCTTCATTTATAACAGAACCAACCTTCATTTTCTTATGTTTGAAACAAAATTCATTGGTTCTTAACTGAACCAACCATTATCCAAAACAGTTCCCATGAACCATTAAATAATCATAAAACAAGAAATCTTACATTTTTCACCATTATAGTTATATAAATATTTTTCACAGCGATGAGAAAAAAATTCTAGATATTGAAATATCAATTTCATTTAAAAAACTTTTTAAAAATACCTAGAACAGTGAGAAATAAGTTTTTCCTTTAACAAAAAACATGATATATTATAAGTTAATAAAAAAATTAAATAAAGGTTTCAATGGTGGAAAAAACTATTGACAATGTATACATTAAGAAAATAATATTCCTTTTTTCCTTTGTAAGGAATGTCAATATATTTCATAATAAAATTCCTTTTGGAATCCATTTAAGAGATACAAAATTTCCTAATTAATTAAATAATTGAAAAATTAATATATATATATATATATATTATTTTTAAGAATATCAATATGGAAGAGAAATATTTAGACAAAAATCAATAAAACAATCAAAATGGGGCTTTGAAAGTACAGTGTTCATAGGGTAAACCTTCAAAAGTTTCCCTTTTGAAATTTTTTAGTGAAATTCAAATATAGTAAAAAAAATTCCTTTATATACCGTTAAATCATAAATAAATATTTTATTGAAACATATAGAATTACATGGAAAAGGAAAAAAATGTGTTTGGAGGGAAGCATTAAAAGAGGATTTTTAAAAGAATGTATCTTACCTCAAACCTAAATCATCACGTACATTATTTATTTTCCAGAATAATAATATATATTTAACTATTTATTTGATTAGGTACCATTTTAATGTTCTTAATTCCCATTAGCATGTTATAATCTATTAATGTCACATCAGACGTTTTAAAGATATTCAGATCATATACTCACAATGAATTTGGTAGGTTAAATATGGTAAAAAGGTCATTATTACATCATATCAAGAATAAAAATCATGAAGTAATTATAATTTTTATTTATTATTTATACTTTTAATCCCAGCATTGAAATATGGGTAATAAAAAGAAAACTATGTTACAATCATGGATATGGTAGTCTGTATGTACACATTAATAACAAATTCATTTTTTAAAGATCATGATGGAAATAAGATAAGTGTTATTTATTCATTACATAATAATAATTTATATAAAATTATATATTTAATTGAAATTATAGATTTCAATCATAATATGTGGTTATGAAAAATGAATCACACCACTTTTTGGAGGTAGTAGTCTATCTGTGTGCATGAATAATGTTACCATATTTCAATGAATGGAAAGGTAAGAACGTATAAGTCATATTATCAATATATAATGATAAATAGTTCATTATTATCATATATATATATACATTAAATTCCTCATTATAACTATACATGATATGCATTGATATAGAAGGCATTACATTGGTTTGTGAGGCAGTATTCCACCGGACACAAGATCGATGGATTGACTTCCCACTTGATGGAATATGGAGATAGATATACGTTATTCCATTAAAATAATAACAACTCAATATAAGGTATTTATAGATGTTTTTATATCAATAATGTTCAAGAATATATTGAAGGTTATAGAATAATAAATAAAACTAACACCTTTAACTAAAATATATAACTATTTGTCAAACAAAATATTATGACTTACAACTAAAGACCTTTAATGTATATATTATTCCTAACCCAAAATCTATATAAATAGGGTAGGGTTTAAATGATGATATTTTGGTATGTATTGACTAATAAAAAAGGATTTTTATGTGTTGATGAAGGATGATAGGTTGTTCCCATATAAAATATATGGTATGGGAACACATGGGATTACATAAATTATAAATTTAATATACATTTTTTTCATAGAAAATTTATTCCAAATTTTTATATTCCAAACATTGGATGACTATAGTTTAAAAAAACTTCTACTAATAAAAATTTAAAAAATATTATACTAATTTTTTTACTCTTATTTGTTTTAACCTGAGTTTCATTTTTTGACTATTACTACAATAACAATGTTCTTTAATCTTTAGGGGTTAGGAAAGTTACTATAAACATATAATTGGATATTAAAAGGAAAATGGATTATACTTAAATCCATAACCAGATATACTATTTTATTATAGGTATTTATAGAATTTTAAATAATTTAATAATATATTATTTATTATAAAATGTCATTAATGTCATTTTTTGAACGATTTATATAATTTGAATTTGAAAATAACATGATAGAAAGTGTCTTTGAATATAATACTCTTTCTTAGCCTAGAAATGTTATCTTTATCTATAAAATAAATCTAATATAATAATTAATTTAAATTATATTTCATTTAATATTTTTTGAATCATTTATATAATTTATTTTTTAATTCAATAAATTTTGTATCGGTATGGAATAATAATTTCTGAAAATTATTTAATCTATAAAAATAAAAATTAAATCAAAATGTTAAATATATATTTTATTTAAAATAAAATTTAGAAATAAAGATTTTCTATTTTTATCACTGTCACAAAATATTGTAGAAATTAAAAGTGATAAAGTGATATTATTAACGTTTTCTTTTCTTTAAATATTATATAGTAAAAAATCAATTCAATGTGACATCATGTTTCCATATTTATAATAATTAAAGAAAACTATTTTAATTACACTCATACACTAGGAGATATAATTGCATTGGGATAATTTTTAGTCCTTATCATATTATTGTTAATGTTGATTACCAGATTTACCCTTACCGTGGTGATAATTACTTTCTACGATTAATATTCATAATAACCAAAAATAAAAGGACCGATTTAACAAATTTTGACATAATTATTTCAAATGTGGAATCAATTATTGTTGATTCAATTCATATAAGTTATGTAAATCAATTTAACATTAAAATGAAAAATGAAACGAATATCTATTTTCACAAAAATATGTATTTTAAGTGTGAAAATGTATTTATTCAAAATGTAACCATAAACCTTATTTACATAAACTTAGTTGGATTATTCATAACACACAGGTGATAATTATAATTCAAAACCATTTTAGAAATAATTGAACATTAAAAATACTATAATAAAAATTAGAGTTGTCAATAAAAATGAATATTTTTCACTATTCATAGGAAAATTAATATTTTTAGAGAAATCAAATAATATCACCATAAGATAATTTATATATACTTATTTAAATATTTATATCATTTTTATCAAATATTATTTCAAATATTTCATTAAATTAATTTTAATATACACTCATAATAAGAAAATAAAACCAATTTTGAATAATAAAATGACTTCTCTAAATAATTTGTGCTTATTTCATAGGTATTAATCAATTAATATATATTTATTATGAAATTATTAAATATTTTAAAATATATTTAATAGTATTGACACCCTCCAAATCAATGGACAGTTTAAAATGGGAATATTTAAATAATAAAAAATTTCAGCTTGATCAAGCTCATTGTTGTGTATCATATATTCTATCAAATGTTATATTTCGTTAAAAATTCTGATATAATAAATTCCACCAATTATAAATATTTTCCTCAAAATGTTTCATTTAAAAATATATATTTTTTGAAATCCCACATCCTAAAAAGGATTAACAAAAACAACCTCTTGAATAGAGGGAAAATTGAATTATGAAGGTCACCATAAATTACACATAGTAGGTTCCCAAATATGATAAAATTAGGGGGAAGTGAAAATATGGGAATGTAGAGTGATATATAACATTGATAGGAATAAATTTAATGATCATGAGAATGTTTAATACAATAAAACCACAAACCAGATTTATCTATAAAATACCATAGATTCATCCTAAATGAATGTAATAGGACAAAATTTTTATTTTCAATATTAATTTCCTATTTTTTATGGATTCATTCACCATATATATTAATAACATGAAAATATGTACATAATTTACCAGTAAAATTTTATCATTTAAGAGATATTCTCCCAAAAATCATATTTCTCTCTTGATGATAAGTATTTGAGATGAATGTTTCAGGAATGGATCACTAAAACCAACTTCTAACAGACCACATTAAACCATAAAATGATAACAATATATTCCTATAGTCCTTAGACATTAAGAAAAATAAAAATTATCATAATAAGTTATGATAATTCATAAAATAATAAACATTAATTAATTAATAAAACCTCTATAATAACACCCAATATACATAATAGATCATTTGATAAATAACTAACCTTAAATTCATTAAATAAAACCAAACTATGATTGACACCCAAATATTAGAATTATTTGATCACATGTTTTTCAAATATAACATTAACATTTATATACAAATAATATTAATAACATAATAACCAAATCACTTTTCAATACCATGGTTATCTATACGATAAAACATATATTCCCAACAACAACATAATATTTATTTTTAAAATAATTTGCATAAAAAATGTATTAACTAAGAAAACACATATGTAGGTGGTAGTAATTTTATTATTGTCTCCCTTAAACTATGTGATCAATACCCATGGCCTTTTTAGATGAGACAAGTTTTCAACTTAATAAACTTTATTAATATAATTTTTAAATAACTCCCAATAATATGATGATCCTACTAAAAAATAACCTTAATAACTTTAACAGTAAGGAATGTTTTACCCTAAAATTTTATCTCATTCATTTTTACATGCATCCCTATAATTTAATAGTATTATTATAATATAATTCATCACATTAATTATAAGGGTTTCATATACCTCATCCAAATAAAATGCCTCCCAAAATTTCAATATTCACCCTAAAATCATATCTCAAAAAACCACAAAGGGGTGAATATACCATTGATCTTTGGAATATTTTTAAATGTATAAACCCATTATGGTATCCATAAATATTAAGTTAATATCACAGGAAAACATCATATTCTCAGATGTTTTCTACAAAACTAGTGTGATACCAACTTTAATAACCAAATCATAAATAATATGTTACTTTAATCATTATACATGAATTCAAAATCTTGAATTTAAAGGATATAATAAGGATTATAGTTTTATATAATTAGGTTATAACTGTTAAAAATAAAACCATACAATGTGTTTTTAATACATCTTCTTAATATCTATTTTTTCTACAAAATAGAACATTTAAGATATAACAGGTTGTCTTTCCTTGACACAGATTAAAAAAGTTCATCTTCATGTCATACTTTTACCTTCACATTCTTAAAACCCTATGAAAAACATTTTAAAAAATTTTATGATAAAAAAATTCTCATTTTTAGATTTAGAAAAAGAGGGAGGAAATTCATTAGTACAATTTAAAACCATGAGAACATAAAAGTGTTTTCATTTATAATAAAACATGATCTCAAATCATTATTAAATTATGAATTATATTAGATTTACTACGTAAATTATTTAATAAAACACTATTTATGAAATCATAAAGACAAATTCATAATCATGAGGATTTATTTGAATTCATGGGCACCCAAAAAAATATATCCTTAAAAAAGCATATCATTTTCTCTAAAGAGTTTTTTATCTTGCATTAAAAAAATCATTATATTTCCTTTTTTAATCAATTTACTTCAATGATGAATCATTAAGAAGAATATAAAATTTATTTAGTTAAATTTGGACATCATTTTCCATATCACACATAAAAAAAATACCCATTATAAAAAACATAAATCATAATTCTCTAGAAAACATAATCATTACCCAATGCATTTGAGGGATATAATGGACCCATTCATCCATGGTTTATAATTTAACCACTATTCCTTGGTTTATAATGTAACCACCCAAACATGGTTTATTATAGAACCACCCATTATCATATTTAATTATCATGACCCATAAAATGACCATAAAACATGAAATCTATTATTTTCCCCGATTATATTAAAAAAAGATTATCCAAACACATAAGAAAAAAATTTCCTGATATTGAAAAAAAATTAAAACCCTTTTTGAAAATGCCCAGATCAATGTGAAGTATATTTTTTCTTTTAGTAAAATATGAAATTTGGTATAGGAAGGAAAACATCAAAAAATGGTTTTAGCGGTGGGAAAAACTGTTGATGTTAAATATGTTAAATTAGAACATTCTTATTTTATTATACCCCAAATGGAAAAACAATCTATAATGGCCTGGACCTCTACGGTCCATTCCTTCATGAAAATCTGGTGTCTGACCTGTTTTGGGAGGTCAATGTGACTTATCCCCAATACTTTTCCAAATTTCTAGTTCTGTGAATAGTGCAACGGTAGCCTTAGGTAAACAGTGAAATGGTAGCCTTAGGTGAACAGTGTCATTAGTAGCCTTAGGTGAACAAAGGAATGGTAACCTTATTTGAACAGTGTCATCGGTAGCCTTATGTGAACAGTACAATGGTAACCTTATGTGAATAGTGTCATCAGTCGCCTAATGTGAGGTTCTAATAGTAACCTCTTTCCTTTGCCAAATTTTGAGTTTATGAATAGTGTTTCTAGAATGGTGAGGTTCATGAACAGTGTTTCCAGAATGGTGAGGTTGCAATGGTGAGGTTTCAACGGTGAGGTTCATGAACAGTGTTTTTCCTTTTCCAAATTTAGAGTTCTTGAACAGTGTTTCCAGCTTCCTACAGTTTCACCCCTTTGACATTTCCTTTTATGTAAAATGAATTTAAAGTCTCGTTTTAAGGAATTTAAGTCCAATTAAAATTCCATAAATCCTATATTAATTTTCCTAAGTCTCAGTATGCTTTTACTTGGTTAAACCATGTGGTTCAATGTAATCTTATTTTAATGGAAAATCCAGTATATCTTAAACCACTTCTCCATTAAATATTCTAAAGGGATGATATATCTTTCTCCCTAGTTCTTCCTCCTTGTTCTTGTGTGTGAGATGCTCTAACCTTCCATTCCTTCCTGTAGGAGTTATGCGATCAAACTGTCCTCCTTGGATTGGTTCCACTCTGTTTTGATGCAACCTAGTAGTATCAATAAATCTTCGATATAAGGTATGATCTATCGTCATTATTTTGGGTTCATCTCATTCTATTTCTCCTTTCCCTTTTATAGAATTCTATCTCCATGTTCCTAATGGACTTTTCGTGGGTGTTGATAGGTGTGATGGTGTTTCTGCATCCTCAGGTGGATACAGTTTTCATGGGGGGAGGAGATCGTAACCCATTGTGTGGACTCGTTCTCATATAAAGAATGTCAAGAACCATTTGAGGTAGGGGATCCGTTGCTTCTCTTTTATTTTATGTGAAACAATATAGTTAGCATGTTTTATCCCACTAGATCACAATAGAATTTATATAATAAATATTTGAACTGGATAAATAAATTGATATCGATCGTATGTTATTGCCTCTTGTTTTTCTAGATAGTGTGATATCTATGCTTTCTTTTTTTAGATTTTTGTTCTTGATGGAACTTAGAAAAGAACATAAATCTGAAATTAATTGATAATTGTTTGGATAAATATAAAGAGGCATGTAAATGAATCTGGTTCTTATTGTTGTAATTTTGATGTTAATAAAATTGGTGCAGTAAGCATGTTTAATTATTTGTGATAGATTACTATTTAGGTTTCTCGAAGTTGGAACCTACAAATAATAAATCGGTTAATCCATGATGGATTAAAGAACTACTTTTTGATAAAATATAATTCTTTGTAGGGTTTTGAGTTACCCTCTTGCTTGTTTAAGGGCCAAGAGCCCAATTTATATGATGTTTGTTTTCCTACTGCTTGTGTTGTGATGTGAGCCTGGATGGTTATTTTGATTTGTGGGGGTAGGGAGGCCTACTGGTTGTGGAAGCAGTTGATGCCTAGAGTGGCAATATGCATTGGTTTATTCATGTGGGTGTTGGGGAGGACACCAGGGATGATGAAACGGATTGGATGTGAATGTTTGGATGCTTGTTGATTCTTATTGGGTTTTTATCTTCTTTACATTTCCCACTGCTCAAGGCAGATGTTTTTTCTTACTCTCCTTCCAAAAGGGGAGAAGAAGCATGGGGTATGCCACATGCTTTCCATGTTTATCTTCTTGATGGAGGATGGGTCTATGCTCTTGTTATAGCGACAAAGACTTGATGGGTAGTTCATCTACTCACCATGTTGAAGCCCTTGTGTTTAGTAGCTTAGAATGTTTTTCTAGAATTCCTAAGAATATGGGAAAGTAATGTTGTAAATAAATGATTGAATAAATGATGTTAACCCATGGGGTTGGAGCTTACTGGGGCACAATTCTGAGGATGAAATTTAAAGAAACAGTGAACTTTGGGTGTGATGATAATGAAATATAATGTGGAAATTATTAATAGTTAATTAATGTTTAAATAATTAATTAATATAAATGGAAACTGATAAAAAGGGAATGAAGTAATGTAATAAAGCTCTTTAAATGGTTGTGTGCTTATAGGATACCTAGTCTTCGAAGTGGCAGCTAGGAGTCTGAGAGAAATTAGCTGCAGTTGAGTCTAAGGACAAGTTATTCCCATAGTGTGGTTGTGAGCTATAGTATATTCTACACTTTCTGTGTTTTTATAGGCTACTCCACCCCTTCAATTAGGGAAACTGACACCCCGGGGATTCTGATCCTTGGGGGTGTTTTCCCCAACATTTTGATGGGAGGATGGATGGCTTCCTACCCCCCCTTTGGCCCCACTCTCTTCTCTTGGTAGTTACTTGTGTTGGTAGGCATAGTGGTTAGTTTTCCTTATTTTTGTGTGTAGAGGGTTTTAATGGATTGTGGTTATTCACACACATATATTATAGATATAGTTTCCTATGGACTACTATAGGTGTAATGTGTATAAGGTGTGATGGTTAGAGGATCCTTACTCGGTGTATGGGCTATAATGGCTTGAGTTTTAATACTCGATGTATGACACACGTTATGTGAGCTGTGGTGGCTCCCAGAAACTACCAGGTTACTTTTCATACATGGACGTGGTGGTTTTTCTACTCGAGGTTCATGTTGTGGTGCTTTGACCAGGTGTCTGTTGGAAATCCTTTTTGGAGAGAAATGTATAGGACGTGTGACGTTGGTGAAAATCATAAAACTAGTGTGGAAGTATTAGCGGGTTACCCTTGATATTCTTTTTATATTATATACTCCTGTATGCGATACTTTGTGAGAGTATCCATGGTGAGGCTGGGAACTTAGTATACCTATTTAGGTGAAAAGTTAGTTTCACCTGTTGTTCATTGTGCTTTAGTATGCTTTCCTTACTTTTGCACAAGAGGATCTGGGAAGGATCCTACTAAGTATATTGTTATACTCACCCTATGTATATATAAACAGTTTTTCAGGTCACTTTGAGAAGGTTGGAGATCAGGATGGTTTCTACTAGCTTGGGGTTGCAGGATCTGTTTGGGATTTATGGTTACAGTTTTTTTAAGTTTCTTTTGGGTACTTGCAGTTTTCCCCTTTCATTTGTAGTAGTTTTGCAGGACATTACATATGTGTACTTGGGATTTCATTTATATTTTTGTCTGAGTTGGAGTTGGTTGGTTTCTATCTTATCTCTCTCTTTCGCATGTGTTATCTTAGAGTGTAATGCCTCCCATTTGTGTGCTTACTATACCCTCGGTGCTAGTTGCCAACCCGAGGCCTTCTAGAGGTGGTACTTGGGGGTCATTATCTCCCTTCTCACTTTGTCAGCCCAGGAGGGGTACACCTTGTTGGGAGGGGGTCATGAGAGAGTGGTATTAAAGGAAGGTTGAGGGATAGGATGGAGTTTATATTTAGGCACAGGTGAGGTTTCATGGTTTGGTATGGCAATGGTGTCAGTCAAGTTTAACAAGTGATGTAAACACTGGAGACCGGCTGAGACATGGGCATTTAGGGCCCCCTATGATCTGATGTACGGACTTTTTAAGTTTAAAATTGCTACTAAATTAGGTGATACTAGTTGTAGGGTAGAGACCTATGAAATGATCATGCATCATTCTTCTTTGTTCCTGTTTTTGAATGGGTATACCTTGGAATAGTGTATCCTAAAATGGATAAAAGAAAACAATTAATTAATTAATGTTGAGTCTTCCTTATTCCAGGTTTAGGAGTTCTAACTATTTGTTATTTTACAGGTATGCCTCTAGGTCTATGTCCTTGTTAGGATCGCATAGAATATGTCTAGCAGGTTGTTCCAGTAGATCGTCGTTGGGTAGAGGTTGACGATGAAGACACTTGGAGGAGGACACTCCGAGATTTTCAACACCAGATTCCTCCGAAGTACGAGGTCTTTGTTTCATATGCGTTCACGAATGACTAGTTAGAGGAGGTCAAGATAGGCTTCAGTTCGATCCATTATCATAAAGAGCACTGGGTGTCCTTGGTTGTGACGATGTTGTGTGGAGTAGTATGGCAGTGGTGGTTCTTATTCCTCAAGGATCGCGAGGAGTCAGCGATCTCACGGTAGGATTTATGAGACATGTTTAGAGTCAAGATTCTTTCTTCGGCTGCAAAGGTGTCCAGTCTCCAGGAGCTTCTTAACCTTCGACAGGGGAGCTCCAATGTATGATATTTTGGAATCCGTTTTTAGAACCTTTTATGATATGCTTCGGACTTGTTTCCAGATGAGGAGGGTAGGGTGAGACATTTTGAGGAAGCTTTGCATCCATAGATCCAGCGCTAGGTCACCCTATTTATGCTGAATACATATCTTGAGGTATTGGAAAGGGAAGAGGTTGTCGAGATGAATTTAGCCAGAACTGGATCATCACGAGAGGGGAGTCGTCATGATTCCTCATGAAGTAGAGTTGTGGTTAGGGGTTCTTGGTTTTTAGGGAAGAAGAGTTTTTGTTTAGTCGGGGGTAGGTCCCATCCCTTTGCATATTGTTTCTCCAGAGGTAGAGGATCTCAGGCCTATGCCAAGGGATCATGTTTCTGTTTTTCTTATGGTGGTGGAGGTCATCAGCAGTGAGGGTGCCCGACCTTTTAGAGCAGTCATCGTGCACCAGGTGCTCTGCTCCAGGTTCCTCCGTTGAGGCAGTTCCAACTGAGGTAGCAGTAGCGGGTTGTACCATCTTTGGATTAGTAGAGGGTAGATGGAGCAGGCAGAGGACAGCCCAATGATTCTCCCCTTCCTTAGAGAGCAGAGTGCGTCTGTGGTGGTGGTCTTCATCAACGTCCAAGAGGCCATGGAGGAGGTCATGGTCAGCTTCATGCTTTAGCATTTCCAACTCTAGGAGATCCATACATCATTATAGGTACCCTTTGCTTGCTTTATACCTTGGTGTATGCCTTGTTTGATTTAATAGTGACACACTCCTTCATATCACCTACCTGTTTCCATGCTTTGGGACTTGAGGTAGAGAGGCTTCCAGTTCCATTGGCGTTGATTACGCCTGTTGGAGGCTGAGCTGACTTTTTTGAAGTATGTAGAGACTATGATCTAGTGTTGGGTCAGCACTTCTCTTGGGGAGATTTCCTATGTTTACAAATACAATCATATGTTGTCATCCTTAGCATGGATTGGTTGTATTCAATGTAGGATATCGGGGATTGCTTCAGGAGGCAGGTTGTGTTCTTCGATGCGGACAGAGATCCAGTGGTGTTTGTTGGCGAGTGAGACCCTCTAATGGGTTAAAGGCATGTTCCATCCTTATTATCCATGATGGATGAGATGATGTTAAGTTATTCATAGGATTAGAATTTGGCATTTTTTAGGGTTTTAGAATAGTGCCCTGGTGTATTTTCAGAAGAGGTTGTAGCCTTACCCCCTCGACGAGAGATTGAGTTTGGGATCCAGCTACAACCATGAGTGTCTCCAATCTCTATGTATCCATATAGGATGTCCCCTTCTGAGTTACGAGAGCTATGTATATAGCTTTATGGTCTCTTACAGTGCGGTTTTGTTTTGCCGAGTGTATCACCGTGGGGTGCACCAGTTTTGTCTGTGTAGAAGGATGATGGCAGTTTGTGGTTGTGTGTCGATTATCATCACATAAACAAAGTGACAGTGAAGAATCACTATCCTCTTTTATGGATTTATGATTTATTTGATCAACTTAAGGGTTTAAGTTCGTTCTCAAAGATCGACTTGCAGTCAGGATATCATCAGATGCGTGTGAAGGATGAGGATATCCCGAAGAATGCTTTCCATTTTCATCATGGGCATTATGAGTCCATTGTAATGTCATTCGGTGTGACAAATGCTCTAGTTATGTTCATGATATTGATTAATGTTGTGTTCTGTGAGTTCCTGGACATGTTCATGGTGGTTTTCATCGATGATATCCTTGTGTACTCCACATCTGAGGAGGAGCATGTAGAGCATCTACACACCGTTTTGGGAGTTCTTCGTCAACATCAGCTATTTGGTACATTTTATAAGTGTGAGTTTTGGGCTCGAGAAGTCCGTTTCTTGGGGAATGTTGGTTCCCAGTAGGGAGTAGTTGTGGATCCATCAAAGATAGAAGTAGTTTTGTTTTAGACAGCACCCAAGATAGTGTTAGAGGTGTGAAGTTTCCTTGGTCTTAAGGGATGCTATAGGAGGTTCATAGCTGATTTCTCTTGATTTGCGACTCCTTTTACATCTTTGACCAGGAAGGATCAGGCTTTCATATGGACTGATCAGTTTCAGGAAGATTTCGAGTATCTAAAGAATATTTTAGTAAGTTCTCCAGTTCTTTGCCTTCCAACAGAGGGAGTTCAGTTGGATGTTTTCTACAATGCTTTGCATCTGGGTTTAAGCTATGTTCTGATGCAGCAGAGATCAGTTGTTTCTTATGGGTCTCGGAAGTTGCATCCCCATGAATTTAATTATTCCACCCATGATCTTGAGTTGGCAGCTATTGTGTTTTCTCTGAGGTTGTGGAGACATTACCTCATTGGCGAGCGCTTTGTAGTTTTCACTGATCATAAGAGTTTGAGGTATGTTTTCTCCCAGTGTGACTTGAACTTATGACAACATCAGTGGATGATGTTCTTACAGGAATACGACTTTGAAATATCATATACACCTTGAAAAGGGGAATGATTTAGCTGATGCACTGAGTCAAAAGTCACGTAGTGATGTAGTACATGAATCTGGTGACTCCTGGAAAGTAATGGAAGAACTGTCATCATTACATCTTGATATGGGATAATTTTGAGGTAGAGGTTGTCTTTTTCATATGACTATGTAGTCATCTCTATTACAGCAGGTGAAAAAGTACCAGTTGGGGGATCTAGAGGTGGAGGTCTAGAGGGATCGAGTTGTTTGTGGTGAGTCCCCTGATGATTAGTCTAAGGATGAACAACACGTAGTGTTGTATCACGGAAGGATATTTATTCCTTTGACGATGCAAGAGATGGTTCTTAGAGAGTTACATAGTTCTCCTTTAGCAGTACATCCTTGCATGATAAAGATGTACCGAGCCTTGAGGAGCCAGTTTTGGTGGCCTGGGCTGAAGCGTGCGGTTGCAGAGTTTGTGTCTTGATGTTTGGTCTGGCAGATGGTGAAGGTTGAACATCGTGTTCCTGGTGGTCTGCTATAGTCATTAGATGTTCCTCAGTGGAAGTGGGAGGAAATCTCAATGGACTTTGTTACTGGTTTACCTTGAACTCAGGGAGTACATGATGTTATTTTGGTGGTAGTGGATCGTTTAACAAAATCATCCCACTTAATATAAATCAAGGAGTCGATCTCAGTGGAATTTTTGTCAAGGAAGTATCTAGAGGAGGTGGTGATACTTCATGGAGTCCCAAGGATGATCATTTTCAGTCGAGATCCTTGTTTTACGTCTAGGGTGTGGAGAGGTCTCCAACATGCTTTTGGTTCTCAGCTATGTCTTAGCACTTCTTTTCATCCTCAGATGGACGGTCAAATAGAGCAGACCATCCAGACTCTTTAAGACATGTTACTCTCTTGTGTCCTAGATTTTGGAAGTTCGTGGATGAGGCACTTACCCTTGGTGGAGTTCACATACAATAATATTTTTCACTCCATCATCGGAATGGCATTTTTTGAAACCTTGTATGGTCAGCCTTTCATTTATCTGCTATGCTGGACTGGGATCATAGAGTCAGTAATTCTCAAACCGAAACTAGTGTAGAATACAACAGAGATGGTTCAGATGATTCGTGAGAGAATGAAGAATGTGTAGGATCTTCATAAATCATATGCCGATCAAATGAGGAGACACTTAGAGTTTGATTTTGGGGACCGCATGTTTCTAAAGGTGAATCCTCATCATGGGAAGCGATGTTTTGGTCATGGGAGTAATCATTATCCCTATTTTTTGGTCTTTTCTAGGTGTTATCAAGTGTCGGAGTTGTGTCTTATCGAGTAGCACTTCCCCCGCATATAATCCAGATACACAATTTTTTTCATGTGTCACAACTCCATCATTATATTCATGATGAATTTCATGTCATCGATTGAGGATAGATCAATGTTGATGATGATGCGACCTTTTAGGAGCGACCTTTAGAAATCCGAGACTGCAAAGAGAAGGTGTTTAACGGGTGTTTTATCCCCTTGGTTCATGTCTTGTGGTGACACGGTGGCATGGAGGAGAGTACCTGGGAACGTGAGTCGTAGATACGTACTTAGTACCCAGATTTGTTTGATGTTTAACTCTTTTCATATAATGATGTTCACTTTGTGTTTATAGACCTTTTGCATTTATGAGATGGATTTCTTTGGTTTCTTTATGTGGCTTGTTATCTTTTGAGAGGTATCTCTATGGGTGGTTGTTCGGGATTCTTTTCTGTTTTGTTTTAGATTTGTTTTGAATTCTCAAGGAGGAGAATGTTTTGAGAGGTATCTGATGTAATGGCCCGAACCTATTTGGTCCATTAATTTGAGAAAATCTGGTGTCTGAGGTGTTCCGGGAGGTCAATGTGACCTATCCCTAACACATTTCTAAATTTCCAGTTCTGTGAATAGTGCAATGGTAGCCTTAGGTTAATAGTGCAACGGTAGCCTTAGGTGAATAGTTTCATCAGTAGCCTTAGGTGAATAGTGAAATGGTAACCTTATATGAACAGTGTCATTAGTATCCTTATGTTAACAGTGCAAAGGTAACCTTATATGAACAGTGTCATCGGTAGCCTTATGTGAGCTTCCAATGGTAGCCTCTTTCCTTTGCCAAATTTTTAGTTCATGAATAGTGTTTCTAGAATAGTGAGGTTCCAACGGGGAGGTTTCAATGGTGAGGTTCATGAATAGTGTTTCTAGAACAATGAGGTTCCAATGGTGAGGTTTCAATGGTGAGGTTCATGAATAGTGTTTTCCCTTTTCAAAATTTTGAGTTCGTGAACAGTATTTCTAGCTTCCTACAGTTTCACCCCTTTGACGTTTCCTTTGATGTAAAATGCATTTAAAGCCTTGTTTTAAGGACTCTAAGGCGGATTCAAAGCCCATAACTCCTATATTAATTTACCTAAGGCTTGAGAAGCTTTTACTTGGTCAAACCATGTGGTTCAATGCGATCCTCTTTTAATGGAAAATCCAGCATATCTTAAACCACTGCTTTGTTAAATATTCTAAAGGGACGATATATATTCCTCCCTAGTTCTTCCTCCTTCTTCTCATGTGTGAGACGCTCGAACCATCCATTCCTTCCCATAGTATTTGTGTGATCAAAATTTCCTCCTTGGATTGGTTCCACTCTGTTTTGATGCAACCAAGCAGTATCAATCAATCTTCGATATAAGGTCTGATCTATCATTATTATTTTGGGTTCATCTCCTTCTGTTTCTCCTTGACCTTTTATGGAATAATATATCCATGTTCTTAATGGACTTTTCTTGGGTATTGACCGGTGTGGTGGTGTCTCTGCATCCTCGGGTGGATATAGTTGTCACAGGGGGGAGATCTTAACCCGTTTTGTTGACTCGTTCTCATATAAAGAACGTCAAAAACTATTTGAGGTAGGGGATTCGTTGCTTCTCTTTTATTTTGTGTGAAACTATATAGTTATCATGTTTTATTCCACTGGATCACAATGGAATTGACATGATAAATATTTTAACTAGATAAATAAATTGATATCGATCGTATGTTATTGCCTCTTGTTTTGCTAGATAGTGTGATATCTATGCGTGGTTTTTTTAGCTTTCCATTCTTGATGGAACTTGGTAAAGAACGTAAAGTCATAATTAATTGATAATTGTTTAGCTATAGATAAATAGGCATGTAAATGAATCTGGTTCTTCTTGTTGTAATTTTGATGTTAATCAAATTAGTGTAGTAAGCATGTTTAATTATTTGGGATAGCTTACTGTTTAGGTTTCCCAAAGTTGTAACCTATGAATAATAAATCAGTTAATCTAAGATGGATTAAAGAGATGGTTGTTTGAAAAAAGTTAATTCTTTGTAAGGTTTTGAGTTACCCTCTTGCTTGTGTAAGGGCCAAGATCCCAATTGATATAATGTTTGTTTTCCTGCTTCTTGTGTTGTGATGTGATCCTGGATAAATATTATGATATGTGGGGGCAAGGAGACCTACTGGTTGTGGTAGCATTTGATGCCTTGAGTGGTGAGATGTATTAGTTTATTCATGTGGGTGTTGTGGAGGACACAAGGGATGATGAAACAGGTTGGATGTGAATGTTTGGATGCTTGCTGATTCTTATTGGTTGTTTATCTGCTTTACATTCCCCACTACTGAAGGCATCTGGTTTTTCTTACCCTCCTTCCAAAAGGGGCGAAGACGCGTGGGTTATGCCATGTGCTTTCCCTGTTTAGCTTCCTGATGGAGGATGGGTCTATGATCTTTATATAGGCGGTAAAGACTCGATGGGCAGTTCATCTACTCACCATTTTGAGCCCCTTGTGTTTAGTATCTTAGAATGTTTTTCAAGAATGCTTGGGAATATGAGAAAGTAATATTGTAAATAAATGATTGATTAAATGATGTTAACCCATGGGGTTGGATATTTCTGGGGCGCAGTGTTGAGTTTACAATTAAAAGGAATAGTGAACTTTGGGTGTGATGATAATGAAATATAATGTGAAAATTATTGATGGTTAATTAATGTTTAAAGAATTAATTAACATAAAGTGAAACTGATAAAAAAAGAATGAAGTGATGTAATAAAGCTCTTTAAATGGTTGTGTGCATATAGGATACCTAGTCTACGAAGTGGAAGTTGGGAGTCTGAGAGATGTTAGATATAGATGAGTATAAGACTAGGTTATGCCCATAGTGTGGTTGTGAGCTATAGTATATTCTGTACTTTTTGTTTTTTTATATGGTACTCCACCCTGTCAGTTAGGGTAACTGACACCCTAAGGATTCTGAGCCTTATGGGGTGTTTTCCACAACATTTCAGTGGGAGGATGGATGGCTGAATACCCCCTTTGGCCTCTCCCTTTTCTCTTAGTAGTTACTTGTTCTGGTAAGCACAGTGGTTAGTTTTCCCCATATATGTATGTAGAGGGTTGTAATGGCTTGTGGTTATTCACACACATATATTCTAGATATATTTTTCTATAGACTACTATATGGGTAATGTGTATAGTTTGTGATGTCTTGAGGATCCTTACTCAGTGTATGGGCTATAATAGCTTGAGTTTTAATACCTGACGTATGATACACATTATGCGAGCTGTGGTGGCTTCTAGAAACTATCAGGTTGCTTTTCTTACGTGGATGTGGTGGTTTTGTTGCATGAGGTGCATGTTGTGGTGCTTTGTACAGGTGTCTGCGGGAAAGCCTTTTTTGAGAGAGATTCTTAGGACATGCGATGTTGGGGAAAAGTGGTGAACCAGTGGGAAAGAAATAGCGGGGTACCCTTGATATTCTTTAGTATGTTATATACTCTTGTATGAAATACTTGGTGAGAGTATCCATGGTGAGGATGGGAACTTAGTATACCTTTTTAGGTGAAGATTTAGTTTTACTTATTGTTAATTGTGCTTTATCATGCTTTCTTTACTTTTTCATGAGAGGCTCTGGGGAGGATCCTAATGATTATACTGTTATACTCAAGCTATGTATATATAAACTGTTTTTCAAGTCACTTGGAGCAGGTTGGAGATATGGCTGCTTTCTACTAGCTTGGGGTTGCTGGAGCTATTTGGTCTTCATGGTTGCTATTTTTTTTTACTTTTTTTTAGGTACTTGATGTTTTCCCCTTTCATTTGTAGTAGTTTTTCATGACATAACATATGTGTACTTGGGATTTCATTTATATTATTTTCTGAGTTAGAGTTGGTCGGTGTCTATCTTATCTCTCTCTTTCGCATGTATTATCTTAGAGGGTAATTCCTCTCATTTGTGTGTTTGCTATACCCACGGTGCTAGTCGCCAACCCAAGGCCTACTGGAGGTGAGACTAGGGGTCATTATCTCCCTTCTCACATCGTCGGCCCAGGTGGGGTACAACTTGTGGGGAGGGGGTCGTGACACAATCCATAAAATAATTCATTTTTAAATACATTATAATAAAGAGATAAAATTACCAATATAATTTTTAATCCCCAATAATTACATATAAAAAGGATTTTTAATAATTTTTACATGGAAGGGATGCTTTTTTTAATGTATATTTAATACATTAAAAATGTTTTTTTAATATAAATTATCCCTTAAAAGACTATAGTGGGATTTATTTTTTAAAACCATTGTATATAATGTAAAAAATAGTAAATATTGACCATTATGAACCATTTAAGAATAAATAAGAATTTTTTTACTTTATTTTAAATAACATGGACATGTAAAAAAGAGTTAGAAGGGAAATATTAAAGGTGTAATTTTAAAACAATGTCTCCTACATCGATCCTGACTTATCATACTTCTTCCTCATTTTAGAGAATAATAAAATCCAATTATATATTTACTTAATTAAGAATTTTTTTCTTATTTTTTATTAATTTTACTAAATTATAATCAATTATCTTCACATCATATGTTTTGATAATATTCTTCTCATATGGCCAAAATGACTTGGTCAGTTGACTATGGTCAAAGATATCATTATACAATCATATATAAAATAATTATTATTATTATATAATAATAATTTTATTATATCCATTATACTTTTAAAACCAATTATTATATATATTTATGAAAAATGATCTTTTTTGCAATCATAGAGATGGTAATTTATACGCACACATTAGTAAAACTTCCATTTTCACTGATAATGATAGAAAAAAGGTAAGAGTTATATTATATTTCAATAATGATCAATAATATAATATTATCCCTTTAAATAAACATATATATCACTCATATGATGTGACAATGAATATTGAATCGCATCACTTTGTGGAGGTGGTAGTCCACAAGTGCGCATAAAAATATCTAATTATATATTATATGAATGTGTTATTATATTATCATGACTAAACAATATTTTATTGAGGTGGAACGGGAAATAAATGCATTCCATTGAGTTAAATATTATACCTCTTCTTCACACAATCTCCTTTTATTTACACCTTATTCCCTCTAAGGTTATTATTATGCCTAAAACATTACTCTATAATAAGGGGAGGCAATATAGGAAATTATTTTGGTTAGAATTGGATGAACTGAAAGGCTTTTAAAGGGTAATGAAAATAGGACAAAGGTTCCCTTCCAAAATAGAGGAAAAGGCCACTCTTGGGATTACAAAAAGTATTGAATTAATATAAATTAATTTTCATAAAAAATAGATCCAAAAAAATATATTTAAAATATAATGAATATCAGTAAAAATTAATATAACACATTAAAATTTGGTTAGTTCTATAAAACAAATTACCCTTATTGTTTTAAACCCACTTTAACTATTTTGACAATTATGAGGAAAAATATGTTTATTATGATGTATAGGTTAAAATATATTCTGTAAATGGAAAATTGGATCGTAAATTGACCATGTTATCAATAAAATATTATATATTATAAAATTTCACTAATATCATTTTAGGAATAATTCATCTAATTTGAATTTGAAAATAAAAATAACGCAAAGGTGATCAAATATAATAAATTAAAACACCAATAAAATTTTATATTTATCTATAAAATTCATAGAATACAATAATTAATTCAAATTATAATACTTTTAATATTTTTATGATAATTTATTTTCATTTTCCCAAAAATGAATAAATAGTGTTTCATTGTTCAGTAAGAATTGAATGTAATTATTTCACCTCTAAAATTTTAAAATGAATTATCCTAATAATAATAATTTATCTCTAAAATTACACTTTATATCTGAACATATTTTTGTTATTCCATACACTGAAATTTAAATATTTTAAAAGAATAAATTGATATTTTTGACTTTATCTTTTACATAAATATTAATATGGTTTAAATCAGAGAAATACGATAAAAAATTGAAATATTTTTAAAAAATTGTTGGACATGGCCATGTTACACTCAAAAAAATGGATATAGGAATTTTTTAATGTCATTTTTCCTTTTCATGTTATGCTTAAGCTTATGTACTTGATTTCCACATAGCGTGGTGATAATTAATTACTACAGTTACTATTCATAATGATTAAAACTAAAAGTGTCTAATTTATAAAATTTTCTTATCTTGATTCAAAATATTCAATATTTTTTTCATGAATTAATTACCTAATGTGGTTGAGATTAATTTAATATTAAAAAAATATAATGAAAAATAGTTTTTTCTTTAGAATACCACTTTATGTAAAAAAATTATACCAAATTCAACCATGAAATTTTTTTCAATGAAATTAATTAGATTAATAATAATTTATGTGAACTAATGATAGTTTTAAAACATTTTAGCAGTAGAAATAATTTATAAAATCTTGAATCAAAAATACAGTTTTCAATTGAAGTCTATATTTTTCACTATTCATTGGAAAATCCATCATTTAATAAAAATATAAAAATTACACACTAATATAATTTCAATATGATTATTTTGAGAAATTATAACATTTTTTTAGAATTAAATTTAAAAAATCATTATTTAATTATAACATTCACTCACAAATGGAAATAAAAAAACATTTTCAGAGAAAACATATTTTTGAATAATAAAATGACAATACTAAAAATAGAGTTCTTATTTATAAAGAATTAATAAATACATATATATTGATTATGAACATATATAAATATATATATATATATTTTTGTGTGTGTGTGTCATAATGTTTTCAATCCTATTTGTACCATCGAATTCAACAACTAGGTCATAACATTCATATTTAAATAATAATATTTTGTATTTTATTTATGCTCAATGTTTTGTATCTTGTACACTGTGTAACTTAATATTTTTCTTAAATTATCAAGGTATTATATATCCTATTTTACTTCTAAATGATACTCAACCAAGACAAATTTTCCTAATTTGAGCATTGGATAATGGGATATATCTTTTTAGTACTACTGATCCTTTTCCCAGCCAAAATTAGAGAAGAGGATCTAGAAAAGGATATTGGTTATTGCCTAATGAAATACTCAATAGTAAATTTGTATTCCCCATTCATCTATTTATAAATCTTTATAGTCATACCTGTAACATGTTGTATTCAAACTCCCATTTAATTTGGTTTTCCTAAAAGATAATTATTGCATTGTATTCCACATTCAATATTAACATGAGTCGTGTTGGTTTCACCATTTAAATGAAGTAAAAAAAGCATAGTGTATGCATCAAGCTATAATAATAAGACTATTATGTAATATAATAATGAAAATCATTCATTATATATACTAAATTTTGAATCATTCTTTTCAACCTTTTGCACTTTTATGTTCACCCGGTAACCCTTTTAGTTATTCATAGGTTTCTATAATATTGATACTTTTTTCATCATAATGTAATCTATAATATTAACTAAAATATACTATGATAACAAATGAGGTTACCCAAGTATTATATACATAAACATACATCATTTTAGATGAATTGATAATATATAACATAATAATACACACCAAAGAAATGTACAAGTTTAGATTATTTAAATACTAGTTACATAATAAATGTATTTTATGTATGATGTTAAACATATCCCATTATGTCCTTATAATGTAGAAACATTATTATACATAACCTACATTACACATTTATTCATAACCTTGTAAAAAATAGTAACATAAGAAGGGGTGATCTCATAATCCTTGTGAGGGTAAACATGTGATATATCAATAAATTCTAATATAACAGAATAAGATAATAAAAATGGTATGATATTAGGATCATAACATATTAAGTACAATCCCAATCATTCATAGTTCACAAATCATGAATCCTGGCCTAAAGGTCCATCATTTCTAAAGACATGTGTCATAAGAGGGATGAATCACCATTAATCAATCGAGATCTATGACAATATATCATGAGAATTAAAATAGGAATCGTAAATTTTTGTCTAATAATAATAATATAATATATGATCACTATTCAAGTAACTTTTCTAAGATAATCATCACATGGTGGAAAAGTTTCAATAATGGATGTGGTTCATTCCCCAACATATGTTCATTAATGGAAAGGATTTACACCCTTCCCTCTTCAAATTATTTGGTAAGATTTAAATCATTACCCAATATAGTGGAGTGTTATATAATTCTGGGCCTTACCACAACATAATGAATACCATGAATATTTTTTACATGAGATCATAAAAACATTTATCATATAACCATACTATAATTAACTACTGGGTAAGTTTTTTTAATGAAATAATACTTCAATGAATTATAATTATAAATCATTAAGAGAAATAAATTATATGGTTTCATAAAATTATATACCTCGTGAAGCCTATATCAATACATGATAACATATATTAAAAGTAGATTTAAAATAATAGTTAATAATTTCATTGAATCCATGAGAAAATTTTCATTTTATTTTGATAATATTTTGAATAAAATAATTCTTTAATTTAAATAATGGTCATGTTGGTGGTAAAATCTTTATATGTGAAAATTTTTAAAAATGATTCCTTTCACACTTTTTAAAAATCAAGTCATAAAAAATAATCTAAACAAAGATAAACATTAAATTTTAAAAAATTAAACAAAATTAATATGATGTAAAAATTGAATTTATTAAATAATTTTCTCATATAAGAGAACATTCTTTGAATAATTTTAACGATTATGGGAATAGAATAAAACGTATTTTGACTAAAGAAGAAATGATGTTTGAATTTTATTAAAAATGTCCCTTTATTGTTTTATATATTATAGAGAGAATAATGAATAGAATAAATCAAATCATAAGAAATATCTATATTAGAATAAAACATATGGTTTTCAAAATAAATGTATTACATAATTTCTCTTATTATAAATATAACATCAACAATCCCAAAAAATAAATGGGTTTGTAACATAAACCCTTACCTCAAGTACTACCATTAATCATATACACAATTAAGATCTTATAAAATTAATTTATATTTATTATAAATATTTAATACAACCATAATCAAACTTATCTGAAAATATGAAATTCTCTTATAATTCTCGATTACACATTTATTAACCTGTCATTATTAAAATTAACATTCAATGTTTTTACTGTTCTTCTTTTCATGTGTCTTTCATTTTAATTGTTATATCACTTGCACCTTGGTCATGGTTTAATCATATATGGAATATTAATAATTTTATAATTAACATTCTTATTTGTAATAAACACTTTTTAAACCATTAAGAAAATATGGTGATCATAATGTATTGTATCACTTCATGTAGACAATAGTCTCTATATACACACGAGTAATGTTTTCATATTCTAATGAATGGAAATGATTAATTCAAACATTAATATTTAAATAAAAAATCATAATGATATCATAAATATAATATATAATCATTAAATCCACCCATATTACCATCCATTTATGGATTACATGAAAAACAAATCATATTACTTTGTGGAAGAGGTAATCTACGCCTACGGACGAGAAAAGTTATAATTTCTCATTGTATAGAAAGAAAACTGAAAATAGTTTTGATCATAATATTAAAATGGTTCATTATAGTAATTTTACTAATTTAATCATGCTAAAATGGGTATATAATACTTTTTTGAGGTTAAATAATAAATAAACATAAAAGGGATTTTGTAAAAATTATTATTTATTCTTTGAGAAACATCCTATGAATATACATTTAAGGACATATGTGATGGAATGTTAAGAATAATGGAAGATATATAACATGTATATGGAACTATAAATGATATTTATTCATGGTTTTCTTGATATAAGTGGCACAATAAGGTGTGAATAAGATTGTATATGGGGTACCATTTTATAAGTGCGGGTAGTGACACACTAGTAATTATTTAAAACTTTGATAAAATTTACTATTATTTTCAAGGAAAAGTGGCTCCAAATATTAAAAATTTCAAATAATTAATAATATAGGGTTAAAATTAATTCATACATTATGATTTATGAATGTTTTTAGATTATATTATCCTTTTTTGCTTTATATTAACCCCTTGTTAACCCTTTTAACCTTTACTGTTGTAACAAGTTTTTACCTAATTTAATATTAATTATGACCAAATATTAAATTATCCAATTAAAAGAAATTGAAAATTAATATTAAAATTACGGAATCTATTTTATCAAATTCAATTCCTATAAGTGGTATAAATTCATTTTAAAATAATCATCCTAAACACAATGACAATCTTTATTTTTAAAAATGTATTCTTATGAATATAACTGAATTTATTTTCCTTCTATTACTAGTAAATAAAACTAAATAAATTTTAAAATTTTCTATTCAATATATTTTCTTCAAATATTATTAAAATATTTCAAAAATAGTGAATAATTCCATTTATTACAATAAAAACACATTACTTTCATTAAAGTATTTTTTTCTAAAAACATCTCCTTTTACCTTAAAATGATTTTTCCTATTTTAATCTATTTTGTAACAAATGGTTTTATTTTATAAATTCATAAGAAAATCTTTGTTTCATAATTTTAATACTTTTAGATAATTTTTAAATATAAAATATATGAAATATATATTCATATAAATAAAATATTTCTAAATAATGCTTAAGGATCCATAGTATTTCCTAAATAAATTATAAATTATTTTTTACAACAATGTTTCATTTAGATACAATATAATGGGAAAATTTTATAATTTATATTAATTTTTCACAAAATATATAGGTTTAAATATTCAGTATAAATTAAACACATTCATTAAAGATAAACATATTATAATATCTCAGGTTGTTATAGAAATTTTGAAACTATGAATGAAACTTATTGTATAGTAGTGAATCATAAAAAATATCGAAGGACTTCCTAGACTATAAAAGACAATATATTATTAATAATCTTCTTATTTATGTGATATAGAGGGACATATAATTAAATTACATACTTTTTTTTTGCGAGTTAATGATATATAGTAATACTGATAAGGATTTTTTTAAGAAGAAATGAATTTGTGAGATAGTGCAATTTTTTTATGACATATTTAAATTATAAGTGATAAAAAAGATAAATGGAAAAAGTAGTACATGTAGTTATAAAGTCTCACATATTTATATTTTACTCAAAATAAGTGAGTGAAATAATATATGGTATATGATTATGTTTCTATATTCAAATCATAAAAGGGATATAATTTATTAAAAAATTTAATATAAATAAAAAAATTAAGTCTGTAGTACTTGTTTGTACCCCTGATGTCTAGATTAAAAAATAATATTGATAATATTAGTTTTTTAGGATTAATTTTCTCTATAAAAATGACTTATAGAGAATAAAATATTATCAAAATTAAATATATGGGAACAATATTGTGAAACCAATTATAGTAAAATAAGAAATATTATAGCTAATTAATATGACACTGAAAAATGAATGTTATATTATATGGGTTTTTAAAAGGATTGTTTTAATTATAAAAATTTATTATTATTATTTGATATAAATTGGAACATGAAAATATTATATTCACATTTTGAATATTGAATCAAAATATTTTTTAGGAATTTTATTAATTAATTAACATAGTTTTTAATTTAGAACATTGAGTTCTATTGGGAATCCAAACTAACCATTTTTCTACAACAGAATAATAATTTTTGATGAATTTTTAACAAATTTTTCACTAATTAAAAATCATAGAATAAATATTTTTATAGGAATATGAAATTCTATAATTTTACAGGATGTTTTACATGTAAAATGATTAACTAGTTTATCAATCAAAAAAACTGTGATATACTCACTTTAATGGAAACATACTACATAATAATTTTTCGCATAAGAGTTGCATCACCAAAATATTAGATGATTGAAATATATTTTCCAAAAATCATCATATATTTATCAAATTCACCCCAAAATGAAAAATTTACTCAAACTCCTTTAAATAAAATTAATAAAAGCGAGAAAATATTCTCTCATCTAAGAGTAATGTACATGTAGTTTTAATGAAATACGTAAAATAAATAACATTTCGTCATGACAAACTAATTATATCCATTTGTTTTTATTTAATTAATGATGAATTGGTCAGTGTTGATGTAATTATATAATAATACCTTTTTCATTTTTCAATAAATAATGAATTCAAGAGAATAAAAGTTGATGTAAAAAAATATAAGAATTAATTTCTGTTATCAAAGTACAAAGTTTTGTCACCATATATGATAAAAAATTATAAATTTGAAATTAGCAATGAATATTATAAAACATAATCTAATGTTGGAAAAATTAATATTCCCCGTTTATATAAATTTATATCATAACTTAATAATTTCATCATTTAATTAGTAACTAATATATATTACATTTTTTATATTTTATGTTTTCATATAATACAACAAGAAAATGATGTCAATAAGTTGTTAAAAACCCTATTATATCATAGTTTTATACATAAATTAATATATATAATATTTTTTTAGATAAAAACTATTTTAATTTCATAAAATTATGTTATAATAATTCTAATGATATTTGTTTTAAAATAAAAATTTGTTTTATTGATTCTAAATATTTATTATTTTTCAACTCTTTTTTAAGAATCGTAATCATTATTTCATTATTCAAAAATATTCTAATCAATTCTTATAACACTAAATGGTTTCCTTAATAATATTATGATTTACATATTTGAACATTAAATCAAAATTTTTATGTATTATATCATAATCATCAATATTTCCTTTGTTTCTTTGTATCCTATGATAATTTCTAACAAAAAAATTTCATTTTGTAAAATATCTGAAATAGGAAAAAATTGTCCAAATAGTGATCAATGAATTTAAAATTTTATTAATTAAACAATATATATTTTAATCTACAGTAACAATGTTCTAAATAAATATTTGATATTATATTTTATCATTATTGTGTAATAATAATAAAAACTATGGATGTTTCTGGAATTTTTTTTAAACATGATAATATCAAAATAAAACATCTCTCTATCAAAAAAAGTTTAACAAAGACCCATTTTAGATTGATAATGATTCATTATGTCATTAAAAAGAGTAAAAAATATACACAATCATGAACCATTAAAACATTATAATATGCTTATTCTATTAAATTAATTTAGGAAAAATCATTGTGAATGATTTATTGTCAATGCATATTAGGATTATATAAGTGGTGTAAAACATTTATATTATTGTTAAAATTTATTAAAACATATATTTCCTTCTGTAAAATAAATGAAACTGAAATAGGAAAAAATAGACTACATCATTCATAATGCATAATAGTCATTAAATTGGTCTTCAGTTAGATGAATATATTAAAGTGAACAATATTAAGATTAAATATTATCAATGTTTTGAGTATTTCTTTAAATACAAAAATATTCATCTATTCTACTAAGAATGAGACTAAAACACATATATCAATATAAAAACGTTTGCCTTATTTAAATCATTAGATAAAGAACAAATTATATAGATAATAATGACATTTGGTGTAGACAATAATTGCATAAAATATTTATAATTACAAATAATATATTCTATTAGAAATTTTTTATCAATGATATAGATAAAAGTTATAAAGTCAAATATAAATATAGAAAATTATCTTCATATGGTTTCATATGTGTTCTCTAATTAAAAAATGCTATATAATGATTCAGTAATGATTATATTGTGAATTTGGATATTTATAATAATTTAAATGTTTCATGGAAAATTTATTTATGATTTATATTAATTAATTAATAATTACTATATTTTGAGGTAATTAAACAATTTAATTCATATAAAATACATCACATAATATGAATATCATGGATAACATGTTAATAAATAATTATTTTCATTCACTTCCTAAGAGGAAGGTGTTCACATAGTGATGGTTGGACTCTTATTGGGAGAACACAATTTATAATAATTTGAAATGAAAACCAATAAAATGAATAATTAGTATTATTAAAATTAATTGATTGTAAAATGTAAAACAAATCCTTTAGATATAATTTCATGTAACATTCTCTAATAACCCCTTACTAAATATCCTTAATAGAGTAAAATAATTGAGAGAAACTCTTGTAGTATATTAATTTTGAGGCTTAGGAATCTGTAAAAACACATTGAATATATTAAATATTATTTTACATAAGTAATGAAATAAATAAATATATTTGAGATAATATTTAATATACCATGTAATGGTATATTTCATATTGGGAAAAATATTGTATTTTTTAATTTACTATAAACAGAGAACACTGGATTCACATGAATATTATTTTCTTCATCAGTTGAATATGAAGAATATTATATTTTTGTTATTTCAATCACATAATAATGAAATAATTGAAATAAATAAATAATAATATACTTTTATAGTATAAACATAATATTTTTTAGAAAACATATATGACCATTATATGTCTTCAAAACCCTATTAAGCCTTCTTTGAAATCAATAATCATTATATATACATTGGAAGCTGCAATCCAATTCTGGAAAATCTAATATTATGGTATGATAAAGAGTAAAATGGAGGTCTAAGAGTATAAAAAGTATATCAATTGTCTCTATTTATTTTACCAGAAATTTGTATACACAGTGAAAATATCCAACATTAATATAAAGAAGAATGACTCATTTCATTAGAATAATCATTCTGTGTTTAAATTTTTAATTATTGATTTTTAATTAATATTTTCAGTAAAAAAATATACAATATCATGGTTTTATAGTAATAAATAATAATATATTAACAATTTATTTTGAAATTTTTTATGATGAAATTATTTATATAAAGTAGAAAATGGAATGTATTAATTAGCATTAGATAACTATGTTCCAACATTTCGTATGGAATAGGTATAATAATGATCATAGCATAAAAATAGTGGTATTATATACTAGGGAAGAGTGAAAACGCATGTTATGATTGAAAATTTTAGGCTTGGAGTACTGTTAAAGAGCACGACATAATAATTATATTAAAAATTATAAACATATAGTCTAATTTCATAAATGGGTGGAATCCATGAAATAAATTTATTAAATCGTGAAATCAGGTACTAGAGAAATTAATCTAAATTAATCTATTAAATAGAAAAATAATAAAGTAATGAAATTTTAAGATTTTATTTTAATTAAACTTGGAACAAACAAATACTAGTTTTAAAAAATATCCATAAATTAAATAAACAGTATAAATATTTAATATTCATATAATGTAATTTCTAAAATGAAAATGATATATAGGTATAATTGAAGAAAAATAAGTTTTAAAATTATAGTAATTATACCATTAAAAAATAAAAATTTATGGAAGTATGAGTGAATTAAACATAAATTTTAACTATCACCAAAAAAATTATCTTTACATATTAACAATTAAAGTAGTGATTAATGGATAATTGGTTTAATTGTTAAAAATAATGTTGGGAGGTTAAATGAAATTAGGTTCTCATGATAGGGGTTCTTTTATACTGGAAGATTGAGTATAAATTCACAAACCACATGGAATAATGGATTTGTATACTAATATATACAATAAGAAGATTAAAATATATTTAGGGTTATATAAATGTAATAGTTCCCATGTGTTTTTTAGGGTAATTTAAGGGAAAAAATTAAGTAGACTTATGTGTTATAAACATGGAGAGGCATTGAGTAGAACATACTAGTTACATATAGAGGAGCGCCTATAATGTAGGTTGGAAGATGGTGTGGAGAATTTATGTTGTGGGTTATAAGAACCCAATTTTTCTATGAGTTATAGATCCTTAAAATTTGGTATAATTCTTTATTTTTAACATAATATGGATTCCTAATGTGGTCATAATATTTTCAAGAGTGTATAGGGATAATTCAGAGCCTGGAGGCTCTGTTTTTTTAAAAGGTAGGTAGTTCTCATAGTTAGTAAAAATAGTGAGACCCAGAACACACATTTTGATGAAACTGTGTGAGGTGGCCTTGGACACTATTCTAGGACACATGGGTAAAAGAAATTGTGATGGTAGGGATGCACGCACATGTGAGGGAATCTACCATTTTAGCAGATCCATATAACATGGTTTTCATAATACTTCTCAAACTATGTTCCAAAAACATGTGGGGACACTTTTGAGGTAGTGGTGTGTGCATGGTTGGGGCAGGGTTTGGCCAAATGTTAACCAAAACCATATGAACCAGCAATTTTTGGGTAAACTTACTATTTTACCTTAAACTCGTTAAACCTATCACACCTCCTTATTTTCTCCCCTAGTAAATAGAATGATATCTTCCTCCATGATGGAAGGCCCCTCTATGTATGTTACCTAGGTTCATGGATATCTTCATCATCCAAATATCGATTCGAACGTCCTTGGTCTTGTTGGATTCCAACATGGAATCTATATAATAATTAATATTGTTCCCCCATTCTTCTTCCCATAAGCTATGATATTTTGGTGGGAGAATGTTTCCCTATTTTTATGACATTAATCTATTTTCCATTTTCTCTTGATTTGTACCTAAACAAAGGTAGTTTCTAGATGAGTAGTCCTCTTTTAGGACATGGTTGGTGGTGTGTTCTTAATAATTCAAAGATGATATTTTTTTATAATATGTGACATGAACCATATATTGGTTTCACTATTTCTTTACCTCAATGTTTAAATATATTTAAATGTTTTCATTAATTAATAATTTTATGAACTTCTTAGGTAAATTTCAATTGTGACAATCCTTGACGAGTTTTGATCGAATTGCCTTTGTGGCTATAAATGAATAAATGGAAAACCAATCATTTAAATGGTTTTATATTGACTTATTAATGGTGAAATTATTAATGAAATGGATAATATTATTTTATATCATGTCTCAAAAAAATATTTATTTTAGATTAATTTAAAGGAGGTGAGTTATATGATCGTGTCAACTAATTAAATGGAATAATGGTTAAATCATTGTTCGTGTTGAATGTAAATGAGTTATAAATTAAATATTGGATATTCTATAATACTTGAATAATTTCAATATATTAAGAATATGGGAATGGAGACTCCTATTAATTAGGTTAATGTGAATGACCGCACTTATGCATTATTATACGGGCATGACATCCCTTTATTTAAACTTTTATATTTGGGCATGGACCCCTTCTTCAAATTTAATATATGGACATGGAATAACTATAATTATGATACATGTATGTATAACCTATTGATATGATATGGGAATCTGGATCCTTTACAAATGTGATATGGGAATGGAGACCCTTTATAAATGTGGCATGGGCAGGGAGACCCTTTTTCTTATATTCAAGCATGACCACCCTTACAATGATACTAGTCACGGAATCCCCACTACTTTGATATTGGGATTAGAAACACTTAATACAATTATTTTGGGCATATAATCCCCTACTACTAAGATAATAGATATGGAGACCCTTACTACTATGATATTGTGCATGAGGTCCCCTATTCATGTAATGCTAGGACTGGAGTACCCTGATACTTGTGATACTCATGTTACAGCTTTTGGATGCATGAGTTATAACTCAAGTCCAAGGTAGTAGTATTAGCCATATGTATGGATGTAAACATCACTACATGTAGATTCCATATATGTATATCCATATGGTTACTTATTCATAGATCATCTTACATTGGAAAAAGGAGGTATTGTCGGCCTGGGGTCCCTCCAAAACAAGAGAAGACCTTTTATAGATTCTATTACTACTTTAAATTATTACATGCACACCACCATATTATTTGAACTAACTGGATATTTATATAAACCACTTCTTGTGTTCTACTAATTTTATGTCACACCTTATCTGGTCTACTTATGGTTACTAGGAAGATTATATACTTTTAGTTGTAGAGAAGGGGATGCATCCACTTTTGGATGAGTGACTTCTTATATGACTTAGGATGTGAGCATGGTAGTAGATGATTTGGAAGGAGCTCAATATTCTTGTATAGATTTTTACTTACAGGTTCATATTGTATATAATTTATTTTATTGACTATTAGATTCCATATATACATGTTTTCCCTATTTTTTAGACATGTTACTTAGTTGGTTTTTGTATAAAATATAGTTTACTAATATTGATTATTGTTTAGTTTTTGGTTTTTTATATATACTTCCTCAATATTTTAAATATTTTAGATTCTTATGCTATTTATCTATTTATTATGTTTTTATACTACTCTAACATGAGGGTATAGTATCCCCATGGATACACCCTAGGCCCATGTTGATAGTCTTCATCCACTTGCATACAGGTAGGTACCCTTGAGGCCATGTGGCCAATTGGGATCATAGAACTGTTAATTAGCATCTAGTTCTAAGAAATCACAATCTTCTATCACTACAGTTCTTTGTATACATTAATTTTTTGATACAATATAAATTATATTATAAATTAGTTTGAATTTGGTAATAATTTTTGGATGGTTGTAGCTAAGTGACGTCTTGGGTAATACCAGTTTTTCGATAATAAGGAATTGTTGTTCTTTATTCATCGCATTGCATTTGATTTGATTACAATGTTAAGTGATGAAATGGAATTGTGATGTTTTTATTTATTTGGTTTAGGATTAACTTTATACCTTGTTCTGATTATAAGAGGTAAATGAATCATTGATCATGAATCTTTTTAGGAACTCTGTAAGAAACAACTATATTCCATGCATATGACAGGCCATATAGGATGAATTTCTTGACTACATCAAATTATTATGTGTTCCTTAATTGATATAAATATTAATTGAATAACATTTTATGTATGGGATTGAGAAACATTGTTGGTAATTAGAGTGACTTCCATAATCTAAATAGTGTATTACTGGTATGGCTTTAGAATAAAACCTATGTACTTAATTCTTACATATTGATTAATAGACCATTGGTCGCAAGGACTGGAATGTGTTATGGTTTGGGTTAAAGTGGATATAATACTATAGTTCATGAGGTGTATTGGACATTTTGAATTAGATGTGGTAACCCATTTGGTTCAACTATTTGAATGGAATGATAATATTAATATAAATTTAAAATGGAATTGAAATTGTAAGCCCCAGATGTTAAAGAAAGCCCAACTATAGTAGTGGGAAGTAGGTAGTGTCTCTTGTGTTATTCTTGATCAAATAAACAACCTATATTTGGATTTATGAACATGAGGATGGTTTTTTATCATAAGAAGGGTTTATATCATATTTGGATTTATGAGCAAGAAGAGGGGTTTCTAGAGAAATTTCACCACAACATCATCTTGTTGTATGCCTAGAGGGTGGTGAAAACCTCACTCTAAGGGTGTTGGTCCCTAATCCACTAGTAATATCTCAAGTAGAGAAACCTATGGAACCTATTCATATTCCTTATGTGGATAAGGATTCCATGTTTCAAGGAGATTTTCTATGGCTTAGGAAAAATATACAGGGAGCATCGTGTTATGACCCATCTATAGTTGAGTTGACCCGAGAGCTCCAGCAACATCATTATCCAGCGTTTTCAAGGGATGGAAAATACTTACCCCCTTGAGAAAAATGAGTTAAGAGTTTTATAGGTAGTTAATGAACCTAAAATAGTGTTCTATGTGTGTAATCGACTAATGAACTCATTTTTCAATTCTTCAATTCTTCATCTATCTCTGTACTATTGAGGAGACAAAAAATGTGAGATGATTTAAGGATGGGATGAGACATCCTGTTTCATATTATATGAAGTTTTCCAATTTACTATTGTGTTTAATATATTGATCTAGGCCCTCATTATTAATCAAAAACTTATAGAAGAAGTTGGTGTAATACAAAGTGGTTTAGAACCACGTTTGGTTAGTGGTTTGACTAATGGTCAGAAATGAAGCTTTGAGTTTGTGTGTGTGAGAAGCAACAGCCAGGTGACACCCTAAAAATTTTATTTTAAATTTTACTAATAGGGGAAGCCTAGGAATAAGGGGACCTAGTGCCCCATTCACCCCTTTGAGTTTTTAGGCTACTACATAACTGGGCATCATCGGTATTTTTGTAGGTCCTTCCCATATGTGATGAGTAGGATATGATATGTATTAGCTCCACATTTCAGAGTAGGATCTGAAGTACCTACTAAGGTATATTGGGGGAGTAATATTGTCTCTTTAAGTAGGTAAGGAGTTCGTTATCAAGGTATCCATGAATTAAATACACTTCATCAGTAGAGTAGACCCACTTCATGTAGTCAGTTTGCAGCACAAGTGTAACACCCTAAGATTCCACAATATGCTTCTCTTCAAATAATACAATAGCTTGTGTTGTACGCATCTTTGAGTTCTAGCACACCATGACCAATCAAACTAACCATTTAAAAATTAGTTATGAATAGTAATACCCAGTTTTTAAAATTTTATAAATTTTATTTTTCAAAATGGACTTCATTTTTGGATTCAGAATATCAAAATTATCTTAGGGTAAATATTTGGTATTTTTTTGAAAATTTTCAATTTTTGATGAATCGTAAAAAACACCACGTTCTTGTTTAAAACTGAATTTTTATTTAAATAATTATTTTTAATATATATTTATTTTAAATTCAAAATAGATACATAATACCTATATTAGTCCAATGTAACTCATTAGAGTCATTTTATAATAAGAATAGATATATAAAATTTTATTGAACTTTTTAACGTCTTTTACCCACCTTCTAGGCACATTTGCAAATTTGCATAAAACGTAATTTTACCACTTCTGTGTATTGTATTTAAAAAATTTGACAGAAATTATTGTCATCATTAAGTAGAATTTGGTTCAACATGATGAAAATAATTTTTGGTGAATAGTAACTTTTGAATTGTATTTACCACTATTAAAGGTAAATAGTAAAATTAAAGGTAAAAATGATTATATAATTACTCAAAAACATGTCTTAATTCTATTGAATAAGTTTTTTTCAACCACAATCAACATTAGGACACAAATATTTTGATCCTCTTGGATTTGATTAGGATATTTATTATATTTTATTTAAAGAAGTGTTAAAAGTGTTAAATTCAAATTTTATTAAATAAACCATTTTTAATATACAGTTATACATAAGATATATTCGACTATAAATATTAATTAGAAAGATAAAAATATTTCCTACATCATGGTATTTTATTTATAATTTTTATATATTAAAAACTTAAATTTATTAATGACACAATGATGATGTAGTAATTACCCTTTTAATGAAAGATTAAAATAATTGATGTTATAAATATTAAAATAAATGTAAATTGAAACTTTTTATGTCATACGTGAATTTTCTAGGTTCATATGACATTTTAGGGTTGATTAAATGTTTTTTTTATATTTAATAAAGTTTTTATGACTTTCACCCAAACCAAATAATAAATAGTGTCAAAATTAACAGAAATGAGTTTTTAAAACAAATACTATATTATTAAATTATATAATATTTCTAAAAATGTACTATTCGGCCAAATGACTTAGACAATGTTATATATTTTATTAATGAACCACTTGAGGTTCACTTGGAATTTTATAGTAACAATAGTAACCATTTAGTATAAAAATACAAGAAGACATGGTAAAAGATAAACTATTTAACTAAGAGTTAAATCTAAAATATAAGGTTAATATGGTGACCCAAACATGTCCAAAATATATTGGTTGAGAGTATTTCGACCCATACCCACATTATCATCTAAATTAATCTATTTTTATGAATTATAAACTTAAAATAATTTTATAATAAAATAATATTTCAATCTTTTCCTAAAGTGCCTCTCACCTCTATTATAAAAGGATAAATCCCCTTCTCTTAAATTCACACCTCTAATGAAATTTTTCTCGGACAAAATATGCCCAAATATTCAACCAAATACACTCAATTCAGCCTAGAGTACTTAATTTGATTAGAAATCCAACCTATGGATCTGTTTTGTTCAAATCAAAAGGAAGCACCCGAAGAAGATGTAATTATTTCATCACCACTTTCAAAGTTCTTTTCTTCTTTCACTTCATGTTTCTTTGTTATTTACATAACAAAGAAATAACTCCAATACCTTATACATACTATAATGTTATTATAAATATGGTACAACCATATTCATTATTTTATCCATCCTATGAATAACAAAGTCTCCATACATGTGAACGTACGGCTTACCATCTCCACGTCATAGTGTAGTTTGTTATTCAACACTTCATTTTTTGGATGGGTATAATAATGATGTATAATTGATGTAAATAATAAATATTACATGTTAATTATTTTTTATATATAATATAAAATCCAATTGCATACAATTTCACCATCAATATAATGAAATTTTCGCTCGTGCGTACGTACGGCTTACCTTCCCCACGACGCGATGAGATTTCATTCCCCATCGCAACCATTCAAGAATAATTTTCATTTTATAATGTTTAAGAACTTAATATAATTCTGGATATGAATAAAATACATCATATCCATAAAAAACATGACTTACATAATAAAACATGTAAAGGAAAATGAATCAGTTAACACCTGAAACAATGATACTACTGAAATATTATTAACAAGCGATATTAAATGATCATATATGGTATCATATTTATGTATGTGGTTCTTATAAAATTTAATAAAAATTATTTAACCATTATATAGGAGTTAACGTAACCTTGACAAAGGAAAATTACAAGGTAAAGGTTAATTTTACAATCTCTTTATTATCTAAGGTTGTTTATATGTAAGTATCTACTGGGACTTCTTTATAATCCACATTATTGTTTCTTAAAATTTTATTTGAAAACATTTTTACTATTTTTTAGACTATCGGTTAAATTCATTTATACCCTTTTTTTAGTTTTTATAAATTTTTTTGAAAGGAATATTTCTTTCGTTTTCTAAACAAGATAATTTATGAACTTTTCGACAGATTAAGGAGAGAATTTTTTCAAACATATATAGAGGGTAAAGATATTTTCCACCTTTATAACTACTTAGAAGCTTCCCATAAAATATTATATGAATATTTTAAAAATAAATATTTTGTTTTATAATTATGAAACATTTAAATGATTTCAAAGTAGAAAGAGATATTTCTCTCAAATAGTTTTTGGATTGATTTCATCTATGTCAATATCCTTTATTAGATTTTATGCTTTTTTGAAGTTGATTTATTATGATATAATCTTTCATATTGTATTTAATTTTTTGTGATATGTTTAATTATGTATGTGCTATTTTTATACCATTCATGGTTTATGGTTAAATTATTACCATTTTGTATGCTATTTTTAATACAAATGTGTAGGTTATGTTTCAAAATTTTCATATAAGGAATGAATTAGATGTATTAAGTGAAGGGCGAGTCCCTCTATATCCCCTAGATTCATCGGTAAGTCTCATAAGAAAAACTAGTGTCTTGGAATGAGGCCTTGATAATATTTTTATTTTTAGTCTTGGAACGAGGCCTTAACTATGTAGTTATGATGTCCATCATTATGTATTACATCATTATGAGATTAATTATTAATATTACATGTGATTATTTAACTAGTAGAATATTCATTGAATAAGTAAATAGCATTATTTTATTTATCTTTTCCATATTATGCTGAAGTTTAAATTTAAAAGGCGTTTGTTTTAGTCTTATACATTGCCTTAATTTTTTTATGCTCATTTATGATAGTTTACACTATATTGATATCCTTACTAAGCATTTGAGATCACCTCTTTCTTATCTTTTATTTTCATAGGATGCAAAGAATTATAATATGACTAACCTGCAGGGATAGGATAAAGGATATGAGTGTGTTCAAAGGAGACAAAATGTTGATTTTTTATTTTATAATGTAATGTAAAACTTATGAATGTATCTAGTACTTACAAGGCTACTAAACTGATTGGTATTTCAGTACTTGATCTCTTGTGATCATGATAATGTTATGTAATAATGCACCAACTCTGGGTAACTAGGGTCGGGGCATTACAGTTGGTATTAGATAAATTTTATTACAAACCTTGGAAGCTAGATTTAGAAAATTTCTGATTAGAGAACATTGCCCTAAGATAGAATTTGAGGATTATTATAGAAGAACATCCAAAAAAAATTGGTAATGTATATATTATGTGATTTTTCTAATAAATACATCCCTATCTGGATACTAAAAGTGGATGTTATTATAGAACATATGTACCTAGGAGTAAAAACTCTAACATGGAGTTTTGGGATTGACTCGGGGTATCCTTGTACATGACAATGGGCCTTATTATGCACCTGGTTTGACACTCTCAGGAGATATGATTAGGATAATTCACATTTTCTTTACAAACCATTATGATGGATTTATGATTAAGTACGTCCCCAAAAGAAAAAAAAATATGAAGATGGATTATATGCATAAATTGTTCAATTTATGTTAAGTATTTTACAAGTTTGGAATTATACATTGCGATTCATGAATTAATCTAGTGTGTGAAATTGTTTAGAAATGGAGCCTAGTGGAAGGAATGAAAACTGTATCAATGCACGTAATCCATGTAAGGATTTACCTCCTATTCAAGATAATTATAGTGCATCAGGTGATACAACAGGTACTAAACAGCTTATAACTATACTGGGACAACTCACTCATGTTATGAATAGTAACCTTACCCATATAGAGCAACCTAATCCACAATGAAGATGATCATTATTAGACTTCTTCATGAGGAAACAACCACCAATATTCAACGGGACTACAAATCCATTTGTAGCTGATAAATGGATAAGTTTCTTAGATAAAATATTTCATGCTTTGGGGGGTAGTAGAAGGGAAAAGGATGTCATGGTAGTTTCTTGCCTCTCAGGAGATGTAAATCAATGGTGGTCATTAATTCAAAACATAAAGGAGAATGAATAGGTAATAAATATCTAATGGAGGGAGTTTAAAGAAATTTTCATAGAAAAATACCTACCTTGTTAACATCAAGAGGAAATGGAAAGATAATTTCTAAGTTTGAGGAAAAGGGAGGATTAGAAAGTCGCAAAGTATGAGGATAACTTTACAAGGTTATCTATGCATGGTGTAGATTATATACATAACCCAAGAAGTAATATTGATTGATTCTTTGAGGGGTTAAAACCATTTATTTATCAAGCATTAGTCTCATAGTCCTTCTCATGGTATGAAGATATTGTCTCATGTGATATCAAAATAGAAAAGTAATTCTCTATGTCTTATGTCTTTAAAGTGAAGTAAGAGAAAAAGAGATATGTTGAACACTCTGAAAAATAAAATAAGGAGGAGAAGGGAAATTTTGTCTTTCCATCCTGTAGTAATTTTTTGAAGAAACACCCTAGTACATGACTAAAGGGGATGGTATTTTGTTACAAGTGTGGATAAAAAAGGCCACCAAGCTCGTGATTTCAATGGGAAGAAAGAGTTTGTTGATGTTAAATGCTAAAATTGTAAATATATGGGGAATTATTCAAATTAATGTCCTAATTGTTAAGGAAACATTTCTCAGAAAAGGCCAAGGGAGAAAGTTCATGCTTATATGATCATTATTACTGAGGTTGAAGTTCATAATAATGTGGTGGAAGGTACTTTAATCATTTCCTCAAAATTATCCAATGCGTTATTTGATTCTGGATCATCTCATTCTTTCATATCTTTCGAGTTTGCCAAAAAATTAGATATTTCCAATTTGAATTAACAAGGGAGTTGTGAGTCAAAACTCTTAATGGAAGTATCATAGCAACACAGTTTTGTCAATCAGTTTCCATTATGGAATATAAACATGCTTTATCTACAGATCTTATTATCATACCCAAGATTTAATTTGATATAATCCTCGATATGGATTGGTTTTTGGACCATGATGAAAACAATTATTGTAAGAAGAAGGAGGTTACAATTTTTAATGATAATAAGTAATCCCTTATCTTTAGAGCAGAACATCACCATCTTATTCTTATCTAGATCCACCCTCTATAGCTCTAACAAATTCAATTATTTGTGAGTAAGTGAGTGGAAAAAATTATGGGTTAGGAAAGGAATGTTCAAATAGAGGATGTACCTATTTTGGAAGAATATGTTGATGTGTTACCAGATGATTTACTTAGACATCCTCCAAAATGAGAAATTGGGTTTTTCATTGACTTAATTACAGGTTCAAGGCATATATAAAAGACCCCTTATAGAATGTCCACTATGGAATTAGTGGAACTAAATAAACAATAATAGGAATTGATTCATAAAGGATTTAATCACCCTAGTGTTTCTCCATGAGGAGCCCCTATTCTTTTTGTTAAGAATAAATATGGATCTATGAGGTTGTGCATTGACTATAGGGAGATCAATGCTATAACAATAAAAAAAAGTATCTCCTGCCTCTCATTGATGATTATTTGATCAAATTTGTGGAGATAAATATTTTTTCAAAGATTTATCTTCGATCTAGATACCATCAGTTGTGCATGGAGAAAGAAGACATTCCAAAGACATCATTTCAAACCAGGTATGGGCATTATGAATTTACAATAATTATTTTTGGACTGATTAATTCATCATCTATTTTTATAGATCTAATGAATAGATTTTTCAAGAAATATATTGATGAATTTTTAGTGGTATTTATTGATGATATCTTAGTATACTCCAAAATCTATGAATATCAGGAAAATCACTTGCGCACTAATCTAAAGACTCCTAGAAGAAATAAATTATATGGGAAGTTTATCAAGTGTGAATGCTGGATTCAAGAGACTTCTTTTCTTGGCCATGTTGTCTCTAAGGATGGAATCTCTATTGATCCTTCAAATACAAGGGAAATCCAAGAATGTCCATCACCGAAAAGTATAACTGAGGTAAACAGTTTTATTGGATTAGCAGGTTACTATCGGCATTTCGTCCAAAAAAATTTTTGTTTGGCTAACCCATTAACCAAGCTCACATGTAAAGGGGTTTAATTATTTTGGACAAAAGAATTTGAATTATGTTATGAAGAATTTAACAGAACATTAGTTAATGCTTCTATCCTGACTCTACCATCGGGTAATAATGGGTTTGTTATTTATATTTATGCCTCAAAGAAAGGACTTAATTGTTTCCTTATGTAGAATGATAGAGTTATTTCTTATGCATCATTGCAGCTAAAAATTCATGAACAGGACTATACCACTCATGATCTTGAGTTACATTTGTAATATTTTCTCTGAATATATGGAGACACTATCTCTATGGTGAAAAATGTGAGATATATATTAATCAAAAGAGTTTGAATTATATTTTCTCAAGGAAAGAACTCAACATGAGTCAAAGGTGATGGCTTGAACTACTCAAGGATTATGATTTCACAGTACACTACCAACCGGGGAAGGAAAATAAGGTGGCATATTCTTCGAGCAGAAAGGATCATGGAGTTCTGAATAAGATGAGAGTTGAAATGGATCCTATGTTCATAGATCTAATTAAGATGGATATAGGAATAATCAAGGAAGGTTAAACATCAATACTTTTTCAAATGTTTTCCAAACCATATTTACTAGAAAGGATAAAAACTTCACAGACTGATGAAGAGAAGTTAAAAAGAAAATTAAAGTTGTGAATGATGGGAGATTGATTGAATTTGTATATGAAGATGGAATTTTGAAATTTGGGAAGAGGCTTTGTGTTCCTGATATACCTAATCTAAAAAGATAATTTTTGGATGATCCTTATAGATCAAATTTCTCTATAAACTCTGGTAGCACTAAGATGTATAGAGATTTGAAGGAACATTTTTTGTGGGACAACATGAAGAGGGATATTTCTGATTATATGTTATGATGTATGGTTTGTAACTAGGTGAAGGCCGGAAGAAAACATCATAGAGAATTCATGTATCCTCTTTTCATACCTGAGTATAATGTGATGATATTACAATGAACTTTGTCATGGAGCTACCAAACACTCCTAGAAGGAATGATGCAATATGGTTCATTGTTTATCATCTTACCGAGTCATCATATTTTCTTACTATAAGAGAAGATTTACAACTTTTATTTTTATAAAGAATATATGTTAATGAAGTTTTAAGACTTCATGGTGTACCCCTATTGATTTTTTCTGATTGTGATCTTCATTTTACATCAAGATTTTGGAAAATTATTCAAAAATCCCTAGATACTGAACTTTGTTAGAGCACTGCCCACCACCCTCAAACTGATGGAAAATCATAATGGACTATTCAAACCTTAGAAGAAATGTTTAAATCTTTCTCATATGACTTTCAAGGTATTTGGGATCAGTATTTATATCTGGTAGAATTTTTCTATAACAACAACTTCTATTCAAGTATTCATATGGCACCATATGAAGCGTTATATGGAAAGAGATGTCGCACACCAACTTTTTGGGATGATGTTGGTGAAAGAAAACTCATAGTCCCATAACATGTTGAGGAAACAATTGAAAAGGTGAAGATTCTCCAAACCCACATCAAATCAACTCAAAGTAGACAAAAGATCTATGTCGATAACTGAAGGAATGATTTGGAATTTCAAGTAGGTGATCATGTTTTCTTGAAGGTATCTCCATGGAAGTATATTATAAGATTCAGAAATAAGGGTAAATTAAGTCACAAGTACATCAGACCTTTCAAAATTCTAGAATGAATTGGAGTTATATCTTACTATTTGTCAATGTCACTAAGTCTATCAAAAGTTCATGATGTGTTCCACGTATCACTGTTGAGAAAATACATGACAAACCCAATGCATGTACTCACCTATGAAGAAATAGAACTGGAATATGATCTGTTCTTATTGTGAAGAGCCTATAAAAATTCTTGATAATAGATAAAAAGTGTTGAGAAACTGGACGACTCTTTTGGTAAAAGTTATTTGAAAAAACCATAAAATGGAAGAGGCAACGTGGGAACCTGAGGAACATATGATGGAGAACCACCCGAATCATTTTATGCGGTAATATTCTAGAAATTTTGAGGATGAAATTATTTGAAGGAGGGAAGAATGTAACACCTCAAGATTCCATGGTACACTTCACTTTGAATAATACAATAACTTGTGTTGTATGCAGCTTTGAGTTCTAGCACCCCACGGCCAATCTAACTAGTCATTTAAAAAGTTGTTATAAATAGTAATACCAACTTTTTGAAATTTTATAAATTTTATTTTTTAAAATGGATTTAATTTTTTGGATTTGAAATATCAAAATTATCTTAGGGTGAATTTTTTGTATTTTTTTAAAAACTTTCAATTTTTTGATAAATAGTGAAAAATACTGCATTATTGTTTAAAACCAGCTTTTTATTTAAATAATTATTTTTAATTTGAATTTATTTTAATTTAAAAATAGATACATAATTCCTATATTAATCTATTTTAATTCATTGGAGTCATTTTATAATAAGATTAGATCTATAAAATTTTATTGAACTTTTTAACGTCTTTTACCCACATTCTAGGCACATTTACAAATTTTCATAAAAACAAATTTTACTTCTTCGGTGTATTAAATTTAAAAAATCCAAAAAACACGATTTTCATCATTAAGTAAAATTTGGTTCAATAGGATGAAAATATTTTTTGGTGAATAGTAACTTTTGAATTTTATTTACCATGGTTAAAAGTAAATAGAGTAATTAAAGGAAAAATGATATTATAATTACACTAACACATGTCCTAATTCTATTGGATAAGTTATTTTTACCAGAATCAACCTTATGAAAAAAACATGATCCTATTTTATCCACTTGGATTAGATTAGGACATTTATTATATTTTATTTAAAGATGTGTTAAAATATTAAATTCAAATTTTATTAAGTAAACCATTTTTAATATAGAGTTATACATAAGATAAATTGGACTATAAATATTCATTAGAAAGATAAAATTATTTTTTCAACATGGTATTTTATTTATAATTTCTAGACATTAAATAATTAAATTTATTTATGACACAATGATGATGCAGTAATTACATTATTAATGAAAGATTAAAAAAATTAATGTTACAAATATTAATGTAAATGTAAATTGAAACTTTTTATGCCATATACGAATTTTATAATTAAATATGAAATGTTAGGGTTTATTAAATATATATTTTTTAATTTAATCATGTTTTTATGACTTTCAAAAAAAACAAATAATAAATAGTGTTAAAATTGACATAAATGAGTTTTTAAAACAAATACTATATTATTGAATGATATAATATTCATAAAAATATAAGATCAGTAAGAGGACATAGATAATGTGATATATGTCATTAATGAACCACTTGAGGTTCTCTTGTCATTTTATAGTAACTATATTAACCATGTAATACAAGAAGACATGGTAAACGTTAAACAATTTAACTAAGAGTCAAATCTAAAAGATAAGGTTAATATGGTGACCTAAACTTGTCTAAAACCTATTGGTTGAGAATATTTAGACCCATACTCACCTTATCCTAAAAATAAATCCATTTGGAGCTATTAAAAATATAAAATAATTTTATAATAAAGTAATATTTCAAGCTTTTCCTAAAGTGACCCTCACCTCTCTAATAAAAGGGTGCATCCTCTTCTCTTAAATTCACACCTCCAAATCCATTTGTATCAGCAAAAACCTGACCTAATATCCTACCAACTACCCTCAATTAATCCTATAGTCCTTAATTTGATCATAAATCCAACCTATGGAACCCTTTTGTTCAAATCAAAAGGAATCACCCGAAGAAGAGTTAATTATTTCATCACTTATTTCAAAGTTCTTTTCTTCTTCCACTTCCTCTTTATTTTTTGTTTCCATACCAAAATTATAAATACAGTAACTTATACATATTTTTATGTTATTATAAATATGGTATGACTATATTCATTATTCTATTCATCCTATGAATGACAAAGTCACCATACGTGTGTATATACGGCTTACCGTCTCCATGTTGTGGTGTAGTTTGTTATTCAACACTTCATTATTTGGATGGGTATAATAATGATGTATAATTGATGTAAATAATAAATAGAAAATTTTAATTATTCTATATATATAATATACCATACAACTACATACGATTTCACCATCAATAGAATGATATTGTCACTCGTGGGTGCATACGGCTTACCTTCTCCACACCGTGATGAGATTTCATTCCCCATAGAAACCATTCAAGAATAATTTTCATTTTATAATGGTTATGAACCTAATATAATTATGGATATGAATAAAATACATCCTATTCATAACAAACTTGACTTACATAACAAAATATATAAAGGAAAATGAATCAGTTGACACCTGAAATAATGATACTACTAAAATATTATTAACAAGAAATGTTAAAGGATCATATATTATATCATATTTATGTATGTTATTCTTGTATAATTTAATAACAATGATTTAACCATTATACTGGAGGTTAACATACCCTCTACTAAGAAAAATTGCAATGTATGGGTTAATTTTACAAACTCTTTATTATCCGAAGTTGTTTATACGCAAGTATCTACTTGGAATTATTTATCATCCATATTTATGTTTCTTAAAAATTTATTTCAAAACATTTTTACTATTTATTAGACTATGATTTAAATTCATTTATACCCTTTTTTTAATTTTTATAAAAAAAATTGAAAGGAATCATTTTTCATTTTCCAAACAAGTAATTTTATGGCCTTTTCGATAAATTAAGGAAAGAATAGTTTTTTTAACTTATACAGCGGGTGCAGCTATTTTCTGTCATTATAATGCCTCGAAAGCTTTTCATACAAGCTTATATAAATATTTTCAAAATAGATGTGTTCTTTTATAATTATGAAACTTTTAAATGATTTCAAATTAGAAAGATATATTTCTCTCAAATAGTTTTTTGGATTGATTTCATCTATGTCAACATGCTTTGTTAGATTTTTTGTTTGTTTAAAGTTGATTTATTATGATATTGTCTTCCATATTGTATTGAAGGTTTTGTGATATGTTTGATTGTAGATGTGATATTTTTATACCATTCATGGTTTATAGTTAAATTATTAACATTTCATATGCTAGTTTTAATACTAATTTTTATGACATGTTTCAACATTTTCATATGAGGAATGCATTGGACATAGTAAGTGATGGGTGGGGCCCGCTATATCCCATCGATGTATTGGTAGGTCTCATGAGACAAACTAGTGTCTTGGAACAAGGCCTTGAAAATATTTTTATATTTATTCTTGACACGAGGCCTTGACTATGTGGTTATGATGTCCAGAATTATGCATTTCATCATTATAAGATTAACAATTTATATTACATGTAATTATTCAACAAGTAGAATATCCATCTGAATAATTAGATGGAATTATTTTATTTATCTTTTTCATATTTTTCTAAATTTTTTATTTAAAAGGATCATGTATTGGTCTTATACATTGCCTTAAATTATTTTATGCTTATTTATAATAGTTTTCACTATATTGATATCCTTACTGAGCATCTGAGATCACCCCTTTCTAATGTTTTATTTTCCCAGGATGAGAAAAATTATATTATGACTAACGTACAGGGATAGTCTAAGTGATATGAGTGTGTTAAAAGGATATACAGTCTTGATTTTTTATTTCATAATTTAAAGTAAATCTTTTGAATGTATCTGGTACATCCAAAGCTAATAAACTGATTGGTATTTCGGGACTTGATCTCTTGTGATCATGCCAATGTTATGTAATAATGTACCAACTCTACGTAACTGGGGTGGGGGAATTACAACAATTCCATTGATCATGAAAAATTAATTCAGAGCATCCTATACCATAGGATTAAGAAGCTTGTCCATCTACTGTTTGAGATAATATTCTAGTTTCTTATACTATTTAATCTTCCTTGTTTAATATAAATGTGACTCACTCTTATATCTATATGGTTCTCATAGAAATCCTTGTGATTAATATTTATTAATATTATGGTGTTATGAAACTTGAAACACCTTTGGTTTTATGGTCAGAAAATGTAATCCAATGTAGAGGCTATCATCAAGAGGTAGGTGGCCACTATTTATTATGAAAAATCTTCATCAATGAGATGAAGAGATTTAATGTCATCCTCAGGATGAAAATGTTCTCAAAGTTTCACATTGAGGTTTCAAACTGTATTGGACAGACTGTAACTACATCATTATTATTTACCTCTTCACTTCTGTAGAGAGTGAAGATGAGGATGTTTTTTAGTTCCTAATGGATTGATACTATGAGAGATTATTTTTGATGAGGACCGACCTATGGATTCGTATATTTACTGAAATTTTTTATTTATTTTAAAATAAGTCACTTTTTATGTTAGTGAGAACCGAACATGAAATGAGAACCAAAGGAGGGTCAGGTTTGGAACCACAACCAAGTCCAGACCCGCCCAAAAGAGAAACCAAAAAACAACAACCAAAATAAATGTAAGGAAAAGTGAGAACTAGCATGCCAACACAATCCTTTGGCGGTCTGGGAAAAGAACCTAGTCTAGGACCAGATCCACCCAAAAAACACCTCAACGTGTAGAACTAACAAAAGAGTGCTCAGAAAGTTCAATCATCACCATGAACACCTGCACAATCCAAAGAATCAAGGAATCCATCGAACCCAACCAAATTGGGGTCGTGCGATGGAGTATAATGAAATAGAATAGAAAACCAAGTAAATTCAGAACCGTCTTGGTGTAAAACTCCTCAACATCAGCAGTAGCTACAAACTGGTCCCAGGTTGAACTGCTGACATCCGTGAAAGTGCCTGTGTGCATCCCGAACTGCAGTTTCCCCCACAAACTCTAGGTGATGATCATGCACAATAGAAGAGCCGACCTGGCATTGAAGAAAAAGAGAACAAGCACACCAGAATTGAATAGATCTGGAAAATGGGGACACAGGATCTGGGGGCCGAAGGGCTCCAGCATCGCCCTCACAGTGGCTGGTCAAGGAGAAGTGTGGTTATCTAGGGATAGTTCTCTCAGGGAAGAATCATGGGGATCAACATTGGGATTCCTGATGTTGGGAATAAGCAGGGTTGACGTCGGCAGCCCAAGATGGATCAACAACGCGGGACATCGTAGTGCACGTGCAATGGTGAAGCTGAACTCAGGGGAATTGAAGGTGGATATAGATGCTCGAAAAATATCCCCCTAGATATTGTGCATGCCACCACACATAGGATATATGGGGTGAAGGGTGCACTCAATGGCAGCAACCTCACAGCGATGAGATCTAGGAGGGAGTTTGTCGCAATTAGCGCTGCTCAGGGAGAAGTCGCAAATAGTTCCGCACAGGGAGGTCGTGGGGTCATCGTCAGCGACAGGAAACAGGGGGTGCCTGTTGGGTCGAGATCCAGACTCAATCCTCTATGGATTGGTATATTGATTAAAATGATATCTCATGTATAACTAGGAATATCTAGGTTCCCCCAATATGAGATAGGTTCTTATGTGAGTGTAACATTCTTCTTAATTAGGAAGTTCATTCAGCTGTCTCAAATATTTATCATTATATGTTCTGATATTACATGCGGTAGTGATGAAACATCATGTTTCAATATTTATCATGAGCTATTAAACCTTTCATTATGTGAAGTTATATCATCGGTGTAACAACCCATGATTATGAAAATAAATATTTAATGTATTTTATAATCTTGACATTAATCACAACATTACCTCTACTGTGTTTGGAATTTCTAATAATGGTCATCTAGAGTTGTGACCAGTAAGTCATTTAGAGTCTGATAGAACAAACTTGTTTTTTTATGAATAGTAACATACCCTCATGAATAGTAATATGACCCTTATGAATAGTAAATAATATTATTATTTTATTTTCTTAAGGCAATAAGATAATGAGATCTTAATTAATTTTTTAATGTGAAATAAAACTAATTGCACCTTCAAATTTTTATTTTTCGAATAGTAAAATAACCTTATGAATAGTAATATGAAACGTAATATGACCCTTATGAATAGTAAATAATATTATTATTTTATTTTCTTAAGGAAATAAGATAACGAGATCTTAATTAATTTTTCATAGTGAAATAAAACTAATTGCACCTTAAAATTGCTATTTTTTGAATTAACTACGACTTTATTTAAAAATTAAATTAATAATATTTAGAGAATTAATTTTGAATAATGGAGTTCATTTTTTAATTCTACATGTAGAAAAATGGTAGGGGTAAATTTTTGGGATTTTTCTGAAATTATTGAATTTTTTATGAATAGTGAAATACGATAAAATACTATATATACAAATTATCAGTTAAATACATTATTCATGACATCACAAGTGATGAAAGACCACTTGGTTTGAACTCACATGCACTTATTACTATTAGGGGTCACATGAAACAATAATATTGGTTTTCTTGAAGGAAATAATAAAATAATGAATTAAATATTCAAAAGTTACCCCTCTCCTCCGCTATAAAAACCCCTCACCACTCCCTCTACTATTCACTCCTCTAAGACTTTAATATCATCAAATTTCTTCCCAAATACCCTTCCCTAGTCACTACCCATGACCAAGAAGCTCTTAGTCTTCCAAAAAGACCCAAATCCCTTCCATTAAGGAGGTTCTCGAAGAAGTTATTTCAAGAGGTAAGGCACCTTTCTGTTTCTTTGAGTTTCATTTGAATTTATCTTCTTTTGTTATCTTCTCCTCACATGCTCTGACCAAGTGACCATGATAACTCCAGTATCATCCATATGTTGTATTTATATCATGTTAAAGGAAGAACCATCATCAATATTCTTACTCCCTCTTATTTTTATAAACAAAATCAACGTCCATGAGGTTCTAATTTATAACCTTCGTGGACGATGAAGTTTTGTTCTTCAATATTTCCTTCATTACTGGTCATGAATCCATATTGATTGTTGAACCATACTATAATATATGAATTAAAACCTAATTAATATTCAGGAACCAGTATATATACAGATTATTAATTTATGTGACAAAACTAGTTCATAATAATCCAAATACCGCCAAATAATCGAAGTGATTGTCATCTAACGATTCGTCCTCATTCCATGTAACCAAATGATATAAGTGGACATTAACAATTTTGGATGTTCATAAATAATATTTAATTTCAATTATGGAGATTTACAACCTTTCCTCATGAACTTCATTACTTAAAAACAAGTAAACCAATTATGAAAATTAAGAAAACAAACACTCTGGAACGACGGAATTCAATATAATAACTTATAAATAATAACATAATTGAACTAAAAATAATTATGATAAACTAAATAAATGTATATTAGGTTCTTAAATAAGTTATTTATATGTATAATTTTATATTCCAGGACCTTAATATCAATAGGGGAACACATTCAGATTTAAGGTAAGGGTTTTTCCACCCGAACTTCCATTTTCATTCGGGATACTTTCATTGTCTAATTACCTCAATTAAATTCTTATGTATTGTTATGTACTCCTTATATACTCTGTTTGAGTATCATATATATGTTTACACACCAAAATCCTTCCTTATTTTATGGATAGTTACATTCTTTAAAATGATCGTTCAAATTGTTTCTTAAATACAAGCCCGATTCACGGGAATATCTCAATTGCTTACCTATTTTCAAGGGGAATATCTAATCTGTTTTTGGAATCCATAATATCTATAAAATCACTCATTTTTATAGGAAAATAATATCTTACTTCACTTCTGGTTTTATATAAATATTTTTCCAAAATAACTCTTCCTTTCAAAGTAAAAGAGTATTTATTTCAAGAATTACTCAAAAATTTTATAAGAGTATCTTCTTCTATTTCAACACACTTGTTGATTCTTATGTAATATTGGGATTAGTTTTCCATATTATCATCTACCCTATTCAATTTAATGTTTTATGATTATTTTTGTTATTGATGTCCTATCTTTAAACCATTCATTAGTTTAATTCAAATGGTTAGTGTTTTGGCTTAATGTTCGGCGAAAGCTATTTACATTTTATATATTAATGTGTATGTTGTTTATGTTTATCCCCATTCATATGAGGAATTCATTGGACATATTAAGTGTCGGGTGAGTCCTTCTATATCCCCTTTATGCATTGGTAGGTCTCATGAGACAAACTACGGTCTTGGCATAAGGATTTGACAAAATGATTATTTATGGTCTTGGCATGAGGCCTTGACGATATAGATATGATGTCCCGCATTATGAATTCCCTCACTATGAATATACTATTGATGGTTCATGTGGTTATTAAACTAGTATAATACCCATGATTATGCTATGTTATGGAGATATTTACTCAGTTTATATTTCTGCCATAATATGTTCAAGTTTATTTCTAAAGGCATGTGTTTTCAATTATTTACCATGTCTAATGTTTATATTATCTTCCGCTGTATTTCTTAACCTTACTAAGCATTTGAGCTCACCCCTTTATTATGTTTCATTTTCTCAGGGCAAGAATAATTCTATTCTGAATGACATGCTGAAATAAACTTAGGAGTTATGGAATTTGTCTGAGGAGTTTCTATGTTGTTTTTCATTTCAAGTTGTAATGATTAACTTATGTATGTATCTTGTTTCCAATAGTAATAAACTACTCGGTACTTTGGGATTCTTATTCCTTGTTTGTATTCCAATTTAACCAATAAGGCACCGGCTCTGGGTAATTGGGGTTGGGTCCTTACAGTTGGTATCAGAGGAAGTTTAGTAGAATACTTGGAAACTAGATTTAGAAAATGTAGAATTAGGGAAGAGTCCATAAGTTAGTCTTTGAGGATATACATACAATAACGTCCCGTTATTTTGGTAAGGAATAGATTATGTGGATCTTTCAAGCAATACATCCTTGTCTGGATATGAGCAGGTAGAGGTGGCTCTGGTAGAGATGCATCTAGGGGTAAAACCAGAAAACACCGCTTTGAGCTAGACTCGAACGGGAACTGGTGCACAAAAATTGGCCTTGCTGCACTCTTGGTTATGACACTCTCGAGGGATATGCTTATGATAATTCACATTTTCTTTAAAATCTATTATGAAGGATTGAAATGTAAAATTTTCCTCAAAAAACCATTTTTGAATATGGGATTAGCCATGCGTAGGATCTTAAATTTTTCTAAGTATTTTATTAAGTTAAGATTATACATTATGATTCATAACCTAATCTAGTGTATGCCATTATCTAGAGATGGCGCCAAGTGGAAGGAATGGAAACCGCATGAACGCACGTGTTCCCTGTAGGGATTTCCCTCCGATGCAAGATAATGATGTTGGCAGTGGTGCTAAGCAACTCATAACTATACTGGGAAAACTTACTCATGTTATAAATAATAACCTTAATCGTATGGAGCATCTAGATCCACCACATGGAGGAGCTATGTTAGATCGCTTTATGCGACAACAACCTCCATCATTCAATGGGACTACAAACCCATTTGTAATAGAGCAGTGGATATGTCCCCTTGAGAAGATATTTCTCACTTTGGGATGTAATGAAAGAGAGAAGGTTGTCATGGTTGTTTATCATCTAACGGGTGATGCGGATCAGTGGTGGTCCTTATTCCAAAATAAAAAAGGAGGCGGAAGAAAAAGAACAGATGTAATGGAGGGATTTTAAGGAAATATTCTTAGAAAAGTATTTCCCTCATGAGTAGCGACCAGATATGGAGAGGCAATTCTTGAACTTGAGGAAAAAGGAGGATGAAAATGTTTCCAAGAATGAAGCCAACTTTAAAAGGTTGGAAAGGCATGCTGTAGACTAGATACGTAATCCAAGGAGAAAAAATCATCAATTATTTGATGGTTTAAAACCATTCCTTCAAAGTTCTCTTGTCTCCCAAAGATTGGAATCATATGAAGATATAGTCTAAAGTGCTATCAAGACAGAAAATGAATTCTCTAAGTCTTATGAATTTAAAGGAAAGCAAGAGAAGAAGAGGGAATCTGAAAACTCTGAGAAAGGAAATAATGAAATGGGTAAGAAGGGAAGAGTTGAATTTCCATCATGTAGTAATTGTGGGAAGAAACACCTTGGGACTTGCCTGAAGGGAATGAGAGTCTGTTACAAGTGCGGAGAAAAAGGCCACCAATCTCGGGATTGTAAGGGGAAGAAAGAAGCTACCAATGTTCTGTGCTACAATTGCAGGGAGATGGGACATTATGCACATGAATGTCCTAAGCGTCAGGGAAATTTTCCCCAAAGAAGGCCAAGGGAGCAAGGCCAATATTATGTGGTTACAATTGCAGAGGTTGACATTCCTAACTAAGTGGTGGTAGGTACATTGATTATTTCATCCAACATATCCAATACATTATTTGATTCTAGATCGTCACATTCATTTATATCTTCTCAATTTTCCAAGAAAATTAGATATATCTAATTTTATTTAATAAAGGAGTTATCAATTAAAACTTCTCGTGGATGTATCATTGCAACTAAGGCGTGTCGATTAGTCCCCATCATAACACATAGATGTGCTTTAGTTACTATCCTTATCATTATACCAATGATTGACTATGACATAATTCTCGGTATGGATTGGCTCTCAAATTATGATGCGAAGATCTATTGCAAGAAGAAGGAAGTTACAATTTTTGAGAATGGGGTAGAATCCCTTATTTTTAGAGCAGAAACCTCACCATGTGATTCTCATCTAGATCCACCCCTGGTATCTCTACTGAATTCAATTATTGGGGAGTAAGGGAATGAAATAAATATGGACGAGGAGAATAATGTACAGATAGAATATGTACCTGTTGTGAAAGAATATATTGATGTCTTTCCATAGGATTTACCTGGACATCCTCCAGAGCGAGAAATTGAGTTTTCCATTGACTTAATTTCTAGTTCAAGGCCCATATCAAATACCCCTTATATAATGGCCACTATATAGTTAGTGGAGCTAAAGAAACAACTATAGGAATTGAGTGACAAAGGATTTATTGGCCCCAGCATTTCTATATGGGGAGACCATGTTCTTTTTGTTAAGAAGAAAGATGGGTATATGAGGTTCTGCATTGATTAAAGGGAAATCAATGTTGTTACAATAAAGAATAAGTATCCTCTACCAAAAATTGATGATTTATTCGATCAACTTCATAGAGCCCAATATTTTTCAAAGATTGATCTTCGATCCGGTTATCATCAGTTACTTGTGAGGAACAAAGACATTCCAAAAACAGCATTCCGAACTAGGTATGGGCATTACGAGTTTACAGTAATGACTTTTGGACTAACTAATGCACCATCTATTTTCATGGATTTGATGAATAGAGTTTTCAAGGAATATCTTGATGACTTTTTGGTGGTGTTTATTAATGATGTCCCGGTGTACTCTAAAAGCTATGAAAAAAATAAAAATCACTTGTGCACTATTCTGAAGACTCTGAGACAAAATAAATTATATGGGAAGTTTAGAATGTTTGATTTTTGGCTCCAATCAGTTGCCTTTCTAGGACACATTTTCTCTAAGGATGGAATATCTATAGATCTGGTGAAGACAAAGGCTGTGCAAGAATGTCTTACTCCTACAAACATAACTGAGGTATGTAGTTTTATTAGTTTGGCAGGTTATTATTGGTGTTTCATTTAGAACTTCACTCATTTAGCCAACCCAATGACAAATCTCACATGAAAAGGGGTTAAGTTTGTATGGACAAAGGAATGCAAAGAATGCTTTGAAGAATTGAAGAGAAGGTTAGTGAACGCTACAATCATAACCCTATCATCGGGGAATGATGGGTTTGTTATCTATAGTGATTCATCGAATAAATTATTTGGTTGTGTCCTTATGCAGAATGATCAAGTGATTGCCTATACATCTAGACAGCTAAAAATTCACGAACAAAACTATCCAACTCATGATCTTGAGTTAGCAGTGGTAATCTTTGCTTTGAATATTTGGATACATTACCTCTATGGAAAATAAATGTGAGATATATAAAGATCATAATAGTTTGAAATATATATTATCACAAAAATAACTCAACATGAGACAAAGGAGATGGATTGAGCTACTCAAAGACTATAATTGCACAATACACTACCACCCGGGGAAGGCAAATAAGCTAGCAGATGCTTTGACCAGAAAGGATCATGGAGTTCTAAATAAGATGAGAGTATAAAGGGATATTTTATTCATGGATCTAGTAAATATGGATATGGGAGTTATCAAGGATGGTAACACATCACTACTTTTTCAAATGGTTGCCCAACCTTCTTTACTGGAGAGGTTAAAAAAATTCTTAGGCTGATAATGAGGAATTTCAAAAGAAAATTAAAGCTATAAATGATGGGAAGTTGACTGACTTCGCATATGAAGGTATCATTGTGAAATTCAGGAAGAGGATTTGTGTTCCTACTATTCTTGAGATAAAGAGAGAACTATTGGATGATGCACATAGCTCTAATTTCTCTATACACCCTGGTAGCACAAAGATGTATTGAGATCTCTGAGAAAACTTTTGGTGGGACAATATGAAAAAGGAGATTGCTGATTATACATCAAAGTGCCTAGTATGTCAACAAGTGAAGGTTGAGAGGAAAAAGTCTAAGGGTATGATGCAACCACTACCCATACCAACATGGAAGTGGGAGAACATTACCATGGACTTTTTCATTGGACTCCCAAGGAAATCTAGAGGAAACAATGCTATATGGGTCATTGTGGATCATCTTACAAAGACAACTCACTTCATCGTGATTCGAGAGGACTTCTCATTGGATCAACTAGCACAGATTTACATCAAAGAAGTTGTAAGGATACATGGAGTAACACTATCTATTGTATCTGACCGTGATCCTAGATTCACCTAAAAGTTTTGGAAAAGTCTTCAACGTGCTCTAAGCACTGAACTGAACTTTAGTACGGCCTATCATCCTCAAAATGATGGCCAATCTGAGCAGACTATTCAAACACTAGAAGACATGTTGAAAGCATGTTTTATGGAATTTAAAGGAGGATGGTACCAACATCTTCTACTGGTTGAATTCTCCTACAACAACAGTTTCCACTTGAGCATCTGAATGGCACCATATGAAGCCCTTTATGGGAAAATTTGTAGAACAATGGCATGTTGGGATGAATTCAGTGAGAAAAAGATGCTAGGACCTAAATTGGTTGAAGAAATGGTGGAGAAGGTGAAAACCATTCAGCAGCATATCAAGGCAACCCAAAGTTGACAGAAGAGCTATGTGGATAACCATCAACAAGGCCATGAATTCAAAGTTGGAGACCTTGTATTTCTATGCATATCTCCATGGAAGAAGTTCATGAGGTATGGAAAAAAGGGAAAGTTATGTCCTAGGTATATCGGGCACTTTGAGATCCTCGATCGAGTCAGAGTTGTGGCCTATTGATTGGCACTTCCACCTACCATGTCTAAAGTACATGATGTCTTTCATGTATCACTCTTAAGGAAGTACATACCAGACCCTTCACATGTACTCTCTTCAGAGGTGGTACAGTTGGAGGATGATCTTTTCTATGAGGAGAAGCCAGTGAGAATCTTGAATCATAGAGACAAAGTTCTATGCAACAGGACTACTCATCTGGTCAAGGTACTATAGAGAAACCATAAGTATGAAGAGGCAACATGGGAACTGAAGAAAGCAATGAAGGAAAAGTACCCCCACCTATTTTTGTCCTAGATTGTAAAATGAAATTTTGAGGATGAAATTTTTTTAAGGAGGGTAGAATGTAACACCCCATGATTTTGAAAATAAATATTGAATGCATTTTATAATCTATCCATTAAACACAACTTTGCCTCTACTGTGTTTGGAATTTTGAATAACGTCCATCTAGAGTTGTGACCAGTAAGTCATTTAGAGTCTGACAGAACAAACTTGTTTTTTTGGTGAATAGTAACATACCCTTATGAATAGTAATATGACCCTTATGAATAGTAAATAATAATATTATTTTATTTTCTTAAGGCAATAAGATAATGAGATATTAATTAATTTTTCAATGTGAAATAAAACTAATTGCACCTTAAAATTGTTATTTTTCGAATTAACTAGGACTCTTTTTTAAAATTAAATTAATAATATTTAGAAAATTAATTATTAAAAATGGAGTTCATTTTCGAATTCTACACGTCGAAAAATGGTATGGGTAAATTTTTGGGATTTTTCTGAAATTATTGAATTTTTGATGAATAGTAAAATACGATAAAATACCGTATATACAAATTATCGGTTAAATACACTATTCATGACATCACAATTGATGCAAGTTCACTTGGTTTGAACTCACATACACTTATTACTATTAGGGGTCACATGAAACAATACTATTGGTTGTTTTGAAGGAAATAATAAAATAATGAATTAAATATTCAAAAATTACCCCTCGCCACTACTATAAATACCCCTCACCACTCCCTCTTCTCTTCACTCATATAAGACTTTAAGATCCTCAAATTTCTGCCAAAATACCCATCCCTAGTCACTACCCATGACCAGGAAGCTCTTGGTCTTTCCAAAAGACCCAAATCCCTTCCTTTAAGGAGGTTCTCGAGGAAGTTATTTCAAGAGGTAAGGCACCTTTCTGTTTCTTTGAGTTTCATTTGAATTTATCTTCTTTTGTTATCCTCTCCTCACATCCTCTGACCAAGTGACCATGATAACTCCAGTATCATCCATATGTTGGATTTATATCATGTTAATAGAAGAACCATCATCAATATTCTTACTCCCTCTTATTTTTATAAACAAAATCAACGTCCATGAGGTTCCAATTATAACCTTTGTGGATGACGAAGTTTCATTCTTCAATATTTCCTTCATTACTGGTCATGAAACCATATTGATGGTTGAACAATACTATAATATATTAATTAAAACCTAATTAATATTCAGGAACCAGTATATGTACATATTATTAATTTATGTCGCAAAACTAGTTCATAATAATCCAAATACCGCCAAATAATCGAAGTGATTGTCATCTAACGATTCATCCTCATTCCATGTAATAAAATGATATAAGTGGCCATTAACAATTATGTATGCTCATAAATAATATTTAATTTCAATTATTGTGATTTAAAACCTTTCCCCATGAACTTCATTACTTAAAAACAAGTAAATCAATTATGAAAATCAAGAAAACAAACACTCCGGAATGACGTAATTCAATATAATAACTTATAAATAATAACATAATTGAACTAAACATAATTATGATAAACTAAATACATGTTTATTAGGTTCTGAAATAAGTTATTGATATGTATAATTTCATATTCCAGGACCTTAAGTTCAAGTGGGGAACACATTCGGACTTAAGGTAAGGGTTTTTCCACCCGAACTTCCATTTTCATTCAGGATACTTTCATTGTCTAATTAACTCAATTAAATTATTATGTATTGTTATGTAATCCTCATATACTCTGTGTGAGTATCATATATATGTTTAAAAACTAGAATCATTCCTTATTTTATGGATAGTTACATTCTTTAAAAGGATCTTTCAAATTGTTCCCGAAATACAAGCCCGATTCAAGGGAATATCTCAATTTATTACCTATTTTCAAGGGGAATATCTAATCTATTTTTGGAAACCATAATATCTATAAAATCACTCATTTTTTTATGAAAATAATATCTTAATTCACTTCTGGTTTTATATAAATATTTTTCCAAAATAACTCTTCTTTTCAAAGTAAAAGAGTATTTATTTCAAGAATTACTCGAAGATTTTATAAGAGTATCTTCTTCTATTTCAACACACTTGTTCATTCTTATGTAATATTGGGACTAGTATTCCATATTATCATATACCATATTTAATTTAATGTTTTATTATTATTTTGGCTATTTATGTGCTATATTTAAACCATTCTTTAGTTTACTTTGAATGGTTAGTGTTTTGGCTTAATGTTTGGGGAAATCTATTTACATTTAATATATTAATGTATATGTTGTTTATGTTTATCCATGTTCATATGAGGAATTAATTTAACATAGTAAGTGTCAGGTGGGGCCTGCTATATCCCCTCGATTCATCGGTAGGTCTCATGAGAAAAACTACGGTCTTGGAATAAGGCCTTGACAAAATGATTATTTATGGTCTTGGCACGAGGCCTTGACGGTATAGATATGTTGTCCCACATTATGAATTCTCTCACTATGAATAAATTATTTATGGTTCATGTGGTTATTCGACTAGTAGAATACCCATGATTATGCTATGTTATGGCAATATTTACTCAGCTCATATTTTCACCATAATATGTTCAAGTTTATTTCTAAAGGCATGTGTTTTCAATTATTTACCATGTCTAATGTTTATGTTATCTTCTACTGTATTGCTTAACCTTACTGAGAATTTGATCTCACCCCTTTATTATGTTTCATTTTATCAGGTCAAGAAGAATTCTATTATGAATGACATGCTGAAATAACCTTTGAGTTATGGAAGTTGTCTAAGGAGTTTCTATGTTGTTTTTCATTTCAAGTTGTAATGATGAACTTATGTATGTATCTTATTTCCAATAATACTAAACTACTCGGTCCTTTGGGATGCTTATTCCTTGTTTGTATGCCAATTTAACTAATAAGCCACCGGCTCTAGGTAACTGGGGTTGGGTCCTTACAATCGGTGACCTATTGGTTTGTTAGAGCCATTACCAGTCCAAAAATGGAAATGGGATGATGTTGTAGTGTATTTTTTCAGTGTCTTATGAAGGTCACCCCAAGGTGGTGACATGGTTTGGGTTTTCCTAGATTAATTAATGAATGTATCCCACTTTATTTCTATCTAATATACATTCTCAGTTAATAAACTGTGAAGTTTTTATATCCATGAAATTGTATGGCTTCACAAGGTCTATTATAATATCATTTTAGATAGAGATGCTCATTTCACATTGAGGTTCTTGCATGGGATAACAGTGTTGTGGGTATACATATCCTTCTAAGCATAGTTTTTCACCCTCATACCAATGGCCTATCTAAACAGATGATACAAGTGTTGGAGAACATTCTCCATTCTTAAATACTTGATTTTGGAAGTTCTTCAAAGAAGTATATCCCTCTCATCTAGTTCGCAAACAACAATATCTATTTAGAAATGATTCAGATAGATATTTATGGGGACTTTTATGAGATTTTATTTCATTTACCTAGGTTATCGTTAGATGTAGGAGAGGTAATTCTTGAAGATTCATGTCGTGACCCATCCCAGAGGGGCCCATGCCATGACTACCCCAATCCCAAATCTAATATGTCTGGGTCCATTTACTAGAACCGAGTCAGTATGGCCCAGAAATGGGAGTAATTAGCCTAATGTTAATGTACATACATACACACACAAATCATAGCAATAAATTATGAAATGTAAAAACACTATGTAAATAGTGCATGATTACCAATATATCGCATGACCAGAGTATGATAGGAAGTAAAGTGTAGTAATAAAAATAGGAACAAAATTAGGCTCACCAAAAAGTTATGTAACCATAAGTCCAACCTATAGGAAAAGATGTTATGGGAATATCATCTAAAATATTAAGAAAAAAACACCTCAGTTTGTTCAGTCTCACAAAGTAATGCTTAGCCCTGGCCTACCAAGAACTCCATTGAAATATTGATCATATTCACAAGATATGACTTGTGTGGGAAAATCCCATGCAAGGGTGAGTATAAAAATACATAGTATGACACCCTAAAATCACAAATCACAACCACAAGGGAAAACCTTGAAGGGAATCCAAAAAGGAAAACCAAAAAGGAATATAGTAACGGAATACCACAAAGAAATACCATAATGGAATACCACACAAGAATACCATGAACAAAAACTAACCCGTTCATCATTGAAAACAATTTATAGTTTAAATATTTATGATTTCCTACTACTGATATATAGTGGTTAATAGAGTTGAACCCATAGGGAAGGATGAATAACCAAATTTTCTTTTCAAAACAACCCACTGGTGTCAATAGTGGGTGTAGTATATTACCTTTTTTATTTTTTAACTTTTATATATTTTTGTGTATTTCTTATAAGGTATTAAATAAATACAAAATTTGAAATATATTTTTGTTCTAATATATGATGAAAAGGAACAAAATATGAAAATTAGTAAACAATAGAGACAAGAGATGATAAAAGATTTACAATCAAGAGATATACTGGAGGAAAGATTTACCCTACTGGTTTAAAAATGATTCCTAATCACATTAATGTAGATAAAATGTTACCACTAAAAAGGATGACTTGTTTCCCCCTCCATGAGATAATTCATTTAGATTTAATAATTCTTAGAGTTTGGCACTCTAAGAAAGGTTAAACTACAAAATTAATATTTCAAAAATTCAACATAACAATCTTGAAAAAAAAATTGAAGTTCTATTTTTTATGAAGAAACATTAAAGAAAATGTATACATGATCAAACTCAAGGAATGGACATTGAATTTAAAATAAAACACAAGTGGTATTGAGAATTTGAATTGGTTTCAGAATTTATCTCACCTATCAATTCTTAAATCATTGAAAAGAATGACAAAAAAATGTAATTTGATAAAAACCTAGTATACAAAGACATTCCCCGGAATAAGAATTTTAGCTAACTATCATTTTTCAAATTGAAAATAAAATCATTCAATTATGGGAATATAAATTGAGAATGAACAGGGGAAGGAAAAAATTCCCCTCGAACTACAATGGTGATGCACTACTCCTGTTTCTGCTTTGTGATAACTCCAAGAATTGGTACTCCAATCTTCTATAAGGAATCTATGATTTAAAGTGTCCAGAACTGAATGAGAGGTCCCTATAATGATACTAATCTACTTATAATACCTATATCATCTATTGAAAATCACCAATATCCTTTCACCCACTCAGGTAGGTCTTTTATGAAGCCACCACACACTTGCGTTTTTTCATGCATCACAAGTCACTTTTACATTTCTTCTATAACTAATTTCTTAGGTGATTGGAATCATGAATCTATACGATATCCCATTTCTGCTTCCATCTGCACAAAAATGCAAGGCCAAAATAAATAAAAGTTAAAAAAATTAATAAAAATGAAACTAAATGACTGAAAATTGTTTTTTATTATTATGTAAACACTTTTGAGGAAAAAGTGAGAAACCAAACATGAATTCACCATTTCTCCACTTCACCACATCACCACTTCCCACTTAAAACAATACAAGTCTCTATAACAAAATACATTCAAGAATAATGGATGGAAAATCCATTCAAGCATAAAAAGTGACAAACCTTCATAGTTGGAGCTGAAATCGTCAAGAGAAGGTCGAGTTACCATGAACCAGGAAACACGAACATCAAAAAAGCTATACAAACCACAGAACCGATCTCCTCGCGCACCACCGGTGCGACCGTCAACACCAGCCCAAATCCATAAACCCGTCGGCGGACTCCAGTTGGAGTTTTCCCAAACCTCCAGCGATGTGAGATGACCCAAGGACATTCACGAAGGGTGATGAAGAAACTAGAATGAGGAAGGTAAAACCGTCCGGACGTTGCACCCTACTCCACAGACATTGCAGCGAAACCACGAACCATTCGAAACTTGGAAAACCACAAGAAAATCAACCATGACAAAAAACATCGTGAGCAGCGAATCCACAACATTAAAAATGAATATCATTAAGCTGCACACAGTCGCGCATCATCCCTCAACTGAATACATTCCACTGCCTGAGCCAATTTAATCAATCTCAAGGAACCAGCATAATCAAAAACAACCAACAAACCTCTACTGAGGGCACCTACCACTGGAATTGAAACCAGAGACCTTGTCGCGTCCACAGACCACCCTTCAACCCTTGAAGTTAATATTTTTATAACTTTTATAAAAAACATTAAAATTAATATTATTATTTTAATATTGAAATTTATTATTTAGTTAGTTTATTTTATTAAATATTTTTTTTAATGTTAATATTTTATTGTGTTAATTATTAATTTATATTGATTTGAAATTATTTTCAATTATTATAATATTAATTATTATATTAATGATTTTATTTTATTTAGAATTATAATTTTCTAATGTTAATTAACTCGGTTATTTTATTAATATTAATATTTTATCAAATTAATTATTTTAACTATTTATTAAATTTTTATAAAAATTCACTTTATTTAAATATTATTAAATTTATTTATTAAGTTAATTATATTATAATAATAGTTAAATTAGTTAATTATGAATGTTAATTAATATTTGTTTAATTGGTTATATTATTTACATAATTAATTATATTCAATTATTAATAATTATATTTTAATTATTATTATTATTTACTTTATATATATTTTAATTTATTTTTTTTATTTCCCCCCAATCATCCTATTTGCATAGTGCAAGGGGGTGTTCAGGTTTACCCCAAACCTAGCAGCATGACTAGGTTCTCCACAGCGGCATTGTAGTGCGGCTTCGGATCCTTATAGTGGTGTAACTCCTCGTCGTCAGCTCTGACTTCAGGAGGCATTGAGAGGTTAGATGTGGATTCATCCTAGCAACGCAGCTCGGACACATCTGTGGTGCTCCTCCATGGTTTGGAAACTAGTGTGGAATTGGTTTTGAGATTCGGTCTAGTGTGTAGATGTCTCCAAATCATGTTATAGCAATTCCTTCAAACAATGGTAGTAGGCGGGTTCTCTAGATTTTTAGAACTGTGTTTAAGAGAGTTCAAATCTAGATCTTCTATGGTATTGAAATGGTGTGTGAATCTATGGTTCGATTCGATGTGTTTATGATGGAAGTGAGTATCAGTAGGATGTTGGAGTGTTAGTAAATGGATTAGTGAGACCAATGGGTTTTCAGTAGGTTAGGGCATGGTGTTGTCGGTGAGACAGATGGACTAGAATGAAGGGGTAGGAGGAGGCATCATTAGATGGTTTAGTGAGACTGATGGGCTATAGGTAGGTCATTTTTTGTGAAGGTGTTAGTAGCTCATGAGCTATCTATGCATCTGTGAGACCAATAATTGAATGAGTGTTGGTAGCAGGATGAGGTTTGGGAGTAACAGTGACCGAGAAAAATGGTTGTGAGCGACTTAAAATTTTATCTACAAAAGTAAAGATAAATAAATTAATTAAATAAAACTAAAACTAAAACATAAATTAATTAATATAATCATTTAATTAACAAGTTAAAAACTAAAAATTAAAATTAAAATATAAGGAAAACAAATAAATAAAAAGAAATTGGTTTTTTAAAATTAAAATCAAATGTAAAAATTACAGAATTAAACTATTACTTTCAATGACATCCATTAATAAGATTGATTTAAGATAAAAAAATTTAAAATATTAAATTAAAATATTAAAATTAGAAAAAAAAAATCACTTAATTAAATAAAAATAAATTGATTATAAAGAGAGGTAACAGTAAGTGATGTGGAATTGCGTCAGTGACTCATTGAGTCACCGACAATGTCATGAAGCGGTATCAGTGGATTAAGTTTTTCACTGAAAACATGAAACAAAATTAATAAAATTTAAATATTATGTAAATAAAAGATTTAAAAAAATTAATTAATTAATTAATTAAGTATATGAAGAATTAAAATAAATATTAATTGATTATAAACAATTGACTAAATAATTATTTTATCAAATTAAAATCAAACTATTAAATTATATTAAAACTAACTAAATTATTAAACATTTTAATTAAATTAATTGAAACAAAGAATATAAATTAAATTAAAACAAAAAAGAAGGGTTAATTAAAATTATTCTCTTACAAGATAAAATGAACCTAAAAAGTCATATTTGGTAATCTAATTGAAAAAATAAAAAATTAATTGTAAAAATTAATAAATTAATAAATTTACTTTTAAAAATAAAAAATGGAAAAAAATTAGTTAAAATTAAAAAATACATTAATTAAATTATTAAAAACTGAATAAAAATATGTGGAAAGCTATGTAAAATTAATGCGACGTCAAACTCCCTCACACTTAAACATTATTTGTCCTCAAACGATTCAATGTTTTTTTAACTTTGAAAATTGGGTGTGTGTTTTATTAATCATTTTAAATGTAAAATTTTAATTAATTTAGAAATATTGGACATCAAACTATAAGTCTTATGAAATTTACTGTTCAAATGAGATATTTTACAATTTCAAAAACTTTCTAGGAAATTAAGAGAGAAAATAATAATCGATTTTTAAGGATGTCTTGCCTCATTTATGAAACTGCCTAATGACTTATTTCTATTCACATCTAAGATTTAAATTCAATAGTGATAAGAAGTTAAATTCTAGTAGAGTCAATAATTTATCAAAAAGACCATCGTACAATGACTTCCTCCCAAGTTCCAAGAAGCAAATATTAATTAAAATTTTTTTTGAACCTCCTTATTGATACAGCCTAAATGGTTCCAAACATACCAATTTTCACCTTCTTCATCCAGTGTTCATTATTTCCCTCACCTTAATAATCTCATTTTCACCATAGACACTTTATTTTATATTTTCCCAATCCATGTATCTTGTGCCGAGAACTGTGCATATACACTTATTTAATATTGTACAGAGGGATTTAGTAAACAGAAATGCACCCAATGCCTAGAGTATTAGAGGTTTACCATGGGTTCCCAACAACCCAAATTACTCCAATTTCAAATGATTAATGTAATTACCAATTAAGATGTCTCACTAAGGTGATTACTCTAAATAAATACAAGAATGTGAGTCCCCTAAGATAAAGTTCAGTTTTTCGGTTCCTACAGTTATTATCTCAACTCCACTAAAAGGTATCCTATATCACTCTCAAACCCAGTTCATAAACTAAAAATTCATAAAATCACTAAACAGATTCTCTCAGCAATAATCCATCATCAAAAGGTTCAGATTAAATGCATGTCTTAACTCCCAAAATGGTAACTTTACTTAGGAAACACTCATCTAAAGTTCAGTGTGAAGCCTATGAAGACAAAAATTGTAAAATAATTTCGAAAAAAAATAACTATTTTATAACCAAAAGAATAAAGAGTTGTGGGAATGGAGAAAAGTTAAGCTCAAGGTAAGTTGACCTCCTCCCCCACACTAAAAAAGCAAAATTTTCCCTAGTGTTTAATTAAAATATGGATAAGACAAGAGTTTATCTTTTAATTTTCAAAGTACATTTTCATTAAATCAAATTGATGACATGTATAGAGATCTTAGTAAATTTTTAATATAATTTTTTTCGACAAAAATTATTTTACAACATAATCACATAAATGTACATGAAATATCATTAAGTCTAGTAAATAAAAAATTTCAATTAATCTCAAATAGTTGAATGTCAACTTCTGAGTGTAAAATGAATAGTGTGTTGTGGTTTAAGGATTTGATTCAATCAGATTTTCAATTCAATAGAAACATTCATGCTAAAACACCCTACAAAAATAAGCAAAAAACATCAAAAAACCACCATCCATGGGAAATCCCATCACACTTAGGTTATAGCAGTGAAGAGATTTTAATAGAAATGAAATTCAATTTTTCAACAAAGAAGCACATGGAGAAAAAAAAATTCATAGAGACATGTAGCAGATTTTTTCATTAAAATACATACGTAGGATAATTTTTCAAACAACAGCACAAATATATAGAAGAATTTTTTCAGAAATAGTATAAAAGATTTGCCTCACTGAGACTTCCACCAGTGATTCTTCATTGAGTGAATTACCAACAACAGTGTATTGGTGACTCAAGTGAATCAGCGAGTTAGTGAATCACCCTTAAACCAAGTAATGGTGATACATCAATGTAAAGATTTTTAACATAAAAGGAGAAGAAAAAAATTATGAAGTAAACTAAAAGAACATCCGTGTCTTAATGAAATTTTCACAGTATCTTGTGATTTGATAAAATGATGGAATTATATTCCTTCAATTACACCAGAATCATTATACTTATTAACTCTAAAAACAAGAACTAGGAAGACCAAGATATATCAAACAAAAACAGAAAGTACACAGAACAATAGTAGTATCACTTTATTAAAAAACAAAACCAAAACTAAAGTATAGACCAAGAATGAAAAATGGGTTGACTCTAATAAAGAACTGATTTTTAAGTCTTCAGTTAGAGTTTATTCAAATTTAGTTTTCTAAAATAGTGAAGGATTCCAAGACCTTTGGTTATCCTTAAAAATAATGAATGACTCTCTACCCATTAACCAGCATGTGTTTGTTTTTTTTCACCTATAATCTCAATATCTCTATTATTTAAAACTCTAACACCTGTAAAAGGTCTAGACCACTTGGATTTTAGTTTCCCAAGAAAGGGAATAAGTCATGAATTAATTAGGAGGACATTTTATCCATGTTTAATCTATCTATATGGATAAAATAAACATGAATGTCTTTAGACCTCTCTTTATATTTTCTAGACTTATCATATGAATCTCTCCTAATTTAATCAAGTTCACTATGATCGAGGAATCTTCTCTCACCGGCACTCATAAAATCAATATTTAAATTCGTAACTTCCCAATATGACTTCTGCTGTAACTTCACAGGAAAGTGAAAACATTTCCCAAATAATAGCCTATATATATACATATCTATTGGGTTCTTAAAAGCTATTCTATATTCCCATAAATCTTTATCTAATTTAAGTGTCCGGTCCTTTCTAGAGTGAGAGATAGTTTTATTTAGAATTTTTTTAGCTCCTAGTTTGATATCTCCACTTGTACACTATACTGTGGATGGTAAGTTGTATTAGTTTTATGAGTACAACCATTTTGTTCCATCATATATTTAAAAATGTTTTTCATAAAGTGTGTTCCATTATCAATTATAAAGGATTTGGGTACTCCAAATCTTAAAAATATGTTCTTTTTGAAAAAAATTATTACACTATTATCTTGATTTTTGGAATGAGCTACTACCTCGACCCACATAGACACATAATCAACACCCACTACAATATAATCATTCCCATTATATGATGGATATGGACCCATGAAATTTAAACTGCAACATCAAAAATAGTATCTTCTAGAATACCCTTTTAGGGTAACTCCTACTTCCTTCCAAAATTTATGAGTCTTTAACACCTATCACATCCATGTACAAAACTCCAAGCATCCTTAAATAAGGTGGGAAAATAAAAAACAGGTTTAAGGACTTTTTGTACCATCCTTTCACCACTATGGTTTCCTCCCCAAGGTGAGGATTGAAAAATATCCAAGATAGGAAGCATCTCTTCTTATGGCACAAACCTTCTAAGAGTACCATCATCACATCTCCTAAATAAAAAAGGATCACCCGAAAGATAAAATTGATGTTCTGAAATAAATTTCTTCCTTTTCTTATTAGATAGATATTTTGGAATAATATTATCTTCCAAGAAGTTGGCATAGTTTGAAAACTATACAGACTTCCTGATTGACATGGTATGAATTTTTTCATCTTGGAAGGAAGGGTTTATCTCCCTTGGATCATCACAATGAGTGTGAGTAATCTTATAATGATGGTATGTAACTAAATTTTCAGCTCCCTGCATATCGCATATTTCTAAGTGAAACCCTTACAATAAAAAATCCATCTTATCAACCTAGGTTTGGATTCTTTCTTAGACAGAAAATATTTCAAAACAAATGGTTAGTAAAAATGATAACTTTTAAACCAAAGAGGTACTACCTAAACATATCAAGAGAAAACAAAAAATCTAAAAACACCTTTTTGTTAGTGGTATAGTTTCTTTTAGCCTCATATAGAAGTCTACTAGCATAACAAACCACATGCAGCTTCTTATATCTCCTCTGTCTGGGGATAGCTCCGACAACCATATCACTAGCATCCCATATTAATTCAAAATGTTGTTTCCAATCAGGTGAAATGATGATAGGTTATGTAGTGTGTTTCTCTTTAATCAGATTGAAAAAATCAAGACAGTTTTGGTCAAATACTAATGGTTCATCCTTAAACAATATAGAACACAAGGGATTAATGATTTTTGAAATGTCTTTTATAAACCTCTGGTAGAAACTGGCATGCCCTAGAAAACATCAAACCCCATTTAACTTTTTAGGAGGTGAGAGTTTTTTATTTACTTATATTTTATTAGTATCACTATCCAAACCTCTCTTGGAAACTTTATGTCCTAATACAATACCTTAAGTGACCATAAATTTACATTTTTTCAAATTAAGAACAATGTTGGTTTTTAAACATCTCTCTAGATATAACTCAAAAAATGTTAATCAAGTATCAAATGTACTACACACAATGGAGATTTCATCCATGAAAAACTCTATAATTATCTCTATCATATCATAAAAATAGCTAGCTTGCACCTTTTATATATATAATGATATCCACAAAACCCAAAAGGCATTCGTCGATAAGAAAATGTCCCAAAGGGGCATGTTAAGGTAGTCTTCTCTTGATACTTTAGAGAAACTGGAATCTGGTTGTAACCAGAATACCCATCCAAAAAATAGAAAAAATAATTCCTAGAAATCCTCTCAAGTATTTGATAAAGGAATGGAATTAGAAAATAATCCTTACTAGTGGAAGAATTAAGCTTCCTATAGTCTATACAGACTCTCCATTTAGTGGCTTTCCAAACATATATTTATTCAATTTTCTCAGTTGTGACAATAGTGAACCCTCCTTTCTTAGGGACTAGTTAGACCAGAATGACCTAAGTACTTTTAGATATGGAATATATTATTCCAGTGTCTAGTAGTTTGATAACTTCTTCTCCAACAACCTCTTTTATATGAGGATAAAATCTTCAATGACATTCTACTATATGCTTATGGTCTCGATCCATAGGTATCTTATGAAAACATAATGAATGAATAATTCATTTGATATCAGAAATGGTGAATCCTATGGAAGATTTAAACTTTTTTAGAAAATTAAATAATTTTTATTCTGGATTAACTTCCAAATTAGTAGAAATTATTACAGGCAGAGTGGAATTATTACCCAAGAATTAATATTTAATATGCGCAGAATGTGGTTTTAGTTTAAGAATTGGAGATTTTTTACTTGAAAGAATAATTTTGTGCCTAGGAGGTCAAAGGTCTTCAAAATATCTTTTTAAGGGAGTTTGTAATTATGAATTATTTTCAATTTCATGATTAGTTTCAGAATTTCTAGCACTTCTGTCCAAAGTAGACAGCTCAATGTCCAGATTTTTTAGATTTGAATTTAACAGATTTATTAAGGTAAAATCATTGAGTGGTTTTATAAGATATATATATACTTAATAATAATTTATTGAAATTTTGGAGATAGTAGAATCACCCTCAAGATTACTAAAAAAGATCCAATGTTTAGTAGGAGATAACACTTCTTCAGTAGAAGCATAAACTAGAAAGTTGTCTAGTTCTGTAAAATTTTCCAAATTCTTAGTTTGAGTAGATTCTAATGTTTGTGAAATAATAAATTCATGATTTTATCCTTACAATTTTATTACTTTGAAATAGGATTGTTTTTCATATTATTTAAAATTTTAAATTGATTATCTGTTTCTAAGGACTCTATCATTGAAGAATTTTCAGGGAAATTTTATCCTTTTACATTTTTAAACATATTAAACTCTTCTTGTTGTTCTTTAATTTTAAAGATAATATAACCCTTAAGAACATCAATTACTACTCTACCAGTGGCCAAGAAGGGCCTACCCCAAATAATGGGAACCTCTTGGTCATGCTCCATATCTAAGACTAGAAAGTAGGTAGGTTGAAATAGCTTCCCAACTCCAAATAACAAGTCATCTACCCTACCTACAAAATGAGAAAAATAATGGTCATCCAACTAAAGGATGAATGTGGTGGGTTGAATTTCACCCAATTTCAACTATTGAAACAATGAGTATGGGAGCAGATTAATATTGAAACCTAAGTCAGATAGGTAGTTGAGTGGACTAGAATTTATTAAGGTACATGGTATGACAAAGCTACCTTGGTCTTTGAGTTTGGGTTGGATCTTCTTTTAGAGTACAACACGACAATCTTCAGTGAGTCTTTAGGTGGAAAATACTTCAAGAGTTGCTTTTTTAATCAATTTATTAAGATATTTCAAGTAAAATTGAATTTAAATTCCTTCTTGGATGAATTGAATGTTCCCTTGGAGTGTGGTTAAAAGCCCAAGTAACTGAAGAAGTTCTGCCTTATTATCAATTTTGGGTTTGATTTTTTCATGAAAAGGGAAGGGTGGGAAAAATTTATGAAGAAAAGTAAGCATTTCCCTAACTTATTAAGCAGTTTTATCTCTCTCCCTTTTTTCTTTTTATTTTCATAAAAAATTTCAACTTGTTTTTCAGGTGAAAATTATTATTTTATTCATTTTAAAGACTTTACTGTTGATTTTCATATTCTGTGAAAAGTATATTTTTATTTCCAGAGTCACGAGTTTTTTATTTTGGGAATTTTCAAAGTCTTTTTCAGAAACAAAATCAGTATTATTCCCTCTTCTAGTAATAAAATCTACTAAATTATCTCTAGGATTATGTTCAGTTGTACTAGGAAATCTTCCTTTATCCATAGAAGTAATGTCTCTAGCCATTTAGCCCATTTGAGTTTCCATGTTCTGCATTCTAGAATCATTTTTAATTTTATCAAATTCATATTTGATTGATGTTTACTTAGTTGAGTTTTGAATCTTTCTTCTTAAAATTCTATTATATTTAATATTTGATCCAATTTAGAATTCACTTGGCCATCATAATTTTCTTATGAATTAGAAGATTCACCCCTTTATTGGTTTTGATAGTTTTGTCCTAGTGGATTTTGGTAATTAGGGGTAGTTGACTTTTTTATTAGACTATGGTCTTTCCATGATAGATTTGGATAGATCTTATAGCCTTGGTTGTAATTATTTGTAAATGGGTCTTCTTTAACATGCATACAAGGACCATAATTTTCATTGTATGAGTTTTATTATTTTTGATCCAGTATATCAAAGTTAAGAAAGAAGTTATCAATGTGCCAAAACATTCCATACTGAGCACACTCTTCTCTAAGTGATTGGTCTATGTTTTGAAAGCCAAATTGGTTAACAAATTACTTGGAATTTTGGTTCATTAAAGTTTGGATTTCATTGGTGGTTTCAAAAAAAATTTCTTGAGTATTCATTTCCATTTAAGAACCAGTGTTAACATTTATGTTCACTCTTTTTCTTCTTGAATTTTTATATTGAGAATTTAAAAGAAAGGTTATTAAAAAAATCATAACTATCTATCAGTCTTATCATTATAATCCCCCCTAGCATCTTGATCGACTATGGTCTGATTATAGGAGGATAACCCTTCAAATAAGGTGTCCATGAGAAGGTGGTATGTGATTTGATGATGGGGACACTGCCTAATGAGGTCCTTGAATCAATTCCAAACCCCATGAATGGATTCTATATCCACTTTTTAAAAACTAGTTATTTACATTTTATGTTCTCCTTTATGTCTTTGGGGATAAAATTTCACTATGAAATATTTATAAACATGGTCCTAATTCTAAAAAATATTTTCATCAGGACTCAATATTCAATTTCTTGCATTCCCTTTAAGTCATAAAGGAAATACACTCATTCTCAGTTCATTTTCAGTGATCCATAAGAGAAGAAAATATTTCATAGTGTTATAAAACTATCTAATAAAGGATAAAGATTCATCATTAGAGATTCCATTAGAAGAAGGAAGTGGAGAAATATAGTATTCTTTCAACCCATAGTTTCTGGCTCTAGTTGTTAGTCTGATTAAGGAAGGGTTACTGAACACTTGAGGGAGTTGGAATCCCATCATCCTAGGCCTCTAATTATTCTTTTAGAGTTCATGGTGATAGTTTTGTTGATTGTTATGTTCATGAACTCTATCATCTAGATTTTCCATTTTAGTTTTGTTCTTATTTATAATTGGAGTAAATTGTTTGCCAAGTTTAGGTTTCAAGTTCTCTAATCTTATAGTTGATTATCTAGATCTCATATAATTTAAAAAAATGAAAAATAGTACAAACAACACTTCAAAGTAGTATAATTGTAGTAACAATAAAATTAACTAAAAATAGTCTGGAAAAATAGCAGTGAATCAAAGAAGATGTTTTTTTATATATTTTCAAAATTTTCAAACTTTTTGGTTTATTATGTGAATTTTTTTCATTTTTTAGAAAGGTAAAATGGACGATTGATGCCTTCCTCAGCAATATTTCCAAAACATAACCCGGTCTTCATTGAAAATGAGTTGAAGTTTAAATTTTTATGTTTTCATAATAATAATATATAGTGGTTAGTAGGTTCAAACCCATAGGTATGGATGAACAACAAAAATTTCATTTCAAAACAACCTACTAGTGTCAACGGTGGGTGGATTATACTGTCATTTTTTTATTTTATTTTTTAACATTGATACATTTTTGTGTATTTTTTATAAGAAAGTAAAGAAACACAACTTTTTTATATTTTTTCTAAGATTTAATGAATTAACACAACATATGAAAATTAGTAAACAATATAAACAAGAGATGCTAAAATATGTATAGTCAATAGATATGCCTGGGGAAATATCTATCCTAATGGATTAAAAGGTTTTTCAATCACATAAATGTAGACACAAATTAACCAATGAAAATAGATGACTTATTTTCTTCATTAAGAGATAATTAATTTAGATTGAATGAATCTCATAGTTCGCCACTCCAAGAAAGGTTAAAATGCAAAATTAATATTTTAAAAAATCAACAAAACAATCTCACCAAATTTTCTAAATTTATTGTTTTTATTAAGAAACTTTCATGAAAATTTATCCATGATCAAAATCACTGAATTTACATAGAATGTAAAATTAAATTCAAGTGGTATGAATCATTTGAATTTGTTTCAAAATTGATCTCTCCAATCAATTCTAAAATCTTTGAAAATATTTAGTGGAAACGTAAATTGAAGAAAACTAGTAGAAAAATACATTCCATAGAATAATAATTTTTTCTAACTATCATGTTTGAAATTGAAAATGAAATCATTCTATTATAGGAATATAAATTGTGAATGAACAGGGGAAGGAAGGACTTCCCCATGAACTATAATGGTATTTTACTACTCCTACCTCTACTCTATGAGAACTCTAAGAAGTGGTACTCCAATCATCTCTGAGGAATCTCCGATGTAAAGTGTCTAGAAGTTAATAAGAGATCCTCGGAATGTTGTTGATCTACTTATAATACCTCTTTCATATACTGCAAATCACCAACATCCTTCCATCGACTCAGTTAGGTCTTTCTTGAAGTCCCCACACACCTGTGATTTTTCATGCATCACACATCACTTTAGATATTCTTCAGTAACTGAATTTTTAGGCGGTTGGAATCATGAATCAAGACATGATCTCGTATCTTCTTATATATACACAAAAATTTAAATCCAAAACAAATAAAAGTTAAATAATGTTAATAAAAATAAAAGAAAAAAATATATGTAAATTAATTTATAAATTAGATAAATCATTAAATTATTATTATTTATTTATTAGTTATTTACTTATTATTAAATTTTATATTTTTAGAACATTTATAAAAAGATTAAAATTATTATTATTATTATTTTAATATTAATATTTTTTATTTAGTTAGTTTATTTTTTTAAATATTATTATTATTAATAATTTTTTATTATGTTAATTTTTAATCTATATTGATTTATAATTATTTTCAATTATTAAAATATTAATTATTATATTAAGGGTTTTATTTTATTTAGAATTATAATTAGATAATATTAATTTACATGGTTATTTTATTAAAGTTAATATTTTATCAAAGTATTTATTATAACTATTTATTAAATGTTTATTACAATAAACTTCTTTTAAATTTTATTAAACTAATGTATTAAGTTAATTAAATTATAATTGTCATTAAATTAATTAACTTAGAATGGTAATTAATATTTGTTTAATTGGTTATATTATTTACATAGTTAATTAAATTTAATTATTAATAACTATATTTTAATTATTATTATAATTTACTTTATATATTTTTTAATTTATTTTTGTATCCCCCTAATCATCTTCTTCACACGACACAAGGGAGGTGTTCTAATTTTCTCCAAAACCAACGGCACGACCTGGTTATCCATAGTGCTACCGCGTCGTGGCTTCAGATCCTCATGGTGGCGACACTCCTCAGTGACAAATCTAGATTCAGGAGGTAGTGAGAGGTTCAACGACGATTCCTCCTAAGAGCACAAATTAGCCTCATTAAACGCACTCCACCATGGTGTGGAAAATATAATGGAATCGAGTTTGAGCTTCAATATGGTTTAGTGATGTCTCCAAATCTAGCAACAACATCTCTATCGAACAACATCAGCAAGTGGGTTCTCTATATCTTCATATCTGTGTTTGAGAGACTTCAAATCTAGATCTGGTATGGTATAGAAATGGTATATGAATCACTGGTTTGAGTGGATGTGTTTATTATGGAATATATTGTCAGTAGGATGATGGAGTGTCGGTAGATGGATTAGTGATACTGATGGGATATCGGTAAGTCGTGGCATGGTGTTGTCGTTAAGACAGATGAAGAAGAAGGAAGGGGTAGGAGGATGCGTCAATTGATGGATTGGTATGACCAACAGGCTGTCGGTAGGTCATATTTGTGAAGTGTTGGTAGTTCATAAGCTATTGATGTGTCGGTGAGACTGACAGAGGAATGAATGTCGGTAGTAGTATAAGGTTTTGGAGTAATGGTGACTACAAAAAATGGGTGTCAGGTACTTAAAATTTTTTCTGTAAAAGTAAACTTAAATATATTAATTAAATAAGACTAAAACTAAAAATTAAATTAACTAATATAATAATTTATTTAACAAATTAAAAACATAAAACTAAAATCAAAAGAAATGAAGGTAAGATAAAAAAACTAGATTTTTTTAAATTAAAATCAAACATGAAAATTAGATAATTAAACTAATCATTATAATCACATCCATTAATAACCTTGATTTATGTTAAACTAATTTGAAAATATTGAAGTAAAAGATTAAAATTAGAATTAAAAATCCACTTAATTAAATAAAAATAAATTTATTAAAAAGAGAGGCAATGGTAAGTGAGGTGGAATTGTGTCGGTGACCGATTTAGTCATCGACAATGTCAATAAGTAGTATCAGTGGCATAATTTTTTAACTGAAAATATTAAACAAAATTAATAAAATTAAAACATTATGGAAATTAGAGATTTAAAAATATAAATTAATTAATTAATTACGTAGATGAAGACATAAAAATGAATTAATTAAAAACAATTCACTAACTAATTATTTTAGAAAAATAAAATTGAACACTTAACTTATATTAAAAACTAACTAAATTACTAAAAATTTGAATTAAATAAATTAAAATAAGGATTTTTAAATTGAATTAAAATCAAAAAGTATGTTCAATTAAAATTGTTATTTTACAAGATAAAATGATCCTAAAAAGTCATGTTTGATAATCTGAATGTAAAAATGGATAAATTAATAAATTTAATTTTAAAAATACAAATGGGAAAATAATTAGTAAAAAGTGAAAAATAAGTTAATTAAATTATTAAAAACTTAATAAAAATATGTGTCAAGCTATGAATATTGGTTGACAAAAAAATCCAAAGGGGGAGATTGTTAGGACCAAGTTGGATGGAGAAATAAATTTGAAGAGTTATCTTTTGCAGGGTGTTGTCTTTTGTTGTCAAAGAAGATAAATCAATTCACTTTGTAAAGGACATAAAACCAGATGATGCTTTACTGCTAAGTATTTCAAAAATATCATAAGTTAAGAGAACGTGTGATGCAATCCTTATGAAGGAAAGGGGTAGAAAGGACGATGCCAGTCATATACAGTTTTGATTGGAAGGAATGATGCTACTGGAAGATAGATATGTTTTAGTACTTTCCATTGTAACTATGGCGATGCTAAATCTGATCGATCAAAGGATATATATCACGATAGTGGATTTTGTGATGAAATCTAAAGAATGGTCATGGGATGTAGTGAAGAGATAAATAACAAAGGAATATACAATCTCGAGGCGGCACAAAAGAACAGTTTAAGGTGGCACCGTTTTCCAGTGTTTTCCAAACTTTAGGGCCTGAAAATCAGGAGATGAACAAATGTGTTTTTGACAATAGATGTTGCGCTCAAGATTGAATATGGTTTATATTTTTGAGTGTAAGGAATGATTTAAGGTCAGAAAATTGAAAAATGGAAAAGTCATGAAGTACATGGAAATTTAGGCAAGTTGCATGAAAAATAAAGCAGCGCACAAAATAGTAGCAGGATGCGTGAAATATCAGTGGGATGCGTGAAATAGTTGCTGGAAGTGCGAAATATCAGTGGGATGCGCGAAAAATAAATGTTGCGCAGAATATTAGTAGGATGCGTGAAAAATAAAGCGGTGCGTGAAATATTGGTGTGGTGCACGAAATAGAGGAATGAAGTTTTTCACGCAAAAGGTGTTTCGAGATCATAAGCTCAAAAATTGGCACAGGCATGAGGTGAGTGAAAAAATTAGAGTATTGCGTGAAATGTGATGTTGTGGGAAAGAGTTTTTATGCACATAAAGAGGTTTTTACATTCGGATTAGTGTTTTTCATGCAGGGTTAAAAAGGCCTATAAATACGAGGTGACCCCCTATCATTTTTGTGGCTCGAAACGTAAAAGAAATTCTGAGCTCCAGTGCTCATAAAATTTTATTCTAAGTGAGTTTCACAAAAAGAAAGAGGTTTGCGTGAAAAGAAGAAGGGTGCGTGAAAAATTGGGAAGCTGCGTGAAAAGTGAAAAGTTGCGTGAAAAAGGAAGTTGCACAAAAAAGGTTTTTCGCACCAAAAGGTAATTTTTACGTGCAATACATTTGAATTGTGCGCAATAAACCCTAAATGTTGCGCGAAAAATTTGGGGTCTTCTCACATATTCATTTGTACATATGGGAGTTCTTACCAGCTTCTGGGTAGGAAAGTGAAGATTTTTACTTTAGAGAATACAACTGTTCAATTGTATAGAAGAAAAGAAATAATTTAATTCTCTATTTGTTCTAAGAGGGTTCACATGTTCTTGCATATTGTTTTCCAAGTTCTACACGAGTTTAAGGGTATATCTTACTCGTTGTATCCCACATCCAAGGATTTTTTTCTAGTGGATTGTGTGGTACTGGATTATTTCTGTACCATACCAATGACGTAGCTACTCTTGTTGAGTAGTGAACCTTGTAAATCTTGTGTTCTTGTGGTTGTGTTTGTTCAGAAAAGAAGAAACTCTTTAATAGGAGGTGAAGGTTGCTTCAATTAGAAGTAAACATAAAATGAAACAGATATCATTGATTCGCCCCCTCCCCCTCTCAGTGATACTTAGATCCTGACTGGGAACTTCACCTACCAGGGCCTACAAACCAACTGCTGCGATGGGTCCAACCTACCATTGTGGTCGACCCGCATGGTTAGTTGTGTGCTTTTTTCAACTACGGTAAACTATCCCAGTCGACCATCATGGTCAACCACGAATCTCTCCACCCAAGCCACCCTGTGTCTGACCTGGGGCCTCCTCATCCCACCAAGCCCACCGACCCAACCTGACCCATCCCATTTTGTCATTGTCATGTTTTCCCCCATAGTCCACACTAGTTCCTCCACATCCACTTCCCACATCCAACCTTCTTCTCCACATCGCACCTATACTATGTTCCCCCCATCACCGACATCTCCTACAGTCGCTGCCACTAACCGCACATGCCCCACGTGGCTCCACCACCACTATTGGTCCCTAGTTCTACACTAGTGGTCACTTATACAGACCATCATGCCTCCTACAATTCTCAAAAAACCACACATTCATAAATTAATTCTTATAGATTCATGTCTTAACTAGATCAACATGTTTAGTCTACCGATCTTCTATCAAAATGGATCAAATCATTGTTCTTCATTGTGTGCTGAAGAATACTGACTGACACAAATTCGGGTATCATCAGTCTCCCAAATCACTCCGCCTCCATCATATCACCTCCTTCACGTTGTTCTGATCCCATATCTACAATATTGGATTTTTGTGCCATGAATCAGGTGTGCAATGATCGACTTATAAAGATGCGTTGAGTCACAGGTCAAAGGAAGAACACCCGCAACGAACGATGAATCGAGGGAGAAAATCACAAAACCAAAGAGAGGAATGATGCTCGATCGATGTTTGTGTCAATCTCGATCCATCACCATTAGAATTACAATAAAATAAAAAATAATCACAATGATTAATCACCCATTAAAAATCTTCAAAGACAATTCCCTTCCCCTAATAAAAACCATACACAAATCAATCCATTTGTCGATTGATTCATGTTCATTGTAGAAATTAAGATAAATAAAATAAACCATTAAAACACATTCCCTATATTGATTCTATTTGATCAATATTGAAGAATGAAGTGTCATTGTCATTATTAGCTAGGTTCATCAAATCTGAGGTGTGTCGTTCGATTGATCCATCGTCATCCGCCAACAGTTTCTACAAAGGTTATTTCTCCACGTCTCAAGAGAAATTCTAGGTTTATTATGATAACCATGAATTTATAAAAATGACTTAATAATGAAAATTTTTTGCGTCAAAAAAATAATTTTTTTATTAAATTATATTATTCTCGTTATTCTCTATGACTACTTTTTCCCAAACAACCCACACTTACTAAAGTTATTTCACACATAGGGAAAACACCAAATTATAAACTCAACAGTAGTCCCATATTTCCAATCGGAGACTCATTCCATGAGTAATTAGGATTGAAACATAAAATAATTTTATTTAACTATTTTAGTTATGGTTATGTCTTTGGTGACTTTTTTATGGATGGCCCATGCCAACTAATGGTAGGTCGCTCTTAGAGTAAATCCACCATTCTAAGCTTAACAGTGCCTTTAGATTTATAATCTGAGTAACTTTTTTAAGAGTTATTCTACTTTTTTAGGAAACTTGTGTTCACACGTACTATTAAAAAGCTTAATATTTTTTACAAAACTGTTTTGGGCACATCGGGCCTGAAAATCACACGATTTTTCAGTGCCTAGTATTGAAATCAATCCATATGATCTTGCAGGTATCACCCAACCATGGGAATATATGGATATCAAGGAAAGAGGTGTTGTTTCCTTGATTTTTCGTTCCATTTGAGATCCTAGATAGAGTTAGGATAGTATCCTATCAATTAACATTACCTCAAATGTACCATGTCATGAACGCTGTCATCCAAATTTTATAGATTTTTCATTATCATGTTGGCCTTTTTCAGGCTTTTTATCTCAATGATGTGGAGTTAGATGTTGAAGCTTCTTTTGACAAATATTATATATTTATCATTGATCAGATTAGGAAGGATATCCATGGATGATCTATCCCATTATTATGGGTTCTATGGAAGCACAACTGGGTATAGTATACGACATGGGAGATTGGGTCTGATTTACTTTCTTAGTTACTGGAGTCTTCCCTAGATGATATTTTGTCACCATTGGATGGGTAACTCATGGACCAGTTCCTTTAAGGGGGAATACTGTAAGAACCTTTTTTTCTATGAGGTAAATATCCTTTATATTTTGGTCTAATCCTTTATTTTTTACCCAATATGGATTCCTAATGAGGTCGTGGAAGTTTTTTTGGGTGTCTCGGATTTTTCAGAGCTTAAAGGCTTGGTTTTTTGAAAAGACAGATGGGTCACACGGTTAGTTGAAATTGTTCAACCTAGTAAGCATAGTTTGATGAAACTATGTGAGGTGTTCTAGGACTCTATTTAGGGACACACAATTTTATGTATTAGTAACACCTGGTCCACACACTCAGGATAGAGAATATATAGAATTCATCGAATCCATATACCATGGCTGACACATGATTTCTCCTGAAATTAGACCAAACCTAGTGGGGTCCCTCTTGAGGATGTGGAGTGTGCACGATTGGAACTTATTTTGGAAAACCATGCTACCAAACCATTTGAAAAAGTAATTTTTGCGTAAATTTATCATTTTTTACATTAAAAATTGTATACACCTCACAACTCCTTATCTTCCCCTCCAACAGACGAAATGAGCTCCTAATTCTCATTAGAAGCTCCCTCCATGGAAGTGACCTAGGTTCTTGGATATGTTCTTCATATGAAGTCTAATTTAAATGTATTTACTCCACTCCAATATATATTTTTATTATTAAGAATCAATTTTAAAAAAAAAGTGTGAAACCAATCCATATTACACAAGAAACTCACTAAACCTCATTTTTGGTGGCTGAATCACTAAACTGTAATTTAAGCCTATTAGAGATCTTACCTTTGAGGAGACTCTATTGTTGTGATGAATCCTTCATGTCCGAATTGTCGTTGAGAAATATCTCAATGTTTTAAGATATCATGACCAAAGTTTGGATGATCTCTTTCACAGAAATATTCTTCCTGTTGAAACCATGTGCCAGTATGCCAAGATGTTTTTGGATCCAATCACCTTGCTCATTGGTGTAACTAGCCTGAATAAACCTTCCCACTAGCCTATCAAATTCCTCTTGTTTGGTAATGACTTTAAGTCCCTTGTCACAAAACTCTTAATTACAATTGACGATGTTTTCCCAGTCATCACATTCCAACAATTCCTTACAACACTATTGGATATCAGAATCAGCATCCTCTTTAACCGAATTCACCAAGTCTAAGGTGGAAGAAACACGTGCTAAAGAGTCAAGGTCCTTAGTAGAGATTTCCTCTCCCTACTTATAAAACTTCATAGGCATATTTTCTTTACTTGAGGATCTAGTAATAGGAGGGAGAGGTAAAAAAGAGTAATCTTTCTGCCTACGCGGCCTCTAAGAGTGCTAGATAAACCCTTATGAATCAATTAGAGTGTGTTTCCCTTCCTTAAAGAGGATATAATATATTCCTTTGCTAAGTAAACTTCCTTGGACCCAACTAGAACATCCCATTTAGAATCCTGGGAAGCCTCTACATCGTTCCCTTCCTCGAACATATGTCTATCCTCTTCTCCCAACACTAAAAACCGGATTTGAGAAAGAACCACCTTGCCTCCTGACTTAACTATGTCAGCATTAATCTACACCCCACACCCTACAGTTTGTAATTCCTTGCCTTTTCCATAGGTTTCTTCACCCTTCCTAGCTTCATAAGGCACCTTTTCATTCTCTTGAGACCCCTCACTCCTAGTGCACACATCCTCTACATATGACGTAGCCTTGGGAGCATTGGTATTCTACTCAAACATTTCTGAATTGCACACACCATCAGGAACTCTAACCTCAGGAAAACCTTTCTTTTCAAGATTTAGGTCACACCACATTATTCCAAAGACATCCACAATAGTCATATTAAGATTCATTGAACAAAATTTAACCCTAGAAGGAACTTTAGTGTACGCTTTACCATAACCCATCACCTTCAGAGAACCCTCTAAGGATGGACCACCAGGGGCCTGCCCTAACTGATCAGTATCTCTGACCACACTATTACCCAACTCTTGAATTGTAGCCTCCCTCTGATGACCGACCTTAAGCTCACGACGACACCTTGATAAATGAGGACCCATTTTCTTGCAAACTGAGTATAAATCCACCCAAGATTCAAAGATAAATCTTTCTTATAATGGAATTCTTATTCAACTTCAATCCAAAAAAATTCAATAGGCTTCCTTGAAACTTATATTTAATCACATATACGATGAGAAATCGGGTTAAAGATTGCACAAGTTCTACTATTAGAACAAAGAAAACAACCAATCATATTACCTAACATCCAGAGTATCAAAGGGTTCTCAAATAGAAGAGGAAGCTCTGGAAAGCGGACCCATATTGTCGTTGTTGGAGAATCGTGCTTCATGTGGAAATCATAGGACCACCAAAAATGATATAAATGGGATCCATTACAGATTTGGGGTGCTTTGGACTAGGCTTTGATCAAATCCATCTCTGAAGCAAAGAAACCCATTATATGCCTATTGTCGAGGAGCCCTATTATAGCTCGATCGGATAAACCCCAAGCGTAAAATACAAACCTGTTGAAAAATTACACCAATGGTCGATGATGATTGAAGTGAGAAACCAATGTCAAATTTATAAGGGATGAAGCGTCGGTGAACTCAGAAGGTGAAATCGAGAGCTGCAGGTAACCTTTCAATAGAATCGGGACTTTAGGGAAAAGTAAAATCAGAGGAAAAGGAGGTAGTGAATCGGGATTAGAGAAGGGGAGGAAAGAACACGAAGACAAAGAAGGTCCCTCCCCCTCAAATAGAATAGGGACCAAAGCAGCACCCATCAGCACCTAAGTCATGGCGGCCAGGGAGAAAAGACGAGCGGCTAGGAAGTGATTTGAACCTAATGTTTATATTGTGTTCTTGAATTTATTTAAATGTCTTCAAATTCATTATATTTCAATGGGTAATCTCTCTAATCCTTGGTATAATTTATCCATTCTTCTTCCTATCATATATGCTATTTTGGTATGTGTTAATATTCTTTATTTTCAAGATGTTGATTAGTTCTTTTTTTTCTCCTGATATGAACTATACCAAAGGATGATGTTGGAGGATTGCTTTACCATGGGAATAATGTTGGTGCTCTAATAATCATCCATAAATTTTGAGATGTATTATAATATTTGGTATTTTAAAAATTAATTATTTTCCATGAATTGATCATAATATTAATATTTATTTAAATGGTTTCTTTAATTTAGAACCCCACGAACTTCTTATGCCCTCTTCAATTGTGGCCACCCCTTGATGTGTGCTGGTCAAATTGCATTTGTGGATGTTAATGAATAAACGTAAAACCCATCATTGAAATGGTTATAGGATGATTTATAAAATATAAAAACATTACTAAAATGAATAATTTTTCTGATATAGCATAGCTAACATACTTATCAATTGGGATGAATTTAAGGGGGTTAGTTATATAAATACGTCATCTAATAAAATGGAATAAAAGTTACACCCTTGTTTATGATGAATATAAATGATTTTTTAATTCCCTATTGGATATTCATTAATCCTTGACTATATACTATAGCTTATAAATATGGGCATGGTAAAACTTTTAAATTTTGGTTAATGGGCATGGCCACCATTATGGATTGCTATACGGGCATGGCATACCTCCATTTCAACTATTATATATGGGCATGGAATCTCTTCTACTAATGTAATATATGGGAATGGGGACCATTTATAAACATGATACGATAATTATGACCCTTTATAAATGTTATACAGGCATGCTGACTCTTGTTGTTATATATAGGCTTGATAACCCTTACTATGATACATGGAATGGTGTAACCACTACTATGACATCGGGCATGCCAACCCTTACTACTGTGATGTTGGTTAGTGAATCCCCTTCTACTATGATACTGGGAAAGGAACCCCTTAATTATGTGATAATGGTCAATTTATCCCCAATTAATGTGATACAAGGCATAGTGTCCCTTGGAACTTTTGGTACTTATGCTACATATTATGGATGCATGTATACATGTGCATCCTTATTCAGATATTATTCATCATAGGTTGATGTAGGTGTTTTCATCTTAGTGTCCCTCAAGAACCAAAGCCAATGTTTTACTATTTTTATTACTACTTTACTTTATTACATGTGCACTTCAATATTGTATAAAATGATTAGATATTTATATACATCTTTTTTGGTGTCCTCCTAAGTTTATATCACACCGTATCTGGGTCTCCAATAGTACTTGGGAAGATAATATGACTATAGTTAAAGATAAGGGTTTTTAGCCACATATAGATGTGTGAAATATTCTGTGACTTTGGATGGGAGTTTGGAAGTAAATGACTGAGCTGGGGATTGGGGTTCTTGGATATAATTTGGCATTGTTGTTTATATTTTATATCATGTAATGTATTGAATTTTTTCTTTCATGTATACATATTTTCTAGATTTTGAAGGTACATGATTTCAACATCCTTTGTATATGATCAAGTTTACTAATTTTTATTATTATTTAGTTCTTGGATGTTTATACATGCTTCCCCTATCTTTTCCATTATTGATATGCTTCCACTATTTATCTATTGATTATACCATTGTGTCACTCTGACTAGAGGGCATTGTCAATCCTTATTGGGGTACCATTGGGTGGAATTAAGGTATGGGGTGTCACATGAGTCTAGGAGTAGAAAATCTTCAAAAATTAAAATTTTGTGTGACGCTATCTGAGTGTCGAAAAAGGATTAAAAATTGAGGTGGGGTGGGGATGTGGTGAATAGTATGAGAGGGAGATACAGAGGTAGATGGGTGGGTTCATGGATTAGATAGATGAAATTTGACAAATATGAACCATTTTAGGGGATGAATGTTAATGGGAATGAAAGTGTGTGTTTTAGTGGGAAAATTTATAGAAGGAGGGACATGTGGAGGGTGTTTACATTTTCAATAATATTTTTATATAATATAGCTTAATTTATCAAGTGGATCTTTGACACCTTATTTATTTATATTTTGATATTGGAAATCCATATATATTTCTTTCAAACAATAATATTGAAGAAATACACAGTTTAAATAAATTTATATTTTAATGAATCCTTCACTTATTGTAGAGGAAAGTATTATTATTACATATATGTGTTACTTGTTTGTTCATTATTTTATCAATTATTCACTAATTATTACAAGTTTATTTTTAAATTATATATCAGTTGATATTTTTGAATAAGTAAAATTCCCTCTATATTTTTCCTTTTACTATATAAAATGGTAGTTGTATACCTTAAAAAATTAAAAAAAATTATGTTTTATACCCTACAAAGACCTTGTCTGTCAAATTATCAATACCTTATAATATAAAAAGATAGAATAATAAAAAAAAAGTGTGAAATCCTATGTTATTTATTTTGACCTATGACATTGTACCCTATAAAGAATATGTACTATACAATGATAATACACTCTACAATAAAATTAAACGATGATTTATTATTAGTAACATGTAAAAATGTATTTTACAAAGGACTTATACAATACATTAAGAATGTACCCTATAAATATATAACCTAAAAAGTACTTATACCTTAAAAAATTACACCATATGAAATATTATAATAATTTGAAATATAATCCATTTTTAGTATGATGTTGTAAACTAATTAACTCTCTATATTATTTATTTATACATAATTTACTTATTCTATAAATATTTATTAATTATTTAAATTTAATGATAAAATATTGGAAGTGTTCTATTTAGTGATAAATAGAGAACATAAGGTGGTAAATGTTCATTATATGTTTGTTTCATTTTTACTAATGTAATTTAGAACTTGAATATGCTTGGTATATTTAAGCATGATGATGCATAATATTTATGATAATTGACTATAAATTTTTGTTCAATTAATGGAGTATTAATTGACTATACATAATTTTGGAATTAATTATTTATTCATTAATTATTCTCATATCATGTTGTACATATTTTTTTATAAATGCATCAATGAAACCATAATTATTAATCCCTATGAAAAAATTATTTGTTTTTTATAAAGTATGGTTGTGTAAATTAAATTTAATGAAACTGGTTTTCCAGATTTTATTTTTAGAAATTATTTGGAAAAATTCTAAGACCAGGTGCTGAGATGGAATGCAATTCCGAGGCACGGGTGTGCCCATAACAATTTGTAAAAAATGTTATATTTTTAATAAAGTGCGTGATATGTTTTACTAAAAGATAAGAGTAAATATTAAATGGGTTCCCATATAATAAATATGAGGGAAATTTTGTTTTCAGAGTAGCGGATTTATATTAGGTGAGGCATAACATCATCTAAAACGGGTCAAATGTGAAATATTTTTTTTAGATGTAACAGTATATTAAATAATTAAATAAAAAATATTTTATGTATAAATCCATCTAACTTGGGAATGGAGACTCAGATTGGAAATCTAAGACCATAGTTGATTTTTTAATGTGGGTTTTTTCTTAGGCGTGACTTAACATTAGTCAGCACAACTCTTCTGTGGAAAAACCTGATCAAGATGTAATCATCATTAAATAATTTAAAGAAAAATTATTTTCTTAACGCAATGATGATTTCCTTTAAAAGAATCCTTATTCAGAAATCCCAAGGTTAGCTTCATAACACTTAAAATGTCGGAGAATCACTAGGGAGAGCATGTAGTATCTTCCCTTGGGGAATGAAGACCAGATTGTGGATTGACAATCGGTATGTGATGAAATCAAAGAATCTTGCTAATGATCATGGGGAAACTTTTTTCTCAATCTGCGTTTAAACCCAATGAAGTAAGGAATTGTTTTCTTCATGATTTTTTCCAATTCTTTTATTTAATGAAGAACGTGGACCAACCCACGAACAGGTTGATCTGTAGTTTGATAATTCTTGAAGGATGGATAATTGTTGATAGGTTTAAAGGGGAGATATATATTTGTGACTATCATTATCTTCATTGTTCATTCTAATAAGAACAGATCAAGGGAAACACATAAAAAAAAGGAAGAGGTTCATTCCTCTAGGCATTTTTTGCTTCTCCCCTCCCTCGTTCTTGGCATTCTTCATAATTGGACCCTTGTGGTTGTGACATGACTTGATGGGAGGCTCCAAATGTGGTCAGACCCCCAAATTTGAGGTGAACTGATAGTAGTAGATAAAATAGGGTAGTTTGGGTCATGAGGAACTCAGATCTACAATCACACCAAATTATGGGAATTGGAGGAGCACTGATGATCCGCGTAAGGGACCATCGTTGCGGGATTGGTGAGATGGTCCGACGAGGCATGGTGGTGGATAGAGAGGCATGTGGTGGCTAGATAACCAGTGGATGGATTGGCTTTTGGTGGTTGGAGAAGTGGTTTCTATAGGTTGAGGTGTGAGGTGCTTAGTAGAGACTAAGCGGGATATGGTAGGCGAACCGTGTGGGAGCCTCATGGTGGCCATGGGACACGTAGGCTAGAGAAGATCAGAGCCATTGGTGGTGGCCACAGAGTGTGTGGGAGTCAGATAGAGTGAAATTGGAGAGAAAATGGGGACCATGGGCTAGTGGGCAGTGAAAAAATATGGAGGGACCGCAGGACCAGGAGGCACACAATCGGGGAGAACCGTGTGCAGAGGACCAGACCGGCCCACTTGTCTGTGTAACGGACCCAAGGATTTAGGCTGCTCTGGTGGCCCAAAAGGCTAGATGAAGTGTCCCAGTGGGCCGTAGTTCAACTGATATAGCTTGTCAAGGCAGGTTTGGTCCGGAGTGGTCCCAACAGACCAGGTCAGGTTGACCAAACCTAAGTTTGACTGTTTTATGAAAACAACAAAAACTTTCAAACTGAGTGTCCATTTTATGAGTCGTTTGCATTGATGGGACGCTTGAAAAGATACAGTACTTTTGATATACTCTATATTATTTTTTTATGAAAGTGTATATAAGAACTAATGTATTGAGGATTTGTTTCATCTCAATCGAGCACACTATGAGAAGAATCTTGTGGCTGGCTATGACTTTGAGACTATGTGACTTTATTAGACTATGTGACTTATGGAGACTATGTTTTTAGCGAGACTACGTGTCTTACCAATACTACATATCTTATCGGGACTGAGATTCTCATCAAGACTACGTATCTTATCAAAACTAGGTGTTTTTTGGATGATGTCTGATAATTCTATAATGCGTACTATAGACCTATACCTATGTGAGCTGAATATGTATATTCTTTGTGGTATACTTCATGTAATTATTTATGGAATAAATTTTGTATTTATTTTTGGTACAGATTTAGAAACTTGTTCATTCCCTTTTACCAACTCTTTCTTTTGGTGGGATTGTATTTTGGCCATGTTTACTTTCTAGTTTTCTACTGTTATATATGTGGTTGGTATCATAGTGTATGAATGCATTATTTACTTAGTGTTTTTACATGTCAGAATTTTGGGCTTGGAGATGTGTTCATGTATACTTGTACTTAGTAAAATACATCCCATTTGTGGAGTATGGCTACTCGATGCTTGTCTCTAACCCATGGACTATTGGAGGCAGGCATGGGGTAGTTACAGCATGGGTCCCTCTGGGACGGTTTACGAAAAAGTGGTATTAGATCAGGTTAGTTCTGTTTAAGGGTCAAGATTCTATGATATTTGTTTGGAGAAACCATGTTAAGTGTTTAATGTTTAGCTTTTAGGATCAAGAATCCAGTGTTAGTGCAATGGCCGATGTATCCATACACCAGGACTCTGAATTATGCTTTCTGACATGGTACATGAAAACAATGGTTGTAGGGAAAATAATGGTACATGAATCATATTGGATTTTAGTGTGTTCTCATGTCTTTCTTGATTTATATCGCCAGGTATACTCTTTTAATTGTAGTACATATTGTTTTTTTTCAAGATGTCTCCACGTAGAAAGCCATCCAAGAATCCACCACATGATCACGAGAATTATCCATCGGGTGAGGAGACATCGGTATAAGAATTTGAATTAGATTTAACACCTCCACGTGGTCCACCAACTATACCACCACCTATAGAGCTAAAAATGGTACCTATATTACAAATAGATCAGGAGTACATGATGAGCGCTCCTCCTGAGTTTCAACGATAGAGACCCCCCAGCATCCAAGGAAATCCTGACACCCATGAGGCTGAGGATCGGCTTGAGGCAGTGATCTGAGTATTATGTCTAGTCAGGACACCATAATATCATATGGTTTTCCTAATAGCGATCCTTCTGCATGGATTATCAGGGTGATGGTTGGTTTTGGATACCCAATCTTGTGATGAGGTGAATTTTTTTAATAGAGTTTGAGAAACCTTTTAGAGGAGTTCTCACCTTATAATATAAGGGTTTTGTGTGTCCAAGAGATTTTATAGCTCTAGGTGGACGATGTGTTGTATATGAGTATTAATTGAGGTATACCATCCATTCCAGGTACTCAATAGATGTGATACCTGACTAGTACATCAGGTCTTGGTCCTTCGGGCGAGGTCTATATAGGGACATTTGAGCTAGTGTTAACCATCTATGAATTCCTACCTATACTGTGGTGTTGGGGTGAACCTTTTTGGTTGATAGTTCCCTGACTTGGAAGATATAGCTGGTGGTAGTATGTAGTGGGAAAACAAGAGCAATAAGGTATGTAAGTATGAACAAGTGGAAGAGGAGCTGGGATATGAGAAATAGGTGGTAGACATTATGACATGTTACCACCACCACCCTAATGAGGTCCACACCAGGCTAAGGGAGTTGGAGGACAGGGGATGGGACATCTTCATGAAGTCAAGGCTTGTGACCCAGGGGATCCAACAATGATTCAGGGTACGATCTGTGTTTATTATACTTTAGCTTTTGTATTTCTAGACATAGGTACTATTCATTATTTTATTTCCATGAATCTTGATCTCAGAGATTCGTGATGAATTGTTTACTAATCCATCATTCTTGGAGACTCATAGTGAAGGATACCCAATGATCATGCACTGGTGCCAATATTTTGTCCTAACTCTTAGTGGTGAGAGTTATTGTCAGGATCTCCGGGTAGCGGCATCAAGGCCTTACAACTTCAATCTTGGAATATGATGGTTAACCACAGTTCATGCTTAGATTTACTATTATCTATAAAGAATGTGGTGTGTTTCCAATTTCTTATTTATTGTCTAGCATAACCCTCAATGTAGTGGGCATTATGAGTCATCATTTTCTTGTAGTGGTGGTGGATTTGTAGTGGATCTAGTAATGGATGAGATAGAACCATAAACTAGAGTTTCTCCAGGACTATGAAATTTATATTTTCAATACTCATGGTAAGGGGAACATGGTGGAAGATTCTCTCAACATGAGATATTGTCTTCAATTGCTGAATGATGCATCGAAGTAGTTGGTCTCATTGAATTTATCCTTCGTGGATGGATATGGAGAAGATTACCACAAGTCAATGGTTGTCACCCCTCCACTCTAAAAAAAGTCAGGGAGGCACATCTTAGAGATACTGATTATGAGACTTTATGTGCTCATCTGTACATAGGGAATTCCCTGAATGGATATTCAAATGGTTGGGTGCACATTATTATTTTCAGAGGATGCACAATAGTACCAGTGGCGTTATAGGAGTAGATTTTGAGGGACTTCCATACATCCCCTTTGGCGGTATATCCAGGTGTGGCTAAGATGTACTAGGACCTCCAACGTCAGTTATGGTGTCCAAGAATAGAGATGGGGATTGTAGGGTTTGTCTCCTGATGCCTCACTTTTAGAAAGTTAAGGTTGAGAACTAGGTTCTGGTAGTTTTGAATCAACTCCTTGAGGTTTTAGAATGGAAGTGGTATGGGGTATCGATGGACTTCTTAACATTTTTACCATTTATTTAGAGGGGGAATGATAATATATGGGTGATCATTGACCATATAACCATGTAATCCCACATTCTACTTATTTAGTAGTAGAGTTCAGTAGAGAGAATATGGGAACATGTGGCTCAAATTCATGTGCAGTAACCACAGATTCTTGAGGAGTCTTGTTTTAGGATTTTTGAGGACGTAAAGGCCTAAGGTGGGGAGAATTTAATAACTCGTATTTTCCCAATTTTATTTTTATAAATTAGTTGGTCAAATTCTAAGACTAGTCGCAAAGACGGTGTGTGATTCTGAGGCCTAGTGTGCCTAGAGAAATTCATTTAAAAATGTTTAGTTTTTAATAATGAGTGTGATCAATTTTACAGTAACAAAAGAATAAATATTAAATAGGGGCTCAGATTAGAAATATGAGGGCACCTGTAACGCCCCGACCCCAGTTACCCAGAGTCGGTACATTATTACATAACATTGGAATGATCACAAGAATGATCAAATCTCGAAAGACCGATTGGTTTAGTAGCCTTGGAAACACTAGATATATTCATAAGTCTTACATTACATCATAAAAATGAAAACTACAACAACATATTTTCTTCATAGTCCACACTCTTATCCCACATACTATCCCTGCAGGTCATTCATAAATTACTTCTTCACATCTTGGGAAAAATAAAACATTTAAAGGGGTGAGCTCAGATGCTCAGTAAGGATAACAATATAGCAGAAACTTTCATAAATAAGCATAAACATTTAAGGCAATGTATAACTAAAACAAAAGCCTTTTAAACTTGAACTTCAACATATTATGGAAAAATAAAATGAAATAATGCCATTTACTTATTCACATGGATATTCTACTAATCGAATAATCACATGCAATATTAATAACCACTTTCATAATGATGGAATGCATAATGTCAGACTATCATAACCACATAGACAAGGCCTCGTGCCAAGACTACAGATAAGATTTTTCCAAGGCCTTGTTCCAAGACACTAGTATGTCTCATGAGACCTATCGATGCATCGAGGAGCTATATCGGCCTCCACCCGTCACATATTAAGTCCAATGCATTTCCATATGAAAATGTTTAAACATAACATAAACATTCGTATTAAAACTAGTATATAAAATGTAAATACTTCATCCATAAACCATGAATGGTATGAAAATAACACATCTATAGTCAAACATATCAAAAAACCTTCAATACAATATAAAAGTTTTGTATCATAATAAATCAACTTCAAATAAGCGTAAAATCCATCAAAGGATGTTGACATAGATGAAATCAAAACTCTTTTTAGAGAAATAACTCTTTCTATTTTGAAATAATTTAAGAGTAATATATTTATAAAATAAAACATTTTCTTTGAAAATATTCTTATAAGTATGTAAGGGAAGCTTCTACAGAAAATATCTGCACCCGCCGTATAAGTTAAAAAAACATTCTTACCTTAATTCTGTCGAAAAGGTTAAAAAGGACCTTGTTTGGAAAATGATGGAAATATTCCTTTATAAACTTCTTATAAAAAGTCAAACATGGGTATAAATGACTTTAACCCATATTCTTTAAAATAGTAAGAATGTTTTGAAATAAATTTTTAAGAAACATGGATGTGGATGATAAAGAGATCCCAGTAGATTATTACGTATAAACAACCTCGGATAATGAAGAGATTGCGAAATAAACCCTTACCTTGTACTTTTCCATGGTTGGGGTAGGTTATCATCCTGTATATTGGTGAAATAATTGTTATTAAATTATAAAATAATCATATACATTAATATGATATCATATATGATCTTTTAACATTGATTTTTTAATAATATATTAGTATTATCGTTGTTTAGGGTGTTAACTTACTCATTTTCTTTTATATGTCTTGTTACGTAAGCTGTGTTTTTCATGGATAGGTTGTATATTAATCATATCCAGAATGATATCAAGTCCTTAGATACTATTATTAATCATCAAATGAGAATTATGCTTGAATGGATATGATGGAGAATGAATCTCATCGTGTTCGTGGAGATGGTAGTCCGTACGTATGCACGAGCGACAATATCATTCTTTTGATATTAAAATAATATATAATTGGATGGTATATCATAAATACAGAATCATTATAGTGTTTTATTTTTTATTTACATGAGTTAAACATCATTATTATACCCATACAAATAATAATTTATTGAATAACAATTACACCACGACGTGGAGACGGTAAGCCGTACGTACGCATGTATGGGGACATGTTATTCAAAGGATGGATAGAATACTGAATATGGTTGTACCATATTTATAATAACATCACAGTATATATAAGATATTGGAGTTATTATTTTAGAATGGTAATAACAAAGAAGGAAGAAGTGGAAGAAGAAAGGAACTTGGAAAAGGGTGGTGAAATCATTACCTCTTCTTCGGGTTCTTCCTTTTGATTTGATCGAAAGGGCTATTAGGTTGGCTTTCTGACTAAAGGAAGGCCTCTAGGATGAATTTAGGGAAGTTTAGAGAGTATTTAGGCAGATTTTGGCCAAGCCAAAAGGCTTTGAAGGTGTGAATTAATGAGAAGGGGGAGTGCCCTTTTATAAGAGGGGTGGGGGGCACCTTTGGAAAAGCTAGAAATATTATTTTATAATAAATTTATATTCAGTTTCTAATAGCTCAAAAGTGGATTATTTAAATTTTAAGGTGGTGATGGGTCGAAAACCACTCAACCAATAGAATTTAGATAGGTTTGGGTTACTATATTAACCTTATCTTTAAGTATTAACTCTTAGTTAATTAGTTTCACTTTTACAATGTCTCTTTGTATTTTTATATTATATGGTTCATAAACTTACTATATACATCCAAGTGACCACCAAGTGGTCCATTAATGATACACCTATCATGATATAAGTCTCTTGGCCGAACCTTAGATTTTTAAAAATTTAATATCAATTAATAATATAATATTTGTTTTAAAAACTCTTTTATGTCAATTTTGACACTATTCAATAATTGATTTTTGTAAAAATAATAACAGAATGATTACTTCAAAAAAAGTTAATTAAATCATTCCCAACATGTCATATTAACCTAGAAAATTAGTGTAATTCATAAAAAGTCTCAAATTATATTTATTTGGGTATCTAAAATATCAATCATTTTAATTTTTCACTATTATGGTAATTACTGCATCACCATTGTGTCATAAATAAATTATAATTATTTAATGTCTAAAAATTATAAATAAAATACCATTATGTATGAAATCTTATTATATTTCTAATTAATATTTATAGTCGAAAATCCAACATATATAACCCTATGTAAAAATTGTTTTTCTAAAAGATATATGCTTGTGTCATTTTTGTATTCATTTTAACTTAATTAAAATAAAGTGTCCCTATCACTTACAAGTGGCACCATGGGGTCCAAAATCGAACCAAAGATTCCCATGGTCGGACATGTATCAACCAATAAGGTTGGGACACGTTTTAGGTTAATTTTTTATTATTATAATATTATTTTTTAACCCTTATTTACCGGATTTACCCCTTAACCATGGTAAATAAAATATTTACCGAAGTAATTATTCAAAATGTATAAAAATAAAAGTTACCTATTTACAAAATTTGAACATCCTAATTCCAAATATGGAATCCATTTTTCCAAATTCAAAACACAGAAGTGGCAGAAATTAATTTAAAATTAATTCCCGTTGTCAAAAAAAAGCATGTTTTTAAGATATAATAACTATCAAAAGATTGATACTTGTTTATGTTCAGTTTAATTGTGAAATTATGTCAAATGACCAACATTGTATTAAATGGTAAAAATATATTCAAAATATACTTTAAAACCACTCTAATTCATAATTTATCACTATTAATTATTTTGATTAAAAAAAATTAATTAAAATTTAGTAGTTTTCACTATTCATCAAAATATTAAAGTTATCTGAAAAGTACCAAAATTTCACCTTAGGCTAAATTTGATACTCCAAATCCAAAAATGAAGTCCATTTTGAGAGATAAAATTTCTAAAATTTTAAAAATTAGGTATTACTATTCATAACGGCTAGTTTGATTGGTTGTGGTGTGTTAGAACTCGATGTTGCATACAACACACGCTATCACATTATTCAAAGAGAATTGTACCGTAGAAGCTTGGGGTGTTATATTCTCCCCTCCTTCAAAAAATTTCATCCTCGAAATTTCTAGAATACTACCACATGAAAAGACTCGGGTGGTTCTTCATCATAGGTTCCTCTGGTTCCCACATTGCCTCTTCCATCTTATGGTTTCTCCAAAAAACTTTTATCAGACGCGTCGTCCGGTTTCTCAGTACTTGTTCTCTTGTATCAATAATATTGATGGGTTCTTCTCAATAAGACAGATCGGGTTCCAGTTCTAATTCCTCATAGGTGAGTACATGCATTGGGTCATGCATGTATTTCCTCAATAGAGATACGTGGAACACATCATGAACTTTGGAGAGACTTGGCGGCATTTCTAATCGGTAAGCTACAGCCCCAATTCGTTCTTGAATTTCAAAAGGTACGATATACCTGGGACTCAATTTACCTTTCTTACCAAAACTTATGACTCCCTTCCATGGAGATACCTTAGGAAAACATGATCACCGACTTGAAATTCCAAATCCTTCCTTCGATTATCATCATATCTCTTCTGCCTATTTTGAGATTCTTTGATGTGATTTTGGATTACCTTCACCTTTTCCATTGTTTCCTCCACCAGTTCTGGGCCTACAAGTTTTCTTTCACCAACGTCATCCCAACAGGTTGGTGTATGACATCTCTTTCCGTATAACGCTTCATATGGTGCCATCAGAATACTCGAATGGAAGCTATTGTTATAGGAAAATTATACCAGAGGTAAATATTGATCCCACATACCCTAAAAGTAAAGTGATAAGGATCTCAACATGTCTTCTATGGTTTGAATAGTTCGTTCTGATTGTCCATCTGTTTGAGGGTTGTAGGCAGTGTTCAAATGAAGTTCAGTATCCAATGCTTTCCGAAGACTTTTCCAGAATCATGAAGTAAAATGGGGATCACGATCAGAAACAATCGATAGGGGTACTCCATGAATTCTCACAACTTCATCAATATATAGTCTTACTAGGCGTTCCAGTGGTAGATCTTCTCTTATAGCAAGAAAATGTGCTGACTTGGTAAGACGATCAACAATGACCCATATTGCATTGTTCCTTCTAGGAGTCTTTGGTAGCCCCATGACAAAGTCCATCGTAATATTGTCCCATTTCCACTCCGGTATGGGAAGAGATTGCATGACTCTTCCAGGATGTTGCCTTACAGCTTTCACTTGTTGACAAACCATACATCTTGACACAAAATCAGCAATCTCCCTCCTCATGTTGTCCCACCAAAAATGTTCCTTCAAATCTCTATACATTTTGGTGCTCCCATGGTGTATTGAGAAATTGGAACCATGAGCATCATCCAGCAATTCCCTTTTTAGATCAGGTATATCAGGAACACAAAGTCTCTTCCCGAATTTCAAAATTCCATCTTCATACACAAAGTCTCTCAATCTCCCATCATTCACATCTTTAATCTTCTTTTGAAATTCTTCATCATCGGTCTGAGAACTTTTAATCCTTTCTAGTAAAGATGGTTTGGAAACCATTTGAAAAAGCATTGATGTTTCACCTTCCCTGGTTATTCCCATGACCATCTTCACCAGATCCATGAAAATTGGATCCATTTCAATTCTCATATTGTTCAAAACTCCATGATCTTTTCTACTCAAAGCATCTGCCACCTTGTTTTCCTTCCCCAGGTGGTAGTGTATCATGCAATCATAATCCTTGAGTAATTCAAGCCATCTCCTTTGCCTCATGTTGAGTTATTTTTGTGAGAAAATATACCTCAAACTCTTGTGATCAGTATAAATCTCACATTTTTCACCATAGAGGTAGTGCCTCCATATCTTCAAAGAAAAGATCACAGCTACTAACTCGAGATCATGTGTAGGATAGTTTTGCTCATGAATTTTCAACTGTCGTGATGCATAGGCAATAACCCTATCATTCTGCATAAGGACACAACCAAGTCCTTTCTTCGATGCATCACTATAAATAACGAACCCATCATTCCCCAATGGTAGAGTCAATATAGGAGCACTGACTAATCTTCTATTCAGTTCTTCGAAACATTATTCACACTCTTTTGTCCAAACAAATTTAACCCCTTTACGTGTGAGTTTCGTTAATGGGTTAGCCAATCGGGAAAAATTCTGGACGAAACGTCGATAATAACATGCCAAACCAATAAAACTGTGTACCTCAGTTATACTCGTAGGTGCTGGCCATTCTTGGATTTCCTTGGTCTTAGAAGGATCAACAGAGATTTCATCTTTATAGACAATATGGACAAGAAAAGAAATCTCCTGAAGCCAGAATTTACACTTGCTAAACTTCCCATATAATTCATGTCTTCTCAGAGTCTTTAGGATAATGCGCAAGTGATTTTCATGATCTTTGTAGCTTTTGGAGTATACCAAGATATAATCAATAAATACCACCACAAATTCATTGAGATATTCCTTGAAAACTCTATTAATCAGATCCATGAATACAGAGGGTGAATTATGTTGAACCCTCTGGAATTAAGTTGCTTTATTATGTTTTGATAATCCCAACCATTCCTTATTTATATCTTGATTTTGAATTATCAGATATATGTTTACTGTGACTTAACTCATTCTGCCAAGAGAATGCTTAAACATCTTACAGCTACCGTTACAGATAGTAGCTACCATTATGACTTAAAGATACCGATATCGAATAAGAGCTCACCGCTACTCAGAGCCACAGCTACCGATAAAGATCTACCGTTACAAGGAAGAGCCACAGCTACCGATAAAGAGCTACCTTTACAAGGAAGAGCCACACCTACCGATAAAGAGCTACTGTTACAAGGCAGAGCCACAGCTACCGATAAAGAGTTACTGCTACTGGTAAAGGCAGAGCCACCGCTACTATTACAAGTCTACCGTTACAGATGCCTACCGATACATCAAGTCTACCGACAGACAAGTCTACCATTACAGATGCCTACCGATACATCAAGACTACCGACAGATAAGTCTACCGCTACACAAAGTCTACCGATACTCAGACCTACCATGACAAAGTCTACCGTTATCATGAGCAACCATTCAGAGACAGAACCCCAACATGCTTTAAATTTCTTTATTATTATTTAATCTAACCAACGGTCATATTAGGTATATTTTAATGCACTGACATTTATTTAATATGTGTTGCTGGTTTTCAGGAAACCGTACCTCGTACTTGCAAAAAGGGAATTATATCTTTTGCCGAAGCTCGTGCTTTAAAGGAAGGATGCAGAAAAGAGCACACAATATACAGAGCACAGATACACGTTGGCAATCAAGCTAAAAAAAGGGAAACAAGAACAACTGGAGAACTTGCACTCACGAGACTACTACTACCGACTCCAAAACATAGAGCATGCGTCGAGTAATTTATGCAAAAGAAGAACTACACAAATCTCTTTATCCTCTGAGACGATAAGCGAGCTGAACCTGGAAGTCAAGGTAACAGATGATACTCTGTTTTCAAGAAAAAAACCAGAAGAAGACTCAGAACGAATTCTAATCAACAAAAGGAGTCGAGAGCTGCACGAAGATCACTAAGAGCCATTTCTACACTCTAAATATTTGCTCTGTGATTTATCTTTTTACATATTGAGCAGTGTGTGTTATCTGCTGTATTTAACACACACACTGTCTCCTGTGCTTTAACTGGAGGATTTTTAAATCCTCACTCAATACTCTTACATATTTTTTTTCCCACTGGGACAGTGGTAGAGGTCGTGTGTGACCTGGACAGCTGGTTTCTGTTGTGTTTGTTCCCACGAATAACTGTGGTAGAGGTCTTGGACCTGGATAGTTGCAAACTGTTGAACCCCGATCCAGGGTGTGGATCATCCTTATATAAGAATTTTGAGAGGACTAAGTCTCGGCTTGAGACTGAACCTCTTGGTTAACTCCTCTGTGTTTTTAGTTAAAGTTTATATCCATACAATACTTATCTATTTCATATTCTGCTGCTATTACTTTGAAATATAATTTATTTTCAAAGCTACTTTGATAGTTAAACTCGCAAGTGTTTATATTTATTATAAAACAGTAATTTAGTTTCAAAAGTTAATTTAGTCATAAGATTAAGTTAGCTGAGAACTAATCAATCTTTGAGAAACTAATTGAACCTTTATAATCTCTATAAATTCACTACAGTTTAATTTGTTTTTGAAATTGGGGATTTTAATCAATTGTTTTTAACAGAAAATTTTAATTGGAACTCAATTCACCCCCCCTCTTGAGTATCCACTCCGACCAACATTTGGTATCAGAGGAAAAAAAAGAAAAAAAAACAATAAATATATTTTCTATATTACTCTTTTTTTTAACTGTGATTTTAGTTGTATTTTAAAGTTCTTAAAATTTCTGTTATTTCTAAATTCTTATCACTTTAAATTTTGTTTATAATGGATAATAGACTTGAGGGTGCTGCTACTAACCGGCCACCTTTCTTAAATGGAAATAACTATGCTCAGTGGAAACTTAAAATGAAAATCCATTTATAAAGTATGGGTTTTGATATCTGGACTGCTATAGAATCTCAATACAAAATTCCAGAAACTGAAAGAATAACTTGGGATGAACCTACTAAGGCTGCTTACAATAATAATTGTAAAGCCATAAATTCCCTCTACTGTGCTTTAGGAGATGAGGAATTCAATAGAATTTCTGCCTGCAAAACTGCTTTTGATATTTGGGATACCTTGGCTGTTTCTCATGAAGGAACAACTAATGTTAAGGAAATGCGGTTAAATACTTATACTATTAAATATGATAACTTTAAAATGAAAGCTGATGAACCCATCTCTGACATGTATCTCAGGTTTAATGAGATAGTAAACACAATGAGCTCACTTGGAAAGGGTGTTCCAGCAAAGGATCAAATCCTGAGAATACTGAGATGTTTGCCAGATAGATGGAGAGGCACGTCTGTCTCAATCAGAGAATCCTGTGACATTGGAACACTGCCTGTTAAGGAGTTAATTAGAAAACTAATGATATATGAAGAAGAATTGAAGGTGAACAAAGAAGAATATGATGAACCCAAGAAGAAATCCGTGGCATTTAAGACTACTGCATCAAAGAGTAAAGACAAGGAGAAAGTACATGTGCCTACTGAAAGCTCGTCTAGTGAAGATTCAGATTCTGACAGTGATGAAGAAATGGCTCAAATAGCCAGGAGATTCAAGAAGTTCTATAGGAAGAAAAAAATTTTCAGAAAACCTAGCTACAAAGGTAAGTATGATCAACAAGGAAAGTGGAAGAAGGATTGGAAGAAGTCGGATAAAGAAGATGATATATTCTGCTATGAATGCAAGAGGAAAGGACACATCAAAGCCGACTGTCCTAAGTTAAAATTCAAAAAAAAATATGACTATAAGGACAAGAGGTACAAGAAAGCTATGAAAGCAACCTGGAGTGCTTCGGAGGACAGCACAAGTGAATCAGAAGCTAGTGAATCTGAAAGAAATCGTGCTAATATGTGTTTCATGACTAACACATCTGAGGTACCTATTTCACCAGCTTTAAACAATTTTTATTCTGGAAATGACCATGATTCAGACAATGAGGAAAATATGTCTAAAGCTTAACTGTTTGAATATTGCAATATGCTGGAAGATACTTGCAATGAACTAAAGAATAAATATAAATTTTTGAAGAAACAACATGCTTTGACTAGTAATATTGAAACAGGTTTAAGTGTTGAAAAAGAGAAGTATGCTCAACTATTGAAAGAGAACACTCAACTTAAATTATCAAATGAACAATTAAGAAAGGATATTGAAAAATTCACTGATGGTAGGGATACCTTGACACAACTACTAGGAAAACATATTGCTCCCAAATATACAACCGGTCTAGGATATCAGCCTAGACAGAGACAAGTAAGCAAAACCAAATTTGTCCCAAAATCTGGACAGTTTTCTGCTAGTTCTGGTTCAGGACCATCTTATACAAAACAGTTTTCTAAAGGACCCAACAAAGTATTTTTGTCTCAAAATATACTTTCTGGTCTTAGAAAAACTATAAAGCAAATATGGGTTCCCAAAGTTTTATTAGCTAACCTTTCTGGACCCAAAAAGATCTGGGTACCAAAATTATCCTATGTCTAATCTGTTTTGCAGGGAAATTGTTTAAAGAGCATCTGTAACACTCTATGGTATTTGGACAGCGGATGTTCAAGACATATGACAGGAGACTACTCTTGCTTCAAGAGTCTGATTAAGGTTGATGGTGGGCATGTCACCTTTGGTGACAATGCAAAAGGAAAAATCATCGGCTTAGGCCATATTGGTAACCCTGATACAATTTTGATCTCTAAAGTACTTTTTGTTGACGGATTAAAGTATAACTTACTTAGTATATCTCAGTTGTGTGATGATGGTTTTAATGTTAAATTTGAAAATAATTCATGCGATGTTTTTAATTCAAAACATGAATTAGTTTTCACTGCATCTAGAAATGAGAATGTATATGCTGTTGATCTAAATTCCTTGGTCAAACAAAATGTTTCCTGCTTAAATGCTTTCTATAAAGAGTCTTGGTTGTGGCATAGGAGACTAGGACACTGTAATGTTCACTCACTTAGGAAACTTTCTAAGAAATTCTTAGTTAGAGACCTACCCAAATTAGAATTCCCAAATGATAAAGTGTGCAATCCCTGTCAAAAGGGAAAACAACACAAAGTTTCTTTTAAACCAAATAAAGTAGTTTCAACTTCTCAACCACTTGAATTGGTTCACATGGATTTGTTTGGACCTTCAAGAGTTTCAAGTTTAAATGGGAAGCACTATGTTTATGTTCTTGTAGATGATTTTTCTAGATACACTTGGGTATACTTTCTAGCTCACAAAAGTGAAGCATGTTCCTACTTTGTTAAATATTCCAAGACTGTAGAAAATCTTAGTGGACTCAAAATTAAGACCCTGAGGAGTGATCATGGGCGTGAGTTTGAGAATCATGAATTTGAATTCTACTGCTCACACAATGGCTATAATCACAACTTTTCTGCTCCTAGAACACCCCAACAGAATGGTGTAGTGGAAAGAAGAAATAGAACCCTTCAAGAAATTGCAAGGACTATGCTTAATGAGTATGACTTACCTATTTATTTTTGGGCTGAAGCTGTAAATACAGCTTGCTATGTCATTAATAGAGTTTTAATTAGACCTATTCTAAAAAGGACCCCTTATGAACTTTGGAATAATAGGAAGCCTAAGGTTAATTACTTCAAAGTTTTTGGTTGCAAAGTCTTTATCCTTAACACTAAAGACAATCTTGACAAATTTGCATCCAAGAGTGATGAAGGAATTTTCCTAGGTTACTCTCTCTCTAGTAAAGCCTATAGAGTTTTCAATAAAAGAACCAAATGTGTGGAAGAATCAGTTCATGTCAAATTCGATGAGACTAATCCACATGAGCCTAAATCCTACCTTGAAGATCTTGAGGAAGATTTGTCAAATCTGGACCTAAATGATAAGAATACTGAATCCCCTGTAAAAGAATCCAGTTCTGGAAATTTTCCAGAATCTGCTCATACCAATTCCAGACCTGTAGACAACTCTGAAGAAGCCAGTTCAACTCCTTATAGAGGTGTTAGAACTCTCAAGAATCATCCTCTTGATGCTGTTGTAGGTGATTTAAATAGAGGAACACAAACTAGAGCTTCTCTAAGGAACCAGGTTGAACATCAAGCTTTTCTGTCACAACTTGAACCCAAAGATATCAATGATGCTATCAATGATGAATTATGGGTAATGGCTATGCAAGAAGAACTAAATCAGTTTGAAAGAAACAAAGTTTGGGAATTAGTAGAAAGACCTAAGGACACTCCAACCATAGGCACTAAATGGGTGTTTAGGAACAAAGTTGATGAATCTGGAACTATCATTAGAAACAAGGCTAGGCTAGTCGCACAAGGCAATAGTCAAGAGGAAGGAATAGACTATGAGGAAACTTTTGCACCTGTGGCTAGATTAGAGGCCATTAGGATATTACTTGCTTATGCTGCTCATCTAAATTTCACACTCTATCAAATGGATGTTAAAAGCGCTTTTCTGAATGGATATATAAATGAGGATGTATTTATTGAACAACCTCCTGGTTTTACAAATCCCCATTTTTCCAATCATGTTTTCAAACTATCTAAAGCTTTATATGGTTTAAAGCAAGCTCCAAGAGCTTGGTATGATAGGCTCAGCTCTTTTCTTATTTCAAAAGGATTTACTAAAGGAATAGCTGATCCTACTCTTTTCATTAAATGGATTTCTAAAAATGTTTTAATAGTACAGATCTATTTAGATGATATTATTTTTGGATCTTCTAAAGATTCTTTATGTATTGAGTTTTCAAAAATAATGTAAAATGAGTTCGAAATGAGCTTAATGGGAGAACTAAAATTTTTCCTTGAATTTCAGATCTTTCAAAACAAAAATGGTATTATTTTGAATCAAAGTAAATATATTAAAGATCTTATAAAACGTTTTTCATTGGATAGTAGTAAAGGCAGTGATACACCTATGAGTACCACCTGTAAGTTGGATAGTGATGAAACTGGAGAACCATTAAATCAAACCAACTACAGAGGTATGATAGGAAGTCTACTGTACCTTACTGCTAGTAGACCCGACATCATGTTCAGTGTATGCATGTGTGCTCAATTTCAAGAAAACCCAAAGGAGTCTCATTTGACTGCTGTTAAAAGGATTTTCAAATATCTAAAACATACTCCCAATTTGGGACTATTTTATCCAAAAGGGAAATCATTTGATTTATTGAGTTATTCTGATGCTGATTTTGCTGGTTGTAAGTTAGACAGAAAAAGCACCTCTGGAACATGTCACATCTTAGGCAAATCGCTAGTATCTTGGTGTAGTAAGAAGAAGAATTCTGTTGCATTATCTACTGCCGAAGCTGAGTATATAGCTGCTGGTAGTTGTTGTGCACAAATCTTGTGGATGAAACACACTTTACTAGACTATGGATATCAATTAAAACATGTCTCTATAAAGTGTGACAATACAAGTGCTATTAACATTTCCAAAAATCCGGTATCTCATGCTAGGACAAAGCATATTGATGTGAGACATCACTTTTTGAGGGATCACTATCAAAAGGGTGATATCACTCTTGAATTCATTGGCACTAAACATCAGTTAGCTGATATTTTTACAAAGCCGTTGAATTCTGGGAGATTAAATTACATCAAACATGAGTTAGGTATGATTAACTATAGTTTAGAGAAACCTCACCGTTAGAGAAACCTCACCGTTAGAGAACTTTACCAGTACATTTTTTTTTAAAAAAAAGGCCGAGACATCGAACCGTTTTATTTTATTTTATGATTTATGTGATTTATGAATCCTAAATGACATTAAAACTCAAACTAGACTCACTCAATCTCCTCGCGAACTTGCTGCTCGAACTCTCATAAACCTAAATCTCTCGACCTTCAGAACCCTAGCCTCAAATCCGTAATGGCCCGAGTCAAGAGACCTCAGATGACTGATGGAAGTGAAGCGCCGGCACCAAAGAGACAAAAAGTAACTAGTACTGATGCCAGTGGAAGTGGCGAGGGAAGTTTAGCTCAGAGAAGATCAGTAAATCCACACCTATCGAAGCGCGAGATAGTTGTTGAAAAAGAAGTATGTGCAGAATGGGTCATGGAAAGCAAGTCGTTGGTTCTTAGAGTGTTAAAAGAACAAGGTTGGCTAGAATGCTTCGCGAACAACAACGGACCTTACTATCCAGGATTGGTGAAACAGTTCTACGAATTCGTTCGTTTTGAGAAGTCTGAAGAAGAAAGCAGAATGGTTTCTTATGTGAATGGTCAGGAAGTATTGTTTACTTCAGGAGAATGGGCTGAGATCCTAAGAGTTCCACATGAGGGTGATTTTACTTTTTATTCCAAGTCTGTACCTTCGACCAGTGATGTATTTCAATATGAAGACGCTTTGCTGAAACTCACAGGGAATGGGACCCCTAGAAAGGTGATTGCTGCAGAGATGGAAGGAGAAGATAAGCTTTTATTTAAATTTATTCAGCATGTTGTTAGTCCAAGAAGAGGAGACTTTGCCACATTAAGATTCCAAGACATATATTTGTTGCATTTGCTGAAGCACAGTGTGAAAATCAATCTATGTAGATTGATTATGGTTCAAGTAGAAGAAATGACTAGACCAAAGTCAAAATCAAATGCCCTGTTTTTCTCCAAACTAATTTCTGTGATGCTGAAAGTGAAGGAGATAGCTGGACCTCAGGATGAGCTGGTAGTGGTTAAGGATAACTTCTGTATTACAAGAACTATTTGTAAATACATGAAAGTCAGCTGGAATCCTTGGAAGAAATCATGGGTAAATGATGATGGAAAAATTTATGAGAAATTCACTCCTGAGAATCATCCATCCAGACCAAAAGATGTTAGAGATCCTGGTCTTAGACCAGATGAGCCAAAACCAGTTTACAGTGATGATGAAGCTGAGGAGGAAGAGACTTCAGTTGAGGAAGGAGGAGATCCAGACTTACCCCCTAGTCCTATGCATCAAGTCATTTCTTATGGAGCATCTAGCCCTCCAAAAGCACTACCAAAGAGAGAAATTCTCTTGAAGGATAATGATTCAGAGACTACAGAAGAAGAAGAAGAATCATGCCAATATGTTGTCAAGGACACCTCTGAGGAGGATGAGACAACCGAATCCAATCATAGAGAACTGGAGGCTGATGATGAAGCAGATAAGGATAATGTTGAAAGAGAGCTCAGTTTGAGTCCCCTAATAGTCAGTTCAGTCAGGATAGTGCCTGAGCAGGAAGATGTAGCAGCAGCATCTGTTGATGAGAGAGTCATTAATGACTTAGAACTAATGGATACTGAGTCTGCTGAAAGTGTGGAGAAAATTGCAGAATTACCTCAGGGAGAAGAGTTGGAAGAGATATCTCAGGAGAATGTTCCAAGAGAAGGAGAGAATCTCGGCTCAGTATCAGTATCATATGACATTGAAGGTTGGAAATCAGCTCCCGGATATATGATTCTTGGACTATCTTATGGTGATTCTGATGAGGAAGACCAAGACCAAAGGGAACCAGTTACCTTACCCACTATGAATGGCAATGTGGCAACAAAAGATGACCTTCAGTCCTTAAAAGCCGAATTGATAGAAGTAATAAGAGAATCAGTGGGAGATATGAAGAGAAGTATGTTTGAAGAGATAAAAAACGTGGAGCAATCCCTTGAGTTATCTATTGGATGTAATATATCCAGTCCTGTGGAACACATAATGGATAAACTTAAGGTGTGTCACACTCACATTGAGAGCTGGACAGGAGCTGTAGTTGCTCTTAGACAATCAATTGCCTCCTTGACTGCTTTAAACAGTTCTCAAACCCAAGTGCACACTGACATTCGCTATATCAAAGAAGTGGTCAAACAGTTTGTGGAAGTTTTTGAAACTTTTAAGAAGTCAGTTAAAGAACATCTGCACAGTCAGGATGAACTGGTACAGAAGATGGTTAGTAGTCTGACTCACTCTTTCAAGGAAACAGTGGCCTTCTCCATGAAACCTCTTCCCTCATCCAGCACAAGTTTGAACCTTGACCAGATCCGCACTATTCTTCAGGAAGAATTGGCTAAGGCCAGTCCCAGTGGTGCGTCAGATACTCAGATTCTTGCTACCACTAGGGAAGTTAGTATTTTTGTTCGTGATCACCTGCGGGCAGCTACTTCTTCTCAAGAGGCAATCAAAAATAAGGTGGATGCTTATTTTGACAAAGTTTATACCAAGCACCAAATGAAAAACCATTTCAAGCTCTTGATTGAGAATATGAAGTTACCTCTGGTTACCCAAGCCTTCAGAGAACAGGTTAGTAAGCTCCGGGAGCTTACTCCTGCTTTGGATAAGTTTATTGAGAACAGAGATGATTTTGTCTCTGCTATGGAGTGAGGTGGAAGCATCATCATGGATTTCAGGAATCTCTTGCTGCCTTTCCTACATGTGGATGCTCGACCGGCTATTGTACCACCTGCCCTTCCACCATCTACCTCTGGGAGTACTCCTCAACTGACTCCAGTTCAAGCCATCAGGAGCTTGACACCTTTGATCCCTCAGAAAGAGACAGATTACAGATCTGGTGCTGTATCAGTTGTTGATCCACCAATAGTTCTTTCTGGAATTCCAAAGCCTGCTGACTCTACCTCTGCACCCTCTGCTGATCCCAAGGGAAAGACACCTGTTCGAGAGGATGATTGAGTGCTTCTATTTCTTTTTGATGGGATGCATTGTATTTTTGTACTTTTCTGATTTTCCCAAATGTAACTTTTGCTTCTAATTCCATTACTTCATTGTTCTCTTCCCTGTCTGTTTTATTCTGTGTTTTCTAGTCCCTCTCTATTCTCTGCTCCCCTCCTTTTTGTTAATCACAAAGGGGGAGATATTCTTGGAAAACCAAAAGCGAAAGGGGGAGAAAAGAGAAAGGGGGAGAAAAGAGAAAGGGAGATAAATTCTTGGAAAAACAAAAGAGAATGTTGTTCATTTATATATATATATATTTATTTATTTTTTTTTGATTTCTCTGACACTATACTGTTGATATCATAATTTGATATTTTTGTTTTTGGCATATGTTGTTATTATCAAAAAGTGGGAGATTGTTGAACCCTCTGGAATTAAGTTGCTTTATTATGTTTTGATAATCCCAACCATTCCTTATTTATATCTTGATTTTGCATTATCAGATATATGTTTACTGTGACTTAACTCATTCTGCCAAGAGAATGCTTAAACAGCTTACAGCTACCATTACAGATAGTAGCTACCGTTATGACTTAAAGCTACCGATATCGAATAAGAGCTCACCGCTACTCAGAGCCACAGCTACCGATAAAGAGCTACCGTTACAAGGAAGAGCCACAGCTACCGATAAAGAGCTATCGTTACAAGGAAGAGCCACAGCTACCGATAAAGAGCTGCCGTTACAAGGCAGAGCCACAGCTACCGATAAAGAGTTACTGCTACTGGTAAAGGCAGAGCCACCGCTACTGTTACAAGTCTACCGTTACAGATGCCTACCGATACATCAAGTCTACCGACAGACAAGTCTACCATTACAGATGCCTACCGATACATCAAGACTACCGACAGACAAGTCTACCGCTACACAAAGTCTACTGATACTCAGACCTACCATGACAAAGTCTACCATTATCATGAGCAACCGTTCAGAGACAGAACCCCGACATGCTTTAAATTTCTTTATTATTATTTAATCTAACCAACAGTCATATTAGGTATATTTTAATGCACCGACATTTATTTAATATGTGTTGCTGGTTTTCAGGAAACCGTACCTCGTACTTGCAAAAATGGAATTATATCTTTTGTCGAAGCTCGTGCTTTAAAGGAAGGATGCAGAAAAGAGCACACAATATACAGAGCACAGATACATGTTGGCGATCAAGCTAAAAAAAAAGGGAAACAAGAACAACTGGAGAACTTGCACTCACGAGACTACTACTACCAGACTCCAGAACATAGAGCATGCGTCGAGTAATTTATGCAAAAGAAGAACTACATAAATCTCTTCATCCTCTGAGACGATAAGCGAGCTGAACCTGGAAGTCAAGGAAACAGATGATACTCTTTTTTCCAGACAAAAACCAGAAGAAGACTCAGAACGAATTCTAATCCACAAAAGGAGTCGAGAGATGCACGAAGATCACTAAGATCCATTTCTACACTCTAAATATTTGCTTTGTGATTTATCTTTTTACATATTGAGCAGTGTGTGTTATCTGCTGTATTTAACACACACACTGTCTCCTGTGCTTTAACTGGAGGATTTGTAAATCCTCACTCAATACTCTTACATATTTGTTTTCCCACTGGGACAGTGGTAGAGGTCGTGTGTGACCTGGACAGCTGGTTGCTGTTGTGTTTGTTCCCACGAATAACTGTGGTAGAGGTCTTGGACCTGGACAGTTGCAAACTGTTGAACCCCGATCCAGGGTGTGGATCATCCTTATATAAGGCTTTTGAGAGGACTAAGTCTCGGCTTGAGACTGAACCTCTTGGTTAACTCCTCTGTGTTTTTAGTTAAAGTTTATATCCATACAATACTTATCTATTTCATATTCTGCTGCTATTACTTTGAAGTATAATTTACTTTCAAATCTACTTTGATAGTTAAACTCGCAAGTGTTTATATTTATTATAAAACAGTAATTTAGTTTCAAAAGTTAATTTAGTCATAAGATTAAGTTAGCTGAGAACTAATCAATCTTTGAGAAACTAATTGAACCTTTATAATCTCTATAAATTCACTACAGTTTAATTTGTTTTTGAAATTGGGGATTTTAATCAATTGTTTTTAACAGAAAATTTTAATTGGAACTCAATTCACCCCCCTCTTGAGTATCCACTCCGACCAACAAATTAGTCAATCCAAAAGGCATTATAGTAAACTCGTAATGCTCGTACCTGGTTCGAAATGTTTTCTTTGAAATGTCGTCCTTCTTCACACACAACTGATGGTATCCAGATCGAAGGTCAATCTTTGAAAAGTATTGAGCTTCATGCAGTTGGTCAAATAAATCATCAATGCAAGGTAAGGGATAATTGTTCTTTATTGTTATAGCATTGATCTCCCTATAGTCGATACATAACCTCATAGATCCATCTTTCTTTTTAACAAAAAGAACAGGGGCTCCACATTGAGAAACACTAGGGCGAATAAATCCCTTATTACTCAATTCCTCTAGTTGTTTCTTTAGTTCAACTAATTCTACAGTGGCCATTCTATAAGGGGTATTCGATATAGGCCTTGATCTAGGAATTAAATCAATGGAAAACTCAACTTCTCGTTCTGGAGGATGTCCAGGTAAATCTTCCGGAAACACATCTACATATTCTTTCATAATATGTAAATCCTCTATTTGAACATTCCTTTACTCACCCACAATAATTTCATTCTCTTCCTCCACAATAATTGAATTTAGTTGAGCTACTGGGGGTGGATCTAGATAAGAATTAGGTGGTGAAGATTCTGATCTAAAGATAAGGTGTTCCTTATCATCATCATCCAAAATCGTAACCTCCTTCTTCTTACAATAAATCGTCGCATCATAATCCGAAATACAATCCATACCGAGGATTATATTAAACTCAATCATAGGTATGACGATGAGATTAGTAGATAAAGAACATTTATGTGCTCTAATGGGGACTGATTCACAAAACTTTGTCGCAATGATACTTCCCTTAGGAGTTTTAACTGACAACTCCCTTGTTAAATCAAATTGGAAATATCTAATTTTCCTAGAAAACTGGGAAGATATGAAACAATGAGATGATCCATAATCAAATAATGCATTTTCTAAACTTGAGGAAACCATTAAATTACCTGCCACCACGTCTTTCGGAGCTTCTACCTCAGCAGTAGTGATAGCATAAGCTTGGCCTTGATCCCTTGGCCTTTTCTGAGGTAAGTTCCCCTGATGCTTAGTACATTCATTTTCATAATGTCCCATCTCCCTGCAATTGTAGCATTGAATATTGGTATCTTCCTTCTTCCCTTTGCAATCACGAGCTTGGTGGCATTTTTCACCACACTTGTAACAGACACCCATTCCCTTTAAGCAAGTACCGGGGTGTTTCTTCCCACATTAACCACAGGATGGATATTCAACCTTTCCCTTCTTCCCCTTATTTCCATTCCAAGATTGATCAACAGATCTCTTCTTCTCTTACTTTGCTTTAAAGTCATAAGACTTAAAGAATTCCTTTTCAGTCTTGATAGCACATGAGACAATGTCTTCGTACGATGAAAAGGATTGTGAGACTAATGCTCGACGGAGAAATGGTTTTAAAACATCAAAGAAACGATCAATATTACTTCTGGGGTTACATATGTAATCTCCAGCATACCTTGATAACCTTGTAAAGTTAGACTCATACTTTGCGACATTCTCATCCTCCTTTTGTCTCAGACTCAGAAATTGTCTTTCCATACCTGCTAGATGGTCACGAGGAAAGTATTTTTCTAAAAATAGATCTTTGAACTCCCTTCATTCCATATTTGATACTTCATCATCTTCCTTCGTGTTTTGAATCAATGACCACCATTGATCAGCATCTCCAGTGAGGTGGTAAACTGTCATGATAACTTTTTCCCTTTCACTACTCCCCAAAGCCTGAAATATTTTCTCTAGGGAATTTATCCATTGATCAGCTACTAAGGGATTTTTACTCCCATTGAAAATTGGTGGTTTTTTCCTCATGAATCTATTTAACATTGATCCTCCACGCTGTGGATCAGGGTGCTCCATACGGGTAAGTTTATTATTCATAACCTGAGTGAGTTGTCCCAGTATGATGATTAGCTGATCGGCACCAGTTGCATCACTATCTCCAGTATAATTATCTTGATCAGGAGGGAAATCCCTACATGGAGTGCGTGCAATGATACGGTTTCCATTTCTTCCACTAGGCGCCATTTCTAAACAATGGCATAAACTAGATCAGTTTATGAATCAAAATACATAATTCCATACCTATAAAACACTTAACATAAATTGAACTATTTATGGATATAATCCATAATCATTAAAAAACTTATTTGAGGAATTATATACTCATAAACCCTTCATAATGATTTGTAAAGAAAATGAGAGTTATCCTAAGCATATCCCCCGGGAGTGTCGTAACCAACAGTGCAGCAAGGCCCGTTGTCGTGCACCAGTTCTCGTTCGAGTCTAGCTCAAAGCGGTTTTTTTGGGTTTTACCCCAAGGTACATCTGTGCCAGAGCCGCCTCTACCTGTTCGTATCTAGACAGGGATGTATTGCTCGGAAAACTCACAAAATATTTACAATACCAAAATTCTAGGAAGTTATTCTATACTAATCCTCAAAGTCCATCTTAAATCTATGTGCTCTAATCAGAGTTTATCTAAATCTAGCTTCTAAGGTTTGTAATAAACTTCCTCTGATACCAATTGTAACGCCCCAACCCCAGTTACCCAGTGTCGGTGCATTATTACATAACATTGGCATGATCACAAGAATGATCAAATCTCGAAAGACCAATTGGTTTAGTATCCTTGGAAACAATAGATATATTCATAAGTCTTACATTACATCATAAAAATGAAAACAACAACAACATCTTTTCTTCATAGTCCACACTCTTATTCCACATACTATACCTGCAGGTCATTCATAAATTACTTCTTCACATCCTGGGAAAAATAAAACATTGAAAGGGGTGAGCTCAGATGCTCAGTAAGGATAAAAATATAGCAGAAAATTTCATAAATAAGCATAAACTTTTAAGGCAATGTATAACTAAAACAAAAGCCTTTTAAACTTGAACTTAAACATAGTATGGAAAAATGAAATGAAATAATGCCATTTACTTATTCACATGGATATTCTACTAATCGAATAATCACATGCAATATTAATAACCACTTTCATAATGATGGAATGCATAATGCCAGACTATCATAACCACATAGTCAAGGCCTCGTGCCAAGACTGCAAATAAGATTTTTCCAAGGCCTTGTGCCAAGACACTAGTTTGTCTCATGATACCTACCGATGCATCGAGGAGCTATAGCGGGCTTCACCCATCACATATTAAGTCCAATGCATTCTCATATAAAAAGGTTTAAACATAACATAAACATTCGTATTAAAACTAGCATACGAAATATAAATACTTCATACATAAACCATGAATGGTATAAAAATAACACATCCACATTCAAACATATCACAAAATCTTCAATACAATATAAAAGTTTTGTATCATAATAAATCAACTTCAAATAAGCGTAAAATCCATCAAAGGATGTTGACATAGATGAAATCAAAACTCTTTTTAAAGAAATATCTCTTTCTATTTTGAAATCATTTAAGAGTCATATATTTATAAAATAAAACATTTTCTTTGAAAATATTCTTATAATCTTGTAATAGAAGCTTCAACGGAAAATAGTCGCACCCGCCATATAAGTTAAAAAAACATTCTTACCTTAATTCTGTAGAAAAGGTTAAAAAGGACCTTGTTTGGAAAACAACGGAAAGATTACTTTATAAACTTCTTATAAAAAGTAAAACAAGGGTATAAATGACTTTAACCCATATTCTGTAAAATAGTAAGAATGTTTTGAAATACATTTTTAAGAAACATGGATGTGGATGATAAAGAGATCCCAGTAGATTATTACGTATAAACAACCTCAGATAATGAAGAGATTGCAAAATAAACCCTTACCTTGTACTTTTCCTTGGTTGGGGTAGGTTATCCTCCTGTATAATGGTGAAATAATAGTTATTAAATTATTCAAGAATCATATACATTAATATTATATCATATATGATCTTTTAACATTGATTTGTTAATAATATCTTAGTATTATCGTTGTTTCGGGTGTTAACTTACTCGTTTTCTTTTATATGTTTTGTTACGTAAGCTGTGTTTGTCATGGATAGGTTGTATCTTAATCATATCCAGAATGATATCAAGTCCTTAGATACTATTATTAATCATCAAATGAGAATTATGATTGAATGGATACGATGGAGAATGAATCTCATCGCGTTCGTGGAGACGGTAGTCCGTACGTACGTACGAGCGACAATATCATTCTTTTGATATTAAAATAATATATAATTGGATGGTATATCATATATACAGAATAATTATCATGTTATATTTATTATTTACATGAGTTACACATAATTATTATACCCATCCAAATAATAATTTATTGAATAACAATTACACCACGACGTGGAGACGGTAAGCCATACGTACGCACGTATGGTGACATGTTATTAAAACGATGGAAAGAATAATGAATATGGTTGTAACATATTTATAATAACATCACAGTATATATAAGATACTGGAGTTATTATTTTAGCATTTCAATAACAAATAAGGAAGAAGTGGAAGAAGAAAGGAACTTGGAAAAGGGTGGTGAAATCGTTACCTCTTCTTCGGGTTCTTCCTTTTGATTTGATCAAAATAGATCTTAGGTTGGATTTCTGACTAAAGTAAGGCCTCTAGGATGAAGTGAGGGAAGTTGAGAGAGTATTTGGGCAGAGTTTGGAAAATCCAAAAGGCTTTTAAGGTGTGAATTAATGAGAAGGGGGAGTGCCCTTTTATAAGAGGGGTGTGGGGCACCTTTGGAAAAGCTAGAAATATTATTTTATAATAAATTCATATTCGGTTTCTAATAGCTCTAAAGTGTATTATTAAAAGTTTAAGGTTGTTATGGGTCGAAAACCACTCAACCAATAGAATTTAGACAGGTTTGGGTTACTATATTAACCTTATCTTTAAGTATTAACTCTTAGTTAATTAGTTTCACTTTTACAAAGTCTCTTTGTATTTTTTTATTATATGGTTAATAAACTTACTATATACATCCAAGATACCCCCAAGTGGTCCATTAATGATACACCTATCATGATATAAGTCTCTTGGCCAAACCTTAGATTTTTTGGAATTTAATATCAATTAACAATATAATATTTTTTTTAAAACTCTTTTATGTCAATTTTGACAGTATTCAATAATTGATTTTTGTAAAAATCATAACAGAATGATTACTTCGAAAAAAGTTAATTAAATCATTAATAACATGTCATATTAACCTATAAAAGTAGTGTAATTCATAAAAAGTCTCAAATTATATTTATTTGGGTATCTACAATATCAATCATTTTAATTTTTCACTATTATGGTAATTACTGCATCACCATTGTGTCATAAATAAATTAAGTTATTTAATATCTAAAAATTATAAATAAAATACCATTATGTAGGAAATATTTTTATATTTCTAATTAATATTTATAGTCGAAAATCCAACATATATAACCCTATGTAAAAATTGTTTTTCTAAAAGATATATGCTTGTGTCATTTTTGTATTCATTTTAACTTAATTAAAATAAATTGTCCATATCACTTACAAGTGGAACCATGGGGTCCAAAATCGAACCAAAGATGCCCATGGTAGGACATGTATCAACCAATAATCTTAGGACACGTTTTAGGGTAATTTTTTATTATTATAATATTATTTTTTAACCCTTATTTACCAGATTTACCCTTTAACCATGGTAAATAAAATATTTACCGAAGTAATTATTCAAAATTTCTAAAAATAAAAGTTACCTATTTACACAATTTGAACATCCTGATTCCAAATATGGAATCCATTTTTCCAAATTCAAAACACAGAAGTGTCAGAAATTAATTTAAAATTTATTCCCGGTGTCAAAACAAAAAGCGTGCTTTTAAGATATAATAACTATTAAAAGATTGATACTTGTTTATGTTCGGTTTAATTGTGAAATTATGTCCAATTACCAACATTGTATTAAATGGTAAAAATATATTCTAAATATACTTTAAAACCACTCAAATTCATAATTTATCACTATTAATTATTTTGATTAAAAAAATTGTTTTTAATTAAAATTTAGTAATTTTCACTATTCATCAAAATATTAAAGTTATCCGAAATGTACCAAAATTTCACCTTAGGATAAATTCGATACTCCGAATCCAAAAATGAAGTCCATTTTGAGAGATAAAATTTCTAAAATTTTAAAAATTAGGTATTACTATTCATAACGGCTAGTTTGATTGGTTGTGGTGTGTTAGAACTCGACGTTGCGTACAACACACGATATCACATTATTCAAAGAGAAGCGTACCGTAGAAGCTTGGGGTGTTACATCACCATTGTGTTCAGAGTATCGGATTTACATTAGGTGAGGCCTAACCTTGGCCTACGCGGGTTGGTTGCGAAAGATAGTTCGTGTACGTAACCATATATAAAATAATTAAATAAAAAATATTTTATTTTCAAATCCTAATAAAATGGGAATAAAAAATTATATTGGATATATAAGACCACCATTGAGTTCATAATGTGATGTTTTCCCTAGGTGTGGCTTAACATTAGTCAGCGCGAGTCTTCTGTGGAAAACCCGAAAAGGACGTAATTGTTATTAAGTAATTTAAGGATAAATTATTTTGTTGATGTAGTGATGATTTCCTTTAAAATATTATTTATACATATATACCATGGTTAACCACATAACCCTATGAATTATGGAGAATCTCTAGGGAGATCTTGGAGGATTTTCCCTTGGCGAACAATGACTAGATCGTGGATCGGTGATCAGCGCGTGATCAAATCAAAGGATCTCACCAACGATTACGGTGCAAATTCGTTCCTCGTTGGAATTTGAACCTAATGAGATAGGGCATTGTTTTCATCATGATTTTTTCCCGTTCATGAATTCAATGACAAACGCAGACCAACCCATGAACAGTTTGATCCACCATTTGATCATTCTTATTGGATGGATAATTATTGTGGGGTCTAAAGGGGATATATATTTTTTGTGATTATCTGTATCTTCATTAATCATTCTAATGAAAATGGATCGAGGCCAACATGGAAAAAGGGAGAGCTTCATTCCTCATGGATTTTTTGTGCTTCTCCACTCCCCTGTTCATGGTGTTCTTCACCATTGGACCCTCATGGGTGTGGATCAACTTTTCAAGAGGCTCTGAATGCGATCAGACCCCTGAATTTGAGGATAACTAATAGTAGAGGCTGAAGAAGAGTAGATCGGGTCACGAGGAACCCAGATCTATGATTGCACCAAATTATGGGCATTATAGGATCCCCAATGGTCTGTGAAAGGGACCACTGGTGTGGGTCTGGCACGACGGTCCTTCGAGGCACGTCGGCAGCACTGTCGAGGCGAGGAGGCAGTGGTTGGAGCAACAGGCGGTGAGGGTCAGAGGTGGAGACTAGAGCAGCGTGCGACAACTGGAGCAGCGGTGGCTGGATGTGGACCACGTGGGAACCGCGTGCAGGCTACAGGACATGATAGATAGAATAGAGAACAACTATGGGTGGTGGCTACGGAGCACATGGGAGTCGGGGACAATGGAGGTGGAGAGTGTGGGGGGGCTATAGGCTAGCAGGGTGTGGCGCTGCATGGATGGGTTGTAGGACTAGGAGGCATGAGGTAGGGGTGGACTCTGGGTGGAGGATCAGATCGGCCTGCGTGTGTGCGGGCCAGACCAGAGGAGTCATGATGCTCCATTGGCCTAGCAGGCTGGACCAAGCGAGCCAATTTGGGCCAAACTGGCCCCAGCAGACCGATTCATGTCTACCGGACCTGGGTTGGACCTTTCAACAAAAATAGCCATAACTTTCAAACCATGCATCTATTTTGATAAGCCATTGTAGTGTCGGGAAGGTTGATACGAGATGGTTATTTTGAGATAATATAATCATATTCTTGTGAATGTGTGCATATAACCTAAAGGTTTGAGGATTAGGTTCTCCCGGTTCAAGCGTGCTCTGAGTTGAATCATGTGGTTGGCTGTGACTTGAGACTACGTGACTTTCTATGATTGCATGACTTACTGACACTACTAGTCTTACCGACACATTGTGTCTTACTGATACTACATTTCTTGTTGGGACTGAGTGTCTCATCGAGACTACATTCCCTATCGATACTAGGTGTTGCTTGGAATGCGTCAAATATTCCTGATTTACGTACTATAGACCTATACCTGTGTGAGCTGACTATGTATCTTCTTCATGGTATACTTCATATAATTCTTTACGGTATACTTCATGTATTTATTTTTGGTATACTCCGTCTATTTCATAGTGGTGTTCTTTCATGGTGTTCCTATGTGGTTTTTCTTAGTGGTGTTCCTTCATAGTGTTCCCTACTGGTGTTCCTTCATGGTGTTATTTAGTGGTCATACTTTTTGTTATTACTTCATGGTATTCCTTTGTAATATCCAATGTAGTATATTTTACTTTGTGGTTTTGGGGTGTCATGTGGATAAATGTTTTATCACCCCAGAACAGGCTTTGCCCGTACGTTTCGTGTATTTTGTATAAAATCAATGTTTTGACAGAGTCCTAGGTGGACCAAGACTAGGTGGTGATTAGAGTGACCAGATAGTCGAGGTGTGCTCCTATAGATTTCACAGTAGTCCAGTGCCATTCCCTTCATGTAGGGTTTTCTGCAGATGAGTTTCAGGAACTTATGCATTCACTTTTATAGACTCTTTCTTTTGGTGGTCTAGTATTTCGGCCATGTTTAATTTCTTGTTTTCTACTTTTATACTATGTGGTTGGTATCTTAGTTTATGCATTAATTGTGTACTTAGTGTTTTTACATTTCAGCATTTTGGTCTTGGAGATGTGGGCGTGTGTACAAGTACTTAGGCAAATGCCTCCCATTTGTTGGATATTCCTACTCAGTGCTAGTTGTCAACCCCTATCTTATTGAAGGAGGCCTTGGGGTAGTCACAACATAGGCCCCTCTAGGACGGGTCATGACAGCACATGCTTTATTCAAAACTAAACATTTTCAACAAATTGTTCCGCACACACTAGGCCTCGGAATCACACACTATCTCAGCGCCTAGTCTCGGAATTTCCCCAAATAATTTCTACAAATAAAATTAGGAAAAACCAATTCATTACATTGAACATTAATAAAAACATAGATATTTTCTCTTAAAGGCCAATGAAAACCCATGCAGTAAGTGAAGGTGACTGGAATGTGACTTTATTTTATTCAAATGTCATGTATAGATTTACAAAAAGGTGTACAAATTATTTATTTCACTACTGTTTGATGAATTTTTTAATCATACATGATTTATCATTTTTAAAATCCTTCAAGTGATGAGAACAACCTTTCCAATGCAAAATTTTGTTTGCAAATTACTACTGGGTTTTTTTATTTTCTCTAGGAAGGTTTCTATACGAAATTTTAAATTATATGGGTTATTGGCATGATCATCATTGAAATCAAGTCAATGTTTAATTATTTATAATTACTACTAACTACTTTGTATAGTGGTTTGTAGGGTCGAACCTGCAGGGAATGAAGGAAACAACTTTTCTTTAAAAAAACTTTTCTAACACCCCAATGTTGTCATGAGTGGGGAAACTTTCTATGTTTTTTTATATTTTTAACTTTTCTAGTTTTTTTATATTTTTGTTCTAAGAAAACGAAGTCTAAAACAAGAACATGGTTAACTAACCATAAGCAATGAATTAGAGACAGAGAGTAACACGGAGAAAGTTAATCTAAGGAACCACTTAGGAATTCTTAATCTACTAGTTTTAAGGTTGATTTCTTCAATGCTCTTAATTGAGTCACACCATGAGAAATAAGTTGTTGAATCTCCCTCACCATGAGATTTGACATACAAAACATTGAATCATAGAGTTCACCACTCTAGAGTTCAATTGTACTACTTGGAAATTTGAAAGAGAAACAATTGGAATTGAATTCTCCATAAAATTTCTACTGCTTGACAACAAAAACTTCGATAAATGTATTCAATTTCAATCACTCTGATTGATCTTGAATTTTTTTGAACATTAAAATTTGAGTTGTGATCAAATAAAGTATAATTAGAATCAATCTCGCCGAATGATTCTAATTTTGTGAAAAGAAAATCAGTGTAGAAATTTAATTGACGAACCAACAGAAATTAAAACTCTTGAGCTAAAGGTTTTAGCCTATTGACATGTTCATTGATGTAATTGAAAACATCTAATTACATAGTACAGTAATAGAAACAAAGAAAAAGAAGAGTCTCCCTCCTGTGCCTCTCTGCTACTAGACACCTCAGATCTCTAAGATTGATTCTCCCAGGATCTTCTCGAAGGATCTGCTCTACTCTGATGTGTGAGAAGTTGAAGAAAATCATCTCATGAGTTGTGTGTCGCCCCCAATGATGTCATGCTGCTCTATTTTTAAACAAACCATCATCTGTTGCATATCACCGACCAACTTCCACTGACTCAAAGTGGTCATTTACTGTTGCATCGCATACATGCACTTTTTCGCGAACCACATGTCGCACTAGTTTATCCCTTGTAACTAACTTCTATTGAGTTAGTTGGATGTACTTGAACGTGTTTTGTGCACCTCGATGTACCTACAAGTATAAGAGAGGATTGTTAAAACAGTTAAAAGGAAAAGTTAAAATAAATAATTTGCTAAATAATAAATTAGATTAAGGGTGTTAAATTATAATAATTTGTTGTTTACATAATAAATATTTACTTTATTTAGTGTTGTTATAAATGTTATTATTTATATTTATTTAATTGTAAAAGTTATTAATTAAATAATTACATTAAATTAATAGTTTATAATTTATTAAATTATATTATTAAATTAATAAAATCAGTATATAGTTTTTGAATTTTTATTTATGCTTTTAGATTAGATTATAATTAATTAACATAAGTTAATAATTTATTTTATCATTATTATTAATTTGTTTATTAATAATAATTTCATATTATATTTATTATTAATATTATTTTAATTCTATCTTTATTATTATTAGTAAGTGTAGTTTAATTTTTTTATTTTGTTAAAGTATTCTCCCTCCCTCTCATTCACATTGCGCAGGAGGGGACGGGATTCGCTGGTTTCATCCCCAAGCCAGCGGCGACCTAATTTTAAGCTCCATGGTTGCGGTGTCCCGCTCATTGAATTCAGTAGCTCCGGGTAGCGGCACAGCGCCTTTCCGGTGACCAACCTTCAGTCAACAGTAGCGGCTTCCTCAGCTCGGCAGCGTGCTACAGAATCCTCCCTCCACATCAAAATAGATGGCAGTGGCTTCTCTAAATCCTCATCACATGGATTTTGTTTATCAGATCTGTTGGTTTTGAAATTTGTGTTGAAATTGATGAAATTTATCAAATTGAATCTGAATGTCTGGAACTGGTTCGAGTCTGTATGATTTTGAATCTGGTTCGATGAAAGTGGCGAGGCAGGGGATTGATTTGAGGATGAAGCACCGAGGGGGTGCAATGGTAGGACCGATGGAGAGGAGAGACCAATCGGTGTCGGTATAAGTGGAAGCGTGGAGGGGAGATGTGAAGGAACCAACACAAGGAATTGAGCTACCCATGTTTTATTATCTTTGAAAAAACATATGTTTTATTAATATTTGTGACATGTCTAATACTTTAAAACAGATGATTAAAAGCTCAGTTTAGGATTAAGAAATGAAATGATCAAAAGTTGTTTTCAAAACATATCTTTCCTAGAACAAATACTCAAAGGGTAATCCAGAAAGCAAAGAATCGTCTATCAAAGAAGGTTTCATGTCTCATATGTGACTTTGCTTAGTGACCCAATTCAATCCAAGATTAAGTTCTAAGTCCAAGAGTGACAACAAGTTATCTAAATGTGGAATTAAAAACTTAAAAAAAGAACTTTATACTTCTCACTCCTAGGTTCCAAAAACTAATATATATATATATATATATTTGAATCACCTTATTGATTTATCCTAAATGACTCTCATATAAACCAATTATCTCATTCTTCATTTAGCGTTCATCATTCCCCTCACATCAATGAACTCGTTTTTGACCCTAAAAACTTTATTTAATTTTTCTCAAACCATGTAACATGTGCTAATAACTATGCATGTGCACTTATTCCGAGTTTACAAAGAGCTTATAGTTAACAGAAACTCACCCAGCATTTAGAGTCTCAGAGATTCACTGTGGGATCCCAAATGCTCAAATTACTCCAGCTACAAAAGATTCATATGAAAACCATTTAAATTGGCTCACTATGGTGATTACTTTTTATAAAATAAAAACAAAGTGAGTCCCCTAGGAAAGAGTTCAAACTTCCAATTCCTAGGCTATGATCTCAACTCTGCTAACAGGTAACCCATATCACTCTCAAAAGTAGTTCTTGAACCAATTTTTCATAAAATCACTAAGCAAGTTCACTCAACAATCATTCACCCTCATTAATCTCAGATTCAAAGTAGATCTAAACTACCAACAAGATACTGTCCTTAGGAAAGACCCATTTGAGAAATAGTGAAGCCTAAAATTATGAAAGAATTTTGAAAAAAATTACCCAATTTTTTTAAATTAAATTGTAGTGGGAATTGATGGGCTTGCAATTAAGCATAATTTTGCTCAGTCCAGAATTAACCCCCTCCCCCACACTTAAAACACAACTTTTTCCCCAAAGCTGAATTCCAAATGTGGAGAAGAACAATTTGACATTAAAGTTCAAAGTAAGTTTTCTATTAAGAAGATTAATGACATGTTGATGGGTCTCATTGAAGTTAAAAAATAAAAGTTTGCCGCAAGAATTATTTTATAGTAGCTTCACAAGAAAATACATGCATTATCATTAAATCCTGTGAATAATTTCCAATACAGCTCAAACATTAGCATGTAACTTTTGAGTGAACAGCTAATAAGGGTCAATGAAAGTTCAAAAGTTTTGGTTCCAATTAAATGTCCAAAAGGGCAGATAAAATTCATGCTATACACCCTGAAGAATAAATCAAATTAAAAAAACACAAGAACCAGCCAGCATGTATCCCCCCACACTTATGTTCAAGAATTGAGAAGGTTTTAAACCAGTGAGATTCAATTTATAGCAAAAAGGTAAATGCAGAATTTTTTAAAACATAGTGATATGCACTAGACTTTCATTGAAATACAAACAGAATTTTTAAATCATATACAACATTTTTCAAGTAAGACATGCAGTATATTTTTTAGTAAAACCAGTATTTTTAAATTAACATTAATTGAGTCACCGACAGTAGCACCAATGTGTCATCGACAGTAGTGTATCAATGGCTCAGGTGCATCGGTGAGTCAATGACTCACCGATAACAACAAAATGTGACTTATCATTGAATTTTTATTAAAGTAAAAACAACCAAAAGAAATTAATAATGAAATTAAAGTACTTCCCGAAAATGGTTTGTCATTAATCCTCATGCCTGGGAATTCCACTCCCTTGTGACAAAGAAGCGTCATCCTAACACAGAAAACAAGAACCAGGGAAAGAATAAAGAGATAGAAAGAATTTCACAAAAACAGACCATGCATAATTTTATTCAAAATCAAAAATGAAACAAAAAAAAGGAAAAAATAAGAACCATGGGTTGCCTCTCAGGCAACGGTGAGTTTAAAGTCTTCAACCAGACTTTATTCAGGATCAATTCTCAAGCACAGTGAAGGCAGCCAAGCCCTTTGTTTGTGTAACGTCCCGGATCCGGGTGCCACTCCACGGGTGCCCCGAACCCGGTTGGTCACATGACCTCAAGCGCATTTCCCCAAATGCCAGAGGTTGCCGACTAGCAGCGAGGCCCCGGGTCTGATAGTGGGGAAACTATGCCCTCATTTGTCAAAGTGTAGTGCAACGGAATACAAGAACAAACATACAACAACAGCGGAAGAAGTAAAACATACATAACTGAAATGAACAACTGCAGTAAAAGAGAATCAGCAGTTATATAGATAATGATGCAACATGTCTCTAGTTCTAAGAGAACAGCCAGAACATGTTATACCACAATACAATACACTGAAAAGTATAGGTACAACAAACAAAGCAAAACAGTGCAACAGAAACTCAGCAGCATCACAAGCCTAAGCTCGGTCCCATGCTCTCCTACTCCTCTGCAACAATCAAGTACCTGTATAGGGATCCTTGCCCTTATCCACACCTGTAGCAATATGTTCTGTTTGGGCCGAAGACATGACCCAAACAGGGTGTGAGAAATGAATCCCTGTAGGCACCCACTAAAGGTCCGTGCCCAACTGTCAGTGTAAATGTGCAACAACAGTGTGCATTAGTAAATGAAATAACCCAAGCAGTACTCAAAGTAACTAACTGTACCAGTTATATTTCCATTTTTAATATTCATTTAATCATTCAATATCAGGAAATCACCACAGTGTATTTCTAAGTAAACAGTCAGTGTCCTCAGGCATGTAAACCCTTACCCTCAGGTAAAGAGAATCCAAACCCACAAAAATATACCCATAGAAATATCGAATAATGCCCACAGGCATATGAGGTGTCGCCCACAGACACATAATCTACTGCCCACAGGCAGAAAAGAAGTTGCCCTCAGGCTGAACAGAGCAATGCCCAAAGGCTAATCACAACACTACCCTCAGGCTAAACAAGTAACCGGGCCATTCCCAACATATAAAAAAGAAATTTATATACAATTCCCCTCAAGGTAATTTAAGACATGCTAAAATTTACAGTATACCCTCGGGTAACCTGGCCAAATGGCTAAACAGAGGAACGCACCCCAAGGGTGGTCCTAGATCCAAGCAGTGATCCCAAACAACAGTTTTACAATTTCATTAAATTACCTATGCAATTCTAGGTATTTAAAACAACCAAGGCCTTATCCACACAACACCCCAACATGATTTTGTTGCACATTGGTACACAAAAACTCATAGCAGTTGGAATTTAAACACCAGACCACCTACCTCGATCGCCCCAAATCGGTATACGTGAACGATGCTCCTCAAATCGTCCAAGAACGATGTAGCTATGAGGTAAAATAATTATCGTTCAAACATAAATAACTTCCCCTTGGGAAAAAATTGGTAAGAACGGCTCAAGGAGAGGGGAGAACTCACCCGTGCGGTTCCAAGGAGATCGATGATGCAGAAAACGGGTTCCCGGTGTGTGGTAGGGAGGTCCTCCAAGCTTCGGTCGTCTCTCCCAAGCTCTCCTCTAGTTCTAAGCAGAGGATTCCACTGCACATTTTAAGAAAAAAAAGACTACACGGCGTGTACTATTGGGTACACGGCGTGTACATTTCATTTTTTTAAATGTTCCTTCAGCGACTTCTTTCCACCATGGAACTATTCATCTGTCTACATGATTACACAACATGTATTCATGATTACACGACATGTACTATCACTTAGCTCCCACCGCCTTACTGTTTGCCTACCGATTGACTACACGGCATGTAAATACCCACTACACGACGTGTAGTCAGTTTTTACACCCAACATCGTCGACCGGCCTACACGCCCTGTGTACTCATTCCACACGGCCAAAATACACGGCGTGTGGAAAAGTACACGGTGTGTAGTAAAAAAATTTAGGATTTCCTCCCATTTTCTTTATATTCTCAAAAACACTTAAGGAAAAGAGAAAAGAAGAAACCTGTACCTCAAGAATAAGAACCGGGTTTTTACAGTCTGTCCCTCAATTTTTTTCACTCTCTACCCATTAACCAGCATTGATTTTTTTTCTCACCTACAACCTCAAAAGCTCTATTATTAAGTACTCTCACAATAGTAAATTGTCTAGACCACATGGATTTCAGTTTTCTAGGAAGGAGTTTATGTCTAGAGTTAATGAGAATGACCTTTTGTCTAGGTTTAAACTCTTTGGTTTTAATTATGGAATCATAAAATATTTTAGTACCCTCTTTGTATATTATTGAATTATCATAACTATCTCTCCTTTTCTCATACATCTCACTCATCTCAAGAAATATTCTCTCACAAGCACTCTTAAAATCAAAGTTCAGAGATTTAACTGCCCAATATGATTTATTGTGCAACTCTATAGGCAAATGAAAGAACTTTCCAGACAATAGCCTATAAGGAGACATACCTATTGGGGTCTTGAAAGAAGTTCTATATGTAAATAAAGCTTCATGCAATTTAAGAGACCGGTATTTTCTAGAATTTGACACAGTTTTTTCCAAAATCTATTTCAGATATCTATTTGAGATTTCCTCTTGTCCACTGGAATGTGGATGATATGGAGTACCGGTTTTATGCACACAACTATACATTTCCATCAAATCCTTAAATTTTTAATTTCTAAAATGTGTTCCATTATCAGTAATAATGTCTTTTGGGAATCCAAATATTGAAAAGAGGTTCTTTTTAACAAACTTAACAACACTGTTGGACTGATTGTTGGATAGTACCACTACCCCAACCCACTTAGAAACATAATCAATAGAAACAAGTATGTTCTCATTCCGATGAGATGATAGAAATGGACCCATGAAATCTAAACCCCATACATAAAAAATTTATACTTCTAAAATACCCTTTTAGGGTAACTCATGTTTCCTACCATCATTTCATAACCTTTAACACTTGTCACAACCAACTATAAAACTCCTAGAATCCTTAAAAAGGGTGAGCCAATAAAAAATAGATTGGAGAAATTTTTGATCTTTCCTTTCACCACCATGGTAACCTCCCCAAGTTGAGGAGTGACAAATCTATAGAATAAGAAGAATCTCTTTCTTAGGAACACACATCCTAAGAATACCATAAGCATATATACTAAAAAATAAAAGGGTCATCCTAAAGGTAATACATAATATCATAAGTAAATTTATTCCTTTTGTTACTGGACAGGTCTTTGGGAAAGACTCATGTTTCAAGAAAATTGGAGAAATCTGCATACCATGCAGATTTCCTGATTGAAATATTGAGTAGTTTTTCATCAAGAAATGAAGAATTGATCTCCCTTGGATCCTCAAAATGGGTATGAGGAAGCCTATAAAGATTATCAGCAAATAAATTGTCAGCTCCCTATTTATCCCTTATTTCTAAATCAAATTCCTATAGTAATAAATCCATCTAATCATCATGGGTTTTGTTACTTTCTTAAGTATTAGGAACTTCAAGGAAGAATGGTTAGTGAAAAATATTGATTTTGAGGCTAAAAGGTACTATCTAAACATCTCTATAGAAAATAAAACAACTAAAAATTCCTTTTCAATAGTGGTGTAATTTCTTTGATCATCAAATAAAAACCTCCTAGCATAATACACCGCATGTAACTTCCTATCTCTCTTCTGTCCAAGGACAACTCCAACATCCATATCACTAGCATCACACATAAGTTCAAAATAATTTTTACAATCAGTTGTAGTGATGATAGGTGATGTAATGAGTTTTTCCTTAATAATATTGAATGATTTCAAACAGTTTTCATCAAAATTTAAAGTTGCATCCTTAACAAGTAGAGAACAAAAGGGCTCAGTTATTTTGGAAAAGTCTTTTATAAACCTTCGGTAGAAACTGGAATGACCTAGTAAACTTCTAACGCCATTTACATTTTCAGTAGGTGATAGTTTTTGAATGACTTCTATCTTTGCAGTATCAAATTCCTAACATCTCTTTGACACCTTATGACCAAGAACAATTACTTATGTGACTATAAATTGAATTTTTTTTCCAATTAAGCACAAGGTTGGTTTCAATTCATATCTCCAAAACTAACTCATGATTTCCAATACAAGTATCAAAATTACTACCCATAATAGAGAAATCATCCATGAATACCACAATGATTCTCTCAATCATGTTTGAAAAGATAACCATCATACACCATTGAAAGGTACCTGGAGCTCCACACAACCCAAAAGGCACCCCCTGGTAGGAAAATGTCCCAAAGGGGCTTGTGAAAGTAGTTTTTTATGATCCTCTAGAGCAACAGGAATCTGGTTGTAACTAGAATACCCATCCATGAAACAAAAATATTCATTTCCAGCAAGCCTCTCAAGCATTTGATCAAGGAAGGGCATTGGAAAATGGTCATTCCTAGTGGAATCATTAAGCTTCCTATAATCTATACAAACTCTCCATTTTGTGGATTTCCTATCTTGGATTTCTTCATTTTTTCATTTTTTAATAATAGTCAAACCTCTCGTCTTAAGGACAACCTGGACAGGGCTGACCCAAGTGCTATCAGAAATGGGATAGATTATACCAGTGTCTAGTATCTTAATCACTTACTCTCTTACAACTTCATTCATGTTTGGATTTAATCTTCTTTTACACTCTACCCTTGGCTTATGATCAAGCTTTATTGGAATTTTGTGCATGAAAAATGAGGGACTAATACCCTTGATATCACCTATGGTCCACTCTATGGCAGATTTATACTTATTAAGAACATTTATCAATCTCTCTTCTTTATTTTCATTAAGTTCAACAAAAATTATAACATTAAAAGTGGAATTCTCACCCAAAAATGAATATTTCACATGAGAAAGAAGTGGTTTGAGTTTAATAATGGGTGGTTATACACTAGAAGGAAGACTCCTGGGACTAGGAGGTCCAAGGTCTTCAACATACCTCTTAAAGGGATTATGAAAAGATGAAATATTTTCAATATCTAGCTCAGATTTAGACTTTATAGTGCTGCTTTCCAATGTGGACAATTCACTGTCCAGATTTTCCAGATTAGAATTTAACAGATTTATTAAAGAAGAATCATCAAGTTGTCTCAATAGCTCTCTCTCAACATCATCAAAGTTCTCAGTAGTGTTGATGACAATAGATTCACCCTCAATTTCACTCAAAAAAAATTTTATGTTTAGAAACAGATGACTCTCCTACAGTAGAAACATGACAGTTGTCCAGATCTGGAAAATTTTCTAGATTCTCTATTTGAGAAGAATTTTCAACTTTTGGGAGAATAAAATCAAGATTTTCTGGTTACAAATTAATTTTTTCAATAGAGGATTTTTTTGGATTCATCAATATTTTCATATGAACTTTCATCTTCCAAGGACTCTACCATTGAATAGTTTTTAGGGAATCTTGGTCCTTTCACAATTTGAACACATTAAACTCTTCTTATTGTTCTCCAATTTTTGAAAATAAGTTTCCCTTTAGACACATAAATTACATCACCACCTATGTCTAATAAGGGCCTACCCAAAATGATGGGAACCACTTCATCACACTCCAAATACAATACTAAGAAGTATGCAGGTAAAAACAGTTTCCCTACCCCAACTAAAAAATCATCTACCCTACCCATAGAATGAGTGAAAAAACAGTAAGCAAACTGAAGTATGATTATGGTGGGTTGAAGATCACCCAACCTCAACTATTGGAAAAGTGATTATGGGAGTATGTTGATACTGGAACCTATGTCACAAAGACAATTTAGCAGATCATAATTTCTTAGGGTGCAGGGGATGAAAAAATTACCAATGTCTTATAGTTTGGGTGGGATTTTATTTTGAAGTACATCACTAAAATCTTTAGTGAAGTTGTAAGTAGAAAATTATTCAAGATTTATTTTGTTTAAAATGATTTTCTTAATGGATTTCAGATAAGAAGGCATTTGAATCAAAGCATGGATTAATGGAATGTTCACTTGGAGTTTTATATGAAGACCAAGGAACTGAAGATGTTTAGCCTTGGTGTTGATTTTAGGTTTTAGATTCTCAAGGAAAGGGATGGGTGGGGAAAAATTTCTCATAAAATTAGGCATTTCCCTCACCTCTTTATCTACCTTTTCTTTCCCTTTATTCATTTTATTTTTGGAGGAATTTCCAGCATGAGTTTCTGATGAAAAATTAGGATTCTATTCATTTTCAGCATATTTTTCATGGTTTCCATATTTAGAACAAAGTATATTTTTAATTATAGATTCAAACAGTTTCACATATTGGGCATTATTAGTGTTTTTTTGAAAAAAAACTGAGTATTTATCCCAATTCTAATGACAAAAACCAAGATATTATTTCTAGGATTCAGTTAAATTGTACTAGGAAACCTACCTTTGTCCCTATAAGTCAAATCTCTAGAAAATTGGCCCAATTGAGTTTCTGTATTCTGAATTCTAACATCATTTTTCATTTTATCAGATTCATATTTGGTTTCATGTTTATTTAATTGATTCATGAATATTTCCTCTTGAGAGTTCATTTTATTCAAAATTAGTTCTATCTTAGAAGAAATTTGGTTAGCATTGTTTCCCTGAGCATTTAAAGACTCACCCATTTGTTAATTTTTAATGTTTAGTTTTGTTTGGATCGATTAATTAGGCGAACTAGTTTGTTTAATCATTCCATGATCTTTCCAGGACAAGTTTGGATGGTTTCTATATCCTTGATTGTAATTTTTTGAAAATGGATCTTCTTTAGGAGGCATCCTCGGACCATAATTGACAAAATTTTAGTTTTCTTGTTGTTGGTTTGGAATGTCAAAGTTAGGAAAAAAGTTTTCAGTATTCCAAAACATTCCACATTTTGAACATTGTTCTCAATGATATTGGTTGGTAACTTGATAGCCCAATTGATTAGAAGAATGTTTGGAATTATGGTTCAATAAATATTGATGTTGATTTGTGATTTCCGCGTGTTGATATTGAGTTTAATTTATTGAAACAATGTTAACATTAACATTTCTATTGACTCTTTTTCTTCTTTATTTTTTATGTTGAGAGTTCAGTGAAAGATTGGTGAAAATTTACCTCAACTCTTCATCTGTATTGTCATTATAATTATCCACAACATCTTGATCAACTAGGTTCTATCTAGAGGAGGACAACCCTTCATAGAAGGTATCCATGAGAAGGTGGGATGGGATTTGATGATGGGTACACTCCCTAAGAAGGTCCCTAAATCTATCCCAAGAATCATGAAAATATTCTTCATCTTCTTGATAAAAACCAGTTATCTTTGTTTTCAGTTCTCCAAGTCTTTGGGGAAAAAATTTCATTATGAATGAGTTATATACTTGGTCCCAATTCTCAAATATGTTTTCATTTAAACTCAGAAACCATTTCCCAGCATTCCCTTTAAGGAAAAAGGTAAATACTCTCATTCTCATCTCATCTCATTTTCAGTATGTCCTAGAAGTGGTAACTACTGCACAATATTATAGAAGTCTCTAATTAAGGAATGAGATTTCTCATTAGAGAGACCATTAAATAAAGGAAGTAGTGAAATGTGGGACTGTTTCAGCTCATAGTTTCGGGCTCTAGGTGAAATTCTAATGGAAGAAGGGTTGCTTGTAACTTGAGGTAGTCAGAACTCCCTTTTCCTAGGTCTCTCATTCTCTAAGAGTTCTAGATGGTTTTGAAAGTTATTATTAGAAAATCTATTATCTATATTCTCTATTTCAATTTCGTTCTTATTTCTTAGAGCAGTGAGATGTTTGTCTATTTCTAAATTCAGGGGCTCTAGACTACTAGAGGATGCTCTTGTGCTCAAGAAAAGTGTAACAACAATTGAATTCAGCACAACTATTCAACACAACAAGAAATAGAACTAAGTAGGAAAAAAGTAACAACTAATTGAAATACAATATCAGTAATAACACAGCAACTCACAAAATTTGACAGAACTAATTTTTTGCAATAGTTTTCAAGTTTTTTCAATTTTTTTAAATCTGTGAATTTTTTTTAACATTTTTTTAATGAAATAGTGGTCACTCGTACCTACCCCAAAAATAGTGCCAAAAACATGACATGACCATCGTTTAATCAAGTCATAGTTTAATTATTTATAATTCCTACTAACTATGATGTATAGTGGTCTGTAGGGTTGAACCCATAGGGAAGGAAGCCAACCACTTTTCTTTAAAAAAACATTTCTAACACCCCATTATTGTTAGCAGTGGAGAAACTTTCTATATTTTTTTTATTTTTGTTCTAAAAATAATAAGCCTAAAACAAGACTATGATTAACTAACTATAAGCAAGGAACTAGAAACAACTACTAAAATTGAGAAAGTTAATCTAAGGAAACATTTAAGAATTCTTAATCTAATAGTTTCAAGGTTGATTTCTTCACTGCTCTTAATTGAGTCGCACCTCAAGAAAAAATTTGTTGAATCTCCCTTGCTAGGAGATTTTAAATTCAAAACATTGAATCCTAGAGTTCGCCACTCTAGAGTTCTATTATACTACATGGAAATTTTAAAGAGAAACAATTGGAATTGAATTCGCCATAAAATTCCAACAGCTTGATAGAAAAAACATCGATAAATCTATTCAATTTTAATCACACTGATTGATCTTGATTTTTTTTGAACTTGAAAATGAGAGGTGTGATCAATTAAAGTATAAGTGTAATCATTCACGCCGAATGATTCTTGTTTTGTGAGAAGAAAATCAGTTTAGAAATTTAATTGATGAACCATCAGAAATTAGAACTCCCGAGCTAAAGATTTTAGCATGTTGAAATGTTCATTGATGTATTTGAAAATATCTAATTACAGAGTACAGTAATAAAAACAAAGAAGAAGAAGAGGTTCCCTCCCATGATGATCTGCTACTAGACACCTCATATCTCCAAGGTTGATTCTCCTAGGATATTCTCAAAGGATCTGTTCTACTCTGATGTGTGAGAAGTTGACGATAATAGTCTCATGAGTTGTGTGTCACCCCCTAATAATGTCATGCAACTCTGTTTTTAATAAAATTGTCATCTTCTACATATCACCGACCAACTTCCACTAGCTCAAAGCATTCCTTTGTTGTTGTACCGCACACGCGCACTTTTTTGTGAACCACACATCGCATTAGATTTTCCTTTGCAAATAACTTCCAGTGAGTTAGTTGGATGTACCCGGACGTGTTTTGAGCACCACTATGTACCTACAAGTATAAAATACAGGATTGTTAAAACAGTTAAAAGGAAAAGTTAAAATAAATAATTTACTAAATAATAAATTATATTAAAGATGTTAAATTATAATAATTTGTTGTTTACTTAATAAATATTTACTTTATTTAATGCTTTTATAAATGTTATTATTTATATTTATTTAATTATAAAAGTTATTAATTAAATATTTAGATTAAATTAATAGTTTATTATTTACTAATTTATTTTATTAAATTAATAAAATTAGTATTTAGTTTTTGTATTTTTATTCATGTTTTTACATTATATTATTATTAATTAAGATAATTTAATTATTTTATTTGATTTATAAATTTTATTATTTTAATTATAAATTTTTTTAATATGCAATGTTAGATTATAATTGATGGATTTATTAAAAAAAATATTTTTGTTTGATTTATAAGTTATTATTAATTATTTTTGTTTAATAAACTTTGTTTATCTAGTTAGTTTAATAATTTATTATATCATTATTAATAATTTGATTATTAAAAACAATTTCATATAATAATAATAATAATCATTATTATTTTAATTTTATCTTTTTTTTATTAAGTATAGTTTAATTTTTTTAGTTTATTTTAAGTCTTCCCCCCCCCCTCATTCACACTGTGCATGAGGAGGGGAAGGGATTCACTAGTTTCTTCCCCAAGCTAGCGACAACATGATTTTAAGGTCCATGGCGGTGGCTCCACGGTCCAGCTCGGCACAGCTTGGTTTGAGCTTGGGTACCAAGATGATGACACTGGTGTTCAGTTCCAGATATGGATCTGGGTTACAGTGTCTGGCTCATCGAATTCAGCAGCTCCGAGTAGCGGCAAGGATACTTTCCGGTGACTAACCTTTAGTCAACAGTAGCGGCTTCCTCATCTCAGCAGCGTGCTACAAAATCCTCCATCCTCGTCAAAATAGATGGCTGTGGTAGCTTGAAATCCTCCTCACATGGCTTTTGTTTATTAGATCTGCTGGTTTTGAAATTTGTGTTGAAATTGATGAAATTTATCGAATTGAATCTGAAGGTCTGGAACTATTTTGAGTCTGTTTGATTTTGAATCGAAATCGATGAAAGTGGTAGGGGAGATGTATTAGTGGAAATTCTCAATGATAGTTATCGATGAGATAGAGAAAGGCTGTTGGTGAGAGGGTGTGTCATCGGTGGAACCAAATAAGACTTAAAAATAAAGGCTTTGAAGAGGATACGTATCGGTGAGTTCAGGGAGGAAGGCGTGGCACATCGGTGGCACCGAATAAGCATATTAGTATCAATGGGTCAAAAACTAATGAAAAATTGGAAAAGTATAAAATGAGTCACCAACAGTTGTTGAGTTTAATTTTTTAACTACTTTCATTAATTTAAACTATTAATGACGTTAATGTATTAAAATTATAAATTAATTAACTAACTAACTGAAATAAGACTTAAAATAAATAACGCACTATTTCATTAAATTAAAGCTAAAATTGTGAACTTATATTAAAAACTAACAAAATTATTAAACTAAAAATTAATAAATTTTATTTATTTTAATGAATCTAAATTAATTAATAATATATTAAATTAAAAACTATGTTAGATATATGCAAATAAAATGATTAAATGATTATTTAATGATAATGTCAATTTACTAAAAAGTGAGAAAATTTAAAACAACTAAACAAATTGGTAAATTATAAGACTATAAAAATTAGTGGGACTAAATTAGTAATTTTCCAGGATAAACATATATAATTTATTATAAAAAATGATAAACTAATAAATTTAATAACAAAATAAAAATGTGTAATTATTTATTAAAAATTAAAAAATAAATTTATTAAATCACAAAAAAACTAATATAAAAGATGTGGAAAACAATGTTGTTTTAAGTCCACATCAGTTATACCATCCTTAAAAGGTATGAACCATTTAAACCCGCCTAAGAAACTGTTAGTTACATTTGTTTTTCTTGATCTAGTCAAAAATACATGGTTTTAGTTATGTGATGTTTTGGGATGTTCCTTCAAATAATCTACGTTATGTTATGATTCCATTATGAAATTACATGGTTCTATTTATCTTTTATATGGTCTTTGTCTGTATTGTATATCCATACATCATTTTTTTAAAGAGTATACATAGGATCATTTGGATCACAACTACTATAAAATCATTGTGTTTAAATTTATTTTTTTACACCTTCAAACTTCTCACATATAATACTTTTATTTTTATGTGAATAAAATTTTAAATATCATTACCCACCAAAGTGAATAATTAATTTTATGTAAATTGGATTTTTTTGATTGATAATTAACCCCTCTCTTTTCTTTTCATCAACTAGGTTGGACATAATTGGTATTCAAGAAGGCTCCTATAAGTATTGTTGAGCTCTTTTTCTCTATTCCTAATACCACTATAATTGGTATTAAAATTTATCTCTTTATGAATCTATTATAGATTATTTATTTTATTTCTTCATAATTACACTTGAATCCTAGTCAATAAAATACTATGGGAAATATTCATTTTAAGTCCTCCAAAGTTAGTTGGTTTAACTTTTAAATCTCTTCCTTACAGCTCATTTCAATAGTACTAATTGCATGTATTTGAAGAAAATTGAAATATTTTTTGTGTAATATAGGTATTGAATATTTTACGATCATGGTTAAACAATACAAATTACTATAGGATGATGTTCAAACTGTTTGGTAATGATATTGTTGTATATGCTTTGAATTACAATGTTATGAATTTTCATTATTATTATTTTAGTATAAATGTTCATAGTCATATTTTCTCGTAAAAATATTCTTCTTACATTTGGAGGAGTTTTAAATTCAATAATCATGGCATTTATTAACTATAGAAAAATAAATATTGTGTTTATGTTGTTCAATTTAAAGATATTAAAAATTAATAATGAAATTGTTCATGATATGTAAAAAAAGGTTACAATGATTGTGAACAATAAGTGTACTATTGGTGAAACCATAAACAATGAACAATTCACTAAAACAATCCTTGGATATATAAAAATGAAGAGGCATCTCAAGAATGTTTATATCAATGAATTAAATTATTTTTTAAAATATACTACTTATTAGCTGATTTGATAATTAATTCATTATGATCATGAGATCAAGAATGTTGATGATTAAGTCAATGAAACAAGGAAGATAGTTTCTTTTAAATCTACTAAACATGTATCTATTAAATATTTATTTTATTGTTAAATTTATTCTAGTTTTGAGAGAACTATTGATTTCAATCAACTGATAATGTTTCTAAAAGTAATGTTGAAGATAAGGAAAGGATACAAGAATTAATTGATGAAGGAATATAAGGGAAAAATTAAATTTAAAGGTAATATATTTTATGATATTATTTTTTTATAATGTAAAAAATAAAGGAAGCACAAAAAATAAACATGAAATTTTTAAAATTGAAAAGGAAGAGGAGGAATACAATGAGAAGAAAAAGAAGAAGGATTTAGCTATAAGCAAGAGATTTATAAAAGATTTAGACCAACTATTAGAACATACATGTGAAAATAAAAATTATAATCTTGATTTCATGGAAAATTTTAGTAAAGTATATTTCTATCCATATAAATCACACTTATAATGGTCCTAACCCTCTCATATCATTAATTTGGGTGTTTTGGGTGTTAGAGATGTCAAGAGGAGGCTGACAGTATGATCTATGGATTTTGAGTTAAAATTTTAATTGGGAGGTGCTATTATGGATTAGTGTGTAATTAGGTATGAGAGTCTAATTGATAGACTAGTTAAAGTATGTTGCTGGTAGTTATTTCAAAGGGACCACGATGTCAGATTTAGTGGTCCAACAATTTTAGGGACCCCTATAGTATGAGACTTTAGAATAACCATTGTGTTTTCTGAGATTTTATCAGCATGAAGAGATGGTTTAGGTTATGTTTTGGTCCTATTGGTTGTATTGTGGAGTTCAAAGTGGTCATTTATTATTATTCTTTAAATTTTATATTCATTTAATCATGGAGCTAAAGTTTCACTATTGTGGGGTTCAGAGTTTGGATTTTTCACCATAGGGATTAATCTTACCCTATAGTATTTTGATGGTTTTATATGATCAATTTGAGATATGTGGTGTGATTTCTAGGGAGGTGTTATACTTGGGCCTATTCTAGTAAATAATATAAGGGGTTTCATTATTTTCATGCAAAAACAAAGATGTGGTATAGTTTTCTATACCATATGTCATAACCTCCAAATTTTCTTTTATAAGTGTAAATTTAGGTGATCCAATGAATTTCCTTAATTTAAATTTATTTCCATTGAAAACTAGGATTCTTCAAAGAAATTTTAGGAGACCTTTCAGAACCTTGGACATTTCATTGATCTTTGACTTTTTGTTATTGAGTATAGATGATCTAAGGTGAGTCATTCAAATTTATTCTTGGTTTCTTCTCCATTTAGCATATTGGGAAGGTTTTGGCAGTGGGATGTGGTTGGAATATATAAGTATGATTCAAGTGGTTGATGATTGATATTTTTCTTTATAATTATTAAGGTCCCCTTTGTGTGATACTAGTCTTAGTATTTTCTCCTTTTCTACTTCAATATTTCACAGCAGATTATGAATCATTAGTTCAAGAAATTGATTCAATAACACTTTTATTTAATTTATTAATTGTGTAATTATCATTATTTAATTAAATTTGAGTGAGGAGTTTAGTTTTTTCTATTGAATATAATGAATCAGACCAAAGGAAATTGAGGAGAAAGGGGTGAAACACATATATTAACATGTTTCCATTATATTTATCATCATATTTATTTATTCATTCTATTATTACTGAAAATTATTGTTGTTGTTAAGGATGATATGTGATTATATAATTTTTTTATTGCAATCAACATTAATAAATAGACAATCACATAAAGGTGGTAGATAAACCAATTTTGTGGATAAATAAAATTGAATGAAAAATGTTTTGTATAAGGAAAATTGGAATGTTTTGGTTGATGGGATCTATTCATTGGTTTTTATAAAATGTTTCTCATGTGGATGTGAATGTGTAGTTAATTTTTTTTGTTTTTATGGAGATATTTTTATAGATTGATTTTGTTATCAAAGGATGGGTGGCATGCTTATTTTATGATAGTATGTTGTTGTTAGATAGAATATTAGAGTGAGTAATGTAGTGGGTGTCAAAGAAGATGTCATGGATGGAATAGTATGATATGTTTGAGGTTGTAAATTTTTTAAACTGGTATATGGATAACTTTTAGTAGTTGGAAATAGGTATTGAGTGGGTTGTTGTGAGTGGTGACATGGTTGAATGATGTGTGAATATTGTTCCTTGTCTGATTGTTTGAATTTTTTTTGACATGATGAAAATAAAAAGGGTTTGACGAAAACTTAGTAATCACATGGATAAAAATAAAACATTGATGCTTTTAGTGAATGCATAATGATTGAAAATAAATTCAGTGATGTTTTTAATGGTCTATCATTAAATATAATAATGAAATGTAAATCATGTAATAGGGTTACTAATTGAGAAAATTAAAAATGGGATAAATAAGGCGGATTGATGAGAAGCTGTTCATGTTCGATGTGTATATTTTCATGAGATGTGGGGCTAGTTAGTATTTTATAGTTACCATCAATGGTAAATAGAGACTATGGTCATTTGTTGATGTTTTTTTCTTGTGGTAGTTTTTTTTGGTGTCAACTCATTTAGATTGGGATTTTGTTTTATGGGGTTTATATATATATTGTATATTCTTTAATATTTTTATATGCACCCCACCTTTGGTTGATACCCTTACCAACACCCAACCAACATTGTCTACTAGATGTTTTCTCTAATACCTTGGTTGGATAGGGGATATATAGATGGATTCTCATTAAATTTTATACCATATAGGTGTATAATAGGTCGTTGTGGATTGAGAATGGTATGTTCATACTACCATGTTATGTGTTGTACTAGAAGACCCTATGGTGTATCAATGAGGAGGTATAGGTGCAGTAGAAGACCCTGTGGGGTATTGAGATGAGGATATGAGGTAGGTTCACTGGGATACCATAAGATATATTGATGGTATATGGTGTTGTGATATTTATATGAGGATTTATACAGGGTTCATTCACGATTGGAGGATGTCATGGGGTTTGTTGATTTCATTTTCATTACACCCTACATACTGGATATGAGATATGTCAATTAGATGTGGTAGGTGATAGAGGATTTGGGATGGTGAGGATGATATAGTTTTGTTTTGAGATATGTTTTCTTATAGCATGGTTTTAAAAGTGATTGGAAGAACATTAAATCCGAATATGAGATGTGAGTCTAAAAAAATATGGGGTTCACTATAGAGTAACATTTTGGATATTATCCGATTATATTTTTTTTCTACACTTCATTTAGAAACTCACCCCAATGTACATAAAATATTTTTCAGGATTCCAGGGTGTGTTTAGAAATCAAGATGGATTGTAGTAGCTTGGATCATGTGTTTTACTATACAGTCAGTATAAATATTTGTATTTGAGATTTTTATTTTGGGATTTATATTTGTGTGATATATTCATGGAGTTTTTTAATGTCATGGAATCTTTTATATATACTATGGAATTGAGTGGTGGTTTTTATAATTATTCATGAGATATATGAGGGTAATGCATAAAATTTTAATGTTTCATACCATAAATGCTAGTCTCGAACATTGTTACTATTATAGGGGGTCCTATAAAGTCACTCTCATACTCACTACAGGGCTATGATGAGTTTCTAGTAAGGGATGGTTGTAAAAATGTTTTATCAAAGCTTTTTTTTGAGAGATATGATGATGATAGGAGTTTGAAACTTTTTTGGATTGAATCATTATGTAGGGGAACAATGCCAGAAGATCATTGTTCATGGTATAGATTTGGAAAATATACTAGGACACAATGTTTTAGGGCACCATGTATTCTAATTCAAGAAACTGATGTTCATTTAATGGACAACTAAAATATTTCTGTAACGACCCAAACATTGGTTAATGAAAATCCATCTTGATCTAATTAAATTCCCTAGTATGTGAAATGTTCATACAACATATGTACTTCATTTGTTTTATGTTTTTGGATTTTAAAATACCATTAAGAATTGTGATCGTTGCTTATATATCCGTTGAACAATGATCACATGTTTAGTATAAATATGGGCTTTAACAATGATCACATGTTTAGTATAAATATGGGATTTAACAATCTAATTTACTAAGACAAAGGAAGCGATGACCTCATCCAGTAGAATTTCTCCATACTAATCCCATTTGTCGGAGCTCAGAAAGGAGGTGGCGTCATTGGGATTCTCTCTTGACCAAGCCGAAGCCAAGATTCAACAGGTTAAGCTCGAACGGAATCATCTATGGGGGAAGTGGAAGTTGATAGAGATCACCACACGTGCAATGCTATCCGAGCCACCCCCAGAGTCTGTCACCATCACGCACCTCACCCTTCGGTCTTATGATGGTGTTTTAAGGGGTTATTTAACACGAACCTAGTACTATGTTTATGTACATTATTTCTATATATAATAATGAATATACTTTCATTTTATTATTAATACCTTGTAAATAGTGTTTAAAGCACAAATAGTATTTTTAGTTAATATTCAACTAAGAAATATATTTTGACGAATTAATGTATTTTTGAATTAAATAATTTTTTAATAAAATATTATTATTATTATTAAATTAATTTTTATTAAATATAAATGATTGTGTAATTTTATGAATACAATTGTAATTTTTATTAAGGTTTGAAATCCATTTTTGTCAAAACCCATGAATTTTTGACAAATGTCGGTTTTTATTTTAAAAGTGAAAATTAATATATTTAAAAAATTATTTGGATAAAATGAATATTATTTTTGGAATCAGGATGTCGAAATTATCCAATGGTGAATTTTTCATAATTTTCTAAGACAGTCAAATTTTTGGGTAAAAATTAAATACCGTTTAAATATATAATATGTTTTATGACATCATAATGACTCAATAGTTATGTAATAAAATAATATAAGCCTTATTTTTGGATAAAATATGTTTTACCATTAAAATAATGTGATTTTGGGTTTGTTTGAATTTTTTTACAAATCATTAATGGACCCTTCAAGACTTATTAAACATCTTGTCTTTTTAAATTTTTTTCCTTGGGAGTGTGACTCACCTCCACATAAGCAACACCATTATTTTAAGAAGTTCGGACTTTGAACTTATAAAATATTATTTTCCACTTCCCTTTACCAAAATCCATGGGCAAAAACCATGGGATGGTTTGTGTTTTGGATTAGTTTAATGTGAGGGTCCCAAAACTAAATAATAAAGAATTCCCTCACCTTTCCTATATAAACCCACCCAATCTCCCACTTCCTCATCACTAAATATAAGGCCCCAGCCTTAAACCATACTTAATCTTGAGTTATTACAAGATTACACATTTAGGATCTTTTCGGGTTTAGAGTTTTAGAGAATTAGATCATAAAACTTGCATTACATTCCACATATAAACAAAGTGGTTACATAAAGATAGTATTCTTCATTCCCATCAATGGAAACATATTTAAAATAAACATGGATTCTTTCTTGACACTTCCTTGACACTATCATCATATCATGTACCTTTCCCTTGACCTGTGAAAAACATTTCAAAAAAACTTGGGATGAGCATAAAAAGCTCAGTAAGGGATATAAAAATATGGAAAGGAAACATGGGTACATATATACATAAGGATGAGATCATACTTTACCCATAAAACATAAGCACTTTAACATACCTCATCAAATCATGAATAAATCATAGAAATCATAAGACATAAAGGTAACTTGAGGCATTCATAACATTCTTACGTAGGGAGTAACCCTCTTGGTTACGTTTGGAATACCCATCACAGTATATTCCCTAAATCTCTTTGGAGAAACCTTAACGTTTCACTCCTTCGCGTTACCCAATGCATTGGAGAGCTATATCGGGATCACCCGCCCTTAGTTTATCACGGAACCACCCGTCTTCATAATAATGCCCAAGTACCTCAACATAATCGTATCACATAAAACATGCATAAAGTAAACATAACATTTCCACCTTTCAATCACAAGATATCAATACAACACATTGATATAAAAACATTATGAAAACCATTTTCAATACCAAAAGAAAAGAAAAGTAAAACATGGTATTTATTTTTCTTTTAAAAAGAAGGTATGGCTTGTAGAGGAAGCCGAAACTCAAATAACGGTCACGGCGGCGGAGAAGTCGTTGTCGCCGCATACGTACGACAAAAACATTCCCTTTTGTCGTTTAGTAAAATGCTTCGTATAAAAAAGATTCCTTTTGAATAAACGTAAAAATCAAAGGGGTTTATACACCGTATAGAAGAAGGTTGTGTATAAAACAAAATATGCCTCAATGAAAGGAGATTGAGACGAAGTCCCATACCTCGTATCCGACTTGACCCGACCGTTATTTAATCTCCTGAATAATAAACTTGAGTTAATCTATAATTGCTTAAGAACCTTTTTCAAGTTCATTATTCCTTTTATACCATGTTATGAACATCATGTAATTATTTAAGTTAATAATGTTCATTTTGTCGGTATTTGGTTCTTAAGTCAAAAATAGACTTCTTAAACTTACATGTTGTTAATTTGGTCAAAAGTTCATTATATCCAGAATGATATTAATGATTTGGATAACATATATATCATATATATTCAGCATATACATGTATTTATAATATTACATCACATTTAGAGGTAAGAAATGAAATGCACCGTTCATGGAGACGATAAGCCGTACGTACGGATGAACGCTACTTCCATTTCTATTTCGTATTTCTGGAATGAAATCATAATGATAAAAGAGTATATTATAATTAAAGTATAATAATATATATAATATCATTAACTTTATCCTTTACACATCCCACATATGGTATTCAGGAATCAAATCACTTTCAGGGGGCGGTAGTCCGCACTTCCTAAAATGAAGATATCGTGTTTACCCATAATGGAAACAATAATGGTATGCCATAAATGAAAACTATAGAAGCTTAAGGAAAGAATAAACATATTATATATCATATATAAAAATATTGACATCATAATTTCCACCTTTGAAGGTGTTAAATGAGTATTGAACAATCATCGTTTCGGGAGGCAGAATTTCGCCATCCACGGAAACCGTATGTTCTTTAACCATTTGATGTAGTTTTGTGAGAGTGTAGCTCGAATAAATCTTATAAAAACATCCTAGTATATTTAAGATACTGGTGTTGTTACAAAAGAAGTAAATAAAAAGAGTTTAGGGGGTTGGAGAAGCAAAATAAAACAAATGAACATGAGAGAATGAATTACCTTTAAAAGTGTAACTCCTTTTGATTTGAGCCTAAAGGCTTCCTTAGAAAGGATTATGCCCAAAAGGAATCCTCTAGGATGAGTAGAGGGATGTGGAGAGAGTAAATGGGCAGGGGATGGGCGAGCCAAAGGCTTGAGGAGTGTGTGAAATGAGGTAGAGGTGGAGGCCTTTTATAAGAGGAGAGGAGGGGCACTTTTGGAAATCATGAAACTATTATTTTATTTTCAAAAGTGTTTCGAATTTCTAAGGTCCAAAATTGATATATTTCTAGGATAAGATGATAAGGCTTCGAAATATTCCCATCCAATAGTTTTTGGACAAGTTTAGTTCTTAGATTTTATATTATCGTTTCATTTTATTTAAACTGTTCATTAATGAGGTCATCGTTGCATCATCATGATGTCATAATTAAATTAATTTATTTAATGTCTAAAAATTATAAAAAAAATATCCTGATGTAGGAAATCTTTTTATCTTTCCAAAGAGTGTTTATAGACAAAATTATGATTAGTATAACCCCTTCTAAAAATTGTTTTAGCAAAACAATTTATGTTAGTGTCATTTCACCTTTATTTAAAAAAAGGCATTAAAGTCATTATCTCACCCAAGAGGCTCCATAGGGTCCCCTAAATCGACCCATGGGTTTTCTTGGTCGTCCATGACTCATCCAATAGGGGTAGGACAAGTGTCATGGTGTTTTAATATTTTTATAATATCATTTTTACCTTAAATTACACTAATTACCTCTAATCACGATTAATGAAAAAAAGTTACTATTCACCAAAAAATTATTTTCATCACATTGAAACATATTTTACATACTAATGACAACCATGAATGTCGGATTTTCAAAATTCAAAACACAATGATGGAAAAATTTCATTTAAACCGAAAATCAGTTTTTATAAGTACCACTTAGTGGTTTCACTATTCATCAAAAATTGAAGTTTTTCAGAAAATTACCAAAACTTCATCCTAAGCTATATTTGATATTCCGAATTCAAAAATGAAGTCTATTTTAAAAAATTCAAAACATATAAGTTACATTAATTAATTTAATAATTAATTCCCGTTGTCAGAGAAAATAGCGTGTTTTTATAAAACAATAAGTATCAAAAGATTGACACCAGTTTAAGTCTAATTTCAAAGTGAAATTGATTCCAATGACCACCATTGGATTAAATGGTAAAAATATATTCAGATTACACATTAAGACCAATTCAAAAGATAATATAATCATATAAATAAATTAGATTAAGAAGCAGTTTTGATGTAAAATGCAGTATTTTTCACTATTCATTAAAAAATGAACATTGTCAGAAAAATACCAAAAATTCACACAAAGTAAATTTTGATGTCCCAATCATAAAGAATAAGTTTATTTTGACAAACATAGCTTATAAAATTGTCAAAAGATAGATTCAAAAATGGTTTTCCATCAAAAGGCAGTAAAACAATCTTTTAAAAATATTAGTGTATTCCATGATTAAGATTGGATTTATTTTCATTTTAAGCCTCTAAAACACTATCTAATTCATTAATAGACATATATAAAAATATCTATTATTCATTACTTACTTGGGATGTTACATCCTTCCCCCCTTTAGAAAATTGCGTCCCCGCAATTTATTTACTTATCGAATAAATGGGGGTACTTATCCCTCATTGAATTTTCAGATTCCCATGTTGCCTCTTCCATCATGTGGTTTTTCCACAAAACCTTTACCTGCTTAATCACCTTATTTCGTAACACATTCTCCCTGTGGTCAAGAATCTGGACCGGTTGTTCCTCATAAGATAGGTTCTCTTCCAGCTGAACTACCTCTGGACTCAAAACATGAGATGGATCTGGCATATACTTTCTCAACATCGAAACGTGAAAAACATTGTGTACCTGAGATAAAATCGGAGGTAAAGCCAACCGGTATGCAACTGATCCAACTCTCTCCAGAATTTCATATGGTCCAATGAACCTTGGACTCAGCTTTCCTTTCTTACCAAATCGCATCACACTTTTCCATGGTGATACTTTGAAAAAAACATGATCACCTACCTCAAAAGAGAGATCCTTCCTCCTATTGTCTGCATAACTCTTCTGCCTGCTCTGAGCTGTTCTCATGTGTTTCTGAATCAGCTAAACTTTTTCTGCCATCTCCTCTACCAATTCTGGTCCCATCAACTTCCTTTCACCCACTTTATCCCAGAAAGATGGAGTTCGACACCGCTTCCCATATAATGCCTGAAATGGCGCCATCTGTATACTGGAATGAAAACTGTTATTATATGAAAATTAAACCAATGAAATATGTTGGTCCCAACTTCCTTGATAATCCATAGAACAAGCTCGTAGTATATCCTCCAATGTCTGAATTGTTCATTCTGACTGCCCATCTGATTGAGGATGAAAAGCTGTACTAAAATTTAATTCAGTACCCAACGACCTCTGAAGGCCTTTCCAAAAGTTAGAAGTGAACCTGGGATCACGATCAGATACAATGGAGAGGGGAACTATATGTAACCTGACTATCTCTGTAAGATACAAACGGGAAACTTGATCTAGGGAAAAAGTATCTCTTATAGCAAGGAAATGAGCAGATTTAGTCAAGCGATCAACAATAACCCAGATTTCATTATTACCTCGAGATGTATTCGGTAATCCCACAACAAAGTCCATGGATATATTCTCCCATTTCCACTCTGGCACTAGTAAAGGCTGAAGCATCCCTTTCGGTAACTGCCGCTCTGCTTTAACCTGCTGACAAGTCAAACACTTCACAGTAAAATCAGCAATATCTCTTTTCATTCCATCCCACCAGTAATACTCCCGCAGATCTCTATACATCTTAGTACTGCCAGGATGAACTGAAAATGGAGAACTATGAGCTTCACATAACAACTCTCTCTTCAACTGTGAATCACAAGGCACACACAATCTCTTACCAAATCTCAAAACGAAATCATTATCAATGTTGAATTCAGGTAACTTACCTTTCTGAACCAGCTCTACCTTTTTCTACAACTCACTGTCTTGCTTTTGTTCTTGGTTGATTCTATCTGATAGAGATGATCTCACTGATACCTGAAACAAAACAGAAGAACTTCCTGCACCAACAACTTCTATGCCAAAGTTCATCAAATCCTTAACCAAAGGATCATGTTCCAAACACAACATTGCTAATGAAGCATTACTTTTTCGAATCAAAGCATCAGCCACTTTATTTGCTTTTCCCGGATGGTAATGAATTGTACAATCATAATCATTGATTAATTCTAGCCATCTCCTTTGTCTCATGTTCAATTATTTCTAAGTGAATATATACTTTAAACTTTTGTTATCGGAATATATTTCACACTTTACTCCATACAAATGATGCCTCCAAATTTTTAAAGCAAAAACAACAGCAGCTAATTCCAAATCATGTGTAGGGTAATTTACCTCATGAGTTTTCAACTATCGTGAAGCATAAGCAATTACCTGATCATTCTGCATTAGGACGCAACCAATTCCTTTCAATGAAGCATCAATGTAGATAACAAACTCACCATTCCTAGAAGGTAGTGCCAAAACTGGAGCATTCACCAATCTTCTTTTTAATTCCTGAAAACAATTATCACATTCTTTTGTCCAGATAAACTTAACACCCTTCCGAGTTAGCTTAGTCATTGGACTAGATAACCGTGAAAAATTTCTAAAAAACCTTCGGTAATAGCCTGCCAAACCAAGGAAGCTACAAATCTTCGTTACATTTTTGGGTCTTGGCCAATCTTCCACAACTTTTGTTTTTTCAGGATCAACAGTTATCCCATCTTTAGAAACAATGTGACCAAGGAAAGAAATTTGTTGCAACCAAAACTCACACTTGCTGAATTTCCCATACAATTTCTTTTCTTTTATGGTTTGCATGATAACCATTAAATGACTTTCATGCTCCTCTTTACTTTTAGAAAACACCAAAATATCATCAATGAAAAAAACCAACATTTTTCACCTGAGTCAACTGAGCCATCACTACAACAAACTGTTTAGTTCTGATTCTTACCATCTCAGGATACTGATTTGAAAGGTCATTTCCCTCTGTATGCCTTCCCATAAAAGTTGTTCTGTTTCCTCTAAGAAAAACCATTCTGGACACAGAAATATCTTAGGTGAAGCAACATGGTAATTTGTAAATGCTATATCATTTCAATCATATGATAAATTAAATTATAATTTAACAATTTTCTAACTCCTAAAGTTGTCTAAACCGACCTTTGATACCAACTATAAGGCCCCATCCTTAAACCTTACTTAATCTTGAGTTATTACAAGATTACACATTGAGGATCTTTTCGGGTTTAGAGTTTTAGAGAATTAGATCATAAAACTTTCATTATATTCCATATATAAACAAAGTGGTTACATAAAGATAGTATTCTTCATTCCCATCAATGGAAAAATATTTAAAATAAACATGGATTCTTTCTTGACACTTCCTTGACACTATCATCATATCATGTACCTTTCCCTTGACCTGTGAAAAACATTTCAAAAAAACTTGGGATGAGCATAAAAAGCTCAGTAAGGGATATAAAAATATGGAAAGGAAACATGGGTACATATATACATAAGGATGAGATCATACTTTACCCATAAAACATAAGTACTTTAACATACCTCATCAAATCATGAATAAATCATAGAAATCATAAGACATAAAGGTAACTTGAGGCATTCATAACATTCTTACGTAGGGAGTAACCCTCTTGGTTACGTTTGGAATACCCATCACAGTATATTCCATAAATCTCTTCGGAGAAACCTTAACGTTTCACTCCTTCACGTTACCCAATGCATTGGAGAGCTATATCAGGCTCACCCGCCCTTAGTTTATCACAGAACCACCCGTCTTCATAATAATGCCCAAGTACCTCAACATAATCGTATCACATAAAACATGCATAAAGGAAACATAACATTTTCACCTTTCAATCACAAGATATCAATACAACACATTGATATAAAAACATTATGAAAACAATTTTCAATACCAGAATAAAAGAAAAGTAAAACATGGTATTTATTTTTCTTTTAAAAAGAAGGTATGGCTTGTAGAGGAAGCCGAAACTCAAATAACGGTCACGGCGGCGGAGAAGTCGTTGTCGCCGCATACGTACGACAAAAACATTCTCTTTTGTCATTTAGTAAAACACTTCGTATAAAAAATATTCATTTTGAATAAACGTAAAAGTCAAAGGGGTTTATACACCGTATATAAGAAGGTTGTGTATAAAACAAAATATGCCTCAATGAAAGGAGATTGAGACGAAGTCCCATACCTTGTATCCGACTTGACCCGACCGTTCTTTAATGTCCTGAATAATAAACTTGATTTAATATCTACTTGATTAAGAACCTTTTTCAAGTTCATTATTCCTTTTATACCATGTTATGAACATCATGTAATCATTTAAGTTAATAATGTTCATTTTTTCGGTATTTGGTTCTTAAGTCAAAAATAGACTTCTTACACTTACATGTTGTTAATTTGGTCAAAGGTTCATTATATCCAGAATGATATTAATGATTTGGATAACATATATATCATATATATTCATCATATACTTGTATTTATAATATTACATCACATTTAGAGGTAAGAAATGAAATGCACCGTTCATGGAGACGGTAAGCCGTACGTACGCATGAACGCTACTTCCATTTCTATTTCGTATTTCTGGAATGGAATCATAATGATATAAGAGTATATTATAATTATAGTATAATAACATATATAATATCATTAACTTTATCCTTTACACATCCCACATATGGTATTAACGAATCAAATCACTTTTAGGGGGCGGTAGTTCGCACTTCCTAAAATGAAGATATCGTGTTTACCCATAATGGAAACAATAATGGTATGCCATAAATGAAAAATACAGAATTTTAAGGAAAGAATAAACATATTATATATCATATATAAAAATAGTGACATCATAATGGCCACCTTTGAAGGTTTTAAATGAGTATTGAACAATCATCGTTTCGGGAGGCAGAATTTCGCCATCCACAGAAACCGTATGTTCTTTAACCATTCGATGTAGTTTTGTGAGAGTGTAGCTAGAATAAATCTTATAACAACATCCTAGTATATTGAATATACTGGTGTTGTTACAAAAGAAGTAAATAAAAAGAGTTTAGGGGGTTGGAGAAGCAAAATAAAACAAATGAACATGAGAGAATGAATTACCTTTAAAAGTGTAAATCCTTTTGATTTGAGTCTAAAGGCTTCCTTTGAAAGAATTATGCCCAAAGGGAATCCTCTAGGATGAGGAGAGGGATGTGGAGAGAGTAAATGGGCAGGGGATGGGCGAGCCAAAGGCTTGAGGAGTGTGTGAAATGAGGAAGAGGTGGGGGCCTTTTATAAGGGGAGAGGAGGGGCACTTTTGGAAATCATGAAACTATTATTTTATTTTCAAAAGTGTTTCGAATTTCTAAGGTCCCACATTGATATATTTCTAGGATAAGATGATAAGGCTTCGAAATATTCCCATACAATAGTTTTTGGACAAGTGTAGGTCTTAGATTTTATATTATCGTTTCATTTTATTTAAACTGTTCATTAATGAGGTCATCGTTGCATCATCATGACGTCATAATTAAATTAATTTATTTAAAGTCTAAAAATTATAACAAAAATATCATGATGTAGGAAATCTTTTTATCTTTCCAAAGAGTGTTTATAGACAAAATTATGATTAGTATAACCCCTTCTAAAAATTGTTTTAGTAAAACAATTTATGTTAGTGTCATTTTCACCTTTATTTAAAAAAAGGCATTAAAGTCATTATCTCACCCAAGAGGCTCCATAGGGTCCCCTAAATCGACCCATGGGTTTTCTTGGTCAGCCATGACTCATCCAATAGGGGTAGGACAAGTGTCATGGTGTTTTCATATTTTTATAATATCATTTTTACCTTAAATTACACTAATTACCTCTAATCGCGATTAATGAAAAAAAGTTACTATTCACCAAAAAATTATTTTCATCCCATTGAACCACATTTTATGTACTAATGACAACCATGAATGTCGGATTTTCAAAATTCAAAACACAATGATGGAAAAATTTCATTTAAACGGAAAATCAGTTTTTATAAGTACCACTTAGTGGTTTCACTATTCATCAAAAATTGAAGTTTTTCAGAAAATTACCAAAAATTTACCCTAAGCTATATTTGATATTCCGAATTCAAAAATGAAGTCTATTTTACAAAATTCAAAACATATAAGTCACATTAATTAATTTAATAATTAATTCCCGCTGTCAGAGCAAATAGCGTGTTTTTATAAAACAATAAGTATCAAAAGATTGACACCAGTTTAAGTCTAATTTCAAAGTGAAATTGATTCCAATGACCACCATTGGATTAAATGGTAAAAATATATTCAGATTACACATTAAGACCAATTCAAAAGATAATCTAATCATATAAATAAATTAGATTAAGAAGCAGTTTTGATGTAAAATGCAGTATTTTTCACTATTCATTAAAAAATGAACATTGTCAGAAAAATACCAAAAATTCACACAAAGTAAATTTTGATGTCCCAATTATAAAGAATAAGTTTATTTTGACAAACATAGCTTATAAAATTGTCGAAAGATAGATTCAAAAATGGTTTGCCATCAAAAGGCAATAAAACAATCTTTTAAAAATATTAGTGTATTTCATGCTTAAGATTGGATTTATTTTCATTTTAAGCCTCTAAAACACTATCTAATTCATTAATAGACATATATTAAAATATCTATTATTCATTACTTACTTGGGATGTTACACTAAAAGACTTTGGAGTTCGTCCAACCTCTGTCCTCCTCTCTCTAGAATCCTACCAAGGTGCCCCAAGCTTCCAAGAGGTCTCTCTCAAGTCTCTCTCAAGCCTTTGGAAACATACTTCCAAGTAAGGGTTTTTTCTTCCTTTCTAATTTTTGTCCAATTATCTTTAAGTTGTTATGCCCTTTTAATTTCAATTATAAATGTTGGGTTATGGTTTTGAACCTCCCCTATAATACCCTTTTTATGTTTTAATGATGGTAGACCCCTTTATCTCTCATTAAATGCCTCCCATGTACACCCATTACTATGCTGAAATTCCGAAAGGAATTTCCCTCTACTCATTTACATACAAACAATTATTTTGTATCATGAATCTAAATTCCATTACATTAGTTGGAAATGTATCTAAATGACCCCCTTACTGTCCATGTCATTTAAATATGATGATACACCTCTTTCTCTCTCATCAACCATTATTATGAGTTCTTATGTCACGCTGTTATGCTGCCAAAATTGCACCGCATTTTTCCAAGACAAAGTCATTGTGTAGTGAATACCATGTCCAATTATATATCAAGGGTATTAAACTTTACGCACATTTACGTATTGTTTAAATAGTTTCAAGTATTTATTCCACATTATTTTATCATGGAATAAATAATTATTATGAATGATTTAATGTTTTATGATCCACGTGGCACACTTATGCATGAAATAAAATGTTTAAGAAGGGTGTGCCCTGATAGTGCTCCAATGCATTGGGTAAAGTATAGTATCATGATACATTATGTAAAATGGGTGTTTAATCATTCTAATACAAGTTCAACGAGGGTTTACTCATGCTTCAGGTTCAATGAGGGTTTACTCATGCTCTATGTGCAATGAGCCTTGGCTCATGCTAATTCCATGTTAAGTGTTGTTGCCACATTTCCATGTTATGATTATCATGATATATCATACCTTTATGTTTATGCTTACCTTGTGCTCTATTGAGATACCTATTGTCTAACATGTATTGTATTCCTCATGTTATTCCATGTTTATTCCCTTACTGAGCTTTATAGCTCACCCTTTTCTTATGCATGTCCTCAGGTTATCCCATGAAACTCTAAGTACGAGGGAATGTAGTGGTCATGTAAAGGAATTTTTCAATAAGGATGTTGTATTTCATGTTTTAAGTTGTTAGGTAATGACACTAAGACCTAAATACACTAAACCTCTCGATCTTCTATGTTGTATCAAGTTAATTTTATGTAATAAATCATGTTTAATTGTGAAATAAAAGAGCAGGTTTGTCGTAGTTATTATCAGAGGATAGGTTTAGTTATTTTTGGGATTAGGGTTAGAAAACCCTAGGGAAGACTTAGAGACAAGACTAATAAAAACATCCCTATGTTTTGGTGAGTATTGAGTAAGTGGTTTATCAAGAAAATACATCCCTATCTGGATACGAGCAGGTAGAAGTGACTCTGGCACAAATGTATCCTAGGGGTAAAACCTGAAAACAACGCTTTGAGATAGACTCAAACAGGAACTGGTGCACGACAATGGGCCTTGGTGCACTCTTGGTTATGACACTCCCGGGGGATATGATTTGGTAGATTCACGATCTTAGTACAAACTATTATTGAGGTATAAGAAAAACCCCATAAGAATATAAGCTAATAAATATATTGAGGATAACATAGATCACAAGATAGGATATACTTATTCTTTATAAGTTTATAATTTTATGTTCAAAGTTTCTTTTTTCTAAGTATTCAAGACCTCTAATTATATGCCCTTTTTCTTATTTAATGGTGGGAAATAGAAGGAAACATTCCAATAACCAATGTGATAGGAAATGTGAAGATTTCCCTAATGATATGCCTGATATGACGGGAGAGGGTTCTCAAAACTTTATAATAATACTTGCTCAGATAGCTTGAGTTATGAATAATAACTTGATTCAGGCGGAACTCCTTCCTCCTCCATGGAAATATCAAGTTGCCGTATAATCCTTCATGTGAAAAAGGACTCCCATGTTTTGCAGATCTTCTGATCCCCTCATTGTGTAACAATGAATTAACTCCATTGAGAAGATATTCTCCGTCCTCCAGTGCTCCAAAGAGGAAAAAGTTGTACTGGCGGTCTATCATTTTGATGGGGAAGCTGATCAGTGGTGGACACTGATCAAGAATAAAAATTCCCTATAGTAAATTGATTCCATGAATTGGGAGGAATTCAAGAGGATGTCTTACACCAAATATTTTCCTCAAACCCTCCGTCTCAAGATAGAAAGAGAGTTCCTCAGACTGAAGCAGAAGGAAGATGAGTCCATCGGGGCATATGAAGCAAAATTTACAAGGCTTTCAAGGTAAGCCTATGGCTTTGTCATGAACTCCAAAAGCAAGGTGGATCGCTTCTTTAGTGGACTAAAGACGAGTCTACGAAAAGCGTTGGAAATTCAAGAATTCGACAGTTATGAGGATATTGTTCGTTGTGCCCTCAAGGTTGAAATAAAGATTGGAGACTCTCAGTGGTCTCGTGAGCCCAATGATGAGAAGCGAAAAATAGATAATAACATGGGTGGTCCATCAAACAAATACCATGATGGAAATAAGCCTAAATTTTTCCCTTGCAAAAAATGTGGGAAGAAACAACCTGGTAACTATCTCAAGGGAACCAGGAATTGATTCAAATGCGGAAAGTTTGGTCATCTGGACAAGAAATTCCAAAGGGATATGACAAATCCCAATAATGTTGAAAGGAAGGTTCAGATCAACACTCAGCCAGCAGTGCAGTGTTACAAATGTAGGGATCTTGGGCATTATGCAAACAATTTCCCTAAGCTGAGGGTTGTCGGAGGCAACCAACAACAACCTCTGAGGCAACAAGGAAAGGGCTTATTCTATCACTACCATGGAGGTTGATCCGGAAAATGATGTTGTGACAGGTATGCTAGTTATTCATTCAATAATAGAGAACATACTATTTGATTCTGGTTCTACGCATTCTTTCATATCCTACAAATTTAGTAGAACAATTCAAAAACCCCCTCAAAATTTGGGGGAAAAGTTATCTGTGAGAACAGCGAATGGGGAAATCGTTGCATCCGTGGTTCATAATTCCTCCCATGTTAATGTTTGTGGACTGAACCTCCCAAAAATTCTCATCATACATCCCTTAGTGGAGTTTGACGCTATCTTGGGAATGGATTGACTATCTTTATACAAAGCCAATATCAACTGTCGGGAAAGGGAGATCACTCTTCACATCCTGAAACATCCTCCAATTCTTTACAAATGAAAGGAGGAAGATGAATATCCTTTCGAATAATCATCTCAAGTATGTATATTGCTGCCTTATGAACAAGAATATCTAGGTCAAATGATTGAGACAAAGGAGAGAATCATGCTTGAAGACATGCCCATTGTGAGGGATTACACTGACGTATTCCCTGAAGAGTTGCTTGGTATTCCTACGGACCGAGAGGTTGAGTTCTCAAATGATCTTATCCCTAGATCCCTACCAATCTCAAAGATACCTTACAAAATGGCCATCATAGAGCTAGAAGAGTTTAAGAAGTAGTTACAGAGAACATGGAGAAGGGTTTTATATGCCCGAGTGCATCACCGTGGGGTGCGCCAGTCCTCTTCATCATGAAGAAGGATGGATCAATGTTCCTATACATTGATTATCGTGAGCTCAACAAAATCACAATAAAGAACATGTATGCTCTACCATGGATTGATTACTTGTTTAATCAACTTCATGGAGCACAATACTTCTCCAAGGTAGATTTGCGGTCGGGATATTATCAAGTAAGGGTGAAGAAGGAAGATGTCACCAAGACTGCTTTTTGTATAAGACACGAGCACTATGAATTCATAGTAATGCCTTTTGGACACACTAATGCTCCAAAAATATTCATGGACTTGATGAATAGAGTCTTTAGAGATTACCTCAACAAATTTTTGGTAGTCTTTATAGATGATATTTTGATATACTCCAAAAACAAGGAGGATCATGAGAAGCATCTAGTAACTGTACTAAAGACCTTGTGAAAGGAGAAGCTCTATGTAAAGTACAAAAAGTGTGAGTTCTGGTTGAAGGAGGTATCATTCTTGGGCCATATCATCACAAGCAATGAGATATCTGTGGATCCCTCAAAGACAGCTGTAATAGAGGGATGGTTGAGGCCATCATCGATAACAGATATACGTAGCTTCTTGGGGTTAGCTGGATAATATCGATGATTTGTGAGAAACTTCTCATGATTTTACAACCATCTTACCAAGATAACTCGGAAGGGAGTACAGTTTTCATGGAGTGATGAATGTGAAAAAAGCTTCAAGGAGCTAAAAAGAGGCTTATCACAGCACCTGTGCTCACTTTACCCACAAGTGGAGAACTTTTTGTGGTATTTAGTGATGCTTCGAAGAAGGGCCTGTGATGTGTGTTGATGAAAAATGATAAAGTCATTGCCTATGATTCAAGGCAATTGAAATTTCATGAATAGAACTATCCAACACATGACCTCGAGTTGGCTATAGTGATCTTCGCTTTGAAAATTTGGTGGCATTATCTCTTTGGGGAGAAGTGTGAAATAAATACGGACCACAAAAGCCTCAGGTATATATTCACACAGAAAGAGTTGAACATACACCAATGAATATGGTTAGAGATGATCAAAGACTATGACTGCTCAATCCACTACTATCCCGAAAAGTCAAACAAGGTGGTGGATGCTCTAAGTAGAAAAGATCCTGCATGTTTATCAATTATGAGAATTGAAAAGGATCTAATCTTCTTAGATTTTAAAAGGATGGACATGAGAATCATTAAGGTAGGAACATCATTAATCCTTTCTCAAATGATTGATCAACCATCCCTCTTGGAGAGAATAAAGGATGCTCAAAGAAAAGATTTGGAAATTCAGAAAAGGGTGGGAGCTATTAGAAATGGGAAATCCTTTGATTTCAAAGTTGATGTTGAAGGAGTTGTAAGATTTGGGATGCAATTATGTATACCATCTGATCTAGAGATAAATAAGGAGCTATTGAATGATTTACATAGATTGACCTTCTCTATCCACCTAGGGAGCACAAAGATGTACCGAGATATCCGAGAAAACTTTTGGTGGGACAATATGAAAAGGGAGATTGCCGAATATACATAATAGTGTCTGGTATGTCAGCAAGTGAAGGTAGAGAGCCAGAAGTCTAAGGGGATGATGCAACCATTGCCCATACCAGAATGGAAATAAGAGAACATGACCATAGACTTTGTCACTGGACTTATGAAGACATCCAAGGGAAACAATGCAATCTAGGTTGTTGTGGATCATCTTACAAAATCCGAACACTTCATTGCTATTCTAGAGGACTTCTCATTAGATCAAATAGCACAAATATATATTAGGGAAGTGGTAAAGATGCATGGAGTACCACTATATATCATGTCCGATAGAGATCCAAGATTCACCTCCAAGTTTTGGAAGAGTATTCAACATGCTCTGAGTACTGAACTGAACTTCAGTACGGCCTATCATCCTAAAAATGATGGCCAATATGAGTGGACTATCCAAAAACTTGAGGAGATATTGAGAGAAGAATCAATGGACTTCAAAGGAGGATGGGATCAACATATTCCTTTAGTTGAGTTCTCATATAATAATAGTCTCCACTCAAGAATCCAAGTGGCACCATATGAAGACCTTTATGGGAAAAGGGGCAGAACACCGGTGTGTTGGGATGAGGTTGGTGAGTGTAAGATGCTTGGACCAAAAATGGTCAAAGAAATGGTGGAGAAGGTGAAAATCATTCAATAGAATATCAAGGTAGCCCATAGTCGACAAAAGAGTTATGAAGATAACCATTGACGAGAACTTGAGTTTAAATTTGTAGACATGACATTTCTACGCATATCTTCATGGAAGAATGTCATGAGGTTTTGAAAGAAATGGAAGTTAAGTCCAAGGTACATCGACCCCTTCGATATTCTTGATTGTGTTGGGGTTGTGGCCTATCGACTAGTACTTCCACCTACCATGTCCAAATTACATGATGTCTTTCATGTATCCCTCCTAAGGAAGTACATACCATACCCTTCACATGTACTCTCTTCCAAGGTGGTATAGTTGGAGGATGATCTTTCCTATGAGGAGCATCCAATGAAGATCTTGGATTGTAGAGACAAAGTTTTACGTAACAAGACTACTCATCTGGTCAAGGTACTTTGGAAAAAACATAAGTACGAAGAAGAAACATGGGAAATGGAGGAAGCAATGAAAGAAAAGTACCCGCATATGTTTTTGGCCTAGAATGTATAATGAAATTTCAAGGGAGAAATTTCTTAAGTGGGGAATATTGTAACGACCCAAACTTTGGATAATGAAAATCTATCTTGATCTAATTAAATGCCTTAGTTTGTGAAATGGTCATACAAAATATGAAATTCTTTTGTTTTATGTTTTTGGATTTTAAAATACCATTAATAATTGTTACCGTTGCTAATATATCCATTGAACATTGATCACATTATTAGTATAAATATGGGCTTTAACAATCTAATTTACTCAGAAAAAGGAAACGATGACCTCATCCAGTAGAATTTCTCCACAAGAAGCCCATTTTTCGGAGCTCATAAAGGAGGTGGAATCATTGGGATTCACTCTTGACCAAGCCCAAACCGAGATTCAATAGGTTAATCTCAAACAGAACCATCTACGGGAGAAGTGGAAGTTGATAGAGATCACCACACATGCAATGTTATCTGATCCACCCAAGAGTCTGTCACCATCACGCACCTCACCCTTTGGTTTTATGCAGGTGTTTTAAGGGGTTATTTAACAAGACCCTATTACTATGTTTATGTACATTATTTTTGTATATAATAATAAATATACTTTCATTTTATTATTGTTACCTTGTAAATAGTTTTTAAAGAATAAATGGTATTTTTAGTTAATGTTCAACTAAGAAATCTATTTTGATGAATTAATGGATTTTTGAATTAAATAATTTTTTAATAAATTATTATTATTATTATTAAATTAATTATTATTAAATATAAATTATCATGTAATTTTATGAATGCAATTGTAATTTTTAATAAGGTTTGAAAGCCATTTTTGTAAAAACCCCTGTATTTTAAATAAATGTCGGTTTTTATTTTAAAAGTGAAACTTAACATATTTAAAAAATTATTTGGATAAAATGAATATTATTTCTGGAATTATGACATTGAAATTATTCAATGGTGAATTTTTAATAATTTTTTGAGACGGTCAAATTTTTGGGTAAAAATTAAATACCATTTAAATATATAATAAGTTTTATGACATCATAATGACCCAATAGTGATGTAATAAAATACTATAAGCCTTATGTTCAGACAATATATGTTTTACCATTAAAATAACATGATTTTGGGTTTGTTTTAATTATTTTACAAAGCATTAATGGACCCTTCAAGACTTATTAAACATTTTGTCTTTTTAAATTGTTTTCCTTGGGAGTGTGACTCACCTCCACATAAGAAACCCAATTATTTTAAGAAGTTCGGACTTTGGAATTATAAAATATTGTTTTCCACTTTACTTTTCAAAAAAACATGGGCAAAAACCATGGGATGGTTTGTGGTTTGGATTAGTTTAATGTGAGGGTCCCAAACCTAAATAATAAAGAATTCCCTTACCTTTCCTATATAAACCCACCCAAGCTTTCACTTCCTCCTCACTCAAAGCCTTTAGAGTTCGTCCAACCTATGACCTAATCTCTCTAGAATCCTCCCAAGGTTCCCCAAGCTTCCAAGAAGCCTCTCTCAAGCCTCTCTCAAGCCTTTGGAAGCATACTTCCAAGTAAGTGTTTTTTCTTCCTTTCTCATATTTGTCCAATTTTATTTAAGTTGTTATGCCCTTTTAATTTAAATTATAAATGTTGGGGTATGGTTCAGAACCTCCCCTATACTGCCCTATTCACTTTTTAATGATGGTATACCCATTTCTCTCTCATTAAATTCCTCCCATGTACACCCGTTACTATGCCGAAATTCCGGAAGGAATTTCCCTCTCCTCATTTACATTCAAGCAATTATTTTGTATCATGAATATAAATTCCATTACATTTGTTGGAAATGTATCTAAATTACCCCTTACTTTACATTTCATGTAAATATAATGAGACACCCCTTTCTCTCTCATCAACCATTTTTATGAGTTCTTATGTCACGCCGTTATGCTGTCGAAATTGTACTGCGTTTTTCCAAGAAAAAGTCATTGTGTAGTGAATACCATGTCCATTTCTCTATCAAGGGTATTCAACTTTATGCACATTTACATATTTTTTAAAGAGTTTCAAGTATGTATTCCACATTCATTTATCATGGAATAAATAATTATGTTGAATGATTCAATGTTTTATGATCCATGTGGCACACTTATGCATGAAATGAAATTTTTAAGAAGGGTGTTCCCTGATAGCACTCCAATGCATTGGGTAAAGTATATTATCATGATATGTTATGTGAAATGGGTGTTTAATCATTATAATACAAGTTAATTGAGGGTTTACTCGTGCTTCATGTGCAATAAGGGTTTACTCATGCTCTATATGCAATGAGGCTTGGATCATGCTAATTCCATGTTAACTATTGTTGCCACATTACCATGTTACGATTATCATGCTTTATCATGCATTTAAGTTTATGCTTCCCTTGTTCTCTATTGATATGATTATTGTCTACCATGTATTGTATTCCTCATGTTATTCCATGTTTATTCCCTTACTGGGATTTATATCTCACCCTTTTCTTATGCATGTCCTCAGGTTATCCCATGCGACGCTAAGTATGAGGGAATGCAGTGGTCATGTAAAGGATGTTTTCAATAAGGATGTTTTATTTAATTTTTTAAGTTATTATGAAATAATCCTAAGCCCCAAAGAAACTAAACCTCTCTATCTTCTATGTTGTATCAAGTGAATTTTATGTAATAAATCATGTTTAATTGTGAAATAAAAGAGCAGGGTTATCATAGTTTCTTCATACATGATAGAAACCTAGGATAGGTATATACATAAATTTTTTTGTAGTTCCATTTGAAATGAGGTATTTTCGGAAAACAAAATGAATCTAATTAAATTAATTTTATTTAATAATTCATATGATTCAAGGATTAGGATTGTGGACCTTGTTTGCATAGATGTCAGGTGGTGGTCATCTGTGTGTGCTTCAGGTTAGTGATGTTTAGTATGTTGACATAGTTAAACATTTGAATATTGACCATAGTGAAGTGGATGATAAATAGAGAAAAATGTTTTGTGAGTTTAAACATTGTAGTGTGGCTAAGTATGAGGGGGTGCATCTCCTGTTTTGAGAAAGAGCCCTAGATGGAGTATCTTGAAATCGTATTCATTCGGATATGAGTTATTATGGAGTATAGAGTTTCACTGGCTATTAGTCAGATTCTAAGATTAGCCTAAAAGTGATGGATATTATATCTTAGGGAGTGGAATAAGGAATATGTTTCATTGGATTATTTCAATGGGATTCTATTATTAATGATGAGGGAAACATATATATATATATATAAATTATGATACCTTTAATATGATTTCCTAAGTGTTTGATATATTGGGATCTGGTTCAAGGACCTCCTTTACTTCAACAATATTCTATTTCTTAATGAGGTGTTTGGATATCAACATTTTGAAGAGTCACTGCACCCAATAATTTGATATAGAGTCACTCTATTTACCTTTCATATATACAGAGTCCTGAAGAAGAAATATGATTTGACTGAGGGGATGAATGCATAGCCAGGATATCAATAACAGTGGATAAAATAGGGTTACTCAAGGATATGGAATTTTTTTTGTGGATCAATCTTTTTGGGAAGTTGAGGTTTCAGCTAGTCAAGTGTTATCTTTCACAATCTTCTTATTCCAATTTCTCTAGGACTAGTTGTTCCCATGTGGAATACAGGATCATTAGACCAATTTTTTCTTATGGTAGGTATGTTGATCCAGGATTCTACTCCCCAAACATCCTCAGGGATCATCATGGTCCGGGGGATTAGATTCAATTTTAGGCCTAGAAATAAAAGTTAAATCAAATTCCTTATCAATTGGATTGAATAAAATTTTATGCTCATCTAAGTGTGGGTGGAGCTAGAAAAGGATTTTCCTATCTTGTCCCTTTCCTTGTATATAGGGAATACTATGGCTATTGATGACGTCATCAACATAGATGATGATATTTTTGATATGGACAGCTTCAGGTTATGAATGTGAAGCATCATAGTTTTCATGGATCATATAAGGTACCATTTTCTTATCTACATCCTTGTTTTATTAGTTGTCGTATTTTGAATTGTGTCCCTACTTTGTTTCACCCACCTTTTCCTATACATGGGAATTTTGTTGGAATGAATTCCCATTATCTAGGTGATGACTACTCTAGTTGGATGTCAGACGAGTCTCCATGATATGTTTTGTGGCTGTGATATAGGGATGGGGTAGAATTTTTCATATTGTTATTTCTTTCTTATTTAGATATAAATTTACAATTTCATTGTTCATGTTGACCTTTTTGTACTCTATGTGTATAATTATTGATTTAATCCTGAGGAGAGTTGTGTGGTTTGATGAGGAGGGGTAGTGTGTATTGATTTTTTTATTATGTTGGGGTATAGGATGGGCTATATATTTTTGGAGCTATTGTTGTCTTAGTTAGTATATCGTTTATTCAGACCAGTAAAGAAAATGGTGGTCATGTTCTGTAGATCCATAAAGCAATTTCATGATATTTTTCTTATAGTGGTTTTGGATATACCCATAAAGGTATTATTAATTTTGGGATGTATTTTCATCCCAGTTCATCTCCAAGTTTTATTAATCCTTATTATATGAAACATTTTATGTTATGGGAACTAAGGATTCATGAAGATTAAACGATGGAAAAGTGACTTATTCCAACCTACTATATCGACATGGGGTACCACTATATTGATTAAAATATCAAAGGGGGAAGTTTGTGTATGTGTATATACTACTGGAGGTTGAAAAAGGTAAATATCAAGAACAATTTCCCTCTTCAAAGAGTTGGAAATATATTATACTATTTAAAGGTGTAAAATTGTTTTTTTAAGATCAATATACCATCAAGATATCACTATATATGAGTTTGGGAAGATAATGTATTGAATACTATTTTGAGTTGTCAGTAAGAGAATGTTGGGTTATTGGCCATGTTTATTTCTATCAAGAAGGCCATGAACATGTTCATGGGATTCTTGAACTTAATGTTTTGTTAGTTACTATACTGGTTTGTGGTTGTGTTCATAAACAAAAAACTTCTATTCACAATGTTGGTGGAAGAGTGTGTTGATAAATTATAACTATAAAATATATTTTTAATTATATTTTAAGTAAAATTAATTCAATTTTATATTTATTAATATAATTTATATCAATGGAATCATTTTCATATATAATTTATATATAGAAACACTGTAACCTTTTAAACATTTTCTATTTAAAAATATGATTTCACATCAGGTCTATGTGATTAATTTTAAATACAATTATCCACTTATATTAATTTTATTTTTAAAAATGGATTCCATATTTTTAATTAAAAAAATTATTAATTTATATTATGCTAAGCCTCTATTTTTACATAAATGAAAAGTGAATATAGTAGAAATTAATTACATCAGTTATTGTAAAATTAGATTTACCAGGCGATTAAAAACAATAAGGGTAAAATTGACCATAAAACCTTACCAACACCAAATTTAAGTCCATATTTCATGATTATAACTTTTAGGTTCTAAAATTACCCATTTTTGTGTCTTCATACATTATAAAAATGTGAGTATGACTGAATCATTTCAGAAAATTTCAATTGGACCACTCACATAACTTATAAAAGGACACCCACTATCCACTATACATCACACCTTAAAAAAATTAGTTTCTCCAACACCTACCCACATAAATTCCAAAATTATATCTAATAGTCCTAGAATCTTTATTTTGGACCTAAAGAAAATCTCAGAAGGAGTTAGTGAAAACCTATGGAGGATACCTAAATAAGATGTAATGTTCTTCCATGACATTTTTTTTATTTCTTTCCTGAGATAATTTGATGATTTTTAAAATATGATTATATAATAACCTCAATATATTACATGTAAATGTATTTCTATGATAAGTTAATTAACAAAATTCATCACTAGTTTAATCAAATGGGTAATGAAATCATCATTTGTGTGTACGATAATCTACTGCCTCATTAACTAATATCATTTTTTATTTAATTACAGCATTTCATGGTTGATTATGATTATTGATAATATATATATATATATATATATATATATATGATATTTATATCCTAATTATACCACTTAAATCATTATATCATATATACATTTTTTACTTTCCTTTCCGAAGGAGATACGATATCGTCTTTCATGTCTACATCGGACAACTAACTTGTGAAGCAATGTGATTATTATTTCACTAGTGATTTACATGGAATTTAATAAGGATAGAGTTAATGTTTATATGTGATATACATGAAATATTTATTAAATTAATGAAATATTTATAAATCTTTAATGAAAATATATATAATTTTCTTTGTTACATTTTTCATTTAATGAAATATGAAAATGCCATTCTTGTACTTTTGGAGTAGCAACTTCATAAAAAAATGTTATTATATTTTCATCACCAAACCAAATAGATTATATATAATTATATTTAAATAAATAACATTGTATTTAATATATTATTATCATTATGTTAAGGTAATATATTACTTACCTCCTCTCCATAATGATTGCGGTGAAATGAAAATTATCCTTATGTGTACATATGGCCTACCTTCTCCATGAACATAATATACTTCATTTTTATAACAATATTTCATGATTTTTTAAGTATAAATTAATTAAAATTATGATAATTATTTCATTTTTATTTTTATACAGTTGAAGAAGCTATGCATTATTCACAAGAACATGACTTTTAATTAGAAAACACTCATGAGGAAACATGGGAATTAACAACTGAAACAATGAAAATAATGAATGATTATTAATGAATGTGTGATATGATGTTATAAAAGGATCATATTTGATATTATAAATATTAATAAGGTTATATTATAAGTTAAAAATAATTTTAAAACCACTATACATGAGGTTAAATAATGATTAACCAAAATGAAGCATTATGCAAAGGATTTCGTCGTAATTTCATTTTGTTGATGCATATTGAGATGTTATAAACCTAGTTTATTTTATATGGTATATATACTTCCATATTGAAATTTATTATTATGAATAATTCATTATTCATCAAATTTTAAGTTTCAATTTTAGATATATCATCTAAGGGTATTTTACATAAAAGTAACCACATGTTAAATAATTTCAAAACACAATTTCTTTTAATTGGGTTGTATAACTTATTTATTATTATTGATATTATATAATATGTGTATAATGATTTTTTACTAAATATTTATTTATTTCCACGTTTTTATGTGGATTAACATTTTATAAACATAATTTATTCATTTATTAATTCTCATATCAACATTATGATCATTTTCATAGTTTATTTGGTAATCTTATTCTAATCAATATTGTTCATAATTCCATTTCAATTAAAGTAATTCATTTGATAATATTAAATCAAATAAATTACATTTTCTCCTAATTTTTTTATTAATTATGTCTTCATGTTATTGTACCATTTTTCTACACTATTTTACGTAAAATTCTTTATTTTTTTTTTAAAATTCTACTTAATTTATCACTTCGGTCGATAATTTTTTTATTCCAAAACCATGATTTATTAAAATGTTTTCAAAAAATTCCTTTAAAATTTCCAAAATAATTTATTAAGTAAATTTTCACTCATTATTACTTTCTTTAACATGTTTTGAAAGAAAAATTCCCATGATTTCCGAGAAAATAACTTTTTTAACCATTTTATAATGCATAGGAAATGTTCTTTTTACCTTGTATGACATGTATGGAGTTACCTGACATTATTTCATTGAAGATATATTTTAAAGATTATAATGTTATTTCTAAATAATATTTTATCTCAGTATTCTGAAAATTCATTTTTTTAAAATGATTTTCAATGAAAAGTATTTTAATACCATATATGTTTTGAGAAGTCATTTTAAAAATAAAAAGTATATTTTTATTACTAATTTTTTAAAAATATTTTTCCATTGTATTTATAATAATCAATGACCACAATAATATATTTTATATACACTTCATCAGGGGATATGTTTTATTGATACCATTATTTTACTCCCTCTAGATACTTTATTATCATTCCGACCAAGGAAATTACTTACATTCACTTGCTTGATTCATTTTTAGTCAATAAATTAACCTTAAAATTTTCAATTTAATATTATCATTGGACATTAAATTTCCCCTAAATATACATATTATTTATCATTAGTATGTTTATTACCTAAATAGTATATCACTTTTACACACTCCGAACAACATTGAAAGTTATTTTATATCATGGAACTATTGATAAATTTGTATCCTTCACTCAATATGGATAATTTATGATAGGAAAAATTTTTATTAATAAAATCAATTATTATATATATATTGAATTCCTTGGAAATGCAATACTTAGGTTGGAGAACATTTAAATAAATTTGATTGATGTGTCAGTAGTCATAAGGGGTGAATCAGTTTGCTACACTTTGTAAAATGGGTTTTCACCCAATATGTTCTAAACCATCTTGTGAAAGATCTTGGTGGTAATGGTATCATGTGCATAGAAAAAATTACCTCTAATAATTAAGCATTTACTTCATTTTGGTAATTATTATTATTATACATGATACTTTCACAATGATATTATCTATTGATGCATTTCATTCTCATATTATTGATTATACGACATATATGATCAATTATTTACTATTCTATAATGATTATTCCCTATCTATTAATGCTATCAAGTTATTTAAATTACCTGAAATTTTAGTTATTTTCCTTGACATATTTATTGGGATTATTAATTAATGATATATTATGCTATAATTAACCTCTAAAAAAAATGATGATCACCCTTATTTTTTATATGTTTTCCTAGAATCCATGAATTGTACTATGATGGAGATGTAGGGAAACTTAAGATGTAATAATGTTATTTTGAAAAAAAAACATGTTATAATTTGTGCTTTAAAATGTAATGAATTAATCAGGTATGTTTCCATATTACCAAGACCACTAAGCTATTCGGTCCTTCTGGGAGTGATTCCATGTATCTTATACCTATGAAATGATGTACAACCCTATCTATAGGCTACTGGGACTGGGTATCTATAGTTGGTTTCAATGGAATTTTAGTATAAACCTTGGGACACTGATTTTTGAAAACATATATTCGGGAATATAAACCTATGATTTATTTTGTGGATAAGTATAGAATAAAATCGCAATGTTTTTGTAAAGTTGAGATTATGTGTTTTTTCTTGTAAATACATCCCTTTATGGATACTAAATGTGGAATTGGTTATGGAATATATGTACTTAGGGGTAATAACACTAAAAAGTCCCTTTGGGCTTGACCTGACCATTACTTGGTGCATGATAACATGCCTTAATATGCACCTAGTTGGACTCTATTAGGGGATACTCTTGGATAATTAAAATTTTAATTACAAAAAATTATGAGGGATTTGAATAGATTATGTCAATTAATTACCAATGTTAAACCTAATGTGTATCAAGTTGAAAATAATGTTCCATAATTTATAAATCGTATAAATGATTATATGGTTAACTCTTAGACCATAGAAGGATATATGTTGAAATAAAATAGATCAATTAATTATGTATAGAGATTAAAAAATTAAATTTTATAAGTATATTTACTAATAGTATTTTGGTGTAATAAACATGAAACTTCTAATGATTGTGTTAAACTATATATGAATACATTTCTTTATTAAAACAATAGTTATCAATTACACCTTAGGATAGTAATTCTTAGAATGACCATATCATCAATGTCTTAAACACCCCCTTTTAGGTTTTCTGTGATTGGAGTCTACCAATATTAAGGAAATTTTTGGAGAAATTTATGGAAAATATATGTTTTTGTGGAAGTTTTTTTAGGAATAATGTATTTACATTATATAAAATTATATTTGGAGGTATTGAAAACCTCTAGGTTTAATGTAATCATTAATGACATTGTAATAATAGTCAAATAAGATTATTAGACTTCATTAAAAAAAGTTTCAAGGAAAAACTTAGTATAAATGTTATTTAATAATTACATTTATTTCAAGTAAGTCTATACTATTTTTTGGGGATTGTTATAGGAATTATATTAAAATACACATAGAAAAAGGACAAGCCACTTGCCGAGTGACAACCCATCTTTCCACAAAAGGTCGTATGGATTAAATAGATGACTGAATGATAATAAGGTTTTACTACCTACCACTATCATATGTGACGTCTGGGTAAATAAGTCATTTTTTATGTTAAACTATTTAGGAAAATACAAATATGTATGATGAAATATTTTTTTACTTTTTAGGTTTAGTGATTATGTTATTATATTGGATAACATTTTTCTAACTATGTAAGGTATTAGATCTGTGTGAATCAACCCTTTTCATATTTCTAAAGACCGAGGTGCTTTGAGAAGGCTTAGAGAAAGTATAAAGGAGTTTGGGTCCTAAAATATGGGAGTTGGGAACTATCAAGGCTTTAATGTGGGATTCGCATTGTGTCATATTTTGGTGTTTGAAAAATAAATAAATGCGAATGGTGATACCTTTTTTGGAGAAATCCGAATATTGAGGGCTACATTATGGGAAAGGGGATTAAACATCATGTAATCCCTAAATGTTATATGTTTTAAAAAATTTCATCCACTTAGGTTATCAAACCCTACGGCTACAACATCTGTCCATCTCGACTCTGGGAGACATGATGATCCTATCTTCATTGTTTTTTAGATCCCTTTGATGGGAATTGTTCTCTGGCTGTGTATTCAATATATAACAATCTGTATTCAATATGAGGTATGATCTACTGCCATTATTGTGGTTTATACAATACTTATTCCTCCATTATTGATGTAAATTTGTCTCCATGTCTTTAATGGATTTTATTGGGTTTTTGGTTGGTGTTGTTTTGTCGCAGTGTCCTTAGGTGGATGTAGTTGTTTCAGGAGAGGTGATTATGATCTGCTCCATTGATCCAATTTCATTAGAAGAATGTCAGTGACCTTTTGAGTTAGGGGATTCATGGATTCTATATTTATTTATGTCCAATCATAGAGTGATTATGATCTATCCCCTGGGATCTCAATGTAATTGACCTAATTAAATACAAGAACCAAATTAATAAATTTGTATTGATTGAATAGTAATATTGTTGCTTTATAACATGATAATGGTTTGCCTTGTAACTTTTTATATAGTGTGATATCTATGCCTGTATTGGTTTATCATGCCTTTCTTTATGGTAATTGGTAAAGAATTTAAAGCCAAAAATAATTGATAATTAATTAGATAATTGGTTAAAGTGGCATGTTTAATAAATCCAGTTGTTGTTATAATTTGATGTTAATAAAATTCATATAGATATGCATGTTTAATTTAATTGATTAATTAACCAAAATCATGTTGATTATTGTTGATAAAAGAACTAAATTCATGTTAAATCAATTGATTAATTATATTTTTATATATTGTGATAGCTTGTTGTTTAGGTTTCCTGTAGTTAGAACCTATGAATAATTAATTAGTTAATTCAAGATGGAATAAGAACTAGTTGAGTGATAAAAATAAATACTTTTAATGTCTTAATTTTTCATCATTCATGTAATGTCCAAGTGACTTATTCTTTGAAGTAGTGAGATCTCATTGTGTGTGGAGGATAAATGCCATTCTTTGGTGTCGATATCCTATTTCTATGTTGGTTCCTGGTTCTTGTGATTTTCACTAGATACAAGACAAGTGGTATTTGGGGAAGGGAGTCCAGATGTGATGTAAGCCAAGGATAGCTGATCCTGGAGGGCTATTGTGGTATGTGGGGTAGGGATGACCAGTTTTTGTGGTAGTAAATGATGCCTAGAGTGTCCATATGCATCAGTTTATGGATGTGGTGTTAGGGAGGACATCAAAGGTGAAGTAATGGGTTGAAACATGGTTTACTTATTGATATTAAAGTTGGATTCCTTTTTAATATATTATTTATTTATCTAATTTACATTCCCCACTACTTGATGCAGATGGTTTTTTTACTCTCCTTAAATGGGAGTTGAAGACACTAGGGGTGTGTCACGTGCTTTCCATGTTAATATTTTTATCGTTGGATTGTTCTACGCTCCTATTATAGGTGGAAAATACTTGACAGGTATTTCATCTACTCACCGTGTAGATACCGTTGTGTTTGGTATATATGAATGTTTTTCTAGAATACCTAGAAATATTTAAAGAGATAATTATTTTTAAATAAATGAATAAATTTTTTACTCATGGGCTTAGAGCTTCCAAGATGTAATGTTTAGGATATAATTATGAGAAATTGTGGACGTGGTTTAGTTATTCCTAGAGGAAACATGACTTTATTGTGATTCTAATGAAATGAGATGTGGAAATAATAATGTTCAATTAATGAGTAAATAATTAATTTAAATTACATGAATATAATAAAAAAGGATAAATTAACTTAATTTAGATCTTTAGATGGTTGTGTGGTTATAAGATATATAGTCTTAGCAATTACAGCCACAAGTCTGAGAGATGTTACCTGTAGTTGAGTCTAAGACTAGGTTATGAAAATAGTGTGGTTGTGATCTATATTATATCATATTATTTTTGTGTTTCTATATGCTACTTGACCGTGTCGGTTAAGGAAATTGATACCTTTGGGATTCTGATCCATGGGGGTGTTTTCCCCAACATCCCAGTGGGAGGATGGATAGACTACTACCCTCTTTGGTGCTGCTCTCTTCTCTTGGTAGTTACTTGTGATGGTATATACAATGCTTAGATTTCCCCATATATGTGTGTAAAGGGATGCAATGTCTTATGGTTATTTTAGAAACATATATTCTAGATATAGTTTCCTAATGGCTGCTATAGGTATAACATGTATAGGTAGTGACCTCTTATGGATCCTTACTCAGGTATGGGCAGTAATGGAATGAGGTATAATATATGATATATGATACACATTATATATACTATTGTGGATCTGAAAACTACCTAGTTACTTTTGTTACATGAGCATGGTGGTGTGATGCCTGAGGTGCATGTTGTGGTTGTTCGCCTAGATGTCTATGGGATAGCCTTTTGGAGAGAGATGCTCAGGACATGTGATGTTGGGGAAAATTAGCAAACCCATGGTAAAGTGGTAGTTTGTTACACTTGGAATTATTTATTATATTTTATGCTCATTTATGCGATACTTGGTGAGAGTATCCATGGTGAGGCTGGGAACATCGAATATCTATTTAGGTGACAAGTTATATTCACTTGTTGTTCACTATGATTTAGCATTCTTTATTTACTTTTTCACAACAGGTTCTAGGTATGATCTTATTGAGTATACTGTTATACTCACCCAATCTATATATAATTTTTTTTCAGGTTATTTGGAGATGGTTGGAGATCATGATGGTTAGTACTAGTTTGTGGGTAGTAGAATCTTTTTGGGCATTGCGTTCACTATAATCTTTAATTTATTTTGGTAAATGTTGTTTTTTCTTTTATTTTTTGAAGATCTTTTAGGAAATTACATTTTTGTACTTTATTTTGATTTATATTATAGTCTATGTAGGGTCCAGTTGGTGTTTATCTTATCTCTCTCTTTCGCATGTGATTCTCTTAAAGGAAAATGCCTCTCATCTGTGTATTTATTATACCTTTGGTGATATTCACCAAACCAAGGCCTACTGGAGGTGGGACTTAGGGGGTCACTATCCCTCTTATACCATTGCCGGTATAGTAGGGTTACACATTGTGGGGAGGGGGTCATGACAGAGTGGTATTAGAGGCTTGGTTGAGGGGTAGGATAGTGTTTGAAGTTTGTAACAGGGGAGGTTTCATGGGTTGTTATGGAAACAATGTAAGTTAAGATCATTATGCACTGTAAACATGGGAGACAGACTGAGGCATGGGTATATAGGCCCCCTTGTGATCTGATTCATAGAACTTTAAGCAAACAGTGGTTACTAAATGAGGTGAAATAGGTTTTAAGGTAGAGACTATTGAAAGTATCATGCATCATTATTCATTACACTAATATTTGAATTTGAATACATTGGAATAGTTTAACCTAAAATGAGTAAAAGAAAACAATTAATTAATATTAAGGCCTTCCTTATTACAGGTTTAGGAGGAATAATTATTTACTCTTATGCATGTATGGATCTAGGTCGGTGGACTAGTCAGGTTTTTATGGAATATGTTTAGTAGGTTTTTCCAGTATAATGTCGCAGGTTATAGGTTGATGATGATGACACTTGTAGGGGGACACCTAGAGAGTTTTAGAGATATATTCTATAGAGGAATGAGGGATCTATTTCAGATGTAGTCATAGAAGACTGTTTGGATGAGGTTGAGATAAACTTCAGTTTGATTCGTTCTTAGATGGAGAACTGGGTATCATCGACTATGACGATGCTACTTGGGGTTGCGAGGCAGTGGTGGGTCTTATTTCTTCGAGGTCGTGAGGAGTTGGAAGTCTCATGGGAGGAGATTAGAGACCATCATTGAGTCAATTTTCTTTCTTCTACCGTGAATGTGGATAGTCTCTAGGATCCACTTAACCTTTGTTAGGGGAGAACTAGTTTTGAAGAGATTGTAATATGTTTCATGAACCTTTTGTGACATTCTTTGGACTTATTTACAGATGAGGAGACAAGGGCGAGGAATTTCAAGGAGGCCTTTCATACAGAGATCTAGTTTTAGGTCACCCCTTTTATGATGAAGACATATATTTAGGTGTTAAAGAGAGAAAAGGCCATTGAGAGGATGTTATCCAAAACCAGATCATTAGGAGAGGGGATTTGTTAGGATTCATCATGAAGAAAAGCTATGGTTATGGGTTCCCAGTCATCAAGAGAGAATAATTTCTAATTAGTTAGGGGTAGGTCCCATCCCTCAATCTCTCATTTCTTTGGGGGAAGTGTCTCTCATGCCTATTTATAGGGATCAGAGGATTTTTTTCAAGTGGAGGATAAGGTCATGAGTAGTGACAGTTCCTGACCTTTCATAGCGATCAGTGTGCAGTAGGAGTTCCTTTTCAAGTTCCTACATTGATATCGTTCTAGATGAGGAACTAATAGAAGTTTTCACTAGTGTTGTATCAATAGAGAGTAAATGAGTCATGCATAGGATATCCCCAGGATTCTCCCTATCCTTATAAATTATATTTCATAGGTGGAGGTGGTTTTCTTCATGGTCAGAGAGGCTATAGAGTAGGTTGTGGTCATCTTTAGGCTTTTTCATTGCTAGTCCCATGAGATCCAAACATTGTTCGAGGTACCCTTTTCTGGTTTTCTACTTGGTTCCATGAATTGTTTGATTTAGGAGAGACATAATCCTTCATATCACCTTCCCTTGTCCGTGCTTTGGGAATTGAGGTAGAGAGTATTCCAGTGCCCTTGGTATTGACTAAGGTTGAAATGACTTGTTTTAAGTATTTAGAGACTATGAGTTAGTGCTGGGGAAGCACCACTCATTGGTATATTTTCTATTCTTGCAGATAAAACAATATGATTTAATCCTCGAAATAGATTAGTTGTATTTGGTTCATGATATCATGGATTTATTTAGGAGGTTGGTTGTGTTCTTCGATGTGGATGGACACCCAGTAGTGCTTGTTGATGAGAGAGACCCTTAAGTGGGTCAGAGGCATGTTTTATCCTTGTCAGCATTGATGGTTGAGATGATGCCGAGTTCATTAGAGGTTCAACAGTCGGTGTTTCCTAGGGTCGTAGAAGAGTACCACGATGTCTATATAGATTAGGTTGTAGTGTTAACCCCTCCATGAGAGATCAAGATACAGATCGAGATACAACCAAACTTGTCTCATATATCGATGTATCCTTATATAATGATGCCTTATATATTTCAAGAGCAACATATAAATCTCAATGCTAAGATGAAGTGAAGTTTTGTTCGTCCAAGTGCTTCATCAAGGGGTGCCACTGTTTTATCGTGAAGAAGGTTGATGGTAGTTTGTGGTTTTGTATCGATTATCTCTGCTTGAACCAAGTGATAGTGAATAACACATTTTCTCTTCCATGGATTGATGATTTATTCAATCAACTAAAGGGTGCAAGTTTGTTCTCATAGATTGATTTTTGGTCATCATTTCATTAGATGTCTTTATATGATGAGGATATCTTGGAGACTACATTATGTTGTCATCATGGGCATTATGAGTTCATTGTGATGTTGTTCGGTGTGATGAATGCCTCATCTATGTTCATGAGGATAGTGAATTCTGTGTTTTGTGAGTTCCTCGATGACTTAGTGGTGGTTTTCAACAATGACATTCTTTTGTACTCCACATTCGAGGAGGAGCATACAAATAATTTTCATGCCATTTTTTGAGTTATTTGTTGTCAGATGTGGTTTGGGAGGTTATTGAAGTGTGAATTTTTGGGATCGAGAAGTCTTTTTTGTAGGGCATGTTGTATCCCAGTAGGGAGTAGTTGTGGATCCTTTGATGATAGAAGTGTTTGTATCTTGGGAACCCCCCCAAGATAGTAGCATACGTGTGTGGTTTCCATGATCTTGGAAGATATTATAGGTCTATTAATAGCCAATTTCTATCAGTTTGTGACTCTTATAATAGTATTTACTAGAAAGGATTAGGTGGTCTTATGGACAGATTAATGATAGGTATCTTTTGAGTATCTAAAGATATGTTAGTCAGTGCTCTAGATTATTGTCTACCAACAGAATGAGTTCAGTTTGAGGTTTTTAGTGATGATTTACATCTTGGGTTGGGTTTTGTTCTTATGTAACATAGATATGTTGTTACTTATGGGTATCTATAGTTACTTCCCCATGAGCATAATTGTTACACCTATGATCTTGGGTTGGTAGTAGTAGTGTTTTCCCAGAAGTTGTGGTGACATTATCTCATTGGGGAGTTATTTGTGGTCTACACTGATCATAAGTGCATGAGGTATGTTTTCTACCAACATGACTTGAACCTACATCAATGATTGTGTATGAAGTTATTAAAGGATTATTCCTTCACAATTTCATATAATCCTTGACAGTTAAATATTATGGATGATTTTTTGAGAAGGATGGTTCATAGTGATGAACTGTGCAGATCCGGTGATTCCTGGAGAGTAATAGAAGAACCTACAGCATTAAATCTGGATATAAGATAAGTTGGGGGTAGAGGTTGTATTTTTTAGATGATGGTATATTCATCTCTAGTGCAATAGGTGGATGATTCCCAGTTTGTAATTCTTGAGATGGTGGTCTGGAGAGACTGATTTGTTTGTGGGGAGGACCATAATGGTTGGTATGAATATTAACAACACAGAGTGTTATTTTAGGGATGATTATTCATTAATTTGGAGATGTGTGAGATGGTTTTCATAGAGTTCCATAGTTCACCCTTAGTTGTACATAAAGGCATGAAGAATATGTATCAACCCTTGAGAGGTTAATTTTGGGGGCCTAGGTTAAAGCATACAGTTGTAGAGTTTGTGTCTCAATGTTTGGTATACCATATGGTGAAGGCCAAGAACCATATACTTGGTGGTTTTATCCATCAATTAGATGCTCCTCAATGGAAGTGGTGGATTTATTAATGGACTATGTTACTGATTTTCCTATACCTCGGGGAGGCTATGACGCTATAGGGGTGGCTATGGATCATCTAATAAATTCAATCCACTTTATAGAAATTAAGGAGTCGAGCTTATTGGAGGGTTTGTCTAGGCAGTATCTGAAGGAGGTTGTGATGCTCTACAGAGTCCCAAGGATGATCAATTACAATCAATATCCTCATTTTACATCTAGGTTTTGGAGAGGTATCCATTATTTTTCAGTTCTCAGCTATTCCTAGGAACAAATTTTCATTCTTGGAAGGACGGTCATATAGATCAGATCATCTAGAATCATAAAGACATGTTGTTATCATGTGTCCTGGATTTTGGAGGTTCATGGATGAGGAACCGGACCTTGTTATAGATCTATTACAACAATAATTTTCACCCCAACATAGGTATGGAGCCTTTGGAATCATTATATGGGAGACCATTCTATTCTCCATTGTGTTGGAATATGGTTGGAGAGTGAGAAATTCTCAAGCCAGAAATAGTACAGAACACGATGAAGATGGTTCATGCAATTCATGAGATGATGAAGGCAGTGAAGAATCATCAGAAATCATATGCCGATCATAGTAGTGGATTTATGGAGTTCGATGTTTGATATCATGTGTTACTGAAGGTTACTCCCCACCGTGGGTAGTGATAGTTTGTTTGTGAGAGTAATATTTCTCCCCAGTTTTTTTCATTTTGTGGTTTTCTCTCATGTTTGAGACATGGAATATCAGATAGTGCTTCCCCCATAGATGATCCAGATATATGATGTTTTTCATGCATCACATCTCCTCTATTATATTCATGATTACTATCACATAATTGATGGGGGAGAGATTGATGTTGACAATGATTAAACCTTTATGGAGAAGCATATAGAGATCCAAGACCCCCAAGAGGAGTTACATGGGGGTTTTATCCCCTTGGTTTGTGTCCTGTGGTGGAAATGTCTCATGGAGGACAATATCTAGGAATGTGAGTCGTAGATACATGGTCAGTACCCTGAGCTATTTTATTTTTAGCTATTCTCTTGAAACATTATTTGTTTGGTGGTTGTACACCTTTTCTATTTATGATATGCCTTTATATTGTTGATTGTTGTGGCATGCTCTCTTTTGAGAGGTATATCCCATGGTAGAGTGTTTGGAATCTAGTTGGGGTTATTGTGTGGTTTATTTCATCTTCCTTTAGTGAGGTGGTGAGATATTATGGTGGAAAAATATTTTATAGGTATCTCACAGTGTTGTTGTTTGGATGAACCCAATCTATTTCCACTTTGGGATTTTTTATGATTCTAGAGGATGAGAATGTTTTGAGAGGTATTTTTTGTAAGGGACAATATCCACATGGATCAACCCTTTTCATGTTTCTGAAGACTGAGGCACTTGGAGGAGGATCTAAGGAATTCTGGAGGAGTTCAGGTTCTAAAAGATGTGAGCATGGAACTGGCATGGTGTTACAATGGGATTCATATCGTGTAATATTTTGGGGTTTAAAAAATAAATAAATGATAAAGGAGATGATTTTTTTAGTAAAAACCAAATTTTTAGGGTTACACGTTGTGAAAGGGGATTACATGTTGTGTAATCTCTTGATATTATATATTTTAAAACATTTCAGCTGCTCAGGTTGTCTATCCTTATGGCTTCATCATCCCTCTCTCTTGACTCCAGGTGACCCAACAACCCTCTCTTTATGTTTTAGAGATCCCTTTGATGGGAATTGATCTCTATAGTCCATATACAATCCATAGAGATCCATCTTAGATATGAGGTATGATATACCTCCATTATTGTGGTTTCCTTGATCCTCATTCCTCCCTTTTATCTTTTCCATGTGATGGAACTTGATATCCATCTTCCAAATGGAGTTTCCTTAATTTTTTATTGGTGTGGTTGTGCAGTAGTATCCTTAAGTGGATACAGTTGTTGCTGGAGAGGTGATCGGGATCCGTTTCCTTGATCTGTTCTTATGAGAAGAACACTAGTGACCTTTTGAGGTATGATATTCATGGATTCTATGTTTATTTATGTTCAATCATATAGATATTGTGATTTATCCCCTTGGATCACAATTTAATTGAGCTAAGTTAATACTTGAACCAGATTAATGAATTGGTATCCATCACATAGTGATGTTGTTTCTTTATACCATGATATTTTTTTCCTCTTTATTTTCGAGATAGTTTGATATTTAGTCCTTTCATGGTTTAACATGTTGTTCTTAATGGAAAATGGTAATGAACATAAAGATAGAATTAATTTATAATTAATTGGATAATTTTTTAAAGAGTCATGTTTAATTAATCATGTTGTTGTTATAATTTGATGTTAATAAAATTGATATAGATATGATTGTTTAATTGAATTGGTTAATGAAAATGAATCATTTTTATTGAAATTGAAAAAATAACTAAAGGAATGTTAAATTAAATTGTGATATCTTGTGATAGATTTCTATTTAGGTTTCCCATAATTGGAACAGGTGAATAATAAATCAGTTAATTCATGATGGAATAAGAACCTGTTGGGTGATAAAGATATATAATTCCTTTTTAGGCCTTGAGTTTCCCACTTGCTTGTAAAGGACAAGTGCCTTATACTTTGGAGCCATGATAGATCATTGTGCGTGAAATATGAATTCCTTGCTTTGGGGTGAGAGCCCATTTCTATGTTTTTCATGCTGCTTGTGATGTGTTATGGATACGAGACTTATTGTATTTGGGTTAGGGAGGCCCAAATATGATGTTATCCGGGATTAGATGATCCTAGAGGGATGTTGTGCTACGTGGGATAGGGAGGCTTGGTTGATGTAGTAGCATTTGGCATCTAGAGTGGAAAGATGCATCAGTTTATGCACGTGATGTCAGGGAGGACACTAGATATGATGGAATCGGTAGAATTAGGGATTACTCATTGATATGAAAATTTAATTCATGTTGAATATATTGTTTATTTACAGAATTAACTTTCTCCACTACATGTGGTAAATTGTTTTTTTACTCCCCATCCAATGGAGGTGAAGACATGTGGGGTATTCCATGTTCCTTCTGTGTTTATATTCTCCTAGTTGGATGACTCTATGATTATACTATAGGTAAAAAAGGATCTACATGTAGTTCATATACTCACCGTGTTGATCCCCTTGTTTTTGGTATCTTAGAATGTTTTTCTAGAATACCAAGAAGTATAGAAAGAAGTAATGATTGTTAAATAAATGAATAAATTTTTTTCCCATATGGTTAGAGCTTGCTGGGATGCAATAATGGGGTTATAATTATAAAAAACAATGGAATTAGTTTTGTTATTCCTGGAGGTCATGGTACTTTTTTGTGATACTGATGAAATTAAATGTGGAAATGAAAATGGATAATTAATGATTAATGAATAAATTAAAGAAAATTGAGACTAATAAAAAGGGATAATGTAACATAATGTAGATCATTAAATGGTTGTGTTCTTATAGGTTATCTAGTATTATCAGTGGAATCTAGGAGTTCGAGGGACGTTAGCAACAGTTGATTCTATGATTAGGTTATTCCCATAGTTTGGTTGTGAGTTATATTATATCTTGTAATTTTTGTGTTTCTATACACTACTCCACCCTATCGGTTAGGGAACCTAACACCCTGGGGATTTTGATCCCTGGGTGGTGTTTTCCCCAACATCCCAGTTGGAGGATGGATATATGACTATCCCATTTAGACCCTCTCTCTTATCTTGGTAGATACATGTGATGGTATGCACAAAGGTAATATTCCATATATGTGTGTAGAGGGATTTAATGGATTTTGGTTATTTCACACACACATATTCTGGATATAGTTTCCAAAGGGATACTACCGGTATAACGAGTATAGGGTGTGATAACTTGAGGATCCTTACTCGAGTATTGACAGTAATGGTTTGAGGCATAATACACTATGTATGATACATTTTATGTGGGTTGTGGTGTATCTAAAAACTACCAGATTACATTGGTTATGTGGATGTGGTGGTGTGATTTATAATGTTCATGTTGATGCATGAGGTGCATGTTGTTGTGTTTCACCCAAGTGTCTATGGTTTAGCCTTTTTTGAGAGAGATTCTTAGGAGATGAAATGTTGGGGAAAAGTTGAAAACTTGTAGGGAATTATTAGTGGGGTACCCTTGTTATTATTTATTATATTATATGCTCTTGTATGCAATACTTTGTGAGTGTATCCATTTTGAGGTCGGGAACTTAGTATATAAGTTTACGTGACTAGTTAGTTTCACTTGTTGTTCACTATGATTTAGAATTATTTTTTTACCTTTTCATGTGAGGCTTTGGGGAGGATACTACTGAGTATACTGTAATACTCACCCTACATATATATAAACTGTTTTTATGTCAATTGGATTAGTTTAGAGATCAAGAAGGTTACCACTAGCTTGTGGGTTGCAGGACCTATTTGGGCTTCGTTCTCACTGTCGTCTTTACTTTCTTTTGGTACTTGGATTTTTTTCTTTTCAGTTTTAGTAGTTATTGCATGAAATTAAATTTTTGTACTTGGGTTTATTTTATATTTTATTTTTAGTAGGGGTTGGTTTGTGTCCATCTTATCTCTCTCTTATCCATGGGTTTCTCTTAGAGGTTAATGCCTCACATCTATGTGTCGATTATACCCTCAGTGCTACTCACCAACCTGATGCCTACTCATGTCGGGACTCAGGGGGTTACTATCTCTATTCTCCCAATGATGGCCCAATAGGGGTACACATTGTGGGGAGGGTGTCATGATAAACTATATTGGTTTTCAATTTTTTTTTGAGATGGATGGAACTACTTGTAACAGTTTTATGGATCTTGTGATCCATTAAATGAGAATTTACATCCTTCATGAATAAAATTATTCATTTTTATATATTCATTTCTTGAACTGAGGTATAAATTATAAATTGATCAAAGAAAAACCAAATATGATTTTTTTATATGAATTATAAATTTTTCATATAAATTAGAAATTTATTATGTATGTATATTTCCAAATATTCATAGACAGTAAATCAATTCCTCGACATTAAGAAATGGATATTGAAAGAAAAATTTTATCCTATTACATTTATATCAATTGAATTAGATGGTCTCTTAAATCACATCAGACTTATGGTTTTATGTCATTTAACATTTCATTTATCATTAACTTATTAGTGATCAGTGACATTAACTACTCCCTGTGATTATTTATAGTTTTCTTCAAGGTACATACATTCCCTTTCCACCAAATTTATCACACATGGAAACATGTTTTTGTGTTATTCCATATAACCTTTTTTATTCCCTTTATCTCTTATTAATATGATATTTTATTAACCCTTATACAATGTAGGTTTTTGAATAATTGAATTTCAAATATCATCCATTAATTATTGAGATATTTTTTAAATTGCAAAGAAGCAATTTAATTAAGGTAGGGATAATATAACCCCTAATGATTTTAAAAGAATAACATTTTATTTGATAGGTTATATGAAACACAACACCAAGAATTGAAGGTAATATAAAATACCAAATATTTATAATATATTTAAAATTTTAAATAAATTAAATATATTCTATATCTTATACTTTATGAAAAAGTGGGTTTAGCTTGTGTTTCATGCAATAATGATTTTCTTCAAAAACTAATGCTACATGCATGATTTTTTTAAAAGGTTGGGGTTGAAGCCTCATTTTATTATTAAAGAAAATAAAAGACATCTTTTAACTGGGTAGAGGGAGACTCATTACATAGTCCAAATTCCTAGTGGGCATATAGCCCATTACATAGCCCGTAGGCCCAAATTCTTGGCCCAAGGCCTATTATGTGAATAGTACCGCTATATTACCCGCCTCCTACAGTGCCCGCACAATACCCACCACTGCTATAGTGCCTTGCCATCGCTACAGTGTCCTGCTGCCGCTATAGTACCCACCATTGCTATAGTATCTCCACTGCTACAATACTACTACAATACTTGAGCCCAATGGGTTTTGAACTCCCATTTTTATATATGATTACGGGGTGCTTACCAGAATATTCTATTAATATTATTACTTATTATGATAGTTGTTTTCTAGAAATTTGAATGGTGGGTATGAATATTAATATAAAACTTATGAAAAAGTATCATTTACACAAATTTATTACCTTTATTTTGATTATAAACAAAATATAAATCGTTTAAATGAAAAATAATTATTTCATAGAAAATAATATTTTTCCAAAATGTTGTCTATTCACGATTTGAATACATAATTTAAAATTTATTTTTATCACTTTTAAATTCATTATTTCCAGTATAAACTAAATTTTTGAAATAGGATTTTTAAAATTATCTTTTGGTGAATTTTTGGTATTTTTCTGAAAATGTTTGTTTTTTTATGAATATTAAAAAATGTTGATTCTTAATTTAATACTTAATTTTCATTTAAATAATTCATAATGAAAAAATATGTTCTCAATTTTATTGAATTTAAAATTATTTCAATTTTCTATCCATTAATTCAAATAAGTAATTTAAATCATTTTCATATTGAATTTGATTAAAAAATCATTGTAAATATTTTAACATTTTCTATTTAAAACCACATTTTCCCAACCCATCAATGGGATTAATTTGAAATCATTTTTTTTCTATAATATAAATTTAATTTTTATAAATGGATTAAATATTAGTAATAGTAATTATTTAATATTTATAATAATTTAAACTTAATTTTTGACTAATATAATTTGTGAATGCAGTAAAAAATTAATTACCGTAGTTAAGTTTAAAATGGGTTTAATGAGGGGGTTAAACTAAAATTATTAGGGTATGAATGACATATAAATAGGTTAAAACCCTATTTTATGGACTTATATTAAACACATGCCTAAATTCTTGAATTCACCATTTTGAATTCCTATAACATGATAGAAATGTTGGTATGATAGAATCTTTTAAAAAAATTACAACTTTGCCCCTAACCTCTTTTATTACACGACACCTTTTCTCATATCATATTTACACCTTAAAACAACATTGGTTCAAAAAATAATTTCCCAAATACCATCCAAAAATACCTCCCCTCATAAAATAGGCTCTATTTTTGGAATAAATTCAATCTAGGATTACTTTAGTGCAATCCTAAGGAGGATACCCAAAGAAGAGGTATAGTTCATCCAATTTTTTTTAATATTATTTCATTCTATATCTCATTAAATTATTAATAAACCATTATAATAAAATATCATCAGTATATTCTATATAATTATAAGTTATTATGATATTTTAAATACCTACAAAAATCACCACTTTCCTAAAATGGGTTATGATGTCATTATTCATGTATATTATGGACTACCGCCTCACGAACCAATGTCACACATTCGTCCATTACCACCTTTCATGGTTGATTATGATGATGGATAATATATATATATATATATTATTTATATAATAATTATACATATGGAGTAATTATATCATATATACCATTATTAATTTTCATTTTGTATGAGATACGACAACGCCTCTCCTGTGTGTATAATATACTACCACCTCGCTAAGAAATGTGATTTGTCTTTCAGCAATACTTTACATGGAATATAATAAGGAAAATTTTATTTATTATATGTGATATAAATGAAATGTTTTCATAATAATTAAATATTTATCATTTTGGAAAGATCATAAATATAATTTTATTTCATGCATTTTGCACTCAATGAAAGATGATAACATTGTCTATGTATGTGGGGACTACCACCTTCATGAAATGATGTGACTCACTTTTCATAACCACACAACATAGATTATATATATAAGTGTATTTAAATAAATAATTTCATATTTATGATATTATTATCATTCAGTAAAGTTAATATATTAATTACATCCTTTACATAATGATCATTGAAACATGGAAAAGTTACTAACTCATATGTATAACCTACCATCTCCATGAACATACCATAATTTATTCTTCCTATCCATCATTCATGACTGGTTTAAAATGAATAGGTGATATAGAAATATTATAATAATTTAATTATTACTATTATTTAGATGATTAATTTATGTAATATGCACAAGAACCATATCTTTAATTAAAAATACATTTGATAAAACAAAGCAATTGACACCTAAAACAATGAAAGTAATGATTGATTATAAATGAAAAATTGATAAGATGTTATAAAATGGTAATATATTTTATTATAATTATTAATATGGTACTTTTATAACTTAATAAAATTATTATAACCACTATAAATGATGTTAAATTATGTTAAAAATGAAGCATATAGTAACATATTTAATCTCAATTTCATTTCATCGGGGAATATTGTAATGTTTTACACCATGTTTCTTTTATATGAGGTATATAGTGACACTATCAGATGTAATTTGATGAATAAATAATTAATCATTTTATTTTAAATTTCAAATTGTATTATTTCATCTAATAGGAATTCTCATAAAAGTTTTCATGTGGTAAATAATTACATAACTCAATTTATCTTTATTGGGATATATTAATTCTTTGTTGTTATTAATATTCTACAATTATGTGTATATTTACATTTAAATATATATTTCATTTTTTAAAATTGATTTATTTCATCTTATAGTTAAAAAATATAAAAAATTAATTGATTATTTCACAAATGAACATTATGATCATTGTAAGGGTTATTTCAGAATCTCTTTATAATAGAGATTGTTTATACACGTATTTACATGGAAGATTTTTTTTATTTTTCTAATAAACCAATTTCAATTTTTCATACTATGGTTATTCATTATATTATCATGTTATAGTTTTATTTTTCAACTCTTTGACACATTAAATTATTCAAAAATGTTTTAAATAAGTTTTGACCAAACTTCCATCTTCTTTCGGAAATATATTTTCTTACAAAACAATTTTTTCTAAAAATGTTTTTAAAAATGTGTTATTTAAAAATTTAAAAATTATTAATTAAAGAGATATTAAACCATTATTAATTATTATTATTTTTAAATAAATCACATTTCTTTTCTCCAAACAATTCACATTTCTATCATTTTTAAAATGAAAAATATGTGTTCCTTTTACCTCTTACAAAATGTAGGGAATTTACCTCAATCATTTATTTTATGTTTTGTTTCCATGTTTACAATGTTATTTTTATTGAATTTTTTTCTCAATATTCTCTTAATTTTTATCCTTAATAAAATCTATGAAAATTATTTTGAACATGTTATATTTTTTTAAAAGTGACATTAAAAATAAAAAAAATATTTTCCATAATAATGTTTTAAATATATTTTTTTTCTATTTATATTCATCAATGAAAACATAAATTTATTTTTCATATAATACATTGGGCGATATGTTGTGTTAATACCTTTCTTATTCTTCCTATGGATGGTCTATGTTCATTTTTTCTAACGAATCTATTGACATTCACTTCCCTGATTCATTTTTTAGTCAATAACTTTGCCTTAAAATGTTTACATTCCTATGATAATTGGATGTCAAATTTTCCTTAAATATCCATATAATTTATCATGGATATATTTATTTATTAAACCATAAATTATTTATATATATGGTCTAATATATTGAAATTTATTTGATATCTATGAGAAATTTATAAATCCCAATAATTTAATGAACAAGGATACCATAGGATAAAGAAAATTTATTATTAATTAAATAAATTATTTTATATATGAGGAATAATTTGGATATTCAATACAATGGTTGGTGATCATTTATAGAAACCCCTCGATGCATCAGTAGTCGCATGGGACAAATCAGTTGGCTAGCCTTAGTTAAATGTAATTTCAACTAGTATGTTCTAAACCATATTGTGAATGTTATTGACCAAAAAGGGTTCATGTTCCTAGGAAATATGACATCTTATAATTAAGGATTTTCTACATTTTAGTTCTTATTATTAATAATATCTATGAGATATTCAGAATGATTTTTCTATGGATAAATTTTGTTATCAGATTATTGATTATATAGAATGTGTGGTAATTTATTTTCTATTACATATTAATTATTCTTTATCAATTAATATTGTAAATTTATTTAAATGTAATGCATGTTCAGTTATTTACCTTTCCATTTTGGTTATACTTAATGATTCATGATAGCTTTCACTATAACTAACCCTTACTGAGAATTTGATATCACCATTATTTTGTTTCCTTTTTCAAATAATCAATGAAGTGTACTATGACTGATATGAAGTGATTATATATGAGGAATAAATTTATTCTCAAAAGTAATTATGTTGTAATATTTATTTTTAATTGTTATAAATGACTCATTTATGTTACTAATTTACCAAGACTACTAAACTACTTAGCTCGTTAGGATGTGATTTCATGTATATTTATCTAATTAAATGATTTATGTCACCATCTATATTCTATTAGGGTTGGGTCTCTACATATATCTCTAAGAACCAAGGGAGTTTTAGGGTCGTAGAGGAGACACTACATCGATGAATAAGTAAGTTTCTATTAACTCTTCTCTTTTTTCACCTTATCTTTTTTTTTTCAGTAACCCTTTGAAAGAAAAACCTTATAATATTAATTAGTTACTTATTAAATATTATATTAAATATTTAACATATTTTATATATCATATATATGATATATATAAATTTTAAACTTCATTTTACCACTCTCCTGACAATGCCTTTTCAAAGGTCGGTTGACCACATACATAGACATTTCCATGAAAAAACTTATAACCATAACCATTAAGGGATATTATAAACTATATTTAATATATAAAATTTTAATTACATGTAATATAAGATTCAGGTTTTAAATCTACTCATGTATAAATAATTTCAAAAAAATTAAGAAAATCGAAACAAAATAGTAAGGTTTAAAAAAAATATGATATCAAAACAATTCATGTTTAGGAAAGGATGTTATAAAATATATTTCAATAATTATAATTTATAAATAGTTTAACAAATGATCATAATTAAATTATTTAAATTATATTATGATTATTATCTAGGTGGCAGAAATTTGATGAAATTAAATGGTAATTATTGTATGGAGATTCTCAAACACAACTCCTTTTCTTTGGGTTATCCCAATTTCACATCAATTTCAGTATGGTTATTACTATAATTATTCATAAATATCCTTTCACTATTATAAACATTTAATTTTGTGTTATACATGTTACAACCTTAATTTATAAGTAGGATACAAATATTTAAAAAGAAATACATTTCTTTCCAAAACAGATCTTTTAATCATATTGACTAGTTTCTTCTTCACCCAATATTGATGATACTTATACCAATTGTTTTTACATAATAATTTGGGAACCATTAGTTTATTTATGAAATAATTTCTTATTAAATCATTATGAATCCCATTTGATTATATAGGTCATTTTATGACTTCGATTTTTATGAATTCTATATGGCATTCATTATTATGTTAATATTATGTTGTAACAGGTGGGCATGAAATTATATTTACCTCAAATTCATTGGGTAATGTTATGTATCTCATGAGATATTTTGTATTATGAGTGATAATGATTAATTATTTTTTTCACAATGGTGATGTTATGATTATGGACATATGTTTTTCATGAACATCATGTATGATTTGTTGAAAACTATGTGAGGTATTTGACTACTATTACATGATGTGTTATTTTTATGCACTCCCATATTCCATTACTTTATCAAAAATTTCCCTGGGATTATGATAATGATACTATTCATATTGTATGATTATTATGATTATTCTAACCTATTTTTTACTAAATCATGTCCCTTATTCATCCTCTTACTGAACTTTTAGCTCTCCCATTCCATTGATGTATATCTGAAGGTGACTAAATGTACTGATAAGAATGTGATATTTTATAATAACAATGAGTAATGATTTAAATAAATGTTTATGATTCATTATGTAATAAAAATTTATGATACTAATTTTATCATGATACTAAAACTTCGAATCCTTGATGTTTAACTATTATCTTTTAATCATTTAAATGATGTAATAGCCATGTAAGGAAAAGTAGGTTCACTATATTTGGTTTTAGAGTAATTGATTATTTAATTTGTGAATTAAGAAACATTATTAATGACCCTTAGTATATTTATTCTTATATTTAATTATTCTTTCACTCAGAATGTGTGTTCTAGTTACAAATCACTATTTCAGAATAGTTTCTAATGGATTTGTTTATGGAACCGAAAACACCCAAAGATTCTTTATCCATGGGGACCATCATTCCAAAGGTAGGAGCTCATTTGGAATTTCGACCCATATTTATTAAGAACTCGCATTGGTAGAGAGGATGGGAGTTTGGGTTCGTCGCACCCTTTGGGGGGGGGGGGCGTTAATTATTAAATACTCCAAAAGTATCTTATAGATTTAAGATATATTCATAAATAATTATTAATTTACCAAGAATAATGTAGAAATCCATTGAAATTTGAAATTAATTATTATCATATGTGGAATTTATAATCATCTTTATTTATTTGAGGTTCTTCATTGATGGATATATCTATATGTATTCTAGGTACTATATCAATGGTATTTACTCATATACTACATAGAGATTCTATAGCCATTATTACGAGGATGCTGGTTTTTAAACCACTCAGTGGGGAACTATGGAGTTTATGGTCATCCAGGTAGATGAATGTCACTCAGAAATTTAACATCATCCATGGAGACAAGAGTTTTCTTTGGAGTTTATTATCATCCAGGTATGTAAAGTTTACTCAGGAGTTTATCGTCACCTAGGTAGATATAAGTTGTTTTGATATTGGGATCGAACCCATTTGTGGGCTTTCTATCTGTCCTTGTGAAAGGAATCATAACCCACTTAGTTTATTTATGCTTAATGGGACACATAATACCTTTTAAGTTAATGTGATAAGGACCAAAATATAGAGTTTAATGTCATGTGGTAAGGAAATATAAGCGGAAGGTGCCTAGTCAAATCTTGGTTTGGGACCTATGTTGAAACAACCCACAGAACATGGAACATATATGAGATTTCTAGTTTAATTTAACCCTACACTGAATGTGGTCCAGAGATAATAGGGTTAATTTTAAGTGTTGGGTTTTATCCTCATGGAGGCTTCCATGTATCCCATTTGGATGGGAATCAAAGCCCACATAGTTTGTTATGTATTGTAAGGGATTATGGACCTGTGAGAGAAATATGTTCGGGCCTACTCCTAAGGATGATTCCCTTATAATAGGGTCCATTAGAGATGTGTTAACTCATGGAGGTTTAGAAGAAGAATTAATTTGGGGATTAATTTTAAGAATGATGATCAAATTAAGGGAATTAGGGTTGGACTCTTGGGGAGGATGTCCAGTGAGCTTGGACCCTCGGTGAAGGCTTCATAAGTATCGCATTTGTGGTGGGAATCAGAGTTCTCATAGATTATTTATTTAGGTGGATTGTATCATTATAATTATCATTACAATTATCTAATTCCATGTGAATCATGATTTGTGTGAGAAATAAGAGGATGAGAATGATTCAACAAACCACACATGCCTTCTTCTCTACTGATGGAAGAGGACGAGCCTATGGTAGAAGAGGTTAGGGAAACCATTGAGGAGGCCATGGATACAAAAAATTACCTCTCTTCACATTTCATTAGAGGAAGTTCCAATTTAAGGAATGAGTGAGGGTAAAAAGGACATATAAAAGAGCAAGGCTGAAACCTCCTACATGAAAGGCTATGGGATTATATTAGGAGTATTTACCTAAAAGGGGGCCCGTAGTGGGGAGGGATACTTCTCCTTTTTCCAAAAGGAAAAGTAAGTGTGATCCTTTATCGCCCTTCTAGGGACTAGAGGGTCTTGGTCTTAGAGTTGAAAAGGGGAGGATGAAGTCCTATCCCATTAATCTGTGATCGGAAAATCCACAACATTTTCCCTACTGTAAAGGTTCACATGACTATAGATATAAAAATCTAAAAATATCCAAAGGATCCTGAACCTTTGGTAGGAAAAGTGTGCGAATCCTCTATCCATAGAAATACAAATCCAAATAGAAGATATACTGGTGTGCCTTTCCCTAATATTAGGTAAATAAGGAGTTCTTGGTTGAGTTTTCAACATGATCTCTTTTATACAAGAGAGTCAAAGAAGAGAAGGTATTTCAATGAGTTTCTTTGAGATTGGCCTAATGAATGGATCATGCAGGATGAAAGGTTGGGGGAACATCAAGGTAGGGAACTCAAGTAAGTGGCGTGTAGGTATGGAGAGTTCAAGTAGGCCTGGGTGAATTAATGTCACCTTAATTGACGAGAAACCTATATTACTAGACTTGGGTGAGACTTAGATCAATCCTTTAAGAGTCTTCATAGTTATTCCTGGAAGTGGGGGGTACAAGTTCCTGTTTAAGGAATGGATAGTGTACTAGTTTTCTTTAGTTATGGGGGGTTGTCCGATTGAATCACCCATGTTTTGTTAATTTTAACAATTAAAGAATAAAAGTTCCACTATCCCCATTTAGTTATGTTTCTTTAGATATTAAGAAACTACCATGGAGGTTTTGGAAACTTGAGAAAAGCACAAGGGTGACTAGAGAAGTAATTAGGATTCAGGGAAATTCATCCACACAAATGAAAACCTCAAGGGACTATGTATTAGAAAATATGGTACCTTAATGATGGTGACTTAGTGTGAAAGTGATGAGGTTGTGTGAAAGTGATCCGGTGCACAAGAATATTTGGGATACCTTCGGTGAACTCAAATTTGAGCCTTTTTAAATCTTTAAATTATCCCCATATTTTCTCCTCATTTTTCTAGGGATTTTTTCTTTGTCACTTTTTCATCCATGTGATGGAATGGAGTGTCAAAAAATAACCTCTTCAGGATTATATCCAAATGAAAACAGGGTCTAATAATGAGGTAAAATGGGATGAAAAAAGGAAATGGTTTATTCAAGTTCTTAGTTTTCAAGAAATATGGTGGAGTGAAATTAAGCATCATCATCTATATATAAGGGATTTAGATCAGTGAAAATAACAAATGATACAGAAAACTCAGCTCTCTATTTTCCAGTCTAACATTCTGATGTTTTTTTTCTAAATATTTTATTATTATCTTAAGTACATTAGGTATGATACTTTCATTCCCAACCTTGAACGACATACTTGTGCACCGCAGTTTCACTTGCACCCCTTAATGGATTTGTAAATTTTTCTTAATTTCCATTTTTTTTCAAAATAATCCTACTTTAAAATGAATTTTATATTTCTTTTTAGGTTAAAATGGATCCTAAGATAATCGCTACTGTAGATGAATTATCTTTTAAGAGGACTAAATAAAATATGGAGATCACATGGCATGATTACTACAATATATTTGAAACCACCCTTCATAGTCTGGAAGAGTGTCAAAAAAAAAATCATCATGATTTTCCAAAGAGAAAATATCTACCAATTTATGGTTATAGCCATCTACGAGAAGTATTCACACCAGAACCAAATAATTATATATCAATCACTTAGTTTTAAGACTATAAGAAAATTTTATCTTCTAAAATTTCTTACGCACACACATATATCAATGCTGGAACATTATCCAAATCCTAGGTTATGCATTATAGCCCATGTTCTCTAGATATAAAACTACATACAGTCTAACTAAATACACACTGTTATTCATCAATCTTCAGATATTCTCAGATATATTAGTTGAATGGATTGAATAAAATTTGGGACATTCCCATAGGATGGGGTGTTATGCCCACATGGATATGGGTGTACTAGGTGTGAAAAACATGTGTGGAGTTTAAAGATGATCTAAAGGGCTCTCAGATTTATGAATATGTGTAGGTAGAGAAACCTATGTAGATATTAATGATGAATTTATGCCAGAGATGGTGAGACTATGGAGTCCAGAGACACATACTTTCTATATGATGTATGGAGAAGTGGGAATCAGCTTGTGGGATGTTTATAAGATCATCAGTGCTCTAATCCTTGGAGATATGTATGATGTGTTTATTTCTCTAAAGGAAAAATGGAATGATGAAAAAAAGACACAATCATTAGCATGTGAGATACTGGAGATAACTCATAAGATCAATAATGTAATGTTCCCTGAAAGAGGAGATATTCATCCAAAGGAGTGGATGGAAATATTATTGATGAATAAGAAGGATAAAAGTCCCACCTACAAGTGTCCAACAAGCTATCCTATGGAAAAAAAGAGGTGTCATTGGCACCTTCTGTCCAACACTAGAGAAAGGAATGTTTGAGATGTGGGGGTATGAATTAAACTAAAAAATTACTACCAAGACGTGTTTTTTTGGTTTTTTGGCCATCTCGATCAGTATAGATTTGTTTTGTTTTCAATATTCCAAGGGCGGTGTAAGGTTTGGAACATTTTTTATAGTATCCAAGCTGGAAAAGATGAAAATGGTGGGGTTGGATAACCCTGTTATAGAAAAGATACATAGGAGCATGTTGAATATCCATGGGGGGAAGGATACTTCCAGAATATCAAGGAAATTTCATGTTTTCTGGGGATGGATCATGACTCACTTCAGAACCTATGTTGTGTAGAGTGGGATCCAGGTCCTAGGGAGTCTACTCTAACCATTTGTTCAGTCTTTCTCTAGTATTCTGTCCATGTCCTTGAAACATTTTTATAGTAAGATAGGGGTCAATATTTTCAAAGAATTACACTTCTTTCATTATGGGAATTTGCCTATGAGAAGATTGGTTGATAACAGGACATCAAATTTAGAGTTGATGGTGTAAATGATATCTTGTAGTGATATTGTATTGGACACCATGAATAATAGTGAAATAATATGCAAGACTTGGGGTCCTTATATATTTTCATTCTAATTCAAGTTCCTACAATATATTATTGTATCCCTTTTAGTGCACATTAGACTAGAACAACATCCAATGGTGGCTCGAAAGTTATGGTTTCTAATGTCCATGGGGAAGATAGTAGCATTGTTAATTTTCATATAGTAGATACATAGAGAAGACTAACTATCTGGTGTGATGAAGGTTGGATTTCATAATATCCTGTAGGTGTGCTAAAAAAATTCATTCCTCAGGTTAGAGTATAGAGAGGGAGTAGTAATGAATCATCTTGTATAGAAGGTTCTTCCTTACCATCATAGGTAGATTCCTCAGAGTTTGAGGGAGAGGATTATGAGTCTCCTAGATCATGAAAGATTCCTCATGCATGATACAATCCACCAACTGGAATCAAGTGAGTTAACACTGGAATCACCAAATAAAGTTTCTCCTAGGCGGTCTAGTCATCGTTACTAAGAAGAGAGTCAGGTTCCATTTTCTTAACCACCATCTCAGATGGAAAATATTGGAAATCCCATCATACCTAAGGCTAAAAGATCTTCTTCACATAAATATATAATGTCTTATGAATATGTACATCCAGATTCAGTTCAAGCATGACATAATTTTTTTGTGTGAAGCTAAAATTATGTGGATCTTTTACTTGAGGGGTTGCATATTCCAGGAATTGTAGATCATCGTACCTCATATGATATTCACTTTTAGAATAATACTAATGAAGTAACAATTAATATCCAACATCTATAGATGATTATATATGGAACTAAAAATTCAATCCCCACCATAAAATGAGTGAAGGAAATGATAGATCATTGTGCAACTGAAGGGATTAACCCCTCATACCTTGAAAAACAAACATGATTTTTTCAATCCTGATGATGTAATATCCCTTATTATCATATTATTTTATAATTTATAATTTTAATTTAGTCAAAAAATTATTAATCAATGGAAATAGCATCTTAAATTCCACCTTGATAAGGGAAAATTGACTGAATTTCTATCTCCACGGTATAGTACTGGTGGTACTGCGATTGGGGTTGCAGGGTCACACCTTGAATCGAGAGGAATATCTCTAGTCCAAGAGGCTATGGAAAATGAGATAGAAAGTGTCTCTTAGTATCAAATACCCATTCTTAGAGGTTATTATTCTAGTCCCCCCATGAAGGAAAAGAATAAGATACATTGAAGATAGAATGATGCAGTTAAATGCTTTATCAACAATGGTAAGTCTTAATGTTATTATTAATTTCAGATTCATCCAATAAAAGTGTTTAAACTTATTGGAATTTTAGAAACTTATTCTATTTCTTCTCTTAGGGATGTTTCGAATGAGACTATGGGAACTGGAAAGAGAACTTCTGATCGAGTATATATTCCTGCCAATGATGTGGTTTCTTTGACTGAAGAGGCATCAAGGCCAGGGAAAACATAATATGCTCTAGTCACTTCTCCAATCCATGATTCTAGGAGAGAGGATTCATCTAGTATGTAAAATTTTCTTCATGAGAATCTATGTGTGACAACAACTGGCTTGCATTTCTGTAATATTTTAGGTTCATCACATGCACTGGAAAATCCTATTACGACTGAAGATGACTTGGTGGCTGTCACTAAGGAGGCTACTTGGGGTCTAATGTCATCAAAGAATGGTCATGAAGCAACCACTACAAATGATCCCATGATTTAGACTAACACAGGGATTGATATGTCTTTAGAATATATGATAAATCTTGTAATTTCTATTGAATAAGTATTAGAATATGTTAATATACCTACTACTTAATAAGGATTTTATGTTCCTTATATAGAACCAATTGGACACGAGTTTTTTTGTTTTCCATACAATCAATATTCTTATTCCTAATTTTCTAACCATAATAGGTTGGAATCTCATGCTCTATTAATAGAAACAGCTACAGTGATGGTGCCAGGAAGGGATGTTGATATTACTTTCAATCCCATTATTGAGGAGAAGCCGACTCAGGTGAACCATGAAACATAAAATCTTCTTGAGGTTCATCTAGGGAATCTTGAGTAGGTTCAAGAAATTATCCCCCTCCAAGAGGTTCCATCCAAAACTATTGAGGCTGGGGATGTTTGGGAGGATCCTTCTTATATTGTTGAACTATTATTAGGTAAGGGTTACCAACCATTGTGATTATGACCAACATTTCTATTTTTTTGAATCTCAACTTAACTTTGATTTATCATGTATGATTATCAGCTTCTATGGCTATGTATAATGGAGAATCTTCTACATCAGCTAGACCAGCATCGGCAGGCTAGGAAGCCACTATTCAAGAGGTAGCAAAACATGGCATGTATTTAAGTATATTAATCCAAGATAACATTACTTCTTATGATAGTGATTTTAAATCAGATCAAGAGTAGTATAATGATCTTTTTATTTCATTTCATAAATATTGGAGAGATATGTGGAATCTAATCTCTGAAACAACCTTTGAGGAGCTGCCTTCTCTAGTCCCACAGCTCTCAGTGATTTTCATCATGTTAGGATTATGAGGTTTGAATTACCGTATAATTCATACTATAGTGAAAGAGACCATTATAAGGCTGGACTAAAAGAACAAAATTTGGATGTATCTAAAAAAATTCAAGATGCTCGATAACATTGGTGGTTTTCGATAATCATTATCTCAAGCTAAGTCTAGTAATACTGCAAAGATAGTAACATTCAATTATAAATCTAATAAGAAGATTGTTCAAGTTTCACTTCTTCAGAAATAGTTGGACATTGATACAAGAAAACATGAACAACTTCATTACTCAATATAAGATGTCAAAAAATAAGTGTAAAAATATTTTTCCAATTCTAAGGAAGTTCTTCATCGTGCTAAGGAGACTAAAGTCGATCAACTGATAGAACATTAATAGGAGGATGATGGGTCTAAAGAGGCCATTCATAAAATGAAAAGCTATATCATTGACCTCTTGTGATTTATAATAGAGAGACTCGAATTATTGGATATTCCAATGGGTAATTTTTGCTTGCTCATAAATGAAAATAACATTTCTTCTAATAATATATGTATTCATCCATCTTTTTTAAAACTTAAAATATTGAAATTTATTTCCATAAGATGACATTTTCATACTAAATATTCACAATTACATTGATAAGGAAAGAATGTGATCATATATTTACCTAAGAAAATGGGCTTAGTGAGTGTAGTTTGACTATTGTGTGGGTCATATGGACATCCCTAAAAAATTTGTGTATTTTTTGTTATTACCGTACTTTTTTACAAAGACCAATATAGAGGGGACTTTGCAGGTGATAACTTGGACTTTTCTTAGGATTCCCTTTTTAGGTTTTCAGCCAAATAAGTTTTTTCTTTTAACTTTTCATCGATTGATATTTCCTAAAATGTACAAAGTGTAGGTACAGTAAGAAGAGACATGACTTTTTTCTATAGATCCCTTTGCAGGTTTTTATCCTGGGACATACTATGACTCTTTTTATTGTTAGTTTAAAGTATTGTATGTTGGACTAATAATGCTAGTAGTTTTGGTCAAACAACTTTGACAATGAATTTTAAGATTAAAACCCAAACAAGGCATGATGGCTAGGAAGGCATTGCTATTCTTTAGATATATCCAAGGGAAATACTGAGTCATTATTTTTTATGTTCACCAACAAATCATGAAGTATAATAATAGAGGAGGTCTCTCATGAGAATGAAGTTACATCCAATTGAAAAACCCATTATGGGGTCTATTTTATGATAGGCCAACTAGGGAATGTACTACATAGTGATGTAGTGGTAACCATAGGCTGAGAAGATTGTTATGTGGATTAATTATGCAAGGAAATTAGGGAATGCATTGCATAGTCAGGTAAAAGAGTTCCTAGGAATCCTGAAATTCTAATACTGTTAAATATAGTGGTTTAAGATTTGGATGTATCAAGACCACATTGAGTGGATTTTCTAATGAAATTTGTCAAAAAATAAAGTGGTTATTTGTTCCAACATAGGTCATGAATGAGGAGTCACACCTGCAAAAATTTAATACATTAATGAGGGTATATTTTTCAAAAAATAGCTTTATGATATTTTACTATATAGTTTAAAGTCAGGCAAAAAGAACATTATGTTGTGCAGTTTCAAGTCATGTAGCAAGAAAATTATGGGGATGTACAGTTTAATGTTAAGCAGTAATGACATTATGGGGCTATGCAGTTTAAATTCATGCAATAAGAATATTATTGAGCTTTGATTTATGGTCTTTATCTTCAACCAAAGATTTAATGGGTTTCCAATTCATGTTTATTTGTCTAGAAAATGTGCTACCATATTTAGGTATAGAAAGGGAGAACTATAATATATGTTTTCGAGATTTCTTAATTTAAATAGTGATATGGAAAAAAGGGATAAATGGAATTAGATGAGGTATCTTCCAAGAACTAAGTTACCACTATTCAAAAACCATTTTATGGGGGATGTATTATGCAGGGCCAAATAGGGAATGTGTTTTATATCCAAATAGTGGCATCCTCTAGATGACATGCCTATTAGGTAGGCGAAATTATACAAGGCCAACTGGGAAATATACTGCATAGTCAGATAAAGGAGCACTTGAGAATTATTACATTTTATTTGTTAAAATATGATGATTATTTATAGAGATATGGAATTACTTAAGCACATATTTTGGTTTTATGGAGAAAATTACATGAATGCAGAATAGATATTTCCAATCATTATTTCCATAGAATTAGAGGAATAGTTTTTCTATGAAGGTCTAACCCAAACGTAGAAATTATGATGCCTGTAGTTTTAGGTCATACGACTAGGACCTTAATATTATAGAAACAATGGAGGATATGTGGTTGAATGCCACAATGAAATTCTAATTTGCTTTAAAAATATGAATAGGGAAAATGAAATGTAAGGACGTAGAGAATTTATGGTTAGGATAAAGGATATGAGACAAATATATAAAAGATGACCGCTTTAAATTGTGTGTTCCTACATACCAACATTAAATATTAAAGGTAAAAAAGAGGATTCTCCCAAGAATGAAGTTACCTCTATTTGAAAAACATGTTATGGGGGATGTATTATGAAGGTACCACAAGGGCATGTGCTGCATATCCAAATAATGGAATCCTTAGGTTGATTAGACCATTATGTTGTAGAAGTTTATGCAATGCCAATAGAGGCATGTGCTGCATATTAAGGAAAAGGGTCTCTCAAGTATCAAACATTTTGTCACTAGAAACCAAAGTATTATTATCATGATCTGGATGTACTCAATATTAGGAGTATGAAATGTGAAAGGGATAGTCTCTAATGCACAAGGGAAGTATTTGGGCTAATATCGACCATGAGTTTGGAGTCCCATACAGAGATCTGATATATATATATATATATATATATATATATATATATAAGGGACATTTCTGGTTTCTGTGACGAGTTCTCTAAGGAGTGTTCCCAAAATAAAAGATCATTTATATATTTTGATCATATGTATGAGAGGGGAAATTTTCATTTATCTTGTGGATGGGAGTAGGATCTAAGGCTTAGGTTTTAATTCATATCTAAAATGGTATGAGAATGAATCTATACAAAGTTCTATGAATATCGTACATTTTAGCGTCATGTGATGAGGACTATGAATTACTCATCATGAAGGGAAAGGGTAGATCTTTGTAGTTTTATATCATGTGTTAAGTACATTAGCCAAGTAGTTTAATGTATTATGGTAGGAAATAATTTTTTTTTAACATTAAATGTCAAATGAAAATGCATCTGAATAAGGGAATAAGGTATAATCATCCCTATGTATCTTCTCAGAGCATTTATAAAGCCACCTGTAGTTATAACATATATGATTTCACGTGTAAAATGAGTACTCTTATTGAAATTCCTCATGTAGATCTGACTCTTACATGGGAGATTATATCCTTTTTTCATGTGATGTGGTTGGGCCAAATATTGAAAATCTCGACATGACTATATATATCAAAGGGATGAGAATCAAGACACACAAAATTCTTGAATGAAGTTCCATGTAGTTCATCATCGTGCCGTGAGGACATATAGTGTTCCTTTTAAGGTCTTATAGCCAGTACCATTGATAAACCCAAAGAAATTGAGACACTTTATTTATATAGAGAATATTTTTACCCATTCCTTATACCACATAAGATGTGCTCGATGTGAGAAACAAGTATCATGAATGGTTTATTATAAAACAAAAATGGAACACAAGTGAAGGATAGGGGTATGATGATTAAATGGTGGATGGGACGAAGGTATAGGAATTAGATGCCAATACATATATAGCTGAAGAAATAATCAAGACACACTTTGTTCTTGAATTTTTTCCACATATCAATAAGGGTTTGATGTTGGGAAAATGGATTTTTATGATTTATATGATAATGGTTGGGACAAAAAAAGGAAGTCTAGGCATCACCATGTATCTCATTGTAATAATATTCAACTCACAAGTCTGGGAGGAGATCCCTACATATATTTGACTCATGCATGGAGAAAAAGAAAGGCAGGTTTCTCTTCCAAAATCATGGTTAGGCCCAGGGTTGGAGATCTAGGCATCGGTACATATCTCATTGGAATGAGAATCAAGCCACACGTAGTTATTTAAATGATTCCTATTTAGGTTTGATTCATATATAGAGGGAAAGAGGAATTTTATTTTATTTGTGGGTGGACATGAGATAGAAGATCAGGGTGTCACTGGGTATCTCATTCAAATGTAAATCAATCCACACATAGTTCTTGTGAATTATCCCCCACATTAATGAAATTTTGATGGGAGGAAGGGGTTTTTTATTTCATGTTTGGGCCTAATATTGGAGATCTGTATGTTTCTACTATATCATTTGAATGATAACCCTACCAGAAATAGTTATTTTCATGTAGTTTATTGACATGCAGCAAGGACGTGGGGTGACCAAACATGAAAGAAACAATACTGATGGACCAAGGGATAAGACTTATGCATCACTATGTATCTTTCTAGGGAAAGGATTCAAGACACACATAGTTCTTGATAGGTTCCCTGTGTATATCTGATTATTACATAAAAAGTAAATGGATTTAATGACTAATTGAAACTAGAAACAATATTGGAGATCTAGAAATCACTACATATTTTGATGTGGAAAGAATCAAGACACACATAGTTTTTAAGGTGATCCTTGTTTAGGTTTTCCTCATACGTGCAGGGGTGAAGGGAATTTTTCAACATTATGGCTAGACCAAGGATTGGAGATTCATGTGTCACTATGTATCTTGGTGAGGAAATAATCAAGCCACATGTAGTTCTTGATGGTGGTTTCCCACACTAACTTAATGTTGATGTGAGAAATAGGGGCATTAATACTTTCCATAATAATGGTTGGGCCCAAAATGCAATATGACCTGTGAATCAAGGAATTTTTTTGAGAAGGGTTCCTAGTCTATAATTAACTCGTATAAAAGGAAAGAGGACATTGTTTATTTTATGGTTATGTATGGGCCCAAGATATGATATTTGTTTGACACTACATATCTCATTAGAATGATAATCAAGCCACATGTAGTTCTTGAAAAGGGGTCCCTATGAAGATCTGATTAAAATGTTGGGAGAAATGGGGTTCATGTGCCACAATGAAGTGGAAATGATGTGAGTAATGATTACGCATGAAAGATACTAATCTTTATAAGAACTAAAAATAATGTCAATTTGTAGTATCTTGTGATATTTAATAACATCAAATTAAGGAGACGTTAACTATATAGTTTAATATCATGTGGTGAGGATAAATGGTGTTTTTTAGTTTCAGGTCCTGCGACTAGGACCTAATTCCATTTAGTTTAACATCTTGTGAAAATGATGAATATTCTATGTATTTTGAAATCATAAAACATAGACGTATACAATTCTATAAAGTTTAACATCATGAAACTAGGATTTTGGTTTTTACATAGTTTAACTTCATACAACCTGGATGTACTCTTTCTAATTGTACAAATTATTTCTTTTGAAACCATTTATTGATTGGAGTTTTAGTGAGTTCTCCATCCATTAAGATAAAGTAATAATATCCATTAGTGTATAAATTATGTATGGTGTAAGGTCCATCCCACTTTGGATCATTTTTGGAGGCTTCTTTCCTGGTATCATCGGATTCCTAAGGAAAACAACCAATTATTCTTGGAGGAATGAATGTAGGTGAAATTTTTAGTTGAAATATCATGGTATTTAGTTCTAATAGGATTACAAGTGTTCCAAGGAATGAAATAACTTTTCATCTAGCCTCTCCTACTCATCTAGACACTTCTGATACTGCTCATTTGTAGATAAATGATCACAAATAGCAACTCATAGTGAAGGCAATTGAAATACAATGGTGAAGAATACTTTTACTTAGTATACCAATGAGTAAAAAGTTGATCATGTTATAGTATGGGTATATTCCTATAACACCCTAAGGATTATAAGAGTTTATCAGACCATGAATTTTTATACTTATCCACCATTTTCTGCAGTATGTTGGACTAGGTTTTGTTTAAAGCCTCCATCATTCCATTTTATACTGCATGATAGATGGATAAATGGTTGGATTTGATATTGTATTCCTGATATAACTTTCTTACCTCATAAAAATAGAAATTGGTGCCATTTTTCATCAATATGGTATGGGGGACACCAAATCTAATGGTGATGTTAGCTATTACAAAGCAAATAGTTCTTTTAGCCCTGGAATCTTCAAGAGGTATTACCTCATCCCATTTAGGGATGAAATAGGTAGCAGTAAGTATGTACTTGAACTGATTAGACATAGTTAGAGGATAAATTCATAATACATCCATTCCCCATATATAAAATGGCTAGAAGTACTTAGTTTTATGTAGCAAATCTAGGGGTTGATGAATGAAGTTAGCATGAACTTTGATGGGATTACACTTCTTAGTGAAATTTGTGCAATCAGGTATAATTGAAAGCCAAAATTATCAAAGCCTTAATATTTGACCAGAAAGTCCATATCCAAACTGGTGGGAACCATAGGCTTCTACATGTAATTATTTCATGAAAACTACATTTTTATCCCCATTAACGCATCTGAGGATAATTCTGTCAAAGCCTCATCTAAAGAGGATCTTCTTGTGATTTGGGCCATCATAAAGCATGAAATTAACTACTATTGTCAGAATTTATCTTTTCCATCTCTATCTGATGGTATTAATTCATCTTGGAGATACTCCATTATGGGTTTCATTAATCCCGTGGTAAGAAAATATGGTTTTAGGAATGAGACTGATTTCATTTATTTACTCTATCCTCGTTCGAACAGAAGGGGAAACCATATGACGGGGAGAAATGCTGATGATTGTTTTATCCCAGTTTTTATTGTATAGGGCTATAACTACATTTTCCAATGCATAATTATTAGAATGTTTTGGTCATAGGAAATTATTGAATTTGGGTTTAGAGGGAAATTCTACCATTAACCGTTGGACATAATCAATCATGGGGATTTGTTATTCTTCTCTAATAGTATAATCCACATTGATCTATTTGATTACCAATTCAGAATCACCCTTTATATTTAAGTGATTTAATGGTATTTGGAGTGCCAATACTAGTCCTATAATGAGTGCTTGATATTTTTCCTCATTGTTTGTACCACCTTTTGATAATAAGATGAAATATGGAAACATTGAATTTTCTGGGGAGATACGTAAAATTCCTTAGCCAAAATTATTGAGTTTAGGATCTTGTATTCTCATCCCCATTGGACTTATAGAAGCACCATAAAAATACATCTCCCATGTTCTAGTTCCATTCTGAATAGATATGATTTCATCATCAGGTAGCTCAGTATTCAATAATGTTTCTTATACAGATGGGGGTTCTAAAAGGAATTCTGAAATGGAATTTATTTTCTATGCTTTCTGAGGCACAAAATATATATCCAACTAAAACAGAATAATTGACCCACATTCCAAGAATCCTGTCAACATAGGATGAGTGCGGATAAATTTGAGCGGGTTCTTATGAGAGGCCAAGTGGACCTCGTGATGCTATTGGTAGTGCCTCAGCTTCAAAACTAAAATGATTAATGGTATGAAGATCTTATAAATAAATTAATATTGAGTATCTATATCGAGCATGGTTATACTAAGATAATAAATGATATTTTCATTCCCAACATCATTCTTCAGTACAAGGAAAGTGCCCAGTGCTCGCTCCAAGGCTGTCACATAAAGGGTGAAAGGTTTTCCTTCAATAGATGGCATAAATAAATCTATACTTAATAGGTATTTCTTTAGGGTATAAAATTCCTCTTGAAAGTCATTGGGACATTGATTTGTAACCCCCTTATTCATCAATTTGGTGAATGGAAAACACATTCCTACCTGGTTTGTTATGAAGAGACAGATTTATAACAAGTGTCCTTCAAGTCCTCTCAAGTCATTCACATTTTGAGGAGGTGACATACCAAGGATAGAATTAGTATTTTTTGGATTGACTTTGATGATGCAATGGTATACAAAAAAATCGAGAAATTTTCCCCCGGTTACCCCCAAATTACATTTCAAGGGGTTCATCTTCCGATTATGTTGTTGTATCTTGATGAATATGGTCTTCAATTCAGTTAGGTGATCATAACTTTGATTGTATTTGACCACTTGATCATCAACAAAGCATTCAACAAAATTCCCCAAGAATGGTTTGATGATGTGGTTCATTTCACATTGATATGTTTCATTATAATTCTTCAAGACAAAGGGAATTACCTAAAAGAAAAATACGATTTGAGGGGCTCTAAAAGAAGAATATTCCTTATCTTCTAAGGCCATATGGACTTAGTTATTCCTAATGTAGCCATCTAGTATAGAGGTAGATTTTTTTTTAGCTGTTTCATCAATCAAGAGTCCTGTGTTTGGGACCAGGAATTCATCTTTGGTACAATACCAACCGAGATCTCTAAAATCAATAAAAACAATGATTTTACCATTATATTTTTTTAATCTAGACAATAGTGTATAACCAATTTGGATATTTCACCACTCATATGTAATCGACACTGATAAGCTTTTTAACTTTAGCCTTAATTTTGGTGGCGTGAGTCATGTGAGTTCTTCTTTAAACATGCTTATATCCCTTTTGCTCTTCTAGAAAACCCAAATGATGGGTGGCCACTTTAGGGTAAATGCCTAGAATTTTTTGGTAATTCCCAGAAAACACATATCGGTGTTGCTTAAAAAATAAATTATACACTTCCTGATATTCTTGAGACATGGATAAACTAATCATAGTGAGGTATATGTCTTTTTCAATTCCCAGATTTACTTCTCTGAGTTCATCCATAGTGGTTGATACGCCTTCCTCAAATTATGGAGGGGCTTCCATGAGGTCTTCATCTTCTTCCTCTTATTCATGTGTTTCTTCTTCTACCTCTTCTTTAATGGTATGTGGTGAAGAAATATTTTCATAGCTAAAAGAGGATTCGGTATTCAGACATCCCAAAGAGGAGGCACCTATCTCCAGCCCAACTGATGAGGAAGGGTTGTTTAGAATTTTTGAAGGGAAGAAGATGGGATGAGAATCTGCATCACTATCTTTTTCGATGAGTGCAAAAAATTCTTTTATCCTAACTAATAAAGAAGATTTTTGTATAAGATCAATGTACATAATGAAGAAGTCTTTTGTTATACTTTTATCACTTCTTGGTGAGTCAATGATTTCTCATATGCTATCAGATTAAATTAACACAATTGACATTATGAAATCCACTAAACAAGTGATTAGATTTTGGTTAACCCTTTCAATTTAATTAATGGGTAACATGTAATATTCATTGAGATTCATGAGTGGAGTAGCTGAGATCTTTTCTAGACCATTCAGAGAATTGATTCTAGTAAAATAATTTTCGATGAATATTTTTCCCCTTCTATGATAGAACTAAAAATCAATGTACTGGTATTTTCATGTTTTGAATGGGGACATATCACCATGCAATGTCCCAATTGTACCACTGACATAATATTTGAGACATTGATGGTACGATGAAGGAATAGCCACATTCTGATGTTTCCAAGGGCTCCCTAATAGAATGTTTAAAGATATGTACTTATGGAGAACCATGGACTCTGAATTAGATACGAGACCCCCAAAATGAGTTCTGAGTGCATGCTCACTAATAGGTTTTTGATCATTCTTACCATAACCCTATAACATTAAATTGGATGGTGACAAGTGGGATTTAGTTAGGGATAATCAACAAAGTTTAAAAATTGGAATGAGGTTTACTCCTGATCCATTATCAACGAAGTCTCATTGGATTTCATTTTCATTAATCATGCTAGATAGGTAGAAGGGTTTGATGTGTCTATGTATGAAAACATCCTTATTCTAGTTTGTGAAAGATATGACTACATGGCATTCTACTGGGTCGTTATTTATATTATAAACCTTTATGGTAGCAACCTCAGTTTTAAAACTATTGAGGACTTCACAAATCATTAATAATTGCTTCCTGAAGATCCTTTGATAAATTTAGAGAATCAAGAATTTATATATTAGCCGATACTTGGTCTAGTATCTTTAAAACAACATAAATTTGATTCATAGGTCTGCATTATCTAGTATAGAGATCCTCTTTTGTAGGTTCCTTGGAATCTGATGCTCCTGGTGTGGATGGACCATTTTTCAGGGCATAAGTTGGAAATAATTCTTTTCTTGGTGTATTACGCTGGCTAGGCCTTACCACTCACTAAGAAGGTGGTGGTATAGCCTTTAATCAATCTTCCAATATGACAATTTCAAGGAATACCCTATCATGTGTGGATAATTCACTTATTTCTGTTGATCCCTCTAGAGGGATCTCTGATGAGTTCTCTACATAGAAAATTCGACTAGGGGTGTAATTTATGATGTGGATTCTAGAATAACCACATCATCCCATGTATCCTTGAATTTTATGATCACTTCCTCTAGTTCCCCAATCAAGTGCAGGGAAATCAGGTTCATAAAGAGAATACTCATTTGCATAGGGATTCATTAAATGAATAATTTTAATGGAGCCGAAGATCAAATCCTCTTATAATGAATATTATTATTGGGGTTTGATTCTTGTTGTAACATTTGGTGGGGTGGTGCTTGTTCTTTTGAGATAGTTGACATGAAATCTGCTATGGTCAAGGAAAACTTTGGCCTTGAAACAAACTCATTTTCTTTTTCTTCCTCCATATTATTTTAGCCATGCTCCTTCATTGAGGATTAGCCTTCAAGGGACTAGGATTTTGATGAAGAAGTATTTGATGTAATAGAGGTAGCATGAGACATAGTGGGTTGTTTCAATTGTGTTTGTAGAATTAAATGAGTTTAGTTGATTGTTTTTCTAACCATCATATCATCGAATTCATGAGCACATCTATTTTTAACTTCCTCCAATTCTCCATCATCATCTGTATCGATAGCAGTAACACATGCTACCTGGCCTGGTAAATTTTACAGCTTCACTTTCCCAGGGTCCACCATATTTTGTAAGAATTCCTTAAACATAAAACACACCTATATGGGGTGAACCAACATTTTATTGAAGGGAAAATAGATTTGAAGGCCCTCATGTCTTTCATTGTTAGGTTTCTTTGGCCTTGGAAACTGAACTATGTTGTTTTCAAAACTTGATATGAAGTAGTCAGGGACTTAGTTATTTCCAAAAGAATAGACCTTATTTTTCAACTACTCAAACATTATCCAACTTTGATATTTTTGATTATCTTAACAATTAAGTCGATTCTGCTGATGCTTGTGATGTGGATCCATAAGGAAAGATACTATATTTTATGTAAGAGTAGGTACATGGGACTCCTTAAGTGTTATTTTAGCATCCTCTACTTTTTCTTCACTTATTCCCAAATTTTATGGGATTACTACAGATTTGGATATAATATTTGTTATGGTGTTTTACACCTATTGAGAAATCTTTGAGAGATGTTGAAACCCTCCTATATATTCCAAAAGTATTAATTTTGTCCGAAACACATCACGGATATATAAATCACAAATGGGAATAAAAACTTATTGGGGGAGTGGTATATTCAAGGAGTATATTAAACCTTTCTAACAAGTAATAAAATATAAAAATCTTTCATTCTCCCTTTTACTGATGTTTGTGAGATCAAAGACTATTTTATTCTACAACATTGAGATTATCTATAAATGGAAATTCTAATCGATATCTTCCCATCCAGTTATCGATCGAGACTGAAAACTTGTGTACCATACAAAGGCTGGCCCCTGCAATGATTGTACAAAGCATATGAATTTCACTACTTCCCATTTCTCAGTGGTCCATATAACATGATCACTATGAGAGATGAAATGCATCATGTGTTACTTTGGATCTCCAGATCTATTAATGATTAGAAATGCAGGATTCCAAAATTTTGGGGGAGGAGAGGTCAAATACACCCATTCAGGATAAACCTTCTTTTCTGGTTATATTAGTGGAAACCATCCTTCCATATCTTTTAATTAATCCTTTTGTGACTCAATGGTGTTAGTGATGTTGTGAGGAATATCTGGTTAATTTGGGACCTGAATGGGTGCGGTGGTTGGATCTTGAAAAGGTGAAACAAATTGCAAGACCATTGGTGATGGAACCTCTAGTATATTCTATGGGTAACCAATAGGGGAATTCCTATAAGTAAATTATCAACCATTCCTTTTTTTTACTTTAAATAGATGGAATTCATTATCTACATCAGTAGTTGAAAAAACCTAGATTTGCTGAGGTGCTTCTACTAGAATTTCAAGCTGAGGATCTGATTGTAGAGCATTTCTGGAAGGAGTGCTGCTTCAGAGTAACTCTTCATTAAGTATTCTGAACTCCTTCATCTCCTCCTCCTATTGAGAATATCATTCCTCAAGTGAAATGGATTTAACTTCTATGAGGCAAATGTGAGACATGGTCTCACCTTTACCTTTCCCATTTTTAGGTTCCATTCAAAGATGTGGATTTTGATTATTCGAGGGGATACCTAAATTTTGGGTAAGCCTATGATTTCTAGTATGCACACCTCCTTCATTTGAATTTGTGTGGACCCCATCATGAACAAGAGCCTAGTCCTCTAACTCCTCTAATCTAGACTCGTTTACTATAGGATCTTCCATGATGGAATTAATGACATTCACTGACGCATAATGTATTACTAAAATTCTATAGATATCTTTATGAGATCTTCTTCTTCTGTTCCCTCCAGGAGACCTTGTTATCCTTTTTCTTGGTTCTCCAGGAACTATTTGGAAGATAGTAATATCAACGGGAATCCTTAGATAATTTAGTTTTAGATTCATTTTTTGACTTCTTCCTTAATTGGTAGAAAACTAACTTCCACTGATGAGCGTATTGTAAATATGAAAAAAACCCCAGCCCTATGGGATGGGGATATTCATGTTCTTATTTCTAAAACATTTGGGATCTTTTTTAGGTCTCTGAGGATTGGGTTAAAAAAGTACCCTATCCTTATGGGGTGTGGTTTCTCGTGAAATGCTATGGATGATATTAGTGAATCCGATCTTCTAATTTTATTAATTTGTTCCCAAATGTTGGATGGGTGCATTATACAGAAATCACATAAATTGCAAGTTTCAGAATAAAATTGTTCTATTTTATATATTTTCTCAATATGATGGTTGACATTATCTAAGAGGGAGGCATTAATAATGTTCTCAGACTCTTGATGAAAAAGTATCTCAATATCTTTCTCTCTTTGGGCCTAACTTTGGTGAAAGCCGGCCGAGGCCTATTCTTGTTGAGCATCTCTTTAGTGATGAATATGATTCATTTTTTGTATCCAAACTATGGAAATAAGATTCCATTAAACCACTTTTGGTGGGTATTTTTGATAAGAGGGTGCACTGAAATTCAATTCTCTATGTACTCCCTGTCTTCTAATATAAACACCATATGTGGTATCTGTTATTAATTATCACAACCTTATCAATGCATCAAGGAATTCACATTTTAGGTCCACTTGTTTTTTTCTCAATATTTGGATGTCAGGAACCTAAGAGAGATGCCGAGTCAATTTGGAATTGAAACTCTTCTATTACCTTGAAACGACATTGATATTGATCATAAAATAATACTTTGTATTTAGATGATGAAGGGTATTCTATATATTGGGGTGGATATCATGAATACAATCTTCTGCTATCATCTATGTACTATTGTATAGGGAGGTGGTTAAAGGAAATAACATGACTGGTATTTCACCCTTAGCTAGTTTTTTCTTTATGTTCAACATACCCTCTTCATATTTTTTAGAGGTTTCTCTACTTGATCAACCAAAGTTTGTGTTTCCTTCCACTTTATTAGAATTAGAAATATTTTTAGAGAGTTCCTTTGTTGCATCAAAAGATAAATGGCCTATGGGTGGTTCAGAGAATGGAAATCTCCTTGGGTTGTCTTCTACTTGAGAAATAATTTTCACCCACCAGTGACAAGGAATCATACATGAATGGAATTTTATATTCAACCACTTCAAGATAAGAGGGCTTTATTGTCCGTAAATTTCCAATTGGAGAATTCTATTTTCAATGAGAATCACTAATTTGAAGAGAACATTCATAGTGAATGCTGTTATGTGGAGGAAAATCATGGTGGATTACAGTAGAAGGTAAACCCTCTTGAAGCTTGGTCTTCTATCCAAACATTGGGTTGCTATGGATCTCATGTAGAGACAATTTCTCAATATTTACCAAGTTTCTTGAAGAAAACCATCATGAGGAAGTTTTTGATGAGTAAAATCATAATTAATACTAATACTACCATAATTTGTTAATGGGAGGGTAGTATGTTGAGATGAAACAGATAAATGTCTAAGGGATTCAAGAACCGCCGCATTGAGCGGAGCCAAATAAAAAACTAACTCTTTATTTTAAAACTATGTTTGATAAGACATCTTTTTGGATGCCTTCATACAAGCAGTTGGGGCCGCTTACTGAGAAAAGTGGTTACCATGTGTAGGTGTATGTGCCTGCATTAGAGTGGCTATCAAAATAGAATGATTATTTCAAATTGGAATGAGTTTATGTTCCCGATTAGGCTGTCATTATGATATGGGGGAGTATTCACCATAACCCTCCTAGATGGTAATAGAGGTATTCATCTACTCCATGGTGAAATTATGATGATCCACCTTTCTTATAGCAATATAGTTGTGTTTTTGTCCCTCAGGTACTACTGTTTCCACAATCATGATATCCTAGAAAGTGTCTAGGATATGGTAAAGAATTCGAGTCTTCTTTTTCACCATTATTGGGATGTGATTGGTGAATTTAGTGGCTAAAATGGGAATATAGATACATTATGTATCTGGAGGAGGTTTATGTACCTGCTATTGTCTTCAATTTCCTATTAGTGGATACGAGAAATAGTTGTATGTTGGGGAAGATAGTTGAGTCTACCCTCTGTTTGTCGTCCAATCATTGAAACTAAATTCTATAGGTGCCTCCAAATGAGGCTATTAGAAAACTTAGTGAGCATAGACTGGTGTATGTTCCTTCTTGTGTATGGCCAACAAATTGGGTTGGTGGGATTTTTTGAACTATTTTATATGAGTCAGATCGTAGGATCGATGATCATAAAAAAGTTTATGTTCTAGATCATGTAACTCCACTATATTTGAATGGTGGGATTGGTTGGGAACCAATAGTTGAGTCTACTGGATGATGGAGTGAATGAGTATGGGTGTATGTACCCATTCACTATTTCCCACCAAATAGGATTGGTGGACTTCTCTGGAGGGAGAAAAGGTAGAACCATGCATTCTGTTAGCCGATGGTTGTCCCCAACGGCCCATCTTGCATGCCCGTATCTGAGGTACCTAGGCCTAACATCTGAAGGAAATACCCTCATCATGTTCAGGGTTTACTTCCATGTAGTATTGGTAGTGTAAATTGTTGGAATGATCCCTTGGGAAGGACCCATGTGTCTTTGGGACAAGCCCATAGGTGGCCTCTTGGTCGACCTCCCTAGAATATGGGAGGGATTGGTGATTGTGTTCCAGGGATAATCTCTTAAAATTATTGAATTTGGTGGTTGGCACCATTCACTTCTGGACCACTGTTCATAACTGAGTAGACGATTGGGGTTATTATTGATCTTGAGGGCCTTTCTAGTAGTCTCCAAGGTTATAATGGTATCGTGTTGATAGTACTCTCCAACCAGTACATTAGAGACCCAGTGTTGAAGACGCTGGTCCAGTGATTTCATCCTTCAAGAGAATGAGGATTCAGCATGAGAAATAGATGGGGATTTCATTGGTGAAAATCAAAATGAATCCATTTGGAATGAAGGGAGTTCTTGGAAGGATGTGCTTATATATATGAAAAATACAAACAGTGAAATCAGGTAAAAAAGAATCTTCTGGACAGAAACATGCGTGATTGATTACCTTGTCTGTCCACCTTTTATCAATTGATAGAGGCATAATAGATGGGTAGCACTATCATATTTTTTAAGGATTCACATCAGGTTCACAATTTCTTTCCTTGGAATGTCTGTTCTGGTTAGGAATCACTATTTTTGAACAGTTTCCATAAATTTGTTTATATAACTTAAAATAGCCAATGGTTCTATATCCATAGGGACATTCTTTCCAAAGGTAGGCACTCATTGGTTGTTATGACCAATAATGATTAAGAACTCACATTGGTTGATGGGATGGAAGGTCGGGCTCATAACACCCTTTTGGGTTGAATTATTGCTTACTTAGGGACACTATTATAGATTTAAGATATGTTCATGAATCCATACTAATTTTCCAAGTGTAATGTAGTTTTCCCTTGAAATTTACAATTAATTATTAGCATATATGGAATTTAGAATCATCAATATGTATTGGATGTTCTTAATTTATGGAGATATCTATATGTATTCAAGGTTATCTATCAATGGTATCTAACTATATACTACATAGAGATTCTTTGTTCATTATTATGATGATGCTAGTTTTTAATCCACTTAGTGAGGGACTCTAGAGTTTATGGTCATCTTGGTAGATGAATGTCACTCTCAAATTTATCATCATCTAGGGAGAAAGGATTTTCTCTATAGTTTATTGTCATCTAAGTATAAAAATGTTACTCTAGAGTTTATCAACATCCAGGGAGATAGAAGCTGTTTTGATGTTGGGATCGATCCCATAGGCGGGCTTCCTACATATCATTGTGAAAGGAATTAGAACCCATGTAGTTAGGTTCTGATTAATAGGACACATCATACCTTTTAAGGTCATATGATAAGGACCCAACCATATTGTTTATTGTCAAGTTTTAAGGATATTTAGGTGGAAGGTGGCTAGTCAAAGCTTGGTGTGGGACCTATGTCAAAACAGACCAAGGAACTTGGAAGGGATGTAAGATTCCAAGTTGAATTAGAACCTACATGGAATGTGTCCTAGGGAGAACAAGGTTAATTTTAATTATTGGGTTTGAACCTCATGGATGATTCTTACATGTCTTATTTGTATGGGAATCAAAGCCCATGGTGCTTGTTAAGTCCCACAGGGGAGTATGGCCCTTTGAGAGAAATAAGTTTGGGATTACTCTAGAGGAGGATTCCCTTATAACAGGATCTAGGAGAGATTTCATAACTCATGGAGGTTTAGGAGAGGGAATAATTTGGGTCTTACTCTTAAGGATAATGCCTAGATCAAGTGAATTAGTGTTAGACTCTTGAGGATGATGTCTACTAAACTCAGGCCCTAGGTGAAGGCTTCCTACATATCCCAATTATGGTGAGAATCCGAGTTCTCCTAGTTCTTTTCATTAAGTGAATTTTATGGGTGTTTTAATCATTAAAACCTTATAATACAATGAGAGTCATTCTTAGTGCGATAAATAAGAGGATGTGAATGATTTAACAAACCACACATGCCTTATCCTCCACTGATGGAATAGGAAGGGCCTATGACAGAAGTGGTCAGTGCAACCGTGGAAGAGGCCTTGGCTGTAACACTTCCTTCTTTTCACATTAAATGAATGTGGGTCAAATGTAAGAAACAATTGATGGTTAAAATAAGGTAGAGTGGATCAAGACTTCAACCTCCAACATTAATGGACGGGGGCTTACCTCACGAGGAGTTCCCTCAAATTAGTCCCATATTAGGGAGGGAGAATTTTAATTTCTCCAAAAGGAAAAGGATGTGTGATCCTTACCCTCCATAATATGAATATAAGTATCCATATATTAGAGAGGAGAATGGAAGGATGAAGTCATATCCCCAGAATTCAAGACCGGGAACCCCTCAACGTAGTCCGTAGGGTAAGGTTCAACGTGGCGATAGATATAAAAATCTACAGACGTCCCAAGGATTCTGACCCTTTGGTAGGAAAAGTTTGGAAAAACTCTGACCATAGAAATACAAATCCAAATAGAGGAAATGTTTTAATTACTTTACCTATGATTTTTTAAATCAGGATGTCTTGGTGGAGGATTCAACGTGTTCTATTTTAGACAAGAGAACCAGAGAAAAAAAGGCCATTCCATGAGTGTTTTTTCAGATAAGCCTAATGGATGGATCGTGAAGCCAGAATGTTAGGGTGAACATCAAGGAAGGGCTCTCAAGTATGTTTTGTGAAGGTATGGGGCACTCAAGTTGTCTTGGGTGAAATGATGTCACCCTAATTGACAAAAACCTGGATTAATAGACTTGGGTGATACTTTGCTCAATCCTTCAAGAGTCTTTATATGTATTCTCAGAAGTGGGGGTCATATGTTCTTATTTGTGGATTCAAGGGCATTCTAGTCTTCTTCAGTCATAGGGTTGGGCTATTTAATAGTGTAATTATTTTTAGTTTTAACACTTTAAGAACCTAAGTCTCAATATCCCCCTTTAATTTCCTCACTTTAGTTGTTAAGGAACTACCATAGAGGTTTCGAAGGACTGGGACAAAGCTCTAGGGAGACCAGAGAAAGAATTAAGCCTAAGGTAATTTATTAAATACAAATAAAGACCCCAATGGTCTATTTATAAGAATATATGGTACTATTAGTGATGTTGACATGGCACACAAGTGATGAGATGGTGCACAAGTGAGGTGGTGTGCAATTGCTTGTGTGCCATTGATGATTCAGGATACCTAGGTGAACTCAAATTTGATCCTTTTAAAATTTTGAAATTCTTTAGATATTTTCTCCTCATTTTTAAAAGAATTTTCATTTGTTACTTTTTCATCCATGTGATGGAACAGAGTGTCAAAAATCATCAAAAATGATTTTTTTGAAAAAGGAAATACATAGAGATCACATAAGATATTCCTTTATAGATAATTACAAAAAACAATAAATTATTTATTCATGATTTGTTGAATTATGTTTTTATAAAAACATTTCTAATTTAGAAAATAGTGGGCACCATGAAAAACTAAGATAATGATCAGTGTGAGGGAAAATACAATGATTGTATTAATGGAATTCTTAATTCAATGGCAGACGAAGTTTATAACTGTGTACCAATGCTTACATAATTATCTCTAGCTATGAAAAATAACCTAAAACATGTGGAATTTCCTATACACAAGGAAAAACTAGCCATTGAATCTTTTATGTGGACACAACCACCAATGTATAATGGATATTATGATCCAAATTTTTAGGAATAGTTGGTTAACTCAATGAAGATGATATTTTATGATCTTCAATATTATAATTATGAGAATGTGACTCATGTTGTCTATCATTTAGATGGAGAGACCGATCAATGATGGGTGATGATAAGGAACACCAAGTAAGATGATGAAATTGAAGATATAGAATCAAAATACCTTAATAAAATATATCTTAACAAGTATTTTCCTATAAATCATTGAAAAAATATAGAGAGAGAATTCATAGATCTGAAGAAAATAGAATGTTAATTTGTTATGAATTACGAGGAGAGATTCACAAGGTTTTGAACATATGCCTTGAGTTTTGTTATAAACAATAATATAAAAATATATAGAATCATCAGTAGTTTAAAACCAAACCTTCAAAAGGCTCGAGATATTCAAGTCATTATGTGTTATGAAGAAGTTTTTTGATGTTATCTCGAAGTAGATATGGATTTTGGATAATGGTTCCTTTATTATTAATATTGTAATACAATAATGAATATTCATGGAGGTATGTAAAATGAAAAAGGAGTAAATAGTTTTCAACCCCCACATGTAAAAATTGTGGGAAGAAATATCATTTTAATTGGATCATAGGAACATGGAAATGCTTCAGGTGTGGAAGAAAGGACACCAAGACTATGAGTATCAAAGAGAAAAGAAGAAACTGGATAACATTATGGATAAAAGGATTCCACCTCCCAATGAACCACCCATGGTTCAATGTTTTAAATATAAGTAGAAAGGGTACGATGCAACCCATCACAAAAAACCATGGTTATTTGAGGGTAATCGGTGTAAGGAGCCACAAAAACCAAAGTATAATTGAAAAGCTTATTCCTTTACTAAAGTTGAAGTGGACTATGAAAATAAATTCCTACAAGGTACACTTCAAAAAATGACCCCTAATTAACATAAATGGATTTTATATTAATTTAGATGAATATTTAGAAAATTATAAATGAACATGCCTAAGGATGGTAATAGTTTATTTTATTTGGAAACATGGAACAAATACCTTATATGGTGAATGATATTGAAAATATTCTTTAATGATATTCCCCTCTTGTACTCTTAATTAAAACCATTCATCATAACCTAGGAAAAGGAAAGATAAGAAAGGGTTTGTAATGGCTCAGACCTCTCCAGTCCATTCCTTTGTGAAAATGTGTTGCTGGAGGTGTTTCAGGAGGTCAAGGTGACTTGGGGGTGCATTTGGGTGAACTTTTAAGGAAATCTAAAGGGCAATAGCTTTCATACGGTTAGCGCATAGTTTGCCTAAACCGTGCAGCCAAACCGTGCAAGGTTGGTGTTGGAAGCAGTGGCTAATTAATGGTTAGCGCATGGTTTGTCTAACCATGCGGACTAACCGTGCGAGGAGTTTTTGGTGAGGCAGAAGCTAACGCACGGTTAGCGCACAGTTTCTTAAACCGTGCGGACTAACCGTGTGGGCACTTAAAGTTGGATCCTAAAATTGTGGATCTGAACTCTTTTGCCTCTAAATGGTTCATTTAAGACTCTAAGCATCCATAACTCGGGATTACCATTCCTTGGAGGTAGAAGAAGCTCTCCCAAGCATTTTGGAGGTGATCCGGAGGCTTTTCATAGAGAATCGAAGCCGGTTTCTTGAGGTATGTGGTCGTTCTTTCTTGATTTCTTAGATCTACTTAGATCTACTCCTCCTCTTCTCTCGGTTTCTTAGATCTATGCCTGTTATGGGTAGATCTAAGCATGTGGATGTCTAATATGATGATATTTGGTCTTGGTTGTGTTAGGAGAGGAGATCTAAGGAGGATTCATGGAGAATCGACCTGGTTTCTTGGGCGTTCTTCGACCGTTGTGGTTTTCCTAAAAAACCTTTGAGGTAGGGGATTCATGGCTTCTCTAATTGTTTATGTGCAATCGTAGAGTTAGCATGATTTAGACCTTTGGATCACAATGAAATTGACCTAATTAAATACTTGAACCAGATTAAAAGAATTGGTTTGATCGCATGTTGTTACTTTGTACCGTGTTAACGGTTCGCCTCTTGTTTTTCTAGATAGTGTGATATCTATGCCTTTCTTGTTAGCATATTGTTCTCGATGAAATTGATAAAGAACGTAAAGCCGGAATTAAATGATAATTAATTGTCTATAGATAAAGAGGCATGTAAACGAATCCGGTTGTTATTGTTGTAGATGTTGATCCAAATTGATGTTAACCAAATTGATGCCGATGCATGTGATCAATTCAGTTGGTTGGTAAACCTAAAAACTGTTGGTGCTTGTTGTTTGAAGGCTAGATGCCTTATTAAAGGGCCAAGAGCCCAAATTGATGTGATTTTTATTTTTTCCTGCTGCTTGTCCTGTGATGTGATCCTGGATGGATGTTGTGATATGTGGGGGGCATGGAGGCCTTGTGGTTGTGGCAGCGGATGACGCCTAGAGTGGTGATATGCATTGGTTTATACATGTGGGTGTTAGGTAGGACACCAGGGATTATATAGTGGAAAGATGCATCAGTTTATGCATGTGGGTGTCAGGGAGGACACTAGGGATAATGGAATGGTATGAATGTGATTGTTGGATTTTCGGTGCTTTGTTTGGTTGTTTAACTGTTTTACTTTCCCACACTGCTCAAGGCAGCTGGTCTTGCTTACTCATCTTCCGAAAGAGGTGAAGACACGTGGGGTATTCCATGTGCTTTCCGTGTTTAGCCTCTCAAGGGATAATGGGTCTATTCTCTTTCTATAGGTGGAAAAACACGATAGGTAGCACATCTACTCACCGTGTTGAGCCCCCTTGTGTTTAGTAGCATATGATTCTTTTCTAGAATGCCTGGGAATATGTGAATGTAATTTTGTAATGAATGTTTGAATAAATGATGTTAACTCATGGGGTTGGAGTTGTTGAAACTTAATTATGAGGTTGAGAACTTTTGAAGGGACAGTTGTTTTTGGATGTGATGTTAATGGAATTAAATGTGAAATTGTTCATGGTTAATTAATGTTTGAAGAATTAATTAACATACAGTGGAATTGATAAAATGGGGATGAATTAATCTAATAAATCCCTTAAATGGTTGTGTGCTTATAGGATACCTAGTATTAGAAGTGTCTTCCCGGAGTCCGAGAGACGTTAGATGCAGTTGTATCTAAGACTAGGTTATGCCCATAGTGTGGTTGTGAGTTATAGTATATTCTGTACTTTTTATGTTTTTATATGCTACTCCACCCTGTCAGTAAGGGAAACTAGCACCCTGAGGATTCTGAGCCCTGGGGGGGGGGGTGTTTTCACCAACATTCTGGTGGGAGGATGAATGGCTCACTACCCCCTTTGACCCCGCTCTCTTCTCTTGGTAGATACTAGTGCCACTAGGCACAACGGTAAGTTTTTCCCATATATGTGTGTAGAGGGCTGTAATGGCTTGTGGTTGTTCACACACATATATTTTGGATATAGTATCCTACGGACTACTATAGGGGTAATGTGTATAGGCTATAATGTCTTGAGGATCCTTACTCTGTGTATGGGCTGTAATGGATTGAGGTATAATACCCGATGTATGATACACGTTATGCGAGCTATGGTGTATCCTGGAAACTACCTAGTTACTTTTGGTTGTGAGGATGGTGTGGTGCTTCACCCAGGTGTCTGTGATCAAGCCTTGGTGGTGCATGTGGTGCAAATTGTGGAGCTTAGCCCAAGTGTATACGGGCAAGCCTTTGGAGAGAGATGCACATGATGTATGTCATTAGGGAAAAGCGGAAAACCAGTGGGGAAGTAGTAGTAGGGTACCATTGTTATTTTATTATATGATATATTGTTGTATGCGTTACTTGGTGAGAGTAGCCATGGTGAGGTTGGGAACATAGTATACCTGTTTAGGTGATGAGTTAGTTTCACTTGTTGTTCACTGTTCTTTAGCATGATTTATATACTTTTGAATGAGAGTCTTCGGGGAGGATCCTACTGAGTATACTATTATACTCACCCTACGTATATATAAACTATTTTTCAGGTCACTTGGAGTAGGTTGGAGATCAGGCTGGTTACTACTAGCTTGGGGTTACAGGAGCTGCTCGGGATTGTGGTCGCTTCTATTTTTACTTTCTTTTGGGTACTTGCAGTTTTTCCTTTCAATTGTAGTACTTTTGCATGGAATTCCATTTGTGTACTTGAGTTTCTTTTATATTTCCAGTTTTGAGTTGGAGTTGATCGATGTCTATCTTATATCTCTCTTCCGCATATGCCCTCTTAGAGGGTAATGCCTCCCATTTGTGTGTTTATCATACCCTCTGTGCTAGTCGCCAACCCAGGGCCTACTGGAGGCGGGACTCAAGGGTCATTATCTCCCTTTCCACATTTCTGACCCAGGAGGGGTACACTTTGTGGGGAGGGTGTCGTGACAGAGAGGTATCAGAGGTCTGGTTGAGGGATATGATGATGTTTGGAGTTAGGCACAAGTGAGGTTGCATGGGTTGATAGGGAAATGGTGTTATTCATGTTTATCAAGTGAGGTAAACACTGGAAACCGGCTGAGACATAGGTGTTTAGGGACCCCGATGATCTGATGTACAGACCTTTAATTTTACAATATCTACTAAACAAGGTGATATTGGTTGCAGGGTAGAGACATAGGAAAGGATCATGTATAATTCTTCTTTGTTCTTGTGTTTGAATGGGTAGACCTTGGGATATGTTAACCTAAAATGAATAAAAGAAAACAATTAATTAATTAATGTTGAGTCTTCCATATTCCAAGCTTAGGAGCTCTAAGTGTTTTCTATTTTACAAGTATGGATCTTGGTCGACGTCCTCGTCAGGTTTTCATAGAAAATTTCCAGCAGGATATTCCAGCAGATCGCCACAGGGTAGAGGTTGACGATGATGCCACTTGGAGGAAGACACTCTGAGAGTTTCAGTGCCAGAGTCTGCAGAAGTACGAGGGCTCTGTTTCAGATGCAGTCACGGAAGACTAGTTGGAGGAGGTCGAGATAGGCTTCAGTTCGATTCATGCTCAGAAGGAGAACTGGGTGTCCTTGGTTGTGACGATGCTACATGGAGCAGCGAGGCAGTGGTGGTTCTTGTTCCTCGAGGATCATGAGGTGTCAGCGATATCATGGGAGGAGTTCCGCGACAAGTTTAGAGTCAAGTTTCTTTCATCGACTGAAAAGGCGTCCAGTCACCAGGAGCGTATTACCCTTCGATAGGGGAGCTCCAGTGTTCGAGAGTTTGGAATCCATTTCAAGAACCTTTTACGATATGCTTCGGACCTGTTACTAGATGAAGAGGTCAGGGCGAGGCATTTCGAGGAGGATTTGCATCCAGAGATCCAGCGCCAGGCCACCCCATTTATGCTGAAGAAATATCTTGAGGTGCTGGCGAGGGAAAAGGTTGTTGAGATAACTTTGGCCAGGACCAGATCATCACGAGAGGGGAATCAGCAGGATTCCTCGCGAAGAAGAGTTATGTTCTGGGGTTCCCGGTTTTCAGGGCAGAAGAGTTTCCATTCAGCTGGAGTTGGTCCCAGCCCTTCACATCCCGTTTCTCCAGAGGCAGAAACTCTCAGCCCTATGCCAAGAGATTAGGTGCTTGTTTTTCTTATGGTGGTCGTGGTCATGATCAGCGGGAGTGCCCGACCTTTCAGAGAGGTCATTGTACACCAGGCACTACACTCCAGGTTCCTCCATTGAGGCAGTTCTAGTTGAGGTAGCAGCAACAGCAGGTTGCACCAGTTTTGGATCACCAGAGGGTAGATGGGGCAGGCAGAGGACAACTCCATGATGCTCCCCTTCCTCAGAGAGCAGAGCATGGCCATGGTGGTGGTCGTCATTAGGGTCAGAGAGGCCGTGGAGGAGGTCTTGGTCAGCTTCATGCTCTAGCATTGCCAGCTCTATATGAGCCAGATGTCGTTTGAGGTACCCTTTTCTTGTTTTCTACCTTGGTGTATGCCTTGTTTGATTCAAGAGTGACACACTCTTTCATATCACCTACCCTTGTCCATGCTTTAGGACATGAGGTAGAGATGCTTCCACTGCCCTTGGCGTTGACTACGCCAGTTGGAGGTCGAGTTGACTTGTTTGAAGTATGTAGAGACTGTGAGCTAGTGTTGGGGCAACAATACTCTTGGGGAGATTTCCTATGTTTACAAATACAACCATATGATGTCATCCTTGGCATGGATTGGTTGTATTTGGTGCAGGATATCGTGGATTTCTTCAGGAAGAAGGCTATTTTCCTTAGTGCGGATGGAGAGAAAGTGGTGTTTTTTGGTGAGCGAGATCCTTGAATGGGTCATAGACGCATTCCATTCTTAGCATCCATGACGACTGAGATGATGGTGAGTTCTTCATAGGTTCAGTAGTTGGCGTTTCCTAGGGTCGTAGAGGAGTACCCTAATGTATTCCTAGAGGAGGTTTTAGCATTACCCCCTCAACGAGAGATCAAGTTTAGGATCGAGCTACAGCTAGGAGCGTCTCCTATCTCTATGTATCCATATAGGATGGCCCCTTCTGAGTTGTGAGAGCTACGTATACAGCTTGATGGTCTGTTGTAGTGCAGTTTTGTTCGGCCAAGTGGGTCACCATGGAGTGCACCAGTTTTGTTCGTAAAGAAGGCCGACGACAGTTTGTGGTTGTGTGTCGATTATCGTCGCTTAAACAAAGTGACAATAAAGAATTGCTATCCTCTTCTCTGGATTGATGGTTTATTCGATCAACTGAAAGGTGAAAGTTGGTTCTCAATGATCTACTTGCGGTCATGATATCATCAAATGCATGTGAAGGATGAGGATATCCCGAAAAATGCTTTCCGTTTTCGTCATGGGCATTATGAGTTCGTTGTAATGCTATTTGGCGTGACAAATGCTCTAGAGGTATTCATGGGATTGATGAATGATGTGTTCCGTGAGTACCTGGAAAATTTCGTGGTAGTTTTCATCAACGACATCCTTGGGCACTCCACATCTGAAGAGGAGCATGCAGAGTATCTACGATCCGTTTTGGGAGTTCTTCGTCGACATCAGTTGTTCGGATAGTTTTCGAAGTGTGAGCTTTGGGCTCAAGAAGTATGTTTCTTGGGGCACATTGTGTCCCAACAGGGAGTGGCTATGGATCCATCGAAGATAGAAGCAGTTGTGTCTTGGGTATCCCCCAAGACAGTTTCAGAGGTGCAGAGTTTCCTTGGTCTCGCAGGCTACTACAAGTGGTTCGTAGATAATCTCTCTTGAGTTGCAACTCCTATGAAAGCTTTGACCATAAAATATTAGGCTTTCATATGGACTGATCAGTTCTAGGCATCCTTCAAGTATCTAAAAGGGAAGTTAGTAAGTGCTCCAGTCCTTTTTCTTCCATCTGAGGGAGTTCAGTTTGATGTTTTCTGCGATGATTTACATCTGGGGTTAGGCTGTGTTCTCATGTAGCAGAGATAAGTTGTTTCTTATGGGTCTCGGAAGTTACGTCCCCATGAACACAACTATTCCACCCATGATCTTGAGTTGGTAGTTGTGGTGTTTGATCTGAAGTTGTGGAGACATTACCTCATTGGTGAGCGCTTTGTGGTTTTCACCGATCATAAGAGTTTGAGGTATGTTTTCTCCCAGCGTGTCTTGAACTTACGACAACATTGGTGGATGGAGTTCTTATAGGAATACGACTTTGAAATATCGTATACACCTAGAAAAGGTAATGTTGTAGCTGATGTGCTGAGCCGAAAGTCACGTAGTGATGCTGTGTGTGAATCCGGTGATTCCTGGAGAGTAATGGAAGAACTGTCAGCATTGTATCTTGATATGGGAGAAGTTGGGGGTAGAGGTTGTATTTTTCAGATAATGGTACAATCATCCCTGATGCAGAAGGTGGAAGATTCCCAGTTAAGAGATCTTTAGGTGGAGGTCAGGAGAGACCGAGTTGTTTGTGGTGAGGCCCCTGATGGTTGGTCGAAGGACGAACAACACCGAGTGTTGTATCAAGGAAGGCTTTTTTTCCCTTGTAAATGCGCGATATGGTTCTCAGGGTGTTCTATAGTTCGACCTTAGCGGTACATCCTGGCATGACAAAGATGTACCGATCTTTGAGGAGTCAGTTTTGGTGGCCTGGGCTGAAGTGTGTGGTTGCGGAGTTTGTGTCTCGATGTTTAGTCTGCCAAAAGGTGAAGGCCAGACACTGTGTTCCAGGTGGAATTCTCCATCCATTAGAGATTCCTTAGTGGAAGTAGGAGGACATCTCAATGGACTTTGTTACGGGTTTACCTCAAGCTTCGGGAGGACATGATGCTATTTGGGTGGTAGTGGATTGTTTAACAAAATCGGCCCACTTCATAGCGATCAAGGAGTCGAGCTCAGTGGAAGTCTTGTTGAGGCAGTATCTAGAGTATGTGGTGAGACTTCATGGAGTCCCTAGGACGATCATTTCTAATCGAGATCCTTGTTTTACCTCCAGGGTGTGGAGAGGTCTCCAACATGCTTTTGGTTCTCAACTATGCCTTAACACTGCTTTTCATCCTCAAATGGATGGTTAGACAGAGCGAACTATCCAGACTCTTGAAGACATGTTACGCTCTGGTGTTCTCGATTTTGGAGGCTCATGGATGAGGCAATTTCCCTTGGTGGATTTATCTTACAATAATAGTTTTCACTCCACCATCAGTATGGCACCGTTTGAAGCCTTGTATGGCTGGCCTTGCCATTATCCATTGTGCTGGACTGGGGTCAGAGAGTCAGCAATTCTTGGACCAGAACTAGTGTAGAATACAACATAGATGGCTAAGGTGATTCGTGAGAGGATGAATACAACACAGGATCATCAAAAAGCGTATGCCGATCAAATAAGGAGACCCTTAGAGTTTAATGTTAGGGATCATGTGTTTCTGAAGGTGACTCCCTGTCGTGGGCAGCCAAGGTTTGGATGTGGAAGTAAGCTTTCTCCCCAGTTTGTTGGGCCTTTCAAGGTGTTAGCTCATGTTGGAGATGTGGCATACCGAGTATCACTTTACCCTTAGATGATTCGGATACATGATTTTTTCCATGTATCACAGCTTCGTCATTATCTTCATGATGACTCTCACATCATCGATTGGGGAGAGATCGATGTTGATGATGATGCAACCTTTGAGGAGTGACCTGTGGAGATCCAAGACCGCAAGGAGAAGGTGTTTCATGGGTGTTCTATCCCTTTAGTTCGTGTCTTGTGGTGACACGGTGGCTTGGAGGAGAGTACCTGGGAACGTGAGTCACAAATACGTGCTCAGTACCTAGAGATGTTTGATGTTTAACTCTTTTCAGGTTTTGATGTAACTTATGAGGTTGTGGAACATTCATGTCTATGAGATGGAACCCTTTGTTGCTTTGTTGGATTGATCTCCTTTGAGAGGTATCTTGATGGGTGGTTGTTCAGACCCTGTTTCGTTTTCTCTTTAGGTGGGTTTTGGATTCTCGAGGATGAGAATGTTTTGAGAGGTATCTGATGTAATGGACCAGACCTCTCCGGTCTATTCCTTTGTGAAAATGTGGTGCTGGAGGTGTTCTAGGAGGTCAATGTGACTTGGGGGTGCGTTTGGGTGGACTTTTAAGGAAATTTAAAGGGAAATAGCTTTCGCACGGTTGGCGCACAGTTTTCCTAAACCGTGTGGCCAAACCGTGCAAAGTTGGTGTTGGAGGAAGTGGGTAACGCATGGTTAGCACACGGTTTGTCTAACCGTGCGGACTAACCATGCGAGGAGTGTTTGGAAAGGCAGAAGCTAACGCATGATTAGCGCATAATTTCTTAAACCATGCGGACTAACCATGCAGGCACTTAAAGTTAGATCCTTAAATTGTGGATCTGAACTCTTTTGCCTCTAAATGGTTCGTTTAAGACTCTAAGTGGACATAACTCGGGATTACCCTTCCTTGGAGGTAGAAGAAGTTCTCCCAAGCATTTTGGAGGTGATCTGGAGGATTTTCTTGGCGAATCAAAGACGGTTTCTTGAGGTATGTGGTCGTTCTTGCTTGATTTCTTAGATCTACTTAGATATACTCCTCCTTTTCTCTCGGTTTCTTAGATTTATGCCCGTTATGGGTATATATAAGCATGTGGATGTCGAATATGATGATCTTTGGTCTTGGTTGTGTTAGGAGAGGAGATATAAGGAGGATTCGTAGAGAATCAACCCAGTTTCTTGGGCGTTCTTCGACCATTGTGGTTTTCCTCGAAAAACTTTGTGGTAGGGGATTTGTGGCTTCTCTAATTGTTTATGTGCAATCGTAGAGTTAGCATGATTTATCCCTTTGGATCAAAATGAAATTGATTTAATTAAATACTTGAACTGGATTAAAAGAATTGGTTTGATCGCATGTTGTTGCTTTGTACCGTGTTAACAGTTCGACTCTTGTTTTTATAGATAGTGTAATATCTATGACTTGCATGTTAGCATGTTTTTCTCAATGAAATTGATAAAGAACATAAATCCAAAATTAATTGATAATTAATTGGCTAAAGATAAAGAGGCATGTAAACGAATCCGATTGTTGTTTTTGTGGTTGTCGATCCAAATTGATGTTAATCAAATTGATGCTGATGTATGTGATCAATTCAGTTGGTTGGTAAACCTGAAAACTATTGGTGCTTGTTTTTTGAAGGCTAGATGCCTTGTTAAAGGGATAAGAGCCCAAATTGATGTGATGTTTATTTTTTACTACTGTTTGTGCTGTGATGTGATCCTGGATGGATGTTGTGATATGTGGGGGCATGGAGGCCTTGTGGTTATGGCAGCGGATGATGCCTAGAGTGGCGAGGTGCATTGGTTTATGCATGTGGGTGTTAGGGAGGACACCAAGGATGATAGAGTGGAGAGATTCATCATTTTATGCATGTGGGTGTCAGGGAGGACACCAGGGATGATGGAATGGGATGGATGTGATTGTTGGATTTTTGGTGCTTTGTTTGGTTGTTTCCCTATTTTAATTTTCACCACTACTCAAGGTAGATGGTCTTTCTTACTCATCTTTCGAAAGAGGTGAAGACACACGGGGTATGCCACATGCTTTCTGTGTTTAGCCTCTCAAGGTTGAATGGGTCTACGCTCTTGCTATAGGTGGAAAAAACTCGACGGGTAGTACATATACTCATCGTGTTGAGCCCCCTTGTGTTTAGTAGCATAGGATACTTTTCTAGAATGCCTGGGAATATGAGAAAGTAATTCTGTAATGAATGTTTGAATAAATAATGTTAACCCATGGGGTTAGAGTTGTTGAAACTTAATGATGAGGTTGAGAACTTTTGAAGGGACAATGGTTTTTGGATGTGATGTTAATGGAATTAAATGTGAAATTGTTCATGGTTAATTAATGTTTGAAGAATTAATTAACATACAGTGGAATTGATAAAATGGGAATTAAGTAATCTAATAAAGACCTTAAATGGTTGTGTGATTATAGGATACCTAGTCTTAGAAGTGGCTACCCAGAGTCCAAGAGATGTTAGCTGCAGTTGTGACTAAGACTAGGTTATGCCCATAGTGTGGTTGTGAGTTATAGTATATTCTATACTTTTAGTGTTTCTATACGCTAATCCACCCTATCAATAAGGTAAACTGACACCCTGAGGATTCGAAGCCCTAGGGTGGGGGGGGGGGGGTGTTTTCCCCAACATTTCGGTGGGAGGATGAATGAATGACTACCCCCTTTGACCCCGCTCTCTTCTCTTGGTAGATACTAGTGCCATTAGGCACAACAGTTTGTTTTCCCCATATATGTGTGTAGAGGGATGTAAAGGATTATGGTTGTTCACACACATATATTCTGGATATAGTATCCTACAGACTACTATAGGTGTAACGTGTATAGGCTGTGATGTCTTGAGAATCCTTACTCGGTGTATGGGCTGTAATGGCTTGAGGTATAATAACAGATGTATGATACACGTTATGCAAGCTGTGGTGGCTCCCAGAAACTACCTGGTTTCTTTTGGTTGTGAGGATGGTGTGGTGCTTCTCCCAGGTGTCTGCGGGCAAGCCTTGGTGGTTCACGTGGTGCAGATTGTGGAGCTTAGCCTAGATGTATACGGGCAAGGCTTTAGAGATAGATGCACTTGATGTATATCGTTGGGGAAAAGCGGAAAACCAGTGGGGAAGTAGTACTGGGGTACCCTTGATATTCTTTATTACATGATATATTCTTGTATGAGTTACTTGGTGATAGTATCCATGGTGAGGTTGGGAACATAGTTTACCTATTTAGGTGATGAGTTAGTTTCACTTGTTGTTCACTGTGATTTAGCATGATTTCTTTACTTTTTCACAAGAGTATTCAGGGAGGATACTGCTGAGTATACTGTTATACTCACCCTATGTATATATAAATAGTTTTTCAGGTCACCTTGAGTAGGTTAGAGATCAGGCTGGTTACTACTAGCTTGCGGTTGCATGAGCTGTTCGGGCTTGTGGTCGCTGCTGGTTTTACTTTCTTTTGTGTACTTGAAGTTTTCCCTTTCAATTTTAGTACTTTTTCATGGAATTCCATTTGTGCACTTGAGTTTCTTTTATATTTCTAGTTTTGAGTTGGAGTTGATCGGTGTCTATCTTATCTCTCTCTTACGCATATGTTCTCTTAGAGGGCAATGCCTCCCATTTGTTTGTTTATCATACCCTCAATGCTAGTCACCAACCCGGGGCCTACTTGAGGCGGGACTCGGGGGTCATTATCTCCCTTCTCACATTTCCGGCCCAGGAGAGTTACACTTTGTGGGGAGGGGGGCGTGACAGGGTTGATATGTAATGATCAGTAAGTGTAAATAAATGTAATATGTATGCATATCATGAACATAATGATAGAAGAACATGAGCATAACATTTTAAGATCACACCATACACATAAAAGATCGGAAACATGAGACATGGAATAATTATTGGATTTTCATGAGACATGAATCATAATATAATCAAGAACATGAACCATGTGAGCATATCATATTCATAAAACATATAATTTCAAGAAAATAAATAAACATGTAACATCATTCTCTATAAGTTGAGTCTCATTGCTAAAAACATATCAGGGAACTCCATGGGGACTATAATTACTGGGTGGAATACACCACTATCCCCAGTTAAAATCCTTTCCTTATAATGGGTTGTGTTTATAGAACTACCTATATTTGATCAGTTTTCCTCATCTTCCCGTATTTGATTAGGTTTCTCCATCTTCCCATAGTATACCTAAACACACCTTTTTCACATTTTGGATCAAGTCGCACATGTTTCCCATATTTTATCAAGTATGATAACTTTTATTACATAATTATCTCATGAGATATAAATATATACCCAATTATTTAGATGGATATATAGTTCCCACCTGTCACATAATTAAGTCATACATAAATGTGCAACTGGATAAAAAAAATTTATCATAACATGACACATAGAAAAGATGGGATTCAAAAATAGCATATCATAACCGATGAAATAAAATGGGCATCATAACATTTTATCATAAAATTATATAGGTAAAATAGATAGGTTTCATAATAATTTCATCAAAGAATAACCTATTAAAAGAAATGAGTTTCGAAAGCTTATAAATCAGGGAAATGGAATATGTTTCATAAACATTATTCCATCTAAACATAACACAATCAAGAAAGAATATGAATCGTATTCTTGGATCATATCCCTAGTAAAGAATATAATATATCAATGTATGTCATCTAATATTTATTTGGATTTTTAATGATAACATGGAATATTTATTATGTTATATATCCTTTCTTTTGAAATTATTTTCATAAAAATAACTTGAAAATTATTTTTTCTTATAAATAAAACTTTACCATTTTATTTAAAAAAATTATTAAGGATAATAAATTATTTCTTTGAAAATTTATTTTTAAAAAATAAAACAATTTTCAACATTTTTCTTTCAAAAAACATTAATACATATAAAATAAGTATGAAAATAATTAAAAAACATTTTGAATGTGAAACATTTTTCAAAAAAAAATATCATTGAAAATAGATTTTAAAACATTTAAAGTAAAAATTTTAAATTATATAATAAATTTATTTAATCATAACACAATTTTGAAATTTTTTTTAGAGAACATGGTTTTTAAATATCATAGATTTCTGTTCCAAAGAAGAAATAATGTTAGATTTTCATAAAAACATTTCTTAGTAATATTTTGTACCAAAGATTAGAAAAATGGTACGACTACATGGATATAAAATTAATAAATATAATAGTATAAAATTTAGGGGTGTTCTTGATTTTGGATCATATGATTTCATGAATTGAATCATAATCATAAACAATCAACATAAAAGATGAGATTATAGCAATAAATTGTTACAACTTCGGTATATTTTAATCATACTCCACTTAAACAAATATAATAACTTGAACCTTAAAATATCATGAAAAAAGGATAATGATGATATAAAATGTCAATGGGAAGTATATACACCATATAGATTAATATAGTTTCATAACATGGCATGTATCTCAAAGAAGACAAATTGAGACAAAATTACATTACCAATTTGGTAACTTCTCAAGCATAAACCCCATAATAGAAATAAAATAAAATGGATATGTAAATAGACATAATATTAAGTATAATAATTATAGAATATATTCATTAGAATTATATAAACCAGATAAATTAAATTACTTCTGAATAAGACATAAGTCTAAAAGAAAAAATAGTGAGTTGAGAAAACCCTTACTACTTGGGTAAATTTAAAATCATGATACCCATGAAATAATAAAAAAATTAACACTTTTAATAAAATTATATAAATAAATTTAGTAATATAACATTTAATTGGGTAGTATATTCATTAAACAAAAGAATCAAGTGGCGAATATGGTATGTATATGTTGGTAATAAAAACTATGATGAAATTTACTTATATTAAGTCTTGACTTTCTTAATAAAAGTTATAAAATCTTATATAATAAATTTTAAATTATAATAAATTTACCAGAAAAACTTATTATTATATCTCATATAATATATTATTTTTATATCACATTATATTAATAGTTTTTTAACAAATTCATGCTAATGTTATGTTTTTGTTAATATCTACTTAGTTTTTCAAATATGTTTTGGATTGTTATTCTTGATCCTCTTACTTACATAAGGATTTAATTATTTCAAGAATTTAAATATTGAAATAAATATCATTTATATTCATTATATATGTATTTACAATAATCTATAAAATATATAATTATGAAATCAATGCACCGTTCATGGAGATGTAGGCCATACGTACGCATGAATGTCCTTTATTTTTTATTGTCCTATTGAATGGTGGAAAGTATATAATGTATAAGTATATATATAATATAATTACTATAGAATTATTATTTAATATATATAATATAATTTCACTAATCACATAGTTAATACATTCTATAGAGAGTGTTAACAAATCACAACACTTTGAGGACGCGATAGTCCACATGTCCAAATCCAATGTTATCCTATATAATCAAAATGGAAAGAATAAAAGTATATTTTGTATAATAATTATATAAAATAAAGATTTAATAAATATAATATATATAATATAAAAATTTATTTTCCATCATAGTTCCCAACCATGATAGATGTTAATGGAAAAAATGAACAACATTGATTCGTGATGTGGTAGTTCGCCATCCTCAAGAATGGTATGTTTGTTACCCATTAGATTATAGTGTGTATAATTATTGGTCGATAACTTAGATTAAAAAAATAAAATTATAATTATGAAACTGGGGTTATCATATAAATGTGGAATAATAATATTTTATGGGGTGGAGAGTGATAATAAAACAAAAGAGTTTGAGGAAAGATATTACCTCTTCTTTGGGTAACTCCTCATAGTTTGCACCAAAGGGCATCCTTGGATGAATTTATGAAAAAATAGAGTAATATATGAAGAAGGGAGGGAGTTTGAGATATTATTTTTGAATATTATGGGTATGAAAAAGGTATATATAGGTGTTAATATGTTGGAGGGGAGATTTCCTTTTAATAGTAGAGGAGGTGTGGCGTTCTTCTAAATTTTTTAAAAGGGAATTCCACCCAAATTTTTCACATGTAAAATGGAAAAAATAATTATCTTAACTCAAGAAAAGGTATTATTGGGTTGATATATTTTCATCCAATGGATTTTGAAAAATTTTATAGATCATTTTGGCCATTACGTTTCACGTATAGTCCTTTGGTATGATAATTTTTCACTTAATTATTGTAGTTAATTTCAATCATTTTCCCTAATATTTTTCTTTAAAAAACTAATATAACCATATTAGTAAATATAATTTATGATGAATCCAAAAATGGAATCCATTTTTTCGATATAAAATCATATATTTGGAATAAATCGACTCAAATTTAATCCCATAGACGGGACAAAAAATTGGGTTTTAAAGTAAAAATGATAGACAATTCCAAATGTTTTTATATACAATATTATTGTGAAATTGATTACAATGGAAGAAATAGAATTAATTGATATAAAATTTATCTAATTTAACTTAAAAAAAAATATAATTTAAATATAAAAATAAATTACGTGAAGAACCAGTTTTGAATTACAATTCATTGCTTTTCACCATTCATAAAAAAATCAAACTTCCCAGAAAAAATAAACAATTCACCAAAAGTAAATTTTGATATCCTGATTAAAAAAATGAAGATTATTATTTTTAAATTATTTTTTTAATTTTTAAAAAATCATATTTAAAATGGTTTTTCCATTAAAAGAATGTAAAATTACATTTAAAAAAAATACATATTTTTATTAATAAAATTTGATTTATTCTTATATTGTACCTATCAAATATATTGGATAGTGTAACACCCCAGGTAAATAAAGAATATGAAATATTCATATTTATCCATATTTGTGAATAAAATATTAATATGACTTTAAAGGGGACGCTATGCTCGATGGCGTACCCAACACGCAACAACGAGTTTCTTGGGAATCTTACGTTGCACTCTAATAATAAAATAATATTATTTTAAATGGTAGTTAACATGTAGCCGTTGTATTGGCGAGAATGGATATAAATAACTAAAATATGATTATATATGTTTTTAAATGTTTTTACATTTATCCAATAAAATATAAAGGCATAAAATACGTAAATAATTCAATTTTAGGCGTATATGCCCTAGTTTTCACTAAAGGTCACTTATCGCCTTTTGATGGAGAACCGTCATTAAATATAGTTTTGTTCACTCTTATACATCCTTTTGGACCAAAGAAAACTCTTCTTATTAATTGGGACATCAAAATTTACTTTGTGTAAATTTTTGGTATCTTTCTGATAAAGTTCATTTTTTAATGAATAGTGTAAAATGTTGTATTTTAATTCAAAACCTCTTTTTAATCTAATTTATTTATATGATTAGATTATATTTTGAATTGTGTTTAAAGTAAAATTAAAATACATTTTTACCATTAAATCCAATAGTGGTTTTTAGAATTAATTTCACTTTGAAAACAGACTTAAACTAGTGTCAATCTTTTGATACTTATTATTTCATAAAAACACGCTATTTGCTCTGACAGCAGGAATTAATTATTAAATTAATTAATGTGACTTATATGTTTTGAATTTTGTAAAATAGACTTCATTTTTGAATTCGTAATATCAAATATAGCTTAGGGTGAATTTTTGGTATTTTTCTGAAAAACTTCAATTTCTGATAGTGAAACCACTAAGTGGTACTTATAAAAACTGATTTTTCCGTTTAAATGAAAATTTTCCATCTTTGTGTTTTGAATTTCAAAAATACGACATACATGGTTATCATTAAGAAGTAAAATGTGGTTCAATGGGATAAAAATAATTTTTTGGTGAATAGTAACTTATTAAGTTTTTAATCGCGATTAGATGTAATTAGTGTAGTTTAAGGTAAAAATAATGTTTTAATAATATGAAATGAACTTGACACATGTCCTAACCTCATTGGATGTGTCATGGCCGACCAAGACAAACCATGGGTCAACTTGGGGACCCAATGAAGCCACTTTGTTTGGAAAATGACAATAATATCTTTTTATTTAAAGTTAAAGTAAAAAATGAGACAAACATGAAATGTTTTACTAAAACAATTTTTACAAGGGGTTATACAAATCAGATTTTTGACTATAAATATTCATTGGAAAGATAAAAAGATTTCCTACATCATAGTATTTTTTTATAATTTTTAGACATTAAATAAATTAAATTATTTATGACATCATGATGATGGAGTGATGCCCTCATTATTTAACCATTTAAATAAAATGGAAATATAATGTAATATCTAAGACCTACACATGTAAAAAACCTATTGGATGAGTGGATTTAGAACCCTTATCACCTTATCCTAGAAATATATCAATGTGGGACCTTTAAAATCCGAAACTCTTTTGAAAATAAAGTAAAATTTTGTAACTTTACAAGAGTGCCCCTCCTCTCCTTTTATAAAAGGCCCCCACCTCTACCTCCTTACCCACACTCCAAAAGCCTTTGGCTCGGCCAAACTCTGCCCATTTTGTCTCTCCACTTCCCTCTCTTACTCTTTGAAGCCTCACTTTGGGCAGAAGTCTTCCAAAGGAAGCCTTTGAGCTCAAACCAAAGGGAGATACCCGATTTTAAGGTAATGTCTTCACTTGAGTCCTTTTGTTTTATTTTGCTTCTCCAACCCCCTAAACTCTTTTTATTCATTTCTTTTGTAAAAACTACAGTATCATAAATATACTAGGATGTTTTTATAAGAAGGATTCAAGCTACACTTTCACACACCTACATCTAATGGTTAAAGAACATACTGTTTCTGTGGATGGCGAATTTCTGCCTCCCGAAACGATGATTGTTCAACATTCTTCTAACACCTTCAAAGGTGGCCATTAAGATGACACTATATTTATATATGAAATATAATATGTTTATGTTTTCCTTAAGCATCCGTATTTTTTATTTTGGGCATACCTTTATGGTTTCCATTATTGGTAAACGCGATATCTTCATTTAAGGAAGTGCGGACTACCGCCCCCTCAAAGTGATTTGATTCGTTAATACCATATGTGGTATGTATAAAGGATATATTTAATGATATTATATATGACACCATACTGGAATTAAAATAATATTACTTATCATTATGTTTTAATTCCATTAAATATGAAATAAAAATGGAAGTAGCGTTCATGCGTACGTACGGCTTACCGTCTCCATGAACGGTACATTTCATTTCTTATCTCAAAATGTTATGTAATATTATAAGTACATATATATAATGGATATATATGTAATATATTACATCAAAATTATGGATATCATTTTTGAATTATAACATATATATATCTCTCTCATTTTGTTTTAATTCCATTAATATGACAAAAAATGAAAGTAGCGTTCATGCGTACGTACAGCCTACCATCTCCATGAATGGTGATTTTCATTTTTTATCTCCAAATGATATGTAATAGCATGAAATGAATATTTACTGGATATATATTATATTTTAATCATTAATACTATTCTGTAAATTATTTACTTATAACTACATGGGAAATCTTTTTTCAAACAAGTTCATTTTTGACTCATGCACCAAACATCGGCAAAAACGTCTGATATGAACTAACATTATTAAAAAATTATTATAAAATTATAATATGTGATATAAACTGATTAATAATCTCTAAAATAGGTACTTAGTCAATTATTGATTGACCAAAGTTTATTATTCATGAAAATAAAGAAACGAACAAGACAATTTGGACTTGAGGTAAGGGATCTTACTCCTCTCTTTCTTTTTAAGTACACTCTTTTATGTCATTCCCTCTAAAGCTCATATTTCGTGTTATTGGGATGTTATTTTATATGAAACTTACTGTAATTTTTTTGTTCATGTGATGAGAGACCCCATTATCTCTCATCAATCCATTTTGGAAGTTTGATGTGGCGCCGTTAGGCTGCCGAGTTTTCGTAAGGGATTTTTCATCTCACTTTTATTCCCGTGAGATTTATGCTACATTTGCCACAATTTACTTTGAGTGGTGTATGTAATTCCCATTATTTTACTCATTGTGTAATATACTTTATTTTATGATTATTTACATCAATGTTGTATTGTCCTTCTTTCATGAGGTGTATGTTTCGAAAGATACCCATGTCGGTAAGGGAACCTTTCACCCTCCTCTTTTTAAAAGGCTTATTTTGTTGGGTATTTTAATTTACATATTGTTATGTTGGGATATGTTCTCATATATCCTTATTGATGTAAATTTTATGTCCAAGTGATGAGATACCCTTTTTTTATCTCTCATCAACTCATTTTGATGTGACGCCGTTAGGCTGTCAAGGGAACTTCTTAACCCAATTTCGATTTCTTTGGGTTCAAAATGTAGTTATTGAATATGTCATCCTTTGAATATGTTTGAATGACCTTTGATTATTTTACACTTAATATCCACTTATGTTTGGTGTATTCGTTTGTCACACATAATTATGTAATTGATTTATCCTTAAACCAAGGATACCGTCTTTGTATGGGACTTCGTCTCAATCTCCTTTCATTGAGGCATATTTTTTTATACACAACCTTCTTTTATACGGTGTATAAACCCCTTTGACTTTTACGTTTATCCAAAAGGAATCTTTTTTATACGAATCATTTTACAAAATGACAAAAGGGAATGTTTTTGTCGTACGTATGCGGCGATAATGACTTCTCCGCCGCCGTGACCATTATTTGGGTTTTGGCTTCCTCTACAAGCCATACCTTGTTTTTAAAAGAAAAATAAATACCATGTTTTGATTTTCTTTTATTTTGGTATTGAAAATGGTTTTCATGATATTTTTATATCAATGTGTTGTATTGATATCTTGTGATTGAAAGGTGGAAATGTTATGTTTCCTTTATGCATGTTTTATGTGATACGATTATATTGAGGTTCTTGGGCATTATTATGAAGACAGGTGGTTCCATGATAAACTAAGGGCGGGTGAGCCCGATATAGCTCTACAATGCATTGGGTAACGCGAATGAGTGAAACGTTAAGGTTTCTCCGAAGAGATTTTAGGGAATATACTGTGATGGGTATTCCAAACGTAACCAAGAGGGTTACTCCCTACGTAAGAATGTTATGAATGCCTCAAGTTACCTTTTATGTGTTATGATTTCGCAGATTTATTCATGATTTGATGAGGTATGTTAAAGTGCCTATGTTTTTTGGGTAAAGTATGATTTCATTCTTATGTATATATGAACTCATGTTTCCTTTCCATATTTTTTATAACCCTTACTGAGCTTTTTATGCTCATCCCAAGTTTTTGAAATGTTTTTCACAGGTCAAGGGAAAGGTACATGATGTGATGATAGTGTCAAGGATGTGTCAAGAAAGAATCCGTGTTTTATTTTAAATATGTTTCCGTTGATGGGAAGAATGAATATTGTCTTTTATGTAACCACTTTGTTTAAATGTGGAATGTAATGTAAGTTTCATTATCTAATTCTCTAAAACTCTAAACCTGAAAAGATCCTCAATGTGTAATCTTGTAATAACTCAAGATTAAGTAAGGTTTAAGGCTGGGGCCTTATAGTTGGTATCAAAGGTCGGTTTAGATAACTTTAGAGGTTAGGGTATTCTTTAAGCATAAGTGGAATTACCATAATGATTAGGATTTCAGAAAGAGTCCTAGTTTTAGATAAAGTGAATGAATAAGTATATCTTAGTGTTTAACTTCTTCATTAGTACATGATGATTTTTTTTGATATACTCACACTGACCTTTTTGGTTTTAGTAAATGGCTGGATCTAGCAGGAACCAAAGTAACAGTGGATGTGAAGGAAACTGTGATAGTTTTTTAAGCAAGCAACTGAATGCTATGGGAGCTACAATGAGAACTCTTGTGATTATCTTCAACCAACTATCTGGAGTCATGATTGACCACCTAAACCTTGGTGATTTCTCTAAGACATCATATATGCGAGAAACAAATCCCTACGGAAGTACAGGTAATAATCATAAAGGTAAGTGTGTTCAAAAACCTATGTGTCAAAGATGTGGAAAGAAACACCTAGGAAAATGTTTCAAAGGGACAGAAATATGCTATAGATGTGGAAATGAAGGTCATAAAGTAAGAACCTGCCATGGAAAAAGGAAGCATCCAGTTGACTCGAGGAAAGGGAAAGAAGTTCTTTCTAAGGGATCAATTGAATGTTTTAAATGTGGTGTGCATGGTCATTATGCAAACACATGTCCTAGGAAGAAGTTTCGTGAATGGGGTCACCAAGAGCGTACAAATGTTCGTTTACCAATACCTAATGCCATTCCGATTGAGGATGAAGAAACTAACAATGACCAATCAAAGGTATGTATTATTTCATGACTATTGTTTTCCTATTTTGGAATCTTAGGATATGATTCATGATTTTGTTTGTAGGAAAGAGGTATTTCGGAATAAGTTGGAAAGGAATGGTTAATGGATCATGAAGAATGTTGAATGAGTAAGATGTCAACATATAAGGGCTTCAAGAGTTATGGTGATATTCTTAAGAGTATAAGTCTCTTTTGATGATGTGGTTACATTAGAATACTTTTTATATTATTTGTAACCCTGATGTTTAATATAGGCAAATTTTATTCAAGGAATAGTTATCTTTTCTTTTGTGTACATAGTTATAAAGAACCATTTGGGTTTATATGATCCTTACTTTTGAGGTAATTATGGGTTACTATATGTTATGATTGAAGTGAAAGGTATGAGATAAAATTGAGGTTCAATTATGTTATGGTTATTTTTGATGATTTTATCCCTTTTTGGGGAATGATTTGAGAATTATATAGTTTTGGAAAAAGGACAACACGCCGACCGTGTGACAACCCGTCACGTCGGACAAAGCTGCGGGAATCGAACCCACAACCAAAGTGCGACTGGTAATTATCGCCTACCACTGGACTACGTGAAGTCCCTGGTTAGTTTGATTGATTCTTTTTAGTTAGATGATTTTATGAATTAAGAGTAAGTTGATTTTGGGTTATCTATAGAAATTTATTAACCTATCATGGAGGATATGTGATTAGGATAATTACTTTTCAAAACGAGACATTAGGAGCAACTGATGTTGTTTGGATATAAATTATGCGATTTAACTTGGAAGACTATGTGACTAAAAACTTCAAATATTTGGGTTTCAATATTAGTTTAGTTTACTTTGACGGATTTTATGGAAAAATTGTTTATCGAATGGTCCTTGTTGAACTTTGGGTTTGTTGGACAAATTTTGGAGATTAAGAATAGATTTTCTTTTTATAAAGGGTTATCCTTTTCTGGATTTTCTAATCTTGTACTAACCTTTTTTGGTTTTGGTTTTGGTTTTGGTTAAAGTTTAAATACATGGGAAGTATGTAGTTCTCTTTTTTGGATTAAGTGATTCTCTAGAAGTTGATTATAGTACTTTTAATGCGAACAAGTCTCCCTAAATACTCATCTGTTGGAAAAAAATATGAGTTTGATTAAGGAATCTAGAAAAAGTTGAAAGTCAACATGATAAGTGATTATGTTTCCTTATGAATAAATTCCTCAATAAAAAGTAACTTAAATAAAAAATGTTGTCTATTAACTTTTCCTACTGGCGAATCAAATACCGTTTAACCCATCACAAGTTTGTGATTTTCTTATGGTTAACTTTCTCCTAGACATGTTTTCTATCACTCTCCATCAGAACATGACCCTTTGTTTTCTCCTCCATATCCATATTTTCATACTTGGAATCCTAGTATGGGTTAACTCGGATGACATTTGTACTTCTCTCCCATTATTTTAAAGTGATTGTTTTACCAACTCTTGTTCCGATGTGGGACTTTCAAGGATGTTTCCAAGCTCAATTTTTTTAAAAAATTGCGAGGACGCAATTCCCAAAAGGGGGGAAGGATGTAACACCCCAGGTAAATAAAGAATATGACATTTTCATATTTATCCATTTTGTGAATAAAATATTAATATGACTTTAAAGGGGACACTATGCTTGATGGCGTACCCAACACGCAACAACGAGTTTCTTGGGAATCTTACGTTGCACTCTAATAATAAAATAATATTATTTTAAATGGTAGTTAACATGTAGCCGTTGTATTGGCGGGAATGGATAGAAATAACTAAAATATGATTATATATGTTTTTAAATGTTTTTAAATTTATCCAATAAAAGATAAAGGCATAAAATACGTAAATAATTCAATTTTAGGCGTATATGCCCTAGTTTTCACTAAAGGTCATTTATCGCCTTTTGATGGAGAACTGTCATTAAATATAGTTTTGTTCACTCTTATACATCCTTTTGGACCAAATAAAACTCTTCTTATGAATTGGGGCATCAAAATTTACTTTGTGTAAATTTTTGGTATCTTTCTGATAAAGTTCATTTTTTAATGAATAGTGTAAAATGTTGTATTTTAATTCAAAACCTCTTTTTAATATAATTTATTTATATGATTAGATTATCTTTTTAATTGTGTTTAAAGTGAAATTAGAATATATTTTTACCATTAAATCCAATAGTGGTTGTTGGAATTAATTTCACTTTGAAAACAGACTTAAACTAGTGTCAATCTTTTGATACTTATTGTTTCATAAAAACACGCTATTTTTTCTGATAGTAGAAATTAATTATTAAATTAATTAATGTGACTTATATGTTTTGAATTTTGTAAAATAGACTTCATTTTTGAATTCGGAATATCAAATATAGCTTAGGGTAAATTTTTGGTATTTTTCTGAAAAACTTCAATTTTTGATAGTGAAACCACTAAGTGGTACTTATAAAAACTGATTTTTCCGTTTAAATGAAATTTTACCATCTTTGTGTTTTGAATTTCAAAAATCCGACATACATGGTTGTCATTAAGAAGTAAAATGTGGTTCAATGGGATAAAAATAATTTTTTGGTGAATAGTAACTTATTAAGTTTTTAATCGCGATTAGAGGTAATTAGTGTAGTTTAAGGTAAAAATAATATTTTAATAATATGAAATGAACTTGAAACATGTCCTAACCTCATTGGATGTGTCATGGCAGACCAACAAAACCCATGGGTCAACTTTGGGACCCCATGAAGCCACTTTGGTTGGAAAATGACATTAATATCTTTTTATTTAAAGTTAAAGTAAAAATGATACAAACATGAAATGTTTTACTAAAACAATTTTTACATGGGGTTATAAAAATCAGATTTTTTACTATAAATATTCATTGGAAATCTAAAAAGGTTTAATAAATCATAGTCATTTTTTTATAATTTTTAGACATTAAATAAATTAAATTATTTATGACATCATGATGATGCAGCGATGACCTCATTATTTAACTATTTAAATAAAATGGAAAGATAATGTAATATCTAAGACCTACACATGTCCAAAACCTATTAGATGAGTGTATTTCGAACCCTTATCACCTTATCCTCGAAATACATCAATGTGGGACCTTTAAAATCCGAAACTCTTTTGAAAATAAAGTAAAATTTTGTAACTTTACAAGAGTGCCCCTCCTCTCCTTTCATAAAAGGCCCCCACCTCTACCTCCTTACCCACACTCCCAAAGCCTTTGGCTCGGCCAAAATCTACCCATTTTGTCTCTCCACTTCCCTCTATTACTCTTTGAAGCCTAACTTTGGGCAGAAGTCTTCCCAAGGAAGCCTTGAGCTCAAACCAAAGGGAGATACCCGATTTTAAGGTAATGTCTTCACTTGAGTCCTTTTGTTTTATTTTGCTTCTCCAACCCCCTAAACTCTTTTTATTAATTTATTTTGTAACAACTACAGTATCATCAATATACTAGGATGTTTTTATAAGAAGTATTCGAGCTACACTTTCACACACCAATATCTAATGGTTAAAGAACATACTGTTTCTGTGGATGGCGAATTTCTGCCTCCCGAAACGATGATTGGTCAACATTCTTCTAACACCTTCAAAGGTGGCCATTAAGATGACACTATATTTATATATGATATATAATATGTTTATGTTTTCCTTAAGCTTCTGTATTTTTCATTTTGGGCATACCTTTATGGTTTCCATTATGGGTAAACGCGATATCTTCATTTAAGGAAGTGCGGACTACCGCCCCCTCAAAGTGATTTGATTCGTTAATACCATATGTGGTATGTATAAAGGATATATTTAATGATATTATATATGACACCATACTGGAATTAAAATACTATTACTTATCATTATGTTTTAATTCCATTAAATATGAAATAAAAATGGAAGTAGCGTTCATGCGTACGTACGGCTTACCATCTCAATGAACGGTACATTTCATTTCTTATCTCAAAATGTTATGTAATATTATAAGTACATATATATAATTGATATATATGTAATATATTACATCAAAATTATGGATATAATTCTGGAATTATAACATATATATATCTCTCTCATTTTGTTTTAATTCCATTAATATGACAAAAAATGAAAGTAGCGTTCATGCGTACGTATGACCTACCGTCTCCATGAACGGTGCTTTTCGTTTTTTATCTCCAAATGATATGGAATAGTATGAAATGAATATTTACTGGTTATATATTATATTTTAATCATTAATACTATTCTGTAAATTATTTACTTATAACTACATGGGCAATCTTTTTTCAAATAAGTTCATTTTTGACTCATGTACCAAACATCGGCAAAAACGTCTGATATGAACTAACATTATTAAACAATTATTATAACATTATAATATGTGATATAAACTGAATAATAATCTCTAAAGGAGGTAATTAGTGAATTATTAATTGACCAAAGTTTATTATTCAGGAAAATAATGAAACGAACAAGACAATTTGGACTTGAGGTAAGGGATCTTACTCCTCTCTTTCTTTTTAAGTACACTCTTTTATGTCATTACCTCTAAAGCACATCTTTCTTGTTATTGGGATGTTATTTTATATGAAACTTACTGTAATTTTTATGTTCATGTGATGAGAGACCCTATTCTCTCTCATCAATCCATTTTGGAAGTTTTATGTGGTGCCGTTAGGCTGCCGAGTTTTCGTAAGGGATTTTTCATCTCACTTTTATTCCCGTGAGATTTATGCTACATTTGCCACAATTTCCTTTGAGTGGTGTATGTACTGCCCATTATTTTACTCATTGTGTAATATACTTTCTTTTATGAGTATTTACATCAATGTTTTATTGTCCTTCTTTCACGAGGTGTATGTTTCGAAAGATACCCATGTCGATAAGGGAACCTTTCACTCTCCTCTTTTTAAAAGACTTCTTTTGTTGGGTCTTTTAATTTACATATTTTTATGTTGGGATATGTTCTCATATATCCTTATTGATGTAAATTTTCTGTCCAAGTGATGAGATACCCTTTTTTTATCTCTCATCAACTCATTTTGATGTGACGCCGTTAGGCTGTCAAGGGAACTTCTTAACCCAATTTCGATTTCTTTGGGTTCAACATGTAGTTATTGAATATGTCATCCTTTGAATATGTTTGAATGACCTTTTATTATTTTACACTTAATATCCACTTATATTTGGTGTATTCGTTTGTCACACATAATTATGTAATTGATTTATCCTTAAACCAAGGATACTGTCTTTGTATGGGACTTCGTCTCAATCTCCTTTCATTGAGGCATATTTTGTTTTATACACAACCTTATTTTATACGGTGTATAATCCCATTTAAATTTTACATTTATCCAAAAGGAATATTTTTTATACGAAGCGTTTTACAAAATTACAAAAGGGAATGTTTTTGTCGTACGTATGCGGCGACAATGACTTCTCCGCCGCCGTGACCATTATTTGGGTTTTGGCTTCCTCTACAAGCCATACCTTGTTTTTAAAAGAAAAATAAATACCATGTTTTACTTTCCTTTTATTTTGGTATTGAAAATGGTTTTCATGATATTTTTATATCAATGTGTTGAATTGATATCTTGTGATTGAAAGGTGGAAATGTTATGTTTCCTTTATGCATGTTTTATGTGATACAACTATGTTGAGGTTCTTGGGCATTATTATGAAGACGGGTGGTTCCGTGATAAACTAAGGGCGGGTGAGCCCGATATAGCTCTCCAATGCATTGGGTAACGCGAAGGAGTGAAACATTAAGGTTTATACAGAGAGATTTTAGGGAATATACTGTGATGGGTATTCCAAACGTAACCAAGAGGGTTACTCCCTACGTAAGAATGTTATGAATGCCTCAAGTTACCTTTTATGTCTTATCATTTCGATGATTTATTCATGATTTGATGAGGTATGTTAAAGTGCCTATGTTTTATGGGTAAAGTATGATTTCATTCTTATGTATATATGAACTCATGTTTCCTTTCCATATTTTTTATAACCCTTACTGAGATTTTTATGCTCATCCCAAGTTTTTGAAATGTTTTTCACAGGTCAAGGGAAAGGTACATGATGTGATGATAGTGTCAAGGATGTGTCAAGAAAGAATCCGTGTTTTATTTTAAATATGTTTCTGTTGATGGGAAGAATGAATATTGTCTTTTATGTAACCACTTTGTTTAAATGTGGAATGTAATGGAAGTTTTATGATCTAATTCTCTAAAACTCTAAACCTAAAAAGATCATCAATGTGTAATCTTGTAATAACTCAAGATTAAGTAAGGTTTAAGGCTAGGGCCTTATAGATAGTATAAAAAAACTAATTGAATATATAATATAGAATTTTTTTTAAACCATTAATCTAAATTGTTTTTTTATTTATCGATCTAAAATTGTGTTTATACATAGAAAAATAGTTTTCAAAGAAAAGGAATTTATTCATTCTAAAATAGTTCTTACTTTCATTTCTAAATAATTAACAGCTAGAGGATTAATTTTATATACATTTTCATATCATATTTTGACAATTTAGTTAATCTTATTCTAAAAATCAATTCCAAAGGCTCTATGGTAACTATAATAATATTTTAATAATAATACTAATTGTATATTGTATTTTTGTAAAACATGGCCTTGCGTGTAATGCAAGCTATCATATAGACTCAGTATTATGTGAAATACAATCCAAAAATTAATTTTTGTGTACCATATGCTAATATAATTGTTTCTTATTGTGAAATATTTCCCTGGTGTTGTGTATAATACAATATGCATATAGTGATTTTTTATGTAAAAATTTTCATATAGTGTTGTGTGAATTAGAAAATATCAAAAATATTAAATTAATTTGAAATAAATTCAAAAAAATTACATTGTGTTACATTATACCACCTTAAAAATCCCTTGAAATTAATCTGGATTATCAATGGTTTAATACTTGAAATTTACATTCATAGAAACCCACATCTTAAAAATGAATACTAAAACTTATGTTAAAAATGGAATGTTGGAAATATAAGGGTTACCAAACTAACACAAAACTAGGTTTAAAAATATGACAATATTGGATGGAATTGAAATCATGGATATGGAAGTAAATCATAAATAATTATATATATTGATAAAGACCACTGATCAAAATAAATTTGGTAATCCAGAGAAAGTTAGAAATCAAAAAACCATAAATGGAAGAAGTAGAAAGAGTTCATTGATGTCATAAAAATGACTATAATAGGACAAAATTTTATTTCAAGGCCATTTTCTTAAAGTAGAATATTCTTTTAATATTTTTCCTTGATTTAATTCCCTTTTATAAGTAAAATATTACTCTTTGGTCATGTCTTGAAAAATTTCCACTTCATCTCTTTCTCCAAAAAAGAAGGAGATCATTTCATTCATGAAGCACTAATAGTTCATGAGATACATGACAGGTCATCCCATATTTCATTAGTTTCCATCTACAAAAAATGTTTAGAATAGTTTATCCAATATTCAGAAATTTTCATGTGATGAGGTAATACTTTAATATCACAAATATTATCTAAATTTTAACATAAACTTTAAATTAATGGTTATCCTCATAAACCATTTAAAAGATGAAAGACCCAAAAATTTGAAATAAGGTCATGAAATTGGATTAAAATTTATCCCCCATATATCAAAAATTATCTCTTGGTTGTCACATTCAAAACATATGAAAACCTCATCGTATAGTGTCTTAAACATAGTAATATCATGAATTACTATAAATAAATTTGGTAAAAAAGCATGATTCCTTCTTCCAAATATTACTAGATAGATTCCGTAAATCCAAGAAGTGGTAAACATCATCCATTATGACATAAGAATCATTTACAATAAAAATAAAAATAAGTTATAGGGTAATCAGTACTATCAATTTACATTATCTATATCAGTCATATCTTTATCAAAGCTAAACACAATTTTCTCAACATCTGTGACACATTAAGGGTTATCATTGTTTAATAAAAATATAAAATTTCCATTAAATAACTTTTGTAGTTAATTATCACCATTCAATATATATTTTACAATCATGAAAGGAAAATAAATACCTCACGATTCATATATCTTGATTTTTAAATCCAATAAATATACACACTAATCATCACACATTATTCTTAAAACTTTTCTCCATATTCATTATCTTATCCCCTAATACCCATTTATTATAATATGAAATATGAATCATCTATTTTGGTTCCATATCTTCAATCTAGTCATTCTTATTATTTTTAATGTTAATTATATTAGAAGAGCATCCCATACCTTTTATATGACTTTTTCGGTCTCTTTATCTTCATCAACATAGCCAATACTCATGTATCACCTTGATTCTCTTCATACGATTTTCCACTTATGAAAAACATTCTCATCATGCATATACTTTATATATCTGAAATATTAAATGTTAACCTAGTTCCTAATAGTTCCAAATATTGAATACAACCAGAAAGTATAGTTGAGATACACTTATCATAGGATAAAACTGAAAAAATAATGAAAACTTACTTATAGGATGTGTAAATAATGAAACCTTATTTATTAAAATATTAAAAATTATTTTTATTCTAGGTTATTCATAATAATATTCTATTTAAATCTTTTATAATGGTTCTTAATGATTTTGTTAATTCCCAAACCATTTCCATCAGGAGTGTCAAACTAGGGGGGCATCAAAGATTGTTGTCGTGCACCACTTCCCAGTCAAGTGTAGCTCAATATGGTGTTTTTGGGGTTATTACCCCTCTATAAATTTGTCCTAGAGCCACAACCACATGTAGTATTCAAGAATGTATTTATATCTAGGAAACCACTTTCTCTATACTTTACTCAATTTCCAAGACATTTTACTGTAATTCAACTCATCATTAGACATATCCTTACAAAAATCTATAGAAATATCCTCGGGGATCTCACTATAGTTTTATCATCCTAGTTTCCAAAGGTTGAGTAAAAAATTTCTTTGATACTAACAATAGAGACTCAGGATTAAATTTAATGGTGGTTACATCAATTTAGATGTATATTCATCACATTACAAAAGTATATGCATGGGGATATTAATAGTATAGTCTATTTTGAAACATAGAACACATTCTTCTAGTTTGGTAAAATATATTTAAAATCTCTAGTAAAGATCTTCCAATTTAGTAATCATTCTTAAAAACTTTCTTTATAACCTAAGAAACTAAATCATAAGAAATGGTTGATCTTGAATGCTTAGTAAGGGTAAATAAATGAAATGCATAAGATTATCATGAATGGAAGGGTATGAGAACACGATCACACCAAATGAAGATAATACCCTTCACACAAAAGAATAAAAACATGAGACATGGTATAAAGATTGGAATTCTATGAGACATGAATCAAAATATAATCAGTAACCTAAACCATGTGATCATATCATAGGCATAAAACATATAATTTTTTGAGAAGATATAAACATGTAATATCATTCTCTATAAGTTAGGATCATTATTAAAAACATATCAGGAAATGTCATGGGGACTACACATACTGTGTGGGACACACCACCATCCCCAATCTCAGTCTATTATATATAAGCGATCATGTTTTCCTATCTTCCCATAGTTAATTCGGGTTTCACCATCTTACCATAGTGGATCAGGTTTCGGTATATTTCTATAGTGGACTAGGACACCCTTGTTTCCCATTTTGGATCAAGATGAACCTATTTCCCATTTTGGATCATGTTCATCATGTCTTTTCCCACCGCCACCTCATGATATTTTAATATTTACTCCATGCATTAGATAGATAAATACATCCCACCCATCACAAAATGAAATCATACATACATGTGGCCCAAGATAATAAAACTTAAATCATATCATGACCCATAAAAAGAGATGGGTTTCATAAACATCAGATCATAACCCATGAAATTAAATGGGTATCAATAAATTTTATCATTTCATTATCTATAGAAAATAAATAGGTCTAATAGTCATTTAATCAAAAAATAACACATGAAAAGAAATTGGGTTCAAAAGAATATAACCCATGGAAGAGGAATGGGTGTGAGAAACATCATTCCACCTAAATATTAACCATTTAAGAAATAATATTAATTTTTTTCATGGATCATATCCCTATTAAAGAATAAATTAAAAATAAAATAATTCATCTTATAAGTATAAGGATTTTGAAAGATCACATGGAACATTTATTATGTTAAATAGCCTTTCTTTGAAAATCCTTATCATAAAACCATTTCAAAAATACCATTTTTATAAAGAATGATTTACAATTTTATTTAAAAAATTTATTTTGTAGACTATCCATTCTAATTTTAAATATGAATATTAAAAAATATAATGTTTTGAAAACCATTTTCACTAAATATTCATGAAAAAATATAAAGGAAGCTAAAAACAATTAAAACATTATTTTATGGTAAAAAATATTTGAAAAAATTTATATTTGAAAATAGAATTGAAAAAAATATAATGTATACTTTGAAAATTATTTAAAACATTTCTTGAATCAAAAATTTTTTAAAACATTTTTATAAAACAATGTTTTGAAAGCACAAAAATTTATGACTGGAAGAATAAATAATGTTGGATTTTCATAAAAATATTTTATTAATTATCATAATACCAAATAGTTAAAAAATGGTCCCATTTATTGGATATAACATTAAAAACCATATGAGAATAAAATTACTGGGTGTTGTTGATATATCGTTTATATGATTTCATTAATAAAAGAACAATTATATATAATCCCAACAAATGATGTGATTTGTTACTATATTAATAACTCTAAATCATACACCCCATTAAAGAATAAAGTTACCTGACTCTTTAAATATCATGAAAATAAGAATATTCATGATATTAAATTTCAATGATAATGATATAAACACTATAAATAATATAGGTGCATAATAGGGCGTGTATCTCAAAGAAGGAAAATGGAGACAAAATTTCTTTAAAGATTTGGTAACATTTAAACCAAACCCCAAAAGAAATTAATATAATAAAATGGATATTAAAATATAAATAATTTTATTTATAATTATCATGTTATACCTTCATAACCATTTTATACACCCCACAAATTAAATGAGTGGTTAATAAGGTATATGTCTCACGGAGATAAAAGTGAGATGAGAAAACACTTACTACTCGAGTAACATTAGAATCATGATACCCATGAAGTAATAACATAAATAAAATATTTTAATATCATTTAATAAAGGTAATTAAATATATAAAATGTCATAGGGATGTATATACACCACAAAAAATATTATAGTGGCGAATATGGCATGTATCTCACGGAAATAAAAAGTCTGATGAAATTCCCTTAACCTAAGCATTGACTTTCATTATACATTCTCAAACCTCATTTATAATAATTATAAGTTTATTATAGACATAAAATATAAACATATTATTATTTCTCATAAAATATATTATTTTTTATGAATTTATGTTACCATTTTATTTACAACACTATATTAATGTGATGTTTTAGGTAATACGTGCTTTGTTTTTCATATATGTTTTGGCTTCTTATTCTTGATATTCTTGCATAGATCATGATTTACTTAATTATAGATTTAAAATAGTGATATAAATATCATATATATTTCATATATATATTTATTATAATCTATAAAATATATAAATATTAAATGGAAAACACCGTTCATGGATACGACAGGTCGTACTTACGCATGAACATTGTCCATATTTTATTTATATATTGAATGAAATAAAGTAAATAACACAAATATATAAATATATATAATAATTTTAAAGTAGAATTATTATTTCGTATATATTATATATTTTCACTAAACTTATCCTTAATATATTTTATGTAGAGTGTGAACGAAGCACATCGCTTTGTGGAAGCAGTAGTTCACACATCCAAAAATGAAGTTATCGTATTTACAAAAAATAGAAAGAATGATGGTATGCCTTATATAATAATTATAGATGCATATATTAATAATAAATATAGTTAATATCATATTAATAAGGATTTTACCTCATAATTAACGCCCATGGGAGGTGGTAAGGGAAATATGAACAACGCCATTTTGTGAGGTGGTAGTTCGCCATATAAAAAAATGGTATGTTTATTACCCATTGGATGGAAGTGTGTAAAATTATATGTAGAATAACTATAATTAAAACATATTTGTATATCTAGGTTACTTATTATATCATACAATCATGGAATGAAATTATTTTAGGGGTGGAGAACTAAAATTAAACTAGGGATATTGAGAAAGGATGTTACCTCTTCTTCAGGTAACTCCTCTTGGTTGACACCAAATGGATTACTTGATAGGATTTATGAAAAAAGGTGGGTTTATAGGATAAATTTATATATTTTTGGAGACTATTTGAGTTGTGTTTTGGCTATCCAAATTACTTTAGATCTATAAATATGTGGGAGGGGTGAGTTCTTTTTTAGAGTATAGGAGGAGTGAAATTATATTAAATTTTAGAAAAGGGTATTCCAACCAAGTTATTCCCATGAAATGTGGATCTCATAATGGTTAAAATTCAATATGAGTGAGTTTAGGGTCAATATATTTATATCCAATGGATCTCTAATATGTTTCTTGGTCATTTTATCCTTTAATATTTTGGTTTAGTCCTTTATTGATCAATTTTTCTCTTAATCATTGTAAATAATTTTATTCATTATCACTGATTTTTATCAAAATTACATTTTTATACATTATAAAGTATTATTATTTTAAAAATGTAATCCATTTTTATAAATTATAACCACATAATTGTATTAATTTAATTTAAATTTAATATTGTAGATGGGATGACAAATCATATTTTTAATGTAAAAATGTTCAAAATATTTAGTTATTTTTATGTCCAATTTTACTATGAAATTGATTCCAATGGTATAATTTATATTAATTTATTTATAATTGATATAAATAAACTTTAAAACAAAAAAATTAGTTTAAATATACATGTAAATAAGAAGAAAATTCAGTTTTGATTTAAAATTCATTGATTTTCAATATTCACCAAAAAATAAAACTTCTCAGAAAAATATAAGAATTTAACACAAAGTAAATTATTATTTTAAGATCTTGAAAATGATGTTTATTTTTTCCGATAAAAATTATCTATATATAAAAAATCATATTTATGATGGGTTCACCACTATAAAGCGGTAAAATTACCTTTTATAAAAACACATCTTTTTATTCATAAAATCAGATTTATTTTTACCTTATACCAATAAAATATATTAGATGAGTTTTAAAAATTTTGATTCAATATATAATAAAAAATTATTTTTAAAAAAATAATCAAGATAGTTTTTTCTACTTTATTCAGATAAAATTGTGTTTTTATATAGAAAAATATTTTTCCTTAAAAAGAAATTTCTTCATTGTCAAATATTCCTTACATTCATTTCTGACTAATTTAAAACCAAAGGATTCATTTTATATACATTTATAGATAATATTTTTATAATTTAGTTAATAATATTCATAAATTCTATTCCAAATCTAGGTTGTAACATTAATAATATTTTAATAATATTATTAATAGTATATTGTAGTTCGCTAAAACTCAGCATTACATTTAACACGACCTATCAAAGGGACTTAATATTGTGGTTAATAGAATTCATACATATTGGTACGTGTATCCGAAGCTAGTATAAGTGTTGTTTAGAGTGAAATATATTTATATGGCATCACATATAATGCAAGTCACACTTAGATATTTTGTATAATAAAATCTATATTCATTGTTCTCTGAATTGAAAAATATCAAAAAAGTTTAAATTAATTAAAAAAACAATGTCACAAAATGTCATGTTGTTACACATAATATTCCCTAAAAAATATAATAAAGACTTATTTTATTTGGTTTCTCTACATTATTTTATTTCTAGAATGTTTTCCAGAACTGTTGAATCAAATCTGTGATACCATGATGTAGAGATATCTGTAAAAAACCACCATGTGGAGAGACTGTTGGAACCCAAGTGTTGGAATCTTATCCTATTATAATATATTATATTAATATTTTATAAAATCTCATAATCATTAAAAATGTGTAATTAAAAGTTATACTAATCATGTATTTTCTCTCATTATATATATCATAAATCAAATTTCAGGAAAAGGACATCTCTTTTCATATTTTGAACCATCCCATGATCCTCTAAAAATGCATAGAAGACCATGAATTGATTTTTAAAAATACCTCAATGGTGTAGGAAATTATACCCTCTAAATAAACATGATATGATCAAATGGTTGAGTGAGAGGAAGGTGTCAATATAGTTAAAATGATCCTTGTGAAGGAATACGTAGATGTATTAACCAAGGAGTTACCCATACTTCCCCCAGATCGTGAGGTAGATTTCCCAATAGAGATCTTTCCTAGAGCCAATACTATATCAAAATTCCAATAAAATATGGCATAGATCAAACTAAAGGGGTTAAAAAATAATATTCAAGATCATTTTAAAAAAGGGTTCATATTCCATAGTTCATTTCTTTGGGGTGTGCCGGTAATCATTGTCTTAAAAAAGTATGTATCAAAGAGGATGTGTATCGATTAATGGGAGCTCCACAAAATCACCATAATGAATAAGAATCCTATAAAAAGGATTGATATCATGATTTATTAACTAGGTAGAGCTCAGTACTTTGAAAAGGTATATCATTATTTTGGATATCATCATCTTATAGTGAAGAAGGAATATATTTACAAGACTTCTTTCCATATAAGGTTAGGGAACTATGAGTTCAGAGTGATAACCTTCAGACATACTAATACCACTGAATTATTCATGGATTAGATGAATTTAGTATTTAGTGACTACCTCAAATGTATTTTGGTTTTATTTATTTATGATATTCTCATTTACTCTAAGTGAATGGATGGATGTTAGGAGAATTGACGAATTTTCATGGAGACATTAACGAAGGATAAAATTTACTCTATATTCAAAAAGTGTGAAATCTATATGTGTCAAGTCACATTATAATGGGAAATGATCACAACATAGGGAAATTATATTGAACCAAATAAGAAAAAGGAATTGAAGAATAGACCAGGTCCATTATTTTTACAGAAATCCATACTTTTATTATTCTAGCAGGGTAAAAATGATTTTTTTTTTCTGAGAGATTTGTCATGATTTTCTAACCCGATAGTTATGTTAACACAAAAAGTGGTAATGTATGTCTTTATTGGATTTTTTTAGGAAATCTTTAAATATTTTGAGCAGAGGATAATCATTTCACATGTACCCACAATACAGAAATGTGGAGAGGGTTTTCTAATATAGAAAAATTATTTGAAGAAATTATTGGGTTGTATACTCATGAAAAATGACCAATTTATAGGTTATGCCTAAAAAATTGAATATACATGATATAAACTACCCACAACAATATTTGGAGTTAGCAGCTATGGTCCTTACCTTAAAAATATGGTTGAACTACTTCAATGGTGAGAAGTGTGAAATATTTACCGATCATAAGAGTATAAAGTATATATTCATGGATATAGAGCTCAACAAGCATTAAAGAAGATATATATAGATATTCAAGGACTATTATTTCTATATTTAAAAACATCCAGGAATGCTAAACAAGGTAGATGATTCTTTAGATAAAAAGAACATTCTACTCTATCCATGTTGTGGATTGAGAAATACCATATATTTTGGGTTATACACATGATGGATCTAGAAATCATAGTAGTACATAATACATCCTAACTTTTTATACTTATTTCCCAACCATATATATAATATAATATCAAGGATACAAAAATGGATGACCTTGATAAAGAAAAAAAAGGTTAAATAATTAATATGAGGGATGATACATGAGTTCCACATTGATGATGATGGTGTTTTTCAGTTTAGATCTTTGATTTATGAGCTTTCATCACCTGAGATAAAGAAGGAGATGCTGAATAATGCACATAAATCACATTTATCTATACATACTGGATTTACCAATTTGTACCATGATCATTGAGAGAACTTATGGTGGGACGAAATTAATAAAGATATCATTGAGTACATCTCATGATTTTCAGTTTGTTAGCAATTTAATTTATAGTTATAGAAGACCAAAGGGATGATGAGAAAATTTCTTCTAAAAATGTAGAAATTTTGGAATGTCACTATATACATTGATTTTATTCTCCCAAATACATCCAAAAGAAACAATTTGATATGGGATGTGGTTGATTAAATCACCCTGACTGCCCAATTAATTTATATTTGGTAAGATTTCATGTGTTACCAACATTGAAACATATATGTGAAGGACGTGGTGAGGTAACATGGGGTTTCAAATTAGATCATCTAGAATCGTGACATAAGGTTCACCTCAAAATTATTTAATTACTCACTAACATTCTTTGAATATTGAATTGAATTTTAGTAGGGAGTATCACCCCTAAAATGATGTCCAATCTAAAATGACTATTCAAACTCACGAGGATATTTTGAGAGTCTTCTCAATGTAATTAAACGGTTGATGGGCTCAACATATCCTATTGGTTGAGTTCACATATAAAAATATAATCCACCCAAGTATTCAAATGGATTCATATAAAGCTCTATATGGTAGGTGATATAGAAATCCAACTTGTTAGGATGAAGTTGAAGAAAAATACCTACTTGGCCTTGACCTTATGAAATAGATAACCCAAAAGGTTCAATACATCCAACAACTATTAAAATCTTTTCAAATATGAAAAAATTTCTATTTTGAGATCCATGAAATAGACTTGGAGTTTTAATTTTTAGGTATTTGGTATTTCAATATCACTATGTAAGTGAGTAATGTTTTTTGGAAATAATAGGAAGCCATGATCTAGGTACATTGGCCCATTTCAAATCATTAATCGCTTAGGATCAGTGTCCCATCAACACTAAAATACACCAAATTTGGATCAATATCATGAAATGATCTATATATCACTTTAAAGGAGTTATGTACATGACCATCACATGTACTGAATCAATTGGTTTTATAATTGAAGAATAACATATCCTATGAAGAGTAATTTGTAAAGTTCTTTTACCCTAGAGAACAATTTCTATCCAACAAGACAACTCAGCTTGTCAAAGTTCATTAGAAGAATAATGAGTATGAAGAGTATACTAGGGTACCATAGGAAAAAACGAAAGAGAAATACCCTCATATATTATTAACTGAGATTTTTAGCTATAATTTCAATGATAAAAATTCTAAAGGGGTGGAAAATGTAAATACCTAGAGTTTATAAATCATATTTTTCACTTAAAATAAATGTTATTTATATAATAATATATACTATTTTATACATAATGAACTAGAAAAAAAAAATCTCATTACTAATATTTTATCTATTGAAAATGAAACACACTATAATTAGACTACATGTATAAAATAAAAAATCTAAAATGGGAAAAAAAATTCATTTCCCTAATCTCCTAAAATCATCACCCCCACATCCAACACTATTGGAATGAATGAACATATTATTAAACCAATAAAATTGTTTGAAAATTAAAATATATAACCTTAGGATGAATTATAAGGAGTATTTATTGAAATAATATAGTTATATTTATAATATTTAATGAGACTATTAGAATGATAATGTTCTATTGGAATAGTAACCTGATGGTTGAGATTAGTAACCTGACCATCAAGAATAATAAAATAGTAATTAATATAGTAATTTATCATCAAAATACTAAATTATGATATAAATAATATTTATAATGGTTAATTTAACAAAATATAAATATTATAACGCTAAAAAAATAAATATCATGATTAAAAAATAAAATAAAATATAAGCACATTTTTAATAAACTATATTTTAATGTACTTCATAAAAATCATAATTTGTATATTAAAAACAAAATATACTTATATTATATAATTATATATTAAAAATAACTATCATTTTTTAAATCATATTGTTGAAATTTTCCAATGGTGAATTTTTGATAATTTTTTGAATTAGACCAAGTTTGAGGTGAATAGTACATTACTATATTTCTCAAAAAAGTGTATCTTAAAATAAATAATTCATGATGTAATAATTTCATGATCATTTCTAGAACATGATTTTATTTCATTAAATGTTTAATTTTCTAAATTATTCATTAAAAAATACACATAAATTGAAAACCTAAAAATTATTTTCCAAACCCAAAAGTCTTATGTGATCTCTTATAATAATTTTTTTTTTCATTTTTTCCAACTTTTTTAATAAACTAATTAATTAAAATTATAAAGTGGGTTAAATTATTAAAAACCATTATATTATATTATATATTATTTATATAATCAAATATTCACTATTAAATGTTTTAACATTGGTATATTATTTTATTTAATATTTTATTCTAAAAATAAACCTCACCTCATGTATAAATAACCTATCTCCCTCCACTTAGAAAACTACGCCTACAACACATTAAAAATATAATTTTAATCTCAAATCCTACCTCTAAATACCATTATATTACATTGGGATGTTCTATAGTGATCTAAATACAAGAATGAAGGAAATTTCAGTGTTAACCTAGAGAAGCTATACCTATGATTATTTTTCGATTAACTCTTAAATTTTTTATCTTATCTTTCCTTATTCATATCCCCTTTTAGATAAAACATATAATATTAATTATTCATTAATTTATCATTATATTAATTATGTAACCATCTATAAGTATCATATTTATGATATATATAAATTCCAAGCTTCCTTTTCCCGCTCTCTAGATATTGTCCCGTAAAAGGTCATCTAACCACCTATGGAGACATTGTCGTGTCAACAATTATAACCATCATCATGAATAGATATTATAAATTTTATATAATATATAAAAATATAAGTACTTGTATTATAATATTATAAAATTAAATATAGTCATGTATAATGACTTGTAACCACATTAGCGATATCGAAACAAAACTGGAAAATTTAATGAAAACAAGATATTAAAACATTTAATATTTTAGAAATAATTTTATAAAATATAATACAATAATTATAATGGATAACTAGTGGAAAAAATTAACATAATTAACTTATATATATGTTTTATTAATCCTACTTTTATTATTCAGAAGGTGTAAATGATAATAAATAAATAGGGAATTAACGAAAGAGAGTTCTTGAACACCACTAAATTTTGTTGGGCTATCCCACATTCAATTTAATTAATGTATATATATTCCTATAATTATTCTTAAATATCCATTCAAATTAATCCATTCTCATTCAGGGATATACATGTTACCATAATGATTTATAAGAAAAAGGAAATTATTTTCCAAAAGTGATTTTCCCTCCAAAACAAATCTTCTACTACCCTTGATTTGTTTCTTACTAACTCATTTATAATGATTCAAATTAAAAATATTATTTCATTATTTAGTTTGGAACCCTTTTTTATTCACAAAATCATGTGTTAAAAAATACTTATGAATCCCATTGTTTCTATGGTTTATTTCATGACTGTGACTGTTGTACATTATTTGTGGCACGCATGATTTTTTTTTAAAATTATGATGTGACTGGTGAGCCCAAAATTATATAGAATACTGATTTATTAGGTAATGCCATTTCTCTCATGAGATAGAGTGTATTATGTGTAAAAATGATGCTGAAGTTTTTCAAAATTAATATATAATGATTATACACATATGTTATGCATGAATATGATGCTTTCTTTCTTCAAAACTATGTGTGGTATTTGACTACTATGACATGATGTTTCATTTTAATTCATTTCCACATTCCATTCATTTATCATCCTTTTCCTTCATGATTATGATGATGACCCTATGATGATGATACGATTATTATTATTCTTCTAACCCATGATATAATATTTCATGTCACCTTTTAATCCTCTTGTTGTGATTTTAGTTCACCACCTTCTTTGATCTATATCCTATGGTGAATACGGGTCCTAAAGATAACATGATCTTTTATAAGCATAAATAATAAAAAAATAATTTTTTTATGTTTTATTTTGGAATAGTGATGTATGATCTTAAATTTTCCAATAAACTAAACCTTTTGATCCTTAAATGTATAACTATTATGTTTTTTATCTTTAAAATTATGTAATTGAAATATTAGAAAAAGTGATGTCTCTATAATGGTTCCTTTTAGAATCCCTAAAGAGTCCCATGAAATAATCATGGGTAATTTTATCCCATTTCCACTCAGGTATGAGTAATAGTTGTAAAGTCCCATATGACTTATATCTCAGGTCCTTAATATGAAGGCATACCAAGAAGAAAGATATATACTATTTAATATATCTTCTTATTTTGTCCCACTATAAATTATCTTCAAAATTTATTTTAATATTTGTACATAAAGGTTAAATATAGATTGATGAGCCATAATTTTTATCCAATATCTCCTTCTTCAATTTCATCATTGGTGAGACACAAACTCAGTTCTTTAATATGACCATTATATCATGGTCAAGGTTTAACTCAGTAGATATTATTACCTTAATTTATAACTTCACATATTCCTTTTGTTAAATTTAATATTTACATGAATATATTATTAAACACTTATTTTATAATGAAATTATATTTCTCCATTAATTACGATTTCAAGGTGAATACTATATTAGTCAATATTTATTAGATTTATTTCAGACATCATCATGGATAAACTGTCATGGTACATATGACATGGAGCATCAACCTCTTTGTTCACCATCATGTGGTTGTAATGAATTGAGTACTGATAATATATAACTAGTTCAAAAAATATCCTTGTACGCATATCTACATCTTTTTATACTAATATATCTATCAATATTTTATTATATTTACTTATTCATTTTACCATAAATATAATTCCATCATATCATCAATGAAAAAGTTATTATTGGATTTTACAAATCATGAGTCGGGTAATTTTCTTAATTAAAAATAAGTGGTAAAGAATCATATGATAATATCATGTTAATCTATAAGAGAAAATAACTAAATACTTACCTTTATTAATTATTATATATCAAAACCCCTTATTCAATTTAGGTTGTTGTGAGAATAGGTTCACTAAACAACCATTTTATAGTTTCTTGAAATTTTATTCACATTCATCTTGGATCTTGGCTCCCTTATATGTAAACTTAGCTTGTAGATTTGTATCCATAAGAAACTAGTCATAATTTTCTATTACTATCAATCCATCCTAAGAAATATAAGTTTTCCATTCACTATGGATGGTCTAAGACATTTTCCAATAACACCTGTCATTGGTGAAGACAATGATATCCCCTCTATTGAAATTATGTGACCCAAAAATGATAATTTCTATCTTCATTATTCTCATTAAAAAAAATTCAAAAAAATTATCCTTAATAGCTGTCTTCAAAAAAATCCTAAAATGTAATTTATTCTCTTCCTTTATATTGGTATATATAATAATATCATTTATAATTACTATCATAAAAAAATAAAAGTAATATCTAAAGACACTATTCATTTGAACATTAATGAGTTTAAGGGAACTGGTAAGTCCAAATGGAATCACTATAAATTCATAGTGTACATAAATTGTAAAAAATTATCTCATTTAGTTTTCCTATTTTTTAACCTCAAGTGATGATATTTGAATCAAAGACCAAAATTTAAAAATAAACAATCTCATCAAATTTGATCAAAAAATAATAATCAATATGGGGTAAGGATATATTTTGTTATAATATTGTTTTTAATATCCCAATAATTAATGAAATGATTCATTTAATAATTTTTCTACATAATGAAAACAATATGTGATGAACTTGGACAAATGAATCCTTTTTTTCATAATTCTACCTAAGTTTCTTATTCAATTCATATAACTCAATAAAGGCCATTATATATGGAATCAATGAAATATTTTTAGAATCGGGTTTTAATTATATGGTAAACTCAACTTCATGATTCGGTTTATAAAAATTAAACACGTTAAATAAAACATTGGAATATTTCTAATAAATAAAAATATCATCATTGTAGAGTTTCACCCAACCATTTGAGATAAATAACCCTCATGAATAGGTATTAAGGCCCGAATAATGGAAATTTATTCCTTCCGAAGTTCATATTCATCAAAACATTGATTGATAATCAATGGTTTGTTCAATATATGAAACATGACTTCCCATACAGGAAAATTTACATGGGATCTATATAATAAAAGCTAATCCATACACTAAAAAACATAAAATTCAACTAGAGGAATACTAAAAAAAATTTAGTTTGAACATTCTTACAAACATTTATTAGATAAGAGCTATAGAATTGATATTTGATCATCAAAACTTTTTAGTTATTACAAATAATTAAATATATTATCCTTGAGGTGGTGATGTGATGCCGACATCTAATTATTTAGATATAAATTTGTGGGTTGAACCAAAATTAAGTAATACATATATAGTTCTATAGTAGATGGTATGTGTATCATTCAAATCATCATTCTCATGAACCTCTTAAACCGTTTTCCCACATGATCTTTCCATTTATCTATATATTAGGAGGTTATAGAAATCAATTATCATCATTTACCAATGGATTCATACAATAATTTTCATAATTCCAATACTCCATGTAGTTTTAGTATTGTAGAGTTGGTGGTTCATTTAATTGATATCTCTACATATTCAATTCATTAGATTTCCTCTTTATATATCATCATCATTCAATTTCCTTATGGACTTAATTTCTACAAATAAAGGATTTCCCAACCCCTTGGAGAAAATTTTTCCCATACTATTATCTTCACTTCTGACATAAAGAAAAATTAAATTTCATTCCTAAATGGTTTTTATAATTATAATTTCTTTTAGACTCCATAATTATCTTCTTCTCAGAATCATCAGAATGATGGGAATATCTATTATCCATTTATAACTTGAGAGAACATCTAATTATTTAATTATAGATAATAAATTCCATTTTTAGAAATTCATTTTTTATACTTGGTTATAATCTAATAATTAATTGTTAAATTTTTCATTCAATTTTGATGATAAAACTATAAGAATACCTTGTAAGTATTATAAAATTTCACTCATAAGTACCTATAGATTCATCATCCGTCAACTTAAGATAAATTAATTACCTTTATATTTTCATGTGAAGAGTTTATGAAATTTAATTACTGAGTAATACCATAATAAAATCATTCTACTACATGAAGTTAATTTCATCCACATAACATGTATTTTAAAAAACATTCCACCATTGATACTTTAAAGACCCATCCTTACTCAATCCAAAAAGTGAATCATTATTAAGGAAATAAAATTCATACATTTTGAGGAACCCTCCATGTATAGAGTTTTAGATAATTATATCATAACTATTAAAAAAATACCATATAATTAAAGTTAAAAAATTACTCTTAGTATCCCTTTTACCACAAAATTTTTTTATAACATAACAAGTTTTCTATCCATGTCACATATCCAAAATTTTCATACTTACCTCATATTTGTCCGAAATCAACCTTAATAACCTATGAAACACATTTTAAAATGTTTTATAACCATAAAAATCATAGTAAGGTACATATAACAAGGAGGAAGAAACATGTTGGTCCATTATAAAACCATGAGATCATAAAATAGTTTTCGTTATAAGAAAAAATGAGCTTAAATAATAATTCTACAATATATGATATCAATTATACTATGAAAATTTATTCATAAACAATATTATAATATAAAATAATTAAAAATATCATAATCATCTTGGTTTCTTAGAAAAAATGACTACCTATAAAAACTATTTTCTAAAAAATATAAAATTTTACCCAAAAAAAGATATTAATCACCACTTTAATAATAAATATCTTTAACATACCATTTTAAATAAAAATATTTCCATGAAAAATTAATTACTAATCATAGAAAATCCATGTAGGTAAATTGGGACATAATTTTATATATCACTCATAAAAATTGAATAACATATATGCTAAAACTCCATTATAATTATCTGAAGAAAATAATAATTACCCAATACATTGGTGGGAATTAATAGACCTAAACATCCTTGTATTACAATGTAACCACCCATTTGTGGAATATAATGGAACCATACACTGTTCTTTTAAAATAAAACCATCCATAATTTTTTTAGATTAGTACCACCTATTCCGCATTTATAACAGAAACACACAATATAATAAATAATTCCTAATAACCACAAAATACCCATAAAACCTAAATACGTTGATTTTTCACCATTACAGTCATAAAAATATTCTACAAAACATGAAGAAAAAATTTCTGGATATTGAAGTATCCATTTAATTTAAAACACATTTTAAAAATATGTAGAACAATTGGGATGATGGTTTATCGATGAATAAAAATAGAAATATTTTAAGTTAATTAAAACATTAAATAATGGTTATGGAAGAAAGATAAACTATTGAAACTGCATATGTTAAAATAAAACATTCCGTTTGTCTTTTGAAAAGAACCTCATAACATTACATAAAAAGATTTCTTTTGAAATATGTAATAATAATCATACATAAAATGTACTTTATAATTTATTAATGACCATACAAATATAGATAAATTTTATTTATAAGAATTTGGAAATATAAGGGAATAATTTAAAAACTAAATCTTTTTAACATTTAATGTGGGGAATCTAATTTAAAGTTTCCCTTATAAAAACCCATAAAAATGATTATATTTTTTAAACAAAAAAAATAAAGTAAAATTTAATAAAAATAACCTTATTAAACCATTGAAATAAAAATAATATTTTTTTGATAAAATTATACGAACATTTAAATAAAAAAAATTAGCTGGAAGGGAATCATTAAAAAATATTTTTTAGAAGAATCTTCCATAGAATATGGATTATTTACTATATACGTTCTATATTTTCCTAAAAAATAATCTTAGATACACAACAACACGTTTCATTGAAATCTTATGTTACACACAACATTAAGTTATACCAAAAAATAATATAATATAATTATTATTTTAAATGGTAATTGACACATATCTGTTGTATTGGTAGGAATGAAGAGGACAAACTACAATATGATTACACATGTTTGTTAAAAGTTTTTACATTTATCCAATAAAAGTTAGAAGCTTAAAATGTGAATGAATCCAAATTTAAGCATAAACATTCTAATATTCTTTAAAAGGTCAATTTACAACCTTTTGATGGAGAACCCTGTTTAAATCTATTTTTTTATCTTTTATATGTCATATTTGACAAAATAATATATTATTTATAGAATAGGGACATTGAAATTTAATTTGGATGACATTTTGGTATTTTTCTGATAATGTTCATTTTTTATGAAATAGTGAAAAATACTGCATTTTAATTCAAAACTGCCTTTTAATATAATTTATTTATATGGATAGATCTTCTTTTTAATTAGTTTTAAAGTTTAATTATATTATATTTTTACTAATTAATCCAATTTTGGTCATTTTATGTAATTTCACTATGAAATTGAACATAAAAAAGTGTCAATATTTTGATAGTTATTATTTATAAAAAACATGTTTTTTTGTTTTGACAACGAGAATTAATTTTAAATTAAATTATTCTACTTATGTATTTTTAATTTTAAAAAATAGATTCCATATTTTGAATTATTTAGTTCTAATTTTGTAAACAGGTAACTTTTATTTTTAGACATTAGGAATATTTACTCCAGTAAATATTTTATTTACCATAGTTAAATGGTAAATCTGGTAAATAAGGGTAAAAAAATATTACTATAATAATATTAAATAACCCTAAAATGCATCCTAATTCTATTGGTTGATAAATTTCCAACCATGGTCATCCATGGGTCAATTTTGGGACCCCATGGATCCACTTGAGAGTGATAATGACACTTTATTTTAATTAATTTAAAGTAAAGAAAAAAATGACATAAACATATATATTTTAGTAAATCAATTTTTACATGGGGTTATATAAGTTATCCCTTCGAATATAAATATTCATTTTAAATAAAAAAATATTTCCTACATCAAAGTATTTTATTTATAATTTTTAGACATCAAATAAATAAAATTATTTACGACACAATGATGATGCATTGATTACGTTATAAATAAATGATTTAAATAAATGAGAAATTTTACAAACTATCCAAAACCTGTACAATTATTAATGGATTATTTTATTTCAAAAAATATTCATATTATCATTGAATTTAATGAGTTTTGGACCTTTTCAAACTAAAAATCAGTTTATAATAAAACAATATTTTCAAAATTTCTTAAAGAGCCCCTTCTCCCCCTTATAAAAATCCATCACCTATAACCCATTACTCACACATCTCAAGACCCTTGGGTCACCTAAAATCTACCCAATTAAGCTCATTAAATCTATATCTTCCTCCTATAATCATTTCCCTTGTCATAAGACAATTAAATTAAACCTTTGGTTCAAACCAAAGGGAGATACCCGATTTAAAGGTAACATCTTCTCTTAAGTTCTTTTCTTTTATTTAACTTCCCCAACTCTCTAAACTCTATTTATTCCTTTATTTTATAAAAACACCATTAAACTCCAAATACTAGGTTGTTTTTATGAGAAATATTCAAACTACCCTTCCACACACCTCCATCTAATAGATATGAACATAATGTTTCTGTGGACGGCGAACTACTGCCTCACGAAACGATGATTGATCAAATATCTCCAACCACCTTTCATGGTGGACATTATGATGGAACTATATTTATAATTGATATATATTATATTAATATTGTCTTTACACTTCTGTATTTTTCATTTTTTATCACACCTTTATGGTTTCTATAATGGGTAAACATGATAATTTAATTTGAGGAAGTGCGGACTACTGCCCCCTCAAAGTGATATGACTCATTAATTCCATACGTGGAATGTATAAAGGATAGAGTAACCTAAATTATGTATGATATTATACTGTAATTATAATATACTTATGTATCATTAATTTATCATTCCACTAAATAGGAAATATAAATGAAAGTAGCGTTCATGCGTACGTATAACTTACAACCTCCATGAACGATGCATTTCATTTCATACCTCCAAATGTTATGAACAATTATAAATAAATATATATACTGGAAATATATAATATATATGATATCCAAATCATGAATATCATTTTGGATATAATGGACTATTGACCACATGAACAACTTGTAATTATAAGAAGTTCATTTTGACTCAAGTACCAAATATTACCAAAACGACCATTATTAACATAAATGATTACATAATTTTTATAAAATGGTAATAAGGGATATAAAATGAATAATAAAATTCAAAAATTTCTTTAATCATTTATAAATTAACTTTAGTTTATTATTCCGGATATTAAAGAATGAACGAGTCAAGTCGGGCACGAGGTAAGGGGTTTTCATATAACTTTTTATTCTCGTGAGATTAATGATATATTTTCCACTATTTCCTTTTGGGTGGTGTTTATACTTACCATGATTTTATTAATTGTCTAATATAGTTAGTTTATTCATATTTATATCTTCACTGTATGATCCTTATTTCATGTGGTTTATGTTTCGTAAGTTACCAAATCGGAAATGGAACCTTTCAACGTACTCTTTTAGTTATACTTCTTTTATGTATTTTAAATTTCCATTTTATTATGTTGGGATATCTTCTTATATATCCTTATTTCTTTACATTTTATTACCTTGTGATGAGATACCCTTTCCTCTCTCATCAACTCATTTTCTTAATTTTAAAGTGACGATGTTAGGCTGTCGAATTTCTGTAAGGGAACTTCTTAACCCATTTTCCATTATTTAGGTTAAACTTCTACTTCTTGATTATGTCATGATATGAATATGTTTGAATGAACTATGATTTGTTTACACATAATATACACCTTTGTTGGGTGTATTCTTATTTTTCACACAAAATCATGTCATTGATTTGTCCTTAATCTAATGATATGATCTTTGTGAGGGACTTTGTCTCAATTTGCATTAAATTAAAACTTATTTGTTGTTATACACCAATTCACTTTTATATGGTGTATATAATTCCCTTTGACATATTATATCATTAATCTATTTATTCTAATGATATTATAATATTTGATTAATATTATTCCTCAATTATTTGTATTCAGGCGTCTCTCATTTGGTTAGGAATTATTTAACTAAAATACCGTTTTAAATGTTTTAAAGTTTTATTCTTCTAAATAATTCTCATTAATGTCCATGTTTTAAAAATGGTTTTAAGGATTTATTTATATTGACATGAATGTTTTGAAATTAAAATTTCTGTCAAAAGATTTAAAGTGGCATGGGACACTTGGATTAAAAAATATCATTATTAAATGTTTTAGATGATTTTGTAAATGGTTTGATAAAGCATTGATTATGTCAATATCATGAAATGATAAATTGTGATTGCAATATGGAAATGTTATCTTTATTTTATGCTTATTTTATGTGTTATGAATATATTATGTTTATTGGGAATTGTTTATGTATATGGGTGGTTCCGTGACAATCCTAGGGCGGGCGAGCCCGAGATAGCTCTTCAATGCATTGGGTAATATGATAGAGGTAAACATTAATGTTTATCCTAATAGTTTTAGGGAATATTCTGTGATGGGTATTTCAAATGTAAATCTATACGTATCTATGAAAGATACAACGTAAGTATTTTATGTATGTAATTAGCTACCATTTTGACTTATGATTTCTTTATGTTATTAATAAATCTTATGATTTCATGAGGTATGTTATGATTGAAAAGTATAGTTTCATTGATTTGTATTTATTTAACGGTAACTATTTCCTTTCCTTATTTTATAACCCTTACTGAGATTTTTATGGTCATACCATGTTTTTTAAATGTTTTCCAAAATATATATGGAAGGGTAATAGAAAGGAAGAAATGAATAATATTATTATCAAGAAAAGAAATCTTGTTTTATTTTAAGAGTTTTTATTCTATGATAGAAATGGAAACTTAGTAGAAGTATCTACACATAATATTCAAGTTGTTATGTAATAGGTATGGCCTAATTCTCTAAAACTCTAAACCTAAAAATATCCTCAATGTGAATTATTAACTTAATTTAAGATTTTGTAATGTTTATGGTCGGGTCCTTATAGTTGGTATCAGAGGTCAGTTTAGACAAATTTAGGGATTATGATTTTTTTTAGACACAATGTTAGTCTCTATGTAAATTCTTTAAGTTAAATCCTTATTTTGTAAATTTTTCAGATCAAAATTTTTTTGTCAAAAATGGAAGGAGGAAGATCTCAAACTACATTACAATCTCTTCTTGATGACTTGCTTGCAATAATTATTGCAAAGTCATGTCCAGATGACTCTGAAAAATTTTCTAATATACAACTCACTTGCAAGCAATTGTTTGAGAAATCAAAGACCTCTGCTATACCTCGATACCATCATAGATCATGGATTGTATGTAGTCAAATCTTATTTTATCAATATTCTAATATTTTCAATAAAGGTAAATATTATCAAGGTTTTTTCAAATATTTTACCTTATCACAAGATTTTAAAGAATATTATGATTTTGAAAAATGTGATGAAGAAGAAGACCCTTGCACAACCTATTTATATTTGATTTTAAATTATAATCTTTCAACACATACTTATGGTATTTTTAAATTACAATTGATTGAATGTTTTAACTCAAAATTGGTTCAAATATTCTATAAAAAATGATTTATTAGATGTTTTGAAATTATATGTTATACATGATTTTTTTCCAAAACTGTTTTTCTGTGATCACCCATATGACCCTAGTTGTACGAGGTGAATTTGGATAAAGGAATGAGATGATTTTGAAGGATCTATAAATCATTTTTGCAATGCATGGACCATCTATCTACGTGAACAAGATAAATATAAACCCAGGTGGACACAGTGATCAAGGTACGATGTTCTTTATTTGGGGATAGTGTTACTTTATGGAGGTAAAAAAATAGTCAATATATATAAAACTTCATGAATTAAGATATTGAGGTCATTATGAGTTGGGATGAAAATGAGAGGCATAAGACAATAATTGAGGTAAAATCATGTTATGGTTATTTTTGAGATGTTTATATCAATTTTGGGAATGTTATAAAATTGTATAGTTTTTGAAGAAGAACAACACATAGACCATGTGACAACCCGTCTCGTTGGACAAAGCTGTGGGAATCAAAACCACAACCAATGTGCGATTGATATTTATCTCCTACCACTAGCCTACGTGAAGTCCCTAGTTAGTCTGACTTATTATTTTTGGTTAAATAATTTTATGGATAAATAATAAGTTGATTTTTGGAACTTATGTTTTATCAAATTGATATCCTTAATGTAATGTCACGGGTCCGAAAGCCACCCAGAGGCGCCCCGTGCCCGGTTGGTCACATGGCCTCAAGCGCATTTCCCCGAATGCCAGAGGCTACCGACTAGAAGCAAGGGCCTTGGCTGTAATGGTGGGGAATCTATGCCCTCATTGGAAGAGTACACAGAGGAAGTAAAAAAATACTTACAAGAGTGAAAGAAGTAATAATATCATACCAAAATAAACAGTGGAAAACCGATAGAAATAACTGGAGAACATATATATAGAAAATGATGCATGATACATATGTATAGGAAAGCAGTGAAACAAATCACATTACTGAAATACAGTACTAAACCAAGTACAAAATAAACAGTAATCAGCTCTACAACATCTCAAGCCTAAGCTTGGTCCCGTGCACTCCTGCTCCATAGCATGTCGAGTACCTAAAGTAAAAGGGCACTTGCCCTTCTCTATACCTGCAACAATATAATCTTTATGGTCCCAAAAGCATGGCCCAAATAGGGTGTGAGACTAATCCCAGTAGAAAACCACCACAAGATCCGTGCCTAACAATCAATGAGTATACGACAGGTAAAAGTACAGGAAACAGTAAACAGGAGGGTACTCAATAGTAAAAAATCCACAATTTCAATATCAAGCAACAACTAAACAGGAAAATAAACACAATAGGTAACCCTCTGGGAATCACACTCAGTATAACCCCTCTGGTCCTACCTAACAAGTACAAGCAACCCTCTGGGCAGTACACTCAGTCTAACCCCTATGGTTCAGCTTAAGCATAGACTCTTTGAGGAAGCACTCTCCGTCAATTCCCCCTATAGTCTCGTATCATAACTAAATGTTCTATAGGGAAGAAATTACATCAAATTCCCTCTCTGGCCCACATCAAGGAACTACAAACACTCTGATGAAGCACTCAATGTCAATTCCCCTTATGGTCTCGCATCGTAAAATTATAAAGACACTCTGGAGAAGCCCTCAACATCCATTCTCCCTATGATCTACACACTAGGTTCTCACGACCCTGTGTAAGTCAAGAAAGTGTAGAAGTGCGTATCAGATAAAGTAAACCTCAAGAACTACTTGGCTAGCATTCTATATCATAATAGCATAATAGAAAAAAAGTCACACCATCCTACAATACTAGGCATGGGAAAGTAAACAGTCGCCTAATAGGTGAACTAGACCAAAAGGTCAAACATGAAAAACATGTATGGGAAACACAGCCAAAACATAGAAATTCACCCTATTCACAATTAATTATCATCTACTCAAGCATACGAGCATAGCAGGAAAACAACAGGGCTAAAACGGTAAACGCACAATACCCCGTTCAGGGGTATTGGGAAATTTTTCACATAAAACTCAAGGAATTTTAATAGAAAGACACAAACCACCTTCCTCAGTGTTAGGAAATCACTATATGTTAACCTTGAGGCTTCAATCTCCTTATAACATCGATGATATACAAAAACGTCTAAAACATTCAACCCACGATATCTCATGAGAGAGGAGAAATCAGAAGATGGTGCTCTAGGAGAAGTGACAACTCACCGATGCTATTTCAATGCAAAAGAAGATTTTCGATTTGGAGGACGGATACATGATTGAGGGTTTGTCAAAGATCCGTGGCCGTACGGAGCTCTCGGTCGAAAGAGATCTAAAAGAGGAGTGTTCTGGAGATTAGACATGACCCCTGTGTGTTTAATGAAAAAAAGGAAAGTACATGTTGTGTACTTTTGAAGTAAACAGCGTGTACTAGCCATTTTTGTACTCCAATTTAAGCAGCCTCCAATTCACTCCGACATGGCCATGTGTGTGGCTACTACACGTCCAACACACGAACTCCTGCGACAAAGACGTACCTGGTGTGTACTCATAAATTACATGACATGTACTTAGAAAATTTCCAGAATATCCTCTTTTTCTCAAAAATGATGAGAAAAGGAAAAACATACCTAAAAAGATGATCCAAGTTCTTAAAAACTTCCCCCCTTAAAGAAATTCGTCCCCGAATTTCCTTAGCACGACATAGGAGAAGAAACCCAGATCAGTTCCAGCCACTGTGCTCGTACATCAGCCTCCCTCTCCCAAGTCTCGTTCTGTACTCGCCCGTGCTACCATAGAACTCATATCAGAGGAATAGACATTCCATGGTGAACCTTTGTACTGTGATCAAAAATCTGGATAGGATTCTCCTTAAATGATGCATCCACTTCGAGCTCAACCTCCTCAGGTTGAAAGATATGAGACGAGTCTGAAAAGTAACGTCAGAGCTGAGAAACATGAAAAACGTCATGCATAGCTAGGTACCTCTGAGTTAACTGCAACCGATAGGCAACCGACCCAACTATCTCCAACTCCTTAAACGACCCAACATACCTCGGTGAAAGCTTACCATGTCTCCTAATCCTCTTGTGTCCCAACCTTGGCGTGACACGCAAGAAAACCTGATCCCCGACCTCGAACTCCAGAGGTTGTCTCTACTAATTAGTATAAGACTTCTGTCAGAATTGTGAAATATCCATTCTTTTTCGAGTCAACTCTATCTTCTATGTGGTATCTTGGACTAGACAAGGTCCCAAAAAAGCTTCCTCTCCTGCCTCCAGCCAACATAAGGGTGATCAGCATGGCCTACCTTACAAAACCTCATAATGTGCCATCTGAATAGTTTCTTGAAAACTATTGTTGTAGGAAAACTTCAAAAGAGGTATATGCTTCTCCTAAGAACCTCCAAAATCCAGGATGCATGCTCAGAGCATGTCCTCAAACACCTGAATCGTACACTCTAACTAGCCATCTGTCTGGGGGTGGTAAGTTATACTCAAAAGTACCTATGTACCCAAGGCCTTCTGTAGCCCCTGCCAGACCTGAGAAGTAAAACATTCATCCCTATCTAAAATGATGGAGTGTGGAACTCCATGCATATGTACAATCTCACGAATGTACAACCATCCTATATCATCAACACTGAAGGTCTCCTTAATTGGAAAAAATTGAGAAACCTTTGTGAGTCTGTCAATGGAAATCCAAACTGTATCATTCCCTTGAGGTGACCTCAGTAAACCTATGACGAAATACTTTTCGACATCATTCCACTTCCACTCAGGAATAGGAAACTGCTGTAAAATCCATGTTGGTCACTGATACTCTGCCTACGCCTGCTGACAGGTGGAACACCTCATGAATAAACCTTCAACGTCCCTCTTCATACCTGTACTGATGGTGTAGATCATGATACATCTTGGTGACACCAGGATGAACTGCCCAAACCGTGGAGTGAGAGTCCCACATCAGCTCCTCGCGCATGTATTTTGGTACCCATATGCACCCCTAGAAATGAAAGATCTCATCCTCACCTATGGTCCATCCCAAAATAGGGTCCTCCCCTAACACACTTTCCTGCAGGACCAGGCCTTCAGAATCTGATAGATGCCTCATTCGTACTTGATCAAGAAGGGTATAGGTAATAGCTATAGAAGAAAGGAATTTCTGGCCCTGTCTATCATGCACCACCAAATGCATATCAGAGAACAGATCCATAAGCTACCACTCACTACCGGCCTCCTGAACTACCTGTATCTGAGTCCTCCTGCTCAACGCATCAGCCACTACATTGCCTTTCCTAGGAATATAGGCAATCTTGAAATCAGAGGACTATAAGTACTCAACCTACCTTCACAGCCTCAAATTCCGATCATGCTGAGTGAAGATTTACTTGAGACTCTTTTGGCCGGTGAAAACCACAAAATTCTCTCCTAGATGATGATTTCTCCAACAGTGTAAGGCATGAACAACTACAGCCAATTCAAGACCATGCATCGGGTAGTTCCTCTCATGTGGTCACAACTGCCGAGACTCGTACACAACGACTCCTTCCTCCTGCATAAGCACATCTCCCATACCGATACCTGAAGAATCACAATGCATAGTATAACTCCTACCTAACTCTGGAAAGACTCATATCGGTGATAAAGTCATCCCCCCCTTCAGCTCCTAAATGGATGAATCACAAGAATCTGACCACAAGAACTTCACACCCTTCTTAGTTAGACTTGTCAGTAGTGCTGCTAAGCGTGAAAAGTCATGTATGAAATGTTTGTAGTATCCAGACAACCTTATAAAACTCTGCACCTCAAAGACATTCTTTGGCTACTCCCAGGAGACTACTACTCTCACTTTATCTGGGTCTACTGACACTCCGGTCTTTGAGATAACATGACCCAAGAAGTGAATATGATCCATCCAAAAGTGACATTTTTAGAGCTTAGCATATAACTGATGCTCTCTCAGTGTACTCAAAATGATCTAAAGATTGGTAGCATGGTCGTGTCGAGTGTGAGAGTACACCAAGATATCATCAACGAAGACCACCACGATGAAATATAAGTATGGATGGAACACTCAGTTCATCAGTTCCATGAAAACTACAGGCGCGTTCGTGAGACCGAACTACATAACCATATACTTGTATAGACCATACCTGCTCCAGAAGGGTGTGAGGGGTATATCAGATGGTCTAACATGCAACTGATGATAACCATAACTCAAGTCAATATTCGTGAATACGCAGGCTCCTCTAAGATGATCAAAGAGATCATCAATCCTTGGAAAAGGATATCGTTTCCTAACCATCAACCTGTTCATCTTCTGATAATACACACAAAGCCCGAGGGTGCCATCTGCCTTCTTCGCAAACCTGATAAGCGAACCCCAAGGAGAAGTAATAGGTCGAATGAACCCCTTTGCCTACAACTCCTCCAACTACTTCTTGAGCTCCTGCAACTCTGGTGTAGCCATCTTATAAGGAGGAATGGACACTGGTTCCGCTCCTAGAAGAATCTCAATAGAAAATTATACCTCACGCTCTGAAGGAAAACCTGAAAAGTCCTCTGGGAAGATGTACCTGAAACGATCCACCACTGGGGGAAATTCTAACTAAGAAGTCCCCTGATCATCTAGATATAAACTAGAAATATGGTTAGTAACTCTTCTTAACCCATGATGCTCTGGACCCTCTTTTCTCACCCGGATATCCCACTCTCCCTTATGAAAAAATGATACATCCTCTGGTGATGTGAAACTCACCCTGTGGCAATAATAGTTGATGAGTGCCTGGAAGGGAACCGACCATTACATTCTAAGAATGAAATCATTGCCAATCATCTCTAGGATATAGAGGTCCCATAAAAAGTGACACCCACCAACCTCTAGAGGTAACTCTTTACACTGATGTTCACTCACCGTTTTAGTCCCCAATAGTGTCTAGTGTCAAGATATTAGTAGAAGAAAAGATACAGAGCCCAAGGCTCTCCACAACCGTAACAGATATAAAGCTATGTGAAGCCCCTATATCGAAAAGTGCAGAAACTAAAACCGAGGAAACTAAGATCGTACCTCGAACTGTAGAAGGTCCGGAATCTTAATCCTACTGGGTCTGCTCCACTACAAAGGTCTGGCCTACTCCATGGCCCTGTGACCCTACCTAACCACCTTGAGCTCATCCACTCTGCTGTCGCTAAAAGACAGGTGACTGACCACCACGACCACAACCTCCACCTCGGCCTGAACGGCCAGAAGAACTCCAGTTCCCTAGCTGGTGAGAAACTGGTGGTGCTGCTTCCGAATGTGGAGTCATAGAAGAACTCATGTCACTAGCTTCTGGTGAGAATATCTAATAGAAGCACTGAAGATGAACCATATTTTCGTAATATTGGCACTCCATTGGGTCTCTTGGGTAGTGTGGCCTCGTATGCCCACTCTTCCCACACTGGTAGCACACCACCTGGCTACCAGAAGAAATGTTTCACCTCCTTGGATCACTGCGCGAAGACTCCCTATGGTTATTCCTATTGTCAGTAGGAGGGATGCTAACTACAGATGCCTAGCCACCCTGGCTCACAGCTCCGGAATCCCTCATATTGCACTCCGTGATCAGATCCTGGTTGACGATAGAAGTGATAGAAGTCAACTAGAAGATGTTCAACTATGATCAAATGTCATGCCTCATACCATCCTCGAACATCCTTTCCATGAATAATTGTTCACCTCCTAAAATAGGCGTGAAGCGATGTAGCTCGGTAAAGATAGAGGAATACTCCATAACAAAAAGAGTACCCTGCTCCAAACTCATAAAATCTCGGGCTCGATCGACCCTCAAGTTCTCTGGATTGAAGTAATCGTAGAAGATGCTCTGAAACTCATCCCATGCCATAACCTAATGGCGTCCCTCCTATGAGATCACATCCCACCACCTCATGGTAGAGTCCCGAAGCATATAGGTAGTGAGATTGAACCTCCTCTTTGGAGTCATCTCTAGATGCTCGAATATCGTAAGCATGGATTCTAGCTATGACTCTATAGCCTGGGGTCCTCCATCCCCTGAGAAAGTGGGAGGATGTTACTGCTGGAAAACCCGCATCAAATCATCCATTGATGGGGTAGGAGGTGGTGTTCCTTGAAAAGTCTACATCATCCTCATAAAGCCTTCCCTGAACAATGGATCAAAACCTGCCTTCGGTATAACGGCTAGTTCCAAGACCGACACAACATGAGGATCTATGGGTAATCCTTGATCAGCCACATCTTGTGTCCAATCACTACCCTACAACTGGCGCACAACTAGAGGACATCTCGGCAGCATGACTCTGCAAGGTCAAATGCACACCTTAGATCAATATTATCAAAAACTAGAAACTAGAAGTATAAGAAGGAAAAAGGAGAATGAAAGAATTCAAGTTTTTCAAAACATGACTACACAGCGTGTATGTCCCTTACACGGCGTGTTCCCTTAAGTCATTCACATGGGCATGTACTCCTTCCACAACTGGTCATGTAACGTCCAAACACACGACGTGTTGTCTTAACACACAACGTGTACTTGAATCCTCTTTCTCTACCCAAGTCCTTCTACATGGTTAACCCACACAGCTCTCCTAAGACTATACTATATAGCATGTTCATGACAGACATGGCATGTACGTGAAAGTATTACACTTACCCGTGTTGTTAGTGACACGGCCGGGTACCTAGTCCAAGCTACACAGCGTGTTCAATCCTGACATGTCATGTATAGATTAAGTTTTCATCCATCCATGTCATTAGTCACATGGGTAGACATAGGGCCACTACACACGGCGTGCACATCCGGTACATGGCGTGTCCTATTGAGATATCTCAACCCTATGTCTCTGCCCACACATCCTATGACACGGTTAGATACTAAACGGCGTGTACATAGAGTAAAAATCGTGTACTTATGAAAAACTATTTCTTCCCAAACAGAAGAACACATCACGTGCAATCAAAACTACACGACGTGTATTCTGGGTTTTTCCGGACAGTAAGCCTCAGAAACTACTACGGAACCCAAAAAAACACTAAAACGAACATTGAAGGTGCCAAATTCCAATCTTTGAGGGCCCATACTTTCCAATAATCAAATATTGGAATCTTATACATGTTATAATAAGGTAAAAAAGTCAATGATCCACCAAGTTCCGGTCAATGAGGGCCCATAACACCTCAAGAACCGAAGTTTGGCATTTATTCAGACAAAAATTTACACAAACAATACCCTATCAAACAACAGGTATTTTATCAAGGCATCTATTACAACACCATGAATATTGTACAAAACATCTATCACAATAACATGAAATTGCTAATACACCCTAGATAACATGGAAAGAATGTATGAAATTTGATTTCTATTAAGTTCCTATATGATGCATGAGATGGAATACCCTCATCTCATCCGGTTGAGACAGAAATAGAACCTCAATAACATAAATAATAACCAGTAGAAATATGTGAGAAACCTAAGGGTGAAAATCAGGGCAAAAATAACTTTCAAGACCAGAAAAATTGAATTAACAAGGTAGATCTACTTTTCCCTGTACACGGGTTTTCTACTCTTGGGCACAACTTATTACCAAGTACCTATTCCATCATATCCCTGACTATAGGCCCCAAACAATAATTCAAGAGAAAATAATTCCTTTGATACCACTTTGTAACGTCCCGGGTCTGGAATCCACCCAGAGGCGCCCTGTACCCAGTTGGTCACATGGCCTCAATCGTATTTCCCCGAACGCTAGAGGCTACTGAGTAGCAGTGAGGGCCTTGGGTGTGATGGTGGAGAAACTATTCCCTCATTGGAAGAGTACACAACAAAAGTAAAATAATACATACAAGAGAGGAAGAAATAATAATATCATACCAAAATAAACAGCGGAAAAATGATAGAAATAACTGGAGCACATATATATATATATAAAATGATGTAGGATACATATGTCTAGGAAAGAAGAAAAACAAAGCACAATGCTGAAATACAGTACTAAACCAACTATAAAATAAAAACAGTAATCATATCCACAACATTGCATGCCTAAGCTTGGTCTTGTGCTCTCCTGCTCCACAACAAGTCTAGTACCTAAAGTAGAATGGCACTTGACCTTGTCTATACCTGCAACAATATAATCTGTTCTGGCCCAAATGCATGGCCCAAACAGGATGTGAGACTAATCCTAGTAGGAAACCACCACGAGATCCGTGCCTAACAGTCAATGAGTAAATGACAGGTAAAACTACAGGAAACAATAAACATGAAGGTACTCAACAGTAAACAATCCAAAATTTTAATATCAAGAAACAACTAAACAAGTAGATAAACACAATAGGTAACCCTATGGGAAACACCCTCAGTCTAACACCTCTGGTCCTACCTAACAAGTACAAGAAACCCTCTGGGTTGTACACTCAGTCTAACCCCTCTAGTTCAGCTTAAGCATAGACTCTCTGAGGAAGAACTCGCCGTTAATTCCCCCTATAGTCTCGTATCATAACTAAAGGTGATCTAGGGAAGCACTTACGTCACATTCCCTCTGTGGCCCGCATAGAGGAACTAAAAACACTCCGAGGAAGAACTCAACGTCAATTCCCTCTACGGTCTCACTCGTAAAATTATAAAGACACTATGGAGAAGCCCTCAATATCCATTCTTCCTATAGTCTACACACTTGGTTATCACGACCCTATGTAAGTCAACCAAGTGTAGAAGCACATATCTTATAAAGTAAACCTCAATAAATACTTGGATATAATTCTACAACATAACAGCATAACAGAACAATAGTCACACTATCCTACAATACTAGGCATGGTAATGTAAACAGCCGCCTAACTAGCGAACTAGACCCAAAGTTCAAACATGAAAAACATGCATGGGAAACACATCCAAAGCACAAAAATTTACTCTATTCACAATCAATTATCATATACTCAAGAATACAAGCTTAGTATGCAAACAATAGATCTAAAATGGTAAACATGCAATACCCTGTTCATGGGTATTGGGAAATTTTGCACATAAAACTCAAGGACTTTCAACAGAAAGTCACAAACCACCTACCTCAGCATTATGAGATCACTATATGTGAACCTTGAGGCTTAAATATCTTAATAACATTGAATATATACAAAAAAATTTAAAACTTTCAACCCACGATATCTCACGAAAGAGGAGAAATAAAAATATGGCGCTCTTGGTGAAGAGAGAACTCATCGATGCGATTACAATGCAATAGACAGTGTTCGATTTGGAGTATGGACACACGCTCAGGGGTTCATCAAAGATCCGTAGCCTTATAGAGATATCGGTCGAATGAGACCTAAAAGAGGAGTGTTCTGGTGATTAGACGTGACCCCAGTGCGTTTAATGAAAAAAAGAAAGTACACTGTGTGTACTTTTGAAGTACACAATGTGTACTAGACGTTTCTATACTCTGCTTTAAGAGGCCTCTAAGTTAGTCCCACATGGCCTTGTGTGTGGCTACTACATGGCTAGCACACGACCTTCCGCGGAAAAGACATACACAACATGTACTCATAAAGTACACTGCGTGTACTTAGATAGTTTCCCGAATTTCCTCTTTTTCTCAAAAATAACCAGAAAAGGAAAAACATACCTGAAAAGAAGATCTGGGTTCTTACACTTAATATAGGAAAATTATTTGGTGAATAAGTGATAAAGGTTATTTTGAGAGATGTTTCCTATTTTTGATATACTATATACCTAAGTCAAATTGAATACATTGGGATTTCAATCGAGGTGTAACAGTGGAATTTTATTTGGGAAGAATATATGTTTTTATTATGTACATATGGAGATTTGGGATATTTCTGAAATTATTAACCTATCATAGAGAATATGTGATTAGGTTTATTACACTTCAGTATGAGACTTTAAGGTTAGTTGATGTTTTGGAAATAAATGTTACAATTTACTGTGGAAGACTATGTGGTCAAATTCTTCTAATTTTTGGGTTTCAATATAATTTTGTATTATATTGAATAATTTTAAGGTAAATTGTTTATTGAATGGTATTTGTGGAACTTTGGGTACTGCTTGTTGAATTTTGGAGACTAAGAGTTGTATTTCTTTTTATAAAGAATTATCCTTTTTTGGTATTATCTTATCTCGTACCAACCATTTTTGTTTTGGTTGATGTCTAAAGATATTGAAAATATATAGTTCATCTTTTGTGGATTATGTGATTCTTTATAAGTTGATTATATCACTTTAGGTGTGACCAAGTCATCTTGAGTAATCATTATTTTGAGAAAAGATGAGTTTTTGGTAGAAACTTATTAAAGGATGAAACTCTACCTGAAAGGTAAGTATATTTTATTATGTACTTAATGAATTTCATAAATAAATTATCCAAATTTATTAAATTTAACTTTAAACAAAAACTTTTTCCATTTAATTTTCTTACTGGGAAACCAAAGGCCATTTAACCAATCACAAGTTTGTGGTTTTTTGGTGGTTAAATTTCTCCTGATCATGTTTTCTATCACTCTCCACCGCAACTTGACACTTAGTTTCTCTATCATATCTATTTTTTCATGGAATACTAGTATGGAATATCTTGGGTGACATTTGAATCTCTATTTATTTATTTTAAATTGATAGTTATATTGACTCTTTTTTCTAATTTGGGACTTTTAATGAAGTCTCTAAGCCTAATTTTAAAATTGAGAGGACACAATTCCTAAAAGGGGAGAAGGATGTAACATCCCAGGTGAATAAAGAATATGGAATTTTTATATTTATTAATATCTAATAATTAAATATTAATTTTACTTTAAGGGGAAGACATATTCGATGTCGTGACTGATACGCAACAATGAGTTTCACTGAAATCTTACTTTACACACAACATTACATTAAACCGAAATATAATATAATAATATTATTATATTAAAAAGTAGTTAACACATAGCTGTTGTATTGGAGAGAATGAACAGGACTAGATAAAATATTATTATACATGTTTGTTAAATGTTTTTACATTTATCCAATAAATGTTAGAAGCTTAAAATGTGAATGAATCCAATTTTAAGCATAAACACTCTAATATTGTTTAAAAGGTCGATTTACCACCTTTTGATGGTGAACCCTTTTTAAATATATTCATTTTCACTTTTATATGTTCTATTTGACAAAAATAATATTCTTATATAGAATTGATACAATTAAATTTACTTTAATGAAATTTTGGTATTTTTCTGATAATGTTCATTTTTAATGAAATAGTGAAAAATACTATATTTTTATCCAAAATTGTCATTTAATCTAATTTATTTATATATATTTTATATTTTAAATATTTTTAAAGTGTAATAATAGTATATTTTTACCAATTAATCCAATTTGGGTCATTGTAAGTAATTTCACTTTTTAATTGAACATAAACAAGCGTCAATCTTTTGATAGTTATTATTTCTCAAAAAAATTCTTTTTGTTTTGACAATGGGAATTAATATTAAATTAATTTCTGCCACTTATTTGTTTTGAATTTTAAAAAAATTGAGTCCTTATTAGGAATCAGGAGGTCCAAATTGTGTAAATATGTAACATTTATTTTTATACATTATGAATATTTACTTTACTAAATATTTTATTTACCATGGTTAAAGAGTAAATCTGTTAAATAAGGGTAAATAAATATTATTATAATAATATTAAATTACCCTAACTTGTGTTTTAATTTTATTTTTTGATAAATTTCTGACCATGGTCATCCTTGGGTAATTTTTGGGACCCCATGGAGCCACTTGGGAGTGATAATGACACTTTATTTTAATAAATTTAAAGTAAAGACAAATATGACATAAACCTAAATCTTTTAGTAAATCAATTTTTACATGGGGATATATATTTTATCTCTTTTACTATAAATATTCATTTGAAATTGAAAAATATTTCCTAAATTAATGTATTTTATTTATAATTTTTAGACATAATATAAATAAAATTATCTATGACACAATGATAATGCAATGATTACCTTATAAATAAACGATTTAATTAAATGAGATTATAAAATTTAACAAACTATCCAAAACCTATCCAATTATAATTGGATGATTTTATTTCTAATTGGAGTTATCTTATCTCCAAATTTAATGAGTTTTGGACCCTTTGAAACCGAAAAATATTTTATAACAAATTAATGTTTTCAAAATTTCTTAATGAGCCCCTCCCCCCTTATAAAAATCCATCACCTCTAACCCACTACTCACACCTCTCAAGCCCATTTTCTCATCCAAAATCTACCCAATTAAATTACCTAAATCCCTATATTCCTCCTAGAATCCATTCCCTATGCATTAGGCAATTCAAGTAAACCTTTTGGTTCAAAACAAAAAGAGATACCTGATTTAAAGGTAACATCTTATCTTAAGTTCTTTTATTTTATTTTACTCCTATAACCCCATAAAACCTATTTATTCATTTGTTTTATAAAAAACCAATATCCTAAATATACTAAGTCTTTTTACAAGAATTATTCGAATTAAACTTCCTCACACCTCCATCTAATGGATAAGAACATAATGTTTCTATGGACGTCATACTACTGCCTCACGAAACGATGATTGTTAAAATATCTCCAAAAGCCTATCATGGTGGCTATTATTATGGAAATATATTTATATGTGATATATATTAAATTTATATTGTCTCTACACTTCTGTATTTTTCATTTATATCATACCTTTATGGTTTACATAATGGGTAAAAGCGATAATTTCATTTGAGGAAGTGCGGACTACCACCCCTTCAAAGTGATATGAATCGTTAATGCCATACGTGGAACATATAAAGGATGGATTTACCGAAATTATATATCATATTATACTGGAATTATAATATACATATGTATCATTAAGTATTCATTCTATTAAATATGAAATATAAATGAAAGTAGCGTTCATGCGTACGTACGACTTACTCTCTCCATGAACGGTGCATTTCATTTATTACCTCCAAATGTTATGTAATATTATAAATACATATATAATAGATATATAATATATATATGATATCTAAATAATTAATATCAATATGGAGATAATAGAATTTTTACCACATGAACAACTTGTAATTATAAGAAGTTCATTTTGACTCAAGTACCAAATCTTGTCAAAACAACCATTATTAACATAAATGATTACATAATGTTTATAACATGGTAATAAGTAATATAAAAGTAATAATAAACTTGAAAATGTTCTTAAGAAAGTATAAATTAAATTTATTTTATTATTCATGATATTAAAGAACGAACGAGTCAAGTCGTACACGAGGTAAGGTATTTTCATCTCACTTTTTAATCCCGTGAGATTCATGCTATATTTTCCACTATTTACTTTTGTGTGGTGTTTGTACTTACCATGATTGTATTAATTATGTAATATAATTTAATTTATTAGTATTTACATATTCATTGTATGATCCTTATTTCATGTGGTGTATGTTTCGTAAGTTACCAAATCAGTAAGGGAACCTTTCACCGTACTCTTTTAGTTAAAGAAATCTTTAATGTATTTTAAATTTAAATCTTCTTATGTTGGGATATGTTATTATAATCTTTATTTCCATAAATTTTATGTCCATGTGATGAGATACCCTCTCCTCTCTCATCAAATCATTTTCTTAATTTTAAATTGACGTCGTTAGGCTGTCAAATTTCTGTAAGAGAACTTCTTAACCCATTTTTAATTCTCTGGGTTACACTTCTACTTCATGATTATGCCATGATATGAATATGTATGAATGAACTATGATTGTTTTTCACTTAATATACACTTATATTGTTTGTATTCATATTTTTCACACATAATCATGTCATTTATTTGTCCTTAATATAAGGATATTATCTTTGTAAGGGACTTTGTCTCAATTTACATTCCATTGAAACTTAATTGTTGTTATACACCAATTTACTTTTATATGGTGTATATACTGACCTTTGACATGTTATATCATGAATATCTTTATTCTCATGATATTATAAGATTTTATTAATGTTATTAATCAATTATTTGTATACATACATCTCTCATTTGGTTAGGAACTCTTTAACTAAAATATCATTTTAAATGTTTTAAAGATTTATTATTCTAAATATTTCCCATTAATGTCCATGTTTTAAAAATGGGTTTAAGGATTTATTTATATAGACATTAATGTTTTTAAATTAAAATTTATTTCAAAAGTTTCAATGTGGTATGGGACACTTCGATTCAAAAATATCTTTATTAAATGTTTTAGATGATTTTGAAAATTGTTTGATAAAGAATTGATTTGTCAATGTCTTGAAATGATATATTGAGATTACAATGTGGAATTGTTATCTTTTATTTATGATTATTTTATGTGTAATGAATATGTTATGGTTATTGGGAATTTTTTATGTATATGGGTGGTTCTATGGTAAACCTTGGATGGGTGAGCCCGAGATAGCTCTCTAATGCATTGGGTCACATGACGGAGGTAAAAATTAATGTTTATACTAAGACATTTAGGTAATACATTATGATAGGTATTCCAAATGTAACCCCCTATGTATCTGTGAAAGCTAAAATGTATGTATGTAATTCATTCCATAAGTTACATTTATGATTTATGATTTCTTTGTGTTATTCATAAATCTTATGATTTCATGAGGTATGTTATGATTGAAAAGTATGGTTTCATTGATTTGTATTTATTAAAGGGTTACTATTTCCTTTTCTTATTTTAGAACCCTTTCTGAGAATTTTATGCTCTCTAACGACCCGAATATGGAGCCACTCAACTGGCGCCCCGTACCAGGTTCGCCACATGACCTCAAGCATGTTTCCCCAAATGCCCAAGGTTGACGACTTGCAGCGAGGGCCTCGGTAAGTTAGTGGGGAAACTATGCCCTTAGTTGGTAAGATATGCAATGGAAGGGAAATAATAAACAATAGCAGAAGCAGTAACAACACACAACAACTGAAAAAAATAGGAGAACAATGTATAATATATTAATGATGCAGAATGGTACATGTATCTGTGGAAAGCAGCAAACACAGAAAATGATGAAATACAACTGAAACCCAAGTACTAAAAGTAAACAGTAAACTCCAGTAGCATCACAGGCCTAAGCTCGGTCCCATGCTCTCCAGATCTGACCAGCAATCAAGCACCTGAGGTAGAAGGGCCACAATCCCTATCCACACCTGAAACCATATAACCTATTTGGGCCGAAAAACAGGACCCAAACAGGGTGTGAGACTAATCCCAGTAGGCAACCACCATAAGATCTGTTCCCAACTGTCAGTGAGCAATATAGAAAAAGTAATGGAAATAAAAGCAGCAGAGAAATAGGAGAACACCAAAGTAAACAATCCTATAAAACTCCATTCATGTTCATTTATTAATTTAATTCAATCATTAATTATCAACCAAGGAATCAACCCAATTTATCTATAATCCAAGGCATAGCCAATAACACGACAAGTATCTCATCAACTACATAGAAACAAGTAGTACAAACCCAAGCTTGTTCTTTGGCTGGGTGGACTCATCACAACTAACCAACAATAATATTTACACTGAACCTCTGGGTGGCTCACGTGGGTAGGCCCTTATGGTCAAACATTCAAATAAAGGCAAAGACACTCTGAGGAAGCACTCAACATCAATTCCCCCTATGCTGTTACAGTGATACTACAGAATCTCTGAGGAAGCAATTACGTTTAATTCCCCATTTAGTCTCAATTCGATAATTATCAGACCCTTTAAGAGAGCACAAAGTCCATCCCCCTTATGGTCTCACAATATTAATAATTAAACAGGCCCCCTGAGGAAGCACTCAACGTCAATTCCTCCTATGGTCTAACTACACCAGGTTCCCGCAACCCCGAGTAAAAGAAATCGTACATAAACGATTCTTAGCAGCCCTAAGTAAGTTCAACAACTACTTGGATAAAAGATACAATGCATCAAAATCAAATAAACAGTAGGCAAAGCATTCAATCAATGATATCAAAGCAGTCAACCAAGGTAATAAGGTATGCCTCACATGCAACCTAAGCCAAACTGCGATAAACAGCCAAAACAAGGGAGACACCCACGGGGTGATACTCAATCATGTAACAAAGCATATATTATTATCAATTAACCTCAAGCAACCCAGAAATATAATGAAATTAAAAAATTGGATCAAAATCCCTAACCCGGGATGCCTAGTACATGGGTATCCGACACTTTTGCAACCAAAACTCAAATACATTCAACGTAGGGCAACAAACCACCTACCTCGAATCTCGTAGATTGATATACTTGAACCACAAAGCTTGATTCTCCTTAGAACATCGTAGATCTACAAAAACACACAAGAAACCCGGGTTGAGTCTCCAAGAACCGCCTTAGATCTATTCTCCTAACAAGACCAAGACCCAAACTCATCACATTTGGAATCCACACACTTAGATCTACCCATAATAGGCGTAGATCTAAGAAATTGAGGGAAGCGAAGAAGCAGATCCAAGTAGATCTAAAAAAATGATCAAGAACGGTGGAGAAAGATCACATACCTCAATAATTCGTCTTTGATTTGTCAAGAAAAACCTTCGGATCACCTCCGGAATGCTTGGGAGAAGTCTTCTAACCTTCATGGGAGAGTAATCCCAAGTTATAGATGCTTAGGGGCTTAAATGAGGTGATTAAGGGAAAAAACGAGTTAAATCCAAAAATTTAGGATCTAAATTTAAGTGCCTTCACAGTTAGTCCGCACGGTTTGACAAACCATGCGCTAACCATGCGTTAGCTTCTGCCTAGCCAAACACACCTCTAACGGTTAGGCTGCATGGTTTAGGCAAACCGGGCATTAACCATGCGTTAGCCACTACCACCAAGATTATTTACGCACGGTTTGGCCGCATGGTTAGACAAACCGTGTGCCACCCGTGCAACTCCCCTTTTTGCCTAAAAACTTCATTTCAAGTTCCTCCGACTCTCCCAAACGTCACCCTTATCTTTAAAACCAAGAAAAACATCAAACAAGGGTCACATACCTGAGAAATAAGATCCGGGTTCTTACAAACTTCCCCCCTTAAAGAAATTCGTCCCCGAATTTCCTAACAGGGCGTAGAAGAAGAATCCTCGAACAGCTCTGGCCACTGTGATCGTACATCAACCTCCCTCTCCCAAGTCTCGTCTTGTACTTACCTATGCTGCCATAGCACCCATACCAGAGGAACAGACCAGCCATGGAGAACCTTGGCACTATGATCAATAATTCTGATAGGATGCTTCTCGAAACATGCATCATGTTCCAACTCAACCTCCTCGGGTTGAAAAACATGAGACGGGTCTGAGAAATACCATCGAAGCTGAGAAACATGGAAGACGTCATGCATAGCCTGGTACCTCTGAGGTAACTACAACCTATAAACAACCAGCCCGACTCTCTCCAGAACCTCAAATGTCCTGATATATCTCGGTGAAAGCTTTCCCTGTCTCTTAATCCTCTTATGTCCCAAACTTGGGGTAACACGCAAGAAAACCTGATCTCCGACCTTGAACTCCAAAGGTCTTCTCTACTGGTCTGCATAAGACTTCTGCCGAGACTGTTCAGTAGCCATCCTCTTCTAAATCAACTCCACCTGCTCTGTGGTCTCCTGAACAAGACGAGGGTCCCAACATAGCTTCCTATCCAGCCTCCAGCCAACACAAGGGTGATCAACATGACCTACCGTACAAAGCCTCATAAGGTACCATCTGAATAGTCATTTGAAAAATATTATTATAGAAAAACTCCATTAGAGGTATATGTTTCTCCCAAGAACCTCCAAAATCAAGGACGCATGATCGTAGCATGTCCTCCCGCACCTGAATCGTGCGCTCTAACTGGCCATCTATCTGGGGATGGTAAGCTGTACTCAGAAGTACCTGTGTACCCAAAGCCCTTTGTATCCCCTGCCAGAAATATGAAGTAAAGCGGGCATCCCTATCTGAAACGATAGTGTTCAGAACCCCATGAAGTCATACCACATCACGAATGTACACATTCCCAAGCACATCCTCACTGAAGGTCTCCTTGAACGACAAGAAATGAGCAACCTTCGTGAGCCGGTCAACAATAACCTAAACCGCATCATTCCCTCGAGGTGATCTCGGTAAACCTGTCACGAAATCCATCGCGACATCATTCCACTTCCACTCAGGAATGAGTAACTGTTGTAAAAGCCCTACTGGTCACTGATGTTATGCCTCCACCTGCTGACAGGTGTAACACCACATAACAAAACCAGCCACATCCTTCTTCATACCTGGCCACCAATATTGACGACGTAAGTCTCGATACATCTTTGTGACACCAGGATGCACAACCCAAGCTGAAGCATGAAACTCCCACATCATCTCCTCACGCATGTCTGTTGAAACCCATACACAACCATGAAAATGCAACACTTCATCATCACCCACTGTCCACCCTGGAGTAAGGTTTCCATCTGACACACCCTCCCATAGGACTAGGCCTTCTGGGTATGATAGCTGCCTCATTCGAACTCGATGCAGAAGAGTAGAGGTAACAACTATAGAAGAAAGAACCGTCTGCCCCTGTTTATCGTTCACCTCCAAATTCATCTCAGAGAATAGAGCCATAAGCTGCCACTCAATTCTAGCCTCCTGAACTTCCTGTAACTGAGTCCTCCTGCTCAGTGCGTCTGCCACAACATTGCCTTTCCCAGGTGTATAAGAAAGCTCGAAGTTGAAAGACTGTAGGTACTCAACCCACCTCTGCTGTCTCAGATTTAAGTCATGCTGCGTGAGGATATACTTGAGACACTTGTGGTCAGTATATACCACAAAATTCTCTCCTAGAAGGTAATGTCTCCAACAACACAAGGCATGAACAACTGCAGCCAACTCCAGGTCGTGCATAGGATAGTTCTTCTCATGTGGCCTCAACTACTGAGATCCATATGCAATAACACGATCCTCCTATATAAGAACTGCTCCAATCTCGATGCCAGATGCATCAAAGAAAACTGTATAACTCTTTCCCGACTCTGGCAGAACTAGGATCGGTTCTGAAGTCAATTTTCTTTTCATCTCCTAAAAGGATAAATCACAGGCTTCTGAACAAACGTAATTCATGCCCTTCTTAGTCAAGACCATAAACGGTGCTTCTAAGTTTGAGAAGTTCTGTATAATCCACCTGTAGTAACCAGCAATCCCCAAGAAACTCCGTACCTCGAAGACGTTCTTCGGCTGCTCCCAGGTAACTACTTCTCTCACCTTTTCTAGGTCCACTGATACTCCTATCTTTGAAATAACATGACCCAGGAAGTGAATCTCATCCATCCAGAAGTGGAACTTAGAGAGATTAGAATATAACTAATGCTCTCTCAGTGTACTCAATACGATCACAATATGGGTAGCATGACCGCGTTGAGTGTGAGAGTACACCAAGATATCATCCATGAAGACCACCATGAAAGAATCCAAGTAAGTATGGAAAACTCTATTCATCAAATCCATAAAGACTGCTGGTGCATTCGTGAGACCAAACATCATAACCAAATACTCGTACAGACCATACCTTCTCCGGAAAGATGTAAGAGGTATATCCGATGGTCTGATACACACATGATGATAGACGGATCTCAAGTCGATCTTTGAGAACACTCTGGCTCCTCGAAGCTGATAAAAAAGATCATCAATCCTTGGTAAGGGATACCAATTCTCGAGCGTCAACTGGTTCAGCTTCCGATAATCCACACAAAGCCGTAAAGTCCCATCCTCCTTATTCGCAAACGAAACAGGCGAACCCCAAAGAGAAGTGCTGGGTCGGATAAAACCCCTTGCCTGCAACTCCTCCAACTAATTCTTGAGCTCTTGTAGCTCAGGCATATCAATCTTATAAGGAGGTATGGATACCGGTGCTACTACTGGCACAAGATTAATAGATAATTCTACCTCTTGCTCCGGAGGAAAACCTGAAAAGTCTTTTAGAAAGATATCCAGAAAACGATCAACTATCGAAGGATAATAAATCTGAGAAGTCCCCTGATCGTCCAGATAAAACTAGAAATTTGGGCTATAACTCCGACCAAACCATGATGCTTTGGTCCATCTTTGCTCATCTGGACATCCCATTCTCCCTTGTGAAGAAAAGTTATGCCCTCTGGTGACGAGAAACTCACCCTACGATGATAGAAATCGACAAGGGCCTGAAAAAGAACTAGGTAATCCACTCTGAGAATGAAATCATAAACTGTCATCTCCAGGACATAAAGATACCACAAGAAGTGACACCCACTAATCTCAAAGGGGAACTCCTTGCACTGACGCACGCTAGTAGTTCTAAGTCCGAAGGGAGTGTTTAACGTCATCATACTATCAGAAGTATGGATAGTAAGTCTAAGGCTCTCCATAGTGTGAACAAAAATAAAGCTATGAGAAGCTCCTGTATTAAAAAGTGCAGAAGATAAAACTGAGGCTACTAAGATCGTACCTTGCACTGTGGAAGGTCCAGGATCCTGCTACTGATGAATCTGATCTACTGGAAATGTCTGGACCGTACCACGACCCTGTGTAGCAGCCTGATATCCCTGAGCTGATCCTCCCTGAGCCTGACCCCCGCGCCCACGACCTCTACCCTGGTCTGAATGGCCTGTAGAACTCCAGCCCCCAGTCTGTTGTAGAACTGGTAAACCTGCTCCTGCACATTAAGTCGAAACTGATCCTCCTTCGCTAGCTGTAGGAAGAACAACCTTGCAAAACCAACGCAGGTGACCCATTTTTCCGCAAGCTCGACACTCCACTGGGTCCCTCGGGCACTGTGGATTCTTATGCCCGTCCTTCCCACACTGGTAGCACACAACCTTGCTACGTAAAGGAACATCTCAATTCCTCGACTCACCTCGTTTAGATCCCCGGTGGCTCTTCCTACTGTCAGTAGAATGAGTACTGACTCTGGATGCTAAACCTCCCTGGCTCACTACTCCAGTATCCCTCAGATTCCTCTCCGTGATCAATGCCTAGTTGACTATCAAAGAAATAGAGGTCAACTAGAAGACATTCACCTATGATATGATGTCTGATCTGAGTCCTTCCTCAAACTTACTTACTAAAAACATGTCGTCGTTCCCTAGAATGGGAGTGAAATGCTGCAACTCAGTAAAACGGGAGGAATACTCCATAACTGATAGAGTACCCTGCTGCAGGTTCATGAAATCTCTAGCTCTGTCTTCCCTCAGCATCAACGGATATAAGTAGTCATAGAACGTATGCTTAAACTCCTCCCAAGAAACTATCTGCTGATGCTCGGCCTAAAAAACTACATCCCACCATCTCTTGGAAGAATCTCGCAACATGTAAGTCGTGAGATTCACCCTTCTATCTAGGGCTGTCTCAAGATTGTCGAAGATAGAGACCATAGCCTCAAACCAGGATTCAGCAGCCTGAGGTCCTCCATCCTCCGAGAAGGTGGAAGGATACTACTGCTGGAAGACTTGCGTAAGCTCTGCCATAGACTGGGTAGGTTGCTGAGCTCCCTGAAAGGTCTGCATGAACCTCATAAACCCCTCGTGGAACTGTGTGTCAGTACCAGTATCTGGGATAACTGCCGGTGCCATATCTGGCGTACGATCATTGTCAGATCCCTGACGTGAAATAGGAGGTTGTCTTGGCGGCATGATTCTGCAAGGTCAAGCACACCTTTATTAACGACGAGCACAAAGAAGAGAAAAAACTCTTAAAACCAGAAAAACAAGGTTACACGGCATGTAGTTCCTATACACGACATGCTCTATAAGGATTTTTCTCATCCGTGTCTTTAGTTACATGGACTGGTACATGGCCACTACTACATGGTGTGTCAACAATGTACACTGCGTGTTGTCTCTAAGATCTTCCAACCCATGTACTCAACTACATGGCTGGGTCACACGGAAGAAAAGTACATGGAGTGTACTTCAAGTACACAACGTGTAACCGTGAAAAGTAGTTCTTCCCGAATAGAAGAACACATGGCATGTGTTCAGAAGGCCACACACCATGTTATCAGGGTTTCTGTGCATTAGGCATACAGAACTCCCCAAAACCACTGGAAAACACTAAAAACCTGCACCTATTTGTCAAATTCCTATCCATGGGGGCCCATACTCCCCGCGAATCAAAGAATGACATCATAACAATGCATATAACAAGTAATAGTATGATAATACCATGATCTTACAAATTACGACACTCAAGGGCCCATAACACCTCTAGCATCAAATCTTGGTGTCCATGCCAAATAAGCTGTAAGATAAAAAACACTCTATCAACATAGCTGGTACTTCTATCACAGAAACTATCACAACAACATGAAGAATATATGACAACATCTATCATAACAACATGCAATTTATAATGCACCCTAGATGGCATGGTAAAATGCATGACATGTGATTTTTCTAACCAGTACCTATATGATGCATGAGATGGAATACCCTCATCTCATCGGGTTTTGACAAAATGGAACCACAATCATATAAACTGTAATAGCACAAATCAAGTGCATCACCCAATAGTGAAATATAATCAACTCTAACACTTGAAAAAACTAAAATTGTAATTACGAGGTAGTATAGCTTTTCCATGTACATGGGTTAATTACTTCCGGGCACAGTTAAGTACCAACTACCCATTCCTTCCTATCCCTATATATTGTCACCAAACATTAAGGAAATAGAAAAGAAAGAAAATCCCTCTGATACCACTTTGTAACGACCTGAATCCAGAGCCACTCAACTGGCGCCCCATACCCGGTTCTCCACATGACCTCAAACACGTTTCCCAAAACTCCAGAGGCCGCCAACTAGCAGAGAGGGACTTGGTAAGTCAGTGGGGGAAACTATGCCATCATTTAGTAAGATATGCAGCGGAAGGGAAATAATAAACAATAGCGGAAGCAGTAACAACACACAACAACAGAAAACAAACAGGAGAACAATGTATAATATAACAATGATGCAGCAAGGTACATGTATCTGTGGAAAATAGCAAACACAAAAACATGCTGAAATAACACTGAAACCCAAGTACTAAAAGTAAACAGTAAACTCTAGTAGCATCGCAAGCCTAAGCTCGGTCCCACGCTCTCCATCTCTAACCAACAATCAAGCACCTGAGGTAGAAGGGCCACAATCCCTATCCACACTTGCAACCATATAACCTATTTAGGCTAAAAAGAAGGACCCAAATAGGGTGTGAGACTAATCCCAGTAGGCAACCACCACAAGATCTATGCCCTACTGTCAGTGAGAAATATAACAAAAGTAATGGAAATAAAAGCAGCAGAGAAATAAGAGAACACCAAAGTAAACAATCCTACAAAAATCCCTTCATGTTCATTTATTAATTTAATTCAATCATTAATTATCAACCAAGGAATCTAGCCAATAGATCTATAATCCAAGGCATAGAAAATAACACGATAGGTATCTCATCAACTACCTAGCAACAAGCAGAACAAACCCAAGCTTGTTCTTTAGCTTGGTGGACTCATCACAAACAAACAACAATAATATTTACACTGACCCTCTGGGTGGCTCACGTGGCTAGGCCCTTATGGTCAAGAATTCAAACAAAGGCAAAGACACTCTGAGGAAGCACTCAACATAAATTCCCCCTATGGTCTTGCAGTGATACTAAAAACTCTCTGAGGAAGCACTTACGTCTAATTACCCATTTAGTCTCGATTCGATAATTATCAGACCCTCTGAGAGAGCACAAAGTCAATCCCCCTTATGGTCTCGCAATAGTAATAATTATGCAGGCCCTCTGAGGAAGCACTCAACGTCAATTCTCCCTATGGTATAACTACACCAGGTTCCCGCATCCCTGAGTAAAAGAAATCGTACGTAAAAAATTCATAGCAGCCCTAAGTAAATCCAACAACTACTTGAATAAAAGCTACAATGAATCAAAATCATATAAACAGTAGGCAAATCATGCAATCAATGATATCAAAGCAGTAAACCAAGGTAATAAGGTCTTACTCACATGAAACCTAAGCGAAACGACGATAAATAGCCAAAAGAAGGGAGACACCCATGGGGTGATCATAAATCATGTAACAAAGAATATATTATTATCAATTAACCTCAATAAACCAAGCAATATAAGGAAATTAAACAATTGGATCAAAATCCCTAACCCGGGATGCCCGGTACATGGGTATCCGACACTTTTGCAACCAAAACTCAAAGAAATTCAATGTAGGGAAACAAAACGACTACCTCAATTCTCATAGATTGATATACTTGAACCACGAAGCTTTAGTCTCCTTAGAATGTCGTAGATCTACAAAAATGCACAAGAAACCCGGGTTGAGTCTCTAAGAACCGCCTTAGATCTCTTCTCCTAATAAGACCAAGACCCAAACTCATCATATTTGGCATCCAAACACTTAGATCTAATCATAATAGGCGAAGATTTAAGAAATCAAGGGAATAAAAGAAGTATATCCAAGTAGATCTAAGAAAACGATCAAGAACGGAGGAGAAAGATCACATACCTCAAGAATCTGGATTTGATTCGTCAAGAAAAGCCTTTGGATCACCTCTGAAATGCTTGGGAGAAGTATTCTAACCTTAAAGGGAGAGTAATACCGAGTTATGGTCTCTTAGGGGCTTAAATGGGGTGATTAAGGGAAAAAACGAGTTAGATCCAAAAATTTTAGATCCAGATTTAAGTGCCTGCATGGTTAGTCCGCACGGTTTGACAAACCGTGCGCTAACTGTGCGTTAGCTTCTGCCTCGCCAAAAACACCTCGCACGGTTAGGCTGTATGGTTTAGGCAAACCGTGTATTAACCGTGCGTTATCCACTGACTCCAAGATTATTTATGCACGGTTTGGCCGCACAGTTAGACAAACCGTGCGCCGCCCGTGCAGCTCCCCTTTTTGCCTAAAAAATTCATTTCAAGTTCCTCAGACTCTCCCAAACATTACCCTTATCTTTAAAACCAATAAAAACATCAACCAAGGGTCACATACCAGAGAAAGAAGATCCAGGTTATTACATGCTCATACCAAGTTTTTGAAATGTTTTTGATAGGATATAAGGAAGGTTAATAAAAAGGAATAATTCATGAATATTTTTATCAAGAAAATAACTCGTGTTTTATTTAAAGATTTTTTATTTTATGAAAGAAATGGAGACTGAGTAGAAGTGTCTACATGTAATATTCATGTTGTTATGAAATATTTATATCCTAATTCTCTAAAACACTAAACCTGAAAAGATCCTCAATGTGTATTATTAACTTAATTCAAGATTGCGTAATGTTTAAGACTGGGTCCTTATAAATTCCTAGAAGTTTTCTAGATTTTTTTGGTTGAAACGCCCATTAAAAAAAAAACATTTTCTATCACATGGTCATCGCATAATTTTCTTAACTATATGGATAACCATGAGAAGGGAATTTTTTCATAATTGTTGTATTTTTCACATCTTGAGCACAGTTTTTCTAACTATGAATATTATTATAGAAAATTAATTGGTTGATGTTAGGGAGCTATTAGCACCCACATGGTTGAAAATGGTTTGTATAACTATATGGGACCATTATATAGTTCATCTAGGTCATTAAAATTGTGACTGTTTCTTCTCATATGTGTTTATAAGTCTGTTACCCTCATTTATCATCTAAATCACATTAATGCCTGAAATTTTTCCTCAGATCTCTTCCTCTTACAGTTTTTTGTGTATTATTCTTGGATAATTATTATTTAAGCTTAAGGTAAGCTATTTCAAAATAATTTCTTCATCTATCTTTTAATTCTTCCTTGTTCTTCCATTTTGGTGGATGTGTGAAATCCTAGCATGCCCTATAGAAGAATATTTAGTTTTTAATGGGTTTTTTTATTTATTTCATTGTATTTTAGGATTATATGGGCCTCTTATTCTAAAATATATTGGTTTTCTACGAAGTATACAATTATATAATTGGTTATGAGGTATGTGACTCTATTTAAGGAAATACTCCATGTCTAACATTTAATTTTTTTTATCAAATTTTGTTTTTATTTCTCAAATTTTCTTTAAATAGATTTAAAATTTATTTTATATCCATGTTTGAAGTAATGCATGGTTAGTATTGTAAATTCTATCTTTTAATATTTTTTCCAAATAGGGTTGGATTTAATGAACACCAAGTGTTTATGGAAATGTATTAAAGAGGCATTATGTTTTAAATATTGTTTTGAAAGGGTTTTTAGAGAGTTATTTCAAATGGTTTATTCTTTTATGCAAATACACAATTTGGTTTATTAAAATTTCATTTAAAATGGATTTTATTATTGACATGTTTTTTTTTGGATATTTTTTTCCTTGAGTATAACATGTGGAAACATGGGTGTTTATGAGTTCACGACTTAAACCAAGTGTATGTTTTCTAAGATAATGAGTAATATATTTGGAATAAGACCATGATATTATAATTTTTTAAGGAATTGAGTGATCTTCTAGGAGGATAACCGAATGAGAATAAAATATTTGGACCAATGGACTAATTGAGCTCTTGGAATCTTGGGCTCAAGGAATACTGAGTGAGATTCCAACTTGTTATACATTCTTAACTTGCTATAAATTATGTTTTTAATTTAAGTCACACTAGAACCTTATTTTTAGATCCCATGATGTTTTATTCATGTCTATGATAGGTTTATATGATATAATTAATTATGATAGATCCTTTATTGATTGATATATTTTTTTATTCCCATTTCCATTTTTTTTATTATATGATGGTTCTTATGCATGTACCCCTTTATGCCTTGTTTAGTTGAATCTATTTACATGATTTTTTCATTGATTTCATTTAATTAATTATATCCATGATGTCTTAGTAAAAAAAATTTCTTTTGGATTTATTTAAGATTTTTCTTTATCAATGTTTGATGTGATGCAAGGTTGGTCTTGGAAATTCTAGAGTTTAATGTGGGTTTTCAATGTGGGTTGGATTCAGTTCACTCCATGTGTCTGTAGAAATTAGTCAAGAAGGTTTATAAATTAAAATATGTTTTTTATAAGGTTTATCAAATAGTTCATGTATGGTTTTAATTATTAAATTTAAATGGGCATGTTGTTTTATTAAATTGTACTTTTAAATGGATTTTGTGATTGAAACTTATTTATATGGATTTTATTGGAATGAGTATCACATGGGTAATCTTTAGTTTTTATGGGTGTGTGAATTAGAAAAAAAATTATGTTTTTTATATGATAGAGTGAGACTTTCGGAGAAAAAAATATTTAGATTCTAAATTTTTTTCCAATGGATTGATTGATATTTTGGTAGGAATACTTTTTGAGATTAGAAAATGTAAACCAGGTGAGAAAGTGAGCTCTTGGATGTTTGGTCCTAGGGGAGACTGAGGGAGTTTCTAACGTATTATACTTTATTAGTTTTCTAACAATACCTTTCTTAGTTTAATTCAAACTATACCCTTATAGGTAGATCCTATGTTTCATGTTTCTTATGTTTGGTTATTTTATATTCCTTCATACATTATTTTGATAACTTTTTAATAGAGATATCTTTTATTATGCATATTCTAATTTTCTTGATTACACAGTGGTGATTATGCGTATACCCTTGTTATTAAATTTTTGAACATATTGAGCATGATCATGTTGGGTGGCATTATACATTTTTTACACATCTTTACTCATATTTTGAAACATGTTTTATTTAGAGAAAAATCAAATGGATTACATAAAGGGAGTGAATTTTTAAAGTGGTCTTATTTTAGAAATTGAACATGGTATTGAAAATGTGTTTCAAATTGGTTTGAATGGTTAATATATATATATATATATATATTCATGGGGGTATCTTAATGGAATTTATCCATAATACCATGTATATACCTTAGTATGTATATAGAATATGTTTTTTAGGAAAGAGTTTAAGGAAACGGAATCATGGAATGTGGTTGCTCTTCATGACTATCACCATCCAAGATTGTTTTTGTTGGAGGAGATTTGGTCCTCATGGGGTTTATCTCATGAGGATCAATTTTTTATATATTTGTTTAGTTGGGTTGTTATGTATTGGCAGTTTGGGTCCAAATCCCTCTTTCTAGTTCTTATCTTATGACTAAAGAAATTGTGTGTATGTATTATATATTAATTGTTACATATAGTGATTTTATATTGTTTATGATATATGATACTAGAAATTTATTTTTTTTACATTATTATATTTTTATATATTTTGATCATTTTTATCCACTTGGTGTGTTTATCCAATTCATTGATGAGTCTTTTCATATTTTTTAGGGAGAACCCATTCTAAAAATAATAGTTTTGATTCCACAGTTCTTTTCATAAACCCATTGCGATTGTGAGTGGAATTTGGGACATATTGTGTGTCTGTATGGTTGATGGTTCATGTTGACTCAAGATGGTTTGATACAATTTTTCACTTAAATATACATCAGTTATATGTAACTGATTTGTACTTAACATTAGTTAAGAGATACATCATGAGTGAGATAATGAATGGGTTTAATTCAAGTGGAAAAGAATTTTTTGATACCAAAAATTAATTCATTTTATTAATTATGTTTCAACCCAAACCAGATTCATTCATTTGATAAAAATCACATGGATTTTTTTCATAAGGTACAAATTTATTCCATGATTTTTTACAAAACTATTTAATTATAAATTTATTTCATAAAACAACGACCTTTATCAAATACGTTTCATGGTATATTTTCCAAAACTATAGAGTTTAAATAAAACATTTTGACAACATTGAAACACAAATATTTTTTTACATAAACTAGATTACACTATTTATAACCTTATTTAGAAATAACTCTACATTTAAATGGGTATTCTATTTTCAAACTTACACCAACATTCACACTTTATCTGGGATTTTTTGATTATGTATTGGCTATGACTTATACTATTCTTAGTAAATCACATAGTTATAATCTAATGTATCCTAGTTACTACCCATGTCAGAGTTAGAGCCTCAATTTTCATATTTATAGTGGAACATTGATTACCCCTTAAACATATTGAACATTTTATTTAACATGTTTCACAGGTAAAATGAAGTGAATATTTTTTTGTGGCTTATGATTTGTTTTTTGTAATTATTTTATACTTGTATATAATTCATAATGATATATATATGGACTGAAAAAATTTATGATGTAATCATATGAAATGAATGTTCACTTTATTATATGATTATTGTAGTTGAATAAACCAACATGTCGATATTTATAATTATTTATTATGTTATTTGTTATGATGTAATTTATTTTGACTCATGAATATTTATTTTTATGTTAAATATAATGATAGTTGATTTGATTAATTTTTTTTTTGATAATTGATATAAAATTGGTAGTGAATGAAAATATTTTTAGGGGTATGTGTATATTTTTTCAATATAAAAAATTAGCATTTATTCAAGATAATGACATATATTATTGAATGGAATGAGATTTTCACCCTAAAAATTGTATGTTGCATCCCATATTCTAGAGGACGTGATGATACATAGACTTTGTATACACCATCCACTTTATATAGTATAATTCATTGGTCCAGATCAGATTACAAATTGATATAACCAAGATCTCTATTTGATAATGTAATTGGGGAAACATGTCATATTCTAGGTATTGATGAGTAGAAAGTAGTTCATGTATGGGACATCCTAAAAAATGGAGTTACTTTTGATGGAGTTGGAGCCATATGACCAAATTTTAACTACATGACCACATACATTAATAATAATTATGTTTTTAATACCATTATAATTGTTTCTGCATGTGAAATTTAGAAGTGATAATGTCTAAAGAATATATATCACACAGAACGGTCAAAAAAGATCCCTAATATGATGACATATATATGTTCATTGAAAATATTCTTGAATTTATGTTCTATAGTTGTATTATAACATTTTATGGGACACAAATTATATAGGCTATCATGGGTGGAGACTCAAAAGACTTTGAGGTAACCTCTAATGGTTTAAACCCAGGGAAATTTCAAATGCAGAAGACTATGATAATGGACTAGCCAATAAAAAATCAATATTGACATTAGTCAGTGGATGTTCCTATCTAAAAACATGTTTATTGATCCTTATACACTAATATTATAATTAATGGATAACATGATTCACTTAAATTGATGTATGAATGAAAACAGTGATATAATATTCCCATGGTGAGGTAAAATACATTTGGCACATTACGAGTGAAATTTCCTTCACAGATTATGTGAGGAAGTATTTACCCCTTATATTATTTGACAAAAGTTGAAATATTATGCCCTTGTATAGGAATATAAGTACCTATAAAATAAAAGGTAATTGTTTTTTGTGGGTGAGTTCATTTAAAAAATTTAGTGAATGGGAAATCTAGCACTTTGGTACATGATACCAGTATGAGACATTTTTTATTTTTGTTTTCATGATAAAAAAGATTATATTACATGGTAAATGTTCCTAGGGGATCATATATCATTGGAAAATTAATTTGTTTCAGTATAGGTTCCTCTGCATGTTTCTTGAATCTACCCTGGGAATTCAGTTAGTTCTTCCTAAAGTCAAAGAGAAAGTGAACTTGTGGGTCACACAATAAATATATCTAAAATCTTGGTTAAATTCAGTATTTAATTTAATAATCATATTGGACGATATTTATTCAGGTTTAGTTAATTTATATGGTTTAATAGATAGTTATTATAAAGAATAACTGAGTTAAATAATAATAATAATAATAAATATTTATTTTCATGGTTTTTCAAACAAAATATTTATTATATTTTTCAATGAATAATGTACTTATATATTTTTTAAATAAAAAAGTAAATATTCTAGGTTTGTTTAATGACAAGGAGGATAAGTGCACTGATCTTAATTATATTATTGGAAATGATGTAAATGATAGTTATTTATTATTAATGTCATACACAAGTGAACTAAATATTAATTATATTATTATTATAAATGGGGTCAAGTGAGAGTTATAAAATTAGAACGGGTATTGTGTGTTAATTTATTAACATAACCCTACCATAATAAATATATAATTATATCACTTTCAATAATAATTTTGGGTATTCAAAATAGATAGATATAATATCAATAAATCCATAGAGAGAAATCTAGAGATCTAGGACACACTCTCCCCTCATCCTATATCAAGATTTAGAGATAATACCTAGATTAAATTGTCCTCCAAGAAGAATATTACTGTGACTAACCACATGAAATGAAAGAAATCAAAATCTTCTATTCTATCAATCTATGATTCAATGACAATGTTCACAGATTTTGGTGCATTATTTTATCACCTCTAAATGGATTTTACACATGGATCGTGAAATTTAGTGACAATATTAAGATATCTAGTCAACCAGATCATCAATGAAGAGAAAATTACAAGTTGGTGTCATTCAATATATGCTCAAAAATTAATTATAAATTACATGTGAATATTATTCTCTTTTGATTCCATCATTTAATCTAATAAATTACTTTTCAAGTTCTATTTTTTGTGATGTTTTTTTATAGATATGATATTTCATTTATTGAGACTAAAAACATATTATTTAAAATTAATATAGGTCGTCATGCTATGGAAAAAACTTATAACTGTGTTATAACCTTATATTAATATTTATTCTTCTTTTTTGTATCCACACCATATTTTATTTATAACTTTCATTGAAACTAATCAATTATTTTTTAGGTAAATGTGTATATCAAACTAAATAATAAACCTAAGAGTATTTTAAATATGTAGGAACTATAGTGGTTTCATATTATGTATTATATTCTCACTCCATACATGTGAAATCTAGTGGAAAAAATAGATTCATGGTCAGTTTTTTAGGTAATGAGATGTATTATTTTATTTAGGATGATTTTTGTACCTCACATGAATGAAATTAGAATATGTAGAGTTCCAATGAGCATTAGAGATGGGGATTATAGTTGATATTGGTAATTTTCTATGTGTATTTAAGGCACACTATTGTTATCAATATTTTACATGGGACATTAAATTTAACCATAAGACATTTATTTCATGTTTATTATAATATTTATTATGTTTATAATTACCCACCGTAGTTGTAAAATCATTCCTAAACTAAACACTAAGATCCAAAGCACTAATACATAGTCCCTGATGAATAGGGATTACTCCTATGGTCATGTGATGACCAAATACATGTAATAATTTGATTATTTGGGACATATTCATTTGTTTATTGGTTTCTATATGATTGAATTGTTGTTCCAAAACAAGGTCCATAAGCTCCCTTTAAACAATACTCCATTGAAAAAAGTTGTTCATTCATAATTAAAATTTTACATACATAAATAAAAAAGGTATCTTTTGAATTTCAACTACTATAATATTTTCAACATCTTTTAATTTCTCACATTATTATTAAACAACTTTTATATTCACTTAATCATCAATACACCATCAGATGATGCATTAAAATCTAATAATAAGAATATTTTCCAAGGTTAATAACCTAAATTAAATAATAAACATTAATAATGAACACAATAATGTGGAGAAAATAAATATTACATAACATAGTCCTTGATATGGTGCCTTTCATTAGGTTTTGGTTTATATTTTAGTTCATATTAAAAAAATATCCACAATTCAGTAAAGCCTAAAAATATTTATAAAAAACACCATAACTCATTTTTTCTATTCAATATCTTTGGGTATGTTTGTAAAATAAGCTTTATAAAATTTGGGATGAACACATTAAACAAAAATTAATATTTATCCAATGAATAATATTGGGAAACTAATGGAATTTGAATCATTTTATGACACTATGGATTCAATTATTCACAATTATAAAAAAATAAAGTGTCCAGAGAAATGGTAATTATAAAAAATCTATAATTGTTTAAGGATTGATCCATATCAAGCATACTTATGTCCCCATATGAATTTACCTACCACAATATTTATATTTATCGATAATAAGAAAAATTATACAACTCCTTTTTTTAATACCTCAATTAAATCACTAGAAATGTAATGTGTCAATCTATTATAGGATAACTCATAAAAATTTCATTATTTGGAATAAAGTTTCAATGTTATATAAATACATAACATGTCATTAATCCAAGTATAGGATCATACCATATTCCACTAAAATTTTCATGAATATACATTTTTGGGAATCTAATTAAACTAAGGACACATATGTTATGAATTTTATAACGGTGGAAAAATATTATCTTGGTAAAACAATATTCTCTATATGGTCAAAATATTCCCAACAACCCTTGATTATCTAAACCGCACATTCAATAAAAGAAATGTACAAAAGTATGAATGTTTAAATGTGATAATACTTTATAACCTTGGTTAACTATGATTAATAGAAGAATACATCAATATATATATTATAGTCTATAAATATAAAATCTCATGTTATATACTTTGGCATGTCAATCCATTTAATAATTTACACATATCATTGCCTATATTTTTTTTGTATAAAAAATTGGAATTTATTCACACCAATCAACAATATCATTAAATCTCATAATATTTCATGATGATATCTACTTATGGATGTCTAAAATTTAGGTATTAAGTGGGTATTACTGTTCCACTCTTTATGTAAAATATACAACACAATTAATGGCTGAAAAATAAATAGTTTCACTATTATAAAATTAGTGATATATTTATATTGAAAACACCCATATAATTTTTTCTCTCATTTATCTAGTATTAAATGACTTAATATGATAACTATGATTTTATTTACAATAATTAATTTGTTAACAACTCTATTATATTCATTTATGTAAATACAAAATATATCATTAATCACACTTATTAGATATTTATTAAATTAGATGGTATTTGATCTGATTTTTTTTATTCCATTAGCGAGTTTAGGGTTTTTCTCAAAGTAAATTACTATTTTTTTTATCATAGTAGTGCTTAGGGACAACACCAAATTCAATGAAAAACTTCTTGATTCAAACAAAAACCGTAAAATCATATAATGTTTCAATGTTACAAACCTCTATTATCGAGTTAAAAATAATAAAATGATTAAAATTTGATATAATCATCCTCTAAAAATATTTCCTAAGATAATAAACATAGATCTAACCAGAGGGAAACCTTTTTCTGGATACCATTTAAAATGCCCAATTAATCGATTGTAGAAAACTAAGGGGGTTGGTGAATTAGGCAATGACTATGTTTACCAAATAGAAAATTTTCATTTATGAATTTTACACCTTTTAATTTTTATATATGTTATATATTATTATATATATGATCTTTTTAGTATTTACCAATAACATATTTCAAAATAAATTCAATAATACTAGTAAGTATAGAATGTGATTTTTTGCATAGTTTTTCCCAAATGTGGGAAAAATACTCTTTTTCATTATTAGTGATTTACCCAATAAAATATTATGTTATCCACTATAAAATCAATTGAATAAAATAGATATTCACAACCCTATAGTGTTCCACACTTTTTCATTTTTTTCATAGTAATAAAATACTTCTGACTTCCCACTATTTGTATAGAGCCACACTATGATCTCTTTTCATAAAAAAAAGTCACATTAGTTTTGTAGAATCTAATAGTGGATATAATTTTAGTTTCTTATATTACATTTATAGATGATTTGTGTTCATCATTGGGATGTATCAACATCCTCATAATTATTCTTGTTCTTCCAATAATCGTGTCATTGAATGCTAAAATTTCTTAACAAGAAATGTATAAAACTCTGTATTTGTTTCATTTGAGCATCACATATCTTCTATAGAACCTACTCACATGGATTTATTAACACATGTTGAGTTAAAGTGATCTATAATAATGAAACAAATCCTCAATCTCTAAATGTATTGACACATAGATAATAACTACAATAACACACTGATTTTTTCATCTAGTTATTCATATTAATAAATTGATCCTTAGAAGATAAGTCATTAGCTAAAATGGATTAGTTTTGACATCTTGTTCCTTTTTGATAGTTCATTATTCATCAAACTGGGGTTTATCCCTCATTTTAGTACATTTAAACACGTGGACCTTTCTCTATTTTTTCTCCTTTTATACATTGGCCCAAATAAATATTTTATATATATTAGAATATAGAAAACCCCTTTTAAAATTAAATTAAACAATATTCATTCACATTTATATAAATTTTTTATATTGATGTGTCCCATGTTCTAGTTACTTTTTTGCCTCCTCATTGGTTCTCACCTATAAAATGATATGGTATCCCTTTTATTTTATTTCATTCTCAGTTTTTCATCTATTTTCATTGGTAAAATGTATCTTATAAATACTTCAAGTATGATTTATTTTTTCCTAATAATATTCTCAAATTACATTGATAGTTTCTAAAAGATACATTTCTTCAACGATATGTTAAAATCTTATAATTTTACACTTCCAACATATTTTCTAATTAAATCCATATAAATTTTGGTGGAATCTTATAGGATACAAATACGATCATAACTCATAATCCTCTAAATCAATCATACATAGAAAAATTATATTATCTTTAATAATTTATTCATTCATGATCAACTCAAGAAGAGTCATATTTAATTTCTTTCTAATTTCAATAATATAGAGAAATCTCATCTTGAGCTTCATTCATTTCTCAAAAACTTATTTTAAATTTATCTTATATTTCTCAGAAAACCAATGCGAATCCAAACACTCCTGTGATTTTTTAAAAAATTATTAATAAAAATAACATCATTATATTTTTTCATCATAATTATAAATTCATATAACATAGATTTTTCAGAATTGAAAATTATAAATAAACCATTTCTTTCATTAATATTCTTCATTAAAATCTAAATATCATATTTTCAAATATTTTTTTCTTATATCATATTTATATTTTGATATTTAAATACCTAAAAACATTTTCAAGAATAATCCAAACAAATTTTCTTTAGAATAATTAAATTCAAGAGAACTTGGAATTTTCATAAGGGTAAAATGATCCTTACAGTCTCATACTTATAGACCATCATCACGGGATCATCCTTAAGTGCTTATCCTTATAGACTCAACCTTATGGGGTAAACTCATCTATATGGATTTGGAATATCCTTATGAGGTTCATGCTTATAATATTCCCATATTTATTTGTAATGATGGATTACCCTTATGGTCTACTCATTTATAGGGTCGCCATCCTTATAGATTCTTTATGCATACAAAGACCTTTATGCTTGTAAGCCTCCATGATTATTTTACAGTATAGTTACATGGATTCATTATTTTTTAGGCATCCTTCCTCATAGTAAAATCATCCTTACAAATCTGAATGATCTATAAAGAACTCATCCTTACATGAATATGCAACATGTGTTTTTTATGATTTTCATCAAATGGGTTTATGGCCAATTTGAACTTAGAACTATCTTAATCGCTCAAGTCATCTCAAATGACCTTTTTGAATTTATAAAATTGGCTTATAATGTCACATCACCACTCATAGAGTCTAACATATTATAAAATAATTCTTGAGTATTGTTTATTTTTACTACACATCCTATTGATTTATAATTCAGTTCAAAATACTTGAAAAAAGTTATTGGAATGGGTTCTTTACCTAACAGTAGTAGCCAATATGCTCAAAATTCCATGGATTGTGTATCCATAAAAATTGAAATTTTATCACCTCATCATCATGATTTTAAACTGAAAATCATTTCTTTTTTAAGTTATTCACCCATATTGATCTCTAAATTATACAAAATGCTATAGAAAGGTGATATTTCTTTGATAAACACTATCCACTTAATTCAATGAGGATAAAATCTATTAATGATTTTTTCTGTTATTTATATGGTGGGGTACTGACCATTCATCTTCTCATTAATGTTCATTTTTCTAACATAATACAAATTATCATTTGGATGTTCAATGGATGTAAATTCATTCCTAATTACTTATAATTCTTGGGAATCACCTTATTATGTTTCATTAGGTGTAATCTCACTCAATAAACTAATATTCACACATAATGAATTTCACCTTGTCCAAAAATTTATTGAAAACAAATAATACCATCAATTCTAAATCAATTTTGTTACATAAAACATCCACATTGGGTTTGTTGTCAAAACTCAATTTTCTCCAAAGTAAATGTCACTCATATCCTCCTAATTTAAAAGAAATTCAAAGGGTAAAGATTCGAATCCACATTAATGAAATCTTAAATATTGAACTGACTGAAAACTAATTTTTTTATTATCAAAAAACTTTTAAAGGAAAAGTGAAAAACTGTAATTTCCATCAATACAAAAAAAAATAAACCAAAATGAGTCCCAAACATAGAAACCGGATATGCCTCTCCCCAACACCTACCATGTGTCAAAAAACCCTCAACAATGCATACCACTCGGCTAACTGTCCCACACAAGGGTCCGTGTGCCTGGTACTGATGGCGAAGCCATTCCCTCTCAGTCTTCCAAATCCCAATGGCATGAACAGTTACTGGCTTCATGATCTTAACCCCATCTAAGGAAAATCCAGTAAATTCAAGATGCATCACACTAGAATCACCTCAGAAAACACATGAAAAACTGGTCCTGAATCATACTAAAACTGAACCATAAATCACTCAAACCAGATATCAAAAACTACAAAGTTAACCAGAATAATTGAAGATAAACTTAATCTTACCAGAGTACTTTTCCCTAAACAACTTCCATGAAATAGATATTACATTCATGTTGGGAGTGTCTATCTTCAATTTTTCAAACTCAGTGGCCAGCTGGTCCCATGTCTCTATATAATCCTCAATTCTAATTTTCCCTTTGTTGAACTCCCGGATAAGGATTAGATACTTCTTGTCCACCCATGTTTATTTCTCCTCATTGAGGGTTGCCTCCAGAGGTCTCCCCATCATTTTAGCTGCCTATTCTTCAGAAGCATTGAGGAATAAGACATGCTCAACTACTTCCTCCTCATAACATAACAGTAGTTCCAAGTGTTGCTCCTCCTATTTCTCTAATCCCTGATGGCTCACTTCCTCATTGTCAACCTTTTTGAACTTAAACTTCCTGGAAGAACAGGTCTCCATCGTAGGAGTTAAGGATGAGTAGTCTTTCTTACCCTTCCTCCACCTATTACCCCGATTATTTGGGCTTGGTGTTTCATATGCTGATTGGTTGTGCTCATCTCTCTTGCACTCATGATCACACCCTCAAACTACCTATGGTGAGTAAATGAGGAATGCACTCAAGTATGCCTCAGCAAGCCTCCCATAATTGTTATTCAAGGGAAATGAGATCTGGGACCTGGGAGTAGGACCCACTGCCTTCCCATCACCAAATCATTAGTCCTCCTCCAAAGCAGTCCCCTATAACCCGTGCTACAAAAACACCTCTAATCGGCCTCGTTGTCTTGGCCAAAATATTTTCCCCCCGTCCGCCATCTGCAGCACAACCTTCTTACTTTCAGACTCATGGGTTTACACACTAACCAAGTCCTCCTGAATAAGAATACACTCCTCCACACCAAGTACAGTTAAAGGTCGGTCTAGGTCAATCCTCAAACTGTGAAACACATTCGTGACCAATGGATTGGTTTGATACACCAAAGTATTCTTCATAAGAGACTGAGAAAAATAAGGCCGACTAGACCCTGTCACAAATTACCCCTTGCACGTAGTTGAACTGTTTAGATTTTACTCCTCTAATTGAAAACTACTAGAAGGATATCTACACCCATATTTCCTTTCTCCGTGTTAGACTTATTCTTCGACATCTCTTCCTTTCCCTATCCCCCATGTTCCCCATGTTCCTTTCTGTGATAATTTCTCTTTTTCAAAGTGCACTGAGACCCCTCACGATAGAAGTCCAGTGAGTGACCAAATTGATTACATCCGAAATAGAATTCAGTCTAATTTTCATAGACCACCCTTTATTTTCAGGGGTATTCCTCACCCATAGTGATCCATACATTCTCAAATGGAACCCTTGAAGCATCCACTTCAACATAAACTCATGGATTGATATGGTGACAAAGAGCTTCTGTTTGGCTATCTGAGCACATGTACCTACCAAGAAAATGTAAAGACCCAAAAATTTCAAGGATTTTTTTTTAATTTTACGATTCTGTGGCTTCTGACGACACTTGATTCTGAGTCCCGGTGGGCCCAGAATAAATTTCTGAAGTTTAGATTAGGTACGTTCGGTGAACGAATGAGCGGATTTTTCTAACGTTTGAACCAGTGCTAGGAACTAAAATCCGAGGGAACCGATAAACTCAAAATGCCAGTAATTGCATAATGTGATCCTTACTATAGTTGCGTTCGCAATGGAGGAGAAGATTTTTATCGGGGGTTTATTTAATAAGTAAATAAAAAATTGTTGGAACAATTGTTTATTTCATAAAGAGGTTATTCCCTCCCATGGGTAGTTAAGGGTAGGTCCCACACCCACCTAACTACCCAAGTGTGGATGTTATAGAGGTGGGTCCCACACAAGCCCCACCATTTAATTTCATCTAAACTCTTTAGTAACCCCTCATGTAATTGGAAAACCCCCCATTTATTTTCCAATGCGTTTAATTAATGGGGGGCTTCCCTCTCCCTTCTTTAATTATTTGTCAACACGTTATTAAATGTGGTGATTTAATTCTGGGAGTTTCTTTGTGTGTGTAATTAAATAATAGGAGGATCCTGTTATTTAATTTTTGGGAGAGATTCATTGTTCTAGAGGAAGATCGCGGGAGAACTCTTGATGTTTTGTAAGAACGCTGACCTCCGAGGAAGAACGACGAAGAATTACAGTTCCTTGAATAACAACGATGTGCCACCAATCCTCTTCTTCACGACAAGGGAGGAGATGCCTCTTCCTCCTTGGCACACTCCGACGACGCCTATGAACCCTTTCCCCATGACGCCGATGTTCGTCTTTAATTGTTGAGGTAGGGGTTTTTTTTGATTGGATCAACATTGAATCTTATTTCCTTCTTGTTTTGTTCTCTTTAACCGCCTGCTACCGAAATAATACGGAGAGACCGGGCCAAACTAACATGGTCCAAATCCTCCTCCAATTTTGTGATTGTTAGTGGTTCTTTGTGTTCTTTATGGGTGACGAAAAATGGATCATTACGAGTTCATTAAGCGATGCAACAATCCCGAAATTGATGACTCAACGTCACGACAACCTAGCGAAGGTGCGACGACGATAGCGGGCGATAGTTCATACTAGAACGGGATAGACCGTTCCTCAACCATTCTTCGAACGAGAACTCAAACCATGTTTTTAGAGCCGATCAGATGCCCGAAAACACCAGAATCGACTTCTGGACAACGGAGCAACCTAGAGTCTGATGTTTTGTGATGAATGAATGATCAGAATGAAGAACCAGCATCAAGGGAGGCACGCTGGCCAGAGGCGTTGTTTTTGGAAATTTTCAGACTACACGGTGTTTACTGCTGGAGAACATGCCGTGTAGTGCAGACTTTCTGCGGATAGGGTTTCAGACGTCAGATGGTTAACACACGGCGTGTGATCCCTGTCACATGACATGTACTTGCCACACTGAAAGTAGGTGGTGGCTATGCGAGACTCGGCGTGTATTTTGGGAAATACACAGACACAGACAGAAGTACACGACCAAGAGGCACTACGTGTACTCTCTATGCAGAATGGCCGAAATAGCTTCACAAGACTCGGCGTGTAACCCGGGGTTACATGGGCACAATGTGAAGTACACGAGCATGTACACTATTACATGGCCAGCGTACATGGAGCCAACCGCAGATTTTTGGACATGGCATGTAACCATACCACACGCCCTATACATACTCTTTTTACACGAACAACACTTTTACACGGGCCGTGGTACACGGGCAGTACCCGAGGTCTGAATACATGGCATGTAACCATACTAACATGCCATGTAATTTTTGTAAAATGGCTTGATTATCTTATAATAAGTGTCTTGGAGATGTTTTGTTTGGTTTATCCCCCTATGACGAGGCAGGCCTTCGGGATACATCAACTCTGGACTTCGTGACAGTTGATGTATTGACTACCCTTTACTCGTGGAGCAGACCCCTCCCAGAATTGAGTACAATGTGTGAGGGAACCCTAGAGCTGGCAGCAACTACATCGACTACTGTACTGGATTCCTCCGTGGGTTTGACAGTGATGACAACCGTACTGGGATCCTCCATGGGTTCGATGGTGATGACTACTGTTCTTGTATCCTATGTGGGTATGACAGTATTGACCTCTTTACTTGTATCCTGTGTGGGTCCGACAGCTTAGATGGACTTATATCCAGTGTGGGTCCAATAACTTAGATGAATCAGTGGCTACATCTTTTCATCTCTATCGCTATATGAAATATGTATACTTGTGTGAGATGAGTCTTGACATCAATCATTTTCATCGATGTGATTGACTTGCTTTCCTGTGTGGACTGGGTTGTGTTTCTCCTGTGTGGACTAGGTTATGTTTTCCTGTGTGGACTGAGTTGTGCTTGGTCTCGAGAGTTGGAGCCGAATTGTAATTTATTACTTAGGTATATGTATGGGAATATAACTAAATAGAGTCGGTTGATACTTCGTGGTTGTATCTTTCCTTTTTGGTTTATCCTTTGTGGATTCTGAGAGACCTTTGGGGTCTCGGGGTCCCTACTGAGTATCGTATACTCACCCCTACACGGGCTATGCCCGCACTATGCTGTGTTGGATGTAGACGACCGACAACACTGATCGAGGTGGAGGCTTGTAGAGCTGGATGGTACCCGGAGGTGGACCACTTGTCGGGACGTACACAGAGCGGACGACCGGACCCGAGGAGCTGAGGAGACTATCTGTACCCATGATTCAGGTGGGATTTCCGGAGGACGACTCGGTGTTTCTGTTTTACTTAATGCTGTTTTACTTTCCTTTCAATCGTACTGTAGTTTCAGTTGGGTTTGTATACTGGCCCATTTACTTTTCAGCACTTACCTTGTACCCAGTTTTACTTAGTTCTTACTTCACTTGTGTAATCTATTGTGTTTGTTTACTTTATTAAGACAATTCCTTCCCTTTTTCAAGATTTATGACTTTGTTACTAGTCGCCAGCCCCTGGCCTATTGAAGGCGGGCTTGGGGTAGTCACAACACGAGCCTCGAGGGTGGGTCGTGACAAATTGGTATCAGAGGAGTCGGTTCTACTGCAGAACTTTGGACTCTTATCTTTCCTTCTGTGAAGCAATAGTGTTAAGAGTATTGAGTGTGGTTTTTAGTACAGGGAGTCCAGTGTTGGTGTGGCGGCCGACGTTTCCATACACCAGGACCCTGACCTCTGATTTCCAACTCAGTGCACGAAAACATTAATTGCATGTGTGTTTCCTTTCTAAAGTTTTCTTTGTGATTACTTTGTGTTTGCTCACCATGTATAATGTTTGACCATGGCGCACCGGTTTCATTTCAGGATAGCCCCACGAAGGCAGCCAATGAGGGTTCCTAGTTACGTGCACGATAGAAACCCACCGAGCTGTGAGGCCTCAGTGGACGGCTCCATTACAGTGGAGGCACCAGTGGTACCACTACCCACTGAGCCACCGATGCTACTAGCCCCAACGGCAGAGAGTGCACGCCGCCTGAGTGCGTTGCATGAGTTTCAAAGGTAGAGGTCGCCCAGGTTCAGTGGAGAGACGGATCCTCAGGCAGTCGAGGATTGGATGGAGGCTATCGTCAGAGTCTTCAGACTGGTAGGGACACCAGCAGATCTTATGGTGATTATTTCCACGAGTCTCCTGCACGTAGAAGCAGGTATATGGTGGAGCCTGATGCTCCAAGTGCACAATGAGGCATCTCTACTATGGACGGACTTCGAGAGCCTCTTTTGCTCGGAGTTTGTTCCAGCCACCCTCCGTGCGGTGTGCATGTAGGAGTTACTACACGTACGACATGATATTATGTCAGTAGCCCAGTACTCAGTGAGGTTTACCGACCTCTCACGCTACTCCACGGACATGGTACATGACCCATTCTTCTGGGACCATACCTTTGAGCAGGGACTGAGGCATGATATCAGACCTTCGATGATTCCCCTCAGCATCCCGACACAGGCGGGGGTGCTGGAGTGAGCCCTATTAGTGGAGAGCTTTCTCGCCGAGCATCCATCAGCAGTGAGACCCACCGAAGTACGACACGAAGCGGAGTCTTCTACAGCCGGCAGTCGACAGATGTCGCAGGGCTCCAAGAGGACAAGGAGGACAGGTGAGAGACCTCAAAATACAGGTTCAGTTGTGCGAGGCACATGGCATAGAGCTAGCCTTACAAGGATAAGACAGTTCTATGCATGTGGCGGGCAGGGCCACATGGCTCGTGACTGCCCAACCCTCCATGCAGACGAGCAGAAGACAGTGGAGGGACCACCTAGGAAGAGGTAGAGGTTTGACCGTGGTGGTCTGCAGGGATCAGGTAGACGAGGAAGAGGAGCTGGCCGAGCAGCGGGTGGTGGACGACACTTTGAGGCTCTACTACCACCACCCTCAGGAGGTTGACCTCGGCCACAGGGAGCTAGCGGGCAGAGGCAGGCTCAGCTCTAGGAATTAGAGGCTTACGACCACGGCACACCCGAGTTGATTCGAGGTACTATCTGTATCGACTCCACCCTTGCTGAAATTCTTATAGACACAGATGTGAGTTATTATTTTATTTTTGCTGCCCTTGTTCGGAGCTCGGAGATTCCGACGGAGCCGTTGGCCCGATCCTTACAGCTAGAGCCTCCTACGAGAGCAGAATCAATGATTACGCACTGGTTCTGGTAGTGTGAGTTTACTCTAGGAGGTGATATCGTCGGCTGGGATCTTCTTGTAGCGGTATCGAGGCCTTAGGACGTCATCTTGGTTATAGACTGGTTATCTACAGTTCATGCCCAGATCGACTGTATTAGGAGCAAGGTACGGTGTGACCACACAGATGGGACCAGGTTCACCTTTACTAGTGAGAAGGGAACCTTCGCAGCACAGGATGGACTTACACAGAGGAGAGGGCCGCCAATCACACATCAGTTGGCTAGTCTCATCTTCAGAGCAGTTGACGTGCAGAGTCCGAGATTTCCAGTTGTGGTGGATCAGTATGCAGACGTTTTTCTTGATGACATTCCAGGACTACCTCCTCACAGAGAGGTAGACTTCTACATAGACCTCTACCCTGGGACATCACCGATATCTACTCCAGCATATCGGATTGCTCCCGCCGAGCTTCGTGAGCTCTGGGTACAACTGGAGGACTTACAAGGGAATGAATTCATCTGACCCAGTGCTTCACCCTGGGCTTCTCTGATTCTGTTCACCAAGAAGGCAGATGGGAGTTTGTGACTGTGTGTCGACTACCATCGCTTGAACCAGGTGACCGTGAGAAACAAGTATCCATTTCCAAGGTTTGATGAACTCTTTGATCAGCTCAAGGGAGCAAAATAGTTCTCGAATATTGACCTCAGGTCAGGCTATCATCAGCTCCGATTTCAGGATGAGGATGTGAAGAAGACGACCATCAATTGTCGGTATGGCCACTATGAGTTCTTGTTCATGCACTTTGGTGTGACCAACACTCCAGCAGTGTTCATGAGTCTCATGAATAGGATCTTCCAGACCTACCTCTATCAGTTTGTTGTAGTCTTCATTGACGACATACTGATTTACTCGACCACCGAGGAGGAGCTTGCCTACCACTTACGGGTTGTACTGGATACACTCTGAGAGAACCAGATTTATGGTAAGCTCTCGAAGTGCCAGTTCTGGTTTAGAGAGGTTCACTTATTGGGGCACATAATCTCAGAGTTGAGAGTTGCAGTGGATCCCGCGAAGGTCGAGGAGGTACTTTCTTAGGAGCCACCCAGGAGCGTGATGGAGATGCAGAGTTTCCTAGGTCTGGCTGGGTACTATCAGAGATTTGTGCCAGAATTCTCCAGAGTTGCAGCACTGCTTATATCCTTGATGAAGAAGGGGAAAACCTTCATGTGGTCAAACATATATCAACAGAGCCTCTAGGATCTGAGGTGGAGATTGACCAGTGCGCCCATCTTGAGGCTATCGGAGGAGGGCGTAGGTTACGTAGTTTACTGCGACACATCAAGGATAGGACTCAGGTGTGTCCTGATGCAGGAGAGTGTAGTGATCACTTATGGTTCTTGGAAGTTGAGGCAACACGAGGAGAAATATGCTACCCATGACCTGGAGTTAGCAGTACTGGTCTTCGCCCTGACGATGTGGCGACACTATCTCATGGGAGAGCGCTTTACAGTCTACTCTGACCACCAGAGTCTAAGGTACATTTTCTCACGGAAGGACTTGAACCTGAGACAGTGGTGATGGATCGAGTTCCTCTAGGATTATGACTTTGAGATTGTCTATACACCTGGTAAGGGGAACGTTGTGGCTGATGCTCTCAGTAGGAGATCGAGCATTCAGCTACTTGGAGAGGCGATAAAGCAGTTAGCCGCCTTGCATACATCCTTCATGGATAGAGATAGGGAAACCTATCTTCAGTACCTCACAGTCACTCCTCCACTACTTCAGAGAGTCAGAGAGGCATAGTGTTGGGACGTTGACTGTGAGGCGCGACGTGCTCAGATATCCTTAGGGCTGGCACCTGATGGATTTTATGAAGGCGGGGAGCAAGTCATTCTTTTTAGAGGACATACCACAGTACCAGTTGCACTGCAGGAGGAGGTTATAAGGGAGTTCCACACATCTCCTCTAGCGGTACATACAAGAGTAGTGAAGATGTATCATGATCTCAGACGACAGCACTGGTGGCCGGGTATGAAGAAGGCTGTGACAGAATTCGTTTCTCGATGCCTCACTTGTCAGCAAGTGAAGGCAGAGCACTAGGTACCTGTAGTCTTGGTACAACCCTTAGAGGCCCCAGAGTGGAAGTGGTATGGGATATCCATGGATTTCTTGATGGGGCTCCCCCATAATTCTAGAGTACACGACACCATCTGGGTGATCATAGACTGACTCACCAAGTCAGCCCACTTCCTACCGATTAGAGAGAAGGGCTCAGTATAGAGCTTGGGATGCCTCTACATTCAGGAGATCGTATGTCTTCATGGTGTGCCATTTTACATCGTCTCCGATCGAGATGCTCTCTTTACTTCCCGGCTTTGGAAGGGGTTATAGAAGGATTTTGGGATGTAGCTACGCCTGAGCACTGCCTTTCACCCTCAGACGTATGGCCAGACAGAGAGGACCATTCAGAAACTTCTGGAAATGCTCCATGCATGTGTCCTTGATTTTGGTCGTAGCTGGGAGGATCACCTACCCTTGGTGAGGTTTGCATACAACAACAACTACCACTCCACAATCAGGATGGAACCATACAAGGCACTGTATGACCGACCTTGCAGATCACCTATGTGCTGGACTGACCCTGGGGAGTCAGCACTCGTAGGACCATAGATGGTTCAGGCTACGGCAGAGAAGGTTTAGATCATACAGGAGCAGATGAGGATTGCATAGAGCAGACAAAAGTCCTATACTGATAGGAGGCAGAGACCACTAGAGTTCAAGGATGACGACCACATTTTCTTACAGGTCTCACCTCGGTCTGGGTTGTGGAGATTTGGCCAGGGCAGCAAGTTATCTCCACGCTTCATCGAACCATTCCATGTCCTCAGCAGAGTAGGTGAGGTGGCTTACCGCCTGGCCCTTCCACCTCAACTGCACTGGGTGCACGACGTCTTCCACGTATCTCAGTTGAGGAGATATGTGCACGACCCGACACATGTCATCGACCATGGGGAGATGGAAATCGATAAAGGGGCGACATTTGCAGAGGTCCTGGTAGAGATCAAGGATTGACAGGAGCGGGTCCTACGTGGGTGGTTGATTCCTCTTGTGCACATTCATTGGTAGCACGGGAACCTCCAAGAGAGCACATGGGAGCGGGAGGCTCAGATGCGTGCTCAGTACCCTCATTTATTCCCCTAGTTTATGTTGTATCTTTACGGGGACGCAAATCCTGGAGGTGGGAGTAATGTAAAGACCCATAAATTTCAAGGAATTTGTTTCCTATTTTTACGAGTCTATGGCTTCTGACGACACTTGATTCTAAGGCCCGGTGTGCCAAGAATCAATTTCCGAAGTTTATCTCGGGTACGTTCAGTGAACGAACGAGCAGGTTTTTCTAACTTTTGAACCTATGATTGGAACTAAAATCCAAGGGCACTGATGAACTCGCAACACCGGTAATTTATTAACGTGATCCTTACTGTAGTTGCATTCGCAATGGAGGAGAATATTTTTATCGGGGTTTTATTTAAGAAGTAAATAAAAAATTGTCAGAACAATTTTTTATTTCATAAAGAGGTTATTCACTCCCATGGGTAGTTAAGGGTAGGGCCCACAACCAGCTAACTACCCAAGTGTGGATGTTAGAGAGGTGGGGACCACACGAGCCCTACCATTTAATTTCCTCTAAACTCTTTAGTAACCCCTCATTAAATTGTCAAACCCCCCATTTATTTTCTAATGCGTTTAATTAATGGGGCCCTTCCCTCTCCCTTCCTTAATTGTTTGTCAACACATTATTAAATGTGGTGATTTAATTCTGGGAGTTTCTTTGTGTGTGTAATTAAATAATAGGAGGAGCCTATTATTTAATTTTAGGGAGAGATTCGTTGTGTGACAGGAAGATCATGGGAGAACTCTTGAGGTTTTGGAAGAATGCCAGCCTCCGACAAAGAATGACGAAGAACGCCGGTTCCTCCAAGAACAATGACGCGCCACCAATCCTATTCTCCATGACAAGGGAGGAGATGCCTCTTCCTCCTCGGCGCACTCCGATGATGCCTACGAACCCTTTCCCCATGACGCCGAAGTTCTTCTTCAATTGTTGAGGTAGGGGTGTGTTTTGATTGGATCAACATTGAATCTTCTTTCCTTCTTGTTTTGTTCTCTTTAACCGCTTGCTACCGAACTAATGCGGAGAGACCGGGCCAAACTAACATGGTCCGAATCCTCTGCCAATTTTGTGATTGTTGGTGGTTCTTTGAGTTCTTCATGGGTGACAAACAACAGATCATTACGAGTTCGTTAAGCGATGCAAGAATCCCAAAATTGAAGACTCAACATCACGACAACCTAGCGGAGGTGCGGCGACGATAGCGGGAAATGGTTCGTACTGGAACAGGATGGACCATTCCTCGACCATTATTCAAAAGATAATTCAAACCATGTGTTCAGAGTCGATCAGAAGCCCGAAAACACCGAAATCGACTTTGGGACAATGGGGCGACCTAGAGTCTGAAGTTTCAGGATGAACGAATGATCAGAATGAAGAACTGGCATCAAGGGAGGCGCAATGGCCAAAGGCATCATTTATGGAAATTTCCAAACTACACGGCATGTACTCCTAGAGAACACACCTTGTAGTGCGGTCTTTCTACAGATAAGGTTTTGGACGTCAGACGGTTAACACACGGCGTTTGATCCCTATCACATGGCGTGTACTTTCCATACTGCAAGGAGGTGGCGGCTACACGAGACTCAGTGTGTATTTTGGGAAATACACAGACACCGACATAGGTACATGGCCAAGAGGCACGACGTGTACTCTCTATGCAGAATGGAAGAAATAGCTTTGCGAGACTCGGCGTGTAACCCGGGTTACATGGGAAAGGTGTGAAGTACACGGGCATGCACACTATTAAATGGCCAGCGTACACGGAGCCAACCCCAGATGTTTGGACACGGCGTGTAACCATACCACACGTTGTGTACATACTCTTTTTACTAGAACAACCCTTCGACACGGGCCGTGGTACACGGGCTGTACCTGAGGTCTGAAGACACAGCGTGTAACCATACTAACATACCATGTAATTTTTGGAAAATGGCTTGATTATCTTATACTCAGTGTCTTGGAAACGTTTTTTTTGGTTTATCCCCCTATGACGAGGCAGACCTTCGGGATACATCAACTCTGGAATTCATGACAGTTGATGTATCGACTACCCTTTACTCATAGAGCAGACCCCTCCTAGAATCGAGTACGCTATGTGCGAGAACCCTAGAGCTGGTTGCGACTGCATCGACTACTGTACTGAAATCCTCTGTGGGTTTGATAGGGATGACTACCATAATGGGATTCTCTATGGGTTCGACATAGATGGTTACTGTTCTTGTATCCAGTGTGGGTCAGACAGTATTGACCTATGTACTTGTATCCTGTGTGGGTCCGTCAGAGTAGCCGGTCTTGTATCTTGTGTGGGTCCGATAGCTTAGCTGGACTTGTATCCTGTGTGGGTCCGACAGCTTAGATGAATCAGTGGCTACATCTGTTCATCTCTATCACTATAAAAATGATGTATAGTTATGTGAGCTGAGTCTTGACTTCAATCATTATCATCGATGTGATTGAATTGCTTTCCTTTGTGGACTGGGTTGTGTTTCTCTTGTGCGGACTGGGTTGTGTTTTCCTATGTGGACTGAGTTGTGCTTGGGCTCGAGAGTTGGAGCTGAATTGTAATTGATGACTTAGGTATATGTATGGGAATATACCTAAGTAGAGTCAGTTGATACTTCGTGATTGTATCTTTCCTTTTTGGTTTATCCTTCATGGATTCTAAGAGACCTTCGGGGTCTCGGGGTCCCTACTGAGTATCGTATACTCACCCCTGCATGGGATATTCCCGCACTACATTGTGTTGGATGCAGAAGAAGGACATCACTGATCGAGGTGGAGGCTTGTGGAGCTGGATGGTACCCAGAGGTGGACCACTTGGCGGGACGTACATAGAGTGGATGGCCGGACCCGAGGTGTTGAGGAGACTATCTGTACCGACCCTTCAGGTGGGATTTCCGGAGGATGACTCAGTGTTGCTGGTTTACTTACTACTGTTTTACTTTCATTTTAGTTGTACTATAATTTCAGTTGGGTTTGTATACTGGACCATTTACTTTTCAACACTTACCTTGTACCCAGTTTTACTTTGTGCTTACTTCACTTGCGTACTCTGTTCTGTTTGTTTACTTTATTAAGGCACTGCCTTCCCTTTTTCAGGATTTACGCCTTTGGTGCTAGTCGCCAAGGGCCTATGGAAGGCGGGTTTGGGGTAGTCATGGAACGGGCCCTGGGGATGCGTCGTGACAGAAAATTCCCTAGCATATGCATAACCGAAGGTTTGTAATGTTCTCTCCTTTTCTTGGTAGAAGTATTATAGCATAATTTCATAGAAAAAAACGTTAGATAATTCTTCTCTAGGTCTTTATAGAATAAATAAAGGTATAAAATAGGAGTGATTGTACAAAATTATCATGGCTATCCATATACATTCTAAAACTTTCTTATAACATTGAAATTAATTTCATTGTCACTTTATAGAAAAAATTAGTTTTTTTTGTAAACCCATAGTCAAATTAAAATAACACATAAAAAGTGCTCAATTGAATATATATTTCATAACCATTATAACATATAATCACACCAATTAATGATATATCCTATATAAACTAAAATAGAGTTAAGAGTGTCAAAATCATTCATCAAACTTAAAATTTTGTTAGGGATTTCTGCATAATATATTTAATAAGCCATGTTTTATATTTGAAATCTTTAACCTTTTAATATATCCTTAACAAAAGATGATTTCCATACTTCTTCACCATTGAAATTTTCTTCCACAAACATGCACCAGCAAGACCATATACAAGTTTATGTTTGATACCAATTCAAAATATCAGTAAAACATGATAGATTATTATTTCGTTGTATAGGAATCAAAACCATTAACTGGTTACTTTATTTTTCATCACCTTAAATCCCCTTTTTCATGGTATATAACAAATAATGTTTCATAATAAGATGTGTATTCTTTAAATTGATAGTTATAGAAAAAATTTTGAGTTGTTCTTTTTTTAATTGTAAGTATCTTCCTTAAATTTCAAAAGACACATCTAGTCTTCATTATTTATTCATTATTGACTTTAAAAATATATTCCCCATGATTTATAAGGGTTTTCACCAGTTTTATAGGTTTCTTATTATCAATAAAATGAGTTATTCAATTGAGAAATAATAGAGTACTTATTATTTTGAATATTTCTACTTTATTTTATCTGTTTATGAATAATAATTTTATATAATCAGAAAATGATTGGGATCATATTCATTTTACTTACATGGAATGTCCTAATTCCATGTATTAGTTTCTTATTAGCAGGATCCATTAGTGTTTCCCTTTAGATTTTTACATATATTTTTGAATATGATTCTAGATCATAAACCTTGAAGATATAGAGATAAATTTGTTTCACCTTCCACACAACTCATAAACTATAAGATTAACCTTATTGGGATTCCTCTCAAGTTATTATTCAGGTGTTTCAACCACTAATTCAATTTGCTTATCTCTCCCTTAGATAAATTTTCCTCTAGGTACAATATTTCTCCAACTAGATTTGAGATTCACATACACATTTCAATGACTCATGATTTGGACCATATTTTCACAATATAATTAGATACTCGTTATAGATAATATAACTTGAGCGAATTTTTTCTTAGACTTCATGAAATTATTTTGTTTAATTTTCATCTGAACTTACTTATTTCTTATAACAGACATGTCTTCAGTAGTTTCTCTATTCATCTATTTTGTCCCCTTAATTGAAATATAAGATCTATATTGAGTTAGTGAATACCAAAATTATTTAATATAGTCACAACTTTTCATTCATAATTATATAAATTCACAAGGTGGTAAAATAAACTACTATAAAAAAGATTTTTCTTTTTCTATGTAGCTCATTTCTGTATAGCTAGTATTCCCTTTTAAAAAAAATCCTCCCTTATATTTAAGACATCCATGAATTAATTATATTTAAATATTGTAAAAATCATCAATCTTACTATGACCAAACAATAATAAACACCAACTATGTCCTACAAATCATATTCAATTAAATTTAGGTTTGGGAATAAAGATTTATAGGATTCCTTTCTTGGGCTAGAACACAATATTTTCTAGATACAACTGGTGAATTACTTTAATACACCTAATTAAATATAACCTTAATACATTAGTGGTATTCATATAATTTTTATCATCCCAAATGTTTCCAAATTTCTACGTTAACATGTCTATAGTAATAATGCTAGATTTTTTGAAAATATATTCTTCATGACTTTCATATATCCTTTTATATGAACATGAGGTGGTTACTTATCTATATATTATCAATATAACTTTACCGCTTATATAAATCCATTTTTGGGTAAAAAATTCTCAAAAAAATTAGTGGAAACAAATATATTATCATTATCTTTAGAAGTTCTATCTTCAGTTGATTATAATATATTCTATTTAATTTTTGCCTCATGATATTAGAAGTTGAGGGTTCTATTTTCATCTTCAACATTTCTCAATATGTATTAACTATTTATCTTAAACTTATAAATTTGTTCACCATTAAATATAATATCATCTATAAGGTTATTAACAAGATATTTTATCCTTTTTTCATTGACAACCAGTTGTGAAACATTGAAATCCACTTTGACTTTAACGAACATCTCTAATGAATGTAGTAGTTCAATAATTTAAAAAAAATATGAAAATCCTTTTAACAAAAAAAATCTTTTCAATTATTCATCATTGATAGAATCTTTTTCATTTAAAAATAAAAAAATTTCTCTTTTTCCTTAACTTATATTTTTATAGTGTTAAAACAACTTACCTTATAAGATAATTCATACTCCATAGAATCATTTTATTGTTTCAGTTGTATTTTTTCATTATTTAATCCCCTAATATTAAATATTATATATAAAAACATTATTATAAACATAATTTGGATAACCTTTGACTTTAAAATAAAAACCAAGAAGTTATTTTCCATTGCACTTATTTTCTTCATAAATTATTTATTTCATTATAGATATAATAAAAATGGATTCAATAAGGGAAATAACAATATTATCTTTTCTAGATAGTATATATTAATATTTCCTATTATATCCCTTTATAATTCTTTTTCACTAATTGTTTATATTATTATTAGTGGTCATGGTTGAGACCACCATTTATTATAGTAAATTTTCCATCTAATGATATTATTAAAAATTTAAAAATATAGAATTTATCTAATTCAAATAAAAAGAAAATAGTCAGTAAAAGTCGATCCAAGTATATGGAATAATTTTCTATGATACCAGTTTAAAACATGGAGGATTTATTGTATTCATTAGAGGTGTGAGGGGGTGAATCAGTGGATATTAATTTTTTTTAACAAATTTTAATTTTTATTTTTTGTATTTTACTCACTTGTAATTTTTATCTCTATTATTTGTTAAAGTATGGAGTATTTTCTTAGTAATTAACAATCAAATATTCCCGCATGTAATTCAAGAAAGAAAGTCTAAGATAACATGTTGTGTTTTTATATAGTTCAACACCACTCTTTGATAACTTCCTAATATCATGTTGGTTTTCCCCATTCACAAACCCTTTATCAATTATAAACTCAAGATAATAAATTGGGCCTTCCCAAGAACATAATACTCAAAACACTCAAACTACTTCTCATAGTGAACCCAATACATCTAAATTCCCACTAGTGTCAAATATTCATTCTATAATCTCATTGGATAGACATAGTATCACTCATTCCACAGCATCCCACCATGTATTTACAGGTGTTTCCTTTCAATCCTTATGAGGTTGATCTTTAATCAAAGTAGGGATGAAAAAACATCCTCATAATAGATGACTTTATTCTTAGAAAAAATTCTTCGGATTCCAATAGTTTTTAAAGATATTTTTATGAAAATTAGAATCAGTTTTAGTTCAACTTAATATATCATCAACAAAACATTATCACTAAGATTTCTCAACTAAACTAGTTCTCTTGTAATATTAACTAATTAAAAAACTCCCCAATATCTAAAAATATCATCACATTGAACAGAAAAAACACCTTCATTTTATTTCTTAATTTATTTATTATTCTCAAATTCTATAATAATAGATGTCATATTTTCTTATTTTTCCTATTACTTAGATACACAGATGAACAATATCTAGTATCATAGGATAAGAATCATGTTTTTCTTCTTCATGAAGAGTTATTATTTCATTATACTAGTATTAGACTCTTGGTTATCCATAATCCAACCCATAGAACATTCCCCATTCTATTACTATAATATTATGGTCACCAATAAATATTTTCTATATTTTATAACATATAAAATCACTTCTGAAATTTTATTCCATGATCACCTTTTTTATTTTTTTCACTTTTTTGAATGCGGATGTCTCCCATGATCTAATTTTATTTTTCATTATCATTGGTTTTATCTAGTTTAATGATAGTAGTTTTCATTTATTTTCTTTTATTATAATTTTATACTTTCTTTAACTCACCCAAATATATCTTCCACATACTTCTTCAATGATTGAGTTCCCCATTCTTATCTTCTAAAAATAATTTAATAGTATACTTATTATACATTATTTCAATGAACTATTATAATCATATTGATACAAAAATACCATTAGGATTCTCCTTAAATATAAAAATATATGGAATGAGGCTCATAGTATTTAAATATAATTTCTTCACTAAATCCTCTAACCTATCCAAGCTAGAATAAAATTATTATTTTTTATATTTGGAGTATTTATGCATAGGATATGCATATTAATATTTAATTCATTCCCAAATTTAATAATCTTGAATTCATACAAATAAATATTAATTTATTTCTAAGAAACTCATTTTACATTGATCATTTATTTATTATAAAAGTATCATGAATAAAAATATAATTGTTATATTTTAACAAATTAAGAACAACATAATCATCATCATATTTTTTCATCATAATTAATAATATTGGAAATTAACATTTTCAGGCTTGAACTGTCTCCTAAAATAACTATTTCATCGATCTTTTTCACAAAAATTGAAATATCAGAATATATAAGAATTTATATTTGTATCATATTTATTTTATTATTCTTTGATCCATCTAGATCAGTCTACACAACATCAAAATCCATTTCTGTTATAATTTTTAAATTTTAGATAACCAAAAATTCTTATAATTGTAAAATGAATCTTATGGTCTCAATATTATGGTGTCATCCTTATAGGTTTATACATAGGGAATAATTATTTAGTCTTATATGATCCTTGATATATATATTTTTCTTATTGGTTTTTTTTCTCATTTTTACACATATGGTTGAATGACCCATACAGTCCACTCATTTATAGGCTAATCACACTTATAGATACTTCATCCTTAATAAAACCTTCATGACTTCACTCAATCATGAATACAGGTGAAGATTGATTATTTGGGTTCAGAATTATATGGTTTTATACTTAAATTGGACTCCATCCTTGTTGGATGATTGTCCTGGTAAATACAAGAGATCCTTATGGAATTTGTCCTTATGAGAATCTGTATATTTTAAATTTAGTAGGTTTCCATTAATTGACTTCTGCTCCACTAAATATCAATTAAAATATGTATTAAAACAACAAGATCATATTAAATAAATTTTTTAAATTTATCAAATTAGCTCAAAATATCTCATTAACAATCATAATGTCTTATAACTTATTACTTTATGTTTGTGTATTATTTCATTAAATTCCACTACCTCTAAATTCAAGGTTCCCATATTATTTTTCAAAAACCTTTATCCTGTTGATATATTCACTTAAATGTAATAAAAAAAATTTCAAACATTAATTATAAGGGTTTTTTATATAACTTAGAAAATAAATCCTCCATTTAGTAGGATTTTGACACTAATGAAAATAGTTTATTCAAGTTGTTATCATATATATCTCTATAACTTCTCCAATTTATTGAAAACAATTTCTAATTATTCTATCAACAATATTCACTTACTTCCTTGGGGATAAAATCTATTAATCATCAGATTTTATTGGTGATGCAGTGGGTGATCACGGTGTAACATATCCTTTAAGTTCCTTTTCTAACGTAAGATTATTTCTCTTTGGATTTTCAATGGAAGTCAAATTAATTATTCATTACCCATAATTCATGGGTAACACCTTATAGTGATCCATTGTGAGGAATCTAACACCAATACCCAATATTCACAGACATTAAATTTTACATTTTCATAAAATTTATTAAAAATAAATATAGCCATCATCTTTAAAATACATTCGTTTACATCCAACAAAATATAAAACTATAAAACAAAATAAAATAAATAACCATTATTAATGAAAAAAATTCAATACAGGATAATTTATAATTTACTTGATATAATTTCATAAAACATAACCCAAATGAAATTATACTATAATTATAGTAAAATTTTATCTACCTAAAAATATAAAAAAACCCAAAAAAATCTATAAATGACAACTATCTATGAAACAATTCTATATCATCAGGCTCCAAATATCTACCTCAATCAACATTTTAAGTGTCTCATTAAAAATAATTAATTAATCATTTCAATATCATGTATTATTATAATAAAAATCATGTAATAATTGTAATGATTTACAACCATACTAACCAATACCACCCTTGGAAATATATATCAAAAATTTTCATGGGAACGATATCCTAATTATAGCTTATTATGATAATACAAAAAAGTATGTGAATTGTTTTAATCCACTTAATTTATAATTTCATTACCAAAATAAATAATAATATCACTCAAAAAATAATTACATATGTATAGTGTGGAACACATCCTCTAAATGAAAAGGGCCCCCACAAGCTAGAATACACTTCTCCAACACTAAATTGACTATCACCAACCCACTATGATAATTATGACACAACCACATCCATAATAAAATTTTGATAACAATATACTCAACTAGTGGTAGAGAGATATTGAATACTAATATATATATTCTATTGATCCTCCAAAAAATCCAATTGTTGGATAAATGGGGAAAAACACTCAAGTGGTATTTTTATAGTGTATTGTACTCCCATCGCTAAAATAATGTCATATATATAATAATAAATAACCAAAAAAATCCTAGAACAATCATTGAGCTACTAATATATGTCATTATTCTAACATCCATATTACTATCATCAACACCCTGTAATGGTACCCATATATAAAGGTATTAATTTGATTTTTTTGTCATTCAAGGTTCATTTCAGCTATTTTTAACTATTTCAATAGATTAAATAGGTTTTATTAAGAGGAAATAATCTTATTGGATTTAGTAGTAGAGGTGTAGGCATATGCTGGATAGTAGCCACCCAATGGCCTTTTTGTGGGTACTCAATAAAGTATTTGGTACCCTATAAAGGAAGTATAAGAACACACCGACATAATGTTTTTTTAAAAACTATATTATTAAATTATTTAAATAAGAAATATTTTAAAAAATTTATAACCACCCACTTTTTATCTAGAAACATGACAGAATCGATCCCTGAACAACTTTTTCACTCTTAAAAGGGATAAATATATATTTATCATATTTTATAGGCCATTTAAACTAGTGGATCATTCTAGGTTTGTCTTATATTTATCCTATATCTATTATCGTTTTCACTCTCTAATTTTATGATATTTAATTAAAATATCTATATTGGGTCTTTTTTGTATTTTGGATTCCATTCCATTAAGATAGATTCGTCCAATGATATTCAATTTGTGGGATCCTTAGAATATGAATTAAGTGGTACCTAAATGTTTATTAAAGAAATTTCAATTACCATATGGTATTTTAGTGTAAAAGGATGTGTGTGAATGACCAAGAGTATGAAAAAATACAGTATTCATGATTTATAAAGGATGAGTTTGAGAAATCTGACACATGATAGACTATTTATGTCATTTAATTTATATCCATATTATTGTCCCTATCTCTAATTTCTATTATGGATCCTTGAGATACATCATTGAGTATTAAATGACTATTGGAAGCATGGGTATGGTTTATTTTAGTTGAAAATAATCCTTATAATGGAACATGGATATTATTAGTTCACAGTTTAGTGAGACCCTTATGGAATGAGAGTTTGTTTTGGATCTTATGCAATATCAAGGGAAGCTCAATCTTGAAATATATATCCAATGTTTATTATTTCGTAACCACGAATAACCATGTGAGTTATTTATATTCACGAGACTCATTTTGAATGTGATTAACTATTGACATGGATATGTATTAATGGTGAAGTTTTTACAATTATAGGTTATTACTCATTAAACCTTGGTTATGTTATTTTTTATTGATTATCTTCTCACCCAAAATTATATTATATTTATTGGAAGTTATTCATTAACCCATCTTAATGTTATATTTACTGGTGATTATCAATTAACACTTTCTTATGTTACATTTATAATAGATTCTATATTCACCATTTCTTAGATTATGTTTATGGTTGATTATCAATTTATGATTTCTTATGTTTAATTGATATGTGATTAACCGTACACCCTTAATTATATTATTTCTATTAGTGATTATCATGTTTTAGTAACCATGTTTTTTTAGATTTCTAAGAGGGGGTGAATCAATGATATATTTTTACAAATTATTATTTTTAAGTCAACCTCAGTGATTGGTTAAGATCTAAATCATCTTGATTTACGTCTCCTAGTATTAACCAAGTATTTTATAATGTAAATAGTAAATTAAATGAATATTTTATCAAGGTTTAAGCATGATTTTAGACCCTACACTATGGTATGATTGTATAGATTCCCCAATCATAAAACCTCTACTATAAACACAAGTGGTCACATAAAGAATTTTATCAACCCCTTTCTAAAATCCATATAATAACTGAGTCACAATATGATTGGAATATTTTCACTAGAATAACATATTCTCATTGGAGTTGACTGCCTCACATACACCTTGAGTACCTCTTTGAACCTTTGAGTGTGTATTTAACAGACTTTTCTCTTTCATATATAATATTTTTGGATATTCTATTCCTTTAAATATACTATGAAATATAACTTATGATATCCATTTAGAATAATATTGTATCATATTAATTATTATTCTCTTTATTATTCAATGCACATTTTCTATTTGATTTCATAGAGTTATCCTCTAATAATTTAGTGATCTATAGGTAGCAGCAATATAATATTATCATTCTTCAACTTGTAAAATGATTATTTAAAATAATAATAATATCAAGGGGACTCTATCAAAAAAATGTTTCTCTCTTTATCACACCACTTTTCAATTATATTCATTTAATATTGGGAATATTATTTATATATTAATTATAGAAACTCTAGAAATATTTATTCCATAGAGATATTTTTATTAAATATAGTGGTTATTTTTCTATTAAAAATATCACATAGTATTTCTAAAAATATCCAAATCATGTTAAATATTTTTCATTAAAATCATTAATAAATCAAAGATTATACTATTATCTAAAGAATCTAATATATATAGTATAATTATTTCATTTTGATTTTCTTTAACATGTGCATTCGATTTTACATTGCAATTTACAACTTCTATTTGGGGCATGGAACTCTCAATCATTCATATTGTATAAAAATATCCATATTGTGAAGTTAATTTCAATAAAGAAATATTAAAAGGTATATATTAATTTTATTCCATAGAGTATATTAATTCTAGAATCCCATAAATTTTGTATATAAACTTATCCTTAAAAAGTAAGAAATGATCTTTCTTAAGTCTATAGGTATCATTACAAACTCTTAATGAATTTACTAAATAACATTTCTTCTCAAATTTCATATGTTTAAATATCTCTTATAAAGTAGGTAGTCATTCATAACAAGTTGGAAAATTATCCTTAAAAACTCATGGAATTATCCTTATAAAGTCTAAATTAAACATAATAACTCATAAAATACTCTTATAAGGTCATGGATTATCCTTGAAAATTCTTCTTTATGGGGTACTCTAATGTTCCACATGGTTACTAAAAACCATACCTATGAAATACTCTGATAATACTCATGAAAACTATAAATTTTCAATCTAAAGTGACCTTATGATATTTATGGGGTTTCAATTCTTTTGAAAAAAATATTTCAAAAGACAAAATGACACTTATAGAGATAAAAAATCATCATTATGAAGAATAATTTATCAAATTCTCTATATCCTGAATATTTTATAATAAACTAAAATCATCTTAGAACTTCTCAAATCATTCAAAATTCCATTAATTTGTTTTCTAAATTTATTTTTGTACCTGATCACATCATCTTTGTATTTCAACATCATTGATATGGTTTCTCAAAATCTCAAACATTTTTTCATCATTAATATTAAATATTCAATCTCAAAACTTACTATATTACTCCAACACATCATATAAACGTTTTTAGATTGTTTTTCCTCATAAAAAAATTCATTTATCTTATAAAATATTTAACCAGTCATCACAAGATAGGGATACTATCCTGGAACCTATCTAGATATTTTTTACGAGTATTAGAATCAATTTTCTTGGATATATAAATAACATCATTATGAATCCTTCATTGAAATATATCTCCATAATTAACATACTTTTATCCTTTTATCATATATGTATGAGAAATAACTCATCCTCATCCATTTAATTTAACACAAATATCATTAGAAAAAAGTAATAATTCTTATCAAAAAATTTATTTGGGTAATTCAATCTCTCCCTTTGGATATGTTTTCAATAATAATTTTAAAAAAATGTAAATATTATCTTCTCCACCTTGTTGATAAGAAATTAAAATGTGTGATTTTTAAAGAATTTCATATGATATAAGATTTTTTATTCCTCCTTTATTTTCGTGAAATATTACTCTCTCTCATTCATTCAATATAAAAATATAATTCAATACATTAAGAGAAGGATATAATCACATTATTCTTATTCATGATCCATCTATTATAAAATCTATGCTTATGATTACTAACCTGGTTCAAAAAACGAGATTTAGTAATCATAGACATAAAAAATATACTATATTTAGATCAATATGTGATACAACTTCAACTCTCTCTAGTTTGTTAACTATTAAACAATATATATAAAGAAGTGTACAACCTAAAATAATATTTAAACAATATGTGAAAAACATTCAAGTAAAATATATATAACTCCCCTATTTGAAATTACACAACCAAAAAACATAACCTGTCATTTATAAATGTATTTATTATGATCACAACAGGAGTGGAATAGTGTGGCTGATATAAAATAACTTTTAATTTTCAAGTGATATCAACAAATTACAAATTTAGAAAAAATGAACAATTTCATGAAACAAATTCTCCATGTATGATTCCTCTCAAGGGATACACACTATTGTTTCTCATAGAAGTTTTATTATTATATGATGATAACATCTTCTTTTCTTACAATATCATATCACTCATATAGCTACCACTGTAATTCATCTTCTTTAATTCCCAAAATTTATGTACAAAATAAATAAATATTAGAATAATATAGAACAACTTACTCTTTAATAAAAATTGAATGGCCGAGAGTTACTTATAAATCAATATACTAATTTTTTTTCAATATCTACATAGATATAATTCTATTTTCTTCCTTTCCATATATGTTTCTTCCTTGGTTCTGTGGTCATTTTTCTCCACTAAATTATTTTTTTATAGATTTTCCATCTTGTTATATACATTCAAGAAAAATGCGTTTATTTATTTGTGCATCATCTTTTACACCAATTTTTATTGACATAGTATAGTGGTTATACAATCATTTATAATATTTCCAACATGTTTTCACCTCCTACATATATTCTCTTGAATCATTGGTTTTTCACTTTTAGATAACATTTCATGGTTTCTATCCTATTCATGCTATTTAATAAATTTCTATTTAGCACATGAATTTTATTTTACTTTATCCATATGTCTTACCAGTTCTAATTGGGATAGAAAAATAGTTAAAAAATCTATTATACCATGCAAAAATTTTTATGATTTATAACATGATTTATTGTAAACCTCAATTCAACATGACCGTTCTTTGTTTATTTTCATAATTCCATACCCTTTGAAACCATAGAGAATCATTCCTTGAAACTAGTCATGATTTTTTTTCACTGTGTCCCTTTCGATAATAAAATATATAGATTTCTTCCAATACTTATACAAATTTTTTATTAGAAAATTAGATTAATTTATAGTCAAAACTTTTTTTTGAAAAATTTTCCCTATAATATTTTAATAGTTCCCTCTTAGTTCATGAATCATTCATGGTAATGAAATATTTAATCAAATGAGTAGGATTTTAGTCCAAACACTCCTTATAAATAGTAGTATCCTATGAATCTTATTTAATGATAGTGATGAAAAATATATATAAAAGTTATTGTTGTTTTGATATAAATTGATTTTTTATTTTCCCAGATGTAAGTGATAGAGATGAAATATTTTTCTCTTTATTTTAAGTAGAATAGGTTCTCTCACTAGTCCTCTTGGTTTAAATTGGACAAGGTTTTTTTTTTCAGAACATACATTGTTATAGATAACTAATATACATTTAGATTCATTTGGATAATAATTTTCATACCTCTTTTGAGAAATATTTTTACCATCATTTGATTATTCGGACTTGACATATGTTACACTTTTAAAGACTTATTAGTTATTTTAAATTATTTCTATGAGAAAATATAATTTCATTAAAACTTGAACAAGTCACCTTATCTTATAGAACGTTTTAATACATGATATTTCACTATTTTATCTTTTATAGACACTATTAACTTGAATTTATTGATCTCATTAAATTATACTTATTCTACCTTGATATACACTTCCTTTCCATAAACTGTATTTTGATTCTTTTTTTTCAACAACCACTTCTATTCTTGAGTATTCTATTTTCTAATATAAATCTATCTAATTATTCTTTAATAATGTGTTTTATATCTACTAAATAAATTTCATCTTCTTCACTTCTTGATTTATAAAAAACACTCTTATTATGTTCTATAAAATTAGTGAAATTCTCAAAATATTAACCTTATGACTAGTTTTTTCTAAGGATACTTCTTTTTCTTCTAATAATATAAAACATATTTTTTATATTGAGAGAAATTATTATTTATTACACCAGATTTTTTTATATCCCTTGATATTTTACACAATGTTTTTTATAATGTTTCTCATCAACTCTATCAAATTCAAGTTTAGTAACCTTATTCTTTATAAATTTAATAAAAAAAATATCTCGTCCCATTACAAATGTTAGACATCAGGGGGAGTTTTTGGTTATTTTTTTCTTTCTCTTCTATATCTATTTGAAATAAAAGAAATATTTATTTAATAATATGCATTATCTTCCACATTATTCAATTTACTTGATTTTATAGCTTCATATTATTTAATTTTTAATTGTCTAAAGGCCTCAAAACCCATCTAATCCTTAATCATCATTCTAAAAACTATAATTTTTATCATTCCATAATCAATGAGAAAATTTTTATATAAATCAATTAATAATCATCTCTATCTTACAATGCTAAATTATTAATATTTAACATATATGAAAATATTAAAATTAGTTGTTTCACAATTGGGGAATCATCCAAATTTTCTCAAAATCCATGAATATTTATGACAATTTAATTGGATCTAATGAAGTATCCATTAATTTTATCTTTATAATACATCATTAGTTACATAAACCTAAGATTTAAAATTAATAATTTACCCTAATTAAATTTCATATTTCCCTCATAACTTCTCTCCAATTTGTTTTAAAATTCCATAGATGTTTGTTGCCCAACGAATTTTGTAATAACTTCTCAAAAAGAGATAAAAATGTGGGATTTATATAATTTACATCAACATAATTAATTATATATTCATAAAAATTAATAGGATCATCTTTATTAATGAGTTTAAATCCAACGGTTTCTACATCTCTTACTTTTATGAAAAAAATATAGAAGTTTAAACAAAATAAAATTATTTTAACTATGATATTTATTTTTATATAATATAGGGAATCATATATAATTAATATAATTAATATTTTTCTTTTTGATATAATTCATTTAACTAATAGAGAGAACCTAGTTCTTATTTTTTTAACAACTAAAGTTCTATAATTTGGTTAGATCACTAAGCGGGGAGAATTAGTGAACACTTTTTTTGAATTATTACATCTAACACAATATCTATGATCATTTAAGATTACAATTAAATTACTTTTTGTCTCTTGGTATTATTTGGACATTAAATAAATTATATATAATAATAAATATTGATTTTATGGGTTTCATACTTGATGTGATATCCCAATCCTTTATATGATTGGTTAAATTCCACAAACAAAGATTATCTATAACAATAAAAATAATGGTTACATGAAGAATAATTTCAATTACTTAATTAAAAAATAATTATAATTGACTCACAATATAATTTCTAGAGTCCCCATGGAATAATATCTTCTAACTGGTGTTGACTACCTCCCACAATCCATGAAGGGCTCTTGCTTTTAAATTGTGAATAGCTCTTCAATAGATTTTATCTCTTTTGTGCATTCCTCACATTTTTCATTTTATAATACCTAATTATGTTCTTATATAATACAGTTCTATCTTAGGCCTTATTCTTCACCATCTTCTTTGATTAATGTGTTGTCTTGGATGCGCTTGAGTTCACTCCTTCAATACCATAATGAAAATTAGGTAGTATTACTATCAAAATCTACTTCTTTGACTAGAAAAAGATTCTCCAAAATGATAAAAATATAAAAGGAAATATCTCATTTAAGAATTTAATTTATTCAACTCTATTATTATATTTTATATTTAATAAATATTGTGAATACTATTTCTATATTGAATTATGGAATCTCTTGAAATCTAAGTTGTAAGGTTATATTATTTATTAAAACAAGTAAAAAAATTTAAATTTAAATTCTCATTGAAAAATAATAAATATCATGGTAAATATTTTTAATTAAAATCACTAATAGGTTTGGAATTATTTATTTAGACAATAATATTTTCATACATAAATATTAAAACTATTTATGGTAATATTAAAAACATAACCATATGATCCATTCCAAAACCATTAAGGTTTAGTTTCTTTTGACAATAAGTATATAAACTTCTTATTTAAGAATATTGATAATCATATTTCATAATTTTCTTCCTAGTTTGAACCCTAATGGACATAATCTACTTAAAACCATTCTTCCCAACCTAGGGAAGGGAAACATAAGAATGGGTGATCATGGATTGTTAGTAAGTGTAAACATGGGGGGTATCAATCAATGTTCATATAAAAGTATATTATAATAATAAGGGTATCTGATCTTGGCCATAATGTATAATGTTCATATGCAATATTTCAAGGGACATAAAATAAAATTAAGTTAATAAAATGTTATCATTTATAAATAAATGAATCATAAGAGTTTGGAGCTATAACAAATCAAACATAAACCATAATATCAATTAATAAGCATAAAAATGTCATAAGAGTTTGACACCATCATATGTATATAAATAATTTCATATTTCATGGTTAACTGTCAAGAACATAAAATAATTTCTTAATAGTAATAAATACATGTTTCTCATATCATAAAGGATCATTCATCAACACATGTTTTATATAGTGGATTTGGAATCCATACCTATTTCATATAATGGATCAAACACATAAAAATTTTCCTTATAATTATATCATGAGATATAAAACATTACCCAATTCATTATAGGGATATATAATTCAAAAACCACCAATCACATAATGAAAGATGTACACATGTGTTACATAATATCATTAAAAATTTATCCTATCAAAAAACCCGTGGAAGAGAAATGGGTTTCATAATAATTTCATCATTTAATCATCACATAAAATGTGGAAAATAAATAGGTTTCATAAAAAATAACATAATCACTACCCTAAACCATTCATATAAATAAATAATATAGTATAATTGGATAATATACTCAATAATTTATAATTAATATCAAATTATTTTATATATGATGAAAATTTTATTGAATGTTCTGTGAAATATTTCACGAGGAGGATACCCATTTAATTTTATGATCACTTGTTTAAAATTGATAAATTTAAAAATATATTCTGTAAAAAAATTTAATTAAAAATTATTATGGAATCTTTTAAATGAAGATTCAATTATTTTAGTGGTCATGACGGGAGAAAATAATTTTCATACATTGAATATTAAAACAATATATTATTTAACAATTTTTGGTAAAAACTCAAGAATACCTCATTCGAAAAAAGAAAAGAATAATAATTTTGAACCGTTCTATAAAAATTAAAACCTAGGTAAAAATTAAATTAATCAATCATAGGGTAATTTTAAAAAAATTATTGAAAGAAATTTTTAGGAAATATGTGTATGAAATATAAATTATTTTCAGCAAATGAGAGAAATAAATTAGTTTTCGTTGAATACATTCATTCAACCTCTGGAGTACTTTAAGAGACTAAAATAAAATGATAACAAGTAATATTAAGAAATAATTTTATGAATAAAATAAATAAAAGTAATTATCATATTGGGATCCGATAATTTCCTCAATTGAAATTCAATCATAAATAGTGTTGGATAAAATGGGATTGATACGTAAATCTATTACCTCAAGTGTTTTATTTGTTCACACGTATTCAAAAAAAGTATATAATAAATATATATTTATTTTAAATATTTTATAGAACAATAATAAAACATATATTACCATTCATGAATTAATTATAACATATTATCACTCATTTCGTAATAATGTTTTATTAAAATCATTGTTCCATGGGATAACTGCTTTATTTTTTCATGCTTGTTTTGATTCTGGAGTCTCGGTCCTTATACATTGATTAGGGTTCCATCATATATATTATATTAATCTTGAATTTAATAACACACACACACACACAGATATATATATATATATATATATATATATATTCATCCATAAAATGTATAGATAGAAAAATAAATCATATCATTCATTAAGGCAGTAGGTAGTATGTATGCATGAATAATTTTTTTTCGCATCATGATGGATGGAATAATAGGTAATCAATAATTGCCATTTAAATAATAATAATTATATCATATATAACATATATAGTAATAAAATTTATCCTTATTATTATCAATGTAAAATGGATCTGAAAAAGAAATCACATCGCTTTGTGGAGGTGGTAATCCACATAAAAGCACTTGCAACATTATCATTTTACAACGAATGAGGGTAATGTGGATCATGGTTTTTCCATAATCAAAATAAAAATTAATTTTATTGAAGATATGGAGGTCATAATTTTATAATATATAAAATATATTGATAAGATTTATAATAATAAATAAAATTTAAAATGCCCAATTAAGAGTTATACCACTTCATTGGGAAACCTTCCTTAGATTACAATGTAACCCATGAAATAATGGACTTTTGGAAAGAAAAAAAGGCTTCAGATGAGGATATGGAAGCTACGATGATATTAGAAATGGTAAATGTCGATATAAAAGGCCCAATGATTATCAATATCAAAGGTGAGGATGTTACCTTTTATAAGTGGTAGGATGTGTAGTCTTGTAATGACATAAAGTATTAAATTAATATAAAATAAATTTATTAGAAATATTTCTCCAAATTAAATTATCTCGAAGATAAGATGAATATGGTACAAAATTTTCAAATATTATGAAATTTGATCTTGTTTGGTTATTGTTTTACCTTTTCTCTTAGTTTTAACCCCGATTAAGCCTTTGACAATTACCAAAATAAATTTTTTTTCTACTTTTTAAGGGTTACTAATACTTCCGTAAAAGGAAAAGTGACTCATAACTAGACCACGGTTGATTGTGTAACCCATTTAAAATTTAAGGGTCTGATGATATTTTTTTTTCATGAATTTTAAATCATTTAATAAAATATTATTTATTTTAATATATTATTAATGTCATTTTGGGAACTATTCATTAAATTTGACTTTCAAAGAAACATGAAAAAAATAATTTATTTATAATTATTTAAAATTTCCATAACATGTTATATTTATTTAAAAAATCATGGAACACAATAGTTAATCCAACTTCCAATACATTTAATATTTATAAAATAATTTATTATATTTTCATGTTAAATGAGTTAAAACGGTGTCGATGTTACATAATAATTATAGTTAATTATTAAATCACTAAAAATTAAATATAAATTACCTTAATTAGAAAATAAATTCATATTTAAAAAAGTTAATTAAAACCAAAGTTATACTATTTTTAATCTTATGAAAAAATTAAGAAATATTTTAGTCAAGAGAGTGACATTTTGCATTAATTTTTTTCTTAAATTAATAAGAAGGTCATAATCAAGGAAAAATGGAACTGGGTAGCGATATATGTGAGACATGATTGTAAATGGAAGAAATAAAATAACACAAAATACTAAATGTATGAATAAATTTTAATCTTTATGACATCAATTTTAACCTTAATTAACTAGTTTTACTTTTACTATAGGAAAACAATTACTATAGTTACTATTCATATCAACAAAAAATTAAAGGGACATATTTACCAAATTCAGACCTCTTATTTCCAAATATGAAATCCATCTTTTAATATTCAATTTCTTAATTTTGAATATATTAATTTAAGGTAAAAATGTAAACTGCAATGAAAATATTTTTTTTGAGAAAATTGACTTTTTTAATATACAATTACGTTTATAAAAACATTGAACCACAAAATTGATTCCAATAAATGTAATTTTATTATTAATAATATTATAGAACTAATTTTACTTTTAAAACGTTTTTAAACACAATGAAACTATGAAATTCCTCAAAACCGAAATACAGTTTTTAATAGAAATTAGTAATTTTCAATATTCACTATAATTCCAATCTTTTTAGAAAAATATTTCATACTAAGGAAAATATGATATGTTCATTTTCACAATGTTATCATTTTTATCAAATTAAATTTCTAGAAGTATTAGAAAATTATAAAAAAATTATTTTTTAACGAAAAGAATAAAGCTAATTTTTTCAAAAAAAATATTTTTTGAAAAATAAAATGAATTTACCCAAAAAAATGTTATTATTAATTAACATATTTGAATTGAGTAGCAAATTTCTATATATATTTAACAATTTTTTAAAACCAATTGTAACCTTAAAATACAATATATAGTCAATAGATATCATATTAAATACTAATCTTTCAAAAGAATAACTTTGTTTATTTAAACTCGATGTTTCATATAAAGGAAGATATCAAAGAAATAAAATTTATTTATAGATAAATATATCATAAAATATCAAGTTGTTACATTTTATCCCCCTTTAAAATTAATTTCCCCTCAAAATATTATCACTCTAATACAAAAAATTGAGGATATCTTTGTTTAATCACATCCTTGGGTTCCCACGTAACTTCCTCTAATTTAGGGTTTAACCAAAACAAATGTGGAGCCTGTTATTGGTCTTGTTTCATTTAACTTTTTCTCTATGATACAGAATTTAAATATGTTTTTCTTTATAAGATAGATATTTCTACAATGTTATAAACTCAGATTTTAGTACATGTGAAGGATTAGATATATACTTCTTCAAAATAGATACATAGATCCTATAATGATCTTTAGATATATTTTGTGGAAGTACCTAGTGAAAAGGTACTATCCTAATGAGATCATGAATTTAAAAGGGTTCGATATATTTGAGGCTCAAATTTTCCTTATTTTTAAATAACATTACCATCTTCAATGGAAATATTAAAATGGAAACCTTTTTACTAACATCAAACTCCAGATCTTACAGATTACTGTCAACATAAAATTCTAATAAAATCTAAGCTTACCTTATTTGAGGATAAATGGTTTCAACCGTTTCTTCCATATATATATCTAGCTCAGGTCCCAATATCATTATTTCACAAAATTAATCTAAACACTTTGGATTTATTCACTTAATACCATATATAGCATCACAAGGATCCCTATTAATTCTTGAGTAAAATAAATTTTTTGTAAGAAAACTTTACAAGAGGAACATATTTATCCCAACCAAAGTTTAAATCCATAGAACAATATATTAAAATATATTTCAAGGTTTAAATGGTCATATTAAATTGACCATCTATCTATGTAAGATAATAAGTGTTGAAGCACATCTCTAAATCCTAATCTGGTTGAGGATTTATCAACAACATTAAGTTAAATTGACGACCTGGGTCTAAAATAACAGAATGTCACATTTAATGAAATCTAACAACTTCATTACTGAATAAACTAGAGATATGATCCAGAGATAAGTCTTCTCTAGTGTAAATGAATTATTATAAATTCACAATGAAATCAACTACAACCCAAATAGAATTGTTACATTAAGACGTTTTAGGGAGCCCAATGATAAAATCCATTGTATTTTTTCCAAATTGCATTCTGGTATGGGTAATGATTGTAACATCACCTCTTAATTCTATATCATATCCTTGAGTTACTGATATACCATACATCAAGATACATACTCTTCAATAACCCTTCTCAGGTTGTCCCACCAGAAATATTTTTTCAGATACTTATATATCTTTGTACTTCTTGGATGTAAAGATAATGAAAAACTACGAGCTTAATATAATAGTTACATCTTTAGTTCTGGTATTTATGAGACACATAATCTATTCTAGGAAATTATCATTCAATCACTATCATTTTTTAACTCAGTAACAATATCTAATTTCATTTATAGTTCTACATGATCCCTCAAAACATCTCTAATCGCCACGTTGATGGATGGTTGAAAATTCATCTATGAAAGATAGGATCTATCACTTTTCATCAGGATTTGAGGTTCCTTATTCAAAAAATATATAATTATGGAATCATATTCAATCCTAATAAATGTAAAACTATCATTGTCATTCAGTATCACATATTTAGCCACCATTTTTTCATTCCCAAGGTGGAAATGTATTGAATAGTCATAATCTTTAATAAATTGAAGCCATATTGTAAGTCACAAATTAAAATATTTTTATGTGGACATATACATCAAATATTTATGATCCACAATTATATTACCCCATCCCCACAAATATAAAACCTTCATGTATTCAATGAAAAATTAGAAAATCCTGTTTGAAATCTATATTCAGTTAATTTTTATCATGTATTTGTAACTAGGATGATGCATATGCTATTATTATATAATTCTTCATATGTAAAAATAATAGTATCTTCTTTTCTGTATCACTATTGATCAAATTCCCTTTTCCACAATAGGGTATTGAGAGAAAAGGTTCTCTAACCAACCTTCTCAATAAATAATTGGAAATATATTCACGTTAATCAATCCACAAGAATATAACCCCCTTATGGGTAAACTTGGTTATTTTGTTAGATAATCATGAGAAATATCTCATAAATAATCAATAATATGGATCTAACCCAAAAACACTATGGATTTTGGTTAACTTGTTTAGTCTGGGCCATTTCTTAATAACTTTTATTTTTTAATTACCCACTGAAATACTCTCATATAGGAGTATATGAACCAAGAGTTAATCTTTCTAAATGAAAAAAAAACTTCAAAAATATTTCTTATGAATTATCTTTATATTGGGTTTTCAAAATTATTATATAATGGTAATTATTCCCTTCCTTTTTCATTGAATATATAACAATTACATCTATAAGGATTACGAAAAAAATGATCAAGGTAATCTATAATGACTCTTTTATATTGAATCCAATAAAATTGTTGTTACATTAATAAGTAAAAATGTAATTAAATGAAATTCATAATTTTCACATCTCATATTGAAGGTTTTATTGGGTATATCATCCTTATTAACCATCAATTATTGATATAATAAATCAATTTAAATCTTGGAAAATTATTCATCTCCTCACAATTGATAAAAAATTCATAATATGGTGTATATGATACTTATTATTTATAATTATTATTTTAGGTTAACAATAATAAATGTATAGATGCATAGAACTATCCTAATTCATGAAAAAATTAACATATACACAATATGGTGACACAATATGGTGTATTAATCCCTTATCAATATTCCCCTAAAGATTTGTCCTTATGATTATATTAATATGTTTGAATCTGGGTCACATAATGGGTTCCCCCTTTTCCTAGATTTCAAAAGGAGATCTATATTTTTTATATTTAGAAATGGGGGATTGACCCTCAACCTTTAAAAAAAGATTTATATCTATTTAAAACTTAACATCACGATTTAATAGAATTTTTGGAAATTATATTAGAAAAACCTCAACAAATTCCTATATAATAGGCATATACTTAATGTTGACTTTCAACCCAACTATTTTAGATAATTACCCTTCCAAAATTGGAATTATGACCAACAATATTATTATAGTTCACATTCTAGATGATAAATAGATAAGAGAAATTTTTTATATTTTGATCATGGTAGAATATAAAATATTTTTTTAAATGTTTTGATCCATTTCTCAACCACTAGTAGATCATAATACCTGCTAAAAAATAGGGTATTTTATTATGAAAGATTCAAAAATATTTTATTCTGTCCTTTGAATATTTGGAATCCCATTATGATTCATGTCCTATGAATGTTTCATGATGATTAAAACAATATTATATATTCCATCTCATGTTGCATTTGGTTACTTAGGTGGAAGATCTTTGGATTTTACATCACATTCACATTTAGCATGAAGGCTTTTGGTTCCAAATATTTACTAAATTTAAAAAATCAAAGTATAATCATTGTGATATAATACTCAAGTTTAGGTATCATAAAAGCATGGAATATTGATCATATTATGTCTAAATAATTACACATTATTATTCATATATAGATCCTTAGGTTTTTCATAGGTTATCTATGACCATTACCAAAACATTTCAATGTTATCTTATACCTAGATTTATCCCCATGGGTTTCACTGAATTTTAATAATCATAATCTCTTAATATTCACTAAACACATATTTGAAACAAAATATATAAATCCAGGATTTTAATACAAAAATATTTCATCTATTCAGATGAATATTCAATAAATAACATTATGATCCATGTTTGAACCGTAAATGTTTAGTATGTACTGATATAAGATACATAAAAGCTTATTTATGCCCATTTGTCATCATATCTCATAAGGTTATTATTACTTTGTCCCTTTATGACATACCTTACATATAATTATTCTAAACCTAGGGAAAGGATTGATAATAAAGGATGATCTCATATGTTCAGTATGGGTAAACATGGGAGATATTAATCAAGGATCATATGAAGGAATAATATTTGAATAAAGTCATGAGAAAATGAACAGAACTTAAAGATATCATATATAATTTTTCATGGACCATAAACAAGATTCATAGATTAAAACCATATTATTTCAATATACATAAATTATATGAGTGAAAAATCTCCATAAATCAGTCATGAACCATAAGTTTATATCATAATCATACAAACATTTCATAAGAGTGTGTCACCATAATAGGTATAGAAACTATTTCATATTTCATGGTTCACTATCATAAACATCAAATAATAAAGGAACATAAATCAAATACTCTATTATATATCATAATATATCAAGAATCATCAAATGTTTTCCGTAATGTATCAGGTGTCACATTCCCATAGTGTATGTGGAATCCCAGGTTGTTTCTCATAGTGGATCCTTCACATCAACTTAACTCCAATAATAATATCATGAGATATAAAACATTAGCCAAAAAATTGGAGGGATATACAATTATATGGAAACTCGTGAAATATTAAAAACCATACGTATGGATTCCACAATATTATAAATTTTTTTTCATAATAGGATAAGTCTTTTAAATGAATCATATTTTCTAAACATTTAAATATTTTTTTATAACATAACCCTTGGAAAATAAATGGGTTTCAAAAACATATTATCATTATAATCATAAAACATATATAGAAAGAACAAGGATGAGATTATTAGATCATATCCTTAATAAATTATAATTACCATTAAATGATGTTATTATAGATAAAAATTCCTTTAAAATATCACTGGAATATTTATTAAGGAAAATACCCATTTTATTTTCAAATCATATTTTTAGAAAATAAAAATATTGAAAAAATTATGAAAAAATACTATTCTTAAAAAAATTTAAACATGTAATGGAAGCATCAAATTATTTGTCATTATAGATAATTTGAAATGTTTTTCATGCTATGTATTAAAAAACACCGATATCATTCACATTTTTCATAAAAAATCTATAGTGTCTCATTCATTAAATGTCAAGAAGATTGAATTTAAACAATTTTTTTATAAATAAAATCATGTATAAAAATTAATTTAAAAATCAAATGAGAATATTATAAACACTCTTGAGAAATATATTTAGAAATCATGGATATGGAAGAAAATGGATTTTCAACTGATGAGACAATTAAAGTTGGTTTTCCTTAAAAATATTCCTTCAGAATCTTGAATAATTAGAGAGAGGTAAAAATAAATCATGTAATCTATAGAAATGACCATATGTGTTGAAAAATTAAATTTATTTATCATATTATGATCATATAATTTCCTCAATGTAAAATCAAGAATTAACAATTCTGAATAAAATAGGATCGAGACGTAAATCCATTAAGTCAAATATTGCCACACTTATTAGATGTTATAAACTATTATATAATAAATATATATTAATTATATATATTTTAAAAAACAATAGTCATACATATATTTCTTTATAGGATTTACTTACAACATATTATAACTTTTTTATAAACAATTTATTATTAAAATAAATATTTTGTGTGATAACTGCATCGTTTTTCTTGAAAGTTTTGGTTTGACAGTCTCAATCCTAATACATTAACACAGTTTCATCATATTTAAACATTTAATTATTATATAAATATCATATATATTCATTATATTTGTATATATTTACTTTCATCCATAATATTTAGAGATAGAAAAATTAATTACCCATTTCATAGAGTTGGTAGGTCGTAAAAACACATATAACAATTTTTACTTATTGATGGATGGATAAAAATAAAGGCTAATAAAAATGCACCATAAAAAATCAATATAATATCGTATATATCTTATATATTCATTAAAAATTATCCTTATTATCATTCATGTCAAATGTATGTGATAAACAAATCACATAACTTAGTAGAGGTGGTTGTCCACACGTAGCATGAGCAACGTTATCATTTTCCAATGGATGGGAATATTATGTATAATAGTTATTTAAATTTCATAATAATAATTAAGAATATTGAATATATACTTCTCATTATTTTATAATGGTTATAATAATAAATAAAATTGAATGTGATCGATTAAGTGTTATTCATCTTCATTGCTAGACCATCATTGGTTTACATGTTTATCCTTAAAAGAATAGTATTTTAGAAATAAAAAAATAAAAAATATGTGATTAATGAATATAATATGATACTAGGTTTAGTATTGGTTGATATATAAGGATCAAATATTGTTAATAATTCAGGATACAAAGTTTCATTTTATAAGTGATGGGAGGGGCACTCTAGGAATTACATAAAGTATTAAATTTATTTTCGTGGAAAAAATTTCCCAAATTAATATATTAATAAAATAAGATGAGTAAGCATATAACTAATAAAATCCATTAAAATTTTAATAGTTTGTGGTTATTCTTTTACCCTTATCACTTTGTTTTAACCCCCTTTTAACCCTTTTGGGAATTTCCAAAATATCAATGTTTTATACTCTTTCAAAGTAATGAATGAAACAGTAAATGGACTGGCGATACATAGATGGAGAATATATAATATTTTAAACCACATAAAATTAAATTTTATGATTATTTTTTTATTAATTTCAAATCATTTAAAAAATATTGTTTTTATTATAAAACATCGTTAATTTCATTTTTGGAAATATTCATTTAATTTGACTTTGAAAACAACATGATAGAAAATTAATTAGAATGTAAACCTTTCAAAAATTAATAAATTAAAATATTTATCTAAAAAAATCATGAACACAATTATTCATCCAAATTGAGTTATATATACATATTATAATATCATTAATTTTATATTTCTATTAATTTAATATACACACTATTTGGGTCACATAACAATATAAGGTAATTATCCAGTCACAAAAATATATGAACAGTTTAACATGATAAAGAAATTAATTAGTATTTCAAATAAACATTTTTAATTTAACTTATCCTATTTTTACACTTGTTGAAAAAATTGATATATTTATGTCAAGAGAGTGAAAATTTTTATTAATTATTTTCTTAAATTAATATAAAGGTAACAATAAAGGAAAATGGAACTAAGTAATCATATATTTGAGAAATATATGGTAATGACTGAACTAAAATCATCCAATAAGATAAAGGCACGTTTTTTTAATGAATTACAAGCTTTATCACATTAATTTTAACCACAATAAACCCTTTAACGTTTATTATGGTAATATATATTTACTATGGTTACAATTTAAATTATCCAAAAAGGGACATATTTATCAAATTTTGATATCCTGAATACAAATATGGAATTTTTTTAGGATTCAATTTTTAGAAGTGGAAAAAAAATTACTATAAAATCACAAAATGCAACGAAAAACAGTTTTTTTGAAAAATATTTTTTATGTATAAAAATGTTTTTATACAAAATTCGATCATAAAATTGATTCCAATGAACATAATTGGATTTTACATAATATTATATAAAATTTATTTATTTTTTTAAATTTTAATACAATATTTAAAAGTTTCAATTATTGAAAAGAAAATAAAAATTCTAATAAAAATCAATATTAATTACTATTCACTAGAAAATAATTTTTTTTTCAGAAATACCAAAAAATCACCCTGATATAATTTTGAAACATTGATTTCAAAAAGTATAACATTTTTATCAATTATAATTTCTATAATATCTAGAGATTAATTTTATTATTCACTCATGAATAATATTAAGAACAATTTTTTTTAAAGAAACATATTTTTTAATGAGTAAAATAACATTACTAAAAATTAACTAATTATTAATTAACAAGTATTTATTGAGTATTGAAATTATATATTTTTCATAATTTTGTTAATATTTTTTATACCCACAAATTCAATGGCTATGTGATAACTGTCATGTTAAATAATAATATTTCACTAATTTTATATGGTTTGTTTAGAAATGGTGTAGTGTGTAAATAAAGATATCAAAGAAAAAAATTATTTATAAATAACTATATCATAAAAATTAGGGTGATAAAAAAATTTCAATATCGTCTCCAAAATATAATCTAAAAATTCTTTCATTTTTAAATTCTTCCTTGAGGGAATCATGTTTTTCAATATGATGTGGAATAACATTTTATGATGTGGAAATATCAATATGTCAGATCAATCACAATACCTCTTTGGTGATGTTTGTTTCAATGAATAAACAAGTACAAATTATTTATTCATCTAATACCTCATAATATATTAATTCAGGAATCCAATAATGTATATAATTGAACTCTTAATTATAAAGTAAGAAATGATTCTAATAAAATCTCTATGAATCTTAATGAATTCCACATATATTTTCTAAATATCAGTTATTATCCCATTTCACAAGGCCAAATGATCATTATGATATAGTTATATAACTATATGAAGTTGTAAAATCATCTTTACAGACTCATAGAATTATCATTACAAAGTCTAAATTACTCTTATAAACACAACAATGACTCTTACAAATTCATAGAAGAACAATATAAAGTTATAAAATGATACCTAAAAAGAACTATGATGATCCTTACATAGTTCAAAAATCATCCTTTTAAAGTACATTGATAGTACTTATAGATACAAGAAAACAACCTTAATAAGTAAACCGATAAACCTTAAAGAGATCAAAAATCAATCTTATGATATACTCTGATGATCCTTATGGATATTTCATTTCTTTTTGTAAGTTTTAGTCTAAGAGTCAAGATAACTTCTATGTAACTGAAGAATCATCCTTATAAAGAATACTTTATCAAATTTTCTTCAACCAGAATACTTTTGAATCAACTCAAAATATATCATAACTTCTGAAATAATCCCAAATGCATTTCAATACGTCATCTAAAAATATTTTCATCTTCTAATCACAACATCATTTTCTTCTAACATCTTTTGGATGGTTTCACTTATCTTTAGCTAGTTTTTAGTTCTTAATATTACATCTTCAATCTACCAAATAGACGAATTTCTCAAAAATGTCTTCAAAACTATTGTAGATATTATTTCATCATCATCACATGTCTGAGATTTAATAATCTTCATAAATAATAAAAATATTAGGATATTATCTTATAATCTATCTATCCAATTATTCTAATAAGAAGAATCAATTTCATTTTCATATAAATGCATTCGTAAAGAATCACTCAATGGAAAGAATCTCCATCATCACCTTACTTTTTTACTTTGATCTTTTTTTTTGAGAAACACCTCATAATACTACATTGACTTTCATTCAAATTATTTTGATAAATAATACAACATCATATTCACAAATCAATATGTGTACTTCACTATTCACTATTTTTGATGGTTATGTGATTAGTGATTATATATTTACCCTTTATATTTTTAGGTTATTTGTTATAAAAATTTAACATATATTTGGTAGACTATTATATGTGGTAAACCATTCACCCATGTGATCACTATATTGATAATTTGATCATCTATGGTGGTATGTCTATATTTTTGGATAAATCTTTATGTATTTTATTTTAATTAAGTAAATGATATTATATTTCTTCAATTTATTGATAAAAAAATTCTTTTTTCATATAAATAATCATAAAGATTGAATAACTCACAAGATATAAATAAACTAACCATTATTTTGATTAATGTTTCATTCATTTGAATAGTTGTGATTATGGATACATATATAATTATACGTTCATCACTTCCTAATAATTTAATATAAGAATCGTCACTTTCACACAAGGTATTATTATAATTTTTGAATTTCTTTTTTTAATATTTCTTTTATCATATGAAATAATTTTCCTTTCTAAAATATTTATATTTTATCTTTAGTCATAGAAACTTTAGTTTGATATTTCCTATTTTCTTACATTAAAAAAATTAAATTATTATAATATTTTATATCTTCCTTTCTTCCATATTTTTCTTATATAATTTTTATGTCTCAATCATTTTTTATTACAAGAATATTTATTTCATAACATTCTTTCCATAAAATTTTCTAATTGAAAAATCTCATCTTTGCATTACTAAACATCACAGTCCTCTAAATAAGGTTTAGATGTATACTTAGAATTAGAGGTTGCTGTTGTGTTATATATAAAAGAAACATTGTTATTATTTTTCATGGGTTTACATCTCCATTAAAATAATTATCAAACTGAATTAGTATTAGAAGAATATTAAAATGGTTTATACACAAAAGATGGTTTGTGTCTTCTAATTCATTCCTCTTATACTCATATTATAAAAAAACTATTTAAATAACACTCTATATCAAAATTTAATGTTTAATAATGTATTCTATAAGTCATTGCAGTTAATTACCAATCCACATGAACATTCAATACATTTGAACAACGTTATCCACAAAAAACAAATTTGAATATTAGTAATTATCCTAAACAATACTTCTTATTGTTTACAATACATCATATTTTCTTAAAAGAGTAATATATAACTTTTTAAAAATACCATTTGTAGTTTCACATGATTTAATTTTGCTAGAGATATTATTTATTATATAAAATAATATAGTTCTGATCTACATAGTTATACTAAAACTCTTCCTTCTCATCTTATGAATAATTTGGATTTTCATTATTTGGAATCCTATATAAACTCAAAATCATATGATAATGATCATATCTAGTGTTGATAAAATAATTCATAAATATATGACTCCAATATTCATTAACTACAATAACAAAAATAGGTAGTTTATTTGGATTTATATTTTTTAGTGTTCCATCCGGAATATTATCTATAATAATGATCCATCGTCGGTTTTTATGTCAGTATATGGAAAATTTTGAGAAGTTCTTTCAGGTCAGAGATAAAATGGTTGGAATTGGATAACCTTTAAAAAATTTAAACATTTTTCTAAAATAATAAAGAATATAATTCAAGAATTTTATTCAAGAAAAAGAAAATGAATATAAATAGAGCATAGTAGAAATTAAAACATTAAGTAGAGGGGAAAATAAATTATAGAAATTTCAAAAAATAATTTGATAAAATATTTCATAAATAACTCATTACTAATCCCCAATGTCTTTTTTCCTTAGAAATTCTTGAGGGGGTTATATTGAACAAATTTATTAAATATAATTCCAATAACCGATGAAGGATAAAAAATCCGTCCGTGTTAACAGAAACCATGAATGAAATTATACACTTTGTTTTAATAGAAGACAAGAACCAAGATCCACCCCTTTAATAGTGATGACCAAATAAAGAAAATATAAATATAATAGATTTATTTTTTAAATAATTCAATAATATCTGCAAAATATTTTTAAGAACATGAAATAGAGAGAGATGGATAAAGGGAAAAGGTGGGAGAAAAAGATCCTTTGATAAATTAAAATAATATAGGAATAGGATGATAGAGAATAGGGAAAAGAGAAAATGGATTGAAGGCAATGAAACTTGGATTGAATTTTGATATTCATAAAAATTTTGGAGATCATTTAAAAAAACCAGGGATTGATTTGGATGAAAGTAGTTATCATGGGGGTTAATTGAGATTCCTTGGTGTGATGTTAGCCTCTTTAGTTCACTTTTAATAGCCTCTGTAGGATTTTATAATCTTATATAATTTTTTTATATTTATTTAACCCATATGAGACAATATTATTCGTATTTTTACCCTAATGAATGAAAGAGTTATCTACCTAATCAATAGATTTCATTGTGTGAACTAAAAATTCTTGATGTAAATATCATTATTCCAGAAACTCTTAAATCATCGATTTATTTCTGTACTGAAATAAAATTAACTTTATGAAAAATGTCTACCAAAAAATATCTCAATGTGTGAGGATAGATTCATTACATGAATGGTGTTATCAAGTAAAAATACTTTCATTACACCCTTTGAAAACTAGTTGCAGTGTGAACTAAAATTACTGATGAAACTTCACAATGAGTATAATGTTTCATGTTATAAGAGAGTAAGTCACAACATGAAACGTTTTTAAATATGTTGGAGTGAACTTTCCAATTTCTTTGAACTCCTCCATTTTGTTTGACATCATCCTATTTTGATATCAAGACATGATTACTAAAATAAACTCAATTTTGTTTAGATAACACCCTATATGGTTGTGATCAAAAAATTCATTAGTGGCTTCACAATATCTCCATTTTTTATGATCAAAAACACTGATTTCAAATTAAATCAAAATATGATAGATAAGGTGGTGAAAAGGAGAGATGAATTATGTGGGTAAATGTTTTTATAATTACCTTATCTACGAATTAATATCTCTCCCCATTAAATCAAATCCTTTATATTATTTTTAAAAAAATAGAGATCTTACCAGTATTTGAAACATTTATACATTCACCACTTAATTAAAACATTCACCTTCATAAAAAAATTTATCAACCTGTATTCATTCATTTATTTATCTCTATTTTTTATTAGGAAAAAGAAATTAAATATAAGATAATAAATGTGATCATAGAAACATGATTTTAAAAATATGAATAAGATATTCTAAAAATAAAAAATCATGTTCAATATTTATGAAAAATAAACAAATAGACAAGAAGATAAAATGGAAAATAATTTAATATAATCCATCCATAACTCCCCTTAAATAAAATTTAAATATTTGGAATAATGGTTTTTGTGTGAATATATATGATAATTAAATATTTATTCTAATGTATACTAACATGATATCTTATTTTTTGAATGTGGCATCACAAAAATTGATGTTTAATATCAATATTCTTAGTGAGTTTACGTTTAACAGTATTTCTAGAGATTCTTATGAAACTAGAACTATCACATTGAATATAATCATGAATAAATATTACCCAAAAATCTAAGATATTTTTATTCATCTATATAATTTGGGTACAACAACTCCTCAAGGATATATATTCCACTTCATGTATAGAAAAATATACCAATTTTCTTCTTACTACTCCATGAGATTACAAAATGTCAAAGAATGTGACAAATCTTAGTAGTACTTTTCCTATCATGTTAACATTATCCAAAATAAGTTTTGAAAAAACTAGAAAGAGTAAAATATGTTCCTTTAAAATAAATTATATCATGATTTTTATAACCTTTTAAAAATTGAAAAAAAACTTTTTGGATATTTAAATTCATTTAATTGGGATTGGCGTGAAAATAAGAACAAAGACAAAAATGGAACATAATTTCATTTCATGACTTTGTAAGGTAAAGTAGACTCCAAATCATACTTCTATAATATTTGTTTCAATAATTTTATTATATTCGTCAACTATTATCATGTAATTCAAAGTCATTGGTGTGATTATTTCCTTTGTATGATCCATTTAAAATTACTTTCACAGTTCATTAGTGTGATTTCTTTGGAATAGGAAAGTGTCATCATCTTTTTGAGAGATTTGAAAACTATGAAATAATATTAACTCACCCTTAAAACACATGAAAAATTATTTTCTCATAATATTTTAAAATTCATTGAAAATAGATACATTTATTCCCTAAAATTACATCATCGACGTAGATTAGTATGATTAAAATATCATTTTAAAAAATCTAAAATAATGTTGAATCCGATTATTGAATTTTAAAATAAATTAATAGTATAAATTTTTAAAAATTTCATTCCAATCCTGAGGGGTTTTTTTAATACTCAAAATTATATAGTAGACTTGATGAATGAATATGGAAATTTTTTATTTTCAAGACCATTTGGTTGTTTTAAAAACCATTTTTAGATATAAAACCATTTAGAAAATTAATTTCAACGTCTATATGGAATGTATTAATATTTATAAGTGTGTTGAATTCCAAAAATATTTTTATATATTATATAAGACAAATAGGGGAATATTTTTCATCAAAATCAATTACTTATTGATTATAAGCATATGATATAAGTATATATTTTTTAGGTTTTATGTTACCTCACTCATGTAATATATTTCTAAGAATTTTTTTACCAATAACAAGATCATTATTCAGTGCTTAAATAAGATCCCAAAACATTATCAATTTGAATTTATGTATCTCATAATTCAAAGAAAAACCACAATATTCATTATTTATAGAATCATAATTCTTTTTAGGTTTTAGAAAAGAATATAAATATTTATTCTCCATGTTCTTTCATATAGATCTTCTCATATGAGTACCGTCTTGTATGTCATTATAATTTTTTCCATGGGATGGAATTTATATTTTTTCAAATACTTTTATAAAGGAATAGAATGAGTTTCAATAATGTACTATTTAGAAGTTGGTGGATTATTAAATAAAAATGGTTCAAGGTTATCCACATCCAAGAATTCGAATGAAGGCTTATGATGATTTTTATCTAATCATACATGAATTGATTCGTTGACGGTTTTCATTCTTTTATTGAAGAACTGGTTGGATATACTTGAGTTTGAGTACCCAAGAAAAACTCATTCATAATATTTTTGATAAAATGTCCCTATTTTGTTTTTAGTTTTAAGAATATAACATTTACATCCAAACATTTCAAAAACAATATGTTTTTAAAATAGTATTTCTCTAAGGTTTATAAGGGGTATTTTTTAGGGAGTTTCTTTTCAGAACATCGCTTATAATAAAATAAGAGTTATTTACTAACTCAATCCAAAATTATTATATACGTTTTAAATAATTATATAAGTATCTTTATATTTTTTGAAGATATTGATTCCATATTTCAACAACCCTATTTTTTGTGTTTTAAGAGTAGAAGATGATTGATTGTAACCCTGTGAGGTAGATAGTGCAACAAAATAATTTTTATCAATACCACTATCTTCCTAGGATCACTTATAATAGATATATTTTTGTAACATTTTCATTTTTTCATTTCATAGTCAATATAATAAAGACTTATCAAGCATAATATTTTTGTTCCAAAAAAAATATCCATGTGAATCTTTTATAATCATTGAAAATAAAAAAAATAGTACGATTAAACACTGATACTTTTGTCTTGAGTTAGTACAAAAATCTCAATTTGAAAAATATCAAGGGATTTATAGTTCAATACATACTATTTAGGATCGAATGTGGATTTTTCTCTTTATAATATTGGTGGGGTTCAGAACCAGTATTATATTTGAAATTATGTTTTGGTAAATCGAATACTAGTTGATGTTAGTTGGTCATAATAAGTGTGTATTTGATACAATGAGAAAGGTGTCAACTATAGAGCTATAAATTACTATCATGAATGCTCAAACATTAAAAAAATATAGGATAAATAGATTTTTAATAGTTTATATATTCAATTGAAAAATTTAAAGAGTTAAATTAATGTTTTCATTTCTTATTCCAAACATTATAAAAATAATTTTTGAATTATATTTTAATACCATTTTCCTAAAATAAGATTATTATCGAAAACTATTTTAATAAATAAATAAGTAAAACATATTTTATGTGGGTGTAATTATGAAAAATAATTTCACATATACCAATGATTTTAATTCTTGATTTGTCACTAAATATCATGTATCCTCAATCAAGTTTATCAAATTGATTAGCATTGAAGGGGTCACTATAGATTTGATGATATCAACCAAATTACATATAGTAGATTTATTTTATTTATTTACTATTAAAAAAAATATCCTATAAATTTAATAAATTATTCTTTTTGGTTCAAAGATTTTAGGTTCACATATGTTAGCAATTAGTGATTTTTTAATGCTAATTTCTTTTGAAAATAGGTTTGAGTTGATAAATGGGATGAAATATAGATACGTTTTTGTCTACTATATATATAATTTTCTGAATAACATTTTTTAGTTCTATTCCTTATTGTATGATAATAATTATATAAATATGTTTGGTGATCTACTTTTACACATTTTTTTTGTAGTGCTGACATTATTCAAAAAACAAAAACCATATTGATGTTTAATATGTCATTTAGAATGAAAATTTTTATTTAAGGTTTCTTCCCCTTGAGTAAATTTCAACTACTAGAAATTAGTTCTATAAAAACGGGCCTATACCAATGGTTTGGACAAAAATAGTTGGTATAGGTACCTTAGAGAGACCATATAGAAATAGTTTTGGAAAACCGTTGGTATAGGTCCACTATAGGATCCCTATACCAATGCATTTTTCTAAAAATGTTGGTATAGGTCCTTTATAGTGACCCTATTCCAATTTATTCTCTGAAAACATTATTATATGTTACTTATATGAATATATAACAATGGTTTTGGCCAAAATTTTGGGTTTAGGTACCCATATTATTTTGGATTATTTTTTCAAAAAAAAAGATCAAAAGTTAAAATAAATGTAATTAAATATATATATTTTTGTGTGTGTGTGTGTGTGAAATTATGTTTTCAAATGTCATATTAGGTCATTGGTTAGGTCGTTTGATTATAAATGTAAGGTTTAGGGATCAAAACATGCTGGGTTTTATTTTTACATTATTTATACCAGTAGTTTTGTAATTCTGTTGGGATTGGTTTTTCATATAACATATAACAATGATTTTACAAAACTATTTGTATTGGACAATACCAATTTTTTTTAAAAAATTGGTTGTATAGGTTTATAACAAAACATAACATCCAAAACCCCTCCAAAATGTTGGTATATGATTTTTTCTATAAGTGTTCCTCATATATATTTTGAGATCATTGATAATGGATTGTAATTCATTCTCATTTGATTGATCAAATAGTTCTGAAAATAATTCATTTTATTATAGTGATATGATCCTTTTCATGAAGTGATTCTATATAATTATTTTTAATCTCTTGGAACCTAGAATTTAGTTTACAAAAACTATCTTCAAATTGATCACTAAAATATTTTAGATTTTTATAGATTAGGTGATTGTAAAATAAAGGGAAATTAGAGTAATTTGGGAAGGAATAATAATAATTTTAGTATGATAGAAGATGATTTTGAGTTTACTTTTTTAATAAAATTGAATTGAGACATGATAAAAAAATCATTTTCATCATTATATTCACTTTAGGAGAGAGAATAATCGCTTTTAATCAAGTTATAGTCATTTATGGCATTTTGTTTCTTCTTTTATTTGTTCTTCTTTCTAATCATGGGAAAATTTATCCATGTATATTTCTTCTTTTTTCATTATAATCATGTAACTTATTGTTCACATTGGAAATCATCCTCTTTTTCACATTGGTATGATTTCATTATTTTGATGAATCTATTCATCTTCATAACTAGATGATACATTTCATCATCATTGTACTAGTATTAATTAAATTAATTAAATGAAATTGTTTTTTCTCCATTAATTATTATAAATTTTTATCAACTTTGTTCTCTATTGTGATATCAAAGGTCTTGAGAGTCCTTATTAGATCATCGATAAATATTTTATTTATGTATTTCACTTCCTGTATTGACAACACTTTTGGTGGACAATTTCTTATTAAAACCAAAATGATATTTTTCACTAATGTTTTTGTAGATAAATCATCACCTGGAGAATTTTTTACATTCTATATGTTAGTAATCACTTAAAAATATCAGTAATAGATTCATTTGATGAATACTAAAGATTTAAAAATATTTTATAGAAATTTCTTTTTTAGTTTCATTAATATAATTCATTCCTTCATGCATTACTTATATAAATATCAAGATTTTATGAGTACTTTCACAAGTATAAATGTGATTAAACTCATTTTGATATAAACAATGATGTAAATCATTTATATATTTGTTATTAAGTTCAAAATTGGAAATTTCATCTAGATTCAATTTTTATTTCCATTATTTATATTTTGTAAATCTATGCATATAAATGTTCAAAACATGGTATCCAACACTAGCAAGAAAAGTGGAAATGTGGGTTTTTAATATGTATAGTCCTACCCATTAATGACATTTTCATATCACATAGAGTGTCCTTTATTACCACCAAGGGTGTTTGAAAAAGATACAAATTTAATAATATCAAACATTTAAATTAGTTATAATTTTCAACAACTAATATAATGTTATAAAAATATGTATTTTTTTATGAAAACACAATGACTTTTTTGAGACCAAATGTTGGTCAGAGATAAAATGTCATCATGGGGGGAATTGGGTTTAAAAAAAATTTCAAAATGATTCTATGTAATAAAATCAAATAACATGGAAGTATTTGATTCAATAAAGAAACAATAAAATATTTCTAAGTGTATCTAAAATTAAAACATTAAGTGTACTAGAAAATAAAGTGTGGAAATTAAAAAAGAACATGTTTATAACAGAGCTAAAAAGAGACCAGGAATGATCCCCTACATATCTTCCTATAAAAAAGTTTTCAGTGGGTTATATTTTTCAGTTTCTTTTAATGGAATACCAAGAACCATATAATAATAAATAATACATTGGTTTAAATATAAAAGAAGAACAAAAAAATTACCTTGGTTTTAGTAAACTCCAAGAACAATAATCAAGCTTCTTAATGGTGGTGGGGACTTAAATACGAAGATAAATATGATACATTTATTTAAATTCCTTTACAATGAACATAATCCTCTCTCTAGAAGAATTATTATATAATAAATGATGGGGTAGAGATGGAGGGACAATAATAAATCACAATATTGGAGTAATATAATCAATGTAAAAGTGGAAAAGAGTAAAAGGATTTAAATAATTAAAATTAAAATTATATATGGAGATTTGGAATAATCATGGAGATATTTTTTTAAAAACACATTCAGAATTGATTTATATGAATGTAGTTTTCATAGAGTTTCATTGAGATTATTTATTATGATCCAACCATCCATAAAGATATATTTATAACCTCTATAGTTTTTGTGAATATTCTAGAATTAATCTATTATGTATGTCCTCATAGAATCTCATCTTGGTCTATGGCTTAATTTCATTGTTATATATAATATATACCAATTCATGATAGTTATTCCATGCCCCAAAAAATTCTAGCACACACACACTGAGCATATCATCAAGAATATAGATCGTCCACTTATACTACACATCTCTCTACGGGTGTTATAATATATTTAAATTTAGCTAAGAACCCAAATATATCAACAATAACTATCAAAATGCAAATGAAATTTAGAAATATTGATCCAATACTATGCTCTAGGGTATCTCATGAAACCAAACTATCTCCCAAAAATACAAAAACCCATGATCATATATCGTCCAAGTCTCTCAGATTTGAAATAGATGAACACCCACCATCAACTATTATAATACCACTCACACCACATAACAACCCCTCAGGGTCCTTAAAACATCCATAATATATATTAGTGGTTTCCTCATCCCTCTTTAATATAAGAACTAGAAGGGGTATAGAGTAACCCACCTAGTCACTTATTCTCCACATCAATCCTCTAACAATTATTTCAATAGGCCAAGAATTTTTTATTTTTTTCCACATACCAAGACAAAAAAGTGATTCCTCATGTAATGGTACATCTTGATCAGCCCAAGGAATATAGTTCAACATGAGTCATGGATATTCCCTCCATCAACATATCTCTCATATAAGTTTGAACCACCACCCTAGTGTGGACATATAGCACCCCATCTTAATTATGGTACTAACCTATGACTATTTCTTCTCCTATGATTATTTCTCTCATCAACACCTTAAAGGTACAATTATTATGAACTTCTTCACTTATTATATCGTGGGTATCCTAAGATTTCATGGGTGTTTATAGAATTTTTAAATTTTGGATAAATGTTTCGTATATTTTTTTTTAAAAAATCAATAAATTATATTTTTATTATTATTAATTAATTTTTTTTCATTTGAAAATTTAATTATTAAATAATAATTATCTAACCTTACACAACACCCCCTTCTATAATGACAAAAAACATTCTTGCATATGGGTAAGAAGAAAATCCTTGAGCAATATAATGGTATCAATGAAAGTCATCCTTTGTGTAAGGATAAGTAATAAATATTTTAAGTTGCAAAAAATTAAACCATAATACCTCATAAATGAGTATGGGGGATATGTCATAATTATTTCTTACATAAAGGTAAATTTACATACCCATTATCCAAGACAACTTTTTTATATTTTAAAAAATGTAAATCCTTATACCTTTACATGATTATCCCATGCAACATTTGGGTAAATCCATTTACCCAAAGGTGATCCCATTTCGATGCTATGTAAAATTAAAACATAGTTCTCATTACTTGATAACAATATTTATTGTAAAGTTAGTTAATTATACAAAAAATACAATTTCTCTTCTTTTATTAACCGACAACATGATTTCTATTTATTTAAGATTATTTTTGGATCTAGAACAGTTGATAATAGATATCTAATTTTTTTTGAATCAATGTAATATTAATTAAATATATTAAAATTCATGAGAAAATGGGAACTTGAGACATTAAGTAACTTTCAACATGAATTGAAAATATTTTTTATATGTGTAAATACAACATCATGATTTACTGATTTTAAATAGAAATCATGGGATTATAGTTTTTTCATCCTTTATTTATAACTCATTCCATTAAAGGGTATGAATCAAAAAAATAAAAAGTAAAATATTTTTTAAATGGTTTTTGGAATTATGTGATGAGAATTCATACAAGTAAGATTAAAATAAGAATTAATATGAAATGACATTCACATCCCTATCTATATTAAAATTTGTGGGAGTTTTGAAATTAAAGGGTGATGTTGGTTGTTTTGGGAGACTATTGACTAAGCATATTTTAAATATATATGTGCATATTGTTCTTCCCTCCCCTATTCTATCCACTTACTTTTCCACCTAATGATATACAACAAGTTATCATGATTGAAGGATCATGGCCATTTCCAAGAGGATTAGGCCTCAACCCTAACATTTGTAGTCTTTGAAAACGTCCATCTCTCTCACTCCACTTACACACATAGAATGTAGAAGTGGGATGGATGTATTCAGTGATAATAAACTAAATTAAATCTATTGTAGAACACCCCACTTTATTGAGGTATTGTATATTATATTTTCTTATATTCTTGAATTTATATATTCTTTATATGTTAATAACACCTTTATTCCTTATTAAGACTTTTATATATCAATTGACATACCCTAGTTCCAAATGAATAATATTATCTTCATTCACATTTCTTGATATCCCCTTATAAATGAGAGATATGATACTTCATTATTTATTATTATTGAAAATAATCAGTTATCGCCTAAATCCATATTTTATTAAAATTCCACAATTAATTGAGAAACTGAGTTTACCAAACCATAGAGATCAAGGTATTCTATAATTCTCTCTCCTTGAGTCTGGTATTATTGTTTGGTCTGATGGGAAGGGTTATAATTTATTTATGCATTATTTTTCTTGGAACATAATGATCTTTCATGTTTGTATTTATTTTTGGGTAAGGGGTATTAAATTAAATTTATATTCATCAGGCTATGAATGATTAAATTATACATCATTATTCCAGATCCTTTAATTTGATGCATGAAATAATTATTATAATACACATTCAATATGATAATTGAGAAGTACTAATTTTGTACTAATAATGGAAGTGAATATCTATGTGAGATGAAAATATTAAAAAAAGAAATTAAATATGATAATGATTTTTTATTATGATATTTAATATATGATGTTGAACATATGTGTCATCCCATTTGAAATAGGGGATATAAAAGAGTACGAAATAGGGAGGATAATAGTTGTGGAAATTGGAATTAGAAGGTAAATAGGATTCCATGTTATATTTTCATTAATTTATTATACGATTATATATTTATTGTGTCACTAGATTGATGATATCATTTTATGGTTACATGTTTCCATATACCTTTCTCTATTTCAAAAAACACATTTAATATTGGTTTTTATACCTTTGAATGTTGGTTTATGACCAATGTTAATATAGGTGATATTGAAAGTTGATGTTTTGATGTTAGTTTTTATAAAATGTGTCTAAAACCCTTCCATAAAGTGATATATATAAAAAACTTTTGACATCAGTTTTTTATATAACTAAATTGAAAATACCACTACGTATGCTTTCAATGTTGTTTTTTGAAAAAATGACATCCATAGATTTCCATATGGTATTTCTATGAATGTTTTATAATAAGACTAATGTCAAAAGTATGCTCATTTCAAAGAGGGATTTCAACATCTGTTTTCTATAAAAATGATGTTGAAATTTCATTAAAAAATAGAAATATTAGGGAATTGTTTAACCGCACACCTATATACTCATATTGCATAACAAAATTAGGAAATAAACTAGATGAAAAAGAATATGAGAAACAAGATTTATTGAGATATTTTACAAAACAATATACAAACAAACAAGTAAATGAAAATAAATAGCCAAATTATTCAAACATAGAAAATATTATCTAAATAAATTTTGAAGGTGTTTTAATTCATTATATGTATATGAAGAAACATCATCAAAAACCTAAAAAATAAAGTGTTTTGAATTTAAAACATAACATCTTTAGATAAATTATTAGTGTTATAATGAAACTATACTTTTCAAAATCCATGGTTTTTGTTCAGGATTATCTCATAAATGAATTGTAAAACATAATACCCACATTCAATAATCCATTGTTGATGATGTGACTGAGTTTATAAAATAATAATTTAAAATTAAAAAATATGATACATAAGAAAAACTATGTAATGACTGATATATAATTTATCTTCATGAGCTTTCACATAATCAATTTTTTCTAGTTCCACTATTTGATACTGAACCCTATTGCACACAATAGATGACATGTTACACATTCAAATATTAATTATCAAAACTGATGTAAAAAGAAAAAATTATTATTAAATAACGAAATCATGAAACAATACTTACTTATTTAACAATTTGCAATATGTTCTTCGAGAAACACCCAATAAAGAGCATATCCAATATGCTCTATATTATTTTGTTAAAAATATACATAAAATCAAATATCCACTAAATTAAAATATATTAAACTGTAATAATTGTATAATGAAATATGGCTAAAAATTATATATTTGTTCTTACCCATAAAAGAATTAGAAAACCCAACACGTGATCTCTATTTTTATTCTTGAATACACATATTAAATTCTAGCTTCATATTTTAAATATTTCACTTTAGTGGAAATATATTTATGGTCGATAAGATCATAAAAAAGTAAAATGATATTAGATGCAAAGAATATAGAGGTAGCTGATTAGAAAACTAATTATTTAATTTAACATGAAATATGATTACTAAATAAAAAAATTAAAAATTGAGATTTACATACATGAAAAACTATGGAAACACAGGTACACTGATCATATCACCATTTCCAACATCTAATGATGTTAGTTTTAAAAATATTTAATGTATAATATTTGTCACATATATCAAAACTCATCAAAAAAGTATAACAGTTATATAATATATGAAAAACATGTGATAACATTGTACTAAATCAGCATCTATAAGAATATGTGAAGGTAATAGAACCCCAAATTTTCTATTCCTTTGTAGTTATTCCTTAAATTTCATATACACTAATATAATGTGAGAGTAATAAAATATTTTAAGTAATTTTATATCTAATGATAAATAAAAAATAAAAAAAATGTGTACATAATATGGCAACTAATGACAAAAATTATCTAGAATAAGAGAAAAATGAACAATACTCTATCAATCTATGGACACCTCCTCAGTCAGGGTAGGCACAAAAGTAGTTGGATTAATAATATCATGAACTTATAGTCTTAACAAACAAGAATAAATTACTTTGTGATGTAAATAATACACCAAATGATGTACCTTTTTTTATACTAAAATATATATGTGGGATCCCCAACATGAAACTCATAGTACATTGTTAGGTCCAAATGAGGAGGTGGAATATCTTCATAGGAAGGATGTGTATGCTATATTTGTCTCATTTCTTCTAAAGAAAAATATACTACAAAATATTTAATCCTATCCTTTATAAATTTATTCAAGTTCCAAATTTGAGTCTTTATACAATCTATTTCATTAGTATATTCCCCCTCATCAATTTTTCACTAGGGGTTGAGAAAAAAATTTAAATATGACACCCTCCTTATACCCTCTAACATGGATAGATTATTCTAGATTTTCTAAATTAATGGTAAGAATATCCTTCCTAACCTCAGGGATAAAGGTCCCCTAGGTCATTTTCTCATGATGGTAGTCCTAAAGTAATTTTTAAAAATGAAATAATAGTAATATAAATATACTAAATAACAATATTGATGAAATGTAACATAAAATTTCTAAAAATTTTATCACCAGATTCCTTTATTTTTTAATAATATACTTTAACACTTTTATCATTATTTCTATTTTACATTCTTCACGATGATAAGGTGGCTATTGTGGGGTGAGTGGAACTTCTTCAGAGCTACTACGTGACTTGGCTCTTAATTATCTATATTTTTCAGAAATTATTTATTCCTTTAATAAAGGATACCATCATCATGAAAATGTATATGGGTATAAATATTAAGACTTTATCTTTTGGTGAGTTTTTAGGAGTCTTATTACATAATAAGAAATAATTAATGTATAATTTAATTTTAATAAATTAAAAAAAAAATTTTCTAAAGAACAAAAACACACCAAAAAATCTTCCTCCTGTCAATTTTATTCAAAATTATGTCATGTATCTCTATATATAAACCCATAATTAAGGTATATATCATTATCCTTTTTACCCCCAAAAAATAATTTTAATTTATCTTTTTCTTAAAATATCCTCATCTTGATTCCATAAAAGAGAATTTTTTTAATTAATTTTTTCTCTATAAATTAAAAGGTCATATTTTATTTAATAAAATAAATATTAAAAAATTTATAATATTTAATCCATTGGAAAACTAAATAAATATGTTTATAAATTGTAATGGTAGGTACTCCCATAAAATATTTTTCAACAACATGTCAACGCCCTTTTAATTAGGTTACAAAATTCATAACCTACAATCACTCTATACAGAGTGGTATGTCCTGAAAAATGTGGCATTTGGGATAGTTGGGAATTCATTCTAATTAATGTTAATTATCAACCTTTTTTCTCTACCAAATAGTGTATGATTTTGAAAACATTTAATCTCGCACCAACCATATTTATATACCTTCCTCTTAAGAGAAGAAGAGGTGAAAAAAATTCAAGAGATATATGATTAATATTACTGAATAATTTAATTACTATAAGTATATATATTAATAGAAAACATCCATATCATGGTTCCACTCCCTTAATGTGTATCATTTTTAAAATGTATTCTACCTCAAAAAATATGGGTAGAAGTATTTGATTAAAATTAGATAACCGTAATACATAAATGTTTGAATTTTTATAATAGATAACAAAAACAATATAAATAAAAAAATTGAAGAAGAAAATGTTTTCAACCACATATATATAATTAAAAAAACATTTAAATTCAAATAATTAAAAATAAAAAAATATTCAACCAAAAAAAATTACAATAATAAAAATAAATTATATTCATAAAAAATTATAACATATTAAAAAAATATTTATAATTTATAGTAAAATTTATTCAAACAAATTATTAGATTAATGAAATTAAAAACAACATAAAATAATTGTATCTTACTAAATAAAAAAAATAACTTAAGAATTTTTTACATAAAGAGATAATAAATTTCATCAAACTCACTCAAAGGTAGTTGAAATAGAGAGAACACTACATTAATGAAGAGAAATATATAATAAAAATATAAAAATAGACAATCAAAACATGCATAAATGTTTAATAAATAATTTATATATTAAAAATAATTTAAAAACGAAAAATCTATTATCATTAAAAAAATAAATCAAAATTCATTATAATGACAATAATAGTTGTAATTAAAAAAAATTTAAGAGAAAAACATATAGAATTTTGAGATAGGTAATGAAAAATTGATTATAAATATTTACGACAATAATTATAAGAGTAATTTAGTTTTTTCACATATCCCTTAGTCATGATAATTTCATACAACATGGACTATGTATTCATTATAGTTATTTTCATCATATTGACATTTTGTAACAATTGAAGAATCCACACATGAATCCACAACATTTTAATCATCCTCATTATCTAAATGAATTCATTTTCCCTTTCATAATGACGGACCATTGATTGTTTTATGGATAAATAAGATAATATATTTTCATTTCATTTTCCCCATGATAATTGGTTCCTTTTATAATCTAAATCATTTCAAATAAATGAGTTTAAATCCATAATCCTCATGCTTTAAACTTTTATTAGTATCAAACTAGTTATACTTAAACAATGTTACTCAAAATATTGTATTATAAATTTCCCATATATCCTCATGAACTCCAAAATATGTCATTGATTCTAAAATTGAGATTTTATAATTTTCACTCAAAAAATATTTTGCTTTAGAAACACCCATTACCCTAATATTTTGAATAGTACTAATTTCATAATGATTTTTTTGTAAAATGTTTTAATTTTAATGCCAAAACCTAGCAATCTGATCAAATTAAGAGATATTACCCATTTGAACCATTTCATTATTTCTGATAAAGTTAAATATGAGTTTACATTCTCATTAATCCATGAATAAAATTTCTTTTTATACTCAATCATCAACATATATTCATTTATTTTTATATATGATACCTATAATCCATCAATATGTGAGGATATATATGGTTGATCTTCATATATTTTCTTTAAAATGTATAAATGTTCCTGCATCACATCATTTTGTGGAATAATCATTATATTTAATCCATAAATCCCTCTAACTTCACTATTAACATTAAAATTTTGAGATATATGGAGAAAAATATTCTCCACATAACCTAAATAAATTATATAGAAATCAATCACCTCTTATTATTTATATTTTTTTAACAATATAAGCCTATTGTAAATGAGGGGTTTTAGCACATCCCTTCAAAATATTCATATATCATTCAAAAGGATACATCCAAGATAAATAAATAGGCCCACATATTATTATATCATACACCAGATGAATCATAACATAAACCATTGTATCAAAATAAAACAATTCTATGAAATACATTTATAGTTGAAAATTTAAGATTGTAGATTCATTATCTAACAAATATGAAAAATATTGATTAATGGATTCACTACAAATGGATTATAAAATATAATATAACATGATGATATCATTTCCAAAAAATTGTTAGAGATATATCGCATATTGAATCTAGTAGAATTTGTTGCATCAATACATGGAATCCTTGAGATTTCATATATATTAATTTGAAATACTTTAATGATAATAAATTATTCACATTTTTTGAATAATCACTAGGTACATTAATACCATGAAGACACTGAAAAAATTCAACTTATCCCCGTTTTTTATTTTGTTTCAAGTCAGAGGTAAATATGTTCTGTTTCATTTCATTGTGTGAGCTAACTCTAAACGTATTCAAATGGATATCAAGTCTAATCAAGCATGAAATACTCCTATTTTATTTCTAATTATTTACAATAAATTTCCAATAATTTTTTTTCATAATTCTTTTCCAACATGAAAAAAATCAATGTTATGTTTTATCTCTTAAAATATAAAATAAGGTAGTTTAAATAAGAAAGGTTGTTTCTTCCAAATATTTTTTAATGACCAAAACATGTTTTGTTTATAAATGTGAAATCAATATTTTTTACCTTTTTGTGATGTTCATTAAATGAAAATGCTTGTGGGGGAGATTATATTCATTTAAAACCATTAAATTAATTTTCTAATCTATGATAAGGATGATAAATTCAAAAATTAATAAATTTCTTAACTATAATTTCATTCTTCTATTATAAAATTGATAATATGAAGCCTCTTAATAAAAAATTAGACATGTTGTTTGTACCTTAACAGTGTATCCAAATAAATTTCCAAATGTAGGATAATTTTTTATCGATAATAGTATCATTCAATGAAAAATAAAATACTCTTTGTTGTATATATAAAAAAAATTACACATGTCTCTATAAAAGTTTCAAATCATCAGTCAATTACGAAAGTTACAGGTCAATATCATTTCCTATGTATTTTGATCTAGAAATAATCAAGCGCATCTTAAAATATTTTCTATTCATATATAATTGTGGGGAAAATTTATAAACTACTAAAAAAGGGTATAAAATATGTTTGCTACTAAGGCTCTGATATAGATTTATTCCATCTATATATAGTTCTATTCTAATATTTCTAAATCTACTTCCAAAATAATGATTTTTTTATCATATGCCTTTAAATATTTTGAATTAGCATAATGACATAACATTACATCACATATGCCCTAACTATTTTTAATAGTAAACTTCTTAAATCATTATAATGTGAAAAAAGATTCTTAAAATGATGAATTATTGGTAGTTACCAAATTTCTTTAGAATTAGGTCTGATACCAGTACCGGAGAGTGAATCAGAGCCTAATTTTTCATCCATCTTATATCATGATATCTTGGATTTTGGGAATTTTGAAAAACATTCACATTCATTCCTATAAAACACACAATAATTGGGGAAATAATATATCTTTATATACCCCATTCCCTTTGGACATTATTTTCTTTATGTTATTATTTTAACGTGGAATACTTTTTCCTTATAAAATGAGATATTTTAAATTTTTAATAAATTCCTAGAAAATATTATTACTCCACATATTTATTGATTTAAAGTTAAATAATCTCAAAACTTTTGATAACACTACAAATACAGTTCTAACTAACAAATAATGATTTATAAAAAACTCCATAAAATCATTTAATGGTTGATATTTTTTCAATGGTTTCAAAACCTACATCATTAATTATTTCTTCAATATGATCCTCTATCTCATGTTGAATTTTTTTTCAATCATAGATGCTGATTTTTATGTGATCTGACCATTCTTGATCTAACTGGTATTACTATGGATAAAACCAAAGTAAATGATATGATCCTTGATTTCTTAATAATTTAAAATTCTCATAATGAAACACATTTTACATTAACAGAATTTAAAATCTTTATTTTGATGATTTCATTTAGAAAATTTCATAAAATCATCAACACTTTTTTCGTATTCAACAGTGGTTTTTCATAAATTTATCCAATTATGATCAATTAAATACATGATATCACAAAATAAAATTTGAATAAATTATAACATATAAAAATTTAAAAATATATATAAACAGATAAATGTAAAATTTAAAAACAGATAATCAAAAAAATAAATTATTGATAATTATTTGATCATAAAAAATTGTACATAATGTTTCAAATCATATCATTGAAAATTTTAAATACAAATGATTAAATATATATATAAAAAAGATAATATAAACATGCATAAACATTTTCAAAAAATAATTATTCTCAAAAATAATTTAAAAATTAAAAAAAGTTTCAAAAATTTTATTTAAAATTAATTATATAAAAAATAATATTTTGAAATGAAAAAAATGATTAAAAAATGATTTCAACCACAAAAATATTAAGAAAATAAAAAATCTACAAATGAAAAAAAGTATAAATACCAAAAAATCTAGAAAAAAATAAATATAGTGAAAAACTTTATAATAAAAAAAAATATAACCATAAAACAATTTAGACAAAACAATTATAATTTATATTAAAATTCATAAAAATTAATGGTTGAATAAAACATATAACTGATAGAAAATTAATTTATATTAATAAATAAAAAATTATCTTATAAAATTTGGAGGTCTATAATGACAAATATATCTCCAATTCTGATAAACTCAATCAATGTCACTGGAAATTGGTAAGATGATGCAATATTGATGAAAAAGGTGACAAAATGATGTATAAAAACCAACAAAAACCTTGAACAGTAGTTTTGGTTCTTATGATATACCTTGAGAAACATGAAATAAAGATGAAGGATAGGATATTGAGGGAAAAAATGTGAAAAGATGAAGAAAATCAAGTACCAGACAATATTTAAGGTCATCGAGGGTCGTTGGGTGCTGTTAGGAGTCATCGTTGGATGAGAGGATGTGTTTCAAATGAAAATTAAATAACAGTTTCGAGGTGCGAATGTTTTTAAAAACAATTAATGACTATTTTTTAAAAAATCAACCTTAAAAGTTATTTTAAAAACCCATTAACATATATTTTTATATAAAAAATAATAAAATGTCTTCTAAATTACCTTTAACATCAGTTTTATAAAACAAACATCATTAAATGGTACATGCATCACATTTAATATCTGTTTCTAAAAAATTAATGTCATAACCCCAACTATAAAACCCTTATTCCAACTACTTTTGATGAAAATATGCTTGAAAAATGAAATTATGTTAGATATATTCATATGATTCCATTTTTAAATATTTCTATAGTGTTGGAATACTTTTGGATATTATGATTAAATGTGCATGTAAAATACAAAGTAATGAATGCTCATATATAAAATTAATTACAAATTACTTGTGAGTTACTAATGATGATATGACGATAATATAGTTTCTAAATATATAATGTGATATTAGATTTTAGAGACGTCTCTAACGTAATTATTCTAACAAATTTTAAAAAATAATAAAACGTTAAATTGTATAGTAATTATTCTTCTAGTAGTAGTTGGTTATTTATATATGAAGGTTTTTCTCATCTAATAATTAAACCATGGATATAGCGAAAATGTATGGAAGTGTATATGGGTAGATACAGATATAATAATAAACTGGGTTTAATAAATAATAACTAATGTCACAAATAACTAGTTATCTAGATTAATATGATATGTAATGAATTGCATCATTAATGTTTGGTAATACTTGTTATGACTTATGTATCAGGGTTGTAAAAAATTATTGAAGTATTAAATATAAATTAATTACTTATAAAATGTGAAGGTTGTGGAACCCTTGTGAAGACATTATTTGATCATGTAATGATTTTGGATGGTTTATCATATTTAGTATTATTCAAATCTCATGTTGTGGGATGAGATTTTTCATTCCTTTTAATTTGATTGATCTTATATAATGTGATTATTTTATGTGATTATTTTTCTTCATTGATTTCTTATATGATTATTTCAAATTTCATATCAACCTGATTGATTGAATTTGTTTTACTTTAAATGGTCTTGTGACTATTAATATTCAATTTTGCTTGTTTTTGTTGTTTCTATGCTTAGAGAATTAACGTTTCATTGTTTTTGAGAGAATATATTTTCATATAATGGTTGTAATAGATAAACCATATAATGTATGAATTTAGGTATTGGTTGAAATGGATTAAATTTAACATTGTAAAAATAATCTATAGCTATGATGGATTGATGGCCTATATCATGTATTGTGTTGTAATGGTTCAAGGTTTAGCACAAAGTCATAGATGATCAGGTTGCGTGGGATGTCGGGATATAATGGTGTGAATTCATTGGATAAATGGATGTGATGATGTGATTGCATTGGATGTAGGTATGTTATGATGTGACTGCATGGGATTTATGTGTGATTGCGTGACTACATCAGATATAGTGATGTGATGATATGACTGCTTGGGATATAGATATTTGATTATCTGACTTCATAGGATACATTGATGTAATGAAATGATTCATGAGATGTAGTTGTGTGATAATATGGTTCGACAATGTATAGGTATAATGTAACCCCATGATATTTTATTATAAGTATATTTTTTTATATATTATGTTAAACTCAACATCAAAGGAATCTTTCATGGAACACAATACTAGCTTGGCCTGCGTTACACGCAATCGCGACCTTCCTCGATAGTGTGTGTAGTACGCAATACCGAGTTTCACTAAACAACGATATATTATTATAATATTATTAACTAGCCATTATGAATATTATTAACTGAATTTTTAATTTGATAACATTATTATTCGTCTTACATATTTTCTAGAACATGGTATGATAACAAAATAATTTTTTCGGTAAAATTAGTATTTTTCAAAAAATGCAGTTTTGGGGCCTTTTGATGGCGCACCCACTTTAAATCTATTTTTTGACATGTTTATAAGTTCAATTTGACAAAATGAAATTCTTCTTTGGAATCAGGATATAAAAATTTACATTGGATAAATTTTTCATATTATTCTTGATAACTTTCATATTTTAATGAATAGTAAAAACACGCTATATTTTAATTAAAAACAACTTTTTTCATCGCAATAATTTATATGGTTGAATTAAAATATTGAATGGTTTTAAAGTATAAATAGAATATATTTTTACCATTTAATATAATTTATGTCATTAGAATTAATTTTACATTGAATTCATAGGTAAAAACATTTCAATCTTTGGCAATGTTTTAACTTTTAAAAACCCGTTTTCTTAAAAACGAGATTAATTTTAAATTAATTACTGCAACTTCTGTCTTTTAAATTTTGAAAAATGGATTCCATATTTGGATTCAGTGGCTCCAAATTATGTTAATAGGTTACTTTTATTTTTTTGATATTATGAATAGTAACTACGGTAATTTTTATTTACTGCAGTTAAAGGTATATCGGGTAATTAAGGGTAAATATAAGATTATAAAATTACCCTAACACTGGATAAAATCCTATTGGATGAATAAAAGTCGACCCATATCACCTAAGGGTCAGACTAGATTCATTTCATGGACTTTTTACAATGAAATAATATAATTATTATTAAAACCAAAGAAAGTGACAACATGTCACTCTCTTAAATCTTATAAGTATAATAATTTTAATTTAGTGATAAACTTCATGAAACTTCAAACATTAATAGTCTCTAGAAATATAATAAAATTATCTACATCATATGAATTTATTTATAATTTTTAGGGATTAAATAATTATCATTAATTATGACACAATAATGATGTTGAAATTATTTTATTGATTGAAATACCAAATAACTGATTTTAAAAGTATTAAAATAAATATTATATGAACTATTTAATGGTATCCACTAATTTTATAGATAAAAATGACATGTTATGAATCTGTTAAATATTTTAGTTCGAACATATTTTCTGTATATATTTAATTTAAACTCAAATAAATGAATAGTTTCAAAATTGACACTATTGTTAATTTATAGAAATTACATATTATAAAATTGTTTAAAAATCACAAAAATATTTAAAATTTATAAATTAAAATTTATATTGTAGAAAATGTAATAATTTATACAATTATGGACAATTATCAATATATAAATAATTATTTATAATGATTTAAAATTTATAATATTATTACCACAAATAAAATAAAATATATTATATAAGGATAAATCATGTTGATAATGTATAAAATAAATTCACAACTTGTCTAAATTTTGTTTACTGATGAGATTACAACCCTATATCATCTAATATTTGTATTTGAGTCATTTTTGGAGGTTTTTAAGTGGGGTTTGAATTTATTATAAATTAATATTTCTTATAATTCCAAAGGTTCTCTTCTCCTCCCTTATAAAAGGGCACCACCTTCATCTCCTCCTCACACCATTTTGAGCCTTCAAGCTAGGCCAAAACATGCCCATTTCCATTTTCAAATTCTTTAGAAACATACTAGAGGTCTTTGTCTTCTTCCAAGACCAATGTTAGTGCCCTAAGAGGAGGTTTCAAAGAGGCATTTCGAAGAAGAGGTAATATCAGTTACCGATTCTTTCAAATCTATTTCTTCTTCTACTTACTCTTCTTTAGTTGTTTCATTATAAAGTAATAACATAAGCATCACTAATATACTTATATATTATTATAAATATGAAACAACACTATTTCACCTTCAATCCATTCTACAGAAAACGAAATCACCACGCGTGCATACGTACGAAATACCATCTCCACGCCGTGGTGTAATCTGTTTTCCACCACCACCTTACTTGGATGGGTATAATGGTGTAAATAATAACTATATATGATTATTTTAAAGTGATATTGATTCTGAAATAGTATACATACACTTCAATACAATTCAACGATCATGGGAACGATATCATCGCTCGTGCGTACATACGGCCTACCGTCTCCACAATGTGATGCGACTCGTTCTACATGATCTTCAATGCATAATGATTATATAAATGAATTTAATGAATAAATATGATATATATTACACTAATAAAATTCTGTAAATGAGGTATCTATAACCTAAAAATAAGAATAAGAATTTATTCGGAAAAACATGCATAAGAAAAAAAAGCAATAAACACCCGAATAACAAGTAACAATGAAATATTACTAATACGAAGCTAAGAATATGACCATATTTGATATCATAAAAATGAGTAAGATTCTGTAATAAGTCAATAACATTATTTAAATCATTATGCAGGAGGTTCAGACACGTACGAAGCAAATCAGACCTAAGGTAAGAGAAAATCTTGCAATCTCATTTTTATCCGAGATTGTTTATACTTCAGAATTTACTGGGGAATATTTATCATCCACATCCATGTTTCCTCAATATGTAATATTATTTCTATCCTAATATAATTGTTTAAATCCAATTTTACCCATTGGTGAGTTTTTAGTAAAATATATGAAAGGAATCTTTTGTCTTTTTTGGTACGAGGTACTTTTTGACTTTTCCGGCCAAAGTACGAGAAGAATGTTTTTTTAACTTATACGACATGAATGGATTTTTATGATTTCATAGAACACTATTTCCATGAATATTCCTTTACAAGTTTTCAAGATTATTTTTAATCAACTTCTTTTAGTTTAAAATTGTATGACATGTTAAGAATGGAAAAATGTTTTTGAAGTAGAAAGGAAATTTTCCTCAAGAATGGAGTTCAAGCATTTTATCAAAATTAATTTACATCTAAGATAATATAGGGTTCTATTTCTATCCCTATTTTTACATTTATTTGATTATGTTATGGTGGAATTATTTTTATGATGTCCTTTTATCTTATATGGATTATGTTATGATGACATGATGTTTAAGAATCCCATTTTTATTACATGGGTTGTGCTATGATGTATGATTTATGATCTTGTGGAACACATAAGAATGGTATCATTATGAGATGGGTGGGACCTATATCTCCCTCCAAATCATTGGGTAAATATTTATATCTCATGAGATGGACATTGATGGAACGATAGGTTAATCCGGTTTAGTGAAATAGGACTGAAACGAGGAGTGAAATCGGTTTAGAAATGGACTTTGTCTGCTAAGATAGTCTTGGAAATGAGTCTTGATGACTAAGAAATGATTCTCTATGATTATGCGTGTATGCCAAAAAGTTTCATGTTTTAATTTATGATTATTGGGATTACATTTCACCACTATGATTTATCCCATGTTATGATATTATGATCTCTTGTGAAAGTTAAGATATTCAAAATGTTATGTTCTTATGAATATGATATGATTGATATTTAATTTGTTTACCCTTACTAAGTATTTGAGCTCACCCTTTTTTATGTTTTCTTTTCCCTATGTCAGGAACAAGGGTATTATATAGGATATGCCAAAAAGGGACTCTAGATATGATGAAATAAATGGGAGACAATGTAGATGATTTATGAACCAGTTGTTTATGTTTCCCAGTTTCTAAAGACACTATACCTATACGGTCATTTCATGGTTTTGTTATATGTTTTAATAAGTGTGATTCAATTTTGAAGTAATAAAAATGTATGTAAAGTATGGGTCATTATAGTTGGTATCAGAGGGAGGTTAAAATCAACCTTTGGAAACTAGGATGTGAAAACCATAGTAAGAACTCTAAGGATAAGTCTAAGCATAGACATAATCTTAGTGTTTTAGAAATGTCCATGAATAACCTATGATAAGACCTTGTAAAATTTTATTTCCTGATTATGTGGTTTTCCTATTATGATTAGTGTTTCTCACACTATGATTATTGGTTTTAGTCAATGGATGGAACCTGAAGGAACTGTATTAATGCTGAATGTGACGGGAAATGCAATGATTGTCCCCCTGAGAAACCAAACGTTATGGGAGTTGGAATGAAAAATCTTGTATCCATGCTCACAAAAATTTCTCAAGCTATGAACCATGAATAAATTTCAAACAAGCAAAGGAAGGAGAAACATTCCGTTGAATCGTTCATGAGGCAGCGTCCACATTCATTCAGCAGGTCTTCTAATCCATTAGTGGATGAACAATGGATTAGTACCACTGAAAAGATATTTTCAGTTCTACAATGTTCTGAACATGACAAAGTCATCTTAGAAGTATATCGTTTGTAAGGTAAAGCTGATAAATGGTAGAATCTTATCAAGAATACAAGGCAAAAGGATGAAATTGAGTCCATGGATTGGGAGGAGTTCGAGAACATATTTTTCAATAAGTACTTCCCTCGTAATCTTCGAACAAAGATGGAGAAGGAGTTTCTTGAACTGAAGCAAAAGGATGATGAATCTATTGGTACTTATGAAGAAAATTTTACAAGTCTTTCAAGGTATGCTTTCGGAATTATTATCCAACCTGAAAGTAAAATCGATTGATTCTTTAGTGGCTTAAAACCAAGTCTTTGAAGGGTGTTATAAATAAGGGACTTCAATAGCTACGAGGAAATTTTTCGATGTGCTCTCAAGGTTGAGATGGATATTGGAGTAACCCATCAATCATATGGGTTTGATAAGAAGAGCAAAATGGAATTCAAAGGAAAATCTAAAGACCACACTGAAAAGAAGATGGGTTTTCCTTTATGCTAAAATTGTGCAAAAAACATGGAGGGAATTGCCTTAAAAGGACAAGAAAATGTTTTAAGTGTGGAAAAGAAGGTCATCAGGCTGTTGAATGTCGAAATAATGGGAAGAACATGTCTAATGATGCGAACAAAGAAAGGGATACACAGAATGCACCTCCTACACTTCAATGTTTCAAGTGCAAGGAGATGGGGCATTATGGAAATCAATTCCCAAATCCAAGGTTTGTTGATGATGATCGATGTCAACAAACTCTTAAGGCCAAAGAAAAAGGATAGTGACATGCAATTTCTATCAGCAATGTGGAGTACGATAACGAAGTGGTGAAAGGTACAATTACCATCCACTCTAAAGTAGAAATTTTTTTATTTGATTATGGATCCAACCACTGTTTTATTTATGAATAATTTTCTAAGGGTATCACTGTATTACCTCAACAATTAGATGTTGAGTTAGCTATGACAACTCCTAATGGCACAACGGCCTCATCAAAAGTTTATAATTCTTCTCCAATTGACATTTGTGGGAAATTTCTTCCTGAAAATCTTGTGATCCTTCCTATAGTGGAATTTTATGTGATTCTTGGCATGGATTGACTTTCTTTATATGGAGGTCATATCAATTTCCAAAGAAGGGAAATAAAATTTAATATTCCTGATCAATCTACTATCATCTATCGATTCAAGGATGAATATAACCTTCCAGTGGAAATTTCATCCATCTTATGGGTCTTGATTCCAATAAATGAAGGTTATTTATCTCCAATTGTTGTTGGGAAACTCACGATTAAGAATACACCAATTGTAAGGGAGTTTGATTATGTCTTTCCAGAGGAATTTCCAGGTCTTCTACCAAATCGTGAAGTTTAGTTTTCAATAGAACTCATACTGGGTGCTATTCCAATTTCAAATAAACCTTAGAGAATGGCCCCAATTGAGTTGAAATATTTGAAGAAGCAACTCCAAGAGAATCTTGATAAAGGATTCATATGCCCTAGTGCGTCACCTTGGAGAGCACCTGTTCTGATTGTTAAAAAAAGATGGATCAATGAGACTCTATATTGATTATCGAGAACTTCACAATATCACTATCAAGAAAAAGTATCCTCTCCCACGCATTGATGACTTATTTGACTAACTATGCAGAGATCAATACTTTTCCAAGATTGCTCTTCCTTCAGGGTATCATCAATTAAGGGTCAAAAGGAGGGATATACCAAAGATGACTTTCCGTACAAGGTATAAAAACTATGAATTTATTGTGATGCCATTTGGTCTTACTAATTCCCCTGATATCTTCATGGATCTGATGAATATAGTCTTTAGAGACTATCTTGATCAGTTTGTGGTAGTCTTTATAGACGATATTCTTGTCTATTCAAAGTGCAAGAAAGAACATGAAGATCACTTGAGGATTGTATAGAAGACCCTGATAAAGGAGAAGATTTATACCAAATTTAACAAGTGTGAATTTTGGCTTCAAAAAGTTGCATTTTTGGGTCACATAATCTCAAAAGAGGGGATATCTATAGATGCAGCAAAAACAGAGGTTATAAAAAGATGGTAGAGACCAACAACAATAAATGAGATCTGAAGTTTTCTTGGTTTGGCTGGATATTATCAACGTTTTGTGAAATATTTTTCACTATTATCTAATCCACTCACCAGGTTGACTCGAAAAAGAGTTAAGTTCGTGTGGACGGAAGAGTATGAAGATAATTTCAAGGAGTTGAAATGAAGGTTATCCAGTGCACCTGTGCTCACACTGTCTTGTAGTGGAGAAAGGTTTGCGATCTACAGTTATGCATCCAAGAAGGGATTGGGGTGTGTTCTCATGAAAAACGATATGGTGATAGCTTATGACTCATGACAGTTGAAAATCCATGAGCAAATTTACCCAACTCGTGATTTTTAGTTAGCTGTGGTAATATTTGCATTAAGGATTTGGAGGCATTATCTTTATGGTGAAAGGTGTGATATTTATATTTATCATAAAAGTTTAAAGTATATTTTCACACAAAAGGAGTTGAATATGCTCCAAAGAAGATGGTTGGATATGATTAAGGTTTACTACTGCTCAATTCATTATCACCCTGGGGAAGAAAACAAGGTGGCAGATGCATTAAGTCGATAAGACCATGCTAGCTTATCCATGATGAGGATCACAAAATATCCAATATTTATGGATTTACAAAGGATGGATCTTGGAATTATAATGGAAGGGGAAAATCTTATCATTCTCAAATGAATGTTCAACCATATATGCATATGAAGATTAAAGAGTCACAAAAAGAAGATATAGAGTTACAAAAGAAGGTGAAAATTGTTCCTAAATTCAACCTTGATTGTGATTGGATAATAAGGTTCAGGAATCAGGTTTGTGTTCCTCCCATCCCAGAATTAAAGAAGGAGCTGCTGGATGAGGCTCATATTTCTTCATTATCTATTCATCCCGGAAGCACGAAGATGTATAGGGACCTGAAAGAGTACTTCTGGTGGGATGACATAAGAAGAGATGTTGCTGAATATGTCTCTCGATGCTTGGTTTGTCAGCAAGTTAAAGCTGAGAGACAGAAGTCTAAGGGGATGTTACAACCATTACCCATACCAAAATTGAAATGGGAAAACATCACTATGGACTTTGTCACTAGAATTCCTAAAACATCCAAAGGCAATAATGCTATCTGGGTCATAGTTGATCGTCTTACGAAGTCAGCACACTTCATTTCTATGAGAGAAGATTTCCCTCTGGATCAGCTTACCAGGATATACGTAAAGGAAGTGGTAAGATTGCATGGATTACCACTTTCCATTATATCTGATCGGGATCCGAGGTTTACCTCGAAGTTCTGGCGAATTCTTCAGCATACTCTAGATACAGAGTAGAGTTTCAGCACTGCTTATCATCCTCAGACAGATGGTCAGTCTGAGAGAACAATTCAAAATCTAGAAGACATGTTGAGGGATTGCTCTATGGATTTAAAAGGTGTTTGGGATCAAAACCTACCTTTGGTGGAATGTTCTTATAATAATATCTTTCACTCCAGTATTCAAATGGCTCTTTATGAAGCTCTCTATAGAAGGAAATGCCGAACTCCAACTTGCTGGGATGAAGTTGGGGAAAGAAAGCTATTAGGACCTGATCTTGTTGATGATATGACATAAAAGGTCAGATCTATTCAACAACACATAAGAGCAGCTCAGAGTCGACAAAAAAGTTATGCCGACAACCGAAGAAAAGACCTAGAGTTTGAAGTGGGTAATAAAGTGTTCTTACGAGTATCTCCTTGGAAGAGTGTAATGAGATTTGGAAAGAAGGGAAAGTTGATCCCTAGGTATATCGGTCCTTTCGAAATACTTTATCGTGTTGGGAAGGTAGCTTATCGATTGGCGCTTCCACCGAATCTATCTCAAGTTCATGATGTGTTCCATATATCTTTCCTGAGAAAGTACATACCTGATCCTTCATATGTACTAAGCTCAGAAGTTGTACCGCTGGAGCAAGATCTTTCTTATAAAGAACAGCCGATAGAGATTCTGGATCGTAGCGAAAAAGTTCTACGAAACAAGACCACTCTCTTGGTGAAAGTTTTATGGAGGAACCACCAATTAGAAGAAGCTACATGGGAGCTTGAGGATATGATGAGGGAGAGGTATCCTCATCTGTTTGTTATGAAGTTACGAATTTCGAGGGTGAAATTCATTTTAAGGGGGATAGAATGTAACGCCCTGATATTTTATAAGAAGTATATTTTTTTATGTCTTATGTTATACGCAACATCAATGGAATCTTTCACGGCACACAACACTAGCTTGGCTTGCGTGACACGCAATCACGACCTTCCTCGATAGCGTGTGTGGTACGCAATACCCAGTTTCACTAAACAACAATATATTATTATAATACTATAAACTAGCCGTTATGAATAGTATTAACTGAATTTTGAATTTTATAACATTATTATTCATCTTACATATTTTCTAGAACATGGAATGAGAATAAAATAAAATATTCAGTAAAATAAGTATTTTTCAAAAAATGCAGCTTTGCCGCCTTTTGATGGCACACCCACTTTAAATCTAGTTTTTGGCATGTTTATAAGTTTAATTTGACAAAATAAAATTCTTATTTAGAATGAGGATATAAAAATTTACTTTGGATAAAATTTTCATATTATTCTGATAACTTTCATATTTTAATGAATAGTAAAAACACGCTATATTTTAATTAAAAACAACTTTTTTCCATCGCAATAATTTATATGGTTAAATTATAATATTGAATGGTTTTAAAGTATAAATATAATATATTTTTACCATTTAATATAATTTATTTCATCAGAATTAATTTTACATTGAATTCATAGGTAAAAACATTTCAATCTTTGGCAATGTTTTAACTTGAAAAAACCCGTTTTCTTAACAATGGGATTAATTTTAAATTAATTACTGAAACTTCTGTATTTTGAATTTTGAAAAATGGATTCCATATTTGGATTCAGTGGGTCCAAATTATGTTAATAGGTTACTTTTATTTTTTTGAGACTATGAATAGTAACTATGGTAATTTTTATTTAATGCAGTTAAAGGTAAATCGGGTAATTAAGGGTAATTATAAGATTATAAAATTACCTTAACACTTTCCAAAATCCTATCAGATGAATAAAAGTTGATCCATATCACCTAAGGGTCAGACTAGATTCATTTAATGGACTTTTTACCATGAAATGATATAATTATTTTTAAAAGTAAAGAAAGTGACAACATGTCACTCTCTTAAATCTTATAAGTATAATAATTTTAATTTAGTGATGAACTTCATGAAACTTCAAACATGAATAGTATTCAGAAATATAATAAAATTATCTACATCATATGGATTTATTTATAATTTTTTGGGATTAAATAATTATCATTAATTATGACACAATAGTGATGTTGAAATTATTTTATTGATTGAAATATCAAATAAGTGATTTTAAAAGTATTAAAATAAATATTATATGAATTATTTAATGTAATCCACTAATTTTATAGATAAAAATGACTTTTTATGAATCTATTAAATATATGATTTTGAACATATCTTATGTATATATTTTATTTAAACTCAAATTAATGAATAGTGTCAAAATTGACACTATTGTTAATTTATAGAAATTACATAGTGTAAAATTTTTTAAAAATAACAAAAATATTTAAAATTTATAAATTAAAATTTATATGGTCGAAAATGTAATAAAGTATACAATTATGGACAATTCAAGACATATAAGTAATTATTTATAATGATTTAAAATTTAGAATATTATTACCACAAAAAAAATTAAATAGATTATATAAGGATAAATCATGTTGATAATGTTTAAAATAAATTTCCAACTTGTCTAAATTTTATTGGATGATGATATTACAACCCTATATCATCTAATATTCGGATTTGAGTCATTTTTGGAGGTTTTTAAGTGGGGTTGGAATTTATGATAAATTAATATTTCTTATAATTCCAAAGGTGCCCCTCTCCTCCCTTATAAAAGGGCACCTCCTCCCTCTCCTCATCACACCATTTTGAGCCTTCAAGATCTACCAAAACATGACCATTTACCTTCTCAACTTTCTTATAAACAAAATAGAGGTCCTGGTATTCTTTAAAGACCAATTTTAGTGCCCTAAGAGGAGGTTTCAAAGAGGCGTGTCGAAGAAGAGGTAATATCTGTTTCCGATTATTTCAAATTTATATTTTCTTCTACTTACTCTTATTTAGTTTTTTCATTATGAAGTAATAACATCAGTATCACTCATATACTGATATGTTATTATAAATATGAAACAACCCTATTTGACTTTCTATCCATCCTATGGAAAACAAAATCACCGCGCGTGCGTACGTACGGAATATCGTCTCCACGCCGTGGTGTAATCTGTTTTCCACCACCACATTACTTGGATGGGTATAATGGTGTAAATAATAACTATATATGATTATTGTAAAGTGATATTGATTCTTAAATAGTATACATACACATCAATAAAATTCCACGATCATGGGAACGATATCATCGCTCATGCGTATGTACGACCTACCTTCTCCACGATGTGATGCGACTCGTTCTACACGATCTTTAATGAATAATGATTATATAAATGAATCGAATGAATAAATATGATATTTATTACACTAATACCATTATGGAAATGAGGTATCTATAACCTAACAAAAAGAATAATAATTTATTCGACAAAACATGCATAAGAACAAAAAGCAATAAACACCCGAATAACATGTAGCAATGAAATATTACAAATAAAAAGCTAAGAATATGACCATATATGATATCATAAAAGTGAGTATGATTATGGAATAAGTCAATAAAATTATTTAAATCATTATACAGGAGGTTCGGACACGTACGAAGCAAATTGGACCTAAGGTAAGGCAAAATCTCACAATCTCATTTTCATCCGAGATTGTTTATAATTTAGAATTTACTGGGGAATATTTATCTTCCACATCCATGTTTCCTCAATATGTAATATTATTTCTATACTAATACAAATTTTTAAATCCAATTTTACCCACTGGTGAGTTTTTAGTAGAATATATGAAAGGAATCTTTTGTCATTTTTGTTATGAGGTACTATTTGACTTTTCCGGCCGAAGTACAAGAAGAATGTTTTTTTAACTTATACGACATGAATGGATTTTTATGATTTCATAGAACAATATTTCCATGAAGCTTCCTTTACAAGTTTTCAAGTTTATTTTTAATCAACTTCTTTTAGTTTAAAATTGTATGACATGTTAAGAAAGAAAAAATGTTTTTGAAGTAGAAAGGATATTTTCCTCAAGAATAGAGTTCAAGCATTTTATCAAAATTATTTTCCATCTAAGATAATATAGGGTTATATTTATATCCCTATTTTTACATTTATTTGATTATGTTATGATGTAATTATTTTTATCATGTCCTTTTATCTTATATGGATTATGTTATGATGGCGTGATGTTTAAGAATCCCATTTTTATTACATGGGTTATGCTATGATGTATGATTTATGATCTTGTGGAACACATAAGAATGGTATCATTATGATATGGGTGAGACCTTTATCTTCCTACAATTCATTGGGTAATGATTTATATCTCATGAGATATACATGGATGGAACGACAGGTTAATCCGGTTCAGTGAAACAGGGCTAAAACGAGGAGTGAACTCTGTTCAGAAAGAGACTTTGTCCACTAAGATAGTCTTGGCAATGAGTCCTAACTACTAAGAAGTGATTCTCTATGATTATGCGTGTATACCAAAAAGTTTCATGTTTTAATTTATGATTATTGGGATTAAATTTCACCACTATGATTTATCCCATGTTATGATATTATGATCTCTTGTGCAGGTTAAGATATTCAAAATGTTATGTTCTTATGAATATGATATGATTGATATTTCTTTTGTTTACCCTTACTGAGCATTTGAGCTCACCCTTTTGTATGTTTTCTTTTCCCCAGGTCAGGAAGAAGGGTATTAAGTAGGATATTCCAAAAAGTGACTTTGATATGATGAAATAAATGGGAGACAATGTAGATGATTTATGAACTAGTTGTTTATGTTTCCCAGTTTCTAAATAAACTATACCTATACGGTACTTTCATGGTTTTGTTATATGTTGTAATAAGTGTGATTAAATTTTGAATTAATAAAAATTTATTCAAAGTATGGGTCGTTATAGATAAGGTGACGTGGTTTAAAAATGTGCAGGTAATCGATGATAAAATAATCAGTGTAGATTGAGAGCTATGATATCATGCTTGTATGATTAATTTGTAGATCTCATATTATGTTGAAATTGAATTCATTAATTATATTATATTCTTGTAGTACACTTTCATTATAAATCTTCTGAAACCAAGAATTATTTTCCTCACTTTTTATAAGATAATATATTTATAGGTGATATTTTATATTGGGGACAATATGTCAGTAATTCTTTCCTTTCATATTTATCCACAACCTTGTATTATTTAAATGTTTTCACATATTTCTACCCATGAATTGTGATTCATATAGATATATAATTTCTTATAGATATGATCTAAATAATTACTTCTAAATTTTAACCCTTATACAAGTTTCTATGTATTTTTGGGATAGTCTAGTGGATAATGAAACTACTATTTGGGTAGAATGGATGGAGTGTGAGGATTATTTAATGTTTTGTCTATGTTTATGCATGTAATTTTATTTTATTGATATTTTAAATATAGTGAAATCGGTTTATGGGAATCAATGTGCTTTTTTTAGAGTTCTTGGGTTTTGATCGATGGTTTATTTTATTCTCTTAAAAATTAATAAGAAAATTCCTCCCATTTTTTAATGAGGTTGCTCGACGATAGTCCCTAAAGTGAGGCCTTTTAGAGGCAATCCCTAGTGGTTACTCTAGTCTCATATCCTGGCATAAGAGGGGTTTTAGTATGGAAGGGTTATGAAAAAAAGATGTCTCATAGATTTTTTTTAAATATATTGTATGGAGTTTGAAGTTAGTGACAAGTGAGGTTTTTTGGGGTTTCGTAGGGAAACACTTTCACTTAAACCAAACCAGTGAAGAAGGTGGGGAACTCTCTGACACAAAGATACTTAGGGACCATTGTAAGCTATTACATAACCCTAATTTATTGATTACCTACTATATTCTAGTTATCATGACCCCTATGATCCTATCTAAGGATAATGTTTTCGAACTCAATATGATTAGGTGAAAATAAAATGATTTTGGGGTGGAAATACGAGGGTACATGCATGAATCATTATCATATGTTACATTTAATTTTAATTTTAATTTATGATTTTGATTATGTATTAATTTATTTATTACTTATATTGATATTATTCACCCTTAATAATTATATTACAATAAAATTTAAATTAATTTTTTAATATTAGTGATACATTTAATTTTAAAAAAAATGTGTAATTAATTTTCCATCTCCAAAATGCATTTAAAATTTTTATACTTTCTTTAATTGATGCATATTAAATTAATTAACGAATAATAATGTGTTATAAATTTCAAATTTTTGTTATATATTTTTTTCTCATAGGATGATTATATTCTATGAATTTCATATATAAATGTTTTATATTCTATTCTTAGATTTTTCCTAGAAATATTTATTCATGAAACTAGAAAAACATTCATGCATGTTGAAATTTAAAATTATTATTTAAATATTAAATGATTAAATGTTTGTGAATAATTTCAACAAATTTATTTTTTATGAAAATTTTTTCTAATATATTTTTCTTTCTTAATCATTCTTTTCATGAACTACTTATTTCATTGTCATATTTTGGAAGGATATTTTTCATAGGAAGCATAAATTTTTTTCGTTACATAAATTAAATGTTATTTCATGTGTTCAAGAAAATTCTAAATTATGAATTTTCTTGAAATTAAATAATGTTTTCATGGATTTATTTGTTAAAAGAATAATATTTTATGTACAATATTTTATAGAAATTATTGAAATAATTTTGTGATTCATGAATGATTCATATTATATTTAAAAGGTGATAATGATGCATGGTTTCGATTGAAAAAGAATGTGATGTTAATTAATTATTTATTTTATATTGAATGCTTAAATTTTTCCAATGATATTATTTTATAATAATGAAAAATTACATGATATTTTGGTATTTTTATTCATTTTTGTGCATGATGAATTTCAAAAGATTCATCATGATTTAAAAATAAATAATTTATTATATTGTATATGACATAAATTTTCTATGAGATTGATGACGTTCTGATTGATTAAGTATAAATAATGAAAATAATAAAATGGTAATCATTTGGGAAGTTTAAATTATGATGAAATATTGATAAATGAATTAATATAATTTTTTATATCAATGTTAATATTGTTTCATATTTATGTGAGAAATATAAATGAATATTACATGTGAACCTTCTATATAATGTTGACTTGCCATGACCCATCCTAGTGGGGACCATTCGAAAACTCCCCAAGCCGTTATCCAATACATCAAGGGATTATGACTAAAAATAAGAAGGAATATCACTAAAATGGGAGGAATTTCCTATGTACCTGTACACACACACACACGGGCATCCCTAATCCAACAAAATGCTGAAATGTAAAAACAACTAAATAACCAATGCATACATACATCTATATCCCACAACCAAAGTGTTATAAGATGTAAAGGAAAGTAAACAAGAAAAAATACAAGCCCACCATTAATAGTTTATAACACAACTCCAACCTGAATATGAAGGCAATGAGACTGTTGTCTGAAAGTCACAGAAACACACCTTGTTATTTCAGGTCTCGCTAAACACTTTTCTTTTCCTGGTTTTCCTAGGATTCCAACAAAAGGTCAATCATCCACACAAGAAAAAACTCATGCAGGAAAAGTTCGTTCAAGGTTGAGTATAAAAATACATAGTAGGAAACCCCTAAAACAAAAAATAATAATATACGGCAAGTACAGTAATCTATACACAGATATATGTCTACAACACATATAACAAGAACATATAGATATACTCGAAAAACACACATAATATAGAGGTAAGCCACAACTATAGTATACTCAGTATATGATTCTAGATTCAAGATTCCATGAAGGACTCAAAAATCAGAACATGCTCTTTAGACAGATAGTACGGATATCATCTATTCGGGAGGTACTACTCGTCGGGTCTCATCAGGAGAAAAAATACACTAATATTTTTGAAGAGATATGATACAAAGATGAGGATTTATAGCAAGGCCGGGGGTGATACCAAAAAACTCATCCTGTATTAACAAGAAAAGTAGACTATCGATTCCCATATAGTTTTGGTCATGATGATACCAAGAAATCAACCTAAGGAATGAAGATTAATAGTAGATCTCACTTTGAGCCTCTCATAGGATGTCCAAAGACTCTATCCAAAAAGTCTTGATAAAGGGATCATTGTCCCAGAAGTAGGAAATGATATTATATATACCTTCATGGAAAGTATTATTAGAATGAACCCTAACAAAAAATGTCCAATATATGAATGGTAAGATATTCAAGACCTATTATAAAAGATTATATGGCATGTAGTAGGGGTTACATGTCATTTCCCTTGACCCTGTATCATACCCGTGTAAACAACCCAAGTCATCAAACCATGTCTATTTAGTACTACATACCATGTAGGAATCCCATATACTCTACATATTTTCTATTTCATGAATTCATCATGTGTACCCATGTCCATGTACTTGGACTAACATGTGTCTGTGTGGGGGAGTACAAGGCATATAGGCTGACCAGGTAGTCCACCCCGTGTCTATGTACTCTCTGAATTAAAAACCCAGTATATGGGGAGGGAAGACATGTCATGTGATAGGGTGGAATTCCGTGTGATATTTAAAATACCATGTAAACCCTAGATTTCACTAATGGGGGACCACACGCCATGTAATACCATATTACATGTTGCGTGGTTCAAGATTTTCCAACATCGTAGGAGCTTATCCCATGCTTCTCCTCCACTTCAATATTTTTTATAATATTCTTTTCATAATGAAATCATATATTCAAGCTCATTCATACCATTTATTCATCAAAAACATGCCTCATCAAAACATCTACTTTCAAAATCAATAAAATCTTCATTCTTCATTGTGCATTGAATAATGCAGAAAAACATAAATTCTAATATCCATTGTCATCCAAATCACTCTATCTTTGTCATCATAGCTCTGATGTTACATACTGATCCAAGACCTATATTCTCATATTATTTCTCTAAGAAATATGTTTTCAATGATCAATTCATCAATAAATCATTAAACCATGGGCCAATCAAAGATTACCCGCGTTGAATGATGAAATATGGGAGAAAACCACAAAACATAAAAAATAGGGACAAACCATGGATGTTTTTGGTTAGTGTTGATTCTTTTACATTATAATTAAAATAGAATAAATAGATTAAAAATTATTATTCTCAAAAAATCCCTAAAAAAATATTCCCACCCAGTAAAGCCATCGATCCACAAACCAATCCCATTGTCGATTGATTTTCGTTCGTCATAGAAATCAAGAATGGTGAAATAAAAAATATTGAAACACATTCCCTAACTCAATTCATTTTGATCACTGATTAATAATGATGCTCCATTATTGTTTCTAGAAATATATGTCGAATCAAAGGTGAATCGATCATCGATCCATGATTTAACGTCATCATCCAATCGGGTCTCCTCCAATTCTCCAATGGAAGTCATCAAAATCATAGGGTTATGAAGCTAACCCTATGAATATTATATAATGGTATATTTAATGACAAAAATTATTTTCTGCATCATAAAATAAATTTATTATTTTTTTTATTTTTCATCCATGAAAACTTCTCTGTAAACGAACCACACAGACTAATGTAAAGTCATGCCTTCGGTAAAAACCGTATTCAGAACTCAATAGTTCCATCAAATTTTGGATTTGGGAACACATCAAGAAGTTATCCCTTTTTCTAGGGAAAACACTTTGGTGTGATATTTAATATATTTAATATAATTTAAAAATTTATTATAGACACAGTGGGCCTTGGAATCACACTCTATCACAATTCTTTCTGTTGAAATTAATTCATATATTATTTAAAAAAGTACATGGGAAAATATGAAACATTATATTCTCCCCACCTTGAAGCTTTACATCCCCGAAAATCCAAAACAAAGGCTAAAAAATAAATATGTGGGTGATTATCATGAATATGAGCCTTCAACTTCCATGTGCTTTACTGTAGATTCATGTGCTATCACCAGACACACACTAAAGGAATCGATCACCCATGAAGGATCCTCTCTTGTTGATTTTTGATATCTACTGGGTACTCAGTAAAGGTCTCTCTATCTTCAATATCCAGCTCAACCTAGTTGATAATTTGTGATGGGTTATGCACGTACCTCCTCAACTACGACACATGTAAGATTTCATGTACCCGATCTAACTGCGAAGTTAGATCTAAGTGGTAAACCACCTTTCCAACTCTACGTAATATCTAGAAAGCTTTTATAGAGATGGATTTTCACCCTATACAAGACTTTGAAATCCACATAATGGTGAAACCCATTGGAAGACATGGTATCCTTATGAGAACTCCAAAGGCCTATGTCACATGTCAGTATAAGTCATCTGATGGCTCTATGCAGTCTTTATCCACCCCTGGTTGATCTATAAATTGTCTATTATAACTCACAACAACTCTAGACCCATTAATAGAAATTCAACTTGGATAGTCAAGAAAAGTGGTTACCTAAAGGATTGGCTGTACAAATCCTCGAATGCTTCCATATCGATTGTGAAATATTATATTTATTTATAAGCAAACTCAACCAGAGGTAGGTGATACTCCCCACTATATCCAAAGTTCAACATGTAATCTCACATCATATCCTCCAGAACCTGAATTGTCCACTAATTTTGGCTATGAGTTTGTGGGTGAAACACTATTCTCAAGAATTACTAGGTACAAAATGCTTATTTCAATCCCTTCCACAATTAGTATTTAAAGCAACCCACAAGATAAAAAATTTGTCTATGGAACTCCATGGATTCAAACTATCTTCTGAACATTGAGTCATCTCAATCTCTCTATGGAACAATTATCTCATATACCTAAGAAGTGGTTAGTCTTTTTCAGCGATTCTATGATCAACCAGATGGTGTTTTGTCCCCTGAACGTGCATGGTAATACCATCATGAAGTCAAATATATATCCAATCCCACTTCTATTTTGGCACCTCAAGGGGTTGAACTAAACCCTATGGGACTTGGTGCTTAGCCTTCACTTGCGAACAAGTGAGGCATCAAGAGACAAACTCTAAAACTCCTTTCATCATCCCTGGCCACTAAAACTAATGTCGGAGGTTCTAGTACATCTTTTCCACATATTGATATACCACCAAAGAGATGTGTAAAAATCTCTTAGAACCACCTACCTCAACATCACATGTACCATTTATAATCCTCTGAAAAAAATTATGTGCTCTCAACCTTTATAATATCTATCAGAATATTTCCCTATGGATATCTAATCACATAAGGTCTCATAGTTGGTATCCCCATAATGAACCTCTCTGAATCTCTATATGAGTAGTGGGGTAGCAACCATCAACTAGATACTAGGTTCTCCATCTCCATCAATATTGTATAACTGTTATTAGGCCAACTACTCTGATGCCTCCTTCAGTAGTTGTGAACAAGATCTCCGGCTGAGGGTATCTACAAATTCTCCTTCCCATTAGTATAGACAATTTTGAGGTCATAGTCCTAAAGGATCTCTATCCATCACCTCTATATAATGTTTACATCCTTATGAGAGAATATATACTTGAGGATCTTGTGATCAAAGTAGATGATAAACTACACTACCATCAGGTAATGTCGCCACATATTCAATGTGAAGACTACCATTGCTAACTCAAGATTGTGGGTTTTGTAGTTCTTTTTGTGTGGTCTCAATTGTAATGATCCATAAGAAATCACTGATTTCTTCTGCATAAAAACACAACCAATCCTAGATCCTTACGTATCATAGAACACTATGTACTCAACACCATCCTCTAGAAATTTGAATATTGGAGTTTGCAACAAAATCTGCCTTAACTGATGAAAATCATACTAGGAATTCTTTATGCACATCAAGGGATGAACCTTTAGATTAAAAAATATCATGTGTGTTGATACTATGATGAAATCAAGTATGAATCTCTTGTAATAGCATGCCAACACCAGGATGCTTTCACATCCTTCGTGCTTTTAGGTGGCTCCCATGCTAAAACATCCTCAACCTTGGCTGGGTCCACTACCACTCCATCCACTGAGATAATATTTCCCAGAATGTGAACCACCTAAATCCATAACATGCACATTGAGATCCTCCTTTAAAGATGGTTCTCTCAATGTACATATAAAACCATTCTCAAGTACCTCATGTGCTCATCCCCAAATGTAGAGTACACAATGATATTGTCGATGAAGACTACCAAGAAACGATCTAAGTAAGGATGAAAGATCCAGTTCATGAGTCCCATGAACAATACTAGGAATTATTAATGATAAAGGGAATCATCATGTACTCATAGTGACTATAGTGACATCGTAATTTCATATTCGATATATTCTCATACTGTACTCACAACTGGGGATAGCCTGATCTGAATTCAACCTTCGAGAACCATCATTCCCCTATCAATTGATCTAAGAGGTCATTGATCCATGGAAGTGGATACTTTTTCATCACTGTCCCCAGATTAATGTATAATTAGTCCACACAATACCCCAAGATCCCATATTCCTTCTTATAAAACAAAACTGGGCCTGCCTAGTGTGAAACACTTGGTCCCATGAAGCTCTTCCTTTGGAATTCCTTCAAATACAACCTCATTCACAATGGTCTGTGGGATCCATATGATATGCTGGCATAGATATTAGTGTTGTACCATGGTGTAAATCATTGTATAATTCTATCTATCAGTGGGGAGGTAAACCTAAAAATTCTTTATGGAAGATATATGTGTACTCATTCACTACTATAAGAAACTGGGAACTCAGATCATACAATTCACTAAGGGTTAGGATATCTATATGATGAGTAATCAGCTTCAACATCCTATGAAGGAGTCTATCATGTGCTACCTAATATTGATTTTCACAAAAAAAGAGAATCTAATTCCATTAATGCAGACACACCACACCCTTCACATAAAATAGTCAATATGAGCATTAACTATGGATAACCATTCCATATTAGTAATGACGTTATAAGGCCTCGATACTACTACCAAGAAGTTCCAATTGAAACTCTAACCTATAAGAGTCAATTCACACTATCGTCATATGTGAGTGATCATCAAATCTTCTCAAGTAGGTGTCTCCAAGAATAATGTTTGAGTACACAGTTCAATCAAAATAACTAAGTCACAAGCAAGATATACAGTGTGAAATGAATGGCTAGAACCTGTATCTATTAGTACTGCAAATAAGGCACAAAAGACATAGATTAGACCTCGAATAATTCTTTGAGACTCTGTTTCTTAATATTTGATAACCTATAGTTTTCCCCTCTACTATCCTCCATCTCCCTAAGCCTAGCATGGACTACCTGGTGGTGGTGGTGGTAAGAAGACAAAGCATATGCCACCTCATAATACTCCCTATCTTCTCTTCATAGACTTCCACCCTGTGAACCTGCCTACTCCTACTGCTAACTATACATCAGCTTCCCATCTACATTTCACTATTATCTATTCAATAGTTTGGATAATATCGAGTGAGATTTTCTATTCCATCACATGAGTAACACCACCTCTCTATAGGATGGTTAAACCCACCCTATTATCCCCGAATTATATATCCCCTATCCTGGGACATCCTCTATAAACTTATTCCATTCCTAGGTCCCTAAGAATTTCATTCAATCTCTACTGCAAATGTATCTACTCCTTTTTTCTGACCACTGACAACCACCATCTTTATCTTCTTAGCCAAGAAACATTCAACAACCAATGATTAATCTAGTACCGTAGCATATGTAGGAATGCATATTGGGATAACACTAGATATAATGTATCAAAATATGCCTTTATTTATGGTTCAATCTTGGAATAAATAATCTCAAAACATATCCATTGAGTACTAGTAAAGGTTAGAAACCCATGATGAATACTGAGGTACTGTCATGTAGCCCCGTTGGAGCCTCAGAAGCTCTTGAATACATACATCCATCAAAATATTTGGTGATAACTACTCTCTGAAGAGGTGCTAGAACTCTATCCATGATAGAGTATCCTCATCATAAGTCTGGGTAACCAAAATCCACCATCAACCTTCTGATCCAAGAAGAAGGCTCACTACCCTATCCACCATCTGGTCTATTATTGTCCTGACTAGACAGAAAACTCAGGTCACCTCCTCAAGGCTGTCCGTAGAAACCTAAGGGTCAGTCACACCTTAGAACCTGAGGGGTCTCTGACTCAAAAATTTGTGAATAATTCTTAGTCTATCCACCTCATCCTCTAATACTATGAGTTCCATTTACTATTCTACAGGTGGTTTGGATAGTACACTACCTGGAGGTAACATCTCAGGAACTAGTCCCTGAATCAATGCCTCATTACCGAGGGGGTCATTCTCGTGATCATCATGATAAATCCTTGATGGTATACATTGTAGAAGAATCCTAAAAGTAAATAATATGTACCATGGTCAATGAGTATATCCAGAGTGATGACCCAATAAGGACATGGAAACACAACCCATTCCAGTATGATGCATGTACCATTTTTTTATGAAACCAATGTTCTCATGTACCGAGTTCAAAAGTGGGTGATTAATGTCTTGGTGTATAAATACATTGGACGATGCACCAAAAAAAAGTCTCTAGCCTGAAATCCATACCCGAACGACATAATATTTTTTCCCCAATACATTCTCATAGACTCATGACCCTACAGTACAACTGACCACCTCTGATACCACTCTGCCATGGCCCATCCTAGTGGTTCCCATGCCCAAATCCCCAAGCCCACCTCCAATAGGCCATGGGCTCGTGAATAGAACTAGTTGAAATATCACTAACATTGGAGGCATTGTCTATGTCCCTATAAACAAGAACACATATCAAATCCCATAAAATGATGAAATGTAAAATTAGCTAAAAAACCAATGCATGAAAACATCTATATCCCACAGCCATAGTACAATAATATATAAAGGGAAATAAATAGAGAAAAATACAAGCCCACCATAAAGATTATGTAACACAAGTCTAACCTAAAGGTAATAGAAGTGGGACTACTGTATGAAATCCGTAGTGAAACACCTCAGTCTATCTGATCTCACAAAGTATTGTCCAGTCCAAGTCTGCCTCAGACACCATCAAAAGGATGGTAATATGTGGATGACATGACACATATAGGTGAATCTCATGTGGGTGTGAGTATAATAATACTCATTTGGACCCCCCACAAACACAAATCAAACATCAAACTAAATACATTCATCATCACATAGGTATATGTCGATAACATTTATAAAAATAATATCCAAATATACTCAAGAAAAACACATTGTCTAGAGGTATATGGAAACAATATTATACTCATCCTACGCATCAAGCTCAAATATTCCTCAAAGCATGCATTCATGAAAACAAACTCTTGTGTATGATAGTACTAAGGTTTTCCGTCTATGTGGTACTTCTCATCGTGATTCTTCAAGATAGAGAACATGTTGATAGTATGAAGAGATATGATACACATATGAGGATCACTTCCAAGACCATGGGGTGATACCCATGAACTCAATATTAATCAACTTTCTTAGTAAATGATCTCGATACTCAATAGATGGTCATGGTAATATGAATCATGTGTAGTGTTGGTCATGATGATACCAAGAACTCCACTTAGTCCATGATGATGAACAAATAATCTCACTCCCGGACTCTCAGAGGGATTCCAATTACTCTATCCAGGAAGACCTGTTGAAGGGACCGTTGTCCTATGAGTAGAAAACGACACCATACCTACATTTCGGGAAAGTATAATGGGAATTAATCCTATCAAAAAAAATTCAAGATATAGATGATAAAGGATTCAATCCTTGCAGAAAAGAGTGAACGATGGGTAGTATGGGTCACATGCTGTGTCCCTTCACCGCAGGTCATTCCCACCTAAATTTCATGTGTCATCAAACCATTTGTGTGTAGTAGTATACACCATGTAGGAATCCCATGTACTCTACCCATGTTCCAGTACACGAAATCATCCCATGCACCCATGTCCATGTACCATTACACAACTTACCCCATGTAATTGGTCCAACCCATGTATTTTTTGGGTAGTACACACCCTCTAGGTTGGTCGTGTAGTCCACCCCCTGTCTATGTAATCTTTGAAGAACATGCTGAGTGTCCTGAGAAGGACCACACATTTTTTATAGGGTCACATGCTGTGTGATGTTTAGCTTCCCCTAGAAACCCTTGTTGCTATTTAGGGCGCCCCACATGTCGTGTAATCCCGGATCCCACCACAGGTGGGTTTTTATCATCCAGAATCGTAGGAGCCTCTCCTACATGTTTACTCCTCTTCTAGATTTTGAACCGTTGTTTGTTTCAACCCAAAATTGAATATTGAATATCATTTAAGCCTTTAATTTTCTGAACAGTGTTTCCCATTCCTAGATCTTCTCAAAATGCAGATCGAATCGTCATACTTCATTTTGCCTCAAATAACGCTGAAGAATGCAGATTCCGGTATCCACCATCATCTGAATCGTTCCATCTCCATCATCTCAACACTATCATGTATTTCCAATCCCAGATATAAAATATAATATTGTTTCAACAAGAAACACATGTGAAACAATCGATTCATCGATTAATCTTAAAACCATGAGCCAAGAAAAGAACGCCTGTGATGAATGAGTAAAATGAGATAAAACAACGAAAAACACAAAATAGTAATAGAACTTGGATGTTTTTGGTTAGCCTAAATTTTTTTCAATTAGAATGATAATTGATTAAATTGATTTGAAATGATAATTCTCCCAAAATCCCTATAAATATTATCCCACCCTGCAAGGTGATCCATCCTCAAATAAATTCATTCATCGATTGATTTGTGTTCATCGCAAAAATAAAAAATGTGGAAATAAATAAATTGAAACACACACCGTACATAAATTTGGTTTGATCGTTGATCAATAATGATGTTTCATCATTTTAGGTGGTATGATCCATCAAATCCAAGGTGTGTCTGTCTTCGATCCACAATCTAGAGTCTCTTTCCAACAAGGTCTCCTCTAACACTCTAATGGAACTTGTCAAATTCATAGGGTGATGCTGCTAAACCTGTGAATTTTCCATAAGTTTATATTTAAAGATAAAAATAGGTTTCTATGATATAAAGTAATTTTATTAAATAATTTTATTTATTATACTCCCGAAAAAATTTTTTTGCACTCGACCTGCACTGACTAATGTTAGGTTGTGCCTATGGTAAAACCCCCATTTTAAACTCAACGATGCCATCAGATTTCTGATATGGGAACCTTTTTAGAAGTTATTAATACTTTTTAATGAAAATGAATATGTGTTATATTTAATATATTTAATATATTTCATTCATTTAATCTAGGAACACCAGGCCTTTTAATCACATGTCATCTTAACGTATAGTCTCAAAATTAATCCATATAATATTTAAAAATAATTTAAGGGAAAATAAAATAAATTAAACGATCTCATATGTACTAGTTGAATATTTTAATTCCAATATATAAATTAATTTCTTTAAATTCTCATGCTTTAACTTTTTTTTTGATTTATCATCCCATGATAATGTTGTGTGAAATCAAGAATTGTGAAATTGTTATTGATATACTTGAAAAGATTTGATATTGTCGATGATGAGTTTATTATTTTAATGGAAATGTGTTGAGGTTGAAATGATGATTTTATTGAAATGTTTGGGTTGCGATGTAAGATACTTATGGTGGATAACTATTGATGGCCTTCTTAAGAGCATATATTCTCTATTTTTAGCATCTAATTTTTTGACTACTATCTTATTTTTTCTTATTTTCAACAATTTTTTCCAATATTTTTTGACCTAACTAAATATTTTATTTAAATATATATTTTATGATTATTCGTAAAATGGTTTTTTTATTCCAAAAACATATATATAGTTTATTCTCATTAGATACAAAATAACATTTTTTCTAAATTAATTGTGATGTCTAGAGGATTTTTACACATGATTATTGAAATCAAGATTCATTTGATGAAATACGTGTTGTTGATTATTGATATGCATTACTACTAGTGTAAATATTTTCCATTTCATAATGTGATTCTAAAAAAAACCCAAAATATGTTGAATGATGTGATTTGTGATATATGTGTTAACCTAGTTGATTGGTGTTGAAATATCTTGGATGTGACGAATTATATGACAAAGAAACTCATGTATCAATGTTGTAGTAATTCTTTAATGAAGTATTATATTTTAATCCTTTTTATTTTTTTGTGGAATTATCATTATAGATACCTTGGGTTATATGAGTCCCTTAACATTTAGTGGGGAATATTATAGATTGAGATATATTACTAATTGATTCTTGTACTCCTAAAAAAAATTCCAAAATGATTTCAGAAGCCTACATAAATTTAAATTTAAACTGTATGTGAGATGATTTATATGAATAAAAATGTATATTTTCACATACTTGAATAGTCAGTAGTATTTTTATTAATTTGATTTTTAATGAAATAAATGTGTGTATTGATTTTTTAAAATTTCCTTACTACTGAATAATAAAATAAACACCTTAATGATTTAAATGGGTTTCTATTTTTGAACATGAAAGGGGTTAAACCTAATTAAATAATATTTAAAGATGATTTTTATCTTAGAATTGTTATTAATATTTTGTTTTTATGTAATGTGATGTGTTGAAATATTTTTAATAAATTAATTTATACATACTTAGTTTTTATTGTTGTTAAATTTATATAATGAAATTATTAAAAAATAATGAATTTTAAAGAGTTCAAATAATATTTTCAAACAGGCCTTCATTTGATGTTTTGAATTTTCCACAATAAATAGTTCTATATTTAAGGGCTATCTCCCTTGAATTTAATAATTGGGATTAATTTTAATTCATAAGGGTTATAATTGTTTAAAAGATATCTAATATAAAGGTTGATATTTTACAAACTTCTTTCATTATCATATATTAGGTCTCACGCTTATCTGGTGGTGTTTTAAAAAATTATTTAATTTTGGGGAAAATATTTTTTTATGATTTCTTAAAAATAGTTTCAATAAATTATATTCTTACTATTAGAAATTATATTTTTTTCTTTGGAAAATTTAATTATTCATAAAATTTTATTCACCCATACGTGAGGCCCCCTTCTAGGGTAATGGTAATAATTCATATATCATGGTAAGAGGAAAATCTGTGAGTTGTGTAATGGTAGAAAACCGATTCCTTATATATATAAGGTAAATCAAGAAATATATTATGTTTCATAAATGTAAAATAAAGTATTATTTAACTACAGAATATTAAAGAATTTGAATTTTTCTCTCATGTCAAGGTAACTTTATTTTAAACTTATGTGTGGTCGTGGTTTCATCATCACATTAATGTAAATCAATGTACCCTTATATCAGTATCCCTTTTTATTTTTTGGTAAAAAAAATATAGTTACGTGAGACCCTTTAGATGGTATGTAAAGGTAACACATTGGTATCTTTAAATTATATCCACCTTAAGATTAAAGGTATTTTATTATGTGGAAAATTTACTATTTCATTTCTACTCCTCCCCTGCAATTCAATATCTAACAAAGTTTAAGTATTTTTTTATTCAAAAACATTTTTAATTGGTATCAAGAGTAATGGAATAAAAAAATATGAATTAAATATGTAAAAAATTCATGAAAAAAATATAAATATGAAAATTTATAGAACTTGTAACACATATAGAATAGAAATTTTGTTGTGTGTATCTATATAATTTTTTAACATGAATTCAGGATTCTTAATAGAAATTTTGGGATTATAATATTTTTTTATCATTCCCTAATCTATATTTCATTTTATTCAAGGGTATTAATTAATAAATTATAAAATATAATGACTATTTTAAATGGATTAGTGTGTTTTGGAATAAAAATTAATTCATGTATGTTGAATGATAAAAACAAATATTCAATAAATTTACTCTTCTAATTTATATGGATATAAGAGAGGTTTTTTGATTCTGAGGGTGACGAAAGGTGTTTTTGGAGACAAATGTTCAAGTATATTTTTAATATATTTTATTTTATTTTTATTATCCTTCATATTTGATCCTCTTTGCTGTACATCAAATGTTTCATTATAAAAGATGATGAATAAAGCATTCTTAGTATTTCCAAGAAGTTAAAACATTAACCTATATATGTTAAGGTTAGGTTAACATTGATTTCCATTGATCATATTATAACCATGTAACATAGTACAAGGATAAAAATATGTAGTGACGATTAACTAAAATGGTGCTTGTTGAAAAAATTCCCATATTATTAAGGTAGGGAAATTTAGCTTTTCAAAACATCTGGGATTTATATATACATGATTTACTAAGAATATATCAAATCATTATTATCACTTTTATGCATTGATTAACAATCTCTAGTACTCAATGACTTGAATTATCATCATTCACGTTTCTTGATATCCTATTTGAAATAAGATTAGAGAAACCTCCTTATTTAATCTTATCGAAGATCACCTCCTATTACCTAAATCCATATTTTTATAAAATTTTATAATTAATTGATAAACTACCTAGACCAAACCATAGAGGTTAAGGTAAGTTATAATACAATCCCATTAGGCCCCACATTTTTTAGTCTAAGGGATGGGTTACCATTTATTTATGAATTATTTTTCACGAAACATACAATTATCATAAGATGATGTTTGGTTTGGGGGAAGGGATCATTGATTACATTTCTCTATTTATTCCATTAATATTTAAATTGTGATTTTTTTTCAGAAAACTTTAATTGGATTCATGGAATGATTATTGGAATAACCTATTGTCATGATAATTTAAAAGTATTTATTTTAATTAACAGTTAGAAGTCAATATATTAATGGAATAGATATATTAAAAGAATAAAAGTGGAAGTGATGAATGATTGAATATATTTTATATTGATGACCATATTTAACATGTTCTACATAAATTACATGACAACATAAATGAATTTATAGATATATTGAATAATTATGTTGGGATGAGAATTATTATGGAATTGGAAATGGAAGGAAAATATGATTCAATGTGATGTTGTTATCCATTCATTATAAGATAATATATTTGTTTCAAAACAAGATTTATGGTGTCATTTTATGTTCACATGTTTCCTTGATCCTTTTATAAATTATGTTTGATGAGAGTAATTATGTCAAGATATTAATAAGATTCCATTTTATTAATATAGCTTTGTTTTTTCACCACTTTCTTATATTACGGTGAAATAAAAAACATAAATACAGAATACTGAATATAATTATGTGGAAATAAATTTAATGTATTTGGGAGTTCATAATGATAACAACATAGTTTTTATATTAATAATGGAATATAATATTTAAGAGATATATATAACGCAATTGTTTCAAGTATTGTTAAAATTCAAAAGTGTTACCAAAACAATATATGGTAATTATTATACTAGTATTAGTTTTTTTTCATTTATAAAGTATGTGGTTATGTAATAATTAAATCATCGATATGGTTGAAATGTATGGAATATTTTATGGGTATATATAGATAGTTTAATAACCTAGGATAAATAAATAATATTGAATATGAATAATAATTAGTTATTTAGATAAATAGGAGAAGTATGAAATTGAATAATCATTGGTAGGTAATATTTAGTTTTACCATTGTGAAATTCTAAAAATCAATTATTAAAGGATTAAATGGGAAATGGTTGTTTATAAAAGATAGGGGTAAAGGAACCTAGGTGTAGAGAATATTTGATCAGGGAATGATTGTGGTTGGTTTATTAGATGTAGTATTATTGGAAGCTCATGTTATGTGATGGAATGTTTTATTTTTTCCATTGTGATAGATATTTATTGAATATAAATATTGTACATTGATTTTTATAGTGTATTTCTTGTAGGAGTATTCATTATTTCTTATCTACATAATTTTATTTGTTCACTTTACATTAATTCTATGTGAGACTATTCATTTTTCCTCTTTCTTGATTTTGTTTCTTGTATTAATTAGGATATAATGGATCTTGGTTTTGTTGAGAATATATTTTCATATGTGGGATATAATATCTCTAGTACATGACATATTAATTTAAATATGGGCTGAAATGATTTAATGTTAACATTTACACATAACCTATGATTACAATAGATTAAGGACAATGTTACGAATTTGGATATAATGGATTAATGTTCAACATGATGTTATATATTATGAGGCTATATGGGATGAGTTGATGTGAAAATGTTACTGCATGGGATATTGGGATGTGATGATATGGTTACATGGGATCTAGAAATGAGATGATATGACTATAGGGGATGTATGGATGAGATAAAGTGACTACATGAGAAGCAGTGATGTAATGATGTGATTGTGTGGAATAAAAGGGTGTGATGATGTGGATTCATGGGATATTTGTATTTAATGATATAGTTTCATGAGGTGTATGAATATGATAATGTGGTTCCATAGGGTATTGGAACGTGATTATGGAAGGGTTAGTGTCGTTTGAGAGCTTGTATTTCTTTCTTGTCTAACTAATTTTACATATTTGATATTACATGGAACGATTATTAATTTCAAAATGTATATTATAGGATTCCTATTTTATTATAAGTTTCTAGAAAATTTGAACTTGTTTTCTTGCTCATGAGAAGTAATTATAACTATAGCTCATTCAGTTGCGATTGAAAAGCATGTGAGTCTTTCTTTCTTATCATATTTATCCATACCCATATATTAATTATATGTTTTCACACATGTATATTTTTTCATTATATTTCTTATGGATATATAATTTCTTAATAATAATATCATATAGATTAATCCCATGTTATCACCCCTACATAGTTTTTTATGTGTCTGTAGGATAGCTTTGGAGAGATTGGTGTTGTTTTTCAGGTAACATGGACGTAGTTAGTGGATATTTGAAAGATTAAATTTCATTCTTGTATGTAATTTTATATTTTTAACACATTAAATATAGTTAAATTGGATTGTGGAAGATAGCCTAATTTTTCTTGACAATCATTTTTTTTGGTTGGTGGTTTATTCTATTGTAATGGGAATTAACTGGTCAATACATCCCATTACAATGATGATTGACCTCACTGAAAGTTTCTAACTTAGGATTTATTGGCGGTGACCCTCAGGGGTCAATTTTATATCCTATATTGACTTATGAGGGGTTTTAAAAAATTAGTTCCATTAAAAAAATACAATCTATATTAGTCATTTGTATGGTCTTTACCTTGTAAAATAATTTTTATGTAATAACTGAAGAAGTAATGGTCATAACCTCTCAACCCACAAACATATTAATCCACTAGTAAATGAGTGAATTACATAACTTCTAACTTACATCAGAAAGCACAACCCCCTACTCTTATATCTTCATACTAATAGTTTCTTCTACAAAATTTCCCTTTATCTGAGAATGCACCACCTCAATACCAAACATATACTGATAATCTACCAAATTCCTTTATCATAGGCTCATTTTTTTGAAATAATATGAATTAAAATCTATTTATGTCCATATATATGATAAATACTTGAAAAAAGAGATTATGGTACTAACACTTTATCTCAAGGATGATAAGAGTTATCTCTAAGTCATAGGTGTAACAACCCGAGATTTTATAAGATATATTCATTTTAATTTCTTTCATATCTTTTGTTATATGCTACACCAAGATTATCTTGCGCTATACGCAACACCGTATTAACTTGCAGTATACACAACACTATTCTTGGATCGTGTTACACACAATTTCATGTTTGTTTGATAGTAGTTATTCTATGAAACATTGAGTATATATATATATATATTCAATGTATTTTGTTATATGAAACAACAAAGGAGTTGTGCACTACACGCAACCCTAACTTGTCTTGCATTACACACAATCGCGACCTTTCTCGATAGCGTGTGTTGTACGCAATACCAGGTTTTACAAAACAACGATTTATTATTTTAATATTATTATGAACTAGCCGTTATGAATAGTATTAAATAAAATTTTAATTTTATAACATTATTATTCATCTTACACATTTTATAGAACATGGTATAAGAACAAAATAAATTTTTTGGGTAAAATAAGTATTTTTCAAAAAATGCAGTTTTGCCGCCTTTTGAGGGCGCACCCACTTTAAATCTAGTTTTTGACATGTTTATAAGTTCAGTATTACAAAATAAAATTATTCTTTGGAATAAGGATATAAAATTTTACCTTGGATAAAAATTTCATGTTATTCTGATAACTTTCATATTTTAATGAATAGTAAAAACACGCTATATTTTAATTAAAAACAACTTTTTTCATCGTAATAATTTATATGGTTAAATTATAATATTTAATGGTCTTAAAGTATAAATAGAATATATTTTTACCATTTAATATAATGTATGTCATTAGCATTGATTTTACCTTGAATTTGTAGGTTAAATCAATTCAATCTTTTGTAATGTTTTAAACAAAAACCCGTTTTTTTTCGACAACGTGATTAATTTTAATTTAATTTCTGCAACTTCTGTGTATTGAATTTGTAAAAATGGCTTCCATATTTGTAATTAGTAAGTCCAAATTATATTAATAGACTAATTTTTATTTTTGGGCATTATGAATAGTAACTACGGTAAACTTTATTTACCACAGTTAAAGGTAAATCGGGTAATTAAGGGTAAATATAAGATTATAAAATTACCCTAACACCTACAAAAATCTTATTGGATGACTAAATGTCGACTCATATCACCTAAGGGTCAGATTAGAATCTTTTAATGGACTTTTGTCCGTGAAAATAACTTAATTATTATTAAAACCAATGAAAGTGACAACATGTCACCCTCTTAAATCTTATAAGTATATTAATTTTAATTTAGTGATAAAATTCATGAAACTTCAAACATGAATAGTCTCCAGAAATATAATTCAATTATCTACATCATATGAATTTATTTATAATTTTTAGGGATTAAATAATTATCATTAATTGTGACACAATAGTGATGTAGAAATTGTTTATCTAGTGAAAAATCAAGAATATAGTTTTTATTAAACTAATAGTGACCATAAAAGGCACAAAACCCTGACCAAAACTTATTGGTCATGTTAATTTAAAACATAATAATCCAATGGTTTAATAGTTTACCATTTGGAGCCTTATAAAAGAAATTATGACACTTATATTATTTTATTTTAAATGATGCCAAAGTTGTCACCTTCATAATTTAATAAATATAACAATTTAAATATTGTGATTTTAAGATGATAAATTCGAGTAAAAGTATTATTATGAAATATAATAGATTTATATTCATCACAGGAGTTTATTTTTAATTTTTATGCAAAAAATAAGTATATTAAATAATTATACAAAACTATTTTAGTAATTATTTTATTAAGAGATAAACCAATTAAATGGTTTTACAAATAACAAAATAAATATTATATGAACTATTTAATGTGATACACTAATTTTATAGATACATATGACCTTTTATGAATCTATTAAAGCTTTTATTTCAAAAATATATTCTGTATATAGTTTATTTAAATTAAAATAAATGAATAGTGTCAAAATTGACACTATTGTTATTTTATAAAAATAACATATTATAAAATTGTTTAAAAATCACAAAAATAATTAAAAAATATAGATTTAAATTTATATGGTCTAAAATGTTATAAAGTATCCAATTATGGAAAATTCACAACAAATAAGTAATTATTAGTTATAATTTAAAATTTAGAATATTATTACCACAAAGAAAATTAAATTGATTAAATAAGGATAAATCAAGTTGATAATGTTTAAAATAAATTCCTAACATGTATAATTTTTATTGGTTGATGATATTACAACCTTATCTCATATAATATTTGGATATGAGTCATTTTGGATGTTTTTAATTGGGGTTGGGATTTAATATTAACTAATATTTCTTATATTTCCAAAGGTGCCCCTCTCCTCCCTTATAAAAGGACACCTCCTCCCTCTCTTACTCACTCCAATTTGAGCATTTAATCTCGGCCAAACCCTGACCATTTTCCTTCTAAACTTCTCTAGAAACATCATAGAGGTCTTGGTATTCTTCAAAGACCAATTTTAGTACCCTAAGTGGAGGATTCAAAGAGGCGTGTCAAAGAAGAGGTAATATCCGTTACCGATTCTTTCAATTTTCTTTCTTCTTCAACTTATTCTTCTTTAGTTGTTTAGTTATGAATTAATAACATCAGTATAACTCATATACGAATATGTTATTATAAGTATGAAACAACCATATTTCACCATCTATCCATCCTACGGAAAATGAAATCACTGCGCGTGAGTACGTACGGAATACCGTCTCCACTTTCGTGGTGTAATCTATTTTCCACCACCACCTTACTTGGATGGGTATAATGGTGAAAGTAATGAATATATATGATTATTGTAAAGTGATATTGATTATGTAATATTATACATATACTTTAATACAATTCTACGATCATGGTAATGATACCATCGCTCGTGCGTACGTACGGAATACCGTCTCCACGACGCGATGATATTCACTCTCCATGATAACCATTCAAGAATGATTATAAAGTATATATAATAAGTAATCATGAAATATATGACATAATAATGATACTGTATTTATGTATATATATATGTATGTCATCTACTAAATTCCATTCAATTCAATAAGGAAACGAAAACAGCGTTCATGCGTACGTACGACCTACCATCTCCATGAATGGTGTATTTCTTTACATTTATTGATATATTATATATATGTATATTATGAATATATATTATATATAAATCATGTTTTACATTCTGTATGTAAGTAACCATGATCTAATTATTCATATGAATAATTACAAGTTAAAACACGAACGACAAATGAAACGATTTTACCCAAAACGCTAATTTAACATTAATCTACAAAAGAATGGGTAATATAAAGTCATAAGTGAACCATATATGATATCATAACAATGAATATGATTCTGTAATAATTCAATGAAATTATTTAAATCATTATATAGGAGGTTTAGATCCATACGAAACATATCAGACCTAAGGTAAGGGATAATTATTCCAATCTCATTCTTATCCGAGATTGTTTATTCGTAAGTATTTACTGGGGTTATGATTATTATCCATCTCCATATGTTCTCAAAATGTTTTCACAAAATATTTACTTTTCTTCCATGTATGTTTAAATTCATTTTTACCCTTTTCTACTTTTACCACATCGTATGGAAGGAATATTTCTTTTACGAGGTACTTTTTGACTTTTCTGGAAAAAGTACGAGAAGAATGTTTTTTTAACTTATACGGAATAAAAAGATTTTTATGGTATTATAATTAATTATTTTCATGAAGCTTCCTCCAAAATATTTCATGACTATTTTCAAAAAAAATCTCTTTCTTTTAAAATTGCATGACGTTTTTTGAAAAGAAATTGATTTTCAAGAAGAAAGGATATTTTCCTCAGGAATTCATTTCTAGTGTTTTATCAAAACCATTTTCCATCTAAGATGACATTATATCATATTTTTATGTTTCAAGTATAATGTCTCTATGATTTACATGGTTTCACTTTTCTTATAATGAAATGATATCCATTTGTTTTATATAGATTATGTTATGATGGGATGCTGTTTATGAGACCCATTTTATTCTTTGGGATATGATGAATGATTTATGTTTATGCTGTGGCACACGAAAGAATGATTTCATTATGAGATGGGTGGGACCTATATCTCCTTCCAATGCATTGGGTAAAGATTTATATCTCATGATATAGACATGGATGGAACGGTAAGTTAATCTGGTTCAGTATTACAGGACTGGAACGAGGAGTGAACTCGATTCAGAAAGGGACTTTGTCCACTAAGATGGTCTTGGCAGCAATGCCTTGGCTACTATGGAAATCATTACATGTGATTAATGTATGCCACAATTAAATGTTTTATTCCCATGCTATTTTATCATGGTTTATGTTCCATTATGATCTATGCCTTATGTACTTCCAGGTTTTATGTTGTTGCTCAAGATTTTGATGTTTAAACATTATGTTCATGTTTTTAAGTTCAAATGTATATGGTATGTTTTATTTTATCCATGATTACCCTTAATGAGCATTTGAGCTCACCCTTTTTATGTTTTATTTTCCCCCAGGATTAAAAGAAAGGTTTTAGGTAAGGAAACAAAAAGTGGAAGATCTTTATGGGAGATGTTGAAGATCTTTCACCACGATTAGAAGATTACGTTTCAAGTTTCCAAAGACACTAAACTATTATGGTCCTTGTGTGTCTGTTATTGTTATGTATTAAGTATTCTGAAAAAGTAATGTAATGTCCATGTACGTCAAGTTTCGGTTCTATACAGTTGGTATCAGAGGAAAGGTTTAGTTAACCTTTGGAAACTAGGATGCAAAAGCTTTAGTGAGATCTCTAGTGATATTTCTAAGGTATGTCTAGGGATGTCCCTAAGGTTAAGTGTACATATAGGTTATAGTCCTAGAATTGCACTAAAGATCTTAGAATTAAACCTAAGATGTTAGATATTGAAGGTACTCCCCCTTTATTATTTTGTTTTCCCATCATGAGTTTTGCCTCTCACACTATTCTTTTTGGGTTTTAGAAAATGGCTGGAAACAAGATGATTCATGATAATGGAGTATATGATGGACAATGGAATGATATTCTTCATGATAAACCAAATAAAATGGGATTTGGAAGTCCAAACATCATTATTATGCCGAATCAGAAATCTCATAATATGATTAATAAACTCAAATTTGGTAAGTTTCCTGACTCGACTAATAAGAGAAAGATGGAGTTTCATGATGATCATAAAGGAAAGAATGTTCAATTTCCCCTATGTAAATCATATGGGAACAGGCATCAAGGAGAATGTTTCAAAGGAACTGGAAGATGCTTTGGGTGTAGAAAAGAAGGACATAAAGATAGTAAGTGCAAAGGAAAAGGTTCAGTTAACACCATGGATGAGGATAATGGTATTTTTATGACATCAAAAATGGTTAAATGTTTTAAATGTGGAATGTACATGCATTATGCAAACCAATTCCCTAAGGGAAAGTCTCATAAAGAGAATCAGTATGGTTGTATGGGCAGTATTTATGTTGATGATGATGAAGAGACTACAAATGATATGTGAGATGAAAGAATTGTTGAAGCTCGGTAAATGGTTTAAGAAGGTAGTGGAATGATTACATGTTTATCAAGAGTAATGTTGTATAAGTAATCTCATGGTACTATGGAATAAAGATACATCCAAGGATTGTTACACTGTTGTCTTTCCTTAAGTTTTGAATGTGTATGATGAATGGTAACAGTAACCATGAAAGGTTATTCAGATATTTTTGGAAAGTGGATGATATGCGCATAATGATGAGATAAGAAGATAATGAGATGTTTGATTGTATTCATGAGCTCATGACTGATATAAGGACTAAGTGATATTATGGTTTGAGTATATATAATTTTTGGGATTTTGGTGTGAGTAAAGTGTTAAAATTTAACAACATTCATGTTTTCACTAAGGTTCAATGGGTATTCATTCTTCAAGAGAATAAATGATTATGTTATTCAAATGTTTGTAATTTGACCAACAAGACATATCTTATGATATATGGGGATCAACGATGGTATTAACGTGGTTGTTATATGAAATATCTAGTAATCGTTTTCACTATAATATGACAATGGACTGCAATATTATGGATAAGCATAAATATTGGAATGGATTATGTTGGACATATGTTAGTATTATTTAAGGATAGAACCTTTTTCGATATTATTGATGGGACGATATAGTAGTGTAGTTTTAGAAAAAGGAAAACCTGCAGGATGGGCGACAACCCATTGCATCGGACAAGGCTGTGGGAATCGAACCCACAACCAAAGTGCGACTGGCCTTTATCACCTACCACTGGCCTACAGGAAGTCCCTGTTTAGTAGAAACTAGTTTTATTATATTAAGCAGTATGATATATGAAGTACAAGTCCATTTTAGGAACCATATATGATTAATCTCACTATAGATGGACATATGTATTTTTGATAACTTTTATAACCTTTTTTAAGAGAGATGGAATGACCCATAATTCTATCACATGATCTGATAACACTTCACGAACGACAAATTCAACTTCATTTCTTTAAGAGATGAAGTGGAAATTGTTCAATTCACGAACAACAGTGAGAATGTAACAAAATCAAGTAAGTATTTCTTCTAATTCAAAATTTTCAAATTTAGGGAAATGATATTGAAAACCAAAAATTTTGTCCCAGTTCTCTTATATATGATGAATCAGATGGTACCTTATATCATCACAAATTTATGGCTTTGAGATTGTTGGCTTTTTCATAGCCATGCTCTCTACCACTCTCCATCAGAACTTGATGGTAAGATTTCTCCTTCATTTCCATATTTTCACCTATGATCTCTTATGTGGAAAACTAGTGATGAGTTAATTTGGGTAATCATTATATTTCATACTTTAGTTTTTAAAATTATGTTTTAGTATTCCTTTTTACGATGTGGGTTTCTATGAATAGTAAACGATTTATATCCATGACAAATTTCGAGGGCGAAATTCATTTTAAGGGGGGTAGAATGTAACAACCCGAGATTTTATAAGATATATTCATTTTAATTTCTTTCATATCTTTTGTTGTACGCTACACCAAGATTATCTTGCGCTATACGCAACACCGTATTAGCTTGCAGTATACACGACACTATTCTTGGATCGTGTTACACACAATTTCATGTTTGTTTGATAGTAGTTGTTCTACAAAACATTGAGTATATATATATATATATATTCAATGTATTTTGTTATACTCAACATAAAAGGAGTTGTGCACTACATGGAACCCTAACTTGGCTTTCATTACACGCAATTGCGACCTTTCTCGATAGCGTGTGTTGTACGCAATACCGGGTTTTACTAAACATCGATATATTATCTTAATATTATTATGAACTAGCCGTTATGAATAGTATTAACTAAAATTTTAATTTCATAACATTATTATTCATCTTATACATTTTCTATAACTAGGTATAAGAACAAAATAAATTTTTCGGGTAAAATAAGTATTTTTCAAAAAATGCAGTTTTTCCACCTTTTGATGGACCACCCACTTTAAATCTAGTTTTTGACATGTTTATAAGTTCAATTTTACAAAATAAAATTATTATTTGGAATAAGGATATAAAATTTTACCTTGGATAAAAATTTCATGTTATTCTGATAACTTTCATATTTTAATGAATTGTAAAAACACGCTATATTTTAATTAAAAACAACTTTTTTCATCGTAATAATTTATATGGTTAAATTATAATATTTAATGTTATTAATGTATAAATATAATATATTTTTAATATTTAATATAATTTATATCATTATCATTGATTTTACCTTGAATTCATAGGTGAAATCAATTCAATCTTTTGTAATGTTTTAAACAAAAACCCGTTTTCTTTCGACAACGAGATTAATTTTAATTTAATTTCTTCAACTTTTGTCTATTGAATTTGGAAAAATGGATTCCATATTTGGAATCAGTGGGTCCAAATTATATTAATAGACTACTTTTTATTTTTGGGCATTATGAATAGTAACTATGGTAAATTTTATTTACCATAGTTAAAGGTAAATCGGGTAATTAAGGGTAAATATAAGATTATAAAATTACCATAACACCTACCAAAATCTTATTGGATGACTAAAAGGCGACCCATATCACCTAAGGGTCGGATTAGAATCATTTAATAGACTTTTTTCCATCAAAATAACTTAATTATTATTAAAACCAAAGAAAGTGACAACATGTCACTCTTAAATCTTATAAGTATATTAATATTAATTCAGTGATAAAATTCATGAAACTTCGAAAATTAATAGTCTCCGGAAATCTAATGCAATTATCTACATCATATGAATTTATTTATAATTTTTAGGGATTAAATAATTATCATTAATTGTGACACAATAGTGATGCAGAAATTGTTTATCTAGTGAAAAATCAAGAATATAGTTTTAATTAAACTAATAGTGACCATAAAAGGCACAAAACCCTGACCAAAACTTATTTTTCATGTTACTTTAAACCATAATAATCCAATGGTATCATATTTGACCATTTAGATCCTTATAAAAGCGATTATGACACTTATATTATTTTATTTGAAATGATGCCAAAGTTGTCACCTTCATAATTTAATAAATATAACAATTTAAATATTGTGATTTTAAGATGATAAATTCAAGTAAAAGTATTATTCAGAAATCTAATAGATTTATATTAATAATAGGATTTTATTTTTAATTTTTATGAAACAAATAAGTATATTAAATAATTATACCAAACTGTTGTAGTAATTATTTAATTAAGAGATAAACCAAATAAATGGTTTTAAAAATAAAAAAATAAATATTATATGAACTATTTAATGTGCTCCACTAATTTTATAGATACATATGACCTTTTATGAATCTATTAAAGCTTTTATTTCAAACATATCTTCTGTATATATTTTATTTAAATTCAAATAGATGAATAGTGTCAAAATTGACACTATTGTTATTTTATAAAAATAACATATTATAAAATTGTTTAAAAATCACAAAAATATTTAAAAATTATATATTTAAATTTATATGGTCTAAAATGTTATAATGCATCCAATTATGGAAAAATAACAACAAATAATTAATTATTAGTTATAATTTAAAATTTAGAATGTTATTACGACAAATAAAATTAAATTGATTAAATAAGGATAAATCAAGTTGATAATGTTTAAAATAAATTCCTAACATGTATAATTTATATTGGTTGATGGGATTACAACCTTATCTCATCTAATATTTGGATATGAGTCATTTTTGAAGTTTGTAAGTGGGGTTGGGATTTAATATAAACTAATATTTCTTATATTTCCAAAGGTGCCCCTCTCCTCCCTTATAAAAGAGAACCTCCTCCCTCTCTTCCTCACACCAATTTGAGCCTTTAAGCTCGGCCAAACCCTGACCATTTCCCTTCTCAACTTTCCTAGAAACATCCTATAGATCCTGGTTTTCTTCAAAGACCAAGTTTAGTACCCTAAGAGGAGGATTAAAAGAGGCGTGTCAAAGAAGAGGTAATATCTGTTACCGATTCTTTCAATTTTCTTTCTTCTTCAACTTCTTCTTCTTTAGTTGTTTCATTATGAAGTAATAAAATCAGTATCACTCACATACTGATATGTTATTATAAGTATGAAACAACCATATTTCACCATCTATCTATTATACGGAAAACGAAATCAACGCGGGTGCGTACGTACAGAATACCGTCTCCACGCTGTGGTGTAATCTATTTTCCACCACCACCTTACTTGGATGGGTATAATGGTGAAAGTAATGAATATATATGATTATTGTAAAGTTATATTTATTCTGTAATATTATACATACACTTTAATACAATTCGATGATCATGGGAATGATACCATCGCTCGTGCGTACATACGGAATACCGTCTCCACGACGCGATGAGATTCACTCTCCATGATAACCATTCAAGAATGATTATAAAGTATATATAATAAGTAATAATGAAATATATGACATAATAATGCTACTGGATTTATGTATATATATATTTATGTCATCTACTTAATTCCATTCAATTCAATAAAGAAACGAAAACAGCGTTCATGCGTACGTACGACCTACCGTCTCCATGAACGGTGTATTTCTTTCCATTTATCGATCTATTATATATATGTATATTATGAATATATATTATATATAAATATTGTTTTACATTATGGATGTAAGTAACCATGATCTAAGTAATCATATGAATAATTACAAGTTAAAACACGAATGACAAATGGAACGATTTTACCCAAAATGCTACTTTAACATTAATTTACAAAAGAATGGGTAATATAAAGTCATAAGTGAACCATATATGATATCATAACAATAAATATGATTCTGTAATAATTCAATGACATTATTTAAATCATTATACAGGAGGCTTGGATCCATACAAAGCATATCATACGTAAGGTAAGGGATAATTATTCCAATCTCATTCTTATCTGAGATTGTTTATTCGTAAGTATTTACTGGGGTTATGATTATTATCCATCTCCATATGTTCTCAAAATGTTTTCATAAAATATTTACTTTTCTTCCATGTATGTTTAAAGTCATTTTTACCCTTTTCTACTTTTACCACATCGTATGGAAGGAATCTTTCTTTTATGAGGTACTTTTTGACTTTTCCGAAAAAAGTACGAGAAGAATGTTTTTTTAACTTATACGGAATGAAAGGATTTTTATGGTTTTATAATTACTTATTTTTATGAATCTTTCTCTAAAATATTTCATGACTATTTTAAAAAAAATATCTTTCTTTTAAAATTGCATTATTTTTTGTGAAAAGAAATTTATTTTCAAGAAGAAAGGATAATTTCCTCAAGAATTCATTTCTAGTGTTTTATCAAAAGCATTTTTCCATCTAAGATGAAATTATATCATATGTTTATGTTTCAAGTATAATGTATCTATGATTTACATGGTTTCACTTTTCTTATGATGAAATGATATCCATTTGTTTTATATGGATTATGTTATGATGGGATGAAGTTTATGAGACCCATTTTATTCTTTGTGTTATGATGAATGATTTATGTTTATGTTGTGGCACACGAAAGAATGATTTCATTATGAGATGGGTGGGACCTATATCTCCCTCCAATGTATTGGGTAAAGATTTATATCTCATGGGATAGACATGGCTGGAACGGTAAGTTAATCCGTTTCAGTATTACAGGACTGGAAAGAGGAGTGAACTCGATTCAAAAAGGGACTTTGTCCACTAAGATGGTCTTGGCAGCAATGCCTTGGCTACTATGAAAATAATTACATGTGCTTAATGGATTCCATAATTACATGTTTTATTCCCATGCTATTTTATCATGTTTTATGTTCCATTATGATCTATGCCTTATGTACTTCCAGGTTTTATGTCGTTGCTCAAGATTTTGATGTTTAATCATTATATTCATGTTTTTAAGTTCAAATGTATATGGTATGTTTTATTTTATCCATGCTTACCCTTACTGAGCATTTGAGATCACCGTTTTTATGATTTATTTTCCCCCAGGATCAAAAGAAAGGTTTTAGGTAAGGAAACAAAAAGTGGAAGATCTTTATGGGAGATGTTGAAGATCTTTTACCACGATTAGAAGATTTCGTTCCAAGTTTCCAAAGACACTAAAATATTACGGTCCTTATGTGTCTGTTTTTGTTATGTAGTAAGTATTCTGCAAAATTAATGCAATGTCCATGTACGTCAAGTTTCGGGTCTTTACAGTTGGTATCAGATGAAAGGTTTAGTTAACCTTTGGAAACTAGGATGCGAAATCTTTAGTGAGATCCCTAGAGATATTTCTAAGGTATGTCTAGGGATGTCCCTAAGGTTAAGTATACGTATAGGTTATTATTCTAGAATTGCTACAAAGATCTTAGAATTAAACCTAAGATGTTAGAGATTGAAGGTACTCCCCCTTTATTATGTTGTTTTCCCATCATGATTTTTTCCTCTCACACTATTCTTTTTGGGTTTTAGAAAATGGCTGGAAACAAGATGATTCACGATAATGGAGGATATGATCGACAATGGAATGATATTCTTCATGGTCAACCAAATAAAATGAGATTTGAAAGTCCAAACATCATTATTATGCCGGATCAGAATTCTCATAATATTATCAATAAACTCAAATTTGGTAAGTTTCCTGACTCAGCTAATAAGAGAAAGATGGAGTTTCATGATGATCATAAAGGAAAGAAAGTTTAATTTCCACTATGTAAATCATGTGGGAAGAGGAATCAAGGAGAATGTTTCAAAGGAACTGGAAGATGCTTTGGGTGTGGAAAAGAAGGACATAAAGCCAGTAAGTGCAAAGGAAAAGGTTCAGTTAACACCATGGATGAGGATAATGGAATTACTATGACATCAAAAATGGTTAAATGTTTTAAATGTGGAATGTACGGGCATTATGAAAATAAATTCCCTAAGGGAAAGTCTCATGAAGAGAATCAGTACGGTCGTATGGGTAATATTTATGTTGGTGATGATGAAGAGACTACAAATGATATGTGAGATGAAAGAATTGTTGAAGCTCGGTAAATGGTTTGAGAAGGTAGTGGAATGATTACATTTTTATCAAGGGTAATGTTGTATAAGTAATCTCATGGTACTATGGAATAAAGATACATCTAAGGATTGTTACACTGTTGTCTTTCCTTATGTTTTCAAAGTGTATGATGAATGGTACCGGTAACCATGAAAGGTTATTCAGATATTTTTGGAAAGTGGATGATATGCACATAATGATGGGATAAGAAGATAATGAGATGTTTGATTGTATTCATGAGATCAGGACTGATATAAGTACTAAGTGATATTATGGTTTGAGTATATATAATTTTTGGGATTTTGGTGTGACTAAAGTGTTAAAATTTAACAACATTCATGTTTTCACTAAGGTTCAATGGGTATTCATTCTTCAAGAGAATATATGATTAAGTTATTCACATGTTTGTAATTTGACCAACAAGACATATCTTATGATATATGGGGATCAATGATGGTATTAACATGCTTGTTAAATGAAATCTCTGGTAATAATTTTCACTATAATATGACAATAGACTGCAATATTATGGATAAGCATAAATATTGGAATGGATTATGTTGGACATAAGTTAGTATTATTTAAGGATATAACCTTTTTCGATATTATTGATGGGATGATATAGTAGTGTCGTTTTAGAAAAAGGAAAACCTGTGGGACAGGTGACAGCCCATCGCATCGGACAAGGCTGTGGGAATCGAACCCACAACTGAAGTGCGACTGGCCTTTATCGCCTACCATTGGCCTACAGGAAGTCCCTATTTAGTAGAAACTAGTTTTATTATATTAAGCAGTATGATATATGATGTATAAGTCCATTTTAGAAACCATATATGATTAATCTCACTATAGATGGACATATGTATTTTTGATAACTTTTATAACCTTTTCTTTAAGACAGATGGAATGACCCATCATTCTATCACATGATCTGATAACACTTCACGAATGAGAAATTCAATTTCATTTCTTTAAGAGATGAAGTGGAAATTGTTCAATTCAAGAACAACAGTGAGATTGTACCGAAATCAAGTAAGTATTTCTTCTAATTCAAAATTTTCAACTTTAGGGAAATGATATTGAAAACCAAAACTTTTGTCTTAGTTATCTTATATACGATGAATCAGATGGTACCTTATATCATCACAAATTTATGGCTTTGAGATTGTTGGCTTTTTCATAGCCATGTTCTCTACCACTCTCCATCAGAACTTGATGGTTAGATTTCTCCTCCATATCCGTATTTTCACCTATGATCTCCTATGTGGAAAACTAGTGATGAGTTAATTTGGGTAATCGTTACATTTTATACTTTAGTTTTTAAAATTAAGTTTTAGTATTCCTTTTTACGATGTGGGTTTCTATGAATAGTAAATGATTTATATCCCCGAAAAATTTCGAGGGAGAAATTCATTTTAAGGGGGGTAGAATATAACAACTCAAGATTTTATAAGATATATTTGTTTTAATTTCTTTTATATCTTCTATTGTATGCTACACTAATATTATCTTGCGCTATACGCAACACCGTATTAGCTTGCAGTATACGCAACACTATTCTTGGATCGTGTTACACAAAATTTCATGTTTGTTTGATAGTAGTTATTCTATGAAACATTGAGTATATATATATATATATATATATTCAATGTAATTTGTTATACGCAACAACAAAGGAGTCGTGCACTACACGCAACCCTAACTTGGCTTACATTACATGCAATCATGACCTTTCTCGATAGCTTGTGTTGTACGCAATACCGGGTTTTACTAAACAATGATATATTATTTTAATATTATTATGAACTAGCCGTTATGAATATTATTAACTAAATTTTTAATTTTATAACATTATTATTCATCTTACACATTTTCTAGAACATGGTATAAGAACAAAATAAATATTTTCGGGTAAAATAAGTATTTTAAAAAAAATGAAGTTTTGCCGCCTTTTGATGGCGCACCCACTTTAATTCTAGTTTTTGACATGTTTATAAGTTAAATTTTACAAAATAAAATTATTCTTTGGAATAAGGATATAAAATTTTACCTTGGATAAAAATTTCATGTTATTCTGATAACTTTCATATTTTAATGAATAGTAAAAACACGCTATATTTTAATTAAAAATAACTTTTTTCATCGTAATAATTTATATGGTTAAATTATAATATTTAATGTTCTTAAAGTATAAATAGAATAAATTTTTACCATTTAATATAATGTATGTCATTAGAATTGATTTTACCTTGAATTCGTAGGTTAAATCAATTCAATCTTTTGTAATGTTTTAAACAAAAACCCGTTTTCTTTCGACAACGGGGTTTAATTTTAATTTAATAGCTGCAAATTCTGTGTATTGAATTTGGAAAAATGGATTCCATATTTGGAATCAGTGGGTCCAAATTATATTAATAGACTACTTTTTATTTTTGGGAATTATGAATAGTAACTACGGTAAATTTTATTTACCATAGTTAAAGGTAAATCTGGTAATTAAGGATAAATATAAGATTATAAAATTACCCTAACACGTTCCAAAATCTTATTTTATGACTAAAAGTAGACCCATATCACATAAGGGTTGGATTAGAATCATTTAATGGACTTTTTTCCATGAAAATAACTTAATTATTATTAAAACCAAAGAAAGTGACAACATGTCACTCTCTTAAATCTTATAAGTATATTAATTTTAATTTAGTGATAGAATTCATGAAACTTAAAAAATTAATAGTATCCAGAAAGATAATGAAAGTATCTACATAATATGAATTTATTTATAATTTTTAGGGATTAAATAATTATCATTAATTGTGACCCAATAGTGATGCAGAAATTGTTTATCTAGTGAAAAATCAAGAATATAGTTTTTATTAAACTAATAGTGACCATAAAAGGCACAAAACCCTGACCAAATTTTATTTGTCATGTTAATTGAGACCATAATCATCCAAGGGTAGAATATTTGACCATTTGGAGCCTTATAAAAGTGATTATGACACTTATATAATTTTATTTTAAATGATGCCAAAGTTTTCACATTCATAATTTAATAAATATAACAAGTTAACTATTGTGATTTTAAGATGATAAATTCGAGTAAAAGTATTATTATGAAAGATAATAGATTTATATTCATCAGAGGAGTTTATTTTTAATTTTTATTTAACATATAAGTATATTAAATAATTATACAAAACTGTTGTAGTAATTATTTTATTAAGAGATAAACCAAATAAATGGTTTTAAAAATAACAAAATAAATATTATATGAACTATTTAATGTGCTACACTAATTTTATAGATACATATGACCTTTAATGAATCTATTAAAACTTTTATTTCAAACATATATTCTGTATATATTTTATTTAAATTCAAATAATTGAATAGTGTTGAAATTGACACTATTGTTATTTTATAAAAATAACATATTATAAAATTGTTTAAAAATCACAAAAATATTTAAAAATTATAGATTTAAATTTATATGGTCTAACATGTTATATAGTATCCAATTATGGAATATTCACAAAAAATATGTAATTATTAGTTATAATTTAAAATTTAGAATGTTATTACCACAAATAAAATTAAATTGATTAAATAAGGATAAATCAAGTTGATAATGTTTAAAATAAATTCCTAACAGGTATAATTTTTATTTTTTTGATGAGATTAAAACCCTATCTCATTTAATATTTGGATATGTGTCATTTTGGATGTTTTTAAGTGGGGTTGGGATTTAATATAAACTAATATTTCTTATATTTCCAAAGGTTCCCCTCTCCTTCCTTATAAAGGGGTACCTCCTCCCTCTCTTACTCACACCAATTTGAGCCTTTAAGCTCGGCCAAAACCTGCCCATTTCCATTATCAACTTCTCTAGAAACATCCTAGAGGTCCTGGTTTTCTTCAAAGACCAATTGTAGTACTCTAAGAGGAGGATTCAAAGAAGCGTGTCAAAGAAGAGGTAATATCCGTTACCGATTCTTTTAAATTTCTTTCTTCTTCAACTTATTATTCTTTAGTTTTTTCATTATGAAGTAATAACATAAGTATCACTCATATACTGATAAGTTATTATAAGTATGAAACAACCATATTTCACAATCTATCCATCCTACGGAAAATGAAATCACCGCGCGTGCGTACGTACGGAATACCGTCTCCACGCTGTGGTGTAATCTATTTTCCACCACCACCTTACTTGGATGGGTATAATGGTGAAAATAATAAATATATATGATTATTGTAAAGTTATATTGATTCTGTAATATTATACATACACTTTAATACAATTATACAATCATGGGAATGATATCATCGCTCGTGCGTACGTACGGAATACCGTCTCCACGACACGATGAGATTCACTCTCCATGATAACCATTCAAGAATGATTATAAAGTATATATAATAAGTAATCATGAAATATATGACATAATAATGAAACTGGATTTATGTATATACATATTTATGTCATCTACTTAATTCCATTCAATTCAATAAGGAAACGAAAACAGCGTTCATGCGTACGTACGGCCTACCGTCTCCATGAACGGTGTATTTCTTTCCATTTATCGATATATTATATATATGTATATTATGAATATATATTATATATAAATCATGTTTTACATTCTGGATGTAAGTAAACATGATCTAACTAATCATATTAATAATTACAAGTTAAAACACGAACAACAAATGAAACGATTTTACCCAAAATGCTACTTTAACATTAATTTACAAAAGAATGGGTAATATAAAGTAATAAGTGAACCATATATGATATCATAACAATGAATATGATTTTGTAATAAGTCAATGACATTATTTAAATCATTATACAGGAGGTTTGGATCCATACGAAGCATATCAGACCTAAGGTAAGGGATAATTTTTCCAATCTCATTCTTATCCGAGATTGTTTATTCATAAGTATTTACTGGGGTTATGATTATTATCCATCTCCAGATGTTCTCAAAATGTTTTCATAAAATGTTTACTTTTCTTCCATGTATGTTTAAAGTCATTTTTACCCTTTTCTAATTTTACCACATCGTATGGAAGGAATCTTTCTTTTACGAGGTAATTTTTGACTTTTCCAGAAAAAGTACGAGAAGAAGGTTTTTTTAACTTATTCAGAATGAAAGGATTTTTATGGTTTTATAATGACTTATTTTCATGAAGCTTCCTCCAAAATATTTCATGAATATTTTAAAAAAAATCTCTTTCTTTTAAAATTGCATGACATTTTGTGAAAAGAAATTGATTTTCAAGAAGAAAGGATATTTTCCTCAAGAATTCATTTCTAGTGTTTTATCAAAACCATTTTTCCATCTAAGATGAAATTATATCATATGTTTATGTTTAAATTATAATTTATCTATGATTTACATGGTTTCACTTTTCTTATGATGAAATGATATCTATTTGTTTTATACGGATTATGTTATAATGGGATGATGTTTATGAGACCCATTTTATTCTTTGGGTTATGATTAATGATTTATGTTTATGTTGTGGCACACGAAAGAATGATTTCATTATGAGATGGGTGGGACCTATATCTCCCTCCAATTCATTGGGTAAAGATTTAAATCTCATGAGATAGACATGGCTGGAACGGTAAGTTAATCCGGTTCAGTATTACAGGACTGGAACGAGGAGTGAACTCGATTCAGAAAGGGACTTTGTCCACTAAGATGGTCTTGGCAGCAATTCCTTGGATACTATGGAAATCATTACATGTGTTTAATGGATTCTACAATTACATGTTTTATTCCCATGCTATTTTATCATGGTTTATGTTCCATTATGATCTATGCCTTATGTACTTCCAGGTTTTATGTCGTTGCTCAAGATTTTGTTGTTTAAATATTATGTTCATGTTTTTAAGTTCAAATGTATATGGTATGTTTTATTTTATCCATGCTTACCCTTACAGAGCATTTGAGCTCACCCTTTTTATGTTTTATTTTCCCCCAGGATCAAAAGAAAGGTTTTAGGTAAGGAAACAAAAAGTGGAAGATCTTTATGGGAGATGTTGAAGATCTTTCACCACGATTAGAAGATTACGTTCCAAGTTTCCAAAGACACTAAACTATTACTGTCCTTGTGTGTCTATTTTTTTTATGTATTAAGTATTCCGCAAAAGTAATGTAATGTCCATGTACGTCAAGTTTCGGGTCTCTACAATAGGTAATGTAGTTTCAGTTGTTGGGTCATAACTACATATACACATAAGTTACCACCACATATCCTAGGGTTAAAAAGTGCTACCAGAACAACCATATTGTAATTGTAGTACATTTTTTAACCCTTCATTATGTATATTAGAATCAAAATCTATGAAAATACTTACATTACATTCAACTATTTAAAAGGCTGTTTCACAGTTTTTTGTCAAGTCAATCTTCTCCTCTTATTATTTTTTTACTTTTTTCAATGATTTACTGAGATTAAAATTCTAAATAAATTTCCTATAATACCCTACCACTACAAGAAAACTCATGATCTAAAACACATTACCAGTTCACACAATTACATCACATTCTCTACATTATATAGACTAACCAGGATTTCCACGACTGATTTCATATTCTAGATTTTTTGAAAATCCAAAACATAGAAGTGAAACTTTTATAGCTTAGAATAAAGTAGATGTTATTAAATATTACATAATACAATCTATAATTTATTATCATCCAAATCTCATGCCTATGAGTATACCAAAAGTCCAACCGTAAATGTCTTATTTAAGGATTCAAGATAGAGTTCAATAATATAGTTCTAAAGATCAATGAAAATAGTTGATACATTCCATATACTAGATGTTAAAACAAGTAACACATATATATTTTTCCACAACATAAATTATATTTTTGTTATATCCTTTTCCCTAACCAATAACGGATGGCAACACAAATGTTATTCAATCATAGAGAACCATCGAGAACTACTAAATTGATCAAAAAGATTATCTATTTAAGAAAAATGATAATTGTTATTTTCCATAACTTTGATAAAAATTAAATAGTAAATTCACAAAAATTTGAAAACATTAATATTTATATAAAAATATACTCAAATTAAAAGTACTCATTAAAATAAAACATTTCACCTCTAAATCCTCAAGAAACATCTTCAGATCCCTCAAACCAATTAGTTTTATACATTTAGAAGTTATTAATATGATCTTCACACCCTAAAGTTGGATGATAATGAATATGATATCCATCATAGGATAAAACCATTATAAAGCATCTATAAACACATCCTAAAAATGGTCTATTTTTAGGGAAAACATGTCTATAACTATCACTAAATATATTATAAGGAAAACTCCCGTATCATGTGTTTTAATATATCCTAAAAATAGAGGTTACGCATCACCCAAAATGCCGCCAAATCCCATCCACCTTTGATGAAATACACTTTCCCCATGAGTAAATTGAAAGATATATTGATAATATTTATGTTAATGTGATACTATAAGATTGGAAAACTGCTTATATAGAAACTATATTTGAATATCACCGCATAAAAAATTAATAAATCCCAAAAACATTTATACCCCCAAACCACTATAGAATACTCTAGGCATCTTATATTATAGTTAGATATCTTTTTTATAGGTTTATAAATATCCAAAATTATGAGTGATAACTCTATCACCAACCCCAAGATAGAAACCTCCAGATTTTATATAGGGGAATGAGATACATATGCATCAAAAAGGTAATAGAAAGTGTGAATGCATCTAAAACCATAACTCTAATGGTATAAGGACCGTATACTCCTCAAATTAACCTTAGTCTAAATCACATCCCCCGACCACCTTATAACCCTTTCCCAAACCCTGTAATCCTTGATTATCTTAAGAAAATAACACCTAATTCATATGTAGTTATTTCTATACCTATGAACCTAGATGACCCAAAAAAACCTAAAATCCCATATAAATCCATATTTTACATATAATGAGGTCCCCCTGGCCAAATTTGAGGAACTTGTGTCAAAACATAAACCATACCTAATCCATGTTGAGACATACTCTAAAAAAATACTACTGTTGACTCATCCTTAAACAAACATTGTACTCCCTCAGTGGACTCATACATAGACTATGAAAATGAAATATTTTCCCACAACAATAGCATAACAGGAGAAACCCTCATATGGGTGGAATTGATACACCTATAACCTACCCTAGATATATGTATCCACTATATATTAGTTTGTTATCCATACTCTTCCTTCCATTAGAAGAGGCACCATCCAAGATAGAAAGATAGCCTGCTAAAATATCTAATAAGAGACCCTTATCAACAATATGTGTATTGGTGAACAATCAGAATTTGATATAAAATTGAAAACTATCAACCAGTTATTTATATCTAGTAAAAGAAAAATTTAAAATTTTTATCCCTTTTGGTAATTATTTCCTTCTAACAATGGAGAAAATTACAGAATCTCAATAAAATAGGTAACCTAAATCATTATGGATATCATCCCCAATTGTAGCACTATAATCCGCTAGACCAAATCTATCTTCAGTGACTTGGTGAAAAAATCTTCAATTAAAGGGTACTTTAAAGACCTTCCATGATAGTATATCATGGATAATGTACTAAATAATAACTTTCCACAGCATATTAGAGGTTCCTTGAATCATGTATATAACGAGCTACACCCACTAGTCATCAGGTGCCTCTACTAGCTTAGAGACACCATATATCAAATTGATCTATTCCTTGTAATCCTAAGACCCAAACGTTCATTGAAATATAGATCTTATTACTAATTGAATACTTTAGAAAATCCTATCATGGTTGGTCCACCCAAATACACATCTTCACCTCTCACCATCACCATGAGAACCAATATTTCTTATAAAGGCTTAACCACCAAAATAATTGCATCTACCTGAGTGGAATGCTCATGTTTTCTATCCCAAACATGTTAAGGTGTGATATAACCATTTTGATCAATGGGTATATCTTTATTTTCTCTTTTAATAAATGCATGTGGCATCATCTGTGTGGTATTTTTAAAAATTAGAAAAAACATTAACTCATATTCACCATTAAAATATTAAATACTAAATTTTGTGTGTGTTAATAGTTACACATGAATGTAAAATCAATATTAGACATTTTATATGGTTTTACCAAAACAAAAAAATCCATCCCAACCGTCCATTCACCCAAGGCCTATGTTTACAACACTGGTACATACACATTAGTCAACATAAGGTATAAAAATGTCATATAAAATATTTGTTTAAATTAGTTAGATTAAATTAATTATATATTAATTGAAAAAATATATTATCATAGGTATTACCACAATTTAATCTTTTAAGAATCATACATATTAGGTTCATCACATACACACCTATAGACTGAATCATGATTTATGATGTCACATGATCCTGCCAACCCTAGAAAGATGAAAACCGCTTAAAGAAGAAATGAAAAATGATACTTGTAGATATACATAAAATTGAAAGTCTTTAATAAATAAATTAAATATAAATATCCTAGAAAATTGAAATTCTACTATATAGGTGGTGTCTAAGCACAACATAGCTTCACACTAGAGTTTTGACCAACCTATCTTTAATCAGTGATACCTCAAACAATAAATAAAATGACTGAGGATTTGATAATTTTTTGAACACCTAGCCCCATTTCATAGAGACTAATATGGTATTCCATATGTCTTCATTCATTCCTCCCAAAACATAAGACTCAACCGACTATTTTTGAGGGAACATACCACCTATTTGAGAGACTGTACTCTCCCTATTAGATATTCATCAACAAATCATTGAAATTAGAATTAATGAATAAAAAAATATTTATCCATAGAGGGAATCCATCCATATCATAATCATGAACATATTTTATTAAATATAACTTTACATTAATACATTTAATTAAAATAGTTCCTCGTAGGTGACAGATCAATATATGAAATATACAAAAAACATAAAAGATAATATATGCACATCTATACAATATATTTATAAATTTCATTACATATTATTTTTCAATACTTTTTTCCACTTACTCAGGTTCCCGACATAGTTCCCTTACCCTTTTCTATGTCTCCAACAGTAAAATATACACAAAAACCTCAGTTCCCATAAAAATTGTGAGTAAGAAACCTAGTAGGGAACCACTAAGGTGTCCTTCGAATAAGTTTCATAAATATATAATAGTTTGTTCACTGATGAAAAATATATATAATGATGCCTAAATATATATAGAGCCATTTATATCTATCATGGATTCTATGAAACATGAACATACATAATTAGTCTCCATGATAAAGGAATTATCATCTAATTACATAGGTATATATGAAAACATGACATATATCTTCTCACTTAAGGAACTATCCTATAGTGATTCCCAAAATAACGCCCTCTCTATCAAAGGAGGTCATACATTATTATCTAGGTTATAACACCCTATCACTAATATCACTTCATACTTTTGATATATTTCTTAAACACTCTATCATGGGGTGTGTTTAGATCATCACATCACAAGACACCTTGCCCTCAATTGATATTTGGTCACAAAACCTTATCATGACCAACTATTCTCTCACCTTAGATGTGATCACATACTCTTAATGAAACATGATCTTTTAACATATGGTGTGTTCACAAAATCATATATTCTACACAATATATAATAGGTATTATAGTTACCAAAAACATCGAATAATCCCTTATGTTCAACCAATATCCCAAACATATCACCATATACACAAGGGATCCACAGGTATATCCTATTTCATATTATAATGACCAAAAATAAAATTACATTTTGATTGATTATATGCCTTGAAGTTTTTAAAAACAAAATCCCTACTTTAGTTCTTTTAGAGCAATATAATCTGCTAAATTTAAAATACCATTAATCATATTAACGAATCATCATATATATATATATTCTAGAATGACTATTAATATTAGTATTTAATGAGATTTATGATGGACTCTAATTGATATATATGAAATATGTAAGTGCATTAAATAGTATAATTTTACCCTATGAGGCCCATTTATCTGAGATTCAAAAAGTTATGGAATCATTGGGATTTTCTCTTCACCAATCCTAGGTTGACGTTGAATAACTGAATCTTGAGAAAGATAAATTTTGTTCTAAGTTATATATTATCAAGATCCCACCACAAACTATGTTTTTAAAACAACCCCATGAATGATTCACAACCACATACCTTACCTTAAGAGCGTACACTGGTGTAATAATGTGTTATGTATCTAGACACTTGTAATAAGAATTTTAAAATTTTATTTTTTTACAAATAATGATAATAATTATCCTTTTTTATTATTTCATTATCTATGATTATATAATGAGTTTTTTGATAATCATATTTTAACAATAATAAATCAAAATTATATTTTTAGGAAAATATAGTTTCAATTAAGACACTATTTTATGAAATTCCTGGACTTATGAAATAAATTATTTTTTAATAAAATAGTATTATAAGATAATAATTATTTAGTTGTAAATTATAATATAATTTTATTATGTATAATGTAATATTTATAAGGGTTAGAAATTGGTAAATATCATAAAAACAACTATTTTATATTAAATGGGGATTTTTATTTAAATCTGAAAATTAAAATATCATAGAATTTTTTATAAAATATATATTATTTTTGAAATTATTATATGAAAATTATAAAATTCTTATTTTTTTATAGTTTTATGAGATAGTAATTTTTTTTGTAAAAATTAAATAGAATATAAATACATAGTATTAATTGTGAAATCATAATAGTCCAAAATTTATTTCAACAATACTATAAATGGAATCCATGACAAAAATATTATTACCAATTTAAAATAATGTAATTTTTAATTGAATTTATTTATTTTATAAACCATTAATGAATCCTCTAAAACCTATAAAATATTTTAAGATTTAAAAATAAATTCTTTATGAACATGACTAACTTCAACATCACCAATGGTATTATTTTAAGTAGTTTAGTTATTCAACTTATAAAATATTTAAAATTAATCCTCTTTGAAGAAGCCTTGGTTAAATATCCTATGAAGGTTTGTGACTTTCATTATTTTATCATATAAAGTCCAAAACCAAAGTTTGTAAATTAAATAAGAAATCCTCTCTCTCTTGATATTAATATCCATCCAACCTACCACTCTGATTCACTCCTAACCCATTAATTATGATGTTACTATTCATCTCCCTCTCTAAATATTACTCTAGGTGTTTCTATTCTCTTAAAAATATCAAACTAACATTTTAGAAGAGCCTTAATAAGGTAAGGGATTATATTATTTTATTCTTTATTCAAAAATATTCATTGAGTTATTAATTTTAATTTCTAGTTTTTCATATTGAAATATGATTTTTTACATTATTTTTTTCAGTCATTTTAATTTTAAATTAAATATAGAAAACCTTTAATTATCATTAAAACCTTTTGTGGAAAATTATAAACACTTATTATATTGCCAAAATTATGATGTGGCTTTTCCATGACAAATATTTTTTTAGTGAATACACATAACCACTTATAATCAAGGGTACTCCCCTAGAAAAGAGTATCTTTAATTTATTGGGATCCTCCGTATATTTTTTCCACATTACTTAATCATGGTTTTAAAAATAATGAATGGTGTTCTAATATTGTATGATATTTGTAGAATAATAACACATGTACATGTTATGAATGTGATGGGTGGACTTTAAATTTTTTATCCCTCTAATGAAATAGGTAACAATTTAATAAAATGAGATAAAATTTATGGTGAATGATAGGTTACCCTAAGAATTTTATGTTAGGATGTTTCATGGGTTATACTTGGATTATTCTTATAATTTCATATTTTATTTTGTATTCACATTCATATATTTCCTTAATGTTATAATATTATATCATGATTCAATGTTATTTTTCATGATTCACATCCAATTTAAGTAACCTTAATATAATTCATAACTAACATGTATTACATTAATCGTTTTAGTCTTTGATTAATCCCTTATTGGGATTTATAGCTCTCCCCTTTATTAGGTATGTCCCTAGGTTATCTCTTATAGCATTAAAAGAATGATGAAATTTTAAGAGTGTGTTAAGGAGTTTTAAAAATAGTTGTTTTACGCTTTCTTCATTTTATTCTGTTATCTATTTAATAACACAAATACAATAGGACTTTCAACCTTTTTCTATTTTATTATGTGTGTATTTATGTAACAAATCCTGAATTATGGTGTATTAAAGATATGGTTTTTCATAGATACTCCCAAATAACCCCTAAATATCACCCACACTATCCATGATTTCTTACCAAAAACCTTAACATTCTGATGGATCCATCACTACTTCCCAAACACCATGACACAATATCACCAAAACATCCACTAATCCTAGATAGATCATAGTAGGCCAAACTAACCCAATAAGACATCCTTACCTTCATCCATGATATATGACTTGATTTAATTATCCCTAATTAATTTCAAGGAAACCTACCACCACATGATATCAGTTACATTATTGCTTACTCACTCGACCACATTGATACTAATGGAAGAAAAAAATCAAGAAAATATATGAACCACCAAATCATTGAAATCATAAATAGAACATTACGATAAGGTAATTGAATTGGGGAAAGAGTAAAATTGATAAAAAAAAACATCTAAGACATAATATGTGTAAGACATGAAAAATTCGATTCAACACATAATAAACACTAAAAAGTGAGAAGAAATTTTCTTGGATGTGCTTGCAGAGTCATGAAGGGAGCCAAAAGGGGATTAAGATCAAGTCGGGGATGAATTAGGAATAGGGTGGGAGTTTAAGTGGGTAAAGAGGGTAATTAAAAAACATCCTTAAAACCCATTATTTCACTTGGTTCCTAGTAAAACTATACCAAGTAACCCTCACTGGACACCTTGTGGTGCTCCAACCATGACATTGTTACTATCCAGCTCACCAAATACCAAGTGGGACTTTATTAGGTAGCCAATTTACACATTCTATATATTAAAATAATTATTTACCCTATAATATATGTAAAAATAATTATCCCCACAACCACCCCATAAATTCACAAATTATAAAAAATTAAACATATAAAACCAAAAAAAAGACTCAAATTCATCACTAAAATTTGAGGACTTTTAAATCTAGTTACAAATTAAATTTCTTATTTGTTTCAATATGGTTATTAATTTTTTCCTATATCTATAACATATCCCTTTAACATATTAAACTTTGATAATACCTCAACATAATATTCAATTTAAAACTATATTTTTTTCATTCTTTTTCTTTTCCTAAATAAATTTCTTCTCTTCTCTATCGTTTAATTGTGATATTTTGTCGCTATACTCTGAGAAGGTGGAATTAAAATTTCCAATTTCCTTAATGAATTAACTTGATAATTTATATTATATACCTTGAAAATAATATCTATAATTAAATTATTTCTTCATATATGAAAAATAATTATATAAAATATTTAAAAATATGCTTTTCAAAAACAAGAACAAATATCATTTTTTGGTGACCGTAAAAATAGAAAAATTTCACATAACAATGAGAATGATATTTTAATTTAAAATCACTAGAAACATAAAAAGGATTCATAATAATAAATAATGAATATAATGAAGTTAAAATTTAATCTTGTGTTAAAAATTTAAACAACATTCTTTTCACACCTTCATAAAGAATGTAAAAACAACACATGTAGAAAATGGTAGAAATATATCTTTTTAAACTATTGTAAAAAGTTAAAAATAGTTTAAATGTGTTTAAGCCATAATTTTAACAAAAAGAGGAACATTTTTTAAATAATATATATAATATTTACTTGATATAAAAGTATTAGGGAAAAATAATTCAAAACACTTTAAGGTAATGATTTAACATAAAACCCCTTAAATCTTTTTAAATCAAAAACCACTTGAAAGAAAGAACATTAAATGGAACATTAAATAATATGAATATAATGTGATTAATGATTTAATATGTTAAAGAGGTAGTATATATAAAATAAAAACAAAAATATGTTCTTAGTATGAAATATATTTCAATATTGGGAAATTGAGATAAAAAACACTTACGATGAACTTCATCAAAGTTAAATGCACTCTAAATTCATTGTATAATTAATTAAGGTTTATAATTCATGTTAATAAAAACCTTTTCATTGTAATTTTATTTCATATTATCTATTTTTTATTTATTATTACTTATATATTACTACTTCACCAACCATCTTAATTTGTTCCTCGGTCAGAAACCCGAGGTAGCCCATAATATACCCAAGGGATGACTTTACACCACTTGGATAATAATATGTGTCACAATTTCATAAAATGAAATAAATTTTGTTTTATTTTCCCATAAAATCAATAAAATTGGTAACATAAAATTGTATATGACTGCCCTATATATTGAATTTTCATACACCAGTAGAAAAGAAACAATATTTATACACAATTTAATCAAAACAAGGAAAAGAAATTCCATCATCTCACTTCTAACTCTAACCATTGAAAAAAACCCAAATATCCATTGATCAGTCTCCACATATATAATACACCATAAATTCAAGGAATGTAATGTGGGAAATTTTTGAATTAGTTAATGTGATAAAGGAAACTAAAATTTAACTATATTACTTGATCATATTAACCTCCAGGACCTAAGGTGACTCCCTAAACGTAAAACCAACCCACTCTATAAATGTCCAAGAATTGAACCTAATCTTACAAAATCCACACTGTTCACATACATCGAGTGGTATGAGTGAGGTGTGAGAAAAATGTCTTGGTAGGGTATCATCGATGATTCCATGTATTCTCTTATAATAAACATCCAGAAAATGACAGTTTGAAATAAAGTAAATAAAAATATGGTTTTTACTAGTTATTAAAGTAATTAAATAATCCATTAACTACAATTAGTTTCTAAAAAGTTGATAATTTAATTAAAACACCATATGAGTGAGAAATTATTGTCAACAGTATAATGTAAAAGATATTATATTAAACCTATAAAAAGAAAAATATAAATTAAAAAACCTAAAAGAAACAATATTATGAATGGTCCTGAAAGTGGAGACTATATAAAAATAAATCCTTATAAAAGAAGATCATAATAAATCACCATCAGGAGACCTTAAGGTAATAGAGATCAAGGGAATCCTCTGATCCCCAAAATCCTGGTAATCAAACCGTATATAATGTTTTTCATGCATAAGAAACTATGGAAGACAAATAAAATGTACCAGCAATAACTAAAACATAGAATAATATATTTTAGTTAATTTTGTTTCATAGACTAAAGTCTATGGAGGGTGGAACTTTGTGTGTTTTACTTATCCTGGACTACACACCTAGGAACCATGGGTTTCCCATGATTCTTGAAAATGGAGTTAAGGTATCATTGAGAACTTTCATCAAACATATAACTCCATAAAATAAAATGATATATTTTCCAAAGTACCAATATCTCCACCCACATCCCCACATACTTTATTAAATTTATCTCTATTAATATTCGAATAAGCATCAAATAAACATTTTATTTCATTCCATAATCAGTTTAAAATCCCATGATCATCATAAAATGGATCTATAACTGTGGTTTTATCATATGTTATGAAGATCATTTATTCAAGATACCAAACGGGCCTTAAAAACTAATTTTTAAATATTATAATTAGAAATTTATTTTAGAAATCTCAATATTAAATACCATGTTTCATTAAAAAGACATTTTATTATCATTATGAAAATATACAACAAATTATGTATATAAATTCTCATTTCAATGTAAAAATTTAGTAAACCATATGTTAATATTGGTATATTTAAATATAAAAAATGCATTATTGTATATATTAATACAAATAGAACCAGAGACAATTATAACACTTGTAATTGAAAAGACATAAGAAGGAAATGAATTTCCTACTAAAATTTCTTAAAAAAACTAAAACCAACCCATTGAACCCATTATACTCATAAAATCACCTCATATTAAATCACCATAGGCATATAAATGCATTTAAAATAGTCCATAATAAGAATTTAATTAAAGATCCACCTGGGCATTTAGGTATCCACCCCTGAAGAATCAATTGAACCAAAATAATGTTTAATACAATATTTTGTGGAAACCATTTTTTCATCATTCCATACAACCAAGAATCATTATCAATTTATAGAAAAAAATAATTTTAAGAGGACTAATTCTCATTTAGAAAATTTAAAAGAAGGAATCACCAGAAAATGATGACCTGAAACATTTATAGATTCTATGAACCCTTAAATTAAAGTTATTGAATATTTTTTGTTATGGAACTATAATACAATTTTCATATTAATATTTCCCAGCACAATAAATTTTAATTTGATCGGCTGAATAATGATTTTTAACATAATAATAATTTTTCAATATTTACCTCAGAAATAAACCTTAATGAATAATTAAAAATATAGTCTTAAACTAATACTCATTTTTTATAATAATTTTCTATAATATTTATATTTAATAATATATTGATTATAAATTTTTTATGATTAATGAAAGATAATTTGGTGGTAAAAGAGATATTTTTCAAAAACAAAACTTTTAGTGCATAATGATTTCCCATTTTATTTAATTAAAACAATCCATAATGATGAATAATTTAAAGGATATATATATATATATATTAAATAATGATATATATGTTTAAATTAATATATTTATAATTACGATTCATAGAGTTAATTTAAAATTATCTTATGCTTGAAAATTACATTTTACTAAAAAACATTTTTTATCATGTTTTGTAAAATTATTTTTAAATAAATATCTTCCAATTATAGAACTATAATTTGATAAAATGGATTCCATATTTTAATTAAAGATGATAAAATCTTATGAATATGTTCCTTTTATTTTTAGACATTATGAATATTAACCATGGAAAAATTTATCCCCCCCAGTAAAGGGTAAAATTGGATAAAAATTAAAAAAAATAGAATAGGTCTCCCAAATCACCCTTAGACTATTTTATATTTCATTTGATGAGTATAATTTGATCAAAAATTCATATATTCTAAAATATGAAATATTTTTCTATTTTTCTTTAATTAAGACCATTATATTATTTTAAGTAATGGAAAATTACAAAATTTCACCCTTTTGTTTTTAATTTATCTTACATGTTCATATAGGGATAAAAAATATATGAATTAATACAAAAAATTGACATAATTAATTTAGTTTTGTAATTGTAATTTTTTTTAATTTTTAGTGATGGTATTATTTTATAAAATTCCTACACAATATTGATAGAGTTCTTGTGAAAGAAGTGGAAACGTTAAAGTAAATTATTTTAAAAACACAAAAATTAATACTTTTTAGATGAATTATGATGTCACGTGAATTATATGGTTAATATTAATTTATAATTTATATCTAAAAACATTAAATTTGAATTAAAAATCTGTTTTTTTCATTTAATTCAAAAAAATGAAATAATTCTTTAAATGACATTGGTTACATTTTATGTTAAATAAAATATTATTAAATGGATTATACATCATATATACATAGAAATAGAATATTTAGGATGTTATGTGGTCTAAAATTGCATCTATTGACCATTTATGCTCCAATTATTACCTTACATGTAATTTTATAACCCTTTAAAATGCAAAAAGTTATTACCATAGTTAATGATAACATTAGGTAACAAAGGTGTGAGACCAAAAGATAGCGATTAAAATGACAAATAAATAAATCCATATTTTACTTTTTTAATGTATTTAAACCCTAAACTATCATATATAATAATTATTTTACACTTTTTACACTTACATAGGAAAAATTATTTTTTTCAATTAAAGCATTTTATGTAATTTCAAGTGTCTGGTTTTTTCCCTATAGGAGGAAACCACCTATCCTCTCCTATACAAACATCTTGATGCATTATTATCTACCAAAACTAGATAAAATATCTCTAAAACATATATATACATGTTATATATGTTTTTATTTTCTTAAATAACCAACTTTATGGTTCTTGAGATGAGATTCAAAGGAGCTCTTTCGAATAATATGTAATCACCATAACTGAACTATTTCATTTTTCTTGTTTTTTTACCACCTTTAACTATATCTTAAAAATTTTAAATTTATAACACTAATATATCTCATATAATTAAATTTTATAATGTTAATTTTATAAAACTTATCCATCATTTTCTCTAGAAAATTTGAAATAAAACCATATTCCACGTGTACAGTGGACAACCCCCTCACAAAATAATGTAATTTGTTTACCATCACTAACTCACATGGCTGGTAATTACAATGGAAATATTAAATATATATGATATTTATTAAATAATTATTAATCTATAAATTTAATATATAGTCTAATTACTTACCCTTATATCTACTAAACAATGATATAATTACTCATGCGTACATGTGGACCACCACCACCAAGAAACAATGTCATTTTGTTTTCATTCCTTCTTTTCATGTATTATTCGAAATATGTATATAATAAATATATATGATTTTTATCGTTTTTAAAATTATGGAATTTATAGAATGATGATTAAAACACATGGACCATAACTTCCAAATCAACACATATATGAAAAATGAAGTAGCTAACTCAAGAAACAATGATAATAATTAAATATTTTTTAAAAATGGGTGATAAGATGTTATAAGTGGATTATAAATGATATAATATATATGTTGATATTTAACTTGAATATAATAAATCTAATTTAATTTTACAAATGTTTAAAGAACTTTCAACTAAGTGGATGCTTGCAGTAAACAATTTCATCTAAATTTCTACTCCATTAAGTCGTATTTGGTATTATGAAACTATTTTTTTATGTGGTGAATATATTATACCTTTTATTTCTATCACATAAATCTCTATTTATTTAGGGAAATTATTTTTTGAATTCATTTTTACTCATTCAATGTTTTATAATTTAAAAAATACCAAATTGGTGAGAAATTATTTTACACTATCATTTTTATGAGATTTTACAAATTTTAATTGAAGGGATCATATAATATATACTTCATAAAATCCACATATTTTCTTAACCTATGTATAGTTAATTATTTTCTAGGTTTCATTCCAAAGATTCATCTCTTTTGAAATTAAATCAAGAAAGAAATGTTTAAAAAATAAAATATGATCTTATTTTTATTTTTGATTGTGTATATTTTTATTCCATATCAAAATTTTCTCCAAAAGGCTTTAAGAAATTCTTTTTTATTTACTCATTTTGTTTATTAGGGAAATTTCATGTTATCCTTGAATTTTTTCAATGTTTTAATGTAATATTTATAATTTTTAATGAATATGTAATTTATTGAATTAATTACAAAAAATTCCAAAGGGATATCTTCTTAACATATAAGATCTTAATAGTTTTTCCTACTTCCCTAACTGTTTCATGTTATTTGGCTTCTTCTATTAGTTTCATGGTTTTTTATAAAAGAAATTTTTTTAATAATTTTCTTAAAAGTTTTCTTATATTTTCCTTTATTATTCACAGATACAGTTTTATAAAATGTATAATTTAGATGAATTGATGGTCATATTTGATCTACTATTATTTTTTATTCATTAGCTTACTCTTTAAATATTCACTTTACTGTGATCACTTTTCATTGAACATTACACTTCCCTTTCATATCCATATTTTTTACCATGTGTCTTCTTTCCTAAACTGTATAACGCATCTACATATAATATTTTTCTATGAAATTTGTTTAATTGAATGCGAAAAGCATGATATACTTGATTATTTACAAAATATAGATATTATTTAATAAGGCATTTTTTTGTGAGTTAAATTCATAATTAAATACATGAGAAATGCATTGGACATGCAATTACTAGTGGGGCATAGTTATAGATACACCCTCAATGGATAGACAATACCATGTGAAAAAATATTTGGATATCCCTATTAAATACATTTATGGTGTATACAAACCCATATTCAAAAATATCCTCGCACTATGCCTTGATCAAGATTTTCATAATTATGTATTTCCATCCTTGAGATTTTTCTTATTCTTATCCATTTAATTATTTCTTTTATATTTCCATGGTGTCATTTCTTATTAAATGTTTTGATAAAATTGAATTACTTTTCAGTTATTTACTTTAATATATTGATCATATCTTATTTATATTGGATATATTCAAGTGTATGTAATCTTTAATGTGTATTTGACCAAAACCCTGTTTTTTTCTCTCATTATGATATGATAATTTCATCTATGATAGAGATTAAAGGATAAAAATTATTTACTTTTACTTTGTTTTAGATATTATTTTCATTATAAAATGTAATTTATGTACGTATCTGGTTCTTCATGTCTACTATAATGATCTATCCTCTGTGATGTGATCGCTTGTGTATTGTACCAATATAATAATGTAGACACCAACTCTATGTTACTGGAGTGCGGATTGTTACAACTGGGATATTTGGGAACGATGAGATAGATTAATTTATCTTATCATTATCAACAATAATTCACTCTATATAAGCTTATTTAAATTTATAGCATGAGATTTACTTTTAGAGATGAAAATTATGTCATCAAAATAGATTTATATTATTAGAATTTCCTTACAAATATTATATTTTAATTGAGTTTTATCTTATATTCCTTTATTAATTTTTTTAATAATGAATCTTGATAATCAATCCTTCTTTCCTCTTGGATCATGTTTTATTCCATAATGTTCTATGGTATGTTAAATAAATGATTTGAAAATTGATAATTTTCAAATCCAATATTTTATTCCTTATGATGTACCTCCTAAATGGATATATTATAGATGTAACTAATTATATCCATTTTATAGAAAATAAAATTTATATTTGTTATAAATTATAGTATAATTATGATAAACTTAAATCTAGCCACTATAGCATAAGTTTCTTTATAATTTAATCCCTATTATTGATTATAACTAATTGCAATGGGTCTATACATATTTTGAACTACTATTCCATTTCATCACATTTATTTTAGAAAATCCATTTAGTTACATTGACCATAATGTTATCTAGATGTATGAAGAATATTTAATCCTTATTCTATTCAAATTGATTGAGTTACCCTATAATGGCTAATATCCATATTTTTTCACCTAAGGGATAATTATTCAATTTTTATTCAAATTGATATGAAAATAAACATATTTTCATATTCATTCCACATGGAACATCTAATTTTGATGGGGTTTTTCAACATCACCAATAATATTATTCAATGCATTATCCTTTAAAATTTTATAGTCTATAATCAAAGATTTAGATGGTTTCAGATATTATCAATTATAACCATATTAAGTAATTATTTCTAGTTGAGTGACTTTAGATATTAGTGGTTCAACCACCAAATCTAAAATAGATATAATTATAAAAAAATAATCAAATTTGCTAAAATAATACAAAAATTTATAATATAATTTCATATATGGATTAGTTTCATTAGACATCACATGTACCATTTATCCAACTCTATGTAATATTTTATTGAAGAAATGGTAAAGATTACATATGGTAGAGAAAAAATATTCCCTCATTAGATTTTGTATTTAAGTTACTAACATTATCCTTATTATTTAAAATGAAATTTTTTCATATAACTACACTTCAATAACCATATTATGGTTTACTATTATTTGTTAGTCCATAACATGTTTTTGATAAATCAAAAATAAGTAAAATATAATTGATAGTTTAGTATAAATTATATAGAAATTATACAAAGAATTAATTAGAAACCTGAAATTCTCATGATATATACTGAGCTATTTAATGAATAATTCTATTTATATTTTCAATAAAACTATTTTTATGGTATTCTTAGTGAAAATAATTATGGTTAATACTTTTATCAATAAAAAAATCTCAAAATAATTATTCTAAATTTCTAACCTATATCACTTAGGATGTTTATTATCAATAGAATTTTCCAATTTTGAAATTGAAAAGAAATCATTTTTGATAACATGAGAATTTATTATTTTTTTAAAATAGATAAAACAGATGTATATCTATTATAGTCATCAACTAAGACATACATAGACTGTTTTCCTCCTATATTTTCAGTTTTTGTGGGTCCAAAAATATATATGAAAACAAACTATAGTGATACTAAAGTTAATACATCACTAATATGTTTAATACTTGTCTTAAATTGTTTTCAAACTTGAAAAATATCATAGAATTATGAATAATTTATCTAATGTAGGAAAATATCATTTAAAAGTTACTTTTTTTGATGTTCACATTAATAGACAATTTTTTTAAAATAACTCATTTATAATATAGGTTATTTATAATTTATGTAATAAAAGTGTTTTATATCAGTTATTTTATAACTAATATAAAAAATATTGTCCAAATATTATGTTGTTAATTATATAATAGCTAATATCAAGAATCCTTAAAAAAAATTAAATATAACGTTCAATATCTTATTTCATATAAGTAACATTATATTACCCAAGATTCAACTATAGTAATTAAAAATTTTATTTTCATAAAACTATAATAAAATATATATTTTAATATTTCATATTATAAAATAAAATTTTATGTAGATGAATAACAATTTTTAACATACTATGAATTTATGAGGTTTTCCCTTAAAAATATGAATTTATGAATAGTGGAAATTTTAGTTTTTAACTAAACTCCTTTTATTTTTAATATTTAATTATTATATTCATAATGACTAATATATTTATTATCATTTTGATAGAAATAGAAACAATATGATAAGGGGTTAAAAATATATTTTTCAAAAAATATTTTTAAGGGTAATACATTTTTGAATTTAAATTATTTAAAATAATCTATAATTAAGAGTGATTAAAATTAAATTTATTGATTATATATCTATATAGATATATTAGTTCATATAATTATTATTACTAGAAATATAGATAATGTAAGTTTATCTAAAGGTTAAAAAATTCATTTTCTAAAAAACTATTTTTCATCACGTTTTATTGGTTTGTTAAAAAATTAAATTATTCTAAATATATAAATTTAATTTCATAAAAATTATTCTATATTTTTAATAATTAGGTTCAAATTTGGTTAATATGGCCCCTTTTTAGACATTGTGAATAGTAATTTTCATAAACATTATCACCTTTTTAAAGGGTAAAACAGGATAAACAATGAAAAAACTATATAATAAGGTGTAAAAATAATCAATAAACTATTTTATATTTTTTTGGATGTGGGTAATTCATTAAAACCTTAGTTTATTCAAAAATATTTCACCCTTAAATTATTTTTCTTTGACAATTACCTTTATATTATTTTAAGTAATGGAAAATTACTAAATGTCACTCTGTTGATATTAATTATTATTCTCAATTAACATAGTTATATGAAGATGATATGAAAAAATATAAAATATTATTTTTAAAATTATTATTTTATTTTTATGATTTATATTTATTTTTACTTTTTATTTATTGTATAATTACCTAAAATTCTTACACAATGCTGACATAGTTCTTGTGAAAGTAGAAGAAAAATAAAAGTATATGATTTTAAATCAAAAGTAACAAATTTCCATTAAATTATGTGTCACATTAACTTTATGATTTATTATAAAGTATATTCTTTTGAGAAGAAATTTATATTCTAATTCCATACCAGTATAGATTTTTTTTGAAGATAAAATATGTGAATAGTTCTTAAAAAGACTTTGATGGTATTATTTGTTAAATAATATATTATTAAATTGTTTAAAATATTAAAAATTAGGACATAGAAAAATTAGTATGGTATATGGTCCAAATTTTTATCCCCTTACAATTTTATTTCCCATATTTACATTACAAGGAAAATATATATCACTTTAATATTGAAAAGGTCGTTACCACAGTAATGTATAAAATTGGTTAACAAAGGTGTTAAATAAAAATATAAGGTTTTAAATGTCACATAAACCTACACAACCTTATTTTTTTGAATTTATTTCAACCTTAAACAATAATTTCATAAATATTTTCACCACTTAGTTCCACTTTTACATTAAAAATAACTATTTATATTTAGATCAGCTAGGTAATTTTATGTGTGTCCTTTCCTACACTATACAAGGATTCAACTTGTCCTCTCTTTTTAATACATATAGATCAATTTATACTAACCAAAATATAAAATTATATCTCCCCAAAATACTTATCCATGTAATAGAGGTTATTTTCATCCAAAAACGCCATCCCTAGGGTCCTTAATAGGATGAATAAAGGATCTATTCAAAATAATATGTAATCATCTTAACGAAACACTTTCATGTTTATTCTACTATTAATATATAAAATTATGTACTATCTATTAATATATAATTAAAATTGTATATCCAGAATACTGATATGTTATTATATTGATGTAATAATATTTTGACTTCTAATTCTCCATAAAATGGGAAATAAACTCATCAATTGTTTTAGTGGAGGATTGTCACCTCGTGAACCTATGTGATTCATTTTTTATTCCTTGTTGTCATGGATGATTTTGAATATGTATATAATGAATATTTATTATTTATATATCATTATTAAAATTATTTACATTATATAACCATGATAAATATTCAATTAACATGACTACCTAATCGAATCATACATGAAAACCGAAGTAGTTAGCAACTGAAATAGAGTCAGTAATGAAAGATTGTTAAAAACATGTGATAAAATCTTATAAGTGTATCATATATGATATTATATATATATATATGTGCTGTTTTAATGTTATAAAAACTAATCTAGATTTATTATGAATGTGGTGAAATCACATTCAACTAAGTGTAAAAGGGATGTAAGGGAGTTTATCTTAACTTCCACTCCATTGAGACATATTTGTTTTTATGAACCTATTTTATTTTATATAGTGTATATACATCCCCTTTCATCTATATAACAAGAATATATTTTTTTTATGTTAATTAATGTTTCAATTCAAGATTAATTATCCTTGTTATTACACTTTAAAAATAACCAAAGTGGTATGAAATTATTTTACAGTCTCATTTTTTGAGAAATATTATATTTTCATTGAAGGAATATTATAATATATCCTTCATAATCTCCATATAGTTTCTTACACACTATATATTTAATGAGTTTTCAGTTTTTGTTCCAAATTTTCTTCTCAATTTTACTTGAATAAGGAAAATAAATTTTTAAAATGTAAATCCAATCTTATTTCTCTTTTTCACTAATGTATTTTTCATCCATTACATGATTTTTTAAAATTATTTTAAAAAATGTATTGTTTATTCATAAAATAATTAATTAATGACATTTATTGTTTCACATAAATTTTTAAAAGTTTTTAATGGTATCGTTTTATTGTTTTCAAAACATTCATTTTCAAATTTCATTAATAAATCAAATGAAATGTATCTTTTTAACGTATAAATTTTTAAGAGATTTTAGCATCACCATAACCATTTAGTGTTATTTATCTTCTTCTATAAGATTACTATTCATTTAAATAGAAAATTATTTTTTGAGGAAATTATTTTTAATTCTTGGATTCAATTTTAATCTATTCTTGAAAAGGCTATATTTTATTAAAAAATTACTATCTGATGAATTGAATGTAATATATTATCTCTTATTAATTTTTTTTCATTAAATTTATCTCGAAACATTCAATTTCTTATGATCATATATCGTAATTCAATACATTTCTATTTTATATACATATTATGTGTATCATGGGTATAGTTGTTTACTAAAGTATATAAAACTTTTATATATAGTGGTTTACAATGAAATTTATTTGATTAATTGGGGAAATATTTATATTCCATATTCTTTACTGAATATAGATATTTTTGGAAAATATTTTTTATTAGTGAAATTGATTGTTCTATATATCAAGAATCTATTGGACATATAGTTATCGGTGTGAGAAATTTTTATATAGTCCCTAGATGTATCAATATGTCTAATGAGACAAGCCATTTAGCTATAATTATTCAATGGTTTTTGGGTTTATACCGACCCATATTTGATAATATCATTGTAAAAAATGATTAATCATGATGACTGACATTATGAATTTCTTCATTGAGAATTTAGTTATTTTTATCCATGATATTATTACGTTGATATTTTCCATAGTTTATTTCATGTTCATGTCATCGATTAAATGTCATGTTTTTTTGTTATTTACCATTCCATATTTGTTATTCTATATTTACTCATGATAGGTACCTATATAAATAACACTTAGTGAGAATTTAATCTCCCAATTATTTTTTTCAATTCCATATGAAATGACGAATTAATATTTTAATGAGATTCAAGGATGCATATTAATTAATTAAAATAAGTTTTTATTATATTTACAATGTAAAATAGGATCCATGTATGTATTTGGTTCTTTAAGAATACTAAAAGTATCTATATTTGGTGATATTATCTCTTGTATCTTATTCCAAGGAAAAAATGAAGACACCAAATCTGGGGTCACTCCCCAGTCCATCATATCCTTAGTCATTTTTAACTCCCATGACTATAATAGTGGATTAAATTCCTTAAAATACATGACTCACTCTTTATTCTAGTTTTTTATTATTTCATGAGATATTTATATTTACCAAATTAATTTTAAGGATATATAATTCTAGGCCTGCCCTTCACACAATCATAATATATTTGTATGTTCACCACATTATCATAAAACATTCATCATATCATCATACCACAACTCATGTAAAGGAAATGGTTTTCATAAATATCTCACAATAGTATAAATTGTGGAAAATAAATGTTTTTCATAAACTTATCTTCTTTATAAGAAAAACACATTCAGATAAATAATAGGAATGGTATAATTAGATCATACCTCTAGTAAAGACTAATTAATATCAAAGGATGTTATCAAAGATCAAAAAATTACTTTAAAATATCTAGAATATTTCTTTAGGAAAATTTTATTTTATTTTTAATCACTTATTTTGAATTCGAATATTTGAAAAATATAAAGGAAAGTATTTATTATAAAAGAAACATGGAATATTTTTAGTAATATTCAAATAATTGAGTGTTCATGATATCACAAAATTATATTCATGTCGATAATTTTAAAATAATAATTCATTTCACATTTGTAGTAAAAAATAAACAATACATCATTTGAAAAATGGGAAGAGTATTTCCTTCGATTTTTTATATAAATTCAATCTGGGGTATAATAACTTTAAAAAATATTGGAAAATAATGAAATAATTCATTAAAAAATTATGATGAAAAAAAGATAATTATAGAAAAACATATCTAAAAAATTCTAATAATGACTATTTTCTAAAAACATTTTCCCAATCTTTTTAATTACTAAAGAGAATAAAAATGTAATATTATATAAATAATAAATGAATAATGAGAGTAAAATAAAATTAATATGGTTTATCAGATAATGATCATTTAATTTTCCTCGATGAAAATTCAAGTATAATAAATCCTAATTAAAATGATATTAAAATATAAATACCTTACCTTTATGGACACTTTTTAATAATAACCCCTTAAATGAAAAAACAAACAAAAGAAACATTAAAAAATGAATGAAAAGATATTCATGATATGAAATTTCAATTTGTTAATTATATAATACTCATAAAAATTATAGTTCTATAATATAACATATGCCCCAAAGAATAAAATTTGATATGATAAACCCTAACATCATGTTTGACTTGGTTCAAAAGCACTCTAACATCATATATCATAAATTTTAATTTTTTTAAGTTTATAATATAATGAATTAAATATTTATAATATCATATATGATCCACTTATAACATTTCAACACCCCTTTATTAATAATTCCTTATTAAAATTATCATTTCTTAGTATTAACTGTTTTGTATTTTCAACTCCATCTATGAAGATTCGTCTACTTGAAGCTTGAATGTATTGTCTATCCATTGTGGTTGAATGTTGTTTGTTGTGATGTCTTATATGTTTTAAGTGGTAAAGTGGTTAAGTGGTGAAGTGGTGAAGTCGTGAAGTCATGAAGTGGTGAAGTGGTGAAGTCATGTTTGGTTTCTCACTTTTTTCCTCAAAAGTGTTTGCTTATAATAAAAAAATAGTATTAACTGTTTTGTTTTTCAAAAGAGTTTCGGTTCAGTATTTATAGTACTTGTAAATTAATCATTGAACTATAATATCTATATTTTCATATATATATATATATCATATATATTAAATATATAAATACTTATAGTCATCCATGCAATTTAGGGATATAAAAATTATTTACATCATTCATGGAGATGGTAAGTCATACGTATGCATGAACAAAGTTATAATTTTAAGAGAAAACTATATAAAAATAAAGATAAAAAATATTTTAATTTTACTAGACAATATTTATATCATAAATATTATATATATTCATTAAAAAATCATAATAATCAACCATGAATAATTTTTATGAAAATTGATTTATATCACTATGTGGACATGGTAATCCATACGTACAAACGAGCAAAAAATCCACTTCTTATTTGATGAAATAGAGGGAGAATAATGGTAGTTACATAATCACAATAGTATTTTATTATATTTAGGATATTAAAATTATTATTTCATGTTTAATAAAACATATTTAGAGTCAGTATTAGAAAAAATAATCCAAAATAGGTTGGGTAATATGATTACCTCATCTTTGGTAGACCTCCTTTAGGTCCCTTCTTAAGGACCCTTGGACATTTCTTTTAAAAATACCAGAACATATAAATCATATATAGTTAAGTTTATAATATAATTGGGATGGTTTTTCAATTTCTAGGATAATCAATGTGGTTTAAATAAGGGAGAATACGTGTGTAATTTTATAAGGGTGGAGAGGACACACTTGAAAATTTATAAAATAATCAAACATAAATTGGTCTTATTCAAGAAAAATTCTTCCAAATAGAAAGATATTTAAAGTTGGGATAATATAGGTTCCATATGTATCTATATAATGATATTTAGACAACTTTAATTGTAAATATCACACTTATCTTTTGGTTTAACTCCCCCACCCCCGGGAAACCTATTTTTACTGTAACCCTGGTAATCAGTTTTTACAGATTTTACTATTTATTGTGAAAAAAAAGAAGTTAAAAAAATTAAATGATATGAATTATTCTGATTTAAATTATTTAATATATTTCATAATTTTAAATTAAAGTAATTTATGTAATTTAGTTTAAAATTAAACCAACAAAATAAGATGAAAAGCAGTTTTATAGAAGAAAATAATTTTCCATGTATAAAACACTTTTTTAAAAAAATGAAACCTAAAATTCAGTCAAATAAACATAATTGGATTAAAAATAACATTAATTAACCAATGTAACTTTTAAACCATTTTTTAAAAATGTTACTTTTAAATTTCTTGATACGAAAATGTATTTTTCAATAAAAAAATTATATTACACTATTAATCGAAGAATCAATGATTTTATAAAAATATAAAAAATTGACTCCAAAATAATTTTAACATTATGATTTTAAATTTTAATTCATTTTTCTAAATATAGTTTCTAATATTTTATTAATTAATCATATTATTTTCTCAAAAAATCTATAAACCCCATTTTTGACAAAAAATATTATGTTTTGAAGCATTTAACAACTTTACTAAAAAAATGAGTTCTTATTTATCAGTATATTTTATTTATCTAGATCCATTATAGATATTTTTCAAATGTTTTTAATCTTATTGAAATTTCCAATTTTACATCTAGTTTTTAATTTTATAGAATATTACATTTCTTTTGTACTTGGGGTTATATGTATCCAATTTATTGAAGAAATTAAATTTATTTGAAGAGAAATATATCATAAAATCTAAATTTGTTACCTTCTAAATAAAAAAAATTAATTTCACCATTCAATTAATATCACTCTAATATTAAAAATGGTGATATATATGCTTTATTACATCCTTAGGATCCCAAGTAGCTTCTAAAAAATTCTTATTTCACTAGAGAACTCAAAATTGGCCACTAGTCTTGTTCTAGAGAACTCGGTCGATGAGATACACGATTTATAATGTTTTTAATCAAATAAAAGATATTCCTCTAGTTGTATAAACTATAATTTCAGTTCATGTGACTGATCAGGTATGTACTATCACAAGAAAGATACATTGAAGGCGCCATGAACATGAAAGGTGTTCAGTGGAAACATAAAGAGATAATCTATAGTTCCTACTTACTCAAGAATATTGATTGGAACAATATACATAACGATCATATTTTCATTATTTTAAAATCTCATATAATATTTCGATTGAGAAATTCATATGAGTACCTTCTCATGAATTTTTAATTCAAGATCTTAGTGAATATTTTGAGCATAACTCTTATATCATATTTGAGTTGCCTTGACGTGATGTCGAATTGGTCAAATCCTTTATTCTATTTACTCTGCGAGATCATTTTACAATATATTTATTTCTCTATCATCATCTCATCATGTCAGGGTTCTAAAATTCATTCAATAATGTTCTTTATAAGGAGCCATCTGAATACTCATTTTCAATCTACTATTATAATAAGATATGATGTTTATCCAAATCAATTTCAAATATATAGAACAAGATCATAACATATCTTATAGGGTTTTAATGGTTATATCATACTAACCATATGTCACATAATATCTCGTTCAATTAAAATTTCATGTTATTTCTTTTTTGAATCTATAAATTTTGGATATTTTTTTACCCTCATCATAAATATTAAAGCATTATCCTTTTGACTTGGAGAATCATTCACTATGTTTTGTTTCCCAATGTGGTAATGTATTGAGTAGTCATAATCCTTAATCAACCCACAACATCTTCTCTAAAATATATTTGAATATTTTTTATTGAATATATAAATTAAAATTTTAGGAATCATATAAATTTTACACCTTTCTCTATAAAGATAATTCCTCCTTATATTTAACGAAAAAATTACTATAGATTACTCTAAATCTTGAGTTAGGTAATTTTTTTCCTGAAAAATCGATTTTCGGGAGGCATAATCAATCACTATATCATTATCTATGAGGATGAATAAAAATAAATTCTCTGATGTATCACTACAGATCACACACCTTTATCCACTATAAGGAAGTATAAGTAAAGGGGTGATGCTAAACATTCTCTTTAGTTACATGAATTTTTTCCCACATTTATATATCCAAGGGAACATGAATACCATCTGAGTTAACATTTGATGTGTTTACATCGGAGTTATAAACACTCCAAAAAAATGGATAATATCCACCCTAACATATAAAACTATAAATATCAATCACATTGGTTAGTATATCCCAATATTTAATACCTTTTATCATTGAAAGATCCACCAATATACCCTCATATGAGATTATGTGACATAAAAATTATACATTATGTAGCAAAAATTCACACATGGAAATTTTTTCATATAGCTTATACTTTCTTATTATCTTTATTACCATTCTCAATAAATTGTCATTATCTAACTTATTCATGGAATATATTGGAATTGCATGTTTAAAGGCTTTGATAAATTGATAAATGTAATATATAAAGAAACTATTTCTTAAACCTATGAAGATAGAGAAGGAATTAGTAAATCCAAAAAAATCATTATAAATTAATAGTTTCTATACCTTAAATTGATTTTTATTGGATATGTCCTCCTTCTTGACCCCTAATTGATGATATCCAGAACAAAGTGTACTCTTAGAAATTTATTTATCCATGTGTAATTTATCATAAAATATATTAATATAAGGGAAGGGATACTTGTTCTTAATAGTGATCTTATTATGTTATCAATAACAAATGAAAATACAAAAGGAATATCCATTATTTTTATCAAAATTATTATGGGTTCTACATGGTGTTACACTATTGTATATGAATTCCCTACCAATATTCTCCTATAGTTTCTTTTTAAATTCTTGAAACTCAATCAAGGTCATTATATATAGAGTCTTTAAAATAGATGTTCTAATGAGAAAGAGTTATATTGCAAACTATTCTTCACAATTTAGAGTAAGACTAGGAAACGTTTTTGAAACAACATTTTCAAAATCCTATAAAATAATAATATATTTGATGTTGAGTTTCTCCGAAAACATATAATATAAACACCCCATTTAGAGTGTATTTAATAGATATAAAAATGTTATAATTTACATTCGAAGTTCATTATTATCATCTCAAAAATAGAAAATAATATGTTATTTTTTAATATCTAATGTTACTTACCTTACATTAAATTTCATATGGGATTTATATAAAGAAATATAATCAATGCCCTATGTGACATAAAGTTTCACTAGAGGAAGAACAATAAGATTTTAAGGATGTACATTCACACAAATATTAATCGAAGAAGAATCATTTTTTGAGATTTGATCATCATTCCATTAGAAGTTATAACTTTCAGTTAAACATCTAATCATTTAGGTATTGTTCTGATACCATTTAAAAATTATTTAGGTATAAAACATTGGGTACATCCAGAATCCAATAAGACATCAGCAATTCAAGAATGGATGGTAACTGTACCTTTTACCACATAATAATTTTACCCCACATGGATAATTATTATCACATTATATTTCCATTTGTCTTTATTCTTAAGATATTTATGGCATTGATGATCATCATTAACCTTTTAATTAGAGCACTGGTTATTATAGAATTGATACTCCTTGCATTTGAAACATTGTAGTGTGTGGGGTTCATTTTATTTATATTTTTCATTATTACATTCATTCACCAACCAATTTACCTCACTTCAGAATTAATTATATTGATTAAATTCTTATCTACAACTAAAACATTTACCAATACCCTTAAGAAAATTTCCTCCAGGGTTCCTTCCATAATTCAAGAAAAAAGGAAATCTTAAGTTTTTCTCTCCATGATATTTATTATTTCAATTTCATTTTAATCCCATATTTTTTTCATCAAAATATTAAGAATTATTTGTAACTCAAATATCCATTTAATCCTTGATATCACATCGTATGATTTTATCATATCTACTAAAGTATCTTATGGATAACACCTTTAGGACACTTGGTTTTAAGACACTGAATAATTGATCGATTTTACTTTATGGTCTAATGAAAATACCTGAATCTTTCCTCACAAGTCCTGTAAAGGTGTCCACATAATTGCTAATATATTCATTATCTATCTATTATATCTCAATGAATTCCTTCTCCATTCTAATATGAAAAATATAAGCAATTTACTTGTAAAAAAACAAGCTTCTAAACTGATCTCACTCTATAGAGTTTAGTTCTTACTATTTCATTGTGTACTTGATGATAATCCACTATTATCCCCCTTTACCTTCCAAATGATAAATAGAAGAAATAATGTTTTTCCCTAAACACTGGTGCCTGAAATTAAATTTTAAAGGGTATTGATCCATATATCATTTAATATTAGATCATCAGACCCTATAAACTAATATTGATATTTACTCAATAAGGATTCAATATAATTTTTTCCACTCATTTTATTTTTTAGAATCTCAATACTGTCCATATCTCAGGAATGCTATATACAAAAATAAATATCATTTTTCAATCCATATCTAATAAAATTTATTTTCTGATGAGGGAATTCATTGAATTATCCCTAAAATTTAGGGTTGACATGGTTTCTTCTAGTTCTAGTAATTTAATGAAACCAATTATCCAAGTTTTTGCAATAATAATACTATTTGGAAATCATATAATCATGAAATAATTTTAGAGGATGTCTAAATCTTGAAAACAGTTTTCAATATATCAAACCTTATGATTAACTAAGTTCATCCATGATCATCGTTTATTAAAATCCAGCATAATATTTCACCAAGAATATATTAATTAACCCATGAATATCCCTTAAGAGTTTTATCTATGTATTCAGTATTATTCCCAGTCATCATGCACTAGCGATGATCATGTTATTTCCTAATCCACCCCATTCATAGTTTTTAACCTTAGGCGAATATTTACCGTAGCCATATCTATTTGATATTATGTAGATATGGATGTATTTTATATAAATACTACACCATTTTCATTACAATAATATATCATGTTTTCTAATAATTGGGATTTTCATAAGGGTACTCTATAATATAGTTTCATCCAAGTTTCTAAAAATAACTAAACCATTATCAAGAACCATTTATTGGGAACTATATATTTCATATATAGATATTACATCTCATTATATAAATAGTCATTACATTCTATTTAAATACATTCCCAAACCGCAAAGTTTTAGTGTCTTTAGAAACATGTATACATAAATAACTACTACATAAAAGATCGATATCAACTCTTAATTTTTTAATCAAAATTAGCACCCTCATTATACATATCATACATAAAACAAAACTACATATCCTAAGAAAATAAAATATAACAAAGGGAGAGATCCAACCATCATAAGGAAAAATAAGGGAGATGTCATTTCATATAACAATAACATGAGAATAACTACTTGAGATAATGAGTTTAAAATTTGATAACCATACCCAAAAAAATCATAAATTATAAAGAAGATTCATGGAATAAAACATGTAAATTCTAAAGACACAATTCCTAAAGGAATCAAAGAACATGAGAGAAGAGATAATAATACTGTCATAAGTTAGAGCTTTGTGGTATATATGAAGCATAGAAAAATAATTTATTTCATAAATTCTAACTACAAATAAAATCCTTGGGGTTTTGGTTCACTCCACAATCTTTCATATCCTTAGTCATGCTTCACTCCCAAAACAATCATAGTGAATATAGTCCCATGTTGAACTAAGTTGACTACACATTCCACATCTTAATATCTCATGAGATATATGTATTTACCCAATTCATTTGAGGGGCATATAATTTTAGTAACACTTGTTATATAATCATTATCCTATTAAATTTGTTTCATAATATTATAAATCATTCATTATTTCATCATATCATAACTTGTTTAAAAGAAACATGATTCACAAACCTGTCATTATAGCATCATTCATTTAAAATAAATGGGTTTTGTAAATATCTAATCATAAAAATAATAATGTATCCAAAAAAGAATCAGTTTGGTAATATTGGATCATATCACTGGTAAATAAAAAGTAACATTAATGTATTTTATCATATGTGAAGAAACATTTTTTAGAAATCAATTGAATATTTCTTAGAGAAATCCCCTTTGATTTTGAAATCACATATGTAAAATAAAATTATTTAAAAAATAATAATAATTTTATTTTATTTGAAAATATCCATATAGAAATTTAAGGAATGATCCATGCCATTGAGTGGTCCTGGTGGAAGGAAATTCCATTCATTCTCTGTATTTTAAAACAAATATTTATTTCACATTTTCTATAAAGAGTAAAAAGTAACCTATTCAGAAAATGAAAAGAAGATTCATTTGAAGAACTATTATAGAAGGTAAAATATGGGTAAAATGTAGTTAAACATTTATAGGATAATATTAAAATAATTATTGCATACATTTTAAAAATGGACATGAAAGAAAAATATTTTCGAACAAATAAGTAATGAAGTATGTTTTTTCTAAAAACAATCTTGGTAATTATAAGTACAAAATAGATGAAAATAGTTTTATTACATGAAAATTACATTAATAACCATTGGAAAATAAAATTAAATATTTTTATTTGATAATAATAATATATTTTTCCTCAATGTAAATTCATCTATAATCTTTCCTGACTAATATGTGATTGAAACAAAAATCCCCTTCTTTCTTATATAACTATCAAGAAAAAAATCCCTAAAAATCAAATAAAACAATTAATATAATGATTTTTTTAATATTCATGTTATAAAATATCAATGGAATTATTATATACACCTCATAAAATAATATCGGAATATAACATGACATATGACCCAAAGAAGGCAATTTCAGATGGTACACCATCTCCTCCTATTCAAATTACATAAAATGTGATCCATAATATAATATAAAAAAATTTATATCATTAAAATAATATATAATAACAAATAATTTACATATAATATCATTTATGATTCACTTATAACATTTCAACACCCATTTATTAAAAAATCCATATTGAAATAATCGTTTCTAACTATTAACTATTTAATTTTTTTACAAAAGTTTCAGATTTATATATCAAGTCATTTTACTATTATCATGGTTCTATTATATTTATAATTTTAATCATGATAAGAAATAATATATATTCATTATAAACATATCAATAATAATCCATAAAATATATAGATTGAAAAATGATTCACACTATTTATAAAGACAGTAAGTTGTACGTATGAATGAATGTTCGTTTCATTTACTAACAAAAACAAGGAATGAATGTTAAATACAATTTTATTATAAAATAATAATAATAAAATCATATATTAACAGTAAATTCATCATAATAATCAACCATGAGTGATAGTTTTATATAATAAATTATATCACAATTTGGACATGGTAGTCCACATGCATGCCCAAGAGATACTTTCACATCTCATTTGATAGAATAAAGAGGGTTGATAATTATAGTTCCCTAATAATAATAAAATTTAAGTATATTTAGGAGAATTAATTTATTATTTTATTGTGAATAAAAAGAATTATATGAGTTATAAGAAAAAATAAATAGAAAGAAGTTAGGTAATATGATTACATCATATTTAGGGGACCACCATTAGATCCCTTCATAAGGACCACTGGAATGGTATTATAAGAATAATAAAACCCATAATTCATGGATATGGGAGTTTATAAGAATATTTGGAATGATTTTTTGAGATATGTGGCTAAAAGTTATGCAAAGAAGAAAGAGGTGGGTGTCCTTTAATAAGAGTGGTAGACGAAAAACATGAAATTTATACAAGATTAAAAATAAAAACAATTATTATACAGTTTGAATGATTAAAAATGTTTGTATATTAAAATGTTGATTAATATAGGGTAAACAAATGGCATAAAATGGTATTTATACAATTTTACTTGGAAATATTACACTTATCTCTTTGTTTATCCCCCCAGTAGACGTATTTTAATCTTAATTATAGAAATTGATTTCTGCGGTTTTGACTATTCATTATGACCATGAATTATGTTTACCTTAATTCCTAATATTAAATAAGATAATTAAAAATATGGATTCTATTTTATCAAATTAATTAATAGAGGGGGAAAAATTTAATTCTAAATTAAAACAAAAAAACATGATGAAAAATGAATTTCCCAGAAAAAAATGTTTTCTTAAGTATAAATAGTTTTTCCCAAAATATAACATAAAATTGATTAAAATTACCTTAATTGGATTATAAATAATATACATAATCTAATTATACATCCATAAAAATTAAAAAAATTAAAATTTTAAATACATGAAACAAAAATAATGTTTTCATAAAAAATTTGTATTTTTCACTATCCATCAAGGAATCGATCTTTTCAAAAAATTACAGAAATTCAATCTAAAAAGTTGTAAAAAGATGATTTCAAAAATTTTGTTCATTATTTCGAAAAAATATGCTATAATTGGATGAAATTTATTATAATATTTTCGCCCAAAAGATAATACAAACCTTCTGTAGGAAAAAAAATTATTTTTGATGCATATAATGACTTTACTCAAAAACAATTATTTATTTATATATATATTTTCTTTATCTAAAGATAGTATACATATTTTTTGAATTTTTTTTATTTCAACTCATTTTTTAAGTTAAAAAACAGGGTTATAAGGTTATACTATATTGAGATTCATTTTGAATTGGGTTTTCATGTATTAGAATCTATTGAAGAACTAAAATTTATTTTAACAAAATATATCCTAAATTATTAGATTATTATATAACAACTCAGAATGTGGTAGATTGTATATTAACATGATAATAATTATTGCATGATTAGTGGGTCTATAGCTACACACTCATTTATACACTCTTAGGGGATATTCAATTGTTGGTCCACATAACCTTTATAAACAATTATGAAATATTTAAATATTTTTAATATTTTAGGATATTCCCGAATAAACCATGTTTTTAAGAAGATATTGTATATGCCTAAAATTTAAATTTATGTTAAGTGTTAATCTAGACTTAAAATTATACAATATGATTTAGAATTCCTAATGATATGTTTCAATTAAATATATCGAATTTTTTAGATATGAAACCTAGAGGATGGGAATTTTTTAGATATTGAATTCCCATTGATAATATATATTTTCTTACTGAGAAAGAAAATAAAAGTATTGTGGGAACTAAGAATATGATCACTATATTTGGGAAACTAACCTAGTTTATTACTAATAACCTTTCACATATAGTGAAACATGATATTCTATGACATTATACACCAATATTAAATCATTTAATCAAAAAAATCCTCCAATTTTATTGGAACTACTAATCCAATGGTCAATGTGAAAAAGATTAATTACCTTTAAAATATATTTATGTCCTTGGGATGAAATGAAATGGAAAATCTTATTCTATTAGTGTAATTTATTAAATGTGATGTTAATCAATAGTGATCATTGATATAGAATACTACAAAGTAAGAATAAATAAAACATTAGGAATATATATATTTTAAAGTAACTATATTTAAAAAATATATCCCTCAATGATTAGTGAATTTAAATAAAGAGAAAGTTCAAAAACTTAAACAAATTAATAGGAAAGTTTCATAGATTATGAGGATACCTTTACAAGAATAACCATTTATTGTAAAGATAAATAATAAAATTGATAAAAAAATTATTCTATTTCAATTAAGGGTTAATCTAAGACTCCATTGGGTATTGGTTTCTCAAATGTCTTTATCATATGATGTAATTTCATTATGTGACATTAAAATGGAGAATGATTTTTTTGATCTTATATCTTAAAGGGAAATCCAGAAAATCATAGTTTTATGGAGTACCAAGAGACTGGGAATAAGTGAATGAATAAGAAGGAAATGAAGTAATTTCTATTATGGGATAATTATAGAAAGAAACATTCTATAAAATACCTAATGGCAATGGGAGTTTGTTATAAGTGTAGAGATATGGGTAATCTGGATATTGAATTCAAGAGAATGAAAAAAACACTATTAAAAATTATTTGACTATATATAAATAAGGATCATTTAATCCAATGTTTCATTAATCAAAGTAACTTACCATAGTATAGGATAATGAGATAATTTCATTCTTATACAATCATTATAGCTAAGGTTGAATTTTCTAAATATATGGAGGTAGGTGCTCTAATAATAGACTCAAATTTAATTAATGAATTATTTAGTTATAAATATTTGAACTCTTCTATATCATTTTTTTTCCAAAAAAAATATTTCTCTAATACCCTAAGAGGAGAGTTTCTTTTTCAAGACTCCAAGTGGAAATATTATGGAAACAAGGATGTTCTAGTTAGATTCCATTATGACACATAGATGTGACTTATTTTCATTATTTAGGATTATAATTATGGATGAATTTGAATAATTATCTTGACCCAACCCACTAAGAACCACAAAAATATTTGTAATCTAAGAGTAAAATCCCAATCCCATCACCAATAGGCCAGGTTCTAGTGACTAGCACAGAGAAGGCATAACATACACATGGGAGGCCTTATCTTAAAGTGCATATATGCATTCACACACCTCCAAATAGAAGTGTAATGTGTAAAAGATAAAACTAAATTTCACAAATATATTCATAACAACTAATTACATAGAGTTTAGAATAAAAAAGGCCAAATATAAGCCTATCATAACTATAAAAATAGTCCAACATTCTAAAATAAGGCGATTGTTTTCAAGATGAAACTCTTGGAACCATTTTCAGTCCCCTAAGATAAAATAAGTTCTACATTAACTTGGTCCTCCAATAACACCTTCAAAAGAAATGTCATCTTCAGAATACATGAGATTTGTATGTAGATACCATGTATGGGTTAGTATAAACATACCCAAAAGGGCACCCCCAAATCACTAAACAAATAATCAAAGAAAGTGTGTCAACTCAAGATCATGATATGATGAATCAACCTAAAGGAAAAATAAAGGCCTAGATATTCCAAATAGATAGTAACCAAGCATCAATTTAAGGTCACTTCCTCACTTATATCCTATAATATTCCCTATGGCTCTAAGGTAACACTCATTCAAGAGAGCACACACCTCGGGTCATGCAGATATTCATGGATCTCATCTAAGTAGTCATGGTCATCGGGCCTCTCTATGTATAATTATGAACTAGAACCTACAATATATCACTACATAGGTAAGAGATCATGCCCAGGTCCAATGGGGGGTACCTAACCTTATCTAAAATAATCTAATAGAAATGGGATCACACACCCTAAATGTGAGAAAATGATACCAAACCCAACCTAGTGAAGAATACTTGTGGATCGCACCTTGAGCTACATGGAGGGATAATAACATCTGTCCATAACTAACCACTAGAGGGTATCTCCCATAATATGATTAGAATGGGATACAAAACTATAGGATACTAGGGATGAAATAATAAAATAGAAACATTCCAATACTAATAGTAGATAAGGGGAAATGAGGGATCCAATCTTCTTTTGATGGGGTACAAGATGTGTAATAGGGGAACACAACATATTTTGATATGTGTGGACCTACCAGTGTTTGTGTTCATGTTTATAAACTCATGAATATGTACATTGGTCATTTATATGTATCACAGGGTACACGGTAGGTCTTCAAGATAAGAACCTCACATTGTGTGGAATGGTCACATGCTGATGTGATATTTTTCATCACGCGTTAACCATTTCCACCATAGAAGAGGGTCCATGTCGAATATGTTATTTCAAATTATATTCCACATATATATATATATATATATATATATATATATATCAGGAATTTCCAAAAATATTGGATCTCCCGTTGTTATTTACCCATTCTTCCACAACCTCTAATTATACTATTGAGTCTTCCAAAAAACTCAAATTTGAGTTGAAAAAGCCTATATCATTGCTGATGGCTGGATTTTAACAACCAATTTATCATAAAATACTTATTTTTTCATTCAAAATCTCCCAAATTGTCATGATCTTGTAAAATCCACCACCCACATGATTAAAAATATACATCATTATTTTCATGTCTTCATTGTTCTTTTGACTCAAAAATTGAACACTTGTTAATGATCCATTACTCCAAAGATTTATTGTGTAATTATCAATTTCAATATTTTGTTGAATCATTAGCCAATTGAAATACTGATGTTTAACATCCAAAGGATAGATAGATAAAATCACAAAACAAAAAAGTATTCAATGAACATTGTCCATTTTTTAGTTTATACTTCATTCATTGATGGAGAAAACTGTGAATGTCACACCCATGACCTTTTGTTTAAATTCACTATTCATTTAATTTCCATTCCTGATTTGTTTTTGGGGTTTACCACTCATTCTGGTGAAAATGGTGGGTTTTGAAAATTTAGGCCAAACTGTGAGCCCAATTCCTAATTTAAAAACAAATTTCGTTTCTTCTATAACTCCTTCAATTTTTACTATTTTATACCCATTCCACTTCTCAATTATCATGACCTGATATATTAAAATCACCATATCTGTTTGGACCACATAGAAATACAAAATCATGATGGATTTGGGTTTTTGATTAAGGTAATGGGCCTGCCCGTACGCCTATTTCCTGCTTTAATTTTTTTTAAATTTTCCACCTCTCATTAATTTTTTACATTTTTCCCATGATTCTACCTCCATATTAATGAAAATATCCTGTGGATCACCCCCATTATCGTTTTCGCAATTTTGGAGCTCAGGTGAACCGCGAATTAGGGCGATCTTTCATACTCTTTCTCAAATAGACCATATTTGATGAGGTAAAATGAATCTTTCATAAATCCTTCAATTTTAAACCTTTTCCCCCATTTCAATCCCCACATGACCTAATATGACTCCTTAGAACCTCCATACCAGTTTTGGGTACTTGGAGATTCATATTTTGGTGGATTTAGGGCGATCTATTAAATATTTCTGTAGGTAAGTATTTCCCTATTTGATTTCTCCTTTTTTCTTAGGGTTGTATCCCTCTTTCTTGATGTTAAAAAGTGTCCAGAACCTTGGGTTCATACCTAGGGTTTAACCATGAGTATTTATGGTGAAAATTCATGGTCTAAGGGTGGATTTATCATCCTTGTGGTGCCGGGTTGGTGCGGTTGATGTTTCACACCATCTTTTGAGGGATTCGACAATTTCGGTAGGTGATTATGTGGGTAACCATTTAATGATGAGTTTTTTTGCTTGATTAAATAATTTTTAATGTTCCTTATATGCTGTGAATTATGCAAAAACCATTTTTGGTAGCAATAGTAAAGCATTTGGTATTAAACTTACATTTTTGTTTGAAGTGTGTATTTTTCAAATGTATTTCATGTGTTATCTCTTGTGGTAGTTTAGTAAAATGTGGAACTGATTTATTAGTTATTGAAAGTGGCTGCCAATTTTTTTGGGTAATGATATATTGTCACGTGGGCCTGAAAATGGGGGTCTTTGAATGAGTTTTATGTGTATAACCTTGTTATAATCCTTGAAAGTGTTTTATGGATTTGTGTGTTCTCATGGGTATCTTTTGTGATATTGTTCAAGGTGACTATATAACATTTGAAAGTAGATTATTACATGTTTATTGGGCTTCAAATTATATTTTTTAGGGTCTTGGTTTGCTTTTGTCTTAAAAATAGGTTTTTGAAATGGGTTTTATGTGCAAAGTTTGGGTATACTCCTTATAATTGTTTTATGAAAGTTCTGAATGATTTATTGAGTTGTGTAATTGCTGAAACTATATCAGAAAATTGTTTTGGTAGGAGTATATTTTTAAAAGGTCCATTTCATTTTTGAAAAGGATTTTATTTCATATTTATCATCTTGTAAATATTTTATTAAATTTTTTGAAGGAGATATTGAGGTGTTAAAGTGATGTGGACTGTTTTGTGTGAGTGTGATGTGAAAAATTGAAACTTTTATTATTAAAGGAGTGTTATGTGACATGTGTGTGGGATGTTATATGAGTTTCAATATCTTATAATTGTTTTATAATATTTTTAAATGGTTTTGTGAAAGTGTTGAATAAATGTGAAATGTGTTGTAGGTTATTTTGGTGTGAGTTGGATTTCAAAATCATTTTGAATGTAAAATGGACTTTTGTGACTTGTGTGGTATACATGTGGTCTGTTGGGTGAATTTGTGATGTGGAAATGATATTTTCATGTTCAATTTATATATCTTGACTTTTTGAACTTGTTTGAGCAGAAGGGGAAAACCTGGGTATCTAGGTGGGTGGATGTGTACTAGTATGCTAGTTAATCCGTGGGGTTTGGCCTCAGTTTCACTTAGTAATATTGACGCTGAAAACTCTAAATAAACTATGATGATGATGATTGTGGATCAATAGGTTATGGGTATGTTCCCTAATAGTGGTTCTTGAATGGGAATGGATATTTCTGATGGTTACTCTCACCGAGATACGAGGTACCTGGGACCCACAGCTAGCTAGTGCCTAGGGGTTAATTACTATTTCTTGTGCTCATTAGTTATTTTATACTTACCGTCGACATATGGTACATTTGTATGGAAAATTCAGCAGTATTGGTGTTTATTTTAAAAGTGTTAATCCTTTAAAATAGCCCACTTGAAAACTGTTCTTATTCAAAGTTGCACCTTTTAGAAGTTGTAACTTTCTTTTCATGTTTTTGAAAACTTGCATGCTTTTCATCTTTAAATGTTTATCATATGGAATCTATTAGTGGTGGTATCCTACTGGGATTTGGATCACACCATACTTACACTATTTTGTGTAAGTAGACTTTCTTATTTTGTGTCACAGGTTTGGGTATAGGTTTTATGCCATTGGTTTAGGTTTTTAGCGGCCCATCGTGATGTAGTGTTGTGGAGATGGCTTGAGGGTGGTGCATCTTTCCATATGGAGGTTGTTGGACTATCATTTCATGAGTTTGTTCCTTTTTAATGGTCTTCAAACATTGTTTAAAATTGTGCAATTCAGTTCTGAATTTTAGTAAAAGATTTTTTGGTTTGAAAAATCGAGATTTGATTTCTTGGATTCATTTATTGTTTTAAGTATACAAACTCGGGTAAATCATTCCCAATTTTTATTTTTTGGTACCCAGGCACTTGTGATAGCCCATGGGGATTGGGAACTCCCTTCGGGGCTTGCCATGGGTTTGGTCGGGTGCCGGTTTTGGCGGCGACCAGATTCTATTCGTGACAAAATGGTATCAGAGGACGTTCGCTCTATTTGAGTCATGTTATTTGGAAAATATTTGGGATAGTCTAGAGTTAAGATTGTTGGGATATGAAATTTTGGTTATGGGTAGTGTGCTTGATCACCACACCTCATGTCAGGATTCAATTCGCCAGGGGAAGTCGGGATTTATCTATGTCTTTTGGTTTTCTTGGTCTGATGATGATTAGGGGAAATTAAAAGAGAGTTGGGTTAATGGTCTCAGTGAGCTCGCAGGGTCCTGGAAGCCATGTGGAACCAGTGATATTCACTAGAACACTCTCTGTGATGGTGAAGTGATTGGAATATGGTTTCCAACTATATGTCCAAGTCACCCACTGAAACTAGTTTCCTCTCGCATTGTTTTGTTCTTTATTTTTGAAATCATGGAACATTGGTTTTAAAGTGACTTGGTTTTACAAAGTGTAAAGTTTTTGTGAAATTATTTTCAAATAAATATGGAATGGTTTGATTTATGAAATAGTGGAACTGAATTTTCAGAATTGTTTTGAAATGAAAAATAGTGTGCTTACACCTCTTTTGAAATCAAGAACCATATTGAAGTTGGTTTTCAAAAGTGTTTCCAATATAGTTTTCTAAACAATTAAAGGGTGTTTTAATGGGATGCGATGTTTTTAAATTGATGTGAATAACATTAAAGTTAGTTCTTTTCTAAATGGTTGTGTCCTTATGAAAAGTTTTGTAATACGTGAATTGGGATTTTGATCTCATTGTTAAAAATTTTGAGAAAAAGGATGGGTTGGTTGAACATTTTGTTTTTGAAAAGTGGAAAGAATTTTAGTTTTATCCTTTGGTATTTCAATTAATGACCAAATTCATGGGGTTATATAGGATTATGGATGGTTTATGGAATGACTGGATGAGTGCCGGGACGGATATGAGGAGGGTGCCCGGTGTGGCACAAAAACATGCATGTATGAGGCCCATGGGGTACCATTGGTGGATACGCTAATCGCTTAATAGTTGGTTTTCAAAGAAATGTTTTTAAAGAAAAACATGATATCTTGGTGAATTGTTTAGGATGGTGTATATTGTGTGTTTTTGGAAAATGTTGATGTTGTGGGATGTTTTGAGTCCAAGAACCCCTCCTGTTCAAACTGTGTTTTGGGTTTGTGTTTGGTCGGTAAGCTGGGTAGAAGGACCAGATAGTAGTCTCCTATGAGATATGTTTCTGGACACCTTCATGGTGGTTCCATTAATGTGTTTGGATCTGTTTTGTGGAATTTTTTTACCAATGGAACAACTTGGTTGGGTCCTTGGGTTCTCCCGTTGGATATGGTACACCCCCATTAAGGGTTAGTGCACAACTGAAGTGCAACCCAGATTGTTTCTCCATTGGAAAATCCTCCAGTTGATAAATTTAAGGAATCTTTTCTTGAGCTTTGTAGAATGAGTCTACACTATTTACATTCTTGGTTTTATTCGGATCCTCTTGTTGCGGAAGAGTGCTCATGGATGGTTGAAAGAGACCATAGTTTCTTAAGCTACCTGATTCGTCAAAGGTGGAAGTTATTTGGGGTTGTCAGTATGGATAGTATCTAAGAGGGACTCTGAGTCCTTCGTAGTCTCTTTAAAGAAGGAGTTTATGTTAGACCACTCGTGTGGAAAATATGGCCACGAGAGGCTGTTATAGACACTTTCTGGAATGATGTGATATTTGGGGATGTTGTATAAGTCCCCCTCCTTATATTATTTCTACGAGTCACTTTGGTCATGTTTGGGGACGCGTTGTGATGTCGCGTGCTCATTTGATTTTAAAGGTGAAATTGTACAATATTTTGTGAGTCTTTTTTTCAGAACTATTTCTTCTTTTGGGAGATCTCGACATCCTCTATTTTATAGGAAGGTGCTTATCTGTGTCCTTTATTTCTTTTGTTTCTCACCCGAAGAAACAAGGTCTGATGTGAGTGCATCCTCTAAACCCTTATTTCAGTGAAATTCCATGTTAGGGTAAAGTGAGTTATAGAGTGTGTTTTTTCTTGGTGAACCCATATGGGATTGCATGTAGTTGTTTGTAGCATCGAAATAAGAAATTCTATTTGGGGGTTTCCAAATCTAACTACGAGGCCAGAGATGCTTCAATCATTCTAGCTCCAGCCATAGGTCCCAGAGAGAAGCTGGCACGTAGTCAGTGGAAATCCCAGTGTATTTTTTGACCTTGTACAAAGAACTCTTCTCAGTATTAGAGATGGTAATAGTTTAAGCATTTTGTGTTGTCATCTTGCTTCTTTACTTCCCGTTCGGTGGAAATAGGTGGAGGGCCTTATCCCCATGTTATATCCCAATGACTTTATTTTCCCTTTTGGTTTCCATTAGGTTTGGGGGAAAGGTTTTAGATTTGTCTAGACATGTTTAGTGAACATTTAGTAGTAACAATTCCCCAAAAAACCATGTAGGTATAAGGATTCATAGGGTTAGCGCACAGTTTCCCAAATTGTGCAGGCTAACCGTGCGGCCGTCCCAACTCTTTAAGTTTTGGAGTTTTTCGGTGCTAGCCCATATTGGTTAGTTAAGATGGTTGGTTATTATGGTGGGGAGACCCAATATGAGTCTCATGTATATTATTTTGAAAATTCCTAATGGGATTATACCCCTTGTACCGGGGAGTCTTTTCAGGGTTCCCCTATTAGTGTCTTGATTCTATCTCCGAAAAACAAATTTGTTGTCTATTATGGTTGGGGAGCCCATTTGTGTATCCTTGTACCAGTAACTCACTTTTGTACTTGGTCTTGGCTTGGAATTGGGTAGTCTCATTCGGAGATATATAACCAACTATATATTCTTTGGGTAAACGTTGGGATTAGAGAGTTTTCAATGGTTTAGTTATATCAAGGTAAGTGTAACATTGTTCGATGTTCTTGTTTGTTTGGGTAAATTGCTTGAGCCTTGTTAAGATAGTGTTTAAGGAGTTTTCTTTTAGGATAAATCCTAAATGTGCTTGATCATTTCAATAAAGAGTTGTTTGTTTTGGTTGTGAAGTATTCCTTCCTTAATTGATCATTGGAGGTGTTTTGGCCTTTGGGGGCGAAGTTTAGCAAAGGATTCCATTTCTGCCTTTCGGTTGGGTTTGGTTTATACTTTGTCCTTGATGTGGCTTTCCGAGGGCGGAAAGCTTTTTGGTGGGGATAATTGTCACACCCATGAACTTTTTTTAATTAATTATTCATTTAATTTCCATTACTGATTTGTTTTGGGGGTTTACCACTCATTTTGGTGAAAATGGTGGGTTTTGAAAATTTGGGCCAAACCGTGAGCCCAATTCCATATTTAAAACAAAAATTTGGTTCTTCTATAACTCCTTCAATTTTTACTATTTTATACCCATTCTACTTCCCAATTGGAATACCCTGATATATTAAAATCACCATATCCCTTTTGTCCACATAGAAATCCAAAATCATGTTGGATTTGGGTTTTTTATTAAGGTAATGGGCCTGCCCGTAAGCCCATTTCCTTCTTAATTTTTTTTAATTTTCCACATCTCATTAATTTTTTACTGTTTTCCCATGATTAGACCTCCCTATCAAAGCCAATATCCCATAGATCACCCCCATTATCGTATTCGCAATTTTGGAGCTCAGGTGAACTGCGAATTAGGTCGATCTTTCATACTCTTTCTCAAATAGACCATATTTGATGAGGTAAAATGAATCTTTAATAACTCCTTTAATTTTTATCTTTTTCCCCCATTTTAGTCCCCACATGACCTAATATGACTTTTTAGAACCTCCATAATAGTTTTGGGTACTTTTAGATTCATATTTTGGTGGACTTAGGGTGATCTCTTCAATATTTCTGTAAGAATTTTTCTATTTGATTTATCCTCTTTTCTTAGGGTTTCATCCCCATTTCCTGATGTTACAGAGTGTCCAGAACCTAGGGTCATACCTAGGGTTTAACCATGAGTCTTTTTGGTGAAACCATTGGGTCTAGGTCTAGATTTATCATCCTTGTGGTGCTGGGTTGGTGTTGTTGATGTTTCACATCATGTTTTTAGGGATTCGACAATTTCGGTAGGTGATTCAATGGGTAACCATTTAATGATGAGTTAGTTTGCTTGACTAAATAATTTTTAATGTTCCTTATATGCTTTTAATTATGTGAAAACTATTTTTGGTAGCAATAGTAAATCATTTGGTATTAAAGTTACATTTTTTTTGAAGTGTGTATTTTTCAAATGTATTTCTTGTGTTATCTCTTGTGGTAGTTTTGTAAAATGTGGAAGTGATTTATTAGTTATTGAAAGGGGCTGAAAATTTTGGTTTGGTAATGATATATTGTCATGTGGGCATAAAAAGGGGGGGGGGGTCTTTGAATGGGTTTTATATGTATAACCATGTTATAATCCTTGAAAGTGTTTTATGGATTTGTGTGTTCTCAGAGGTATCTTTTGTGATATTGTTCAAGGTGACTATATAACATTTAAAATTATATTATTACATGTTGATTGGGCTGCCAATTCTGTTTTGGTAGGGGCTTGGTGTGCTTTTGGATTAAAAATAGGTTTTTGAAATGGGTTTTATGTGCAAATCTTGGGTATACTCCTTATAATTGTTTTTTGAAAGTTCTGAATTGTTTATTGAGTTGTGTAAGTGGTGAAACTATATCAAAAAACTATTTTGTTAGGAGTATATTTTTAAATGGTCCATTTCATTTTTGAAAAGGTTGTTATGTCTTATGTATCATCTTGGAAATATTTTATTAAATTTCATGAAGGAGATATTGAGGTGTTAAAGTGATGTGAATGTGATATGGACTATTTTGTGTGAGTGTGATGTGAAAAATTGAAAGTTTTATTATGAAAGGAGTGTTATGTGCCATGTGTGTGGGCTGTTATATGAGTTAAAATATCTTATAATTTTTTATAATGTTTTTTAATGGTTTTGTGGAAGTGTTGAAGAAATGTGAAATGTGTTGTGGGTTATTTTGGTGTGAGTCGGATTTCAAAATCATTTTGAATGTAAAATGGACTTTTGTGACTTGTGTGGTATACATATGGGATGTTGGGTGAAATTGTGATGTGGAAATGATATTTTCACGTTCAATGTATATTTCTTGACTTGTTGAACTTGTTTGAGCACAGGGGGAAAACCTTGGTATCTAGGTGGGTGGACTTGTACTAGTATGCTAGTGAATCAGTGGGGTTTGTTCTCAGTTTCACTTAGAAAGATTAAATCTTAAAACTCTAACTAAACTATGATGATGATGATTGGGAACCACTAGGTTATGGTTTTGTTCCTACTAGTGGATCGTGCACGGGAATGGATATTTGTGATTGTTAGTCTCACAGAGATAAGAGGTACCTAGGACCCACAACTAGCTAGTTCCTAGGGGTTAATTCCTATTGTTTGTGCTAATTAGTTATTTTATAATTACCGTCAGAATACGGTACATTTGGATGGAAAATTCAGTAGCTTTGGTGCTTATTTTAATAGTGTTAATCCTTTAAAATAACTCACTTGAAACGTGTTCTTATTCAAAGTTGTACCTTTTAGAAATTTTAACTAGCTTTTCATGTTTTTGAAAACATGCATGCTTTTCGTTTTTAAATGTTTATCATATAAAATATATTAGTTATGGTATCCTATTGGGCTTTGTCTCACACCCTACATACACCACTGGGTGTAAGTAGACTTTCTTATTTTGTGTTACAGGTTTGGGTACAGGTTTTATGCCATTGATTTGAGTTTTTAGCGGTCCATCGTGATGCAGTGTCGTGGAGATGGCTTGAGGGTGGTGCCTCTTTCCATGTAGAGGTTCTTGGGCTGTCATTTCATGAGTTTGTTCCTTCGTAATGGTCTTCAAAGATTGTTTAAAATTGTGTAATTCAGTTCTGAATTTTAGTAAAAGATGTTTTGGTTTGAAAAATCCAGATTTGATTTCTTGGATTCATTTGTTGTTTTAAGTATACAAACTCGGGTAAATCGATCCAAATTTTCAGTTTTTGATACCCAGGCACTTGTGCCAGCCCGTGGGGATCGGGAACGCCCTTCGGGACTTTCCACGGGTTGGGTCGGGTACCAGTTTTTGCGGCGACCAGATTCTGTTCGTAACAATGATTGATGAATATAATTAAAGGACAATGATTCCAAAATATATCATTTTAAAATAATACATGATAAATCATAAATGATGATAAATTAATTGATTTTATAGTATAATTAATTCATGTTCTTCAGGGATAAAACAAGAATTAGTACTAAAAAATAAATTAAAATTTCTAACCTTGATAACGGATTGATCGCTAAATAATAAAGACCATGCATAATTATATTTAGTGAGATATAAGAACTCCATTAATGAAGACATTCCCACGTGATATAATTTTACTAAATTTTTTATGTTTGTTATTGTCTCTACCAGTCACTATGATTATACACAGATATTCACTATAAGGTAAACCTCTGTCAATCTCTTAGGGTTATGTGACTAACCTTATATATTTTTCTAATAGGGTTATGAATAAATTTATTTTATTTTTAAAAGATGAATTATATCATAAATATTTTAAATAAATTAATTCATTTATTTTTTAGAATTTCATCTAGAAAATGAACTTTAATAAAATTTAGAGCACCAACCAAAATTATTTCATACCTACGGTAAAACTAAACATTAAAAATGAATGATGGTCACCATTTTCCCTTCTGAGAGACCATTGGTCATATATTCCATTATTTTATATAAGATGTTTGTGCATGATATATTATTTTTAATATTTTTAATATATCTAACCCAAGGCTCTATTGGGCATGGAATCTTGCACTGACTCTACACCAAATTCCAAAAATATTATTTAAAATATTTCAATGTGTCACATATAAAAATAGAAGTTATTTCATTCTCCCACCTTATTTATTTTATTCCAAAAAATAAAAAACCTACTAAAAATTAGGAGGGTAATAAGCTCACATCTTCTTCTCCTACTCCCAAGTGCTTTCCTGGAGTTTCTCATGATGAAAGCAAACACACACCAAATAAAATGCTCCCCGGTGAAGGATCTTCTACTACTCATCCTAGATGTATGTAATGACCCATCCTAGTGGGTCCTGTTACATTACTACCCTAAGACCGCCTCAAATAGGATATGGGATGGTGAATAAAACCGAGTAGGAATATCCCATAAATTGGAGGCATAATCCTTAAGTACTTGCACGCACAAACACATATCCAAGACACCAATTCTGAAATATAAAAATACTATTTAAAAAATGCATACAAACCAATATATCCCACTACTAGCGTAACACATTGAAAGTACTAGAAAGTAAACATGTCCAAAATAAACCCACCAAAAAGAGTATGTAACCACAAGTTCTACCTTTAAGAAATGTTGTACGAGTACTATTGTCTGGACTACAGGAACACCTCATCTATCTGGTATCGCTAACCATCATCTGGACCAGGTTCTCTTAGGACTCCATCAAAGGGTTGATCATCTCTACTTGACATGTTACATGCAGTAAAATTTCACTCAGTGGTGAGTACAAAAATTCATAGTAGGACACCCCAAAACCTCAAAATAAATTCCACAAAGTAAATACCAAGAAAGAAATACCTCCAATGAAATTCCACAAAAAAAATTTCACGAAAGAAATACCACCAAATAAATTCCACAGAACAAATACCATGAAATAAATCCCACAAAAAATTCCACAATGTAAGTACCACAAAAGAAATACTATTCATCACCACACATAAATATGTCAGCATCACATATAAGAACAATTATCTCGATATTCTCTAGAGAAATGCCCCATCATTGGGTGGTCTTAACCAACTATAAGCCATATGTTTCTTCTCAAAGAATGATTATTTGTGGATATATTACTTATTGAACCATGATATCATCAAAGACACTGATGAAGAGGTATAGCTTATTTGGGCACTACAAAAATGAGAATGTATTTGTGATAGAATATTATGATTATAAAAAGAGGGGATTACATCAAGATATGTTGGGTGATAGTAAGGATCATTCGAAAATACACTGGGGGATACCACATTCCCAATATAGATCAATTATCAATGTTGGGGATCCTTCCCAGCAACCTGGTGGATAACATGGATCATTCCCGAAAAATTTAGGGGATACTACGTACCTTATTGATGTGTCCCACTATGTGGAGGATTATCACCCTATGCACCGATGTAACATGATTCCACTGGCTCCAATGGGGGTGATATATGGTCACATTATAGTCCCAGGGAGGGATAACTAACTCTATATAGGTCTCAGTCTCTATAAAAGATTACAATCCAGTGATGTGGATGTAATATCATACTGAACCCTTGAGGAAAAGAATAAAGGGAGCATTCTAAACCTCTTCTGGTCTAACTTAAAAACTCACCACATTATCTCAAATGTACCATATCATCATCAGGGTCCCAACACCATAAATGGCTCTTCTAATGGATTCACCATTTGAATGTTATGGGGGGATTTGAGATCCAAAGGAGGAGGGGTCAGTAGGATAGTGGACCGACTGAACAGTCAGTCCACTGACCGTGGCTATCGACCTCCACATTCGAACTTCCCCACAATCGATCCATGAGACCTAGTTGTGGTCTATCGTGTGACAACCTCAGGTTAAACAAAGGTCTGACTCGAGTCCGACCTGGATGTGACCTGGTCCACTTGGTCGACTCAGCCCACTCTATCTAGGTTAAACTAGCCTACTCCACCTAGGTATGTCCCACTCCATATGGGCATGGGATGATTGGCTTGGCCCTCTTCATCTAGCCCAGCCCACTCAGACCGACCTTGCTATACTCTACGTGTTCGGCCACCCTGACCGCCGCCTCCACCCGTCACCACCCACCCTATCTCACAACAATTTCTGCCACGTCCCATGCGGCCTTTCATCATTCCACCTATGCATCCCCATATCCACCACCTCCATATATCACAGCCTCCTCTGATGCATCCCATGTTTCTTTCTCTGTCACCACCACCATTATCTTCTGTCACCACTTCGGTTGTCTCCTCCGGTTGTCACACCTCTTTATGGGACTGCCAGACAAGACTGGCAATTGTGGTCCCTTTCATAAACCACTAAGCCAACTATGATGCCCAAATATTGAAACAATCATAGATTTCGATTTCTCGAGTCCCGATCAATATAGATTCATCCTATGGTTTCATTTTACCTATAATCAGGGGGGTCTAATCAAGTTTGGGGCCACCATACAAGTCAAACTGTGGCCATGAGGGTCCAACGGTAAAGAAAATGAGGAACAGGGGAGAGAAAGACCCAAAAACACCATATTGAATGAACCTCATCCTTGTTAGTGTTGGCCTCAGTTCGTTCTTATTAGACGAGGAAGAAATAAAGAAGAACAAATTTAATAAAACTCCCAGAAATAAACCCTAAAATAATTACCATCCTCAACAATAAAATTGTGGTTCAATATATTTATGGATTGATACACACACATCTTGGAAATTTAGAATAAGGAAATATCACAATTAAATAACTGCCAAACCTCGATTCAGATCAGTCTCTGATGAAGGAGAATCATTGTCTCATCGTCATTAGTGAGGTTTCATTGAATTTGTTGTGCATTGGTCGTTAATTTATGATACTTCTCCTTTTATCGATAAATTTCATCCCAATATTTCCCAATAAATTCTCTATAATTACTAGGGCTATTCAGCTAACCCTATGATTTATGCATAAGGATACATTTAAGGGAAAATTCGTTGTGTAAACAGAAATAATTTTCATTTAAATTATTTAATAATTATTATGTCCTTTTCAAATTTTTTCATAGAAGATTCACACCAATTAAGGTTAAGTCATACATAGGGAAAACAGCACATTACAAAATCCACAGTGCTCTCATATTTCTAATCTGAGTCACTATTCATGAGTGATTAGGATTTCCTAAATAAAATAATTATATTTATTTATTTTATTTACGGTTATGTCCATAGTGACTATTTATACAGATGACTCATGCTAACCATTTTTAAGTAATGGCTAGGCTAATGAAATAATTTTGAGCTCAGAATTTACTTGTATTTCTAATCTGGGAACTTCTTTAATAGTTATTCCACTTTTTTAGAAAAACTGTGTGTGTGTGTGCTATTAAAAGATTAATATTTTTCAAAAAATTGTTCTGAGCACACTGGGTCTTGGAATCCCACGTCATCTTAGAACCTAGTTTTGAAATCAATCCATATATTATCTATAAATAATACATGGAAATTTTGAGATGTTACATTCTCCCCACATCATGCCTTTACGCCCCTGAAAACCAAGACAATGGCTACCCAAACAGATGAGGGTATTGAGTAAAAATATGAACCTCCCACTCCTATTATCTCTTCTAGAGATTCTTGTGGTACAATTAGACACACAATAAGGGAATAATTCGCCCATGAAAGATCCTCAAACTTTAAAAAATCCCACATGCAGGCCCATAACATATCCTCGAGAAACTGAATAGTCTACTCAGTCTGGCCATCCGCCTGTGGGTGATACATTTTTCACAAGAGTAACTGAGCCCCAAACACCTCTTGAAAACCATTCCATAACTGGGATATAAATAAATCATCATGATATAAAACTATCATCAATATAACTCTATGGAGTCGAACTATCACCTAAATGTAGTGGCTTCCTAATCTCTCTACTAAAATCTTCTCTAGGATAGCTAGGAAGTGGACCAAATTTGTGAGTTGATCAACGATCACCCATATAGAATCATGTATCTTGGAAATACATGTTAAACCCATCACAAAGTCCATCAATATCTCATTCCACATCCATTACGGCACATCAAGGGGTTGAGTTAAACCCGTAGGAACCTGGTGCCCAGCCTTCACTTGCTAAAATGTATGGCATCGAGAGACAAAATCTAAAAATCCATTATTTATCCTTGGACACCAAAATTGACATCATAGGTCCTGATATATCTTCACCACACCTTGATGAAACGCCAAAGGGGGTGTGTTGAAATTCTTCAGAACCTCCTCCTGCAATGCCACTGGTACTAATGTGAATCCTTTTAAAAAAATGTGTTGACTGCCTTGTGAATATCCATCAAGATAATTCAATGTGGACATAAAAGCATGTAAATTCTTGAAATTAGTGTCCCAAATCCATTTTTCCCTTAATCATGGTAAGAGTGGATGCATGAAAACCATAACATGGAGGTAAGATGGTCCATATTCATTCATAAAGGATATCTTCAATGAGGATGACTACTCTGTCACCTCATTCAGCAACTAAAAACTAAATCCCCTACTGAGAGAATCTACCACACATTCCGCTTCCCAAGATTATATACAATCTCAATGTCATGGTCCTGGAGAAACTCTATCCATTACCTTTGTCTCAAATTCAATTTTATCTGAGAAGATATACATTAGACTATTGATATCAGAGTAGATGATAAACCAATCTCCCATGAGGTAGTCTCGCCACATACTTAAAGTGAAGACTACCAATTCTAGCTCTAGATCATGGGTCATGTAGTTATGCTTATGTTGTCTCAAAAAGCATGAACCGTATTCAATCACCAATTTTCCCTTCATTTGGACAAACCAAAACCGAGTCCCTGATGCATCTTAGAACACCACATACATAACCCCTTCCTCTAGTAACTTTAGGATGGGAGTGATCATCATCCTCTACCTCAACTCTTGAAATCATTGCTGGCACTTATATTTCTACACTAAAATATTCTCCTTTCATGTAAAATTTTTCAAGGGTGATACTACTCTATAGAAGTCAAGTAAAAACCTCTTATAGTACCCTACTCAACCCAGGAAACTCCGAACCTCAGTAATACTCTTGGGTGGATCCCAAGAAAGCACCACCTCCTCATTCATTGAAACCACTACAAATCCTGCATCTTAGATGAAATTTTCCAAAAAATAGACCTCTTGAATCCAAAACTAATACATTGTGAGCTTCCCATAAAATTGGTGCTCTTGGAGTGTACCTAGAACCATCCTAAAATGTCACGTGTGCTCCTACTTTGACACTGATTACACTAGGTTGTCATCGATAAAGATCGCCATGGATCAGTCTATGTAAGGTTGAATAGTATGTTTCATGAGTAACATGAAAAATAGTGGGGAATTATTCATGACAAATAGTATCAAAAAGTACTCATAATGAATTTACTGACACATGACTGAAATATCTAGTATATCATCATCCCATACTCGCAACTGGTGATAGCTTAATATGAGGTCAATATTTGAGAACCATCAAACCCCTTTCAAATGATAAAATAGTTCATCGTTATTTAGTAGTTGATATTTTTTCTTTATGGTCTCCTAGTTCAAGTGCTGTTAATCGACACATATCCTCATTCTCCCATCTACCTTCTTGGGAAACAAAACTAGGGATGCCCAAGGTAAAACACTAGGTCTCACAAAGCTCTTCCTATGCATGTCCTCAAAATCCACCCTCAACTCATTAAACTATATGAGAGCCATCTAATATGCGAGTGTAGGTATTAAATTATTCCCAAGGTCTAGATAAATATAGAAGTCTATCTACCATTGGAGAGGTAAACTGGGAATATATTCAAGAAATACATCCACATACTTCACCACCACTACTAGAAACTGATGAATCATATCATCCAATGAATCAATGGTGAGGCTATCCAACTTATGTGAAACTAGATGCACCCTCCAATGTTTGAGTCCATCTTACACTGCATGTGTTTTTTTAACTCCAAAAAATAAAATCCTGGTTCCATCACTATAGAAACATGGCACTCTATGCCTAAAAAAATCAATATAGGGAGAAACTATGGATACCAGTCCATACAAGGAATGACTTTGTAAGGAATCAATGCTTCTACCAAGAAATATCAACCAAAACACTATCCTACAATCTTCATGTCACACTATTGGTACCAATGCATGACCATTGGGTCTAAACTAGTAGGAGGCTTCAATCATGGATGTTGAGTCAATGTTTTAACCAGAATCATCGAATATCAAACAATATTAGTGGTAAGAAAATAATTACTAGAACCTATGTCTATCAAAACTGCATCTTAGGTGTAAAAGACATAGATCATACCTTGAATCATTCATGGATCCCCTAGGTCATATGCCTCAACTGCATACAGTTGTCCCCTCCCCTTTCTTCTAACTCCTGGAGCCTAATGTGGACCACCTGGGGGTGGTAGTGGTAACATGTTGAAGCGTCGACCACCTCATGCTTCTCTCTTAGCACCTATCCCACATCCTACACCCTAATGATCTATCTACTGTTGTTATTATCTATTCTATTGTGGTCTATCCATAGTATCCATATCATTAGAACAATGGGTAGGAAAATCTCAGGTGAGATGTCCCTTACCACCACATAAATAGAACATCTTTTTTCTAAGATTACTGGACCCAGCATGTGATCCTTGATCTATAGATTCTTTATCATGAGACCTCAACATAAAATGTTTCACACTTCAAATTCCCTAAGACCAATGTTTCCCCCTTACTACCGAGGTCTCTAGTCATTATTTCTTAGTTTTGACAACCAGTGGCTGTTTCTTCCCAACCAAGTAACCCTCAACTTCCAAGGATCACTATAGCAACCTAGCATATATGGGAATGAATAGATAGGTATTTCTTGTTTGGATAACCCTACAAATACCTCTCTCAAGGGTTTTATCCTTGAATTATGGATCATGTATCTTATCCATTGAGTACCTAGATAGGTTGGTATGCCTCGATGAATACTGATACACAGACATGTCATTATTCTAGAGCTATAGAAGCTCATTGATATGCATATACCTTAGATTGAAGGTGATAAATCCCCTCTAAAAAGGTTCTCCAACTTGGTCCATAGAATAATCACCTCATCATAAGATCAGGTAACAAAATCCCACTATCACCATACTGGTCCATGCAGAAAGATCACTTCCTAAACTTCCATCTGATATGTTGGTGTCCTGACTAGATGGAAAACTCAGGTTACCACCTCAAACTAGTCCCCAGTCACCTATGTGTAAATCCCTCCTTAGAACCTAAGGGGTATCTTCTATTGAAACTCATGAAGTGTGCTCAGCCTGCACACCTCATCCGCTGGTACTGTGGGTGCCATGTGATACTCTATAGGTTGTGGTATGGCTGGTCCACCACTTAGAGGTTTTATCTTTAGTAAAAATATCTGTAATGATACCTATTCACCAGGTAGATTATCCTCTTGATCATGTGGTTAAATCCTAGTTGGATGTCTAAGTGGAGGCATCTTGAAGTAAAACAGAATGTATCGTGGTCAATTGAGTATATCAGAATATCTGACTCAATAAGGACATAGAAATAAAACCCATTCCTATATGATACATATACCATTGTGTTTTCTTGAACCAGTTTTTCATGTATCTTGTTAAAAATCCAGTAGTCAGAGTCCTATTATATGGATACGTCCGCCTCCACACCAACACTAGATTCCATGTCCTACAATCCAAAATCAAAACACTTAAAACTACTTCTTTAAACCAATATTACATACTCTCAACCCTAAATTAGAACTGACTAAATCTGCTACCGCTCTGTCATGACCTGTCCCAATGGGTCATTTCTCGGACTATCCCAAGCCTTCCTCCAATAGGCTAGGGGATGATGACTAGCAGCGAGTAGCCATATCCCACAAATGGGAGGTATTAGCCTTAACTACCTGTACACATGCACACATATCTAAGCCACAAATACTGAAATGTAAAACCACTAAGTAAACAATGCATAAAAACCACTATATCCCACAACCAGAGTAAAACATTGAATGTAATGGAGATTTAACTTGTCCAAAACAATTTCACAAAAAAGAGTTTGTAACCAAAATTCCAACCAATAAGAAAATTGGAACTGGGACTATTTTTTGGACCACAAGAACACCTCGTCTATCTGGTTTCTCTAAGAAATGTCCGGCCCTAGTCCACCTAGTACTCTATCAAAGGTTCAATCATTTGAACGAGACATATAACGTGTTGGAAAATATTGTAGAGTGGTGATTACAACAATAATCAGTAGGACACCCCAAAACCACAAAGGAAATTCCAAAAAGGGAATTCCATGATGGAAATATGGCTAAGAAAATTCGACAAAGGAAATACCACCAAGGAAATTCCAAAAAGGAAATACCATGAAGGAAATATAACCAAGGAAATACAAGTAACATCCACATAGGTATATCTCAGTAGAACATATAAGAAGAATTTTCTGGATATACACATGAGAAACACACCCCCCCCCCATCGAGCAGTCTTAACCAACTTCCAGCCATAACATTCTTATCAAAGAATGCTCGTTCTGTGAGATATCACTCCCCAATCCAGGATATCATTGAAGATACTCACGAATAGTTATAGAGTATTTGGGACCTTCCCAAACAAGAATGTTTTGGTCAAGGAAGATTATGATACCACAGAGAGGGGATCATGCATAGATATACTGGGGGATTCCACGGATCACACCCAGATACACTGGGGGATACCACATACCAAATCTAGATCAATACTCAATGTATGTGATCCTACCCAACACACTGGGGGATACAAAAAATCATGCCCAGATACATTGGGGGATACTATAAACCATATCGATGTGACCCACTAGGTGGTGGATCAATGCCCTACCCATGGTGGTTACACAATTCCATAGACTCTAGTAGGGGTGATAGAGGATTTCACTCTAGTCCTGAGTAGGGATTCCTAACTCTATATGTGACTCTACCTCTCTATGGGATTACAATCCAGTGATGTGGACGTAATACCATATCGAACTCTCAAGGAATAGACCAATGTAAGTGATATTAACCTCTAATAAACCCAAAAAAAATCTCTACACATTATATCCAATGGATTGTCTCATTTTCCGAGTCTCAACCCCATATATGGATCATCAAATAGAAACCCCATTTCAAATTTTTGGGGGTATGATATTTCAAAGGATGGGGGGTCACTGTGCCAATAGAACAACCAAATGGTCAGTCCACTGATCGTGGAGGTTGACTGCTGCGGTCGATCAACCCCATGGTTGACTTCCCCATGGTCAATCTATTCAAACAGTTCATGGTCGATCGTACCATGGGAGCTCGATCTACAGTGGAGGTCAACCACCACGGTCGACCATGTGACCACCCTGGGTCAACCCGAGGTATGGCTCATGTCCGACTCGGATTCATCCTAGTTTAATGGGAAAACCCGACCAAAGCCATTCTTCATGGTCCCAATTCTTTTTTTGGGGCCTTTCTTGTTCATCCATCTTGGCATTCTCGATATGCTCGGCCTGGCCTTGATCAACTCAACGTGGTCTCTTGCCACAACTGCCACCTACACATGTGTCCTCCTGCCACATCCCATGACCCGCTCTACCAAATCACATGCAGCCTCACATTATGCCTCATCCACATCCCTTGTAGCCAGATCCAGCACTTTTTTCATCATCCGTGACCACCACCACGGTCGCCACCTCCGGTTGATGCATCGCCCTTCTGAACCATCACGCCAAACTTGCATCAGTGGTACCTTCCGTGGACCACCAAGCTACTTTCAATTACTGAATCTCAAAAAAGTCATAGATCCGGGTTTCTAAGGTCTTGATATTCATAGATCAAGTCTCTGTTATCATTTTTCCTCTAATATGGGGGTCTGATCATGTTCGAAGAAACCCACCAAGTCAAAATGTTTCTATGAGAGTCCAACGGCAAAAAATGTGAAGAACGAGGGTGAGGAAAACAAAAGAATACCATGAGGACTGAACTTTGTCCTTGCTCGTGTAGTCCTTAATCCATTATCATTAGATGATTAAAGAAAATTAAGAACAAATTTAAGAAAACTCCCTGAAATAAACCCCACAATTATAACCATCTGCAATGATCAACCCACAGATCAATCTATTCATTGATTGACTTGAATTCGCCATGAAAATTAAGAACGGGGAGATATCACAAGGAAATAACTTCCCTACATCGATTTGGATTAGTCTCTGATGAAAGAAAAATTGTTATTTATTTTTTATTCGCGTGATTACTTTGAATCTACTGCACGTTGATCATCAATCCACAATATTCCACCATTTGTTCGAGAGATTTTTTCCTAGGATCTCCCTAGAGATTATCCAACATTCCCAAAGTTATGCAGATAACCCTAGTATTTTTTCATAAGGATACTTTTAACGAAAAATTCACTGCATCAACATAAATAATTTTTTATTTAAATTATTTGATTAAGATTATGTACTTTTCATGTTTTTCTACAGAATACCCATGCTGACTAAGGTTATGTCATGCCTATGGAAAACACCACATTACGAACTCAATGGTTATCTTGGATTTCCAATATGAGTCATCGTTCATGATTTATTAGGAATTTAAAAATAAAATAATTTTATTTATTTTTTTATTTATGGTTACATCCTTGTTGAATTTTTCTATAGATCAGTTGCGCTAAACAATGTTAGGTCACGCCTAGGGTAAAACAATTATTCTGAGCTCAAAAGTGCCCTTAGATTTCTAATTCGGGAAACCATGTATTAGTTATTCCACTTTTTTCTGGAAAATCATGCAAGTGTGCTATTGAAAGTTCAATATTTTTCAAACAATTATTCTGAGAACACTAGGCCTCGAAATCGCCCATCGTCTCAGCACCTAGACTCAAGATAAATCCATAAATATCTAAAAATAATACATGGAAAATTAGAGACATTAAAATATTCAATATGAACTCTAAGTAGGTATCATTATCCTCAATTTTTAGCTCTCCCAAATTAGTTGTGTGCAACAGGTCATGAACATATATCCTAAATTGTGAAAGATAGAATACATCTTGTAGCCATTCAAACTATGGGGGTAAGGATAATAAGTACACCACCTCATCAACCATTCATAGTATTTGAATATGTATAATTATTCAAATATATAACTATTTTACTTATACAAATATCCAAAATCATAATTGAGGTGATACCTTTAGAAACATGCAATCTCTCTCATAAAACTCCAAATACAATTGTCTTCAGTCTATATAATAATTCTAATGGAACTGGGTAGTCCCCATCTACTCCTGGATATTATGTAACTTCTTTGTCATCTTATGCACTATCTTTGTTCCCATAATTGATGTCTCCACCAAATCCATCTACAACAGTGGTGACCTATAGGGTCTCTCACACAAGACATAAAATGGTTTCATACTTATGGTATAGTAACAAATGGATTTATATGTAACCTCTACCATGGGGATATGATCCTACCATCCATATCCAAAATCCAACATGGTACCCAAAAACATTTCTTCCTAGACCTAAATGGTATACTCTATCTAGTCATCTATTTGGTTATGGAACATTGGGTTCAACTAAAACTGAGTCCCAATGGTCACATTTACTCCTCTTCATAATCTATGCTTGAAGTATGAATCTCAGTATGAAACAATTGTTGATGGAACCCTATAAATAAAGATAGTCTCCTACAATTACAGATGTCCCAAACTCTCAACTGATTCTTTATATTGGATGAATAAGAATTAATGAAACATGGTAAGTAAGTATATGATCACCTAGATAGCATCATGTCCTCTAGATTATCGTGGAATTCCTATTAAGAAATACTTGGAGATATCATCTCACTTCCACTATATAATCTCAAGGGGTTGTGATAACCCTAATATATCTTGGTTCTTGATCATCATCTATATGAATGTGAGGAATAGAGAAATAAAATAAGCAATGCAAAAATTTATTCCTAGACAACAAAAATGATGCCAAAGGTCCCATTACAACTTCAGTATTGTTGTATCATTTCCTAAAGAGGTAGTATGAAAATCTTATGGAACATTCTCTCATAGAAATACCAGTACCATCATTCATCCATAGAAATGAATAATGTTATCCCTATATTTATAAAATCCATTAGGATAATATCAATTTGATATCTGGTCACACAAGACCTGATAATCAAAATCCAAAAAATCTGCCTCCCAAACACACTAAAGAAGTTGAGGGGTAACAACCAATTACTAAAGTTATGATGCACCATCCTCATCCACTAGGGACAAATATATCAAGACTAACTACCTCGATGATTTTCTCGACAACTATGGAATTTGATTTTCTACTAAGAGAATATTGTACCACATTGCCCTTCCTAAGAGTATTGACTATATCAATTTCATGATCCTATGGGAACTATAGACATAACCTTTTTCCTTATGTTAATATATTCTTATGAAAATATATTCTATAATGTCTTATAGTCAGAATAGATGATTAAAACATCTCACATAATTTAGTGACTCCAAGGTTTCATGTCAAGCACCACTTAGGAAAGATCCTAATATTAGGTCACATAGTTCAACTCATAAATCCACAGTTTTTAGGACCCATAAAAAATTAATTCCCACATATACATCTGAACACATACAACCAAGCTCAAGAGGCCTTATAAGGAACCACATACTCAACTCCCTCCTCTGGAAGTCTCAAAATGGGGGTTCTCGTCAACCTCAATTAAAAACCATGAAAATCCTACTAGAAATTGTCCTTCCACCTAAAAGGTTTTCCCATTTGGGTCAAGGTTGTAAGGGTTTCCATGGTCCTAGAGAAATTGGTCTTGAATCTTCAAAAATATCATGCCAACCTAAGGAATATCTGCACCTCAATCATGCTCTTAAGTGGATCCTATGCTAGCACTACCTTGATCTTCACTAGATCAAGATCTACTCCATCTTATGAGATGAAATTTCTCATAAAGTAGACCTCTTCAATCCAAAATTGATACTTTGAGATATTCCCATTAAAATAGTGATCTAAGATTTTTTCTATGTTTATCCTCACCTTTCTCACGTCCTCCACCTCTCACAATGAGTATATGAGGACAACATCGATGAAGAATACTAAGAACCAATCTAAAAAAAGATAAAATGACTATTTAATGACTCCCATGACAAAACAACTAGAGTATTCATCATGATAATGGAAATCACCAAGTACTCATAATGATTGCAGTGGTACAATAATTCCTTCTTTGATATATCATCCTATCGAAATTAGATCCGTAGATAACCTGACCTGAGGTTAATCATTAAGAACCACTAAACCCATTTTAACTATTTTATATTTCCACTGATTCATAGAAGTGGGTAATTACTCATGATAATCACATAATCCAGGCACTCGTACTCTACCCATAACAATAATCTCTCATCTATATTCTTGTAGAACAACATTATGACTTACCAAGGGGATGTAGTGGGTCTAAAAAAGCATTCCAATGTAAATCCTATAACTACAACTTCTTTTGTTGATGATTTTCAGGGGAGATGTGATATGTTGGCATAGATATCATAGAAGTCACTAGGTGAAATTATTTATAGATTTTGATATATTAATGAGGTGTTAATTATAGAACATCCTTAGGGATGATATCTTTATTCTCCTCCAACATAATAGGAAGCTAAAAGATCAATGAATCAACTAATTCAAAGTTAATATTAGAAAATAGATAAGAAATAGGTTAGATCATTTGATATACGGTACCATATTACTATTTCTAGGATTTCTTCTCACCAAAAATGGAAAATATCATCCTATAAACTCTAATGTATCACATAATCCAATTTAAATAGTTAATATTTAAATGAACCACTAAGAACCGGTGCTTAAGAAGGATGACATCATAAGTCCTTATCGCGTCTTCAAAATTTTCCTATTAAATTATCTATCCTAAGAGGGTTAGGTCACACTATTTAAAGTAGCATGTGATCAATTAATATCCCTTAGTAAGTTTCAATAACAACATAGGTCGATCCATGGGCGCTATAGGAATCTCTGGATCATTAATGAGGGATGCAACTAGGAAATATTGTCTCATTCCATTGTCTATCAAAACTATATTTAAATTATAGAAACATAATTTTTTACTTGGATCATAACAAGATCCTCTCATTTATAATCCTTAGTTATCATTATCTATCTACAATCTGGAACACTATCTCCTAGATCCAGGAAGGGTACAACAAGATGAGGTAATGGTTGTAATGGATCATAACATCATCCACCACCAACATTTATATCAACAACACTACCAACTTCTCCATACAGTAGACCTTTGTATTCAATTAGTTTCCTATGTATCAGTGGGAAATCAACTAGATACCCTTCTATATCCTGGTGGTTCTGTAAATCCCATAAGATATAACCTCTCCCATAAAAGGAGAAGAACTGCCACACCCCCAAATAAATGGAACATTCATGAGAACCCTGATTGGAAAACCTACTATCCCAAGACATTCATATTAAATGAATCACACGCTTGGAGATATAATTATGATGTCAACTACCAGGTGATGAGGGATCATCTCTTGGATGTCTAATTCCAAAACTAACAGTTGGTGATTTCTGTTCCAATAATCTCTCTACAACCAAGGCATGCTCCAACACCACAACATCAAAAGTTATTCATGAAGAAACTAATCCAATATAAAATATCTTAATCATGTACATTATCAAGGGTTTATTCTTGAGAGTATCCATCATAAAAAATTCCTTTGAATATTTTGAGATATTGGTGAACTAGAAGTGTACTCTTTGACTAACAAGATTCCATGATGGATCCTTAGAAACTACTGGATACATACTTCCTACAAGTTAATTGGGTAAAAAAACATGTCTCAAAAGGATCTTACACTATATATAAGAAATATTTTCATCATTGAGTAGGTCCATAAAGAATTATCACTACTAGTATTACTACCTAATCAAGAGGGGTCCTGAAAAGAAGTAAAACTCACTTTAATACCTTGATGTAGTCCACTATTAACTTGGGGTTTGGGTCACCCTAAATCCAAAGTTTTCACTACATATAGAACTCATGAATTAGGATCATCTTGTACATTTCATCATCTAGTATTAGTGGAACCATCAGTTACTCAATGGGTGGTGGTAAAATTTTATCACCACCTGGAGGAACCACATCCAACATGGGTCCCTATAATAAAGCCACATCATAAAACATATCATCATCACAATCCTAATGTGGACTCATAGCTATTTTTCATCATGGATGTGTCCTATTAGAGTAAAAAAACACTACAATAAAATATATATCTAGAGAAATAACTCAAGACGGAAATCAAAACCAAAATCCATTTATATATGATGTATGTGCTGATTTTTTCCCTACAACATGTACATAAATTTAATGAGTCAAAAAAATGGTTATCATAGTCCTGGTTGTTGGATATATCAGTTGATGTGCCATAACCATTTTCATAAAGTCTATCCCACTATGTGCGGATATGCCCATGTATGCATTCTTGTTTATCAACATGTGTACTATTGATGTTCCCATTTACACTAACCATGCTATCACCCATGTAGATTAGGGTAAACACTAGGTCACCAAAATAAGAACTAGATGTTATGTTTATTGGTAACATGCATGTGTGATATTTATCTTCATATGTAATGCAACACCCAGAAGCATTAAAGTTAGAATATTGTATATGATAGGGTGTATGACATGCAACGCCAAACATGAAGTATAATATAGTATCACAAGAATTAAAAACAATATATACTATTAATATATGATATATCTTGAAATTCACAGAATACTTATTTGTCATTTTTCACACATAACAATGAGTTTCTTCAATGGCTTTTATTACACGCAAGAACAAGTTTTGCTGAACAATAATATATTATTAAAACATTTTTATTTAATATAATAAGATATAACCTAGCCTTTAAAATAGTGGTTAAAAATAAAATTAACTTACTTATGAATATATATGGTTTACACAATAATAATATGAATTCCTTGGTTAACATTTAATGGGAAATAAAAAGAATTAATCAAATAAATAAAAGGAACATATTTTTATTTTGTGCTCCCAAAGGTGTTTTGTCTTAATAATTTAAATTAATTAAAATTTCTGAATTATATTAATGAAATATATATTTTATAAATTGAATAAAATATTTTGGAAATTTTTACAATATATTGGATAAGTATACGATAATAACAAACCCAATTTTATGCATAAAAACCAATATTTTTCTAAAAATAGTGTTACTGACTTCTAAAGGAGAAATTATTTTAAATAAAAATATTGGAAGTTTTATAAATTATATATGTAAAAATGAAGATAAATTTTTGAAATAAAAACATAAAAATTATTTTATGGTGATGTTTTCATATTTTTCTATAAAGTTTTATTTTTTGATGAATATTGAAAAATATTAAATTTTAATTCAAAATAATTTTTTTGTATAATTTTTTGATAAGGATAAATTATATATTTTATTTGTTTTAAATATTAATGATAAAAAATATATGTCATTTAATCCAATTTAGTTCATTTTAATCAATTTCACAGTGAAATTTAAAATAAAAACATATAAAAAATTTGGGCATTTTATTTCAAAAACATGCTTTGTTGTCCTGTCCATGACATTAAATTTAAATTATTATCTTCCACTTTTAAGATCAAAAATTGAAAAAATTGATTCCATATTTGTAATAAGAATAATTTATATTGTATAATAATTTATACATAGTTTTTTTAAAAAAATATTAGTAAATGTGTTTAAAATAAATTATAGTAATTAAGAGAAAAAATAGATTAACAAGAGAATAAACCTTAAACTTAAAGTCCAAAATAACCTAGAAACTTATAAAAACTAATTTTATGTTCATAGTTTTACCCTATCCTCCCTTTTATATAATATTTTACACTATTGAGGCATCTTTTCATCGGAAAAAATTGGTGTAATTTTTTTTTGAAAAATTTACAAGAATACTACTTCTCCTACAGTATAAAAAAGAAATCACCCCTCCCACTTATTCACACCTCTCAATCACTTTTTATTTCCCAAAATATTCTCGAATAATATCCCAAAATACCTCCCATAATCTTATAATTCTCTCACTGGGAATAAATCTAACCAAGTAAGTCTTTTGGTATAAACCAAATGGAGTTACCCGAAAACGAGTTAACATTCTTCAATGATAAGTTTCATTTAATTACCTTATACACCCCCTAAAATATTATTATTCAATTATTTGATAAATTACTAAGTATCCTAAATATACATAATTTTTTTTATATATTCTTTACCTAAAATTATTCACACTTCCATTTAATTGGTAATGAACTTACCATTTATGTGTATGGCGAACTACCACCTCGCAAAATAATGTCGTTCGTTGTTCCTTTAACAACACTCATGGTTAGGAATTATGATGGATAAATTATTTATAAATTATATATATGATATTTAATATTTCAGTATTCTTCTTTAATCATTATATAAAATATACCTTCAAGATTTCCATTTTGGTAATATGATAACAACGTTTCAGGAAGTGGGGAATTCCGCCTTTTCAAAGTGATGTTATTTATTCACGCTATACATGGAATGTATTAACAAAATATATTAAGTAAAATATATGAAATATAAGACATAAATATTATAAAAAAATCTTAATGTATTAATATATCATTTATTTTTTAATATTTTAATATAACAATGAAATGGTAGCAGTATTCATGTGTACGTATAGCCTACCATCTTCACAAATAATGCATTTCATTTATTATCTCCAAATATTATGGATTATTATAAATACATATATACTAGATAACTATGACAATTATATCATGTTTTACATTTTGGATATGATTAAACCTTGATCAATGTTATAAGAAAAAAAATAAAAAGTCAAAATAAACTCAAAAAACTAAGCTATTAACAGCCAGCATAGTGAAATAATGAAATATTATTATCAAATGTACAATTAGGCATTATAAGAATATTATATATGATATTTATATATAATTTTGGTTTTGGTATAAGATAGTGACATGTTTAGAACCAGTATACATGATTTTAAATTATGATTACACAAAAGGAAATACAAGGTAATTGATTATTTTCTCACTTTTATTTCTCTAAGGCATACACCATTAAGTCCGCAAAATTATTTTGTGTGGAATAAATAAAGACCCTTTAGATATAAAATATCTTGAATTATTTTTTTTATTAATTATATCTAAATGATTTATTTTATTATTTTTACTTTTTTCTTCAAATTTAATGGTTACTAAGTAATAATGGACTTCATCTCAATTTCTATTCATTGAGATATATTTTATTATTGTGAACCTAATTTTTTAATATGGTGTAATTACTACCAATTTTACATATTATATCAAATTATTTAATTATTAGTGATATTTTTAGTTTTAAATTGTATTATTTCATCAAGGGGTATTTGAATTAAGATTTTACACATGGAAAATAATTTCATAACCAAATTTATTTTCATTTGGTTATATTAGTTCCTCATTTTCATTAAAATTCTATGATATTGTGTGTAATCAGTTTTTACTATATATTTTTGTATTTCCACTTTTTTATGTGGATTTAATTTTGGAACACATAATATATTTATTAGTTTATTCTCACATCACCATTATGGTATTTTCAACAGTTTACATCACAACATTATTATTTTCAGGATACTTTACACATGTATTTACATTAGAAGAAATTATTAGACCACTATTAAATAAACGCGTTAATTCTCTTATCTTGTGGTTATTCATGAAAATTTCATGTTATAGTACCATATTCCCATTATTCTTTACTCAAAATGTTTTAAAATTTTTATAAAGAAATTCCAAATTCATATATCGCTTTAGTCAAAGACTCTGTTTTCTTCTATAAACCCAATTTTATAAACAAGTTTTCAAAAATGATTTTAATATTTTAGGAATGATTTATTAAATAAATTTTTAGCTATTTTCCTTTTTCAAATTTTTTCAATGGAATGTTCTTATAACATTTTGAACAAAGCATTTCCAATCCATATTACCATTAAATAATAGCATTATTTTACCTTGTACAACATGTAATGATATCCCTTCTATCATTTCTTTGAATCTAACTTTGTAAGTCTAAAAGATTAATGTTTAATGAAATTTTATTTTAAAAAATCAAATAAATTTATTTTCAAAAAAATATCTATATTTTTTTAAAAGGTTGGGGCCGAAGCTTCATTTATTATTAAAGGAAAGCAAATACATCTTTATATATTTTCTTTAAAAATGTTTTCAAAATATATTTATATAGTGTTTCATTCCATCAATAACAACAACCCTTTATTTTTACTCTAGTTGGATGATGATGTATTAATAATACCCTTATTCTTACTATGGATGGTTAATTATTTCTTTAACCATGTATAGTATTGAAATTCACTACCTTGATTCCTTTGTTATTCCCCTTGAAATATTTAACGTCCTATGATCATTAAACAGTGAATTTCCCCAAGTTACCCATATCATTTATCATGAATATGTTCTTTTCATAAAATATATACCATTTTTACATATGATGTTCTATTTAAATGTTATTTGATTTGAAGGGGGAAATATTTACATAGCTTCATCCTTTACTCATTATAAATATATAATAAGGCACTTTTTTTACCAATTAACATGAATTATTTGATATATGAAGAAAGATTTATATATGCAGGACATGGTTTGGGGACCATTTAATGCAATCTATATGGGTTGGGGACCAGTTTATGAAAGCCCTAAGATGAATCAATATCCTCATGAGACAAAATCAGTTGTCAAAAAACCCATAGAGTTTTCTTACAGGAAGAATATATGGTCTTCTACCCACAGACACAAACTATCTTAAGGATAGATCTTGATTATATAGTTCCTCATAATCCATTTACAATATGTCTAATATTTTATCATTTCCATTATTTAGAATTCATTTATTATCATTATCTATGATATTTATTCTTTGACATATCTATAGATGCATTTAATTCTCAGTTTATTAATTAAATGGATTTTGTTTTATGTAATTTACATTACTAGATTATTTATGCACTTCCTTATCATTTTATTTATTACCTGGAATGTGTCTTCAATTTTTAAATTCCTATATTGCCTATTCTCATTCATTTATTATAGCTTCCACTATACATGACCTTTACTAATAATTTGATCTCATAATTATTTGTTTTACTTTTCCCCATTAATCAATAAGTGTACTATGATAGATATACAAGGATATTCCATATGGAATTAAGTTATCCTTGAAAAAAAAATTATATTTTGATTTATGTATTTATTTATAATGAAATACTCAATATGTATCTGGTTTACCAAGACTAGTATACTTTACTATCCTTTTGTGTTTTATTCCTTGTAATCATGATAATGTAATGGTATTAGACACTGATTTTGGGAAATCCGAAGTCAGGTCTCTATAGTTGGTATCAAATAATTTTTATCATAAACCTTGGGAACTAGATTCAGGAAAACATAGTTTAGAGAAAATAAAACTAAGATAGAATTTGAGGATAATTATAGAATAAAATTTTAGAATTTTGGTATATTAAAGATTATGTGGGTCTTCCTTGAAATACATCCATGTCTGGATACTATATATGGATATGGTTCTTGCACATATGTACCAAGGGGTAAAACTCTGAAAAGGTGCATTGGGGTTAACTCGAGAATAACCTGGTACATGATTATGGGCCTTCCACTGCACTAGGTTGGACACTCCCTGGGGATATTCTTAGGTTAATTAACATTTGATTTACAAATAATTACGAAGGATTTTATTAGATAATAAAAATGAATGATCTTGGATAAACCTGAGGTGCATTAGATTAAAAATATTGTGTCAATATTTGGAAATCCCAAAAATTATTATATATTTTTCTATTATGATAATTTTTCTCAAACTATGTTTTTTGGTTTTATGAAATTACATATTCTAAAGAATAAAATTTAGTCTATCTAATGGCGTAAGTGGGAATAAATAGATGAAGTATATATGTATTTATTTTGTAGTAAAAAGAGTAGTTAAAAGGAAATTTAATGATTAACTTTAAAGGATGTACCTCAAATTTATTTTGGAAATTATATTAATATTGTTTTAGAAAAGGAAAACCATTTTTTTGGGTGATGACCCATCATGTCTAGAAGGGCAGCAGGACATGAACCCATTTTTGAAGGATGATAAAAGTTTAAGACCAACAACTGATCTATATAATTTCCAAGTTAATATATAATTGTTTTTAGTTAATCAATTTAATGAATAAATATTAATGATAAACCAATAGTGTTACTTTTTTGGTTTATACACTAATGTAATGACCATATTGGTGTTGGAAAATAGTTAGAGACTGGTATAAGGATATTTTTCATATATCTTGTAATATGTAAATTTTAGTTCTTCAGGAATAAAAATTCATTTTTGGATATTCATTTTATGGAGTAAGGGGTAAATTATAATTTGATAAAAGAATAACCAAAATATGGAATTGTTCATATGAAATTGAAATGTATCACGTAAATATTTTTTTATAAATATGGTTATAAAATAATTCATCAACTTTTGTAAAATGGTCAAAAAAATTCCCAAATACCTATTTTTTTAGCTGGTGGTCTTTTAAATCATCATGGATTTTTGGATTTGAGGCCCTAAACATTCTATTTACCATTTAGTTGTTTATTATTGATGACCTAATTCACTACCTATAAATATTTATTCTTTTACTCTACGTTCATATCTCCATGTTCCATTAATTTTCTCCTTGTTAGAGACCTAGTTACATGTTAGTCCATGTGACCATTGTAATTCAAATTAACTAGTTTATAATGGATTTTGTATAAAACCTTCTCGTGATGTGGCATTAAAAAATAGTAAATATAAAACAATATATTACTAATATTGAGTTTATATTTTGAGGACACATTTTATTTAAGGTGGAGAAAATGTAATGCCCTGAAATTATATTGTAAGAATATTTTATTCGATAGCGTGTATGACATGAAACACCAAGCACATAAAGGAATATAATATAATATAAAATTACAATATATTTACTATTAATATATAATATCTCTTTTAATGAACTCAATATTGAGTTATCATACATCATAAGAAAAAATTAATTTCTTCAATGATTTTCATTACACACAAGACCGAGTTTTACTGAACAACATTATATAAATAAAATATTATTATTTAATATAATAAGATATTGAATTATAGGTTATGAATAGTGTTAATTAATTATTGAAATATATGGTGTATAAAATTATTATATTAATTCTTTGGTGACAAATTAATTAGAAATGAAAATATAAACCAATTGAATGTAAAGAAAATATTTTTATTTTATGCTTCGAAAATAATTTTTTCATAATAAATATAATTAATTACAATTAATGAATGATATTAATGAAATATATATGGTATATATTAAATAATTGTTTTTACATTCATCCAATAAATTTCATATTAATAAGATATGAACAAACCCATATTTATGCATAAAAACCAATACTTTTCTAAAGATAGTTTTACCACCTCTTAATAGAGTTGCTATTGTAGATATATTTTTTGGGATTTTTTTATATTAAATTTCTGAAAATAAACTTAATTTTTAAATAGAAACATAAAAAATATTTTAGGGATAATTTTTTGTATTTTTCTGTGAAGTTTTATTTTTTGATGAATAGTGAAAAATACTGTATTTTAATTTAAATCAGCATTTTCCTACAGTTTTTTATAAGGATAAATTATAATTCTAATTGGTTTTAAAATTTAATTACATAAAAAATATATCAATTAATATAATTGAGGTAATTGGAATCAATTTAACTTTGAAATTTTAAATAGATTCCAAGAGGACTTTTGAACATTTTACTTTAAAAACATGTTTTGTCATCCCATCTGCAGGATTAAATTTCAATTAATTTTTGTCACTTATTTTATTTGATTTTGGAAAAATATATTAAATATTTTTAATCAAAATAATTTCTAATTTATAATAAATTCAACATTTTCTTTAAAATATATATTATTGAATGTGATTAAAATTAATTACAGCAATTAAGAGAAAAATTATATTAATAAGGGACAGAACCTTAAACATAATGGCTCAAATGACCTAGAAACTTGTAAAAAAATAATTTTATGTTAGTATTTATACCCTATCATCCATTTTGTATAATGTTTTTTACTATTAGAGGAACTATTCATTGGAAAAATGTGTGTATAATTCCTTTTTCCTAAAATAACAAGAATGCTACTCCTCCTCCACTATAAAAAAGGTAATGACCCCTCCTAGTTATTTAATCCTCTAAATAAATTTGAATATCCAAAAATATTCCAAAATAAGATCCCAAAATAACTAAAATTATCCTATAATCGTAACTTATTTCATGAATCCAACAGAAAAATTCTTTTGTTACAAATTAAAAGGACTAACCTCGAAACGCGGTAACATTCTTTAATAATCACCTTCATTTTTTTCCATCTCCACCAAATAAAATATTATTAATCCATGATTATATAAAAATATATATATATCCTAAATATACTTATAGATTTTTATTCTAAAGTTTTTACATACATTTACACACTTTTCCATTTAATGTGTAATGATCTTACCGTTTATGTGTATGGTGACCTACTACCTCACCAAATAATGTCATTTGTTTTTCCATTACCACCTATAATGGATGGGAATTATGATAGAAATATTATATATATATATTAAATATATTATATTTATTATTTCGTAATTCTTATTTAATGTTCATAAAAAACATACATTCATGATTTCTTTTTTGTTGGAATACATTAACATCGTTTGTGGAAGTGTGAACTACTTCCTCAAAGAGATCTGATTTGTTAATGCTATACATGGAATTTATTAAATAATGATTTTAACAAAAATATTTGAAATATAAGACATAAATATGATACATTAATTTTAATATATATATATATATATATATATATCATTTAAGTTTTCATTCATTCAAAATGATAAAGAAATGGAAGTTGCATTCATGCATAGGTACACCCTATCGTCTCCATGAATGATGCACTTCATTAATTATATAAAAATATTATGGACTGTTATATATACATATATATGGGTTATATATTATAATTACATAATGTTTTACAATAGTTATATTATTAAATCATTATCGACATAAGAAGAAGAAAAATAACAAGTTAAAACAAACACGAAAAACTTGGCCATTAACATCTGAAATAGTGAAAATAATTGAAGATTATTAACCAAAAGGTAACAATATATTATAATAAGATTATATATGATATTATAAATATTTTCTATCATTTTATTTTAAGTTATTGAAATTCTTAATATCATTATATAGGAAGATAGAGTACTTCCACCACAAAGGAAACGCAAGGTAAGGGATTTTTTCTCAATTTTCTTTCCTTAAGGCATACAACAATAACACCACTTACTTATTTTTTATGGTGTACTTAATAAAACTTTTGATATATTATATCATGAATTATTTTATCATCATGGTATTTAATTTTATCATTTTGTGATTATTACTTTTGGGACTTCCAATTCAAAGGTTACTAATTAATAAGGGGCTTCATCTCAATTTACATTCATTGAGACATATTTTATTTGTTTGAAACTAATTTCTTATATATAGTATAAATACTAACAAATTAAAATATAATAACATTAATCATTAATTATTCATGATATTGTGAGTTTTAAATTCAATTATTTCATCAAATTGTATTTGAATTAAGCGTAACTGCATAGAAAAAATTTCATAACAATTTTTTTTCATTGGGTTATTTTACTTATTCACTATTATTAATATTCTATGATTCTATGTGTAATAAAATTTTACTATATATTTTCTTATTTATCCTTTTATTCTGTTTATTTACATTTTACATACATAATCTATTTATAGATTTATTTCATACAAATGTTACTGTCTTTTTAAGGGATTACTTGAAAATATCATTTTTTCAGGATTGTTTGTACTCGAATTTCCATCATAGGAAATAATTTAGATAATCCTTAAATAAGACATTTAATTCTATTTTAATCTAATTATTCATAAACCTTTCATTTAATATTACCATTTCACTATTTTTTGTACTAAAAATGTATTTTAATTTTTTTAAGAAGATACGACATCATTTCCCAATTTAATCAGAGAACCAATTTTATTATAAAAACCCTATTTTTTAAAAAGGTTTTCAAAATAGTTTTTAAAAAATAAAAAGGACATATTAAATAAATTATTACCTTTATTTATTTTGAATTTTTTTCAGTGGAATATTCTTTTAACATTATAAAAATTCATTTTTCTTACATTTAAATCATGCAAAAGAAATGTTATTTTACCTTTTAATACATATATGGATTTACCTATCATCACTTATCTTAAGAATTTTTTTCATATTTAAAAGGTTACAGTTAAATGAAACCATTTGTAAAAGTAATTTTCAAATAATTTTATTTAAAAAAAATCCAAAAGAAAAATATATTTTCCTTAATATTATTTTTCAAAATTTATTTTTATAACGTTCCTTTTCATCAATGACAAAACCCTTTTTTATACACTTGGTATAATTTGTATTAATACGATACTTATTCTTCCTATTGATTGGTTTATGATTTATTTGACTAAGGATAGTATTTAAATTCACTATCCTTATTCCTTTGTTAGTACCTTTCAAATATTCAACCTCATATGATCATTGAATATTGAATTTTCCTTAGTTATTATTATCAATTTTCATGTATAAGTTCATTTCCTAAACCATATACCATTTTTCAAATTCAATTTTATGTTTTAATATTAAGTTATTTTATAGGGAAATATTGATTAATATGTATCCTATACTCGATACAGTGTTAGATAAGGAACTTTGTTTACAAATTTAAATTGATTATTCAATATATGAGAAATTATTTGGACATGCAAGACACGGGTTGGGGATCATTCAATGCAAGACCTATGGTTCGAGGACCAAAAAACTCAAAGACCATGATGCATATAAAGTCTCATGAGAAAAAATTAGTTATTAAAAAACCTTTTAAGTTTGTTTCCTTAAAGAATAGAAGAGTTTATACCCTAGTTTATAAGCTGTCTTGAGTACAGATCTTAACAGTATAGTGGTTCATGTTCCATACAAATGACATTCGCTGATTAAGAATTGCCTTTATTTAGAATTCATATACTATCATTGTCTATGATAATTATTCTTTGAAATGTCTATGGGAACATTTTATTTCATTTTATTAATTAAATGGATTTTTTCAGTTAATTTTCTTAACATATTTTTTATAAACTTCTTTCATAGTTTATTGATTACATGGAATATTTCTTCAGTTAGTACCATTTCATATTAACTATTCTCATTGATTTTGTATTGCTTAAACTATAATTGACCATTTTTTAGCAATTAAGCTCACTCTTATTTTTTTTCTTTTCCCCATTAATCCATGAAGTTTAATATGAATTATATATAATGATATTCTAGATTGGATAATGTTTTCCTCCAAATTAAAAAAATATGTTATAATTATTTTATTATTTGTAATACATTACTCATGTATGTATCTAGTTTACCAATAATACTAAACTATTCGATACATAAAGGTTGCGTTCCTTGTAATCATGTCAATATAATAGATTAGACACCTATTTTGGGCTATATAGGTTCAGATCACTACATGTAAACCCTTTATTCCATAAAAGGGGGACCACACAACATGTATTTTTATGAACTACATGCCTTGTATATCAATATTTGGTAGAAATCATAGATCACACATGCAACATCACTCACACAACCACCATATCATTCAGGTATTGAATCTTATGAAAAAATAATATTTCAGTTGAACAATACTATATTGTCACTGATGTTTATATTTTGGTGACTCCTTGGTCATAAAACAAATATTTTTTTATTCATGAAACAATAAAACTATATAGTTCACATAAAATCATCCAATCAAACCTTATTTGATTCTCCATCATAGATGTCATGTATCCATAAATTTTTCAATTTAAAAATTTAACCTATAGTAAATGATATATTGTGCTAAATATTTTTTATGCACTGATATATTTCCAAGCAAAATCATACCATCATCTAATTAAAATATGGAAAATCAACATCTAAAGAGTAGAATAAGAAAATCATGAAAAACAAAAGTAAGGAATGAAAATTTTCCATTGTTCAATTTTTTCATCATTCATTGGTAGATAATTCGATGAACATGGAAGAAAGTTGATGGTTAAAATTTTCTAAATAGAGGAATTTAAAATAATCAACTGTAAATCAAAAAAATGATCCATAAATTTATTTTCTAAATTAATTAATTAATTCTTTATATGTAGAAAACAAGATCACTTGAGCCTCAGCCTAGTTGATGAGGACTCTCCAAGTTCATCCAAGTGACAAGAGTTCAATTCTGGCAAAAGGTATATTTCTAGGTACTATATCAGTACTATAGAGAGAACTGTAGCAGGTATTGTTTTGTAATGTAGTAGCGAGAAAAATTCATTTTTTAGCCTTCAGGCCACCGGTTTGGTCCTTAGGTCATACAAGAGCTTTGGGAAAGTTAAGTATTTCATGCCACTTCTAGGCCTTAGGGCCACCTTAGGGCCTTCGGGGATCATGTAATGCAGATGAAACCAGAAAAACATCAAAGAACAAGGCTCCAGATGAGGATTCAAGAGTAGGTGTAATCACCATAACAGAGCTAAATAGATATGGAATAATGATTGGGAATGGAATTTCCATTGATATCAGGCATGTGGATTTCTTCACTAGATAACTAGTTGATCATCCTTGAAATGGTGGAGATCTAAAATCATAATATTTTTTTGGGAGGAGTAGTTTCAATTATTTTGTTTGGGATGAATTAATCTAAGTCCTATAGGACATGTAACGTTTCTCTAATCCTAAGGGCCATGTAAGGGTTCCCCCTCTACCATTAAAGGGGGTATTATCAATAAATTTTAAAAAATAGAGGCCTTCGGTCCATTCAAGCATGTAGAAAACATAATTTAGGATTAAACCCACAAAAAACGAAGGCCTTCCTCATCCTCTTTATTTCATCCTCTATCTCTCTCCACCACTCTATTAGTTTTTACTTCTATATTTAATGTAAAGGTATTCCTACAATAATTTTTTTTAATTTACCAAACTATTTTAAGATTACATTAGATTTTTTTATTTCTGTTTTAATTTATTGAATATGTTAATTTTATCTATGTATTCTAAAATTTTAAATTAATAAGCTTTTTTAAATTATTATAAAGTTTTTATAATAAATAAAATATTATTTATTTGTAAAAAAATCATTAATAATTATTATTTTAAGTGTTATTATATATTTTTCTTTTTAGTTATTTTGTTGTTGTTCTCACACTAACAAAATTAATTAATATTATTCAAAACTGAAAAATATTATATTATTTTTAGAATATTAGTTAATGTAATTTTTTTGTGAGTGATACTATTTTTATTGATGTTTTAATAAATATATACAGAATTTTTAAAATAAATATATATTTATCTAAAAATGATTTATATTATAATTCATTTTTTTATTTTATTTCAACATGTTAAGTTTATATGAAATTAACTTTTCATTATTAATTTTTTAATATTTTCTAAAATGAATAATGTTTAATATAGAATATATATTATATATAAATAATAAATTGAGTTTGTTTATATTAATAAGTGGTATGTTTAATTTTTTAATAGTTTTTTTCAAAATCATAAATTTTAATTCAATAAATTATGCCATGGATAAATCATAGTTGGTTCATTGATATATAAATTTTCTTCTATTATTGAAAAAATATAATATATCTATTATTTATTTTAGATTTTTTAATTTATTTTATTATTATTTTTATTCCTTTTAAAAAAATTATTATTTATTTTTGTTATTTGGAAAAGTAAATTCAAATGTACAATTTCGAAAACTAATAACTTATATTCCATAATTAAATGTTATTATTGGTTTTAATGAACCATAGTGGGCTTACTACATGATTAAAAAGTGATGAATATGATAAAGGGTTCGATTCTTTTTTGGAATTTTCCAAAAAAAATGTTCCAAAAAACAAATTTTTATCCATGAATTGAATGTTTAAATATAAGGAAATTGAAAATATAAGAAATCAAGGATTATTTAATTTCAAATGGTAATAATCTGAGTTTCATTACATGGATTTGGAATAGTGAAATTGGGATGGAATTGGGATCTAATTTTTATAATGAGTTTTTAGAGGATAATTTTGATCAAATTGAAGAAATGATTCATGATTTTGAATTAGAAGTAATAGATATATAAATAGAGATTGAAAACATATATAGTAATACTAAAAAATAATTATAACTAGGTTATACAATATTTATGGTTTTATCAATAGTGTTAAGATTAGTTTAGTTGAAATCTAGAAATAGTTGGAGTGAAAAAAATTTATGAAGATGCTGCAAATGTTAAAATAACTATAAGAAAAATATCTATTAGATTCAAATTTTAATGAATAAAGAATATTATGATCGATTAGATTACGATACAATAATATTCATGCCTTACCTAAATATTATGTGTTATATATAATGGAATACCAAGGTAATTCAAAGTGTCTTAAATGTGGGACATCATGTAAAAGTTGAAAGAAAAATTACATATTACTTTATCTGTTATTATATGTACCAAGAATCATATTAATTAAATTCAGTATCCTCCAATAATTTACATTTTAGATGTTTATTTTCAAATTATAATTATACCAAAACATAAATATGGAAATCATATGTGTGAATATTTATAGAAAATTACATCATCCAACAAATCATCCACAATGGGAAAAAATTGATTATTAATATTTTATATTTTCAAATGAGGATGGAAATATAAAGCATAGAATATTAACAAATGGAATGAATCCAAATCAGTTACTTAGTATAAAATATATTTCATGACCTATTTTATTGGTAATTAATTACTTTTCTCCTTAATTTTGAATGAAATAGAAATATATCATGTGGAGTTTAACAATTTCTAGACCAAAACAACCTGAAAACAATATTGATGTTTACATTCCATCCGTAATTGATGACTTGAAAATCTTATGGTAGTAAGGTATCAGTGTGTATGATTATTATAAAAATTTATATTATCACTTTCATGAAATGGTTATGATTATAATAAATTATTTCCCCGCACATATAAATTTATCATGAATAAATGTTAATGGGAGTAATTCTTCTTTGATTTACGAGGAATATAATTCATTTAATGAACTAAAACATAGATGAAAAAATCATACATGGTCATCCATTTTTTTACCTATGGATAAATTTTATAAAAATTCAAAAATACATTCGACAACTCATGGAAATTGTATATGTCTCCAAATCCTTTTCTAACTAATAAATGGTTCGAGAGAGTAAAAAACATTTATGTTAGATTTGAAAATACATAAAACATCCATTAATGATAGATATATGTGAAGGAATAATTAAAAAATTTAAAGTTTCTATATTTGATATATCATAATGTCAAACCTAATATTGATGTGGTGCATATTATGAATACTATTTGTAATAGTTTGATTGGAAAATTTATATATAATAAAACAATGTCTAAGGAAGGTTTGAATATAAGACTGAAAAAACAATCAATGGGAATAGGTTTATAGTTATCTATAAATCCTAAAGAAAAATGAACATACATGCATCATGATTATAATACAATATCCAAGAGGGATATAAACTATTTTTTTGTTCCAAAATGATATCAAACTGACTTAGAGTAATTCTATAAATGTAAAAAATATTTTTCCACTAAAATATTTCATATCAATATGTATAAAATTTCAATATTATTATATTATTATGTAACAAATCCTACCAATTTCATTATTTTCAATACTATTCATCTATGTTATATTGATTATAACTAAATTGTGATAATTTTCAATTTGATTTGTAACAATGTGATGGATCTGAATTCGGCGAACAATTTAGAAAAAAATATATTCGATTCACCCTTTCAAATAGAAATTCACTTTCTTCCATATTTTTTTTAATATCATGGTACATTTAATTATTCATTTTGTATGAGAAATAATGCGTTATGGTATCATATCTTTTTTATGTAGTATTTAATTTTTTAAAATTTTCCATATCATTTTTGATAGTTAAATGAGTTTTTAGTTTTGAAATAATTTATAAATAAAGAGTTACTAATTTTTTGATATTTTTTATAATGTTTTTATTCATATGATATTTTTTAAATATGGGTGTCTGTGATTTAATAAAAAACCATTTATCAGGATATTCCAAATATTTAAAAAATAATAATTTTACGTCTCTCTAAACAAAATATAATTACTAAAAAAATTGAATTTCTTGAATGAATTCATTTAATTTCCTTATTTTTATTATTTTCTATAAACATTTTTTGTTATAAATTCTCACATTAAAATTTAATAAATTTATATGGTGTTTCATGACGTGATTTTACATTCACAATTTTTTTTATAAAGTAATAATAAAATTTGTGTGTTTTAGTATATTTTTATTAGAATAATGGATTTTGAAAATTGAAGGTTTACATACCTGTGAGTCAAGGGTCCCCTATTACCTGATTCCATGAGAAGAAATATTCAGGATTCAATGTTGAGGACCATGAGCTGTACAAATCTTCTATGAAAAGATATGATTATATTGGGAAATCTTTCATGCCTACACAAAAATTAACAAATGGGAAATCATTTATGCCACTATTTCAAGGTATTACTTCAATTAAATTTCTTCTGTGTACGTATTACATGACCTATCTAAATTCTTCAATTATATTACCCTTGCTTATATGATAATAAATGGTCTTCATCAACTTGTTGTGTAATGACCACAACACAAATCACCTAGAGGTAGTATCTTACTTTAATACGTTGGCATAAAATAAAAGGATTCACATCCCAAAGAACCAAATAGTTTAGTAGTATTGGTAAAATATATACATAAATTATTCCCATATAACATTTGAAAATATAAATTACAACATGATTTTTATTGATATTAACATTATTACCTCAAGTATATCCTTTCATATCAATCTTCTTAAACTTCATGGATTCATAGAAATATAAAAAAAAGGAAAAGTTCAAATTCGTTATATAGTTTAATTGTAGCAGAATATGTCATGACTTAATACGAATGATAAAAATGTTAAGGTATATAAATGAATGCACATTCCATTTAAATAACATGAATATCATGATCAGATAGGTCATAGTCAATATATCAAGTTAAACAACTAAAAACACATTCCAATTAGTAAATTAATAGAGAATAAAATTCATCCAGAGATAATATTATTTAGAAAATTACATGGATAACAAGAGAATGCATAATCAACATAGAAAGGTAAATAATTGAAAACGCATGGCATTTAATAAATAAATTGGGAATGAAATGAATATAAAGATAATATCATTCTAAAAATATAAAGTATAATAATAAATAAATTCTTAATAAAGGAAATTCGTATTCATTGGATGTCATGATCTTAGGAACATGATACCTTTTCTAGTAATAACTTTCATAATAAAACTTAAAACTGATTAGAAGGTATACACCAGAAACCAATTTTACTAAGGATATCTAGCTGATTTGTCTCATCATACTTCCAATGCATTGAGCGGTTATTATAATCAGGCCCCATCCATATCTACATGTCAAAATAATTCTTTATATATTTAATAATCAATTTAGTTCATAAAAAATATTCATTATCATTAAAAATGTATATTCTACAATGGATATTTATTTTTCAATATTTCACTAACTAATAAAATAAGTTTAAAATAAAACTCTATATGTAAAAATAGTACCTAGTTTACGAAATTTTGATTTTCAAAATACAAGAACATGTATATTTAATATATATGAAATTTATCATTAAAAATGATCTTAATAAATTGATTGTTTCGATATAGATTAAACAATCACAAATTAAAGTGATATTGTACAATAATATTTACCTATTTTGTTAATTTTAAATTGTAACCCCTCAAAGAATAAACATTTAATGAAACATTAATAATAATGACTAAATATTTATTCATGTTAAATACCTCAAATGTGTATCACATACACCACATAAAATTGAATATATTAATATTAAAATATATGTCTCAATAAAATGGAAATTGAGACAGAATCCCTTACAAATATCATAATTTTGAAGTGAAAATTAATAAATGAATAGATTATTTTTATCAAATTTGAATACAAATATAAAAATAATTAATAAAACATTAAATAATAAAAATTCACTATACACATAATATTATAATATAAATGAAACCAATGAAGTAATATAACCCAACAAAAAGAAATTTAGTTGTGAAATATTTACCATATCGTAAATTTTATATCACATCTCATTGAATGAAATAATTAAAATTAAAACTTAAAATAACATGAAATATTAATTAATAATGATATAATATTCATTATATACACCATATACAATTAATTTTGTTCCTAACATTATAATATGTCTCGATGAATAGAATTTGAGATGAAGTCCCTAACCACTTGGTAAAATTCAAGTAAAACAGCTTTAGATTATATAATTATACTTTAATCTTAAAATTCCATGAATTATGAATGAGTCATGATATTACATGTAAAAGAGTAACTATGAAGACTATATATAAGGAATTATGTGCATAACATTATAATATGCCTCAATAAATAAAAATTGAGGCGAAATTCCTTACCACTTAGCAACTTTCATATAATACCCTATTTGATGAATTAGTTAATGTTTAAAGTAAAAATATCATTAATCGTGAATTATTAATAATATTAAATGTAAAATATTCAGTATTTACACTATATATAATATATTTTGTGCGTAAAATTACAGTTTTTCTAAATGAAGAGAAATTGAGATGAAGTCCATTACCACTTGGTAACATTCACGTAAAACCTCATTGGATGAAATAATTCATGTTAAAACATAAAATACAATTAAGTTTTAAGTTTTACTTATACAAAATTTAAATTTGGTATTATTTTCACTATATATAATAAATTAGGTACATAATATTAAAATATGCCTTAATGAAGAGAAATTGAGTGGAAGTCCCTTACCTTGAGTCTGAATCATCATGTACGTTCTTTATCTTCTTAAATAATATCGTTATAAAAATTATTTAATTTATTAATAAAAATTTTAAAGTTTATTATTTCTTTTATGTCAATTATTACCTTTTTATATACAATTACCTGATCAATTAATTTTATATTGGGTGTTTTGATGAAATTTGACTTATGTCTCTAAAATGACTTCGATAGGTTGAATATTATTCTAAGAGGTCATTATATAAATATATATAAATTAAAAATCATGAAATAATTATCATATATATACATCAATTATAATTTTAATATCAACCATGAATTTTTTTTTGAGAATTGAAGTATGTAATGATCATGAAGATGGTAAGTCGTACATACACATGAATAACGTTCCAATTTTCCTATGATCATTATAGAAATTAGGTAAGTAATATTTTATCTTCAAAAATGATAATAATATATTAAATAACATACTATGTCTTAAAATATACTTATATATATAATCCAGGTGGTGTGGGGATGAAAAACATAGTCACATCACTTCATAAAGGCTGTAGTCTACACATGCACGAACGACATCATCATCTTTGAATTAGTGAAAAGGTAAGAATAAAGATGATGTATTATATTTAAATAATTATAATTATGTCATTAAAAACATATTTAGTTCATTTATATCATATATATTCATTTAATATATACTTATTACCTTCCATTTATATCATTAATGAAAATGAATCACATCGATTCACGAGGCGGGAACCCACCGTACACGTGAGCGAAGTTATCATATCCCCAATGAAATAGAGAGTAAAATAATTTATATTTTATATAATTACTCCATAGGTATAATTATTATATAAATATATTATATACACTTTATATCTTGTCTTCATACCCAACCATGAGAGGTGTGGATGTAAAATTTGTCACATCGGTCACGAAGTAGTAGTCCTCTGAACACACGAATGATGTTATCATTTCTCATTTGAGGGAAGAGGAATAAAGTATAGGTAATTGCCATAAAATAAAAGATTTTATGTATAATTATTATAATATTTTTTTATAAAATCATAAATTAATAATATATTATGGTGGTGGAAGATGAAATAAAATGAAAACACACACTAAGTAATTTTACCTCTTGTTGGACATCCTCTCTTGGTTTATTCCTAATGTATTCCTATAATAGATTTATGAAAAATTAATTCTTCTCGGATGAGGGTATAGATGTTTTGAAGTTATTTGGTACTTTATTGGCTGAAACAAAATGGTTTTATGGTATCAGGAATAGATGAGAGGGGAGTCCCTTTAAAAGTGAGGTAAGTATTACACTTGTAAAGTTTGCAAATAAAAAAGCTATACATGTATTTTTCACATTAAAAAGGGTCTAAAATATATTATTCTAGATAATAAAAAATTATTAACTATATATATTTCGATAAAATATATTTTATATAAGTTTTTAAATCATTTTAACCCTTGTTTTTTTACTTTAATCCCCCAATAAACCCATTTTTATTATACTATGGTAAATTATTTTTACTATTTTCACTATTCAATGTTTTAAAAAAATTAGTTGAACTTATGATAAAATTAAATAAAATATTCTTCAAAATATAGATTCCATTTTAAAAATATTAATTCACATAATTGGAAAACTTAAATTTCAAACAAAACTAGCAGACACGATGAAATGGTGGGATTTCAAAAAGAAAACTATTATAAGTATGGAAAGTATTAACATCCAAATTCAATATAATATCAATTAGAATGAAATGAATTAGTAAAATTGTGATATAATTGAAATAATTTTACTTAAAAAACGATTTATAATATAATTTTACCATGTTAATTATTTAAATGAAAAGAAAATTTTTAATAAAAATCAGTATTTTTCTCTATTCGTCGAAAAATTAAAATTTTCAAACAAAATATGAAATAAAACACCCTAATATAATATTTATATGATTATTTAAAAAATAAATTTCATTTTATCAAATAAATTTTATAAATTTTTTTAAAAAATATATTTTTAAATCATATTCTCAAATAACAACTAAGCATCCTTTATAAAAAATACATTTTTTCAAAAAAATATTCTTTTAAATGGTTCTTATTTTTCTTATAATTTGTATATAATCATAATTATCATAGTTTATTTTGTACCATTAATACCTTATAATTAAAATTAAATGTTATAACTGTATATTATATTATAGTTTATTTAGAATTGGGTTTGTATGTTATGTAAGCTATCAAAGAGATTAAATTTAATGAAATATATTTCATTTGTTGTTTATCCTTAGTGGTTTGTATTTCATATGATATCAAATAAAATGTAATTAATTTATTATTTGGGGTGTTACATTCTACCCACATTTAATAATTTGTTTCATCACAATTTGATCTTGTGCTTAAAAATCAATGGGTTGTTATTTGAAATTCCTCTCTTGAAAACCCACATAAAAAAGGGTTAAGAAAAAAAAATTTAATAAGAGATAAAGGGGATTTAAAAGTTAATATTTAATAACACATAACTAGGTTTCTATATAGGGGAAAATTGATTTAATGTGAGGATATTGACATGGAAGAAATGAATGAATAATTATAGAGACTGATATAGGTCATTAATGATAAGAAATTGAATGATCAATGGGAAGTTAAGGACAAAAAAATCACAAATATATAATGATTTAAAAGACTATTTGATTCAGTATATATGAAGATAATAGGATAAAATCTTTATTTCAATATCCTTTTCTTAAAGTTAAATAATTATTTTAAGATATATGAATATAAGTAAATATACTTACTTGATATTTTCAATTTCATAATAACAATTTTATTATTTGGTTGTTCTTTGATCAATTTACCCATTATCTCATACTTCATAAAAAGAATATCAGAAAATTCTTTTTTTATTCATAGAGAACTAAAATTTTCTTTTCACAGATCGCAATATACATAAAAGAGTTCTATGTCTTTTTTTAGTCCCAAACTATTTTCCAAAACCAGTATGGATATAATAAGTTATGCAATATAATAAATTAATATTTAAACCTCAACTATTACACCACTAGTTCATAATTAATATTTATTGGTAAAATATTTTCACTAAAAAATTTACATATCAACTAAACAATAATGTAGTCCACTAGTATGTGTTAAACCCTTGTCATCCTTTAGTTGTGGGTTCAAGCCCCACGACCTTGCTGGAAACGATGGGTTTTCACCCGACATATGGGTTTTCCTTCTTTAAAAAACATATTAATATAATTCATATAACTTTCCAAAAATTCTATGACCCATACTTACTACAACATCAAGTATGTGACAAAAGATAGATGTTACTAATACATTTAATCTTATTTCCAAAAAAATTAAATACATTCATCTTAAAATAACTATTTCATATACTGAATCAATAGTTTTTATTCCTATAAATGTTATTTTAAAATATCCTTAATATTTGTAACATCCCATCACATAAAATATAAATAGGGTTGTTTAAGACATTGAACTTATTATAAACCATAAACTCATAGACCTGTGATCGTATCCATAACTCTTATTTTAATGAAAATATTTGTTCTTATTAAATTTAACACAATATTTAGATGATTTATAATTGTTATAACCAAAATAAAATTGGTAAAAAAACATCTACAATTCAATTATTGAATCACAATACATAAATACATCATATTGTTTATATCAAAATAAGTTCATCCTTAGTCAAGGGGTTGTTTTTTATAAGAGGGAATTGACTTAGATAATCACAAGTTTCCCCATATTATTTATAATGAAATATAAACTTATTCCTATGTTGAGATTTATTTCCTTCCATCATACTCTTCATTTATCCATTTCTATTCAGTACTTTGTTCTCTTATTTTCTACAAGTAAAATATTTTCCTATTCCTTTTCGACACTTTCTTGATTTTATCTTTCCAATTTTTTTACATGACATAAGTTGATGCATATTTCCTTTATGGTCTCCACTAATCTAGCTCTTCACAAACTCCATCCTTATCTTTTTTGGAATATACATGATTTTTTTAAATTATAGTTTTTTAATCATATTTTAGGATAACTGATTAGACATAATCACAATATATTTTACTCTTATCATCATCCAATTTTTTCTCATAGTCACCACATTGTTGTTCATATTCATTGTAAACATGATTCCTTTGGTTTCCATCCATCGACTAAAACCAAAAAACATAGTGTGAGAAATAATAATCATAGTGGGAAAGCAGATAATTGTTTATAGGATATCTAAATAATGAACACTTTTTAATTTAATACACCTTATATATAACCTAGGTCATTCATTATAATCATCTATTCAAATATTTTAGAGTGGTTTATAATGAAAATGTAAATTATCATAGGCATATACACTAGGAGTGTTAAAACAAGTGTGAATTAAGGCCCGTTTTCATTCACTAGGAGATGATCATGCTGATCCCAATGTAACATTTTCAAATTTATTACCCATATGTACAATTTCCACAAAACCATATGCACTTGTAGAATCCCGATAAAGATGAGATCTTAAGAAAATCCACATATTATATTCCATAACAAAACTTTATATTATTCTTCTAAACTTATTGAAAAATTTATCTGAGTGTTATATACCATAATCTATGTTTTTCTAAATCTGGTTCACTAGGTTTCTACTAACTTTCCTATGATATAAATTTTAACAACCACAACCCTAGTAACCTAGAGTCATAAATTGGCATAAAATATAAGGAATCTCATCATTAAGGACTAAATAGTTTAGTTGTTTCGTTAAAATAGATGAAAACATAATTCCCATATCGCATTTAAAAACACTAACTACAACATTTTTTTGATGAATGAAATTATTCCATCTATTATATACTTTCATAATAATCATTATACACTTCATGGATTCATATAAAATAAAACCAAATAAATGGCAGATAAAATTCATTGTAAGGATTAAGTTTATTCGAATCTATTATGAACCAATAATCATAATCAACATCAAAATTTAAAAAACAATAACACACATTCCATTTAAATAACATTACTATCATTATAAGATAAGGTATAAACAATATGGAATGATTAATAAGTAAAAAACATTTCATTTAATCAATAAAGTGAAAATTAAATGCATCCATATATAGTATCATTTCAAAAATATCATGGATAATAAGATAAGGCATAATCAATATGGAAATGTAAATAACAAAAAACGCATGAAATTTGATCAATAAATAATGAATGGAATAAATATAGAGATTATATCTCGGTGAAGATATCTTGGATTATAATAATTGAATTATTAATGATATAAATGATTAATAATTAGATTTCATGATCTCCAACACATGATACCTCTACTATCATGAACTTTCATGATATAGTTTAAAACTAATGGGTAGGTATACAATAGAAACCCATTTAACTATGGTTATCCAACTTTCTTGTCTCATGAGACAACCAATGAATCAACAGAATATCTATAATCACCCCACCTTATATAATCATGTCCAACATATTCATCATATATCAAATAATCAATTTAAATCATGAAAAATATTCATTATCATCAAATATCAGTATTGAGTAAGGATAAGGATTTATCAATATTTACCCAGTTATTCAAATTTCATTCAAATAAAAAAAAATATGTAAAAAATGGTATATTATTTAGAAAACAATCATATTCATTCTAAAAATAATATTGATTTTTTATATAAATGAAATTTCTAATAAAAATGTTTTATAGTAATGTGATTTTTTAAAAGGAAATTAAACAACCAAAAAGAAATTGATAATGTACAATAATTTTTACCTCTATAGTAACAATTAAATTATAGCCCCTTGAAGAATGAAATTTTTATGAATCATTAAAAATCTTGAATAAATGGTATTTAAGTTAAAAATCGAAGGGGAAATATATACAACACATAAAATTAAATTTTTTCAACATAAAAAATTTGACCCAATGAAATGGAAATTTAGATGAAATCCATTACAATTATCATAACATTGAAGTGAGAATTAATCAATGAATTGATTATGTATATAAATTTTAAGTCTATATATAACAAGTATAAATCCACAATAATATATTCAAAATTCATTATACACATAATAGTATAATATCAAATTCCAACAATGTAATATAACCGAATGAAAATAAATTGAGTTATGAAATTCCTTACCACTAGGTGACTTTCATGAAAAAATCCCCTTGGAAGAAATAATTAAAATTGAAACATGAAATACCATTAATTATTTTGTATTAATGATATTAAATTTCACAGTGTTGGTATATACACCATTAACATAAATTATGTGCATATATTACAATATGCCTCAATGAAGATATATTGATATGAAGACCCTTACCACTTGGTAACATTCAATTAAAACCCCATTGGATGAAATAATTCAAGTTGAAACATAAAATAAAATTAATTATGAATTTTTCATGATATTAAATGTAAAATAGGTAAATTTTTTACCATATATAATAAATTAGGATCATAACAATACAGTATTACTCAATGAATAGAAATTTCTATGGAGTCCCTTACCACTTGGTAACTTTCATATAAAACCCATCCGATGAAATAATTAAATTTAAACATAAAATACAATTAATTATTAATTTTTCTAGATATTACATATAAAATAGTAAGTATTTACACCATATACAACAAATTTGTTTAATAAAATTAAAATATGCCTCAATGAAGAGAAATTGAGATGAAGTCCCTTAACACTTGGTAGATGTAATGTAAAACCTCATTGGATGGAATAATTCAATTAGAAAATTAGTATACCATGAATTATTAATTATTCATGATATTACATAAATGATATTAATTATTTAAACCATATATAAGAAATTGGGATTGTAACATTATAATATGCCTTAATAATGAAAAATTTAGACAAAGTCCCTTACATTTAGTTTGACTCAACACGTACATTCTTAATCATACTGAATAATAAAATTATGTTAATTATTTACATTATTATGAAACTTTTAAAAGTTTATTATTACTTTTATTTCACATAACACTATATTTTATAAAATTACATATTCAATAATGCTTATATTCAGGGTCTCGATGATATTTGACTTTAATGTCAAAAATAAATTCGATAGGTCAACTATTGGTATAAGAGGTCATTATTTCAACAAGTCCATAATAATAATCATGAAAATATTATCATATGCATAGATATATTATAATTTTAGTAACAATAATGAAATATGGTTTTTATAAATGATGTATGTTACTATCATGGAGACAATAGGTCATACGTACGCAAGAGTAATGTTTCCATTTCTCAACGATCATTATGAAAAAGAGGTAAGTAATATTTTATATTTAAAAAATTGATAATAATATCATAATTGAATTATTATTTACTTACATATACTTATATATATCATCCATGGGGTGTGGTTATGAAAATTGAGTCACATCGCTATGTGAAGGCGGTAGTCCACGCATTCATGAATGATGTTATCATCTTTCATTGAGTGAAATGGTAAGAATGAAAATGATATAATATATTTTCATATTGATATAAAGGTCATAAATATCATATTTATGTGTTTTATATTACATATATTCTCTAAATGTATCCTTAATATCTTCCATGTCTATCATTTGTGAAAAATTAATCACATCACTTCATGAGACAATTTTCCTCCTTACAAACAAGCGACAATAATATATCCAATATATAATAGAAAGTAAAAAATTTTATGTATGATATAATGAATCTATAGGAATAATTTTGTTAAAAATATAATATATATATATATATATAATTTATAACCAGTATCATACCCAAATATGAGAGTTGTTTATGGAAAAAAGGTCACATCAGTTCGCAAGGTGGTATCCCCTTATACACCTGAGTGATATTATTGTTTCCCATTTAAGGGAAGAGAAGAGAAATATAGTTTATTAACATAAAATAATAACTTCACATTATATGGGTGATACTATTTTTAAAATATAATAACAAATTTATAATATTTTGAGGTGTGTGAAAAATAAAAACAGAAACAACACATAGTTATGAATTTTACCTCTTCTCATAACACTTCTTTTTGGAATATACATAAAATATTACTATAACAGATTCATAAACAAACAATAGATAATAAGATTATATTATGTAATTTTTTATGTGAATTGTGTAGGTATTGGAAGAATAAAAACAGTTTTATGGTGTTAATAATACATTATAGGGTTGGCCTTTAATAGGTAATGTGAGTGGAACATTGGAAATTTTTGAAAAGAAAAAGGTGTACCCACATTTCCAAATTAAAAAAGTGTCCAAAATGGATTATTATAGACAATTATAAAATAGTTTGTATAAATATGGATTTAAAATATATTTTTTAAAAAAATTATTTCATTTTATCCCTTCACATTTTAGTTTAACCCTGGTAAACCCATTTTTACTTTAATCAGGGTAATTAATTGTAACTATTTTCACAATTCATTATGGTAAAAATTTATTTTGAACTTACTAAACAATTTAATTTATTATTATTCTAAATATTAAATCAATTTTACGAAATTCAATTATCATAATTGGAAAAATTAAATTTTATAGAGAATCTTCTTGTGAGAAGAAAAAGTGGATTCTCAAGAACAAAATTCTCATAAGTATGGAAGGTTTTAATATAAAAATTCAATATGAAATTTCTTTAAATGAACTAAATTTATTAAATTGTAATATAATTGGACTAATTTTTGTAATGCCCTGACCCCAAAATCTAAGTGACGATGCAATATTTTAATACATTGACATCATTACAAGGAATTGAGTCCTAAAGGACCGATCAATTTAGTAGTTTTGGAAACACGATACATACATAAGTTCAACATTACAACTTGAAAAGAAAAGAAACACTAATTTATTTTATTAGAAACATCCAAGCTTCCTAGATTATGCTAGAAAGTCACTCATAACTAACTTCTTCATATTCTGGGAAAATGAAACATAAGAAAGGGGTGAGATCAAATGCTCAGTAAGAGTAATCAATACAGTGAAAGATAACATAAATATTAGGCATGGTGAATAATTAAAAACACACGCCTTAAAAAATAATAAATGTAACGACCCGAAAATTTGAATAAATCTTGTTTCCTAATTTTATGTGTTATTTTATTTTATTTTTATACTCAACAAAAATGTTTAATTTGATAACATGATTATAATTAAAATGAGACTATTGGGTTTTGACTATTATATGACCGTTGGTCAATATGACCATTGGAAACTAAACGTTTTGATTTTTGTCTCTAAATACAAGTAATCTTGGTTAATTATTATAGAAAGAAGATTCGATGGCCTCGCCCAGTAGTCTTGGACCGATCAAAGCCCATCTAACAGAACTTGGGAAGGAGGTAGCACCACTGGGCTTTGCTCTAGACCAATCCCAAGCCAAACTTCATCGTGAGAAGCTAGAACAGAATCGCCTTCGCGAGAAGTTCAACCTGATAGAAATTACTACTCGTGCAATGTTGGCCGAGCCTCCCTCAGATTCTCTCACCTTAACACACCTTACACTTAGGTACTATGTTGGCGTGATAAGAGGCTATTTAAGGAGACCGTAACTACCATGTGTAATCCTTTGTTTTAAATAAAAATTGGGATTTCTTCTTATGATAATGTTTATGACTTTTTAAATACGCGGATAAATATAGTATGCATATTTTTGGTGAATTTTAGAAAAAGGTTATTTAAAAAAAATGTTTATGTAAACCTTAAATAATTAAAAATGTGTAATGATTTTCAAAAAATGGTCTTCTACAATTATATTCAGTACGAAATTTAGAGTCTAATAAGATCCACTTAATTTTTAATGAATAGTAAATTATGAATAGTGATTTTATGCTTAGGATTAGTAATGTGACCAAATGGATTAGTAATCTCATTTAAAGAAAGTATTAATATAATCTAGGCACATTTATTAAGTAATGTGATTCAATAAAATGGTTAAATAACGGTTTCATAAATTATTATTCATGTATTAGTTTTTTCGGGTGAATAGTGTTTTTTAATTAAAAATGAAATTAAAAATATTTATAAAAATATTTTTATAAAATGGATTTCATTTTTGAACTCAGAGCATCAATATTATGTTAAGGTAATTTGTGGGGTTTTTTCTGAAAAAAATGAATTTTCGGTGAATAGTGTATTTATTTAAAAATAAAATTAAAAGTATTTAGAAAATTATTTTTATAAAATGGAGTTCATTTTTGAAATCAGAGCATTGATATTTGGTTAGTGTGAAATTTTGGGATTTTTCTGAGAAAGTTGAATTTTCAGTGAATAGTAAAAATACAGTTTTAGGGTTTCGGTATGTTTAATGACATCATAACTTTGTCATGATGATGGAATGAGATATTTTAAGGGTTGGACGACCAAAGGTGATGCATTATTGTATTGGGGGCCCCATTTGGCCTAACTTCATGGGAAATATCATGGGAGAGCACATGGTTTTGAGAAAACCACTTTTGAGGTGTCCCTTGGCCATTAATGCCTTGTCCCCTCACTTTCCCTATAAATACCAAGCCCTCCTCTCATCCATTAGACTCCAAAACCATCCTCAACGATGTTCTGGTCTACTTACCTCCCAAGGAGTCCTTCTAAGGTGCCCCAAGCCCTCAAGGTCCAAACCTTTGAGTTTTAAGAGTTGTATTTTAAGGTAAGGGATCCGACCTCTCTCTTTCTTTTCAAGAAATCTGTTTTATGTCATTTCTTTTATGCTCCATGTTCTTATGTTAAATTATTTCCTTTTATACTCATCTTATTGCCCTTTTCAGGTTCTTATAATGAGATATCCCCTCTTACTCTCATTATTTCATTTTATGAAGTTTTAAGTGGCGTCGTTAGGCTGTTGAAATTTTTGTAATGGATTCTTTCTCCCTTCTCATTTTTCAAGATCTATTTTCATGTAAAGTATATCAAGTTACTTTTTATTATGTTGGGGTATGATCTATAAATTTATCATACTGATATTTTAGGATCATATGATGAGTGACCCCATTTTATCTCTTCAATTCGGTATTTTGATGTTTTAAGTGACGTCGTTAGGCTGCCGAATTTTTAAGTGGTTCTTTCACCTTTCTCCTTTTTCAAAGTTCTAATTCCATGTCAAGTCTTGAAAGTTACTTTTTATTATGTTGGGGTATGATCTCCAAATCTATCATACTGATCTTTTATGTTCATATAATGAGATACCCTATTTGATTTCATCAATTCATTTTTGTTGAAGTTTAAGTGGCGCCGTTAGGCTGCCGAATTTTTAAGGGATTCTTTCACTGTTCTCATTTTCAAGATCTATTTTCTTGTCAAGCCTTTCATGTTCCTTTTTATTATGTTGGGGTATGATATCTAAATATATCATACTGATATGTTATGTTCATATGATGAGAGACCCTATTTGGTCTCATCAATTCATTTTTGTTAAAGTTTAAGTTGCGCCATTAGGCTGCTGAATTTCTAAGGGGTTCTTTCACCCTTCTCGTTTTCAAGATCTATTTTCATGTTCCTTTTTATTATGTTTGGGTATGATCTCTATATCTATCATACTGATCATTTATGTTCATATGATGAGAGACCCTATTTGATCTCGTCAATCTATTTTTGGAAGTTTTAAGTGACGCCGTTAGGCTGCCGAATTCTCATAAGAGAAATCTTATTTTTTTTCTTCCTTTCATGTTCTTCATTTCATATGGTATATCTTTCAAATTTCATTACCATGTTCTCAAATCCTTCATATTCTGTCCACCTACTGTTTTATGGATCATTTATGAATGTTTTACCCATGCCCCCTCTCTTTTCAATGTTTTCTAAAACCTCGTAACATATCCTTTATGCTACAGAATTTCCGTTTCAAAATATCTCCCTCTTTTTCTAAAGTTAATTTATTTTATTAAGTGAATACTCAAAGCACATTCTTCTAAAGGGTTATTAACATATGTATCAAAATGTTCTATTTTAAATTCTGGGATTTACATACATGAAACTCTCTTTCACTTTTCCATGGGTTTAAATTGACACAAAGATCATGTCTTTAAAGCAGTTTTTAAAACGTTATGATTATGAAATGAAACCCATTTATTTTATGCTATATGGGTTGTTTATTAAATGATTGATGATGATATATGTGGCTCACATGATAATAAAAACATTTCAAGGGTGCGCCCAGATAGCGCTCCAATGCATTGGGTAAAGACTTAATATCTAGAGATGACCTTTTAGACTGATACCTTCTTGAATAACCTTGGTAAATTTTAATGACACCTTGGGGATGGACCTTGGTGAAACGAAATGATTGTCAATATTAAATGTTGTAGCCACATATTCAAGTTATGAAAAATGATATTTTTATTATGATATGCCTCATGATTTCATTATCATGCCTTTAATTTCTTTTCATGACTTTATTGAGGTATCTCAAGTTCATATGTAAAATGTTTCGCTTGTTTCCCTTACTGGGCCTTCTTCTCGCCCTTTCTTTTGATGTATGTCCCCAGGTTATGAGATGTAGTAATGAAACTAGTATGAACTTAAGGAGAATCCTTTCAAGTGTTTAAGAAGAATGATTTCTGTTGTTTTCATGTATTATGTTCCAGGTTTCCAAGACACTAAACCTTAAAGATCCTCAGTTTTTTGTAATGTAATGGAAGTTTATGTTATAAAAAGGCGAGATGCTATAGTTGGTATCAAAGGATGGTTTAGTTATTTGTGAAAATTAGGATATGAAAACTCTAGGAAGAACCCTATAGAAAATTTCAAATATAGGAAATCTTCCTGCTATTTTGGTGAGTATTGAGTAAGGGGTTTCCAAGAAAATACATCCCTGTCTAGATACGAGCAGGTAGAGGTTACTCTGGCACAGATGTACATAGGGGTAAAACCTGAAAACACCACTTTGAGCTAGAATCGAACGGGAACTGGTACACAACAACGGGACTTGCTGCACTCTTGGTTACGACACTCCTGGGGGATATGCTTTGGTAAATTTAAAAGCTTAGTATGAACCCTTATTAAAGGAACAAGGATAAAACAAAATAAATATTCAATTAAGAATATATGATCATGGATAACCTAGTTTGAAACATTGGGGATCATAAGTTAGGGTATAATTTTATTCTACAAGTTATCCTTATATGCGTTAAGCTCTTTTTCATGATTATTGGTTAAGTATTTAAGGCTCTAATTATACTTTATCTTCTTATTTAATGGTGGGAAATTGAAGAACATGTCCCAACAACCAATGTGATAGGAAATGTGACGATTGCCGTATTAATATGACAGAGATGATTTGGGGATTAAAAGATGATTTTTTTTGGAAGACATTCACTATTTTGGGGACCCTATATGATCAAGGTAAATAGATTACTATGATATTTTCATTGAGGAGTAAGGTTGACATATAGAATTGATGAATTTAAGGTGGACTTATAGTAATTTAGGTTACTTATGGAAATGATTAACCTATCTTGGGTAAAATATGTTTAGGTTAGATACTTTTGTTATAAGATGTTAGGAGTGGTTGATGTGTTTTGGAGATGAACAATGAAGTTTATTTTGGAAAACTATGTTTTCAAATTCTTCTTGTATTTGGGTTTCAATCTTAGTTTGGTTTATTTTAAGAAATTTTAAGAACAGTTATTTATGGAATGGTCTATGATGAACTTTGGGTAGTACCATGGAACTTTGAAGATTTAAAATTAGTTTCCATTCCTATGGGATTATTTATTTTTGAAGAGTTGGTTTACCTTACCCTTTCTGCTTTTGGGATAATGTTTAAAGATAGATGAAATAGATAGTTAATCTTTTTTGGATTATGTGATTCTCTAGAAGATGATTCTTGTGCTTTTGATGAGACCAAGTGTTTTTGAATTCTCATTATTTGGAGAAAAAGATGAGTTTTGGTAGAGACTTACTAAAGGATGAAACTCTACTTGAAGGTAGGTATATTTTCTTATGTTTTTGTTCTATGTAGTAAATTAATTCCTCAAAATTATGAAAAGGAACGTAAAACAAAAATGTGGTTGGTTTACATTTCCAACTAGGTAATCAAAGGCTGTTTACACACATCATAAGTTTGGGATTTTCTTATGGTTAACTTTCTCCTAATCATGTTTTCTATCACTCTCCCTCAGAACTTGACCATTTGTTTTCTCCTCCATGTCCATGATTTCATACATGGAATCCTAGTGTGGGTTAACTCGGGTGACCTTTCTACTTCCCTTTCTTTCTGTTAAAGTAATAGTTTTACTGACTCCTTTTCCGATGTGGGATGTTCAATGAAATTTCAAAACCCGTTTTTTTTAAAATTGCGAGGACGCACTTTCTTAAAGGGGGAAGATTGTAACGACCTGAAAATTTGAATAAATCTTGTTTCCTAATTTTATGTGTTATTTTATTTTATTTTTATACTCAACAAAAATGTTTCATTTGATAACATGATTATAATTAAAATGAGACCGTTGGGTTTTGACAATTATATGACCGTTGGTCAATATGACCGTTAGAAACTAAACGTTTTGACTTTTGTCTCTAAATACAAGTAATCTTGGTTAATTATTATATAAAGAAGATTCGATGGCCTCGCCCAGTAGTCTTGGACAGATCGAAGCCCATCTAACAGAACGTGGGAAGGAGGTAGCACCACTGGGCTTTGCTCTGGACCAAACCCAAGCTGAACTTTATCGTGTGAAGCTAGAACGGAATCGCCTTCGCGAGAAGTTCAACCTGATAGAAATTACTACTCACGCGATGTTGGCCGAGCCTCCCTCAGATTCTCTCACCTTAGCACACCTTACACTTAAGGTCCTATGCTAGTGTGATATGGGTCTATTTAAGGAGACCGTAACTTCCATGTGTAATCCTTTGTTTTAAATAAAAATTGGTATTTCTTCTTATGATAATGTTTATGACTTTTCAAATGTCTGGATAAATATAGTATGCATATTTTTGGTGAATTTTAGAGAAAGGTTATTTAAAAAAAAATGTTTATGTAAACCTTAAATAATTAAAAATTGTGTAATGATTTTCAAAAAATGGTCTTCTACAATTATGTTCAGTACGAAATTTAGAGTCTAATAAGATCAACTTAATTTTTGATGAATAGTAAATTATGAATAGTGATTTTATGCTTAGGATTAGTAATGTGACCAAATGGATTAGTAATCTCATTTAAAGAAAGTATTAATATAATCTAGTCACCTTGATTAAGTAATGTGATTCAATAAAATGGTTAAATAACAATTTCATAAATTATTATTCAGGTATTAGTTTTTTCGGGTGAATAGTGTTTTTTAATTAAAAGTGAAATTAAAAATATTTAGAAAATTATTTTTATAAAATGGATTCCATTTTTGAACTCAGAGCATCGATATCATGTTAAGGTAATTTTTGGGGTTTTTTCTGAAAAAAATGAATTTTCGGTGAATAGTGTATTTATTTAAAAATAAAATTAAAAATATTTATAAAATTATTTTTATAAAATGGAGTTCATTTTTGAAATAAGATCATTTATATTTGGTTAATGTGAAATTTTGGGATTTTTCTGAGAAAGTTGAATTTTCAGTGAATAGTAAAACTACTGTTTTAGGGTTTCAGTTTGTTTAATGACCTCATAACTGTGTCATGATGATTTCATGAGATATTTTAAGAGTTTTCCGACCAAAGGTGATGAATTATTGTATTGGGGGACCTATCTGGCCTATCTTCCTGGGAAATATCATGGGAGTGCACATGGTTTTGAGAAAACCACTTTTGAGGTGTTCCTTTGCCATTAATGCCTTATCCCCTCACTTTCCCTATAAATACCAAGCCCTCCTCTCATCCATTCGACACCAAAACCATCCTCAACGAAGTTCTGGTCTCCTTACCTCCCAAGGAGTCCTCCTAAGGTTCCCCCAAGCCATCAAGGTCCAAACCTTTGAGTTTTAAGAGTTGCATTTTAAGGTAAGGGATCCGACCTCTCTTTTTCTTTTCAAGAAATCTGTTTTATGCCATTTCATTTATGCTCCACGTTCTTATGTTAAAGGATGTCCTTTTATACTCATATTACTGCCCTATTCATGTTCATATAATGAGAGATCCCTTCTTACTCTCATTATTTCGTTTTATGAAGTTTTAAGTGGTGTTGTTAGGCTGCCGAAACTTTTGTAACGAATTCTTTCTCCCTTCTCATTTTTCAAGATCTATTTTCATGTAAAGTATTTAAAGTTACTTTTTATTATGTTGGGGTATGATCTATAAATTTATCATACTGATCTTTTATGATCATATGATGAGAGACCCCATTTGATCTCTTCAATTCAGTATTTTTAAGTTTTAAGTGATGCCGTTAGGCTGCCGAATTTTTAAGTGGTTCTTTCACCTTTCTCATTTTTCAAAGTTCTAATACCATGTCAAATCTTGAAAGTTCATTTTTATTATGTTGGGGTATGATCTCCAAATCTATCATACTGATCTTTTATTTTCATATGATTAGAGACCCTATTTGATCTCATCAATTCATTTTTGTTGAAGTTTAAGTGGCGCCGTTAGGCTGCCGAATTTTTAAGGGATTCTTTCACCCTTCTCATTTTCATGATCTATTTTCTTATCAAGTCTTTCATGTTCCTTTTTATTATCTTGGGGTATGATCTCTAAATATATCATACTGCTATTTTATTTTCATATTATGAGAGACCCTATTTGATCTCATCAATTCATTTTTGTTGATGTTTAAGTGGCGTTGTTAGGCTGCCGAATTTCTAAGGGGTTCTTTCACCCTTCTCGTTTTCAAGATCTATTTTCATGTCAAGTCTTTCATGTTCCTTTTTATTATGTTGGGGTATGATCTATATATCTATCATAATTATCATTTATGTTCATATGATTAGAGACCCTATTTGATCTCGTCAATCCATTTTTGGATGTTTTAAGTGACACCGTTAGGCTGCCAAATTCTCATAAGAGAAATCTTATTTTTGTCTTCCTTTCATGTTCTTCATTTCATATGGTATATCTTTCAAATTTCATTAACATGTTCTCAAATTCTTTATATTATGTCCCTCTACCGTTTTATGGATCATTTATGAATGTTTTACCCATACCCCTTCTCTTTTCAATGTTTTCTAAAACCTCGTAACATAGCCTTTATGCTACAGAATTTCCATTTCAAAATATCTCCCTCTTTTTCTAAAGTTCATTTATTTTATTAAGTGAATACTGAAAGCTCTTTTTTCTAAAGGGGTATTCACATATGTATCACAATGTACTATTTTAAATTCTGGGATTTACATACATGAAACCCTCTTTCCCTTTTCCGTGGGTTTAAAGTGACACAAAGATCATGTCTTTAAAGCAGTTTTTAAAATGTTATGATTATGAAATGAAACCCATTTATTTTATGCTATATGGGTTTTTTATGAAATGATTGATGATGATATATTTGGATCACATGATAATAAATACATGTCAATGGTGCGCCCAGATAGCACTCTAATGCATTGGGTAAAGACTTAATCTCTAGAGATAACCTTTTAGACTGATACCTTGGTGAATAACCTTGGTAATTTTTAATGACACCTTGGGGATGGACCTTGGTGAAACAAAATGATTGTCAATATTAAATGTTGTATCCACATATTCAAGTTATGAAAAATGTTATTTTTATTATGATATGACCCATGATTTCATTCACATGCCTTTAAGTTCTTTTCATGACTTTATTGATGTATCTCAAGTTCATATGTAAAATGTTTCGCTTGTTTCCCTTACTGGGTCTTCTGCTCACCCTTTCTTTTGATGTATGTCCCCAGGTTATGAGATGCAGTAATGAACCTCAGATGAACTTACGGAGAATACTTTCAAGTGTTTAAGAAGAATGTTTTATGTTGTTTTCATGTATTATGTTCCTGGTTTCCAAGACACTAAACCTTAATGATCCTCAGTTTTGTGTAATGTAATGAATGTTTATGTTATAAAAAGGCGGGATGCTATAATAAAAATGAACACTTTATGGAAGGTATATGAGCTAAGTAAATAATGAAAAAAAAACACAGTCATGGGTATTCTACTAGTCGAATAACCACATTAAATATCAATAGCTAATCTCATAATTATGGAATGCATAATTCTTGACATCATAACCACATATTCAAGGCCTCATTCCAAGACTACAAATAAGATTTTGTCAAGGCCTCGTGCCCAGACACTAGTTTGTATCATGAGACCTAACGATGAATGAAAGAGATATAGCAGGCACCACCCATCACTTACTAAGTCAAATTCATTCCTCATATGAAATGTTTTAATCATAACATTGACATTTGTATTAAAACTAGCATACGAAATGTCAATATTTTAACCACAAACAATGAATGTTATAAAAATAGCACATCCACAGTCAAACATAACTCATTCAATACAATATGAAAGATTGTATTATAATAGATTAACCTCAATCGATAATAATGAAGGATATTTACATAGATGAAAATAATCATCAAAACTATTTGAGAGAAATATCCCCCTTTTTCTTGAAAACATTTAAAAGTCACACCATTTATCAAGAAGCCATTTAAAATAGATTTTTGAATCAAAGTGTACCATACCACTTTGAAACTTTAAAAATTAATTTTAATTTTAAAACATTATTGTCCATATAAATAAATCCTTAAAACCATTTTTAAAACATGGACATTATTGAGAAAGATTTAGAAGAATAAATTTTTAAAAAATTTAAATTGATATTTTAGTTAGAGTTCATAAACAAATGAGAGACACTTGAATAAAAAAAATTGAGGTAATTAAAACATTATAATATCATGAAAATAAATGGATTCATGATATACTATGTAAAAGTACATTATATACACCATGTAGAAGTGAATTGGTGTATAAAAACAAAGAAGTCTCAATGGAATGTAAATTGAGATGAAATAACTTATAAAGACTATATCCTTAGGTTAAGGATAAATCAATGACATAATTATGTGTCAAAAATATAAACACAGTCAATATGATTGGATATTAAGTGTAAATAAATCATAGTACATTCACACATATTCTTGTAACAACAATACAATTGACATGGATGTTTAACTCAATGAATGGAAATTGAGTAAAGATTACTCTTATCAAGTTCATATGGATGACTTCAGAATTTATAAATGGAGTGATTATGTGAATAAAAAGTATATCCACACAAAGGTAAGTTGAAATTACTACATAAATAATAAATTGTGATTTCACACATAATCTTGGAGTAAAATAATCAGTGAAGTGTGCGTAAATCCCAATGAGTGAAAATTGAAAATTGAAATTCCCTTACCAACTTGGTATCTTACAAAACATAAACCCCTTGAAATAAGGATCATAAAATGAAGATGTAAATACAAATAAATTAAAGTATATTACACCAATAATACAATCGTGGGCAGTACATATACCACACAAAAGGAAATAGTGTCCAATATAGCATGAATCTCACCAGAATAAAAAGTGATATGAAAACCACTTACCTCGTTGTAATCAATCGAATCATATAAACCAAAGTTAATAACCACCAAATAAATCACATAATACCATTAATATAAAGATAACCATGATGATATATATCAAATGGCCATACAAAATACACCACATGCAATAAAAAAGTGGTAAACAATGGAAATATCACGAAATTAAAAGTGAGATAAGAAACCCATTACCTCAAGTCCAACTTGTCTTGTATGTTACTTGTTATTCCTGAATAATAAACTTAAGTTAATTTATACATGATTAAGAACATTTCTAAAGTTTACTATTCCTTTTATATCACTTGTTACCTTGCTATAACAATTAGTTAATTATTTGAGTTCATATTGGATATTTTATCGATGTTCGGAACTTGATTCAAAAATGAACATGTTATAATTAAAATTTATCCATGTGATAAAAATTACATTATCTACAGAATGATACAAATGATTTAGATATAATATATATGTTATATATCCAGTGTATATATGTATTTATAACAGTACATAACATTTGGAGATAAGAAGTGAAATGCACCGTTCATGGAGACAGTAAACCGTAGACACACATGAACGCTAATTTCATTTCTATTTTGTATTTTAATAGAATTAAAATATAATTATACATAGGTATATTATAGTTATAGTATAATATCATTTTTAATATCATTAACTCCATCCTTTTTATGTCTCGAATAGGGCATTAACAAGTCATATCACTTTGAGGGGGTGGTACACCGCACTTCCTCAAATGAAATTATCATGTTTTACCCATAATGGAAACCATAAAGGTATGATATAAATGTAAAATAAAAAATAATAAAAAAACATAAACAAAATATATATCATATATAAATAAAGTTCCATTTTAATGTCCACCATGAGAGGTAGTAGGAGATAATTGAACAATCATCGTTTCGTGAGGCGTTAGTTTTCCATCCACCGAAACAGTATGTTCTTTACCCATTAGATGGAGGTGTGTGTAATTGTAGTTCGAATAAATATCATAAAAAAATCTTAGTGTATTGAGGATACTGGTTTTTTAATAAAATAAAGTAATAAAAAGAGTTTAGGGGTTGTAGAAGTAAAATAAAAAAAGTTAAGAGAAACCATTACCTTTAATTTGGGTAACTCTCTTTGGTTTGAACAAGAAGGACTTCTTAAAGTGACTTTTTCCTATGGTAAGGCTTCTAGGTGGAATAGATAGATATTAAGAGATTATTTTTATAGGGTTTGGATGAGATTTTTGTCTTTATAGGTGTGAGTAATGGGTAAGAAGTGGTGTTCTTTTATAAGGGAGAGGAGGGGCACTTTAGGAAAGTTTGAAAATGTTATTTTATTATAAAATTATCTTCGGTTTTAAAAGGTCAAATACTAATTAAAGTAGAAGATAAGTTGACTCATGTTAGAAATAAAATCATCCAATAAGAATTGGATAGGATTGGGATATTTTTTTAATATTAATAATCTTATTTATTTAAATCATTTATTAATTAGGTAAATACTGCATCATTATTGTGTCAAAAATAATTTAATTTATATGATGTCTAAAAATTATAAAAAAAATACCATAATGTTTGAAATGTTTTTATATTTTTAAAAAATATTTATCGTCGAAAATATTACTTAAATAACCCCATGTAAAAATTGATATACTAAAAGATATTTGTTAATGTCATTTTTGTCTTTACTTTAGGTTAATTAAAATAAAGTGTCATTTTCATTATTAAGTGGCTCCAGGTGGTCCCAAAATTGACCCAAGGATTCCCATGGTCGGACATGAATCATAAAATAAGGTTAGGACAAGTGTTTAGGTAATTATTTATTATTATAATATTCTTTTTACCTTAAATTGCTATATCTACCTTTAATCACTGTAAACAAAAGTCAAAAGTTACTATTCACCAAAAAATAATTTCATCATATTGAACCACATTTTAGTTACTAATAACAACCATGTATATAGGATTTTTAAAATTTCAATTCACAGAAGTGGTAAAATTTCAACTAAGTGAAAAAGTCAGTTTTTTAACTACTACTAAGTGGTTTTACTATTCATCAAAAATTGAAGTTTTTCAGAAAAATTACAAAAATTCAGCCTAAGATATATTTGATATTACAAATTCAAAAATGATGTCTATTTTACCAAGTTAAAAAATAGAATTTGCAATAATTAATATAAATCAATTCCCTTTGTCAAAACAAATAGCATGTTTTTAATAAACAATAATTATCAAACGATTGACACTTGTTTACGTATATTTTCAAAGAAAAATTAATTTCAATGACCAACATTATATTAAATGGTAAAAATATAATCTAATTACACTTCCATACCATTCAAAATGAAAAATCTTACACTATAATTTTTTTTATTAAACAACTTGTTTTCAATTAAAATTTAGTATTTTTCACTATTCACCAAATTATGTATGTTATCAGAAAAACACCAAAAATATATCAAAAATAAATTTTTAAGCCTTGATTATAAATAAAAATTTAATTATGTCAAATTATATATATAAAAGTGTAAAATATTGGATTTAAAAATGGTTCTCCATTATAAGGTGGTAAAATTGCATTTTTTGAAAAATAATTCCTTTATTTGAAAAAAATGAATTTGCTCTTATATTAAATCTTAGAAACACATAATATGGATGTCAAAATTATATGGAATATATAAAATTCAAAATTTAGTTAATACTATTCATAATTTTTTTTGAACGGCTAGTTTGGTAAGTCATCATCCGCTCGAACTTGGTGTTGTGTGAGGTGCAAGCTATTGAATTACATTAGAGAGATAACATACTATGAAACTTTGGGGTGTTACATTTTCCCCTCCTTTAATAAATTGCATCCTCTCAATTTAAACTCGGGATTGAAAACATGTGTTTTGACATTTCAACATATCTTAGTTGAAATCCCACATTGAAATGGATTAATGAGGCCTCTATTTTAAAATAAATAAAGGTAAGTATGAAGGTTACCGAAAATAACACATACTAGGGTTCCATGTATAAAAACATGGATATGGAAGGGAAAACTAATCCTCAAGTTCTTATGGAGAGTGATCGAGAATATTATTAAGAGAATGTTAACGATCTGAAATCTATAAACTTGTGATGGGTTGAAATGTATTTTATTACCCAGTAAGAAAAGTAAACAAACAACGTTTTTGTTTTAAGTTCCATTTCATAATTCTGATGTATTTATTTATGAGATTTACTAAGATTATAAAGAAATATACCAACATTACAAGCAGATTTTCATCCATTAACCTAATCATATATTCTCTATGATAGGTTAATGATTTAAATAAATATACCAAATTGCTATAAATCCACAATAAAAACATAGAAAAATATCCACCATTACTCCTCAAATGAAATCGCATAGTATTCCATTTTCCTTAGGTATATAGTGTTCTGAATAGAGTGAACGTCTTCCAAAATAACATTTATCACTTAATCAGCAAATCATTTTCCTATAATAAGGATATCCATTTTATAATACATAGGGTCCCAAATCAACTTAATAAAATCATTTAACAAAAAAGAATTAGTCACACTAACCAGGGACTTCATGTAGTCTAGTGGTATGCGATAAATCTCAAACTCTAGTTGTGGGTTTGATTCCCATAGCTTTATCCGATGAGATGGTTTGTCACACAGTCTGTGTGTAATGCTTTTTCAAAAACTATATTTTATAACATTACCAAAATGAGATAAATTCCTCACAATAACCATAACATAATTTAACCACAACTGTTATCTCATACCTCATATTTTCATCCCAAAATTTAATAACATGGAATTGCCTCAATCTCAAGGATAATATAAAATCAAATGGTTATTTCTAACTATATCCACAATAGAAAAGATAATTCTTCCTCAAATATGATTTTCACATGACAAACTGGAGGGTTACACATACAAGAGATAAGTCTTCCAAATTAATTCCATCAACAAAGAGCACTAATACTTTTAAACATTTCACCATACATTTATTTCCACATAGATTTTTCCTTGACCAAGAAGATATCCTATAGAATAGGGCACTTGCTCAAGTAATGGATAGGTCCCCTACATTTACAGAAAATGACTGTAAATGGATTCTTAGTACCATTTTTATTTTCATCCATATACTCTTTATTTTTTCTCAATAATTATTTACTTTATGTCCTTATTTCTCACACATAAATCATATCTTTGTTCCATTGAGACACTTTCCTCAGTGTCTCTTTCCATATTTCCTACATGATGGAAATTGAGGTTTTTTCTCCATGGTCTCCACTGCTGGAGATCTTATCATTCATCAAATTTCTCTTCTTTCTTGAGTCTGGGAGTTGGTTAATATATATGTTGTATGTCATATTTTTGGAAAACTGATTCGGCATGAACATGATATCTTTTATGCCTATAAACATTCCATTTTGTTCCACATTTCCACCACCATTCCCTCCACGTAAATTATTCTCAAAGTTACTATGAATTTTTTGGAATCCAACCATTGACTAAAACAACAAAGCATTGTGTCAGTAACAATAGTCATAAAATCATTTCGAGAATATCATGACACCATATTTTCATTTTGAAATATCTTAGGATTAAATGAGGTCATTTATTCTTATCTTATATGAAAATCCATCATATATTTTTGTGAAAAAAATATAAATTAACTTAAGCATATCCCTTGGGAGTGTTGTAACCAAGAGTGCAGAAAATCCAGTTGTTATGTACCAGGATACCCCAGGTCATGCCCAAAACTCCTTGTCAGAGTTTTCACAACTATGTACATATGTGCTAGAGCTGCCTCTAATTGCTCATATCCAGACTGGGATGTATTGCTTGGGAAATACACAAAATCTCTATATTATCAAAATTCTAGAATGTTCTTCTAAAATTATCCTCAAAGTATATCTTAGGGTAATGTGATCTAATCAGAGTTTATCTAAATCTAGTTTCCATGGTTTGTACTAAACTTCCACTTATACCAACCATAATGCCCCAACCCCAGAATCCAGAAATTGGTGCATTATTTTAATACATTGGCATGATTACAAGGAATCAAGTCCCAAAGGACCGATCGATTTAGTAGTCTTAGAAACAAGATACATACATAAGTTCAACATTACAACTTGGAAAGAAAAACTACACTTATTTATTCCATTAGAAACATCCAAGCTTCCAAGATTATGCCTGAAAGTCACTCATAAATAATTTTTTTATATCCTTGGAAAATGAAACTTAAGAAATGGGTGAGATCAAATGCTCTTTAAGAGTAATAAATACAGTTGAAGATAACATAAACATTAATCACGATGAATAATAAAAAACACATGACTTTAAAAATAATAAACACGAACACTTTATGGAAGAAATATGGGTTGAGTAAATAATTTCATAATAAAACATAGTAATGGGTATTCTACTAGTTGAATAACCAGATGAAATATCAATACTGAATCTCATTATGATGTAATGCATAATTCTGGACATCGTAACCACATGGTCAAGTCCTCGTGCAAAGACTACAAATAAGATTTTATCAAGGCCTTATGCCAAGATACTAGTTTGTCTCATTAGACATACCGATGAATCAAGGAGCTATAGTAGGATCCACCCATCACTTACTAATTCCAATGCATTCCTCATATGAAAAGGTTGTAACATAACATAAACATTTGTATTAAAACTAGCATATGAATTGTCAATATTTTAACCACAAACCATGAATGGTATAAAAATAGAACATCCATAGTCAAATATAACTCATTCAATAAAATATGGAGGATTTTATTATAATAGATTAACCTTGATCGAGAATATTGAAAGATATTGACATAGATGAAAATAATCATCAAAACTATTTGAGAGAAATATCCCCCTTTTTCTTGAAAACATTTAAAAGTCACACTATTTATCAAGAAGCCATTTAAAATAGATTTTTGAATCAAAGTGTCTCATAACACTTTGAAACTTTTAAAAGTAATTTTTATTTTAAAAAATTAATGTCCATATAAATAAATCCTTAAAACCATTTTTAAAACATGTACATTAATGAGAAATATTTAGAACAAGAAATCTTTAAAACATTTAAAATGATATTTTAGTTAGAGTTTATAACCAAATTAGAGACACTTGAATAAAAATAATTGAGGTAATAAAAACATTATAATACCATGAGAATAAATTTATTCATGATATACTTTGTAAAAGTACATTATATACACCATATAAAATTGAATTGGCGTATAACAACAAAGAAGTCTCAATGAAATGTAAATTGAGATGAAATACCTTATAAAGACCATATCGTCAGGTTAAGGACAAATAAATGAAATAATTATGTGTAAAAAATATATACACACTCAATATGATTTGATATTCAATTTAAATAAATCAAAGGACGTTCACACATATTCTTGCAACAACAATACCAATGACTTGGATGTTTAACTCAATGAATAGAAATTGAGTTAAGATTACTCTTATCAAGTTCATATCAATGACTTGAGAATTTTTCAATGGATTGATCATGTGAATAAAAATTATATCCACACAAAGGGAATAGGAAATTACTACATAAATAATAAATAGCGATTTCACACATAATCTGGGAGTAAAATAATCAATGAAGTATGCGTAAATCCCAATGAGTGGAAATTGAAATTTAAAATTCTCTTAACGATTTGGTAACTTACGAAACATACACCCCATGAAATAAAGTTCATAAAATCAATTTGTAAATACAATTAAATAAAATTAAATTACAACAGGAATACAATTGTGGGAAGTACATACACCACACAAAAGGAAATAGTGTCCAATATAGCATGAATCTCCCCAGAATAAAAAGTGATATGAAAACCCCTTACCTCGTTGTAATCAATTGATTCATATGATGAAAAGTTAATAAAAACCAAATGGATCATATAATACCATAAATATAAAGAGAAAAATGATAATACATATCAAATGGAAGTACACAATACACCATATGCAATAAAAAAGTAGCGAACAATAAAAATATCACAGAATTAAAAGTGAGATAAGAAAACCCTTACCTCGAGTCTCACTTATCTTGTATGTTCCTTATTCTTATTGAATAATAAAATTAAGTTATTTTCAACATTATTAAGAAAAATTTTCAAGTTTATTATCCCATTTATATCACTTATTACCTTGTTATAACAATTAGTTAATTATTTGAGTTCATATTGAATATTTTATCGATGTTCGGAACTTGAGTCGAAAATGTACTTGTTATAATTAAAATTTCTCCATGTGGTCAAAAGTCAATTATATACAGAATTATATACATGATTTAGATATAATATATATATATATATATATTATATATCCATTAAATATATATATGTATTTATAACAGTACAAAACATTTGGAGATAAGAAATTAAATGCAACGTTCATGGAGATGGTATGTCGTACGTACGCATGAACGCTACATTCATTTCTATTTTGTATTTTAATGAAATTAAAAAATAATGATAAATAGGTATATTATAATTCCAGTATAATATCATATATAATATCATTAACACCATCTTGTATACATCCCACATAAGGCACTAACGAGTCATATCACTTTGAGGGGGAGATAGTCCGCACTTCCTCAAATGAGATTATCCCGTTTTACCCATAATGGAAAACATAAAGGTATTCTATAAATGGAAAATAAAAAATCATAAATAAAACATAAACATAATATATTTTATATATAAATAAATTTCCATTTTAAGGTCCACCATGAGAGGTAGTGGGAGATAATTGAACAATCATCGTTTCGTGAGGCGTTAGTTTTCCATCCACAAAAACGGTATGTTCTTTACCCATTAAATGGAGGTGTGTGTAAGTGAATTTTGAATCCTTCTCATAAAAACATCCTAGTATTATTAAGATACTGGTGTTGTTATAAAATAAAGGAGTAAAAAGAGTTAAGGGTTGGATAATTAAAATAAAATAAAAGAAGTTAAGAGAAAACTTTATGTTTAATTTGGCTATCTCCCTTTGGTTTAAACCAGAAGGACTTATTGAAGTGACTTTTGCCTAAGGTAAGGATTATAGGTTCAATATAGGGATATTGAAATCTAATTTGGGTAGGGTTTGGATGAGCCAATGGGGCTTGATATGTGTGATTAATGGGTTAGAAGTGGTGTCCTTTTATAAGGAAGAGGAGGGGATCTTTAGGAATGTTTAAAAGTGCTATATTTTTATAAACTTATCTTCTGTTTCAAAAGATTAAAAACTAATTAAAGTTGAATATAAGATGACTCATGATCTAAATAAAGTCATCCAATAATAATTCTATAGTTTTTGGATATTGTTTTAATATTAATAATCTTATTTATTTAAGTCATTTATAAGTGAGGTAAATACTGTATCATTATTGTGTCATAAATAATTTAATTTATTTAATGTATAAAAATTATAAAATAAATACCATAATTTAGGTAATATTTTTAGATTTAAAATTAATATTTATAGTTGAAACAATGACTTATATAACCCCTTGTAAAAATTGATATACTAAAAGATATTTGTTAATGTCATTTTTGTCTTTACTTTAAGTTAATTAAAATAAAGTGTCATTATCATTTTTAAGTGGCTCTATGGGGTCCCAAAATCGACCCAAGTATTCCCATGGTCGGCCATGACTCTTCCAATAAGGTTAGTACAAGTGTTAAGGTAATTTTGTATTATTATAATATTCTTTTTACTTTAAATTACCCTATTTACCTTTAACCGTGGTAAACAAAAGTCAAATTTTTCTATTAGCCAAAAATTATTTTCATCTTATTGAACCAAATTTTACTTACTAATAAAATCCATGTTTATTATATTTTTAAAATTCAATTCACATAAGCATTAAATTATCATTTAAATGAAAAATTTGGGTTTTTTAACTACTACTAAGTTGTTTTACTATTCATCAAAAATTGAAGTTTTTCAGAAAAATACCAAAAATTCAGCCTAAGATACATTTGATTTTCTAAATTAAAAAATTATGTCTATTTTACCAAATTCAAAACATAGAATTTTCATTAATTAATTTAAAATTAATTTCTGTTGTCAAAACAAATAGTGTTTTTAAGAAACAATAACTATTAAAAGATTGACACTTGTTTATTTATAATTTCGATGTGAAATTAATTAAAATGACCAAAATTGGATTAAATGGTAAAAATATAATCTAATTATACTTCCAAACTAATCAAATGTAAAATTAAACACTATAAATTATTTTGATTAAAAAAGTTGTTTTCAATTACAATTTAGTATTTTTTACTATTCACCTAAATAGAAAAGTTATCAGAGAAACACCAAAAAATTATCAAAACTAAATTTTTATGTCATGATTATAAATAAAAAGTTTATTTTTTCAAATTGAATATATAAAAGTGTCAAATATTATATTTAAGAAGAGTTCTCCATTTAAAGGTGGTAAAATTGCATTTTTTGAAAAGTAATTCCTTTGTCTAAAAAAATTAATTTGTTCTTATATTATGTATAAGAAACACATAATATGGATGTTAAAATTATATGGAATACATAAAATTCAAAATTTTGTTAATACTATTCATAACTTCTTTTGATCAGCTAGTTTGGTAAGTCGTCGTGTGCTCGAACTTGGTGTTGTGTGAGGTGAAAGCTATTGAATTAATTTAGAGATATAATGTACCAAGAAACCTTGGGGTGTTAAAATTTTTCTTTGAAACAAATTTTCAATATAGTATATCATTTTAACTTATTTAAATAAAAAAATAAGTTTTCAATAAAAATTAGTATTTTTCTCTTTTCATCCAAAAATGAATCTTTTAGGGAAAAAAACAAAAAATAACTCTTTGATAATTCTCACATAAATATTTCAAAAATAAAGTTTATTTTATCATATAATGTTTCAAAAATTGGTAAAAAATATATTAATTTCTCTGCGTAAAGCATGACTAAACCATCCTTCAAAAAAAAATAGTTTTTCAGAAAAATTTATTTTAAATGATTTTAATTTTACATATACTCAATAGATAATCATAATTATTTTTTAATATTAATACCAACTAATTTAAATTCAATGTTTTAATAGTATAATATATAACAGTTCCTTTAGAATTGAGGTTTCATGTTCCACAAGATATCCATGAGATTAAATGTAAATAAATATATTTCTTGGGTTGTTTAAGATTGTTATTTTGTGTCACATATGATATTGAATACAATGTTATTCATTTTTTATTTTTTGGTGTTATATGTTCCATGATTCCATAGTAAATCATACATGAAAATTCTTTATTCAGTACACAAGAAACATTCAGAGGGAATTATTCTATTCTTATAAATCATTATTCACATAACGAAATGAACATGTTCCAAACCAAAATAATCTATAATGTTTTCAAAACTAGGAATCATATTGAAGATGAAGTTTTTTTCTTTATAAAAATGAAAATCAAAGTAACTATTGTAACATCCCGATTCCAGAAGCCACCCAGAGGTGCCCCGTACCCGATTGGTCACATGAGCTTTAGCACATTTCCCTGAATGCCACAGGCTACTGACTATTAGTGAGGGCCTTGGGTGTGATAGTGGGGAAACTATGCCCTCATTGGCAGAGTGGTACAATAGAAGAGAAACAAATATACAATAGCAGAAGCTGTAAATATCCTAAAATGATAAACAATAGAAGACTGAAATAATAAACAATTGGAGAACATATTTATATATAATAATGCATTATACATATATCTCGAAAAACATTCAAAAGAGTCAAAATGATGTATACAAATAGAACTAAACCCAAGTACAAAGAAACAGATAAGAAACTCCTCAGTATCACAAGTCTCGGCTTGGTCTTATACTCTCTGGGTCTAATGTAATCAAGTACCTAAAGAAAAAGGGAGCATACCCTTATCTATACCTACAACAATATAATCTTTTTGGGCCCAAAAGCATGGCCCAAATAGGGTGTGAGACTAAATCCCAGTAGGCAACCACCACAAGATTTGTGCCTAACAGTCAGTGAATATATGGAAGGTAAAAGTACAGGAAGCAGTAAACAAGTAAGGTACTCAACTGTAAAAAATCCACAATTAGCCTTTAATCCACAAACAAGTAATAAGATACTCAAGCAAGTAGAAACAAATAGGTAACCCTCTAGGTAGTTCTCACAACCTAGCCCCTATGGTTCAACCAACAAGTACTGTCAACCCTATGGGAAGCACACACAGTCTCACCCCTCTGTTTTACCTAAAGTATAGACTCTCTGGGGAAGCACTCACTGTCAATTCCCCCTATAGTCTCGTATCGTACTAAAGGCGCTCTAGGGAAGTACTCAACATCTCATTCCCCTTGTGGCCCGTGTCGAGGAACTACAAACACTCTTAGGAAGCTCTCAACGTCAATTTACCCTATTTTCTAGCATCATAAAATTATAAGACACTCAGGAGAAGCCCTTACGTTCATTCTTCCTATGGTCTACTACACCAGGTTCTCACGGCCCTGTGTAAGTCAAACAAGTATAGTAATGCATATCGGCCAAAGTAGATCTCAAGAACTACTTGGATAGCAGTGTAAAACATATCATCATGTTAGATAGACAATATCACTCCATCCTACAATAATAGGCATGGGAAACAAACAAAGCATCCTAATAGGCTAAGCAGAACCAGATAGTCAAAAAAAAACATGCACGGGCAACACCTCCAATGAATATAAAACAACCCTATTCACATACAAATAACCTCTACTCACACACACCAGCAAAGAAAGCAATTAACAGGGTTAAAAATGGTAAATGTGCAATACCTCATTCATGGGTATTAGCAATTTTACACATACAATTCAATGATATTAAACCGAAAGGAACAAACCACCTACCTTTAGGGTTCTTACGAAAACGATCGACAATCAACCTCACCCACAAATTCATGCAACCGCTTCACGAAAGACCGCTCTAAATATCCTTCCCTATCACCCACAAGCCTTAAAATCAACACCCAAGGCAAACACAACACTATATCTATATGAAACAGATGTAGATCTAGAAAACCTAGAGAGACGGAAGAGAAGATCTAGGGAAAACCAAGGGGAAACCAAGAGGAGGAACTTACTCAAGAAGAAACACCTTCAATACACTAATAAAACCCTTTGATTTGCCTCCAAAACGAGGCAAAGAGATCCCCAAACTATGAAAATCTCAACTTCCATGTGAGCCACGAGTGGAAGGTGAAATGGTGGAGGAATGGGAAATCATGAGTGGCCTGGATTTAAAAACCCTAACATCAAGTGGCCGCACGGTTACCCCACATGGTTTGAAAAAATGTGTGCCAAATGTGTGGTTTCCACTATATCACCTAGGGACTTCTCATGGCTTTCCCGTAGGGTTTGAAAAATCGTGCACAGCCCGTGTGGAGACCACTGTCAAGGGTGCATGGTTTCTTGGGTTGGCTGCACGGTTTTCTCAGAGTGTGCACCAACCGTGCGCCCCTGCACAACCTCCAGTAAAACCTCTCTTTATCAAACAATGATCAGAAAATGAAAACATACCTGAAAAGAAGGTCTGGTTTCTTAAAAACATCCCCCTTAAAAAAAAATTTCCTCAAATTTCCCTAGGACGGTGCAAAAGAAGAAACCTCGAACAGCTCTGGCCACTGAGCTCATACATCGGCCTCCCCCTCCCAAGTCTCATCCTGTACTTGCCCTGCTGCCATAGCACTCGTACTAGAGGAACAGACCGGCCACAGAGAACCTTTGTACTATGATCACCAATCCGAATTGGATTCTCATATAATGATGCATCCACTTCAATCTCAACCTCCTTAGGTTGAAAGACATGAGACAGGTCTGAAACGTAACGTTGAAGCAGTGAAACATTGAAGACAGCATGAATAGCCTGATACCTTTGAGGTAACTACAACCGATAGGCAACTAGCCCATCTCTCTCTAACACCTCAAAAAGACCGACGTACCTCGACGAAAGATCACCCTATCTCCTGATCCTTTAGTGACCCAACCTCGATGCGACGCATAGAAAAATCTGATCTCTGACCTCGAACTCCAAAAGACATCTCCACTGATCAACACAAGACTTATGATGAGACTACACAGTATCCATCCTCTTCGGAATCAACTCTATATGTTCTGTGGTCTCCTGGACAAGACGGGGTCCCAACATAACTGCCTCTCCTTCCTCCATCCAACATAAGGGTGATCGGCATGGTCTACCATACAAATCCTCATAAGGTTCCATCTGAATAGTTTCTTGGATACTATTGTTGTAGGAAAACTCCACTATAGGTATATGTCTCTCCCAAGACCCTCCAAAATCTTTAATACATGCTCGAAGAATGTCCTCAAGAAACTGAATTGTACGCTCAGACTATCCATCTGTCTGGGGATGGTATGCTGTACTTAAAAGTACACATGTACCCAAAGCCTTTTGAAGCCCCTATCAGACCCAAGAAGTAAAACGCGCATCCCTGTTTGAAGAAATGGAGTGTGAAACTCCATGCAGATGTACAATCTCCCGGATGTATAGTCATCCCAACTCATCAACACTGAACGTCTCCTTGATCGGAAAGAAGTGAGAAACCTTCATAATCCTGTCAATGACAACCCATACTACATCATTCCCTTTGGGTGACCTCAGCAAACTAGTCACGAAGTCCATCGCGACGTCATTCAACTTCCACTCAGGAATGGGTAACTGCTACAAAAGACCCGTTGGTCGTTGATAATCCACCTTCACCTGCTGACAAGTAGAAAATCTCATGATGAAACTTGAAATATCCCTCTTCATACTTGGCCACAAATACTGGAAGTGTAGATCACGATACATCTTGGTGATGCCAGGATGAATTGCCCAAATAGAGGAATGAAAATCCCACATCAGCTCTTCACATATATCTGCAGGCACCCATACACGTCCCTGGAAACACAAGATCTCATCCTCTTCTACTACCCATAAAGTAAGAGGGTCCTCTCCTAACACACTCTCCCACAAGACTAGGCCTTCTGAGTCTAATAGCTACCTCATCGGCACCTGATCACGAATTGTAGAGGTAACAGCTACAGAAGATAGAAAAGTCTGCCCCTGTCTATCATGCACTTCCAAATGCATCTCGGAGAACAAAGCCATAAGCTTCCAATCACTGTTGGCCTCCTGAAATACCTGTATATGAGTCCTCCTAATCAATGAATCAGCCCCAACGTTGCCTTTCCCAGGAGTATATGCAAGCTCGAAGTCGAAGGACTATAGGTACTCAACCCACCTCCGCTGTCTCAGATTCAAATGACACTGAGTGAAAATGTACTTGAGACTTTTTTGGTTGGTTAAAACCACAAAATTATCTCCTAGAAGGTAATGTCTCCATTAGCACAAGGCATGAACACAAACTTCCAACTACAGATCATGTGTTGGGTAGTTCCTCTCATGTGGCCTCAACTGCTAAGACCCGTACACAACGACTACATCCCCCTTGCATAAGCACAGCTTCAAGACCAATACCTGAAGCATCACAATAAACCGTATATCTCTTTCTCAGGTCTATAAATACTAGTATCAGTGATGAAGTCAACATCCCTTTTAGCTCCTGAAAGGCTGACTCACAATAATCTGACCATAATAACTTCACACCCTTCTTGGTCAGACCTATCAATGGTGCTGTTAAGTGTAAAATGTGTTGTATAAAATGTCTGTAGTTTCCAGCTAGCCCTATAAAACTTCGTACCTCAAATATGTTCTTCAGATTCTCCTAGGAAACTACAGCTCTCACTTTCTCTGGGTCTACTGATACTCCTGTCTCTGAAATAACGTGACCCAAGAAGTGAATACGGTCCATCCAAAAGTGTCATTTTGAGTGCTTAACATATAATTGATTCTCTCTCAGTGTACTCAAAATGATCTCAAGATGCGTGTCATGGTCGTGTCGAGTGTGAGAGTACACCAAGATATCGTCTATGAAGACAACCACAGAGGAATCCAAGTAAGTATAGAATACTCGGTTCATTAGATCCATGAAAACTGATGGCGCGTTTGTCAGACCAAATGACATAACTAAGTACTCGTATAGACCATACCTGTTCCTAAAGTCAGTAAGAGGTATATATGGTGGTCAAATACGCAACTGATGATAACCGGACCTCAATTCAATCTTCGAGAACACCCAGGCCCCTTGAAGCTGATCAAAGAGATCATCAATCATGGGCAAGGGATACCGGTTCTTGACCGTCAACTGGTTCAACTTTCAATAGTCCACACAAAGCCAGAAGGTACCGTATGCCTTCTTCACAAAAAAGATAGAATAAACCCAAGGAGAAGTACTGGGTCGGATGAAACCGTTCATCTGCTACTCCTCCAACTGCTTCTTGAGCTCCGGTAACTCAGGTGTATCCATCTTATATGGAGGAATGGACATCGATGCCACTCTTGGCATGAGATCGATAGAAAATTCGACATCATGCTCTGGAGGCAAACCTAAAAATTCCTCTGGAAAGACAACCCTGAAACGATCCACCACTAGAGGAAAGTCTAACTGCGAAGTCCCCTGGCCATCCAGATATAGACTGGCAATCTGGGTTGTAACTCCTCCTAGCCCATGATGCTTGGGTCCTGCTCTGCTTTCCTGGACATCCCACTCACCCCTATGAAGAAAAGATCCAACCTATGGTGATATAAAGCTCACCATGCAATGATAACAGTCAATGACTTCATTGAAGGGAACTAACCATTCTATACCGAGGAAGACATCATAATCTGTCATCTCTAGGATATAGAGGTCCCATAAGAAGTCACACCCTGAAACCTCTAGAGGGCACTCCCTTCACTGACGTACCCTAACCATCCTATCCCCCAACGGTGTGTCTAGCGTCAAGATATCAGTAGAAGAAAAGATGCAGAGCTCAAGGATCTCCACAACAGCAATAGAGATAAATCTATTAGAAGCCCCTGTATCGAAAAGAGAAGAAGATAAAACTATGGATACTAAAATCATACATCGAACTGTAGAGGTTTCAATATCCTGCTCCTGCTGGGTCTTCTCTACTGAAAAAGTCTGACCTTCCCCACGACATTGTGACCCTGCCTGACCACTCTGACCTGATCCACCCTGTTGTCACTGATAGACCGACAACTGACCACCACGGCCCTGACCTCCACCTCGGCCCGAATGGCCAAAACAAATCCATTTCCTAGATAGGTGAGAAACTGGAGGAGTTTCTCCTGAACGAGGAGTCATGGATGAACCCCTGTCACCAACTACTAGTGAGAAAACCTAATAGAAACTCTGATGGTGACCCATCTTGATGTAATATCGGCACTCCACTAATCCCTCTTGCACTGCGACCTCGTATTCCCAGCCCTTCCACACTGGTAGCATACCACCTGACTACCTGAAGATGTGTCTTGCTGCCTCATATCCCCACGTGTAGACTCTCTACAGCGCTTCCTGCTATCAGCTGGCGAGGCAATAACCTTGGAAGCAGAACTGCCCTAGTCCTCAGCTCCAGAATCTCTCAGATTGCGGTCCGCAATCAGTGCCTGGTTGATGAGGGAAGCGATAGAAGTCAACATGAAGATATTCACCAACGAGCAGATCTCCTGTCTAAGACAATCCTCAAACTTCCATTCCAAGAACAACCCATCTCTGCCCTGGAGGGGTGTGAAACACTGAATCTTGGTGAAATGAGAGGAATAATCCATAAATGAAAGAGTACCCTTTTCCAGACTCATGAACTCTCGGGATCGATCGGCCCTCAAGGTCTCCGGATAGAAGTATTCATAAAAGACGCACTGAAAATCCTCCCACGCCATAACCTAGTGATGAACCACATGTGAGATCACATCCCACGACCTCTTGGCGGAGTCTCATAACATATAAGTAGCGAGCTTGACCCACCTTTCTGGAGGCGTCTCCAGATGCTTGAAGATAGTCATCATGGCTTCTATCCATGACTCTGAAGCCTGAGGTCCTCCTTCCCCTGATCAGGTGGTAGGATGTCGCTGTTGGAAAACCCACTTCAAGTATTCCATAGACGAGGAAGGAGGTGGTGATCCCTGGAGGGTATGCATCATCCTTAGAAATCCTTCCCTAAACTATGCATCAACACATGTAACTGGTATCACTATTGGTGCCAAGGCTAGCACACCAGGAGGATCTGCAGGAAGTCCCTGGCCAACCATGTTCGGTGCCTGATCACCTCCTGGCAACTGGCATACAACTAGAGGACGTCTCGTTGGCATAACTCTGTAAGGCCAAATGCACACCTCAGATCAAGATTAATAGGGCTGAAACAAAGGAATACATTGTATGTACAGTGAAATATTGTTTCTTCCCGAACAGAAGAACGCAAGTCATGTAGTCAAAACTACACGGCATGCATTCTGGGTTTTTTTGGACAGTAAGCCTCATAAACTACTCCAGAACCCTGAGAAACACTAAAAAGAACATTGAAAGTGCCAAATTCCGATATGTGAGGGCCCATACTCCCCACAAATCAAAGCTTTGCATCTTACACATGTTAAAAACAAGCAAAGACAAAGTAATGATCCCCCATGTTTCAGTCCATGAGGGCCCATAACACATCAGGAACCAAAATTTGGTGTTCATTCAGTTAAAACCTTCACAAAAAATACCCTATCAAACAACAGGTATTTTTATCAAGGCATCTATCACAACACCATGCATATTATACACAACATCTATCACAACAACATGCCATTTCTAATGTATCCTATATGGCATGTAAAGAATGCATGACATATGATTTATAAAAAGTTCCTATATGATGCATGAGATGGAATACCCTCATCTCATCAGGTTGTGACTGAAACAGAACTACAATAACAACAACGGTAACAGCAGAAAGCATGTGAATCACCCAATGGTGAAATCAATTCCACTATAAAATTACAAACTAGTAAAATTTCATTAAATGAGGTAGTATGGCTTTACCCTGTACATGGGTTACCTACTCTCGGGCACAACTTATTACCAAGTACCTATTCCATCTTATCCTTGGCTATAGGCTCCAAAAAGTAAGTCAAGAGAAAAGAAATCCTCTAATACCACTTTGTAATGTCCTGGTTTCGAAATCCACTTAGAGGCACCCCGTAATCAGTTGGTCACATGATCTCAAGCACATTTACCCAAACACCAGAGGCTGACAACTACCAGCGAGGGCCTTGGGTGTGATAGTGGAGAAACTCTGCCCTCATTGACAGAGTAACATATTGGAAGAGAAACAAATATACAATAGAGGAAGCGGTAAATATCCAACAACTGTAAACAACAAAAGACTAAAATAATAAACAACTAGACCACACACACACACACATGTATATATATAACGATACATGATAAATATATCTCAGAAAACATTCAAACAAGTCACAATGCTGAATACAAATAGTACTAATCCCAAGTAACAAAGAAACAGATATGCAACTCCTCAGCATCGCAAGTCTCGGCTTGGTGCCATGCTCTCCGACTCCAATGTAATCAAGTACCTAAAGAAGAAGGGTACTTACACTTATCTATACCTGTAGTAATATAATCTGTTTAGGCCCAAAATCATGGCCCAAACAGGGTGTGAGAAAAAATCTTAGTAGGCAACCACCAAAAGATATGCGCCTAACAGTCAGTGAATATTTGCAGGTAAAAGTACAGGAAGCAGTAAACAAGAAAGGTACTCTACCGCAAACAATCCACATTTTTGAGCATTTAATTCACAATCTAGTAAAAAGATACTCAAGCAAGTAGAAAAAATAGGTATCCCTCTAGGTAGTTCTCAAAACCTAGCCCCTATGGTTCAACCAACAAGTACTAGAAACCCTCTAGGAAGCACACACATTCTCACCCCTTTGGTTCAGCTAAAGTATAGACTCTCTGGGGAATAACTCACCACCAATTCCCCTTATAGTCTCGTATCATACTAAAGGTTCTATGGGGAAGCAATCAATGTCTTATTCCCCTTGTGGCCCACGTCGAGGAACTACAGACACTCTGAGGAAGTACTCAATTTCAATTCCACCTATGGTCTCACATCGTAAAATTATAAGACACTCTGGAGAATCCCTTATGTCCATTCTCCCTATGGTATTCTACACCAGGTTATCACGGCCCTGTGTAAGTCAAACAAGTATAGAAATTCGTATCGGACAAAGTAAACCTCAAGAACTACTTGTCTTGCAGTCTACAACATATCAGCATGTTAGATAAACAAGATCACTCCATCTGACAATAATAAGAATGGAAAACAATCAAAGCATCCTAACAGGATAAGAAGAACCAAATATAATAAATAGAACATGCATGGGAAATACCTCCAAATCATAGCAAACAACCCTATTCACATACAAATAACCTCTACTTGCACACAACAAAAAAGTAGGAAATTAATAGGGTTAAAAATGGTAAACGCACAATACCCAGTTCATGGGTATTGGCAATTTTTCACATACAATTCAAAGACCTTAAACCGAAATGCACAAACCACTTATCATTAGGTTTCCGGAAAAAACGATCCATAATCAACCGCACCCACAAATCCGGGCAACCACTTCACAAAAGACCGCTCTAAATCTCCTTCCCTCTCATCCACAAGCCTCAAAATCAACACCCGAGACAAACCCAACACTAGATATACATGCAATGGATGTAGATCTAGAAAACCTAGAGGGAGGGAAGAGAAGATCTAGGGAAAACCAAGAAGAAACCAAGAGGAGGGACTTACTTGAGAATAACCACCTTCGATCCACTAAGAAACCCATTTGATTTTCCCCCAAAACGATCCAAGGAGCTCCCCCAACCTCTGAAAATTGCAACTCCCGCGTGATCCATGAGTGGAAGGAGAAATGGTGGACGAATGAGAAATTCCAAGTGGGATAAAACTTAAAACCCTAACTTTAAGTGGCCACATAGTTACCCCGCATGGTTTGGAAAACCGTGCTCCAACCGTGCAGTTTCCACTGTCTCACCTAGGGACTTCGCACGACTTTCCCACATGGTTTGACAAACCATGCACAGCCCATGCGGAGCCCATTGTCAAGGGTGCATGGTTTCTTGGGCTAGCCACACGGTTTTCTCATATCGTGCGTTAACCGTTCACCCCTGCACAACCTCCTGTAAAACCTCTTTTTCTCAAAAATGATCAGAAAAGGAAAACATCCCTGAAAATAAGGTTTGGGTTATTGCAACTATGTACTTTTAATTAGTCAATTATGTTTGAAAAAAATAAGATTAGAAAAAGTGTAAATATTGAGTAAGTGTAGATAAACAATAGATAAAATCAATAATCGAGCATGCTGGCCATCAATTTTTAATAAAAACAATGAATCCCACATATTATATTTTCTAATCAAAATTTGATGTTAAACATAATCTAAGAGGTTGATCTCACCGTTACCCAGTTCTATGATGTTGAGGAATATCTTGAGCCCACTAATGTCAACGATGACTTGGGAATTAATGATGTATGGAAGTCTAATAAGCTTACTAGATTTTTCTAAGGATTGAAACCATATAGAAACTGAAGAAGAATATGAACATATGATCATCCAATAGGGGTGTTAAACTGTAAAATGACCCTCATTAGACAAAACTTGATGACCAATGATATTTTAATGTTGTGCTATTTTTTGGTAACTTTTTTATATGAAAGTGCATCTTGATGAAGATAGTGGGGGTATAAATTACCCAATGGGGTGTCTTCTCAATTAGGCATTGGTTAGCACCAAATGTTTGAAGTAAATCTCCAAATATGTATTAGAAAAATGAGACGAAAATTCTAAATCATAGAAATTTAAGAAAGGAAACAACTCTAACTTAATCTTATTAATTAACTGGATCAAGGCTCAAATCCACCCCTATAAATTTAGACCCATTGCACTATATCATATGTTCCCACCACTCTATCCTATGTATATATAACTCATCTTTATAATATTTTTTAGAACCGGAGCCCATATTATTAAAGAATGCAATAGTAATGATCAAAGAAATATTTAATTAGGCAGTATTGAGTATGTTTGGGGAAGGCTATGGTGGATATTATATTGTTTAATGATTATGTTGAGTGGATAAAGACACTAGATGAGGGAGAAGTCCCATGTGTGAGGAGAAAATGTTTCTATAGAGAATCACTCAATTATCATAATGTAAAATATGTATAATGAAGGAAATACATATAGAAGAAAATATTTGAAAATGCTAGTGATCTTGGATTTCATGTGGGAATTAATGCATTAATTAAGAATAAATTGTTGTAGTTACTAGGGACCCTCACTCAAATATGATGAAGGGAACATATGATAATTCCATATGCATGTCACTTCATGTTACTTAGTATGTCCCTGGGTTTTATTTTTTATTAATTGGGTTGATTAAACTTTGCAATTCCTCATTATTGGACAAATGATAAATTCCCTAGATATAGGATCTAACTCTAATCATTATCCTACCCAATTCTCTTAGTGTAATTATATATCCACTCTTTAAATAAATGTTTCAGTTTTTTATTCTTCCCTATGTTGTTATCTAAAACCTTCAATGATTGAGGGATAATATATATGATAATAACTTGGGATTGAAGTTAAACATTTCCTAAATACCAAGTCATCAAGATGATCATCATTCTTCTCCTTCAATTTTGGAATGTTTAGATTGGAAATAGAGAAGTGGAATCAAATATACTCACAAGTATTGTTTTCATCCCTTTATCCATTGATCTTTATCCACTAATTTTTTTAGATTACTTGAAAAAGTGTCTTAGTGAGGTTTTTTGTTTGATGATCTCATGATTATGACATCCATCTATGAGATATTTTTGGTTAGGGTGGTTTGAATGAGTGATTCATTCATTTTGGGAGATCTCTCATCTACTATTAGTCATTATGTACATGGGTATTCAATATTGTGTGGGAAATATGATAATGTTTATGGCATTGACCATGCCCTAATTGAGTTTTATACTGACGGTTTTGTTCTTCAAAATATCTATGATCGACAATTGAGATTTCTTCATCCTAGTTATGAGGTTTTCTTAATAAAATCCTCATACTTTGTCTTTATTAATTTTTCTCAATTTACAATTATTTATAAATATTTACATTACACCCAATTACTACATGATTTTAATCGCTAGGCCTACTTGTTTTCGTTTCATACATTCAAATATAAAAACCTGAAAATAGTTTTGGAGAGTGCATATAATGAGTGAATTTTTTTCCTTGAGCTAGACCTAAAGATTTTTCTCTTAAACTATATCTAGGGATATTGTTAATATATCTCTAACTTCCCATTATGGTGGGTTTTTGTCAAATTTTGGCTCTATTAATAAGGAATAAATGTTTTTTTTCAAGTGATTTTTCACTTTTTTATTATTATTTTCACTATTTTCAAATGTGATGGACACTGATTTTTGTGATTCAATTTCATTATCAGAATACTCCCATGTGAAGAAAATTCTTTAGGATGGGTCATTATTTCGATATTAGTTGAAAAAAATAAATATTAATATCTCTGAGATACTTAAAGGTTTGTTTCAAATAAAACAATGATAATGTTTTTGAAATGATTAAATAAATTAAAACAGTATCAAAAGGGGAATCCACCATCCATGAAATATATATTAACTATTAATATAATTATTAACATAATTAGGACTAAAAAACCTTCTTAAGAAGAACAAAAGAATAGGGCATTGATCCAAAAACATTATGTTGAACTTTCTTTCAAATTTTGGGAAGATAAAATAAATAAGATATAAATAATGAAACAAATTATAAATCACAATTTAGTGTAAGGAAGGATATGATATTTAGCATAATTTATGGGGATAAAATAATTTTAGAAGATTAAATTATTTTCAATGTTCATTATAATTATATAAAACTAATAAAATTTTCTAATGATTTTTTCATAATTGAAAACTATAAACCAGATGAAGAGGCATTTTCCTTTTCCTTAGAAGATAGTCAACCTAAATAGGTTTATTTAGAAGATCAGTTGTAGGGGGATGACTACCTAACCTATGACCCAAGATTACATCCCAGAGAGTTTTTTATTCTGGAACAAAATAAAGCCACATATATTTAGAAAGTTATTAATTTTTTTGAAAAACATTTGATTTAATTTTATTCTTTTTTAAACAGATTATGATGTTTCTTCTCACTATGTTAGTTATGTAGATTCAGCTCAAATAAGTGATATCATGGAGAGTTTTGAGAAATATACACCTTGTAATAAATTTTAAGAACTCCCAATTTTTATTAAAAATTAATTTTTAGGAGCTGTTGAACATTTAAAAATATAAGTTGGAGATGTGAAAAATATCAATAGTTATGGATGATAAATTTTTTATTTTCAAAGAAGAGATAATTTTTTGTACAAAAACATAATAGAATTATCATCCTATAGTTCAATTTCCACACCATGTACACACTTATCTATGATTTAAAGATGAAGGTTAGAACCCCTATATTTTTTCCTCCCCACTTTACCATAATAGTCACAATTACATAGAGGGTGACTTAAATTTTTTTACAGGCGTTACTCCACATTTTTAAAAGAACTAAAGATCATAATAGGATAATTGGGTGGTTTATAGCATTGAATAAAATATCTTCAAAAAATTGGGGTTGACACAAAAATGGACCAGTAGTGAATATTAAAAATATAGCCTCTTTGGGGATTTATCCAGTGATTATCTTATTTGGTTCCAATATTAATATATGTATCTTGTTATGTTTTTATTTTTTTAATTTTAGGGGAATAATTTTAGAGTGAATTCCATTACTAGCTAGGTGATCAACATAATAGTTAGAATAATTCTTCAACCTACAATAATGTTCAAGATAATTATCTTCTATATACTCATTAAAAATTTAATGAAAAGTACATGGTGCAAATTGGATTAAATCATGATTACGCCTCCTTCACTCAAATATTGGATGCTTTTCTATTTGAGAATTATCATTTTAATTATAATGTTCGTCTATTTTAAATTTGTAGGGGATGAAAAAAATATACTAGGTGATCATTATAAATGGAATACGTGGGAGTATTTATTTGGATAAGAAATAAAAATTGGAAGCTTATATGCTAGGGATTTATTGTTCTAATAAATTGATTTATTAATACTTCTAAGAACTAAGTGTGGGGATATTTTTGGGTTGATTTGAATTTAATTCAGTGAATATGTTTATTATTGGGTTTCTAACTTGTTGGTATATGAGTATTGGAAATAAAATTTAACGGTCTATTAAAATATATCTAAAACCATTTAAAATGGTTTTGGGTTAAATATATTGTTATTATGAAAAATGATGATTGTGCTACTTATCTAGTATTTGTTGAAAATTCCTGTGTTTGTTTGTAAAATCAAAAAATTAAATTTTCTAAATATGTAATGTTTATTAAATTTTATGAGGAAACTATTCAATGAATACTCTTGTACAACATGAAACATGTTGTAAACTACTAAATTTAAAGTCCTCCTTAATCAAAAATTCAATTATTATTCTTACACCTTAGGATTAAACATTGGAAAAAATGTTGGGTTTTAGGTTTGGGGAAGTGGGTTATTTCAATGTGTTTAATTGTGCTTCAGTGACTTATTCGTATCATAAAGTTCCCAAAAAATTAAAATGATTCAAAATAATTCCATACATAAGGTACATTGAGATATTAATTTTTTTAAAATTTTATCATGACTAATGTATATTTACATGATTTTATTTATGTTAAAATTGAGTAAAAATTTGTTGTATATATATGATTTTTTAGTATTGTTACCCAGTATTTTTATAGAAATTCAATTTTGGAACTAGGAATGGGATTTTGATAGGATAAATAATTATTTAATTGGAATTATAACATTAGGAAACTTGATATGTGAACATGAACCTAATATCTCAACCTTTTTCAAATATCATACCTCAAGAAAAAAAAATAAAAAGATAGTTATATATATTCTTTTAAATTAAAGTAAAATGGGAAATTTAGATCCTACAGTGAATATTTGTGACATTAGTCTATAAAAAATATATTTTAAATATAATAAGTACCTGGAACATAATTTTATAAAATAAAATAAAATAAAGTGTCTATCCATAAAAAATGAACTCATCAAGGTGAGTAAAATATTGAACCCTAATTATGAATGTAAAATCACTTATAAAAAAAATAATATCATTCTATTAATGAATTGGAAAGTGTGAATTGAGTTTAAGTAACATATGGGATATTAATTACTAATAGTGATTGTTTTTAGGTTTTTATTCCACATAAATATGTCATTCCATTAATTCAATGAATAGAAATTGAATTTAAATTGATGTAAGGTAGTGAGTACTTTTTATATAAGAGCCATTAACTTTTCAATGATAGATAAATCTCAAGCCTCTTTTTCTCTAGAATGTGTATTTTAATCTAGGAAGGCTCTGATGAAAGTAAATTCTTTGGGAATCTCATCACATATCAAAATCATGTTCCTAGGAAAATTAATGTCACATCATGCTACCTTCTAGTATGATCAATGTACACTTTTTTCCTTCTCACAAGGAAAAAGAATGGATTGTATAATGGAAATAAAATAATTATACAGAAGATATGGTCTCAGTTCAGCTAGATATTATTGGGAATAAATATATATTCGATCTTTGTGAACCTCAAAATATTATATCATAAAATTATTTGATTCCCTTAGAGTCTTACAGAACAAATAAAAACATTTTGGAGGGTTTTAGATCTGTTTTGACCTTTTCATTGTATGATTTTTTTACTCCTTCAGGTAGAATCATCAAGAAAGGACAAGTTGCGAAAGTTTCATCCAAACAAGTAGCCATTGAAGAGGGGATTAATTTATTCAAATTCACTGTTATTGCATGAGTCCTGACTCTGAAGGGTCATAAGATCTGGAGATTCAATAATCCTATAAAGAGAATTATTGTGTTTTGGCACATTGGATATTGGAGGACGACTGCTATTGGAAGAGGGAACTTCCAAATTGTTTTTACTTATGATGAGATTAACTAGATTGTGTATAGTTTTTCTCTATTCTTCTAAGACCTGTAATTTTAATGACATAGGAATGGGATCATAATTTTTATCCTCTTGATGTGAGGAATACTCACACGTATATATGGAATAATTTCTGTAACTGGTTATATTATAATCCATAGATTCTAGGGTGTATTATTTCATTATTTGTAAATCTAATTAGATTCAATATAAAAAATTATAATCCATGGTTTAGACACATTGATAGTGTCTTGGTAGAATTTGATATGTCTACAACATTGGTGGAGGAGGTGGTCCTCACCGAAAGGGATGATAGTATTAAGTTGGAAATCATATATTAATGGAAACCCAAATTCTATATGGACTACAGTTTATTTATTCATATAGATTATGAATAAAACAAGTCTAATAATTTTTACCTATGAAAGCTCATGGTCCATGATGAGACCTCCTATTTAAGGGCCACCGAGAAATGTAAAAGAAAGGCATAGCCTCCTACTAGTTTCAATGACTTTATAGGGACCTCTCTTGTCAAGGATCCCCAAAATGAGTTTATGAAATATGGTGTCCCTCACCATACCTTGAATGTAAATGTAACAGGTCCTCCGTGGAAGGATACTAATTTGGACAAAGAAGTGGTTTCCCTTATTGGACTTATTAAGATGGTGGTAGCTGCAAAGGCCCTCAACCTTCAAAAAAATGACACTCCCATAATGATGGTAGAAATGGATGTACTCTATTATATGTAGGGGTGTATCTAACCCTCACATGCATGGAATGGGTGCATCATTTGACAATAGGGAGGATTCTAGTCTTCCTACAGAGGCTTAGCTTAAGATGGTTGATGTTTCCTCTATCACATGGGTGTTTGACAAGATGTTGGATAAGGAGTAAGTTATGCCTGACTCTATGAACCTGGTTTCATATTAGACTTTATAGAACCATAAAAAATGGTATATTATTGTTCTAACTACCCTTCCTCATTATAATGTCCCAAAGGATAATGGAAATCCAAATAGTCTGATTGAATCTAATATTAGAATCTTAATTGGGGAAAGAAAATCCCTAGGAAGCATCAATAGTAACTTTCTCATTTTAACCAAGTAAATATAATCCTTTGAGTGGGATTAACTATATTGTTCACTATTGAAAAGGACAATTATGTGTTGGAGAGACCTTTTGTTTGAGTTAATGAGATGAACAAATAGGTTTATAACTGTGATTCAGTGTAGTCCCACCATATCTCACCTGATCTCAGGGATCCTCTAAACATGTTTACAATGTCATCTGAAGAGGGTGTTTTATACTCTAATATGCATAAATATTATGTTTTTGATACACTTGATGATACATAATAATATCTCTAAAATCATATAGCTATAATTGTGAGCTCTCTAACTGAAAACATGTCCCATCAACATGAAATGTAAGATACATTTTCTCAATTCCCCATGGGAAAATATTTCAGGAGATGATCCATAATGATTCATCTATGGTATTTTATCACTCCTCTAATCAATTCACCCCTCTTATTGGATGATTATGGGATGATAATAGTGATATTATTCCCCTCTCTATGGACCCCCTAATCCCCCCGAGAGTATTGATGAATTATTGTAACGAAGGATCGGTAATGGGAAAGGTAAAGGGAATGTAGAGAAAAAATATTGGACTTACCAAATATGGTAGGGCCTCAAACTAAAGGAGAAAAATACATTAAAAATGAATTTCCTCTTTTTTAATTTTCAAGGACATGGTAATTCTCCAACACTCACAACCTTGAGACATTTCATTGTGACCAATAAACCTCTGGTTGTTGGTATTGCTAAACCAAAAATGATTTTTTGTAAAATGGAATGCCTTAAAGTGGGATTCTCTAAGTTATTATTTTTTCACAAAATTAAATTTAGAAAAGTGTTTAAACTATCTGGGATCTTATGCATGACAAAATTTTCCTTCATTCATACATCAATAATTATCAGGTTGTCTCATTTTATATTGGAATTCAAGGAGTTTTTATCACCTTTTCCTTTATATATGACTCTAATTTCTAAATAAAAATAAAGGACCCCTTGAAATATTTTCAAATTATTTATTATTTGGTGTCTCATATTTTGGTGATTACGTGTGATTTCAACACTATTCTTGTACTTGGTAAAAAAACCGGTACACACTTCAATAGATTGGAAACTTTTGGTTTCTATTCATTCATTGATTGATACAATTTTGATAAGTTCCCAATTATTGGAGGTGACTACACATAGATAAGGTACAATGTTAATAGGATATAATCTAGCAAGTTAGATAGACGTCATATTCATATTAATGAATGAAATTATGCTTTCAATATTTATGCTAAGTGTCATTTTGATCATAACCCTATTCTGGTGCATTTTTTTCTTCAAATATAAGGTCATCACCTCTTACTTTCTTATTCAACAGTGCATGGATTATTATGCCTGGATGCATAGAAGTGGTCTTAAATGCTTAAATAATTGATTCTATAAGAATCCCACTAAAATTCAAGCAATTTGGAAATTCTTAAAAATATGGTCATGGAATGGAGAAAGAAATCATTATGTAATTTAGAAAATATAATTAATGTTTTTGCACAACATCTCCTTCAATATAAAAATGCATGTTAGAATAGTTATGTCTCTTCTAGAGATGAGATTCAGGCCCTTTCCCATCTTTATGACCTTCTTATACATTAATAAAGGCAGGTCCGAGACCAATATAATGTCAAATGGATACAATATTATGATAGAAAATCAAAGTTATTCTAGTTCTTATACATTGAGAAAAAGGTTTGAGGAGGATTTACTACTCTTGACATTAATGGGTCTCTATTTAGTTTAGTTCTTGATATTTCTAATATTGTAGGTAAATACTTTGAACGTTTTTGCTCAGATAGAAGGGATTATTTTATACATAAAATTATTGATAATATTGAACTAATTCTTGATACATAGAAAAATATGATTCTTGTTGAAGCCCCTGTAATGAAGGAAATGAACATTTCCCTCTTCTCTGTGAATTTTGATAGTATGGATGGTTGGTATGGGTTTACTAATAAACTATTTATGTTCAACTCTGATATTTTGTGTCATGAGTTCATCAATTTTGTGAGATAGTTCTTAAATCATGAATCTATTCCCTATAGTTTCAATGCCTATTTCATTAGTTCTATTCTAAAAACGGAAAATGATTTGGATATCAAGGATTTTAGTCCGTTTTCTATAGGGAATATAATTCCCAAAATCATCAGCAATATCATTTCCTTAAGGTTGGGACCAATTTCTATATATATGATAATTGCTAATCAAAATGTATTTTCCCTAGTATAAGAATTTATAATTATCTCCTTACTGCATCTAAATGAATCAACATAATGAAGTAAAAGGCCAAGGATTTGATATTTTACCTCAAACTAGATATCTCTAAGGCCTTAACATAATAAAATAGAGATTTATTTTTTCAATTCTCAAAAATTATTTCATCATTTATTCTTTTATTAACTTGGTTGGAACAATCCATCATATTTCTAGACTATCCATTCTCATTTATGGGTCACCCATAGGCTATTTCCAATACTCTATAGAGGTTAGACAAGGTGATCCTCTTTCTAGACTCTAATTTTCCATGGATATAGACTATCTAAGTGCATGTCTGATTGATATTTTTCAAGATGGTTTATATAAGAAAATTAAGACTAGTAGGGATTTCTTCACCCCTTCCCACCATTTTTATACAGATGAAAATTTTCAATTTTCGAAAAATGATAAATGGAAAATATCCTGAAACCCAAAATAAATCACTCATTATGAGTAAATTTATGGATAATTAATAAGATAGAATGAATCTTTTTTTGATTATGGTAATGGAATTATTATCTGGTGATAGAAATGGATTTCTAGAAAGCATGGAGTGAAGAAAGAGGCCCTTATTTTTAATTATCTTGGGGTGACCCTATTCTGGTAAAAGTATAAAAGATGTTACCAAGAAATAATATACTCTATATTTATTTTCCAAATTGACACCAAGAAATGGAAATTAATGTCTCGGGTATGGAAAACATTCTTTTTGAACTCAGTTAGAAATTCAAGGTTTTTATATGCTTTATCTATTTTTATGTGTCTCATAACTCTCATTAAGGACCTTCATGCCAAGGTTATAAACTATGTTTTGAATTAATCCATTCATGGAAATAAAATAATCATTTTGGATTAGAATGATTTCATTAAACCCACTGACCTGGGGGTTATGAAAATTAATGATCTAAAAATTTACAATGACTCACTCCTTATTAAATTTTGTAGGGACTTATTGACTTCCCAAAAAATTTCTCTGTATTTATCTCTGATTAATTTCTCTCTAACATACATAAAGAGTATTCCATATATGTCTCCTCTTCAATTTGTCTTACTACTAAACATGCTTACCATGAACTAAAGCACTACTCAAAATGGTTGGTCCTTACGAAATCTAATATGAATCTATGGAGTGTACCTTATTAGGAAATTTCCATTTGTAAAAGAATGGATGTGCCTCGAATCATGGATAAACTCTCTATATATGTTTCTTAACTAAAAATTGATCTATAGGGTTGTCTATGTACTCAAATTGTAGTGGAATTGTAGATTTACCACTTTAGTGACTATGATACTCTAATCTAGACAACTTTATCCACTATAAATTTCACTTCTAGAGAATATTATAGTTATTTGTGTGATTGAAGCAGTACTATTAAAATTTCACTACAAATGTTCAAAAACCATTTATATCTCCTTGTATTTCCAATTGATTTGGAGAAACTAGAAGTGAAGACATATAGTATAATATCTTCTACAGATAATAGAACCCTACCATGCATTTTTCATGCCATATATTCTTGCAAGATGATGAATCAATTATCCGTTCATTCATATTTTGTTTATTTTCTTATAGGATCTAGCAGCATATTCAGAAATTCATTGGTGTTAATATGAATATGTATAGATTTTTTTGGTTTTATGGATTATATCATCAATTCTATTGAGATCGATCAAATCCATTCTTTTCTTATCATTTTTGTGGCTACTAGATTTTCTTATATTTGGAAGTCAATAAATGACCTTTCATTTGAGAAGCATAGGCCCTATTTGTAGGTTGGGTTGAATACTGTGTACATAGAGATTATGGAGGCCTCCAAAATTAAAATGAGTTCTAGGTATAATGAACCCTCTGATATTATTATTCTAAAAACTCTTAGTGTTTCTGGAAAGGTCGAAAAAATCTCTAATGCTGAAATCCATTAGATGGATTCCAGAAATATTATTCTTAATGAAAGTGAATGTAATTTTGGAGGTGTCAGGTTCCCCAAGACCTTTGGGAAATGTTGGTGTCTTCTTCACCCAGTGGGGTTTCATTAATGGATGTTTCTATAACTATAATATTATAGGCTCTTACAATAAATCTGAACTGTGAGAGATGATTAATGATATCAAGTATGTTTTCCAGCATGGATGGAGACATATATGGGTGTAATATTACATTACTATAGTGGTGAAAATTTTGAATATGAGGTCTAGGAATGACTAATTAATTATTATCCCATATTGGATTTAATCCCTTCATATTATAGAACATCATTATCTATATTTCACTCCTATCTATATGGTGGTCAATCATGTAACTGATTCTCTATCTAAGAGATAAATTGTAGAGGCCTTCTCAATATCATCTTTTGTTATTCCATCTTTGTTTTTCACATCCTATTGATCTAGATGTTCATGGTATTTTTCATTATAATATTTTTAAACCCCCTTGTTCTATTACCATTTCCTTTTTTAAAATAAATTCATAGGAAAGAGATACCACCCAAATCCTAACCCTATTTTATATCTTCAGGTGATTTAATAAACAAATTTCCTTTTCATCTTTTTCTAAATATTTCTAGAAAAATTATTATTTTTATTTATTAGGAAAAATAAATAGATAATATTGATAATTTTGAATTTATTTAATTAATTATTCCAATCACCCTATTTTCACTTTTAAGTATAATAATTTTTTGTTAAAAATATTCACAATGAAATTTAATCTCCTTATTTAGTTTTTGAAGATGTAGTTTTTCATTAATAATGTTTTCATTCACTTATTTCTAATATCTATTTGATTTAGGATTTTTTTTTATAAAAAATGGATTTTGAAAAAGGAAATCTTTATTTTATATGATAGAATGATCATTGGTTCCATGCTTCCATAAGAAGACATTATTATTTTTTATGAAGTGTTCCATAATAATTATGGACCTACTATGACTAGATGTGCATCTATGGGACAATATTCTATGGCGACCCATAAATTTGTAATGGGGAAATTATCTGGACACTCTTTTATGGACTTATATTCATGATCTTTTTATAGAGAACATCGTTTTTTCGAATCCCATTTCTTCCATGAGAATACACTTCCTTCTTCCTGTAATAACATGCTTCTATGGGAAATAATCCATTAAAAATTTCTTATTTTGTTCCCAATCACCCTTCAATGAAAATTAATCTATGGAATTTAATATACAACTGCAAGATGAAATGAAATTGTGAAAAGATGAAGGAATCTCAATGAGTGCTGAAATAAAGAATCATATTGGAGGTTAATTTTTTTTCCATGTATAGGAGAAGATCAAAGTGACCATGTGTGTGCAATTGGTTAATGTGGTGAAAGATGATGTTGAAGAAGAATGGACCAAGGATCGATACCATATAACTGAAGATTAATATTTTTGTAACTACATATTCATGAATGTTGATCATAGATGTAGAAGAAAATAAAATAATCAGAAATATTATAATAAAAGACCCAAATTTGATGTTAATTCTCAAAAACGGTCATCTCATCTTTACTATGTTTGAAAATTTTGAGGAATATCTTTAGCTATCTATTATCAATAATGATTTGGGAATTACCAATGTCTTCAATTTCAAATGGCTTAAAATATATTTTTTGGATTAAAACTATACTGAATCAAAAGAAGAAGATAATATAATGATTACACAAGAGGAGTGTCACAATTCAAGATGTCCCAATTTAGATAAAATTTTATAACCATTGATGTTTCAATTATGTGTTTTTGGTTTAATGGTGATTGGTCCATGTGTATTTGTAGCTCGTTGAAGATTGTTGGGGTTTCAAACTCTCCAAAGGTTTTCCTACTTGATTGGGTGTAGGGGAACAACAATTTTTTGAAGTAAAGATATAAATAGTTTTTTGAAAAATGAGATATAAAATTAATTTTTTTAAAAATAAAATAAAATAAGTATCTGGGTACTACCCAACCTAATTCCATATATCCCAGATCAAGTCATATCCTAACAACTAAAACCCATTGGACTAGCCCATCTGAGCCCATAACCCTAGAATCGGTGTACAAAACCTGAATCTTCATGTGGCTGAATAATTAGAGCTTGAATTTTATAATATTAAAATAGGTATGATCACATAAATTTTTAATTACGAAGTTTTGAAGATACATGTGGAACATTATGAAGGTTATTAATATTTCTATAGAATGTTTCAAGAAGATATTGTTACTGGATGGGGTGCAAGACCACATGTGAGGAGAACAATTCATTGATAGATCCTTCCTCAAGTCACAAAAATAATAATATATAATATAAAGGTATGAAACATGGAAGTAAATTTATGATGATACTAGTGATTCATGATATGATGTGGAAATTAGTTCACTAATGAATAATATCTTACTATGATCACTAGAGAGATCACTTGAAGATAATGATGAGATAATTAGAGAATTCCACTAGATATTGATGCATGTTAGTTTGGAGGTCACCATGTTTTTTCTACTTTTTAGTTGTTTTGAACTATATATTTTCTAATTACTAGGTGTGAGAAAATTTTCTTATATATAAGAACTAACTCAAATCCCTCTCATATCTTCTTCTATTAGTGTATTTCTTGATCTAGTTCGTAAATAAATTAATCATGTTATTATTCTTCCTTATGTTCTGATTTCAAACCTTAAATTATGGAGGCATAATCATCATTATCATATCTGGAGAGTGAAGTTCAATTCTACAAAATGACCCAATCATCAAGTTGGTCATCATTATTATTCTTCACATTGGGAAGATTGTGATAGTAATTGGATATATGGAGTCAGGTCTACTTATAGGAATTGTTTTCCTCTCCTTGTCCATTTATGATTATCCCTTTATTTTTTAGATTACTTGACAAAAATGTATAGGAATGGTTGTGTGTTTTATGGTCTAATGAATATCACCTCTATGTAGGAGATATTTTAGGTTGGGAGGCCATATTGAGTGATTCCTTTACTTTGGAAAAGATCTCATGTCATAGAAGTCATTATGTTCATTATTGTTTAACATTTTATATGATAGAGGTTTATGGTGGACCCATTGAACATGAACTGAGTGATTTTTATATTTATGGTCTTGTTATTCTATTTTTCCAAAATATAAAATTGAGATTAGAACAACATAGTTTTGGTTTGGATTCTTGATAACTTCCTTTTACTTTTTTTCCCTTGTTTTCTCTATTTTTTAGTTCATGTTCACTATTTACATTCAACCGACCACCTCAATGATTTCCATCATTGTGTATGCATTTCTTCATTTCCTACATTGAAATAAAAAAATTATTTTAGGATAATCACTAGAATGAGAGACATTGCTTACTTGACATGGACCATTGGGTCAGCCTCTTTTCTATTTATAGAGAGATTAAAAATGTATCTCTCATCACCCCTTATAGCAGTGGAACTTGACTTATATCGATGTATCCTTTTGAAAGGTATGTAAAGATATTAATTTGGTGTGTTAAGCGTCCATATTAACTAAAAGCCTCTATTTTTGAGAAGTATATTTATAAATAGGTAGCATAATTTTGTACGTGATACTTTTCTATAGTTGGGTACATCATTTTTCATACATATATTCATTAATGAGTATGCTTTGATATAAATGGGATCTATGAATTGAAAATCACTCATATGTAACAAATAATTTAGGTATGACTACCCTACTTTTATTACAAACTTAAACATGATTTATTACATAAACTATTCACTTGATATAACATGGAATATCTAGATATATAGTGTCTTTGGGGATTAGGACCATTACATAACAACTTAAAACATGAAATACAACATCTTTATTGAAAACTTCCTTTATATAACCACTACATTCCCTCATACTTAGCATTGCATGGGATAACCTGAGGACATCCATAAGAAAAGGGTGAGCTATAAATCCCAGTAAGGGAATAAACACGGAATAAATGAGGAGTAAAATACATGTTATACAATAGGTATATCAATAGAGCACAAGAGAAACATGAACATAAAGGCCTGATAAATCATGATAATCATAACATGGAAATGTGGGAATAACACATAACATGGAATTAGCAAGAGCCAAGGCTCATTGCAAATAGAGCATGAGTAAATTCTCCTTGCACATAAAGCACGAGTAAACCCTCATTTCACTTGAATTAGAATGAGTCAACACTCATTTCACATGAATTATCATGATACTATACTTTACCCAATGCATTAGAGCGCTATAAGGGTACACCCTTCTTAAACATTTCATTTCATGCATAAGTGTGCCACATGGATCATAAAATATGGAATCATAAAACATAATTATTTATTCCACGATAAAAAAAATGTGGAATTCATAAATAAAACTTTATAATAAATAAGTAAATGTGCATAAAGGTGAATACCCTTTATTGATAAATGGGCATGGTATTCACTACACAATGACATTGGCTTAGAAAATTGGTGCAATTTCAGCAGCGTAACGGCGTGACATAAGAATTCATAAACATAGCTGAGGAGAGAGAAAGTGGTTCCTCATCATATTTACATGTAATGTAAAGTAAGGAGGTCATATACATACATTTACCAACAATTTTAATGTAATTTAGATTCATGATACAAAAGTATTGCTTGAATGTAAATGATGAGAGAGAAGTTCCTTTCAGAATTTCGGTATAGTAACAGGTGTACATGGGTGGCATTTAATGAGAGAGAAAGGGTCTACCATAATTAAAAAATAAAGAGGTAAGTATGAGGGAGGTGCGGAACCATACCCCAACATTCATAATTGAAATTAAAAGGGCAAAACAACTTAAATAAAATTATACAAAAATAAGAAAGGAAGAAAAAACCCTTACTTGGAAGTGTGATTTCAAAGGCTTGATAGAGGCTTGAGAGAGGCTTGAGAGAGGCTTCTTGGGAGCTTGGGGAACATTTGGAGGATTATAGAGATAGTAGGGCCTAGGTTTGATGAACTCCAAAGGCTTTGAGTGAGGAGGAAGTGGGGGAATGGGTTGGTTTATATAGGAAAGGTGAGTTAATTCTTTATTATTTAGGTTTGGGACCCCTGACATTAAACTAATCCAAACCACAAATAATCTCATGGTTTTTGCCCATGGTTTTTGGAAAAGGGGAGAGGAAAACAATATTTTATAAGTCTGAAGTCCGAACGTCTTAAAATAATGGGGTTCTTATGTGGAGGTGAGTCACACTCCCATAGAAAATAATTTAAAAAGAGAAGATGTATAGTAAGTCTTGAGGGGTCTATTAATGCTTTCTAAAATAAGTCAAACAAACCCAAAATCACATTATTGTAATGGTAAAACATATATTGGACGAACATAAAGCTTATAGTATTTTATTACTTCACTACTGGGTCATTATGATGTCGTACAACAGATTATATATTTAAACGGTATTTAATTTTTACACAAAAATTTTACTGTCTCAGAAAATTATGAAAAATTCACCATTGGATAAGTTCAACGTCCTGATTCCAAAAATAACATATATTTTATCTAAATAATTTTCTAAATATGTTAATTTACACTTTTAAGATAAAAACCGACATTTATCTAAAATTCAGGGGTTTTGATAAAAATGGCTTTCAAACCTTAATAAAAATTACAATTGCATTCACAAGATTATAATATTATTTATTTTTAATAAAAAATAATTTAATAATAATAGTAATAATATTTTATTAAATTATTATTTAATTCAAAAATTCCTTAATTTAATAAAATAGAATTCTTAATTAAATAATAACTAAAAACAATATTTTTACATTAAAAACTATTTACAATGTATGAATAATGACAAGAAAGTATATTTATTATTATATAGAAAAATAATGTACATGAACATAGTACTAACGATTTGTTACATAACCCCTTCAAACAACCACATAAGACCTAAGGGTATGGTGTGCGATGGTGACAGACTCTTGGGGTGGCTCGGATAACATCACTTGAGTGGTAATCTCTATCAACTTCCACTTTTCCCGTAGACGGTCTCATTTGAGCTTGACATGGTGAATCTCAACTTGGGCTTGGTCAAGAGCAAAGCCCAAAGATGCCACCTCTTTTATGAGCTCTGAAAAATGGGGTTCATATAGAGCAATTCTACTGGATAAGGCCATCACTTGATTTGTCTGAGTATATTGGGTTTGTTAAAGCCTTATATTTATACTAATCATGTGATCATTGTTCAACAACTATAAAAGTAACAGTCACAAATCTTAACATAAAACTAAAGAAGTTGAAATTTTATATAAATTTTTTACAAAAAGATACATTTAACTAGATCAAGAGAAATTTCCATTAATGAAACTTTGGGTCATTACAATATTCCCCCCTTAAGAAGTTTCGCCCCCGAAATTTCTTTTTGCCACACTAAAATAGATGTGGGTAACTAAGCTTCATCATTTTCTCTGATTCCCAATTCGCTTATTCAAACTTGTTGTTTCGCCACAACACCTTAAGGAGGGGCATTGTCTTATTTCTTAGAACTTTTTCTCTATGATCTAAGATCTTCACTGGTTGCTCCTCATAAGAATGATCATCCTCCAACTGTACCACCTCAGAAGATAGTACATGTGAAGGGTCCGGTATGTACATCCTTAAGAGGGATACATGAAAGATATCATGTACTTTGGAAATTTTAGGTGGAAGTGCTAGCCGATAAGCCAAAGACCTTACATGATCAATAATCTCGAAGGGGACGATGTACCATGGAACTAACTTCCCTTTCTTTCCAAACCTCATGACCTTCTTCTACGGAGATATGCATTGAAAAACCATGTCTCCAACTTTAAACTCAAGTTCTTGTCGACGATTATCTGCATAACTCTTCTGTCGACTCTGGGCTGCCTTGATATGCTACTGAATGGTTTTCACCTTCTCCACTATTTCCATGACCATTTCGGGTCCAAGCATCTTACGTTCACTGACCTCATCCCAACATTCCGGTGTTCTGCACCTTTTCGCATACAGGGCTTCATAATGTGCCATTTGGATGCTCAAGTGGAAACTGTTATTATAAGAGAACTCAACCAGAGGAAGATGTTGATCTCATCCCCCTTTAAAGTTCATTGAGCACACTCTCAACATATCTTCATGCGTTTGGATAGTCCGCTCAGATTGGCCATCAGTTTGAGGATGATAGGCCATACTGAAGTTCAGTTCAGTATTCAGAGCATGTTGAAGATTCTTCCAAAACTCATAGGTGAATCTTGGATCTCGGTCATACACAATAGATAGTGGTACTCCATGCAGCCTTACCACTTCCCTGATATATATCTGTTCCAGTTGATCCAATGATAAATCCTCCCGAATAGAAATGAAGTGTGTGGTCTTTGTAAGATGATCCACCACAACCCAGATTACAATATTGTCTTTGGTTGTCCTCGGAAGTCTGGTGAAAAAGTCCATGGTGATGTTCTCCCATTTCTATTCTGGTATGGGTAATGGTTGCATCATCCCCTTAGACTTCCTCATCTCTGACTTCAATTGCTGGCACACTAGGCACTTTGATGTATATTCAGAGTTCTCCTTCTTCATATTATCCCACCAAAAATTTTCTCAGAGATCTTGATACATCTTTGTGCTCCCTAGGTGAATAGAGAACTTTGATCTATTTGCATCATCCAAGAGTTCCTTCTTCAGCTCCAGACTTGATGGAACACATAGTCTTTTCCCAAATCTCAGAATTCCTTCTTCATTAACATTAAACTCCGAGGATTTCCCTTTTTCGATAGCTTCCACTTTTTACAGAATTCTCACATCATCCTTTTGAGCATCCTTTAACTTTTCCAAAAGAGACAGTTGAGCAATCATTTGTGAAAGGATTGACGATGTTCCATTCTTTATGATTCCCATGTCCAACTTTATCAAGTCTAAGAAGATTGGATATTTCAAAATTCTCATCATTGATAGAATCATTGGGTCCTTTCTACTTAGGGCATCCTCCACCTTGTTCGCTTTCCCAGGGTGGTAATGTATTGAACAATCCTAACCCTTGATGATCTCTATCCATCTTCTCTGGCGCATATTAATCTCTTCATGTGTGAATATATATTTAAGACTCTTATGGTCAGTATATATCTCACATTTCTCCCCATAGAGATAATGCCTCCATATTTTCAAGGCAAAGATCACCGCTGCCAACTCCAAATCATGTGTTGGATAGTTTCACTCATGGATTTTCAACTACCTTTAGGCATAGGATATAACTTTATCATTCTGAATCAGTACATAACCTAATCCCTTCTTCTAAGAATCACTAAATACCAAAAAAAATCCCCACTTGTGGGTAAAGTGAGCTTGAGCGCAGTGATCAGCCTCCTTTTCAACTCCTTGAAGCTTTATTCTCATTCATCACCCCAAGAAAACTTTACTCCCTTTTGATTTAGCTTGGTAAGAGGGTTTGAAAATCGTGAGAAATTTCTCAAAAATCATCGATAATATCCATCTAACCCCAAGAAGCTATGGATATCTGTTACTGATGTTTGGCCTCGACCATCCCTCAATTGCATCTGTTTTGGAGGGATCCATAGATATCCCATTGATTGTGATGATATGGGCCAAGAATGAGACCTACTTCAACCAGAACTCACACGTGATGTACTTTTCATAGAGCTTCTCCTTGTGCAAAGTCTCTATTACAGTTCTTAAATCCTCCTCATGATCCTCCTTGGTTTTGGAGTATATTAGAATATCATCTATAAATACTACCTCAAATTTGTCAAGGTAATCTATAAAGACTCTATTAATCAAGTCCATGAAGATTTCTGGAGCATTAGTGAGTCCAAAAGGCATTACTATGAATTCATAGTGCCCGTATCTTGTACGAAAATCAGTCTTGGGGACATCTTCCTTCATCACCATTACTTGATAATATCCCGACTGCAAATCTAACTTGGAGAAGTATTGTGCTCCACATAGATGATCGAACAGTCATCGATCCATGGAAGAGGATACTTTTTATTTATAGTGATTTTTTAAGTTCATGATAATTGATGAAAAGCCGCATTGAACCATCCTTCTTCTTGACGAAGAGGACTGGTGCACCCCATGGTGAAGCACTTGGGCATATAATCCCTTTATCCAGATTCTCCTGTAGTTGTTTCTTCTTCTCTTCAAGCTCCATGACATCCATTCTATATGTAGTCTTGGATATTGGTAGAGCCCCTAGTATAAGTTCAATTGAGAATTCAACGTCTCTTTTAGGAGGAATAACAGGCAGATCCTTGGGAAACACTTCAGCAAATTCCCTCACAATTGGCATTTCTTCAAATGTGGTTTCTTCCTTGGACTCAATCATCTGATCCCGATACGTGTTCTCATAGGTTAGTAATATCCATGCTCGAGATGATGGATTTAAAGTAGATTCATCTTCCCCCTTACACTTTTAAAGAATCGGGGGTCAATTTTCCCAATGGAGTGTGATTTCCCTCTCCCAAAAATTTATGTTGGCTCTATATAATGAAAGACAATCTATGCCAAGAATTGAATCAAATTCCTCTAGAGGGAGTATTACGAGGTTCTATGGGAAATTCCATCCACAGATTATAACAGGGTAGGACTTATATTCATGGGATGCAATGATTTCCCCATTTACCGTACTCACCGACATCTTCACTTCCATGATTTGTGGTGGTGCTGGGATTGTTCTACTAAACTTTTGAGATATAAAAGAATGCGTAGAACCTGAATGAAAATTTACATTCTCTATTCTTGAATGAATAACTGGCATACCTGTCACCACTTCGTTTTCGGGGTTCACTTTGGCAGAAGTGATGGCAAAAGATCTTCCTTGCTGCCTTGGAGGTTGTTGGTTGCCTCCGAAAACCCTTGGATTTGGGCACTGATTTGCAAAATGCCCCAGTTATTTGTAGTTTTAGCAATGAAAAATGCATTGAGGTTTGAACAGAGCGTTCCTCTCCTCTGTCATAGCCCCATGTATTTCTTGCCGACAGTTAATAGCTTGGTGCCCTTCTCTTCTACACCTAAAGCATTTCCTCGTCCCCTGGAGGCAATTTCCAGGGTGCTTCTTTCTGCACTTTTGGAAAGTGGGGTGCTGGATCTTCTTATCACCATTGGATTTATCCATTGGACCTACAGCATTGAAGTCTACCTTACGCTTCTTGTCCTCATGATACCCTTGTGATACCCCGATCTCCATTTCGACCTTGAGGGCACATCAGACAATTTCTTCATAGTTGTCCAAGTCACGGATCACTAATTCTTTCCACAAGCTAGGCTTCTGCCCAACAAATAAGTGGTCAACCTTGCATTCGGGGGTAACGACAAAGACGAAAACATATCATGAAAGACTTTTGAAGTTTTCCTCGTACACTCCAAAAAATTCTTCATCTTTTTTTCTTGAGGGAAAGGAATTCCCTTTCCATCTTAAGCTGGAGGGTGCGTGGAAAATTTTTATCGAAAAACATCTTCCGGAAATCCTTCCTTTACAACACCTCGATCTCTTCCTTAGGATTCATATTTTTGATTAACATCCACCATTGATCAGCTTCACCCTCCATACAATAAGCCGCCATGAGAACCTTATCTTGTTCAGAACATTAAAGGATTGAGAAGATCTTTTCAAAGGAGTTGATCCATTGTTCAATGATCGTTGGATCGAATGATCCCCTAAAAGTTGGAGGCCTTTGTCTCATGAAGCTCTCGATAGAAACTTGTTCATTCTTAGGGGGGTTTGGACATTCTTATTGAACTGTGTTTCTATTCAATACTTGAGTTAGCTAAGAGAGAATCATGATAAAGTTCATGATTCCCGCTCTTATTGGATTGGGCATCTCATTAGTACAGTCATCACACTAATCTTCACATCGGTTGTTAGCCCGAGTCCTCCTATTACCAGCCATTGGCTGGAATAAGAGGAAATTTAGGGCGTAAAACATAAAGGGTAATCCAAAAACAAAATTTGATGACTTACAAATAATCTTTTTTTTCCTTAACTCATGAGTCTATAGGCTTCAATCTTGGCTTTTCATTATCTACTTTCTAACATATATTCTTAGGGTCATTTTTTTAATTCCCTTAATAAGGGTTCATACTAAGCTTGTGAATTTATCAAAACGTATCCTCTAGGAGTGTCATAACCAAGAGTGCAGTAAGGCCCATTGTTGTGCACTAGTTCCCTTTCGAGTCTAGATCAAAGTGGTGTTTTCGGGTTTTACCCCTAGGATACATCTGTGCCAGAGCCGCCTCTACATTATCGTATCCATACAGGGATGTATTTATTTGATGAACCACTAACTCAGTACTTACCAAAACTTAGGGATGTTCTTATTATACTTAGTCTTGTATATAAGGCTTTACTAGGGTTTCTAATCCAAATCCCAAAAACAACTAAACCTATCGTCGGATACCAACTATGACAACCCTGCTTTTATTAAAAACATAAACATGATTTATTACATAAACTATTCACTTGATACAACATAGAAGATCGAGAGGTCTAGTGTCTTTGGGGCCTAGGATCATTACATAACAACTTAAAACATCAAATACAACATCTTTATTGAAAACTTCCTTAACATGACCACTACATTCCTTTGCACTTAGTATTGCATGGGATAACCTGACGACATGCATAAGAAAAGGGTGAGCTATAAAGCCCAGTAAGGGAATAAACACAGAATACATGAGGATTAAAATAAATGTTAGACAATAGGCATATAAATATAGCACAAGAGAAACATGAAAATAAAGGCATGATAAAGCATGAGAATCATAACACGGAAACGTGGCAACAACACTTAACATGGAATTAGCCTGAGCCAAGGCTCATTGCACATGGAGAATGAGTAAATTCTCATTGAACATGAAGCACGAGTAAACCCTATTTGAACTTGAATTAGCATGAGTCAACACTAATTTCACACGACGTATCATGATACTATACTTTACCCAACGCATTGGAGCGCTATAAGGGCACACCCTTCTTATACATTTCATTTCATGCATAAGTGTGCCACATGGATCATAAAACATGGATTCATAAAACTTAATCATTTATTCCATGATAAAGGAATGTGGAATTCATGCATGAAACTTTATAATCAATAAACAAATGTGACTAAAGGTGAATAACCTTTATGGAAAAATGGGCATGGTATTCACTACACAATGGCATTGGCTTAGAAAATCGGTGTGATTTCGGCAGCATAACGTCGTGACATAAGAATTCATAAAAATGGTTGATGAGAGAGAAAGGGGTTCCTCATAATATTTACATGTAATGGTCAGTAAGGAGTTCATATAGATACAAGTCCCAACAATTTTAATGGAATTTAGATTCATGATACAAAAGTATTTCTTGAATGTAAATGAGGAGAGAGAAGTCCCTTTCAGAATTTCGGCATAGTAATGGGTGTACATGGGAGGCATTTAATTAAAGAGAAAGGGTCTACCATAATTAAAACATAAAGGGGAAGTATGAGGGAGGTGAGAAACCATACCACAATATTCATAATTGAAAGTAAAAGGGAAAACAACTTAAATAAACTTGGACAAAAATGAGAAAGGAAGAAAAAACCCTTACTTGGAAGTGTGCTTCCAAAGGCATGAGAGAGGCATGAGAGAGGCTTCTTGGGAGCTTGGGGTACCTTGTGAGGATTCAAGAGAGAGTAGGGCAGAATTTGGACGAACTCCAAAGGATTTGAGTGAGGAGGAAGTGGGAGCTTGGGTGGGTTTATATAGGAAAGGTGAGTGAATCCTTTATTATTTAGGTTTGGGACAACTTACATTAAACTAATCCAAACAAAAAATTAGATCATGGTTTTTTCCCATGTTTCTTGGAATAGGGGAGAGGAAAAAAATATTTTATTAGACCAAAGTCCGAACTTCTTAAAATAATGGGGTTGCTTATGTGGAGGTGAGTCACACTCCCATGGAAAATAATTTAAAAAGACAAGATGTTTAAAAATTCTTGTGGGGTCCATTAATGCTTTGAAATATAAGTCAAACAAACCCAAAATCGCATTATTTTAATGGTAAAACATATATCGTCCGAACATAAAGCTTATAGTATTTTATTATATCACTATTGGGTCATTATGATGTCATAAAACACATTATATATTTAAACAGTAATTAATTTTTACCCAAAAAATTGACCATCTCAGAAAATTATGAAAAAATCACTGTTGGATAATTTTGATGTCCTGATTCTAGTAATAACATTTATTTTATGTAAATAATTTTCTAAATTTGTTAATTTTTACTTTTATAATAAAAACCGACATCTATCGAAAATTAACGGGTTTTGACAAAAATGGATATCAAACATTAATAAAAATTAAAATTTCCTTCATAAGATTATAAGATTATTTATTTTTAATAAAAAGTAATTTAATAATAATGATGATATTTTATTAAAATATTATTTAATTCAAAAATACCTTAATGTAATAAAATAGAATTCTTAATTAAATAATAACTAAAAACACTATTTGTACTTACAAACTATTTACAATGTATCAATAATGACATGAAAGTATATTCATTATTATATAAAAAGATAATGTACATGAACATAGTACTAGAGATTTGTTACATAACCCCTTAAAACAACTACATAATACCTAAGGGTAAGGTGTGTGATGGTGACTGACTCTTGGGGTGGCTCGGATAACATCGCTCGAGTGGTAATCTCTATCAACTTATACTTTTCCCATAGACGGTCTCGTTCGAGCTTGACATGGTGAAGCTCAACTTGGGCTTGGTCAAGAGAGAAGACCAAAGATGCCACCTCTTTTCCAATCTCCGACAAATGGGCTTCGTATGGAGCAATTCTACTGGATGAGGCCATCGTTTCTTTTGTCTGAGTAAATTTGGTTCGTTAAAGCCTTATATTTATACTAATCATGTGATCACTGTTCAACAGCTATAAAAGTAACATTCACAACTCTTAACATAAAACTAATGAATTTGACATTTTATATAAATGTTTTACATAAAGAGAAATTTAAATAGATCAAGAGGAATTTCCATTAATGAATCTTTGGGTCGTTACATCAGGAACATTTATACATATTTAATAGCATAAATGATTCTCAGTCATATATAAAATAACATATTAATGTGTTAAAACTAATTTACATAGTGATTAAAGACATGTGGGTATTTATGGTAATAAGAAAAAAATTAAATGGTTTAAAAATAACACACATGGTAGATATGATGCATCAAAAATGATGAGATGGTTAATGGGTGGCCCATGTTAAAATGTGATAACATTGTCTTGGTATGAAATTAATGGCTATTAATTCTATTATAATGTGTAGGATAATTGAAGTGGAGTTTGAAATAGTTATATATTGCTATTCTCTAAAGAAATTCATTTTTCAAGTGAATAATATTAAAAACAATCACGGCATTAAGTCCATATTATAGATTTAATGAATTTATATGGTAGATTAATTACATTAAATTTTGAGATTATATATTCAACTATAAATTGGTTGTCGGTAGCAAGACTGTTAATCATGGTGAATTTTTAATTAAACAAGTAAATCTGAAATTATTGGAAAACAAAGATGACACTTTCATCATGTAAACCCATAAAAAATATTCTATTTTCTTGATTTAATAAATTTATGGTTGTTTTTCATTTTTGAAGGAATCAAATAATATTTTGGTGAATGAAAAGTTGTTGAAGTTGATGAAATATGTGATATATCCTCTTCCATGTAAATATTACTAGAAAATATTGATATCCATTTTAAAGACATGTTATGTTCTATATAAAAATATCATGAAGGAAGAACATCGACAAATAGTCCTTTAAAAATTTTATAATCTTAAAGGTACTATATAGTTATTTTCTATTTTGTTTTAAGTGAATTTTTAAATGGTATATATTATTTAAAATTTTATTATATATTTATGGCCCATATTTTAAATAATATGATAAATTATATTTTTATAACTCAAATTTTCTTTACCTATAAAAATTAATTTTTTTATATTTTTATCATTTTAAATATTTATTTTTCTTTTATTCTTTTGTATATATCATTTCATGTCTCATGAATGTTGTCAATGATTTATTTTGTATTTTATTTAAATAATTTAATAATATGATAAAACGTGTGTTGAGTTTGGTTTACCATTTTTTGTATCAATTTTCGATTTTTATTAAATTTTATAAATAATAGTTGGATTTAAATACTATTATACTTAATATTTTTTTTATTTTATCTATATTATTTCATGACTCAAAAATGTTTCCAAAAAAATTATCATTTTATTTAACTACTCTAAAAAATATGATAAAAATATTTTCCATTTTAGTTTACTTTTTTTATCATTTTCTAATTATTATTATATTTTATATGTAAAATTCAAATTTGTATGATATTTTACTTTCGTTTTGTTTTCTCATGTCTCTATCATTTCAGGTCTCATAAATGTTCTTAATTTTTTTTATCATTTTAGTTAACTACTCTAAAAAATATAATGATTTTTTTCATTTAGTATGGTATGAATCAATTTCAATTGTTATTCAATTTTATATGTAATATTTGGATTTTTATGATTGTTTAATTTATTTTTGTTAATTTTATTTATATGATCATATTAAATCAAACCGGTGTGTTATCTTAATCTTATAGTAAGGACCCACACATAATTTAGTTAAGGGGGCTACTCATTCCTTTGTATAAGGTCCACTTCTTCTATAAAGAAAGATAATTCTTATAAGGTTGATAAACATAGTAGCACTAATTTAACTAAATTGAAACTTGTTCATATCAAGGAGAACAAGACATATGTCGATGTTTGTGCTAATAGAAATCCTACAGGTATAAATTATAAGAAATATAAGAATTTAATTGCAATACAAACTCAAAAAACCCATTTTGATTTATTATTTGATAATTTTAGACTATAACTAACTTTATCATCTATTGGAGAATATTTTTTAAAAATTATTTATTATAATTTTATTTATTATGTCATGTTTTAGTAATATGTGGTGTTTTTTCTCATCTGATTAAATATGATATATTTTACACTAAACAATTTAATTAGAGAAATTTATCTTTTTCTGTAAAGATATAGATTGATTTAAATCAACAATAAATTTAAATTGTATTTTTTTTGGAATTTAAAATGAAAATACATATGAAATATAAAATTCACTACAAGAATATACATGGATTATATTTATAAAAAGTAGAAATTATGAATAATGTTTGATATATGATTTTTTACATGAAGACTTTGAGGAATATAAAACTCATGGGACCTTCATATCCAAGGGTGGGAATAATATTTTTTCTATATTATTAGGAAAGAAATACACTTCGGATGCGTATGAGGATATGATATAGGTGTATCAGTTATAAAATTGTTTTTAATTCTACAACATCTTTATTGTAACTATATTAAAAGAAAAAGTAAACTATTTAAAATTTACCATTTAGAAGATCAGTTAGATGACTTGGAAAATATTAGATTATAGTATTTCCTAAGTTTCCAGAAATTAAAAGATAGTTTTAGGATTCATATCTAACTCTTCCACCTCCACCGATATATCTCACAGGTCCACTCTCTCCTCCACGATTTCTCATGTACTGTGAGCTACATCTTAAGCATCATGGGTATCACATTATTCAATATAAGATCATATATTATATTGTAGAATTCTTGCATCATAAATATATGGATATTTATTATCATAGAGTAATGGTACATGATATTATAAATGCATCATCTATTGTACCATTATATTATGAGGAGGTCTCTACAGTTGGAAAATGAGTCATAAATTTTTTACTTTATATATCTAGAGTTTTCTAAAAACTTATCATTGAGGTATGCATAGATTATATCCTTTATTTATTACACGTCATAAAGTTGTTTTCATGTATAAATATATATTTCTTATGAGTATATTAAAGGTTAAAAATTTTATATAGAATGAACCAACATATTGATCCCCCTTTGGATTAGAATTATAATTTCTATAAAAAAAATTCTATGTTATCATCATATAAATATAAATTTTTTGATATTTATATGTTAATAATTAATACTGAAATTTTTGTGCTTGATTATGAACTTTAAATTTCTAAAAAAATATATCTTCGAAATTATAACTATAGATATTTTGTTCCCCTCAGTGATACACATATTTTCCATATTATATTATTATCATGTTTATTTCAAATATATAAATTTTACCGTACTTTCATAATATATTTATTTATTTTTAGATGTCTCAATGCACATTTTATTCATTATGATACACCATTAGTGTATGTTTCCATAGAACCACAATTTATATCTCTAGTAAAAATGATAGTGTAGGATGAATAAAATATCAAATATATTTCACCTTGATTTTAAAATGAAACAATTAATTATTTTATGGATCTCTGTCTTAACCGAGTATGAAACATATATTTTATATAGTGAAATTTTATTAATTAAAAATCCAGTCACATTATATTTTTGTATATTATTGGCTATTGGATGTTGTGTGTTTCTTATCTATATGAATACACCACTAAATATCAATGCTCCAAACATTGTGGTGTGTTAGGAAACATTAAATAAGTATTAGAGAAGTAGGTTTGATTATCATATTTTTATATGTTATAAAAACAGTTTAATTTATTTAATACATAAAATTTTCAAATAGGTAATGGATTCACTATAATCGATCAGTGATAAGAAGGGGAAATCTATTTATTATTTGGGTATAAAGGTGACTTATTTTATAAAACTATAATTTATAAAATATATAAAATTTAATTTTCAATTAATAACTTTCGAAATATAATTTCTTCATCATCAATGAGAAATCAAGTTTTCATATTATGGTCTGAGATTAATGTATGAAATAATTACTAATGTGAAAGATACAAAATTTGATAAGATTTGGGTTTATTATTATGTTTCCTTTTATTTATTATATCATTATTTTGAGAATAATTGGTGAATATTTTGTTTCTAGTTTGTAATTTTTTATGATCCCCACGCATATAGTTGAAATGATCCAAATAATATATGATCCATATGTGATGAATACTTTATATGTTTCATTCAATTATATTTTATCTCTTTATATTTGTGATGTAGATATTGTATTTTAATTATGAAATTGTAAATTTGTTTTAATTATTAGAAAGTCATGGGTTAAATAGCTATTATAGAATTTTTTTTATGTTTTGTTATTGGAATTTATTATTTTTTATTAAAGTTTTATTTTATTAACATTTTTTGTTTTTCATTTTATAATATATATTTTTATAAAAAAAATTTATACAAAAGTTGTTTTTATAACTCACATAGAAAATATATTCCAAATCATTTATTTTGGGACCAATGTGGAAGGTTCCTCTGTTTTTCATTTTAGGATAGTTTTCAACATCGGTTATTTTTGTAGCCATTGAACATGTTTTTTTAAATCAATTAAAATAACTGATTTAAAAACCCATATTTACAATTTCTATTACAAAGATGTTACTAGTTAGCAAACATTAAAAATAAAAAAATAAATTTAAAACCCATTTTAAATATTGTTGATTGGTTTGTTAGAAAATTAAATGATATAACATACATTAAATTTTAAAAGAAATATAGATTAATTTCACATTAGTGAATCAAAAAAATATCTAAAATAGATCATCACTTTAAACACTCAATGTGTTTCTCACCCATCATCTATAATAATTTCATCACCTAATGTAATTTTAACTCCAGAATGATTTTCTTTCATCCATGTGAAATTGATACCTAAATTAAGTTATCCCATAACCATAATAATTTCTTAATCAAATGAATTTATCTTACACCTCATGGAATTGTTCTCCACAGTACGATACGATAAAAATTCACTATCTGTGACATCATATCTTTAAAAGATACAATAATCATTCCTCCATGTATAATATCATCATCTCTTCATATGACATAAAAACATTATGAATTCCATCGTCAACACATTATATGAGTTATTACATGGGTGGTAGCCCATTTCCTACTCCATTATTGATTAGCTATATCTCTACAGAATCTCTCTTTATATATAAAAATGTCATGACACCAACCCCTCCCCTATTACTCCTCCTAGGATGGTAATGAAGATGGGGAGGACCCTTGAAACCTCCCTCTTATAGGCCACCGCATAGAAACTAGAAGAAAGTTTATTTGAAAAAAATTATAAGATGAATTTCAATCTTTAAATAATCCCTTAAGAGAGAAACGTTCCACCAATTAAATCCACTCATAAAAAATAGAATATTTCACATTACCCAATCTTGGATACCACTATTTAAATGATGAGAAATGAAACCAAAGATAATGATTGACCGTGATCCTAAAATCCACGTCATCTACCTAAACAATTGTATCCCTTATTCTCTATTTATTTATCTCAGAAAAATACTCAAGGAACTCTTTAGAAGGTTTAGACTCTATGATTGAAAAGTAGGAGCATATTTCAAATCAATATTTCATCTAATTAAAATCAATGTTCTTGGATTGAACTATGTAAAAAAATTAACAAAGACAAATATGGAAGCAATAATAATTTTAATAAATATAGATGAGTGGAATCATATCTACCACTACCATTTAAATCACATATAATGACTTCATCATGTGATATTTCAACATCAAAAATGAGTGTCTATAAATTACACTTCCATAATAAAAATAGAGAGATTCCCAACGTCTCAAATTACCATAGTTTTCATTATTTACCACCATCTATGAATATATATTATTTCCAATAGAATATATCCATTCAGAACCAATAAAAAATATATATAAACATAGAAAGGGGACCTAGAAAGGAAATATTATGATTCATACCTATCAAATATAGTCCTTCCATCAATATAATTATGACTCATTAAGAGGATCCCTCACACAATGGTTATGAAGCTAGGAGTGGAACTATAATCACTTAGACGTCATCTGACTTGTCATCATATCAACATGACATATTCTACCCCATGAATCCACAAACTTACTATCATTCCCTATAAACCATACATCCATTACAACCATCTTAGTACCCATACTCCATGAATCCATCATAACCACATCATCCAACTTATCTATCACATCAATATTTCATATTCAACCTCATGATATAATCATGTCCACATCATCATGAAGTCATGTGATCCAAGCATCACATTGTATGAAAACCCAAAACAATACCATCATTATAATCATGGATAAGTAATTATGAATATTATAATAGTAAAATGAAAAAACTAAATAAAAATCAATAGATTTCAATATCGATGCATTACCATCATCAATATAGAATTTCACTTATCCCCGGCTTACTAATCACTTACGGATTCCATCATTTAATCATTATTCAGCTAATTATCATTTATATATTTTCTATCATTTATTTAATTTCAAATACATTTATAATTTATTCTTTATAATAATTATTAACCCATATTCAACCTCAACATTAAATTAACCTAAACTTCACCCTATGCAAAGGAGTCAATTCATCCATTTAATCAAATTCATGTAATTTAATAAAAATATTTATCGAAACTCCAATGTATATTCTATTAACCAATTAATTTATTTATAAAATGTCATAGAAAACTAGATATCCTCGTTATGAGATTAATTTAGGTTACAAATCACATCTCAAGAACCATGACATATACCATGAAAAATATCTCTCCAGAGAAACACTCGTGAAAGTGACCCTAAATCCTTAGAACTTTTCAATTACAAACTAACAATTAAAGAAATATTATTTAATTTCTTTCTCTAAACCATCCAACTTGCAACACATATTCACACATGATAAGAACCCTCTTAACTAACAGTTTACTAAAATAAAAATTCAAAAATGAGGACTTAACACTTATTTATGGTAACTACACAACCAACTTAATTATTATAAGGCCACACCCTTGAAAATTACATAATATTGAATTAAGTTAATAATTCACAGTGTGGATCTTTTCAGTTTTGGAGATTTTAATAAATATGACATAAATTATAAATAACATATTAAAAATTACATGTAGACACTTCTACTCGGTATCCATTTTTTCATAAAATAAAAACTCCTAAAAGAAAAGAAACATGTTTTGTTCCATGTTTTAAATAGCATGACTTTTTCTCGATCCCATTATTGACCCTATTAAAATTTAATTCATGTGAAAAACATTTCAAAATCATGGTATGAGCATAAAAACCTCAGTAAGGGATACACAAAGAATAAAAACTGTTATTTTTTCAAAACAACATGTAAACCATGAATACTTTATCATAACTAATACTTTTTACCTTTATGAAGTATTAAAAACTCTTCACTGAATAAAATCTCATTTCATACGCTTTTGTAACCAAAAAATTACCATAAAACCCATATCATGCACACATAACATATAAAAGGTAATCTTGTGACATAATCATACTCAAATGGAATAACTATACGGTCGACTTCCACAAATCATTCTCACAAATGGAATATCCATACAGTCGACTTCCATAGCCAATTCATTGGATGTTATAATTTAAACACCTATATTTTGTTTATCACGAAACCAATCTTCATTTGGTTTATCATGTAACCAGCCGTCAAATTTCCAAGTACTATTATATAATCATTACACATAAATGATTGAAAATATTAACATTTCAATCCTAAAATTTCATTTGAAATCCCAAGTAATAATTTCAAGATATTGAAATAGTAAATCGACTCTCAAAATCCTTTTCAATACCAAAATATGAAAAAATGGCATATGGTATTTATTTTCCATTTAGAAACATCACAGATTGTTAAGGAATCCAAATACCAAATAATGCTCGTAACAACAGAAAGGTCATTGTCACTACATACGTTAAAAAAAATTACCTTTGCAATTTAGTAAAATTATATGTATAAAAATATTCCATTTTAATGAAATTAAAATTCAAAAGGTTTTATGCACCGTATATAGGAATGTCATGTATAAATCAAAATATGCCGCAAAAAAGGAGATTGAGACAAAATCCCTTACCTCGGGTCTGACTTGACTCGTTCATTCTTTAATTTCTTGAATAATAAAAATAATTTAATTTATAATTGATTCAAAACCTTATTCAAGTATATTATTCTTTTGATATCACATATTACCTTGATATAACAATTTGTTAACTATTTGAGTTCATATCGGACATTTTGTCGATGTTCAGAACATGAGTCAAAAATGAACTTGTTATAATTATAAATTATCCATGTGGTCAAAAGTTAATTATATACATACTGATATTCATGATTTATATATCATATATATAATATATATCCTATATATATTTATTTATAATATTCCATATCATTTGGATATAAAAAATTAAATACACTGTTCACGGAGATGGTAAGTCATACGTACGCATGAACGCTACTTTCATTTATTTATCTTATTTAAAGGAATGAAAACTAAATAATATGTAGGTATATTATAATTACAGTAAAACAATATATGTTATATATGTTACATAAGTTCATTAATTACATCTTTTATACGTTTCATGTATAACATGAACGATTGATATCAATTTTAGGGGGCGGTAGTCCGCACTTCCTCAAATGAAATTATCGTATTTATACAACATGAAAAGAATAAATGTATGTTCTAATGACAATTAAAGTAGTATATAGATAAAATATATATCATATATATCATATATAATCATATTTACATGATAATGGCCACCATAATAGGTTGTAAGAGAATATTGAGCAATCATCGTTTATTAAGGCAGTAGTTCCCCATCCACAGAAACTGTATGTTCTATACCCATTAGATGGAGGTGTGTGTAAGTGATGTTAGAATACTTCTCCTAAAAACATCCTATTATATTTATTATTCTTTTTTGTTATATAAACAAATAATAATAAGATCATAGGGAGTGATGAAGGAAAAATAATGGAAATGAACTTGAGTGAAGACGTTACCTCAAATCGGGAATTTTCTTTCGCTTTTGAGCCTAATGTCTCCCTTAAATTGCATTATACCTACTTAAATTATTCTAGGAGGAAAGAGGGATGCTTTTAGTTTCTTTGGGAATTGTTTTGATGAGCCAAGGGGGCTGGAGAGGTGTGGGTAAGGTTTACAGGTGGTGTCCTTTTATAAGAGGGAAGAGGGGTACATTAGGAATATCTTGAATTATTATTTTATTATAAATTATATTTAGATTATAAATGAGTCCAAATTCCTTTAATTCAAGGATAAGATGAATATAAGTCTATAAAAATTCATCCAATAATAATTAGACAGGTTTTGAATATTTTTATAATCCTTATCTTTTTTATTTAACCCTATTTTACTCTTACCGTTTTATAAAGCATTTAACACTTTGAGAATCAAAAAAGTTACCAAAACATGAAAAATATCATATTTAAGAGTCAATAATTAAATATTAGTCTTATTATAAAAATTTGGCTGATATTTGTTTTTTGAAATTTATAATATTTAATGAAATATTTTTTATTTTAAAATATGAATTATGTCAATTATGACAATATTCATATCATGACTTTTTACAAATCCATAAAAACAAGATTTATTCGAAAAAACATCATTAATACAAACATAACATGTTAATATCTTCTAAAAAATACATGTATGTCATCAAAATAACCAAATTACATTTAATTTAACATTTATAATATAATTTATTTGAATACTTTATTAATGAAGTAATAACCGCATCATCCTTGTGTCATAATTAAATTTATTTATTTAATGCCTAAAATTTATAAGTAAAATATCATGATGTATAAAATCTTTTTATATTTTTAGCGACTATTTATAGTCAAAGAGATCACTTATATAACTGCATATAAAAATTGTTTAAATAAAAGATACATGTTTAGGTTATATTTTTCTTAACATAAAATTAAAATTAATTAAATGTCACTTTCACACAAAAGTGGCTCCCTGGGGTCCTCAAATAGACCCATGGATTCCCATGGTCTGACATATCTCATCCAATAGGTTTGGGACATGAGTTAGGGTAATTTAATATTATTATAATATTTTTTCCCTTATTTACCAGTTTACCCTTTAACCATGGTAAATAAAATATTTACTGATGTTACTATACATAATGTCTATAAATAAAAGTTAACGATTTACAGAATTTGGAAATATTGATTTCAAATAGGGAATACATTTTTCCATATTCAAAATATAGAAGTTGGATAAATTAATTTAAAATTAATTCTCGCTGTCAAAACAAAAAAGCGTGTTTTTAAGAAGTAAAAACTACCAAAACATTGATATTTTTTATGTCCAATTTCAAATTTAAATTACTTAAAACTACAACCATTTTATTAAATTGTAAAACTATAATCTAATTAAACGTTAAACCCAATTAAAAGGATAATCTAATCCTATAAATAAATTATATGAAAAGACGCTTTTGACTTAAAATGCAGTATTTTTGTCTATTAATTAAAAAAGGAACCTTATCAAAAACATTTACCCAATGTACAATTTGATTCCATGCTTATAAATAAAAAGTTTTTTAGTCAAATTAAATATATAAAAGTGAAAAAAACTAGATTTAAAATGGGTTTTCCATCAAAAGGATGTAAATCGACCTTTTAAATAATATTAGAGTATTTCATGCTTATAATTGGATTAATTATTATTTTAAGCCTCCAAAATTTATTGGAAAATGTATAGACATTTAAAAAACATTTTTAATCATAATATGGTTATTTCTATTCATTCCCGCTAATACAACGACTAAGCGTTAACTACCATTTAAAAATAATATTGTATTATTATTTTTCAGTATGAATCAGCCTTCTGTGAAACATGAGATTTAGGAGAAACCCATTGTTGTGTGTTGGTTATGCCATAGAAAATAGAATACCCTTTAAAGTAAAATTAATATTTAATTCAAAAATATTAATAAATATGAAAATTTCATATTCTTTATTTACCTATGTTACACTTATACTAGTCTTCACCATCATGAAAGGAACACTACACCGCCATTCCTAAATTTCTTCTAATTATTATGGATACAAACTAAGTTTCCAAGAACATTCATAGAGAAAGGAAAGACTCACATTGTAGAAAAAATACTAAATGAGTCTAAAGGCATCAATCTCAATCCTACAAATAGGTTAATACTAGCCTAGATTAACCTATCAACTTTATAAGGGAATAAATAACAACTATACTCTAGACTCACCTAAGGGAAAAATTATACAAGGAGGAATAAACCAAGTCATCTTTAGTGACACCACAATATTATAAGTTAAAATAAAATTATAAATTAAAAAAACATTTAATATAAATTTTAGTTCACATCCTTTTTCACAATTCCATATTCAATTCCCTTAGTCATTCTAATTTTAATTCTATATTACCTTCCCTTCATATTATTATCATCAAGATTATTTCCACATGTTAATCTAATTCCATACTTACATAATCAATCCCATCCACTTATCTTTTATATATTTCATCATAAATTATATTAACAATGTATAATCATTTACAAAAAGAATCATCCAACACATCTTAAGAAAAAAAGAAGTCCAAGAAATCAGACAACCTTTCCATTATTATGTTCATAAACCATTCTATGAATCCTTCCAATTAAATTTCATATAAAATAAGAAAAACAATATATATTAAATAAATATAGAACAAAAAATTAAAATAATGTAATGAAATAATCACAACCAAACAAGTTTATGAAGAAGTGTGAAATATCACCTTCCCAAAGGATAAAGTCCAAAACATCAATTCCTAGATATGAGTTATATAAGTAATATACGTATTATATCAGTAACCCCTCCCCTCAAATAGTATCTCAACAACCTGAGGCCTAAGGAGCGAGTTATAAAATGAAATGAATAAGGTTAGATCAATCCTTCCCCTAAACCATATCTACATAACAACACTGTGACTGAGGGATGATTTATACATACAATTTATGAATAAATCACTAGTATTGGTGAGTTTCCAAAGGTTGAGGTGGTAAAAAGAATTAGTTTATATGTTTTAATTAGTGGTTTTCAAATCAGTTAATGTTGGTGACTCTACTCATTTAAGAAAAGTTAATACAAATCATAGAGGGTTGATGATAGTTTAAGTCATTGAATTCAAGATGCTATCACATCAAGGAAATAAGTATCAATGGTTGTGACTCAAAATTTACAATATATATAAATAAACAAATAGTTTTAGAAGATAAAACTAGAAAAATTCCCTACCATATGGAAGATAAGAAAACCCATTCAAAAATAACTAGAGTACATAACCAATGAATCTATGAAAAGATTCCTTGAAAATGTATAAAAAAATATATAATAAAAATATAAACCTTAGATAGATATTTTGAATCAATCATACCCAACCATAATTATTGGAAGAATGGTTAAGAATATGGAAGGGGATAAAAAAAGAAACACCTTTGATCGAAGAAGAATCCACAACATGAATTGAGAATATTAAGATCCATTATTGGATGACTAAATGTTTATAAGAGAGACCCTAAACCCATTCAATTCTCAAGGGAAATAAATAAATTCAAATCAAGATGAATGGATAACCCCTATTTATAGTATTCCCAAACTAACCTCTACCAAAGCATGGAGACTTCCACTATGATAGTGGTGAGTCTCGATCAAAGTGATATCTAAGATCAATGGACTTCAAAATGGTTGAATCCCCCATACTTGAATATTTTTTTACCCCATTTTAAACTGATTTCACCCACCCCACACCATGCACCATAGTGTGGTGTAATATATGTTGTTGATTTCTAAATACTATAACATATTTATCCTCAATACAACAATTGACCACTATGCCCTCCTCCATGGCATGGATGTCACCTTGTTTAAAATGGTTAGATCCCTAGAAAAAGCACCAACCTCCAAGGTTCTAGGATACTAAACCATCAATTTCGAACATATTTTGTTCCTTACCTATCAATAGGGACATGTCTCTCCCCTTAGTGTATTTCCTTCTTATTTCCTATAGGAAATATCACCAAAAATATCCATCCAACATTCCTTTTCAAATGAATACCCCAATGACATGATGGTTCTATCTCAACTCCACCAAAGTCTTATAGATTAAATCTTTAACACCCCAGCATAATGCACATACCTCATTTCACGTAGGAAATTATACATTATTGAACACCATCCACCATGGGTATTTCACTACTCATGGTACACCAAACCCCAAAAAACCATGCATTATAACCGAACCTAAAAAACAATCTGGATCCAATGAACCATGCTCAAAACCACATGGCCACAGACTTCACCACACCTACCACTGTGGTTTGGGAAGCCTCCATATGGACAAAAATCTTCCTTTTCCACTATAACTACTCTAAAATACCTTTAAAGACCTCTTGATCTTGATAAAAACAATGAGAGATATTCAAGAAAATCATGTCCTAACATCACATACCACTCATAAATTCTTTATCCCCAAGAATTAAAAAAACCCAAAAAGAGTATAATTTAAACGAAAATGGAAAATTCATTCCATTAAATTAAATTATACTCAACTAATGCTCAACAGAATGACCCAAATCATAATATCCTTAGTGAGATACCTCTTAAATGATACTAAATTATCCAAGAGTTTTTTGAGGTATATTCTTGTTTAAATTTTGGTTTGAATCCCTTATTGTTTGATGATTAAATTTTGATCATGTCTATGAGGAAGCTTTGGGGTTTTATATGAATTTGAAACCTAAAATAAATGGTAATATGGATATCATGTCCATTTTTCATAGTTGGTGTATGGTTAGTGTAAACCATTCGAAGGGAGCGGCCAAACCGTGCGGGCTTGGACTAAGGCATTCCACATGGTTGGCACACGACTTTTCAAAAAATGAGGAATCCTAAGGTAACTATGTGACATGGACCCATGTTGGATAGAGTCAAGAACATGCTTGGGGCACAGTCTGGAAAATTTTGTGGCCCAACCATGCACCCATTAAAAAGTGAGAATTTTCCATTTTCCCCCCTTGGGATTTTAGGTATTCTACCCGATTTATTCCACCATTTCTTTTACATCAACCCTAGTGATGAACCTAAGATCCAAAATATTCCAAAGGTTTGATATAATTCATTTCTTGGATGTTAAGAGTGACTTTGTGTAAAAATTGAATCTTCATGTGATTCTAACGCTTGTCTTTCTTCTCTTTTAGAGACTAGGGATTTTGGTTTAGTTCTTCTTCTTATGAAGCCCTAAAACCCTAATTTTTATGAATATATTAGGTTTGGGATTCAATGTGGGATTGAATCTAGATCTATGGATAAGTTTTGTTGAGCATTAATCAATAAATTCAAGGTAGATTGTCTATAATTTATATTCCATCTTTTTATTGTCGATTTTTTCATGTGTGATTGTGATATTTCATTCCTCTTGATGCCTTTTGTGTGATTTGGTAAAATGGTTCTAAAAATGATGATTTAGACCCCTCATGGTCCATATAGGATGTATTGAGATTGATTATACTTTTTAGGGAAAGGGGTGTGCCAATATTCCCAAACATGAAAAAATGTAATGTAAAGCCTAAAGTTTACTTGTATTAAAATAGATCCCATGATAATTTTTTTGACATGTTGGTTCAAATTATAAAGAGGCACTATTGTTATTTTTTTCTAGTTGTTGGAAATGGCATAAGTTATTGTTTTTAAAAATTGTTAAATGGAATAATGTGAATGTGTCAAATGACATATGTGTTTGTAATGGAATTCTGTAAAAGGGCTAATGCATGTGAATTGATGAAACATGTGAAATGGGTTAATGTATATAAATTGTTGAATATACTAAATGGGTTATGGAATGAAAATATCAAAGGGTTAAATTGGTAATTCCAATTAAATGGTAAATTTACTAGTGGGTTAAGTCTTTATGATGATTCATGTGTTGAATTAAGTGTGAATTGTAAATGTTTTGTGTATTGATTTTTGTATTTAATCTGTTTTGGTATATGTGATAAATGGTTAAATAAGAATGCTAACATGGATTTGTAGTTGTGGGGTATTAGACTTGGGGATCTAAACCCATGGTTTGGGTTAGACTAAGGATCTAACCCCACCCCAATAATGTATGGGTTAGGGAAGGGGTTGAGGCTCTATGCCTGTAATGGTTTCATTTAATGAGACTACCCAGGTCGAGGATACAAGGTAAGTGTGATGTATTTTTTTATTAAACTTTTACCACTAGTGAGATAGGGAATGTGACTTTCTCCCTTATTCATGATAATTGGTCAGAGTAGGATGTAGTGTAAATGATGAAAATGCTAAACCCATGGAAGAAATGATGAAAATAGATAAATTGAATATTGTTAAATAATAGAACCCAAGTTTTTTTTTCTCACCTTGACAGTTATTGGGTAATTTCATGCACTTTATGTTTATACTAGATATTTTTTTGACACAGTTAGTGGTCTCCTATTGAATTTTAATAACAACTTTTTGGTCTTCCATTGGTTACCTGAGGATATGTCATTGTATCATTTAATGAAACGGGAAATGGAACTATACTAGAGGGTTGAGTTGGGAATGAGATGTACATGGATTAGGGATCAAGACTTGGAGTCAGTACCTATTTTGGGTAATCATTTATTATTATGTATTTTGGGTTTCCTTCAAATTTGGCATTGTTAGAATAACATGTAATATTTAGTGTTTGGTTGTGGTTCGTACCCTGTTTTTGGAAATGATGGTAATGCATGTTCTAGTTTATAGATTATTATTTCCTTAATTTCATATGATTTTTAATGTGTCTTACTATAGTAAAAAGGGTATAGTCTCCCCATATTATTTATTATACCCTAGCTACTAGATGAAAACCTATGGTATATGGGGAGGTGTGTTTGAGTACATGTGGAAACCCGGCTCAGGGAACCAGATTAGTGGCTCTTCAGTTGGGGACATTAAAAAATGGTATTAGGGTGATTATTTTATAGGGACTAATATTTGGGAATTTTAGAGAGGAGATTAGGAACTTTTCAAAATTGTAAATGTGCTCATTCAAGGGATTAGCTAACCTATGTATGAGGGAAAACCCAACTGCACTGTGTGGGAATTGCTGTTCTAAATGTGTTTTGTTATGGTGGAATGATAATTCACTATTAGGTGATTCACTTTATATGTGATTTGAACATATTATAGTATTTGTCTTGTGGCTGACATGGCAAGAGTTTTTTCATTCATTTCTCATTATAGGAGCCTAGGGATATAGTTGGAATGCATCATGATAGACACACATGGGATGAGAGTTTGGGGCATGTAGGGTAGGATTCATTTTACTTTCATTAAACAATTTGATGAAAATGACATCTAATAAATATTTTAAAAATGTGTAAATGGAAATAATGTGAAATAATGGTTAATGAATTGTGCTCAAAAAAATTTATAAATGAGTTAAAAAGTTGGCTGTAAAAATTAGTGAAATGAGAAATATTCCTAAGAGTAATGATTTATATTGTGAGAGTTGAAATGGATTTAAAAAGGTGTATAATGAAAGCATTATGACAATATAAGTTTATTTCCCCCCATGATTACCATGAATGCAATTGGAATGGTTTAGGGTAGTGTTTTAAGTGTGATGGTTTCCATAGGGATAGGTTATGTGAAATGAGTTGTTTATGGATACTCTAAATCCTTCTCCATGTAATTTGTTAATGATTTATGTTATATATTTTAAGACTCATGTTTATAATTGTAGATAAATCCCACCATTAATATGTATACTGGTTAGGTGACAATATGATATTGCAAAGAATTCTACACTTGTAGTTGAGAAAGAAAAACCCTTGGTCAAAAAAATAGAAGAGATGGTTAGTTCCATGAGAAATTTTTTTATTTTATCCCGATGATAGAAAGGGAAACATAGTGCATCATGTTGAGTATGTTTGATCTGAATAGAGAGTTTAAATTGCATTAGTATACACTATTTTCTATAGAGGGTGGAACTGAGGCAGCAGAGTTCTTGATAGACTCTACCCAAACAATTTTGGACCACAAAGACACTCTTATAGAGAAGAGAGTCAAGTTGGTATCATATATGTTATATGAACCTACAATGTTCTGGTGGGATATCCTTGTTCATACATAGCAGGATGATGATATGTTATAAAAATAATTCCAAGAAAAGTTTCTAGAGAACTTTTATCTAGATACATTGAGACAAGAGTGGGTTGCGGAGTTTATGTGGTAGACCAAGGGAATTATGTTAGTGATGAATTATGAGGGATATTTCCCAGACTTGAAAAACATTATTCCTTCATTGGAATGGGATGAGGTATCTATGATGATATTATTTTAGGATGTAAGTAGACACTAGATCAACTCTCAGGTGAATATCCTTTATTTAACAAGGTTTGCAGAGGTGGTAGATCAGGCCCTTGTTTCCGAAGGGAACATAAAGGAGGCTTCAGGTAGTTGGTTTTTGGATCCAATTGGATTGTATAGTTGTGAAACATATAATGGAAGGAATATTTTTTTGGGAATTTTCCCCACTAAAGTAGTGTGAAGAGTAGTCAGAATAGAGAATCAACCTCTAATAGTGTGGTTCAGGTGTTTTCTTATTACTGTGGCAGACCAAGGAACATGTGTAGTATATGCCCCAGACCACTAGTTGAGTGATGAGTGTGTGGTGGAAAATGTCAGGGATAGAGGTCCTATTTTAACCCTCAATAATTGGCCATGGATGGAGGACCATGATTGGTGCGGAGTTAATGAAGGGGGTGGGTTACACCATATTAGGCAGGTAGTTGGAGCTCGACGGGTTGTATCAGTCAAGGTTGTGAGTTTAGTACTTCAGGAAGAGAGAATACAAATCAGTAGGACTGTACAGAACCAGGAACTCATTCCATAGCCTAGGTTAGTGTAGTAGATCATCTCTATGTAGTTCTGTAACACCCCAAGATTTCATATTACATTATCTCTTTAAACTAATTCAATAGCTTGCAGTACACACAACACAGATTTTGAGCGCACCACAACTTACCAATCTAGCCGTTCAAAAATATTTTTTCAATATTATTAACTTATTTTTTAATTTTAGATACTCTATATAATTTTAACATCCAAATTATGTGTTTCTTAGACTTAATATAAGATCAAATTCAATTATTTAGATAAAAATGGAATTTTTTTAAAAAAATATGATATTTTACAGCCTTTTAATGGGGGACCCTTTTTAAATACAATATTTGAGAGTTTTATATATTAAAATTGAAAAACAAAAACTTATTATTTAAAAGCACAATATAAAAATTTAGTTTGTATAAATTTTTGGTGTTTTTCTGATAATATTCAAATTTTTATGAATAGTGAAAAATACTAAATTTTAATTGAAAAAAACTTTTTAAATTAGAATAATTTATAGAGTTAAATTCTAAATATGAATGGTTTTAAAGTGTAATTAGATTATATTTTTCTCATTTAATCTAATTTTGGCCATTTCTAACAATTTTACATTTAAATTGGACATAAACACAAATCAATCTTTTGGAAATTTTTACTTCTCAAAAACCCGCTTTCTAGTTTTGACAATGTGAATTAATATTATATTAATTAAAACAAAATATATGTTTTTAATTTGGTAAAATAGGAATAATTTTTTAGTTTTGAATATAAAAATTATCTTTGGGTGAATTTTTGGTATTTTCCTAAAAACATTCTATTTTTGATGAATTGTGAAAAACATTGCATTGTAGATAAAAACTGACTTTTTTCATTTAAAATATTTTTAATTTATCTTAAAGTAAAAAAATAGATAAATTATACATATATTAGCTTAATGTAATTAATTGGATTAATTTTATAATAATATTACATATGTAGAATTTTATTAAACCTTTTTAACATATTTTTACCCACCTTCAAAGCACATTTACCAACCTTCTAGGCACATTTTAAAATTTGAATAAAACGAAATTTTACCAATTCTATGAATTGAATTTCAAAAATCAAAGTGATACAGTTGACATTAGTAAGTAAATTTTAGTTCACTAGGATGAAAGTAATTTTGGGTGAATAGTAACTTGTGAATTTTATTTGGCACGGTTAAAAGTAAATAAGGTAATTAAAGTTAAAAATAATATTAAGCATACCCCAATACATGTCCCAATTCCATTGGATAACTATATTTTGACCAAAACCAACCTTAGTACAAAAATATGATCCTTTTTGTTTCACTCGGATTAGATTAGGACATTTATTATATTTTATTTAAAGAATTGTTAAAAGTATTAAATTAAAATTTTATTAACTAAAACATTTTTAATATAGGGTTATACATAAGATAAATTCTACTATAAATATTCAATAGAAAGGTAAATATATTTCCTACATCATGGTAGTTTATTTTTTTTTTTAGATATTATATAATTAAATTTATTTATGACATAATGATGATGGAGTAATTACCTTATTAATGAAAGAATCAAATAAATGATTTTATAAATATTAAAATAAATATAATTTGAGTGTTCTGATACCATCCACGAATTTTCTAGGTGAATATGATATGTTAGGGTTGATTCAATATATTTTTTTCGAAGTAATAATTTTGTTATTACCTTCAAAAAAACCAAATACTAAATCGTGTCAAAATTGACATAAATGAGTTTTTTAAAACAAATAATGTTTTATTAAATGATATAATATTACAAAAAATCTAATATTCAGGAAAAAGACTTATATAATGATATTTATGTCATTAACAAACCCCTGGAGGTTATATTGTCATTTTATAGTAATTTTATATACCATGTAATATAATAATATAGGAAGACATGGTAAAAGTTAAACTATTTAACTAAGAGTTTAATCTAAAAGATAAGGTTAATATAGTGACCTAAACTGTTCTAAAACCTATTTTTTGAGTGTTTTTAGACCCATAAACACCATATAATAAAGATAAATCCATTTTTATCTATTTTAAAAATAAAATAATTTTATAATAAATAATATTTCAAGCTTTTCCTAATGTTCCCCTCACCTATCTTATAAAAGGGTACTTCCCCTTCTCTAAAGTTCACATATCCAAAGACATTTGTCTCGGACAACCCATTCTCAAATATCATCCCAAATACCCTAATTTATACCTAGTGGCCTTAAATATATCATAAATTCAACCTAATTATCCCTTTTGATCAAATCAAAAGGAAACACGTAAAGAAGAGGTAATTATTTCATCACCTCTTTCAATGTTCTTTTCTTCTTCCACAAACCCTATATTTGTTGTTTACATAACAAAATAATAACTCTAGTAAATTATAAATATTGTGATGTTATTATAAATATGGTACAACCATAATCAATATTCTTTCCATCCTATGAATGAACACGTCATCAAACGTGCGTACGTACGACTTACAGTCTCCCCGTCGGGGTGTAGTTTGTTATTCAATGCTTCATTATTTGGATGAGTTTAATAATAAGTATAATTGAAGTAAATAATAAATATAAAATGTTAATTATTCTGTATATAAAATATAACATCCAATTAAACATGATTTCACCATCAATATAATGATATTTTTGCTCATTCGTACGTACGACTTACCGTCTCCACGACACGACGAGATTCATTTCCACGCTCACCATTCAACGATGATTATAAAAATATATATTATTAATAAGTATTTAATATATGAAACAATAAGGGTAATGGAGATATATAAATATATATGTGTGTGTATTTACTTATATCTTATTCACTTACTTCTGTTCAATAGATATGAAAACAAAAACAGCATTTATGTGATCGTACGGCCTACAATCTCCATAAATGGTGTTTTCCATTTCATATAGCTATCTATTATACATATTTATATTATAAATGTATATGATATATAAATAATTTTTCATATTTTTTTAGTATTCAAATCACGATCTCAGTGATACGATCAAGAATAATAAGTTAAAACACGTATGAGATTATTACTCGAAAATGTTAATTTAGCATGGAAATTATTATTAAATGGGTAGTATAAAGTCATAAATGAATCATGTATGATATCATAAATATTTATATGGTTATATTATAATTTAATAACATACTAGGGTCATTATAAAATAGGATAAACATTCCCTCGACTAAAGAAAATTACAAGGTAAGATTTAATTCTTCAATCTCGTTATTATCCGAGATTATTTATGTATAAGTATTTACTGGGAAATATTTATTATCCATGTCCATGTTTTATAAAAGAGTTCTAAAAATTATTATTTTAATGTAATTGTTAACTAAAAAATCATTTTAAATGTTTTAAATATTTATTCTTCTAAATCTTTCTCATTAATGTACATGTTTTCAAAATGGTTTTAAGGATTTATTTATATCGACATGAATGATTTAAAATATTAATTCTTTTCAAAAGTTTTAAAGTGGTATGGGACACTTTGATTCGAAAATAGCTTTTTAATTTCATCCATTACAATTGTGTGACTTTTAAATGATTTCATAAAAAATTGATATTTCTCTCAAAGAGTTTTACTGATCATTTTCAAATATTCTAACATCCTTTACTGGATATTATTTTTGATTGGGGTTGATTTATTGTAATACAATAATTTATATTGTATTGAATGATTTATGATATGTTTGACTGAGGATGTTCTATTTTTATATAATTCATTGTTTATGGTTAATTTTTTGACATTTTGTATGCTAGTTTTAATACATATGCTTATGTTATGGTTCAATATTTTCATATGAGGAATGCATTGGACTTAGTAAGTGATTGGGCGGGGCCCTCTATAGCCACATAATGCATCGGTATGTCTAATGAGGGAAATTAGTGTCTTGGCACAAGGCCTTGAAAAAATTTTATTTGTATTCTTGGCACGAGGCTTTGACTATGTGGTTATGATGTCCGACATTATGTATTCCCTCATTATGAAATTAGTTATTACATGTCATTATTCTACTAGTAGAATATTCATTTGCATGTATATATGGTAATGTTGGATTTTTTTTCCTTATTATGTTCATATTTATGTTTAAAAAGGTTGTTGTTTTTATTACTCTTCATTCCTTAAAATTTTATAGCTTCCGTTAATTATTTACCCTTACTGAACATCTGAGCCCACCCCTTTCTTATGTTTTATTTTCCAAATATTCTAAGAAGTGTATTATGATTGATATTCAGGGTTATGCTAGGGGAATAATGGTGTTCCCAAAGGATTATTTATGCTGTGTTTAATGTTTGAATGTGTAATGTAACATTCATGTATATAATCTATTTTCCAAGAATACTAAACTGATCAGTCCTTCAGGATATGATTCCTTGTAATCATTCAAATGTATTAAAATAATACACTGAATCTAATTATCTAGGGTAGGTGAGTTACAGTTTGTATCAGAGAAGGTTTAGTAAAAAACTTGGAAATAGATTTAGATAAACTCTTGTTAAGAAATATTACCCAAAGATAGGCTTTGGGGGTTATTATAGAAGAAAATCCAAAAATTTGGGAAATTTAGATATTATGTGGGTTTTCCATGAAATATATCCCTGTCTGGATAGTACAAGTGGAAGTGGTTCTAGCATATATGTTCCTTGGAGTGGAAACTCTGACAATGAGTTTTGTGCTTGACTTGGGGTATCTAGATACATGAAAATGGGCTTTACTACACACCAGGTTTGACACTCCCAGGGGATATGCTTAGGATAATTCAAATTTTCTTTACAAAACCATTTATAAAGGAATTATCAGTAAATATATCAGAAAAGAAACCAATGTTATGATTATGATACTAGATGTGTGTAAATATTCAACTAATGTTGAGAATTTTTATAGTATTTTTATTATACATTACGATATTATATATCCTAGTGTGTTTCGTCATTTATAAATGGAGCCTGGTAGAAGGATTGAGAATTCCAGCAATACACATGATCCAAAGAGCAAAAAAGGTTAAATATTTCATGGTCTTAAGCCAACATTTCTAAGGGAAATATCCTCCCTTGTATTCTTATCATTGGAGGAAATATTATCATGTGTTAATAAGATAAGTAAAGAATTATTTCAGTCCTATGGCTTTGAAGAAAAACCATAAAAGAAGAGGATTGTAGAGAGAAAGATAGATAAAGGGAAGAAGGGAGTGAAATATTTTCCCATATGTGATAACTGTGGAAAGAATATCCCAAGAAAGTGCTTGAAAGGACTGGGTGTTTATTATAATTGTAGAGAAAATGGTCATCAAGATAAAATAATGCAAATGAAACCAAGAAAAGACTAATAATCAATGTTTCAACTATAGTGAAATGGGGAAATACACTAATAAATGCCCTAAGCATCAAGGAAATATAGCCCAGAAGAATCAAAGTGATCAAGGTCAAGAATAATCTATTATTATGGTCTACATATAATAATTAATGTATGTATGCTTATGGATTGAAGAATTATGTCATTTGAGTGTTGTATCAATGATGTACCAGTTATGTGAATTATGGAAATAAATAAGGATTGTACTACATTACTATTTTCATTGAAGATTTGACATTATACAGTAATAAGAAAAGTAACTCAATATCATGTTAAACATTTTGAAAAATAAATGGTTGAGGGAAAGATAAACCTTAATATGGTCTGGATACCAAGATAAGTTATTTGGATAAAGTAAATCAGGTATTATTAACATCATTAGAACTGATTAATGGTTAGTTTAAAATGTGGTTCATAACATCATTACTGGGAGTTTTCATCATTTTTGAATTGAAGGTGTATATCTAGTATTATATGTTTTACATAATAAATGAGGAAGAATGAAATTATTCAATATGGTTTTCTGGTAATTCATTTTGTTACCATGTTTTAGGAGAATACACAATGAAGGTATTCACATGTATATTATGTTACCTTCCTTATAAATTTTGGATTTTGAGTTTTGACAAAAGTATTGTGGATAATTCTAAAGGTTGGAATGGATTAAGTTTGAAATTGAATACTATTGTTTAAGGTTAAAGAATTTATTAATATTATTTTTGGATTTTTATAAAAAGGACGACCATGAGTTCGGGCAACAACTCGTAGCGTCTAGAAAGGCTGTGAGACTTGAACCTGCAACCGAAGGGCAACAAGGTTACATCACCTACCAATGGCCTAGGTGATGTCTTGGTTCTTAAAATTTAGTTTTTTTAAATGTTATGACATTTTAATTATAAATACTTTTTGTAAACCCTCTAAGGTTTGGTTTAATAGAATATTTTTTATTTCTATTATATTTTGTAGAGAAAGATGTGTTTGTGGTATAAATTAGTTAATGGATGGAACTCTACATATCAAGTATTTTTTATTATATGGAGAAATTAATTCATAAATGTTAGGTAAATGATCTCAAAACCAAAAATATGTTATCCTAATACATTATGTTTTGTTCAACCGATGATAATAGAAATCATCATAGATTTATGGATTTGAGGCCCTCAATTTTCCATTTATTTTTCACTTGTTTTCTATTGATGACCTCAATAACTCCCTATAAATATTTATGTTTTCCCTCCAATTATGTGTTTATAATTTCCAACAATGTTCACCTATTCAAAACCCTATTTTGGTGGTGACTTTTTCATTTTTATTTCCCTTTTATTAAGACTAAATTTTATTAACCCTATTTCCGATATGGGTTTTCTATAAAGGGATTTTCTATATTAAACCTTTTATTTTTAAAGAAGAATTTTCAATTGCGAGGAAGACATTTATTGAATGAGGGTAGAATGTAACACCCCAATATTTCATAGTACGTTATCTATTTCAAGTAATTTAATAGCTTGCGCTACATGCAACATCGAGTTCGAGCGCATTATGACTTACCAAACTAGCCATTCAAAAAGTGGTTATGAATAGTATTAACTAAATTTTTAATTTTATATACTCCATATAATTTTAACATCCATATTATGTCATTCTTTGATGTAATATAAGAATAAATTTAATTTTTCAGATAAAAGAATTATTGTTCAAAGAATGAAATTTTACATCCTTTTAATGGGGAACCCGTTTTAAATCCAATAACAGATACATTTATATATTCAAAATAAAAATATAAAATTCTTATTTATAATTGGGACATAAAAATTTAGTTTGGATAAATTTTCAGTGTTTTCTGATAACTTTCATATTTTGGTGAATAGTGAAAAATACAAAATTTTAATTGAAAAAAACTTTTTTAATCAAAAAAAAATTATACTATTAAATTTTACATTTTAATGGTTTTGAAGTATAATTATATTATATTTTTATCATTTGATCCAATTTTGGTCATTGGAAGTAATTTTACATTTCAATTGGACATAAACACATATCAATCTTTTGATAGCTTTTACTTCTCAAAAATACGCTTTCTGGTTTTGACAACGGAAATTACTTTTAAATTAATTATAACAACTTATAAGTTTTTAATTTGATAAAAGAGTCATAATTTTTGAATTTGGAATATAAAAACTATCATTGGGTGAATTTTTGGTATTTTTCTGAAAACATTCAATTTTTGATGAATAGTGTAAAACACTCCGTTGTAGATAAAAACTGACTTTTTCATTTAAATTATTTTTAAATTATCTTAATGTAAAAATAGATACATAATAAATATATTAGTCAATTTTAATTCATTGAAGTCATTTTATAATAATATTACATATATAGAATTTTATTGAGCATTTTTAACGTCTTTTTACCCCCCTTCTAGGAACATTTACCCACCTTCTAAGCACATTTCCAAATTTGATTAAAACATAATTTACAATTTCTATGAATTTAATTTCAAAAATTTGAGAGACTATTTACATCAGTATGTAAAATGTGGTTCATTAGGATGAAAATAACTTTTTGTGAATAGTAACATATGAATTTTATTTACCACGGTTAAAAGTAAATAAGGTAATTAAAGGTAAAAATAATATTAAAATTACCCCAACACAAGTACTAATTCTATTATATAAGTTTATTTCGACCAAAATCCACCTTTGGACAAAAATATGATCCTTTTTGATCCACTTTTATTAGATAAAGACATTTATTATATTTTATTTAAAGATGTCTTAAAAATGTTAAATTCAAATTTTAGTAACTGAAACATTATTAACGTAGGGTTATATATAAGATAAATTATACTATAAATAATCATTATAAAGGTAAGAATATTACATAAATCATGGTAATTTATTTATAATTTTTATATATTAAATAATTAAATTTATTTATGACACAATGATGATGTAGTAATTACCTTATTAATTAAATAATCAAATAAATGATATTATAAATATAAAAATAACTTTAATTTGAATGTTTTGATTCCATACATGAATTTTATAGGATAATATGACATGTTACAGTTTGTTAAATGTATTTTATTCTAAGTAATCATGTTTTTATGACTTTCATAAAAACCAAATACTGAATTGTGTCAATATTAACATAAATGAGTTTTTTAAAACAGATATTATGTTATTAAATGATATAATATTCTTAAAAATATAATATTTGGCCAAAGAAATTATATAATGATAGATATGTCCTTAATTAACTGCTTTAGTTTATCTTGGCATTTTATAGTAATTTTATTAACCATGAAACATAAAAATACAAGAAGACATGGTAAACGTTAAACTATTTAAGTAAGAGTACAATCTAAGATATATGGTTAATATGGTGACCTAAACTTGTCTAAAACCTATTTTTTGAGATTTTTTAGACCCATACTCTTCTTATACTCTAAATAAATCCATTTATATACATTATATAACAAAAATTATTTTATAATACAATAATATTTCAATCTTTTTATAAGGTGCCCCTCACCTCTCTTATAAAAGAGCACTTCCCCTTCTCTCAAATTCACATCTCCAAAACCATTTGCCTTGTCCAAAACCTTCTCAAATATCCTCTCAACTACCCTCTATACAACATATAGGCCTTAATTTTATCATAAATCTAACCTAAGGATCCTTTTTGATCAAATCAAAAGGAAACACCCCGAAAAAGAGGTAATTATTTAATCACCTCTTTCAAAGTTCTTTTCTTCTTACACTTCCTCTTTCATTGTTGTTTTTATACCAAAATAATAGCTCCAGTAACTTATACTTAATGTTATGTTATTATAAATATGTTACAACCATATTAATTATTATATTCATCCTATTAATGAAAAAATCTCCATACGTGTGTATGTACGACTTACCGCCTCCACGTCGGGGTGTAGTTTGTTATTCAACACTTCGTTATTTGGATAGGTATAATAATTAGTATAATTCATGTAAATAGTAAATATAACATAGTAATGATTCTTTATATATAATAAAACAACCAATTAAACACTATTTCACTATTAATAGAATGATATAATCACTTATGTGTACGTACGGCTTACCATCTCCACGACGTGATGAGATTTTTTCCCACATTCACCATTCAACGATGATTATAAAAATATATATTATTAATATGTATGTAATATATGACATAATAAGGGTAATTTAATTATATATATATAAATATGTGTGTGTGTATTTACATATATCTTATTTACTTTTGTTCAATGGATATGAAAATGGAAACAACGTTTATGCGTACGTACGATCTACCCTCTCCATAAATGGTGTTTTCCATTTCATATATCTATCTATTATACATATTTATATTATATATATATATGATATATAAATCATGTTTTATATTTTTTACTTATTTAAATCATGGTCTAAGTGATACGATCAAGAATAACATGTTAAAACACGTATGAGATTATTACTTGAAATATTAATTTAACAAGGAAATTATTATAAAATGGGTAGTATAAAGTCATAAATATATCATGTATGATATCATAAATATTAATGTGGTTCTGGTAAAATTTAATAACAAACTATTATCATTATACAGGATGATAAATTTACCATCGAATAAAGAAAAGTACAATGTAAGGGTTAATTCCTCATTTTCATTATTATCTGAGATTTTTTATGTGTAAGTATTTGCTGGGATGTATTTATTATCCATGTCCATGTTTCATAAAAGTGTTTTCAAAATTATTCTTTTAAGGTACTCTTTAACTAAACATCATTTTAAATGTTTTAAATATTTTTTCTTCTAAATCTTTCTCATTAATGTTCATGTTTTCAGAATGGTTTTAAGGATTTATTTATATGCACATGAATGTTTTAAAATGTTAATTCCATTCAAAAGTTCCATAGTGGTATGTTACACTTTGATTAAAAAATATATTTTAAAGGCATTCCATTATAAATTTGTGACTTTAATATGATTTCATAAAAAAGGGATATTTCTCTCAAGGAGTTTTACTAATCGTTTTCAACTATGTCAACATTATTTTCGAGATATTATTTTTGATTGAGGTTTATTCATTATAATAAAATATTCTATGTTGTATTAAATGGTTTATGATATGTTTGACTGTGGGTGTTCTATTTTTATACTACTCATGGTTTATGGTTAAATTATTGACATTTCATAGCCTAGTTTTAGTATGAATGTTTATGTTATGTTTCAACGTTTATATATGAGGAATGTATTGGACATAGTATGTGATGGGAGGGTCCCGCTATAGCCCCTTGATTCATTGGTATGTCTCATGAGATAAATTAGTGTTTTGGCACAAGACTTTGAAAAACAATATTTGTAGTCTGGGCATGAGTCCTTGACTATGTGGTTACGATGTCCTATATTATGAATTCCCTAATTATGAAACTAGTTATTACATGTGATTACTCAAGTAGTAGAATATCTATGTGCTTGTTTATATGGTAATTTTTTATTTATTTTATCTATATTATGTTAAATTATATGTTTAAAAAGGCTATTGTTTTTATTACACATATTACCTTAAAAGTTTATAGCTTCTGCTAAATTATTTACCCTTACTGAGTATCTGAGCTCACACATTTCTTCTGTTTTGTTTTCCCATAATCCCAAGAATTGTACTATAATGGATATGTAGGGTTAATCTAGGGTAATAATGTAATTCAAAAAGGATTATTTATGTTATTTTTTGTGTTTGAATGTGTATTGTAACGTTCATGTAGGTAATCTATTTTCCAAGACAACAAAACTAATTGGTCCTTTGGGGCACAATTCCTTGTAATCATGCCAATGAATTAAAATATTTCTCCGGATATTGGTAACTAGAGTTGGAGCGTTACAAGTTCAGTCTACACTAGGGGGTGGAGAGGCTGGACCATCAACTGTTTAGGTACAATTCTTATATCTTCAACAATTTCTAGTGCATCAAATGACACAAGTTTCTTGAATTATTTTGTATCTACAAAGTTAGTGTTGTTTTTATGCATAGTAGTGGAATGTGTGTGTGGGGTCATATTTATTAATACACCATTATGGGTGTGTGTATAAAAAATTAGGCAATGTAAGGGTTGTTCCCTTGAATTTAGTGAAAACCATTTTCATTGGGACTTTTTTGTGCTTAAGATGTTGGGTTTTTATCTAATTTCATGTATGGATTGGATAGTGTTGTACCAATCCATTATTTATAATTACTATGATGAGGTAATGTTCAGATATCCTAAGGGATACACATATGTCCATCATGGTTAAAAAAGTGTCCTGGAAGGTCGTTTCGGGCAATGTTGTTAGTAGTTGGGTGAACTCACAACCCAAGTGGCTTGTGTCTTGCTTGATGATGAGGGTGTAGAATATATTGTCTTTCCTCCTATGGTGTATTATAATTAGGATGTGTTTCTTAATGAATTATTGAGTCTTCTTCCTAATAGGGATATTGAGTTCATGATAGAGTATTTCCCAAGTGAAAACCGAATTTTTATTCTTATGAAAAGAATAGAGCGAGCAAAACTCCAGGACATAAAACTAAATTGGAGGAATTAGAGAATAAAAGGTTTATTCTACCAAGTATTTCACCTTAGGGATCTCTAATTTTTTTCTAATATGGATGATGGGTCATTATCATTATGTATCGATTATAGGAAGATGAATCAAATTATAGTTAAGAATAGATACCCTCTTCCTCAAATCTATGATCTCTTTTTCAGTCAAAGAGGTGGTTCAGTGTTCATCAAGATTGATTTTAGATCAAGGTACAACTAGCTAAGGTTCAGACCTTCAGATGTATCGCGAACTAACATTAGAAGTAGGTATAGGTTATATGATTCTATTGTGATAATTTTAGGTTTAACCAATTCATTGATAGTGTTTATATACCAAATGAAACGAATATTTCACCCTTAATTATATTTTTCTGTGGTTTTCTTTGTTGAGGAAAACTTGGCATACTCCACTACTCATGATTATCATTCCAAACATCTTGAAATCATCATGAGTACACTAAGGGAGCATAGTATATACACAAAGATATCCAAATGACATTTATGGATCAATAATATTCATTTCTTATGTCACATTACCTCAGAGGAAGGTATGTTAGTGGACCCAGAGAATGTGCAGGAAGTTTTGTCTTGGGTGTAGCCCAAAAGATTTTCTGATGTATGAAGTTCTCTAGGGATGGAATACTAATACTAAAGGTTCATTAAATAATTTTATTTTTTTATCACCACTTTCAGGCTTGAACAAGAAATGAATCGTGTTTTAATGGTCCAAATCATGCGATAATTATTCCCAAGAGTTAAATAAGTGGTTAACTTCCGCTTATGTTATGATCATACCCAATTATGGTATGAAGTATTCCTTGTGTTTTGACGCATCTGGTGTTGGGATTTAGGCAGTCTTAATGTAGGATCAGTGGGTTGTCACGTATAGGTCACAATATTTGAGTCCACATGAAACAAATTACCATACACATTATCTTTATCTAGCTGTAGTGGTCTATAATTTAATGTTTTGGAAGAATTACTTGTTGATATAATAGTAAATGGTATATATTTATGACAACATACTTAATTACATCTTAACTTAGGGTGGTTTGAATCTTAATCAATGAATATGGGTTGAATACATGTATTATTTCGACTTAGAGTTGGTTTAAAAACTAAAAAAGTTAAGTAGTGTTGCAGATTCATTATGTCTGAGGCTCAAAATCAGGTAGTTCAGGAATACAGCTCCGAGTGGAGTATGATGGCGTTGTTTGCTGAGATGCATCTAAAGGTTTATAATAGCCAAGGGTAGATGACCCTTGCATCCTTGTCAATTGATTCCACACATCTAGTCTAGAAAAAGGATAGGTAGTGTTATGATTTAGATTGTTTTTATTTAAGGGAAGGTCTTAAAGGTTGGGATTAACCTTTTGATCGGACTTTTGGTGATGATGGAATCATTAATGTTTTGTGGTCGTGTTTTTGTTCCCACATGTATATGAGATGATTTTTTTCATGAGTTTCATGGATCAAAGTGTGAAGTGAATCATAGAGTTACTAAAATGTATTTTGATCTTCATAGGTTGCTTTTTTTGGTGAGGGATAAATAAAGAGGCTGCAGGTTTCATGGTGTGGCGCCTTACCTACTAGTAGGTGAAGGCTGAGCATCTGTCGTCGAGTTTTTTTTGTAGCCACTTCCCATTTTGGAATAGAAATGGGATGACGTGATTATGGACTTAGTGGTGTGTATTTTGAGGATTCATTAGAAAAATTATTTTATATGGGTAGATTTTCATTTTTTTACAAAGGTGGATCATTTCTTTCTAATTTGAGAGACTTTCACCATGGATCATCTGGGTGAGTTGTATGTTTGAGATTTAGTGCAGTTGAACGTGGTTTTTGTGAACCACAGTTTTAGATCATGATCTACATTTCAATTTTCACTTATGAGAGGGATTACAAAAGGTTCTTAGTACCATGGTGTTTTTGGGTATGCCTTTCCACATGTAGATGTACGGGTAGTCAGAGTGTACTATTTAGGGTTTAGAGGACATGTTGAGGGAATGTGTCCTATATTTTGGTAGATCGAGGGAAATCACATATCACATATAGAATTTTCCTACAATAATATTTAATAGGATATTATTTATATGGTACCATTTGAGGCACTCTATGGTAGATTATGTTGATCTCCATTATATTTGATAGAGGCTACGAAATCAATGTTGTTAGTACCATGTCTCATGAAGGATACTTCGGAATAGATTCAATCGATTTAGAAACATAGGGATATGGATCAGAGTAGGTACAATTCATCTGTAGATATAAATCATTGACCTCTTGATTTTATGGTGGGTTTTCATGTTTATATTTGTGTTTCACCAATGTTGGGGCACTATCAGATTCAAAAACTGGGTAAGTTAGAACCCAGGTATGTGTGCCTGTTTGAGATTGTGTAAAGGATGAGAATGGTGGAATAACGATTAGTTCTTCCACATTAATATAGTTGTATTTATGATGTCTTTCATTTGTCTCAAATTTGTATGTATCACCATAACCCATCTCATGTGATTAATGTTATGTATGTTGAGTTTTATGTTGATGCGTCCTTTAAGGAGAATATGGTTTGTATTGCAGATCGTAGTGAGAAGGTATTTCGAGGAAATATTATACATTTGTTTTGGGTGATATAGAATGAATATATGTTGAAAGAATAAACATAGGATAGGGATAAAAATATGCAATTATAGTTTACAAAATTTTATACCTTGAAAGATTAGTGATTCTTGGGAAGTGATGTTTGAGGACGATTCATTATAAAGTGAGGAGGTTGTAAGATCTTGGACATCATGAAGGTATTTTTTCTCTAAATTTTGGTTTAAATTACTTATGGTTGGAAACTTATATGTTTATTGGGTGTATGAGTAATATCATGGCTATTTCAGGGGTTCAAGACATGAATTAATGGGGAATCAGGCTATCCTGTGTGTGTTTCATGATCGACGCATGGCTAGAGTAAACTACACAAAAGGGAGGACAAACCATACATGCTTGTATCTAAGCATTCAACAGGGTTTTTCAAACTATATATAATCCATAGGTAATCATGTGACTTGGATCCCTCTTGTACAGAGTCATGCTCATTATTGGAACACCATTTGGAAAACCATTCATCCAAACCCTACGCCCATTAAGAAGTGATAATTTTCCTTTTTCCCCTTATAATTTTAAGTATTCTACCCATTTTCCCCCAATTCTTCTCTATAAATCCTAATGAAAACCCTAAGCTCCCAAATCTTCCCAAGGGTTTATATCCTTTAGTTCTAGATCATTTGGAGTGTCTTTGGGCATGCAACAAATCTCTAAGTGTGTCTAATGATTCTCTTGCTTATCTTTTCCAAATTAGGGCCTCTAATTTTTTTCTTCTTCTTTCAATGCCCTAATACTCTATTTTTACAATGCACCCTATTTTGTAGATTCAATGGGGGATTGAATAAGAATATAATGCTAAGGTTAAGTTAGTTTTCTTATATGGATTTAAGGTAGGTGGTCTATAAGTTATATCCCATAGTTTTATTGTCGGTTTTCACATGGGTAGTTGTGAAATTGCTTCCCTCTCGATGTGGATTTTATTCCATTTGTGATATTTAGTAAAATGTTTAGATAAATGATTATTTAGACCTTTCGTAATCCCCATGTTATGAAATAAAATTAATTAGACCATTTAGGGCCACCATGGGGTGTGGAAATATTCCTAAACAATGAAAATTAAAACAATTAGCCTAAAGTACACTTGTATTGAAATAGATCCCATGATAAATGTGTTGGAATGTTGGTTAAAATTATATAGGAGAAGTAATGGTAGTTGTTTCTAGTTTTTTGAAATGGAATAAGGTATTCTTTTGAAAAATCTGAAAAGGGGTTAAATGTAATAAGTTGAATGTGTCAAATGGCTTATGAGTTTATAATGGAATTATGTAAATGGGCTAATGCATGTGAATATATGAACCATAAAAAATGGGTTAATGTATATAAATTTTTAAATATGTTAAATACGTTATGGTATGAAAAGGGAAATGGGTTAAATGGGATATGACATGTAAATGGGAAATGTGCTAATGGGTTAAGTCTTGATTATGATTCCTGTGTTGAATAATATGATACTTATAAATCTTATGTGTATTGATTTTTGAAAGGTTCTTGATATAATATATGTGGTAAATAGATAAATAATCAAGTGAACATGGATTATTAGTTGTGGGGTATTCGACATGAATATCTATATCCATAGTTTAGGTTAGACAGAGGCTCTAAACCCCACCCCTATAATGCATTTGTTAAGGAAGGGGGCTTATGCTCTATAACTCTAAGGGTTTCATTTGATGAGACTACATAGAATAAGTCTCCAAGGTAAGTGTGATGTATTTATATATAAAATTTTTACCTCTAGTGAGATAGGGAACTTGAATTATTACCTTATACTAGGTAATTGATTGGATCAGTTTGTAATGTAAATAATGTAAATCATTATCCCATAGAAGAAATGACGAAAATGGATAAGGTGAATATTGTTAACTAATGGAACATAGGTTTCATTTTTCTCACATTTTCATTTATTTGGTAATTTCATGAACTGTACCTTTAGACTGTATATTTTGTAGACACCATTGGTTGTGGCCTACTACGTTTTTCTCATAACCTCTTCGGGTCACTATTGGGTACCCAAGTAGATTTCATTATTGAAGTTCTAGACACGGAAAAAAGTCATATACTAGAGGGTTGTGTTGGTCATGGTATGTGCATTGATGATGGATCTGGACCTAGATTTAGGACCTGTTTCGGGGATTATTTCATTAGTATTTATTTTTGGATTCTTTCACTTTTGGAAGAGTTAGCATGACAGGGAGTATTTAATGATTGGTTGTGGTTTATACCCCATTTGGGAAACAATTGGTAATGAATGTTCATGTGTATGGTTTATTATTTCCTTCAGTTTATATGATATATATTGTTTCTTACTCCATTAAAGAGGGTATAGTATCCCCCACATTATTAATTAGACCCTTTCTACTAATCTGAATCCTATGGAATATGGAGAGGAACTCATGAGGTCATGTGGTGACCCAACTTAGGGGGAAATCGGTTTAGTGGCTCCCCAGTAGGGTACCTTTCAAATATTTAAATGCTACCAATAATATCCCAAGACATACTTCACTTATAAAACCATAACTATTTATCCATAAAAGTCTATAGAGCATGTTGACTTGTAGTGAAATCATAAGTGTAATTCCTCAAATCATTAAAATAGAAATATATCAAGTAAACCAATATTGGGAACCTTGTAAAACAATCTAACCACTAGAGAAACTTGGAAAAAGTTTAGATTACTCACCAATATAAAGGCAATTTTAACCACTTATATCTATTATATAGAATCACCCCTAGAAGATATATGGAGGAAATTTGGTATTTCCCATAACTTGGTGTCATGAAGGCATTACCTGAAGGTTTCTATTTCTCCTTCTCACAAGAAACATCTCATTTAAATTTAAATATAATATCATTAATTAAAATCACATAACTAGATTCTTCCGCAACATATAAATTTTAGAAATGACACATTTAACACCACATAAATTAAGAAAACATATCCATCAAGTAAAAATGCACTAAATTAACATACCCATCATCCCAATACTTCCTTCCACAAATCAAGTCACCTCTGATGTGGGTTGGGTCACGACCCTACCAACCCCATTAATGTGTAGGGCCAAGTATCTCATGTTGTAAAATATGACAACTAAATCACTATCTCGACATCATCCTCATCACCTTTTGATGCATTACATTCAATTATGATATCATGAAATTCATCACATATCATTGTATCATATCATATCAAGGGTATTACCAATAATACATCAATGTAATTTGGGAAATGATAATATGTCATAATCAATCAGTTACTAAAAATAAAAACATGTAACATATGGAAACATATCATCAACATATATCTAATAAAAAATTGATGATATTTTTAGTGTATAATGTCCAACCATCATTAAAATAATATTTTTCAAGTCATGCAAAAAATAATTATTTTTATATCTTCAATGGAAACATAACAATGAAATCATATGATTACTAATAAAAGTTTAAATTTCATTATTAGATTACAATATAATTATAAAATTCTTTTTTACTATTCTTTTTAAATCAATTTTTCATAATTATATTATCAAATAATCATATTTTTGTATAATAGTGAAACATTTCTCAACATGACATAAAAATTGATCAATATGTGATCAATCATAGAATTATTTCCTAAAAAATAACTTACAGTATTTATCAACCACAAAAATGATGTTTAAAATGACACATTACTTCTGAATTTAACCATAAATCATTAATTATTTCAACATAAATGATATAATAAGCATGTGCTATAACATTTAATTAACTCTTTTCTGTTAACAAAAATAATAATTTTCTCTATCATTATTCCATGGATGTTGTAAAATTAATACATACTCAACCCTTCAATAAATGACACATGATATGTAATTTGGGATCATAATTATGATGTTATTTTCAATCAAAATACATGAATTGAATCAACCAGGGTCAATATAACATGTCTCCAATGAGGTATCACCACAAGGTAGAGATTAACATAAAAAACATGTCTCGTGTATAAAAAGAGAGATAAAAAATCAAGGTACATCATGGAAGAAAAGATAAAAAACCATGAGATAGACAATCTAATCCATAAGGATGAATCGAAAAGAACGAAATTTTGGACCAAATCCAAAACTATATCTCCAAGAGAACATTTGTTACTACAATCCCAACCCATTAAAAAGATGAAAACAACCAAGAGAAGTTGATATGCTATAAAATTCCCATCCCATTACATGTATCCTGAAAACCCATATATAGACATGCCTAATGGTGTATGAAGGTTGTGAAGAAAATTACTATTTGGAAAATGATTCTATAAAATTTCTATCACTATTTAATCAATAGTTATAGCTTTAAATTAATCCATTTTGATAATGTCATTCCATTTCAAAACACTTTTGTTAAAAAATATTTACTTTTCATTAATATTATAGATTAAAATACATATGAATATGAATATAAACATGAGAAATAAAAGGAGTTCATTGATTGATACCATAAATGAGATAGAAATTTGAGAAATAAAATATGAAATAGTATTGTCATTTTTAAACCAAGAACGCGTTGGGATCTATCTTATGAGAATTTATACAAGGAAAAATAAGGAACACTAAGTCAGTTTAATGTGATTCCTATCAATACTGATTCTAGACATAGTTTTATGTATTTGAAACAACCAAAATGCAGGCACTACAAAATGGATACATAACCCCTAGTGGTTCCACTAACACTAAGGTATTCCATATGAAACATCATTAATTCACCCATCAAACCCTCTATATCTAGAAATCATAGCCAATTTAGGTTCCAAAAATTCAAGGGGAAGACAGATAGAGGATAGATCTAGAGAGAATAGTATAATAAAAGAGGATATCTGAAAAACAATTAAGAGATGAACCCAAATTGATTTAGAGTAACAAAGTAATCAAGGGTAGACCCATCTATAACATCAATAATTGATGAGATTGAGTTAAAGAAGGATCAAGAAGATATTATAGTTAAAACATTCAATGGAATTGGGGTAATATTTCATTTTTAAAAACATGTATTAGGAAATTGGTTGGGATTCATAGTTAAAATTAATGTATGATAACCATTCTATAGTTACTATATCATGAAAACCAAAATATCTAGTTCCCTAGAAATTATCGCATTGTAAGTCAATCTATGCTCAAGACTTCTAATAGCCTCTGGACTAACTGCATTCATCTTCATTGTTTTCCTATAAACTTATAGGGTTAGAAAAACAATACACAGACCCTAAAAATATCCACTAGAACCAACAGAGCCATATCACATGGTTACTATATGATTGCTATTAAAAGTGTGCATATCGTACACTTGGCCTCTTTACCCAAAAAGCTAAAATTTTTATCCCCTAACTTCTAAAATCAATTTTAGCATAAAAACATGAAAAAATAAACATAAAAAAGGCATTATAGTGAACCGTGGAGTATTACAATATCCCTATTGAGATGTTTTATATCCCTGTAAATCATTGTATATTATAATATTTTAACAATAGACGTTTTATACTACCTCATCAATGATTCCTAGACCAAAATCTCATGGATATCCTTCCTCCAATATAAAATTACATGGGACAATAAATGTTTTTACCAAATTTAAATATATCTTGGTGATCCATAATCTAAGATGGTTACTCAACCACTGATGTATTGATATCAAGATCATCTTCCTAGAATTATATCTCATGGGAATGATATTTTTGACTCCTCATCGATTAAGAAACATGAAACATGTCATGAAATGATGTTAAAGAGATGGAAATTCAAACTAATAAGCCACCAAAGTTGTTCGATGATCTTGAAAGTAAAAAAAACCTTAGTAAAAAATACCCTATCTTTCCAAACAAAAATTTCTTAAATGAGGTGAAACCTTTAAAGACATGATTAGAAACCTCAATATTAAAAGGAAGATGGTTATGGTCAGTATAATATTTTTACAGAATCTAAGTTGTCGCCAACCTCATATGGATCAACTACACATTTTCCATAATTTATTAAAAAAGAATATTTCCAACCAAGGAAAATTCTTGAAAAAACCAAAGAAAAGATAGAATAACTCATTATTATATTTATTAGTATTCATTAATTATAATTTATATTTTTACATTGTGTACATTCTTAAACCACAAAGAAAATAATTTTATTAAACACTATTCTTATAAGGTTTTAATTAAAATCATAATTTTAAAATTATATCAGTCAATTTGAAAAGTTTAAATTATTTTTTGAATCCATCATGTTAAATTTAACATAGAATATTTTTTTTATTATTTTCTAAAAAGATGGATTTTTTAATGAATAGTGAAAAAATACTTATTTATATTGAAAATTTTATTTTATTCTCAATTATGTATTAATTTAAATTAAATTTTTGGATTATTTTTAAAATATAATTATCTTCCTTATATTTAAAATAATAAAAATAGAGTTTTTAAATTAATTTAATACTTTAATTTAGTATAAAATCGTTTTATAGTTAAAAGGGTATTTTTCTGAAAAAAAAACATTTTTTGATTATTTTTTCTTTTCTAATTTCAAAATTATTTCTGAAACTTCTATTTTTTCAGTATTTAAAAATTTATTTCATATTTTGAATCTTGATTCCCAAATTTAGTAAATTTATATCTTTTATTTTTATATATTATTACTAATAACATTAGTAAGTTTTGTTTCCATGGTAAATGGTAAATCTAGTAATTAAGGTTAAAATAAAATGATAAGGACTAAATAATGACCATAAAAATTGCCTTAATTTGATTATATTAGTATATATCATCAATTATTATCCTAAATGTTAATATATGTATTTTTTTCCATTTGTACATTATTTTTATCTTCATAATATTTAAGTGTATATAAAGTCAAAAAATATACACTTTTTCTTTTAACAACTATAATATTTTCAAAATATAGATATAAAGAGGTTATATTATTTTATAAATACTCATTTTAGAAATAAATTATTTTTTATCTTTATAATTTATCTTAATTTTGTTTTGTAAAAAATAATTTTCTTTAAAATATCACGCAATGTTGAAGTAGTAATTATTCAGTTAATAGTAAAATAAAATAAATGATATTGAAAATATAAAAATTTATATAATGTTAATTCATTTTTGTCATAAAATATTTCTTCAGATAAAAATGAAATATTTTAGAGGGTTTTACTAAATTTATTCAATTTTCATTATTTTCTTGTAGTTTTTAAATTCAACATAAATAAATAGTTACATAATTGACATATATGTTATTTTAAAATTAATAATATATTATTAAATGATGTAAAATATTTAAAAATATTATATTCATCTAATATATTGTTATAAGGTCTATAATATCAACCATGGTATATTTATGGTTCTTTTCTCTTTTAGTGTTAATATAGTAACCCCTTAATAGTAAAAAAACATTGATATCACTATAATTGTCAAAAGGTTTTATAGAGTGTTAAAATAAAAAGATAAGGGTAAGAATGTGATATAAACATGTAATAATTTTATTATATGAGATTATTTATAATCGTACCCATCTTATATTCTAATATTATCAATTTGGATTCTATTTTACATCAAAATTAATTTACATTAATTTAATATTTTAATAAATTCCATGATTACCCCACCTTCATCATATAAAAGGGAACTGCTTATTAAAATTTTTCACATATAGAAAACCTTTTGGTTCATCTAATACCTACTATGATACAATACTTAAATCACTATTCACATCATAGATGCCTTATTTTGTACATAATACCAACAATAGATGTCTTAAGTTGTAATGAAAAGGAGGTCGTCCGAATAAGAGGTATAGTTCTTAACTGATGGTTCTTGTATTATTTATTCTTATACCACATTAATATATTATTAAACTAAGATAAAATAATAAAATAAGTTTCTTAAATATAAATATTTTCTTTTAAATTAATGTAAAAATCTAAATCTATCTCATTTTCTATCAAATGGGAAATGAAACCATTATTCGTGTGTATTGCTGACTACCACCTCGCGAAGAAATGTAATTTTTTTCCATCAATGTATCTCACTTATAGATATAATGGAGGGAATAAATTATATATATTATATTAATTATATATTTATCATTGTTAAAATAAAATATATAATATAACTTCCTACCATTCAATTCACAAAAAATGATAACGTCGTTCGTATATACGTGTGGAATACCACCTCCACGAAGCAATATGATTTATTTTTCATCACCGCATCACATGTAGAATATATTTAAGTATTTTTAAACAATATAATATTATATTTTTTTTTATAATAAATATTCTATAAAGGTAACATTATACTTATCTTATTTCTATAATAATTCAAAAATGAAAATGTTACTCACACATCTGTATGGCCTACCGTCTCCCTGATTGTAATGTTGTTTATTTTTTATAACCAAATTTAATGATTAGTTTTAAAATTATAATTTATTTATAAAACTGATAATTACTTCATGATTATTAATCAATATATGATGAAATAAAGTCATCTTTTACCATATTTAACTTACAGGAGTCATTTTGGACATATGAGACAAATATTGTCAAAAAAAATAATGTGGCCTTAATTGATTATGTAATTTTATATAACATAGTAATATGTGTAATGAATAGAATAATAAACATGAAAAATGTTCTCAGACTAGAACATTATTAATATAAATTTATTATTGATTAAGATTAGGAATGCACGTGATATGCTGGGATTGAGGTAAGGTACATTCTTTTAAAATCATCTTTTAAAGTATCCCTTTAAACTATTATTCTTCCATGTCCATATTTTAAAAAACAGATGTATTTATATTGAAATAAAATAATTATAATGGATGTTTCACTTTTTAATTAATTTTAATGTTTTTTAAAAGGAATAATTTTACATAATGTTTTTAATTTCTTTATTAAATAAAAAAATTAAGGTATTATTTTAATGTATACAACAAAGAAAACATTTCCCACCACCATTAACATTTTTTTTATTTTTGGATTCCTTTATAATAATTCATGTTTTATTCATAGAAAACCAGTATTTGTATGTAATTTAATTTTGAAAATCGGTTTTGAAAATAACGATTAGTTTAATATTTGAAAGTGTTTTTCATATGATTTACAATTATTTTGTCAAATTTTTTAAGAGAAAAACATGTAAGAATAGAATGTTTTTATTCATGATATGGTACTTGGTAACTATAAATGAGAAACAGATGATACATATACAACTTATATGATGGGTTTTCCCTATTATACATCATGAGAAATAGGTGATCCTGATTTGTCTTATATGAAGGGTGAAACCCATTATAGCTCCTAAATGCATTCGGTATGTTACTTTTCATCAAAGGGAATAATGAGGAAGTTAATGATAAGGTTTATCCTATGGATTTAATTGGTATGTAGTTAATTCTGACATTATTTAAAAATGTCTTATAAATATTATGCTCTATGATACATAATAATTAATTTTATTTTCTTTCTATTGGATTTAAAGGCTTTCCTTGATAAAAAGAGTATATGTTTTTTATGTGTAATGATTTATTTTATTACCTCAATTAACATTGTGATATATGTAAAATATTATGGGTTTTATTTCACTAGACTAATGGATTTGTTTATTTTTATGTCCCTTACAAAACTTTTTTTTCTCATTCCATGTTTTAAAATGTTTTTCACACGGATTTAAGGATGAGTAAAGAAAAGAATATGGTAAAGATCAAAATTGGGATGATATTTTATAAAAAATTCTTATTTATTAATTTTTTATATTATGGAAAAAGTGGATACTAAGTGGAATTTTCATCTTTGTAATTTAATATTTATTTGTATAATCGTGATGACCTAATTATATAAAACTATTAAACTAAAAGATAATTGGGAGTGAAATCAATTGAATTATCTCCTAATGATACAATAGTGTGTTTTTTAAGGTTGGGTTACTATATTCATTATCATAGAAAATGTTTAGATAAAATTATAATTTAGGATAATGTAAATAGCTTACCGTTGAAATATTTTACCTTACGATTATGTTGAAATGATATAAAATTTGAATATTATAATATTTCGTTATCCAATCTAAGTATATTCATAATTGATTTCTATTGAGGAATCATAAAAGCAACAATTGAAAGGAACTAAGGGGAAAAAGTCCTTCCTATTCAGTATCTTTAAATGGTCTAAATTGGAACTGAACAAATTTTTATACTAATGGATCAATTGATATAGGCTATAAATAGTGGTGATATCCATTCCATATAGAATCACGATATACCATAGATAAACATGATGATGGTGTAGTATTTTATGATAAAAAATCCTCCAACTTTCAGTTATACCTATATTCTAGTCATAGTTAAATGATGGATCAATGTGCTAGAAAAAATATTCTATGTAATGGGATGTTTATAAAAATAAAACACAACCATTGTTATTTATCAATTTTATGATCAAGCTTATCAATTTGGGTCTTTGGATAAGATTAAAGATAGGGATAGAGAAAGAGAGAGATGATTTTGATTCCATAGAATATGACACTTTTATGAATCATTTCTTTGTTAAATAATTCCATAAGGTTTTTTAGCTCATGATAGAGAAAACATTCTTGGAATTAAAAAAATATTGAATATTTTGTAATCGCATATGATGAAAATTTTAGATGGTTTTTCAAGGAAGAATCATATTCTATTCCAGACCTTGATATTTAAATTAATATATTTTACTCAAAATTATAAATAAGTTTTTGATGATATTTTTCATTAATATAATTCAAAATTAATGAGAAATTTTTTCATCTTGATGAGAAAATTGAGAAGGAGTTTTCTGAAACTTACGTTCCCCTTAGTGACCAAAATAAGAAACAGTCATGGTGGCAAGCAGTAGAGAAGCTTCCAACTAAGAGGTCTAGAGATAAGACTCCAAAATGCCCCAATTGTGGTAAAAGTATTTTTATTGAATGTTTCATAAGATCTAGAAAGTTTTATTAGTGTTGTAATTATGGATACAGATTTCATGACTGTAAAGAAAAGTGTCTTGGGAAATCCAGGAATGGGGTAATAGATATCCATATAGGGGTAAGGATTTTTAATTTCAATGAGTTGGTATGTTATGATAACATGTGTTTAAAGTTATTTACTCAGGTTGGAAATCATTGAGATATAAAAAAACTATAGTAAATTTATATTCAACTTTTATGGTTGATGCAAGATCATCTAATGAAGTGGAGACAAGTATATTACATATTTATTAGAATTATACCAATACCTTGTTAAACTCTATATCGTAACATTCTTTCATTTATAAGAAATTTTCAAGTAAAACCTAATATAACCTCTAAAAAACAATATAATACTTTTGGTAAAAACTCTAGGTGGAAATATTAATTAAAAAAATATTTATTGGAATCATCTAATTTTTATTATTGGGATGGTATTTCCTATAAATATTGTCGAACATTCCATGGTACAGTTTGATTTTAATATTGGTATGGATTGGATTTGAGTTTGTTTTGGTAAGATATATTGAAAATATAAGGTTTTATTCATTGATTTAATACCTTTGATAACTTACTAAGATGTTGCTAAATTGATCAGAGATGGTAGTGAATGTTTCCTAGCAGATGTTGTTGAAATGAAATAAATTTTTTAAATTAGTGATATACCAATAGAAAATGAACATGTTAATGTACTTATTGATGATTTACCTAGTGTTATTAAAGATTGGTAGGTTGATTTTACTATTGATTATATTCTTGGTGTTAATCCTTTTTGAAAACCCCCTTATAAAATATAAAAATTAGAAATTGGGGAATTTAAAATGATTTTATAGTAGTTTCAAAATAATGTTTTCATTTTACCTATAACTTCACCTTGTGGTGATCCTACTTTTTTTTCAAAAATAATAATGGTTTAATTAGACTTTCTAAAGATTATAGAGACTTTAATAACATCACTGATAAAAAAAATTATCATTTCATCAAATCAATGATTTCTTTGATCAACTATAGGGAGGAAAATATTTTTCAACGATTTTTGTCAGGTAGGGGTACCATTATTTTAAGGAGTAGAAGGAAGATATATCAATGATTATAGTTTTTACAAGATGTGGGAATTATAAGTTTGAAGTTATTCCCTTTCTTTTCTTTAATAAACTAATTTTATTTATTTATTTTATAAATAGATTTTCAATAACTATTTAGATATTTTTTAGTTATATTTATTGATGATATACTAGTATATAATAATATAAATGAGGATTATGAATGAGACCTAATAACTTTTCAAAAACTATAAAATAAAATAAAATCTATGTTAAATTATGTATGTCTGAATTTTGGTTGAAAAATATTTCATTTAATGGACCAATTGTTTCTAAAATTTGTATAACAATGGACTCTACAAAAACTAATGTTGTTGAATAATAGCCAAAACTAGTAAATGTCATAGATATTCATATTTTTCTTGGTTTAATCGGTTACTAACTAAAGTTTTCTGAAAACATTACTCATTTTTTATACCCCCTTAAATAGATTAACTCAAAAATAATTTAAATTTATATTGATGAAAAAATATGATTATTTTTTTAGGAACTAAGAATAATATTTTTGAATGCTCCAAATTTTTTCATTCCCTTTAGAAATGGTTAATTTTTTATCAAAAGTTTTACTTCATCTAATGGACTTGGTTTCATTATGATGTAGAAAGGTTAGGTAATTACTTATGCTTCATAGTAAATAAAACATCATGAGTTTTATTATCCTACACATGATATGGAATTGACTAATATGGTTTTTGATTTAAAAAAATTAGAGGAATATATTATTTGTTGTAAAGTGTAAAATATATAATAATAAAAGAATATATTTACTCAGAATAATCTGAACTGTAGACCTAAAAGATGGTTGAAAATATATGAACATACTCTATTTTGTTTCAGGTTTCAGTATAATTGTCTCTTTTATAAATAATTGATCATGTTCATAAGGAATATCATGGGTTACAATAAAAGGTATAATTTATTAAAAAGGGTACGTTTCAGGATTCTAATGTTGTAAAAGAATGTATTTTGATATTTGGAAATATATTATGTGTGCCTTATGATTCTCAGTTAAAGATAACATTATTAAGTGAAGCTCATAGTTCCCTATTTTCCATTAATATTGTCATAATTATGTTTTATAGGGTCCTTCATGGGTATTAATAGTGGGATAATGTAAAAAGAGATATCACTGATGTTGCCAAGAAATTTTTGAGTTTTCAATAAGTTAAAGAATTATATCAATTACTAAAAGGGATGATTATTATATTTATAGTATCATAGTGTAAATGGGAAAATATATCCATGGATTTCATAGTGGGATTACTAAAGGCTTCCCAAGGTAATAATGTGATATTATTTATTGTTGATCGATTAAATAAACCTGTGCATGTTATTCCCATTTAAGATACTATATATTTAGATAAACATTTTCTAATATACCTCAAGAAGATAGTAAGGTTAAATGCAGTTCCTATTTCTCTTGTATATTACCATGATCCCAGGTTCACTTCAAACTTTTGTAAATGAATGAAAAATTCATTGGGTACTGAATTAATGTTTTGTATATATTTTCATCCTCAATCTGATGGACTGCCTTAGTAAATGATTAAGAACATAGAATACATGATTTTTTATTTTTTAATTGATTATCCGGGAAGTATGGGTCAGAATATTTATTTGGTTGAGCTTTCTTATAATAATATTTTTCATTCTAATATAGAGATGTCACCTCTTGAAGAATTATAAGGAAAGAAGTGTCAGAATGAAACTTTTGGTGGTGAATTGGAAGGAAATAATTGTATGGGACTAGAGTTGTTTTAATAAATGGTTGATAAGGTTAAAATGATTTAGTAATATACGAGTATATCTCAAAGAAGATAGGTATGTTTTGTGGATAACAGGATAAATTATATTTCTTTTGTGATAGGTGATCTTGTTTTTTAAGGTATCTCCTTGTAAAAGTGCAATGTGTTTTGGAAAAAGGGTAATTTCATATCATAGTTAATCATCCAATTTGAAATCCTAGAGATATTTGGATGAGTTTCCTATCTAGTGGCCTTTCCCCTAAGTTTATATTAGGTACACAATATTTTTCATATTTCAGTGTTAAGAAAATATCTGCCAGATTCATCTCATTCATTGAGCCCTGAGGTTGTTTAGTTGGAAGAAAAAATTTCTTATAAGGAATAGACTACTCAAATTATATAACATGTAGTTAAATAGTTTTGGAATGAGGTAATTCATCAAGTTAAGGTTTTCTGGAGAAATTATATAGTTGAAGAAGCATCATGGGAGTCTAAAAATCATATGAGGGAAGGATATAACCACTTTTTTGACAAGTGAATAAAATAGTGAGGATCAAAATTTAAAAAATTGGGGAAGACTGTAAAAACTTAGGTAATGATATAATAACTCATTTTAATATTTATTAGCACTCATGAATTAGGTAGTAAATTTCTAAAATTAATTAATTGTTTAAATGAAAAACAAAATATGTTTGCAATAACATTTTCTTGGAAGGTTTTATTTAAAAGTATAATATCATAATTATAAAATATGAATACGAAAAAAGTATTTTTATATTTGAATTCAAAATGATAAAATTATATTAGGATTAATGTTTGAGAATTTTTAAAAACAAATGATATTTCAATGAATAGAAGAAAATAATTATTTTTATTGAAAATTGTTTTTTATTATATATTATTTAAAAATTCGAATTATATTTTTAAAAATTATAGTTTTTAAAATAAAATTTATAATTTAATTTAGTATAAATCATTTTATACTTAAAGTGGGAATTTTTCTAAAAAACATTTTTTGGTTCATTTTTTCATTTAATATTAAATTAAATTCATCCAATTTTATTTTTGAATACAGAAAAATGGATTCTATATTTGAAATCATGATTTTCAATTTGGAAAATAGTTTCATTTTATTTTTAAATATTATGTATAGTAACATTAGTAATTTTTTACCATGGTAAACGGTGAATCGAGTATTTAAGGTTGAAAATAAAATGATAAGGACAAACAAATGACCCTGAAACCTACCTTGATTTAATTGGGTGATTATATATCAACCATAATCATATTTAAGTCAAATATATGGCCTTTTTTTCTTTTTTTACATGATCACAATATTTATAATATTTAAGTGAATATAAATACCAAAACGTCACACTCCTTTTAATAACTATAATATTTTTAACATATGAATAAAAAGATGATTTGTTTGTTTATAAATTTTAATTTGAAATATAAATGATATTTTATCACAATAATTTATTTTTAATTATTAATGATAAAGTAATTTCTTTAAAAGATTATGCAATTCTGAAACAATAAATATTCAATTGGTTGTAAATAAAATACATTATATTTAAAACATTAACATTAATATAATTTTAGATAATTTTTGTATTAAAATATTTTTTTAGATTAATATGACATATTATAGAGGATTATATTTACTTTATTATATTTACATTGTTGTATTATGGTTTTAAAAGTGAAATTAAATGAATAGTTCTAAAATAAGAAATAATGTTATTTTGTAATAAATAATAATTTATTAAATTATCTAAGGTTCCTAAAATTAATGTATAATAAAAAATTATAGGGATAAGGTTTTATATATAATAAATGGTCCATGTATGGGCCTTTATCACTTTTATAGTAACTATATTAACCCCTTCAGAGTAAAAAATATTGATATCATTGTAATTATCCAAAGGGTTACGAAGATTTAAAATAAAAAGACAAGGAATAAATGTTATCAAAACTTGTAAAAATATTATTAAATGATATTATTTTTGACATAAAATCATATTAGATTCTAATATTATTAATTTTGACCCTTTTTTACTTCAAAATTAATATATATTAATTTAATATTTTAAGAAATTACAAGAGTTCCCCTCTACTCTCTTATAAAAGGGATCCTCTTCTTCTCATTTACTTGTACATAAAAACCATTTTTTAGACAATGCCTACCAAAATCCCATCCTTAAATCCATATCCACATACTATATGCCTTATTTAGGGCTTAATACCAACCTTATAGATATTAAGGTGTAAATAAAAGGAGTTTGTTTGAAGAAGATGTATTGTTTTTAACCGACAATTCTATTTTTTTATTTCTTATTTTACCTCTATATAATATTATTCATCCATGATAAAATAATAAAAAAAATATCTTACATATATTTTGGTTTTTTTATGTCAATTTTCCAACCTATATCCATCTCCTCTTGTATCAAATGGGAAGCGAAACCATATTTCGTGGGTACAACGACTACTGCATCGCGAACTAATGTAATTTTTTTTCCATCACCATCCATCATGACTACTTATAATGATGGAATTAATGTATATATATGATATTAATGACATATTTATCATTATTAAAATTTAATATATCATTTAATTTCTTACCATTTCATTCACTAAAAATTGATAACGCCGTTGGTGAATACGTGTGGACAACCACCTCCACAAAGCGATGTGGTTTATTTTTCATCACTGAATCACTTGGATGATATATATATAGGTAATTTTAAATAAATAATATTTAATTTATGATATAATTATAGTTTTTGGGGATAAAATAATCATCACCATCATTCCATAATGATCATTGTAGCATGGAAATGTTACCTATGTGTATGTACAACCTATCATCTCCCTGATTGTAACGTGGTTCATTTTTCATAACCATATTTCAAGATTTTTTTTAAAAGTATAATTTATCTATTAAAAATATAATAAATTAATTATTATTATTCTTGAGATAATTTAATAATTACCACTTTGGCCATAGTTAACCTACCAAATTCATTTTATACATATGAGCTAAATATTGTCAAAACATCTGATGTGACCTTAAATGATTTAGCAACTATATATAACATGGAAAAAAGTGAAATAAAAGATTTAAAAATCTTGAAAAAAATTCCCAATAAATTAAAAAGTTAACAAAAGTATATTATTCAAGAAGATAAGAAATACACATGATGATTGATGTTCAAGGTAAGGGCATTTATTTTAAAAAATTAATATTTTAATGTTTCCCTTCCAACTATTATTCTTCCATGTCCATATTTTTAAAAACAAATTCTGGATTTTAAAATATAGTAATAAAATAATTATAAAGGACGTTTTTTTATCTATTTTAACTTTATTTCAATGTTTTTATAAAGGATTAATTTTATAAAATGTTTTTACATTCATTATAAAAGAAAAAAACATTCTTCTATTTTAAAATATATGATGATAACAACTTTTCCCTATACAATATTTATTATTCAATTTTTTGGATTACTTTATAATATTTCATGTTTTATTCAAAAACCCCTATTTATGCGTATTTTTTTTGAATTTTCTTTTGAAAAGAAAAGGTATTCTAATATCTAAAAGTCTTTTTCATATGAGTTCAAAATAGTTTTTCTCATTTTTCAAGATAAAAAATTGAAAAAATAAAATATTTTATTCATTATATGATACTTGAGAATTATATATGGGAAATGGGTGAGCCCGATAAACCATATATGATGATTTTATCCCCATTATTGCTAATGAAAAATGGGTGATCCAGATATATATTATTTCAAGGGTGAACCCTACTATAGATCCTCAATGCATTGCACATGTTTCTTATCTTAAAAGGAATGAAATAGAGAGTTACTTATGAGGTTTCACCATTATATTTAATTGGTGTCTAGTTATTTTTAATTCTAGTTTAAAACAAGTTATGAATATTATTCTATAAGTTACGTAAAAGGGGTTTTTATTTACATTCTTTGGGTTTTAAAGGTTTCACTTAAGTATAAAGGAGGTGTTTTCATGTAGAAATGATTTATTTCATTCTCTCAAAGAATATTGATATAAAAGTAATAATTTCATTAGTTTTCTTGTTTTTCACTGAATTAACAGATTTCTTTATTTTTATATACTTTACTAATATTTTTGTGTTCATGCCATATTTTAGAATGTTTTTCACAAGGTTTTATTGATGAGTAAGGACATGGATGAGGAAAAGATCAAAATTGTGAAGATATTTCTTTAAAATAATACATTTTTCTTTTGTTTAATAAATATTTATTAAAAAATGGATACCATATTAATGTTTCCACTTTGTAATGTACTATTTATTTATATAAATATGATGACATCATTATCTAAAACTATAATCCTAAAATATATTTTAGAATACACGAAACCAAATTCTTATATAATGATATAAGAATAAGTTTTTTTCATGGTTGGTTTCTCATAATTGTCCCAAATACTCTCAATATAACGGATATCTCTATGTATTATTGTACAACACTTCAAAAGGATCCATTTTAATCTATTCCATGTAACTATTTTTTAGGTGAAATCAAAAGTGGAAAATTCTTTTACCAAAAAATACTTAAATCTATCATGTATTCCTAAATAATACCTTCAAGAACCGAAATGGACCTCTAAGACTACTTATCTGTCTAAGGGTGATACATCATGATTAACTTCAAAAAGGTACATGTTTACTATTACAAAACATTACAAAAACCATATGAAAACTATGGATCCTATAATAAAACAATATCATAAGGAACTCCATTGAGCTTCATAATCTATCAAACATACAAGTTCTCATGATCTTTTATCATCACCATCTTAATAATAGGAAATAAATAAGCTGATTTCATAAGATGATTCATAATCAGGAAAATAAAATCTCTCTCATTATCATTATATGGTAAAAAATCATGGATATCTCATCCTTATTCCACATTATAGTGACAAAAAACTACAACCAATGAACAGGTCCCTAGTGCTCTAAATTACTCCTTTAAAAATTAAGGAATCATGAGATAAAGTTTTCAATTGACTTACTCATCCCAAACCAATAATAATGGAATATAAAATAATAATACTTATTATTATTCCTTGGGTTCATATACTAACTATATATGTGTATAATATCAATAAAGACATTCCTCATAGATATAAAAATGAGAAAATTTCCTCAAAAACACAAAACACCATCAGAAGACTGAGACATATCACCTAAATTCTCTCCTCAATTAAAGATTTTACTAAAACATTGACAATAAGTGTATATTTATTACACAATTTTAATATGATAATCAATTTATGAATCATATTTCACACACTCTAAGAACACCTTCTCTTCATCTTATTCCTCATCCAGTCCCATCTATGTAGAAAGAATCATCATAGACCACCCTTCCACTAATTACATCAAAACTTGAGTGGATAATTTCTTTCTCATCACATCGGTAACTGCATTCCATTTTCAAAATGTATGTGTCATATAAAAATAAAAGGTATGAATATATCCAACCTAGTATCTATTTTTATATGTTAAATTCCCTCTTGTTGAAAATATATTTTAGGATAAAATGAATGGGATACATAGTAAACTGTTTACTAAAGAGATAGAGATAAAAATTCTTAAGATCATTCATCACTACATCCAACTCAAGATCATGGGTATGATAATTCTTATTATGAGAGTCAGTTAGTGAGAACCACATTCCACAACTTACATCCATGGCCTAAGACTACCTCCAAATGACATACTTGAGAAATCATAGAAAAATCATAGCCCAAACCTATTTCTACAAGAATCAAAATTGGATTCAAAGTAAATATCAAATTTAGTTCCTAAAATGGTCTTTTACACTTTTCATTCAATTCATATATATCACTCTTATGGTTAAAATATTCCATGGGATATGAAATAGTAGATAAATTCTGAAAAAAAAACAAATGTAATAACTATCCAATTCTAAGAATCTCTAAATCTAAAAAACAATTCTTGGTTTCCCTCAAGAAATTACAGCGTTTATCTTTTTAAGATTCACTATGATTACCCTATAAGATATAATATTTCCCCTATTAAATCAAAATATCACATTTAGAATCATTTCTATAAAAATTATATTTTTATAGGGTACTAAGTAATAAAACCAAAAGTTACTAGTTTCCCTCCTCCGATATAGAGTTCAACAAAAAATCATCCAAAAAAACTACCATAAAATAGTTCAATAACTAATGAAAGATCTAATTCATAAAATACATAAACTCTAAAAGAGAATTAGTATGACCAAATATAATAACCAAATACTCAAAAAATTTATACCTTCTCTAGGAGGATGTATGAATAATATCCACCTCTTAGACCATCAATTGATAATAACTAGAATGAATATTCTTCTTAGAAAACCATCAAGCTCCCATGAGTTGATAAAATATATCATGTATCCAATTAAAAGGATACTCATTTTTAACAGATTATTGGTTAAGCATTCAGTAGTCAAGACAAAGTTATAGGATTCCATTTTTCTTCTTTATAAAGAGGACTATTGAAGCCCATGGTGACTTTTTGGGATAAATAAATTCTTTTCAATAAATATATTTGAGCTGACCATTAAGCTCTTAAAACCTAGTGGGTATCATATGATAATATTGAAAGGGGATGGTAATTTTACATGGAAGAGGATCAATAGTTAATGTGACCTCTCTCTGGGGTAGTAACCCAAAAAAACCATCTGGAAAGACCTAAGGGTAATCATTTGAAATGGTTGTAAGTGGAAAACTTAAACACTAGTTGATGGTGTCAGGAAACACATTTGGAAATTAGCATTAAATAATTTTTTCCTTAAGAAAAATAGTCCCTTCTCTTTCAAAATTAGGATCTCACTCACCTTAAAAGAAATGAGTAACCCCATTAGATGATATAAACTTAACATGGTGGTGATAATAATTGATCTATGCTTTAGAAATAACTATCTACTATATGTTAACAATGAGGTTAATGATGTCATGGTCAAGAACTATAAAATCACACACAACCTCATTGTCTGTGATCATGACCAGCCACTTAAAACATTTGGAACCTCACGTTATACTCAACCCCAAGGGAGTATAAAGATCCATCATAAATGGAATACAATCTGAGCTTAATCCCAACACATCATTCAGTGCACATTATATAAATTAATGAGATACAGTGGTATAAAATGTACAATAAATATAAAGGATGAAATAAATTCCCTATTTATCATGGAAGCTGACCCAGATTTAGATTGCACTTGTAAATATGTTGATGTATAAAGAAATTTATCCTTATGTTCTCTATGAGCTTCCTCTATTGGATGAGTATATCCCTTTTCATTAGAATAAATCCACCACCCATTTTTGCATCAGAATATGACTTGAAGCCTTTGGTAAGAGTGAATCATACTCTACTACCATGTTAATTCTTCCAAAAAATGATTAAGGAAATTATTTTATCCTTAGTGATCGAATGTCTTGGGTGGTACTATACAAAAATTATTAGTATAGAATGTTCTCGCACAATGATAGAAAACCAGATGGTTTTATCCAGAGAAATCCCCTAAAACATCCGCTGATGTAAACCAAGCACTTTTGGTGTGTTTACTTTTCTGACCAAATGATAAATTTTGGCTACCCCCTAAGAAAATTGAAGCTCCACTTATACTAATATTCTAATCTAAGTCGGCCAGAGACAAAGCTATTTTGTTCAGCACCTTAGCAAAGGTCAATGTACACAATATTATAAAAATCAACTAAATATCAGCCCCAAACCCATCTTGACCCTCTAAGATTTATGGTAATAATTATAAACAATCTATGGTGATAGGTGAACTAACTCATTGAAATGAGTAGTATACTTCATAACAAAACATTCCCATTTCTCAAAAGGTCACAAATTCATGAGTCTTATCCACACACAATGTTTGATGATAAAACTACTAGTTTAAGGCCTTATTAAAAGTGGTATAGGTAATATCCTCATGTAACGTATCTTACATGATAGAGGTCCACAATTTACTTTCTGGTCCTTCAAACATAAATGTGGTGAAACCCACCTTTGAGCCCTCTATAATCATCAAGAAGTTGAAAATACTTTCAATCTATTCATGATGATCTAGGTTTTATTGGGTTTCTTTTTCACCTTGAAGGATAAGTGGATTATTCTTTGTAAACTTCAAATCATAGTCCATAATTTTTCCTAGCTTTTGAAACCTATTTTTCAAAGGGTCTAGATTATACAGATAACTAATTCCACCAATGAAGGGTATATTTGAGGATTCACTTATGGTAGTAGTCTCATAGCTTCCTCTCCCGAAATTATAATAGGTCCTCCATGAGGAATTATCTATCAATAAAAATGGATAAAACATGATTATCATATGAATAATTCTTTGAATCCAAATAAAACATCAAGAATTATCATCAAATCCCTTGAATGATATAAATTTAAGGCATTAACCGATTCAGATAGTGGAAAAATATGACAAGACATGGTTTATCTAAATAATCCCCAAAAATAATTTTATGTAAATAACCCAAAACCAAGAACAAATCATGAGAAAAAACCCTTATCTAACCATGGAAACCTAGGGTCAGATATTAAAGTTGGTTATACAGGAACACATCCGTACTTGAAACTAGAGTTCTAGAAGTCCAAACTCATATCTACTATAAACCCTAAAATAAACCAAAGAAGTTTCATAAAAATTATTGTTGGGTATTCACTTTTATTCCATTATGAAATAAACCAACCCATGTCAACATGAAAGATCACACAATATGGCTCTACACAAGTAATATATTAACAAAAAAATAAAAATACATCACATTTAAAATAAAAAAAGAGATAAAAAATCAAAGTACATTATTGAGAAAAGATACACAACCATGAGACATAGAAAAAAAATAAATAATTCTAAACTGAAAATAAACAATTTTAGGACCAAAGACAAAACTATATTTATATGTGACCACCTATCCTCACTATTCCAACCCATTAAAAAGAAAATAATAACCAATAGAAGCGGTTGAGATACATGATTCCCTATCTTTAACTTATATCCTGCAAAAGAAAATATATATATGGAAAAATACATATACAAGGTTTGAGGAAAACACCCAGTTGGATATCACCAAGAAACTATATAATTTTTATAACCATGAAACCATTAGTTATAGATTTAAAACAAAATATGTTTATAAATAATTTTCCTTTGAAAAAATAAATCATAAAAAACAATTTGGTTTTCTTTAAAATAATCCATTGTTAATGAAACAATTATATGTATATATACGAGATTAATAAATAGAGGACATTGATCAAAATAATCCATGAGATAAACATTCTAGAAATAAAACATGAAGCAGTATTATCATGTATAAAACCAATAAGTATAATATGGGTGATATCCAATGGGAATGTGTACAAGGACACACAAAGGAACATTAAGCTGGTGTAACATGATTCATTTTGGTACGTTTTCCTAACATAGATTTTGGTATCAAGCCTATCCAAAATTTGTAATAGCCTAATGGATTCCAATTCCCTAGTGGTGTCACACACACTAGGGTTTTGATATGTCCATAAAAAAAGAACATAAACTTCCAGAGTGCTATGTTTTCTAAAAACAAACAAGTAAAACATGCTCAAAATTTTATAAAATATTTCTTTATGTGATGAATCACCACTCCCATGATTGAAAATCCATTTTGGAGTCAAAATTATATTTGAGTCATTTCATTGAACATATAATGTGAATAAAACTATATTAAAATAATCCCCTCTTTAAAACCATTTAAATTTACACTCAATATATATTTATACTAATATAGTCTTCATGGGGTTCATATCAGTCCATTTCACATGCTAAAATAAGATAATTTTCTAACACAAAAAGTAAATCTTGAGAAGAAACCATTCTATTGAGTCCCCTACCTTTCCAAAGTGGAAAAACTAGTATCCTTATAAAATAAAGATGGTAATCAATGAGATCAATTCCTCGAATTCCTATATTCACAGTAAACATCATCAATTACCTATCAAACCCTCTAGATCAAAAAATCATAGCCAAATTGTGTTCCAAGAGATCAAGGGGAAGAGAGATCAATGATAGATGTAATGGCCCAGACCTCTCCGGCCCATTCCTTTGTCAAAAAGAAGGTCAAGAAGTGTTCTGGAGGGTAAAATGGACTTTTCCCACGCTTTCCAGAATTTTGAAACTACACGCTGTGTAGTTTGAGTACACGTCGTGTACCCCCTTTCCGGGTATACCCCGTGTCGCAGGCCGTGTCCTCGCTGTGTGAAATAATGGGTGCACTCCATGTGACCAGTTCTACACGCCGTGTAGTCCTTCCCCGCATACGCATTACCAGTCAACGGTCGTGTACCATGTTGGAGCCGTGTCCTTGTTGTGTGCAATAAATAAGTACACGTCGTGTGTCTAAACTACACGTCGTGTAGTCCCTCCCCACGTATGTGTTACCCTCAAACCGTGTGTTGACCAGTCAACAGTCGCGGAGCCGTGTTGGAGGCCGCATGGAGACCGTGTCAAATAACCAAGTACACACCATGTACCATAAAGTAAATGTCGTGTACTTTTTCTTTTCATGCCTATAAAAGGAGGGGTCCCCTCCTCCTTTCAACTCACTCCTCTCCTCCCCTCTCCTTTGAGCAGAGCTCTCCCAAGAGACTCGAAGGCTCTTTCTTCCATAACTTCTTCGTCCGAGCTCTGATTTACGATCTGTCAGCGGACACGGGATCGTAATGATGAGGCGGAGCTTTCAATCTTGGATCCTTTGTCTTTCCTTCGGCCTTTCCTTTTTGACTTCCACCCGAGGAGGTTTTTCCGGGACCCGACAGAAGTGAAGGACGCCAACGGACCTCTTCTAAGGTTGATCCGGGGGAGCGTTGCGATCAGGAACCTGTTGAGGTAGAGATATTACCTTCATCTCTTTAATTTTTGAATCACGTGGGGTGGGTGTTATATTGTTTTCATGAAACAATTTTGAACCAGATTAAACGAAGATAATAACTGGTTAAAGAACGGGGTTGGGAAGTTTGAGATTGTTGTTAATTTATATCCTGTGTTATTATGTTGTGAATTGAATGAGCTTCTACCTACTGAAAATCATGGTCGTTGGGGGCCTTTGCTTACGCAATTAAATGTTGCCCTCTCCTTCTGGATTTTCTTATGGGTGGAAACCTTGTGGAATGTGGGAATCAGTTAATCACATAAAGTTGGCTGTTTAAAATCTGGAACCCTTGTGTGATCACCTCGGTTAAACAAAATGGAATAATGAACATGTGGGTATTGGATTGGTTACGAGGCATGTGTTGGGGGTGTTTTGTGGGTTGTTGTGGATCGGGTGAACAGCAGGGTTGCGGTTGGATTGGTTATGGGTTGGTGTGAATGTTATGATGGTGATGGGAAGTGGGGCTTCAATAAATGGTATTAAAGGGATGATGATTTGCAGGTTCGGTGTGGTTGTTGTTATGGTGGTTAGCAGCGGGGCTACAGGGATTTGTTTAAATGTGAACGGACTATGGGTTGTGAATAATAAATAAAAATTATAAGAGTTAATGAATGGTGGGTCATGGAAATGGAACAGGATTAATAATCAACGGGGTTGGTTGGTTGATAAGAAGGGCTTGGTTGTGTTGCTTGTGTTTTCCTTACATGATTTGTGGATGGAAGTGATATGTTTATGAATGTTTGTTGTGGTTGGTGGTGGATATTTTCCCAGTAGTTAAGGAACTAAATAAATTAATTCTGCTAAAACATGAAAACCTAAATGGGGTTGGGGTTGTTTGTTGTATGCATGCTTCATAGTAGTAGTGCCGAGGCGCATTCTCAGTTTCTCTTTTTAGAAGCCATAGGTTGGGCTATGTTGTTGGTATATATATATATATATATGTGTGTGTGTGTGTGTGTATCTTTTGTGTTTAATCTCACCCCACCCATGTTGAGCACTTAGTGCCGAACACTCTCATTTTATGGGAGAGGGTATTTTTCCCTTAGTTACTAGCTCCTTTCTGCTCCTCCCCTAGGCTCTGATGACTTGAGGCGACCTTACACCTAAGACTCTTCAGGTAGGTTTCGATTGGGGTGATTTTATCCCAAGACTCTTCGGACAGGTTCTACTATTTCCCAAGAATCTTCGAGATGTGGCCCAGGTGTGTGCGGGCGGGATACGTGGTTGTGAGGCCCAGGTGTGTGCGGGCAGGATACGTAGTTGTGAGGCCCAGTTGTGTGCGGGTAGGATACGTGGTTGTGAGGCCTAGGTGTGTGCGGGTGGGATACGTGGTTGTGAGGCCCGGGTGTGTGCGGGTGAGGAGAGTGTGGCAGCTTCAAGACGTTCACCGTTAGGAAGAGCAGATAACCAAAGGGAAATGGTGCGGGTACCCAATACTCTTGTTTCTTATATACTACTACCTATTGTGCTTGTGTTTTGGTGAGTGTGGCTGGTAAGGTTTGGTGGATATAATTCCTTGCTAGGTTTCTTCTGTTGTTCTCACGGGACATTAGGATGTCTCCCCACTTGTGCACGAGAGCATTAGGTTTCCCTACTGAGTATACTTGTATGCTCACCCTACGTTTACTTTCAGGTATCCAGGTGGACTACCAGGGTCGTGTGGGACCCTACTAGTCATACAGTTGGAGTTTTTGTTGTTGATGTACCTTTTTTTTCTTTTGGTATTGTACAATGAGCTTTCTTGTACTTGTACCTTGTTATAAAATTGTTTAAACATGCATGTGGGATTGGTTTGGGTTTATTTCTATACACTTGATCTTTCCCTTTTTGGTGGTTGACTTGTCCTATTTCCCAATCATTAAAAATAAAAAAGGGTAATGCCTCCCATATTTGTGAAAATCATACCCTTGGTGCTAGTCTCCACCCCGGGGCCTACTGGAGGCGGGACTCGGGTGTTATTATCTCGCTTTCGCCATTTCCAACTCAGGAGGGGCATCATTGGTGGGAGGGGGTCGGGACAGAATGGTATCAGAGGCTGATGGTTGAGGGATAGGATGGAGTCTGGAGTTAGGAACCGTGAGGATTGCATGGGATAGTAGGGAAAAAATTTAGTCAATCTTGGTGTGTGACATAGGCTAGGGAAGACTGGCTAGGACACGGGATTTTACGACCCCCCGTGATCCGATACAAGGACTCTGAGCCTACCAAACGACCAAGTGAGGCTACATTGATTGCAGCGTAGAGACCCTAGGGAAGGTACATGCATCATCATGATTGTGTTTTACTTGATTTGGGCATTCTAGGAAAGAAATTGGAATAAAATGATAAAATAAAACCTTGATTTTTTCCTTACTACTCGGGCTTAGGCGATCCTTGTTTACCGTATAGCTATGGAACCTAGTCGACATTAGAGAGGCAGAGGATCTGGGCATGGACAGTTGCACGCAGCAGAGTTGGCACCTCCAGCAGGACCAAGGATCGATAGAGATGTGTTTGGGTTTTCTTGAATGATCTCCTTTATGTTTTGTTGGGAGCATTACACTCCATTGTTGGAGCTCTTTTTCTCATTCTTTGGGCCTGGACCATGTTTTAGTGAGTTTTAATGCTATGTTGTTTCCTGCTTTTCTTTAAATGTACATGAAGAGCCCTATCATGTGGGGAGAGGAAGACCTAATCCCTAATCGAGACGCATTAATGTGGATGCGATTGAACTCATGAGGGCAAGTCAGTGCCGCCTAAAGCGGATAATATCTCAACATAGGTGAAGGAATTTCCCAAACCCATGTGTTCGAGCATTGTGTTGGTTGTGTGGTGTTGGGGGCAGTGTAAGTTGGAAAATCCTAATATATGGAAGTGGTAAGGCCTAGTCCTTAATCGAGAAGCATTAATACAGATGTGATTAAACCCATGCAGGCCAGTCAGTGCCACCTAAAGCGGATAATATCTCGACATAGGAGAGGGAATTATTAACTCATATAATTAGGGATTGTCAGTTGTTTCCTGTTATAACGAGAACCTTAAGAGGTATCCTGTCGGGTTCCTCTGGGTGGGTTTTTGAATTCTCGGGGACGAGAATGTTTTAAGAGGTATCTGATGTAATGGCCCGGACCTCTCTGGCCCATTCCTTTGTCAAAAAGAAGGTCAAGAAGTGTTCTAGAGGATAAAATGGACTTTTCCCTTGCTTTCCAGAATTTTGAACTACACGCCAGGTAGTTTGATTACACGTCGTGTACCCCCTTTCCGGGTATACCATGTGTCGCAGGCCGTGTCCTCACTGTGTGAAATAATGGGTGCATACCGTGTGACCAGTTCTACATGTCGTGTAGTCCTTCCCCGCGTACGCGTTACCAGTCAATGGTCGTGTACCGTGTTGGAGCTGTGCCCTTGCCATGTGTAATAAATGAGTACACGCCGTGTGTCTAAACTACACGCCGTGTAGTCCCTCCCCGCGTATGCGTTACCCTCAAACTGTGTGTTCACCAGTCAACAGCCGCAGAGTCGTGTCGGAAGCCACGTGGAGACCGTGAGAAATAACTGAGTACACACCGTGTACCATAAAGTACACACCCTGTACTTTTTCTTTTCACGCCTATAAAAGGAGGGGTCCCCACCTCCTTTCAACTCACTCCTCTCCTCCCCTCTCCTCTAAGCAGAGCTCTCCCAAGAGACTCGAAGGCTCTTTATTCCATAACTTCTTCGTCCGAGCTTTGATTTACGATCCGTCAGCGGCCACGGGATCGTAATGATGAGGCGGAGCTTCTGATCTTGGATCCATTGTCTTTCCTTCGGCCTTTACTTTCTGACTTCCACCCGAGGAGGTTTTTTCGGGACCCGACATAAGTGACGGACGCCGACAGACGTCTTCTAAGGTTGATCCAGGGGAGAGTTGCGATCAGGAACCTGTTGAGGTAGGGATCTTACCTTCATCTCTTTAATTTGTGCATCATGCAGGATGTGTGTTCTATTGTTTACGTGAAACACTTTTGAACCGGTTTTAATGAAGATAATAACTGTTTAAATAATGGGGTTGGGAAGTTTGAGATTTCTATTACTTTATATCCTGTGTTATTATGCTGTGAATTGAATGAGCTTCTACCTACTGAAAATCACGGTCGTTGGGGGCCTTTTCTTACGCAATTAAATGTTGCCCTCTCCTTCTGGATTTTCTTATGGGTGGAAACCTTGTGGAATGTGGGAATTGGTTAATCACGTAAAGTTGGATGTTTAAAATATGGAACCCTTGTGTGATCACCCCAGTTAAACAAAATGGAATAATGAACATGTGGGTGTTGGCTTGGTTACAAGGCATGTGTTGGGGGTGTTTTGTGGGTTGTTGTGGATCGAGTGAACAGCAGGGCTACAGTTGGCTTGGTTGTGGGTTGGTGTGAATGTTATGATGGTGATGGGAAGTGGGGCTACAATAAATGGTATTAAAGGGATGATGATGTGCGGGTTCGGTGTGGTTGTGGTTATGGTGGTTGGAAGCGGGGCTGCAGGGATGTGTTTGAATGTGAACGGACTATGGGTTGTGAATAATAAATAAAAAGTGGAAGAGTTAATGAATGGTGGGTCATGGAAATGGAACGGGATTAATAATCAATGGGGTTGGTTGGTTGATAAGAAGGGCTTGGTTGTGTTTCTTGTGTTTTCCTTACTTGATTTGTGGATGGCAGGGATATGTTTATGAACGATTGATGTGGTTGGTTGTGAATAGTTTCCCAGTAGTTAAGGAACTAAATAAATTAATTCTGCTGAAACGTGAAATCCTAAATGGGGTTGGGGTTGTTTGTTGTATGCATGCTTCGTTGTAGCAGTGCCGAGGCACGTGCTCAGTTTCAATTTTTAGAAGCTATAGGTTGGGCTGTGTGGTTGGTATATATATATATATATATATATATATATATATATCTTTATCTTTTGTGTTTTATCGCACCCCATCCATGTTGAGCACTTAGTGCCGAACACTCCCATTTTATGGGAGAGGGTGTTTTTCCCTTAGTTACTAGCTCCTTCCTGATCCTTCTCCCCTAGGCTGTGATGCTTGAGGTGACCTTACACCAAAGACTCTTCGGGTAGGTTTTGATTGGGGTGGTTTTAGCCCAAGACTCTTCAGGAAGGTTCTACTGTTTCCCAAGAATCTTTGGGATGAGGCCCAGGTGTGTGCGGGCAGGATACGTGGTTGTGAGGCCAAGGTGTGTGCGGGCAGGATACCTGGTTGTGAGGCCCAGGTGTGTGCGGGCGTGATACGTGGTTGTGAGGCCTAGGTGTGTGTGGGTGGGATACGTGGTTGTGAGGCCCAGGTGTGTGCGGGCGGGATATGTGGTTGTGAGGCCCGGGTGTGTGCGGGCGGGGAGAGTGTGGCAGCGTCAGGAAGTTCGCCGTTAGGAAGAGCAGCTAACCAAAGAGAAATGGTGCGGGGTACCCAATACTCTTGTTTCTTATATACTACTACTTATTGTTCTTGTGTTTTGGTGAGTGTGGATAGTGAGGTTGGGTGGATAGAATTCCTTGCTAGGTTTCTTCTGTTGTTCTCACGGGACATTAGGATGTCTCCCCACTTGTGCACGAGAGATTTGGGTTTCCCTACTGAGTATACTTGTATTCTCACCCTATGTTTACTTTCAAGTTTCCAGGAGGACTACTAGGGCCGTGCGGGACCCTACTAGTTGGACAGTTGGAGTTGTTGCTGTTGTTGTACCTTTGTTTTATTTTGGTATTGTACTTTGAGCTTTCTTGTACTTGTACCTTGTTATAAAAGTGTTTAAACATACATGTGGGATTGGTTTGGGTTTATTTCTATACACTTTATCTTTCCCTTTTTGGTAGTTGACTTGTCCTATTTCCCGATCTTTCAAAATAAAAAAAAGGGTAATGCCTCCCATATTTGTGAAACTCATACCCTTGGTGCTAGTCGCCACCCCGGGGCCTACTAGAGGTGGGACTCGGGGGGTCATTATCTCCCTTTCACCCTTGCCAGCTCAGGAGGGGCATCTTTGGTGGGAGGGGGTCATGAAAATTGATCTAGTGAAAAGAGGATAAATTGGGAGGATATATGAATGTACCACAAAGAGATCTACCTAAATGGATTGAGAATTATCATGGAATCAAAGAGAGAACCCTATAGAGAATAAAAGAGAGAATGGTTCAAGAAAAAAATTAATTAGAAATATATTTGAGTAAAAAATTATAAATTTCATTTGGGAAATTTTATATTTTTAAGAAAACCATATAGGGTGAATGGTTAGGCACATTGTTAGTCAAACTATACACTAACAAAGTGGTAGCTATAATCCCTTGAAAATAGAAAATCATGGTTACCTGAGAATAACTGCATGGTTACATAAACAATTTTCACATCCTGTGATATCCTCGACACCAAACCCATTCATCCACTTCATTTTTGAAGTGACTCACATGGTTATACCTGTCATGATCAAACTATTAAAATCACCACTCAAACCAAAAAATAAATATTGTATGCTTACCACATGGTAACTACTAAGCATTTGTTTTCTATATTCTAGGAACGTTTCCCCCAAAGCACCAAATTTTCATCTATGGATTCCAAAAATCATTTCGAAACTAAAAATAGATAAAATAGACTCAAATAGAAACATAAAAAATAACCTAGATGGAATTAAAATATTTTTATGTAAAACTAATAGTTTATTAAAAATCATTTATAAATCAATAGTTTTTTATCACATGAAATTAAATTTTATATTACAATTGTAAAATTTAAAAAATGCTTCCAAAATATTTCATTCAAAAAATGTAACATATCTATTCTTGGTGTAATTATTAATCATGAAAACTCTATAAAAATATGAATATAATATAATCATTTAAAAAAAATCATTAATAAATAAAAAATAGTACTTTTAATTTCTAGGATGATTTTATAGGTTTAAAATATATAGAAATAATACTTTTAGTTGTAACAAATCATGGACTTTTATTGAAATCAATTATAAAATCATGTCATTATAATACAATAAATCATGTTTTATACTAACATAAACTTATCATATAAAATGGTATGCATCATGATTATAAGGACCTTATTATATCAGTAGAAGTTAGTATAAATAAACACTCTAATAATAATCATAAATAAAAATCCCAGATTAAAATGTAATCTATAAGGATGATGCATTTCTCCTTCCTAAATTTATACCAAATAATAAAGAATTTCTACCTAAACAAGTTTTTTTAGAATAATAAGGTACTTATTTTGGATCACAGGGGCCTAAATACATGTGTATTATTTAGCCTCATCTGGCTATATCATTTGTCATGATTAGATGACATTATGTCACTACTAGAACCAAGAAATCCTCACATGTGCCAAACTTCAAACTACATATTATCTCTCAACCTCAACTATGATAACATTATATCATACTCCCCACCCCTACCCACTCTACTAGTACCCCTCATAGTATATAAGTGAAGATGAGGATGGTTCAGAATACAACCTCTATTAGGCTATGAGGTGGTGACTAGAATCAAGGGTATTTCTCAATGATATGGGTATAATTACCCTAATTATCTAATCCAAGAAGATAGATAATATCCACACTTCAAAAATGATTAAATATAATAATAATAGATAACATTTATTAATCCAAGTTAAAATCATATAAAACATAGGCAATGAAAGCATTGATAATGAAAAACGGTGCTTTTCTGCTCCACTTATGAAACCAAAATAATAGTGTCGTACATTATCCTCTAATTGATCACATAAAAAGATCAAGAAAAACTATAGATAAGTAATAACATGGGAATATTTAATGGGATAATTTTTCGAATAAATAAAAAATCCATGTGAAATCAATGTGCTAAGAATAAAATGTATAGAGAAACTAAGTAAGAAAATTCTAGTAAAAAAGAATAAGGCTAGTCAATATAGATGATAAGAAACATATACACCTCTACCATTTACATAACTTTCAATTAACCCATCATATTATATTTCAAAATAATCAATAAATATTTATAACTCATACTACCATAATAAAAAATGAGATATTTCCCACCTCTTGAATTACCATGGTTTCCATTATTTAATTATTTCCCTACAACTATCACATTTCCATCACAACATAGACATAAATATAAAGGAAAATATAATAAAATATATAAATAATAAGGGGGACCAGAAAAGATATCCAAAATTTCATATTTATAAATTATTGTTATTTTATAAAACTATGAATTATTTGGTAGGATGAACACTCCCAAAATGAATAGGTGTCTAGGAAAGGAACAATAATGACTTACAAAACCTCTAACTTATCATCATATCAACATCAAATATGTATCCCCATGAACCCACCTCATTACCATCATACCATTCACCCTATCCATCAATCAAAAACACATCACACCACATTTATATCACAAAAATATCACATCTTTAACCTCATGAAATTGTCATGTCGACATGATCACAAATTTATATAATCAATGAAGCACATAATATTAAGGTCACCACAAATAAAATCTTCATATTCATCATAATTATAGTTCAATATTAAAATAGTTAAATTGAAAAGAAACCATATTTCATCAATTTATATGAACATTAAGGAATTAAAATCATTAATAATTAATTTATATCCATATTATATTAATAATATCTTACTCATTCTATCATTTAATCATAATTTTCTCAGTAATATTATTTGATATTCATCCATGTATTTAAATTTAAATACATTTTTAATTATTTATTACTAATAAATATCAACCTATATTTATCCCTATACTTTTATTAATGTAAATATATCTCATGGTGAAGATGTACATTAATCCACTTAATCAGCTTGGTGAAATCCAACATAAATATTTACCAATATTATAATATATATTTCAATTAATAACTCATTTATTTATAGTATGTTATAAAATAAGTAGTTATCCTTATTATTAGATTAACTTAAGCATCAAAACACATCTCAAGGACCAATAAATATACCCTGAAAAATTATCTCACCCAAGAAACTCTCATGAAACTAACCTTGTAGCCTCACAACATACCAAGTCCAAACAATTATAAAATGTATTCTTTTTCATGTTTTTCCTATAAACCATCACAATCTCATCCCAAATTCACTCATAAAAGAAACTCTCTTAACTAACAAATCATTAAACTAATATAATAATAGCATGTACTCATCACTCATTTTTGCTAATATCCCACTCGACTTACTTACACTACTCATCACCCTTCCTAAAGAAACATGACACCACCTTTACCAAAGGTACTCTAATTTCCCACTATACACCATAGGGTACAAGGGACCAGCTTAGATAAAAGGAAGTTTCATACTATAGTAATCACACTAAAAGATACTAATGGAATCACTCTATATCCAATCTATAGGTTATAACTAGTATGGACTAACCTATCAACACTATAGGGGGACAAAAAATATCCCAACCCAAAAATAACTTAGGGTATAGAAAAATATAATGAGACAATAACCTGGATAACTTGAGAAACACCCAAAACCTATATGAAAGAAATATACATTAAATTCCTTTTAATATAAATTTTTGGTCACCTCCTCTGTCTTAATTCCATTTTCATGGCCCTTATTCATTCTAATTATAATTTTTGATTAACTGACATCATATTATTATCATCAAGATACATTTTATTTTTTAATTAAATTTAAAACTCATATGCTCATTCCCTTCCAATTATCATATAAATATATATTCCCTGATGAAATTCAATAACAATGTAGCATCATTTAATAATAGAATTCATCAATCATGTCTTATGTAAAAAAAGAGGGACAACCAAACTGATTACCTACCCATTACAATGATTTTAAAATATTTTGTTCCAATTACCAATTATCTTTCATAGAAATACATACAACAATATATTTTGGAGAAAACTGGAACATATATTAAAACAAGAAAAGAATGAATCCCAACTAGAAAATACAAGGAGGAAGCATAACATCCCCTTCCCCAAAGATAAATTACACAAAACACTACTACAAAACAAGATTTTAATAGTGCTATAAATGGTCTTTATTAGAACTAGAAATGCACTAACAATGTGAGCGACATTAAAATCTAGGGACTTTTATCAGTGATGAAAAACACTAATAAAGGAGACATTTATCAATTCTAACAAAAGCGATAATAAATAAGAACTTTACCAGTTCTTTTAGAAGTGGTGATAAATATCTCATTTATCAACACTTAAATTTAGCACTGCTAAAGGAATCCTTTTTGACCAATTTTAGAAGAGCTAACAAATGTTTCTTTTATCATCACTTTTAAAAGCATTGATAAATGTGTTCATTATCAGCGCTTTTAAAATAATTGATAAAGTGTTATACTACAGTGTGATGTAATAGCACACCACATAACTGTAAGACCCGAAAGCACACATAAAACACACCAGATATCAACCAAAACATGTCTCAATACATAATTTAAATGAAATAAAATTTTCAACACAAATAAAAAGAACAATATATTATAAAAATTTCAATCATTGTTTTATAAAATTACATAAATAAAAATTATTTCATACATTCATAAACAATCCTAACTATAAATGTTACCATGATTTCCATTGATTTCTTTGTCGAACGACTAAACTACATGAGTAGATTCAAACAAACCATATCAAATAAAATAAATAAATGTGTATGTATAAGAAAACAATTATTATGATTAATACTAAAAATAAATAAATTAAACATAAATATAAAATAATAAATTAATTTGATGGATAATTATTTCACTATTAAAATATCTGGTTTACCTTTTTAATTTAGAAGAGGCAACATTGTTTTTGTTTCTAGGAAGGAAATGGAGAGAACATGAAAAAAATTGATAAATGAAACAATACATGGGTGAAAAGGTTCTAATGGAGAAGAATCATGAAAGTTGGATAGAGCACTCTAACTCGAACAAAATAATACACTTGTATAAGAAAAAAAATTGTCAGTAATACTAAAAATAAATAAATTAAACATAAATATGAAACAATTTATTATTTCTATGGATAATGATTTTACTGTGAAATCACCAAGATTACCTCTTTGATTGAGTAAAGATATCATCATTTCTCTTCCTACAAAGGCATGAAAAATGGATATAAATCTTCTAAAATAAATGAACTCTATAAGGAATAATGAAAATTAAATCCACATTTCATTATATAATTTTTAAATAAAATAGAGAAACTATATCATAACATTACCATTACATCTTCCCAAAGGGTTTTTTGGTCCAAATATAAGCTTATAAAAAACTAAAGATTCTATATTCACTTCACTCTTATTTCTTAACTACTATTTAGCATAGCATCTGGCTGGAACTTCCTGCCTGGTGTCCCCATGATGCTGTCTTCCCACATACGTTTTCCACCATCTCTATCATATCACCATTCCGAATTCATTTTCCTTCTCTCATTGCACCCATTTACTACTTGTAAATATCCATTATGGAAAAAGCTGCATGAATATAGTAAATGGGTGTAAGAAGAGAAAGAAAAGTGGATGTTAAATGGTGATATGTTAAAGATAGTGGTGAGTGTGTGTGAGATAAGAGCACCATGGGGATGTTGGTAAGGATGTTCAGATTAGATGCTATGCTAAGTTCTCGTTAACCCACAATAGTAAAGTGCAAAGATAATCCTTATTTTTGTTATTATATTTGTGAGTGATGAACAACAAATCCATGTTTTGGAGTCATTGATCAATGGACACAAATATACATAAGAATTTTTTCAATACACTACATCAATAGAAAAAACTGTATAACTTATCAAAATAACAAATATAAATAAACCCACACACAAGGAACATAGAGATATTTCCAAAAAAAATACATCTCCAAAAAAGAATGATTGAAATAGGGAAATTAATTCATGAAAGTAAACCCATTTAAAGGTTCACATTTAGAAAAATAAAACTATTTGAACTACTGAAGGATAATTTCATCATACTTTTATAATGAAAGATGATCTTATAACATCCAAAAAACAAAAATAAAGAATCTATTAATGTCTTCACCCCAACACTGGAGATAATAACTAACTTAATGTGTTAATTATTATTTCACAACAACTTAGCAAAAATTATTCTTCCACCAACTTCTCAAAATGGAGATCCTTGGAGAATAAGACTCTCTCCTTGATCTCTGGATGAATACCCCAAATGAAAAATGAATCTTTCAATAGATCCTATGAAACCACCTCTAGACAAAAGGAAAATAACTCTTTGAAGTATTCAACATAAGCCTTCATTGTCTGCTAACCATGTTGGGAACTCTGGATCTCTTCCCTTTTCTTCATATTCAACTCCTTTGGTATAAACCATTGGAGAAATAGGGACATAAAAATTTCCCAAATCATCCCAAATTGCATCATTGGTGGGGAAAACAACTCCCATTATTCTAAAGAAAGACCCACAATCATTCCTAGGAAATAAAAAAATCTAATAGATCTAGGAGTTCTAAACACTTTGAAGACATGCTCAATTTTCTCAGGACACTTCATTGTCTCTAACGAACCTATATTGCCATGGAATATGGGCAGCAACTGAGGAGAACAAGAAATAGGGAGAGACTCACTATAAATTTTGGGGCCCTTTTTGGGATGCATATTCTGAATAACAAAAAAATTATAAAATAATTTTTATAATCAATCTAAAACACAAGCGAAATGGACATCTCGGGCCAAAACAACTAGACCAATAGCCAAATTTCAAAACAAAACAAGAATTATCTCTTCAAAAACCACTATTTCATTTTCAATTTCAAACCACCTACTTCTAAGGCCACTTTTTACTACATAATAACCCCCATCTTTAAAGAAAATCCAATTCTTGAAATAATGTTTCACATTTCCAAAAACCATTTCGGAAAAGCAATCCAAGATGACCCAAAAAATAGACCATGCACATTGGGCACAATGGATGAGGAATGTGTCAAAAACCAAAATAATACAATATTTCTCATTAAATAATTTGCATAGTGGTCATCAATCAAATCACTTTGTGCTTCCATGATGTTAAACTATACAAATTCATCCTACAAGAAAGATGTTAAACTGCATAATGTTTCTCGTCCTGTTTTATGGATTTTAAACATCAAAAATTCATCCTAGAAGTAAGGAGTTAAACTACACACTATATCTCATCCTAATTATAAGACGTTAAACCAAACAAATTAATTCTAGAATAAAGACATTAAACTAGAAATTGTATCTCATCCTGGTTATAGGATGTTAAACTACACAAATTTATTCTAGAAGAAAGATGTTAAACTTCATAGCATCTCTCGTCTTGGTTGCATGAAATTAAAAAACACAAATTAATCATGGTATTAAGAATTTAAATTGTACAATGTCTCTCATATTGGTTGTATGAAGTTAAAAAACAAGTTTTTCAATTTTCAAAAAGCCATTAAAATGCAAAAAGGAGTCACACCGGCAATGGAGAGGAGATGAGATATAGGATTCATCAAGGATAATAATTGCACAAAAATGAAAAATATGGAACCCAAAATATCCAAAAATGATATAGGAAAAGTAAAAAATAACATACATTGGATTATATCCTTTATTTTTCTGATGAATCGTAGTGGAGTCACGTCGGTAGCATAAGAATTCGACGAGAGCTTCTAAATTATGATGAGTGAGTATCAGTTGTAAAACTTTTAAATAGATTGAGTACACTTTAAATAGTTCTTTCAAAAAAGTTATAATAAAGATTCGTTTTATCATTATTAAATTGATAAGCTCCGATAAAATGTAACTTCATTAGTGTTAAAAAAAGCACCAATAAATCTCAAGATTTATCAATTCTAATATATTAGCGCTGATAAAAATTCTTTCTCCCAACACTTTTTAGCATTGAAAAATATCAACCTTTATCAGTGCTAAAATATTACCACTCATAAATGATTTATTTAAATAAATTTATTATAATTTTATAATTATTAAATAAATATATATATATTTTTTTTATAATTATATAAAAACTCAATTAAATAAATGATTATTTATTTATAATAATTATAATTTTATAAATTTATAAATATATTAAATATACATTTATAAATACATTTATTTGTAAATATTTTTAAAAAAATATATTTTTACATTATTAGTTGATATATATTATTAAATATTTTCATTTTAAAAATGTGTGAAATTGAATAATTCAAAATGAGTACACTTCAAAAATATTGAAAAAAATTGATAAGTTTTATTAATTAAATATAAATTATTTAAAAATTGTGGATATATATAAATATTTGTTGTTTGTGTTTCTATATGTTGCGTTAAAATATTTGTGAGTATGTTTGCATATAAAAAACATTATTTACATACACACACACACACACACACACAGATACATATATATATATATATATATATTAAATAAATGTGACACATGATGTTTGATATATTTTAAATTGAAAATTTAAACAACTTTAAAAATGAATAAGACATTAATATGCTTTTAGTTAACATTTTATTCAATTTAATTATATATATATTTAATATATATTATTTATTACTGTATATAATTAATATATATCTATATATATTATACTTATTCATTTTTATTAATAATTGTTTCATTAATAAATTTTTAAATAATTTTGTAATATATTCATTTTTAATTTTTTTTAATTATATATTTATTTATATATCTACATTTTATATATAAAATTTATCAATATTTATAATCTATATATATATATAATTTATTCAATTTTTTCAATAATTATTTAATTTATAATTTTTTTTATATTTTTCTTCATTTACTCATTTTAAATTTTTTATTGTTTAATTATTTTATTTTATTCATATTGAATATCTATATATTTAATATATAATATTTAATAATTTTTAAAATTTATATATATGTTTATTTAGTTTTAATAATAATTATTTAATTAATGAATTTTAGAAAAAATGATTTTATTTTTTGAACCTTAAGGAGCACTGATAATGTGTACAATTTATCAGTACTTTATTGTTAGTGCTCATAAAGGGTAACTTTTATCAGTACAGAAAATAAAGTGCTGATAGTGGGTAACCTTTATCAGTGCGAAAATAAAGCATTTATTATGGTGTACTTTTATTATCACTAAAAATGCACGGATAAAGGGTACCCTTTATGAGTTCTTTTATTTAGCGCTGATAATGGCCCCCCTTCATTAGCGTTTATTTTAGCACTGATAAAGGTGTAATTTCCCAAAATGTTTTTGTAGCACTGATAAATGCCAGCACTGTTAAAGACAAGTTTTGTAGTAGTGACACCAGGCTTAAGAGAATATATATATATATTATAAAAATGAATATTATAATAGAAACCCCACACCCTAAACCATGCCTCGACAACACCAAGACCAAGGAGAGAGTTGTGGAATGAAATTAATAAGGTCCTAGAAACCCTTCCCCCAACCCATATCTCTACCACAACACTTGGCCCAATAGATGAGTTATACTTACTATCTCTAAATGAATCAATGTTATCTAAGAGTTTCCAATTGGTGAAGTGGTGAATGGAATTAGTTTATGGGATTCAATGGGTTAGTTCCAAATAATATAATTTTCGTGAATCTAATAATTCAAGTAATGTGGATAACAATCGAATATGAAGGATGATACGTCAACTCAATAATTTAATAAGATATAATTTTATAGAAATTAGGCTCAATAGGGATAACTTATAAGTTCTAAAATATATAACGAAATGTATAATTTCTGGATATATAAATGAAAATAATAAATGACCTATAAAAATCAACCTAAGTAATACCTTTCTAATTAAACCAATGTTGATTACCAATGAATCAATACAATGATTCCTTGAATCGATAACATAAATTTTATCATCCAAACCTCAACCTAGGATCACCATAGTGAATCAAACTTATTTTTTCCATCACTCTATGAATAATTATTAAGGTTAATTACGGGTAGAGAATAAATAAATTGCCTTAGATCGAAGAGGAATCCAAACCATGAATCAAGAATAACAAGATCCTTAAAAGGATGACTTAATTATCCTAAGAGAAAACCTAGATTTGATCAAGGATCAAGGGTAAAAAATAATATCAAACCAAGATAAATGAAGAACGTCTATTCATAGTGAACCTATACTGAACTCCACCTTGAAATTGAGACTACCACTATGGCCATGGTCAGTCTCTGTCAAAGACAGATCTGAGATCTCCACCATTTGAAATAGATGACCCCCTTCCTTAGTAGTATTTTTTCATTTAAAACTAGGTTGGATACTAACACACCATGCCCCATGGAGTGGTGTATTATATCTCTCCATTTTAAAAAAACCAACACATTCTCTACCTCAAGAAAACACCAAACCACCATTTCCTTCTCAATGACATGGAGGTAACCCTATTTTAAAAAGGGTGAACTCCCAAAAAAATAAAACACCATGGACTAGGGATACAACTCCAAATATTTCAACTAGAATTTCCTCCTATCCATGCAATATTTCCATGGAACATCCCCTACTATTCTGTCCTTCCAATTTTACATATGGAAACTAAAAAAAACATAGCCATGCACTGAGAATTTTTCCTAGGATATCATTATGGGGTGGTGGTACTCACTCATGTTCATCGAAGGTCTATATTGGTCAGGTAAAGCACCACATCATAATGAATGACCCATATTTCACATAGGGGATTCTCTCATGAAAAACACTCCACTATAGTAATTTCACTGATAGTTGTGCAACAAGACCCCAAACACCAATATTCATAGACAAATCTCCAAATCAACCAAGTTCCCACACACCACAATCAAAACTGGATTACCACAGACTCCACCAGGACTACCACCATACTATGGTGACCCTCTATATTGATAAAACTCATCCTTAACCTCGAAACACATCAAAAACTCGCTCTTGACTCCTCTTAAACCCTTAAAACCCAAACATAAGGATTATAGAAAAAAATCCATAGAAAAAAGTTAATGTTTATTTTATAATATTAACACATGTATATGTCACTCTCAAAGATAATTAATAAGAAAAAATATTCTATTTCTTTCTTATATAATGTTTTTTTAATCTCTATATTAAGCTTATATGAATTTTTTCAAACACACGGTTTTGTTATAAACTATATTTTCGTTCAAATTTCCTTAAAATGATCTCACCAAATAGATTAAATAGTCTTTTTTCACTGAATACATCAATAAGAGAGAATAACTAATGACCAAAAAAATCACATATGTGAATGGGTAATTTAATATAATTATTTATGAATGACTTTGTTCTTGTTTGATATAAATGGATAATTTTTATAAAAGATTAGTGGAAAATATAAATGGAATGGAAATAAAAATGAGTTTTGGAATCACATATAAATATCTTTTTAGAAAAAATTTAAAAAAATTATTATTAAATAGAAAATAACAATTTTGGAAGTAGAAAAGTACCCACATCTTATTATCTCATAAACTATTAGTTTTTTCTCCTCCCTACACCGAAATCACCATGTAGCCTTATCAGTCACAATATCCTTATTGGATACCACAACATCCTTTTTTGGAAATAAAATTAACACTAAAAAAAGACAAAAACATTATAGTAAAAAATCTAAACTAGATGATTCTCTGTACATCATTGAGGTGGATATGACCATGAGAGAAGAAGGTCATATCTTGTATGTCTCCCTATAAAATAATTCAAATGATATATGTAAGTATTTTTATATTCATTTATGGATTAAATCCTATTTTAATGGTGAATATATAAAATTCATAAATATATATTAGGGTACTTCATATACCCATAAGGGACTTTTTTTCATTACACCATGTCTATTTTCAACTAAGAACTTTGCCGAATTTTTTTTTGACTAAAGAAGAATTTGGAAAAAAAATTTATTATCTATAAATTACTCAACTAATTTGGATTTACCCTCCAAAATCTATATCCCACAAATAATTTTAGGTCTAATATAGATTTACAGTCTCTTTTTAGGATTCTAAATTATATTTTGGTATAACATTTGGCACCATATCTTTTTTATAATCATTAGTGTATATTTATATAGTTTTATATAATTTTTCTACAAATAAATTACAAATCTAGTGATATTGAACATCAATGTGTTTAGACCTATAATGAAACATCATACTCCAATGGAAAAGATTATCACTGCGCTTTTCACAATAAAGAATATAATTCTATTGGATTTGTCCCACTTCTATAGAAATTTATTAATCCACAATAGTTCCTTTCATATTTTTTTTATTGTGATATAATTTTCTTTTATGGTAGATAAAGAAATATACTTTTGAATTTTTGATTGGAATGAGACTTCTCCCCTCCAAATGATCCCATATATATATATGGATTTTCTTTTTTCTACATATCATGAAATTTTTTATTTTTACATCTTTTGAAAATAGTTTTATCATTTAACTAACATAAACAATGACTAGATATACCTTTAAGAAACATTAATATCAATTTAACTATTACCCAATGATCCTTATATGAATTTGGTAAGAATATATATAAAATTACAATATTAAGAGAAATATTTGATCTTGTGTGCACTATATAATACATGATATAAGAATCTACCGACCGATAATGAACGTTCACAATTCCTTATTTATCATATTTAGTTTATGATAACTAAATTTTTGTGACATTAAAGGGACTCAAAAGGGGAATGATAATTGTATCATATTTTCTCATGTTGAATTATTTAATATTATTCTCAATGTAGCATTCATGATATAGATAAATATTTTGATTCATCATATCATGGGTTATCTTCATTCTAAGGCTCTATATATCCCCTCCCACGTCCTTTATTTCAAATGAACTATTCAAATCTATCTTCAACCAATCAATTGTGGTGATATAATTTCTAGTAATCAATATATCATCAATAAATAAAATTTAATTTTTATATCACCATCAGGAAATAAATTGATGAAATCATAGTGATAATAAATTATTGTTTTATGTTTGTTTTTTCCTATAAATGACTCAAATTGTTTATACTATTTTTCTAGTACTTGTTTCAATATATATAAAACTTTTCTCAAGATCATATATCATTTTTATTAAGATTATGTCTAAAAACCCATCAGATTACTCTAGGTAAATATCCTCATCAAGGTCACTGTGTATGAATATAGTCCCTAAATCTTGTTCTTGAACCTTCAATTTGAAACATGTCTCCAATCCAAGAACAACTTTGAAAAAAAATCCATAGGAAAAACATTACATCAAATTCAATACCTTTATTCTAAGTAAATTTATTTACAACCATCATACAATTATAGAATTATTTCAATATTCCATCTTCTCCTTTAATTCTATATACGCAATTGTTCATGAGTAACTTATTTCCATGTGGTAACTCCACCATGTAAAATATATTGTTCTCGTAGATGAACATCATGTTCAATTGTATTGAATTTTTCCACTCCATATTATAATGAGTTTTAATCACATCATCAAAACTTCCCACCTCTCCTCTATCAGTTAACATCATACAATCATGTGGGGAGTATATATGAAATTATTTCCATTCTCTCGTGGATATCATAAATCATGATTCTTGTGGGTTATTTTATAGAATTTCATATAATGAATAAATTTTATTATATTAAGATGAATTGCTTAATAGTGATATATCATCAATGTATAGAGTCTCACCCCAATGTCTGAAACTCTTAGTTCTAAGATAGGATCTATATTGATTGGAATGTCCTCAAATTACTGCTTATTAGGATTTTATGGCCTCACAAAATCTTTAATTGTCTGGTCTTTATAAAATACCACATATTTACTTCTAATGATTATCTTACTAATATGATTCTAGAGTTTATAAGCAATTACTTTATGAATTTATCCCAAAAGGATACAATACTTTCCTTTTCTATCCACCCCAACCCTCTCGTATTTAAAGATTTTAATAAATACTCTAGAGATAAAAACTATCATGTTATTTTATGAAACATACCTTCCCAAACCACTTATGGTGTATTTAAGTGGAATTAATATATAAAATTTGATAATATCAAGTTAATTCCTAATTTCTTCTTCTTAAATGTATTTTATCATCTTTTTATTTAAGATTATATACGTAGATTTCTCACATATGGTTCTATTCATAATTTCTTCAACACTATAATAAACAAGAATCAAAGGTACTCATTTTAATAAACTAAAGTTGAAATTGTTTTAGTATTCCTAAAATAGACAATGGTACTCTCTTCAATTATATTTATCAAAACATTTGTATCATCTATTTTCTACTCTTTCCACCTTTAAATGAAATTCTATAGAATCATGGTACCCCTAATATTTTGTTTTAAAGGAAAAGGCACAAATATTCCTAGAATGGTAAGAAATAATGCTCATAAAATAAATAGAACATTCAAGTGTTTTGGTTCTCATCATGATAACATTTTCATGCATTAATTCTAAAAATAATAATTTTTTGATGGAAAATAACCATGAAATGATACTCACTTTTTCTTTCACAATATGAAATAAAGAAATTTATATAGAAAACCACATTTTTTCCTATATATATTACATATTTTTAGATGAATATTCATTAAATAACATAACTATACCTAATAGAAGCATATATGATTAGTATCAAGAGAAACATGGAGAAATAAAAAATTGTTAAATAAATGAACTACATCATCTCACACTTAGTTATTCATAACTAGAAACCTTCATAGATATATCATACATAAAATTTTTATTTGTAAACTGGTGAAAATAAACAAAAGAAAAGGTGATCTTAGAATATTAGTAAAGGTAGAAAAGGGACATATCAATGATCCCATAAGTATAAAATGAGCATAATTATATGAGAACCTGAACATAAAATTTAAAAACCATAACCATTATATCATAGATCATAATATTGAGTCATGGAATATATCTTGTTAGTTCATAAGACATAAATCAAAAATTAATCAAACAACCTGAGACATGAGTGAATAACATTGGAATAAGATGTAAGTTTGTGTCATACCCAAACTAGGTTTAAATTTCATTCAAGCCCTATTTATCTCATGATGTATCAAATTTTACACAATTCATTAGAGGGATACATAATTCTATTCCCATTAATCTCAAAATGAAAATCATACATATTTAGTTCATAATATTATAAAACATGCATCATATTAGAACCTAATAAACAAAACAGATTTTAAAAACATTTTGTCATAGCATAAACTATGGAAAATAAAGGGGTTTCATAAATATTTCACTATAGTATAACCCATAGGAATGAAATAGTTTTCAGAAAAAATTTATCATTTCAGCATATCATTACCAATGGAAAAGAAATGGGTTTCATAAAAATATTATCATCTTAAAAATAATACATACATAGAAAGAATAACGGTGGTATCCTTATATCTTATCCCCAGTAAATAATTACTTAAATCATGGGTTTTTCATTTATTAATATAAATTATATTATAAAATTATTAAAAAATTCATGATGAAAATATCTTTTCAACTTTGAAAATAAATTTAAAAAAAATTGAAAATTAAAAAATACTGTCAACATAATTTTATTTTAAAATAAACTTGGATAAATATAATGTAATATTTAATGTATTGAGTGGCCATGATGGTTGTAAATTCTATTAGTGATGTATAATTAAAAAAGCATCTTTTCAATTTTTTTTTTAAAAGTAACATGATTGGATAACGATAAAAATATTTTTTTAATCCATTTTGTAAAAAATCAAAAATGTCTAAAAATTAATTTAAAAAATGATAATATAACAGTAAAAAAATATTTAAAACGTTTTTATAAAACCTGGATGTGGAATAAAATCGTATTTTTACTAAAGGGAGAAATAGAATCAATTTTCCTTAAAAATGTGTTTTTAGTCTCTTGAGTATATAAGGTGAGAAAAAATGAATGTAAAACCTTTATTTTGATAGAATAAATATAGGATAATAAATTTTTTAGTTTTTTCATAGGTAGAACATTCTAATTCTTCTTTCTAAACATAATCATAAACAATCTTGCTAAATAATGAGATTATAACATAAAACCCTTACAACATTGGTATCATTTGAATCGTAATCCCCATGAATAAAATAAAATCATATATACATTTAAATACTTATATATTTAATAATAATCATCATACAAAATATTAATAATAAGTATATACATTATCTAAAATAAACAATTAGTGAATATGGCATGTGTATCACAAAAATAAAAGTGAGGAGAAAATCTCCTACCTCATGTCTAACTTCTTTTGTATGAGTTTGAACATCTTGTATAATAAATAGAGATTTATTAAAAAAATATTAAATAACCATGATCATATTTTTTTAAACCATATAATATTTACTTATACCCTTATATCATCTATTTATTAACAATTATTTATTAAAATCTATGTACTATATGATATCTACATTTTTTTAACAATGTTTTGGTTTTATTGTTTTTTTCCTTGTACTTTGTCCATGGTTAAGTAATATAAATTATTTGAAAAATAAAATAAATTTCATATAAATCTATTATATATATTTATAATCATTCATAAAATATAGATACAGAAAAATTATTTAAACTATTCAAGGTGATGAAAGGTCGAACGTACACATGAACACTATTTTCATTTTTCAAAGGATATAAATAAAGAAAGGAAAATAATAATTAACCAATAAATAATCATTATTATATCATATATATTCATTAAATACATCCATATTTCTATACATGTTAAACATAAATTAAAAATAAATTGCATCCCTTAGTGGAGGTGGTAGTTTACACGGGCGCACGAGCGACGTTATCATTCAATAACGGTTTGAAACGTAACACAGTGGATATGATATTATAATTATAGAATAATAATTATGTCGTAGTAGTAATAAATAAGCTTTATACCCTTCATAATAAACATCTATAACATATGGTGATGAAAAATGAATTGTATCACTTCATGAAGAAGGTAATTCGTATGAACATGTCAGTGATAATTTCACTTCCCATTTGATAATAAAGTGTGGAATAGAATTGGTTTCATAATAATAAAAAAGTTAAGTATATTCATTATATTTAATTTTGTATTTTATAAATAATATAACATATTTATATGTGGTAAAATAATAATTAAATAGAAAGTGTCTGATTAAGGAGATTAACTCTTCTTTGAAACAACTCCTCTAGATCTTCTCTTAAGGATCATAAGGTTTGTATTTTCATAAGATGAGAACCAATATAATTTTTATAATTTATTTTATTTAGCGTATGGATGAGGTATAAATCACAACTTTTTTTGAATAATAGAAAGGTGGGATGCCCATTTATCAATAAGGAGAGGTGTGCTCTTGTGATTTTTTAAAAGATTACAATATAATAAAGTCATTATTTAGAACAAATGCGTCAAATAAAATTTATTTATTTAAATATAAGACAATATTGGGTTTAAATATCATCAAAACATAAAAATTATACAGGTTTAAATTTTTTGTTAGACCATATCATTTTAATTAACCACTTGGTTATCCAATTTTAACATTTACTATGGTAATACCTTTTTACTATTAATGGATAACGATTTTACTTATAAAGTAAAAATTGATTAAAAAATGTGTAATGGATAATATTTTCAACCACAAATTCTCCAATATTTCCTCTTTATTGATTTTTTTGATTTTATAATAATTAAACAAATTATTATTTTGATAAAATATCATTAATGACTATTTGGAAACTATGAATTTATTTTTTCTTAAAAGTCATAAATACATATTTTTATGTAAAATATAATCTTATAAACCATAAATAATATGTTATATTTATCTAATAAATTCATGTAACACTATAACTCAGTAAAATTATTATACATTCCAAAATTTTAAAATCATCAACATTATTTTTCTGTTTCTTGAATAAATATTGTGTTAGTGTTGCTAATGTATTTAAGGTAATTAATAAATCACTAAAAAATATAAATGAATTTAAATAGTGAGTATAATTTTATTATTCAAAAAATATGTATTTATATTTATTCATAAATTTATTTTTTCCTACGTGAACTCATAATAGGGTTTTAAAACTAATAGGGTGAAATTTAGGTAACATTATTTGCTTTAAATGTTATATATGTAATTTTGATGGACAACTAGAAATTAAAAAAATAAATGTAAATAATAATATAACGATAATTTAGTTTTATTAATTAAATAAGAATTATTATGAAATCGATTTCCATACTACTTAGTTTTAATATATATTAACTTGATTTACTCTTTACCAAGGTTATAATTTTTACCACAGCTCCTTATTCAGAAAACCTAATAATAAAAGTTGAAAATTTACCAAATTTTAACCGCCTAATTAATAATATTGAATTAATTCAATAAAATCAAATACCTATAACTAGAATAAATTAATTTTAAAATTTGTGTGAAAAACATAATGGAAACAACTTTATTTAAAAATATAATTTTAAGCATAGAAATTGACTAATTTTTATCCCGTACAATGAAAAAATCATTAATGAGTGTTAAAACATTTTATTACATATATAATATTTAAATTTTAATAAAATCATTCAAAAATATTTATAAATTTAATATATATTGATTAACATACATTGTGCCCATAAGAATAATTTTTTTTTCATAAAAATGTCTATTTACATATAAAGAATGATTTTATAAAATATTCAAAAATAAAATTAACATAAATAAACATAGTTTTATTATTTAAAATATATTAATAATAATTTTACTTATTATACATTTTAAAATAAAATATTACATTTTACATTCTTGAAATAAAAATATAGTTTCAATAAAAAAACAACACTTTTCACAATTCACAAGAAAATCAATATTTTCAGAAAAATGTCAAAAATTCACCATAATATAATTTTAATATTATGATTTAATAAATTTATTTAATTTTATAACCTAAAATTACAAAATATTTCAAAATTTAAATATAATATTTTCTCATAAAAAACATTTTTTAAGGAAATGTATTTTTTTATCATAATATAACATTTCTTAAAAATTGAATGCTTGTTTCTGAAGAATTAATCAATAAATTTTAAAGTAAATAATTTATATATATTTCATTATTTTTTTATTCTTATTCATACCATTAAATTAAACATTTAGGTTATAATGATCATATATAATATTCTATAGTTTGTTGAATCACAATGTTTTGCATTGTATACACTATAAACATAATGTTATTCTTCTAAAATATCAAGGTGTTATATTATCTCCCAGTTAATAAATTTCATCCTCACAATTTTAACTTGTTATTAGTAATATTTAATTTGATATTTTAAAATTACTATGTTGAAAACCCCCAATTTCGAAAGGGTTAATAAAACTTCTTGTTGAAAATTAATAAATATAAATATGAAAGTTATCTAGAATAAAACATATTTTGGATTTCGAATTGAATAACATTAGTGGTAAATGAAAATATGGATATTGAAGAAAAATATAATATTCATATAAATATGTAGAGTGATATAGATCATTGATCATAAGAAATTTAATAGTAATGAGAATATTAATAACAACAAACCATAAATCATTTAGGTGTTGATACAAACATAAATTCATATGAACTGAGGGTAATATAAAAACATTATTTTTTGAGGATATTTTTTGTAGAGTTAAGGAATTACTTTTACATCTAGTATAATAACATAGGAATATATACTTACTTAGGAAGTATAATTTTAACCTTTAATCTATTTCCACCACAATCTGATTTATTTCTCCAAATTGTGATATTTTTGTGCCCAAATAACAAAAATCAACATCTAATAGATTTAAAAATTCTATCATGACCTTCATCATGTATTTAGGAATTAATAAAATCAAAAAAATGGTTATCATAAGTTAAGATAATTCCCAAAATAAATAAAACCTTGTATGAATAAATACAACATTAGTCACCAAATCCTTAATTACCTCAATAACCTCAACAATAAATAATATCTTAGTCTCAATGCCTATATCATACCCATAAACATAGATCTTAAAAAATATAATCTCATTATTCCCAAATAATATATCATGTTAAATAACTTATTACAGCCAAGGGTTAAATATACCTCAACCCAATGAAACATCTGCCAAAATATCAATAATCACCATGGTAAACCAACATATAATTGTGTAATGTAGTAAACATCACCAAAATATGATTAATAAAATTTAGATACTATCCTGAAAGGTAATATTAAACTTGAAAATAAATATATCTAAAAATATCTTATTGTCAATTAAGCACCATTTAACCATCAATATTATCTATATATTACAATCCATTATATCCAAATTTTCTCAATATTAAATCATATTCTAAACCAAATGTTTATTTAAATATCAATAGAGTATTATTCCTAAAATCCACTAAAAGATTCAAATCTCTTCAATATCCTATCACTTAAAACCTAAAAAATAAATATCCAGTAATTAAATGTATGATGAAACTTAAACCTATAAATCTGTGATGGTATCCATAACTCCTAAGTTAACCTCACATAAAAACATATTATATTCCAAAAAGTGTCACAATCCTTATTCAACAAATAAAATCATAGGCCGTTAAATATTCCAACAATCAATAAATGAAATTAACTTAATCAAATATGACATAAGTAATTTCTTTATCAAAATGGTAACCAATTTCAAGGTCCAAATATTATCCCATCAATTTTAATCATCACTTCATTCCAACTAAAAATTATCATTTTTCATTTTTATTGGTGTCATTTAATATATTTTTTCAAATCCTTAAATAAAACTCTAGTTTAACAATCCTAATATTTTTCATGATTCTTATATCCAAAATATTATTGATATAATTCTTGAATCCCAAAGAAAAAATCACTTTAATTCTTTCACTTCAAATATTGGCATATAATAAGTCCTTATTAGCAAAGGATATAAACCTTGGATTAGGGAATTGTCTTGGATATTTCCCATATTCCCCAAAAATGAGACATTGAATTATAAATAGTAAATTAGGATGTACTTAATTTTCCTCCATCTAAATCTAAATTTTTCCTCATCAATTACTTTATTTATACCCTTCATTTCCACACATAAAAAATCTTATTATTTTGAAAAATTCCTTTGATTGATTCCTCCCCTTTCTAAACATGTATAAAACTAAATCTTTATCCATATATGGTCTTCATTAAAATCAAAATTTCTTTTATTATGTGTTTTAGTAAACTCATTTATGTTGAGGTTATTAATGATATGACATGATAGCTGATTAGGAATAGTCACCTGGATTCTCATTCTATCACCCATTTAATTTGGTTGATCATGATGACAATCATTTTTTTGTCTGTTATAATTAACACGAATCCTCTTGGTTCCAACCATTAACTAAACAAAGAGAGTGAGAAATAATATTTACCATGAAAAAACATTTTTAGGATGTTGAAATTATGACACCTTCTTTTCAATCAATGACACCTTAGGTTTAACCTAGGTTATCCATGATCATCATATATTTAAAATTCTTCCTAAGGGTTTATAAGTAAAATATGAGTTCTCCCAAGAATATTTATCGATAGGGTCAAAAAATGTGTACAATGACAGAAAATTCATCATGCAGCAGAATGATAGTCAAGATATACATGACCAACTCTTTTCAGGGTTATTACCCCAATATGCATCTCTTCTAAAATAACATAAACATTTAGTATCCATATAGGGATTTCTATCTATAAAACTAAATAATATATTCCTTATTATATCTTTTGGATGTTATCTTATACATTGAATTAACACGCTAGGGTTCTCTATAATGTTGTCTCATCCTAATCTCAAAATATTAACTAAAACCTAATATAATACCAACTATAGAAACCCATAATTTTCCTACATAGAAATTACATATTATTAGATTAATATTTATTACATAACATAATGATCAATTATTTGAATATATGGATCTAGAATCTTTTAAAACATGGACACATAAACAACTTATTCATAAATGAATAACATCATCTCCCACTTAGTTATTCATAACTAGAACCATTCTTAGACATGTCATATATAAAATATTTATTCATAACCTATGGAAAAGAAACATAATGATGGTCTCCAATTCTCAGTAAAGGTAAACAAGGGAGATATTAATTATCATATAAGCATAACATGAGCATAATGGTATGATAATATAAGTGTAACATTTTGAAATAATTCCATACATATCATATATCATAATATTGAGTTATTATAAAAAATATTGGTAGTTCATATGACATGAATCACAAAATAATTAAAGAAAAATATCCAAGAGAGAATAACATTAGCATAATATATAATTCTATGGCATACACATACACATAGAAAATAAATTCCTTAATAGTTAGAGATCATTTACAAGACTAAAATAGTGGAATAAGATCACTCCCAAAACCATAATAGTAGTCAAGGATCACTTCCAATACTATCATATTGGACAAATTACCTTAGTGAACTAGGTTCAATATCCATTATTATCATGTGTATCTCGTGATATATAAATATTTACCCAATGCATTGCATGACTATATAATTCCATTCTCACCGATTACATAGTTAACATCATACATTTGTGTGCAAAAATATCATAAAATATTCATCATTTTATATCCAATGAAAAGAAATGGGTTTCATACATATTTCAACATAACAGGACTCGTGAAAGATAAATAGGTTTTATAAACATTTTATCATATAATTATAAATTTAAATTAATTGGTTTCATAAAAATTTCATCGGTTTATCATATCATAACCTATGTAAAATGAATATGTATATTAAAAAATTTACCATCATAATAATAATACATCAATAAAAATCATAAGGGTGGTATCATTGGATCAAATCCCTAGTAAATCATATGTGAAATCTAGGGTTGTTGTATATGATGAATAGAATTACCCTTACAATATCATTAAAACATTCTTGATGAAAATTCATTTTCCACTTTGAAACTAACTTTTCAAATAAAAATTTCTTAATTGATATTATGAAAATAATTTTCCTTGAAAATAGTCTTGAAAACATTTAAATTAATCTTTTAAATTACTTATCGATCACGATAGTAGAAATTTTTTTCATATCATATAATTAAAATAAAACATTCCCTTCATGTTTTTGTAAAAATTCAAAACGTACCTCATTCAGAGAATGAAAATAATATTACTTTTAATCCATTTTCAAAAAAAGTAAACCATAGTTAAACTTTAATTTATAATATCATATTATAATATTCAAAACCATCCTTTAATCATTTTTATAAAACATGGATATTAAAGAAAAATGTTTTTCGACTGAAGATATAAATAAAGTCGATTATCCTCAAAAACATATTTTTTGTTACTTGAGTACATAAGGTGAGGAAAATAAATGGAAAAATTTTATTTTCATAAAATATATATAATATAAGGAAATTCATTTTTCCCTTTATAGTTAGATAATAATAATTCATCTTCATAAGCTTAATAATAATCAATACTGATAAACAATGAGATTGTAACATAAAACACTTATAGCTTTAGGTTCATTTGAATCGTAATCCCTATAAAAGAAAAAACCTTATTTGGATATTTATTTACATATAACTTTTATAATAATAAAAAAAAATACATTCATTGGATGCGAATACACCACATAAAATAAACAAATAATGAATATCTCATGTGTCTCATAAAAAGAAAAGTGAGACCAAAATCCCATACCTCATACCCGACTTCATTCATATGTGTTCGAAACTACTGTATAATAAATATAAATTTATTATAAATATATTATATAAACATACTCAAATATTTCATTCCAAAAATTATTTACTTATGAATAGTTATTTCATTTTTATTAATAATTATTTATTTTAATCATTGTTCCAAGTGATATCTGCTTCATTTTTCATATATGTTTTGGTTCAGTAGTTTGTGTCCTTGTACATTGATCGTGGTTTCATAATATCCATAATATTAATCATTATATTAATATCATATATATCCATTATATGCATATGTATTTTCATTAATAAAATATAAATATAGAAAAATTAATTTCATTGTTGAAGGAGATGGTAGGTCGTACGTATCCATGGCAGTTGTTTTCAATTTTTAATGGATGGAAGAAAATAAAAGTAAATAATAAATAAACTTTAAATAATATTTATTATATGAAATATATTTCATATTTATTCATTAATTATATCATTATTTCCATCCATGTAAATTGAAAATGAAAAACAAAATCACATCATTTTGTAAAGGTGTTATTCCACACGTATGCATGAGCACCATTATCATTTTCAATGATTTGGAAGGTAAGAATGTGAATATGAAATAATAATTGAATAATAATAAATATTTCATAAATATAATATATAAAATATAAACCCATCATAATAACCATCCATGAATGATGGTGATGGAAAATTAATTGTATCACTACATGGTGGCGGTAAGGTTTATGTATGCATGTGCGATACATTCACTTATCATCTAATGTAAATAGGGTGAATAAATGTAGTTTCATAATCATAATAAAAGTTAAGTATATTTATTATAATTAATTTATTATTTTAAGAATAATATATGATTTTTTTAGGAGGTAAAATAAGAAATAAAAAAGAATGTGATATGTTAAAGAAATTGCCTATTCTTTGAAACAACTCTTTCAGATCTTCCATTAAGGATCCTAGGGTTGGTATTTTGGGAATAAAATAACCTATATAATTTGAATAGGAAATTTGGGAAGGTATTTTTTTCATTGTATGATTTATCTAGAAAGCTCAAAGTGGTTTGATGAAGATAAACGAGGGGTGGAGTTTTATAATTTAGGGTATGGGTACTCTTTGGGTTTCTTAAAAAATTAAAATATAAAAAATTAATTATCTAAAACAAGTTGCTAAAAAAATGATATATATTAGAATTAAAGATATCATGTGTTTTAAATACCATCAAAAAATGGAAATTTTATTGGTCTAAGTGGTTTTTAAACCTTATCTTTTTCATTAACTTCTTGGTTAAAACATTTTAACATTAACTACAGTAACATCTTTTTATTCATAAAGGATTAAAAATTTACTTATAAGTTAACTATTGATTCATAAATGAACAATGAATATCATTTTAGACCTTATATTATCCACTTGGTCCTATTTTAATATTTTTATGGTTTTTAAATATTTAATAATATACTATTTTTAAAAAATATCATTAATATCAATTTTTATACTATTCATTTAATTGGACATAAAAGGCCTAAGAAAGTTTTTTAATTATAATATAATCATGTTAAACATAATTAATATTTTATATGTGTCCAAAAATACATTTAACACTATAACCCACTCTAATTATATTACTTTTAATATTTTTAAAATGATTTATTTTATTATCCTACTAATTGAAGAAATAATATATTAGTGTTGAACAAGAATTTAAGGTCATTAATTAGTTACTAGAATTTAGATATAAATTAAAATAATTAATATAATTTCATTTTTTACAAAATAGTTATTTATATTAATTTATATATTTTTTCTCAATGTGAACACATTAGAGATATTTAAAACTAAACAAGTGATATTTTGTAACTTTATTTGATTTAAATATTTTACGTATCAATTTCCTGGAAAAGAATCAATTAAAAAATATATTTTGAGACTATGGTTTTAAGGTTCTAATAAAATTTATAAAATAATTATTATGATGAAAAATATGGTCTTATCACTAAGTTTTAACCTAGATTATCATGATTTAACTTTTACATAGGTGGTAGTTTTTACTACAGTGACTATTCATAATGATTAAAAATAAATGTTAAATATTTAAAAAAAATTAACCCCCCGATTAAAAATATTTTATCCATTTTATCAAATTCAATACCTATTAGTGTAAAAAATAATTTTAAAATAAGTGCACAAAATGCAATGAAAACTGTTTATTAGAAAAATATAGTTTTAAGCATAAAACTGGATTTATTTTATCTCATGAACAGAAAAAGAATATTTGATTAATGTTAAAATATTTTGTTGAATATAAATAATTTATATTTCATTAAAACCAATCAATTATAGTTATAAGTATATTTTATTAAGATAAAGTCGCATTGTGTGCATAAAAACAGTTTTTTTGAGAAAAAAATATTTTTATGTATAAACAATGTTTTTATAAAAACTTTAAACCTAAAATAGAATCCAATAAACATAATTAGATAATTCAAAATATAATATAATTAATTATACATTAAAACTATTATATAAAAAAATTACGCTGTACATTCTTGAAGTAAGAATACATTTTTCAATAAAAAATAAAAAAAAATTCAATATTCACTAAAAAGTTAACACTTTCAGAAAAAATGCAAAACAATAAGCCTAATATAATTTTGATATGATTATTTCAAATATATATTTTATTTGATCAATTATAGTTTTTAAATGATTTAATAACTAAATATATAATATTTTCTCATATGAAATAAAATTTTTTTATGAAGGAAATGTATTTTCTAAGAATAATATAAACATACTTAAAAATTGAATGCTTATTTTCTAAAAATTAATCAATAAATATGTATTTAATATTAAATTTAAATATATATATATAATAATTTTTCTGTTCTTATTTATACCCTCCAATTCAATGGGTATGTTTTAATGGTTATATATTATTTCGTGGTTCATTTAGGCTTAGTATTGCATGTCGTTTACGCTATCAAGATATCCAAAGCATGGAACATATGAAATCATATCATATAAGCGTGGGATAATATAAACATGGAATCATATAAATGTGGCAGAATCATAAAACGTTTCTTTAGTGTGGTTCAAGGTTAACCGCCAATCACATCTTCCATTTTAGTATGGGTCAAGGCTAACTGTCAATCCCATTTCACATCAAATCTCATGAGACTTAACTTTACCCAATGCATTGGAGTGCTATATGGGCACAACCTTCTCATCATTTTCCTGAATATTTTTTCCACATTAATATTATTACCACATAAATATTCTATCCACATAAATAATCATACATAATCAACTATACATAAACACAAGGGTGCCCATGGAAAGAAGTGGGTACCACAAACATGACATAATTCAAAACCAATCGGTGAATCATGAAAGTGTTCATGAAAGAAAAGTATTATAGCATACATTATCAATAATAAGGTATAATAGGAATATAACATGGTAATTTGTGTCAAATATAAGGTTAAACTTATATGAAATGTATTTCAGTAACATTAGCATTCAAACATTTTTTTGCGGTTTTAAGGAAAATGTTATAATGATTTTAAATTAGAATAGAAAAAAAATATTTTATTTTAACTGAGAATGAGAATTTAAACAAGAATGTTTACATAATAAATAGAATGATTTTATAAAGATAATGGTGGCTTAAAACAGAGTATATAGTGCACTTGAAAATGGGTAAAAATTTGGGAAGTTCCTCTAAATGAGGTTTGCTTATCAGAAAGTTCTAAGGAGGGAATCTTTTAAAAACATGTAAAGAAGAGAGTGATTAAAGGGTCTTCATAGATGAATTTTTTAAAACTAAATAGAATTTAGAATATGTACATAAATAGATAAGATAACTCCATGTTGATATAAAGAAATATAAGGAAACCCGAATGAACAAAAAGGCTTCAGCTAGAATTCGTTACGGTTTATTGGCATGGTGTCGGGTCTACCTAAGAGGGCTTGATGAGAGAGAAAAGGTGTTTCTGAAAGAGAAAATTTACATTCATATTTTTTATCAAATAATGAGTATTTAGTACTATTTTTAAATGATAAACCCTATGTATTAACATGTTTTATAAAATAATGGGTAATTTGAATTTTATAATGAAAATGAGAATAATAGAGAAAAGTGAATAATTCTGGATTTTGGACAGATTTTGTCCACAAGGATATTTTTTCATTTATCATAAAAAATATGTCCAATATTTGTGATTAAAATTTTGATAGAATCCTGATTTTATTTCCTCCAATTTTTTCTTCTAGATCAAGAGATGATTCGGCCATCTAAATGGCCTAAAAATTCATTGAAGATTGAACTTTTTTCAGGCGGACAGCGTGGACCCCACCACCATAACAGAACCCACAATCAGCCTAAACACATCCAAATGATGTGTTTCTACCGGGGATAGAACGAGGATAGATATTTATGGATCTAAAACAAATTTTGGGAGTTTTGAAGTCATTAAGTTGGCCATGAACGACATACTTTTGGAGGATTTAATAGTCAAAAATACGCAATCTTTCGGAGGATAGAAATCTTCCTATAAAAGGAGTCCCTCGTCTCCTTCTTAAATCATCAGCTCAACACTAAAGCCAATGAGGGATACCACCAGGCCATGGACCATGGATTCTCCTCTCTTCCCCCTTCATTTTTTTATTTTATTTTTATTTTATTTTTTTTATTGTAATTTCAATTGTAATTAAAATTTCACATTTATTAATCCATGCATTCATGTTTCTCCATCCATCCCACAATTAGTTTTCATAATTTTCTTATTTTTATACTAATTATTATTATCATTATTATTAGTATTAATATTGATAATAATAATATTATTATTATTAATATTATTTTAATAATGATTATTATAATTATCAAATTCTTATTTTAAAGCTATTTTATTTTCTCCCAATCTATTTTCAAAAAATATTATCTTAATTATAATAATATTATTATTAATTAATAATATTATTATTATAATTTTAACAAACATTATAAATTATTTATTCTCCTTTCACTCTCTCCTATCTCTCCCTCTCTCTTCCCTTCCATCCACTATTGTGATCTTCTACTCTCGAAAATGAGAGGCTAACCCCTAGACTTGGCTCAGGTGGAGGTCAAGGTGTTCTTGAATTTTCTTTAAAGTTTATTTTATGTTTATGGTAGATTTTAGTAGCATTCATTGGTGAGGTGAATGTCCCCGATTGGGTGACAATCTGCAACGAAATAAAACTCAAACTATTTCTATTCTGGATAATAATAGTGATTCAAACATGATATTTCATGTTTGGATTATCAAACTAAAATCAAACATATAAAGGAAAATAATGATTGAATCCAAGAATGAACCCCAAAACCAAGATCTTTCTTCATCAAATAATTTTGTTTACATTACATGATATTTCAAATAATATTTTTCTTATAAAGACACATGGTATTAAGAAGTATCCAAATGTTTAAATTTAATTCTTTGAAATCTAGAAAAGGATGAAAGTCAACATGAAAATTAAGTATGTTTCCTTATGATTTAGTTAAGAACAGATATAAATTCTTTAGTGAAAATTAATTTAAAACAAAAATGTTGTTTGTTAATTTTTCTGACTGGGGAATCCAATACCGTTTAACCCGTCACAAGTTTGTGATTTTTTGGTGGTTAAATTTCTCCTAAGCATGTTTTCTATCACTCTCCATCAGAGCATGAACGTTTGTTTTTTTCTTCTATATCTATGTTTTCCTATATGGAATGTCACGACCCATCCTCGGGGCTCGTGTCGTGACTACCCCAAGCCCGCCTTCCATAGGCCATGGGCTAGCGACTAGCACCAAAGGCGTAAAATCCCGATAACTGGGAAGGAATTGCCTTTATAAAAGAAAACAAGCACCACAGAGTACAAGCGGAAACAAAACACTAAGTACAAAAGAAAAGATGAAAAGTAAATGGGCCAGAATACAAACCCAAAAGAATGTACAACTACAACTGAACAAAAAGACAAACAGCTGGAAGAGCGAAGCAGCTCCTAGGTCGTCCTCATCGGGTCCTGCCTGAAGGGTAGGTACAGATAGCCTCCTACACGCTCTCGTCTGTCAACCTCCTCTGTGAGTCGTCTCATCGCGTAGTCCACCTCCGGGTACTGACTCGTCGTGTAGTCCACCTCTGGGTACCGACACGTCATGTAGTCCACCTCCGGGTACCGTCCAGTCCTCGAACACTCAGCCACCGTCAGCACTGCCCGTCGTCTACAACCAACACAACGAGGTGCGGGCATAACCCGTGCAGGGGTGAGTATAACGATACTCAGTAGGGACACTGATACCCTCAATGTCTCACTAAACAAACAAGGATAACCACAAGAAGATATCAACAGATAACATCTACTTAGATATATGCCCATACATATACCTAAGTTATCAAGTAACCCATCTCAATCATGAGGAAACACAAGGATTGTGAAATCAACGGATAACCACTACCCAGGTATATGCCCATACATATACCTAAGTTATCAAGTAACCCATATCAATCATGAGGTAAACACAAAGGTCAAAAGTCTCAGCTCAAACCAGGATTTTCATTATCGAAACCGTAACTGCTGAAGAGCTCCGTCTCTGGAGTGTAAAGTGGTCCTGTCACGACTCTGAGGTACTGCTCACTAACCTAAGACTGCTGAGGTAATCCTCCTATCGAGTACCGCGGGCCTTCCACCTCACACAGTAGTGCTTCCCGCCGGGGTCTGCCACTCAAACACAGTAGTGCTCCCCCCTCATAGCCTACAGAGGTACTCCTCCTGTCAAGTACCGTGGGTCTGCCACCTCACATAGTAGTGCTCCTCCGTTGTGGGTCTGCCACCTCACAAAGTAGTGATCCCCACTGGGCTACGTAAGTCACTCCGAATCGAATCGGACAAGCAGTCTCCAGGTCTCTGCCGGCTACACGGTCTACGTACTCCGTACGCTCGTCTTCGGGAGGGTCCGCTCTATGAGCTACAAGTCGATACTCCAAGTATCTCAAAGTCCCCCGAAGAAGTACCGCAAAGGACCGCCTCATCATAGGGGTCTCAACGCAACAGACGGCGTGTCAATCGGACGCCCGGTCTATGAGTTATTAGCCTTTTCGTCCTAGGGGCCCGGCTGGTTTCGTGAGTGAACCAACCCGGCCGTATCTCAACTGTACCCTGAACTCCAATAGGGTATACTCATAGGGACCGTTACTCAATGTGATCATCAACGCCGTTTATGGTTCGTCAAACGGACGTCTGGTCTGAAAGATATCAGCTTTTCCGTTCCAGGGGCCCGGTTGGATTTCGGTGCGATCCAACCCGGCCACTATCCACCTGCACCCAATTCTCAGGTGGAGGATGTAAAAAGTTCCGTATCGTCAACAGGAACTCAACGCAATAGACGGCGCGTCAATCGGACGCCCAGTCTGAGAGTTATTGGCCTTTTCGTTCCAGGGGCCCGGTTGGTTTTTAAGGCAAAACCAACCCGACCATACTCCACCTGCGTCCAAACCTCAGGCGGAGTATGCCAAAAGATCCGTCTCATCAAGAGGATTTCAACGAAACAGACGGCGCGTCAATCGGACGCCCGGTCTGTTAGTTATTGGCCTTTCCGTCTCACACCCACCCTGGAAAAACTTCCCAGGAGGTCACCCATCCTGATCACTACTCTAAGCCAAGCACGCTTAACTATGGAGTTTTAACAATGTAGGCTCCCGAAAAAGAAGGTGCACCTTGAGTATAATATACTGAAACGACCGTCTCGATCCAAGGATCGTGTTGCCGCTGACGGCGAGTCGTTTGGAGACCCGCAGCCCAAGATACGGGCATTTGACCGAAAGTGGTCCGAAACTGGGGGGGTCTGGGCCCGGCCCGACCCCCCCCCCCCTGGGTCGGCCGAATCGGGTCAACCCGCCCCTGGCGGTGACCCGGCCCGATGACCCGGCCCGGCCCGGCCGGCGCGGGCTGGTGCGGCGGCGCTATCCGGCGCGGCGGCGCGGACTGGCACGGCGGCGCGGCCTGGGCGTCGTTCGGGTGCCGCGCGCGGGGGGCGAAGCCCCCCTTTGAGAACTGCGGCCCCTTAATTGGGGCCGCATTTGAGACTCGGTCGGGGGAAATTAATTCCTCCGGTCTCCACTGTCTGGCCGGCCCGCACTGGCGGCCGGTTTCGCCAGTAAGGACCGGCGATGGCCGGTCCTTCCTTCGCCGACACCGGCGGCCCGGTGCCCGCCGCCGGTCATCTTGCTCCGCCACGGCCCGGAACCGGCCGCGGCCTATGCCGTCCGGCGCGATGCGACGACATCGCTTCCCTCCGCCGCGGCCCCGCTCCGGCCGCGACACCTTTGACTTTCTTCGACGCGACGCGACGGCGTCGCGTTCTTGGATTTCTTTCCACGACGCGGCGCGACGGCGCCGCGCAATAATTGTCGTGTGATTCCCGCGTGGTGCAACGGCACCACGCCATCCCGTTCCATCCGCAAGGAAACAATTATGAACATAGGAGGGGGGTTCGGCCGTGTTGGTGCGGTTCGGGGCCCCCTCTCGTTAGACAACAACATTTAATCTTTTATCCTCGAAGTTCGACATTCTAGAATCAAGAATGGAAAATAAATAAATAAAATATCAACAATCCCCTACCTCGGATTCAAGTGTGGAGCACGCCAATCAAGCCGCGGAAGACTAGCATCGCGGAGTTCGGGCGTCGCGGAAATCGAACGTCGTTTCCGTTGACGTCGAGGCGCATCTGAAGAGGTACGTCGCTGGAGAAGCTTCGTAAGCTGACGGAGATAGTCCGAGGAGGAAATGGCGTCTCCTTTCTTTGACACAGGAAGAAGATCGAAGAAGCGGCGTCGTCGATCTTCGGAAACACACCAGCTACGAAGAAGAGAAGCGGCGTTCTTCGTCGGAGCTTAAGTGTTCTTCGTGTTCTTCGTCAAGGTTGAAGAAGATGGAGAGAGCTTCTCAAAATCTCTCAAGGTGGCAAAGGAGACCAACCCAAAATAAAATAAGCTTAAGCCTTATTTTATTTACACAACTAAACATTTGAATTTCAAAAGATAAGAAACGAACCATTAATTCGTAGAATTAATTCAACAAAATAAATAGCTCATTTAATTTATGAAATAAACCTTCCAATTAAATGGTCTGTTAAGAATTTAAGAAAACACGTCAGTTGACTTTCATAATGACGGTTTTTCGCGGGTGCGTTACTTAGCGGAAAGAAACGGCGGGGCTCCTGCGGGCCCCACCTCACAAATATCCTACCAAGAGGGTAGGATATTTCTGGATAGTACCCTATCCGGTTCAACTCAGTTTAAGCCGCTTTTAAGTGGCTTCAAGTGGATTCCAAGTGGCTTATGTGAAATAAAATAAAGTTGTCGTAAAATTATTTTATTTCTTAACTTTAAGCCCAAAAATTAAAAACCACACCCGAGCAAACACAACTCCGGAAGAGGCGTTTCTAAGCGAATACCGGTGCTGCGATTTCATCGGTGCCCTCAGAATTTGATTCCGGGCACCGGTTCAAAAGTTAGAAAAACCCGCTCGTCCGTTCACTGAACGTACCCAAGCCAAACTTCGGAAAATGATTCCGGGCACACCGGGCCTCGGAATCAGGTGCCGTCAGAAACTGCGTTCTTGTAAAATTCCAAAGAAAATTAAGAAAAAAATTTCCTTGGAATTTACGGGTCTTTACATTACTCCCACTACAGGGTTTTACGTCCCCGTAAAGCTTCGCCACAAACTTAGGGATACAAAGGCAGTACTGAGCACACATCTGAGCCTTTCGCTCCCATGTGCTCACCCGGAGGTTCCGTACTGCCAAAGAAAGCGCACCCGAGGAATCGATCATCCTCGTAGGATCTGCTCCTGTCGATCCTCGATCCCTACTGGATCCTCCGTGAAAAACACCTCATTGCCATCGTCCAGCTCCTCATGGTCAATGATATGTGAAGGGTTGAGCATGTATCTCCTCAGTTGGGATACGTGGAAAACGTCGTGCACCTAGTGCAACTGAAGTGGATGGGTCAAGCGGTAAACCACCTCGCCTACCCAACTGAGGACCTAGAAAGGTCCGATGAAGCGTGGAGACAACTTGCCGCCTCGGCCAAATCTCCGCAAACCACATCGAGGTGAGACCCGTAAGAAGATGTAGTCGCCATCCTCGAACTCTAGTGGCCTTCGCCTCCTGTTAGCATAAGAATTCTGTCGGCTCTGAGCTGTCTTCATCCGCTCCTGGATGACATGGACCTTCTCTATCGTGGCCTTGACTACCTCTGGTCCCACAAGAGCTGCTATGATTTCTTCCTTGCCGATAAGAGAAATCCGGTCTCATCCCCTGGATGAACGACATTCTTTTCATAATACTGTAAATCTCGACATGGATGATACTAACCCATACCAAGGATGACGTCGTAAGGCCTTGATGCTACTACAAAGAGATACAACCGTTACTCTCGCCTCCAAGGATTGAGTCACACTGTCGGCATCAGTGTGTGGTAACTGGGTCTCCTCCAGTAGGTACCTCTCAAGTGAGGGTCAAGTCAACGGTCTAAACCAGAACCTCTTAGTAACAACACAAGAGAGGACAGGGAAGTAAATTCCACAAGAAAAGGTGTCTTTTATTACTGCATCTCAAGTACATAGACACAAAGCATCTACAAACATACACCAACAAAACTAGAAGCAACATGAACAAAAGTCTCCAGGTCTGGACCTAGTCCCGCTCCTGTCCATCTGCTCCCGGAGCTCCATGATCGTAGGCCTCAGTTGCCTGAAGCTAAGCTCTCCCATGTCCTCTTGTCCCCTGCGGTCGGGGTGGACCTCCTGCTGGTGGTGGTGGAAACACCCCGAAGCGTCGTCCACCTCCAACTGCCCGGCCATCTCCTCTGCCATGGCCACCCTGGTCGAACGTCTGCCTCTACCTCAGAGGTTCTTCATTTAACTGGTGGTCATATGCATGGCGGGTCGGACAATCACGTGCTATGTGTCCAATTCCGTTGTAGGAGTAACACCTCATGGCAGGTATGGCTCTATCACTTCCCTTGGTGCCCTACACTACCGACCCTGAGTCACGCGGTCGACCACCTGTAGGTCTGGTCCTCTTGGACCCCTACGTCATCTGTCTACTGCCCGCTACAGAGGACTCTGCCGCATGCCGGCTAGTTGTGGGTCCTGCTGCTGGAGACTGCTCAGCAAGGAAACTCACCACTAAGAGGGCTCGCTCCAACACTCATGTCTGCGTCGGAATGTTGTGCGAGACAACCGAAGCTCTGATCTCCCGCCTGAGCCCCTGCTCAAAGGTTCGGGCCCTGAAGAACGGGTCCCGTACCATATCTGTGGAGTAGCGTGAGAGGTCCGTGAATCTCGTTGAGTACTGCGCCACTGACATGCAACCCTCCGCAGGTGAAGTAACTCCTGTATACGCACCGCTAGAAGGGTGGATGGTAAAAACTATTCCCAGAACAGGCTCTCGAAGTCTGCCCATAGAAGTGTCGCCTCGTCATGCATCTGAAGCATCTGGCTCCACCATCTGCCTGCCGCTTCCTAAAGAAGGCTGGTAGAAAGGATCACCATGAAATCTGTCGGCATCCCCACTAGCCTGAAAACTCTCACCCTAACCTCCAGCCAATCCTCAGCCGCCTGCGGGTCCGTCCCTCTCTGAAACCTGGGTGGCCTCTGGCGCTGGAACTCATGCAGTGCGCTCAAGCGACGTGCATCCTCTGCTGCTGGGGCTAGTGGCATCGGTGGCCCAATGGGTAGTAGTACCGCTGGTGCCTCCGCTGGTGCCTCAACTAGGATAGGGACCTATATTGAGGCCTCGTCGCTCGACGGGCTGTCAGTACGCACCACTCTCGGGGCTCTAGCTGGTCGTCCACGGTGAGGCATCCTGAAAGAAACAACGTGACACGATCAAAAGATTATACCTGGTGAGATGACCTGGTTTGAGATGACATTTAAATAAAACTTCTGGAAAACACACATTCAATCAGTGTTTTCGTGCACAAAGTCAGAAATCAGTTGTCAGGGTCCTGGTGTATGGATACGTCAGCCGCCCGCACCAACACTGGACTCCCTGAACTGAAAACCACACTCGGTACTCTTAACACTATTGCATCACAGAAAGAAACATCAGAGTTATAAGTTCTGTGGTAGAACCGAACTCCTCTGATACCAATTTGTCACGAACCGTCCTCGGGGCCCATGCCGTGACTACCCCAAGCCCACCTTCCATTGGCCAGGGGCTGGCGACTAGCACCAAATGCGTAAAATCTTGATAACTGGGAAGGCATTTCCTTTATAAAAGAAAACAAGCACCACAGAGTACAAGCAGAAACAAAACACTAAGTACAAAAGAAAATCTGAAAAGTAAATGGGCCAGAATACAAACCCAAAAGAAAGTACAACTACAACTGAACAAAAAGACAAACAGATGGAAGAGGGAAGCAGCTCCTGGGTAGTCCTCCTCGGGTCCTACCTGAAGGGTAGGTACAGATAGCATCCTCCACGCTCTCGTCCGTCAACCTCCTCTGTGAGTCGTCTCGTCGCGTAGTCCACCTCTGGGTACTGACTCGTTGTGTAGTCCACCTCCGGGTGCCGACACGTCGTATAGTAAACCTCTGGGTACCGTCCAGTCCTCGAACACTCAGCCTCCGTCAGCACTGCCCGTCGTCTGCAACCAACACAACGAGGTGCAGGCATAGCCCGTGTAGGGGTGAGTATAACGATACTCAGTAGGGCCCCTGAGACCCTCAAGGTCTCACTAAACCAACAAGGATAACCACAAGAAGATATCAACAGATAACATCTGCTTAGATATATTCCCATACATATACCTAAGTTATCAAGTAACCCATCTCAATCATTAGGAAACACAAGGATTGTGAAATCAACGGATAACCACTACCTAGGTATATTCCCATACATATACCTAAGTTATCAAGTAACCCATATCAATCATGAGGTAAACACAAAGGTCAAAAGTCTCAGCTCAAACCAGGATTTTCATTATCGAAACCGTAACTGCTGAAGAGCTCCGTCTCTGGAGTGTACAGTGGTCCTGTCATGACTCCGAGGTACTGCTCACTAACCTAAGACTGCTGAGGTACTCCTCTTGTCGAGTACCGCGGGCCTGCCACCTCACACAGTAGTGCTTCCCGCTGGGGTCTGCCACTCAAACACAGTAGTGCTCCCCCCTCATAGCCTACAGAGGTACTCCTCCTATCAAGTACCGCAGGTCTGCCACCTCACATAGTAGTTCTCCTCCGTTGTGGGTATGCCACCTCACAAAGTAGTGTTCCCCACTGGGCTATGTAAGTCACTCCGAATCGAATCGGAAAAGCAGTCTTCAGGCCTCTGCCAGCTACACGGTCTCCGTACTCCGTACGCTCGTCTCCGGGAGGGTCCGCTCTACGAGCTACAAGTCGATACTCCAAGTATCTAAAAGTCCCCCGAAGAAGTATCGCAAAGGACTGCCTCGTCATAGGGGTCTCAACGCAACAGACGGCACGTCAATCGGACGCCCGGTCTGTGAGTTATTAGTCTTTTCGTCCCAGGGGCCAGGTTGGTTTCGTGAGTGAACCAACCCGGCCGTATCTCAACTGTACCCCGAACTCCAATAGGGTATACTCATAGGGACCGTTACTCAACGTGATCACCAACGCCGTTGACGGTTCGTCAGACGGACGTCTGGTCTGAAAGATATCAGCTTTTCCGTTCCAGGGGCCCGGTTGGATTTCGGTGCGATGCAACCCGGCCACTATCCACCTGCACCCAATTCTCGGGTGGAGGATGCCAAAAGTTCCGTATCGTCAACAGGAACTCAACGCAACAGACGGCGCGTCAATCGGACGCCCGGTCTGAGAGTTATTGGCTTTTTCGTTCCAGGGGCCCGGTTGGTTTTTAAGGCAAAACCAACCTGACCATACTCCACCTGCATTCAAACCTCAGGCGGAGTATGCCAAAAGATCCGTCTCATCAATAGGAATTCAACGAAATAGACGACGCGTCAATCGGACGCCCGGTCTGTTAGTTATTGGCTTTTCCGTCTCACACCCACCCTGGGAAACTTCCTAGGAGGTCACCCATCCTGATCACTACTCTAAGCCAAGCACGCTTAACTATGGAGTTTTAACAACGTAGGCTCCCGAAAAAGAAGGTGCACCTTGAGTATAGTATACCGAAACGACCGTCTCGATCCAAGGATCGCGTTGCCGCTGAAGGCAAGTCGTTTGGAGACCCGCAGCCCAAGATACAGGCATTTGACTGAAAGTGGTCCGAAACTGGGGGGTCTGGGCCCGGGTCGACCAGGCCCGACCCCCCCTGGGTATGCCGAACTGGGTCGACCCACCCCGGGCAGCGACCCGGCCCGACGACCCGGCCCGGCTAGAAAAACCCGGCCCGGCCGGCGGCGCGGCGGCGCGGGCTGGTGCGGCGGCGCGGTCCGGCGCGGCGGCGCTGCCTGGGCGCCGTTCGGGAGCCGCACACGGGGGGCAAAGCCCCCCTTTGAGAACCGCGGCCCCTTAATTAGGGCCGCTTTTGAGACCCGGCCGGGGAAAATTAATTCCCCCGGTCTCCACTGTCTGGTCGGCCCGCACTGGCCGGCCGGTTTTGCCAGCAAGGACCGGCGATGGCCGGTCCTTCCTTCGCCGACACCGGCGGCCCGGTGTCGGCCGCCGGTCATCTTGCTCCGCCGCGGCCCGGAACCGGCCGTGGCCTATGCCGTCCGGCTCGATGCGACGGCATCGCTTCCCACCGCCGCGGCCCCGCTCCGGCCGCGACACCTTTGACTTTCTTCGACGCGACGCGACGGCGTTGCGTTCTTGGATTTCTTTCCACGGCGCGACGTGACGGCGCTGCGCAATAATTGTCGTGCGATTCCCGCGTGGTACGACGGCACCACGCCATCCCGTTCCATCCGCAAGGAAATAATTATGAACATAGGAGGGGGGGTTCGGCCGTGTTGGTGCGGTTCGGGTCCCCCTCTCATTAGACAACAACATTTAATCTTTTATCCTCAAAGTTCGACATTCTAGAATCAAGAATGGAAAATAAATAAATAAAATATCAACAATCCCCTACCTTGGATTCAAGTGTGGAGCACGCTAATCAAGCCGCGGAAGACTAGCGTCGCGGAGGTCGGGCGTCGCAGAAATCGAACGTCGTTTCCATTGACGTCGAGGTGCGTCCGAAGAGGTACGTCGCTGGCGAAGCTTCGTAAGCTAATGGAGATAGTCCGAGGAGGAAATGGCGTCTCCTTTCGTTGACACGAGAAGAAGATCGAAGAAGCGGCGTCGTCGATCTTCGGAAACACACCGGCTACGAAGAAGAGAAGCGGCGTTCTTCGTCGGAGCTTAAGTGTTCTTCATGTTCTTCGTCAAGGTTGAAGAAGATGGAGAGAGCTTCTTCAAAATATCTCAAGGGGGCAAAGGAGACCAACCCAAAATAAAATAATCTTAAGCCTTATTTTATTTACACAACTAAACATTTGAATTTCAAAAGATAAGAAACGAACCATTAATTCGTAGAATTAATTCAACGAAAGAAACAGCTCATTTAACTTATGAAATAAACCGCCCAATTAAATGGTCTGTTAAGAATTTAAGAAAACACCTCAGTTGACTTTCATAATGACGGGTTTTCGCGGGTGCGTTACTTAGCGGAAAGAAACGGCGGGGCTCATGCGGGCCCCACCTCACAAATATCCTACCAAGAGGGTAGGATATTTCTGGATAGTACCATATCCGGTTCAACTCAGTTTAAGTCGCTTTTAAGTGGCTTCAAGTGGCTTCCAAGTGGCTTAAGTGAAATAAAATAAAGTTGTCGTAAAATTATTTAATTTCTTAACTTTAAGCCCAAAAATTAAAAACTACACCCGAGCAAACGCAACTCCGGAAGAGGCGTTTCTAAGCGAATACCGGCGCTGCGATTTCATCGGTTCCCTCAGAATTCGATTCCGGACACCGATTCAAAAGTTAGAAAAACCCGCTCGTCCGTTCACTGAACGTACCCGAGCCAAACTTCGGAAAATGATTCCGGGCACACCGGGCCTCGGAATCAGGTGACGTTAGAAACTGCGTTCTTGTAAAATTCCAAAGAAAATTAAGAAAAAAATTTCGTTGGAATTTACGGGTCTTTACATGGAATCCTAGTATGGGTTAACTCAGGTGACCATTGTACTTCTCTTTCATTCTTTTAAAGTGATAGTTTAATTTACTCCTTTTTCGATGCGGGGCTTTCAATGAAGTTTCCGACCCCAATTTTAAAATTTCGAGGATGCAATTCCCAAAAGGGGGAAGGATGTAACACCCCAGGTAAATAAATAAGATTAATTTTTCATATTTATTAATATTTGTGAATAAAATATTAATATTACTTTAAAGGGGATGCTATGTTCGATGGTGTACCCAATACGCAACAACGAGTTTCTTTGAAATCTTATGATGCACACTAATAACATAATAATATTATTGTAAATGGTAGTAAACTCTTAGTCGATGTAATGGTGGGAATGAACAGAACTAACTAAAAAGTGATTATATATGTTTGTTAAATATTTTTACATTTATTCAATATATTTTAGACGCTTAAAATGAGAATGAATCCAATTTTAAGCATAAATATTCTAATATTATTTAAAAGGTCGATTAACCGCCTTTTGATGGAGAACCCCTTTTAAATCCAAATTTTTGACAATTTTATATGTTATATTTGACAAAATAAAATTATTCTTAGAATCGGGACATCAAAATTTACTTTGTATAAATTTTTGGCATTTTTCTGATAAAGATCATTTTTTAGTGAAAATGTTGTACTTTAATTCAAAACCTCCTTTTAATCTAATTTATTTATATGATTAGATTATATTTTTAATTGGTTTTAATGGAAAATTAGAGTGTATTTTTACCATTTAATCCAATGGTAGCCATTGGAATTAATTTCACTTTGAAATTGGACTTAAAATAGTGTCGATATTTTGATATATTTTGTTTCTTAAAAACACGCTATTTGTTTTGACTGTGTTCCCTTGTTGTATTGATTTATCCTCCGCATAGTTTAGAATATTTGAGGTGTAGAGAATAATTTTTATTACTATTATCTATTTCCATGTTTCCTTTAGTAATCTTTCATTTTCTTTCACTCTATAAATATACCTATATATAATAATTAATAATTCTAGTAGATATTATATTGAGGTGAATACTATGAATATTCCTCACATCATTCAACAAGAACTTGAATCCAATATTAGTCTCTAGAAAAAATATTTCTAATACTAGTTATTTTGGATTCATCATCATTACACATCTTTACATGATTGAAAACATCAGAAGTTTAAGATGTGAAGAAATATCTTCACGTAGTAACATGGTAGGATACATGGAAATCAATAACCCTGGTATGATCTTGTCTTGTAAGGATGAAATTTTCATCTTCCTAAATAGTAATAATATATTAATTTATGAATAAAAAATTATTATTTTGGGGTTTAATTTCTTGAATCCTATTATCTTGAATAAACATATAAAACTACAAAATAAAATACCCAGGCTTAACATAATTGTGGAACTTTATTATATGGGATTTTATATTCATTCATAGGATTTCACTTATTTTAATGAATAATAAATCTTCTATATCAATGGTTGTTTAGATGGTTCACTTATTTTTAACCTACATTTTTGTCATTGGTCCATGTTTCTTTACCAATGAATTCCTCACATTTTAGTTGGTGAAAAAAGAACACTTTTGTAAATGTTGATGTTCGGCCAAATTACCCCCAAATTAGTAGTGAACCCTATAGTAACATTATCTACTGAACACCAACTTATCATTGTAGCTTCGTCACCCTACAACTCTGTCATCACTTACAACTCCTTAATCTCTAAAAACTGCCCATTTCCCCCCAATACCCCATCACCTACCAATCATTTGTATATACATCCCCTATTATAGAATATTCACCCATCATGGTCTCTTTTCTACATAGTTTTATATCTCACCCTGAACATATTGACCACAATAACCCCATCTCCCACCGTCACTACTATAAAAACGGTGAAACAAAGTGCTTACCTGTATTAATGCTAAAAACACTAATAAATGTCACACTTTTATAGTCATTGATAAAATGGTTTATAATGGTAACCTTTTTCATCATTTAAAAAAGAACTAAGAAAACAAAATCTTTTGTTAGCGCTTTTTTTAGCCCTAATAAAAGTCTTCCATTTATCAGTGCATACATAGTTCAAATAATGGGTACCTTGTATAATATATTTTATATTTATATTTATATTTATATATTCTTAAAAAGGATTCCTATAGCAATATATATATATATATATTATCATTCGTATATTTGATTATTCATTTTTAATTATTTATAATTATAACTGTAATTATAATTAAATATATATATGTAAGTATATATATATATATATATATTAAAATATAGTGATATGAAATTTATAAATAAATATGTAAATACGTTTAATAAGGATCATAATTAAATTTATTTATTTATATTTATATTATATAATTTATAATATCTGCATATATTTATAGTATATATATGTATTAGTAATTATATATTTGTATGTTTACATATATTTATATGTGTTATTATATATTATAAAATAGGAAAATAATATATTGAAATGTTTTTACATGTAAAATATATATCTAAAAATATAATTCGTTTTAAAATATGAAATTATTACGATCTATATTTTAATAATTTATATAACAAAAAAACATCAAACTTATATTAATGAATAAAAATATTCAATAATGTATTTTTATACGTTGAAAAATGTTTTTTCAACTTTAATATATTTAATTAATTATTAAAATATATAAATATATAAATAAATATTTTTTTATTTAAGAATATTTATTTTAATGTAGGTAGATATTAATTTTAATATTAATATTATGGTTGGTGTTGTGACACAAATCCTATTTAAAATGACCTGGAAAGCTAGCGGTGTTAAAAAAGAAAGAAATTATGAAAAATGGGAGGTTGTTATATGTATGTATATAAAATATATATGTATATCTATGTAGGTATGTATGCATGAATGTATCTATGGATGGACAGATGGATGAATGTATGTATTTATGTACATATGTATGTATGTATGTATGTTTGTTTGTTTGTATGTATGTATGTATGTATGTATGTATGTATGTATGTATGTATGTATGTATGTATGTATGTATGTATGTATGTATGTATGTATGTATGTATGTATGTATGTATGTATGTATGTATGTATGTATGTATGTATGTATGTATGTATGTCTGTGTGTGTGTGTGTGTCTGTATGTATGTATATATGGATACATGCATGCATGAAAGCATTTATGCATGCATGCATCAATGTATGTGTGTTTGTTTGTTTGTAAGTATGTGTGTGTGTGTGTGTTCGTGCATGTATAAATATGTGTTTGTATGTGTGTTTGTGTATATGTATGTGTATGTATGGATTTGTATGTATATTTATGTGTACGTATGTATATATTTGTATGTATGTGTATGTATGTATGTACATGTATGTTTGTATGTGTATGTATGGGTATGTATGTGTGTGTATGGGTGTTTATATGTATTTTCATGTATGAGTACATGTGTGTATGTATGTTCATGTATGCGTATGTATGTGTATATATGTGTATGTGTATGTGTATGTGTATGTGTATGTGTATGTGTATGTTTATGTGTATGTGTATGTGTATGTTTATGTGTATGTGTATGTGTACGTGTATGTGTATGTCTATGTGTATGTGTATGTGTATGTGTATGTGTATGTGTATGTGTATGTGTATGTGTATGTGTATGTGTATGTGTATGTGTAGTGTATGTGTTTGTGTTTGTGTTTGTGTGTCTGTATTGGTATGTGTATGTGTATGTGTATGTGTATGTGTATCTATATTTGTATGTGTATTTTTATTTGTATGTTTATGTGTATGTGTGTGTGTGTGTGTGTGCATATGTTTGTGTGTGTGTGTGTGCGTGCGTGGATGTCTATGTATGTGTATGTGTATGTAAGTGTTTGTATGTGCATGTGTCTGTATTTGTGTGTGTGTGTGTGTGTCTGTGTGTGTATGTGTGTGTCTGTGAGTCTGTATCTGTATCTTTATGTTTGTGTGTGTGTATCTATATTTATGTGTAGGTGCCTATCTATTTATGTGTATATATTTTTATGTGTATGTATGTATGTATGTGTTTGTGTACGTGTATATATGTTTATATGTGTATGTATGTATGTGTTTTATATGTTTGTGTATGTATGTGTATGTTCATGTGCATGCATAATTTGGTATGTGTATGTGTATCTTTGTGTATGCGTATGTGCATGCATATGTGTATGCATTTATGTGTATGTGTATGTGTATGTGCATGTGTATGTGTATGTGTTTGTGTATGTCTATGTGTTTGTGCATGTGTTTCTGTTTGTGTATGTGTTCATTTGTATGTCTGCATGTGTATGTGTATGTGTATGTGTATGTGTATGTGTATGTGTATGTGTATGTGTATGTGTATGTGTATTTGTAGGTGTATGTGTATGTGTATTTGTATGTGTATGTGTATGTGTATGTGTATGTGTATGTGTATGTGTATGTGTATGTGTATGTGTATGTGTAAGTGTATGTGTATGTGTATGTGTATGTGTATGTGTATGTGTATGTGTATGTGTATGTCTGTGCATGTATGTTCATGTGTGTGCATGTATGGGTATGTATGTGGAATTATATGTATGAATGTAGATTCATGTATTGTATGTTTGTGTATGGGTATGTATGTGTATGCATATGAATATATCATTTTATAATAGGAAAATGCATTTGGTATTTCAATTTCACATAACTCATTGTAGTGTGTGGGGGGGGTGTGTGTTTATATATACATATAAATATATACAATCACAGACATTCGGATCAAGATCTTAATATATATGTATATTATATATATATATATATTAATAATCATCAATATAAATTTATACTTAGATGAAAATAATGTCATTATTTTAATTAAATTATTAAAAGGTGAACAATAATTATAACAAATATATTATATAGATTTTTTAAAAATTTATGCATATTATTAATATTATTATTATATATATCACATCTTTTATAATCCAATTATTAATTTTAATTGGTGTTATATTTAAATATAATACCAATAATATTGTTACTTTAATTCAATTAATTTTATATTTAAATATATATTTAATACATATCCATTTTACTAATATATATATATGTGTGTGTATAATTTATAATTTTTAAAACGTGACAATTTAAAAATAAAAACTAATGGATGGAATATTTTTTGTAATATATATATAATCATTTTTATAACATTAGATATTTATTCATTTATATAATTTATAAAAAAAATTAATGTTGTTAAAAAAATATTTAAATATAATTATTATTAAAATTATATTGATATTAAATATTATCTATATTTTTATAATTATTAATTTTTTTGTAAATATTGTTTTATTTAAATACAATTTTTAATATTTAATATTTTTTATCTCTTTATTTAATCATTTTTAATAATTTTTATTATATATAATTAATATTAGTTATAATATTTTTCTTTGAAGTGTATTAATTTTTATTTATTCTATTTGAGTATTTATTCATTTGATATTTTTTAAATAATTTTTTAATAATTTTAAAATTTATCTATTTTTAATATTTATTCATTTTTAATATTTATTCATTTAATGTTTTTGAAATTTATTCATTATTTAATATTTATTTATACATTTATATTTTTTAATATTTAATATTTTGATAATTATTGTAAATTATATAATTAATTTTTATTCATTTTATTTTAATTTTTGTAATTTAAATCTTTATACAATTATTATTTATTCATTTTTTATTAGTAATTTGTTGTTAATCACTGAATTTAAGTGACATATTTTAATATTTTTTAATTTTTGTAATTTATATAATTAATATTATTTATTCATTTTTAATAATTTAGTATTATATATTATTAATATAATTATTCATTTTTCATTTTTATTTATTATTGAAATTTATTCACTGTTGTCTTTTTATTAATTTTGAAGAATTATTAGATATATTTTTTTTAAAAAAGGAAAAACCTTTCATATAAAGAAAAATCATACATATTGATTAAATTTCTTACGTATTAGTTTTTTATCATCGCTAACATTAGCATTGATAGAGAATCCATTATTAGTTCTAAATTTAGAAATCATAAATGGTGCCTTTATTGGCACATAAGGTTTTAGCATTGATAAGGGCGCTTTTATCGTAATTTTTTTAGAACTGATAGATGCATAACTTTATAAGCACTGAATTTAACGCTAATAAAAGGTTTTTAATCAATTTTTATCGTTCTAGTAATAATAAGGGTTATTCTTATTAGCGCTTCTTAGTTAGTGGTCATAAAACCATTGCTCCCAATTTAAACGAAAATGAAATATCTTGTCGCACCTCCTTTCCATTTCTCGTGAAACCAAAAATCTGATGTCGCATTTGTTGATGATTTTGGACAAATCGACCCACAAAATGTAATGTTTGTTATTTAAATCTTATTTTAAAGGATTTATCAACTGATCAATCAAGGGTTTTCATGATTTTTATCATTTTCCTTCCTATACTCATCTGTAAATTTGTTCATTCATGGCTTTCTGAGTATTCTTTTATTGTTCCTCCCATTTTTCTATGTTTTCCATATTTTTTGGGTTGTTCGTCTAGTAATCAACTTTATATATTTACATGAAAACACACACATGCACATATATAAATGTGTGTTTTATACCAACTTTTATTGGTTTGGGTGTATTTCCTAAAATTCATCTTTTTAGAAGATATAAAAAAATTTATTAAAATATTTACTGAGGTTTAATTAGTTTTCATGAAAGAAACATTATTTTGTGTGCTTAAGGGTTCATTTAGTTTTCATTTTAATCCAAAAGCCAGTTATTTAAACAAAGAATTGCTTCACTTGTGTAATAATGGATCTTGGATGAATGTCAGCTTGAATTAATTGATTTCGAACACATTTGGTCATAATGTATTTGTTTTCTTAGTATGATTCTTATTTAAGAATTTATTTTAAACTAATATTATTTTATGGATATATGTTGGGTTTAGTTGTACAATGATTCAAAACTTGTAATTAAAGTTTGAACCATGTTTAATATTCCCAAATAGGAATATTTAGACTTATTTTGATGAAGTTTGTATTGAAATAGTGAACCAAGTAATGTATTCAGTGCGACATTGATCTTAACAAATTCATTCACTTAGAAATCTAAATAAATGATAATATATGACACAAACATCATTTATGACATCATTATAAAAGTAATAGTTTTATATCTAAATATGTTTTCTATATTTGAAAAAAAATATAAAATGTTTACAAAAGAAAACATTCCACATAAATATAAGGTTTACCCATGATTTCCATATTTAAAGAGATTAAATTGTTACACTTTATGTCTTTATATATAAATGAAATTCATTTACATCGCGGTGAGAAATGCATTTTAAATAGAACATTTTGAAAAAAAATAAATTTCCTAAAGTTTTGGCTTTATTATGAATAAAAATAAATTTTTATGTCTTCATTTAAAAGTAATTCCATACTCAACTCATTATGAAAATAAAATCCATTAATACCTATAATGTTTTATGTTTAGATTAAGAAAACAACCAAGTCAATAAAACCCAATATATTTATGAACCAAATCGTTCTTTTTCACTTTTCTAAACCCATACATTATATCATCACTGATGGAATTCTTAACAAATGTTGTCCATTATTCATCAACTTATATTTCTTTCAGGTTTTATTAGAAAGAAATGACTTTCTTTGTAATGAAAAAAAATATTACAAAAAGCATCATTAACTATGTTATATCAATTAAATTCAAATTATATCTTTACAGTCTAATTTAAATTTCCCTAAATGGACTCGAGATAACACAAAATAAATATGAATAGAATATTTATTTCCTTTCATGGCCTAAATGCTAAGACACGTAAACATTTTTTTACATTTTCATATTGAATTCAAGGGACATAACTTGAACATGTGGGAAAAAATTACATTATAGATCATAATAATATTTGGATATTTATAACATTTATAGGCATGAAAAATGTATAAATGGAAGCATATATGAAATTAAAGAACACCATACCACATACTTAGTTCATGGAACATAAATTTCTCAAGGAATAAAATATGATTAATGACCATTACACAAGAAACCAAGATAAACAAAATATGTAAATAAGTTATGTAGGAAAATACTAAAATACATAAATAAACATGCAATGGTATAATAATAAATAGTACAATAACTCCATTATAACATGATAGAATTTAGATATTTGAAAATAAACATTAACATGTACAAAAAACAATTACAAAAAAACCCATTTTTTCACAACCAGTTAAATCGTTGTTTTAAAGAATAAAACTATAAACCAAAAACCATCACGTAAGTTTATCTAAAATTACATTTTCCTTGATGTATCAAAATATTATTGAAAAAAAACCATTAAAAATTAATTTTTTATAGAATGTTTGATATACTAAATATCACCCATTTATACATATATTTATATATTGTAATCCATAATTATATTTTTAAAAAATTATTCTTTATATTATTTACACATGAAAAATTACTACATTATATGCATACATTCTATGTATATATTTATTTATTGTTAAATATGAATATTTCTAATCCAAATTGGTGGAATATGAATTGAAAATGAATGGATTCCAATCATCGGACAACATTGAATGAGGATGGGGATAATTTTTTCATTATTTTTTCAAAATAGTAAGGAAATGATCCTTTTTAAGTTATTTTTCAATATTTATGTTGTTTTTTCAAGAAAATATTATCTAACTGAGTTGGAGAAACACATGATCTTTCATGTAATAGATAAAAGTTATAAATTTTAGAATAAAATGGTTAAGAGCATGATATATATAGTGATGGGATAACACTATGGTTTATGGATTTTATTATATGATTACAACTTTAAATGACGGTGGGTATCATATTTAGAAAATTAATGTTTTAGTTAAATATTACCTTCATGATTATTCAAAAAAATTAGAAGTTAAATATCTATGAAAAATCTCATTATATTCTATTTATAATAAATATACAATATTTTTATCCATATTGATATTATGTAATCTGAATGATGGAAATAGATAGAGTGACACCAATTTTATAAAACAACTTTCTCTATTAAATGATATGTTATCAGAGATAATGAGATTATTTTTCAAATTTATGATTTTAAATGAATGTTATATTCAATGGTTATGATCCTTAAAATAATACATTCATGTCCAAATGAAAATATAGTATTTCTCAAGGACCATGAATCACTTAAAAATTCATTAAGTGTGGTAAGGATTGATTTGAAAAAGATTAGTCGAGTACTTTAAAAGTTGTACAGTTCTTTTCAATCATTATAAGGTTTAAATAACTATACTTAAGTGAAAATAATACAAGGGAGTTGATGTATTTCATAGTAAAATAATTCAATATGGTAGACTTAATCACCTAGAAGACTCTCATAAGTATAAGAAAATTAATCATCATTATACAATAATTGTAAATGAGCTGAGATATGGAAGGAATCCTTTTGGTGTAAAAAGTATCACCCATAGTACTTGACCAATTATATTGGTAAATTATAACTTTCTATCATGGTTATGCATTAATCACTTGTATATTATGATGTACTTTCTTATATTAGGCCTAAAAAAACTTGGTAATGATATTGATGTGTATTTTGAACTACTGATCGAAGATCCAAAATTGATGTGGGATTTAGGTGTTATCTAATAAGATTATCATGGAAATTATGATTTCACATTGAGAGTCATATTATTTGGGATGATCAATAAGTTTTATGATTATCAAAAGTTGGTAGGGTATAGAATTAAATTAATGTTAGGGTGTCCCATTTTTGAATATGGTACATAATTAGCTAGGTTGAGAAATTACTTAAATATTATGTTTCTTATTGTGTTTTAGGCCAAGAATGAGTGATATAGTTTAGATTTACATGGTATTTGGGGATATCCATAAGGGTTATGTAAAATTCTAAGTTGAACCGAGGCTAGTAATGCATGATATGACTTAGATTGATGTTTAATCTGAGGATGACCGTAAGTTACATGGTTAGGTCCTTCAGTGATGTTGACGACCATTGAGATTTAGATGTTGGGCTAAGATATGGTTGAGTGAGTTTTCCTTGAGTAAGAAAAGAGTCGGTTTTTAGGGATTTCAAATACATAGTATGAATATTACTTCCAACATAAAGCCAAATTAGTTGGGGAAGTGGTATATGGTAATTTGGGTAGCACTTTATAACTTTATCAATTGTGTGTTTATTTATTCATTTACTTCCTAAAGTCATAAAAAAAATATTATATCATTGTTTCAATTATGTAAAGTATGTGTTGGTGGGGTTCTATAGGGTTTATTATGACACCCTGTATGGTAATATTATTGCATGTGTAGTCTTTATAGATGAGGATCCAATTATAGCCAAGGAACCTGCATTGGGTTGTTAGGAAGGTGGAGCGGGATGTATTGAAGTGATGACAAGACATACTCTAATATTTTTTCCCATACATCGTCGTTATTTTATCTTTGGCTTATCTTTTTTTATTGATCCACCATAGGTGTGGATTAATTTTATACTGTATAAATTGGTATTCCATATTGATGTAGTATGTGTAGATGTTATTATTATTTCATCTACTGGTTTATTCCAGTTATTTATTGTCCATTTCTTCTTTTTTATTTGTTTACTCTAATGGACATCTGTTAAGAAGAGAATAGTCTCCCCATGATTCCACCCAAGACCTAACTACTAGTTCATAAATGAAATTTTTTCATGTAGGAAAAAATTTGTAAATTTGACCCTCCAACCTAGACCAGGTGATTTGGGTTAGGGTGTTAAAAAGTTGTATCAAAGCTCCTTTGTTATTCTTATGTTTTAGAGATTGGTAAAATAAAGACAGAATGGATAGAACATGGATTGGGGTGGGGGAATCTTATGCATGATCTTCACTTGTTTAGTGGAAATCTGAGTTACTAGGGATGTGGGATTGATTTTATTGGTTTTTATGTCATGGTTTCATTTTTATTAGGTTTTATTATGTGGTAATGGTTAAAGGGATTTTCTCTTGGACTAATTGGAAAGAGTGGTTGAGTTTATTCCTCATGGATAGGTAAATAAGATCGCATGTCATGAACCTATTTTCCCATGGTTTATAAATTATTGAATCAATTAAATTTCAATAATGATATATTTAGTGATTTCTTAAGTATATCATTGGGTACATCTAATTAACAAAACATGATATTGTTAGGAATTTTTGTTATGTATACTTAACTGTCTCTATTGTACATACATCATGATATGGGATTATGATTGGGTAGATTGGGGTGTTTATGATTGATGATCATGGGTAGACTATTAGAATGAGAATTTTATATGGTGTTTTTTTTCCTATTGATTTTATTAATTTTACAAAAAAAATGACAACTTAATTGGTGTATATGGATTTTTTTTGGAATTTTAGAGATGTCATCGAGATAACATCATGTAGTACCACCAACAGACCTATATCATGAGGTTAATGATGAGGGAAATATTCATGTTATGACCCTAGATGTAAAGGAGTGTATGATTGATCATGATTTTGTAGATACCCAATAGATTCATGCAGCAGTGCTACTTCATCCTATGGTTTTTTGGTTGGTTCTAGTTCACAGTAGGGAAGATCAAAGGGGAAGATCGACTATGGTTCATTTTATCTAGATTTTCAATTGAACCATCCTCCCAAATTTTAGGTAATATGAGGCCTTTATGATATAGAGTATTGTATTGTGATTTTCAATGTAATTTTTGAGCTACTTGAGACTCCCAGTGAACAGATGGTGATGTTGGTTGCTTAAATGCTTCAGGGAAACACCAAATGGTGGTGGGCGTCATGATATAGGCATAGAGGCATGTGGGTATAATATGGGTGGACTTCAAGGAACTATTTTTTATTAGTTCTTTATATATTCATGGATGGTGTATCAATATTAGGATTTAATCAACATCCAGTAGGGAACAATGTTGGTGGATAGATAAACTACTCATTTTGTGGAGTCTTTGTGTTTTACCCCTTTGTTAGATGGGAATGAGGCCCAAAAAACATAGAGGTTTCTGTAGTACCTAGATCTGTATGTATCACTAAGAGGCGGAGAGGTGAATCAATAACCCACTTTTCATTTTACGGTTAATTCCCTTTTAACCCAACCTATTGAACCAATTAAATTCCCCAATCCTGTCACTAATATCTCAAAACCTCACCTCATATATAGTGGTAGTAAATTAGATATCATTACAACATATTTATAAATTGTGGTAAAAGAATCCAACTCCAATGGATGTGGGTTATATATCCCAATATGGATTCTTAACTATAGACACTATTTGTTATAACTCGTTAGACACACTAGTTACAATTCTTCAATAATGGTTAAAAACATTTTCACAGCTTCCATGATATCATAGAAACCCCAATCACCATCCTCTTGCTATTTTTTTGGAACCCAAGTTATATCATCCTTCATCAGTGTTGATCAAGTGTTATAAAGATCTTATTCTTCATATAATCTTCCTATATAACAAAATTGGATCACCATCACTTGTGTAATTTCTTAAATATCTTCAAAATAATGAACATGACTGCTAGTTTTGATACACACAACATATTATATGTGATTTATGTCTTGTTCTACACTTTAGAATACATAGTTAAACTTAGCCCCTATATTATCCCGTTATGTATGGGCTTATTAATTTCATAGTGATTTTTAAATTATCTATTTCATGATGGTTAAAGTTTTTATTGAATATTTTGATTGAAATACTAATATTTGGGATGCCCTAAATTGATATTTATTGATATGGTTTGAGGACTAAGAGGTATTTGGATGCTTGAATAAGTCCTGTGAATATTTGGAGGGAACATGGATCAGAGTTTTGGTTTTGGGAAAGCAAGAATTGGGTGTATAGTTTGTAGTAACTACACACCCCAACCATGTGGTTTTATTAGTGGAGGAGAATGGTTTGTTAAACCATGTAAAGGTGGTTTTCAGATCAGTAAAATCACTATAATTTATTATAAATCCATTTCACATAGTTTTAACACAGTTTAAAAAAGTGGTTTCCTAGCCATGTGAGATAGATTGTTTTCAAGAACAGGGGTTCTCATGATTGGCACATGGTTTATCCAACCAAGTGTCTAAATAATCAACTCTTTAAATTTTTTAAAACCCATTAATCCCCTATGAGTTTCAAGATGGGACCCCCCATTTCTTTCTTCATCATCATGCATGACTCAGTCATTAGAGATCCTCCTCCCTCTCTAGGTTTTAATCCATTCAATGTTGTTTTAGGTGCATTATTTTCCATTTTAGGTGATTTTCCTCCCTCTAATGTTATCCTCCTCAATTATATTTCCTATTACCAATTTTTGGAGTTCTTGATTAAGGTTTTTATGTTCCAAATGCACCAAATTATGTTGGAATCGTCCAAGAGCCCTAGGGAATCCATTTTCTTCTATGAAGGAGATCATGTTTTGGATTATACATGTTATGAATTTATTTTTCATTAAGTTATAAATCCAAAGTGAATTTTATTAGGTTTTTCCTTTTAGATTATTAAATTAACCATGGTAATGGTGTTTCCACTTAGGTATTTAGCCTAAAATTTAGTCATGGTATACTATTAGAAATTGGAAAATACGTAGCACTGGTTCTGATACGGTAATATATTCTGGTTGATTTTACATCGTTTAATAAATTTTGGGATTTTCTTGTTAATTATTTATTATTTATTATAATTAATATTTGAGATTTTTCGGCTTTACATAAGTGCATTTTTAGTGATTTGAGTCTCAATGGTCCTTGGAAAAAAATTTAGGCATTGGAATTAATGTGTGGGTGGATACAAAATTCACTTATAGCATTTCTTTATTTATATAGTACATGAGGTGGTGGTGTCACTATTTTCCAAGTGATAACCTTAGAAATTAATTTTAAATTTTAAATTATAAACTTTACTTAGTTAGAAACCCTAACATTTTTGGGATTTATGGAAATGTGATTCTTAATTGAATGCCTTAGTTGTATGTTTTCCATTAGAAGTTGGCGAAATTAATAGGGTTTAAAATAAAAAGGCTGTATTTTGGGAGAATGGCCTCGAAATAAAATCTATAAATGGTAATTTAAAGGGTTTTTTAATGGTTATATTGTTTTATTGTTTTTAAATGATAAATGGAAATATTGTTTTGTTAATGGGATTGGGAAGAATATTTGATTTTGGTTTCAAATTGGTTAATCTGTTGGTATTTTGGTACGGGAATGTGAAATGGAATTGATGACATGTTTTTGGTTATTAGAAAAGGTATTTCAGATTTGGGATTTATTATGGGAAAATAAAAAAAAATTGGAAATAGATTTTGAAATGGTGTGGGATAATGGAAATTGAATAGTTTTTAAAATTGAAATATGAAATTCTCATGCATGATTTGTTTTGTTATTTTGGGTGATATGTATATTTTGTGCATTTATGTATTGTATAAAAATTATATGAGCAATGGTGGTGGTTAACTCAGTGTGAAAAATACCCTCATGAAATACTAATTTGATTATCAAACATTAGGTGAACACATGCTCTATGTGAATGTGTAAGTATTTACCATTAAACGTGGGGTGAACATGCCCCTCGAGTGGCTCATAGTATTGATTATTGAACCTAGGGTAGAAATTGACCTCAGTTGGAAGTTGAGGCTTAGTTATGGGTATATTACCCTAATGAAAGATGGATTTGTATGGTCATCATAACGTTCTCTGAGATACCCTGACACTAGTTGAATTAAAAATTTATTATTCCTTGGGTGAACCCATCGCCTAGGTTTGGTGGTGTTTTTAGCATTGATTTTAATTGTTTTAAATGGATTTTTTTTAAATATTTATCTTAATAAACTATGAAAGGAATATTTTTTAGACTATTATATTTAGGGATGTAGTTGGTGGTGGCCAACTGATTCTTACTCACACCCTACTTGATAATCCATTTCGTACCCATGAAGGCAGTTTTCTTGTTTGCGGGTATAGGTTTTAGGAAATTCCCAACGTCATTGTATGTTGGTTTGGATTCTAAGGTTGGTGTTGAATGTTAGGATCATTTAAGAATTAGGTTTGATTTAGTATAGTCTTTTGGAATTAGTTTTATTTTATATCTTTTGTATTACATGTGTATGATCCACCGAAAAGAGATCTCGTTGGTATGAAAGACAGATTCTTTTGTTATTACATTATTAGGTTGTATTTATTTATCTATACATTCCCTAGTTGTGATGTTTTCTAGATATTTATATATTTATTTTATTTTTAATTATGATTCAATATCTAGAGATGAGGTCATAGTCTCCCCATGATCCTTATTGAACCTCACCTCTAGTCTATAGCCTCTGAAAGATGGGTATTCCAAATCTTTTATCATTTATTGGAAAATAATTTTATATTTTCCCTTGACCCAAGACCAGTTTTTAGTTATGTTTTAAGTCTTGACAAGTTTCATGGGTGTTTGGATGGGTTTCAAGTGTGTCAGAAGCCCAAAGGCCCTGTTTTAGTGATGTGTAGGAAAAAGAGCATGGTTAGATTTAACCATATGGTCTCTTAGTAAAAATCATGCACCTTTTTTACACTAGGTACATTTTGGTAAACCATGCAAGAGGAGGAACACAACATGCTTGAACCTCTACAATTTTGGTAGATTGATTTCTCACTATTTTCACATGATTTGGGAAAAATGTGAGTAATTCAAATGGTTACTACCATTTGGGTAGTACCCTTGAATTGTAAAACACGCAGTCTATGAATTATTTGGTAAAACCATGAGGACTAACCATACGAGTCTTGGATCCTAAGAAGTAAGAGATGTACGGTTGTCGTACGGCTAGGAAAACCATACAAGCTAACCATGAATCTAATTAAAGGTGTGAAATTACTATTTTTTCCTCCCCTTGTATTTATTATTTTCTTTTTATTTCTCCTCTCTTGGTCTTGAACAATAGTGTGGGAGCTCCTCTTTTCTTACTCTTCTTGTTTTTGACTTACCTCCCTCATTCGAGCTCCATTCTTCAAGATGTTTGCGACATTAGATCTGTATCAGTAAGGATCTCCATTATCTAGATTCTATTTCTATTTTCCTTCACTCTATGGACCACTAAATATGTGTGAGTCATTTTTTAGTATTTTTATATAATTCATTTAAAAAGAATATTTCCCCCAAATCAATTTGAATTTGAGGATGAGATTATATGTGCCTATGTCAATAACTATGACGTAGGTGGTGAAAAATATTTGTTTTCTTTTCATGAGTGTTTGGGGGCATCGATTTTATCCCATATTTGTATTGACCTAGCTAGACCCTAGTAATTTATTGGTTTCATTTAATTAATTGTATTGAACATTAAGAGATGCCTATGGTAATTCCTACACAATAATACAATTGCTTTGAGCCTTATGAGAGGATTGGACCTTGGAAATTTAGGTCGGGATATTTTACATTATATTAAATGGATTTATTATATTTATCAAAAAATATTAGTTAATTTGGATTGATTTATTTAAATTTTAAAGGCTTGTGATGTATTTTTGAGTTCCAATGTAATGTAACAGGCTTGGCATGATGATTGAGATAGTGTTGGATATTTGACTTGAGGTAATGTGATCATCGTGGTGGGTGTTTCCTAAAATATATATCCTTTGGGTGATGTTCATCACATGTTGGGTGACTCAATGATCAGTTTTAGTCTACAAGTCTATCAGGCATCGGAAAGGCCCATGTTAGGTTTTTTGGTGTGGCTCTCGGTTTGAGGGATGTGGTCGTAGGGTTATACGGTGCTAGAATTGATGTGGATTATATTCTAATTGGTGATTTTATTTCACCTGTATTATCCAAAGCACTGTTTCGAATCATGTTCACATAGACTAACTATGTTATGAGGTTTTTTTGACTGCTCATGTGGGTAGAGGTCCCTGGTAGTAGTGGATTTGGTAAAATAATGGGGGTTCTTTCCATAAAAATCCACAGAGATGGTGAGAAGACATCAAAGGAAAGCATTGAGGTAGTGGGTTGGGGGATGAGGCTCCACATGCTTGGGGTTTTTGGGACATAATCATTTTGGAGGATGGGAATATTCATTCCATAGGAGGTTTGTTGTTGATCTAGTGATGGTTACTACTTGAGGATAGATATCGATGTGCCTCTAGATATTGGGCTTTGTGCTGACAGCTACATTTGATTACAGGTCTGAGGGACCATATTTCTTTTGACGGGGAATGAATTTGGGGTGTAGGTTACATGGTTGATGGTACGATGTGCCATTTGACATTTTGAGATGAAACCTGAGGGTTCACCTAGGCTATTGAAATTATTGGGTGACTTGAGCCTGGGGAAAAGGATCCTATCCTCCTTAGTTATTTTAGTGATGTTCAAATTAGGTGGTAGTTATTGGTGTTTATTGAGAACTAGGGAAGCTTGTGTTTATTTTAAATTCATTTATTTTATTTTATTTATTTATTTAGTTCACTCATGCGTAACCATAAATGTAATTTATGAACACAATGGTTGTGTCCTACAATTACTTGTTCTCACACCCTACATGGTCCCTTTGAGATGCGTGAAGACTTTAATCATTTGTGATCAGGTAAAGGCCTAGGCTCATAAGCTAGATCTTAGTGGTTATTAGTAAGGGATGTAAAGAAATTGACCACTGGGCCTTGCCTTATATGGATTTTAAATTTTTGTTTTTCATTTATGTTTCAGCATGGTTATATCATTTTTTTGAGTATTTTTCAGACATTGGTGACCCTTCTATTTATTGCAATGTATGACTTATTATGTATGCATGCTCTTTTTAAACGACAAATGGTATATTGGGTTTGGGTCTGAACGGTATTTATTTCAAATTATTATATTTATATACATCATACCACTATTATATCATCTTTATATGGAATAGTCTTTCCACTACCACCACTTTACACCCTCACTACTAGTCATCAGCCTTCATAATATAGGGAGGCGCACCAAATACTAGTGGCACTCGACCCAAAAGCACTATTTCAGTGGCTAATTAGGTTAGGGTGATAAAAATGGTACCATAAGAGTATAATTTACCTATTTATTAGACTTAATATTTGGACTATGGTAAATTAGATATTAGGATGTTATTGGATTTAGATTTAGAACTCATGTTTGGGTACCTAAAACCCCATGCATGGAGACCAGACCATGTTTCTAGGGGTGGGAATTGCTATTCTTTTTTTCACATTTTATTTTTGATTTGATTTACAACTCATGTGGTACACTTGAAATGTTATTTTTACTGTAATTACATGTGATCCTTGGCTTGGTAAGATAGTAAAAGAGTATTGGAACCTTAACCCTTTATGGAAAGGCTAGTTCAGTATTCGTGTTTATGCTTTCGATTAAGAAAATGGGATGATTTAAATTAAATATATTCATGTTAATACAATATAATTATTTTCATTTATATTGGGGACTCTAATTTCACTAATAAGGGTAGGTTTTTCTAAAGTGTCGAAAAATTACTGATTTGTTCATCTCTGGAAAGCCTTGGTCGGCCAGATCGGTGTGGCTATGGACATCTCACATGGGCTCTCATATCAGCTCCTTCATTATATTAAAAGTTCTTCAAAATGAAGGATGTGGAATAATTATACCAACCCTCCCAAGTTCTACTATTCCTATCTCATTAATGGTAATGAGGTGTCATCCTAAAGGAGTCAACGATCAACGCACATCTCAGATCGGTAGCTGCATCCTGCAATTGGTCATGAGCCACGCATCTCGTCGTCGGTTGATTGGACTGTTGAGGTTTTTGTTCCTCTAGTGTTTGCCCTCCCATCCAAAGAATTCATCGGTCCCTCATCTCTCCTACCCCAACCTTCTCCTCCCCTTGCAGTCTTAGCTGCCCCATCGAAGCACCACCCCAATCTAGTTATGGTTACGTTCAAGCCGAGTGTCCCTTTTTCTTCTCCAGCCAGTGATTTCATTTTTGATTCATTTTTTCATACACTTTTTTGTCATTGGATCATTGATATTTCCCTATCTAAATCCCTTCACTTCCACGATTTGGATCTTCTAATAACGGGTGATCATCTTCACATGGGTAAGCCAGGTTTTCACTTGATTGGTCAGGAAGACGCTCTACGGATGGTTGTTCCATGCATTTCCAAATCTAATTTGATCACCCCAGTAAAAACCTATAAATATTTAATTGTGTTATCATATGATACAAATTAGGGAGACAAATAGTATCCCTCTCCCTCATTGGCACCTTCTAGAGTTTGTATGAGGTCCTGATCCAAGAGCGGTTAGCATGCATGTCTCTTCACCCTAAATACCACACCTCTATAGGGGACAAAACTAGGGAAAAACTATTATAATGATATCCTTTATTGTTTGGAATTACTATACCCTCGGGGCTCAGGTGAAGACTGATTTTCTCTCTAATGAATTATACAAGATAATTGCTTCTATTGTAGCAGTTCATGAACTGAAATAGTGTGTGTCTAAGATTACTGACATTGGTTTTAGAATGGTACTTCGTCATTTTATGCATGTTGAACCTACAAACCACCAAATATGTAATTTATATAAGGATTATGTTTCAGTTAATCTTCATGATATCTCCGATCAATATGTAACAGTAATGGTGGATAACGGTGCCTATTAGTGTTTTTTAATTTTTTTTATAACAAATTTGAGCTGAGGATGAGAGATCAGTTATGGCATGATCTTGAAAGCTTTGATCCAAGGAATATCTCTTGGATTACTAGTGGTGATTTCAATGTTATCTTAGTCCCTTCAGAAAAAAAGTGTACTAGAACTTATCATTGGAAGGACATGCATTCCTTTTCCTCATTCATGGACCGAAAAGGACTCCTAGATTTAGGTTCTACTGTGGACAAGTTTAGATGGTTTAATAAACAAAAATAGGGTCGTAGTGTGTGGAGTAGATTGGACCAGTGTATGGAAAACATTCATTCCATTTATGATTATCCAGGGGTATGCGTTTCTCACCTTGTTCATACTTTTTCTGACCACTAGCCTTTTCTAGTTCATATGTCATCCGTGGAGGATTCTGGTTCGACATTTTTCATCTCTAAATAGTGGACTTACGATCCTGATTTTTTGTTTACAATGCACTCTTCCAAGAACAAACCTATGCAGGAAAATTTGTGTCTTGGGTTCCATAAAAAACTCAAAATATGGAAAAGAGACAAGCTTACATGGATCAAAATATTTCCTCCTTACTTTCAAGATCTAGATATAGTGGAGCAGGAGATTGAGGTGTCTGAATCCGATATTGAGGAAAACTGTGATGATGATTTTTTTAGGGATTTCATTGAAAAGGAGAATAAATTGGAGGATATTCTACTCGCACAGGAACATTCTGCTCGTGATAAATCCAAACAGAAATGGATTAATGGTGGAGACAAAAATTCAAATTTTTTCATACTTGTATCAAAGAGAGAAATTTTCACTCCCCTTCGAACATCCCCAAGGAGGATGGTTCATTCACAAACAATCTTGATAAAGTGGGTTATATGGTGGAAGGTCATTTTAAATCCTTGATAGCAGGTAGTAACCTGAAGATGCTAGAGGGATAACCTCATGGTCAGTCTTCCTTATGTGAAGTTTTCCCAAATGTGGTCTATAATGGTATCAATCCTGAGATTGGAAAGGTCCCTAATGATATGGATTTTTGGTATGTAGTTTGCAATCTTAATCTAGAAATTTCTTTAGGACTAGATTGAATTTTGAGTTCCTTTTATGTGGCTTCTTGGGAGGTGGTCAAAAATTATTTGGTTAAAATTATATAGGACTACTTTCGTGGGGGAAAAATTCCTTGTGTGGATTGTTCTAAAATATTAATTCATATTCTGGAGGTTAAGGATCCATCCTCTATTAAGAATTATTGGACAATAAGTATATGTAAATTCCCTTATAATGTTCTGGCCAATATCATCAATAGGAGGCTTTCCCCTCATCTCCAAAAGTGGATTTCAGAGGAACAACATGGTTTCGTTAGAGGGAGGTAAACTAATCAAGAAATTTCTCTATATCAAGATATGGTTGGAGAAATCAACAATAAAATCATGGGATCCAACATGGAAATTAAAATTGACATATACAAAACCTATGATAGAATGGAATGGGATTTCATTTTGAAAGTCATGACCTACTTGGGATTCTATAATTGGGTGTAAAAATTATTTTCTAGGTAATTTAGATCTCCCTAGTTCATATTTAAGTTCATGGGAAGGATCTGAAGCTTTTTCAAATCTATTCGAGGCCTTAAATAGTTAGAACTTATCTCCCCATGCCTTGTAATTTTGGCACAATAATCCTTTAGAAAGTACTTATCCAGTTTCATTCATAATGAAAATATACCACCTTTTAGATGCAGGTCTCATTTTAATGGAATCTTCACCTTCTATTTTCCGATGAAATGCTTATTTACATTAACGAAAGTAAGAGATCAATTTAGGGGTGATTAAAGCCATGCAGGAATACTTCAAGTGGATTGGAAATAATATCAATGATTGAAGAGAAGCTTCGATATATCTATATCTTGTTCTGAGAAACATGTCAAAAATATTGAGTACATACTAAGGGTCACCAAAAAACCCTTTCCAATGGAATATCCGGGGGCACCAATTTCCCCCGGTGGTCTTTTCATCCACCACATTGACTGCTTGAGGAAAAAAATAATGGGGCACATCAACAATTGAAAGAGCCATTTTTTATCATTTCAGGGCATCATTACACTGATTAAATGTGTCCCTATATCTATTCTGATGCATGTTCTCTCAGTCCTTAAATTCCCTAAATTAGTGATTTGTACGATTGAAAACACTATTTGCTTCCTTTTTTGGGATGCACATGGAGAGGGTCATTGTCACTGGTCATCTTGTCTAGGATGGCCAAATCAGTCAACGCAGGCAGTGTTGACCTTCAGAGTCTGAGTGATACTATAGAGAGCCTTCAATCAAGTATGGCCTAATATTCTTTAAATATAAATTCACTATGGAATTTTTTATGACTAGAAAATACATGAGAACTTAAGTGAACCTAGATGGATGGTTTCCTCCATGTAGAAGATGTTACATAGGCATATTCTATATTTGAAACACTAGTCCAGATGGCTTTTTTGATGCGGTGATTTTAGCTTTTGGAATCAAAATTGGGTGGGAGAGTCCCTCGGCTTCTCGGGTTTCCCTACCCTTGATATCTCTTTTTCTCAAGCCATTACTTTTCCAAAGATCATTCATACCAAACTTGACTCATATCAATTGTAAATTTTCAACAACATTCAACTTTAAATTGATCCTGACAAAATTGTTTTCAATGGCACTTCGTTGAGAGTCTTATCAACTAAAACGTTTCATCAGGCTACTTGGATTTTACCTAATGCATGTGTGGTCCAGTTCGTATGGTCCCAGGAGGTCCCAATCAAATATAATTTTCATTCCTGGCGCATTTGGAACTGTATTGTCCCAATGGACATCCTAATTCAAGGAAGAGGTATCTCCTTGGTGTCCAAATGCTTTTGTTTTCAACATCCCTTTGTGGAATCTATCACCCATTTATATTTCAATGGAAACTAGGAAAGGGTGGTGTGGTTTGGTTTTGGAAATCTCATCGATATTGATATGTCAAATGATAATGTTGAAAACTTTCCTCATACCTGGTTCTATGGGATCAAGGATAACAGTGTGGAGAGGAAGGAGAGAACAAGCTTGATCTTGGATGGTTTCTAAAAAATTTGTGGTCCCAGGAATAAGTCTTAGGTCAATGGTTCTATAATCTCTGGTTTAGATATTTTTACTCATTCCAAAATCATAGAGGTGAACTTGGGGTCTCTGATAAAAGGCTGGGATATTGCTCTTTCCATGATATTGTTATTTAATGGACCAAGATCCACGTCAAATTCTAGGGACTTACCTACACCAGGCTGATGGGTTCGCTGGAATCCCCCTGGATATGGCCTCAAACTCCACATTGATGGATCTTCTAACCTTGAAACCACAATAGGTGGAGTCATTGTTCATGATTCACATGTCTCAGTCATTATCACTTTTAGTAGTTACTATGGCCATGGTTACTCGCTTATTGTAGAAGTCAAAGTGATGTTTAATGGACTTAAGCTTTTTCATTGTATGAATATCATCCTTAGTGAAATCAAAACTGAGTCCTCAGTTATTTTCAACTCTTTACAGGAAGGAATTACCCCAATTGGTCCATCGTTTATATTATCATATGATGCTTGATCTTCATTGGTCAGGCACACTTGACCCACACATGGAATGAGGGTAATGCTTTTGTTGATTTCCTAGCTTCCCAAGGATACCTCTTTGATCCTTATATTATTTATTCCTCCTTGGCCTTCTCACCCCAGGAGTGTGTGGATTTTTTTCAGGCGGATGCCCTGGGATTTCATTTTTTTAGTCCCCTTTGACTCTGTCTCTCTCTTTTCAGTTTGTTTCCCTTAAATATTATTAATAAAAAATCTCCATGTTATGTCTTATAATAGCATGAAGTTATGACTGTATGGGGTGATGTGGTCATTAGATTGAGGTGACATGGTTCATTAAGAAGGGCATGGCCCGAGGAATATTTCATAAAAGACTCTGTTATGGGTGGGTAAGGAGTCCATGATGCTAGGATGTCAAATGGCATGGTTTTGATGGGGGGAGTAAGGGTAGTTAGTTGATGCTTCCTATTAAAGTTTTACATATTTGTGACATCAATATATATGTTATATGGTCTACTTGACTATATAATGGTATTTAGCACGTTTCCACCAAGATGGGATCCTATAAAGCATCAGGAAGGTGGTGATGGGGTGCTAGAGGATCACACATAGGTTGAGACCCCTAAGGGTCAGGTAGATAAAGAGATTCAGGTATAGGCTTCGGTGAAAGATCCAGTGCAGGAAGGGCATCCACCATATTTGACATATTTTGGGCCGTGAATTAACCATAATCTCCAATAAATTCTAGTACATATCATCTGTGGGATTGATATGGTAGCTCATAGATAATATCCTTCCATGTTGTATCTGAATCAAAAGTTCTAGTCGTAGAACCCGCTGCTATTTCACAGTGAGGGTGGTCCACAATCACCTGAAAATTGAATTGACTCTATACCGGTGATCTTTGATCATCTAGAGACACCTATGGGGAAAAGGGTGAATCTATTTACAAAAATTATTAGAGGACCTACTAAATGATGGTTGTATGTGTAGGTTCAAGTGGAAAGACTCGAGGGTATGGACTAGAAGGATTTTGAGGCTATGTTATTTGAGAATTTCATTGCAGAAATGATGATGGTAGAGAGAGACTAGAATTTTTTCAGCCTACAACATGGTGACATTTATATCATGTACAATGAAATTACATTCACTAAATTGTCTCACTTATCAACTAGCATGGTGAGCAACAACATCTCGAGGGTGAGCCATTTTGAGGATGGTTTATGGAATGAAATTCATGTGTAGGTAGACATCTTTAGGTTGGCCTCATTATCAAAGGTGGTGAATGAAGCAGTCATAGTTTAGGGAAATTTGACAGATCATTCTTTCCCTAGCTGGGTGATGGTGTTATATGATTTCAATGGAAATGGTTTAGATATAAAGAATCATGGTTTAGATGAGTTCCAATAGGGAAATCAGGACAGGGAATTAGGCAGGCCACCTCGCAATGGATCGTCGATGGTGTGCTTCTAGTGTGGGAATCCAGGATAGGTTTGGGCATAATATGAGTGGCCTTCAAATGAGTGTTGGATAAGTAGATATGTTGATAATCTTAATAGGTTATATAAGAAGCCTTCTTGGATAGCTGGAAGTTGGGTACCAGGGTAGACTTAGGGTTCGGTCATCGAACCAGGAGCTGTACCAAGTGATGGTAGAAAAGTTTCAACTGCATGTGGAGGTCATTTCATAGACAGTGGGGCCTAGAACTACAGTTATTATTCAGTGTCTAGTGGATCACCATAGGTATTCTAGGCTTTAGAAATTCAATCGTCAAGTCAGGTGCATGTCATTGTGATTCTCGGTGCTAATTTGGTTATTGATTCGATGACAGTTAGAGGTATTTCATGGGTATGTCTGGGGGTTATTTTTTTCTTTTTCAATGGACTTTTTATAAGAATATCTATTTTCATGAATGATTCATAGGGGATGTATTAATGGACAAACTAGAGACTTCTTAGTAGGTTGTAATCAACTCAGATGTAGTATATATCTATGTGAGAGAGAGAGAGAGAGTGAGGTGTCTGACATTAGGATCTATATGCGATCATCATTGGATGAGTTATTGTAGATGTGTATTGTAATCGAGGAATCAAGAAGTTGTGGGTTACTTTAGGTGTTTAGGAATTTAGTCATCATTGCAATATAGGTATTTTTGATGTGTGAGGTATCAAGACTTATTTTTAGAATCTATTGTGATGTAGGACCTCATTGGTTCTATTTACAGCATCGTAAGGAGGCGGGCACTAATGGGGTGTATGATTTTTATTGGTGTTAGGAGTGAAATAAGAGCACCTTATGTTGTGTACGAGTGAATAGACATCACAGGAGGAATTTTGAATCTTGGAATGGTTGATGTATCATCTTTTTTAATTGATTTCTGGTTCAAGATGTGACTTGGGTACGTAACTCCAATGATGTGGATCCCCTTTGGGTAGTTGACATGTTCCCTTGAGATCAAGGTAGTCTAGGTAAATTTTAAATAGATGTGTATTCTTTGTACCATCTTCTTGTTGTGTTTGATATCACGGGGACAACCGATGTTAAGGTGCGGAGATTATAACATCACTGGTATTTTGAGTGGATCAAAATCCTCAACTGTTTTGAATTTTTGGAGTTTTGCAGGTATACTAACTCTTTTATCAATTGTTATAACTTAATTACAAGTTTCACCTTGACCCAATACCTAATTATTCAACAAGGTTTAAGGATTAACAATTTTCATGGTTTTTCAGATGTGTTTTGGGGGAATCATAGGCCTGAAGGTCCTTTTTGGTGAAGTGTGGGATGAGGTGCATGATCAAATTTTACCATTCATCCTCCAAGTGAAAATTGTGTTCCCTATTTTTAAACAAATAATGTTTTGAAAAACCATGCAATAGGTGGTTCATAGCCATGTTTGAACCTCTGTAATTTTTGTAGAGGTCTTTCAAATAGATTTTCACGATAAGAGAAAATCATGTGCAATCCACACGGTTAGGGAAAATCATGTGCAAGACACACAATTAGTACCATTTGGGTAGTACGTTTCACTATAGAACATATGGTCTACACATGTATAGGTAAAACCATGTAGGATGATCTTATGGGTAATAGTTCCTAAATAGAATGGGCCACATGGTTTTTGAACAATTGGGAAAATCAAGAGAGCAAACTGTGTAGCTCATTAAAGGTGTAAAATGATTGTTTTCTTTCCCATTATATTTCTTCATTTCTTATTCTTTCTCCTCTATTGGTCGCACATAATAGAATGGGAGATCCTATTTTTCTCCTCTTCTTAGTTTTTACATAATTTCCTCGTACGCTCTCCATTTTTCATTTTGTTTGTGGAGTTGGATTCATATCGTTATGGCTCTACATCCCCTCGCTTCAATTTCTCTTTTCCCTCAAATCATAGATTGTTAAATCCGTGTGATTCATTTCTCTCTATTTTCATGGCATTCATCTAAAATTCCAATTTACCCCAAATTGGTACGAATTTGAGGTTGATATCTGAAGTTTCTCTATTTATGACTATGAGGTTGGTAGTTCGTACTTTTCTTTCTGATTTTGTGAGTTTTTATGTGTATGGATATTTTTGTTCCATTATTTTTATCGATAAATTTTTTTAATATAATTTTTTATTTTAATTAATTGAATTGAATCTTGTGAGATGCCTATGGGAATACATGCATCAGACTACAAGTGGTTTTATTTGTGCGAGAGGATTAGACCTTGGGCAGTTTAGATAGGGGTTTTCCCTATCAATATAATTGATTTTTTATATTGGTCTATATTTTTTAGTTAGTTTGAATTGTTTTTTATAAATGTGGAATTATTTTTATGTAATTGTGAGTTCTAATGGGACGTGGTGGGCTAGGACGAAGTATAGAGATATCAATGGGTATCAAATTTTAGGTGATGTGATTATCATGATAGGCATGACCCGATATATATACATTGGATTATGCTGATCATGGGATGGGTGACATAGACCTCAATTTGTGGTGGAAAGGTTTTTAGGTACATGTATGGTCTGTGTGAGGTTGGTAGGCATGGAAATTAGTTTGATAGATGTGGTTTCAATGTCATGAGGTTTTATAATTAATTTGGATTAGGTTCTAATTGGTTATTTTCACTCAACTGTATTGGCCAAATCATCTTTTGGAGTCATGTAGACATTGGATGACTTAGTAGTGAGTTGATTTTGACAACTTGAGTGGGTATAAGCCCCTTATAATTGTGGATTGTGTAAATGGATTATCATTATTCCTATAGAAATACATGGGGATGGTGAGGATCCATCAGAGGACAATGTTGAGGCTATCGGATGGGGGCTTAGGTTCACCATGATTGAGGTCGTTAGGATAAGATCAGTTTGGATGCCATGAATTTCCATTCCTCGAGACATAATTTTTTGAGACGGTGGTGGTTACTACATCAGTAAATATATTGATGTTCCTCCATACATCATTCTTCAATTTGATGGTTTCTTTTGAGCAAGGATTTGAGGAATCATATTTATTTTGATGGGACATGTCTTCGTGATGTAGGTTACTTAGTTAATTGAATGAGGTATTGAGTGACATTTTGAGGTGGAAAATAATGGTTCACTTGGGTTGTTGACATTAGGGGATGCCTTGATCCATTAGCTAAGTATCCTCTCCTCCTCAATTAGTCTGGCGATGGATGGAGTAGTTGGTAGCATCATGGTTTCTATTGAGAACCAAGGAATCTTAAGTTTATTTGAAATGAATATGTTATCTTTTATTTATTTTCTAGTTCACACATGCTTATACAAAAATGTATGGTGGGAAAACATTAGTGATATCCTACTGAGACTCTTTCTCACACCCTACATGGGCCCATTGGGATGTGTGTATACTTTGTTAAAGGGTCGGGTTCAAGAGCTATAGCTTAGTGTTTTATAGCATGGTATGGAAGGTAAGGGACCACTGGATCTTTCCATGGATATAGTTTACCGTTTTTTTCCTTTCTGTTTCAGTGTAATTATATTATATGTATGTACTATGGTCAACCATTGGTGACCCTTCTATTTATTTCAATGTATCAACTATTATATATGCATGCCTTTTTTTAGCTACAAATGGTATGTTTTTTTGAGTCTATATGGTATTTCTTTCAAATTATTATATTTATATACATCATACCACGTTTATATCATCAACATAGGGTATATTATCCTCACTTCCACATCTTTATACCCTCACTGCTAGTCAAAAACCTATGGCATACGGGGAGGCGTGCCTAAGACCAGTGACACTCAACCTGAAACGATTTTTCAGGGGATAATCGGGTCGAGGCACTACAAGTAGGTCCCTTAAAGGGGGAGTATGAGTTATGTTCCATGAAGTCGATCAATGTTAGAATTTCACCATCAATAAGGGTAGGGATTTCTTCTTAGGTAATTGGCCTTCGAAGATTCCATTTGGTCTTAGGAAATACTAGAATAAAGTATAATGATGAAATTTGTGTTCTTATGATGTTTTAAGCAAACCACAAATTACATATTAGTGCTTTACATAATATTTAGGGATGGGAAAAAGTGATATCTTTAATTCCAAAATGAATGAGGTCTAGTAATGTATGATATGGATTATATTGATGTGTAATGTAAATATGAACATGAGTGAGATGGCTTGGTCCTATAGTGATTTTGATGGCCATTTAGAGTGAGATGTTGGGCCAAAGTATGGTTGATTGAGTTTTCAATGGTTAATAAAATAGTGGGTTTTTTGGGATTACAGACACATGGTATGAATATTAATTCCATAATGGAGCTAAATCATGTGAGTATGGGGTTTTTGGTTGTATTTTTATCACATTATAAACTTATTCATTTTTTTTATTTATTAATTTACCTTCATTCATCATGAAAATTTTTATGTCACTATTTCACTTATTTAAAGGATGTGTAGGTGGTGTTCTATTTGATTTATTCACACCCTGATTGGTTATATTAGTTCGTGTTAATAATTTATGGTCGAGGATTCAATTATGGACAAGGGACCTACATTGGGTTGTTCTATGCATCATCCTTATTTTTTATTTTCATTATTTTTGGGAAAAAATATCTCAAGGTATCATTGTATCATTTTTGAGGTGATTGTGTTTGTTGAAAAAGTGGGCCTCCATGTTGTCTTTGTTAATAAAGCAGACCACAGTGTTCAATTTTTTGAAAAAACATGTTTATATGGTGATTTGTCGAGTTCAAGAGATTTTATTTACAATACATTATTCAAAGAAGAACCTCGACAATAGAATGGACAATCTGAAGGTGCTACAGAAAGAGCAGATACAAGGTGGCGTCATTATCAAGTGTTTGCCAAATTTTTGGGACTCAAAATCGACAAATAGAGAAAAGTGTTTTCAGAAAAGGGACTTGTGGGCCCGTGTCTTGGTGGCCTGGAAAGTTTCACATCATATTTTTTCAAGATCAGAACATCAAAATATAGAAAATTAAAGAGGGGCACCCAAGTTTTGGTTTGGGCATGCAAGGTGACTAGGGCGGCAGTGACTAGGGTGGCTGGACTTGCGTGTCGAGAGGAGACTTGTGCACCAATGCTCAGGGTACCCAAAATTCCTATAAATAGAGGGCTACCTCTCATCGTTTTTATGGATTTCAACACTTAGAGAAAATTTGAGCTCCAGTCATTTCGGTGGTTTGGGCGTGCAAGTGGTGGTGTGAGCACGCAAGTATAAGTTTATTCATAAGTTGCATGCCAGTTGATAGATGCACACCAATATAGCTTTGGGAATAAAAGGGTGTGAGTCACACAGGTTTGGAGTTGGGAAAGGGAGTGCTGCACAAGTGGTTAGGTGACACTTGTGCGCCAGGCTTGAAGAAGCACACCAGGGATTAGAAAAACATACCAAGCACAGAGAAGCGCGCCAGTCACTCTAGGACTGCAAGAAAGTTGGAAGAGTTTCTGGTACCTCCGGTACAATTTTTGATTCATATGCAGGTGAAAGTTGGATGTCAACAGAGGATATACATACAGAGAAAGATGCATTCATTTGTGATAATTAAAAGACCTACAGGTTTAAAAACTGTGATTGGATCTTCTAAAGAATTAGTGAGCTCACTTTAGTTGAGAGAGCATTGAGTTCTCAAATTGTGAGTGGTTGTAAACGAGAAGGGATAGAGAGACCTCTTCAAACATGTAAAAAATAGTGTGTTTATAGTAGATTTGGTACATCGGCACATCACTGGTGTATAATCCTTGTACGTAGACTAGTGAGGGTGAACCAAGTAAAATTTTTGTCTTGTGCATGCTTTAAGATTCAACAATACTCTACAACGGTAAGGAGAGAGAGATGAGGGTTTTGTCTAATAACAAAACAAGATCAAAAGGGGAAGTTTTTAAAAAAAAAATTCATACCCTGATTCACCCCCCCCCCCCTCTTAGGTTATCTAGACTAGTGGACCTAACAATTATTTTTTTAATATTGATCCACCGCATTTGTGGATCAATTTTTATGGTTATATGAATTTTTATGCCATATTTATGTAGTATGTATTGATGTTCTTATTATTCCAGCTACCTATTTATTACTACTATTTATTTTCCATTTCTTCTTTGTTTTGTGATTAATATATTGGAAATATGTTAATCAGGGCGTAGTCTCCCCATGATTCCACCAAAGGAATCACTTCTAGTCGGTAGATTCATGTCTGTATGAAGGAAGGCATGAGGGGGTTTTACCCTCCAACCCTGACTAGGTGATTTGGTTTGGGGTGTTACAAAATGGTATCAGAACCTCTTTACTTTTTTATGTTTTAATTATTTTTAGAATTATTATGTAATTAATATAACTTGGATTCGGTGTCTAAGATTGTTCCTGATATTTACTTTTGTATAGTATTTATGAGTTTATAAGGATGGGGGATTGATTTTATTGGTTTTGATGTTATGGTTTCATCATTTTCCTTGGTTTTATTGTACGGTAATGGTATATGGGATTTTATCTTGGATTGATGGGAAAGAGTTGATAATTCCATGCATCATGGATAGGTATACATGATTTCCTATAATGAACCTATTTTCCCATGGTTTATAAAGGGTTTAATTAAATAGATGAAAATAATGACATATTCATTGATTTCTTAAATATATAATTGGGGACATCTGATTAACAAAATTTTATCCTATTATGAATATCTTTGTGTATATATGATCGCGGATAATGTGCAAACATCATGACATGGTATTAGGCCTTGGGTAGATCAGGGTGTCTATGATTGGTGAACTTGGGTATACCATTAGAATGAGATTTTGGGATGGTGTTTAAATGGCTATTAATTTTCTTAATTTTATTAAGAATCTAATAAATTATAGGTGTATCCATACCTTTTTTTGGAATTTTAAGTATTTCACCGAGAAAACATCATGTGGTACCACCCACAGACACAATTTAAGAGGTTCATGAGGAGGGGAATATTCTCGTTATTCCTTTGGATGTATAAGAGTGTGTGTCTGAGTATGCTATGTTGGCTAACCTAGTGATTTAGTTAGGAGATACACTTAATTATAGGGTTTTTCGGTTGGATCTAGCTCACAGTAGGATATATCAAAGTGGAAGACTGAATATGGTAACTTTTTTCAGAATTTTAAATTATAGCAGCCTACATAATTTCAATTAATAGGATTCTATTATAATATTAAGGTTTATATTAGGATTTTCAAAGTAGTTTTTGAGCTGGTTGAGACTCCCAATGAGTGGAAGGTGAAGTTGGATCCTTACATGCTTTAGGGAAACTCAAAATGGTGGTGGGTGTCATGATCTAGGAATGGTGGCATGAAGGTCTAATATTGGAGGCCTTCAATGAAATATTTTTTATTATTTATTTCTATATACAGGGAGGATGGATCGATATTATGTGTTTGTTGAGCTCTAGTAGGGAGCGATATCAGTGTATAGTTAAACTGCTCGTTTTGTGTAGTTTCTATTTTTCACTCCTCTTTGAGATGGGAATGAGGCCTAAAAATCACATAGGTTTTTGTATTTCCCAGATCTAGATGTATCATTAAGAGGTGGATAGGTGAATTAGCAATCTATTTTTTATGGGTAATTTCCTTATAAACAAACCTTTGAAACCTGTTGAAGTTCTCCATCCACTGATTATTATCTCAAAAACTCGCCTCAAATATAGTGGTAGTGAAAGAGATAGCATCAAAAAATGTTTACAAGGTTTATTAAAAAATCCTAATCTTTTCTATGTGGGTTATATATATCAATATGGATTTTCAACTATTGACCCAGTTGTTACAACTTGTTAGACACAGTCATTACAATTCTATAATAGTTGGTTAGAAAACCCAATTTTCACTCCTTTCATCACATGTTAGACACCCAAATCACCATCCTCTAGTGATTGGTTAGGAACCCTAACTAAAATATACTTATTATATGATTATCCAATGGTAGTAACATCATATTCTTCATATATTCTTCCTCTATAATAAAATTGGATCACTATCACCTATTTACTTTTCTTCAAGATATTCAGTAGTATGAATAGAACTAATGGTCTTGAAAATCACAAAAGATTAGATGTGATCTATTTCATATTCTACTCTTATGAATACTTATGTGAAACTATTCTCTACAATATTCCATTACTGTATGGTATTTTTAATTTCAGAATGAATATGAAATTCTCAATTACTAGATGGTTAATGTTTTTATTGAATATTTGGATTGAAATATGAAGATATTTGATGCTCCAAAGGGATGTTTTTGGAAATGGTTTCAGGCCCAAGAGGTGCATGGTCTCTTGAATAATACTTGGGTGTATTTTAGGGAGCACATGGATTAGTTTTTTGGTTTTAGGAAAGTAGAAATAAGGTTCATAGTTTGTAATAATTAATCACTCCAACCATGTGGTTTTATAATATGAGGATATCAGTTTTCTAAATCGCGTGAAGGGGGGTTGGAAGATCATTAAAATACTCTTGATATATTAAAAATCCTTGTTTCATGTTTTTTAAATATTTTATAAAAAAATTCCAAGCCATGTGATATATATTGTTTTCGAGAAGAGGGTTTTCATTATTGGCACACAATTTTTCCAACCATGCATCAAAATAATACACCATTTAAAAAATGTAAAAAAACCCATTGATACCCTATAATTTTCAATAGGGGACCCCTCATTCTTTTCTTCATCATCATGCATAACCCATCCATTAGATATCCTTCACCCTCTTCTAATTTTGGTATATTTGGTGTTATTCTAGGGTCATTATTTTCCGTCTTATGTGATTTTCCTTACTCTGGTTTCCTCATCTCCTCTTCTCTTTCCTCTTCCTTATTTTTTGAGTTCTTGATTTTGGTTTTTCAGTATTGACTCCTCCAAATTATGGAAAAATCATCCATGTACCATGGTGAATCCATTTTCATCTATAGAGGTGATCACAAGAAAAATTCTACATGTTATGGATCATAATTTCATTAATGTATGATGCCATAATGGGTTTTATTAGGTCAACAATTATTTAGGTATTAAATTAACCATGTTAATGGTTTTTCTTTTTATGGATTTAGCCTAAAATGTAGTCAATTTATAATATGGTAAATTGGAAAATGTGTAGCCTTGGTTATGAAATAGCTAGAGATTCTGGTTGATTTTCCATTAATTAGGAATTTTTGGGTTTTCTATAAATTAATTATATTTAATTACTGAGATGTTCTGGCTTCTCATAGGTATATTTTTAGGGATTTGGGTCTCAATGGTTCTTGTAAAAAAAAATTGGATTTCGAATTAATGTTTGAATTCATCATACAAGTTTGGTTGTCCCTAAATTAGCCTATTTTTTTATTACTATAGTGTGTGAGGTGGTCGTCTCACTATTTTCCCTGTGATGACCATAGAAATTAATTTTAAATTTTAAATTGAAACATTATTTTTTAGAAATTATGACATATCCTATCTTTATATAAATTTAATACCTAGTGGAAAACCTTAGTTGTATACTGACCATTGGTAGTTGGAAAAATAATTGGGGTTTTAAATAGAAAGTGGTATTTTGGGAAAATAGAAAATAAATGAAATCTATAAATGGTACATGAAAGGGTTTCTTTTTTAAATAGGTATACTGTTTTATTATTTTTAAATGATAAATGGAAATTATTTTTTGTAAATTTGATTGGGAAGGAAATTGGATTTTGGTTTCAATTGGTTAAAAGATTTATCTTTTTGTATGGGAATGTGAAATGGTATTGATGACATGTGTTTTGTTTTAGGAAAAGGTATTTTGGATGTGGTATTTGATATCATAAAATGGAATTGATGTTGGAAATAGATTTTAAAATAATGTGGGATAGTGGAGTTGAATAGTTTTCAAAATGTAAATGTGAAAATCCCCTTCATGATTGGTTTTATTATTTCTAGTGAAATCGAAATGATGTGAGATCATGTTTTTTATGAAAATTATATGAAATGATCTAGTGGTAAACTCAATGTGAACACAACCCTCAAGTAATTATAATATTGATTATTAAATTTTAAGTGAACATGCGCTCCAAGTGAATACCTAGTATTGACCATTATACATGGGGTGAACATGACCCTGGGTGGATCCAAGTATTGACTATTGAACCTAGGGTGAACATAGACCACGATTGGAATTTCAGGATTAGGGATGGTAATATTACCCTAACAGGACATGTATTTGTATGTTCATCATCATTTTCTCTGAGATAATCTAACCATAGTTGAAGTAAATATGTACCATTCATTGGGTGAACCCATCTCCAAGGTTGTGTGTTGTATTCAACATTTATTTTAGTTTTTTTCTGAATGTATGTGATACAAATATTTAGCTTATAAACCCATGCATGAACTATTTTTCATACTAGCTATATTTAGGAATTTTAGTGGCGATGGCCTACTGATTCATACTCACACCCTGATTGAGCATCCATTTAGTACCTGAGAAAACAGAATTCTTGTTTGTAGGTATAAGTTTCAAAAAAGAAACAATGTAAATATATGTTGGTTTTTATTCTAAGGTTGGTGTTTAATAATGGGTTTTTTCATGAATAAGGACTAGTTTTAGATATTATTTTGGACATTATTTTATTTTATTTATTTTTTGCTACTTTTTTATAATTCACCCACAGGGCATCCAATTGGTATGAAAGACATATTAATTTATTATTGCATCATTCGGTTTTATTTATTAGTATTTACATTCCCTATTTTTGTTGTTTCATAGATTTGTATCTATTTATTTCATTTAATGTTATGATTCACTCTCTAGAAATAAGGGTATAGTCTCCCCACGATCTTTATAGGACCTCACTGCTAATTGGTAGCTTCTGGAAGAAGGAGAGGAATGTGTGAGGTATGTAGGGTTCTAGTATAGTTATTATTCATGGTGTAAGCTGGGATGGGATATTACAAAGAGGTATCATGGTGGTTTTCTTTTGACATACTATTTAGTCATGGTAGATAGGAGACTAGGATGTTTTCAGCGGTTGGTAATGGACTCATTCCTAGGTGTATATAACCCCATGTGTGGGAGAGAATCCAATTCACTTTACCACAAACTAATTTCAACCTCAACTTTCATACATTATTTTATGTTTTTTATTGTATTTTTATCCCTTAGACATATATGAATAGAGATGGTGTGAATTTATGAATCATTCTTGGCACATGGGATCTATGTGTCATCTATATGTTTCATGTGGTTGATGGCTTCCTATGATTTTCATGTACGGATATTTTATTTATCGTTTTGGGTTTATGTCTTCTAGTAATTTTTATTTTCTTATGGTTTCAAACCATTTAGAGGGTTTGTATTTAATGTGTTTGAACCCATTTTTATGGGTTACATATAAGTGTATGGTGGAGATCTACTTAACCAACTCCTTAGGTGACTTCTGGTTAATAGGATAGTATAAAAAGTGTTAAAGTGATAGTAAGTAACTTATAAGGGTTTTTACCTTAAAACCTGTTAATGGAATTATATCTAACCAAGCCATAGAATGTAAATTTTAATAAATCTTGAGAATTTAAATATATCTGGTAATGAAAAGTTTAAAAATATGAATCTCTCAGATAATATTCTGATGTTTTAAATAGAGTGAAATGACATTCATGGTACCTTCAGGGGTATTTGTGTTATCTATCCTCATTGGTTGTGACCCTACTCTAGGTTAGAGTAGTTTGAGATATAGAGAGAGTGTGTGTGGTGAGACACTTGGATATAGGTTGTGAGACCATGATGGGTTTGGGTGTACCATATATATGGGTGTTACATGATGTTCCTTAAGTTTTGTTTTAGCCTTAAGGTTTAGCGGTGTTCCCTTATATCATGGTAATTGTGAACCTTGTGAGTTTTTACCCTTGTGGGATATGTGTGGAGGACCGTATAGTGATTTTATTGTCTTATAGTGTCGATGCCAATGGTTGTATGTTTATAGGCATGTGCTACCTCAATTAAATGTTTTACATGGGGTGTCATAAGTCATTTTTATTAGAATGGGGGAACGATTCCCACTTAAGGGAAGTGTATTGTGTTAGGACTACCCTTAAGGGATATGTGTGAGATCGCAGTGATAATGGGAGTACGAATTGATTTGTGGTCTCAAGTTAGAAATATTTGAAATAAATGGTAATTCTCTGAGGGGTTTGCCTAGATTTATAGTGGTTTAGGAGTGGGAATCATGGTTAGACACTCTAGAGTATGGAATTGATGCATGGGTGGTGCTATAAATGTTTTTATAAGGATTTTTATTTTATAATGGTAATAATCTTGAGTGATTTTGGTTTAATTATTAAGCTGGTTTGAAGGGAAGGATCATTTGGATGCATGAACCTAATGTTACGATGCTTCTTGATGCAATAATTAGTGTTAACTTTGGGTGGATGGGTCCAGGGATAGTAGAACTTGGGTATAAGGTTTTGTACTTGGAATGAAACCAATGGTTATAGGTTATCTTGTAGTTATACTTGACTCATGATAAATGTTAATTTGGTTGGATGAAACGTATTAATGATGCATCAAGTTTGATGGAACAGACATTCGAGGAGACATGGTAAGATGTCGGGTGAGTGTGTGATCTTGTATTTGGTAATTCATGACTCCTAGGACATTGATTTGGGTCTGTTAAACTAGTATTGGGGATCATGTGACCATGGGGTTTTTAAAAAGTTCAAGATGGAATGAAAATGATATAGATGTGTGATGTTGTTTAGGTTATGTGTTCAGGTATCTCGGTATTAATACACGTTACTTATGGTAAGTTATAGGTGATGTATACTGTAATTCCCCGACCCTAGTTACCTAGAGTTAGTGCATTATTACATAACATTGTCATGATCATAAGAGATCGAGTCTCGAAAGACTGATTAGTTTAGTAGCTTTGGAAGTAGTAGATACATAGATATGTTTTACATTTCATATAAAATGAAAAAAAAACTACATTGTCTCATTTTAACAAATTCATATTCCTTAGACTATCCCTACAGGTCAGTCATAATATACTTCTTCACATCCTTAGAAAAATAAAACATAGAAAGGGGTGAGCTCAGGTTCTCAGTAAGGATAACAATATAGTATAAACTTTCATAAATAAGCATAAACATTTAAGACAACTTATAAGACCAAAACAAAAGCCTTTTAAACATAAACTTTACCATAATATAGAAAATATAAATCAAATAATGCCATTTACATATTCACATGGATATTCTATTAGTCGAATAATCACATGTAATATCAATATCCAATTTCATAATGATGGAATGCACAATGTCGGACTTCATAACCCCATAGACAAGACCTCATGTCAAGACTAAATATATGATTTTGTCAAGGCCTTGTTCCAATGCACTATTTTGTCTCGTGAGACCTACCGATGCCCCGAGGAGATATAGTAGGCTCCACCCGTCACTTACTAAGTCCAGTGTATCACTCCTATGAAAATATTGAAACATAACATAAACATTTATATTAAAACTAGCATATGAAATTTTAATAATTTTACCATGAACCATGAATGGTATAAAAATAACACATCCATAGTCAAACATATCCCAAAACCTTCAATGCAATATGGAATATTTTATCATAATAATTCAACTTCAAACAAGTGTAAAATCCATTAAAGTATATTGACATAGATGAAATAAAAAACCATTTGAGAGAAATATATATTTATATTTTTATAAAATATTAATGTCACGTAATTATGAAAGAAATCATTTATTTTAAAAATACTCATATAATATTTTTAAGGATGCTTCGAAAATTTTATATCGGTGGAAAATACCCGCACTTTCTGTATAAGTTAAAAAACATTATTTCCTTAATTTTGTCGAAAAGGTCGTAAAGGACATTGTTTGAAAAACGATGGAAATATTCCATTATAAAAATTTTATAAAAATTCAACCAAGGTTATAAATTACTTTAAACCATAGTCTAGAAAATAGTAAAAAAAATTTAAATACATTTTTATGAAACATGTATGTGGATGATAAAGAGGTCCTAGTAGATACTCAGGTATAAACAACCTCGGATAATGACGAGATTGTAGAATTAACCCTTACCTTGTAATTTTTATTGATAGATGGTACGTTAACATATTTTATAATAGTTAAATAAATGTTATTAAATTATACAAAAACCAAATACATAAATATTATATCATATATGATCTCCTATTATTGCTTTGTTAATAATATTTCAGTAATATCATCATTTCGGGTGTTAACTGATTCAGTTTCCATTATATTATTGGTTACATAAGCCATTTTTATTATGGATAGGATGTATTTGATTCATATCCATAATGATATTAAGATATTAAACATTATTTTTAATCATAAAATAAAAATTATCCTTGAATGGTTATGATGGGGAATAAATTTCATCACGTTCGTGGAGACGGTAATCCGTACGTACGCACGAGTGACAATAACATTCTACTTATGGTGAAATTGTTTGTAATTGAATTTTATATCATATATAAATAATAATTAACATATTATATTTATTATTTACATCATTTTTACTCATTATTATACCCATCCAAATAATGAAGAGTTTTGATAACAAACTACACCACGACGTGGATACGGTAAGTTGTACGTACGCACGTATGGTGACTTGTCATTCATAGTATGGATAGAATAATGAATATGTTTGTACCATATTAATAATAACATCACAGTATGTATAAGGTTCTGGAGTTATTATTTTGGTATAGAAACAACAAATAAAGAGGAAGTGGAAGAAGAAAAGAACTTTGAAGGAGGTGGTTAAATTATTACCTCTTCTTCATGTGTTTCCTTTTGAGTTGATCAAAAGGGTTCCTTAGGTTGGATTTATGATCAATGTAAGGCCTATAAGTCAAATTTAGGGTAGTTGGGAGGATATTTAATCAGGGTTTGTCCATGACAAATGGATTTGGATGTGTGATTTTGAGATAAGGGGAAGTACCCTTTTATAAGAGAGGTGAGGGTCACTTTAGAAAAAGCTTGAATTATTATTTTATTATACAATAATATTCGGTTTATAATGGAACCAAAATGATTTATTTTAAGGATAAGGGGGTTATGGGTCTAAAACATCTCAACCATTAGGTTTTATATAGGTTATGTCACCATATTAACCTTATCTTTTAGATTTAACTCTTAGTTAAATAGATCAAGTTTTACCATGTATTCTTGTATTATTATCATAAATAGTTAATAAATTAATAAAAATATCCAAGAGAACCCCAATCGGTTAATTATTGATATATATAACCTTATCTAAGTCCTTTTTCTGAACCTTAGACTGTTAGGAATATTATATAAATTAATAATATAGTATTTGTTTTAAAAGCTCATTTATGTCAATTTAGACACTATTTGGTATTTTTTTTTTAAAGTCATAAAAATGTTATCACTTTGAAAATAGTTTATTTAAACAAATCTAACATGTAACATTAACCTATAAAATTTGTGGAATTAATCATAAGTCTCAATTTACATTTATTTGGATATTGGTAATATCAATTATTTTAATCTTTCATTAATAAGGTAATTGCCGCATCATCATTGTGTCATAAATAAATTTATTTATTTAATGTCTAAATATTATAAAAAAATACATTTATGTAGAAAATATATTTAGTTTTGAAATTAATACTTATAGTCAAATTGATCTTATGTATAACCCTATATTAAAAATATTTTAGTTGTTAAACATTGAATTTAACATTTTAACTCTTATTTAAATAAAATAATAATAAATCCCCTAATATAATCCAAATACACCAGAAGGATCATATTTTATTCCATAGGTCTATTTTTGTCAAAATAAACTTATCTAATAGACCTAGGACATGTGTTAGGGTAATTATAATATCATTTTTACCTATAATTAACCTATTTACATTTAATCGTGGTAAATAAAAGTATAAGTTACTATTCAACAAAAAAATTCATCTTATTGAACCAAATTTTACTTACTGATGTCAACCTGGTCTCTCAAATTTTTTAAATTCAATTCAAAAAAAGCGTTAAAATTACGTTTTATGCAAATTTGCAAATACGCCTAGAAGGTGCGTAAAAGGCTGTAAAAAGTATAATAAAATTTTATATATCTAATATTTTTATAAAATGACTCAAATGAATTATATTTAAATTATATAGGTATTATTTATCTATTTTTACTTAAAATAAATTTAAATAAAATAAATAATTATTTAAATAAAAATTCAGTTTTAAACAATAACGCAGTGTTTTTCACTATTCATCAAAAATTAAAAGATTTTAGAAATATACCAAAAATTCACCCTCAAATAATTTTGATATTCTAAATCCAAAAATGAAGTCCATTTTAAAAAATAAAATTTATAAATGTTGAAAAAGTGGGTATTACTATTCATGGCAGCTAGTTTGATTGGTCGTGGTGTGTTAGAACTTGAAGTTGCATACAGTGCAAGCTATTGTATCTTTCAAATAGAAATATACCATTGAAGCTTGGGGTATTACATTCCCCCCTCCAAATAATTTCATCCTCGAAATTTCTAGAATATTACTGCATATAAATATTTTGGAGGTTCTTCATTATAAGTTACTCGGGTTCCTAGGTTTCCTCTTCCATCTTATAATTTCTCCATAGAAGTTTTATGAGACAAGAAGTCCGGTTTATCAACACATATTATCTGGTATAAAGAATCTTGATAGGCTCTTCGCAATAAGATAGATCAGGTTCTAGTTTAATTTCCTTATAGGTGAGTACATGTGTTGGGTCTGGAATGTATTTTCTCAACAGTGATACATGGAACACATCATGAAATTTCGAGAGACTTCATGGAATGTAAAGACCCGTAAATTTCAAGGAATTTTTTTTCTTAATTTTCTTTGGAATTTTACAAGAACGCAGTTTCTGATGGCGCCTGATTCCGAGGCCCGGTGTGCCCGGAATCAATTTCCGAAGTTTGGCTCGGGTACGTTCAGTGAACGGACGAGCGGGTTTTTCTAACTTTTGAACCGGTGCTCGGAATCGAATTCTGAGGGCACCGATGGAATCGCAGCGCCGGTATTTTCTTAGAAACGCCTCTTTCGAAGTTGCGTTTTCTCGGGTGTGGTTTTTAATTTTTGGGCTTAAAGTTAAGAAATAAAATAATTTTACGACAACTTTATTTTATTTCACTTAAGCCACTTGGAAGCCACTTGAAGCCACTTAAAAGCGGCTTAAACTGAGTTGAACCGGATAGGGTACTATCCAGAAATATCTTACCCTCTTGGTAGGATATTTGTGAGGTGGTGCCCGCACGAGCCCCGCTGTTTCTTTCCGATAAGTAACGCACCCGTGAAAACCCGTCTTAATGAAAGTCAACTGACGCATTTCTTAAAATCTTAACAGACCATTTAATTGGGCGGTTTATTTCGTAAATTAAATGAGCTGTTTCTTTCGTTGAATTAATTCTACGAATTAATGGTTCGTTTCTTATCTTTTGAAATTCAAATGTTTAGTTGTGTAAATAAAATAAGGCTTAAGCTTATTCTATTTTGGGTTGAAACTTGTGGCGTGGAGAGGATTTGGAGGAAAGCGTTCTTCTTCGGCGAAGAACGCGAAGAACGCGAAGAAAGCCAAACTTGCGGAGATCGACGACGCGAAGCCTTGTACCGCGACGCCAACGGATCTCCCTTCGCGACGCTTCTTCCGCGACGATCCAACCCCGCGACAACCTTCGATCGACAACAACCAAGATCGTCGATGCGACGTCCTTCCGCGGTGTGACGATCACCTCCTTCCGCGACGGTCAATTCCGTGACGACCTCGCATCCGACAGCGACGGCGAGGTAGGGATTTATTTTGGGATTTACCCCCCCCCCTTTTTTATTTATTTCCGTGAACGTTCTTTAAAAATTAAAGAACCGGAATCAAAGAAACAATTTTATTTTATTAAAATTGTTGGTTCATGTGTTGAACATTTTATTTTCTCCCGTTGATTATCTCTAACGCGGAAGGTGCGGGCCAAACGAACACGGCCCGGCGACCCTCCACCGTTCTTCGTTTTGTGCGGATTTGGCGGGCGATGACGGAACGTGCCGTAACGGATGTTTGATGATCCCGCCGTAAAGAACGGAACCCGGGAGGAACAACGGCGCAGACGGGAAGGAAAACGGGCCACCGGAGCGACTCTGGCGGCCCGCAGAAGTCGGTGGTGGCGCGGGCGGCCGGAGGCGGCGGCACCCCGCGGGTGCCGCGGGTGTCCAGCGCAACACCCCGCGGATGTCGCGAGGTTGTCACGCGGCACCCCGCGGGTGTCCAGCGCGACACCCCGCGGGTGCCGCGGGGTTGTCACGCGGCGTGTCCGGCTGTCTGGCCGACACCCCGCGGGTGCCGCGGGGGTGTCACGTGGGGCGGCGGCTTTCCCCCGCGACGGCCGCTCGGCCGCTCGGCCGAGCCGAGCCGGACCGGCCCTGGCCGGGCCGGGCCGGGCCAACCGGGTCGTCCCCGACCCGGTTCGGGCAAACCAGGGGGGTTGGGCCGGGTCGGCCCGGGCCCGGACCCCCCCCCCCCCCCCCGTCTTCGGACGACTTTCGATCAAACGCCCGTAACTTGAGCTACGGGCCTCCAAACGACTCGCCGTCAGCGGCAACGCAATCCTTGGAGCGAGTCAGTCGTTCCGGTTTATCACACTCAAAGTTTCGGAATACTTTGGGTTCGGCCGGGTTGGTTCGTACACGAAACCAATCGGGCCCTCGGAGCGGAAACACTCATATCTTGAGCTACGGACGTCCGATTGACGTACCGTCAGCTTTGTTAGTTTCCTCTTAGTGAGACAGATCTTTTGGCTCACTCCGCCCGGGGTTTGGGCGCAGGTGGAGTACGGTCGGGTTGGTTTTGCCTTAAAAACCAACCGGGCCCCTGGGACGAAAAAGCCAATAACTCTCAGACCGGGCGTCCGATTGACGCGCCGTCTGTTGCATTGAGTTCCTGTTGATGATACAGAACTTTTGGCATCCTTCGCCCGAGTTTTGGATACAGTTGGTAGTGGCCGGGTTGGATCGCACCCGAAATCCAACCGGGCCCCTGGAACGGAAAAGCTGATAACTCTCAGACAGGACGTCTGTTTGACGAACCGTCAGCGGCGTTGACGATCACGTTGAGAAACGGTCCCTATGAGTATACCCTATGAGAGATCGGGGTACAGTTGAGATACGGCTGGGTTTGGTTCGCTCACGAAACCAACCGGGGCCCTGGGACAAAAAGGATAATAACTCACAGACCGGTCGTCCGATCGATGCGCCGTCTGTTGCGTTGAGACCCCTGTGACGAGGTGGTCCTTTGAGATACTTCTTCGTGGGACCTTAAGATACTTGGAGTATCGACTTGCAGCTCGTGGAGCGGACCCTCCCAGAGGCGAGCGTGCGGAGTACGGAGACCGTGTAGCCGACTGAGACCTGACGACTGCTTGACCGACTCGACTTGGAGTGAGTCGACTAGCCCAGTGGACGGAGCACTACTTTGTTTGGGTGCAGACCCATGGCGGACGGAGCACTACCTGTGTGATAGTGCAGACCCGCGGTACTCGTCCGGAGAGTACCTCAGCAGGCTACTAGGGGGTGTGCACTACTGTGTTTGGGTGACATACCTCGGCGGGAAGCACTACTGTGTTTGGGTGGCTGGCCCGCGGTACTCGACAGGAGGGGTACCTCAGCAGTCTTAGGATGGTGAGCAGTACCTCGGAGTCGTGACAGGGCCACTGTACACTCTAGAGACAGAGCTCTTCAGTAGTTACGGTTTCGATAATGAAAATCCTGGTTTGAGCTGAGACTTTTGACCTTTGTGTTTCCTCGTGATTGAGATGGTTACTTGATAACTTAGGTATATGTATGGGCATATACCTAAGTAGAGGTTATCTGTTGAGATCTTATTTGTGGTTATCCTTGTTGGATTTAGTGAGACCTTGAGGGTCTCGGGGTCCCTACTGAGTATCGTTATACTCACCCCTGCACGGGTTATGCCCGCACCTCGTTGTGTTGGTTGCAGACGACAGGCAGTGCTGATGGAGGCCGAGTGTTCGAGGATTGGACGGTACTCAGAGGTGGACTACACAACAAGTCAGTGTCCGGAGGTGGACTTCACGGCGAGACGACACTTGGAGGAGGTTGACGGACGAGAGCACTGTGGAGGCTATCTGTACCTACCCTTCAGGTAGGATTCGTGGTGGACGATCCAGGAGCTGCGCCATCTGTACCTACCCTTCAGGTAGGATCCGAGGAGGACGACCCAGGAGCCGCTTCCGTCCCTCCAGCTGTTGTCTTTTTCTGTTGTACTTTCTTCAGTTGTAGTTGTACTTTCTTTTGGGTTTGTATTCTGGCCCATTTACTTTTCAGCACTTCTTTTTGTAATTAGTGTTTTACTTCCGCTTGTACTCTGTGGTGTTTTGTTACTTTTATAAAGACAATGTCTTCCCAGTTATCGAGATTTACGCCTTTGGTGCAACTCGCCAGCCCCTGGCCTATGGAAGGCGGGCTTGGGGTAGTCACGTCACGGGCCCTGAGGACGGGTCGTGACAAATTGGTATCAGAGGTGGTCGGTTCTACCGCAGACTCTGATATTTCTTTCTGTGAAGCAATAGTGTTAAGGGTACCGAGTGTGGTTTTCAGTTCAGGGAGTCCAGTGTTGGTGCGGGCGGCCGACGTATCCATACACCAGGACCCTGGCAACTGATTTCCAACTTTGTGCACGAAAACACTGATTGCGTGTGTGTTTTCAAAGGTTTCCCCCCTTAAAACAGCTCAAACCAGGTCAGCTCACCAGGTATAATCGTTTGACTGTGTTACGTTGTTTCTTTCAGTATGCCTTTTCTCGGACGACCAACTAGAGCCCAGAGGGATGTGCGTGCTGACAGCCTGTCGAGTGACGAGGCTTCGGTACAGGGCCCTCTTGCAGTTGAGACACCAGCGGAGCCGCCAGCGGTACTACCATACGTTGGGCCACCGATGCCACCAGCCCCAGCAGTAGGTGATGCCCGCTACTTGAGCGCACTGCATGAGTTCCACCGCCAGAGGCCACCCAGGTTCTGGGGAGAGACGGACCCGCAGGCGGCTGAGGATTGGCTGGAGGCTGTGGTGGGAGTCTTCAGGCTAGTGGGGACACCATCGGACTTCATAGTGACCTTTGATGCCAGCCTTCTTCAGGCAGCAGCAGGCAGGTGGTGGAGCCACTTGTTCCAGTTTTGCGATGGGAAGGCTTTCACATGGGAAGACTTCGAGACCTTCTTCAGGGTGGAGTTTGTGCCAGTAGCTCTACACCCCGAGCGTGTTCAGGAGCTGCTACCTTTGCCGCGTGTTTTTCGATCAGAAGCCGAGTCATCTGTGGGCAGTAGACAGATGATGCAGAGGTCCAGGAGGACCAGACCAGCAGTTGGGCGATCTCGGGTTTTAGGACCGGTGGTGCGGGGCACCCGGGGTGGGGTCAGAGCCAGGCGTGCCAGAAGCAGACTGTGTTACTCGTGCGGTGGAAAGGGGAACCTGGCACGTGACTGTCCGACTCCTCGTATAGTTGACCCATAGGCTTTTGAGGAGCCACCGAGGCAGAGGCAGCGACGAATGCTTGAGCAACAGTAGAGCTCCTGGAGCAGGTGGACAGGAGCGGAACAAGTGGATACGTCTCTTGTACTTCTAGTTCCATGTTGATGTTGTTTTTTTTGTGTCTTTGTACCATGAGCTGCAATAAAATAAAGACACTTATCTTGTGTTGTTTTCTTTCCTGTCCTCTTTTGTGATGTTACTAAGTGGTCCTGGTTAAGACTGTTGACTTGACCCTCACTTTCGAAATTCCTACTGGAGGAGACCCAGTGACCTCACACTGATGCCGACAGTGTGACTCGACCCTTGGAGGCGAGAGTGACAGTTGGATCTCTTAGTAGTTACGTCGAGGCCTTACGACGTCATCCATGGCATGAATGCATCCTTCATGCCAGGATTGACTGTATTAGGCAATGGGCGTGGTTCATCTAGAGAGGGGATGAGACCGGGTTTCTCTTTTCGGCAAAGGAGTAATTTTAGCAGCTCTTCCAGATCATATGCAAAGGAGGTGCAGTTTATCCAGGAGCGGATGAAGACTACACAGTGCAGTAAGAAACAGGAAACCAGTGCCAGTCTTAGAGACTCGGGCGTGTTAAATGTTTCAAGAAGAGGAATCTTAAAGTAGAGATGAGTCTGCGAAGTGGCATACGTGGAGGAAAAGCTAGGAGAGCAGCATGAGGTGGTGTACATCTTAACATGCTACAACCACCCGCCTTAGTTATTCCCGCCAGGCTCAGGGAGCTGGAGGGCGGAGGAATAGTGCGGCTGCATGCGGTCAAGGAGTGTGACCCAATGGATCTAGAAATGATTCAAGGGACAGTCCATGTCCACTACTAGCTGCTGTAGTAACATACATCGATATGATCATTCCTCGCTTCCACAAATCTTGTTCTAGACCTAGAGTTTCCGGTAAGCCGTGGACTTGACCCTCACGTCTGGAGATACCTTGGGAGGAGACTCGATAATCACACTTATGACGACGGTGTGGTCAGACCCTCGAGGCGAGAGTTATGGTTGGAATCTCTTGGTGGCAGCGTCGAGGCCTTACGACGTTAGTTTGAGTATGGAATGGGCAATAACTGTTCATACTCAAATTGACGGTTTTAGGCAAACATTGGGATGAGTTTTCCTTGGTCGGTGGAAAAGGAAACCCCAGGAAGTGAAGGGTAACTCTTGCACAGGAGGGTGCGACCGATCACTCTTGAGTCGGTCAACCTTACCCTCATAGCAGCATTCGTTTTGAGTTTCAGTTCTAACAGAAATGGAGACCTCTGGAGTTTGAGGATGATGACCACGTCTTCTTACGGGTCTCACCTCGACGAGGTTTACGGAGATGTGGCCTGGGAGGCAAGTTATCTCCGAGGTTCAACGGACCTTTCTAGGTCCTCAGCTGGGTAGGTGAGGTGGTTTACCTCTTGGCCCATCCACTTCAGTTGCACTAGGTGCACGACGTTTTCCATGTATCCCAACTGAGGAGATACGTGCTCGACCCGACACAAATCTTGGACCATGAGGAGCTAGACGGTGGCGATGAGTGTCTTATACGGAGGTTCCTGTGGGGATCGAGGATCGACAGGAGCGGATCCTAGGAGGACGGTCGATTCCTCTTGTGCACTTTCTTTGGCAGCTCGGGGACCTCCAGGAGAGCACTTGGGAGTGGAAGGCTCAGATGCGTGCTCAGTACCGCCTTTGTTTCCCTAAGTTTGTGTTGGAGCTTTACGGGGACATAAAGCCCTGTGGTGGGAGTAATGTAAAGACCCGTAAATTTCAAGGAAATTTTTTTCTTAATTTTCTTTGGAATTTTACAAGAACGCAGTTTCTGACGGCGCCTGATTCCGAGGCCCGGTGTGCCCGGAATCAATTTCCGAAGTTTGGCTCGGGTACGTTCAGTGAATGGACGAGTGGGTTTTCTAACTTTTGAACCGGTGCTCGGAATCGAATTCTGAGGGCACCGATGGAATCCCAGCACCGGTATTTTCTTAGAAACGCCTCTTCTGGAGTTGCGTTTTCTCGGGTGTGGTTTTTAATTTTCGGGCTTAAAGTTAAGAAATAAAATAATTTTACGACAACTTTATTTTATTTCACTTAAGCCACTTGGAATCCACTTGAAGCCACTTAAAAGTGGCTTAAACTGAGTTGAACCGGATAGGGTACTATCCAGAAATATCTTACCCTCTTGGTAGGATATTTGTGAGGTGGTGCCCGCACGAGCCCCGCTGTTTCTTTCCGCTAAGTAACGCACCCGTGAAAACCCGTCTTAATGAAAGTCAACTGACGCATTTCTTAAAATCTTAACAGACCATTTAATTGGGCGGTTTATTTCGTAAATTAAATGAGCAGTTTCTTTCGTTGAATTAATTCTACGAATTAATGGTTCGTTTCTTATCTTTTGAAATTCAAATGTTTAGTTGTGTAAATAAAATAAGGCTTAAGATTATTTTATTTTGGGTTGAAACTTGTGGCGTGGAGAGGATTTGGAGGAAAGCGTTCTTCTTCGGCGAAGAACGCGAAGAACGCGAAGAACACGAAGAACGCGAAGAACGCGAAGAACGCGAAGAACGCCAAACCTGCGGAGATCGACGACGCGAAGCCTTGTACCGTGACACCAACGGATCTCCCTTCGCGACGCTTCTTCCGCGACGATCCAACCCCGCGACAGCCTTCGATCGACAACAACCAAGATCGTCGACGCGACGCCCTTCCACGGTGTGACGATCACCTCCTTCCGCGACGACCTCGCATCCGACAGCGACGGCGAGGTAGGGATTTATTTTGGGATTTACCCCCCCCCCCCCCTTTTTTATTTATTTCCGTGAACGTTCTTTAAAAATTAAAGAACCAGAATCAAAGAAACAATTTTATTTTATTAAAATTGTTGGTTCATGTGTTGAACATTTTATTTTCTCCCGTTGATTATCTCTAACGCGGAAGGTGTGGGCCAAACGAACACGGCCCGACGACCCTCCGCCGTTCTTCGTTTTGTGCGGATTTGGAGGGCGACGACGGAACGTGCCGCAACGGATGTTTGATGATCCCGCAGTAAAGAACGGAACCCAGGAGGAACAACGGCGCAGACGGGAAGGAAAACGGGCCACCGGAGCGACTCCGGCGGCCGGAGGCGGCGGCACCCCGCGGGTGTCCAGCGCGACACCCCGCGGGTGCCGCGGGTGTCCAGCGCGACACCCCGCGGGTGCCGCGGGTGTCCAGCGCGACACCCCACGGGTGCCGCGGGTGTCCAGCGCAACACCCCGCGGGTGCCGCGGGTGTCCAACTCGACACCCCGTGGGTGCCGCGGGGTTGTCACGCGGCGTGTCTGGGTGTCTGGCCGACACCCCGCGGGTGCCGCGGGGGTGTCACGTGGGGCGGCGGCTTTCCCCCGCGACGGCCGCTCGGCCGCTTGGCCGAGCCGAGCCGGACCGGCCCTGGCCGGGCCGGGCCGGGCCAACCAGGGGGGGTCGGGCCGGGTCGGCCCGGGCCCGGACCCCCCGTCTTCGGACGACTTTCGTTCAAACGCCCGTAACTTGAGCTACGGGCCTCCAAACGACTCACCGTCAGCGGCAACACAATCCTTGGAGCGAGTCGGTTGTTTCGGTTTATCTCACTCAAAGTTTCGGAATACTTTGGGTTCGGTCGGGTTGGTTCGTACACGAAACCAACCGGGCCCTCGGAGCAGAAACGCTCATATCTTGAGCTACGGACGTCCGATTGACGTACCATCAGCTTTGTTAGTTTCCTCTTAGTGAGACGGATCTTTTGGCTCACTCCGCCCGGGGTTTGGGCGCAGGTGGAGTACGGTCTGGTTGGTTTTGCCTTAAAAACCAACCTGGCCCCTAGGACGAAAAAGCCAATAACTCTCAGACCGGGCGTCCGATTGACGCGCCGTCTATTGCGTTGAGTTCCTGTTGACGATACGGAACTTTTGGCATCCTTCGCCCGAGTTTTGGATACAGTTGGTAGTGGCCGGGTTGGATCGCACCCGAAATCCAACCGGGCCCCTGGAACGGAAAAGCTGATAACTCTCAGAGAGGACGTCTGTTTGACGAACCGTCAGCGGCGTTGACGATCACGTTGAGAAACGGTCCCTATGAGTATACCCTATGAGAGATCGGGGTACAGTTGAGATACGGCTGGGTTTGGTTCACTCACGAAACCAACCGGGCCCCGGGGACAAAAAGGCTAATAACTCACAGACCGGTCGTCCGATCGACGCACCGTCTGTTGCGTTGAGACCCCTGTGACGAGGTGGTCCTTTGAGATACTTCTTCGTGGGACCTTGAGATACTTGGAGTATCGACTTGAAGCTCGTGGAGTGGACCCTCCCAGAGACGAGCGTGCGGATTACGGAGACCGTGTAGCCGACTGAGACCTGACGACTGCTTGACCGACTCGACTTAGAGTGAGTCGACTAGCCCAGTGGACGGAGCACTACTTTGTTTGGGTGCAGACCCATGGCGGACGGATTACTACCTGTGTGATAGTGCAGACCCGCGGTACTCGTCCGGAGAGTACCTCAGCAGGCTACTAGGGGGTGTGCACTACTGTGTTTGGGTGACATACCTCGGCGGGAAGCACTACTGTGTTTGGGTGGCTGGCCCACGGTACTCGACAGGAGGGGTACCTCAGCAGTCTTAGGTTAGTGAGCAGTACTTCGGAGTCGTGACAGGGCCACTGTACACTCTAGAGACGGAACTCTTCAGTAGTTACAATTTCGATAATGAAAATCCTGGTTTGAGCTGAGACTTTTGACCTTTGTGTTTCCTCATGATTGAGATGGGTTACTTGATAACTTAGGTATATGTATGGGAATATACCTAAGTAGAGGTTATCTGTTGAGATCTTCTTTGTGGTTATCCTTGTTGGATTTAGTGAGACCTTGAGGGTCTCGGGGTCCCTACTGAGTATCGTTATACCCACCCCTACACGGGCTATGCCCGCACCTCGTTGTGTTGGTTGTAGACGACAGGCAGTGCTGACGGAGGCCGAGTGTTCGAGGACTGGACGGTACCCGGAGGTGGACTACACGACAAGTCAGTGTCCGGAGGTGGACTTCATGGCGAGACAACACTCGGAGGAGGTTGACGGATGAGAGCACTGTGGAGGCTATCTGTACCTACCCTTCAGGTAGGATTCGTGGTGGACGATCCAAGAGCTGCGCCATCTGTACCTACCCTTCAGGTAGGATCCGAGGAGGACGACCCAGGAGCCGCTTCCTTCCCTCCAGCTGTTGTCTTTTTCTGTTGTACTTTGTTCAGTTGTAGTTGTACTTTCTTTTGGGTTTGTATTCTGGCCCATTTACTTTTCATCACTTCTTTTTGTACTTAGTGTTTTACTTCCTCTTGTACTCTGTGGTGTTTTGTTACTTTTATAAAGGCAATGCCTTCCCAGTTATCGGGATTTACGCCTTTGGTGCAAGTCGCCAGCCCCTGGCCTATGGAAGGTGGGCTTGGGGTAGTCACGGCACGGGCCCCGAGGACGGGTTGTGACATGGAATTTCTTAACAATATGCTACAACTCCAATTAGTTCTAGAATTTTGAAAGTTCTTGTGTACCTGGGACTTAATTTACCCTTATTACTGAAACTTATAACACCCTTCCATAGAGATAACTTCAGGAAAACAATATCCCATACTTGAAATTACAAATCTGTACTTCGGTTATCGACATAACTCTTTTTCTTACTTTGAGCTGCATTGATGTGGGATTGGATAACCTTCGCCTTTTTCATTGTTTCCTCAACATGTTCTGGGCATATGAGTTTTCTTTCACCAACATCATCCCAATAAGTTTGTGAGCGACATCTCTTTCCATATAATGCTTTATTTGGTGCCATATGAATACTTCAATGAAAGATATTATTATAGAAAAATTCTACCTGAGGTAAAACTTGATCCCACATACCTTGAAAGTCAAGTGAGAAAGATATCAACATTTCTTCTAAGGATTGAATAGTTCGTTCTGATTTTCCATCAATTTGAGGGAAGTAGGCAGTGCTCAAATGATGTTCAGTATCCAAGGCCTTCTAAAGACTTTTCCAGAGTCTTGATGTAAAATGGGGATCACGATCAGAAACAATCGATAGGGGTACTTCATTATGTCTTACAACTTCATTAATATATTTTCTTTCTGAACATTAAAGTGTTAAATGTTCTATTAAAGAAAGAAAATGTGATGACTTGGTAAGATGATCAAGAATTACCCATATTGTATCATTCCTTCTAGGAGTCTTTGGTAGTCCCATGACAAATTCCATAGTAATATCATCCCATTTCCACTCAGGTATGGGAAGAGGTTCCATGACTCCTCTAAGATGTTGTCTTCCAGCCTTAACCTGTTGACAAACCATACATCTTGACACATAATTAGCAATCTCCCCCTTGATTTTGTCCCACCAAAAATGTTCTTTCAAATATCTATACATCTTAGTGATACCACAGTGTATAGAGAAATTAGAGCTATGAGAATCATCCAACAATTCCCTTTTTAGATCAGGTATGTCAGGAACATAAAGTCTCTTCCCAAATTTTAAAATCTCATCTTTATATACGAAGTCGATCAATCTCCCATCATTCAAAGCTTTAATTTTCTTTTGAAACTCCTCATCATCAGTCTAAGAATATTTTATCCTTTCTATTAAAGATGGTTTAGCAGCCATTTAAAACGTATTGATGTTTCACATTCCCTAATTATTCCTAGATCCATCTTTACTAGATCCATGAACATAGGATCCCTTTCAACTCTCATCTTGTTCAAAACTCAATGATCCTTTAACCTCAAAGTATCTTCCACCTTATTTTCCTTCCCTAGGTGGTAGTGTATAGTGAAATCATAATCCTTGAGTAGTTTGAGCTATCTCCTTTGACTCATGTTGAGTTATTTTTATGATAAAATATACTTCAAACTCTTGTGATCGGCATAAATATCAAATTTTTCACCATAAAGATAGTGTCTTCATATCTTCAAAGAAAATATTACAGGTAGTAACTCAAGATCATGAGTGGGATAGTTCTGTTCATGAATTTTTTATCTGTCAAGATGCATAGGAAATAACTCTATCATTCTACAAAAGGACACAACCAATTCCTTTCTTTGAAGTATCACTATAAATAACAAACCCATCATTCCCCGATGGTAGAGTCAAGATAGGATAATTGACTAATCTTCTCTCCAGTTCTTCAAAACATTTTTCACACTCTTTTTCCCAAACAAATTTAACCCCTTTACATGTAATCTTGGTTAATGGTTTATCCAATTGGGAAAACTTCTGGATGAAATGCCAATAATAACCTGCTAAACCAATAAAACTAAGTACCTCAGTTATACTCATCGGTGTTGGCCATTATTTTATTGCTCTTTTCTTAGAAGGATCAATATAGATTACATCCTCAGAGACAATATGGAAATGAAAAGAAATTACTTGAAGCTATAATTCACACTTTCTAAACTTCTCATATAATACATTTCTTCTGAGGGTTTTCAAAATAGTGCAAAGTGATTTTCATGATCTTCATAGATTTTTTAGTATACCACGATATCATAAATTAATACAACTAAAAATTCATCACGATATTCCTTGAAAACTCAATTCATTAGATCCATGAAAACAAAGGGTTCATTAGTCAGTCCAAAAGGCATTACTGTAAACTCATAATTCCCATACCTGGTTCAAAATGTTGTTTTCGGAATGTATTCCTTCTTCAAACAGAATGGATGATATCCATATAGAAGGTAAATCTTTGAAAAATATTTATCTCCATGAAATTGATCAAATAAATCATCAATGTGAGGTGGGGGATACTAGTTCTTTATTGTTATAGAATTGATCTCCCTATAATCAATGAACAACCTCATAGATCCATCTTTCTTCTTAACAAAAAGAATAGGGGATCCCTATGGAGAAACACTGGGGTGAATAAATACTTTATTACCCAGTTCCTATAGTACTTTATTTAGTTCTATTAAGTCCACATTGGCCATTCTATAAGGGTTCTTCGATATAGGCCTTGAACCATAAATTAAATCAATGTAAACTCATTTTCTTTTTCTAGAGGATGTCTAGGTAAATCATTTGGAAACACCTCAACATTTTCTTGAACAATAGGTACATCCTCTTTTTGAACACTACTTTCCTCTCTCTTGGATATTTCATTCTCTTCCTCTCCAATAATTTAATTTAGTTGAGCTATTGGGGGTGGATCTAGATAAGAATCAGGTGGTGGTGATTCTGCTCTGAAGATAAGGTACTCCTTATCATCATTGAAAATTGTAACCTCCTTCTTACAATAAAATTTTGCATCATGGTATGAAAGCCAATCCATACCAAGGATTATATCAAATTAAATCATGGGTATGATGATGAGATTAGCATATAAATAACATTTATATGCTCTAATGGGGACTGCTTCACAAAACATTGTTGCAATGATACTTCCCTTAAGAGTTTTTACTGACAACTCCATTGTAAAATAAAATTAGAAATATATAATTTTATTATAAAACATGGAAGATATGAAACAATGAGATGATCCAGAATCAAATAAAGCATTGGATAAACTTGATGAAACTATTAAATTACTTTCCACCATGTCATTCGGAGATTCAACCTCAATAGCAGTGATCGCATAAGCTTGGCCTTGCTCCCTTGGACTTTTCTGGTGTATGTTTCCTTTTTGCTTAGGACATTTATTTGCATACTTCCCCATTTCTCTAAAATTGTATCATTCAATATTGAATACCTATTTCTTTCCATTGCAATCACAAGCTTGGTGGCATTTTCAACACACTTGTAATAGGTTCACATTCTATTCAGGAAAGTACCAGGGTGTTTCTTCCCATATTTACCATAGGATGGATATTCAACATTTCCATTCTTCCCCTTATTTCTATTTCCAGAGTGTTCAGCAGATCTCTTCTTCTCTTGCGTTACTTTAAAGTTGTAAGACATAGAGAATTAATTTTCTATCTTAATAGCACCTGAGACAATATCTTCATATTGTGAGAAAGATTGTGGGACTAATAATGGATAGAGAAATGGTTTTAACCCATCAATGAATCAATCTTTCTTACTCTTTGGGTTCTGTATATAATCTGTTGCATGCCTTTCCAACCTTGTAAAGTTACCCTCATACTTTGCAACATTCTCATCCTCCTTTGGCCTCAGACTCAGAAATTTTCTTTCCATATCCACTTGATGGTCACAAGGAATGTATTTTTCTAAGAAAATATCTTTAAACTCCCTCCATTCCATATATTATACTTCTTCATCTTCCTTTTTTTTGAATTAATGACCATCATTGATCTGCATCTCTTGTGAGGTGATAAACTACCATAAATTTTTTTCCCTTTCGCTACTCCCCAAAGCATGAAATATTTTCTCTAAGGAACATATACATTGCCCAGCTACAAATTAATTTTTAGTCCCATTTAATGTTGGTGGTTGTTTCCTCATGAAGCGATCTAACATTGATCCTTCGTGTTGTTGATCAGGGTGCTCCACACGGGTAAGGTTATTATTCATAACCTGGGTAAGTTTTTCTAATATGGTGATAAGATGATCAGAACCAGTTGCATCACCAGCTCCACTATAATTATCTTGAGTAGGAGGGAAATCCTTGCATGGAATATGTGTGTTGATACGGTTTCCAATCCTTCTATTAGGAACCATTTCTAGACAATGGCATACACTAGATTAGTTTATGAATCTCAATACATAATTACAAACTTCTAAAACACTTAACATAAATTGAACAATTTATGGATATAATTTATAATCATAAAAATGTTTTCTTTGAAGAGATATATACTCATAAATCCTTTATAATGATTTTTAAAGAAAATTTCAATTTTTCTAAGCATATCTCCCAGGAGTGTCGTAACCAAGAGAGCAGCAAGGCCTGTTGTTGCGTACCAGGATACCCCGAGTCAAGCCAAAAACTCCTTGTGAGATTTTTAACTCTTAGGTACATCTGTACCAGATCCGACTCTACCTTCTCATATCTAGATAGGTATGTATTTCATGAAAAATTCACAAAATCCCTTCATTACCAAAATTCAAGGAAGTTCTTCTATACTAATCCTCAAATTCTATCTTATGGTAATGTTCTCTAATCAAAGTTTTTATAAATAAAGCTTCCAAGGTTTGTATTAAAATTCCTCTGATACCAACTATAATGCCCCGACCCTAATTACCTAGAGTTGGTGCATTATTACAAAACATTTGAATGATCACAAGAGATCAAGTCTCGAAAGACCTATTAGTTTAGTAGCCTTGGAAGTAATAGATACATACATAAGTTTTACATTACATATAAAATGAAATACAAAAACAACATTTTATTAATTGAACATATTAATATCCCTTATAATATCCCTACTGGTAAGTCATAATATATTTCTTCTTATACAAGGAAAAATAAAACATAGAAAGGGGTGAGCTCAGGTGCTCAGTAAGGATAACAATATAGTAGAAACTTTCATAAATAAGCCTAAACATTTAAAGCAATGTATAAGACTAAAACACAAGCCTTTTAAACATAAACTTCATGATAATATGGAAAATATAAATCAAATAATGCAATTCACTTATTCACATGGATATTATACTAGTCGAATAATCACATGTAATATCAATAGCCAATTTCATAATGATGGAATGCATAATTCCAGACTTTATAACCACATAATCAAGGCCTCATACTAAGATTACAAATAATATTTTTTCAAGTCCTTGTGTCAAGACACTAGTTTGTCTCATTAGACAAACTGATGCATCGAGGAGCTATATCAGGCTCCACCCATCACGTACAAATTCCAATGCATTCCTCATATGAAAAGGTTAAAACATAACATAAACATTCATATTAAAACTAGTATAGAAAATGTTAATTCTATAACCATAAACTATTAATGGTATAAAATTAACACATCCACAGTCAAACATATCCCAAAACCTTCAAAACAATATAAAATATTGTATCATAATAATTCAACTTCAAACAAGTGTAAAATCCATTAAAGGATGGTGACATAGATGAACTAAAAACTATTTGAGATAAATCTCTATTTCTATTTTGAAATCATTTAAATGTAATATAATTATAAAATAAATCATTCATTTTGAAAATATTCTTATAATCTTATAAGACAAGCTTCAAATATATTAAATTGGCGGAAAATAGGCGCACTCTCTGTATAAGTCAAAAAAACATTTTTTCCTTAATTTTGTCGAAAAGGTCGTAAAGGATCTTGTTCGGAAAATGATGGAAAGATTACTTTATAGATATTTTATAAAAATTAAACCAAGGGTATAAATTACTTTAATCCATAGTCTAGGAAATAGTAAAAATGTTTTGAAATACATTTTTATGAAACACAGATGTGGATGATAAAGAGGTCCTTGTAGATACTCACATATAAACAACCTCGGATAATGAAGAGGTTGTAGAATTAACCATTACCTTGTACTTTTCCTTGATCGGGGGTATGTTAACCTCCTGTATAATAGTTAAATCATGGTTATTAAATTATAAAAGAACCACATGCATAAATATGATATCCTAAATGATCTTATAATATTTCATTAATAATAATATTTTAGTAGTATCATCATATCGGGTGTTAGCTAATTCGTTTTACTTTATATGCTTGGTAACATAAGCCATATTTGTTATGTATAGGATGTATTTGATTCATATACAGAGTGATATTAAGTTATTAAAAGTTATTTTTAATCATAATATGAAAATTATTCTTGAATGGTTATGATGGGGAATGAATTTCATCACGTTTGTCAAGACGGTAATCCGTACATACTCATGAGCGACAATATCATTCTATTGATGGAGAAAGCGTATGTAATTGGATTTTATATAATATATACATAATCATTAACATGTTATATATATTATTTACATCAGTTATAATCATTATTATACCCATCCAAAAAATTATGTATTTGAATAACAAACTACACCACGACGCGGAGATGGAAAGTCGTACGTACAAACGTATGGCGACTTGTCATTCATAGGACGGATAGAATAATGAATATGGTTGTACCATATTTATAATAACATCACAGTATGTATAAGGTACTATATTTATTATTTTGTTATGGAAACAAGAAATAAAGAGGAAGTGGAAGAAGAAAAGAACTTCAAAAGACTTGGTGAAATTATTACCTCTTCTTCGGGTGTTTCCATTTTAGTTGATCAAAAGAGCTACTTAGGTTGTCTTTCTGATCAATTAATGCCTCTAGGTCGAATTAAAGATATTTGGGAGGATATTTGAGCAGGTTTTGGCCAAGAAAATGGCTTTGGAGGTGTGATTTTTAGAGAAGGAGAAGTACCCTTTTATAAGAGAGGTGATGGTAACTTTAGGAAAAGCATGAAATATTATTTATTATACAATAATATTCAGATTATAGTGGCTCCAAAATGATTTATTTTGAGGATAAGGTGGGTATGGTTCGAAAACCTCTCACATAATAGGTTTTAGATGTGTTTAGGTCACCATATAAACCTTATATTTTTTATTTTACTCTTAGCTAAATAGTTTGACTTTTACCATGTATTATTGTATTATTATAATAAATGGTTAATAGATTACTAAACAAATCCATGAGAACCCCAAGTGGTTCATTATTGATATATATAACCTTAACTATGTCCATTGTATGAACCTTATATTTTTATAAATATTATATCAAATAATAATATAGTATTTGTTTTAAAAACTCATTTATGTCAATTTTCACACTATTTCAATTTTTTTTTGTGAAAGTCATAAAAATTTTATAACTTCGAAAAAAGTTTATTTAATCAACAATAACATGTAATATTAACCTATAAAATTAGTATAATTCATAATATGTCTCAATTTACATTTATTTTGATATTTATAATATCAATTATTTTAATCTTTCATTAATAAGGTAATTACTACATCATCATTGTTTCATAAATAAATTTAATTATTTAATGTCTAAAAAATATAAATAAAATAAAATTATGTAGGAAATATTTTTATCTTTATAATGAGTATTTATAGTCGAATTTGTCTTATGTATAACCCTATATTAAAAATGTTTTAGTTATTAAACATTGAATTTAACACTTTTATCTCTTCTTTAAATAAAATAATAATAAATTTTCCAATCTAATCCAAGTGGAACAAAAGGATCATATTTTATTCCAAAGGTTTATTTTGGTAGAAATATTCTTATCAAATAGAATTATGATATGTGCTAGGATAATTATAATATCATTTTTGCCTCTAATTAACCTATTCACTCTTTACTGTGGTAAATAAAAGTCAAAAGTTACTATTTACCAAAAATTATTTTTATCCTATTGAACCAAATTTTACTGACTAATGCCTCTCGGATTTTTGAAATTCAATTCACAGAAGTGGTAAAATTTAATTATATGAAAATTTGCAGATGTTCCAAGAAGGTGGGTAAAAGACTATAAAAAGTTCAATAAAATTTTATATATCTAATATTTTTATAAAATTACTCCAATATGTTATATTGGACTTCAAAAGTAATTATGTATCTATTTTGACTTAAAATAAATTTAAATAAAATAAATAATTATTTAAATAAAAAGTCTGGTTTAATCAATAACGTGGTATTTTTCACTATTCATTAAAAATTGAAAGTTTTCAGAAAAATAAAAAAATTCACACTAAGATAATTTGGATATTATAAATCCAAAAATGAAGCCCATTTTGAAAGAAAAAATTTATAATTTTTCAATAAGTGGGTATTTGTATTCATAATGGTTAGTTTGATTGGTTGTGGTGTATTAGAACTCGACGTTTCATACAACGTAAGCTATTGTATTATTCAAAGGGAAACATATCGTGGAAACTTGGGGTGTTGCATATACAAGCTATGTATGGGACATATTAAATTTTTTTATTAGAAAAATGGGTCATTAATGGTTTCATTGATAATCATTCAAAACCTGAAAAATATCGAGTTACATGATAGCAGTAGCGATATGATGAACTTGATCCATAGCTTCTTTATAGAGATTCATGAGTTTTTGGCAGGTTTTAGATGATGAATCCCTCTTACAGTGAGGTGATTGGGTTTTGATTAGATGATTCTAGGTATGGAGTCTTGAGGCTATTGTTTGTATTTTAAAATGTCTCTAGAGTGAGAGATTTTATCATAGATCAATTAGAGTGAAGATGAAAAAACCCCTATGTTTTATCAGAATAGTGATGTCAGAGGTTGATGGATGAATTGAATGTAGCTAGAAGAGTGGAATGCTTCAATTTTAAGTATAAACGTGGATGTTACACTTGAGTATTCTTAGAAATAATATGGTATTAAGTGCATCATCAACCATTTAAGGGAATTGTTTTTTTATAGACTTCATTTTAATGAATGTGATGAGTTCTATTCTCGAAAGATGGGAACAGGTAGTAGTTGATGTTTCTTTTATCAAATGGGTGAGAATGGGATATCCAGTCCAATATTTGGGTTCATAAATGAATGTATCATGGTCTATGGTGTTTATATTTTATATACTAAAGTGATGATAATGAGACTCTAATGGTTGGGAGTGATGTACCACTTAACGGTATATGAACCCTGTGTTGGAAGGGTTGCAATAATGTTGAGTTGACAATAGAGTAGTCGTAGTGGTTTTTTTATTCTAGTGTAAATACAATTCAATATTTACTTGGGTTATTCAAATAACACCTAATGAGTAAATAGGATGTGGTGTTATATCTATTTTTATAATTAACTTCGTGATCATGTGACATTAATGTTATACAGGGGATCATGGATTTAAGGTGCATTAGTGTGTGAGGCAAGTCATGATGAACATTTTGATGGTTTAGGGTCTAATAAAATAATCCCACCATGAGTCATTTATGGACTATGAATGGTGTTTAGATTATCACAATATTTATTCAATTGTGAATTATCCCGGGTTGAGTTAATTAGTGATGCAATGATGGTTGGAACTGGTCATTTTTTAGACAGGTCGGTCAAGGATGATTTTACTTTTGTTGATGTATGAAATTGAATTCAATAATTTATGAATCAAATTTGGTTTTTCATTTTGAATTTTATGGATGAATTTTGGTAATAAAACTATGATTTCAAAAAAGATTCCAATATATTATTTCTTTGTGAATATACAGAGGTTATTCATCCATCATAGTTGGAATTTGGTAGCAAGGATGGGTACCAATGTTTTCATGTATGTTTAGTTGTGATGAGTTGGAGACAATTTCAAGAACATCCTTAGAAAATAGGGATTGTGTTTTAATGGGATTTTTTGATTTTTTAGGTTCCTATCATTCAATGCTAGTGGTCATAAGATGATTCTTATGGTGGAGACAACTATATGCATGGAAAGTAATTAGATAACAATGCCATCAGTATTTAGGATAATGGGATCCATTAATCTTCTTATTAATGCTTTTTTTATTATGAGATTTGTATTAGGTTGTTTTACTTTAAGAATATTAAATTAGTTATATTTTTTTGGACATGTTCCGTATGTTTGATAATGGAATGTGGTCATCTGGCCTTGATTTGTGACTGATGCATGTCGGGGGTTAAGAATTTTTAACCACAAGGACAACTTTGGGATGAGAATAATGATAGTGTAGAGGTATTAGGATCTCATTTTTTATGATATTTCTAATTTAAAAACTGATTTATAATCCTTGGTTACTTTAGGGGTGAATCTTTTATCTAAGATTAAAATTTAAATATTTAGAGTTTGGACACTCAAAAGTGATGTTTTTTGACATGGTTTGAGGCTCAAGAGTTTCAAAGTTTCTCATATAAGACTTAAGAGTGTTTTGATGACACAATATTCAAATTTATGTTTTTTCAGAAGGTAGAATGTGGTGAAAGGTTAGTGCAATTTTTGGTTTAACCATGCACCCTAACTTTGAAGTTTGATCAAAGGACGTGCATGATTTGTTAAAAAGTGTAAAGGGGGTTAATAAATTTTAAAAAGATCAAAACTTTATTCCAAAAAAAATTCTCATGGTTGGTAAATGGTTCATAAAACTATGTACCTTACCTTTTGATTTGGATTTTTCCTAGGTAGAGGGTTTCTCATGGTTCTTTTGTGAGGTTTGTCCAACCATGTGGCCAAATCAAGTTCCATTTTAAAAAATGGAAATTACTATCTTCCTATATGATTTTTAAGATGGTACCTGACATTAAATTCATTGAAATCATAAAAAGTTAAATCTAAACACTACTATAAAGTATTGAGATAGGGTATCTAATCCTTAGGGAATTTTGTTATGTGTGTATCCTAGGGAAGAAAAAAACAAAACTTACACACAGCCACATGAAACATAGAGTAATGGAAATAATTTTGTTTGTATTATTTATTATTTGTTTTTGAAAAACAAATTAGTAAATAAAAATTGTATTTTTACAAGATTATATAATAAAAATTCATTAGATATGATAATGGTAACTGAAAGAATTATGATAATATTCAAGGACAATATAAATTTCTCAATTAAAAATAAATTTCTTCATTTATGAAAAATTAATTGCAAAAGTAAACACATAGTTGATTGGTAAATCATCTTTGAAAATATATAGACCTATTGAATAGTGATTCTTGCGGTATTATCTATCAATATTCATCCAACTATAAAGTGTTTGAAGAAATTTCAATCAAAATAAATATCATCAAAATACACTGATGTTTGAAATTAAATTCAAGAAGTGCAATAATTTTTAAAAGTAATTGACTTAAAGAAACAACATAATGAACCAAAAAAATTATTTCCTCAAGATAAGATTTAGTTGATAATAATTTCAAAAATAATAAAATAAAAGGATTATAACTCAAGAGAAAATGAAATAAGGATAAGATTAGGATTCTTACTTTAATATTTTTCTTTGAAATGTACTCTTGCACAACCTATTGTGTCTGCCCTAACTCCACTCCAAAAGCCTTTAGAAAATGTCTTATAAGTACGGAATGAATTACCCCTATTTTAAAAATTATCATTTCTTTACACCTTTAAATTAATTTAATAGTCTTATTCATCACAACTAAATTGAAAAGAAATAATTTCTACCTATGTCATCATTGGTTCCATTGAGAAAGAAATCTCTCACCGGTTTTTTAACATTTATAAGGATTCAGCTAAGATCATTTAATTTCATGGAACCTAATCTGTATTTCCCAAGAATCATTGGAATATAATTATTAGACATATAATATATTAATTGAATACATTATCAAATTGATTGGATTACTTCAGTAAAATACATCTATGAACTATAATAAATATAATTGACATAGATACCACTAGTCCTCCTCCACCTATCATGATTCAAGATTCCACACCTAATAGACCTTCTATCTTCACATCAGTCTAGATTCAACCCAGTGATGATGTCTTTAATAGGAATTACATAGCAGTATTCCACCAAACCCTTGATGCATACAAAAACAAGTCTAAACAACTATAGAATTTGTATATTACAAGGCCCCCCTCTATAAGACTCAAACATGCACCAAAAAATACTCAATTTATTAGAACATGAATCTTCATAAACAAATTTGAACAAAAACCCAACATCGATCGACCTAACTCTCTCATGTAGATTTCACAATTTGAATCCTAAACACATAAAGTCATATAAACAATGATAAATTTTCACGTTCAAAATCAGAAACCAAAATCCCATTAATTTATCCTCACATCAATCATCACACAGTAGAAATTCATCACTAGTTAGCCTCACTATGTGAATTATAACCCACAATCCCCCTTTACCTTGAATCAGGAAAGAATGGGTTCATATTCACTAAATAAAACTAGTAGGCATTATGCATTTGAATTGAATAGGTTCCTCTTCTTCTGGAAACATCTTCAATCACAACATTCAGCTTCTTCAACCAATGATCTCTCTTGGAAACCCCATTCATTGAGTCTCCAAAGTGTAACTCCACCTTGGAACAAATTTTTATCAATGATTATCCCCAAATTAAATGATCTCAATCATCTCTATTAAACTCATATTCAGCATAATAAATCAGGGATATCAAAATCCTCATCTATGGAGTTCTTTCATTGGAATATCATAAATTTCATATATTTTCTTCTTTGGTCATAGATGGCTTCAAAAAAATGCAATGTTAGATTAAGTGGTATCTTTTAACAAAGCATTGGGATTTGTTATCACCATCAAACAATAATTTGTACAACATGGGATTTCCTAGGTTGTTGAATGATGTATGGGCGTTTTCAGTGATTTAGTATTCATCAATGTCTTTAATAAAATATTAACCTTGGGTAGCATCTAAGTGAATTTGGCTATGTGATAGCCACTGGAAATAATCTACATGATAGCCTTCTATGAATTTCAAATTTGGGGGGTATGTTGTAAAATGGCTATGCAGAAACCTGTAATTCAAATACATGGTTTGAATGAAAATCCTATATGTAGAAATTTGGGATACATAGAATTAAAGTAAGTAGTTGGGAGGAAAAATTAGATGCAAATCCTATTTGAAATTTGGCTGCATATCTAGACTTGATATTTGGCATGTGGATTCTTTCAAAATTCCCCTATAAGGATTCTTTTGTACACATAAAATATTGATGAATAAAAATTAAACTAAATAAGTACAATAAAAAAAGTTAAATTAAAAATGGATAAAATTAATAAATTGAAATTAGAATAAAAAAACAAAAAAAATGAAATAATATAAAATTAAACTAAATTAAAAACAATAACAATAAATTGATAGAAACATTTAAATCAAAAGTTAAATTTTACTAATCTACTATAATATAAAAATTATTTGAAAAGAAATTTCATAATAAAAATTTTCAAAGCATATAAAATTTAATAATTCAAACATAAAAAATCATTTTAAAAATTAAATATTTAAATTACAATATAGAAAACTAAATAACTATCCAATTTAAGACCAAATTTGTCATAAGTATATTTCAATAAATAAAATAGATAGTTTATTTGAATAAAAAATTATAATTTCATAAATCATTTTAGGAAATAAATTTAAATTAAAACACCAAAAACATGTCATAATTTAAGAACACAAAAACATAATTTAAATAATTGAATTTAAGGAATAATAATTCTCACATGAAATAATCAAAAGTAATTAATTCACCATTAAAATATTATTTTTTCATAAAAAAGACATCAAATTCCTTGTAAAGAGAGGTTAAAAAATGTAATGAAATAAAGTCACATAAAATACCCCCACACTTAATAGTGAAAAATAATAAATAATAAATCAATTAAATAGTCAATTTTAGTGGAAAATAGTAAATCGCAGAGTGGAAATCATAATTCCATAAAGAATTGTTCTTTAAAAATATTTTTCCCCTATGGATCTCTCATGTTTAAAATGTGATTACCCCTTAAAAAAAAATTAAAGCACAAAGTTAGTTTCTAGCTTTAAAAAATGATTGAACTATAAAATTTTCAAAAGTATTAAGCACTCTTAAATTTTCATCCAAATGGAACTTGTGAACATCTCTTTACCTCTTGGTAAACTGACCCAAATAATTAAAAGGCATAATAATTAGAAAATATATTTGAATGAGAAAACATAAAAATTACAAAGAAGCATAAATAACTATTAGAAAAGCTTAAATAATTAAAAATATAAATAATAGAGGCTCAACATATATTATGATTTACATTTCATAACCCATTTTGATGTATATCTCATGAGTTTTAATTCGAATCAAAATGTTCAAAACCAACTATCATTGTATAATATTCACCCAAAATTTAACCATCAAAAAATTATTTCAAGAGGATAATAAAATGCTATGATTAATAAAAACTAGTACTCGCCCGTGCACTTGCACGATGATATAACAAAGTTCTTAGTTCATGCGTTCTCCAGACGATATGGTTCACTGCTTTTATAGAGGCAATAAAATATTTTCAAAAAATAAATGAAACTGGGAAAGTTGTTAACTGTACAATGACTAGTAATTAGTAACATAAATTAAGTGGAAATAATTCATTGATAGGAAGAACAGTTTCATAAAAAATGTGAATAATACAAGGTAAGAATATCTACGTAATATATTAATAGTATAGACTATAGAGGAAAGGAAAATTAATAAACAATGTTGAAATTAACTGAATAATGTTGATTATCAATTACCATACAATTACATCATTTTTTGGTTTCCTAAATTAGCAAACCCAGTTGTTGGTGGGTTATAACCAATACATAATAGAAGCACCATCTCAATGCAATATGAAATAATGTTTCAGTACAATACTGATATGAAAAGATAAGTTTGTTTCACTATCACTCCTAATTTTCCATCCTTCTTTAAACCTGTGCTAGAGCTCTTGCCAAACTGTAGTCCCATGGTGTTGTGTCCTGGAGCAGCTTGACCCAAGCGGGGAGCTAAAATTTACAAAAATAAAATTAACATTAATGCACAATCAATTGGTTTAGGTACATGTATGTCATGCCGATGAGATGAATCCATACCAGCAGGTGACCAGTAACCGACACTCATGGCTTCGGGAGCCTGAGAATTGGGTGCAGTACCATGTGGAGACAATGAAATTCCTTCTCATAAAAACCCAATAGAAAGATGAGTGGCGTGTTATCAAGTACATATCACCAAAATTTATCAAATTACCATAACGTATGGAGATGTCGGATGAAGTGTTGCAGAGGCCCGGGAGCTGGTGGGCAAGTGTGTGGTTGAAGCGGAAGGCGGCGACCATGGTGTTGTTGAGGGGGATGTAGAGGTTGGTTGGCTGTTGGTTTGAGAGATGAAAGTTATCATACCCAACAAATGTAACATGAATAAATATTTACCATCATATTTCTTCTCTTTCATTACCACGAATGGATTGTGCCTCTTGACTGTGGGTTGTACACAGTTGTTCCCGCTAATAAACCAATCATAAGTCGCACCGACATGAAAAATAATCAATACAAAAAACAAATCAGTTCAATTTCACTACATAAAAATGTAACATATCACAGTAGAGATAGAATAATAATAATTCAGATATTCATATCATTTTTTACAAATACAAACAAATTGTTTTTTATTTAATTACAAAAAAACACAGACATGAAATTCGAAAATTGAAGAATAAAATGGAAAACATATGCTCATGATATCAAATAATGAACAACATAACCTAATTCTATACAGAGAAAAAAATCATACATGTACAAAACTGAACAATGTTTTAACAAACTTGCATCCAAAATTAGGAATGAAAACATACATTTAATGGAAGACATGAAATACTGGTAACCAAAAGATATGATTGAATCAATTTTACATGGAATACTGTGATTTTTTTGCATACTCACCCAAAAACCTCATCATAACTGGAGTACATAGCTTCATTAATTATCATGTTGCAAACAGGATGGTCCAGAGGAAGCATAACTACTCGATTATTGTGCTGGAGAGTGTCCTTTACTTTTCCAAATTTAAGGGGGACATTTCTAGTGCAGACCCAGCTATATTTCTACTAATTGCTGAGTCCATTTACATGTTTCTAAAGAAAAACCCACATTATGTAAGTAGGTCTTTTTCAACAGATAGAACATGGTGGATTTATACTGATGCAAATCAAGTGCTTCATAAGATAGTTGCAGCTTCAAGAAGTGGAACTGCAATGTTTTTGTAATCCGAGGAGGGATCATTTGAGTATGATTAAAGGAACAACAGAAAAAACACGCACAATAAAGTGCATCATTTACATACAAATATAAAAAACATCAGCATTATCTAACAGGGATGGCTGATATGACCTTTCACACGCACACACACTCTGATGAAGCCTTTTTCAGTGCTTGTTCTTGGGCTTCTTCACAATCATCACCGAACAGTGTGCATGGTGGACACAGTAATCGCTTACGCTCCCCAATACCACCCTGCATTCGTATTTTCAAAACAAACCTAGTCATCAAGATCACTCATCCTTGAATCTGCACCTCCATGGCAGGAATGCATACCTCTTTATGGCTCCATAACTGTGACTACCCACTGCCAGCATTGAAGCATGATGCCACTCCACCGCATCGCAGAACACAGTCCTCACATCACCTTCAACCACCTCAAATAACGCTTCATTCAACTGCACACAAACATAGTCATCAACAAAAGCTGTTCGTCGTCCACGGGAAGTTAAAAACAGACCTAAATAACTTGATTCTAGATATTCATATAGTCTTTCCCAATTCTAGTTCAAGGACTCGATTCAGCTCAATTGATGAAGAGCAAATTGAATCGATATCAATCAGTCATGCTTCATCGCAGATGAAATTTTCAAACAGATACAGCCGAACTTCAATGATTTTTTGCTGCAGATTTTCTTGGCTTTCTCAATAACAGTATACGCTATATTCTTCAGATCTATGTCCACACATGGCAACACCTCCGCAGCCCCTACAAGAATCAGATATATGAGCAGAATTCTAAGAGAGTCAACGCAGAAAGTTCTAACAAATTCCAACGAAATGGTGGAAGGATTGGGGAGTTTCCAAGTATTCCAATAAATTTGTTTATTATCATGCCTATTTTGCAACCATGGATGAAAGATCGACAGATTTTTGTTTACCAAAATACTCAGGTATCATAGTGTACCAGGGCCTGCAATTCTGACAGCGCTGGCGGGAAAAGGTTTGGAATGGATAACGGCGAGCTTGAAAGGGTGATTGGAAGTGAAAGGAACGAAGAAGTGATCAAGCATCCACCCAGAGCGTACACGCTGTGATATCATTCATCCATCACCACCACCATCATCGGTTTCTCCTTCGGCGCTGATTCCTCCGCCATTGGAGACCTCACTCAGCCTCATTCACTCCCTCTCCCGTTCCTTGTCTGCGTCGATTAGTTTCGTTGTGGGGTATATATCAGCGATGTCAACAGGTTTCTGTACATTAAGAGATGAATTAAATCAATTAGTTTCAAAAAATACATAGAAACGTTATTATTGAATAAGTAATTTCAGGTTTAAAAATTGAAAATTGAGATAGAAAACTGAATTGTGTTTAACTGATACAGTGAAAATGATACTGCAAAAGGCAGTATTGTCTAATGTGATGATGTAATCAAAATAAAAGATAGTGAAAATAAACACTTACCTGGGTTTCTGTTTTTATAGCATGCATGAAAGGAGAGAAATCCTGTGTAGACAGAGCGGTATCCAGATTTCAGTTCCCATAAATGGAGACATTTACCCATCCTGGGTAGGCATAGCAGTATCCAGATTTGTGCCCCTAACCAATTGGAATTAGAAACATGGACCAATAAAAATAAGATAATATTGTAAAAATCACAATAAACTAATCGTAAATTTTTGATAAAGCATATTGATATGACACAATTTGACATTATAAAAAATAATGAAATCAAAATTTCCAACTTTATTTATGGTCTCCTAAAGAACCAAGGTTACTAAATAAATAGTTTGTGAACATTATTTACCTGATATTTATATTCCAGCATCTCAAAATAATAACTCTTTATCAAATCTATAACAAAATCACTACAGTTAGTAAATTTAAATACAATTTATAAATTTATTCCCAAATTATATATATAATCTATCCCAAACATTCATGGTAAATGCAGTAGCATAAATTCACTGAAATTATGGTAATGTAGTAGCATAAGAATTCAATTGAAGTAGCATAAGAATTTATGCAGTAGCATATGAATTATGCTAAATGCAGTAGCATAAGAATTTATGCAGTAGCATAAATTCACTGAAGGATGAAACAATGATAAGGATGGTAGGGAAGTGAAAAAACTTGTTTCCTCATCTTCATCAGATTATACCTTACCCAGATAATAGAAGAATATGTCCATCAAGAATGATATAATCTGGATTGCTTAATTCATGATAAGTCATAAAATAAACAAGTGGTAATCTAATTTTTCATACCTGAAATGGTAATGCATGGATGAGTAAATGCAGTAGCATAAATTCACTGAAATTATGGTAATGCAGTAGCATAAGAATTCAATTGAAGTAGCATAAGATTTTATGCAGTAGCATAAGAATTATGGTAAATGCAGTAGCATAAATTCACTGAATTTATGCAGTAGAATAAATCCATGGTAATGCAGTTTCCCAACCTCTATAAGAATTCAATTGAAGTTATATTTCATTGAAATATGTTTTAATGATGAGTAAAATTATGGTTTGTTTTCCATGTGAATCGCCAATAGGCTATCAAATTAAAATGGGACAATATTTTACCATTTTTAAATATGCACATATACACCCTTCAACTAAACCAACTCTTAACATTATTCAGTAATACCTTGAATCCATTATTAATAGTGAAACTGTTGGTTTTAAATGTGACAAAGCTCTTAAGTGTGTCAAATTTAAAAAAAAACCATTACTTCTCATTGGTTTATTAGTATACATCTATAAAAAATTTCAAGGGATTATATATCGTTTAGTACATTGAAAGATCTTATAATATGTCATGTTAATAAGAGATCCATAAGAACAGTCATATTGTTCCATTTATAGAATCTCTATGAAACTTAAATAAACCTACTAATTTCATGACAAAAGGTACACTTCCATAAAATTTTTACATAAATTTATAATATTTTAAGAAAACATAATGTTGCATTGAATATATTCATACCCAAATGTATTCTCAGCACTTTATGACATAAAGAGGACACCAAATATATATTTTTTTCCACCAACACCTACATAAATTACCATCAATGAGAGTATATACATCGATCAGTAAACATAAGTCTTAGAAATGGAGATCAAATAATATCTTGAAAAATTTCGGACGAGTACCTATGGTGAAACTTTCATATTGGCATTCAATGTCAATCTCTAGGGGAGTCCTTCAATCTACGTTGATGCATTCTTTCCAACCACCAACTATGGAAATAGCTTCATCCAACTTCTTTGACCTTCACTTTAACTTCCCTGTCTACAACTATAATCTCATTGCATCCACCCATATTCAGACAGTGGTTCACCAATTAATTTTTCAACCAAAACATTCTTTATCCGGGTAGAATCTGTACATAATGCTTAAAAAATTAACTAATGAACAGGAAGAAACATATTTTTATCAACATTCAAAAAGTATTATGTTTGATGTTTATCATGTGGATTGTGACTAAAGACCACTAATCCATACCTCTTGTTTCTATGAAAAGAAGTTCTATGTATTGGGAAATTTTTTACTTAAACTAATTAAAAAAACCCTTCATATAGTAAATATAGATGCATTTAATGTAGAATATAACAATACAATTAAGGAAAACAATACATCCACATGAAAATATTGAATCAAGGTGCATATATTTTTTCTAAAAGTAACAGTTAAGGGAAAAAATGGAGCCATATCAAAGTTGTTAACATAATCTTATGCATCTGTATATATCCACAAGATATAGAAAAAAAACATGGGGGTTTATGTTGCTGCTCACTCAGAATTATCCAGTGGTGTCCATATAAAATACTTTACTTCACATTACGATTTCATCCCCTCAATTATAAAACCCTTTGGCCTAACACATGTATGTATATTATACAGTAATGTTAAAACAGATTCTACCTTCTTCATGGAAGACATCAATCCTGACAGAGTATGTTATGAAATCCTTTTTGTATCCCCCAAAGCATTATCAATTGAAATGAATACAATTCATCTTATCCATCACTGCAAAGAAAAATAGAAGAGGCACATAAATACTGATGTAGGTCATATAAGTAAGAATAAAAAAATACAATTAGCATTCTACGGTAATTAGGGAAATTTTGGATTTATTCTATGTTTAAAAACACATTGAAAACTGCTTATCCTATGATGAGCATGAACTGTATGAAGCATTGGTGCAGGATTCAGTACCTTATACTATAAAAAATATCTGGTATGAGCTATGTGGATATATACTTGAGCAGCATTTCAATCCAAAATACAATCCCATAAATTATGGAGAAAGAGAAACAAAACTCATTAGGTCAATAATGAATTATACAATCAAACAATTTCCAGATCTACTTAATGTATTGACATGCATTGAGAAACTAAATAAGAAAGATACACTTTCTAGATCTACTTAATGTATTCACATGCATGTTCAAACAGTTTGTAGATTCTTATTAAAAAATTTACACAAACTAATTAAAAAACCCTTCAATTAGTTAATATAGATGCATTTTATGTGGAATATAATAATACAATTAAGGGAAACAGTACAACCACATGAAAATATAGAATCATGGTGCATATGTTTTTCCTAAAAGTAACAGTTTAGGGAAAAAAATATAGCCACATCAAAGTTGTGGACATAATCTTATGAATCTGTATCAATCCACAAGATATAGACCAAACATGGAGGTGTATGTAGCTTCTCCCTCACAATTATCTAGTGCTGGCCATGTAAAATACCTTACTTCACATTAGATGATTAAGTTGGTGACATTGAAGGACTCAGTTATAAATCATCAAAAAATAACCGACCTTCTGATTGGTTTTCTTTTTTATGAAATATAATTGTTTTCCAGAAAATCAAAATATGTTTATGATCAACTATAGTGAATGAAATTTATATTGGATTGATATATTGCTAACTGAAAAACCACATAAGTTAACATTTTTCTAATTTCAATGTACAAAAGATAAAGCATGCATGATACAAACAAAAATTTTGGTAATGTTTATAAGAAATTACTCTTACCTGTGCTTTACCATATGACTTGCTGCAAGAGACATACAGAAATGTTGGTACATATGATGTCAAAATAACCAAAAGAAGTGTAGATGCTGCTGAATCAGGATAGGTGATATGTAGCAGTAAACATAATAATGTTGTTAGATATTTTATAGAATTAAAAATACACATATGTGTGAAAGAATGAGTTACAACATGTTGGTTCACCTGTTCAATATTGTTGAAGTAATAGATAGATATAATGGTGGAGAAAGGTGAACATTTCCCAGGCCCATAAGGCTTCCTCAGAACTATATCTTGGTCAGCTGTATGTAGATGTAAAGAAGATAATCATGAAATATTATGAAAATTAATCGACAGCTTACACGGATTTGAGAGAATCCATGCTCAGAAAGCGGAGCATGGAGCCTCTTCAAGAACCCCTGCTTCACGAATCGACCGCCTGGAAGCAGGGAAAAGGCCAGGAGGGCGCGACGGCGGTGAAGGAGCACCGGTGCGACGCCGCAGTCGCCCAGTCGATTCCTGTCTTATCTGCCGCGTCGAGGAAGGAGAATCGATGGCCGGAGGCCACAAATGTGCAGCGCCTTCTCCCGTCGCACCCCAGCGTGATGACGCCGCCTGCCAAGAGGTGCTCGCCACCCGTTATGGCGGGCAGCCAGTCAGTGAGAACGACGGAAAAGCTCCGCGTCGGGGTGACGGTGACGAGGAGTTACGCTGGTGGTATTGAGGAGCTGCGGGGACCGGCCTCGACTGCGCGAGCAGTGAAGGGTGCAGAAGGGGGCGATTGGAGGAGCTATCAAAAGGGGGTGGCGGTGGAGCTTTCAGAAACGTTCTGGGTCACCGGGAGGAGGATGACCCTGTTTTCGGGATTTTGTGCGAACTCTAGCTCACGAAGTGCTAAATCCCAAGAGCGACCGATAGAAGGAAATGTGCAGAGCTGAGATTAGAAACCGGGATGTGGAGTCGCGGAGGCGGAGGCACGGAGGTGGAGTCGCGGAGGCAGAGTCACGGATGTAGCGGGGATTCGAAGATGGGAGGGATAGGGGATTCGGGGAGGGGGGTTTTGAGGGGGCGCGGAAACCCTAGGCAGACGGAGTGGGATAATAATCAAAGAGGGGACGCGATGCTATGGGGGTAAAACCCTAAAGGAAACACCAGAATGGGGGACGTGGAACCCTGCGGTGGTGACACATCAGGCTGGAAGAAGCCAGGTTTAGTAGATATAGTGGATACATGGGTTAAAAGATATTAACAAACTCAATGCGGTATCAAAATATTCAGACTTAAGAAAATTTTGGACTGACTAAAATTTGAAGGTGAAATACTAAAAACTCCATAATTATAAAAAAATTATGGGTTTTTGATGTCTATAGTTGTGAATATGTCTTAGCACAATAATGAACCCCCACTCACACACAAACATAAAACCTAACATTTTCCTCAATATTGAATTAAAAGTGGGAGAAAAAATAAAATAAAATATAGCTCAAAAATATATTATAAATTTAGTATTATTTTCCTCAATAACAAATCCATGATTAAGTGGTACATTCTAGTTTTAAAACATGTGTCCATAAATTCCAACACATTTCCAAAATATGTTTTAAAAAGTATAATAATTTTTTCTTTTTTCACAAAAAAGTATTTTTACATTAATCTCAAGAAACAGAATGTGAAACATTGATTATAGAAAACATCAGAATGTTTATGGTATTAAAACTCTAGTTAAATATAGGTTTATACGGATTTCCAATGATAAATTATTGATCTAGAACTAACACCCATGGCTTGTAGCACCAAAATAATTTTAACAAGTCAAAAAAATGAGGGGTAATTATTCCACACATAATTCCAAATTGTGAGAATATTTTAACAAAATTGGACTATCAAGGAAGTATATAGGTAAATTGTAAAAAAATGTAAAGAAAAATGAAGAATAATACCTCATAATAATGAAGCATCGATCACTTTACATAATTCAAACACTACCCTTCTTATTTTTAGTAAAGTTCCTTGTCCATTAGTTGTAAATATTATAAAATAAAAAGATTAAAATGAGATTATAAAATTTAAAAATCCAATAAACATAATAACCATAAAAAATATTTAGGGGATTTTAATCCTATAAAATCCAAGTAGAAACCCTTCTTGAAAATAAAAATAATTGTAATTTTAATCCAAGACTTTGAAAAAATGTCCCATGAGAAACTTATACAACATTTTTTGGATTCCCTAAAATAGTATATAACAAGTGAAACCAAGGAATAAAAAAAGTAATTTTATTATTATTAAAAATTAAACAATAACTATAAGGGGACCTTCCATTCAACAACAAATTCATAGTATTCATCCGAACTCAATGGTTTCTCAAATTTCTAACACCAAGAAGGAATCAATTCTCTTTGGATGTCATTAAAATATATTTATGATCCTCTATAAACTAAATATAATTGGTATGTTTTCTCCTCTAACAATTTCAATAGCTCCATTTTTAAGCACTCCAATAATAGTAAAATGTTCAGACTACTTGCATTAAAATTTTAATAGAAATAGTTTATGTGTCGAATTAAAGAAATGAACTATATGAACAACCTTGAATTATCTATTTTATATAATGTAGTCATGAAAAATCATAGCCCTGTAATTATAGATCCATGAAATTTTATAAGACCATCTTCAAATCTCATCAAGTTCACTTAACTCAAGAAATATCTTCCCACCTGCAGTTTTAAAATCCAAATTTATTGTTATAACTACCCAATAAGAATTTTGTTGAACCTATAAAAGAAAATGAAAAGATTTACCAAAAATAATTATATATGGTGGCATTAATATGGGGTCTTTAAATGCATTTCTTTAAGATCATAATGCTTCATTGAGTTTCAAATACCATAATTTCTGGGAACTAAATATAATTTTTTTTTAAATTCAACTTCATATTTGAAATTTCATCTTGTGGAATAGATTTTGGATAGTAAGTTGTTCTAGTTCTTTTATTTTTACCGTAATTATTCATCAAATATATGATCTTTTAATTTTTAAATTGAGCTAAAATATCAGTGATAAAGTCTTTTGTCACCCCAAATCTTGAAAATATTTTCTTCTTAGTGAATTCGATCACACTATTAGCATGATTATTTAGATGTTCCATAACTTCAACCCTCCGGGACATATAATATACATCAACCAAGATTTACTCATTCTCATAACACAATGGTCCCATAAACTCTAATCTACATACATTGAAAATATCAACTTCCAATATCCACTTTTGAGGTAACAATTTGTTTCGTACCTGTATTCCCTAACCATTAGAACTTATCACAACCAACAACAATGATCCTAGATTATTTGAACAATGAATTACAATAAAATCCATATTGTTGGAATTTTTTATCTATTGTTTCTCCTCCATTATGGAAAACCCAAGGTGATGAGTAAAAACATTCAATAATGGAAAACATCTCGTCTTCGGTCATGCACCACTTAATAATACCATCAACACACTTTATAAATAATTTTTGTGCATCCCAAAGGTACTATTCCGACTTACATATTAATTTATTTCTTTTTTATGGGTAAAATATTTTGGAATGCCCATGAAAGTCATGAAATTTAACAAAATATTCATACTAAGCTTATTTTTTGACAGAAATAGCGAGAAATTTATCATCTATAAAAGAAGAATTTATCTCACTTGGGTCGTCTATTTGAGTACCAGACAACCTAGAAAATTTATTAGCCACTACATTCTTAGTACCATTATTTTATTATATTTATAAATAAAATTACAATAGAAAAATTATTCAACTAATGATCCTATGATTTACCTTTTTGGTATAGAAAGTATTTCAAGGTAGAATAGTCTATGAAAACTATGACTTTAAAACCTATTCGGCACTATCAAAAAATTTATAGAGCTAAAACAAGAACCAATAACTTCTTCTTTATTTTAGGATAATTTCATTGATCATTATCTAGATACCAGATATCTTAGTACACCATATATAATTTATTATCTTTCCTCTGCCATAAAACTACTCCAAAATCCACATAACTAGAATAGCACATAAGTTTTAATAGAAGTTTCCAATTAGGTGCAATGATGATGGGTGAAGAAGTGATTCTCCCCTTAAAATATTAAGTGATTCAAGAAATGATTCATCAAATAAAAATGGTGTGTCTTTCTCTAATAGTGAACAAAGTTTTCTAAATATTTTAGAAAAATAATTTATGAATATCTTATAAAAACCTAAATTAACTAGAATGATTTTGAATCTTTTAACATTCAGAGGAGGGTGAAGCTTTTGAATGAACTCAATATTATCATTATCAAACTCTATGCCTCTCCTATAAACCATTCAACCAAGAACAGTACATTTTTTAAAGATAAAATAACACTTTTGATAATTAATAACAATATCGGTTTCTTATAACCTATCCAATACTAGTTCTATATTTACTAAAAAAATCTCAAAAGTGCTCTATGTAATTGAAAATTTACCCATGAAAACCTAAATGGTCATCTCAATAATATCGAAAATATAACCATCATACATCTATGAAATGTATTCATTTCACCACATAATCCAAAGGGAATTCCTAGGTAATAAAATATCCCAATGTTATATGTGAAATTTTACTTCTCATGGCCTTTTGGGGCTATAAGAATTTTGTTTTAACCAGAATAGGCATCCAAAAAAAAGAAAAATTCATTCTAATCAAGACACTCAAGTATTTGATAAAATAATGGAATACGAAAATGATCATTTCTAGTGGAAAAAATAAAATTTCTATAATCTATATAGAATCTCCCCTTGGGATATTTTCTAAATTAATATTTTTCATTCATTTCATTGATTACAATAGTGAAACATCCTTTATTGGGAACTACTTGGACTGGACTAAACAAAAAACAATATACAATGTGGTATATAATTCCATCATCAAGTAGCTTTATAACCTTCTCTCTCACAACCACTTTCATGTTTATATTTAACCTTATTTTACCCTTAACACTCATTTTATGATGAGGTTATATAGGTATTATGTGAATATACATTGATTTAATAATCCATTTGATATAAAAAATTATCTAACCTATGGATGTTTTATACTTTTGTAAGATACATAATAACTTTTCCTTTTGGTTTTTGTCATGTTTATAACAAATGATGATGGGTAGAAAAGATTTATAACCAAAAAATAAATACATTAGATGTGATGGAAAAGGTTTAAGCTAAGTTATGGTGCCTCTTCACTTTATGGTAGACTCTGGGCCTAAGAGTTCCAATTCATTCAACAATACTCTTAATTTGAGTGTGAAATTTTTATAAATTATAAATTTATATATTAGAAACATAATTTTCATTACTCTTTTCCAAATTTGATAGCTCATTGAACTCAATGTCTATATTTGATTTTAAGATGTTTCCCTTAGTAAATTCAACAGACTTCTAAAAATTCTCTTCCTTACATAAATCAAAATTATTCTAAACTTTATTTAAGTTTGGAAAGACAATATCAATCTCTCCTAGAAATATCCTAAGTGCTAAAACAAAAATTATATCTTTTTGAAATCTTTCCAATGCTAGAACCATATTGTTGTTCATATCTTATAGATTTACCAGATTTCAACTTTTAACACATTTAAAATATTTGGGAAAATTGTTTTCATCATCCATATGAATTTAATTATAATCATATTATTTAAAAAATATATTATTTTAGTTTTAATGAGTCATTGTATTCTTGTGTCTCAACCCTAAAATAGTTATCCTTAAATATGGGTTCATTCACATTGGAAAAAACATTAAACTCTTCTTCTTATTCACCAAACATAAAAATTAGACTAAAAATTACCAAATTGATAATAGATCTCCTAGTGTAAAATAATTTCCTTCAATGAATTATAGGTATTTATTTTTCATAATCCATTTTAAGAATAAGAAAGTCATAAGGTAATAATATCTTATCAACACATACATTAAGGTCATCAACTCTTCCAATTAGATTTTTAAAAAATTTATTATCCAGTTTTATGACCACAGTGTTGTGTTTCAATTATCCTAATCCAAACTATTGAAATATTGATAAAGTAATAATATTTATCATTTAACCAAGGTTATAAATATAGTTCAATTGACCACTATTACCCAAGGTACGGGGAATGCCAAAACTCCATCGATCATTATGATTTGGTGGGATTTTGTTTTGAGGAATAGTGATACACTCTTCAGTGAGGCTATAGGTTGAAAAATATTCTAATGTTTTATTATTTGTAACAATTTTTTTGAGTGGATTCATATACAGAGGAATTGAAATCAAATCTTGGACAAATGGAATATTCACATTGTTCTTGTTTCAAATCCCAAGAAATATATGAAGTTTAGTTTTTTTATTATTAGATTCTAATCTTTCAGGGAACTTAATAGATAGAAAATTTTCACATAAATATGGTAAATTTACCATATTTTATCAAAAATATTTTATTTCCCTTTATTATTTTCATTTTAATGTATTTTTCTTCTTGATTTTTAGTGAAATAACTTGATTTACTTGAGTTTTAAGAGTGTTGTCCAAATTTCTAGATTCCTTGTTTCCCTAATTTTATCACCTATATTCTAAAAAATCATTTCAAGCATTCCTAGGTTTATATCTAACAACATATTGTGTTTTAAATCACTCCTATTAACCAGAACAATAATATTTTCCCTAGGGTTGATTTAAATGGTACTAGGATACTTTCCTTCATCTCTTGTAGTTAAATTTCATTCCATCTAACCCATTTGAAACTCAAGGTAAATAATATTATCTTTAGTTTCATCCATGTTAGAATCATGTTGAGGATTTTGAGAATAAAATTTATCCTCCAGTGAGAAAAATATTCTTAACATTTTTTCCATTATTGAAAGAATTTTTCCCTCAAAATTTCCTTGGGAATTGGATAACAAAACCTATTGTGACCCAAACTTTTCATACATGGATATCACATCTAAATATATTAATATTCCTTATATAAAATAAAAATTCATGCCTAAATAATATAGGTATAGTGCCTTTGTAATATTTTAACACCCTCTAGATGAGCATAGATAATTTTAGGATCATAGAAATACCAAAAGCTTGGGTATTATTTAATTCTCAAAATAAATACAAGAGAAGCATGGACGCATTGAGATTAGTTACCAGGATAATATGAATCAATTGACTCTAAGAAATTAATGTGAATGGGTCATGCAATTCTTTTGATCTATTAATGATCATGCGAATACCCACAGACTATCTCTCTTGATCTTGTGAAGGCTTCTAGAAAAGTAATGATGATCATAAGAATTCTTCCAGATGAGTTCCCCAAATCATACAATATATTTATTGGCAGATGCTAGACAATCACCCAATCCATCTATAAAAAAGGTAAAAAGGTGTAACCTTTATACAAAAGGGAGTTATGTGCATTTTCATGTGGCATTAACATGTAGTTCATGATTTTATTTATAGATCATGTGAAAACCCATGGAGACATCCCATATTCATAATAAAAAGGATCTCAAACAAGAATGTTTGATCATGTGACACTACTATGGATAACCGATGGATTATAATCATAGTTTTTGTAATATAAAAGATAAAAAATATGGTACCTTTATACCAATGATAGTAATGTTTTTTTTCATTCGAATGGGCTATGTGCTTCACATGATTCGATAAATGATAATGTGAAAACCCTCCAACATGCTAGCTTGATCTTATGAAGGGCTCTAGAAATGTCAGCCTAATCTTAAAAATTAATTTTGGCACACCATATTAATCTCATGGGGATCCATAAACAATTCTTCCTTGATCATGCAATGGCCCTCCGACATGCTATCCTGAACTCACAAAGGGCCCTAGACATGTAGTCCATATCATAAAAATTCCCTTTCACATATTGAGTTGATTGTGAAATATCCCTTAGAAAAGGCATGGGTTCAATAAATATGTAAATGATAGAATTACATCATAGTACCTATTTATCACGTGACACAAATATGACATCATGATTGACCCATGGTAGGTTCACATGAAATTCATAATGTGATGTTCCCTCCACCAACTCAAGCCCATGAACATGATTTAAGTATCATGAAATATGGAATAGATCTAGAGTGGTGACACCTATAAATCCCCATTGGGTGTAGAAAAAAATAGCATGGGATAATATATGTGAGAGTGTAGTTTCTAGATTGAAGAACGATGCAGTTACAAGAGTCTTCCACCCGGTATTCCTATAGAATGACTTAAGAGATTATGTAATATGTATATATTCATTGATTGATCACTCCATTTATCATGTGAAGGACCTCTGGTTTGCTGAACCTATCATGTGAAGGATTTTTTTCATGTAAAATTGGTCGAATCAGGCCTCAACAATCCAGCACTTGAAGAACATTGTGGAATTTATTCTATAAGTGATAAAAATAGTGGAAGCTTACTAAAAATGTGACCGCACTGAATTTTATGTGAGTAGGTAATGAAATTAACATGATCAGTTTAGAGGTCATGTGACAACCTTTGGACATGTTAGCTATGTCATGTAAAATCCTCCGAAAATGAAAACTAACTCATTAAATTGTCTCTGTATATGTGTTCCACATCACGCAGCACCATCCCAACATTTCAAGTAGATCATGAAAAGTCATATGGACATGACATCTAATACATGTGAAGTCCCCCATACATTTCAGGTGTTTTAGGAAACATCGTATAGACATATTAGCTAGTTCCTGTGAAGTCCTCTGTACATGTCATCCAAATTATACAATGACCTTCGTACATGTCATACATGTCATGTGAACCCTCTGAACATGTGATGCATATCATTTGATGGACTTTGGACATATCATTCATGTCAGGTGATTCCATCTGGGTATGTCATGAAGAACAATTAGAAAATCAGGTCATATCCACGGACCAATACCCATGAGTTTCCAAATCCACAGTTATAGGTGTTTATATGAAGGATATGGCCACAATGTTTTCTAAACTATGGCTATATATTATACCTATATCCAGGGTTTTATTAAACCATGGATATAGGGTATTTCATAAAAGGTTATAACCATGGTTCTATGAAACGGTGGTTATATCCTCCATGTATATCCACGGTTTCATAGAACCATGGATATAGGTTTCTCACCTTAGCCTGGGGATTCTTTTTTTGAGAAATAGCAGGAAGAGATATAGACATTTTTTTCTTCTAATACAATGGTTCATAATGATATATGTAACAATATATATATATATATATTTATTTTCAGTCTAGTGGCAATTTTTCCGGTCTATGGTAGCTTATTTAAGGAGATCGAATCTAGCTGGGAGATAATTGTTTTTAATCTATATCCATGGTTTTCTACCATGGAAATATACCTTATAGCCATGGTGGACAACCGTGTGAGATATAGCCACGGTTTCCAAAACTATGGCTATATGGTATATTTTGATGGTTGTGACCGTGGCAATAGCCTCTTAAAATTGTGGATATATATTTTTATATAGCCCCGACAATAGGTTCCACGGACAGCCAAAATTCTGGTAATAGCTTATAGCCGGGTTTTGACTCCTATATACACGGTTTTGGACTGTGGTTGTAGCTCGATTTTCTAGTTGTGAGGATTATATAGAGTCCTTTTGATATATCCTCTAATTCATGTAAAGTATTCCATACATGTTGTCCTGATCATATGACATCCCTAAGACATGTCTACTTTGATCACATGAAGACCCCTTGTACATGTCAAGAAGACACCTCTAGATATATCAGGGAAACACCATGTACATGTCTGGCTGACACCCATATACATGTCAAACTTCCCCAATATTAATATTTAGGCATGTGCCCTCAAACCACGTGAAACCCAAACTATATGTATTTTGATGGGAATTCCCCTTCATAAAGAAATTTTCTATAATGGAGTAGAGATATGCACTCATTATGAGATCCTAATGCCACTCATGGTCCCCACCCTCTATATATCAATGTTTAAGGTTCAAATATCTTCCAAAGGGAATCCACCATGGCGTAATCCCCACCATATTGATAATACTCTAGCTCATGGGACCCAAACTCTCCTATGATTCAATCATCTATCCTTTTCCATCAGTAGATGGAAAATAAGATCAAACATGGGTTTCCGCATTAGTGTAAGTTTTTAATATTTCATTTACTTGAGTTTTTAGTACCCATACCATATGGTTTTATCATTCTTTCTCATCCATCATTAGATAGAGAAACTAATTAAATTATAAGGTCTCTAATTCCATCTATAAGAAGGATATGTTAGATGACTTCCTAAGGCCCAAGCAACATATCAAACACCCCATCAGAGATTCTTCAACAAATAAATCTTATATATATGAGTATTTTTCTGATCATTTTTTTCTCATTGGTTCTCACATCAACCATGACCTACATGATCTTAGATATTTTAAACAATCATATCATGGGAACCATAAAATATCCCTAATGAGGTTAATCTCAGTGTGCGATCCCAATTAAATAATATGGTATAAATTCCTCATTTCTTGTGTATCCACCTTGCTGTAAGTCCTAGTGGAATTTTCATATTGGTAAACTCTAGGGAAATAACCCTCATGGGTACTAATTATTTGTCCCTACCCATCAGTAGGTTGAAGTTAAACCAAACTACAATTACTTTGATTCATATTATAACAAGGATACATAGGATACCTTCCAATGTCTTAAACTCCATACCCTATGCCTATTTTTCCACATATATTTCATTTTTGTAAGATGTTAAGCCACATGGATTGGACATAAATGAACTATATGTTATTTGATTAAAGTTCTCACATGATAAGTAGGATGATTCTTGGAGGTTTAATCATATCCTCAAAACAGAAATTTCCATTATGGGTGGTAGTAAACTCTTCAGTGTCTAGTTATAAGTCTTCAAAAAACAAGAAGCTAGCTATTTCAAAGAAATAATGAGAAACATATGGAGAACCTATGATAAATACATATGATCTTATTAATAAAAAACCATTTACATGAAAAAAGATTCAACACCCAGTCATTTTATTAGGTTAACAAAACCCTATCAATATTTGGAAGAGTTTCATGAACATATCTTAAATTTTTAAGTGAGTCTCATATTATTGAATAATTCCCCTCAAAAGGTTGTGATGAGTTCCACCTCCAATACTCTCAGCCACTATGAGTTCCTGAGTGTAATTTGGTTTGAAAATCCATGAGACCACCTACCTTTGGGAATTTGGTTTTCGATTTGTTTCAGATGTAGGATCCCTTGGGAGTTTCCATGAGAGGTGAAAATGGTAAACCTGGTGTGAATTATTATGCAGAAACACTTAATACCCCCCACAATCAATAATCAACCCCCTATTTTTTCCAAATCAAAGATGGTGAACTCAATTTGAATATGGATATAACAACCCAATATGAAATACTTTAACTATACCATCCTTTTAAGAGGTAAAAAATGATCGATTTCCTTGTTCCCATTGAGCCATTAATCTTTTTCAACTTCAATGAAAACAAAAATGGTGAACCTGATGTGAAGCTCTCAAATAATATAAATGATTGGTTGATCATGAATTATGAATTTTATTGAATCTCTTATGAAAACAATAATATTATTAAATAATGTATCATGTTTCCCACGAAATAGGGTATTATCATCATTAAAATTCCACATGAGAAAATTTATGGAACTAATAACAAGAATGAGTAATTTTGTAACCCGTGCATAGCTAATTAAGCATGTTTTACACTTGCGATGATGCTCTCATTAGAGACCATGTTCCTCGAAATATTTGTCACTATAAAAAAAATCTAACAAACACCACCTTGACCCAAAATAAATTATTCATTAGTAAAATTTTCTAGAATCTCGACTATGGAAGAACCCAATATAAGTTAAAAAAACATCACCCACTAAAGACCTTTAGCTTCAGGTGGAAAACATGTTGGTCTAAGAATATGATAAATATGGTATGATTTCAAAACTAAAGGCTATAAATAGAGGTTTATGGATGATGAAGCTAACATGTTCATCTCAATCAAGGAAATATGAAATGAAATCAGTGGAACCTATAACCACCACCAACTTCTTCTAAGAATTATCCCAAGAGAATGACAAACAGCTCAATCCTTACCTTAGGAAGGGGATCAAGGATTAAAATATTGCTCCATCCTAGTTTAGGAGAATCCTAGGAGATAAAATTTTAACTATAGTCACCAACTTCATCCTTCTAGTGCCCTTTAATAACCTGCTAAAGGCACAACCCAAGAGTGTGACAACGAGAAAACTCAAGCAGGGTTACCAAGGAGGTCTCAACAGACATCGAAATATGTGGATAAATAGGAGTGGGATCATACCACTCAATATAATGACAAAGACCATCGACATTCTCTAGTAGTTTCTAATGTGTAGGCTCATATCCCTACTCACTCAGAACAAGCCTACATGAATATTCCTACAAAAATCATGGGGGAGGACCATATATCTTCCCCTAGGTGTAAAGATCATTAGTATATTGTGATGGAATAAGCGGTATAGGTGTGGTATTATATCCTCTCCTAAATTGAATACATCTTCTAGTATATCTGGATACTGAGGATGTGTAGGCCAATATTCCTACGTACACTTTATTAAAGTTTCACTACATCCTATAAACAATAGAAGAGCTCTATTGGAATATTTCAGATCTAGTACAAATACATGGATAGAAACATATCCACATCCCCACTGCTAGAGTAGAATACCACAAAGATCAGTATGATCATGTAGATAATTCATAGAAATCACACATTCTTTATCCCATCTAATAGGATAATCGGAATATTTTAGTAAAGGATGAGGCATAAGAATCGGCTCATATTCTTATCCTGACCAGGGATCACAAACCTAGTATGGAATATACCTTAGGACAGGTGCACATTCTGGTCAAGGGAAGCTAGAGGCATTCTATAAAGGAACAAGACTAAAATTATAACCCGACTCAGACTAAGGTTTGTTAGTAAAATATTTAAATCAACATAGAGAAAGCTCATATCCCTACTAATGACCCAACATAGCATATTCATGTAGATTACAGAATATAGGATCATATTACTACTTCTGCCAATGAAATTTTTCATTATCATCCTATAGAGGATATAAAGGAGGATGATCATATCCCTTCCATAATAATGGATTTATATCATCATATTTTGATAGGTAATACATACTTGAAATGATATCATACCCTAATTCAGATAGGATTGATCAAAATATTTTTGAAACCACTCATGAGAAGGCTCATATCTCCCACCAATGATGTAGAGGATCACTACCATACCCTAGAAGCTTCTCAATAGTGGGATCATATCGTCATAGAACTAGATGGTAATCAACATATCCCCGCGACCATCAGGTAGTAGTATCATATCCCTACTCAACCCCAAAAATTTGCCTAGTATATTCTTTCCACAATGCAGAATGAGGCTCTTATTGATGATATCCTTTATGATAGTGTCTTTAAGGTTGTATGACGTATATCTTCAAAACTTTGAGGGTGCATCGAGTCTTAAACTGAATCATAAGCTGATCACTAAATCAGTATTCCTCCTCACAGTAGTGTAGAGATAGATCACAGGGACTCAACACCTAATATCTGCCATGGAAAACCTCCCCATAGTAATATCTCTCCCAAACCAAAAAATCCTCCCATTTCTCATAGACCTTCATATATATAGGCGAGAAAATCCCAGAAAACCTTCATATAGAGAGGTGATCAAAAACATCAAGTTCAACAGTATATAGTTACATGTCAACTATCAGCAATTCCACACCTTGGTCAGTGGATGACCCAGAGAAGAGATCTATGTGGTCTAACTAGGTGGATCAATATAACTCCAACAATAAATAATCCAACTTGATATATGGAGAGATTTATCCTAAAACAACCACCCAACCATTTTTTGGCCCATTAACACTTCTAATTATGAGATCCTAGATAATCTATATAATGAGTACATGCCTTAATTATTCTATAATTTGTGTGAGAATAATTAGAGGATAAATGATAGACACCTCCCCAATACAAGATATAATGTTCACCATTAGACCATAAACATACTCTATTTACCAATGGATGTGGCAGCTATCTCTATGGATGGAGACCTGAGACTAGAAAGGTACAGAGAAATTATATAGTATGCATGCTGGAATAACACCACAAATCTCTGGAAACTGATCTGTAAATCCTTGTTAGACAACTATATCTAAAGATGGGGCGATTTTGGGGAGTTCCCCTTCCTTACATCCTCAAAATAGAAAATATCCTCGGATACAACATCCTGCAACATTATAGACATGGGAGAAATCTTGGTACGATGTAATGTGTGGGTCATTTGGTGAATACAGTAAGACTCCTCTAATTTTGAGATATAAATATGTTGTGAATAGATGGAGAGGGATTCCAGTAGACTCCTAGGTTGGGCCTCCTAACAAAATGGGAACATATCTTAAATACAGATTCTGACATTTTAGACTACTCAAAAACATCTCGTAAGAAGTGAATCCCATCATTATAATCCCTTACACCCAAACCATGCATGAATACAATTGAAGAAAATCAAACAGATCATAAAAGTAGCTTCCAAATCATCCATCCATGATCAAACTTTTCCCACAGGGTTGGAGGAATTTTCACCACTGACTCTACCCCTAGGGGCATCAAACCCGGCTATGATTTTGGAAAATCAATGGCATATATAAACCAGCCCCAACCCTTATGAATAGGGGTATTGTTATCTCAATATCCACTACAAGGTTAATCAAACCCCAATAGGGTCCTAGTGAAATCAGGATCAGTGAAAAATAAAACCCATCCCATATGGATAGAGGCATTTATATCTCAATTTTCATCTCGGGATCCATCAAATCCTCAAATGGGGTTCTCAAATCCTCAACAATAGGATCAAGATTTTCTAATAATGGTTACAAATCATCCCCATACTGTAGGTATAGGAGAGTTCTATTATTATCATCATCCCTAAATGAATTATTCTTCTCTAAATTTTGAGGTAAATATCGATGGATGAAATCCAATTTATTCCTCCCACCATGAGACACACATCTTTAATTCAGGTACTTCTCAAAAAGTACTACTAAAAACTACCTTAAGGTCACTATTTATTGATTGAGATAGGGGTAACATAAGATAAAGGCAGTCAAACTCCATAAGTTTCATAAGCCAAAATAGTCTAATATGATGAGGGTTCAGAGAAATAAATTAAATAAAACCCTCAAATGAGGTGTAAGTGGTATAGAACCATCATATTTCACGGCTAGTGATAGGGTAACTTCCATTTTCTAATACACCTTAGTTAATGTCATCACTTTGAATCCAAAAAATGATGTGTACCAAGATGTAATCACATAGGGATGCAACACAGAAATAATTCCTTAATAGTTATGAAATATGGATGCACAAACTAACTATGAACTTATATAGAATCAAGGAAGAATCCATAATAAGAAACCTATAAATAATCAATTTTCCCCTCCTCAATGGAACTCTTCCATGGATAAAATGAAAGGTGTGGCTACACCCAATAAATGCCTATAAGATATGAAATTCCCTCCATAGAAGAATGATATGAAAAATATGAGAATGAGATATATAATCTCAAAAAACTCAATGATTAAATAATTAGGGGTAAAATACCATTGGGTATTTTATTCAAAAATAAATAAATATCCCCCTCAAATACATCCAGAGAGGGATAATCTATCTGTAAGAGTAGAATTTGAGCATCAGGACAGTGCTAGATCTAGGAAAATAGTGTAAATAAATGATGAAGTTGAGGATGATAATGCCTTTTTTCTATTATCTTGAGAGACTATACCTTGTTAGGGTGTTCATTAGATTATAGAACATATTGAGAATTAGTCGAATATGAATGTGTGACCACCTCATCAAGAAAAACCCACTCCCTATAGATGGGAGGTGGTCCATATTGAGGTACATCAAGAACTATTCAACACCATTGAATCACTGTATGCCTAAATGGAATCCATGGAAGGATAGTGTTCCTCTGTGTAGCAAAAAAAGATTCCATTTCTCGAATGGTTGGATGAAATTTTTTTGCCATCACAATTTTGGTAGTCCAATCATCTCATCCTTTGACAATGTGGGAGATCCAGAATAGAATCTCATTAACGTCATGTCTTGATGCGACCCGATAATGGGCCATTGAGATCCGTATGAGGTGACCAAAAAAAGATATGTTGTATATGCTATAATGGACCATACTTTACTTACATAGATATTAATTCAATATTAAATATTATTCATTAAAAAAATAACAAAACCACTCCAAGACCATATGGTTTTATTGTCTTTAGAGGCTAGGAAACATAAACAACTATTTCATAAGACATCTATATTATCTCTCAATTATTCCTTCATAACTTGACGACTTTTTACATATCTTACTAATACCCTTCTTCACAAGCTTGGAAGAAGAAACATAATAAAGGGTGTGTTCAGATTCTTATTAAATCTAAATAAGGGAGATATCAATAATATCATAATCATAAGACATAAGAACATAACATTTTAAAATCTTATCTTGTATATCAAATATCATAATATCATGTCATGGGATAAATCGTAAATGTTTTTAAAGAATAAATAAGCATATTACCAATGGGAATGACATAAAACATGAAATTTATCACATACACATAAGTATAAAAAATTAGTTCATGTTAGTCAAGGCTCATTTCCAAGACCATCATAACAGACAAAGTCTATTACTGAACCAATTTCACTCCTTGTTCTCACTTTATATTACTAAACCAAGATCATTTCCCATTTCAGCCCTGTCCATCTCATGAGATATAAATATATACCCAATGAATTCGAAGGATATATAGGTCCCTCCCAAATCACAATGAAATAATTCTTACATGTTCTATAAAAACATAAATCATCCATCATAGAATAACCCAATGAATAAAATGGGTTTCTTAAAGATCATTCCATCATAACATAATCCATGTAACACAAATTTATTTCATATATAGTATTCCATTATAAACATAATAAAACCATAGAATAATAGATATAGTATACGTGAAACATAACCCTACTAAATAATGCAATATTAAATGAAAAATAATTTTTATAGGACACTTGAAATTAATTCTTTAGGAAAATATCCTTTCTTCTTCAAAAATGTTTTCTTTACATAAAATACCATGAAATTTTAAAAGTAAATAATTTATATTAATATAATATTGAAATATTATAATTTAATATTCATGGAACTTAGGTTTTATTAAAACATAAAAATTCATTCATACCGTATAATTTAAAATAAAACATTCTTCTTGTACTTTTTGGAATAAGTTAAGAAGTACCTCGTATAAAAAATGACGAAAGATTCCTTTCATAAGGTTTAATAAAAATTTATCAAATTGTAAAATTGACATATAAATTTTTTTATAAGAATACAAATAATATTTTTGAATACATATTTAGGAAACATGTACATGGATAATTAATATACCCAAGTAATTACTTACGTATTAACAATATCAGATAATAATGAGATTACAAAATTATCCTTTACCTTAGGTCTGATATCCTTTTTATATATCCAAACCTCTTGTATAATTATTAAAATAATTTCTTTTTCTTATTCCATAATCATATTCATTTTTATGATATCATATATGATCATATTATCATTCATTTCATAATAAAACTTCATTATTACTTGTTATTCGGGTATTAACTACTTAATTTTCTTTTGCATATTTTATTGAATAAGTTTTGGTTATTCTTTTTAGGTCATAGTTGTATCATTCCAAAATGATGTTAACATAATATTTATAATATTTATTAATTATATACATTTATATAATCATTATTTAATGGATATAATATAGAATGAATATAATCGTATCGTGGAGATGGTAGGTCGTACGTCTGCATGAGTGACGATATCATTCTCATAATTGGAAAATGGTATGAAAGTGGATGGTATATATTTTGTTCAAAAATAAATATAATTTTATAATAATCATATATAGTAATTATTTACATCATTATACTCATCCATGTAATGTGGTGGTGAAAATAGATTACACCACGGCGTGGAGACGGTAAGTCGTATGTATGCACACATGATGATTTCTTTTTTCATAGGATGGATAAAAGGTGGAATATGGTTGTTTTAAAATCATAATAACATCTTATTTTATAATTTCTAATTTATTTATTACTTTATAATTGAAAAAATCATGAATTTGAAGTTGAATAATAAATAAGTTTTAAAGAATCCATAGAGGAGGTTACCTCTTCTTTGACGTGCTCCCTCAGGATCTACTATTAAAGCACTAGATTTGTTCTTTGGAGAATAAAATAACCTATAGAATGTGACTAATGAAGTTTATAATTGAAATAGGTAGGGGATGGATGATCATGATGGCTCAATATAAGTTAAAAAGTGAGGTAGGTTGTGCCCTTTTATAATTGAGGTGACATGAACTTTTGGAGTCTCCAAAAATATTAATTTATAATAAAATAAAACCACAAACAAAAACCTCAAAATGTCTTAATTTAGAATATTATATGAGATAATGTTTCTATATCATAAAAAAAATAAATTTTAGATATTTTTTAGTCAATTTAATCCTTATTAGTTTAACTAAAACTTCGTTATTCTATTTAATTTTTAACTAAAGTAACAAATATTTCAATATTAAAAGGGAGAAATATTTACATATTTGATGTCATTTAGACAATAAATGATTAAGATAAAATATTTTAGCCCATATAATAATTAATATATATTTTAAAAAAATATAATTTTAAATAATTTAATAATACGTTATTTTGATAGACAAACAATAGTGTCAATTTTGACACTATTCAATTATATGATTATTAAAAATATAAGGATAAATAGTTATCTTTTAACCAAATATTTTTTTATATTTATAATGGGTCTAGGTAATCTATAAAATTCCTTGGATATATTAATTATCCCAAATTTTATTTATTTTAAAAAAATTAATAATATTTTTTTGTTATCTTCATTAATAAAATAATTACAACATCCGTTTTGTGTAATTATTTAATATACGTATTTTTTGAATAAAAATTAAAAATAAAATAATATGATGAAGATAAATACATTATATTTTATAATAATATTTATGGTAGAATATATCTTCTGTAAAATCCTACATTAAAAATATTTTATATATTAAAACATGAATGCGAAAACTTTAACATCACTTTAAATAAAATATTATAAGTGCCACAATATTTTCTATATATCCCCAATTGATCATGAAATAGAATTTTGGATGATTATGGTCGAGTTATACCTGACCAATAGAATTTGTTCAAGTTTTTTAGTCTTTTAATTGTTATTATCATTTTAATTAAAATTATTTTATTTATTTTTCATCAATTAAATAATTTATGTATCATAAATGTATAAGCCTTTAAGGTAATTTTTTCATACAATTTACAAATAAATAACCATGATAAATAATAAAATTAGATTTAAAATGATTATTTATAGTCAAATTTATATTTTGTATAACCATAAATTAAAAATTATATTGGTATTAAAATTTGAGTAAGACATATTTTGCTTTTCTTGAAATAAAATAAATTAAATGTCCTAATCTCATCCAAGTGGATTGAAAAGGATACCATTTAGACCCATAGATTATTTAGAAAAAAAATATCATAAAATGACATTAGGAAAAGTTTTAGGTTAATTCTATAAAATTATTTTTACCCTTCATTACATGATTTTACCTTTTACCATATTATTAATAATTACTGAAGTTACTATTAATAATGACCAAAAATAAAAGAAACATATATACATAATTTAGACATATTTATTCCAAATATGGAATCCATTTTTAAAAATTCGAAATATAGAAGTTTCAATAATTAATATAAAATTAATCTCTTGGTCGGAATGTGAAAAAGAGTTTTATAAGTTAAAAAAATGCAAAAGATTGAAATGTATTTAAATCTAAATTCATAGTCAAATTAATTCCAATGACCTAAATTATATTAACTAATAATAATATAATATATTTATAGTTTAAAACCATTTTATGATATAATTTAACCATTATATTATTTTTTAATAAAGTTGTTTCCAATAATAATTTCGCATATTTTTATTATTCATCAAAACATGAAAGTTATAAGAAAAATATCAAAAATTTATTCAAAATAAAATTTTATATCTTTCATGCAATGAATATAATTATGTTGTCCTATAAAAATTATTAATGTGTCAAAATTTGAATTTAAAATGGGGTCAATATTAAAAGGTGGTAAAATTATCATTTTTTTAAAAGTAGGTTTTTATACATAAAATAGGGTTATTCATACATGATGACTAAAATATATATTGGACGAACAAAAAATATTTTATTAAATATATGACAAATATATTTCATTAATTTCATTTAATAATTGTAATTTACTTAATTTAATAATACAAAAAATAAAAATTATTCCATTAAATTTAATAGGTTTATATTTTTCATTAAACAAATTAGCCAATGTATTCATCATAAATTTTCAAAATTTAGTGATATTTATTCTTGCTAACATAATGGCTCGGTTACAATGTTCATTTTATACTAATGGTGTCTCATGGTTATTTTAAACCCATGATTGTGTGTAATGCAATCTATTGAAGAATTAAAATTATTTAAAAAAAAAATTTCATAAAAACATCTCGGTCTTACATTCTACCCCCCATAAATGGAATTTTTTCCTCAAAATTAATAACTTGGATTCAAATATATGATGATACATCTACCTCATCACATCCTCAAGTTCCTACATTGATTCCTCAAAATGGTGGTTTCTATATTAGACTTCAACCAGGTGAGTGATCTTATTTCATAGAACTTTTTCATTACGATCCAAAATCTCTATCGATTGTTCCTCATAAAAAAGATCATGCTACATTGGTATGACTTCTATTTTTAGTACATATGATGGATTAGGTTTGTAATTTCTTAGGGGGTATAAATGGAACACATCATGAAATTTAGATAGATTCATTGGAAGTGCCAATCGATAAGATACCTTCCCAACACGATCCAAAGTATTAAAAGGACTATTATAACTATGACTTAGATTCCCCTTATTTAAAAATATAATTACTCTCTTATTGAAATATATTCATAGAAACACCTTGTCACCCACTTAAAACTCTATGTCTTTTGGTTAGTTGTCAGCATAATGTTTTTTTGACTCTGGGCTCCTCTTATGTGTTATTGAATAGATCTGGCCTTCTCTACAACTTCATTAACAATATCAGGTCCTAAAATATTTCTTTCCCCAAATTCATCCTAGAAGGTTGAGTTCTCTACTTGTTTCCATATAGGTCTTCTTATGTATCCATCTGAATATTAGAGTGAAAGATGTTGTTGTAAGAAAATTCTACAAAAGGTTGGTGTTGATCCAAACCACATTTGAAATCCATAGAGTAAGCTCTCGACATGTCTTCAGGAGTATCAATTGTTCTCTCAGACAGACCATCTATGTGAGGATGATAAGAAGTGCTGGAACATAATTCTATATCTAGATCCTGTTAAAGACTTATCTAGAAGATTGAGGTAATCCTTAGATCCTGATCAGATATAATTGAATGTGATACTCCATGAAATCTTAAAACCTCATTTACATATATCCTGTAAAGCTAATCAAGAGATAAATCCTCTCTAATATAAATTAAGTGTGTTGACTTAATAAAGAGATCAACTTTAACCCATATAGCATTTTGGACTTTAAATGTTTTGGGAAGTCTGACGTCAAATTCCATAGTGGTGTTTTCCCATTTCCATTTGGGTATGGATAATTATTCTAACATCCCCCTAGACTTGTGTTGCTCAGCCTTAACATGTTGACAAACCATTCACTAAGAGACATATTCATCTGCATATCATTTCATTCCATACCATTTAAAATACTCTTTAAGTTACCTATACATTTTTTGGATTCCAGGATGAATAGAGAATGAAGAAATGACCCTCATCTAATAGTTTCTTATTTAATTATGGTATGGGTGGAATACAAATGTGGTTATTGAACCCTATTATTTCATAAAAATAAAGGTTCAAATCAGGATCATTTACCACCTTCTTTTGTATCTCTACATATTACTTTTATGCCTCCTTAATCTTCACTAGTTTAGATTTTTTAACATTCACTAGAGAAAGATAATATTTCTCCCCTTTAAAATTTAATCATTAATCCTTCAAAAATCAATAAATATTAGATCTTATGTGGTCCTCATCATGGATAAGATAGTACTGTCCTTTTGAATCAAAGCATCTGCCACCATGTTTTCCTTCCCAGGACAGTAATGTGTTGATCAGTCATAGTCTTTAATAAACTACAACCATTTTATTTAGTACATATTCAAGTCCTTTTCTATAAAAATATTTTTTAAACATTTATGACTAGTATAAATTTCACACCTTTCACCATAAAGATAATGAATCAATATCTTTAATTAAAGGATTACCACAGCTAACTCCAAATCATGATTTTGGTAATTATTCTTGTGGATTTTCATTTGTCATGAGTCATAAGCTATCACCAAATCATTTTTCATGAGAACACATCCCAACCCCTTAATAGATTAATCACTATATATAACAATCCATTCTCCACTACAAGTGTAACGACTCGAATTCGGAGCCACATAACTGGTTCCCCGTACCCGGTTCGGCACATGATCTCAAGCATGTTTCCCCAAATGCCAGAGGTTGCCGACTAGCACTGAGGGCCTTGGTAAGTTAGTGGGGAAACTATGCCCTCATTTGGTAAAGTATGCAGCGGAAGCATAAACATAATCAATAGCGGAAGCAGTAAATAACATGCAATAATTGAACTAAAAGTAGAAGAAATTTCTAATATAATAATGATGTATATTGGTACATGTAACTATGTAAAGCGGTAAACAAAACAACGTGCTGAAATACAACTGAAACGAAAGTACTAAATGTAAATAGAAACTCCAACAGCATCACGGGCCCAACCCGGTCACATGCTCTCCAGCTCCAACCAGCAATCAAGTACCGAAGGTAGAAGGGCCATAATCCCTACCTACACCTGCAACCATATAATTTGTTTGGGCCGAAAAGTAGGATCCAAACAGTGTGTGAGACTAATCCCAGTAGGCAACCACCACAAGATTTGTGCCCGACTGTCAGTGAGTGATATAGAAAAAGTAAAGGTAAATAAATATAGTAACGAAATAGGAGTACACCAGTAAATAATCCTACCAATTTCCATTCACATACATTTAATTAAACAACCAGGAAAAACAAGTAAAGCCTTCTATTTCAAGGTAAATAAAAAAACACAACATGTGTCTAAAAGAGACTACCTAAACACAAGAAGTACAAAACCCAAGCTTGTTCTTTGGCTTGGTGGACTCATCACAACCAACCATCAAAATTCACACTAAATCTCTGGGTGGATCAAACTAGAATATCCCTATAGTCCAGTAATCAAACAAGGCACAGACACTATGGGAAGCTCTCACATCAATTCCCCTATGGTTTTGCAACGATAGCTACAGACTCTCTGAGGAAGCACTTACGTCTAATTCCTCTTATGGTCTCGATGCGTGGTTAAACTAAGAACACTCTTTAGAAGCACAAATTACTATTCCCGTAGGTTTAGCTTATGAAACTAAAACCAACAGACCCTCTAGGGAAGCACTTAATCGTCTATTCCCTCTTTGATCTCCCTTACCAGGTTCTCACATCCCTGAGCAGTCCAGTCATGCGTAATCAACTTTTAGCTACCCTAAGTAAGTTCAAAGACTACTTGGCTAATAGTTACCATGCATCAAAAGCATTTAAACAGAAGGCAACACATGCAATTAGTGAAAACAATTAAACTAGCAATTGTAATAGGGTTTTCCTCACAGGCAAACGGTTCCAAACGATGATAAATATCCAAACAAGGGGAGAAACACATGTGGGGTGATCCTCAAACATGCAACCAAGCATATATTAGCAACAATTATAATCTAACAATAAATCTAGGGAAAAAAACAATAGGATCATAATCCTAAACTAGGGATACCCGATACATGGATATCCGGCACTTTTTCAACCAAACTCAATGAACTTCAACATAGGGAAACAAACCACATACCTCGATCCTTGAAGATCGATATACTTGAACCTCGGCCCGTGAATTGGCCTAGAACAGAGTAGATATGCAAAAACGTCTAAAACGTTCAACCTTAGATAACTCGCAAGAGAGAAATAAATAGGAAACGAGGCCAAAGAAGAACCAAGAACTCACCACTTCGATTCTTCTGCAATCGACGGAGTTCAATTCGGACAACCGGTGACGAATCAGTGGCTTGGAGAAGAATCGGCCTCCTCAGAAACTCTTGATGGAATTAGGTGGAGAAGAAGACGTTAATGATCATTAGGCGTGACCCTAGGTCGATTAATGAAAAATAAAAAAAGTACACGACGTGCAGTGGGTTTTTCCGTACTCTGCCAAAATCGGCATCCACGTCACCCCTACACACCGTGTGTGTGGGCCAGACATGGCCAGCACATGGCTTCAAGTGGGAAAAGGATTACACGGCATGTACTCAGAAATTACACGGCGTGTACTTCAAAAATTTCCAAAAACATCATTTTTTCCTTAAAAACCTATAAAAGAGATCCACACCTGAAACTGAGGATCTAGGTTCTTAAAAACTCCCCCCCTTAAATAAATTTGTCCATGAATTTCCCTAACAAGGTATAGGAGAAGGATCCTCGAACAACTCTGGCCACTATGATCGAACATCAGTCTCCCTCTCTCAGGTCTCGTCCTGTACTCGCCCGTGCTGCCATAGCACCCGTACTAGAGGAACAGACCGTCCATGGAGAACTTTCATACTGCGATCAACAATCCTAATAGGATGCTCCTCGAAAGTTGAATCCTTCTCCAGCTCAACCTCCTCGGGTTGAAGAATGTGATACGGTTCTGAGAAATACTATTGAAGCTGAGAAACATGAAAGACATCGTGCATGGCCTGGTACCTCTGAGGTAACTGCAACCTGTAAGAAACCACCATGACTCTCTACAGAACCTCAAACGGCCCGACGTAGCTCAGTGAGAGTTTCCCATGTCTCCTAATCCTATTATGTCCCAAACTCGGGGTAACACGCAGGAAAACCTGATCTCCAACCTTGAACTCCAAAGGTCATCTTCGCTGATCAGCATAAGACTTCTGCGGAGATTTTTCTCTACCCATCCTCTTCTGAATCAACTCAATATCCTCTGAGGTCTCTTGAACAAGATGAGGTCCCAGCAAAGCTGCCTCTCCTACCTCTAGCCTACATAAAGGTGATTGGCATGGCCAACCGTACAAAGCGTCGTAAGGTTCCATCTGAATAGTCTCCTGAAAACTGTTCTTGTAGGCGAACTCCACCATAGGAATATACTTCTCCCAAGTACCGCTAAAGTTTAGAATGCAATCTCGGAGCCTATCCTCAAGCACCTGGATTGTACTCTCGGAATAGCCATCAGTCTGGGGATGGTATGTTGTACTCAAAAGTACCTGTGTACCCAAATCCATCTGTGTCCCCTTCTAGAAGTGCAAAATGAAATGTGCATCCCAGTCTAAAACAATGGAGTGTGGAACTCCATGCAGACGTACAATCTCTCGGATTTACAACCGTCCCAGCTCATCAACACTTAAGGTCTCCTTGACTGGCAAGAATTGTGGAACCTTCGTGAGCCTTTCCACTACAACCCAAACCACATCATATCCTCGAGCCGATCTCGGTAATCCTATCACGAAGTCCAGCATGACATCATTCCATTTTCACTAAGGAATGGGTAACTGTTGTAAAAGCCATGCTGGTCACTGATGCTCTGCTTTCACCTGTTGATAGGTGCGACACCGCATAACAAAACTAGCTACATAATTCTTCATACTTGGCCACCAATACTGATTCCGTAAGTCTCAGTACATTTTGGTGACACCAGGATGAACTGCCCAAGCCGAAGCATGAAACTCCTGCATCATCTCCTCACGTATGTCCGCTGAAACCCATACGCGGCCATGAAAATGTAGCACCTCATCATCGCCCACTGTCCCCCCCCCCCCCGGAGTAGGGTCTCCATCTGACACACCCTCCTCTGGGACTAGGCCTTCTAGGGCTGATAGCTGCCTCATTCGAACTCGATCTAAAAGAGTAGAGGTAACAGCTATAGAAGAGAGAACCGTCTCTCCCTGTCAGTCGTGCACCTCCAAATGCATCTCAGAGAACATATCCATAAGCTGCCACTCGTTGCTGGCCTCCTCAAATGTAACATCCTAGGTAAATAAATAATATTAAATTCTAATTTTTATCAATATTTGTGAATAAAATGTTAATATTACTTTAAATGTAATGCTATGCTCGATGGTGTACCCAATACGCAACAACGAGTTTCTTTGCAATCTTATGTTGCACACTAATGATATAATAATATTATAATAGTTAACGCCTAGCCGTTGTAATGGCGGGAATGAACAGAAATAACTACAAAATTGTTACATATGTTTGTTAAATATTTTTACATTTATCCAATAAATGTTAGTGGCTTAAAATTCAAATGAATCCAATTTTATGAATAAATACTCTAATATTTTTTAAAAGATTGTTTTACCGCCTTTTGATGGCGAACCTTTTTTAAATATAAATTTTTACAATTTTATAATCTCTATTTGTCAAAATAAACTTATTCTTTATGATTGGGACATTGAAATTGACATTGGATAATTTTATGGTATTTTTCTGACAATGTTCATTTTTTTAATGAATAGTGAAAAATACTGCATTTTACATCAAAACTAATTTTTCATCTAATTTAATTATATGGTTAGATTATTTTTTTAATTGGTTTTAAAGTGTAATTATAATATATTTTTACCATTTAATCCAATGTTTTTCATCAGAATTAATTTCACTTTGGAATTGGTCATGAACAAGTACCAATCTTTTCATAGATATTGTTTCAAAAAAACTCGCTCTTTGTTTTGACAACGGAAATTATTTTTAAGTTAATTATTTCAAATTATAAGTTTGTAATTTGGTAAAATGGATTCCATATTTGGAATCAGAAGGTCCAAATTATATAATTAATACCCTTTTGTTTTTGGACATTATGAATAGTAACTACATTAATTATCTTTAATTATCTTGATTATTTAGTAATCGAGTAGTTAAGGATAATAAAATAATATCATAATAATAACAAATGACCCCAACATGTGTTCTAATTCTACTGTTTGTTTCATGGCCGACAATGGTATGCCTTGTTCCAAACTTTGGGACCCCATTGAATCACTTTTGGGTGAAAGTGACACTTTATCATTTTATTTTTAAAGGAAGGAGAATATCACTAAAGAATGTATCACCCGAGTAAAACATTTGTAATTTTGTCTAAATAAAATATCTCTTGGACTATAAATAGTCATTGGAATTCTAAAAGTATTTCCTAGATCATAGTATTTTTTTATAATTTTTAGATATTAAATAAATTAAATTATTTATGACATCATGATGATGTAGCGATTACCTCATTAATGAACGATTTAAATAAAATAAAAATATAATGTGAAATCTAAGACTTACACCTGTCAAATACCTATTGGATGAGTGTATTTCGAACCCTTATCACATTATCCTAGAAATATATCAATGTGAGATCTTTAAAATCCGAAACTCATTTTAATATAAAGTAACATTTTATAACTTTCCAAGAGTGCCCCTCCTCTCCTCTTATAAAAGGCCCCCACCTCTACCTCTTTACACACACCTCCCAAGCCATTTCCTCGGCCAATCTCTGCTCATTTTCTCTCTCCACATCCCTCTCATAATCCTAGAGGCCTCACCTTAGGTGGAAAGCTCTTCAAGAAACCCTTTTCGATCAAACCAAGAGGAGTTACCCAATTTAAAGGTAAAGACTTCTCTAATGTTATTTTGTTTTATTTTGCTTCTCCAACACCCTAAACTCTTTTTTTCTTTTATTTTTTAACAAAACCAGTATATTAAATATACTAGGATGTTTTTATTTTAAGTATTAGAGCTACACTTACACACACATCCATCTAATAGTTAAATAACATACTGTTTCTATGGATGGTGAATTACTGCCTCACGAAAGGATGATTGTTAAATATTCTTTTAACACCTTTAAATGTGTCCATTATGATGTCACTGTATTTTATATATGATATATATGGTATTTATGTCTTCTATATGCTTCTGTATTTTATATTTAAAACATACCTTTATTCTTTTCATGTTGTGAAAATGCGATAATTTCATATGAGGAAGTGTGGACTACCACCCCCTCAGGTGATGTGACTCGTTCATGCAATACATGTAATGCATATAGAATGAAATTAATGAACTTATGTGACCTATATAAAATATATATTATACTGGAATTAAAAAATATATATCTATCAATTATTTTTAATTCCATTAATATGACAAAGAAATGAAAGTAGCGTTCATGCGTACGTACGACCTACCGTCTCCATGAACGGTGCATTTCATTTATTTTTATCTAAAAATGTTATGGAATAGTATAAAATGAATATGTACTATATATATATTATATTTAAATCATTAATACTATTCTGGAGATGATGTACTTATAACTACATGGGAAATTCTTTTCAGACAAGTTCATTTTTGACTCATGTACCAAACATCGACAAAAACATCTAATATGAACTCACATAATTAACTAATTATTATAACATTATTATTTGTGATATTAATTGAATAATAAACTTTAAAGTATTTCCTTAATAAATTATAAATTGACAAAAGTTTATTATTCAGGAATATAAATAAACGAACAAGACATGTCAGATATAAGGTAAGGGATCCTACATCTCTCTTTCTTTTCAAGTACTCTCTTTTATGTGATTCTTTTTATGCTCAATGTTCTTATGTTGGTGGATGTTATTTTATATTCATACTACTATCCTATTTATATTAATATGATGAGATACCTTCTCTTTCTCTCATAATTTCATTTTGATAATGTTTAAGTGGCGTCGTTAGCCTGCCGAATTTTTGTAAGGGATCCTACCTCCCTCTTTCTTTTTAAGTACTCTTTTTTATGTATCTTAACTTAAAATCATCTTTATTATGTTGGGGGATGTTATTTTATATTCCTATTTCTGTAAATTTTATGTTAATATGATTAGAGTCCCTATTTTATCTCATTAATCCATTTTTGAAGTTTTATGTGGCGCTGTTAGGCTATCGAATTTTAATAAGGGGATTTTCATCTCAATTGTTATTCCCGTGAGATTCATGCTACATTTGCCACTATTTATTTTGTGTGGTGTATGTACTTCCCATTATTTTACTATTTGTATAATATACTATTAATTATGGGTACTTACATCTTCATTGTATCACCCTTCTTTCATGTGGTGTACATTTCGAAAGTTGCCCAAATTGGAAGGGAACCTTTCACACTCCTCTTTTTAAAATACTTATTTTGTTATGTCTATTAATTTACATATTTTTTTGTTGGGATATGTTCTTATATATCCTTATTGATGTAAATTTTATTTCCAAGTAATGAGATACCATTTTCTCTCTCATCAACTAATTTTATTAATTTTAAAGTGACGTCGTTAGGCAGTCGAATTTTACCAAGGGAACTTCTTAACCCAATTTCGATTTCTTTGGGTTCAACATGTAGTTATTGAATATGTCATCCTTTGAATATGTGTGAATGAAATTTGATTGTTTTACACTTAATATCCACTTATATTGGGTGTATTTATATTTGTCACACATAATTATGAGATTGATTTATCATTAATTTAAGGATACCTTCTTTATAATGGATTTCATCTCATTTTACATTTCTATTGAGACTTCATTATTGTTATGCACCATTTTACTCTTATATGGTGTATATAAAGTCCTTTGGAATATTATATCATGAATACCTTTATTCTCATGATATTATAAAGTTCTAATTAAATGTTATTCCTCAATTATTGTATTTAGGTGTCTCTCATTTTGTTAAAAACCCTTTAACTAAAATATAGTTTTAAATGTTTCAATGATTTATTCTTATAAATATTTCTCATTAATATCCATGTTTTCAAAATGGTTTTAAGGATTTATTTATATGTATATTAATGGTTTAAAATGTTAAAATCTTCAAAGTGGTATGGGACACTTTGATTCAAAAATCTCTTTATTAAGTGTTTTAAATGGTTTTGAAAATGGTTTTTAGAATGGATACATTATTTCAATATCTTAAAATGTTATATTGTTATTGAAATGTGGGAATTTTATCTTTCCTTTATTCTTAAGTTATATGATATGATTATGTTATGGTTCTTGCACATTGTTTATGAAGATTGGGGGTTCTGTAATAAACTAAGGGCGGGTGAGCCTGATATAGCTCTCCAATGCATTGGGTAACGTGAAGGGGTTAAACATTAAGGATTCTCCAAAGAGATTTAGGGAATATACTGTGATGGGTATTCCAAACGTAACCATGAGGGTTACTCCTGACGTAAGAATGTTATGAATGCCTCAAGTTACCTTTATGTCTTATGATTTCTATGATTTATTCACGATTTGATGAGGTATGTTAAAATGCTAATGTTTTATGAGTAAAGTATGATTTCATACACGGACTAATGTTTTCATTTCGTACTTTTGTATCCCTTACTGAGATTTTTATGCACATCCCATGTTTTTAAAATGTTTTTCACAGGTCAAGAGAAAGGTACATGATGTGATGATAATGTCAAGGAAGTGTCAAGAAGTAATCCATGTTTTATTTTAAATATGTTTCTGTTAATGGAAAAAATGAGTACTATCTTTTATGTAACCAATTTTTTTAAATGTGGAATGTAATGCATGATTTATGATATAATTCTCTAAAACTATAAAACTGAAAAGATCCTCAATGTGTATTCTTGAAATAACTCAAGATTGAGTAATGTTTAAGGATGGGGCCTTATATTTGGTATTAGAGGTCGGTTTAGATAACTTTAGAGGTTAGGGTATTCATTAATCATAAGTGACATTACCATAATGGCTAAGATTTTAGAAAGAGTCATAGTTTTTAGATAAGTGGATGAGTAAGTATATCTTAGTGTTTATCTTCCTCATTAGTATGTGATAATTTTGTTGATATACTCACAGTGACATTTTCAGTTTTAGTAAATGGATGGATCTATCCAGCACCAAAGTGACAATGGGTTTGAAGGAAACTGTGGTGGTTCTCTAGTTAAGATGCTGGATGAAATGGGGAATTCAATGAGAAATCTCGTGGTTATTCTAAACCAACTATCAGGAGTCATAATCAACCAATCGAACATTGGTGATTTCTCTAATGCATAATGTACGAGAGAACCAACTCGATGTTGAAGTTCAGGTAATAATTATAAAGGTAACAATTATGGTTTATATGATCCTTACTTTTGAGGTAATTATGGGATACTACATGATATGATGGAAAATGAAAGGCATGAGATAAACATGAGGTTAAATTATGTTATGGTTATTTTTGATGATTTTATCTATTTTTGGGGAATGTATTAAGAATTATATAGTTTTGGAAAAAGGAAAACACGCCGACCGTGTGACAACCCGTCATGTCGGACGAAGCTGCGAGAATCGAACCCACAACCAAAGTGCAACAGGTATTTATCGCCTACCACCGGACTACGTGAAGTCCCTGGTTAGTTTGAATGATTCTTTTTAGTTAAATGATTTTATGAATTAAGAGTAAGTTGATTTTGGTTTATCTATGGAAATGATTTGCCTATCATGGATGATATGTGATTAGGTTAATTACTTTTCAGTATGAGACTTTAAGAGTAACTGATGTTATTTTGGAGAAAAATGTTAAGATTTGTATTAGGAGACTATGTGATTGAATCCTTCAGATATTTGGGTTTCAATATTAGTTTGGTTTACTTTGAATAATTTTATGGATAGATGTTTATTGAATGGTCTTTTTTGAACTTTGGGTTTTGTTTGTCTAATTTTGGAGATAAGGAGTAGTTTTTATTTTTGTAAAAAAAATTATCCTTTTTGGGTATTATCTGATCTCGTACTAAAATTTTTGGTTTGGTTTTTTTTAATGTCTAAAGACATGGGAAATATATAATTCTTTTTGTAGATTAGGTGATTCTCAAGAAGTTGATTATAGTACTCTTAATTCGAACAAGTCTCCCTAAATACTCGTCTTTTGGAGACAATATGAGTTTCAGTAAGGAATCTAGTAAAAGTTGAAAGTCTACCTAAAAATTAAGTATATTTCCTTATGATTTAGTTAATCTCAAAAATGAATTACTCAATGAAAAGTAACTTAAAACAAAAATGTTGTCTGTTAACTTTTCCTACTGGGGAATTGAATACCGTTTAACCCATCACAAGTTTGTGATTTTCTTGTGGTTAACTTTCTCCTAGAAATGTTTACTATCACTCTCCATCAGAACATGACCCTTTTTTTCTCCTCCATATACATTTTTTCATGGAATTCTAGTATGGGTTAACTCGAGTGACCTTTGTACTTCTCTTTATTTCTTTTAAGGTGATAGTTTTACTAACTCTTGTTCTGATGTGGGACTTTCAATGAAGTTTCCAAACCCAATTTTGAAATTGCGAGGACGCAATTCCCAAAAGGGGGGAAGGATGTAACATCCCAGGTAAATAAATAATTTTAAATTATAATGTTTATCAATATTTGTGAATATAATGTTAATATTACTTTAAATGGAATGCTATGCTCGATGGCGTACCCAATATGCAACAACGAGTTTCTTTGAAATCATACGTTGCACACTAATAATATAATAATATTATAATAGTTAAAGCCTAGACATTGTAATGGAGGGAATGAACAGAAATAAATACAAAATGATTGAATATGTTTTTTAAATATTTTTACATTTATCCACTAAATGTTAGTGGCTTAAAATTCAAATGAATCAAATTTTAAGAATAAATACTCTAATGTTTTTTAAAAGATTGTTTTACCGCCTTTTGATGGAGAACCTTTTTTAAATCTTACTTTTGAGAATTTTATAATCTCTATTTGTCAAAATAAACTTATTCTTTATGATTGGGACATTGAAATTTACTTTGGATAATTTTTTGGTGTTTTTCTGACAATGTTCATTTTTTTAATGAATAGTGAAAAATACAGCATTTTACATCAAAACTACATTTTCATATAATTTAATTATATTGTTAGATTATCTTTTTAATTAGTTTTAAAGTTTAATTAGAATATATTTTTACCATTTAATCCAATGTTGGTCATTATAATTAATTTCACTTTGGAATTGGTCATGAACAAGTGCCAAATTTTTCATAGATATTGTTTCAAAAAAACCCGCTATTTGTTTTGACAACGGCAATTATTTTTAAATTAATTATTGCAATTTATATGTTTGGAATTTGGTAAAACGGATTCCATATTTTGAATCATAAGGTCCAAATTATGTAATTAAGACTCTTTTGTTTTTTGGACATTATGAATAGTAACGACAGTAATTATCTTTAATTATCTTGATTATTTAGTAATCGGGTAGTTAAGGACAATAAAATAACATCATCATAATAACAAATGACCCCAAAATATGTCCTAGTGCTAGTGTTTGTGTCATGGCCTACCATTTTATGACTTGTGCCAATCTTTGGGACCCCATGCAATCACTTTTTGGTGAAAGTGACACTTTATCATTTCATTTTTAAAAGAAGGAGAATATCACTAAAGAATGTATCACCCGAGCAAAACATTTTTAATTTTGTCTACATAAATTGTCTCTTGGACTATAAATATTAATTTTAATGATAAAAATATTTCTACTTCATAGTATTTTTTTTTATTATTTTTAGACATTAAATAAATTAAATTATTTATGACATCATGATGATGCAGCGATTACCTCATTAATGAACGATTTAAATAAAATGAAACGATAATGTAAAATCTAAGACTTACACTTGTCAAAGACCTATTGGATGAGTTTATTTAGAAACCTTATCACCTTATCCTCTCAATATATCAATGTGGGACCTTTAAAATCCTAAACTCACATTAATATAAAGTAACATTTTATAACTTTCCAAGAGTGTCCCTCCTCTCCTCTTATAAAAGGCCCCCACATCTACCTCTTTACACACACCTCCCAAGCCATTGTCTCGGCCAATATCTGATCATTTTATCTCTATTAATCCCTATCTTCATCCTAGAATCCTTACCTTAGGGGTAAAGCTCTTCAAGAAACCCTTTTGGTTCAAACTAAGAGGAGTTACCCGATTTAAAGGTAAAGACTTCTCTAATGTTCTTTTGTTTTATTTTTCTTCTTCAACCCCCTAAACTCTTTTTATTCCTTTATTTTGTAAAAAAACCAGTATATTAAATATACTAGTATTTTGTTATATGAATTATTCGAGCTACACTTACACACACAGCCATTTAATGGTTAAAGAACATACTGTTTCTATGCATGGCGAATTACTGCCTCACGAAACGATGATTGTTCAATATTCCTTTAACACCTTCAAAGGTGGTCATTATGATGTCACTATATTTTATATATGATATATATGGTATTTATGTTTTATATATGCTTCTGTATTTTATATTTAAAACATACCTTTATTCTTTTCATGTTGTTCAAATGTGATAATTTCATATGAGGAAGTGTGGACTACCGCCCCCTCAAGTGATGTGACTCGTTCATGCAATACATGGAATGTATAAAGAATGAAATTAATGAAATTATGTGACACATATAAAATATATATTATACTGGAATTATAATATATATATATATCTAAATTATTTTTAATTCCATTAATATGACAAAGAAATGAATGTAGTGTTCATGCGTACGTACGGCCTACCATCTCCATGAACGATGCATTTCATTTCTTTTTATCTCAAAATGTTATGGAATAGTATAAAATTAATATTAAATGGATTTATATGATATTTAAATCATTAATACTATTCTGGAGATGATTTACTTATAACTACATGGACAATTCTTTTCAAACAAGTTCATTTTTGACTCATGTACCAAACATTGACAAAAACATCTGATATTAACGCACATAATTAACTAACTATGATAACATTATAATATGTGATATTAATTTAATAATAAAAATTAGAGGAGTTATTTAAGAAATTATAAATTGACAAAAGTTTATTATTCAGTAATATAAAGAAACGAACAAGACAAGTCGGACTTAAGGTAAGAGATCATACCTCTCTCTTTCTTTTCAAGTACTCTCTTTTATGTAATTCCTTTTATGCTCCATTTTCTTATGTTGGAGGATGTTATTTTATATTCTTACTATAATTTTTATGTTATTATGATGATATACCCTCTCTTTCTCTCATCAATTCATTTTGAGAATGTGTAAGTGGCGCTGTTAGGCTGCCGAATTTTTGTAAGGGATCATACCTCTCTCTTTCTTTTTAAGTACTCTTTTTTATGTAACTTAATTTAAGATCCTATTTATTATGTTGGGGGGGTTATTTTATATTCCTATTGATTTAAATTTTATGTTAATATGATGATAGACCCTATTTTATCTCATCAATCAAATTTTGGAAGTTTTATGTGGCGTCGTTAGGCTGTCGAATTTTAATAAGGGGATTTTCATCTCACTTGTTATTCCCGTGAGATTAATTCTAAATTTGCCACTATTTTTTTCTGTGGCATATGTACTTCCCATTATTTTACTATTTTTATAATATACTCTCATTTACGGGTATTTACATCTTCATTGTATGGCCCTTCTTTCATGTGGTGTACGTTTCGAAATTTTCCCAAATTGGTAAGAGAACCTTTCACACTCCTGTTTTTAAAAGACTTATTTTTTTATGTCTTTTAATTTACATATTTTTATGTTGGGATATTTTCTTCTATATCCTTATTGATATAAATTTTTTTTCCAAGTAATGAGATACCATTTTCTCTCTCATCAAATAATTTTATGAATTTTAAAGTGACGCCGTTAGGCTGTCGAATTTTACCAAGGGAACTTCTTAACCCAATTTCGATTTCTTTGGGTTCAACATGTAGTTATTGAATATGTCATCCTTTGAATATGTGTGAATGGAATTTTATTATTTTACACTTAATATCCACTTATATTGGGTGTATTTATATTTTTCACACATAATTATGAGATTGATTTATCCTTCATTTAAGGATACCTTCTTTATAATGGATTTCATCTCATTTTACATTTCTATTGAGACTTCATTGTTATTATGCACCAGTTCACTCTTGTATAGTGTATATACTATCCTTTGCAATATTATATCATGAATCCCTTTATTCCCATGATATTATAAATTTCGGATTAAATGTTATTCCTCAATTATTTTATTCAAGTGTCTCTCATTTTGTTAAAAACCATTTAACTAAAATATCATTTTAAATGTTTTGATGATTTGTTCTTATAAATATTTCTCATTAATATCCATGTTTTCAAAATGGTTTTAAGGATTTATTTATATGGATATTAATGTTTTAAAATGTTAAAATATTCAAAGTGGTATGAGACACTTTGATTCAAAAATCTCTTTATTAAATGTTTTAAATGGTTTTGAAAATGGTTTTCAAAATGGTTTTTAGAATGGATTCATTATTTCAATATCTTAAAATGTTATATTGCTATTGCAATGTGGTAATGTTATCTTTATTTTATGCTTAAGTTATGTTTAATGATTATGTTATGGTTCTTGGGCATTCTTTATGAAGACAGGTGGTTCCATGATAAACTAAGGGAGGGTGAGCCCGATATAGCTCTCCAATGCATTGGGTAACGTGAAGGGGTTAAACGTTAAGGTTTATCCGAAGAGATTTAGGGAGTATACAGTGATGGGTATTCCAAATGTAACCTTGAGGGTTACTCCCTACCTAAGAATGTTATGAATGCCTCAAGTTTCCTTTATGTCTTATGATTTCTATGATATATTCATGATTTGATGAGGTATGTTAAAATGCTTATCTTTTATGAGTAAAGTATGATTTCATACACAGACTAATGTTTTCATTTCGTACTTTTATATCCCTTACTGAGCTTTTTATTCTCATCCCAAGTTTTTGAAATTTTTTTCACATGTCAAGGGAAAGGTACATGATGTGATGATAATGTCAAGTAAGTGTCAAGAATGAATCCATGTTTTATTTTAAATATGTTTCCGTTAATGGGAAAAATGAGTACAATCTTTTATGTAATCAGTTTGTTTAAATGTGGAATGTAATGCATGATTTGTGATCTAATTATCTAAAACTCTAAACCTGAAAAGATCCTCAATGCATATTCTTGAAATAACTCAAGATTAAGTAACGTTTAAGGCTGGGGCCTTGTATGAACTGCCTGAATCTGAGTCCTCCTGCTCAATGCGTCTACCACAACATTGCCTTTCCCAAGCGTATAAGCAAGCTCGAAGTTGAAAGACTGTAGGTACTCGACCCACCTTCGCTGTCTCAGATTCAAGTAACGCTGGGTGAAAATATAATTTAGGCTATTGGGGTCAGTATATACCACAAAATTCTCTCCCATGAGATAGTGCCTCCAACAATGCAAAGCATGAACAACAGCATCCAACTCCATGTCATGCATAGGATAGTTCTTCTCGTGTGGCCTCAACTGTCGAGATCCGTATGCAACAACACGATCTTCCTCCATAAGCACTGCTCCAAGCTCGATTCCAGATGCATCACAGAAAATAGTATAACTCTTTCCCGGCTCTGGAAGAACTAGAATCGGTGCTGAAGTCAATCTCCCCTTCAGCTCCTGGAAGGCTGAATCACAAGATTTCGACCAAATGTACTTCACACCCTTCTTATTTAAGCCCGTCAACGGCACTGCTAAGCATGAGAAGCCCTGTATAAACTGCCTGTATTAACCAGCCAGTCCCAAGAAATTATGCACCTCGAAGACATTATTTGGATGTTACCGGGTAACTACTGCTCTCACCTTCTCTAGGTCTACTGATACTCCTGTCTCTGAGATGACATGGCCCAGGAAGTGAATCTTGTTCATCCAGAAGTGGCACTTTGATAGCTTAGCATATAACTGATGCTCTCTCAGTGTACTCAATATGATCTCAAGATGGGTCGCATGGTCGTGTCGAGTGTGAGAGTACACCAAGATATCGCCAAAAAAGACAACGATGAAAGAGTCCATGTAAGGATGGAAAACTCTATTCATCAGCGCCATGAAAATTGCAGGCGCATTCGTGAGACCGAACGGCATAACCAGATACTCGTACAGACCATACCTGCTTTGGAAAGATGTGAGAGGTATATCAGATGGTCTCACCTGCAACTAATGATATCTGTATCTCAAGTCGATCTTCAAGAATACCCTGGCTCCTCGAAGCTGATAAAAAAGATCATCAATCCTCAGAAAAGGATATCGGTTCTTGACCATCAACTGGTTCAACTTCTGATAGTCCACACAAAGCCGTAAGGTACCATTCGCCTTCTTCGCAAAAAGCACATGTGGACCCCAAGGGGAAGTACTGGGTTCGATGAAACCCTTATCCTGTAACTCCTCCAACTGCTTCTAGGTATCTTGCAACTCAGGCGTATCAATCCAATAAGGAGGTATGGATACCGGTGCTGCTCTTGGCCCAAGCTCAATAGAGAAGTATACCTCGAGCTCCGGATGAAACCCCGAAAAGTCTTTTGGAAAGACATCTGGAAAACGGTTAACTACAGGAGGAAAGTTCATCTGAGAGATCCCCTAATCATCCAGATATAAACTAGAAATCTGGGTTGTAACACTGCCCAACCCATGATGCTCTGGTCCAGCTCTTCTTGCCTGAACATCCCGTTCGCCCTTGTATAGAAAGGACACTCCCTATGGTGACGTGAAACTCACCCTCTGGTGATAAAAATTGACAATGGCCTGAAAAAGAAACTAGCCAGTTCGTTATGAGAATGAAATCATAACCTGTCATCTCAAGGACATAAAGATCCCACAAGAAGTGACACCCACCAACCTCAAGGGGGAAATCCTTGTACTAAAACACACTAGTAGTTCTATGTCCAAAAGGAGTGTCTAGTGCCAAAGTATCCTCAGAAGTAAGGACAGTATGTCTATGGCTCTCCATAGTGTGCACAGAAATAAAGCTATGAGAAGCTCCGGTATCGAAAAGTGCAGAAGATAAAAATGAGGCTACTAAGATCGTACATCAAACTGTGGAAGTTCCAGGATCCTGCTCCCAATGAATCTGCTCCACTGCAAATATCTTTCCAGTACTGCGGTCCTTTGTAGCAGCATGATATCCCTGAGATGATCCTCCCTGAGCCTGACCACTGCATCCGCGACCTCGAACCTGGCTTGAACGACTTGAAGGACTCTAGCCCTCAGTCTGCTGCAGAACTAGTAATCCTGCTCCTGTACGAGGAGCAGAAACTGATCCTCCTTCACTAGCTTCTGGAAGAAGAACCCTACAAAAATGCTGCAGATGATTCATCTTGCCATAGGCTTGGCACTCTATTGGATATCTCGGGCACTGAGGTTTTTTATTCCAACTCTATCCACACTAATATCACACCACCTGGTTTCCAGAAGGAGGATCTCGTCTACCAGAAGTAATAACTCACTTCCTTGAGTCACCTCGAGTAGACTCTCGATGGCACTTCCTGCTGTCAGCATGAAATAAGTCAGCCTTGGATGCTGAACCGCCCTAGTCAACAGCTCCAGTCTCCCTCATATTTCTTTCGGTGATCAGCATCTGGTTGACTATTAGGGTAATAGAAGTAAACTGGAAGATGTTCACCTACGATCTGATCTCTGGTTTGAGGCCTTCCTCAAACTTCCTTGCCAAAAACAGCTCGTTATTTCCCAGAATGGGAGCGAAACGCAGTAACTCAGTGAAATAGGAAGAATACTCCATAACCAAAAGGGTACCCTTCTACAGATTCATGAACTCCCTGGTCCTGTTGGCCCTTAGTGTTGCCGGATAGAAGTAGTCATAGAACATACGCTGGAACTTGTCCCAAGCCATAGTCTGTTGGCGCCCTGCCTGCGAGAATACATCCCACCATCTCTTGGAATAATCTCGCAGCATGTAAGTCACGAGCTTCACCCTTCTTTCTGGGGGTGTCTCCAGATGCTCGAAGATGGAAATCATGGTTTCTATCCCTGACTTTGTAGCCTGAGGTCCTCCATCCCCTATGAAAGTGGGAGGATGCTGCTACTAGAAGACTCACGTAAACTTTGTCATAGATGGGGAAGGACGTTAAGCTCCCTAAAAGGTCTGCATGAACCTCATGAAACACTCTCTGAACTGATCATCAGTACCCGTTTCTGGAATCACTGTGGGTGCCATGTACGGAACGATCGGTGGAAATACAGGTAGTCCCTGGTCTTCCATATCAGGTGTACGGTCACTGCCTGGTTTCTGGCGTGCAACGGGAGGACTTCTTGGTGTCATAGCCCTGAAAGGTCAAAAGCACACTCCAGATTTAGGATTAACAAGGATAGAAAACACAAGAGTACAAAATGGGAATAGGAGAGAGAAACACCCAAGTTTTCAAAACAGGACTACACGTCGTGTATTTAAACAACAAGGTGTGTTTGTTAAAGCCATTTACATGGGTGTGTACTTTCTCCCCCACTGGTCGTGTAACATCCCAAACTACACGACATTTTGTCACAAAACACGACATGTACTTCAACTTCACTCCCCTTCCGGAGTCTCTTTACATGGATAACCTACACGGTCCTCCTAATTCTAAACTACACGGCATGTTCACTAAAGACATGGTGTGTACTAGACAGGTTTCGGCGGCCCGTGTAGCGGTTACACGGCCGGCTACACGGCTGACTCCTACATGGCGTGTTCCGAACAAACACGGCGTGTGTAAGGATAGAGCACACCAGCCCGTGTTATTCGTGACATGGCCGGGTACCCATAAGGAAACTACACGGCGTGTTCTTATAACACACGGCATGTACTAGACAGGCTCGACGACCCGTGTAGTAGGTTACACGGCTGGCCACATGGTTAACCCCTTACACGGCGTGTTCCGAACATACACGGCGTGTATAGGAGGAGATAACACCGACCTGTGTTGTTCGTGACATAGCCGGGTACCTAGGATAAAAATACATGGCGTGTTTGTATACACACGGCGTGTACTACACGAGTTTTCCTGACCCGTGTTATTAATGAAACGGCCAGATACACAGTTGAATTCCACACGGTGTGTAATTAAGGTACACAGCGTGTCCCTAAAGACTCTCTGACACCCCGTGTTTTTTTCACACAGTCAGTAACACGGTTTAAAAACTACACGGCATGTATTAATAAATTACACGCCGTGTATTCTGGGTTTTTCCGGGAAGTAGCTCAGAAAATGCACTGAACGCCAGAAACACTGAAAAAAAAACATCTATGTGCCGAATTCCAATCCGCGGGGTCCCATACTCCCCACGAATCAAATCTTGGCATCATAAAAATTCATATATCAAGTAAAACAGCATAGCAAGTATGTACATCACAGCAACTATCACAATAACATGCATAATTTATCCTAGCATCTAACACAACAGTATGAAATTCTAATGCACCCTAGATGGCATGGTAAAATGCATGACATGTGATTTCCTACTCAGTGATTAAATGATGCATGAGATGGAACACCCACATCTCATCAGGTTTCAACAAAATAGAACCACAATCATATAAACGGCAACAACACAAACATGTGTATCACCCAACAGTTAAATATAATAAACTGTAACACTTGAAAAAACTGAAAATTGCAATTACGAGGTAATATAGCTTTTCCCTGTACACGGGTTAATTACTCTCAAGCATAGTTAAGTACTAACTACCCATTTCTTCCTATCCCAGTATATTGTTGAAAAACAGTAAGGCAATAGAAAAGAAGAAAACTCCTCTGATACCACTTTATAACGACCAGAATCCGAAGCCACATAACTAGTGCCCCGTACCCGGTTTTCCACATGACCTCAAGTGCGTTTCCCCAAATGCCAGAGGCTACCAACTAGAAGCTAGGGATTTGGTAAGTTAGTGGGGAAACTATGACCTCATTTGGTAAAGTATGCAGCGAAAGCATAAACATAATCAATAGTGGAAGCAGTAAATAGCATGCAACAACTGAACTAAAAGTAGAAGAAATGTCTGATATAATAATGATACAGAATGGTACATGTATCTATAAAAAAGCGGTAAACAAAACAACGTGTTGAAATATAACTGAAACCAAAGTACTAAATGTAAACAGCAACTCCAACTGCATCGCGGTCCCAACCCGGTCTCATGCTCTCCAGCTCCAACAAGCAATCAAGTACCTGAGGTAGAAGGGCCACAATCCCTACCTACACCTGCAACCATATAATCTTTTTGGGCTGAAAAGAAGGACCCAAACAAGGTGTGAGACTAATCCCAATAGGCAACCACCACAAGATTTGTGCCCTACTGTTAGTGAGTGATATAGAAAAAGTAAAGGTAAATAAATACAGTAACAAACTATGAGTACACCAGTAAATAATCCTACCAATTTCCATTCACATACATTTAATTAAACAACCAGGAAAAACTAGTAAAGCCTTCTATTTCAAGGTAATTCAAAAAAACACAACAGGTATCTAAAAGAGACTACCTATACACAAGCAGTACAAAACCCAAGCTTTTTCTTTGGCTTGGTGGACTCTTCACAACCAACCATCAAAATATACACTGACTATCTTGGTGGATCGAACTAGAAGACCCCTATAGTCCAGTAATCAAACAAGGCACAGACACTCTGGGAAGCTCTCACGTCAATTCCCCTATGGTCTTACAACGATAGCTACAGACTCTCTGAGGAAGCACTTACATCTAATTCCTCATGTGGTCTCAATGCGTGGTTAAACTAAGAACACTATTGGGAAGCACAAAGTCCTATTCCCGCAGGTCTTGCGTACAAAACTAAAACCAGCAGACCCTCTAGGGAAGCACTTAATCATCTATTCCCTCTTTGATCTCCCACACCAGGTTGTCACAGCCCTGAGCAGTCCAGTCATGCGTAATCGACTGTCAACAGCCCTAAGTAAGTTCAATGACTACTTTTCTAATAGATACCATGCATCAAAAGCATTTAAACAGTAGGAAACACATGCAATTAGTGAAAAAAAGTAAACTAGAAATTGCAATAGGGTTTGCCTCATAGGCAAATGGTGCCAAACGACGATAAACAACCAAACAGGGGGAGAAAAACCCATGGGGCGATTCTCAAACCTGAAACCAAGCATATATTAGCAACAATTAATCATAATATAACAATCAATATAGGGAAAACAAACAATAGGATCATAATCCTAAACCTGGGATACCTGATAAATGGATATCCGACACTTTTGCAACCAAATCTCAAAGAACTTCAACGTAGGACAACAAACCACCAACCTCAATCCTCAAAGATTGATATAATTGAACCTTGGCCCGTGAATTGGTCTATAATGGAGTAGATCTACAAAAATGTCTAAAATTTTCAACCACAAATAACTCACACGAGATAAAGAAACAAGAAACGAGTCCAAAGAAGAACCAAGAACCTACCATTGCGATTCTTCTGCAATCGACGGAGTTCGATTTGGACAACCAGTGACAGATCGGTGGCTCAGAGATGAATCGGCCTCCTCGGACGCTCTGGATGAAATTAGGCGGAGAAGAAGACGTTAATGATCATTAGGCATGACCCTGGTTCAATTAATGAAAAATAAAAAACTACACAGTGTGTACTTTTAAAGTGCACGATGTGTAGTGGGTTTTTCCATACTTCGCCAAAATCGGCCTCCACGTCACCCCTACACACCGTGTGTGTGGCCCAGACACGGCCATCTCACAGATTCATAAGGGAAAAGGAGTACACGGCGTGTACTTAGAAAGTACATGGCGTATACTTCAAAAATTTCCAGAAAATTCGTTTTTCCTTAAAAGCCTATAAAAGAGATCTGTACCTGAAACTGAAGATCCGAGTTCTTACAACAAGGAAATGTGAGCACAGGTGCACTGGATATCCTTCTTTTTAGCTCTTTGAAATTCTCCTCACATTACTCTATCCACATCAACATAACTCCTTTTGGTGTAAAATTCATGAGTATATAAGATATTCTTGAAAAATCATTCACAAAACGTTGATAATATTAAAACAATCTATGAAAACTTTATATCTCAGTTACCATTATTGGTTTTGTAAAATGTTCAATAACTTCTATTTTTTCCAGATCCACAGATAACCATTATCATGAGATTATGTTACCTAAAATGGAAACTTTATGAAGCCAAAGTTTACACATGGTAATTTTTTTATAAATCTTATCCTTTCTAAGGGTCTTCAGTACCATTATCAAGTGATATTCATGTTATTCCTTACTCCTCAAATATAAAAGAATATCATCTATAAATACTACAAAAAACCAATCAAGATATTCTCTAAATACTCTATTCATTAGATTTATAAAGATGGAATGGGAATTAGTATGACCAAAAGAAATCAATATAAATTCATAGTGTCCATACCTTGTACGGAATTCCATTTTGATATATCCTCCTTCTTGACCATTAATTGATGATATTCTAAATGAAGATAAATCTTGGAAAATTATTGAGATCTGTATAGTTGGTCAAATAAGTATTCAATATAGGGAAGATAATATGTTTTATTTATTTTGATATTGTTATGTTCTAAATAATCAATGCAGAGTCTCATTGATCCATCTATATTCTTAACAAATAGAATAGGTTCACCCCAAGGTGACGCACTAGGGTTTATGAATCCCTTTTCAATATTCTATTGTATTTTATTCCTCAATTCCTACAACTCAATTGGGGCCATTCTATAAAATTTCTTTAAAATAGGCATAGCACCCGATAAGAGTTCTATTGAAAACAAAATTTCACGATTCAGTGAAAGACCTGGAAATGATTTTGAAAAGACACAAAAATATTTACATACAATAGGTGTACTATTAATGTTGACTATCTCCCCCAGACATTTTAGTTAGAGAACCTTCATTTATAGGAACCAATACCCAAAAGATGGAATAAATTTCCATTGAAACTTCATATTTGGCCTTGCATCAATAGATGGTCATAGATTGATCTAGAATATTAAATATGACTTCCCTTAATCGGAAATTGATATTATATCCATATATAAAAGACCAATCCATGCCAAGAATGACATCGAATTCCACCAAAAGTAGGATTACAAGATTTTATGGAAGAACTTTCACACAAACATCAACTAGAGAAGAATTGTACAATTTTGATGCACCACTTTTTCCATTAGGAGTTATCAAAACTAACTCAACATCTAATTGTTGAGGAAATATGATGACACCCCTATAAAATTATTAAGAAATAAAATATTTTTTGGATCTGGAATCAAATAAAACATTTGATACTTTAGAGTGTATAGTAAGTGTACCTTTTACCACTTCATTATTGCACTCTTCATTGCCAATAGTGATCACATTTGACTTTCCCTTCTCTTTGGCATTAAGAATTTTCTTATGTATATCATCATATAAAGCCCTTGGATTAGATAATTGGTTGGTATAATTCCTCATTTCCATGTAATTGTGTATTAAAGTGTGGGAGGTGCATTCTGTGTAGCCTTTTATTTATTCGAATCATTAGACATCTATTTCCCATCACTTCAACATTAAACTACTCAATGACCTTTTCTCCCATATTTAAAACTCTTTATAATCCCTTAAAACAATTTTATCCATGTTTCTTTCCACAATTTTAATATAAGGGAAAACTTATCTTCTTTTTAATTTGGTCTTTGTATTTTCCCTCGAATTACGTTTTTCTCTTCTTATCAAACCCATATTACTGATGGGTTACACTAATCAATGTATCAACCTTCAGTGAATATCAAAAAATTCCCCCAAAACTATTAAATTCCCTTATGGTTAATTCCCTTTAGATACATGGTTTTAATCCACTGAAGAATCAATCAATTTTACTCTCATGCAGGATAATAATTCCATAAGTATACCATAAAAGTCTTGTAAAATTTTCTTCGATGGTACAGATGAATTCATCATCCTTTTAATTAAGATCAAGGAACTCCTTCTCCATCTTTGTTCGAAGAATATGAGTAAAGTAATTATTAAAAAATAAGTTCTTGAAATCATCCCATTACATGGATTCAATTTCATCTCTTTTCCTTGTATTCTTGATAAGGTTCTACCATTGACCAGCTTCACCTTCCATACAATGACTACTAAGATGAATTTATCATGTTCCGAACATTGGATGACTGAAAATTTCTTTTTAGTGGTACTGATCCACTGTTTAGCCACTAGAACATCAGAAGACCCACTAAAAGAATGTGGATATTGCCTCATGAAGCACTCTATATAATGTTGTTACTGCATTTTCTCGTTTTGGAGTCATGTATGATTCATATATTAAGAAAGTTGTGTGAGAATATCTACAAAATTTTTCATTTCTACTCCCATAACATTTTGTTTCTCAGAAGGGCAGTCATTGAATTTCCCCTCGCATTCAGCATTAACATGGTTCCTCCAGGTTCCATCCATTGACTAAAACCAATAATAATAGTATGATAAACACTAATCATAATGGGAAAACAACATTTTTAGGAATAAAATTTAAATTTGGGACACTTTAGGTTTTATCATGGGATATTCATGATCATTTTTAAAACACTATAATTGTAACCTCTACTTCATCATATCCATAGGGTTATTACTAAGGATTTCTTATCCTAATTTATAATGGTTAACTATAAATTTTATCTGACACCAACTATAACAACTCATACTTTACATACATAGATATTAATTCAAAATTAAACAATATTCTTTAAAAAAAATAAAAAAACAACACCAGGATCTTATAGGTTTATTGTCTTTAGAAATTGGGAATCATAAATAATTGGTTTATAATACATCTACATTGTCTCTCACTTATTATTTCATAACTAGACCCCTTTTAAAATATCTAACTAATACCCTTAACCACATCCTATGGAGACAAAACATATGAAAGGGTGAGATCATATTCTCAGTAAGGGTAAAAATGGATATATTAATCATATCACAATCATAATACATAAAAAACATAAGATTTCAAAATATTATCTAGCATATCAAAGATCATGATATCACGTCATGGGAAAAATCATAAAAGTTCATAAAGTATAAATGAATACATTCACAATGGAAATAACTTAAAACATGGAATATGTGTCAAACACAAAAGTATAGAAAATAATTTCATATTAGTCAAGGTTTGTTTCCAAGATGATCATAGAAGACAAAGTCCATTACTGAACTGTGTTCACTCCTCATTCCAGACCTGTATTACTGAACCAAGATCATTTCCCATTCCATCCATGTCTATCACATGAGATATAAATATTTACCCAATGAATTGGAGGGAGATATAGGTCCCACCCATCTCATAATTAAATCATTCTTATGTGTGCCACAAAAACGTAAATCTTTCATCATAACATGACCCAATGAATAAAATGGGTTTCTTTAACATCATTCCATCATAACATAATCCATGTAAACCAAATGAATTTCATAAATAGAATTAAATAATAAACATAATCAAACCATTGGAATAATCGGGATATTGTACTTGAAACATAACCCTACTAAATAATTCCATCTTATATGGGAAATAATTTTGATAGAACACTTGAAATTAAGTCTGGAGGAAAATATCATTTCTTCTTCAAAATTTTTTTCTTTTCTTAAAATACCATAAAATTTTTAAAGAAAAGAATTTCATTAAAGATAGCCTTGAAATCTTATAAATTAATATTCATGGAAAAGTTCTGTTATGAAAACATAAAAATACATTCATGTAGTATAATTTAATATAAACCATTATTCTCATACATTTTTCAGATAAGTCAAAAAGTACCTCGTATCGAAAACTAAAAAGGATTCCTTTCATATAATTTAATAAAAATCTGCCTCTAAGGGTAAAATTGTTTTTTAACCATTATAGAAAAATGGAAATAATATTTTGGAATAAATATTCAGGAAACATAAACATGGATGATAAATATACCCTACAAAATTCTTATGTATAGACAATCTCTTATAATAATGAGATTTCGAAATTATTTTTTACTTAAGGTATGATATCCTTTGTATGTATCAAAACCTCATGTATAATGATTTAAATAAGGTCATTTACATATTTAAAAATCATAGTCATTTTTATGATATCATATATGATCATATAATCATCTGTTTGTTAATAACATTTAATTATTACTCATTATTTGTGTATTAACTACTTCATTTTCATATACAGGTTTTGTTTAATAAATCCTTTTTCACCTTATTAGGTCATATTTATATCATTAAAAAATATTAACATTATATATATTATATTTAATAATGTAATACATTAATATAATCAAGCGTTAATGGATATCAAGTAGAATTAATAGCATCGCATCGTGGAGATGGTAGGTTGTATATACGCACGAGCGATGATATCATTCCCATAATTGTGAAATGGTATGGAATATGATGTTATATATTTTGTTTTATAATTAATATCATGGTATAATAATAATATATAGTAATTTTTTCCATCATTATACCCATCCATGTAAGGCGGTGGTGAAAAATATATTACACCACATCATAGAGACAGTAAGATGTACGTATACCCACATGGTGATTTCTTTTTTTGTAGGATGGATAAAATATGGAATATAATTTTTCCCTACTAATAATAAAATATAATTATATAATTGATACTGTATTTATTACTTTATAATGGAATAACTCATGAAGAAGAAGTATAAGAAGAAATAAGTTTGAAAGAATGGGTAGAGGAGATGACCTCTTCTTCAACGTGCTCACTCAAGATATCCCCTTAAAGCACTATAGTTAGTATATGGAGAAGAAAATAACCTATAAAATGTGACTTGGGACGTTTATAATGGAAATAGTTTTGGTATGTAAAATATTTAAGGCTCAAAGTGAGGTTAATATGTGAGGAAGGATGTACCCTTTTATAATTGAGGTGAGGGGAACTTTTGGAACTCAAAAAATATTAATTTATAATAAAATTAAACCACATTCAAAAAAAACTAAAATATCCTAATGTAGAATATTAGATGAGATAAGTTTGTAATATAATCAAAAAATAAATTTTAGACAAGTTTTTATATCATCTTAAACTGTTTCATTTTAATTAACACTTAGTTATTCTATTTAATTTTTAACTGAGTTAACAAATATTTCAATACTAAAAGGGTGAAATATTAACTTATTTGATTTAAATTATGACAAAAATGAATAATTTATACCATTTTAGTCCATATAATAATTATTATATATTTTTTAAAATATTTTTATAATTTTTAAATAATTTAATAATACATTATTTTGATAAACAAACAATAGTGTCAATTTTGACACTATTCAATTCTTTGATTAAAGAATATAAGGATAAAAAGTTACTTTCAGACCAAATATTTTATTATATTACTAAAGGTTCAAGGTGATCTATAAAATTAATTGGATATATTAATTATCTAAAATTATATTTATTGTTTTATTTTTAATAATATTTATTTTTTATCTCCATTAATAAAATAATTACACCATCAGTTTTTTGTAATTAAGTAATATACATATTTTTAGAATAAAAATTAAAAATAAAATATTATGATGACTATAAATACTTTGTATTTCTTAGTAATACTTATAGTTAACTATATCTTCTATAAAATCCAACATTAAAAATCTTATATGAATTAAAACATGATTGTGACAACTTTAACATCACTTTACAAAAAATTATAAGTGTCATAATATTTTCCATATGGCTCCAAATGGTCAATAAATAGACCCTCGGATGATTATGGTTGATATATACTTGACTAATGGTATTTGGTCATGTTTTTGGTATTTTAATGGTTATTATCATTTTAATAAAAATTATTTTATTTATTTTTCATCAATTAAATAATTTGTGTATCATCAATTTATAATCCTTAAAGGTTATTATTAATTTTCGAAAAATTACAATTAAATAACCATGATAATAAAAAATATTTTAGATTTACAATTAGTATTTATAGTCAAATTTAAATTCTGTATAACCTTATATTAAAAACAATATAGTTATTAAGATTTAAGTAAGACATATTTAACTTTTATTTAAATAAAATAAATTATATGTCCTAATCTCATCCAGGTTTCTTCCAAAGGATACTATTTTGACTGAAGGATGATTTAGGTCAAAACAAAATCATAAAAAGTTATTATTAAAATTGTTAGGGTAATTTTATAATATTATTTTTACACTTAATTACATGATTTAACCTTTTACCATATTAATAAAAATTACCGAAGTTATTATTCATAATACCCAAATAAGATATTTACATAATTTCAACCTACTGATAAAAAATATGGAATAAATTTTTAAAAATTCAAAAAATAGAAGTGTCATTAATTAATTTAAAATTAATATCATTTTTGGAATGTCAAAACAGCTTTTAAAAGTTAAAACATTACATAAGATTGAAATGCATTTATATCTAAATTAAATGTAAAGTTAAATATAATGACCTAAATTATATTAACTGATAATAATATAATCTATTTATAATTTAAAACCATTAAATAATATAATATAACCATATAAATTGCTTTGATGAAAAAAAGTTTTCTTCAATTAAAAGTTAGTATATTTTTATTGTTCCTCAAAACATGAAAGTTATAAAAAATATCAAAATATCATTCAAAGTAAATTTTTATATCCTGATTACAATGAATAATTTTATGTTGTTATATGAAAATTATTCATTTTTCAAATTTTTAATTAAAAATGGGTTTTCCATTAAAAGGCACTAGAATTTCTCTTTGGTAAAAAAATATCTGTTTATACATAAAATAGGGTTTATTCATACCGTATGTCTAAAATATCTATTGGATGTATATAAAAAATATTTTATTAAATATATAACATTTATATTTCTTTAATTCCATTTACTAATTGTATGTAACATAATTTATTAATACAAAAAATTCATATATTTCCTTTATATTTAATAGGTTTATATTTTTAATAAATAATTGTTAGCCAATGAATTCACCATAAATTTTTATAAGTAAGTTATATTAATTCTTACTAACCTAATGGCTAGGTTAAAATAGTCATTTTATATGAATGGTGTCTCACAGTTTTTTTAAAATCATGATTGTGTGGAATGCAAGCTATTGAAGAATTAAAATTATTTAAAGAAAGGTATTTCCTAAAAACATTCAGGTGCTACATAGACTCTAGTAGGGCCAACCATTATTTGGTATATCAACCTTCCAGTAAGATCCATCACAGAGGGGTAAGACCCTCATCATCAATTAATTTATCAATTTAGCTCCATGATTTGTAAAATGATGATTGTCAACCTCACAAATTTTAGACAATATACAAATGAGAGGGTTTCTGAATTCATCTTGAGATGGAAAAGTTTAGCATATTAAATCAATATCTCTTTCATAGTAAAAATTGCTAGAACATTGTGCTGAGAATATTTGAGATGAATTAGAAACACATTTGATCCCAATTAATTATCTAGGTGGATTATCTGAGTTTATAGAGATGGCACTATGCCTAGAAGATTCCATTTAGTAAAACTGAGCAAAATCTCAACCCATGCCCACTGCGTAAGGAAAAATTCTCAGTAAGGCATATCCTACTGGTATTATTCTAAAACTATTTTAAGATCCCATCCATGATCCTAGATAGTTCCCCAATCATATGGAACCTGCCATTGAGTGTTAAAAGCAAAAAAATGTCTCTCGTTTAGAACCAAAAAAGATATCAGGGTCACCCACGATTTCAAGAATGGTTGAGTGAAGTGTTTTCCTTCCAAAAGTCTCAAGTTCCCAACTATTTACTTAAATCCATAGAAAATAACCTACTAAGCTAATAGATCCCATAAAACCCAATGATTTTAACCTCACTAACCACCCAGACGGCTTCTCTTTCCATATGATATTGGGTGACACCATCCATGACTTTTTTGTCTTATAATACATCTTTCTGGGCATAGTGTATTTTGTAATGGTAATACTCAAGAGGGTCCTAGAACATGTGACCTATGTATCCATCACTAACCAAGAATAATAGGGTGACTCATAAGATTTTTTGTCCAAGCATGAATAAAATTTGGTAATTGGATGACTTGAATGATAGTTGAACGAGCACATGCCCCCCTAAGAGCATAGCTTCGCAAACCAATCACGACCCAAACACCTATGGATAAATCATTGAATAAACATAATATTGGTGGACATAATCTTGAAAAATGGGAAAATACACAATAATAATAGGTATATCTAAGTCCCATATGAACTCTAACTCTTTCATATTTCTTTCATCCAATATCCAGAGAATAGAAACTGCCCCACCAAACACAACCCTCATTCGACGAAGATATCATATTTGGTTCTGTTAACATAATTTACTTAACAAATCCATTCTTTGATGATTAATACACATCCTAATTGTAGTTTCATATACCTGATCGAGGATTCGAAGGCCTAGGACACCAAAGACAAGGGTATGGGGGAAGGTTCCAGCGTAGATGAGCCTAATATTTCTAAAAAAACTCCATGAAATTCATATAGACATCCAAGAACCATAGTAGATAACTTCAATAAGACCTAAAAAACATGGATATACCTCAAAGCCCTCTAGAAATCATTCAAACCTAATAATTTTACACGACCCACTGGAGGGGATGTGATTGTTTGATCATCCCAGACAAAGGGGGAGGCTGGTGCAACCTACACGACTTACAAAATATGTTCTCTTGAACATTAATCAAGCACCAGTCAGTTCCACCTAAAAAACAGCATCTCCTTTATTACATAATAGATAGAAACCCAACCCTGGGAATCATAGGCCTCTAGAAAAAAGTATTACTTTATGAAATAGTTGGCATCTTTCTCGGCCAAATTTTTAATCCTATATCCTCCCAATATTTCAAATGAACATATGGATGTATGAATCGAGGACCTCCAAATACCATAAAAGTTTGAGATTGAAGTCACTATAGTAGAGGGTTACCAAGTGTATAAAATTCCATAAGAATGTTAGACCACCATCTTATTCACAAAACAAGATCATGAAGAGTTAAAACAGGGACATATCATACCCCTGAATGTTTCATGAAAACTTGATAATGTTGACATCCAAAGGGATCTGGTTGATAATGGTTTCAGGATAAACCTCATCCTGATCTAGACCCTCTGATTATTATGATATGGAGAGTGGTCTTATCTCTAAATAATCTAATCATTTAAGGGTATGAAAATAGTGATTAAGGTCCTCTCAGGAAGATCAAGATCAAGGATCAGGTTTGGGACCTCAAATATAATATTGATTTCATGCTAATCCAGTAAGAAACAATATATAATTTACTTCTTGGAAGTCCTTGGATTCATAGCTATGTGGTGGTACCTTCAACATTCTATCAATGCTTGATATATTCCATCTATTGAAATGTTATCATATTACATGGTGAAAACACCTCCTTTGAGTCTTGTGAAGTCGTATACACTGAGGAATGTTTCTACAAGAGGAAATAAAAATATCCAATAGTGGATGATGATATTTAGGTTATAGCTAATAATGGATTGGGCACCTTTTCTATAAATCACTTGAGAGTCCTTGAAAGTGACTATGTGTTACCTATAAAATTGATGGATGAAGTAAACTCAATACCATCAAGATATTATGAACCAAAAAAATCACTGGTACATATCCATGTGATAGAAATCACATCATATAAAGTGGATTACTCAAAGCTAAATGAGAATAATTTTTTATCGGGATCCAAGAATTATCTTGAGACAACAGAAAATATTAAATATTTTACTAAGAGATCCTCTTCAACTCAGGATGTCCATACCTGTCCAACCCATAGTGGTAGCATAAAGGAAGAAAAAAAAACCTATAAATTTATCTATTATTACTCTCACAGTTCAGGATGTCATTGTCTCTTCTCAAGGATTATTTTAAATCGATAGTTATGGGTATTTCCATGGATTACAGACCATGTCTGATAATTCATCTATGTATATAGAGATGGAAGAAAAGGAGTATGAACTTAGGAATTCCACTCCTTCATTTGATGAAGGTGTCTCCACCCCCTTTGATGGACTCAAGAAAGAAAATATGGGAATAAAAGAAAACCCATGTCCTATTTTGATTTGTTCTATCAAGCCTCATGAGGAGAAGAATATGTATATTTCATTTCTAAAGTAGTATTAATATATGTTCACTTGAGATTATATATAGATTCCAGAGCTGAACACCAATGTGGATACTCATAACCAAGGCTTTCCCAATGACCATCGAGGTTTTAAGCATGAATCCAAGATAATTCACTACTTGCATGCTACTAATATAGAATCAAAGGTTCAAAATTTCATAAAATACAACATTTTGGAATAGGTGAAGTGCCCAAAATGGGTTACTATCATCATCCTCATCAATAAATGGAATGAGTAGATCAAGGATTTCATTGATTTCAGATACCTTATTCGACACTTTCCAAATGATTATTTCCCATTTCCAATCATAGATCTTTTTATCGATGTTATTGATATATTTCAAGCCATTTACTTTATGTTTGTTTTTTTAGGGAATAACTATATATTTATACCCCTTAAAGATGAGGAAACAACTACTATTAAGGAACATTAGAAGATCTTATACTACCGGGTCATTCCCGTTGAATTACAGAACGCTGGATTTTCTTACTAATGTGCCATGAATCATATATTTAAAACCTTATTGGGGAAGTTTGTGGAATATTAAATTTATAAAATGGGGTTTAAATATCGATGGGTATGTGATCACCTCACTTACCATCAAAATATCTTCCAAAAATTGTAGCAACATAGTTGGAAGAAGAATCCTCTAAATTACCCTTTCATGGTGACTTTTGAGATATTCTATATATTTGTAGTATGTTGTTATGGAATTCAGGTAAATCATAAAAATACCACTAAATTATAGAAATTTAGCCCCCTCAAAATCTTAAATAACTAAGGGTACTCTAGGATAACCTCTCTTATATTCGATGTTTAATAGCCAACCAAACTGAAAAATCTCCCCCCTTCACAAATATAATCAATAATGTAGTTTTCTACCAATGGGATGAGGACTTAAAAGAAGCATTATAGAGTCTAAAGATGTACCTAATGCATAAAATTCTCTTCATGTTTTCAGTATATGGAATTTAACTTATCTTATATGTGGATACTATGGAATAAATGTTTGTTACTCTCCTTGCATAGAAAAATGATGTAGGGTATGAATGAATCCCATACTATCTCATTTGAAAAAATCCTAGTACTGAGACCTAGTATTCTGATATCAATAATAACTAACTAATAGTTATATTTTCAATGTAAAATATGATCTATTACTTATGGCATCACAATGTCCACCTGGCCTCTTGTATTGACCAAATCATGTAAATCCTTGGCCACCCTATGTTGACTAGATTCTTGGACTGATATGTGGTTATACAGAAATAGTTTGACGTTAAATTTGTGTCACAAAATGAAGTTAAAGGGAGGGAATTTTTTTATTTCATTGTGGTATAACCAACCCCATAAATCACACTGATAGACACCAAACATTTATAAAAATTAGTTTTCTATACCTTTGACACTCCCCAAACATAAGAGATTTATTTTTATAGTTCATCCCAAAGTCCAATTTTAAAGAGTTTGTACGACTCAAAGATCAACTAGGTTGGTCTAGGGATTGTATTTATTTCCCTAGAAAAATAATTTTTTACCTACTCTTTATCACTATTTGGAGGCTTCACTAATAATGAACCAAAATGCTAAGACCACATTATTGTCTTATAACTAGTCTAACAGCTAAACATATCCTACCTTAATATCAAAGGGAACTCTAATATAGTAATATAATAGATCATTAGTGAACATAGTATTATGATGGAATAATTATCCACTCTAGTCAGCTACATAATAGGATTGATGGTAGAATTTCCATTTGAACCAATATTGCATCATGTCCCTGAATCACAAAATGCTCATGCTGATGCACTGGCTAATACACCCATGGTCCTCACTAATCCTAACCAGGATGAAGTGCTTTTTTATATCACATACCAAAGGGTAGTCTCATTATTCATCATCTATGAAATAGTGGAAATCAATCAGGTCAATACTTCCCCATAGCATGATGATCTGTTATCTTCCCCTAGATGGATGGATCTCATCATAGATTACCTCAATAATGGGACCCTCCTACCAGATCAAGTTAAAATGGAAAATACTGAATATAGAGTAGAAATATTTTCCCTTTGGGATTGTAAAAATGAGTATAAACCCCTCTACGAACAAGGATTCAATGGAATTGTCCACACATGTATTACATAATGAGAGACTCTCATTGTCATGGAGAATGTATATACAAGCTCCAATAGTGCTCATATGTCTAATACCAGACTCTCCCACCAAATTATAATTCTTGGTTACCATTAGAAAATAATTATGAAGGACTGTGTTGAATTAACTAGAAAATTTTATGCATGATAGTTTTAGGAAAACTTCATTCACCAACCCCCGTAGTTTTTATATACAACTATGTTTTCTTAGCCATATGGGGAATGGATGTTGTGGGGCCATATCCACTTGTTACAGCTATATAGTTTAAGTACATACTTACTAATACTAACATTCTTTACAAATGGGATGAGTTAATACCCTTAAAGAAATTAGGGATGAATAATATCATCAGTTTCATGAAGTCCAATATTATAACTATATTCGGTATCCCCTACACGATATTGACAAACAATGGAACCAACCTCTAATCTTATAAGATGAATAAATTTTACAATGAGTGCAACACCGAGTCCAACCATTCATATCTCTATCATGTTGTTTAAAATGGATAGATGTAGGCTATTAATGGGACTCTATCAAATATAATTCATAAAATGGTTGACATGGGCATGAAATCCTAACTGAACAAGATCCTTCACACTCTCTAGGCCTACTATACAACCACCCACACTACTACATAGGTAACCCCATATTTATTGGTTTATGGTACCAAGTAATTGTTTCCCATTGAAGTAAAATTTCCTTCACTCCAAATATCTTACTTACGAAAACTCTAAGATGATAAGAAATTGGAAAAGTGGATGGATGAATTGGAAGGGATCGACAAGAAAAGGTTTTGTACATTTCACAATACTAAAGTTAATTAGAATAATATTGTGTGAGTCTTCATAAAAATTTTCACCTCCACTCGTTTCTTCAAGTATAACTTTTATGGGTTCTTATAACCCAAAATATAATAAGAACTAAACCTCAAAATCTATTAATAAAGTAAGAAAGGCCTTACATCATCCATGAATCCTATTCTAGTGGATCATACTCATTGGTCATAATGTATGGGGATCACATTATACCCCCCCCCCACCAATGCATGGTTTTTCAAGAATTACTCTTCATATATTCTATCAAGCATTCCATGTCATGGAATCAATACTTTAAACTGCATAGCATCTTACACCCTTACAGTATGACGTTAAACTTTGTTGAAGAATTCCTTACTACATGAAATTAAATTGCATGGAAGATGAACTTAACACATGATGTTATACTACATAAAGGACTTTTCATCGTTATCAATTCACTACACATGCTCCAGAACATTATGAGATTAAGATGAATTACCCCCATCACTATGTGTGAGTTAGATACACATATGAAACTTTCTATTCCAAAACTACACGTGGCTTGATAACTATCATTACAGGATATTTAGTGATATCCAAATATCTAATATTAGGTTGGGATATAATATAAATGGAAAAAATCCCCCATCTATGTGTATGGATCATACCTACATAACGAATTTTCCATTTCAATATCTATGTGTGGATATATTCTTGTTTTTAAAGGATATGTAGGGAATATAAAATCTCTAATCCTAGTTCTATCCACAATATAAAAATTTATCCCCTCCCAACATATCGGTCAGACTTGTATAGGGAATTTTCAGACAATAACTATGTGGGGTTTTATTCTTATTTACATAGGATATGTAGTGATTCTTGGATCTAAAATACTAGGTCTAGCCAAAATATAAATGTAAAAAAATACCCCCTACGTATGGGTCAGACATGCATAGTTAATTTTCTATTCAAGAATGACATGTGGACATATTTTTATTATCATATTATACATAGTGACACACAGATCCTAAATCATTGCTCTTATCACAATATATATTAAAATTTCACCCTTCCCTACATATGGGTTGAACCTAGGTAGACAACTTTCTCTAGAAATATGTTTGGATTGATTTTTGTTACCACAATATATGTAGTGATTACCAGGTCCCAATTCATGGGACTATATGCAATAAAATGGAAATGAGATAAATGAATTCCCATATCTTAGTATATGGGTTGGATCTATGTATAGAGATTTCTCAAGAAATACTTGTTCCTTGATTCCTATCACCACTAGATAGGCAGTGATTCCTAGATATTCCATTCAAATCCCATATACGGGTTTTAATCAATCCCAACCATTTACCTCCATGAGAGTCATATTCATGTAGAGGATCAAGTCTGCATTAAATTTTGAATAACCACACATACTCTCAACCACGCATTATCATGAAAAATATTCAACTGCCCAATTATCCCTTAGTTATCATGCTGATCATGACTCATTGAGCTTAACAGACCTAGAAATAATCCTTTCCAAACATTATTAGGGCTTGTTCTAGATAGGGACTTATGTGAGGGTCACATGAAGTTAAATTTCATGACCATTTCCTAGTCACATGATGTTAAACTACACAACAACGTCCTAGTCATGTGATGTTAAACCACACCACAATGTACTAATCACATGATAATAAAATTTATAAAAATTTTCTAGTTTCATGGTGTTAAACTACATCACAAGAGGAATTCATGACAAATAGATCATCCACCAAATGACTATGTATTTCAGAATTTCATGTCTTATCCCTTCACCCTAAAAATGATTCAATACACATTGACGTAGCATTTTGGTCTCTCGAAACCTTCTTGAATTTTAGGTTCCCCATTAACCGACATCATATCTTTTATATATATTTTAATACTAACCAATTACCCAAGTTGATATCCTTATCTTAGGACCCCATAAATATTGGGCTCCCCTACTCCTGGTTCTCCCCTATAGAAAACTAGTAACTGGGACTAGTTAATCCAAAGGTACACCACTAGGATTTAATGGTGAATAATGAAATGTCAAAAAGATTGTAACTATTTAGTGTTTTTGTTCTAGATGAGAGTCCCCCTTCATTCTAGGATTTATTTTCCTAACTGTGTGAAATATCATATTCCTCCATTACTAATGGTTTCCCCGAACCCACCAATATCCACCTCTCATTGACTCGAATATTGTTGGGTAATGATTTATAGTTACCATAACCCAACTATTCATGTGGGTTTGGATACACTTGATATTACACATCTATGCATCATACCCATTATCAAATAAATATTATAATATGATATTATTGTACTATTTTAATTTCGAGGTATGTATCACCAATGAAGACCTAACTTCCTTTAGATTTGAAATACCTTTCAAAAACTCCTTTTTATACCTAATTAAATGATACATCTCATCAATTTTACCCCATGTCCAAGAGGGATCAAGAATGATTTAGTAATTTGTGCCTTCATATTCAAAGTCCTAGACGAAGGACTCTAAACCGCACATCATTCATATAAGAACTCTGTGTGTCATAATTTCTATTACAATGGGATATGTAGTGATGCCTGAGTCTCCAATCCTGATTCCACCCACAACGTAATGATAAAATGATTCTTCCCTAAACATGGGCCAAATATATATTGGGGTATTTCTTCTGAAGAACTATGTGTGGATTAATTCTCATACTATGGTAACATGGTGACACATGGGTCCTCTATTTCAGGCCCAACCATGAGTTCCCATCACTATTAGCTTGGTTTTATCGATGAAAACCAACTTTTTGGGAGATTTTTGCTCTTATCAAAATGGGAGTTCCCCTGAATTTTCCCAATCATACACTCTTGCACTGATCAATTGAATTCACGGTTGTCTATTGTTTCCAACCCTAAGAATGACCCTTGTGAGCATAGGGATTGTAGAAAGTCAGTTTTACCACCATGATCATGGTGGGTTATATTCAAAGAGAGGCAACCATTTCCTAGTCATAGGATGTAAAACTGTGCAATGATTTCCTTGTCACATCATGTTAAAATACATGGAAATATGTCTTCATAGTGAATATATCATCCTCTGTGATGGTTTTTTAAAATAAGAAAATGTTTTAACTCTTCACCTCAAAATGAGTTCAATACACACTAGTGTGGACTTTATATTTCTTGATACCTTCTTAAATCTCATGTTCTACATGAAACAACTTCATATCATTGATATATGAGTTAATACCTACAAATTATTCGAGTTTATATCCTCCTATTGGAAACCCATAGACCATGGGTCCCTTGCTTCTGGTCCTACCCTATATAAAACTACCAACATGGACAAGTTGGTCCAAAAGGGCACCAGTAGGATTTGATGGTGAATAATAAAATTACTAATACCTATGTCTAGTGATTATTTTGGTAAAAGTGGAGAGTCCTCCTTTAATTCTAGGAGTTATGGTCATAACTGAGTGGGATGTGGGATTCCTCAATTACTAATGGTTGACAAGTACCCACCAGTCTTCATCTCCCATTGACTCAGATATTCTTGGTCTATTTTTACACTTCCCATAACCCAACCAATCAATTAGATTCATATACTCTATATGTTACACATCTTTTCATCATACCCATTTTCAAAGATTATAATATTTTATTATTATACCCCTCCATCATGAGATATGCATCTCCTATGAAGTCCCAATTTCCCTAATTTAGGAATTTTCCTTGGTGATATGTCCTAGTAACATGACATTAAACTGCATAACAATGTCTTAGTCACATAATGTTAAGCTTAATGACAACATCCTAGTTGAATGATATTAAACTACAATACATATGGTTCATCCTAAAGGACCTAAAATTTCTTAGAACAAGCCATAATATCCATGAATATGTGCTATGAATGAATCTTTCACTACCATACTTGAATGAAATGTGGAAATTATCTTTCCATTTATATGAGCTCGATATATATATAGAGGACCCCATATCAGACCATGATGTCAATACTCGCTAAGGGAAGAAAAAAACATGACCCATTCCCTAGTATATGATTCAGGTCTATGCAGATGAACATATGAAAAGCTCCAATATAGGGCTACCCACCAGTATGTCTGTGTAGAGATAAAAGATAAATCTAACATCTAGAAACCCTAGACTAGTGTAAAGTATCATTATGGATATCATGAACAATTTCACATAAATTACTACATCCTAACCATATGATGTTAAACTAAAAGGAATATTTCATTTTCAAATGAAATTAAAATGAATGGAAGATGAATCCCTACTACATGGAACTAAACTATATAGACCTTAATCCATCAAAAATTTATATCAAACAACTATATGACCCTCAACCTTGTTATTAAATGTTTGGGGTGCTTCAATCATCTTCTTTAGCACCTCAATCTATAAAACACACATAATATCTTTAGAGTGTTGGATTATTGTAATCCTTTCATGGACCTTGGAAAGAATAAATGATATCTATATTTGACCATTTATGTTATGGATCTACATAAGGGAATTATACCCCTCAACTAGAGGAATCTTGGTCCTACAAGAATGACCTTCTAATCCTTCCGAGCCCTAAAATAATCATACTAGATCTCCTAACCACAGAGTGATTCACATTCATTCTCAGAAATAATATCATATGCCATTACTCATGATTCAAAAACATTGATACATGGTTTACCTCACCCTAATCCCCAATTTGGAAGGTTGTTGGTGTGGAACTGACTTTAGGAATCCAAATTAGACTTTTGTGTAACACTCCCCTCATATTAGGTCTACATGCATCATGGACTTAAACAGCACAAACATTGGATAAAGTTGAATTGCCTTAAACATTATCCTTTGATGGCCCAAATTATAAGACCCTAAATTGCTAGTGAACGAGACATAAAACTATTTAGGATAAAAAAATGGAAAATTTAGTTTAATTAAAATTGAATTTTCTTCATGGTAAACTATTTATTTCTATAGTTTAGGAAATAATTTAGAGTGAAAATAAAAAGGCATTAATCTATGTGGTCTCATCTTATGATCTAGTAAAAGTTGATCCAAGATCTCTAGACCCCCTGGTCAAAGAAAAAGGTAGATTAATTATTTATTATAACATCTCACCATAATAATGTGATCACTATATAGTGAAGATAATTTTAGGTTTCCTTAACCCTTCTTTAGTATTATTATTTCCACAAATTTCCTCAATGCCTTTGATGTCTAATCTGGCACTCACCAATTCCTTATGTTGATATACCTATCCTAGAACCTCAAATCTTTGGGTTATTTCTATTTTAATTCCATATATTGTATTGGTAATAGAGATTTTCTACTCTGATGGGGATCCACTATGATTCAATATTGAATAATGTAATTCCTCATAGGTTTCCATTAGTGTTTGTCTTGATCTCAGAGGAATACTCTCCATTAAATGCATGAGTTACTATCCTAGTTGTGTGTAATACTAGTTTCCACCAATACTAGTGATCTACCTGTATCCATTATCCCTCATTTTTAATTGACTCATATATTCCTAGACCATTATTTTCAATCACCATAACCAGAGTATTCAATTGGATTCAACATCTTTGACATTACATAAATGTGTATTTTATCCATTCTCAAAGAAAGAATGTGATATTCTATTCGTGAACCTTTTTATGGTCCTCACCATGTGACCTACACCCACATGGTTTAGGGATATATTTTACCAACCATAAACTAAACATCCCTAGGGTTATTGAACCCTTATAAGATATATCTTTTCTCTCTATCATACTCAATAGTATCAATGTTTGAATCTTTAAAAATATTTCATATCCATTTGAAAAAATCAAGTATCCCTTGGAATGACCATGCATGAAATCCCTAGGGACTCATGCATAAGGGAATTTGACCCATTAACTATATGTGTATCCATTTTATATAAAAGGACCTCCAATACTCATGATTCCCAACAACATCATGGTGAAACTCAACATCTTAGAATGTTTCGTAATCATCCTAGGAATGTCTGCCACATCTCATCAACTTCTGTTAAAACTTTTGGTTTACAACTCACACAATCCATGGTCCAACTATCCAAGTGGAATCAGTCTCCAAAAATTTTTACCATATGCCAATAACCATTTAATTAAGGATGTAGGGTTCCATAACCCATCATGGATATCTGTCATTTATAATTTTTTCATGTATGAATAGTTTCAAAACCCTTAATGAGCATTAATTATTCAGAATATCAATTAAAAATTTTGGGTTTTATAACCATTCATTAGTAATTAATATTAAGAGTCCCACAAAGTATATAGGGTTTTCAAACACCTCATTAATTCCCATCCTCCATAACCAAAAAATTATTTTCCAATATATAAGAACCTACATTATAGCAACAGATGGTCCAAGATAGAAGAACATAAACTACGGTAGTGGATAGTTTGAGCTAGATGAAACTAAACTATATCAATAGGTTGTCCAAGATAGAATACCCTAATCTAAAACAATAGATAGTCTGATCATGAGTACCCTGACATATAGTATGATATATTCTAATCTATAATATATTGAACAACAGAAATGGTCTAGTTTGTATGACCTTAAGCATCCAATCTAAAGAGACACAATACTCACTCGGTTAAAACCTACAAAGGGATTCCTAGGAAAATGTCCATCCACTACTCATTATCCATATACATTTTGTGTTCTTTTAAATATTAAGATATCATGAAATTTAAATGGTATAAAACACACGAGGAAGAAACCCATTAAGGGCAGTCTGAAAAAAATCCAAGTCCATTCCCACTAAGAATTCTACATATGAAACATAGGAAAACGTTAGGGAAATATAAAAAATAGATAGAAATATTTTAGGGTTCCTTATTTATCCCTAGAAAAAATCAATCTATTCTCACTAAGTCCATTGAATATAGAAAAAGTTAGAGAAACATTCATTTGATACATATTCACCAAAATTATCGTTTTGAACTTGGTGATCACGATATGGCTAAAGTACACATATCAAGGAGAATTCTTATCTAAATAATCATTCATGGAAAATTCTCAAGAGAGATCTTTTATGATTCTTTCATTTAAATTAAATAATTTTGTTTTATATATTTGTTTTAAAAAAATTATATAAATATTTAATGATCTATATGATACTAATCCAGTCTAATAAAACGCACATGATGAATGAAATAAAACATAATAGAAACATTAAAATTTTGGAAGGTTTTTTTATTGATCATGTGTAAATAAGGGATGAATCTCTAAATTCTAGAGTATATATAATGTTTTATAAAAATATTAATAAATTCATGGATGGATCATAAGAAAATATGGTGGGTTGAGTTTTCTAAATCAACCAGAGTATGGATAGAGGCATCAATTGAGTGATGATGTGTCATTTTCACTATTTCATCTATTGTCGCCTGAGGATGGAGAGTCTCAACTGAATAGGATAACTACTCACCTTATGTCTAATTGATCTCTAGTAATGATTTTGAAATTATGATAAGTTATATTGAGTGAGCTATGATCACTTCATGTTCTACTATATATGCATTCAAGTCACCCATCTAAGTGGGAAGCTGAGATATATTCTGATGTCTCTGTTGAAGTGCCTCCAAGACTCCCTTACTATTTTGGACAGAGAATTATCATCATAAAAACCACTAACACCCTCTCATTATTGACCAATTGTTTCTAAGATAGGAATTTTTTATCAGGATATCATACCATATCCAACATTCGTACCCACTGGCTCTCAAATCACAAAAGAGTTGGTGAAGGCATTCATCTTGGTCAGGAATGTTCCCCAATGGAGTCTCTATAATCAGGGCATGGATTTTCTACCAAATTAGCCTTTATATTAATGAGATATGAGTGACCACTTGAGGGGGGAAATTGTAAGGAATAATGGTTGGTGGCATATGTTCAGGTATCATGTCTACTGAAGGAAGGATCGATAAAGGAAGTTAGGGAGAAATAAAATGAGTCTCATGTGTTTCTTCCCTGATCAGTGCATCATCTATCACTAGAACTGAATGGCTAGATTCATTAATATACCAGGTCCTATTGATGGGATACATATCACAATGTTGAGTTCATTTCCTTAGGGGCTCCACCAAGTCTCTAATAAACTCCATCAATACCATAGACATGGGAATTGGAAAATAACATGACTTATATACTTGATGAACTAACTGATTCAGTATTCCAATCGAGTAAATATTTTAGAAAATTTTTGGAATTAAGAAGAACAATTTTGGTATTTTTATCTTCACATTCCAATATAATATATAATTAGTTAATAATTCTGGGATTTTTCTCTCCCTGTACACCAACTAAGAGAAGATGACAAACCCCCTAAGTATATCAAAACTGAAGAAAAAATCAGTAATGGGTATATTGGTCATATACGATTAGTTCATCTAAATGGTCTATAAAAACCTCATACTACAGTGATACTTTATATGATATATGAGAAAGGGAACCACTACCCTTGTCAATAATCAACCTAGCAGGTGTGAGGTATGGTATGAAATTGAAATGAACATACTAGATCAATGCATTAATAACTTCATGAGTTCTTAATGATATATCCTCAACCCCGAAAATTTTTAGCATCTTGGGATGGCATAGGGAATGGGAAATTTCAGATGTGTTATCAAAAATATAACATTGAAACTGATCTCTTATCCATCCAAATAAAATTTTGGTAAGACTGATGATCGGGTATATGACATTACCCTTTTGAAAATGGACAATGAGTTGATAAATTTGATCAAGGGTTTGCATGACTATGTTGAGGGGTCTCCCTAACTCTTATTTTTCTTACATCACCAATGTGATGAATTTAATTTCCAATCATGCATCCTTGACTAGAAAATTCCATCCATTTAAAATCATGGCCAAATATCCCACTAAACAAAGGCTTGGTTACACCTCTAGTCCCATCATTTAGCCTCATGATTTATACTCTCAAACTTCCATAATGTCTCAATAAGAGCATGCACTATTTCTAACTTGTCAATAAGGACATCGATGAGGGAATATGGTGGTTTTCTAAGTCCCACAATGATAAAGGAAGATACTAATCCAATCCTTGAAAAAGATTATTGATCATTGCTTCATATCCTTCTTTAACTTCTAGTTCGCAATGGTGATTATATCACATACCAAGCTTGGAGTTTTATTAGGCTCATCCCAAAAATCCATAGTAATAATGGATTCATCATATATATCACTAAGAGTAAGTATTCCCCCAAACTAATAAATATCCCAAAGACTTATCCCTACCTCACCCTGGGTTAGATGAAAATATTTAGTTTTGGGATAATAATGACTAATTAATTCTCTGAGGAGTTCTGATCGACGGTATAAAACAAACTTATAAATCCATGTCACCAAATAATGATAAATAGCATGTAAATGGTCATAGAATTATATGAAACTCTTCCTATCATAGAATGGCCATTCCCATTCATCAGAGAAGTTACCATCACGTTGAAAATCACACATTGAACTCCATCCACCTTTTGTGTTGTCCATAGAAGATAGAAGTATGTTTGAGTATCATTATACAATTATTTGATGAGAGATATCATGATGTTCTAGACCTAGAGGGGAATTATCCAACATAATTGATATCCCATTTAATTATTACATGATTAACTAACTATACTTGTAAATAGTAATTTGAATACAATCAAGAGTGAAGGATATCTAGCAAGATGGAAGTTTATATTCCAGAAAATGAATAAAATTATCATCTAGAACAATGAATAAATATAAATTTAGTTTGTGTGATAGAGGTTAGTTTTGATGTTTAGTCAAAATAATCCCATTAAAAACATCATTTTCATATAATACCCAATACCATGTTTCAACATTTCAATTCCTATTAATCATGGATCTCTAATCGACTACATCAAAAGATGTTTATTAACTAGAATATATTTATATAGAGTAAGAATCATATTTAATATGGTTAAGTAATATTTTTTAAAGGAGTAAAATATGTACATACATCAGGTAACAACACATAAATCATATGATCAATAAAAGGATTCATGATCACATTACCTCTTATTGGACTCATGGATCATAGTACCCATGTAACACCTCACAATCGCATGATCCTTTTTATGAATTGGGAATCGTGTGACCATATGGAGGTCAAGAGATTCACATAATGCTCAGGAAATCAGGATAAACCCTTCCAACATACATGTGAAGCATGTATGATAGCCCATATCCAAGGATATATAGAATATCCAGAAAAATAATATTGATTATTTCACTATTTATTACAGAAGTTTTCAGGAAAATTCAGTATCATGATGGATTCATGTTAATAGTTCTCATGATGAGGTAATATAATGTGGTCTTACAATGAGATCACATGAGAGAAGAAACTGAAATAGATCTAGAGGACTAAATCATAAGTGAAATGAATTTATCCTGGCTCCACTATTTATAAGGAACCATGTAGAGTGTGAAATGTATCTTGAATGTCCAAAATATGCTTGTAACAGTGATCAGTGGAAGGAAAATGTACTAAGGTGAGAATTTTCATTCCTTATAATCGATTTTGTGTTCTTTATAACCTTTCTTCTAAGGGGGTCATTTTTTTATTCACACAATATGAGAATTGAAAATTTTAGGATTAGAGAAATACCCAAATCATATGTATTATTTTATCTATAAAATAAACAAATGATAAGCATGGATACATGGTGATTAGGAACCAAGGTCATATGAATCCTTTGATCCTCAGGGATTCAAATTAATGGTTCATGTTCTTTGTGTGATCAATCCATGATCACACAAATCCCATCTGACTAGCCCTCTTGATCTCATGAAGTCTTATAGACAAATGAGGATGATTGTGCAAAGGATGCAAGATGAGTTCCCCCAATAATAACACATGCTGATTGATAGGCTCCTAATAGTCACACAATACATTTATCAAATAAAATATAAAAAATTTGTTGGATTTATATGATGTTTAATCACATTCATTTTCACACATAATTCTTACACTGCTCGTGAAGTCATTTATAAATCATGAAAACCCTTAGGAAACATGTCACCTTCATCATGTGAAGGGTCTAAAACATGTCTGTTTGATCATGTGATTCCTTGATGGAAAACCGATGAATGAATATCATAGGTTTTAGAAAATAAAATCAGAAAAATATGTTACCTTTATGCTAAGTAGAGTTTCATTATTTCTTTATGTGAAGAGACTATGTGTTTCATGTGTTCAGTTTACCAATCATATAAAGGCCCTTTGACATGACCACTTAATCTCATGAAGGGACCCATACATGTTGATCTGGTCTTTCAAAGTCCCTTTGACATATCATATTAATCTCATGAAGGGACCATAAAAAGTATTCCCTGATCATATGAATTCCCTATAACATGATATCCTGATATCATTAAGGGTTCTAGATATTTTAACTATATTTGGAAAGTCACTTTGAAATATTGATTTTATTATGATAAATACATTTTAAAAACATGGGTTCAATAAATAAGAAAATTATGGAGAGATCGTATGATCACTTTTTATTACAAGACACGAATATGACATCAGTAATAACCCAAAGGGAATGACTTAGTGGATTACAGTGTATGTTTATAAACCTCATTTGATCACTCTATTAATTGTGTGAAGTAACGCTAACATGTAGTTCATATAACATGAAGGAGTTTTTGTGTATCGACTTGGTCATGTGAAGAATCAATAGGCCAATGTTTAATGAACATTGAGGAATTTATGAAATAATGGATAAAAATTGTGGAATATTCATATGAATATGGAGATTTTTATTTTTATGTGAGCGGTTCATGTGATTTTCTTGATCTATTCACCAATCAAGTGACGACCTTTAGACACATCATCCATGTCACATGAATTCATCCCAACATGTCACCCAGATAATTTGATGGCCTCTAGACATGTCATTCAAGTCTTGTGATGCCCTATAGGCATGTCAAGTAGATCATATGAAGTCCTTAAAAATGTTAGCTTGTTCATTTGAATCCTTCCAGACATGTTAATTGGTTCATGAAAATTCCTACAAACATTCCAGCTGGTTCACGCAAATTCCTCAAGGCATGTCAGCTAGATCATGTGATTTCCTCTGTACATGCCATCCATGTCATGGGATTACTTCTGGACATGTTAGAATGATCTTGTGATGGCCTCTGGATATGTCATTTAAGTCATGTGATGCCCTATGAAAATTTTAGGTAGATCATGTGAAGTATTCTTGTCGTATCATCAGGTTCATGAAAATTAATCTAGACCTATCAAATTCATCATGTAATAGACCTCATATATTTCTTATTCAATCATTTTAATACCCCTAAACATTCCAAGAATAAACTTATTAACTCATCAGGAAGGTTCCCTGGACAAGTCAGGATGACACCCCTAGACATGTCTGCCTTGTCCAGTAGGAATACTAAGGAATGTGCCCAAAAATTGTGTGAACCCTAAACTATGAGTCTTTGGCTGATCATTTCCCATTCATAAGGAAAGTGTCTATAATTTATTAGTTATATTCCATCATTATGATGTCCTCATGACACTCACTATTCTTACTTCAATAAATCAAAGGATAAGGTTCAGATATCGTCTAATGGGAATCCACCTTATTGTAAACCCCTCTGTATCCAAAATACTCTTGCTCATGGGACCCAAAATCTCTTATGAGTCTATCATCCTTATTTATCCATCAGTGGATAGAAAATGTGCTTATAAATGGGAATATACTTTGTTATAAGTCCTCAATATTTCATTTACTCATGTTCATAGGACACATCCCCTATGGTCCATCATTCTCCCTCATCCATCAGAAGATTGAGAAAAAAATTGAACTACAAGGAATCTGATTACCACTATAATAATGATATATAGGATTACTTCCTAAGTAGTGAGCTCCATATCAAACACCCCATTAGTTATGCATCAAAACATAAATCCAATATCTATGAGTAGAGTGTCAAATTATTTGTTGTCCCTTTTTATCACACTGAGAATTAATTATATGAGATTAGTTATTTTCAACAACTGTATCAATGGAACTATAAAACTACCCCAATGAGGGTAATCTTAGTGTGTAATCTTGGTTTAGAAATTTGATACAAATACATCCTTTCCTAGAAATACACCTTGGTGTAAGTCCCAAAGGAATTCCTATATTGGTAAAATTTGGGGTAATAAACCTCATGGGTACTAATTATCTGTCCCTATCCATAAGTGTGTTGTGGGAAGATTGGACTATGAAAACTCTGATTCATATTATATGCAAGATACATAGGAAACATTCCTAAGCCTTGAGCTCCATAATCAATTCCTAAGTTGTCTCATATATTTACTTTATGAATAATGTTAAACTTCACATCTTGGACCAAAAAAAAGGAAGTGGGTTTTGATTCATGTTCTCACCGGATGCATAGGATGCCTCTTGGAGGTATAATCTGATCATCAAAACACCATTTTCCTTCCGATACAACATTAAACTCTAGAGTTCCTGGTTATATAGTTCAAAACACAATCAACTACCCATTTTTAAGAAATGATAGGATATATATGGAGAGCCTATTATATATAAAGATGGCCTCATTAATAAAACCCCCCATTAAATATATAATTATTCAACAGTTGGTCATTTTATTTGGGTAACAAATTGTGTATCATGATTTGGAAGACATTCATGAACATATCATAAATCTATAAGATTGTATCATAGTATGCAATAATTCCACCCAAATGGGTTTGATGATACCATCCTTTCATCCTCTCAACCAATGTCAGTTCTTAATTGTCACATTATTTGAAACCCTAACTGAAAACCTTCCTATAGAAAGTAGGCCTATGATTCATCATGCATGTGAAAATCATTAAGAGTTTTAGTGAAGGATAAAAATGGTAAACCCAACATGAATGATTTTGAAACCATACTTGTAACACCACAAGAATATACAAATAAATTTAATATATAATGAATGAAACACTGAGTCTCTACAAAACACCACTTCATTATAACTGATCTAATTAAGCATAATTTTTCCACCATTGTGATTTGAATTTCTAAAATCTGACATACACGATTGCAATCAGTGAGATATTTGGAGTTCGATAAGAAAACATAATTTTTGGTGAATAGTAACCTACCCTTATGAATACTAACATACCCTTATGAATAGTGATATAACCTAATGAATAGTATCCTTACCTACGATAGTATATAAATAATGTGCAAGTGGAAGTATGATATATCTATGTTTTGGAATATGTAAATAATTATTTTAAAATTGTTTTTTTAGAGTAAATTATGATTTTAATAAATTAATAAATTAATCATATTTTGAAAATTATTTTTGAAAAATGGAATTCATTTTTGGATTCTACACATTGAATAATTTTTAGGGTGAATTTCATTTATTTTTCTGAAATACCCGAATTTTTTATGAATAGTGAAATATGGTAAAATACCATATATACAAATTATCAGTTAAATACACTATTTATGACATCATAAGTGATGTAATACCATTTGGTTCTAACTCACATTCATTTATTACTATTCATGGTTATGTAATCATTATTATTTCTAGTCTTGAGGGAAATTAATAAACTAATGATTAAAAATTATGAAAACCCTCCTCTCCTCCACTATAACCCCCCCCCCCCCACACACACACACCTCACTCCCTCTTCTCTTCACTCTTATAAGACTTTAGAATCCTCAATTTCTTCACAAATACCATTCCTTAGTCAATAACCATGTCAAATAATCTCTTGGTCTATCCAGAAGACCAAAATCCCTTCCCTTAAGGAGTTTCTCAATGAGGTTATTTCAAGAGGTAAAGAACCTTTCTTTTTAATTTAGTTTCATTTCAATTTATCTTATTTTGTTATCCTGTTATCACCTCATCTGTTCAAATGACTATAATAGATATAGTATCATCTATATACTGTAATTAAATCATGTGAATGTAATAACAATCATCAATAGCCTTACTCTCTGTCTCTTTTATTTTATAAATGAAATCAATGTTCATGAGGTTCCAATTTATAACCTTCATTGATGATGAAGTTTCGTTCTTCAATTTCTACTCCATTACTGGTCATGAAAACATTTTTATGGTTGAAAAATACTATAATATATTTATTATAAACTAATTAAATTTCATTATTCAGTATATGTACATATTATTAAATCTTATGACCCAACCAGTTTCTAATAATCCAAATACTGCTAAAATAATCTAATCGAATGTCTTAAATATTTCATCTAATGATTCAACCTCTTTCCATGTAACCAAATGATATAGATTTCCATTAACAGTTATGTAAGTTAATAAATAATTTTTAATTTCAATTCTTGTGATTTACATCCATTCCACATGAACTCCATTTCTTAAGAACAAGTGAACCGATTATAAAAATAATGAAAACAAACACTTCGAAACGACAAAATTCAATATAAAAACTCATAGATAAGGGAATAAATGAACTAAATAGAATTATTATAGACTAAATAAATTTATAATATGTTCTGAAATAATTTATTAATAAGTCTAATTTCATATTCCAGGACCTTAAGTTCAAGATCGGAACACATTCAGACTTAAGGTAAGGGTTTCTTCATCTCACTTCCATTTTCATGAGATTTTCTATATTCACTACTAATACTTGTGTATGGTGTATGTATATTTTCAATTGATATAACAAATCATCAATATCTTTATTTTCATGTTATTCAATGTATAATTTGTAATATTATTAATTTTTGGGCATTCGAATCGATTGATTACAAAGTGGTAAGGGTTTTTTCCACCTGAACCTCCATTTTCATTTGGGTTACTTTTATTGTCTAATTACCTCAATGAAACAATTTTTTTTATTATTTACTCATCATATATTCTGTTTGAGTGTTCTATATATGTTAACCAACCATAATCCTTCTTTATTTTTGGGATAGTTCCATGTTTTAAAAGGAACGCTCAAAAAATTTCTGAAATACAAACACGATTCAAGGGATTTTTTTAAATTCTTTCCCAATCTGTAAGTGTACACCAGAATCTATTTTAATCCACCATTTGTTTTATAAGAAAATTCATTTTATCCTGAAAATTTATCTTGGATCATTTCTAGATTTATGAGAACAAATGTGGGTTTCCACTTTAAAATTATCTTTAATACATTCCTTAAAATGCTCTAAAATGTTTTAATTATAAAACATATTAAGAACTCTTTTTACATGATTTCACTTAAGTGGGACATCATTTATTCCTAAAATATAATTTAAATTTACTATTATTATATTTTATGGGATATTAATGTTTAAAAAATTATTTCATGGAAAATATAAATGATTTTTCAAATGGAATCCTCTTTCAAAAGTAAAAAATATTTTTCTCATATCTCATTAACTTTTAGGAGATATATGCCTTGTTCACCACTTATTTATTTCTTATGGTGTAAGTACTACCATTTGGTATATCATATCAAGAGTCTCCTTATTGTAATGATATTTTAGGGGATTATTATTTGAATGTTTAAATGTAGTATGGGACACTTTGGAATGTTTAAGGATTATTTTCTCAAGAAATTTTCAGTGGTGTCATTTAAAAATATATTCACCTATGTCAACATCCATTGTTAAATATTATACTGAATTGAGGTTTATATATTATGATATCATATAAAATATTTTGTTGAATGTTTTTTGGTTATTCTAACTATGGATGTGCTATTTTGATACCATTAACCATATTATTCTGAAAGGTTAGTGTTTATGTTCAATGATTGGGGAAAGTTATTTAAATTTTAATATATTAGTTTCAATATGAATGTATATGTTGATTTTGTTCACCCCATTAATATGATTAATTAATTGGACATAGTATGTGATGGTTGGGGCCTTTTATATCCCCTCAATGCATCAATAGGTCTCATGAGACAAATAGATGTGGAATTGGCTGAGGCCTTTCCCAATTTGATACATGGTTTTGGCCGAGGCCTTAATCATTTTTAGACGTCTTGGATGAGGCCTTGAAAAAATGTCTCAAAATTTCTGTCATATACACTTCCCTCATTATGAAGCTAGTAATTTAATGTTCATGTGGTTATTTGACTAGTGTAATTCCCAATATTATGTTTTATTATGGAATTATTTACTAAGATAATATTCCTTCCTTAATGTGTTCAAGTTTATTATTTGTAGATGCATGAGTTTTCAATTATTCACCATGCCTATTGTTGATGTCTATGATATCTTTCACTGTATTGTATTCCCTTACTGAGCGTTTGAGCTCACCCCTTTATTATTTTTAATTTTATCATGACATGAATAAGTTTTTTAGGATTGACCTACAAGGATAATATTAGAGTGGTGGATGTTCCCAACAAACCATATATGTTGTATTTCATTTAAAGTTGTAATGTTAAACTTATGAATGTATTTGGATTTTCAAAATTACTAAACTACTTGGTCCTTTGAGATTTGATTCCTAGTTTATATTCCAATGTATTAAAATAAGGCTCTATCTCTTGGCAGCTACGGTTAGGTCTTTACAGTTTGTATCAAAGGAATTTTAGTAGAAAACCTGGAAACTAGATTTAGAAAATATAGATTAGGGAAAATACCTAAGATATTATTCCAGGATAAGCATATAAGAAAATACTTGTATTTTGGTAAGGAATATATTATGTGTATATTTCTTGTAAATACATCCCTTTCTAGATACAAACAGGTAGAGGTGGCTCTTGAACAGATGTACCTAGGAGTGAAAGCTCTGACAAGGAGTTTTGGGCTTGACCTAGGGTATCCAGGTACATGACAACAGGCCTTGCTTTACTCTTTGTATTAACACTCTAGAAGGATATGCTTTCAAAAATTAACATTTTCTTTATAGACAATTGTGAAGTATTTTATCCCCAAAGTAACCAAAGTATATAGTTTTAGGATTTATGATGCATAAATTTATGTTATGTGTTATAAAATGTTTAGAGATATAGAGAGTTCATAATTTTATGAGCTAATATATAATGTGGATTTGATTATAAATGGAACCTAGTAGGAGGAATGAGAACTTCACCAATTAATTTGTTGAGAAGATTAATAAGGATCATATCTATGATGGTCTTAGGCCATAATTTCAAAGGAAGATTGTCTCCCATGTATCCTTATCATATGAAAAAATTGTATCATGTGTTAACATGGTATTTAAGGAACTCTCTAAGTCCTATGGATATTAAGGGAATAAAAATAAGAAGAGGAGGGTAGGAAAAAGCAGGGATAAATGAAAGAAGGGAAAGTTTTATTTTCCCACGTGTTCTAATTATGGAAGGAAACACCTTGTTATATGATTGAGGGGAAAAGGAGTTTTCTTAAAGTGTGGAGAAAAAGTCCACCATTCTCATAATTGCAAGACAAGGAATGGATTTCCTTATATTGAATGCGTCAACTACAAAGAGATGAGACACTATGTGAATCAATGTCCCCACTATCAAAGTAATATAACCCAAATAATTATTATGGATAAGGATCAAGTTATGATGCTACTGCAGATGAAGTATAATGTTTAATATGTCTAGTAAAGAATCATATCATTTGAATATATATTTTTCAGCAATGTATTGGTTGTAAGAATTATGAGATATATAAGGATTGTACTGCAGTACTATTTCATTAAGGATTTGAGGTTGTATGATGAATGGTACAAACGAAAAGTGATTCAGTAGAAAGATAAATTTTTAAGAAAAAAACATGATTGAGAGAAATAAAACCCTTGATATATATCTGATGTAGAGATAATGATGAAGAAATGATTGATTCAGATATGTACTGACTACCTTAGAACTGGTTATTAACTCATTGATAAGTGGTTTATGCAATCATATATGGAGTTTATGGAACTTTTGGATTTAAGGAATATATAAAATAACATGTACCCTACTTAAGTAATACATAAGAATTCATTTTTCCAATATAGTTTTAATGGTAATTCAAGTTATTAACATATTTCAAGAGGATACATAATGATGTTATTTACATGTTTGTAATGTGAATTTTAGAGTTTATTGTGGTTGATTAAGGGTTAATGAAAATATCATCTTGGAAATTTATATACCTTTATTATAATGTGTTAAATCATTATATTTATTAATTTTTAACCATTTACGAAATAGTTTAAGTTGATCATTGTGTGGGAATTTAGAGTTTAATTCCACTACATGATGGTTTGATTATTTTTCGATGAATTTGTTATCCAATTAGAATGTGTTGTTTTTTAGTAACTGATGCATTTCCCTTTCCTCATATTAATAGTATATTTTAACTATATTCTTGATGTGGGTTCCCACAAGGTAATTTTGATGTATTAACCATTGACTTTCAATGTTCAATTTCAAATTTTGAGGATGAAATTTTTATAAGGCAAGGATAATGTGACACCCCAAGATTTAAAAAAATTAATATTGAATTCATGAAATGCTAAGTCTCTACAAAACACCACTTCATTATAACCTAGCCTATTAAACATAATTTTTACACCTTTGTGTTTAGAATTTTGAAAATGTGACATACACAGTTGCGATTAGTAAGTTATTTGGATTCTGATAAGGAAAATATAATTTTTGGTGAATAATAACCTACCCTTATGAATAGTAACATACCATTATTAATAGTGATATACCCTAATTAATAGTAACCTTACCTATGATAGTATATAAATAATGTTCAAGTGGAAGTATGATATACCTATGTCTTGGAATAAGTAAATAAGTGTTTTAAAACTGTCTTTTTAGAATAAATTATGATTTTAATTAAATATTAAATTAATCATATTTTTAGTTTTTTTTAAATGGACTTCATATATGGATTATACATGTCGAAAAATTGTTAGGGTGAATTTTTGGTATTTTTCTGAAATACTCGAATTTTTGATGAATAGTGAACCATATATACAAATTATCAGATAAATACACTATTAATGACATCATAAGTGATTTAAGCCCACTTGGTTCGAACTCAAATGCATTTATTACTATTAATGTTCATGTAAAAATCACAATTTCTAGTCTTTAGGGAAATTAATAAACTAATGATTAAAAAATTATGAAAACCCTCCTCTCCTCCACTATAACCCCCCCCCCCCCCACTCCCTCTTCTATTCACTCCTATAAGCCTCTAAGATCCTAAGAGTTATTCCCAATTAACCTTCCCTAGTCACTACCCATGTTCAAGAATCTCCTGGTCATTCCAAAAGACCAAAATCACTTCTCTTAAGGAGGTTCTCAAAGAGGTTATTTCAATAGGTAAATCACCTTTCTTTTTCATTTAGTTTCATTTCAATTTATCTTATTTTATTATCCTATTCTCACCTCCTCTATAAAAATGACCATGATAGATCTAGTATAGTCTATTTAATTGAATTACATCATGTTAATGGAATAAACATCATCAATAACCATACTCTCCCTCCCTTTTATTTTATAACCAAAATCAACGTTTATGAGGTTCCAATTTATAACATTCATGGACGACAAAGTTTTTTTCATATATTTCTCCTCCATTACTAGTCATGAAACCATTTTTATTGTTTAAATAGAATATAATATTTGTATTATAAACTAATTAATATTCATGAACTAGTATATGTTTATATTATTAAATCATATGACCAAACTAGTATATAATGATCAAAATACCACTAAAATAATCTAAGTGAATGTCATAAATATTTCTCTAATGATTCGTCATCTTTCCATGTAAACAAATGATATAAATGACCATTAAAACTTCTGGATGCTCATAAATATTATTTAATTTCAATTATTTATATTTACATCCATTTCACATGAGCTCCATTACATAAGAACAAGTGAACCGATTATGAAAATAAGAAAAATGAACCCTCTAGAACGACAAAACTCAATATAATAACATATCAATAAGGGAATAAATGAACTAAAAAGATTATTATAAACTAAATAAATGTATAATATGTTCTAAATTAGTTATTAATAAGTCCAATTTTACATTAAATGACCTTAAGTTCAAGACTGTAACACATTCAGACTTATGGTAAGGGTTTCTTCATCTCACTTTCATTTTCGTGAGATTTTTCGTATTCACTACTAATAGTTGTTTATGGTGTATGTATATTTCCCATTTGATATAACATATCATTAATATATTTATTTTTATATTATTAAACATATAATTTGAAGAATTATTAATTTTGGGGCATTCAAATTGATTGATTACAAAGTGGTAATGGTTTTTCCACCCAAACCTCCATTTTCATTCATGTTAATTTTATTGTCTAATTACCTCAATGAAAATCTTGTGTATTATTATTTACTCCTAATAAATTCTGTGTGAGTGTTCTATATATGTTAACCAACCAGAATACTTCCTTATTTTATGTATAATTACATGTTTTTAAAGGAACTTTTAAAATTGTTTCTAAAGTACAAACCCGATTCAAGGGATATTTTCAAATTCTTACCCATTTTCAAGTGTACACCATAATATATTTTAATCCACAATAAATTTTATAAAAAAACTAATTTTATCATGTAAAATTATTTAGTATCATTTATGGATTAATGAGAACAAAAATTCTTTTTCCGCATTAAAATTATCTTTAATACTTTCATTAAAATGCTCTAGAAAGTTTTATTTATAAAGAATCTTAAGAACTCTTTTGACATGATTTCACTTCAGTGGGAAATAAATTATGCCTAAAATATAATTTCAATGTCCTAGTATTTTTATTTTTTGGGATATTAATGTTTAAAATATTATTTCATGTAAAATATAAATTATTTTCCAAAAGGAGTCTTCTTTCAAAAGTAAAAATGATTTTTCACATCTCTTTAACTTTTATGAGATATATGCCTTATTCCCCACTTATTTCTTTCTTTTGGTGTATGTACTGCCCTTTGGTATATCATATCAAGAGTCTCATTATTCTCATGATATTCTATGGAATTATGATTTGAATGTTTCAAGGTAGTATAGGACACTTAGGAATGTTTAAGGATTATTTCATCAAGAATTTTTCAATGGTATTATTTAAAAATATGTTCACTTATGTAAAATTATTTTGTTGAATATTATATGTAATTGAGTTTTATCTATTATGATATCATCTACAATATGTTTTTTAAGGTTATTTGGTTATTATGACTATGGTTGTTCTATTTTGATCCCATTCACCATATTATTCCGAATAGTTAGTGTTTATGTTCAATGATTGGGGAAACTTATTTACATTTCTTATGTTAGTTTCAATGTGAATGTATATGTTGATTTTTTTCACCCCCTTCATATAAAAAATTCATTGGATTTAGTATGTGAGAGGTGGGGCCCGATATAGCCCCTTGATGCATCAGTAGGTCTCATGAGACAAATAGACATGGAATTGGCTGAGGGATTTCCCAATTTTATACATGGTTTATGTCGAGGCCTTTGTACTTTTTAGACATCTTGGAAGAGGCCTTGATAAAATGTTTTAGAATTTCCGGCATATGCACTTACCTCATTATAAATCTAGTAATTGAAAGTTCATGTGGTTATTTGACTAGTATAATACCCATTATTATGCTTTACTATGGCAACTTTTACTCAGCTAATAGACCTTTATTAATGTGTTCATGTTTATTATTTATATAGGCATGTGTTTTCAATTATTCACCATGCCTATCATTGATGTCTATGATATCTTTCACTATATTGCTTACCCTTACTGAGTGTTTGAGATCCTCCCTTTCTTATGATTCATTTTCTCAAGACATGAAGATGTTTTTTATGATTGACCTATAAGGATAATCATAGAGTGGTGGATGTTCCCAACAAAATTTATATGTTTTATTTATTTTCAAGATGTAATGTTGAACTTATATATATATCTGGATTTCTAAAACTACTAAACTACTTGGTCTATAGGGATTTGATTCCTTATTTATAAGAAAATGTAATAAAATAAGGCACCAGCTTCAGGAAACTGGGGTTGGGTCCTTACAATACTCACCCCCCCAATCAATTATTGTCCCCCATTTTTCATTAAAAGAAATTATGGACAAGTTGGTGTGAATATATATATAATAACCCAATATGAAATTCTTTAACTATTTCATCCTTTTCACATTTTAAAAACGAATATATTTAATATTTCACTTAAATCCATTATTCCTCTCCATCTTCTATATAGATGGAAACATAGATACATAAACAATATGTACATAAATGAAATACATCATCTCTAACTTATTTACTCATAACTAGGACCCTTCTTAAACATATCATATTTTAAATATTTCTTCAAAACCTTGGTAAAGGAAAAATAATAAAGGGTGATATCAAATTACCTATAAGGGTAAGAAAGAGAGATATCAATGATCACATGAGTATAACTTGAGAATAATGGTATGAAGACATTATCATAACATTTGAAAATTATAGCCTATATATCATAGATCATAATCATTTTTCATGGAATAATACTTATAAATTAATAAGGCATGAATCATAAAGGAACACGATCCATTATAGTATAACATTTTCATAGAAAACAAATATGTGGAATACACATAAGCATAGAAAATCATTTCCTTAGTAGTTAAGGATCATTGACAAGACAATCATAGTATAATAGTTTCACTCCCCAAAAAATCATAATAGTCAAGGTTCACTCCCAAGACTACCATTGTAGATGAAGTCCCTTATTGAACTAGGTTAACTCCCCATTCCAATCATATTTATCACATGAGATATGAATCATTATCCAATAAATTGGAGGGTTGTATAATTCCAATCCCACATTTCACATAATGAAAATCATATAGATGTGTTCCATAACATCATAAATCATTAATCATTTCAAAACCCATGAAAATAAATGGGTGTTATAAACATTTGTTCATAACATAACCCATAGAAAATAAATTGGTTTTATAAACATTTCATCAGTTCATTAAACCATAACCCATGGAAAATGAATGAGTTTCATAAACATATTGTTATCATAATTATAAACCATATAGATAAATAATAAGGGTGGTATCCTCGGATCATATCCCCAGTAAATCAGAAGTGAAATCAAAGGATGTTATCTTTGATGAATAGAAATACCATGACAAGTTCTGTAAAACATTTTTGAGGAAAAAATATTTTATACTTTAAAAATTACTTTTCAAAAAAAATTAAAAAATTTGTGAAAATAATTTTCACAATAAAATTACTATGGAACTTATAAAGGGATATTTAGAATATTTATCATTTAAGTTTTGATGAATTTTTTTCAGGTTTTCTAAGTTAAAAAAAGACATTTCCTTCACATTATTGTAAATAGTCAAAAAATTACAATATTTAGAAAAAAAAAGAAGATTCTCTTTAAACCATTTTTAAAAAATTAATATATGTTTAAAAATAGATATAAAAAATCATAAGATAATATTAAAAATCTTATTTAAAATATTTTTATAATTCATGGATATGGAAGAAAAAGTTTTTTTGATAGAAGAGATAAATAAATTAGATTTTACTTAAACACTTAATTATAAAATCAAGAGTACTTATAGTGAGTTAAATGAAATTAAAAAAATTATTTTAATGAAATAAACATATTAGAATAAAATTCATGATCTTCTTGATATATAAATCATAATATTTCATCATCGTAACCTAACCAAAAACAATCTTGATAAATAATGAGATTGTAACATAAATCCCTTACCACTTTGGTAACATTTGAATCATAAGCCCCAAAAATTAAAGAACCGTATATGGATATGAAAATACTAATTAAATTAATAATTTCCATCATAAAATACATTCACATGAAGTATATACACCACATCAAAAAAGTTTTTAATATGGTATGTGTCTCATAGAAATAAATGTGTGACAAAAATCCATTACCTAGAATTGTATTTTCATTGAAAGTGATCTAGCCTCCTATATAAAAAAATTAAATTTATTATACTTATATAAAAGACTAATTTAAATACCTATAATATCTTTGATAATTCATTTATAACATTTCAAAACCCTTTTATTAATAATCCTTTATTAAAATCTCTATCTCTAAGTGTTAATTATTTTGTTATTTCAAAGTAATTTTGGTTTGGTAGTTCCCATAACTATACTTTGATCATGGTTACAACATATTAATAATGTTAATAATGGTATAAAAATCATATATTTCCATTATATTCATATTTAGAGTCATTCATAAAATGTTTATATATAAATATTAATTACACTGTTCATCGAGATGATATGCCGTATGTACGTGTGAATGTTATTTTTAATTTTTGATGGATGGAAAGAAATAAAGGTAAATAATAACAAAAACATCAAGAATAATTGTTATATAATATATATATAATATATTAATTAAAAATATCTTTATTTCATCCATGTAAAATGTAATTGAAAAATTAATCACATCGAATCATGGTGTTGTTTGTCCACACGTACACACGAGTGACGTTATAGCTTTCTAATGGTGTCGAAGGTAAAAAGGTAGATGTGATATTATAATTATAAAACTATAATTATTTCATAATTGTCATATATATAAATATTAAACCTATAAAAATATCCATCCATGAAATATGGTGATGAAAAATTAATTGTATCACCACATGGAGATGGTAAGTCATACATATACGCAAGTGATAATTTTACTTCTCATTTAATAGAATAAGGATTGGTAAAGGTGGATTAATAATAATAACAATAACATTTTTATATATTTATAATACTAAATATAATATTTTCTGAAGAATATAACAAATTTATATGAGGTAAAAGATGAATTAAAAAAGTGATTGGTTGTGGAGATTAACTCTTCTCTGGAAAAAACTCCATTAGATATTCTCTTAATGGCTCTAGGGTTAGTATTTTGGGAATAAAAACACCTATATAATGTGTATAACTATATTTAAAATATATTTTAGTAGTTTATTCTCAATATATAAGGCTCAATGTGGTGTAAAGAAGTGAGGGAAGGGGTCCCCTTTAATAATTAAGGTGAGGGGCACTTTATGAATTTCTTAAAAGATTAAATTATAATAAAGTTATTATCAATAAAAAATGAATCAAAATGGACATTTATTTGAATATAATATAGTATGGGATTAAAATAATATCAACTAATAAAAATTTTAAATATTTTGGTGGTGTTTTGAACGTTATATTTTTGTTTAATCGCTTAGTTAACATATTTTAACATTAATTATGGTAATAAGTTTCTCACACATAAAGGGTTATAATTTTAAACATAAGGTACAAATTGGATCATAAATGGAAAAGGGAATTTATTTTAGACCATATATTATCCAACTTTCCAAATTTTAATATTTTTTTAATTTTTTTAAAAATAATGAAATTATTATTTTGATAAAATATCACTAATGTCAATTTTTAAATGGTTCATTTAATATGACATAAAATATATAACTGGAAAGTTTTAATTATAATTTAATATTATAACACGATTTTATTGGGTAATTTTGATCTATATAATTCATTTCACCCATTAAATCAGTCAAATTATATCACTATTAATATTTTTAATATCATTTATTTTATTTTTCCATTAATTTAATAAATACTATTTCAGCATTGTGTAAGAATAAAAGTTAATTATTTTACACTTAAATTTTATAAATAACTTATTATACTTAAAATAAGTTTTTTCTATCAAAAAATAAATTAAAATTCACTCATAACTTACTTTTTCCTTATATGGAAACATAATGGGTATTTAAAAATAAGAGACTCGCATTTTGAAACATTCCTTGCTTTAAATATTATATAGGTAATTTTCATGGAAAATTTTCCATTAAAAACATTTTTTGGTATAAATTGATATTATTCTAATTAAATTTATCTAACAAGAATAATTTTGAATATTTGTAGCCTTATCAGTTAGTTCTAACCTAGATTAACTTGATTTCTCTTTTACCGAGGTGATAAATTTTTCCACGATTACTATTCATATTGGCCAAAAATAAAAGGCCATATTTACCAAATTTGAACCAAATAATTAAAAATATATAATATATTTTATCAAATTAAATTTATATAAATTGGAGAAATTAATTTTAAAAGAATCATGCTCGATGTAGGGAAAAAAACTTCTTCAAAAAATTTAATCATAATACCATGTTTATTCTTATGCCATTCCTAAAAAAATTAAATTAATGTTAAAAAAATTTATTAAATATATAATATATAAATTTCATTAAAATATTCCACCAATAGTGATGGATTTAATTTATTGAGATAAAAATATATTGTGTGCATAATAATAATTTTTTAGAAAAATATCTTTTTTACTTTCAAATAATTTTTATTTTAATTTTCTAATTAATTAATAACAAAAAAATATGTTATAGATATATAAACCATAAATTTTTCAAATATTAGTTAATCTTAGTCATTCCATCTAATTTAATGGCTAGGTAATAATAATATTTTAAAATTATATTATTGTTCGTTTAAACATTATATTGGGTGTAACACAAGCTATCAAAGAAACAAAGTTATTTAAAGATAAATATATTCTAAAATATTAGGGTGATGAATTATATCCACCGTAAAAATAATTTTTAAATTTAAATCTATCACTTCAATACATAAAATTTTTGGATATTTTTTCTTCATTATATCTCTGAGTTCCCATGTAGCTTCTTTAAATTTCAGAATACTGTGAAGAACTATCACCAAGTGAGTAGTATTGTTTCGTAGAAATTTATCATTATAATATAAGATCTACAATTGTTGTTATTAATAATAAATATCATGTATCGGTGGTATGACCTCTAAGTTTAGTATATATGATGGATCAGGTATATATTTCCATTATAGAGATACATGGAACACATTGTGAACTTGATAGAGGTTCGGTGGAAGCACCTTGTGATAAGTTACCATCCATAATCTGTCAAAAATATGAAAATGTAATATAAAATAATTCTTTGATTTCCCTTCATTCTGATTTTCATAACCATATTCCACGGTGAAATCCATAAAAAAACTTCTCACTAACTTCAAATTCTAGATCATGATAAATATTTTCAGGATAAATTTTCTTACAACTATATGCTTCTTTGACATGATATTGGATGCCTCAAACTATCTCTAGCATTTATTTAACTACATTAGGTACCAATATCTTTCTTTATATATCATTATCCCATAATATTGGAGTTCTATACTTATTTCTATAGAGGGGTTCCTAATGAACCATCTGAATACTTTAATAAAATATATTTTGTAAGAAAACTCATCCATAGGATGGTGTCGATCCCAACCACCTTTGAAATACATAGAAAAATTTATAAATACATACTTTATGGTTTTAATGTTTCTCTAAGACTGATCATCTATCTGATTTTGATTCACCGTACAGAAACATGACTATTTATCCAGAGCCTATTTAATACATCACTAGAACTGCAAGGTAAACCTTGTATCTTGATCACATATAATATAATTTGGTACCCCATAGAACCTTACCATATCATTAATATAAATTATGAAAATATTTTTAAGAGAATAATAATATCTAATGGAAATGAAGTGTACTGAATTTTTAAGGCGATCATATACATCCCAAATAGAATTGAGTCCTTTATAATTCTTGGGGTGTTTGATAATGAAATCCATGTTGGTGTTTTTCCATTTCCATTATGGTAAAGGTAATGGTTATAACACCCCCATAGACTTATATCTGTCATCCTTAACTTGCTTAAATAACATGCATCGAGATATATACTCAACTGTATCCATCTTTATATTATCCCACCAAAAATAATCTTCCAGGTCTCTATAAATATTTAAACATCTAGGAAAAATAGATAGTGGTGAACTATGAGCCTCAACCAATAAATCCTTTAATTGTGGTATGGATGGAATACAAACACACTTCCAGAAGATTATCATTCTATCACAATCAAGGTTAAATTTAGTAAAATTTCTCACCTTATTCTATATATCTCTATCAAACTTCTATACCTATTTTATCTGCACATGGATAGATATTTTAACACATATTTGAAAAAGATAATATTTCTCCCCTTACTTCAAGATTTCAAGATATGTCCTTTGAAAATCAATAAATATTAGATCATTTTTATCATCATCATATATAAGCTGGCATGATTCTTTAAACATGGAGCATCTAGCATCTTGTTCACCATCCTAGGTTGGTATTATATTGAGCATACAATATATTTAATCATATATAACATTATTATCTAGAATATATTCAAATATTTCTATATTAATATTTTCTATAATCTTTTATAATCAATATCTATATATAAACATTATCTCAAAAAGATAATTCCTTTATATATTTAGTGTAAATTTTACCATAGCTAAATCCAAATCATGAGTTGGGTAATTTTTCTCATGGAACATCAATTGGCATGAGGCATAATCCATCACTATATATTTCTTCATGAGAACACATTTGAGTCCCTTATTTTATATATCACTATAGATTGAAATCCCTTCTCTTATATAGGGTAATTTAATAACAAATGCATTGAAAACCCATCTCTTTAATTTCTTGAAATTTTCTTCACATTCATTTTCCTAAATTAACATTGTTACCTTATGAGTTGAATTGGTTATTGGATTTTAAATTCATGATAAATTATCCAAAAAGTGCAAATAATATCAATCCAAACCACAAAAACTATGAATCTCAGTCACAGTGGTTGGCATAGTCCAATGTTTTATAACTTCTATATTTGAAGGATCTTATAATATATCCTAAATTGAGATTATATGGACCAATAATGATACATTTTGAATCCAAAATTAACAATTGGTAATTTTTTTGTAAATATTATTCTTCCTTAGAGTCTTCATCACAATCCTAAAGTGATCTTCATGATCTCCCTTTCTCAGTTAATAAATACAAATATTAACTATAAATACTAAAAAAAACTGATCAAGTTAAACTAAAAAGACTATATTCATTAAATCCATGAATATATCAGGGTAATTAGTAAGAACAAAATGCATAACTATAAATTCATATTGTCCATAACTTTTACAAGATGTTTTCTTTAGAATATCTTTCTTATTGAACCTCAGTTGATGATATACTAAATGATGGTCAATCTTAGAAAAGTATTGAGCTCCATGTATTTGATCCAACAAGTCATCAATATGGGGTTCAAGAAACTTATTTTTTATAGTAATCTTGTTAATTTTTTGATAATCAATGAATAGTTTCATTGATCCATATTTCTTTTGAAAAAAAGAACAGGTTCACCCCATAGTGGTGCACTTTCTTGAATGATTCTCTTGTCAAGATTCTCCAGAAGTTGCTTCTTCAATTATAGAAACTAAATTACATCCATTCTATATAGATTAATTGAAATAGGTGTATCCCCATGTATGATTTATATTGAAAACTCAACTTCTTTTTTCGGGTAAGATTGGGAAATTATTATTGGAAATACATCAATAAACTCCCTCAAAATAGGCATATCTATGATGTTAAGTGTTTCTCCAACCATTTGAGATGAACACCCTTTTAAATTGGAATCATAAATAATAAAATGGATTTAATTTCCTTTGTATGTTCATATTTATCATCTCAAAAATAGATAATAATATGTTATTTTGGAATATCAAACTTAACTTCCCTTCCTTTTAAATTGATGTGAGATTTATGTAAATAAAAAAATCCATTAAAAAATAAAAAAAAATTAACTAGAGGAAGAATAAAAATATTTTTAAGAAGCAGATTCCCATAAATTACAATTATATAATAATATTAGACTTATAATGGGATCATGATACTATTAAGTGTTTTTACTACTAACAAAATATCTAATATTTGAGGTGGTACTATGATACCCTAATAAAATTCATAAGATACAAAATAGTGGGTAGATATGGAATCAAATAAGATATTAGTAGTTCTATAGTAGATGGTAAGAATTACTTTCACCACTTCATTATTTTAGTCCACATCACCAATATTGATCAAATGAGATTTCCCTTTGTCTCTGCACGTAAGTGGTTGCTGACATCAATCATCATCACTAACCTTAAAATTTTATCATTTCTTAACATAATTCCCATACTCATTGAATTTGAAACACTTAAATATGGGTGTTTCATTCTATAGAGCCTTCTCTCTATTCACATCATTAGTTAACTTCTTTACATCACTTCAGTACTTTATTTAATGACGTATTTAATTTCTACACTTAAAATACCAATCATATAAGATATTTTGTTCTTATTAGTTTAAAATTTATAAAGTATTATGAATTTTCAATTTCTAGATGGTTCAAATATTGATTAGTGATTTGGAATGAAAATTAAAGGTCAAAATTCCTCTAAGTAATGTTTTTAGAATTTTTTTGATTCATAAAATAATGATTAGGGGTTTTGGGAGATTCATAGGGGTTCAGGGCTTGAAACTATAGTTTTGGAAAGTTGTAGATCATAGCACATGGTTATAACACATTAGTTTCAATAATTTTTCTTAATTGTTATTTCAATTTTTTATTGGATAATGGTTTGATAAACCTTGAAGAGTTCTAGAGGAAACTGTGTGAGGGTATCCAGTTTTTTACTGACATGTCACACAGTTAGTGAAAATTTTGACTGATTGTGCACTACAACCATTTAAGGTGGTGGTGTATGGGAATAACAGCACCACATAGTTTACCCATAGTTTTCTAGATTGTTTGGTCTAACCATGTGATTCATTAAAGAGTGGAAATTTTTAATTTATTCCCTTCAAACCTTAATGTTTTTTAACCATTTTTCTTTCCTATTTCCCCCTTTACACGTATCCCTCCTTCTCCCTTCTTCCATGAGAATTATCCCTTTATCGTGGTTACAATCGAACACTTCCAGGTGCATTGGAAAACTTTTGGTGTGCCTTTTACTCTATAATCCATCATGGTGATTTTCATCTTCATCCTATAGATTCTAGTTTCTCTAATTCGGGTTTTCTGTAACGATTCCACCAGATCATAAGAAAATCAGATAATAATGATAGGGATTTTTCTCTGCCTATGAAGAGGATAACCTAATAGGCTATCTGTGCTTGGTCTCTTAATGTTTCAATGAGTTATTCCATCATTATAATTTTTAGTAGTGTTTTAAAATAAATTAATTTAATTTAGAAAATGAATTGATGTCAATGGTTAGGAATTTTGTTAGGAGGGGTGTCTGGGGAACCCTAAATGCATTTTTCTCATGGTTTCCCATAATTTCATCAGGTGATGGGATCTGGTGAGTTATAACATATTATGCCTCTTTTGTTTTTATTTAATATTAAATTGTTTAATTTTCTAATTAAAATTACAGAACAGGTGTAACAACCCTATGTTATCCAGGGACTTGGTAATTAATGAATCATGTATAAGATAGTATATACATTTCATGGAGATGTCTATGAATGATTATAAGTGGTTAAATCTTATTAAAGGATGGTATGTTGTCATACCTACCATAGAGTATTTATGAATTTTTATATAGTATGAGTATTCTTGGGATTAACCCTAAAGGTGACACCCCCTATTTATATTTACCCCAAGGAACTATTAAATTAAATTATTTAACTTGGTAATTGAATGGATGAATGCCAAGGGTCACTAGAAACCCTTACGTGCTAGCTTCATGATTCTACTTATCAATAACGATGAGGTTCCCCTATGGGATTACTCAATGTATGATCTAACCTAGTGGATCCCGTATAGGATTCCTCCTTTCTCATACTCATTATAGGATCCCCAGAGTAATTCCATTATGTTTTGACATTGAAGATTCTAAGAGGGATGCCTCTATTTATGTGCGGACTTGAAGGATCCTGAGTGGGATGCCACTCTTAAGAACTATCCTAGGGGACCCAGTGGATTCACTAATATTTAATTAAACATAAGCATGTACATCATGGTTTTGGGTAGAGATGGTAGCTGGTGGCACCTAGAACTCCTACCAAACATGTAAGTCGTGATTCTGTGGCAGCTATGGTGGGTACACGTATTTGACCACCCTCACTCTTCCTTTTATACTTAGAAGAGTATTGATGCAACTATGATTACTAGAGGTGGTTCCAATATTTTGGTTGATGAGCGTAACATGATATGTTAAATGATAGGGATCCCTAGAGGTACTTCCTCAGATCGAGCTTCCAATCCATATTTATGTATATGAAACTTGCAGTATGGAACTGTTTACAGAGTTTTTTATGGATTCAATTCATGGTCATGAAGTGGACTCCTTGGTCAATAGACCTGGGTCTTAAAACTTTTAGGTTTACATTATACTGAGTTTTAAATGGATTCACTCCATGGACTTGAAGAGGATTCCTTGGTCAATTTACATGGGTCCTAGTCCTAGTAGTTCTACATTATATTGATCTTTCTATAGATGTACTACGTGGACTTAAAAAGGAAAACATGGTCAATGGAATTGGGTCCTAGACCACATATTAATAATAATTAATACATCTAGTGTGGGCCATAGTTGATTATGTTTTGTATTTTTAATATTTTCCATCAATATATAAAATCCTTTATTATAGTGATTGGAGGAAAGTACGGGTGATTCTTCAGCTTGGACTTATATCCCCCTTGGTAACGTAGTTTTATCAGATACATTTTTAGTGCGCATTAAAGAAGATATTTTCTTATCTGGATTATAAACCCAAGGATCAACCAAATTATACATGGTTTTAGTGGTATGACATCAAAATTAATTCCTTCTTCACAAAATGTCTAGATGATTAGGATTACAGACCCAAGGATCGACTGTGGTTTGTTTTATATTATGTGTTACCTTACATATATATATTTGTGTATATATATTTATGGGGATATATATACACATTTATATATATATTTTTGAGATGACACCTTGATTAGATACATTCCATATTAGCTTGAAGAAGGAATGGTCGACCAGGATCACAAACCCAAAGATCAGTTGTGGTTTAATTTATTTATGTCTTGTTGTGATTATTGTTTCAGTTTTATTTATAAATATTATCCTAATGAGTATATCACATTTAAATTAACTATATATTACTATATATGTACAGTGTAATGACCCTATCTCTAATAACCCAAATTCAGTGTCTTTCTTTATTATATTTTCATAAGTTATAAGGAATTGAATCCCGAAGGACAAGATATTTTTTTAGTCTTGGTAAACTAGATACATACATGATTCCAATATTTCATTTGAAAACACAAATTACAAAAATTATTCAAGAATTTCATTATTACCTATTTCATTTTCTTGAATATCATTCTTTGTACAGTTACTCAATTCCTGAGAAAGGAAAAAATAAGGGTCATGTCAGATTCTTAGTAAGGGTTAAGTACAATTGAACTTATTATGAATCAATAAGTATAATCAACATGGATAAGTAATTATATGAACACACTTTCCATTTATATAATTTGACTTGAATAATCAATATGGAAAGTTAAATACTTAATAAATATTCCATTTAATCAAAAACAATACTATCATAACTAGATATGGAATAATCAATACAGTATGGTAAATAAATAAAAAACATGTTATTAAATCAATAAACTGATAATGAAATACATCCGGAGATGATATAATTGGGAAAATATCATGGATAATGATAAATAAATTATAAATTAAGTAAATTATTAATTATTGGACTTTACAATCTCAGGAATCATGATATCTCTACTATTAATACCTTTCACAGGACAGTTTAAGACTACAGGGTAAAATCCATCTGATTTACCCAACGGATTTATCTCATCAGACCTTTTAATACATTGAGGGGCTATCAATAACTGAGCCCCACCTATATATGCATTTCAAAACCATTATCCACATATTTAATATTTTATTTAATTCACGAATCATATTTCTTATCATCAAATATCCATATTGACTAATGGATATGGATTTATCAATATTCCATAGTTCATAAAATAACATTAAAAGTAAAAAAACCATATGTAAAAATGGTATACAATTTAGAAAATAATAATATCCATCCTAAAATAATATTGGTATTTAATAGAAATTTAATTTCAATGAAAAATGATCATAATAAAGTGATTGTTTCAAGATAAATTTAAGAATAAAAAAAATAAGATTTCCCAATAACTTTTGCCTCTTTGTAATTTGAAACTAAAATACATTTGGATATAATAAATCAAATTGAGACATCAAATACCATGAATATTGAAGGATTCATGATATTACATGTAAAAGGATAGTTATGTATACTTTATAAAAAAAATTAGGTTCACAATAATAAAATATGCCTCAATGAAGGAAAATTGAGACGAAATCCCTTATATCAAGCATCCTTTTGGTTGAACCAACTTTAAACTTCATTATATTGGTTTTAAGAATTTTATTAATTTATAACCAAACCATATTAAAATTTATAATATAATATAATATCCTATTATAACATTTTACCACCCATTATTTATTAATATTTTTTTATTTTCATTGTTTCGGTTGTTAATTTCCTTGTTTTCTCATTCGTGCTTTGTCATGAAAGTTAGGATTCTAGGGTATATGATATTGATCCATAATCTACATAATTTTATTAATGTTATAAATATAATATTTACACATTATATTCATTTTTACAATCTTTATTAATAGATATATATGGAAAATGAATCGCATCGCTTTGTGGAGATGGAAAGATATAGGCTTGAGCGATGATATCATTCCTTTATAGGTGAAAGGATAAGGAAGTGTATGATATATAAATTTTAATGATTAAATTTAATTTTATATCTATCACATATATTCATTAAATTAAACCTTATTACTTTCCATGTAAAGGGTAGTTTAAAAATTAATCACATCGCTTCATGAGGTGGTAGTCCGTCATGCACAATGGCGACATTATCGTATTTTAAAATTCATGTAAAGTAAGATGTTATATTGAATATTATAACTCCAAAATAATAATAATATATTAAATATCATTTAAATGTTTTAAATCAATCATTATTTCTATCCTAAATTGTTTATTACGGAAAGTGAATTGCATCGGTTCTTAAGGTAGTAATATGTCGTACCCACGATCGATGGTTTTGTTTTCCATTTTATGAAATAATAAATGGATATAGGTTATAAAATTAATATAATAACATATAATTTTATTTAAGATAAAAATTTTATTATATAATAAATTTTTACTAAAATTTTTAGGAGGATGAAAAATAAATAAAATGAAAACACTCATTTAAGAACATTACCTCTTCTTTGTGGAACATCTTTTGGTTTGAACCAAAATCATTGATAGGATTATTTAATAATAATCCCAGGGGATTTAGGATACTTTTATGGGTGTAATTAAGTGATTATGGTTGGTAGTGAAAAAAATTTCTTTTTAAATGTGGATAATGGAGGAGAGGGGGTGGCCTTTTATAAGTGGGGGAGAGAAACACATTGAATTTTTCAAAATATTCAATTACACCCATGCTTTTGTCATTCCTAATTCCTAAAAACTTGATTAATATTGAAACTTATAGGTTATAAGGTCTAAATATTTCCATAAAATTTTTGTTTTAAAAGTTTTTAGGTCATTTTTAAACATTATCTTCTTAGTTTAACCCCCAATATATTAGTTTTTACTTTAACAATGGTAATTAATTTTTACTTATTTTACTATTCATAATGATAAAAAAATAAGTTGACCTTATAAGATAATTTAAATTATTATTATTATTATTATTCCAAATTTGGAATCAATTTTTAAAAACATAATTCAATGAATTGGTAGGATCTAATATTAAATTATACCTGCAAACACGATGAGAAATAGGTTTATAAAGAGAAAATTCTCATAAGTATGAAAGGCTTTCAAATCAAAATTCAATAATAAATTGATTTAAATGAACTAAACTATTTAAATTATAATATAATTTAAATAATTTTACTTTTAGAAAAAATTAAAATTTAATTTATCCTTATGAATTATTTAAATGCAAAGGAAATATTGAATAAAAATAGTATTTGTTCACTATTTATCAATAAATGAAACATTTTAGAAAAATCACAAAAATTCACCCTAAGATAATTATTATATTATGATTTGAAAAATGAAGTTTATTTTTTCAAATAAATTTTCTAAAATTGGTAAAAATAAATTTTAAATTATGTGTATACACCATGACTAAACCACCTTTTAGAAAAATATTATTATTTTATAAAATACAATATGTTTTCTTTTAAATGATTCTCAATTTATTACTAATATATAGATAACCATAATTTTAATAATTTATTTAGTAATATTCATACCAACCAATTTGAAAACTATGTTAAAATGGTATATTATATTACAGTTCATTTTTACTCGGGGTTTCTTTTTCCACAGGCTATCAAAAAGATTAAATTTAAAGAAATATATTTCATGGGATGATTAATCTTGGTGTTGCGTGTTGCATAAACTAACAAATAGAATGTTATTATTTTGTAATTAAAGGGTGTTACATTGTCCCCCACCTTAAATTAATTTCCCCCTCAATATTCGATCTTACGCTCACAAATCAGGGGTTTGATATTTTATAATTCTTTTTTTAAAACCCATAATTTAAAAAGGGTTAATAAAAAATCATATTAATAAGAGGAAAAGAGAAGTAAAAATGTCCTATGGAATAACACATAACTAGGTTTTTATGTATGATAACAATTAAGGAATGTGAATATATTTACATTGAATAAAAGAATAAATAATTATAGAGATTAATAGAGGTCATTGATCATAATAATTTAAATGAACAATGGAAAGTTAAATACCTAAAACCCATAAATATATGATGATTTAAAAGATAATTTTCTTCATCTAATATGAAGGTAATAGGATGTAATTGTTTTCAAGATCCGTTTCCTAATTTTGAAGAATTATTTTACAATATATAAAAATAAGTAAAAATACATAAATTATACATTTATATTTCAAAAGAATAATTTCATCCATTGGTTGTGCTTCTATTAATTTTCAATTGATCACTTACTCAAAAAAATGAATCTCAAAAAATTATTTTTTTATGCCTGAAGCACTAAAATCCACTATAAATGAATCATAGGATCCATAAAAGATTGATAAGTATTTCTATTTATCTCTTACTATTTTTTGAAACTAATATGGTTAACACATGTTATCCAATACATTAATCTCTAAACCTCAACATTAATACCATCAGTTCATCATTAATATTTATTTATCAAATCATTTAACTAAAAATAATGAATTATTATCTAATACATCAACTAGGTTAGTGGTAGGAGATAAACCCTTATCATACTTAAGTTGTGGATTCAGGCCACATTTCCTTCAGTATGTAGGTTATCATTTTTCTAGAACTATATTAATATAATTCCTATAACATTCACAAATTCTGGTTCCCCATAATTAGTACAACATAAAGGATGAGATAAAACTTAAATGTTATGAATACCTTTAATCTAAAGTCTAAAAATTTAACTTAATTCTTACTTAAGTATCTATTTTGTATACTAATCAAATGGTTTGTATTACCATAAATTTTTTTCAAAAAGTATCATTAATCATGTTTTATTCCCACCACACAAATTTAAAAAACTGTTGTTTAAGAATATGAACTTATGATCAACCATAAACACATAAACCCATGATGGTATTCATAACTCTAATGTTAATGAATAAATATATGCTTCAAAAATTTAACCCAGTCCTTTGGTGATTCATAATTCTTATTACCAAAATACCATTAGTAAAAAAACATCTATAATTTAATTATTTAATTATAATAGATAAATAATTTATTTATTTTATTTCTACTTGGGTCCTTCCTTGGTCTAGGGGTTAACATTAATAAGAGGGTATTAAATCAGATAATACCCAGGTTCCCTGCATTTAATTCAATGAATTATAAATGGATCCCTAAGATAATATTTTTTTCATTAAATAACACAATTCATTTTTCCTTAGCAATTCCTTGCTTTATATACTTCATTTACACACATAAAACATTTTCCATTATTTAAAACAGTTTTTTGGGTTTATTTTTCAAATTTATGACATGAAGGAAATCAATCCTTTTTTTTCTATGGTCGATATCACTTGAGCTCTTAGTGAACTCCTTCCTTCTCTTGTTTGGTGAGTCCAAGAGTTGGTTGAGGTATAAGTTGTTAGTAATATTTTGGGAAAAATGATTAGGCATAATAACAATATATTTTAGTCTTTTACTCACCCTTATTCCATCTCATAGTCACAAAATTTTCCTTAATATTCATTGTTTACACATTTCCTTCAGGTTCCATCCATTGACTAAACCCAAAAAATATAATGTCAGCAACAATAATTATAGTCGAGAACAGCATAATCATTTATAGTCTTTTTAAGTCATTATACATTATTTTTAACATAAGACACCTTAGGATTAACCTAGTTCATTTATTCTAATAATTTTTCAAATCCTTCATACTAGTTTTTAAAAATATGAAAATTATCCTATGCATATCACCCAGGAGTGTTAAACCTAATACATAGTAAGACTCATTTTCGTGTACCTAGTGATGATTGGGTTAGGACCAATGCACCCTTTTCAGAGTTATTACCCCTAGGTACATTTTTCTAGAACCATAACCACATTTAGTATCTAGAAAAGGATTAGATTAGAAACAACATAATATCTACCTTACCAAAACATCAGGATGTTATTATATACATATCCTCAAATTCTATCATAGGTTCATGTTCTTATATCTATGTTTTCCTAAATATTTTTCTCAAGTATTCTATTAAAAAATTCATAAAAACAACTAATCTCTAATAACTCAGATCTGGTGTCTTCATTTATTATATTGTCATAATATATAAATAATCACATCCTGAAGGATTAACTAGTTTAGTATTCTTAGTAAACAAGATATATACATGATTTAGAAATTACATTTGATACAAAATTAATTATTTTTATCATAATATAATTATTCCATGTATAATATCCTTTTATATTATTCTTATTACACTTTTTAGATTCCTAGTAAAGAAAAAAATAAGGGTGTGGTCGAATTATTAGTAAGGGTAAATTACAGTGAGGTATATCATGAATCAATAAGAAAAATCTATATGGAAAGGTAAATAACTTAAAACACATTCCATTTAAATATTTTTCTAAGAATAATTTGTATGGAAAGGTATATTACTGAAAACACATTCCATTTAATTAATAAAACGATAATGAAATGAATACAGAGAAAATATCCTTGATAAAATATGATGGATAATTATAATTGAATTTTAAATGAATTAAATTCTTAATTATTGGATTTCATGATCTCAAGAATCATGATACCTCTACAGTCGTGACCTTTCTCAAGACAGTTTAAAACTACTGTGTAAAAAATCGTCTGATTTGGCCAACTGATTTTTTTCTTGAGACCTATTGATGCATAATGGGGATATATTTAAAGGGGACATACCAATATATACATGTAAAAATCATTCATCATATATCTAATGATCTATTTAATTTATGAATCAATATTCTTTATCATTGAATATAGGTATTAATTAAAGGATATGATTTTATCAATATTTCCCTAGTCAATCAAATAATTTTCAATGTAAACATAGAATGTAAAAATGGTATATAGTTTAAGAAAAAAATAATATCCATCATAAAATAATTTTTTACATTTAATATAAATTTAATTTAAAATGAAAAATAATCGGAAAAGAGTGAATGTTTCAAGAGAAATTTAATGATCACAAAAGAAAGTGTGATTATAAAATAGCTTTTTCCACATAGTAATTTTCAACTCAAATCCCCTTGGATGAAATAATTAAAATTGAAAATTAAACAAATAAACTATTAATGGTTAATTATATTACAAAAAATGGGGCATTATTTACACCATATAAATGAAATTAGGCTAAAAATAATAAAATATGCCTCAATAAAGAGAAATTGAGATGAAGTACCTTACCTCAAAGTTCCTTTGAGTTGAATGTGAATTAACATCCTATATAATAGTTTTAAGAATGTTATTAATTTATAATTGAAAAATATTAAAATTTATAATATCATATTTGATCATATTATAACATTTTACTACATGTTGGTTATTAGCATTTCATTATTTTCATTGTTTGGGTGTTATTTATCTAGTTTTCTCATTTGTTCTTTTTCATGAAAGTTTATGATCATGGGTATATGATATATATCCATAATATAAATAATTATATTAATATAATCAATATCATATTTACTCATTAAATACATTTTTATAGTCATTTTTCAAGGTCAGAGATCTAAAGTTAAATGCATCGCTATGTAGAGACGATAGGTCGTATATACCCACAAGTGACGATATCTTTCCCTTTACGAGTGAAATGGTATAGTAGTTTATGATTTATTAATTATAAATTATAAATACCATGTTATATATATATATATATAATATTTATTAAACTTATCTTATTACATTCCATGTAAATCATAAGTGAAAAATGAGTCACATTGCTTTGTGACGTGGTAGTCTTCTATACACACAAACGATGTTATCATATTTTAAACAGCATGAAATGTAAGAAGATATAAGTAATATTATAACTCCATAAGTACAATAATATCTTAAATATAAAATAAATCTATTAAATAAATAATTATATCCATCCACAAAAGGTGGTGATGGAAAATGAATAACATCGGTTCGTGAGGAGGTAGTTCGTCGTACACTCGATCAACGGTTTCATTTCCCATTTGATGAAAGTGGAAATGGATATTGGTCATGATCTTAACAAAATAATGTATATATATATGGAATATAGAGATGTTATTATATAATAAGGGTTTGATAATATTTTACTTAGCAGGAAGAATAAATAATATGAAAATAATCATTTAATAATGTTACCTCTTCTTCAGAGAACTTCTTTTGGTTTGTACCAAAAGCCTTGATAGGATTGTTTTCTGATCAAACCAAGGGCTCTAAGGTGTTGGGAGGGTTTTAAGGAATTCATTTAGATAGTTCTTGTATGTAACACCCTAATATTATGAAATAAGTACATTGTATTTGATAGTGTATTCAACACGCAACACTAAGCTTAAATAACCCATGAAATATATTTCTTAAATTTAAACTCTTTGATAGCTTGTATAACACGAAAGCCCTAGTCTAAATAAAACCGTAATATAATATAACATTATTGAATAACCCTTAAATTTTTTTGGTATTAAAATCACTGACTAAATTATAAAAATTATGTTTATCTATTGATTAGATATAAAAAGAAATTTAAAATAAAAAAAGTTATGTTTTCTAAAAAACAATATTTTTTTAAAAGATTGTTTAGTCGTGCATTGCACGCATAATATAAAATTAATTTTTACCAATTTTATAAAATTTATTTTAAAAATTAAAATTAATTTTTGATGTCATCATATAAAATTTTCATATTGAATTTTTATATAAAAATACTCTAATCTTAAGATCATTTTCTCTATGGAAACCCACTTTCTCATCGCATATTTGGGATTAATTTTAAATTAAAATTTTCCAATTATATGAATGGAATTTAGAAAATTTTATTCCATGTTTTTAATAATAATAATTCATATTATATAATTAAGTAATCTTAATTTTTTACCAAAATGAATAGAAAAAATAATAAAAATTATTTACCATTTTTAGGGTCAAAATGGATTTAATGGGGGACAAACGAAAATGATAATGGTTAAAATGACCTGAAAATTTTTAAAATATATTTTATGGATATATTTTGAACCTATAATTTCTAAGACTCAATAATAATCCATTTTTTACCCTTTTGGTATGTGAAAAACGTGGGTACACTTTTTTATTTTCAAAAATTACAATTGTTCCACTCACCTCACTTATAAAATGCCGCCCACTATCCTCCCCTCTTCATACCATCATATCCTTTTGGTTCAAAAAAATTGAACCCACCCTTCCTCAAATACTATATTCATTATTATTTTCAAAAGATAACCAGGGAAGGATTTTGGTTCAAACCTAAAGTGGTTTCCTGAGGAAGAGGTAACGTTCTTCATTTATCGTTTTTATTTTATTTCTTTCTCCACCTCCTTTATTTATTATTAAACTGTATTGATAAAATAATCATAGTATCTTTCATATAAATATAAATTTTTTATGTTATAAAAATTACCTACAACTATCCCCACTTCCATAAAATGGGTTATGAAATTAGCATTATTGTGTATGGTGGACTACCGCCTCGTGAACTGATGTCATTCATTTTTCAATTACCACCTCTTACGATTGGATCTGGTGGTGGATTTAAGGTTTAAATATGATATTTATATCATAATTATACCTATAGAGGATATATTTATTGAATATATGTGACATAACTGACATAATTATGAAATTGATGACCTGTTTATAATTCTATACATATATTATATCATTTTATTTATTACCTTTTCACTCAATTAAAGATGATAACATTATTTGTGTTTGTGTGAAATACCACCTTTAGGAATCTATGTGACTCTATTATCATCACTGACCCACATGAATGACATATATATAAGTATATTTAATGAAATTATATTATATTTATGACCTTATTGTCAATATAAAAAGACAAAATATTACTTACCTATTTCTATAATGATCATTCAAAAATGGAAATGTTACTCATGCGTATGTAATGCCTGCCATCTTTATGATCGTAACATACTTAATTTTTCAAAACCATATTCCATGATTGGTCTTAAAAGGATAATTTATGTATGAATATGATAATTAATTCATGATTATTATTCTATAGATGATGAAATAGTATAATGTGCACAAGAACTGTAACATTCATGAAAAAACACAAATGAGAAAACAATACTGAAAAATAAATTTTTATTTCAAAAGGAAGATTTAGGAAAAAGTTGGAAACCATACCAGTTACATGCAGTGAACCATTAAATATAGTAAGAAATATCAAAATCATTAAAAAAGATACAAAAAATATTTTAATTTTTGACCTTTTATAACCCTTAATGAAGACCATGTATCTGTATTTTCAATACATTTATGACTACGTACTCAAAATTGTTGGCCATATTTTCCCATGTTTGTATATATTCCATAAAATTAATCTTTGTTTTGTTGAATCCGTGTGTTATAATTATGTATTGATTTTTGATGTATATCCTTTATTCCTCATTAATATCAACTCATAATGCTATTTCTAAGAATTTTTCCACAACGTCCTTTGAAGACTTAAGCTAGAATGATATTGTCTACATTTCTTCATTACAATAAAGAATAAGCTATATGTTCTTTCCTTTCAATTTTTATTTTAATTCTTCTTTATCCCCATCCACCTTTACATCTATAACATCCTTCCCTTTTTTCTTAATGTTGCTAGTCTCATCATTTTTATTTATATTTTTTACGGTTGAAAACTTCTTTCTTTTATAATCTTTGTTAGTTGTTCCATCATCTATCACCTTCATTCTACTGGACGATTTTGTTTACATCATCTTTAGTAGCTAGGAGTAATACTTTAAAACTTTTTTCCCTTTAAGCACAATGCATCCCCCCACATCTTAATTCCCCTTTCATAACTTTTTTATCTTAGGCTATAAAGTATTGTAATACATGATCACTTCACACTATCAACTGAGAATGTGCTAGATATCTCTTCATCATCAAAAACAATTGAAAGAACACTTATGGTGTTTTATTATGTTGAATTCATATACATACTCATCACAACCTAAGACTTGTGTTCCTGAACTGGGTGAGAATACATTGCCTAAACAGATCCCATGTGCTCCTTCCCTTTCCCTTCCTCATCCAACCCTTCAAATTAGTTGCTAAGATTTATATAAAAACTACTCTATCTTATACTCTTTCTTATCACTATCCTCTTAATTCCCCCTATAAGACTGCTTGGAAGGATTTAACTTGGGCCTTATATCTCAACGAGTCTCCTAATATGACCGCATAAATCAATTCCTCGGGAGTTGGTCTGATATCATTACTAATAGGCTCGTCATGATGTTAAGAATGTGGTATGTGAGAACTAGTAACTATAGACACAACTTCATGAACCTCCTTAGCTCTTCATAATCTAGATGGATCCTACATAAATAGCCTATAGTTGGCCAAATCCTATCTCATTCGATTGAATATATCCACCACATTTGGATTAGAAATATTTGGTCTTACCTCACTCTAATCGGGTGCCTCCTGTGATGACCCAATATAGTTCACTATGGGGGACTCAGTGACCTTCTTCCTGAACTCCATACTCTGAAAATAGACTTTCTCATGCCTAAATATATATTCTCGATGTCATGAGGATTGTAGATTCCCTAACCCTTTAAAAGATGAGCAGTAACCGGTCCAGGACTCAAAGACTACCTTCTGATTCCATCAAAATTATTTCATTTCCACAATATATACTCATCCAACTAGAGGCCATGAAACATCAACCTCAATATAGATTTGTGTAAAAATTGGGTTTCAAATAGATTTAGTCTAACTGTCGGCACCTAGAAAGATACCAACCATATTTCCAAGCATACGAAGAGTGAATGGATTTTGGAAAGGTTGAGGTATTTTAAGAAAACATACCCACACCAACATAGAAGGAACATCATGATTCATAAAGAGGTTATAGGTCCATCATAAGAGGTAAAATAATCACCCATTTATAGATCGAGGATCTCTGGACCAGGATAGATTCATATCTTCCACCGAAGAAAAGTGTATCGTTGTATGTCTATTATCGAGAAGACCAACCAGCACCTGTTCTTGTATACCCCAAGAGCCAAAGAAGAACCTACCAGTGGCATAGACAAAGGTTGTTCTTTCCTAAATTGAGACACCATGTTCATATTAATAAGATCAGCATCTTCTAAATATTCCTTATGAAAAACCTCCACCTCATGAGATCTAAATGATAAAACAATCAAATTAACACTCGAAACAATTAAAATAATGAAATATTATTAAATAATGGGTGATAAGATGTAATAATAGGATCATATATGAAATTATAAATATTATTATCATTGTTTTATAAAAAAAATATAATTCTTAAAACATTATACATGAGTTTAATGCATTTTCAACCAAAAGAAAGCACGAGGTAAGGGTCTTTGTCTCAATTTCCCTTCATTAAGGCATATTGTATTATTATGAACCTAATTTATTTTATATAGAAAATATACTACCCATTTAACTTTTAATATCATGATTAATTAATAATTCATGGTATTTTATTTTTCAAATTTAATTACACAATCTTAGGTGATTTGACTTAAGAGATACCAAGTGGTAAAAAACTTTATAACTCAATTTGTTTTTATTGAGTTATATTACTTATTCATCATCTTTTATATTCAAAGATTATATGTGAAATGTTTTTTTATTATATTATATTTTTCCAAATTTTTTATGTTGATTTTTATTTTATACAAATAATTGATTCATTTATTAATTCTCACTTCAACGTTATGATCTTTATAAGTGTTCATTTCATAAGCTCAGTTTAATTGGGATTTTTAATACTTGAACTCCTATTAAAGGAAATTATTTGATCATTATCTAATAAACCTATTCATCTTATTATCCAATGTTTATTCATGAATTTTTCAACTAATAGTACCATTTTTATACTCTTTGGTAGTTTAAATGTTTTAGAGGATTTTTTTAATAAAATCTAACTTCATTTCTCACTTCGGTCAGAAATTTATTTTCTTCCAAAACCGTATTTTCTAAAAATGCATTTAAAAGAATTTAACCTTTTTAAAATGATTTATTAAAGAAATTTTTACCATTTTTATTTTTTATGTTATGTTTTAAATAGAATATTCAATCCATTTTTAAAACAAGGCTCGTTTGTATTTCACTGAAAGTGTAAAAGGAATGTTTGTTTTAATATAATCGTCAGGTATAAAGTTTCATACTATCATGACTTATTAATTTTTTAAAGCTTAATTTATAAGTTTCAAAGAATAATTTCAAATAAATTTATTTAAATAGTTTTTTTGAACTTTTAGTTTTCAAATAATTTTCAAATTTAAAAGGATATTTTCCTCAAGAATGTTTTTAAAGATCTTATTACGGTATTTCTATAGGTTAATAAAAAAAATTCTTTATTTTATATATACCTCACTGGGGATATAAAATTTTCATAGCATACTTATTCTTAAGTTGGATGTTTTAGGCTCATTTTGACTAAGTGAAGTATTTATATTCACTTTCTTGATTCATTTGTGTAGACGTTAACTTTGTCATCAATATTCAGTTTCCTGTGATCATTGAAAATTAAATTTCCCATAAATATAAATATTATTTTTCATGGATGTGTTTATGTATTAAATTTTATATCATTTCTATATATGGTATCCTATATTGAAATTTATTTATTTATATGATGAAATATTAATAAATATATAATGTTTACTCAACATAAATTTTTAGTGATTAGTCTCATTATTCATAAATTAAATAAATTATTCGATATTTGAGGAATTATTTGGACATGTAGTGATAGTTAGGGTATGGAATTATATATCCCCTAAATATATCAGTATTCTAATGAGTTGAATCATTAATCTAGAATTAAATTGAATTCTACCTATGATTTTAAACCATCTTGTGAAAGGTATTAATGGCAGAGGTATCATGATGTCTGAGATCAGGACGTCCAATAATTAAGTATTTCCTTCATTAAGAATTAAATAATTAATATCAATGAGGTTTTCAAAATGATATTTTATATGGATTCATTTCTTTCTTATTTTATTGATTAAATGGCGTGTTTTTTCAGTTATTTACCTTCCATATTAATTATACCTTATTTTATCTTGATATTTATGTTGTTAAATAGAATGACTATTAGGTTTTTACCTTTACATGTTGATTCTGATTATTAATTCATGATATATCCACTGTACTTAACCCTTACTGAACATTTGAGATCATCCATATTTTTTTCCATTCTACAAGATTCCATGAAGCCTGCAATTATTGATGTGAAAGGACATGATAGAGTGAATAATGTTATTCTTGAAAAAAAAAAATTTGTTTTTGTTTTAAAATGTAATATGGGAACCATGTATGTATATAGTTTACCAAGACTAATAAACTATTTAGTCCTTTGGGATGTGATTCGATATATCTTATCCCAATGTCAAAAAGTAGACACCAACTCTATGCTACTGGGGTTGGGGTCGTTATAGTTGGTACTAGAGAAATTTTAGTAAAAATCATGGGAACTAGATTTAATCAAACCTATATAAGGTATTATAACCATATGATACAATTTTAGGATATATAAATAATAAAATCCTAATGTTTTGGTAAGGATGATATTATGTGGTTCTTCCTAGGAATATATGTAACATACAATGTAAATAAAGAATATGAAATTTTCATATTTATTAATAATTTTGAATTAAATATTAATTTTACATTAATATGGATGCTATGTTTGATGGTGTACCTGACATGCAACAATGGGTTTCTCCAAAATCTCATGCTGCACACAAGGCAGAGTCGTACTGAAAAATTATAATATAATATTATTTTAAATGTTAGTTAACGTCTAACCATTGTATTGGCGGGAATGAACAGAACAAACTAAAATATGATTATAAATGTTTTTTAAATTTCTTTACATATATCCAATAAATTTTAGAGTCTTAAAATAATAATGGATCTAATTAAGCATGAAATACTCTAATATTCTTTAAGAGGTCGATTTACTGCGTTTTGATGGAGTACCCTATTTAAATCAAGTTTTTGTCTGTTTTATATGTTATATTTAAAAAAATAAAATTCTTCTTTAGAATTGGGACATCAAAATTTTTTTGGGATGAAAGTTTGGTATTTTTTTGATAATGTTCATTTTTTAATTAATAGTGAAAAATATTTCATTTTAATTCAAAACTATCATTTAATATTATTTATTTATATGGGTAGATTATCTTTTTAATTAGTTTTAAATTTTAACTAGATTATATTTTTACCATTTAATCCAGTGTTGTTTATTGGAAGTAATTTCACTTTGAAATTGGACATAAACAAATATCAATATTTTGATAGTTATTATTTTTTAAAAACACATTTTTTGGATTTGACAACGAGAATTAATTATAAATTAAATTTCTGTAACTTTTGTGTTTTGAATTTGGAAAATGGATTACATTTTTTTAATCATGAGGTCAAAAAATTTTATATAGGTAACTTTTATTTTTAGACATTATGAATAGTAACATTAGTAAATATTTTATTTACCATGGTTAAAAGGTAAATCTGGTAACTAAGGGTAAACAATAATATTATAATAATTTTAAATTTCCTTAAAACAAATCCTAATCCTATTGGCTAATACATATCCAACCATGGTCATCATTGGATTGACTTTTGGAACCCACGGAGCCACTTGTAAGTGAAAATACCACTTTATAAAATTTAATTTAATGTTAAGGAAAATGTAACATAAACATATATATCATAGTAAAAAAATTTATAATAGTGTATATAAGTGATAATTTTAGTATAAATATTAATTAGAAATATAAAAATATTTCATAAATAATGGTATTTTATATATAATTTTTAAACATCATATAAATAAATTTATTTATGAAACAATGGTGATGTAGTGTTTACCTTATTACTGAATAATTTAAATAAATAAGATTATAAATATTAAAATAAATTTATTTTAAAACTATTTATGTCATTCACTAATTTTATAGTTAATTAAAACTTGTTTTATTTAAATTAATGAAGGTTTTTAAGAGAATAAAGCTGGTTTGAATTTTTTTTAAAAGTTTTAATATGAATAATATTAAAATTGACCTAAAAGAATTTTTAAATAAATAAATATTTTATTAAATGATAAAATATTCCAAAAAAACTAGTATGCATACCAATGTCATATATTATGTTATTTATTTCTTTAATGATACATTTTTGGGTCTCTTTTCATTTTATAGTAAATATATTAACTATATAGAGTGAATATATAAGAGGACATGGTAAAAGTTAAATTAGTTAACTAAAGGTTAAAGCTAAAATATAGGGTTAATTTTATGCCCCAAACTTTTCTCAAACCCATTTTATGAGAGGATTTAGAACAATAATCACATTACCTTGGAATTAAATTATTTTTGGACCTTTTTATATCGTAATTCAATTGATAATAAAATAATATTTTCAAACATTCCTTAAGAGCCCCCCTCCCCCTTATATAACCTCTAACCCTTTCTCACACCTCTCAAGACCCATTGGCTCATCCAAAATCTAACCAAATAAGCTCCAAACATCCCTATATTTTACCTATAATCCTTAAATTAGGTATAATTCACTTCAAAAAATCCTTTTGATTCAATCCAAACAGAGATACCCAATTAAAATGTAACGTCTTCTCTCAAGATCTTTTCTTTTATTTTCCATCTCCAACCCCCTAAACACTCTTTATTCAATTATTTTATAAAAAATTAGTATTATAGATATAATAGTTTGTTTTAGGATAAGTATTAAAACTACACTTCCACACACCTCCATCTAATGGATACGAACATACTGTTTCTGTGGACGGCGAACTACTGCCTCACGAAACGATGATTGTTCAATTATCTCATACTGCCTCTTATGGTGGTCATTAAGATGGAAATGTATTTATATGTGATATTTATTATATTTATATTTTCTCTATTCTTTGGTAATTTTAATTTATATCATATCATTATGGTTTCTTAAATGGGTAAATACGATAATTTCGTTTGAGGAAGTGCGGACTACCGCCCCCTTAAAGTGATATAACTCATTCATGACATACGTGGAACGTATAAAGGATGGAGTTACTGAAATAGTATATGATATTGTACTAGAATTATAATATACCTATGTATCATTATGTTTTTATTCCATTAAATATGAAATAGAAATGAAAGTATCGTTCATGCATACGTACGGCTTACCCTCTCCATGAACAGTGCATTTTATTTCTTATCTTAAAATGTTATTTACTATTATAAATACATATATATTGGATATATATGATATATTTGATATCTTAATCATGAATATCATTCTATAGATAATATAATTTTGACCGCATGGACAACTTGTAATTTTAAGAAGTTCATTTTTGACGCATGTACCAAATAACAACAAAATGGTCGTTATTAACTTGAATCATTATGTAATGTTTATAACAAGGTAATAAGTAATATAAAAGTAATAATAAAATTCAAAAAGGTTCTTAAGAAATTATAAATTAACTTTATATTATTATTCATGAGGTAAAATAATGAACGAGTCAAGTCAGACACGAGGTAAGAGACTTCGTCTCAATCTCTTTTCACTGAGGCATATTTTGATTTATACACGACATTATTTTATACGGGGTATAAACCCCTTTTAGATTTCATTTCATTTAAAGGGAATATTTTTCTATGTATATTTTTACTAAAATATAAAGGGAATGTTTATTTTTAATGTATGTGGTGACAACGACCATTCCACCACCGCGAGCATTATTTGATATTTGGCATCTTTAACAAGTCGTAATGTTTTTAAAAGGAAAATAAATACCATATAAATTTTTACATATTTTTTTATGTTAAATGGTTTTTATAATGGATTTATTATGTTTATATATTTAAATGATATATTGTGATTAAAATTTTGAAATATTACCTTTCCTTTATGTTTGTTTTATGTGTTGTGAATATGTTATGGTTTATAGGCATTGTTTACATATACGGTTGGTTCTGTGATAAACCTAGGGTGGGTAAACCTGAGATATCTCTCCATTGAATTGGGTAACATGAAGGATGTAAACATTAATGTTTCTCTTAATATATTTAGTGAATATACCGTGATGGGTATTCCAAACGTAACTCTCTACGTAGATGTGAAAGATACAACGTAAGTATGTTAGGGATTCCACAAGTTACATTTATGATTTATGATTCCTATATATTATTCATAAATCTTAGGATTTCCAGAGGTGTGTTAAAGAGCATATGTTTTGTTTGTATTGATGGAATAATGATTTATTTCTTTATTTTATAAGCCTCATTGATCTTTTTATGCTCATACCACATTTTTTAAATGTTTTTCATAGGGTATAAGGAAGGGTAAGAAAAAGGAATAATTCAAGAAGATTTATATCAAGAAAAGAATTATTGTTTTCTTTTAAGAGTTTTTATTTTATGAAAAAAATTGATACTGAGTATAAGTATCTACATTGAAATATTTGAGATGTAATGTAATAGTTATGGCCTAATTCTCTAAAACTCTAAACTTGAAAAGATCCTCAATGTGGATGATTAAAATAATTTAAGATTATTTAATATTTAAGGTTGGGGACTTGTAGTTGTTATCAAATGTCTATTTAGATAACATTAGATGTTATGGTTTTATTTAAGCATAAGTGACATAACCATAATGGATATAATATTAGAAAAGTCGTAGTTATTTTAGATAAATTTAATCGGTTTAAGATAACATGAATAAGTATATCTTAGTGTTTACCTTACTCATAATATATTATATGATGATTTTACTGATATAATCACACTGAACATTTTTTTTTAGTAAATGGATGGATCTAGTTGGAACCAAACTAAAAATGGATATAACGAAAACTGTGATGGTTTTCTGAATAAGAAACCAAAGGAAATGGGAGCTGTAATGAAAACTCTTTTGGTTATTCTCAACCAACTATCTAGAGTCATAATTTACCACCTGAACCTTGGGGATTTTTATAAGGCATAATATATGCGAGAAATGAATCACAATGGGAGTTAAGGTAATAAACATAAATGTAAGTATATTAAAAAACATATGTGTCAAGGATGTGTAAATAAACACCTAGGAAAATTCCTCAATAGGATGGAAAGATTCTATAGATGTGGTAATGATGGTAATAAAGAAAGAACATGCCATAGAAAAAGGAAGTGTCCAATTTACTCCAAGAAAGTGGAATAATTTCTTTCTAAAGGATCAATTTAATGTTTTAAATATGGTATAAATGGTTATTGTAAAAATAGATATCCTAAGAAGAAGTTTCAAGAATAGCATTAGTAGGATCATACAAATATATGTTTAGAAATTCCTAATCCCAATCCATTTAAAGATGAGGAAATTGAAAATGACCTATGAAAGTTTTGAATTATTTCTTAACAGATGTTTTGATATTAATGAATCTTATGATATGATTCATGATTTTGTTTGTTGGAAATATGTATTATGGAATAAGTTTTAAAATAATGGTTAATGGAAAATGAAAAACATTTAATGAGTAATAATTCTACATATAAGGGACTCAAGAGTTATGGTATATTTTTGGATAATGAAATGCTTAAGAGTATTAAGGCTCTTTTGATTATGAGATTACGTTGTAATACTTTTTCTAGTATGTGTAACCCTAAAGTGTTATATGTGAAAATTTTATTCAAGAAAGAATTATCTCTTCTTGTGTGGACATAATGGATAACCTTATTGGTTCATATTATCTTTTTTTCAGGTGATAAATGGTTATTACATTTTGGGATGAAAAATAAAAGGTATTGGATAACCTTTGAGGATAAAATATGGTAGAGTTATTTTTTATTTTTATAAAAAAAGGACAACACGTTGACCTTGTGACAACCTATCGTGTCAGAAAAAGATGTAGAAATCAAACCTGCAACCAAAGTGTGATTGGGGTTTATCACCTACCACTAGACTACATGAATTCCCAGGTTAGTATGACTTTTTTTTAGTTAAATGATTTTATTGATCAACAATAATTTGATTTTTGATCTTATGTTTTATCAAATGTATATCCTTACTGTAAAAAAATTATTTGGTCATTAAGTGATAAAGGTTATTTTGGAAGATGTTCTCTCTTTTGGGAACACTATATGCCTAAGAAAAATAGAATACTATGTAATTTAATTTGTAGAGTAATGGTTAAAAATTTATTTTGGAAGAATATATGTTTTTATTGTGGAAATATGGATATTGGGTTATTTATGTAAATGATTAACCTATCATAGAGAATATGTGATTTGGTTAATTACTTTTTAGTATGAGACTTTAAGAGTAACTGATGTTATTTTATGATAAATGTTAAGATTTTTCTCGAATACTATGTGATCAAATCCTTCTGAGTGTTGGTTTTCAATATTATTTGGATTATTATAAAGAATTTGTTTAAGGACAATTTTGTATTTAATGGTCTTTGCTGAACTTTGGGTATTGTTTGTTCAATTTTGGAGATTAATAGTAGTATTTATTTTTATAAAATATTATCTTTTTTATGGATTATCTGATATTGTACTAACCATTTTGGTTAATTTCTAAACATAGGGGAAGTATATGCTTCATCATTTGTGGATTATTTGATTCTCTACAAGTTGATTCTAGAGCTTCAGGTGTGACCAAGTCATCTGAAATACTCATTATTTGGAGAAAATATGAGTTTTTTTAAGAACTTATTAAAAGAGGAAACTCTACATGAAATGTATGTATATTTCCTAACGTTATTATTCAATCGCATAAATAAATTCTCCAACTTTATAAAAGGGAACTTAAATACAAAAAAAACATTGTTCGTTTAATTTTCCTATTGGGAAACCAAAGACCGTTTAACCTCTCACAAGTTTCTGGGTTTCTTGTTGTTAACTTTCTCTTAGTCATGTTTTCTATCACTCTCCTCAGAACATGAAAATTAGTTTCTCCTCCAAATCTATGTTTTCATACATGGAATCCTAGTTTGTTTTATCTCAAGTGACCATTTTACTTCTCTTTTTTTCTTTTATAATGATAGTTTTATTGACTCTTTTTCTGATGTGGGACTTTTAATGAAGTTTCCGAGCCCAATTTTAAAATTGTGAGGACACAATTCCAAAAAGGGGGGAAGGATATAACATCCCAGGTAAATAAAGAATATGAAATTTTTATATTTATTAATATTTTTTAATTAAATGTTAATTTTACTTTAAAAGGGAAGTTATGTTCGCTGGATTACCCGACATGCAACAATGGGTTTCTTTGAAATCTCATGTTGCACACAAGGCTGAGTCATAGTAAAAAATAATAATATAGTATTATTTTAAATGGTAGTTAATGTCTAGTCATTGTATTAGCGGTAATGAATATAACTGACTAAAATATGATTATACTTGTTTCTTAAAAGTCTTTACATTTATACAATAAATTTTAGAGGTTTAAAATAATAATGGATACAATTTTAAGCATGAAATACTCTAATATTCTTTAAAAGGTCGATTTACCACCTTTTGATGGAAAAGCATTTTTAAATCTTGTTTTTTTTCAATTTTATATGTTCTATTTCAGAAAATAAAATTCTTCTTTAGAATTGCGACATCAAAATTTACTTTGGATGAAAGTTTGGTATTTTTCTAATAATGTTCATTTTTTAATGAATTGTTAAAATACAGCATTTTAATTCAAAACTTTCTTTTAATATAAATTAGTTTATTGTCTATATTATCTTTTTAATAGTTTTTAAAGTATAATTATATTATATTTTTACCATTTAATACAATTTTGGTAATTGGAATTAATTTTACACTGAAATTGGACATAAACAAATGTCAATATTTTGATAGTTATTATTTCTTAAAAACATCTTTTTTGGTATTGAAAATGGGAATTAATTTTAAATTAATTTCTATAACTTATGGGTTTTGTAGAGTCCCAAAGCTTGAATTACATGGACATTACATTACTTTTTCATAATACTTAATACATAACAAAAATATACACACAAGGATCGTAATAGTTTAGTGTCTTTGGAAACTCAGAATATAATATTCTAATCGTGGTGAAAGATCTTCAACATCTCTCATAAAGATCTTCCCATTTTGTTTTCTTACCTAAAGCCTTTCTTTAAATCCTTTGGAAATGAAAAAATACAAAGGGTGAGCTCAAATTCTCAATAAGGGTTAGCAAGGAGAAAATAAAACAAACCATATACATTTGAACTTCAAAACATGAACATACTATTTAAACATAAAAATCTTGAGCAATGACATAAAACATGGCAGTACATAAGGAATATATCATAAACAAACATTAATCATAATAAAATAGAATTCTAATAAAACATGTAATTTTGGTAAACCATTAAGCACATGATATGATTTCCATAGTAGTCAAGGCATTGCGGCCAAGACCATCTTAGTGGACAAAGTCCCTTTCTGAATCGAGTTCACTCCTTGTTCCAGTCCTGTATCACTGATCGGATTAACTTACCATTCCATCCATGTCTATCTCATGAGATATAAATCTTTACCCAATTCATTTGAGGGAGATATAGGTCCCACCCATCTCATAATGAAATCATTCTTATGTGTGCCACAAATTAAACATACATCATTCATAATAACCCAACAAATAAAATGGGTTTCATAAACATCATCCCATCATAACATAATCCATATAGAAAACATGGATATCATTTCATCATAATAAAAGTGAAACCATGTAAATCATAGAGACATTATACTTGAAACATTCACATATGAAATAATGTCATCTTAGATGGAAAATAGTTTTGATAAAACACCTGAAATGAATTCTTGAAGAAAATATCCATTCTTCTTCAAAATTATTTTCTTTTCAAAAAATACCAATCAATTTTAAAAGAAAAGTATTTTATTGAAAATAGTGATAAATTCATATATATTAATCTTCATGAAAATGAGGTGTTATGAAACCGTAAAAATCCGTTCACGTTGTATATGTTAAAAATAACATTCTCCTCGTACTTTTGTTGGAAAAGTAAAAAAGATCCCCCTGTGGTAAACAAAAGTAAGATTCCATTCATAACATAAGGTAAATTTAGAAAATGGGTAAAAAGGACTTTAAAAATACATGAAAACATTTTTAGAAAACATGGACAATGATGATAACAATAACCCCAGTAAATACTTACGAATAACAATCTCGGATAAGAACGAGATTGGAATAGTTATCCCTTACAAAGATCTTTTTTTAAATAAAATAGATCACTTATGTGTATTCACTATAAGGTCCCATAAATAAAGTATAAATACGTGATAATATGTAAAAATTCATTTCTCACATAATCAATTAATGACATAAACAAGAAAGAGAAGATCAACCCAAAGAATGGAAATTGGGTTAAGAAGTTCCCTTACCTTGTGTCCGACTTGACTCGATCGTTCTTTAATCTCCTGAATAATAAACCAAAGTTAATTTCTACATGATTAAAAAAAAATTTCAAGTTTATTATTCCTTTTATATTACTTATTACCATGTTATAAACATTATGTAACCATTTAAGTTAATAACGTTCGTTTTGTCGATATTTGGTACTTGAGTCAAAAATGGACTTCTTATAATTACATGTTGTTCATGTGGTCAAAGGTTTATTATATCTATAATTATATTCATGATTTATGTATCATATATATCATATATATCCATCATATACATGTATTTATAATTGTACATAACATATAGAGGTAAGAAATTAAAGGCACCGTTCATGGAGACCGTAAGCTGTACGTACGCATGAACGCTACTTTCATTTCCATTTCTTATTTTAATTTAATTAAAACATAATGATACATAGGTATATTATAATTCCAGTATAATATCATATATAATATCATTAAATCTATCCTTTATACATCCCACATAAGGCATTAACGAATCACATCACTTTGAGGGGGCGGTAGTCCTCACTTCCTCAAATGAGATTATCGTATTTACCCACTATGGAAACCATAAAGGCTTGATATAATTGGGAATTAAAGAATCATAAGGAATTAATAAATATAATATCTATCATATATAAATACAGTGCATCATAATGGCCACCATGAGAGGCGGTAGGAGAAAATCGAACAATCATCGTTTCGTGAGGCGTTAATTTTCCATCCACAGAAACATTATGTTCTTCATCCATTATATGGAGGTGTGTGTAAGTTTAGTTCTAATACTTATCATAAAAAAATCCTAGTATATTGAGGATACTGTTTTTATTACAAAATAATGGATTAAAAAGAGTTTAGTGGTTGGAGAAGTAGAATAAAAGAAAACGATTTAAGAGAAACGGTTACCTTTAATTTGGGTAACTTCCCTTGGTTTGAACCAAAAGGACTTCTTGGAGTGCCTTATGCCTAAGGTAAGGCTTATAAAGGGAGTATAGGGATGTAGGGATCTTAATTGGGCAGATTTTGGACGATCCAAATTTCTTGATAGGTGTGTGGAATTGCATAGAAGTGGTATCCTTTTATAAGGGAGAGGAGGGGTTCTTTAGGAAAGTGTGAAAACATTATTTTATTATAAACTTATCTTCGGTTTCAAGAGGTCCAAAACACATTAATGTTGAAGATAAGATGACTCATATACGAAATAAAATAATCCAATAGGAAGTAGATAGGTTTTGGATACTATTTTAATCATTATAATCTTATTTATTTAAATCATTTATTAATGAGGTAAATATTTCATCATTATTGTGTCATAAATAATTTAATTTATTTGATGTCTAAAAATTAAAAACAAAATACCATGATGTAGGAAATATTTTTAGATTTACAATTATTATTTATAGTATAAAAGATAATTTATATAACCCCTCCTAAAAATTAAGTTACTAAAATATATTTGCTTCTTGTCATTTTTGCCTTTACTTTAAGTTAATTAATCTAAATTGTCATTTTCACTCCCAAGTGTCTCAATGGGGTCCTAAAATCGACCAAAAGATTTCCATGGTAATTAATGACTCGACCAATAAGGTTTGGACATGTTTTAGGGTAATTTTAAATTATTATAATATTTTGTTTACCTTGAATTACCTTATTTACCTTTAACTGCAGTAAAGAAAAGTCAAAAGCTACTATTCACCAAAAAATATTTTCATCTTATTAAACCACATTTTACTTCTTGATAACAACCATGTATGTTGGATTTTTGAAATTCAATTCACTGAAGTGGTAAAATTTCATTTAAATGAAAGAGTCAGTTTTTTAACCACCACTAAGTGGTTTCACTATTCATCAAAAATTGACGTTTTTCAGAAAAATACCAAAAATTCAGCCTAAGCTATATTTGATATTCTGAATTCAAAAATGATATCTATTTTTCCAAATTCAAAACATAGAAGTGGCATTAATTAATTTTAAAAATAATTCACGTTATGAAAACAAATAGCGTGTTTTTATGGAACAACAACTATCAAAAGACCAACACTTGTTTATGTCCAATTTCAAAGTTAAATTAATTACGATGACCAACATTGGATTAAATGGTAAAATTATATTATAATTAAATTTTAAAACCAGTTAAAAAGACAATCTAACCATATAAATTATTTTGATGAAAAAAGTTGTTTTTAATTAAAATATAGCGTGTTTTTACTATTCATTAAAATATGAAACTTATCAGAATAATATGAAAAAATCTATCCAAAGTAAATTTTTATATACTGATTCCAAAGAAGATTTTTATTTTGTCAAATTGAACTTATATACATGTCAAAAACAAGATTTAATGTGGGTGCACCATCAAAAGGCTGGAAAACTGCAATTTTTAAAAAATAAATATTTTACATGAAAAATTTATTTTGTTATCATACCATATTCTAGAAAATGTGTAAGATGAATAATAATGTTATAAAATTCAAAATGTAGTTAATACTATTCATAACGGCTAGTCCATAATAATATTATAACAATATATCACTGTTTAGTGATACCCGGTATTGCGTACTACGCACGCTATTGAGGAAGGTCACGATTGCGTGTAATGCAAGCCAAGTTAGGGTTGCGTGTTATGAAAGACTCCTTCATTGTTTTTTATAATAGAATCCAACCATATTTTATTTATACATTGAATATATATATATATACACTCAATGTTTCGTAGAATGACTACTATCAAACGAACTTGAAATTGTGTGTAACACAATCCAAGAATAGTGTTGCGTATAGCGCAAGATAATCTTGGTGTAGCATAAAACACAAGACATAAATGAAATTAAAAAGAATAATTCTCATAAAATCTTGGGTTGTTACTTTCTACCCCCCTTAAAATGAATTTCTCCCTCGAAATTCATCCGAGTTATGAATGGTTTACTACTTGAAAGTTTCTTCATAGAAACCCACATTGTAAAAAGGAATACCAAAACTGATCTTTAAAAACTAAATTATGAAACGTAACGGTTTCACAAATTAACTAATCATTGGGTTTCCACATAGGAGAACATAAGTGAAAATATGGATATGGAAGAAAAATATAACCATCATGTTTTGATGGAGAGTGGTAGAAAACATGTCTATGAAAAATCCAACAATCACAAAGCCATAAATTTTTGATGATCTAAGGTACCATCTGATTAATTGGATATAAGGGCACTGGGAAAACATTTTTGGTTTTCAAGATCATTTTCCTAAAGTTGAAAATTTTGAAATAGAAGAAGTACTTACTTTATTTCGGTATAGTCTCACCGTTGTTTGTGCCTTGACCAATCTCCACTTCATCTCTTAAAGAAATGAAGTTGAATTTATCATCCGTGAAGTGTTAGCAGATCATGTGATAGAATGATGGGTCATTCCATATGTCACAAAAAAAGTTTAGAAAAGGTTATCAAATATACATAAGTCCATCTATGGTGAGGTTAATTGTATATGATTCCAAAAATGGACTTATAATTCATCTGTCGTACTGCTTAATAAAACTAGTTTCTACTAACCAGGGACTTCCTGTAGGCCAGTGGTAGGAAATAAAGTCTTGTCGCACTTCGGTTGTGGGTTCGATTCCCACAGCCTTGTCCGATGCGACGGGTTGTCTTCCGTCCTGCAGGTTGTCCCTTTTTCTAAAACTACAATATAATAACATTCTTGCAATAAAATAGAAAAAAGTTATAGCCTTAAACAATACTATCTTATGTCTAACTTAATTCATTCCAATCTTTAGGCTTATCCAAAATACTTCTATCAAAGCACATAGTATAAAGAAAACAATTACTAGAAATGTCATCAATCGAGCATGTGAATACAAACATTTATCCCCCATATATCATACGATATATCTTGTTGGTCACATTCCACACATGTGAATACCATAATCATGTATTCTCTAGAACCATAGTGAAAACATAAATGTTCTCACAAGGTAACTCTTTCCATATACCAAAATCCCAAAAATTCTATATACTCAAACCATGATATCACTTTTTCCTTATATTAGTCATGAGATCATTAATACTACCAAACATTTCATTATCTCTTTATCCCTTATTTATGCGCATATTAGGTGCATTCAAAAAATATTTGAATAACCTTTCATGGTTACCAGTACCATTCCACATATACTTTCAAAACTCAATCAAAGGCAACAGTGTAACAATCCTAAGATTTTTCTTTATTCCATAGTACCATACATTATTCTTGATAAGCATACAATCATTACACTACCTTCTTAAACCACGGACTGAGCTTCATCATTTCTTCCATATCATATATCATTTGTAGTATCTTCATCATCATCCACATAAATACTACCCATATGACCATGCTGATTCTCTTTATTAGATTTTCCCTTAGGTAATTGGTTTGCATAATGCATGTACATTCCACATTTAAAACACATAAGCATTGTTGATGTCTCAGAAATCCATTATCCATATCCATGGTGTTAACTGAACCTTTTCCTTTACAATTACTAGATTTGTGTCCTTCTTTTCTACACCCAAAGCATCTTCTAATTCCTTTGAAAAATTATCCCTGATTCATCTTCCCACATGATTTACATGAGGGAAATTGAACTTTCTTTCCTCTATGCTCATCATGAAACTCCATCTTTCTCTTATAATCTGAGTCAGGAAACTTACCAAAATTGAGATTATTGATCATATTATGAGATTTCTAATTAGGCATAATAACGATATGTGGGCTTCCAGATCCAATTTCATTTGGTTTCTCATGAATAATATCATTCCATTTTCCATCATATCATCCATTATCAGGAATCTTCTTGTTTCCAGCCATTTTCTAAAACCCAAAAATAATAGTGTGAGAGGCCAAAATCATAATCAAGGGGGATTAACTTCAATATTGAACATCTTAGCTTTAATCATAATATCGTTACAATAATTCTAGGACTATAACCTATACTTATACTTAACATTAGGTACATCCCTAGATATAACTTAGAAATATCTCTAGGGATCTCACTAAAGTTATCGGATCCTAGTTTCCAAAAATTGACTAAACCTTTCCTATGATACCAACTATAGAGTCCCAAAGCTTGACGTACATGGACATTACATTACTTTTGTGGAATACTTAATAAAAAACAAAAACAGACGTACAAGGACCATAATAGTTTAGTGTCTTTGGAAACTCGGAATATAATCTTCTAATCATGGTGAAAGATCTTCAACATCTACCATAAAGATCTTCCCCTTTTTTTCTTACCTAAAACCTTTCTTTAAATCCTGAGGAAAAGAAAACATATATAGGGTGATCTCAAATGCTCAGTAAGGTTAAGCATGGAGAAAATAAAACAAACCATATACATTTGAACTTCAAAACATGAACATAATATTTAAACATAAAAATCTTGAGCAATGACATAAAACATGGCAGTACGTAAGGAATAGATCATAAATAAACATTAATCATGATAAAATAGAATGGGAATAAAACATGTAATTTTGGAAAACCATTAAGCACATGATATGATTTCCATAGTAGCCAAGGCATTTCTGCCAAGACCATCTTAGTGGACAAAGTCCCTTTCTGAATCGAGTTCACTCCTCATTCCAGTCCTGTATTTCTGAACCGGATTAACTTACCATTCCAGCCATGTATGTCTAATGAGATATAAATCTTTACCCAATGCATTGGAGGTAGATATAGGTCCCACCCATCTCATAATGAAATCATTCTAACGTGTTCCACAAAATAAACATACATCATTCATAATAACCTAACAAATAAAATGGGTTTCATAAACATCATTCCATAATAACATAATCCATATAGAAACCATGGATATCATTTCATCATAAGAAAAGTGAAACCATGTAAATCATAGAGACATTATAGTTGAACCATACACATATGAAATAATTTCATCTTAGATGGAAAATGGTTTTGATAAAACACTTGAAATGAATTCTTGAGGAAAATATCCTTTATTCTTCAAAATCATTTTATTTTCACAAAATACCATGAAATTTCAAAATAAAAGTATTTTTTTGAAAATAGTGATAAAATCTTGTAGAGTAAGGTTCATGAAAATGAGGCGTTATGAAACCGTAAAAATCTGTTCACGCCGTATAAGTTAAAAATAACATTATCCTCATACTTTTGTCGGAAAAGTCAAAAAGTTCCCCGTGTGGTAAAAAAAAGTAATATTCCTTTAATAACATGTGGTAAATTTCAAAAATGGGTAAAAAGTACTTTAAAAATACACTAAAACATTTTTTGAAAACATGGGCATGGATGATAACAATAACCCCAGTAAATACTTACGAATAACAATCTCGGATAAGAACGAGATTGGAATAGTTATCCCTTATAAAGATCTTTTTGTAAATAAAATCGATCACTTATGTGTATTCACTATAAGGTAACATAAATAAATTATAAATACATGATAATATGTAAAAATTCATTTCTCACATAATCAATGAATGACATAAACAAGAAAGAGAAGATCACCCCAAAGAACGGAAATTGGGTTAAGAAGTTCCCTTACCTTGTGTCCGACTTGACTCGATCATTCTTTAATCTCATGAATAATAAACCAAAGTTAATTTCTACTTGTTTAAGAACCTATTTCAAGTTTATTATTCCTTTTATATCACTTATTACCATGTTATAAACATTATGTAACCATTTAAGTTAATAACGTTCGTTTTGTCGATATTTGGTACTTGAGTCAAAAATAGACTTCTTATAATTACATGTTGTTCATGTGGTCAACGGTTTATTATATACAGAATTATATTCATCATTTATATATCATATATATCATATATATCGAGAATATACATGTATTTATAATAGTATATAACATATAGAGGTAAGAAATGAAATGCACCGTTCATGGAGCCGGTAAGTCGTACGTAGGCATGAACGCTACTTTCATTTCTATTTATTATTTTAATGGAATTAAAACATAATTATACATATTTATATCATAATTACAGTATAATATCATATATAATATCATTAACTATATCTTTTATACATCCCATATAAGGCATTAATGAATCACATCACTTTGAGGGGGTCGTAGTCCGCACCTCCTCAAATGAGATTATCATATTTACCCACTATGGAAACCATAAAGGCTTGATATAATTGGGAAGTAAAGAAGCATAAGGAAATAATAAACATAATATATATCATATATAAAAATTGTTCCATCATAATGTCCACCATGAGAGGCGGTAGGAGAAAATATAACAATCATCGTTTCGTGAGGCGTTAATTTGTCATCCACAGAAACATTATGTTCTTCATCCATTAGATGGAGGTGTGTGTAAGTGTAGTTAGAATACTTATCATAATAAAATTCTAGTATATTTAGGATACTGGTTTTTTTACAAAAGAATGTATTAAAAAGAGTTTAGGGTTTGGAGAAGTAGAATAAAAGAAAACAATATAAGAGAAACAATTACCTTTAATTTGGGTAACTTCCATTGGTTTGAACCAAAAAGACTTATTGGAGTGCCCTATTCCTAAGTTAAGGCTTCTATGGGGAGGATAGGGATGTAGGGAGCTCAATTGGTCAGAGTTTGGACGAGCCTAATTGCTTGATAGGTGTGTGTAATTTCATAGAAATGGTTTCCTTTTATAAGGGAGAGGAGGGGCTCTTTAGGAAAGTGTGAAAACATTATTTTATTATAAACTTATGTTCTGTTTTAAGAGGTCTAAAACACATTAATGTTGAATATAAGATGACTCATATTCTAAATAATATCATCCAATAGTAATTGGATAGGTTTTGGATAATATTTTAATCATTATAATCTTATTTATTTAAATCATTTATTAATGAGGTAAATACTGGATCATTATTGTGTCATAAATTATTTAATTTATTTGATGTCTAAAAATTATAAACAAAATACCATGATGTAGGAAATATTTTTATATTTACAATGAATATTTATATTCGAAAAGATAATATATATAACCCATTATAAAAATTAATTTACTAAAAGATATTTTCTTTTTGTCATTTTTGCCTTTACATTAAGTTAATTAATCTAAATTGTCATTTTCACTCCCAAGTGGCTCAATGGGGTCCCAAAATCGACCCAAATATTCCCATGGTCGTTAATGACTCAACCAATAAGGTTTAGACAAGTGTTAAGGTAATTTTGAATTATTATTATATTCTTTTTACCATGAATTACCATATTTACCTTTAACCGCAGAAAATAAAAGTCAAAAGAAACTATTCACCAAAAATTATTTTCATCTTATTGAACCACATTTTACTTCTTAATAACAACCATGTATGTAAGATTTTTTAAATTCAATTAACATAAGTGGTAAAAGTTTATTTAAATTAAAGAGTTGGTTTTTTAAATACCACTAAGTGGTTTCACTATTCATTAAAAATTGAAGTTTTTCAGAAAAATACCAAAAAATCAGCCTAAGCTATATTTGATATTCCGATTTCAAAAATTATGTCTATTTTTCAAAATTCAAAACATATAAGTGGAATTAATTATTTTAAAAATAATTCCCACTATCAAAACAAATAGCGTGTTTTTAAGAAACAATAACTATCAAAAGATCGACACTTGTTTAAGTCCAATTTCAAAGTGAAATTAATTACAATGACCAACATTGTATTAAATGGTAAAAATATATTCTAATTACACTTTAAAACCAATTAAAAAGACAATATAACCATACAAATTATTGCGAAGAAAAAATTTGTTTTTAATTAAAATATAGCGTGTTTTTACTATTCATCAAAATATGAAAGTTATCAGAATAATATGAAACATTTATCCAAAGTAAATTTTTATATCCTGATTCCAAAGAAGATTTTTATTTTGTCAAATTGAACTTATATACATGTCAAAAACAAGATTTAAAGTGGGTGTGCCATCAAAAGGCAGGAGAACTGCAATTTTTGAAAAGTACATATTTTACACGAAAAATTTATTTTGTTCTCATACCATATTATAAAAAATGTGTAAGATGAATAATAATGTAATAAAATTCAAAATTTAGTTAATATTATTCATAACGGCTAGTCCATAATAATATTATAACAATATATCATTGTTTAGTGAATCCCGGAATTGCGTACTATGCACGCTATCGAGGAAGGTCACGATTGTGTGTAATGCAAACCAAGTCAGGGTTGTGTGTTGTGAAAGAATCCTTTGTTTTTTTGTATAATATAATTCAACCATATTTCATTTATACATTGAATATATATATATATATATACACTCAATGTTGCGTAGAATGACTACTATCAAACGAACTTGAAATTGTGTGTAACAGAATCCAAGAATAGTGTTGCGTATAGCGCAAAATATTCTTGGTGTAGCGTACAACACAAGACATCAATGAAATTACAAAGAATAATTCTCATAAAATCTTGGGTTGTTACAGGTTTTGAATTTGGAAAAATGGATTCCATATTTTGAATCAAGAGGTTAAAATTGTGTAAATAGGTAACTTTTATTTTTAGACATTATGAATAGTAACTTCAGTAAATATCTTATTTACCATGCTTAAAGGGTAAATCTGGTAAATAAGGGTAAAAAATAATATTATAATAATATTAAATTACTCCAAAAATTTTCATAATTCTATTGGTTAATACATTTTAGACCATGGTAATCCTTGGGTCGGTTTTGGGACCTCATGGAGCCACTTGTAAGTGAAAATGACCCTTTATAAAAATTAATTTAAAGTTAAGTAAAATGTAACATAAACATATATCTCTTATTAAAACAATTTTTATAATGGGTTATATATGTGATATTTTCGAATTCAAATAATCAATAAAAATCTAAAAATATTTACTACATCATGGTATTTTATTTATAATTTTTAGACAACATATAAATTTATTTATTTATGACACCATGGTGATATTGTTTTTACCTTATTAATGAAAGATTTAAATAAATGAGATCATAAATAATAAAATAAGTTTATTTTGAAACTATTTATCTCATCCATGAATTTTATAGATAATTATAACTTGTATTTTTTTAATTAATGACATTTTTTCCAAAGAATCAAGTTGTTTTAAATTTTTTTTAAACTCATGACATGAAAATATTAAAATTGACATAAAAGAGTTTTTAAATCAATCAATATATTATTAAATGATAAAATATTTATAAAAATATAAGATAAATAAAAATTATATATATGATGTTACTAACTTCATTAATGATCCATTTTTGGGTCTCTTGTCATTTTATAGTAAATATACTAACCATGTAGTATGAATATACAAGAGGACATGGTAAAAGATAAATTATTTAAATAAAGGTTAAAGCTAAAAGATAAGGTTGATTTTATGCCATAAACGTGTCTAGAAAACATTTTCTAAGATTATTTTAAACAATAATTTCCATATATTCTAATTAAATTAGATGGGGACTTTTTGAAATTGAAATTTAGTTTATAATAAAATAATAATTTCAAACTTTCCTAAAGAGTCCCTCCACCCCCTTAAAAAAATTCAACACCTCTAACCCTTACTCACACCTCTCAAGCCCCATTGTCTCATCCATCCTCTTCCCAAATAATCTACCAACATATCTCTCTTACACCTAGAATAATTAACTTAGTCATAAGGCACTTCAAGGAATCCTTTAGGTTCAAACCAAAGGTAGTTACCCAATTTAAAGGTAACATCTTATCTCAAGATCTTTTCTTTTATTTTCCATCTCCAACCCCCAAAAATCTCTTTATTGCATTATTTTATTAAAAAAATAGTATCCTAAATATACTATGATTTTTTTATGAGATGGATTCGAACTACACGTTCACACACCTCAATCTAATGGATACGAACATACTGTTTCGGTGGACGGTGAACTACTGCCTCACAAAACGATGATTTTTCATTTATCTTCTACCGCCTCTTATGGTGTCCATTAAGATGGAACTATATTTATATGTCATATGTATTATATTTATATTTTTTATATGCTTCTGTATTTTTCATTTACAGTATACCTTTATAGTTTTCATAATGGGTAAATACGAAAATTTCATTTGAGGAAGTGTGGACTATCGCGCCCTCAAGGTGATATGACTCATTCATGCCATATGTGGAACATATAAAAGATGAAGTTACTGAAACTATATATGATATTATACTAGAATTATAATATACCTCTGTATCATTATGTTTTCATTCTATTAAATATGAAATAGAAATGAAAGTTGCATTCATGCGTACATACGGCTTACCGTCTCCATGAACGATGCATTTCATTTCTTATCTAAAAATGGTATGTACTATTATAAATACATATATATACTGGATATATATGATATATATGATATCTAAATCATGAATATAAATCTGGAGATAATGGAATTTTGACCACATGGACTACTTGTAATTATAAGAAGTTCATTTTTGACTCAAGTACCAAATATCGACAAAATGATCGTTATTAACTTAAATAATTTTGTAATGTTTATAATGTGGTAATAAGTAATATAAAAGGAATAATAAGCTTTAAAAAGGTTCTTAATAAATTATATATTAACTTTATTTTATTATTCAGGAGATTAAATAATGAATGAGTCAAGTCGTACATGAGGTAACAGACATCATCTCAATCTCCTTTCATTGTGGCATATTTGGATTTATACACGACTTTATTTTATATGGTGTATAAACCCCACTGACTTATAATTTCCTTAAAAAGGAATAGTTTTCTATGTATCATTTTACTAAATAAAAAATGAAATTTTTCTTTTTAACGTACGCGGTGAAAATGACCTTTCTGCCACCACGAGCGTTATTTGATATTTGGATTCCTTAAAAAGTCGTAATATTTTTAAAATGAAAATAAATACCTTATAATCTTTTACATATTTTGGTATTGTAAATTTTTTTGATAATGGATTGATTATGTCAACATATTTAAATGATATATTTTTATTGAAATGTGGAAATGTTATCTTTCATTTATGTTTGTTTTATGTGTTGTGAATATCTTATGGTTCTTGGGCATTGTTTAAGTATACGGGTGGTTCCTTGATAAACCTAGGAAGGGTGATCCCGAGATAGCTCTCCAATGCATTGGGTAATGTGACGGAGGTAAACTATAGCATCCCAAACTTTTCTTACATTACTATTACATCGTTTCAAAGATAAACAACATAATAGTATTACACATAGAGGATCCAACGGTTTAGAGTCTTGGGCAAACTAGGACCACACATAACAAATACAACATCGAGCATAAACATTCATTTAATTTCTTCTTCTATAGATTCTTATTGGAACCTGTCCTATACTTATTACATGTAGCCACCTAAGGATATACATAAAAAGGGGTGAGCTAAAAGCCCAGTAAGAGGATAGATAAGAACAATATATCATGGTGTGAGCATAATCATAACCTAGGCAAAAGATCATGAACATGAGAGGAGCATAAATAATAGACTTGAAATGTGGAAATGCATAAAAATGAAACATCATGTCTTTGTGGTTAACTACCACACATAATTTTGAACTAGGATAGCATCTTGTTCACACATAATTTCACATTTACTCATGAGATTCATCACTTTACCCAATGCATTGAAGAGCTATATAATTCTGGGCGCATCCGTCACATCATAACATTATCATTTATCATGCATGCCCCAATGAACATATAACATAAATGAACATAACTAAACCATGAAAAAGTAATGGGTTTCATCTCATAATAACACCTTCATAAGCTTTGGGTTCCCAAAAGAAAGAGGGAATAACCCACATGTTACAAGAACCGTCCACTTTGAGTGAGAAGTACAAGGAATGTTCTTAAAAGAAGAGTTCTTTTGGAAGACATTTTGTTGGACATAAAAACTAGTGACAAACCTTTATATCACATAAAAGTAAATTAAATGATGAAAAAATGATCTTTGAGGAGTAACCATATCAAAAATGAAGTGAAAGAGGGAGAACCCGAAGGAAGAAAATTGGGTTCGAGATTTCCCCTTACCTTGTACCTGAATGCCTCCTTCTCTTTAATGTCATGTATAATGACATTATATTCATTAATTAGAAATTCCAGAACCTTTTATACATTAATAGGGTTCATTCTTGTTTCATTATGTCATATTATGTTCCTTTGGATGACTTATAGAGTTTAAAAACATTGTTTGGGGATGTTCGTTTTCATGGTTTTCTTGAGTGGTTCACTTGTATTCTTAAATTGAAGTTTGGGTAGATCATGGGTAAATATACAGAACTGATATTACATGTTATTAATGATATTACAGGATCTTTAATGATTTTATAATGAATTATATTAGATCCATAAGGACGAATCATTAAATAAGAATTTAATGATGGTTATTTGGGTTAATTTGAGCGGTTTTTGGATCACAAAAAACTTGTTTTAACTTTTAACTTAGTAATATGGCCATAGGTTATTTACAGAACATAAAATAGAACATAATACATATAACATATTCTGGTTAAACCATAAAAATTGTTTCATGACCAGATCTGAAGGTAGAAATGGAAGAAGAGAGCATGTCGTTTTTGAAGGTGATAAATTGACACCTCATGAACAACGTTCTCTTTAATGAAATAAAAGGAAGAGGTAAAGGGTGTGGGGTGATATAATATCCCAATAGAATCATAAAATAACATTATATGTATAATAATAGAGTTACAAAACAATTTGGATGAATATATTTGGGGAGAGATGAAGAAAGGAACTTCAAATTGAAAGGAAATTAAAGGAGAAGAGGGAGGGAAATTGCCTCTTAAATATTCCTCTTGAGATCCTCCTTAAGGAATATAGTATTGGTATTTTGATGAGACCAGAAGCTTTAGGACGTGGGGGAGGGGATAGGGAAGGGGTTTGGGTAGAGTTTAGAGAAGGCTTGGATCTTGAGAGTTGTGAGGAAAAGAGGGAGTGAAGGGTGGCTTTTATAGTGGAGGGGAGAGGGGTTTCCTTAATATAAAATTGATTAGTTTATTAATTTCACCAAAGAAAAGTAATAGTGAGTCTTGAATGACCAAGAATAGTAATTTTATAATGTAATCCCGAAACAAGTGGGCTTACATCAGTAGAACATCATCGATGACTCAATTAATACATTATTTAGCATTTATTGTGAATTATCGGATTCTACTATTCATCAAAAATTCAAGTATCTCAGAAAAATCCCAAAAATTTACCCCAACCATTTTTCGACATGTATAATCCAAAAATTAATTCCATTTTTCAAAAATAATTTTCTAAATATTATTAATTTAATATTCAATTAAAATCATAATTTACTTAAAAAACAGTTTTTAAGATTAAAACTGATTTTATAGTTCTTTCAAAAATTACATAGGGTCTCATAACATTATCTAAAAACTATTAGACATTAATTAAATAATTTATGAATACATTTCAGGGAAATAAATATTCTTTTAAATTAATTAATTAATTATAATTAATTATTTATGACTTATAAAATACCAAAAATGTTTACTAAGGTCAAATTGTCACTTTATAAGATGTCTAAATTTTATTTTATTACTCATAGGTAATGTTACTCTTATTTACTATTCATAAGGGTCATATTACTATTCATAAGGGTAGGTTACTATTCATAAGGGTAGGTTACTATTCTCCAAAAATTATTTTTTATTCTATTAGACTCCAAAAATCATCCTAAACTCAACCGTGAATGTCGGATTTTCAAAATTCCAAACATAGAAGTGAAAAGATTATATTTAAAGTTTTCTTATCACTTAGTAGTTAATTTTGTTGTGTTTTCATGTTATTTTACGACATATTTATATGAATGGAATTTCCATTGAAAAACTTTGGGTCGTTACATTCTTCCCCCCTTAAGAAATTTCGCCCCCGAAATTTCACTTTACACAAACAGGTGAGGGTACTTTTCCTTCATTGCCTCTTCTGGTTCCCAAGATGCTTCCTCAAACTTATGGTTCATCCACAACACTTTGACAAGATGGGTTTTATGGTTTCGTAGAACCTTATCTCTCCGATCCAGAATCTTTACTGGTTGCTTCTCATAGGAAAGATCATCTTCCAACTGCACCGCCTATGAGTTTAGTACATGTGAGGGGTCTGGTATGTACTTCCTCAGTAGTGATACATGAAACATATCATGAACTTGAGCCATATTTGGTGGAAGCGCTATACGATAGTCCACGGATCCTATGCGGTCAAGGATCTCAAAGGGACCAATATACCTTGGGATTAGCATCCCTTTCGTCCCGAATCGCATGACTCTCTTCCATGGAGATATTCGAAGGAAGACTTTATCTCCAACGTCGAACTCCAAGTCCCTTCGATGGTTGTCAGCATAGCTCTTTTGCCGACTTTGAGAAGCTTTGATGTGTTTCTGGATGACTTGTACCTTCTCTATCATCTCTTGAACAAGATCGGGGCCAAGTAGCTTTCTTTCTCCAACTTTATCCCAACAGGTTGGAGTTCTGCATCGCTTTCCATACAGAGATTCATACGGATCCATCTGAATGCTCGAGTGGAAGCTATTATTGTATGAGAACTCAACCAATGGGAGATGTTGATCCCATCCACCTTTGAATTCTAGAGAGCAGGCTCTTAGAATATCTTCAAGTGTCTGAATAGTCCTTTCAGACTGGCCATCGGTTTGGGGGTGATAGGTCATGCTAAAATTTAATTCAGTACTCAAAGCATGTTGAAGGCTCCTCCAGAACTTAGATGTGAACCTTGGATCATGGTCATAGACAATTGAGCATGGAACATCATGAAGTCTCACCACTTCTTTCACATATATCTTTGTAAGTTGTTCAAGCGAGAGGTCTTCCCAAATAGTGATAAAATGGGCATTCTTGGTGAGTCGGTCAACCACAACCCATATCGCATTATTTCCCTTTGACGTCTTCAGGAGGCCTGTGACAAATTCCATTGTAACATTTTCCCATTTCCACATGGGTATAGGCAATGGCTGCATCATACCTTTGGACTTTTTTCACTCAGCTTTAACTTGCTGACATACCAAGAACCTTGATATATATTCCGCAATCTCCTTCTTCATGTTATCCCACCAGAAGTGTTCTCGGAGATCACGGTACATCTTGGTACTCCCAAGATGGATAGAGAAATTTGTTCTATGTGCATTATCCAATAGCTCATTCTTTATCCCGGGTGATGAAGGCACACAAATCTGCATTCCAAACCTAATCACACCATCATTGTCGATATGGAACTCTTGCAGCTTCCCTTCCTTTACTGCATTCACCCTCTTTTTTATCTCCACCTCATCCCTTTGTGCTTCCTTAATCTTCTCTTGAATGGATGGTTGCGCAATCATTTGGGCAATGTAGGATGTATCTCCTGCCCTTGTGATTTCCAAATCCATCCTTTGCATATCCAAGAAGATTGGGTATTTCTCAATCTGCAACATGGATAGAGTAGTAGGTTCTTTTCTGCTTAGAGCATCAGCTACCTTGTTCGCCTTTCCAGTATGATAGTGAATAGAGAAATCATAATCCTTGATTAGATCTAACCATCTCCTTTGACGCATGTTGAGCTCCTTTTGTGTGAATATATACTTTAGTCTCTTGTGGTCGGTGTAGATGTCACACTTCCCACCATAAAGGTAGTGCCGCCAGATTTTCAAGGCAAAAATCATGGCGGCTAGCTCTAGATCATGCATCGGGTAGTTCTTCTCATGGATCTTTAACTGTCGTGAGGCGTAGGCTATCACATTATCATTTTACATGAGTACACAACCCAAGCCTTTCTTTGAAGCATCACTTTATATCACAAAACTTTCTCCACTTTTCGGTAGTGTGAGTACAGGTGCAGTGATCAGCCTTATCTTTAGCTCCTTGAAGCTTTCCTCACATTCCTTCATCCAGACATTCTTTACCCCTTTCCTTGTTAACTTAGTTAGCGGGTTTGACAATCGTGAGAAGTTTCTCACAAAACGTCGGTAGTACCCAGCTAATCCAAGAAAACTCCGGATTTCTGTGACACTATAGGGCCTGGGACATTCCTCAATCGCCTTTGTCTTTGAAGGATCCATAGAAATTCCCTCACTTGTGATCACATATCCCAAGAACATGACTTGATTCATCCAAAAGTCACACTTGCTGAACTTGGCATACAACTTCTCCTTTCTCAATGTCACCAAAAAAAGTCTAAGATGTTCTTCATGTTCCTCCTTTATCTTGGAGTAGATGATAATACCATCGATAAACACTACCACAAATTTGTCAAGGTAATCTCTAAAGACTCTATTCATCAAATCCATGAAGATTGCAGGGGCATTAGTAAGTCCAAAGGGCATCACCAAAAACTCATAGTGCCCATACCTTTGTTCTAAAGGCATTCTTCTGAATATCTTCCTTCTTCACTTTTACTTGATGATATCCAGAATGAAGATCCACCTTTGAGAAGTATTGAGCTCTTCTTAACTGATCGAACAAGTCATCAATCCTTGGGAGAGGATACTTGTTCTTTATGGTGATCTTGTTGAGTTCCCAATAATTGATACAAAGCCACATGGTTTTATCCTTCTTCTTCACAAAGATCATTGGCGCACCCCAAGGTGATGCACTAGGGAATATGAAACCTTTTTTCAGATGCTCTTGCAGCTGCTTCTTTAACTCCTCCAGTTCGATAGGAGCCATCCTATAGGGGCACTTCGAGATAGGAGTAGCTCCGGGTATGAGTTCAATTGAGAACTCTACCTCACGATCTGGGGGAATTCCGGGTAACTCTTCGGTAAATACATCATCGTATTCCCTCACAATGGGAATTTCCTCAAGGTTGGAACTTTCCTTCGACTCAACCATTTGGGCGAGGCATGCTTCTTCATAGGGAATCAACACCCAAAACATTGAATAATTTCTAAAAGGAGATTCATGATCTTCCTTGCATTTGTAGAGGAGCATGGGATGGTTCGGAATATGAAAATATATTTCCTTTTCCAGATAGTTGATATGTGCTCTATATAACGAGAGCCAGTCCATTCCCATTATAGCGTCGAATTCCACCAAGGGAAGTATTATGAGATTTTCCGGAAGAATCTTCCCACATACGTCAACCGGAGAAGAGTCAAACACTTGGGTTGCAATGATTACACCACTCAATGTTTTTACAGATATATCTACTTCAAGGTTTCGGGGCTTTGATTCTATAGTTCTAGAAAACTTCCAAGATATAAAGAATGCATAGAACCAGAATCAAATAAGACTTTTTCCATTCTTGAGTGAATAGGAAGTGTACCTTGTACGACTTCATTATCATGCTCCACCTCTGCAGTAGTGATGGAATAAGCCTTCCCTTGTTCCTTTGGCTTTGGTGGCTACTGACTCTAATTACCCTCGAGAGATCGAGGTTTACTTCACTTGTTTGAAAAGTTCCCTAGCTCCCTATAGTTGTAGCGTTGAACCATGGGTGGTTCTCTCCTTTCATCGGCTACATTCTCCTTCCTTTTCATGTCTTTTCAACACTCTTGAGCATGGTGTCCTTCTTTCCCATACTTGAAGAATTTCCTTGTCCCTTTGAGGCAGTTCCCAATGTGCAACTTCCCACATTTTTGGCAAGTGTGTCATTGATTTTTCTTCCCACCTTTGTCATTAGATCCACCAGCTTGAAAATCCATATTTCTCTTCTTATCACCATTGCCATGAGACAATTCTCCAAACTCCATCTCCACTTTGAGAGCACAACGAACAACTTCTTCACAACTCCCAAAGTCTTGAATTGCAAGAGCCTTTCGAAGGTGTGGTTTTAATCTACTAAAGAATCTGTCAATTTTTCTATCATTGTTGATAACAAAACCCAAAGCGTAAGCCTTGTGAAATTCGCTTCATAGGTTGTGACAGATTCTCCTTCTTTTTTCTTGAGCTCTATGAATTCTCTCTCCATCTTCGTGTGAAGATTTTGTGGGAAATACTTATTAATAAACATTATCCTAAAGTCTTCCCATTCCATCTCTTCAATTTCCTCCCTTGTCTTGGTGTTCTTAATCAAAGACCACCATTGATCAGCTTCTCCATCTAGACGATAAACGACTAGAGTCACCATCTCCATATCAGAACAGTGAAGAACAGAAAATATCTTCTCCATGGAGTTGTCCCACTATTCCGCAACTAGAGGATCGAAAGATCCACTAAACGTCGGTGGTCGTTGCCGCATAAAACATTCGATAGCCAGTTGCTCCCTCTTTGGTGAAGGAGGACGTTCCCCATTATTATGGTTATTATTCATAACCTGAGATAATTGGGTAAGAATTTCTATGAAGTTTTGAACTCCACCTCCCAAATAATTGGGGATTTTGTTCGGGCGATCGTTACATTGGCCCTTGCAAGAGTTGTTGGCCTGATTTCTCCTGGTTCCCACCATTTTCTAAAATAGAAAAGGTTATAACAACACATAAGTAAACAAGTCATGAATACATAAATTATTCATTTGAATAATTTATAATAAAAGCATAACATATGGGATCCCAATGTAAATATTCTTGTGTGCATATTTTTACTTAGTCTCATAATAGAGGTTTTCTCTAGGGTTCACTAATCCTAATTCCCAAATTAACTAAACCTTGCCTCTGATACCAACTATAGTGACCCGGCCTTTTCTTACATTAATATTACATCATTTCAAAGATAAACAACATAATAGTATTAAACATAGAGTATCCAAAGGTTTAGTGTCTTGGGAAAACTAGGACCACACATAACAAATACAACATCGAGCATAAACATTCATTTAATTTCTTCTTCTATAGCTTCTTATTGGAACTTTTCCTCTCCTTAGTACATGTATCCACCTGAGGATATACATCATAAGGGGTGAGCTAAAATCCCAGTAATAGGATAGATAAGAAAAATATATCATGGGGTGAGCAAAATCATAACATAGTCAAAAGATCATGAACATGAGAGGAGCATAAATAATAGACTTGAAATGTGGCAATGCATAAAAATGAAACATCATGTATTCGTGGTTAACTACCACACATAATTGTGAACCAAGATAGCATCTTGTTCACAAATAATTTCACATTTACTCATGAGATTAATCACTTTACCCAATGCATTGGAGTGCTATATAATTCTGTGTGCACCCGTCACATTTAAACATTCATATTGCGCTATATAATTCCGGGCGCACCCGTCACATCATAACATTATAATTTATCATGAATGCAAAAATGAACATATAAAATAAATGAACATAACTAACCCATGAAAATTAATGGGTTTCATCTCATAATAACACCTTCATAAGATTTGGTTTCCCAAAAGAAAGAGGGAATAACCCACATGTTACAAGAACCGTCCACTTTGAGTGAGAAGTAAAAGGAACGTTCTTAAAAGAAGAGTTCTTTTGGAAAACATTTTTTTGGACATAAAAACCAGTGACAAACATGTATATCCCAGAAAAGTAAATGAAATTGTGAAAAAATTATCTTTGAGGAGTAACCATATCAAAAATGGAGTGAAAGAGGGAGAACCCGAAGGAAGAAAATTGGGTTCGAGATTTCCCCTTACCTTGTACCCGAATGCCTCCTTCTCTTTAATGTCCTGTATAATGACATTATATTCATTAATTAGAAATTAAAGAACCTTTTATACATTAATAGGGTTCATTCTTGTTTCATTATGTCATATTATGTTCCTTTGGATGACTTATAGATTTTAAAAACATTGTTCGGGGATGTTCGTTTTCATGGTTTTCTTGAGTGGTTCACTTGTATTCTTAAATTGAAGTTTGGGTAGATCATGGGTAAACATACAGAACTGATATAACATGTTATTAATGATATTACAGGAGCTATAATTATTTTATAATTAATTATATTAGATCCATGTGGACAAATCATTAAATAATAATTTAATGATGGTTATTTGGGTTAATTTGAGCGGTTTTTGGATCACAACGAACTTGTTTTAACTTTTCACTTAGTAATATGGCCATAGGTTATTTATAGAACATAAAATAGAACATAATACATATAACATATTCTGGTTCAACCATAAAAATGGTTTCATGACCATATATAAAGGTAGAAATGGAAGAAGAGAGCATGGTGTTTTTGAAGGTGATAAATTAACACCTCATGAACAACGTTCTCTTTAATGAAATAAAAGGAAGAGGTAAAGGGTGTGGGGTGATATAATATCCCAATAGAATCATAAAATTACAGTATATTTATAATACTGAAGTTAAAAAACAATTTGTATGAATATAGGTGGGGAGATATCAAGAAAAGAACTTGAACTTGAAAGGAAATTAAAGGAGAAGAGGGAGGGAAATTACCTCTTAAATCTTCCTCTTGAGATCCTCCTTAAAGAAGATAGTCTTGGTATTTTGATGAGAAAAGAAGGTTTAGGACATGGGGGAGGGGCTAGGGAAGTTGTTTTGTCAGAGTTTAGAAAATTATTGGATCTTGAGAGGTGTGAGGAAAAGAGGGAGTGAAGGGTGGCTTTTATAGTGGAGGGGAGAGGGGTTTCCTTAATATAAAATTTATTAGTTTATTAATTTCACCAAAGACAAGGAATAGTGAGTCTTGAATGAACAAGAATAGTAATTTTATAATGTAATCCCGAGCCAAGTGGGGTTACATCAGCAGAACATCATCGATGACTCAATTAATACATTATTTAGCATTTATTGTGAATTATCAGATTCTACTATTCATCAAAAATTCAAGTATCTCAGAAAAATCCCAAAAATTTACCCCAACCATTTTTTGACGTGTAGAATCCAAAAATGAAGTCATTTTTTCAAAAATAATTTTCTATGTATTATTAATTTAATATTCAATTAAAATCATAATTTACTTAACAAAATAGTTTTTAATATTAAAACTGATTTTATATTTCTTTCAAAAATTACATAGGGTATCATAAAATTATCTAAAAACTATTAGACATTGATTCAATAATTTATTAATACATTTCATGGAAATAAATATTCTTTTAAATTAATTAATTAATTATAATTAATTATTTTGGACTTATAAAATACCAAAAACGTTTACTAAGGTCAAATTGTCACTTTCTAAGATGTCTAAATTTTATTTTATTATTCATAGGTAATGTTACTCTTATTTACTATTAATAAGGGTCATATTACAATTCGTAAGGGTAGGTTACTGTTCATAAGGGTAGGTTACTATTCACCAAAAATTATTTTTGTTTCATTAGACTCCAAAAATCATCTTTAACTCAACCGTGAATGTCATATTTTCAAAATTCCAAACATAGAAGTGACAATATTATGTTTAAAGGTTACTTACCACTTAGTAGTTCATTTTGTTGTGTTTTCATGTTATTTTATGAGATATTTATAAGAAGGGAATTTCCCTTGAAAAACTTTGGGTCGTTACATAAACATTAATGTTTCTCCTATTATATTTAAGTAATATACAGTGATGGTTATTCCAAACGTATCTTCCTACGTTGCTATGAAAGATACAACGTAAGTAGGTTAGGGATGCCACAAGTTACCAATATGATTCGTGATTTTTATGTGTTATTCATAAATCTTATTATTTCAAGAGGTTTGTTAAAGAGATTATGTTTTTCATGTATTTATATACTAATGATATATTTATTTATTTTATAACCCTTACTGAGCTTTTTATGCTCATCCCAAGTTTTTTGAAATGTTTTTTATAGGGTATAAGGAAGGGTAAGAGAAAGGAAGAATTAAAGAAGATTTATATCAAGAAAATAATTTTGTTTTCTTTTAAGAGTTTTTATTTTCTGAAAAAAAATGGATACTGAGTAGAAGTGTATAGTTTGTAATATTTGAGATGTAATGTAATAGTTATAGCCTAATTCTCTAAAACTCTAAACTTGAAAAGATCCTCAATGTGTATTACTAACATAATTCAAGAATATTTAATGTTTATGGTCAGGGCCTTATAATATATCCCTATCTAGATTCTAAAAGTGGACGTAGTTCTGGAATAGATATACCTAGGGGTAATAAATCTAAAAAAGGTTCATTGGGATTGACCTGATCATCACTTGGTGCGCAAAAATGGTCAATACTACACACCTGGTTTGACACTCCCTTGGGACATGATTTAGATAAACCAAATTTTCTTTGCAAACCATTCTAAAGGATTTGAATAGATGATGAAAATGAATGACCTAGGTTAAACATAATGTGACATAGATTAAAAACAATCTTTCTCATATAAATAAGAAAATATTTTATGTGTGAAAAATAAGGTCATAAAGTAATTAATTTATGAGAAAAAAATGAATAGTATGATGGATTGAAATAAATTTCATCCTAGGGATCCATTGATAATTCATTTTCTCAAATGTGGGGAACCTAGAAATTATCTGATTCAATTCCCTCTTCTAAAGGTTAACCTCTAGATCAAGTAAGGATCTATATTCAAATAAAATGGATGAATTATTTATGTATTGGGATTCAATAATTAAATTATAGAAGTTCCTTTTTTACAAATAGTATTTTTGTTATAATAATCATGGAACATCTAAGATTGTGTAAGATTTAAGAAGTATATATGTGTTAATTAATAGAATATTTATGCATACCATCATGGGTTATGAGTTTAAGGTTGATCATAAGTTGAAGTCTTAAACACCATTTTTACGTTTTATTTGATGGTAGTTCAAAAAGATTTAGGGTATTTTTTGAAAACATTTATGGGAATACAACCCATTGGTTTAGTAAATTTTCTGTAAAAATTTTATTTAATAAATAATTCCCTTAATTTTTATAAGAGTAATTTTAAAAGTAACGGTTACCTATAGTATTTTTTCAATCTTTGATATTGAGGTAATTAGGGGTTGTTACACTTAGAGGTATGTTATAGGAATTATATTAATATGGTTTTATAAAAAGGTAACTCGTGTACCAAGTGACAACCCATCATGTTCGAAAAGTCCAAGGGGCTTGATACCATAATTAAAAGACATTAACATTTTAGTTCCTACCACTGACCTACATGATGTTCCGGTTAATATGTTATTTTTTAGTTAAATGATTTTAAGAATAAATATTAATGATGAACTATTGGTATTATTGTTGAGGTTTAAAGATTAATGTATTATATTGGAAAATTTTATATAACTATATTGGATTTGGAAAATAGTATGTGACATAAAGAAATACTTTTCACCATTTTATAGATATTATGATTTGTTAAAAGTGAATTCTAGTTCTTCAGGTATAAAAAATCATTTTTGGACATTCATTTCTTGGAGTAAGTGATGAATCAAAAATTGATCAAATCCCATTAAAATGATTAAATAATTCTTATGAAATATAAAATTTATCAAATAAGGTTGTTTCCTTATAATATAATATATCAAATGAATTCATAAACTTTATGAAAATGATATTGAAACAAAAAAATTATCATATTATCCTCATATATAATGAATCAAATTTTATTTTAAATCATCATTGATTTATGTTTTTTAGGTCCTTAACTTTTTATTGATCATTCAATTTCTTGTGATCAATGACCACTGTCATTTTATATAACTATTTATGCTTTTCTTCCATGTCCATATCATTATTTTACACCAATTTTATCCTACTTCAAAACCTATTTATATTTTATTCCATATGACCTTTGTACTTCCCCTTCTCTCATATTAAGAGTATGTTTTATTAACTCTTTTAAGTTGTGGGTTTTCAAAAAAAGAATTTCCAAATATCATTTTTTAAATTACCAGGATAAAGATTAAATTGAGAGGAAAAAATATATTTAAGGTGGTAATAATGTAACCCCCCAAAATTATGAAATATGTACATTATATTTAATAGAGTATGAAACATGAAATAGTAAGCTTAAACAACTCATGAAATATATTTCATAAATTTAATCTCTTTGATATATTGCAGAACATGCAACCTTGAGTCTAAATGAACCATAATGTAATATACCATTATAACATATCCATTAGATTATAGTTTTATAATAATACTAAATAAATTATGAATATTATTTTAATCTATTGATTATATATATATATAAATAAATTAAAATAAAAATTAAGGTTTTCTAAAAAACTGTATTTTTCTAAAAGAATTTTTAGTCGCGCTTTGCAAAAATAATTGAAAATTAATTTTTAAATGTTTTATAAATTTTATTTGAAATAAATAAAGTTAATTTTTCAAATAATCAAATCAAAATCATTTTAGGGTAAATTTTTGTAATTTTTCTTTAAAGTTTCATTTTTTATGAATAGTGAAAAATACTAAATTTTAATTGAAAACTATTTTTTAATTATTTATATAGTAAAATTAAATATAATTTTTTTTAAAGTAAAATTATTTTAATTATATATCTATTAATAAAAATTTTTTCATTAGAATATTTTTTATATGGTATTTTGATATAAAAAATTGTAAACTTTAAACATTTTTCTCTATGAAAACATGCTTTCTATTCACATCTGTGGGATTAATTTTTAATTATAATTTTTCAATTACATGAATTTAATTTGAAAAAATGGATTAATTATTTGGAATATGAAATATTTATATTTTATAATAAAGAAAAATTAATTTTTGTACCAAAATTAATAGTGAAAATAGTAAAAAATATTTACCATGATTATGGTCAAAATGGATTTATCACGGGTTAAACTAAAACGATAATAATAAAAATGGATTAAAAATTATATAAAATATATTTTATGGATATATTTTGAACATATAATTTTTAAATATCGATAATACTCCATTTTTTACCCTTTTTAGATGATAAAAACATGGGTTCACCTTTTAATTTTCAAATATTACAGGTCTAACAATCACCTCACTTTTAAAAGGTCACCCCCTATCCTGCCCTCTATACACCTAAAACCCTTTTGTTTTGTATAATAAATACCCAAATAACTTAAAAAATTCCATCCAATTGTATTATAATACTTATTTTCGTAATAAATCTATCCTTGGAAGGCTTTTGGTGCAATCCTAAAGAGGTTGCCCAAGGATGAGGTAACATTCTTAATCAAGCATTTTTATTTTATTTCTTCCTAAACCTCCTTAAATTATTATTAAACCATGATGATATAATAATTTCAATATATTAAATGTACTTATATATTTTTTGTTTACTTAATTACCTACAACATTCCCAACTTTCATCAAATGGGTTATGAAATCATCATTCTTGTGTACGGTGGACTACCACCTCGTGAACTGAGGTCATTCTTTTTTCCATTACCACCTATCAAGGTTGGGTATAATGATAAATATAAGGTATATATATAATATTTATTACATAATTATACCTCTTTAGTCTATATATCATATATACATTTTTACTTTCTATGCCATAGGGGATATGAAATTGTCACTTGTGTGTATGGTGGACTACCGCCTCGCAAAGCGATGTGATTCGTTTTTCAACAACGCTTTACATTAAAGGTAATAAGGGTAACCTTAATGAATATATGTGATATAAATGAAATAATTATTATATTAACGACATTTTTATCATTATTAAGATATAATATATCATTTTATTTGTTACCTTTTCACTCCCTTAAAGATAATAACATTGTTCTTGTACGTGTGTACTACTGCCTTCACAAAGCGATGTGAATATGATTTTACCACCACACCACATGAATGATATATATATATAAGTATATTTATGGAAATAATATGGTATTTATAAAATTATTATAATTTTTTAAAGATAAAATATTACTTACATCTTTTCCATGAGGATCGTTGAAAAATAGAAATGTTATTCATGTGTATGTATGGTCTACCATCACTATACGGGTATCATACATCATTTTTCAAAACCATATTGCATTATTGGTCAAAAAACTATAATTTATATATAAATATGATAATTATTTAATTATTTTTATTATTTATATGATGAAACTATATAATATATACAAGAATCAGAATATTCATGACAAAACATGAATAAGAAAACAAGGCTATTAACACCCAAAAAATGAATATAATGAAATATTATAAATGAAAAGGTGATGATATGTTATAAAAGGATCATATATAACATTATAAATATAAATATGATTTTGGTATAAAATAATATTATTCTCAAAACCATTATAAAAGAGGTTACAACATGTTCAACCAAAATGAATCATGACGTAAGGGAATTCATCTTAATTTCTATTCATTGAGGAATATTGTAATGTATTGCACATAGTTTCTTTTATATGGTGTATATACTACGATTTTGACATATAATATCATCATTAATTAATAATTTATTTTATTTTAAGTTTTAATTTTAATTATTTCATCCAATGGGGTTTGATTTAATAGTTACCATGTGGTAAATAATATCATAACTTAGTTTATTTTTATTGATTTATATTACTTCTTCATCATCTTTGATATTCTAAAATTATGTGTGAAATAAATTTTTATTATCTAATTCTATATTTAAACATTTTTGTATGTATTTAAAATTGACACGCGTAATCTATTTATACACTACTAGAAATTTAGGCTATAGCCACGGTTCTAAACCATGGATATAGGCCAAAAAACCATGGCTATAGTTTATAGCCACGGTTTCATGAACCGTGGTTGGTATTGGCATTGCTATATGTCAGAGCCTATAGCCATGGTTTGCAACTGTGGTTATATCCCTAAAGCCACAGTTCCAACCGTAGTTATTGCCCTATAGCCATGCCAATAAATGCCATGGTTCAAACCGTGGCTATAGGGCTTTAGACACGGTTTAAAACCGTGTCTATAGGCCTTTCCACTGCATAAAAAAACCAGCACGGTTCACCGTGCTGGCAGTTGGAAGGACACTACCAACTCCCCCCTCCCCCTCCCCCCACCCATAGCCCCCCCACCCTGCACCAGTACCCCCCACCCCCTGCTCCTGCACACCTCCCCTACCCCACTCCCATACACCTTGCACCCCACCCCCCTGCCCCCTCCTCACTACACCCCCCCCCCCTCCCCCTAGACACCCCCACCATGCACCAGCACCCCCAACCCCCTACTCATGCACACCTTCCCTGCCCCACCCCCCTACACCTTACAACCCACCCCCACCCCCTGCAACTTACACCCCACACCCCACGCCCTGCACCTTACACCACACCCCTCTGCCCCCTCCTCACTACACACCCCCCATCCCCCTCCCCCCCCCCCTCCCCACCCTGCACCAGCACCCCCACCCCCTGCTCCTGCACACCTCCCACAACATTCAATTTGAAAACCAGTAACCTGAAGCAACATGTAAACAGAACATGTAACGTAAAATTAATAAAAAAAATTTGTAAACCAATCATGCATACCATAAAAACAAACATAGAAGCCTTGGAAAACTTTGAAAACAATATGTAAAACCCACAAACCTATAATCTTATAACCTAAAAACAAACTATAAATATGGAAACCTATAAAACAATCACGCATACCTTAAAAACAATAATACCTGTAAAATAATATATAAAACATGAAAAACATTGAAAAACAATAATTCCTTCATCCTAAAAACAATAATACCTTCATGGAAAACCTGTAATCTTATAACCTATAAATATACAACTTGTAAAACAGTCTGTAAACCTGTAAAACAATCCAAACCTAGCAACTAAAACCCACAAACCTAAAAACATCGAAAATTAGTAAACCTGTAAAATAATCTGGAAACCTGTAAACCAGTAAAACAATCTATAAACCTGTAAACCAATCTATAAAATTATTTGTAAACATGTAATCTTATATCCTAAAAACATTGAAATCTATAAACATGGAAACCTTAGAATCTCCATCATGCATACCTTACAAAAAAATAATACCTTCATCCTATAAACATAGCAACTAAAACCCACAAACCTAATAACCAAAAAAATAGAAAATTAGTAACATGTAAATGTGTAATGCACAAACTATCAACTTATAACTTCCAAAAATGCTAGCTTACAAGCCTTCAAACCATGAAACCTATAAACCTGCAACCAAAAAACATGAAAAAATGCAAACATTCAAATATAAAAGTAGAAAAAAATCATTCTCTTGAAAATAAAAAAAAAACACAAGACCTGTAAAATAAATAAAATAGTAAACTAGCAGGGTTAGAAAGAAGCCCCCCCCCCTGCTGGACCCCCTAGACAGTATCCCTCTCCTCTGGACCCCCTGGACAACAGCCCCCCTGGACAGAAACCCCCCTGCTGGACCCCCATGGACAACAGCCCTCCCCTTCGGACCCCCTGGATAACAGCCCCCCTGCTGGACCCCCTGGACAGCAGCCCCCCTAGACCCCCCTGAGCAGCAGCCCCCTGGATAGAAACCCCCCTGCTAGACCCCCCTGAACAGCTTCCTCCCCTGCTGGACCCCCCTGGACAGCAGCCCCCCCTAATTTGGATGCTTCTTAAGGTTGAGGCCAAGAGATACTAGGTTTATCCAATAGTTACTTACTGAGACTCTCATAGTGGGGTTATAGTTTTCTTATGGAGGATTTAGGAGGTGATGTTGTGAGTTTCGTGTTTCTATTTGGAATTATAGGACCTTTGAAGATGGGTTTCAGCTGGGGGTGTTTCTATTTGGATTTTTCTACATTGTGTAGTACAGGATACACTTACATGGTGCATGGTGCTGGTTGGTTTGTGATTTATACTATGGTTGGTAACATGTCTTGGGTGCATAGGGGTTGGATTTTTGGTGTTTCTTCTTTGTTTTGGATTACTATTGTAGGATTCTAGTTCTCTCGATTGTCTAGTGTGGTGGATATAGTTTGGGGTGGGACTTCAGGTGGTGGTTTGGAGTAAGTTCAGTTGGCTTGTGCTTGGTTTCCCCATCATTTGTATTCTGGTTATTGATGGTGTAGGTGTAACACCCGAGGCTTTTATGTTATATAAATCATCAAAGGAATCTTTTTCTACACACAACAATAGCTTGGCTTGCTTTACACGCAACCGCGGCTTTCCTCGATAGCTTGCGTCGTACGCAATACCGAGTTTCACTAAACAATGATATGTTATTAAAATATTATTAAAACTTGCCGTTATGAATAGTAATAACCACTTTTTGAAATTTTATAAATTTTATTTTTCAAAATGGACTTCATTTTTGGATTCGGAATATCGAAATTAGCCTAGGGTGAAATTTTGGTATTTTTTTGAAAACTTTCAATTTTTGATGAATAGTGAAACCACTAAGTGGTAGTTAAAAACTGAATTTTTCATAAAACATAATTTTACCGCTTCTGTGAGTGGAATTTCAAAAATCCGAGAGACACGGTTGATGTTAGCAAGTAAAATGTGGTTCAATGAGATGAAAATAATTTTTTGGTGAATAGTAACTTTTTACTTTTTTTACCACGGTTAAAAGTAAATAGGGTAATTAAGGGTACAAATGATATTATTATTACCCTAACACATGTCCTAATTCTATTGGACAAGTGTAATTCGACCAAAAACAACCTTAGGAATAAAATATGACCATTTAGGCCCACTTGGATTAGATTAGGACATTTATTATTAATTTATTTAAAGAAGGGTTAAAATAGTTAAAATCAAAGTTTAATAAGTAAATAATTTTTAATATGAGGTTATACATAAGATAAATTCGACTATAAATATTCATTAGAAAGATAAAAATATTTCCTACATAATTATATTTTATTTGTAATTTTTAGACATTAAATAATTTAATTTATTTATGACACAATGATGATGCAGTAATTATCTTATTAATGAAATATTGACATAATTGATGTTATAAACACCAAAATAAATGTAATTTAAGACTTTTTATGAATTACACTAATTTTCTAGGTTAATATTACATTTTATTATTGATTTAATTAACTTTATTATAACTAATCATTCTTTTATTATTTTCACAAAAATCAATTACCAAATAGTGTCAAAATTGACATAAAATAGTTTTTAAAACAAATATTATATTAGGAATTGTTATTTTATTCCTAAAAATCTAATGTTCAGCCGAATGACTTATATAAGGTTATATATATTAATAATAAACAACTTGGGGTTCGTTTGGATGATTATAGTAAGTTTATTAACCTTATAGTATAAGAACACAAGAAGACACGGTAAAAGTAAACTTATTTAACTTAATGTTAAATCTAAATGATAAGGTTAAAATAGGAACCTAAACTAGTATAAATTCTATTGGATGAGAGGATTTCGACCCATACCCACATTATCTTCGAAATATATCAATTTGGAGCTATTTAAAACCGAACTTGACTTTATAATAAAATAATAGTTTTAGTTATTCCAAAGGTGCCCCTCTCCTCCCTTATAAAAGGGCACCTCCTACCCCTCTTCCTTAAACCACTTTGAGACTTCAAGATCGGCCAACCCCTTCCAATTCCTCCTACCCACTTCCCTATAGACATCCTAGAGGTCCTGGTATTCTTCATAGACCAATTTTAGTGCCCTAAAAGAAGGTCTCAAAGAAGCACTTCAAAGAAGAGGTAATGTCCATTACCGATTCTTTCATCTTTATTTCTTCTTCCACTTCTTCTTCTTTAGTTGTTTCATTATTAAGTAATAACATCAGTATCACTCGTATACTGATATGTTATTATAAGTATGAAACAATCCTATTTCACCATCTATCCATCCTACGGAAAAATAAATCGCCGCGCGTGCGTACGTACGGAATACCGTCTCCACGCCGTGGTGTAATCTATTTTCCACCACCACCTTACTTGGATGGGTATAATGGTGTAAATAATGACTATATATGACTATTATAAAGTGATACTGATTCTGAAATAGTATACATACACTCCAATACAATTCCACGATAATAGGAACGATATCATCACTCGTGCGTACGTACGGAATACCATCTCCACGATGTGATGCGACTCGTTCTACATGATCTTCATTTCATAATGATTATATACATGAATTGAATGAATTAACATGATATATATTACACTAATACCATTCTGGTAATGAGGTATCTATAACCTAAAGATATGAATAAGAATTTATTCGACAAAACACACATAAGAACAAAAAGTTATAAACACCCGAATAACAAGTAACAATGAAATATTACTACTAAGAATATAAGAATATGACCATATATGATATCATAAAAATAATTATGATTCTGGAATAAGTCAATAACATTATTTAAATCATTATACAGGAGGTTCGGACACTTACGAAGCAAAACGGACCTAAGGTAAGGTAAATATCACAATCTCATTTTTATCCGAGATTGTTTATACTTTAGTATTTAATGGGGTGTATTTTATCATCCACATCCATGTTTCCTAAATATGTAATATTATTTCGATACACACACAATTGTTTGAATCTAATTTTACCCTTTGGTGAGTTTTTAGTAAAAGATATGAAAGGAATCTTTTGTTGTTTTTCGTACGAGGTACTTTTTGACTTTTCCGACAAAAGTATGATGAATGTTTTTTTAAACTTATACGGCATGAATGTATTTTTAAAACATTATTTCCAAGAATATTCCTTTATAATTTTTCAAGTTTATTTTTAATCATCTTCTTTTATTTTATAATAGTACGACATGTTAAGAAAGGAAAAGTGTTTTTGAAGCAGAAAGGATATTTTCCTCAAGAATGGAGTTCAAGTGTTTTATCAAAATAATTTTCCATATAAGATAATAAAGGGTTCTTTTTTTATCCCTATTATTACATTGAATTGATTATGTTGTGATGGAATTATATTTTTATGAATTCCTTTATCTTATATGAATTGTTTTATGATGTCATGATGTTTAAGATTCCCATTTTTATTACATGGGTTATTCTATTATGTATGGTTTATGGTTTTGTGGCACACATAAGAATGGTATCATTATGAGATGGGTGGGACCTATATCTCCCTCCAATGCATTGGGTAAATATTTTATATCTCATGAGATAGACATGGCTAGAACGGTAGGTTATACCGGTGCAGTGAAACAGGACTGAAATGAGGAGTGAACTCGGTTCAGAAGGGGACTTTGTCCACTAAGATAGTCTTGGAAATGAGTCTTGACTAATAAGAAATGATTCTCTATGATTATGTGTGTATGAAACAAAGTTTCATGTTTTAAGTTATGATTATTGGGATTACATTTCACTACTATGATTTATCCCATGATATGAAATTATGATCTCTTTTGCATGTTACGATTTCCAAAAGTTATGTGCTTATGTATATGATGTGATTGATATTTCTTTTGTTTACCCTTATTGAGAATTTGAGCTCACCCTTTTGTATGTTTTTTTTCCCAGGTCAGGAAGAAGGTTATTAAGTAGAATATGCCAAAAAGGGACTCCAGATATGATGAAATAAATGGGAGGCAAAGTAGATGCTTTATGAACAAGTTGTTTATGTTTAGCAGTTTCTAAAGACACTATACCTATACGGTCCTTTCTTGGTTTTGTTATATATTGTAATAAGTGTGCTTCAATTCTGAAGTAATAACAATGTATGTAATGTATGGGTCGTTATAGTTGGTATCAGAGGAAAGGTATTGTCAACCTTTGGAAACTAGGATGTGAAATCCTTAGTAAGAACCCTAAGAATAAGTCTAAGAATAGAACACAATCTTAGTGTTTTAGAAATGGCCATGAATAACCTAGGATAAGACCTTAAGTGTGAAATCTTATTCTTGATTATGTGGTTTTTCTATTATAATTAGTGTTGCTCACACTATTCTTCTTGGTTTTAGTCAATGGCTGGAACCCAAAGGAATCGTGTTAATGCAGAATGCGACGGGAAATGCAATGATTGTCCCCTTGAGAAACCAAACGTTATGGGAGATGGAATGAAAAATATTGTAGCCATGCTCACACAACTTTCTCAAGCAATGAATCATGCAGGACTTCCAAACGAGCAAAGGAAGGAGCAACATTCTGTTGAATCCTTCATGAGACAGCGTCCACCTTCTTTCAACGGGTCTATTGATCCATTAGTTTCTGAACAATGGATTAGTTCTACTGAAAAGATATTTTCAGTTCTTCAATGTTCTGAGCATGATAAAGTCATCTTAGCAGTGTATCGTTTGGAAGGTGATGCTGATCAATGGTGGAATCTTATTAAGAATATGAGGCAAAGGGATGAAATTGAGTCCATGGAATGGGACAGGTTCAAGAACTTAATTTTCAATAATTACTTCCCTCGTATTCCCCGAACAAAGATGGAGAAAGAGTTTCTTGAACTGAAGCAAAAGGATGATGAATCTATTGGTACCTATGAAGCAAATTTTACAAGACTTGCAAGGTACGCTTCTGGTATTATTATCCAACCTGAGAGTAAGATCGATTGATTCTTTAGTGTCTTAAAACCAAGTCTTCTAAGGGCCTTAGCCATAAGGGACTTCAATAGATACGAGGAAATCGTTCGATGTGCTCTCAAAGTTGAGATGGAGATTGGAGAAACCCATCAGTCATATGGGTTTGATAAGAAGAGGAAAATGGAATTCAAAGGAAAATATAAAGAGCACACTGAAAAGAAGATGAGCTTTCCCTTGTGCTCAATGTGTGGAAAGAAACATGGAGGGAGTTTTCTTAAAGGGACAAGTAAATGTTTCAAATTTGGAAAGGAAGGTCATCGGGCATTTGAATGCCACGATGATGGGAAGAAGATGTCTAATGATGCAAACAAAGGAAGGGATACACAGAATGAACCTACTACACTTCAATGTTTCAAGTTCAAGGAGATGGGTCATTATGCCAATAAATGCCCTAATCCAAGGGTTGATGATGATGGTCAATGTCAACAAACTCTTAAGGCTAAAGACAAAGGAAAGTCACATGAAATTTCTATCAGCGATGTGGAGTACGATAACGATGTGGTGAAAGGTACAGTTACTTCCACTCTAAAGTAGCAAATGTTTTATTTGATTCTGGATCCACCCACTCTTTTATTTCTAAAGAATTTTATAAGGGTATCACTGTATTACATCAACAATTAGATGTTGAGTTAGCTGTGACAACACCTAATGGCACAACAGTCGCATCAAAAGTTTATAATTCTTCTCCGATTGAAGTTTGTGGGAAAGTGCTTCTTGCAAATATTGTGATCCTTCCAATAGTGGAATTTGATGTGATTATTGGCATGGATTGGCTTTCTCTACATGGAGCTCATATCAATTGCCAAAGAAGGGAAGTCACATTTTATATTCCAGATCAATCTATGATCGTCTATCGATGCAAGGATGAACATAATCTTCCAGTGGAAATTTCTTCCATTTTATGAGTATTGATTCCACTAAATGAAGGTTATTTATCTCAAATGGTTGGTGAGAAACTCACGATTAATAATATGACCATTTTATGGGAGTTTGATGATGTCTTTCCGGAGGAATTACCGGTTCTTCCACCGAATCGTGAAGTTGAGTTTTCAATAGAACTCATACCGGGTGCTTTGCCTATTTCAAAGACACCTTATAGAATGGCCCCAATTGAGTTGCAGGAATTGAAGAAGCAACTCCAAGAGAATCTTGATAAGGGGTACATACTCCCTAGTGCGTCACGTTGGGGAGCACCTGTTCTATTTGTTAAGAATAAATATGGATCAATGAGACTCTGCATTGATTATCGAGAACTTAACAAGATCACCATTAAGAACAAATATCATCTCCCGCACATTGATGACCTATTTGACCAACTACGCGGAGCTCAATACTTTTCCAAGAATGATTTTCGTTCAGGGTATCATCAATTAAGGTTCAAAAGGGAGGATATACCAAAGATGGCTTTTCGTACAAGGTATGGACACTATGAATTTATAGTGATGCCATTTGGTCTTACTAATGCCCCTACTATCTTCATGGATCTAATGAATAGAGTCTTTAGAGAATATCTTGATCAGTTTGTGGTAGTATTTATAGACAATATTCTTGTCTATTCAATGATCAAGGAAGAACATGAAGATCACTTGAGAATTATATTGAAGACCCTAAGAAAGGAGAAGCTTTATGCCAAATTTACCAAGTGTGAATTTTGGATTCAAAAAGTTGCATTTTTGGGTCACATAATCTCAAAAGAGGGGATATCTGTGGATCCAGCCAAAATAGTGGTTATCGAAAGATGGTCGAGACCAACAACAGTAACAGAGATCCGAAGTTTTCTTGGTTTGGCTGGATATTATCGACGTTTTGTGAAAGATTTTTCACGATTATCTAATCCACTCACCAAGTTGACTCGGAAAGGAGTTAATTTTGTTTGGACAGAAGAATGTGAAGATAATTTCAAGGAGTTGAAAAGAAGGTTATCCAGTGCACCTGTGCTCACACTGCCTTGTAGTGGAGAAAGGTTTGTGATCTATAGTGATGCATCCAAGAGGGGATTGGGGTGTGTTCTTATGGAAAATGATATGGTGATAGCTTATGCCTCATGACAGTTGAAAATCCATGAGCAAAATTACCCAACACATGATTTGGAGTTAGCTGTGATAATATTTGCATTAGAGATTTGGAGGCATTATCTTTATGGTGAAAGGTGTGATATTTATACTGATCATAAAAGTTTAAAGTATATTTTCACACAAAAGGAGCTGAATATGTGCCAAAGAATATGGTTGGAGCTAATTAAGGATTACGACTGCTCAATCCATTAACACCCTGGGAAAGCAAACAAGGTGGAAGATGCATTAAGTCGACAAGACCATGCTAGTTTATCCATGACGAGGATCACAAAAGATCCAATATTTATGGATTTACAAAGGATGGATCTTGGAATTATAATGAAAGGGGAAAATCGTATCTTTCTCAAATGAATGTTAAACCATCTGTACATGTGAAGATTAAAGAGGCACAGAAAGAAGATGTCGATTTACAAAAGAAGGTGAGAAATGTTCCTGAATTCAACCTTGATTGTGATGGGATAATAAAGTTCAGGAATTGGGTTTGTGTTCCTCCCATCCCCGAATTAAAGAAGGAGCTACTGGATGAGGCTCATAGTTCTTCATTATATATTCATCCTGGAAGCACGAAGATGTATAGGGACCTGAAATAGTACTTCTGGTGGGATGGCATGAAAAGAGATGTTGTTGAATATGTCTCTCGATGCTTGGTTTGTCAACAAGTTAAAGATGAGAGACAGAAGTCTAAGGGGATGTTACAACCATTACCCATACCCGAATGGAAATGGGAAAACATAACTATGGACTTTGTCACAGGACTTCCTAAAACATCTAAAGGCAATAATTTTATCTGGGTCATAGTTGATCGTCTTACCAATTCTGCACATTTCATTGCTATTAGAGAAGATTTCTCTCTCGATCAGCTTTCCAGGATATATGTAAAGGAAGTGGTAAGATTGCATGGAGTACCACTTTCTATTATATCTGATTGGGATCCTAGATTTAACTCGAAGTTCTGGAGAAGTCTTCAGCATACTCTGGATACAGAGTTGAGTTTCAGCACTGCTTATCATCCTCAGACAGACGGTCAGTCTGAAAGAACAATTCAAACTCTAGAAGATATGTTGAGAGCTTTCTCTATGGATTTCAAAGGTGGTTGGTATCAACACCTACCTTTGGTGGAATTTTCTTATAATAATAGCTTTCACTCCAGTATTCAGATGGCTCTTTATGAAGCTCTCTATGGAAAGAAATGTTGGAATCCAACTTGCTGGGATGAAGTTGGGGAAAGAAAGCTATTAGGACCCGATCTCGTTGATGAAATGACAGAAAAGGTCAGATCTATTCAACAACACATAAGAGCAGCTCAGAGTCGACAGAAAATTTATGTCGTCAACCAAAGAAAAGACCTAGAGTTTGAAGTGGGTGATAAAGTGTTCTTACGAATATCTCCCTGGAAGAGAGTCATGAGATTTGGAAAGAAGGGGAAGTTGAGCTCTAGATATATCGGTCCATTCGAAATACTGGATCATGTTGGGAAGGTAGCTTACCGATTGGCGCTTCCACAGAATCTCTCTCATGTTCACGATATGTTCCATGTATCTCTCCTGAGAAAGTACATACCTGATCCTTCACATGTACTTAGCTCAAAAGTTGTACCGCTGGAGCAAGATCTTTCTTATGAAGAACAACCGATAGAGATTCTGGATCGTAGCGAAAAAGTCCTACAAAACAAGTCCAATAGATTGGTGAAAGTTTTATGGAGGAACCACCAATTAGAAGAAGCTACATGGGAGCTTGAGGATATGATGAGGGAGAGGTATCATCATATGTTTGTTACAAAGTGACAAATTTCGAGGGCGAAATTCATTTTAAGGGGGGTAGAATGTAACACCCGAGACTTTTATGTTATATAAATCATCAAAGGAATCTTTTTCTACACACAACACTAGCTTGGCTTGCTTTACACGCAACTGTGGCCTTCCTCGATAGCTTGCGTCGTACGCAATACCGAGTTTCACTAAACAATGATATGCTATTAAAATATTATTAAAACTAGCCGTTATGAATAGTAATAACCACTTTTTGAAATTTTATAAATTTTATTTTTCAAAATGGAATTCATTTTTGGATTCGGAATATCGAAATTAGCCTAGGGTGAAATTTTGGTATTTTTCTGAAAACTTTCAATTTTTGATGAATAGTGAAACCACTAAGTGGTAGTTAAAAAACTGAATTTTTCATAAAACTTAATTTTACCGCTTATGTGAGTGGAATTTCAAAAATCCGAGAGACACAGTTGATGTCAGTAAGTAAAATGTGGTTCAATAAGATGAAAATAATTTTTTGGTGAATAGTAACTGTTTACTTTTTTTACCATGGTTAAAAGTAAATAGGGTAATTAAGGGTACAAATGATATTATTCTTACCCTAACACATGTCCTAATTCTATTAGAAAAATTTAATTCGACCAAAAACAACCTTAGGAATAAAATATGACCATTTAGGCCCACTTGGATTAGATTAGGACATTTATTATTAATTTATTTAAATAAGGGTTAAAATAGTTAAAATCAAAGTTTAATAAGTAAATAATTTTTAATATAAGGTTATACATAAGTTAAATTAGACTATAAATATTCATTAGAAAGATAAAGATATTTCCTACATAATGATATTTTATTTGTAATTTTTAGACATTAAATAATTTAATTTATTTATGACACAATGATGATGCAGTAATTATCTTATTAATGAAATATTGACATAATTGATGTTATAAACACCAAAATAAATGTAATTTGAGACTTTTAATGAATTACACTAATTTTCTAGGTTAATATGACATGTTAGTATTGATTTAATTAACTTTTTTAGAACTAATCATTCTGTTATGATTTTCACAAAAATCAATTACTAAATAGTGTCAAAATTGACATAAAATAGTTTTTAAAAAAAATATTATATTAGTAATTGTTATTTTATTCTTAAAAATATAAGGTTCGGCAAAATGACTTAGATAAGGTTATATATATTAATAATAATAAACTTGGGGTTCGTTTGGCTGCTTATAGTATGTTTATTAACCTTATAGTATAAGAACACAAGAAGACATGGTAAAAGTAAACTTATTTAACTTAATGTTAAATCTAAATGATAAGGTTAAAATAGGAACCTAAACTTGCCTAAATTCTATTGGATGAGAGTATTTCGACCCATCCCCACCTTATCTTCTAAATATATCAATTTGGAGCTATTTAAAACCGGACTTGACTTTATAATAAAATAATAGTTTTAGTTATTCCAAAGGTGCCCCTCTCCTCCCTTATAAAAGGGCACCTCCTCCCCCTCTCCTCATGCCACTTTGAGCCTTCAAGCTCGGCCAACCCCTTCCAATTCCTCCTCCCCACTTCCCTAGAGACATCCTAGAGGTCCTGGTCTTCTTCAAAGACCAATTTTAGTTCCCTAAAAGAAGGTCTCAAAGAAGTACTTCAAAGAAGAGGTAATGTCTGTTACCGATTCTTTCATCTTTATTTCTTCTTCCACTTCTTCTTATTTAGTTGTTTCATTATGAAGTAATAACATCAGTATCACTCATATACTGATATGTTATTATAAGTATGAAACAACCCTATTTCACCATCTATCCATCCTACGGAAAAATAAATCATCGTGCGTGCGTACGTACGGAATACCGTCTCGACGCCGTGGTGTAATCTATTTTCCACCACCACCTTACTTGGATGGGTATAATGGTGTAAATAATGACTATATATGACTATTATAAATTGATACTGATTCTGAAATAGTATACATACCCTCCAATACAATTCCACGATCATAGGAACGATATCATCACTCGTGCGTACGTACGGAATACCGTCTCCACGATGTGATGCGACTCGTTCTACATGATCTTCATTCCATAATGATTATATAAATGAATTTAATGAATGAATATGATATATATTACACTAATTCCATTCTGGTAATGAGGTATCTATAACCTAAAGAGATGAATAATAATTTATTCGACAAAACACGCATAAGAACAAAAAGTTATAAACACCCGAATAACAAGTAGCAATGAAATATTACTACTAAGAAGCTAAGAATATGACCATATATGATATCATAAAAATAAGTATGATTCTGGAATAAGTAAATAACATCATTTAAATCATTATACAGGAGGTTCAGACACTTACGAAGCAAAACGGACCTAAGGTAAGGGAAATATCACAATCTCATTTTTATCCGAGATTGTTTATACTTTAGTATTTACTGGGGTGTATTTTATCATCCACATCCATGTTTCCTCAATATATAATATTATTTCTATCCACCTACAATTGTTTAAATCCAATTTTACCCTTCGGTGAGTTTTTAGTAAAAGATATGAAAGGAATCTTTTGTCGTTTTTCGTACGAGGTACTTTTTGACTTTTCTGACAAAAGTACGAAGAATGTTTTTTTTAACTTATACGGCATGAATGGATTTTTAAAACATTATTTCCAAGAATATTCCTTTACAAGTTTTCAAGTTTATTTTTAATCAACTTCTTTTAGTTTATGATTGTACGACATGTTAAGAAAGGAAAAGTGTTTTTGAAGTAGAAAGGATATTTTCCTCAAGAATGGAGTTCAAGTGTTTTATCAAAATTATTTTCCATATAAGATAATATAGGGTTCTGTTTTTATCCCTATTATTACATTGATTTTATTATGTTGTGATGGAATTATATTTTTATGAATTCCTTTATCTTATATGAATTGTTTTATGATGTCACGATGTTTAAGATTCCCATTTTTATTACATGGGTTATTCTATGATGTATGGTTTATGATTTTGTGGCACACATAAGAATGGTATAATTATGAGATGGGTGGGACCTATATCTCCCTCCAATGCATTGGGTAAAGATTTTATATCTCATGAGATAGAAATGGCTGGAACGGTAGGTTATACCGGTTCAGTGAAACAGGACTGAAACGAGGAGTGAACTCGGTTCAAAAAGGGACTTTGTCCACTAAGATAGTATTGGAAATGATTCTTGACTAATAAGAAATGATTCTCTATGATTATGTGTGTATTCCACAAAGTTTCATGTTTTATGTTATGATTATTGGGATTACATTTCACTACTATGATTTATCCCATGATATGAAATTATGATATCTTTTGCAGGTTACGATTTAAAAAAGTTATGTGATTATGTATATGATGTGATTGATATTTCTTTTGTTTAACCTTACTGAGCATTTGAGCTCACCCTTTTGTATGTTTTATTTCCCCAGGTCAGGAAGAAGGTTATTAAGTAGAATATGCCAAAAAGGGACTCTAGATATGATGAAATAAATGGGAGGCAAAGTAGATGCTTTATGAACCAGTTTTTTATGTTTCCCAGTTTCTAATGACACTATACCTAAACGGTCCTTTCTTGGTTTTGTTATATGTTGTAATAAGTGTGCCTCAATTCTGAAGTAATAACAATGTATGTAAAGTATGGGTCGTTATAGTAGGGATTTTTATGGTGGATGTTATAAAATTTCTTTGAGATTCTAGATGTTGCAGGTTGGGAGGCATGTTTCTGGTAGATGGGTGGTTCTCTTTCTAGGGTGGGTGCATGTTGACTACTTGGTGGGTCTAGAGGTGTTGGATTCAGGGTAAGTATTATCTCACATTTGGATCAGGGACTGCATGGGGATTCTTTAGGTTGTATGATGAGCTAGGCGTGGGTGATTCGGGGCACTTCGGATGGATGGTACTAGTTTACTACTGGATTTTAGACTTTCTTATGGTGGGGTGGACCATTTTATGCAAGGTTTTCATATGGTGATGGATGGGGCCAGATGGTGGTCTGGGGATGATTTGGTTTCTAGCTAATATTTTGGATGTTGTGTCTACTATAGGTGATTATTGTGGTTGGATCTAGTGTGGTTTAGGGTTCTTGGGAAAGTAGGTGTTGGTGTAGTGGAAATTAGTTGGCATGGTTTTATAGAGGTCTTTCACTCTAGGCTTTGTTTGGATAGGGATGCTGTTCTGGTTGGTTAATGTTGGTTGCGGGGCTGAGGGTTCAGTGGTTCTATTTCTTTGGATAAAGCTATAATTTTGGATGGGTGATGGATTTTGGAAACTTGTGTGTGGGTGGGTGGGTGTGTGTGTATGTGTGGGTGGTTGTGAGTGATTTCATGAATGTGTGTGTGTTGTTGGTTTCTATTATTTGTGACAACTTATTTTTGGGTTTTTATATTTCTCCTTTAGCCGCATTGATTCCATGGTTATACTTCCCCTAGGAGTGCTTGTTGGTTTTGTGCTTGGGACCTTCTGCGATTCCTTCTGTTGGTTTGTAAGTGGTGCATATGTTGGGATCTTATGCTATTTGGTGGGTTTCTAGTGTTTTATTGATATGATACAATATATATATGGGGTATTCATTAGATGAAATGTGGAAACACAACTAATGGAAGTTGTAAAAATGGAAATTAAAAGAAGTGAAAAGGAAATAAAAGGGGAAGGTGGGGGCTGTTGTGGGATGGAATGATGGTGGCAGCAGGCTGAAATGAAGGTGGAAGGGGGATGGTGTAGGTTGGATGTGGCTGGATCAGATCCAAATCCTGACATTACTGCGGTGTGACCACGGCATGACCGCAAAATTTTGGCCCGGTCTAGTGAAATCCGCGGGGTAGCATCTTCTGGCCAGGAGTGAAGGGAGCAGGAGGAGGTGGGGAAACATTCCGGCCGTCGCCCCACTGGTAGAAATTGTGATTAGTCAGTATCAAAATTGATCACAAGACTCATAGAATACTATCACTGCAAACCCGTGTGGGGTGTTGTCCTAGAGCGGGGCCAAATCACGGCATTACCACAGCATTACCACGGTGTGACCGTGGCGTGTTGGACCGGTCCAGCGACATCCGCAGGGCAGCATCTTCCGTCCAGGAGCGAAGGGAGAGAGAGGAGGTGGGGCAACTTTCTGGTCGTCACCCCACCGGTAGAAATTGTGATTAGTCAGTCACGACATTGATCACAAGACTCATAAAATACTATCACTGTGAACCGTCGTGGGGTGTTGTCCTGGAGAAAGGCCAAATCACGGAATTACTACGGCATGACTGCGGCGTGTTGGTCCAGTCCAGCGACATCCGCGAGGAAGCATCTTCCGGCCAGGAGCGAAGGGAGTAGGAGGAGGCAGGGCAACATTCCGGTCATCGCCCCGCCGGTATAAATTTTGATTAGTCAGTCTCAACATTGATCACAAGACACATAGAATACTATCATTGTGAACCACCATGGGGTGTCATTCTGGATCAGAGCCAAATAACGGCATTACCGCGGCGTGACCGCGGCGTTACCGCGGCGTGTTAGCCCGGTCCGGCGACAAATGTGGACCAGCATCTTCCGGCCAGGAGCAAATGGAGTAGGAGGAGGTGGGGCAACATTCTGGTCATCGCCCCACCGTGAGGTGTCTTCTTGGAGCAGGGCCAAATCACGGAATTACCGGGGCGTGATCGTGGCGTGACCACGACGTGACCACGGCGTGTTGGCCCAGTCCAGTGACATCTGCAGGGCAGCATCTTCCGTCCAGGAATGAAGGGATCGGGAGGAGGTGTGGAAACATTCTGGTCATTGACCCACCTGCAGAAATTGTGATTAGTCAGTCTCAACATTGATCACAAGACTCATAGAATACAATCACTATGAACTTCCGCAGGTTGTTGTCCTAGAGCAGGGCCAAATCACGGCATTACCGTGGAGTGACCGTGGTGTGACCGCAGCATAACCGCGGCGTGTTGGCCCGGTCTAGCGATATCCGCGAGGCAACATCATTCAGCCAAGAGCGAAGGGAGCGGGAGGAGGCGGGGCAACATTCCAGTCATCGCCTTGCCGGCAGAAATTGTGATTAGTCAGTCTCAACATTGATCACAAGACTCATGGAATATTATAATTGTGAAATGACGTGGGGTGTCGTCCTGGAGCAGGGCCAAATCACGTCGTGACCGCGACGTGACTGCGGTGTGACTGCGGCTTGACCGCGGCGTGACCATGACGTTTTGGCCTAATCCAGCAACATCCGCAGGGAAGAATCTTCCATCCCGGAGTGAAGGGAGTGGGAGGAGGCGGGGCAACATTCCTGTCGTCACCCCACTGGAAGAAATTGTGATTAGTCAGTCTCAACATTGATCACAAGACTCATGGAATACTATCACTGCGAACGTTCGTGGGGTGTCACCCTGGATCAGGGCCAAATCACGGCGTGGATGCGGCATGACCTTAGTATGACCGCGGCGTGACCTCGGTGTGACCGCGGTGTGTTAGTCTGGTCCAGCGACATCCTCGAGGCAGTATCTTCCAGCCAAGAGCAAAGGGAGCGGGAGGAGGAGGGGCAACATTTTGACTGTCGCCCTGCCGACAGATGATAGAACAGATCAACTATTTAATATGCTATAACAAGGGATCTCTATAGAAGGTTGTAGAGAACGGTACAATGACGCAACATCTAAAGGAAAAAAATAACGGAAAATAATCATACACCCTACACAAACCATTTACAAATTCATTCACTTTTCCTAAACATGGAAATTTTATTTATAATATTCAAAGCGTGAAAGTCATGGTCAAGGCATATGCCTACTCAGGTAATGTCATTTGATTTAAACGAGTATGACAAGCCAATTTATATTATTCAAAGAAAACAAAAAATAACTCGCCACAAAAAAATACCAACAAGAGGCATATGAACGGCTCAAACCAAATCTAAACATGATATAAATAAATATCACTAATCTTTGGTTAGAAGACAGTGCACCTCCATTAGAGGGGTTTTATTATAAAATCATGGCATTTCTTTATCATACAATTTATTTAATTATATTTAACATTTATTCTAAAACTCATTCAGCACAAATCAAATGCAATAATTTAAGTAACTAGATCAACATAACTATCACTGTGAGTTTTCACAGACAGCACACCTCCATTTGAGGGGTTTTATTATAAAAACATGACTTTATCAAATAAAACAATTATATTAAAGAAAACTTATTCAAGATATGAAATTAAATATAATTAAGTATAATTAAGAAAGAAGCTAAATTCAATTTAAAGCATTCTTGAATTAAAGAGCCTAGAAGAGGGGTCCTACCTTAAGGTGGAACCAAACTGTCCACTTCGGATTTTAGAGATTTCTAACTAAAATTTTTTGCTCCCCCATTGGGTATACACACCTTCACACATTAAATGTATTTTACAGAAACCTTCAAGTTAAATGAGCAATGTCAGACATACAATTTAAAGGCGAAGGTGGAAAACATAAAAAAATTGAAAAAAAGTAGAAACATGAACCTGGATGTTTTTTATGCTTCCAACAACAGTATGATTCGATATTCAACAGGTGCACGAGGTGATGTACAGCTTTTTTCGTGCCCATAAAACACAAGAAAAATGTTATTAAATAGTAAAATAACTAAAGGAAATAAAATAAAAGAAAAGGGAAAAGAATTTTTAGGTTTCAAACCCTGAATAGGGGTTGTTGTTAACCTGTCCTTAGCTTGACAGTTCATGCAGATCAACCCCAGTCCATTTGTAGGTGTGTTCATCAGAGTAGGAACCACCTCATCTTGTTTCTATTGAGTGTTTATTGTAGTTCCCCTTGAACTTCAACTTGAGTGAAGTCAATATAATGTCCATTCAGACCTCTCAGTATCTCTTCTCGGTATTCACCGCCTTAGCATCAACTGGACTACTTAAGTGATAGTTCTTATACAATAATCAACTTGAACCCAAATGTTTAATGAGATATAACACAGAAGCAAAGTCATGTATATAAGAGTTCATAAAGAAAAAATTTTAAAGCGATGAATTATTGGTCTAATACCATCCAAATAAGCATAATAAATGAACTGTTTAATCGTGAACCACAAACAAATAGTAAAAATGTAATATGGAATATCAATGTTTTTAATCCAGATAATGGTATTTACATATTTATTAGGTATTTCAATATGGGCAGCCACAAGAATGAATAATGATAAAATACACCTCTCAACATTACAGTTGTAGTATGGTAATAAGAAATAAATGACCATGTCAGAATGTTACCTTTGAGCAGTAGGGCGCATTAAGAGTACATTGCCTTAAGAGTACATTGTCAAATAGATTAGTCTTGTGGATGGTAAAATTGACGTCGTTGACCTATCACCTACTCTGCAAACCTCCCCCTGTCGCATGTCCCCTACCCCATGCCCCCCTCCACCCTGCCCCCATGCACCCCTCCACCATCCCCCCTCCACCCTGCCTCTGCCCCCTACCCCCTGCACCCCTCCACCCTTCCCCATGCCCCCTGCCCCCTCCACCCTACCCCCCTACACCCCTCCACCCTCCCCCCTACCCCTACCCCCTACCCCCCTCCACTTTCCCCCCTGCCCCACTGCACCCATCCACCCTGCACACTTCCCCCTGCCCCCTGCCCCCCCCCCACCCAGCCCCTAGCCTACACAGCCCCCCTGCACCCCCTACCCCCAGCCCCTTCCTCCCTCCATCCTCCCCCTACCCCCTACCCCTGCCCCCCTCCACCCTGCCCCCTACCCCCTGCCCCCCTCCACCCATCCCTCTAGCCTGCACAGCCCCCCTGCACCCCCCTTCCCCCGCCATCCATTCCTAGTTTCTAAATAATGTTTTTGTATTATTTTCAAGTGTTTTATGAACCTAATTTTCTTATGATACAAAACATTTAGATCCTTGAATGTATTATTATGTTATTTATCTTAAAAATTATGTAATAGACATGTACAAATAGGTTGGTTTTCTATATAATGACATCCCAATGTCCCTTTACATGGTTTTACATGAATATGATAACAAATACCACTATAAGAACAATATATTATTGAGTACATATCATTGTATACATTAAAATTCTAAAACCTGAGGAATATGGAAATTTCTCCATGTATTGGAACTCTTCTTCCATTGTGAGTTCTTATGTCTTGGTCTAGTTGAAGTGGAATGCAAGATGGGTAGTCACTGTTTCTCATCTATTCATGCCCAACCTTTTGATGATCCTATTGATATGCTTCTTCTGGGTTATTACTAAATCTACATTCTTATTATCTATTTCTATAATTATCCACAATATCTTCTCGAATTTCTTGGAATTTTTCATCTCAAAACCTCCAAAAAATTATCCATAGATTTTTAAATCATTTGATCATCTAGTCCAAGTAGAAACATGTAATTGAAATAAAATATGAAATTTAGGAAGGTACCATTATCCCGTTTATTTCAGTAGAAGTAATTATCTTTATTGCAACTATCAAATCCTTCATCAGTGATAAATGATTCAAATTTATGATTCCACTATCACAGTAATTTCTTTATTCTATACAAGATTTTATATAATATAAAAACCAAGTAATGGATCCCAATTGCTGGTACTCATATTGGTTGTTTCATGTTGATTTATTCCTTTAACTCACCATGAAGCAAAGTTGTCTTAATGTCTACTAAATCGAGAAGCATATTTTCTAATTTCATCATACTTAGAATTGTTTAGATGATATAATGCTTATATTTAGTGAGAATATTTCCAAAAAATAAACTTTTTCATTCTAATAATAACACATTATTACCATACATAATTTTTATCATTTATAAAAATCATTCTATTAATTAATTTAGTAAACCCACTTATTTTCAAGTTCCTTTTTACCCCATTAAAGTTCAACCATATCTGATTTTTTAACTTCAAAGAATACATCTCTTTATTCATGGAATATTCCAATAATTTGAATAAAAAAATCATAGTTTAATTTGGATTTTCATGTTTCTATTCATTCAATGGAAGTATATAATTCATTTAAACCCCATAGCTTTGAACCAGTCTCCTAATTTTGGTTGATCTCATCAACTAAATCATATTTTCTAAATTACTCGACTTAGTTCTTCCTATAAGTACAAGAATTTCTATTATTTGAATGTTGAACATGTACTTTCACTGCTCCCATCCATGATTTAGTTTCACATAAACTCTTTTGATGAACAAATGATGGTTTTAATTTTTATAATTAAAGTTCCTTCACCACTGGAATCTGAGTTATTTGGAATTTATTAACTTCTAGTAACCTTACTATGATCAACATGGGAATTAACTATGGGTTCTTCATTAATATAATTCCCAATAAAGTTCTAATCATTCAACAAAACTATTTCATTTAAGAAAATATCTCTCCTTTTGAGGATTTTTTATTCATCATACCAAGAATGATATCCAAAATCATTATAATCATATCCAAGGAAGAAACACATTTTATATTTTGATTCAAGTTTGTCTCATTCACGAGAATTTACATGTATATATGGTAAACTACATTTAAATTTTAGATATATAACTTCAGTTCTCTTTACAGACCATGGATCCTTCAGATTTTATTTCCCTTTTTCCAATGGTATACTTTTATTGGTGAGATATAACATTGTGTGGAGATCCTCTTCCAAAATCACCTTAGGCATTACTATGTGAAACCTCATACTCAAAACTTTCTCTATCTGAGACCTATTCATTCTTATAGAAAATTCATTCTATTGTAATGTTTTGATCACCATCATCTCATGTCTTATTCTTTTATTTTGAAAGATTTTGCAGAAATTGAGTCCACTTTACCCACCTTCATTGTCTATTAGGAAACAATTCAGCTTTTGATTGTACTCCCATTATGGAAAATAATTCAATGAAGTAAACAGAAATACATCAAATATTTTAGTCTAAAAAATACTTACCTTTCTAGTAGCATCATCAATGAAATTAATTAATTAAATTCAAAAACTATAGTATTTTATAGGGGTAGGTCCCAAAACATCTTCATAGACAAACTCCAACTTTTGGTTTCTATGATTCTAAAAATCTAAGTTGAAAAAAACTTTTCTCTTCTTTCCTAACACAGAACATTCACACTTTCCAATTTATTTATGATCAAGATTTGTTATTATGTTATCCTATAGAACCTTTAAATTCTTTTCACAAAGGTGATTAAACCAATAGTAAAAAAATTAGCTCATGAAAGTAATACTTATAAAAATTTCCCCTCCAGTTAAATTTCTAGTGAAGTAGAGAGTTCCATCATTTACTCCTTGTGCAACTATTATTGATCCATCGGTAAATTTCTTTCCCCTATTTTCAAAACTAGTCCTAATGGAAACATAATTATGTTTCCAAATTAGAATTAGATTTATTCATAAATCATGGATGTTTTAAAATTCCATTAACTTTAATAATCATCCATTATTTATTTATATGCTCAGTTATCCTTTTCCAAGAACTTCTTGGGATTCACCATTCACTAGATGGGCTCTTCAAAACATACTTGATACATAATTGACTATGTATATTTGATCACCAATGGATTAATAAGAATATCTGGAATCAGTCACCCAAGATTATACTAGAGTATTCACACTCAGTAAATAGAACTTGGTAACTTTCATTATTTAAATAGAATCTAAACTATTTGACATTGAATCATTTGTGGTGTTATCCTTATGATTATTGCATTACATCTTGATATTTCCATTCCTTCCATATTTACAAAATATGGTACAGTGACCAGCCAATAGAATTTGACTCCACACATGAGGTTTTTATTTCATTGGTTTCTTTTGATATATTTTCTTCTGATGGGGTTACCTTCCCCTTCCATTATTATTAAGGGAACTGTCAATTGGATATTGAACTTCCCTTTTATTAATTTATTTAGTGATTATTAAATTTATAATATCATTGAACAACAAATCTATTTTTCCATAAGAATTACTAATAGTCATAAGTATAGAATCCAAGCTCTCTGGAAGTGAAGATATAAAAAACACATATACATCATCAAAAAAAGTAACCTTCACTGATTAAATCTACCCACATAACATATTAAATTCATTCACATGATCTATCACTAGTGTTACTTATGAAAACATTAATTTTAAAAACCATCGGAACATGAAAAAAAATTTGAGGGCCATCATGTTTTTATACATATCTGTCAATGCATTCATAGCATCTGACAACTCATCCACCAACTCTGAGTTCACTTTTCCAACCATATCTTTAATTTGATGTTAGTTATGCTAGATCTGACAACTCATCAACCTACTCTAAGTTCACTTTTCCAACCCTATGTTTAGAAACTGTTAATAAATCACCCTTCAATCCTAATGCTCTATAGATTCTAGTTCAGGACATGTCAGTGACTGAAATTTCAGGTTCTGAAAACTGTTCATGTATCACAGAGGGTGGATTTGATGAATTCTTCTGATGAATTACTATTCCTATAAAATATGTAGTAGTGTTTATGTCCCTACTGATTAAATGTGTTAATCTAGTTAAAATTACCCTCTATCCATGTGGATAAGGATAGCAGAAGATAGATTTGTATTATGTACAAGTCTGATGGAAAATATCAGCTGTCAAATTATTCATTTTTCCTTGTTCTTTTGAAGGAAAGGAGTAGGAGGGTGACTGTAAAACACCATGCATGATAATTCTGAGTTCAAATTACACTAGTAGTCCAATAAACTAACTTTGAATAAAATGGAGAATAAAGGATTAAAAATTAACACTTATGATACATAATTAGTGTGTTGTTTTGATAATGGAAAACTTACTACTTGGCTAGATGAAGACAGTGGATCTTGAGCACCAGCAACATGGACATGGATAAGGGAAACATAAAAAGGTATCCAATATTATTTCATGGCCTCCATGTAATACTCATGTGTGTTCTACAAGAAAGCTTTAATGACTGCGAAAGTTTTTATTGGTCACATGTATGTTCATAGAAAGGGTAGATTAAGGCAATTGTCATCATCATGTGTTTCTTTTTTGCTTTGTTAACATGAGATTAGACCTAACCCAAATCCCAACATCCCTACCACTTGGCTAATTTCACCCCTTAAATTAGGTAATTATTTTTACATATAATGAGATCACTATGTTTATGGTACTGGGGTTAAAACCTAATATACTTTTCACATAGGGCATTGGAGTAGAAAAAATACGTTGTGTTTTAGTACTAAGTAGAAAACCCAATCCACTATTCTTATGTGTATTATGATGTAAACCAAATCCTCTATAGTAGGAAAAAATTATCTATGATCAATCAATTTGGGACAACCTATGGGCAGATACAATATTGGAATAGTAATAATGTTTTTAATACAGTTAGTTTGCACCAACATTCAACAAGTCACAAACTGAAAAAAGAGATAGAAAAGAAAATACGTTCTTATCTATGTGTAGAGACATACCACTCTTGAAATAAAGATAAATCCTAGAGAATATAGTAGTCCCAAAAATAGGCCCTTTCTGAAATCCCAGGGAGGAGCATTATAAAGAGTTGAATTTTAGGAAACCATATCTTGTTGTGTAGAGATAAACAAAAAAATTGTTATCAAATATAAAAAGATGCTAATTCATCAAGAATAATACCTTTCATGTTTTTCTTGGAATAAAAACACTTTTCTATAGTGCAATCATAGCTTCAAGATGGCCTGAAACGAAGAAGAAGTATCCATCAAAGCATTTTGATGACACAAAGGCTTGGGGAATCCTTTCCACCTGAGAAAACTATAGGAAATGAAGAAATGATCATCTTGTAAATTAATACATTGACATATATAGATTCTTTAGTGGAAACTCACATATATCCCCCTGCAAATGATAATACCTCAAGAATAATACCTTCCATGATTCTATCACCTACAATAAAAACCCTTTCGCTCGGTACAAACATAGATCCAAGTTATCCGGACACCTAGAGGAATTATCCATCAAATCAGTTTGTTGATAAAAAGGGATGGGGGATACCTTCCACCTAAGAAAACCTTGGGATAGGAAGAATCTTCATACCTGTATGGAATAAAAGATGGACCTTTTTGAAAAAAAAAATATGAACAAATTAGAAGCAAAATATGAACCTGTTAAATTCTGGAATAAAAGATGAACCTGTTTGAAAAGATGGCACTAACCGGGCCTTCCTAAATCAGCTCCTTAGAGAGTTTATTTGTCTATGTTGTGTTGTACTATTATCTCCTTGTGTAATTGAAACAAAAAAACATAAAACATTAAGATATAATGCATAATATAAATAATATAAATATACGATACAATACATTCACCTTTTATTAGTATAATATCATTCACAGTTCAGGTCGTGTTTTGGTTGTGTTTGAATAGCACACTTGAAGCACAAAATAGCCTCATTTGGAATTTCTAGATCCTGTAAAAGCTTAACAAATTGCCTCAGTCAAGTAGAAGATCATGCACTTGCAGCAACACAACATAACCACAACATACCCTATAGATATTTCTAAGGTTTAGGCAGGCATCATGAAATATAGGTTTCATCTTTAAAACGTCCTGGATGAATAAAATTAGTAGGAAGGAAACAAAAATAAAAAATGGGAAAGGTAAACAAAGTCACAAGTTTTTTCTCACTCATTCTAATTAAATTTCCCACCTTCCAGATGTAATAGGGTTGAGTCGGGTATAAAGTATCATAACTTAAGTCTCTCAAAATCCTCATCCCTAGGATCTATTTTTCTAGAACATGATTCTTCATCTTGAAACTTCTAGGAAATTGGATCTTTATCTCATCAACTATATATTTTATTAGACTGTAAATAATAATATCATCAACATGGATATATAGGATGATGAAGATCCAATATTAGAAAAAATTCAGGCAATAGTAATGATTTGTATTGTTTCAGATGAAATTTTGTTTCATCGTGAAGTAATTAATCTTCTAATTCTACTTCTTTGTTTCCGATAAAAATAGTACAAAAGTAGCTTTCACTATGTGCTTATCTTGAATGATAGACAACCTAAGTGTCCGAAGAAGTCCCTAAATCTGAAAGACTTAAATTAATATAAGTTAGAAACAAGGGTTGATATTGATTCCCTCCATGTGTTTAGAGCATAAGGGATAATAGAGTGAACTTTTAAGAAGAATATTGCTAAAAATATATGTTTAGAAGATGAAGGAGGAAGGGGATGGTATATTCAGGTATAAGATGCAGCTATTTTTGAAAGGATTTTTTTGGGATCATGGCTACATTTTGGAAGACCACTAGAAGATATCTTCTAGAAATTATTTAGGTAGAAAAAATGTATCAATATTCAATCTCACACTATGGTTTCAAAGACATAGAAGGATATGGACATAAATCATAACACTATAATGAACAAACCACTTCAAAGGGACACATACAAGAGTATCAAAGTATAATTATCAAAATGAAATAAAGAAAAATAAAGAAAAAATATATATTTACATTGTCAAGATATGATTCCTACTCTACAAGGAGAATACTATTTTATTTTTATTTAAGGAATCAAAAATTATTAAAATTTACTAATACTAATTAAATAATCCATGTTAATAAATATAGTAGAATCCATCCAATGAAACTAGATTCCATGTCTTTTAATCTCTATGATGAGTGATTCTATAAATCTCATAGCTTTACAACTATCTCTCTATTCCATCAAAGGATCCCACCACCTAAAATCGTTCACCCAGTACATTGTTCACATTATAAAAATATCTTGAGAAAAAAATTGTGTTTGATTCATTAATAAACTAGTATATTATCTTTTCTAAAATATTTCAAGAGTAAAAACATACATACTCTTCAATCAGGTAAAATATATTAATGTCCTTTTCATTTCCCACACTACTTCCATTATAATAAGTTGTTGGGTAATATTTGATTTTCATTTTCTAAGTAAACCATCCAGTTAAAGTAACTTCTATTATTTTATAATTTTTAGCTACTACTCCATTATTGCAATCAATGTTCCATAAATTACTCTTTGGTAATTTATCCTTCTATTTGACTATGTTTTGGAACCTAAAAATGGTTTTCACACACATAGATGAGACCTAACAATCTTCAAATTTTGGAATATTTTTTTGGGATTCACTATTGAGTCCCCCATCAACTTCTATAAACCTATTTCTATTCCACAAACTTCCTTAACAGATGTATAGTTCCCCTATGATGATTTTATTTATCCTAGGTCAACTTAGGTGAATATCCCCTCAAAATATTCTTGACAATGACCTTTTTTAGTATGTGTACCATATTTTGAGTCCCTTCTATCTTTCCATATATCCAGTACTCTATCCCCCAAAAACTTATAAATAAAGTGATAATTCCTCAAAATATTCTTCATACTAGATTAAAACATCATATTTTTTACTAATTGAATCAAAATATGTGATTCAAAAAACAACATCTCATCATATTTCCTCCTTATGAGATATTTCAATGTCCCCTTCAACCCAAACAACTCCTTTCCAACTTCTATTAAAGAAATATAATCTAATTTTTATATTGAGAGTGAAAATATCAATTAAATCTTTGAAATTTGACACTAAGCCTTTCCTCTGAAATTAAACACTTATATAGTGGTTCTCTTTCAAGTGTAAGAATATCTCTCAAAGTATGACTTAGAAAACCCATGAAATGAGTCATCTATTTTGAGGGAAATTTCCATGCTTCTAGAACCCTATATTTTCTATAAAATCCACTTCACATCAACCCAATATTATCTTATGGGATTCTATGTGTTCATTCTCCTTTCTCAATTTGAAATGTTCAACTGGGAGTGTGGTCATTGGTTTCACCTCGCCCGTGATGAATTGATCCACCAATTTCTAGATGTAATCCAAATAATTTAGGTACAAAGTACCAAAACATAAGTCCCTCAAAATCCTCATCCTAAATATACATTTATTCAAACTAGTGTTTATCATCTAAAAACTTCTGGAAAATTTAATCTTCATCACATTGACCCTTTCCATTACTGGATTAGAAATAAGCATATTATGAGCATAGTTAAGTGGGATGATGTATCTCCTATCATCAAACACCTAGCAATAAAAAAATTTTGTTATTTCTCTAGATTAACTTCGACTTCACCATGAAGTTATTAAACTTCCAATTCTATTTCCTTGGTACCAAGTACAAAGGTGTGAAATTAACTTGTGTTAATTGTATCTAATGGACGATGGAGAACCCAATAGCTTAAAAGAGGAAAGATATTTGAAAGATTTTAATTAGTGGGAGTTATACATGAGGGATGATAATGATTCCCTCCATTTGTATGAGACATGGGAGAAAATGGAGAGGCCTAATAGAAATAAATTTATTTAGAATAAATGGATGTATCAGCTAGAGTAGGTAGCAGATGGTAGATAGAGTTACAAGGCATGACTATTTGTGAGAGGGTTTTTTGGGTGCATGGATATCTTCCAGAATACCCATTAAATATATCCTCAAAAACTAAATTATGAGGAATAAAAGTATAGATAGTTGAGCTCATGCTTTGGAGTCTATAACATAAAAAACTATGCACCTATATCACCATGCTGAATTGTACAAACCACCACAAATGAACACAGACAATAGTATTGGAAGAAAATGATTTAAATATAAGAATTACAATGAGAAACAAAAATTTAACCCCATTGTCTCAAACTCAATAAAATTCAACTTAGTATAATGGGGAATGTGTAGCAGCATCCATATCCTACTTGTTACCTGAAAAAATTGAGCCTCTTTCTAGTAAGTTTATGATTACCCAGTGTGCAGAAGAATTGTAGAAGCTAAGGTTACTCAATTAAAAATTAATCAGAGTTAATATACCATCATAGTGTAACTCTTAGTAACAGGATAATTTATCTCCTCCAATGAATCCAAATAAATAATAATGAACTACTCAACCAATAACGAAGGTAATAGATGAAGTTTCCTACCTCAAATAACCGCATAGGAGGTGCGCAGGAGGAGGAGATGGGAAGGAAGCCTCGGAACAACGTTGGCAGGAAGGTGAGGTGACCGCAAGGAGGTGGGTAGGTCATGTCGGGGGGAAGGTGGGCTGGCAGTGCCAGAGCCGCATCAGCAGGGAGGCGTCGGAGCCGTGTCGGAGCCGGCGGGGAGTTTTTCTAGCTACGTCGGAGCTGAAAGGGGAGGATGAATCGCGATAGGAGGAGGAGTAATAAGGGGAGGAGGGGATGAGAAATGGCAAGGGAGGAGGAATCCCTAGGGGAGGAGAGGAAGAGGGATAGTGAGGACAGTGAGGTAGGAGTAATCGCGATGCGGGAGGAAGGATAAGGATGGTGAGGGAGGAGATTCGTGATGCGGCCCGATCAAAATAATTTTCACATAAGGTATTTCCATGCCCAACTATTTGGGTGTAGCTATACCTTAGCTATAGCCACAGATCATTTAAAGTGTGGCTATAGACCTGTGGCTATAGATTATTTTTTTAGTAGTGATATCATCCCATGTTTTTCATACATGGATATTACAACTTTTTAAATAAATATTCAATACATTACACAAATGCATGCATGAGAACCATAATAGTTTCATATCTTTGGAGATTAGGAACATAATATTATAATTTCTTTTAAATATATTCAATAAATCCAATAAATATCTTTCCACTGTGTACTCTTTATAGATATACCCTACTTAAAACCTTTCTTCATATCCTGGGGAAGGAAAACATTAGGATGGATGAGCTTATATGCTCTATACCGGTAAACATAAGGGATATCAATCTAATATTATATGAAAGAATATGATAATACTAAGGGTACATGATCATTATCATGAATTACAAAGTTTGTACCCAACCTTTCATAGATCTTAAACATGATTCATGGAATAAAAATTTATCCTTTATAAAAACATGTCCTATAATAGTGATGAATCATCATAAATCAATCATGAACCATAATATAATATCATAATAGTGTGGTACCATCATAAATATTGAAATATATTTCATATTTCAAGTTTAACCACCAATAATATCCACATACTAAATCCTGACACATCACCTGTTTCTAAATGAGGATCAGGACACACATGTTTCCCATAGTGGATCTGGATACACGTGTTTCCCATAGTGGGTTAGGACACACCTATTTCCAAAAGTGGATCAATCCCAGAGACTTTTTTCCCACTTTTATATCATGAGATATAAATATTTACCCTATGAATTAGAGAGAGATATAGGTCCCACTCATCACATAATTAAATCCATATTTATCTGATCTATAAGATCATAAAACATTCATCATATATTAACCCATGAAATGAAATGGGTTTAATAAACACTTCACTATATCATAAATTTTAGAAAAGATACAGGTTTTATAATCACTTCATCATTTTGTCATATCATATCCATATAAAAAGAAGCGGGGTTCGTACAAATTTTTTCATGGTATAACCCATAGAATATAGATAGGTTTCATAAAAATCATTCCATCATAAACAAAAACCGTTCAGATAAATAATAATAATTTTATCCTTGGCTTATATCCCCAAAAATAAATAAGAAACATCAACGAATGTCAACTTATATGGAAAATGATTTTGAACAATAATTTTAAAAATTTGTTGATGAAAATATCCTTTCCTCTTTGAAAAAAACTTTATAAAACATAAAACAAATTGAATTTTGTTTTTAAAATAACCTTGAAAACAAATAAAATAAGCTTCAAATTAAATATTATTTAGTACAATGAAAAGTTTTTTTAATACCATACACTTTAAAATAAAAATTCCTTCAATTTTTTTGATAAAATCCAAATGGGTATTATCTAGAAAGTTACATGAAGAGTCTATTTAAAAAATAATAAAATGTTAAAAATGGGTAAAATGACTTTTAAAAATCATTGGATAATGATAAAACATATTTCAAAACATTTCTAGAAAATATGGTTTTAAAGAAAAGGGTTTTTTAACCAAAAAGATGATTTTCCTTATAAATATTGTTTTTGAAATATTTAGTACATAAATAGAGGAAAATGAAGGGAAAATATTTATTCTCATGACATAACCAAAGGATAATAAAATTCATGATTTTTCTAAGACATGGATCATAAGATTTGATCATCAAAAACATAGTCATAAATAATCCAAATATACAATTAGAGTGTTATATAAAATAATCACCAATTTGGTAACATTGAAACATAATCCCCATTAAGGGATAACATTAAATGAAAATTAAAATATCATGAGAATAAATAAAACTGAGATATTATATGTCAAAGGGTCTGCAAATACACCTTATAAAATAAGATAGGTGCATAAGTCTCAAAGAAAGAAAATTGAGACAAAATCCCTTAATAATTTATTAATATTTTGAATCCAAATCCCCAGTAATTCATAACATCAAACTAAATTCTAAATATCATGAATATTATTTAGATGGGGTGACCTTTTATAATTTGGGGAGAGGATACACTTGGTATATTTTAAAGTAATTGAGTGCTCCCACATTATTCATATGTCATAGGGGTCCAATATGGCCCATTAACAAACCTTATAAGTGGAATGGTTTAAATATGTCAATAAAGTAGTTTTTATACATGTTTATAGGTTATTATTACCCTTATTTTTTGAGTTTTACCCCCCCCCCCCTAGTATACTCATTTTTACTTTAACGATGGTAATTAATTTTTACTACATTCACTATTCATTGTGGTCAAAAAATAATTTGACCTTATTAGATAATATAAATTATTGTGGTTATAAATATGAAATCTATTTCTAAAAATTTCATTCATGTAATAGGAATAATATAATTTAAAATTAATCCCTCAAACAAGACGAGAATGAATGTTTTTAAAGAAAAAATGTTCAAATGTTTAAAAAGATTTCATATGAAAAAAATATGAGATTTATTCCAGTGACCTAAGTTGCATTAATGGACATTTAATTGAACTAATTCTAATTTTAAAAAAAATTAAATACAATTTAACTTTATAAATAAATTAAATTAAAAGGCAGTTTTCAATTAAAATTTGGTTTTTTTCACTATTCACCAAAAAATTAAACTTCTCTGACAAATTAAAAAAAATTAATCTTAATAAAATTTTGAATTTATGATTTAAAAATATGTTTTTATTTTATCAAATTAATCTTATAAATCTTTAAAAAAAGTAAAATAGGTACACCGAAGGTGATATAACTACTTCAAAAAAATAGTTTTAAGAATAAAATTAGAATTATTCTTATATCTTATCTCTAAAACACATAAGATTAATGTTAATTCGTTTATTAGAAATATACTATCTAAATTTTATTAAAATAATTTTTTAAAAGTATTTTTTTAATTAATTTAGGTAAAGTTCATTTCTTTGCATAAAAATACTTTTTTATAAAAATATTTCCATTATTTTCAAATAGTTTTATTTTTATTTTTTTAATTAATTGGAAACCAAAGAATTAATTTTATATACATGTGTAAACCATATATTTTCATAATTTAATTAATATTATTCATAACAACCATTACAATGGATTGGTTTTAACTATCATATTAAATAAAAATACATTAATAATATGATACATTTCATTTAAACTGAGTGTTGTGGGTAACATAAGATAAGATCAGTGTTTTCTATGATGTAATCTAAAATAAGGGTTTCGTATAACACAATATAAACCGTATGTTTCTATTAATGAAATCTAAAATAATTTTTTCTTTTAATTTAATAAAAACTCATTATTGTGTGTAACCCCAGAAAACAGCATTATTAATTTTATTTGAAAAAATATATTTCAAAAAATCTTAGGGTGTTACATTATTCCCACCTTAAAATAAATTTAACCCTATAAATTCATATCAATAATAAAAGTTTTAACATTTAAAAAAATCATTCATAGAAACCCACATCATACAAAAGAATAATAAAAATTACATTAAAAATAAAAAATTTAAAACATAATAGTTAAAAAAAAGTAACGCATAACTAGGTTTCCATATTAGATAACATAGGTTTTAAGTGAAAACATGGACATAAAAAAGAAAATTAACACCTAAATATTGATTTAGAGTGATATAGAACATTTATAACAAAAAATTGGGTGATATATAGAAGGTTAAAGATCAAAAAACCATAAATCTGTTATGATTTAAAGAACCATTTGATTCATTAAAATTTATGGAACTGGGATAACATTTTTTTAATATACTTTTCCTGAAGTTGAAGAATTCATTTTCCATCTAGGATGAGAACATCTAAAAATGTTCTTACTTGATATATTTTTATTTCATAGACATAATTTCATCCTTTAGTGGGACCTTTGTCAATTTACACTTCATATCTTACTCTAAGAGATGAATTTTCCATGATTAAATCATTAAATAATATCCATTAAATAATGATAATAAATTACTTATATCATTAGTTAAAAAATATAGCACTAATTATCCAATATGGATAAATCATCATATGGTGAAGTAGTACATTAATCCTTAAAACATCATCCAAAGTTTGTCTTAAACAATTTCATAAATGGTTAACCTTATAATCCTTCCAAAATATTAAAATCCAAAACTTTAAAAAGAAGTTCACTAAATTTCTAATATAATATTACCATTAGTACCCTAAAAACATGAAGTGGCTCTTAATTGTCACATACCAGACATTTAAATACCTTCTTTAAATATTATCTTGAAATATGGTAATAACCTAAATTACCATAAAACCTAATTGAAAACATAAATTAGTCATTATTCCTTAGATAAAACATAGATTTTTTGTGATATTATTTAAATACAATGATGTTGTAAACTCCATCAATGATAGCATTAATAACTTTGTTCACAAATCATTAATCAGTTATAAATTCATCAATACTATCCAATTTACATTATCCAAATCAATCATATATTTACCCCAAAATTATTATATTAACATCAGGATAATATTAAGGGTTATCTTTCCCTTAATAAGAATATTAACATTTCCATTAAATCACTTTTATAGGCCATCGGCATCTTTCAAAACATTCTTTCAAATCCTTAATGAAAACAGAAACAGAAAATCCTTATATATTTCAGAATACATAAAACATAATTCATGAATCCAAATACATAAATAATTAAATCATTTCATTTTGATGATTGGAATGGAATAGGTACTTCCTTCGTTTAGAAGTTAATTCATATGTAGTGGAATTGAGTTAGGTAATGTTCATGTTCCCTACACATAAAAAATTGAACTCCCTGAAAATTTTTCACTCTATGACCTTTTTCCCATAGAGAGAACATCTTACCCTCCATTTGAAATATTCTTCCATGTTCTTCTTCCCACCTTCTTGTAATTTAAGATGAAACATATTCATTATTATATGTTTAATAGGAAACAAACATTCAAAGAATTTCATCTTCCTCTTATTCAATGTTTTAGGAATCTTATTGAAGTTCACATTTTTAGTAATATATCATGATAGATTGTCAAGAATAATCACAATATATTTATCTCTATTCATCATACAATTTGTATTCTAATAGTCACTGAATTTTCCATCAGATTTAGTGTTAAAATCATTCTTTATGGTTCCATCAATTGACTAAAACCAAAAACATAGTGTGAGAAACAGTAATCATAGTGGAAAACCACATAATCATGAAAAATCACTTATATGATTTATAGATCATGAAATTATTTTTAATATATAACACATTAGGTTTATCCATGGTTATTCATAGTCATATTCTATTTAAATCCTTCATGATGGTTTGTAAATAATTTTTTAATTTCCAAATCATGTCCCCCAAGGGTGTAAAACAAGGTGTGCAACAAGTCAGGTTTTCTTACACTAGTTCCTAATCAATTCTATCTCAATACATTTTCATTGGAGTTGTTACCCCTAGGTATATATGTTCCAAAGAAACATACACTTATAGTATCTAGATAATGATGTATTTTCATGGAAACCACATGCTCTATCCTTTACCAAAATTTCAGGACATTTTCTTCTACTTTCACTCATCCATAGACTTATCAATAAGGACATTACTATAAATATCCTTAGAAATATTCCTATTTATCTCACTAAATTTTTTTTATCATAGTTTTAAATGTTTAGCTAAACATTTACTCTAATACAAATTATAGATGCCCACTCCATTCACACATGGATATGGAAACTTTGTAGATGAATATTTAATACATTACACAAAAACATGCCTGAAGACCAATATAGTTTAGTGTATTTGGATATTAGAAACATAATATTATAATTTGGTGAAATATATTCAATGTCTCTCATAAATATATTTCCATTGTCTACTATACATAAACATACCCTACTTAAAACCTTTATTTACAACCTGTAGAAGGAAAACATAAGAAATTATGAGTTTAAATTATTAGTAAAGGTAAACATAAGAGATATAAATCTATGATAATATTAAATAATAAGACATTAATAAGGGTATTTGATCATGAACCTGACTTAAAAAGTTCGTATATAACTTTTCATAGATCATAAACATGATTAATGACACAAAACATTATCATTTTTGAAAACATAGACCATAAGGGTGATAAATCATCATAAAGTGGTCATAAACCATAATATCATCTCATAAAAGTGTAGAACCACATAAATATTTAAAACCAATTAATATTTCAAGGTTATCTACCAAGACCATAAAAATAGTAAATCCAGACTCATCACCTATTTCCCGTTGTGGATCAGGAGACACCTATTTCCCATTGGGGATCAGGACAACCTTGTTTCCCATTGTGGATAAAGACACACTTGTTTCCCATAGAGGATCTAGACAATATACATGTTTCCCATTGTTATCTCATGTGATATAAATCCTTACCCAATGCATTGGAGGAAGATATTGGTCTCACCCAATACATAATGAAAACCATATTTATGTGTTCTATAAGAACGTGAAATATTCATCATATCATTACCACTGAAATGAAATAGGTTTCATATACATTTCATCTTATCATAACCTGTATAAAATATAGAGGTTTCATAATCATTTCAAAATTTCATTCGAGCATAACCTATAAACAATAATCGGGTTTCATAAGAATTGTTTCATGGTATAACCCCTGGAAAAAGAAATAGGTTTCAAAAAAGTCATACCATTATAAATTTAAATCATTCAGATAAAGAATAATATTTTTATCCTTTAATATTATCCCTATTAGGGAATATGTAACATCAAAAGATTTCATATTATATGAAAAATTATTGTGATCTCTCATTTAAAACATTTATTCAGGAAAATAACCATTCTGGTTTAAAAAAACATTTTAAAACATAAAATAGTTTGAAAATTATTTTCTTTGAAAATAAACATGGAAACTTATAATTTAATCTTTAAAGAAAATAATGGTCAGGATGAAAGGAGGTTTCATTCATACCATACAATTTAAAACAATGATTCCTTTCACATTTTATGTAAAATACAAATAGGAATTATTTAGAAAATGACATTAATATTCCTTTCAAAACATTTTTAAAAAAAGGAAAATATGGTTAAAATTTTATTTTAAAAAACATAGGATAATAATAAAACATTTTTAAAAACATTTCCAGAAAACATGGTTTTGGAAGAAAACAGTGTTTTGACAAAAAAGATTATTTTTATTAAAAACATTCTTTTTGAACTCTTTAGTACATAAAAAAGATGAAAATGAAGGGAAAAAAGTTATTCTCATGACATAACCATAGGAGAATAAAATTCCTGATTTTTTAGATATATTGATCATATGATTTGATCCTTGGAAACAAAGTCATAAATAATCCAAATATATAATGAGATTCTAACATAAAATCATTACCACTTTGGTAATATCTAAATATAGTCCCCATAAAGAGTTAAAATTAAATTAAACTTAAAATATCATAATAATAAATAAATACATGATATTATATTTATAAGGGTTTTTATATGCACCTCATAAAATAATATATGTGTATAAGTATCAAATATTGAAAATTGAGACAAAAATCTATTACCACTTTCGTAATATTTTGAATCATAATCCCCAATAAAGAATAAAATCAAATAAAACTTTAAATATCATGAAAATAATGTTATTAATTATATATCATGTCAAAGGGGTAGTATAAATAACACAAAAAATGAAACAAGTGGTGAATTTGCATATATCTCCTAGAAATAAAAGAGAGACTATAAATCTCTTACCTTAAGTCTTAACTTCCATAATACACATTAAAACCTAGTGTATAATAAATATAGGTTTATTATAAATCTATTAAAGAAATATATTTACATATTTCATACCATATATGATTTTCTGATAACCTTTTATTGTCTGTTTATTAATAAATCCATGTTAAAGTTATGTTTTAGTTAATAACCGCTTTGTTTTTCATATATGTTTTGGTTTGATATATTTTTTCATCTTATTTTTTATCATGGTTCCATAATCTACAAAATTGAAACCATTATTTAAGTATTATATTTATTTAGTATATATTTATTTATAATCATCCTTAAATTTTAGTTATATAAAATGAAATAAATCATTCATGGAGAAGTTATATCACGGTACGCTTGAACATTGTTTACATTTTCTTGTTAGATTGAAATAAATAAATTTAAATGAAATATTATCATTCAAAAATCCTTTTAATTTTATATATATATCACTTATGTTCATTAGAACCATCATTAATACCTTCCATGTAAAGCTTGAGAGAATCACATCACTTCGTGAGGTGGTAGTCCATCTTACGCACAAGCAATGTTATCATATTCCCAAAAAATGGAAAACATGAATGTATATGTTATATAATAACTATAAAATCATAATAATATCATAAATATCATATATAAAAAATAAATCCATCATTATTTCCAATTTTGATAGGTGGTAATGGAAAAACAAACAACATCAGTTCACAAGGAGGAAGTCCTTCGTACACATGAATAATGATTTCATAACCCATTTTAAGGAAGTGGATATAGTTGTATTTGATTCCCTTAATATAACAAAATCTCATTATATATAAGATACTAAGGTTATTATATCAGTATTGTATAATGATAATTGACTTATTTTTAGTAATAAATAAAGCAAAAATTCTTGTTGATAAATATTACCTCTTTATTAGGTATCCTTTTAATCCAAATACCTTTTTTCATTTACAAATAAAACCACTTTGAGGATAGATGGGATCTATTTACAAGAAGACCAATTCATGGATCACAGGCCATTAAGACAAACCGCCGAACCACAAATATTGAGTGTCCTCCTTAGGTTTTCATTAAAATCCTTCCTTTTTTGGATTTATGTTAAAAATAAGGATTCTAGGATGAGGGTATGGAATTTGTTAAGTGATTTGGGTAGTTATTTACTAAAAAAAAGGTTTTTATGGTGTGAAGAAGAGAGAAAATGGGTAGCCTTTTATAAGTAGGGGAGAGGACACATTTTGTATTTTTAAAAACAATTGAGTGATCCCACATTTTTCATATGTACCATGGGTCAAAAATAAACCATTATAGAATATTATAGGTTTAATTATCAAAATAAGTACATAAAATGGTTTTTTCACAAGTTTATAGGTTATGTTTACCCATATCTTTTTATTTTAGCCCCTAAGTAAACTCATTTTTACCTTAACTATAATAATTAATATTTACTGCAATCATGGTTCATTTTGGTCAAAAATTAATTCAAACTTATTATATAATATAAATTATATTAATTAAAAAAATTAAACCATTTTTTCAAATTTCATTTAAATAAGTGGAAATTTTTAATTTAAAATTAATGATGTAGACGCTGTGAGAAAGTGGGTTTTTAAAGAGAAATTGTTCAAAATTTTATAATGTTTTCAAACTAAAAATGAATTAAAATTTGATTCAAATGACCTAAATTGGATTAAATAATTTGTAATTGAACTAATTTTACTTTAAAACCAATATAAAATTTAATTTAAATTTATAAATAAATTAAATTCAAATGATTTTTTTTAATAAAAATTCATTATTTTTCACTACTCATCAAAAAATGAAATTTTCAAAAAAAAATCCCAAAAATTTATGCTAAGTTTATTTTAAAATGATTATTTAAAAAATAATGATTATTTTATAAAATTAATTTTCTGAAATTGATAAAAAAATAATTTTAAAATTGTAAAGACCCACCCCAATAGCTCAGAGTCGATGCCTTACTTTATTACATTGGAACTATAAACAAGTGATTTCATTCAAAAAAACATAATATTTTAGTATATTTGGAAAAAAAATATAAAAATATATGTTGTAATTATAACTATAAATGAAATACAGTATAGAAAATCCATTAAAAATTCCCTTAAACTCCAAGACTATCCCTGTATATCATTCATAATATGCATCTTCACATCCTGAGAAATAATAAAACCTAAGAAATTGGTGAGATAAAATTATTAGTAAGTGTAATAAATATAGTGGAATCTATCATAAATAAACATAAATAATAAGGCATGGTGGATAACTAAAAACAAATTCCATTAAAACATATTCTTGATGATAATATGGTAGGAATAAAAACTGATTAAATAATTACATAAAAATAATCAAAGGAGAATGAAACTTAACCATTGATATTATACTAGTTTAATAATTCCAAGGAATATTAATTACTAGTATCATACTGAGGGAATGAATAATGTCAGAATTAATAAACATACCATCATGGTTTCGGCCAAGATATCATACATAACTGGGTAAAACCCGATTTAGTTTGTCTCATGAGACTTACTGATGCATCTAGGGGCTATAGAGGGCCCCATCGATCACTTACTAAGACCAATTTATTCTTAATATGAATGGGTTTAAACATCAAAAATATATACATATATAATTTAAATAGATTTCCCCAATCAGTAAACATAATCAATAATCATTCTGAGTAATATGGTGAATTATATCAAAGTATCACATCCACAGTCAAACTTATCATAAACTATTTAATAAAATTTGGTATATTATTTAATAAACTATCAATGCCAATTAATAATAAGATTCAATATAGGGTGTATAAATAGTTCAAAATACTCTAATAAAATCATTGAGTATTTATTAGGAGAAAAAACACTTTTTACTTTGGAAAGAATTTTTCTTTTGGAAAATCATTTCTATTTGTTATGAAATCAGACAATAAACATGTATATCCCAAAAAAGAAAAGGAATGGATAATAAAATTATATTCATGGATAAAATTATTTCCAACTGAACTGAAAATATGTAAAAATATCATTTAAGTTACTTTAGAAATGATCCACTTTAGTGTTGTTTAAGGGAAAATAGTAAAGAGTCTTTAATAAGAAAAAGGAATAACCTTAAATTACCAAAGAGAGTTTTCCATGATACAATTATTTATTTTATAAAAATAATGGTGGCTTAAAAGAGATTATGAAGTGTACATGAAAATGGGTAAGAAACTCTTAAGTTCCTTTGAATCGAGCTTGCATATCAGGAAGAATTGAGTATAGAAGCTTATAAAATCTTGTATTTATCATAAAATGGGGATAAAATGATATAAATAAATTATTTTTAGAACATATAATCATAATTTATAATGAGTATATAAAAATAAAGAAAAATTTCATTGGTTTAAAGAGATAGAAAGTGTAACCCGAATGAAAAATAGAGATTCAGGGAGAAACCCTTACCTTAAGTCTGAAAGTGTTCCTTACATGTACATAATGTCCTGAATAGTAAAATTAAATCCATTAATTAATTACTTCAGAACCTTTATACATTTAATTTTATTTATTATAATTTTATTAAGTTCATTTGTGTAATTTTTTATCAATTGTAATATACAATTTCATCGTTTGGAAGTGTTCCTTTCCTTGATTTTCATGATTGATTCACCTGTATAATTATATGAAAGATCATGTAAAATGGAAATAATTGTCAAAAATTTAAATTATATGTTATTAATGAACATCCAAAATTTTTAACGGTCTTATATATTATTATTTTTTGTTATATGAGGATGTTCATTAGATATAACTTCAATGATAATCGTTTAGATTATTTTGGTGGTTTTTCAATCATTACAAATTGGTTTTATCTTATTAATTAATATCATGTATATATACTAGTTCAGAACACTAAATAACTTATAATATTTATAATAATAAAAATTAACCATAATTATGGTTTTATAACCATCCATGAAGGCGGTAATAGAAAATGAATTCGCATCGTCCATAAGGGCGGTAAATCAGCACATCATCGACCATGTTTTCATTTTTAGAATAAAATGGGCGATGAGAAGGGGTTTGATGATGTATATTTCATTAACATAATAAAATTATATTATATATGATATAATAGATTTATCAAGCTTGTAACATCCTATTACTCTTACGACAGGAACATTTTTAAACTTGTCATGGTTTTCCTTTTTGGTTTTCTAGGTAGGGTCGAGATGGAAATGGGAGGATACCAATAATGATAAATTCAAAGATTTGTTTTAATTTTTGGAAAAAACAAGAATGATTCTATAGCCTACTGGATGATTACATGACATCTAATAAGGTTACACAATGTGTAACTCATAAATGAAATTAAATATGTTTTTAATCAAAATGTGGGGGTTTTCTCAGTGATTATAGGAGTGGACAATTACACGACATGTAAAGTCATGATGACTATTTTAAAGAAATAAACCCTACTTATTTATATTTTTTTCTTCTTGAAAACATCATTTCTCTTTACCTAGATATATCCCCATTAGATTTTGGGATCCCTCCACCCACTCTGGGTCTTTTCATTCAGCGATGAATCCTCATTTCGTTGTTTTTTGTTGGTTTTACTATGGAGATTTTATGTTCTTGAGGTATGTGGATTTCATCACCTCAGTTGACCACTTTTTATAAATTAAATCTATCTTGAGATTTGTATTGGATTATAGGGTTTCTTTTGATGTTTTTGGGTTTCATTTTTTGTGGACCTCATTGTGGGCGTTTGTGACCCAAGTTTGGAGGTAAGTGGTTCCTTCTTTAGCCTTTTGTTTGATAAACTGTATTATGGCGTTTTTATAAATATATTTATTAATAAATTGGTATGAAATTTAAATGATTGTTTATGTGTGATTGGAATGGTATTTGAAGAAAAATAATACCTTGGTTTTTGATAAATGTAAAGAAAAGGTGTATTTTAAATGTATTGAATTATTTATAAAAAAGAATCAGTTATAGTTACTCTATTAAATTTTAAATCACATAAATTTTTTTGAAATGTTTTTCAAAAAATTGAGTTTATTGTGAAAATGATCACATGGGTTACCTTCGGTACTAGGTGGATGGTGTAGCTTGAGGTCATCATCCATTGTGGGGGTTCATTTTCTGTGTGTTCCATAAATCCTAGAGTGTATATTATTTGATCTAGGTATATATATGATGTTGTGATTTCACATATTGGGGTGTCTCCCTGGACTTGGAGTGTAGATAATAGGATTCAAGTACCTCATTTCACTGTTCTTTGATTTTTTGGGTATGATTAGTTTGTTACCTAACCTATTGTATTTCTTGGTGTTGTGATACCTGTGTTGCTATTGTTGTTTTTTACTTCTTGGATTTATACTATTTTATCCATAATATGAATTTTGATTCTTGTGAAAGATGATATGGAAAATTTTCTTTGAAATTGATATACTTTCTTTTGTTTTAGAATTGTTTAGAAGGGGAAATTTTTACCATGTTTTCTATAAAAATAATTTACTACCTATCATGCCATGTTTTATTTGAAATGAGAATATGGTAATTTTTATACAAATAATTTTTATGGAGAACCTGGGTAGGATCTTACTGAGCCTGTTAGCTCACACCATGTGCACCCCTTTGGTTGTGCATAGACATATAAATGACTTTCAATGTAGAGAAAGACAAGGCATCGTAGTAAAGCGACATTTTTTTGTGTCAGTTGAGTTGGGTAGATGGTGGTGATATGGTGGATGTTTCCCACACTATCACATCGTGTAGTTACTTATTTTTCTTTTCTATTGTAGTTTGACGTTTCCCTTTGAGTTTATAGCTACTTTTTTGGTCGCTTTGTTTCTGATGTCTTCTTATAGTTATAGAACCTATATACCTTAGTCTTTTATTATTTCTTTCTTCTTTAAGTATGTATATCATTCCATGTTATTCATTCATGTTGGGTGAAATAATTTCTTTGACGTGTTGTTTGATACCTGATTTCATGTTTCCATCCCATGGGTATTTTGAATTCCCTTTTGGTATGTAGAATATTTGGTTAGGTTCCAGGTTTGAGGGTAACTCGGGTTAGTTCATTTCAAAGTGGTATTAGAGGAGGTAGTTCCTCAAGATTACTTATCTTGGGATGTCTATTAGACTGGAGATATGATTTTGAAATCATGATAGGTATCTTGTGATAAGTTCTTGGATATCTCTTGTTGTGATGAGACTCATGTTTCCATGGGACATTTGGATAGGTATCTCTAATGTTGGGTTTTCCATTAAATCATAGTTTTTTCTTATGGGTTTTCTAGTTTAAACTCGAATTTTATCTATTGTCTAATCATTCCTTCTATTTCGGTGTGTAGTAGTATGCCTCCAAGACATCTTCCATGAGTTCCTCATGAGTTTGAAGTTGATTATCTTAAAGTGAATACACTAATAGATCAGAATATGATTGAGTCTATAGTACGAGAAGTTCATTCTGTTGATAAGTACATGACATGATTTCAAAATGAATTTGTTGAGGTACAGTGAGGAGATAGAAGAGAGAGAGATTGATAGAAATAATTCTTATATTATAATCCATAATCCTTTAAAGGAATGAATAAACCTCAAGAGGTGAAGGATTGGTTGTATAGGATCGATCAAATCTTTGACTTTCCAGCGACACCTCGAAATATCAAGGTGAAGTGTGTAGTGTTCAAGATCGAGGGTTCTGGTAAGCGATAGTGGGATTCCATAGTCAATATGGATAAACACATGGACTTGAATTGGTAGGGTTTCAAAACCTTGTTATTCAAATAGTTTTGTCCAGAGTCGCTAATGTTGTAAAAATATCTTATGTTCCTCTCTTTGCAGTAGGGAGAGTGTTCAGTGTCGGCGTACACCAACCGGTTTTCTGATCTTATTAATTTTTCTCCAGACATGGTAACAAATGACCATTTGAAAGGTCTGAAGTAACTATAGGGTTTGTGATTGAATATTAGATCATAGTAATTTATATTAAATATTTCTACCTATGCAGAGACAGTAGACAAATCTATGATGACATAGATGAATATGGTAGGAAAGGTTGTCTTTTCCACCTCGTATCTTCCATCCAGTGGCATCTTTACTAAAATTAGTGGGAGGAAGAGGAAGTGGAAGGGTCATTTCATGAGTGGTGGAGGTGGTTATTAGCATTAAACCTCCTCTATACTGTCTTTTATATATAGTAGTGTACCTCTGACATTCTATCAATCTGGAAATGTTTAACACACCATATGTTTTTTTTATTCTCATGAAGATGTCAAATAGTTGTGAACATGTTGGTCATTTACAATGCTTCGATCATGATATATCTACACCTCATTATGGTCAATGTTTGTCAGCTCCAAAGGATGCTATGGGGTAATTAAATGCTTCAAATAATATAGGGATCTGGCCATAGGCCTTAAGAGTGAATCAATTTCACATAGTAGATGAGTGTCCAATAGAAGTCAATGCAGATCCAGTGATAGTGAGAGGTACTATCATTATTTCATATTCCATTCCTATTTCTTTATTTGATATTGATGCCTCCCAGTCATTTATATCTGCATGTTTTTTCAATATTCTTAAAATTACAATGGACTCATTTTCTTTGTTATTGAGTGAGAAACACCCCTTGGTAAGAGTAAAGAGAAAGGGTTTTAGTTTTCTTCTTCATTAAGAATAACTGATACGGAGTTGGATTGCAATTTTCTCATTCTTTATTTGGACCTATTTGATGTCATCATTAGTATATATTAGATAGTCACTCATCAAGCTAAAGTTGATTGTTCTCATCGGTGTATTTCATTTATTTATGTTAATAGAAGATGTCTTTGTTTTAGGGGGAGTGGGACCCAGAGTCTACTCATGTAGGGCCTTCCCTCCCAAAGCTTGGGAATTTTTTGTCTGCTATTACGATTGATCCTAATGATGTTTCTTCTGATTTTGATCTTCCTATTATTGTTCGATACATTTCTGATGTTTTCCCAGATAAATTATGTAGTCTTCCTCTAGAGAGAGGTAGATTTAATGATTGAATTAGTACATGATACATAGCTGATATCGATACCTTCTTATCAGTTGGAACCAATGGAGCTAAAAGAGCCTAAAATTTAGTTGTATAACCTATTATAAAAAAAATATCCCCAGTGTTTCATCTTGGGTAGCCCCTGAGCTATATGCCAAGAAAGAAGATAGTAAACTCCTATTTTTTGTGGACTATCAGAATTTGAATCGGGTAATAATTAATAACAAGTATCCTTTACCTCATGTGGATGATTTGTTTGATTAGTTAAAGTTCGAAAAGTGGTTTTCAAATATTGATCTTCACCTAGTTTATCATCCTCTTAGAGTTCAAGAGTCTGATATACCTAAGACATCATTCAGGATCAGTTATAGCCATTATGAATATATTGTGATCATTTTAGGTATGACTAATGCTCTTGTAATTTTTATAGATTTGATAAGTTAGATATTCCATCAATATCATGACATTTTTTGGGTAGTGTTTTTGGATGATATTCTAGTTTACTCAAAATATGATCAATAGCACGAGCTCCATCTGAGTTTGGTTCTGGAAATTTTGAGAAGTCGCCATTTTTATGGAAATATTTTAAAGTGTAGTTTCTAGATTCAACAAGAGATGTTATTAGGGCGCATGATTTTTGAACAAGGCTAATGATTTGATCCTGAAATGGTGAACGCTATATTTTCATGGAAAGAACCACAGAATGTATTTGAGATTCAATGTTTCCTTGGAATTTTAAGATATTACCATTGGTTTGTTAAATATTTCACTAAAAAAGCATCACCTTTGACTTCCCTTAATAAGAAAGTGGTTAAATTCACCTGAGATATGAATTTTTAGACTTCTTTAAATGAACTAGAATTACTTCTAACATCATATCGTATCCTAATATTACCTAATTATGATAAGGGATACGTGGTGTTTGTGGTACATCTGTTACTAGTTTGATTTTTGTTCTTATACAGTAAGGTCATGTGGTGTCTTATGGCTCTTTCCAGCACTGATCGCATGATAAGAATTACCCTACCCATGGATTAGAGGTTTTTGTGGTTATGAATGTGATTAAGTGTTGGTGGCACCATATTTTTGGGGAGAGGTTCATAATCTTTTCTAATCATAAGAGTCTGAGATATATCTTTTCTCATAAATACTTTAATCTCAAACAGATAATATGGGTAGAATACCTTCAGAGTTTGACTTCGATATCGCTTACACCCCTAGGAAGGGTAATGTCATTGTCAATGTTTTTAGTAGGAAACTTATGAACTATGAAATGAAAGAATCATTAGAAGAGTGGAACTTAATGGATCTTTTTCCATAGTTGTACACTAGAGTATAGGAATTAGGGTAAGATATCTCTTTGACCAGTGTTCAGTTGAGCTCCTCTCTTCTTGAGTTGATTCTTTATGAACAACATTATGATGATGATTTCCATGGAATTAGAAAATCTCACAAAGGTGTGGAAATTTTTGATGAGTGTTATTCCTCCAAAGAGGGTTTTATTGGCTTATAAAATAATTTTTCGGTACCACAGTCATAAAGGAGAGCTATTATAGGTAATTTCCATAGTTCCTAGTGGGCATTTCACCCAAGAACCATGAATATGTTCTAGGAAATGAGGCAGAAATTTGGGTGTCCTGATATGAGATGGGATATTACTGATTTTATCTCTCATTTCTATACATACCAATAGGTTAAATCCAAGAATTAGAAAATTTTCAGTTTGCTTCAGCTAATTCAAATTCCTACTTGGAAGTGTGATGATATCTCTATGGAATTTTTGGTTGGGTTTTTTCATACCCAAAAAATCAAGATTATGATGTGGGTTTTTATCAATATACTGATGAAATCATCTCACCTTATACCCTTTCAGGATACAACCAAAGTTGAAGAGTTGGGAAATATCAATTTGAAAGAGATTGTTCAATTTCATAGAGTTTTATACACTATATTTTTTGATAGAGTTACATGGTTCACTTCTCACTTTTGGAAAGGCCTTTAAAAGGCATTGGGATCTCAAGTTCATTTGAGTACGGAATACCATAAACAATCGGATGGATAGACAAAAATATCAATACAAATTCTTGAGGATTTGTATCATGCTTATGTTCTCTACTTTAATGGGTCTTGGGATGATCACTTGGGGCTGGTTGATTTTTCTTATAATAGTAGTTAGCAGTCCACAATCAGAATGGATCCTTTTGATACATTGTATGGATGACCTTAAAAATATCTATTTTGTTGGTTGGAGATTGGTGAAAGTTTTTTAATTGGACCAATCTTGGATAAGGAGATGACAGTAAAGATTCATTTGATTCTTTAGAGTATGTTGATGGTATAGACTTTCTATAAATCTATTGTTGATCATCATCATAGGTCATTAAAGTTTTCCTTTGGTGATCAAGTGTTCTTGAAAGTTTCACCCTGTTTGGGTCATTGAAGGATAGGAAGGTAAGGGGAACTTTGTCCAAATTTTGTGGGACCTTTGGAGGTTATAGAGTACGTGTGGAAGGTTGTTTACAATTTTCCACTTCCACTACAACTTATGTCGATACAAAACTTGTTTCATGTATCTCAACTCTGAAAGTATCAATCTTATCCATCTCATGTTATGACCTGGAATGATCTTGAAGTTAATATTGACTTATCCATAACTGAGCGGTCAATCAGAATAGTTTATTCTAAAGCCAAGGTACTTCATGGGAGGATGGTACCTTTGGTTTGAGTGCTATGGCAGCACAGTTCTAATTCTCATGAGAAGTGGGAGCGTTAGGCACTGATGAGAGAGTAGTGACCTCATATTTTTATAATAGAGGCTTCTTCATAATATTTATAGGGATATAAATTATTTATGGTGGGGAGGTTGTAACATCCCGTTACTTTTCTAATAGTTTCTTTTTAAAAAATTTCAGGGTTTTCCTTTTTTGTTATCTAGGTAGGGGTGAGAAAGAAATGAGAGGATAACTGAAATAGTGAAGTTAAGGATTTTTTTTGGAATTTCTATCCTAAAACCTACTAATTCTATAGATTACTAGAGGATTACAAGATATGTAATAAGGATACATGAATTGTAACACATAAATTAAATTAGATATGTTATTAATAAAAATACAATGGATTTATTGGTGATTTAGGGAGTTTACAATTACATGACATGTAATTGGGTTACATGTAATTTAAAGTCTCAATGACTCCTTTTATATAGGCATCCCGAATGATTTTTATTTTTTTTATTCCTCCATAATTATTTTATATCAACCTAGAGTCACCCCCAGGAAATTTTCCAACTCCTCCAACCCTTTCAGGTCTTTTTATTCAGTGATTGATCCTCATTTCAGTCATTCTTCATTAGTTTTGGTACAATGGGTGTACATTATTGAGTTTTTTGGATGTCCTCCTTTCCAGAAACCCCATTTTCTAAATTGAATCTAACTTGAGATATATATTAGATTATAGGGTTTCCATTGACATTGTTGGATTTAATTGTTAGTGGATCCTGTTGTGGGTGTGTGTTGCCTGAGTTTTGATATAGGCAATTCAGTCTCTAGCCTATGTTTTATAAACCATATTGTTCTGTTTTTATAAATTGATTTAAAAGTAAATTGTTATGAAATTGGAATAAATTTTTGTGTGTGATTGGAAAGTGATTTGAAGAAAATTGGTTTTTACTTAGTTTTTTATAAATGTAAAGAAAATGGGTTTTTTTAAAGTATTGAAATATTTATGAAAAAATAAGTGGGTATGGTTACCCTATTAAATGTTGAATTGCATAATTTTTTTGAAATGGTTTTCAATACATTGAGATGATTGTGAAAATGAGCACATGGGTTACCTTGGGTACTCGGTATAAGGTTTAGCTTGAGGCCATCATCCATTTTGGGGGTTCACTTTTTGGGTGTTCCTCATTTCTTAGAGTGTAGATTATTGGATCTAGTTATATATTTGATGTCAGGGTTTCACATGTTGGGGCGTCTCCCTAGTCCTGGAGTATAGATAACTGGATTCAGGTACCACATTGGACTATTCATAGATTTTTAGGTATGAGTACTCTGTTTCCTGACATGTTTTTTCCTTCATGTTGTTACACATGTGTTGTTACTGTTTCTTTATACTACTTGGCTTTTCACTATTTTAGCCTTCATATTCCTGTTGATGCTTGTGAAAGATGATATGGAAAATGTTCTTTGAAATTGATATACCTAATTTTGTTTTAGAATTGTGGAAAAAGGGAAATATTTAGCTTTTTAAAAAAAATATTTTCTACTTATCATGAAATGTTTTATTTGAAATGATCACATGATATTTTTTATATAGATAATTTTAATGGACAACCTGGGTGGGATCCTCCTCAGCTTGTCATATCACACCCTTTGCACCCCTTTGTCGGTGCGTAGACCTTTGTATGTCTTTTGATGCAAGGAAAAGGAAAGGAATCATAGTGAGATGGTGGGTTTTAATTTCAGCTAAGTTGGGTAACTTGTGGTGAGATGGTTGGAGGTTTCCCACACTACCACATGGATTATTTTCTTTTTTTCATTGTCCTTTACAGTTGGACTTGTCTCTTTGAGTTTGTAGATACTTTAGTGGTTGTTTTTTCTGAAATCTTCTTAAAGATATGGAACCTATATATGCCAGTATTACACTATTTATTTCTACATTGAGTATGTATATCTTTCCATGTTCTATATTTAGGTTGGGTGAAATAGTTCCCTTGGTGTTTTGTTTGATGATCGGGTGCTTTTCGCCAGCCCGTGGGCATTAGGAACTCCCTTCAGGCATGTAATGGATCAGGTCATGTGCCAAGATAGAGGTAACCCAGGTTGGTTCATTACAATTAATTTTTTTATAGAATAGGTAAGGATTTAATAAAAATAAAAGTAATTAAAATTAATTGAAAAATAACAAAAAAAAGATTTACCTCTTGAATTCTTCTCCTTGATAACCTTCTTATGAAACTTTTAAATGATCTTTTGGTGAGACCAGTAAGACCAGAATGTGGGGAGGAGGTCTAGGATGGTAAATGGGTAGAATATAAGCAAGAATCTTGGATTTGGAATTTTTAGGATAATAGGTGGTGTGTGTGATATTTATAGTGGAGGAGAGGGGTTTTTCTGTTTATTTGTTTCATTTGTTTATTATTTTGGCACAAGAATATGAATAATTTTATTATTATACAAAAAATATATTAAAATAATGAATGAATGTTCAAGATTATGGTCTTACATTAGTGACACATCATCTATGACTCAATAATTCATGCATTTATCTTATACCGTAAAATATTGTATTTCACTATTCACCAAAAATTCAACTATTTTAGAAAAATCCTAAAAATTTACCCTAACCATTTTTTGATGCATATAATTAAAAAATGAATTCTATTTTATAAAAATTAGTTTCTAAATATTAGGAACATAATTTTTAAATAAAATCATCATTTATTTGAAAAATATTGATTTTAAAATTATAACTGATTTTATAAAACTTTGAAAAATTAATTAAGGTCTCACAAAATTATCTTATAATAATAGGAAAAAAATAATAGTTTATGAGTCTATTTATTGAAAATATTTTTTATTTTTAAATCATTACATTAATTATAAAATATTATTTAAATTTTTATGACTTATAAAAATACAAACACTTAATTTATAATTTTTAAAACAGTTATTTACTTATACAATGATATTAATATACCAAATTTTCATTAAGAAGATACATAAATTTTATTTATACTTTAATGGGTGAATTTTCTATTACTATTCTTAATGGTTACAGAACTAGTATAATGTTCATATTTAATAGTATATTATGGTTTTAAACTCGCAGTATCATGATGCATAAATAATTGAAGATGCTAAATTTTAAAAGAGACACACCAAAACATCTTGGGGTGTTACATTATCCCCCTCCTACAGAACTTTTGACACCAAAATATTTATAATTTCACCTCATAAAAATATTTCTGTAGTTATTCAACATAAATTCATCTAGTTCCCACATCTCCTCTTCAATTTTATGATTTTTTGCAAGTACCTTTACCAACAAAGTCATCTGATTCGTCAACATATTCTCTATTGTGTCTAGAATATGAATGGTTCTTCATTGTAATAAAAATAAGATTACAATTATATTCCTTTATAAATGAGTATATGCATTGGGTTTGGCATGTAATTCCTTAATAAATAGATGTGGAACGAATTTTGTACTTTAGAAAGGTTGGGTGGAATCTTCAAATAATAAGCGACAACTCCAATTCTCTCTAGGATTTCAAAAGATATGATGTACCTGAATCTTAGTTTCCCCTTCTTCCCAAATCTTATAACACCCTTACATTAATATACTTTTAAGAAAACATGATATCCCATTTGAAATTCCAAATCCTTCCTCTGATTATTAGAATATCTCTTTTTCCTACTTTGAGCTGCATTGATATTGGTTTGAATAGTATTTAACCTTGCTATTTTTTCCCCCACATGTTTTGGGCCTACAAGATTGCATTCACCAACATCATCCCAACAAGATGGTGTATCACATCTCTTCCTATATAATGCTTCATATGATGACATTTGAATACTTGAATGGAAGATATTATTAGAGGAAAGTTTAACCAAAGTAAAATATGAATCCCACATACGTTGAAATTCAAGTGAGCATGACCTCAACATGTCTTCTAAAGTTTTAATATTCCTTTCTGATTGTACATCTATTTGAGGGTGGTAGGTGGTGCTCAAATGAAGCTCTGTGTATAAATATTTATGAATAATTTTTCATAATTCTAATATAAATAGTGGATAATGATCAAACTCAATTGAAATATGTTCTCCATTAAGTCTTAAAAATTAATTAATATATATTCATGTAAGGTGCTCTAGTGGAAAATCCTCTCGTGTAGAAAGGAAATTTGCAGATTTGGTATGTTGATAAAAAATTTCACATATTGTATCATTTTTTCTTAGATTATTTTGTAATATGGTGAAAAATACATAGTATTTTCATTCCATTTCCATGTAGGAATAAGAAGTGGTTGCATGTCTCTTCTTGGATGTTTTCTCTTAGCCTTCACCTGTTTAATGAATAAACATCTTGATACATAATCAAAAATTTTCCACTTCGTATTATCCCACTAGAAATGCTTATTCAAATATCTATACATCTTAGTGCTATTAGGGTGTATAGAGAAATTTTATCTATGAGAATCATCCAATAATTCCCTTTTTAGATCAGGTAAAGTGGGAACAAAAATGCACATCCCAAATTTCAAAATCTCATATTCATATACAAAGTCGACCAATTTCTCATCATTCAAAACTTTAATTTTATTTTGAATATTCTCATCATCATACTAAGAACTTTAAATCTTTTCCAGTAAAGAGGGTTTGTAATCCATTTAAAAAAGTAGTGTTTATTCACCTCCTTTGATAATTTTCATATCCATCCTTATTAGATCTATGTACATAGGATCCTTTTCAATCATTATTTTTTTCAGAACTCCATGATCCTTCAACTCAAATCATTTTATACCTTATTTTCCACCCTTGGGTAGTAGTGTATTGAAAAATCAAAATCCTTGAGTAGCTCGATCCATATTCTTTTCCTCATATTCAGTTATTTCTAAGAGAAGATATAATTAAAAATCTTGTGAACTGTATATATCTCACATCTTTCACCAAAGAGATAGTGTCAGCATATTTTTAGAGAAAATATTATAGTTTCAAACTCAATATCATGAGTTGTATAGTTCTTTTCCTGAGTTTTTAATTGCCTATATTCATAGGAAATAACTCTATCATTCTACATAAGAACACAACCAAGTCCTTTCTTTAATACATCACTATAAATCACAAATCCACCATTTCCCAATGGAAGGGTAAATATTGGATAAATCACTAATATATTATTCAATTCTTTAAATAATTCTTCACATTATTTTTTTCATATGAACCTAACCCCTTTTTGAGTAATCATGGCTAACAGGTTAGCTAATCGGGAAAATTTATAAATGAAAATACAATAGTAATCTGCTAAACCAATGAAACTATATACCTTGGTTATGTTTATCATTCTTGTATGGCCTTTTTTATCATGGGATCAACTGTTATTCCATCCATAGAGACAATATGGCTAGGAAAAGAAACTATTTGAATCCAAAATTCACAACTGGTGAACTTACCATATAACTCTTTTCTTATAAGAGTCTTCATAATAATCCACAATTGATTCTCATGGTCCTCATAAATTTTATAATATATCTATATTTCATCAATAAATACCACAAAAAAAATTATCATGATATTCCTTGAACAATTTGTTGATTAGATCCATAAAAATAGAGGGTGGATTAGTCAGTCCAAATGGCATTACTATAAAATCATAATGTCCATACTCAGTTCGAAATACTATCGTCAGAATATATTCCTTCTTCATGAGAAATTGATGATATCCAGATTGAAGGTCAATATGTGAAAAATATTGACCTCTATGAAATTGATGAAATAAATCATCAATAATAGGTAAAGGATAATGGTTCTTTATTATAAGAGCACTGATTTATTTATAGTCAATGAATAGACTCATGGATCCATCTTTCTTCTTGATAAAGAGAACATGTGATCCCCACATAAAAACACTGGGGAAAATAAATTATTTATTACTAGACTCCTAAAGTTGTTTCTTCAATTACACTAATTCATCAATGGCCATTCTATAGTGAGTCTTTAATATTAGCCTTGCATTTGGGATTAAACAAATAGAGAACTCATCTTCCTACTCTAGAGTATTTTTTGGTAAATCTTCCAAAAATACATTAATGTATTCATATATACTTTTTACATTCTCAATTTGAGTATTTCTTCCTCACCCATAGATGATTTTTTCTCTTCCCCCAAAAAAAATTTATTTAGTAGAGAAAATGGGGTGGATCTAAATAAGAATGAGAAGATGAGGTATCTACTCTAAATATAAGGGATTCTACATCTTCCTTGCCAATCGTAATTTCATTCTACTTGAAATAGATTTTTACATCATATTTTGAAATCCAGCCTATATAAAAGATTATGTCAAAGTAAATCATAGTTATGATGATAATTTTAGCAACTAAAGAACATTTATGTGTCAAAAAGGGTACTTACCAACACATATTTATTGCAATGAGACTTTCCTTATGAATTTTAACTAACAACTTATTTGTTAAATTAAAAGGTAAATGTATAATTTTCTTGGAAAATATAAAGATATAAAAGAATGAGATAATCCAGAATCCAATAAATCATTGGATAAGTTTTAGGAAATGATTAATGTACCTACCACCACATCGTTAGGAACTACAACCTCAACAGTTGTAATCACATAAGAATTACCATGATCTCTTATAATTTTCTGGGAAAATTTTCCTTGATTCTTAGGAAAATAATTTTCATAAAGTCCTATCTTTTTACAATTTTATAATTCAATATTGGTAGCTTCTTTCATTCCCTTGCAATCACAGGGTTGGTGGCCTTTTTCTCTACACTTGTAACAAACTCTCATTCCCAATAAGCATGTTCCATAATTGTTTTCCCACATTTATTTCATGATGTAAAATAAAATCTTACCATATTCACCTTTTCCATATTTCCTTTTCCAAAATGTTCAATAACCCACTTCTTACCTTTCTTTCCATTAAATTCATAAAACCAAGATATTTATTTATCTCTATTGGTAGCACACAAGGCTATATCTTCATATGATTAGAATGTTTGGGAGACCAGTTCCCTTTGAATGAATGGTTTTTCCACATCAAATAATCAATCAATATTTATATATGGATTGTGTATGTAATCCATAACATGACTTCCTAATATTGTAAAATATTCTTTATACTTAGTAATATTTGCATCCTTATTTTTCTTCACATTCAATAATTGTTTCTCCATATCTGCTCATTGTTAAAAATGGAAATATTTTTTCAATAAACATTCCTTAATATCCTTCCATTAAATGTTTTTATTTCTTCCTCATCCTTTGTGTTTTGAATAAATGACCACCATTGATTTGTATCTCCCAATATGTGATAAATTACCATGAAAACCTTCTCCCTTTCGTTACTTCCTAAAGAAAAAATATCTTCATTAAGGAACTTATCCATTGCTTATCTACAAATGGATTTTTATTCCTATTGAATAGTATAGGTTGTTATCTCATGAAGTGGTATAAAATTTTTCACCCATGTTGTGGATCAGGATGATCCATATGGCTAAGGTGATTTTTTATAACCTGATTTAGTTGTCCCGGTATAGTTATAAGTTGTCCATCACCAATTGTAGCTTCAATTACAACATTATTATCTTTTATAAGAGAGAAATACATAGATGGAATGTGTTTATTGATATAGTTTCTATTCCTTCCTTTTGGAACATTTTTTAAAAAAAATCATACACCAAATTTGTTTATGAATCATAATCCAAAATTTTTAACTACTAAAACACTTAACAAAAATTGAAAATTATGCATTACTAATCTCATAATCATAAACATGATTTTTAGGGGACATATATGGTTTTAAATTCTTCATAATCGTCTATAAAAAATGTGAATTATCCTATGAATATCCCCTATAAGTATCAAACCAAGTGAATAATAATTCCCTTTTTCATCTACCAGGTTAAATCAAGTTAGGCCCGACACACCTTGTCATATTATTTATGCCTAGTTACATCCGTTCAACAACCACATCAACTTATAGTATCTAGAAATAGATTTATTTCTGATAATACACACATAATATCTACCTTACCAAAATTATAGGCTGTATTCTATGCATATTATCAAATTTTATCATTGGGTAATGTTCCCTTATTTATGTTTCATAAATCTAGTTTTCAAGGTTTTTGTTAAACATTCTATAAATCCAATTGTAAATAACCCAACCTCAGTATCCTAGAGTCAATGCCTTAATTTATTACATTAGTATTATAAACAAGTTATCACATCCCAATGAACCGAATAGTATTTTAGCTTTCAAAAACTAGATACAAACATAAGTTTTTTATTACAAATTGAAATTAAATACAATATAGAAACTCCATTTGAAACACCCATAAACTTTTAGATTATCCCAACATGTCATTCATAATATATATCTTCATATCCTAGGGAAAATCATAATAAAGGGGTGAGATTATATGCTAGGAAAGGTTAATAAATACATCATAATATATCATAAATAAAAATAAATAATAAGTCATGGTGAATAACTAAAAACACATTTCATTAAAACATAAATTTGAGAATAATATGGCAGGAATAAAAACTAATTAAATAGTTCCATATAAATAATTACGGGAGAATGAAACTAAATGATGGTTATTCTACTAGTAAAATAATAACATATAATATCAATTACTTTTTTCATAATGAGGGAATCTATAATGCCGTACATCATAAACATGTCGTCACATATTCATCCAAGACACCGTACGTAAGTTAGTAAAAACCCAGTATAGTTTATCTCAATAGACATACCAATGCATTGAGGGGATATAATGGGACCCACCCATAACTTACTAAGTCCAATTAATTCCACATATGAATGGTTTTAAACATAAAAAACATATACTAATGAAATATAAATAACTTTCCCCATTCATTAAACATAATCACTAACTATTCTGAGTAATATGGTGAAAGGGATCAAAGTAGCACATCCACAGCCAAAATGATCATAAACCATTTAATAAAATATGGTATATCATTTAATAATATATAAATCTAAATTTAGAATAATATTCAACATAGGTTGTTTAAATGGTTAAGAATACTATAAAAATCATCAAGGAATTTGTAAGAGAAAAAACTTGTGTACATTAGAAAGAAGAGTTCATTTGTAAAATCATTTGTATTTGTCATGAAATCAGAATATAAACATGTATATCCCAGAAAAAAATGTAGGGAAATTAAATAATATTTGGGTAATAATTTATTTCTATATAAGTGAAAATATATAAAAAGATCATTTAAGAGACATTATAAATGATCCACTTTAGTGCAGTTTAAGGGAAAATACTAAAGAGTATTTACAACAGAAAAAGGGATAACCATAAATGAACAAAGATAGTTTTTCATGATAGAATTATTTATTTTATAAAAATAATGGTGTATTAAAATATATTATGCAGTGTACTTGAAAATGGGAAAGAAACTAGGAAGTTCCCTAAAATAGAGCATGCTTATCAAGAATAATTGAGAAGGGAACCTTATAAAATCTTATATTTCCCAAAAAAAGAGGATGAAATGATCCAGATACATGATTTTAGAACATATTCAAATGATTTAGAATTATTATATAAATTTAAATAATAATTTCCTTGGGAAAAATATATAGAAAGCGTAACCTAAATGAAAAATGAAGATTTAGGGAGAAACCCTTACATTATGTATGAAAGTGTTCAGCACTTGTACTTAATGTCCTGGAAAAGGAAATTTAATCCATCAATTAATTTATTAAGAAACATTAATACATGTATCTTATTTATTATAATTTTATTATGTTCATTCATGGTCTATTTCATGAGTTATAAGATACAATTTTGTTATTTGGAAGTGTTCGATTCTTTAATTTTAAGGAGTAATTCGCTTGTATACATTGTATGAAAGATCATGTAAAATGGAAATAATTATCCAGAATTGAAATTATATGTTATTAATGATAATTAATGAGAATTAATAATATTTAATGGTCTTATGTATTATTATTTTTCAGATATGAGTATGATTCAATATATATAACTTTAATGATAATCATTTAGATTATTTTGGCGGTTTTTCTCTCATCACGAACTAGTTTTGTATTATTAATTAATATTATATATATATATTGGTTATAGAAAAATAAATAGAATTTAATATTTATAATAAAATATGGTTTAACTTAAATTATGTTTTTATAACTATTCTTGATTTCGTTAATATAAAATGAAGTGCCATCATCCATGATGGCAGTAAATCAGCACATCATGAATGATGTTTTTATTTTTAGAAAAAAAGGGGGGATAAGGGGTTTGATGATAGATATTCCATTAAAATAATAAAATTATAGTATATAAAATATATTGGAGTTATCATGAATTTTTTGATAGAATAAATAAGGATAGAATAGAAAGGAAATAAATTAAAAGAAATTGAAAGAGAATGAAAAAGGATTTACCTCTTGAATTATTATCCTTGATAACCTCCTTAAGGAACATTGAAATAATAATTTGGTGATAAAATAAAGGAAATGACATGGGGGAGAGTTTTGGGAGATGAAGTGGGAAAAATATAAGAAATATTCAAGGCTTTTAAACTGTGAAAATATGTGGAGGTGAAGGTTGGTATTTATCATAGAGAAGAGGAATGTTTTTGAAATATTTTATTCATTTGTATATTATTTTGGCTCAAGACTATGAATAGTTTGAGAATTATCACTAAATATATTAAAATAATGGAGGATATTTATAAATTATGGCCCTAAATAATCCATCTACGACTCAATAATTCATGTATTTATCTTATACTGTAAATTATTGTATTTCATTCTTCACTAAAAATTCAAATATTCTAGAAAAATACCAAAAATTCTACCTAACCATTTTTTAATGTGAAGAATTAAAAAATGGCCTCCATTTTATGAGAATAATTTTTTGAATATTGTAAATTTAATTTTTAAATAAAATCATCAATTATTCAAATAATACTGATTTTAAAATTATAACTGACTTTATAACACTTTGAAAAGTTAATTAAGGTATCATAAAACTATCTTATAATCGTAAGAAAAAAAATTAATTTATGAGTCTATTTTATGAAAATATATTTTTTAAAACAATTATATTAATTAGAAAATTTTAATTAAATATTTATGACTTAAAAAAATAAAAACACTTCATTTATCATTTTTAAAACATTTATTTACTTATTACATGATAAAAATTTACCATATTTTCATTTATATGATACCTAAATTTTATTATACTTTCATCGGTATAGTTACTATTCTATTAGTAAAATTTATATTCTTAATGGTCACATTGTTATTCCAATGGTCATATTTAATAGTATATTATGATTTTAAGCTTGGTGTTTCATGAAGCATAAACTATCGAAGGTGCAAAATTTTAAAAGATAAATACCATAAGATCTTGGGGTGTTACAAAAATAGTTACACTAAAGGATACAAAACTATATCTTGGAAAAAAATAGTTTGAAGAATAAAATTGGATTTATTCTTAACTCTTGTCTAGAAAACACATAAGATAAATTTGAAAAAGTTGATTGAATATATAATATATAAATTTCCTTAAAATAATTTACCAAAATTCCATTGATTAATCTATTGAGGTAAAATGTGTTTGTTTCCATAAAGATTTTTTTTAGAGTGATTTTATTTATTTTCAAATAGTTTTTTTCATTAATTGGTTAGAAAAGAATTTATTTTATATACACTGTAAACCATATATTTTCAAAATTTTCATAATCTTATTTATTATTATAATTCTAACGGCTAGGTGATAACTATAATATTAAATAATAATATTTAAATAATATTAAACATTTCATTTAAACTCATCATTGGGTGTAACACAAGCTAAGCTCGATTTTCCATGTAACTCAAGCTAAACTCAGTGTTGTGTTTAATGTAAACTAAACTCAATGTTGCATGTAACACAAGACAATCATGGTGTTTCATGTAATGCAAGATAAACTCAATATTTCTTGTATGATAAAATATAAAAAATATTAAATACATTTGAAAAAATATAAATTTCACAAAATCTTAGGGTTTTACACTATTCATTGATTAATTCACACTTCAATTTTATGATATTTTAAGGGTTTATTCTGCTATATCATTTTAATCAGTTTTATTTATGATTGAATTTTTAATAAAGTAACTTATTTGATCATTTTCTAATAAACCACTTTCTTTTTATTCTCCTATGGTTATTTGTTATGTTTTAAAGTAATAATACCATTTTTTCACTCTTTGGTACTTAAAACAATTGATAAAATGTTTTTAATAAAATCCGAATTCATTTCTCTCTTCGGTTGAAAATTGTTTTTCTTACAAAATTATTTTTTTGAAAATAATCAAAAAAATTAAACTTTTCCAATTGATTAATTAAATTATTTTTTACCTATTTCTCCTTTTTACTAAAGAAAATTAAGGGAATATTCATGTTGTTTTAAAAACAATTCCTATTTTGATTTTACCAAAAATGTTAAAGGAATATTTATTTTAACATACTCAGTATGTGTGGATTTTCCTTCTGCCATGAACACTCATTATTTTAAATCTTCCTTTATATGTTTCAAAAATTATTTACAAAGAAAATTATTTTCAAAATGTATTGTGAACTATTATTTTTTAAATTATTTTAAAATTTAAAAGTATATTTTCTTCAACAATTTTTTTAAATATCTTCTTAATGTATTTATATACATCAATGACAATAAATATTTATTTAACATATACCCAACTAGGGATATATTGTATTCATACCATCCTTATTCAACCTTTTTATTGTTTATGATCATTTTGACCAAGGAAAGTATTTACATTCACTTTATTGATTAATTTATTTTATTCATTAACTTTACCATAAAATATTCACTTTTCTCTGATCATTTGAACTTAAATTTCTCCTAAATATCCATATTATTTATCATGGATATTTATATTGCTTAAATTATATATCATTTTTATATACGGTTTCCTACATTGAATGTTATTTTTTTATCAGGGGTAATATTAATAAATCTATATTCTTTACTCAATAAGTATATTTGATGATAAGGAACATTATTCGTGAATTAAATTGATTATTCGATATTTGAGGAATTATTTGCACATGCAGTGATGTGTGGGCCCCACCATTATATATCTCGTTGATGCATTGATAATATCATGAGTTGAACCAGTAAGATAGAATTAAATGAGTTTATACCTATAGATTTAAACCATATTGTGAATTTTATTAATGGTATTGGTATCATGATTCTTGAGATCTTGATATCTACTAATTAAGTATTTCCTTCATTAAGAATACATTAATTATTATCCATGAGATTTTAACAATGATATTATCTTATTATGCATTTTGTTCTCAGTTTATTGATTAAATGGTGTGTGTTTTTATTTATTTACCTTTTTATATTGATTATATATTATCTTATATTAATATCTGATTTGTTAAATGGAATTTGGGTTTAGTTGTTTATCATTCCATGTTGATTATGCTTATTTATTCATGATAGATTCCACTGTAATTAACCCTTACAATGCATTTGAGTTCACCCTAAGTTTTTTTCTTTTCCCCATGATTCCATGAATTGTACTATGATTGATTTGTAAGGACATTATATTGGGAATAATGTTATTCCTGAAAAAAAAAATATTTTTCAATATTTGTTAGTATAATATGGGAATCATGTATGTATCTAGTTTACCAAGACTACTAAACTATTTGGTACTTTGGGATAAAATTACTTATATATTATGAAAATGAAATGAAGCAGGAAATTAATCTAGGATACTATGTTTGGTTTTGTTACATTGGCTGATCTAAATGGATTTGTAAGTTTGAAAAGGGGATTATAGGTGGTGACCTTTTATAACTGGGGTAGAGGACATTCATGGAAGTTTTGAAAAGATCCAATTACACCTGTGTTTTAATCATGAAGAAATCCTCCCAAATGGGTCATTATCGACCCATAGAGGTGATAAGGTCGAAATATTTCTAGAAAATGGGTGTTGGAAAAGTTGGTAGGACATTTTTAACCCTTACCTTCAAAGTTTAACCCCCCATTAAATCAGTTTTTACTTTTACTGTGGTAATTAAATTTTAAAGATTTTACTATTCATTAGGGTAAAAAATTAACTAAACCTTATAATATAATATAAATTATGTTGAATCCAAATATGGAATCAATTATTCCTAATTCGGTTCACAAATGTGGAAAGTCCAATTTAAAATTATACCCATAGATGCGATGAAAAAGAATGTTTTTAAAGAGAAAATTATTATAACTATAGAAAGTTTTAACATAAAAATTAAATATGAAATTTATTAAAAAGACCTCAACTAGTTAAATTGTAATATAATAGAACTTATTTTTCTTTAAAACAAATTTAAAATGTAATTTAACCATGTGAATTATTTAAATGAAATGGAAGTTTTCAGTAAAAATTATTGTTTTCAATATTCATCAAAAAATGAAATATTTCCTAAAAATATAAACGAATCATCCTAAAATAATTTTTAAATAATTATTTCATTAATTTTTTAAATGTGGTAAAAATAATTAAAATTATGTGTACATAATACGAATAAACATTTTTTTAGAGAAAATATTGCTTTTTAGAAAACATTTATTTTTCTTTAAAATGCTTCTTATTTTATTTATAATCAATTGATAACTATAATTTTCATAATTTAGCTAGTATTATTCATACACTAAAATTTAATAGATAGGTTATAGTGGTATACTATATTATTTTCCAATTATACTTGAGGTTGTGTGGTCTGTATGCTATCAAAGATATTAAATTTAAAGAAATATATTTTGTGGGTTGTTTAAGGTTAGTGTTGCATGTCTCATATGCAATAGAATAAAAAATTATTATTTCATAATTTTGGGTTTTTATATATGGGACCATTTAGGAGGTTCCTTGCTAATTTTTTTATTTTCACCTTACTTGGGAAGCAATTTCACTAGGCTACCCAAGAAAATGTTCAATTGGTTGTGGGTATAGGATGGTCTGAGGCCCGACTCTGATCGAGTACGATGGATTTGATATGTATGAGGAGATCAGGTATGTGGTATGGCTTGATATATAGATTATATCCTTGTGACCTTATTTCTACTCATTTTATTTACTCTTTTATCTGTTTGGTCGTCCTAGTGGATAGTTAGTGTTGTATATATGATATGGTCATTCAGGGCTTTACAACATTACATTTATTATTACTGTGTACTTCTATTTTTATTTATTTCTTTCTTTCACACTCTATTGTTTATTTATATAGATTTTATTGGGTTGTTTATTTTGTTTTTCTTACTCTGATATGAGGTAATAGTCTCCCTGTTATCTCATCCTAGGCCCTCGCTACTAGTCAAAAGCCTCTGGAATATGGGAAGTTGTTCTTGAGGTATTATAGTGAACAATCTCAGGGCACAGGTTTAGAGGAATCTAGGTCAGGATGTTATAAAATGGTATCATAGGGTTTCCTTTTCGATTTTATTTCTATATGGAATATAGTAGATAGTAATATTAGGAATTTATCTAAAAATTTGATGGATATCCAATTGGTGCATCAAAGAACACATGTTCTGGTAAGAAGCCTTGGTTTCCAGGGTTATGGAATTGTTTTTGTGATATGTTATGTTACAGTTTATATGATTTTTAATTTGATTGATGTACATGTTATGTGAAGTGATAATTTATTATATATTTATGGCTCTCTGTCCATTATAAAGAGGACATTGATGGATTTATGTATCACGGACCATTAGAAAGAGGCCAGTGACTGATTTTAATACATGAACAGAAAAGGAAAAGGGAACCCCATGCATCATATTTGTCACGTAGGGTTCGCATGTTATTATTATTCTAGTTTTTAATTTTTTAGATGATAGAGGTCAATTATTTAATGTTTTAGTGACAAACTAAATGATGTTTTACCATATAGGTTCTTGGTGGAATTCTAATCAATTGTTCTAACATATGTGTGTGTGTGTGTGTGTTCCTTCTGATTGAAGGTATGTGGATCCACGGTGAGATTTTGATGATGAGTTTAATGAATGATTCCTCATGTAACTAAGTCACAATGACACTAATAGTTTTATAGGGAAAATAATGCTTAAATTTTAGACCCTTGGAGGATATTTTTTTCTTAGGTTTTTATATTTGATGTGTTAGCAACAACCTAAATAGTGTTTTACCACATGGATTTGAATGACATTATATTTAACTAACTATATGTGTGGTATGACATGGATTGATGAGATGATTATATATGCACATTATTGAACATTGTAGGTTGATGGTGGTAGCTGATGGTTTTCTAGTAAACCCTTTATGGGTGTAACTTTTCATTTATGGTGAAATAGTTGGGTCTCTGTGTATGATATCGATATATACCTAAAAGTTTATTGTATACTAAACCTAAAGGGGTATTATTATATAATATTTCTCATGGAGTGTCAGTTTGTCATTTTTTTCAATATTATATCATGATACTCTAAAGGAAGTACCTTTTAAAGATACATGGAGATGATTAGGGACCTGGTAGGCTTGTTGATAGGTTTTGACACTTGTAGATCGATGTTTTATTTACCACTTTTAGAGAGAGAGTCGATGAAGTCATTAGATTCCTTATGTTGAGACAAGTGTGTGGATCACACCCCATGATATTTGACCTTGGAGACATTTAAATTTTGGGATTGGTTATTAGAACTAGTTACCTTGTTATGTGACTTGATTTGTAGGGATATCTGGGAGACCTAGGGATCCTTAGTTTTGACTTAGACCCTTGTAGGTCAAAATTTTATTTTGATCGAGGGAAACATTTTAAATAGGTTTCCCTAGTTTTATGGATTCATTATATAAAATGATATTGGTTTTATGCTCTTATTCATACCAATTCATAGTAGGTTCTCATGTTTTATGATATGGGCAGGTTGATGCCATCGATTTCTAAGAATTCACCTGGGGTGCTTGTGTTTTGAGAATGAATTCATTGGGAAGGATTGTTTAGGTACCTAGTACAGTCGCATTGGTTACACATTTGATTTTTAAATTTCAAAAAATGATATTTTGTGATAGGAAGTCATGGAAAAAATTGTGGCTCAAGAGAGGTGTTTGGTTTTAAAGAGGAGTTCGAAGGGAGATTTTTTCTTAATGAGACTAACCTGCCTTGTAGCACGGTCACCTTGGCCTTGTTGATGAACAACTCATAGGAGTGTGAGTCGAGTGATCATGATTTTTTGGTATGGGATAGTACACCTGCTACATATTATATTTTGGTACATGTTATAAAAACATGGAACCCTTTAAAATTATAAAGTGGTGAGAGGCTATGTGCGAGCCAAGTACCGATGAATTAAAAGAAATGTTATGAGCCTAGTTTCATAAAATATGTGACTTAAATGAGTAATTTTTCTCCTTTGTATAGGATACATCGAGAATAGCTTTTTTGTTGGGTGGTAGTTGACCCATGGTTGTAATTTTTCTCCTTTGTATAGGATACATCGAGAATAGCTTTTTTGTTTGGTGGTAGTTGACCCATGGTTGGACTTGGACACACATTATCAAGAGATGTGGTGTCAGAAGTTGGACAAGGAAAGTGTAGCCTATTTAGATGTGAGCATGGATTGGGGAGAAATATATTCCTATAGATGTAATATTAGTGTACTCCTAGATAGATTTGATTATTCCCAACATCTTGAAATCATCCTAAGTATACTGATAGTGCATCATATACACGTTAGGATACATATGTACCTTTTTTGTTGGAAAAACTCCTTGTAAGTGAACTCGAGGAGTGGTTTAAAAGTTATCTAGATTGTATGTAGTACACCGTTTTCTATTTAAGGTTATTGGCCATCATTTTGTTTTGAATTTTGACAAGAATCATGGAAACTCTTCCTAAGAATTGGGAACAAGTCAAAAGAAATGTTTATATTAATGCTTGGGATGAGCAGGTTCTAAGCCATTCCAGTTTTTATGTTCAGAAGGGATAGGGAAAAGGATATAGTGATTATATTCTATTTTTGTTAGAGTGATTACAAGGATGCTCTTATGGTGGGGAGTGTGACATTAGTCATTACTGGGCTTCCCTCATGTGAGAAGGGTTGATGGATCTTGAGACCGGTCATTATATTTTTGTTTTGTCTCTAGTATTCCATTAAATATATGGATCAATGTATGGTTGGATTTCTTGGTTTATAATATGTAAAAAAATTAATATCAACTTGGGTGAATTTTGAGTGTGATAATTAATCCTAGAGTAGCTTACAATGATGAAATAATTTTGGATCAAGTATTTTATCGATTATTATGTTGTAACATGATAATATTTTTTAATAGTGGATGGTTCGACTAGGTGGTGTCACCAGAAGTTGTTTATGGACATCAGTGATCATGTTCTGAATGATATTGGTATACCATAGGATAAAGGCATAAAATTAGTTTTTGATGTTGAATCAGATACTAAAGTCTATTTTTTATAATAGTCTGTCGATGGTGGTTTGACTTATGTTACTTCATATATTTGAATGCAGTTAGTATGGAACCATATAGAGAACTCCATTGGGATGAGGCGGGTGATGACTGGAGGATGGTTGGGGCTTTTCAAGGAAAATATAGTGTTACTAGGTTGAGCTTGATCAAATGGATTTCGATCATTCAGTCATGCTGAGAACCGCGAGTAGTGACCTAGTTTTTGATCTCATGTATCATGTTTCTAAAAATTCCATAAGAATATTTAGGAAACTAGAGATGTGTCTCTTTAGGAAATTACAATGACAGAAGTACAGTGGATCAGAGTTGGTCATGAAAGTAAGAACCTATAGCAGGAAAAACAATAGGCCATTTTATGAAAATAGGAGGACTTGACCATGTCTTGGATTAGAAATTATCTAGTATGTTTCATCATAATGTTTTATTGGTAAATACGAACATTGGATCGAGTTTTAGAGGGATAAGTGAATTATGGTTAAGGTTGTGTTGTAAGTACATTGGGTATTTGGAAATGTAACACTTCCATTCTAATGAAGTTCACAACCCACGTAGGTTAGGTTATTTGTTTTTATTCCAACTAAGGCTTCTTGAGGACAATAGTTTTTAAGGTGGGGAGGCTGTAAGATCCCTTTTTCTCATAGATGGAAATTTCTAAATGATTTTGAATGTTTAATTAATGGACAAGTCAAATCCTTATTAGAGATTTGGAATGGTAATTAAAAGGTTGGAATTCATCTAAATAATTTTTTAGATGGGGTTATAGGCCTCTAATATGTATTAGAGTTCTCAAGAGCATAAAAGGGGTTTGGGGCTTGAAGCCATCATTTTGGAAAGGTGCTGTTAATGGCACACAGTTGGTGCACAGTAAGTGATAACTGTACATGCTAACCGTGTATTCCAATTTTTATAGGAGCGCGATTTTATAAACTATTTAGTGGGACATAAGAAACTATACATGAGGAATGTAATTTTCTATTGAATTTTTTCATAATTGGAACATGGCTTGAGTAACCATGTCTTGCAACTGTCTGAGTCAGATGTGTATGGGGATAGTAGCACCACACAATTAGAACACAGTTTTCTAGACTGTGTAGCCTAACACTATGATTCATAAAAGATGGAAAAAATTCATTTTTTTCTCTGACCCTTGAAGGTTCTTACACCATTTTCTTCCACCTATCTCCCCCTTTTACATAGCCCCCTTCTCCCATCCTCCATTAGAGTTCTCCCTCAATCTTGGTCAGAATCAGATGTCATCAGATGTGTTAGAAACCTTGAGTTAAGCCTTCATCTCCATTATCCATTTTGGTGTTTTTTATTAGATTCATATAACTCTTGGTTTCTCTAATTAGGGTTTTCAATCTTGATTCCCCAATATCATAGTGGAAACAAAAACTAATGATAGGTCTTTTTCTCTTCCTATGAAGAGGATAACCTGAATGATCTTCTACACTTGGCCATGTGTTATTTCAATGAGGTATGCCTTTGTTAAAAAATTTCATAAAGATTTAGCCAAGATTAATTTAATTTAGAAAATGTTTTGACATAATTAGTTATGGATTTTCTCAAGAGTGTTATAAGGGGAACCCCAAATAACTTTTTATCATTGTTTCTTGAATTTTCATTGAGTGATGGGCATCTGATTAGTTATTTCTTATTATAACTCTTTGGTTATTATTTTATATTAAATTTTCTATGTCATAATTGGTGTTCTATACTATGTTGACCTATCCTATGTTATCCAATGACTAGGAAGTTGATGCGGCTTGGCTTGGATAGCAACGATCTTTGATGAAGCTATCAAGATCTGATTATAAATTATTAAAGCTTCAAAAAGGTAGGTGGTCCTCCATACCAAAAGTGTAGTATTTATGCATTTTTATGTAGCATAAATATTCTTGGCCTTTCTCCTGATGTAAATACCCTCTTTGTATAATTACCCAAAGTAAATATTAAAATAAATTATTTATGTTTATAATTTAAAGATGAATTCCATGGGTCACTTATCAACCCCTAAATATTAAATTCATGCTTCAAAATATCACTTAGGTTGAGCATCCCCTATGGGATAGCTCCATGTATATTCTAACCTAGAGGATCCCACGTATTATGCCTCCTTTTTATTACTCCTTAGAGGATCCTAATAGGGATAACCATACTTATGTTTTGACTTAGAGAATATTGGGACCAATTTGAAAAGATGTTTTTTTTTGAAATATGGAAGAAGTTTGTACTGAAATAATTGTATTTTTTTAATTAAATGTCAATGAAAAGAAATAATGTCACTTTCTAAATGTTGGTGATTAGACTAGTCATCATAATCAGGTAATCAGATGAAAACATATTAATGAATTCTAGTTTTCTTATAAAAACAATTGGGAGAAAAGTCTTATGAGACTCACCATATGTATGATAAATAAAGTTCTGATCATAATGAGATGGTTAATTGGAGTCTCCATGGTTATGATGAAAAATATGATTCTGATTTTTCTTATCTTGGATTTCACATAAATCATAAGTTTTCTTGAAACTTATGATGAAATCCTTATTAAAGAAAGGGGGATAACAAGTGATGCTAGTAAAATTTAGGTTTAGTTGAAAAGAATGAAGTAATGGAAGAATTTGAAGTTACAATACATCCCAATGAAATCCATATGATGCTATGTTGTTCTTAAAAATTCTCAAAGTCATGAGGAATCCATGATACAAGTTGAATTTTTTATAAGAAAGAAGTTTTAGAAGTCAAATCTTTTGAGACTCAACTCATCAATGTTATATGATCAGATATAGAATTATTTGAAGGATGTGAATTTTTTTGTTCAAAACATGAGAAGATGAAGATGTTGGTTTTCAGTTATAAAAATAAGCTAAAATATACAAATCATTGGAGAAAAAAGTTGGTGTGAATCGTAATTAAAAAAGGAAGGATTTTTTTTGAAGTCAAAGTTATTGATACCGGTCCATCAGATGCCTTATGGCACCAATCCTCAAAGTTATCCTGACATCGATCATCAGATTCAATGATGGTTTTCGAAGGGAATCAAAGGGAAAAAATATATAAGTTGTCAGGACTGGTGAAAATGAAAAGAATTGGTGTTTTTTAAAATGATGCATGGAGTAAATTTAGATAAAATCAACAATGGGGATAAATTTATTGAATGGGATGTTTCTCACAACATCAGCTCGCTTCAGAATATATTCACAATCTTCAGTCTGATTCCAATTTCCATTCTAATTTCATATTTTGATGAATACAATAGATTATTCATTAAATTTATCCACATCAATTGAAAGATATGAAAATTACATGTATTCTCATTATGATTCTCATAAACAAACAAATAAAAACATCCCATTATGATACTCAATACCAATTGAAAATCAATCAGCTCATAATGGTGTCAATGTGTCTTAATTATTAGTTAGTATGGAGCATCATAATGAGCTGATTGATTTTAAATTGGTATTGAGTATCAGAATGGGATGTTTGTCTTCAGTTTTTTATAAGAGTCATAATGAGAATACATGTACTTTTCATATCATTCAATTTATGTGGATAAATTTGATGAATAATCTATTATATTCATCAAAATATGAAATTAGAATGGAAATTTGAATCGGACTGAAGATTGTGAATAAATTATGAAGCGAGCTGATGTTGTGAGAATATTTGAGAAGGTTCGAAAAGAAACAAGAAGATTTGAAAAGCATGGAACAAGTCAATGATGCATCTAAAATTTAAGTGAAATTTTTTATTCAAGAAATTTAGTTAATCAAGAAGGTTTTTTATAATCTCTCCTAAACCACATTTGGATCACCTATAAATAGGGGTAATTACATTGTACTTTCTGATATAACTTTTTTTCATAAGTAAAGAGAGTAGGAGGATCACAAAAAGTTTATAGGGATAAGGAGTTTTCATTTGATAATTTTAGGGGATGTTTTCAAAATAGAAGAAGAAGAATGAAGGAAGGAATATTATAATCATAGTTTTTAAATCAAATTGAGAAATAAAGTTAGAATATCTGTACTAGAGAAGAAACAATTAAAATTTGTTTCAATAATATTTTTGTAGATTTATATTATTGGATTGAGCAATGATACTAGAGAATCAAACTAGGTATTGGATAGAGTATCATTAAAAATTCAAGATAAGTTCATAACTACTTATGGTTAGTAAATTAAATAATTTATATGAAGATCATATTTTTAAAAGTTGACAAGGAATTATAGTAACATTGTTGAAGCAACTAGTTAAATTTTCCTTAACTTGTTACACAAACAATATTACATTATTTCATGATACTTGAAGAGCATAAATTGTTTTCTTGAATATAGTGCTATAATATTTTATGGGAATATTCACACAAAAGGAATTTTTTATAATTGATTGTGTGGTATTGGATTTTTTCCAAACCATACTAAGGATGTTGCTACTCTTGTTTAGTAGTAAACCTTGTAAATTAATATGTTCTTATGGATTTGTGATTGTTTTATTTTCATAGTGTTGATAATTCTTTAAAAGGATGTGAAGGTTGTTTCAAAAATAATGAAACTAAAAAAAAAGATATCCCTTATACACCCTACCCCCTCTCAGTGATATATTGATTCTATCAGGCATTATAAATTGGTATTAGAGCCAAGGTTCCCTTTGTTTACTCTTTTTTGATGTTTTTGAAGAATTATTTATGATGGGGAGTATAAATTATGTGAATAGTAAATGGATTTTTATATTTGATGGTAATAAATATCATATCATAAAATATATATTATTGACTTATCTTCTGTCTCTTGGGTATGATTTTCTTGAAGCTACAATAGATAGATTTCCTCCTATTGATGAAAAATTTCCTCTTACATCAATTTAAATGGAGAATCTCAAGAATTATGGAAGTGATAAAAATGATTTACTCTCATTACCTTATAAAAACAATTAAGAGTAAAATGTGTTTTCACTTCTAAAGGTATCTGGGATAAGCTGAAGAAAATTTATGAAAGAAAAAAAAGTGAAGAAGGAAAATTTAAAAATATGGAGATTGAAGAATGAAGATTTCAAGATGGGTGAGTATGAATCTTTTAGTGAATTATTTATCAGGGTGAATGAAATGTTTGGACTTATTATATTTCTTGGTGAAAAGTTATAAGATTATACTATTATCGAATAGATCTAGAAAATTCTTCCTAACAAGTTTTATGCCAATGTTTCTTTACTAAAAGATAGTGATCCAAAAACTTTATCTCTTGATTATTTTTAAAGAAATATCATTACTAATGAAATAATAATGGGATAAATTTATAAAAGTTAAAAAAACTTTGATCAAAAAATATCTTTCAAGGATTCTAAAAAAGAAAATGTTAAGTATATTCTTGAGGAAGAAGAAGTTGGTGATTCTGATTCTAAAAATGAGGTATCTAAAAAATTGATGATTTTTTATCCTTGTTTTCTAAAAATATAAAAACAGGTATGTGTAAATATAAAGGGAAACTTCCCTTGAAATGTCTTCAATGTGTAGTCATTGGGAACTTTGTGGCTAATTATCCTTCAAGAAAGAAAAAATAGTATAGTGATGAAGATGATAGAAGGAAGAGAAGATCATGGATGAAACATAGTGATCAGGATAAATCTTATTCCAAAGGGAAAGATAAGAATTTCCCCAAATAAATAAGGATAATATTTTTGTATATAGATGATAAAGAAAGAGAAAGTGAATTTTAATCCAAAAAACATATTGATCAATCTGGAGATAATAATTTTATTACAATAGTTAACAATGACTAGTTTAGAAGCAGCAGTTTTGTAGAAGAAGAAAAAAATCGATTAGAATTTCATCTAAAGTTAAAATAGAAATAATGTATAATAATGATTGGGAGACTTGAGAAATAATTTATGAAGCTAAAAAATGAAAATGATTCAAAAAACTACCAAATTTTTTTTCCTACTATAAAATTTATTCTACGGGAATAGATTGATTAATTAAATAAATCTCTTAAAAAAGAAAAGAATCATAGTGAACACCTAGAGTTTAAGCTGAGAGAGAAATAATAATAGTCAGAAATTTTCCAAAAAATATTTCTAAAGTTGAACATGGGGATAGAAGTTTCACATATTCAGTTTCTGATGTTGTTAAAAGTTATAGTAAGGGTAAACCTGAGAAGAATCAAAAACTACCTTCAATTGAAAAGAAATTTGATGTTATTTCTGAGAAGAAGAAATATGGGAAAGTTATATACTTATCCAAAACCAATATAGTCAATAAGTATGAAGTTTCATAAAATATTAGGTCTAAAAATGTTTCTACAACTTCTGGTTCCCATAAGGCTAAGAACAAATCTGAGTTAAAAAAGAATATTTTGGGTTACAACATAAAGTTTGGTGGTCAACAAAGTTCAAATAAGAAGATTTCAGAGAAACATGCTCACAACTCTGGAAAGTATAAAAATAATATAGAAAAATATATGTTCTATAGATATTTCTAGTATTGTGGTCGATTCAAACACATGGAAAATATGTGTTGGTTTAATCAACAAAAATTACTACTATTCCATAAATTATAAAAGGAAAAAATTGAAGTGGATTTAATTTCAACAAGTAAATATTTCTGAGAATAATGTTTTGAAGAAAACTGAGAATGTTAGTGAAAACTTTTAAAATAGGTTCTAAACTATGGAAAATATTTTTGAAATATGTGAACAACAAGGACATCTTACAAAATAATTTCTTGTTTTGTTACCAGCACAATAAAATATTGTTTAATATTCTCCAAATTTAAAAGTTAAGAAAGATAAAGGGAATGAAAAATATCATGTTGTAGAAACTAATCTCAAATCTAAAAAAGTAGAATGACCTTGGATCTTGGATAGTGGGTTTTCTTAAAATATTATATAAGACTTAAAATTTATGAATAATGTAAAAGACTTAAAATAATGAACAGTAACATTTGGTAGGGATGAAACTCTCAGAATCAAAGGTGTTCGATCAGCCATCATTTGGGAAGAAATTTTTAAATCTATGAAATATTTGTTTTTTTACGGGATGAAACACAACTTACTATGTGTTTTTAAACTTTTTGATAAAAAAATATTTTCAAAAAATATGGGTTTTTTTTGAAAAGTGAGTAAGATGGGAAAATAGTTACCATATTACATTGTGTAAAAGGAAACTTGTTTCAAGATGATGAGTCTCCAAACTAATTTTACCAAGGAATAGTGTAAGAGAATTAGTTTTGGCGTAAAAGTTTGGGACACATGTTTCAAAGAAACATTATAAAGTTATCAATGTGAGATAGTGTATGGGGTATTCTTGATATGTCCATAAGGAGAGATTTGTGTTGCAATATTTTCTATAAGGGGATGATAACAAACTTTGTGCATAAGAAAGTTGACGTTTTTCTAAAACATCCCCTAGAACTTATTCATTCTGATATCTATGGGCCAATGAGAAAATATAAACTCATAGATATAAGTACTCCATTACTCTGATTGATGACTTTACTTGCATTACTTGTGTTATGTATATGAAACATAAGTCAGATGATCTAAAAATATTTAAAATTTTCATGAAGGAATATGAGAAGGAATGTGAGATTTTAGTGAAGAATTTGAGAACATAAAATGGTGGTGAATAAAAAATTAAGAGTTTTAATGTTATCATGAGAATCATGGAATTAGGCATGAGTTTCTTTTACTGTACACTCCCCAAAAAAATGTTGTTGCTAAAAGGAAGAATAATTTTGGTGGAAATAAGGAGACCTATGATACTTGAACATGGTCTCTCTCAATAAATTTAGAGTCAATCCATGAGCATGGCTGTTTATATTCAAAACCAATATTTCTATTGGCCAAGTTTAGATATGACACCATATGAAATTTTTTATGACACAAATCCAAGTTTGAAACACTTAAGAGTTTTTGGGAGTCCATGAATCATAAATTAAAAAGGTGGAAACCTTATAAATATTGAGAAGAGAGGTGAATATGTAATTTTTAATGGTTATTCTCTAGAAGTAAGAGGAAATATATGTTTCAAAAAAGAAATGGGAATATTAGTTGATTCAGTTGATGTGAAAGTTTTTAAAAATTCTGGGGAAGATTCTAAACAAAATCATACTGATAAAGAAGATAAATACGATGAAATAATGTCTAATAACAATCCTGATAAGGATGTTGAAATGGTAATCCTACTCAAGAAGAAGAATCAGACTTGACTATTTCATGTGATGAGGATGAATCTTAAAAATTTCATCATAGGCTAAGGAAGCATGTTGAAGATCAAAACAATATTTGTGATCAACATCAAAAGGTTCAAAAAATAAGAACATAAAATGTTATTACACATACTTCCTTGTATTAAAAATGATGAGATGAAAGATGTTAATGAAATGTTTGATTATCCAAAATGGGTTTGGTCTATAAATGAAGAGTTGTATTAGATAGAAAAGAATTATACTTGGGTACTCGTGCCTAAAACAAATGAAAACAAATATTGGTAAAAAATGGGTTTTCCTGAACATTCTAAATGAAAATGGTGAAGTAATAAAAAACAAAGAAAGATGAGTGTACAATGGTTACTCACAAATTGATAGCATTGAATTTGATGAAACTTTTAATATAGTGTAATGGTTATAAATAATCATAATTGTTCTTGAAATTTCTTCACAAATGAAGTTATATAATTTTTTAGATGGATGTAAAATTATTATTTTTGAATGGTGAACTTGAAGAGGAAGTTTATATTGAGAAATTATGTGTATTTTTTGTTGTGAATGATGAATTTTATATGTTAATGTTGATGAAATCCTTGTATGGGACAAAACAGGCATTGATATCTTGTTATTCCAAATTGGATACCTAATTAAGAAATATGTTTTTTATGAAATGAATGGTTGATAAAAATCTGTGCATTAAAAAATTCAACAGTTTTCCACCATTGTAATTTCTTATATCAATGACATTATCTTTTTTGGGAATTATGAAATAACTTGTTAGAGATTAACCTAAGAAAGGAAAAAGTTGTATGAGATTTCCATGATGGGTGAAATGAAATACTTTATTAGGTTAAAAATCACACAAAAGAACAAAATTCATATTTATCTCCTAAGAAAATCATGCTAATGAACTTCTCAAGATTTTCAGCATGGAAAATTTGAAACTTGTTTTCTCACCTATTTCAGTGGGAACCAAGTTGAAAAAATATAGAGAAGTCAAGGAATTTGAATCTAAAGAGTTTCAGCAGCTGATTTATTGTTTGTTATATTTGACTACATTAAGACCTAAATTTTTTTATCAATTAACCTTATATGAAATATTTCATAGTTATCCAAAATAATCACATCTATTTTCTATAAAAATAGTTCTCAGAGATATCAATGAATCAAATAATTTCATAATTAGGTATGATAACTTTGAAAGTATTGACTTTTTTTGGTATTCAGATGTTAATTGGCCATGAAATGTTGATTATAGAATATCCACATATGGTGTAGTTTTCTTTCTATGTAAAAGTTGGGTTAGTTGGTATACAAAGAAATAAAATTCCTTTACTCTTAGCATGGATGAAGCTAAGTAATTTTCTACCACTCAAGATGTTACTCAAATTGTGTAGTTGAAAAGTAAGTTGGAAGACATATGGAAGTAAAGTTACCCTTTATCTTAGGTTGTGATGATAAAAGTGCTATCAACTTAAAATAAACTTGGTATAACATTCTCATTCAAAACATATTAACATAAAATATCATTTCATAAAAGAGAATGTGGAGAATAATAAATTTAAACTGAAGTATGTTTCTACATTGGAATAATTTGGCCGAATTTTCACAAAACCTTTACCCAAGGAATATTTTCATAATCTAAGGTTGAACATGGACATCTAACCTCTTTATCATAAAGTATTAGGTATGTGTTTTTTCCTCACTCTCATCTAGTCATTAGATAGTGTTTCCAAGTGGGAGAATTATTTCACAAATCTATCCATTAATATGCACTAAACCTTATAAGGAAGTATGTATGTAAGGGTATTTATGGGTAAGATATGAATTTGGAATCAAAATTTTTGAAATATTATGAAAGTTTTTTGGAGTGTTTTTAGGAATCTTTTGTTAATATGAGAATTTCAAATATAAAAGAAAGATGTTAAGAAAATTTTTGAATGTTTCCTCAATCGCTATTTCAGACAACATGGTTTCTCTTTCAATAACTCTTGTTTCTTACAATGAGTTAGCTCATGTATACTAATAATTGTTAATTAGTAATAAATATCTTTAGGTTAAAAATAATAATGATTTATAAACCTTATTTTAAAACACAATCCAAAAGGAAATATATTTTGGACCAAGTTGGAAAGAAGTTTTTTTTAGAATCTAAAAGAAGTTTATACTGAAAGAGTTTTCTTTTGTTGTCAAGGAACTATAAAAGGAAAGAAATAACCTCAATTTTTAAATGTTGGTGATTAGACTCATCATCAAAATTTGGTAATTGGATGAAAAAAATCTTAATAAAGTTTAGTTCTTTGAGAAAATGTTTTTTGGGAGAAAAGTATCATTGGACTCACCCTGAGTCTGAGAAATAATGTTCGGATCATAATTAGGCGGTTAATTGGTGTCTTCATGGATCCGATAAAAACTATGATGATGCATTTATAATATTTTAGTTATCATAATATTTTTTCTAGAAATTTGTGATGCAATCCTTATGAAAGAAAGGAAATAACATGTTATTCTAATTGTATAGAGGTTTGGTTGCAAAGAAAGAAGTATTATAAGGATGGGATGTTAAAATTATTCCCAATGAAAGTCAGATGATGTTATTAATATTTTAAACATTCTAAAAGTCATGAGTAATTCATGATACAAGATGAAGTTTCTAGAAGAAGGAAGTTTTTGAAGTCAAAACAAATTAGTATTAACTCATCGGTGTGAGATAATCAAATGTAGAATTGTTTGAAGGCTAGAAAGGTTTTTGTCTGAAACATGAGAATATGAATATTCTGGTTTTCAATCCGAAAATAATACATAAGATACAAATATTTAGATAAATATGTTTGAGTAAATCATAATAAAAAAAGGAAATAAGTTGTTGAAGTCTATGTTTCTGATACTGGTCCATCAGTTGTGGTGTGCCACTATTCATAAGAGTTTTCTTGACACTGATCATCAGATTAAATGATGGTTTCATAAGGTAATTTAATGGAAAAAAAATTTAAGTTTTTAGGACCAGTGAAAAATAAAACAAGTGGAATTTTTTGAACTGATGCATGGAGTAAAGTCAGAGACTGATCAACAATGTAGTCAACCATTTTATTCAAAATTATTTTTTAGTTATTTTCATTTGGGTCAATATATAGGTAGAAATAATCTCATGTTTTTATTAATTGGTTCAAGATTTATTGGACTGGAACTAACATTGATTATCAGAGTGAAGAAGATTATGATTCATCAGGTGCAGACTGACACCAATTCAAGTCTTCAGATACTGGACTTCATCGGACTTAGAATAATTGGTCTGAGTAAAAGAATAAAATGAGAATTACTTTAAGTAGTTACAAAAGAATTTTCAAGGGGTTTTGTAAAGTTTATTGAATATTTTTTTTGATGTTTTTGAAGTGCTATTGAGAAGTGTTGAAATATTTATAAGTTTATACTATTTTAATGGAAAAATAAAATAAATTGATGTTTAATGAAGTAGTAATAATATTTTTATATAATTATTTCAATGTTTTTTTGTTATCTTTTCGTGTTGATCATTGGAAGGAGAAGATTTATTTTCAAATGATGTATAGTATCAAAATGGGATGTATGTATTTAGTTGGTTTTGAGAATCATAATTATAAGAAATGTGCTTTTCATATCTTTCAATTAATGTGGATAAAAATAATGAGGAATGTTCTTTCTTTATTATAATGGTAAAATGGAATGAAAATTGTAATCAGACTGAATGTTGTGAATAAATTATGAAGCAAGTTTAAGTTGTGAGAAGATTCGAGAAGGTTTGAGAATAAACAAGATGATTTTATAAACACTGAACAAATCAAATATGAATCCAAAATATAAAGAAATTTATGATTTAGAAAATTTGGTTAAGTGGGAAAGTATTTTATAATCTCACCTAAACCACATTTGGATCACCAATAAATATAGTGAAGTACATTGTACTTTGTGATACAAGTACTATTCATATATAAAGATAAGAGGTGGAGAACAGAATGTTTCTCGAGATAAGAAGTTTCTATTTGAGAATTCCTGAGGAATTTTTCTAGACAGAATAATAAGAAAAAGGAAGATCGTATTCAGTGTTTTCAGATAGGACTACGTAATCAGACTGTAATTTCTATACTGGGGCAGTAGCATTTCAAATTGGTTTTAGTGGTATGATAGAATCATTATATTATAAGAATAAGAAATTGGACTAGAGAATTGGACTGGGTATCAGACTGAGTATCATTATAAAGTCTAGAGAAGTTATTACCTTCTTCTGGGTAGTAAATTTAAGAATAATTTTGATGATCATATTTTTGAAAGTTGATAAGGTAGCACAATAACATGTTTTGAAGCAACTGTTTAATGTTTCATAACATTTTACACAAATTGTATCACATCATTTCATGTAAATTGAATCACATACACTATTTTATAGAACATAGTGTTATATAAGTGTAAGGTAATATCCTACTTATTGTATCCACACAAAAGGAATTTTTTTTTGGTGGAATGTGTGGTATTTAATTGTTTCCAAACCATAACAAGGATGTATCTACCATCGTTTAACAGTGAACAGTGTAAATTCTTGTGTTCTTATAGATGTCTGATTGTTTTATTTTCATCAAGGTGATAATTATCTAATAGGAGGTGAAGGTTGTTTCAAAAATAAGGAAACATAAATGAAAATTTTATCACAAACTCACCCTGTTGGTGATACATTGATCCTGTTGGTCATTGTTAGAGGATCCTAAGAGGGATGCCTCGATTTACATGAAAACCTAGAGGATCTAGGGTAGGATGCCTCTCGTGATCACTAACATGGGGAACCCAGTGATTTCCCCAATGTTTTATAGACCACGATATTGTATTTCATGGGTCTAGGTAGAGATGGTAGCGGGTGGAACCTATAATCCGTACCAAACATGTAAGTCATGAGGTTGGGACAGTAGAGGTGGGTCTTGGCATTCATACAACCTCACTATTTATTTTATGTTTTACATGGTTACTATTGATGTATCTTTGATTACAATAGGTGCTTCTTGGATTTTAGATAATGATCCTAAAGTGATACAATACATGATAAGGATTCTTAGAGGTACTTATTGGGATCTAACTTTTGAGCCTTATTAATGTATATGACTATCATGGTATAGCATTGTTTACTGTGTTTTCGATATATTCACTCCATAGACATGAAGTGGATTCCTTGTTCAATGGACCTGGTTCTTGTCTCTAGTAGTTCTAAATTATATTTAATTTTCAATGGATGTTCTCTATGGACTCTAATATGACACATCGGTTAATGGCCTTGGATCCTAACCCTAGTAGGTTAGTATTATATTGAATTTTCTTTGGTTACACTCCATGGACTCAAAGAGGATTCCATGGTCAATGGTCATGGGTTATAGTACTCATAGGTATGATACTTTATACATCTAGCATAAGCTGTAGATGATACAGTTCCAACTTTTCAAGATTTTCTATCGGTACATGGAATACTAAATTATAGTGACTAGAAAAGAGTATGGGTGATCCCATGGCTATGACATGTGTCCACTTAGTCATTTAGCATGCTTGGATACTTTTTTAGAACTAAAAAATGTATGTACTTGACTATCAGGATTATGGACCCATGGATCAGCTTAATTATATATGGTTTGAGTGGAATGATATCCAACTTAATTCCTTCTTCATAGAATGTCTAGATGATTGGGATTATAGGCCCAAGGATCAGATATGGTTTTTTTAAGGTTATTTTTCACCTTACTCATATATACATATATGAGATAACACATTTATCGGATAAATTATAACATTGTTCGAAGCAGGTATGGTTGATCGGGATCATAGGCACAAGGATCCTCAGTGGTTTACTTTATTACATCTGTGTTGTAATTATTGTTTTAGTTTTATTTATTACTATTATCCTAATGATTAGCTCACATTAACATACACTGCATATTACTAGATATGCACCGAACCACTTTGGTGGTTCCCTACTAAGTTTTTACTCACACATTGGTTAGGCCTCTGTTAGACTAAGGTACCCGACCAGTCATTCATTTGGTTTCAGGCATAAGATAGCCTGTGGTCTGGGTATAATCAAGTAGGATGGATCATATATGTAGGTAGAGATAAAGTATGTGGTATTTATCAGTGACTGTAGTATAGACTTTTAATTTTATTTTTATTTATTTTGTTTACTCCTTTATATGTATGGTTGACCTAGGGAAGGGTAGTGTTGTATTTATAATATGGTCATTGAAGCCTTTACTATATTTCATTTATTATTATAGTATTATCCTTTTTCAGTTTATTTATATATTCTACACTTTTTTGTTTATTTCTATGGATGTTATATAGTTCTTTAATTCTATTTTATTACTCTTATATGAGGGAATAGTATCCCCACTTTCACACCATATTCCCTCACTGCTAGTCAGCAGCCTCTAGTGTAAGGGGATGTGCACTTGAGGCCTATGGTGAACTAGCTCGGGGTACCAGTTTAGTAGAATCTAATCTAATATGTTACAATCCCATTAATGTATTTTCATCTATGTTTCTTTCCACACTTCTAATATAAAGGAAGCGTCATATTTTTCTCTATGTGGTCTATATAACTTACTCTAAATTCAATCATTTTTTTATTAAAACTATAGGATGTATAGGTAACTCTAATCTCTATTTCCACCTTGATAACACATCAAATGATTTATTCATAGCTACTAAAGTCTCTTATGGATAACACCCTTAGGAGACCTGGTTTTAAACCACTGAAAAATCAATTAATATTACTTTTATGTTGGATGATAATACCAAAAACGTACCTCACAAGTCTTATAAAAGTTTCATCATAATTACTAACAAATTCATTTTCATTCTTCTTTAGCTCAAGGAATTCCTTCTCTATTTTTGTACAAAGAATATGAGAAAAGTATGTATTAATAAATAAGCTCTTAAACTCATCCCACTCATTTGAGCTAATTTATTCCCTTTGCATCTTGTTTTTGATAAGATTCCACCATTGATCTACTTCACCTTCTAAATGAAATACATCAAAAGTAACTTTTTCATGTTATTAACATTAGATAAAGAAAATTATCTTTTAAATGATATTTACCCATTACTCAGAGACTAGTGGGTTATTATTCCTACTAAAATAAGGTTTAAATTACCTTATTAAATAATCAATAGAATTTTATTCTCTCATTTTTTTATTTTAAAGCTCAGCATGATTCATAACTTGAGAAAGTTGTGTGAGCATAGAAGTGGTATCTTTATTCAAAATCCAATAAAATTTGGTTTCTTGAGATTAAAAATATTGAATTATCCATCAAATTAATAATTAACATGATTCCTTTGGGTACCATATATTAACTAAAACGCAAAAACATAGTGTGAGAAATAATAATTATAGTGGAAATCACATAATCATGAAAACCCATTTATAAGATGTATAAATAAAGAAACATTTTTTAAATATATGACATATTATGTTTAACCAAGGTCATCCATTATCATTATAAAAACATTAAGATTTTATCCTATACTTATACATATCCCTAGTGTTATTAACAAAGTTTTATCATCCTAGTTTCCAATGGTTAAATAAACCTTATGCTGGCACTAATTATAAAAACACATACTTTTCATACATAGAAGTCACATCTTAATAAATTAATATTCATTACATATAATAACAATAAATTCCTTAATTTTATAGATCTCGTCCCTTTAGAAACATGGATACATAAATAACTAGTTTATAGATCAACTATATCATCTCCCACTATTTACTTCATAACTGTCACCCTTCTTAGATATATCATTTTTAAAATATTTCTTCATAACCTGGGGAAAGAAAACATAATAAAGGGTGAATTATATTCTCATTATGGTTAAACAAGGGAGATATAAATTATCACTTTATAATAACATGAGAATAAGGGTATAAGGGCATGATCATAACATTTATAAATCATACCCTACATATCATAGATCATAATATTGAGTCATGGCATAAATATTGGTAATTTATAAGATGTAAATCAAAATTTAATAAAATAACAAGAGTCATGAGAACATAACATTGTCAAAATACATTAGTTTTTGTCATACACATAAGCATAAAAATCATCTCCTTAGTAGTTAAGGCTCATTTCCAAGACTAAAATATTAGAATGGGTTGACTATCCAAACCATCGAAGTAGTCAAGTTTAACTTCCAATATTTTCATAGTGGACAAAGTCCATTACTGAACTAGGTTCACTCCCCATTATAGACCAATTTATTTTATGTCATGTCAATATTTACCCAATGTATTATAGGGATATATAATTCTGATCCAACCCATCACATAATGAAAATAATACAATTTTGTTCCATAATATCATAAAACATTCATCATATTAGAAACACAAATAAATAAATGGTTTTAATTGACATTTCACCATAGCATAACCTTTGGAAAAGAAATGGGTTTAATAAATATTTTATCAGTTCATCATATCATAACCCGTGGAAGAGGAATGACTTTCATAAAATTATTTTAATCATAACCATAAAACATATAGAAAAAGAATAAGGATGGTATTATTAGATCATATACCCATTAAAACATAAGTGAAATAATGTGTTTTTTTATTTTATATTTAGAAATTCCATTACAATACCATTAAAACATTCTTCAGGAAAATATTCTTTCCACTTTGAAAATCACTTTTTAGAAAAATTCACAATATATTGTCAAATAATTTTCTTTAAAAATAATCCTAGAAATTTATAATGTAATATTTATATTATTGAGTGTTCAGGATGATGGAAAATTCTATTAATTCTATATAATTGAAAATAAAACATTCCTTGAATATATTTGTAGAAATTAATAAAGCACCAAATTCATAAAATGATAAGAAGATTCATTTTTAACCATTTTTTAAAAAGTTAAACATGGTTAAAAATGAATTTAAACGACTTTGAGAGAATAGTAAAAACCTTATTTAAATTTTTTTTTTGAAAAAATATATATTATCACACCTGGAAATTTCACATCTGTAATAATTTTCATTTTCATTTTTATTTTTAGTTAGTTTAAGTTTTAAGGTTAATTTTATTTTGTTTTGTTTAATTTCTTATTTCATTTTCCATTTTTCTTTATTTTCCATTTCTTTTTCCTTTTTCTTTTTTCCCCTTTTTTCCAATTCTCTTCCTCCCCCTCCCCCTCATTTTCTTCATGCGCAGGACCTCCCACCCTTACCCTAAGTCATGTCTCCCTCCTCCTCCATCTTCGAAAAGCTACATTACGCAGCCCTCCCTCCTCTCCGAACAATCATGTCGTACTGGCCTCCCTCTCCGACCAGTCTAACTATACCGCACCCCAACCTTGAACTTGTGCCACTCCACTACCTCGGACCACTTTTAACCACACTTCATCTCCGTTTTGGTTGGATTTTTTGGCGCGCCAGATCTTCGGAATCTTCTTTTAAGCTCTGGTTAGTTTCCTGCTCCCTCGTCGCAGGTTTTTTTTTTTTGTTTAGTTGATTTAATTCTTTGAGAGTATATTGGATTAGATTTTGTGTTGTAATTTTTTTGATTTTAATGTTTTTGGTTTAATGTATTGACTTTAGTGGTCAATTGAATTTGTTGTAGTGCGATTGGCGAGCAATTGAAGTTTCACACTGAAATTGGGGGTTTCGACACCAAAGGTAGGGGTTTCGTGCATAATCTTTATTTTATGTTTTATTTTTCTTATTTAATCAATTTAGTATGTTATTTGATTAATCTCCTTTTTGTTAATATGGTTTTTCTTGATGTATAAATATGCTTTCGAAGTGTTTAGTAATGTGTTTATTTGATATGAATGTTTTGATTTTATGAAAACTTTTGTTCAGCCATTTGTAGTGTCTTTTAAACTGTGTTGTTGATTTTCTATGGTGCGCAAGGGTTGAAAATCCTATTTTGACATGTAAGTGGTGTGCGGTTGGCCTTAAAAGGGGTCTTTGGGTGGTCTTTTAAGTTCAAAGTCTTGGGATAATGTTTAAAGTTGCATCAAAATATTTTTGGTTTACTAAATCTTAAAAAGTGTGTGTACCATGTGTAGGAAAATGTTTTAGTGTGTGTTTAATTTTAAATAGGGGAGTTGGAATATGTTTTTTTTAGTGAAGCTTTGTTATACATCTTGGAAAAGTTTTATTAAATATGTAAATTATTTATTAAGTTGTGAGTGTGATGAAAATTATACTTGTGACATGTTTTCCAAGAAAGGTGTATTTCATGTGTTGTGCTTAATTTATATTATTTTATGGGAAGGGAAATTGTTTTACTTTTTTCATAGCCTTTGGTAGTTATTGGACTCCCTTGCATCGTTGTAGGGTGTTTTTCTCATCGCGGTGTAGGTTTCGGTTGTCAGCGACAAAGACCTATGGGTATATGCATGGGTAAGCATGTATATATGTATATCCTCCTTCCTCATATTCCCTCATGGAATGGGTAACATGTACTTAGGTTAAATGGTATATATATATATATATGAAAATGTATATTCTTATAGGTGAAGCAGTTTTGGGTTTCCATCTTCAAGAGCAGACACTTTTAGTTAGAAAGCGCCCAGAGCTGAGTGAGCGGCTTGGTTCCACCTTGAGGTAGGTCCCCATTGCACTTGCCTCTATATTTAGAATTTATTAATTTCTTTTTATTTCATTAATTTAATATTAATGGTAAATAATATTAAATAATTCATTTTAAAAAAAACACTCATTGTGAAGGATAATTGTTTTCTCTTGTTTCGAATTACCTGAAAGTGTTTTCTCATAAATGTGCATAATTTGTGTTGATAAAATTCCTGGTTGGCCTTTATAAGTAAATTGTGTTTCTCTTAAAGAGATGTTTGGGTTTCCAATGTGTTTGTATTTCTAAAAATGGATTTTTGGAAACAGTTTGGTGTCGATTGGTTGGTTAAGGCCCATTTGGCACTTTATTGAAATAAATTATTTTAAAAACCCTCTTTGAGTGACTCAAGGGTGACCTTATTGTGCACGTTGATTTAGTGGGTTGTTGGGCGTGATGTTTGTGCATTGTAATTGGTTTCTTGTTTGACATTTTTGACTAACCCCCTTTATTACACATGTTGACATGCGAACCTGGTATAGTAAGTGAATCTTCTGAGAACGATTGATGCACTAGTTTAGATTATGCACTGGCTAGTGTCCCATAGGAGAGAGGTGTTTTGTTATTATTTCTATGGGATCAGTCCCCTCAATCAGGCCAGGTAGGGAGATTATCGGGCGTTAGGGCGTTCTGACATCATCGAGAGTAGGCATTCCTTTAGGATGAGTCACATGTATAATACGTTCTGGATTATTCATGAGCTACTAGGTTTGACCCATGTTTTCTTTAGTTCTTATTTTTATGTGGAAGACATTTGAGGTTCTTAGTTTGATTTCTATCTTGGGCGCTACTTTTCCATTTCTCTTGTTGTGTGTTGTGTATGTACTTATAGTTTTCCTCTTGTTTAACAACTAAATTTTGGATTTTAAATTGTTCATGAAAATATTTTAACAATGTAATGCATCTTTTTACTCCAAACCTTAAACTTATTTTTGAATTAGAAAGGGAAATGGACTGTTACTTTCCTTATAAATGGAAGTGTGTGTGAAAAATCATATTTTATATAATGTAGTTAAAAATTGAGATTAGTAAAAAAAATTATTTAATGGCGGTGTTTTGGGAAAAGATTGTTTGGGCATGCCTATAGAGTTTTAATACTTATGTCTATAGTGTTTTCTTGTTTTTAGTTATTGTTGTAGGTTCGACATGAGCTTGTTTGCCTTGGGAGATGTTCAGTCGTGAGTTGGAGAGTGACCCTTGAGGTCACATGGAGTTAGTGGTGGTCCCGCTCAGTTAGTTTTATTTTCTTCAGTTCTTGATTAGTCGCTTTATTTGGTTTATTTATTCTGAGTTTCTCTTTATTATTTCCTCTACTCTTATTTATTTATACTGGTTGAAATTGTTCCCATCATTTTTGTCGATGCTCTGTCACTTGTCTCCAACCCAAGAGGATTGGGAATGCCTCTCGGGCCGTGTTGAGGGCCGACTCAGGTGACCGGTTCAGGGTCGACTCGGGTTGGTTCATGACAAAAATGGTATCAGAGGGAGGTTTTGTTCTAATTATTTGGGGTGTCAGGTAGATTAGAGATAAGACTATCGGTACTCTAGTGGTAGCTGCGGTAAGAACATCGTGAACTCTTGCTCAATCCAATCCTCGAGTAACTAGGGATAGTTTGGGATTTAATTTTTTGGATTTGGTCTGTGTAGATGGGGGATTACAGTAGGATTAAACTGGTATTGCGTGTGGTCTCACATGGAGTAGCAACCCATGTGATGCCTGAGAGTACGGCTCGACACTCTTAGTGGTTGGCGCTTACCTAGGGCATGTTCTTCTAAACCATATAGTTGGGTTTGGCATGACCACTTGTCCTTCATCTAGGTTATTTAGTGTTGGTGATGTCTTGGTTTAGTTTTTGGTTGGTTTGAAGTGGGTTTTTTTTAAGGAAAGTGGACTTTGGGGTTGCTTTTATTTCATCATGGTGTGAGTTTGGCATGGATTTTGGGGTGTATTTCTCTTGGACCTTGTTTTTGGAATTTGGTGTTCATTTTTTGAAAATGAATTTTTAAAAGAATTTATTGGGTTATTTGAAATTGAACTGAGTTATTTTTAAAATGGAAAACATTTTGAGAATTTGTCTTGAAAATTTTGAAATGGTTTTGGAAAAAAAGAGTATTTTTAGAATATTGGGAATGATTTGTTTTGAAAGTAAAATAGCCTTATTTTGTCCAATGGTATTCCTATGGGTGCTCGCTTGTGTATGTGGACATGATTAATGGAAAGTTGGTGGATCGTGTGGACAGATTCATGAGTGGCATGAAAATTCATATTTGTGAGACATCATAGAATATCAGTGGTGAGTGATTGATTTCTATGGATGCATCTTATTCCATGAAAAGTGGGTTTTTCTCTAAAATGGGTTTTTGTGCTTAAATGGTTTTGTAATTGGAAAATGTATTTGAGTTCAAAGTGAATACAACTTTTTCAAAATAGATTTTAGGATTTGTTGTGTTGTGATTGGTTTTTCAAGAGGTTGTTTTTTTTTTGAAAAAGAATCGATGTTTTAAATTGGAATTTATTGGATGTGTGTCTGAAATGTGGATTTTTGTTTGGAAAGATTCTTGGTTATGTAGAAGGATAGTTTTTTGTTTCTTGTTCGAGATATACCCCCTAAAAACGTCCCATGGGTTTCCAGCAGGTCTCTCTTAGTTCTCGGATCAACCTAGATTCTCAGTGGAGTGACGGAGTTGGGTTCTGCTCAGTTGTGCCGACTGTTTGTAGACATTGAGGTCGGTTGTATATCGTTGAATTCTTTGGTAAGGTTAGGAGTGTCTCCAATATTTTGGGAACTCCAAATGTTTTGTAGGCATAATTTGTCTCGAGTATGTTTTGAGGATTGAGACTACACCAAAAAATGGTGATCGTTCTGTTTTCATTTCAAAGGGGAATGTCGTGATCGATCCTCAAGACTAGCCTCATGCCATAGTTGTACCTAAGTAAAGGCGGGGGAAATTAGTGAAGCATGTGGGTGCTCGGCCAGTCAATAAATGGTGAAGGAGGTGTGTTGACCCTTCTACGATTTAGTTTCATGTTCCCCAGAGGTGGTGTGAAGTGATCAGTTTAAGCCTCATAATAGTTGGGGGTCTTGTTCATATTGTGGTAATTGAAGGTTTCTTATCTGATGAGGAGTGTGAACCAAAGGACCCAATTCTTGGAGTGCTCCTTCCATCAGTTTAGGTTTCATGTCAAACAGAACACTCAATCGCATATCTGTAGTGTGTCTAGTCAGGAACTCTAAGTCATTCACCACAATTCTTAGTTGGTATGTTGACGGAGTGGTCACTTGGGACATGAGGAGAAGTTTTCAGGTTGCTTCTATAGTAGAGGAAGTTCTATTCAGAGATGATCAGCTTATGACTGCAAGGCGGTAGATGCTTCAGACATCAGGTCCCCATCTATAGGTCTTGGGATGAAGCTTACGTGCAGTCAAAACTCATCGGACATGGCATGGGATTGGTCTGACTTAAGTTTGTAGTGTTTTTACAGGGAAAACTTAAATTCCCTATTGCAGTATCATCTTTGAAGGATTTATTTTTTTTTTGTGAGGGAATGAATCCATTATCTCTTTTCAATGGTCTTAATTTATGAGAGTTCCTCTTAGGCCGTAAAGTGGTTCTTAGAATCCATATTCTTATAAATCCAGAAAGTGTGCTCTGTGAACCCTCTTGTGGGTCGGTTATGAGTCATAATTTTACTTGTTTTCAAGATGCTCTTTTCTTGTGGGATTGACACGCACATATCCAGTTTTCCACTATGTTATGGGTTTCCACTATCAAAATCATTTAACGTGGTGGTGTTTTTCCCACTATTGGAATTTTTCATGCAAGTTATCCTGTGTTGGTGGGTTCATGATGAATATTTCAGTCTGTATAGCTCAAAAAACGGGGGGAATTCCATGCAGGTGTTGTGGTTTTAGTCAAATTCTAAAATGGTGGGGAGACCCACTACGGGTCTCGCCGGTGTCTCCTATTGTGTTGGTTTTGGTTTAACTTATAGATCGTGGAGATTTGAACCATTGTTAGAGGTTTTCATGGGTTTGTGGGTTATTTTGGTTTAGAGAACCAATGTTTGACAAGAATCCTAATATGGTGGGGAGACCACTATAGGAAAAACTCGTGGAAAACTCTATCTTCAAAGTGTGCATGGTGGGGTAATCCTTACCTCTACTTTTCTTGGCCTTGACCATGGTAATTGGTTAACATGGTTCCTAGGTCGCTTGACGAGTGTTCTCGGAGATCTCAAGTGGACTTGGTGATCCCTAAGTTAGGGTTCGGGGTGTTCCATGTTGTAGTTGTGTTTGGAGGTTAATTCCTTGTTGTTGGATATTTTTCATGGTGTTCTGGTTTTGTGATCTTTTTAGTTTCAGGTCATGGGTGTTTTGAATGCCCGGTATTTAGATGATTGAGTTTTTGTTTTAGGTATCTTTGTGGTCTTTCTTGGAATCTTGGATTGGTCAAGTCTTTTGGGACTTTTTAGGGGCCTAAAGTGTCATGGTGGGGAGAATTTTTACACCCGGACATCGTACATTGGTAATGATTATAATTTTCATTTTTATTTTTAATTATCTTAAATTTTAAGGGTTATTTTTTTTATTTTTTTTATTTTATTTTTATTTTTCATTTTTCTTTATTTTCCATTTCTTTTCCCTTCTCCTTTTTTCACTTTTTTTCCACTTCTCTTCATCCCCACCATCATTTCTGTCACACACAGGACCTCCCTCCCTTACCCTAAGTCATGTCGCCCTCCTCCTCCATCTCTAGACAGCCGCACTGTGCCACCCTCCCTCCTCTTCGTATAGTCGCGTCATGACGCCCTCCCTCTCCGGCTAGCCAACCCCGTCACACCCCAACCTTGAACTCGCGCCACTCCAATACCTTAGACCACTTAGACCCATGCTACATCTCCCTTCCAGTTGTATTTTCCAGCACGACACATCTCCGGCAGATTCCTTTAAGCTCTGATTAGTTTCCCACTCCCTCATCACAGGTTTGTCTTTCTTTGTTTAGTTGATTTCATTCTTTAAGATTTAATTGGATTATATTTTGTGTTGTAATTGGTTCGATTTTAATTTTTTTGGTTCGAGGTATTGACTTTAGGGTTCAATTTAATTTTTTCTTGTGCTATTGGAGAGAAATTGAAGTTTCTCACTGAAATTGGGGGTTTTAACACTAAAAGTAGGGGTTCTATGCATCATCTTTATTTGGTGTTTTATTTTTCTTGTTTAATAAATTTAGTATGTTATTTGATTAATCTGATTTTTGAGAATATGGTTTTTATTTATGTCTAAATATGATTTTGAAGTGTTTAGTAACGTGTTTATATGATATGAATGGTTTGATTTTATGAAAAAATTTATTGAGCCATTCTTAGTGTTTTCTAAACTGTGCTATTGATTTGTTATGATGCGCAAGGGATGAAAATTCAGTTTTGACATGTAAGTGTTGTGTGTTTGGCCTCAAAAGTGGTTTGTGGGTGTTATTTTGTGCTCAAAGTCTTGGGATATAGTTTGGAGTTGCTTCAAAATATATTTAAGTGGTTTATTATATCTTATGAAGTGCTTGCACCATGTGTAGGAAAATGTTTTAGTGTGTGTTTAATTTTAAATAGCGGAGTTGGAGTATATTTGTTTTAGTGAAGCTTTGTTATACATCTTGGAAAAGTTTTATTAAATATGTAAATGATTTATTAAGTTGTGAGTGTGATGAAAATTGTCCTTGTGACATGTTTTCCATGAAAGGTGTATTTTTCATGTGTTGTGCTTAATTTATATTATTTTATGGGAAGGAAAATTGTTTTAGTTTTTTTGGATCCTTTGGTTGTTATTGGTATAAGGCCTCGGCCTTAAACCTTACTTAATATTGAATTAAATGAATAATTCACGTCGAGGATCTTTTCAGGTTTAGAGTTTTAGAGAATTAGAACATAACTATTACATCTCAAAAGATTACAAAGTAGTCACTTCTACTAAGTTTCCATAATAAAAAAAACTCTTAAAAAGAAACGTGTCTAGTTCCATGTTTTATATAGGATGACATTCCCTTGATCCCATCCTTGACCTTATTCCACATTAAGTCCTGTGAAAACATTTCAAAAAAAAAACTTGGGGTGAGCATAAAAATCTCAGTAAGGGATACAGAAAGAATGAAAACTGTTAGTTTTTCAAACATCAAATAAACCATATATACTCTATCAAAGTAATACCTTCACCTTCATGAAGTAGTAAAAACTCTTCACTGAATAAAGTATCATTACATACCTTTTTGTAACCAAAGGATTACCATAAAATACATAAAAAGAACACATAACATATATAAAGGTAACTTGGGACATAAACATACTTAAGTGGAATAACCATACGGTCGACTTCCACACATATCACTTAATCGAATAGCCATACGGCCAATTTCCATACATACTTAATGGAATAGCCATACGGCCGACTTCCATACCCAATTAATTGGAGTTTATAACGTAACCACCCGTCCTGGTATTCACGGCACCACCCGTCATATGGTTTATAACGTAACCACCCGTTAAAATGTCCAAGTACCAGTATAAAATCATAAAACATAAAACCAATATAAAGGAATGATAACATTTCCACATTTCAATCACAATATATCATAAATATATTGACATAATAGAATCCTTTTTCAAAACCATTTTCAATACCAAAATACATAAAAGAGTATATGGTATTTATTTTATTGTAAAAACATTACGGCTTGTTGAGAAAGCCAAAGACCAAATAATACTCGCGGCGGCGGAAAAGGTCATTGTCGCCGCGTACGTTAAAAGAAACATTACTTTTTGTCGTTTTGTAAAACCCTTCGTAGAAAAAGATTCCTTTTGTATAAAAGTAAAATTCAAAGGGGTTTATACACCGTATAAAAGAAAGTTGTGTATAAAACGAAATATTCCTCAATGAAAGGAGATTGAGACGAAGTCCCTTACCTCGGGTCCCACTTGACTCGATCGTTCTTTAACATCCTGAATAATAAACTTGAGTTAATTTATACTTGATTAAGAACCTTTTTAAAGTTCATTATTACTTTTATATCACTTATTGCCATGTTATAAACATTATGTAACCATTTAAGTTAATAATGTTTGTTTTGTCAATATTTGGTTCTTAAGTCGAAAGTGGACTTCTTACAATTACATGTTGTTCGTGTGGTCAAAGGTTCTTTATATCCAGAATGAAATTCTCGATTTGTATATAATATGTATCATATATATCCAGAATATACATGTATTTATAATATTACATAATCATTTAGAGGTAAGAAATGAAATGCACCGTTCATGGAGACGGTAAGCCGTACGTACGCATGAACGCTACTTTCATTTCTTTGTCATATTAATGGAATTAAAACTAAATGACAGGTATGTATATTTTAATTCCAGAATTATATTCATCATTTAGATATATCATTAATTATATATATCCATTATATACATGTACTTTTAATAGTACATTACATTTGGGGATAAGAAATGAAATGCACCGTTCATGGAGACGGTAAGCCGTACGTATGCATGAACGCTACTTTCATTTATATCTCATACTTTAATGGAAATAAATAATAAGGATATAGAGGTATATTATAATTCCAGTATAAAATTATATATAATAACTTTAAATCCATCCTTTACACGTCCCACATATGGCATTAACGAATCACATCACTTTGAGGGGGCGGTAGTCCGCACTTCCTTAAATGAATATATCATGATTACCCATAATGGAAACCATAAAGTTATGCCCAAAATGAAAAATTCAGAAGCTTAAAGAAAACATAAACATATTATATATCATATATAAAAATAGTGACATCATAATGGCCACCCTTTAAGGTGTTAAATGAGTATTGAACAATCATCGTTTCGGGAGGCAGAATTTCACCATCCACGGAAACCGTATGTTCTTTAACCATTTGATGTAGTTGTGTGAGAGTGTAGCTCGAATAAATCTTATAACAACATCCTATTATATTGAATATACTGGTGTTGTTACAAAATAAGTAAATAAAAAGTTTAGAGGGTTGGAGAAGCAAAATAAAACAAATGAACAAGAGAGAATGAATTACCTTTAAAAGTGTAACTCCTTTTGATTTGAGCCTAAAGGCTTCCTTTGAAAGGATTCTGCCCAAAGGGAATCCTCTAGTATGAGGAGAGGGATTTGGAGAGAGTAAATGGGCAGGGGTTGGCCGAGCCAAAGGCTTGAGGAGTGTGTGAAATGAGGTAGAGGTGGGGGCCTTTTATAAGAGGAGAGGAGGGGCACTTTTGGAAAGTAAAGAAATATTACTTTATTTGAAAATGTGTTTCGGTTTTAAAAGGTCCCACATTTATATAATTCGTGGATAAGGTGATAAGGGTTATAAATCCACTCATCCAATTGGTTTTGGACATGTTTAGTTCATAGATTATACATTATCTTTCCATTTTATTTAAATCGTCAAATAATGATGTCATCGCTGCATCATTATTATGTCATAAATAATTTAATTTATTTAATGTCTAAAAATTATAAAAAAATACTATGATGTAGGAAATCTTTTTAGATTTCCAATGATTATTTATAATCAAAAATATGATCTTTATAACCCCATGTAAAAATTGTTTTCGTAAAACATATTATGTTTGTGTCATTTTTACTTTTACATTAAATAAAACGTTATTTATGTCATTTCCCAACCAAAGTGGCTCCATGGGGTCCCCAAGTTGACCCATGGCTTGTCTTGGTCGGCCATGACACAACCAATGAGGGTAGGATATGTGTCAAGCTCATCTTATTTTATTAAAGCATTATTTTTACAACTACACTAATTACCACTAATCACGATTAAAAACTTAATAAGTTACTATTCACCAAAAAATTATTATAATCTCATTGAACCACATTTTACTTCTTAATGACAACCATGTATGTCATATTTTTGAAATTAAAAACACAATGATGGCAAAATTTCATTTAAACGGAAAATCAGTCTTTATAAGTACCACTTAGTGGTTTCACTATTCATCAAAAATTGATGTTTTTCAGAAAATTACCAAAAATTCACCCTAAGCTATATTTGATATTACGAATTCAAAAATGAAGTCTATTTTACAAAATTAAAAACATATAAGTCACATTAATTAATTTAATAATTAATTCCCGCTTTCAGAGCAAATAGCATGTTTTTATGAAACAATAAGTATCAAAAGATTGACACTAGTTTAAGTCCGATTTCAAAGTGAAATTAATTCCAACGACCACTATTGGATTTAATGGTAAAAATATTTTCTAATTTCACTTTAAAACCAATTCAAAAGATAATCTAATCATATAAATAAATTAGATTAAAAAGAGGTTTTGAATTAAAATACGACATTTTACACTATTCATTAAAAAAATGAACTTTATCGGAAAGATACCAAAAATTTACACAAAGTAAATTTTGATGTCCCGATTCTAAAGAAGAGTTATATTTGGTCCAATAGAATTTATAAGATCGATCAAAACTATATTTAATGACGGTTCTCCGTCAAAAGGTGATAAGTGGACCTTTCGTGAAAATTAGGGTATAAATGCCTAAAATTGAACTCTTTCCGTATTTTAAGCCTTTATCTTTTATTGGGTAAATGTAAAAACATTTAAAAACATATATAATCATATTTTAGTTATTTTTATCCATTCCCGTCAGTACAACGGCTACTCGTTAACTAACATTTAAAATAATATTATTTTATTACTTGTGTGCAACGTAAGTTTTCAAAGAAACTCATCATTGCGTACCGAGTACGCTATCGAACGTAGAAACCCCTTTTAATTAAAATTAATATTTAATGTGGGTTTTGGTCATCAGCTACAAAGACTTATGGGTATATATATGGGTAAGCATGTATATATGTATATCCTCCTTCCGCATATTCCCTCACGGCATGGGGAATATATGCCTGGGTTAAAGGTTATATATATATATGAAAATTTATATGTGTATAGTTGAAGCTATTTCGGGTTTCCATCTTCAAGATCAGCCGCTTTTAGTTAGAAAGCGCCAAGAGCCAAGTGAGTGGCTTGGTTCCACCTTGAGGTATATGACAACCCTGCTTTTATTACAAACTTAAACATGATTTTTTACATAAACTATTCACTTAATATAACATGGAAGATTGACAATTCTAGTGTATTTGGGGCTTAGGATCAATACATAACAACTTAAAACATGAAATACAACATATTTATCGAAAACATCCTTTACATGACCACTACATTCCCTTGTACTTAGCATTTCATGGGATAACTTGAGGACATGCATAAGAAAAGGGTGATCTATAAAGACCAGTAAGGGAATAAACATGGAATACATGAGGAGTAAAATACATGTTAGAAAATAGGCATATCAATAGAGCACAAGAGAATCATGAACATAAAGTCATGATAAAGCATGATAATCATAACATGGAAATGTGGCAACAACACTTAACATGGAATTAGCATGAGCCAAGGCTCATTGCACATGGAGCATGAGTAAATTCTCATTGCACATGAAGCACGAGTAAACCCTCATTGCACTTGAATTAGAATGATTCAACACTCATTGCACATGACATATCATGATACTATACTTTACCCAATGCATTGGAGCGTTATACGGGCACACCCTTCTTAAACATTTCATTTCATGCATAAGTGTGCCACATGGATCATAAAACATGGATTCATAAAACATAATCATTTATTAAATGATAATGGAATGTATAATTAATACATGAAACTTTATAATCAATAAGTAAATTTTCATAAATTTTAATACCCTTGATGGAGAAATGGGCATGGTATTCACTACACAATGACATTGGCTTAGAAAATTGGTGCGATTTCGGCAGCATAACGGCATGACATAAGAATTCATAAAAATATTTGATGAGATAGAAAGGGGTTACTCATCATATTTACATGTAATAGATAGTAAGGAGGTCATATAGATACATGTCCCAACAATTGTAATGGAATTTATATTCATGATACAAAAGTATTTCTTGAATGTAAATGAGGAGAGAGAAGTTCCTTTCGGAATTTCAGCATAGTAACGAGTGTACATGGGAGGAATTTAATGACAGATAAAGGGTATCCCATCATTAAAACATAAAGAGAGCATTATGAGGGAGGTTCAAAACCATACCCCAACATTCATAATTGAAATTAAAATGGCAAAACAACTTAAAGAAAATTGGACAAAAATGACAAAGGAAGAAAAAACCCTTACTTGGAAGTGTGCTTCCAAAGGCTAGAGTGAGGCTTGTGAGAGGCTTCTTGGGAGCTTGGGGAACCTTGGGAGGCTTATAGAGAGATTAGGGAAGAGGTTGGACGAACTTAAAAGGCTTTTAGTGATGAGTAAGTGGGAGCTTGGGTGGGTTTATATAGGAAAGGTGAGGGAATTCTTTATTATTTAGTTTTGGGTCCCCTTACATTAAATTAATACAAACTACAAACCATCCTATGATTTTTGCCCATGGTTTTTGGAAAAGGGAATATGAAAACAATATTTATAAGTCCAAAGTCCTAACTTCTTAAAATAATAGGGTTGCTTATGTGGAGGTGAGTCACACTCCCATGGAAATTAATTTAAAAAGACAAGGTGTTTAATAAGTCTTGAGGGGTCCATTAATGCTTTGAAAAGTAAGTAAAACAAACCCAAAATCACATTATTTTAATGTTAAAACATATATTGTCCAAACATAAATCTTATAGTATTTTATTACATCACTATTGGGTCATTATGATGTCATAAAACACATTATATATTTAGATGGTATTTAATTTTTACCCAAAAATTTGACTGTCTCAGAAAATTATGAAAAATTCACAGTTGGATAATTTTGATGTCCTGATTCCAGAAATAACATTTATTTTATCTAAATAATTTTCTAAATATGTTAATTTTCACTTTTAAAATAAAAACTGACATTTATCGAAAATTCACGAGTTTTGACAAAAATGGCTTTCAAATCTTAATAAAAATTATAATTGCATTTATAAAATTATAAGATCATTTATATTTAATAAAAATTCATTTAATAATAATATTTTATTAAAATATTATTTAATTCAAAAATCCCTTAATTTAATAAAATAGAATTCTTAATTAAATAATAACTATAAACACTATTTATACTTTAAAAACTATTTACAATGTATCAATGATGACAAGAACGTATATACATTATTATATATAAAAAAATATACATGAACATATTACTATAGATTTGTTACATAACCCCTTAAAGCAGCCGCATAAGACCTAAGGGTAAGGTGTGCGGTGGTGACAGACTCTTGGGGTGGCTCGAATAATATTGCTCGAGTGGTAATCTCTATCAACTTCCACTTTTCTCGTAGACGGGCCCATTCGAGCTTGACATGATGAAGCTCAGATTGGGCTTGGTCAAGAGAAAAGCCCAAGGATTCCACCTCTTTTCAGAGCTCTGACTAATGGTCTTCGTATCGAGCAATTCTACTGGATGAGGTCATCACATCTTTTGTCTGAGTAAATTGGATTTGTTAAACCCTATATTTATACTAATCATCTGATCACTATTCAATTACTATAAAACCAACGGTCACAATTATTAACATAAAACCAAATAAGTATACATTTTATGTAAACATTTTACATGAAGATACATTTTACTAGATCAAGAGGGATTTCCATTAGTGAAACTTTGGGTCGTTACAATATCCCCCCCTTAAGAAATTTCGCCCTCAAAAGTTTCCTTTTCCCACACTAAAACATATGTGGGTAACTCAGCTTCATCATTTCCTCCTATTCCCAAGTCGCTTCTTCAAACATGTGGTTTCTCCACAACACCTTGATGAGGGGAATTGTCTTATTTTGTAGAACTTTTTCTCTACGATCTAAGATCTTCACTGGTTGCTACTCATAAGAAATATCATCTTCCAATTGTACAACCTTAGAAGAGAGTACATGTGAAGGGTCTGGTGTGTACTTTTTTAATAGGGATACATGAATGAAATCAAGTACTTTGGCCATGGTGGAAGTGCTAGTCTATAGGACACAGCCCCGACACGATCAAGAATCTCAAAGGGGCCGATATACCTTGGACTTAACTTCCCTTTCTTTCCAAAACTCATGACCTTCTTCCATGGAGATATGCGTAGAAAAACCATGTCTCCAACTTTAAACTCAAGGTCTCATTGATAGTTATCTGCATAACTCTTCTGTCGACTCTGGGATACCTTGATATGTTGCTGAATGGTTTTCACCTTCTCCACCATTTTTTCGACCATTTCTGGTCCAAGCAGCTTACGTTCACTGACCTCATCCCAACATGCTGGTGTTCTGCACCTTTTCCCATACAGGGCTTCATATGGTTCCATTTGGATGTTTGAGTGCAAACTGTTATTGTAGGAGAAATCAACTAGTGGAAGATGTTGATCTCATCCTCCTTTAAAGTCCATTGAGCATGATATCAACATGTACTCAAGTGTTTGGATAGTCTGTTCAGATTGGAAATTAGTTTGAGGATGATAATTCGTACTGATGTTCAGTTCAGTATTCAGAGCATGTTAAAGACTCTTCCAAAACATAGAGGTGAATCTTGGATCTCAGTCAGACATAATAGATAGTTGTACTCCATGCAACCTTACCACTTCCCTGATATATATATGTGCCAATTGATATAATGAGAAATCCTCCCGAATAGCAATGAAGTGTTCAGTATTTGTAAGATGATCCACAACAACCCAGATTGCATTGTTTCCTTTGGATGTCCTTGGAAGTACAGTGACAAAGTCCATGGTGATGTTCTCCCATTTCCATTCTGGTATGGGAAATGGTTGCATCATCCCCTTAGACTTCTTCCTCTCGTCCTTCACTTGCTGACACACCAGGAACTTTGATGTATATTCAGTGATCTCCTTCTTCATATTATCCCACTAAAAGTTTTCTCGGAGATATAGATACATCTCTGTGCTCCCTGGGTGAATAGAGAAATTTGAACTATGTGCATCATTCAAAAGTTCTGTCTTCAGCTCTGGACTTGATGGAACACATAGTCTTTTCCCAAACCACACAATTCCTTCTTCATTAACATTAAACTCTGAGTATTTCCCTTTTTAGATAGCTTCCACCTTTTCCTGAATTCCCACATCATTCTTTTGAGCATCCTTTAACCTTTCCAAAAGATACGGTTGAGCAATCATTTGTGAAAGGATTGATGATGTTCCTTTCTTTTTGATTCCCATGTCCATCTTCATCAAGTCTAAGAAGATTGGATCCTTCTCAATTCTCATCATTGATAGAATCGTTGGGTCCTTTCTACTTAGGGCATCTGCCACCTTGTTCGCTTTCCCAGGGTGGTAATGTATTGAACAGTCATAATCCTTGATGAGCTCTATCCATCTTCTCTGGCACATATTAAGCTTTTACTGTGTGAATATATATATTTAAGACTCTTGTGGTCAGTATATATCTCACATTTCTCCCCATAGAGATAATGCCGCCAGATTTTCAAGGAAAAGATCACCGCCGCTAACTCCAGATCATGCGTTGGATAGTTTCTCTCATGGATTTTCAACTTCCTTGAGGCATAGGATATCACTTTATCATTCTTCATCATCACACAGCATAAGCCCTTCTTTGAAGCATCACTGAATACCACAAAAAGTTCCCCACTTGTGGGTAAAGTGAGCACAGGCACAGTGATAAGCCTCCTTTTAAACTCCTTGAAGCTTTCTTCGCATGCATCACTCTAAGAAAACTTTACTCCATTTAGGGTTATCTTGGTAAGAGGGTTGGACAATCATGAGAAATTTCTCACAAATCGTCAATAATATCCATCTAACCCCAAGAAGATACAGATATCTGTTACCGATGTTGGCCTCGGCCATCCCTCAACTGCATCTTTTTTGGAGGGATCTACAGATATCACATTGCTTATGATGATATGGCCCAATAATGAGACCTCCTTCAACTAGAACTCACACTTGTTGTACTTTTCATAGAGATTATCCTTGCGTAAAGTATCTAGTACAGTTCTTAAATTCTCCTCATGATCCTCCTTGGGTTTGGAGTATATTAGAATATCATCTATAAAGACTACCACAAATATTTTGAGGTAATCTCTAAAGTCTCTATTCATCAAGTCCATGAAGATTTATGGAGAATTAGTGAGTCTGAAAGGAATTACTATGAATTCATAGTGCCTGTATCTTCTATGAAAAGCAGTCTTGGGGATATCTTCCTTCTTCACCTTTACTTGATAATATTCTGACCACAAGTCCACCTTGGAGAAGTATTGTGATCCACGTAGCTAATCTAAAAAATCATCAATTCGTGGGAGAGGATACTTGTTCTTTATCATGATTTTTTTAATTTCACGATAATTTATGCAAAGCCGCATTGACCCATCCTTCTTCTTGACGAAGAGGACTGGTGCACCCCATGGTGAAGCACTTTGGCGTATAAACCCTTTATCCAGATTCTCCTGTAGTTGTTTCTTCAGCTCTTCAATCTCTAAAAAATCCATTCTATATGGAGTCTTGGATATTGGTAATTCCCCGTGTATAAGTTCAATTGATAATTCAACATCTCTTCTAGGAGGAAGACTAGAAATTTCCTCGGGAAACACTTCAGCGAATTCCCTCACAATAGGCATTTCTTCAAGGATGGTTTCTTCCTTGGAATCAATCATCTGAGCCAGATACGCATGATCATAGGGCATTAATATCCATGCTTGATATGATGAAGCTAAAGGAGATTCATCTTCCTCCATACACTTGTAAAGAATCGGGGGTATATTCTCCATATGGAGTGTGATTTACCTCTCCCAACAATTTATGTTAGCTCTATATAAGAAAATTCAATCCATGCCAAGAATTGCATCAAGTTCCACCAGAGGGAGTATGACGAGGTTCACCGGGAAATTCAATCCACATATTATAATAGGGGAGGACTTATATTCATGGGATGTAATGATTTCCCCATTTTTTGTACTCACCGACATCTTCACTTCCATGATTTGTGGTGGTGGTGGGATTGTTCTACTAAACTTTCGAGATATAAAATAATGCATAGAACCTGAATCAAAATGTACATTCTCTATTCTTAAATGAATAACTAGCATACCTGTCACCACTTCGTTGTTGGGGTTCGCTTCGGCAGAAGTGATGGAAAAAGATCTTCCTTTCTGCCTTAGAGGTTGTTGGTTGCCTCCGAAAACCATTGGATTAGGGCACTAATTTGAAAAATGCCCCGGTTCTTTGCATTTGTAGCATTTAAAAATTCATTGAGTTTCAAACGGAGCATTACTCTCCTCTGTCGCAGTCGCAGGTCTTTCTTTCCGACAGTTAACAGCTAGGTGCCCTTCTCTTCCACACCTAAAGCATTTCCTCGTCCCCTTGAGGCAATTTCCAAGGTGCTTCATTCCGCACTTTTTGCAAGTGGGGTGATGGATCTTCTTAGAACCGTCAGATTTATCCATCGGACCACCAGTATTGAATTTCACCTTAGGATTATTATCCCCATGATACCCCTATGATTCTCCGATCTCCATTTCGACCTTGAGGGCACATCAGACAATTTCCTCATAGCTGTCGAAGTCACAGATCGCTAATGCTTTCCGCGGGCTAGGCTTCAGCCAACCAAAGAAGCAGTCAACCTTGCATTCGGGGATAATGACAAAGCTGGAAGCGTATCATGCAAGCCTTGCAAATTTTGCCTTGTACACTCCAACAGATTCTTCTTCTTTTTGTTTGAGGGAAAGGAAGTCCCTTTCCATCTTAATTTGGAGGGTGCGCGGAAAATATTTATCAAAAAACATCTTTCAGAAATCCTTCCATTCCAATGCCTCAATCTCCTCCTCAGGGTTCATATTTTTTATCAACGTCCACCATTGATCAGCTTCACCCTCCATACGATAAGTCGCCAGGATAACCTTCTCTTGTTTAGAACATTAAAGGATGGAGAAGATCTTTTCAATGGAGTTGATCCATTGTTCAGCGATCGTGGGATCGGATGATCCACTAAAAGTAGGAGGCTTGTGTATCATGAAGCTCTCGATAGAGATTTGTTCTTTCTTAGGGGGGGGGGTTGAACATTCCTCTTGACCCGTGTTTCTATTCAAATCTTGAGTTAGATGAGAGAGAAGCATGACAAAGTTCATGATTCCCACTCCCATTGGATTGGGCATCTCATTAGTACAATAATCACACTGATCTTCACATCGGTTGTTAGCCCGAGTCCTCCTATTACCGGTCATTGGCTGGAATAAAAAGAAAGTTAGGGGTAACACATAAGGGGTAACAAAATTTGATGACTTATAAATAAACTCTTATTTCCTTAACTCATGAGTCTATAGGCATCAATCTAGGGTTTTCATGATCTACTTTATAACATAAATTCTTAGGGGCATTTTTTAATTCTCTAAATAAGGGTTCATACAAAGCTTGTGAATTTATCAAAACATATCCCCCGGGATTGTCGTAACCAAGAGTGCTGCAAGGCCCATTTTTGTGCACCAGTTTCCGTTCGAGTCTAGCTTAAAGCAATGTTTTCGGGTTTTACCCCTAGGATACATCTGTTCCAGAGTAGCCTCTACCAGCTCGTATCCATACAGGGATGTATTTGCTTGATAAACCACTTACTCAGTACTTACCAAAACTTAGGGATGTTTTTATTATACTTAGTCTTGTCTCTAAGTCTTTACTAGGGTTTTCTAATCCTAATCCCAAAAATAACTAAACCTATCCTCTGATACCAACTATGACAACCCTGCTTTTATTACAAACTTAAACATGATTTATTACATAAACTATTCACTTGATACAACATGGAAGATAAAGAGGCCTAGTGTATTTGGGGTTTAGGATCAATACATAACAACTTAAAACATGAAATACAACATCTTTATTGAAAACATCCTTTACATGACCACTCCATTCCCTTCTACATAGCATTGCATGGGATAACCTGAGGACATGCATATGAAAAGGGTGAGCTATAAAGCCTAGTAAGGGAATAAACATGGAATACATGAGGAGTAAAATACATGTTAGAAAATAGGAATATCAATATAGAACAAGAGAAACATGAACATAAAGGCATGATAAAGCATGATAATCATAACATGGAAATGTGGCAACAACACTTAACATGGAATTAGCATGAGCCAAGGCTCATTGCACATTGAGCATGAGTAAATTCTCATTGCACAAGAAGCACGAGTAAAACCTCATTTCACTTTAATTAGGATGATTCAACACTCATTGCACATGACGTATCATGATACTATACTTTACCCAATGCATTGGAGCGCTATAAGGGCGCACCCTTCTTAAACATTTCATTTCATGCATAAGTGTGCCACATGGATCATAAAACACGGATTCATAAAACATAATCATTTATTCCATGATAAAGGAATGTGGAATTAATACATGAAACTTTATAATAAATAAGTAAATGTGCATAAAGGTGAATACCTTTGATGGAGAAATGGGCATGGTATTCACTACACAATGACATTAGCTTAGAAAATCGGTGCGATTTCGGCAGCGTAACAGTTTGACATAAGAATTCATAAAAATGGTTGATGAGAGAGAAAGGGGTTACTCATCATATTTACATGTAATGAACAGTAATTAGGTCATATAGATACATTTACCAACAATTGTAATGGAATTTAGATTCATGATACAAAAGTATTGCTTGAATGTAAATGAGGAGAGAGAAGTTCCCTTCAAAATTTCGGCATAGTAACTGGTGTGCATGGGAGGAATTTAATGATAGAGAAAGGGTATACCATCATTCAAACATAAAGATGGAAGTATGAGGAAGGTGAAAAACCCTACCCCAACATTCATAATTGAAATTAAAAGGGCAAAACAGATTAAATAAAATTGGACAAAATGAGAAAGGAAGAAAAAACCCTTACTTGGAAGTGTGCTTCCAAAGGCTAGAGAGAGGCTTGTGAGAGGCTTCTTAGGAGCTTGGGGAACCTTGGGAGGATTCTAGAGATAGTAAGGCAGAGGTTGGAAGAACTCCAAAGGCTTTGAGTGAGGAGGAAGTGGGAGATTGGGTGGGTTTATATAGGAAAGGTGAGGGAATTCTTTATTATTTTGGTTTGGGTCCCCTTACATTAAATTAATCCAAAACACAAACCATCCCATGGTTTTTGCCCATGGTTTTTGGAAAATGGAAGAGGAAAACAATATTTTATAAGGCCAAAGTCCGAAATTCTTAAAATAATAGGGTTGATTATGTGGAGGTGAGTCACACTCCAATAGAAATTAATTTAAAAAGACAAGGTGTTTAATAAGTCTTTAGGGGTCCATTAATGCTTTGAAAAGTAAGTCAAACAAACCCAAAATCACATTATTTTAATGGTAAAACATATATTGGCCGACCATAAAGCTTATAGTATTTTATTACATCACTATTGGGTCATTATGATGTCATAAAACACCTTATATATTTAAACGGAATTTAATTTTTACCCAAAAATTTGACTATCTCAGAAAATTATGAAAAAATCACCGTTGGATAATTTCGACGTCCTGATTCCAGAAATTACATTTATTTTATCTAAATAATTTTCTAAATATTTTAATTTCCACTTTTAAAATAAAAACTGACATTTATCGAAAATTCACGGGTTTTGACAAAAAAGGATTTCAAATCTTAATAAAAATTATAATTGCATTTATAAAATTATAAGATCATTTATATTTAATAAAAATTAAATTAATAATGATATTTTATTAAAATATTATTTAATTAAAAAATACCTTAATTTAATAAAATATAATTCTTAATTAAATAATAACTAAAAACATTATTTGTACTTCAAAAACTATTTACAATGTATCAATGATGACAAGAACGTATATACATTATTATATACAAAAAATAATGTACATGAACATAATACTATCGATTTTTTATATAACCCCTCAAAACAGACTCATAAGACCTAAGGGTAAGGTGTGCGATGGTGACAGACTCTTGGGGTGGTTCGGATAACATTGCTCGAGTGGTAATCTCTATCAACTTCCACTTTTCCCATAGACGGGCCCGTTTGAGCTTGACATGATGAAGCTCAGCTTGGGCTTAGTCAAGAGTGAAGCCCAAGGATTCCACCTCTTTTCTGAGCTCCAACAAATGGGCTTCGTATGGAGAAATTATACTAGATGAGTCCATCGCTTCTTTTGTCTGAGTAAATTGGATTTGTTAAAGCCCTATATTTATACTATTCATCTGATCACTGTTCAACAGCTATAAAAGAAAAGGTCACAATTCTTAACATAAAACCAAAGAAGTTTACATTTTATATAAACATTTTACATAAAGAGACATTTAACTAGATCATGAGGGATTTCCATTAGTGAAACTTTGGGTCGTTACAAGTTAGGTCCCCATTTCACTTGCCTCTATATTTAGAATTTTTTAATTTCTTGTTATTTCATTAATTTTAGATTAATGGTGAATAATATTAAATAATTTGTTTTAGAGTAAACGTTCATTGTGAAGGATACTGGTTTTCTCTTGTTTCGAATTACCTGAAAGTGTTTTCTCTTAAATGTGCGTAATTAATGTTGATAAAATGCCTGGTTGGCCTTTATAAGTAAATTGTGTTTATTTTAAAGAGCTGTTTGGGTTGAAAATGTGTTTGGCATTCTAAAAATGGATTTTTGGAAACAGTTTGGTGTCGATTGGTTGGTTAAGGCCCATTTGGTACTTTAATGAAATAAATTATTTTGAAAACCCTATTTGAAGGGACTCAGGGGGTGACCTTATTGTACACGTCGATTTATTGGGTTGTTGTGCGTGATGTTTGTGCATTGGAGTTGGTTACTTGTTTAACATTGTTGACTCAACCCTTTTATTACATGTGTTGACATGATAACCTAGCATAGTAAGTGAATCTTCTAAGAAGGATTGTTTCACTAGTTTAGATTATGGACTGGCTAGTGGCCCATAACAGAGAGGTGTTTTGTTATTATTGTTATGGGATTGAGCCCCGTGATCAGGCCAGGTAGGGCGACGATTGGGAATTAGGGTGTTATGACATCATCAAGAGTAGGCATGCCTTCAGGATGATTCACATGTATAGTATGTTCTGGATTTTTCAAGAGATCCTAGGTTCGACCCATCTTTTCTTTAGTTCTTATTTGTATGTGGCGGACGTTTGAGGTGATTAGTTTGATTTTTGGCCCGTTCACTACTTTTCCATTTCCCTTATTGTGTTTTGTGTGTGTGCACATGGTTTTAATCTAGTTTAACAACTAAAAGTTGGATTTTAAATTTTTATTGAAAATGTTTTAAAATTTTAATACATCTTTTTCCTCCAAACGTTAAACTTATTTTTGAATTAGAAAGGGAAATGGACTGTTACATGCCTTAGAAATGGAAGTGTGTGTGAAAACTCATATTTTATATAATGTATTTCAAAGTTGATATTAGTAAAATTCTTTATTTAAAGGCAGTGTTTTTGGAATATATTGTTTGGGAATGCTTATTGAGTTTTAATACTCATGCCTATAGTGTTTTCTTGTTTTTAGTTTCTATTACAGGCTCGACACGAGCTTGTTCTCCTTGGAATATGTTCGTTTGTGAGTTGGAGAGTGACCTGTGAGGTCACAAAAATATAGTGGTGGTCCCTCTTGGTTAGTTTTATTTTCTTCGGTTCTTGATTAATCGCTTTATTTGGTTTATTTATTCTGAGTTTTTTTTTAGTATTTCCTCTGATTTTATTTATTTATACTGGTCTAAATCATTCCCATCATTTTTGTCGATTCCCTGGTGCTTGTCGCCAGCCCGAGAGGATCAGGAACGCCTCTCGGGCCTTGTCGTAGGCCGACTCAGGTGACCGGTTCAGGGTCGACTCAGGTTGGTTCATGAAATATATGGAATAAAAAGTTTTTTTGACCAAATAGATAAATAAAGTCGATTTTCCCTAAAAAATATTTAGACTATTGTGTTTGTAAAGTGATTAAAATAAAAATGAAACATTTATTTTGATTAAATGAAAGAGTATAATAAAATTCATGAGTTTTTTGGGAGAGATATCATGCTATTTTACCATTATAAATTAACAATAAACAATCCTGATAAATAATGAGACAGTAAAATAATGCATTTTCCACTTTGGTAACATTTGAATCATATGCCCCTTGAAAGAAAAAACCTTATATGGATATTTAAATCCCCATTAAATTCATAATATGAATAATAAAATATTTTAATGGGTAGTATATACACTACATAAAATAATAATTGTGAATATGGTATGTATCTCACAAAAATAAAAGTGAGAATAAAATATTTTACCTCAAATTTTACTTTCTTCGAAAGCACAGTAGACACCTGTATAATAATATTAAATTTATTATAATTATATAAAATATGTGTTTAAATACTTATAATATCCTATATTATAACCTTATAAAATTTCAATACCCTTTTATTAATAACCCTTTATTAAAGTCATTGTTTCTGGGTACTAACTATTTTGTTCTTTCATAAGAATTTTGATTTGGTAGTTCTGGTACTTGTAATTTGAACATGGTTAAATCATATTCAGATTTTTATTAATGGTTAAAAAATAATATATATTAATTATCTATATATATATATATTCATTCATAAATTTTATATTTGGAAAAAAGAATTACATCGTTCATGGAGACGGTAGGACATACGTACGCATGAATGTTGTTTTCACATTTCATCAGATAAAATGAAAGAAATGTAAATAATTAATCCACATTAAAAAATAATTATTATATCATATATATCACATATATTCATTAAATCCAAATTTATTTCAATCAATGTATAAGAGAAATTAAAAATGAATCACATCGCGTCGTAGAGGTAGTAGTATGCACGTACGCACAAACGACGTTATCGTTTTCTAATGGTTTAAAAGGTTACAGGTTAGATATTATATTATTTTTAAAAATGTATTATTATATCATTAGTATAATATATATATAATTTAAACCCATCATAATACCCATCCACGAAATATGATGATGAAAAATGAATTGTATCGCTATGTGGAGACGATAAGTCGTACGTACGCACGAGTGATACTTTCACTTAAAATTTGATATAAATAATATAATTAAAGGTGGATTAATAATAATAACATTTAAGTAAATTTATAATACTTAATTTATTATTTTATTAATATTATAAAATATTTAGAGTTGGTAAAAGATGAATTAAAATGATGGTGATCAGTTAAGGTGATTACCTCTTCTTTGAAACAAATCCTTTAGATTTGTACTTAAGGTCCATAGGGCTGGAATTTTTTGATGAATATCACAACTATAATGTTGATAAGTAATTTTTTAAGGTATTTTAGTAGGGGATAGTTGATAAATAAGGCTCATATTTTTTTAAAGAAGTGAGGGAGGAGGTGACCATTTATAATTGAGGTGAGGGGTACTTTTAAAATTTTATAAAAGATTAAATTATAATAAAGACATTATCTACCCTAAATTCCTAAAAATATAAATTAATTGAAATATAATATATATATATGGGTTGAAATAATATCATCCAATAAAATTTGGACATGTTCTGGGGGTGTTTTAGACATTATCTTTTAGTTTAACCCCTCAATTAATCTATTTTAACATTAACCGTGGTAACGTATTTTTCACTCTTAAAGGATTATAATTTTACGTATAATGTGAAAGGGATGATATTTTATACCATATATTATCAAAATTTTCCTATTTAAATATATTTATTATTTTTAAAAAAATTAATAAAATATTATGTTCATAAAATATAACAAATGTCAATTTTTAAAATTATTCATTTAATTTGACTCAAATGGTATAAAGACAAAGTATTAATTAAAATATAATTATTTAACATTAAAATAATATGTAATATTAATCTATGAAATTATTTTAATCCATTATATAATTTAAATTATATCACTTTTAATATTTTTAATATAATTTATTTTATTTTTTCATTAATTCATTAAAAACTCTTTCAATGTTGTATAAGAATTCAATGTATATATTTAATACCTAAAAATTATAAATAAATTACCATCATGAAAATTATTTTATTATTCTCAAAATATATATTTATATTCATTAATATCCTTTTTTCCAATGTGTACAGATAATAGATATTTAAAAGTAATAGATTGGTATATTCTAACCTTTTCTACTTTAAATATTATATAGGTCATTTTAATGGAAAATTGCCTTATAAACAAATAAATTTGGAGAATAATGTGATACAGTTCGAATTAACTTCATCGTATAATAATTAGGATGAAAAATTATGGCCTTATCACTTATTTTTATCCTATATTAACCCAATTTACCCTTTTCTGAGGTGATATATTTTAAAACGTTTACTATTCATATTGACCAAAAAAGGGAAATATATACGAAATATGGACCTCCTAAATCCTAATATAGATTCCATTTTATCAAATATAATTTCTATAATTGGAATAAATTAATTTTAAAATAAGCGTGCAAGACAAAAAAAACCCACTTTTTAGAAAAAATTCATTTTTAAGCATAAAACTCATTTTATTCTTATCTCATCCTAGGAAAATATAAAATGAATTTCAAATACACTATGTTCATAAACCATAATTGATAAAAATACACTACGTTCATAAAAACATTTTTCAAAAAAATATCTCTTTTACTTTTAAATGAATTTAATTTTCATTTCTAATTAATTGATAACCAAAGAATTAATTTTATACATATTTAAACCATAATTGTTTCCCAAATTAGTTATTATTATTCATTCCCAACAATACAATGACTTAGAGATAATAATATTTTAATATTATATCATGTTTTTTTTAACTTGGTGTTTCATGTAACGCAAGCTATCAAAGAAATAAAATTATTTAAAGAGAAATATATTCTAAAATCTTATAGTGTTACACATCCCTTTTTTTATTTTGAAATTTTTTTCTAAGATAATTTTGATAACCAAGAAAAGCATGTTTTCTAATCATTCCTTGCTCTTCCAGGAGAGATTGAGATGGTCACTAAATTGACTTTTTTTTATTGGGATGTAAAATCAATGTTTGGGAAAAATATTGTGCTAAAACAAACAACATAGGGAGAATTGTTCACTAATTATTTGGTTCAAGTTTTGAAATCCCACTTGATTAACACATTGTTTGTAATTTTTGTTCATTATAAATTTAAGTTGATACTTTAATTCATCTAATTGATCATTTGTATCTATTCCTGTACCAAAATTGTTTCCTCCTCTATTCACATTTATGATTCTAGAATTACTATTTTGTGAATTCAAGGAAAGGTTGTTAAAAATTTGTTACAACTCCTCATCAGTTTTTTAAAAATAATTTTTTAGATCTGACTAGTCCACTTATTTTTAATTAGAAGAGGAAAACCCTTTATAAAATATTTCCATTAGTACATGGGAAGAGAAATGGAGGTGATGTAATTGCCTAAGAAAATCCTTAAAACAATCCCAAATCCTCATGAAATTATTATCTATCATCTTGATAAAAAACTATCATCTAATTTTTTTTAATCTACATGGGTAATATTTCATGATTAATGAGTTATAGATTTGTTCCCAAGTTTCAAACATGTTTTAATATTGTCCTAAGAACTAGTTCTTTACTTTCCCTTTAAAAAATAAGGGAAGAAACCTTATCCTAATATCATCCTCATTGAGCCCTTGTAGGGGAAACTATTTCACTATATTATAAAAGTCTCTAATGAAATATAAAGAGTCTTCATTGTGAATTCCATTAAATGTTGGAATCTTGGAAATGTGATATTGTTTCAACTCATTTTTTTGGGTATAGTGGTCAACTTAATATTATGTATTGCCTAAAACTTGTGTGATTTGATACTCCCTCATACTAGGTCATTCAATGTTGTCATAGATGATTGTGGATTCATAGTTCTATTCATTTTCAGAAATATTTCTTTCTCTATGATTCTCTATTTCAGTTTTTTTTGTCTTTTCTTAGATCACTCATCTATTTTGAAATTTTAGGTAATATGGGTTCTAGATCTTTATATTTTGATCATGTGTGCATACATTAATAAATAAATATATATTTATATAATAATAGATATATTAAAAAAATCAACTGATTTTTTATTGATTTATTTTTAATTTTTTATGGAACAATTTATTTATGTTTTTATTTTTGTTTTATGACTTTTTTGGGACATGTGAATCCTTCCCCAGTAACAATGCCAAAATTTTAACAAAAAAGTTACTGAAATCATGAAAATTTAAACCTTAAAACTTCTATAAATTATAAATATAGGGTATTAAGCCCTAAGGAAAGGCGGTTATGAGCACACTCTAAAGAATAAAACTAAAAAAACTAAACCACAAGCACATGAAACTAAAAAAATGGATCTATAATTTATATATTTATTTTAATTTATTTATAGAAAATAAATGAGTAAGGAATTTTTGAATTCAGATACTATGAGACAAGAAAAAGGTATCAGAATGAGAATAATAGTTGAGAAAATTATGTGAATGCATAAGGTAAATCTAAATTTATTGGTTTAAAATAGATTTTTTCTTTCATGAAAAAATAATTGCATGCACAAACTGAAAATTGACTAGTTTATATCCTTAAACAAGATATTAACCTATATAATAATGATTCTTGAGGCTCTTTACTCTCAAGAATCATCCAACCATGAAGAGTTTGAATAAATTTAAATCAGAATCCATATCTTTGAAAGACTATGACGTTTGAAATTAAATAAAAGAAGTAAAAAACATTTAAAAAGAATTTAAATGAAGAAGAAAAACAATAAAACAACCAATTTATTTCCCCATGATAAGATTTATACAATAATCATTTAAAAAATCATGTTAAAATAATTATAATTCAAGAACAAATGGAAGAAGGATAATGTGAGGAGTAATTCCTTAGTCTTTAAATCTAAAATGAACTCATGCATAACCTGCTACTTATTCCCATGATCCACTACGTAAGCCTCTAGAAGATGTCTCGTAATGACTGAATAAATACCCCACTTAAAATTTATTCGTTATTTCTATCTTTAAATAAATTTCATTGATTTACTTCATCATAGCTAAAGGGAGAATCATTGATTTATCCTTCTATCGTGACTAGTTCCATTTAGAAAAAAATATCTAACTGGTTTTTTAAACCCTCGCAAGGAGTCAACTAAGATCATTTAATTCCAAAAAAAGATAATCCATGTGTAAACATCATCATTTATCCGTAACTATTAAACCTTTAATATTTAAATTGACTACATTATATAGTTGAATGGATGACTTCACTAAAATCCATATATGAAATACCATAAACATTATTGAAACCCTAACCACTAGGCCACATCCTCCTTTCATAATTTATGCTTCAGTAGCTAACAGACATGTTATCATTACATTAGTCTGGCTTTAACCTGGGGATTTTGTCTTCATCAGGGATTCAATAGTGGTATTCATCCATATACCTAATTCATGAAGGAACAAGACCAAACAACCTTAGAATTTGGATATTACAAGGCCCCCTCCATTGAGCATAAATTTATATAAAAAAATACTCACTTCATTCGAACATGAATCTTATCAAAATAATTTTAACTAAACCCCAACATTGATCAGACTAAATCTCCCATATAGATCACATGATTTGAATACAAAACACATGAAATCATCTAAATAATGATAAATTTTCAAGTTTGAACTCAAAAACAGAACTCCCATTAAGGTATCTTTACACCGGTCATCACGTAACATAGATTTGTCACTGTTCAGCCTCACCATGTCAGTTTAGACTTAAAATCATCACTTTATCTTGAATAATGAAAGGAGGTGTTCAACTTCATCAAATCGAACCTATATGGGTTATGATTTTGAACATACAAAGTTATTCTTATTCACATGACATCTTCAAGAACATTATTCATCTTCTTTGACCAGTGATCTCAGTCAAAATCCCCCTTCATCGAATTGCTAAGGTTAAACTATTCCTTTTAACTAATTTTAATTGAATATATTCGCAAATTAATTAGGTCAAAGCATCTAGAATAAATCTATCTTAAATATTAGAGATCTAGGTTCCAAAAATCTTTATCAACAAAGATCGGTAACCAGTGTCTTAGTCATGTTAGAGTTTTTCTTCTTTATTTGCCACTGAATTCAATAGATGCAGAACTTGTTCGAGTTATATCCCTCATGGAAGCATTAGGATTCAGTCTCACCATCAATTGAAGACATATGAAACATGAAATTTCATAGATAGTTGAATCATGTGCAGACAGTTTCATTGATTCAATCATCAACATTATCTTCAATAAAAGCTTTGGCTCAATAGACATCTGAGTGAATTTGGCTACATGGTAGACAATGTAAATAATCTATGTGAAGGCCCTCTAGATATTTTGGTTATATGGGGAGGCTGAAAAAATGGTTACGTAGCACCTTGTAATATAGCTACATGATTTTGATGAAAATACAATACATAGAAATTTTGGTTATATGGAATTCAGCTACAAAGCTGAGTGGAAAATTGTATATGTATCCTATTTAAAAATTCTCTATATATCTTCAATTGAAATCATCTTCGTGACTTTTTTCCCAATTCCCCTATATGGAATAAAAAAATATTTAAAATTAAAACAAGATAAATTAAAAATATTTAAACATTGTAAATTAAAATTAAAATACAAAAAAAATTAAAAATTAAAGTATTAAAAATTAAACTAAAATAAAAAATAATAAAATGGTAGAAAAATTTAAATAAAATGTTAAACTTTAATAATCTCCTAGAATAAAAAAACAATAAAAATAACATTTAAAAATAAATTTCATAATAAAAAAATAAAATAATTGAATATTTAAATATTTAAATATAAAAATAAAGTAATTGAAGAAGAAATTCACAAATTAAATAACTAAACAATAATATAAACAAAATAAAATAATAAACCAATTTACAACCTAATTTTCCATAATTACATTTCAATAATTTAAATTGATAATTGATTTTGTTAAAAATTTATTATTTCATAAATCATTTCCAAAATTAAATTTCAATTAAAACACTAAGAACATTTCATCCTTTAAGAACACAAAAACATCATTTAAATAATAATATTCAAATAAAATTACTTCTCACCTGAAATAATCAAAAGTAATTAATTCACTGTTATAAGCTCGTTTTCTAATAAAAAATACATTAAATTTAAAAAAAATAGAGGTGTAAAATATATATTTAAATAAAGCTTCTTTAGGACCCCCCCCCCCCTTTTACCTCATCCTCACGCATGACCTAGACAGTTGTGTTCCCCCTCCCTATCTTGATTCTCCTCCATTTGGGGTGGTTCAAGGTGAATTATTTAGTATCTTAGGTGAGTTTCTTTCCTCTAGTGTCCTTCTCTCCTATTCTCCTTCCTCTTACCTAGTTTTTTTAGTTCTTCATTTAGGATTTTTAGTGATAATTCCACTAAATCATGGTTTAATAGTCAATTTACCATGGGGATTCCAATTTTTTAGAGTATAGGAGATCATAGTATGTATTATACACACCATGGCTTGATGTTTTGTTAAGATATGAATCCATATAAAATTTTGATAGGTTTTTCCTTATATTGGTTTTAAATTAACAATGGTGACGATGCTGCCTCCTAAGTATTTGGCCCAAAATGAGGTCAGGGTATTCTATAGTAAATTTCCTATGACTTGACCTTGGTTTCGAAATATATATATCTTTAATAGGTTTTTCATAACTTAGGACTTTTAAGATTTTTTGTTAATTAATTATAAATTTTGAAAATTAATTTTTGATATTTTTTTGTGTGTAATAGGTACTTGGTTGGTGATGAGATTCATGGAGTACCATCACAAAATTCTCAGCCATTAGATATAAATTGTGGAATTATTCTACAAGTTAGGTGGTCCCTGTATTCAATTATAGTCTTGTTTTATTTCAATAGTTCATCAGGTGGAGGTCACACCAATAGCTGAGTAATGACAATATATATTAATTTAATATTTTAAATTGAAAACTTGTGTTATTTAGCACCCTTGACATGTCATAGCTTTATGAAAAGGTTCTTCCTAGTGGAACATCTTAGTATTATATTTACCCTTGGAAGTTGGCTAATTTATTAGGGTTTTCTATTGAAAGTTGTATTTTGGGAAAATTGTCTTTAAATTAAATCTATAAATGGTACTTGAAATATTATTCTCATAAATGGGTATATTAGAATTTTATTTTGAAATAATAAATGGAAATTGTGTCATTAAAATGGGATTGGGAAGGAAATTGGAATTTGGTTTGAAATTGGTTAATCAGTTTTTTTTTTGTATGGGAATGCGAAATGGTATTGATGACATGTTTTTGGTTTTTGGAAATTGTATTTTTTTTAAATAGTATTTTAAAGGTTAAAATGTATCTGATGTTAGAAATATCCTTTGAAATGGTTTGGCATAAATAAAATTGAAGTTTTTTCAAAACATGAATGTGAAATTCCCCTTTAGGATTTTTTTGTTGATTTTGGTGCTATAGAAATAGTGTACCTTTATGTTTTAAAAAATAGGAATTTTTTTTGTGGTTATCTTGATGTGAAATTGGCCCTAGGGAACACTAAGATTGATTTTTAAACCTTGGTTGAAGAAAAACCTCTGTGTGGAAACTTGGTATTGACTATTAAACCCTATGTGAAAATGGACCTTAGGTGAATTCCTGGTATTTAATGTTAATCCAAGGTTGAAAACAGCCCTTGGGTGGATACTGGGGCTCTGGGGATTGGTATATTAACCTCTAAATGTTTGGTGTTTATTCAGGGATGTGTATATTTACCCTGATAGGATATGGGTTGGCATGATCATTATGGTTTTCTAAGAGACACCCCATCATTAATCGATGTAGGTATGTACCATTTTTGGGGTGAACCAGGAAACAGGGTTTGTAATTGTTTTTTGTATTGATTTTAACTATTTTAAATGTTTTTTGTGCAACTTTTTTTTTTTGAGAACCTCCACATGAATTTTTTATCTAACTGGTTATATTAAGAGATTTCATTGGTGGTGGCCTACTAAGTTGTACTCACACCCTACTCTAGTCCTTATTAGGTGCCCAAGAAGATTATATTCTTGTTAACAGGTACTGGTTTTGAGAAAGTCTTAATGTCAATGTATCTTATATTGGATTCCTGGGTTATTGTTGGATGATGGGAGGAGACAAGACTCAGGAATAGTTGTGGATAGGATATTGGTCATAGTTTTATTTTATTTATTCTATGCTTATTGTGTATGATCCACCCACGGCGAATTCAGTTTGTATATATGAAACATTCAATTATAATTTCATATGTTGGTTATATTTATTTGTTGTAACTTACTCTATTAGTGATATTTTCTAGATGTGAACCTATTTATTTCATTTTATATTATGTTCAATACTCTGGTAACAAGGGTATAGTCTCCCCATTAATGTTATAGGACCTCTCTTATAGTTGATAATCTATAGCATAGGAGGTGGTGTGAGTAAGGTATAAAACATTCTGGCCTAGTTATTGTTCATGTAATGAGTAAGTCCAGGACGTTACAGTCTCCTTTTTTTTAAAAACTCCCAACCTCATCCTCTTATCTATCATTGATAACAGAACTTATAAGACTCTCATAATTCTTAGAATATTCTTGAATATCAAACAAATTATTCATGGAATATAAGAATACATAGATATCTTTTATATGTGATTGTTCAAATCATCAAAAACTATAATAAAACATTTATAAGGTTTTAATTAAAAACCATAGATTTAGATCAAGTATCCCATGATTTATTTATCATATCTTCATATAACTACAAGAAGTTATTTCACATTAAATTTTAGCCAATGAATCCTGAAATATCTTCTCATTTAATCTCATCTTAAATACCCAAAAGTCTTGGGTATTCTCTCATTAGTTTCTTCACATGGTTTACAAAAATTGTAACCTCATTCAACTACCCAAATCACTTGGGTTTCTAGATTCTTTGCATAATTTATATGTAAACCATAGATCCTTCATTTTTCTCACATATACATGTGATAAATAATCCCTAAATTCATCCATCATAAGAATCACATGACCTATCCTTATTTATTTCATTGTTTTCATGTGATTCATGAATTTAACCAATAACATCCCCATGGATTTCTTGGTCTAATGACCATCTCAGGATGAAATATAAATGTATGGATGTTTTATTTCTTTTTATCATTAGATTTATATATAATAAAGTGAAAATAATTTCATATCTCAGTATTTCTATCTCACCTATGTGTAAATAAAGCATCATCATTTGGTAAAAATATATCTTTTAGGTTCTATAAATCATTCATGGAATTATGTATCATATACATGAAATTAAAACTATCTTTGATTCATGTTTCTCAAAAATCATATTCCTTGGTTTTTTCCAACTGGATAATGATTGATTATGTCATGAGAAATACCAAACTCGTAAGGATAGATCCATGAACACATAAAAGGTCTGGATGTTCAATCTTATTCTTTTGGGTCACTTCATTGTTCATGAAAACAAATCATATCATGGCCAATCCAATATAGTCATGTGGTTAATTGAAGATAGTCTTGTGGTCGATCCTCTACATTTTGGTCACTCTAGAAACTCATGTGGTCACTTTAGTTCTACTTTTTAGATAGATAAATCCTCTTAGAGTTGATCCAATGTAGTCATGAGGTCTATCAGATATAGTCATTTGTTTTATCTCACTATATTATGGTATCTCCTTCAACTATTGTAGTCACTTTATCATTACATTATGCATAAAAAATAATTTCATCATAAATCCAATATAATTCATGTGGTCAATGAAACTACCTTTACATAGCCTCCATCAATTACTCTTACATTTCCTTCAAAACTCTCTACCTCCCATGTATAAGTAACTTATATTTGGTCTGACCCTTACACATCTTCTACTTACCTCTATGTAGCCAGTGGTAATCTTTGAATACCTTTACACAATGTTGTATCATATTAACTTACCCTTGTAATGCTAATGGCCTACAATTATAAATCCTATTGAAATTTAGTCTTAACATTATGAAACCTTCATAAATTAGGGATTAAATTTATATATATAATCAAACTCATTATAATTGATTATAATCATTTTTCAATAAACTCAAACATACCTTAAACATATTGTATACCATGTTCCTTTATCCACCAAAAACTTGGTCATTAATTACTTTGATTTAAAAAAAAGGACATCTAATGAAATTTCATGAATCAATAACAACACTACAAGCATCATCACCTCGTCTCTAATCACTAAACATAATTGAATTATTGAAAACAAATGAAACATATTCTTAGGATCAAAAATCTCCCCCATTGTATTTTATTATCAATATCAATAGATATATTTAAAATAAATATGTGCACTCATTTATTTCTCCTCCTTATTGATAAAAAAATTAAAAAGAACTTTCAATGGGTTTTATTATCATATTGTTTTCTCAATGTCCCAAATTTTTATCCTTAAATAATGTCCAGTAGAACTTTTTTGAGAAAATAATGATACCATATTAATTTCTTTGAAAATATCCTTTAATTAAACAACTCTAAGTCTATATGGGAAACCCTGATGTAGAAAACAAGAGTGTAAAAACAAGTTGATTGATGTTTTATATAAAATCAAATATATATTATATCATACTAAAAAACTCTTTCAAGGGGTTCTTAGAAATAAATGTTTCATTAGAAACAAAAATCATGCACTCACTTTAATAAACACATTATAAAGTTCAAGTGCATGCTAAATAACTCCCCTTCCACACCCACCCACCATTTCTAATCATCTTCATTAATTAAAACACCCCCTTAATAATAATTTTTAATACATTAAAAATAAGGGTTGTAAGTTACACTGAGTATATTTATCCATAATTTCTAGATTTTATGGAATTTAGCACAATAAAATATTCCCTGGAATAATTCTCCCCCTCAGGGGATGAACACCTCTTTTTCATTTGAGGGTATTTTTTAGACCTCATGATTGAAAATATATGCAATCTGTCCTATAGTGATAGCCTCAAACTTCTCCTTTAATTCCCTACATATTCATTCCAATAACACATAATAAAAGGGAATTATTAGGAATATGTTTTTCCATTAGAAGTGACACCCAGGGGTAGTTTCCTCTCAACCTAGGCCATTATCACCTTCCAATATCATCACTTCTTTTCATTTCAACAATATTAACAGATTATGAAATAATTTTTCATCCATGATGTATCTTAATTTAAGAGATACTCTTACTTAACATAAAAATTAATTCAACCTCATATTCTTTTATTTTAAATGATAGTTTCATTAATTTCTTTTAAGTAAGAAAAATAGTCATGTAATTCTTCATATCATGACCATAATGCTCACACATTTTGTCATGAACCACATCTAGTTGCCACCAAAACCAAAACCTGGCCTAGTCTATAGAAAGGCCCAAAGGGAATTCCCAATCCCCAGGGTATGAAAAAAGTGCATGGTATGATAAAGTAAAAGTTGGGAATGATTTATCCACATTTATAAACATAAAACAACAACCACAATAAATAAACTGAATAATAAAATTGAATCCAAGAAAGCCTTTAATAAAAATTCAGAATTTAAATACACGGTTCTAGAAAAATCCCAAGAGTCCCCAATGAAAAATTATCAGAAAACACAACCCAAGAACCATCACAAGGCAATGTTTCATCATCCCCAATCATTCTTCACAACACCGCACTGAGGATGGAGGCTAACAACCTGAACAACCATTTCCGAAAGCTTTACCCAAAACTGTGACTAATATTTCTAAGTCTACTTACACTAAAAGGTGTAAGTTGTGTGTGATACAAATCCCAATAGTATTCCACCCAAAATATATTCCATGTTATAAACATTATAAAACAAAAGGCTTGAAAGTTTTTATAAACAGGAAATGCAAAAAACAATTTTTAAAGGATGCAACTTTCAATGAAAACGGTTTTCAAGTGGGAAACTTTAAATAATAAATAATTTTAAATAAAATTCACATGATACTGAATTTTACATCCCAAACACACCATATACTGATGTAAAGTACAAAATATCCAATTATTACTAGTCACAAGAACACCCCCAGGCACTAGTTAGTTGTGAACCATAGGTACCTCATATCTCGGTGAAACATAACCACAATAGATATCAGTTATCATGCACGAGCCACTATTTGGGGAATCACCCATAACCATGTAGTCCTCAACATTATCATCATCTTTTAGTTAGTGTTTTCATCGTCAAAATTTCTACTTGATATTGGTACTAAATCACTCTGAATCACTTGCATTCAAGTACATGTCTTCCAACCTAGATACCTGGGTTTCCATTTTTGTGTTCAAACAAGTTCCCCATCTTATAAGCTCAAACAAGTTCTCCATCTTATAAAATACCATTTCACATGGAAATTCCATTTAAAAATCATAAAAACACCAAAAATACCACACACAAGCTACAAAATACCCCTTGTCACATTCAAATTCATTTTAACATCATACTCACACCAAAACAGGCCATAAACATGTCCTACGCCTTTCTCGCAATTTAATAAATCATTACACAATTTATAAAATATTATCAAAATGTTTGAAATAAAAAATCATCACATTATCTTTCAAAAACATATTTTAAGAACATACACTCTCTAAAATAGTACCTCAACATCTTTTGCACACTTCATGTAACTCAATAAACAATTTGAGACTTTTATAAAACAACATCAAGGAGTACAACAAGATTTTGCACATAAAACCCATTCAAAACCCCTCTTTCAAGGACCAAAGTGCACCAAAACCCTAAAAACCAGATTTAGAAGCCCATTCCACATTTAATAAACCATTTTTATATGTTATAAAATGACCCCAAATGATACCACTAGAGTAACATAATAAAAAACACCATTTCAATAAATAATGTAACTTTAAAATTAAATTCTTAACCAATTCCATCAAAAATAGATTTTGCACCACACACAATATATAAGGAACATTATAAATAAGTAAATAAAGAAAGATAACTCATCAATAAATTCTTACACATGGAATCACCTATCATTTGTGTCAAAACCCCCAGATTGTTGTGTGAAATTTCAATCGCACCACTGCCACACAAAAAGGGAATGAAAATTAACCCTAATTTAAGAATATTGAACCATGAAACTCAAAAATAAACCCTAGGTATGAAACCCTAGTGGATGGAAATTTGAAACATCATGGAATATGGAAGAAACCCTAAGGATAATGTAAGAAACAATAGAGGGATTCACTTACTTGAAAAAATTTGAAGAAATCCCCCCCCCAAATACACCAATAGTTGAATCTCCAAGAATCCAAAATTGAAAGGGAGGTTCAAATAAGGATTTAGAGGTTGAGTGGGAACTAATATATGGGTAAAAGAGTAAAAAAATTATTTATGAAAGAAAAAAATTACCTTTGAAAATATGGATGATTTGAGAAACCTAGAGAAAATTCTCTCTAATCCACAATGAATATGAGCTCGAAAGAGGGAAAACGGAACATGGGGGTGAGCCTAGTGTTTTAGGATTAAGAGATAAGTGGAATGAAAGAAAAATGATAAAAAATGAATGAGATATAAAATAAATAAAATATTTTTTTTAAACTATAAATGGGCTTATGGGTTGGCCCAATGCCTGAATAAATCACCCAAATCCACCATGATAATGAGTTTCTAAGGGTTCATGATTTGGGCAAAACCATAATCTCATTTTCAGATTTAAAAACAAAATTTGTTTCTTTTATTACTCCTTTTTTTAACATTTATCACCCATTATACTTCCCACTTGGCCTCCCCTGACGTATTCAAACAACAATATCCATTTGGACCTCTTAAGAACTCATAATAATGGTGGATTTGGGTGATTTATTTAGGCATTGGGCCAACATGTGAGCCCATTTCTAGTTTTAAAAAAATATATTATTTATTTTATATCTCATTTGTTTTTTTAACATTTTTCAGTCATCTCAACTCTCTCTAGATCCCAAAAACTCTAGGAACACCCCCATGTTCAGTTTTACATCATTAGAGCTTATCTTCATCGTGGATTAGGGAGAATTTTCTCTAGGTTTCTCAAATAATCCATATGTTAAATGGTAATTTGTTTCTTTAATAAATCATTCATTTTTTATTCTTTTCCCCCATTTCATTCCTCACTCAACATCCTCAGCCTTATTCAAACCTCCCTTTCAATTTTGTCTGCTTGTATATTCAAGTATTGGTGTATTTGGGGAGATTTTTTAAAAGTTTCTCAAGTAAGTGAATATCTCTTGTTTCTTAAATTATCCTTAGGGTTTATTCCCTCTTACATGATGTTGAAAAGGCCTATAAACTATGTTTTAGTACCTAGGGGTTATTTTTAAGTTTATTGGTTCAATATTATTGGATTAGGGTTTAGTTTCATTCCAATGTAGTGTGGCAGTGGTGCGGTTGAAGTTTCGCACAACGATTTGGGGGTTTTGACACAAATGGTAGGTAATTCCATGTGTAAGAATTTATTGACGAGTTATATTTCTTGGTTTACTTATTTATCATGTTCTTTATATGTTGTGTGTGGTTCAAAATCTGATTTTTATGGAATTGGTTAAGTGTTTAATTTTAAAGGTACATTATTTCTTGAAATGGTGTGTTTTCTTGTGTCACTCTTGTGGTATCATTTGGGGTTATTTTATAACATATGAAAATGGTTTATTAAATGTGGATTGGGTTTCTAAATCGGTTTTGGTAGGGTTTTTGGTGTGCTTTTGTCCTTGAAAGAGGGTTTTTGAATGGTTTTTATGTGCAGAAGCTTGTTATACTCCTTGAAGTTGTTTTATAAAAATCTCAAATGGTTTTTCGAGTTACATAAAGTGTGAAAAAGATGTTGAGGTACTATTTTAGAGAGTGTATGTTTTTAAAATTTATTTTTTAAAGATAAAGTTATGATTTATTATTTCAAACATTTTGATAATATTTTATAAATTATGTAATGATTTATTAAATTGTGAGAAAGGTCCAGGAAATTTTTATAGGGTGTTTTGGTGGGAGTATGATTTTAAAATGAATTAGAATGTGACAAGGGGTATTTTTGGATTATGTGTGGTCTGTTTGATGTCTTTATGATTTGAAAATGGAATTTACATTTGTAATGGTATTTTATAAGATGTGTAACTTTGTTTGAGAACAAAAATGGAAACCCAGGTATCATGGTGGGCAGACATGTACTAGTATGAAAGTGATCTGGAGTGGTTTCGTCCATGTTTTGTGCGGAAGGTTTTATGATGAAAACACTAACTAAACTATGATTATGATGTTAGGGACCAAAATTTTATGGGTTATTCCCCTACTAGTATCTCGTGCATGAGAACAGATATTTTTTATGGTTACTTCTCAATGAGATATGAGGTACCTTGGACTCACAACTAACTAGTGCCTAGGGATGTTCTCGTGACTAGTGATCATTGGATATTTTGTTCTTACCTTTGTTATATGGTTTTTTTGTCTTCAAAATTCAGTATCAACTTCATTTATTTTAAAAGTTTTTATTCATTAAAGTTTCCCACTTGAAAACTATTTTCATTGAAAGTTGTGTCCTTTAAAAAATATTTATGGCATTTCTTGTTTATAAAAACATGCATGATTTTTGTCTTATAATGTTTATCACACAAAAAATATTTTGGGTGGAATCCAATTGGAATTAGGATAACACCATACTTACACCTTTTGGTGTAAGTATGCTTGGAAATCTTTGTCGCGGGTTTGGGTAAAGCTTTTGGAATCGGTGGTTCGGGTTTTTGGCTTCTATCCTCGGTGTGGTGTTGTGGAGAAGGCTTGGGGTTAATGAACCCTTTTCTTGTGCTGGTTCTTATGTAGTTTTTTATACTAGTTTTGAGTTGTGTCCCTCTTTGTATTTTTTTAAAACTATGTATTTCAATTCTGAATTTTTATTAAAGGATTGTTTGGATTAAATTTTCAGATTTAGTATATTTATTGTGGTTGTTTTTTATGTTTATAAATGCAGGTAAATCATTCCAAACATTTAATTTTTCATACCTGGGCACTTATGTCAGCCCATGGGGATATTGAACGTCCTTTGGGATTTTTTACAGATCAGGTCAAGTTCCAATTTTGATGGAAATAGATCTAGTTTGTGAAAAAAATGATATCAGAGGGAGGTTTCCCCTTTTTGGGTCATGTTCTTTTGGGAAAGATTCTGGGTAGACCGGAGCTTGGATTTTCAGGACTTGACATTCTGATTATGAGTTGTGTGACTGGCCAGAACACCTCATGATGGGTTTCATGTCATCAGGGGAATTTGGGTTTATCTGAGTTATTTTGTTCTCATGGTTCGTCAATGATAGGGGAAATGAAAAGAGAGTTTGGTTAATGGTTTTAGTGAGCTAGTAGGGTCTGGAAATCCATCTGGAGTCGGTGATATTTCCCTAGATCACTCTCCATGATGGTGAAGTGATTGTCATATGGACGCCAACCATATGTACAAGCCACATCATCCTTATACCTTACCTTTAAAAAAATTAAATTCCAAATACCATCCAAGACTTCCAAGACAAAATACTTAGATCAAGAACACCCAAGACACCAAATTTAAACCCAGAACACCCAGAAACCAAGAAAAACTAAGAAAAAAAAAGAAGATTCTAAACAAATCATGGAATTGAAAAATAGGGAGTGACACATTTCACACTTCTTCTAGATAATTATGTTATCTATTGTAGATAAATTATCATGTAATTTCACCACATATTCTTAATCCACCACCCAATTTCCTTTATAATCGACACTTTTTTTTCTTCCTCCATCAATTTTTCCATATCCAATTCATCATGAAAAAAATCATTCTTTCTTGACTTATTTAGTTTTATAAGGCTTCTCATTTTAATTATTATTAACCTTAAAATGACTTGGTTGAAAATACTTATTTTTTCTTTATTTGTTCTAATCATACCTTGGAAACTTTTATAGGATGTATAGCCATAGAAAACTTTTCATGGTAAACCTATAATCCATATCTTCCACACACATCATCCAAAGACACAATTTTTTTAGGGTGTAAGTTTTGGTGTAGATATAATATCATACTTATTTTCAGTTTTTGATCTCATTTTCTAACTAAAAATCCATTTTTTCTTACCTCATTTCAAGAAGAGACATAATAAACCAATAAATAAATTATTTATGTCCATACCTTTTACAAAACCTAAAAAATCATATAAACTAAGATGTTATTGATTTATTTTATTTTTTTTATAGGTTTTTCTTGATCTTGTTGTTCTATAAATTTTATATTATTTTTCATTAGGGGATATTTTTTTATTGGTTTCACCTCTTCCGTTGATAGAGAAGAGTTTCTCTTAAAAACTTTATTGGTCCATCCTTGTACATGTTTTCTTTAGGATTGAATTTCCAGTTATAATAGATATATATTAATAATTATGAGTACCTGATGTTACTAGATCATTATAACCTTTAATCTCACCATATTGGGAAGATTAACTATTAATAGCCATTGATTTATTGAAGTATTCACTGGTATTGTTCAACTCATATTGAAATATGAAAAATATGGATTGTGTTTCAAATAACTGTTCTCATTTTTAAACTATGTTTTCTTTATGATCACTCATCATTATTTAAAGCTTCGGAGATTTTTATTTACACTGAATGATCTCATCCATATAGGATACATCCTTATTTCATAACTCTTACTTTTATTTAACAACTTTATTTTTATCCTTTGGTTATTTTTTATTTTGTTTCATGAGGTTTGTAATATACTCAATACATGCTTCCAACTCTAGCTTTATTTTTAATTTAGGTTTGGTTCTTTATTTACCATTATTATCATTACTTGATGAATGAAAAAAAAAATTATCATTATTAAAGAAGCTAACCACATCATCTAAATAGATATTTGATGATGAAAAAGATTTATCATGCTTACTCATAAAACTCATTTTCTTATTGTTATAATTTTTCTTATTATTCTTATCATTTTTTCTATTTTTAAATATTCTAATTATCATTATCATATTCATATTCTTCTAACTTCTTCCATGTACAATCATAGGAAAAGTTTCCAATGTTGTCTCTATTATATAACTTTGTGTATTTTTTCCTTTTCCCCTTCCATTGTAATTTTTTGAACCCTTTTCAAAGAAGGTATTTTATTAAAGTCATATTCATATTCCTCTTCATCAAAATTACTTAATTCAAAAACATCTTCTTGTTCAATTTTTCCTTTTCTCATTTCTTCAAATAAAATTTAATATATTTCCATTTTATTGAATACAATACTTTTTCTAATCTTATAGGCTATGAATATATCATGTATCTCAACTAGTGTAAAATCCCATCTTTATTCTAGGTCTAATACTTTAGAATCAAATAGATCTAGAAAAATCCTCATCAATTTTTTAACCATGAAATAATATTCTATCTTCTCATAAAAACCCTATATGTTTATTAAAAAATCATTCACCCCTGTAAAGTAGTCATCAATGGTTTCATCATCATCCATATTTATGTCTTCAAATAGTATCCTACAATCTTTAAGTTTGGATTCCTTGAATTTTAAATTTCCTTCATAGATGTTTCCCAATTTGGTACAAATCTCTTTTACAGTTTGGAGACCATGACCTATACATAAACCTTATCTAATAAAGACATCAAGGTGGAATTTTTATCTTTACTGTCTGACTCCATATTTATCCTATCATCTTGAGTCGTATTATATTTCTAAAAGATTAGTGTAAAACCAAATATCGTAACATCTCTCCCTTCTAGGACATGTGATAAGAGGTAAGGTAGGATCATATTCCTCCATCATTGATTATTCTTCCCATCAATTATCAAAACACCATAGCTATTGAAAAAGTTAAAATTATCAATTTCTTAGAATTATTTTTAGATATTTAGAGTAAAACATTCCGTTAATAATAATTATAGTTCCCATATTTAGATATACCACTAAGATGGGGAGTTGGAATCAGTGATCCTATTTTCTTTTTATATATAATTAACTTTTAACCCAAACTATTTAAAGTATTAAAGTACTTGATCCTCTCACTATTATCTCACATAATTTCCTCATGATTAGTATTAGTAAAATATAAATCCAAAAATAGTGTTTACATGGTTCATCATAAAATATTAGTCCTTTTCATGTTGGTTAGATGCCCAAATATGGATTCTCCATTATAGACACAAGTGCTTACAACTAGATAGACAAACCAATTATGATTCTTAATCAATTGGTTAGAAAAGAAAATTACACTCCTTTTTTTATTGGTTAGATAGCCCAATCATAAGCCTCTAGTGACTAGTTAAACACCCAGTAACAAGATCCTTCTTTAGTATTGATCCAGCGATAGAAAGATATTCTTCTTCAGATAGTATTCCTTTAGAAACTAATTAAATCACCTTCAAATATGAACTTTTTTTCATGATCTTAAATATCTTAAACACAATTAATGGTATTGAAACTCACAAAATATTATATTGGATCTATATTATCTTCTTCTCCTTCAACTGATCAGGTGTAAATGGTCTCCTTACTTTAAAAAACTCTTAATATTAGACTCTTCTAATTCTTTGATAATGGAAATTATAAGACTATAATAATTTTAAGAATATTATCAAATATTTAAAAACTTATTCTTCATGGCCTTTAGGAATATATATATATATATATATATATATTATACAGTTATTTAAATATTAAAAAACCAAAATAAAATAGTTATAATAGTTTAAATTAATTCCCAGAATATTCAAATCAAGTTTCCCATGATTTTTTCATCATAAATGAATATAATTTCAAGAAGTTATTTATATTTTAATTTCATCCAACTAATAACTACTTATATAATCATTTAATCTCATCTTATATATCCAAAAGGATAAATAATTATCCCTTTATTTTATTCATGAAATTATCAAAAACCAAAACCTTATTTAACTCTTTGAAACACTAAGGTTTCTTGTTTCTTCACATAATTTATATGTAAACCATAACTCTTTAATTTTCATATTTTATTTATGTAAAATATTATCCTTGCTTGAATAAATAATAAAAAAACATTTATCCTCTTATTATTTCATTCATGGTTAGAATTTGACCCATGAATTGAACCCATAGAATCCCCATGGATTTCACGGTCAAATGATTAGCTCGAGATGAACTATAAATGCATGGATGTCATGTTTCTTATTTTAATTAGATTTATATAAAGAAAAGTGTAACTTTAGGTATATTTCATTATTTAAATTTCAACCATACATAAATCATGTAATATTATTTGAGAAAATCATAGCTTCAAGCATTTGTAAATTGTTTATGGCAGTATATTTATATTCTTGAAACTCAAACTCCCCTTAATGTTTATTCCTAAAATTAAACTTCATCAATTTTTCTAAACTGAATAAATACTAATTATGTTGTAATAAATATATAACTCACAAGGATATATCCATATATTCATGTAAGGTTTTCACGGTCAATCCTCTAGTTTACGGTCATTCTAGTAACTCATGTGGTTTCTTTAGTTTGTGTGAAAACAAATCATCTCACAGTTGATCCAAGATACTCATGAGGTAGTTCATAGATAGTAATTTGGTCAATATTATACTTTTCTATCACTCTAATAACTCATACAGTCACTTATGTTTTACTTTATTCATTGAAAAATCATCTCACATTCGATCCAAGATAGTCAAGTGGTCGATCGAAGATAGACTTTCCATAAATATAACTACTTTTGGTCTCTCTAGAAACACATTTGGTCACATAATTTTAAATTTATGCATAGAAAAATAATCTCACAATAGATCCAAAATAATTCATGTGGTCGATGCATCTACCTTGGTATAGCCTCAATCCTTTACTCTTATATTTCCTTCGCAACTCTTTCCTTTACCATATGTATAGATCTGATATTTAGTATGACCCTTATAAATATTCTTATAACCACTAAATAGATAGTGTGAATCATTTAATACCTTTACATGGAGAATTATCAACTTGGATTACCCTTATGTAGGTAATGACCGACCTTTTAGCAACCTGTGGAAATTCAGGCTTACCTTACATCCTTCGTAAATATAGAATTACCTTTACACAGTAGGTCAAACTCTTACAAATTGATTCCAAAACATTATCAAGAAACTTAAATATACATACAACATATAGTAGACTATTTTCCTTTATCCAAAACACTTTTTATTTAGTTTCATTTATATAAAAAGCATGAAATTCAATACCCTTTCATAAATCAATTACAATCATCCAAGAATCATCATCTCATCTACACTCACCATAAAAAATATTGACTCTTTGACATCAAATGAAACACTTACTTGGAATAAATAGTTTTAAATCTATTTATGTCTTGAGGTAAGGTGCTAGGTGTGGATATTTAACCTTATATCTTAACCTAACATTCTCTATAATTCCCTTATGATCAATAAAGATTTAGAGGAGGAAAAGTATATGGGTATTGTTCCTATTTTTTGTGATCCTGTGAGTAGAACTTCTAATATATTTTTGGGTTCCTCTTCTAGAAGAAGTGAGAGAATGTTAGAGGAAATGAGGTAGGGAGATTATAAGTAGTCAGAGAAGGCTAGATATTCTTAAATTCCCTCTATGTTGTAGGTTCCCTTATTGTTATCTATGAATTCAAGGTAGAAATTTCCATAGGTACTATAATAGTACATTGAGATAGTGTTATCAGTGTATAATGATGGGATATCTCAGTGGTTTTTCTTGAGGGCGTCACATATGAGTTTTGGGAGAGGTTTAGGATAGATTTAATCCCTGAGGGCTTGGTTAGGAGGACCCTATATGAATAGTTAGGATTTATTGGGGAGTTTTGGACATGAAGTAGTTTTTGGATCTCAATAAAAATAGTAGTTATAGTATTTGTAGGGTTTATTTCTTCTAGTGAGGTAGGTTTCATTAGTGTATGGCCATGGATCTATGGCTGGAAAAGTTTATGAATTGGATCAAGTTACATAAGATAGTAGATAAGGAAAATTGATAGTTACAGGTAAAATTTTGTTTATGTCAACACTCTCTATTACTTAGTTTTATATAGGATATTCTCACTCATTTATTTCTTCCCTATTTTTTGATGGTTTATAATTTAAAGTGAAGTTCCCCCTCATGTTGTTATCTCTTGTGACACCTCTTGTAAAGATGGTATCTCCTATTCAGAGGTACCCAGAATGTCCAATAGAGGTTGAATACTACAAAAATCTATGGAATTTTATGATTTTAAAGATGACCATCTTTGATTTCATTTTTATCATGGATTATTTGATGTGTTTTCAAGATCGTATAAATTGTTATCATAGATAGATAACTTTTAATTCCCATAAGGGGGAGTAGTACATTATTATTAGGGAATATAACCTAGAGTAAGGAATTTCATGACTAGACCTTAATAAGATCGGTTCAATTACCACATATCTAGTAGGCATAGTTCTAGAAGTAGATTAGGTAATGGTTGAATCCAATTCCCTCCTATGGTGGATTGTTACCCAAAAAACATCCAAAATATTTTTCATGAATCCCTATTATGATGGGTAAATAGATAGAAATTGAGCTCTTATCAGGTTTAAAGCCTATATTGATCACCCCATTTATAATTGCACTAGATAAGTTGATATATCCTAAAGTGTAGATTTTTGACAAAGAGGTGAAAGTATTTATTCGCCTGATCATTTCTCATTGGGGTGATCCAATATAATTCTATAAGAAAGAGAATGTAAATGTTTTACTGTCTGTGGATTATCAGAATTTAAATTAATTCATGGTGAAAAAATAGGTATATGTTACCAAGTATTGAGGATTTGTTTGACCAGTTGATGGTATCTTGATGGTTCTCCAAGATTGATCTATGATCCGGCTAGAATAAGTAGTAGTTCAAGGATGATTATATACCAATGATTTAATTAAAGAGTGGGTAAAAGTTTTATGAGTATCTCATGATTCCATTTGGTCTGAAAAATGCACCAAAAATATTCATGGTTCTCATGAATCAAGTTTTTTAACATTTCCTAGATTCTTTCATTGTGGTATTCATTGAAAATATTTTGGTGTATTCATATGCCCTAATGTCAAATATCTGGTATCTTGAGATTGATTGGATGACATTATGAGTGCATTGGATTTATTCAATATTCTTGAAGTTACACATTTAGATCCAAGAGGTTGGTACATGATTTATGAAGCGGGGATCTATGTTGATCCAGAGATGGTTGAGACAGTTATATCATGGGTTCAGCCTAAAAATATGTTTGAGGTTCAGAGTTTCCTTGGGATGGATAGGTATTAAAGCTATTTTACCCAAAATTTATATCAATTGGAAGAACCTTTGACTAGGATTACTAGTAGTGGATTGAATTTTGAGTGGATAAATCTGTGTGAGATTTCTTTCTAGAGGTTAAATAATATTTTTACATCCACTTTGACTCGAATTCTACTATACCTAGGAATTATATATATAGTCTATAATGGTGCTTTAGATGTTTTTTGGGTGGGTTTATTGATATATGGATATCAGGTAGTTAATTACAGGTATTTTTGTTTATAACCTCATGAGTGGAACTACCCCACTATGATTTAGAGGTATATGTGGTGATTTATTATTTTAAGTGTTATCATTGTAATAGTTTTGGTGTGGTTTTGTTCATTTATATGGACAACAAAAGAATATGATACATCTTATATCAGTGATACTTGAACCTTTGATAGATACAATGGGTTGAGTACTTTCATGTGTTCAATTTTGAGATGGTGTATGTCCTAGTGAAGGGAAATATTGTCATATATTCTCTCAGTAAGAAATCACAAGAACTAGTGATTAAAATATTAGAGGAAGAGTATAATATTATAATCATTCTAGAGGTTTGTAAAGTGGGTGATACAAGGATCAATGGGTAGTGACCTGAATTCCTAGGATGGTTATTTCTTTCATTAGTGGATTGATTAAAATCCATCCAAGAGTCTGATTTAGACTAGATGGTGATGTGAAAGAGCTTGATGGGAATTGATTTTATTATATGATATTATTTATATGAGAATGATGTGATTCATATACATGAAATGTTTATGGTTCCTTAATCCATGATGGAGGGATTTTTTAGAGTCTCCCATACTTAATTTTGGAAGGTATGCCTAGGATATACCAAGATGTATCAGGATATGAAATGTTGTTTATGGTTACTCGGTATGATGAAATATGTGGTGTGGTTTGTTATTCATTATCTTACCTATTAGAAGGTAAAGGTGGAGCACTCATGACTAGGTGGATTACTTTATCCTCTTACAATTCCAATATAGAAGTGTTATGAGGTTAAAATGGTCATTATTATTAGGTTTCTTAATACCCCCTAAGAGTCGTGATACTATATAGGTGGTGGTTGATCACTAAATAAAGGTTTTAAAAATTTCTCAATTTAGGAGACAAGGAATATAGATGAATTTAGTAGGATTTATGTGTAGTAAATAGTATAATTTCACATCATGACTATGAGTATCATGTCAGGTTGGAATGTTCATTTCACATCAGGGTTTTGGCAAGGCCTATAGAAGGTGATGGTATCATAGATGAATATGAGTACAATATATCATATATAGGTAGATATAAAATCCAAGAGCATGAAAAAAATACTAGAGTATATGCTTCGATAATGTGTGTTTGATTTTGGTGGGTCATGGGATGACTGTATACATTTGGTAGATTTATCATATAATAATAACATTGTTCTTTGATTTAAATGGCTCATTTTGAGGTACTCTATGGTTGAACATGTCATTCTCCACTTTATTAGTCTGTCATAGGTGATTAGGTAGTGATTATTCTAAGACATGTGTAAGAGACATATAAGAATCTATAGTTTATTTTAAATTGGTTAGTTACCACTCAGAGCAGGAAACATTCATATGCCAACCCTAGGCGATAACCATTGTATTTCATCATGGGTGACCAGGTGTTCTTACGGGTGATACCTAAGTTGGGGAATCGACATTTGAATAGATTTGTGTTTTTTGGTTCTATTCAAGGTTTTGGAATGGATTTCGATTCTAAAACCCTGATATTTTATGAATTATTTTTTTGAATTAATTTAATCTTATTGATATTTCTCATTTCACGTAACACTGAAAATACTATATTTTATATTAAATCGCTGTGTTTGGATTATGTGTAGTACATTAAATATAAATTTTAGCTCTATCTACATGGAAGACCGATTTTATCTTGCATTACATCCAACAAAGACTTTCCTTGATGACTTGCATAACACGCTTGACCGAGTGTTACCGATGAAAAATATATTATTAAAATATTATTTTTTAATATAATAATATAAAACCTAGCCATTAAATTATATTTTATGAATATTATTAACTAAATTATGTAAATATATAGTTTTATCAAAATATTAAATGAATTAGTTAGTCACAAATTATTTATAAATGTATATAATAACCAATTGAATATAAAGAGAGTATTTTTATCAAAAATTATTATTATCCTCACAAAGTTGTTTTAATCCTAATAAATTAAATTAATTAAAATTATTATGTTTTATTATTTTAATATACATGTCATGTATTCAATAAATTATTTTTTTATAATCATCTAAAAGATTTGATAGACATAATATAATAATAAACACAATTTTATATTTAAAACCCTATACTTTTTAGTTTTGAAGACTTTTAATGGAGAACCCATTTAAAATCTAATTTTTGGAAATTTTATATATTTAATATTTAAAAAAATAAACATCATATTTTTAATATTAACATAAAAATTAGGGTAGGATAATTTTTTGGTATTTTTCAATAATGTTTCATTTTTTAATGAATAGTTAAAAATACTAGATTTTAATTCAAAACTGCTTCTTCATATAATTTATTTATAAGGTAATATAATATTTTAAATTGGTTTAAAAGTTTAATTTTATAAAAAAATTAACAATTAATCCTATTTATGTCATTATAATCAATTTCACTTCGAAATCAAATATAAAAATCTAGCAAACTTTTGAACATTATTGCTTTAAAATTTTGTATTGTCGACCTGACTATGGAATTAAATTTAAATTAATTTCTTCCACTTCTATGTTTGTAATTTAGAAAAACATATTTTTTACTTAGAATAATTATAATTTATAATTTATAATAATTTCAACTTATTTTTTGACCAAAAATATTAGTGAAGTAATTAAAATTAATTACAATGATTAAAGTTAAATTAAGCTTAATAAGGGACTAAAACCATAACATTAAAACCCAAAATGACCTATAAAATTGTACTAAATCCATTTTCTAGCCATAGTTCGATCCTATCCTCCATTTTCTATACTTTTAACCATTATTTAACCACTTTTAATAAAAAAACATGGGTGGGGTCTCTTTCTTTTAAAATATTGCAAGAGATTCCACTCCTCCTCCATGATAAAAGGCCTCCTTCACTTCCACTTACTCACACCTCTCAATCTCATTAGGCTCATAAAAACTATTCTCAATTCACTCCTCAAATTCTACCCTTGGGAAGAAAGCAATCCAAGGAATCCATTTGGCTCAAACCAAAAGGAGTTACGTAATCAAGAGGTAACACCCTCCCTCAAACTCCTTTATTTTTTTCCTTTAAACACTCCCTAAAATATTATTATTACAAAATAATATAATCACACCAATATCATAAATATACTATTATTTATTTATGTTAATATTCCTACCTTAACTTACACACACATCCATCTAATGGGTAATGAACTTACGGTTTACATGTAGGTGGACTATCACCTCGCTAAATGATGATTGTTCAATTTTCCTTTATCACCTCTCATGGTGGAAATTATGATGAAAACTCTATTTATATATGTTATATATAATATTTATTATTTCATAAATCTTAGTTAATTCTTTTATAATCATACATCTTTATACTTTCCATTTTTTGTTAATAGGATAATTTTGTTTGAGGAAGTGTGACTACCGCCCCCTCAAAGCAATGTGATTTGTTCATACACTACATGGAATGTATTAAGGATGGATGTACTGAATATATATAATATATATGATATTATAAATCTACTTTAATACTGATATATATACATTTATATACATATATATATATTCTACTTTCTTTCCTTCAACATGAAAATTAGACGGAAATGGCTTTCAAACGTACGCACAGCTTGTCGTCTCAATGAATGGTGTATTCTATTTCATAATTCCATATTCTATAGATTATTATAATAAAAATATACTATATATAAATGATATTTATATAATTATTGACATTTTATAATCATTATATGAGTATAAGGACCAACGATAAAACAAATTAAGACATGTGCGAATAACAAAGCAAATATTATCCGAAGTGAAACCATAACATATGATGGTTAAAAAGTGGGTAATATATGGTCATAATAAAACCATATATGGTATATGATATAACAATATGGTTCTGTAAAATATGTATAATATATTTATATTTATTACACAAGTGGTTTGAACAAGTATGATGAGAGTCAAGACACAAGGTAAGTGGATTTCATCTAACTTTTTATATCTATGAGATACATGCTATGTTCAACACTATTTAATTTTGTGTGGTGTATATACTATCCATATAACGACCCATACTTTACATAAATTGTTATTACTTCAGAATTGAATCACACTTATTACAACATATAACAAAACCAAGAAAGGACTGTATAGGTATAGTGTCTTTAGAAACTGGGAAACATAAACGACTGGTTCATAAAGCATCTACTTTGCCTCCCATTTATTTCATCATATCTAGAGTCCCTTTTTGGAATATTCTACTTAATAACCTTCTTCCTGACCTGGGTGAATAAAACATACAAAAGGGTGAGCTCAAATTCTCAGTAAGGGTAAACAAAAGAAATATCAATCACATCATATACATAAGCACATAACTTTTGGAAATCGTAACCTGCAAAAGAGATCATAATTTCATATCATGGGATAAATCATAGTAGTGAAATGTAATCCCAATAATCATAACTTAAAACATGAAAATTTTTGTCATACACACATAATCATAGAGAATCATTTCTTATTATTCAAGACTCATTTCCAAGACTATCTTAGTGTACAAAGTCCCTTTCTGAACCGAGTTCACTCCTCGTTTCAGTCCTGTTTCACTAAACCGGTATAACCTACCGTTCCAGCCATGTCTATCTCATGAGATATAAAATCTTTACCCAATGCATTGGAGGGAGATATAGGTCCCACCCATCTCATAATGATACCATTCTTATGTGTGCCACAAAATCATAAACCATACATCATAGCATCACCCATGTAATAAAAATGGGAATCTTAAACATCGTGACATCATAAAAAAATTCATATAAGATAAAGGAATTCATAAAAATAATTCCATCACAACATAATCAAATCAAGGTAAAAATAGGGATATAAATAGAACCCTTTATTATCTTAGATGGAAAATAATTTTGATAAAACACTGGAACTCCATTCTTGAGGAAAATATCCTTTCTGCTTCAAATACATTTTATTTTCTTAACATGTCATAAAATTTTAAACTAAAAGAAGTTGATTAAAAATAAACTTGAAAACTTGTAAAGTAATCTTCTTGGAAATAATTTTTTAAAAATCCAATCATGCTGTATAAGTTAAAAAAACATTCTTCCTGTACTTTTGTCGGAAAAGTCAAAAAGTACCTCGTACGAAAAACGACAAAAGATTCCTTTCATATCTTTTACTAAAAACTCACCGAAGGGTAAAATAGGATTTAAAAAATTGTAGGTTAATGGAAATAATATTACATATTGAGTAAACATGGATGTGGATGACAAAATACACCCCAGTAAATACTAAAGTATAAACAATCTCGGATAAAAATGAGATTGTGATATTTCCCTTACCTTAGGTCTGTTTTGCTTCATAAGTGTCCGAACCTCCTATATAATGATTTAAATAATGTTATTGACTTATTCCAGAATCATAATTATTTTTATGATATCATATATGGTCATATTCTTAGCTTCTTAGTAGTAATATTTCATTGCTACTTGTTATTCGGGTGTTTATAACTTTTTGTTCTTATACGTGTTTTGTCGAATAAATTCTCATTCATTTCTTTAGGTTATAGATACCTCATTACCAGAATGGTATTAGTGTAGTATATATCATATTCATTCATTCAATTCATTTATATAATCATTATGAAATGAAGATCATGTAGAACGAGTCGCATCACATCGTGGAGACGATATTCCGTACATACACACGAGTGATGATATCGTTCCTATGATCGTGGAATTATATTGGAGTGTATGTATACTCAGAATCAGTATCACTTTATAATAGTCATATATAGTCATTATTTACACCATTATACCCATCCAAGTAAGGTGGTGGTGGAAAATAGATTACACCACGGCGTGGAGACGGTATTCCGTACGTACGCACGTGCGGTGATTTCTTTTTCCGTAGGATGGATAGATGGTGAAATAGGGTTGTTTCATACTTATAATAACATATCAGTATATGAGTGATACCGATGTTATTACTTCATAATTAAACAACTAAATAATAAGAAGTGGAAGAAGAAATAAAGATGAAAGAATCGGTAACGGACATTACCTCTTCTTTGAAGTGCATCTTTGAGACCTTATTTTAGGGCACTAAAATTGGTCTTTGAAGAAGACCAGAACCTCTAGGATGTCTCTAGGGAAGTGGGGAAGAGGAATTGTCAGGTTTTGGCCGAGATTGAAGGCTCAAAGTGGTGTTAGGAAGAGGGGGAGGAGGTGCCCTTTTATAAGGGAGGAGAGGGGCACCTTTGGAATAACTAAAACTATTATTTTATTATAAAGTCAATTTCGGTTTTAAATAGCTCCAAATTGATATATTTCTAAGATAAGGTGGGGATGGGTCGAAATCCTCTCATCCAATAGAATTTAGACAAGTTTAGGTTCCTATTTTAACCTTATGATTTAGATTTAACATTAAGTTAAATAAGTTTACTTTTACCGTGTCTTCTTGTGTTCTTATACTATAAGGTAAATAAACTTACTATAAGAAGCCAAACGAACCCCAAGTTGTTTATTATTAATATATAAAACCTTATCTAAGTAATTTGGCCAAACCTTAGATTTTTATGAATAAAATCACAATTACTAATATAATATTTGTTTTAAAAACTATTTTATGTCAATTTTGACACTATTTAGTAATTGATTTTTGTGAAAATCATAACAGAATTATTAGTTCGAAAAAAGTTAATTAAATAAATACTAACATGTCATATTAACCTAGAAAATTATTTTAATTCATAAAAAGTCTCAAATTACATTTATTTTTGTGTTTATAACATCAATTATGTCAATATTTCATTAATAAGAAAATTACGGCATCATCATTGTGTCATAAATAAATTAATTTATTTAATTTATAAAAATTACAAATAAAATATAATTATGTAGGACATCATTTTATCTTTCTAATGAATATTTATAGTCGAATTTATCTTATGTATAACCTTATATTAAAAATTATTTACTTATTAAACATTGATTTTAACTATTTTAACCCTTCTTTAAATAAATTAATAATAAATGTCCTAATCTAATCCAAGTGGGCCTAAATGGTCATATTTTATTCCTAAGTTTGTTTTTGGTCGAATTACATTTGTCAAATAGAATTATGACATGTTTTAGGGTAATAATAATATCATTTGTACCCTTAATTACCCTATTTACTTTTAACCGTGGTAAAAAAAAGTAAAAAGTTACTATTCACCAAAAAATTATTTTCATCTCATTGAACCACATTTTACTTACTGACATCAACTGTGTCTCTTGGATTTTTGAAATTCCACTCACAGAAGTGGTAAAATTAAGTTTTATGAAAAATTCAGTTTTTTAACTACCACTTAGTGGTTTCACTATTCATCAAAAATTGAAAGTTTTCAGAAAAATACCAAAATTTCACCCTAGGCTAATTTCGATATTCCAAATCCAAAAATGAAGTCCATTTTGAAAAATAAAATTTATAAAATTTCAAAAGTGGTTATTACTATTCATAACGGCTAGTTTTAATAATATTTTAATAGCATATCATTGTTTAGTGAAACTCGGTATTGCGTAAGACGCAAGCTATCGAGGAAGGTCGTGGTTGCATGTAAAGCAAGACAAGCTAGTGTTTTGTGTAGAAAAAGATTCCTTTGATGATTTATATAACATAAAAGTCTCGGGTGTTACATTCTACCCCCCTTAAAATGAATTTCTCCCTCAAAATTCGTCACTTTGTAACAAACAGATGAGGATACCTCTCCCTCATCATATCCTCAAGCTCCCATGTAGCTTCTTCTAATTGGTGGTTCCTCCATAAAACTTTCACCAATCAAGTGGTCTTGTTTCGTAGAACTTTTTCGCTACGATACAGAATCTCTATCGATTGTTCTTCATAAGAAAGATCTTGCTCCAGCGGTACAACTTCTGAGCTAAGTACAAGTCAAGGATCAGGTATGTACTTTCTCAGGAGAGATACATGGAACACATCGTGAACTTGAGAGAGATTCGGTGGAAGCGCCAATCAGTAAGCTACCTTCCCAACACGATCCTGTATTTATAAAGGACCGATATATCTAGGGATCAACTTCCCCTTCTTTCCAAATCTCATGACTCTCTTCCAGGGAGATATTCGTAAGAACACTTTATCACCCACTTCAAACTCTAGGTCTTTTCTTCGGTTGTCAGCATAACTTTTCTGTCGAATCTCAGCTGCTCTTATGTGTTGTTGAATAGATCTGACCTTTTCTGCCATTTCATCAACGAGATTGGGTCCTAATAGCTTTCTTTCCCCAACTTCATCCCAGCAAGTTGGAGTCCTGCATTCTTTCCATAGAGAGCTTCATAAAGAGCCATCTGAATACTGGAGTGAAAGCTATTATTATAAGAAAATTCCACCAAAGGTAGGTGTTGATCCCAACCACCTTTGAAATCCATAGAGAAAGCTCTCAACATATCTTCTAGAGTTTGAATTGTTCTCTCAGATTGACCGTCTGTCTGAGGATGATAAGAAATGCTGAAACTCAACTCAGTATCCAGAGTATGCTGAAGACTTCGCCAGAACTTTGAGGTAAATCTCGGATCCCAATAAGATATAATAGAAATTTGTACTCCATGCAATCTTACCACTTCCTTTACATATATCCTGGCAAGCTGATCCAGAGATAAATCCTCTCTAATAGCAATGAAATGTGCAGACTTGGTAAGACGATCAACTATGACCCAGATATAATTATTGCCTTTGGATGTTTTAGGAAGTCCCATGACAAAGTCCATAGTGATGTTTTCCCATTTCCATTCGGGTATGGGTAATGGTTGTAACATCCCCTTAGACTTCTATCTCTCAGCTTTAACTTGTTGACAAACCAAGCATCGAGAGACATATTCAGCAACATCTCTTTTCATGCCATCCCACCAGAAGTACTCTTTCAGGTCCCTATACATCTTCGTGCTTCCAGGATGAATAGATAATGAAAAACTATGAGCCTCATCCAGCAGCTCCTTCTTTAATTCGGGGATGGGAGGAACACAAACCCGATTCCTGAACTTTATTATCCCATCACAATCAAGGTTGAATTCAGGAACATTTCTCACCTTCTTTTGTAACTCGACATCTTCTTTCTGTGCCTCTTTAATCTTCACATGTATAGATGGTTGAACATTCATTTGAGAAAGATACGATTTTCCCCCTTTCCTTATAATTCCAAGATCCATCCTTTGTAAATCCAAAAAATATTGGATCTTTTGTGATCCTCATCATGGATAAACTAGCATGGCCTTGTCGACTTAATGCATCTGCCACCTTGTTTTCTTTCCCAGGGTGGTAATAGATTGAGCAATCTTAATCCTTAATTAGCTCCAACCATCTTCTTTGGCGCATATTCAGCTCCTTTTGTGTGAAAATATACTTTAAACTTTTATGATTAGTATAAATATCACACCTTTCACCATAAAGATAATGCCTTCAAATCTTTAATGAAAAGATTACCACAGCTAACTCCAAATCATGTGTTGGGTAATTTTGCTCATGTATTTTCAACTGTCGTGAGGAATAAGCTATCACCATATCATTTTTCATAAGAACACACCCCAATCCCTTCTTGGATGAATCACTGTAGATCACAAACCTTTCTACACTACAAGGCAGTGTGAGCACAGGTGCACTGGATAACCTTCTTTTCAACTCCTTGAAATTCTCTTCACATTCTTCCGTCCAAACAAACTTAACTCATTTCCGAGTCAACTTGGTGAGTGGATTAGATAATTGTGAAAAATCTTTCACAAAACGTCGATAATATCCAGCCAAACCAAGAAAACTTCGGATCTCGGTTACTATTGTTGGTCTCGACCATCTTTCGATAACCTCTTTTTTTGCTGGATCCACAGATATCCCCTCTTTTGAGATTATGTGACCCAAAAATGCAACTTTTTGAAGCCAAAATTCACACTTGGTAAATTTGGCATAAAGCTTCTCCTTTCTCAGGGTCTTCAATATAATTCTCAAGTGATCTTCATGTTCTTCCTTTCTCTTTGAATAGACAAGAATATCGTCTATAAAGACTACCACAAACTGATCAAGATAGTCTCTAAAGACTCTATTCATTAGATCCATGAAGATAGCAGGGGCATTATTAAGACCAAATGGAATCACTATAAATTCATAGTGTCCATACCTTGTATGGAAATCTGTCTTTGGTATATCCTCCCTTTTGACCCTTAATTGATGATACCCTGAATGAAGATCAATCTTGGAAAAGTATTGAGCTCCGCGTAGTTGGTCAAATAGGTCATCAATGCGCGGGAGAGGATATTTGTTCTTGATAGTGATCTTGTTAAGTTCTCGATAATCAATGTAGAGTCTCATTGATCCATATTTCTTCTTAACAAATAGAATAGGTGCTCCCCAAGGTGACGCACTAGGGCGTATGAATCCCTTATCAAGATTCTCTTGGATTTTCTTCTTCAATTCTTGCAACTCAATTGGGGCCATTCTATAAGGTGTCTTTGAAATAGGCAAAGCACCCGGTACGAGTTCTATTGAAAACTCAACTTCATGATTTGGTGGAAGACCCGGTAATTCCTCCGGAAAGACATCATCAAACTCCCGTACAATGGGAATATTTTTAATCATGAGTTTCTCACCAACCATTTGAGATAAATAACCTTCATTTAGTGGAATCAATACCCATAAAATGGAAGAAATTTCCACTTGAAGGTTATGTTCATCCTTGAATCGATAGAAGATCATAGATTGATCTGGAATATGAAATGTGACTTCCCTTCTTTGGAAATTGATATGAGCTCCATGTAGAGAAAGTCAATCCATGCCAAGAATCACATCAAATTCCACTAAAGGAAGGATCACAAGATTTACAGGAAGCACTTTCCCACAAACTTCAATCGGAGAAGAATTATAAACTTTTGATGCGACTGTTGTGCCATTAGGTGTTGTCACAGCTAACTCAACATCTAATTTTTGAGGTAATACGGTGATACCCTTAGAAAATTCTTTACAAATAAAAGAGTGGGTGGATCCAGAATCAAATAAAACATTTGCTACTTTAGAGTGGATGGTAAGTGTACCTTTCACCACATTGTTATCGTACTCCACATCGCTGATAGAAATTGCATGTGACTTTCCTTTGTCTTTAGCCTTAAGAGTTTGTTGACGTCGACCATCATCATCAACCCTTGGATTAGGGAATTTATTGGCATAATTCCCCATCTCCTTGAACTTGAAACATTGAAGTTTAGTAGGTTCATTCTGTGTATCCCTTCCTTTGTTTGCATCATTAGACATCTTCTTCCCGTCATCGTGGCATTCAAATTCCCGATGACATTCCTTTCCACATTTTGAAACATTTACTTGTCCCTTTAAGACAACTCCCTCCATGTTTCATTCCACACTTTGAGCATAAGGGAAATCTCATCTTCTTTTCAGTGTGCTCTTTAGATTTTCCTTTGAATTCCATTTTCCTCTTCTTATCAAACCCATATGACTGATGGGTTACTCCAATCTCCATCTCAACTTTGAGAGCACATCTAACTATTTCCTCGTAGCTATTGAAGTCCCTTATGGATAAGGCCCTTTTAAGACTTGGTTTTAATCCACTAATGAATCGATCGATCTTACTCTCAAGGTGGATAATAATACCAGAAGCGTACCTTGCAAGTCTTGTAAAATTTTCTTCATAGGTACCAACAGATTCATCATCCTTTTGCTTCAGTTCAAGAAACTTTTTCTCCATCTTTGTTTGGGGAATACGAGGGAAGTACTTATTGAAAAATAAGTTCTTGAACTCGTCCCATTCCATGGACTCAATTTCATCCCTTTGCCTCGTATTCTTAATAAGATTTAACCATTGATCAGCATCACCTTCCAAACGATACACTGCTAAGATGACTTTATCATGCTCAGAACATTGAAGAACTAAAAATATCTTTTTAGTAGTACTAATCCATTGTTCAGCAACTAATGGATCAGTAGACCCACTGAAAGAAGGTGGACGCTGTCTCATGAAGGATTCAACAGAATGTTGCTCCTTCCTTTGCTCGTTTGGAAGTCTTGCATGATTCATAGCTTGAGAAAGTTGTGTGAGCATGGCTACAAGATTTTTCATTCCATCTCCCATAACGTTTGGTTTCTCAGGGGGACAATCATTGCATTGACCGTCGCATTCCGCATTAACACTATTCCTTCAGGTTCCATCCATTGACTAAAACCAAGAAGAATAGTGTGAGCAACACTAATTATAATAGGAAAACCACATAATCAAGAATAAGATTTCACACTTAAGGTCTTATCCTAGGTTATTCATGGCCATTTCTAAAACACTAATATTGTGTTATATGCTTATAATTATCCTTAGGGTTCTTACTAAGGCTTTCACATCCTAGTTTCCAAAGGTTGACTATACCTTTCCTCTGATACCAACTATAACGACCCATACTTTACATACATTGTTATTACTTCAGAATTGAAGCACACTTTTTACAACATATAACAAAACCAAGAAAGGGTCGTATAGGTATAGTGTCTTTAGAAACTGAGAAACATAAACAACTGGTTCATAATGCATCTACTTTGCCTCCCATTTATTTCATCATATATAGAGTCCCTTTTTGGCATATTCTACTTAATAACCTTCTTCCTGACCTAGGGGAATAAAACATAAAAAAGGGTGAGCTCAAATGCTCAGTAAGGGTAAACAAAAGAAATATCAATCACATCATATACATAAGCACATAACTTTTGGAAATCGTAACCTGCAAAAGAGATCATAATTTCATATCATGGGATAAATCATAGTAGTGAAATGTAATCCCAATAATCATAACTTAAAACATGAAACTTTGTGTCATACACACATAATCATAGAGAATCATTTCTTATTAGTCAAGACTCATTTCCAAGTCTATCTTAGTGGACAAAGTCCCTTTCTAAACCGAGTTCACGCCTCATTTCAGTCCTGTTTCACTGAACCGGTATAACCTACCGTTCCAGCCATGTCTATCTCATGATATATAAAATCTTTACCCAATGCATTGGAGGGAGATATAGGTCCCACCCATCTCATAATGATACCATTCTTATGTGTGCCACAAAATCATAAACCATACATCATAGCATCACCCATGTAATAAAAATGGGAATCTTAAACATCGTGACATCATAAAACAATTCATATAAGATAAAGGAATTCATAAAAATAATTCCATCACAACATAATCAAATCAAGGTAAAAATAGGGATAGAAACAGAACCCTTTATTATCTTAGATGGAAAATAATTTTGATAAAACACTGGAACTCCATTCTTGAGGAAAATATACTTTCTGCTTCAAATACATTTTCTTTTCTTAACATGTCATAAAATTTTAAACTAAAAGAAGTTGATTAAAAATAAAATTGAAAAGTTGTAAAGTAAGATTCTTGGAAATAATTTTTTAAAAATCCATTCATGCCGTATAAGTTAAAAAAACATTCTTCTCGTACTTTTGTCGGAAAAGTCAAAAAGTACCTCATACGAAAAACGACAAAAGATTCCTTTAATATCTTTTACTAAAAACTCACCAAAGGGTAAAATAGTATTTAAAAAATTTTAGGTGAATGGAAATAATATTACATATTGAGGAAACATGGATGTGTATGATAAAATACACCCCAGTAAATACTAAAGTATAAACAATCTTTGATAAAAATGAGATTGTGATATTTCCCTTACCTTAGGTCCGTTTTGCTTCGTAAGTGTCCGAACCTCCTGTATAATGATTTAAATAATGTTATTGACTTATTCCAGAATCATACTTATTTTTATGATATCATATATGGTCATATTCTTAGCTTCTTAGTAGTAATATTTCATTGCTACTTGTTATTCGGGTGTTTATAACTTTTTGTTCTTATGCGTGTTTTGTCGAATAAATTCTTATTCATCTCTTTAGGTTATATATACCTCATTACCAGAATGGTATTAGTGTAATATATATCATATTAATTCATTCAATTCATTTATATAATCATTATGAAATGAAGATCATGTAGAACGAGTCGCATCACATCGTGGAGACGGTATTCTGTACGTACGCACAAGTGATGATATCGTTCCTATGATCGTGGAATTGTATTGGAGTGTATGTATACTATTTCATAATCATTATCACTTTATAATATTCATATATAGTCATTATTTACACCATTATACCCATCCAAGGAAGGTGGTGGTGGAAAATAGATTACACCACGGCGTGGAGATGGTATTCCGTACGTACGCACGCGCGGTGATTTCTTTTTCCGTAGGATGGATAGATGATGAAATAGGGTTGTTTCATACTTATAATAACATATCAGTATATGATTGATACTGATGTTATTACTTCATAATTAAACAACTAAAGAAGAAGAAGTGGAAGAATAAATAAAGATGAAATAATCGGTAACGGACATTACCTCTTCTTTGAAGTGCTTCTTTGATACCTTCTTTTAGGTCACTAAAATTGGTCTTTGAAGAAGACCAGGACCTCTAGGATGTATCTAGGGAAGTGGGGAGGATGAATTGGCAGGGTTTGGCCGAGATTGAAGGCTCAAAGTGGTGTGAGGAAGAGGGGGAGGAGGTGCCCTTTTATAAGGGAGGAGAGGGATACCTTTGGAATAACTAAAACTATTATTTTATTATAAAGTCAAGTTCGGTTTTAAATAGCTCAAAATTAATATATTTAGAAGCTAAGGTGGGTATGGGTCTAAATCCTCTCATCCAATAGAATTTAGACAAGTTTAGGTTCCTATTTTAACCTTATCATTTAGATTTAACATTAAGTTAAATAAGTTTACTTTTACCGTGTCTTATTGTGTTCTTATACTATAAGGTTAATAAACTTACTATAAGAAGCCAAACGAACCCCAAGTTGTTTATTATTAATATATATAACCTTATCTAAGTCATTTGGCCGAACCTTATAATTTTAGGAATAAAATAACAATTACTAATATAATATTTTTTTAAAAACTATTTTATGTCAATTTTGACACTATTTAGTAATTGATTTTTGTGAAAATCATAACAGAATTATTAGTTCTAAAAACGTTAATTAAATCAATACTAACATGTCATATTAACCTAAAAAATTAGTTTAATTCATAAAAAGTCTCAAATTTCATTTATTTTGGTGTTTATAACATCAATTATGTCAATATCTCATTAATAAGATAATTATTTCATCATCATTGTGTCATAAATAAATTAAATTATTTAATGTATAAAAATTACAAATAAAATATAATTATGTAGGAAATCCTTTTAGCTTTCTAATTAATATTTATAGTCTAATTTATCTTATGTATAACCTTATATTAAAAATTATTTACTTATTAAACTTTGATTTTAACTATTTTAACCATTCTTTAAATAAATTAATAATAAATGTCCTAATCTAATCCAAGTGGGCCTAAATGGTCATAGTTTATTCCTAAGGTTGTTTCTGGTCGAATTACACTTGTCCAATAGAATTAGGACATGTGTTAGGGTAATAATAATATCATTTGTACCCTTAATTATCCTATTTACTTTTAACCGTGGTAAAAAAAAAGTAAAAAGTTACTATTCACCAAAAAATTATTTTCATCTCATTGAACCACATTTTACTTACTGACATCAACCGTGTCTCTCGGATTTTTGAAATTCCACTCACAGAAGCAGTAAAATTAAGTTTTATGAAAAATTCAGTTTTTTAACCACCACTTAGTGGTTTCACTATTCATCAAAAATTGAAAGTTTTCAGAAAAATACCAAAATTTCACCCTAGGCTAATTTCGATATTCCGAATCCAAAAATGAAGTCCATTTTGAAAAATAAAATTTATAAAATTTAAAAAGTGGTTATTACTATTCATAATGGTTAGTTTTAATAATATTTTAATAGCATATCATTGTTTAGTGAAACTCGGTATTGCGTACGACGCAAGCTATCGAGGAAGGTCGCGGTTGCGTGTAAAGCAATCCAGGCTAGTGTTGTGTGTAGAAAAAGATTCCTTTGATTATTTATATAACATAAAAGTCTCTGGTGTTACAATCCATGATTTTATTCTAGGTTTTTTAGACATACATTTATGGGTATCCACATGTATATTTTATTATCCTTATTTCATGGGGTTTAAATTTCAAAATTTACCCAATTGGTAAAATAGTTTTGTCTCTATTTTCTTTCTTTAAGACTCATGTTTTTTTATACACCTAAATTATTATTAGAGGTTTATTAAACATTATAACCTGAATTTACTTATTTTAATGATATTTTAAGTTTCAATTAATCTCATTTTCTTACATGGAGAGTATAATCCCAAGTTACCAAGTTATAAGAGTTTATTAAAACAATCGTGTCGTTTTTTGAGATTGTTTATGTTTATGCTTCCTTTGATAAAATATTATGACCCATCTCTCAAGGACATTCATATTTTTTCTTCTCCAATGGTTATTAATGATTTATTGATTTATTGGTACCATTTATTTGACTCTTTGGTATATAAGATAGTTAAGAAATATTTTCTAAGAAATCCTAACTTTACCCTCTCTTGGGTCGGAAATATATGTTCCTTCGAAACCATGATTTATAAAAAGGTTTTCCAAGAATATTATAACATTGTCCTTTAATTGTTAAAATACATTTTTATCCTTATTTTATTTTACTATTTTTTTAAAGGAATCTTCTTTCCACTTTCCAAATGAGGCATTTTCTAACCTTTACCATACAAAAGGAATGTTATTTTTACCTCATATGGCATATATGGATTTATCTATTGTCAATTTTTTAAATATTTGTTTTCATGTTTAAAGATGAATTTTTAAAAGAATTTTTTTAAAGTATATTTTCATGGGAAATGGTTTTCAAAAAAATTTCAAGCCTTATTTATAATTTTTCAAAGTAATTTCAAAGAAATGGTTTTCAAAATGTTTCCAAGCATTATTTAAAAGTTTTCAAAGGGTTTTCAAAGAAAAATGTTTTTTTAAAATGTTTTAAGGATTATTTTATAAGTTTTCAAGTAAAAATATTTTCAAAAAATATTTTAATTATTATTTATAATTTTTGAAGTAATTTTCTAAGAAAATTATTTTTCAAGTGGTTTTATGTATTAAAAATCTTTTTTCGAAGAATAAATGTTATTTTCCTCAATAAATATTTTCAATGATATTTCAAAATTATTTTCTATATAACATGACATCTATTAATGTTACTTGTGCCCTTATAAAAAATTATATAAGGGTTTCATTCATAGTCTCTGTATGAAGGGTTATGCTTAATGTCATGGTCTTCGTGAAACCTGTATCTCTTCCATGTGTTATATGTTTTTGAAATCTATTTCTATTGCATGGGATATATGTTCATGAAATCCATTTCTATTTCATACGTTATGATTTTGATTAAAGGATTATGAAACCTTTGTTTTTTTCCATAGGTTATGATATGATTATATGTTTGTAATTCAGATTTAATTTTATTTTTTATAATATGATTATTTATGATTTTGTGGAACATGTATGTATGATTTCATTATGAGATGGGTGGTACTTATATATCCCTACAATTCATTGGGTAAAGATTTTTATCTCATGATATAGACATGGATTGAATAGGAAATGAACTCAGTTTAGTAATACAGGGATAGAACGGGGGTTTGCATGATTCAGTAATACAGAGATAGAACAGGGGTGTACCTGGTTCCGTAAAGGAATTCATCCACTAAGATGGACTTGATAGTAATGCCTTGGATACTATGGAAATCATATTATATGATTCGGTGTTTTCCATAATTCTATGTTTTATTCCTATATTATACTTTCATGGCTTATCTTCTTTATTTCTTTATGAAGTGCATTGTGTTGCATTTGTTGTCAATGAGGCATGAAGTTGTCTTGGAATGAATGGATGTCAAGGAGTCAAGATGTGAATGTCAAAGGATGTGATGGTGATGGTGATGAAGGAGAATGGCCATGGTACTAAGATGCATGTCACTTAGGAGATTCACTAAGTGGTATTGGAAAGTGTGGTTGAAACATTCTCCATGAAAATCTGACGATTGTTGAGCTGATCTTTAAGTTCTAAGAACTTGTATCAACTGGATACAAAGTCACAACAATGTTATAAGACCATGTATTGTATTGACAATGCATGAGGAGAAGCAATAGATCCATCCACAACTTCTAAGTGGATGAAGTGGTGTTTATGAAGTCCATGCACTATTACTCAGTGCATGTGAATCAGAAGAAGATCCAATTGATCTCTGATTTGATCAACGAAGCCCATTGAAGATGTTATGTGATTCAGGAGTTCGGTTGATGAAGATCCTTGAGAATTCTCTCCTAAGTATAAAATGAGATGATGAAGAAGAATCATAAATTGAGGAGTTGTTTCTAATCAAGTAGATTAATGTTTGAATTCTCAAGAAGAAGAAGAGAGGAGAAGAAATGAAGAAGGGAGAAGTGGCTTGGAATTTGGCACTTTACATATGGGGATACTTTGTTTTTTAACAAAGTGTTTATTCTGTCCTTTGCCAAAAAATTAGGCCATCCAAGGCCAGCCCACGGGTTCAACCCCAAGGCACTTGTGGGCCGAACGCGCCACGCCCATGGGGGATCCCATGGTGCAAGCACAAGGCGGCAGGGGGGCCGTGTGTAAGCCCCCGAGGACACGTGGTGGTGAAACCCGCGCGCCCGGAGGATGCATAGTGGGCGCCAGAGGCGTGCCCGCAGGGAGCATAGGTGGGCGCAGAGCGCGCCCGCAGGGAGAACTCGGCGCGGGGCGGCACCGAGAGGGTTGGAAGTTCAATTGCTGAGTAGCGGAGAGCGCCAGGGTAATAAGCCGCGAGAAAACCGCGCCCCGTTTCGATGTGGGACGCGGAAAAATCACCGGGAGCGAATCCTGGCCGTCCGAGCCATCGCGCGCTTTATCCACGCCGCACGATCCATCTCTGCGGCGATGATCTGATCCTGGCCGTTTAACATCGCATCCGACGGCCGAGAGCTCGTCTTCATCATTGAGCTCGTCTGAGGCCTCCCCGAAGCCACCTGCTTGCCGCCGCTGAACCAAGCGCCTCCCGAAGATGGATTTTGAGTATCCGGCCACCTCTGACGAAGCCGAAGTGTCCTTGAGGTTCGTCTGGCCACACTGAACAGATTCATGTATAAAAATATACATGCATGCGACGTATGGAAAATTTCTAAGAAGGACGAAGGCAAACGAAGTGCCGAGGCCACACGGTGTTCATGTTTTGCATGGGATGGGCCAAACAGAGGCCATGCATGCGGTTTCATGTGCATGCATGAGGAGGAGGAGAAAATATAAGAAGCCCGCGTGAAACAGAGGATAAAAATCAAGATTTGGAAATATTTTTGAAGATCCGAAGATCTCGGGATTTTGAGTTGGATCACGCGGATGAATCGCCTCTGCCTCGCCTATAAAAGAAGAGTCTAAGGCTCCAAATATTTTTGCTGAAGTTTTGTTGAAGATCTGTCGTCCCGCGTGTGCTCTGCCTCGCGAAGTAGAAGCCCTGCGCGCACCACTTGCGCGGAAGCAGCCCGGAGCCATCCCTTGGCTCTGTGTGTTCCTTTTGCGCACCTCTTGCGCGAAAGAAGAGAAAGGGAGAGTCCCCTGTGCGCCTTCCTTGCACGACAGGAAGACCCGTGGCCGCATCTTTGCGCGCCCGTGGTTGCATTCTTCTCTGCCCGCGGACTTGCGCGGCAGGAGGTGTTTGCGCGACCCTTGTGCACCTTGAGGACTTGCGCGCAGCATTTGAAGACAGTAGAGGCCTTTGTGCCTTGTGTGCAAAAAGAATAGAAAGGTCATAGCCTTGTGCAAACAAAGAAGACCACCACACTTTGTGTGTGTGTGCATTTGAAAAGAAGGTCGAGGATAGCTTGGGTGTGTGTGAAACAAGAAGGCCACCACAACTTGGGTGTGTGCAAAAACAGAAGAGGACCCGAGGCCAAGTGTGTGCCAAGTGGAGAAGAGGACCCGAGGCTTTCATGCCTTGTGTGTGCACCAAGTGAAGACACATTTTGTGTGTGCAAAATTGAAGAACAACCTACGGGTTAAGGGTGTGCAACAAGAAGTGGGAAGAGGCCCAAGTCAAGTGTGTGCAAAACAAAGAACAATTTATGTGTACTTGAACAAGTAACAAAGAAGGCCGAACCTAGGTGTGTACAAAGTGTACACATTTAGAAGTTGAAGGAAGAGGACATCCACACTAAAGTATAACACACTTTTAAGTGTGCAATCAAAAGAAATAAAGTGTGTGAAGTTCAGAGAAGGTGTGTGCTTAAAGATACTACACCCTTTGTGGGTCTACTGCACCAAGAAGAAGAAAGGAGGAGTGCATGCTTGCATGCATGCACGTGCACACGTGAACAGAGTCAAATCAGTGGTGTGCATCTGAGTTGACCAAGACCAGGAGATCTTGAAGATATTGAGAACCCATGCTATCAGTGCATGAAGATGAAGAGCTGCCATGCACTCAGTGCATGATGTTGATGTGAATTGAGACTGAGCCAGACTGAAGTGAAAGATATTGTTTGTCTGAGTTTGCAGTAGATTGAGAAGAGCCTGATCAACATAAGTGATCAGAAGTTGCTGAGCAAGACCAACAGACCTTATCAGAGGCTGTTGAAGATTCTTGAAGAGAGAGGCCAGGTCATCCTGAGAAGAAGGAGATAAATCCTGAGCAAGACGAGAAGACCTGATCATCACAAGTGATCAGAGGTACAGAGCAAGGCCAGCAGCCTTTATCCCAGGCTGCTGAAGATACTTGAAGAAGCTTAAAGAGAAGAAGTGCTACTCGTGTGACTCGAGGAGCCAAGAGAAGACCCTGTGAGACTCAGGGAGAAGAAGTCTTCAGTGGGATTCTGGAGCAGGCCAGTGGGACTCTGGTAACACTGTGGGACGCAGTATAAAGACCCTCCTGTGGGACTCAGGAGAGATACAGTGGGACTCTGTATCGACCATTGTAATTTTAACAGATTATAATGGGAGAATCCATGCTGGGAGAGCATGGCAAGGATGTAGGCCTTTGGTGTCGAACCTTGTAAATCCTTGTGTCCAGTGCCTTTACATTTACTGCAGCATTCGTGGAAAGGTGAGAGATACAAGAAGAGTGGATCGAGGCTTTAACCAGCCATAGAGGTTTAATTGATTAAGAATCAATTAGTAAAAAGTTTTAAAGGATCACTGATTCACCCCCTCCCCCTCTCAGTGATTCACACTGATCTGGGCACTTCACTTTATAATTCATGTCTTATGAAATTCTAGGATTTATTCCATGATTCATGTGTATGATCTTTAATATTCAGGTTATGATATTCTATTTTCATGATCATGATCTAATTCCCTCATTCTCATGATTATGAGTATATATCTTCCTTTTTTACCCTTACTAAGCATTATATCTCACCCCTTTTTATGTTTTGTTTACCCTAGGTTATGAAGATATGTATTTTTTTTTATGTGTCTAAGAGGGGTGTTGTTCAAGGAGATCCTATTGGGAGATTATGTTTCTCATTCATTTACTAGTGTTTATGTTTCCATGTTTCCAAAGGAACTGGACTATTATAGTCTTTGGGTGCTTGGTTGTATAATGTTTTAAGTATTCCATAAATGTTATTTTTTGTCTATGTATGTCAAGACGAGTTTGTTATAGTTGGTGTTAGATGGAAGGTTTAGTTAATATTTGTAAACTAGGATGATACAAATTTAGTGATATACTTAAGTATATTTCTAAGGATATGTCTAGGGATGTCTCTACGGATAAGTGTAAGGATGAGTTATCATTTAGGAAAATTTCTGGGAATTTTGGTAAATGATTGAGTAAGTGGTTTCTTTACCATACATCCCTATTTGGATAAGACAAGTGGATGTGGATCTGGAACAGATATACTTAGGAGTGACAAATCTGATAAGATGTTCCGAGCCTAATTTGGGGTAATTTGGTACACGACAATAGGCCCTACTTCACACTTAGTTTGACATCCTAGGGTATATGTGTTGGAAATTTAAAAACTCTTCATGAATAATCATTAAGTATTTAAACATTTTTTAGATATGAATAACCTATGAGGAATGTATGTTGTCATATATTAAGGAAGGTTTTATGATTTAGACATCCTATAAGTAATAATTTCCATGACTCTGTGGTTTTCTTCCATTATAAGTAATGCTCACACTGTGCTTTTGGTTTTAGTCAGTTGAGGGAACTAGAAGGAACTGGATTAACATTGAATGTGATGTTCAATTTGATGATGATCATGCAAGTTATATGATCACTAGAGTGAATGATTTAGTGATCATTCCTAATCAGTTTTCACAGAACATGATTAACAATGTGTACCTTAACCAACTCTCAGACTCCCTAAGGAAGATAAAGAATGAATTTGATGAGAGTTCATGTAATGGGGACCATATATAAAAGAGGAGTTTATTTATTTTATGCCAAGAATATGGAAATAATCACCTAATATAATTTCATAGTGGAATAATAAAATGTTTTTCCATGGAAAATAAGGAAACAATGAAATTGAATGAAAGTGAAAAATGAAGAGCTAGGTTAACAAAATGGATGCTAATATTGACCTCCCTAATACATCATCTAAGGTTAAGTGTTTTCAATGTGGAATAATGGTCATTATGAAACTCAATTTCCCAAGATGAAAACTATTGAAGAGTATCATAAAGGTAGTGCAAGTAATGGTTACATTGTTGATGATGACGAGACTACATATGAAATGTAAAAGTAAAGAGGTATTGTGTAATAAGTTGAGGTAACCTTGTTAATGGAATAATGATGAAGTGGAATAATCAATTATTTTTTGTGTTTGGAATAAAAAAATGTTATATGAATGATGAAATATACAAGGATTGTTCTACTTATTTTTTCACTTAGTATTTACAAGTTTATGTTGAATATTCATGTTGGACTGTTGAAGTGATTTAATGATAGGGTGATATTTTGACTAAGGGATGGTAACCCTTAATATATTTTTTATGTTAAGATAATGTTGTTATGAAAACATAAATTGGACGGTAATGATTACCTTATAACTAAGTAAGGACTTATTGACAGGTGGGTTATTCTATCATTGATGAAGCTTACAGAATTTTTGAATTTAAGGAATAGATCCAATATATTTTTGAATAAGGAAGCTTTCATGTTTCCAAAATGATTTATGGTAATTAAGGATATTTCCATGTTTTAATGGAATATACGATAAGGGTATTTACATGTTTGGAATATGAAAATAAAATGGAACATTGTGATATATGGGGGATAAATGTTAATCTAATTTTGTGACCTTATTTATACTATTTTGGTTTTTCCATCTTTTGGAAGGGTTATAAGGTTAACCCTTCATTAAAATTTTATGTTAAACATATGATAAATTATTTTTGTATTAAGGGTTGATTAATAACCCTAGTTAAAAGGCTATTTAGTGATTAACCTTATTTCAAGGATGTTCATAATATTTATTTTGGAAATTATATTAGTTTGGTTTTATAAAAGAACATCATATATGTCGAGTGACAACCAATCAAGTCTGGAAAGGTCGTGGGTCTAAAACCCATGACCAAAAGATGATAAAGGTTTCACACCTACCACTGGCCTACATGATTTCCTAGTTAATGTATAATTGTTTTTTATGAATAAATATTAATTATGAATCAGTAGTGTTACATTTTTTTGTTTTTATATTAATGTATATTGAATTTGAATAGACAAATAGATATACTTTTCATTATTTTTTCCTTAAGATCCATTAAAAGTGTATCAAAGTTAATTTCTGTACATTCATTCCTTGAAGTAATAGATATATTAGAAATTAATAAAATCACAACCAAATAATGAAATTTTTTTATGTATATTTTATTATATTATTGGTAAAAAATAATTACTCAAATTTAGGTAAATTATTAAAAAAAAATTGTCCTAATACATTAAATTTTGTTGGATTGATGGCCTTTGAAAACATCACTGATTTATGGATTTGAGGCCCTCAACTTTTCTTTGATTATTCACTTGTTTGTGATTGTTGACCTCAATAACTGCCTATAAATATTTAAACTTTTCCTCCATGTCCAATATTCACTCCCAACCTATGTTTTCTTATGTGGAAACCTACTCATAGGTCAATTTGGGAAACTGTAATGGTTCCAAATTTCTGTTTTTAAGATAATCTTTAGTATTCATATTTACGATGTGGGTTTCCATGAATGAAACATTAAAGTATTCAACCTTTTATAAAAAAGAAAAATTTTGAGGATAAAATTCATTTTAAGGGGGGTAGAATGTAACACCCTAAGATTTTGTGAATTATTTTTTTCAAATTAATTTAATCTTTTTTATATTTTTCATTTCACGCAACACTGAAAATAATCTATTTTATATTAAATGAATATGTTTGGATTATGTGTACTACATGAAATATAATGGATATATTTATATACATGGACCACTGAGGTTAACTTGTGTTACACGCAAGAAATAGTTTCCTCGATGACTTTCATAACACGTATGACCGAGTGTTACCGAACAAAATATATATTATTAAAATATTTTTTTTTAATATAACAATATAATACCTATATATTAAATTAGATTATAGGAATTTTATTAACTAAATTATATAAATATATGGTTTTTAAAAAATATAAAATGAATTAATTAGTTACAAATTATTTATAAATGAATAGAAGAACAAATTGAATATAAAGAGTGTGTTTTTAGAGAAAATTATTATTATGGTCACAAAGTTTTTTTAATCCTAATAAATTAAATTAATTAAAATAATTAATAGTTATTATTTTAATATATAATTGATATATTCAAAAAGTATTTTTTATAATCATTCAATAGATTTTATAGACACAATATAATATTAAACCCAGTTTTATGGTTAAAACCTATATTTTTTTGTTTTACCGCATTTTTATGGAGAACCCATTTCAAATAAATTTTTTGGAAATTTTATATATATAATATTACAAAATAAAATTCATATTTGTAAATAAAATATAAAAATTATGTTATGATAAATTTTTGGTGTTTTTCTATAAGGTTTCATTTTGTAATGAATAGAAAAAAATATTGGATTTTAATTCAAAACAGATTTTTCATCTAATTTATTTATAAGGTTATACTATATTTTAAATAGGTTTATAATTTTAATTAGATAATATTTTTACCCATTAAACCAATTTAGGTCATTATAATAAATTTCACTTTGAAGTTGAATATAAAAAAATATAGCAAACTTTTGAACGTTTTTAATTTAAAAACTCGCATTCTCGACCCGACTACACGATTAAATTTAAATTAATTTCTTCTACTAATGTGTTTTGAATTTAGAAAAATTTATTCCATATTTATAATCAGAATCATTTATAATGTATAATAATGTCAACTTATTTTTTTACAAAAAATATTAGTGAAATAATTAAAATTATCTACAATGATTAAGGTTAAATTAAGCTTAATGAGGAACTAAAAACATTACATTAACTCCCAAAACGACCTATAAACTAGTTATAAAGTCATTAGATGGAAATATTTCGGTCATATACTATATTTTAGATACTTTAAAACATTATTTAACCACTTTCAATAAAAAAACGTTGCTGGGGTTCCTTTCTTTTGAAATATTACAAGAGATTCCACTCCTCCTCTATTATAAAAGGCCTTCTTCACTTCCACTTCCTCACATCTATCAAGCCCTTAGGTTAATCCAAACTTGGAAAAATTAACTTCCCAACATCCCTACCTTAAACCTTTAAGACTCCCCTTGGGAAGAAATAAATCCAAGGAATCCTTTTTTCTTAAACCAAAAGGATTTACACAATCAAGAGATAACACCCTCCCTTCAAATCCTTTATTTTATTTCATTTATCCAATCAAGAAAATATTCTTATTACATGATAATATAATATTACCATCATCCTAAATATACTATTATATTTTTATGTAAATATTTATACCTTAACTTACACACATATCCATCTAATGGGTAATGAACATATTGTTTATGTGTAGGCAGACTACCGTCTCACTAAACGATGATTATTCAATTTTCGTTTGTTTCCTCTCATGGTGGCCATTATGATGGAAACCATTTTTTTATATGTTATATATGATATATATTGTGAATTTAAAATTTTTATAATTATTTTAAAAAAAATACATATTTATACTTTTTGTTTTGTGTTAATACAATAATTTTGTTTGAGGAAGTGCGAACAATCATTCCCTCAAAGTGATGTGATTCGTTCCTACACTACATGGAATGTATTAAGGATGTATGTACAGAATATATATAATATATATGATATAATAACTCTCCTTTAATAATTATAATTTATATATATACATATATTTATTTTACTTTCATTCCTTCAACTTGATAATTAAACAGGAATGGTGTTCATGCGTATGTACGGCTTGACGTCTCCATGAATAGTGTATTATGTTTAATAATTCTATATTATATGGATTTTTATAATAAAAATATAATTTATATACATGATATTTATATCATGGTTTAAATTTTGGAGTCATGATATAAGAATAATGATCAATGATATAACAAATTAAGACACATGTGAAGAACAAAGCGAATATTATCTGAAGTGAAAACCTAATATATGATGGTTTGAAAGTGGGTAATATAAGGTCGTAATAAAACTGTATATGTTATAATATATAAAAATATGGTTATTTAAAAGATTTATAATTAATTTATATGTATTATACAGGTGTTTTGAACAAGTATGATGAGAGTCAAGACACAAGGTAAGGGTATTTCATCTAACTTTTTATTTCTGTGAGATACATGCTATGTTTTCCACTATTTCCTTTTGTGTGGTGTATGTAATGAAAATTATTTTATTATATGTGTATTATAATTAAATTTATGGGTATCCAAATTTCCATTTTATTATCCTTCTTTCATGGGTTTTAGGTTTTAAAATTTACCAAATCGATAAAATAGTTTTGTTGCAATTTTCCTTCTTTGAGAATCATGTTTTGTTATACACCTAAATTCTTTTTTGAGGTTTATATACTTAAATTTTACATATTATATCATTAATTTAATTACTTTAATTATATTTTAAGTTTCAATTAATCTTATTTTCATACATGGAGAGCATGATCCCATGTTACTAAATTATAATATTTTATTGAAACAATCTCATCACTTTTAAAATTGTTTATGTTTATTCTTTCATTGATGAAATATTATGACCCATATATCAATAAAAATTATGAATTTTCTTCTAATATTCATATTAATTATTTATTCGTACATTGTTACTATTTATTCCACTTCTTGGTACATAAGATAGCTAATAAATAGTTTTCAAGAAAGCCCAAATTTACCCTCTCTTCGGTCGAAAATATATGTCCCTTCAAAAACATGTCTTCTAAAAAGGGTTTCCAAGAATATTGTACAATAATTCTTTAATATTTAAATGATATTTTTACCCTTCTTTTATTTTAACATTTTTTCAAAGGAATATTCTTGTCTCTTTCCAAATGATTTTTTTTCTAGCCTTTATCATGCAAAAGGAATGTTCTTTTTACCTCGTACGACATGTACGGATTTATCTATTTTCAATCCTTTGACGATTTATTTTCATGTTTAAAGGTTAATTTTGAAGAGAATTTTTTTAAAATATATTTTCACATAAATAGTTTTCAAAAAAATTTCAAGTCTTATTTATAAGTTTTCAAAGTAATTTCAATGAAATGGTTTTCAAAATATTTCCAAGCATTATTTATAAGTTTTTTAAAGTGTTTTTGAAGAAAAAGGTTTTTAAAAATGTTTTGAAGATTATTTTATAAGTTTTAAAGGAAAAAGGTTTTCAAAAATGATTTCAGTTATTCTTTATAAGTTGTTAATGTATTTTCTAAGAAAATTATTTTTCAAATGGTTTTATGTATTAAAAATCCTTTTTCAAAGAATAAAGGATATTTTCTAAAAGAAATGTTTTTGAATGATATTTAAAAATTATTTTCCATATAAGATGACATCCATTTATGTTAGTCATGCACTTCTAGTAAACTATATAAAGGTTTCATTCATATTATTTCTATGAATGGGTTATTTTTAATTTCATGGTCTTCGTGAAACCTGTTTCTCTTCCATGGGTTATATTTTTATGAAATCTATTTATCTTCCATGGGTTATATGTTTATAAAATACATTTCCATTTTAGGGGTTATTCTTTTGAGAAAATTGTTATTAAACCTATCTTTTTTCACATGTTATTATATGATTACATGTTTATAATACCCATTACATTTCATGTGTTATATATGATTATTTATGATTTTGTGGCATGTGTATGTGTGATTTCATTATGAGATGGTTGGGACCTATATATACCTTTAATTAATTGGGTAAAGATTTATATATAATTAGATAGACATTGATGGTATGGTAAATGAACTCGGTTCAGTAATATAGGGCTGGAATGAGGGTGTACTCAATTTAGTAATACAGGGCTGGAATTATCATTTATTCAGTTCAGTAATACATGGTTGGAATGGGGAAGTACCAGGTTCAGTAAAGGACTTTTTCTACTAATATGGTATTGGCAGTGATTCTTTGGTTACTATGGAAATCATATTATATACTTATGTGTTTTCCATAATTCCATGTTTTGTTCCTGTGGTGTAATTTCATGGATTATGTTATTTATTTCCTTATAATTCATGTCTTATGAATTACCATGATTTATTCCATGATTCATGTGTAAGATCTTTGATATGAAGGTTATGATATTCTATTTTCATTATCATATTCTCATACCCTCATTCTCATGATTATGCTTACATATCTCCCTTGTTTACCCTTGATGATCATATGAGATCACCCCTTTTTATATTTATTGTCCCCTAGTTTATGAAGATATGTATTATGTGTAATGTGTCTAAGAAGGGTTCTAGTCGAGGATAACCTAGTGAGAGATTATGTAGTTCATTCATATACTAGTTTTTATGTTTCCATGTTTCCAAAGGCACTAGACTAGTACGGTATTTGGTATTTTGATTGTATAATTTTTTTGAGTATTCCTCAAATTTTATATTATGTATATGTATGTAAATATCAGGTTGTTATAGGGATGGTATCTTACCAGTTGGATATTCCTATATGAAATCAAATTATTAATGATGTGTTTCATGTATCACATCTTTATAAATAGGAATTGTGCTCTACATATTATTGATAGTGGCTATATTGAGTTAGAGTAAGGTTCTTCATTTGAGTAAAGTATACTATGGATCATGGAAAAAAGTTAGAAGGGGATTAATGGAATGATAGTGACTCTTGTTCATGTTTTTTGGAACCATGGGAATATCCAAGAGGATACTTGGTAGTGTGATTTGAATATCTAGGTAGTGTGTTTAGAGTTTCTTGGTGAAGACTACTAAAGATAATTCTTGAGGTTGATAATGCCTTAGAGGGAGATTTTGTAACACAAGATTTATTTTTAAGTAGAGTTGATATTTAATTATTATACCTAATCATGTGTATATTAATATTTTATAACTATTTGAGAGTTAAATAGTGGGTTCAGGGTTGATTTTTTGGAAAAAAAACTCAAGCCTATAGATAGAATGATATAATGGGAAAAATTCAAGGTTTGAACCATATGGTTCACGACATAAAATGATTATGAAGAGTAGTAGGGGTGTTTCCTATAGTGATTCATAGTGTGAACCATAGGTTCATTCTGTGAATACTTCTAGGAAATTGGGATCTCTCTATTATTGGTTGGTTCATGTGGTGAACCTTAGGTTCACACCATGAATGGACTCCTATATAGTTTTTAATAGAGTAGTAAATTTAAACATTTCCCTAAACCCCCTTTAAAACTTATCTTATATTCCTATCAATCGTCACTTAGAATTTTAGTATTAGTAACTCCTCTCTGATTATGTTTTCTCTCTCCCTATATCTTTGTGAATTTATGTTTTGTTCATCATAGAGTTCTTCTCTTAGTGTGTTTAACATCTTCTAAGCCTTAGATTCCTTTATCTTCCTATATTTCTTGGTTATCTTAACATAAATAGTAATTTGGGTGATGTTGGGGGCCATTTTCGTGATTTGGTTTGATGGTATTGTTTCAAGTGGTGATTCTTGATGATTGAGCTTCATCACACTTGAGGTAGGAAATACTTACCATTATATGACACTTGTATATAATTGAATTCCTTGATTTTCCCTTGGGTCTATTTTTTCCCTATTATACCCTTGATTGTGGTGAAAAAACTTTAGTGAGTGAGGTTTGTATTGCAGTAGTTTATCCTTTAGATGGGAGTATTAGTTCTATTCCTTGAAGCAGATTAACATGAGTGTTATACCATGGATAATGGTAGGGTTTTCAACTTGAATTATTGAGCTTGGAAGGTTCCATTTATTATTGGGAAAGGTTATAATGAAGTTCTATGATGATGTTTAGGTTCTGAAAATTTTTTGGGGACAAACATGACTGTTATGGTTGAGCTTGGAATAGTACTAGGGGATTTCTATGAGTGAGACGGTGATTTCTAGGATACACATGGTCTTTTCCTGAGGGATGTGTATTATCTTTGATGTAAGGATAAACATGAGTGATATGGTTTGTACTATAGTGATGAAAATAGATATTTTTAGTGATATGTTGGGTGGGGATAGGGTTGCTTGAGTTCCCATTGAGTAAGAAAGGAGTGGGTTGTAGTTACTTACAGTGTGATAGAATGACCATTCCCACCAGCATGGATCTGAACAAGGTATGGATGGGGTTTTTGGTATCCTAGTTAGTTCTTGATGACCTATTGGATTGTGTGTTTATTTATTTATTTATTTACTTTCACTCATCGCATAAACTTTTAAATTATTGCTTCACTTATGTTAAGGATGCATTTGTGGTGTTCTAATGGGTTTATGCTCACACCCAACATGAGAATCTTGGTACCTATGCAGAATATATGGTCAATGATTTATCTAAGGAAAGGGCCCTGCATTGGGCTATTGAGAAGGTAGAGTGGGATAGGTTGAGTTGATATTAGGACACGCTCTGGGATAGTTTATTCATCACATCATAAATAACCCATGGAATGAACATTGAGTTTCATAACATTTTCAGATGGTATCACCAAAATTGACCTCAGTAATGTCAACTATTGATACCAAAAATTCAATAACCCAAATAGAGTATTTTATAATAAAGTGAAAAATAATTTCTAAGGAAACAAATCTATTTTATGATAAATATGAAAAAATTTAGGAAAACCATTAAAGTGTTTTTAGAAAATGTTTTTAACATTATCATAAAAGATGCAGTTACATATCACTTTAAAAATACATTTTAAAAAAGGTGAAGTGAAAATTTTTGATATCATTTACTTTTTAAAATACCCTCTAATAGTGGTTCCCCAAAAATACATAAATATTTCTAAAATGGGATATGAAAACATTTTTAAAACTTCTACTTTCAAAAAATAATCTTTAATAATATAGATTTTAAAAGGAATAAAGTTTTCAAAAAGTTTAAGTAAAAAGTTATTTAAATATTTTACTTTTTAAGAATAATATTCAATAATGAATCCTTGAAAATACATAGAGGTTTCAAAAATGTATTTGGAGTGGAAGATAGAACATTTTATTATGAAAGGATGGAAAATAATTTAATATTTTAGAATACCATTGTTGAGAACTCACATCATAAAAAGAGTAATAAAACATAATTTTGAAAAGAGGTGAATGGGAATATAAATAATACATTATTAAACACATATTTATGTTTCCAGATATAAATGAGAACATTTGAGGGATGGTAAAATATAGATAAGGAGAAACACTCATCAAGAAGGTGATAATTATTCACAATAATGATATACTTTTGAGAAAGGAATTAATATAGGTAAAATATTTTAAATAAAAGTTCATTTTACCTATAGATTAAAATAAAACACTAGGAAATAAAATCATATGGTGGAATAAACTAAGAATATAATAAATAAGTTCATGGATAGGCATTATAACTCATGAAATTATATATGAGTTATCAAAGTCCATTATAGATTTGATAACACTTAAATAAAAAACCATCAAAAGGATATCATTATGAATTTTTAGATCAATCATATTTTAAGAAAAATTATGTTAAAATAAATCCATTTCCAATATATACACCATATATATGAAACAAGTTGTAAATACCCATCCTATCATAATAAAGAAAATTGAGAGGAAAAAACTCTTATGGTAATGGTAATGTGAGAATCAAAAGATCATAAAATGGATACCATAAAAGGGACATTTAAATATCCTAAAATGTAAGATATTCATTATAAATTAAATAAATAGGGTATTGAATACATGATGTAAAATAAATTATTTTGTTAAATATCAAACATATATAATGGAATTGAAGATAAAGACAGATAATCCCCCCGTCGGGTCCTAGGTCATTCTGTGTGTGTGCCTAATTTCTTAAAAAAATAAATTAAATTTATCAAAAACATTCATAATAACCTTTAAAATATATATTTTATTTTATAAGTTCTATTTATTTTTTATATGTTATTTATTTATTAAATAGTTTTCACATTTAGCGGTTACTTGAGGTAGTTCAGTTGATTTCTCTAAAACTTCCTCGGTATATTGAACATGTAAATATATATTATAAAATAGATTAATAATATTAATAATAGTATATTTTTATGTATTTTATTATTCTATTATAAAAAAATTATATAGTTCCATAGGTTTTCCCAAAATGGAATTAAATTAAGAAAGGTTTCTTTATATGTTTATTTTAGGAAATTAAGTTTATTATGGAATTTTATTGTTAATATCACTAATATAATTTTCAATATTAAATTTTACTAATATTAATATGGTAAAAATAATAATTTTTACAAATTATATTAATTTTTAATTTCATCCATGCTAAGTGGTAAAGAAAAAAAGAACACAGCATTCACGGAGGTGGTAGTTCGTGCGTACGCATGATGACGACTTCATTCTTCGAATGGTTTTAGAGGAAGGTATAAAATTGATATTTAATTAGTATAATAAAATATTATTATATTAATAATACTAATTTTATCCTGGATATAAGATAATAATAGGGGTACAATAATAATGAATTGATGGAGTTTGGTTGAGAACATTTTCTCTTCCTTTAGATGTTCTCCCTTGGGTAACACCTTAAGGCTCTTTAGCTTGGTCTCTTGGAAACACCATGGATTATAGGAAATTTGGATAGGGTTAAGGAGTGTACAGAGTATCTTTATTTAAAATCTAAATATTTGGAATAGGTTTAAAAAGAATATGGAATTGATCTTCTTTTATAAGTGAAGAAAATTACACTTTAAAATATACATTATAGTTTGAATAATGGTGTGGCACTATATAAGGTTAAATTGCTCCAAAAGTGGTAAATAATGAAATTTGGGGTGAATTAGGTTGAGATACCATCTAAAAATCATTTTCACTTATTTTTTAAACACTTTTCAAATATTTTACCGCTATATTTTTTACATTTAACATTTTAGTTATTACCTTAGTGACTAGTTTTTAATCAAGTAATTTATATTATATTAAAAATAAAATTTAACACATCTTAAAAAAATTTGATTTTATAATCCAAAATTTAACCCTCATATAAACTAATTCAATTTTGATATAATAGAAAACTAACTTTAAAATTAAAAAAATATATAGAAAAACAATTTTGTTGAAAAATGTTGTTTTCACCATTAAGTGTTTGTAATATTATATAAATTTAAGTAAAAAATAAATTAGTGATAATATATTTTTATATATGTGTTAAAATAATATCAATTTCACTATATAAAAAATTTCAATTTAATTTATTAGATAAAAATTACATAGCATTGATAAAAAATATTATTTGAAAATAACAATTTTACCATTACCATGGTCAATTACTTTAATAATATTAATCATAAATCTATGCATGAAATAAAATTGAACTTATTAAAAAATATGATCATGCTAATATAAAATATTAAATCCATTTTTTATATTTAATTTTTATAAGTGATGAAAAATAAGTTTTAATAAAAACTATTTTTAGAGTAAAATATTTCATAAGTATCCAAAATGTCAAAAATGAGTTTTATTAATTCAACCTTGTATTTTTAAATGAATTTTTTTAATTAATAAAAACATCATTGTTTAGAAAAAATTATTTCAAACCCATTTAATTAATTCTTCTATTGCATGATTAATATTATAAAATTTATAAATTTATCTTTTAAATGAAAATATAATATATAAATAAAAACAACTTTTATTGAAAAAAATGTTCTTTTAAAACATAAAGTGTTCCTAATCTTATTTTTTATGAATTTATAATTTATTAAAATATTTTTATTAACTATAAGTTTTATTATTATTATATTTTCATAATAATATTTATCTAATATATCATGTCTCATTTTTGTTCAGTGTTTCATGTGAAAAAAGATATCAGTACAGTATTTATTTTACATAAAAATTATATTATAAAATATTGGGGTGCTAAACTCTAGCCCGAATGCGGTGATTCAAGTTAGAGAGTTAAAAAATGACATTTTAGTTCAAAACTCATGTTTTACAGACTTAGTTTCTTCTTTGTAAGACTTTTAAATATTTCTATATATATTTCTAGAGCTCTGCACTGATATGGCATGTGATCTCAAGGTCTGGTGTCCCCAGAATTAAGTTTATAGAAATGTTAAATATATTTTATATTGTTCTCTCATAGCTTCTCAAGGAAAATTGCTTAAATATTAAATGTTTCATTGAGTTAGAAATATGATACTACTAATGAGTCTGTAACTTAGTGATTTCCCTAGGTGTGACATAAAATGAGTCAGTGTGGGATGTTCATACCCCTTGCCCGTTGGTGGTACGTTTAAGTAGATTAATTAATTAATCAATCTAATTAAGAATCACATGAGCCTCAGCCCAGTTGGTGAGGAATCGGCAGGTGCATCCAAGAGACCTGAGATCAAATCCAGATGGAGGAGTATTTTTGAGGTACTATAGTTGTACTATATCAGTATTGTAGTTGTACTATAGTCGGTACTATTTGGTATTGTTGTAGCCGAAACTATTCATCCATCTGGGCCTTTGGGCCACCGGTTTGGTCCTTGGGTCATGTCAGGCTTTCGGGCCACCCAAGGACTTCGAGCCAGTTGATTCTCAAGGCCTTCGGGCCACATTAAGGCATTAGGGCCACCCCAAGGCCTTTGGGTCATATGAAATGCAGATGTACCAGTCAGACTATAAGGGACAAGGCTTCAGAAGTGGATTCAGGGCAGGCACATTCACTAGAGCAGAGATAACCGGAATTGGAAGAATGAGAGGGTATGGCTTTTCCATCGGTACCGGGCCTATGCAGCTTTTCATAGGATAGCTAGCCGGCCAACCCTGTGAAGGTGGAGTGCTGATATCATGAAATATGCTGGGGAGGAACTGTTTCAAGTTGTCTAGTCTGGGTGATTCCCTCTAATACCTACAGGTCATGTAATTGCCTCTAAGCCTTCGGGCCTTATAAGGGTTCCACCTCACCCCTTGAAAGGTGGATTATAAAAAATAAAAAAAATGATGGCCTTTAGGCCATTTCATCTTAATCTAATTATGAAATTGGTTTAACCGGATGATATGTTTATAAATATATCATTATGGATAATTTACCATGGTTGGATCATATTTCTACAATCATTAGTGAGAGTTATCATTCCCCTTTTATTGGAGAATCATGGTGAACGATGATGGAACTCTGAATCAGATCGGGTAAGGACGTATCAAATGTGACGGCCCTATCTAAATTATTGTAAGGTTCATTATCCATTGAGGATTAATATTTGATTAAGGTAGGACTCATATTCTGGTGTTTTCTACACCCTTAGATTAAATGATTGAGTAGATCCACCCCTTTTCTTGGATCTATTCCAAATGCAGACTCTTTATGTGCCTACATACAGAAATTACTTGGTTTATTCATTGTTTTCTAACTCTAGAATCCTTATTCTAGATCATTGTACAAGAAAACTTAGACAATGATTTTTAAACCTTTTTTGGTTATTTTATCCCCCATTGCTTTGTGTTCTTCGCTGGTTGGATCCCCATGGTTCTGGTTCAACCTTGTCGGGAGGTACCGAGCTCGATCGGACCCCAAAATCACGGTATATTGATTAAACGGTAACATATTGATGATCAAGGCACATATCTGGGTTCTTTTCAAGGTAAGGATGACTGATCTATTTATTAGACATCAAGAACTTGATGATCTAATGTGTGGTAGCATACAGAACGAGTGAAAAAACCATTTATGTCGACCGGATGCTATTTTACAGTGAATAGTGGACTAGATCCATGATTAATAGTCAAATCCACCTTTTTAGGTATATTTGAGGAATGAATCAAAGTAGGGTTGAAATATTTAAGTGTGGAAGTTGAATCTGAGTTTTCTAGTGAAAACTCGACTACATGTTATGTTCAGCAAAGAACACACAGTGTGTAACCCATCCCACAGCAGCGACTAGGGTTTGAGAAATCATAAGTAGGACACAATGTGTAGTCCCCCTCACATTTTTTATACCCCTTCCCTATTGTACAACTTGTGTGATGAGTCATGTATATGGGAACCTGTGTGGAGATACACGGGGTCAGGTACCCGCCAATGTACTCCAGTATATGGACACAACATGCAACACATGGCCCTAGTCCCAGTTTACTAGCACATGCCTTATAGTCCACCAACACGTCATGTAATACCACATGAGAAGAATATATGTGTTGGCTAGGGACATGTCCAGGCTATGAAGTGAGGCCACACACTGTGTGGGTCCCCTCATATGTTGTGCATCCCTAATTTTATTTTTTGGAAACTTCAACATCTCATATCTCCTTTTTTTAAACTTAGATTTTGGCATGTGAGTAGAATATCCTAAGTGTTTTTCACAAAGAATGTGATTCTACCCTCCATTGTAGATTTTGATATATGATTTGAAATTTTCCAGGCATGGCACCTTCTGATGCAACCTCAATGACAGCATTGACACGAGTTCAAAAATTATTTTTCACATCGGTATGGTTTTTCTTTTTTACGTTAGATACAAGGTGTCATTATTAATAGATATTTTATAAATATGTTTCTAACTTTGCTTAAAAAATGGGAATTATAAATTAATTGTTAAATTTTTTTTACATTGATTATTTTATGAATGACGTAAAAAAAATTTACAAGGTTTTTTTATATCGGTTATTTAAAAACTGATGTGAAAAACTATATTTCATGTTGGTGATTAGATAACCGACATGAAAAACCATTGTGATAAAGGATATTTCATGAAATTTATTAAATAATTGAGGTGAAATATCGTTTTTCATGTCAATTATTAATAACAGTATTGATATATGAAGTTTCATGTAAATTAATGAGAAGAAATCCAAAAATGGTGTATGAATATTAAAAATGGTTCAACCTTTAAAAAAAGAATATTTTTGCAATATACTCTTATAAAATATTTTTTTATTTAAAATTTTATATTTAAAATAATTTTATTTCAACAAAATCAATAAATAGATTAGTTATGTAAGGGTAACCATGGGAAAATAAAAAAAATTAAACAAATATAAACAAATATTTTAACTTACTATTTTTAATATGTGTTTTAATAAAGAAAATAAAATTAACATATCTAACATTTTATGAAATTTATAAAAGTAAATGATAAATAAACACATGTTACCGATAATATTAAGAATGTGATAAAGGATTTTTTTTTCCAAATTCCATCATCATGATTGTTCCTTAGGGCATGGACCATGTCTATGATGGGCTCATCATTATTATCTATTAATCTTTCCATGAAAGTAGGTATCTCATATAAATTAGCATCTTCTTCAAGTTTATCATCACCAATATATTTTTTTTATTCCCTGTAAATAAATAAACCACTACATATATAATTGATAAAGAATGTAGAAAATTTGTTTTTCATGTGTTGTAATTAAAAAATGATCAGTTGTATATTCCAATCTATTCATATTAACAAATGCAATTCCAAATTCACCGTGTCTGACACTATTTCCCCTGATAAACCATTTTTAGTTAAACACTAAAACATTAAATTTAATGTAATAAACCTACCATATTTATTAAATGAATCCATAATATGATCTTGATGCATAAATTGGGTTTTTTTCTTTAGAACTCAAAAAATGCACTGCTTCTGCAAAAACCAACACACTACTATTCTAAACTGCACTTATTTTTTCTTGATCTTTTGTATGAAATTTATGGCCATTAATTTCATACTCATACCATGTTATAAAATTTAAACTTGTATCACACACTAATAATTTTAATGTTTTTGATGCATCTGATCTACCAAACACAGTCTCTTTAAACCATGGAAAAAGAGTTTTGTTATTCTCCTTCAAAATTCACATATCTTTCTTCTTTGGAAAATATTTTTTCAACAAATTAATATGAAATGTTATATATGGTTTAGCATCATCTATTTTATCCAATATATATAAATATAAATTCTTTATCTATTCACCTAAAAAATATTTAACTTTCAAGCCACGGATCCCCTTTCCCCCATAATTTACTCATTCATGGTGAGATAAAGTCAAACCAATGTGCTCCACTACAGACAAGTATCTTGTAAAAAATATCTACAATCTTCTTAGAAATATAATTTTCAACAATGGAGGCTTCATCTTGATATGAATTCTTAACATACCCCTTCAATATATTTATATACCTTTCAAAAGGATACATCCAACGTAGATATATAGGTCTGAAAAACAATATTTCTTGAACCAAATAAACTATTATATGCACCATTATATCAAAAAAAAATAGAGAAAAATACATTTCTAACTGAAAAAGTATAGAAATTTATATTTTCAAAAATGTTCAAATCGTCATATTTATAACCTTATTACAAATTGAATTGAAAAAATAAAACACCTTCATGAAAATCATTCTAACCCAAATAGGTAATATTACACGCAATGTAACTGGTAGAATTTGTTTCATAATGATGTGACAATCATGATATTTCATACCATTCAATTTCAAATCCTATAAATACATAATAAAATACATTTTAAGAATAACCCTGTGGTACTTTGATATCATGAAGACATTGATAGAATCTAATTTTCTCCCTCTTAGATAATGTATGATAAGCCAGGGGAAGAAATTTTTTCCTTCCATCAGAATTTGGTGCTAACTCCAAACATATTCCCATTGATAATAAGTCAAATCTTGCATTAAACCCATATTTAACCTTTCCTTTAATATCCAATAATGTTACAATCAAGTTATCATAGATATTCTTCTCCACATGCATAACATCAATGTTATGTTTCACCTCATGATATCTCGAACATTGTAGCTGAAAAAATATTGACTTTTTCTTCCAAATATTTCTATCATTAGCAAATTTACGTGTCTTTCCAAATGTAACTTCAACGTTTTACACCCTCTCAAAATATTGATCAGTGGATAAAGTTTTTGGAGCAATATTAAATTCTTATGAACCATTGAATACATTTTTTAATCTTTTATAAGAGTGATCTATAGACAAAAAAATTGGTGAACCATGTATACTATTTTTCTCCCATGATGTAGTTTATAATATGAACTTTATTTTTTGCAAACTAGACACACATTATTCACCTTAACACTATATCCAAAAAAATTCATAAGTTGGGAATTCATTTATAGTGAACATAATCATTGTATTCAATTGAAAATATTCCATTTTATAAGAATCATACACCCTAATACCATCCTTTCATATAATATTAAAATCACCAATTAATGGTTACAAGAAAAAATCAATATCATTTCTGGTTTGTTTTGGTCTAGAGATCATTATACTCAACATTACATATTTTCACTTCATACAAAATTCAGAAGATGTGTTTTAAATTACCAATAAAATAGGTCATTAAAAATTTGTGCTACTCAGGATTTGATATGGATTCATTCCATTCATACATAGTCCAAGACTCGAATTTCTAACTTTATTTCTGAATATAGAAAATTCTTTCCCAATTTTCTTCTAGTGTGGACAATCAGCTAGATTTCATAATTTTCCATCACATATCTACTCATCTGCGTGAAAAATTAACCTTTTTGAATCATGTGAATTTGCAAATAAACATTTCAAATGAGGAATTTTTGGAAGATACAAAAATTCTGTGGTAGGGGTCTCTATAACTGCTAAATAAGCATGTATTTTTTCTTTCAACTTATACCATTGTGTCCCACATTTAAGAAAATTTGACATAAATTCATATTCATTCCTATATATAACATAGTAATTCAGTAAGACATATATTTTTTTATACCCTAATCCCATTAGGCATAGTATTTTCTTCACTTTATAATGTTAATTGGGAAGATCATTCTCTTTATGAAGAATATCGTTCAAAAAAATTACAAAATTAGTAAAACTTTTATCACTCCATACATGTTTCACCTTAAAGTTAATCAATATTAACACCAATGATAAAACTGTAAATTACATACAACCATGATACAATAGTTTTTTAGAATCACCATATAGATTCTAAATTATCATTTCTTTCTCAATTGCCTCTACTTCAATATCACAAATCATTTCTTTAATTTCATCATATTTATCATCTTATAATAAATCATAATCAATAGATCTGAAATTATGATTAGTTTCACCATACCAAATACATGGGTTGTAACTCAGATTAAAACCATGAAAAATTAAATGATCTTTGATCTCTATACTTTCCAACTTCTTCATATTTAAACATTTTAGGCATGGACAGAAATACATGTCATTATTTGGAACATTTTTTTATAAAATTCCAAAAAAACATCAACACCTTCCTCGTATTTATCACTTATTTGAAGTTCTATAATCCAAATTATACTCATTACTATCTATAAAAAATAAAAAATATCTTTTCAAAAGAATATGGTGGTGATAAAAGTGATAATAAATCAATCAAGTCAAACTAGGTTTAAATTTAGATCAAAGTTTTCATAATTTGAAAGTAACAAAACTTTGAAATTTAAAATATACATATATGTATATATGCATATTTTGAAAGTATAATAATAAATTCTAGATATTAATCAAATATAGGTTTAAATATAAGTGATAAATCAAAATTCAAAACCCTTTACATTTATAATCACAAATACCATTATATAATATTTATACTTAAGAAAATCATTAATATCAAATTTCTTTTAAAACAATATTTCACAACATTTTTTAAAAAATAATTTATCTTACAAAATCAAATAATTTCACATTGTAATTTAATTAAAAACATCCTGAATGTTTTACTTTATAAAAAGGAAATATTTAAAAATATTGATCACATTAAAAATAAAAAACATATATTTAAATCGAAGGTTTAATGAATTATTTCTTTAAATTGAATTAAAAATTTGTTTCCTTTACTAGAACATTTTCAACAACAAAAACATCATATCATCCTGGATTGAAAACAATTATTTCCCATTATTGTGAATAATTTTAAAAATTCAAATACAATATTCTCAATGTAACAAACCATGATATTATATATTATAAAATAATGAACAAAAAAATGTGGGATGCTATATAATAAGAACTCGAATAGATGGAGGGTAACATGCTCAATAATTCACACAATATAAATATTATATAATATAATAATAAATAGGATGTAAACCACTAATATAACATAGATAAATAGTAGAGTGACTGTAATTAATTATATGGCATATGATAATGTTTTTAGGAGATTTATGATTACTTAATGAGTTGTTATTTAATAAATCATGGACATTAATATATAATAGTAATTATATAAAAGGAATGTAGATAACCTAATGAACCACTAAATATATGATGTATGAACAGTCACCTTCAAGCTCAAATGAATGTTAAGTGATCAAAGGTATATAAAACAAGACAATCAATTGGCCATTCTAGCACCCAATAAATCATTGGCATTGTTCATATATTAAAGGAACAGATGTGGACCATCACTAGAGGGGGTCTACTTTGGGTCCAAACCATGTAATTCCACTACATCGATTGAGTTAGAATGATCAAAATCCTCAATGAAAAAAAATCTAAAGATCGAGGAAACCTTTCACAGGTAGAAATCCAACATATACCAACACTTAATTTCCAACAGTTTGAGAAAACTGTAGGGATAAAGCACCTATACCAATGGTATTAGTAAATCGTTGGCATAGCTAGTATAAGTTGAGTTTTCTCAATGGTTTATGAAAACCATTGGGAAAGGTATAGAATTTTCCAACGCTATTCCTACGGTTTTGCAAACTGTTGGAATAAATAACCTTTACCAACAGTTTTTAGTAACCATTGGGAAAAATACTTAACCTTTACCCATAGTTTTTAGTAACCTTTGGGAAAAACCCAATTATCCCCATTTCCTGATCTATTTTCCAAGAGATCTATCCTCCTCCAACAGAAGCCTACTTCCCGACTGTTTCCCAAGCAGATATCTCCTCCGACGATGACAAAGATCTCCTCAAACCCTATTTCCTGACCAATTCGCAAGAAGATCACTCCTCCTCCTCCAACAAAGATCTCCTCGAACATTACATCCTGACTAATTTGTGAGAATATCTCTCCTCCTCCTCTAATAGAGATCTCCTCGAGCCCTACTTCCCAACTGATTTGCGAGTCACTTCCTCCTGAACAGATATCTCCAGGTTGTCAACCCTAATTTCTGAGCAGACTTCCTCTAGGTTTTCAACCCTAATTACCTTCTGAATTATGTGTTATACTTGTAGGTAATTGTTTAGTTCTTCATGTGTATGAGAGATATGGGGGATAATTTGTAGAATTAGGTATGTTTTCATTTCATCAAGTAGGAAATTAATTTTACTTATGGTTTATTAAGTTCTATCTAAAAGGGGAATAATTTAGAATTAGATATTCTTCAAATGATATACTCAAGTTAAATTTCATCTAATGGTATAAGGATATTTCACTTTTAATTTTGATTATACTTATATTTTCTTTATTTTTTATTTTTTGTCCATTGATTGTTAAAAGGTGGATATAGTTGAATATAATGAGTAATTTCTTATCATTTTTTAAAATCATAGTATAAATTATTTTGATGCTATACTAACATGAGGATTTTATAATTTCAATCTATATGTTTTTAATCGAAGATTCTATGTTTTTGTGAATGGAATGATCTATATAATTTCCAATGAATTATGGTGTCATGCTAAAACATCCAATAGAGAAATATTAATTGATTTTGATTCTTTAATAACTGAACATGATGTTCTAGGACACTATCCTTTTATCATTGTTACAACATCATATATAAATATCACCAAGATTTGAGTAATGGCGGATACATAGCAAAGAGATGAGATAATTTTAATTGTGAAGATATGAATAATCTTGTTTCTTGCAGTGCATACTATTATAGTCTTTTTCAATGTGATTACTAACAGCTTCCATTTAATGGGTAATATTTGTAAAAGATCATTATTTTCTACATATGATTATTTATTCTTATCTTAGTGGTCATAATGATTCTAGGTGTGGTGTCTATTTCTTTCACTGTGTATTTTGAAAAAGGTTAGTGATAAAATTTTCATCAATCATACATATTAAATAGAATCTGAGGGATAGGGATTTATATTATTGATTTATTATTGAGGAAGATTCAGTTTTGAAACATGTTTCTTTATATTATTGATATTAATTAGGTTCCTTTTTTGGAGCTTTTATACCATTGATCTGGTTACTGATTCTTTTACTACTCTTGGGTAAAAAGAGATATTTCTTATGAATTTAAACTGGTATGTTATAATATCCCTTTCTGGACATTTCATACTTTTATCTAAATCTCCATGAACTATTTTTACAATTTTATTTTTTTCAAATTTTACTTTTTGTTTAGTTGAGTTTAATTTTTTAACACCCAATAGTTTTTATGTTGGGTTTTTCATTTTCTACTATGTTATACTTTGATTTTTTAAAATTTATAACACCCAAACCAATAAAACTATACAGTGGGTAGAAACTTTTAGTATAATTTTTTTGACTTTTACTAACATCTTTTTCTAAAAATGTCTTATTACTCAACCATGAGACCATAACTCATCCAATCTTAGCACACTTCTCTTTAATTTTGAATCCATCACTTAGTCAGATGCACCACCATTTCTTAGGCATGTGAACCACTCACAATATTTCCCAAGATATCCAATATTTCCTAAGATATCAAATATTTCTATAGTGATCCTCTTCCATTAGAATCATAACATGACACGTCAAACAATTTCCCATGGAGGTTCTTATACTTCATCTTCGAACTGCTAAATGAATTATTCCCTCAACCATAATGAGGAAGTAAAGAAATCCCCTTCCATGTTCATGTAAAATCTATATTTTCCAAAGACATCATACTAACCACAAATATATATGTGGAAAAAATCAGAATACTGGTCCATGATCACATCATTTTTCATAGCTTCATCACAAATATTCATACCTTAAGCCTTATATTAATCATATGATTTGACATATAATTACCATATCAGTGAATGTTGATTCATATTTAATCACTAACAATTTTTCCTACTCAATATCTAAGAAATTTCAAGATCTATCTTGGTTAATCTCATTTAGGAAGTTTTGGTCATTGAAGATTAGCTGGAATCACTTCTAATAATGTTTTCATCCTTCCATTCCACAATAAATTTACAACACATCCTATCTAGACCCTTTAGTGAGAAAAAACCAAACCCATATTTTTAAGTCTCTAGGCTCTATAAAAAAAATATGATAAAGATGTTTTTCATCAACAATTCATATACCATTTTCAACCCTGTAATTTAGTATTTTCAATGAATTGGATATGACCCATCCTTTCCACATCCATCCCCAACATCAAAACTCAAATCACTCACTAGCTGGATTACCTATATAGGTCAATCTAAACATTCATCGTCACTTATATGACATTAGGGTCATACTCAAATATCTAATAAGAGTGGTACTCATGAACACCATACATAATTGTGGAGTTCCCAATCAATGGCACAATATAAAGAAGCATGTGTGACTCATAAGAGGGGGTAGTCTTTAAAGGAATATCAACACTAATGAAGTCAGTGGATTAAAATCTAGTTTCCACATGACCATTTTTTGTGCCATTCCCATCCACTTAATGTTGTCTATAAGGAATGGGGTTGTCACCAGGATGTCCATCCTCCACTTGGAGGGTTCTTACCTGACCAGCTTTCTAGATCAGTTGTGCATCCTGCATCTCCTTGCACAAATTATGGATGTCGTTAGAAGGATGTGTGTCACTAGAGTGACAATGAGTGTCACCCTCATGCGAGTAATCAATAGACTATGTGATATAAACATCCTATAAATATGTTTGGATGTCATCAGTAAAGGGGGTGGGATGCCTAGTTTTTCATTCATTGTCCACAGAGAATCCCCCCATCCAATCAACATATGACGGGCCAGTAATGTCCCAACTCTTAATATCAAGGACTTGAATATTCTCATTTCCATTCTTCCTTCATCATTTAGAATCTTAATTTCCTTTCATGTGGAAGAAGTGACAATCCTTGTCCCTATTGCATTTTGAGGAAAAATGACCAAAAACATATGCAATTAATGTAGAACATTGGCTTCCTTTCATATTGGATGAATGGGTTGATGATTTCATCCCTTGTGGTTAATACCACTTCTTCCATCATCATGTTGGACATGTAAACATCTACAATAATTATTGTATGGTTCCCAAATCAAGGAAATTTTTATCCTTTTTTCTAACTCATTCCTCTAGGTATTGACTCATTAAGAGTCCAAATCTCCTCACATAGAGTCAAATACCATGAAATGATACACATTATTAAAATTGGGATTGTCCTTTAATTGGATTTAGCATTGTCCAAGACCATATATTTAGTATAGTTTCACATGAGAGAATAACTATCCTACTTAGACATATCTAAAGTACCCTTCATGTTGAGTTTTATTATTTTCCATTCATTTTATGATTATGATTAGAAAATCACATTTTTTGAACAAATGAATATATTTCCCGCAGTAGAATAATAAAATATGAAACAATATATACTATAATTGAAATCCATAAAATATATATGTGTCCAAAATGTTGCACTTACCATGGATAGGTATAAAATTTGAGCTCAAGTGGCATGTTGTGATTTCCAATGTGTTTTTTTATAATGATACCTTTAATAATTGGATATGAATGACTCATAAAAATATGGATTCACCATACAGTATTCAGTATATTTCATGCATAAGTATTTTTTGAATTTTGTATGTTTTATTGGAGTGTATTTCTAGGTTTTGTGTTGTGTAATGGAGGGGAAAATAGTGGAAAATAGTGGGGGATTTTTGTTCATTCTATGAGAAACATTGGAATTCTGTGTATTCTGTGTATTCTATGTATTCTGTGTATTCTATGTATTCTGTGGGAAATAGAAGATGGTTGAATTCTGTGTGAATTCTGTGTATTTTCTGCTTTGTTCTTTGTGTATGGAAAACAGTGTATTTCTATGTATTCCACAGTGAGGGAATTCTGTGTATTCCATGTTTGTTCTTTGTGTATGGTATTGTATTATTTTCATCTGTTTTATTAGTTTTTAAAATTCTGTGTATGGTATTTTACTGTTTTCAATGTGGTTTTTTATGGTATTTTTTTTGTATGGAATATTGGAGATGGTATTGTCTACTTTATTGAATGTTGGACTTACTCTGGGAAAAATAGTAGGGTCCTATTGTATTGAATTTTTTAGAAACTCTATTGTAGCTTCCCCAATAGGGAATTTTGTACTGAATTGTCTAGGAAAAACAGTGAGTGGGGGCTACTGTACTGAATTCTCTAGTCAAAACAGTGAGTGTGGGATACTGTACCAAATTCTCAAGCAAAATAGTGAGTGGGTGTTGATGTAATGAATTCTCTAGGACAAATAGTGGGGACTACTGTTTTGAATTATGTAGGATCTCAATACCAACGGTTCATCAACCGTTGGTATAGTTTGAAGGGTAATTTATACCAACTGTTATTAAGAAACTGTTGGTAGAACTCTATACCAACGGTTGCTAACCATTGGTAGAGTTTTCAGTCATATACTCTACACCAACGGTTGAAAAACCATTGGCATATATTTCTTTCAACAGTTCTCAATAATCTATTTCTATAGTTCAATTCGAAGTGGCATATACCAATGGTTGAGTTAGAATCGTTGGTAAATAGCTATACCCATGCAATTAAACCCAATGGTTATTGAAACCATTGGTATAAAATGTACCAACAGTTTTATGGTTTATACCAACAGTTTACAACTGTTGGTATAACCTCAATTTCTAGTAGTGTTTCTTCTTGTGCTTAAATTAATTATAAAATTGATAAGAAAATACTGAGTATACAATACTAATCATAAAATTACTTGATCAGTAATTAATTATAGGAAAAAACATATTCATTCTTTTTCAATGAAACTATTTTAAAGGAAAACTAGTTATTAGAAGTAATAAATGAGATAGTGTAATCAAATAATCAACTATTAGTACACATTAACCTAGTTTTCTTCCGCCCGATCAAATAACACCGAAATGATTCAAAATGAGAATTCATAAAATAATTTGATCATGAAATTACTCAAGAAATCATTTTACCACAATTACTTGATCAAGATCATGCTAAAATATAAAAAATTCCTAATAGATATTGTGACTACATAACTTCAGGAAAGCTAGTTGGAGATAAACAAATCTCTACTCAAATGAATAATGATGATTCCAATGAAAATAGAGGGTGTATAATGATGGTAATGTGAGAATAGACTCCTCCAGATCAAACAAACAAGGGTTATGGATTAAATTCCAAGGAACAACCGAACAGAGAGAAATGACAATGTGTGAGGATTACTAGAGAGATGAGCAGATCCATCTTCGATGCACAACGATGAGACCGAAGTATCCTGAGGTTGTATAAATATCATAATGACATATTGAAGTCCTCCAAATCAAATAAATGATCAATTTAGGGCTTCCTTATGAGATAAATGAAGGTTTATGTCATGATAATGAAATACTGTAAATGATTCCATCAGCAATTCATAAAATTTTAAAAGGTTTATAACATCATTTATGACATAACTGATGTAATAAAGATAAAAATTAATGTTTTATAACATTAGATATTTAATAATTGAAATTATAATTTATTTTTAACATTGGTTATTTAATAACCAACATTATAGAGATGAAAAATAAAATCTTTATTATGTTTTTTATTTAAAAAATGATGTTATAAAGACATCTACATTGATTTTTCAAATCATTTATTTACTAACATATGTGAAAAAAACAGTTTTTAACATGGGTTATTTAAAACCGATATTAAAACTAGAAAAAATGGTTTTTAAAATTGGTTCTATAAGAATCGATTCAAAAAAAATCTGCGAAAATTTCTTTCCAACATCGGTTCTTGTATAACCGATGTGAAAAATAAAATTTCAAATATTTTCACATTGATTCTAAGGAACCGACTTTAAAAGGGAGATGTTAAAAATAGTTTTGTACTAGTGTGATCATGTAGGATCACTAGATGATTACTCCCAAGTAAACCCCTCTAGTTGAGCTAGTCATGGGTCCTAGATGGCTTCTAGAGTGAAATCCTCCATTCGGGATGGGAATGGGTCCTCTACAAAATCCTAAGTGGAACCCTCTATCAGGGTTGTGCATTGGTCCTTGACAACTATTAGAGTGGAACCCTCCTGCTGGGATGGGCATGGGTTGTCAACATCCCAAGTGTAACCCTCATGTGGTATTAGTTCATAGGTCCTTGATAAATCGGAGTGGAACCCTCATGGTGGGAAAGGCATGGTTCCTCAACCATTAGAGTGGAACCAAACTGGTGAGCAGGGTATAGGTCCTCCATTGATTATCAGAGTGGAACCCTCCTATTCTATAGGGAATGGGTCCTCTACCTAGAATTTTTGGTCCCTTTACTATTCCACATATCAATGATATGTGGTTTTGTATAGCTTTGTAATCATGAAGAAGATGAATTATTTCCAAAACAAGAAACATATTTGTGACATGGCCTAAAACCATGCGGGAAAGTAAGTGCCACCCCAAAAAGGTAGTATAAAGGTGTGGTGAATGAGTTCTTGTACTTTTGTGTTTAGGGTAGACATGTGGGATACTGAGAATCATTATTAGACTCTTGGGACTACTGGATACACTTCTTATTGGGCAGAGTTGTGAGAAAAATATTCCCTTACTCTCTCTTTTGGGCTTCTTTAACTGATCCTATGTATATATCCTTCTTATATATCCACTCCTTTGATTAGGTTAATCTCCTTCCAAGAGAGGTGAAGACACGTAGGGTATAACACATTCCTTTCGTGTTTAGATTCTCATGGTTGGATGAGTCTACTATCCTACAATATGTGGCAAATACTCGATGGGTAGTTCATCTAATCACCATGTTTATCCCCTTGTGTTTGGATGAGCTTACTTTCACTCTTTATTGGGTTGAGTTGTACTCTTTTTCTATAACTTGTTCTACCTTCTATCTTTATCTTCCTCTTGTATCTCTTAATTCTCCCCCTTCATCTTTTAGGGTGTTCTACTGGGTATGTTTATGCTCAGACCTACATGGTATTTTCCTACATGACTCATGTATTATGCAGATGATGGATAGGTTGATTGTGACTTTAGATTAACATGGAGATACTTGGTGCTTGGACCATGTATAGTGGTCCTATCTTGGGATTTTGGAGTCAGGATATCTCATTTCTTTACTATTTATAGTTTTCTATCAAGTTGGGACACATATCTAGTTTTGTTTGAATTTTTTCCATTAACTTTTCAATCTACACTACCGTACTTTTTTATTGTCTAGAGCTTCATGCATTCTTGGTTTACTTTATATAAGTGTTGAATCTTTTTTATTTTCCTCTACACATTGCATTGAGTTGGTTGTGTGTGTGAATGTAGGTACTTAGGAAAAGGCCTCCCTGAGTTAGTTATACCTTCGATGCTTGTTACCACCCCCTGTCCTATGGAAGCATGATTTGGGTAGTTACGGCTCGAGCCCTATATTGGGTTGGGTTTTGAAATATTGGTATCAAAATAAGTTCATCCTATAAAATATTTTTTGGATGTATTCCCTTAAATAGGATTGGTTGGGTTTATGGAAACAGTTTTAAAGTTCTCAAGTGCAGCTCTTAGGCCCAGAAATTTAGTAATGGTTCGACGACTGATGTTTCCATTCACCAGGACCATGACTACCAACATGTTGACTCAGTATGGTGAGATATTTGTTACAGGGATTAATAGTACATGCATCGTATAGGATTGATTCTTTGACTTTCCTTTATGATTCAGCTCCCCATTGTTGTTGATATGTATATATGTAACAACCCAGGTAAATAAAGAATATGAAATTTTTATATTTATCCATATTTGTGAATAAAATATTAATATTACTTTAAAGGGGACTCTATGCTCGATGGCGTACCCAATACGCAACAACGAGTTTCTTGGGAATCTTATCTTGCACTCTAATAATAAAATAATATTATGGTAGTTAACGCCTAGCCGTTGTAATGGAGGGAATGAAAATAACTAACTACAAAATGATTATATATGTTTGTCAAATATTTTTACTTTTTACAATAAATTTTATAGGATTAAAGATGTGAATGAATTCAATTTTTAAGCGTAAACAATATAATGTTCTTTAGAAGGTCGATTAACCGCCTTTTGATGGCAAACCTCTTTTAAATCCACTTTTTGATAATTTTATGTATTATATGTGACAAAATAAAATTCTTCTTTAGAATTAGGACATCAAAATTTACTTTGTGTAAATTTTTGGTATTTTTCTGATAAAGTAAATTTTTTAATGAATAGTGAAAAATGTTGTATTTTAATTCAAAACCTCTTTTTAATCTAATTTATTTATATGATTAGATTATATTTTAAATTGGTTTTAAAGTGAAATTAGAATATATTTTTACCATTAAATCCAATGGTGGTCATTGGAATTAACTTCACTTTGAAATTGGACTTAAACTAGTGTCAATCTTTTAATAGATATTGTTTCTTAAAAACACGCTATTTGTCTTGACAGCGGGAATTAATTATTAAATTAATTAATGAAACTTATATGTTTTGAATTTTTTAAAATAGACATCATTTTTGAATTCGGAATATCAAATATAGCCTAGGGTGAATTTTTGGTCATTTTCTAAAAAACTTCAATTTTTGATGAATAGTGAAACCACTAAGTGGTACTTATAAAAACTGATTTTCCGTTTAAATGAAATTTTGCCACCTTTGTGTTTTGAATTTCAAAAATCTGACATACATGGTTTTCATTAAGAATTAAAATGTGGTTTAATGGGATTAAAATAATTTTTTGGTGAATAGTAACTTATTAAGTTTTTAATCGCGATTAGAGGTAATTAGTGTAGTTTAAGGTAAAAATAATATTTTAATAATATGAAATGACCTAAACACATGTCCCACCCTCATTGGATGAGTCATGGCCGACCCATAAAATCCATGGGTCAACTTGGGGACCCCATGGAGCCACTTTGGTTGGAAAATGACATAAATATCTTTTTATTTAATGTTAAATTTAAAATGACACAAACATAAGTTGTTTTACTAAAACAATTTTTAAATGGGGTTATACAAGTCAGATTTTTGACTATAAAAAGTAATTGGAAAGATAAAAATATTTCATACATCATAGTATTTGTTTTATAATTTTTAGACATTAAATAAATTAAATTATTTATGACATCATGATGATGTAGCGGTGACCTCATTATTTAACGATTTAAATAAAATGGAAATATAATGTAAAATATAAGACCTACACATGTCCAAAACCTATTGGATGGGTGTATTTAGAACCCTTGTCACCTTATCATCGAAACACATCAATTTGGGACCATTAAAATCCGAAACTCATTCTAAAATAAAGTAACATTTCTTTACTTTCCAAGAGTGCCCCTCCTCTCCTCTTATAAAAGGCCCCCACCTCTACCTCCTTACCCACACTTCCAAAGCCTTTGGATCGGCCAAACCCTGCCCATTTTGTCTCTCCACATACCTCTATAACTCTTAGAAGCCTCACTTTGGTCATAAGTCTTCCCAAGGAAGCCTTTGAGCTCAAACCAAAGGGAGTTACCCGATTTTAAGGTAATGTCTTCACTTGAGTCCTTTTGTTTTATTTTGCTTCTCCACCCCCCTAAACTCTTTGTATTCCTTTATTTTGTAACAACAATAGTATCTTAAATATACTAGGATGTTGTTATGTTAATTATTCTATCTACACTTACACACACCTTCGTCTAATGGTTAAAGAACATACTGTTTCTGTGGATGGCGAATTACTGTCTCACGAAACGATGATTGTTCAATATTCTCTTAACACCTTTCATGGTGGCAATTATGATGTCACTACATTTATATATAAAATATAATATGTTTATGTTTTCCTTAATCTTCTGTATTTTTCATTTATGGCATACCTTTATGGCTTCCATTATGGGTATACGCGATATCTTTATTTTAGGAAGTGCGGGCTGCCACCCCCTCAAAGTGATTTGATTCGTTAATACCATATGTGGTACGTATAAAGGATATATTTAATGATATTATATATGATACCATACTATAATTAAAATACTATTATGTATCATTATGTTTTAATTCCATTAAATATGAAATAGAAATGGTAGTAGCGTTCATGCGTACGTACGGCTTACCGTCTCCATGAATGGTGCATTTCATTTCTTAACTCTAAATTTTATGTAATATTATAAATTCATGAATATACTCAATATATATGATATATATTATATCTACATCATGAATAAAATTCTGGATATAATGGATATTTTTCCACATGAACAACTTGTAATTATAAAGAGTTTATTTTTGACTCAAGTACCAATGATCGTTAAAACGACCGTTATTAGCTTAAATAATAACATAGTGTTCATGACATGGTAATAAGTGATATAAAAGGAATAATGAACTTGAAAAATTTTCTTAAGGAAGTATAAATTAACTCAAGTTTATTATTCAGGAGATTAAAGAACGATCGAGTCAAGTCGGACCAGAGGTAAGGGATCCTACCCCTCTCTTTCTTTTTAGGTACACTCTTTTATGTCATTCCTTTTAAGATCATATTTATTATGATTGGGATGCAATTTTATATTACTCCTACTGTAATTTTTATGTTCATATCATGAGAGACCTTATTTTCTCTCATCAATCCATTTTGGAAGTTTTGAGTGGCGTCGTTAGGCTGCCGAATTTTCGTAAGAGATCTAACCTCTCTCTTTATTTTTAAGTACTCTCTTTTATGTCACTTCTTTTAAGATCATATTTGTTATGGTGGGGGATGTTATTTTATATTCCTCTTTCTTTACATTTTATTTAAATATGATGAGAGACCCTACTTCATCTCATCAATCCATTTTTGGAAGTTTTAAGTGGCGCCGTTAGGCTGCCGAGTTTTCATAAGGGATTTTTCATCTCACTTTTAGTCCCGTGAGATTTATGCTACATTTGCCACCATTTACTTTGATTGGTGTATGTACTTACCATTATTATACTCTTTGTGTAATATAATTTCATTTATGGGTATTTAAATATTTATTGTATTACCCTTCTTCAATGGGGTGTACGTTTCGAAAGTTACCCAAGTCGGTAAGGGAACCTTTCACCCTCCTCTTTTTAAAAGACTTCTTTTGTTATGTATTTTAATTCACATACTATTATGTTGGGATATGTTCTTCTATATCCTTATTGATGTAAATTTTATGTCCAAGTGATGAGATACCCTTTTTATCTCTCATCAACTTTTTTTATGAATTTTGAAGTGACGCCGTTAGGCTGTCTAATTCTTGCAAGGGAACTTCTTAACCCAATTTTTATTCTTTGGTATAAACTTGTACTCCTTGAATATGTCGTTCTATGAATATGTGTGAATGTCCTATGATTTTTGTACACTTAATATCCACTTATATTTTGTGTATTCGTTTTTCACACATAATTATGTAATTGATTTATCCTTAATCCAAGGATACCGTATTTGTAAGGGACTTCGTCTCAATCTCCTTTCATTGAGGAATATTTCGTTTTATACACAACATTCTTTTATACGGTGTATAAAACCCTTTGACTTTTACTTTTATACAAAATCAATCTTTTTCTACGAAGCGTTTTACTAAACAACAAAAAGGAATGTTTCTTTTAACGTACGCGGTGACAAAAACCTTTTCTGCCGCCACGAGTACTATTTGGTCTTTGGCTTCCTCAACAAGCCGTAATGTTTTTAAAATGAAATAAATACCATATACTATTTTATGTATTTTGGTATTGAAAATGGTTTTTATAATGGATTTGTTATGTCAATATATTTATTTGATATATTGTGATCAAAGTGTGGAGATGTTTTCTTTCCATTATATTTGTTTTATGTTTTATGATTTTATATTGGTACTTGGACATTTGACGGGTGGTTACGTGATAAACCATATGACAGGTGGTGTCGTGAATACCAGGGCGGGTGGTTACGTTATAACCTCCAATGCATTGGGTATGGAAGTCGGCCGTATGGCCATTCCATTAAGTATGTATGGAAGTTGGCCGTATGGCTATTCCATTAAGTGATATGTGTGGAAGTCGGTCGTATGGTTATTCCACTTAAGTATGTTTATGTCCCAAGTTACCTTTATATGTTATGTGTTCTTTATATGGGTTTTATGGTAATCATTTGGTTACAAAATGGTAAGTAATGATATTTTATTTAGTGAAGAGTTTTTACTACTTCATGAAGGTGAAGGTATTACTTTGATAAAGTATACATGGTTTACTTGATTTTTGAAAAACTAACAGTTTTCATTCTTTGTGTATCCCTTACTGAGATTTTTATGCTCATCCCAAGTTTTTGAAATGTTTTTCACAGGTCAAGGGAAGGGTACATGATATGATGATAGTGTCAAGTAAGTGTCAAGAAAGAATCCATGTTTTATTTTAAATATGTTTCTTGTTGATGGGAAAAATGAATACTATCTTTTATGTAACCACTTTATTTAAATGTGGAATGTAATGCAAGTTTTATGATCTAATTCTCTAAAACTCTAAACCTGAAAAGATCCTCAATGTGAATTATTCATTTAATTCAATATTAAGTAATGTTTAAGGCCGGGGCCTTATAGTTGGTATCAAAGGTCGGTTTAGATAACTTTAGAGGTTAGGGTATTCTCTAAGCACAAGTGACATTACCATAATGGTTACGATTTCAGAAAGAGTCCTAGTTTTAGATAAAGTTAATGAGTAAGTATATCTTAGTGTTTATCTTCCTCATTAGTACATGATGGTTTTGTTGATATACTCACACTGACCTTTTTGGTTTTAGTAAATGGATGGATCTAGCAGGCACCAAAGTAACAGTGGATGTGAAGGAAACTATGACAGTTTTTTGAGCAAGCAACTGAATGATATGGGAGCTACAATGAGAACTCTTGTGTTTGTCCTCAACCAACTATTTGGAGTCATGATTGACCACCTAAACCTTGGTGATTTCTCTAATGCATCATATATGTGTGAAACAAAACCCTACGGAACTACAGGTAATAATCATAAAGGTAAGTGTGTTCAAAAACCTATGTGTCAAAGATGTGGAAAGAAACACCTAGGCAAATGTTTCAAAGGGACAGAAAGATGTTATAGATGTGGAAATGAAGGTCATAAAGCAAGAACTTGTCATGGAAAAAGGAAGCATCCAGTTGACTCGAGGAAAGGGAAAGAATTTCTTTCTGAGGGATCAATTGAATGTTTTAAATGTGTTGTGCATGGTCATTATGCAAACACATGTCCTATGAAGAAGTTTCGTGAATGGGATCACCAAGATCGTACAAATATTCGTTTACCAATACCTAATGTCATTTCGATTGAGGATGAAGAAACTGAAAATGACCAATCAAAGGTATGGATTATTTCATAACTTTTGTTTTCATATTTTGGAATATTAGGATATGATTCATGATTTTGTTTGTAGGAAAGAATTATTTCAGAATAAGTTGGAAAGGAATGGTTAATGGATCATGAAGAATGTTGAATGAGTAATAAGTCAACATATAAGGGCTTCAAGAGTTATGGTGAAATTCTTAAGAGTATTAAGTCTCTTTTGATGATGGGGTTACATTAGAATACTTTTTATAGTATGTGTAACCCTGATGTTTAATATATGAAAATTTTATTCAAGGAATAGTTATCTGTTCTTTTGTGGAAATAGTTATAAATAACCATTTGGGTTTATATGATACTTACTTTTGAGGTAATTATGGGTTACTATATGTTATGATAGAAGTAAAAGGCATGAGATAAAATTGAGGTTAAATTATGTTATGGTTATTTTTGATGATTTTATTTCTTTTTGGGGAATGATTTGAGAATTATATAGTTTGGAAAAAGTAAAACACGCAGACCGTGTGACAACCTGTCGTGTCAGACAAAGCTGCGGGAATCGAACCCACAACAAAAGTGCAACTGGAATTTATCGCCTACCACTGGACTACGTGAAGTCCCTGGTTAGTATGACTTATTATTTTTAGTTAGGTGACTTTATGAATTAAGAGTAAGTTGATTTTGGGTTATTTATGAAAATTATTAACCTATCATGGAGGATATGTGATTAGGTTAATTACTTTTCAATACGAGACTTTAGGAGCAACTGATGTTGTTTGGAGATAAATGTTACGATTTAACTTGGAAGACTATGTGACTAAATCCTTCAAATATTTGGGTTTCAATATTAGTTTGGTTTACTTTGAAGAATTTTATGGACAAATTGTTTATTGAATGGTCCTTGTTGAACTCTGGGTTTTGTTGGGAAAATTTTAGAGATTAAGAATAGATTTTCTTGTTATAAAGGGTTATCCTTTTCTGGATTATCTGATCTTGTAATAACCTTTTTGGTTTTGGTTTTGGTTAAGGTCTAAAGATATGGGAAGTATATAGTTCTCTTTTGTGGATTAGGTGATTCTCTAAAAGTTGATTATAGTACTCTTAATGTGAACCAGTCTTCCTAAATACTTGTCTTTTGGGGAAAGTATGAGTCTGTGTAAGAAATCTAGTAAATGTTGAAAGTCAACATAACAAGTAAGTATGTTTCCTTAAGATCAAAAATAAATTCCTCAATGAAGAGTAACTTAAAACAAAAGTGTTGTCTGTTAACTTTTCCTACTGGGGAATCGAATACTGTTTAACCCATCACAAGTTTGTGATTTTCTGATGGTTAACTTTCTCCTAGACATGTTTACTATCACTCTCCATCAGAACATGACCCTTTGTTTTTACCTCTATGTCCATATTTTCATACTTGGAATCCTAGTATGGGTTAACCTGGGTGACCTTTGTACTTATCTTTCTTTATTTTAAAGTGATTTTTTTACTGACTCTTGTTCTGATGTGGGATTTTCGATGAAGTTTCCAAGCCCAATTTTAAAATTGCGAGAATGCAATTCCCAAAAGGGGGAAGGATGTAACACCCCAGGTAAATAAAGAATTTTACATTTTTATATTTATCTATATTTGTGAATAAAATATTAATATTACTTTAAATGGGATGCTAGGCTCGATGGCGTACTCAATACGCAACAACGAGTTTCTTGGGAATCTTACGTTGCACTCTAATAATAAAATAATATTATGGTAGTTAACGCCTAGCCGTTGTAATGGCGGGAATGAACAGATCTAACTACAAAATTATTATATATGTATATCAAATATTTTTACTTTTTACAATAAATGTTATAGGATTAAAGATGTGAATGAATTCAATTTTTAAGCGTAAACAATCTAATGTTCTTTAGAAGGTCGATTAACCGCCTTTTGATGGCGAACCTCTTTTAAATCCACTTTTTGATAATTTTATGTGTTATATGTGACAAAATAAAATTCTTCTTTAGAATCAGGACATCAAAATTTACTTTGTGTAAATTTTTGTTATTTTTCCGATAAAGTACATTTTTTAATGAAAAGTGAAAAATGTTGTATTTTAATTCAAAACCTCTTTTTAATCTAATTTATTTATATGATTAGATTATCTTTTAAATTGGTTTTAAAGTTAAATTAGAATATATTTTTACCATTAAATCCAATGGTGGTCATTGGAATTAACTTCACTTTGAAATTGGACTTAAACTAGTGTCAATCTTTTAATAGATATTGTTTCTTAAAAACACGCTATTTGTTTTGACAGCAGGAATTAATTAATTAAACTTATATGTTTTGAATTTTTTAAAATAGACATCATTTTTGAATTTGTAATATAAAATATAGCCTAGGGTAAATTTTTGGTAATTTTCTGAAAAACTTCAATTTTTGATGAATAGTGAAACCACTAAGTGGTACTTATAAAAACTGATTTTCCGTTTAAATGAAATTTTTCCTCCTTTGTGTTTTGAATTTCAAAAATCCGACATACATGGTTTTCATTAAGAAGTAAAATGTTGTTCTATGGGATTAAAATAATTTTTTGGTGAATAGTAACTTATTAAGTTTTTAATCGCGATTAGAGGTAATTAGTGTAGTTTAAGGTAAAAATAATGTTTTAATAATATGAAATGACCTAGACACATGTCCTACCCTCATTTGATGAGTCATGGAAAACCAAGACAATCCATGGGTCAACTTGGGGATCCCATGGACCCACTTTGGTTGGAAAATGACATAAATGCCTTTTTATTTAATGTTAAAATTAAAATGACACAAACATGAGTTGTTTTACTAAAACAATTTTTAAATGGGGTTATACAAGTCAGATTTTTGACTATAAATAGTCATTGGAAATATAAAAATATTTCATACATCATAGTATTTTTTTATAATTTTTAGACATTAAATAAATTAAATTATTTATGACATCATGATGATGCAGCGATGACCTCTTTATTTAACGATTTAAATAAAATGGAAATATAATGTAAAATCTAAAACCTAAACATGTCCAAAACCTATTGGATGGGTGTATTTAGAACCCTTTTCACCTTATCCTAGAAACACATCAATGTGGGACCATTAAAATTGGAAAGTCATTCTAAAATAAAGTAACATTTCTTTACTTTCTAAGAGTGCCCCTCCTCTCCTCTTATAAAAGGCCCCCACCTCTACCTCCTTACCCACACTTCCAAAGCCTTTGGCTCGGCCAAAACCTGACCATTTTGTCACTCCACATCCCTCTATAACTCTTAGAAGCCTCACTTTGGCCATAAGTCTTCGCAAGGAATCCTTTGAGCTCAAACCAAAGGGAGTTACCCGATTTTAAGGTAATGTCTTCACTTGAGTCCTTTTCTTTTATTTTGCTTCTCCACCCCCCTAAACTCTTTTTATTCCTTTATTTTGTAACAACACAAGTATCTTAAATATACTAGGATTTTATTATGTTAAGTATTAGACCTACACTTACACACACCTTCATCTAATGGTTAAAGAACATACTATTTCTGTGGATGGCGAATTATTGTCTCACGAAACGATGATTGTTCAATATTCTCTTAACACCTTTCATGGTGTCCATTATGATGTCACTAAATTTATATTTGATATATAATATGTTTATGTTTTCCTTCAGCTTCTGTATTTTTCATTTATGGCATACCTTTATAGCTTCCATTATGGGTATACGCGATATCTTCATTTTAGGAAGTGCGGACTACCGCCCCCTCAAAGTGATTTGATTCGTTAATACCATATGTGGTATGTATAAATGATATATTTAATGATATTATATATGATACCATACTGGAATTAAAATACTATTATGTATCATTATGTTTTAATTCCATTAAATATGAAATAGAAATGGAAGTAGCGTTCATGCGTACGTACGGCTTACCGTCTCCATGAACGGTGCATTTTATTTCTTAACTCTAAATGTTATGTAATATTATAAATGCATGAATATACTGGATATATATGATATATATTATATCTACATAATCAATAAAATTCTGGATATAATGGATATTTTTCCACATGAACAACTTTTAATTATAAAGAGTTTATTTTTGACTCAAGTACCAATGATAGTTAAAACGACCGTTATTAGCTTAAATAATAACATAGTGTTCATGACATGGTAATAAGTGATATAAAAGGAATAATGAACTTTAAAAAGGTTCTTAAAGAAGTAGAAATTAACTCAAGTTTATTATTCAGTAGATTAAAGAACGATCGAGTCAAGTCGGACCTGAGGTAAGGGATCCTACCCCTCTCTTTCTTTTTAGGTACACTCTTTTATGTCATTTCTTTTAAGATCATATTTCTTATGATTGGGATGTTATTTTATATTACTCCTAATGTACGTTTTATGGTCATATGATGAGAGACCCTATTTTCTCTCATCAATCCATTTTGGAAGTTTTGAGTGGCGCCGTTAGGCTGCTGAATTTTCGTAAGAGATCTAACCTCTATCTTTCTTTTTAAGTACTCTCCTATATGTCACTTCTTTTAATCTCCTCTTTGTTATGGTGGGGGATGTTAATTTATATTAATCTTTCTGTAAATTTTATTTTAATATGATGAGATACCCTACTTGATCTCATCAATCCATTTTTAGAAGTTTTAGGTGGCGTCGTTAGGCTGCCGAGTTTTCATAAGGGATTTTTCATCTCACTTTTAGTCCTGTGAGATTTATGCTACATTTTCCACCATTTCCTTTGATTGGTGTATGTACTTCCCATTATTATACTCTTTGTGTAATATAATTTCATTTATGGGTATTTAAATATTTATTGTATTACCCTTCTTCAATGGGGTGTACGTTTCGAAAGTTACCCAAGTCGGTAAGGGAACCTTTCACCCTCCTCTTTTTAAAAGACTTCTTTTGTTATGTCTTTTAATTCACATACTATTATCTTGGGATATGTTCTTATATATCCTTATTGATGTAAATTTTATGTCCAAGTTATGAGATACCCTTTTTATATCTCATCAACTCTTTTTCTGAATTTTGAAGTGACACCGTTAGGCTGTCTAATTCTTGCAAGGGAACTTCTTAACCCAATTTTGATTCTTTGGGATAAACTTGTACTCCTTGAATATGTCGTTCTATGAATATGTGTGAATGTCCTATGATTGTTTTACACGTAATATCCACTTATATTTGGTGTATTCTTTTGTCACACATAATTATGTAATTGATTTATCCTTAATCCAAGGATACCGTATTTGTAAGGGACTTCGTCTCAATCTCCTTTCATTGAGGCATATTTCGTTTTATACGCAACATTATTTTATACGGTGTATAAACCCCTTTGAATTTTACTTTTATAAAAAAGAAATATTTTTCTCCGAAGTGTTTTACTAAACGACAAAAAGGAATGTTTCTTTTAACGTACGCGGTGACAACAATCTTTTCCGCCGCCGTGAGTATTATTTGGTCTTTGGCTTCCTCAACAAGCCGTAATGTTTTTAAAATGAAATAAATACCATATACTATTTTATGTATTTTGGTATTGAAAATGGTTTTTATAATGGATTTGTTATGTCAATATATTTATGTGATATATTGTGATCAAAGTGTGGAGATGTTTTCTTTCCATTATATTTGTTTTATGTTTTATGATTTTATATTGGTACTTGGACATTTGATGGGTGGTTACGTGATAAACCATATGACGGGTGGTGCCGTGAATACCAGGGTGGGTGGTTACGTTATAACCTCCAATGCATTGGGTATGGAAGTCGGCCATATGACTATTCCATTAAGTATGTATGGAAGTTGGCCGTATGGCTATTCCATTAAGTGATATGTGTGGAAGTCGACTGTATGGTTATTCCACTTAAGTATGTTTATGTCCCAAGTTACCTTTATATGTTATGTGTTCTTTATATGGGTTTTATGGTAATCCTTTGGTTAAAAAAGGGTAAGTAATGATATTTTATTCAGTGAAGAGTTTTTACTACTTCATGAAGGTGATGGTATTACTTTGATAAAGTATACATGGTTTACTTGATGTTTGAAAACTAACAGTTTTCATTCTTTGTGTATCCCTTACTGAGCTTTTTATGCTCATCCCAAGTTTTTGAAATGTTTTTCATATGTCAAGGGAAGGGTACATGATATGATGATAGTATCAAGTAATTGTCAAGAAAGAATCCATGTTTTATTTTAAATATGTTTCTGTTGATGGGAAAAATGAATCCTATCTTTTATGTAACCACTTTGTTTAAATGTGGAATGTAATGCAAGTTTTATGATCTAATTCTCTAAAACTCTAAACCTTAAAAGATCCTCAATGTGAATTATTCATTTAATTCAATATTAAGTAATGTTTAAAGCTGGGGCCTTATAGTTGGTATCAAAGGTCGGTTTAGATAACTTTAGAGGTTAGGGTATTCTCTAAGCACAAGTGACATTACCATAATGGATAGGATTTCAGAAAGAGTCCTATTTTTAGGTAAAGTTAATGAATAAGTATATCTTAGTGTTTATCTTCCTCATTAGTACATGATGGTTTTGTTGATATACTCACACTGACCTTTTTGGTTTTAGTAAATGGCTGGATCTAGCAGGCACCAAAGTAACAGTGGATGTGAAGGAAACTGTGACAGTTTTTTGAGCAAGCAACTGAATGATATGGGAGATGCAATGAGAACTCTTGTGTTTGTCCTCAACCAACTATCTGGAGTCATGATTGACCACCTAAACCTTGGTGATTTCTCTAAGGCATCATATATGCGTGAAGCAAAACCCTACAGAACTACATGTAATAATCATAAAGGTAAGTGTGTTCTAAAACCTATGTGTCAAAGATGTGGAAAGAAACACCTAGGAAAATGTTTCAAAGGGACAAAAATATGTTATAGATGTGGAAATTAAGGTCATAAAGCAAGAACCTGTCATAAAAAAAGGAAGCATCCAGTTGACTCAAGGAAAGTGAAAGAAGTTCTTTATGAGGGATCAATTGAATGTTTTAAATGTGGTGTGCATGGTCATTATGAAAACACATGTCCTATTAAGAAGTTTTGTGAATGGGATCACCAAGATCGTACAAATATTCGTTTACCAATACCTAATTCCATTTTTATTGAGGTTGAAGAAACTTAAAATGACCAATCAAAGGTATGGATTATTTCATAACTTTTGTTTTCATATTTTGGAATCTTAGGATATGATTCATGATTTTGTTTGTAGGAAAGAAGTATTTCAGAATAAGTTGGAAAGTAATGGTTAATAGATCATGAAGAATGTTGAATGAGTAAGAAGTCAACATATAAGGGCTTCAAGAGTTATGGTGAAATTATTAAGAGTATTAAGTCTCTTTTGATGATGGGGTTACATTAGAATACTTTTTATAGTATGTGTAACCCTGATGTTTAATATATGAAAATTTTATTCAAGGAATAGTTATCTGTTCTTTTGTGGACATAGTTATAAAGAACCATTCGGGTTTATATGATCCTTACTTTTGAGGTAATTATGGGTTACTATATGTTATAATGGAAGTGAAAGGAATGAGATAAAATTGAGGTTAAATTATGTTATGGTTATTTTTGATGATTTTATCTCTTTTTGAGGAATGATTAGAGAATTATATAGTTTGGAAAAAGTACAACACGCAGACCGTGTGACAACCTGTCGTGTCAGACAAAGCTGCGAGAATCGAACCCACAACCAAAGTGCAACTAGAATTTATCGCCTACCACTGGACTACGTGAAGTCCCTGGTTAGTATGACTTATTCTTTTTAGTTAGGTGACATTATGAATTAAGAGTAAGTTGATTTTGGGTTATTTATGAAAATGATTAACCTATCATGGAGGATATGTGATTAGGTTAATTACTTTTCAATACGAGACTTTAGGAGCAACTGATGTTGTTTGGAGATAAATGTTACGATTTGACTTGGAAGACTATGTGACTAAATCCTTCAAATATTTGGGTTTCAATATTAGTTTGGTTTACTTTGAAGAATTTTATGGACAAATTTTTTATCGAATGGTCCTCGTTGAACTCTGGGTTTTGTTGGGAAAATTTTGGAGATTAAGAATAGATTTTCTTTTTATAAAGGGTTATCCTTTTCTGGATTATCTGATCTTGTACTAACCTTTTTGGTTTTGGTTTTGGTTAAGGTCTAAAGATATGGGAAGTATATAGTTCTCTTTTGTGGATTTGGTGATTCTCTAGAAGTTGATTATAGTACTCTTAATGTGAACCAGTCTTCCTAAATACTGTGGGGAAAGTATGAGTCTGTGTAAGAAATATAGTAAATGTTGAAAGTCAACATGACAAGTAAGTATGTTTCCTTAAGATCAAAAATAAATTCCTCAATGAAGAGTAACTTAAAACAAAAGTGTTGTCTGTTAACTTTTCCTACTTGGTAATCGAATACCATTTAACCCATCACAAGTTTGTGATTTTCTTATGGTTAACTTTCTTTTTGACATGTTTACTATCACTCTCCATCAGAACATGACCCTTTGTTTTTTCCTCCATGTCCATATTTTCATACTTGGAATCCTATTATGGGTTAACTCAGGTGACCTTTGTACTTATCTTTCTCTATTTTAAAGTAATTATTTTACTGACTCTTGTTCCGATGTGGGATTTTCAATGAAGTTTCCAAGCCCAATTTTAAAATTGCGAGGACGCAATTCCCAAAAGGGGGGAAGGATGTAACACCCCAGGTAAATAAAGAATTTGACATTTTTATATTTATCCATATTTGTGAATAAAATATTAATATTACTTTAAAGGGGAGGCTATGCTCGATGGCGTACCCAATACACAACAACGAGTTTCTTGAGAATTTTACGTTGCACTCTAATAATAAAATAATATTATGGTAGTTAACGCCTAGCCGTTGTAATGGCGGGAATGAACAGAACTAACTACAAAATGATTATATATGTTTTTCAAATATTTTTACTTTTTACAATAAATGTTATAGGATTAAAGATGTGAATGAATTCAATTTTTAAGCGTAAACAATCTAATGTTCTTTAGAAGGTCGATTAACCGCCTTTTGATGGCGAACCTATTTTAAATCCACTTTTTGATAATTTTATGTGTTATATGTGACAAAATAAAATTCTTCTTTAGAATCAGGACATCAAAATTTACTTTGTGTAAATTTTTGGTATTTTTCCGATAAAGTACATTTTTTAATGAATAGTGAAAAATTTTGTATCTTAATTCAAAACCTCTTTTTAATCTAATTTATTTATATGATTATATTATATTTTAAATTGGTTTTAAAGTTAAATTAGAATATATTTTTACCATTAAATCCAATGGTGGTCATTGGAATTAACTTCACTTTGAAATTGGACTTAAACTGGTGTCAATCTTTTAATAGATATTGTTTCTTAAAAACACGCTATTTGTTTTGACAGAGGGAATTAATTATTAAATTAATTAATGAAACTTATATGTTTTGAATTTTTTAAAATAGACATCATTTTTGAATTTGGAATATCAAATATATCCTAGGGTGAATTTTTGGTAATTTTCTGAAAAACTTCAATTTTTGATGAACAGTGAAACCACTAAGTGGTACTTATAAAAACTGATTTTCCGTTTAAATGAAATTTTTCCACCATTGTGTTTTTAATTTCAAAAATCCGACATACATGGTCTTCATTAAGAAGTAAAATGTGGTTCAATGGGATTAAAATAATTTTTTGGTGAATAGTAACTTATTAAGTTTTTAATCGCGATTAGAGGTAATTAGTGTAGTTTAAGGTAAAAATAATGTTTTAATAATATGAAATGACCTAGACACATGTCCTACCCTCATTGGATGAGTCATGTAAGACCAAGACAATCAATGGGTCAACTTGGGGACCCCATGGATCCACTTTGGTTGGAAAATGGCATAAATACCTTTTTATTTAATGTTAAAATTAAAATGACACAAACATGAGTTGTTTTACTAAAACAATTTTTAAATGGGGTTATACAAGTCATATTTTTGACTATAAATAGTCATTGGAAATATAAAAAGATTTCCTACATCATAGTATTTTTTTATAATTTTTAGACATTAAATAAATTAATTTTTTTATGACATCATGATGATGCATCGATGACCTCATTATTTAACGATTTAAATAAAATGGAAAGATAATGTAAAATATAAAACCTAAACATGTCCAAAACCTATTGGATGGGTTGATTTAGAACCCTTGTCACCTTATCCTAGAAACACATCAATGTGGGACCATTAAAATCGGAAACTCATTCTAAAACAAAGTAACATTTCTTTACTTTCTAAGAGTGCCCCTCCTCTTCTCTTATAAAAGGCCTCCACCTCTACCTCCTTACCCACACTTACAAAGCCTTTTTCTCGGCCAACCCCTTCCCATTTTGTCTCTCCACATCCCTCTCTAACTCTTAGAGTCCTCACTTTGTTCATAAGTCTTCCCAAGGAAGCCTTTGAGCTCAAACCAAAGGGAGTTACCCGATTTTAAGGTAATGTCTTCACTTGAGTCCTTTTGTTTTATTTTGCTTCTCCACCCCCCTAAACTCTTTTTATTCCTTTCTTTTGTAAAAACACCAGTATCTTAAATATACTAGGATGTTTTTATGTTAAGTATTCTACCTACACTTAAACAAACCTTCATCTAATGGTTTAATAACATACTGTTTCTGTGGATGGCGAATTACTGTCTCACGAAACGATGATTGTTCAATCTTCTCTTAACACCTTTCATGGTGTCCATTATGATGTCACTACATTTATATATGATATATAATATGTTTATGTTTTCCTTAAGCTTCTTTATTTTTCATTTATGGCATACCTTTATGGCTTCAATTATGGGTATACGCGATATCTTAATTTTAGGAAGTGCGGACTACCGCCCCCTCAAAGTGATTTGATTCCTTAATACCATATGTGGTATGTATAAAGGATATATTTAATGATATTATATATGATACCATACTTTAATTAAAATAATATTATGTATCCTTATGTTTTAATTCCATTAAATATGAAATAGAAATGGAAGTAGCGTTCATGCGTACGTACGGCTTACCGTCTCCATGAACGGTGCATTTCATTTCTTAACTCTAAATGTTATGTAATATTATAAATGCATGAATATACTGGATATATATTATATATAGTATATCTAAATCATGAATACAATTCTGGATATAATGGATATTTTTCCACATGAACAACTTGTAATTATAAAGAGTTTATTTTTGACTCAAGTACCAATGATCGTTAAAACGACCGTTATTAGATTAAATAATAACATAGTGTTCATGACATGGTAATAAGTGATATAAAAGGAATAATGAACTTGAAAAAGGTTCTTAAGGAAGTATAAATTAACTCAAGTTTATTATTCAGGAGATTAAAGAATGATTGAGTCAAGTCGGACCTGAGGTAAGGGATCCTACCCCTCTCTTTCTTTTTACGTACACTCTTTTATGTCATTCCTTTTAAGATCATATTTCTTATGATTGGGATGTTATTTTATATTACTCTTAATTTACATTTTATTTTCATAGGATGAGAGACCCTATTTTCTCTCATCAATCCATTTTGGAAGTTTTGAGTGGTGCCGTTAGGCTGCCGAATTTTCGAAAGAGATCTAACCTCTCTCTTTCTTTTTAAGTACTCTCCTTTATGTCACTTATTTTAAGCTCCCCTTTGTTATGGTGGGGGATGTTATTTTATATTCCTCTTGATGTAAATTTTATTTTAATATTATGAGAGACCCTACTTGATCTCATCAACCCATTTTTGGAAGTTTTAAGTGGTGCTGTTAGGCTGCCGAGTTTTCATAAGGGATTTTTCATCTCACTTTTAGTCCCGTGAGATTTATGCTACATTTTCCACCATTTACTTTGAGTGGTGTATTTACTTCTCATTATTATACTATTTTTGTAATATAATTTCATTTATGGGTATTTTAATATTTATTGTATTACCCTTCTTCAATGGGGTGTACGTTTCGAAAGTTACCCAAGTCGGTAAGGGAACCTCTCACCCTCCTCTTTTTAAAAGACTTATTTTGTTATGTGTTTTAATTCACATAATATTATGTTGGGATATGTTCTTCTATATCCTTATTGATGTAAATTTTATGTCCAAGTGATGAGGTACCCTTTTTATCTCTCATCAACAATTTTTCTGAATTTTGAAGTGACGACGTTAGGCTGTCTAATTATTGCAAGGGAAATTCTTAACCCAATTTTTATTCTTTGGGATAAACTAGTACTCCTTGAATATGTCGTTCTATGAATATGTGTGAATGTCCTATGATTGTTTTACACTTAATATCCACTTATATTTTGTTTATTCATTTATCACACATAATTATGTAATTAATTTATCCTTAATCCAAGGATACCGTATTTGTAAGGGACTTCGTCTCAATCTCCTTTCATTGAGGCATATTTCATTTCATACACAACATTCTTTTATACGGTGTATAAACCCCTTTGACTTTTACTTTTATACAAAAGGAATCTTTTTCTACGAAGTGTTTTACTAAACGACAAAAAGGAATGTTTCTTTTAATGTATACGGTGACAACAACCTTTTCCGCCGCCACGAGTATTATTTGGTCTTTGGCTTCCTCAACAAGCCGTAATGTTTTTAAAATGAAATAAATACCATATACTATTTTATGTATTTTGGTATTGAAAATGGTTTTTATAATGGATTTGTTATGTCAATATATTTATGTGATATATTCTGATCAAAGTGTGGAGATGTTTTCTTTCCATTATATTTGTTTTATGTTTTATGATTTTATATTGGTACTTGGACATTTGACGGGTGGTTACGTGATAAACCATATGACGGGTGGTGCCGTGAATAATAGGGCGGTTGGTTACGTTTTAACCTCCAATGCATTGGGTATGGAAGTCGGTCGTATGGATATTCCATTAAGTATGTATGGAAGTTGGCCGTATGGCTATTCCAATAAGTGATATGTGTGGAAGTTGACCGTATGGTTATTACACTTAAGTATGTTTATGTCCCAAGTTACCTTTATATGCTATGTGTTATTTATATGGGTTTTATGGTAATCCTTTGGTTACAAAAGGGTAAGTAATGATATTTTATTCAGTGAATAGTTTTTACTACTTCATGAAGTTGAAGGTATTACTTTGATAAAGTATACATGGTTTTCTTGATGTTTGAAAAACTAACAGTTTTCATTCTTTGTGTATCCCTTACTGGGCTTTTTATGCTCATCCCAAGTTTTTGAAATGTTTTTCACAGGTCAAGGGATGGGTACATGATATGATGATAGTGTCAAGTAAGTGTCAAGAAAGAATCCATGTTTTATTTTAAATATGTTTCTGTGGATGGGAAAAATGAATACTATCTTTTATGTAACCACTTTGTTTAAATGTGGAATGTAATGCAAGTTTTATGATCTAATTCTATAAAACTCTAATACTGAAAAGATCCTCAATGTGAATTATTCATTTAATTGAATATTAAGTAATGTTTAAGGTCGGGGCCTTATAGTTGGTATCAAGGGTCGGTTTAGATAACTTTAGAGGTTAGGGTATTCTCTAAGCACAAGTGACATTACCATAATGGTTATGATTTCAGAAAGAGTTCTAGTTTTAGATAAAGTTAATGAGTAATTATATCTTAGTGTTTATCTTCCTCATTATTACATGATGGTTTTGTTGATATACTCACACTGACCTTTTTGGTTTTAGTAAATGGATGGATCTAGCAGGCACCAAAGTAACAGTGGATGTGAAGGAAACTGTGACAGTTTTTTGAAAAAGCAACTGAATGATATGGGAGCTGCAATGAGAACTCTTGTGTTTGTCCTCAACCAACTATCTGGAGTCATGATTGACCACCTAAACCCTAGTGATTTCTCTAAGGCATCATATATGTGTGAAACAAAACCCTATGGAACTACATGTAATAATCATAAAGGTAAGTGTGTTCAAAAACCTATGTGTCAAAGATGTGGAAAGAAACACCTAGGAAAATGTTTCAAAGGGACAGAAATATGTTATAGATGTGGAAATGAAGGTCCTAAAGCAAGAACCTGTCATGGAAAAAGGAAGCATCCAGTTGACTCGAGGAAAGGGAAAGAAGTTCTTTCTGAGGGATCAATTGAATGTTTTAAATGTGGTGTGCATGGTCATTATGCAAACACATGTCCTATGAAGAAGTTTCGTGAATGGGATCACCAAGATCGTACAAATATTTGTTTACCAATACCTAATGCCATTTCGATTGAGGATGAAGAAACTGAAAATGACCAATCAAAGGTATAGATTATTTCATAACTTTTGTTTTCATATTTTGGAATCTTAGGATATGATTCATGATTTTGTTTGTAGGAAAGAAGTATTTCAGAATAAGTTGGAAAGGAATGGTTAATAGATCATGAAGAATGTTGAATGAGTAAGAAGTCAACATATAAGGGCTTCAAGAGTTATGGTGAAATTATTAAGATTATTAAGTCTCTTTTGATGATGGGGTTACATTAGAATACTTTTTATAGTATGTGTAACCCTGATGTTTAATATATGAAAATTTTATTCAAGGAATAGTTATCTGTTCTTTTGTGGGCATAGTTATAAAGAACCATTTGGGTTTATATGATCCTTACTTTTGAGGTAATTATGGGTTACTATATGTTATGATGGAACTGAAAGGCATGAGATAAAATTGAGGTTAAATTATATTATGGTTATTTTTGATGATTTTATCTATTTTTGGGGAATGATTTTAGAATTATATAGTTTGTAAAATGTACAACACGCAGACCGTGTGACAACCTGTTGTGTCGAACAAAGCTGCGGGAATCGAACCCACAACCAAAGTACAACTAGAATTTATCACTTACCACTGGACTACGTGAAGTCCCTGGTTATTATGAATTATTCTTTTTAGTTAGTTTACTTTATGAATTAAGAGTAAGTTGATTTTGGGTTATTTATGAAAATGATTAACCTATCATGGAGGATATGTGATTAGGTTAATTACTTTTCAATACAAGACTTTAAGAGCAACTGATGTTGTTTGGAGATAAATGTTACGATTTAACTTGGAAGACTATGTGACTAAATCCTTCAAATATTTGGGTTTCAATCTTAGTTTGGTTTACTTTGAAAAAATTTATGGACAAATTGTTTATCGAATGGTCCTCGTTGAACTCTGGGTTTTGTTGGGCAAATTTTGGAGATTAAGAATAGATTTTCTTTTTATAAAGGGTTATCCTTTTCTGGATTATCTGATCTTGTACTAAACTTTTTGGTTTTGGTTTTGGTTAAGGTCTAAAGATATGGGAAGTATATAGTTCTCTTTTTTGTATTAGGTGATTCTCTAGAAGTTGATTATAGTACTCTTAATGTGAACCAGTCTTCCTAAATACTTGTCTTTTGAGGAAAGTATGAGTCTGTGTAAGAAATCTAGTAAATGTTGAAAGTCAACATGACAAGTAAGTATGTTTCCTTAAGATCAAAAATAAATTCCTCAATGAAGAGTAACTTAAAACAAAAGTGTTGTCTGCTAACTGTTCCTACTGGGGAATCAAATACCGTTTAACCCATCACAAGTTTGTGATTTTCTTATGGTTAACTTTCTCCTAGACATGTTTACTATCACTCTCCATTAGAACATGACCCTTTGTTTTTTCCTCCATGTCCATATTTTCATACTTGGAATCCTAGTATGGGTTAACTCGGGTGACCTTTGTACTTATCTTTCTTTATTTTAAAGTCATTTTTTTACTGACTCTTGTTCCGATGTGGGATTTTCAATGAAGTTCCCAAGCCCAATTTTAAAATTGCGAGGACGCAATTCCCAAAAGGGGGGAAGGATGTAACACCCCAGGTAAATAAAGAATTTGACATTTTTATATTTATCCATATTTGTGAATAAAATATTAATATTACTTTAAAGGGGACGTTATGATCGATGGCGTACCCAATACGCAACAACGAGTTTCTTGGGAATCTTACGTTGCACTCTAATAATAAAATAATATTATGGTAGTTAACGCCTAGCCGTTGTAATGGCGGGAATGAACAGAACTAACTACAAAAAGATTATATATGTTTGTCAAATATTTTTACTTTTTACAATAAATGTTATAGGATTAAAGATGTGAATGAATTCAATTTTTAATCGTAAACAATCTAATGTTCTTTAGAAGGTCAATTAACCGCCTTTTGATGGCGAACCTCTTTTAAATCCACTTTTTGATAATTTTATGTGTTATATGTGACAAAATAAATTTCTTCTTTAGAATCAGGACATCAAAATTTACTTTATGTAAATTTTTGGTATTTTTCCGATAAAGTACATTTTTTAATGAATAGTGAAAAATGTTGTATTTTAATTCAAAACCTCTTTTTAATCTAATTTATTTATATGATTAGATTATCTTTTAAATTGGTTTTAAAGTGAAATTAGAATATATTTTTACCATTAAATCCAATGGTGGTCATTGGAATTAACTTCACTTTGAAATTGGACTTAAACTAATGTCAATCTTTTAATAGATATTGTTTCTTAAAAACACGCTATTTGTTTTGACAACGGGAATTAATTATTAAATTAATTAATGCAACTTATATGTTTTAAATTTTTTAAAATATACATCATTTTTGAATTCGGAATATCAAATATATCCTAGGTTGAATGTTTGGTAATTTTCTGAAAAACTTCAATTTTTTATGAATAGTGAAACCACTAAGTGGTACTTATAAAAACTGATTTTCCGTTTAAATGAAATTTTTCCACCTTTTTGTTTTGAATTTAAAAAATCAGACATACATGGTTTTCATTAAGAAGTAAAATTTGGTTCAATGGGATTAAAATAATTTTTTGTTGAATAGTAACTTATTAAGTTTTTAATCGCGATTAGAGGTAATTAGTGTAGTTTAAGGTAAAAATAATGTTTTAATATTATGAAATGACCTAGAAACATGTCCTACCATCATTGGATGATTCATGGAAGACCAAGACAATCCATGGGTCAACTTGGGGACCTCATGGAGCCACTTTGGTTAGAAAATGACATAAATACCTTTTTATTTAATGTTAAAATTAAAATGACACAAACATGAGTTGTTTTACTAAAACAATTTTTAAATGGGGTTATACAAGTCATATTTTGCTCTATAAATAGTCATTGGAAAGATAAAAATATTTCCTACATCATATTATTTTTTTCATATTTTTTAGACATTAAATAAATTAAATTATTTATGACATCATGATGATGCAGCGATGACCTCATTATTTAACGATTTAAATAAAATGGAAAGATAATGTAAAATCTAAAACCTACACATGTCCAAAACCTATTTTATGGGTGGATTTAGAAACAGTTTCACCTTTTCCTAGAAAAACATCAATTTGGTACTATTAAAATCGGAAACTCATTCTAAAATAAAGTAACATTTCTTTACTTTCTAAGAGTGCCCCTCCTCTCCTCTTATAAAAGGCCCCCACCTCTACCTCCTTACCCACACATCCAAAGCCTTTGGCTCGGCCAAAACCTGCCCATTTTGTCTCTCCACATCCCTCTCTAACTCTTAGAAGCCTCACTTTGGTCAGAAGTCTTCCCAAGGAAGCCTTTGAGCTCAAACCAAAGGGAGTTACCCGATTTTAAGGTAATGTCTTCACTTGAGTCCTTTTGTTTTATTTTTCTTCTCCACCCCCCTAAACTCTTTTTATTCCTTTCTTTTGTAAAAAACCAGTATCTTAAATATACTAGGATTTTTTTATGTTAATTATTCTACCTACACTTACACACACCTTCATCTAATGGTTAAAGAACATACTGTTTCTGTGGATGGCGAATTACTGTCTCACGAAACGATGATTGTTCAATCTTCTCTTAACACCTTTCATGGTGGCAATTATGATCTCACTAAATTTATATATGATATATAATATGTTTATGTTTTCCTTAAGCTTCTGTATTTTTCATTTATGGCATACATTTATGGCTTCCATTATGGGTATACGCAATATCTTCATTTTAGGAAGTGCGGACTACTGCCCCCTCAAAGTGATTTGATTCGTTAATACCATATGTGGTACGTATAAAGGATATATTTAATGATATTATATATGATACCATACTGGAATTAAAATACTATTATGTATCATTATGTTTTAATTCCATTAAATATGAAATAGAAATGGAAGTAGCGTTCATGCGTATGTACGGCTTACCGTCTCCATGAACGGTGCATTTCATTTCTTAACTCTAAATGTTATGTAATATTATAAATGAATGAATATACTGGATATATATGATATATATTATATCTATATCATGAATACAATTCTGGATATAATGGATATTTTTTCACATGAACAACTTGTAATTATAAATAGTTTATTTTTGACTCAAGTACCAATGATCGTTAAAACGACCATTATTAGCTTAAATAATAACATAGTGTTCATGACATGGTAATAAGTGATATAAAAGGAATAATGAACTTGAAAAAGGTTCTTAAGGAATTATAAATTAACTCAAGTTTATTATTCAGGATATTAATGAATGATCGAGTCAAGTCGGACCCGAGGTAAGGGATCCTACCCCTCTCTTTCTTTTTAAGTACACTCTTTTATATCATTCCTTTTAAGATGATCTTTCTTATGATTGGGATGTTCTTTTATATTAATCCTATTTTACTTTTTATGTTAATATGATGAGAGACCCTATTTTCTCTCATCAATCCATTTTGGAAGTTTTGAGTGGCGTCGTTAGGCTGCCGAATTTTCGTAAGAGATCTAACCTCTCTCTTTCTTTTTAAGTACTCTCCTTTATGTCACTTCTTTTAAGATCCTATTTGTTGTGGTGGGGGATGTTCTTTTATATTACTCTTGATGTAAATTTTATTGTAATATTATTATAGACCCTATTTTATATCATCAATCCATTTTTGGAAGTTTTAAGTGGCGTCGTTAGGCTGCCGAGTTTTCGTAAGGGATTTTTCATCTCACTTTTAGTCCCGTGAGATTTATGCAAAATTTGCCACCATTTCCTTTGAGTGGTGTATATAATTCCCATTATTATACTCTTTGTGTAATATAATTTCATTTATGGGTATTTAAATATTTATTGTATGACCCTTCTTCAATGGGGTGTACGTTTCGAAAGTTACCCAAGTCGGTAAGGGAACCTTTCACCCTCCTCTTTTTAAAAGACTTATTTTGTTATGTCTTTTAATTCACATAATATTATGTTAGGATATGTTCTTCTATATCCTTATTGATTTAAATTTTATTTCCAAGTGATGAGATACCTTTTTTATCTCTCATCAACTCTTTTTCTGAATTTTGAAGTGACGTCGTTAGGCTATCTAATTTTTGCAAGGGAACTTCTTAACCCAATTTTTATTATTTGGGATAAACTTGTACTCCTTGAATATGTCGTTCTATGAATATGTGTGAATGTCCTCTGATTGTTTTACACTTAATATCCACTTATATTTGGTGTATTTCTTTGTCACACATAATTATGTAATTGATTTATCCTTAATCCAAGGATACCGTATTTGGAAGGGACTTCGTCTCAATCTCCTTTCATTGAGGAATATTTCATTTTATACACAACATTATTTTATACGGTGTATAAACCCCTTTGACTTTTACTTTTATAAAAAAGGAATCTTTTTCTATGAAGAATTTTACTAAACAACAAAAAGGAATGTTTCTTTTAACGTACGCGGTGACAACGACCTTTTCCGCCGCCGCGAGTATTATTTGGTCTTTGGCTTCCTCAACAAGCCGTAATGTTTTTAAAATGAAATAAATACCATATACTATTTTTTTATTTTGGTATTGAAAATGGTTTTTATAATGGATTTGTTATGTCAATATATTTATGTGATATATTGTGATCAAAGTGTGGAGATGTTTTCTTTCCATTATATTTGTTTTATGTTTTATGATTTTATATTGGTACTTGGACATTTGACTGGTGGTTACGTGATAAACCATATGACAGGTGGTTCCGTGTATACCAGGATGGGTGGTTACGTTATAACCTCCAATGCATTGGGTATGGAAGTCGTCTGTATGGTGTATGTATGGAAGTCGGCCGTATGGCTATTCCATTAAGTGATATGTGTGGAAGTCGACCGTATGGTTATTCCACTTAAGTATGTTTATGTCCCAAGTTACCTTTATATGTTATGTGTTCTTTATATGGGTTTTATGGTAATCCTTTAGTTACAAAAGGGTAAGTAATGATATTTTATTCAGTGAAGAGTTTTTACTACTTCATGAAGGTGAAGGTATTACTTTGATAAAGTATACATGGTTTACTTGATGTTTGAAAAACTAACAGTTTTCATTCTTTGTGTATCCCTTACTGAGCTTTTTATGCTCATCCCAAGTTTTTGAAATGTTTTTCACAGGTCAAGGGAAGGGTACATGATATGATGATAGTGTCAAGGAAGTTTCAAGATAGAATCCATGTTTTATTTTAAATATGTTTCCGTTGATGGGAAAAATGAATACTATCTTTTATGTAACCACTTTGTTTAAATGGGGAATGTAATGAAAGTTTTATGATCTAATTCTATAAAACTCTAAACCTAAAATGATCCTCAATGTGAATTATTAATTTAATTCAATATTAAGTAATGTTTAAGGCTGGGGCCTTATAATATATATGCTAATTTGACCGTAGTGCTTCTTGATAACATTCAGTACACCTCTACGATGACATCCAGTCAAGATACTAGCTCTAGTTTGTAACGAAGACCATATGAGCGATGAGGCCTTAGTTCAGGGTCTATCTAATGACCCCTTTCATCCAGGTGGGTAGGTAATGTAACATCCACCTTTCAAGAATTATATCTTCACAATAGAGTAGGTTGAGGATGTGTGCAGGCTTGGTGCAATCCGTGAGTTCCAAAAATAGATATTGCTGAGGTTCTATGTCGATTCAGATCCTTAGGCTACAGAGGATTGGATAGAGTCGATGGTATGTATCTTCAGACTTTTTTAGACCTTGACGGATCAGGTGGTGTCACTAGAAACAATCCTTTTCTATAGAGCAGTTGGGCATTGGTGGAGCCTAGTTACATAAATGCATGATGAGTTGACACTCTTATGGGATGACTTCTGACAGATATTTCATGAGGATTATTACCCCTCCTTCTTGTGATCATTATATATCCATGATATTCTAGAGCTGCAACATGGATGGATGATTCTGGAAGAGTACATAGTGAGTTTCATAGACCTTACATGTTACTCTCTTAACATGATATGTGATGGATACTTGTAAGAACATAAGTTTGAACAGGGACTCTTCAGAGATATTTGAACCAGCGTTGTACCCTTGTGCATCCCCACCTATGTTGAGGTGTTGGGGAGTTCACTGGTGATAAAGAGATTTTTTCATATAGATTCCAGATAGCTAAATCTTGTAGTTGGTGCTACATATCAAAGTCATTTGTAGTAGCTAGCAGACACCGGGCACCAGGATCTCGGTGCGGTAGATCCTCCCATGATAAGAATTCGGTGCATGGTCAAAGATAGTGTAGATCACCATTTAAGGTTAGTGAGGTGAAGTGATTTACTTGTGATGGTCAAGGTCCCATGGTGTGAGACTGAACAACCAATCGTTCTGAGTAGTACAAGAATATAGATGATGTACCACCTCAGTAGAGGCAACACCATGATCTGGGATCTCCCAAGAATAGATAGGGTGGTCCTTAGGGAGGCGAATCTATAATAGGAGTATGAGGAGTTATAAGTGGTGGATTCCATCATGATATCCTTTTATCTCCACCACTAATCTTACCATGTTAGGCTCAGGGAGCTGGCGGTTGAGGTTGTGTACAACTGTAGGCTTTGGGGTATTATAACCTCGCAACACACAATATGATTTGAGTTACAATCTATGTTTATTCTATACTTGCTTCTGTAATAGTAGGCATAGGTTCCAGACATTCCTTTATCTTCATACTCTTGGTGTGAGAGTTGGAGCTCCTAGTTGATGTTCTAGTATAAAATCTTTTTCTTGAGGTTTATATAGGGAATTCTTTTTCTATATCTTTCATCCATCGGTAATGCGAGCTATCACTTGTAGGAGAGAGGTTCACATGGGACCTTTTGGTCTTCACGATGTAACCCTATGATTTCATCACGGGTATGTATTGGTTGTCCATGTTCTGATCCCAGATGGACTACCATCATAGAAAAGTTATATTTCTATGCACTGATGGGAAAATATTATCCTTTTCTAGTGAGAGATATCTCATGGTAGGGAAAGTAGGATATTCAAGGAGGTTTTATCCTATCACCCATCATTTGGAAATTATATCCTTAGGGGAAGTTGTCTCTTCAGGAATATGCGTTCATTTAGTTGTGGTGGTATTACATGGAAGTCTTCCCTAAGGATGTTAGGGGACTACCTTTGAGGTAGTAGATGGAGTTTTGCATCAACTTACATCATGGGACCGCTCTGATATCTTCTAAAGCATATTGGATAGCACCTACCAAGCTTTGTAAGATGCAATTTTAGTTAGAGGACCTTCGAGATAAATGTTTCATCAGGCCTAGTGTGTCCCCATGGGAAACACTAATATTGTTTGTGAAAAAATTGGATGAGAGATTATGAGATTTCATGGGTTATTATCACATAAACCAGGCCACAATAAAGAACAAGTACCCCTTTCTGGGGATTGATTACCTCTTTGATCAATTACGAGGCATGAGATGGTTCTCGAATAAAAATATCAGGTTTATCTACCACTAGTTATGGGTTTTTTAGGCTGATATTCCAAAGTTATCATTCTTATGAAACTATATACACTATGATTTTTTATTGATGCCCTTTGGTGTGATAAATTCCCCCACATTGTTTATGGATTTGATGAACTGGGTATTCCAGCCATATATGGACTAGTTTTTTATTATCTTCATCAAAGACATACTCATCTACTCTGCAATAAAGGAGGAGCATTAATAGAACTTGAGTATGGTCCTAGAATTGGTTCGATAGCACTAGATTTATGGGAAACTCTTGAAGTGCCGGTTCTGGATACATGAGGTTCAATTTCTAGGGCATGTCATCACTAATCATGGTTTAGTTGTGGATCCAGTGAAGATCTAAGTAGTTCTAGCTTTAGAGACCCCCAAAAATGTGTCATAGGTGTAGAGCTTTATTATCTTGGTGGGGTACTACAAGAGTTTTTTGGATGATATCTCAAGAATCATAGCCCCTTTGATCACCCAAACATGAAAAACAATTTGTCTACCTTGCCTAAGTAGTTCCATAGGTTCTTTGAGGAGTTAAGGAAGAGGATGAAAAGTGCTATAATGTTGAGACTACCAGAAGAACGCTTTGAGTTCGTAGTGTATTGTGATGCCTTAGTATATGATCTTGGTTGTGTTTTGATGCAACAATAGTAAGTTATTTTATACGGGTCAAGGAAGTTGAGTCCCCAATAGTATAATTATGTGAATCATGACCTAAAGCTGGTAGTGGTAGTTTTTTCCTTGAGGATATGGAGGCAATACCTTCTAGGGGAGAACTTTGTGTTTTACTTAGACCACCAGTGTCTCAAGTACGTATTTACATTAAGAGAACTGAACCTGAGATAGTGACACTGGTTGGAGTTCTTGCAGGACTATAACTTTGAGATAGTTTATACTCTAGGTAAGGGGAACATTGTACAAGATTCACTTAACAGGAAATCCCAAGATTTCTTATTGTAAGAAGCTTCAGAGTATCTATCTTCCCTGTAACTAATCCTGGTGGAGAATGAGGGAATATTTTTTCTTTTATTGATGGTGTTGACTTCTTCACTTCTCAAGCATGTGTGAGATTCCTAGCTGGGATACATTGATTGAAAGGTCTTATGTGATCAAATATCTGCAAGAGAATCACTAGATGGATATTCTGAATGAGTGAATTGCATCATCTTGGTCTAGGGGTGAACAATGGTTTTAGTTACATTGCGAAATGAGGTGATACTGGATTTCCACACATCTCCCCTAGTTATACATCCTTATATGGGGAAGATATAAAGAAACATTAGATGGAATTTTTGGGGGTCTAGTATGAGATGAATCATATCTAAGTTCATCTCTCAGTGCCTTATCTGTTAATAGGTAAAGGTTAAGCACCAAGTTTTAGAAGGTTTATTGTAGACCCTTGAGATTCCAGAGTGGAAGTGGGATAATGTATCCATGTACTTTTTTATAGGAATTCCACTCAAAGTGGATAGTCGTGACACCATCTGGGTGATAATTGACTAACTCGTGAAGTCAGTGCACTTCTTTTCTATCAGGGACAAGAGTTTGGTGGAGTGTTTAGGTCATTTGTACATATGGGAGATCATTCAACTTCAGGGGGTTCTCTCGATGATTGTATTCGATCATGATGTATAGTTTATTTCATCATTGTAGAGAGTCCTACGGGATAAATTCAGAACCAAATTTTGAATGAGTATAGACTTTTACCCCTGGACTAATGGGTAGACTGAGTGCACTATCCAAGTGCAAGTGGATATGCTAATGGAATGTGTGTTAGACTTCAGTCAGAGATTAGAGTATCACCTTCCCTTGGTATATTTTGTGTACAACAACAGCTACCACTCTACCATTAATATAGATCCTTTTGAGGCCTTGTATGGGATACCCTATAGGTTCTCCATGTGCAATATTAGAGAGTCATCTCTAGTGAGACCAGAGTTGGTGAAGGTGAAAATAGAGAAATTCTAGGTCATCCTTGAGTGGATGAGTATAGACCATATTGGATATAAATCCTACATATATCATCATCATAGAACCTTGGAGTTTGATTAGGGAGACCACGTTTTCTTTCGACTCTTCCCACAATGCAGATTGTGGAGGTTTAGATGGGAAGACAAGCTATCCTGTAGGTTCATCGAGCCATTCGAGATCATATAGAGGTTTGGTGAGGTTTTCTACCAGCTAACCCTATCCCCATATCTGGAGAGGGTGCAAGATTTATTTGTAGTGTCACAACTGAGGAGATATGTCCATGACCCCATTCACTTCATTGACTAGGTTGAGATAGACATCAAGGATCGATCCACCTTTGTGGATCACTTGGTGGAGATCGAGGATTGGTAGGAGTAGACCCTTCATGGATGGACCATCCATTTGGTTCCTGTATTGTAGGAACATGGAAATATACAAAAAAGTTCTTGGGACTGGGAGATCCAAGTACGGGCTCAGTATCCTGATTTTTATTCCTAGTTTTGATTTTTTTAGGATGAGAATCTTGAAGGGGGAATGATGTAGAGACCTAGTTTTTTCATTATAAGACTTTGAAATATTTCTATATAAATTTCTAGATCTAGGAATTGAGATGGAATGTGATTCTTAGGCATGGTGTGACCAGAATTAATTTTATAAAAATATTAAATATATTTTATATTACATGCATACATATTCTTAAAGAAAACAAAATAACTCTTAAATGGTTGATCAGATCAAAAATCTGAGACTATGGTTGGTTATGGAACAATATTTTTTCCCTAGGTGTGACATAAAATGAGTTGGTGTGGGGTGTTCATACCCCTCTCTTGCTGGCAGTATGTTTAAGTGGATTAATTATTTAATTTAATTTAATTAATAAATTCATTTGAACTGATGATATGTTTATAAATATATCATTATAGTGAATTTTCAAGGGTTTTCTCATATTTCTACAATCTCGGACGAGATCTATCCTTCCCCTTATGTTGGCATATCATGACGAATGATGACGAAACTCTAAATCATATCAGATCATGATGAAGAAGATTTGAAGGCTCCTTCCAAATCACTGGTAGACATGTTATTTATCGATGATCAATCCTTAATCAAGGTAGGACTCATATTTTTTTGTTTTTATTCGGTTAGATTAAATGATTGAGTAGATTCACCCCTTTTCATGGATTTACTCCAGTTGTAGACTCATCATGTGCCCATATACAAAAATTACTTGGTATATTCATTGTTTTATAACTCTGGAATCTCTGTTCTCGATCATTGTCTAATAAATGTTTTCGGATGATGCTTAAACATTGGTTTGTGTTGATTTTCTCCCACATTGCTTTTCATTATTCACCAGTTGGATCCCCACAGTCCCGATTCAACTTTTTCAGGAGGTACCGAGCTCGATCAGAACCACAAAATCATGTTTTATTGATGAAATATAAATATATTGACAAGAAAGTAATAGATATAATATCTTTTTGAGGCAAGGATGACCGATATATTAATTAAACATAAAGAACTCGATGATCGTAGTTGTGGAAGTATGTAGAACGAGCGGTGAAACCCATGATGATTTTTGGAGGCTGTTTTCCAGTAAAAGACAACCTAGATCCATGATTCATCATCATATCCCCCTTTTGTTAGTAGATTTAAGGTCATAATTTAATCACCATTTATAGATTCAAGTGTAGAAGTCAAAGTTTTTTGGTGAAAACCTGACTACACGTCGTGTTTAGAAAAGAACAAATGATGTGTATCCCATCCTATTTCATCGACTAGGGCTTGAAAAATCATAAGGATGGCATGACATGTATTCCCCATCACACACCATGTACCCTTTCCCTATTTTACAACATGTGTGAAGATTCACGCGGATAGGAACCCATGTAGAGATACACGGGGTTAGGTACATGCCCATGTACATGTATACGGCATGCAGCACCTGGACTTGGTCCCAGTTAGCCAGGACATGCCATGTAGGACACTTACATGGCATGTACTACAACATGGTATGAATCATTGTACTAGTCAAAGGAACGGTTAGGCTATTAACTGGGGCCACATGTTGTGTGGGTCCCCTCACATGTTTTTTACACCTAGTTTCCTTTTTTTTAAACTTAGAATTTTTGTATCTCCTTCAATTGAACTCAAATTTTGGACCATGAGTATCCTATCCTAAGTATTTTTCTGAGTAAAACATGATGGTTCCTTCATTTTTTTGATTTTGAGATATGATGTGAAATGTTCTAGGAACGACACCTTCTGAGGTGACCCTGATGATGGAAGTTATTAGGAAGGATCACCAGATGCTTACTCCCAAGTGGAACCCTCTAGTTTAGATAGGAATGGGTCCTCAATAGATTCTAGAGTGGAACCCTCCAGCCAAGAATAGAATGGGTCCTCTACAGACTACTAAGTGGAAACCTCCAGCTGGGTTGGGCATGGGTCCTCAACGACTATTAGAGTAGAACCCTCCAGCTGGGTTGGGCATGGGTCCTCAATGACTATTAGAGTAAAACCCTTTAGATGGGTTGAGTAGGGGTTATCGACTTAACAGGTGTAACCCTCTTGTAGTATTAGGGCGTGGGTCCTCAATGAATCGGAGTGGAACCCTCTACCTAGGTTGGGCAAGGGTCCTCGACCATTGGAGTTGAACCCTCCTACTAGGCAGGGCATGCATCCTCCATCGACTATCAGAGTGGATCCCTCCTATTATATAGATCATGGGTCCTATACCTAGAATTTGTATCCCCTATACTATGTGTTACAGTTATGAGATGTGGTTTGACATAGCTTTTGACTCTTAAGGAAGTGGAATATTTTTCCCACCAAGACGTGTTTTTATAATGTGACCTAAAATTGTGTGAGTGAGTCAGTGCTACCAAAAGTGCATTGTATCAAGGTGTGGTGAATAAGTTCCTTATAATTGTGTGTTTAGGGATGATTTGTGGGATCCTGAGCATAATTTTTGTACTTTAGGAACTGTTGGATATTCTTCTTCTTAGACTAAGCTATGATGTAGAGATCCCCTTACTCTCTCATTTGGGATTATTTGATTTAGCATATATATATATCCTTCTTTTGTATTCACTCCTTGGATTTGGTTACTCTCCTTCAAGGAGAGGTTATGATGCATGGGGTATGCCACATGATTTCCATGTTTAGATTCTCATGGTTGGATAATTCTACTCTTCTTCTATAGGTGGAAAAGACTTTATAGGTAGTCCATCTACTCACCGTGTTTATCCCCTTGTTCTTGGACGAGCTTACTTTCACTCTTTTTTGGGTTGAATTGTACTCTTTCATTATAGCTTGTTCTCTCTACTGTATTTATCTTGTTCTTGTATATCTTATTTCTCCCCCTTTAGTTTTTAGGGCATCCTACTAGGTATGTTTATACTCACCCCTACATGGGATTTTCCCACATGACTCATGTCTTTTGAAGATTAAGGATAGGTTGACCATGACATTAGAGGATCTTAGAGATAATAGGTTCTTGGGCCACATATGGTGGTCATAGCTTGGGATTCAGGAGCTGGTCTCTCTCAACTATTTACTCTTTCCAGTTTTATGTATGGTTGGGACACATTTCTAGTTGGACATGTATTTTTTCCCTTTACTTTTCAGACTACAGTAATGTAATTTTGTTTTGTCTAGAGGTTCATTCATGCTTGGTTTACTTTATAGAAGTGTTGAATCTTTTCTTATTTACCTCTACGCATTGAATTGAGTTGTGTGTGTGAGAGAGTATAGGTACATAGGAAAAGTAATCCCTGAGTTAGTTATACCTTTGATGCTTATCTCCACCCATGTCCTATGGAGGTGACCTTGGGGTAGTTGCATCTCGAGCCCCAACTTGGGTCGGGTCATCACCCATGTAATATATTCAAAACAAAAAAAATTAATCATATTGTCATATTAATATGATATAATGATTTTTAATTCATTTGTGACATGTAGGAATTAATCATCCATCAATCTAACACACAGTGTGGCTGGTATGACTGAAAGTGTGTGTTTTCAACTAAAAGTGGAATTTTAGATAAAAACTGGTTTTACATACTCAAAATTTTTAAAAATGTACTTATATTTTATTGATTTTTTGGGAAAATGATTATTTATTTATTTATGGTGTGTAAGAATTAATCACACATCAATCTGACACGTGGTGTGTCTCGTATGATTGAAAGTGTGTATTTTTAATTAAAAGTGGCATTTTAGATCAAAATGCATGTCACGTACTCAAAATTGAGAAAAAAATCTCATAATATATTGATACTTTTTTGAAATGATATGTTATTCATTTTTGATGTGTAGTAATTAACTTTTCATAAATCTAACACATAGTGTAACCAGTATGACTTAAAGTTCATTTTTTTTAGTTTTTAAATTTTAATTCAAATTGCTTGTCATATACTCAAAACCAATAAAACACACTTGAATCATCATGATACTTTATAACAACCCCTTATAATTAATTTATGACATGTAGGGAGTGACCACAGATATCATACCAAATGAAATTTTTCACATATTATAAAACATTGAAATTATAATTTGTTTTTATTTTTTATGCACTATTATTAAAATAAATATTGTTTTTATTATAGACATGTGACATTTGTGTATGAGTTTGATTTGATCATTGGAGAGGGATTACTACAAGAGTTTTTTGTTTTTTATTTGTTGTAATATTTTTTGTTTTAAAGTCAATTTTACATCAATGTAATTTTATTTTACTGAATTTCTTTAATTTAATATTTGTATTCAAATAATGGTACATTTTAAATATATTATCTATTATATTGAAGTATTAAATTACTTCAATTTAAATTATTTTTTTATTTTTTTATCATATCCAGCATAGTGATATATATATATAGCTTTTATCACTCTACCACTTTTATCAGAGTTAAACATACCTTTGATAAAGATGATCTTTATGAATGCTAAAAATAAAATCATCATTTATTAGTGCTACAAAACACACAGATAAAATGAGTCTTTATCAATGTTTTTTTAGTATTAATAAATAATGTATATGGGTTTTTTCAGCATAGATGATTTTTCCTTTTACATTTAAAAAAAGTTTAAAATGGGTAGTAGAAAAAAGGGATAACCAAGGTGACCAGCAGTGGCACTGACAATCCTTCGAAAGTGGTTAGTTACCACTCAAAGTAAGAAACATTCATAGTCCAACCATAGGTGATGAACCTTGTATTTCTTCATGGGTGAGCGGGTGTTATTTCGAGTGTCACCTAGGTTTGTCCATTGACATTTAAAGAAGCATAGAAAGCTAGAGATTTGTTTTGTGGGTCTATTCAAGGTAGTGGAATGTATTGGTATGGTGGATTACTGGTTGGATATTCCTCCATGAAATCAAAGTATTCATGATTTGTTTCGTGTATCTCATCCCTAGAAGTATGATATGTTCCCTACATGGGATTTATAGTGGTGATGTTGAGATAGAGTAAGATTCTTCATTTGAGGAATGTCTACTATGGATCATGGAAAAAAGAAACAAGGAACTAAGTGTAAATATAGTTAATCTTGATCATGATTTGTGGAACCATGGGAATATCTAGGAGGTGAAATTTTAGTGGTATTCTAATATTCTAGGCATAGTGGTTAGATTTTCATAGTGGAGACCACTAAAGACAATTCTTGAGGATGAGAAGGCCTTAGAGGGAGAGTTTGTAACATACCATGGGTTTTTAAGGAGTGTTGTGATTTAATTTTTATACTTAATCATGTTTATAATGATCTTTTATAGTCATTTGAGGGTTCAAGAGTGGATTATGGGTTGATGTTTTGGAAAACAGACTTGATCCTACAGTAGGAACACTATAGTAGGAAACATTCAAGGTGTGAACCAAATAGTTCACGATGTGAAATGTTGAGGTACAGTAGCATGGGTGCTTCCTATAGTGATTCACAGTTTCAAACTTATGTTCATTTTGTGAATACTTATCATAAAGGGGGCCCTATATTAGTGGTTGGTTCATGTGGTGAACTGTAGGTTCACACCATGAATAGACTCTTATGATAATTTTAATGATGGATAAAATTTAAAATTTTCCCTAAACCCCCATTAATACTTCTCCCACATTCCCTTCAACCCTCACATGGGATTTTGGTATTATGAACTCCTCCTTGATGGTTTTTTCTCCCTTATCCTCATCTATTTATGAATTCAAGTTTTGTTCATCATATTGGAATTCTATTAGTGTATTTAACATCTTCTAATCCTTAGATTCTTGTTTCTTATTATTTTTCTTGGATCTCTTGATATAAACCCTAATTTGGGTGATTTGGGGGTACATTTTAATTATTTGGTGTGATGGTACTATTTATAGTGGTGATTATTAATGATTAAACTTCTCCATGATTGAGGTAGGAAATCATTAGCATTCTACGACACTTTTATGGAATTGTATACCTTGATTCGCATGTGGGTGTGTTTGTTCTCCAATTAGAACACTTATTTTGGTGTGAAAAATGACCAAGTTAGGAATGTATCGAAGTATTTGATTCTTTAGAGGGGGAGTATGAGTTATATTCTTTGAAGTATATGAACATGAGCCTTATAACATTGATAAGAGTAGGGATTTCCATGTGCATAATTGGGCTTGGAATGTTCCATTTAGTCTTAATAAAGGATATAATAAAGTGATGAGATTTTTTTTGGGTTCCATAAATTTTTTGGGACAACCATGAGTGGTAGATTTGTGCTTGGAATAGTACTGGGGGATGTTCATGAGTGATATTGTCAAGTATGAGATGGACATGGTCTTTTCATGAGTGATATGTATTAGCTTGACTTGTGATGTAAGGATAAATATGAGTGAGATGGTTAGTACTATAGTGATGAAAAAGGATATTATGAGTGAGATGTTGGGTTGGGATAGGGTTTCTTGAGTTTCCATTGAGTAAGAAAAGAGTGGGTTGTTGTAGCTTATGACATGATATAATGACCATTCCCTCCATTATAGAGCCTAAGTAGGTAGGGATGGGATTTTTGGTAGCCTAGTTAGCACCCAATGACCTGGTGGGTTGTGTGTTTATTTATTAATTTACTTTAACTCATCACACTCACTTTTATATGAATTATTCACTTATTTTAAGGATTAATTGGTGTTTTTATACTTGGTATATTCTCTTATCATGCATGAGAATCATGATACATATACAAAATATATGGTCAAGGATTTTGCTAAGGGAAAGGGCCCTGCATCAGTCTATTGAGAAGGTAGTGTGGTGGATTCATCTGATATCATGATACATTCTGGGATATTTTATTTCAATGCCTCATCATTATTATTATTTTGGTTATTTTTGTATATTGATCCATATCATGTTGGGGTCCCTTTTTACTACAATAATGACATGGTATTCCATGTCGATATAGCATGTATTAGTGTTATTATTGTTTCTTTTTCTTGTTTAATACTTTTATTTATTTTCTACTACTTTTGTTATATGTATTTAATCTGATGTACATTTATTACTGAGGTTATAGTCTCCCCACGATATCACCCAGCCCCCCAAAGATATTTAGAATCCTCTTTCATACAAGGAGTCACACATAAGGTCATGTTCCCATCTTGATTAGGCCAGGGGATTTGGGTTAGGGTGTTATAATGTGTCATCATATGCCTGTTTATTTTTTTATTTTTTGAGGCTTGGTATAATAGAGATATGATGGGAAGAACATGGTTATGGGATCTAATATTGTGACTTTTTAGCACCTATGTAGTGGACCTTTTATTTATTGGAGAAGTGTATTTAATTTTATGTATTTTGATGTTTGGTTTCATACTATTATTGGTTGGTATTATATAGTTACATTTTATGATATTTTATCTTGGTTCAATTAGAAAGAGTGGGTGAGATCATACATTATGGATAGGCATGCAGGATCACATTTTATGTGCCTATTTTTTCAAGTTTGATAGATGTTTAAATTAATTAAATTAAAAAATTATATCTTTAGTGTTTTCCCAAATATATCGTTAGTGACATGTAATAAACTTAATCTGAGCATGTTGTGAAATGTTTTTATGTATATGTGACTATGACTAATGTTCAGGTACCATGATGTGTCTTTAGGCCTTGGGTAGATATAATTATTTAGGGTTGGTTGTTAGGGTAGAACATTAGAGTGTTATTTTGTATTATTATGTATCCACCGATTATTTTTCTTAATTTTTTAAAAAATTGTTCCATTAAATGTGAATCTAAGTCCCAATTTTTTATTTCATAGAATCCATCAAGACAACATCCTATAATTCCACAAAGGGACCTAGGTCAGTAGTTTTATGAGAAGATTTATGTTCCTAATAGGCCTCAAAATGTACTAGAGGGTGTTTATGAGCAGGATTTGGTAGATTCCCTAACTTTTTAGGAATTAGAGCTACTTCATCATGGGTTTTTTTAATTGGTACCAGTTAATAGTGGGGGGTCATAAGGGAATACATACTATAATTTATTTTTTCAATATTTTTAGTTTCAAAAACATATAAAATTCCATTTAATGGAAGTTCCTTATAATATATAGTGTTATATTGATATTATTGATGAAACTTTTGAGCCAATAGATACTCCTGATGAGTGGAGGGTGAAGTTAGATTCTTGCATGATTTAGGGAAATTATAGAATGTGGTGTGGTGTAATGATCCATGTAAAGGGGAATGGGATCCCAATATATAAATAAATTAAAGGAATATTTTATTATTATTTCATTTTAGAGGCATTGGGATTAGATTGAACTCAGGAGATTATAGATCTTTGGTAGGTAGAGGTGTTGGTAACCTGTTCCGCTGCTTATTTTGTGGAGTTTTTGTGTTTTTACCCTTTTTTAGATAGAAATGATGCCCAAAAGTCCCAAAGGTTTGAAATAATTTGGAGTCCTAAGGTAAGGTTCTAGGATAGGATCTTCAACAATACAACTAACCCAGAAATTCTTCGACAGGCCCTCATGATCGAGAAAGGTTTAGAGGAGGAAATGTTGATGGGTCTTCTTCCTATTTTTAGTGGGATGATGAGTGGAATTTTTAGTGGTGTTGTGAGTGCCTAATAGAGAGGAAATAAGTGGATGTCAGATGAAATGCTCTAGGGTGGTCTGAATCAGTATAAATAATATAGATATTATTTATCACCCTCTGAAAAGGAAGGTTTTCCTTACTATTATTAGTGCAGGAATAGTGGACATTTCAATAGGTGTTATACTATTCTATTAGTAGAGTGCCTTCAGTTTGGAAATAAGTTATAATTTTAGTGTTTTTTCTCAAGGATTCCATAAATGAGTTTCAGAAGAGGTTTTAGATAGGCATAGGCCTCGAGGGATTGGTCAGGATGTCCCTAAATAGATAGTTAGTATTTTTAGGGAGGTTTGGTCAATGAGAAGGATGGGGATCTCAATAGAAGTAGATGATTCAAGCTCTATAGGGTATGGTTTCTCTAGGGATCTAGGGATTATAGGGGAAAGCTCATGGATCTAAGTCTTGTTGTGTTTATATATTAGAATAGGTTCCAGTAAACAACGGAGATAGACCTTAGATATTTTGAGGTATGATTTTGGTTATGTTGATACTCTATACTACTTTTTTCACATAGGATCCCCTCCCATATTTATTTCATCCAAAGTTTATGTTGGTTTAGAATTATTAATGAAGTTCTCCCTCTAGTTTTTATCTCTCTATAAAACTCTCAGGAAGAGGGTACATCATATTCAAAGGTTCTCGGAATGTACCATAGTGGATGGAGGTTATAAAAATATGTGGGATTTTATGATTTTATAAATGGACATCTTGGATTTGTTTTTTGGTATTGATTGGTTGACGTGTTTTAAATCCTACATTAATTATTTTCAGAGTTGGTTGAATTTTAACTTCTCAAAGATAAAAGAGTATGTTATTACTGTGGAATGTAAACTAGAGGAAAGTATAGTATAACGAAACCTTAAATAAATTAGGTTCATTACAACATAGTTAGAGGGTATGGTTCTTGATGTATATTGGGTAATAGATCCAACCATTTTTCCTTCTATGGTGGATCGTTACCAAAATATTTTTCTCGAGGATTTATTAGGACTCCCTCTTAAAATGGGTATTAAGTTTGAAATTAAACTCATGCTAGGTAAGAAAACTATATTGATCCCCTATAATTGAATGGAACTGACTGAGGTGAAATAGATTTGATGACCTGTAGGTGAAGGAATTTATTTTTCCGAGCACTTCTATTTGGGGTACGCCAATTTTATTTTCTAAGAAAGAAGATGTAATCCTTTGACTATGCATTTATTACCAAAAGTTGAATCAATTCATGGTGATGAAAATGTATCCACTTCCAAGGATTGGTAAATTTTTCAACAAGTTCATGTTATCTTAATGGTTCTCCAAGAATAATCTATGATCAATCTACCATCAGTTGTGGGTCAGGGCTGGAGATATTCTAAATATGGAATTTAAGAGTAGGTACAAAGTTGTTTTATTATCTTATGGTGTCATTAAATCTAAAAAATGTGTTGGTAGTTTTTATGGATCTCATTAAATTATTTTTTCACTCTTATCTAGAATCCTTCATTATGGTATTAATTGAAGATATTTTGGTGTATTCACAAACACTAGAGTCACATTCCAAGATTCTTGAGGTTTTTATGGGCACACTTCATCTGCATCATATTTGTGATTTTTTTCTTTAAGTTCAACTTTTATAACCTAGAGTAACATTTTATTTTTAATTTGATTTATGAGGTTGGAATATCTATTGATCTGAAATGGGTGGAGGAAGTTATTTTATGGGTGTATCCTAGAAATGTGTTTAAGGTACTAATTTTCCTCTAGTTGTTTGGGTATTATAATAATTTTTTCATATATTTATCTCACATGGAAATTTTTATGACTGGGTTTACTAGGATGTGAGTGAAGTTTGATTAGATGAATTTGTGTGGTGAGTTATTATAGGTGTTAAACATGAGGTTTATTTCCAATCCAATTTTGATTCTTCAAAAGTATAGTATTGTTTATATAGCCTATTATGATGTCTTATGCATTGGTTTTGGGGTTTTCTTGATGTAGAGAGGGTAGTTACTTATGTATATCCTCACATATGACCCCACAAGTTTAACTACCCTAATAATGACTTGGAGTATGATATGGTGGTCCTTGATTTTAACTATTGGAATCATTATCTCTTCAATGAGATATTTTTTATATACGCAGACCACAAAATATTTTGATGTATCTTATTTTAGAAAGAATTTAACCGATGATAGATATGTTGGGTACAATGCTTAAAGATGTTCTACTTTGATATGGTGTATTACTAGGAAAAGTTAATGTACTTAGAGATGCTCTCAATAGAAAATCATAGTAAATGGGGAAACAAACATAAGAAGAAGAGTGAAATCATGTCACCTTGATATTGGGTTGGAAAGTGGGTATATTCAAGGATCAAGGGGTGGTGACCTATTCTCCCATGATTATGAAGTATTCATTAGTGGATTTAGTAATGTCTAGGTAGGATTATGATTTATATTTGTTGGTGATGCGAGAGAACTTTATTGAAGATGATCTTGTTCCAAAATAGTCTTTATAGGGGAATAGGGTGATTTATGTAGATGGAAATGTTCTGGTTCCCATGTACATGAAGGAAGAGTTTATGAGATACTCTCACACATCATAGTGGGTGGTTCAACTGGTACTGACTAAGATATATTAGTGTATTAAATTTCATTTCTAGTGGACAGGTGTGAAGAAAGAAGTTGTTGGATTTTTCACTCATTTTTGTACCTATCGGAAGTTAAAGGAGAATCACCAGGGACTAGTTGTATTATCTCATCCTCTTCATGTTCCAATATGGACATCAGATGAGGTGATTATGGATTTTTTTATGAGGTTACCTAAGGCACCAAGGTGTCAAAGTCTTGTGTGAGTGGTGGTTGACTGGATGAAAAAGGTTACACACTTCCTACCAATGTGAGAAATAGTATGGTTTCATGATGTTCCCATGAGTATCGTGTCATATTAGCATGTTAATTTCATTCTATAGTTTTTTAAAGGCCTATAGAAGGTGATGTGATCATAGATAAACCTGATTATAACATATCACCCATAGATAGATAGACAGTATGAGAGGAAGAACTATATCAGTCACCATTGTGTTGATTTGAGGTAGGTGAGTCTATAGTGATTGGATTGAGCCTGGTGTAAGAGACTTAAGAATGGTTTCAGTTAATTAAAAAGTGTCTAGTTATGTATTATAACCAAAATCATCCATATGATGAATATAGGTGAATAACCATGGAGTTAATCATGGGTAACTAGGTGTTTTTATAGGTGTCACCTTTTTTGGGGAATCAATATTTGAGAGAGTTAGGAATGATAGTGTCACAGTTTGTGGGTATGTTCGAGATTATAGAGTAGATTGGGAGGGTGGATTACTGCTTCTTTATTCCTCCACAACATCAATGTATGAATGATGTGTTCTATGTTTCACGGATCTAATTGAATGAGTCAAAATCTATACATGTGATTAATAGTGGTCATGTCAACTTAGAGGAGTATGATTTATTTAAGGAACAATAAGTGTGGATTATGGACTTAAGTAAGAAGTTATTATGAATATAGACAATCCATATTTTTTTATTTTTTAGCGGTGTGGGTTCATCTAGGTGGATACTTGGGGGCAGGTGTTGGATATCTTTGTGAAATGGATGATGTTTCTCAAAGTAGACCCCTATAGACACATCTCAAGAATGGTAAGTCCATATTGGGGGATTTTATAACACCCATTAGATTTTTAAGGTGTGTTACAATTTAATTTTTCAATTAATCATGTGTAACAAGATCATTCCTAGCATTTTTAGGGGTAAAGAATGGATCATGGTTGATTTTCAAAAAAAGGCTCGAGCCTATAGCTAGAATGTTTCAATAGTCAGTATTCATAGTGTGAACTATATGGTCTCCATCATGAAATACTCAAATAGAGTTTTTGGGTGATTTATATAGTGGTTTATGGAGTGAACCATAGGTTCATGATATGAATGCTTTTGGAAAGAGGGGATCCCTCTATTAGAGACCAATTCATGTGGTGAACCTCAGGTTCATTCCATAACTAGACTCCTATGAATTTTTTAATGAAGGATGATTTTTTAACCTTTCCCTAATCCCATTTTAAGCCTTATCCTTGATTTAATTATATCCACATTCAGGATTTTGGAATGTAGGAGGTCCTTATTTTTTATTTTGGCTCCCTCCTCCTCATCTCTTGATGGATTGATGTTTTTTTATTATAGTGATCTTTCCTTGGTAAGTCTAAAGTCATATATGAATTAGATTCCATTTTCTTCCTCTTTTTATTGGTTATTTTGATGTAAACCCTAATTTTGGTGATGTTGGGTCTAATTTAATTGATTCAGTGTGTTGGCCTTATTTCGGGTTGTAATTTATGATAATTGAACTTTGTCTTGCTTGAGGTAGGAAGTCCTCACCTTTCTACAACACTTGTATAGATTTATATTCCTTAATTTTCCTATGGGTGCTTTTTTATCCCTATAATACCTCTTCTTGTGGTTTCAAAATGACTAATTGAGGTATGTATTGAATTATTTTGTCCCATAAATGAGAAGAACAAATTGTGTGGCTTGAAACCAATGAATATGAGCCTTATACCATCGATAAGGGTGTGACTGTCCACTTGATTAATTGGTATTTTAAGGTGTTTTTTGGTCTTGATAAAGGATAAAATGAAGTGGTATGATGATTTTTGGGTTTTGAAGATGATTAAATCCAACCAGGAGTGATATGGTTGATCTTGGAATGGTATTAGGGGATATCCTTGAGTGATATTGTCAAGTACGGGGTGAACTTTAGAAATTCATGATTTATATAGATTACCTTGATTTGTGGTGTGAGGGAAACCATGAGTGAGTTGGTTGGATCATATAGTGATAATAATGGATTTTTCAAGTGGGATATTGGTTTGGCATATGGTTTTGTCATTTTCCCTTGAGTAAGAAAATAGTGGGTTATTGCGGCTAATAGTTACATGGTATGGTTGTTCCTTCTTGAATGAAACTAAAGCAGGTAGGTCAAGGTTTCATGGAAATACGGTTAGTGCATGATGATCCAATGAATTATTTTTTTGTTTATGAATTTACTTTCTTTCATCACATACACATTTATATGACTATTTCACTTATGTTGAGGACACGTTGGTGGTGTTTTACTGGGTTTATGCTCCCACTATGCATAGGAATCTTAGTGCACATGCAAACTCTATGGCTAGAGATCTAGCTAAGGGAAAAGTCTCTGTATTGGGTTATTGACTAGGTTGCGCAATACGGATTGAGTATATGTTAGGACACACTTTGGGAACTTTTTTTCCCTTTCCTTGTCATTATTTTTTTCTTTTGGTTATTTTTTCATTGATTCACTGCATGTGGGGATCTCTTTTTACTGCTTTTATGAATTGTTTTACCATACTATTATACCATGTATTGAAGTTATTTTTGTTTAGTTTGATTTTTTATTAATATTATTTATTTTTTATTACTTCTATTATATGTGTTCGCCTATATATACATTTGTTACCAAGAGCATAGTCTCCTCATGATGCAGCTCAGACCCTCACCATTATTCGGTAGCCTCTTGCATAGAATGAGGCATGGATGTGGTTATGTGATGGTTAATGAGGCTCCCCAAACCTAAAATTCTAGATCCATTTCTAAAAAAAATTCTTTAAACATTGTATTTGATATACAGTTAGATAAACCTATCATTATTTTAAATGATTTCCATAAGATAAAAATTACATCTCATAATAAACACACAATCCCAATTATAGGAGGCTTAGTTTCTTTGAGGACCAATTTTATAAGAAACATATTTTAAAAAAACAACATTTCTCTATAATTTAACCAAAATAAACCCCCTTATAGACTCCTTTAAGGGAATACTCATTTTCATAACCTAGGGAATGGAAACATAAAACAGGGTGATATCAAAAACTTAGTAAGGGAAAAATCATCAACATGTCATCAAAGATTAGATTATAATAATATGATATATAGAGACCCTTTTTTCTCCTTGTAATACATTTAAATGTTTCTATATATATTTCAAGATCTAGGAGCTAAGATGGAATTCGATTCTGAGGCCCGGTGTACCCGAAATTAATTTTATGAAAATATTAAATATATTTTATATTGCATTCACAAATTCTTGAATGAAATGGAATAACTCCTAAAAGGAATCTGGGATAAAAAATGTGATACCATGGTTGAGTCTAGAATATAGTGTTTACTATAGGTGTTACCTAAAATGGGTCGATTAGGAGAGTTCAGATCCTTCTCCTATTGGTAGTATGTTTAGTGGGTTTAATTAATTTATTTATTTATTTATTTAAACTCATTTGACCTAAAATATTCCTACAAATACATCATCATGGAAAAATCATGGGGTTAGCCTTATAATCTTGGAAACTCCAATGATGCTCTCTTTCCTATTTCTAGTGTTATATCACATCGGACGATGATGAAATGCTGAATTGGAGAAAATCAGGATGCAGCGAATGTAATGATCCCTATTCCACATTGGTGAGCATGTTCTTCATTAACAAAAAATCCAAAAAAAATAGTTAGGACTCATAAATTGGTGATTCATACCCTTTTATTAAATTTATTTAGTAGATTCATACTTTTTCTTGGATCTACACCAATTATACCCAATTTTATGCGTCCGAGTATTAAAATATTAATTCATTTGATTGGTTTCTAATCCCGAATCACTTTTCTTGATCATGGGCCAAGAACTCTTGTCCAATGATCATATAAAATTTTTTTGAGGTTCTTTCATCCCATTTCGTCTATGAATTCATCACTTGTAGGACCTCGTTGTCCCAGTTTGACATTATCGGGCAGTACCGAGCTCGATCGGACCCCTGGAACCATGAAAGATCAATAAAAAAGCACACATTGATGAAGCATGGACAAATATGGGATGTTTTCTAGGAATGTGAGATCTTTTTTATGATCATATTCTGAATCCTCATTGGTTAAAGGAAAGGTGGCATGAAGAATGTACGGTGAGACCTTCGACGAACAATAGAGGCAATTTCCGGTGAGATACGGCCATAATTCATGATCTACATTCATATTTGAAAGTTTCATGTAGAGATAGGGCCAGATCTAAAGGAATATGAACATATTTTAGTTGTGGGAATCGGATCTGTAAAATCTGGTAAAAACCCAACTACATGTTGTTTATAGGGATGAACACATGGTGTGTATCCCCTTAACGGTGGTGGATAGGGTTTTGAAAAACTTAGGATGACATGGCATGTAGTCCTCCTACATTTTGTGTACCCCTAACCCAAATGTAAAACTCGTGTAATGGATCACATTAGTGGGAACCCGTGTGTAAGTACCTATCCAGGTAAATGACTGTGTACCCGAGTACATAAACATGGGGTCTGGTGCACATACATAAGGTCTGTACATGGACACGACCAGTAGAACACATCCCAGTCCCAATTATTCTGGACACATCATGTATTCCAATTACATGGAATGTACTACTACATGGGATTGGATTCATATTCTGGCTAAGGACACAACTAGGTTGTGGATTGGGACCACGCATCATGTGGGTACCCTCACACACTGTGTTCCCCTTGACCTCTATTGAGGAAACTTCATGGTTCCATAAATCTTCCATTTGAACTCAAATTTTATCCCATGAGTGTCCTATCCTAAGTGTTATTTCATTTAGAACGTGATGGTGCCCTCGATTTTGTCTTTATAATATGATGTGAAATGTTCTGGCCACAATGCTTATTTAGGTGACAATTGATAAATATATTGATCTGGAAATATCACTAGAGACTACCAAGTTATACCCTCTATTAGAATTGTGTAGTGGAGTCCTCAACCTTTAGAGTAGAACCCCCCACCCCCATCAACATGGGAATGGGTCCTCTACAACTTCCTTTTAAGTGGAACCCCCCTACCGGGTAGGATAGAGGTCCTCGATGACCAAAGTGGAACCCCCAATTATACTATGGCATGGGTACTAGAATTCTGAGTGGAACCCCCTAATGGGTAGGGCATGAGTCCTTTATGACCAAAGTGGAGCCCCCTATTATACCAGGGTGGAGGTCCCCAAATTCTGAGTGGAACCCCCCTACTAGGTAGGGCATGGGTCCTCAATGACCACAGTGGAACCCCCTATTGTATCCATGTGTGGGTCCTCATCCTATAGAGTGGAACCCCCCCCCCCCCCACCACCACCACCACTATTGGCATGGGAATGGGTCCTCTGCCTTATGAGTGGAACTCCCCTATCAGATAGGGTGTGGGTTCTCATGACCGCTAGAGTCTAACCACCATCGGCATGGTTGCGGGTCCTCTATATATACTATTAGAGTGGAACCCCCTAATTTACTAGAGTTTGGAAACTCTACTTTGATTTTGTGGCCCCTCAACTATGGGGCACAGTGATGAGGTGTGACTTTACTTTTACTAGTACTTTTGGGAATACGCATGGGATACTGGGTATAGTTGATCATCTTTTGTAACTATTGGCTACTCTTCTTTTTTGGATGATTTATCAGATGGATGTCCCCTTATTATTTTGTTTGGGATTATCTTTTCTGAGTATATATATATATATATATATATATATATATATATATATATCCTTCTACATCCACACCTTGTATTTGATTACTCTCCTCCAGGAGAGGTGAAGACGCATGGGTTATGCCATGTGATTTCCATGTTTATCTTCTCATGGTTGGATGGGTCTTCTCTTCTACTACAGGTGGAGAATATTTGACGGGATGTTCATCTACTCACCATGTTTATACCCTTGTGTTTGGATTTGGTTACTTTCACTCTTTGTTTGGGTTGAGAAATTCTATTTGACTGTATCTTGCATCTAATATATTTCCTTTACTTTTTTATCTCTTACTGCTCCCCCTTTAGCTTCTGGGGTGTCCTACTAGGTATGTATATACTCAACCCTACATGGGATTTTTCTGCACTTGTTGTGTCTTATGTAGACGACAGACAGGTCAATGGTGACTCCAGAGGAGCTTAAGGATACTCGGTGCTTGGGACCATGTGTGGTGTTCATAGCTTGTAGATCTCTATAGGGGCTCTCTCAGCAGCTTACTTTTTCATTTTTGTCTGGTTGTGACCTATTTCTTTTTGGGCATATATTTTTTCCATTTTTTTCAGTTTCTACTATCGTACTATTATACACCCAGGAGGTTATGCATGCTTGGTTTACTTTATAGTTGGGTTGCATATTTTCCTCTTCCTTTAATTAATTTTTCATCGATATGGCTATGTGTATGTGTGTGTAGGTAATTAGGAAAATTCCTCCTCGTGTTTAGTTATTCCTTCAATGCTTGTCGCCACCACCTGGCCTATAGAGGTGGGATTGGGGTGGTTACGGCTTGAGCCTTGACTTGGGTCAGGTTGTGATAGATTGGTATCAGATATGGTTAGATCATTGGGACTTTGTTAAGATTAGTCCCTTTAAGTATATTTTTTTGGGTTTAGGGAAACAGTTTCAAATTGTATCAAGTGCATCTCTCAGACCATGGATTCTAGTGGTGGTGCGAGCAGCCGATGTATCCATTCACCCGAACCCTGACTACCTGCTTTTCTACTCAGAATACTGAGATATTTTTTGCAAGGATAAAATGGTACATGCATCATATAGGATTGGGTATTTTACTAACCTTCTTAATTCATCTCCCCATTATTGTTGATATATATATATATATGCTCATCTGACCATGGTACCTCTTGATAAATCTCAGGATGCCTCTGCAATGACAGTTTCCTAGGATACCAATTTTGGGTCATGATGATGATCTGATGAGAGAAGAGGCCTTAGTTAAGGGTCCATACTATTATCCCCTTTGTTCTAGTGGGTAGGTAGTAGCACCTCCACCTATTGAGTATCATATCATTTCAGTAGAGCATGATAAGTATGCATGCAGGCTTAGCACACTCCACAAGTTTCAGTTCCAAAGGCCATTGAGGTTATATGATGAGCTAGATCCTTAGGTATAATAGGATTGACTAGATTTTGTGGTATATGTATTTAGACTCATCTGGACACTAACGGATCAGGTGGTTGCACAAGCAGCTAACCTTTTCCCCGGAGCAGCTGGGCGCTGGGGTAGTCTCATTATGCAAATGCACAATGTGTCAACCCTCTCATATACCGACTTCCAAAAGTTGTTCCATGAGTAGTAATAACCCTTATACTTGTTATCAATCTAGATTCAAGAGCTTCTGCAGATGCATTTGGGAGGGATAATGGTGGATGAGTATGCAAAAATGTTCAAAAAACTTACATTGTACTCTCTTGACATGATCTGGGATGGCTACTTTTGAGCATGGAAGTTTGAGAAGGGACTCCGTAGAGAGATATTTGTCAGTGAGGTTCCCTTTTGAATCCCCACCTATTCCAGAGTACTAGATCAGGCACTAGTGATAGATATATTTCTGTCAGAGGTACGCTAGACAGCTAGAGTAGGCAGTGGGTGTCACAGAGTTGAGTTTCCTGCAACAGCTAGTAGATGTCTGGCACCAAGATCTCGGAGAAGAAGACCTCCCCCTAATCAAACTCAGACTCATGGTCAAAGAAATCTTAGGGTGAAGGTGAATCCCAAAGTGGGGTGGTGATTTTTTTATAATGGGTGATCTCACATGGCACTAGACTTCTAGATTAGACATGTTGAGTAGTATAGGCAGATATTTGATGGACCGCCACGACAGAGGAAACACCATGATCAGGATTCTCTTAGGTGAGGATAAGGTGGTCCCTAAGTAGGAAGATCTATAGGATGATTAATAGGATCCATGGGTGGTGGACGAAACTATGAGAACCTTTTTCTACCACCCCCTGGTGGCCCACATCAGACTTAGGGAGCTAGTGGTCATGGTTGTGGACAGTTGCAAGCTTTGGAGGATTATGATCCCACTACGTGTGAGATGATTAGAGATGTGATTTATGTTTATTAAACTCTTTATTATGTAATAATATACACATATTATAGTCATTCCTTTATCTATATACTCCTTGTGTGAGAGATGGATCTCCCAGTTGAGGTACCGGCCTCACAGCTTTGTCTTGAGGTTCCTATAGTGAAGTCTTGTTTTGTATATTTTATTCGTCGTTAGTATGAGATATCTCTTGGTGGAGAGAGGTTCATGTGGGACCTTTTTGTCATCACAATGGAACCCTGTTATTTAATATAGGGTATGTATTGGTTTTCCCTGGTCTGAGGCCAGATTGACTATCACCATAGACAAGTCAGATGCCTATGCACAGATGGGAGGAGATTCTCCTTTTCAAGTGAGAGAGATATCATGGAAGGGAAAGTGGTTTCTATGAGTTAGAGGCTGAATCCCATCACCCCTCAGTTGGTGAATGTATCCTTTAGTGTAGTAGACTATTCAGGCATCTAGGTTCCTTTAGTTCTAGAGGATTATTTGGATATATTTCTTGAGGATGTTTTTGGACTACCTTTAAGGCATGAGATGGAGTTTTTCATTGAATTGAATCCCATAACCACTCCAATATCTTCTATGGAATATTTAAGAGACCCTACTAAGATCTAGGAGATGATGATGTTATTAAAGGACCTTCGAGAGAAGGGTTTCATCAAAGTCAGTGTGTCCCCCTAGGCATCTTTGGTGTTGTTCATGAAAAATCCGGATGGAAGTTTGTGGATTTTCATATATTATCATCACTTGAACTAGGCCATGAGAAATAAAAAGTACCCCTTTTCAAGTATTTATGGCCTCTTTGACCAGTTGCAAGGTGTGAGATGGTTCTTGAAGATCTATATTAGGTCTGGATACCACCAGTTGAGGTTTTGTGAGGCTGATATTCCAAAGTTGGAATTATAATGTTGTTATGGACACTATGAGTTCCTAGTGATTTATGTTGGTGTGATGAATACCCCTCTCATGTTTATGGATTCAATGATCCAATTCTTCAAAACATACATGGACTAGTTCATGGTTGTCTTCATCAACGACATACTCATATACTCTACATCAGAGGAGGAGCATGCATATCACTTAAGGACGGTCCTATATCTACTTCGAGAGCACTAGATTTATAGAAATATCTCGAAGTATCAGTTTTGGATTTATGAGGTCCACTTTCTAGGTAATTTCATTTTTGAGCATGGTTTAGCTATGGATCAAGTGAATATCTTTTTAATTCTTTCTTGGGAGCCACTTAAGAGCATGTTAGAGGTGTGGAGCTTCCTTATCTTAGAAAGGTACTACAGAAGGTTTTTGTAAAACTTCTCCATAGTTGCATCCCTTTTAACCACCTTAACGTGGAAAGGGAAGTTGGTTACCTAGTCTGAGCAGTGCCAATGGTCCTTTTAGGAGTTGAGGTTGAGGCTGAAAAGTGATTATATGATGAGACTATCAAAGGAGGGTGTGGAGTTCATAGTGTATTGTGATTCCTTGAGAGCTAGGATTGACTGTGAATTGATGAAACAGAAGGAAGTTATCGTATACAGGTCAAGTTAGTAGAGATCCCTTGAGAAGAACTATGTTACTCACAACCTATAGATGTAAGTGGTAGTATTATCCCTTAGAATTTGGAGGTACTACCTTCTGGGAGAGCACTTTGAGGTTTACTCAGATCGTCAAAGTCTCTGGTACATCTTCACAAAGAGAGACTTGAACCTGAGACAATGACACTGGATAGAGTTCCTATAGAACTATGAATTCAAGATATTATATACTCTAGGGGAGGGAAATTTAGTAGTGTATTCCATTAGCAATAATTCCAAGGATTTCTTAGTGAAAGAGGCTTCAGATCAGTTTTCCTCCTTGCAGCTGGCCCTATTGGAGAAGGAGGGTAAAAACTTTTAACAACTGATGGTGTTGACTCCTCTTATTATTGAGAATGTGAGGGAGTCATGGATGGGATACCTCGACTATGAGGTCTTACATGATCAGATATCTATAGAAAACCCACCATATGGATATTCTGAAGGAGGGAATCACATTATCCTTTTTTAGGGATAGACATTGGTCTCAATCACATTGTGGGAGGAGGTGATGTGAGAGTTCCATTATTCTCCCATATTTTTACATCCTAGTGTGGGGAAGATATACAGATACCTTTGGTGGAAGTTTCGGTGGTCCGAAATGAGATAAAGCATAGATGAGTTCATATCTCGGTACCTCATTTTTCAGCATGTGAAAGTTAATAATCATGTTATGATAGGTTTGTTGCAGCCCCTTGAGACCCCAAAATGGAAATGGGACAAAATATTCATAGATTTTGAAATAGGGCTTTCATGCATAGTGAATGACCATGATTCCATATGGGTGATAGTTGACTAACTTGCACTATTAGAGAGAAAAGTTTAGTGGAGATTTTGGGGAAACTATATGTATGGGAGATCATTCACCTTTATGGGGTTCCCTCAATGATTGTCTCTGATCATGATGTGTGGTTTACATCACAATTATGGAGGGTCCTGTAGGAGGAATTTGTGGACCAAGTAAATATTAGTATAGCCATTCACCCCCAAACTGATGGGTAGACTGAGTGCACTATCTAGAAGATAGAGGATATGCTAAGGGCTTGCGTGTTAGACTTTGGTTAGAGCTGGGAGGATTAGTTTCCCTTGGTATAGTTTGCATACAATAATAGTTATCACTCTACCATCAGTATGAATCCTTTTGAGGCCCTATACGGGAGATCATGTGGGTATCTCTTGTATTGTACATAGATCAGTGAGATATATCTTGTGGGTATATAGATGGTGCAGGTGAGGAATGAGAAAGTCCAGGTCATCTATGTGAAGATGAGGATGGCCTAAAGCCGATAAAAATCTTGCATAGATCACCATTATAGGCCTTTGTAGTTCCAGTAGGGTGACCATGTTTTCTTGAGTCTCCCCTTGATGAGTATTGTGGAGGATTTTCTTGGGTAAAAGTTTTCCTTGATGTTAATATGGTAATCTAATATCATTCGGATGGTTTGAAAGCTTACTTACAACATCACCCTACCCCCACAGTTGGATCGGGTGCACGATGTCTTCCTTGTGTTGCAGCTAAGGAGATACGTTCATGAAACCATGAAACAGATCGATAAAAAATCATATATCAATGATGTATGGCTAGATATGTGATGTTGGTGAGGCATGGGATATCATTCTGATGATTAGAGTACTAATCCATAGTGGTGGAAGGCACGATGACATGTATAAAGTACATCGAGACCTCCAACGAACAAATGGATCTGATTTTTAGCAAGAGACTAACAAAATCCATGATTCATAGCCAGATATGAAATTTTTTGGTGGATATAGGGTCAAATCTAAAGGTGGAATACCATATTTTAGGAATGGGAATTTAATTTAAAAAATCTGGTGAAAACCAGACCACGTGTCTTTTATTGGGATAAACACACAGTGTGTAGCCCCTCAGTGAAGGTGGCTAGGGTTTTGAAAAACTTAAGGATGACATGATGTTTAGTCCTCCTACACATCATGTACCCCTACCCCAGATAGAAAACACATGTAATGGATCACACTTATGGGAACCCATGTGGAAGTATACAACCAAGTATTTGGTCATGTACCCAAGTACATGGACACAGGCACAGCTAATAGGACATGACCTGATCCCAGTTAGTCTGGACACACCATATAGTCTACCTACATTGCATGTACTACTACATGGGATGGGATTCATGTGCCGGTTAGGGATATGTTTGGGTGGTGGAGTGGGACAAAATGCCATGTGGGTCCCCTCACACATCATGTACCCCTTGACCCCTTTTGGGGAAACTTCAAGGTTCTTCATCTCCTTCATTTGAACTTTTATTTTTTGACAGTGAGTAGCATATCCTGAGTGTTTTTATGCATAGAATGCAATGGTTCCCTAGGTTGCGGCTTTTGAGAAAGTATTTGAAATTTTCTGTGAATGATTCTTATTTAGGTGATGTTGGATGATGGTAGTTATCGGAAAAAATCACCAGAGACTACCGAGTTGTACCCTCCAGTAAAGTTGGGCAGCAGAGTCCTTGAACTTTAGAGTATAACCCCCCATCAGCATGGGTGAAGATCCTCTATATCTACCTTCTTATTAGAACCCCCCTACCATATAGGGCTTGGGTCCTCAATGAAAATAGAATAACCCCCTTGTTATACCAGGGCATTGTTCCTCAACTTCTGAGTGAAACCCCTTACTGGGTAGTGTCTAGGTCCTCGATGACAAGAGTGGAACCCCCTGTTGTACCAGGGTGCAGTTCCTCAACATCTGAGTGTAACCCCCTACTGGGTAGAGCATGGTTCCTTGATGAATAGTTTGTATCCCCCTGTTGTTCCAGGGTGTAGTTCCTCGACCTATTGAGTGGAACCCCCCCCCCCCATTGGCATGGGTGCAGGTCCTCTACCTTATGAGTGGAACCCCCTATCTGATAGGGTGTGGGTCTTCATGACCACTAGAGTGGAACCCCCCATAGGCATGGGAATGGGTCCTCTATAGATACTATCATAGTGGAACCCCTTGATGTACTAGGGTGAATATCCTCTACTTCAATTTTGTTTCCCCTCGACTATACTACACAATGAAGAGGCGTGACTTAACTTGTGCGGCTACTTCTAAGAAGATGCATGAGATGTTGGGCATCATTGGTGGGCTTCTGTAATGGTCGGATACTCTTCTTCTTGGGATGAGCTATGAGATGGATATCCCCTTACTCTCATATTTGGGATTATTTTGACTGAGCGCACACACACACACACACATATATATCATTCTATATCCACACCTTGGATTTGGTTACTCTTTTTCTAGGAGAGGTGAAGACATGTGGGGTATGCCAAGTTCTTTTTATGTTTATCATCTCATGGTTGTATGAGTATACTCTCCTAATATAGGTGGCGAAGACTCTATGGGTAGTTCATATACTCATTGTGTTTAGCCCCTTGTATTTGGAAAAGGTTACTTTCACTCTTGGTTTGGATTGAGATGTTCTCTTTGATTGTATCTCTCATCTACTATATTTATTTTCCTGTTGTGTCTTTTATTTCTCCCCATTCATCTTTTGAGGTGTCATATTGGGTATGTATATACTCACCCCTATATGAGATTTTCCTGAACATGTCATATCTTATATAGAAGATGAATAGTTCAGTGATTAATTTACAAGAGCTTAGTGATATTGGATGCTTGGGACCGCATGCGGTGGTCAGAACTTGGAGATCTTGAGCAGGTCTCTCTCAGCAGCTTACTTTTCTAGTTTTGTTAGGTTGGGACCTAGTTTTGGTTGGGCATGTATTTTTACCATTTTATTTTCAGTTTAAACTATTGTACTCTTGTACACCCAAGAGGATATGCATGTTTGGTTTACCTTATAGTTGTGTTTCATCTTTTCATCTTCTCTTTTGAACTTTTGTGTTGATATGGTTATTTGTTTGCATACAGGTACTTAGGAAAAGGCCTCCCCGATTTTAGTTCTGCCTTTAGTTCTTGTCACCACCCCCTGGCCTATAGAGGTGGGATTGGGGTATTTGTGGTTAGTGCCCCATCTTGGGTTGGGTTGTGACATGATAAGACATGAGCATGAGAAAAATATCTTATAAAAAATAAAATGGAACAATAATAATTTCCCATAATCCATAATGGAAAGATATGTAATATCCATAGAGAAAACATATACCATGGAATAAAATTTTGGAAGCATGAGTAAATAAACATGATCCATGGATCATGATAATAGTCATAAAGATAAGTAATGTTATGGAATTATATCATAACAATGAACTATGACACTAACATTGGCATAGAAATCATAAAATAGTGAAGCAGGAATCACTACCCATTTCCCATAACATGGTGTAGTAGGCATCATTACCAGACTCCCATAGTGAAGCAGGCATCACTACCTAATTTTGATAAACATAGTAGAGCATGAATCGCAACTCAATTCCCCTAAACATAGTGGAGCATACATCACTACATGATTCCCATAAACATAGTGGATGAGGCATCACTTCTTGATTCCTATAGTGTAGGGAGCACCGATACTCAATTCCCATAATCATCACATGAGATATAAATCCTTAACCAATACATTAGAGGGTGATATAGGGCCCCACCTAGTAATAATCCAGACATATATGCACCAATTGATAACAATCATTCAACACATCATTAAGAACCAAAGGAAAGAAAAATGGGTTCCATAACATTTTCAGATGGTATCACCAAAATTGACCTCAAGAATATAAAATATTGATACCCAAAATTCAATAACCCAAAAATATTATTTTATAAGAACATCTATAGGTTTGTTCATGAAAATGATTCCCAAGGAAAAAATCCCTTTGAATATAAATAGTAAAATCGTACCAAAATTGCAAAAGAGTTTTTAGATTTTTTTAACATTATCATAAAAGTATAAGTTACATATCATATTCAAAAGAAATTTTAAAAAAGGTGAAGTGAAATTTTTTATATAATTTAATTATAAAAATATCCTTCAATAGTGGTTCCCTGAAAAACATAAAGATTTCAAAAATGTGAAGTGAAAACATTTTGAAAACTTTGACTTTCAAAAAAGAATATTTAATAATAAAGCTTTGAAAATACATAAAGGTTTTAAAAAGGTGAAGTAAAAAAGTCTTGAAATATTTTACTTTTTAAGAATAATACTTTATAATGGATCCTTGAAAAATACAGAAAGGTTTCAAAAAAATATTTAGAGTGGAAGATAAAACATTTTATTATGAAAGGATGGAAACAAATTTAATATTTTGAAATACCGTTGGTGAAAACTCACATCATAAAAAGAGTAATAAAAAATATTTTTGAAAATAGGAGAAGGGAAATGTGAATTTCCCATGAGATAAAATAAACATAGTTTTCGAAATATAAATGAGAAAATTGGAAGGATGGGAAAATGTGGATATAAAGGAGAAACACTCGATGAGAGGATGAGAATTATTCACGACAATGATATACATTTTGAGAAAGAAATTTATATAGGTAAAATATTTGAAATAAAAGGTTATTTTACCTATAGAAGAAGATAAATAACCATGAAATAAAATCTTAGTGTGGAATAAACCAAGAATATATTAAATAAGTTCATGAATAGGCATTATAATTCAAGAAAGAAGATTTGAGTTATCAAAATCCTTCACAGCTTTAGTAACACTTGAATCAAAAAACCTTGAAAAGTGATCTCATTATAGATTTTTAGATCCCTTATATTTCATGAAAAAATATGTTAAAATAAATCCATGGCCAATATATACCCTACAAATAGGAAGCAAGTGGTAAATACCCATTATATCTCAATGAAGAAAATTTGAGAGGAAAAAACTCTTGCGGTAATGGTAATGTGAGAATTAAAATATCATAAAAGGGATAGCATGAAATGGACATTTAAATATTCTAAAAATTAATATATTCATTATACTTGAAAAGAAATAGGGTAGTTAATATACCATATAAATGAAATTATGTTGTGAAATATCAAACATGTCTCATGGAATTAAAAATAGAGACAGATAACCCCCACCTTGGGTCCAGGGTTGTTCTGTGTGTGTTCCTAATGTCCAAAATAATCAGATTAAGGTTATTAAAACTTTCTTAAGAACATTTTCTATATTTTTTATTTTCTAATTTATATTTATTATCATCTGTTATTTATTTATTAAATATTTTTTCCTTTTAGCCGCTACTTGAGGTAGTTCGGTTGATTTCTCTGAAGCATCCTTGGTATATTGTCCATGGTCAGATATGATGTAAAATTGATTCAAAATCTCCATAATTTTATAGTTTTATTTCTTTTATTATTCCATTAGAAAAAAAATTATTGAGTTCCAAATATTTTTTCAAAATGGACTCAAATTAAGAAAAGTGTATTATTTTTTTATTTTAGTTGATTAAGTTTATTATGATCTTTTATTGTTAATATCACTAATATAATGTACAATATTATATTTTAAGAATATTAATAGTGTAATAAATATAAATTTTATAAATTTTATTAATTTTTAATTTCATCCATGTTAGGCAGTGAAGAAAAAAAGTACACGTCGTTCATGGAGGTTGTAGTTCGAATGTACGCATAACAACATCATCATTTTTCTAATGATTTTAGAGGAAGGTAGAAAAGTGAGATTTCATTAGTATAATAAAGTTTTAATATATTAATGATACTAATATTTTAAGGGATATAAGATATTTAAAAGGCTATAAAAAGAATGAATCAATGGAGTTTGGTTGAGAATGTTACACTTCAATGGAGTTCGGTTGAGAATGTTACACTTCCTTTCGATGTTCTCCCTTGGGTGACACCTTAAGGCTCCATAGCTTGGTCTCTTGGAAAGACCACGGATTCTAGGAAATGGGGAGAGGGTTGAGGAGTGACTAGGGTATATTTTTGGTAAAGTTAAATCTTTTTAATGGGTATAAAAAGATGGTGTAATTGATCTCCATTTATAAGTGAAGAAAATGACACTTGTAAATATCCATTATTTTTTCAATATTGGCATGGCACTATATGAAGTCCAATTTCACCAAAAGTGGGAAATAATGAAATGTAGGGTGATATGGGGTCGAGAGAGCATCTTCCAATCATTTTTACATATGTTTTCAACATTTTTAAAATCTTTTACCACTATATTTTTCACATTTACCATTTTAGTTTTTACCTTAGTGACTAGTTTTTAATCAAGTAATTTACATTATATTAAAAATATAAGGTAACTCCTCTTACCAAATTTTTATATCCTAAACCAAAATTTAATCCTCATATAAAATAATTCAATTTCTAGATAAGACAAAATTAACTTTTAAATTTAAAAAAAAGTTAACATATAGAAAAACTTTATTATTGAAAATTATTGTTTTCATCATTAAGTGTTTATAATCTCATATAAAATTAAATACCAACTAAATGAGTGATAATTTATTTTTATATATGTGTATAATTCATATCAATTTTACTGTATAAAACATTTCAATTTAATTTATTTGATAAAAATTACACAACATTAATAAAAAATCATTTAAAAATAACAATTTTACTATTACCATGGTCATTAATTTTAATCTTATTCATCATACTTCCTTGCCTAAAATGAAATTGAACTTATTACAAAATATCAACATGCTGATCTAAAATATGAAATTATTTTTTGTTAAATTTAATTTCTACAAGAGATGAAAGCTAATTTTGAATAAAAACTATTTTTAGAGTAAAATATTTCATAAGTTTCCAAAACGTTAAACATGAGTTTTATAAATTCAACCTTGTATTTTTAAATGGTTTATTTTACTTTATAAAAATATCATTTTTTAGAAAAATAATTTCAAAAACATTTAAGTAATTCTTGTATTATGATAACGTCATAAAAGTGATAGTATTAACAAAGTTGTTTTCTTAGTAATCACCTAATAGTCAGTTATTTTAAAAAAATTATCAAAAATTCACCCCAAGTTAATTTTGATATGTTGACTTCAAAAATGAAGTTCATTTTACAGAATTCATATTATAACATTTATAAATTTAGCTTTTAAATGAAAATAAAACATATAAAGAAAAAACTATTTTTATTGAAAAAAATGTCATTTTTAATTTTAATTTGTTACTAATCTTATTTTGAAAGAATTTCTAATTTATTAAAATATTTTTATTTACTATATGTTTTATTATTCTTGTATTTTATTAATAATATTCATCTAATATGTTGCATCTCGTTTTAGTTCGGTGTTGCGTGTGGAAAAAAGATATCACCACAGAATTTATTTAATGGAAAAATTATATTGTAAAATCTTGGGGTGCTACACTACGGCTTGGAAGAGGTGATTCGAGTCGAAGAGTTACAAAAAGTGACATTTTATTTCAAAATGTGTGTAATATATTCAAAACCAGGAAAACGTAGTCATATTTCCATGATAATATGAGATAACGATTTGTGATTTAGTTGTGACGTGTAGGCATTAATTGCACGCCAATCTGGCACACTGTGTGATTGATATGATTGAAAATGTGTGTTTTCATTTAAAAGTTGCATTTTAGTTCAAAACGCTTGTGGCATACTCAAAAAACGAGCAAATGTGACTGCATTGTCTTGATGCTTTAGGAAAACGATTTGTGATTTATTTGCAGTGTGTAAGAATTAATCACACTTAAATCTAACACACGGTGTGTCTCATATGATTGAAAATGTGTGTTTTCAATTAAAAGTTGCATTTTAGATCAAAATGTGTTTCACGTACTCAAAATTGATCAAACGTGCTCAGATAATATTGATACTTTGGGAGAACGATCTGTGATTCATTTGCGATGTCTAATAATTAACCGTCTATCAATCTGAGATGTGGTGTAACCAGTATGTCTTAAATTTAAAGTGCATGTCTTCTGTTTTGAAGTGACATTTTAATTCAAAATGTACGACATGTACTCAGAACCGAGCAAACAGACTTGAATTATCATGATACTTTGGAATAATGCTCGATTATTTATTTATGACTTGTAGGGAGTGACCACATATATCATTCCAAATGAAATTTATCACATATTACATAACATTGAAATGATAATTGGTTTTTATTTTTATGCACTATTATTCAAATAAATACTGTTTTTATTAAGACACATGCTATTTTTGTAGGAGGTTGAGTTGATCGTTGGAAGAGGCTTACTACGGGAGTTTTTTTTTGTATTTGTTGTAATAATTTTTGTTTGGAAGTCAATTTTACATCAATGTAATTGTATTGTCCTCAAATTCTTTAATTTAATATTTGTATTCAAATAATGATGCAATCTAAATATATTATCTATTATATAGAAGTTTTAAATTACTGCAATTTAATTTTTTTATTTTTTTATTGGGTGCAGCATAGTGCTATACATATAACTTCTAGCTCTCTACGACAACTGATAATGATTTTTTATCACCGTTTGTTGTAGCGGTGATAAATACTCATTTATCAATGTTAAATTTAAGTCGGGATAAAGACGATGTTTATCAACGTTAAAAATAAAATTATTATTTATCAGTACTACAAAACACGCTGATAAAATAGTTTTTTTTTCGGTTTTCTTCTTTGATGTATTTATCATCTATATAATTTTTCATTTGCTAATAACCAAAAAAAAATTGCAAACTGGGGAAGGGACAAAAAAAAAAAAGACCCAACCAAAAGCGACCGGAGGAGGCACTTACAATCCAGCAACGGCCGAGGAAGCGCGTGGGGAGCATTGCTGGCATTAGAATTCTCCGTTGCGCATCCACGGAGGCGGCGCGGCAACAGCCGCCGCTGCACGCCCGTAGTGGGCGACCTAGTCCTCGGCCATCAGAATTTTCCGCTGAGCATCCACGGAGGCGGCGGCGGCGGCGGCGTTGCACGTCAGTAGTGGGCGGCCTCCGCGGACCGGATGAGTTTTTAGTCTTCGGGGCTCTTGAAGTTGGGCAGCACTTCACAGGTGATATTCACTCACCCACAAATTTCGCACGATGTGCAGAAAATTATAATACCAAATTAGAAATAAATTTTCCTCATAAATATTTATACTTATATCTCTATCTTAATGTTGCAATCACACTCCATGAAATATTTCCTAAGAATGTTTCCACTACAAATATTTCAATGAAAATTTTAAATAAAAAACTTTCAAGAAACACTACTACATAACAGTCTTTTAACAACGCCAAAAAAAAAGTCATCAACAGCTAGCGCTAAAAAAGCACAGAGCCCTTCTGTGCACGCCTCCTCACAAATTTTCACCTTTACCTCTCTTTTATATTGTTTTGTTGGGTATTTTAAGATATATCTATTTATTTATATATATTTCGTTACATTATATATATATATATATATATGTAATTATTTTTTAATACATCCATAAAATATGTTTTTGTGTGTGTATTTATAAATACATACATACATACATACAGATGTGTATGTGTCTATAAATATAATTATACATATTTATATTTATTTACATATATTATATATTTATATTTATATACATATGTTAGAATATATAGATAAATATATTTTTGTTTGTCAATACACACACAAATTTATTTATATATATGTATAAACATTATATATACATTAATTGTATCGGTATATAAATATTCATATATTTTTATTTTAAATAAAGTGGATATTATTATTATTTAAATGTGGTTTATATATATATATATATAAAGATATTTTATATGTAAATATGTTTACATATTTATTTATAAAATTAAATCTGTATGTGTGAATATATACAAATATGTATACATGTGTATATATGTAAGAACTCGGATCTTCATTTCAGGTATGGATCTTTGTTTCGGGATGTTTTTGAGAAAAAATTAAGAAAGAAGAAATTTTCTAAGTACACGCTGTGTGGGTGACCTAGCAGACCGCCTAAAGCGAGGACCGGTTGAGCCTAGTACATGGCGTGTACATTAAATGAACACGCTGTGTACTTTTCTTTTTATTTGATATATCAGTGCGGGATCGCGTCTCGCGTCAAGAAACACTTTCTTCTCCCCGTGTTTCATACAGGAGAGCGACGTACGACCGAAGATCTTCGAGCTCCACTCGTTCCTCCGTCCAAGCTCCGATTGAGACGTCGTTGGGTGCATTGGATTACCACCGGTGAGTTCTCTCTCCCCCTAGATCTTCTCTTCCTGATTTCTCCTCTCTCTTGAGTTATCCAAGATTGAATGATTTTAACTTTTCTATAGATCTACATCGTTCTAGGCCGATTCAAGGGCCAATGTTCAAAAGTGTTTATCGTAAAACATCAATGTAGGTGGTTTGTGCCTTCCATTGATTATCTTTGGATTATATATGCTTAAAGTGATGAATACCCATGTTTGGGGTATTGCGTGTTTTGCATTTTAACCCTATCATCTACCTGTTATGGTTTAATTGATTAAAAAGGGGTTGTAACATATGTGTAAGGTTTGATGCCTTGTTACGAGACACCCCATGGGTGTGTTTCCCTAGTTTGATTGTTTAAGGCTCTTTGGCCTAGGTTGCCTATGAGACATACCTTGTTTTCCATGGCTTGATTTGTTTAAGATGAAGTTGATTGATTATATGAATTGCTTGTGTTATGCTTGTGAATGTTATCCATGTAGTAGTTATAGATTACATGTGTTTCCTTGTTATGATATGCACACTGATCTTCCAATGGATCGTGAGAGCCTTGGACCAGGAAAACTGTGGGGGTTTCCATGTTTATTTACACAGGACCGTGAGAGCCTTAATGTAGACTTTGACCCAGGGGGCATTGACTGTGAGAGATACCTAAAGGTCATTTATGATTATTTATACTATGTTGAACCAGGGGGTATTAACCGTGAGAGCTACCCAGAGGTCGTATATGAATTATTGATGCCATGTGGACCCAGGGGTATTAACCGTGAGAGCTGCCCATATGGTCATTTGCAATTGTTTAGTGCTATGTTTAAACCAAAGGGGTTAGAGTGTGAGAGCTTTCCCAGAGGGTTGTTATGAAGGATTGATTGTTGTTGTGACAGGTCGTCAAGCAAAAACGCAAGTTTGGACTCGGTCTTACTTGGTGGTTTAGATGGTCTTCTGAGACGTTGGTTGTTACTATTGTGCGTAAGGATACAGAGCTTAGGCTAGATCCCGAGATTCATTATTGAAGGGATTGAATAATTAATAAATGAAAACGAATGTAATTGAAAACTGTAGGATCGTTTACTTTGACTACTTCCTAGTTTATTACTTCATTTCTGCATATTGCCTACTATATATATTCACTGACTGTTAGAAATAGATATTTTGGTAGTTTCCTACTGGGATTCGTCTCACCCCCTGTTTGGGTCACACTTTTGGACCCAAACAGACTATATGATTACATGTATAGATAAGGGAAAGCGCCATTCTTCTTCAGGTACTTGATTACTGTTGGAGTTGGAGAACTTGTGACCAAGCTGAGACTTGCGATGCTATTCGAGTTTACTGTTTTTTGTACTTTGGTTTCAGTATTGTATGTCCAGCATTGTGACTTATTTGGATGCTTTCCTAGATACATGTGACATGCATCATTTATTTATATATGTTGCAATTGTTTATACTATCAGTCTTCGCTGTTTATTTTTGTTGTATGGTATTAATGCTTCCACAATTGTGTACTATTTGTTTCCGCTGTGTTACTCTGCCAATGCGATCATAGTTTCCCCACTATCACACCTAAGGCCCTCACTTCTAGTCGGAAACCTCTGGCATTTGAGGAAATGTGATTGAGGCCATGTGACCAACCGGGTACGGTACACCTTTGGTTAACACACGAAACCCGGACGTTACAAAGTGGTATCAAATGAGTTTCTTTTTTGCTTTGTTTTACTGTTTGGAGGCTAGAGACAAGGATATGAAGAAATCGGTAGATGGTAACAAGCTGTGCCTGGGAGTAGCTAACATGTGTACAAGGAAAAGCCAAGTTACCTCGAATATTACAATTTTTTTGGTTTTGCAATTATTACAGTTGATTTGATTTCACCGTTGGGTGACACACATGTTTTGTACTGTTATTATTAATATTATTGTGGTTCTATTTCTGTTTAAACTCGATGGGATGAGGGTATGTCATCTCATGCATCATATAGGCACTTGATAGAGATCACATGTCATGCATTGTTTTCATGCCATTTATGGTGCATTACTGATTGCATGATATTGTGATAGATGTTGGGCTAGATATGCATGCTGTTGTGATAAATGCCATGATAGAATACATGCTATTCTGATAGGTTATTGAAATTGTAAAGTTTCATTTGAATGAACGCCAAACTTTGGTCCTTGAGGTGTTATGAGCCCTCTTGGTTTTGAATTTTGTGGATCATGTTTGAACTTTAAATTGAATTTTATTATGTTATGATATGAATAAGGATGTAAAACTTTGATTCACGGGAGTATGGGCTCTCACAGGTCACAATTTTTAATTCATTAGACAAAATTCCATGTTTTTAAGGGTTATAGAGGAGTTTTAGAGGCATACTGTCTGGAAACCCAGACAACACGGCGTGTGGTGTTATGAACAGACTCCATGTGTTCTTCTATTCTGGAAGAAACAAATTTTCTTAAATACACGTTGTGTACTGAGAGCACACGTCATGTAGTGCTTGACCATGTAACTGACTGTAATTAGAGACACGAGTTGATAAAAGCTTGGTAGAACACGCCGTGTACTGGGAGTACACGTCGTGTTGTAAGACCATGTATCCTGTCGTGTGACTACTGACATGTGTAAAGACCTGAGAATTCCATACATTTTTAACTATATGGAATTATTATGGGACTGCGAAAAATCGACGACACGTGATTCCAAGGTCCAGAGAGCCCGGAATGGAATTTTGAACTTTTTAAGGTATGTTCAGTAAATGTGTGAGTAGGTTTTTCTATATTTTGAACCAATACTTGGATTGAATATCCGAGGGCACCATTGAATTCACAGCACCGAGATTCACTTAGGCAAAACTTAACTTCGATCGGTAATGGCCGAACGAAAAAGATAATTTTTGGACTTTTCGGAAAAATAATAAAATAACTTTTTGAGTTATGTTATTTTTCATCAACCGTTGAGTGATGGTTGATGGGACCGTAGTGTAATGACAGTCATTAAATAAGAGTCATTTAACGACCTATTACTTTTTCAATGTAACAAAAATGCTCGTGTAATTAATTGGTTCATTAATTACAGTTCATTAATGAACCACATTAATGAACACAACATGGTGTAGTTTCTTTTTATTTAATCAACCTGTTGGAAAACAGATTGGAATCATGGGAGGACGCTCTAAAAAAATTCCAACGATGTCACCCTCCAATGAAGAATGATGATTGATCGACGACTATTAAAGGATTCAGACCAGACATTGATGAATGACGACGAACGTCTTCGAACACGGATTCCTTCATCCGCAATGGATTCCACAGAATCAATGTATGGGGTTTAATTGTTTTATGTGTTTAAAAGACTCCTTTTTCCCATTCTTGAATAATACGAAGAATGCGAATCAACAGACCAACGGGTTGATCCGCGATTCTTTCTTTACTATAGGTGGTTCTTGCAGGATTCATTTTGGGGATTGTTCTTTTTAAATGATTATTGATATAACCCCCACGTTAAAATGATAACACGGAGGGCGCAGGCCAATCCAAACAAATCCTAGACCCTCTACCACTCTTGAGTTTTGTGCATTCCTTATGAGCGACCAAGCAATGTGGTGGCAATGCGAATCTGTGGGCTTTGTAGTGAAGGCGGTAACCCGGGAGGCCTATAGGAGCAGAATGAAAAGAAAAAAGACCATCGGAGCATCTCCGGTAGCCTGCGGAAGCAACTACCAGCATGAAAACACCTACGTGGCGGCGATAGTGAGTGGCGGCGGTGGCCGACCGATCCGGCTACGTGGAGACGGCGGCGCCCGCAGGCGCTGTAGTGGGTGGAAGGCGCGACGCCGACACACTGCGCCCTCTCGGGCCACTCAGCTGGACTCGAACGGCTGGCTCCAGCCAGCCGTTTCGGAAGGAGGAGAGGTTCCCCATTGGCGCCAGCAGCTGGCTGAACCAAATGCACCACATCCGGTCGAGCAACCGGCCCGCTTGCGGGCCAGGTTTTCCAAGCGGGCTAGACCCGCCGGTCGGGCCATACCCGCCAGTCGGGCTAGACCCGCCAGTCGGGCTAGGTCTGCTAGTCGGGATAGACCCTCCATTCGGCCCAGACCCACTGGTCGGGCCGAACCCACTAGCCCAACAGGCCGACCGGGCCGGACCCTACCAGACCCAGACCAGACCGGTCCCGTTTCACTAAAACTTGAGTATCTCACAAACCGGGCGTCTGATTGACATGCCGTCTACGGTGTTGGGACCCTTGGGACGAGACAGTTATTTTGAGACACTCCACTTTATTTTTTTTCCAGAAGTTGGAATATGATCGGGTTGGATTGGCCTCGAATCCAACCAGTTTTTATTTACCTTTTTTACTTATAACTTACAGACTGGGCGTCCAATTGACCCACCATCTATCACGTTGGAACCCTTACGACAAGACGGTCCTCTGGGTTAATTCTTCATGGTACTTCATGGTGGTTGAGGTAAGACCGATATTATGAGGGGGAAAATCTCTAGAACTCAAGTGAACCATGTGCGGGAATCTTGTGGCTAGCTGTCAAGTGAAGAGTGACCCTCCATGGATCGACACGATAGTGACCCTCTGTGGATCGGTGGTGGTGTGACCCTCCGTGGATTGGAAATAGAGTGACCCTATGTGGATCTGAATGAGAGAAACCCTCCATCAATCATCAATAGTATGACCCTCTGTGGATCGGTAGTAGTGTGACCCTCTGTGGATCCGCAATAGAGCGAACCTTTATGGATCAGGAGTTAGTGACCTTTCATGGATCAGTAGTAGAACCTCTCAATAGAATAAAATGATATAGATCAAGACTAATAATCCTTATTATTGTTCTCTAAGTTGTATGCCAGGTGTGATATGTCTTTTACTTTATGATTTGTGATTGAGATCATGCTTTGTAGTTTTCATTTATGGAATTCTAGGAGACCTTCGGGAGTATCGGTGTCCCTACTGGGTATTTTTATACTCACCCCTGCATAGGCTTTGCCCACACATTGTTGTGTCTTGTACAGACGATGGAAAACTTCACTGAGACTTTGGGAGCCAGGGCTAGATGATGCTTGGAGGTGATTGATAGACATGAGGAGCGACAGTGACGACATACGACGAGCTGTACCTACCCTTTAGGTATGATCCTTGGTGGATGATCTCAAAAGCACGTTTTTTTCTTTTTATTGTACCTTATTTTCAATTGGGTTTATATGCTGGCCCTTTTTACTTTCGGTTCACACTTTTACTATCAGAATTTCTACTTTGTGGTTTTGTTTTGTCGTGTACCTAGTCTGTGTATATATTTGTTTATAATCAATGCCTTCCCTTTTTGGGATATGTCTTTCTGGTGCTAGTCGCCAACCCAAAGCCTATGGAATGTGGTCTTGGGGTATTCACAACACAGGCCCTGGGGGATGGGTCATGACAAAGTGGTATCAAAGGAGGTCGGTTCTACCAGATGAACTAAGAGTCTGTGTTTTCAATGGAGCAATAGTGTTAAGTGTCTTGAGTTCAGATTATAGCTTGGGGAGTCCAATGTTGGTGCGGCAGCCAACGTATCCATATAATAGGACCCTAATTTCTGGTTTCTGACTCAATACACGAAAACACTATTTGCGTGTGTTTTGAAAATGTTTTGATCTCTTTTGAGTCAGCTCACCAGGTATAACTTATTGGATGTGGAACATCTATTTCTTTACAGGATGCCGCCACATAGACAGCCAGTCAGAATTCTTGTGAGAGATCACGATAAAGTCCCACCGAGCGATGAGGCATCGGTGCAGGGCCCTCTTATGACGATATCACCTTCGAGTGGTGTACCAACACTACCACCACCCGTAGGGAAACAGTTTCCACCAGTACCACCATCGGACAATGCACTTCGACTGAGCGCATTGCATGAGTTCCAGAGACATAGGCATATGAGGTTTTGAGGTTAGATAGATCCTCAAGCAGCTAAGGACTGGATGTAGGTCGTGGTGTGAGTTTTCCGCTTGGTCGAGACGCCAGTAGACCAGATGGTGATCCTAGCTGCTAGTATCTTTCAGGGCACAATGGGGAGATGGTGGAGCTTGACGCTTCAGAAAAATGAGGAGACGAATATTTCCTGGTTGAACTTAGAGAGCCTCTTTAGGGCAGAGTTCATACCAGCTACGCTCAATGCGTATTCAGGAGCTACTGTACTTATAAAAGGGAAACCTGACAGTGGCCCAGTACTCAGTGAGATTCACTAACCTCTATCGCTACTCCACCGACATGGTATGAGACCCTTTATTCAGGGCCCAGACCTTTGAGCAGGGACTACGATGGGATATTAGAGCATCAATGATATCACTCAACATCTCGATGTAGGCAGGAGTGCTAGAATGAGCACTATTGGTGGAGAGCTTCCAAGCTGAGCAGGCACTGATAGTGAGAGCCACCACCGAACGATAGACAACTGAGTCATCTATAGAAGGTAGTAGGTAGATGAAACAGAGGCCCAAGTCGGCTAGACCTTCTGGAGGACCACCCCAGGATGTAGGGTCGGAGGTGCAGAGATCACAAGGCATAGGAGGTCTGAAGAGGATACTGTGATACTCATGCGACAAGAAGGGTCACATGAATTGCAATTTCCTGGACCGCCGTACTAATGAACACCAGATTGGCAAAGGACTGTTGAGGCAGATGTAGAGGGTCGAGCAAGTAACTACGTATGGCGGAAGACGTGGCATAGGAGCAGGCCGTATAGTAGGCGGTGGGTGAAAGTTTGAGGTACTACTACCACCACCCCCAGGTGGTCCAACCTGACCTCAGGGAGCAGGTGGACAAGAATGAGATCAGCTTCAGGCAGCATAGGCTTATGACCACGATGCTCTGGAGATTATTTAAGGTATGATCTGTGTCTACTCCACCCTAGCTGCAGTTCTTATAGGCACATGTTCCAGTCACTCTTTTATTTCCATGACTCTCATTCGAAGCTCGAAGATTCTGGTGGATCCATTGGGTCGATCCTTACGATTAGAGACTCCTATGGGAGAGAATTCAATGATTACACACTGGTGTCGATAGTGTGAGATTACTCTAGGAGGTGAGATCTTTGGCCGGAAATCCCACTTAATCTAATTAAATGTTTCTTTATATAAAATGTTTATAAAAAATGTCAACTTATTTGGTTTTATGTTATGAATTGTGACTGTTTCTAATATAGTCGTTGAACAGTGATCAAATGATTAGTATAAATATAGGTCTTTAACAAATCCAATTTACACAGACAAAGGAAGCGATGGCCTCATCCAGTAGACGTGCCCCATACAAAGCCCATTTGTCAGAGCTCAGAAAATAGGTGGCGTCATTCGGCTTCACTCTTGACCAAGCCCAAGTCGATCTTTAATATTTTAAGCTCGAGTAGGACCACATACGATAGAAACAGAAGTTCATAGAGATTACCACCCAAGCAATGTTATCTGAGCCACCCCAAGAGTATGTCACCATCGCACACCTTACTCTTCAGTCTTATGTGGGTGTTATAAGGGGTTATGTAACAAGACCTTATCACTATGGTTATGGACATTATTTTTGTATATAATAATGAATATACTTTCATTTTATTATTGTTACCTTGTAAATAGTTTTTAAAGCACAAATAGTATTTTTAGTTAACGTTCAACTAAGAAATCTATTTTCATGAATTAATGGATTATTGAGTTAAATAATATTTAAATAAAATATTATTATTGTTATTAAATTAAGTTTTATTAAATATAAATGATCATATAATTTTATTAATGCAATTGTAATATTTATTAAGGTTCGAAAGCCATTTTTGTCAAAACCGGTGAATTTTCGATAAATGTAGGTTTTTATTTTAAAAGTGAAAATTAAAATATTTAGAAAATTATTTAGATAAAATGAATATTTTTTCTAGAATTATAACATCAAAATTATCCAGCAGTTAATGTTTCATAATTTTTTGTGACAGACAAATTTTTGGGTAAAAATTTAATACCGTTTAAATATATGATGTGTTTTATGACATCATAATGACCCAATAGTGATGTAATAAAATACTATAAGCTTTATGCTCAGCCAATATATTTTTTAACATTAACATAATGTGATTTTTGGTTTTTTTGACTTATTTTACAAAGAATTAATGGACCCTTCAAGACTTATTAAACATCTTGCCTTTTTAAATTGTTTTCCTTGGGAGTGTGACTCACCTCCACATAAGCAACCCCATTATTTTAAAAAGTTCTGACTTTTGCCTTATAAAATATTTTTTTAAACTTCCATTTTCCAAAAACCATGGGAAAAAACAATGGGATGGTTTGTGGTTTGGATTAGTTTAATGTGAGGGTCCCAAACCTAAATAATAAACAATTACCTCACCTTTCCTATATAAACCCACCCAAGCTCCCACTTCCTCCTCACTTAAAGTCTTTTGAGTTCGTCCAACCTCTCCCCTTCTATCTATAGAATCCTCCCAAGGTGCCAAAATATCCCAAGAATCCTCTCTCAAGCTTCTCTCAAGCCTTTGGAAGTACACTTCCAAGTAAGGATTTTTCTTCCTTTCTCATTTTTGTCCAATTTTATTAATATTGTTATGGCCTTTTAATTTCAATTATAAATGTTGGGGTATGGTTTTTCACCTCACACTTACTTTACTATTTATGCTGGAATTATGGGATACCCCTTTCTCTCTCATTAAATGCCTCTTATGTACACTCGTTACTATGCCGAAATTCCAAAAGGAATTTCTCTCTCCTCATTTACATTCAAGCAATTATTTTGTATCCTGAATCTAATTTCCATTACATTTGTTGGGACATGTATCTATATGAACCCCTTACTATCCATGTCATGTAAATATTATGAGACACCCCTTTCTCTCTAATCAACCATTTTTATGAATTCTTACGTCACGCTGTTACGCTGCCGAAATTGCATCGATTTTCCAAGCCAATGCCATTGTGTAGTGAATACCACACCCATTTCTCTATCAAGGGTATTCAACTTTATGAACATTTACTTATTGATTATAAAGTTTCATGTATTAATTCCACATTCCTTTATCATGGAATAAATGATGATGTTTTATGAATCCATGTAATATGATCCTTGTGGCACACTAATGCATGAAATGAAAGGATTAAGAAGGGTGCACCCTTATAACACTCCAATGCATTGGGTAAAGTATAGTATCATGATACATCATGTGAAATGGGTGTTTACTCATTCTAAATCAAGTGCAATGAGGTTTTACTCGTGCTTCATGTGCAATGATGATTTACTCATGCTCCATGTGCAATGAGCCTCTGCTCATGCTAATTTCATATTAAGTGTTATTGCCACATTTCCATGTTATGATTATCATGCTTTATCATGACTTTATGTTTATGCTTCTCTTGTTCTCTATTGACATGCCTATTGTATAACATGTATTTTATTCCTCATGTTATTCCATGATTATTCTCTTACTGGGCTTTATAGCTCACCCTTTTCTTATGCATATCCTCAGGGTATCCCATGCAATGCTAAGTACGAGGGAATGTAGTGGTCATGTAAAGTAAGTTTTCAATAAAGATGTTGTTTTTCATTTTTTAAGTTATTATGTAATGATCCTAATTCACAAAGACACTAAACCTCTCGATCTTCTATATTGTATCAAGTGATGTTTATGTAATAAATTATGTTTAATTGTGTAATAAAAGATCAGGGTTGTTATAGTTGGTATTAGAGGATAGGTTTAGTTATTTTTGGGAATAGGATTAGAAAACCCTAGTAAAGCGTTACAGACAAGACTAAGTATAATAAAAACATCCATAAATTTTGGTGAGAATTGAGTAATTGGTTTATCAAGAAAAAACATCCATGTCTGGATATGAGGAGGTAGAGGTGGCTCTGGCACAGTTGTATCCTAGGGGTAAAACCCAAAAACACCGTTTTGAGCTAGACTCGAACGGGAACTGGTGCAAAACAATGGGCCTTTTTGCACTCTTGGTTATGAAACTCATGGGGGATATGCTTTGGTAAATTCCCAATCTTAGTATGAAACATTATCAAGGGACTAAAAAAATTCCCTAAGAATATATGTTAGAAAATAGATCATGGATAACATAGAATGAAACCAATAGATTCATATGTTAATGAAATAAAAGTTATTTATAAGTCATCAGTTTTGTTGTTGTATTACCCTTTATGTATTACCCCTAACTTTTCTTTTATTCCAGCCAATGACTGGTAATAGGAGGACTCGGGCTAACAACCGATGTAAAGATCAATGTGATGACTATACTAATGAGATGCCCAATCCAATGGGAGCGGGAATCACGAACTTTGTCATTCTTCTCTCTTATCTAACTCAATATTTGAATAGAAACATGGGTCAAGAGGAACGTTCAACCCCCCTAAGAAATAACAAGTCTCTATCGAGAGCTTCATGAGACAAAGGCCTCTTACTTTTAATGGATCATCCGATCCCTCAATCACTAAACAATAGATCAACTTCATTGAAAAGATATTCTCCATCCTTTAATGTTCTAAACAAGAGAAGGTTCTCCTAGATGCTTATCATATGGAGGGTGAAGCTGATCAATGGTGGACGTTGATCAAAAATGTGAAGCCTGAGTAGGATATCGAGGCATTGGAATGGAAGGATTTCTAGAAGATGTTTTTTGATAAATATTTTCCGTGCACCCTCTGGATTAATATGGAAAGGTAATTCATTTCTCTCAAGAAAAAAGGTGAAAAATCTGTTGGAACATACGAGGAAAACTTCACAAGGATTGCACGATACACTTTAGGCTATGTTGTTACCCCCGAATGCAAGGTTGGCCGCTTCTTTGGTGGGCTGAAACCTAGCCTGCCGAAAGCACTGGCGATCTGCAACTTTGACAGATATGAAGAAATTGTTTGATGTGCCCTCAAGGTCGAAATAGAGATCGGAGAATCTCAGAGGTATCATGAGGATAATAAGCATAAGGTGGACTACAATTTTGGCGGTTCGAAGGATAAATCCAACAGTGCTAAGAAGATTCATCACCCCACTTGCCAAAGGTGTGGAAAGAAGCACCCTGGAAATTGCCAGAAGGGGATGGGGAAATGCTTTAGGTTTGGAAGAGAAGAGAACCTAGCTTTTAACTATCATCAAGAAAGACCCGCGACTATGACAGAGGAGAGGAATGCTTCATTCGAACCTCAATGTGTGGTTCATTACTACAACTACAAATAACCAGGGCATCTTGCAAATCAGTTCACTAAGCTAAGGGTTTTCGGAGGCAACTAACAACCTCCAAGGCAGTAAGGGTGATCTTTTTCCATTACTACTGCCGAAGTGAACCCCGAAAACTAAGTGGTGATAGGTACACTAGTTATTCATTCAATAATAGTGAACATACTTTTTGTTTTGGGTTCTACGCATTCTTTTATATCTCGAATGTTTAGTAGAACAATCCCAGCACCACCACAAATCATGGAAGTGAAGATGTCAGTGAGTATGAAAAATGGGTAAATCATTCCATCCCATGAATATAACTCCTCCCCTATAATAATATGTGGATTAAACTTCCCAGAGAACCTCTTAATACTCCATCTGGTGGAATTTGATGCAATTCTTAGCATGAACTGTCTTTCCTTATATAGAGCCAACATAAATTGATGTGCACTATCCATGTGGAGAATCGACCCTCGATTCTTTACAAGTGCAAGGAGGAAGATTAACCTTATTTAGCTCCATCATCTCAAGCATGGATATTACTTCCCTATGACCACGCGTATCTGGCTCAGATGATTGAGTCTAAGGATACACCATCCTAAAATACATGCTGATTGTGAGGAAATTCGCTGAAGTATTTCCCGATGAATTTTCTGGTCTTCCTCTTAGAAGATATGTTGAATTATCAATTGATATTATACCTAGGTCATTGCCAATATCCAAGAATATGTATGGAATGGATTTTGTGGAGCTTGAAGAGCTAAAGAAACAAATACAGAAGAATATAGATAAAGGGTATATACGCCCAAGTGCTTCACAATGGGGTGAACCAGTACTCTTCGACAAGAAGAACGATGGGTCAATGCGCTTTTTCATCAATTATCGTGAGCTTAAAAAAATCATGATAAAGAACAAGTATCCTCTACCATGAATTGATGACTTGTTTGATCAACTACATGGAGCAAAATACTTCTACAAGGTGGATTTGCAGTTGGGATATTATTAAGTAAGGGTGAAGAAGGAAGATATCTCCAAGACTACTTTTCGTACAAGATACGAGCACTATGAATTACTAATAATGCCTTTTGGACTCACTAATGCTCCAAAAATATTCATGGACTTGATGAATAGAGTCTTTAGAGATTACCTAGACAAATTTGTGGTAGTCTTTATAAATGATATTCTGATATACTCCAAAACCAAGGAGGATCATGAAAAGTATCTAAGAACTGCACTAGAGACCTTGCAGAAGGAGAAGATCTATGAAAAGTACAGAAAGTGTGAGTTATGGTTGAAGGATGTCTCATTATTGGGCCATATCATCACAAGAAATAGGATATCTTTGGATCCCTCCAAAACAGATGCAATTTAGGGATGACTAAGGCCAACATCCATAATGGATATCCATAGCTTCTTGGGGTTAGCTGGATATTATCAACGATTTGTGAGAAATTTCTCACGATTGTCCAACCCTCTTACCAATCTAACTCGGAAGGGAGTAAATTTTTCTTGGAGTGATGAATGTGAAGAAAGATTCAGGGAGTCAAAAAGGAGGCTTATCACTGCACCCGTTCTCACTTTACCCACAAGTGGAGAAATTTTTTGTGGTATTCAGTAATGCTTCGAAGAAGGGCTTGGGATGTGTGTTGATGGAAAATAACAAAGACATTTCCTATGCTTCAAGGCAATTGAAAGTTCCTGAACAAAACTATACAACACATGACCTCGAGTTGGCTGGAGTGATCTTCTCTTTGAAAATTTGGTGGCATTATCTCTTTGGGGAGAAGTGTGAAATATATACGAACCACAAAAGCCTCAAGTATATATTCACATAGAAAGAGTTGAACATGCGCCAATGAATATGGTTAGATCTGATCAAAGACTATGACTGCTCAATCCATTACCACCATGGGAAAGCGAACAAGGTGGCAGATGCCCTGAGTATAAAGGACCCAACGATTCTATCATTGATGAGAATTGAAAAGGATCCAATCTTTTTAGATTTGATGAATATGGACATAATAATCATAAAGAATGGAACATCGTCAATCCTTTCACAAATGATTTCTTAATCGTCATTTTTGGAAAGGTTAAAGGATGCTCAAAAGGATGATGTGGGAATTCAGGAAAAAGTGGAAGCTATCAGAAAAGGGAAATCCTCAGAGTTTAATGTTAATAAAGAAGGAATTGTGAGATTTGGGAAAAGACTATGTGTTCCATCAAGTCCGGAGTTGAAGAAATAACTTTTGGATGATGTAGATAGTTCAAATTTCTCTATTCACCCAGGAAACACAAAGATGTATTGAGATCTCTGAGATCATTATTTGTGGGATAATATGAAGAAGGAGATCGCTGAATATACATCAAAGTGCCTAGTTTGTAAGCAAGTGAAGGTAGAGAGGCATAAGTCTAAGGGGATGATGCAACCATTTCCCATACCAGAATGGAAATGGGAGAACATCACCATGAACTTTGTCACCAGACTTCAAAGACATCCAAAGGAAATAATACAATCTGGATTGTTGTGGATCGTCTTAAAAATTCTGCACACTTCATTACTATTCAGGATGATTTCATCATTGGATCAACTAGAACAGATATATATCAGGGAAGTGGTAAGGCTCCATGGAGTACCACTATCTATTGTGTCCGATCGATATCCAATATTCACCTCCTAGTTTTGGAAGAGTCTTCAACATGCTATGAATACTGAAATGAACTTCAGTATGACCTATCTTCCTCAAACTGATGGCCAATCCGAGTGGACTATCCAAACACTTGAGGACATGTTGAGAGCATGCTCAATGGAATTTAAATGAGGATGGGATCAACATCTTCTTCTAGTTGAGTTCTATTATAATAACAGTTTTCACTCAAGCATCCAAATAGAACTATATGAATCCCTTTATGGGCAAAGGTGCAGAACATCGACGTGTTGGGATGAGGTTGGTGAGCGTAAGATTCTTGGACCAGAAATGGTGGAGAAGGTGAAAACCATTCAGCAACATATCAAGGCAGCCCAGAGTTGACAGAAGAGTTATTCAGATAATTGTCGATGAGACCTTGAGTTTAAAGTTGGATACATGTTATTTCTATGCATATCTCTGTGGAAGAAGGTCATGAGGTTTGGAAAGAAAGGGAAGTTAAGTCCAAGGTACATTGGACCCTTTGAGATTCTTGATCATGTCAGGGTTGTGGCCTATCAACTAGAACTTCCACGTACCATGGAAAAGGTACATGATTTCTTTCATGTATCCCTCTTAAGGAAGTATATACTGAACCTGTCACATGTACTCTCTTCAGAGGTGGTACAATTAAAGTATGATCTTTCTTATGAGGAGCAACTAGTGAAGATCTTAGATCGTAGAGAAAAAGTTCTACGAGATAAGACAATTCCCCTCATTAAGTTGTTGTGGAGAAACCACAAGTTTGAAGAAGGGTCATAGGAATCAGAGGAAACGATGAATCAGAGTTACCCACATCTATTTTAGTGTGGGAAAATAAAATTTAGCGGGTGAAAATTTTTAAGGGGGGAAGATTGTAATGACCCAAATTTTTTTTAATGGAAATCCCTCTTAATATAATTAAATGTCTCTTTATATAAAATGTTTATATAAAATGTCAAATTATTTGGTTTTATGTTAAGAATTGTGACCATTTCTAATATAGTCGTTTAACAGTGATCACATGAATAGTATAAATATAGGGCTTTAACAAATCCAATTTACACAGACAAAGGAAGCGATGACCTCATACAGTAGACGTGCCCCATACGAAGCCCATTTTTCAGAGATCAGAAAGGAGGTGGCATCATTGGGCTTCACTCTTGACCAAGCCCAAGATTAGATTGAATATGTTAAGCTCGAGCGGTACTGCCTACGAGAGAAATGGAAGTTGATAGAGATTACCACCCGAGAAATGTTATCCAAGCCACCCCAAGAGTCTGTCACCATCTCACACCTTACTCTTCGATCTTATGCAGGTGTTATAAGGGGTTATGTAACAACACCTTAGCACTATGGTTATGTACATTATTTTTGTATATAATAATGAATATAATTTCATTTTATTATTGTTACCTTGTAAATAGTTTTTAAAGCCCAAATAGTATTTTTAGTTAACGTTCAACTAAGAAATATATTTTGATGAATTAATGGATTTTTGAATTAAATAATATTTAAATAAAATGTTATTATTTTTATTAAATTATGTTTTATTAAATATAAATGATCTTATAATTTTATTAATGCAATTGTAATTTTTATTAAGGTTCGAAAGCCATTTTTGTCAAAACCCGTGAATTTTCGATAAATGTCAATTTTTATTTTAAAAGTGAAAATTAAAATATTTAAAAAATTATTTAATTAAAATGAATATTATTTTTGGAATCAGGACATCGAAATTATCCAACAGTGATTATTTCATAATTTTCTGAGACAGACAAATTTTTGTGTAAAAATTAAATACTGTTTAAATATATGTTGTGTTTTATGACATCATAATCACCCAATAGTGATCTAATAAAATAATATAAGCTTTATGTTCGGAAAATATATGTTTTAAAATTAAAATAATTTAATTTTGGGTTTGTTTGACTTATTTTACAAAGCATTAATGGACCCTTCAAGACTTATTAAACATCATGTCTTTTAAAATTGTTTTCCTTGGGAGTGTGACTCACCTCCACATAAGTTTCTCCATTATTTTAAGAAGTTTGGACTTTGGCCTTATAAAATATTTTTTTCCACTTCCCTTTTCCAAAAACCATGGGAAAAAACCATGGGCTGGTTTGTGGTTTGGATTAGTTTAATGTGAGCATCCCAAACCTAAATAATAAATAATTCTCTCACCTTTCCTATATAAACCCACCCATGTTCCTACTTCCTCCTCACTCAAAGACTTTGGAGTTAATCCAACCTATGACCTCCTCTCTCTAGAATCCTAAAAATGTGCCCCAATCTCCCAATAATCCTCTCTTAAACCTCTCTCAAGCATTTGGAAGCACACTTCCAAGTTAGGGTTTTTCTTCCTTTCTCATTTTTGTCCAATTTTATTAATGTTGTTATGCCCTTTTAATTTTAATTATAAATCTTGGGGTATGGTTTCACACCTCCCCCTTACTGCCCCATTTTTGTTTGAATGATGGGATACCCCTTTATCTCTCATTAAATGCCTCCCATGTACACCCGTTACTATGCCGAAATTCTGAAAGGAATTTCTCTCTCCTCATTTACATTCAAGCAATTATTTTGTATCCTGAATCTAATTTCCATTACATTTGTTGGGACATATATCTATATGACCCCCTTACTATCCATTTCATGTGAATATTATGAGACACCCCTTTCTCTCTCATCAACCATTTTTATGAATTCTTACGTCATGCCGTTACACTACCGAACTTACACCGATTTTCCAAGTCAATGCCATTGTGTTGTGAATTCCATTCCCATTTCTCTATCAAGGGTATTCACCTTTACGCACATTTACTTATTGATTATAAAGTTTCATGTATGAATTCCATATTCCTTTATCGTGGAATAAATGATTATGTTTTATGAATCCATGTTATGTGATCCTTATGGCACACTTTTGCATAAATTAAAGGTTTAAGAAGGGTGAACCCTTATAGCACTCCAATGCATTGGGTAAAGTATGGTATCATGACACGTCATGTGCAATGGGTATTTAATCATTCTAATTCATGTGCAACGAGTTTTTACTCGTTCTTCATGTGAAATGAGTATTTACTCATGCTTCATGTTCAATGAGACTTGGGTCATGATAATTCCATGTTAAGTGTTGTTGCCACATTTCCATGTTATGATTATCATGCTTATAACATCCCGCCTTTTTATCACATAACTTTTCATTACATTATACAAAACCGAGGATCTTTAAGGTTTAGTGTCTTGGAAACCAGGAACTTAGTATATGAAAAAATAAAACATTCTTCTTAAACACTTGAAAGGATTCTTAATTTGTTCATCCTAAGTTCATTACAACATCTCATAACCTGGGAGCATACATTAAAGGAAGGGGTGAGAAGAAGGCCCAGTAAGGGAAACAAGGCAAACATTTTACATGAGAACTTGAGACACATAAAAAGTCATGAAAAATAACTTTAAGGAATGAGAAAGAGATCATGAGGCATATCATAATAAAAATAACACATTTCATAACTTAAATATGTGGCTACAACATTTAACATAGACAATCATTTCTGTTTCACCAAGGTCCATCCCCAGGGTGTCATAAAACATTACCAAGGTTATTCACCAAGGCGTCGTTAAAAATGGCCATCTCTAGAGATAAAGTCTTTACCCAATGCATTGGAGCGCTATCAGGGAGCACCCTTAAATTTTCCTTTTTTATCATGTGAGAAACATATATAATAATCAAAAATTTCATAAATGACCCATATAGCATAAAAGAAATGGATTTTTTTCACAATCATAACATTTTAAAAACTACTTTAAAGAGATGATCTTTATGTCACTTTAAACCCACAAAAAAGGAAAGCGGGTCTCATGTATGTAAATCCCAGAATTTAAAATAGAAAATTTTGGTACATATGTGAATACCCCTTTTGAAGAAAGAGCTTTGAGTATTAAATTAATAAAATAAAATAATTTCAGAAAAAGAGAGAGACATTTTGAGACGGAAATTTGGCAGCATAACGACTATGTTGTAGGGTTTTAGAAAACATTGAAAAGAGAGGGGACACAGGTAACCCACTCATAAATGATCCATAAAACGGTAGGGGGACAGAATATAAAGGATTTAAGAACATGGTAATGAAATTTGAAAGATATACCATATGAAATTAATAACATGAAAGGAAGACAAAAATAAGATTTCTCTTATGAGAATTCGGCAGCCTAACGACGTCACTTAAACTTCAAAAAATGAATTGATGAGATCAAATAGGGTATCTTGTCATATGAACATAAAAGATCAGTATGATAGATATAGAGATCATACCCCAACATAATAAAATAGAACTTGAAATACTTGACAAGAAAATAGAACTTGAAAATGAGAAGGGTGAAAGAATCCCTTAAAAATTCGGCAGCCTAACGGCGTCACTTAAACTTCAAAAAAAAAAATGAATTGACGAGATCAAATAGGGTATCTCATCATATGAACATAAAATATCAGTATGATAGATATACATATCATACCCCAACATAATAAAAAGGAACTTGAAAGACTTGACAAGAAAATAGAACTTGAAAATGAGAAGGGTGAAAGAATCTGTTAAAAAATTTCGGCAGCCTAACGACGCCACTTATACATTCATAAAACAAAATGATGAAAGTAAGAGGGGATCTATCATCATATGAAAATGAAAAGGTAATTAAGAGGAATAGAAAAGAACATCCTCTAACATAATAACATGGAGCATAAAAGAAATGACTTAAAAGAGAGTATTTGAAAAGAAAGAGAGAGGTTGGATCCCTTACCTTAAAACATAACTATTAATACTCAAAAGTTGGGACCTTGAGGGCTTTGGGGCACCTTGGAAGGACTCCTTGGGAGGTAATGAGACCAGAGCTTCACTGGGGGAGATTTGGGAGTGAATACTAAAGGAGTGAAGGGTGGGTATTTATAGGGAATGTGAGGGGAGAAGACATTAATGGCCAAGGGACACCTCATTGGTGGTATTGGCAAAACCATGGGCTTGCCCATGGTATTTGCCCATGGTTTTACCCACATGGGAACCCTCATACAATAATTCATCCCCTTTAGTTGTCCATCCCTTAAAATATCTCATCACATCATCATGATGCAGTTATGATGTCATTAAACACCCGTATCTTAAAAACCGTATTTTCACTATTCATCGAAAATTCAACTTTCTCAGAAAAATTCCAAAATTTCACCTTAACCAAAAATCGATGCTCTGATTTCAAAAATGAACTCCATTTTATTAAAATAATTTTCTAAATATTTTTAATTTAATTTTTAAATAAAAACACTATTCACCGAAAATTCTTTTTTTTTCAGAAAAATCTCCAAAAATTACCTTAACATAATATCAATGCTCTGAGTTCAAAAATAAAGTCCATTTTATAAAAATAATTTTCTAAATATTTTTAATTTAATTTTTAATTAAAAAACACTATTCACCTAAAAAAACTAATACTTGACTAATAATTTCTGAAATATTTATTTACCTATTTTATTGAATCACATTACTTAATCAAGGTGCCTAAATTATATTAATACTTTCTTTAAGTGAGATTACTAATCCATTTGGTCACATTACTAATCCTAAGCGTAAAATCACTATTCATAATTTACTATTCATCAAAAATTATGTTGATCTTATTAGAATCTAAATTTCATACTGAACATAATTGTAGAAGACCATTTTTTGAAAATCATTACACATAATTAATTATCTTAGGTTTAAATAAATATTTTCAAATATCCTTTTTCTAGAATTCATCAATAATATGCATACAATATTTATCCGGACATTTGAAAATTCACAAACATCATTATAAGAATAAATCACAATTTTTATTTAAATCAAAGAATTACACAAGGCTATTACGGTCTCGTTATATAGCCCCTTATAACCCCAGCATAGGACCTAAGTGTAAGGTGTGCTAAGGTGAGAGAATCTGAGGGCGGCTCGGCCAACATCGCACGAGTAGTTATTTCTATTATCTTGAACTTCTTGTGAAGGCGATTCCGTTCCAGCTTCACACGATGAAGTTTGGCTTGGGTCTGGTCCAGAGAAAAGCCCAATGGTGTTAACTCCTTCCCAATTTCTGTTAGATGGGCTTCGATTGGCCCGAGACTACTGGATGAGGCCATCAAATGTTCATTCTATATTAATTAACCAAGATCACTTGTATTTAGAGACAATAATCTCAACATTTAGTTTCCAACGGTCATATTGGCCAATGGTCATTTAACAATTGAAAACCCAACTGTCTCATTTTAATTATACTCATGTTATCAAATGAAACAGTTTTGTTGAGTATAAAATAAAATAACACACAAAATTAGGAAACAAGATTTATTCAAAATTTCGGGTCGTTACAATGCTTTATCATGCCTTTATGTTTATGCTTCTCTTGTTCTATATTGATATGCCTATTTTCTAACATGTATTGTATTCCTTATGTTATTCAATGATTATTATCTTACTGGGCTTTATAGATCACCCTTTTCTTATGCATGTCCTCAGGTTATCCCATGCAGTGCTATGTACGAGGGAATGTAGTTGTCATGTAAAGGATGTTTTCAATAAAGATTTTGTATTTCAGGTTTTAAGTTTTTATGTAATGATCCTAAGCCCCAAAGAAACTAGACCTCTTGATCTTCTATATTGTATCAAGTGAATTTTATGTAATAAATTATGTTTAATTGTGTAATAAATGATCAGGGTTGTTATAGTGAAGGCCTTACGATGTCATCTTGGGTATGGAATGGTTCTCCACAGTCCATGCTTAGATCGACTTTTTTAGACACAAAGTGCAGTTTTTCCATGAAGATGGTACTAGGTTTTCCTTCACCAATGAAAAGGGAACCTTTACAGCACAAGATGGACTTTCTCGAGGGAGGGTGCAACCGATCACTCATCATTTGGCTAGCCTTACCCTCGATGTAGTTGATGAGGGGAGTCTGAGCTATCCTGTAGTGGGGGATAGGTATGCAGATGTATTTCCTGAGGATGTTTCAGGACTACCTCCTCGTAGAGAGGTAGATTCTACATTGACATGTTCCCTAGGATGACACCGATATCTACACTCGCATATCAGATGGTTCCCGTGGAGCTTTGTGAGTTGAGGGTATAGTTGGAGGACATGTACAAGAAGGGGTTCGTAATGCCTAGTGTTTCCCCATGGGAAGCCCCAATTTTGTTCACGAAGAAGAAATATGGTAGTTTGAGGCTTTGCGTGGACTATTGGCGCCTAAACCAGGTGACCGTGAAGAACAAGTATCCTCTACCTAGGATTGATGATCTCTTCAATCAGCTGAAGGGAACTCAGTGGTTTTCAAAGATAGACCTCAGATCAGGCTATCATCAGCTTCAGGTGCGGGATGAGGACATACCAAAGACATTCTTCAGATGTTGGTATATCCACTATGAATTTTTGGGGATTCCTTTAGGCATGACCAACACCCCAGTAGTGTTCATGGGACTAATGAACATGATTTTCCATCCTTACCTTAATCGCTTCGTGGTGGTCTTCATTGATGACATCTTGGTGTACTCAACGTCAGAGGAGTATCACGCCACACATCTGTAGATAGTTCTTGAAACACTTCGAGAGCACCCGATTTATGCAAAGCACTAGAAGTGCTAGTTCTGGAAATGAGAGGTCCACTTTCTGGGACACGTATCTTAGAGGCTGGAGTTGCGGTGGATCCCGCAAAAATAGAGGCAGTGCTTTCTTGGGAGCCACCTAGGAGCGTGACAAAGGTGAGAAGTTTCTTGGGGTTGGTTGGGTACTACCAGAGATTTGTACTAAACTTTTCCAGAGTAGAAGCACCCTTGTTAGCTTTGAAAAAGAAGGGACAACCCTTCATATAGAGGGAGAGGTGCCAACAGAGTTTCTAGGAGATAAGGTAGAGACTGATGAGTGTCCCCATCGTGAGGCTACTAGTAGAGGGTATTGGGTATATAGTTTACTGTGACACATCAGGGACCAGACAAGGATGTTTCCTGATTCAAGAGTGAGTGGTGATCGCCTACGGATCACAAGAACTGAGGTAACATGAGCAAAACTACGCAACCCATGTCCTAGAGTTAGTAGTAGTGGTATTTGCATTGAAGATGTGGTGGAAATACTTGATGGGTGAACGATTTACTATCTACTCTGATCACAAGAGTCTCAGGTATATATTATCACAAAAGGACCTGAACATGAGACAACCACAATGACTGGAGTTCCTTTAGAACTATGACTTTGAGATAGTCTACACTTTTGAGAGGGGAAACATGTTGGTAGATGCACTTAGTAGGAGGTCTGGTCTACAGTTACTGAGTGAGGCGATAGAGCAGCTAGCCACATTCCAGATATCCTTCGTGGATAGTGATGGAGTAGATTACCCCCAGTCTATGACTGTCACTCCCCCACTCCTTCAACAATTTTGGGAGGCACATCTTGGGGACGTTGAATGCGAGTCCAGACATGCACAAATATCCTCAGGATAGCTTCCTGATTGATTTTAAATAGGTGGGGATAATGTTATCCTTTTTAGAGGAGGCATTATGGTACAAGTGATGTTTCAAAAGGAGGTGTTGAGGGAGTTCCACACATCCCCTTTGGCAGTACATCCTGTAGTGGAGAAGATGTACCAGGACCTCAAACATCAGTACTGGTGGCTAGGGATGAAGAAGGAAGTGGAAGAGTTCGTTTCATGATGACTCACTTGTCAACAAGTAAAAATAGAGCATAAGGTTTTTGAAGGCTTGACTTAGCCACTAGAGGTACCAGAATGGAGGTGGGATGATATCTCTATGGACTTCGTGACTGGGATACCACACACGTCCAGGGGTCATGACTCTTTTTGGGTGATTGTTAACCAACTCACCAAGTCAGCCCATGTTCTACCCATCCGAGAGCAGGAATCAGTAGAAGGCTTGGTAAGACTCTATGTTCAAGAGATAGTATGACTTCATGGGATACAATTGATGATCATTTCAGATCGTGACACTCATTTTACATCCCGATTGTGGAAGGAATTATAGGAGGAGTTCGAGAATCATCTATGCTTGAGCACCATCTTTCACCCTCAGATAGATGGTCAGACAAAGTGGACCATACAAACACTTGAGGACATGCTTCGTGATTACTTCTTTGATTTTGGCCGTAGTTGGGAGGACCACCTTCCACTGGTGGAGTTCGCATAGAATAACAGTTATCACTCCACCATCGGCATTGCAACGTTTGAGGCCCTGAATGGGTGACCATGTAGATCACCTCTATGATGAAAAAACCCAGAAGAGTCAGTACTTATGAGTCCATAGTTGGTATGAGCTACCACTGAGAAGGTGAAGATCATCCAAGAGTGGATGAAGACTGCATAAAGCAGGTATAAGTCTTATGCTGATAGAAGATGGAGACCCTTAGAGTTCGAAGAGGAAGCCATGTCTTCCTACAAATATCACCTTAATGAGGACTACATAGATTTGGATTGGGTGTAAAGCTATCTATGAGGTTCATTAGACCTTTACAGATTCTCAGAAGAGTTGGTGAGGTGGATTATAGCCTAGATCTTCCCCCATAGATGCACCGGGTGCATAATGTTTTCCATATGTCACAGTTGAGTAGATACATGCGTGATCCATCGCATGTCATCGACTAGAGTGAGCTGGAAATTGATGATGGGGAGACTATTAAGGAGTTCATGGTGGAGATAGAGGATCGACAGGAGTGGGTCCTTCATGGATAGTCGATCCCTCTGGTGCGAGTTCAGTGGAAACACGGGAACCTTCAGGAGAGCACATGGGAGCGGGAGGCTCTGATTCGTGCTCAGTACCCACATTTGTTTTCTTAGCTACTATTATGGATTTTGGGGATGTAAATCCCTAATGTGGGGATAATTTAAAGACCCGGAAATACCGTATAATTTTTTTAATTATATGTAATTATTACGAGACTGTGAAAATTGACGACACGGGATTCCGAGGTCCAGAGAGTCCAGAATGTAATTTTGAACTTTTTTAAGGTACGTTTAGTAAATGTGTGAGCTTGTTTTTATATCTTTTGAACCAGTGCTCAGATTGAAAATATACGGGAACCATTAAATTCACAGTTCTGATATTAAATTAGTCGAAGCTTAACTTCGACTGGCAAGGTTCGGAAGAAAAAGATAATTTTTGGACTTTTCGGAAAAACAATAAAATAACTCTTTGAGTTATCTTATTTTTCCTCAACCGTTGAGCGATGGTTGGCGGCACTGCAGTGTAACGATGGTCATTAAATGAGAGTCATTTAATGACTTGTTACTTTTTCAATGTAACAAAATGCACATATAATTAATTGGTTCATTAATTACAGTTCATTAATGAACCACATTAATGAACGCAACGTGGTGTAGTTTCTTTTTATATAATCAACCCATTGGTGAATGGATTGGGATAGTGGGAGGAAGCTCCGATGAAACACCAAAGATGTCAACCTCCAAAAAATAATGATTATTGATTGAAAAATATTGTAGGATTCAGATAAGACATCGACGAACGATGACAAACGTCTTTGAACGCAGATTCCTTCCTTCGTCCGCAACGGATTCCACTGAATCAAGGTAGGAGGATTAATTGTTTTATGTGTTTGAAAGAATACCCATTATTGAATAATACAAAGAACACAGATCAACCGACCAATGGGTTGATCCGCGATTCTTTCTTTACTATGGGTGGCTGTTACAGGATTCATTTTGGGGGTTGTTCTTTTTAAATGATTATTGATATAACCTCATGATAAAATGCTAACGCGGATGGTGTAATCCAATTTGAATAAGGCCCAAAAACTCCTCTGCTCTTGAGTTTTGTTCATTTTTCATGGGATACCAAGAAATGTGGAGACTAGGCGATTTTGTGGGATTTGTAGTGAAGGTGGAAATCCAGGAGGCCCGTAGGCATAGACGGGAAAGAAAACGGACCACCGGAGCATCTCCGATGGCCCCCAGAAGCAACTGTCAGTGCGGCACCACCGACGCAGCGGCAACCAGAAAAACTGACCGTGTGGAGATAGTGGCGCCCGAAAGTTCTGTGTGGGAGAGGAATGGCCCACTCGGGCCACTTAGTTGGATGTGAACGAACAGCTCCAGCTGACAGTTTCGGAAGGAGGGGCGGTGCCCCGTTGGCACTACTAGCTGACCGAACCGAACGCACCGGGTCCGGTCCAGCAACCGGCCCGCATGTAGGCCAGGTTTTCTAGGAGGGCCAGAACCACCATCTGGTCTACAACCACTATTCATTCCAGACCCATTGGCCCAACGGGCTGACCGGACCGGACCCTATAGGACCCTACCGGTCCCGTTTCACTAAAACTTGAGTATCTCGCAAATCGGGCATACGATTGATGTGTCGTCTAGGGCGTTGGGACCCTTGGAATGAGGAGTTACTTTTGAGATACTCCCCTTGGGTTTTGGACGAAGTTGGAATATGGTCGGGTTATATTAGACTCGAATCCAACCGGGGTCCTATTTACCTTTTTGCTTATAATTTACAGACCAGGCGTCTGATTGACGCGCCGTATGTCACATTGGAACCCTTACAACAAGACAGTCCTTTGGGTTACATATTCATGAGACTTAGTGGAGGTTGAGGTATAACCGATATTATGAGGATCAGAATATTTCAAACTCAAGCGCACCATGTGTGTCAATCCTGTGGTTGGATGTCAAGTGACGAGCAACCCACCATGGATCGACATGAGAGAGACCCTTTGTGGATCGGCGGCAGTGTGTCCCTTTGTGGATCGACAGCTGTGCGAGCCTCTATGGATCAGTAGTAGTGCAACCCTCTTTGGATCCACAGTAGAGAGACCCTTTGTGGATAAACAGTAAGCGACCCTTCATGGATCAGTAGTAGAACCTCTCAACAGAATAAAATGATCTAGCTCAAGTATAATCATCCTTATTCATGTTCTCTAAGTTGTATACCTGGTGTGAGTTTTATTTTACTTTATTCTTTTTGATTGAGATCATGCTTTTTTGTTTTTCTTTTATGTAATTCTGGGAGACCTTCGGGAGTCTCGGGGTCCCTACTGGGTATTGTTATACTCACCCCTTCACGAGCTTTTCCCGCACCTTGTTGTGTCTTATGCAGACGACAGACAACTTGAATGAGACTTGAGGATCCATGGCTAGATGATTCTCATAGGTTATTGATAGACATGAGGAGAAACAATGATGACAAACGACGGGATATACTTACCCTTCAGGTAGGATCCTGGGTGGATGACCTCTAGAGCACGTTTTTCCCTTTTTTATGTACTTTCTTTTCAGTTGGGTTTTTTATACTGCCCCTTTTTACTTTTGGTTCACACTTTTACTATCAATAGTTCTACTTTGTGGTTTTCTTTTGTTGTGTACCTAGTTTTTGTGTGTATAGGATTAAAGGAAATGCCTTCCCTTTTTGGGATATACATTTCCAATGCTAGCCACCAACCCTTGCCCTATGGAAGGCGAGAATGGGGTAGTCACCGCATGGGCACTGTAGGATGAGCCGTGGCAACATGGGTGTTTAGAACTTAAGTAGTATATGCCGTGTCTAGGGTGAACACGCCGTGTAGTGTTACCCAAGAGAGAACCGTGTAGTTCTAGCCATGTAGAGGAACCTGGGTAGGAGGGAAAATTCAAGTACATGCCGTGTCTTGGGAGGAACATGTCATGAGTATGGGTGTTACACGACCAGGTCTAGAAGAGGTACAGGCCATGTTAAAATCTTAAGGGAACACGTTGTGTAGGGTTTCTACAAACCATGTAACAATATTTTGTAAAACATGAATGTTTCTTTTCATGTTCCTTTATTTAAATTCTAAGTTTTTGTCCTTGATAATCTTGAACCGAGGTGTGCACTTGACCTTATAGAGTCTTTCCACCAAGACATCCTCCGATTGTACACTAGGTACAGGGTAATGATCAAACACTGGAAATGGTAGATCAGGGATTACCAGCAGATCCTCCTGTCGTTCCCGTATTGGAACCACCTATTATACCGGGTGTAGGTGCTGATGCACAGTTTCATGAAGGCTTTATGAGGATGATTCAGACCATTTAGGGAGCACCACATCCTACCCCAACTATGGTAGAGTTGATGAGGGTGTTCTAATAACAAAAACCTCCCACATTTTCAGGGGATGGAGGACCATAGGCTACAAAGTGATGGTTGAAGGCCATGTTTTCTATCTTCGATCATCTAGAGACACCTTCTGAGAGGAGGGTGAATATCTATACCTACATGCTATGTGATTCCTCCAAGAGATTTTGGGATATTGTCTCATAGGAAGTATGTCATCGATATTTGACTTGGGAAGAATTTTAGAGGACCTTCTATGACTACTTCTATCCTAAGACGTTGAGGGACGATCGAGCCTGAGAGTTCATTCACTTGGAGGAGGGTGCTCTTTGAGTGATGGATTACTCATCTCGTTTTACAGAGCTTCAGTGCTTGACACCTATTTTGGGAGGTGTCGAGTTATCTTTGGCTAGGAGGTTTGAGGATGGTCTCAGGTTTGAAATCTGATTACATGTGAATGTATTCATGCTAACTTTGGTGACTGCTATAGTGAACCAAGTACTGATTACTGAGCATAATCTGAGGGAGTTGGGAGCTATGAGTTAGAGCGATTCAGCATCCAAGGATGGTACTCTTTTGTTTGATAGTAGGAAGCACCATAAGAAGCCTTCATGTAGTGATTCCAATAGTAAGGATGTATCTACATGTATCTAGGTGAGGTGATACAAGTGCAGAAAGAGTGGGAATATGAGACTATAGTGCCCGAGAGACCAAGTTGAGTACCAAGATTGTGGAAAGATAGGTTATCTTCAGCATTTTTGCAAGTTTTTCTCACTAGGATCTAGTGAGAGGGGTTTTGTTATGACTCCACGTTCAGAAGAAGGAACACCAATATCTCCTTAGTCAGGGAACTAGAGCTTGTCAGGCCATTTAGGCCAAGGATGTGGTCGTGGTCGTAGTAGCCAGATGGTAGGATTTCAGTGACAATAGAGTGGATCAACTCAGGTTAGTCAGGTAGGATCGTAGGACCACAATATAGGTCAGAATTTTATAGTGGATTAGACCCAAAAAGAGCAGGATCACAGACCCTCTACTGTTCGATGTACAATTATAGTTGTCTCAGTTTTAGCTTCTACCCATTAGTTTAATATCTTTTGTTGTTTTGGAGAACCTTGGGCGATGTATCTTCAATTATGAGGATGTTATGATGCTAGAAACTCTGTTGGGGATTAGGATGGCTAGTGTATGTCAGTACAAGGAGTTCCCTCTTGAGGTTGGTGGGTGTCACTTCTTATGGGACCTCTATGTCTTAGAGATGATAGGATTTGATATCATTCTTGGAATGGACTGGTTAGTCTCTTTCTAGGATTATGTTAACTACTATCTCCATAGGGTGAGTTTAACTTCACCAGAGGGTAGGTCTTTTCTACACATGGGCGAATGGGATGTACGTGCGATAAGAGCGGGACCCAAGCATCGTGGGTTGAGAAGAATTAAATCCAAGATTTCTAGTTTATATTTGAATGACCAGGGGACTTCACAGATGGAATTTCCTCCAGTGGTGGATCATTTAAGGGATGTCTCTCCATATGAATTTTCAGGTTTACCTCCTGAGAGAGAGGTATATTTCTCTATTGAACTTGTTCCAGGAGAGGCATTGATTCCCATTCCATATTATAGGATAGCTATACTAGAGTTATAGAAGCTCAAGAAATAGTTAGAGGAGTTGTAGGCAAAGAGTTTCATCTGAACCAGTACTTCTCCTTGGGTTTCACCTTTCCTTTTTGTGAAGAATTGAGAAGGTACCCTCAGACTTTGTATGGATTATTGTAAGCTAAACTAGTTAATGGTTAAGAACCGATATCCTTTGTTGAGGATTTATGATCTATTTGATCAGATTTGAGAAGCCCGAGTGTTCTCGAAGATTGACTTGAGATCCAGTTATCATCAGTTGTACGTTAGACCATCAGATAAACATATTATAGCCTTTATGAGTAGGTATGGTCTATATGAGTATTTGGTTATTTCGTTTTTTCTCACTAACGCACCAGTAGTTTTCATGGAACTAATGAACCGAGTGTTCCAACCTTACTTGGATTCTTTTGTGTTAGTCTTCAGGGATGATATCTTGGTGTACTCTCACACTGAACACGATCATGCTGCCAATATTGAGATCGTATTGAGTACACCGAGAGATCATAATTTATATGCTAAGATCTCAAAGTGACACTTTTGGATGGACCAAATTCACTTCTTATGTCATTTAATCTCTGAGACAGGAGTATCAGTAAACCCAGAGAAAGTGAGGGCAATAATTTCCTGGGATCATCTAAAGAATGTCTTTGAGGTACAAAGTTTTCTAGGGATATCTAGTTACTAAATGCACTTTATTTATGAATTTTCATGCATAGCAATGCCACTGAGGGTCCTGACTAAGATGGTTGAAAAGTACTTGTGGACAGATTCCTACAATTCAGCCTTTTAGAAGCTGAAAGGGAGATTGACTTCAGCCCCGATACTGATTTTTGCAGATCCGGGAAAGAGTTACACCGTTTACTATGATGCATCGGGTATTGGGCTGGGAGTAGTACTTATGAAAGGGGAAGGAGTCATTGCATATGGGTTTTGGAATTTGAGGCCACATGAGAGAAATTACTTAATGCATGATCTCAAGTTAACTGCAGTTGTACATTCTTTACGTTGTTGGATACATTATCTTTTGGGAGAGAACTTTTTAGTATTCACCAACCACAAAAGTATCAAGTATATCTTTACCCAATGCGATCTAAATTTAAGACATCAAAGGTGGGTTGGGTTCCTTCAGTATTTTGACTATGAGATTTCCTACACGCCTAGGAAAGGCAACGTAGTGGCTGATGTGTTGAGTAGGAGGACTCAGATACAGGTAGTTCAAGAGGCCAGTAGTGAGTGGTAGGTTATGAATTTATTATCTGAGATGCATTTGAAGGTGCATGGTAGATAGGGGTAGACGTTCCTTTCTTCTATAGTTGTTACCTCTACTATACTGGATCGAGTGAGAATGAGGAAGCTATCATATTATAAAGTCCTAGTCCTATGGGAGGGTGTGTTATTAGAGAACCCCACTCCTGGGTGGACTATAGGCAAAGATGAGATCTTTCATATTCATGGGTGCATATGGGTGTCAGAAGACATACATGAAGAGTTGATGCAAGATTTTCATTCCTCAGTTTAGGAAGTTCATCCTGGTGTCACCAAGATGTATCAAGATCTACACCATCAGTATTGGTGGCCAAGTATAAAGGGGGATGTTACAAGTTTTTTTTATGAGGTGTCCCACCTGTCAGTAAGTAAACGTGGAGAATCAGCGACCAGTAGAAATTTTACAGCAGTTATCCATTCCCTAGTGGAAGTGTAATGATGTTGTGATGGATTTGTTTTCAGATTTACCGAGATTGCCTCGAGGAAATAATGCAGTCTGGGTTGTTGTTGACAGAATCACGAAGGTTGCACATTTCTTTCTGATCAAAGAGACCTTCAATGTTGATGAACATGGAAGGTTGTACATCTAAGAGATTGTACTTTTTCATGGGGTTACACAATCTATCATTTCATATAGGGATTCCCATTTTACATCTCGTGTCTGGAAGGGGCTACAGAGGGCTTTAGGTATAAATGTACTTCTGAGTACAGCTTACCATTCCTAGATAGATGGCCAGTCAGAGTGCACGATTTAGGTTTTGGAGGACATTCTTCGAGCATGTGTCCTAGATTTTGGGGGCTCTTGGGAGATACACATACCCCTAGTAGATTTTTCCAATAATAACAGTTTTTAGGCAACGATTCAGATGACACATTATGAGGCTTTATATGGTAGGCCATGACGATCACCCCTATGTTGGTCAGAGGAAGAAGAGGCAGCTATGCTGGAACCTTATCTTGTCCAAGAGACCACTGAGCAGGTGGTTTTGATTTAGAAACAGATGGATACTGCATAATCTCAGTAGAAATCTTATGCTGATCGATGGAGATAATATCTGGAGTTCGTGGTCATAGATCAGGTTTTCTTATGTGTCACACTGAGGTTGGGAAACAAGAGGATTAGGAGACAAGGGAATATTTCAACAAGATATGTCGGGCCATTTGAGGTTTTGGAGAGATTCCGTATGGTTTCATATCAGTTGTAGTTACCTCAGAGGTACCGGGATATGCATGACATATTTCATGTTTCTCATCTATGATGTTTCTTTTCAGACCTGTCTCACGTTTTCCAACATGAGGAGGTTGAGTTGGAGGTGGATACATCCTTTGAGGAGAACCCTATTCGGATTGTGGATCAAATCATGTTGGTTCTAGGTGGACAACATGTTCTTATGGTACAGGTACTATGGAAGCATAGGCGGGTACAAGATGAGACTTGGGATAGGTAGGCCAACGTATGATCACAGTGGCCAGAGTTGTTTGAAGTTTCTTCTTCACCATCCTTGGAAGGGAAACTCGGGGGTGAATTGATTTAATGGGGTAAGTTTGTAAAAACATGAATCTTCATTTCAGGAATGGATATTTATTTTGGGTTGTTATTGAGGAAAAAGGAAGAAAGGGGAAATTTTCTAAGTACATACAATGTACTATTGAGTACACACCATGTACTTGGTTACAGTGCATAGCTGTGTACTAGTCGTGTAACAGCCGAGAACATGGCTGTGTGGGTGACCTAGAAGTCCGCCTAAGGTAGGGACTGGTTGTGGCTAGTACATGGTGTGTACATTAAATGAACACATTGTGTACTTTTATTTATATTTGTAATATCGGTGCAAGATCAAGTCTCACATACAAAAACACTTTCTTCTCCTGGTGTTTCATATAGGAGAGCGACATACAAATTAAGATCTTAGAGCTCCTCTCTTTCTTCCATCTGAGATCTAATTGAGACGTCGTCATGTGAATTGGACTCCCACCAGTAAGTTATATCTTCCCCTAAACCCTCTTTTCCAGATTTCTCCTCTCTCTTGAGTTATCCAAGGTTGAAATATTTTAAACTTTTTTTAGATCCACATCATTCCAGGCTGATTCAAGGGCTGATGTTCAAGAGTGTTCATTGTACAACATCAAGGTAGGCGGTATGTGCCTTTCTTTGATTTTATTTGGATTATATATGCTTAAAGTTATGACTAACCATGTTTTGGGTATTGCGTGTTTTGGATTTTAGCCCTATTATCTACCTACTATGGTTTAACTGATTAAAAATGGGTTCTATAACATGCATAAGGTTTGATTCCTAGTTAAGGGACACCCCATGAGTGTGTTTCCTTAGTTTGAATGTTTAAGGACGTTTGGGCAAGGTTTTCTTTGAGGTATACCTTGTTTTTGGTGTGTTGATTTGTTTTTGATGTATTTTATTTATTATATGTATTACATGTGTTATTCTTGTGAATGTGATCCATGTAGTAGTTATAGATTACATGTGCTTCATTGTTATGATATGCATACTAATCTTCTAATAGACTGTGAGAGCCTTGGACTAGGAAAAATGTGGGGGGGTTCTATGTTTATTTACATAGGACCATGAGATACTTGGTGTAGACATTGACCCAGGGGCACTGAATGTGAGAGCTAATCAAAGGTCATTTATGATTATATATACTACATTTACCCATGGGGTATTGACTGTGATAGCCACACAGAGGTTGTGTATACATTATTAATGCCATGTGGACCCAAGGGTATTGACTGTGAGAGCTGCCCAGGTGGTTGTTTCTAATTGTTCAGTGCTTTGTTTAAACCAAAGGGGTTAGACCATGAGAGATTTCCCAGAGCATTGTTATGAATTATTGATTGTTGTTGTAATGATTCAACAAGCTAAAGCACAAGCTTGGACTCGGTCTTACTTGGTGGTTCAGATGGTCTTTTGAGATGTCTATTGTTACTATTGTGTGTAGGGATACAAATCTTATGATAGATCTTGGGATTCATTATTCAAGGGTTTGAATAATTAATAAATGAAAATTAATGTATTTGAAAATTGTAGGATTGTTTACTTTGAGTACTTCCCTATTTATTTCTTCATTTTTTCATATTTCCTGCTATATATATTCACTGACTGTTAGGAACAGATCTGTTGGTGGTTGTCTAATAGGATTTGTCTCACCCCCTATTTGGGTCACACTTTTGGACCCAAACAGATTATATGGTTGTGGGTATAGATAAGGGAAATAACCCTTCTTCTTCATTTACTTCATTACTATTAGAGCTGGAGAGCATGGGATCAAGCTGAGGCTTGCGATGCTATTGGAGTTTACCATTTTCTATATTTTGTTTTCAGTATTGTATTTGTAGCATTGTGAATTGTTTGGATGCTTTCCTAGATATGTAACGCCCCGACCCCAGTTACCCAGAGTCGTTGCATTATTACATAACATTGGCATGATCACAAGAAAGATCAAATCTCGAAAGACCGATTGGTTTAGTAGCCTTGGAAACACTAGATATATTCATAAGTTTTACATTATATCATAAAATGAAAAACTACTAAAACAACATAATGTTTCCACAGTCCACACTATAATCCCCTCATAATATCCCTGTAGGTCATTCATAACTTACATCTTCACATCCTGGGAAAAATAAAACATAGAAAAGGGGTGAGCTCAAATGCCCAGTAAGGATAACAATATAGCGGAACATTCAAAAATAAGCATAAACATTTAAGGCAATGAATTACTAAAACAAAAGCCTTTTAAACTTGAACTTCAACATAGTATGGCAAAAGTAAAATGAAATAATGCCACTTACTTGTTCACATGGATATTCTACTAATCGAATAATCACATGCAAAATCAATAACCACTTTCATAATGTTGGAATGCATAATGCTAAACTTTAATTACTTTTCAAGGCCTCGTCCCAAGACCTTGGGGCTAACTGTAACCGGAACCCAACCCGGAGTGCCTCTAATAACCGGACACCAACCCGGAGTGCCTCTAATAACCGGACACCAACCCGGAGTGCCTCTAATAACCGGACACCAACCCGGAGTGCCTCTAATAACCGGACACCAAACCGGAGGGCTTACTTTTACCAGTCCCTAACCTGGAGGGCTTACTTTTACCAGTCCCCAACCTGGAGGGCTTACTTTTACCAGTCCCCAACCTGGAGGGCTTACTTTAACCAGTCCCCAACCTGGAACATACTTGTCCAACACATTCATATGAAGTAAAGATTGAAATATAACATAAACATTCTTATTGGAACTAGCATACGAAATGTCAATACTTTCACCATAAACTATGAATGGTATAAAAATAGCACATCCACAGTCAAACATATCACAAAACCTTCAAAACAATATAGAAGTTTTGTATCATAATAAATCAACTTCAAATAATCTTAAAACCCATCAAAGGATGTTGACATAGATGAAATCAAAATTCTTTTTAAAGAAATATCTCCTTTTATTTTGAAATCATTTAAGATCCATATAAAATCAAACATTTTATTTGAAAATAATCTTATAATATTTTAAGGGAAGCTTTGACGATTTTATAATGGCGGAAAATAACCGCACCCGCCGTATAAGTTAAAAAAACATTCTTATCTTAATTCTATCGAAAAGGTTAAAAAGCACCTTGTTTGGAAAACGACGGAAAGATTCCCTTATAAACCTCTTATAAAAAGTAAAACAAGGGTATAAATGACTTTAACCCATATTCTTTTAAATATTAAAAATGTTTTGAAATACATTTTGAAGAAACATGGATGTGGATGATAACGAGATCCGAGTAGATTATTACGTATAAACAACCTCAGATAATGAAGAGATTTTGAAATAACCCTTACCAGTTTGGTAACTTATGAAACATACAACCCATGAAAGAGGTATCATACAATGAATATGTAAGTACACATAAATTAGAGTGTATTACACAAAGAATATAATTATGGGTAGTACATACACCACACAAAAGGTAATGGTGGCAATATGGCATGAATCTCATGAGAATAAGGAGTGAGATGAAAACCCCTTACCACGTTAATCAACTGAGTCGTATGGCCAAAAGTTAATAACCACCAAATTATTTACAGAATAACATGAATATAAATATAATCATGATAATATATATCAAATGGAAGTACACAATACACCACTTTCAATAATTTAGTGGCGAACAATGGAAATCTCACGGAATTGAAAGTGAGATAAGAAAATCCCTTACCTTGTACTTTTCCTTGGTTGGGGTAGGTTAACCTCCTGTATAATGGTGGAATAATTGTTATTAAATTATACAAGAATCATATACATTAATATGATATCATATATGTTCTTTTAACATTGCTTTATTAATAATATCTTAGTATTATCGTCGTTTCGGGTGATAATCGATTCGTTCTTCTTAAATGTTTGGTTACGTAAGACATGTTTGTAATGGATAGATTATATCTTATTCATAATCAGAATGATATTAACATTATTTTTAACCCTAAAATGAGAATAAGACTTGAATGGATACGATGGAGGATGGATCTCACCGCGTTCGTGGAGATGGTAGTCCGTACGTACGCACGAACGCTACTTCCATTTAATTTTTATTTTAAAAGAATTGAATCCAAATGATACATAGGTATATTACTATTCCAGTATAATATAATATTTTATATATGTTACTTAAGTTCATTAACACCATCCTTTATACGTTCCATGTGTGGTATGAACGAGTCATATCATTTTAAGGGGGCGGTAGTCCGCACTTCCTCAAATGAAATTATCGTATGTATATACAACATGAAACGAATAATGGTATGAAATAAAATGGAATTACAGAAGCTTATATATAAAATATATATCATTAATATCATATTTAATTATAGTGCCATCATAATGGCCACCATGAGAGGCGGTAAGATGTATTTGAACAATCATCGTTTCGTGAGGCGTTAGTTTGCCATCCACAGAAACATTATGTTCATCATCCATTAGATGGAGTTGTGTGTATGTGTAGTTTTAATCCTTCTTATAACAACATCCTACTATATTGAGGATACTGGTTTTGTTACAAAAGAAAGGAAATAAAAAGAGTTTGGGGGTTGGAGAAGCAAAATAAATGAAAATAATTTAAGAGAAATCGTTACCTTTAATTTAGGTAACTCACTTTGGTTGGAACCAAAGGACTTCTTGAAATGCTTTCTGCCTAAGGGGAAGCTTCAAGGAGGAGGAGCGGGATGTGGGGAGCTTAGTTGGGCAGAGTTTGGACGAGACAAGTGGCTTGAGAGGTGTGAGGAATGAGTAGAAGTGGTCTCCTTTTATAAGGGAGAGGAGGGGCTCTTTAGGAAAGAGTGAAAGTATTACTTTATAATATAATTATATTCGGTTTATAATGGTCCAAAAATCATTGAGGTCGAAGATAAGATGACTCATATTCTAAATAACATCAACCAATAATAATTGGACAGGTTTTAGATAATATTTTAATCATTATAATCTTATTTATTTAAATGATTTATTAATGAGGTAAACATTGAATCATTATTGTGTCATTAATAATTTAAATTATTTGATGTCTAAAAATTATAAATAAAATATCATTATGTAGGAAATCTTTTTATCTTTCTAATTAATATTTATAATCGAAAATCCAACATGTATAACCCTATGTAAAAATTGTTATTCTAAAAGATGTAAGCTTATGCCATTTTTATTTTTATTTTAACTTTATTAATATAAAGTGTCCCTACCACATACAAGTGGATCCAAGGGGTCCCCAAATTGACCCAAGGATGCTCATGGTCGGGTATGTGTCCACCAATAAGGTTAGGACACGTTTTAGGTTAATTTTGTATTATTATAATATTATTTTTTAACCTTTATTTACCGGATTTACCCTTAACCATGGTAAATAAAATATTTACCACAGTAATTATTCAAAATGTCTAAAAATAAAAGTTACCTATTTACACAATTTGGACATCCTGATTCCAAATATGGAATCCATTTTTCTAAATTCAAAACACAGAAGTGGCAGAAATTAATTTAAAATTAATTCCCGCTGTCAAAACAAAAAGCGTGTTTTTAAGAGATAATAACTATCAAAAGATTGACACTTGTTTATGTTTGGTTTAATTGTAAAATTATGTCCAATGACCAACATTATATTAAATGGTAAAAATATATTCTAAATATACTTTAAAACTACTAAAATTCATAATTTATCACTATTAATTATTTTGATTAAAAAAGTTGTTTTTAATTAAAATTTAGTAATTTTCACTATTCATCAAAATATGAAAGTTATCCGAAAAGTACCAAAATTTCACCTTAGGCTAAATTCGATATTCCGAATCCAAAAATGAAGTCCATTTTAAAATATAAAATATATATAATTTCAAAATTTAGGTATTACTATTCATAACGGCTAGTTTGATTGGTTGTGGCGTGTGTTAAAACTCAAGGTTGCGTACAACACACGCTACTATTTTATTCAAAGGAAAGCGTACCGTGGAAGCTTGGGATGTTTCATTTAAAATTTTTTTTTGATGTCCCAAGTTATTCAGATAGTTTAAAATATTTTATTTAAAAAAGGTTTCACTATTAAAGTTGATAAAAGTGCAATACTGAAAATGAATCTGTTCTTGCATTATGACTAAGAAACTCATAATAGGGATTCTAAAATTATAAGGATTATATAAAGTTCAAAATGTTGTTAATACTATTCATGACCTCTTTTAATGGCTTTTTTTTGTACGTCATGGTGTGATTGAACTCGGTGTTGCGTGTAGTGCAAGTTATTGAATTATTTTTAAGAAATAACACACTATGAAATCCTGGGGTGTTACATTCTCCCCTCCTTCAATAAATTGCGTCCTCGCAATTTGAAATTGTTCTTAGAAAATAAAAGGTTGAAAATAGAAAATATCTTTGTGGGAAAACCCACATCGGAAATTAGGTTACTAAAATTTAGTCTTAATATGAGGAAAAGAGAAATGAAAGAGTCACCACCAAATTATGATCTCGATTAGGAGAACATTGGTGGCATTTAGAGACATATAATTGGAGGAAAAACGTAAATATTTATAGGTAGTGATTGAGATCATCAATCACAAACAAGTGTATAATTGAGGTCCTTAAATTCATCAATCTATGATGATTTGAAATACCATCGGTTCAACAAAACATAGGGTATTAGGATAACACATTTTTGACGTTTCAAAATATCATAGTTGAAATCCCACATCGAAAAATGAATTAACGAGGCCTCTATTTAAAATAAAGAGTGGAAAGTATGAAGATTACCGAAAATAACACATACTAGGGTTCCATGTAGGAAAATATGGATATGGAAGAGAAATCTAACCATCAATTATTTGATGGAGAGTGGTAGAGAACATGGCTATGAAAAGGCCAACAATCCCAAAGCCATGATTTAGTGATGATTTAAGGTACCATCTAGGACAACATTTTTGTTCTAAGTTCCTTTTATTAATGTTGAGGAATATATTTATGAGATTGGCTAAGATCATAAGGATATATACTTACTTTATAATTAGAGTTTTATCCATTAATAAATTTCTACCACAAACTCATCTTTCACTCTAAAAGATAATAGAATGTAATTTTTTTATTTATACTATTCGTACAGGGTTCCAAAATAAATGAATTTACAATTCATCTACCAGATCTTTAAAAAAAACAACATTATTTTATCCAGGACATCTCGTGGGCCAGTGGTAGGTGATACACCCTTGTCGCCCTTCGGTTGCGGGTTCAAGTCTCGCAGCCTTGCCGGATGCGACGGGTTGCCGCCCGACCTCTGGGTTGTCCTTTTATGGTAATCCAAAATAATCCAAACTAGAACTATCCAAAATACTTCTGTCCAAACTCACAGTCCAACATTTATAAGGAAGGTAAACATAATATAGATCCTTTTTACCCCGTAATAGCATATGAATACCTTCATCTTGTATTCTTTTAATAAACTGAAACATCTTGAATTACCATATTCCTTATTGATTACATTCATGCTCCCCTATTACATATAGAATGCTGGATATACTTCATCAATCCAAAAATGTTTTAAACCCCAAAAAAATGATGGAATATACAAATCATTAATCAGTTTCAAGGTAGTCAAGAATATCCAACATAATTTATCCAAATCAATCATGTATTATTCTAAAATCACTAACTCGGTATCAGAACCATATTATGGTTTATCTTTCTCTCAACCATATATTTTCCAAAAATTTATCCTGCTATTGAGTCACTTTTCTTTGTTCCACACAATCTCAAGTCCTTAATGAAATAGTACTGCAGTACAATCCTTATATACTCCATAATTATTATAACAAGTACATTGTTGATACAACACTCAATTGACATAATCAACATAAGAACTCTAATCATTCCTCTTAATCTGTGGTAGTATCATAACTTGATTATTATCCAATAGCATCATTTGCGGCATAGTCTGATGACTGGGGCATAGGTTCGCGTAGTGTCCAAACTCCTTGCAAATGAAGCATTGTACATTTGAAACCATTTTCTCACCCTTGCAGTCACGTACTTTGTGCCCTTTTCCTCCACACTTATAACAAACTCCCATTCCTTTTAGGCAAGTTCCAGGGTGTTTCTTCCCACAGTTACCACATATGGGAAAATTCTTCTTTTCCCTCTTCCCTTTATCCATTTTTCTCTCTTCCATCCTTTTCTTCTCTTGCTTCCCTTCAAAGCCATAGGACTCAGTAAACTCTTTACTTATCTTATCAACACATGATATTATTTCTTCATATGATGATAATACATGGGAGACTATTTCTCTTATCAATCCTAGCTTAAGACCATGAAAGATATGATCCTTCCTTCTCTTTGGATCATGTGCATTTCTGGAGTTCTCATTCCTTCTACTGGGCGCCATTTCTAAACAATGGCATAAACTAGATCAGTTTATGAATCAAAATACATAATCCCATACTTATAAAACACTTAACATAAATTGAACTATTTATGGATATAATCCATAATCATAAAAATGTTTTCTTTGAGGAAGTATATACTCATAAACCCTTCATAATGATTTGTAAGAAAATGAGAGTTATCCTAAGCATATCCCCCGGGAGTGTCGTAACCAAGAGTGCAGCAAGGCCCGTTGTCGTGCACCAGTTCCCGTTCGAGTCTAGCTCAAAGCGGTGTTTTCGGGTTTTACCCCTAGGTACATCTATGCCAGAGCCGCCTCTACCTTCTCGTATCCAGACAGGGATGTATTGCTTGGAAAACTCACAAAATCTCTACGATACCAAAATTCTAGGAAGTTCTTCTATACTAATCCTGAAAGTTCATCTTAGGTCTACGTGCTCTAATCAGAGTTTATCTAAATCTAGTTTCCAAGGTTTGTACTAAACTTCCTCTGATACCAACTGTAATTCCCCGACCCCAGTTACCCAGAATCGTTGCATTATTACATAACATTGGCATGATCACAAGAAAGATCAAATCTCGAAAGACCGATTGGTTTAGTAGCCTTGGAAACACAAGATATATTCATAAGTTTTACATTATATCATAAAATGAAAAACTACTACAACAACATAATGTTTCCACAGTCCACACTATAATCCCCTCATAATATCCCTGCAAGTCATTCATAACTTACATCTTCACATCCTGGGAAAAATAAAACATAGAAAAGGGGTGAGCTCAAATGCCCAGTAAGGATAACAATATAGCGGAACATTCAAAAATAAGCATAAACATTTAAGGCAATGAATTACTAAAACAAAAGCCTTTTAAACTTGAACTTCAACATAGTATGGCAAAAGTAAAATGAAATAATGCCATTTACTTGTTCACATGGATATTCTACTAATCGAATAATCACATGCAAAATCAATAACCACTTTCATAATGTTGGAATGCATAATGCTAAACTTTAATTACTTTTCAAGGCCTCGTCCCAAGACCTTGGGGCTAACTGTAACCGGAACCCAACCCGGAGTTCCTCTAATAACCGGACACCAACCCGGAGTGCCTCTAATAACCGGACACCAACCCGGAGTGCCTCTAATAACCGGAAACCAACCCAGAGTGCCTCTAATAACCGGACACCAAACCAGAGGGCTTGCTTTTACCAGTCCCTAACTTGGAGGGCTTACTTTTACCAGTCCCCAACCTGGAGGGCTTACTTTTACCAGTCCCCAACCTGGAGGGCTTACTTTAACCAGTCCCCAACCTGGAACATACTTGTCCAACACATTCATATGAAGTAAAGATTGAAATATAACATAAACATTCTTATTGGAACTAGCATACGAAATGTCAATACTTTCACCATAAACTATGAATGGTATAAAAATAGCACATCCACAGTCAAACATATCACAAAACCTTCAAAACAATATAGAAGTTTTGTATCATAATAAATCAACTTCAAATAATCTTAAAACCCATCAAAGGATGTTGACATAGATGAAATCAAAATTCTTTTTAAAGAAATATCTCCTTTTATTTTGAAATCATTTAAGATCCATATAAAATCAAACATTTTCTTTGAAAATAATCTTATAAGCTTTTAAGGGAAGCTTTGACGATTTTATAACGGCGGAAAATAACCGCACCCGCCGTATAAGTTAAAAAAACATTCTTATCTTAATTCTGTCGAAAAGGTTAAAAAGAACCTTGTTTGGAAAACGACGGAAAGATTCCCTTATAAACCTCTTATAAAAAGTCAAACAAGGGTATAAATGACTTTAACCCATATTCTTTTAAATATTAAAAATGTTTTGAAATACATTTTGAAGAAACATGGATGTGGATGATAACGAGATCCCAGTAGATTATTACGTATAAACAACCTCAGATAATGAAGAGATTGTGAAATAACCCTTACCAGTTTGGTAACTTATGAAACATACAACCCATGAAAGAGGTATCATACAATGAATATGTAAGTACACATAAATTAGAGTGTATTACACAAAGAATATAATTATGGGCAGTACATACACCACACAAAAGGTAATGGTGGCAATATGGCATGAATCTCATGAGAATAAGGAGTGAGATGAAAACCCCTTACCACGTTAATCAACTGAGTCGTATGGACAAAAGTTAATAACCACCAAATGATTTACAGAATAACATGAATATAAATAGAATCATGATAATATATATCAAATGGCAGTACACAATACACCACTTTCAATAATTTAGTGGCGAACAATGGAAATCTCACGGAATTGAAAGTGAGATAAGAAAATCCCTTACCTTGTACTTTTCCTTGGTTGGGGTAGGTTAACCTCCTGTATAATGGTGGAATAATTGTTATTAAATTATACAAGAATCATATACATTAATATGATATCATATATGTTCTTTTAACATTGCTTTATTAATAATATCTTAGTATTATCGTCGTTTCGGGTGATAATCGATTCGTTCTTCTTAAATGTTTGGTTACGTAAGACATGTTTGTAATGGATAGATTATATCTTATTCATAATCAGAATGATATTAACATTATTTTTAACCCTAAAATGAGAATAAGACTTGAATGGATACGATGGAGGATGGATCTCACCGCGTTCGTGGAGACGGTAGTCCGTACGTACGCACGAACGCTACTTCCATTTAATTTTTATTTTAAAAGAATTGAATCCAAATGATACATAGGTATATTACTATTACAGTATAATATAATATTTTATATATGTTACTTAAGTTCATTAACACCATACTTTATACGTTCCATGTGTGGTATGAACGAGTCATATCATTTTAAGGTGGCGGTAGTCCGCACTTCCTCAAATGAAATTATCGTATGTATATACAACATGAAACGAATAATGGTATGAAATAAAATGGAATTACAGAAGCTTATATATAAAATATATATCATTAATATCATATTTAATTATAGTGCCATTATAATGGCCACCATGAGAGGCGGTAAGATGTATTTGAACAATCATCGTTTCGTGAGGCGTTAGTTTGCCATCCACAGAAACATTATGTTCATCATCGATTAGATGGAGTTGTGTGTATGTGTAGTTTGAATCCTTCTTATAACAACATCCTAGTATATTGAGGATACTGGTGTTGTTACAAAAGAAAGGAAATAAAAAGAGTTTGGGGGTTGGAGAAGCAAAATAAATGAAAATAATTTAAGAGAAATCGTTACCTTTAATTTAGGTAACTCACTTTGGTTGGAACCAAAGGACTTCTTGAAATGCTTTCTGCATAATGGGAAGCTTCAAGGAGGAGGAGAGGGATGTGGGGAGCTTATTTGGGCAGAGTTTGGATGAGCCAAGTGGCTTGAGAGGTGTGAGGAATGAGTAGAAGTGGTCTCCTTTTATAAGGGAGAGGAGGGGCTCTTTAAGAAAGAGTGAAAGTATTACTTTATAATATAATTATATTCGGTTTATAATGGTCCAAAAATCATTGAGGTCGAAGATAAGATGACTCATATTCTAAATAACATCAACCAATAAGAATTGGACAGGTTTTAGATAATATTTTAATCATTATAATCTTATTTATTTAAATGATTTATTAATGAGGTAAACATTGCATCACTATTGTGTCATTAATAATTTAAATTATTTGATGTCTAAAAATTATAAATAAAATATCATTATGTAGGAAATCTTTTTAGATTTCTAATGAATATTTATAATCGAAAATCCAACATGTATAACCCTATATAAAAATTGTTCTTCTAAAAGATGTAAGCTTATGCCATTTTTATTTTTATTTTAACTTTATTAATATAAAGTGTCCCTACCACATACAAGTGGATCCAAGGGGTCCCCAAATTTACCCAAGGATGCTCATGGTCGGGTATGTGTCCACCAATAAGGTTAGGACACGTTTTAGGTTAATTTTGTATTATTATAATATTATTTTTTAACCTTTATTTAACGGATTTACCCTTAACCATGGTAAATAAAATATTTACCACAGTAATTATTCAAAATGTATAAAAATAAAAGTTACCTATTTACACAATTTGGACATCCTGATTCCAAATATGGAATCCATTTTTCTAAATTCAAAACACAGAAGTGGCAGAAATTAATTTAAAATTAATTCCCACTGTCAAAACAAAAAGCGTGTTTTTAAGAGATAATAACTATCAAAAGATTGACACTTGCTTATGTTCGGTTTAATTGTAAAATTATGTCCAATGACAAAAATTATATTAAATGGTAAAAATATATTCTAAATATACTTTAAAACTACTAAAATTCATAATTTATCACTATTAATTATTTTAATTAAAAAAGTTGTTTTTAATTAAAATTTAGTAATTTTCACTATTCATCAAAATATGAAAGTTATCCGAAAAGTACCAAAATTTCACCTTAGGATAAATTCGATATTCCGAATCCAAAAATGAAGTCCATTTTAAAATATAAAATATATATAATTTCAAAATTTAGGTATTACTATTCATAACGGCTAGTTTGATTGGTTGTGGCGTGTGTTAAAACTCAAGGTTGCGTACAACACACGCTACTATTTTATTCATAGGAAAGCGTACCGTGGAAGCTTGGGATGTTTCATTTAATTTTTTTTTTGATGTCCCAAGTTATTCAGATAGTTTAAAATATTTTATTTAAAAAAGGTTTCACTATTAAAGTTGATAAAAGTGCAATACTGAAAATGAATCTGTTCTTGCATTATGACTAAGAAACTCATAATAGGGATTCTAAAATTATAAGGATTATATAAAGTTCAAAATGTTGTTAATACTATTCATGACCTCTTTTAATGGCTTTTTTTTGTACGTCATGGTGTGATTGAACTCGGTGTTGCGTGTAGTGCAAGTTATTGAATTATTTTTAAGAAATAACACACTATGAAATCCTGGGGTGTTACAAGATAAATGTTACATGAATCATTTATTTATATATTTTGTAGTGGTTTATACTATCAGTCATATGTTGTTTACTTTTGTTGTATGGTATTGCTGCTTCTGCTAATGTGTGCTATTTGTTTCCACTGTGTTACTCTACCAATAAGGGCATTTTTCCCCACTGTCACACCCAATGCCCTCACTACTAGTTGGAAGCCTCTGGTGTTTGAGGAAATGCACTTGAGGCCATGTGACCAACCGGGTATGGGGCACCTTTGGGTGCACCCAGAACCAGGATGTTATAATATATTTAATTATAAATAATATTAAAATATGAAAAAATGATAAATTTTGAAAATCATAATATCCATATGTGTGTAATCCAAGAGAATAAATTAAGTATCCACCCAAAAAAGATAATAAGACTCTCATAAATGAGGATGAAATTCCATTAAATGTCAAAACATGGGAGGTAGACCGATAAAAAAACTCAGTTTTGGAGACCTTTTGGGTCTTTTTTGACCCCAAAAAAATGATTTTTTGTGCTTAACTTTGTTAATATAGCGTATATAATTTTTCAAAATTTAATTCTATATGTAGTAGTGGTCAAACAAACACCCAGATCAAAATTTATTACTGTTTGAAGTTCAAGTCATGTTTTCAACTTATTTTATGAAAAAGGTCCAGCCATCATCCAAAAATTCCAACCTTTAATTAAATAAAAAGAAAAAGAAACAAGAAAGTAAGAAAGCATGTGAGGTCATACAAAGAAACATGCTCTCATCCATTAGAGAAATTTATGGATCAAGAAATTCAGGATCATTCCCATAATCATAGTCAGAGCTTCCATTCTCATCCGTAGTTTCCCACTCTGATTATGAATTTCTTTGATTGAGGATCACAAGGATCCTCTCCTTGGGCCTCTCCTACTCCAAAGTGAGTTAAATATTATATGCCTTGGAAGATGACCCAGTAGACACATTCCTAGGAAAACTGAAATAATCCTTCTGTGAACTTATTATTGGAGGAACCAGAGAAACACCACCACTAATGACTATCTTGCTCTTTCCATTTAAAACAAAATCCTTGAAAGAAACAGAATCACTACTGCGTATATATCAGATATTATTAGTGTCCATTAGAACTATATTCTTTTCCTTGTCACTTCTATCATCTGAAACATTAGCTCATTTTCCAGACATCCCTGAAGAACTAAAAACATTATGAATCTCATGAAGATAATAAACATGTTGTTGAACATCAGATTGACCCATTTTATCATCCGATAAAACATTCCCTAAGAAATCTTAATCAAGGGGTTTCACAATACAACCATGCTCATTTTATGGTGTAGGAGAACACCCAGAAACTTCACCAAAAACCTCATCATCATACTATCCCACATCACAAGTGTGCATTCCATCATGAACAGGTGAAATCATGGAAATCAAAGAGCTACAAACCGGCTGTCCAGGATCATATGGAAGATCACTGAATTTTCAATTAGAATCCTTATCTCCAGTAACATGCCCACAAAAAACATTACCATCCTTAAATTCATGCTTGTAAAGAGAATAGGTAGCAACCAAAGAAGTTCATGATTGCTCCTAATTAACCACCACTATCTTATCTTTGGACTTACGAGACTTCTTATCCAAAAATTCAACTGACTGCCTCCTAGGCTACCTAAATACTGACTGCCCATGCAGTTTGTAAGTCCTCTTACAAATACCATTGTATTATTTCGACGCATTCCCATTAAAACCACAAGAATCAGAAACATTATTTTTTTATTTCTCATACAGATGACCAAAAAATTTTCAATTTTGGAAGAACTCAGGAAAATTTTCATAAAAAACACTTATTTGAATATCATCAGTGGGAGTATTGAGAGTCACATTTCTAGTAAGGGTGTAACTCAAATAAATTTCAACCATCATTCTCACAATGTGGTCCTACCTTAAGTGTTTTGTAACCTTATCTAAGAAAATTATAACACCAATGGTAGTAGCAATATTATGTAAGAATTTTGGATACCATAAAATCCAGTTATGACCATGTAGTCTGATCCAAACCTATGGAAAAGCATTATTGAACCTTGACACATAAAATCCCATAATCCATTCATGAATACAGAGAGTTCCCAAATTAAAAAATAATGAACCAAAATACCACGCATGGATCCTAGCTTCATCAGATTGGAACAAGAAGTAAAAGAATCCTTTGTCCAATAAAATACACTTCCAATTCGAAAACCCCAATATAAAAGAGATCCTATTAACAAGACCTTCAAGAAACCATGGATTCTAACCTTTGGGGAGAACAACCATTCCAATTAGTGAGTTCTTACCCAAAGACAAGCACTCTAAAAAGGTTTCCTGATAAGCATTAACTTGGGTTGATGATCATTTATTGAAGATCCTACCAACAGATGAATCCTTAAACACTATTAGAGGATGCCAAGACGAATTCCTTTGAGAGAAGACATCATTTGTAATCCTATCTTCATTCAAAACTCTAACAGAACTAAATCCTGAAGGAGGAACCAAAAACTCCACCCGGTTCATTGGTTGATACACATCCTTCTCAGTATCCACCATAATGGAAGATCCATTCACTACTAGATGACGCACTCCATCGAAATTGGTTACTAATGCACCAACAGTCACTATAAACCCACCATTGGTTATAAACCAATCACTCCACCGGTCTTGGTGATCACTACGATAAGAGGTCCGGTCACCACAAGGCAATGAAGAGACCATTCCTAGTCACCACACTAGTATGAATCACCACCTCCTTATTAGATCCAACCATATCTATGGAGGAAAGTATAGATCGATGAGAATAAGAAACAACAACATTGATCACCCCTAAAGGATGCATGTCACCGAACTTGGTTGCCGCCACGCCACCAGACACCGCAAATCCACCATCGGTCACACATCCAGTCATCACACCCGTCTTGGTCGTATCCTTGCTAGATCTAAGAAGATATGAAGAGGAAAGATCGGATCAATGAGAAGAATAAATAACTACATCGATCACTGCTAGAGGATGCACACCACCGAATTTGGTCACCACCACACCATTAATCACCGCAAAACCACCATCAATCACATAACCAGTCACCATACCGATCTCAGTTTTCTACTTGATAGATCCAAGTATATCTAAGGAGGAAGGAACAAATAAACAGTCTCCCACTCCGACTATGAATTCCCTTGATTGAGGATCCCAAGGATCCTCTTCTTGGACCTTTACTGCTCCAAAGTGAGATGAATTTTTGATAACTTGGAAGATGACCTGGTAGACACATTCTTGGTTAAATTGGAATAATACTTCTATGAACTTCTTTTTGGAGGAATTAGAACCAAAACTTAAATTATAAACATCTTTAAATTTCTATTTAGTACAATATCCTTAAAGAACATAGAATCACTGATGCTAATGGGTCGGTGATGAGTGGTGTCCAATGTGACAATCCGCTACTCCTTATCACTTCCATCATCCGAGACATTACTCCATTTTTCGGAAACTCCTGAATATATGAAGATATTCTAAATCTCTTGAAGAAAATTCACACTCTACACATCATATTTCTTAGATACATAATCCCATGGGACATGTCCTGAAAAGTCTGCAGTCAATGGATGCACAATACAAACTTGCTCATCATTTTGTGAAGGAGAATACACTGACACAACACCAACAACCCCATCTATAGATTTTCCCACCTCACTAGTGTGTATCCTATCATACCTAAAATATAGTGGTTTTAGCACTGAAAAATACATACTTTTATCTCCCCTAAGAAAAGCGCAGATAAAGGCACCTTTTAGGAGCGTTAAAAAAATGATGATAATGTAACAATCTGAACTTTTGAATAATATTTGTTTCAAGAATTTGTTTGTGATTTTATTTTATACTCAACAGAACTTTATCCTTTTATTGATGACGTCATAATAATTGAAATGAGACCTTTGGGTTTTTATCATTATATGACCATTGGTCAATATGACCATTGGAAAGAATAATAAATTTTAACATTATAGTTTTTGTTTAAAATTGAAATAATAATGGAAAACTAATGCATAAAGAAGAGTCGATGGCCTCATCTAGTAGACTTGGGCCATAAAAATCCCATATATTAGAGCTTGGGAAGGAGGTATCATCACTTGGATTTGATCTAGACCAATCCCAAGCTAGGATTTAGCATGTTAATCTTGAAAATAATCTCATTTAGGAGAAGTTCGAGATGATAGAAATCATGACTCGGGCAATGTTGTTTGAGCCACCCAGAGATTCTATCACCAATGCACACCTTACTCTTAGGTCCTATGCAGGTGTTATAAGGGGATATGTAAAAAGGCCTTAGTTAATCAATGTAATCCTTTTATATAAATAATTTTTTTATTTATTATTATGGTAAATTTTATGAATTTAAAATGTCAAAATAAATATAGGATGAATTTTTAGAAGTTTCATATTATTGATGAATATTGAAAAAATAGTATTTTAAAATATTTTTTATACTTTAAATAATTAAGAATGTGAAATTATTTTTAGAAAATAGACATATACAGTTGTGATCAATAATAAATTTAGAGTATGATAAGATCAACTTAATTTTTGGTGAATAGTACATTATGAATAGTAATATTACCCTTATGAATAGTAATATGAAAAATTGAATAATAAAATCTTTTAATTAAGTATAAATATAATTTAGTCATATTTAATGGCAATATGATATAATAGCATAAGTAAATAACTCTTTCAGAAATTATTAGGTTAGTATTAGTATTTTTTCAGGTAAATATTGATTTTAATTAAAAATTAAATTTATCATATTTAGAAAAATATTTTCATAAAATGGAGTTCATTTTTTAATTCGTAACATTGATATTAGGTTAGGGTGAATTTATGTGTTTTTTATAAAATGTTTTATTTTTTGGTGAATAATAAGAATATAGTTTTTGAGTTTTCAGGGTGTTTTATGACATCATATTGATGTAATATGTAATTTAAAATACTGGTCGACTAATTTGGATTAAAATATTATATGAGGTTTTCCAAGTGGCCAAAACCATTGGAAAATACCATGATAATACCCATGGTTCTTCAAATACCACTAATGAGGTGTCCCTTGGAAATTAATAAAATATTCTCTCACTTTTGCTATAAATACTGAACCATTCCTTAATTCCATTCATTAATAATTATTCCTCACTAAAGCTCTAGTATTTTTAACTTCCAAATAGTCCTCTCAAGGTTCCCTCAATCCCCCAAGGTCCCAACCATTGGGTTTTTGAAGTTACTCTACAAGGTAAGGGAGCTTTTAACCCTCCTATTTTAGTCAAGACTTCTTTTATGTTATGTCTTTTAGTTTCCATTTTATTGTGTTGGGGTATGTTCTTATATGTCATTATTTCTTTCAATTTTATTCCCACATTATGATATACCCTTTTCACTCTCATCAACTTATTTTATGAATTTTGAAGTGATGTTGTTAGGTTGCTGAATTTTTGTAAGGGAATTATCAACATCTCCTTTTTTCCATTCAAGTTCTCTTCTATGTGGTATGCCTTACAAGATTCCATATCATGTTCTTATTTACATTTTATTATGTCCCTATACTATATTATGATTCTTTTATTAATGGATGACCCATTTACCCTCTTTTTTTAATGTTTTCTAAAACCATGTTGCATAGCTGTTATGCTGCAGCATTTTTGTCTCAAAATCTCTCTCTTTTTCTCAATAAATTATATTATTTTATTTATGTGAATACCAACACCTATTTCATTTTTAGTATTATTCATCAATACATATAAATTATATATTTTATTCTATAACTGACATACATAAAACCCTCATTCTTTTTTTAGGTTATGAATGACATAATGATCATGTTTTTAATCACTTTTCGAAACATAAAAATTTTGATATGAAACCCATTTATTTTATTCTATTTGGGTTATTTATGAAATGTTTTATTATGATATATGTGGATCACATGAAAATAAATACATATTAATGGTTTTCCCTGATATAACTCCAATTCATCGGGTAAAGAAATTAATCTCTAGATATGACAAGTTTTACAATACCTTGGTGAATAAACTCGGTAATTTTTATGACACCTTGGGGATGGATATTGGTGATATGATTATGAATGTATAAATTAAAATTTTTAGCCACATTTTCAATTTATTATTTATGTTCTTTTTATTATGATATGCCTCTCTTTCCATTGCCCATGTCTTTATGTATTTTATCAAGTTCTTATTGATATCACAAGTAAACAAATTCCCGTGTTTACCCTTACCAGGACTTATACTCACCCTTCCCTTTGATGTATGTCCCCAAGTTATGAGATGCAGTAATTATACTTAGGATGGAAATTTAAATATGATTAAGATATTGTTTTACGTTTTGATGTATTATTTACCCTTTTCCCCAAGACACTATACTTTAAAGATCATTTGTTTGTAAAATGTAAATGAAAAGTTATGTAATAAAAAGGTGGGTTTCCATAGTTGGTATCAAATGATAGTTTAGTTATTTCTCTAAATTAGAATATGAAAACTTTAGAAATAACCTTATATAAAATTTTAAATATAGGAAAACGTCATGGTATTTTTGTGAAATATTAATTTAGTGGTTTTTAAACAAATATATCCCTATCTGGATACTAACAAGTGGATGTGGCTCTGGCACAAATGTATTTAGGGGTAAAATCCAAAAAAACCGCTTTGATCTAGAATCGAATGGGAACTGGTGCATGACAATGAGCCTTGCTTCACTCTTGGTTTGACACTACTAGGGGATATGTTTGGTTAATCACAATATGTTTAGGAATCATTATGAAGGATTTATAAAGAAATATAATTGTTGTTAAAGAATAATATGTTTAAGAATGAATTTTTAAGACATAAAAATCCTTTATAGTTAAAAAACTTGTAAATAAAAAAAGCTTCTCACTAAGATTTTATTCTTTTAGAAAATATTGGGAAATAGAAGGAACCGTTCAAATGCTTACTGAAATGGACCATGCATTAATGACCCTCTGATGGAAGTCAGAATGGAAACTTTCATGATAATTTTGAACCCACTAACTCAAGTTATGGGAAATAACTTGAATCAAGATGAGGGACCGATTTCAACATAAAGGGAACAAATTTATATAGAGTCCTTTATGTGTAAATTACCACCAAAATTCAATGGATCTACTGAAATATTAATTAATGAACAATAGATCAGCTCTGTCGAAAAGATCTTTTTTGTGCTCCTCTATTTAGAGCAAGAAAAGGTCACCTTGGTTGTTTATCGTTTAGAGGAAGAAGCTGATCAGTGGTGGGAACTGATTAAAAACATGAGGCCATGAGTCGATGTTGAAGATATGGAGTGGGTAGAGTTTAGAGAAATCCTTTCCAATAAGTATTTCCCTCGTTCAATGAGAAAAAAATGGAGAAGGAGTTTCTTGAGCTAAAGAAGAAGGAGAATGAATCTATTGGAAGCTATGAGATGAAATTTATAAGAATTTCCCATTACACCTCAAGCTTTGTCATGGATCATAATGGTAAGTTTTATATATTATGTGGTGGACTATGATATCATCTTTGGAACAATCTATCCAACCGAGACTATGATATCTATGAGAAGATCATGCAGAGTTCAATAAAAATCAAACTAGATTTCAGTGAGACGTAGTGGTCTCATAAATCCAATAAAAAGAAGAGATCAATGGAACCAAGATTTGGGAAGATCTCTGATCAGGGAAGAGGAGTCAAGCATGTGAAACTTTCCATGTGTAATAAGTGTAGGAATAATAATTTGGGGAACTTCCTTCTCAGGAGCAGGAAGTTTTACAAGTGTGGAAGAGATGGCCATATCGCACAGAATTTTCGTATTGAGGTGAAGCCTCAAATTTACAACACTAATGAAAAAGGTAAGATGGTACATGCCCGACCTAAAGTCTAATGCTTCAAGTGTGGACAACTTGGGCACTTTTCCAATCACTATCCAAATTCTAGGGTAGTGGAGGGGAATCACCATCAGCCTTAGAAATGGTCAAGGGTGCAAGGTCATGTTTATTTGTCACGATACATGATGTTGGAGCTCCAAATGATGTGGTGGTAGGTACTCTTGTTTTTCTCTCAAATCTAGCAAGTACTTTTTTTATTCTAGTTCTACGCATTCTTTTATTTCCTCTATGTTTGCAATGAATTTAGAATCAACCCCTGAATTGCTAAAAGTAGAGTTATCAGTTGAGACTCCTAGAGGGATTATCCAGGAATTAATAGTATTTCAAAACTATAATATATACTTTAGTGAGCACAATATTATCGAAAATCTAGCAGTCATTCTCATGTTGGAATTTGAAATTATATTAGGGATGAACTGGATATCAAAGTATAATGCTAAGATCAAATGTAGAAGCAAGGAAATCTCAGTAGTCTTGAATGGGAAACCTACAATTATCTTCCAAGGAGAGATTTATTGACCTGATGTTTGTCTACAAGTACCTCCTATAGCCAACTATATGGTGTTGATCGGTTAATAAGAAGAAAGAAATGAGATTATAAGGATAGAAAATGTCCCCATCGTCCAGGACTACATTGAAATATTTCCCGAGGAGTTACTCGGACCTCCCCCAGAAAGAGAGGAAGAGTTATCCATTGAACTCATACCTAGATCTCATCCGATATTAATGTCCCCATATAGGATAAAAAATGTAGAGATAGAGGAATTAAATAATAAAATACAAAATCTTTTGGAGAAGGGGTTTATCTGACTGAGTGTGTCTCCTTGAAAATCACCTGTTCTCTTAGTGAAGAATAAGGATGGATCAATGTGGCTATGCATTGATTATAGAGAAATGAACAGGATCACAGTGAAGAACAAATACTATCTTCCAATAATTGATGACTTATTTGACCAACTTCATGGGGATCAATTATTCTCCAAGATTGATATTTGATTCGATTATCATCAATTTAGGGTGAAGAAAGAAGATATTATAAAAACTACCTTCCGATCAAGATATGGTCATTATGAGTTTGTTGTTATGCCCTTCAGACTGACTAATGCACCTGCTATTTTTATGGATTTGATGAATAGAGTATTAAAGGACTACCTTGATAACTTTTTGGTATTTTTTATTGATGATTTTATGATATATTCCAAAATTTGGGAGGGGCATGAAGATCATCTAAGGGTTATATTATAGACTCTGAGAAAAAAGAGGTTATTTGGAAATTTTAAAAAGTGTGAGTTTAGGTTAAAGAAAGTTTCTTTCTTGGGGAACATTGTAACCAATGAAGGAATCACATTTGACCCTACTAACAAAAAAGTTATAGAATAGCGGCATCAACCTACACCAATAACTGATATTCATAGTTTCCTTGGATTAGCGTGATATTTTAAGAGGTTTGTAAAAAACTTTTCACACATTTCTAATCCACTAACCAAGTTAACTCAAAAATGGATTAAGTTCAGCTAGACAAAGGATTGTGAAGAAAATTTCCAAGAGCCGAAGAAGAGATTGGTTACTGCACCTATGCTAACTCTTTCCTCAAGAAGATAAGGATTCATTAATTTTAGAGATGCATCTATGGAAGGGATTGGAAATATCCTTATGAAAAATGACAAGGTGTTTGCTTATGCATCTCGATAGTTGATGACTCATGAGAAGAACTATCCTACGCATGATCTGGAGATGGCTGTAGTTTTTTTCCTCTAAATATATGGTGGCACTGTCTCTATGGGGAGAAGTGTGATATATACACAGACCATCAAAGTTTGAAGTATATTTTCACACAAAATGAATTGAACATGAGACAAAGGAGATGGTTGTATCTTCTTAAATACTATAATTGTTCAATTCATTATTACCCGAAAAGAGCAAACAAAGTTGCTGATGTATTAAGTAGGAAATACCTATTTGTTCTATCTTTGATGAGGATTCAAAGAGATCCCTTGATTCAATACCTAGTGAAAATGGACATGGAAATAATAAGGGAAGGTACATCATCAACCCTATCTCAAATAATTTCACAGCCATAATTACTAAAAAATATCTAGAAGGCTCAGAAAGAAGATCCTTTATTACAGAAGAAGTTTGAGGCTGTGATGGATGTGATGTTTCCTAAGTTAAATATTGACCAAGAAGGTGTATTGAAATTTTATACAAGACTATGTGTTTCATCTATTATGGAAATAAAGAAGGAGATTGTGGATGATGTTAATATCTCTATATTCTCTATACATCCTAGAAGCACAAAAATATATAGGGAATTTCATGATAATTAATTGTGGGTTAATTTGAAAAGGGAGATTGCTAAATACACTACAAGGTTCCTGGTATGTCAGCAAATGAAGGAAGAGTGACAAATTCCTAAAGGGTTATTACAATCGCTACCCTTACCAGCCAGAAAATTTGACAATATCACTATGGACATTATTACTGGTCTCTAGATAACTTCTAAAGGAAACAATGCGATATGGGTTATAGTGGACCATCTCACCAAGACTTACAATTTTATCTCTATTTAATAATATTTCTCTATTTCTCAACTTGTTAGGATTTATGTGAAGGAAGTGGTAAGGTTGCATGGAGTTCCACTTTCTATCATATTTGATCATGATCCAAGGTTCACATAAAAATTCTAGAGAAGCCTTCAACATGATTTGAGTACCAAATTGAATTTCAATAAGGACTATCACCCCCAAAATAATTTCTAATTTTAAAGGACTATTAAAACACTTGAGAACATACTGAGAACATTCTCAATAGAATTTAAAGGTGGATGGGATCAACATATCCCATTAGTTGATTTCTCTTAAAATAATAGTTTCCACTCAACCATTAAAATGGTACTCTATGAAGATATATATGGTAAGTGATGTATAACTCGTACTTGTTGGGATAAAGATGGTGAAATAAAGATTCTTGGGCCTGATCTTGTGTAAAAGATGATAGAAAAGGTTCATTCCATCCAACAACACATTAAGGCTTCTTAGAGTCGATAAAAGAGTTATGATGACAACCGTCAAAGGGACTTGGTGTTTGATGTTGGTGACAAAGTCTTCCTTTAAATTTCACCTTGGAAAATAGTCAAAAGTTTTAGGAAGAAAGGGAAGCACATCCCTAGGTACATTGTCCCCTATGAAATTCTTGATCGTGTAGGAGTAGTGGCCTATCAGCCTGCACTTCTTCCAAATATAGCACAGGTTCATGATGTATTCTACATATCCCTCTTGAGGAACTAAAAACCTAAACCTTCATATGTACTCAATCTAGAGGTGGTATAATTGAAACATGAACTCTCTTATGAGGAGCACCTAGTGGAGATCTTGGATCGTAGGGATAAGGTTCTACACAACAAGATTACCCACCTTGTCAAAGTGTTGAGAAGGAACCACAAATATGAATAATCCACATAGAAAACAGAGGATTCTATAAGGTATAAGTACACATACCTTTTTTATTTTTAGGTTATGAGTTGAAATTTTAGGGATGAAATTTCTTAAGGGGGAAAGAATGTAACAACCCGAACTTTTGAATAATAATTGTTTCCTAAATTTGTGTGTTATTTTATTTTATACTCAAAAAAAATTTAGCCTTTTATTAAAGAAGTGAGTATAATTGAAATGATATCATTGGGTATTGAACGTTATATGAACATTGTTCAATATGAACATTGGAAACAATAATAATTTTTAACGTTTTAATTTTTGTTTAAAACAGTAATAATAATGGATAACTAATGCAGAAAGAAGAGTCGATGGTCTCATCAAGTAGACTCGGGCCATATGAATCCCATCTGTTAGAGCTTGGAAAGGAGGTAACATCACTGGGCATTTCTCTATACAAATCCCAAAATGAGATTCAACATGTTTATCTTGAACGTAATTGCCTTCAGGAGAAGTTCAAGCTGATAGAAATCACCACTAAGGCAATGTTGTCCGAGCTACCCCTAGATTCTATCACCATTACACACTTTACTCTTACGTCATATGTAGGTGTTATAAGAGGCTATGTAACGAGTTCTTAGTTACTTTTTGTAATCCTTTTGTATAAATAAAATTTTTATTTCTTATTATAGTAATTGTTTTTCAATTTCAAATGAATAAATAAATATAGGATGAATTTTTAGAAGTTTCATATTATAGATGAATATTAAAAAAATATTATTTTAAAATATTTTTATTACTTTAAATAATTAATAATGTGAAATGATTTTAAAAAAATGGACATATACAGTTGTGATCAGTAAGAAATTTAGAATCTGATAAGATCAACTTAATTTTTGGTGAATAGTAAATTATTAATAGTAATATTACCCTTATGAATAGTAATATGAACAGTGGAATAGTAACCTCTCTTAATTAGGTATACATATAATTTAAGAATATTGAATGATAATATGATATAAGAGCATAAGTAAATAACTATTTTAGAAATTATTAGTTAAGCATTAGTATTTTTTTGGCTAAATAGTGATTTTACATAATTTTTTTTATCATATTTAGAAAATTATTTTCATAAAATAGAGTTTAATTTTAAATTCAGAATATCAATATTATGTTAGGGTGAATTTATGAGATTTTTATAAAATGTTTTGTTTTTCAGTGAATAATAAAAATATGGTTTTTGAGTTTTTGGTTTTTTTATGACATCATAATGATGTAATATATAATTTAAAATACTGGTCAAATCACTTAGATTAAAATATTATATGAGGTGTCCCAAGTGACCAAAACCATGGGAATGAACATGTTTTTTCTAATACCACTAATGAGGTGTCCCTTGGAAATTAATATAATATTCCCTCACTTTTACTATAAACACCAACCCATTCCTTCATTCGATTCATTCCAAATTCCTCATCAATGAAGATCTGGTCTTTTACCTCCCAATGATTCCTCCCAAGGTTACATCAATCCTCTATGGTCCCAACCTTCTAGTTTTTGAAGTTACCCTTCAAGGTAAGGGAGCCTTTCACCCTCCTCTTTTAGTCAAGACTTCTTTTATGTTATGTCTTTTAGTTTACATTTTATTATGTTTGTGTATGTTATTATATATAATTATTTCTATCCATTTTATTTAAAAATTATGATAGACCCTTTTCTATCTCATCAACTCATTTTATAAATTTTTAAGTGACATTTTTAGGCTGACAAATTTTCGTAAGGGAATTATCAACATCTCTTTTTCTATTTAAGTTCTCTTCTATGTGGTATGTATTACAAGCTTCCATACCATGTTATTATTTAAATATTATTATAGAACTCTAATATATTATGAGTATTTTATTAATGGTTGAACCCTGTCCTCTCTATTTTTAATGTTTTCTAAAACCATGTCACATAACCGTTATGCTGCAGAATTTTCATCTCAAAATATCTCTATTTTTCTCAATAAATTACCTTATTTTATTTATGTGAATACCCAAGCCTATTTCATATCCAGAGGTATTCATCAATACATAATACTTATATATTTAATTTTGGAATTTACATACATAAAAACCTCATTACCTTTTCATGGGTTATGAATGACGTAATGATCATGTTTTAATCACTTTTTGAAATATCATGATTTTGATATGAAACCCATTTCTTTTTTTTGGTTATTTAAGAAATGTTTTATTCTGATATATTTGTCTCACATGAAAATAAAGACATATTAAGGGTGTGCCCTGAAAGCACTCCAATACATTGGGTAAATAAATTAATCTCTAGAGATGACAAGTTTTATGATACCTTGGTGAATAACCTTGGTAATTTTTATGACACCTTGGGGATAAACCTTGGTGATATGATTATTAATGTCTAAATTAAATGTTGTATCCAATTTTTTATGTTATGATTCATGTTATTTTTATTATGATATGCCTCTCTTTCCATTTCCCATGTATTTATGTATTTTATCAAGTTATTATTGATATCATAAGTAAACAGATTCACTTGTTTACCCTTACTAGGCCTTGTGATCACCCTTTTCATTGATGTGTGTCACCAGGTTATGAGATGTAGTAATTATACATAGGATGAAAATTTTAATAATCCTTTCAAGAGGATTAATTTTTTTTACATTTTCATGTTTTATGTACCTTTTCTTTCAATACACTGGACTTTAAAGATCCTCTGTTTGTAAAATGTAAAAGAAAAGTTTTGTAATAAAAAGGTGAGTTGCCATAGATAAAGGGGGTAATTTTTTCAGCGCTAAAAAAAGTGTTGATAAATGGTTACATTTATCAGCTATAATAAAATTACTCCCTTTATCAGTGCTTTTTTGAGTGATGATAAAGGGTGGCGTTGACAAAATATGAATCTGTGGCAGTGAAAATTGTCGCTTATGGATTTATAATGAATTTTTTTACGATGAAAATTTTCAGTGGATGTTTTAATGTGAATTATGAATTCAATGACGCATATAAATGTTCTTGATAGTTTTCACTACTACAGATTCCACTATATTTAACATTTCCTTTTATTAGCATTAAAAAAAGCTGACAAAGTGGTGTCTTTTGTCACCACTAACAAAAAATGATAATAAATGAATCTTTTATAAGCACTAAAAGAAGAACTTCTAAATAGAAACCTGTTATAAGTGATTGTTTTAGCAATGATTAGGGTTCTATTTATCAGTGCTTTTTGTGAATGCTAATAAAGGGCATCGTGAATAATTTAATTTATTTATACATATTTATATATTTTTAAATAGGATTTGTATAATAATAAGTATATATGTGTAAATATAATATATAAAAACTAATACATATTTGAGTTTATTTGGTGTGACCTTTTATCAATTCTAGCTAAAAACATTGATAAAGGTCACATTTATTAGGGCTAGAAAAAAGTTTTGATAAATGGTACCTATTATCAACGATAAGAATACTGATAAAATCCCCCCTTTATAAGTGATTTTTTAGCATTGATGAAAGGTACACTTTACCAGTATTAAAAAAGGATGATAAAGGGTGTCTTTTATCAGTGCTAAAAAATTCACATAAAAGGAACCCTTTATTAGCGCTTTTATTTTAACATTGATAAAAGACATCCTTTATCAACACATTTTTAGTGATGATAAAAGGTATATTTCATAAAAAAATATATATCATTAAAAATAATATATTAATTTATAAATATATTAATATTTATATAAATTTTTTAATATTTATATAAATATAATATATTTTATTAAATATGATTTATAGAAGACTAAATATGCATTTACACTTAATATATAAGATATTTAGTAAAAATTGGCATATAAAATAATTAAAAATAATATTAATTAATAATTTGATAATTAATATCATGTGATATTCATTTAACATCATTTAGATTCCATAAAAATTTAATAAACTAATAAAAAATTTAAGATAACATGAATACATCACTTGAACTTCAAACACCCATAACTCTTGATTCTATTGTTCGTTAGTGCTCTATTATATATCAAATCAAATCCTATAAAGGGATATACACCATGATGACAGGGGGAATCTTGATAGATTTTTTTTCAAGGTTAAAAAATTTCTGAAACTCCTCCAAAACTGAGTTTTTGGTTGGAATACCCTAATTTTTTAATATTCAATGCGATTTCAGTTTCATTTAAAAGGGAGTTCTTATTCTTTTTTTCAGTGGTGAAAAAATTTATTCCTAGGTCTTATAACCATATAAATGTTTTGGTTTTGAAACTTTATCATTTTCATATTGTAGTTTTATTTATAATTAAATATATGCATGTTTTCTTATATTTACAAATAATAAATCAATTGTAAAAATAAATATTTGAACTTATTTACAAAAAAATGTATTTTGAAATATATAATCCATATGGAAATAAATATTCATTATTCATTTCATTTAATATAAAAAATGATCCATTTTATTTACCTTATGCATTAATATATATATACACACACTTATACAAGTAGTGTTAATATATAAATATGTGTGTGAAAATGATGTGGGCCTGGAGACGCAGACATGACACTTCACCAAGCCTTTGGGCCGTGTTCATGGTCTAATTGTCCATGGTACTTTGGGATATATAATGGCTCTTCCTCTACCCAAATAAAAAGAGGTATTTTCTTTCATAATAAAATGAATTTTCGTCCCCAACTTAAAAAAAATTATGTAAATACATCATATATAAATTTATTTTTGTAAATATAACATTATCACTAAATATAGTATATAAACATATTTACATTAAATATTTATAAATATATTATAAAACAATTATATCTAAATATACAATTTTATGTAAATATGTATACATATATATATGTGTGTATATATATAATGTATCAAATTTATATCTAAATATACAATATATAGACATATTTTAACAATGTTTTTACAAATAAATATATAAATCTTATGGAATTAATTATTATTCATTTTATTTAAAACAATATATAACCTTTTTTTAGATTATAAAAATATATGAATATATATATATACTTTTACAATTGTATATATGATGTTTATATATACATATGTCTATGTTTTAATAAACAAATATATATATATATATATATATATTATAATATATGTAAATAAATATTAATATATAATATATTTAGATAAATATAAATATACATATATCTCTCACACACACAAACATATATTTTATAAATGTGTTTAAAAATAATTATATAATTTTATGAATAAAAAAGATGTATGTATATATATATAATTAAAAGAAATATCATAAAATATAGTATAAACCAAGCTTGGTGCAATGGTAATAATGTTAAAATTGAAAAGGGAGGTCCAAGGATCGAATCTAGAAAAACATATAGGTGAACAGGTGGTCAAGCAGCGGAAAAGTGCTGATAAAGGGGCATTCCGAGTGATGAAAAAGGGTGGGGGGGTTCAATATTGGTGAGGGAGAGTGGCTGAAAAGCATTGATAATGGTGGGGAAAAGTGCTAACAAGGGTAATGGGGGGAGGGGGAGTTGAGCAGGGAATGCTCCGAAAATAAATATTTTTCAAATTTTATTAACGCTAAAAAACGAAGATAGAGAGACATTTTAACAGCTATTTTTTAGTGCTAATAGAGGTAGACTTTAAATGATGCTTAGATTAATAGCTCTTTTTAGCACTGATAAAGACAATTTCTAATGATTTTAAATTCACGATCAGTATTAGTAAAATATGGTTTATATAACTATATTATAATAACAAATATATTATCAACAATATTTTCAAAATTTTATATATAAAAATTATTAAATTCATAATAATCAATAATTTTTTTTATAATTTATTTATATACATATTAATTACGAAATGTATATATAAATATGATATATTCATATTTTATTTAAACAAATATATAAATATATATATGAGTATATATATATATTGAATTTATATATTTATATTCATGTTAAATAATTTAAAATATACACACATATATTTTTATGCATGAGTACATATGTATATGTATGTATATATTTTTATGTGTGTGTATGTAGGTGTATATATGCAGTTATATGTGATGTATGTGTATATATGTGTTGTTTTTATTTATGTATGTGTATGTTAATGTGTATGTATATAGATGTTTGTTTGTGTATGTGTATTTTTATGTGAACATGTATGTGTGTGTGTGTGTGTGCTTGTATGTGTATACATGTGTATTTATGCATGTATTTGTGTATGCGTATGTATCAGGATGTACATGCATGTATGTATGTGTGAATGTGTGTGTTTGTATATGTATATATATATATGTGAGAATGTATGTATATGTGTATATGTGTAAGTATTCCTATGTTTATGCAACATGTGTATGTTTATGTTGTATGTGTGTTTATATAGTTTGTGTATGTATGAACATGTATGTGTACACATGTGTATGTACGTGTATGTAACATTATGTATATGTACGTGTATACATGTGTATACGTGTATGCATGTGTATACACATGTATGTGTAAACACATGTATGTGTATGTGTGTGTATATGTGTATGTGTATGCATACATATGTATACGTGTTTATATATGTGTAAGTATGCGTCTGTGTGTATGTATGTGTAAGTGTATTTTTATGCATATGTATGTGTGTATGTATGTAATGTGTATGTATGTGTATATATGAAGGGACCTTTTATTAGCATTTTTTAGCATTGATAGAGGTCGACTATTAATGGGGAATAGATTAACAACTCATTTTTAGCACTGATAAGGCCAATTTATAATTCTTTTAAATGCACAATCTGTAGTAGTGAAATATGATTTATATAACTATATTATAATAACAAATATATTATCAATCATATTTTCAAAATTTTATATATAAATATTATCAAATTTATATTAATCAATAAAAATGTTTTATAATTTATTTATATATATTTAATTATGAAATATATATAAATATGATATATTAATTTTTTATTTAAGCAATTATATAAATATATAAATGAATATATATTTATTTAAATATAGTTATTTTAATTTATATACTTATATTCATATTAAATAATTTATAATATATACATGTATATTTGTATGCATGTGTATGCATGTGTATGTATGTGGATGTATGTGTATGGCTGTATGTGTGTGTATGTAGGTGTATGTATGCATTTTTATGTGTTGTATGTATATATTTGTATGTTTATGTCTATGTATATAGATATTGGTTTGTGTCTGTGTATGTTTATGTGAACATGTATGTATGTATGTGTGTGTATGTATGTGCTTGTATGTGTATGCATGTGTATATATGTATATGTGTAAGAACCCGAACCTTCGTTTCAGGTATGTTTTTCCTTTTTTTGGAGTTTTTGAGAAAAGAGGAGTTTCTGGAAATTTTTGAAGTACACGCCATGTACTTTGATGCCGCTTGAGGCCATGTGCTGGCCCTGTCATGGCCACACACACTGCCATGTAGGGGTGATTTGGAGGATGCTTAATGAGGAGTACGGAAAAGCCTAGTACACACCGTGTACTCCAAAAGTACACGCCATGTAATTTTTTTTATTAAATGGACCAGGGTCGCGTCTTAACCCCAGAAACGTATTCTTCTCCAGGTTCTTCGATCGAGAGCGAGGGTACGACCGCAGATCTTCTCCAAGCCACCGATCCGTCACTAGTTATCCGAATCGAACGCCGTCAGTTGCAATAGAATCGCAGCTGTGGGTTCTTGGTTCTTCTTTGGCCATGTTTCCTGATTCCTTCTCTCGTGTGAGTTATATGAGGTTGAAAATTTTAGATGTTTTTGCAGATCTACTCTGTTCTAGGTCGATTCACGTGCTGAGGTTCATGTATATCGATCTCCTAGGATCAAGGTAGGTGGTTTGATGCCTTATGTTGAATGTCTTTGATTTTTTGTGAAAAAGTGTCGGATACCCATGTATCGGGTATCTCAGGTTAGGTCTTTGATCCTACATTATTATCTACCGTAGATTTCTTGTGTGCTTAAGGCTATTAGATGAGTAATGATTTCTTGTTAGCATATTTTAGGATCACCCCATGGGTTTTTCCCTTATTTGGGTTGTTTATTGTCGTTTGGCTTAGGTTGCCTGTGAGGAAGACCTTGTTGCATTGATTGCCTACCTTGATATAATTTATTGCATGTATTTTTCTCCTTTTTATATGCTTTTGATGCATCGTATCTATTATCCAAGTAGTTGTTGAACTTACTTAGGGCTGCTGACAGTCGATTATGCATGACTAGACTACTCAGGGCTGTGTGAACCTGGTGTGGTAGACTAAAGAGGGAATTAATGATTAGGGGATTTACTAGATAGTCTGTTATAAATTATTATCGTTCGAAGGACCTACAAGAATTGGAATTTGTGCTTCATCATAGTTTCCTTAGTTACATATCAAGACTCCAGGAGGAATTAGACGTAAGTACTTCCTCAGAGAGTGTATAGCTATCGTTACCAGACTGTAGGGGAATTGATGGTGAGAGCTTCCCAGAGTGTTTGTGCCTTTGTATGATTACTTGACTAGAGGGGTATGCCAGTATGATCCACCCAAAGAGTCAGTTTGAATATTTTTTAGTTTGTTGTGATGAGTCCACCAAGCCAAAGAACAAGCTTGGGTTTTGTACTACTTGTTGTTTTGGTAGTCTACTGAGATACCTGTTGTGTTACTTACTATGCCTTGGGAATATATAGTTGCTTTCTATATTAATTGGTTTATAATTAAATGATTGAATTAAATTAATAAATAAATGTAAATGGAGATTTGTAGGATTGTTTACTTTAGTGTACTCCTGTTTCTCTCCTTCATTTATTTCCATTACTTTTTCTATATTGCTCACTAACAGTAGGGCACAGATCTTGTGGTGGTTGCCTACTGGGATTAGTATCACACCCTGTTTGGGGCCTAATTTTTGGCCCAAATAGGTTATATGGTTGCAGGTGTGGATAGGGATTGTGGCCCTTCTACTTCAGGTACATGATTGCTGTTTGGAGCTGGAGAGCAAGGGACCGAGCTTAGGCTTGCGATGCTGCTGGAGTTGCTATTTACTTTTAGTACTTGTTTATCAATTGTATTTCATCACATTGTTGTGTTTGCTACTTTCCTTAGATACTTTTACCAGCTGCATCATTATCATCATTACTATATATTCATTGCTTCTGTTGTTTAGTTTCAGTTATTGTGTGCTGTTATTGCTTCCACTATTAACTATTATTTCCTTTCCCTTGTATACCTTACCAAATGAGGGTATAGTTTCCCCAATGACTCACCAAGGATCTCGCTGCTAGTAGACAACCTCTGGAGTTTGGTGAAATGCGCTTGAGGTCATGTGGCGAACCGGGTACAGGGCACCAGTTGAGTGGCTCCGGATCCGGGTCGTTACAAAGTGGTATCAAAGGAGGTTTCTTTTATTTTATGTTGACTTACTATTTAACGACATTAGACAAGGATAGGATGGAATAGGTAAATGGTAAATAGCTGCGCCTAGGAGTTCTAGAACCTATGTACAGGAAAAAATCCATGTTACCTCGAATATTGTAATTTTCAAGTTTTGCAATGTTACAGTTTAATTGATTTCACCATTGGGTGGTGAACTTGTGTTGTGCTGTTACTGTTTATATGATTGTAGTTCTATTTTATTGCAACCTGATGAGATGAGGTTATGCCATCTCATGAATCATATAGGAACTGGTTATAAAATCACATGTAATGCATTTTTCTATGCCATCTAAATTTCATTACAAGTTTCATGTTGTTGTGATAGAATTTGTGATAGACTATGCGTGCTGTTGTGATAGAATACCTGCTATATTTATAGGGTATCATTTTTTTGAGCTTCTTTATCATGGATGCCAAACTTTGGTCTTAGAGGTGTTATGGACCCTCGAGGAACGGAATTTGGTGGATCGTGAGTTTGTTATACTGTTTACTTATTATATGCATTGTTATGATGTCAAGTTTCGATTCGCGGGGAGTATGGGCCCTCACGAATTGGAATTTGGCACCTTAGCGCTTGTTTTTCTATGTTTTCTGGGCTTCAGTGTAGTTCTGAGGCTATTGCATGGAAAAACCCAGAATACACGGTGTGTAATTTATGAATACACGCCGTGTAGTTTTTAGCAGTGTCGCTGACTGTGTGGGCAGGGACATGGGGTTGTGAATGTTATTGTAGGAACACTCCGTGTACTAGTTTAGCATGCCGTGTAGTATGAAATAGGTACCCCGACCGTGTAACGAACAACACGGGTTGTGTTATCCTTTCACATACACGCCGTGTCTGAATTTTACACGTCGTGTAGTTTGATCTAGGTGCCCGGCCGTGTCACGAACAACATGAGTCGGTGTAATCCTTTATCTTACATGCCGCGTTCTTCTGAAACACGCCGTGTAGTGTCAGCCGTGTAGCCGGTCGTGTGTCTAACCAAAATGGTCTGTTAGGACTTCTTATTACACACTGTGTCTTTCTGGAACACACCATGTAGTGTGACCTAGGCACACAGGCCGTGCCACTAACAACACGGGCCAGGTGAAGCTTGTTAAGTACACGTCGTGTATACCTTGAACACGTCGTGTAGTTTTGTCTTAAGAGATTCGTGTGGTTTAACCATGTAGAAGGACTTTGGAAGGGAAGATAATTCAAGTACACGTTGTGTGTTTGGACAACACGACGTGTATTTGGGGTGTTACATGACCAGTTTAGGTAAAAGTACACGCCCATTTTAATGACCTAAGGGAACACACAGTGTAGGGAAAGAACATGCCGTGTAGTCATGTTTTTCATAACTTGAATGCCTTATTTTCCTTGTTCCTTCATGTGCCTTTAGTTTTTCTATCTTTGTTAATCTGAATATGAGGTGTACTTATGACCTTTTAGAGTTATGGTATTGAGACGTCCTCCGGTTGTCCGTCAGGAACCTGGTAGTGACCGTATGCCTGATACGACAGATCAGGGACTACCAGTAGTTACGCCTATCATTATAGACATGGAACCTACAGTGATTCCAAACACTGGTGTCGACGTTCAGTTCAGAGAGGATTTCATGGTATTCATATAGACCTTCTAGGGAGCTCAACAACCTTCCCCGTCTATGGCAGAGCTGACGCGGGTTTTTCAGCAGCAGCATCCTCCCACGTTCACAAGGGATGGAGGACCACAGGCTGCGGAGTCATGGATAGAAGCCATGATATCCATCTTTGATCACCTAGAGATGCCTCCAGAGAGGAGAGTGAAGATCATGACTTATATGCTGCAAGATTCCACTAAGAGATGGCGGGATGTGGTTTCACAAGCAGGGCGCTAACATGCTATGGCCTGGGATGAGTTCCAGCATACGTTCTACGACTACTTCTACTCGGCGATGCTGAGGGATGACAGAGCTAGAGAGTTCATGAAACTGCAGTAGGGTACTCTCACAGTTATGGAGTATTCATCCTGCTTCACGGAGTTACGACGTTTCACTCCCGTTCTGGGGAATGATGAGCTGTTTTTACGAGGAAGTTTGTGGAAGGTCTGAGACCGGACATTAGATCCTAGGTGAATGTCTTCAAGTTGACTTATATTACTATGATAGTCAAATGGGCGCTCATCATAGAGAGAAATATGAGGGATACTAGAGCTTTGGACCCAGGAGGTTCAGCATCCAGGGATGATTCGTTTTAGATAGACAGTAGGAAGCGCCAACAAGAGTCTACATGAGGTGACCCGAGGAAGCGAGGTATTCTTTCTGGTAGATGGGATCTTCCTTCTGGAAACCAAGTGGTGTGCTATTAGTGTGGAAGAAGTGGGCATAAGAAGCCTCAGTTCCTGAGAGACCCAGTGGAGTTCCGATCTTGCAGCAAGATGGGTCATCTGCATCGTTTCTGCAAGGTTCTCCTTTCAGCAGCTAGTGAAGAGGATCAGTTTCAACTCCACGTATAGGAGCAGGACTACTAGTTCTGCAACAGACTGGGGGATGGAGTTCTTCAGGTCGTTCAGTCCAGGTTCGAGGCCATGGAAGCAGTGGTCAGGCTCATGGAGGGTCAGCTCAGGGATCTCAGGCTGCTACACAGGCCCGCGATACAGGCCAGACTTTTGCGGTAGAGTAGATTCATCAGAAGCAGGATCCTGGACCTTCTACAGTTTGAGGTACGATTTTAGTATCCTTAGTTTTATCCTCTTAACTTTTCAATATATAATATTCTCATAGGTTTATTTCTGTGCACACTGTGGAAATCCTTAGACATACTGTTTATACTTCTAAAGAGATGATGACGCTAGCCACTCCCTTGGGAATTAGAACTGCAAGCATGCATCAGTTCTTAGACTGCCCCCTTAAGGTTGGTGGGTGTCGTTTTTCATGGAGTCTCTATGTTTTAGAGATGACAGGCTATGATGTCATTCTCGGGATGGACTGGTTAGTTCCCTTCCATGCCCTTGTTGATTACTATCGTCGTAGGGTGAGCTTCACATCACCAGAGGGTAGACCTTTTCTTCACAAGGGCGAATGTAATGTCCAGGTGAGCAGAGCTAGACTAGAGCATCATGGGTTGGGCGGTGTTACAACCCATATTTCTATATTATATCTGGATGACCAGGGGACTTCACAGTTATACTTTCTTCCAGTGGTGGATCATTTCAGGGATGTCTTTCCAGAGGAATTTTTAGGTTTTCCTCTAGAGCGAGAGGTATAATTATCTATTGAGCTTGTTCCAAGAGTAGAAACGGTATCCATAACTCCTTATAGGATGGATAAACCTAAGTTACAGGAGCTCAAGAAGTAGTTGGGGGAGCTGCAGGCAAAGGGTTTTATCCAACCCAGTACTTCTCTTTGGGATTCTCCCATTCTGTTTGAAAAGAAGGCAAATGGTACTTTGTGACTTTGTGTGGATTATCGGAAGCTAAACCAGTTAAAGGTCAAGAAACAATATCCATTGCCATAGATAGATGATCTCTTTGATCAGCTTCGAGGAGCCAGATAGTTATCGAAGATCGACTTGAGATCCTACTATCATCATTTTCATGTCATACCATCTGATATACCTCTTACAGCCTTCCGGAGCAAGTATGGTCTGTATTAGTATATGTTTATATCATTAGGTCTCATGAACATGCCAACAGGTTTCATGGTGCTGATGAACAGAATTTTCTATCCTTACTTGGATTCTTTCGTGGTGGTTTTCGTGGATGATATCTTGCTGTACTCTCACACTCGACATTACCATGCTACCCATCTTGAGATCGTTTTGAGTACACTAAGGGAACATAAGTTATATGATAAGCTCTCAAAGTACCACTTTTGGATGGATAAGATTCACTTCCTGGGTTATGTCATCTCAGATACAAGAGTATCAGTAGACCTAGAGAAGGTGAGAGTAGTAGTTACCTGGGAGCATCCGAGGAATGTCTTCGAGGTACGATGTTTCTTAGGGCTGATTGGTTACTACAAGTGGTTTTTACAGGACTTCTCACGCTTAGCAGTGCCTTTGAAGAGATTGACTAAGAAGGGGGTGAAGTATGTTTGGTCAGACACCTACGATTCAGTCTTTCAAGAGCTAAAGGGGAGATTGACTTCAGCACTGATTCTAGTTTTTCTGGAGTTGGGAAAGAGTTATACAGTATTTTGTGATGCATATGGCATCGGTCTTGGAGTAGTGATTATGCAGGAGGATCGTGTTGTTGCATATGGATCTCGGAAGTTGAGGCCACATGAGAGGAACTATCCTACACTTGACCTAGAGTTGGCTGCAGTTGTTCATGCTTTGCGTTGTTGGAGACATTATCTTCTAGGAGAGAATTTTGTGGTATATACTGACCACAAGATCCTCAAGTATATCTTCATGCAGCGTGACTTGAATCTGAGACAGCGGAGGTGGGTTGAGTACCTATAGTCTTTCGATTTTGAGCTTTCTTATACGCCTAGGAAGGGAAACACTATGGCCGATGCACTGAGCAGGAGGATGTAGATACAGGTAGTTTAGGAGGCCAGCAGCGAGTGGATGCTTATGGATCTATTCTCTGAAATTCATTTGGAGGTGCATGACAGACGGGGTTAGACCTCTCTTTCTTCTGCAGCTATTACCTCTACCCTTGTTTACAGAGTTCGAATGAGGCAGCTATCAGATTCTTAAGGCCTAGTATTATGGGAAAGTGTGTCAGGAGAGGACCCTCTTCCCGGATGGACTGTAGGCGAGGGTGAGATCTTGCGTTTCCAGGGACGCGTATGGTTGCCAGTAGATATACGCGAGGAGCTGATGTGAGACTTTCATTCCTCAGTTTGGGCAGTTCATCCTGGAATCACCAAGATGTATCGTGATCCACACTGCCAGTATTGGTGGCCAGGTATGAAGAGAGATTTTTCTGGTTTTTTCATGAGGTGTTCCACCTATCATCAGGTAAAGGTGGAGAACTAGTGACCTGCAGGGCTTTTACAGCAACTACCCGTTCCTGAGTGGAAGTGGAATAATGTCGTGATGGACTTCGTGATAGGTTTACCGAGATCGCCTTGAGGGAATGATGCGGTATGGGTTGTCATTGACAGGCTCACGAAGGTTTCTCACTTCTTGCCGATTAAGGAGACCTTCGATGTTGATGAGCTTGGACAGTTGTACATCCATGAGATTGTATGCTTGCATGGGGTTACGAGTACTATCATTTCAGATAGGGACGCCCACTTCATGTTGCATTTCGGGAAAGGGATACAAAGGGATTTGGGTACACAGGTACTTCTAAGTACAACTTACCATCCCAAGACAGATGGATAGTCAAAGCGCATGATTCAGGTGCTAGAGGACATGCTACAAGCATGCGTCCTTGATTTTGGAGGTTCTTGGGAGATACATATACCTCTAGTGGATTTTTCCTACAATAATATTTTTCAATCAACTATTTAGATGGCACCTTACGAGGATTTGTACGGTAGGCCGTGCCGATTAGCCTTGTGTTGTATGGAGTTAGGAGAGGTAGCTATGATGGGACCTCGTCTTGTTTAGGAGACCACAAAATAGGTGGAGTTGATTCGGAAAATGATGGCTACTGCACAGTCTCGATAGAAATATTATGCTGATCAGCGGAGATGACCTCTGGAGTTCAAGGTCAGAGATCAGGTTTTCCTACGTGTTACCCTAAGGTTGGGACACAAGTGGATCAGGAGATAGGGTAATCTTTCACTGAGATATGTCAGGCCATTTGAGGTTTTGGAGAGAGTCAGACTGGTTTCTTATAGGTTGCAGTTACCTTAGAGGTAGCAAGCTATGCACGACGTCTTCCATGTTTCTTAGCTTCGACGCTATTTCTCAGATTTGTATCATGTTTTACAACCCAAGGAGGTTGAACTAGGGAAGGGTGCATCTTACGAGGAGCATCCTATTAGGATTGTTGATCGCAGTGCAAAGGTACTCTATGAACAGTCTGTTCCTCTGGTATGGGTGCTATGGCAGTACGAAGGAGTATAGGACGAGACTTGGGAGAGGGAGGCTGATGTATGATCATAGTGGCCAGAGCTATTCGGGGTTTCTTCTTCCATTCCTTACAAGGGGAATTCACGGATAAATTTCTTTAAGGGGGGAAGTTTGTAAGAACCCAGACCTTCGTTTTAGGTATGTTTTTACTTTTTCTGTAGTTTTTGAGAAAAGATGAGTTTTTGGAAGTTTTTTAAGTACACTCCGTGTACTTTATAAGTACATGTCATGTACTTTGATGCCGCTCAAGGCAGTGTGCTGGAAGTGTCTTGGCCACACCCACAGCCATGTAGGGGTGATGTGGAGGCCGCTTAATGTGGAGTATGAAAAAGCCTAGCATACACCGTGTACTTTTTTTTCCATTAAACGGACTGGGGTCGCGTCTTAACCCCAGAAATGTCTTCTTCTACAGATTCTTTGACCAAGAGTGAGGCTACGGCCACATATCTTCTTCGAGCCACCGACCTGTCATCATTTATCTGAATCAAACACTATCGGTTGCAATAGAATTGCAGCGGTGAGTTCTTGGTTCTTCTTTGGCCACGTTTCCTGATTCCTTCTCTTGTGAGAGTTATCTGAGGTTGAACGTTTTAAACGTTTTTATAGATATACTCCATTCTAGGCCGATTCATGGGCCGAGGTTTAAGTATATCTATCTCCTAGGATCGAGTTAGGTGGTTTGATGCCTTACATTGAATGTCTTTTAGTTTTTGTGCAAAAGTGCCGGATACCCATGTATCGGGTATCTCGGGTTAGGGTTTTGATCCTACATTATTATATGCCTTAGATTTCTTCTGTTCTTGAGCCTATTAGATGAGTAATGACCACTTATTATCATATTTGAGGATCACCCCATGGGTGTTTCCCTTGTTTTGGCTGTTTATCGCCGTTTGGATTAGGTTGCCTGTGAGGCAGACCTTGTTGCATTGATTGGCTACCTTGATATAATTGATTTCATGTATTTACCTCCTATTTATATGATTTTGATGCATCATATCTATTAGCTAAGTAGTTGTTTAACTTACTTAGGTCTACTGACAGTCGATTACGAATGACTAGACTGCTCAGGGCTGTGTGAACCTGGTGCGGTAGACTAAAGGCGGAATTGACGATTAAGAGCTTCCCTAGAGAGTCTGTTATAAATTTGTATCATTCACAGGACCTACTAGAATTGAACTTTATGATTCCTCAGAGTTTCCTTAGTTACGTATCGAGACTACAGGAGGAATTAGACATAATTTCTTCCTCAGAGAGTCTATAGCTATCGTTACCAGACTATAGGGGAATTGCCTATGAGAGCTTCCCAGAGTGTCCGTGCCTTTGTATGATTACTTGACTAGAGGGGTCTTCCAGGATGATCCACACATAGAGTCAGTGTGAATATTGTTTGGTTGGTTGTGATGATTCCACCAATCCAAAGAACAAGATTGGGTTTTGTACTGCTTGTTGTTTAGGTAGTCTGCTGAGATACCAGTTTTGTTACTTGCTATGCCTTAGGAATATATAGCTGTTTTCTAGATTTCTTGGTTGATAATTAAATGATTGAATTAAACTAATAAATAAATGTAAATGGAGATTTGTAGTATTGTTTACTTTAGTGTACTCTTGCTTCTCTACTGCATTTATTTCCATTACTTTTGATATATTGCTTAGTAACAGTAGGGCGTAGATCTTGTGGTGGTTTCCTACTGGGATTAGTCTCACACCCTCTTTGGATCCTGCTTTTCAGCCGAAATAGGTTATATGGTTGCAGGTGTGGATAGGGATTGTGGACCTTCTACTTCCGGTACATAATTGCTGGTTGGAGCTGGAGAGCATGAGACCGAGCTTAAGCTTGCGATGCTGTTGGAGTTGTTGTTTACTTTTAATACTTGTTTCTCAGTTGTATTTCAGTACGTTGTTGTGTTTTCTACTTTCCTTAGATACTTGTACCTGCTGCATCATTATCATCATTACTATATATTCATTGCTTCCTCTATTTAGTTTCAGTTATTGTGTGTTGTTATTGCTTCCGCTATTGACTGTTATTTCCTTTCCCTTGTATACCTTACCAAATGAGGGCATAGTTTTCCCAATGACTCATCAAGGACCTCGTTTCTAGTCGGTAGCCTCTGGCATTTGAAAAAATGCACTTGAGGTCATGTGGTGAACCGGGTACGGGGCACCCGTTGAGTGACTCCGAATTCGGGTCGTTACAATATGTATGTATATGTATGTGTATGCGTATGTATGTGGATATACATGCATGTATGTATGTGTGAATGTGTGTGTTTGTATATGTGTATGTATATGTGCGTATGTACGTATATGTGTATATGTGTATGTATGCCGATGTTTATATAATATTTTTATGTTTATGTTGTATGTGTATGTTTATGTGGTATGTGTATAGATGAACTTGTATGTGTACGTACGTGTATGTAACAATATGTATGTGTATGTGTATACATGTGTGTATGTGTATGTGTATGCATACATATGTACGTGTTTATATATTTGTAAGTATGTGTGTATGTGTATGTATGTTTACATGTATGTCTATGCGTATGTATGTGTGTATGTATGTATTGTGTATGTTTGTATGTATATGAATATATCATTAAATAACAAGAAAAGTCATGTTTTTTCAATATGACATATCTTATTATAGTATGTGTGTGTGTGTATATACACAGATATATATATAAACAGAATCTCATGAAAAGCCATTAGGTTTTTCAAATGTTATTATTGAAATTTTATGCACACACACACCTAATTCAAATTTTTGTAATATTTTCATTTTTTAATATTTTTTTATACATTTTTAACCTTTAATAATTAATATTTATAATATGATTGTAATTTATATAATTAATATTTAAAAATTGTTATTTTAATACTTTTCGTATTTAAATCTTTATACAGTTATTATTTATTAATTTTTAATTAGTAATTTTTGGTGAATCTCTTGTATTTAAATGTACATTTTAATATTTATTTATATTTCTTAATATTCATTCATTTTTAATATTTTTTGCAGCTGGTATAATTAATATTCTATATTTTTATTTTTTAATATTTTTTAAATTTATAAATTTGAATTATTGAATTTTATTCAATTTTAATATCTATCCATTTAATATATTTTTTAATATTTCTCCATTTTTAATATTTTCTATAATTTATTCATTTTCAATATTTCACCATTTTTAATATTTATTCATTTTTTTTGTAATATATTCAATTTTGATAGTTATGTATACTTTTTTAAATATTAGTATTCAATACATCTAATATGTGTGTAATTTGTATAAATAATATTAATTCATTTTTATTTTAATATATTTGTATTTAAATCCTTATATATTTATTTTTTATTCCTTAATGTAAGTAATTTATTATAAATCTATTTTTTTAAAATTTAATTTTCACATTTTAATTTTTATTCATTTTTAATATTTTTTTGAATTTATAAAATTAAAAAATAATTCATTTTCCATATTTTTAAAATATATTAATTTTTAATTATTAAATTTTATTCATTTTTAATATTTTTTTCTTTATTATTATCTGTTAATTTTAATGATTATATAATTTTAATATCTTTGTAATTTATTTATTTTAGTTATTTATTTATTTAATTTTTTTGCAATTTATTCATTTTTAATATTCATTTATATATTTTTATTTATTAATTTCTAATATTTTAAATATGTTTGTAATTTACATAATTAATATATATTCATTGTTGTTTTAATTTTTTAATTTAAAGCTTTACACATTTAGTATCTATTCATTTTTAATTAAAATTTAGTTTAGTTTTATTTAATTTAAATTCTATTTTTAGAATTTATTCATTATTATTTTATTATTATTTTATTTTTTTATCTTTTGTAAAATAAAATAATATATATATTTTATTCACTTTTAATATTTTTGTGACTAACATAATTAATATAATTTATTCATTTATCATAATATTAATACATCTACCATAACATTTTCACATTTATTAATACATTTAATACAACCAATATTGTTTAATTTTTTTAATATTTTTGTAATTTTTTTAATGCTTAGTATTTTTTTATAAAGTAATTTTCAATATTCATTTTTATATGATTATTAATTTATTGTAATTTATTAATTTATTTTTTACTTTATTTTCCACTAGCATTTATCAATGATATATGAAGCGCTGCTAAAAGAAATATTTATTAGCATTATATTAAGCACTGATAAAAGATACATTTATCAATGCTTACCATTTAATGCTCATAAATGCATGATTTATTGACACTTTTTATCACTGATAAATCGAGGTCTTTATGAGTGCTTTTTATTTTGGCACTGATAATTGTGTATTTTATCAACGCTTTTTTACTACCAATGATAAAACACCTTCCCATATTTTAAAATAACCATAATCGAGATCTCTCCTGCGTGTGCTAGTCAATCTCTCAAGAAAACTGAATTCTTCAGTCGCCTCCTTTGAATCTTTTGATCGAATCAAACCTTAAATAAAATGTATGTTATTACAATAGTTAAGGGAGGTTGGAATACAAATAAAAGAATAAATCTATCGCACCTTCAAGTACTCACGGAGACTCGAACGAGAGACCTTCCACAATACCCCTCAAAAGCGTAACCACTAGGCTACGCCCATGGGAAAAAATCGAATGTATTTTATTCCATACTAATTTTTAATCAACATTTAATCATTTTTCATGATTTTATTGTTCTTCTCATTGGGTTCTTCTTGTCTTTCTTATATTTTGGCACCATTTTTACGGTTTTTGGTTCTTATCTTATAGTCGATGTTTGGCACCTTGTTCAGATGATTTTTGGATATTCTTATTTTTATCAATGTTTGTCTCCTAATTTTCATGAATTTTTAGTCTTCTTATTTTCACAATTTTTGGTTTTTCATTACATTGAATTATTTTTATAATAATCTAAAAAATTAATTTTCTTTCTACAAAATTTAAAAAACTATCATTAGAATTTTCCTGTTTCTAAAGGGTTTTCTTCTTTGACATAAGATATCTTATATTTTATTCCATGTATTATAAATTAAAAATCAATATGAAAACATAAAGGTATTCAATATGATCAAATGAATTAATGAGAAACAAAAAAACATGGGTATTAATGGTGTATATTTTAGGGATATTAATCATTTTGATTATTTTTTGTGGATGTAAGATGTCAAATGTGTGTCATACATTTTTTTATGTTCACTATTTGAGAATAAAAATGGAATTTCAAAAAGTAAAAGATAATCTTATTATGGGAAATGGAGTGAGGGTTGTTTTTTAACTGTAGGAACTTACCATCTACCTCTGTATAGTGTATTGATTCTGAGATTATAAAATTGATACTAAGTTCCTAGCATAAGGAATTTTATTTGGGTTTCTTTCTCGAAATAAGAAAGGGTTGATTAAGGATCAATAAAAAATGTCAATTTACATAAACAAAATATTTCATGGTTGTATATGATATTTTAAATAGTTATATATCCTAAAATTTAAAATATTTCTATAATGTATGAAATAAAATTATTAAAGTTAAAAATTAAATATCACTTTTATCATTACCTCATAAAATATGAAAATGAAAAACATGCCCAATGAACCCACAAGTATACATTTTAATAATTATTTTATTATGAATCATTTGATATTTTTGAATCTTTTTAATTGGAAAAAATAACTAAAATCTCTTCTAGAAAAGTAAAAAAGATATATTAAGTTATTTTCACTCAAACATATATATGTGTGTGGATCAAGAAGTACATAAGAAATTTTTAGTATATGGTAATTTTTTACCTTCATAGATTACTATAGTATAAATTAATATATATTTTTAATGAAACACATATATTGAATCTTTGACATGTTCCAAAGTATCCAATAACTATGTAAAAAATAATCTTGGAATTATTATTACATTGTTTTAACCAAATTTAAGGAGTGAATACCTAAGTTAAGAGTTTACCAACCATTTAAGGGGGTGTGATATTGTATCATAAATAAATCACTTGGAAATATTAAAATATTATAATTTATTATAAGAAAAAACATTTTTAAACATGGTTTATCCAATGAAGATTTAAGATTGAGCTTCTTATATTCATATGAGATTATTCTCTAGAAACAACAATATTCATATTTAACCAAGTTCTATATATAAAAACTAAAAATATACCATATGATATATAGAATTGAAATAATCTTAATTTTTTGTAATAATTGTTTCTTTAAGGTGACCTCCAACCGATGACCTTGATATCCTTTGATGAAGTGAACTGACTTGAGATGACGTTATCCATTTTAAAAGTTTTTATTATTATCTCCCTTGATGAATATATTTTAAAAAAATAATGATTTAGGATATGTGACATCTTTTAATAAAAATATAAGTGTTATAATAATTTAAATTCATATAAATATTGGTCTTTAAATATTCTAACAAGTTGTTGACACAATGAGAATTTATATCAAATATGTTGACTATATGTGTGTATATATAATGAATAACATTATATGATTCTAATCTCATAACTCCCATGTATATTGTGTTTGAGTTGGTGGCCAAGAACCAACTACTTTGTACTTTATTCATTAATAAATACCTTATCACATCTTGATTGTTCTTCTGCGTGATAATGCATGTGATAATGTCCTAAAGACAGCTGTTGCATTAAAGGGTGATAGCGGATCCCTGCTATCATGAGAACCCGGAAGTGCCATAACACAGTTCTTGAATATATGTTCTATGGATGGATGATGTTATTTGAATGGAAAAAAATAATACAGGGCATTATGGGTGAGGAATCATAAAACATTGAGGCACCTTCCCATGGTGTGAGCCCTTGGTAATATACAGGAGGATATTATGAGAACGAGACCCGCCACTAAGAAATACACATTTCATAGTGTCATTGGATGTTCCTATCTGTGGACATGTGTATTGGTCCTTTGAATTTAAGATTATTATTAATGGGTATTACAAATCACATACTTAGATGTATTGAAAAAAACTTTGACGACACATTGTTCGCAGCGAGGTAGGATACGTTGGGTGCATCACGAGTGATACTGCATTAATAGATAATGCGAGAAAGGATTTTTACCTTCTGTTCCATAACGAAAGTAGATATCTCAATCCCTTTGATAAAATTTATATTTCCTAAATAAATCCATGGACATGGTTGGGTATGGGCGAGTTCAATTCTGGGAAGTCAAAGAAAGAATAATCGAGCACATGGGTTGACGACATAGCATGAAACCTACTTGATTAGAGATATTGAGAAAAAGGGATTATATTACAGGGTAAGTGTTTGTATGAGGTGACACGTTAATGCAGTGTCAACTTCTTTCTCTTGGGTGCCTTGACCCATTGCTATACAGTAATCTTGGACTTTAGGCAATCCCGCCTAATGCCAACAAGAAATAGGCCTTGAGGGTCACACACTAAGTGTATCCAAGTATCTCAAGTAGAACAAAGATTATTCCCATATGCAGTTGAATAATTAATCAAGGAAGCCTAAATATTTTTAATGTTGGAGGAAGAATAAAATGAAAAACAAGATATAAACACCGTGTACATTGAATGTAAAGGCCGTGTAGTTTTCAGTTTGGAAAGGAAATGAAAAACAAGTACACGCCGTGTATTAATGATTACACGCCGTGTAGTTTTTATAGTCAGGATTTTGAGGAAATAATGTTGTTTTATTAAATGATTTTTATTCGAATCAGCATGGGCACATGTTAAGGAATTAATGATTCTACATGGGGGTTTCCAATAAGGGTTAATGAAATAAATAAAATGTGTAACACATTTATTTATTGTCATAACTCTATAAACTCAAACCCAATTGTAAATATCCTCACAACCCCAACACTTTTCTATGAATCATTGTGCACAAAAATTCTGGAAAATTCTCTCAAGGCCGATAGAACTCCTTCCTCCATGAACACTCTCAAGATTGAGAGAGATCCTCCTCCATCGGATCAAGGCGATCTAAGGTGGACAATGCAAGAAAAGGCTTCTCCATGCTAGCACCTGAAGATTTCTTTGGTGACGTCTAGAGATACGTGGTGCACGTGTGTATCACTAATAGAGGAAGTCTACACTTGGATTTAGCGACACAACGATAAATCACATCGAAACATGACTGGAAGTCAGCAATGAAGAAAGAATTCCATCAAGGTAATTTTGTCAATTAATTAAATTAATTATAACCAACATATGATGATCCTATCGATGGTTCCATGACCCTTCTCTTTCTTTTAGTTCTTCATTCTATTCTGAATATCTGGCATTTTATTATCATGACAGATCTCGGATTGAACGTTGTTCAACTCTAAAGTTAAAGTTGGGCAAGCCCACCAACGCGCTTTCACTGTGCCCGGAACCTACAAGTGGTATTAGAGTGGTCATATCGTTGATTATAATTATATAGTTTTTTGTTGGTGATTTTTGTATTTAATAAATTAGTTGTTTCAATTCAAGTTAATCATTCTTTAAATCTGAATCTTGAGATATATTCCTCCTCTCTCGTTTCTCATTCACCTTACAGAAATTTTTTTTCTTTTAACTTTAATTAAAATAAAATAGAGGATTTCATCTGGAGGTTCCAAACGTTCCTGGCCATACAACACAAGAATACATGGCATGTATTCAGAAGTACATGCCGTGTATATCGGACTGGTCTGCCAAATCAGGACGTCTATTGGAGTATACCTAAGTCATAAATGACACCATGTGTTGACTAGGAAGATGTGGCAAATGGTTTTCAGATTACACGACATGTGGTCCACTGAACATAGTGTGTAGTCCCTTCAAGTTAGGGTTGGACCATGTACCCTATACATGGCTTGCTCGACTGGAAACCATGTATTACAGATACTACATGGCGTGTGTCCCACTGAACACATTGTGTACTCTGAAAATATCCGAATTTCATCTACACGCCATGTCCTTGGGTGTGTACTTTGGATGGACGGTGAAAAAAATTACACGTCATGTAATTAGAACTACATAGCGTGTACTCATCCAAATTACGCAGATTTATTAAAATTTATTATTATATTATTCAAACCATTGATACATGTACCATAGTGCAGGTGTAAAGCTGACGCACAACACATGATAGGTGTTATATATATATATATATATGTTTTTAATTTAACATCTGAGTAATGAATGAGAATTCACCGGGTTGCCTCCAAGGTAAAAGTTACATACAAAGATAATTTTAAATTTATTTGTTTAAAATTATAATGGATGAAAATCTCAAGGAAATTCATAAAAGGTTTTAAGATAAAAGGATTGATTAATTAAATATAATTAATTGATTCAAGCGTGATTTATCTTAAGCAAGAACACTTAAAGAATTTAATGATAGTTTTATTTATGCGTAAATATCATTGCATGTATGGATGATCATGAGCTATACCAAGACCTTTGTATGTGAATGGTTTCTTTTAATTTATTTATTTAAATTAAATTTGTTGGTCTGCGAGCCTTCTCATCATTAATATGTAGGGCCTGCCCACCCAAGGATTCTTTGATGTAAAAACCCATTTTACCTCTCACCTGCGTGTGAGATAAATGCATATGTAATGGATAGAGCTCCCAAGCTAGTGGAGGCTACTCAAGTCAGGAGCCAAGGTGAAACCAATCCAAAGAGATACAAAGTTTGACACGTGGAAAGCTGTAAACATGAACCCAAAAGGTTCAAGGTGTTTTTCCCCTAGGTATTAGGTTAGTTTATCAACCACTAGATAAACTAACCAATAGAAAAATATCATGATCATACCATTTATTTTATTTCTACCTGATGCATGGTTTATTTATTGTGGGTGTGTTTTCATGATCACAGAATTAATGAATTAAACAAGAATGCAAGATGGAACTAAAATAAGCCCGGATTATGCGTAAATATTATCTTAGACATGGTTAATTACTTAATTATATCCCACTTAATATTAACAAGCATGTAATCAAAGATAATAAAATGGAAATTTACATATAAGGATAAAATCCCTTAAAGAAATATTAAGTCGATATAGCCTTCCATAATATTGGTTAGAATAGAACCGTAGTTCAAAGTGTTTGACCAACCCTAGTTGGGGTGCTTTCAATTATTGGGGAATTCTAATTCAAGGTTTTAGGTTGACTTGACTTGGTTTGCATCAAGGGTTAACTGCTATAGTAGGACTTGGTGTGACCAAGAGGCAAAGGTTGAGGAAATCCAAAAAAAAGGATTTCAGGATTTGGGAGTCCACTCAGCGGATCAAGGAGCTGCGAGTTAATGCATTTGGCATTTGGAATGCCCACCTAAAACCCTTAAAGTTTCATGAAAAACCCTATTTGGGGTAATGAGAAGGGAAATATGGATCCTTTCCACTAGAGTATTCAGGAAACAAAATATTCCGAAGTCAATGGTGGGGGCTATTGAATTTTGATAAAATAGTGGGGGACTAATAAGTATTAATTTATTTATTTGTCTCGGTTTTATAAAGTACTAAAACCTTTGATCATCTTAATTTGTAGAAATGATAAGAAAAATGAATTCAAACATATCATTGCGAACCATACTAGAGAAGGAAAACCTTCTCACCGACACCAATTTCCAAGAGTTCCAGAGGCGTTTACACGTCATCCTTCACCACGAGAGGAAATTGTATGCATTGAAAGAGCATGTTCCAGTTGAGCCTAGTAAAGAGGCCAGTGACGAGGAAATATATTGCTATGTGAAACATATATATGATTCCATAGATGTTCAATGTTTCATTCTATCATCCATGTCTAATGAGCTCTTGAAGCAACATGAAAACATGGACGTGTATAGCGTAATGTATCTCCTTAAAGATCTATACCAAGATAAGGTGAGACAAGAGAGATATGAGATCTATAATGCTTTGTTTACAACTAATCTTGGAGATTCTGTGCCAGTTGGGCCTCATGTAGTCAAGATTATTGGCTAAATTGAATGTCCAGACATCTTAGGGATTAAATTCCCGAATGTGTTGCGTAAAGATCTCATCCTATCATCACTGCCCAAGACCTTCTCTAGCTTCATTGTCAATTATAACATGAGAAACAATGAGAAGAGTCTATCGAAACTTATGATCTTAATTCTGTAGGTAGATAAGGACATGGGGCATGACAAACTCGCAGTCTTTATGGTGAATAAGAAAAGGAAGGACAAGGCAAAGGGGCCAAATACCTATAAATGGTTTGAATCCCCCGAGCGTCGTCCCTCCAAGAAGGGGAAGATCTAGAGGTAGGGCAAGGAATGAGAGGAAGTATGTTTTGAATGTGGCAAGCAAGGCCAATGGAATAGGAACTGCACTCAAAAGTGTGGAGATGCTAAAGGTGCGTTCGTTATTGAGTGTAATATTTCCATTTCTACACATTGGGTATTAGATACAAATTTTAGGGCTCACATATGTATTCAAATGCAGGAAACAAGTAGATTTAGAAAGATTTCTAGAGGAGAGGTGGATCTTCGAGCTGCCAATGACGCAAGTCTGGCTGCATTGGCTATTAGCGATTACCACCTCTCATTGCCAAGTGGGATAATTTTTGTTTTACATAGCTGTTATTATGTGCCTAGTGTTACCAAGAACATAATTTATGTATCTTGTTTGGATATGGATGGATTTATTTTCATGTTTGGAAATAAGGGTTTTATCTTTTATAAGAACAATGTATATGATGGTATGGCACATTTAAATAATGGTTTGTATGTATTAAATTAGGAAAACCAAGTGTTGGCAATCGAGAATGAAACAAACTCACATGACTCATACATCACCCAGTTATGGCATCACCGTCTCGGTCATGTAAATGAGAAGTGCTCGGAAAAGCTCTGCCAAGATGGTTATTTAGACTCTACTGAGCTAAAACCACTTGATAGATGTCATGCTTGTTTACAAGGAAAAATGACCAAGCCGCCCTTCGGTGGACAAGGTGAAAGGGCCACAGAGCTTTTAGGATTAGTGCACACAGATGTGTGTGGACCATTTCCAGTAGAAGCTAGAGGTGGATATTATTACTTCATTACTTTTACTAATGATTTGAGTAGATATGGCTATGTTTAATTAATGAAGTATAAGTTAGAAGCCTTTGAGAAATTTAAGGAATTCAAGAATGAAGTAGAGAATCATCTTGGTAATAAGATAAAGAAACTTTGATCAGATCGAGGTAGAGAATATCTAAACCAAGAGTTCATCGATCATCTACGGGAGTCTGGTATTCTATCTAAGATCACTCCTCCTAATACACCACATTGGAATGGTGTTATTGAAAGGAGGAATGACACCTTGTTGGACATGGTGAGTTTGATGATAAGTCATACAAATCTTCCATTATACTTTTGGGGATATACTTTACAAACTAAAGCATACACATTAAACTGAGTACCAACTAAGGATGAAAATGGAATTCCCTCCAAGTTAAGGAATGGAAAGAAACCCATTTTGTCACATACAACTGTATGGGGATGCGATACATTTGTTAAGGCCTTATTAGGAAAAAAACTAGCACCCCTAGGCACGAGGTGAATCTTTATAGGATATCCCAAGGAAACAAAAAGATATTACCTATATAAACCTCAAGACAAGAAAGTGACTATCGCCAAACAAGATATATTTCTTGAGAGGGATCACATCCTCAAAAGGGATAGTGGGAGCAAGATTGACTTCGACGAAGTTGATGCTCAAGATACACAAGAGTTGGTATAGGAGAAAGTTCCACAGGTCCCCGTGGAAGAGGTTCCAGAAACACAAGTACTACGTAGGAGCTCAAGAGAGGTAAGGGAACCATAGAGATTTGGTATTCTAGTGACCAAGGATGGTGTATCATTATTGTTGGACAATGATGAACCTCTATCCTACCAGGAAGCAGTAGAAATCTCAGAAGATGCAAGATGGCTAGAAGCTATGAATTTTGAGATGGATTCCATGTATCATAACCAAGTCTGGGTTCTGGTCGATGAGCCAGTTGATGTAAATTATATTGGATGAAAATGGGTATTCAAGAGAAAACTGGACATGGAAGGTCAAGTTAGCACCTATAAAGCAAGTCTAGTGGCTAAAGGATTCAAAAAGAATCAAGGAATTGACTATGATGAAACCTTATCAAAAGTTTCCATGTTTAAATCCATAAGAGTCCTACTTGCCATAACATATTACCATGACTACGAGATTTGGAAAATGGATGTCAAAATAGCATTACTTAACGGGAACCTTTAGGAAGATGTCTATATGACACAACAAGAAGGGTTTGTGACACCCGGTGAAGCCAAATGGGTTTTTAAGTTGCAGAAATCCATTTATGGATTAAATCAACCATCCAGGTCATGGAAAATTTGATTTGATGAAGCCATAATGGAATTTGGTTTCATTAAGAATGAATGTGAGACATGTGTTTATAAGTGGTTTAATGAGAATGCGATCATTATCCTAGTAGTATATATTGACAACATATTGCTTATTGGAAATGATGTACCAGTCTTACAGTTAGTTAAGGACTGGCTGAACAAGTGTTTCTCCATGAAGGACTTGGGTGAAGCAACCTACATTCTAGGGATCAAGATCATTCATGATAGATCCCAGAGGTTTCTTGGACTAAGTCAGGGTACATACATTGACCAGATACTAAAGAGATTTAGTATAGAACAATACAAGATGGGATTAGTTCCAGTGTCACATGGCCTACATCTTTCTAAGAAAATGTGTCCTCAGACACATCAAGAGAAAGATAGAATGAGTAAGATCCCATACGCTTCGTCTATAGGATCCATCATATATGCCATGTTATGTACCAGGCTTGATGTTGCCTATGAATTGAGCATGGTATGCAAATATCAAGAAAATCCAGGATAATAACATTGGACTACTGTTAAGACTATACTTAAGTATCTGAGAAGAACTAATGATATGTTCATGGTGAATAGAGGAGACGAAGAACTTCTCATCAGAGGGTATGTTGATGCTGGTTTTCAGACTGTTCATAATGATCTAAATTTGAAATCTGGATATGTTTTTTTGTCTCAATGGATGAGCTGTGAGTTGGAAGATTTCAAAGCATAAAATTGTTGCTGATTCTATAGTGGAGTTCGAATATATAGTTGCTTCGGATGCAGCCAAGGAAGCTGTCTGGATTTAGAACTTTGTCCAGGATCTTGATGTGGTGCCTAGCAGTAACGATCATATCACGTTGTATTGTGATAATAATACAACGGTGGATCTTGAAAAATAACCAAGGTCACATCAACTAACAAAGCACATACTCTGGAAGTATCACCTCTTGAGGGATTTCTATCAAAGGGGTAAATTTGTAGTGATCAGCGCGTCCACGGAAGAGAAAGTGGTGGACCCCATGACTAAAGGCTTATCTCAGCAGAAGCATGAATATTATGTGAGAACTAGCGGGTTAAAGGTTGTTAGCGGTTGGATCTAGTCCAAGTGGGAGCCTATTGGAGTTCGTGGCCTAGAACCAACTACTTTGTACTTTATTTATTAATAAATACCTAATCACATATTGATTTTTCTTCTACGTGACATTGCATGTGATAATATCCTATGGACAACTGTTGCATTAAAGGGCCATAATGGATCCCTGCTATGATGAGAACCCAAAAGTTCCATAACACTGTTCTTGAATATATGTTCTATGGATGGATGATGTTATTTCAGGGACACAAATAATACAGGCCATTAGGGGTGAGGACTCATAAAACATTGAGTCACCTTTTCATGGTGTGCGCCCTTGGTAATATCTAGGAGGATATTATGAGAACAAGACCCACCAGTAGGAAATCAAAATTTCATAGTGTAATTGGATGTTCCTATCTACAGACATGTGTATTGGTCCTTAGAATTTAATATTATTATTAATGGGTATTAAAAGTCACACACTTAGATGAATTGACAAAAACTGTGACGACATGTTATTCACAGCGAGGTAGGATACGTTGGGTGCGTCACGAGTGATACTGCATTAATAGATAATGTTAGAAAAAATTTGTTCTTTCTGTTCCATAACAGAAGTAGATATCTCATGCCCTTTGATGGAATTGATATAGCCTAAATAAATCCATGTCCATATTAGGGTATGGGCAAGTTCAATTTCAGGAAGTCAAAGAAAGAATAATCAAGCACATGGGTTGATGGCACTAGCATGCAACCCGCTTGATTAGAGATATCGAGACAAATGGATTAAATTACATGGTAAGCATTTGTATGAGGTGACATGTCAATGAGGTGTCAAATTATTTCTCTTGGGATCCTTGACCCATTTCTGCAATAGTAATCTTGGAATTTAGGTAAGCCCGCCTAATGCCAACGAGAAAGAGGCCTAGAGGGTCACACACTAAGTGTATCCAAGAATCTTAAGTAGAATAAAGATTATTCCATTATGTGGTTTAATAATTATTCATGAAATCCTAAATAATTTTAATGTTGTAGGAAGAATAAAATGAAAAACAAGATATACATGTCATGTACATTGAATATACACGCCGTGTAGTTTTCATTTTAGAAAGGAAATGAAAAACAAGTACACGCCATGTACTAATGATTACATGCCGTGTAGTTTTTCCAGTCGGGATTTTGAGGAAATAATATTGTTTTATTAAATGATATTTATTATTATCAGGATGAGTGCATGTCAAGGAATTAATGATTCAACATGTGGGTTTCAATAAGTGTTAATGAAATAAATAAAATGCACAACATGTTTATTTATTGTCATAGATCTATAAACTCAAACCCGATTATAAATATCCTCACAACCCTAACACTTTTCTATGAATTGTTGTGCAAATTTTTTTTGGAAAATTCTCTCAAGTCCGAGAGAACTCCTTCTTCCAAGAATTATCTAAATACCGAGATAGATCCTCCTCCGTCAAATCAAGGTGATCTAAGGTAGGCAACGCAAGCAAAGTCTTCTCTGCACTAGCACCCAGATATTTCTTTGGAAACGTCTAGAGATACGTGGTGCACATGTGGATCACCACTAGAGGAATTCTACAATTGATTTTTTCAACATAATGACGAATCACATCAAAAATTGACCGGAAAACATCAACGAAGAAATAATTCCATCAAGGTAATTCTTTTCAATTAATTAAATTAATTATAACCAACATATGATGATCCTCTAGATGGTTTTGATACCCTTCTCTTTCTTTTCATTTTTCGTTCTATTTCGAAGATCTGGATTTTTATTATCATGATGGATCTCAGATTGAACGTTGTTAAATGCTAAAATTAAAGTTGGGAAAACCCACCAACGCGCTTCCGCTGCGCCCAGAACCTACATATTGTTTGTTAAATATGAATATTACTAAATCCAATAGGATGGATAGGAATTGATAATAAATAGATGGAAATTGTATGGAAAAAGTGTTTGATGATGGGGTTTAATAGTTTATCATGTTTTCTAAAATAGTGTATACGAACCTTCTCAAATCCTTTGTCCATGTTTACATTGTGGTTATTCAAGAAACACTAGTCTAGAGAAGATATAAGAGAAATTAATCTGTCATGGAATAAATTCAAGTTATAAATGTTGGACTAAACATAGGTAAGAAAAGAATGTAGCTACTGACTATGATAACACTATGTTTTATGGATAATCTAATATGATTACAAGTGTGAATGATGATGAATATTGTATCAAGGATATGATTATATGTTTAAACAATTATAGAGATTAGTTGAGTAAATGATGATGATAGTTGAAGATAAACTTAATGATTGTCAAAATATATTTTAGAAGTTAAAGTGTTGTAAAAATATTCCATTGTATGCTGGTTGTACAAAACATAAAATATAATCAGCTATACAGAAGCTATATAATATAAGAACTGGTAAGAAATGGAGTGGAATCATCTTTAATAAACTAATTTATCCCTTGAATGGTACATTAATATAAGATAATTATCTTCATTTCCAAACATATGATGTTACACAAATTCTACGTACAATGGGTATGATCTCTGAAAGAATATGTGTCGATCCAAATGATTGTTTATTGTTTTGTGAGGACCATAAATCACTTAAAAATGCCCAAAGTGTGGTTTTTCTTGTTATAGTAAAGATGAATCAGGTACTTTGAAAGTTGTATGGTACTTTATAATCATTCCAAGGTTTATAAACCTATATAGAAGTGAGGATATTTCAAGGTAATTGATGTGGCACGTTGATACAAAAATCATGATGGGAAACCGCATCACCCAGAAGAATCTCCTTAGTGGTAGAAAATTGACCACGAGTATCCTGAATATGGAAATGAGCTGAGAAACATTCATCTTGAACAATATATAGATAGAGTGAATCCTTTTGGTGTATAAGGTAGAACTAACAGTACTTATCCATTTATGTTGGTAAATTATAACTTGCCACTGTGGTTATGCATGAAGAAAAAATACATTATTTTTTCTCTATTTATATCAATACCAAAACAATCGGGTAATGATATTGATGTTTATTTGGATCCATTGGTTTAATATATTAAATTAATGTGGGATTCAAGTGTTACATTGTTTAATACATATAGAAATAAAGATTTCACATTGAGAGCCATATTTTATGGGATGATAAATGATATTCCTTCGTGTGGACATTTTTCAGGATATAACATTAATGGAAAGATAGTGTGTCCCACTTTTGAATAAGGTACATAGTCAGTTATGTTGAAACATTCCTTGAAGACTATATATACAGGACAACAAAAATATTTATCCCAACAACATACATAATGTTCTTAGAATCCATCATTCTATATGAATTCAAAATAAGGTACAACATTGTCTCCATTAACAAGTAATAAAGTATTTGAGTAAATAAAGGATATAATCATCGCTTTTGGTGAAACTTCTTTAAAAACCTTATGAAAACTAGTTGAAAAAAAGATCCATTTTTTTGAATTACCGTACATGAATTTTTTTTAAGTTTTGAATTTTCTTGATGTCATGAACATATAAAAAATTTATGTGATAGTTCCATTGGAACTCTACTAAATTCACCCAGTAAAAAATGATAAAATTAAGGCTAGGTTTTACATGATTGGAATGGGGAAATAAGAACATTTGGAACTAGTGAAGGGTGAAAGAAAAACTTTTCTTCCTCCAACCACTTACACTCTTTCTGGGTAATAGAGATATCAGTTTTGTAAATTAATGAATAATGTAATGGTTCTGGAGGGGTATTAATAAAATATCAAGAGCATCATTTCAGTTATTAATTTAAAGTCAATGGTACTAAAATCACTTGGATTTTATATTTTGATACATGATTTAATGAATATATCTTTACATTTCATTTTTCTAAAAAATATCTGTAATATTTTAACCAATATTTATTTCTTTGTAAAAGCTATATTCAGTAAATTTATAGAACTAGTAAAATTTACAAATATGGAATGGTAAATTGATGTCATATTATGTGAATTAGATATGTTTTTTCTACCGTAATTATTTTCTATGATGGTTTATTTGATGGTTCAATTAGTAAGAGATATATGGATATGCGGTAATGTAAATTATAGATTTATGTACCCCTTTGAATGATATAGAAATATTTTGAAAGGGTATGTCAAAAATTAAAGTTGTAAAGAAGGTTTTCTTTTAGAATGATATATTATGAAGGAATTCATTGAATTTTTTACTAAATACCTATCCTATGTAGAGATCATTGGTCTCCCAAAATCTCATCATAGTGGATGACTTGTGGGTGAAATAATTTATAGAATAGTTATTTTTACAATTACTATTACAGAGTAGGAGAAAGATCTCATTTATGTTTTATTTAATATTTTATAGGTTTTTTCATATTTTTAAACTCATAAAGTAATTATTAGTTATTTAAACCCACCAATGGATTAAATATGGATATCATATACACACAATCGACCGTTCATAGGATGGGTTCTAGACTATTTTTTAAGGAGTCAGTTACAAATCTGAATTTAATTTCAGAACAACTTTGATGGATATATTGGGATCAAGTACACATGTATTATTTTATAATGTTTATATAATTAATGGTTATATGTTCTATAAAATGATCATGATGAATGTGGTTACATAAAAAAAGGAGTTAATCATGCTGTGGAAGTAATGCATGTATCTGGTAATAAGGATAGAAATGAAATTTTCATGAATATGTCATACTTTTTTAACATCAAAATAATATAGGAGTTGGATTATACAACATTAAAAGTGATTTCTTCAATGCAAGTGGGTTTATAACAGGAGTGAAATTAAAATCAATGAATTGGGATTTGTGAAAATGGATTTCACAAAGGAAGGATACAAGGATGAACCATTCATAATAACATCACATGCAGTACAAGTATTTCATGTCTCAAATCCTATAAATAGAATGTATCCAATAATTCTATTATTGATCAAAACTGATATAGTATCATATATCAATTCAACCCAGGAAGACCCTTTCATTTAGACATATAAATAATTTCCGGGTAGTCCTATTTTCAAAAGTGTATTTTATGTTATTAGAGTCCATAAGTAAAATATTTGGATACTTGATAGATGGTTAAAATCCATTAAACCTTTAAAAAAGTGAGTTTAATAATCAGGTTACTTTTTAAATATATGCTGTGTTATATCATAATATTATGTGTTCACTCTAGTATTTATGTAATATAAATTATATTTTCTACAAATTCAATAGATAATTTCTTCTCCACATGTCTATTCTCCAAATCCTGAGGAAAAATAGGTTTATCCACATGTTGTTGCTCCCAATATAGATGAACAACACGTTTCTCCACATGTTGATGCTAATAATCTTAGGAAACAACATATTTACAATGTTGAAAATGATGAAATGGTAGAAGGTGAAAAACCTATGTCTAAGAAAAAATAGTAGCATCATAACCCAATAGTATTAACAAAAATTATTATGGAGGGAAGAAAAGGCATAAAATTCAAGGTTTGATAGAATGAAGATGACCAACCTATTGAACTAAAAAGTCTATTTTAATTAGTTACATTGGGGTCACCACTCAAAATAACATACAGATTAATGTGAATACAAATCAAAATGGTATTCCCATGATGAAGGAACTAATTTGGGAAGAGGTTAGGGTAACATTATGATATACTTTATCTATTTTTATAAAAAAAATGTAATGTGGATTTACTCTTTATTATCTATTATAAATTAAATTTATATTAGATGAATTTAGAATTAAATTAGTATCAATGGTAATTATAAAGGCTCATAGATCCTTTCATACAATTCTTACAAAGTATCATCTTAGGGATGTTGAAGGGAAAGTAAACCTGCACCCACCACATATACCCACACATATTATAAATCAAGAAACTTGGAATATGATTATTGTCCATTGTGATGAGGCAAAATTTTTATGTACATTATGATTGATAATACTTTACTTGGTAATATGCTTATTAATCACTTTGATTAAGGATTTTTGATTTATGAAAAAAAAATTGAGTGCTAAAAATAAGCAGATTGCATCAAAATCAACATACCCTACCATAAAGTAAGGACAAGGTACACTTAACATGAAAAAATGGAGAGTATTTTAGTTTTATAGTAATAATTGTTTTTGTGGCATGAAACAACAACAGAATTATGTTCCTTTGTTTATATGAAGATTGATGAATCAAAATCCAAAGCCACTTTCATACCACATTATGTGTTATGGAAGGAGGCTCATGTACAATATCCAATGAGATATTATATATAACAAACAAAATCCAAATGATCATGTGAGAGTAGAGATTCATGTATCTTAGGACACAAGAGTTGTGATACCAATTTCCATTGATGATCTATATATTCACATGATTGATATTTCCATTAGAACCTTCATTACATGGCTGATTGATCTTGTAAAAATATATTTTGATAAAGAATCATGTCATTTAAAATTTATTTTTCATGAAAAACTTTTAAAAAATAATGAAAAAAGGCCTAAAATGAGGAATGTTATTATATACATAGAAAAAGAAAAGTAAATAGAGAGTTTAATCATAAAATATAAAATATCAACCAATGAATCAAAAATAACATCATAGAGCGCCTTTACCCAACCACTTTAGCTTCCAAATTTAATAATATTACAAGTTCATTTGATTGTAATGTGTACATATGGTGATATAAAAATCATTGATTTTAAAGAAAAAATGTACACAATTGTTATTAATGACTATCTTTGTCTTGAGAATGTAGATGAAATCCTCACGAATAGAGTTTTGGGAGTCTGAATTATAAATGTATATATTAGGTGAGTTTTCATAATTTTTTTTTCCAATAGCTGATCTACTATATTTATTACTGTAAAAATACTATTCAAAATTTTAAGGCATACATATCATTACTATGTGAAGGGAAAACCTTGTGAATAAACATTTGGACTCATTATTCCTCACATATCATCTATAGGAAAAAATTATTGGAAGATGATGAATATTTAAAAATAGTGTACTGACAAGACCCAATGTTTGAAAATAATATCATATATGACCAATTAATCTTAATACCCATAATGTGGTTGTAAAACTCTACAATATAATCATATAAAGTATATTTTCATTTATTTCAGTATTTATTCCTTTTTATTTTTTAGAGAGAAACGATTTCTCACTGCTATCAATTTCAATAAACTAATGATTTATTTTTTATATTCAATGCCTGGATTATTGAAAAATCCATAAATGATTTCAATTTTCAATTTTTAATACACTATATTAAATATTTTACAAATCAAATTCAAGTTATACATTTTATATTATGTTTTAATATTTTTTTATAATAATCTGATGTATAAATATCATCAAAATCATGGTATGAGGATGGTACATGAGCATACGAGGCCTATAAATTTTATAAAGGGATACATATTAGGGTATATATAATAACATTTCACTATCAAAACATTTATCGAAACAAATTACTTATTTCTATAAATATTTCTTTAGTTTATAAAATTAACTAATGAAAAAGATTATTGTTATTACATTTAAAAATTTATGAAAGATACCATATTCCATCCACAAACTAGCATACCTAAAAAGGTATTTATGATGATAATTACAATTTAATTTAAAATATTTATTAATGGTTTTTTTCCATTACTAACAAGACTATAAAAAGTATAAATATTCAAAAGAAGAAAAATATTTGTTTAAAAATGAGTGGGTAGAGTTCAAGGTGTCAAAATGTTTTCTGACATCATAAATAGAAGATTCACTACTACTTATTTAGTTAATTTTATCATCATTTTATATAATTATTTTTCAGTTAATTTTCCAATCATTTTTATCTACCACTTATTTAGTTAATTTTCATGGAGATCATGAAGTAATTAATTCATCAAGAATTTAATTTTCTCCAACCGTTCTGTTCTCTATTAAGAGAACACAATTCTTATAGAAAAAATAATTCCCAACTATGTCTTCAATAAGGATGATGACTTGATCTATCTACTAATTATTTAGTAACCATTTCTTTATATATTTCTTATTTAGTTAATTCTATTATCATTTGTATCAACTTATTATTTAGTTAATTTTTATAGAGATCATTAAGAGGTGATTTAAAATTTAATTTTATGCAAGCATTTTGTGCCTATAAAGAGCTCAAAAGGCCTCTATACAAAGTTCGCAGTCCTTTTTGAAGGCTAAAATGGGATTTTTGCTTTCAAGAAGGACCACAAACTATGTTTGGAGGCCTTTTGTGCCCTTTATATGAACAAAATTATTATATAAAAATAAATTATTGATGAAGTATTTGACAAGGATGATGTAATAAGGTACATGTTTAATGTTCTCTTGATAAAACTGTTAGTTCTTTATTAGATTTTTTATGTTAAATAGTGATGTAATTCATAATTGTTTGAATGAAATACTTTTTAATATTGTTTTTTAGTGAAAAAAATTTAATAAATTGATCCCTAAATAATTTTTTATGTGTAGGAATCAGCCATACATAACTATGACACATGGTGTTCCTGGTATGACTAAAAGTGTGTGTTTTTATTTTAAATGTGACATTGTAGTTCAAAACAGGTTTCACTCACTAAAATAATAATAAAACACCAACATATTATCTTGATATTTTAGTAAGAAGATTCATAAGTTTCTTTTTATGTATTGAAATTAACCTCATTTTAATATGATACATAATGTTTCGATTATGATTTAAAGTGAGTGTTTTGATTTAAAATCAACATTTTAATTCAAAACACATGTGAAATAATTGAAACTAATAAAAAATGACCACATCAATCATTTTTGACAAGTAGGAATCATAAATACATCAATATGATACAAAATATGCCCGATATGACTTAAAATACATGTTTTCAATTTAAATGAAACATTTTAATTGAAAACAAACAACACTTACTAAAAATAAAAAAACAATCAGATTGTCTTGATAATTTAGTAAATGATATATAATTAATTTTTTACATATAGTAATCATTGTCACATAAATATCATATATGGTGTGTGCATTATGACTACAATAGTGTGTTTTTATTTAAAATCAACATTTTAGTTCAAAACACACTTCATGTACTCAAAACCAAGAAAAACGACTCATATAATCATGATTATTTTTTATAATAACCCATAATTCATTTTTACGTGTAAGAATTATAATCACATCAATCCGATACATGGTGTTCCCAATATGATTTAAAGTGCATGTTTTTAATTTAAAAGTAAAATTTTAGTTCACAACACATGTCACTTACTAAAAACTATGAAAATAGACATGGTTTGTCTTGAAAATTTAATAAAATTATACACAATTGATTTTTGATGTATAAGAATTAGGCACACATTAATTTGAAATACAATGTTTCCAATATGATTGAAAATGAATGCTTTTAATTAAAATCAACATTTAAGTACAAAACACACTTAACATACTCAAAACTAAGAAAACACAATTGGATTATCTTGGAACTTTAGTAAAATAATTCATAAGTCATTTTTATGTTCTGGAATCAACTTCATGTCAATCCTACACAAGGTGTGTTTAATATGACAAAAAGTGCATGTTTTTAGTTTAAAAGTAACATTTTAGTTCAAAATGCATATCAAATATTAAAAAATGAGAATTTTTTTTGGATTTATTTGATACTTAATAAAATAATCCATAAATCATTTTTTTACTTTTTTGAATCAACCAAATATGAATATAATGCAGGATATGCTTAATATGACTCAAAGTGCGTGTTTTTATTATAAAAGATACATTTTAGTAGAAAACAAACATCACATAATTAAAACTAATAAATTTCACTTGTATTGTCTTGATACTTTAGTATGATTACATATATTTGATTTTTTACATGGATGAATTAGGCACACATCAATCCAACACACGATGTGCCTAGTATGACTGAAAGTGTTTGTTTTCAGCTTAAAAGTCACAGTTTAGTTCGAAACATTACCCTCTAACTAAAAACTAATCAAAAAAATTATTATTGTCTAGATCATTTATTAAAATCATCCACATTTCATTTGTGATATATAGGAATCAACCACATGTAAATATAACACATGGTGTTCTTGATATGACTCAAAGTGTGTGTTTTCAGTCTGTAAGAAACATTTTAGTTTAAAACACATGTCACTAACTAAAAACCATGAAAAACACACACATTATCTTAATAATTTTGTAAAATGATCTATCACTCATTTATGACATGTAAAAATTATTTTTATGTCAATCATATACATATAGTGTTCCTGGTAAGAATCAAAGTGTCCTTTTTTAGTTTAAAATACAATTTTAGTTCAAAACACACATCACTTAATAAAAACTTAAAAAGTGAACTCAAATTATCTTAATAATTAAATAAAATGATCCATAAGTCATATGCAAGAAATATGAATCATCTGTACATCAAAATGAAACACAATGTGACTAGTATGACTTGAAGTACATGTTTTTAGTTTAAAAGTGACATTTTAGTTAAAAAAATACCATCACTAAATACTAATAAAACACACTTGGATGGTCTTAATAATTTCATAAAATAACCCATAAGTATTTTTTGATTTGTAGAAATAAACTAAAGATCAATATGATAAACAGTGTGACCAGTATGACCCAAAGTTCATGTTTTTAGTTTAAAATTGGCATTTTAGCTAAAAATGTGTGGCACTCACTAAAAACCAAGAAAACACACTTAGATTGCCTTTATATTTTAGGATAATGATCTATAAGTCATATATGATATATATGAATTAGTAACACATCACTATGACACACAACATAGCTGTCATGACTCAAAGTTCATGTTTTCATTTTATGAGTGACATTTTGTTAAAAATAAGTCACTCAATAAAAACTAAGAAAACAGACATATATGGTTTTAATAATTTAGGAAAAATAACTATAATTCATATGTGATGTGTAAAATTAATCACATGTCAATCAGATAAATATTGTGACCGGTATGACTCAAAGTGAATGTTTTTAGCTTAAAAATGATATTTTAGTTAAAAGCATGTGTTACTCAATGAAAACCAAGAAAAAAACTAGTATTATCTTGATATTTTTGGGTAAAGATCCATATATCATTTTTTATGTATAGGAATTAGACACATATCAATCGAACACATGTTGTGGTTGATATGAATCGATGTGAATGTTTTTTATAAAAAATTGACATTTTAGTTCAAAACAGGCATCACATACTCATAACAATTAAAATGTACTTGTATTATTTATGATACTTTAGGAAATTTTTCCACAAGTAATTTGGGATATGTAGGAATAAACTACCCATTAATCTAACCCACAATACACCCAATATGACTCAAAGTTCATGTTTTCTCTTTAAAAGTGTCATTTTATTAATGAATTATATCATATTTATTTTAATTATTTTATTTATTATATTAATCACATATGAAAATTTTGTTTATATAGGTACACTTTTTGTTCACGTAGGAGTGATTTTTTCAGCAACTGGAAATATGATCAGGATATTTTAGAAGGGGGTCTGAAGACAACAAATCAATGTTTTTGAGTATGGTGTTATTAGTAATAAATTGTGCATAAAAATGTAACTATATGTACCAATATAATTATACATACCAATTTTTGAAATATTTTTAATTGTTTTATAATAAATTTTTTGTATTATGATTTAAATTTAATTGAAATCAAATTACACTATTTTTTGATGTAGTGTGTTGAAAATTTCAGCAACACACTGCTACAAGTAAGATTTTATAAAGTTGTACTGACACCTAAGTGGTAAACCCCATAATCATTTATCCAAAAGACCAGTGTTCGAATTCTAGAAATACTCTTGGGTGATTTATGATGCAGGTACTGATGCATATGCTGAAATTGGTATGGTGATGTATGCATGACAAGGGTAGGCAATGACACATCAATAATGCAGATAGACGGTGATGCATGCATGATTTACAAAACTTTGACTTCGGCCTACAGGCTATGTAATTAGTCTTCGTCAAATGAGATAAGAAATAGGTCCTTGATTTTATAATAAAAATAAACCTCAAAGGCAAATTTTAAAAAAAGTGATATTTTATCAGCACTATTTCTAGCTCAGATAAAATAATATTTTATTAGTGATTGAGATAAAACTAATAGAAGATTCATTTATCAGCACTAAAAAAGTGATGATTGAGGGCCACCTTTATCAAAATTAAAAAGTTCACTAATAAAGAGCCCACATTATCAGTTATTTTTTTAGCATTGATGAAGGTAGCTCTTATCAATGCTATTTTAAGCATTGATAAAGGATGTTAGATTTTAAAGGCACTTACAACATCAGTGCTATAAATAGCCTTCATCATCACTGAAAAAATTCTCATGTTGTAAGCTCCATTAAAAGCCAATAACTTTTACCAGTGCTAAAAATAGCTTTGATAAAATGCCTTATATCCGTTCTAAAAAAGTTTCGATAAATGGTGTCATTTATTAGTGCTAGTTTAGCACTAAAAAAGAGTAGATTTATCATCTCTTTTTATAGAACTGATAAAGGGGACACTTTATCAGTGTGTGTTTAGTGCTGATAAAGTGACCTTTTATCATCACTATTCCTAGCATTGATAAAATCTAGGATGCAGTATTGTACTATTGAAATTATAGCACACTATTTCATAAAATAGAAAATTTAATTTCAATTAAATTTAGATAACAATAATCTAACAGAAAAACACCACACAATGGTTAAAAATATTTCAAACATTGGTTTTTACACTAACATTACCATGTAAAATTTATCACAAACATTAAAAAATTTAAAAACATTAATGTTATGTTGTATTTGGACCCCGAACCCCTGTTAGAAGAGCCTAATCATGCCACCATTTGAAGAACCAATCACCACAAATCGAGAAAAAGAGTGTACCTACATAAAAATAATTTTGTATGTTAGTAATACTACACATAAATAAATTGAACATAAATATGAATCAACGCATTAATAGTGTCACTTTTAAACTGAAAACATACACTTTGAGTCATACTAGAAAAAAATATGTTTGATTAATGTTTGGTTCATTTATATACATAAAAAATGGTTTATAGATCATTTTTATAAAGAATCAAGTCAATCCTATCACATTTTCTCTGTTTTAATATATAGAGTTCGTTTTGAACTAAAATGTCAATTTTAAACTGAGAACATAAAATTTGAGTAATACTGGGAACACTGTGTGTCTTATTAAAGTGTCGTTAATTTTTATAGATCAAGAATGATTTATGGACCATTTTTCTAAACTATAAATATAATACAAGTGAATTTTCTCCATTTTATGTATGTGACATGTGTTTTGAACTAAAATTTCAATTTTAAATAAAATCATATACCTTGAGTCAATTTAGCCACTTTGTACGTCAAATTGATGTGCGGATAATTAATACACATGATGTATGATTTATTTATCATTTTCTCAAAATCTCATGAAAATATGAGTGTATTTTCTAGGTTTTTAGTGAGTGACACACTTTTTAACAAAAATTCACTTTGTAAAAAAATGCACTTTGAGTCATACCAATAACACTGTGTGTTAGATTGATATGTCTCCAATTCCTATATATCAAAAATGAATTATGTAACATTTTTATAAAGTAACAATACAATGAAATAATTATTTCTTGGTTTTTAGTGAATAACACATGTTTTCAACTAAAATGTAATTTTCAAACTGAAAACTCACATTTCGAGTCATACCACTCACACCGTTTGTCCGATTAGGGAAAAATGATTACTACTTTTCAAAAATGACTTATAGATTGTTTTCCTAAATAATAAAAAAATATGAACATGTTTACTCATTTTTGAGTATGTCATGCATCTTTTGAACTAAAATATCAATTTTAAATAAAAACAGACACTTTGAGTCATAATGGTCACACCATGTGTCTGATTGATGTGTGGTTGATTCCAACACATAAAAAATAAAATAAGGATAATTTTCCTAAAGTATAAATACAATAAAAGTTTATTTTATAGGTTTTTAATTAGTTACACATGTTTTTAACTAAAATTTCATTTAAAAATAGAAAACATGCACTTTGAGTAATATCGGTCACACAGTGTGTCAGATTGACATGTGAATGATCCCTTTATGTATGAAATTACTTATGGATAATTTTTCTAAAGTATTAATAATATTTGGACATGTTTTCTTGGTTTTAATTGAGTAACACATGTTTTAAACTAGAATTTCATTTTAATCTTAAAATATACATTTTAATTCATACCGGTCACACCATGTATCATATTGAGTTAAAAATGATTACTATACATCAAAATGACATATGGATGATCATATAAAAGTATAAAAATAATTTTAATATGTTTTCTAAATCATGAGTCCCTCACACGTATTTTTAACTAAAGTATAATTTTTCAATTGAAAACACACATTTTGAGTCATCTTTGTCACACCATATATCATATTAAGATATGACTGATTCCTATATATCATAAATAACTTATGGTCTATTTAACTAAAATATAAAAACAATATAAATGTGGTTGCATGATTTTGAGTATGCCACACATGGTTTGATCTAAAATGAAAATTTTAAATAGAAACACACATGTCACATGTATTTTGAACTAAAATGTCAATTTTAAATAAAAACAAATGCTTTGAGTTATATCAATCACACTGTGTATCAAATTGAAGTGAAGTTGATTCCTAAATGTTAAAAATAACTTAAGGATAATTATCCTAAAGTATAAAGACAATTATATTGTGTTTTCTAGGTTTTTAGTGATTAGAACACTTTTTTTAACCAAAATGTCAATTTTAAACTAAAAACATACACTTTGAGTCATACTGGTCCCACCGTGTGTCAGATTGATGTGTGGATGATTATTAAAAGTAACAAATAAATTATATGTAATTTTAAAAAAGTATCAAGATAATATAATAGTGTTTTATTATTTTTTAGTGAGTGACACACATTTTAATTAATTTTCATATTAAACTGAAAACACACATTTCTAGTAATATTGATCACATCATGTACTAGATTGAGGTATGAATGATTACGATATATAAAAAATTAATTATGTATTATTGTCCTAAATTATCAAAAAATATGAATGTGTTTGCTAGATTTTGAGTATGTCACACACCTTTTGAACTAAAGAGTAAATTTTAAATAAAATCACACACTTTGAGTCATACCGGTCACATAATGTGTCAGATTGATATATAGTTGATTCCTAAAAATCTCAAATGACTTAAGAACCATTTTCATAAATTATAAAGACAATATGAGTAAATTTCCTTATTTTTGAGTATGTGACGTGTGCTTGGAACTAAAATGTCAATTTTAAATAAAAATAGGCACTTTGAGTTACACTAGCCACACCATTTGTCATATTGATGCATAGTTGATTCATACATGTCAAAGATGACTTAAGTATCATTTTACTAATGTATTATGAAAATATAGGTTTTTTATAGGTCTTTATCTTATGACACATGTTTTTAACTGAAATTTAATTCTGAAATTAAAAACATTTTTTTGAGTCATACTACGGAAATTGTGTTTCATATTGACGTGTGATTGATTTTTATACCTCAAAAATTAATTATGGTTCATTTTACTAATGTATCAAAAAAATTCGAGCCTATTTTCACATTTTTTAGTGAGTGAAACATGTTTTTAACTAAAATATCAATTTTAAACCGAGAACACATATCTCGAGTCATACCAACCATAACGTGTGTTAGGTTGTGGTACGATATATTTCTATACATAAAAAATTATTTATAGATTATTTTAATAATGTATCAAAACAATATGAATGAATTTTCTTAGTTTTGAATATTCCACATGTCTTTTGAAATAAAATGTCAATTTTAAGTAAATAATAAACAATTTGAGTCATATCATCCACACCGTGTGTTATATTGATGCATAGTTAATTCATACACATCAAAAATGAATTATGGATCATTATATATACCAAGATATTCTGAGAACATTTTATCAATTTTGAGTATGTGATGTGTGTTTTTAACTTAAATGTAAATTTTAAATAAAAACATTCACTTTGATTTATACTAATCACACCATGTTTTAGATTGATGTGCGAATGATAGCTATATAACAAAAATGAATTATGTATCATTTTCCTAAAGTGACAATATAATATGAGAATTATTTCTTATTTTTTAGTGATTGACTCATATTCTTACCTAAAATGTAAATTTAAACTGAAAACATGCACTTTAAGTCATTTGTAAACTGAAAACATACACCACTTAACAAAAAAATATCAAATAAAGAGAAAATAGCTACATGAATAGAACAAATAGTACATGAGTTCATCATCCTTGTTAAATACATTTTAAATAATTTATTTTTATCTAATCATTTTATAATTTTTATATAGAAAATAATGGTTGAAGAAAAATAAATTAATGATAAATTAATTTCTTTATAGCCTCTACAAAAATTAACTAAATAAGTATTAAATAATAATGATAAGTAAATTAAATAAAAAAGAAGATAAAATGATGAGAAAAGTAAATAAATAAGTTATAGGAAGTCACCTATTCATGATGTATGCATTCATTTTGACACCATGTATGATTTCCATTAATTTCTAAACAAATATATTTCCTATTTTGAATATGTGTAATCTCAAATGTCTTGGTAGTACTAGAATATATAAATAAAAAAATGATTAAATAAATATTTTAGTTGAAATTGTAATTTTTATTAGAAATACCTCTTCAGGGATTCTCATTTCTTGATGTAACATGATATATTTTATAAAATTTTAAACTTAATAACCATAATATTTTTTGTTAATTTATTCTATACACTGCATAAAAACTAAGAAAAGTAAGTAATTTGTTTTTATATATATTTAGACAGTAAAATATAATTATATATAACCTAATATTTATCCATTTATAGAATTCTTTTGGATTATTCTACTCATGGATTGTCCTTATACCATGTTTTTTATGATATTTAAACACTAAACTATCATAAATTATTTTTTCAAAAAATAAAAATAAAATGAATAACTTGAAGTTTAGTTTTAAAAATTTTAATACAGTTTATCACAAATTGAAAATTGTTATAATGTGTGGCCGATTTGTTAAAAATCAACGAATTGTATCCAAAAAATAGATCTTCTGAGTATCTAAATTGATTTAAATAAGACATTAATACTACCTAAAAGGGGAATAAGTAATGAAATAAATGAAAATATATTTTTCATGATTATATTATAGAGTTTTACCCTTGTATCTTGTGTGTCATGAATAGTTTGTCATCTATAAGTTTCTTTTCAAACATTGTAGACAACTTTTTCAGTCTTTTTGAATAATCTTATTCTTCAAATTATATTTTTTGTATAGAAGTTACGTTAGGAATAATGAGTCCAAATTTTTTCCCATAGGGTTTTGTCTTCAAAAAGCACTAACATATCCACTAGAAAAAAATTTGAGAAGTGGTTAACCATAATTAACATACTAGATCAGCTATTGGAAAAAAAAAATTCACCTCATGTATACAATTTCAACTGAGACTCCTAGCCATTCATACATGAGTGTTTCATCAAAATTTTAAAGACCAAGAATGTTTCTAACAACCTATCTATAAATTTGTTTTTAAAAATAAATTATAGTTATATAACCATATTTTAATGTTGTATCTATATGAAGATTTAATATTAATAAATGAAAAATTAAAACTAGATGGGTAAAGGTACTATTTAAAGGATTTCTTGATTTATTGGTCGATCCTTTATACTATTTTTATTCAGCCTTCTATTTCTCTATAATTTTATTAATCTGTAATATCATTCCCCAATTCAGGCCCTTTTCATTAATCTTTAAAGGTTTTTTATAAAAAATAAATTGGAATGGAATACATCATTGTCAGTATGTATTTTTAGAATATAAAATGTTTATTATATAAATGTTCTAATAGAAAGTTTGATCATGAGATCATGCATATAATCATGAAAAATAGGTATCCATCCAATCAGTTTGTGAGCTACATGAATAACCACTTTCACATTATTTTTTGGAAGTTTTTTTATTGTGTAGAATATATACTATAATATTGTACACTATACCACTCTCAACAAGGCAATGGGTAGGAACTGATAGATATAAATCATAATAAATTTTACTCTATAGAATATTAGTATAAGAAATGTATTAGTATCTACGAGATTCTCATTTCATATAATTAGTTATGAAAAAATTGATTACCTCTGGTATAAAACACCTTTGAGGGGAATAAATCATCTCAAAGATGGGGGTGATATTTATTTAGTGGTTATTGTTGTGTTTTTATTCTATTATATTATTTTATATAAAATTATATTACCATTTATAAAAAAATTATGTTTTTTACTCCAGATAAGTTATTCATGTTTTCATCTCCTCTATTTTCTAATATTTATCCCATTTTTCATTTCATTTCTAAAAATATGTTCAGGGAGACACTCTAAAACTCACACATCTAATATTACCATATTGATTTTTCTTATTCAAGGCCACTAAAAGTATTCATTCATTAGTTATAGATGGTAAAAATTCTTTAGTCTAAAAAGGATAAAAAATATAATAAAATAATTAGTCTTTGTTATGTAATACTGATTTAAAGAATAAATTTTTGTATGTAATTATTACACAAGATTTCCAAATTTTTGTGTATGTTTTTATCTACTAGTATTATATATTTATTTATACGATCCTTTTTCCATAACAAAAAATGTGGGATGTAAGTGGATTTGGAATTTTATTTAGCAATTTTCACATAAAAAAGGAACGTAATTATTTTTTTGTTTCATGAAACATAAAAGTATTACTATAGTTTTAAATTTCATAGAATTTTTTCAAGTGAATCATACCTAATCATTGATTTAAGAAAAGAGTGTGTTGGTTTTGATGCGCATTTCTTATTTCCAGCACTCAGTTTCTATTTTATTAATTAAAAATTCATAATCTTTGTGATTAATACACATATTGAAAATTAAAATATTTCTAATCACAATTTACCCAAACATATTCATCCTATTAACCTAATAAGCACATTACATGTTTCTTAGTTTACTATGTGGGTGTATATTTTTGGTCGGTGTGGGTTAAATTTTATTTTAGCATCCATAAGATGATTCTTCATAAGAATTTTCTAAAAGCCTCTACGATCCCTTCCAGTGACCAATATTACATATTTTATTCGATGGTCATCTAGTATAAATTCACTCTAAAAGGGATAATGAAGATAAAATTAGTGTTTCCTTATTTTATTTTTTTAGTGGAATATAGAATGTATATCATAATGTTACCCTAACATATTCCCAAATTAGAGTATTAATTGCAGGAAAAACATTGTGACACATATCTATATTAATTTAAATGTAAATTTGAGTGCTTGACCCAATGTAATTAATGAAAATGGAATTTTTTGGGTTAACATGATGGATGTTAATATTATATACAACCTCAAATTTTATGCCTCTAATTCCCACATTATTAATTTTTTTAACACCATCATGCTATGATGCTCTCGTTTTTTCTAGGAAAACGTTTATGCACCTACTCAAATTTATTCGATTTAAAAATCATCAATATTTTTTTCATTAGGATTTGTAGCATTTACATGTAGAGAAACCAATTTTCCGTCTACATTGGCTGCATCAACATGTTGAGAAACCTATTATTCTATATAGATTTGATCATTGATATATACTAAATCCATTATCTAAATAAGTAGTCAAACATTTAATTTTGATTATGTAAATCCAGTAGTGAAGAAATGGAATTTGGGGTAGTGGTTTAGTGGTTAACACAACCTATAATCTAGTATGAAACCCATGATGAAATTGTGGTATTTGAAATTTACGATTCACAGTTGCAGGACTATAAAATTATTGTAGAAGTGTAACTATTCACTCGATTTGGGATTTTAGGCTACTAATTTTGGTCTATGGGACACGTGGGCTTTTATCCATCCATTAACTTTTATAAATAGGGCCCCTGATCCATGAAAAAGGACAAAGACCTCATATTGGATTATTACATGATTTGTGGAGATAGAAATATGGAAATGTGGGACGTGATGATCTATTGGACATGAAGGTTCATTCATAGAGTAGCTAGCATGCACTAGTCCCTGACCCAATAAGGGTGGGAGGTTATGTGTAACCATGAATGTGAATTAAAGATTAAAGATCTAGATTTAAATATGTATGAGATAAGGAAAGGGGCTCTTTTAGTGTAGGGATTTGGGATTGGGATGAAGAATCATGTACTTGGACTCTATTTTACTGATCCCACATGAAATATATGGGACTTGTGTCGCTGGGCTTCTAAGCCATGCAAGGGTTCCCTCTAAACCTAGTAAAAAATGGGATCATGTAGAGATACATAAAAAATATAAATCCTTCAGTCCATTGCATGTAGTAGTGAACAACTAATACCATTTTGTGACATAATGTATATTACAAAAAAATATAACCTCACCATTGAACTATATTTTTTTAAAGGTTGAAGGGATTTGGCCCCTCTACTGTGTATCAAAATCCGCTCATTATTGTCTCCTATGACATACATTATCCCATCTATATTAAGACCACTTTGAAATTATTATGAAACCCCAATGAAAGGGACATCCTAAATTGAATTAAAGTTTAACCATTTAGTGGTTTTGGTCAATAAAAGAAAAATTGGCAACCTTAAATTTGCAAGATCAAGGAAATAAAATACTTGTAATACTTGTGATTCCATTGTGAACAGTTATCCTTCCACCCTTCTTTATTGAAATACAATTTCATGAATACCAATTCATTGATTTTAACCACACTCATGTTATCAACCAATTTTCATTAAAAAACCACAACTTTTAATGTTGTACAATCCAACTCCCATATTTTTTTGATGATGCCAAAATATGACATATTTGTATAAATTGGTTTTCTATCCTTGGTACCAGATACATGCATTGCTTAATCCACAAGAGTAACTCTAATATTTTCATATGGAAATATGTTCATCATGTTACTTTGTATAGAAAATTTGGCCATTAATTATATAAACAATATAATATAATACATGCACACTTGTTCATCTTGAAAGATATTAAAGTTATTCTGAAATGGAATCTAGATTTGAAGTTGAATCCTTAAAAATATGGTCTTGAATCCATCCTATAAACTTTTTATTATGTGCATTTGATATCTATATTTCATTCCTTGATGGACTCAAATTCCAAAGAATTATTTTTTGGGTTTTCACATATGGTAAAACCTCTAAAATATTATGTAAAATATAAAGGTGAGCCCACTCATTCTCTATAATGGTAATTATGAAAAAATATATTTTGTAAATTACTCCAACCACATGTATCCTACTATAATGAGTTTTTGGTAGACCAATTCCTTCTATACCAGATGGGTAGTTAGTATAGGATTCAATATCTTCTTTAACAATATATGGATATGTAATACAACCTAATAAAAAATTTTTATTTTGAAATACCCTTTCAAAATATTAAAATAATATTAAAGGGGTACATTCATCTATAATTTAAAGACCACATAGCCAGATCTCTCCAACCTAGTGAACTTTCAAGTGAACCATCGTATCAAAGAGTGGTGACTAGAATAACTTCTCCAATTCACATAACATGACAAAAATTTCATTTTTATTTTTTTAATGTCACCGAGTCTATAACTTTACTCTATATAGCATCGAAAAAGGAAAAAAAAGTTTTTTTTAAATTTATGAATTTTTTTTGGAAAAAATTCAACACAAACCTACATAAATTATATCTTTCATCAAAACATGATAGTCATGTTATTTCAAACTCTTTAAATTTAAATCATTAATTGACATGATATTCTTGATATTTTATGAGAACCCCTATAGAACCTTTACACCATTCAAGAATTTTTAAAACTGATATCTCTCTTGTTTGGAAAGAGTATAAGAAAATAGAGGAAGAAAATTAAATCTTTCACCCTTTACTAGACCCAAATATTTATGTATGCCCATTTAAATAATTTCCAACCCAACCTTAATGACACACTTTTCTCTATGGGGGTGTATTTAGTAAAATTACAATGACACTATCACATGTATATATTTTCTCAAATACATGAGATTAAGAAATTTTTTGATGTATAAACTATTACAATATGGTAATTTAAAAAAATGATATCTTTTTCCAATGGGTTTTCATGATGTTTTTTAGATAAGGTTTTTGAAAAGTGGTGGCCATATCCTTTACTTTCTCAAATAGTTGATCATATTTTAGTAGACATGGTGTTGTACCTTCTTTTGAATTCCCATCAAATGATGTAGTCCAAGATCAATATTTATGTCTTTGGGTTAGAAATATATGATGTCTTAGAATCACAATTTTTGAGTAATGATTAAGTCTAATTTAGTGTATAACTTTTTCAAAAGTAGGGTACCCTTGCTTTCCTTTAATTTTATATCCTTAAGAATTTTCATAATTGGGAAGGTCATTTATCATTTCATAAAACATGACTCTCAAGGTGAAATATTCATTTTGGTAAGTATCATACAACATAACACATGAATCTCAAATTGATTTCGAATATTTTATCAAAATTTACAAATAAATATCAACATAATTACCCATTTTTTGGTCCTGATATAATCAAAGACAATATAATGTATTTTTTCTTCATGAATAAACATAGTGTCAAGTTATAGTTTACTAACATAACTGAAAATATTCTATGAGTGATAATTTTTAAACCAAAAGGATTCAATCTTTCTATATAGAGAACATGATGAAGGTTTCTCAAATCATTTACAAATTTAGGATACTCAAAATCAATTTTCTTCCACTGTGGAGCATCTTCTAGGTGATGAAGTTTCCAATTGTGATTTCTTATATTCACGTTCCACTTAAATTTCCTTGTAGTTGTATCATTATTGTATCATAAGAGTTTACAATGGCTACAAGTGGGGTGGGGAGGGGAGAATTGAAGTTTAAAAAATTTAAACTAAAAAAAACAAAATTCATCTTAAGTAAAAAGACTCAACTCAGAATTTGTATGATGATTAGAGTATTAAAATTAGAACTAGTAACTGAACAATTATATTTGAGTTGTTTATTGATATCAAAGAAACACCGATATTTTTTTAAAAGATAAGTATATAACTAAATTTATAATACACATACATATACAAAATTGTAACTTTAAAAGAATAAATACAAAATATGATAATAATAATAATTACTTACAAGATTTAATTAAATAAATTATTCTTTTACCTTAAGAGTTAGGGAAGTCATAAATATTGACTTAAGATATCCACAGTTTCAATACCTACTATAAAGGTCCTTTTTACCTTACCAGGATATCAGTTGATAAAATGATCAGTATGACCATGTATTCTAATCCCCTAGTATCCCTCGATATGATGAATAGAGTCAACTATGTCTTTCCTAAACAATAAATCCCTTGACATGATGATCGATGTGTCTATCTTCCTAGACCTAGAATCCCTCGATTCTATTGACCAGATTCACCCATATTCCTATCATTAGAATTCCACAATTGATACTCTGATTAGACACAATGAATAATAAAGAAAATTTTTCTAAGGAATTTACAGTCCTTACTCATATTCCTTAAAACTTAAACTCTATAAAAGATTACAATTCTTAGGAACAAGATGTTCACATAGAGGTATCTTTAGATGAATTGAGGTAAAAATTTCATCATTTCCCTACTCTTAAAATGAGATTTTATTTATATTCATTCTTACAATAGTCATATTTTAGAGTTGGTTGCAATGACCTTGGACAATTTTCACTTTGAAAACTCATAATGATATAGATCTTGAACTTGATAGCTAAGTATTTCACGATTTGATGTCATTTTTTTAGAACCGTTACAATGATATTAAAGTATTTTTTTAAAAACTAATCTATATACTCTAGTTATAAACATTGTATAGTTAGATGAACTATATTATTGATTTTCAATCTAATAGTTTGAAAAAAGGTAAATTCAATGTATCAGAACCAATTTTAGTCTGATGGTCATGAATTTTTTTAGTTTGATAGACAAGAAATTAGTCTAACCACTAGTCAGAAAATTAGTTGATATAATGTATTAGACACACCTTCAATCTAATGGGTTAGATTAAATAATAAAATATTATGTTATTTTTTATATTATAACTATTTCTTCTTTCGATATAAAATAATGTTTTCTAAAAAACATACTAAAAAAATTGGGATATATATTTATTAATATAGTGTTTTAAGAAAGTGTTTATGCTTTCAAAAACTAAGGATAAGTATAAATTAAAAACTTTGACACAATAATCTCTCCCTTTTTAGAAATAACAATACACAACCCTTAAAAATGAAAACTAATAACTTCGAAAAACCTAGAACCCTTTATTGTTTTAAGAGATTCAAATATAATCTTTTTAATGAAAATTTTTCCTTTATCAACAATAAAATCCCCTTAATTTAATTCATTATTTTTATTTATCATTGTTTATTCTATGGAATGAAATGAAAATTAAGATTTCCCCTTTATAAAAATTATTTCTTAGAAATAATCTCCCATTTTTAGATATGAAATACCCCTTAAATAAATTTTCACAAGAACATATCAAAAAATTTACCCCTTAAACATCTCACAACTTCTCCCATTAATATTATAACAACATTTACCCCCTTTTGATTTAAAGAATGGTATAAAGAAAGAATTATAATCTCCTGAAAAGTTAGAAAAGTAACAGTATACAAAACAAATAAATGTGAATTAGCTATTCATTCAAGATATTAAATATATAACATACATCCAAAATAAATTGGAAGACATTCAGACATGTAGTATATGGATAAAACGTTATTCACACACATAATTCATTTTAAAAGTTTCATTATTTCATTAATATTTCAAATTAAAAAGATCATCCTTTCTTTAAAAACATTTTCATGATCTCCTTTAACATTTTAATGTCTTCATTGTCTCTCATTACTTCAGAAATGGACCACTCAAGCATCACAATATTTTCCTCCATGACTAATTTCTTTCAAACCTATCCCTTTATGATTTCAAAATCCTCACTAGATTTATTTTTCTATTCATTTACAAGTAATGTCTTATCTTTAAAGTATCAAAGTATGCTATTGTTAACTTCCAGCTACTGAACTTTATCTTTCAATACTTTGAATTCCTCATCACTGTTATCAGTCATGTATCTGAATTCTTTAATAAACTTAACTCTATCTAAAACATTAAATGAAAATTTATTAAAAGAGTCATCAATATCAATATAAAATTTCTTGACATCAATTATCTTATCCTCATGGTATTTCAAATCAATGTCTGTTTTTCTTGACCATTTAACCATTTGGTTGTAATTTATCTTATGATACTTTGTTTTATTGTTGATAGATTCAACTTTTTCTTCATTCTAGATAACATTCTGTGTTAACATATTCAACTATTTCAATTTTTCATTCATAGAATTATATATTTTATTATAACTCTCTTTAATGTTTGGAAGGTGTAGAATTGATTCACTTAAATTTTTTAGAGTTATGAAAATATAATCAATATTTTTTCATGCCACTATTACAGTTGAGTCAGATTATTTTGAATGAACTTCTGAAACATGTTGTGTAGAAGGATTAACATCTGACTTCTTTTCTTTTGATTCGACTTTCACATCTTCTAAGACTTTCAAAATATCTATTTATTTATATGAATCAACCTTTTTATATACTTTCATTTGATATTTATAGTATTCTTCTTTCTTTTTAGATGATGAACTTACTTCTAATGAAACATTCAACTCTGGATCTTTATCAGGCTGAGAAGGTAACTGATTTGACTTAGAAGATGACTTCGAAGAGCATCCATATTCCTTTATTTCATATTAAAGATCTATTTCTTATTATTATACTTATTCTTCTTCCCCAGCCAATTACTCTTTTCCTACCAATTATTCTTCTTTTTCTTCATCAAATTCATTTTCCAGCTATCATGCATTTTTAAAAACACCTTTTCTAACTTTCTTAATAGATTTTGGTTCTTTTTCTCAGCGTTCTTATTAACTTGAATTGGAAATAATTTTGAAACTTCTTCTACTATATTTACCTTTACCCTTGTCATCAACTTTTGGAATAACTAAAGGAACTATTGAAGTTTCTACAAACTGCATAATGATATATATAATAATTGGACTGGTATGAGGAACTATTCCTACTTAATGATCTAGCTACACCACTGATAAAGGATATACAAGTAGAATTGGATTATATAAATATTTTTCAACATATTTCATTAAAATTAATATTATTTTTTCTTACCAAATAATATTTATCTATTTATATTTTTTTCAAAATCATTCAACTCATCTTCATATCTAATTTTCAAAGAAAATGCCTCATCCTTATCAAAATGAAATTCAGGATCCTTGAGTTTCTTCTAGGCCTCCTGTGCACTGAGTTTCTTGAACTCATTATATAAAATTGGCTTTATTTTCTTTTTCTTTTTCATGTGAGATGATTAATATTATATCTTTTTTAAAAACTTCTTTTTTATTTTGTAGGTCCTGCATTTGATGATATTATGTCTACTCTATCCACAAACAATTTCAACTTTGAATAAAATACAATCTTCATTCTTAACATTGTCTCTTCCCTAATAAGGGAAATATTTTCCATCATATCATATGAATTATTATTAATATGAATTATTTCCATGAAATTTACCAAAAAATTAGTTATAAAGCCGGGAAACATCAAAATCTTTGATTTCATTGAAGTATTATTAATTTATTACAATGTAATGAAAAAAACAATAATAAGATTATTTGTCTCATATTAATCAGAAAATATAAAACAAATATGTCTGATACTTTGAGGGTATCCTTATCCCCCTTTCTTGTAATTATATATCCCTAAATCCACAACATAATGACCCTTTAATTTGGTGTTAGGAGTGAAACCTTTCTAACATTCTCAAATGATAAAAATAAAGAAGCTCAGCCTTAGATTTCACAAAACTCACATATTTTTCAGGAATTTTGTGAGAAGAGAGATATGTTTCACCCAAAAAAGGAACTTCCAACAGATCAATGAATTTTTTATGATAAAGTTTATATTTCAACCAAAATACAGAAAATGTTACTTCTTACTTATCATCTTGATAAAGAAACTAAACAGAATCATAAAACTCTCTCACTACCTCAAGGTGATATAATTAAAAATCTTCTTTCTTGACACATATCCTTTCCCAAGACTAAAAAATTATAAATCTTTTCAATAAAGAATCATATTTCTCATATTAGGATTTCTCAATGAGTCGTTCTATTATAAATTCTATTTACAAGAATTCATTAGTAGTGGACATCATATTGAAAGTAGTACTGATGATTAGAAGAATGATAATAGATCGAACTAAGCACTAAAAGAGGTGGAGAGAGTCAGGAGCATATCTCTTGATAATTTTTGTGGGAAAGAGGGTGACCCACCCTTATATAAGAATGGGTACAATGGTTCATATTTCAGAAAAATCAATGGTTGAGATTAAATTTTTTTCCCTGATCCGATGATTAATATTTTATCTGAAGAATTATTTTAGAATAATTTTTTTACTCTTAATGTTTTTTAAAAAAAATTTATCATATTAAAAAATAGACCAACTAGAAAAACATTTATGATTGAAAACATAAATAAAATTAGAAAGTAAAATAATATGTAAAAAAAAATAATAAACTAAAGTAATTAATACGTGAAAAAACTAAAATAATATTACCTTTTAGAGTATAAAAGTTTCATCAGTATGAGTAAAATGTTCTTTTTAATTTTTATAAAATAAATATATTGAAAAAAAAATTATAAAAAAATTATTGACTAGACATTTTTTATAAAAATTATTTTATTTCGGAAAATGTTTTATAAAATTTTTTAATCCAAAATTTTTTATTTTAAAAAAATATATGACTCCAAAAATATTTATAAAATTTTTAATTATGAAATATTTTATAAAATAATTGGCTCGGAAAAAAATATTTAGAAAAATTTTTTTTTTAGAAAAATAAAAGTTTTAGAAAATATAATGTCTTAGAAAAACATAACATTTATACCCCCCTTTGAAAATGAGTTCATTAATGTAAGGATATTGGTAAATAAGAAGTATATATGAATAATCACTTAACAACAATCATTCTAATATTCTATTTAATATATTCAAATCTATCATAATAAAGGGGTTTTGTAAAATTGTTAGCAAGTTTTTCTTACATTTCAATGAATTATAAAATTATGTCTCCTTTTAATGCATGATCTGGAAGAAAATAATGTCTTATGTCTATGTTTTATGCACTTGAGTTATGTACAAGGTTTTTAATTAAGGAAATGAAACTTGTGTTATCACAAAATATTTGATTTTTAATGAAAACCACTCCATACTCAATGAGTGTGTGTTGCAACCAAAACACTTGATCTCAACAACTTGCAGCTACCACATATTCATCTTCAATAGTGGAAAGTGATACTGAGTCTTGTTTCTTACATGAACATTAAACTAAATCTTCTCCTAAGAAATTAAATCTTCCATAAGTACTTTTCCTATTCATTTTACATCCACCAAAGTCATTATTTGATTTTTTTTAAATAAAAATCATTTATATAAGAGTATAATAGACTTAAATCAATAGTTCCCTTTTGGTAATGAAAAATTAATTTTACATTTTTAAGTTGATACCCTTTTGTATTGACTCGATATTTATCATATAAGTATACTGAAAACATTAAATCTGAATGACTAGGTATTAAGTAAAGTAAACTTCCAATAATACCTCTAAAAGTTCTCTAGTAAACTATTTTCCTAGATTTATCCAGATCTAATGTATTTTAGGTTATGATAGAAGTAATAATACTTCTAGAGTTATCATAAATTAATTTCTTAAGAAGATATTTTATATAATTATGTAGGGATATAAAATTTATTTTTTGGTTTTTGTGAAATTTGAAAACCTAGAAAGTAGGTCAACTCACCCATCATACCCATTTCAAACTCAGAATTCATAATATCCAAAAAGGATTCTTTTGAAGACTTTTGAGTTGAACTGAATATATTGTCATCAATATATATTTTTATAATCATTATATTTTTATTAACTTATTTTATAAAATGGTCTGGTTCCACAACTCCCTTAACAAATTTTTTTTGAAACAAAAATCCAATAAACCTATCATACCCTGCTCTACGAGTTTTTTTTAAGTCCATATAGTTCCTTAATAAGTTTATAAATATGTTTGGGTTGTTTTTTATTTTCAAAACCAAGGGTTTTTTCTAGATAAACTTCCTCTTGAACATATCCATTACGAAGATCATACTTCACATCCATTTGAACTAGTTTTGAAATTTAAGAATGCTGCATAATTTATAAGTATACGAGTATCCTCAATTCTTGCTATCGGTGCATAGGTTTCTTCGTAGTCTATTCCGTCTTTCTGATTATAACACTTATAAAAAATTCTAGATTTATTTATAACTATTATACCGTTTTTATCACATTTATTCTAAAAGTCCCATTTTACTCCTATTATAGAAGTATCTTTAGGATGTTCAACCAAATCCCAAAATTTGTTCCTTTCAAACTCAATGTGTTTATCTTGAATAGATTTTATCCAATCCTCATACCAAAAAGTCTCATAAGAATTATAAGTTTCGATTTGTGATAAAAATTATATTTCTTCAATTTCCTTTCTTAAATAACTTATAGTATTAACTGGTTGATCTACATCACTAATGATATTATCACTATGATGATTCCTAAGAAACACTAACTTCTTGGGTTTTAAAAAGTATATTATTCAATAATATGTAGAAAATATTCTTGAGGAATAAATTCTAAAACATATTCTTCAGTTGTTTTCTCATGTGAAGGACTTTCTAACAAAGTTTTAAAATTACATTTAGAAATATCAACTAATAATGTATGTTGGGGTTTAAAAAAAAGGAGAAATTTCATCAAATTTAACATGTATTGGTCCTTAAATAGTACTTGTATTTTTATTAAAAAATATATAAGCCTTACTAGTTATGGAATAACCTGAAAATATCCCATCATCATATTTTGGAGAAAATTTATGTAAATTATCTTTAGTATTCAAGATGATTACTTTTCATCCTAATAATTTTAAGTAAGAAAGTTTTGGTTTTTTTCCAATATAAAACTCATAAAGAGTTTTATTAAAAAAATGTATAATTAAAACATGATTTGAATTATAGCAGAAAATACTAACAGTTTCATCTAAAAAATGTTTAGGAACTAAGTATTCACTCATCATGGTTCTAGTAATCTTTTGAAGAACAATATTTCTTCTTCAGGATACACCATTCAGTTGGGGAGTTATAGGTGTCCAAAAGTTATATATTATACCATTTTTACTATAAAAAGGTTCAAAATCAGAAGAATTATTCTACATGATCACTATGGAAAGTAATAAAGAATATTTTTTTTCTCTTTTTTAACATTGGAGACCAATGTTTAAAAATAACTAAAGGATTAATATTTTCTTGATAGAAAATAGACCCAAGTATATCTAGTTTAATCATCAACTAAAACATATACATAGTGTTTTCCACCAATACTTATAGTTTGTCTAGGACCAAATAAATTCATGTGCACTAACTATAAAGCATCATAAGTTGAGACTTCACTAATGGATTTAAAATACAACTTATGTTTCTTACAAAATTAACAAGGACCACAGACTTTAGAATAATCAAACCGAAGTTCTGGTAGATTCTTAGCAAGTACTTTTATAGTCAACTTAGATAAAATTATAAGGATACAGTGACCTAACCTTCTATTTGAAAACCAATATTGGCCTTTTATTTCACTAAGAAAAGGTAGATCTTAGATCTTAAGGTCATCCATGTTTAATGTGAAAACATCATCATGATTATTTAAAGAAAGAATAAACTCATATTTAGAAATATTAACATTAAATTTATCATTATTTATGTTCATAAGATTACCCTCATCACATATATTTATTAGGATTATAAGGTTATGCATAATGCCTACAACAAATAAAACATTTGAAATTATATCTTTTCCATGAATAATAAATTTACCTATACCAATTTTTTGTCCTTGATCATTATCTCAAAAAGTAACTTTTCCCCATTTCATCTTAATGGTATTCTTAAAGAAATATTTGTTTCCAATCATATATATGAAATAACCACTATCCATGTACCAAATATTCATGTTGTTTTTACTTTGTTTGTTTTCTTGAAAGTAATAATATTAGTGTTTCAGAACCCAACCCTTCTTGGATCTGGTATTATTAGAATGTAATATTTTAGGTAACCAAAATTTTCCAACATTACTATATTTAGAACATGCCATTTATTTTGAAAAATATGCTTTATGAAAACCTAAATACAAAACTCAATTTAAATAATTTTTTTCTTCCAGCATCCACCACATTGAATTTTTTGAAAAATGGAGCACTATTTTGAATAAAGTAATTATCAAAAAAATAGGATTATTATTAGTAAAACCCATTCCAAAAATATCTCTACAAGGACTATTTTTTTTAATAAAATTTTTCAACATTTTATTTCACAAAAGTAAAACTAGACACAAGTTTTTTCGGACTAGAAATTTTTTATTTTTGTCAAACAACTAAGTTCTTATACTCAGTAGAACTAGTATTCATACAAATATTTAAATGATCAAATTTTAAAATATATTTTTCAATAATTTAATTTTCAATTTCTTTAGAAAGATTATATTTTTCAAAATTATATTTATCAATATCTTTAGAAATATTTGATCTTTATTTAGTTAAATTAGTAATTATTGATTTATCATTTGCATGTTTTACTTTTGAATTATCAAGTTTTTTATAAATTTTACAATGTTCATTTTCAAAAAGTTTTGAAAATATAGATATCACTTCAAAACTAAGTAAGTTATTATCCTCTTTAGTTGATGAAGATTCTTCATCAGAATATGTAGAATCATTTTCATTATTACTATCAGGGTAATTTTCATTTAAAGTAAAATTTATAAGGTATTAATAAGTTTGTAACTTATCAATGAAACATTTATTCACCTTTATAATTTCTAAAAATAAACCAATGTTTCTTTGTCCAGTACTTTCATTATCTAAATAATTCTTAGATTATCTATCTATTTCTTTTCTTTTGGATTATATTATTTCTTAGTATTTTTTTATGTATTTATCTATTTATTATCCTTCCATTTAAGCTTAGGTAAATCCAGTCGGATATGTCCTAAATTTTTGAATTCATAACAAGTAACTTCAGTACAGTATTTCTTATCACTCTTATGCTTATGAATATTTTTATATCTGTACCAAAAGTCTTTTTTGACAATTTTTTTTAATTATTCTTACAAGATTTTTCAATTCATTACTAGTATTTTATGAAGAAATATAATATGATTCAGTGATAAATATCTTTTTCATTGAATATTTTACAACATTTTTAGCTGGTTGAAAATTTTAGGAACATTATATATAGTTGAAAGAGCAACTAATCCATTCATTTTTTTTAGAATTCCTTTTCAATATTCATTCATACTATATAAGTGTACCAATATGATCATCTAAGGTAATATCAATAACCTTTCTTATATTATCTATGGATGTCCTTTTGGATTCCCACTCATTATAAATGATTTATATGTTCTTTTCTACCAAGATACCATATATTAAATCCTTCTCTCCAAGTGAATGTTAACTATTAACAATAGTCATAAATATTTGATTCATTTTAGCAACTAATTCTGCAGGTAAGAAATAAAATGTTTGATAGTTGGATCTCATCATATCTTTTCTAGTATAAACTACTATAGATGTTCAAAAGTGAGTGACATTTAAATTTTTGAAAATACTATTTTCTAATTAACATGAATAAATTTGATTATATATATTCCTTGTCATTAAACACAAAAGAGTATTCCTTAATCTATAATTCAACTGGTATTCCTGATTTTCCTGATTTGTAAATGTTGTAACTTCTTTCTCAGGTATCTTAAAATATTTAGTAAGCATCATAAATTTATAAAAACCAATATTAATAACAAACATCTTTATTCTATCTCTCCAGTACTCATCACTATTTCATCAAAGATAAGTGGTCAACTAGGTTTTTTATTTTCTAAATTACAAACATCAATATATTCCATCTTAAGAAAATAAAAACACTTTTATAAAAAACAAATTTGTGTAAAGTAATTTATAAAAAAGTAGTTTATATCAATAAATTAATAATTTTTAGTTAATAATTAACAAAAAAATCAGAATGTATAGTAGTAAAACTTGCTCTGATGTGAATTGTTGGATTGCAAGAGTTTATTATGGATACAAGAGGCCAGGGGAGTGTAGTTTAAAAAATTGAAATTTAACACAAAAACAAAAATCCAATTAATTAAAAAGATCATAAAAAGAATTTTTTCAATGATTAGAGTATTAAAATCAGATTTAGTAACTATCCAAATATATTTGAGTTGTTTATCAGTATCATAGACACGTTGATAAAATAGAATGTTAGAAAGATAAGTATTGAAATAACTTTATAATACTCATGAAAAATAAAAAATATAATTTTTAGAAACAGGAAATACAAAATATTAAATTAGTAAGAATTACCTATGAGATTTAATAAAATAAATTACTCTTTAACCAAAAGATTTAAGAATGTCATAAATCCTAACTTAAGATATCCACATTTTAATACCTATTATAAAGATATGTATTTCCTTACTAGGAAATCCCTTTATATGATGATAGGTATGGATTTGTCTTACAATCCCAAATAATCCCTTGATTTGATGATTAGATTTAGCTTTATCTTTCCTAAACAAAAACTCTATCAATATGATGATCAAAATCTCAATATTCCTAGTCCCAAAATCCCTCAATCTAATGGATCAGATTCACCTATCTTTCTATCCTCATAATCCCTAAATCAAAAACCTGATTAAAGAAAATGAATAGAAAATTAAACTGTTCAAATGAATTTACAATCCTTACTCAGACTCATTATAACATCTCCTCTCTAGAAGATTATAATTATTACGAATGATATATTCACAGAGAACTATATTTAGACAACTTTAATTTTGAATTTCATCAACTCCTAACTCTTAAAATGAAATATTATTTATAGTAATTCCTCCAATGGTCATATTTCAGAGTTAGTTCCAATGGACTTGGACTAATTTCACTTTGTTATATCATAATTACATGGAACTTGAACTTTAGAGCTAATCATTTCATTATATAATGCCATTTTTATCGCCATTATAGTTCTATTAAATTATTACATTCAAAAGAAACTAATCTATATATTATGATTATAATCCTTTTACAGTTTGATGAACTATATTATTGATTTTCAATCTGATTGTTTCAACAAATTTCAATATAATTTATAAGTATCGATGTTAGTCTGATGGTCATGACTCTTGTTAGTTTGGTAGATAGCACATTAGTCTAATAACTGGATAGAAAATTAGTTGATATGATGTATCAGAATTAACTTCAGTCTGATAGATCATATTGAATAATAAAAGTTTATGTTGGTTTCATATTAGAACTATTTCTTCATTCCTTATAAAATAGTGTTTTCTAAATAAAGACTAAAACAATTGGGATATATAAATTTATTAAGACATAAATTTTAGAATGTTTTTTGATTTCTAAAACTAAGGAAAATTAAAAAGTTAAAATTTCAACTAAACACTAACTTCTATATAGGAACCTAAACCTTTGAATGATTGGAAAGTACCATACAAATTTTGAAGGACTTAATTAATCTTTCTTGTATCAATATACTAAATGCTTTGGGAAATTTTTAAGAGATTCATGGTCTATATGAAATAGTATAAAACCATTTGGACATGAATTAATTTTTTTAGAGACAATACCCATTGAATTTATCATTTGTTTAGTGTCGTATGTTCGACATGGAAGATCATCATGTTTTGGTAACATATCATTCAAGAAAGAAAGTAGTTCAGTAAAACTAGTGTCACACCATCCATTAACATATTTTATATTATATAGATTTCGTAAAACCCAAAATTTCCATGTATTTGTTTAATTATATGGGAATTTCACAAGTCCATGAAAATTGATGGCACGTGATTCTGAGACCCAGTGTACCTGAAAAAAATTTATGAATTTTTTTTCGGGTACGTTCAGTAAACATGAGAGCGGGTTTTTGTAACTTTTGAATTAGTGCTCATAATTGAAATCTGAGGACACCGTTGAACTCACAGTGCCGATATTCATTTAAGGATACCTTCACCTCGATCGTAGTAGGTTGAGGGTAAAAAATAGTTCTTTACTTTTTCGTGGAGGAATAGAAAAATAAAAATATTAACAATTTTATTTTTGAAACCTCTCTACATGGGTTGTGGAGGTGGGGACCACCCGAAATAAAACCCCCAATTGGAATTCAATGCTGGGGACCACCCGAACCCCTTAAAATCTTTATTTAATGTGGGGAAGTCTCTTGAACTTCCTCCACTTTAATTATGCCACCTTCTATTAATTATTTAAAGCCAACTTTAATTGTGCCAACAATTTAAAATTGACAAACATATTTTATTTGGGTTTGCTCCTCATTTTGGCTTGGGAGAAATTTTTGGAGAAAGGGAGGAATTGGGAGAACTTTGGATGAACTCATCCACCAAACGAAGAATGCCATCTATATCTAAGAACTTTCTTCAGAATCAAGAAAGAAGACGACAGACGAGCCCGACTTTGGAAGCGTGTTGTGGAAGCGACGATCATTGGCACCCTCTCCGCCTTCACCGATTTCTTCTTGAGACATATCAATGAACCTTTATGGTAGGGTTTTTTATTTTTATACTAACCTTAACCCATTCCCAACATTCTTCATAATTCAAGAATGAACAAGCCGCTTGATACCACTCTAATGTGGAGGGTACATGCCAAACAAACATGGCCGGACCCCTCCACAAATCTTGTGGTTCTTTCCGTGTTCTTCGCGGTGGAGAAGGATGGGGACCGACACTAGTGGGGCACGAGAATAGTGGCCGACACCACGGTCAACTGCAACGAAGGTGGAGGCATGACCATAGAGTCAGAGAAGATCCACAACCTATCGACAGCGGTAGAGCAAGTGCGGCAGCCGGCAGTGGCCGACCGCATGAAGGGGTGGAGGTGCGCATCCGCGATGCCCGATAGAGAAGAACCGCGACATTGTGCCGCGGAAGTGAGGCGAGGCACAACCAGCTTGATGCTAGCTTCCACCATGGAGGGGAGGCACACGACGCGCCGTTAGGAGGAGAAGGGGCTGGCCAAAACGGTCGGCCGAGCTGGACTGAGCGGGACCCATGGCGGGTCCCATGTGCTGCCTGGAAACCGAAAAGCTTCGGCCATTCAGTGATTGAGGTGGGGGGCACATGACTACCCCCCACATGCAACCAGACTGGGCTGAACCAAACTGGGTCGGGTCGGCCGAGGCTGGGTCGGTTCGACCGGGCTGGACCGGACCTAGACCTGTTTCGACCCTATACGTTCTTTCACCCATAATTTAAGCTACGAGCATCTGTTTGACGAACTGTTTGCGATGATAGAGACCTTGGAGTAAGGATTTACTTTTGGTATACCCCACTTGATATTTGAATAAAGTCTAGGTATGGTCAGGTTGGATCGAGCACGAATTCAACCGGGCCCTCGGGACTAAAAGGCTAATAACTTATAGATCGTACGTCTGTTTGACGCACCGTCTGTTGCGTTAAGAACCCTATGACGTGGCAGTCCTTTGGGATAATTCTTTATGGGACTTTGTAGAATTTGGAGTATCTACTAGTGGCTCGAGGAGAGGTCCCTCCCAGAGACAAGAGAGCTTAGTGTGGGAACCCTGTAACTGGCTGTAACATGAGAAAGGGATCCTTTGTGGGTCTGTATCTGAGGATCTCACATAAATCCACTCTAGGAATCCATGTGGGACTACTCTAGGATCCTGTGTGGGTCTGTTTTACTAGGATCATATGTTGGTCTGATGATGTACTAGGATCCTGTGTGGGTCTGCTGTACTAGGATCCTGTGTGGGTATGATGATGTACTAGGATCCTGTGTGGGTCTGCTGTACTAGGATCCTATGTGGGTTTGATGATGTACTAGGATCCTATGTGGGTCTGCCTTTTAATAGAGTAATATGATTCAGTAGTTACATATAATCATCTCTAATACTGTGCCTAAGTTATACCTGGTATGAGCTAAGTTCTTACCTTCGTGGTGATACCTTTGTGGTATTATTCTATGTGGCGTACCTGTGTGGTAATTTACTTCATAGTGATACCTTGGTGGTATTATTATGTGTTGTGTACCTGTGTGGTACTTAACTTCGTGGTATTTCTTCTTTGTGGAATAGTTGATCTTTGGGATTTTGAGTTGGAACATGTGTTTTCTCATGATTGAGATGGGTATACTTGATAACTTAGGTATATGTATGGGAATATACCTAAGTAGGGTTGTTAGTTGATTTCGTGCTTTGTGGTTTATCCTTTATGGATTTTGTGATACCTTGAGGGTCTTGAGGTGCCTACTGTGTATCGTTATACTCACCCCTACATGGGCTATGCCCGCACCTTGTTTTGTTTAGTGCAGATGACGGTCAACGCTGGCTGAAGATTAGAGTACTAGGACTAGAGGTAGCTCGGTGTTGGACTTAGACAAGGAATACCATAGAGACGATCGTTCGAGAGCTATACCTACCCTTTAGGTAGGATCCTTGGTGGGTGTTCATAGGAGCTGTACCAGTTTACTTGTACTTTTCATTTTCTTATACTTTCCAATTGGGCTTGTATTCTAGCCCCTTTTTACGTACTGTACTCACTCTATGTACTATTCATTTTACCTTGTGTTTGTATCCAGCAATGTGATTGGTTGTATGTGTTTACAAGATATAAGGAAATTCCATCCCAATTTTTAGGGAATATGGCTTCGGTACTAGTCGCCAGCCTCTGGCCTATGGAAGGCGGGCTTGGATAAGTCACGACAAGGGCCCCGGGGGACGGGTCGTGACAAATTGGTATTAGAGGAGTCGGTTTTACCGTAGAACATAAGACTCTGATATTTTTAATCGAAATAGTGTTAAGTGTAGTGAGTTTAGTAATCAGTTCAGGGAATCTAGTGTTGGTGCAATGGACGACATATCCATAAACTAGGACCCTGCCTTCTGATTTCTGACTCAGTGCATGAAAACACTAATTGTGTGTGTGTTTTGAAAAATTTTCATTGTGAACTCTTTGAGTGAGCTCACCAGGTATAACTTATTGACCGTGGTGCACCTGTTTCTTTTCAGAATGCCTCCACACCGACAACCAGTTAGGGTTCCAGGTCTAGTACGCACTGATAGCCCACCAAGTGACAATACCTCGGTGTAGGGCCCTTTTTTAGTAGAGGCACCGGTGGAGGCACCAACGGTACCATTACCCGTTGGGCCACAGATTCCACCAGCCCCGATAGAAGAGAGTGCATGCCGCTTGAGAAAGTTTCATGAGTTCCAACACTAGAGTCCACCAAGGTTCAGGGGAGAGATGGACCCACATGCAGTTGTGGATTGGAAGGAGGTCGTAGTGAGAGTCTTCTGACTAGTAGGGACCCCAACTGATCTCATGGTGATCCTTGCCGCCAGTCTTCTACAGGATGCATCAGGAAGATAGTGGAGCTTGATGCTCCAGGTTCACGATAAGGTGACACTTCTTTGGGTAGACTTTGAGAGCCTGTTTCGGGCAGAGTTTGTCCCAACGACCCTTTGCGTAGTGCGCATTCAAGAGCTTCTTCATCTGCAGCAGGGCAGCATGACTGTGGGTCAGTGCTCAGTAAGGTTCACCGAACTCTCGCACTACTCCACTGATATGGTGTGGGACCCATTTTTCAGGGTCCGTACCTTCAGGCAGGGGCTCAGGCAGGAAATCAGGGCCTCGATGATTTCTCTCAGCATCCCGACATAGGAGGGGGTGTTAGAGCGAGCCCTCTTAGTGGAGAGATTTTTTTCTGAGCAGTCACCAGCAGTGAGACCCACCACCAGGAATCACGTAGTGGAGTCTTATACAGCTGGAAGTAGAAAAATGTCACAGAGTTCCAATAGGACCAGACCTACAGGTGGACGACCGTAGGATTCAGGGTTGGTTGTGTGGGGCACCTGAGACAGAACCAATCATACGAGAAGCAAGCAGTTTTTTGCATGCGGCGAGTAGGGTCACATGGCTTATGACTACTCGACCCACCTTACAGATGATTATTAGACATTTGAAGGACCACCTAGAAATAGACATAGGTTCGACCGAGGTGGTACGCAGGGAGCAGGCGGACATGGCAGAGGAGCAGGTCGTGCAGCTGGCGGTGGGCGACGATTCGATATGTTACCGCAACCAACACCAGGTGGTCCTCCCAGACCACAGGGAGCAGGTGGACAGGGGCGAGCTCAACTCCAGGAAGCTGAGGCCTATGACCATGGCACTCCAGGAATGATATGTGGTATGATCTGTGTCTACTCCATTTTAGCTGCAACACTTATAGACACAGGTTCCAGTCATTATTTTATTGCCACAACCCTCGTTCGGAGCTCAGGGATTCTGGTGGAGCCGTTGGATTGATACTTATGTCTAGAGACTCTTACGGAAGCGAATTCGATGATTACACACTAGTTTCGACAGTGTGAGCCTACTCTAGGAGGTGAGAGTTTTGGCTGGGAACTCCTAGTAGTGGCGTTGAGGCCTTACAACATCATTTTGGGTATGAACTGGTTATCTACATTCAATGCCCAGATCGATTGTATTAGGCACAAAGTGTGGTGCTTCTACATGGATGGGACTAGGTTTACCTTCACCAGTGAGAAGGGAACCTTTGCAGAATAGGATGGACTTACCCGGAGGAGAGTGCAGCCGATCACCCATCAGTTGGCTAGCCTTACCCTAGGAGCGGTTGATGTGGAGAGTCTGAGTTGTCCTATAGTGGTGGATCAGTATGCATATGTCTTCCCCGATGATGTTCTGGGTCTACCTATATATAGAGAGGTGGACTTTTACATTGACTTGTAACTCGAGACAACACCAATATCTACACCATCATATCATATGGCTCCCGCAGAGCTTCGTGAGCTACAGGTACATCTGGAGGACTTACAGGGGAAAGGGTTCATTTATCCCAGTGTTTCCCCTTGGGCAGCCCTGATTTTGTCCACCAAGAAGGAGAATGGCAGCTTGAGGCTTTGTGTTCACTATCGGCGCCTGAAACAGGTGACTGTGAAGAACAAATACCCACTCCCAAGGATTGAAAACCTCTTTGATCAGCTGAAGGAAGCACAGTGGTTCTCGAAGATTGACCTCAGATCAGGCTATCACCAGCTCAGAGTGTGAGATGAGGATGTGCAGAAGACAACTTTCAGATGTCAGTACGACCATTATGAGTTCTTGGTTATACCATTCGGCATGACCAACGCTCCAGCAGTGTTCATGGGACTCATGAACATGATATTTTTGCAATACCTTGATCTCTTTGTGGTGGTCTTCATTGATGACATTCTGATCTACTTGACTACTGAGGAAGAGTATACCCATCACCTGTAGGTAGTTCTGGACACACTATGAGAGCACCAGCTTTATGGTAAGCTCTCTAATTACCAATTCTAGATCCGAGAGGATCACTTTCTAGGACACATCATCTTAGAGGCTGGAGTTGCAGGGGATCCAGCGAATATTGAGTCAGTCCTTTCTTGGGAGCCACCTAGGAGTGTGATGGAGGTACAAAGTTTCCTGGGGTTGGCTGGATACTATTGGAGTTTTGTGTCAGATTTATCTAGAGTTGCAGCACCTTTATCAGCATTAACGAAGAAGGGGAAACCCTTCGTGTTGTCGAAGAAATGACAGCAGAGTTTTCAGGATATGAGGAAGTAGCTAACTAGTGCCCCTATCTTGAGGCTTTCAGAGGAGGGTGTTGGGTACGTAGTCTACCACGACACATTAGGGACTGGACTCAGATGTGTCCTGATACAGGAGTGAGCAGTTATTGCGTATGGTTCTCAACAGATGAGTCAACATGAGAAGAACTATGATACCCATGACCTGGAGTTAGCAGCAGTGGTCTTCACCTTGAATATGTGGCAACATTACATGATGGGTGAGCGTTTTATGGTCTACTATGATCACAATATTCTTAGGTATATCTTATCTCAGAAGGACCTGAACCTGAGACAATAACTTTGGCTCAAGTTCTTCCAGGACTATGACTTCGAGATAGTCTATAATCCTAGGAAGGGGAATGTTGTATCAGATGCACTCAGCAAGAGATCTGGTAGACAGATGCTTGGTGAGGTGATAGAGCAGCTGGACACTTTTCAGATATCCTTTGTGGATCAAGATGGAGCAGCTTTTCTTCAGTCTCTTATAGTCATTCTCCCACTTTTTCAGTGAGTCAAGAAGGTATAGTGTGGGGACACTGACTGCGAGTCTCGACGAGCTCATATATCCACAGGACATGCACCTGATGGATTTTTTGAAGGTGGGGAGCACTTCATCCTTTTCAAAGGACGTACCATGGTACCAGTGTCACTTCAGGAGGAAGTTTTGAGGGATTTCCACACATCCCCTCTAGCGGTACATCCAGGAGTGGAAAAGATGTATCAGGATCTCCGACGACAGCATTGGTGTCTAGGAATGAAGAAAGCATTATAAGAGTTTGTCGCTCGGTACCTCACTTGTTAGTAAGTGAAGGTGAAGCATCAGGTACCAGCAGGATTAGTTCCGTCTTTAGAGGTCCCAAAGTGGAAGTGGGATGGGATATCCATGGAATTTGTGATAGGACATCCACATACATCCATGGGAAATGATTCTATATAGGTGATCGTCGACAGAATCACCAAGTCAGCCCACTTCCTACTGAATAGAGAGCAGGGTTCAGTAGAGAGTTTGGGACGCCTCTATGTGTAAGAGATTGTGTTTCTACATGGAGTACCCTCGACAATTTTCTCTGGTCGTGATGCATGTTTCACTTCCCGTCTATGGAAGGGGTTGCAAAAGTCTTTTAGGATGTAGCTTCATTTGAGCACCACCTCTTATCCTTAGATGGATGGCCAAACTGAGCGGACCATTCAGACCCTTGAGGACATGCTACCTGCTTGCATCCTCAACTTCGGTTCCAGCTGGGAGGAACACTTACCCATAGTGGAGTTTTCATATAACAACTACTATCACTCCAACATTGGGATGACACCTTCTGAGGATCTATATGACTGAACATTTTGATCGGATTTGTGTTGGACTAACCCTGAGGATTCAGCAGTCATGGGACCAGAGATGATACGGGCTACCACGGAGAAGGTGCAGGTCATCCAGGAGCAGATGAAAACTACACAGAGTAGGCATAAGTCTTATGCCGACAGGAGATGGAGACCTCTAGATTTCAAGGATGGTGACCACGTCTTTCTACGGGTCTCACCCCGACGAGGGTTGTTGAGATTTGGTCACGGTGGCAAGTTATCTTCGAGGTTCATTAGACCCTTTCAGGTCCTCTGCAGAGTTGGCAAGGTGGCTTACCTCCTAGCTCTTCAACCTCAATTGCACCGAGTGCATGGAGTCTTCCACATATCCCTGCTAAGGAGATATGTGCATGACCCTTCTCACATCATCAATTATGGAGAGCTGGACATCAACGATGGGGCAACGTTTATAGAGGTTCCAGTAGAGATTGAGGATCGACAGGAGCGGGTCCTTAATGGGTGGTCTATACCTTTGGTGCTTGTACGTTGGCAGCACCAGAACCTTCAAAAGAGCACAAGGGAGCAGGAGGCTTAAATACATGCTCAATACCCCCACTTGTTTCCTTAGTTTTAGTTATGTCTTTAGGGGATACAAAGCCCTGAGATGGGGAGAATGTAAAGACCTGGAATTTTCATGTATTTTTTTTAATTATATGGGAATTTTATGAGTCTGAAAAAATTGACAGCACGTGATTCTGAGGCCCGATGTGCCCGGAAATAATTTCTAAACTTTTTTTCAGGTATGTTCAGTAAATGTGCGAACAGGTTTTTGTAACTTTTGAACCGGTGCACAGAATTGAAATCTGAGGACACCGTTGAACTCACATCGCCGATATTCTCTTAAGGTGATCTTCACCTCGACTGTAATAGGTTGAGGGTAAAAAATAGTTTTTCAATTTTTCATGGAGGAATAGAAAAATAAAAATATTAACATTTTTATTTTTGAAACCTCTCTACATGGGTTGTGTAGGTGGGGACCGCCCGAACTAAAACCCCCAATTTGAATTCAATGGTGGGGACCACCCAGCCACCTTAAACTCCCTATTTAATTTGGGGAAGTCTCTTGAACTTCCTCCACTTTAATTATGCCAACTTCCATTAATTAATTAAAGCCAACTTTAATTGTTCCAACAATTTAAAATTGACAAACATATTTTATTTGGGTTGGATCCTTATTTTGGATTGGGAGAAATCATTGGTGAAAGGAAGGAATTGGGAGAAATTTGTAGGAAGTCATCCACCAAATGAAGAACGCCATCTCCATCGAAGAATGTTCTTCAAAAACAAGAAAGAGGATGACATAGGAGACCGACTTTGGAAGCGTGTTGCAGAAGAAATGATCGTTGGAACCCTCTTCTCCTTCACCTATTTCATCCCGCGACATATCAAAAAAGCTTCGAGGTAGGGTTTGTTATTTTTATACTCACCTTACCCCATTCTTGACATTCTTCATAATTCAAGAATGAACAAGCCTCTTTCTACCACTCTAATGTGGAGGGTATGGGCCAAAAGAACATGGGCCAAACTATCCAAAAATCTTGTGGCTCTTTCCATGTTCTTTGCGATAGAGGAGGATGGTGACCGACACCAGTGGGGCTCAAAAATGGTGGCCGACACCACGACCGGCCATGAAAAATGTGGTGGCACGACCGCGCCGCTGGAGAAGAGCCACATTCCGTCGGTCGTGACAAAGCAAGGATGAAGACCGGAAGTGGATGGCCATGAAAAGGGGTGGCGGCGCGCGTGCGCGCCGCCCAACAGATAAGAACCATGGCCTTGTGCCGTGATGACGAGGCGAGGTGGGCTGACTCGACGCTGGCAGCCGGAGATGGAACGACACGTGACCATGTGGCACGGAGGAGGGAGGCTGGTTGACCAGCCAGCCACATGCTGAGCAGACCTGCAGGATACCTGGAGACCGAACGGATTTGGACGTTCGGTGATTGAGGATGGGGGAGTGCGACTCCCCCCCACATTCCGCTAGGCCGGGCCACCTAGCGCGGGCCGGGCTGACCGGGTCGGACCAGACTAGTTTCGACCCTATACGTTCTTTCTCCCATAACATAAGCTATGAGAGTCCATTTGATGAACCTTATATGGCGCCAGATAACTTGGAGCGATACATTCATTTTGGTATACTCCAATTGAGTTTGGGAAAAAGTTGGGGTACATTCAGGTTGGATCGAGCACGAATCCAACTGAGATTTCGGGACTTAAAGGCTAATAAGTTACAGACCGGGCATCCGTTTGATGCACTGTCTTTTTCATTAAGAGCCCTATGACATGGAAGCCCTTGGGGATACCTATTCGTGGGACTTTATGGCAGTTGGAGTATTTACTAGTGGCTTGAGAAGCGGGCCCTCCCAGAGACAATAGAGCTTAGTAAGAGAACCCTATAACTGGACGTAACATGAGAAAGGGATCCTTTGTGGGTCTGTATCTGAGGATCCCACATAAATCTGCTTTAGGAATCCATGTGGGACTACTCTAAGATCCTGCGTGGGTCCGGTGTACTAGGATACTGTGTGGGTATGATGATATTCTAGGATCCTGTGTGGGTCTGCTGTACTAGGATCCTATGTGGGTCTGATGATGTACTAGGATCATGTGTCAGTATGCTGTACAAGGATCCTGTGTGGGTCTGATGATGTACTAGGATCATGTGTGGGTCTACTGTACTAGGATCCTGTGTGGTTTTGATGATGTACTAGGATTTTATGTGGGTCTTCCTCTTAACAGAGTAAGATGATTAAATAGTTATATCTAATCATCTCTACTACTGTACCTATGTTATACCTGGTATGAGCTGATTCCTTACCTTCGTGGTGATACCATTGTGGTGTTCTTCTATGTGTCGTACCTGTGTGGTACTTTACTTTGTGGTGATACGTTGGTGGTATTATTCTGTGCGGTGTACCTGTGTGGTACTTACCTTCATAGTATTTATTCTTTGTGGAATAGTTGAGCTTTTGGATTTTGAGTTGGACCCTGTATTTCCTCATGATTGAGATGGGAATACTTGATAACTTAGGTATATTTATGGGGATATACCTAAGTAGGTTTATCAGTTGATTTCATGCTTTGTGTTTTATCCTTTGTGGATTTTGTGAGACCTTGAGGGTCTCGAGGTCCCAAATGAGTATCGTTATACTCACCCCTGCACGAGCTATGCCCGCACCTTGTTGTGTTTGGTGCAGATGATGGGAAATGCTGACTGAGGACGAGAGTACCAGGACTAGAGGTAGCTCGATGGTGGACTTAGACGAGGTGTGCCATAGAGATGATCATTTGAGAGCTGTACCTACCCTTCAGGTAGGATCCCTGGCGGGTGTTCACAGGAGCTTTCCCAGTTTACTTGTACTTTTCAGTTTCTTATACTTTCCAATTGGGCTTGTATTATGGCCCCTTTTTACTTACTGTACTCACTCTATTTACTATTCAGTTTACTTGTGTTCGTATCCAGCTATGTGCTTGGTTGTATGTGTTTACGTTATATAAGGCAATGCCTTCCCAGTTTTTAGGGAATACTCCTTGGGTGCTAGTCGCCAGCCCCTAGCCTATAGAAGACGGGCTTGGGGTAGTCATGTAATGGGCCCCAGGGGATGGGTTGTGATAGATTTAGTATGGTTGAAAATGTTTAATATTTAGTATATCCCATATACAATGGATTATTTTCACAACTCTTTAACTTTTGATACAATTTTGTAAAATCATGATGTTCATTTTCAAATGTCATTTTCATTTCCTCAATATGACCTTCATCATCATTTACACCTATAATCATATACTTGATAAAGACTTCATCACTTTTCACACTTTTAATCATATAAGATGATCAATAAAATGTACTATTATCCCAATCACTAGACACATTTAGTTCTTCCTCGTGTTATGTCCAACATTTATAACTTTGATTTATTCCAAAAATCATCAAGTGTTCTTATAACTAATAAGTGTTTAATAATAAAAATTCAAACACAGAAAAAAGATGTTTGAATGTTCATATGCATGATATTTTTCAATATTAATGAAATATTTCACCCCATCCTCATACTCTTTTATCATATGATTTACATATATCAATTTTAATTCATATGCCTCAAGTTTGATTAAGTAATATTCATATTTATCAAAATAAATAAATACAAAAAAGTCAGGATCTTGGAACCCCAACAGTCTATTCTTTATACACACACACACACACATATAGTTATCATATTTGTTATGAATTTCCATGGCATCAACAACTTGTTAGAACTTATAAAGGCCAAGAATTATATGAATTTAATGTATTATAACACTTATTTTTTATTAAATGAAGTAATATTTACATAAATAATTACTTTTTAAATGGATTCATCTAGGGATATAATTCACTACCTTTCACTATCAAATTTCACACGAAACCTATGGATTTCTAAAAATAGAAAATTATTAGGGTATATAAAAAATATTTTACTATCAAAACATATATCAAAGCAAATTAATTATTTTTTACAATGTTTATAGAGTGTTTGAAACAAAGTTATCACATCTGTTATGGTTATTAAAATTTTAATATTATGAAAGATATCATATTTGAATTTTTTGTTTTATAATAATCATAATAAAAAATTTATATTCCCTGATAATTTAAAAATAGTTAAGATTGCGGGTAGAATGAAAAAAATGAATTATTTAACAAAAATAACCTAAATTTTCAAATTTCAAAACCTTAAAGAGGATGTATTTAATCAAAAAATAATTTTAATAATTAGAGAATTCAAAAAATAAATAACCTTGTTATTAAAATTAAAAAAAATTAATATTCTGAAAATCTTAAATTCTAATTTTTTTTTGAATTTTCTAAATTTAATTTAACTATCATTGAAAACAATTTAAATTTCTAAAATGTAGTTAAAAAGTATTGGGTTAATTAAATTAATTATAATGGGAAAAAATGTTTATGATTTTATGTGTGAATTCCCAAATCTTTTTATGCATCTTACCATTGAAAGGGGGTGAAAATGTTCTATTTGGGGATGAATTTGAGGGAAGAAAAGGAGTGGTTTTTTTTCTTTTCTTATACTTTGATGAATATAATATTAAGAGATATAAAAACTCCTTGGATCCATTATTTTTAAATATAAAACCAATGACCAAAATCCACTACATAACTAATGAATAAGTCCTTATTATTGAGGGAAAAGTTTCTCTTTGAGTGAAGATGTAGGTACATTGAAATATTATGTAAATTTTTCATGATATCAAGAAGAGGAAAACATGAAAACGTATATTATTGAGTAAAGGAGATGAATTTTTTTGTGAGTTAGATAAAAATTTGAATGGATTGATCAATTTAAATGAAGGTAATTTCTTGAGAATAATGAAAAGAGAATAAAAATCATAAAATAAGCAAGATGAGAATATGATATAAATGAGTTCTCATTTACATTTTTGATTTTATTGGTTTGAGTTTCGATTAAGTGTAAATAATTCTCTAGTATTTTAATAGATTAAGTGTGGGGGAGTGATAAAATAAGAAATTTATGAATTTTTTATTGATTTTAATTCCAAACATACCCCCATATTTTCATTAGTTTATCACATTTTTGGTGTTTTAGAATATTTTGGAGTTAAATTATTCAATGGATTAATTTCATGCTTTATATTGTTTTATTAATTTGAGAATTAAATTTGACATTAGAATACACTTTTAAATTCTATTTTTATTGATTTTTAGTTTTAAATTGAAAATACATATAATTTACTGGGAATTTCATAGGTTGTGGATAAATAAAATGGGAAATATACACTCATGAGTGATTAAAATAAATTTTGGATTAATCTCATCATATCAAACACACTCCCATAAATTATGTGATATTTAATCACATTCCAAGGATCATGTGGGATTAAAGGGGAGATAAACTCAAAAATATCATGAAAAACACATTCAAGGTTGACTGATATTACTTAAAAACAAGTTTGGGATTTCATACCTTCACTTTTGATGTTTGATTTGTCTAGAATAACAGACTCCGGTTGAAGTAGGCCTGGGTTCCATGATATCTTGAGTACAATGTGATGAATACATGATCTTTTGGGGTTATTTTTTAAATAAGGAAAAGGGTTTTGTCATTGGTTACTTAAAATAACAAATAAAAGTGTATTTTATGAGCACTAAAAACAGAATTGCTAAGAAATACCTGATTTTTCGTGCTTTCTTTGGGTTGATAAATCATTGCTTTTATCAGTGCTAAAAAAGCACTCACAAGAGTAATATTTCTCTACACTTATATTTTAGCACCAATGAAATACACTTTTATCAGTGCTTAACTTAACACTGAAAAAATGTAACAAGTTGAATAAAAATAAATAAATAAACAATATTAATTATATACATAATAAAATTATTAAAAATGAACAATACTAACTATTTAAATTACAAAATTATTAAAAAATTCATTTAAATAAATTAATTATATAAATAAAAATCATATTGAAAATATAAACATAATAAATAAATAAATATGAATAAATAAATATTAAAAATGAATAAATTTCCAAAATATTAAAAATTAATAAATATTAATAATTAATAAATTATATTTAATGAATAAATATTAAAAATGAATAAATAAATTTAAATAGATTACAAAATGTATAAAAAGTGAATTCTTAACATTAATATTGTAAATTATTGAAATAGCTCAGCCATGGATTTAGAAAATCCAATTCTATGGCCCCAAAATTTATAAATAAAATGAAAAATTACAAGGCACAAGGCAGGAGGGGTAAAGTCAACAAGACATAATGTTATCATAGTAGAACATAATAAAAAAACCATTTACATCCCAAGTTGGTTGGATGTCATCCTATACCCTTTGGGTGTCAACCATGCCATCGTGTCTTCACCCTTTGATGGCCACACATTCTTCATCTGATGGCAATGTAGCTGAAGCCTACGGGGTGGAGCATATCCTGGATTTCCAAGATAAATCTCAAAATTTATTTTCTAGACTGCAGTGGAGTCCTTCTTAAAAGTTAATAGACGATAACCTATACACCACTATATAATCATTTTATCCAAAGTCCTTGGACTCCATTAATGAGAAGGTTACCTCAAGTTTTGAGAAGTACCATTTAGCAACATCCTTGTTGATGCCTATAATGGGCCTTTCACTTTCCTGGTCCTCTAGGGTTATAATGATTAATTCCCTGCCCATGAATTAACATGTTCTTAATCAGAGGCTCTGCAAAAGGAAACATATGTATTTATCATTAAATCATTAAAATAGGGTGGATAAGTCGACCCCACATTCTCAGCACTCCTCCAAGAAGATGAAATAATCAGATGCTCACGCTATAAGGGAAGCAACTACTTCTCAATAATTGTATTACTTTACACATGCTCCTCAAATGATTTTTCCAATACCTATTCTATTTTAACAACAGGACCACATGATTCATCAGGAAGGGTAGAAAAAACCTTCTTGCATGAGCTAAGTGGATACTTATATTGAGTAGGCAGCATTTAAGGTACTAAATCGATGTCCCTTAAAGGCTGTCCAAGATGAGAGGAGACAGATCTGAACATACATAAGAGAACCAATTGGAATCCATCATTATCAACTAAGAACTTAGATGATGGTCCCTTATTTTCATCAAGAATTCTTGTTCTAAGAGCCTCTAAACTACTATATGGAATGAGACAAATTTCACTGACCATGGGAAAGTCAGTATCCCCAATCTGTGGAGCAGGAAGAGAATCTTCTAAAGTTGTAATGATTTTGTCCCTTAATGTGGACATGTCCTTAGATTCCAAAACACATACAACTACAGAAGATGCCTGATGCTATGAGGAAGAAAGATCAACATCAAAACCCTCCTTAAAAGCACCCCTACCAATATGTGGAAGAGTAATAGTAGGTTCAATAGGTTGAGCACTAGAATCAAGCTGTTGAAGGTCTACAATTGGAGAGACTTACAAACATGGAGAACTTATCATGTGCTCCCTAGAAATAGACATATTAAATGTAATTGGCCTTTTTAGACCATCAGAAAAAGAGCCAAGATCCTTCTCAAAATTAGTAGCAACAATCATGCCTATTATCGGAGGCTCAAAAGTATTTATCATAGCACTAACCAATGAATTATCATTCATTTTCTTCTTAAGAGTTATATTACGAGACTTTGAAAACCAAGGTGTCTTGAAATTCCTTTTTTGTCTACCCTTACAAGATTTTGAGGCAATTATCTGTTCATGAATTAGATGTTGATCCACTAATTATTTTACAACCACTTCATCAATGGATTGAATATCATAAACTGATTCCTCTTTGACAACATCATCCCAAGACTTAGTTTCATGTTTCCCATTATATCCAGCCATTTTCAAACAATTAGTGGGCCCGCTACCTATCTCCGCAACAACCCGAACAATCTCTTGCTAATGGGGGGGGGGGGGGTGCCTCCACCTGAATAGAGTTAACACACATAGCCTTAGTTAGACAATCTAGACCATCCAAATTATTAACAACATTAGGAGACTGAGTAAGGCCAGAAATTCCGAAATAACTTTGTAATCCAGTCATTTAACCCCCTTTATTTTTAAAACATAAACTTTCCTCATGTCCTGTAGCAGAACAATAAGAACACAACATAGAGATTTTAAAATTTGATGCCTCATAAACAAATCTCTCACATTCCAAATAGAATTGATACATACTATCATACTCATTGCATAGATTGAATTTATCTTCATATGTTGAAAGGAACACCCTTTCTATAGGAGCAGAGCACATGTCAACTTCCACCAAGAACCGAGCTATGTGACCATATCTCACCAATTCAGTTTCCTTGTCCATCTTTATGGTCAATCCAATCGCTGAAGAAATTCCATATAATATTCAAGGGTTCCAGAATACCCATCTTAGTCCATAAACCATTACCCACAACTAGACATAGTAATTGCTAACCTCCAAGGGATTGAAATTATTATCCCATTTGTGGATGTGAATGATGTCTCGTTTGAGGGAAATTGATCACAACCCCCAGACCTTCATCCTAAAATAATCAGAGGGGAAGAGCATGTGGAAGAATCCTTTTCCCAAACAAATTCACTTTCAATTGGTAAAACCCCAGATGCCCAAAAGTCAATCGTCCAAATCATCAAATTTCAAAGGATTAGATACCTTAGGAGAAATCAACCGCATGATTATAGAAAACTTACCAATTTATAAGTGCTCTGAAACAAAATCCAGATTTTCCTTGACAAAGGAAACATTACCCTTGCGGTGCAGCCCCCCAACAGCTGATCCCTTGAAGAGAGAGGAAGAACTATTGGTGGAACCCATTTCTAGCTTGTTGTTGATCGTGACCCCCCTACGATCGATCTTCCGATCATCTATTCTAGAGGAAAAATGTTTTTGGGAATCAAATCAGCCATGGGTGAGGAAAACTTCAACTAGAAGACTCGAAGCCGACATTCTGAAGCCTTAATCAATATTCGGGTAGAGCGAGAAGCTCTTCCCACCCCCTCCCATCATCATTTCAATGGTATCGTTAATTACAGAAATTATAATCATATAAAAAAAATTAAAAATAAATAAATAAATAATATTAATCAAATAATAAAAAATTATTAAAAATAAATAATATTAAGTATTTAAAATAAAAATATTAACAAATTCATTTAAATAAATCAATTTTATAAATTTCAAGGATATTAAAAATATTAATACTTAATAAACAAAATTGAAGAAATATTATTCATATAAATTACAAATACATTGAAAATATTAAAACATGGTAAAAAAATATGTTTAAATAAATATTAATAATGACTAAATTCCAAATAATATAATAATTAATTAATATTAACAATGAATAAATAATATTTAATGAAAGAATATTAAAAATGAATGAATAAAATTTAATATATTAAAAAACTATTTAAAAAATGAATTCATAAGATTAATAACATGAATTTTAAACACATTAAAAAATAAAGAAAAATCAATAAATAAATATTATAAATTATATGAATAAAATAACTGTTAAAAATAAATTATATAAACCAGTTTGTTTACAAAAATATTAAAAAATGAATTAAATTAAATTAATTATATATGTTTTAAAGCATTTCAAAAATATTACAACTTAATAAAAAAAATATTAATCATATAAATTACAAACATATTGAAAATGTTATAAAATATTAAATAAACATGTATAATAAATATTAAAAACTTAATAAATTCGAAAAAATATAATAATAATAATAATTATTAAAAATGAATAAATAATATTAAATGAAAAAAATATAGAAAATGAATAATTGAAATTGAATAAAATAGATAAATATTTAAAAAAGTGAATTAAAAACATTAATTAAATGAAATATAAACACATAAAACTGAACAAAAAAGAATAAATAAATAATGTTAATTATATAAATAACAAAATTTATTAAAAATGAATTATATTGACTATTCAAAAATATTAAAATTAAAATGCATTTATAGATATCAATTATATAAATTTCACATATATTAAAAATATTTAAACTTAATAAATAAATATGAATAAATATTAATCATATGAATTGAAAACATATTGAAAATATTAAAACATAAAAAACAAACATGTAAATTTTTTAAAAAACGAATCAATTCGAAAAATATTAGAAACTAATATATATAAAAAATGGAAAAACTTTTAAATGAAATAATATTAAAAATGAATAATTAAAATTCAATAAATTACAAAGCTGTTTAATAAAAGTGAATTCATAACATTAATTCCATGAATTTCAAACACATAAAAATGATTGAAAATGAATAAATGATTAATAATATTATAGTTAATTATTGATGTCTGTATTCTATTGGTTGCATATAAAAGTATAATTAATTATTAACCTTTAGAATATTAAATAATAATTAAAAATATTATTATTTAATTAAATGTAAAAATAACTTTCAAAATTGAATATATTACAAAAATATTAAATGAATATATATTGAATGTGAATAAATATTAGAAATGAATAAATTTTAAAAAACATTAAAAATAGAGAAACGTTAAAAATGAATAAATAATATTAAATAAATAAATAGATATACACATACACATATACATACACATAGAAATATTTGTACACATACATACACATCCAAATACACATATATACATACACATCCACATACACACATACATACACGTAGACATATATGTACACATACATACACATCCAAATACATATATTTACACACACATCCACATACACATGAACATACACATACACATACACATAAACACACACATACACATACATATACACATACACATACACATACACATACACATACACATACACATACACATAAACATACACATACACATACACATACACATCCACGTACACATACACATACACATACACATACACATACACATAGAAATACACATACACATACACATACACATGCACATACACATACTTGCATATACATTCACATATACACATGTATACACATACACATACCAACAATCACATACATGTGCATTCACACACACACACACAAACATATGAATACATACACATACTATATAAACATAAATACACATACACATACACATACACTTACACATACACATACACATACACTTACACACTTACATATTCATAGACATACATGTACACATACATGCACATACATGTACACATACATGCACATACATGTACACCTACATGCACATACACATACACATATATACATAAACGTACACATATACACATACACATACACATACATCTATATATGCATACAAGAATATACATACACATACATGCACACACATGTATACACATACATATGCATACAATTAAATACATTGGCATGTAAATACATATACATACATATGCATACACACACATACTATATAAACATACACATTCCGCATAAATATACACATACATACACTTATACTCATGTCATATACATATATACACATACATACAGATACATATACACATACATACACATGCACGCACATCCACAAGAATACACATACAAATACATATACACATACACATACACATACACAAACATACATACACTTACATATACACTTACTTATGAAAAAACATTCAGACACACACATACATAAATGTACACATAAACATACACATACACAAAATGAACACACACTCACACACACAAAAACACATATATTTACACATATAACTCATACATACAAACAAACATAAAAACCTACACACACATCCACATACATAAGCATGCATATTTTTGATGCTTGCTAAATGATAATCAATAAATCTATAATGGAAAAGATACTCAAAAAATGGGTATTATTTTCTTTATAAAATAAAGAGATAGAAGGCGACCAAGATCACACGAGTCACACAAACCCCCAAAATACATGTGATTTCATGACCTTAAAAAGATCATGAGAATGGTACATGCTCACTAAATGACATACGAGAGATCATGCAAAGCCCCTTTGGAAATCCCTCTTGTTCTTATGAAGGCATCTGAGGCACTCACTAATCATGCAGAGGCTTCTAAACAAGTCCCTATACACTATGTGACTTGTCAATCATTGAAAAATTGAAAATCATCCAAAAACCTTGTAAAAGAAAGGGTGAAAATATGTAAAAGAATGAGACCTTATGCATTCATTGATCTTCATGCAATGCACCCACGCAGTTTGTAAGACACCATATAATCCTTAGAGACAAGTCAACTTTTGTAATACCCCAGAATTCTATGTAATTTTTTTGAATATTTAATGGGATTATTTCAAGACCATTCACTAATACGACATGTAATTCTGAGGCCCGAAGTGGACGAAATGTATTTTTTGAACTTTTTTGAGGTTCATTAAATAATCGTCCGAGTTGGTTTTTCTAACTTTTAAACCGATGCCCAGATCAAAAATCCGAGGGCACTGTTGAACTGAGATCATCACGATTCACCTAGAAATGACCTAACATTGGCTGGCATGGGTCAATGGTGGAAAGTAGTTTTTGGACGTAAATAAAATAATTAAGTAAAAATTATTTTATTTTTAAATCATAATAACTTTTAAATAGTAACTGGGAATAGAAATCTGAGAGTACCATTGAGATCGTGATGACATGTATCTTTTAGAAAGATATTAACCTCAACTGGAACGGGTTGAAGCCGAAAGGTAGTTTTCGGACTATTTAAGAAAAAATTAAAATAAAATAAACTTGATTATTTTATTTTTATTTTAAACATTAAAAATTGTTGTAGAGAAACAACTTTGTAATGCAGCTATACCAATTTTTTTTTCATAAATGAAATACTGTAACGACATTGCAATGCAATGGTAATAGAAAAGCATTTCCTCCTTTAATGATTTAACCAGGGGGCGTCATTGGCAAGTTGGGAGAAACACTTTGAATCTCTGAAAGATCATCATTGATAAATGACAAAAAATTATAACCAATAACATGATAACTACCCCTCTTCTCTGAGATATTCCTCCCTCAACGACGGATCGAGGACCTTCATGGAAGGATCACCTTCAGGGATAGATTATTTTTAAGATCAAACTCCAACCAGATAGGGGTTTAAATTCTTAGTGAATTGTTTTTCAACATTCTTCCCCTCTAAAAAAGTTTTGTAGATCAACTCTATAACAAGTTGATATGTGGATGGATTTTCCTTATGGGATTGGGGAATATAATTATGGGTTGATATCAGCATTAAATCTTAGTAATTTATAATTTTTATGTCGTGATCCTAATAACACGAACAATCCCAAACCAACACGAACAAAGTCTGGTTGTTCATTTGGGTGTTCTTAGTGATCCCCTCTATCTCTCTCTCCCCGTTCTTCGTGGTGTAACAGACTATGGTGCATCGTCCATAGAGGCACCAGGCTGGCTGTGGTACCAGCAAGATACCACGACATAAGGCCGCAGTGGCAGGTGGGAGGTGGCGCGGTGGCAGTGCGCCACTGCGGTTGCAGGAGCTGCCAACATGGAGGTTGGCGGCAATCAGATGTAGCCACCCAACCACGTCAGAGGCACATGTGGTACAAAGTTGCAATCTACAAACCACGACGGTGAGATAGAACCACAACAAAGTTGTGGGTCACAAGGAAGGTCTGGTCTATGTGAGCATACCTGTGCTGGTGGGCTATGCCACTCGGGCACCGCGTTGGAGGAGGGGCCTATACTGGCAGGCCACAATAGGAGTTGGTACGCGGTCTTAGAACACATGCGGAAGAGGTGGATGACCTATTCCGGGTTCATGCGGTGTGAACAGGACGTCATGCGGGCATCCGAGCAGGGGGGAAACTGGTCCGTTGGGTGGCATGGGCTAACATGACGAATTGGGTTCCTGGATGGACTAGAATCGGAAAGACTGGCCCACTTTTTGTGGGTTGGGATGGATGAAACCGGGTCACTGGGTGACCCGGCTGGCTGGACCAACGACCAACTCGGGTTGGATCTAGTAGGGCCCAATGGGCCTGACCCAGTGGTAGGGCCAGATCAGGGAAACCTAGACCCCACCGAGTTGGGTCGGGTCAGTAAAACTGGGTTGGGTCATGCAGGACCCTTTGGGCCATGTTGGTCGGGTCGGTCTGACCAGGTCAGATCGGGCCCAGATACAACAAACCCTTTTTTATTAAAACATCAGCATCTTTCAGACCGGGCATCCGATTGATGTTTCTTCTACGAAGTTGGGACCCTTATGATGAGATAGTCCTTTGGGAATAATCTAAGTGATTTTTTGTGGTAGTTGAGATGTGACCGAGGGCTTAGGGAGTAGATTCTCTTGGAATCAATCGCACTATGAGCAGGAATCCTACAGCTGGCAGAGACCCGAACGATATGAAGAGTGGGTCTTATTGATCCAACTAACTAAGATAAGAGAAGTTATTTTTTATCTATCTAGACCAGAGATGAGCGGGTCTTAGTGGTCCAACTATCCCAGAGATGAGTGGGTCTTAGTGATCTAGCTCGCCTAGAGATGAGTAGGTCTTAATGATCCAGCTTTCCCAGAGACAAACGAGTCTTAGTGATCCATCTGGACCAGAGACGACTGGGTCTTAATGATCTAGTTGGTCTAGATATGAGTGGGTCTAAGTGATCCATCTGACCCTAGAGAAAAGTAGGTATCAGTGATCCTCTTAGACCAGGTGATGAGTAGCCTGAGATGCTGAATCCCTCAGCATTAAAAATGTTTAGCTTTACGACTGATAATTCAACTTCTTATACTTTGAGTTATACCTGGTGTGCATTATTTTTTTTGTGGTTATTATTTGTGGTTTTTTATTTGTGGATTGGGGTCCCTAATTATTATTGTGTTACTCACCACTAAATGGGCCTCGCCTGCATGCTTTGTATCTCATGTAGTTGATCGATGCTTCGATAGATTCCTTGGTGGTCCAAGACCAAGTGGTGCCCAATGAGATGGGACAGATGAGACATACTTCTATGGCTACCAATAGATATCTTCCTCCAACACTCTAGGTATGGATTTAGCAGAAAGACCTTGGCAGTTGTACTTTTCTTGTGAATTTGTGCTTGTATTCTAGCCCCTTGTACTTTTTAGTTTTACTGTACTTTCAGTAGTTGCCTTGTGACAGTTGTGGTTTACTTAGTGTTTACCTTTCCATATTTTTTTCTCTTTCTATGTGTGTGTATAGGTTTAAAGTAAAATTCCTTCCCTTTTTTGGATATGCCTATTTGGTTCTTATCTCCAGCCCCTGGCCTATGGAAGGCAACATTTGGGTAGCCACGACATAGGCCCTGGGGGACGGTCGTGACAAAGTGGTATCAGAGGTGGCCGATTCTACCTAAAGAACTAAGAGTCTATAAATTTTGATAGGGAAACTATGTTAAGTGTTTTTGAGTTTGTCTTTTCGGAAAAGGAATCTAGTGTTGGCGCAGCAGATGACGTATCCATACACTAGGACCCTGAATTTTGTTTTTTGACCCGATACATGAAAACACTAGTTGCATGCATCTTTGAGTATTTTAAAATGATCTTTTGGAGTCAGAGTTAGCTTAACAGGTATAATCTATTAATCTTGGTTCATCTTGATCTATTTTAGGATTCTTCCACATAGATAGCCATCCAGGATTCCTATGTGTGACCATGAGGATTTTCCATGGAGCGATGAGGCTTCTGTACAAAGATTGTTGCCTAAGATGGAACCTTTGGGAGGTGTTTGAATGATAGCATTTCCCATTGGTCAACAGTTACTACTGGATCTATTGGTATAGGATTCACTTAGGCTTAGTGGCTTACATGATTTCTAGCTACAGATACCTCCCAAGTTCCGGGGGGAGACATATCCTTAGGTCGCTAAGGATTGGATGAAGTCAATGATGTGAGTCTTTATCATAGTGAGGACGCCACTTGGACAGATGAACGTTCTATCAGCAATCCTTATATAGGGATCAACAAGGATATAGTGGAATTTGACCATCTAGACTCACAAGGAGGTGACCTTCGCCTGGTCTGAATTCAAGCAACTTTTAAAGGAAGATTTCATCCCTGTAAATTTGTGCTCAGTGTGCATACAGGAGATGCTTCACTTACAGTAGGGAAACCTGATAGTGGATGAGTACTCTGTGAGGTTAATAGACCTCTTCCATTACTCTATGGATATGGTGTGAGACCCTTTATTCTGGGCCTAAACCTTTGAGCAAGGAATTAAATAGAATATCAGGGAATTGATAATTTCCCTCAGCATCCTTACACAGGTTGGTGTGCTGGAGTGATCTCTAATGGTGAAGATCTTCCTCGCTGATCAGGAACTGATGATGGGAGATACTACAAGGCAATGGGTGGTGAGTCATCCGTGGTCGGTAGTCAATAGTTGATGCATAGGACCAAGTGGGATAGACCATATGGAGGATAAACCCAGGACTTAGGGTCAATGGTACAAGGCCAACGAGGTAGCAAGAGTTAGAATAGGAGCAGGGCGTGCTACTCTTGTGGCGGTTATGGACACATGGCTCTTGAATGGACAACCTGCCACACAAATGATTAGCAGATAGTCAAAGGGCCACTGAGGTAGTGGAAGAGGTTCAAGAGAGGTGGCCTTTAGAGAGGAGGACATGTCCGGGGAGTGGAAAGAGTGACAAGTAGTGGACAATGGTTTGAGGCACTACCACCACCACCCCCAGGTGGTCTACCATGGGCTCTGGGAGACAATGGATAGGGACAAGGCTAGATTTAGGTGATAGAGGACTACGACCATGACACTCTAGAGATGATTAGAGGTAATATCTATGTCTTTTCCACCTTGGATGTAGTTCTTATAGACAATGGTGACAATCACTCATTCCTTTCCACAGATCTTATTCAGAGCTCGGAGATTCCGATCAATCCATTGGCTCGATCCTTATGATTAGAGACTTCTACAGGAAGGGACTCGATGATTACAAACTGGTACCGATAGTGTGAGATTACTCTTAGTGGTGAGATATTCAGGTGGGATCTCCTAGTAGCGGTATTGAGGCCTTACACTGTCATCTTGAGTATAGACTGGTTATTAATATTCCATGCTCATATCGACTATTTTAGGTGCACAGTGTGGTGTGTCCACAATGATGGGAACATGTTTTCCTTTATCAGTGAGAAGGAAAAAAGAGCAGTGCAAGATGGAATAACACATTAGAGGGTGCATTTGATCACTCATCAGTTGCCTAGAATGACCCTCGATGCAGTGGATGATATGAGTCCAAAGATTCATGTAGTGGTGGAAAAGTATGAGGACGTCTTTCCATAGGATGTTCTATGAATACCTCCTTGTAGAGAGGTAGAATTTTTCATTGATATGTACCATAAGATGACATCGATATCTAAGCCTACATATCGGATGGCTCCAATAGAGCTTTGAGAACTAAGTGTACAGTTTGATGACTTACAGAGGAAGGGTTTCATAAGGCCTGGCATTTCACCATGGGCATCCCCAGTGTTTTTTTCCAAGAATGCATAAGAAATTTTGATGTCATGTATGGAATTTCGGTGCCTGAACTAGGTGACTGTGAAGAACAAGTATCTTCTACCAAGGATTTATGACCTCTTCAATCAGATGAAGGAAAAAATATGGTTAACAAAGATAGACCTCAGATCAGGCTATCACAAGCTTCAATTTTGAGATGAGGACATCTCGAAGAAGGATTTTAGATTTAAATATTCACAATATGAGTACTTAGTGATTCCATTTGGTGTGATGAATTATCCAGCTGTGTTCATGGGACTCATGAACAAGATCTTCTATCTGCACCTAGACTGGTTTGTAGTGGTCTTCATTGATGAAATCTTAGTGTATTCCGCATCAGAGGGGGAATACGCGATACACCTTATGATGGTTCTGGACACACTTTGAGAGCACTAGTTTTATAGTAAACTCTTAAAGTGTGAGTTCTGGATATGAAAGGTTCATTTTTTGGGACATATCATCTCAGAAGATGGAGTTGTGGTAGATCAAACAAAGATATATTTGGTGATTTCTTGGGAGACACCCAAGAGCATTACCAAGGTGAGGATTTTCCTTGGGTTGATTGAGTACATCATAGGTTTTTACTAGACTTATCCATAGTAGCAGCACCCATGAAGACATTGAAGAAGAATGGATAACCCTTCATGTGAATAGAAAGATTCCAGAAGATCTTTCAGTAGCTGAGGTAGAGCATGACATGTGCTCCTATCTTGAGATGGCTAGAGGAGGGCAGTGACTACATGGTGTGATGTGAAATATTAGGAACCAGGCTTGGTTGTGTTTTGATGTAGAGGAAGTAAGTGATTGCTTATCGATCACAACATTTGAGACCGCATGAGCCGAACTATGTGGCTCATAACCTTGAGTTGGCAGTGGTAGTCTTCAAACTGAAGATGTGGTTACACTACATTATGGGTTAAAAATTCATGATATACACATACCAAAAGAGTCTCAAGTATATATTTTCTCATAAGGATCTGAATTTGAGACAATGATGTCGGCTAGAGTTCCTCTAGGACTATTACTTTGAGATAGTCTATACTCCTGGGAAGGGGAATGTGGTAGAAGATGATCTCCGTAGGAGATCGAGTTTACAGTTACTGAGAGAGGCCTCAGAGCAGTTGGAATCACTTCAGATATCCTTTGTGTATAGAGATGATGTAGCTTATCTTCAGTCAATAGTAGTTTCCCCTCTACTCTTATAGAGAGTCAGGGAGGCACAACTCTGAGATACCAGCTACGAGACTACACGTGCCTAGATGTCCTTAGGACAAGTTACTGATGTATTTTCAATAGGTGGAGATCATATTATCCTTTTCAGAGGATGCACCATAGTACAAGTGATGTATCAGAAGGTGGTTTTGAGGGAGTTACATACATCACCTTTGGCGATACACCTAGGTGTGGAGAATATGTATCAGGACCTCTAATGTCAGTTCTGGTGGTCGGGAATGAAGAAGGTACCAACAAAGATTGTCTCAAGATGCCTCACTTGTCAGCAAGTGAAGGATAAGCACTAGCTTCCAATATGTTTGAAAAAACACTTAGAGAAACCAAAGTGGAAGTGGGATGGGATATCGAGGGACTTCGTGATAGGCTTACCCTGTATATCTAGAGGCATGATACAATCTGGGTGATCGTAGAATAACCCACCAAGTCAGCCCACTCCCTACCCATTCAAGAGTAGGGTTTAGTATATATCTTGGGATTCATTTATGTGCTGGAGATAGTTTAACTCCATGGAGTCCCATCTACGATAGTCTCAGATCGTGATACATGCTTTATATCCTGATTGTATAAGGGATTATAAGAGGCTTTAGGAATCAGCTGCGCTTGATCAGAACCTTTCACGCATAGACTAATATTCATATAGAGTGGACCATGTAGAGCTTGAAAGAAATGATTCGTTCTTTCATCCATTATTTTGGTCATAGTTGGGAGGACCACTTACCACTGCTGTAGTTTTCTTATAACAAACAACTACCATTGAGAAGGTGCAGGTCATCCGAGAGTGGTTGAAGACTGTACAGAGCTGATAGAAGTCCTATGCTGATAGGTGGAAAATACCCTAAGAGTTCAAGGAGGGGGACCTTGTATTCCGATGAGTATCTCCTTGATGAGGGATATAGATATTTGGTCGGGGTGGAAAGTTATCCTTGAGGTTCATCGCAACTTTCCTGATACTACTTAGATTGGGCAAGGTGGTGTACCAAATTTCTCTATAACTATAGTTAGAGATGGTTAATGACATCTTCCACGTATCCTAGCTAAGGAGATACGTGCATGACCCTTCTCATGTAATCGACCACAGAAAGCTAGATATTGACGATGAGGTGACATTTGCAGAGTACCCAATGGAGATAGCGAATCAACAGTAGACGATCCTTCATGGAAGGTTGATTCCTCTGGTGCATGTTTGGTGGCAGTATAGGATTCTCCAAGAGAGCACGTGGGAGTAGGAGTCTCAAATTCATGCTCATTACCCCCATTTGTTTGATTATCCTTCCTTTTGTCTTAAGAAGATGTAAATCCCTAAAGGGGAGAGTAATGTAATACCCCAAAATTCCATGTAAATTTTTTAAAAATTAAATGGGATTATTTTGAGACCAGGCTTTGAGATGACACACAATTCCAAGTCTCGAAGTGGTTAGAACGTATTTTTGAACTTTTTGAGGTTATTTAAATTCTCGGGTGAGTGGGTTTTTATAACTTTTAAAATGGTGCCCAGATAAAAAATATATAGGGGAACCGTTGGACTTAGAGTGTTGGGATTCACCTAGAAAGGGACTAACACTGGCTGGCATGGGCCAATAGTGGAAAATAGTTTTTAGCTGTAAATAAAATAATTAAGTAATAATTATTTTACATTCAAATCCTTATAACTCCTAAATAGTAACTCAGATTGGAAATCTGAGAGTACCATTAAGCTCGTGAAGGTGTGTTTCCTGTAGGAAGAGATTAAACTTGATCTACACAGGTTGAGGGTGAAAGATAGTTTTCAGAATTTTTAATAAAAAATTAAAATAAAATAAACATGATTATTTTATTTTTATTTTGTGCTTTCAAAATTATTGCAGCGAAATGGAGTTATAACACAATGAAAATGAAACGCTATTCCATAAATGAAATAGTGTAACAGCGCTGCAATGCAATGATAACAGAAAAACAATTCCACCTTTAAATATTTAACCAGGGGTGTGACATTGACATGTTGGGAGAAACACTCTAAATCTATAAAGGATCTCAACTAAAAAATGATGAATGAAGATTTCCAACAACTTGAGCTCTCCCTCTTCTCTTCGAGAGATCACTCCCTCGATGATGGATTAAGGAATTTCATGGACGGATCACCTTCAGTGATGGATTCTTCCTGTGATCAAACTCCAACCAGGTAGGGGTTTAAATTCTGAGTGAATTGGTTTTCCCTGTTCTTCCCTTCTAAATAAATAACTCAGATCAACTAACTTACAAGTTTATTCACGGATGGATTTTCCTTATGGGGTTGGGGAATATTAATGTGGTTTGATATCAGGATTAAATCCTAGTGATTTATAATTTATACATCGTGATCCCACTGACACGAACACTCCTTGACCAACATGAACAAAGGCCAGTTGTTCATTTGGGGGTTCATTGTGATGATATCCATCTCTCTATCCCCATTCTTTGTGGTGTAACAGATATAAGAACATCAGTCATAGAGGCACCAGGCACGTAGAGGCACTGGCGAGAGATCGCGGTACAAGGTCGCGATAGTGGCACAAGGTTGTGGCGACGACACTCGGCCATGACGGCAGGTGGGAGGCGGCAACAGAAGCTGTCAGCATGAAGGTTGGTGGAAGAAAAATGAGGCCAACCAGCTGGGTCATAAGTGCACATGGTACAGAGATGTAGTCCACAGACCACAATGGCGAGCTGGACCTGCAATTTATGCAGATGGTTCGGTCGGTGTGAGCAGAATGGTGTTGGAGGGAGGTGTCACTCAGGCGTCGCATTGGAGAAGAAGACTATACTGGTGGGCCACAAAAAGAGATGGCATGCGATCTTGGACCGCATATGGAGGAGGTGGCTGGCCTCATCTAACTGTGTACGGTGTGAACTAGACGCCCCATGGGCGTTCGGGCGGCGGCAGGGGGGGTGGACTGGACCGCCATGAGTGTCAGGACGGTGGCGCAAACTGGGCCGCTGGGTGGCCTAGGATGAAGAATATCCAACCCGCCAAAGTGGGAAAGGCCAACGGGACAAACCGGGCCACTGGTCATCCCAGGCTGGGAAAGAACCGGCCTGGCTGTTGTGGGTTAGGCCAGATAAAACTGGGTCTCTAGGTGATTCGGCGGGCTGGACACACGGCCAGACTGGGCCGAGTCCACCAAGGCCCAATGGGTCTAGCCCAGTGGCCAAGCCGGACTGAGCCATACCGAATCCCACCAGGTTAGGTTGGGTCTGCTGAACTAGGTTGGGTCATACGGGACCCCCAGGCCTGGTTGGTTGGGTTGGCTGACCGACCCCAAATACAACCGGCCCCTTTTTATTAAAATGCCAATATCTTTCAAACCAGGCATTCAATTGATGTGATGTCTATGGAGTTGGGGCCCTTGTGACAAGATGGCCCTTTGGGAATACTCTATGTGAGTTTTCGTGGCAGTTGAGATGATACTGAGGGCTTGGGGAGCATATTATACCAGAATCAAGTGCACTAAGAGTAGGAATCCTGTGGCTGGAAGTGACGTGAAGGATATAAAGAGTGGATCATAGTGATATATTTGGACCAGAAATGAGTGGGTCTTAGTGATTCAACTGACCCAAAGATGAGTGGGTCTTACTGATCCAGCTGGCCTAGGGACGAGTGAGTCTTAGTAATCCAGTTGGTCCAGAGACAAGGGGGTCTTAATGATCCATTAGTCCTAGAGACAAGCAGGTCTAAGTGATCCAACTGGACCTAGATATGATTGGGTCTTAGTGATCCAACTGGCCTAGGTGATGAGTGGTCCTAGATGATGAATCCCTCAGCAGTACGAATGTTCAGCTTTACGACCAATAATTATACTTTCTATACATTGAGTTATAACTAGTGTGAGTTTTTTTTCTTTGTGGTTATGCGTTGTGGACTTTCCTTTGTTGATAGGGGTCCCTAATGAGTATTATGTTACTCACCCCTACACAAGCCTTGCCCGCATTTATCGTGTCTCATGCAGGTGATCGACGCTTCGACAGAGACCTTGGGGGCTCAGGACCAAGTGGTTCCTAGTGAAACGAGACAGATGGGATGTACTTCTATGGCTACTGACAACTATCTTCCACCTACCCTCAAAGTAGGGCTTGAGCATATGGACATTTGAAGCTATAATTTTCTTGTGGATTTGGACTTGTATTCTGGCCCCTTGTACTTTTCAATTGTATTTTACTTTTAGAATTTGTCTTGTGATAGTTTTGGTTTATTTAGTTTTTACCATTATATAGATGTGATGTGTTCATCTGTATAGGTTTAAAGGAAAATGCCTTCTCTTTTTGGGATATTCATATTTGGTGCTAGTTTCCATCCCCTAGCCTATAGAAGTCGGGCATGGGGTAGTCATGACATGGGCCCTTCAGGACCAGTCATAACAACCTTGTCATGAAAAATCCCACTAATATATCACATTCATCATACGAAGGGTCTCAGACTAGTCAATTCGAATATGCATTTCCACCACTGGCTCCAAATACAAAAAATATTTTTCCATGGTAATTTTCACACATCACCATGAGACCCATTATTGGTCATGCGATGTATTATAGATGAGGATAGTGATTATCTTAAAAAACACTCATAAAAGTTCATGATATTCCTAGCCCTTGTAAAACAAATAATGAAATAAAAGGGGAAATTATGGAAGACTATTACGGAATGAGTTCACGTGAAAAGAATCATTTTCCCCAGTTGATCATCATTGATCATGAAATACCCCACTAGACAAGCTATTATGATCATAGAAGACCCCTTGGAATGTCATCTTTATCTCGTAAAGGTTCCTTGACAAGCCACACTTTTCTTATGGAAGACCGTGGACAAGTCACATTTAATCATGTGAAAGCCTTACAAAAGGCTTCCTGATCTCATGAAGACTCATATACATATCATCATGACTCTGTAAAATCCACTTGGCTTGTCAACAAGGTCAGATGGAATCCCTTTGATTGGACAGGTTTCTCTAAAAGTGGAAATGGCAGAATATTCCTGAGGGTTTTGACCATTATTAAATGCCCCCAAATCATGGGGGATCTATGATGGACCCCTTCTCTCCTAGATAGCTCTCTCGAGTGTGCTGCACCTCTCCTCCATCTAGATTTTTCCCTTGGCGATGGCTCGAAATCTTATGGATTTTGTTCCTTTATTCTCTCACATTCTCAGATAGATTCTCTCCTTCGACGACCTCGTTTTCCTCCATGGCTGCTCTCTTCATGCATTTTGGCACTTTTTTGACCTTCAATGATCTCTTCCTCTCTCTTCCCATCTATTATGGTTCAGTTTTCTTTCTATCTATGTTCTTAGCTCACTGTCGAGGCCTTTTCCATCTCAATATCCAATCTTTATCCTAGATCCATTACACTAGACTCTATTTTAGTCTGATGTAGTGGATGTCATGGGGGTTTGGGATGTTTTGGTTGAGAATTTATTGGTTTTCAAGGAGTCACTATTTGTGTTGTTTTTATTATAAATTAGGGTTTTAGTTTTCTTATTTGGTTTCATTTCAGGTTTTTTTGTTATGGGTTTGTCTTTCGATCCTAGAGGTTTTTTCCGATCGGGATTGAAGTTCGGACTTGTGAAGTTTGGATTTGGTCCTGGTTTTCATCTTTGTTAACTTTAGAAGATTTTCGTGATGGTGTTCCCACTCAACGATGACCACTTCTACTCCGCTCTTTCTCTAGGATTCCTTGAATATCCTCACAGTCAAATTTTCAAAGTGGATGTACACTATCTCGGGAGGTGAGTTTGAGTGGTCGAAAGAGTTCCAAGAGGTCGATGTGCTCAGTGATGTGGTTTTTTACTACTAGTTTTGTTGATGGTTGGTCTGTTCTGTTGCAGTCATCTGTGATAATGATGATGGTGCATTTTTGGATTATTTATTGAAATTCTATGGTTTTGTGATTATTTTTTGGTGGTTTTGTGGATTTTATAGACATACTATTTGAAGGTTCTTTAGTGGCGATGTTGGTTTCTGGTGGATGGTTCTCACCGGTGGCATAGTGTGGCTGAGATGATCAGTTCGGGTAAAGGTGTGTGATGCGAGGCGACTCTTCAACCAAGGTGGTTATGATGGATTATCTTTGACATTTGAAAATTGAAAATTGAATATTCTCTTTGTCCTTATTTTGTGGTGATGTGGATGTCGATGAACTTTGGAGTGGGAATGTTGGATGTGTCGATGATCATTGTTTTTGTTTGAATTCGACGTCTTGCTATGTTTTGAATTCTGTAATATGTAGAAATCTGTTTGGTTACCACTTATCCCAAAGTGGATTTTGAAAATAAAAAAATGTATTTGGATGAAACTCCCCCCAAATATCCCATGATAGGATCTTGAAAAGCATTTAATACCAAATCCCTCCACCGACTCCAGCTTTAATTTCTGAGATATACGCCACACAAGGCGGTGTATAACTGTGGTGGAAAAGCTTATAAATTTATTCCCATCAACATAAAAAAGTAGGTACCCTGACCAATCCATGACTGATCGCATATGAAACAGACTTATTATAAAAAATGTTCATGTGGTCACAAAGGTCTTATAGAAAGTAAAAAAACTAATAAATTTCCTAAGGGATCATGTGACCTAAATAGGAACTATGTGTGGTCACTTTATAGATCACATGAAGAACTTTTGCTGTGTCATCCAAATTATATGAAAGAGGTCCTTCATGTCAACTAAGTCACAAGAAAGATAAAATAAGCTAACATTGGAAAAATATGAGGCACATATACAATAAAATGTTGGAATAAAAGACTAAGATAAGACATGAGACTTACACAAAATTAGATTCACTGATCTTCATGCACTTTGCATAAGAACCCAGATCATGTGATAACATTGGGACATGTCTCCCAAATTATGCGACGCTCCCTTGACATGCTACATTAATCTTGTGATGTTCCTCATACATGTCAAGGAGTTTCTGAAAATTCTTCTAGGAATAACACACAAGTCTTAAGAAGCCCTCCAGGCCTTCCATCGTTGATATTTTGATGTCCTCCAGACATGTTGCCTAAGTGATTTGGTGAGACTAGGTCATGTCATCTAGGTATTTCGATGGCACTAGGATAAGTCATCTAGATCATGTGACGTTTTCCGGACAAGTCTGAATCATGTGGTTGTATTTGGACCTCCTCAGCTAGGTCCTGTGGCACCCTCCAGACATGTTATATTAGATCATTTGATTTTCTTCATACATACTTGGCTAGGTATTGCGACACCATATAGACATGTCAATATTGATCATGAGATGGCCTCTAAACATAAAATCCAACTCATGCCACATCCTATGGACAAGTCAAAATGGATTGTGTGATTGTATCATGACATGTCTAGACATCATGAGGACAAGTTAGACATCCTAAAGCATGTCGAGAAGATAATTAGACATGTTAAGAAGATAATTAGGCCATATCAAGTAGACATCCCAGGATATGATAATCTTATCTAGTGGATATATAAGGGTAAACTCAGTGTGTAATCCATGATCAAACTGAACTATGATGACTCTAATTCCTTCTATAACTCAGATACGTAGGATGCATTCCTAAGGCCTGAGCTCCATATTAAACATAAAAAGGGAAACCTCAGTGTGTAAGCTCTGATCAAACCAAACTATGATAAGTCTCATTCCTACTATAACTAGGATACGTAGGACTGCTTCCTAAGTCCAGAGAGACATATTAAAAATCCAAAGGGAAACCACAATGTGTAATCCCTAATCAAACAGAAATATGAGAACTCTAATTCCTGCTATAACCTAGATATGTATGATGCCTTCCCAAGGCCCTAGGTCCATATTAAACATCCAAAGGAAAACCTCGGTGTGTAAGCCCTGATAAAATGAACTATGAGAACTTTGATTCTTTTTATAACTAGGATACATTGGACTTATTCCCAAGGCCTGAGATCCATATTAAACCACTACTAAAAAAGAGGCCTTTAATAGTGCTGACCTTTAACAGTGAGAGAAAAAAGAACTGATAAAGGTGACCTTTAACAATGATAAATAAGAACTAATAAAAGGTACCATTTATTAGTGCTAAAAAAGAGCTGATATAAGGTAACTTTATCAGTGATTTATTTTTAGTGCTGATAAAAGGTAGCCTTTATCAACACTATTTTTGCAATAAAGGTTCATAATAAAATGAAAAAATTAAGCAAATAAAAATTAAAAAAATATTAACAATTATTTTAATTAAATAATTATTGATAAAAATGAAAATTTTTAATATATATATATATATAAATTATTAAAATTAATAAATAGTATATTATATATATATATATATATATATTTAAAATAAATAAAATAAAATAATTAAACAAACAAAAAATAAAAAATAAGTAAATTAAGAAAAATATCAAACATTTTGTTAATTAAATAATTATTGATAAAAATGAATAAATTTAATATACATATATATAGATTATAAATATTAATAAATAGTATATATTAAATAAAATGATTAAATTGTAATAATTAAACAAAAAACAAAAAATGAATATATTTTTTTAATTAAAAAAAATAATAATAAATGAATCAAAGAATAAATTATTTAAAAATTTATTAATGAAACAATTATTAAAAAAAATCATTAAGTATAATATATATATTAATTATAAATATTAATAAATAATATATTTAAAATATAAATATATATAAAATGAATAAAATTTAATAATTAAAAACATATTAATGTCTTATTCATTTTTAATGGTGTCTGATTTTTCAATTTAACATATATCAAATGTCATGTGTTACATTGATTTCATATAAATATGCATAATTAATGAATTTTTATATACAACACACACATGAAATTATTTATGCAATTAATGAAATCTTATTTAGAAAAACATATACCTAATATGTTTGTAATTTATTCAAATTTTACTATATTTTAGAATTTCTTTATAACATGATACATTTGGGATAGAGGAATATGGGAAACGGAGAGGTCACCTCCACCACCCCATTGATCAAGCTACCCTAGATAATCTAAGAATCCATAATCTCTACTTGGATGTACAATTACATCAAATTCCTCAGTAGAAATCATTTTCTTCAAAGAAGATTAAGGAGATCGATGAGGTGACTTTGAAGGGTTTTTCTTCTTTCTCTGTTTTATTGGGAGGATCATTTTCCTCACTCATGAATTGTTCTTCAAATAGAATTATCTAGAAAGGATCCACACTACATGTATTATACTCAGATGATTCCATATTATAATGTACCGATCTATATAGGTGTTCAATTATTTCATATATTTCATAGATGAAAGGTTAAAAACCCTAGAAAGTGATGGATCTTGTCCCTAGATTAGCTTCTATTTGGGGATTCATAGACATTGAGTGATTTTAACTTGGAAATAGATTTTTCCACATCTTATTACTTTTGGATGATTTGAAAAGAAGAGCCTAGAGTTTTGGGTCAATGTATCTTAATTTGGGAACATTGAAAATTCACGAATGGAATTTAAATTTAAATCTCAATGTCTTTAAGGATACTTGTTCTCAAGTATGGATAAAACTTCATGGTCTTCATTGGGTATTATATCACTTTGAGATTATATATTACATTACTTCTATGATTTTAATTCCATTTTGGATGCAAAATTCTATAAAAATGGTGAGTTTTAGTCATTATACATGAGTTTCGATGGAAATTGATTTAAGTTCTACATTGATTAATAAGGTGGTTCTTTTTACTTCACAAGATGATATCACTCATGGAATTAAATTTGAAAAAATACCCCCATTTTTTGATTAATATAGAATTATTGGTCAATCCAAGTCTACATGTAGAGGTGATATAGTTTTCTCTACTTGTGAGATTTGTGGTCATGATGTGTCCCACTGTCAGAAGATAGAAAATCGAGAGACTCTTTAAAGCCTTGATGATCATACCTCAAATTAGGTGGTAGATAATGTTGGGATATTACCTACTTTTAGTGCTACTAGTTCTCCAAAATTATAGGCCAAGGTTTATAAAGGATCTTATCAGGTTAACCACAGGTCTCATCATGAATGTATTTTGAAATATGGATGCATAGATTATCCTATTACTGGAGCTATATCTACTCCTTGAGTCAGTACTGTTTTTTTACACCTTTTCAATGGGATGGGAAGATCCCTTTATATTGGGATGAAATTTCAGAGGAGAGACTTATATCCATTGAGGGAACTTCTTTCAAAGATGCATTAATTAAGGACATAATTGATGAGTATGTGGGAGAAGAATCTAATGATAGTTAAGCTACCATAGAGATTAAAGACCAGGATGACATGGGATTTAATTTTCGGTAGGTGTAGATAATTATTTATTCAAAAATAGAAAATATAAAACGAATGTAGATGTTCCTACTTTAATGAAGTCCAAGTCTAAAAGGAATTGCATCCTTTCTCCTGTGAAATATTTCTATACCCCTACTATATAGAGGGAATCTTCAGGTATTCAGATATTTGATAATGAGTATCTGAAAACTTTATTTCCTAACTCTGATCATAAAATTAATATATATATGTGTGTGTGAATCTTCATATATGAATAATCAAGAATAGTTAAGTAACTTAGGCTGTGAAATAAAACCAATCAAGGATACTATTATCAGTGAACTAATGGTTCAATTGGACCTGGTGTTGGAATTTTTTTCTAGGTATAGAGTCTTAAAATATTTCTTATATACTCTCTATGTTTGTCACTCATGACAATATACATGGTATGGGTAGTGGGAAACCCAAATAAAGCATGCTTGTAATGATTCATGACATCAGGGACCTGGTATGGTCCATGAACCTGTTTTTGGTAGGAAGAAATCTAACTCCGTAACAGTGACATGTTCTACCTAGAAGAATTCTGATTGTGGTGAACCCATGAATCTTGCTAGTGGATAGGTTCTATCTTCAATGCACGTTCCTGGATTGATATCTCTTGAGAAGGGAAAACATCGCAAGGTAGATTCCCCCTTACCCTTTGTTTTGGACGTGCAAAAGGGAATGAGAAGTCAACTTGATCATTTAGTGTTTTATCTTATTACATGGAGAATGATAATGATTATTCACATAAGATTCCCATTGGTGGATTGGATTTAGTTATTATGCAGGAGACTGGATTGATCTCAACTCCTAAGCAAGGAACACATTCTAAGGCAGCCACTACCTTATCCATTGTTCTTGATATTGAAAAAGGGGATGGGAAGGATGAGGTATTTTCTGGTAGACATAATGTGAAGGGTAATTATAGTTTTAAGTTTTGTTCTCATAACCCATTTGAGTTATTTTCATCAAGAAGTAGTGAGGAGGACGACCAACACAACGATAGGTTGCTGAAGTGGAAGAGAAAGTGGATTCCATAGATACCAGACTCCCAGATGATGAAGGTGGCCCATGGGTTCATGTAAAAATATGGAGCAGAGGATGACATCCTCATGGTTTGGGTGGTAAATTCATTCACCACAGAATGAGAACTCATTTGCGAGTAGTTTAATTGATTGTTTTTGGTATTTTTTTTTGTTTTTTGTGTTCCTCCATTGTACTTTGTACTATGTTTTTTATTTTTATTTAGGGGCGGTTGTGCCTCAATTTTATAAAAATAATTATAAAATGATACATTTAATATATTATGTTTTTAATAGATCTATTTTATTTATTGATTTTTAATATTATTACGGTTAGATATTATTTATTCATTTTTAGTTTTTTTATTTTTTATTTTATTTTTGAATGTAATCATTTTCTATTATTTATTTATATATTTATTGACTATGTTTTAGTATTTAAAAAATGTATTCATCATTACATCAATATATATATATATATTTCATTTTTTAACAATTTATATTTAATTAATTAAAATTATCCATTTTTTTAATATTTTTAAAGTGTACTCATTTTTAATTATTTAATTTCACTCATTTTTAAAATTTATGTATTTTAGATTATATATTCATTAATAATGTTAAAAATATATTTGTAAATAAATATTTATAAAAAATATATTTATAAATGTATGTTTACTATATTTATAAATTTATAAATTTATAATTATTAATAATAAATAAATACGGTTTTTTAAAAAATATTTATATAATTATAAATAAATAAATAAATATTTTTAAAAAATTATGAAATTATAATAAATTTATTTAAATAATTAATATACTATATATATATAAGTTGAGGTCGATGCCTCAGTTTATCTGGGGAAAGGGTCTACATTACAAAGAAAAGAAAGCAACATATAATGCAAAGATGTATTCGATGAAACTCGAACACGAGACCTCCCTAAGACCCACAGTGGAAGCTACCACTAAGCTGCACCTTGGGGGTTATATATTTAACTACATAAATATATAAATATTATTATTTTAAAATGTATTATTCATATATTTATAAATAAATAATTATATATTTAAATAATTATAAAATTATAAAAAATATATTTAAATATTGAATATATTTATATTTATATATATTTATTAAATATATATATATATATAATTATATACATATATATAATGTTATAAATATATTTATAATTATAGAATTATAGTAAATATATATAAATAATGAATATATTTACTATATTTATTAAATATAAATACAATTATATAAATATATGTAATGATATAAATATATTTATAATTATAAATAAATAATTATAAATATATTTATAAAATTCTATTTACTATATATATATAATTATATATTTATTATATATATATATATATATTTAAAAAAGTATTAATGTAATTATAAATAAATAACTATATATTTAATAATTTTAAAATTATAATAAACAAATATATAATTTTATAAATATATTTAATTTTTTTATTTATAATTACAATTATAAATCATTTATCAGTGCTATAGTTCTAGTGTTGGTAAATATTCTTTTTATTAGTGCTTTTTACAAGCACTAATAAAAGTGTCCCTGATCTATTTAAAAGAACCCTAACCATGACTCATTCAGTCATGATTCTCAAGCTCTCACATAACTCCTCTATGTTCTCTCAGATGAATCAAGGCTAGAATCCAAGGTATGTTAATTTATCATTTTCGTCTCTCATTGATTGCTTGTTTTATTTCCATAGTTTGTGTTTTCTCACTACTCTTAACCTTGACAAACCCTACATATCATCTCTCTCTCTATCACACTTACCTATACCTACACAATGACACCCTTCTTCTGTAAACTCATACCAGCTTCATATGAGACCACTTTAAACTGTATCTCGATCCGTTGTTCCAATTTATGGTGATTTTTTTGATATTTCCATTATTATTTCTTGTTACCTTAGATAGTGTTGATTTTCATTGTTTGAATCATTTTTTCCACAGTATGAAATGAACATGAAGATGAAAAAAACATCAAGACTATAAGTATAATTATGAATATATGTGTATCTATTGAGAACATCTTCTTCATAAAATTTCATCGAATGATATAATAGGATTTGTTTCTTAATTAATATTGGATGCTTTGTGTTTCATAGGGGATATAGTTGAAGGAATAAATATAGTTTGTTTCTATGTGATAAAATGATATAATTTTATCGTGGTTCTTATATATTTTCTTTCATTTAATAATTATTTCTTGTACATACACAATTTGAATATAAATCTGATATAATTTTACATGTTAAATATATTATTGAATAATGATATGATGATATACTACATGAAAGAATTTTTAAAGGTGTTAAGTTAAACTTGTGTCAAATATTAGAAAATTTAGTTCTACTTAGCACTATTATATTATTTTTATGATTGTGGTAATTTTTACCATAAATGAATTGATAAATTAAAGCTGGTTAAATGGAAAAGTGTTTTGTTGGGATTATATTGTGGTTGGTGGTATGTTGTGGTGGAAAGAGAATTATATTTTTGAAATGAAATATGTTAGAATCAATAATTAAAATTGCATTTTAGTTATTTTTGAATATGAGTGGGTTTAGAGTATACATGGGATAAATATATTTTTTAAAAATAATAACTTATAGGTTTTAATTATGTTATATTTGATAAAACGTGGGTTATATAGAATATTGATCAATTATTTTGTATTAAAAATACTATAATAGAAATATTTAAGTTATTATCATATTTTATTATTCGATTAAAGAATTTGGTGTTTATGATACCAGATTAGTTACACTTTTTATATATGTTTTTGATATTTTATTTTTCATATAAAATGGTTTATAATATATATATGTTTGTAGGATAAATATATTCTTCAAATAATTTTACTGTAATCAGACACAAATATGGTTTTAATAATCTTTATATTATAAAATGACCCAATACACATTTATAAATAATTTTTTTATATACATTATAATTTTAAGAAATGAAATATATTTGCAAATTTTATTTATTAAGACTTCATTTTTATCTTTGTATACATTTTTTCTTTTTTTTTAACTAATGGTTTTTGTAACTTGTCTATGAATTTTTTCCCTATAGTATTTTTTTAAAATTATTGTATTAAGAATAATATGTAACTATTTTTTTGTTAATTTTGATAAATCTTTCCTTATAATATTTTCCTTGAATAAAATCTTCATATTATTTGAAATTATTTTTAATATACATCTCAATGTATGGTTAAAATATTTTTCTATAAGAAATACATGCATAGATGCGATAAAAATAATTTTTATCATATATTATAATATGATGGGTATTATTTGAGGGATAGGTGTGGTATGTTATAATGTGAGTTACTATAGACATGTTAGTGATTCATAAATGGTTAGGGTGAGGATTATGTGACATTTGTGTATGTTTTTATTTATGATTTTTTAGAAGTTTGGTTTAACTAATGTATTGTGGAACCCATTGTGTGGTTCTTTATTAAGGGAACCAATTATGTTGAGACTTACCCATATTTCATCCATTTATAAAAAATGGCTATGTTATACCCATTTCATGATTTGGATGCAATAAGTACATGTGATGGTTATCCCTAAGGGATAGTCTTTGATGCTAGGGGACCGAGGTCAAATCTCATAGTACTTGTTATGTGATTATTTCTAGAGGGAGATAAATAATTCTTGCTCCTCCTATGATTCAAATGTTAACCTCATATTAGTGAAATGATTTGCATTTTAGGAAACAACCAAGGTATAAAATTATGGTATTATTAGTATAATTCACTAGTATGAAATAAAGTTAGTACATTTGATTTTCATGGTGTCCTAGTTAGTAAAAAATTACTTTAATTACATGTGTATTTTTAGTGTTACTACTTTGAAAATATACTCCATTCAATGGGATAAAGGCCTTTATTTTTTACTTGTTTATTTTTATACTCACACCCTACACATGAACCTCAGTTGATATAGAGATCTCATATTCGAGATACAAGTGAGGGAAAATGACTAGTAACATAGATTAGAGTCGGTTAATCTTAGTGAGGATGAGTTGATGTTCCCATGTAAATGTTAGGGAGTTTTTATCATTTTGAAATACAATTTGAAATTTTAATAAAGATGTGGTAATTTTAAAAGTTTTATGTAGACAATTTTCATCCTCACCAGCTTTAATTCTAAAAAAAATATTATTACAATTTGAATCTTGAGAATCATCCCCCATATCTTCTATGTTGCATTAACTACTTTAATAAGTAGTCATCCAAAATGATCTCTAGTACCTTGTATGGGAAGAATATTTCTCAGATTATTTCAAGAAACATAGGGGTAGATAGAGTTAAAGAGTATAAACATGGAGTTAAATTCAATTACCCATTTCCTTCAAAATGGATGCACACTAATCATTTGAAAAAAGTGTATGAATATGGAGTTAAATATTTCATAAAGTTTAAAATAGAGGATACATGAAACCCTTCTAAAATCCTTTATCCACAGTTAAATTTTTTTATTCAATAAAAAATAAACTTTTGACTACTCATTTAAATAATTTCTATAATAAACCAACTTGGTTTGACCCTGAACTGGTCAGCTGATCCAATCTGTGGCAAGGCTTGAAGGGTTTTCCCAATCCCCATGGGCTGAAAACTGGTTACAGGGATCAACATAGAAACAAAGTAAATGATTTCACCCAATAAAAATAAATTGACCAATGTGAATAAACAAAGTAGTCTATGAGTAAATATATTTCCAAAATGAAAATCATTTATACATAACTGAAAATACAACAAAACTATATAACCAAAAACTAACTAATTAAGATAAACACAATGTCTCCATGTGACCTTAAGGGTCACTCTCTAATACCAAGACCAACCATCACCCATGATGATCGAAATTAATCTGAAACCTACGCCAAGGGATAAGAGAAATAAAGAAATGTAGGCATGAGTATAAAAAATCAGTAGGCATGCCCAAAATAATCTATTCCCCATGCACATCCGTTGAAATATAAGAAACATCTATATTAGTTTTTAAAAAAAATATATAAAAATAAGCTTTTCCAAACATTTTATGACTTTAAAACCAAACATGATCCATTTTAATTTTTACCATTTCAATCCACAATTCCATCCAAGATGAGACACAAGCATTTTAACGAGGAAGGTGACATTTCATTTATAAAGGGAAGAAAGAGTCTATAAGATTCAAAAAACCTTTTTTCAGAAAAACACTTTAAAACATTTCATAGCTTTTTTGCATAAATCCAAACTACTAAAGAAGTAATAAAAACAATCACACAATAAGGGAAATGAAAAAATACCACACAATAGAATCTGACCCACAACACATCACAATCATTCACCACAGACAACTTTGTATCAATAGACATGGGTGAAACCTATGAGCTCATGAATAATATAGAATATACTAATACATGTTGAATCATCCTGGAAAACATGCCTCACTCGATGACATCAAAAACACCCTCACCCACTTGATCACGCCCAACCTGATATAAACTTATTGGAACTATCCCCTAGAAATAATACTCAATATATCCATGTGATATGGTCTATTATCCATTACGTAACCTAATATAGTGCAATAATCATTATCATAAAATTTTCTCACTATACCAGGTTCCCATTTCAATATGTAAAGAAGAGGTTGAGCTAATCGATGCCAAACAAGCATCCAATCACAAGAACATAAATAATAATAATAATAATTCACACAACAGAAATCTACCGAGTCACCCCAAGGATAAATCTCTTTCCATAAAACTCATATATCATAAATGAGTCCACACTGAGGACCTCCCATTCCACACAAATAAAATGAGTCACAAGTATTCTACAACTAGGATGTCCCACACATTCAATATATATATATATACACACACATAGGGAAAGATGACTATCCAAGGAGAGTTTTCGTAATTATCATTTTCAAAAGTTTCAAAAAAGTTCTAAATGAGCCTAAAGTATTTCTTTCTCAAAAATCAAATCCCTTTTTCCAAAAAAATTAAAAATACACCCTTTAACATTTCACAATCATTTTAAAAATTCTCATTTGAGTAATCATACAACATGTACAAACCAAAACCACTTTTTTCAAAATTCCAAACAGACCACACATCACCATCACATGCCAAACCATTTTCAAAGAACTAAATCAACACCACTTTCAAGTACAAATCATTTATAAATCCATATGATGAACCAAAACCCACCATTTAGATGTCACAAATATATTTATAATGCCAATCCATGCTCTAGATATCAAAAATTTCTCACAAAATTCAATTAGACATTTTATCAATCACTTGGTGTGAAATATTTAATAAAACAAATCCATTTAATACAAAATAGGGAAGACTCACCATTTTTTCACACGAAAAAATTATTTCCAAGATCACACCTAATTTTTTAGTATTCAATAAAGGTGTGAAAATATTGAAACCAATGATTCTTAAATTAAAAAGGCGTGTGTAAAGGGAAACCTACCTAAAAATTATGATGCTTCAACAACACACACCCGAAACAACCTCACAAAGGTATAAGAAGGAATGAAAAAACAAGAGGAAACATAAAAAAGAAAAACAAGAAACATAATCCAAGGGAAAAATAAACCCAAGATCTACATGACCATGGGATAAAAACATCTCAAGATAAAATCAAATGAGGAATGAAGATAGAGAAGAAGAGAGGATATTACCTTGATGATCGACCCCAAACCATAAAGAAATCTTATATCCACACCAAGGGAAGAAGAAGAGGCATAGAGAAAAGGGGTAATAACACCTAGGGATTTAAAAACTATAAGAAATAACATAATAGATTGGGGATAAAAACCCAAAGAGGGAAAAAGATACATTTCACATTTTTAATGACCCAGGATGCTCGCACAATTTACCAAACTGTGCGCCCCTCATTGGACACACAAGGCACCCTACATGGTTAGGATGTATGGTTTGAAAACTATGCACCGACCATACAAAATGGTTCTATCCTGACATAGAGTCGTCCCACATGCTTTCCACATAGTTTGACAAATGGTGTACATGCCATGCGCTATACACCAGACATGAAACCGTAGTTTCATGGTTTCCTAGACTAATTTGTATTGTTTCCTCTAATCGTGCACACAAACTATGAAACATGAGAAATTCACTCTAAAACTAAAAATTTAAACCTATCACACCCTAAAAATGAGAGAAAAACCAATGAAAAAATGATAAACTAGAGCCGAGGTCCAAAATAAAAATCTGGGTGCAATAATTCTCACCACCAAAATGCTTTCTACCCCCAAAAGCCATAAAACTTTCTAGTTGATCAATCAAAGACTAAGTATTTCTGCATCTGCATAATACAACCTGTTAAACCAAGAATATATAAACCACATCCAAATAGAACCTATGCCTCTTTCATGAAACAAATCAACAAACCAAAACCACTTCCTAAGAAGCAACATGAAGTCAAGACATATCCTCCAAAAAATTGTTTCAAAAAGGATCATTGGGCATTCTTTGAAGAATATGAATATTCAACCAAACCAAAATAAACTCAAAACATACAACCTCAAAATAAATCCACTTCGGTCATACTAACATCCAAAACCAAACATCATCCTCAACACGGGAGTTTGGAATAAATTTTCCCCCATTAGGTAACAACTAGCACTGATCAATCCCAAGAGAATTATCAATGAGACCCACAGGGTATCCAAACCATTAATAACTAACTTTCTTGAACTGATAATATAGGCCAACATGAAAAACCTAACATGAGCCAACATGGAAACATTCCCCCACACTGATCAAAAAAACCCCTCCACAAGGGGGAAATAAGAGATGGAATAAGAAACCTTAAACAATATCCATTCCCACAATAAAGAAAAAATCTAGAATGACGTCCCTTACACCCTTGATTCTTGACTACACAACAGCTTTACTCTAGGGCCTATGTATAGAGTCCTAATGTTTGAAGCATCTTCTATCTTACAGTTAGGGTATGAAGATCCCTAATAAGAAATCCTTCTTTCTCCCAAAATAGGAAATAAGAGGATGAAAAATCCACATCCCTTTCACCATAGACGAGAATCTATAAAAATGTGACCCATAATATAATTTTCATCCCCTCACAAGGGAGATAGTTTATAACTTCCAAAATACAAACACGCTTCCATTATAAAAAAATTCTCAAGAGACCCACAACATCCACTTTTATAATTTAAAGACAACGCAACACCGCAAAAAACTAGTAGATGCAACCATTAAAACCAAATAAACACACATAAAAAGGCACATTAAACCAAGCCCATAACAACACACTACTCATATGAATTGGATCCACATCACTTCCTAAGAATGCATTAGATAAAACCATTACAAGTGACCTAAGTATAAATAAGCATGAAAAGTCTTTAGAGAAATAAAATATAGAGAATTTTTAGGATATGGATTTCCATATTGATGAAAAACCATGATTCTGTTCTTAGAAGAAGCTAAATAAAGATTGTGAGGTCTTTTAATTACATGACTAACACCACCAACAACAAGCATCTTGCCCATATCTTGACTGTAATTCCCTTCACTACTTATTAAGATCATAGGAAGACAATCTGCATCATTCACTACTTATAAAATATCCTCAACATGAAAAAATTTCTTTACCACATCAGAAAAATAGGTTAAACCATACTTTGAGACCTTCAAATGCATGTCAAGATGAAGTACGAACTCAAAACATCAAGCATTAAATTAATCTTCTATAGCCCACTTTAGAGTGAAAGGATCATGTTAAAAAAATGATGAAAGTACTCCAACACTATCCCATAACCTTTCTGTAGAATGAAAATTTACACACATAACCATGCATGCAACCACACAAGAGAATAGCAAAGGAAAAAAAATCTCGCATCAAAATTTTCAAAACTTTTTATAACGCACCAACACTAAGAAACAACTATTTTGAAACTTCACTCGTAAAGAAATTTCAAAATCTAAATCCCATCAGTACCATTCCATCAAAAATCATTCGATTACAACTCTTTCCTTCTCATTTAAAAGAAACCTCCAAACCCTATTTACAATAAATTTCTGTTTTCCAAACAATCAATTTCAAGAAACTTCAGATTTTGATTATAAAAATCCATTTTTATAAAGCCTTCCTCAAAATTAATTTTGAAAATCCATTTTCCATTTTTCCAAGAACCCAACCATTACCACTAAAATACCATTTTTCACAATTCCAAAAAAATATTTTTCAAAACAACTTTCAGAATCATGGAAGGCCCAAAAATATCTCAAAAGTGGAATCTAGTTGTGATGGGTACCTTGGACTTATGGTTGGAGACCATATTCCAAAAACACCACAATCATGGAGAGTCTTCTAGGACCATGTCTCCATCTCCACATAGATTTACAGGTTATGTGAGATCACTATGACCATTGTACCATTTACTAAACATAAAACAACCATAATAACCAAAGAAACCAAAAGAAACCCAACATACCTTGGAAACATAAGGTTTGGCAAAAAAATTGTTGGTCAAACAATCCTTTATAATTAGACACCAAGATCTGATAGTCCAACTCCATTTACCTTAATATCCAAAATAAAACAGGGAACTCCAAAATAATGAACCTAAATAGAACCAGCCTTATTTGATGCCATTTTTTCAGAAACCAACCATGGTTGACTCAAAACCTTTCACCCAAGCCAATATGTGGTAGGAAACGAAGGGAATTCCTGATTTCCATAGCTTGAAAACTATTGTCGAGCATCAACAAAGAAACAAAGGAAAAAATTTATCCCAATATAAATAAACTGAACAATAGAAATAAATAGAGCATCCCAAGAATAAATATATTTCTAAATGAACATCATTTATACATAACTAAAAATAAAAAAACTATAAAACCAAAAACCAACTAATCAAGATAACCACAATATCTCCATGTGAAACTATGGGTCACTCGCTGATACCAAGACCAACAATCACCCATGATGATTGACCTCAAGATGAAACCTACACCAAGGGATAAAAAGAAGAATGAACTATAGGTCTGGGTATTAAAACTTAGTAGGAATTCCTGAAAAAAATATATTCCCAATTCGCTTCCTTTAAAATAAAAGAAAGATCAAAATCAATTCTGAAATAAAATATATAAAAATAAACTTTTCCACACATTTTCTCAATTTAAAACCAAACATGAACCATTTACCATTTTACCATTTCAAACTGCAATCTAATCTAAGTAGATACATAATAATTTTAAAGATAAAGGTGACATTTCATTTATAATGGGTGGAAAGAGTGTAAAACATTTCGAAAACCATTTTTCCACAAAAACACTTGAAAAAAATTCATGACTTTTTTCATAAAGCCACACTGATCAAGAAGTAATCACACCAATCATATGACAAGGGAAGGGAAAAAAATCACACAAGAGTATGTAACACACAATGCATCATAATCATTTGCCACATACAACTATGTGCCAACAGACAAGGGTGAAACATAAGAGCACATGAATAATCCAGAACATAGTGATACAAGTTGATTCATCTCAAAAATCAATCCTCACATGATGAAATCAAACATTACCTCACATGAGTAACCAAACCCTACCTGGTACAGACCTAGGGGAACTATCCCATAGTAATAAAACACAACATATCCCAATTTATGGGCCACTAGCCAGTACATAACCTAATATAGTGCATCAATTGTTCTCAAAAAATTTACTCACTATATCAGGTTCCCATGGAATGATGTAAAGAAGAGGGCATGGAAACTGATTCCAATTAAGCATCCAATAACAAGGACATATATAATAATAATTCACATAACATGGATCAACTGAGTCACCCTAAGGATCAATATCTTGCTATACAACTCATAGATCATAAATGAACACTGAGGACCTACCATTCCATACAAAGTAAATGATTCACAAGGAGTCCACATCAAGTAAATCCCATCCATTAAATATATATATATATATATACAAGTAAATCCTACTATCCAAAGAGAGTTTTTATAATAATCGTTTTCACATGTTTCATAAAAGTTACAAACATTCCTAAAGCATTTCTTTCTCAAATAATAAAATCCATCTTTCCAAAAAGGTACAAATACAACCTTTAACATTTCACAATCATTTTAAAAAATCTCATTTGATTACTCAAACCACATTTTCAAACCAAAAACACTTTTATCAAAATTCTAAATGGGCCACACATCACCATCACATGCCAAACCATATTTAAACAACTAAACCAACACTAATTTCAAGTCCAAAACATTTATAAATCCATTTTAGGAACCCAAAACCACCATTTTGATTTCAAAAATATATTTATAAATCTAATACATGCTTCATTTATAAAAAAAAAACTCACAAAATCCAACTGGAAATTTTATAAAACACTTGGTGTGAAATATTTAACAAAACAAAGGAATTTATTAAAAAACAAGGAAGAATCACCATTTTGTACACCAAAAAATTATTCCCAACATCATACATTACTATTTAATATTCAAGTAAGGTGAAAAAATCATGAAACCAATGATTCTTAAATTAAAAATGAAGGTGCTAAGGGAAACCTACCTCAAAGTCACGATGCTACAACAATGCACACTCGAAACAACCTCGCAAGCTCCAAGAAGGGAAAAGAAACAAAGAGTAACCTTAAACAAGAAAAATACCCAATATAGACCAATGGAAACATAAAAATTAGTTCCAAATTACAATGGGAGAAAGATATATTAATAGAAAATGTAATGGGTAAGGAAGAGAGACGGAAGAATATAGGAGATTACCGTGAAGATCTAACACAAATCCTTGAAGAAATATTAGATGCACACCAAGGGAAGATGAAGGTGGCTTAGATAAAATGGGGGAAGGACTCTTAGGGACATAAATACCTAAAGGATGAAGAATAAAGTGGATTGGGGATAAAAATACTGAGAGAGAAAAAGAGAAATCTCACATTTTTACTGAACTAGACAGCTCGCATAGTTTGGATACACAGTTTACCTAACCGTGTGCTAATTGTGTACCCCTCACTAGACACACAAGGCACCCTACACAATTAGATTTAATGGTTTTAAAACCATGATCCAACCATGTTAAATGGTTATATCCCAACATAGATCCTTATCACATTCTTTCCAAATGATTTGAAAAACCATGCTCAATATGTGTGCCATGCCCCAGACAACAAACCAAAGATACACAATTTCCTAGGATGATCTGCATTAATTCCTCTAACCATTCACCAAAACCATGAAAGTTGAGAAAAAACTCCAAAATAAAAAATTTAAACCTATCACACCTGAAACTTGAGAGAAAAACCCAAGTCCATAAGATAAACTAGAACAAATGTCCAAAATAAAAATCCAGGTGTGGCAATGTCTTCTACAAATGATGATGTTACTAATCCTAAGGAAGAAAAGAATTTTGATGATGAAAATAAATAATTATTAGGGGATCAACAAAATTTTTATGAAAAAAACAATAATGACACAACATTATAGTGTTGAATAAAATTATCAAGGTAAGAAGTCTGGGTATAAAATTTGAGGTTGATTGGAATCAACGTGGAAAAAATATTAACCGCAACAAGTAAAAGATAATTAGTTATCTTGTGGTCACAATAAAGATGAATAAACTAATTTATCTTAATTCAAGATGCCACATTCAACTTGTAATGAATTAAACACTTTGTAATGGTATTATGATAATGTTACTATATACTTTATCTATTTTACTGAAAAATTATATAATGAAACATTGATTTAATTTTAATTATTACTTATAGAGTTCATTTGTTTTAGAGTATTTAACTAATAAATTTGCCTTAATGGACAATGGAAAATCACAAAGTGGTTTCCAGATTCTTATGACGAAGTTACATCCTAGGGATGTTTAGGGGAAAGTAAAGCCTGACCACTAGTTAATTATTCACAGATTATAAAGCAAGAAATGTGGAATGATTTCATCAATTGTCGTAATGAGAAATTTTTTAAGGTGTGTTATAGACAATAATATTTTATTTGACATTATTTATTTTATCCAACTTGATTAAAAATTATTAATTTATGAAATAGAAAAAGGGTGCTGAAAATAAAAAAACATGCTTCAAAACCAATGTACCCCTATCATAAAGCAAGGATGGGGTACACTTTATTAAATAAGAAATTTTTATGTATTTTAAATCAAACATTTAAGTTTAATTATGTTATATGAAACAATATATGTTCCTTTTTTATATGTAGATTTATGAATCAAAATATGAAGCCACTTCTATACCGCAACATGTGTTATGAAAGGTGTCTTGTATAAATAAAGAGGGTAAACTGGTTGATGAAAACACAAAAATAGTACGAGAGAATTATGAAGTATGATGTAATTTTAATTCATTATTCTTTATAACATAATTACCTAAAAATATCTATTTATATTTATATTTTTTATATGGTTTAGACAAAATAATTGATAGCTAAAATACAAGAAGAAAACATACTTTTAGTACCTTTGAAGTGGCTGGAACAATATAGTCGTGTTAAAGGATTTGGTTTTGGAGTCTTTCCATGAGAATATTTTGAGAACATAAAACGAAATAAAGTTACATATAATATGGTTAGATGATTTTATACAAAAATAGACTCACTGTAAGATATTATTATCCAGGCTAGTTTGGTAGACCAATGTATGAGAAATGATCAAAGTGAACCAGTAGTGGAATGAAGATCCACACATGAACCAAATGCCCCCACTATAATTGAAGATATTAATTCCACAAAACTACATACATTACCCAAGGTAATTAATTTTTTCATTATTTTTTATCCTAAACATGAATCAAACAACTTTTGATAACATTATATTACTAAAATTCTATAGGGTATAGTTGTATGTGATTTGTTTTTGTTAACACCCCAACACCGCCTTGTTGTGATGGGTACAATGTATAGTATATTGGGAGACAAGATAAACCATAAATAACTCCAAAAATAGCACATGAGAGTGGAGATTGAGGTATCTCATGAGATGAATTCTTAGTTTTCTATTCCACTTGAAGATCCAAATATTACAACAGTTAATGATGCTATTGAAGATTTCAAAGAATGGATATCTAATCTTATAAAGATACATGAGGTATTTATTTATCAATTTTTTCTTATGAAGAAACTATAAAGGTTGGTTATAAAAGGTATAAAGTAAGGTATCATATTAAATATGTATAAAACAATAAGGAAACAGATGGATGGATCAAGAAAATCTAGTGAATCGACCAAGAAATATAAACAACCATCCAAGAGAACCTTTCCCATGCTAATCCAGAGAAACATTTATTATCATTAAAACTTTATAAAGTGACATAATTTAAATATGAAAATATGTATTACATTCTATATAAAAATAAATATATGGATCTTTCATGATAGAAGTAATTGGTCTTGAGACTATAAATGAGATTCTCAATAATGAATGGCTTAGTGTCTCAGTTGTGAATACATACATAAGGTACATTTTCATAATACCTCTATCCAAAGAGTGAGATAATATGTTTATTAAAGCTAATAACTATTCATATTGTTTACAGGCATTTATATCACTACTATATAAAGTTAAAATCATGAGAAGCATGATTTGGATTCTTTAATACCTGTATAATTTATACGGAGAAACTTACTTTGGATAAGGAAGAAATTGAGAATAAAAATGATGATTTACTTGAAGTGTTTATCAAAAAATAATAGATGAAAACCATTTTTATGCCTACATTGTAGAAGTAAAACATTATAATCTAATCACAAAAAATATATTTTTATTTTTTACAATATTTATTTATTTTTTTAGGAAACACTAGCTACTAGTTTCAGTCAATCCGGATACACTAAATATTTATTTTTTTAGATCCAATGCATGGATATCCAAAAAAATGACCAAAAATGATGTGTATTGTGAATTTTAAATATATTATAAATAATAATTTATATTTGAACTTCAAATTATATGTTTTAGTCCATGTTTTACCAAGATGTTTTTTATGAATGGGCAGTCACTAAATATTTTCTAAATCATGGCATGAAGTCATTGTCTGAAGAGATAAAGCCTGTGGATTATTAAAAATAGAAAAAAAATTAAGTTATATAGAGAAATATTTATCTATCAGAACATTTCAAAACAATTTACTTATTTTGGTCAATGTTTCTACAGTTTCCATAGGAAGATAATACCATAAATTGTGGATATTATGTTTCAAAATTTATGAGAGAGATCAAAAATCATGAAAAGACTAGCATCTCCCAATAGGAAATTTCTAAAGGTAATTTTAATTTTTTTAAATATATTTCAAAATAACTTTTTGTTTATATTTTCTCTTTATTATCAGTATTTTTTACAACCTTCGTACTGAAAAAAAAGTAAATTTGTTTAGAGATGAGTGGGAAACATACATGTTCTGAGAATGTATTCCAAAAACTAATTTAGGTAATTAACAACAATTTTGGTTATTTAGTTTGAGTTATGACCTTAGAAATATATTTGGGGTGCGAAGAATTAGTTTCATAATGCTTATATATTATTTTTAATATTTTTCTCAAGGAGAGGTATAATGGAGGATATCAATTTTTTTAATATGTGATGACCTATAAATAATAAATTTTTTGAGAAATGGAGGAGATGAAGGTGGAGATGAAGGAAAAGTCAGAGTCAAAGACTGAGGTTGAGAAAGATGCAGAGGCAAAGACCATGGTGGATGAGGAGATGAATCATTGGCTTGAAAACAATAATTTTTTTTTGAAATTGAGTAGAATGAGAATCGTACCATGATTTAGTTTGAGAAAAATTATTGAAAAGTGTGCACAAAACTTCTCACTTAAGATAAGATCCATTGTGAAAGTGTGTCTTCTGGATTATTGAAAAAATGTTTTAGACTAATTTTTTAAGTGATTTTATATTGGAATTTAAGTGTAGGAGTTTTTTCAAAAAAAAAAAACAGCACATATTTTTTTCAAACTGATTATAATAGGCTAAAATTTCTAATACCACATTCTAAATACAATAAAATACTACTAAAGTGTGAAAGAAACCCCTCACCAAGAACAAAATGAATAAAAAATAGATATAGTTTCTTTACCATGAGTTCTCTACAATATAAACAATGGGTCTTCTTAGTGTATCCAATAGTAAATTAAGAGTCACAAAACACCAATCCAAACATCAAATAGGTATATAATCTCTAAAAATGAAAAACTCACTTCTAATAAAATTGTATGAACTTAGAATACAAACAACCTCATCTTTGAGAAAGAATCTAGTATCTTGATCCAAAACCTTTAAAAAAATAAATAAATAAAAAATTCCTTCCATAGAATCATGAATTTTCAGAAAATAACAATACAATTATCATTTTAAAATAGAAATTTTAATATAAAAAATTTCAGTCAATGATAAAAAATAAAATGAACTCATATTATCTTGATAATTTAGTATAAAAATTCATAATTTATTTTTGACATATAGGAATCAATCTTACATCAAAACCACACATGATACGACCTATATGACTCAAAGAGAATTTTTCCAATTTAAAATGACATTTTAGTAAAAAAAAGTGGCATACTCAAAAAAAAAGTAAAAACTTTCATATTGTTTTTATAATTTAGTAAAATGATCCATAAGTCATTTAGTATTATTAGAATCATACACACTTCAATATGATGCATAGTGTGACCAATATGACTCTAAGTGTGTCTTTTTAATCAATATATACATTAATTTTAGTAGAAAAGACAACCGACATACTAAAAACCAATATAACACATTCGTATTGTTTTTTTACTTTATAAAAATTATTCATAAGTAATTTTGGATGTGTATGAATTAGATTCACCTCAATCTAATACAGGATTTTCTCAGTATGACTCAAAGTGTCCATGATAAGTTTAAAATTGACATTTTAATACAAAAAATTTCACTCACAAAAAATTGAGATTTTTTTGGATTGTCTTGATAATTTAATAAAATAATTAATAATTAATTTTTGACATGTAGGAATTAGTCTCATATCAAACCCACACATGATGAGATCTATATGGCTCATTGTGCATATTTCCAGTTTAAAATGAAATTTTAGTAAACAAAATAAGTGGCATACTAAAAATTAAGGAAACTCATTAGTATTGTTTTTATACTTTAATTAAATGATATAAATTTCATTTTGTATGTGTAAGAATCGACCTCACCTCAATCCGACACATGGTGAGATCGGTATGACTCAAAGTGTGTCTTTTTATTCAAAATTGACATTAATTTTAGCAAAAAAAAAACTTACATAATAAAAATAGAAAAAATGCATTTGAATTGTATTAGTACTTTATTAAAATGATCCATAAGTAATTTTGGATGTGTAGGAATCAGTCTCACCTCAATCTGATACACAATGTGCCCGGTATGACTCCAAGTGTCCGTTATTAGTTTAAAATTGACATTTTAATACAAAAAAGTGTCACTTACTGAAAACAAAGAAACCATGATCAAATTGTCTAGATAATTTAGAAATATGTTTTATAATTTATTTTTAACACATATGAATAATTCTCATATCAAACCCTCACATGATGCATCTTGTATTACTCAAAGTGCATGTTTCCTATTTAAAATGACATTTTATTAAAAAACACAAGTGATATACTCAAAACTGTGGAAATTAATTTGGATTGTTTTGATACATTATTAAAATTATACATAAGGAATTTGGAATTTTTAAAAATTATATAACCTCAATACATTGAACGGTGTGACCGGTATGACTCCAATTGCATCTTTTTATTCCAAATTGGCATTAATTTTAGTAAAAAAGACAACTGATATACTCAAAACCATGAAAACTCCTTAAGATTGTTTTGGTACTTTAGGTAAATTACCCATAATTAATTTTTGATTTGTAGGAATAATAAATACATAAATCCAATACTCAATGCGAGTGGTATGACTCAAAGTGTATCTTAACAGTTTAAAATTGACATTTTAATAAAAAAATGTCACTCACTAAAAAGCATGAAAACATGATTATATTATCTTTATAATTTCATAAAACAATTCATAATTAATTTTTTAAGTATAGGAATAAGTTTCACATCAAACACACACATGATGCGACCTGTATGACTCGAAGTGTACCTTTCTGGTTTAAAATGAAATTTTAGTAAAAAACACAAGTGGTGCACTCAAAACCAAGAAAACACATTAGTATTATTTTGGTAGTTTAGGAAAATGATACATATGTTATTTGGGATGTGCTTGAAGTATATACACCTTAATCTATCACATGGTGTGATTGGTGTGACTCCAAGTGCATCATTTCAATATATAAGTTCCATTTTAGTTTAAAACACGCAACACATCATCAATCCTAAGAAAAAGTGCATGTCTTGTTTTCTCATAATTCAATCTGATATTACTTAATTAATTTCATTATCATTTTTATCATATAATTATTTAGTTAATTTTCATAGAGACAATTCTTAAAGATGAACAATAAATGGCAGGTGATGTGAAAAAATCAAAGGTAATGAAATTCGATACCCGATGTCCTTAGAATGACTAATTGTTTAGTTTAAAATTAACACTTTCTATTTAATTTATTTATTTATATTATTACTAAAATAATAATTATTTTCTTATATAGGTGTGTTTTCTTACTCTATTAGGGGTGGATTGTTCTTTTATACAGGTGCGTTATTTTTCTCTATAATAGTGTTTTTTTCTTGTATTTGTGTTGGAAATTTTATTTTATTTAAATTCAGTCTTTGTATCTGATTTTGCTAATTTATGGAGATGCAATGTGCTATTAAAACACATAGATTTATTATTTATGGTGCTGTAATGTGTTGTAACATCACACTGATGTATTCCCCTTTATTAGTGCATTTATTAGCACTAATAAATGATTCCTTTATCAACGCTAAGTAAATGCATAGATAAATGGTTTTATTTATCAGTTCTTATAAAAGTGATGATGAAAGTGTGATTTATAATCTCTTTTCTAGATATGATAAAATACTAGGAATTTTAATCACACTACAGTAGTCAAAACTTTTTAGTACTGATAAATTATTATTCTAGCATTGTTAAAGGGTTCTTTTGTAGTAGTCGACATCCAAATAGAAACCTCAGTGTGCAACCCATGATCAAACTAAACTAAAAAAATATAATTTATGCCATAAAAAAGATATATAGGATGAATTTAAAAGGCTTGAGATCATAGAGGAATCAAATTTGGTGTAAGTTCCCCCCATTTTTCTGACATTCAAACCATCAGTACCTAATCTATCCCATGGTATTATGTTTCTTCCTCATCCACCAATGGACTGTGTAGAAAATAGAACTATGATGTCCTTGATTCATTCAATAACTAGGATACATAGGATGATTTCCTAAGGTATGAGTTCCATATTAAACATCCAAAGGGTTATCCCCTCACATAAGTACCACATCCATATACAGTGATACAGATTACTTTCTATCCCTTGTTTCTCACACTGATCATGTATTATATAGTATTAGAGACTTAAATAGTCATATAATTCATATACTAAACCTCAAAAATATAGGGCATCCTCAGTGTGTAATCCCCAATCAGTTTCATGATATGAAAACTGATGTATTAGTGCATCCAGCTCAGGGTAAGTCCCAAGGACATGACTGAACTACAATGACTAGGATTCCTATAATAACCCAGAACTATAAGATTCTTCAACAAAGATCAAGCTCAAATATCTGGTACCTAAGTTACCACCATATATGTCCTTTCTACATGATATTAAATTTAGTGGTTTTAACAAAATACTTAGGTTTTTGTTCCTATTATAGGAAGGATACGTAGGATGCCTCATAATGATTCAATCCCATCCTCAAAATATTTATCACCTCCTTGGATGAAGAAAAACTCCAGATCACCTGGTTATATGGATTCAACATATAATAAGCTACCCATTAATGGGAAATAGATGAAGAACCTGAAATACAAACAAATGGACTCATTAATTGACCTCCCTTTCCACATAGATGGATTCAAATCCTAATAATCTTATTAGGGTAAATGGTTCCATATCCGGATTAGGAAGAGATTCACAAACATATATTAAAACTATAAGAGATAAATAGAGTAGAAAAAAATTCCCCTATAAATGGGTGTGATGAGCCTGAACTTCCATCCTCTTGACCAATGTGAGTTCCTAAGTACCATTATATTTAAAACCCCAACTGACCTCCTGCCTTTAGAAAGTAGGGTTGTACGCAGTTATGGATATGGGATCCATTGGAAGATTCTATAGAAGATAAACATGAATGGTGAACACAATATTAATGATTGTACATATACCAAAACCAACATAATTAAATAGTCATACTATTTTTTTCCTTCCATATGGGTGATCCACCATAATCATTACAAACAAAACAAAAATGGTGAACCCTACGTGAATCTATAAAATAATAGAATGATCAGTTTACCATGTATTAGGATATTTTCTTGCACATACTACACAAAAAAATTGGTGAGCTTGACATGAATCTCTCAAATGAAGCTGAGGTTCTCATGAAACAAGTCCATTCTCACAGTGACAAGTCCATGAGAGAATAATTGCCTATCTGTGAATAAGAAAAGAAAACTATTGTTGGACTCCTCTTGTTTTAATGCTCATAGATCATGTTTCTCCCATGTAACTCATGTTTAATTTTGTTCTATAATTTTTCATTATGATCATGTTTAATATTAATATATTCTATGAGTATTACTTCTTAAGACATATTGCAGATATTTGGTAAAGTATGAGTCACCGTTAAGGTGAACTCACAGTCACCATTGCTGTGACCAAACTATCTCACCATTTAGTCTGAAAATCGGTAAATTATGAGTCACCATTACAGTGGAACCATTGTATCATGCCACTAATTCCAGAACTCACAATGTACTAGACACCATTGTATCTAGTCACTGGTTTAGAATTTTCACAAAGTACCTAGACACTGTTGTATCTAGTCATCGGTTCAGAATTTTTGCAAAGGACTAGAAACCATTTCAATGACATCGTTTCTAGTGACACTATTTCTTACAAAGGTCATGAAACTGTTGCCGTAACACCATTGCATCGCCTAACCAATTCTAAATTTTTGCAATGTATGAGACAACAGTCTAGAGGCACCACTTAGAAGCAAAAGACGAGTTACCACTAACTATGGCACAACTCTTGACTCACCATTCCTATGATACCATTCCTATGTCACCACTGATTGTGACACCATTCCATAATTATCAATTTCTTACTCATTTAAATTAAATTTAAAATTATTTCTAATGGTCATACTTGAGTTATTTACTGATACTGATATTGTTAATGATTCTTTCAGACATGTCAGAAGACAGTACGAGGTACGAGGTGTATAGATCATGCTCCATTTTGTCCAAAACACAAACACCCAGGGATTAATATATTATACAACATTAGATGAAGAATATAAGAGAGTGACACAAAAAATATCATGCATAAGAGCCACAAAAATCTATCTTGATTACTGTGAACTAAAGAATAACTTATTGTGAACCATTCTGTGAACATCCTTGTAGCACCAGCAACTCAAAGAAGAAGAAGATCTATTAATAACATATCATTGAACTAGAAACCAGAACATAGAACTCATGACACTCTTTTTATGAGTCTATTTCTATAAGAGAAACCGAGCTTCAAATATTACACATTCAAATAGTCTAAAACTACATAGAACAACACTTTAAGCATTTTTAATCCCTTATTATTATATACTGCTCTGTTGTATACTGTTTTATTATTCCTTTGAGTAGTGTGTTTATCTCTATTTAAAACACACACTGTCTCATTTACTAAACTAGAGGATACAAGATATCCTCTCACTACTACTCTCTTACACCATTTTACTCCCATGTATAACTATAGAAGAGGTCTCTATGTGACCTCGTTGTATTATGTTCCCACATAAAACTGTGGTAGATGACTAGTTGACCTAGAAAACTTGTATGATGTTTTAAACTCCAATCCAAGGTGTGGATCAAGTTTATTAATATAAACTTCTTGGTGGAAGGTAATCACCATGAAGACAGGACTAAGTATCTTCTTAATACTGAACCTCTTATTTCATCTCTTATGTTCAAGTTCTATTTTCCTGTCTGTCTTTGTTTGTTCAAACCAGAAAACATTACTTTTCTTTGATAGTTAATCTTAGATAGTTTTTCATTAGATTTATTTTGGTAAACTGATTTAAAAAGATAAGGTAATATCAAAAATTAATTCAACTTATAATTAATAAATCTTCGATAAATCTTTCAAACATGTTTGATTATCTGGCCTGTTTGATTTTAAATTAGGGGACCTTCAGATAAATAATTCTTAATAGAAATTTTTATAGGAACTCAATTCCTCCCCCTCTTGAGTGTCATACTCTAACCAACATTTGGTATCATATACTTGTTTTTAAACTGCTATTTTCAAATCATCTCAACTACGATTTTAGTTGTGTTTTAAGGATCTATAAATTTCTATTAGTTCTAAATTTTTATCTCTTTAAAATATAGTATTTATTTTTTATTATGAATAATAGTCAGGAAGGTGCTACTACCGATAGACATCCCTACATTAATGGAACAAATTATTCCTAGTGGAAAATAAAGATAAAAATGCACTTATAAAGAACGAGGTTTGATATTTAGACTGTAATAGAAGATAAATATGACATACTAGACACTCCAAGAACTATATTGAATGAGACCACAAAAAATTCTTAAAAAATTAATTTTAAAGTTATGAATGCCTTGTTTTGTGTTTTAGGGGATGGAGAATTTAATAGAATTTCTGCATGTAAATCTGCCAATGAAATTTGGGATACAATAGATATTTTAATAAAAGGTACCACTAATGTTAAGGAAATGAGACTTAATACATATACTATGAAATATGATAACTTTAAGATGAATCTTGATGAAACCATTTATGATATGTATCTCAGGTTTAATGATATTGTCAATACAACAAGATCTATTTGGAAGCCAGTGGATTTCAAAGAACAAATCATGCGGATACTTAGTTGTCTACCCAAAAGGTGGAGAGGAACTTAAGTATCAATTAAATAATTTTGTGATACGAGTAAGCTGCCATTCAAGGAGCTAATCGAAAAGATGATGATGTATGGGGAAGAATTAAAGGTCAACAAAGAAGTAGAGGATGAACTAAAGAGAAAGTCAATGATTTTAAAAACCACTACTTCCAAAAATAAAAAAAGGAATGGACAACAACTCAATCTGACAGTTCAAGAAATTAAGAATCACCACCAGATAGTGATGAAAAAATGGATCAATTAGCTACAAGGTTAAAAAATTCTATATAAAGAAGATGTTTTTCAGGAATCCTAGCTACAAATAAAAATATGAAAATAAGGGAAATTGAAAAAATGACTGTAAAAGATGTGATAATTCAAATGAGATAGTTTTCTATGAATGTAAGTTATGAGGAAATGTAAAGGCCAATTGTCCTAAATTAAAGCATAAGAACAAATATGAGGATAAAGATAAAAGGTACAAGAAATAAATGAAGGCCACATGGAGTGATTCAAAGGATAGATCAAGTGAGTCAGAATCCCCACATGATGAAAATGCCAATAAATCCAACATGAGATTTATAATAAAAACATCTGAGGTAACAATAGAATCACCTACATGTAATTATTACTATTCTAGCGATGAATCTGATTATGAAAACATGACCAATGAAGAAATGTTTTAGTAATGAAAAATTCTTGAAGACACATGTAATGAATTAAAAGATAAATATAAGGTTCTAAAGAAACAACATGATCTTACCTCTACTGTCAAATATGATCATACTATAGTGAAAGACAAAAATGCTCAATTTCTTAAAAAGAAAAATGAACATAAAATGTCTAATAAGAAATTGAAAAAGTACTTAGAGAAGTTTACCAATGGAAAAAATACTCTTACGAAAATTATTGGTAAACATGTAGCTCCTAGGTTTACTACTGGTATAGGATACCAACCTGCACAGTGGAGCATTGCTAAAAATCATTTTGTAACAAAATTTGGAAAATCAGTTTTTATCTCCAGAAAGGATAATTTTTCTGATAGTTCTAAAAATGTACAACCCTCTACTACCTGTAGTTTTTTTTGGACCAAATAAAGTTTATTTTTCAAACACTTTACAAACTATTTATAGGAAACCCATGAAGAAATTATGGGTTCCCAAATAATTAATTACTAATATTACTGGACCCAAGAATGTCTAGGTACCAAAGTATTTTCTTGTTTAAATTAATTTTATAGGTAAGCTGATTGAAGAGATATTGTAAAAGTCTATGTTACTTGTATAATGGATGTTCAAGACACATGAGGGGATACTATTCATGATTCAAGAATCTGATAAAGATTGATGGTGGACATGTCTCTTTTGGTGACAAATGCTAAAAGGAAAAATAATCAGCCTTAGAAAAATTGGTAACTCTAATTCATTTTTAATTTCCAAAGTTCATTTTTTTGATGTATTAAAATATAATCTGCTTATAATCTCTTAGTTATGTGAAGATGGTTTTATTGTTAAATCTGAAAATGATCCATGTAATGTTTTTAATTCTAAAAATGGTCTAGTTTTTACTTCTCTTAGAAATAAAAATGTTTATTCTATTATAATGTCTTGGAATTTCTGTTTAATTTTTTTAAATTATATGAAATTATTTCGAGACCAGATTCTCTGAAGACACTTTATTCTGAATCCCAGTGATCCCAAAATAGAATTTTGAACTTTTTTTAAGTTCATTTAAGTAAATATGTGAGTGTGTTTTTCTAACTTTTAAATCAGTGCTCAAATAAAAAATATGAGGGCGCCATTGAACTCATAATGGTAGGATTCATTTAGCATGGACTTAATTTCGACTGTCAAGGGTCAACCACAAAAGATAGTTTTTGGACTTTTCAAAAAATAATAAAATAACTTAAAAAGCTATTTTTTTCTCACCATTGAATAGTGGAACTCTAGCACTATGGTGTGGTGACAAGGCGGTGACAATCCCCTTTAACGATACTCTTTAATGGAAGCGAAATAGATACACAGTTTCATTAATGAAATATTGTAACGATGTCATGGAACAGCGTAATAAAAACACTACAATGAATTTCTCTATTAATGAGAAAACATGTTGGAGATTCAAATGTGGAATTTCCTTTGATGAGCCTATAGTAAAAATACTCTCCTACGATGAATGATGAACACTGGAGGATCGCTAGTGACATCAACACACCTCGAAGAACAGGACCAGAGGAAAACAAATGCCAAAGTATTCAAACAGAAAATGAATCCTCATGGGTGGATCACATCAATAATGAAATCCAATGAGATAGGGGTTTGTTTTTGTTTTAAGTTTCTCCCTTATTTATTCTCAATGAAAAACATGGATTAACCCATGAACATGTTGATATGCGGATCAATCATTCTTGCGGGAGGGTAGTTCTCTTTGGGTTTTGTGCCAAGATTAATTGATTAAATTGTGATATAACATTAAATCATTATCCTATGTTTTCTAAACCTCTAATGCTAAGCGAATGGTCCAATACAAACAAGGCCTGAGCCCCTCTGCCTTGTGTGTTTTTTGCATTCTTCGTGATCGTGTCTTTGAAGTGGAATAAGGGGGGATTTGAGGATATCATAGAGAATATGAAATCCCCAAGAAGTCTTAGGCATAAGATGAGTGAAGAATGGAACACCAAAACATACCTGATGGTTTGTGTAAGAACATACTGGCACGTCGACACCGGCAGCAGTGACTGCGGGTGGGTGGTGGTGCACCATGATTGCACATCGGAAGATGCGCCGCGACCAGCTTGGGCCGCGACAGTGCGACAAGAGCCACTGACTCAGGCCACTGTGGTGCGGAAAGAGTCTCCAACCTCCATTAAGGTAGCTGGAAGCGGGTAGAGGTGACCACTCGGCTGCGTCGCATGTAGCAAAGTCCACTGTCGATTAACCGCGACAAAGGAGGTGGTCCCGCAGATGACCCATGGGGCCGGGGGAACCGAACGCAGCTTCTAGCTGCATCCCGGCTAGGTAGAACCGATCTACCTATAGAGGACTAGGTAGGGAACGAGCTGCCCAATCGGGTCAGGTGGGACCCACTGCCCAACAGGCCCGCATCTACAGGCTGGACCGGGCCGGTCAAATCGGGTCAAACCGGACATAGACCCAACCAGCCCCTTTTCAGAAAAACACCAATATCATTCAATTTGGGCATCCATTTGACGAGCAATTTGTAGCCTTAAGACCCTCATGAAGAGTCAGATCTTTTGGCATACTCTATGGAGGTTTTAATAGAAGTTAAAATTCAACGAATGGATTGAGGATCGGTTCTCCCATGATCAAGCGCACTACAAGAGGAAACCTTGCTGTTGGATGAAACCTAAAGACTTCTGACAAGAGAACCTGTATTGATTACCTATGATGGCCCAGTGGGAAGTGGATGTTTGTGACTCGGATGGCCTATAGTGGGGAGAAGCTCTGTGTGACCCAGCAGACCCATGGGACTCGACAGGTGGAGTACCTCAATATGGAAATGTGGGAAGTGGCTTCTGTGTGACCCAACATGTCCATGATGGGGAGAATCATCTATGTGACATAGAAAACCAATGATACTAATCAGGGATGAGTACCAAAATAGTCCATGGTTAGTGGGAAGAGACTTCTGTGCGACCCGACAGGACCACTGTATCAATTGAGGAGGAGTTCTCCAGCAGCCCAAGGTGTTCACCGATATGACTAAGGGTCCAACTTTCCTACTCTAGACTATACCTGGTGCGAGCTATATTATTTCATGGTTTTATTTTTGGATTGTTTAGTGGAATTTATTTGTTTTTTTGGGGTCCCTATTGAGTATTTTGTTACTCACCTCTACACGGGCTTCACTCGCACGTGTTGTGTCTAGTGTAGACGACCTCCGCCTTGACAGAGGACTTAGTGGCCCAGGAAGCTGTGGTTCCTAGTAAGACTAGGCAGACATGGTGTAATTCTATGGGTTCTAGCATCTACTCTATACTTACCCATTAGGTGGGGTTTCTAACAGAAGACTTCCATAGTTTTCCTTGTACTTTATTATTTTTAGTTTATCTTTTGTTTTGTTTGTATTTTGGTCCATTTAACCTATAGTTTGAACTATTACTCAGTGGTTGTTTAGTGGAATGATTTTTTTTTTCAGATTTGGGACATGGTTGTGTATGCATGCGTAAAAATACTCCGGAAAGTTCTTCCCACTTGAAGGTTGACACCTTCGGCACTAGTCACCAACCCCTATCCTTCAGGAGGAAGGCTTGGGGTATGTCATGACATGGACCCCAGGGTATGGGTCAGGACAACTATTAATACAGATTCTTTAATTTCTCAAAATGTTTCTTGTTTGAGTGCTTTTCAAAAAGAGCCTTAGCTCTGGAATAGAAGACTAGGACATCATAATATTCATTCAATTAGGAATCTTACAAGGAAAGGGTTAGTCAATGATCTACCCAAACAAGAATTTCCAAATAATAAAGTCTTTAATTCTTGTCAAAAAGGTAAACAACACAATATCTATTTCAAACCAAAGAAAGAAGTTTCAACTTCTCAACCTCTTGAGTTGGTTCACATGGATTTGTTTAGACCTTCATGAGCTTTAAGTCTTAATGGGAAACACTATGTTTATGTTCTATTAGATGACTACTCTATATATATTTGGACTTTCTTTATTGATCACAAAAGTGAATCTTTCTCTCATTTCACTAAGTATAATAGAATAGTGGAAAACCATAGTGGTCTTATGATTAAAACCTCAATGAGTGACCATGGCCGTGAGTTTAAAAATCAAGAGTTTGAATCATTTTTCTCACAAAATGGATATAGTCACAAATTTCTACTCCCAGGACACCCTATAAGAATGGTGTTATAGAGAGATGAAATATAACCTTAGAAGAAATAGATTGGACTATGCTTAATGAATATGATTTACATATTTATTTTTGGGATGAAGCTGTCAATAAAACTTGTTATATAATTAATAGAGTCTCAATCAGACCTATTTTTAAGAAAAAACCTTATGAGTTATGGAAAAAATAGAAAATCCAAAGTTAATTACATTAAAGTTTTTGTTTTCAAAGTATATATTCTTAATAAAAAGGATAATATTGAAAAGTTTTCCTCCAAAAGTGATAAAGGAATATTTCTAGGTTATTAAGCCTCTAGCACAGTCTATAAAGTCTTTAATAAAAAACCAAGTGTGTGGAAGAATATGTACATGTCAAATTTGATGAAATAAATCAACATGAACCCAAGACCTCCCATGAAAATATTGAGGATGATCTCTACAATCTAGATATAACTATAAAATCTTCTGATATTGCTATTAAGGAACCTATTAAATCATTCAGTCCTAGAAATTCTACAGACTCTAGTCATGATGAACCCAAACCTATTGAAGAAGCTGAAACTTCCACAACTTTTTATAGACCTATAAGAACTCTTAAGAACTGACCTTTAAATTATGTAGTTGTAGTATTAGGTAAATGAAATTATACTAGAGATTCTCTTAGAAACCAGGTTGAACATCGAGCATTTTTGTCATATCTTGAACCTAATAACATCAACGATGCAATCAATGATGAATTTTAGGTAATGGATATGAAAGAAGAATTGAAATAGTTTAAAAGAAAAAATGTTTGGAAACTAGTGGATAGACCCAAAGACACATTTACTATATTAACTAAGTGGGTGTTTTATAATAAATTATATGAAGCGGGTACTATTGTAATAAATAAAGCTAGATTGGTTGCATAAGGAAATAGTCAAGAACGAGGCATTGACTTTTAAGAAACTTTTACATTGGTTTCTAAACATGACTCCATTAGAATCCAGTTATCATATGGAGAACATATAAATTTCAAGCTATATCAAATGGATCTCAAGAGTGTATTCCTAAAAGGTTGTATAGTTGAGGATGTTTTTGTTGAGCAACCCCTAGTTTTAAAAACCATCTTTTTCCAAATCATGTTTTTAAATTAACAAAGGAATTATAAGGTTTAAAATAGGCTTCATGATCTTGGTATGATAGACTAAGTATTTTTATTATTTATAAAGGTTTTACAAAAGGTATATCTCATCCCACTCTTTTTATAAAAATAATTTATAATTATATTTTAGTAGTAAAAATATATGTTGATGGTATTATTTTTGGAAATTCAAAAAATTCGTTATGTATTTATTTTTCAAAAATGATGAAAAATGAGTTTGAAATGAATTTTATGGGTGAATTAAAATTATATCTTGGATTTATTATCATTCAAAATAAAAAAGGTATTATTTTAAATCAGAGTAAATATACTAAAGATATTCTAAAACATTTTTTATACCATTAAAAGTACTAATACTCTGATGAGTACCACCTGTAAATTGGATCTTGATGAAAATTGGAAATCTATTGATCAAACAAATTACATAGGAATTATTAGAAGTATACTATACTTGAATGTTAGTCGCTTAATATTATGTTTAGTGTGTTTATGTGTGCTCATTTTCAAGAAAATCCCAAAGATTCACATCTTCTTGCTCTTAAAAGAATTTCCAAATACCTCAAACATACTACCAACATAGGACTGTTCTATCCTATAGGAAAATCATTTTACATAGTTAGTTATTATGATGATTATTTTATTGGTTGTAAGTTAGATAGAAAAAGAACCTCTGGAATATGTCACTTTTTTGGAAAGTCAATAGTATTGTGGTGTAGTAAAAATCAAAATTATTTTGCATTATCTTCTACTGAAGCTGAAATACATAACTGCTGGTAGTTGTTGTGCTCAGATTTTGTGGATGAAACACACTTTTCTAGATTATGGATATCAATTTAGACATGTCCCTATAAACTATTATAACAATTGTTCTATTTAAAATCTCTAATAATTCAGTTTCTCATTCAATAACAAAACTTATTTATGTAAGACATCCATTTTTTTAGAGATCATTATAAAAAAGATGATATAACTTTAGAATTCATTGGCACAGAACATCAGATTGATGACATTTTTACTAAGTCATTAAATTCAGAAATAATGAGATATATCATACATGAATTGGGAATGATCAAACTTGAGTGACAGTTTACTATCCCACTATTTTATGTCTCACTATTTGGGGTCTCACTGTTTAATGACTCAATGTTTTTTACTATATAACCGATCAGAGTCACACCATTGTGATGCCACAACGACTGTACATTCTAGTCTCACCATTATGAATCATCTTTCTATATTATGTGACCTTTTTCTGAATCACTAATTTAATTATTTTATTTCACTTTTATATCATTTTTTTAATATGTGACTTTTGAAATACCAAAATTATAAAAACCCATCACTGCACTTCTCTCCCCACTCATGATCTCTACTCCTAAAACTAAAACCCTTCTCTCTCAAAATCCTTTATCTCCTTAAAACCCTATCTACATTTCAGAAATTCCAATGATGAAGCATCCATCATCCTTGAGTCTAGATAAGTGCAATTTATCAAAGAAAGTGAAAAAGGACCTGATCAAAATGCCTAAGAAACCTCTAAACCATGGTCTTACATATTGTGTAGTCCTGCCAAAAAAGGAATTATGTGCGAAGTGGATTCTCTCAAGTAAGTCACTTGTTCTTAGAGTATTGTAAAAACATGAATGGTTAGAATGGTTTATAAAAGATAAGTGACCCATATACCCAAAACTAGTTTTTGAGTTCTATCAGAATGTCCAGTTTGCGTTCAATTATAAGGATGACATTGTGCTTAGAAGTTGTGTAAATAGAAAAAGGTGTACTTTTTATTCAAGTTTTGGGATTAATGTTTAAGAGTTCCTCATGAAGGTATATTATAGGATCCTTAAATAAACCCTCCACCTCCACGTGAAATATTTATCCTAGAAGAGGCTCTAGGTGACTTTACTGGAAATAGAAAAAGGAGAAGGATTATAGCTGCGGAATTAAATGGAGAGACTAGGTTGTTGTTCAAATTTTTTCAAAACCTGATATTTCCAAGGAAATTTTACCTTTATACTCTGAAATATCAAGATATATTCTTGTTTCATATCTTAAAGAATGGTTACAAGATAAATCTGTGCAAGTACCTTGTTCTTCACATGTGTGATATGATCAAGACTACTTAAAAGTCAACCTCTTAATTATATTCAAGATTTTTTTCTACTATGATTCAAGCCAAGGGTTTGGTAGGGGAGGATGAAGATGTTGTTGAGGATTATGAGTTTTTCTATCTAAGGATATATGCAAGTGAATGAAAATTAGTTGGAATCCATGGAAGAGGTTATGGGTTGAAGATAATGAAAGGTTGTATGAGGATTTCAATCCTGTTGAGCACCCTTCAAGAACTAAGGATATCACTGATCCTCATTTGGAAGCAGATGAGTTTGTACAATATTTAGATGAAGGAATTGAATTTGATGTTCCTAGAACTAAAGTTGGAGTTTTTTTTGAAAGTAGTGATTCAGATACTTCCAAAAGGTCTGAAGAGCATCCTAATGCATCTTCTGAACCACCTCATGTTATTCCCTCAAGAGATTCTATTCTCTCTAAGGGTGGTAAAATTAAATGTGAAGAAAATACTACCATGGATAAAGATGCCGATAAAGGTGAAGCAACTATGGAAGCACATGTTCCTAATGAACAACAGATAAATAAAGAATCTATAGAAAGAGAAGTCATTTTACCTACTGAAGTAAGGTTGGAGAAAGGTTTTCAATTAGAAAGAAGTGTGGATGATACTGAGAGGTACCAAAAGATAATAGAATATGTAGAAATGGTTCACATTGTGGAGTCACTTAATTATCCAAAGGAATAATCAGTTAATGAGAGATGAACCCCAGTTTGAAAAGGATTTAAGTATGGAATCATATGGATTCAAGTTCAATGGATGCCTGGTATAAGTTTCCCAGCTACTTTGATGTTGATGATTCTCAGAAGACCTTCTTGAAAGAAATAGAAATTTCAACCGAGTTTCAACTCAAACTAAAAACAAAAAAATAAGTGATATCTGGTATGTAGCTAGAATCTGTCTTGGTTCCTGAACCTCCTGAAGAAACCCCTAGTTATGTAAGCCATGATGATCTAAAAGTTTTTGGAGAAAGTATCTTGTTTGGATTTGGAAAGATTATGAAGTCACATCATGCTCCTATGACTAATTTTTTTGAATTATTCTAGGAAAGTTGATATGGAAAACTCATCCCAGAATTCTTAATGAGATACAAAAAGTAAGGATTGAAAATGAACAACTGAATGATGATTTTATGTCCTTAAAATATTAGTTTGAGGAGATGAGGAAGTATTTTCAAACTACTCCTACTCCAGTCCTGATTTCTAATCTTAGTGAGGGTGATGTTGACATTATCTTGGGGAAGGTTGTATCACATATTAAAACTAATATGATTTTCGTGGTTGAAGAAGTGGTCAAGAGAAACACAAAAGTAGCAAATGAAATGTGTGGAATGGTGGCTGCAATCAATCAACTGCTAGATTAGTATAAAGTCTCTTTGAAACTATTCTTAAAAGATTAATACCTTCACATTAGCAAATCTAGATCAATTATCTTCTACATAGACCTCTCAACCTTTGGATAGTGATTTTTTCATATTAGTGATTTGAGAAGAGTTTCAAACTTTGGTTGGTGGTCCAAGATGAGAACGTCTATGTATGATTGAAAAGCAAAATGGGCATTTGCATGATATGGTCGTAATTTACTCCAAAACATCCAATTATGATCAAGAAAAGACTTCAAAGAAGGTGGATTACTATTTTAAAAATATTTACACCAAACACCAACTATTAATTAATTTAAAATATCTAGTGGAGAATTTAAAGATACCTCCAATGACTCAAGCTTTCAAGGATCTAGTCAAGTAGTTGAAGGATTTTACTCCTACTCTTGATAATATTATAAAAAATAAGGATGATTTTGAAAAGAATATGGTGTATGGTGGTGAGATCATCAAGGATTTCATAAATCTATTGAATCATTATAAACATCATCACAACACAACCATAGTTTCTCATGAAGCTAATTCTCTCAGACCTGTCATTCTTTCTTCTACCACTCCTTCTTCCTCTACCGATTTTTCTCTAGTTACCATGACCCATACTCATTATTTGAGCCAGATTAAACCTATTATCACTAAGAAACCCTTACGTCATTCATCATCTAGACCAATCCTTTCACATTATATTTTTTAATGGACGTGTCTCCCTCCATTCTCTTTTGGCTCCATCTCTTCCACAACTACTACTTCTTCACATGATGCTCCTCCTTCTACTATCTCTAAGAAGGATAAAGGGAAGGTTGAAAAATCTTAATAGAAGTGAAGGATAGTTTTTGATAGGTCTATGATGTATTTTTTTGTCTTTTTACTATATTGATATATTAAATGACATATTGTCTTTATTTTATTCAATGAAATATGATGTCTCTTTTATTCAATTGTTGATTTCGTTTAGCGCTTGTTTTTCTTTTTATTACCTTTTTTTATAATCCCAATAAGGGGAGAAGAACTAGAATTTATGATATTTTTACATATATGATCCCATACTACAATGGACTACCCTGGTTTTATGTATTAATCTAATATAATTTGTTTGATATGTTAAGAAAACTATTTATTCCTTTCTAATGTATATAGCTTGTAAATGGAATGATTTGTGATCATCAAAAAGAGGAATATTGTTGGAATCCTCTTGTTTTAATGATCACAAATCATGTTTAACTCTAGTAACTCATGTTTAATCCTATTCTATAATGTTTCATTATGATCGTGTTTAATCTTAATATATTATATGAGTATTACTTATTAAGATAGATAGTAGATATTTGGTAAAGTATGAGTCACTGTTAAGGTGAACTCACAATCATCATTACTATGACCAAACAGTCTCACCGTTGTGTATAAAAATCGGTAAAGTATGAGTCACCATTATAGTGACACCTTGGTATCATGCTACCGGTTCCATAACTTGAAACGTATCAGAAAACATTGTATATAGTCACCAGTTTATAATTTTTTCAAAGTACCAGCCACCGTTGTATCTATCCACCAGTTCATTTGTTTTGCAAAGGACTAGACACCTTTTCAATTAAACTATTTTGAGTGACACCGTTTCTCAAAATGGACCTGAAGCTGTTTCTAAAACGCTGTTACATTTCCTAACTGATTAAAAATTTTCACAAAGTATGAGAAACCGGTTTGGAGAAACTGATTAAAATAAAAGGACGAGTTGCCGCTAACTGTAGCACCACTCCGGACTCACTGTTCCTATGACACTGTTACTATGTCACTACTAACTTTGAAACCATTCCATACTTATCCACTTCTGCCTTATTTCAATTAAATTAATAATTATTTCTAATGATCATATTTTTATCTATTTAATGATACTGATATTATTAATGATTCTTGTAGACATTTCAGCAGATAATATGAGGTACTAGGTGTGGAGATCATGCTTCTTGTTAGCCAAAACACAAACACCTGAGGATTAATATATTATGGCACACAAGACAAAAAATATAAGAGAGTAAAACACAAAAAATCATGCAGAAGAGCTATAAAAATCCATCTTGATTGTTATGATCTAAACAAGAACTTTCTATGAACCATCCTGCGAACATCCTTGGAGCACCAGCAACTTAAAGAAGAAGAATAGCTATGAATAACATCTCATTGATCTAGAAACCAGAACACACAACTCACAACACTCTGTTTCTATGTCTAATTAAAAAAGAGTACCCAAGCTTCAAATATTCTACATTCAAAGAGTCCAAAGCTATATTGAATAATAGTTAGAGCATTTATAATCCCTTATTATTATATTTTGCTCTGTTGTGTATCATTTTATTATTCCTTTGAGCAGTGTGTGTATATGTATTAAAAACACACACTATCTCTTGTGATAAACTGGAGAATGCAAGATATCCTCTCACTACTACTATCTTAAAACATTTTACTCCCACATGTAACTATGGAAGAGGTCTCTGTGTGACCTGGCTATATTTTTTCCCACGTAAATATATCATAGAGGTCTAGTTGACCTGGAAATCATGTATACTATTGTAAACCCCGATACAGGGTGTAGATCAAGTTTATTAATATAAAATACTTGGTGGAAGAAGATTTCCAAGTGAAGAGGACGAAGTCTCTTCTTGAGACTGAACCAATTATTTTATCTATTGTGTTCATGTTTTGTTTTCTTGTATGTATTTGTTTGTTCAAAACAAAAAATATTACTTTTCTTTTATAGTTAATCTTACATAGTGTTTGCATTAGAATTTTTTTAGTAGACTGATTTCAAAAGATAATGTAATCTCTTAAATTTCATTAAATGAGAATTAATAAATCTTTGAGAAATATTTCAAACAAGTAAAGATTTTAAAAATCTACTACTTTGATAAATTGGTCTATTTGATTTTAAATTGAGGGTCCTTCAAATAAATAATTTTTAACAGAAATTTTTATAGGAACTCAATTCACCTCCCTCTTAAGTGTCCTAATCCGACCAAAAAATATGTTACCAAATAATATATAATTGAGAATATATCAGGATTACAATGATGACATGATCAGTGGAATTGATCCTTTTTGTATTTTTTATTGGAAATATTTCCCTCACAAACAAAACCTGACATGAGATAATGTCTTCATTCAGTGACTGCTCTAGAAAATAATATATGGATAAAACCTCTATGGGTCACAGAATGACCTCACATACATGACACCTTTAGAGTTAGGTGGATAATGCAATGGTCTAGGAATACCATTGACATATTGAACCTAGAATCTATATGCAAGGGTCCCCAAATGCTAAACTGATGAGTCCAAATCATCCAAACAAAGATGTAGTAAATCTAGTGGTGATAGTTTCCACCACTAACCTCTTTTAAAGCATACCCACGAAGAATGAAAATCACTACCTTCAGTATCTGAAAAAGGTAGACCAAGGGGTCAACTATGGACCCTTTCTTGTTCATGGGTTGCTGAGGAAAAATATTGTTAACTATCATCTCTAACTCCATCTTGATGGTTCCTTTTTGTTACCATTTAAGAGTACCACTCAAAACACCGACACCTTTAACACCCATGCATGGGAAATAGGGAAGACACATCGGGAATATAAATCATTATAAAACTGACTGTGAGATCATATTCCCACTTCCACTGATGGAGCCTGTGGGCATGTTCCGATGGTATCCAGTGAGTAGTCTCATATTCGTACTCACTCGGAACAAGTCTTCCAGCATATTTCTGTAGCAAGAATGGGAGATGCGCATACTCATAACCCTATGAATGAATCCAATTTACATATTCTGGTAGAATATAGAGGATAGAAGTGGGATCATATCCCTTATTCAATTAAACATATCTTAGAGTATATAGTTGAGAAAAAAAATGTAGGATTATAATCATGGGCACAATATTCTAAAGTGTCATTAAATCTTAGAAAAAACTGAAGAAATTCTCTAGCATATTCTAACACTAGTATAGATACAAGGAGATGTGCATATTCTTATACCTACATATAAGGTAGAAAAAAACTATGATTAGTATGAACAAGTTGTTTATATGAAGCAAGTATGCATTCTTTCTCTTGTATAGAAGGATTATCTGTATATTTTGGTAAAGGAATAGGCACCAGACTAGGATTTTATTTCTATCCCAACTGGGTATCACCTAGTGAGAGTGACACATTCCTTGGGATATGGGAACATTCCGGTCAAAAAAGAATGGGATCATATTCCAAAGGCCCAAGATCGAGCAAATATACCTAATCTAGTCCGGGCTCACTAAGTGAGAGTGAAACATGTCTTTGGAGAATTTCATATTCCTATCAAAAATTATTGGTGACTTAATCCAAAGGCTTAGGATTGGCCTTATATCCTTGTTCTTACTAAGGCTCAACAAGTGATAATGGAACATGCCTTAGGGCATGCTCATATTCTTGCCAGTGAATCTACTTGGCATATTATAGAATTTTATAAAATACAATATTAGATACCTACTTCTTCCGATGAAATAATGCACCACCAACCTTTAGATTCCATACAGGAGGAGGCTCATACCCCTTCTCCCATTTCAGAGGTCTATCTGAATATTTTGATAGGGAATGCATATAGGGATTGATATTATATTACTATTCCATCCTAGGCTTACCAAGTGAGAGTGGTACATTCTTCAGATAAAGATCATATTCCTATCGAAAAAGACCAATGACATACTCTAAAGTCTCGTGATTGGGCTCATATCCTTATTCTGATGGAGGATCACCAAATAATAGTGGAACATTCCTCAGGATAGGCTTATATTAATGTCAGTGAATATCAATGTCTTATTCCATTAGATTCTTAGTGGTGGGATAATATTCCATCATCATCATATAGTTATCAAAATATTTTGGAATCCATCATACAATAAGCTCATATCTCTACACAATCCCAAAAGGAAATTCCAAATATTTCGGACATGATGAAAAATGAGTCTCATATCCCTAATATGCTAAATTCTAGTATCATTGAGGTTTTTCAAGAAACATTCCTAACCCCAAGGGTCATTTTAATGTTAATCCAAAGTAGAAAGTGATCATTACCATGATATTCCTCCTCGTGGTTGTGTAAAGATGGATCATAGGGACTCTACTACCAACATCCATCATGATCAAACTCCCCACGGTGATATCTCCGACAAATAAAGAAAATCCTCCCCTTTACCAGAAAACTTTTCATAAAGAGGTTATACAAACATAGATTATTTTATATAGAGAGGTTCTTGAAACATCAGGATCAGCTGTATATATTTCCCCATTAACTTTCAGTAACCCTCCACTCCTATCAGTAGGTGACCCTAAGAAGCACCATCTATGGTCTGACCATATGGAGGCATGTACGTCTGATGAATAGGAAGATGAAAGTTATATATAAAGATAGTTATTTAGAAAAAAACTCCCCACTGATTTAAGGTCTCTTTCTACTTCTAACTATGAGATATCAGTTGAGATAGAGAAGGAGTGAATTCCTTAAATACTAAAAAATATATAGTAAACTCATCAGTAGTTAATATCTACACACCTCTCTTATCCAGGATATGAGGGTCACCTTCAGAACATCAAGATACTTGGTTTTTAGCTAGACCTGACTACTATATCCATGTATTTGGATCCAAAACTGAAAATGCACAGCCTAGATCTACAACATGCTTTCACCATTACATAAAAACTCTTCAGAAAATAATCACTAAAGCCTTGTATTGTATCTGTATTTGAGGATTGAGAATTTAGGGAGTGTTGCACTTTACTACACCCTCTAAATAGATGAAATCCCAAGATAAAATGTCCTATAATGTTATATCCTCTAGTGAAATTAAGGGATCAGGTAACACACAAGCTAATTGACTAGTACAACGGAATTCCCCCGCTTCAACGGTGTTAAGAAATCATGAATAAAGAGAGAGAGTATAGACAAAAAATATTTAAATTGGACCCTTTAAGGTAATGAGAATACATTTCAGACCTAGAATCTGAAGTTTCAATCAACCAAACAACTTATCATAAATAATAACTTCCATCATGTTCTTTTATTTCATACAAATCATACAAGATCACAATTGTTCCATATCGAACAAGTCGTAATAGACGTATTCATAATATCTATTCAAGAGTGAACCCAGCCTTCAAGGCTTGGAGAATATCTACCACTACCTCCACCCCTAGGATCATCAATCCTTGAGAGGATCTAGAACACATAGGAAGAAACTATGAACAAACCCTAGCCCATTGGGCTGTGGAAATTTTTATCTCAATCTCCATCACCAAGTTCATCTTCCCCTGAGAGGGTCTTAAGAAAATCAATGATGGTTCTAGATCAACCCCATAGTACTGGGATGAGGGAAATTATATCTCAAGGATCATCCTAGGATTCATCAAATACTTGAATGGAATCATCAAATACTCAATAGTAGTATCATCAAATTCCAATGGCGGCCTCAAATATTCCCCAATCCGTAGGGATGAAGGAATTTTCATCATCATAATCACTATATATAAAATCAGTCTTCTACAGGTTGGGAGGTAAATATCAATGGTTGACATCCCATCTGTTATTCCCACCATAATGAAAAGTCTACTATTTGAGTCTCATTCGACAAACATGGCCTGTAACACCCTCAATGTCACTATTCATGGACCATGATGGGAGGAACGTAAAATGTACGAAATAAAACCCTACTGAGGTCAAAAGCCAAAATTGTCCAATATGGTCTAGGGTTTAAGAAATGACCCTAATGTAGGTAGTGAAAAATCATCATATTTCATTGAGAGTAATGGGACAACTACCATTTCCTGATATAACTCTCTGAATTCCATCATCATCAACTCAATAGATAATGTGGATCAAGATGAAGGTACAGAGGGGTACAATACAAAAAATATACCCTTAGAGGAAGGTGATCTAGATGCACCCAATGTGTCTTGACAAACCTGAAACTAAAGGAGGCTCCAAAATCTGGCACATCTGAATATCATGTTAGGACCTTTATAGTGGAAAACTACCAAATATATAGGAAAAGAAGTAGTCATATCCCACTCATCATCCAAAAGAGTCACAATTCCTTCCATGGAGGAGAAATTGGCACTATATAAGAATGAGATACAAACTATCAAACAACTCAATGAGGAGAAAATCAGGGGAAACATTACCATTGGGAATAATCTTTAGGCTAAGATGAATATCCCCCTCCCATACATCTGGAAAGATCCAACCTTCCCGTAGGATCGACATCTGGGAATCAGAACAGCTCCAAACCTATGAAACCAGACTACATAAATGAGTAATTCATAAATGATCATGAATTTCCTCCATTATAGAGATAGCATATCCCTCTATAGGGAGATAATTTAATCTTATTATGAATTGAGAATCAATAGGAGATGAAAACAGGGCTACCTCCTAAAACCCCACCCACTCTTTATAGATGGAAGGTGACTTAGAAAGTCATACCTGTCTAATAACTCAACGTCATCGAGTCCATAGACACTCATATGGAAGACATGGAAGGGAAACATGCATGTATTAATCTTTATAGGAATTCATATCTTGAATGGGTGGATGAATCTTTTCCCACAACCAATTTCAGAAATCCAACCTTATCCACCTTTAATGGTGTGGGAGACCCAGAACACCATCTGACACATGTGATATCCCAATGTGGCTTGATTATGGGACCTCTATATGGATAGTAGGTGAACAAGATGAGGTGTTTTGTATATAATATGATAGGGTCAACCTTTTCTTGGTACAACAGTATTCTAGAAAGATCCATTACAGGATGGGAAGACCTTCATCATCAATTCATTTACCAGTTTAGCTCCACACTGAGGAAAATGATAATTGTTAGCATAAATAACTACAAGAACTGAAAAAATGATAGCCTGACTAATTTCAAAGCCAGATGGAATGTCTTAACCTACTCACTTATCATCCCTCTCTTGTAGAAGAAATTGATGAAAAAATATGTTAAAAATATATGGGATGAGTTATAGTCACCTCTGATCCCAAGGAAATATCAAGGAGTATTTTGTGATTTTTGATATATAACACAAAATTTTAAATTTTCCATTCAATAGACCTGATCCAAGTCTCGAATCGTGAACTCAGAATAAGGTAAATGGTTTGAAAAGATAGATACTACCACTATTACTCTAAAACTAGTAGCAGTGCCCATTTAAGCACCTAGGTATTCCATGAATTTCCTAGATCCTCATATTGAGCAACAAAAACAACAAAATCTATCACATACAGAAGGAAAAAATAGATCATGGTTTATTGAGACTCAAGGAATAAATGAATAAAGCAAACTTATTATGAAATTATCAAGTCCCCAGTTATTTCCTTGTAGCTATGGACAATAACCTACCCAAGCTGCCACATCCTAGGAAGCCCAATGAGGTCAACCTCCCCATCCGTCCTGACTACTACCCTTTCCATAGAAGGATGGGTCATAAAATCTTGGAATTATTTGTCCTAAAATATATTCTCTAAATAATAGTTGATTTCAAATAGGTGATGTTTGATAAATCCTTTACATAGGTAATCTGTGTAACTATTTCCCAGTTAGAAGAGGAGGGTGATTGGAAAAAAGTTTCGGCCAGGCATGAGAATAAGTTAAACAATTAGATGAATCAAAATAAAATTTAATGAGTTAATGAAACCCTGATGGAATGACTTTATATAACTATAATGATCCCATTTCTTAGGGAGGTGACATAGAATATTCCTCCCGAAAGCATCCATATCTATCAAACATAAGATGAGACGGAAGAGGAAAAGTCATACCCAACTCTGATGCATACCCTAACTCTTGCATAATATTTTCCTTGTAACATCCTCAACACGAGAACTACCCCACCAAACAGAACCCTCATCATAAAAAGATCTCATATTTTGTTCTGTCAACATAATACATTTGGTAAACCCCTTATTTGATGGAGAATATGCCCCAGAACATGATTTTCTTGTACCTGACCAGCGAGCCGAATGTCAAAGGCATAGGATTTGAGGATACATAGGACAAAGAGGGCATGGTCAGGCCCCATATTTCAATAAAATACCTATAAAGGACATATATATAGCTGAGACTCATGGGAAATCACTCCATCAATCCCAACAGAGACATGGAGGCATTACAGATACCTCCAGTGATAGCCCACACCCAGTCATCTTACGTGATCGACTGGTGGGGGTTTAATTGTCTGATCATCCCAAACAACAGGGAAGGTTGGATAGACCTACACCATTGGTAGTAGATTCTCCCTCAACCTCTACATAAGCCCCATTTCAATCTACCTCAAATTCCCTAGATCTTGATCCAAATAATAAGAAGAAATTCCACATTGGGAGGTGCTGAACTTTGGCACAAAAGTACGACATCATGAAACATCTAGTGGTTATCCCAACCATTATTTCATTTATATATACACTCTATCTATCAAAATAGATTATATAGGAACTCATTGAAATCCTAAAGATCCCATAGGAATTAGAGACCAAAGTCACTATAGTCGAGGTTTATCTAGTGGAGATGATGCCATCAGAATTCCATGTCACCCTCTTGTTCATAGAACAAGATCAAGAAGAGGTCATACAAAGATACATCAAGCCCCCATATGTTTCAAGAAGACTCAAAAACTTCAACATCCAAATAGAACTAATTTATAATGGTTCTAGGATCTACCTAAACCCAATTAGGACCCTTATATATTTGGGATATATCCAATGATACTTATCTCCCACAAAGAAGACATTCAAGGGTATGATAATAATGAGAAAAATACTTTTATGATGATCAAGCTCAATTCTCAGTTTTAGGATCTCACATAAAAAATTGAGTTCATGATTATCTAGGAATTCACTGCATATAATTTACTTCTCGAAAGGCCTTGGAATCACATCCACATGGTGGTACCTTTAACATTCCATCAGTACATTAAATAACCCACAAATAGAAAGGTCAAAAAAATGACATGGGTATAGTTCCACCTTTGATTCTTGGGAATCCACATATACTAAGGAAGGATTCTATAAAAGGTTGGGAAAATAACCAATGGTGGATGAAAATACATAGATTTCATCCCCTGAAAACAAGGGAACTGCCCTTAAAACTCCTTAGAGTATTCTCAACAATGATTATGTGATACCCATGAATCTAGTTGAGGTAATATAATCAACCCCTTATATCCAAGATACTTTTGTTCAAAATGATAGTGTTAATGACAAATAGCTCCAGAATCTCTTTTCAATGACTTTGGTAGTAAGGGATGATAGTTTCTTTTATCATGGCCTCTCTCACCCCGACAGTGATAGGAATTCCATCTCATTTATGACTTCATATTAAAATGATTCCAAATACTCAAAGGTGGAATAAGAATAGGATTACCTTAGTAATTCCTCTTCCTATTTTGGGGATGGAATATCCACCCCCCATTTATGATATCAGGAAGGTAAATGTGGGAATATAAGAAGACCCACAAACTACATTGATTAGTGCCTCTATACCTCTTGAGGAGTTCATTGAAATTATAATGAAACATAGATATGTCTTTGCATGGAATTATATAGAAATTTCCTAACTGAGTCCATATGTGGTTACCACCATCTTGTCTTACCTAATAAACATCAAGGCTTCATGTAGGAATCCAGGAGGATGTAAACCTTTAATGCTATTAAGGTATATGCAGAAGTTGACAAATTGATCGAATACAATTTTATTTATAGAAGTGAAATATCCAATATAACTTTAAAAAATTTTCCATGTTAATAAAAAGAATGAGAATATTACAGAATGCATCTATTTCATAGAACTTAATCAATATTTTTCAAAGGAATAATTCCCATTTTCGATCGCAGAACTCTTGATCTATATAACTCTTGGCTTCTAATATATTTCCTTTATGGATGGGTACTCAATGTGAAATTAGATAAAGATGGACACTAAAGATGAAGAAGCCACTAAATTCAAATCAATGAAGGTTATATTTTTTCTATCAGGTCATTAAATTTTTATTAAATAACAACAATGCTACATATCAATGTTCCATGAATAATATATTTAATCACATATTAGTAAAAATTATTGAATGTTACTTCAATGAATTGGCAGTCAAATACCAACAAAATTGTGATCACTTCATGGATCTTCAAATAGTATTTGAAGTGCTGCAGAAAAATAGTTCAAATATGAATCCATTGAATTTTTTTTCTAGGTAACATCAAAATAGTTACTTGTCTTGGTAAGCCACCATGGCATCGAGGCCGACTAAGAAGAGTCTAGTGTTATTCTAGCAATGTCAACCCTATGAATCTTAAATAACTGAGGGAGATATAAGTTAACATCACCTACATTCAGTGTTTCATCGACAATATAGCCAGAAAATCTCCCCATTCACCAAGTCAATGAAGAAGGGAATTTCCTATCAATGGGACAATGAATTCCAAAAAACCTTCGAGAATCTCAATCAGTACCTTCTACACCAACCTGAACTGATTCCATCGGTGAAAGGGAAGCCAATAATCTCATATATGGCTGCTATGGAGTGATATCTTGGCACACCCCTCTTGCATAAAAATGATGTGGTGAATTATAATAATCTCTCTTACCTCATTCGAATGATTCTAGGAACTAACAACCTATACTAGAATGTTGAGGAGAACTATTTGACCCTCATATTTGTAGCAAAAAAGATGAGGAATTACTTATATCACCATAAAGTCCCCTTGGTCTCTCATATTGATCTTCTCCAATACATCCTTGGTCATCCCATACTGATGGGGTTGTTGGACCAATGGGTAGTTATTATGCAACAGTATGGCATCTAGTTTTTTCTATAAAAGGTGGTGAAAGGGCAAGCCCTAAATGATTTCCTTATGGAACATCCAGCCACAAAAAGTACACCAATGGAAACCAAAATTTCAAATGAATAAGTTTTCTATTACAATAACACTACCCAGACATGAGAGATTTATTTTTATGGTTCCCCTCGAAGTATTATTAGAAAAATGCTGGGAAACCCAAAGCTCAATCGGGTTGGCTTAGGGATTGTATTTATTTCTCCAGACAAAGAAAAATTTCCCTACCCTTTATCACTATTTGAAGGCCACATGAATAAATAGCTCAAATACCAAGCCCTAATCATTGGCATGAAACTATACTTATAGCTGTAGATATCCTACCTAAACATCAAAGGGGATTTAGAGCTCAGGATAAATCAGATCAATGGAGAATATGCTATAAAAAATGAATAGTTGGCCCCTATAATTGGCTATATTATATGACTAATGGTGGAGTTTCCTTTTGAACCCACATTTCATTCTGTCCCCAATTGAAAAATGATTATGATGATGCATTGGATAATGTAGCCAGAGTTTTGGCCGACCCTGATCCGGAGGAATAAAGCTTCCACATCATGCATCGATGAATGGTCTCAACGACCATCATTTGAAAAATGGAAGAAATCAACAAGGTCAAAACTAACCCAAATCATTATGAACCGATATCTACCACTGGATGGATGAATACCATAATTGATAATCTCTAAAATGAGACTCTCTCAACAGACTGGTTAGAAGGGAAGAGATTCGACATGATGCGGTGAAAATTACTCTACGAAATGGTCCAAATGAGAATAAATCCCTCTACAGGAATGGATTTGATTGAATCCTCCTCAAATGTATTGTAGAAAAAGATATTCTCACCACCATGAAGAATTTCATGTAGGATCATACGAAACTTATTAGTCTAGGACTAGGCTTTCACACTAAATCATGAGGCAATGTTACTTCTTGTAAACCATGACACAAGACTGTGTGGAATTCTGCTGAAAGTTTCATGCATTCTAGATTCATGAAAACTTCACCCATTAGCCCTTTAAATTTCTACATACAGATAAATATTCTTAGAAATTTGTTATATGGGGAATGGATTGTGTGGGGATTTATCCCCTGGCCACAACTAAGTAGTTTAAGTAAATCCTTACTGCCATTAACTTAATTTTCAAATAGGTCAAGCTAGTACCCCTCACGGAATTTGAGATGAAGAAAATCATCAACTTCATAAAGTCCCATATCATCACTAGATTCAGAGTCCTCACATGATACTGATAGATAATAGAACAAACATCTATTCTACGTAGTTGAAGAAATTGTAACAAGAGTACAAAATTGAGTCCCATCACTCATCTAGCTTGCATTAGAAAATGGTAAAATATAATCCTTCAATAAGACTGTATAGTGAATAAAGACAAGAAGTCTTGGCCAGACAAGATCCTCCATGATTTATGGGCCTACCATCACTACAGAAAAAATTGATTTAATGGATATTTTTTCGTGGTGGTTTTAAAAACCACCACTAACTGTTTTTTAAAATCATTTTTAATAGTTTTTTGAATTTTTTAAAAAAAGTTAAATATACTTTAGTAGCGTTTTTTTCAAAACTGCCGCTATATTAAAGGAAAAAAATTTAAAAAATAAAATATTTAATTATGATTCATGATTTATTATTTACTATCATATATAGTTTATTATTCATAATTTAAATTAATTATAATGTGTTAATTAGTAAATATTTATAATTATTAGTTAATGATGATTTAAAAGTTAAAAAAAATATTCAATTAGTTGAAAATCAAACTTTGACATAAAATGACCATAACTTTCCATATGTGAGTCCTTTTTGGCTCCACAACCCATAAAATCGGTGCTTATGAAATGAAATAAAACCAAATTAGATTTAAAATTTGGAATAGTTGAAAGAATACAATTTATTATAGTTTCATTAAAAGTAGGAAATTGAACTTTAACTTCAAATGACTATAACTTTTGATCCAAGTGTCCGTTTCAGTGCCACCACATATTAAATCAAATATTATGACAAGATTTACGCTGTGATGGAAAGGGTGATCTTGGTCACTATTTTTTGAGGATAAAATAGGCACTAAAGGCATGTAAAACTGAATTTTTAGTCATGGTATCCCAATTTTTTACCATTCGATGGAAGTTTAGCAACATTTAAGAGGGTATTATTGTATTTTTTCCATGGGAAATGAATTTTTTTTAGGAATTATATTCATATTGATATTATGGTTTTAAGGTTTTATCATTTTACATGACATTTTCATAGAAATTAGTGTGCCCATTCATAAACTGAAGACTCTAGGTATGGGAATTTTGAAAGACTGTTGGTGGAGGTTGACCTTTTCTCTACTCTCATTAAGAAGCTAACCTTTCAACCCCTTCTAATGATATCCTTATATATGTGCAGTATGAGAAATGTCAAGAATTTTTTCATCTAGGTAGTTTTGTTGGCTACTTTGATGATAAATCTACAAAGAAGCATACTGAGAATGTGGTCTTGAAGGGTATATGACATCCTACTACCTCAAATGCCCTGCATGGATCAGAAATGGTTAAGGATAAAAATTGTACCAAAGTTTTTGCTGTTGTAGGATCTGACCCTTACAACGTTGGGGCAATAACTGCTAAGTCTTATAAGGCTGTTGTTAAGAAACTTGATGAACATAAGGTTCTTGATGGTATTGAAGATCAAATGGATTCCTGTACTGCTTTCAAGGATTCTTTTCTTATTGGGACTTTTTTGGTGGACTTAGTCATTAAGACTGCACAAGATGATCTAGACATTTAGAAAGTTAGGGATGATAAAGAAAGACATGTTTCGTGCAGAAAAAAATTATAGTATGAGATTGGAGCTGAAGTGTATGCCATTTTTGTGCAGAATGAGGCTGTGAAAGAGCACTCCTTATCAAGAAAAGGAAAGAGAAAAGTGGAGAGTGATGTCTCCCTAGGATTGATGTTATCTTCTCTTTTGGATTCTAAGGGGTTGCCTCTCTTGGGGAGCTCTCATTCAGAGAGGGACGATCCGGAAGGGGCATGGTATCCAACTAAGACATGGAAACAAGGTCATCACACATAAAATTGTGGTCGAGGAAATGTTTGAGATGAATGGGATGGGTATTGTTGTGCTAAGCTCACTCGAGAGTAGGTTAAACTCAGAGAAAAGTACTTCGTACTCTTCAATCAGAAGAATTCACAATCATAATGGGAATCTGCTGATGATATCTCCGAGCATGATTATGGGGATGATCCTCAGTATCCTTATTTGTAGTTATCTTTTTTGGATGGGGGTTTTTCTTTTTTTGACTCTATCACCTCTCTTTCTTATATTCGGTCTTTATTTTTCAATAAATTTTGGTAAGAGAAGGTTTTCCTAACTCCTGGGCCCTTTTGGTATTTTATTATTTATATATTATTTATTTATTTAATAGTTATTATTTATTTATTGTTTAGTTAGTATGTATACATTAATTACTAATTAATTAATAATTAATAATTAATTTACTATTTGTTTATAGTTAATTTATTTTTAATATCTTATTTATTATATATTTAGTTTTCATTATTATTTTATCATTTATTTCTTATTTATTTGTTTATTATTTATTTATTTATTATTTTTTACTATTTATACATCAATTTCTAATTTATTATTAATTTTTTTATTAATTAATTATTAATGTATGATTATTTATTTATTTATTATATATTCATTATATATTTATTTACCATTCATTTATATTTTATTTATTAATTAGTAACTTGAAATTAGTAATTACTAAATAATAATAATAATAATAATTTATTAATTATTAATTACCAATTATAAATTATTAATGTTTAATTACTAATTATTAATGTTTAGTAATTAATTATCATTTATCAATTGTTAATTATTTAATTTTAAATTATTAATTATTAATCATAAATTATTAATTGTAATGTTCAATTATTAATAATAATGTTCAATTATTAATTATTAATTTTAAATTACGAATTACGAATTATTTAGTTTCTTTCTATTTGTTATGTATTTTTTTTTTCAATCAATATGTATTAGTAAATTATATTCTATTTATTCACAGCATGAAGAACCTGCTGGAGTGGTAATGTTTTTGGAGAATAAGAAAGTGGTAAGGGGTTCAAATATCCCCTAATGTAGAATTTCTATATATGGCATGTGAATGTGCATAGTAATAAATAATAAAAAATAATTAAAAATAAAAATAATTATGAGAACTAAAAAATTAAAATAATAAATAATAAATAAATGAAAAAATAAAAAATAAAAAATAATGATAAATAAATAAATAAAAATAATAATAAGATATAAATAATAAATTAGTTATGAGAATAAATAATAATAAATAATAATAAATAATAATAAATAAATAATAATAATAAAATAATAATAATGAATAAATAAATGAATAATAATAAATAAATAAGTAATAAATAAATAAATGAATAAATAATAAATCAATTCTGGGAATAATATAATATTAAAATAATATTATATTAAAATAATAAAATAAAAAAATAAAAAAATAAAAAAAATATTAAAAAATAAAAAAATTAAATAATGAAAATAATTAAATAAGAAAAAGTTATTTTGAAAATTAGAAAAATTACAATAATAATAATAATAATAATAATAATAATAATAATAATAATAATAATAATAATAATAATAATAATAATAATAAAACCATTGAAAAATGATTTTTTGGCGATTTAAACCACCACTAAATGATTCCCCTCTATTTTAAAAAACCACTACTAAATCGTTTTACGATGATTTTGAAAAACAAACACTAAATGAATATCGACGCACGATTTAGCAACTGTTTTTCAAAACCATGACAAAATGATTTAAATTGCCGCTAAATGCCTATTTTAGCATAGTGTGTATCACCATGCATATTACTACAAAAGAAAATCCATATTCACTAGTGTACGAGAATGAGGCACCATTTCCCATAGAATTCCAGTTACCCTCACTTCAAATAATTATTTTCAGACAACTATTGGATGTTGATAAATTGCAATAATAGCTAGATGAGTTGAAGCGGATCAATGAGGACATGTTATGTATATTTTGTAACCTCAAAGATTATTTTAATTGGATCGCACAAGCCTTCAATAAAATGGTTTGCCTCAACCTGTTCCTTCAAGGAGAATTGATATTTGCTTTTAGAACCCCTATGATACCAGACAAGAAGCCTCCAAAGTTAGAACCCAAATGGGAAGGGCCATATATCATACATAATGTCTATGAAAATTGAGCCTACTCATTGGCCATAATGGATGGGGAACATTCACACCCCCACCAATGTGAGGTTTCTTAAGAAATAATTTTCATAGCTACTATCACGTTTCTCTCATACTGACACCAAGATGTTAAACCACATAGTGTGTCTCGTCATGGAAATAAGATGTTAAACTGCACAACATAACTCATCTTGGAAGTAAGATATTAAACTATACATAATTTCTCATCCTATTAGCAAGACATTAAACTGTATAACCTCTCTCATCCTAGTAATAAGACATTAAACTACACAATATCTCTCTTCCAGGTAATAAGACGTTAAACCACACAACATCTATTATCCCGGATGCAAGATAGTAAACCACACATCATCTCTAGTCCTGGAAGTAAGATTTTAAATTGAAAAACAACTCCCATCCTAGAAAGATGACATTAAACTACAAAACGTATCTTATCCTAGTAGTAAGACATTAAACTGTACAACATCTCTCATCCTAGAAGCAAGATCTTAAACCACACAACATATCTTGTCCTGCCCACATGATGTTAAACTGTATGTATTTTTTCCTAACCTCATGATGTTAAACCATACAGAGCATGTCCTGACCACTTGATATTAATCTATATAGAAGAAGTACATGTAGAAAGATCTTAAATTTCACAATATCTCTCATCCTGATCACATGATATTAAACTGCACAAATGTTTCCTGACCAAATGGTATTAAACTACACAAAATGTGTCCTCAATGTATGACATTAAACCACATGGGAAGCATTTCCTCTCCAATGACTCACCGCACACGAGTTAGATCTATGAAAAAGAAAAATAGAGTGCCCCCATCCTTGTGTGTCAAATCAGTTCACATAGAGAATATCCACATTTAGGAACTATCTATGGCTTGACTCCTACCCCTACAAGATACACAATGATGCCAAAACCTAGAGTATTGTATCCAATTGCAATATTTCTTTTTCGCGATAGGTAACCTTAATCCTCACCACATGACGTAAATCTGCAAGGATCCCCAATATTCATTTTCTTCCACATCGAGTGACCCCCTTCCTTTCTACAAGATGTTAAATTGTATAGATCATATCATTTATAAATGACACTAAATAGCATGGTTTCCCATAACTAAGTGTTTCTTGATTCATACTGTCATAGGATATGTAGTGATTCCAAAACCTCCATTCTTATTCCGAACTATAATATTCTTCTTCATTCACATTGAGCCACTTTTATCCCTACTACATGACGTTAAACTACATGAATTATTTCCTCACTGCATGACACTAAACTTCATGGGTTCTAGAACTATTTACAATATGATTCTCATTCCAATGAGATGCATAGGGAAACTTAGATCCTATATTTTGTCCCAACCACTGCAAAATACAAAATTCCCCTATTCGTTCTTCAATTTCCTCCATTATGTGATAAGAACCTTTACATTCCTTATTTCTCACATTGAGAAAAGATCACGTGAGATTAGGAATCTTGTTTGAGAGTCCTCTTCATGACCGAGACATATTAGTTCATAATAGGGTTATCATGGTCCTAAATGTAAGAGCTTAAAATTCACACCATATGTCCTTAATGCATGATGTTAAACCGCATGGTTAATGTCTCTTGCATGACATGAAATTACTCATTTATGTGAATATGTTTGATAGTACCACTATCATTGGTGTTGGTCTCCCACCACACCTCTATTAAAGAAGTATGCATTGCTTGATTCCTGCCATCATAGGAGATGTAGTGACACTAAAATCCCTAATCCTGGGTCCAACAATAATAAAAAACCGAAACAATACCCCTATGATTTATGGGTCATACCTTCATATAGATTTTACCATTCAATAACTATGTGTATATTGATTCTTATCATCATAAGGTACATAATGAAACCAAGACCACCAATCTCAACCATAGTTACACTATTCCATTTTCACATCAAGGAGCCTATGTACTTTCCACATGACGTTAAAATTTATGGTCTCTACAGAACTACATGAGTCTTGATTCCTACCATTTCAGGATACATAATGAAACTTGGATCTCAAATATTGGTCCCATCTACAACAATCAACATAAATAATTCCTCTTCTATATACAGACCAGACCTAGGTTGAGCTTTTTCTGTTCAAGAACTAAGTGTTACTTGATTCCTCTCATAACAAGATACGTAGTGATGCCTAGAAATCCAATCCCATGCCCAACTAAAATATTAAATGGGTACAATTACCACCTCTACATATGAGTCAGACTTGCGTACAATGTTTCCCATTCAATAACTACATGTGGCTTGATTCCTACCCTCACAAGATACAAAGTAATGCCCAGATCTTTGATTCTTGGGTATATCCATGATTAAACAAATATGTACCACCATACCTATATACAGGTTAAACATACACATGGAACATCTATAAAATAACTCTATATGGCATTATTCCTATCATCACAAGATACATAGTGATGCCCATATTTTCAATATTGGGTCCAACCATAACATGGGAAATAATAAAAATGCAACACTAACTACATATGGGTTGGACCTATTCAATGAATGTACCAGATGCATGCTATTAAAATTAATGAAAAAATAATAACATACCTATTTTAAAATAGGTATGAGTCATACATGCTCATTTTTCTTATGCAAGAGTTAGATATATATGTAGATATCTTTCACATGTGATAAGTCTTTGGAAGAAGGGACCTGACATATGGCTATCCACTAATAATCCTATGAATGGAAAAACTATTCTCTCCATAAAGTGTCCCCAAGTAAATATTTCATAATTTTCATGACAGTTCTCATGTATTTACAACATGATGTTAAAATGCAAGGAAAATAGAACGTTCTTACTGCATGACATTAAAATGCAAGGAAAATATCCTCATCGAATAACATTAGAACTGAATAAACAATATTTCCATACAAAATGTTGTTAAAATGTGAAATCCATCACCCATTATCATTTATCATCAATGAATCACTATATTATAACCTTGATGAACTAGAGAACTGGGTGCTTCTTCTATATTTTAAGTCCATCAGCCCCTAAATCACACTTCATGTCTTGAGCATATAACAAACTTGCTCTTTATTTCACATTAATACTTGATTTATTATAAAAGACTACACTTAATACAACTTGGATGACTGATATGTCTAGATTATTTGGTAATTATGTACATTACTTAACAATATAAAATAGGTAATATGATATCTTTATTGAAAACTTTTTTAACATACTCAAAATACTCCTTCAAACTTTAAGCTGAATGGGATAACTTGGTGACATACATAAGAAATGGGTGAGTTATAAAGACCTGTAAGGGAATAAAAATGGAATAAGTGATATATTTTAAATTATAGACATATCAATGATAAATAAAAAGAATATAAATAATAAGACATGATACCGCATTATAATTATGACATGGGAAATGTGGCAACAATTTAAAACATTGAATCATAAACATAGGTCAAGGATAAAACTGACAAGACATCATGGTGGAAAACGTACCATAAAATAATCAGGTTCAATACCTATCTCAATGTGACATATCATGATAATAAAAATTACCCAATGCATTGTATCACTATTTAAGAACACCCCTCATATTCATTTCCTTCTGATTCTTAAGTGTGACACATAGATCATACAACATGGATTCATTCATCCTAATAATTTATTCCATGATCAAGGAATGTGTAATAAATACATATAAGTCCCAAATAAATAGTCATATGTTTATAAAGGTGAATAACCTTGGTATAAAAACTGGAATGATATTCACTACAAAATTGTTTAGGCATAGAGAATCATGGTGAACTTTCAGCAGTATAATGGCATTACATAAAAATTCATAAAAATGGTTTATGAGAGAGAAATGGGTCTATCATAATTTTGAAATAAAATGGGAAGTAATAGGGACATGGAAATACATTTCCCAATGTTATTAAATGGAAATATAATTCATAAGTTCACAAATAAACTTTAATAAAAAAGGGAAGGTGAGGATCCGTTACGAAATTTCAGTATAGTAACGGCTTGGTTAAGGGTCCAAATGAGGGAGGATAAATGATCCCTCATTCAAATAACATAAATTTTATAGTAGGGTAATGATTATAAATGAATTAAAATATAATCAATTGAAATTAAAAGAACTAATTTCAAAGATGGTTCTTGAATTTGAATGGAGGTGAGGAATGCGAGTATCCCGTACATGAGTGTGTGACTCCAAAATCTTGGTAGGGGATTCTTGAGAGCTTGGGGGAACCCTGGTAGGACTCTAGAGAGTATAGGAGGAATATGGTCATTTTCTAATGAGTTTTATTGATGATAAATGGGAGATTGTGTGGGTTTATATAGAAAAATATGGGGAGATCTTTATTATTTATTTTTTCGACTTTACATAAACAAATATCCAAAACCACAAACCATTCCATGATTTTTGAAAATGTTTTCCTCGAAAATAGAGGGTTTGTAATTATTTTATAAGGACAAGGTCCTAAATTATTGAAATAATTCCCTTTCTTATGTGGAGGTGAGTCATACTCTTAAAGAAAATATTTTAAAACCTTAAAATATATTATATGTTTTGGAGGATTCATAATGGATTTAAAAAATAAATAAAATAAAATTAAAACCAAATTATATTAAATTTAAAACATTTATTTGGTCTTTTATGCCACTTATATTAATTATTACATCACTTTTGGTTTATTATGAAGTTATAAAACACAAAGCATATTTATATGATATTTAGTTTTTACTTGAAAATTAGAATGTCTCAGAAAATTATGAAAAATTCACCTTTGCATAATTTAAAAAGAATGATTCAAAAAATAATATTAATTTTACCTATATATGTTCTAAATATTTTAATTTTCACTTTTAAATGAAAATCAACATTTATTAATAAATATTATGTTTGTTGAAAATAAAAATTTTCTTACCCTTGTAAAAATTACATGTGAATTCATAAAAATTATATAATCATTTATATTTGATAAAAATAATTTAAAATCTTATTTGTTTTAAAAATAAATTAATTCATAAATTCATTAATTTAATTTGAATATTTACTGAAAATATAATTTGTGCTTTATCCCTTCAAAATAAAAATCACTAACAAGGTAACAATAATGTAATGAAAATATAATCATTATTATACATAAAAATGTACATATTAATATTTCTTGGATCTTGATACATACCCCTTTAATACACTAGAAAAAATCCTAAGAGTAAGGTTCATGATGGTGGGACTTTCATGGGGCGATCCAGTGAATATGGTTTGAGTTGTGATCTCGACGAGCTTGAACTTTTACTATAAAAAGTTTCACTTATGCTTAAGTTATTGGATAAAAACATGGGATTGGTCAAGGGAAGATCTATTAAATTCTATCTCTCTCTAAATCTATGATAAATGGGCTTCACTGGGTATGATCCTACTGGTTGAGTCCATCACTTCCTTTTTCTTTGTAAATTGGATTTTTTAAAACCCTACATTTATACTTATCATGTGATCACTATTCAATGGCTATATCATCAATGGTAAAGATACTTAATAGTATTTTAAATCCAATTGGATATAATAAAATAAAATATTTTCTTGTTTATTCTATAACTATATATAATAATTCCTTTAATTAAATCAAAAGGGTAATTTTACTTATAACAGTTTGGGTTGTTACAATCTTCCCCCCTTTAAAAAATTTCGCCCTAAAAATTTTAATTTCCTACACTAAAATAGATGATGGTAACTCTACTTCATCACTTTCTATGGTTCCCAGATTTCTTCTATAAACTTTTTATTTCTTTAAAACACTTTGACAAGGTTCATTGTCTTATTTCATAGAAAAGTTTCTCTATGATCTAAGATCATCACCGAATAATCCTCACAGGAAAGGTCATTCTCCAATGGCACTACCTCTGGATTGAGTACATGTGAGTGGTAAGGTTTTTAATTACTAAAGAGAGATACATGAAATACATCATGTACTTGAGATATGTTTGGTGGGAGTGCCAGTTGATAGGAAACTACTTCGATGCAATCAAGGATCCAAAAGGGGTTGATGTATCTTGGAAAAAGATTTCCCTTCTTCCCAAATCTCATCACTCTCTTATATGAAGATATGACAAGGAATACAATGTCACCAATATATAAATTTATTTCTCATTGATGATTATTAGAATAGCTCTTCTATTGACTCTGAGTAGCCTTGATATGATTCTTAATGGTCTTAACCTTTTCCACAATTTTATAAACCATTTTAAGAACCTAGTTGTTTTCATTCCCCAAATTCATTTCAACATGCAAGTGTTTTACACCTCATCACATAAAGAGATTCATAGGTAGCCATTTTTATTTTTGAGTGGAAAATTTTGTTGCATGAGAAATTGACCAAAGTAAGATATTGGTCCCATCATCTTTTGAAGTCCATAGAAAATTCTCACAACATGTATTCCAGTGTCTGAATAGTCCACTTATATTGGCCATAAGTTTGAGGATGATAGGTTGTAATGAAGTTCAGCTTAGTATTTTGAGAATGTTGGTGAGTTTTCTAGAACATGGAGGTAAATCTCAGATCTTGATTAGATACAATCGATAGTGGTACTCCATGAAACATTACCATGTCTATGATGTATATCTTTCAAATTTTATCTAATGATAAGTCCTCTAAAATTGTGATAAAGTGATCTTTCATTATAAGAAAATCCATAACAACCCTTATATTATTGTTTTCCTTGGATGTATTCATAAGTCTAATGATAAATTCCATGGTGATGTTCTCCCATTTCCATGTTGGTATGGGTAATGGTTGCATCATACTGTTAGACATATTCCATTCAGCCTTCACTTGATAGCATATCAAGAAATTTGATTTATATTCAGTGATATCCTTATTTATATTATCCCACCAATAGTGCTCATAGAGATCTTGATACATCTTTGTGATTCCTAGGTGAATGAAGAAATTTGAACTGTGTGCATCATCCAACAGTTCCTTCCTTAACTCAGGATTTGATGAAACACATAATCTTGACCAAAATCTCATAAATCTTTCTTCATGAATTTAAAACTTTGAGGACTTCCCCTTTCTCTTGGATTCCACCTTCTTCTAAATTTCCACATCATTTCTTTGATCATCCTTTACCTTTCCAAAAGAGATGGTTGATAAATAATTTGTGAAAGGATTGATGATGTTTATTCCTTTATGATTCCCATGTTCATCCTTTATAGGTATCATAATATTGGATCCTTCTAAATCCTAATCATTTATAAATATGAGGGATCCTTACCACTTAGAGAATCCATCACTTTATTTTCTTTATTAGGATAGTAGTGGATTGAGCAGTCATAATCCTCGATCATCTCTAACCATATTCATTGGCTCATATTTATCTATTTTTATGTGAATATATACATGATGCTTTTGTTATCTGTATATATCTGACACTTCTCCCCATAGAGATAATACTGCCAGATTTTCAACACAAAGATCACAAACTCCAACTCAAGATCATGAATGGGATAATTTTTCTCATTAACTTTTAACTACCTTGAAGTATAGGCTATGACTTTTTTATTCTTCATTAACACATACCTCAATCCATTCTTTGAAGCATCCCTGAATACTACATAGAGTTCTCCACTTATGGGTAGTGTGAGAAAATGAACCACGATGTGCCTCCTTTTTAACTCCATGAATCTCTCTTCACATTCCTCATTCCAAGAAAAATTGACTCCCTTCCAAGTTATCTTGGTAATAGGGTTTGACAATCAGAAAAAATTTCTCACAAATCAGCGATAATACCCAACCAACCAAAAGAAAACTATGGATATCTATCATAGATATTGGCCACAACCATCCTTCAATTGCTTCCATATTTAAAGGGTCCATATATATCCCATATTTTGTGATGATATTCACTATTAAATATACTTACTTAAACCATAATTAAAATTTTCTATACTTGGTGTAAAGTTTCTCTTTTCGTAGGGTCTTTTTCACAGTTCTCAGATGCTCCTCATGTTCCTCCTTTCATTTAGAATACATTAGAATATCATCTATAATGACTACCAAAAAATTTACTAGGTAATCTTTAAAGAATATATTCATCAAGTCCATGAATATTACTAGAGAATTGGTGAGTTTGAATGGAATCCCTATAAACTCATAGTGCCCATACCTTGTATGAAAAGCGATCATGGGGATATATTCATTCTTAACCATTACTTGAAAAATATCCTAACCAAAGATTCACCTGGGAGAAGTATTGTGATCCACATAGATGATCAAACATGTCATCAATCCAAGGCATAGGTTACTTGTTCTTTTTTGTGATCTTGTTGCACTCACAATAATCAATGAAAAGGTGTATTTTACCATCCTTCTTCTTGAAAAAGAGGATTGGTGCATCCCATGGTGATGCACTTTCTCGTATGAACCCTTTATCTAGATTCTCCTAGAGTTGTTTCTTCAGATCCACAAGTTCCAAAAAACCATCCTATATGAAGTCTTGGATAATGGTATTTCCCTAGACATAAGCTTGATTGAAACATCAACCTATCATCTTGGAAAAAGACTTGAAAATACATTAGGAAACACATAATCATATTCCCTAATAATAGGCATGTCTTTGAGGATGGTTCTTCAGTTAGAATCAATGATTTGGTCTAGATAATTTTTATAATAGGGTAATAATATTAATTATTAAGATTTTGGTGAAAAATAAGACTCATCCTCCTCCTTAAATTAGTATAGAATCGAGGGCCGATTCACAATAAGGAGAGTGATTTCCTTATCATAGCTATTTATGATGGATCTATATAGAGAAAAAAAAATAAATGCACATAATTTCATCAAATTACACCAAAGGAATCATGATAAGGTTCTATGGGAAGTTCATATCAGAAAATTTGATATGGGAAGAGTTACATACCCAGGATGCAATAATTTCCCCACTTTACTTTTTCATTGATAAATCTACTTCCATTTTCTATGGTGGTGTTTGAATAGTTCTACTAAACATTCATCATATTAAAGAATGAGTAGAACCAGAATAATAAATTACATTCACTACTCTTGAATTAATAACTAGAATACCTATTATCACTACATTATTGGGATCCAACTTAGCATTTGTGATGGAAAAATCTTACCCTTACTACCTTAAAGGTTATTGGTTGTCTATGAAAACCCTTGGCTTAGGGTATTGGTTCTCAAAGTGCCCCAGTTCCTTGTAGTTAAAGAAATGTACAATTCACCGAGGGTTGACTGAATCATTCCTTTCCTCCATCACATTATTGGGAATCTCTTATTGGTAATTTCTATCTAGGTGTCCTTCCTTCCCACACCTAAATAATTTCTTCATTACCCTTAGGAAATTTTTGGGGTCTTTCTTCCCATACCTTTGACAACTGGGATATTGAAATTTCTTTGCACCTTTCAATTTATCCATCGAACTACCAGAATTAAATTCCAATTTATGCTTCTTATCCTTGTGATACCCTTAAGATTCACCAATCTCTATTTTGACTTTGAGGAAATATAGGAGAATTTCCTCACACCAATCAAAGTCACGAATCACCATGGATTTTCATAGACTATGTTTCAGCACACAAAATAAGTGTTCAAACATGTATTTAGGGGTAATGAAAATGTTGGAGGTGTATCATCAAAGTCTTGTGAAGTTTTCATTGTACACCCAGAGAGATTCATTATCTTTTTTACTTGAGGGAAAGTAAATCCCTTTCCATTTTATGTCAGAGTGAGAGGAAAATATTTATTGAAAATCATTTTTTGAAATTCCTTCCACTCCATCAATTAAATACCTTACTCAAGCTTTTTATTCTAGATCAAGAGCCACCACTGATCATATTCTATGTATATATGATAAAAAACAAATAGAACACTCTCTTTCTTAGAACATTTAATGACAGAGATGATCATCTCAATGGAGTTGGTCCATTGCTCCATGATTAAGGGATTAGATGATCCATTAAAAGTAGAAGGAATTTTTCATATGAATCCCTAGATTGATACTAGTTATCTCTTAGGGGGTTTGGATGCTCCTCTTGATATAGGTTTCAATTAAAAACATGAGTTAGCAGAGAGGGTATCATCACAAAGTTTGTGATTCCCGCTCCCATCAGGTGGTCCATCTCGTTGGGGAAGTCATCACATTACCAATCATATCAATTGTTTACCTAATTCCTCTTATTTCTGGACATTTTCTAGAATAAAGGAAAAAATTAGGGATTACTATATTTAAACTATTAAACATGTAAATCGGAATCTAATTTTATTAATGGGGAAACTTATAAATTAAATTTATTTCCTTAACCTATGAATCTATGTTATCCATGATCTATTTCATGACATATATTTTTTTGGGAATTTTTTTATTCCCATAATAATGGTTCATAATGAGATTATGAATTTACCAAAGAAAATTCCATAAGAGTGTCAAACTAGGTTATCAGTAAGACCAATTTTAATGTACTAGGTTCCCTGAGTTAGGCCTGAAACTCCTTGCTAGAGTTGTTACTCCTAGGTACATTTGTGTTAGGAACACATCTACTTATAGTATACAGACATGGATTTATTTGATTGATAAGAAAATTAATCTATACTAACCAAAATTTAGGGGTGTTTTCTTATACTTAGTCTTATTCTTAAGGCTTTCTCTATAGTTTTCTAATCATAATCCCAAAAATAACTAAACTTTTCCTCGAATTCCAAATATAACAACCCTAGTCTTTATTTCACATCAATGCTTGATTTATTAAATAAGACAACACTTAAATAAACCCATATGATCAATAAGCATCGTGTATTTTGGAATTAGGTACATTACATAAGAATATAAAATAGGGAATATGACATTTTTATTGAAAACTTCTTTAACATGCTCAGTATACTCCTTCGAAATTAAAACTGCATGGGATAACTAGGGGACATGCATAATAAAGGGGTAAGATATAAAGCCCAGTAAGGGTAAACATGGAATAAGTGATAAATGTTAGATTATAGGAATATCCATGAGATATTAAATGAATATGAATAATATGACATAATATAACATGATAATCATAATATGGGAAATGCGGTGACAACTTAAAACATTGAAGCATAAACATAGGCCAAGGCTAAACCCACAAAGACATAATGGTGGAAAAATTCCCATAAAGGAATCAGGTTCACACTCTATCTCAGTATGATGTATCATGATACTAAACATTACCCAATTCATTGGAGCTCTATCTGGGTGCACCCATCATATTCATTTCATTCTGATGCTTAAGTGTGACACATATATCATACAACATGTATTAATTAATCATAATAATTTATTCCATGATAAAGGAATGTAGAATAAATAAATTAAAGTCCCTAATAAATACTTATATGTGCATAAAGGTGAATACCCTTGATAGAAAAATGGGTATGATATTAACTACACAATTGTTTTGGCATGGAAAATTGTGGTGAAATTTCTACAGCATAACGATATTACTTAAAAATTCATAAAAATGGTTGATGTGAGTGGAAGGGGTCTCAAATAATTTTTAAATAAAATGTTTAGTAATAGGTACATGGAAATACATGTCCCAACTTTATTAAATTGAAATAGAATGCATAATTTCATAAAGAAACCTGGGCAAAGAAGAGAAGGTGAGGATCCCTTACAAAATTTCAGTATAGTGACAACTTAGGTAAGGGTTCTAATGAGGTAAGATAAGTGATACCACATTAAAATAACATAAATTTTACAATAATTTAATGATTATAAATGAATTAAAATATAACAACTAGAAATTAAAAGAACTAATATCAAATAAGGTTCTTGAATTTGAAAGGAGGAGAGGAAGGTAGGGATCTTTTAATTGAGCGTGTAACTCCAAAAGCTTGGGAGGACTCTAGAGAGTGTATGGAAGATTATGGTTGTTCTACAAGGACTTTTAGTGAAGAGAAATGGTATATTGGGTGGGTTATATAGGAAAAGAGAAGGATTTCTTTATTATCTAGGTTTTGGACATTACAAAATATAATATCCAAAACCACAAACCATACCATGACTTTTAACATTGTTTTTTAACAAAAGATATTGGTAATAATTATTTTATAAGACCAAGGGAATAAATTATTAAAATAATTCCCTTTCTTACGTGGAGGCGAGTCACACTCTTAAGGAATGGATTTTAAAATCTAAAAATATATTATATGTTTTAGTGTATTCATAATGGCTTTACAAAATAAATAAAATAAACATAAAATCAAATTATTTTAATGGTAAGACATTTTTTTGTTCTTTTATCCCATTTTAGTAATTATTAAATCACATTTGGTTCATTATGATTTCATAAAACACAAAGCATATTTATATGATATTTTATTTTTACTTGAATATTTTACTATCTCAGAAAATTATGTAAAATTAACCATTGGATAATTTTAAAGATATAATTCCAAAAATAATATTAATTTTATGTATATAATTCTCTAAATATTTAGGTTTTAAATTTTAAAATAAAATATAAATTTATTAGGAAATGATATGTTTTTGGACGATAACAGTTTTTGAACCCTTATAAAAATTAAATTTGACTTCATAAAAATTATATGATAATTTATATTTGATAAAAATTGTTAAAAATATTATTTATTTAAGAAATACGTTAATTTATAAATTAATTAATTGGATTTTAATATTAACCAAAAATATAATTTGTGCTTTATCATATCAAAATAAAAATCACTTACAAAGTAACAATAATAGGATGAAAATGTATTCATTATTGCATATAAAAAAGTAATTATTCACATTAATAGGGTCTTGATACATATTCATTTAATAAACTAGTAAATTACCTAAGAGTAAGGTGCATGATGGTGGGAATTTTATGGGGTGGTTTGACAAACATAGTTTGCTCTGTGATCTCAGTGAGATTGAACTTTTAACATAAATAGTTTCGCTTATGCTTAAGTTTTTTTATCTCATTTTGAGCTTAGTCAAGGGAAAGTCCTAGAAAATAAATCTACCTTGGTAGATCTTATAAATGGTCTTCATAGGGAACGATCCTACTGGTTGAGGTCATCACTTCCTTTGTCTATGTCAACTAGATTTATTAAAACCCTATATTTTGACTAAACATGTGGTCAATATTCAACAACTATTATCATTGGTAATGATACTTAATGATATTAAAATCCAATTGGATATAATAAAATAAAATAAGTGAATGTGTTTTATATAACCATATATAAAGATACATTTTATTAAATCAAAAGTGTAATCTTATTCATAATAGTTGGGGTCATTACAGAGCATCTCTGGTCACATGAACCTTTCATGGCCCTTAGGAATAAATGTATATCTCTCTATTTGAAATCTCTATAGAGACATAAGGGATCATACCTATAAACCTGAGACATCTTATCCCTATATTAAGGGCCTTATGCTAATTGTTTTCTTGGGACCACCATGGAGGAACTCAACAACCTAGGGTGTTATGGGTCATTCCCAACATGATTGTCCCATATCATTACCTATGACCTAAAAACCTTGATCCCTGATTTGAAACATTTTCATCTCCCACTCATAAGGATGTTGGAGTACTCTTGATCCTAGATACCATTATTAGGATAGTTTTTAATATTTCCCTCATATTAGGTCTATGTACGTCACTACCTTACACTACCTGCACTCTGGTTAAAGATTTATGATGTTAAAGTCTAATACTTTGATGGTCTAAATCACAATACCTTACACTTCTAGTGAAAGAGACACAAAACTACTCAGGTTTAAAAACCACAAAGTGTGGAATGAGTAAGAGGCAAGTATTTCCTAAATAAACTCTTCATCTCTATAGTTTTGGTAAAAATTGGGGCATAAATAAATGAGGCACAAAGCACATAGAGCCTACTTAGTATCCCTAGTAAAAGTCGAGCCATGCTCATTGGACCCCTTGGTCAAGGAAAAAGTTATTGTAAATATTTTTCATATATCCTCACTAAGATTACATGTTCACTAGGTAGTGAAATATCTTTTAGGTTGATTGAACCCTTCTTGAATATTAATTTCCCAATAAATTACACTTCTTTATTTGAGAACCTTGGGTTGTAGAAAAACCTTTCATAAAACTTGGAAAGAAAAATAGATCTCTCTAGATGACTTTAAAATATATGTATAAGGGCTTAGACTTACAAACCAATGACATCTTGGCCATATATGAAGGTCTTTTTGAATCTTGGGAGGCTAATGTCACCATGGAAGAAGTCAACTCCTTAGAGTGTTCTGGGCTATTACCAACACTATTGTCCCATGCCATTTTCATGACCCAAGCTCTTTGGACCATGATTTATAGTCTCTATCACCAAAAAATACAGTGTTTCTAGACATCCTTGATGTTACATCACCTTGTTTTTCACCCTTTCTCAAAGAAAGGATGTGACACTCCATTCCTAAAATTTTTATAGCCCAAAACTCATGACTCGAAACAATATGGTGTAGGGACTGAGATTCAAAACTAAGAACTAAACTACCCTATGGTGACAAAACCTTTTGTGGATAACTTTCACACCATACCCAAATTTATCATTTAGATTTTTGAGTCTTCACAAGCCATTCATGAACCATAAAAAAGAGTGATGAAAATATATTTGACCATGATATCAATGAATAAGAAATTTTTCCTAATAATAAGAGGCATCTCCTCTTTATAGGAAAGGAAATATGATCCTTGTGAGCACTGGTAACACTTTAGTAGAACCCAAAAATCCATGGTGTTATGGGTTATTATTGGCATGTATGCCCCATTCCATATTCATCAACTCAAAATTTTGGGTTTTGACTTACATCACCCATGTTACAACTGTCCAGGTGGACTCATCTTCTTGATTATTTAACGCTCAACCAATATTACCCCCATAAATATTCCATTACACTTGGAAAAGAGTGGATGTACATTTTTTTGATATTGATATCAATGCATAGGGGATTAAAAATTCCAATCAGAGGAATATCCTCCTTGTAGGAAAGGAACTACAATCCTACTGATCCTTGAAAACACCATGTAAAAACTTAGAACCTTAGGGCGATTTGGGTAATCCTTTTCAAGTCTGTATTATATTCCACATTCATTAATAAATTCTTGGAAGTAATAATTTTAACTACATAGTATTTGAATTCTTAGCAGTAAGACTTTAAACTACATGTAATCTCATGGTCTGAGCTAATAGACCCTAAACTACAACAATACAAAGTATGAGATAAAAGACCATAAAATAAATGAATATAAGGTCTAAGTTAAAGGACTTAAAATATAGAAATAGAAGGTCTGATCTAGAAGTCCCTATGAAATTAAAATAGAAGGTCTAATAAAAAATACCTTAAATTAAAACAATAAAAGGTTCAAACTAAAAGACTATAAACTACAATGATAGAAGGTTTTATCTAGAAGACCCTAAACTACAACAAAATAATAATTTAGTTCGAATGAATAGAAAAAGACACAAAACATGTCCATCGTAAAACCTATAAGAGGGTGGCTAGAGAAAAAGTTAAGATCATGGACACTAATTTACTCATATATTAAGCTTAGAAAAATATTATAGAAATATAAAATTAAAATATAAAAAGAATATGGGGCGCATCATATGGAATCATAAAAAATAAATCTATTCTGGATAGGTCCACTGAATTTATTAAAATATATATCACTCTACCTCATGGATATGTATTCTAATCAAATTATCCTCTTATGAATCAGGGTAATCTCAAGACAATTGGATAAGATACACTAATGAGTAATATCACATTGCTTTTAATTCATGAGCATTTCTCAAGAAAAATATGTTACGACTTAAACATTCAAATATTGGAATTCTGGTTTACTTGAATGTATGAATAGTATTGGTATCATAGATGATTTGTATGACATTATATCAATGAAATATCATACAAATCATGAGTGAAAGAAAACAGGAAAACACCCTATAATGTTTGGATGATCTATTGATTGATAGCATGAAAAAGGAGGGATCACCACACTTTAGAGAATCTCATAGGATTCGATCAAAAATAAAACACATAAACAATCAAACTAAAATAAGATCTAATCATCCAAGATATCCAAATAACATAGAGTCTGACAAGAAGTGTTGATAGAGCTCTGAAGTTCTATCCACCCAATTTCTTCCTCTACATCCTAAGGGTGGAGGGTTTCGATAAGAGTTGCCCACTCATGAACTATTTTTTTTAGTAGTTTCTAATGAGGGGGATGGAACCAAAAGGTTAGAATTTGAGTGAGAAATGATCTCCACATGTATCTATATATGTTCATACAAGACATCCATGTGGGCATACAAGTCAGATATAATCCAATGGATCTATTACAACACCCTTGAACACTCCCTCAATAAACCAGATAAGGGAGTATTGTTAAAATCATGCATGCCCCTCTCACTAGAATTCGATTCTTTCTGTGTTAGGATTATTTGTCCCATAATTTCATATAATGGATGGTTTTCAAAGCCACCCATCCAAAATTCATGAATGAGTGAGAGAATATGTTATTCATGATAATGAAATGTTTCTAGGGGAATATCAATGATCAATTTGTGGATCTATTTCTAGATCACCCTATTCAATGTCTAATCCTCTACAACTATTGGAATGGGTCATCCAGAAGCAGGAAAACTATCTGAGATAATAAATAAGGAAGAGAGGAAGAATCTTCATACACTCTTCCCCTAAAATAAATATCATATATTTATTGTTTTTAAGGACCATATTCCTCACAAAATTCTCCCCTACTAATGGGATGGTTGTTGCTAGGATGAGAATGCTTCCTTGAAGGACCACTCAATATTTGAATCAGCTCTATTGTTGTTATGGAAAAAACGGATCAGTGAGACACGTGGTCTAACCACTTAATGAACCAGTATGTTCTACATACCACCTGGGTAGTCATCTACTTAGGCTTGAGAATAATCATATGAAAGGATGACTAGGGTTCCAACAAGAGGAATGATAATCTCAGTGTTGGTATCCTCAAACACCAATATCATCCAAAACTAGAGGATAATACATGAATACCATTCTATCCATATGCTAGCTGAGGGAATAGGAAAACCCTTTGGATGCTTCCAAAATGTTGAGTGAACTGGTAAGGGGTATACGGCTCGAAAATTATCAGTTCATCCATTTTGTTCGTGATAATCCTATACCAAAGGGAAGATATGTATGAATGTTAATCAAGATAGCCACTGCCATTATCCAAAATTGGTTCGAACAGTGTAATATAAGGTATGAAATTGTAGTAGTCAAACATTATTATTATATCATACACTTCAGAAAGACCTAATGACATTGCGTCAACCTAAGAAATGTTCAATAGTCTAGGTCAGAATGAGGATATATGAATCCTAACAGTGTTGTGATATTTATGGAAGAGGAAATGATCCCCTTTCTAGAAAAATAAAAACTGTAAAGGAAAATTGATTCTATAAGATATTTTTTGTTATTGAATATAAAACAAAAGATATAAATGGAATGAAAGAGTTGGTATAACTAAATTGAGAGTTCTTCCCTCTACTAACTAATAAATCTTCACCAAAATACTAACTTGGATTCCTAAAAGTGCGTTCCCAATCAGGAAAATCCACCCATTGAAGAACATGGCCATGAAAACTTCCAGCCTAATGCTTGGTGATCTCTTCAACCTCACCCAATATCCCCATGATGTGTATTATCTGGACTCTAGTATTTACCAATGAGATCTTGAACTATCATGGAACTACTAAGAAGGAAATCAATGAGGGATTATAGTAGTCGGTCAAGCTCAGATACTGTAAATGAAAAATGTTGATCTAGTATTTAAAGGAGACAAGAGAGAATATATTTAGCTCATTATCTAATTTTTATTTAATAAGAATAAGCATATATTTTTATAAAATTGGACTTTTTTTGGGTTCATCTTAGATTTCCATAGCAGGAAGGAACTCGTCATACATTTCCCCAAGAGGGGGTATCACGCCCAATCAGAAGATATCCAAAAAGATGATTCTTACTTCTCTTTATGAAAAATAGAATAAATTGGTACTAGGTAACCAATGTATAATCAACTCTATAAGAATATCAGACTGATGGTAGGTGATAAATTGGGAAACCCATACTTCTTCATAAATATGGGTAGCCTATAATTAGTTGGGAAATTATGAACAGCTCTATCTAACCCAGAATGTCCATGCCCATTTTCCAGAAAAGTTACCACTAGGGTACATGTCACATTTATAACTCCAAACACCACTCAAGTTCTCAAATTAAGAGAAATATATGCTCAAATAGCTTTGAGTGATTAGATTGTGGGTGAAATCACAATCATCTGGACCCATAGGGGAGTTGAGAATCATGTAGGAAAACCCTTGGGACCATGCTATGACCAGTTTACCATCCTCAAAAACCATCATATGAATACAATAAATGGAAGTTTACACCCAAAAAGATGGAATATTTCAATTCAGATAAGGTATGAAAACATCATCTAATAGGGAAAATACATACAAGGGAAGCTGATGTGATAATGAATTACTTTAGAGTTTAGATAGGGAATCCACCTCAAGATATCGTTATCAGAATTCAAACAATATCAGGGGGTCACTGTTATGGTTCCTAGTGATCATGGCCCTATTACTAGATGTAGAGAATGATTCAGAGGAACTAGAAGCCTTATAAAAAAAGTATGTGTCACATGTAAGACAAATTAAAGTACAATATTTTTAAAGTAAAGGTATAAACTCCAGAAGCATCATGAGAAGGTCATGAACTATAATGGGATTCATAGTCACATGACCTGATATAGGTCTCATGGAATGCATGGCCCAAAGATATCCCACAAACCACATGACCAATAGAACATCTTTTGACTACACAACCAGTCATGAGACTCATGATTCTGTGACCTCAACATGGTCATGTGATCCGTATAATAGTCAATTGGTCATGTGACTGAACTAGGAGATCATAAAAAACCTAAAAATACAACCATACATCCATCAAAATAAGGTTAAATAAATTTTCAAAGATAGATTCATGGTTGATTCAAACAAGTGTTGGAAAAAAGTTGATCTTGTGAAATGGTTCTCGTAATGTAGCCTAGAGAAATAGATCCTACGATCATTTCTTGTGAACAGGTCTCACAATATGTTCTCATAGAATATCATGCGAAGGGGTCATGTGATTGAAGTAGATCACAAGAGACCTATGAAGGACCCCATACCACCCTGGGCGGGGGGTGAATCATGGTGTCAGCTTTTTCTCTTAGACTGATGGATCTTTCTCCCATGTTGGTAGAAACTTATTTAACCCTATATGATGGATATGTATAGTAATTAAAACATTCAAATGTAGAAGGATAACACAACACTTTTAATTCATTCACCACCAAGGGCTACGTTCAAGGATCATGCATCAAAAGGTTTCCAATCGTACCAAATTACATTAATCTTAACTTTCTATAGATTACATAGCTTCGAGCAAAGTCACTCTGTCCTAGGTACACTGCCATTACAAAAGTTTAGGGATAGCTCATTACTTCCCTCAGATCACTTCTATTGACTCCCCCTGGCTCAATACCTTGGGAGAGGTCACACTCAGTTTATCGACATGAAGGTATCTTCAATAGATTAGAATGGAAGTCTTTGTCACTATTCATCATAAGACACTGCCTTCATTGAAGTCCCTAATTGATGATCTTTAATATTAAGTTATCTCCTTTAGTGAAATTACTAAATGCACTAAAACATATTCTTCTTTTTGGACAGAATCACAGGAGACTTTATGATTGTTCAAGAAATGAAGATCAGATCACTAGGCATCATAAAAATTAGCCTGTTCTTCTTTCTTCTCCATAGGTATTCATGAGATCATGCATGTAGAATTTAAATGAACTCCTCCCTTTATTTTACTTATTCTTATTCGTTACACATATGCACCCATGTCTGGGGATTTTTCTTTAAATGTCTTCACGTTTTCATGTAATCATGAAAATTCTCTCCATCTTTTAATTCTTCTTCCTTCACAAATTCACACACATGCTACTATGAATTTATTCAACTGATAAGTGCATGCATGTATGCACTTTTTTTATTTATCTCTCATATTATTTTCATGAACATGCACTCAGTTGACTAAACTCATGCATATGAATTCATTTACATTAGGCATATTTTCTTATCTATTTTTTCACACCCTAAAAGATGAGATCCATTAGTACACACATTATCTTATTTTATGTTTATTTTCATTCTTTATATTTATATGGTTTGGATTCTTTTAGGCTTCAAATTTTTTCTTCTTTGAACCTAAATGGGTTTAGTTCTTTTTCCATTGGTTATCCTTCACAAAAGCTACTAGAATGGTTCTTGTCTCCTCCTCATGCAAGGGATGTGTGGTTCTCCTACACACAAAGAGTTCAGACCTCCATAACATACTAAGTGGTGTGCGGTTCTCTTGAGTGGTGTATGATTATCCTTTGTGGAACTGGAAGGTATGTGGTTCACCTTCATGAACTAAGTAGTTTGTGGTTCTTAAATTCACTAGACTAAAGTTGGTTCATGATAATTTTCTTTGTAGAACCATAAAGGCATGCAATATTGATTCTTCAAGAACACAGAATGGTTTACATGGCCTTTTTCTGTGAACCAAAATGGTCCGCAACTCTTCTCTCCATGAACAAGGAGTGATTCTTGGTTCTGTGCTAGACCTTTGGAAATTGAATCACGGAGAGTCTCTATTTTCCAAAACATGAGTTCTTGAAAGCATGGGTGTAGTAGAATCTTCTTGGATTGGTGGTTCTCTTTTTATAAGAGGATATCAAATCTTTTCTACATTCAAATTCCTTGAGATATTCCATGAAGATTAATGTTTTAGAATCTTCCAACCAAGGGTATGAGATACTCCGATATTATCAGTTGTTTCCATTTTATGTGTGCGACCTTATCCTTTCACTTGAAAACATCTTAGGCATGCTCTGATAATCACATGCAAGTCTTAATCATGAACACATAATATCCCATGATGTGGCCTCATAGCTTCTCTTTCTTCGTTCATGTTCGAACTTGATTATGTCATTACGTGCATGAATGACATTGTGGCTTACCTATGACCATAATATAGTGGGTTAAATCACAAATCATGGATGGATGGTCGATCAAGGAGGTACAGATATATCTTTGGTGGACTGTGGCTTTGAGTGCCCTTTGAGGGTTCAGAGGTTGATGATGATGGCACATTCTCTCATTTGTCATTGGATCAAATTAGACCAGGCATAAATGTGGTGATTGAATCACAGCCCGTGGGATGAGGCGTGCAACCAAGATTTCATGTGGAATATGATTGGAGGATGGGATTATTTTGTTCATTAAAAACTCCTTCCCACATCGAAATGAAGATGTAGAAACTCCCTGGTTTAAGTATAAACTCATTCCATCCTCGACTTAGAATTATCCTCCTCTATTCATGGTACCACTATGTACCGTGTTCTATGGGCGCACTCTGTGACCACCCTAGGAATCCTTACCTCCATACCACCCCCACATGGTGGCACACTCTCTGCAGGCAGTCTCTGTGCCCATGCTCTACCATGCACCACTCGACCATGGCCTGTCCATACTGGCTAGCTGGCTGGGGTTAAGCTCATCTTACCACACTATGGTGCGAGCTGCTTCCCTATTTGGATGTCTAGTTGGATGGATTTAGGTCTTTTTTTTGTTAAGTTCAATAAAATATACTTATTAGAAAACTAAGTATGCACTAAAATTCATGTCCACCTTTAAGCACAAACCATCCATTGAATGGACACCTTTCTACTGTGTTTATGTGGACAATGTATCAACTATGATACATATTCTTTGAACTTTATGATCAGTGAATCAATCATCTAATTTTCCATTATACATTAAATTTGGACTTAGGAGATATCTTTATTCATATTGATCAAAATTTACATCATTGACAACAAATACAACACAATTCACTAAAGTGGTCCCAAAAATCTCCCCCTTTTTATTTTTTTGGCAATACCAAAAAATTTTAATTTTCTATCAAATGAATGTGTCAATGTCAAAATGAGAATATTCTCTCTCCTCTTACTTTTCATTCTCTATCTCTTTCTTTTAACTTTATCTACCCCTTATTGATAATAAATACAAAGTTCATGGTTGAGAGGGTATCCATCCATACTTAAACAGTGTGCCCTCAATAATTTCTCTCTATGTCTACTTGAGAAATTCTCGGTGTAGAAAAAAAGAGGATTTGATTTAGACAACAATGTTATCCATTATCCACTGATCGTGATACCTCATGAGATGAGAACTCATTTAATTGTCTTTAAGTGTCTTACACTTCCATTCCAGGATAAGGATAATAAGTATGATATGAAATTGTCAATCTAAAACTCATTTTCCAATGCCATGAACATAAAAAAAAACTTATGAGTAATTGAATTTTATACCAAATAAGGTTGATACTAGTTTAACTAATAACTCTGGAATCTTCTTCATGTATCTGCCCCTCAAGGGAGAACTTCTCACTATTGATTCTGAGGTTCTCCCCCTGAGAGCTTGGTTAACCTTCAATTCCATGTATGATAAGAACAAATATAATACCCAAATATTTAAGGGAATAAGGTGGATTCTTCTTGCTTATTCAATGTGAGTAAGAATCCTAAGAATATTTCCTCAACCAAGATGGTATGTTTTATCCACTCCTCACACTTGCACATTCGAACTTCAGTTCTGACTGTGGTTGTGTGGATCTCAATATTTCTTCCATATATTTGTGTCTAAGTCTTATTTCATCAAGATATTTTAAAGCACAAGAATCTCATTGTGCAACTTTAAACTTCTCGTGGAATTATTCTTGATCTGGAATAAATGAAATGCAATTCATAACAGTGTGACCAGCCTTGTTGCACTGCACACAAAAGACTTTTCTATATTCATATGGAATATTCTAATTTCCTGTTGCACTATCCTTATCCTGTTCATATTCTTTCATTATCATTGTTTCCAAATATTTAGACCAGATAACCAATAAGTATTTAGGAACTATGGTAGCAATTTTTTTATTTTTCACATGGCTTCTTCAGAGTGTCATCTTATTTGGAGTTCTTCTGAATGTACCAATTTCTAACTTCTTGGATTTTTAATCTAAGGACTTATCAACTATCTTTCTTTGAGTCTTCTTGGGATAATTTACTTTTGCAACATTCTTTTTATTTCTTCCAAAGGTAGATTATTATTTCATAGCTGGCTTGTTTGGTCTTCTATTCTTATAATCTCTGGATATATGTTGTGATAAGCATGCACTATTCTTATGACCGCTCCCATTACATATATCACATATGTTTTCTATCATTCCAAATATTTTTTTAGTATTCAGATGCTTCTAGATCTTTTGATGTTGCTTCTTATTCTCTAGATTTCTCCCGTTTGATATAGTTTTTATTTGTGCATTTTCATTTAAGATATTGTACCAACAATCCAGTGCATAATGCTTGAATCTGTCGCATCACCGACTATGACCCACAAATCATGATTTCTTGATATATTTTGTATAAGGTTGTTGGGCCTTTTCTTAATGTGAAGTTCTATATCTGGGGAACCATCTTCCAGCTTCTTCTTCCTATCAACTTTATCCATGGTTGTAGGTTTCTTCTCATCACCTTTCCTCATCCATACATGTTTATAATTTTTTTCCAAACTACACTTTTTGTGGATACATATTTAGAAACAATAGTATAAGTTGTTATGGATAGTAACTTTATTTTCTCATCTTCTTGTGATAGATCAATTATTGAATTCATGATCTTATTATCACATGTTGGAGGTCTTTTGATTGTATAATCCTTTATTAGTCATTGAATACTGGAAGTTACTATTTTTTTCTTTTGTGAAGGATCAACATGTGTATTCTCAATATTGGTCAACTGGGCTTCCAATTTTAGATATTCCATATTAAGGATGATCTTCTTATCCTCAATAATGGTCATATTCTCTTCACATGTCCTTTTTAATATTTTAACCCGATCTTCATGCATCTTAATTTTTCTTTGTATTAAATAGTCATGCACATTGTTCTTCTTCGAAGTTTCTCCCAAATTTAAAACCTTGTCTTCAGTTCTCTTTTTCATCTCATATTTAAATGCATGGATCTATTATTCTAGTGTCTTATTGACTCCCTATTTCTATTCAAATACCTCAATTCATCTAGATAGCTTTAGGCATTCAAGAATTTTTACTTTCAACCCCTTTTTAAAATTATCAACTTCTCTTTTTAGTTGGGTGATCTCAACATGAATACATTGAGATATTCTACAAATAGAAGAAAATATTTCTTTAGTAATATCATGCAGATTGGTTCTTAATTTCTTCTAATTACTTGAAAATGTGATATAAGTTTCTTTCTTTCTTCTGGTATAAAATTGAGCAACCTACTCTTTACTTTCCAAGCTTGATATTTCTTCATTATTGGAAGGGAATGGAGAGCCAAACACTGCATGTAAAGACCCGAAGCTTGACGTACATGAACATTACATTACTTTTGCGGAATACATAGTACATAACAAAAACACACACACAAGGATCGTAATAGTTTAGTGTCTTTGGAAACTCGGAATAAAATCTTCTAATCGTGGTGAAATATCTTCAACATATCACATAAAGATCTTCCTTTTTTTTTACCTAAAACCTTTCTTTATATCATGGGGAAAAGAAAACATAAAAGGGTGAGCTCAAATGCTCAGTAAGGGTAAACAAAATAAATATCAATCACATCATATTCATAAGAACATAACATTTTGGAAATCATAACCTGCAAAAGAGAGAGCATAATTTCATAACATGGGATAAATCATGGCAGTGAAATGTAATCACAATAATCATAACTTAAAACATGAAACTTTGTGGCATTCACACATAATCATAGAGAATCATTTCTTGTTAGTCAAGACTCATTTCCAAGACTATCTTAGTGGACAAAGTCCCTTTCTGAATCGAGTAACCCTCGTTTTAGTCCTGTTTCACTGAACCGGTATAACCTACCGTTCCAGCCCTGTCTATCTCATGAGATATAAAATCTTTACCCAATGCATTGGAGGGAGATATAGGTCCCACCCATCTTATAATGAATCCTTTCTTATGTGTGCCACATAATCATAAATCATAATTCATCGCATAACCCATGTAATAAAAATGGGATTCTTAAACAACATGACATCATAAAAAAATTCATATATGATAAAGGAATTCATAAAAATGTTTCCATCACAACATAATCAAATCCATGTAATAATAGGGATAAAAATAGAACCCTTTTATTATCTTAGATGGAAAATAATTTTGATAAAATACTTGAACTTCATTCTTGAGGAAAATATCCTTTCTACTTCAAAAATACTTTTCATTTCTTAACATGTCATACAATTTTAAACTAAAAGAAGTTGATTAAAAATAAACTTGAAAACTTGTAAAGGAATCTTCTTGGAAACACTGTTTTAAAAATCCATTCTTTCTGTATAAGTTAAAAAAACATTCTTCGTACTTTTTTCGGAAAAGTCAAAAAGTACCTCGTACGAAAAACGACAAAAGATTCCTTTCATACATATTACTAAAAACTCACCGAAGGGTAAAAATGGATTTAAAAAATTGTAGGTGGATGGAAATAATATTACATATTTATGAAACATGGATTTGGATGATAAAATACACCCCAGTAAATACTTACAAATAAACAATCTCGGATAAAAATGAGATTGTGATATTTCCCTTACCTTAGGTCCGACTTGCTTTGTAAGTGTCCGAACCTCCTGTATAATGATTTAAATCATGTTATTTACTTATTCCAGAATCATATTCATTGTTATGATATCATATATGGTTCACTTATGACATTATATTACCCGTTCTTTTGTAAATTTCATGTTAAAGAAGCGTTTTGGGTAAAATTGTTTCATTTATCGTAGGTGTTTTGACTTGTTGTTCTTGACATTATTATTACTTATATCATGATTTACTTACTTCTAGAATATAAAATATGATTTATATATCATATATATTCAGTATATATATATATATATATTAGGTAGATAAATTAAATGAAAAACACCGTTCATGGAGACGGTAGTCCGTACGTATGCATGAACGCTGTTTTCGTTTCCTTATTGAAGTGAATGGAATTAAGTAGATGACCTACATATAAATTTACATAAATCCAGTATCATTATTATGTCATATATTTCATTAGTACTTGTTATATATACTTTATAATCATTCATGAATGGTTAATCATTGAGAATGAATCTCATCGCGTCGTGGAGACGGTAGTCCGTACGTACGCACGAGCGATGATATCGTTCCCATGGTCGTGGAATTGTGTTGAAGTGTATGTAGAATATTTTAGTATTAATATCACTTTATAATAATCATATATAGTTACTAATTACACCATTATACCCATCCTATTAAGGTGGTGGTGGAAAATAGATTACACCACGGCATGGAGACGGTATTCCGTACGCACGCGCGGTGATTTCATTTTTCCGTAGGATGGATAGAAGGTGAATTAGAGTTGTTTAATATTTATAATAACATATCAGTATATAAGAAATACTGATTTTATTACTTTATCATGAAACAACTAAAGAAGAAGAAGTTTGAAGAAGAAAGAAATTTAAAAGATCGGTAATGGATATTACCTCTTCTTTGAAACGCCTCTTTGAATCCTCCACTTAGGGAACTAAGATTGGTCTTTGAAGAAGACCAAGACCTCTAGGATTATTCTAGGGAAGTGGAGAAGAGATTTTTCCAGGGGTTGGCCGAGCTTGAGTGCTCAAATTGTTGTGAGGAGGAGGGGGAGGAGGTGTCCTTTTATAAGGGAGGAGAGGGGCACCTTAGGAATATCTCAAAATATTATTTTATATTAAAGTCAAAATCGGTTTATAATGGTTCCAAAGGGTCTTATTTTGAAGCTAAAGTGGGTATGGGTCTAAATACTATCATCCAATAGGATTTAGACAAGTTTAGGGTATTATTTTAACCTTATCAATTAGATTTAACTCTAAGTTAAATAATTTAACTTTTACCGTGTCTTTTTGTTTTCTTTCACTATATGGTTAATACACTTACTATAACATGCCAAACGAACCCCAAATTGTTTATTATTAATATATATATCCTTATATAAGTCATTTGGCCGAACCTTAGATTTTTAAGAATAAAATAACAATTAATAATATAATATTTGATTTAAAAACTATTTTGTGTCAATTTTGACACTATTTGATATATGATTTTTGTGAAAGTCATAACAGAATTATATGTTAGAACCAAGTTGATTAAATCAACAATAATATATCATAGTAACCTAGAAAATTAGTGTAATTAATAAAAAGTCTCAAATTACATTCATTTGAAAATTTATAACATCAATTAATGTAATATTTCCTTAAAAGGGTAATTACTGCATCATCGTTGTGTCATACATAAATTAATTTATTTAAAGTCTAAAAATTATAAATAAAATATAATTATGTAGGAAATATTTTTATCGTTCTAATGAATATTTATAGTCGAATTTATCTTATGTATAACCCCATATTAAAAATGTTTTATTTATTAAACTTTGATTTTAACTATTTTAACTATTCATTAAATAAAATAATATTAAATGTCATAATCTAATCCAAGTGGACCTAAATGGTCATATTATATTCATAATATTGTTTTTGGTCGAATTACACTTATCCAATAGAATTAGGACATGTGTTAGGGTAATAGTAATATCATATTTACCCTTAGTTACCCTATTTACTATTAACCGTGGTAAAAAAAAGTAAAAAGTTACTATTCACCAAAAATTATTTTCATCTCATTGAACCACATTTTACTTACTGACATCAACCGTGTCTCTCGGATTTTTGAAATTCCATTCACAGAAGCGGTAAAATTAAGTTTTATGAAAAATTCAGTTTTTTTAACTACCACTTAGTAGTTTCACTATTCATCAAAAATTGATGTTTTTCAGAACAATGCCAAAATTTCATCCTAAGCTATATTTCATATTCCGAATTCAAAAATGAAATCTATTATACCAAATTCATAACATAGAAGTTTCATTAATTAATTTTATAATTAAATCCCGCTGTTAAAATAAATAGTGTGTTTTTAGGAAACAAAATATATCAAAAGATTGACACTTGATTATGTCTGGTTTAAATGTGAAATTACAACCAATGACCAACATTGTATTAAATTGTAAAAATATATTCTAAATATACTTTAAAACCACTCAAATTAATAATTTATCTCTATTAATTATTTCGATTAAAAAAGTTGTTTTTAATTATAATTTAGTAATTTTCACTATTCATCAGAATATGGAAGTTATCCGAAATGTACCAAAATTTCACCTTAGGCTAAATTCGATACTTCGAATCCAAAAATGAAGTCCATTTTGAGATCTAAAATTTCTAAAATTTAAAAAGTGGTTATTACTATTCATAACGGCTAGTTTTAATAATATCTTAATAGCATATCGTTGTTTAGCGAAACTTGGTGTTGCGTACAACACACGCTATCGTGGAAGGTCGCGATTGCATGTAATGGAAGGAAAGTCAAGGATGCGTGTTGTGAAAGCTCCTTTTGGTGTAGTGTACAATACAATACATTAATAAAATTAAAAAGAATATTTTTCATAAAATCTCGGGCTGTTACATTCTACCCCCCTTAAAATGAATTTCGCCCTCGAAATTCGTCGTGGTTATAAATGGTTTACTATTCGAAAGTTTCTTTAATAGAAACCCACATCGTAAAAAGGAATACCAAAACATGGCTTTAAAAACTAAAGTATGAAATGTAACGATTACCCAAATAAACTAATCACTGGGTTTCCACATAGGTGAAAATATGGATATGGAAGAGAAATCTAACCATCATGTTCTGATGGAGAGTGGTAGAGAACATGGCTATGGAAAAGCCAACAATCACAAATCCATAAATTTGTGACGATCTAAGGTACCATCCGATTCATCAGGTATAATATCACTAGGACAACATTTTTGGTTTTCAAGATCATTTCCCTAAAGTTGAAAATCTGAATTAGAATAAATACTTTCATTATTTTGGTACAATATCACTGTTGTTCATGCCTTGAACAATTTCCACTTCATCTCTTAAATAAATGAAGTTGAATTTGTTATTCGTGAAGTGTTAGCAGATCATGTGATAGAATGACGGGTTATTCCATCTGTCTCAAACAAAAGGTTAGCAAAAATTATATACATAAGTCGATCTATAGTGAGATTAATCACATATGGTTCCTAAAATGGACTTATACTTCATATATCATACTGCTTAATATAATAAAACTAGTTTCTACTAAACATGGACTTCCTGTAGGCCAGTGGTAGGCGATAAAGGCCAGTCGCACTTCGGTTGTGGGTTCAATTCCCATAGCCTTGTCCGACGCGATGGGCTGTCGCCCATCCTGCAGGTTGTCCTTTTTCTAAAACTACATTACTATAACATCCTGTCAATAATATCAAAAAAAGAACTTCTTTAGGCTTATCCATAATACTGCAGTCCACTTTCATAACATAGTGAAAATGATTACCAGAGATTTAATACCATCGTTGATCCCCATATATCATAAGATATGTCTTGTTGGTCACATTCTAAACATTCAAAGTCCTTAATCATGTATTCTCTTGAATACCCATTGAACCTTAGTGAAAACATGAATGAAGTTAAACGTTAACACTTTCCACATACCAAAATCCTCAAAATTCTTTATAATCAAACCATGATATCACTTAGTCCTTATATCAATCATGAGCTCATGAATACTGTTAAACATTTCGTTTTCTCGTTTTCCCTTCATTATGCGCATATCATCTTATTTCCAAAAATATCTGAATAACCTTTCATGGATACTGGTAGCATTAATCACACACTTTCAAAACTCAAGGAAAGACAACAATGTATCAATCCTTAGATGTCTCTTTATTCCATAGTACCATGAGATTCTTTATACAACATTACACTTGATAAACATGTAATCATTCCACTACCTTCTTAAACCATTGACCGAGCTTCAACAATTCTTTCATCTCACATATCATTTGTAGTCTCTTCATCATCATCAACATAAATACTACCCATACGACCATACTGATTCTCTTCATGAGACTTTCCCTTAGGGAATTGGTTTGCATAATGCCCGTACATTTCACATTTAAAACATTTAACCATTGTTGATGTCGTAGCAATACCATTATCCTCATCCATGGTGTTAACTGAACCTTTTCCTTTGCACTTACTTTCTTTGTGTCCTTCTTTTCCACACCCAAAGCATCTTACAGTTCCTTTGAAACATTCTCCTTGATGCCTCTTCCCACATGATTTACATAGGGAAAATTGAACTTTCTTTCCTCTATGATCATCATGAAACTCCATCTTTCTATTATTAGCTGAGTCAGGAAACTTACCAAATTTTACTTTATTGATCATATTATGAGATTGCTGATTCGGCATAATAATGATGTTTGGACTTCCAAATCCCATTTCATTATGAAGAATATCATTCCATTGTCCATCATATCCTCCATTATCGTGAATCATCTTGTTTCCAGCCATTTTCTAAAACCCAGAAAAGAATAGTGTGAGAGGAAAAAATCATGCTAGGGAAAACAACATAATAAAGGTGGAGTATCCTCAATATCTAACATCTTAGGTTAAATTCTATGATCATTACCGTAGTTCTATGACTGTATCCTATACGTATACTTATCCTTAGGGACATCCCGAGACATACCTTATAAATATCTCTAGGGATCTCACTAAAGTTCTCACATCCTAGTTTCCAAAGGTTGACTAAACCTTTCCTCTGATACCAACTGTAAAGACCCTAAGCTTGACGTACATGAACATTACATTACTTTTGCAGAATACATAGTACATAACAAAAACACACACACAAGGATCATAATAGTTTAGTGTCTTTGGAAACTCGGAATAAAATCTTCTAATCGTGGTGAAAGATCTTCAACATCTCACATAAAGATCTTCCTTTTTTTTTACCTAAAACCTTCCTTTATATCCTGGGGAAAAGAAAACATAAAAGGGTGAGCTCAAATTCTCATTAAGGGTAAACAAAATAAATATCAATCACATCATATTCATAAGAACATAACATTTTGGAAATCATAACCTGCAAAAGAGAGAGCATAATTTCATAACATGGGATAAATCATGGTAGTGAAATGTAATCACAATAATCATAACTTAAAACATGAAACTTTGTGGCATTCACACATAATCATAGAGAATCATTTCTTGTTAGTCAAGACTCATTGCCAAGACTATCTTAGTGGACAAAGTCCCTTTCTGAATCGAGTAACCCTCGTTTCAGTCCTGTTTCACTGAACCGGTATAACCTACCATTCCAGCCCTGTCTATCTCATGAGATATAAAATCTTTACCCAATGCATTGGAGGGAGATATATGTCCCACCCATCTTATAATGAATCCTTTCTTATGTGTGCCACATAATCATAAATCATAATTCATCGCATAACCCATGTAATAAAAATGGGATTCTTAAACAACATGACATCATAAAACAATTCATATAAGATAAAGGAATTCATAAAAATGTTTCCATCACAACATAATCAAATCCATGTAATAATAGGGATAAAAACAGAACCCTTTTATTATCTTAGATGGAAAATAATTTTGATAAAATACTTGAACTTCATTCTTGAGGAAAATATCCTTTCTACTTCAAAAATACTTTTCCTTTCTTAACATGTCATACAATCTTAAACTAAAAGAAGTTGATTAAAAATAAACTTGAAAACCTGTAAAGGAAGCTTCTTGGAAACACTGTTTTAAAAATCCATTCTTTCCGTATAAGTTAAAAAAAACATTCTTCGTACTTTTGTCGGAAAAGTCAAAAAGTACCTCGTACGAAAAACGACAAAAGATTCCTTTCATACATATTACTAAAAACTCACCGAAGGGTAAAAATGGATTTAAAAAACTGTAGGTGGATGGAAATAATATTACATATTTATGAAACATGGATTTGGATGATAAAATACACCCCAGTAAATACTTACGAATAAACAATCTCAGATAAAAATGAGATTGTGATATTTCCCTTACCTTAGGTCCGACTTGCTTTGTAAGTGTCCGAACCTCCTGTATAATGATTTAAATCATGTTATTGACTTATTCCAGAATCATATTAATTGTTATGATATCATATATGGTTCACTTATGACATTATATTACCCGTTCTTTTGTAAATTCCATGTTAAAGAAGCGTTTTGGGTAAAATCGTTTCATTTATCGTAGGTGTTTTGACTTGTTGTTCTTGACATTATTATTACTTATATAATGATTTACTTACTTCCAGAATATAAAATATGATTTATATATCATATATATTCAGTATATATATATATATATATATATAATAGATAGATAAATGAAATGAAAAACACCGTTCATGGAGACGATAGTCCGTACGTACGCATGAACGCTGTTTTCGTTTCCTTATTGAAGTGAATGGAATTAAGTAGATGACATACATATAAATTTACATAAATCCAGTATCATTATTATGTCATATATTTCATTAGTACTTATTATATATACTTTATAATCATTCATGAATGGTTAATCATTGAGAATGAATCTCATCGCATCGTGGAGACGGTAGTCCGTACGTACGCACAAGCGATGATATCGTTCCCATGGTCGTGGAATTGTGTTGAAGTGTATGTAGACTATTTCAGTATCAATATCACTTTATAATAATCATATATAGTTACTCATTACACCATTATACCCATCCTATTAAGGTGTTGGTGGAAAATAGATTACACCACGGCGTGGAGACGGTATTCCGTACGCACGCGCGGTGATTTCATTTTTCCATAGGATGGATAGAAGGTGTATTAGAGTTGTTTCATATTTATAATAACATATCAGTATATAATAAATACTGATGTTATTACTTTATCATGAAACAACTAAAGAATAAGATGTTTGAAGAAGAAAGAAATTGAAAAGATCGGTAATGGATATTACCTCTTCTTTGAAACGCCTCTTTGAATCCTCCACTTAGGGAACTAAGATTGGTCTTTGAAGAAGACCAGGACCTCTAGGATTATTCTAGGGAAGTGGATAAGGGATTTTGGCAGGGGTTGGATGAGATTGAGTGCTCAAATTGTTGTGAGGAGGAGGGGGAGGAGGTGTCCTTTTATAAGGGAGGAGAGGGGCACCTTAGGAATATCTCAAAATATTATTTTATATTAAAGTCAAAATCGGTTTATAATGGTTCCAAAGGGTCTTATTTCGAATCTAAAGTGGGGATGGGTCTAAATCCTATCATCCAATAGGATTTAGACAAGTTTAGGGTATTATTTTAACCTTATCAATTAGATTTAACTCTAAGTTAAATAATTTAACTTTTACCGTGTCTTTTTGTTTTCTTTCACTATATGGTTAATACACTTATTATAACATGCCAAACGAACCCCAAATTGTTTATTATTAATATATATATCCTTATATAAGTCATTTGGCCGAACCTTAGATTTTTAGGAATAAAATAACAATTAATAATATAATATTTGATTTAAAAACTATTTTGTGTCAATTTTGACACTATTTGATATATGATTTTTGTGAAAGTCATAACAGAATTATATGTTATAACCAAGTTGATTAAATCAACAATAATATATCATAGTAACCTAGAAAATTAGTGGAATTCATAAAAAGTCTCAAATTACATTCATTTGAGAATTTATAACATCAATTAATGTAATATTTCCTTAAAAGGGTAATTACTGCATCATCGTTGTGTCATACATAAATTAATTTATTTAAAGTCTAAAAATTATAAATAAAATATCATTATGTATGAAATTTTTTTATCTTTCTAATTAATATTTATAGTCGAATTTATCTTATGTATAACTCCATATTAAAAATGTTTTATTTATTAAACTTTGATTTTAACTATTTTAACTATTCATTAAATAAAATAATATTAAATGTCATAATCTAATCCAAGTGGACCTAAATGGTCATATTATATTCATAAGGTTGTTTTTGGTCGAATTACACTTATCCAATAGAATTAGGACATGTGTTAGGGTAATAGTAATATCATATTTACCCTTAGTTACCCTATTTACTATTAACCATGGTAAAAAAAAGTAAAAAGTTACTATTCACCAAAAATTATTTTCATCTCATTGAACCACATTTTACTTACTGACATCAACCGTGTCTCTCGGATTTTTGAAATTCCATTCACAGAAGCGGTAAATTTAAGTTTTATGAAAAATTCAGTTTTTTAACTACCACTTAGTAGTTTCACTATTCATCAAAAATTGATGTTTTTCAGAACAATGCCAAAATTTCATCCTAAGCTATATTTCATATTCCGAATTCAAAAATGAAATCTATTTTACCAAATTCATAACATAGAAGTTGCATTAATTAATTTTATAATTAAATCCCGCTGTTAAAATAAATAGCGTGTTTTTAGGAAACAAAATATATCAAAAGATTGACACTTGATTATGTCTAGTTTAAATGTGAAATTACAACCAATGACCAACATTGTATTAAATTGTAAAAATATATTCTAAATATACTTTAAAACCACTCAAATTAATAATTTATCTCTATTAATTATTTCGATTAAAAAAGTTGTTTTTAATTATAATTTAGTAATTTTCACTATTCATCAGAATATGGAAGTTATCCGAAATATACCAAAATTTCACCTTAGGCTAAATTCTATACTCCGAATCCAAAAATGAAGTCCATTTTGAGAGCTAAAATTTCTAAAATTTAAAAAGTGGTTATTACTATTCATAACGGCTAGTTTTAATAATATCTTAATAGCATATCGTTGTTTAGCGAAACTTGGTGTTGCGTACAACACACGCTATCGTGGAAGGTCGCGATTGCATGTAATGGAAGGAAAGTCAAGGATGCGTGTTGTGAAAGCTCCTTTTGGTGTAGGGTACAACAAAATACATTAATAAAATTAAAAAGAATATTTTTCATAAAATCTCGGGCTGTTACACTGCATATTCTTTAGACATGAGGGACTTCTTGAAATGATTCTTATCTTTCTTTTTTTGTTTGTAAAGTTCTTTCGGGATATAGAATTCTGCTCAAAGGTGATTGAATTATCATCAAATATTCACTTCATTGTTGACTTTAGGAAATAAAATCAAATCATCTTCTGAATATAATTACTATAGAGTATCTATAATAAGTGAACCTTTTTCTCTGATACCAATTGAAGGACCCTAGACCACCCTGAGAGGGGGAGGGGGTGAATCAGGGTGTCACCTTTTTCTCTTAGACTGATGGATATTGTTACCGCATTGGTAGGAAATTATTTAACCCTGTATGATGGATATGTGAAGTAATTAAAACATTCACATGAAGAAGGATAACAAAACACTTTTACTTGGTTCACCACTACGGGATACTTACAAGGATCATATGACAATAGGTTTCCAGTGATACAAAATTCAAATAATCTTCATATTTTTTGGATTAAAAAGGTTCAGGTACAGTCACTTTGTTCTAGGCACACTGCCTTTACAAAAGTTTAGGGATAGCTCACTGCTTCCCTCAGATCACTTTCGTTGACTCCCCCTGGCTCACTTCCTTGGGAGATATCTCACTCATTTTATTGATTAAAAGTTCAATTCAATAGAATGGAATAAAAGTCTTTATCTATATTCAAAACAATAAATTTCCTTCATCGAAGTCCCTAATTGATGCTCTTTTATATTCAGTTCTATAACGCCCCGACCCTATTTACCCAGAATTGGGGCATTATTACATTACATTGGCATGGTCACAAGGAAATCATGTCTCAAAAGACTGATTAGTTTAGTATTACTGGAAAAAAGATTCATACATAAGTTTAACTTTAAAACTTGAAAAGAAATAAAAAATGAATTTATTTCATTAGAACCATCCAAGCCTCCTAGATTATGCCTACAAGTCACTCACAACTAACTTCTTCATATCCTGGGAAAATGAAACATAAGAAAGGGGCGAGATCAAATGCTTAGTATGGATAAGTATTACAGCGGAAGATAACATAAATGTTAAGCTTGGTGAATAATTGAAACCACATTCCTTTACCAATAATAAACATGAATAATTTTATGGTAGGAATATGAGATAAGTAAATAATTCCATAATAAAACATAATCATGGGTATTATACTAGTCGAATGACCGTATGAACCATTAATATTTTGTTCATAATGAGGGAATGTATAATTTAGGACATTATGAAACATTAGTTCAAGGCCTCTACCAAGACTTCTAAAAATGATTAAGGCCTCATCCAAAACTATATATCAAATCGGAAAAGGCCTCAGCCAATTCCACGTCTAGTTGTCTCATGAGACCTACCGATCCATCGAGGAGCTATAACTAGCTCCACCCATCACTTACTAAGTTCAATACATTCCTCATATTAAAAGGTTGAAATATAACATAAACATTTGTATTAGAAATAGCATTATAAATGTAAATACTTTAACCGTAAACCATGAATGGTATAAAAATAACACATCCACATTCAAACATATCTCAAAAACATTAATACAATATAGAAGATTTGTATCATAATGAATCAACTTCAAACAAGTATAAAATCCATCAAAGGATGTTGACATAGATGAAATCAAAACTATTTGAGAGAAATATCTCTTTCTTTTTTTGAAATCATTTAAAGTTACATAATTATAAAAGAAAACATTTATTTTGAAAATATTATTATAATATTGTAAGGGGAGCTTTGATAATGTTATTACATCAGAGAATAACATCACCTGTAGTATAGGTTAAAAAAACATTCTTACCTTAATTTTGTCGAAAAGGTCATAAAGTACCTGGTTTGGAAAACGACTGAAAGATTACTTTCAAAACATATAAGTTCAAATAAGGGTATAAATGACTTTAACTCATTGTCTAGTAAATAGTAAAAATGTTTTGAAATACATTTTTAAGAAACATGGATGTGGATTATAAAGACGTCATAGTAGATACTTACGTAAAAACAACATCATATAATAAGAAGATTGTAGAATTAACCCTTAACTTGTACTTTTCCTTGGCCGAGGGTAGGTTAAACTCTTTTATAATGGTGAAATAATTAATATTAAATTATTAGATAACTATATACATTAATATGATATCATATATGATCTTCTAATATTGCTTTGTTAATAATATTTTAGTATTATTGTCGTTTTGGGTGTTAACTGATTCGTTTTCCTTTATATGATTCATTACGTAAGTAATTTTGGTTATGGATAGGATGTATCATATTAATATTTAGAATGATATTAAGTCTTTAAACATTATTTTTAATCATAAAATGAAAATTAGTCTTGAATGGATACGATGGGGAATGAATCTCATCGTGTTCGTGGAGACGGTAATCCGTATGTACGCACGAGTGACAATTACATTCTTTTGATATTAAAATAATATATAATTATATGGTATATCATATATAAAGAATAATTATCATTTTATATTTATTATTTAAATCAATTATCCATCATTATTATACCCATCCAAATAATAATTCATTGAATAACAACTACACCACGACGTGGAGACGGTAAGTCGTACGTACGCACGTATGGTGACATGTAATTCAAAGGATGGATAGAATAATGAATATGGTTGTACCATATTTATAATAACATCACAGTATATAGAAAATACTTTCGTTATTATTTTAGAATGGAAACAACAAAGAAAGAGAATGTGGAAGAAGAAAGGAACTTGAAAGAGGTGGTGAAATATTTACCTCTTCTTCAGGTTATTCCTTTTGATTTGATCAAAAGGGCTCATTAGGTAGGCTTTATGAATAAAGTAAGGCCTCTAGTATGAATTTATGATAGTTGAATGGATATTTTGGTAGGGTTTAGATGATCCAAATTGCTTTTAATGTGTTAATTTGAGAGAAGTGGAAGTGACCTTTTATAAGAGGGGTGAGGGGCACCTTAAGAAAAGATTGAAATATTATTTTATAATAAAATTATTTTCGGTTTCTAATGACTCCAAAAAGAATTATTTAAAGGATAAGGTTGTTATGGTTTTAAAACCACCCAACCAATAGGTTTAAGACAGGTTTGGGTCACTATATTAACCTTATCTTCTTGATTTAAATCTTAGTTAAATAGATTGACATTTACCATGTCTCTTTGTATTTTTATACTATATGGTTAATAAACTTACTATAAACTTCCAAGAGAACCCCAAGTGGTTCATTAATGACATATATAATATTATTTAAGACCTTTGTTGGAACATTATATTTTTAGGAATAGAATGACACTTAATAATATAATATTTTTTTTAAAAACTCTTTTATGTCAATTTTGACACTATTTGGTATTTTGTTTTTGCTAAATTCATAACAGCATTATTACTTCGAAAAAAAAATCATTTAATCAACACTAACATTTCATATTAATATAGAAAATTAGTTTAATTCCTAAAAATTCTCAAATTAAATTTATTTGGGTATTTATAATATCAATTATTTTAGTATTTAATTAATAAGGTAATTATTGCATCATCATTGTGTCATAAATAAATTAAATTATACAATGTTTAAAAATTATAAATAAAATACTATTATGTAAGAAATATTTTTATATTTCTAATGAATATTTATTGTCTAAGAGATAACATATATAACTTTATGTAAAAATTGTTTTACTAAAAGATATATGCTTATGTCATTTTTGTATTTACTTTAACTTAATTAATATAAAGTGTCATTATCACTTACAAGTGGCTCAATGTGGTCCCAAAATTGACCAATGGATTCCTATGGTCGGACATGTATTAGAAAATAGGGTTATGACATGTGTTAGGGTAATTTAATATTATTATAATATTATTTTTTTACCCTTATTTACAGGATTTACCTTTTAACCATAGTAAATAAAATATTTACCAAAGTAAGTATTCCAAATGTCTAAAAATAAAATATACCTATTTAAACAATTTAGACATCATGATTATAAATATGGAATCCATTTTTATAATTTTAAAATACATAAGTGGAAGAAATTAATTTAAATTTAATTCTCATTGTCTGAACAAAAAGCGTGTTCTTAAGAAATAATAACTAAAAAAATATTGACACTTGCTTATGTCCAGTTTAAATGTGAAATTATGTCTAATGAACAAAATTTAATTAAATGGTAAAAATATAATATAATTATACTTAAAACCCACTCAATATTATAATTTATCACTATAAATTATTTTGATTAAATTTTTTTTTTTAATTAAAATTTATTATTTTTCACTATTAATTAAAAACTAAATGTTTTTAGAAAAATACCAAAAATTTACTCTAAACTAATTTCAATATACTGAACCCAAAAATGAATTCCATTTTGACAGATAAAATTGATAAAATTTTAAAAATTGTGTATTACTATTCATAACCGCTAGTTTGATTGGCCACGATGTGTTAGAATCCTGAAGTTGCGTACAACGCAAGATATTGAATTATTCAAAGGGAAATCTACCGCAGAAGCATGGGGTGTTACAAGTTCTCTCCTTTAGTGCAATTACTGAAGGCACTAAAACTTCTTTTTCTTTTCATCCAAAATCACAAGTGCCTTTGTGATTGTTCAAGAAATGAAGATCAGCCCAGTGGGCATCATCAGAATTAGATTCTTCTTTTTTCTTCTCCATAGGTACACATGAGATCATGCATGTATTTAAATGAACTCCTCCCTTTGTTTTACTTATTATTCTTCTTCACACATTTTCACCCATGGTTGTGGGTTTTTCTTTAAATGTATTCACGTATTCATGAAATCATGAAAATTCTCTCCATATTTTAATTATTTTTCCTTCACAATTGCACACACATTCTACCATGAATTTATTCGACTGATAAGTGCATGCATGTAAATAATTTCTATTGTATTCTTCTCTCCTCTTATTTTCATGCCAATACACTCAGTTTTCTCAACTCATGCATATGAATTCATGTACATTATTCATATGTTCTCCTCTATTTCTGCACACCCTAAAAGATGAGATCCCTTAGTATACACACTGTCACATTTTATGTTTTTTTATTTCTTTGTATTCAATTGGTTTGGATGCTTTTAGGTTTCAAATGTGTTCTTCTTTGAACTCGAATGGGTGTATTTCTTTGTCCACTAGATCTCCTTCACAAAAGCTTCTAGAATGGTTCGCGGCTCCTCCTCATACAGGGGATGCATGGTTCTTATATGCATAGAGAGTGTGGACCTCCATCACATAGCAAGTGGTATGCGGTTCTCCTGAGTGGTGTACAATTATCCTTTGTGAAACCAGAAGGTATGCAGTTCACCTTCGTGAACCAAGTGATATGCGGTTCTCCACTTCACTAGACTTAAGCTGGTTCATGGGACTTTGATTCAAAGAAGGTATGAATTACCAATTATTAACAAACATATAATGGTTTGTAGAACCTTTCTTCATGAACCAAAATGGTTCCTGGCTCTTTTCTTTACAAACCAAGAGTGGTTCATGGTTTTGTGATGTCATTTTGCGAACTGAAGCACGAAGAGTCTTTATTTTTCAAAACTAGAGTTCTTGAAAGCATGTGAGTAGTATCCCCTTATTGTATTGGTGGTTATATTTTTATAAGTAGATATAAAATATTTTCTACATTCAAATTCTTGAGATATTCCCTGAGGATTGAAGTTATAAAATCTTCAAACCATGGGTATGAAATACGCCAAGATTCTTGGTTGTTTCATTTTTATGCATGGGACCTTCTCCTTTCACATGAAAACATATCATGCATGCCCTGAGAATCACATGAAAGTATTAATCACAAACAACCAATCCCCCATGATGTGGAATCAAAACATTACTTGATTATTCCATGCTCGAATTGATTATTTTGTTGCATGCATGCAAATGAAATTTTATGCATGATATCATGGATTCCCTATGACCATAATACAATGGTTTCAATCATCAATCATGGCTAGATGGTCGATCAAGGAGGTATGGATGTGTCTTTGGTGGAATGTGGAATTGATATCCCTTTGATAGTTTGAAGGTTGAAGATGATGGTGTGGGCTCTCCTCAGTCGTTAGATCAACTCATATTAGGCACAGACGATGGTGATTAGATCACATGCCACAGGATGAGGCATGTAGACAAGATTGCACACAAGATTTGTTGGATGAAAAATATTAGTTTGGTCATTAAAAACTTTTTCCCACATCAAAACACAGACATAGATTATCTATACTTAAGTATCAACAATCTCCATCCTTGGCTCAGAATTATCCCCCCCCTCTCCACAACACCTCCTCGTACCATGTTCTGTGGGTGTGATCTCTACCCACACTATAAATACCTGCCTCTGTGATGCCCCACATGGTAGCACGCTCTCTACGGGAAGTCTCCCTTCCCATGCTCTACCATGAGCCATCGACCTTGGCCTATCCATGCTAGCTGGATTCTAAGGTCAAGCTTAGCCGTCCACACTGTGGTGTGACCCGATTCCCTTGCTGGATAGCCAGTTGGTTGGATTTAGGTCCCTATTTTTTAAGGCTAATAAAATATACTTAGTAGAAAACTAAGTATGTGCTAAAATGAAATTCCACCTTTAAGCACAAACCAACCCTTCATGGCCACCTTTCTTCAATGTTGATGTAGAAAATGTATCAACTGTGATACACAATCTTTGAAATTTAAGATCAGTGTATCAATCATCTGATTTTCCATTATCCAATAACTTTGGAATTAGGAGAGATCTTTCTTCATATTGATCATCATTGAAATATTTGAAAAAAAATACATCTCAATACACTAAATTAATCCCAAAAACCTGGAGTGTGGAAGTATCCCATGAATGATATCCCCTTGTATCCCCTATTTATAGGTCACCCAAGCAATACTAATGGTCTTCTGAGAGACCGAACATTTCCCAAGACACCGATCGATAATAACCCAATGACTTAGGTGGGAATTTACTTTCTTCATAACCAATCCATTGTCCCCATAGAAATCACTCCTAAGGGGGACCATCTGTTGATACCCGCCAAATGAGCATAAAAAAATATATGAGGGAAAAGATACCCAAGACATGTGTATTATTTTATCTGCAAAACAATGGAATAGAAGGCAGTCAAGATCACATGGATCGCACAAACCCCCAAAAGACACATGATTACAGGACCTTCAAAAGGTCATGTGAATGGGACATGCACAACTCATGACTTATGGGAGATCATGAAGATCCCCTTTGATAATCCATCTTATTCTTGAGAAGGCATCTAAGACACTCTCTAATCATTCAATGGATTCCAGACTAGTTCCTCCCTGATAAGCGATTTTTCTATCGTCATATGCTTGATAATCATCTAATACCCTTATAAAGGAAAGGGGAAATTTGTATAAGATGGAGGCATTATATAGCCATTGATATTCATGAAACATTATTATGACATTATAAAGACATTGTGGAAGCCTTGGCGTCATTTCCACCTTATCACACAAGAGCCTATTGGCATGTCATCTTTATCATACAATGGGTCTCAGAAAATCTATTCAACTCTTCCTTTTCAATACCGGCTACAAAGATAGACAAAAGGGTTGTCCATGAAGATGATCACACAACACTGTGAGTCGCATTATTGGCCACATGATTCATTACAGAGGAGGATAGTGATTTTATTCGATAACACTCACACAACTTCATAAGATATCCAGCCCTTGTAAATTAAAGAAGGAACTAAAAGGGGAAATGATGGAAGCTTCTTGCAAAATGAAATATAATATCCTTGACACTATAATTGTCATATGCCTTGGGATATCATCAATGATCACATGTGGAACCCTTGAAAAGCCATTATCATCTCACAAGGCCCATTAACATGTCATCATGATCTCATGAAGGCCCCTTGACAAGTCACCATTGTCTCACGGAAGACCTTGGAAAATTCATCTTTGATCACACAAAATCATTCCAATACGTGTCTTTCTCTCACGAAGACTCCAAGAAATGTCGGATTGGCCTTGTAAAATACCATTTGTATGTCAAAATGGCTAGGAAGAATCCCTTTGATCATCCTGGGTCCAATAAAAGGGTAAAAGGTGGAATATTATTATAGTCATTGGTCTTCTTGCGACACCCCCCGAATGACCCATGGAAGGATTATAAAAAAGCACGTAACACAAAAGTCCCCCACCAAATATAGTATGAATCTATGAGATATGCACCACACAATATTTTTTATAACTAGGGTGGAGAGCCCTATAAATCCTCCCCAGCACAAAAATGAAGGTTCCCTGACATATCCACGACTGGTTGTATATAGAGAATACTTATCAGAGTGACCACCCACGTGATCGCTGTAACATCCCGGTTCTAGAAGCCGCCCAGAGTTACCCCATACCTGGTTGGTCACATGGCCTCAAACACATTTTCTCGAAAACTAGAGGCTGAAGACTAGTAGTGAGGGCCTTGGGTGTGATAGTGGGGAAACTAAGCCCTCCATGGCAGAGTAACACAACCGAAGTAAAAGATATGAAAATAGCAGAAGAAATAATAATACCATACCAAAAGTAAACAACAGAAGTAATAAATAGTTGGAGCTCACATATCCAAATAATGTATGATACATATGTATAGGAAAAAATCCAAACAAATCACAAGGATTGAATATAGTACCAAATATAAGTAAAAAAGAAAATCAGTAAATAAATCCACAACATCGCAAGCCCCAACTTAGTCTCATGCTCCAAATCTCCATAGAAATCATGTACCTGAAGTTGAAGGGCGCTTTCCCTTATCTATACCTGCAGAAAAATTATCTGTTTGGGCCTAAAAGCATGACCCAAATAGAGTCTGAGACTAATCCTAGTAGGAAAAACCCAAATATCTGTGCCTAACAGTCGGTGAATATATATGGAAGGCAATAAAAAAAAAAGAAGAAGCAAACAAGGAAGTAACTATAGTAACAGTCCTACAAATTCAAATTCATTCATTTTCATATATCAAGTAAGAAGCTAATAAAAATCAGGTAACCCTCTAGGAAGTACTCATAGCCTAACGCCTTTGGTTTAAACAAAACAAACACAAGAAACCGTCTGGGAAGTACACACAGTCTAACCCCTATGGTTTAGCTTTATCAAAGACAATTTGAGGAAGCACTCATCGTCAATTACCCATGTGGTCTCGTATCAATAAAAAATAGGCACTATGAGGAATCACTCAACATCCAATTCCCCTTATGACTCGAATCGAGGAACTACATACACTCTGAGGGAGAACTTATGTCCATCCCCCTATGGTCTCGTAATGTAAATGTAATCATACACTCTGGAGAATCCATCAACGTCAATTCTCCCTATGGTCTACTACACTAGGTTCCCATTGCCCTGTGTAATTCAGTCATGCACAGATGATACATGGCAGCAAAAGAAAACCTCAAAAAATAATTGACTAAACAATCTAGAGCATATCATAGCATGTCATATAATAATCACTCCATCCTAACAATACTAGGCATGGAAGGTAAACAACCAAACAAGCAAAGCTAGACCAAACAGTAAAAATCAGGAAAACATGGGCAAAAAAATCCATTGTAAGGTAAATAAACCTATTTACAATCACCAAACCTCTACTCAAGCACACAACTCATAACAGAAAAATAATAGGGCTAAAACCATAAACACGCAATACCCCAAACAAGGGTATTGGGCAATTTTGCACATAAAATTAAACGACTAACTACAAAAATAAATAAACCACCTACCTCAGCGTCTTGAGGTCAATATACATGAACATTAGACCTTGAATTTCCCTAGAACATCATAAATTTACAAAAACTCTTAAAAAGTTCAACCGAGGATATCTTGTGAGAGAAGAGAAATCATAAGATGAGGTTATAGGAGAAAGAAGAAATCACTGATGCGATTCCAACGCAATTGATGATGGTTGATTCAGAGAATGGATGATGAGCTGAGGGCTCAGAGAATATCTGAAGCCATACAGACACTCTTGGATGAGATGGGTGAAGAAGAAGATGGTTCTGTCCATCAGACGCGACCCTGATCCTTTTAATGAAAAAAGGAAAGTACATGGCATGTTCTTTAAAAGTATATGGTGTGTACTTGCCTTTTTCGGGCTCCTCTTTTGGTGGTCTTTAGGTCACCATACACGGCCATGTACTCGACTATTACATGGCCAACATACAGTCACCCGTGGAAACTGGGTACACAACGTGTACTTAATGTACATGGTGTGTACTCATAAAATTTCTAGAAACTTCTATTTTTCTCATAAAAAACAAAAAAATCAATTTTTATAACAAAAAAGAAGATCTGTGTTCTTACAAGAATCACCCCTTAAAGAAATTAATCCCCGAATTTCCCTAACAAGGCGGCGTAAAAGATGAAATCTCATATAGCTCCAGCCACTATGATTGTACATCGGCCTCCCTCTCCTAGGTCTCATTATGTACTTGCTTGTGCTTTCATTTCACTCGTACCATAGGAATAGACTGACCATGTATAACCTTCTCACTTAGATCAACAATCCAGATAGGACGCACCTTGAATGATGTGTCCACCTCGAGCTCAACCTCTCGGGGTTGGAAAACATGAGACAGGTCTGAGAGGTAACGTCTAAGCTGAGAAATGTAGAAGACATTATGCATAACTAGGTAATTCTGAGTACAACTTAACATCCCCAGACAAATGGCTAGTTGAGTTTACGATTTAGGTGCTTGAGGACATGCTTTGAGCATGTAACGCCCTAGTTACGGAAGCCACCTAGAGGTGCCCCGTACCCATTTGGTCAAATGGCCTCAAGCGCATTTCCCCGAATTCCAGAGACTGCCAACTAGAAGTGAGGGCCTTGGGTGTGATATTGGGGAAACTATTCCCACATTGGAAGAGTAACACAGTGGTAGAAAAACAGATAGCAATAGAGGAAGTAGTAATTATACCATACCAAAAGTAAACAATGGAAGTAATAAATAGTTAGAGCTCATATATCTAAATTATGCATGATACATATGTCTAGGAAAGTTTCCAAACAAATCATAATGCTAGAATACAATACTAAACTATATTAAAAAATAAAATAAGTAAAAAGCTACACAAAATCGCAAGCCTTAGCTTGGTCCCATGCTCCCCAGCTCCATAGCAATCATGTAATTGAAGTAGAAGAGTGATTACCCTTATCTATACCTGCAAAAAAATAATCTGTTTCAGCCCAAATGCATGACCCAATAGGGTGTGAGACTAATCTTAGCAGGAAACCACCCAAAGATCTATGTCTAATAGTTAGTGAATGTATATGGCATGCAATAAACAAAATGAAACAACAAAGAAGGAAGTACACATAGTAACAATCCTACAATTTCAAATGCATTAATTTTCATATATCGAGTAAGAAACTAATCAAGTGAAGGTAACCCTATGAGAAGTACTCATAGCCTAACCACTCTGGTTGAACCAAAACAAACACAAGAAACACTCTGGGAAGTACACATAGTCTATCCCCTCTGGTTCATCTTTTGAAAAGACACTCTTAGGAAGCACTCAATATCAATTCCCCATGTGGTCTCGTATCTATAACTAATAGGCACTCTGAGGAAGAACTCACCATCCAATTACCCCTATGGATCGAATCGAGGGACTATAGATACTCTGAGGGAGAAATTACGTCCATCCCTTCTATAGTATGGCAATGCAAAAGTAAACAGACAATCATGAGAAGCCCTCAATGTCAATTCTCTCTATGGTATACTACATCAGGTTCCCATAGCCCCATGTAAGTTAGTCATGCACAAATGATACATGGAAGCCAATGTAAACCTCAAGAACTAATTGGATAAAAAATCTACATCATATCATAGCATGTCAGATAATAATCACTCCATCTTAACAATACTAGGCATGAAAGGTAAACAGCCAAACTAGAAAAGCTAGACTAAACGGTCCAAATCAGGTAAACATGGGAAAACACATCCATTTCAAGGTAAATAACCCTATTTACAATCACCAAACCTCTACTCAAGCACACAAGACATAACAAGAAAATAACAGGGCTAAAACTGTAAACACGCAATATCCCAAACAAGGGTATTGGGAACCTTTTCACATAAAATTCAAAGAATAACTACGGAAAGGCACAAACCAACTACCTCAGTGTCGTGAGATTGATATACATGAAACTCAGGCCTTGAATCACCCTAGAAAATCATAGATCTAAAAAATTCTTAATACGTTCAACCAAGGATATCTCATGAGAGAGGAGAAATCAAGAGATGAAGTTCTAGAAGAAGGAAGAACTCACTGATGCGATTCCAACGCAATCGATGACAGTCGATTCGGAGAACAGACAGTGAGCTGGGGGATCAAAAAGATCTACGGCCGTACATACGCTCTTGGATGAGACAGGTGAAGAAGAATATGGATATGTCCATCAGATGTGACCCCGGTCCATTTAATGAAAAAAGAAAGTACAGGATGTGTTCTTTAAAAGCATATGGTGTGTACTTTCCTTTTCCAGACTATTCTTTAGGAGGTCTCTAGGTCACCACACAAGGCCATGTTCTCGTCCATTAAACAGCCATTAAGCGGTCACCTATGGAAACTGGGTACATGACGTGTACTTTTAAAATTTCCAGAAACTTCTCTTTTTCTAAAAAACAATCAGAAATCAAGATTCATACCTAAAAAGAATATTCGGGTTCTTACAATTGCAAAGGTATTCCACGAAGTAAAGAAATCTAGGAATGGACTAAGGGATCTCATGGAATGAATAGGAACTTCAAGTAATCACATTATAAATCATGTAAAGTACTTCTATCATGTCATCTAGATTATGAAAAGGAGATTGTGCATGTCGTCTAGGTTTTGTGAAACAAAAAATAAGATATCATTAGACAAACATGAGGAAAATATAGAATAAAAGGTTGGAATAAAAGATTAAAATAATATGGGATACTTACATGAAGTTGGATTCACTGATCATTATGCACTTCACATGACTTCCCAAATCATGCGACAACACTAGGCCATGTCACCCAAATCATGCAGTGCTCCTTTAATATGCAACATGGATCAGGCGATGTCCTATAGACATGTCAAGAAAGTTGTGCGAAGTCCTATAGACATGCACACATTTCTTGAGAAGCCCTATAGGATTAATGAAATTTATATTATAATTTCCTCTAGAAATGCCACCCAAGTGATATGGAGACACCCAGACATGTCAGCCATGTCTCGCGATGACACCAAGACAAGTCATTCAGATCATGTAATGTCCTCCGAAAAAGTTGGGATCATTTGATTATTTTCATCATTTCTCAGCCATGTTTTTCATAACCCTCTAAAAATGTCATCCTAGATCATGTGATTGTCTTCAGACATCCTTATCCAGGTCTTGCAAAACCATCCAGACATGTCAGCTTTAATCATGTGATGGCCTCCAAACATACCATCCAGCTCATGTGATGTCCTCTGGAAAATTCAAACCAGATCATATGATTGTCTCAAGACATTTACATAAATCACCAGGACATGTATAGAAAACAATATGGCCACATCAAGAATATATGTTAGGATATGATAATATTTTCTAGTGGATATATAAGTGCAAACTCAATGTGTAAGCCCCGATCAAACCGAACTATGATGACATTGATTCATGTTATAACTAGAATACATGGGATACCTTCTGAAGTCATAAGATCCATATTAAACATCCAATGGGAGAACTCAATGTGCAAGCCCTGATCAAACTAAAATACAATGAAATTGAATCCTACTATAAGAATGATATGTATAATGCCTACCTAAGGCTCAAGCTCCATATGAAACAACCAAATGGAAACATCAGTGTTTAAGCCCTAATCAAAAAAAACTATCAGAACACTGATTCATGATAGAACTAGGATATATAGGATTCCTTCACAAGGCCCAAGATCCATATTAAACATACAAATGGAAACCTCATTGTGTAATCCCTGATAAACTGAACTATGAGAACTCGTTTTCTTATTATAACTAGGATATGTAGGATACCTTCGCAAGGATCGAGATCCATATTAAACATCTAAAGGAAAACCATAGCATGTATGACCTGATCATACTAGACTTTAACAAATCTAATTCCTTCCATAACTAGAATACATAACATTCTTTTCTAAGGATCAAGCTCAAATAGGAATCCACTTTGATGTAAGTTCCCCCATATCTTTGAAATTCAAACCTTATGAACCAAATCTATCTGATGGGGATATCATTCATCCCCATCCACTAGTTTAATGAGCAGTAAAATGAACTACGATGACACTGATTCCTTCCCTAACTAGGATACATTGGATGATTTCCTAAGGCTCGAGCTCCATATTAAACACCCAAAGGGATTTCCCAACACATAAATCCCACATCCATATTCGGTGAGATTGATTACTTTCTATCCCTTATTTCTCAGACTGAGCATGGATCACATGGTCTTTGAGACTTACAATGGTCATTTAATTAACATCACTAACCTCCCAAATCTAGGGAAAACTTAGTGTGTAAGCCCCGATCAGTGGCATGATATGAATTCCCCCGTATAAGGACATCCACCTCAGGGTATGTCCAAAGGGTGTGATTGAACTATGATGAATCTGATTCCAACAATAACCCGAATACTAATGATTCCTCCTTCATGCTCTATCTCAAATATCTGGTGTGTAAGTGCCCCAATATATTTCCTTTCTACATGACATTAAACTATTTAGGTTTAACGTGCTATGCGGGTTTTGATTCCTATTATAAGCAGGATAAGTAGGATGCCTAATAATGGCTCAATACCATTCTCAAAATATTAATCACATCCTTGGATGAAAAAAATACTCCAGGGTGCTCAATAACATGACATCAACATATAATCAGCTACCCATTAATGGGAAATGGATGAGGAACCTTAGATACATAATGATGGACTCATTAATAGACAACTTTTAAACATAGAGGGGCGCAAATATTAATCTTCTTGGTAGGGTAAGTAGTTCCATATTGGGATTAAGAATAGATTAATAAACATATCTTAATTATATAATAGAGTCCTAGAGTAGGAAACAATTCCCCCAAAAGGGTTTGATATGCTTGAACTCCCAACATCTCGACCAATGTGATTTCTTTAGTGCCATTGGGTCTAAATCCCTAATTGACTGCCTACCTTTAGAAAGTAGTTTTGTACCCATTTATGGATGTGGGAACCATTGGGAGTTTCTATGGAAGATAAACAAGAATGGTGAACCCAATATGAATGATTTCATAAACATCAAACCCCCCACAATCAATCTGTCAGAATATTATGTTCCTTTCAAATGGGTGATCTTCCATAATCTTTCCAAACGAAACACATACATATACATACAAATACATGTTGGTATATTTTAAATTATTTAATATGAATATTAATATATAAATTCAAATATAATTTATATATTTAAATAAATATATTCATTTTTATATTTATGTAATTGTTTAAATAAAATATTAAAACATCTTATTTATATTTATATATACATTTTGTAATTAATGTATTTAAATATACTATTAAACATTTATATTGATTAATATAAATTTGATAATATTTTATATATAAAATTATAAAAATAAAATTCATAATACTTTATTATTATAATATAGTTATATAAATATGTTTATATATTATATTTGGATATATATACTTATTTTTATATGATTATTACTAAAAATATATAAATATGTATATATAAAATAAATTATATACTGTACCCTTTATCAATGGTTTTTTTAGAATTTTAAAGGTGGATATTTTATCACCATTATGAAAATCACTGATAAATGGGTAGCGTTATCAATGCTTTTAGATAGTAAATAAAAAATTCCTCCATTTACCAGTCCTTTTTGTTTATTGGTGATAAAGGTTTGTGTCGAATATCATGTGAATTGCAGTAATGTACATTGTACAAAGTACTATCAATGTTAACATGTTGATGTACATACTCACTTTTTATATGGTATTTTTTGGTCTACATTTTTGTATCTATAAATTAATGTTGTAATCAAACTTCATGAAATTTTTTCAAAGAATATTACCATTATAAATATTTTATTAAATTTTTAGATAAAAAATTTCCATGGAAATTACCAAGTATGAATTTATAATTATTTTTTCATCAAGTAAATTTTTAATGGATATTTTTAATAAAAATTATGTATTCAATTATATGTATAAATTTTCTTAATAGTTTTTCTTTACTACGTATTCCACTATATTTCGTGGTATCCTTGATTATAGATAAAAAATGTTGCTAAAGAAGGATCTTTTGTTAATGCTAATAAAAATAACTGATAAATGGAACATTTATCAATGCTAAAAGAAGCGTAGATAAATAGAAGCTATTTATCAAAACTTGTTTTGGTGGTAATAAATTTTCCATTTATCATCATTTTTTATTAGCATTGGTAACCAATATAATGACTAATTTAATTTATTTATACATATTTAAATATATTTAAATATGATTTACATAAAAATAAGTATATAAGTGTAAATATAATATATAAATATGATATATATATATAAATTATAATAAAAAATATTATCAGTCTCATTTTCAAAATATTATATATATAAAAGTATCAAATTTCTATTGATCAATAAAAATGTTTAATAATTTATTTATATACCTATTAATTACAAAATTTATATATAAATATAATATATAGATATTTTGTTTAATCAATTATATAAATATATAATTGAATATACATTTATTTATAAATATTTATTTGATTTTATATATTTATATTCAAATTAGATGATTTAAAATATACACATATATGTATTTGAATTTATGTGTATGCATGTTCATGTATGTGGATGTATGTGTACATTTGTATGTATACATTTGTATGTGTTGTATATGTATATATGTGTTCTGTATGCATATGTGTGTGTATGCATATAAATTCACCTTTTTATATATGTGTGTTTATTCATACATGTATATATGTATGTGCGTGTTTGTATATGCATGTATGTGTATGCACATGTATGAATGTATGTGTATGTGTATGTGTGTTGATGATCATACTTGTATGTATGTGTGCATGTTTGTATGTATATGTGTATGTATGAGTATATTTATGTCTATATAGTATGTGTATGTTTATGAAGTATGTGTATGTATGAATATGCATGTGTATATATTTTTATGCATGTGTATGTAATTATATGTATGTATATGTGTATATGTATGTGTACATCATGTATGTCTATATGCATGTAAGTGTATGTATGTTTATGCATATGTGTACGTGCATGTATTTTTGTACTTGTACTTGTATGTGTATGTGTTTGTGTACATGAATTTCTATGTGTATATATGTGTGTATGTCTATATATGTGTAAATGTGTGTTTATGTGTATGTATGTGTGCATGTGTATGTTTGTAATTCGTATACCTGTGTATATGTATATGAATATACCATTATATAACAAGAAAATCCATATGTTTTTTCAATTTGAAATATCTTATTATAGTATATATATATATACACACACATATACACAGTGATTGGAAAAGTATTTTAATTTTTCAAATGTAATTAATAAATTTATATATAGACACACACACATTTAATATTTTTTGTAAATTTTTCAATTTTTAACATTAATTTTATACATTTTTATTGTTAATAATTAATATTTAAAACATGTTTTTTAAAATGTTTTGGGTCAATCCCCGTTTATTGAACATAAAAAAGAAGGCATATTTTAACAACTAGGAAAAGAGTGAACCCATTACAAGTAGAGAAAAAGTTCCTTCAAGAAACATGATCCAAAGGTCTTGATGGTCATGAAAGTCCAAAGGGAAGAATACATTATAGAAAGCACTAGAAAAAACCGTGTCACCCCCATCACTAGACAGTGTAACAATGGAACTAGACGATGATGATATGTCTCCCCCTACTAAAAAGTTGCACCGTACTAGTCAGCACAATACAGAAAAACACCCCTCCAACGAACACCGAAACATGGAGGAGAGCTGGATGAAAGGTTCAATCAGGAATTTCTCTCATTCGAGCCACCCAACGGATAAAGAATGCGAGGAACTCACTGAAACATCGATTTGATGCAACACAAAACCAGTCTGAATACACTATGAAAAAGTCGATGGCCTGGTGCCCATCCATCCTTCAAAAATGTTGATGGATGGATGAATGATGAGTTTCATCACTCCTGTACCTCTTTCGAGGGTTCCTAGCCTATAAAACCTAATATAATCTATACCACCTACCAAATTCAATGAAGCTGTGGGCATTGATCACAAATATATTTCCACCCCAACAAACAAATAGTCCCAAATAGCATCACAAAAATCGACAGGACCACAATGAAAATAAAATCGAGGATCAAAATAATGGAAAATCTGAAACCACGATGCCAAAATCAACTACTCAACATTTGAAGCAGAATATAATCCACACCAGCGTCATAGATCGGCGACACCCAATGGCCCCCTTAGCACCGATGCAACTAACAACCAAAACAAAACTACATCTTCACCCAAAACTAGAGAAAGGAGACCTGTGAAGGGTGAACAGTAAGGGAACATGACAACATCGAACAAACCAAGAAGGAGATGGGAACTAGAGTATTCAACAGAATAGATCCAAGATCCATCAAATAGATATTCTCCAAAGATCCTTTGATGAAGACCAACCGAAAAAAGCTGATGCAATGAGAGGAAGAAAAGGAGTTATGGGATGCTATGTAGGGAGAAGAAGAAACCCTAAAGAAGGGGGTTTGTGTTGTCGAGATAATTAAGATCCATTAAAGGAATACTCTTATTTATAATGTGATTGTAATTCATATAATTAATATTTATTAGTTTTTTATTTTAATACTTTTCGTATTAAAATATTTATTCAATTATTATTTATTCATTTTTAATTAGCAATCTACTCCTAATATTTTGTATTTAAATTTTACATTTAATATTTATTCATTTTTATTTTAATATTTATTCATTTCTATTATTTTTTAAATTGGTATTATTAATATTATTTAATATTATTTTTAATTCTTTTTTAATTTTTCTAATTTTAATTTTTCAATTTTGTTTATTTTTAACATTTATTCATTTAATATTATTTTTTAATTATTAATTATTAATTATTAATTATTAATATATCTCCATTTTAAATATTCTTTGGTAATTTATTCATTTTAAATATTTATTCGTTTAATATTTTTCTAATATATTCAATTTTGATAGTTATTTATACATTTTTAAATATTAATATTGAATGATTTTAATATATATGTATAACAACCGAGTTAATTTCAATATAAATAATTTTCACTTCATATTATTATTCATTAATAATATTTTATGGATTTAAAATTTTTATAATAATCTAAGGAATTCTTTCATTCAAAAAGGAAAATGTTTTATTTTTTACCAACATGGGTTTCCATACATTATATGGGTTTATTAAAAATCCTTATTTTCAAATTATAGAATATGAATTTGAAAAAATAGATTTTATTTTTTAATTCACTATGTAAAAATTATCTTATGATGAATTTTTGAGAGTTATATGAAAATATTGATTTTTTATTGAATAAAAAAAACACGTTTTTTTGAAAATTATGTTTCCTTTTAATGTATTTAAAAAGTAATATTATATTTTGAATTAGTTTTCAAATTTTATTAAATACCTTTGATAAAAAATAATCCAATCATAATTCTTGGAATGAATTTTATTCTTGAATTTTCTCTAAAAACATTTTTATACATAAAACGATTTTTTATGTAATTTTTTTTGTCACATTTTTTGGGTTTAATTTAAATTAAATTACACCAATTATATGAAATTTATATTTAAAATTGAAATATTTATTTGTAATTAAGAGGTTAAAATATAGTAAATATGACCCTTTTATTTTTGGTCATTATAAATAGTAACATTAGTAAATTATTGTAACATCGGTAAGGGTAAATCGATTAAGTTATGCTAAAAGTAATATGATAAATATTAAAAAAATGACCCTAACACTTTTATTTATATTATTTTATGATTTTATTTCATCCAAAATCCTCTAAAACTTTAAAATATGATCTTTTTCCACTTACCCTTGATTTTGAATTTTATTATATTTAAGTAAAGGATGAAGTCAAAAAGGTACTATCTTGTTTTTAATATCTATAATATTTTTGGACAGGGATAAAAAAAACATATTCTTGGTTCTAAACATTTTTTATAGAAAAATACATTTTTTATCATTTCAATGTTTTTCTTATATTTAGTGATGAATTAATTACCCAAAATGCTAATGAAATGCTGACATAGTATTTATTCAATTAATAGAAAAATAAATAAATATATTTTAAAAATATAAAAGTAATATAATTAGAATGAATTATTATGTCCCAATATTTTTTTGAAATATCTTACATATTTTGTATTTTTGAAATTATTAGTTCTGAAATAATTTTTTTCATCCTGTTTTCAATGAAAATTAAATGAATAGATCAAAAAATGAAATTAAAGATATTTTATAATAAATAATATTTTATTAAAAGATTTAAAATTGTGAAAAAAATTCTCTTCATCCAAGTGAATGGGATATTTTTGGGAATATCAATCATAGTCCATTTATCAGTATATTTTCCTTTTTAGGTACTTTCTTGACTAATTTATTGTAAACAACATTGATACCGTGGTAAGGATTAATGAGAGGTTGAAAGAGAGAAATAAGGGAGAAATATGATCTAAACATGTCCAAATTTTATTAGATGAGAGGATTTAGACCAATTATTTTCCTATCTTCTAATTATATTAGTTTGTATCCATTTTTTCATGAATATTAATTTATATTAATTTAATATTTTATGTAATTCTTAGAGTACACCTCTCCACACTTATAGAAGGGAAACTCCTATCCTATTTTCCTCACACATTTTGAGCACTCTATATCATCCATTACATACCTAATTACATTACTTTCATACCTAAACCCATTATAGAGGCATTATTTTATTTGGTAAAACCACCTAGGAATGATTTTAGTGTAAACCTTAAGAGGTTATCCAAATAAGAGGTATAATTATTAACCATGAATTTTCATTTTATTTATTCTTATAAATCATTAAAATCATATTAAAACATTAGGAAATAATATAAATAATATCTTAAACACACTAAGATGTTGCAATATTAAATTCATAACCTATATGCATATAATATTCCATTATATTCGAAGTGAAAGCATCGTTCACGTGTACAACAGACTACTACCTCATATACCGATGTAATTTGTTTTCCATCACCACCTATCATATATGTTTATTTTTATGGATTGAGTATATATATAGATATATATATATTATATTCATGAAACATTTATAATTATTTAAAAATAATATATCATATATTTTCTTACCTTACTATTCAATCAAACATGATGACATCATTCATGTATACATGTAGATTACCACCTTCATGAAGTGATGTGATTAATTGTTCAATACCACATCACATGGATGACATATAAAAGTTTATTTAAATAAATAATATGATGTTTGAGATAATTATTATTAAATATAGATAAAATAATACTCACATTATTCTCATAATAGTCACTAAAAAATGGAAATGTTACTCATGCATACGTACGACCTACTATCTCAATGTTTGTAACATAGTTCATTTTTCATAACAATCATTCAGGGTTGGTTATAAAATTATAACTCATTTATAAAAATTATAATTAATTCATGTTTATTAGTATGGAGATGATTAAATAATGACCTCCTTGACTATAGTTAGTTTGTCGAGGTCATTTTTTACATATGAGCCTAATATCATCAAAAAATCTGACATGAAATTAAATGGTTATGTAATTGAATTTAACGTAGTATAAAATAAAATAATAGTAATAATGAACCTGAAAATGGTTCTTAGTCAAGTACAAAATTTATGTTTATTTCAAATGATAAAGAACGTATGTGATGTATTAGACTCGAGGTAAGGGACACTTTACCTTAAAAACATAATTTTAAATATTTTCATGATTTATTTTATGAATATTTTTCTTCCATGTCCAAATTTTAAAAATTATTTTATTGATGTATTTATGTGGACAATAATTAATTATAAAGTAATTTTTATTTAATTTTAGTCTTTTTTAAAGGTTTTTAAAATGAGTCTTATTACGTATTTTATGCAGAACATTTTTTCAAAAAGGTAAAAGGAATGTTTTATTTTATTTTATATGATGTAAATGGTTATTTATACCACTATAACCATTATTTTTTGTTTGGAATACTTTAAAATATTTCATGTTTTCCTTAAATAATAACCCTTCTTCCCTTTGTTATGGGTATTTTAAAGGCGAGGTTTAAATGGAATGGATATTTTAATATATGAAACAATTTTCTTATAGGTGAAAAGAATATTTTATTATGTGGGAAGAAATATTTTCATGAATGTAATGTTTAAAATTGAAAGATTTTATGTCTTATGATTATATTATATTTCTTTGTAATTGTTTATAATTATGTGTGGTTCAATTATAAACCAAGGATGGGTGGTTACGTTATAAATGAAGGACGGGTATTTCTAATATAAATGAAGGAAAGGTGGGTATAGAAAATCTCTCTAATGCAGTGGGTATGAATTATGTTGTAAGTCAACCGTATTGTTTATTCGGCTTTTAATAGTGTATGTAAGAGTGATAAGAAAATTATATCCCAAGTTACCTATAATGTTTTCCTATTATATCTATGTTCTTTTACAAAGATATTATGATTTAACAAGGTAAACTAATGAGTTTATGTTAAGTGGAAATTATATTCTACTTCACAAGGTAGAAATGTATAATTATTTTTGAAAAAAAAATTTATAAGTTTTTCAAGATTGAAAAGTAATATATATGAGTTTTATTTTTCCCATTAATATTTCTTATGAAATGTTTTATGAAAATATTTTGGAAAAAAATTTGATTTATTGGGTATTTTTTTAATTTTTTCATATAAATTATTTTTGATAAAGGAATTGGTTTTATAACTATTCAGGAACTAAAAGGATTATTTATTTCGTTTTATATGTTTCTTATTGAATTTTTTGTGCTCATCACATGTTTTAAAATCTTTTCACAAGGTTTTAAGGAAGAGTAGGGAAACAAATGAGGCTAAGATGAAAACTGTGAAGATATAAAAAAGAATAAAAACATGTTATACATTAATTTTTTTGTGTTGTGGGAATAAATGGATACTAAATAAAAGTGTTTTCCTTATGATGTAAAATTTATTTATGTAAGTGTGATGAGCTAATTCTATAAAAAAATAAACTGTAAATATGATAATTATTTAAAAGGGTTAATTATTGACTTAAAAATCATGATTATGTAATGTTTAAGGATGGTTCATTATAGTTGGTCTCAAAGGGAAGGTTTAGATAATTTTATAGTTTATGATAGTGTTAATATAACACCCTTTAAAGATTATACTTTATGTATAAGTTTAAATGATATAGAAATTGAAGATTACTATGTTACATATTCTAATATATGTTTTTTAGAACATTTTTCTATAGATTAAATAGAGAATATGAAGCAAGAATGTATCTAGAGGAAACCATCCTTCGAAATAATCTTCTCGGAATAGTGGGAATTAAAACTAAGTAATTTATTGCAATGATATATCATCTGATGCAGAATATAAATGATGGTGATTTCCATGTTCAAGAGTAAAAAATTACCCATTAAAGAATATGTTGATATTTTATCATTTCATAAAACAACACCATATGGATTTCGGAAGAACATCAGATTCAGTGGTTTCCAAAGGATGAATGAATGCTCTGTAATAAAATATTTGAATTCATGGGGTGTTCATAACATCAAAAGGTAACTCTTTACATTTATAACTTTTAAGGTGAATCTAATAAATGGTGGTTATATAGACACAATCCTTGTAATACATATTAGTATATAATTATTAAACATAAATATCCATTAATACAACATAAGGATTCTAAAGGCCTAGTGTCATTTGAATAATATGTACTTAATTCATAAATGGAAACTAAAAAATGGAAACCTTATTTTATTCCCATAGTGAGATCCTAAAATCCATTCAATATCCTAAATCTACAAAGGATAAAATAGGGAATACATGATATAAATGGGTGAGATAAAAATCCTTATAAAAGAATAAACAGGAAAAAGAGGCATAACATGAGAGTCAAAGGTATAACATGATATCATAAAATAGAAGGTACATGAGTAGTCAAGTGAAATAATAACATAAAGATAATGGTATAATATTATCATGTAAACAATTTAAATTTTAAAGGGAATTATAAATGATATAAACATAAGTCAAGGATAACTTCCAAGACAACATCACATGGTGGACAAAGTCCCATAATGGATTAGTTTCACTCCCTAATCCCATACATGACGTCTCATGAGACCAAAACATTACCCAATGAATTGGAAGGATATATAATTATGAGATAACCCATGACATTCATTTCATTCACTTTTATATGAATTCCACTTAAGGATATCAATAATAAGGCGTAAACACCATAGCCACCCTTAGAAATAATTGGGTTGTATAATCTTATCTCAAAACATAATCACTACAAAAAAGTAGCACATTAGAAGGGGTTATTTATAGGGGGTTATGCACAACCCCCTCTAAATTCAGTTTCTGTAACATTAGAGGGGGTTTTGCAAAACCCCCTATAATCATTGAATTTAGAGGGGGTTATGAACCCCCTCTAAATTCATTTTCTATAAAAATTAGAGGAGGAATTATGTACAACCCTCGTTAATCATTGAATTTGGAGGGGGTTATGGACCCCCACTAATTGAACCCCCACTAAATTTTTTAACATTTTTTTAATATCCAGTTGAATTTTAGAGGGGGTTCAAAACCCCCTCTTATATCTTAAATTAGAGGGGTTTGAAAACCCCTTCTAAAATCTTAAATTAAAGGGGGTTCAAAACCCCCTCTAATTTCTTAAATTAGCGGGGGTTTAAAACCCCCTCTAATTCCTTTAAATTAGAGGGGGTTGAAGACCCCCTCTAATGTGTTAAATTAGAGGGGGTTGAAAATCCCTTCTAATGTCTTTAAATTAGAGGGGGTTCAAAAACCCCTCTAATTTAACAGATTACATGGGGTTGACATACATAGACACACACACACACACACACGCGCGCGCACACACACACACACACATATATATAATTAAAAAAAAATATAAATTTATGTAAATAAATTATATAAACATATTATATAATTTTTCTAATGTTTTTATTTAATTGTATTTATATTTACACATAAATATGTATAATATTATGTTCATTAATATTTATTTATTTGTATAAATTGTATTTCATATAATATTAAGTATAAATGTGCATACATTATATTTCTTATAACATTGATTATATATAATACACATATTAATTATATATAATATAAAATTGTATTTTATATAACATTTTATAAATATTTGTATAAATATTATTTCATAAAATATCAATTATATATAATATAAATATTTTTATAAATTGTATTTCATATAATAATTATTATATATTAATTTTATAAATTATTATACTATTTATACAAATAAATATATATTAATGTAAATCATAATAAATATATGTATTGAAATACATTATATAAATATATTTTAAAAGACCTTATATAAATATATTAAGTAAATACTTATATATATATATATATTCTTTAAATAAACATGTATACAATATATAATTATGTATTTAATTATATAAATAATTTACATAAATATATAATAGAAATGTATTTAGTATAATATATTTATGATATAAATCATAAAATAAATGTATAATATTTATTAAACCAATATATAATTTTTATAGTTTAAAAAATAGTTTTAATAACTATAATAATAATTAATAATATTATTGTTATGATACACACAGACAGACACATATATATAAGTATATAAATATAATTAAATAATTAAATATAATAATTACATTATATCTATAAATATTACAAAAATACATAAACAAACATACAGTAGTATAAATATATATATATGTAAATAAAATTATTTATATATATTATATTAATATATATATATATATATATTTATAATATAAATATGTATTTAAGTATATAAATAATTCCTATAAATATATTTGTAAATATATAAACACATATATAGTTTATATAAATTTATAGATAGGTTACTATTTAAATGTATTGAAATATATTATCTGAATAATATTTTTTTATATAGATAATCATATATATATATGTATATATAAACATATACCTATATATTCAAAATGAAAAAGTAGCATAGTGGTTTTCGCTATGCTTGTTTGAGACCGTGAATATTGCTGGTCCGGGTTCGAACCCCTCTCCAGCTGATTTATTTTTTGTAGAGGGGGCTGTGGAAAACAAGGAACAGGAGGGGGTGCTAAGAAGTCGAGGATCAGTGTGAGGGGAACTGGAGGGGGAAGACTAGTGGGTTTGCCAGGGGCCTGGGTGACGATGCTAGTGCACACAATGGTGATGATGCCAGTGCGGGGCGCGAGGAGGGACGAGGCCAGTGTGGGGCGCGAGGCGGGATGAGGCCAGTATGGGGCGTGAGGAGGGATGAGGCCAGTGCACGGTGTAGAGGCCATGTGGGCTAGGGAGGGGGAGAGTGGGATGAGGATAGTGGGTTTGCGGGGCGCCTGGGTGACGAGGCCAATGCGGGGCGCGAGGCACGACGAGAGGCCTATGCGGGGGTGGGACGAGAGGCTATACGGGGGTGGGACGAGAGGCTATGCGGGGGGGGGGGGGGATGAGGGCGTGATGGGCCATTGGGGGCAGGAAAGGGGCGGGATGAGGCCATGAGGGGTGCAAGGTGGGACGAGGCCAGGTGGTTGTGGTGGAGGGGTGCCTGGGTATAAGGGTCGGGGTGGTGGCCTGGGTGACGAAGGAAAAATAAAAAGAAGAAGAATTAGGGGCAGTTTCAACAACCTCCCCTAAAGTAAAACCATTAGCGGTGGTTTAAACCACCCCTAATTCACTATATTAGAGGTGGTTTCGACTATAGTCACCGCTAATGCATGCATTTTCTATGAGTTTAAATCAACATTAGAGGGGGTTGAAACCCCCTCTAATGTATCTGCCGCTAATGTCTCACTGATTTTACCAGCAGTTTCTCCAAACCTCCCCTAATTGCAGTAGGCGACCACATTAGCGGCGGTTCCTCACAACCAACGCTATTGTCTTTAGAAGGTTTCATAACCCCTTCTAATGTCAAAAATGACCCCTATAATATAGCCATTTTTTAGTGAATCAATATAGATTCCTAAAGTAAGGAATTTTAGAAATGGTGATAAGGGATGTATTAACCCATCAAATGAAGAGATAATAATCTATGTATACATGTGAGAGATATATTTACCAAATTTATAAGGATTCCTTAAATTTAAATCTAGAGGAAGTGAGTTAGAGGGAGAGTGGTAATAACCCAATGAAAAGGGTGGGTTAAAAAGATCACTTACCTTGAGGAGCATAATTTTTCATGTGTGTTATTAATCGAACTAAATAATAATAAAATGTTAATTATTTAATTTACTAATAACACTTTTCAGTTTTACCATTCCTTTTCTTTTACTTTTACCATGTCATTTTCAATTACTTGAATAATTAATTTCACATCGGATGTTTTAATGATAAATGACTCATATGGAAAAAATCATTTTTGTAATGTTTATTACGGTAAAATATATTTTTATTTAATCATATAAATAATTAAAATAATTAAATAATTATCATTTTTATACTTGTATTATACTTTTAAAACCAACCATGAAATATGGTTAAGAAAAATTAACTACATTACAATCATGGAGACAGTAGGTCGTACAAACGCATGAGTAACGTTCAAATTTTTTGATGATCATGATGTACAAAAGTTAAATGTTATTTATTATCAAATAATGATAATTATATCATAAATATAAAATTATTTTTTAAATATAGTTATATATACCATCCATGTGATGTGGTAATAAAAACGAATCACATCGCTTCATGAGGCGGTAGTCCACCACACACCCAAATAATGTCACTGTTTATTCAATGGATGGTAAGGTAAGGAAGTATATGATATATTTATTTTAGATAATGATTAATATTAAACTAATATCATATATAATCATTATATTAACCATAAATACCTTCTATGTATAACATAAGTAAAAAATGAATCACATCGCTTCATGAGGTGATAGTTCACCATAGACATGAACGACATTATCATATTATCTACAGAATAGAAATTAAGAATGTAAATTTGATGTTATAATTAAAAAAATATGATTATATCACAAATATAATATATATAAACATTAAATTCATAAAAATATATATCCTTGAGATATAGTGAGGGAAGAGGTATATCATCAATTAGCGAGGCGGTTGTTCGATGTACATACGATCAACGAATTCATTTCCAATTTGAGATAGGAGGATATGGTTGTAGGTCATGAAATTAACATAAAAATATAATTATATTGGAGATAATATTGATATTATATCATCATGTTTTAATAATATTTTATTTAGGTGGAAGAAGAAATGAAATAAAATTCTCGGTTAAGGGTGTTACCTCTTCTTTGGTTAAATTTATTAGCTTTGGACAAAAAAATCCATAAAAGTTTGGATTTATAATAAAAGAGGATTATAGTATATGGATAAAGAGTTAAGGAATTAATATGGGTAGGTATTGGAATAAACAATGAGTTTTTGGAGTGTGTAAAGTTGAATAGAGTGGGTAGTATTTTATAAGTGGGGGGAGACAATACATTTCAAATATTTGAAAATAAATAATTCTGACCACATATTTCTCATGAAAAAGGATCCAAAATAGAAACTTTTAGAAAATTAGATTATATAATGTTGAAAAATTAAATAAAATTATAATTATAAGAGTTTTGTGTCATTTTTAATCATTATCTTTTAGTTTAACCCCCAGAAAATTCGTTTTTACCTTAACCATGATAAATAATTTTAACAGTTTTTATTAGTCAATATGCTCAAAAATTAAGTTTAACTTAATCAATTATATAAATTATTATGGTTCCAAATATTTAATATATTTTTCCAAATTAAACTTATATAAGTGGTAGAGGTTAATTTAAAATGAAACATGCAGATGTATCAAAAAAACAATTTTTAAAGAAATGTATTTTTTTGGAAAAGATGATATTTACTATATATCAAGTAATTATAATTAAATTAATTTAAATCAATATTTATAGATATATAATCTTTATGTTTAATTTAAATCAATACTCATTAGGGTTTATTTTAATTATTTAAAATGGAGAAACATTATGCACTTTAAAAGAGTTTTCAGAAAAAAGTGTTTTAAATACTAAAAATAGAATTATAATAAAATCATGAATAAAGATTATTTAAATTTAATTAATTGGATTAAATATAAGAAAATAATACTTATGTTTCTTTTTAATCACATTAAATTTATAATTATACTTTTAAATAACTTAATTTATTAAAAATAAATGATAGGTTTACCAAAAAATTGTATTTTCACTATTCACTAAAAAATAACTATTTCCTAAAAAATATAAAAATTTCCCTTTAATTTAATATCTATATGATGATTTCAGAAATTATTTACATTTTAAAAATAAAAGTTCTATTATTTCTATAAATTTATTTTAATTTTTTCATATAGAAAGTAGAAAAAAATTATTTTTGATGGAAACATATTTTCTGTAGAATAAAATATCTGTATTAAGGTTGAGTTCTAATTTATTAATAATTTTTTAGTAAATTTTTGTTGCGTATTAATTTTTCATATGTTTCATGAGTTATTTAATACTATTTATACCCACCCATTTTATTATTCATAAATAATCATGTTTCGTTTTGGCTCAATGATGCATGTCACATATGTTTTTGAAATTTATTTTCCCTTTTAAAAACTCAGGGTGTTACATTCTTACCCTCGTATATAATTTCACCCTCACTGTTTTATATTACAAATAAAGGTGAAAATAGGTCTGGGTATTTCATCTCAATCACCTCTTATGATTCCCATGTTTCTTCCTCAAACTTTTTATTTCACCAAAAACATTTTCCAGGTGAGTTTTCCTATTTGGTAGAGATTTATCTCTATTATCTGAGATCTTCTCCAGAAAATCCTCATATGAAATGTATTTCTCCAATGGAACCACCTCCAGATTCTATACACGTGAAAAATCTAGTATGTAATTCTTCAACAAGGATACATGTAACACATCATCTACTTGATATTGGTTAGGTGAGAGTTCTTGTTGATAGGACACCACTCAAATTGACCAAGTATATCATAGAGGATGATGTATCTAGGAATAAAATCTCTCTTATTCACAAACATCATGAATTTATTCCATGGTGATATATGAAAGAACGCCTTATCTTTGACCTCAAACTCCTTGTCTCATTGACGATTGTCTAAATATATTTTCAATCAACTTTTATGGATTTCAAATGAAGCTGAATGGTTTGGACCTTCTCTGTCATCTCTTAGGAACGATCAAGTACAATGAGTTTCTACTATATAACTCAATCCCAATATGTTTGATTTCTATACCACTTCCCATAAAAAGCCTTATAATGTTCCATTTGAATGATATAATGGAAGCTGTAGATATATGAGAACTCTACTAGGGAAATTTTTTGTCCCAACATCCATGGAAATCCATTGAATAATATCTCCAAATATCCTATAGAGTTTGGATAGTTCTTTCAGAATGACCATCCATTTAAGGGTGATAAGTTCTACTAAAGCTGAGTTCTATATCCAAAACTTACTGAAGGCTTCCCCAGAACCTTTATGTAAACCTAAAATCTTGATCATATTCAATGGAGAGTGGAACTCCATGAAATATGATCACTTCCCTTATGTATATCTTAGCAAGTTAGTCAAGGGATAAATATTCCATGACAAGAATGAAATGTTCTGAATTTATAAGATGACTGAATTCCAACCAAATGATATTATTTCTTTTAGGTTTCATAGGGAGTCTTATAATGAAATCCATGGTGTTCCCCATTTCCATACTAGTATGGGAAATGGTTACATCATACCCTTAGACTTATGTCGTTCATCCATGAATTATTGGTATACCAATCTTCGAGATACAAATTATGAAATCTACCTCTTCTTGTTATCCTACAATAGATTTTTCTTTAAATATATATAAATCATAGTGATTCTTAGATAAATTTATAAGGATGAACTTTTTTCATCATCTAGAAGCTTCCTCTTCAGATCTAGTTTTGATGGGACACATATCTTGGTTCCAACCCTTATTACCCAATTTTCAGGAAAGTTGAACTCTAGAATATTCAATACCTTTTTTTGTAGCACCTCATCCACTTTCTAGGCATCCTTGATCCTCTCAAGAATGAATGGTTGAGCATTTATTTGAGAAAGGTATGATTAAGATCCTTTTATTATTCACACATCCATTCATTTTACATCTTTAATGATTGGATCCTTCTTAGTTCTCATCTTTGATAAAATTGCACAATTCTTTATACTTAGATCATCTTATAATTTTTTTTTTCTTTCCCAGGATGGTAATGGATTTAGAATTAATATTCCTCGAAGTGCTCTAACCATATTCATCAGGGAATTTTAAGATCCTTCTATGTGAATATATATTTGATACTCTTATGATCCATATATATATCCCAGTTCTCCCCAAAGAGATAATGTCACTTGATCTTGAACACAAAGATCACCGTGGCTAACTATATATCATGTGTTAGATAATTTTTCTTATGAAATTTAAAATTCCTTGAGGTGTAGTCTATCAGTTTATCATTATACATTATTACAAAGACCAAAACCTTGTTATAAGCATTTATATATACCAAGAAATGTTCCCCACTTGATGTAAACCTGAAGACTGGTGTAGTGGTAAGACTCTTTTTAAACTCCTTAAATCCCTATTCACATTCACTAGTCTAAAAGAAGTTTTGTACCTTTCATGTTATCTTGGTTAGTGGATTTGAAAAGTGTTAAAAAAAATTCTCAAATATTCGATATACTTATAAATTCCTAGGAAACTATAGATCTCCATTAAAAATGATATTCTATGCTAGTTCCCGATTTCCCATGTTGTATAAGGGTCCATAGATATCCCTTTTATGGTGATTATATTCCCCAATAATGATAATTTATTCATCCAGAGCTCACATTTACTATACTTTGAACAAAGTTTCCCTTTCACAAGGTATTTATCCTAGTATTCAAATGTTCTTCATAATCCTCTTTGCTTTTGGAGTAAATTAGAATATCATATATAAAGTTTACCAAGAATTTATCATAGAAATCTCTAAATATTCTAATAATCAATTCCGAAAATATTTCTAGAGAATTAGTGAGTCTGAAAAACATCAATATGAACTCATAGTGTTTATACATTGTTCAAAAGGTATTTTGGGAATATATTACTTATTCGCCTTCTATTAGTGATATCCAGATCGATGGTACACCTTTGAGAAATAATGATCCCCACATAGTTAATAAAATAATTAGTACACCCATGGAAGGGGATACTTATTATTTATTGTGATTTTGTATGACTCATGATAATAAATGAATAGGTCCATTGACCCATCCTTCTTATTAATGAATAGTACTGATGCACCCCATGGTAAAGCACTTGGGTGTATAAACCCTTTATCCAAATTCTCTTTTAGTTGATCCTAAAACTCCTCAATTTCTATAAATTCCATTCAATATAGAGTCCTAGATGTCGAAAAAGATCAAGGTATATGCTCTATTAAAAATTATACCTCTCATCTAGGAGAAATACTAAGAGACTCTTTAGTTAATACATTGATATAACCCCTAACAGTGGTTGTTGACCTGATTTCTCCTATTTTTATCCATATATCTAAAATAGAAGGATAATTAGGGATGAGTATTTTTAAACTATTAATAATATACATGGGAAACTCTGAATATTAAAGGGATAACTCATAAATGAACTGTGATCTTTAAATTATGAATTTATAGGTTTCAATATAAGTTATCAATCATATATTTTCTAATATAAAATATTATGGGAATTTTTTTCCTATCATAATGGTTCGTAAAGAGTTTTTAAATTTACATAACTTATCCCCCAAGAGAGTCAAACCAGGTGCATAGTAAATCCCATTGTTTTGTACTATGTAACACTCGAGTCAAACCCATCATGCACTTTTTGGAGTTATTACCCATATGTACATCTATTCCAAAACCATATCCGCCTATGGTATCCATACAGATATTTAATTTCTTAGAAACCACTCATTATTTATTTCACCAAAATTCTAGGATATTTTATTATACTTATGCTTATCCTTAAAATTATCCATAGACTTATACCTCGGGTTCTCACAAATATTTTCTCATCCTAGTATACAATGGTTAACTAAACCTTGCCCGTAATACCAACTATAGTGACCTAAGATATTTTACAAAAAATATTACATGATCATTAAACATAAATATCCATTAATAAAACACATTGATCATAAATGACTATTTTCCTCAGAAGACTAGGTTATTAATACATAAATGAAAACTAAAACATGTCATCCTTGTTATATTCACTATATTGAGCTACTAACAACCATTTGAACTCCTAAAGATTTATAGGATAACACGGGGAATACATGAAATAATGGGGAGAGATAAAAATACCCATAAGGTAATAAATATAACAATGAGGCATAACATGTGAGTCAAAGGTATAACATGATATCATAAAAGAGAAGGTAAATGAGCAATCAAGTGGAATCATAAAATAAAGAGCATGGTATTATAAGATCACGAAAACATGGGAATGTGTAAATGACATAAAACATGACATAAACATATGTCAAGGCTATCTTCTAAGTCAATATCATATAGTGGACATAGTTCTATAATGGATTAGAATCACTCCCTAATCCCTTACATGTTGTCTCATGAGACAAAAAAATTAGTCAATTTCTTTGAGGGATTTATAATTACAAACCCAGACATTACATTATTTTCATGTACATTCATATTAATTCCACATAAGTACATAAATCATATGGAAGAAATATAATAATTACAAATGTTAATAAATGGGCTTCATAATCTTGTCTCATATTATAATCAAAAGATATTACATAAATATGGAATATCAGAAATCATAATAAGTTATGTATTACACCATCAAAGGATGGTATAAAAAGCTAGGTATAAATTTTATAGACATATATATAAAATTTAGAAGCATTCCATAACTTTAAAGATAGAGAAAGAGAGTTAGAGGGAGAATTGTTATAACTTGAAGAAAAGGGTAGGTTAGAAAGATCCATTACCTCGAGACCAGATTATCATATATGTTATTTATCCACCAGAATAATAAAATTATGTTAATTATTTACTTTATTAAGAACCCTTTTCAAGTTTATTATTACTTTTATTTAATTTTTTATCTTAGAACATTCAATTACATTGCTAACTAATTTCATTTTCGATGTTTTAATGGTAAACAACTCATATTTCGAAAACCAATTTAGTAAGTAGACTAAGGTAAAAGATATTATTATTTAATCATATATATAATGGTAATAATTAAATAATTTTCATTTTTATACATAAATTATACTTTTAAAACTAACCATGAAATATGGCTATTAAAAGTGAACTACGTTGCAACCATGGAGATTGTAGGCCATACATACGCATGAGTAATAATTACATTTTTAGAAGATCATGAAAAAATAAATTTAAGTGTTAATTTATACTTAAATAATGATAATAATATCATAAATATAAAATTATTTCTTTAAATAAATATACATATACCATCCTTGTGATGTGGTAATAAAAATATCACATTTCTTTGCAATGTGGTAATCTGCCATACATAGGAACGACATTTTAATCTGTTCAATGGATGGTAAGTATAGAAATTATATGATAAATTTATTTTTAATAAGGATTAATAAGTCATTAATATCATATATAAACATAAAATTAATCATATTACCTTCCAATTAGAGCATTTGTGAAAAACAAATGACATTACTTCGCAAGGAGGTAGCTTGCCGTACACACGAATGACGTTATCATATTCTCTATAGAATGAAAAGTAAGAAGGAATATATGATATTATAATTAAATAATTATAATTATGAAATAAATATAATATATAAATATAAATACATCATTATATCCATCAATGAAAAGTTGTGATGGAAAACGAATTTCATCTGTTCGTGTGGCAGTAGTTCACCGTACACATGATCAATGGATTTGTTTACAATTTGAGGGAGGAGGAGATGGTTGTAGGTAATTAACTTAACATAAAAACATAAAAACATATTTAATATACTGATGATATAATATACATAGTATTTAATTATATTTTAAGAACGTGTATGAAGAAATAAAATAAGACACCCGATTAAGGACATTTCCTATTCTTCATATAACTTCTTTTGGTTTGTAAAAAAATTATTCCTAGGTTGTATTTATGTTAAAACAAAAATATTCTTGGATGAGGGGATGAAATTAAAGAACATATTTTATCTGGTCTTTTTAACCAATGGTTTTTTATTTGTGTAAATAAATAAGAGAGGGGTCATCTTTTATAAGTGGTGGAGAGGAAACATTTGTAATTTTTGAAAAGAAATAATTACACCCATGACTTTATTTTGAAAAATTTCTCCAAAATGGACCATTATTAAACCTTATAAGAGAAAAAGTCAAAAAATAAACATAATAAAATAAATTATACATGTTTTAGATAACTTTAAATCCTTATCATTTTAGTCTATCCCCTTGGGTAAACCTGTTTTTACCTGAATCACGGTAAATAATTTTAACCATTTTAACTATTCATTATAGTAATGAATTAAGTTGAAATAATTAGATAATATAAATTATTCTTATTTAAAATTTATAAACAATTTTTCAAAATTCAACTCACATAATTTATATAAGTTAATTTAAAATTCAACCTAAAATGCATAAAAAATGTGTTTTCATGAAACACATTTCTTTAGAAAAAGATGACCTCATATTAACTATATGTCAAGTAATAATTTTTAAATTATTTTAAATTAATATTTTTAGATATATAATATATAAATTTAATTTAAATAATTCCTAATTAGGGGTTATTTTAATTATTTAAACTAGAGAAACATTATTCACTTCAAAACAATTTTTGGAAAAAAGTGTTTTAAATCAAAAAAATTAACATATAATAAAAATAATTATAAAGATGATTTAAATTTATTTTATTAAATAAAATATAATTAAATAATAATTATTTTACTTTTGAAACATAATGCATGATTAATGAAACTTCTAAATTAATTAATTTATTAAAAATGAAAGTCCACTTTACAAATATTATGGATTTTTTATAATTCACTGAAAAATTAATTTTTTTAAAGAATACTAAAATTTTACCCTAAGTTAATACTGATATTCAAATTTCAGAAAATATTTTCATTTTATAGATTAGTGATTCTAAAATTTTCAAAACTTAATTATTATTTTTTCTCAAAAAAAGAAATAAAAATCATTTTTTAAGGAAACTAATTTTTACAGAATTAAATATCTTTCATAAATTTAAGTGCTAATTTATTAAGAATTTGTTAATAAATCTATATTGAGTAGTACCTTTATATATATTTAATAAACTAGTTAGTACTATTCATACCTTTCAATTTAATGGTTGTTTTATAATGGTTATAAGTAATAATTTTTCATTTAGGCTCAGTGTTGTGTGTCACATACACTATCAAACATAATTTTATATTTTAAAATATCAAGTTGTTATAGTGGTCATTGATTGAGAATACTAGAGATAAATTTGATCTTAATTCCATGTAATGGGAAAATTTTAATAACATTTTACTTGAAAAATAATTCCCTATATTTATTTGAATTAGGAAAGGGAAACAATTATAGGAATTGGGTAAAAAAATAAGAAGATTCAATAGCTGCATACGAAGAAATATTTTCATGATTTTCTAGGTATGTACCAGATTTTATATGGGATTGAAAATAAGTTTTCTAAGAGCTTTTTTCTAACCAAGAATATTAATGTCCTAAGAAAATTGTTCATTGTGCTAAGAAAGTTGAGATAGATTTTTTGTACACTTATGTTCCTTGAGATGAGAAAAGTAAAAAATGATCTAGATGGAAGGTAATGAGAAATTATACATAAAATAAATATGAAGGTAATAAAGTCAAGTTTCTTTTTTTATAGGTGTTGTAAAAATATTTGTGGGGAATGTCTAATAAAATGTTGAAAGTTATTCAATTGAGGTAAGTTTGCGAATATGGATCAAGATTTCAAAGAAAAAGATCTTAGTAGCGCTAAGACCAATTTTATTAAGAAAATTGTGAGATTTTTTAATTTTAATGTCTTGGTAAATTATGAAAAAGTGTTTTTGAATTTAGTTACTTAGGGTGAAAATCACCAATATAAAATAAAAAATAGTGTGTAAAAATCATTTTCTATTACTACAGTTGATATTGGGTAATCTAATGAGGTGGTGATAACTATGTTACTTGTTTATTATAATTATACCAATTACCTATCAGATTTTGTATGTTTATATTCCTTCATTTTTTATAAGTTTTCTTGTAAAATGGAGATATCAACTCTTGAAAAGAATATAGAAATTTTGGTGAAACTATGGGTGGAAATATTAAAGAAACTAAAATGTATAGGAATATTCCTATCATTATTAGCGAAAAGTATTTCATGAAAAAAATATTCTAATGGAGTGATGATATGAATGTTAATTATTTATTCAAGTTATATTAATGCCTTATTAGACTTTATATCATTATATTCCTTCATTTCTGAACAATTTACAAGTAAAATGGGAATATAACCTCACCGAAGAAGATCAAAATTTTAGTGAAACCTCCAGGTGGAAATATTAAAGTAACCAAAATTTATAGAATTATTCCTTTCATTATTATTGGGATTAAATTTACAAAAAATATTATTGAACATTCCATATTATTTTTTGAATGGATTGAATTTTATTTTATCATTATAATACTGATTTAAGAGATAATAGATCTTTATTGAATGATCTCATACATTTGATAACTTAACAAGAAGTTAAAAAATTAATTTGGGATAAAAGTGAATTTTTTTAACTCGTGTTGTTGAAAAGAAAGAAATTTATAATATTAGTGATATACGAGTAATAAATGAATATATGGATGTATTTATTAATGATTATCCTTGTATTATTCTTAATAAGGACGTTGAATTTACTACTGAATTACTTCTTAATTATAAGACTATTTAAAAACCCTCTTATGAAATGGATTAGGTAGAGATTTTTGAATTGAGAAAGTAATTGTAATAGTTTCTATATAAGGGTTTCATTCATCCTATAACTTCATCATGTGGTGATCTTGTTTTATTTGGTAAAAAGTACGATGGTTCAATGTGACATTACATTGATTATAGATCATTAAATAACATCACTGTTAAGAAAAAGTATCATATAAATGATTTGTTTGATCCGATCTTGGGGGTATAGTATTTTTGAAAGATTTATCTTTCGTCAAGGTATTGTCATTTGAAGGTGAATCAAAAATTTATTCCAAAGGAAAAATTTTAGAATAGATAAAGACATTATGAGATGTAATTAATCCCTTTGGATTATTTAATTCACTAGTTTATTCAAAGATCTCATGAATAGATTTTATATGTCTATTTAGATAAGTTTTTAGTTGTGTTTATGGATTGTATATTGGAATATTCTAAAATTCACAAAGATCACGAATGAAAACTAATGATTGTATTTCAAACCTTAAAAGAAAAGAATCTATTTATAAAATCAGTATGTGTAAATTTTGGTTTCTAAAAATTTCATTCATTGAACATATTTTTTTCTAATTATTGAATAAATAATAAAAATTATAAAAATAAATTATTTTATTAAGGTACACTACCAAAAAATGTCACAAATATACATAGTTTTCTTGGATTAATGGACTATTACTAGTGGTTTGTTGAAATTTTTTCTTTGTTATCAATCCCATTAACTAAGTTAACATGAAAATGTGTTAGATTAATTTGGAAAATATTAATTGATGATTGTTTTTAGAAACTAAAAATAATATTGGTGAATGATTATGTTTTGGATCTACCCTCTATAATTTGAATTTTTTTTCACAATGATGATTTATTGAAGGGACTTGTTTTTATTATGACACCGAATGATCAGGTAATTTCTTATGATTTAATCAAACTAAAATCTAATGAGTTAAATTATCTTTCACATGATATGGAGTTAAAATTTTTGGTTTTTTTCTTTAAAAATTTGGAGGAATCATTTATATGGATTAATGTATGAAATATATACTGATCATAAAAGTTTAATGTATATATTTTCTCAAAAAGAGTTAAACATGAGGAAGATAAGATGCATGAAAATATTTGAAGATTATAACTACATGTTTCATTACCATCCTAGAAAAGTAAAACAATTAGATCATGATTTTGGTTGGAAAAATAATTACACATTAACCATGTTATATTTGGAACATACCCTTTGGTTAATGTTTTGATAAAATTTTGCCTAAAAATTGTGCATGCATTAACTCCCTATATTTTGATCAAGGTGTTAGTATAATAGACTATGTCGGAATGAATTAAGAAATATCAAAAAGGATTATCATGTTTTAAATGAGAACGTATAATCTATTAAGAGAGGTAAATTTCTAGAGTTTAATTTTGATGGATAGGGTGTTATAAGATTTGAAAAAGATTATGTGTCCCTTGTGATTACCAATTGAATGGAGGAATTTTGGGTGAAACTCATAGTTCCCCATCTTCTGTTCATCCTTGCAGCACTAAGATGTACATAGAACATCAGGATTATTAATGGTGGGACGAGATGAAAAGAGATATTTTGTACTTCCCCATGAAATGTTTGACCTTTCAATATGTTAAAAAAGTATGAAAATTACTAAATGGGTTGCCTAGAACTTTCCAATTCTATAATGGAAAAGGGAAAATATATCCATGGATTTTATAATAGTATTAATAATACATATTGAGATTATAATTCAATTTGTGTTATTGTTTATCAACTAAATAAATCTTCACATTTCCATCCCATTAGAGATACTACGTCTTTAGATAACATTTCTTGACTATATCCAATGTTATATTTAGGTATATAGTGTTCTTATATCTATTGAGTTTCAATTTGATACTAGGTTCACTTCTTATTTCCATAAAGGACTTTATAATTCATTGGGTGCTAAATTAAATTTTAGTACAACTTTTAATCCTTAATCGAATAGATAGTTTGAGTGAATTATTTAGACATTAGAATACATGATTCATTATTATTTAATGGATTATTTGGGAATTTGGAATCAAAATATTTAATTATATATTATTTTTTATAACAATATTTTTCATTCCATCATACAGATTACACCTTTTGAGGCATTATATAGTAAATGTGTTGGATTGTAGTATTTAAACATGAAGTATGAAAAATAATGTTTCTAAAAACATATTTGGTAGAGGAAATGGTTGAAAAGGTGAATATGATTTAACAACATATAGGGAAGGATAAAATTATGTAGAAATTTTTGTGGATAACTAGATGAATGATATTTCATTCATGTTAGGTGATCATGTTTTTCTTAAAGTATATCCATGTAAAAGTGTTATGTGTTTTATTAAAAATTGAAACCTAATACCATGGTTCATTGGAATATATAAAATCCCATGAATGTTGGATTAGTTTTTAATTGATTGGAATACCCTTAGATTTTATCCTAGGTACAAAATATATTTCATGTTTTGATGTTAATAAAATATATGCTAGATTTATCTCATGTTTTGAGCCCCAAAGTAGTTCAGTTAGAAGATAACATTTTTGAAAAGGAAGTTCAACCATATATGCTTGATCATAAAGATCATGTTTTTTCAGAATAAGGTAATTCATTAAGTTAAGGATTTTTGAAAAACTGAATGGTTGAAGAGGAAACATGAGAATCTAAAAATGTTATGAGCGAAACATATCCCCACTTGTTTAAATAGTGAATAAATTTATAATGAAATAATTTACAAAAGGGAATGAATATAAAAAAAGGTAATTTATTGATAAATAATGTTCCTGAATTATTAATATTCATTAATTATATTTTATGGGTTTATAATTATTATAATAATATTATGTATTTTTTGGTCAAAAAGGAAAAATATTTATTTCTAACCATATTGAGTATTAATGAATTATATGAGTATATTTAAAATCCTAATTATCAAATTATAGAATTTTAATTTCACAAAACTAATTTCATTTTTGAATTCATAATGTAAAAATTATCTTAGTAGGAATCTTTGAGAATTTTTTCAAATGATTGATTTTTAGAGTAATAGTGAAAAATACAGATTATTATTGAATGTTGTATTTTATTTTAAAGTTTTTAAAAATACATATTATATTTTTCATTTTTTTTAAATTGTAATTATTTAATTTTGATAAAAAAATAATCCATTTATATTCCTTGTAATGAATCTTATACATGAATTTGGTATAAACCGTTTTTATACTTAAATGGTATTTTTTAGAAAAAACCATTTTTTAGCGCATTTTGAGGATATAATTTTTAAAAAAATTATGCCACTTATGTGAATTGAAAATTGATAAATGAAATACATATTTTAAAAAAGGAGGTATAATTTTGGGAAATATTCCCCTTTTATTTTTGGTCTATATGAATAGTAACATTATTAAATTTTTGTCACCTCGATAAGGGTAAATCAAGCAATTAAGGCTAACAGTAATATGATAAGGATTAAAAAATAACCCTAACACCTACCTTTATTTCATTGGATGATTCAATTTCATCTACAATCATCCAAAATTACAAATATTACCATTTTTCTCATTTATCCTTGATTTTTAACTTTATAACATTTAGGTATAGGATAAAGCCAAAAATATCACTCTCTTTATTTTAATATCTATAATATATATTTATTGGGATAAAAACAAATTATTTTTATTTATAAATTGTTATTTTAAATAAAAATAATCTTTATTATCATGGTATTTTATTTTTAATTTTTATTGATGAAATAATTACCCAAGATGCATCTGCAACACTGAAATAGTATTTATTCAATTAATAGAAATATAATTCAAATGAATTAAAAAATATTAAAATTAATATATTTTAAATAAATTATTTTATTATATGATTTTTTTATAAAAACATAAAATATTATAGATTTTTTTAAGGGATTATATTTTAATTATCGTGTGGTCATTTTGTTTTCAAATTATAATTAAATTAATAGTTCCAAAATTGAAATTAATGATATTTAAACAAATAAAGTTTTAGTAAATGATTTACAGTTCTTAAAATCATATATTTGAAAAATCTATTGGTTTATGGTTTATAATATAAACCATGGTCCATTTCTGGGTAAAATTTTGTTTTATAGTAACTTTTCTAACTCCTTTAGTGTAAAAAACTCTGATTCCATGGTAAGTAGAAAAAGAGTTAATGGGTGGTTAAAACAAATTTATAAGGAATAAAAAATAATCTAAAATTGTAAAAATTTTATTATATGGGATCATTTGTACTTGTAATCATCATATAATTTAATTATATCAGTTTGGATCATTTTTTCCATGAAAATTAATTTATATTAATTTACGACTTTAAGTAATTCTAAGAGTACCCCTCCCCTCACTTATAAAAGGGAACTTCCTCTCCTCTTTTCCTCACACCTCGTGAACTGATGTATTTTTGTTTTCCATTACAGCATTTCAAAACTACTATTGATGATGGATTTAAAGTATATATATATTATATTAATGAAATATTTAAAATTTTATAAGAGTAATATATCACATATTTTCTTACTTTTCTATTCATTGAAAAATGATGACATCATTCTTGCGTACGTGTGGATTATCACGTTCACGAAGGGATGTGACATTTTCCATTACCACTTCACATGGATGGTATATATAAGTGTATTTAAAGAAATTATATGATATTTATTATGTAGTTTTCATATTTTAATGATAAAATAATACTTACCTTCTTTTCATAATGATCATTGAAAAATGGAAATGTTACTCACACATAAGTACGAACCACCATCTCCATGGTTGTAACGTAATTCATTTTTTAATAACCATATTTCATGGTTAATTTTAAAAGTAAAATTTATGTATAAAATTTATAATTGTTTCATGATTATTATTTTGCATATTATTTAAAAATAACCTTTTTTACCATAGTCAATCCATTGAGGTCATTTTGGACATATGAGACAAATATCATCAAAATGTTCATTGTAAACTTAATTGATTATGTAATTTAATATTACATGATATTAAATAAAATAAATGGAATATTCATATGAAAAAGGTTATTAAAAAATAAAATAATTAACATAAATATATAATTCAGTAGGATAAACAATGCATGTGATGAGTCAGAATTGAGGTAAGGAAAACATTACCTTAAAAAAATCATTTTAAATGTATTAAATATTTATTTTCTAAATATTTTTCTTCAGTGTCCATATTCTAAAATTATTTTATTAATGTATTTATATATATCTTAATGAATTATAAAGTTCCTTTTATATCACTTTTAAATTTCTTTCAAATTTTTTCAAAAGGAATATTTTTATATTTTTTTAGGGAATGTTTTGATGAAAAGAGAAAATTAATGCTCAATTTTAATATATATAATGATAACAATTTTTCCTACTACCATTATAATTTTTCGAGTTTTGGATTATATTATAGTATTTCATGTTTTATTAAAAAAACCCTCCTTCCCTTTGATTGGGATATTTTGTAAAAGGGTTTTAAATTTAATGAATATTTCAAAATCCATAAATGTTTTTTATAGGTGAAAAGAATATTTTTATGAGTGTAATGTTGAAAATTAAAGGATTTTATATGTTATGATTATGTAATGGTTCTTTGTAATTTTTTATGATGATGCATTGTTCCATTATAAACTAAGTACATGTGGTTCTATTATAAACCAATGACAAGTGGTCCCTTTATAAATCTAGTATGGGTTGGTTTGTGAGTTCCCTCCAATGCATTAGGTAATAATTATATCGGATGTTGACCATATTGGTTATTCTACTTGTAAGATTGATTTTTAGAGTGATGTTAAAATGATGTACCAAGTTACCTATATATTTTGTCTATGATTTTAAGGGATTTTACATAAATATTATCATTTCACAATGTAAGATAATGAGAATATGTTTAAAAGAAAGTATATGATACTTCATATGTGTGAAATGTATAACTTGTTTATGAAAAAGTTTTCATAAAATTTTTATGATTAAAAATAAACCTTTATGAGATTTATTTTTTCATTAATATTTGTTATGAAATGTTTTTTTAAAATTATTAGGTAGTAAGTTTTATTTATTTGGTAAGAAAATTTTTATTTTTCTCCCAAAGTTTACTTTTCAAAAAAGAAATTCTTTGATGGGTAATCATAAACTAACAAGTTTATTTATTTCTTTTTATTATGCACCTTATTGAATTTTTTGTTCTCATATCACCTTTTAAAATGTTTTTTCATAGGTTTTTAAGGATAATAGGGAAAAGGATGAGGTCATGATGAAAATTTTGAAGATATTCCATTAACAGAAAATTTGTTATATCTTAAAAGTTTTTTTGTGAAAAAAATGGATACTAAGTAAAAGTATCCACATTATGATGTAATATTTATTTATGTAAGAGTGATGACCTAATTATATAATACTCTAAACCATAAAGATCTAAAAAATATAGAAGAGTGAATTATTAACAAAAAACTCAAGATTATGTAAAGTTTATGAATCAGTCATTTTAACATGTAATATATATAATTAATGTTTATTCATTATTATTTTAATGTATTTATATTTAAATATTTATAAAATTAATATTTATATATTAATAATCAATACTTTAATATAAATATCTTATAATAAAATTTATTTATTAATATTTGTTTATTTTAATATTTTTTATTTCTAATATTTAATTAATTTATATAATTAAAATCATTACTTTATTTTTTTAATAATTTTTCAATTTTTCAATTTATAATTATTAAAATTCATTAATTTAAAATATTAATTAATTTATTATTATCTACTAATTTTAATGATTAATTTATTTTAGTACATTTATAATTTATTCATTTTTAATATTTATTCATTTCATATTTCTGTTATTTATTCATTTTTAATATTTATTTACACATTTCTATTTATTAATATTTATTATTTAAATGTTTTTTTAATTTAAATACTTAATATTTATCCATTTTTATTTTAATATTTTCTAGTTAAATATTTGTACAATTATTATCTGTTAATTTTAGTGATTTTTTTTAATTTTTTGCAATTTAAATTCAATTTTTAGAATTAATTAATTTTTATTTTAATAATTTTCCTTTTATATGATTTTTGTAATATATATAATTTTTTCATTTTAAATATTTTAGTTAATTACATAATTAATAAATTTATTCATTTTTCATAATATTAATTCATTTACCATAATATTATTAAATTTATTATAATGTTTAATATAAATATTATTATATATATTTTTAATTTATTTATTGTTTTTTAATATAAATAAAATTTTAATATTAATTTTTATATAATTGAAAATTTATTTTAATTTTTAATTTATTTTAATTTTTTATTTTCCACTAATATTTATCAATGTTTTATGAACTATTGATAAAAGAAACATTTATCAGTATAATATTAAGTATAGAAAAAGATACATTTACCAGTAATTATTATTTAACACTAATAAATGAGTGATTTATCAACACATTTTTAGCAATGCTCAATATGGGGATTTTTTTATACTAAAAATCTATGATAAATCATACATTTATCAGCTCATTCTGTTTTAACACTTATAAATGTATATTTTATCTATTATTTTTACTAGTGCTATCAAACCCCTTCCCCTATTTTCAAAGAAACCTAACTAGGATCTGCTTTATTGTAACACTTAGGCTCTCTAAAAAAAAGAATTCTACAGCCACCTCCTTTAAATATTTCTATTGAATGAAACCTCAAATTGAATTTATGTTATTACTTGTTTTTAATTGATCATTAATCCCTTTTCATGGTTTATTTCTTTTTAATTGGTTCTTCCTATTTCCATGATGTTTTGGTACTATTTTTTTTTCGTTTTTTTCCTCTCTATTGATTATTGTTTGTCCCCTTTCTTGGATGATTTTTGGTTATTCTTCTTCAGATTGATATTTGGCCCCTTTTTTCATGATTTTTGGTTATTCTTATTTGTAATTTTTTTCATTATGTGGACATATTTTCATAATAATCAAAGATTTTTTTCTATGAATTATTAAAAACTCACATTATCCTTTTTCTATTTCTTATAGTTTTTCTCCATTGAAATTAGATGTATTACATTGGAACCCATGTATTATAAATTTAAATTCAATATGAATACATACATGCATTCAATATAGTCAAATGAATTAATGAGAAACCAAAAAAATAAGGGAATTAATTTTGTATATGTTCGGAATATTAATCATTTTTATTATATTTCAAGTACGTAGCATCAAATGTGTATCATAAATATTTGTTGATTTTCACTATTTGAGAAGAAAAATGGAATGGGTCAAAGTAAAAGATCATCTCGATGTTGGAAATAGTGAAAGAGTTGTTTTTAACTGTAGGAACGTACTATCATCCCTCACATAGTGGATTTATTATGGGATTATAAAATTGATACTAAGTTCCTACTATAAGGTATTTATTTGTGTTTATTTCTTGGAATAATATTCTTTTTAAATATTAAAAAAAGATTCAATTTACAAAAAAAAAATTTCACTGTGGTATATGTGATGTTAATGTTTTATATATCAAGGACATTAAAATATGCCTATAATGTCTAAAATAAAATATAAAAAGTTAACAATTAAATATCACTTTTATCATTACCACCTATAATATAAAAATTATAATACATCTAATGGCCCCATAAATATACATTTCCACAATTATTTGATTTGAATCATTTGATACGTTTCAATATTTTTAGTTGGAAAAAATGACTCAAATCACTTTTATAAAAATAATATGGATATAGTGAGTTATTTTAACTTAAAGATACATATGTTTGTAGATCGAAAAGTACAGAATAAAGTGATGGTTTATGGTACTTTGTTACCTTAATGGATGATTTTAGTATATATAAATATGTATTTATAATGAAACACAAATATTAAATCTTTATAATGTTCCAAAATATTCAACAACCATGTAAAAAATAATCTTGGAAATTTTATTAAGTATTTTTAGAAACATTTAGGGAGTGGATACCTAAGTGAAGAGTTTACCAACTATTTAAGGGGTTTTGGTGTTGTATCATAACCCACTATTTTGGAAATACCATAATATAATGATGTATTAAAAGTAAAAAACATTGTTAAACTTGTTTCAACCAATGATGATTTAAGATTGAGTTTTTATATTAATTTAGTATTATGATCTAGAAATAATAAAATTCATAGTTAACTATGTTCTATGTATTAGAACTCAAAATAAACTGTATGAGACGTATACATGAAAGAATCCAATTTTTTTTAAAAATATTTGTTCTTTAAGGTGACCTCCAACAACATTTGATGAACTTGATGACCTTTGTAAAAGTGAACTGACTGGATATGGAATTTAACATTTTAAAAGTTTACATTATTATCTCCCTTGTTTAATCCATTAAAAAAAATATAATTATTTTTGATATGTGAATTCTTTTAATAAAAAAAATCAATGTTATAATTATTTAAATTCATATCATTTGTGGTCTTTATATATTCTAACTTGTTGTTGATTCAATTGTAATTTATATCAATTATGATGACTATATCATTATATATATATATATATATATATAATTTTCTTTTTTGGATTCTAATATCATACCATCAATGTATTTTTTTTAAATATGAATATTAATTTATCAAATAGTTTGAATATAACTAAAAAATATAAGGATGTTAATCATATGAAAAAAGTGTATGAGGATGGTGTTAAAGAGATCATCAATCATGCAAAAGATCATACATATGAACTTTCTAAAAATATTTTTTACTATTTAAATTATTGGTATTTAATAAAAACAAGTCTTGATGAGTTATAAGAACACTTGATGTCTCAAGAAATAGACCCATGTTATAGATTTTGGATGAAACACAGGGAAGAAAAAAATGTATCTAGTGACTGGGATAACATAACATTTTATGGATCATCTGATATGATTAAAATTTTGAACAATGATGAAGATCATATCGATAACATTATTATAGGTCTAAATGATGATGGATATCATATTTAGGAAATGATAGTGACAGTTGAAGATGAATTTTATGATTTTCCAAAATTATTTTTGAATTTAAATTATTGTGCAAAGGCCCTACTGTATAATGGTGGTACTAAATATAGAACACTATCAACCATACTGTAGATATATAATGTTAAAGATGGTAATGAATGGAGTGGAACCAAATTTACTACCCTAATTTATCTCTTGAATGGTATACTACCAAAAGATAAAGAGCTTCCATATTTAATATATTACACTAAATGAATGCTACATCCAATGGGTATATTCTCTAAAAGTATACGCACCTATCCAAATGACTATAAATTGTTTTTAATGGGCCATGAATCATCTAAAAATTCTCAAATTTTGGTGCATCTCGATTCAAGAAAGATGAATCAAGTCCTCCAAAATGTTTATGGAGCTTTTCAATCATTCCAAGTTTTATATGCTTATATAAAAGTATAGATATTGTAGGTAAATTGATGTGGAATAAAGAAAGAAGAAATTGATATGAGTAACTTAATCACCAATCATACTCTCCTAAATAGAATAAAATTGATCATGATTATCCTGAATTTGTAAATGGGATGAGAAAAGCTCATCTCGCACTATCTACAAATGGTGTGAATCCTTTTAGTGAAATAAGTAAGTCAGGTCCCAACATTACACATTACATAATCTAGTTAATTCAACTATAATTCACTTTCATACATTCCCAAATATATTTTTGTTTTAGTTTTTTAGAGAAAAATGTAATAAACTCATATATAGAAACTCATATATTATAAAGTATAAACTTCTACTCATTATCCCTTTTTATACAATATGAAACTTTTAGAATAAAATGTTATTTATTTCGACAAAAAACTTCACAACTTTAAACCTAAATTATTATCATCCTTTACCCATAAAAAACCCTATGAAAAAAATTTAGAACTGGGGATGAGCAAAAAAATCTCAGTAAGGGACATACAAAAGAATAACTAAACCGTTAGTCCATGAATTAAATCATTTTCAGAAAGTTATAACTTTTACACATAAAAAATAATACCTTTATATTACCTTATGAAATCATAAGTTTCCTATAAAATCATATAAAGAATACATAAATCATAAAAGGTAAATTTTGGAATCCTTTTTATATCACTTTACATATAAAGTATCTTTCTCTACTTCACATGGAGTAACAATCATGGCTACACTAAGAATTACCATCACAATATATTCCCATAATATCTTAAGAGAAACGTAAATGGTTAAATAATACCCTTTACCCAATGAATTGCAGAGCTATAAAAGACTCACCCATCCCTAGTTTATCATGGAATCAACCTTCATAATTTCAATTCCCAAGAACCATAACATAAATATAACAGATAATTCTTTTAAAAAATAAACATTCTTGAGGAAAAAATGTTTTCTATTTTGAAATCACCTTTCATTTTTTACAAAGCTACACACTCATAAATGAAATAATTTTATTTGAAAATAAACTTGTAAAATTTTAAAAGAAACATGAAATCATTAATTCATCATGAAATCATAAAAACCTGATGATTCTATATAATTAAAAAAATAATTTCTTTAATAAAATGAGTTGTAACTTGAAAAGTGGGTTTTTAAAAATAAAGTCCCTTATCTTATGTATGAAAGTGTTTTTCACTTATAATCAATGTCCTGGATAATAAAATTATATTGATTAATTACTTAATTAAAAATATTTTCTACATATATTTTATTTATTTCCATTTTATCAACATCATTTATAGAAATTTATAGGAGTTATATATAATAAAATTGTCGTTCTAGTAGCATTAATTTCATGACTTTTTGGTCGGTTCCCTTGAGTATATTTATGGGAGTTCATTCCAAATAAAATAAAAAATACAAATGTGGAAAAATTGGAATTAATATGTTTTCACAATTTTAAATGACCCCATATATCATTTAATTTTTTGATATGATGATGATTCATTAGATAAAATATTAATGATAAATTTTTGTTATGTTTTGGGCTGTTTTTCCGACTATCACAAACTAGTTTCATTTTATTTAATATTATGTCTATAAATTAGTTATAAAACATTAAAAAAGATATAATATACATATTAAAATATTGTTTAACCATAATTTTTTTATGAAAATCATTGAAGGAATTAATATAAAAATAAAACTCATCGTCCATGAATGTGGTGAATCGACACGTCACGAATGGGGTTTTCATTTTTTCGAATTAAAGGATAAGAGAAGATGTTTGATGATGAATATTTGATTAAAATATTAAAATACCTATATAATTAGGATACTAAATTTATCATTTCACATTTAATATGGGAGGTGTGGATAAATTATACAGAAAAAAGAAATAAAGAAAGAATTTAAAAGAGAAAGAATAGAGGATTTTACCTCTTGAATATGGTCTCTTTGAGATTATCCTTAAGAAACTTGGATTTGGTATTTTGGTGAGACCTACAAGTATTGTATGTGAGGAATAATACTGGGAATGGAATTTAATATAATTATAATAGGATTAAAGTCTTGAAAGGTGTGATGAAAAGAGGTGGTGAGAGGTGGTATTTATAGGAAGAGGATAGGGGTATTTTTTTATTATTTTATTCAATTTTTTATTATTTTGGATCCAAACTATCAATAGTGTTTATTCTTATGACTATGTATAGTAAATAGTGCATGTGAGCTCAAAATAATGAGTTATTACATTTTAAATGAATAAAAAATTCATATATTTAACATACAATGTTAAATAATGTAAATTACCGTATTTCACTATTTAAAAAATATTATTTCATAAAAAACCTAAAAATTTAGTGTTACCATTTTTCAACATGTAAATTTAAAAAATGGACTCTATTTTTTAAAAATAATTTTCAATACATGAGATATTTAATTTTTTAATTACAAGCATCATTTATTAAAAAAGTACATATTTTAATATTATAATCGATTTCATGACACATTAAAAAATTAATTATTGTCTCATAAAATTATCATATATTTAAAAAAAACAAAATATTTATTTATGATCCCATTTTATGAATATAAATTTTATTTAAAATAGTATAACATTTATATAAATAGTATTTTTTATAATTTATTTAAAAAATTATCTTTACATGTAATCAAAATTTATTTTGATTTATTTAAAAAAATTATTAATATCTGGGAAGTTATAAATTAGAAATCGAAGTACATGTACATTTATCTTGGTAAATTATAAATTTTTGCCATTTTTATGCATCTTGAAAAAATACATTATATTTTATTTTCTAATATCAAGACCAAAATAACTAGGTATTGATATTGATGATTATTTGGCTCTATTAATCAATGATATGGAATTAATGTGGGATTAAAGTGTTAAATTGTATGATGCCTATAGAAATGAAGATTCCATATTGAGATCCATGTTGTATGGAATGAGAAATGACATTCCATCTTGTGGAGTTTTTTTGGATATAATATTAAAATAAAGCTATCATGTCCCATTTTCTAACAAGGTACACACTCCATTTGGTTGAAAAATTCCTTGAATACTATGAATCTAGGACATCAATATTTTTACCTTAATTATATAAATACAGTTCATGGATGATATCATTCAATGGGAATTTAAAAAGGTACAAAACTTTATCCACTAATAAGTGATGAACTATTTTGGAAAGTAAAGGATATGGTCACCACTTTTGGAAAACCTTTTTAAAAAACTCTTATAAAAACTGATTGGAAAAAGAGATCAATGTTTTTGAATTACCATAATATAACTATTTATACATCATAAATTCTATTGATTTTATAAACATAGAAAAAATATATGTGATAGTGCAATTGGAATATAACTAAATTCACCTATAAAAATAAAGGATAAAATTAAAGATAGGTTGTATAGGATTAACACCGAGATACGTGAAGATTTGGTTTCAGTTATGGGTGAATGGGGGACTTTTCTTCCACCAGATGCATTCACTCTTTCCATGAAAGTGAGATATTAGTTTTCAAACTCTCTAAATGATATAACGGTTCCAAAGGGGTATTAATAAAATATTAATAATACAATTTCAATGAATGATATAAAGATAAATGGCCTAAAATCACAATAATGTCATATTTTGATAGAATATTTAATTTACTTTTCTTTATATTTCATTTTTCTTAAAAATTTCAATCATGAATTAACCAATATTTGTATATTTTTCAAAGCAACGTGTTTCAAAGTTATAAACATGGTGAATTTTTCATATAATGAAATAGAAATTTCTATCATATTATGTGAATCAGATATTTTATTCAGTCCATCATTCTTTTATATGATGGCTATCTTAGTTATATAGATTTTACTAAGTTTTATTAAGTTTGAGGTTCAATCTGCATTTTATTGAACAAATAAATAAAGATCCTCTTTTAGAAATGGGAAAGAGGAAAACCATTACAAGAAGGGAAACAATCCCTTAAAAAAGTAGGCCAAAACAAAAACAAGACCAAAAGAAACAAACATCAAAGTAGTCAATCCAGTCAGAAGATTTTATTATAGAGTGATATATTGTTAAAGAAGTTGTTGGAATCTATCCTAACTACCTATATAATGTAAAAATAATTAGTCTACCAAAATCTCATCACAACAAGAACCTTATGGGTAAATGAATTCCTAGAATATTTATTATAATAATTACAATTATATAGATGGAGAAGGATCACCATTACATTTTATATTGTTTTTTAGAGGTTGTTCCATATTTATAAATCCATAAAGATATTTTTTTTCATTTGAATCCATCAAGTGATAAAATATTGATATCAAATAAAAAAAATAATGTTAATGGGAGAGTTAACAAACAATAATTTTAATGAGTTAGCTACAAATCCAAATTCAATTTTAGTATGAATTTAATGGATATCTAAGGGCCAAGTGTGCTTTCATTATATTATAATGGTTATGTAATTAATTGTTATATGTTCTATATAAAGGAAACTGATGAACATATTACAATACAAAAGAGTGGAGTTACTCTTATGGTGGAAGTGATGCATATATCTGGTACAAAGGAAAAAAAATCCAATTTATGTGAATATGTCCTACTTTGGAATCATCGAACAAATATGAGAGTTGGATTATGTAACATCATGTTACCTTGATTGGGTATGTTTTTCATTTTTCTATTTTCCTTTTTGGTTTTAAAATCTTTTTATGTGATTTTTCTAGTTTTTATACAGACTGTAGAACAGGAACACGCAATGTACCTGATGTACACATAGTGCACTTGGTGCTGGTTTCATGCCGTGGATTCAGAGATCACACTGTAAATTGGGAGATCACATCATGAGCCGGTACATACCGTGTACCTCAGGTACATGTCGTGTAGGGGTTAAATAGTGAATTTTTAACACGAGGGTATGGTTTGTTATATAATCCCAAGCCCTTTACATATAACATTACATTATTTTAAGCACAATTATACATTAGAGTACAAGACAAGGATCGTAAAGTCTAGTGTCTTGGAATACTAGGTATATATAACATAAAACATGTGCCTAAAAAACACTTATTTATTTAATATCTAGAAAGAGCTACTAACTTCCTTTGATCCCTTACATCTAGTATAAGGCCCCAGCCTTAAAACATACTTAATCTTGAGTTATTACAATATTACACATTGAGGATCTTTTTGGGTTTAGAGTTTTAGATAATTAGATCATAAAACTTTCATTACATTCCACATATAAACAAAGTGGTTACATAAAGATATTATTCTTCATTCCCATCAATGGAAACATTTTTAAAATAAACATGGATTCTTTCTTGACACTTCCTTGACACTATCATCATATCATGTACCTTTCCCTTGACCTGTGAAAAACATTTCAAAAAACTTGGGATGAGCATAAAAAGCTCAGTAAGGGATATAAAAATATGGAAAGGAAACATGGGTACATATATACATAATGATGAGATCATACTTTACCCATAAAACATAATCACTTTAACATACCTCATCAAATCATGAATAAATCATAGAAATCATAAGACATAAAGGTAACTTGAGGTATTCATAACATTCTTACATAGGGAGTAACCCTCTTGGTTACGTTTGGAATACCCATCACAGTATATTCCCTAAATCTCTTCGGAGAAACCTTAATGTTTCACTCCTTCGCGTTACCCAATGCATTGGCGAGCTATATCGGGCTCACCCGCCCTTAGTTTATCACGGAACCACCCGTTTTTATAATAATTCCCAAGAACCTCAACATAATCATATCACATAAAACATGCATAAAGCAAACATAACATTTCCACCTTTCAATCACAAGATATCAATACAACACATTGATATAAAAACATTATGAAAACCTTTTTCGATACCAAAATAAAAGAAAAGTAAAACATGGTATTTATTTTTCTTTTAAAAAAAGGTATGGCTTGTAGAGGAAGCCGAAACTCAAATAACGGTCACGACGGTGGAGAAGTCATTGTCGCCGCATACGTACGACAAAAACAGTCCCTTTTGTCGTTTAGTAAACAATTCATATAAAAAATATTCCTTTTGAATAAACGTAAATTTCAAAGGGGTTTATAGACCGTATAAAAGAAGGTTGTGTATAAAACAAAATATGCCTCAATGAAAGGAGATTGAGACGAAGTCCCATACCTCGGGTCCGACTTGACTCGATCGTTCTTTAATGTCCTGAATAAAAAACTTGAGTTAATTTCTACTTGCTTAAGAACCTTTTTCGAGTTCATTATTCCTTTTATATCACTTATTACCATGTCATGAACACTATGTAATTATTTAAGTTAATAATGGTCATTTTAACGATCATTGGTACTTGAGTCAAAAATAAACCCTTTATAATTACATGTTGTTCATGTATCAATTATATCCATAATTATAATCATTATGTATATATCATATATATCCAGTATATACATGCATTTATAATATTACATAATCATTTAGAGGTAAGAAATGAAATGCACCGTTCATGGAGACGGTAAGCCGTACGTACGCATGAACGCTACTTTCATTTCTATTTCATATTTTATAGAATGGAATAATAATTATATAAAGGTATATTATAATTCCAGTATAATATCATATATAATATCATAGTTCCTTCCTTTATACGTCCCACATATGGTATTTAACGAATCAAATCACTTTGAGGGGGCGGTTGTCCGCACTTCCTTAAATGAAGATATCGCGTTTACCCATAATGGAAACCATAAAGGTATTTCCAAAAAGAAAAATACAGAAGCTTAAGGAAAACATAAACATATTATATATCATATATAAATATAGTGTCATCTTAATGGCCACCTTTGAAGGTGTTAAAAAAATGTCGAACAATCATCGTTTCGGGAGGCATAAATTCACCATCCACGGAAACCATATGTTCTTTAACCATTAGATGTAGGTGTGTATAAGTGTAGCTTGAATCCTTCTTATAAAAACATCCTAGTATATTGAAGATACTGGAGTTGTTACAAAAGAAATAAATAAAAACAGTTTATGGGGTTGGAGAAGCAAAATAAAACAAACGGACTCAAGTGAAGACTTTACCTTAAAATCAGGTAACTCCCTTTGGTTTGAGCTCAAAGGCTTTCTTGGGAAGTCTTCTGCCCAAAGTGATGCTTCAAGGAGTAAGAGAGGGAAGTGGAGAGACAAAAATGGGCAGGGGTTGGCCGAGCCAAAGGCGTTGGGAGTGTGGGAAAAGAGGTAGAGGTGGGGGCCTTTTATAAGAGGAGAGGAGGGGCACTCTTGGAAAGTAAAGATAAGTTACTTTATTTTTAAATGAGTTTCGGATTAAAAAGGTCCCACATTGATATAATTAGATGATAAGGTGATAAGGGTTCGAAATCCACTCACCCAATTGGTTTTGGCCATGTTTAGGTTTTAGATTTTACATTAATTTTCCATTTTATTTAAATCGTTAAATAATGAGGTCATCACTCCATTATCATGATGTCATAAATAATTTAATTTATTTAATGTCTAAAAATTATAAAAAAAATACTATGATGTAGGATATCATTTTATATTTCTAATGAATATTTATATTCAAAAATCTGACTTGTATAACCCCATATAAAAATTGTTTTAGTAACATAACTCATGTTTGTGTCATTTTTACTTTAACATTAAATAAAAAGTTATTTATGTCATTTCCAAACCAAAGTGGCTCCATGGGGTCTCCAAGTTGACCCATGGATTGTATTGGTCGGCCATGACACATCCAATGAGGTTAGGACATGTGTCAAGCTCATATCATACTATTAAAACATTATTTTTACCTTAAACTACACTAATTACCACTAATCGCGATTAAAAACTTAATAAGTTACTATTCACCAAAAAATTATTTTAATCTCATTGAACCACATTTTACTTCTTAATGACAACCATGTATGTCGGATTTTTGAAATTCAAAACACAATGATGGTAAAATTTCATTTAAACGGAAAATCAGTTTTTATAAGTACCACTTATTGGTTTCACTATTCATCAAAAATTGAAGTTTTTCAGAAAATTACCAAAAATTCACCCTAAGCTATATTTGATATTCCGAATTAAAAAATGAAGTCTATTTTACCAAATTGAAAACATATAAGTCACATTAATTAATTTAATAATTAACTCCCGCTGTCAGAGCAAATAGCGTGTTTTTATAAAACAATAAGTATCAAAAGATTGACATCAGTTTAAGTCTAATTTCAAAGTGAAATTGATTCCAATGACCACCATTGGATTAAATGGTAAAAATATATTCAGATTACACATTAAGACCAATTCAAAAGATAATCTAATCATATAAATAAATTAGATTAAGAAGCAGTTTTGATGTAAAATGCTGTATTTTTCACTATTCATTAAAAAATGAACATTGTCAGAAAAATACCAAAAATTCACACAAAGTAAATTTTGATATCCCAATCATAAAGAATAAGTTTATTTTGACAAACATAGCTTTTAAAATTGTCAAAAGATCGATTTAAAAATGGTTTGCCATCAAAAGGCAGTAAAACAATCTTTTAAAAATATTAGTGTATTTCATGCTTAAGATTAGATTTATTTTCATTTTAAGCCTCTAAAACACTATCTAATTCATTAATAGACATAGATAAAAATATCTATTTTTCATTACTTACTTGGGATGTTACATCCTTACCCCCTTTAGAAAATTGCATCCCCGCAATTTATTTACTTATCGAATAAATGGGGGAACTTATCCATCATTGCATTTTCAGATTCCCATGTTGCCTCTTCCATCATGTGGTTTTTCCACAAAACCTTTACCCGCTTAATCACCTTATTCCGTAACACTTGCTCCCTGTGGTCAAGAATCTGGACCGGTTGTTCCTCATAAGATAGGTTCTATTCCAGCTGAACTACTTCTGGACTCAAAACATGAGATGGATCTGGCATATACTTTCTCAACATCGAAACGTGAAAAACATTGTGTACCTGAGATAAACTCGGAGGTAAAGCCACTCGGTAAGAAACTGATCCAACTCTCTCTAGAATTTCATATGGTTCAATGAAACTTGGTATCAAATTTCCTTTCTTACCAAATCGCATCACACTTTTCCATGGTGATACTTTGAGAAAAACATGATCACCTACCTAAAAAGATAGATCCTTCCTCCTATTGTCTGCATAACTCTTCTGCCTGCTCTGAGCTGTTCTCATGTGCTTCTGAATCAGCTGAACTTTTTCTGCCATCTCTTCTACCAATTCTGGTCCCATCAACTTCCTTTCACCCACTTCATCCCAGAAAGCTGGAGTTCGACACCGCTTCCCATATAATGCCTGAAATGGTGCTATCTGTATACTAGAATGAAAACTGTTATTATATAAAAATTCAACCAAAGAAAGATGTTGGTCCCAACTTCCCTGATAATCCATAGAGAAATAACGTAGCATATCCTTCAAGGTCTGAATTGTTCATTCTGACTATCCATCTGATTGAGGATGAAAAGTTGTACTAAAATTTAATTCAGTACCCAACGACTTCTGAAGGCCTTTCCAAAAGTTAGAAGTGAACCTAGGATCACGATCAGATACAATGGAGAGAGGAACTCCATGTAACTTGACTATCTCTTTAAGATACAAATGGGAAAGTTGATCAAGAGAGAAAGTATCTCGTATAGCAAGGAAATGAGCAGACTTGGTCAAGCGATCAACAATAACCCAGATTGCATTATTACCTCGAGATGTCTTCGGTAATCCCACAACAAAGTCCAAGGATATATTCTCCCATTTCCACTCTGACACTGGTAGAGGCTGAAGCATCCCTTTCGGTAACTGCCTCTCTGCTTTAACCTGTTGACAATTCAAACACTTCACAGTAAAGTCAGCAATATCTCTTTTCTTTCCATCCCACCAGTAATACTCCCGCAGATCTCTATACATCTTAGTACTGCCTGGATGAACTGAAAACGGAGAACTATGAGCTTCACATAACAACTCTCTCTTCAACTGTGAATCACAAGGCACACACAATCTCTTCCCAAATCTCAAAACGCAATCATTATCAATGTTGAATTCAGGCAACTAACCTTTCTGAACCAGCTCTACCTTTTTCTGGAACTCACTGTCTTGATTTTGTGCTTGCTTGATTCTATCTGATAGAGATGATCTCACTGATACCTGAAACAAAACAGAAGAACTTTCTACACCAAAAACTTCTATACCAAATTTCATCAAATCCTTAACCAAAGGATCACGTTCCAAACGCAACATTGCTAATGAAGCATTACTTTTTCGACTCAAAGCATCAGCCACTTTATTTTCTTTTCCCAGATGGTAATGAATTGTACAATCATAATCATTGATTAATTCCAGCCATCTCCTCTGTCTCATGTTCAATTCTTTCTGAGTGAATATATACTTTAAACTTTTGTGATCAGTATATATTTCACACTTTACTCCATAAAAATGATGCCTCCAAAATTTTAAAGCAGAGACAACAACAGCTAATTCCAAATCATGTGTAGGATAATTTACCTCATGAGTTTTCAACTGACGTGAAGCATAAGAAATTACCTGATCATTCTACATTAGGACACAACCAAGTCCTTTTAATGAAGCATCACTGTAGATAACAAACTCACCATTCCTGGAAGGAAGTGCCAAAACTGGAGCATTCACCAATCTTCTTTTCAATTCCTGAAAACAATCATCACATTCTTTTGTCCAGATAAACTTAACACCCTTCCGAGTTAGCTAAGTCATTGGACTAGATAACCGTGAAAAATTTCAAACAAACCTTCGGTAATAGCCTTCCAAACCAAGGAAGCTATGAATCTCAGTTACATTTGTGGGTCTTGGCCATTCTTCAACAACTTTTGTTTTTGCAGGATCAACAGTTATCCCATATTTAGAAACAATGTGACCATGGAAAGAAATTTGTTGCAACCAAAACTCACACTTGCTAAATTTCCCATACAATTTCTTTTTCTTTTAAGGTTTGCAAAATGACCCTTAAATGTCTTTAATGCTCCTCTTTACATTTAGAAAACACCAAAATATCATCAATAAAAAGAACCAACATTTTTCACCTGATTCAACTGAGCCATCACTACAGCAAACTGTTTAGTTCTGATTCTGACCATCTCAGGATACTGATTTGAAAGGTCATTTCCCTCTATATGCCTTCCCAGAAAAGTTGTTCTATTTTCTCTATGAAAAACCATTCTTAACAAACATGTCTCAGATGAAGAAACATGGTAATCTTCAAATACTATATCACTTCAATTTGACCATAAAAAAATATTTTTGGATAATCATTTAATAGAATTATAACTCCTAAAGTTATCTAAACCGACCTCTGATACCAACTATAAGGCCCCAGCCTTAAAACTTACTTAATCTTGAGTTATTACAAGATTACATATTGAGGATCTTTTCGGGATTAGAGTTTTAGAGAATTAGATCATAAAACTTTCATTACATTCCATATATAAACAAAGTGGTTACATAAAGATAGTATTCTTCATTCCCATCAATGGAAACATATTTAAAATAAACATGGATTCTTTCTTGACTCTTCCTTGACACTATCATCATATCATGTACCTTTCCCTTGACCTGTGAAAAACATTTCAAAAAACTTGGGATGAGCATAAAAAGCTCAGTAAGGGATATAAAAATTTGGAAAGGAAACATGGGTACATATATACATAAGGATGAGATCATACTTTACCCATAAAACATATGCACTTTAGCATACCTCATCAAATCATGAATAAATCATAGAAATCATAAGACATAAAGGTAACTTGAGGCATTCATAACATTCTTACGTAGGGAGTAACCCTCTTGGTTACGTTTGGAATACCCATCACAGTATATTCCCTAAATCTATTCGTAGAAACCTTAACGTTTCACTCCTTCGCGTTACCCAATGCATTGGAGATCTATATCAGGCTCACCCGCCCTTAGTTTATCACGGAACCACCTGTTTTCATAATAATGCCCAAGAACCTCAACATAATCATATCACACAAAACATGCATAAAGGAAACATAACATTCCCACCTTTCAATAATAAGATATCAATACAACACATTGATATAAAAACATTATGAAAACCTTTTTCGATACCAAAATAAAAGAAAAGTAAAACATGTTATTTATTTTTTCTTTTAAAAAAAGGTATGGCTTGTAGAGGAAGCCGAAACTCAAATAACGGTTACGACGGCGGAGAAGTCATTGTCGCCGCATACGTACGACAAAAACATTCCCTTTTGTCATTTAGTAAACGGTTCGTATAAAAAATATTCCTTTTGAATAAACTTAAACGTCAAATGGGTTTATACATCGTATAAAAGAATGTTGTGTATAAAACAAAATATGCCTCAATGAAAGGAGATTGAGATGAAGTCCCATACCTCAGGTCCGACTTGACTCGATCGTTCATTAATGTCCTGAATAATAAACTTGAGTTAATTTCTACTTTCTTAAGAACCTTTTTCAAGTTCATTATTCCTTTTATATCACTTATTACCATGTCATGAACACTATGTAATTATTTAAGTTAATAACGGTCGTTTTAACGATCATTGGTACTTGAGTCAAAAATAAACCCTTTATAATTACATGTTGTTCATGTATCCATTATATCCATAATTATAATCATTATGTATATATCATATATATCCATTATATACATGCATTTATAATATTATATAATCATTTAGAGGTAAGAAATGAAATGCACCGTTCATGGAGACGGTAAGCCGTACGTACGCATGAACACTACTTTCATTTCTATTTCGTATTTTATAGAATGGAATCATAATGATATAAAGGTATATTATAATTCCAGTATAATATCATATATAATATCATAGTTCCATCCTTTATACGTCCCACATATGGTATTTAACGAATCAAATCACTTTGAGGGGGCGGTAGTCCGCACTTCCTTAAATGAAGATATCGCGTTTACCCATAATGGAAACCATAAAGGTATGACCAAAAAGAAAAATACAGAAGATTAAGGAAAACATAAAAATATTATATATCATATATAAATATAGTGTCATATTAATGGCCACCTTTGAAGGTGTTAAAAAAATGTTGAACAATCATCGTTTCGGGAGGCATAAATTCACCATCCACGGAAACCGTATGTTCTTTAACCATTAGATGTAGGTGTGTGTAAGTGTAGCTTGAATAATTCTTATAACAACATCCTAGTATATTTAATATACTGGAGTTGTTACAAAATAAATAAATAAAAAGATTTTAGGGGGTTGGAGAAGCAAAATAAAACAAACGGACTCAAGTGAAGACTTTACCTTAAAATCGGGTAACTCCCTTTGGTTTGAGCTAAAAGGCTTCCTTGGGAAGTCTTCTGCCCAAAGTGAGGCTTCAAGGAGTAAGAGACGGAAGTGGAGAGACAAAATGGGCAGGGTTTGGCCGAGCCAAAGGCTTTGGGAGTGTGGGAAAAGAGGTATAGGTGGGACCTTTTATAAGAGGAGAGGAGGGGCACTCTTGGGAAGTAAAGATAAGTTACTTTATTTTAAAATGAGTTTCAGATTCAAAAGGTCCCACATTGATATAATTCGATTATAAGGTGATAAGGGTTCGAAATCCACTCACCCAATTGGTTTTGGCCATGTGTAGGTTTTAGATTTTACATTAACTTTCCATTTTATTTAAATCGTTAAATAATGAGGTCATCACTGCATCATCATGATGTCATAAATAATTTAATTTATTTAATGTTTAAAAATTATAAAAAAATACTATGATGTAGGAAATTTTTTTATCTTTCCAATGAATTTTATAGTCAAAAATAAGATTTGTATAACCCCATGTAAAAATTGTTTTAGTAAAACATTTCATGTTTGTCTCATTTTTACTTTAACTTTAAATAAAAAGATATTAATGTCATTTTCCAACCAAAGTGGCTTCATGGGGTCACCAAGTTGACCCATGGGTTGTCTTGGTCGGCCATAACACATCCAATGAGGATAGGACATGTGTCATGCTCATCTCATACTATTAAAACATTATTTTTACCTTAAACTACACTAATTACCACAAATCGCGATTAAAAACTTAATAAGTTACTATTCACCAAAAAATTCTTTTAATCTCATTGAACCACATTTTACTTCTTAATGACAACCATATATGTCGGATTTTTGAAATTCAAAACACAATGATGGAAAAATTTCATTTAAATGGAAAATCAGTTTTTATAAGTACCACTTAGTGGTTTCACTATTCATCAAAAATTGAAGTTTTTCAGAAAATTACCAAAAATTCACCCTAAGCTATATTTGATATTCCAAATTCAAAAATGAAGTCTATTTTACCAAATTTAAAACATATAAGTCACATTAATTAATTTAATAATTAACTCCCGCTGTCAGAGTAAATAGCGTGTCTTTATAAAACAATAAGTATCAAAAGATTGACACCAGTTTAAGTCTAATTTAAATGTGAAATTGATTCCAATGACCACCATTGGATTAAATGGTAAAAATATATTCATATTACACATTAATACCAATTAAAAAGATAATATAATCATATAAATAAATTAGATTAAGAAGTGGTTTTGATGTAAAATGCAGTATTTTTCACTATTCATTAAAAAATGAACATTGTCAGAAAAATACCAAAAATTCACACAAAGTAAATTTTGATGTCTCAATAATAAATAATAATTTTATTTTGACAAAAATAGTTATAAAATTGTGAAAATATAGATTTAAAAATGGGTTTCCATCAAAAGGCAGTAAAACAATCTTTTAAAAATATTAGTGTATTCCATGCTTAAGATTGGATTTATTTTCATTTTAAGCCTCTAAAACACTATCTAATTCATTAATAGACATAGATAAAAATATCTATTATTCATTACTTACTTGGGATGTTACATCTAGATAGGTTACCCTGGGGAACACATGAACAAAGGGGTGAGCTGAATATCTCTGTAAGAGAATGGACATAAGGATACATCTTAAGCACATGAGTTAGGAGGCATGACATAAAGATATCCAAAGCATTGAACATATGAAATCAGATCATATAAGCATGGGTTCATATAAACATGGAATCATACAAATGTGCAAGAATTATAAAACATTTATTTGGTACGAGTCAAGGCTAACCGCCGATCCTGTTTCCCATTTTAGTACGGGTCAGGGCTAACCGCCAATCCTGTTTCACATCGCATCTCATAGGACTTAACCTTATCCAATACATTAGAGCACTATTTGGGAACACCAATCTCCAAATTTCATTTAATATTCATTCAAAATAAATAATATTTCCACATAAATAATCATACATAATCAACCATACATAAACATAAGGATACCCATGAAAAGTATTAGGTACCACAATCATTACATAAATCATAACCAATGAGCGTATCATGAAAGTGTCCATGAAAGAAATTAATTAGAAGATACATGAATGTTAATAGGGTAAAATAGTCTTATAACATGCTATTTTATGTTTTATATAAGTGAAAACATATAAGTAATGTATTTGAGAAACATTAGCATTAAAACATTTTTGCGCGGTTTTAGGGAAAATACTATAGAGCTTTTAAAATAGAAAAGAGGTAAATATTTTATATAAACCCAGAATTTAACATAGAAGGTTTTCATAATAAATATAATGATTTTATAAATACAATGGTTTCATATAAAAGAATATAGAGTGCTCTTGAAATTGGGTAAAAATTCGGGAATTTCCTTTAAAACGAGTGTGCTTATTGGGAAGTATCGAGGAGGGATTCACATAAAAGCATGTATGTACCCAAAAGAGAATGAGAGATGGATCTTGGGATAAGAGTTTAGAGTATATAAATAAAATTTAAAAGGTTTACATAAGAATAAAATACAACTACATTTTGGTAAAATGAAAGATAAATCAACCCGAAGGAATATAGGAAGTTCGGGTAGAATTCATTACGGTTTATCAGCATGGTATCTGGTGTAACTAAGAAAGCTTGATGAGAGAGAAAAGGGGTTTATCATAACTTAGAAATCAAGAGGGAAGTATGGGGGAGGTGTGTAAACATACCCCTTCATTATGGATTACACATAAAATGTAATAGCATAGAGGACATTATTGATTAAAGAAAGAAATGGAGAGGATCCCATACCTTAAACCCGTTGGTGTTCTCCACTTGTTATTAAAGAACTGAATAAAAAAATTAGGCTTATAAATTCAAAATTCCAGAAGCTCTTATATATGTAATTTATTTATTATAATCCTTTTTAGTTCATTCAAGGCCTTCTTGATTCGTTATAAGGTTTGATTTCATTGTTCGGGTTCGTTTGTTTACATGGTTTTAAAATATCGGTTCACTTATATTCAAGTTCGTATTGACATGAAAGATGGAAGTGGTTGTCAATAAATGATATTATATTCTATTAGTGAACATCTAGGAGATTATATAGTTTTAAATTTAATTTGGTTACTTATATTGAATTCGAACTGTTATATAAAACCATAGTGACAACTATTTTTGTTAATCGATGGGTTTGATTACAAAAAACATGTTTTTCTTTATAACTTAACACCATTTGTACAAAAGTATTAAAGACAGAAAAATAGGATATATTAAATATATAATAATCTGGTTCAACCATAAGAAAAATAATTTTTTGACCAGAATTAAAGATTATAATAGAAATTGATAAACTGTGTTCCTTGAATGTGCCAAATTAGCACATCACAAATGGTGCTTTCATTTCTTTCAAATAAAAGGTGGGGAAAGAAGAGAAGACACTAAAATATCTTGTTAGTATGAAAAAATTCTAGTACATGTATGTTATTGGATTTATCATACTATTTGGGTGATGGGAGGAGAGGAATGAAACAAAATGAAAAGAACTTAAAAGAAATGAACGAATTGGAAAGAAGAATTTACCTCTTGGGACTTCCACCTTTGAGAACCTCTTAAGAGGAGAGGTTTTGGTATTTTGAAGAGTCTGGGAGATTTTGGACATGGGGGAGGACCTTGGGGAGATATTTGAGCAAAATATTGGCAAGGAACAAGGGTTGAGAGAAGTGAAGTGAAGAGGGAGTGAAGTGGGTTTTTTTATAGTGGAGGAGGGAGGTGATTTCTCAATATAAAATTACTTAATTTATTATTTCCACACAAGACAAGGAATAGTAAGTCTTCCTTGACCAAGATTAGTAATTTTATCATGTGATCCCGAACCAATTGGTCTTACATCAACAGAACATCATCAATGACTCAATAAATCCATTATTTAGCATTTCTTGTAAATTATCATATTTTTACTATTCATAAAAAATTCAAGTATTTCAAAAAAATCTAAAAAATTCACTATAACCATTTTTATACATGTAGAATCCAAAAATGAAGTCCATTTTTTAAAAATCGTTTTCTAAATATGATTATTTTAATATTTAAATAACATCATAATTTATTATCAAAACCAGTTTTAAAACATTCATTTACTCATTTAAAAATATATGTATATCATAATTTCAACTTGAATAATATCTATATACTATGATAGGTAAGGTTACTATTCATTTGGGTATATCACTATTCATAAGGTTACGTTACTATTCATTACGGTAGGTTATTATTCACCAAAAAACAATGTTTTCTTATTGGACTCCAAATAACTTACTGATTGCAACCGTGTATGTTGGATTTTCAAAATTTCAAACACAAAAGTGACAAACTTATGTTTAAAAGCCACTTAGAACTTAGTAGTTCATTATTTTTTGTTTTCATGTGATTTCATGACATCTTTATAAGAAAGGAATTTACATTGAAAAACATTGGGTCGTTACATTCTTCCCCCTTATAAAATTTTTCCCTCAAAAATTTGTTTCACATTTTAAGCCAAAAACAGGTGTGGGTACTTTACCTTCATTGCTTCCTCCAATTTCCATGTTTCCTCTTCATACTTATGGGTTTTCCATTGTACCTTGACTAGATGAGTAGTCTTGTTGCGTAGATTTTTGTCTCTATGATTCAAGATCTTCACCGACTGCTCCTCATAGGAAAGATCATCCTCTAACTATACCACCTCTAAAAAGAGTACATGTGAAGGGTCTGGTATGTACTTCTTTAAGAGGGATACATGAAAGACATCATGTACTTTCGACATGGTAGGTGGATGTACCAGTTGATAGGCCATAACTCCGACTCAATCAAGGACCTCAAAGGGGCCGATGTACCTAGGACTTAACTTCCCTTTCTTTCCGAACCACATGAACTTATTCTAGGGAGATATGCATAGAAATACCATGTCTCCAACTTTGAACTCAAGGTATCATCGATGGTTATCTTCATAACTCTTCTTTTGACTTTGGGATGTCCTGACATGCTGCTAAATGGTTTTCACCTTCTCCACCATTTCTTCGACCATTTTAGGTCCAAACAACTTATGGTCACCGACTTCATCCCAACATGCCTGTGTTCTCCACCTTTTCCCATAAATGGCTTCATATAGTGTCATTCAGATGCTCAAGTGAAAATTTTTGTTGTAGGAGAATTCAACCAGTGGAAGATATTGGTCCCATCCTCCTTTGAATTCCATAGAACATGCTCTCAACATGTCTTCCAATGTCTAAATAGTTCACTGAGATTGGCCATTAGTTTAAATATGATAGGCCGTACTGAAGTTCAGTTCAGTACTTAGAGCATGTTGAAGACTTTTCCATAACTTCGAGGTGAATCTCGGATCACGATCGGATACAATATATAGTGGTACTCCATAGAACCTTACCACTTATTTAATGTAAATCCATGCAAGTTTATCCAATGAGAATTCCTCTCTAACCGCGATAAAGTGAGCTATCTTTGTAAGACGATCCACAATGACCCATATAGAATTATTTCCTCTAGATGTCCTTGGAAGTCTAATGACAAAGTCCATGGTAATGTTATCCCACTTCCATGCTGATATGGGTAGTGGTTGTATCATTCACTTAGACTTTTGTCTCTCAGCCTTCACTTGCTGACATATCAGTCACTTTGATGTATATTCAACAATCTCCCTTTTTGTATTGTCCCACAAGAAGTTTTCTTAGAGATCTCAATGCATCTTTGTGCTCCCTTGGTGGATAGAGAAGGTTGATCTATGTGTGTCACATAGAAGCACCTTCATTAACTTTTGATTAGATGGTATACATAATCATGACCTAAATCTTACAACTCATTCCTCATCAATTTTAAAATCGGAGGATTTCCTTTTTTTTAATAGCTTCAACCCATTTCAAGAGTTCCACATCCTTTCTTTGAGAATCCTTTATTTTCTCCAAGAGGGATGGTTGAGGAATAATTTGAGAAAGAATTGATGATGTTCCTCCCTTAATGATTCCCATGTCCATCCTTTGAAAATCTAAGAAGATTTGATCCTTTTAAATTCTCATCATTGATAAAGATGCATGATCTTTTCTTCTTAGAGTATCTTCCACCTTGTTTGCTTTACCAGGATGGTAATGGATTGAGAAGTCATAATCCTTGATGAGATCTATCCATCTTCACTGGCACATATTAAGATCTTTCTGTGTGAATACATATTTGATACTCTTGTGGTCAGCATATATCTCACAATTCTCCCCATAGAGATAATTCCTCTATATTTTCAAAGAAAAGATCACTGCTGCCAACTCTAGAACATGTGTGGGGTAGTTTTTCTCATGGATTTTCAGCTGCCTTGAGGAATGGGCTATCACTTTATCATTTTTCATTAGCGCACAGCCTAAGACTTTATTATAAGAATCACTATACACCACAAAGCGTTCTCCACTAGAAGGGAGTGTGAGTACTGGCGCAATGATAAACCTCTTTCTCAACTCCTTGAAACAGTCTTCACATTCCTATATCTAGAAAAACTTTACTCCCTTTCATGTTAGCTTGGTCATTGGGTTTGAAAATCATGAAAATTTCTTCACAAATCAGCGATAATACCTAGCTAGACCCAAAAAGTTGCGGATCTCTATAGCAGATGTTGGCCTAGGCCACTCTTCAATTTCCTTTTTCTTAGAAGGGTCCACAGATATCCCTTTTCTGGTGATAACACTACCACAAAAACAGTTTTTCGCAGTGCCCCCCTTTATCAGTGTTAACGAAAAAGCGCAGATAAAGGCACCCCTTTATCAGCACTTTTTTTAGTACTCATAAAGGGACCCCCCTTTATCAACGCTTTTTTTAGCACTGATAAAGGGACCCCCCTTTATCAGCGTTTTTTTTAGCGCTGATAAAGGGAAGACTTCAAAAAAAAATTTAAAAATATATTAATATATTAATATATAAATATAGTTATATTGTCATATAAATATAATATATAATTTTTAAATATATTTTAGATAAGTATAAATGTACATTTACACTTATTATACTTAATATATAAGATATTTAGTGAAAATGACTTCTTAATAAATTAAAAAAAATATTTTTAATTAATATTTTGATAATAATTATGGAGTAATAGTCATTTAATAACAATTTGAGGACTAAAAAAATTAAAAAAATTAAAAAAAGATCCAAAATATGTTGAAAACGCAACTCAAACTTCAAACGGCCATAACTTTTGATCGAGTGTCCGTTTGAGCTCTACCACATATCAAATCGAAGCCTGCGACGAGCTATACGTCACTGTGACTGAGTATACCCTAGTCCAGCATTTTTCGAGGCCAAAAGAGGCCCATATGGCCTCCAAAACTGAGTTTTTTGTCGGGGTACCCAGATTTTTTAACATTTTGTGGATTTTCAAACTCGTTTAAGGGGGTATTATTGGCTTTTCTTGGCGGGGACTGAATTTATTCCAAGGTATTACATTCATATTGATATTATGTCTTTGAAATTTCATCCTTTTTTATAATGAACTACTATTTATAATCAAATATATAACTATATGTACATATTTTTTATATATTCGCACCTAAAAATTAAATTTTTTAAATAAATAATTAAACATATTTACATATAAAATATATTAACTTTATCTAAATAATAACTAATATCCATTTTATTTAAAATACCAATATATGAATATTTATATACCTATATATTAATCTAACTATATATATATATTAATCTAACTATATATATATATATATATAAATCTAACTATATATATATTAATCTAATAACTATATATATATATTAATATAACTACATATATATATTAGTATTACTATAAATATATATATTAATATCACCATAAATATATATATTAATATCACTATATATATATATTAATATAACTATATAAATATATATTTATATAACTATATATATGTTAATATAACTATATATATGTTAATATAACTATATATATGTTAATATAACTATATATATATATATTAATATAAATATATATTACTATACGAATAAATATAACTAAATATATATATATATATATATATAGATATGGATATATATTAATACCACTATATATATATATTAATATTACTATATATATTATAATATAACTATATATATTTATTATAATATAACTATATATATATATTATAATATAACTATATATATATATATTATAATATAACTATATATATATATTAATATAAATATATATTACTATACGAATAAAAATAACTAAATATATAAATATATATATATATAGATATCATGAATTGGAAAGCAAATCAAAATAGAGTAGTGGTAAGGGCTTAGGCGCGCAAAGGGGAGGTCTCGAGTTCAAATCCTGGTGGAGGCAGGGGTGCGCGCGCATGGGGAATATTGGAGCAAGTGCTGTTAAAGGGTGGAGGGGGGTGTGTGGGGTGCGTGGGGTGTTGTATAGGGTCCGAAAAGCGCTGTAAAGGGGGGGGGGGGGGGGTTCAAGCGCTATAAAAGCCCCCCCGATTGGCAGTATTTTTAATTTTTTTTTAATTTTTTTACATTTTTTTAATTTTTTTTTAACTTTTATCAGCGCTTTTTTAAAAGCGCAGATAAAAGGGTCCTTTATCAGCGCTAAAACGAAAGCACTGATAAAGGAAGCGCTGATATATGACCCCTTTATCAACGTTAAAAAAAGAGCTGATAAAGGGGTACTTTTATCAGTGCTTTTTTTAGCGCTGATAAAAGACCCCATTTATCAGCGCTTTTTTTAGCGCTAATAAAGAGGTCCTATATCAGCGCTTTTCGGAGCGCTGATAAAGGGGACCCCTCTTTATCTACGCTGGCTTTATCAGCACTTTTCTAGTGGCGATAAAGGCCATTTTTAGCACTAATAATGGCCGTGTTTGTAGTAGTGTAACATGCCCCAAGAATGATACTTCCTCTATCCAGAACTCACATTTACGGTACTTTGCATACAACTTATCCCTTCACAAAGTCTTTAACACAATATTCAAATTCTCTTCATGTTCCTTCTTTCTCTTGGATTATATCATAATATCATCAATGAATACTACCACAAATTTTTCAAGGTAATCTCTAAAGAATCTATTCATTAAATCCATGAAAATTTATGGAGCGTTAGTGAGTCCGAAGGGAATCAATATGAACTCATAGTGTCCATACTTCATTTGAAAGGTAGTATTGGGAATATCTTCTTCACTCACATTTAGTTGGTGAGATCTCGATTGAAGGTCCACCTTAGTGAAATAACTGGCCCCACAAAGCTGATCGAACAATTCATCTATCTGTGGAAGAAGATACTTGTTCTTTATTGTGATTTTATTGAGATCACGATAATCAATTTAGAGGTGCATTGATTTATCCTTCTTCTTGAAAAAGAGGACTGACGCACCCCACGGTGAAGCACTCATTCATATAAAAAACTTCTCCACATTCTTCTATAACTGCTTCTTCAGCTCTTCCAGCTCTACGGTGTCCATTATTCAAGGTGTCTTTGAGATAGGTATAGGTCCATAGATAAGTTCCATTGAGTACTCAACCTCTAATTTAAGAGGAAGACCAGGAAACTCTTCAGGGAATACATCAGTGTAATCCCTCACGATGGGTGTGTCTTCAAGCATGATTCTCTCCTTTTTCTCAATCATTTGATCTAGATATGATTTCTCATAAGGCAACAATATCCACACTTGAGATGAATATTATAAAGGAGATTCATCTTCAACCCTAAACTTGTAAAGAATCATAGGATGCTTAGGGTTGTGAAATATGATCTCCCTTTCCCAATAGTTGATGTTGGCTTTGTATAAAGATAGCCAATCCATGCCCAAGATAGCGTCAAACTCTAATAAAGGAAGTATGACGAGATTTGCTGGGAGGTTTAGTCCAAAAACGCTAACCGAGGAGGAGTTATAAACCATGGATTCAATAATGTCCCCATTTTTTTCTCACATATAAATTTTCTTCCAAAATTTGAGGTGGTTTTTGAATAGTTCTACTAAACTTGCAAGATATGAAAGAATGTGTAGAACCATAATCAAATAGTACATTCTGTTTCGGTGCGGATGTGCGTCGGGTTACGCTGTTCCGCCAGGACGCGTTCGCGCGTGCACCCGTCAACCCGAGGGGATGGGCGCGCGGCTTGTGGTCCCGCAGTCCCGCTTTCCAAGGGCGGGCGGCATTCGTCCCTTATTCAGGGGCGTCTGCTCCTTGATCGAAACCAGGATGATGGGATGTCGGCTCCTCCTTCCGTGGACGTCTCCTCGGAACTCGTCGCCTAATCCGGGTCTCCCTCATAGATTTAAGAATGTTCGTGAATCTCGTTCCCGGCGCCATGTCTCCATGGACACCGGTTAATTACGCTGCTTCCGCCCAGACGCTCCAAGGAGTCTGGTCGGGGCAGCAACCTGCGGTGAGGAGACCGGGTGGCTTTGGGTGTCGGGGGCGTGTCTTAACATTGCGCCTCTGCATGTCTTCCTTCCGTCCCTAATAGGGCTCCTCGAAGGCGTGATGGCCTGAGGCATCCCGCACTGGGTGCGGGGAACTGTGTTACCTGAGGTTTTCCTCAGCTTCCCATGTTTAACACGGGGTATGCCGCGAGTTTAACGTCCAGCGGGGACGGCATCGGACTGATCAACACGAGGAGTGGATCAGATGTCAGAACCCCTTGCGGGGAACCTCCGACGCTGGGGCCAGCACATGGGCGGCTTCCCGAGTGAAGTGGAGTGGGATGAAATGGCATGACCCCACCGGGATGTGGCGGCCCGGGTAAGGATCAGGATGGATGATGGAGTGAAGAGCTTGGACCCCGTAGGGGCTTCCTACGTACCGTGCGTTAGCGCGGATCAAAGTCAGCGTAGTTCAGATATACAGTTTAACGTCATGTTGGACGTCGGCAAGCCGACTCACAAAGAGATTGAGGCCGCCGGGCGGAGGATTGAACCGAACCACCTCGCACAGAGGGGGATGGAACGGCCGGGTGGATCACAGTTTTACGTCATGCTGGACGTTGGCAAGCCGACTCACAAGGTGATCGAGGCTGCCTGGAGAAGGGTTAAACCGAACCACCTCGCACACAGAGGGGGATGGAACGGCCGGGTGAATCACAGTTTTACGTCATGCTGGACGTTGGCAAGCCGACTCACGAAGAGCTCGAGGCGGTGGGGAAGCACAATGGAGATACACACGTGCAGTCCCCCACAGAGGCGGATTCATAGGTGAATCAACGCAAGTGTGAACCCGGGAGGGGTCCACTGATGGACGAACCGACGTAAATACGACCGGGACGACCAGGTGGTGGGATTGAACCTCGGAGAGGCTTCCTACGTACCCTGTTTAGAAGACAGGGATCAAAGTCCACGTAGTTCGTTCTGTTTGCAACACTCTACCCCCGTGGGCGAAGGCCACTCCAATCCCGACATCCCTGCAGAGACGAGCGGGTGGGGGCCACATCCAAACCGGGAGGACCCTGCGTGCGAGGCACGGGATCGGGTGAAACGGACGGTTTAACGTCTTGCCGGACGAAGTACAGTTTAACGCCGTGTGTTGAGGACGAAGCGGACGGTTTAACGTCTTGCCGGATGAAGTACAGTTTAACGTCGTGTGTTGAGGACGAAGATGCTTGGCAGTTTAACGTCTTGCAGCGCGGACGATGGTGCAGTTTAACGTCGTGCGGGACGTAAACGCCTGGCAGTTTAACGTCTTGCAGCATGGACGTGGCATAGTTTAACGTCATGTTGGACGTATGCTGCCGCCTGATGGGTCCGTGTCACTTCGCGCAGGCCTGGAGGGCCGCACGGGAAGACAACGCACGTTGCGGGCACCCGGGATGAAGGTCATCGGGCGCCACGCAGGCGAGTACCCTCAGGGGGTCAAAGGGGGCGACCCTGGAAGTTTGCGCGCAAAAGAGGAGCTTTGCGCGCAATACCGCGGATCAGCGCGCAAATGGACGGGCTGACGCGCAATTGGGCCAGCACTTTGCGCGCGAATGATAGAGATTGCGCGCACCGGGCTTCAGATAGCGCACGGGGGCAACGACTCATTCTCTAATGAATGGCCACTTTGAAAAAGGGGGGGCGCGCGCAATCGGGCTGGATTGCGCGCACCCCGGGGGCAATTACGCTCAAGAGGCTTCTTTTGCGCGCGAATGCCTTTGGGTGAATATTTATTCAAAGGAAAGGAGCCAAAGGGATTGCGCGCGAAGGCGAACCTCAAGGCTTTCTTGCGCGAAAGGAAAGAGGTTACCTGAAGATCGGCATTGCGCGCGGAAGGGGTTGGATTGCGCGCACGAGAGACCTTTCGAATTCTGGCCACCTTCAAAACGTCGGGGGTCGCCTTATATTTATAGGCAACCCCGGGCGCGGAATCCGGTTCGCGGGCGCGGAATTCCCTTCGCGGGCGCGGAATCGGGCCCGGCGCGCAAGGGAGTCGCGCGGGCCACGGGCGTGCAAAATTGCGCGCCGGCTCAGCGCATTGCGCGCATCCCGGGAGGTTTGCGCGCGGCTCATCAACTTTGCGCGCAGGTCTCCAAAATTCCGCGCAAGGCCTCCGGGACCTCTGAAACATGCTTCCGACTCCAAATATGACCTCGCTTCCCGCATCCGGAGCTTCGTTTGGGAACAACGGACTTTTCCGGATTCTACAAAAGCCCCCCCTCGGAATCTGATCGGCGAGAGGTCGCAACGATCGGGTTCTGAGGGAGACGCCGGAATGCCGAAGTCCTGGGTGGCACGGGACTGTGGCGCGCAAAAAGGGGCGTCGGGCGCGAAATTCGCCGGGCGGTCGCGCAAAGCGCTTTCCGCGCGGCGCGGACTCCCGGCCTTGCCTATAAATAGGGGCCCTGGGTCCCCCGCACCATACACTGGCCTTTCGCGTGATAAGAATTCGAGCTCTCGTGCGCGAAATTGCCTTTTCCGGCGCGGAATTCGCCCGCTCGTCGCGCAAACCTGTCCGGAATTCGGCCTGCTTTTGCGCGAACACCCGGGGTTTACGCGACGGACTTCCCGATTGCGCGCCGTCCACTAGGATTGCGCGCCAACTCTCAAACTTCTCTACCAGCCTCGTCCGCTCCCGCACGCTTCATCCCTTTACCCGCACGACTCCCGAAGCTTCTGAGATGGCCGCGAATCAAGGAAATGAGGGGGATGCCGCCACTCGCAGAGCTGAGATGGCGACGAACGAGGAGGTCTACGGAGCCAAGGAGATTGTTTCGAACAATCAATCCTTGTTCGACTTGCTGACGCCAGCCTAGAAGACATATCCACTGTCGGACAACCTGCCGCTCTGGAACTTCGGCATCCTAGATGAGGTTCTGGTGCCAGGGTTCGAGGTTGATGCGCCACGGACCTGGGTGACTCGGGAGGACGAGCTTCCCCGCTATAACATCACCAACAATGGGCATCCTGCTAGGGAGACCAGACACTTAGATGTCTATGTCCTGAACCCGAGGACGCGAACCATCGTCGGAAGTGAGCCTACTGCGGAGAACTCTCCAGCCCTCTACTCGAGCATATATCGCCAGAGTGTCACCGACGACACCAAGGGCTGGCTGAAGGACTGGGACTTGCGATCTGGGGGCAATTTCACCAGTGAGTGGGCCTGGGCGTTCTGGGTACGCCACACTTGCGATCACTTCGCGGAGGAGCTGCGGTACATCGGCCTGTTTGAGGCGGTGTGGACGTCGCAGTTCCACTTCTACCAGCAGTCTGAGCTCGGGCCGGAGCTATTCACCCGCTGTTCCCCGGACACCAACACCTTCCATCTTCACCATGGGGAGGTCGGCATCGGTCTCTGGGACATCCACTGCATCGGAGGTATCCCGCTGGAGGGTTACCAGTACGATGAGTTCCTGCCTCCGAAGAACACTTGGGAAGACAGGTCACGGACTCCCATTCTGACCTGGCATCTGCTTGACCTAGCTACGCAGCGGCTCGGGATCAAGGACTTCCAGAAGGACATAGCCTACAAGGAGTGGTTCGGCCAGTTCTTGGAGCATGACCCGGCGGTCAAGATGCCAGGCAGGGGGAAGCGGTGCCCGACCGCGGTTTAGAGGAGCCGAAACGGGTCGTACTGGCGGGTCCTGGAGACGGGCGACTACCGCTCATGGGGGTACCGCGTCATCGAGGCCTGGGACCCAAATGTCCGGTACGCGGCGTTCCTGGCCGCCTTTCTAAGTGGGTGGCTCCTGCCAGTGCGGGACGCGAGAATGGGCGTCCGCCCTGCGACACTGGCGATGGCGGGCGCTATGGCCGCCAACAAAAGATACAACCTCGGGGTCCCAGTACTGGCGAAGCTGTATGCCATCCTGGGACGCATCTCACGAGGGGGGTCGCCACGAAGGATCTGTGGGCCCTTCCAATTCTTCCACGGCTGGGAGGCTGCTCACCTTGGTGGGTACACGTTTCCGAACGCCATCATTCCTCCGGGCAACGGCCTGCGACCCTCCCTGCTGAACATTGCGGGGGTCGCTCCGATGACCCTAAGTGAGGAGGGCGTGAGGATTCGGATTGGAAATCACGCCAATTTCAACTTCAGCCCGTTCCCCACTCCCGTCGGCCAGATGATCGACAATGGGCAGGGTCCGCTGGAGCAGCATGAATACTTCCTGAACATGCGGGGCGGGGTGCTCGTGGCTCGGATCGACGGGAAGGTGATCTGCGAGCCTTACGTGCCAACCCGGTTCGCCAGGCAGTTCGGGTGCCTTCAACGGATGCCGAAGAGGGTATTCACTGCTGTTCGGGAGGAGACAAACCCCGGCGTCCTTCGCCAGATGTGGCTGATGTTCGTCGCCTTTGGCTCTGGCGACGTCATCACTCTCCCTCCTACCGGGGTCGACGCATGCTTGGCAACCGAGTACGCCGAACACTGGGCCATCGCGTACCCCGAGGGGCTTCTACGGAAGCCAGTTCGGCGGCTCGAGGTCACCCGTGCGGAGACCGGGCGTCAAGGAAGGAGGCGAGGCGCCGTTACACGGGGGAGAACGGAGGCGCGCCAAGCAGCGGAGCCGGCGCGAGCAGGGACTTCGGCGGCGGGCACATCACAGGTTGCCGCTACGACCTCGGCGCCCAGAGAGGGGGCACGTGCGGTGGTCGAAGAGCGGCCCGGGAAGCAGGTAAGGCGTCTGCTCGAACCCTCCCATGATGCAGTCTTCCCGGCGCTGTGGTCGGCCTGGATGACCCTGCGGCAGTCACTGGGGACCGACGCCATCTGGCGAAAGATACTCAGAGAAGGAATCCATCTGCCAGAGGTCGGGCGCCTCCATATCGCCGACAGGGTGGACTTCAACCGGCAGTATGCGTATCTGATGGCCATGGACGAGTACGCGCGCCAACGTGGTCAGCGTGCGGAGCCATCCCTTCTGGTGAAGGTGATGCTCGGTCTAGAACCCGCTCCAGAACAGATGCCGCCGGCGGAAGATGACAGTAGCAACGACTCCGAGGAAGAGGAGGAGATGGGGGAGGATGAAGGCTCCGAGGGAAGATCCCATCAGGGGAGCCCGCGGGAGAGCGGCGAGGTGGCCGGCTCTGATAATGTTGATGTCACTGAGCTCCTCGAGGTCCGCTTCTATCCCTACTCAACCTGATTCAACCATTCTCTTATGCAGCTTCTAACCCATTTCTCCACCTTTCTCAGGAGCGCACGGATGTTGGTCAGGCGTCCTCAGCGGGAGTAGGAGAGGCGCCAGCAGGACAAGGCGGGGGCCAGACACCCATCATTGAACTGACAAGCACTAAGGGGTCCCCTGCTGCAATTGTTCCTGCGGCGGCCGGGGCAACGGAAGATGACGCTCTGAACTCCCGTAAGTCTCCTTACTTTACTGCTGGTGCTTGCCATTGACGATCCGTGACTAACCATGGCATGCCCCGCGCAGTGATCTCAACACTGGAGGCTCGTCGGGTTGCCGAACCCGGGCCATCCACGAGTGGACCGGCGGCAGACATGCCACCTGCTCCGGAACAGACTTCCCGCACCGAGCCGGCCCCACCAACTGCTGATCAAGGGGCTACGGACGTCGGCAGTGCTGACATCGGAGAGAGGTCGGGGGCTGACGAGGGTGTCAACGCTGCTGGGGAGAGAGAAGAAGGTCGCCCAGATGTTGGGGAACCTATCCCCCATGAGGACATCCCAGGGGTGGACCCTGCAGCAGACCTGCTGGCTGCCTTCCCTGCCTACCGGCCTGCCGACCCCGAGGAGATGGACGACTCAGACGCGGAGGTGGTCGAGGAGAGCCGGATAACGCGCCGCAGGGGGTGGAAGTGCATCCAGCGCTTCCTCAAGCGAGACCCATCGGAGTGGCTGGGGCGCATGGGATCACTTCAAACCTGGCTGCGCTTCCTGTGTGCCGGGGGAGCTGATGCTCAACGCCTCCATCTGACGGTCCGTGATTTCATGGCCGAAAAGATGCGCGAGAGCTGCCGGCGTGCCGACGTCGCACAATGTCGGGACATGTTGGAGAGCACGCGGGCGCTCCTCGCGGCGGAGCAGGAAGTCCTGCGTCTCGAAGGGCAGGCGGAAGAGAAGGAGGCCTTCTTCGCAGCGTGTACTGAGCTTGTGGAGCAACTATCGGCCCAACTGATCGACGCCCAAGTACAGCTGACGGAGGCGGGCCAACAGATGGTCACACTCCAAGTCGAGCGAGAGCGTGCACAGGCCAGGATCGACGAACTGCGTGCTGCGACCGCCGACGATGAGAGGGCACGCAGAGAGCGAGAAGCAGCCCTGGAGGCCGCCAGCCAAAGGGTAGCGGCGTTAGAAAGACTTATCCAGCACGCTAATCCCTAGGGGCTTTGTTTTTTGCCATTCCCAGAATATTTTGCTTCCGCTACTCAATATTTCGATCCATTTTGTATGAACCAATATATTTATCTGCATCTTTTGGCTTAACATGCTCGACCATAATTCATTGTCTTGCGGGAGCGTTAACCAAGCTTCAGGCATCCACAATTGGGCCTGGATTTCTAGAGAAAAGAGGGAGATCATTCCTAGGAAAGGAGACCTCAGACCTAATCAATGTATCATCCCCCCACTTGTTCCAACACACGAGCGGGACAACGCTAGGGGCGTTGAGATTTTATCCGAACATAGGGAAATGAGAAAGGGTGAATCGCGCGTCCCGAATTCAGAAATCCACAACGGTTGGCCTTCCAGGAAATGCCCAAGACGGCAAGCGGACAATGGATCAATCGACCATACTACTGCGATAGACGGACCGAAGGTCATCATCCATATGGCAGGAGGCGGATCGCATGTCATCATCAATGCCGCTTTGGGGGTTCCTTCAGGCACAAGGGTGGAAATCCAGATCAACAGGGCATGCGAAGCGTGGGGCGAAGTGACGATTTGTTCGGATAGAATCCAACGCTCTCAAAATTGCGCCACCGTGGGGAAAGCGTATTAGGCGGATGCACTAATCTGGCCGTGAATCACCCCAATTCTCAGACAGAACCTCTTTGACGAGGAAACCGTCGCTTCCCATCATTGCGATGGGGCATCCCGAGCTGAATCGGGGAGAATATCACAACTGCACCACTCTACCCGAAGTCAGGCCAGACGGCCGGCGACGAGGAGGGGCGGGACTTAGCGATCCCTGAGGCTGGACCCGAGTCGAAATGCCCGGGCGTTCCTACGTACTCCATCAGGCTGGAGATCAAGCCATACGTAGTTCTTCGAGTGCAGTTTAACGTCATGCAGGACGTAGAATCCCATTTGGGGAGATCTTAGTTTAGGGTCGTAGAGCTCGGACCATAGGGGTAGATCTTAGTTTAAGGTCTTAGAGCTCGGACCATAGGGGTAGATCTTAGTTTAAGGTCTTAGAGCTCGGACCATAGGGGTAGATCTTAGTTTAAGGTCTTAGAGCTCGGACCATAGGGGTAGATCTTAGTTTAAGGTCTTAGAGCTCGGACCATAAGAACCTCAAAGTACGCCGCATCGTGGTCCTATCCCCTGGATATGCGAAGATGCACTGAGGGATAGTGTCAAGAGTGTCGAGATTTTTCCTGGTCAGAATGGGAGGTGGAAAACGTAATGTGAATCATGCGGCCATTCACTCAAGGACTGGGGGCACCGGCGTGACGATATGGGAGTACTGCCGACCGTGGCGGAAAAGCAGCATCAATATCGCACTAACCGTTGATGGAATGAGGCAGCAAACGAGCATCGACCGCTCAATCGCAGGATTCATATCGATTTGCTGCCCGAGGCCATTGGGGTCACCAGCCCGAGTCGGTGGGAGAGCACTGAGGCATTGTGTCCAAACCGTTCACGGGGGCTCCACCCAGGGCGTAGGCGATGGGTCCGAATGAAAGGAAGCACGAAGCCTGAAAATGGAAGGAACCTGACCAAGCTGAACCTGACCCTCCTAGAAATACACCAGAGTACTCTTGACACCAGTGGACCACTGTAAGGGGTCGAGGGACACGCCTTGAGGGTGTCCTGAAGGCGGCGGATTCCCCAGAGAAGGGGGGATCTCTAAGAGGTGGGGGCTGGACCCGAAGTTTCAAACATCCGGGCGTTCCTACGTATCCCATAAGGATGGGAATCAAGCCACACGTAGTTCTTGAAGCGCGGCGCAACACAATCGGGCACCAGCGCGGGGAAGGGTGCGGGTCTGACCCTCGCACACAGAAGAAGCGGTATTTGATATTTCTTGTTTGTCCTAAAAGATGGATGGTTTTTCGTGCAGCGACATGACTGTGATTAAGGAATCCCTGGCGTCGCCACAATAATCAACCCATGAAAGGCATTGATGAATGGCGTGGTTATTAACCAGCGCCCAACGTGAGTGTCCCCTGAGGAGAACATCACGATGCAGTGCCGTTTCTCGTCGGGCGGCCAAGACGATCACAGTTTACGGTCGTGTGGTAGGACCAGACAACACAGTTTAAGGTCGTGTGGTTCGGACCATGGAGGAATCCGCGTGTTGCGATATGGCGGACTCAGCGGAGGTGGGAACATACCCAACCCTGCGGTCACGCACGATTCCAGGAGAAGGATCCTGGGATAGGGGTCGGCGTATGTCCATCACCCAAGGGGCAGAGATGCTAGCCTCCAGATACACTGGGCCCAAAACGCGATTGTTCGGGCGACTCCTTCCTCCTTATGGGGACGAGGGTCCAGCTACACATGGCCCTTAGGGAGGACATCAGCATATATCCTTGGTGCTCAGATCGTGGGAGCCTCGACAGACACCATTATCCTGGTTGGCCTGCCTAACGTGTAAAGGTGTACTGAAGGTCAGTATGAAGAGAGTGTCGAGATTCCACTACAACGCACAAAGGCGGAGCGTGATGAGGACCGTGCAACCAATGTTCGGAGCCTAAAAGATCCGACATGGCGATAAAGGATGTCGCTGACCATATTCGCAACACAACATCCGATCGCGTCAGCCCAGAACTGGGCAAGCAAACGAGCATCAACCGCTCAATCGCATGATTCATATCGATTTGCGGCCCAGGACCCGCCGGTAAATCGAACCGGAGCGGTAGGAGAGCACTGAGGCATTGTGTCCAAACCGCTAACGAGGATCCCTTTAAGTGAAGGCTCGAACAAGAGGAAGCGCGCGACCCGACAAGCAACACGGGACTTGCCGGGATTGCATCCGACACTACGGGTCATAGACCAAAGTACCCAAAACATGTTAACAGATCACCGGAAAGGGTCGGAGGACTCACCCTGAGAGCAACCAAAAGACGGTAGATCCCCGTGATCAACCAAGAGACGGGGCTGGACCTGAGACACAAGCGTCCAGGCGGTCCTACGTATCCCATAAGGATGGGAATCAAGCCGTACGTAGTTCTTAAGGGGCAGTTTAACGTCATGCAGGACGATGAGGGGTGTGAGGTAGTCCCACACACGGGGGAGGCATATGGCGCGGCCAGCAGACCAACGTGAACGAGGACATAATCCCCCGCTCACGCCACACACCTCGCACAAAAAGGAGGGGAACTGGGGCCAGAGGCCCAACGCGGGATAGAGATTCCCGAGAAATGGGGCTGGGCCTAAAACATGAATGTTCAGGCGGTCCTACGTATCCCATAAGGATGGGAATCAAGCCGCACGTAGTTCTTGAGGGGCAGTTTAACGTCATGCAGGACGATGAGAGAGAAAAAGGGGGGAGCATAAGGCATCCCCAAACGTGGGGGGCGTACAGCGTGGCGAGCAAACCGACGTGAATGAGGGCATAGCCCCACGTTCACACCATACGCCACATACCCAGAGACAACTGGGCCAAGGGCCCGAGATGGGATGGAAATTCCCGAAGGATGGGGCTGGGCCTGAAACATGAATGTTCAGGCGGTCCTACGTATCCCATAAGGATGGGAATCAAGCCGCACGTAGTTCTCGAGAGGCAGTTTAACGTCATGCAGGACGAATGATGAACAGTTTAACGTCTTGTAGCTCGGACATAGTACAGTTTAACGTCGTGTTGGACGAATGCTAAACAGTTTAACGTCTTGTAGCTTGGACGAGGTACAGTTTAACGTCATGTTGGACGAAACACTTGGCAGTTTAACGTCTTGCAGCGCAGACGATATGCTAGGCAGTTTAACGTCGTGCAGCTTGGACGTATGCAGTTTAACGTCGTGCAGGACGTCGGCACACTCAGACAAAGTACTTCTTGAGGAACCTAGCGTTGGTGGGAGGAGTGACACGCTCACCATCCATAGTCGCTAGGGAGTACGCGCCATTGGGATAAACTTTGTGGACGACAAGAGGTCCCTCCCACTTGGGCTCCAACTTGGGTGGCTTCCTGCCGGGGATCATTGGCGCTCTTAGGGATAGCACTAGGTCACCCTGCAGGAAGGAGCGGAGGCGAACCTTCTTATTGAAAGCTCGAGCCATTCTGCTTTGATGCCTCTCCAAGTTGTGCAAAGCGCGAAGTCTATTCTCATCCAGTGCTTCCAACTCGACTAGACGGGCTTCAGCAGCTCTGTCCGGCGCTTGCTGGTCGTAGACCGCAGTGCGCAAGGACGGTAACTGGATCTCGATGGGCAGGACGGCCTCAGCTCCATACACCAGGGAATAAGGGGTCATCTGGGTGGAATTGCGAGTCGTCGTCCGATAAGCCCAGAGGGCGTTGGGGAGCTTGTCCGGCCAACTCTTCTTGTTCTGACCAACCATATTTTTCAGAATGTTAGAGTGGGTTTTGTTAAATGCCTCGATCTGCCCATTTGCCTGCGCATGATAGCGAGATGTATGGTTCGAGCGAATGCTGTATTTGGCGTACAACTTCTTCAACTCGGCTGCTCGGAAATTGGCTCCGTTATCCGTGAGGATAGCGTGAGGCACTCCAAATCGATGAATGATGTTGGAGGTCACGAAGTCAGCGATCGAACAGGATTTGACCTCTCTGAGCGGAATCGCCTCTGCCCATTTGGAGAAGAAGTCCGTGGCGGTCAGAATGAACCGGCACTGGCGAGCCGTCGCCGGCGGGTAAGGTCCCACAACGTCCATCCCCCAGACTGCAAAGGGCCAAGAATACCTGGTGGTATGGAGAGGCTCCGGCGGCCGATGCACAAAGTTCGCATGAACCTGGAACGCATGGCACCTCCTGGCATACTCGATGCAGTCATGGATCATGGAGGGCCAGAAGTATCCCAACCTCCGAATCTGGTGGGACAGCTTCGGCCCAGTTTGATGGGCGCCGCATGAACCAGCATGAACCTCTTGCATGACTCGTGGGATCTCAACTCTCTGAAGGCAACGGAGGAGAACACCATCAAATCCGCGTCTATAGAGGATCTGCTCCAGGCCGGGACTGCTCTGGAGGACAAACTGCGATGCGCGGCGTCGAACTCGCTCGCGCTCGGCCCGATCTGACGGGAGAATGCCATGTTGGAGGTACTCAACCAAGGGCGTCCTCCAATCAGGGACTGGTTCGACTGCCATATCTGGGGTACTCGGGGCTCCGGGCGCAGGGGCAACCATGGTGAGATTACTTACCGACGGGTCGCGATCTCCCTCCGGGACAACGGGAGCGATGAGCCTGCGGCGCGTCACGCGGACGGTCAGGTTATCCTGTTCAGGCTCCGCAAGTGACGCAGCAAGGCTGGCCAAAGCATCTGCTCGACCGTTCTGCGACCGGGGAATATGGACAATTTCTGGCCGAGAAGGGAACCGGGCCATCAGAAGGAGGGTGCACTCCAGCAATGGCACAAGTTCCGGCTTCCTGACAACATAGTCGCCATTGATCTGCTTAACAACTAGCTCGGAGTCCCCTTTCACACACAGATGGGGCACGTCGATCTCGAGAGCTAACTCGAGGCCGGTGATGAGGGCATGGTATTCCGCCTCATTGTTGGTACAGCCCTCTGACAACAGGAAAGAGTATGGCAGTACAGCTTGCTCCGGGGTAATGAAGACGATACCCAAGCCCACTCTGTTGAGCTTAGGATTATCAAGTCTTCTACCGGTGGGGCTCCGGGAGGCACCATCAAAGTGCATCTGCCAGCATGGACCGGCATGATCGACCGAGAGAATGGCCTCATCAGGAAAGCCTAGATCCAGCGGCTGATCCGCGGAGGTTGGGTGAGCAGCCAGAAAGTCTGCCAATGCTTGCCCTTTGATGGCCTTCTGAGACACATACCTGATGTCGAACTGCTGGAGAATCACATCCCACCGCGCTAGATGGCCAGTCAACATAGGCCGGCTCAAGATATATTTCAACGGGTCTACCCGAGAAACCAACTGTACCTCATGGTGCTGTAAGTAGTGCCGTAATTTCTGTACGGCAAATACGAGCGCCAGGCAGCTCTTCTCGATGGGGGAATACCTGACTTCCGCATCGAGGAGCATGCGACTGAGGTAATAGAGGCTATTCTCTGTTCCCTCGTTGTTCTTCTGGGCGAGAAGGGCACCCAGGGACCGTTCCAGGGCGGTCACATAGAGGACCAGCGGCTTCCCGGATACAGGCGGCATCAGAACCGGAGGTTGCAGCAGGTACTTCTTGATTTCATCGAAAGCGGTCTGACACTCTTTATCCCATACATAGGTGACACCTTTCTTCATGAGCCGAGAAAAGGGCTTACACTTTCCGGCCAGATTCGCGATGAATCGGCGTATATAGGCTAAGTGGCCTTGGAACCCCTGCAGTTCCCGGATGTTACCTGGGGGAGGCTTCTGGCTAATTGCCCTGATCTTCTCTGGGTCAATCTCAATACCCCGGTATCATACCAAAAATCCAAGGAACTTTCTGGAGGTGACCCCGAAGGCACACTTCAACGGGTTCATCTTCAGGCAGCGAGACCAGAGGAAGCCGAACACTTTCTCAAGATCTTTGAGATGGTCCTGACGCTGGCGCGATTTGACTACCAAGTCGTCGACGTAGCATTCCACCAGTGTGCCGAGGATTGGCTTGAATATGCGGTGCATCGCCCGTTGATAGGTGGCACCTGCATTCTTCAGGCCGAAAGGCATGACCCGGTAACAGAAGGTACCTTGGGGGGCCCTGAAGGCAGTGAACTCCTCATCCTCAGGGGCCATCCGAATTTGGTTGTATCCGGAGTATCCATCCATGAAGGAGAGGGATTGGAACCCTGCCGTGGCGTCAATCAACAGCTCTGTCACTGGAAGGGGAAAATCATCCTTCGGACAGTGGCGGTTGAGATCGCGGAAGTCGATGAAGACTCTGATCTGCCCGTTCTTCTTCCTGACCGACACAATGTTGGCCAGCCATTTGGGGTACTGAACTTCCCTCACGAAGTTGGCTTTGATAAGCTTGTCAACTTCGGCCTCAACCATGGCACCATGGAATGGGTGCATCTTCCTGGGAGGCTGCTTGAACCTGCGATGGTTCGCCGGGAGACCAAGGCGGTGGACGGCTACCTGAGGATCTAGCCCCGACATCTCGTCATAGCCCCAAGCGAACACATCACGGTGCTGCCTGAGAAAGTCCACGTACTGCTGCCGCTCCTCAGAGGGCATGGCGGCACTGACCAATGTGGGTCTTGGATCTGCTTCGGTTCCAAGGTTCACTTGTACTAACTCATCGACCGTGGCGGAGACGCCCTCCTCAAAGGCTGGGGGTGCATCTTCCACGTCCTCTCCACTCGGGGAGGGATCGCCCACAGGAGAGGCTGCGTTGACAACTGCATTGGGGCTACCAGATCCTGCTGGGCCGCTGGTGCTGGCATGGGCGGTCGCGTTCATCTCATCAGGAGACTCACAAGCCGTCGAGACCATGGCTACATCCAACAGTTGAATCGGGAGGACATAAGCGTCATCCAAACTTGCCCAGGGATCACTTGCAACAGCGACAGGCTCGACCTCACCTGCCAAGATCTGCTTATCCTTGCTCTTGTAATAGTCCGCGTCCAGATAGCGGGCTTCACATGAGGCAAAAGGAGAGGCATCTCCCTGAATCACGCCTACTCGGCCATTAAGGGAGTATTTGAGGCATTGGTGGTATGACGAGGGAACCGCCGCATGAAGGTGGAGCCAGGGCCTGCCCATCAATGCGTTGTACACGGTGTCTTGAGAGACTACCATGAATTCGGTGTTGGAAACCAAATCACCAAACTACGTCTTCAAACGTATCTTGCCGACCGGGGTTTGCTCGGTGCGGTCGTACCCCTGGATCCTGAGGTCGGAGGGAATCAAGTCATCCTCAGACAACCCCAATCTCCGGAGCGTCCGAGTGGGAATCAGGTTAATCCCGGACCCCGTGTCGACAAGACAACGCCGGACTTCAAGGCCATTGAACTGGCCGGTAACATACAGCGGACGAATGTGCCCCTGTATAGGAGGGTCTTCATCCTTACCAGAAAATGAGATAACTGCCTGACATTCGGCGTCCTCAATCGTTTCGGCGTGAAAGGCCTCTACAGCCACAACCTCTGTCTCAAACTAGAGGGGGCTCTTCAGGGCTTCAGCGAGTGCCTCGCGCATCTCAGATGACATGCGCAGAGCCTCAAGGATGGAGAGTCTCGCTGGGATGTCGGCCAAGTGCTTCAGGACATCATACTTTTTGGCCAAGCGCGAGCCTCTGGTTGCAGGAGGTTGCTCTGCGGTTGGAAGCATGACGGGCCTTGCCGGTTGGGCCGGAGGCCGACTCGTGCTTGGCACATCTCGCTGTTCATTGGTTGAAGCCCGGGAAATGGTCACCGTACTGGGGTCAGGAGGCCGGGATGGACTCGTGGTAGGGCGGAGCTGATCGCGACGCGGCTGAGGCGGTTCTGCCTGATCCCATACCACAAACAGTGGCGGAGGCGAATCCGTCATCCCCGGATGGGGGGGCTGCGCATGCTGAGCTCGGTTTTGAGCCTGCTGCCTGGTCTCAGTGGCGTGCACGGCCTGGCTGGAGGTACCAACTGCTGTGCCCCGGCGACTCCTATTGTTGCGGCTCCTCCGACGGTGGCGACGACCGGGGACACTAGGGAGGTCCACCTGGTGTTCTTCAACGTCGGGAACCGAAAAGGGATTTACCAGCTCGACGGTATTAACCGAAGCGTACCCGGTACTGTCATCAGACGAATCATTCACCACTGGGCGGATCCGAGGAGGGATCCCCATCTCCGGGGGCATGAAATCGCCGAGAGTGCGGGATAGTGGCGGAACTGGCGGGGCGCGCTCTTCCTTCTTGCGCCGCTGCCGTTTTCTCTTCTTGGAAGAGGCAGGCTGGGACGACGATGCCGAAGCAGCACCCGCAGATTCTGGGGGCTCAGGCTGATTCAAGTGCGCACGGATGATTCCATGGGCGCGAATGATCGTCTTGCGGGCCATCCAGTTTTTATACTTCTGGGATCCGCGGTCGGAGACCAGCTGCCATTCGTCCTCGTTGCCGCTATCGTCATCTGATCCCACGAACACGCCCGCCACTTGTGCCGGAGCTGGGCCCAACCTGATTACATTGTTGTTAATCTGGTCTTGGAGCCAATCCTTAAACACATAGCACCGCTGGATGGTGTGCCCCAGGGCCCGATGGTAGGGGCAGTAGCGGGGGTTATCCGTGAGATGTGCCTCCTCCGGCCTCCAACACTCAGGCAGTCGCACAATCCTCTGCTCCAGGGCGCTCCGGAAATAACCGGGGACCTGATCCTCGTGAAATGAGTAGGTCAGGTATCGCGGGCCCCTGGGAGCGTGGTATTGACGAGGGCCTGGAGGGGCCTGCCGAGGAGGTGGACCCTGATTATCTCGCCTGGGTTGTGGCGGTACATTACGCGGAGGGGCCGGCCGGTTCTGAGGCTGCCGCTGCTGGGCCGGGAACTGAGCCCGTGGAGGTGGATTCCTGTGAGGCTGTGGAGCTGGTCTCACCGGCAGCAGCTCCAACGGCCTGGGAGCCTCTATCTGGGCGATAGCAGCGGGCTCAGCCCTGCTGGCTCTCCTTGCAGGAATCATAGGAGGCAGCGGGTGTGCCTGGCTAGCCTATTGCAGGGCTTCCTCAAGACGTTGAGCTTTGTCTGAGAAGTCCCTGAACCCTCCGGGGTAATTCTGAGTGATCAAGGAAGGGACCAGCTCGGTCTTGACGTTCCCGACGCACATTTTCAGAAACTGCTCCTGAGTCAATGGCATGTCAAGGGAATACGTGAGACCCTTCCATCGGGCGACGAAGTCCACGACTCGCTCATCAGGCCTCTGCTTGCACTTGAAGAGGTCTGCGATACTCGTCTTCCGGGTCGGGGAACTGAACTGGTAGGGGAATTGTCTACGAAGGTCCTCCCAGCTAGTTATCGACCCGACGGGGAGCTGGCTGTACCAGAAAAATGCTGGCCCTTCCAGTGTCTGGAAAAAGCAGCGAAGCTTAGCGGCCTCTTGCTGCGCCGGAGTCCCCAACATAGGCCCGCACCTCGAGTTAAAATGGGCCAAATGCTGTGGCGGATCTCCAGTCCCGTTGAAGGGGGAAAAAGTGGGATTCCCGAATCCCGGAGGCGCCGGCATGTCATCCACCCATGCTGGGTATGGCTTGCCGTCCGGTGGGATTGCCACTTGCCGAGTCTCCAAGGCCTCCAAGCGGGCGATGAGTGCCGCCATCGGATCGTCCGAACATGGGTTCCAGTCCTGGCGAGGATCTCTAACCACGAGCGCATTGCATGGCCCTTCAATCGGGTCGTCGACCGGGTCGTCGAACTCGGCAGCTCGTGGGATGGAGGGCGGAGCGGCCCTTGGGGCAGCGGGAGGAATCCGAGCGGGGCCTCTCAGGTAGTCACGCCGCTCGGGAGGGTGTGGTGAAACATACTGCGCCCTCTTTCCATAGGCGATGGCCTCTCTCCTGTCAGCGAACACGGCATAATCACGGTTGCCCGGGAGAGCCTCATCGAGGGGTGGTTGTTCCTGTCCCTGCTGTCCTGGCCTAGGATCACCGTAGTCAGGCCGCCGTTCTGCAGCGTGCTCGGCGAGGAGTTGGTCAACCAGCTTCTTCTGCTCGGCGAGCTGTTGACGTAGCGTAGCCTTCTCGGGATCCTCATCCGCCCTCTGCGTGGAGGCAGATGGGTCGGCGGGCTTTATAGCCTCGCCGTGCTCTTTACCTTTACTGACGTTTCGGCTCAACGTCAGTGCTTCAGTGGGTGCGGGGAGACCCAGGAGGCTCCTCTGGTGACGAGTAACTCTCGCCGATGGATCCAACAACGGCTTGTCTTCGGGGGGAGAGCCCCCGTCGAGAAGTTCCAAACCGTTCCCCTCCCCCGACAGGTCAGCCATATTGACTGTTTCCGTCCCTGGGGATGTACCCTCAGGGCCACCCAGTGAATCGGGCTGTCGGCGAATCGCACTGAAGCGTAGGGCAGCGTACTGCCCCCATCCACGGATATACACGTGGGGAGTGGCTTCCTCGATAACCTTGCGGAGTACTTGAAAACACTCAACGCATCGTTGTTGGAGGGCCTCGTGGTGCCCTAATGACCCAGGGTGCCGAACCGCGGGGAGCGTGGCCAGGTCAATTTGACGGCACTGCTCACCAATATCCTCCAGGTGCACTTGACTCCCGGGATATGGCATTTGTAGGCGGTGAAGACGGGAGTGAGTCTCCCGGAGAGTTCGGCGGAAGCATTCGAACTCATCCGGGGTGAGCGATTCGGGTGCATCAAAGTCCGGTCCTGCGACTGGCCAAAACTTCTCAGGGAAGTGGCCCTCTACAAGGACGGTCCAGAAGATCCACGACTCAAACTCGGGACCCAGGTCTCCTTGGTCCTCTTCAACGACTGGGAATGGACGGGGAACCGGCAGTGGTGCCGAGGCGGGCCGCCGGGCCGATGGGCTGGCCGACGGTGAATACGGAGAGCAGGCCGATTGGCCTCCATATCCCGGGCCGCCCTCTGAGGGTGGCGGTGCCCTGGCTACCACATCACGATAGGATGGGCCGGCGAGCGAACATCCTGCCGTAGCGTCGGTGCTCGCCGAGGGTGCACTAGATCGTGGTTCGACCGTTGGTCCCCAGAAAAGGTCTCCGGCTTCCCCGATCGAGGCAGAAGGCACTTCCAGAGGGGCCGGTACCAACCGCAAGCTTGATCCTTGGGGGTCTACCAGGCCCTCGCTTCTCCGGATATACCTTCGGAGAGAAGCGGGGATCATATCGATCTCGCTCTCGGGAAGTACGAGGCTGACGTGCCGCATTCCTACCCCTTCCCCTGACAGGTGGGATTGGGGGGAGGGCTCTGTCGCCGAATCATACTCCGCCTCTGTATCAGAGAAACGAACCGGTCAGATCTCTGTCCGGAATTCCGTAACATTCTTCCCTCGGCGTCGACGCCTCGCCCTCCTGCCCCTGGGTGGTTCTTCGGGGCATGGCTGATCTCTATCCTGGCGTCCTCCGGCCGCACTGGTGCTGGGGCCAAGAGGACTGGAAACCAAGGTGCGAGGGGCACCGGGACAGATATCAAAGGGGACGCGGGGAGAGATGATTCTGGGCAGGCCTCCGGGCCGAGATCGGAAGGCGGGGTGACCCATGCCTCTTGGATCGGCCACACGGAGTAGACCCTGTTGGTGAATAGCGCTACCACGAGGTGGTCCGCGGTGGCTATTGTCTGTACCAGCAACCGGGAGAGTCAACCTAACCTGCCTTTGGGGCGGTCGGGGCCTCGATCCGGGTCGGGCATAGAAGTGCCCCTGCTCAGGATGCGTAGGGGCCTGGCGACTGGAGCCAGCAGTGGCTTAAGCCAACGCGGCCGCTGTTGCTAGGGCCCCAAGGTGGGCATCCTCTTCCGCTCATGCCCGACGTTGGCGTCGGGACAGACGAGTCGGGATGAGCGGCGCGGGCAGGTGGAGAGCCCGTTCTTCGACTTGAGAGGCCTGGCGGCGATGTCGCCGTGGCCTGACAGGAGCCCTCATCGCGGATCCCTGGAGCGAATCCCGGATAGGGTGGTCCCGGGCATCTTCCACCTCATCCTCATAGGGGAAGGAGTTGTCGGAGCGCTCCGGGGATAAACTCCCAAAGCGGTTGGACGTCGAGGTAGGCAGCGGTGCCTCCCTGCGCGGCCCTCGGGGGCGGCGTTGGTGGCGAGGTGCAGCTCCCTCGAGGTCTAGGCGAGCCATGTCCCTGGTGGGGATGACTCCCTCTTCCTCATATCTCCGCACCAAGTTGTTGATCACCCTCTTTGGATGACCTCCGAGGGGGAGAGAGGGCGTGGTTTCCCCGCAGCTGTGGCTGCTGGCACGGCTGTGGAACGGGCGGGACCGCGCAGAGTAGCCGCGTCGGTGTTTCATCTACCCCTGCGCTAGTGGGCGGGTGGCGATCGGGCACTGGATTGGGCGACCTGATTTCTGAAAGCAGGGAGAAGAACCCATTAACACTGGCATGAAAAGGAATCGACAACCAACCATTAGTGCCACGACGCCTTCCGTGGGGGGGGGGACCCAGGCCCTCGACGTCACGAGACGGAGTGCCCGAGTTCCCTTCCTCAGCCCCTGGCGGGTAAAACTGAATGCTCGGTCGAGCAGCATGCTGGTCTTCCAACACCTCTGAAAGTCATCGATCTTCGTATTGAGGAGAAGAGATTCACGTCGGGTTCACCATTTTTCTGTTTTGGTGCGGATGTGCGTCGGGTTACGCTGTTCCGCCAGGACGCGTTCACGCGTGCACCCGTCAACCCGAGGGGATGGGCGCGCGGCTTGTGGTCCCGCAGTCCCGCTTTCCAAGGGCGGGCGACATTCGTCCCTTATTCAGGGGCGTCTGCTCCTTGATCGAAACCGGGATGATGGGATGTCGGCTCCTCCTTCCGTGGACGTCTCCTCGGAACTCGTCGCCTATTCCGGGTCTCCCTCATAGATTTAAGAATGTTCGTGAATCTCGTTCCCGGCGCCATGTCTCCATGGACACCGGTTAATTACGCTGCTTCCGCCCGGACGCTCCAAGGAGTCTGGTCGGGGCAGCAACCTGCGGTGAGGAGACCGGGTGGCTCTGGGTGTCGGGGGCATGTCTTAACACTGCGCCTCTGCATGTCTGCCTTCCGTCCCTAATAGGGCTTTTCGAAGGCGTGATGGCCTGAGGCATCCCGCACTGGGTGCGGGGAACTGTGTTACCTGAGGTTTTCCTCAGCTTCCCATGTTTAACACGGGGTATGCCGTGAGTTTAACGTCCAGCGGGGACGGCATCAGACTGATCAACACGAGGAGTGGATCAGATGTCAGAACCCCTTGCGGGGAACCTCCGACGCTGGGGCCAGCACATGGGCGGCTTCCCGAGTGAAGTGGAGTGGGATGAAATGGCATGACCCCACCGGGATGTGGAGGCCCGGGTAAGGATCAGGATGGATGATGGAGTGAAGAGCTTGGACCCCGTAGGGGCTTCCTACGTACCGTGCGTTAGCGCGGATCAAAGTCAGCGTAGTTCGGATATACAGTTTAACGTCATGTTGGACGTCGGCAAGCCGACTCACAAAGAGATCGAGGCCGCCGGGCGGAGGATTGAACCGAACCACCTCGCACAGAGGGGGATGGAACGGCCGGGTGGATCACAGTTTTACGTCATGCTGGACGTTGGCAAGCCGACTCACAAGGAGATCGAGGCTGCCTGGAGAAGGGTTAAACCGAACCACCTCGCACACAGAGGGGGATGGAACGGCCGGGTGAATCACAGTTTTACGTCATGCCGGACATTGGCAAGCCGACTAACGAAGAGCTCGAGGCGGTGGGGAAGCACAATGGAGATACACACGTGCAGTCCCCCATAGAGGCGGATTCATAGATGAATCAATGCAAGTGTTAACCCGGGAGGGGTCCACTGATGGACGAACCGACGTAAATACGACCGGGATGACCAGGTGGTGGGCTTGAACCTCGGAGAGGCTTCCTACGTACCCTGTTTAGAAGACAGGGATCAAAGTCCACGTAGTTCGTTCTGTTTGCAACACTCTACCCCCGTGGGCGAAGGCCACTCCAATCCCGACATCCCTGCAGAGACGAGCGGGTGGGGGCCACATCCAAACCGGGAGGACCCTGCGTGCGAGGCACGAGATCGGGTGAAACGGACGGTTTAACGTTTTGCCGGACGAAGTACAGTTTAACGTCGTGTGTTGAGGACGAAGCGGACGGTTTAACGTCTTGCCGGATGAAGTACAGTTTAACGTCGTGTGTTGAGGACGAAGATGCTTGGCAGTTTAACGTCTTGCAGCGTGGACGATGGTGCAGTTTAACGTCGTGCGGGATGTAAACCCCTGGCAGTTTAACGTCTTGCAGCGCGGACGTGGCACAGTTTAACGTCATGTTGGACGTATGCTGCCGCCTAATGGGTCCGTGTCACTTCGCGCAGGCCTGGAGGGCCGCACGGGAAGACAACACACGTTGCGGGCACCCGTGATGAAGGTCATCGGGCGCCACGCAGGCGGGTACCCTCAGGGGGTCAAAGGGGGCGACCCTGGCGGTTTGCGCGCAAAAGAGGAGCTTTGCGCGCAATACCGCGGGTCGGCGCGCAAATGGACGGGCTGGCGCGCAATTGGGCCAGCACTTTGCGCGCGAATGATAGAGATTGCGTTCACCGGGCTTCGGATAGCGCACGGGGGCAACGGGTCATTCTCTAATGAATGGCCACTTCGAAAAGGGGGGGGGGGGGGCGCAATCGGGCTGGATTGCACGCACCCCGGGGGCAATTGCGCGCAAGAGGCTTCTTTTGCGCGCGAAAGCCTTTGGGTGAATATTTATTCAAAGGAAAGGAGCCAAAGGGATTGCGCGCGAAGGCGAACCTCAAGGCTTTCTTGCGCGAAAGAAAAGAGGTTACCTGAAGATCGGCATTGCGCGCGGAAGGGGTTGGATTGCGCGCACGAGAGACCTTTCGAATTCTGGCCACCTTCAAAACGTCGGGGGTCGCCTTATATTTATAGGCAACCCCGGGCGTGGAATCCGGTTCGCGGGCGCGGAATTCCCTTCGCGGGCGCGGAATCGGGCCCGGCGCGCAAGGGAGTCGCGCGGGCCACGGGCGAGCAAAATTGCGCTCCGGCTCAGCGCATTGCACGCATCCCGGGAGGTTTGCGCGCGGCTCATCAACTTTGCGCGCAGGTCTCCAAAATTCCGCGCAAGGCCTCCGGGCCCTCCGAAACAGGCTTCCGACTCCAAATATGACCTCGCTTCCCGCATCCGGATCTTCGTTTGGGAACAACGGACTTTTCCGGCGTCTACACATTCTCTATTCTTGAATGAATAACTAGAATATCTGTCACTACATAATTTTCCAACTCCACCTCAGTAGTAGTGATAGAATAAGTCCTTCCTTGTTGAATTGGAGGTTGTTTTTGATTACCTCCAACAACCCTCATCTTAGGGAAATTGTTCACATAATTCCCATACTCATTGTAGTGGTAAGATTGCACTACAGGTTGAGTGATGACTTGAACCTTCCTTTCTTCTTCCACATTTGTGGTATTCTTCATATCCTGAAAGCAGTTCTTGGCCAGATGACCAAACATTCCACATTTGAATCAATTCTTGGTTCACTTCAGATAGTTGCTAGGATGCTTATTCCCAAAATATTTGCAAGGGGAAAAGTCAGACCTCTTTCCATCATGGGATTTGTTCGATGAACCACACATATTGTTTTCTATTTTTTTATTCTTTTCACTGGGTCCATGCGACCACTGAGAGTCTCCAATATCCATTTCAACCATGAGGGCACAACATACAATCTCTTAATAACTATCAAAGACTCGAATTGTCAACAATTTTCATTGAGTTGGGTTTATTTCACTAAAGATGCGATCCACCTTGATTTCAGTGTTCATAACAAAGCCACATGTGTACCTTGCAATCCTTGTAAAGTTTTATTCATATGCCCCGATGGACTCATCTTTATTCTTCTTGAGTCCGAGGAACTCACTTCTCCATCTGGAGATGGGGGGTTCAAGGAGAATATTTGTTGAAAAACATCCTCTTGAATTCCTCCCAATCCATGGAATCAATTTCCTCTTGGGACTTTGTATTCTTGATCAGTGTCCACCACTGATTAGCTTCCCCATCAAAACGATAGACCGCCAGTACAAATTTCTATTCTTCTGAGCACTAGAGGACATAAAATATCTTTTCAATGGAGTTAATCAATTTTTCGGTGAGGAGGGGATCAGAAGATCCGCTAAACATGGGAGGCCTTTTCTGCATGAAGGATTCTATGACAAATTTCTCTTTCCTTGGAGGAGGAGGGAGTTCCTCCTAATTCAAGTTATTATTCATAACTCGAGCCAGCTGAGCAAGTACTGTCATGAATTTTTTATCACCCTCTCCCATCATATCAGGCATATCATTAGGGCAATCTTCACATTGCCTATCACATTGGTTGTTGGAACATGTACTTCTATTTCCCGCCATTAACTAGGAAAAAGAACATATAATAAGAGGTCTTGAACACTTATTTATTTAACATAAAAAGGAAAATTTCAACATAAATGTATAAACTTATAAAGAATAAGTATATCTTAACTTGTGATTCCTTAGGTTTAAATATAGGTTATCCTCAATCTATTTATTAACTTATATTATTTTCAGTTTTTTCGCTTAATAATGGTTTGTACTAAGCTCATGAATCTACCAAATCATATCCCCCAGGGTGTCGTATCCAAGAGTACAGCAAGGCCTGTTTCCATGCACCAGTTCCCATTTGAGTCTAGCTTAAAGCGGCATTTTTGGATATTACCCCTAGATACATATGTTCCAAAGCCACCTCTACCTGCTTGTATCCAGACAGGGATGTATTTTCTTGATAAACCACTTACTCAATAATCCCTAAAATTTAATAATGTTTTCTAATACTTAGTCTCATCCTTAAGGTTCTCACTAAGGTGCTCTATCCCTAATCTCCAAAAATAACTAGACCATCCTCTGATACCAACTATAGCGACTCAAGACTTTTACATCTAACATTACATGATTTTAAGAATAATTATACATCAGAGCATAAGCAAAGGATCGTTAAGTCTAGTATCTTAGAAGACTAGGTACATATAACATAAAATATGGGGCTAAAAAACACTTCTTTATTTAATATCCATAAAGAGATTCTAACTTCCTTTAAGCCCTTACATATACACATGGTACCTTGGGGAACACATGAACAAAGGGGTGAGCTGAAAATCCTAGTAAGGGAATGAACATAAGGATACATATTAAGAACATGAGTTAGGAGTCATGACATAAAGATATCCAAAGCAAGGAACATATGAAATCATATCATATAATCATAGGTTCATATAAACATGGAATCATATAAATGTGTCAGAATAATAAAAAATTTCTTTGGTACGGGTCAAGGCTTACCGCCAATCTCATTTCCAATTTTAGTACAGTTCAAGGCTAACCGCCAATCCCGTTTCACATCGCATCTCATGAGACTTAACCTTACTCAATGCATTATAGCACTATCTAGGTGCTCCCATATCAACACTTCCATGAATATTATTGCCACATAAATAATATTTCCACATAAATAATCATACATAATCAACCATACATAAACATAAGGATACCCATAGAATGAATTAGGTACCACAATAATGACATAAATCATAACCAATGAGAGTATCATGAAAGTGTCCATGAAAGAAAGGGATTAGAACATACATGGACGTTCATAGGGTAAAATAGGCTTATAAAATGGTATGCGATTTCAAACAGAAGTGAAAAAATATAAGTAGTGTATTTGAGAAACATTAGCATTAAAACATTTTTGTGCGGTTTGAAGGAAAATACTATAGAGATTTTAAAATAGAAAAGAGGTCAATATTTTATATAAAACCAGAATTTAACCAAGAATGTTTTCATAATAAACATACTGATTTTATAAAGTCAATGGTGTCATATAATAGAGGATAGAGTGCAATTGAAATTGGGTAAAAATTCAGGATGTTTCTTTAAAACGAGTGTGGTTATTGGGAAGTATCAAAAAGGGAATCAGTTAAAATCATGTATATCCTTGAAAGAGAATGAGAGATGGATCTTGGAACATGAGTTTGGAGCATATAAATATAATGTATAAGTTTTACATAAAAAGAAAATAGAACTACATTTTGGTAAAAAGAAAGATAGAGCAACCCGAAAGAATAAAGGAAGTTCAGGTAGAATTCATTATGATTTATCATCATGGTATTAAGTGTAACTAAGAGGTATTTATGAGAGAAAAGGTGGTTTTCATCACTTGGAAATTAAAAGGGTAGTATGGGCTACATGTCTATATAAGAGGAAGTTGTATCATGTTTTGGAATGTCGGATGGAAAAGATATAGCCACCAAGAGAGAGTGGCGAAGGGGTTGCCACGTTTGTGGTAATCGGTGCAAAGAGAAGATGGTGATCATGACAACGATGGTGTGTCAGTGGTGATGATTGAAGATGATGATGATGAAGGTTCCATTTATCTAATGTCCTATTGGTTGCAGATATCAATCCATGTGTCCCGGTTGTGATGATCAGTGGTACAAACAAAAATGGTAGGTTCATGGGTGTCATGTGTGAGAGATAAATCCTTCGGGTGCATTGTAAAAATCCTTCAGATGTTCTTAAAAATCCTTCAGGTTATGTGTATAAAAAGTCATCGGGTGATAAAAGGCCTTCTAGTGAAATCTTCTCCTCTGGTCTGTTTTCTACAACGACTACTTCTGCTGTGGCGCCGGGCTCCGAGTCCCAACAGTGGTATCAGAGGGATTGGTTGAAGTGTTTGGTTGCAGAACATGATGGAAAGCATCTAGTGGAGAAAATTATCAAGGACTCAAGACTGATATGTCATTGTAAAATAACGGTGGTATCAGTGGTGTTGCTGGAATATCGAAATTATTCTTGGCTGCCGGTGTCATGTAGCATGTTCCGTTCATTTGGTGACATTCGAAGCTTGGTGGAGTCAGTGATCACATTGACTCAGATGGTGGAGGTTAATGTGGAATATTTTAATTTTAAATAAAGGTGGAGATTGTTGGGATTATTTGATTTAAAATTTAAATATTAAGAAGAGTGAAAATTATTAATGGAGGGATTTTCTCAATATTAATCGATAATTTTCACAAAAACATTAATGAAGAGTTATTCCCAATATTAATTGATGGAATAATGATGGAATTTTGAATGTTGACCACATTTATTGGAGATATGGGCTGCGTGTATATATAAGAGGAAGAGGTAGAATGTTTTGGAATGTGGGCTGGCAAAGTTGTATCCACCAAGAGAGAGTGGCGAAGGGGTTTTCGCGTTTGCGGTAATAGGTGCGAAGTGAATATGGTGATCACGACAATAGTGGTGTGTCGACGGCGATGATTGAAGATGACGATGATGACAGTGCCATGTATCGAAAGTCCTATTGGTTGTGGAGATCAAGTGGCATGTCCTCGTTGTGAGGATCGGAAGTACGGACAAAAATGGTATGTTCATGGGTATTGTGTGTTGAGAGATAAATCCTTCAGGTGCATTGTAAAAGGCCTTTAAGTGTTGTTAAAAATCATTCGGGTGATGTGTATAAAATGATTTCGGGTGATAAAAGGCCTTCGAGTGAAATCTTCTCCTCTTGTCTAATTTATGCAATGACTACTTCTACTATAGTGTTGGGCTCCGAGTCCCAACAGGAGGTGCATAAACATACCCCATCATTATGTATTATACATAAAATGACATAACATAGAGGAAATTATTGATTAAAGAGAGAAATGGAGAGGATCTCTTACCTTAAATCCGTTGGAGTTCTCCACTTGTTATTAGAGACCCGAATAAACAAATTAGGATTATTAATTCATAATTCCAGAATCTCTAATATATTTTATTTATTTATTATAACCCTTTTTAGTTCATTCAAGGACTTCTTAATTAGTTATAAGGTTCAATTTAACTGTTCGGGCTCATTTGTTTGCTTTCTTTTAAAAGATTGGTTCACTTATATTCAAGTTCAGATAAACATGAAAGATGGAAGTGGTTGCCCAGAAATGAAGTTATATGTTATTAGTGAACATCCACGAGATTACATGGTTTTAAATTAAATTTTTTACTTATATTGAAGTCAAACTATTTTATAAAACCATAGTGACAACAATTTTTTTTAATCGGTGGGTTTGATTACAAAGAACATTTTTTGATTTATAACTTAATATAATTCTTACAAAAGGATTACAGAAATAAAAATAGTATATATTACATATATAATAATCTGGTTTAACCATAACACAAATGGTTTCCTAACCATAATTAAATATTATAATATAAATTGATAAACTATTGTCCTTCAATATGAAAAATTAGCACCTCTCAAATGGTTCTTTCATTTCCTTCCAATAAAAGGTGGGAAAAGGAGAAAAGATAACGAAATATCCCATTAGTATGAAAACATTCCAGTATAAGTATGTTACTGGATTTATCATACTATTTGGGTGAAGTGAGGTGAGGAAAGAGACAAAAAGAAAATAACATAAAAGAAATGAAGGAATTGGAAAGAGGAATTTACCTCTTGAGACTTCCTCCTTTGAGAACCTTGTAAGGGAAGAGGATTTGGTATTTTGAAGAGGTTGAGAGCTTTTGGATGTGGGTAAGGACCTTGGGGAGAGATTTGGACAGAATATTGTCAAGGAACAAGGCTTGAGAGGAGTGAAGAGAAGGGGGAGTGAAGGGGGGTTTTTATAGTGGAGGAGAGAGGGGATTTATCAATATAAAATTCATTAATTTATTATTTCCCCACATGATAAGGAATATTGAGTCTTCCTTGACCAATAATAGTAATTATATCATGTGATCCCGAACTAATTGGTCTTACATCAGCATAACATCTTCGATGACTCAATATGTCCATTATTTAGCATTTATTGTAAATTATCGTATTTTTACTATTAATAAAGAATTCAAGTATTTCAGAAAAATCTAAAACAATCACCCTAACCATTTTTTGACATGTAGAATAAAAAAATGAATTCCATTTTTCAGTAATAGTTTTATAAGTATGATTTTTTCAATATTTAATTAAAATCATAATTTATTATCAGAACCAGTATTAAAACATTTATTTACTCATTCTAAAATATATTTATATCACAATTTCAACTTGAATAATATTTATATACTATCATAGGTCAGGTTACTATTCATTAGGGTATACAACTATTTATAAGGGTATGCTACTATTCATTAGGGTAGGTTACTATTCACTAAAAAATAATTTTTTCTTATCGGACTCCAAATAAATTACTGGTTGCAACTGTGTATGTCGAATTTTTAAAATTCCTAACACAGAAGTGAAAAAATTATGTTTAAAATCCACTTAACACTTAGTATTTCATTATGTTGTGTTTTCATGTGATTTCCTGACATCTTTATAAGAAGGGAATTTCCATTTTTAAAACATTGGGTCATTACAGTTTTTCTACGCAACTTATCCAGTGTGGACTACATGTCATGACCAAGGGGTGCACGTCATGACTTGGCCCATACACAGGTTACAGTCATGCATTCAGGAGTTTCTCTTAGCCAATTTCTCTCTAAACACGGTGGCTCTCATTCTAAGGTAGTTCTGGTGCGTTTTTTAGAGAGTCAACACCTTCGGGATCGATCTATTCAGAATTGGATCTTTGTTTCATTTGTAGTGCATCTCACCAGGTAAGTGTTCTTTCTGGTTATTTCTTTCTTATGATCATAGTAGTTCCTTAGCCTTGCGTTATCGAATCCGCTGATCAAAGTTGGTTGAACCTTTTCATCTTATTCTTTATCCATTGTGAGATCTCATTACAGAGTCCTTTTTCAATCATAGGTTGTGGTGCGACGGGTATCCTTCTCTAAGGTTTGTGGGTTTTCTCTCTTCTGCCGACCTTTTTTGTTCATATTTAAATCAATATTTCTCATGGATTGGATTATATGGTCTACATTGGTGCTGTTTGGTTTTTTTCTTGTATTTTGATTCTGTTGCGGGCATGTGTGACCTAAAATTGGAGGTAGGTGGTTCCATATGTAGCCCATGATAATGAACCTACTTTTTTTCTTTGTAAATTGACTTATAAATTGATTTATGAAATTGGAATAATTTTTGTGTGTGTTGAAAAATAGTTTTGAAATAAAAAGGGTTTTTCTTTGGCTTTTTATAAATGGATTACAAATGGTTTTGAATTATTTTTATGAAATTGAAATGGGTTTGTAAAAAAGAGCACATGGGTTACCTTGGGAACATAGGTGGAAGGTTTATCTTGAGGCCATCTTCCATTACTTTGTGACTATCAAGGAGGTTTGTCTTGGGGATTTCTTATGTTCCCTGGGTCCACTGTTCTAGGAGACCAATATTGATATTTTTGGGGGATTACTCTTGGTATTTTCCTCTGCTTCCTAGGCCCGTTGTTCTAGGATCATATTTGTGCACTTGATTCTTATGGTATAAGTAGTCTGCTACATAGACCTATAATATTCCACAGTGTGTGATACCTATGATTCTATTTTGTATTTCTTGGATTTATGAGTTATACTTTATATGCATGTTTTTTCTCATGGAAAATGATATGGAGAATGTTCTTTAGAGCTGATATACCTTCGTTTATTCAGAACTGTGGAAAAGGGAATGTTTACCATGTTTTCTATAAAATTGATCTACTGCTTATCATGCCTTGTTTATTTTTAAAAATGAGTATACATGTTTTTTATATAGAGACTTGTTATGGAACACTTGGGTGGGATCCTAATGAGCCTATTAGATCACACCATGCACACTGCTTTGGAGGTGCGTAAACCAATGTTTGTCTTTTAGTGCTGGGAAAGAAAAGGTGCCATTTTGAGGTGGCGAGGTTTGTGTCGGCTGGGATGGGTAGATGCTGGTGATATGGTTAGAGTTCATCCATGCCATCATTGGAGTATTTGTTTGGTTTTGAGTCCTTTGCAGTCGGACTTATCATTTGGAGTTTTAGATATTGTTTCAGTTATTCTGTTTCCATTATTTTTCTTACAGTTATGGAAAATATATTTTTTAGTCTTCCATTATTTCTTCTTTTCTCTATATGTATTCCATGTGGTTTTTCAGGTTGGGAGAAATTGTTCCCTCATTTTTTTCATTCGATGCTCGGGTGCATGTTTCCAGCCTATGAGGATTGGGAATTCCCTTCAGGTAAGTGATAGATCAGGTCAGGTGCTGGGTTTCAGGGTAACCCAGGTCAATTCATTACAGTTTGGTATCAGAGGATGTATGTCCTCAAGAATATTTTTCTTGTTACTTTTGTTAGACAGGTGATTGGACTATCGGGATTTGGGAGGTATATTGCGATAATTTCCTTTCCAACTCTTGTTGTAACAAGACTCAAGTTACCATGGGATGTTAGGATATGTGTAACTAGTGTTGGTTTTCACTTTGGAAAATCTCAATTTTGGCTTATGGGTTTTCTAGTTTGAACTATTATTTTTTTAGTGTCTGATCGTTCTTATTTTTCGGTGTGAAGCAGTATGCCTCCGAGATGTCTTCTATAGGTTCTCAAGAACATGCAGTTGATGCGCCTAAAGGGAATCCACCTATGGATCAGAATCTCTTCGATATGATCATACAAGCAATCCATACTATTGATCAAGATGTTCTAGAAGTTTATATTGTAGTGGTTGAAGTAAAACCAGGAGATAGAGGAGAAATAGATCAATCATGGGAGTTCTTGCGAGATAATCTATAATCCTTTAAATGGATGACTAAACTTCAAGAGGTAGAGGATTGAATGACCATGATCGATCAAATATTCAACTTCTTGAAGACACAAGAGAATATCAGGGTGAAGTGCACAGTGTTCATACCTGAGGGTTTCGACAATCATTGGTGGGACTCTATGATCCAGGAAGACAAATATGTATGTTTGGATTGGAAGGGTTTCAAAACCCTAGTTTTTATATAGTTTTTTTTTCAGAGTCTCTGATGTTGGTAAAATATCTAGAGTTCCTATCATTGCAGCATGGAGAGTGTTCGGTGTCAACCTACACCAACTAGTTTGCTGAGCTTTTCTCCAGACATGGTAAGGAATTTTAGTTGAAGGCATAGAAGTACCTATTGGGTTTGCAACTGAATATTAGATCATAGGTGTTCATGTTGAGGATTTAAAACTACGGGGATATAGAGGATAGAGATATGATTGTAGAGAATGGAATGGAAGGCAAGTTTGGATTTACCACCTTTTCTATTATAACTGGTGATAGATTTAGTGGCATGCATGGAATGAAGAGGAAGTGGTAGGACCATCTCAACAGTGGTGGGGGTGGGTCTCAATAATGATCCTTCTTCATACCATTCGTTGCATCTAGCAATGAACCTCTGCCTTGCTACCATTGGGGTAAGGGTGGTCACACCATATGTTCTTGTCTTATACATGTGAAGATGTGTAATAGATATAGAAATGTTAGTCACCCACAATGTTTCTATGTGGAAATGAATACACCTTGTTATGGTCACGATTTGTTGGTTCTAAAGGCTAATGTGGTGTAGTTAGAATCCTCAAATACTACGGGGATTCAGTTGTATGCCTCAGGAGTAAAGAATTTTCACATAGTAGATGAGTGTCCAACGGAAGTTGATGTAGGTCTGGAAATAGTGTGAGGTACACTCCTTATTATAGCTTTAGTAGAAACTTTTTTTTTGATATTGGTGCATCCCAATCATTTATATCCAAAATTTTTATTTACATGCATAAATATTCAATGGAACTTATTACCTTTACAATAAATTCAGTGACACATCTTGGAAAAAGGAAAAATCAGGGGTTCTTATGTCCTTGTTCGTTCATGGTAGCTAACATAGAGTTGGTTTGGGATTTCATAGTTCTTGATCTGGATCTGTTTGATGCCATCATCAGTATGGATTGGCTTGTCTCTCACTTAGATGAGGTTGATTTTTATCATTGGTGCGTTCTGTTTCTTACTGACGATGCAAGCTCTCGTGTGTTTTAGAGAGAGTGGAACCTGGGGTCCGGTCATGCAGGCTCATCCCACCCAGAGATTAATAGTTTTTTTTGGTTTTTGTTGCATTTGATCCTAATGACGTTTCTTATGTTTAGGGTCTTCATATTGTTTTCTAAGAATTTATTGACATTTCCCAGATTATTTCTCTCGTCTTCCTTTAGAGAGAGAAGTAAAGTTTACAATTGACCTGGTTCTTGGTATGCTGCAAATATTGATTCCTTCTTACCGTGTAGTACCATAAGAGTTGAAGGGAATCAAGATTCAGTTGGACAACCTATTTGAGAAGGGTTTTTTTTCTCCCTAGTGTTTCACCTTGGGAATCCCCTATGCTCTTTTCTAGTAAAGTGGATGGTTCACTTCGGTTATGTGTGGACTATCAGAAGCTGAACTGGTTAACGATTAAGAACAAATATCCTTTGCCTCATGTGGATGATTTGTTTTATCAGTTGAAGGGAGAAATGTGGATTTCAAAGATCGATCATTGATTGAGTTACCATCAGATCCGAGTCTGAGAATCTGATATATGGACGACGGACTTTAGGAGTAGGTATGGCCATTATGAATATCTTATGATACCATTTGGTATGAATAACGCTTCTGTTGTTTTGTGAACTTGATGAATAAGATATTACACAAATATCTTGAATCTTTTTTGGTAGTTTTAGTGGATGATATTCTTGTTTATTCAAAGTCTGAGCATGAGAATGAGAATATTTTGAGTTTGGTTTTAGAGATTCTAATAAATTATCGTCTATATATAAAGCTTCCAAAATGTGGTTTCTATATTCGAGAAGTGAATTTATTGGGGAAAATAATTTTTAAAAATGGCTTATCAGTTTATTCAAAGAAGTTAAAAGTTTTTGTATCATATAAGGAACCAAGAAATGTCTTTGAAATTCGAAGCATCCTTGGTCGTACTGGATATTGATAACAATTCTTTAAGGATTTCTCTAAGCTGTCATTTCCTTTGACTTCTCTTACCAAGAAGGTAGTGAATTTATAATGGAATGAAAAGTTTTAGTCATCCTTTGATGAACTAAAATGACTTCTAACATTGCCACCTATTCTGATATTACCTAATCTCGATAAGTGATATGTGGTATTTTTTGATGCTTCTGGTAACCGCGTATGAAGTGTGACATTGAAGATTGTGTGTCCCACTGTTACACCTGCCAAGGGATAAAGGTGGAGCACATGAAACATTATAAATTGCTTCAGCCTCTTCAAGTGCTAGTTTGGTAGTGGGATGTGGTGTCCATGGATATTTTTGTTGGGTTTCCATGGATGCCCCAGGGAAAAAATTCTATCTGGGTGGTTGTTGATCAGTTGACGAAGTCTGGTCATTTCATTCTGATCAAAGACACCACTAATGTTGAAGATCTGTGTAAGATATATGTGTAGGATATTGTGAGGTTACATGGGATCCATTAGGATGTTGTTTCATATAGGGATCCTATTTTTACCTCAAGGTTATGGAGGGGTCTTCAAGAGACAATGGGAATTCAGTTCAAGTTGATCACAACTTACCATCTACAAATAGATGGCCAGCTAGAGCATGTAATTCAAATTCTATAGGATATGCTTTATGCATGTGTCTTGGATTTTGGTGGATCATGGGATATCCATCTAATATTAGTCGAGTTTTTGTAGAACAAAAGTTATCCTTATTTGATTAGAATTTCCTCCTCGAAGCGTTGTATGGTCTCCCATGAAGATCACCTCTTTGATGGGCATAGGTGTGCGAAGTATCTTTGGTTAGACAAAGTTTGATTTAAGAGATGTTGAAAAATATTCATGAGGTGAGAAGACATTTGGTTATATCCCATAGTGAAAACAAATCATATGGAAATCGACGGTGTCATCCTTTGGAGTTTTCCATTGGTGACTGGGTTTTGTTGAAACATTCTACTTGTTTGGGTCACCGTCGGCTTAGAAAACAAGGAAAGTTTTCTATGAGATATGTTGTACCATTTAAGATCATTGAACATATTGGGTAGTTTTCTTACTGTTTTGAATTACAATCTCAGTTGACAAGAATTCATGATGTCTTCCATATATCTCAGATCAGGAAGTAACACCCTGATTATGATCCCATTCTAAGTTGGGAAGTAATTAAGTTAGTACCAGATGCTTTTGTTTTGAAGAAACCAGTTGATATCGTTGACTCTCATAATAAATTATTTCATGGGAAGTTGATTCCATTGGGCAGAGTTCTATAGAAACAAGTATCATATTCTCATGAGACATGGGAACACAGGTTGATCATGGGGGAACAATGGCCTAATCTCTTTACAGAGGATACATCTTCCACATGACTTCATAAGGATGGAAAGAATTTATGTTGGGAAGTTGTTAATATTCTGTTACCTTGATTGGGTATGTTTTCCCTTTTTATATGTTTTTTTCTAGTTTTAATTTTTTTTTATTTGATTTTTAGAAGGTTTACTTCAAACTGCCGAATAGGTACACATTTTGTACCTAAATTACAAATCATGTACTTGGTACTGGTTGCATGTCATGGATTGGGAGATCACTCCATGAATTGGGAGATCACTCCATGAGTCGGTACATGCCGTGTACCTAAGATAAACATCTTGTAGGGGTTAAATAGTAGAATTTTATCCCCAAGGAAATGAGTTTTTCTGCGTATCTTATCTATCATGGACAACACACTATGACCAAGGGGTAGACATAGTGACTCGGCCCGCACCTAGGTTAAAGTCACACATTCATGATTTTTCTCAGTCCTTTTCTCTACAAACTTTTTGGCTCTCTACCAAAGGCAGTTCTGGTGCATTTTTGAGAGACTCAACACCTTATGGATCGATCCATTTAGCATTGGATCTTCATTGTGTTTGCAGTGTGTCTAACTGAGTAAGTGTTCTTTCCAGTTCTTCCTTGATTATGATCACGGTATAACCCTATCCTTACATTATTTAATCCAATGATCTAAGTCAGTTGATCCTTGTCGTCTTCTTCTAGATCTGTTTTGGGATCTCATTCTGGAGGCCTTTTTACGTCGTTGGTTGTGGTGTGACAGGCATCCTTCTTCGAGGAATGTGGGATTCATATACTATGTTAAACTTTTGTGCTTATATTTAAATAAATATTGTCATGGATTGGATTATAGGGTCTCTTTTGGCGTTATTGGGTTTTTTCTTGGAATTTCATTCTGTTGTGGCCGTGTGTAACCCAAAATTTGAGGTAGGTGGTTCCATCTCTACCCTATGATAATGAACCTGGTTGTTTTTCTTTAAAAATTTCATTATAAATTTATTTATAAAATTGGAATGATTTTTGTGTGTGTTGATAATGAGATTTGAAATAAAAATGGATTTTCTCTGGATTTTGATAAATAGATTATAAATGGATTTTAATGATTTTCATGACATTGAAATGGGTTTGTGAAAAAAAGGCACATGGGTAACCTTGGGTACTTAGGTGGAAGGTTTATCTTGAGCACATCATCCATTTCTTTGTGATTATCAAGGAGTTTTGTCTTGATTATTTCATCTATCCCCTTGGTCCGTTGTTTTATGTGACCAATATTCACATTTTGGGGGGATTACTCATGGGGTTTTTCTCTGCTTCCTAGGCCTATAATTCTAGGATCAGATTTACTCACTTGATTCTAATGGTACGAGTAGTCTGCTTCCTAGACCTCTAGTATTCCTTGGTGTATGATACCTGTGCTTATGTTTTTTATTTCTTAGCTTTCTAAGTTAGATTTGATATGCATGTTTGTGATTCTGGAAAATAATATGGAAAATGTTCTTTAAAACTGATATACATGCTTTTGATTAGAATTGTCGTAAAGGGAATGTTTACTATGTTTTATATAAAATTGCTTTAATTCTTATCAATCTAGGTTTTATTTTTAAAAATAAGAATATATTATTTATTATACAGAGACTTGTTATGAAACACCTGTTTGGAATCCTACTGAACCTATTAGCTCACACCCAACACACTGCTTCAGTGGTGAATAAACCTATGTTTGTCTTCCAGTGTAGAGAAATCCAAGGATCCATAGTGAGGTGGTGAGGTTTGTGTCAACTAGGATGGGTATCTAGTGGTGAGATGGTCATAGTTATTCCATTCCATCCTTGGAGTAGCTATTTTTTTAGTCCTTTACAATCAGACTTGTCGTTTAGAGTTGTAGATATTGTTCTAGTTGTTCTGTTTCCACTATTTTTTTTATAGTTCTGGAATATATATTTGATAGTCTTCTACTATTTCTTATTTTCTCTATATGTATGAATTTTGGTTTTTTAGGTTAGGTGAAATCATTCCCTCAGTTTTTTCATTCGATGCCCAGGTGCTTTTCACCAAACCATGGGGATCGGGAATACCCTTCGGGTATGTGACAGATCAGGTTGGGTGCCAGGTTTTAGGGAAACTTAGGTCAGTTTGCTATAGTTTGGTATTAGAGGAGGTATGTCCTCAAGAGTCTTTTTCTTGGGAATTATGTTATACTAGAGATAGAACTATCAGGACTTGGGAGGTATGTTGCGATATGTGCCTGGCCGACTCTTGTCATAACGAGACTCAAGTTACCATGGGATGTCAGGATATATATCTCTAGTGTTGGTTTTATATTTTGAAAATCTCAGTTTTGGATTATGTGTTTTTTAGTTTTAACTAAGATTTGTTCAGTGTCTGATCATTTTTATGTTTCGGTGTGCAGTAGTATGCCTCCAAGACATCTTCCACAGGTTATTAGGAAGATGAAGAAGATGCACCTCAAGTGAATCCACATATGGATCAGAATATCATTGGGATGATTGTACGAGCAGTCTGTGCTATTGATCAAGATGTTCCATGAGTTCATAATGTAGTGGTTGAAGCTTTCTACCTATGCAGAGATAGTGGACAAAGCAATGATGGCGGAGATAGACATGGAAGGAAAGGTCAGCTTTACCGCATCTTCTCTTCAAACTGGTAATATCTTTAGTGGCGTTCATGGGAAGAAGAGGAAGTGGCAAGATCATCACATGAGAGGTGTAGGTGGGTCTCAACAGCGAGCCTTTTCCACACCATCCATTGTTGCTAGTAGTGTACCTCTAACTTACTACTTATGCAACAAGGGTTGTCACACTAGACATTCTGGTCTTATTCCCACGATGACATGCAATAGTTGTGGACGTGTTGGTCATCTACATCGTTTCTTTCACGAGATGAATATGCCTCATTATGGTTAGGGATCATCAGCTCTGAAGGATAATGAAGTGCATTCAGAAGATTCAAAGACTACAGATCTCAAGCCACAGGCCTACAGAGTGAAGCATTTATACATATTAGATGAGTTTCCAATGGAAGTTGATGCATTCCTGACAAGAGTGATAGGTATTCTTCTTATTTCAGCTTTAGTAGCTACTTATTTGTTTGATATTGGTGCTTCCAACTCATTTATATCTGCGTGTTTTGTTGATATGATTAAACTTCCAATGGATATTACAACCTTTACAATAGAGTTAAAGACACCTCTTGGCAAGAAGAAAGAGCATGGGTTCTAGTGTCTTTCTTGTTCATTCATGGTAGATGACACATAGCTGGTCTGGGGTTTTCTCATTCTTCATCTGGATTTGTCTAACATCATTATTGGTATAGATTAGATTGTTTCTCATTGAGCCGAGGTTGATTGTTATCATCTGCACGTTCTATTTCTTTCAACTGATGGGATCTCCCATGTGTTTTAGGGTGAGTGGGACTTGAGGTCAGGTCACGTAGGGCCATCCTTCTAAGTTCTCATGAGTTTATTGGTTGCTATTTCATTTGATCATGATGATGTTTCTTATATTAATGGTATTCCTGTAGTTTTCCGATACATTCTCAACATTTTCCCAAATTATTTCTCTAGTCTTCCTCTAGAGAGATAAATAGAATTTATATTTGACTTGGTACTAGGTACGCAGCCTATATCGATGTATTATTAACGTATGGCACAGTCAGAGTTAAAGGTAGTGAATATTTGGTTGGGTTACCATCACCTTAGAGTATGGTAATATGATATAACAAAGATGGAAATAAGGAGAAAATATGGCCATTATGAATATCTTGTGATGCCTTTTGGTCTGACTAACAGTCCTATAGTTATTATGGCCTTGATGAATCAGATATTCCACCAATATTTTGAAACTTTTTGTGGTAGTTTCTATTAATGTTATTCTTGTTTATTCAAAGCTTGAGTGTGAGTACGAGAACCATTTGAGTTTGGTTATAGATATTCAGACAAAGCACCACTTGTATGGAAAGATTTCAAAATGCAGTTTCTGGATTCGATATGTTAATTTCTTGGGGAATTTTTTTTAGCATGGCTTATAAGTTGATCCAGAGAAGGTAAAATCAATTTTATCATGGAAGGAACCACGCAATATTTTTGAAATTCAAGGATTCCTTGGTCTTAAATGATATTTTTTATGATTCGTCAAGGATTTCACTAAGTTGGCATCACCCTTGACTTCTATTACCAAGAAAGTAATGAAATTATCATGGGATAAAAAGTGTTAGTCATCCTTTGATGAACTAGAATGACATATAACATCAGTACCTTTTCTGATCTTACCTCATCCCAGTAAGGGGTACATGGTTTTTTTATGCTCTTGGTGGCTGGATATGAAGTGTGACATTGCAGATTTTGTGTCCTACTATTACACCTACCAATTCATAAAGGCAGATCACTTGAAACCTTTTGGATTGATTCATTCTTTTGAAGTTCCAGTTTGAAAGTGGGATGAGGTTTCCATGGATTTTGTTTTTGGGTTTCCACAAACACCCTATGGGAAAAATGACATCTTGGTGGTTGTTTATCGGTTGATGAAGTCTACTCATTTCATTCTGATCAAAGACGCCACTAAAGTTGATGATCTAGGTAATTTGTATGTGCAGGAGATCGTGAGGTTACACGAGAGTCTTTATAATGTTGTTTCTAATAGGGATCTGAGGTTTACCTCAAGGTTATGGAGGGATCTTGAAGAGGAAATGGGGACTCAGGTCAAGTTGATCACATCTTACCATCCACAGACAAATGGCTATAGGGAACATGTAATTTAGATCCTAGAGGATATGCTTCATTCATGTGTCTTGGATTTTGGTGTATCATGAGATAGCCATCCAGGACAGGTTGTGTTTGTTTACAAAAATAGTTATCATTCAATGATCAGAATGATCCCCTTAAATTCATTGTATGATCTCCCATGAAGATCACCTCTTTGTTGGGTAGAGGTGGGAGAAGTAGATTTGGTTGGACCAAATTTGGTTCAGGAGACATTGGAAAATATTTAGGAGGTGCGACGACATCTGGTTATAGTACAGAGTCGACAGAAATTGTATGTAGATTGGTAGCATCATCCTTTGAAGTTTTCTATTGGTTACTGGGTTCTCATGAAATTTCCTCCTCATTTGGGTCACCGTTGTCTCGAAAAACAAGGAAATTTGTCTTTGAGATATGTTGGACCATTTGAGATCACTAATCATCTTGGGAAGGCTGGTTACCATTAAGCATTTTTGGCTCATTTGATAGAAATTCATGATGTTTTCCACGTATCTTAGATCATGAAGTTTCACAAGGATCCTTCTCACATTCTGAGTTGGAAAGAAATTGAGTTAGAACTAGATGCTTCTGTTTTGGAGAAACCAGTTGAGATCATTGAATCTCCGATAAATGTCTTGCATGGGAAGTTGATTCCTTTGTCCAACGTTCTATGGAAATATGGATCAAATTCCCACGAGACATGGAAACACGATTCTTTGATGAGGGAGAAATGACCTCATCTCTTTCTAGAGGATACATATTCCACATGTCTTCCTAGGGATGTAAAGTCTTTATGGTGGGGAGTTTGTAACATCATGTTACCTTGATCGGGTATGTTTTCCCTTTCTCTGAGGTCCTATCTGGTTGTAAAATACTTTTATATGGTTTTTCAGGGTTTACTGCAGACTGTATAATAGGTGCATGCTGTGTACCTAAAGTACACATTGTGTACTTGGTGCATGTTTCATGTCCTGGATTGGGAGATCACGTTGTAAATTGGGAGATCACGATCTGAGACAGTACATGTTGTGTACCTGAGGTACATGTCGTTTAAGGTCCATATAGTGGATTTTTTACCCAAGGATATGGGTTTTTTGACTTAAATTATCTAACGTGGACTACACATCCTGACCAAGGGGTACACGTCATGACTCAGCCTGTGTCTAGGTTAAAGTCACGTTTTTGGGAGTTTTTCTCAGTCTATTTCTCACCAAACTTTGTGCCTCTTGACCTAAGGTCATTCTGGTGCGTTTTGAGAGACTCAACACCTTCTGGACCAATTCGTTTGGTGTTGGATCTTCACTGAGTTTGCGGTGCATCTCACCGGGTAAGTGTTCTTTCTAGTTCTTTCTTGTTTATTATCACGGTAGCGCCCAAGCCTTGAATTATCGAATTAGCTGATCCAAGTTGGTTGATTCTTATCTTCTTCTTCTTGATCCATTGTGAGATCTTGTTCCATAGGCTGTTTTCTATCATTGTTTTTTTTGCGGAGGGCATCCTTCTTTGAGGTATGCGGATTTCCTCTCTTCCACAGACCTTTGGTGTTTATATTTAAATCAATATTTTCATTGATTGGATTCTAGGGTCTCCATTTGTGCCATTTGGGTTTGTTCTTGGATTTGAATTCCATTGCGGGTTTGTGCGATGTGAAATTTGAGGTATGTGGTTCTGTCTCTATCCCATGATAATGAACTTTCTTGTTTTTCTTTGATAATTGCTTTATAAATTTAATTATGAAATTCGCATGATTTTTTTTTGTTTTGAAAAAGGGGTTTGAATGATAAATGGTTTTATTTGGATTTTGATAAATGGATTATAAATAGTTTTGAGTTATTTTCAATACATTGAAATGGTTTGTGAAAAAGAGCAGTTATGTTTCCTTGGGTACTTAGGTGGAATGTTTAGCTTGAGGCCATTGTCCATTTCTTTGTGATTATAAAGCAGGATTTTCTTGGGGATTTACTCTATTTCCTAGGTTAATTGCTCTAATAGACTGATATTGACATTTTGGGGGGATTACTCTCAGGGGTTTCCTCTACTTTCTAGGCCTGTTGTTCTAGGATCTGATTTGTGCACTTGATGCTTATGGTACAAGCAGTTTTCTTCCTAGACTTGTAGTATTCTTTGGTGTGTGATACCTTTGATTACATTTTATATTGGTTGTATTTATGGGTTAGTCTTGATATGCAAGTTTATGCTTGGGGAAAATGATATGGAAAATTTTCTTTGAAACTGATGTACCATCTTCTTCATAGAACAATCGAAAAGAAAATGTTTTATATGTTTTCTATAAAACTAATTTACTTATTATCATGCCATGTTTTATTTTAAAAATGATCATACACAATTTTTATTACAAAGAATTATTATGGAAGACCTGGGTGGGATCCTACTGAGCCTATTATCTCACACTTGGCACACTTCTTTGGTGGTGCATAGACCTATGTTTGTCTTATAGTGCTGGGAAAATCAAGGAACCATAGTGAGGTGTCAAGGTTCATGTTAGATGGGATGGGTAGATGGTGGTGAGATGGTTGGAGTTCGTTATTTCCATTGTTGGAGTATCTATTTGGTTTCGAGTCTTTTACATTCAAACTTGTCATTTGGAGTTTTAGATGCTGTTTTAGTTGTTCTGTTTCCACTGTTTTTCTTACAATTATGGAATATATATTTGATAGTCTTCCACTGTTTCTGCTTTTCTCTATATGTATTCTATGTGGTTGTTCAGGTTGGGGGAAATCATTCCTTCAGTTTTTTCATTTGATGTCTGTGTTCTTGTTTCCAATCCATGGGTATCAAGAACACACTCCGGGTATGCGACAGATCAGGTTGGGTGCTGGGTTTCAGGGAAACCTGGGTCGGTTCATTACAGATTATGCCACATTCCAAGTACTAACATTTTAATGAAAGTTGGTTTACAAAAGGATTGTAATTAAAATCAATGAATTGTGATTCAAGAAACTGTATTTTAGTATGAAAGGCTATAATGATAAACTATTCATAATTAAATCATTTATAGTACAAGTATTTTATGTCATAGATTCTAGAAATAGAATGTGGTCAATTGCTATGTTATTGATCAAAACCACTATAGGGTAAGATGTCTATTTAAATGAGGATGAACCTTCATTGGTATTTCATAGTCATTTGACAATGCTCCCAACATAGACGAGGTCTTATATGTCAGAGGAGAACACAAAGAGAGGATTTGAATATCTAATAGAGGAGTCAAATCCCTTTAACCATTAAAGGAAAAACATAAAGTTCAATAATAGGGTTAACATTTTAAATATACATTGTGTTTCCTCATAGTATTATGTTTTTTAAAATGTAGGAGAATATCCCTTTTATAGAAAAACAAAAGGCATATCATAAAGAAGTATGGGGTCTAAAATGGAAAACTTCCTACATTAAAGACTATAAAATTCCTAGAATTTTCCTAATCTTATCTCCAAGATCACATTCTTTCGCATGAATAACATTCCAACTAATATGTCCATGCCCATGACCTAAACCTCTGGGATGGAATCCTATCCTCTAGGTTTTAACTTGCTTCCTAAGTCCTTAAATATAAATATCATTTGTTTCAATTATTCCATCATTTATTGATAGACCACTCTATTTGATGGTTCATTAATTACATTAGTTTTTGCCTCACCCATATCACTAGGTGACTCCTAATAATGTTCTTCCAACATTTTATGACTAGATATTACCTATTTAGTGACGTAAACAATGTCATCCCATTCCAATACATGAGATCAATTAATAAGACCAAAATCATTTACTAGAACACCTTTTATATGCAATACAACCAATGGAACATCCTTTTCTGAATCAAGAATTCCCAAATATATGAAAATGGGGACTAGATCCTTGTTTAGGATAGAATTGTTTGGTGAAATATGACTCTTCTAATATTCAATATGGGAATCATAAGATAAATCCATAATCTAGATTTGAGAGGCATTAAGAACCTAATCTAGATCCACCTATATGGTTATTTCACTACAACCAGACATGGGTAGATTATATTCACCACAAACTTTAGTCCTCTGAGATCTAACAACCTTTAAATAAGAAACAACAAGAGAGATACTACCTTTGGATAGTTCCATAATTCAACCCAAAGAATACATGCTCTTTATATCTTATCTAACACTCTATTAAAAATCCTTCTTGGGATGATTTATTGAAATCAAACCATTTCAACATCTAGTAGGAGCCACTCATGCCCCTTTCATAAGGAATATCACCTTGGAGACACTATGAAGACCCTCATCCGACTTCATGTTTGGTGAAACAATTTCATGGTCCATTGAAGTCATAATGACATCTCTAGTAGGGGAAGATAAATACCTTCAACCCTGAAATCAGGTTTGTCTCTAGACTAAGGGAATACCTACATAGAAGTCCCAATTCCCCCTTTGCTAGTTTGATTTTTTATTACCAGACTGATCAAGTGATTTTTTCAACCCATTTACTTTAGAATATACCAAAGTTTCATTTTTCATCTTTTTGGTAAAAGATAATCAATTTTTTATTTTACCTTATTTCTTATGGAAGTAATGATCCCCTTCTTCATAGGAAATTGAAAATAAACATCTAATTGAGCATCCAACTCTAAGTCAGAGTAACACTACTGCACATCACCTGAAGATTTATGGCATATAACTAGCACTTCATGAAAAGAAATCCCATGAGCCCCTAAAATAGACAATTAGTAAATTCACTCACATTGAGGTGGAATTAAAATATCAAATGAATTAGTCCCATAGCTATTGGAATTATCAACACAAGTGGGTTTAACATGATCAACCCCAAGTAAAACCAAACAATCAGGCTAATGATCCCTCTTTGAAGAAGATCTAGGCTCACTTATTACAAAAATCACTTCCAAATTAAATTGAGGAGGTATTCCTGCACCTTTATGTTTACCTTAAAAAAAATTATTCCCTTGGGAAGTATAATTTAGATGTCTATACTTCTTACTACATGAAATGTCATCATGTCTATGATCCAAACATAAGGCACAAGGTAGAGTTTTTTTACAGTGAGAAATGTCAGGACCAATGATATTACATTCCCTAAAAAGCCATGTAAGATTTTCATATTAAATTATAAGGTAAATTTTATATAAGTTATTAGATAAAATAACTCTATCAACCAAAGTAGAAGATAAGTCAACTTCCATAAGGAAACTAACATAATGCCCAAATCTGGCCAGTTTAGTTTCTATTTCTATTTTCCTAGGGACACCATTTTAAATTTTGATATAATAAAATATATTTGGATTATAAATAATAAAATTAAACCCAAATACTTTGACCCATAATTTCATAGATGATTTATTAACCTCTAGAGGATTGAATCTTCTGTCCCATTTACAGATGTGCAAAACGCCAAGCTTGAGGGAAATCAACCCAATCTCTGACACCTTCATTTTAAGATCATCTGAGGGGAAGATAATGTGATTGAATCCAAAACCCACTGAGATGCACTTACATTTATAAAAATCCAAATCACTTGATAATCATGTGACCAAATAAATAAATTTCATGTATTTTTCCCCCTCAGATATAGCAACACATACTTTACATACATAGATATTACTTCAAAATTAAAGAATATTCATTAAAAATATAATAAAATTATTAAATGAACATATAGGTTTAGTGTAATTAGAATTCAGTAAACATAAAAAACTAGTTCATAAGACATCTACATTGTCTTCTGCTTATTCCTTCATTACTAGACACATTTTCACATATCTTGCTTAATAACCTTCATCATGACACGAGGAAAAGAAACATAAGAAAGGGTGATCTGGGATGATCAGTGAGGTTAAACATGGAGGTATTAATCATATCACAATCATAACACATAATAACATAACATTTGAAAATATTAACCTGTATATGAAAGATCGTGATATTATTCCATGGGATAAATCATAAGAATCAATGAATATAATTACAAAAGTCCTAACATAAGACATGAAATTTTTTGGCATACACATAAGTATATAAAGTCATTTCATATTATTCAAGGCTAATTTCCAACACTATCATAGTGAACAAAGTCCATTACTGAACCGAGCTCACTCCTCATTCCTACTCTATATTACTTAATAGAGATCATTTCTCGTTCCGGACCTATATATCTCATGAGATAAAAATCATTACCAAATGAATTATAGGAAGATATAGGTCCCACCAATAACATAATGAAATAATTCTTACATTTTCCACAAGAATATAAATCATTCATCATAGCATAACCTGAGGAATAAAAAGGTTTTCTTAAACATCATTCCATCATTAGATAATCCATGAAAAACAAATGGATTTCATAAATATAATTGAATCATCAAACGAAATAAAACCATAATAATAATATAGATAATATAATTGAAACATAACCCTATTAAATAATTCCATCTTAGATGGAAAATTATTTTTATTGAACACTTGAAATTAATTATTGATAAAATAATATTTTTTCTTTAAAAACATTTTATTTTCTCAAAATGCCATGCAATTTTAAAAGAAAATAATTTATTTGAAAATAAACATGGAATATTATAAAATTAAGATTCATGGAACTATGCTGTTATGAAAATATAAAAACCCATCATACTTTATAAGTTAAAATAAAGCATTCTTCTCATAATTTTTTCAGATAAGTCAAAAAGTACCTTGTAACAAAAAATGACAAAATATTACTTTCATACAATTTTATAAAAATTCACCAGTGGATTAATTTGACTTTAAATATATATATAAGAAAATAAATAAAAATACATTTTTGGGAAACATGGACGTTGATGATAAATATTCCCAAACAAATGCTTACATATAAATAACCTTGCATAATAATGAGATTACAAAATTATCTGAAACCTTAGGTCTGATATGCTTTGTTTGTATCCAACCCTAATGAATAATGGTTTAAATAATGTAATTGAATTTTTCAAAAATCATAGTAATTTTTATGATATCATATATATGCTCATATTATCATCTGTTTTTTAGTAACATTATCACTCATCCATTGGGTATTAACTTCTTTGTTTTATTACACATGTTTTGTCGGATAAGTTCTTGTTCATCTTCTTAGTTAAAAGTTAAATATTTCAAAAAAATGATATTAGTATAATATATAACATATTTATTCATTAAATGCATCTATATAATCATGATTTAATGGATTTCATGTAGAATGAATCACATCGCATCATGGAGACGGTAGGTCGTATGTACGCACAAGCGACGATATCATTCCCATAATTGTTGAATGGTTCTGAAGTGGATGGTGTATAATATTTCAGAATTAATATTATATTATAATAATAATATATAGTTATTATTTCCAAAATTATACTCATCCAATTAAGGCGGTGGTGAAAAATAGACTATACAACAATGTGAAGACAATAAGCCATACGTATGTACGCGGGGTGATTTTGTTTTTCATAGGATGGATAGAAGGTGGAATATGGTTCTTCCATAATCATAATAAAATTTCATTATATAATTGATACTAGAGTTATCACTTTATAATTAAACAACTCATGAAGAGGAAGTATAATAAGAAACAAGTTTGAAAGAATTTGTAGAGGAGATTACCGCTTCTTCGATGTGCATCCTCTAAATATCCTCTTAAATAAATATAGTTTTCCTTTAAAGAAGACCATAACCTATATAAGGTTACTATGGAAGATTATAATGGAAAATGGAAGGTTATAGATGATCTTTGAGGATCAATGTGTTATGAATAAATGAGGTAGGAGGTGCCCTTTTATAATTGAGGTGAGGGGCACTTTTGGAAACTCTAGAAATATTAATTTATAATAAAATAAAACCACATCCAAAAACTTCCAAAATGTCATTATTTTGAAGATTATATGTGATAGGGTTGTAATGTCATTAAAAAATAAATTTTAGACAAATTTTATATCAATTTAAACCTAATCATTTTAATTAACACTTAGTTATTCTATTCAATTTTTATTAGGTTAACAAATATTTTAATATTAATTTTTTTTATGTCAATTAGAAAATAAATAAATAACATAAAAATTATACACTATATAAAAATTATTATACATTTTTAATTTTTTTTTTGATTTTCAAATAATTTAATAAAACATTCTTTTGATAAATAATCAATAGTGTCAATTTTGGCACTATTCACCTCATTGATTTAAAAAAATATTAAAATAACTATATAACTTAAAAAATATATTTTATAATATTATTAATTGGTCAAGGTCATCTATAAAATTCATTGTACATATTCATTATTCCAAATTATATTTATTTTGAAATTTTAATAACATTTATTTTTTATCTCCACAAATAAAATAATTACAACATCAGTTTTTTGAAATTATTTAATACCATATTTTTTTGAATAAAAATTAAAAATGAAATACTAAGATGAATATAAATGTAATATATTTCATAATAATGCTTTTAGTCAAATATATCTTCTGTAAAATCCAACATAAAAAATTTTATGTGGCATAATATCTTATATAAGGATACGAATGGTCAATAAATAGACCCTAAGACGATTATTATTGATATATACTCAAAAAAATAAGATTTGGTCATCTGTTAATTTCTTTTAATGGTTTTTATAAATTTAATAAAACAAAGTTTATTGATTTTTATCAATTAAATAATTTCCGCATCATCAAAGTATAAACCATTATGTAATTATTTATTTACTATAAATTAAAAATATATTACTATGATAAATAAAAAAATTATAGCTTTAAAATGAGTATTTATAATAAAATTTATCTTATTTTAAACCTTATATTAAAAATTATATAGTTACTAAAATTTTAGTGGGACATTTTTAAATTTTGTTTAAATAAAATAAATTATGTTTCCTAATATCTTCCAAGTAGATTTAAAAGGATACCATTTTTACCCCGGGATGATTTAGGTCAAAAAACACTCATCCAATGATATTAGGAAAAGTTTTAGGGTAATTTTATAATATTATTTTTACCCTTAATTACCCAATTTACCCTTTTACTATACTAATTAAAATTACGGAAGTTACTATTCATAAAGACTAAAAATGAAACAAAGATATTAATATAATTTTGACCTACTAATTCCAAATATGGAATAAATTTTTAAAAATTTAACATACAGAAGTCACAGTAATTAATTTAATATTAATCCAATTGTGGAAATTAGAAAATGAGTTTTAAAAGTTAAAATATTACCAAAGATTGAAATGTTTTACTTCTAAATTCATTGTGAAATTAATTATAAAGAACTAAATTTTTTTAAATGATAATGAAATATTATATTTATATTTTAAAACCATTTAATAATATAATTTAATCATAAAAATTATTTTGATGAAAAATATTTTTTTCAATTAAAATTTAGTATATTTTTACTATTCATCAAAACTTGAAAGTTATCTAAAAAATATCAAATATTCATCAAAATTAAATTTCTATATCCCTCTTACAAAGAGTTGTTTTATTTTATCATATAAAAACTATTAATTTGTCAAAATTTTACTTTAAAAAGGGTTCACTATTAAAAGGAGGTAAAATTGGCCTTCTGAAAAAAATGTTTTTATACATAAAATATGGTTTATTAATACCCAATGACAAAAATAAATATTGGATTAATATCAAAAATATTTTATTATGTATATAAAATATATATTTAAATAATTTCATTTACTAGTAGTAATTCACTAAATATAAAAATAAAAATATATAATTGATTTATATTTTTCATAAATAATTGGTAGCCATTGAATTCACCATACATTTTTATAAGTTTGTTATATTTATTTATGCTAACCTAATGACTAGGGTATAATGGTCATTTTATACTAAGGTAATGTCACAGTTCATTTAAACTCATGATTGTGGGCAATGCAGGCTATTGAAGAATTAAAATTATTTAAAGAAATTATTTCATAAAAACGTCTTAGTGTTACATCTGTAAAATAAATCACATGATGATAGAGTGATTAAAAATTTTTGACCACCTTTTTAATTGCATTAAAATCATCCTTAACATGTGAAAAATTTTCTTTTCAATGAAAAAATCTCACAACAGAATCCTTATAGAGAGAGAAAGAATAACCACCCATGATGTATGGAGGTGAAGAAGAAACATTAACATAGAAAATGATATTTCAAGCAAACAACCCAACTATAACATGATTATGTGAGTCAAAATGATCTTGATTGAGAAATATTTCAGCAAAATAAATATAAGATAAATACACCATGGAGAATAAACCCTAAGAACCATCAAGGTCTAGAGTAGCATTCTCTCAAACCAAACCCATCATTGTCATTGCCTGATATTAATAAGTATTAACAACTACATCAATGTAATATAAATTAAATGTTCAAAAACTTCTAAAAACAATGGATTCTCTACATGTCAATGCTCCCAATCCCATGGAACAATAATTTTACCCACAAGTTGATGCTTTTAATATAGAGTAATAATAGGTTTTCTGCATGATAAAGCTATTAATCATGAGGAATAAAATATTGAAAATGTTGACACTAAGAAAATGGTAGAAGGTGGAAAACCAATATCTAAGAAAAAAGTACCATCATAGCGTGATAGTCTTCAAAGAAATTATTAAGGATAAAAGAAAATTCATACAATTCTACATTGTATAGAATTCATATGACAAGCATATTGACCCCTATAATTCAATTTTAATTAGTTACATTATGTTAACTACTTGAATGCATGTGATGATTTATTTAAATTTGAGGAACAATGTTATTACCATGATAAAGACACTAATTTAGGAAGCTATTAGAGTAACATTATGAAATAATTTCTCTATTTTATTAAAAAAAATGAAATAACAAAACACTATTTTACATTTCATTATCCCTTACTAAGAGTATTTAAACTAGATTAAAATAGAATGAAATTTTTATTAATGGTCACTAGAAAAGGAACATAAATACTTTCATAAAATTATTACATACATAACATTAGGTATGCTAAAGGGAAAGTAAATCTGAACCTATAATTGATATATGAACACATGTTAAACCAAGAAACATGGAATAATTTTATTAGACATCGTGAGGAGGAAAAATATTAGGTTCATTGTGATTGGTAAAACCTTATCTATAAATACTTATATTAATCACTTTGATTAAGGATTGTTTGTTTATGAAATAAGAACTGAGTGATAAAAATAATCATTGTTTGTCAAAACTAACATACCCCTACTATAAAGAAAGTATGTTGTACACTTAACATGATAAGAAAATGGTATATATTTTAACTATAAAATATTAATTTTATGTGGAATAAAACAATAATATAATTATTTTCTTTTTTACAAACAAATTGTTGAAAGAAAATCCAAATCCACATCCATCCCACATCATGTGCTATGGATGAAGGCTCATGTACAATATACAAGGATGTATTATAAACAACAAAAAACATATAAATGATCATTTGAGAGTAAGGATTAATATAGTTCATGGTATGATAACCAAGCTACAAATTCACATTAATGATCTGGATATTTAAATGACTGAACATTCTGTTGAAACTCTCATATAATGGCCATTTATATTGTAAAAACACATGATGATAGAAAGGTTTGTTCTTTCCAATTTAATTTTATGTTAAAAATTTATTAATTAATTAAAAAGGCATATTCCAAGGAAATTTTTTACATACTAAGAAAATGAAGAATAAACAGAGAGTCGAATAAAAATAATCTAAAGGATAAATCAATCAAATAAAAATAACTTTATAGTGTAGCTTTACTTATCCACTTTAACTACCAAATTTACTAATATTATATATTCATCTGGATACAATTTTCAAACTTGATGATGTGATAATCATTGATTTTGAAGAAAAAATGTTTGGAGAGGTTATTATAGACTATCTTGGTCTTGAAAATACAGATGAAATCCATAGGCATGGATGGATGGGAGTCTAAGTTGTAAACGTATACATGAGTTTCAATTTCATAATCTAATTTTCCAATAACGAATATACAATTTTAATTATAGTTAAATAATAAAAATATTTTTATGTGTGTATATGAGTACTATGTGAAGGGAAAACCCTGGGAATAAATATTTGGACTCATTTTTTTTCACGTTACTTTTATAGAAAAAAAGTCATTAGAAGAATATAAATATTTAGAAATAGTGTAACAATGACCATAACGTTTGAAAATAAACATATATATGAAAAAATATTATTTATTCCCATAAAATAGTACTAAAACACTACAATATAATCATATCAAATATATTTTTATTTCATTAATTACTTATTCCTTTTGGTTTTTAGGGAGATTTGGTTTCTCATTAAAATCAATTTAGATACTCCAAAAATTTATTTTTTGTATTCAACGCATGGATTACCAATAAATCAACCATAAACGATAAAATTTTTCCATTTATATTGAACCAAATTCAATATGTAGGAAATAAACATCAAGATATACATTTTTTTAATATGTTTTAATGATATTATTTTATGATAATATGATGTTTAAAAATCATCAAAATCATGGAAAGATGACAGTCCATGAGCACAAGAGGCCTATTAATTTAAAAAAATGGATACATGTTAGAGTATATATAATAATATTTCACTATAAAAACATATAAAATAAAAAATTACTTATTTTTCTAAATGTTTCCATATATTTTGAAACAAACTAATAGAAAATATTGTGGTTGTTACATTTTTAAAATTTATCAAAGATGTCACATTCCATCCATAATCTATCATCCTTAAAGTGGTATTTCTTATTATAATTATAATTTAATTTAAAATATCTCTTAATAAACTCTTAATTTATATTTTTTTAGTAATACCCAAAGTTTTTATAGTACTAAAATTTAAAATAATAAATATATTTGTTTATAAATGAGTGGGAAGAGTACATGGAGTTAGAATGTTTGTAGGAATCATGAATATTAAATTTACTATTACTTGTTTTGTTAATTATATCATTATATATACTTCTTTTTTAGTTAATTTTCACATCATTTTTATCTACGACTTAGTTACTTAATCATCAAGGAGATCATAAATAAATGAATTCATTGAGAAATCATTTTTATCCAACCATTTTGTGCTCTATGAAGATCTCAAAATTCATGGAAAAAAATACATTCTTGAAAAAGGCTTTATTAAGGATAGATAGTTGATTTATGTACTAGTTATATTGTAAAATTTATTATCATTTTATCTACTTCATATTTGGTTAATTCTATTATCATTTTTGTCAATTAATTATTTAGTTAATTTTCATAGAGACCATGAAGAATTTATTTTGAATTGAATTTTATATAATTATTTTCTATACAGACATCATAGTATCTAATAAAAAATAAAATGGGATTTTAAATTTCAACAAGCACCATGAAATATTTATGGAGGCATTTTTTGAACTTTATAGGAACAAAATACTTACAAAAAAAATCTTAATGAAGTATCTGACAAGGATGATGTACTAAGTCATGTGTTTAATGTTATCTCCATGTACCTATTAGTTATTTATTGGATTTTGTTTTGTTCATTAGTGATATAATATATTATATTTTTAATAAAAGACTTTTTAATAACGTGTGTCAGTGGAAAAAATTAAGAAATATATCTATAATTCATATTTTATGTGTAGGAATCAACGTCATGTTTATCTAACATACAATGTTTCTTGGTATGACTCAAAGTGTATGTTTTCAATTTAATGTTGACATTATAGATCATAATATGAATCACTCACAGAAAAAAACACCATCAAATTATCTTGATACATTAGGAAAAATATTCATGTGTAATTTTTTATGTGTATAAATTAACTGTATGTTGATTCGTTTATCATTATTCCCATTATGATTGAAGGTATGGGTTTGTATTTAAAATGTAAATTTTAATTCAAAACATGTGTCCCATACTTGAAAATAAGAAAGGATGCTCATATTATCTTAATACATTAGAAAAACGATCCATAAATCATTTTTGATATGTTGGAATCAACCACATATCAATCTAGTAGTTGGTGTGCCCAGTATGACTCAAGGTGCGTGTTTTTAGTTTAACAATAAGATTTTAGTTCAAAATGCACATCACTTACTGAAAACTAATAATAAAGCATTTGTATTGTCTTGATAATTTTGGAAAATTACCCATAATCCATTTTGACATATAGGAGTCATGTCAACATCAATCTGACACAATGTATGGATGGTATGAAGGAAATAATTTATTTATTTTAATTTAAAATCGGCATTTTAGTATAAAACACACTCCATATACTCAAAACCAAGAAATTGGGATATATTTTTCTTGATAATTTAGTAAAATGATTCATAATTCATTTTTATTTATTGGAATCATCTTCTTGTCAGTATAACACACAATGATCCCGGTATGAATCAAATGAATTTTTCAATTTAAAATAAACATTTTAGTTTAAAAAAAACATCACTTATTAACATTTAAGAAAACACCCTCATATTATCTTATTAATTTAGTGAAAAATAGAAAAGTAATTTTTTATGTATAGGAATTTTCTGCACATTAATTTGATAAATGGTGTGGATTATATGACTAAAATTACATGTTTTTAATTATAATCAACATTTTAGTAAAAAAAAACTTCACATACTAAAATTTAAAATAATTAACTCAGATTGTATTAATAATTTAATGCAATAATACATAAGTCATTTTTGATGTGTAGTAATTAGTTGGATGTTAATTTGATACACAACGTGCCTAATATGACTCCAATTGAATGTTTTCAATTTAAATGTAACATTTTTGTTAAAAAAACATATCTCAATATCAAAAATAAAATAAAATTTTTGGATTTACTTGAAACTTTTTGAAAATAATACATAAAACAATTTTGAATTTCAATAATCAACCACACTTTATTCCATTACACGGTTTTCTCAATATGACTTGAGGTACGTGTTTTATGTTTAAAAGTGACATTTTAGTATGAAAAAACATCACATACTCAAAACTAAGGAAATTTTATTTTATTATCTTGATACTTTATGAAAATGATTTATAATTTAATTTTTATTTGTATGAATTATGTACGCATCAATTGAAGACAAAATGCTCCCGATATTCCTTAAAGTGCATGTTTTCAATTTAAAAGTGACCCTTTAGTTAAAAAAGTGTATAACTGACTAAAAACATTGAAAACACACTCGGATTGTATTAATAATTTATTAAAATAATGAAAAATTTATTTTTAATTTATAATATTTTTCCACACATCAATATGAAAGATGGTGTTCTTGATATGACTCAATGTTTTTTATTTATGTTTAAAATTAAATTTTATGTTCAAAATGAACACCACTAATTTAAAAGAAAGCAAAAAACTCACATTGTCTTGATACTTTTTTGAAATGATCCATATTTTAGTTTTGATGTGTATAAATTATTTTTACATCGGTCTGATACATAATGTTCTTGGTATGACTCAAAGTGCGCATTTTTAGTTTAAAATACACAATTTAGTTCGAAACACACATCAATTATTGAAAACCAAGAAAAAACACTCAAATTTCCTTGATAATTTAGGAAAATGATCTATGAGTCATCTATGATGTATCAAAATCATTCATACATCAGTATGACACACAGTGTGACCAATATTACTCAAAGTGAAAATTTTCAGATTAAAAGCGACATTTTGGTTAAAAACATCTCTCACTAAAAACTGAGAAAACATTCATGAATATTATTAATTTATTAAGATAATGATCCATAAGTAATTTTTGATGTGTAGTAATACCCTAAAAATCAATTGAACACACAGTGTGATAGGTATAACCAAAGGTGCATGTTTTCAATCTAAAAATGAAATTTTAGTTAAAAACACATGGAATTATCTGAAAACAAAGAAACAAACTCAGATTATATTAATATTATAGGAAAATGACACATACGTCATCTATGATGTATATGAACTAGTCATAAATCAATCTAATACATGGTGTGTCTATTATGTATTAAAGTGCATGTTTTTGGTCTATAAGTAACATTTAAGTTAAGTACATGTCACTCACTAAAAAAAGAAAAAACTAATATAGTCTTAATACTTTAGTAAAATTATCCATTGGTAATTTGGGATTTTTAGGAATCAACCACACATAAATCTAATACATAATGTGACTGGTATGATTGAATGTGTATGTTTTATGTTTCAAAATGGTATCTTAGTTAAAAATGTGTGTCACTCATTAACATCCAAGAAAAAAACATAGAATGTATTGATATTTTAGAAAAAAGATCCATAAATCTTTTGTGATTTGAAGGGATTATACACAAGCAAATATAACACATTTTTTGGCTAGTAGGACTCAAAGTTCATGAATTGATTTAAAATATAGATTTTATTTCAATAAAGGCATCACATAATAAAAAATGAGAAAATGAACTCATATTCTCTTGATAATTTATGAAAATGACCCATATATAATTTTTGAAGCATAAGAATCAACCACATAATAATATGATAGAATGTGTGTCAAGTGAGACTCAAATTGCATGTTTTCAGTTTAAAAGTGACATTTTATCATTGCATTACATCATATTTAGGATTAATTTATTTTTGTATAGTATTATAAACATTATATTTTTTTAAATAGGTGCAATCTTTTTTTCAAGCGAGGGTGGTTTGTTTGACTTGTATCAATACTCGGACCATTTGGAAGGTGGTCTAAATTAAACAAAATGATGTTGTAGAATATTCTAATGTGTGTAATAATTTTTATGTGCCAAAATCATTGTACATACAAATGCTTGAAATGATTTTAAGCATTGTAAAATGGTTTTTATTGTATTGTGATTTAAATTTAATTTAAATTAATTCCCATTATTTGTTAACCCAATTCGATTTAAAATATTGTAGCACACTCATTCAAGTAACATTTTATCAGTGTAAAAAATTAAACAGATAAAATATTCATTCATCAATGATAAAAAAATTATAATGGATGTCTACCTTTATCAGTACAAAAAAATGAAATGAAAGAGGTCCAACTTTATCAATACTTTTCCTAGCATTGATAATAGATATTGGATTTTAAAGGCTCTTACAACATTAGTGATTTTTTAGTGTCGATGAAGAATATTTTATACACTGATAAAACTCTTATCTAAATTAGTGCGTGAAACTATTAAAATTTAAACATTAAGTACTACAATAATGACTATTATTGACCACTAAAAGAATTATTTATTGCCCCTTGGTAGTGGCTTATAAGAACAACTCTTTCAGTCGCTATAGATTCCTAAGGAAGCTATAGTGTCCGTTAAAATTGGTATCTATAACAAAACCTATAATCAATTAGTGATCATTTTAAGTGGTCTCTAAAGGTAATTATTATTATTGTAATTTACAATATAACAACCTTATCACCAATTATATAAATAAAATTTCATGAGTTTTTAAATTTCATCATGTTTATAAATTCTAAATAATTTATTTAATAATTTAGAAAATCAAATAATGATTAACCATAATAAAAAATTCTTCAAAACCCATTCATAATCACATAACTGAAATCCCAATATAGTTTAATATAAAAATTATTCTATGAAATAATATCCAAAAATAAAAATTAAAACTTAATTGATTTTTTAATTGTATAATGTTAAATGTTTTTAAAAGATATTTTATTAAATTAAATAATAAATTATATATTCCCAATAAAATGAAGATACATATTGAAATATAGATTTTTCTTATATGAAATTTCTTTTCGATGATCGTTGTCCTACAATTTCATGATAATTGAAGTTTGTTTTCTAGGTTTTAGTCCTTTGTTGTATGTTTTTAAAGAATTTTAAATCTAATTAAAATACTTTCTTGGTGATTTCAAGAAAACTATACATCAGATTGATGTGAGACCTATTCCCATATGTTAAAAATTAATATATGATCATTATCCTATGATTTCATGATAATATAAAGTGCACTTTCGATCATTTTAAGATAACAAAAAGTATAATTGACATGTTTTTTATTCCTACATGGAAAAATTACATGTTAATCATTTTTATATTATTTTATGATAATCTATGGTCATTTTTTAGGTTTTGACCATATAATTTATTTTTATGATTTTTTACTCTAAAAATTATTTTTCAATCATTCTTGACTGCAATACACAAAAGAATTATGTGTCATATTTTCCTACATGTTAAAAATTAAATATTGGTCATTTTCTAATGATTAAATTCCACATGTGTTACTTTTTAAGTTTTAACCCCTTGATGGACATTGTTAAAGACAATTAAATCTCTAAAAATGCATATTAGGTGATTCTGAGATCACCAGATGTTGTATTGATGGTTTGTCTATTTTTACATATATAAAATCCTTATAAAATTACTTTTCTTATATTTAATTACAATTATTTGTATTTTTCATTGTTTTTATTTCCTAACACTATTTTTTTTAATTTTTAAATATATAAAATTGTAATTTTGATAATTATTAGAAAAAAAAAGTTGAAATGGTTTGTTGTCTATTCTCATATGTCAACTATTATTCTACAATCATTATCGCAAGACTTTATATCATTATGGTGTCTTTTTAAAGGTTCTGACTATCTCTCACATTTTCTAAGAGATCTTAAATCTAGTGAAACTATTTTTCAGTTATTCAAATAACAGTACACATCAAATTGATGGGAATATGTTCTTATTTATAAAAAATTTATATAAGATTATTGTCTTATGATTTAATGATAATTTGAGATTATTTAATTAGGTTTGACCATTGATTCATCTTTTAGACTTTTAAATATAAAAAATGATTTTTATGTAATTCTTTGAAAACCATAAGGTGGATATATGTTTGATTTATTCATACAAGAGATTAATCACTTGAAAATATTTCTTATATGATTCTAGGAAAATATGAAGTTATTTTCTCAATTTTCGAAATAAAACTCATTTTAAATAAATTTCTACTTTAAAAATAATTTTTTGGTCCATATGACCACACCAAACATCATAATTACATGCCATCTATTCCTACAAATAAACATTAAATGACAATAATTATCTTTGGATTTCAAAAAATATTTTTTTCTTATTTTTTACAATTTTATGAATATTAATAAATACATTTTAATCATTAAAAATGTACTATTGTTAATTAATACCTCCTCACATATCAGATTGATGGACCATCTATTCCTATATGTCATAAATTATTTGACAATCATTTTTCCCATGATTTCATGACAATTTATGACCATTTGTCAGGTTTTTACCATTAGACACATATTTTTTACTTTTAAATCAAAAAATTGAAATTTTGATCATTCTCAAAAAACCAAAACTCAAATTCAAATGTATTCCATTTGCATATATCAAAAATTACTTGATGGTCATTTTACAAGTATTTAATGAAAATATGAGGTTCTTTTCATGGTTTTGAATTTTTATTTCGTGTTTTTAAAGGCTTTCAAACATTTAAAAACAAACCTGTGGCCATCATGAGCATACTACATGTTATTTTGACGTTTCCTCTATTCATAGATGTTAAAAATTATTCAACAGTAATTTTATGTAAATTTCAATGCAATTTCTGATTTTTTTTCAAGTTTTCAACTGTTACACACATGTTTCTAGAATTTTAAAATTATAAAATCATGTTTCTAGTCATCTCATGAAAACCAAAATATTTAATGATGATTTTAATGTTCATAAATCTAAAAAATAATTAAAATCAATTTCGTAGTATTTATTTTAAATACATTTAAATTTAATAAAATTATTTTTTTGATCATTAATCTCACACCTCATGTAAAAATTATATCCAGTATATTATTACTTGTCAACATTTATGTAATGTCCCAGAAATTCTGTGTAATTTTTCTTAATTATATGGGATTATTTTTAGATCATGTGCTAAGATAGCATGTGATTCTAAGGCCTGGTGAGCTTAGAACAAATGTTTGAACTTTTTTTTAGTTAATTAAAATAGTGCACGTGCACGTTTTTGGAAACATCTAAATGGATGCTCGGATTAAATGTTTGAGGGTACCATTCTGTCTAGAATGATGAATTTACCTAATAAAGGACCTAAACTCGACTGCCATGGGTCAAGGGTAAATGTTAATTTTTGAGAGTTTGAAAGAAAAATAAAGTTATCTTAATAAAGTTTATTTTATTCAAGTTTTGTTTCACTGCGATGCATAGTCAAGATGACTATTTCATTTTATAAATGAAACTGCATAATTATGTGACTTCTAAGCATAATAGAAGGGAAAAAATGTGTTTCCTATGTTTAATTATTTAATAGAGACATGGGATTGTTGGAACAATTCGAGAATCACTCTTAGGCTTTAGAGTATTTGTGCTGATGAGCGATGAATGAAAAATCACCTACGACATCAGGCACCACCTACTCTTTGAAATATCTTCCCCTTGGAGATAGATCAAGGATGTTCATGGATGAATCACCACCATAAAAAAGCTTTCCTTTAATGAGATATACGATCTCTAGGTAAGGGGTTTAATTATTTGTGAATTCCTTCTTTATCTGTTATTTGGATTGAGTGATGAAAATGGATAAACCAATGAATAGGTTAACCAACAGATTGTTCGCTTATTCGGGATAGGTTTTCCTTGTAGGGATTTAAGGGATTTTAGATCCATGTATTGATTATATCCTTCGTTAAAACTTCTAACAAGGAAGAATCACGCTGACACGAACAAAGTTCGTGGTCTTTTCTTCATGTGTTATTTATGTGTTCTTCTCCTCCACCTTTTCCTTTCTTTTCTTCATGAAGTGATGACAACCATAGTCATGGAGGGACAGAAATGGTGTATAATCTTGTGAACGAAGGCTATAGGAGATTTTAGCACCAAGAAAATGACCACTGGTATGGGAGCTGACAGTGGGAGAGGGATGCACAGAGGTGGGCAGTGGCAGAAACAGAAGCCTGTGGCTAGGAGGGTGATTTTCTTGAAGACCAGTGGCAGAGGGTCCCATTAAAACTACTACAAGAAGAATATAGGGGCCATAGGTAGTGTCTGAAGACGGCTCATCAAGACATTGTGGAGGTCCACAGTTCCGATGGACCATGGAAAGACCCCGTGGCTTTGCCGCTGGGTGGCTACATGGCAGCCTGGATGACTCGAATGGAAACGACGCTCACCGCGTCCTAGCTGGACATGAACGTCCTACCATCGCAGGTAGATACAAAGGTGGACCGAGCTGCTGGGAATCCCGGTAGGGTGAAAATTGGCCCTCCAGCATGGGCTAACCTGTTGAGCTGGACCTGTGACCTAATGGGTCGGGTCAGACCATACCTGACTGGGTATGGTTAGGTCTGCCAAACTGACCCCCTTTTCATAAAACACCTATATCATATAAACCGTATGTCTAATTGATGGACCATTTAAGTCATCAAGACCCTCATGACAAGGATGTCTTTTTGGTATACTCTAGTGGGTTTTGTGGAGGTTGAGATATGAATGATGGATTGAAGAGTAAATTCTCCCAAAATCAAGTGTGCTATGAACGGGAATCCTATAGTGGTCTATGATGAGAAGATTGTGAAGATCTGGTCTAAGTGACCCAATAGGCCAAAGTGATGAGTGGGTCCAGGTGGCCCAGCTTGTTGAAGTGACGAGCGAGCCTAGGTGAACGAGCAGGCTAAAGTGATGAGCGGGTCTAGGTGACCCAGCATGAAAAAGTGATGAGTGGGCCTAGGTTGTATAGTAATGTGATGTGACGAGAGGTTCTAGGTGACCTAGCAAGCCTATGTGATGAGCGGGCTTATATGACCTAGTAGGCTTAAATGATGAGTGGGTTTAGGTGACCTAGTGGGCCTAAGTGAATCATCCGGGATGAGTGCCTCAATAGTTCAAGGTGTTTAGTGTTTATGACTGATAGTATTTCTTTACATGCTTTAGATTATACCTATGTGAGATGAAAACCCTTTGTGCATGAATTCCTTTGTGGTTTTACCTTTGTGTTTTGGGGTCCTTAATGTGTATTGTGTTACTCACCCATGAATGGGATCCTCCCACATGTGTCGTTTCTTGTGCAGATGAAAGATGCTTCAACCGAGATCTCAGTGGTCCAAGACCAGGTGGTTCCCACTAATATCCGATAGGTGGGGTGTATTTCTATGGCTTCAGGAGGCACCCATTTTCACCTACCCTTCTAATAGGGTTTACCATAGATGAACTTTATGAGCTTGTACTATTCTTTTTTGGGCTTGTATTTCACCCCCTTTACTTTCAGTTTGGTACTGTTACTCTCAATGTTTGTCTTAGTGGCATGAATATTTACTTTTCTGCATTATGGGATGGGGGATGTGTGTGTACATGTGTATAGGTATGTGAAAAAATTCCTCCCACTTGCTTGAAAATGCCTTTGGGGATAATCACCATCCCCTTGCCTTTGGGAGGTGGGCTTGGGGTAGTCATGGCATGGGCCCTGGGGAACCGGTCGTGATAGAGTGGTATCAAAGGCAGTTGGTTATACCTTAAGGAATGAGAGTATGTGGTTTTGGTTTGGGGAAATAGGGTTGAATTTTTGAAGTTTGAATTTCAGACTTAGGGAGTCTAGTGCTGGTGCAACGGCTGATGTATCCACACATCAGGTCCCTAAAATTATTCTTTTTGAGTTGAAATAAGAAACAATTAGTTGCATGCATCATATAGGAATTGAGTGTGTCCTTAATGAGTCAGGTCACAATATGTAATCTATTAACCGTGGTCCATCTTGATCTATTATAGGATTCCACCATGCAGAAAACCATCTAGGATTCCGATACGTGACCACGAGGATGGTACACCTAGCGAGGAGGCATCGATACATGGGGTGATTCTAGAGGTGACCTCACTAGGTGGTGCACCAATGTCAGCACCACCCATCAATCAACAGTTCCTACAAGCATTTGTTAAAGAGGATGCATGTGGGATTAGTGACTTACAAGAGTCTAGAGGAAGAGACCTCTCAGGTTTAGGGGTGATACTAACCCCCAGATAGGTGAGGATTGGCTGGAGGCTGTCACCTGTGTCTTCCATCTTATGTGGACACCACCTGACCATATGGTGATCTTAGCTGCGTGCCTTCTTCCGGGATTGGTTGGGAGATGGTGGAGTTTGAACATCCATATGCATAATGAGGAAAACCTCACTTGTACGGATTTTGAGCACCTCTTTAGGGAGGATTTTTTTCTAGAGAATCTATACTAAGAACACATCTAGGTGCAACTGCACCTATAATATGGTAGCATGAGAGTAGAAGAGTACTCAGTGAGATTCACTGGGCTTTTTCGCTACTCAAAAAATATGGTGTAAGACCCATTATTCAGGTATTGAGATTTTGAGTAGGGGCTATGATGGGAGTTCATCTTTTCTATAGTATCTCTTCGTATCCCTATTTAATATGGGGTGCTCGAGCGAGCTCTACTCATGGAGAGCTTCCTGGTGGAGGATGCACCCACAGGAGGAGATAATAGTAGACATCAGGTGGAAGAGTCTTCAATGGTGGGTAGAAAGCAGCATATGCAAGGGCCCAAGTGATTTAAGACTTTCAATGGACAACCCCAGGACACAAGGTCAGTGGTACGAGGCTCCCAGTTTAGAGGGAGTCATCATAGATGAAGGTGAGCTACACATGTGGCGGGAAGGGACACATGGCTCGTGATGGCCCGACTCTCCATATAGACGATTAGTAGATAGTCAAGGGACCACCAAGGAAGAGGTAGAGAGTCATGTATGGTGGTCCATAGGAAGATAGACATGGCATGGGAGCAGTAGAGTGACATGTGGTGGGCGAAGGTTCGAGGTACTGTCATGACCTCCCCCAGGTGGTCTACCACGGGCTCTAGGAGAAGGTGGATAGGGTCAGGACTAGCTTTGGGTGAGAGAGTCCTATGGTTAAGATGATCGAGAAATGATTAGAGGTATGATCAGTGTCTAATCAACCTTATATACAGTTCTTATAAACATAGGTTCCAGTCACCAATTCCTTTTCATGGACCCTTTTCGAAGCTTCTAGATTACGATGGAGCTATTGGATCTTTCCTTACGATTAGGGAATCCTACAGGAGGGGATTCAACGATCACACACTAGTGTCGGTAGTGAGAGCTTACTCTTGGAGGTAATAGGTTCAATTAGAATCTCATATTAGCATCATTGAGGCCTTACGATATCATTCTGGGTATGGAATGGTTATTTAGGGTCCACGCTCAGATTGACTATTTTAGGTGTATAGTGCGGTGTGTCTATGGATACGGGACTAGGTTCTTCTTTATAGGTGAAAAAGGAATGCATGCAATGCAAGATAGAATTCCTCAGAGGATGGTGTAGAGAATTAGTCACCAGTTGGCTAGCCTAACCCTCAGTGTGGTGGATGAGAGGAGTCCTTAATTTTATATAGTGGTGGATGTGTATGAAAAAATCTTTTCAGAGGGTGTTCCAAGATTACCTCCTCATAGGGAGGTTTAATTTTCCATTGACCTATACTTCGGTATGACCCTGATATCTACACCAGCATATTGGATAGCTCTTCTAGAGATTCGTGAGTTGAGGGTACAACTTGAGGACCTGTAGAGGAAGGGTTTCCCAAGGCCAAGTTTTTCACCATGGGTAGCCCCGTTTTATTTTCCAAGAAAGAAGACATAATCTTGAGACTATGTGTGGACAATTTAAACTGGAATCAGGTTACTATGAATAAAAAATATTCACTGCTGAGAATCAATGACCTCTTCGACCAACTAAAGGGAGTGAGGTGGATCTCAAAGATAGATCTCAAGTCTGGCCATCATAAATGTCGTGTGTAGAATGAGGATGTAACAAAGACACCCTTTATATATCAGTATGTCCACTATGATTTCTTGGTAATGTCATTCTACATGATCAATTCCCTATAAGTGTTCGTGGGACTCATGAACAGGATCTTCCTGGCTTACCTTGAATGTTTCTTCGTGGTCTTGTTTGATGATATCCTGGTGTTCTCAGTTTCTGAGGAGAAACATGCAACACAAATGTGGATAATCTTGGATGCACTTTGAGAGCAGTGGACTTACGGGAATATCTCAAAGTGTTAGTTATGTATTTAAGAGGTCTACTTTATAGGAAACATAATTTCATAGGATGTTGTTGCAATGGATCCGGTTAAGATTGAGGCAGTGCTTTCTTGGGAGCCACCTAGAAGCGTGACTGAGGTGGAGAGTTTCATGGTTTTTGATGGATACTACAGAAGTTTCATGCTCAAATTTTCTAGGGTAACAGACCCTTATTATCTTTTACATGGATGGGACAACCCTACACGTGGATAGAGAAGATCCAAAAGTGTTTTCAGAAGTTTTGGTGGAGATTGACCAGCGCCCCTATCTTGATACTGCTAGAGGAAGTTGTGTGGTATGTAGTGTTCTGAAATGCATCAAGTACCAGACTGGGTTATGTCCTAATGAAAGGTAAAGTGACGATTTTCTAAGGTTCACAATAGTTGGGGAAGCATAAGAAGAACTACACTACACACAATCTTGTGCTAGTAGTAGTGGTCTTCACTTTGATGATCTGGCAGCACTACTTGATGGGTGGTTGGTTTACCATATACTCCGACCACAAAATCATATGGTATATTTTCTCCCATTTGTCCATGAACTTGATCCAGCAGTGGTGTATAGAGTTCCTCTAGGAATATGAGTTTGAGATAGTCTATACTTCTAGGAAGGGGAACATCGTGGAAGATGTGCTCAATATGATAACCAGGTTGAATTTGCGGAGTGAGGTGTTAGATCAGTTATCTGTGATGTCGATATCCATCGCGGATGGTGATGGAGAAGCATAAATTTAGTATATGTTTTTCAAACACCCACTATTTCATAATTTTAGGGAGACGCAACTTTGGGATGTTGACTGTGAGGCCCGACATGCTCAATTATCCACAAAGAATTACCCTGATAGATATTTGATAGGTGGGGAGCACATCATCCTTTTTAGAGGGCCACAATTGTACCAGTGTTGTTTCAAGAGGAGGTTTTGAGGGAGTTCCACACATCCCCCTTAGGAGAGCATCCATAAGTGGAAAAGATATACTAGGATCTCTGATGTCAGTACTGGTGTCCAAGGATGAAGAAGGCAGTGGAAGAGTTCATTTCTCACTGCCTCAATAGACTGAATGTGAAGGCAGAGCATCAGGTTCCAGCAGGCTTAACTTAGCCACTTGAGGTACTAGAGATTAATTGGGTTGGTATATCAATGTACATTATGACATGTTTATCACACACGTCCAAGGGACACAATACCATCTAGGTGATCGTTGATCAAGTCATCATGTCATCCCACTTCCTACATATAAGAGATTATGGTTCTGTGGAGGGAATGTGACACCTATATGTTCAAGAGATAGTTCAGCCTCATGGGGTAACTTCAATGATCATTTAAGACTGCGATGCTCAACTCACATCCCAACCGTGGAAGGGATTGTAAGAGGAATTTGAGACTCAATTGTGTTTGAGAATGACATTTCATCAACAGATAGAGAGGACTATCTAGGTTTTGTAGGACATGCTTCATGCTTGCATCGTGGAATTTGGTCATAGTTAGGAGGACCATCTACCACTAGTAGAGTTCAAGTACAAACAAATATACCACCCCACCATTGGTAAGGAATCGTTTGAGGAATTGTATAGGTGACCATGAAGATCACTGTTTTGCTGGATAGACCTAGGGGAGTCAACACTCATGAGTCTAGAGTTGGTGTGGGACACCACAGAGAAGGTGCAGATTATCCAAGAGTGGATGAGAACTATATAGAGAAGAAAAGTATCTTATTCTGATAGGATATTGAGGCCCTTGGAGTTTAAGGAGTGAGACCATATGTTCCTTCAGGTCTCACCTCAATTGGGATTGCAGAGATTTGGTCAGGGTGACAAGTTGTCTCCGAGATTCATCAGCCCTTTCTAGATTATAAGCAGATTTGGTGAGGTGGCATACTGCCAAGATCTTCCCCCACAGATGCATCAGGTGCATAATTCCTTTCGCATGTCACATTTTAGGAGGTGTGTTAATCACCAATCACACGTTATCAATATGGGAGATCGTGAAATTAATGATGTGGAGATGTTTGCGGAGTTTCCCATAGAGATAGAGGATTGCAAAGATCTGATACTTCATGAATGGTCGATTCCTCTGGTGAGAATTCAGTGGCAGCATAGGAATCTCTAGGAGTGAACATGGGAGATGGAGGATCATATTTATGCTCAGTAACCCCATTTGTGTGTTTAGACCTTGTTTTTTATTTTGAGGATGTAAATCCCTAAGGTGGGGAGAATGTAATGTACCAGAAATTCCATGTATTTTTTAATTATAGGGGATTATTTTGAGACCATTTGCTGAGACGAAACATGATTCTGATGCCCGTTGAGCCCGAAATAAATGTTTAAACTTTTTTTAGTTAATTAAAATAGTGAAAATGTGTGGTTTTGGAAACTTATAAATTGATTCTTGGATTAAAAATATGAGGGAACCGCTACATCTAGAATGGAGACTTTACCATAGAAAGAACCTAACGTTGACCGATGTGGGTCAAGGGTAAACGTTAATTTTTGATTGTTTAAAATAAAAACAAAATAAACATATAAAATTTTATTTTATTCAATGTTTGTTTCGCTACGTTGCATCAACTGGACAACTATTACATTTCATAAATGAAATAGTGTAATGAAGTGATGAATCAGTATAATAGAAACAGAAAATGTGTTTCCTCCATTTAATTTTTTAACAGAGATACAAGATCTTTGGAATGATTTAAGAATTACTATGAGTCTTTGTAGGATTCGCATTAGTGAACAATGAATGAAAAATATCCACTCACATCAATCTCTCCCCCTCCTCTTTGAAATATCTTTCCCACGATGAATAATCAAGGATGTTTACAGACGGATCACCACCAACGATGAAATATTTCCATCGAATATTGATCCTATATCTAGGAAAAGGGTAAAATTATATGTTAATTATTTCTTTCCCCTTTCTTTGGTTTGAGTGAGGAATCCAGATCAACCCACAAATTGGTTGAAATATAGATAGATCACGTATTCGGGATGGGTTATCCTTATGAGGATTTAAGGGATGTTATATCCTTGAATTGATTTTATCCTTATTTAAAACATCTAACTAGGATTTATCACACCGATATGAACAATGTTTGTGGCTCCTTATTTGTGTGTTTTTTTTCATTCTTCTCCTACACCATTTTCCTTTCCATTAATAGTGACGTGAAAAAAACCGCGGTCTAGGCGGGATTGCAGTGGTAGATTAACCCACGACAGGAGGCCGCATGAGATAGAGGTGACAGGAGAAAGACCATTGGAATTGGAGCCTGTGGTGGTAGAGGGTCACGACCTGGGGTTCCCAGTAGTGATAGAAGACTACGAAAAGGAAGGGCCATGGATTTGGGACCTGCAGAAACTACCGCAGGCGGCGGACAGGGGCCATCGGTAGTGGCCAATGACGGCTCCAAAAAATGTGACTAGGAGCCATGTCACATGACAGAGGTATAATGAAGGACCCCACAACTTTGTCATGGGGTGGTTACTCGGTGAACCATGTGACTCGGACGGACGCGACACTCTCTCCATCCCGGCTGGACAAGACCGGCCTGACAGAGCGGGCTGGGCTGGAGGGTGAACGAGCCATTGGGTGGTAGGATAGGCTGGAACTACGGCCCAACTGGCCTGGTCTAGTAGCCCCAATGGGCTTAGACCTTGCGCTAGGTTGGACCAAGTTGGCCTAGCCACAACTGAGTCAAGTCGGGTTGGGTCGGTCCAGGTCCAGACCCAACCGACCACTTTTTCACAAAAACACCCATATCCTCTAAACCGTACATCAAATTGATGAGTTGTTTTCAGTGTTGGGACCCTCACGACGAGGTGGTCCTTTTTATACACTCTAAGAGTGTTTTTTTGGAAGTTTAGATATGATTGATGTCTTGAGAAGTTTATTCTCTTAGTATCAAGAACGCTTCGAGCATGAATCCTACGACTGGATGTGATGAGAAGACTATGACGAGTAGGTCTAGGTAACCCAGCAAGCCAAAGTGATGAGCAAGTCTTGGTCAACCAACATGAAAAATTGATTAGTGGGACAAGGTGAAGCAATAGTACATAGCGACAAGAACCTCTAAGTGACCCAATATGCTAAATTGAGGAGTAGGCCTAGGTGACCCAGCATGCCAAAGTGTTGAGCAGATCTTGGTGACCCAGTGGGACTAAGTGACGAGCGAGTCTAGGTAACCTATGAGGCCTAAGTGATTAGTGGGTCTAGGTGACCCAGAAGGCCTAAATGATGAGCAGGTCTAGGTGACTTAGTGGTCCTAAGTGACTCATTGAGGATGAGTGCCTCAGCAGTACAAGGTGTTCAGTGTTTACGACTGATAGTCTTACTTTACATACTTTTTATATACCTATGTGAGCTGACAATTCTTTGTGCATACTTTCCTTTGTGGTTTTACCTTTGTGTATTGCATTCCTTACTAAGTCTTGTGTTACTCACCCCTATAGGAGATCCGCCTACACGTGTTGTGTCTTGTGTAGATGATAGATGCTTTGACTAAGACCTTGGTGGTCTGGGACTTGGCGCTACCCAGTGAGATCGACAGATGAGGCATACTTCCAAAACATCAGGTGTCACCCCCTTGACCTACCATTCCTGTAGGGTTTACCATATATGTACTTCTAGATCTTGTACATGGATAATATGAGGACCTTTTCTATATTGTGACCATATAATTGTTTTTAATCATTTTTAACTTAAAATTTCTTTTTTCAATCATTCTTGCTACACCACTCATCAGAATAATGTTTTATCTATTACTATATAGAAAAAATAAAAAATTGGTTATTTACTTTTATTTAAATTTAAATTGAGGTTGTTTTCTTAGTTTTGACAATTTAACATATATTTTAAATACTTTTAAATCTTTTAAAACATTCTTTTGGAAATTTTGATCTCAACACATGTCAAGTGATGTGTCATTTATTATTAATTGTCATAAATTATTCAAAAGTTATTTTCATATTATTTCACAATAATTAATTTCCATTTTATAATTTTTATGCATTTTTATGCATGTTTATAGATTTTAAAAATAATAAAACTACACCATTTTTCATTAAAAAACTATAACTTGAAATGATGAGATATCAATTCCTACATGTCACCAACTAATAAAAAATAATTTTACAAGGACTTAACAATAATATGAGGTCATTTTCTAGGTGTTTCCCCTAAAATAATGTTTTAAAAAATGTTTAAATATTTAAAAATACACTTATAGATATTCCAAACACATTACATTTTGAATAGAAATTTCATTTATTTTTTATATAGAAAAAAATTATTCAAATTTAATTTTCTCATAATTTCATGCTAGTTGGTGGTCATTTTCAAGGATTTGACAGTTATACACATGTTTTTAGTCTTTTAAATCAATGAAATTAAAATTTGGTACATCATCAGAAAATCACAACTCATAATTATATTCTATTTGTTCTTACAGGTAAAAAATTAAAATAAGGATTTCATGGTATGATTTAATGACAATCCAACATTATTTTCTATGATTTAACCCTTTGATTATCATTTTCAATGACACAAATGTTTAAAATTCCACTTGTGGTAATTTCAATAAAACCATAAAAAGAATTTATGCTTCGTCTATTAATTTATGTCCAAAAATTATTTAGTTATTTTAGTCCCTTGATTTCATAATATTTCATGGGTATTTTTTTGTTTTGATCATTAAATGCACATTTTTAGAATTTTAAAATAATAAAAATTCACTTTTGGTCAATCTAAGAACACATATGGATGAAGTAACTTGTTATCTATTCATACATGTCCCAAATTAAACATCAGTTATTGTCTTGTGTTTTATTGAAAATTAAATCCATTTTATGCATTTTGATCCTATCAAAAGTTTTTATGATATTTTATTCTAATTTTTTACAACTATTCAGAACACATGATCACATAATTATTATGGGTTATAAGAAAATATAGATTTAATTCCTATGTGGAATATAGTGTAGGGATTTCTAGGGCTATTATCATTGTGTTTTTGGGTTAGTTTTTCACTGATATCAATGACTCATTATATTTTTTACTTTTTTTTACAATGTTTCAAAGAATGATAGATGTGATGTTTGGTTTTTCACTATTTAGGAAATTAAAATAAAATAACATAACATAAAATAAATTATAAATAAGTTTGAATTTTCTTTAATTGAATTACAAATGGATTACATCATCATTCTATATTTTTCATAGTTTCCTAACTTAATATATAGAATCAATATCATTTATCCACTCACCATAAACTGATTATTAAGTATGAAATCCCTAGTATACTCAAGATTCCTCAATCACCCATGTAAATCACTTATCCATGAGGAACACTTCTCAACTGAGAAAGTGTACCTACTCATCCCACATGAAAGTGATCACATACCACTCAATCTCCTAATTGACTATCCTATACTGGTTTGATTAGTTAATCAATAGTCAATAAGAATTTACACTACTGGATATATGATCTATACTAACGGTTTTGGGAAAACCATTGGTATAGTTCACTAATTTGGACCAATACCAACTGTTTGGCCAGAACCGTTGGTATAGGTCACTTAAAGTGACCTATACCAACGGCTTGGCCAAACCGTTGGTATAGGTTCAATAATTTGGACCTATACCAATGGTTTGGCCAAAACCGTTGGTATAGGTCAATTATAGAGACGCTATACCAACGATTTGGACAAATCGTTCGTATAGGTCCCCCCTATACCAACTGTTTTTCCAAAACCGTTGGTATAGGTCCCAAAATCAAAGAACCTATACCAACGGTTTTGAGAACCGTTGTTATAGGTACATGTATTTTTAATGGAATCTTCTTACAGCGGACATTGAATAAATCAAAATTTAAAATACTTATGATAATAAATATATATTTATGAACTTATGTTCAGAAAATTATGTTAGGTTCGTGGTTAGGCCGTTCAATGACAAACAGGAGGTGTTGGGATCAAAACCAACTGGATGATTATTTTTTGAATTACATATACCAATGGTTTATGGAACCTTTGTTATATATTTTCATATTACTTATACAGACAGTTTTCCCAAAACCGTTGGTATAGACCTATCCTCACGGCTTACTTGTAAACGGTTCCTCAAACCATTGGTATAGCCTATAAAAATGGATTGGATGCCTATACCAACGGTTCCAAACTATTGGTATATGGTATTCTTCCATTAGTGTTAAGATCAAAATGGTGAAAAAAATGATTCAATTCAAATAGAAAAATAGAGTGTTGATCATCACCAAACTCTATACCCGCATTACCTCATCAAATTAGGAAAAATGAATTGAAATAAACACATAAAATTATGGAAAATCACTATTTATTTCCTTTGGACCACCCACAATGGTATATAACTTCACCATTACAAATAATGAGATCTCATGCACACCATAATGACCCAAAATCATATAAATTAAAATCTCCTTTTAAATGAATAAATACCATATAAATTTATATATTTATAGAAAGAACATGCACTAATTTGATTCTTTAAGACTGTATTATATTTAAAATACCATTAGGCATCATAACCATTGATAATATATCCATTGTATGGTTACCATTAATATTAGTATATTTTGAGGCTTATGATAAAGTCTAATTGAAATAGATGGAAAAAGCAATGGAATAAACTAGTAGGATCATACCATATAAATCCCATTTATTATAACTTCCAAGGGAGATGGAATCATTGTCCTTTTCTATCAACCAATACCAAGTTTATATCCAACAACAAAAACATGAAATAAACCACTTATCTGAGAACTTAAATCTTATCAAGATCAATACCTAAACCATGTTCACCAAACCACCCCAAGAATATTACACCATTATCGAACTTATCCTTATGGAGTATGCTGGTGTAATAATATGTTATGTATCTAAACCATAGTAGTATGAATTTTTATATTTTATTTTTAAATTAAATAATAATTATATTTTTCCCTTTTTATTATAAATTTATAAAATATTATAATTTTTTTTGATAAAAATCATATTTTGATATAAAGAAATAAAAATTTCATTTTTGAGAAATATATTGTTTCCATTAGGATACACTTTTTTGGATAAATTCATGAATTTTTCAAATAAATGTTATTTTAATAAAATATTTTCATTTAATAAAATTAATTTAAATATAAATTATAATAAAATTTAATAATGTCCATTATAATTTTTATAAGGATCGCAAAGTTGCTAGTATTTAACAACTAGTTTTTTAAATAAAAAATTATTTTTATTTAAAAGTTAAAAGTATAGTATTTATAAATTTATTATTTTAAAATGAATATTATTTTTGTAATCAACATGTCTAAATTATCAAATGTTGAATTTTTAATAATTTTCTAAGACTATTGAAGTTTTGGGTAAAACTTAAAAACAATATAAATATACCAATTGTATTATGACCTCATAATAGCTTAAAAGTGATTTAATAAATGATAAAAAAGGCATCAAAAACTAAAGATAGTTTAAAAATTAAAATAATATTTTTTTTATGTTTTTTGAGTAATTTTATAAGCCATTAATGAATCCTCTAAAACCTGTATTATATTTTATAGTTTTGAAATAAATTTTATATTAACATGAATCACACATCACAAATGATATTATTTTAATATGTTTAGCTATTGGTATTATAAAATATTTAAAACCACTTCTATTTGGAAAAAATCATGGGTAAAACCATTTGATAGTTTTTGTATTTTATTATTTTAGTATATAGATTCCAATACCTAAGTATAGAAATTAATAACGAATTCCCATATCTTTATATATATACCAAACCAAACTCCCACTTAACTTAATATAAAACCCATTTAGCATGTATTTCATCCACTTACCCTTCTCCAAATATATCCCATGTTATTCCCAATCTCTTAAGAAGCTCCTCCCAAGCTTTTATATGCTCCCTCTTATGGTAATGGATTTTCTGCTCCTCTTTTTTCAAGAAATTTCATTATATTATTCTACTTGATTCCTAATTGTTCATATTTTCATATGTTTTTGCACACATATTTTACTATAATTATTATTTACATGTAATTATATGCCACCTTTTACTCTCATTAAACCATTCTATGAATCTTTATGTACACCTATTATGCAGCCAAAAGTATCCTACAATTTTCCATGTCAAAAATTTATTTAATGAATACCCATCCCTATTTTCACTCAAGGGTATCCACCTATACTTAATTATCCTTCACTAATTGGGTAAATACATGAATTTTACCTACACTCCTTAATCTTGGGACTACAAACTATGAAATGTGTTTATATGTTTTTTGATCTATGTGGCACACAAATGCATGTACATGATATTAATTTGATAAGTCTTCCTATGATTATATATCCATACAATGAATCAGGTAATGTTTTATCTAATGAGTTACTATTTATGGTTCATGGAAGGATACCATAAGAACACTATGTTATGATTTATTGGTGTTATCTTAGACTTATGCACATGATGTCATGTTTTATGTTGTTTCCACATTCTTATGCTTCCTTGATGTTATCATGCTATGATGTTCATTTTTATGAATATAACCCTTTCTATGACACCTTGATATACCTCTTGAATCAAATTAATTTTACTTAATCATTTTATGATTTTATTAATGTATTATTGTGATTTATATCTCAACCCTTTATTTTGTACATTCCTAGGTTATCCTGTGAAATATTAGAATATTACTTGATTTTAAGGGCATGTTATAGAGTTTTTAAAAAAGCTAATTATATCCAAATTTCAATTTATTATGTTATGTATCTAATTACTTGAATACAATAGGTTTTTAGATCTTATATTAAAGTATTAAGTGTGTTTTATTTAATAAATCATGAATTATTATGTATAAAAGATAATGGTCTTCTTCAACATTATAGTTAAAAAGAAACACAAAGACATATGAGAAGTATAGAAGAGATTTCTAAAATTAAATTGAAATAATTTCACTTCAAATAACACTGATAAAAATATAAATTACAAAAAAAAAAGAGTTTGTGATAGTCATTTTGTAAAGGGGAAATTATTTCCTCACATACCCCTTCCACTTTTATAAATACTAGTTGAGACAATCTCTCTAACAAATTTGAAATTGGAATTTTACCATGTCGAGGGAATCATACCATGAAAAATATCTATGCTCTTTTGAGAATAATCATAGGATTATTTTAATTTCTACATTGTAGATTCAATTTAAGATGAGTATTTCTCAGTATTCTTGTGTAAGGAAGAGAGAAAATCATGAATGTGCAAGAGATGATTGGGTATCCCTGAACACTGGATGGAGTGATGGTCTCCAAGAATAGTATGATTTAATATTTTTGGGCCATTTATATACTTCATATTAGACTTCACTACATTTTTCCTTGGAGTATCCATAGACTGGTAGAGAGGATTGGAACTGATACTTTTTTTGGTGCAAAACTTCTAGTTTAAATTCTTCATTTGTATTAAAAAGGGAGGTGATGCCGGAGAGATTGATTTATTGAATTTTTGACAAAAAACAGTGATGTTGGTAATTATTCATTGTATATATGGTGCTTTGGGTGTGAATATTAGATTCATAAGGGCAAGATAAATTGTAAAAAACATGTTGACAATGCCTAAATAGTGTGATCAGTTATCTTCCCCACATCCATACATGGAGGTGACTCCAATTTCTCCTAGAAAATAAATTGACCACATAGATTATGGTAGTATACATTATATTAGTCATATCAAATGGTAGTTTTAATTTCAAACCATTTTCTACACTTCATAGTGAAAAGAGAGTCAATAAATCTTCCACTCGATCTCTATCTTTTACATCTTCTTTAAACATAGGCTTGGTATTGATCATTATTGAGGATCCTTGAACTCAGAAAGATCCAAATACACTCCTTCAGTTTTATTTGGGTATTTATTTTACATATAATTTTCTCAGAATCAATTGAATTTATATTTATAATATGTTGGTTGTTCTTGGATGGGTTGCTCTTGGGTTGGAAAATTTTCTTTTTGAAACTTGTAAAGGGAAAGCCATAGTGGTATCAAAACCTGAGAGTTTAGTGTGGATGAGATTTGGCAGGAAGGGGAGCTCAATATTGAGTTCAAACAAAGTATCTTTGAGGGTCGATGCCATAAAAAATTAGGATAGGGTAACACAATTTCTTATAAGTGAATAATTGACCATATTAATTCTTATGGCACAATCTTGCAGAAACTTCACATGATAGGTTGTGTTTACCTCCTATGATATCTGTTCTGATGTGATAGGTTGATTCTTGAAGTATCCTGAAGAATTATGGTAGTCTGAACTTAGTGTGTTTTGGTCATGCATAGTTCATAAGGGATGACCCTTATTTTAGTTTTACATAAGGTGTTACTACCCTAACATAGCAGATTACATGAGCGGTACCTTTATGCAGCAGATGAAATTTAATAGGGCCATTACATGAGTTTCCTTGGAAGAGGTTACACTATTATATAGCCCAAGCTAAATTATCCTTACATGATCATGAAATTATTGCATAAGAGTAAAAAATAAAGTATTGAATACAAGAAAAATAAAGAATTAAAAGAGATACTTTATCTATTTTAATATCAAAATGATAAAAGAAATTATAAACCATGAATAATTTCTTACTAATTATCATATCCAAATTATATTCTTAATTTATTCTTATCACTAAAATAAGAAATTTAAACTAGGTTTACTTTATTCACTCAATGCACACCAATGTTTGACAATTTGATTAATACTTATATTTTAGAATGGTTTGAGGTTATTTTAGTAGTATATTATATATAAATATTTACAAAATTTCACATATAATCACCCCACCACTTAAAAACAATTAAATTCTTGGAAAAAAATAATTCCATTATTTAAAAAGATTACTATAACAAAAATATGGTCCTTTCAAGGCTTAAATGTAAATACTTAAAAAAAGAAAATAAAAAATTCATTAATTTCTTGAAATTTCATGCCTCATATGTGAATTATTCAGTTGTATTTACTATAATTAAAACCTACTTCCATTCTAGGTGTGAAAAAAAAATTAGATTTTAGCGGAATAAAAATTTAACAAGGGGGACTTTAAAAAACCACACTCCCCTATGTTCCTTAAACTGAAGATTAATTTTCCAATTCCTTAATAAAAATAAAATAATATTATTTTAATTTTATTTCCCCCTTTTTCTTTTGGGTTTACTATTCCCCTCGCCTAAATGAATTAATTTTTTCTAATTTGGTAATTATTTAATTTCTCTCATAAATTTCTATGGAAATCACATATTGGATTTACCAAGGAATTTTAATTACTTACACACCTAGTGACCAATATATCAGACCTTCATTATTGGGACCCAGTTTCCCAATTACTCTAATTTAAATGGAGTTATATACATATATTTTTATTTTTATCTCTAATTTTTTTTCTTTCCTAAGGTCCATGTTAATGTTACAACCCTATATTTCACTATGTATTTTCCGTAAACAAATATCATGTTCAAAAGTTTTATTCACACATAAAAGTATACATTAAATTGGTGAGTAAATATAGAGACAATGGAATACTGAAATATATATATATATAATAAAATTCATTGTTTAACACTAATTCCTTGATAAAATTCAATTAGTACATTTAAAAAACTAATTTAATCATGTTATGCATAAAGTACATTTTATTAACAAAATAATTTTTCATGTTTTATGATGTTTATTATATTATGGTTAAATGATGGTTTAAATGGAAATTCGTGATAATATATAAACCATATTAAGTTAAAATCCAACCAATAGTTATTACTATGTAAGCAATAGATTTATTTTATACTTATAAGATACACATTTATTAAAAAAATATGTTATTATATTAATATTTATTTCTGTAACTTTTACAAATAGAAACATATAAAAATATTAGAATATCTGAAATCATTATTTTCAAATTATTTAACGTGATAAATTTTATTTCTATTAATAAATTTTTTTACTAAGATAAATATTAGTTACCAGGACAAAACAATTATTTTTCAAGAAATAAAACTTTTATAAATATTGTGATTTTAAATTAAAGTTATATATTATAAAATAAAGGCTCTAAAATTATGTTTAAAAATATATGGAAATACAATAACACACATTTAATGGGTAATAAATGTTAAATAATATCTAGAACATTTACTTATTAAAATGACTTCTTCTAGAAAAATAGTTTTTCAACACATTATATTGTTTAATTTATTAGTTAATTTTCGCATATTTATAAATTGAATTATATTAAATGGAGTCTAAATATGGATTCATAACATATATATTTTTTAGTAATAGAAATCTTATATTTTTATAAATAAACTAATTTGCACGGTAAAATTTTAATCAACATTAATAAGTATTAAAAGGTGTAATCTGATATGGATTGAATATGACTGAATCTATTTGACACTTATACCTTATAGAATATCATCTCTAGGTTCCAAAGTAATACCTACCATTTTTTAATAACATTAATCCTCCTAAATATCTTTATTTTCATTCAATTCCATTCTTATCCCTTACCAAACATTAATTTCCAAATATATGTCTCTCTTTTTCAACCATAAAAGAAGATCACTTCCAACAAATTAGATACACCCATATTGATTGAAATTACCATGAATAATTTACAAATTTACATTTTATATATCCACTATATAATTTTCATATCCTCAATCCTATAAAAAGTTCCACAATTCTTTAAAATCAAAGCATACTTCAATATAAGATCTCAATTATAAAAGTAAGTATTACTAACCTTTTTTTACTTCCTTTATTTGTCCGTCTCATCCAACCTTCTACAAATAATTTAAACTTCACACTCATATATATATATATATAATTAAATAATTATAAATAATATATTAATATTTAATTATATTTACGGTATAACCACTTTTTATTATTCCCTCATTCGACTAAAAAATTAAAACGGTGCTCATGCATGTGTGCTGAAAACCACCTCCATGAATGACACAATTAGTTTTTCATATCTGCATTTCAAAAATGGTTATAGGAATGGGATTAGTTAATATATATGTTATTTATATAATTATTTATATTATGTAAATATAAACTATGCATTACATGAGTAATATAAGAAATAAGAGATCACTCTAAAAATGGCCGCCTAGAACGAACATACCAAGAGGAAAAGTGATTTATTTATAAGTGAAAAATTATTTTTCATTTACATTATTCTTATAAATCATAAAAATTAAAATTCACCACCTTAATAGAATTTAAATAATTTCATTTTACATTTGTGATAATGATATTATAATAGAGTAATGTCTTTTATATCCATAATCACACATAGATTGTAACATGTTCTTATTGGATAGGTTTAACCACATACATGAATAATGATATAAATTATATCAAAGATGGATTAAAAAAGTTAATAATTTATATTGATAAGTAAATAATAATTTTTTTTATTTATATGATATTAATATAAAAATTTAGCTCATTAATAAAGACAACATCATACCCTCATTATAAATTAACGAAACAAACTTTTCACTGAATTCATTGTTATGAATAATAACTAAAATACATATAAAATGAAATTATAACATTATAAATAGTTAAAAATAATCATTTATAGTAATTTTTTATCTAGGAAGGACTAAGTGTTATATTATAATGAATAAAAATATTTCTATTTTGAAACTTTTTCAAAATGATCAATATTACACACACCCGATATTTGAAATAAATAATAACTAATTAATATAAATATAGAGAATGATTATTAATTATGTTTATAAATGGTTATTTATATAAAACCATTTATGGAATATGTGATTAAGACATTCATTTTTTTTATACAGGATCTTATATTTCATTTTACTTAGTGGGGAAATAGAATAATGTTTTATTTTCTCAAATTTTCTCTCCTTGATATATATTTAATATTATACTCCATGTTTTCATTATAATGGTGTATCTACTAACCATTTAGTATGTTTGTATCAAAATAATATCATTAATTATTGTATATAATGTTTTATTTAGAATCATATACTTTAAGGGTGTTTTAATCAAAAGATTATATGGTTTTAAGGGGTTATTTGTCTAAAATTTAAATTTCATGATACATGCTTGATATTGCACACATTAGTTTTTTAAGATTTATTCAATACCAAATTTCATTAAAGTATAATTAATATCTTTAATATCCTGATATTTTAATGTCCAATTTGATGGTAAATCTCTTTAATGTTTATTTGATTTTTATTTTACCATTAGCATATGGGTTTTTGTTAACTCAACTCCCTTTATTGATTTAAGATGAGTGTTCCTATGACGACCCATGTATTTTATAAAAATTATTTATTGATATAATAAATTAGTATACTCATAATGAAATCAAAAAATATAAAAATTTCTAGTGTCATTGGGTAATTAGATACACATCATAATAACTTGAAAATAGGGATTCACCAGAATTATTTAATAACTCAATAACATTCCCTTTAATTCTATTTATATTCAAAAACTGCTTGGGATGTCCTCTGTGTGTACATAAGAAAATGGTGAGCTATAAATCCAAGTAAGGGAATAATTAAATAGTTTATTTATGTAAAGTAGCACTTGAGAGTCAAGGGGCATAAAATAATGACATATAATGGTGATAATCATAATCATGGACATAGAGGCATTATATAACATTATTACACCAAGAAATCATAAGAATGTGGCCACAAAAAAAACATTACATGATAAGAATAAGTCTCAGATAACCACTGAGAAATCATAACATAGTGTGATTAGGCTAATCACCCATGAAACATATATGTAATATCATGAGATAAAATCATTATCCATTGAATTGTAAGGTAAGTATAATTACGAGCCCACCCATGATACTCATATTATGTACTTTCATTTGGGTTCCACATATATCATAAAATATAATAATGAATTTCATCAAAATTAATACCAGAATTATAAAGTGTGGGTAATATACATAGAATTACATGATGAATGAGTGATTAGTACATCTATATAAATACCCTTGAGTTTAAATAGAGATGGGTATTCAAAACAAAAAAAATATTTTCATGGAAAATCATGGGATAATTTTGGAATCATAACAGGTGTACATAAAGGTCCATGATAGTTTTGAATGAGAGTTAAATTTGGTATCCCATTACTTGGGAATAATAAATATAGTAAATTATTATTTAAAAACATATTACAACAGGAACAATTTGAAATAAAAAGGATTAGTACAAAGAAATTACATGAATAAATGGAAGACGAGTGAATCCCTTACCTTGAGAAGGTGCTTCTAAAATATTGGGAGGAGATTTTTAAGAAATAATTAACCCCTTAATATAGACTTATATTGGTATATGGAGAAAAATTCATGCTAAAGGGTTTTTTATTGATGATTATTGTGAGGTTGGGTGAGTATTTATAGAAAAATAGAGAGGAATTCTTTATTAATCTATAAAATTAGGGGTTCGACTCTAAGTGATAAAATAATTCAATACAAAAACCTTCCCATATTTTTTGACCATTATTTTTACCAAATTAGATCTTTTTTAATATTTTATAATGCCTAGAAATGATATCATTAAAATAATACCAATAATAAAGTGAAGGTGAGGTTTGATCATAAAAAAATTGTTTTTGAAACAATAAAATATAAGATAGGTTTTGGAGGATTCATTCTGTGTACATATAATCAATAAAAAAATATAAAAAATAGTTCATTTGGAATGTAAAATATATTTTTATCATTTATTAATTTAATATAATTTATTACATAAATTTAAAGCTTTTATGAAGTCATAATACACATATTATATTTACACTGTATTCACTTTTTACATAGAAATTATCTTATATTATAATATTATGAAAAATTTACCATTGAATAATTTTGATTTTATGGTTTTAAAAAGAAATTTTATTTTAATGAAATAGCTTTTTACATAATATAATTTATACATTCAAATAAAATTTCTTATTTTTTAGAAAATACTATTTTTTACGACACTCACAACTCTCTAAACCTTATAAAAATTACATAGGACTTCATTAAATTATATTATAAATTATATTAAAATCAATATTATTTTCAAAGAATATTTCATTAAAATAAAATTTAATTCAAAATTATCAAAATTATCAGATATAATGTTTTAATTAAAACTATATATTTCTCAAACAAATAATTTTTGGTTTCTTCATATCAAAATATAGATTTTATTAAAATTAATATATAATCATATATATATATATAATGTAGTGATGATAAGGGATAAATATAATCATTATTTTATTAAAAATAATCTATAAGAATTCATATAACTAAGGTCAAGATAAATAACCCCTTATTACACCAGTATATGCTCAAATGTTTAGGTGTGTGATGGTGGTACTATATTGGGAGTGGTCTGGTTAACATGGTTTGGATGATGATATGTATAATATTGAACTTATCCCATAAATAGTTTCAGTTTTGTTTTAGTTGTTGAATATTTTCTTATACTTGGTCATGGGTAAAGCCCTGTGATATATTCTCCCTCAAAATCTTTGATAAATGGGATTAATTGGGTATGATCCTACTAGTTGAGGCCATGAATTATTCTTTCAATGTCAATAATATTTTATCACAACAATTAATATATACTAATCTTAACAGTCACTACAGAATGAATATATTAACAATGATTATGATTCTTAAAATTCATCTAATTTTGATAGGAAAAAATTATAATGGTATAAAATAACCAATGTAGTGAATGTGTTTTCTATAACTACATTACCAAATATATAATTTATTCATTAAAAAGGGAATTTAATTCAAAAAAGTTTGGTTATTTCATTAATCCTCCCATTCGAAATTTTCCCCCTGAAATTTTATTCCATACACTAAAACAAATGAGGGTACCTCAGTTTCATCACCGATTATAGTTCCTTTATTGCCTCTTCTAACTTGTGGTTATTTCATAAGACATTAACTGAGTTAGCTGTATTGTTTCATAGAAATTTGTCTCTAGGAACTCAAATCTTCACCAAATCCATCTCATATGAATGATTATTCTCCAAAGGCACCACCTCTAGATCTAGTACATGTGAGTGGTTTGTTATGTACTTACTTATGTGGGATGTAGGGAACATGTGATTAATTTGAGATAGTTTAGGTGTGGGTGATAATAAATAGTTTATAGCTCTAATTCAATCAATGATCTTAAAGGGGATAATGTATCTAGGACTGAGCATTCTATTACTTGTAAACCACATTAATTTATTACACAGTGATAAATAAAAGAACACCTTATCTATGACTTAAAACTCTAGGTATTATTGATAAATAAATAGAGATATTTTTTTATAAATTTTAATGGGTTTCATAGGCCACTAAATGGTTTACACCTTCTATATCATGTCTCTGATAAGATCAGGTCCCATAAAATTCCACTCTATAACATAACCCCAAGATGTTGAAGTCTTACACCTCTTCCCACATATATCCCGATAAGGTTCTATTTGATTTATAGAATAGAAATTATTTTTATATAACAACTCCACTAGAGGACGGTGGTGTTCCCAATATAAATGGAAGTCCATTGAAAAACATCTCAAAATATCCCTTAGATTTTAATGGTTATCTCAAACTAACCGTCCATCTTAGGGTGATAATTAGTGCTAAAACTCAACTCTATATCCAATGCTTACTGAAGGCCTCTCTAGAACCTCATGTCAAACCACAAATCTTGATTAGGTATAATAGAGATTTTTATTCCATGTAGTGTTACCACTTATCTTATTTATATATTAGTGAGCTGGTTAAGAGATTAATCTTCCTTAATAGTAATGAAATGAAATAACTTTGACATATGATCAACTAACTACCAAATGATGTTATTTAATTTATATTTCTATGGGAGTCCTATGATTAAATTAATAGTTATGTTTTCCTATTTCCATTCTGGTATGGGAAATGGTGGCATCATACCCTTATACTTATGTCGTGTACCCTTCACTTGTTGGCATACTAAGCACCGAGACTCAATTTTTCCAATATATCTATTTATGTTAACCCAATAGACGTTTTTATTCATATATCTAGACATTATAGTGATTCATAGATTAATATAGATTGATTAGATATTCCCATAATCCATAAGTTTCCACATTAGTTTTGGTTTTTATGGGACACATATTTAGGTTCCACACCTCAATAATCCTTCTTTTACAGAGTTAAACTCTGTAATATTTGCTACCTTTATTTATAGATCATTATCATATTTTTGAGGCTCCTTGATCACTCAAAAATGGATGGTCGAGAAGTTATTTGAGAATGGTGGGTTTAAGTTCCTTATGATTTCCATGTCCATACTATACATGTATCAAAATATTTAACCCATTTCAGTCCAAATCATATATAGAGTTTCATCATCGTTTCTACACAGAGAATCTTTCAATTTATTTATGTTCCCATGATGCTAATATATATAATATTCACAATCATTAATCAGTTATAATAATTTATATTATTTCATATTGAGATCCTTTTTTGAATATATATCTGTGTATTTTATTATCTGTATATATGTTACACTTCTCCCTGTATAGATAATGCTATAAAATATTTATTGAGATGATCACTATAATAAATTCCAGACCATTTACCAGGTTGTTTTCTCAGAGATTTTTAATTGGTAAGATGAGAAGGCTATCACTTTTTCTTTTTTCATGATAACAAAATACATTTTTGAACTCATCAATATAGATCACAAATCCTTTCCCATTGGTGGGAAATGTGATCATAGATTTAGCCATTAGCCTCTTCTTTATCTCTTTAAAGATATCCATGCATTCATCTATTTAACCAAACTTCACTCCATTTTGAGCTAGCATAGATAATGGTTTTTAAAATCATGATATGTTTCTCAAAAATTGATTATAGTAACCAATTAATCAAAGGAAATGATAGATCTCCATTTTATTCATTGGTGTGGTCTATCCATCAATTACCTCTAACTTTTATGGATCCATAAATATCCATTTTCTAGTGATAACATGACCCATTTATGTTACTTATCCATCCAAAACACTGATTTACTAAACTTAGCATATAAATTTTAATTTCAAAAGTTTTTTTATTACATCATTAAAAAACTCTTCATGTTTATCTTTGATTTTGGAGTATATAAGAATTATATACAATAAGTAATGGAAAAACATTTCATGTTATTACCTAAAGAATATATTCACTATGTCCATAAATATTTCTGTATAATTAGTGAGTCCAAATGTAACCACCATGAACTCATACTAAACATACCTTGTACAAAATGTTGTCTTGGGGACATCCTCCTCCTTCACCTTTACTCGATAATATCTTGACCAAAAATCCAACTTAGACAAGTATTGGGATCCGCATAACAGATCAAAAAAGTCATGAATCTATGGAAGAGGATACTATTTATTTATGATGATCTTGTTGAGCTCATGATAATCAATGTAGAGGTGCATTGACCGATCCATATTCTTGATGGAAAGGTCTGATGTAACCTATGATAAATAACATGGGTGTGTAAACCCTTTATTTAGATTCTCCTATAGTTTCATACTTGAATATTAATATTATAAAGTGTAATTTCAATATGGACTCTTGGATATTGGAAAATATTTTGGTATAAGTTTGATTTATAATTCAACCACTATGTTAAGCAGAAGAGTAGAGCATTATTTCAGGAACACATTAACATATTCTATTAAAATGGGAATTTCATCAAGAATGACCTTTTCCTTAGTATCTATTATTTAATATAGATACAATTTCCTATAAAGTAATAATATCAATGATTGAGATGATGACATCAAAGGATATCCATCCCCCTCTTTACACCTATATAGATTCAGATGAAGACTTATGATATGATTGGTGATTTCCATCTCCAAAACATTTATGTTGGATCTATATAAGTAAATCTATTCCATACCATGAATATAATAAAATTACACTAATGTACTTCTACAAAACTGGGTTTATATAGCGCTAGGGTTTTAATAAATCCAGTTAAAAACTCTATTAAAGACCACCTTTGTCAGCGCTAAAAAAACATTGTTAATGGGGGGTCTTTAATAGTGCTAAAAAATGCACTGTTAAAGGGGGACCTTTATCATCACTTTTTTACAAGCATTGATAAAATTATAATTAAAAAAATGTATATATTTCATTAAAAATAATATATTAATATTTAAATATATTTATATTGATATAAATAAATTTTTTATTTTTTGAAATATGTTTTAGGTAAGGTAAATAGTTATTTACACTTAAAATATAAATTATTTAGTAAAAATGGAATATAAAATAACTAAAAAATATTTTTAATTAATAATTTTCTTATTATTATAGATTAATTTTCATTTAATATCAATTATAAGATTAAAAAAAATCATAAAATATCTCAAATAATTTGAAAACGTAACTTAAAAATCAAACAGTTATAACTTTTGATCCGTGGGTCCATTTGGGCTCTAACACATATCAAATTGAAGCTTGCGATGATATCTACACCGTCATGGATTGGGAACCCAGATTACTATTTTTATAGGCCAAAAAAGTGCTATAAGAACTTTATAACTGAATTTTTAGTCGGGGAACCCTAATTTGTTTACTTTCAATGGAATTTAATCCTTGTTTATGGGGGGATTGTTTCCCTTTTTCAGTGGGGAAAATGATTTTTCCCAGGAATTACATTCATATTGATATTATGGATTTTAAATTTTATCATTTTTTATAATGTACTTTTATTTTTAGTTAAATATATAACAATATATACATATTTTTTATATATTCACACATGAAAATTTAATTTTATAAATAAATAAGTAAAACATATTTAACTATATAAGATATTTATAAATATATAAACATATATATAAATATATTGATAAAACGCTGTGATTAAATATATGTAAATAAATAGATATTTCATAAAATATAAAACAAAATAGCATAGGGAAATAGTAAAGGCGTTGGATGTATATGTGAGAGGTCTTAGGTTCGAAACTCGCTGTAGGAAGGGGTGCATAGAGGAGGATGGGATTATCTAAAGAATTGAAAAAGGGTTTGGGGAAGTGTTGATAAAGGGGTGGTCAGGTGGGAAACATTGATAAAGTGGAGTGGGTTGGGCGTGGGAAAAAATTTATATACCCTTTATCAGCGAAGCCTTTATCTGTGTTTTTTCGAGCTGTTAAAGGAACCATTTAACAATGATAAAAAAAGCACTAATAAAGTGCCCCTTTAACAGTGCTAAAAAAATCACTGTTAAATGACCTATTTAGCAACACTTTTTTAGCACTGTTAAATGGGTCCTTTAACAACGCTTTTTTAGCACTGATAAAAGTATCGGGCTTTTAACCGCACATTGATTATCAAAACTTTTTATCACTGATAAAGGAATTTTGTAGCATTGCTAAAGGATTATTTATTAGTAGTTATGGATGTATCATATGTTTAATTAGGATATTAAACTTAAAAATACTGACCAAGGAAATGTTATATACTTGGTATGTGACAATTTCTCTATTTTCCATTTTCACCAATAACAAGACTTCCATGTTTTTAGGTGGTGTATGAATAGTTATAATAAAAATTTTAAATATGAAATAATGTTTATAACTAGAATAAAATTTTATGTTCACTATTATTTCATGAATAACTATGATACTTTTCACCAATTTATTTTTGGGATCCACCTCATCAATTATGATGGAATATGATTCCCCTTATTCTCTAGGAATTCTAGGTTGTTGTCTCTAATTTTGTTCAATAACCCTTATCTTAGTGCACTGGTTCACATAAAGTCCTTCCTCTTTATAGAGTAAAATATTTCCAATAATATGAGGTTTGACTCGATAATTCCATTCTTCCATAACATTGGTGGGTTTCTCCCATCAACAATCACTAGCAAGTTTCCCATCATTCCCACACCTATGGAATTTCCTTACCTCCTTTAGTAAATTTATGAGATGCTTCTTGCTACATTTTTGGCAGGTGGGAGGTTGTAATTTATTACCACCCTGATATTTATCCATCACTTTAAAAAAATTAAAATATATTCTTAGCTTACTATCTTTAGAACCATGAGACCCCTAAGATTCACCAATTTGTATTACAACTTTGAGGGAACATCAGAAAAATTAATCATATATTTTAATGTATCAAATTTTTAAATGTTTTCATAGATTTGGTATTAATATAATAAAGAATAAGTGAAAATTAAATTTGTATTCATTGACAAACCCAGAGGCGTATCATATATGTCTTTTAAAGTTCACGTCATATGACTTGAAGGATTCATTTTCTAGTTTCTTAAGGAAAAGGAACTCCATACTTATTTTAATTTAGATAGTTAATGGAATATATTTATTGGAAAAAATTTTCATGAATTATTTTGACTCCATTGTTTTGATATCTTCCTCATGCTTCATATTCTTGATTAATATCCACCATTGATCAAATTTTCCATCCATGTGATATATAACCTACATGAACTACAATTTCTCAAACAATTAAAAGATAACAAGTATTTTTTTCAATGTATTTGATAAATTATTATAAAATTAAGGGATTATAATATCCACTTAAAGCTATAGGACTTTATCACAAAAAGGTATCAATTACAACATTCAACTTCTTAAGGGGATGACAGAGTTCCTTATGATTTATGTTTGTTTAAAAATGGGAGTTAATTGATTTATTTTTTTCATTATGTTTTCAACTCCTTCTCCCATTGTGTTGGTGATCTCATTTGTACAACGATTACATTTCCCATTACATTGGTTGTTGAGTCAGTTCCTCCAATTTCTAACCATTGAATAAAATAAAGGGAAAATTATGGACAAGAAATTTCAAACTATCAAACACATAAAAGATAAAATGTAAAAACTGAAGGGATAAATCATAAATGAAATATATTTCATAATATATGAATTTATCTAATTCATTCTAAATTATACATGGTATATTTCATAACATTAAATTTCATAGGAATTTTTATTCCCTTCATAATGGTTAATAAAGTGCTTATGAATTTACCAAATCAGATTCCATGGGAGTGTCAAATTAGAGGTGTATTAAGTTATCATTATCATGAAGAAGGTTAATATTAGGTTAATAACCAATATAACTTTTTTTTGGTTATTACCCCTAAGTAAAAATATGATAGAGACACATCCACTTGTAATATTTAAAAAGAGATTTCATGTCTTTAAATCCACTCACTCTATGCATTAGAAAATGTTTAGAGATGTTTTCGTATATTTAATCTCATCTCGGTGGTTTTCAATATAGTTTTCTAATCCTAGGCCCCCAAAATTACATCGTTCTACCCTGATACCAACTACAAAAACACTATCTTTTATACACTTTATTTAATAATATAATAGATTAAGATACACATAACATAATCCCAAAAGATTGAAAGGAATTATGAATTTCTAAAATTCAATTCATATTGTAATAAATTTAAAATAATGAAAAAATAACATTATTTATAAACTCTATATCATTCCGTTAAATTCCATTGATCTTCTAAAACTGCATGGGATAACCTGGGGATGTACATAATAAATGGGTGAGATATAAATCCTAGTAATGGAATAATCAAATAATATTATAATGTAAAGTAGTACCTGAGAGTAAAAATTTATAATATGATGACATATAAGGGTGAAAATCGAAATCATGAACATTGAGGCAAGATATAAGATGATAACACAAAAGAATCATAGAAATGTGGAAATAACATAAAACATGACATTATAATCATAATTCAAGGATAACTACTAAAAAATCGTAACATAGTGTGATTAGGATTACCGGTCATGAACCATACATGGAATATTATGAGATAAATTCATTACCCAATTCATTGGAGGGCTATATAATTTGGTTCCACTCGTCACATTCATAGAATGTATATGGATATGTATGCCACATAGATCATAAAACAGAAGTACATATTTCATAAAATTTAATACCATATAAAATGAGTGTGGGTTATATACATGAAATTATACAATCAAGTAGGTATAGGTATATCTCATTGAATACCCTTGAGTGGAAATGGATATGGGTATTCATAAGATAAAATTTTTTCATGGAAAATCACTAGATAATTGCAGTTGCATAATGATTGTACATAAACGTTCATGAAAGGTTTTAATAAGAGTTAAAGGAGGTATATCATTACCTATGAATCATATTTAAAATAAAGTTATGTATAAAAACTCATCAAAACATGAAAAATTTGAAATCAAAAGGCTTATTACTAATAATGTACTTGAATAAGAAGGAAGAGGATAAAATCCCATACCTTGAGATGGTGCTTATAAAATATTGATACGAGCTTATTCAGAGCTTATTAAAACCTTATGATGGATTTATAGAGGTATAGGGAGAATAAATTAATTTTAAATGGGGTTCTAGTGAAGAATAAGTAGAGTTTTGGTGGGTATTTATAGATTAAGAGATGAGAATTATTTATTTATTCATAAATGTAGGTTTTGGGATCCATGTGATAAAAATAAATTACAAAGGTTCTTTCCCCTTGTTTTATACAAAAGGGTAGTGGTTTTAAATATTTTATCTAGCTAAGAACTGAACTCATTAAAATAATACCACCAATGATGCAGAGGTGAGTCCTTTTCATGAAGAATTGTTTTTAAAAACCTGAAATTTAATATAGTTTTGGTGGATTTATTCTAAGATTCTAAAATTAATAAAATAACTTAAAAAATAAATTATTTCAAATGGGAAAATATTTTTGGTCATATAATCCTTTTATAGAATTTATTATATCACTTTTGGGTTGTTAAGATGTCATAATACACACAATATATTTATATCATATTTAATTTTTACCAAAAAATTCGACTATATTAGAAAATTATGAAAAATTAAATATTCACTAATTTTTAATTTTTTATTAAAAATATAATATTTATTTTGTAGGAATAATTTTATAAATATTAAATTTTACACTTTTAAATAAAATTCATATTTACTGAAAAATACAAATTTTTATGACACTAACAACATTCCAACCCTTGTAAAAAGTTGAAGGGGATTAATTAAACAATATTATCATTTATATTTAAATAAATATTACATAATAAGAATAATTCATGAAAATATAATTTATTTTAAAATTCATGAATTTAGCAAGAATAATGTTTTCATTGAAACTATATATTAAAAAAAGAATGGTTTCTTTATATCGAAATATAGTTTTTATTAAACTCATTATATAAGCACATATATTTATATGTAAAATAATAATATTAAAGGATAAATATAATGATTATTTTATCAATTTTTTTTAAAAAAATTATAGAATTACGGTATAGATACCAAACTCCTTATTACACCAGTTTATGGCTTAAATTTAAGGTGTGAAATGGTGGTACTTTCTTAGGATGGTTTGACGAACATGGTTTGGGAACTGATCTTTATGAGCTTTAACTTCTCCCATTAATGTTTTATCTAATGCTTTATTTGTTAAATCTCTTACTGGGATAGGTTAAGGGAAAATCTTCATGATTCCACCTCCCTCAGAAGCTTTAATAAATTTCCATGATAATGTACAGTCCCACTGGTTGAGGCCATAGCTTCTTCCATCCATGTTTATTACATTTTATTATAACCCTTAATATATAATAATTTTAAAAGTCACTATAGATAATATTTATTATCAATGATTATGATTCTAAACAGTCTTTTAATTTTGATTGACTAAATTTTATAATGGTCCAACATAACAAATATAGTGAAAATGTTTTCTATAACTTAATACTTAATACGAAATTTATATATTCCAAAGAAAATTTGATTTATAAATTTTTTTGTCATGATAAGACAAATTCATATACATGTTTTGGATATATTTTTTAATAACCAATCTTTATTTATTTGATATTACAATGGGTTTTAGTTTTTTTTTCAAGGAATGAGAATTCAAGAATCAAAGGAGGAAATGATGTAAATTCATAAAAATGATCATTAAACATCTTGAATATAACGAAACGATGTGTAATACTCGAGTATAATACCTTCCACCTGAATTATATCCCATGAATCCTAAATAAAAAGCATGATGAATTTACATTAAGTGAATCCTAATTGCATGTTGTGAAATATTTGAAGTCCAGATCTGACGAGATACATGACATCAACTCAGTACATGACATAAAAAGTTCGAAACCTAATTTCTTCTAAATATTTAATACATATAATCCAAGAGACCCAAAATTTTAGAATATTAATGCATATCTAAAGCAAATGCTATGAAACACCATTACATTCTGTGAAATACACAATGTAGAATTCACTTAAAGAATATTCATTATGTGAGCCATATACATGTCATGAACTAATTGGGATATATAAATATATAGTTCATCTATTGTAAATGGAGAGCCCAAATGCCAAAAATTTATCTCTTTCATTATTCATTGTTTTTTCTATTTTAATTAATTTTTATCTCTACTATTATATTTTATTGTTTTATTAATTCTTATTTTTCACATTCAATTTCAAGATTCTTATGTTATCCGTTGTGGTTATGATGTTTTTATTTCAATACCAATTTCCATTCAATATAAACTTCTAATGTGTTCTTTATTGTTCTTTAATTAAAGATTGTATTTAATTGATATTTCATGATTCCAAATGTGGATTTCACTGATTGAAGTTTTCTATTTTTCATTTCACATATCTTGCGATTTGTTTCCATACTTTTGATGAATTCTTTGATGCACAACTAATACTCTTAGGGTTAAGGGTAGAAATAGGGGTGGATTGAACCAAATTAATATTTTAATCAATGCTTGGTAAACCTGGGGCTTGTAATTAGGTTTAAAAAATTGTTAATCTTGTTTATTTTATAACTACACAGACCATTGGAGGTGAATTTGAAAGCATCATTAACATAATTAATGTTGACCAGGGTAGTACCAATACCCTGTGATTATTTCTACATAGAACCCAATATTTTTTCACTTATGTTTTCTACTATCTCTAGACCAAGGAGTAGTTTTTATATTAGGTATTTCCAATTGGTTAGACCAAGATCAATTGGTTTTTTTCTCACCACTTTCTAGTCTATGCCATTTCACTATCCCAAGAAATATTTAAGATTATTTTTTTGATCCCTTAAAATTTACCTCTAACCCTTCCTTTCAATTTTTATTAATACTAGGATACATAATATTAGAAAACAAAAATTGAATACTAAATGTGAGTAATCCTTCACCAAGGATTCTGATTTATGGGTTTCTTGTATACAAGCTGTCTTTGTGGGTTCGACCCCAGACTGCCACTGTGCTGGAGTTTAGTAGTCAAGAATAGTTTGAGAAATAATAAATTATAACATGATCAATTCCCATGTGTAATCAATTTGGTTGTGTAGAATAACCCCCTTTTGTTTCTAAATTTTTCTCACAAACTAAAACCATCTTCTTTCTTCTTCTATATTTGTGTATACTCTAGGGTTTCCTGACTCGTTTTAGGAGCTCAGATGCAAAAGAAATAATTGCTTTCAATATAAAGATTGATAAAACATTAGTTTTACATAAACGCTTTACAATGTCTAAAATAAAATACCATTCACCAACACACCCACATAATGCACAATATACACCTCCTAGACTTCAGGCTGAGTGACCAATTCTACATAATCACACCATAATGGACTATAGATTTCCATCCATCAATGGTGACATACCCTCTTATTCAACTTTACTATTTTTAGAACAAACCTGGACTCACTCACATGATCTGAAACATGGTGAAATTTAGTAGAATTCAATGCAAAGACCCCCATGAGTATATTTCAAATTTCATTAAGGTTTGTGATACCTTTTATGACTAAGGTGTTTTTTAAGATGGAATTATATTTAGAGTTTCCCATTTCTCCTTGCATGACTGATCCAAGGATTGTCTTAAAAGTCAAGAACCCAGATCCATCACAACTTGGGATGAATTAGCATGAAATTTCTTGATAAATATTAACCAATGATCCTAACCTAGATGCTCTGAAATAAGATTCAAAACATCGATCAAGAAGATGTAGCATCATCCTAGTCAACATGGGACCATGTTATGGAACTGACTAAGAAATTACCATATCAAAAAATTGATGTGTGGCTAGAAATTCATACTTTATACCAGGGACTCTATCCTGACACCTACACTATTTTCGATGCTACCACTAATAGCAGGCTCATGCTAAAGACACCCGATGTCGGTAGAACTCTGTTAGATAAAATTTTAGACAATTATAGTTTATTGAAAAGTAAAAGAGGACTTCCTTATCATGGAATATATTAATTATAAGAGACCACCCACCTACCACCCTATTTTGAATCCTTTATAATAAATCGTGAGTCATTTTAGATGCCTGCTGCACAATAACCCCATATTACTCCTACTATGCAGATAAAATCATGTGACATGATTAGAGGCCCATACCCTTATCAATATTTTAAGATAGTTTTAGTGGAACCTCAAATCCAATATTATAATTATGTGATAACAATTAATAAAATTAGAAGTACCAGTACCCCAAAAAACATTAAAAATAGTACTATCAACAACTTTTGGCTCAGTGGATGCAATAAAAAAGCAAGGTTATTATTAGTATAGGGGTGCCCAAGTTCCACAAACGAATTAGGGACCACCTAGGTACCCAACTCAAGTTCTAACTCATTGACTACAGCAACAATTTCACCATCCTTTTACCCATAGAGATTAATATTTTCCACCTACTCAATAGAATAAATGCCACCAAGATCTGCTAATACTACCTCAATAATCCCAAAATATTTAAAAAAATATTGAAAACCTACTGACTAACTTTCTACAAAAAATATCAAAGTAAGAAAACCTGGGAGACTGAGATGAAAAGATAAAGGACTTCTCGGTGCAACCACGAGCATCAAGTGGCCTAAATATCAATGACCCTATCAGATAAAGTACCAAGTACGTTACCTAGTAATGTTGAGACTCATCAAATAGAGGAGGCTATAGATATAGTTATTATTAGTGGAAATATTATGTACATTTAGTATCCATACAGAGAAGAGAAAAATCAGTTAAAATAGTATGATAAAGATGGTTATAAGAAAACCGATGATGTGGAATTAATTAAAAAAGATCCTATTTAAGAACACCCTAAAAATGAATATTTTTATGTGAAACTACAACCATATTATCCCCCTCACCAATTTATAGATAGAATTAGACATTCCATAAGAGAGGTTAAATATAATTTTTTAATATGTTTAAGAAACTACACATCAATATCTCCATTGCAGAGGAAATTTCTCAAATTTCTAATAATGTAAGATTATTTAATGCCTTGATCTTATGAAAATTAAAATGGAGGACATAGGATTCATCTACCGAAATTAATAATTCTATGAATTTTTTTATAAAATCTACCTCCAAAGATATGAGACCCCAAAAGCGTCTCAATTCCATTAACTATAAAAAAATGTTATTTTGAAAGATCCTTGTGCAATATCGATGCAAGTATAAATTTCATTCCTATGAGTGTTTTAAAAAATATGTAGCTTGGTGAATTAAAATAAAAAGAATGGAACTCTAAATAGAAGAATTATCAGTCAATAATCCTCAAGGATTGTCATGAACCATCCTCGGGACCCGTGCCGTGACTACCCCAAGACCACCTCCCATAGGCCAGGGGATGGCGAATAGCACCAAGGAAGACATCTCGAAAAAAGGGGAAGGAATTGTCTTTATAAAGTAAACAAACACCACAGAGTAAGAATGTAGAAGTAAACAATAAGTAAAACTAGGTACAATAGTAAGTGCGGAAGGGTATGTGGGCAAGAATACAAACCCAAACTGAAAGTAATGTACAACTGGAAAGAAAGTACATCAACTGAAAAGTAAAGCAGCAACTCCAAGACTTACACTGGATATCCAATCTGAAGGGTGGGTACAGATAGCCTCCTCAGCTCCTCGGGTCCAGCTGTCCGCTCTGTGTACGTCCCACCTAGTGGTCCACCTCCAGGTACTGACTTGATCCACAAGCCTCAACTACGATCAGTGCTGTCTGTCGTCTGCATCCAACAAAATGTAGTACAGGCATAGCTCGTGCAGGGGTGAGTATATGATACTCAGTAGGGACCATGAGACCCCCGAATGTCTCCTAGAATCCACAAAGGATAATCCACAAAGGAAAGATACAATCACAAAGTAAAATCCAACACTACTTTGGTATATTCCCATACATATACCTAAGTAATCAATTCCTGTTCGGCTCCAACATCCAAGCCCAAGTTCGATCACATCCACACAGGATAGTACAACCCAATCCATATAGGAAAGCATAACCCAATCCACATAGGAAATCAAGTCAATCATATCGAAGATAATAATTGAAAGTCAAGACTCATCTCACATAGGTATGCATCATTTTTAAAGAAAAAGGAGATGATCAGATGTAGTTACTGATTCACCTAGATGGGACCCACATAGGATACAAGTACTGTAGTCGTCACCGCCGAACCAACGGAGGATTCTAGTACGGTTGTCATCATCGTCGAACCCACAGAGGATTCTAGTATGATAGTCTTCACTGTCGAACCCACAAAGGATTCCAGTACGTTTTCCATCACCGTCAAACCCATAGCTACTGGGGAACTCCTCTTCTATCGAGTACAGTAGGCCTGCCGCTATAACCAAGCGCTTCCCACTAACCTTGGACTACTGTAGTACTCCACCTGTCGAGTACTGTGGGCCCGTTGCTACATCCAAGTGCTTCCCACCATGGGTCTGCCGCTACAACCAAGTGCTCACCCTCATAGCCTATAGAGGTACTCCTTCTGTTGAGTACCACGGGTCTGCCTCTATAACCAAGCGCTCCTTGTTCGTGGGTCTTCTGCTACAACCAAGTTCTCCCCACTGGGATATCGAAACACTCCATGTCAATCGATCAACAGTCCTCATGTCTCAGCCAGCTCTAGGGTTTCCGTACACAACACGCTTGTTCCGGGAGGGTCTGCTCCACGAGCCAAGAGGTCGATACACAAACTATCACGTAGACCAGAGTTGATGTAATGGAAAGTTCTGTCAGGTCAAAAGGAACACAATGCAATAGAGGGCACGTCAATCAGACGCCCTGTCTGAGAGTTATTGGCGTTTTCGTCACAGGGGCCCGGTTGGTTTTTAAGATAAAACCAACATGACCGTACTCCAGCTGCTTCTAAACCTCGAGCGGATTAATCCAAAAGAACCGTCTCACTAAGAGGAATCCAACAAAGTTGACAGCACGTCAATCGGACGTCCGAAGCTCAAGTTATAAGCATTTCCACTCCGAGGGCCCAGTTGGTTTCGTGTTCGAACCGACCCGACCGTACCCAAAGTTATCTTAAACCTTTAGTATAATATACCAAAACGACTGTCTCGATCCAAGGATTGCATTGTAACTAATGGTGCCTCGATCGGAGGTCCGTAGCCAATGTTACAGTCATTTAAACGAACCTATCAGGTTTTAGGGGGGGTTTTGGGCCCGGACCGACCCGGCCCAAGACCCCCCTGGGTCGGCTCTGCCTGGGCGGCCTGGCCTGGTGTGGCCGGTCCGGCATGGGCGGTCGGTTGGCATGGTGCTGGCGTGGCATGCGTGGCCAGACAGCTCGGCGCTGGCCGAGCTGTTGCGGAAGGGGGGGGGGGGGGGTGCGCCCCCCTGTTTTGAAACAGCGGCCCCCACGTGGGGGCCTTCCCTTTGCTAGCCAGGGGTTACGACCCCCGGCTTCTCCGAACAGTCGGCCCGGCTGGCCGGCCAGTGCCGCCGTCGCAGGAACCTACGGTCCCGCTCCTCCGAGGCACCGGCAGCCCGCGGTTCCGGCCGCCGCTCCCAGATTGACCACGTTTAAAGGCTACGACCTTGATCTGACTGGCACGACGCAATGGAGCTTCTCCCCTCCGCCGCGGCACTACTCCGGCCGCAGCCTCTTCATGGTTCTCCAGCGTGGCACGACGGCGCCGCGCCCCTTTGCCGCGGCCCGACTCTGGCCGAGGCTTCTTTCGGCCTCAACGGTGCCACGTGATGGGGCCACGCTTCTTCGCCGCATTTCTTCTTGTTCCCGCGTGGTGCTGTTGCACCGCGCCGCCTTCATTCGAGCCGTAACGAACATAGAAACAAAAGGGGGAGGAGGGTCGGCCATGTTCGTGCGGTCCGAACTCCTCCTGTTAAATTAATAACAAGCGGCCCAAAGAAATTGACGATGAACGGAAAAGAATAATTCACGAACAAAAATAAAACCCCTACCTCAATGATGTCAACGAACGAGGATCATTATGGGAAAATCACGTCGTAGAAGACGGTGTCGCGAAAGACGGCATCACGGATGACGACGTCGTATATGTTGTTAGTGCACGCCCAATGTAGGATGCAGTGCATCATCGTTTTTCAAAGAAGGCGTCTCTCACCGATTGCGGAGAGGAGAGGAGACAGTACGACAATCTCCCCTTTTGGTGACAGAGTTCTTCGTCGTAGACTCAGCGTTCTTCGCGTTCTTCTCTGAGGAAGAAGAAGATCTCCAAGACTTGAGCTCTCCTCTCCCAAAAATATCCGCACAACGATTCAACAAATAATAAAATAAGGCTTTGCCTTATTTTATTACTCATGCCAACCCTTTTCGAAATTCAAAAGATCACAATCAATTAATTGACTTAATTGATGAGCGTTTAATAATACAAATTTAATTTCGAGAGTTGACATGTCCTTAAATATGGGGGGTGCGGGTGTGTTACACAAAAAAATGGATGTGGGAGGTTTTAAGTGATTTGAAGGGGTGGGGCTTGTGTGGGCCCACTTCACTAATATCCTATTTAGTGGAGTTAGGATGTAGTGGGGCCCACTCCAACCACCATGCATCGGTTAAACTACTTAGAATAGAAAATAAAAATTTTTGCACAAATTTTTATTTCATTCCTTAGTTAACCCTTTTTTTTAAAACCTCACCCGAGAAAACGCAACTCCAGAAAAGGTGTTCCTAAGAAAAAACTGGTGCCTTCGAATTTCGATTCTGAGCACCGGTTCAAAAGTTAGAAAAAACCACTCGTTCGTTCACTGAACGTACCTGAGAAAAACTTCAGAAATTGATTCTGGGCACACATGGCCTTAGAATCAGGTGCAATCAGAAACCGCGTACTCGTAAAATCCCAAAGAAAATTAAGAAAAAATTTCCTTTGAAATTTTCGTGTCTTTACATTACTCCCAACTCATGGATTTACATCCCCGTAAAGATACATCACAAACTAGGGAAACAAATGAGGGTACTGAGCATGCATCTAAGCCTCCCGCTCCCATGTTCTCTCTTGGAGGTTCCCATGCTGCCATCTGATGTGCATTAGAGGAATCAACCACCCACGTAGGACCCGCTCCTGTCAATTCTCGATCTCCACCGGGACCTCCACAAAAGTCACCCCATCATCAATGATATGCGTCGGGTCGTGCATGTTTCTCCTCAGCTGAGATACGTGGAAAACGTCTTGCACCTAGTGCAACTGAGGTGGATGGGTCAAGCGGTAAACGACCTCGCCTACCCTGTTGAGGACCTAGAAGGGTCCGATGAAGCGAGAGATAACTTTCCACCATGTCTAAAACTCCGTAATCCACGTCGAGATGAGACCTGTAGGAAAACGTGGTCACCATCCTCGAACTCCAGTGGTCTCCGCCTCCTGTCATCATAATAATTTTGTCGGCTCTGAGCTATCCTCATCTTCTCTTGGATGACCTTGACCTCCTCTGGTCCTACAAGAGCTGCTAAGATTTCATCATTTCCGATAAGAGAAATTTGATATCATCCCCAGGATGAACCACGTTCTTCACCTAATATAGTCAATCCCTACATGGATGATACTAATCCATACCAAGGATGACGTCGTAAGGCCTCGACTCTATAACCAAGAGATCCAACCGTTACTCTCGCCTCCAAGGGTTGAGTCACACTATCGACATCAGTGTGTGGTCACTGGGTTTCCTCCAGTAGTAATCTCAAAAGTGAGGGTCAAGTCAACAGTTTAAACTAGAACCTCTTAGTAACAACATAAAGAGAGGACAGGAAAGTAAATGCCACAAAGAAAGGTGTCTTTTATTACTACAGTTTAAAGTAAAAAGACACAAAGAATCCACAAACAAACATCAACAAAGCTAGAAGCAGCATGAACAAAAGTCTCCATGTATGGAGCTAGTCCCGCTCCTATCCGTCTGCCCCCAGAGCTCCATGATCATAGGTCTCAGCTGCCTGAAGCTAAGCTCTCCCCTGTCCACCCGTTCCCAGTGGTCGGGGTGGTCTTCCTGGTGGTGGTGGTGGTAGGGCCTCAAAGCGTCGCCCACCACCCGCTGCACGACCAGCTCCCCTGCCTCGGTCTCCTGCACATTGAGATCTGCCCCGATTGAACCTTTTCCTCTGCCTGGGAGGTCCTTCATTTATTCGCTGAGCATCTGTATGGTAGGTTGGACAGTCACGTGCCATGTGACCAACCCCGCCGCAGGAGTAACACTGTTCGCTCCTAGCAAGTCATTCTCTACCCCGGGTGCCTCGCACACACGATCCTATGTCATGTGGTCGATCACCTGTAGGTCTGGTCCTCTTGGATCTCTGCGTCATCTATCTACTGCCCGCTACAGAAGACTCTTCCGCATGCCCACTATTGGTGGGTCCTACTGCTGGAGACTTCTTAGGAATGAAACTCTCCACTAAGAGGGCTTTCTCCAACACCCCTGTTTGCATCGGGATGCTGTGAGAAACAAATGAAGACTTAATCTCTCACCTGAGCCCCTTCTCGAAGGTTCGGACCCTGAAGAACGGGTCCCGTACCATATTTATAGAGTAACGCAAGAAATCGGTGAACCTCACTAAATACAGCGCCACTGTCATGATACCCTGCTGAAGATGAAGTAGCTCCTGTATGCACACCACTCGAAGGGTGGCTGGTATAAACTCTTCCCAGAACATTCTCTCGAAGTCTGCCCATACAAGGGATGCCTCATCGTGCACCTGGAGCATCATGCTCCCCCATCATCCTGCTTCCGCGTGCAGGAGGATCGCTGAAAGGATCACCATGAGGTCAGCTGGTGTCCCCAATAACCTGAAAACTCGAACTATAACCTCCAGCCAATCCTTGGCTGCCTGAGGGTCTATCTCCCCACAGAACCTGGGCGGTCTCTGACGCTAAAACTCGTGCATTTTACTAAATAGACGTGCACTCTCAGCGGCTGGGGCTGGTGGAATTTGTGGCTTGGTGGGTAGAGGTACCGCTGGTGCCTCCACTGTAATGGGGCCCTGCACCGAGGCCTCATCGCTCGGTGGGCTCTCGCCTCGCACAAAGCTCCGAACACTAGCTGGCAGCCGTCGTGGTGCCATCCTGGAAAGAGACAGGTGTGCCACGATCAAAACAGTATACCTGGTGAGCTGACCCAATGTAATCACAAAAAAAACTTTTTAAACACACATGCAATCAATGTTTTCGTGCATTGAGTCGGAAATCAGAAGTCAGGGTCCTAGTGTACGGATACGTCGGCCGCCGCACCAACACTGGACTCCCTGGACTGATAACCACACTCAATACCCTTAACACTATTGCTTCGCATAGAAAAAAGATCAGAGTCCCGAGTTCTGCGGTAGAACCGAACCTCCCTTCGATACCAATTTGTCACGGCCTGTCCTCAGGACTCGTGCCGTGATTACCCCAAGACTGCCTCCCATAGGCCAGGGGCTGGCGACTAGAACCAAGGCATAAATCCTGACAAAAGGGGAAGACATTACCATTATAAAGTAAACAAACACCACAAAGTAAGCAAGCAGAAGTAAACACTAAGTAAAACTGGGTACAATAGTAAGTGCTGAAGAGTAAGTGGGCCAGAATACAAACCCAAACTAAAAGTAATGTACAACTGGAAAAAAAGTACAAAAACTAAAAAGTAAAGCAGCAACACCGAGCCGTCTACTAGAAATCCCACATGAAGGGTGGGTACAGATATCATCCTTAGCTCCTCGGGTCCAGCCGTCCACTCTGTGTACGTCCCGACCTGTGGTCCACCTCCAGGTACCGAATTGCTCCACAAGCCTCAACCACGATCAACACTGTCCGTTGTCTGCATCCAACATAATGTAGTGCGGGCATAGCCCGTGCAGGGATGAGTATATGCTACTTAGTAGGGACCCCGAGACCCCTGAAGGTCTCCAAGAATCCACAAAGGATAATCCACAAAGGAAAGATACAATCACGAAGTAACATCTAACAATACTTAGGTATATGCCCATACATATACCCAAGTCATCAATTCTATTTCGGCTCCAACATCTGATACCATGTTCGATAACATCCACACAGGATAGTACAACCCAATCCACATAGGAAAGCACAACCCAATCCAAATAGGAAAGAAAATCAATCATATCGAAGATAATGATTGAAAGTCATGACTCGGCTCACACAGGTATACATCCTTTATAAAGAAAAAGGAGATGATCAGATTTAGTTTATGATTCATCTAGCTGGGACCCACGTAGGATTGAAGTACTGAAGTCGTCACCGCCGAACCCACAGAGGATTCCAGTATGGTAGTCGTCGTTATCGAACCCACAGAGGATTCCAGTATGATAGTCTTCACCATCGAACCCACAGAGGATTCCAGTACGTTTTCCATCACCGTCGAACCCATAGCTACTGGGGAACTCATCCCTTATCGAGTATAGTGGCCCAGCCGCTACAACCATATGCTTATCACTAACCTTGGACTGCTGTAGTACTCCACCTGTCGAGTACTGTGGGCCTGCTACTACAACAAAGCGCTTCCCACCATGGGTCTGCCGCTACAAACAAGCGCTCCCCCTCATAGCCTACAAAGGTACTCCTTCTATTGAGTACCGCGGGTCTGCCGCTACAAACAAGCACTCCCAACTGGGCTATCGAAACACTCGAGTCGATCGATAATTAGTCGTCAAGTCTCAGCCAGCTCTTGGGTTTCCGCACACAACATGCTTGTTCCGAGAGGGTCCGCTCCACGAGCCAAGAGGTCGATACACCAACTTTCACGTAGACCAGATTTGATGTATCATAAAGTTCCTTCACGTCAAAAGGAACACAACGCGACAGGCGACACATCAATCGGACGCCCGGTCTGAGAGTTATTGGCATTTTTGTCCCAGGGGCCCAGTTGATTTTTAAGCTAAAACCAACTTGACCGTACTACAGCTACATACAAACCTCAAGCAGAGTAATCCAAAAGAACCATCTCAATAAGAGGAATCCAACAAAGTCGACGACACGTCAATCAAACATCCGGAGCTAATGTTATAAGCGTTTCTCCTCCAAGGTCCCAGTTGGTTTCGTGTTCGAACCAACCCGACCGTACCCAAAGTTCTCTGAAACCTTGAGTGTAATATACCGAAACAAGAGTCTCAATCTAAGGATTGCATCGCAACTAACGTTGCATCAATTGGAGGTCTATAGCCTATGTTACGGTCATTTAAACGAACCTGTCCGGTTTAAGGGGGTTTTGGGCCCGGACCGACCCGGCCCAAGACCCCCTGGGTCGGCCCGAACCGGGTCTGGGTCTGGCCCATTAGGGCACGGCCCAGCCTTGTACGGCCGGTTGGACTAGCGCGGGCGTGGTCCGCGTGGCCATACAGCTCGGCACTGGCCGAACTGTCATGGAAAGGGGGGGGGGGGGGCACACTGCCCCCCTATTTTGAAATGGCGGCCCCCACGTGGGGGCCGCTCCTTTGCCATTCGGGGATTATGACCCCCGACTCTTCTGAACGGCCAGCTCGGCTGGCCGGCCGGTGCCGCCGCCGTGGGACCCCGTGGTCCCACTCTTCCAAGGCGCCGGTGGCCGACGGTTCCGGCTGCTGCTCCCTGCTCCGCCGTGGCCAAAGGCCGCGCCCTTGATCCGACCGGTGCGGCACGACGATGCCGCTCTTCTTCGCCGCATTTATCCTTGTTCCCGCGCAGTACCGTTGCACCGCTCCGCCATCGTTCGAGCTGTAACGAACACAACAACAGAAGGGGGAGGAGGGTCGGCCGTGTTGGTGTGATCTGACCTCCTCCCGTTAAATTGATAACAAACATCCCAAAGAAATTGTCGATGAACAGAAAAGAATAATTCTCGAACAAAAATCAAACCCCTACCTCAATGAAGTCATCAAATGAGGATTGTCGTGGGAAAAGGACATCACGGAAGACGGTGTCGCGGAAGATGACGTCAAATACTTCATCGGTGCATGCCTGATGTAGGATGTAGTGCATCATCATTCTTTGAAAAAGGCATCTCTCACTGGCTGTGGAGAGGAGAGGAGACGGTATGGCGATCTCCCCTTTTGGTGACGGAGTTCTTCATTGTAGACTCGGATTTCTTGGTGTTCTTCTCCGAGGAAGAAGATGATCTCAAATACTTGAGCTCTCCTCTCCCACAAATCTCCACACAACAATTCAACAAATAATAAAATAAGGCTTTGCCTTATTTTATTACTCATGCAAACCCTTTTTGAAATTCAAAAGATCACAATCAATTAATTGACTTAATTGATGAGTGTTTAATAATCCAAATTGAATTTCGAGAGTTGACATGTCATTAAATAGGGGGGGGGGTGCGGGTGTGTTACACAAAAAAATGCACGTGGGAGGTTTTAAGGGATTTGAAGGGGTGGGGATCGTGTGGGCCCCACTTCACTAATATCCTACCTAGTGGAGTTAGGATGTAGTGGGTCCCACTACAACCACCATGAATAGGTTAAACTACTTAGAATAGAAAATAAAAATTGTTGCACAAATTTTTATTTCATTCCTTGTTAACCCTTTTTTTAAAAACCTCACCCAAGCAAACGCAACTCCAGAAAAGGTGTTTTTAAGCAAAAACCGGCGATGTAGTTTCATCGGTGCCTTCAGATTTTTATTCCGAGCACCGGTTCAAAAGTCAGAAAAACCCGCTCGTTCCTTCACTGAACGTACTTAATAAAAACTTCAGAAATTGATTCCAGGCACAACGGGCCTCAGAATTAGGTGCCGTCAGAAACTGCGTACTCATAAAATCCCAAAGAAAATTAAGAAAAAATTTCCCTTGAAATTTTAGGGTCTTTACAAGGATTTATAAAGGATGTATTAGTAACATTTGGAAAATTTATTCTCCCTACTGAATTCTTCATCCTATATATGGTGGGAGAAGAAGATATCTCCATAATTATAGGGAGACAATTTCTTTCCACTAGAAATGTGTTGATTAATTTATAATAAGGGATACTGATATATTGATTCATAGAAGAAAAATTTGTCTTCGGATTAGAGGAGGCCATTAAGAAACCTGGAGAGTTATTAGATTATCAAGGAATCTCTCTTCTTGATGAGAAAGATCATATTATGACTAGTAAAGATGATAGAAAGGCCCTAACTGATGTTAAAAAATCATAAAATTCTCACGAGAATGTGAATTACACTATACCTTTGATGAGAAATTTCGTACCACATTTCATCTCCACTGTTTTCAAGATTCGTTTTATAAGGGGTGTTTCCACACATTTAATGTCATCAGAATGGAAGTGTGTCGAGATCTAGACAATAAAAAATTAAATTATTGGGAGTAATCCCTATATAGGTTTGAAATTATAGATTATCAATAATACTGGATATGTTTTAAAGGGTACTTTAAAATGTTTTTGAAATAAAAAATCACATTCACATCGTGTACACAAAGTACACGATGTGAACTTGTCAGGATTTGAAAAATCAAAAAATCAATATTTACAAATCATGTATGAAATATTTTATTTGAAAAACTAGGTGGGGATTTATAAACCCATGATTTAAGTATCATGAAAAGAACCCCCATCCCGCATCCTTACCCCTCTCGCACGACCCACTCCCCACCTCTAGCCTCCCCTCTATTGATTTTTTGCACCCTCCTCTATCCTTCTTCTTTTACCCAGTTATAGTCCATCCTACTTCATATTTTCATATATTACCATCATTACTCATTAAGTCATTATATAATGGAATGAATCTAATAGATTTAATGGGGTAAATATCCTCCATAGCCCAAGAACCAAGGGGATACACCGCTGTCACCACCACCAGATCCCATCCCCTCACATTCATCTTCAGATTATGCCACCCATATATCCTCCAAAAAATCATAGGGAACTTCAATATCATACTAGAGTGATTAGTCACACTTGGACCTATATCCATACCTATAATTTTTTTCTTATGATCACCAGATTCTGTAGGTCCATCGCCATGCCAAGATGAAGCATACCATCAAGATGTTAGACATGGTCGTAATTGAGTAAATTCATATGAATGAAGAGTTTCTTGAGATGATGGACTGGATGAAACTCTCCACCATCACTGAGGTATGATAGTAGACATACAAGGAGATATTCTATGAGTTTTTGGCCATATTGGAGTTTAATGTGGTGCATATAACCTTTAGACTTGGTGGTAGGCCCTAAGATCTCACCTTGGGTGACTTTGATGCGGGACTTGGCATCTACACTGAGGAGCTCATAGCCTCTCCTACTAAATCATCCAAGAGAGTAAAACTAGAAAATTTGGATGCAGTGTGGTGTTTTATATTAATTTACTAAGACACACAAAGCATTCGCAGTCCGTACACAGTGAAGATCACCTAGCTGTAGGGTTACTCCTTAAATATTATTCATTGAGTGGTCATTCATTCCTGGTTGTCCCTAGGGGATGCTCATGGAAAAATCAGTTAGATTGAGTTTCTCATACTCACTTTTACTATGGATATCCAAACTATCAGAATGGATAGGTAGTTCACCCAATAGTACAACATCCAGGTACAAAGTGATCAAGGTGCACTAATGGGGGGATGTATCATCACACATTTGGCCAAACATCTCAGAGTATTCACTATATATCAGCCCTTTAATTTCCATAGGGATATTGAGTAGATCGATATAATTAATGATCCAGAATATAGGGATCTTGAGGTGGATATAGGGGAAATAACAATGGGCCCAAGATTACATCACTGAACCTATAGAGGCTCCATCCCTGTGTAACCTAACCCCAAACCTAGATTAGTAGCCCCTACCCCTAATAAGCCATCAAAACCTACTTCAAATTCACCCACACATCTACCTCTACTAATCCAACTACACCACCCCTACCATCACGATGTCACCCTCTTCTACCAATGAAAATCCACCCTACTTAATCTACCCCTAATAAATTCCATCTGACATCATGCCATATCTCTAGTGATTTCTGGAGGACTAATTACATATTTGATGTCATATCCATTTTACTTTCACCGACCCTTCCCATTTCACCACCCCATCCCACCACTAACACCTTCATATTCTTACCCACAACCACCTGAATACACCACAATTAACATCATACCTACACAAGTTGTCTACCTCCCATGATCACCAAACTTACCACCTGTTAAGAGTATCTTATGGAGAAGGGACAATAGGGTAATGGTCCCAACCTCCCATACTCCTCTAAGGTTACCCTAATAGATATAGCTTCCAAATTTATGACCTTATTATGAAGCATAAACTCAAACCCTCCATCCTTGACTATGCCAGCTGATAGCACCATGAAACCCATCATGATGGTCAATCCTCCAACTTCGAAAGCCATAGATGATATACATTTGGTAGATCTTCAAAATAACCCCACAGTTCAGAAGGAGAAGTTTTATGGGGAGGATGGAGAACATGCCCCAATTGTTTAGTATTTTCTCTATAACTCTCCCTAGTTATTCCTTCTCTGGGTGTTTGTTTTTTGTGTTATCTTTATATTCCATATTCACGAGTGTATAATTTAACATGTATATGGATATTATATAGAGTTTAATTCACTACATGGCTATCTTATTTTCATTTTTCACTTCTGTATTTATTTATCCATGTATAGTTCTTTTGAATCCCTTATAGTCAATGATGAGTCTGTCTGGCCACCATCTACCCTTCTACATCATATGTAATAGAATCTTGATAACATATAGAGAAATATAGATGAAATCCAACTCTAGATAAATCTTAATAAGGATTCCCCACTATGATGTTCATGGAAGCTACATCTATAACATGATCTTTATAAGTGACCTATTTCTGAGGTGAATAACCCAACCAAAGACCCATATGAGCATGAAGATATAGCAACCCGTTCCTATAGAAGGTACAGGACCTCTAGGTCAATGGAAAACACAAAATGATTCCATTTTATATCCATAGAGATGACAACATCATAATTATAAATTTATGATAGGAAACACCTATTTTTTTATTCCATTATTTTAATTGTGTGATTACGACATTTTTTTCCTTTCTTATCATTTTTCTATTCTTCAGTCTTCTAAACTTATTTGTAGTTCATTCATGAAATTATCCCAATTGTTTTTTCACACTATAGACTATGCGAACCTTCCATATTTTTTCTTACTTTTTGGTTAACCAATGTGGACTAATGATTCATCTAGCACAACTATTTGTTTTCTAAAAATTATTGTATGTAGACAAATTTACAATCACCATATAAGAAGTTTCCCCATGGCACGAACTTCACTATGAAGAGCTCTCTATTCCATATAATATATTCATAATTTCCATTTCATTTCTAGTTATTATATACTTTCTTTTTCTCCCATGTCTCTTTTTAGGAAAGTTTATACAGTGTCTCATTTTTAGTGAGGGGGATTATTTCTTCATCTTTATTGTCAATACACTTGGATTATTAATTATTTTCTCATCTATGAGACAGTTTTCTTTAAAATCATGCTTTAAACATGAAAAATAATTACACCCATTTAAATAAAATAGAAAGTTAGTTTAGAGATTTTTGAAATCCATTTTTATCACTATTTATATTTTTAGCATGATTGCCGAGTTCAGTACTTTAATTCTAATTTTATATTATTTTAATATATTTTTATTTACTTATTTCTTGTTATTATGCCCTAAGTGATTTCTAGTTTTTTATAATGATATTCCTAAGAGAATTATTGACCTATGATATCATATTACTTTATGATCATATTTATTGAGAGATACTTGGGTTATGTAAACCTATCAGAACTTGAATAGATATCTTATTGAGTGTATGATTGAAAAAACACACCATTAAAATGATTGCTGCAATATTTTATAATCCATTTTTCCTAACACCCACCGGTATATATTTCATTCTTTATCCCATAGTGACCATGAATAACCTTGTTTAGATAGAGCCATTTCAATAATATTATCCCTTTCTACCCTACTATTGGTATTATGCACGATTTTATTTTAAACAATTGGGGCTGGGGGGTCAACTGGGTGATACATGGGATAATTATACTAAGTATACATGTGGTGGAACTTTCACCATATTGATATTATATGTTTCATTAATACATTCATACCCCATTCCTTAGAAAAGTAAATATGAAAAATGGGTTGTGTATTAGGAAGGTCAAAAATCCCCATTACTAGACCAATGAATCTAATGATGGATCATATGTGGTTAGGTGATGAATGTGAGATCTAGTCTAAACATGATTCTTGAAAGGTAAATAAAATAAAATAAAAACAAAGGAACATAGAACATTATTTATGCTATGTTGACATATACATGGACCCACTTTAAGCTATTTGGAGAAGGGATTCATTTTTTATAGGAGAAGTTACTTCGTTGAACTACTCATTATTTTCATGTATTATACTTTAGATCATACACTTCTCATTGATATTCATTTTTTTCACTTTCCAAAATGCACTCATCTCGATATATTTAAAAACTATTGATGAATTGATCATGATTAATTTTCTATTTTTCTTTACCAAATGGTGGTGATATAACTGATGCAGGATTATGGTTAAGAACATCTTTTAAGGTATGAGAATAACTCTAGATTTATTTAACCATGAGTAATGATAGAAAATTTAATATGATGTAAATTTTAAAATGGGTATAGCTTCTGAAGAACCATTATGAAATTGTAATTAAAGGAACAATGAATATGAATAAAGAACATAAATATGAGACTTGATTTATCTAAATGTTTCATTATAGAGGAATTTAGTTTTTCCACTTTTACATAGTTTTATTTTAATGGTTATGATACTTGTTTTCTCTTTAATTTTTTTTAAATTTTGGAATCCCTATTGATATGATTTTTTGTTGAGGGCAATCAATTATTCAAGTATAGGATAATTTGATAATCCGAACTCATATACATATTTTGGATACATTTAATTAATTCTTAATCGTGATTTATTTTATATTACACTAGGTTTCAATTTGTTTTTTTTTCATGTAATAGAAATTCAAGAATCAATGGAGGACATGATGAAGAATAAAAAAATTATCATTACACAAAAGGAATTTGAAGTTTCCAAAATGCACTCCTTGAGAATAATACAAACCATCTAAAGGACATCTTGTAAATCACAAATACAAGGTGTGAATAATTTATAAGACATGTGTCCTCATTAAACATAATTTAAGATTTTATGTCCAAATTTGGGGTTATATACAACATGAAATCAAATACGATGTACAAAGTTCAAAACCTAAATGTTGCTAAATATTCATGTTGTGAAATCCATAAGATACATAATATTTGGAGATTAATAAAGATCTGACGTACATAGAATTAAAAATAATTACACTCCATGAAATCCATGATGTATAAGATTCTTAAATCATGTCCATGATGTGAATTATATACACACTGTGAACTGATCAAGCTCTATGAATATACAGTGCCTCTGACACACAAAGAGAACCAATATTCCAAACATTATTTATTTTTTTCTTCTTTATTTTTATTCCATTTTAATTCTTTTATGACTTTGTTTCTTTCTTTTATTGTTTTATTCATTCTTTTGTTGTTTTTTTCAATTTCAAGATTCATTTTCTATCTATTATGGTTTTAATATTCTGATTTCAATACTAATTACTTTTGAATATCAATTTCCACTATGTTATTCATTATTTCTTCATTCATGTTATTATTTAATTGATATTTCTGGATTTCAAATTTGTTTTCATTTTATTTAAGTGTTATATTTGTCATGTCAAGTATTTCATGATTTTTTCCATATTTTAATTTAGTTCCATCATGTAGGGATAATCCACTTAGGGTTAGGGGACGAGAGTTAGGATGGATTGAACTTAATGAATATCCGAATAAAAAATTGGTAATACTATAGCTAGTAATTAGGTTTAAAACAATTGTAAATATTGTTTGTTTTCAACAACCTTGGACATTAGAGGTGAATTTGAAAGGATAGTTGACCTAATTGAAGTTGAGTAGGGAAGAAACAATACCCTGTGATTATTATTTTTCTATAATCCAAGATTCACGTGCTTAGGTTTCCAACTATCTCTAGAAAAAGGAGTAGTTTCTAACTTAGGTAGATCCAATTGGTTTGAACAAGATCAATTAGTGTATTTTTCACCACTTTTTAACCTATTCCTAATGGCTGACTCATGTCATATTTAGGATCAATCTTTTTTTGATAGCTGAAAATTTACCCCGAATCCATCCTTTCAATTTGAATTAATCCCAAGATACTTATTTTTAGAAAAAATAAACCAAATAGTTAACATGAGGAATCTTATCCCAATGTTTCTTAATGATGGGTAGCTTTACTGCATGTTTTATTTATGGTTTTGACCCCAGACTACCACTGTACTACACCTTATTAGTCAAGTTTAGTTTTGTAAATTTTAAATTCTAATCTGATTAACACCAACACATGATCAATGAAACCATGAGGGTAGAACATTTGTTTACACTTCATGAAAATATTTATTCCAATATTTGTCAATTCCACCAAAAGAATGTATTTAATGGCTCTTTATCATCCTCTATGATGGATAATGGACATTTGATTCAAATATTTTATACTGAAAAAATTTCTTTCCCAAAAGTATATAATTATTATCAATAATTCCCATTATAGTTAATGATTATTTCCAATCCTTGTTCATATTTATCATTTATAATTAGAAACCTAGTTATGGGGTATCTTAAGAGACCTCAAAATTTCAATTTTCCTCTTTTAAAAAGAAGTAATTTTGGATACTCTTTTTATGATGTGGATTTTCAAAAAATATATTTTAGAATATTTGAAATTTTTTCCTTTAAAAATCAAATTTTATATATTATACCCTAAATTTCTTTTGGTAGAATTTATATCTTTTAAGGAACTATTATTGTATTTTCTTTTTGAAAGGTAAATATTTTTAAAATTTTAACTAAACATTTTAGAATATAAATTTTTAAAGTGACCCAACAACTCTTCTTTTGACGATGACCTTTTTTTTCTAAAGACACTTTTTAGGTTTTTCTTATTTGTGAACACATATTTTCTCCACCCTTTTATTTTATATGAAAAAATCACTCTGTTTTTTCATGGTATTAAAAAGAAATTATTTTTATTCATATTTTATAAAATATTTTGTAAAAAATGATTGCAATAGATCATAGATATTTCTTATTGGCAAAGTGATCTTTCTAGAACACTTAAAAAAATTTCTCATCTAATACATTTTTATTTGACATATATTTTTCTTTATTGAGGATGTTCTTAAAATATTTACATCCATCATATTTATATGAATAGATTGTCTAATATTATTTTATTTAAATGATATGTCCCATCAATTATTTTTTATTACCTAATCATCTATCATGAATATGTATAAATTTTCTCCCAATTACAAATATTATTGAATACCCTTTTTTACTTTTCATTGATTTAATAGTGTTAACCTAGAATACATACATCAATTTATTACAGAAATTATTGACTTTACCATATACCCTTCATCTATAAATTATAAATACCATATTATTTGTTATCTTTATTGAAGTTTACTTTCCTAGAAAGTTTTAGAATATATTTGGATACCCATATATTCTCCATGGGATATCATGTTGTTATTATTGATGATATTATGAATGTTTTCCTTATAAAAATACTTTTTGAAAGGATATAAAAACCATTTTATTTACATGGGTTATTTATTATGTGATAAATAAAACCCAATTTCTTTACATGGGTTCTGTATTATGTGAGAAATGAAACCCATTTTCTTCCCAAGGGATCTTTATGATATGATGAATTATTGATTTCAAGTGGTACATGAATGTATAGATAAATTTTGTGTGGGGTCTAATATCTTCATCCAATGCATTTTTTAAAAGTTCATAATCCATGGAATAATTATTCATTAGAATTTTTTAGTTTCTCTTAGGTTTTGGAAATGATATTGTGGTTTATAAAAGTAATGTTCCATATACTAATGCTTCCAAAATATTTAAACGTTTTTTTCATTATTATATTATGCTCCAATGGATCATTTTTATTGACTCATGTTTTCACATTCATTTTATTTATATCATATATTATGAAAATCCCTATACCATGATGTATAATCTATTTTTTTGGGTATAAGTTTATTATGCATCTTGATTACACCCATATACTCCTCTTATGATAACCTATGATCATTGATTATTATTACTTTCATTTAAACTTACTGAGATTTTGATCTCACTCCCTTATTTTATTTTCATTTCCACAAATCAAGTAGATGAGTATAATATAAATGAATTATATAAGGGAGAATAATGTGGCTCAATTGTGGAGAAGCTTTTTACAGGGGTTGTAAAATAAGTTTGTTATGTAGCTAGTCCCCAAAGACACAAAAGATTATGATCTTTGGATTGTGAGAATATTTTTCTGAGATTTAATGTAAAATATTTTAAAATAAATTCAATTTTATCCTTGGTATCTTTGGTAACCTAGGTTTTATTTCAAATATTTACTTTACATATGTTCTAATTTCAATTGTACAAAGATCTTTCATATCATACACCCTTTCCTAATTCATAAAACTGAATTTTTAGAAAAATAAATGTCAAATCACTTATCAATCATAAAAATAAAATAAATTTAAAATAAAGTTAAATCCTTATAAATTAACATTATATTTTCCCACTAGAAGTGGAGACATTGATGTTAAAATTTTCCTAGACTAAAAACACACTAAAGAGAAAAAAACAAAAATTTTGTATAGTCGTAAAAAAGATTCTAAAATCATTAAAGTATAATCCTAAAATAGGTATTACCATACCAATTACATATACAAGTTTCCGAATATACTCCAACATCAGCTCATCTCTCTAATTATATTACCTATGATCCTCCTCCATTTACTTTCATACTCTATATCATCTCATCTTAATATCTCAACATTTCTTCATACTAGACAACAGATAATGATGAAGAATCTCCAGAATCTCTCTTCAAGAAAACTGATGATATTAAAAAGTACATTAATAACTTATAGGTGTGAGTCATGAAACAATACCGATCACCCAACCATTCTTAACACCTTGAAAAGTCCCTTGTATCCAAGCCCCTTTTCAAAACTAGACTCACTAGTAGTATATGATTTGATCTCATCCTGACCCTCTCATGAATAATAATTCATATCCTTATATATTTACTTAAAATATATTTACTAATTATAATATCAGAAAAATTAATATTGGTAATTTTTTAAAAGTAATTACTAATCGCAATATGGCACTATCAGTCACCCACATGTTTTCCAATATAGGGATCAATGTAAATATTCTTATAAACTTTGAACTCTATAATATATAGTTCTTTAGTGACCTATATAAAATAAAAAAATGTAAATTTACAATATATATAAATTAATAAATGATATTACTTACCACATGTCATCGATGTATACGAAATGTAAAAATTATGGACCTATGTGTGACTTCCTAACTCCTTTAGCTCTAATATCCATATGATATCCCTTTCCTAAACAACTCTCCATGATAGTAGGAGCACAATACATCCCATACCTAACCTGAAATAAAGTTAGGTTGATGAGAGATATGAGACTGGTTGAAAACAGTAAAAGAATCTATATCCATAGGATTTTTTTGGAGGTTGTGTAAAAAATAATAGAAAATTCACATATAAAAATATCCCATGACTCTCGGATAGGAGATATCAAGATATCAGCCATTAGAGACCACAAATTATGCAAAAAATATAATAAAAATATGTTAATAGTTAAATAAATTTTTAAAAATATTTATTATTTAATAACATACAATCTAGTGGTCAATCATATACTGATGAATGAAAATGGGAATCTAATCCTAAAAACCCATGGCTTAGAAAACTAATTACTTAGAATCTCACCATTCTTCCTAATGTATAAATATGAAAAACTATGAAAACAAAACCCAATAATCAGAGTATTATTACCAAAAATAATTTAAAAAACATGACATTAAATAAATATCTTAAAAATTGAACATACCTCCATAACGAGGATCAAAATCAAGATATGGGTTTCTCTCTATAATATGATATAAAATCATAAATAGATCAAGACTATTCCTTCTCACAATAAGTTGAGTGTCTTACAGATTAGATGAATTAGGTTCATCAGTATAAAGTATGACATCAATGAGAGAACGAAATAGATCCCATGAGAATATCTAGCAATATAGAACAAATAATATTTCATGTACTAAATTTCTAATACATATCTCAAATATAAAAAAGTAATAAATAATAGAATATAGTAATTTTACATGTAAATAATTGTTTATAAATATATAAAATATAAGAAACTAATATATACCAATATATAATAATTACCTATAAATAAATACCAGAACCTAAAAATATGACTAGTTAATATTTTATAATATAGATATAAAATTTTAAAAAATAATTAATACCATTCATAATATAATATTCTTATCTATCAATAATTTTAAATATAGTTATCAAATATAAAGAACTAATAATTATTGGAATCAATAAAGGAATAGAATATATCATCAGGTCTAGCCATCTAAAACAAAAAAAAATTCTTATAAATAATTCTTAATAGAAATTTAAAATATAAAAAATAATAAATATCTAAATATAATACATATATCTTCAACATCTACTTCATATTCATAGAGGAAAATATCTTCATCCTTTTCTTCTTCATCATTATCTTCCATTCAAATTTCAATTTCATGATACCTAATTACTTCATCGACATTATCAATATCATAATCCATTAACTATGAGGTTTCATAATCAATATTTATATATATTTAGGTAAGATATTTATTTTGGGTTGTTTCTTAAAAAATATCAATATGTTTCACTTCCACAGAACCATTTTCATTTTCAATAAACTAATTTTTATAAGATTTCAATTTTATTACACTCCAACAAACATTAAAATTTCATGAAAAATATTTCTAATTTTCATAATAAACTTTATGTACTTGATGTTCTAACATAAATGGTTCATTAGGTGTATGAATATTGTTAGATTTATTGTAAACAACTACATGTCATGGATGAAATCACAACCCTTTATCATTATCAAACCAATGAAATTTAATCATCATTACATAATTTGGTCCTAGGTAACATAACTCAATTATTTCATCCTGTAGACCATAAAAGTCAACTTCAATATCTTTGTGTTGATATCCTTTAAAAAAATAACCACTATTTAATGTGTTCTTTTATTCAACAAATGTACATGTACAAAATCAAAATCCATTAACCACATACCCAATATAATATATTATCAGTTTTGAGGTAGGGTTCTAAATCACACATAATTGACTATCAATATTATTTTCATGTTGTGTTTCCTATAAATAATAAAAAATTTAAAAATTGATATCATCAAAAATTGATTTAATGTTCCTTAAAATTAACTTAACTTACCAGCCTTTTAAAACAATATGAACAATTCTATAGAAAACATTCTTCAAATGAAGCTGATGTAATTTTTATATATTTTTTGATATAGTCATCATATTGTTTACCAAACAAATAATGTTAATAATGGTATCAATTATGAAAATGTAAAAATTATAATAATAAGTAGAACATACAAAAAATTATTTCATTTATTCAAAATTCATCTAGAATAAATGTATGAACTTTATGAAATCCTTCATTTGAGAGACACCGTTCATGATAACCACTAAAACCAAGATAAATCTAATTAAAAACTAGAAACTGATGGTTTGTGAAATCACCAATATTTGTCTGATTATGTAAGATTCAATTATGTTTTGATGTATATTCTTATTGAAAATAATAAGATCACATATTTAAAATATTCTGCTATAACTACATTTTTTCAATTGACCCTTCTACTGATGATTTTTTATGTATATTCATTTTAATTTTTTCATTCATCTATCAAATAGGTATATCCATCAAATTGTACCATCCCTCCACATTTAGTGTCATAAAAAAAATAGTAAATCTTTCATTAAGTCAAAGAATCTATGTGGGAATATTTTATCTCACTTAAATATAATTAAATTAACATCATTTTGTATTATACTCAATGAATCATAATCTGATATTGTCACACTAATTTCTTAGATGAAATATGATATTTCAGGGAACACGTACCATATTGAATAATTAAAAAACCCCCTAAGACTAATAGGTAGTAATGTTTCCATTATGAAAAAATAGTCAGGAATTTTTAACTTGATAATATGACCATTTTTGACACAAGGAGACAAATTAGAAACACAACCATATAGTAACCCCAATTCTCAAATCCATTGACAGAATAAAAAACAAATTTCTTAATAAAGTGTGCAAGATTATTTTAGCTTCATTAAATTTTGTGATTTTTCATTATCCAATAATTCAAGTTTAGGATGTCTGTAAAATTGGGTAACATATAACAATGCATTTGAATTATATTTGGTCTTATTGGGAATATTTATTATGGTATAAAATATGTTATCACATAAATTCTTCTCAATATTAATTACATTTAGGATGTGAAAAACCAACTAATCAAACCAATATAGAAGGTCTCAAAAAATACTATGCTTTATCCAATTATGATCTCTCTCTTAAAAAAAATTATTTTTAGTTCATTTATGGTTGGTATAAAAGTAACAGGATGTAATGAAAAGATGGTATATTTTGCCTAAATACCTTGGAGAACTGTTGGAGGTTCATCTATTACAATTACACATTTTTTAAAATTAATATTTTTTTCTTTGAAAAGGGAGATATGCAAGATTAAATATCCTATGAGAGTCAAAATAACTAATATTTCTCCCATTACCAAGTATAAATGATTTTATTCTCATCCATATAGTACTAAAGTGATTATAGACAATGTGTACCCCATCTAGATAAAATACCATATGCCAGAAAGTTCCGGATTGTACACATTAATTAAACCTTCTATGTAAAATTATTATATGCAACTATATCAAATATAGTCATTCTGCTTTTCTATAATGAAATTAACACATCAATTAGAGGATTAAAATAATTATTGATGTTATTATTTTATTTTTTGAGAATTAATAACACCAAATATATATATATTCTTCCTTCATAAACATATAAAGAGGTAAGTGTTAAAAATTAATGAAAATAGGCCAATAAGAATATTGACTACCATAAGAACCAAATGAAAAAACATCAGTAGAAACTACTAGAGAAAATTCAATTAAAATTTCTCTAAAAATACATCAATAGTGATAAAAAGGTGTAGTTGTTATAATCACTATTAAAAGGGGCCACTTTTTTAGTTCTACAATAGATCTGATTAATGGGAACCTTTATATATGATAAAAATGTTCAGATAAAAGTGGGACTTTATCTGTACTACTTCTGGAGCTTATAAAGGCCATGATGTTGTAATGTGCTGTAAAAATTTCATCACACTACAACAAAAAATATAGTCCCCAAATACAAACATCCTAAAAAAATAAATGATATAAAAAATTAATAATTTAACTAGAATAAAAATTACATCAAAAATATAAAAAATTCTAAATTATAGAATTTTAAAACATTGTTTTGTAATATTACATTAGTATGAACAATTTATCAAAAATATTCAAAAACATTAATGGTTTCATTGTATTTGGTACCTGACCCCCTATCAAAAATCTCGATCACAGTATTAGTTTTCAAACAATCCTCCCTAATTCAAGAAAAATAATCTACTTGTATAATAAAACAATTCATATGATAGTTATACTATAATGGAAAAAAATTAAACATAAATATGAAATAATAGATTAATAATTATATATTTAAAACGGAAAACAAATAATTTTTATCACACTGGTCACACTGTGTCTTGGATTGAGGTGAGACTAATTCCTACATGACACAAATGACTTACAGATCATTGTGCTAAAGTATTAATAAAATATGAATTTGTTTTATTGGTTTTGAGTATGTCACTGGTGATTTTTACTAAAATTTTATTTTAAACTAAAAACATGAACTTTGATTCATATTGGTGAAATCGTGTGTCAGTTTGAGCTGAGACTAATTCTTACTAATCTCAAAAGACTTATGAATAGTTATCCAAAATTATCAGGAGAATTCAAGCATGTTTACTCAATTTTTATTGAGTGACACATGTATTGAACTAAAATGTCAATTTTAGACTAATAATGGACACTTTGAGTCATACCATCCACACACTGCATCTGATTATGGTTTGACCAATTTTGACTGGTCACAAATGTATTATGGAATGTTGTCCTAATATTTAAAAACACTATGAATGTGTTTTATCAGTGATTATACATTGAAAGAGGATAGTAATCATTTTTTATAATTTAATATCCATATGAATCAATGTTCATAAACAATTGTACTAGTGAATTTTATAATTTGAGCTTCCTTCCTTGACATGTTTTTAATTCATTCTTAAAATGCACTATTACATGGTACAATTTTAAACACTTCCTAAAAAAATGTTCTTGATTTTATTTTAATATTTTATTTTATGGCCTCTCATTCTTCTGGGAACATTATATCATTTGGGATCTATTGAAGATTGAATTGGGATAATGCTCAATGTGGGCCTCGATCCTTTAACATTTTGGGAGAAGTGAATAGAAAAACAACCCAATAAAATAGATTTAGTGACCACAATAAAATCTCAATAATGATAAAATTTAAATTAATATAGATTATATCATGGATAAATTTTCATTAAACTATGTCATGAAGTATTTTTGACGTTTTAATTGAGTTATAGCCATCCCAATTTGAAGATGAAATTCTAGTCCAGATTATGCGGCCCAAAATTATTGCCCACCATTTTGACCATATAACTAAAACTAAAAATAAAATAGGTAAATAATTATAAAATATTTTAGGTTAAAAACTAGGATTTAAACTATTATTCTATATACCACTCTAATTCTTTCATCTAGATGCTGGTTTAAACACATCTATTAGAATCATGCAAGCTAGTTTTCATTTTGGGTTAAGGGTGGAAATCTACAGTCCAAAAACATTCCACCACCATAGGCCTACTATAATCAAGTGGTAAGAATTTGAATACTTCTGGATCTACCTAGGATATTAAAATTCCTTTTTAATCTAGTGGTGGTTATGTATTTTGAGTATGATTTAGTTTATTTCAACTATAATTTCATGCTGGCATTTTGTATTCACATGTTTTCCTTTTCACTTATAACATGTTCTAATTAACATTATTTTCTTAATATAAGGTCTTAATATCTTCTGATTATATTATTATTCACATCACATTGATAACATTTTCTCAAGGTATGAACTTATTCATACAAACACTTGTGAAATACTTCACACAACGATAGAGTGATCGTTATTTTAGTGTTTTTCTTCTTCAATTCTGCCCTCAGGAGTCTACTCTCATATTACACAAAAAGAATTGAATAAAGGGGAGGATAAAACTATCATGTGTTGATAAAAGGAATTATAAAGGGGATATATTAGTTTTTTTCATGTTTTAAATATCTAATCATTTATTCTATTTGAGTTTTTAATTCAATGATATTTTTTCTTCCCCTTCCTTATTAAATTTTATCACAACACTTTACGTGTTCTAATAAGATCCTTTACCTCAGAGTGCTCCTGAAAATGATCCGAAAAGTGTATGGTTTATGATAATTTGTATTTTAAGTCTTCAAATCATTAATTTATGGTATTATTTTGATTTTATTGAATGAATCCTTATAGAGTTAATTAAATTTAAATCAATAAAAATAATTTCATCTAATCTATCCCTTGAAATAATAATGGACCAAACCTTTTTCATAAATTAAATTTTCTTATGTCTCTAAAATTTAATTTAAACCATATAAAATATCAAATTTGGCCACTTCATAACTAAATATCCCTCTTAGAATGTATGTTTCTATAGGTTTCTTCTTAGGTTTCAAAGAATTCGATAACCCAAGCTACACTACAAGCGACTGCTTCAACCGTGAAAAATTATGTAATTTTTTGGTGAGAAATATTTTTGGAACAATTACTAGGGACCCATGTAAGTCATCTTAGAAAATCATTCTACTATCCCCCATTTTCTTCTCTTATATCATGTATTTTACCTTTTCCATTTTTCCATTTTCTTACTGCATGTGTGTCTATACACATGACCAATCAAACTGTTTAGTTTGGGTGGAGAGTCCCATGGTTGAGGAGCCAAGAAAACCCAAGTTTCCTTTCAACTTATATCATAATAATCCTAATATAATAGATTTAAAAATTGATCCCATTGAAATATAGGTTTTTCAATGAAACTAACTCATAAAACCGGTTGGGAACCAATATGGAAATCCTAATGAGGAATCCCCAAACTTGGGGAATGTAGTTGATGAAAACCTAAATGACTACCTCACACATGCTTGGACCAATTCAGCACAACTAACTACACATTAGACCCTTGGATAATCCCATTATTTACTCAATCCTCATGTAACAAACCAACTTCCAACCTTTCATGGGAGGGACTATAAAATGTCATAAATTTTTTTCAATGAATTCAATGACATTGTGGAAACCATGTTTCCCCCATATCAACTTGAGTCAGATAAGTTGAGCCTATTTCATTTCTCTCTATAAGATCATGAAAATAATGGGTTAACCAATCTGATACCTACATCAATCCAGTCATATGAAAAATTGTTATGAGGATTCAACAAAACATAATTCCTCCATCAAAAAAAATTTTCACATAAAAATATTATCCAAAACCTTTTAAAAAATTGGATTCATATTATAAAAATAGGGAAATGTTCAAAGGCACACTCAACATGGTGCCTCAACATGGATTTTCAATCCCAAAACTTGCTGGAATCTTTTATTAAGGATTGGGTCCAAGAAAAAAATATTTCATTGAAATGATATGTAATGGAACCTTTAAAAACAAATACCAAAATTATTCTTATGAGTATCAAGAAAATCTAGATAATCAAAACCAAACATGGGGAACATTACCATACAATGAGAAGCCCCCAAAATCAAGTGGAATAAACACCCATAGAGAATAATAAATCATTAGGGAAAATTGTTTTAAACTTACTAGGAAGGTCTAGGAGATCTATCTTACGATGGTTTTATAAATAAAACTATTGATTCTATTTTCACAATATATGACAAAATTGAACACAAGCCAAATTTTTTTCCAATCATCCATTCCATAAAGTATTTTATTTTTGGAGGAACACCATAATAGGTTAATACTATGAAATATAAGAATCCACATTACCAAAAAACATTCAATCCATGGTAAAATGAGCATCTAGATTCTATTAGAAAGATAACGAATAACCCAGTCATCCATAAGGTCTCAACATCTACAATCCAAAACAAATTTCCGCCCCACAACCAGTTCCAACCAAAACTAGTACAATACCATCATACCTCTACATAATTATAATATCCCATCCAACAACCTATTAAATAGGCCACCCAAAAACCTAAATATCCCCCTAAAAAACCAACCAAGTGAAAGCCCTTCCCAAGAAGTCCTTCACCCATTAATTATCAAATTGTATAAAAATGGAAATAATGAATTATGGAGTGTCATACCATAAACATTAATTGTGAAACATTAACAATTGAAAGGTACCCATGCCTACTCAATATGTATCATCCTCAAAATTAAAGGGATAATCTAGTTACACACAAACCACTCACAAGAAACTATAATAAATGATTATATTAAGAAGTGTTAAATCTATTGAAAACTTGAAAAATACATTATAGAGTCATTATAAGATTTAATATCACATGAAAATATTTAATAAACACCCAAATATTTTGTAAAGTCCAATGATAATGTGAAAAAATTACCACCTCACCAAACAATCAAATGATTTTCTACTTTCCATCAATTTATGAGAGGAAAAATTAAACCAAATCTGAATGAAACATTGGGGGAATTTTTTTCACAAGATAAGTTGAACATCACCCTTATTTATTCAATATAAAAAATTCATTCCTACTCATTTTACTATAAGTACGTTTTCACATTTAGAATGAAATTTTCACATAAAACCTATTCCTTTTGGCAGCTAATGTGAGTACCACCATTCAAGGTACCATTCCTCTAATGTTGAAAGACCCAGGATGTCCTTAAATCAATGTTGAGTTATGTGAGATAAAATTTTTCATATCCTTTTTTGATCTAAGAGCATGTGTGAGCCTGTTTCTATTTTTTGTGTATTTCCAATTAGGGATTTAAGAGCTCTAACCAAAGTCTATCACACTCCAACTTGCAGATCAGAGTGTTCTAGTTCTTAGAGGGATATTACAGTATGTTCTTATGAATTTTTAAAACTTAATCTACCATAATATCTTCATTACAATTTAAAATATTCCAAATATAGAAACTATGGAAAACTATAATCATACATGGTCATCCCTTCCTCTCAACAATCAACCCGGTCATTCGAGTAAGGAATGAGAATATGAACATATCCTTCAGAAACATGAGACTTGATCTGATTTTTTTAATAAAAACATAAAAATTGGGGATGATAAAGAGATCCATGAGGTCAATTGGATTTGTAGTTTTGATAGTGAACTATAGGAACGTCAATGAATTGTTGAAGTATGTTTATATGAATATGAGATTGATTTCATTTGTTCACAAGAAGTAAATTTTCCTCCTTGGATTGAATATATTTCAAATATATCATTTGATTATTTTCTTGAACCAATAATAAATAGAACCAATAGATAAATCAAGAACATATATTTCATACCCATTACTAACACTAATTGGGAAAATGTGATGGCTAAAACTCTTATTCAAAAGGAACAAATTATGTGAATGAATTTTGAAAAAGAAAACAATTTTGATGAAAGTTTCATCATTCTTTTGAAAGTGTTAACCAAACTGATATTTAATTTAAGTTCATACCTTCTTCACTCAAGTATAAATTCTTATGGTTCAATTAAACCTTATATATTTTCATTTCATATTCTCTTGATACTAATCATGAGAGGATGCTTCTAAATGTCCTAGGAAACCATAAGAAATCAATTGGATAGAACCTGTTTGATATTTCAAGGATTATCCCACTCATTAGAACTCATAATATTTTTCTAGAATCTAAATCCAAACCATGTCATCAACCTCAGTGGATATACAATCCCAATATTATGTATTTGGTAAGGAAAAAACTTCTAAATATTTTGAAATCATGTATCATCTACCCAATTATTGAGAGTGAGTGGGAAATCCTAATTCAAGTTATTATAATGAAGGATGGAATCACTATGATTACCAATATGTATGGTGATCATCTCCCCATGATGGTGATTAGTGGATAGAGAGTGTACATATAATATAGGAAGTTAAACTTATGTACCAAAAAATATCATTTCTCTTTTCCCTTCATTGAGAAAGTCCTCAAGATAATGGTGAGTCCTCAGTTCTACCATTTTTTAGATGGATACTCAGGGTAAAATAAAATTTATTTCTCATTAAAAGATAATGGAAAAACAATTTTGACATGTCTATTTGGCACATTTACCTCAAGTACATTCCCTTTGTGTTATGTACTTCCCCTAGTACCTTCCAATGATGTATGTGGGAAATCTTCTCAAACATGACGAGGTATTCTTTTGAGGTTTTTATGGATGGATTATCTATATTTGGGGATGCATTTTATTGATTTATAATAAAATTTTAAAGGGGTTTTATAGATATGAGGATAATAATCTCATCCTAAACTAGGAAGACTTTAATATTTTGGAAAAGTACTTGTATGGGCTATTTGATATTTATTAGAGGGATTAATGTTGATAAAGCTAAGTTTGATATCATTCATCACCATACATCTTAAAAAACATTCACGTAAGTGAGTTTATTATTAAGAAATTATGCATATTATAGAATTTTCATTAGGAATTTCAGCTCCATTTCTATACCACTTTTTTCTCTATTGGTGAAATATGCTCCATTTCTATAGACATATGGCTACGAGGAATAATTATTGTCACTCAAGTCATCTATTATCTCTCCACCTATCATAAAAGTTCCCAATTGTAAAATTATATTCAAACTCATGTGTGATGTGAGTGAATTTACTATAGGATCTTTCCTAGGACAATGTTATTATAAAACACCTTCTTTTATTTCATATTAAAGTAAAGCATTTAATTATGCTCAAATAAATTACACCACAAATTAGAAAGAGCTACTTATTTTTGTTTGTCCCTTAGAAAAATTAAATTCATGTCTCTTAGGATCCCACATCATTATATTCATAGATCATTTAGTTATGAAATACCTTTTCCAAAAATAGTATTCCAAGGAAAGATTGATTATGATATTCCTTCTTATTCAAGATATTGATATTAAAATTATGGATAAAAAGGGGGTTGAAAATGTTATAGTTAATAACCTCTCATGTATGCAATTGAAAGGAAAATAAAATCACATTTATGTGTCTGATTCATTTCTCTATGAGAACCTTTATTCCATGAGTGATTAACTATGGTATGATTATATAGAAAAACACATGGTTACTGGTGTCATTCTAAAATTCTATGGGACACAATATAAGAGGAAATTACTTTTTTTTGTAAAACACTATGTTTTTTATGATTCATACTTCTTCAATTTTTATCATAATTAATGCAATAGGAGATGTGTTTATGAGTCTTTAAAAGAGTTCATTCTTAAATTTTGTCATCAAGATGCGTGTGGGGGCCATTTTTTCAAATATATATCAACTAAAATGTACAAAAAAGTGTTATAATTTGTCCTATACTTAGTATGGATTACTACATAATATTAAAATGTTTTCCTCAATGTCAAAAATTAGGATCTATAATTAAAAGGAATCAAATTCCTCTTACTCCAATTTTTGTTGTCAAAATATTTTACTGGTGGGGAATTGATTTCATGGGACCCTTCCCAAAATCTAGGGGATTTCTCTATATCCTATTATATTTTTATTATTTTTAAAAATTATTATATGACATCACCAAAAAGTCTAATGATCATCATGTTATGATTAAATTCTTGAAAGAACACATTTTTTCTAGTTTAGGAATTCCTAAGGCTATCATCAGTGACTGTGGAACTCATTTCTATAATCATCCCTCCTTATCACTCATATATAATTATGGTATTTCTCAAAAAATTTCTACAACCTAACATCCTCAAACCAAAGGTCAATATGAGTTGTAAAATCAATAAATTAATAAAATTATTTAAAAAATCAATCAATTTTAAAAAGTTTGGTTTAATAATCTTCTAGATTCCCTCAGGTCATATCATACTATATTCAAAACCATACTACGTATGTCACCAAATATGTTAGTTTATAGAAAATTATGCCATTTACCTATTCAAATTGAAGATAATTCCTTTATGGAAATAAAAAAAGAACTCTGACATTTATTTGGATGGACTGAAGAGGAAATTTGGCCTTAATGAAGTTGAGGAACATATGATGAAGGATTATAAAAATTCTAGGATAAATAAATCTAGTGTTCCAACCTACCAATATAGTAATATTAATGTTAATCAAATTGAACGAGGAAAATATGAGCTCCTCTATATTTCTAAACACTACATACATAAAGGAAAGTTAGGGTTCAGAAGGCAAGGGCCTTACATAGTGGACCATGTATACCCTAGTGGGGAAGTTGAGATTCAAGATCCTATTAGTGTTCATGTCTTAGAAGAAAATGGTCATAGGTTAAAAACATTTATTTAATAATTTAATGAACAAGAAAAATAGGAGTTAATTATACCAACCGATAAACTAGAAAAAAGTTGATAGATTTAGGGTCCATATCAAGCTAATAACATTAATCAAAATGATTTATAAGAGGAAAGACAACTTATACCCTTACCTTGACTCCGTGTTTGGTGTTCAAAAATAAGTAGGAACATATTTTCCCTGCCTTATATATTTTTTTGGTTTTACATTAATAGAACCTTATAGGATTTCCATTTAGTTAATTTTTTTTTGTTTTGTAAGATTCATGGGATGTTGAGGTTGATGTATTTTTAGGAAAATACATGTCTTCCTAGTGTAAAAAAATAAACAATCATCATTAATGAGGCTTCTATGAGTATCATGGAGATCAAGGGATTAAATCGGACCAATAAAAACGTCATCTTCAACCATTAGGTGAGTTAGTTCCATGATTTTCTTTTTCTAGTATTAATTTGGAACTCTTGTCCTCTAATCTACCCCTTATGAATTTTATTTTATTTATAAACTGGGGATATTGTTATTCTATATTGGGGGTGAAATTTTTTTTTGTGTCTATAAAAATGAAACCAAAACCAAAAAATAAAATTGAAAAGAAAAAAATATGCATAAATAGAAAATAAAATTTCTTTAACCATTTACATGATAATTTTTTTTTCAAATAGTAAAAATAAATATCAAATAATTTTTCATGACTTGATTCGGATTTTAATCCATATTTATGTTCAAGATAAATGATTTTGGAAAGTGTGGTGGTTTAATGTGATTTTTTACCATTGATATTTTAATCTATTTAATAAAAAAGATCACAGTGCATGTCCTTTGGATTTTGGGGTATTAGTTTTAATTTTTGGGGTCCCATAATAAATAGCATAGGTTTGGTGATCATTTTAATTATAAAATGAGTATTGGGAAAAAAAATTGTGCGTAGAGCAAAATATTGACTTAATGCTTTGATTTTGACACTTGGGGATCATGACTCTATAGTGTTCTAGCGTATAGTTGGGAATTTTATCTCTATTTTTGGTAATTTAATTTTTTATATTAAGTAAAGTTGAGATGATGCCTAAGAATGTGAAATTCACTTGGTTACCATTATTTTTTGAGCATGGGAGTCAGTGGATAATTCTTGCTAAATAGGATGACTTGATTGAGTGAAATATTAATAAACATTGGAAAAATGATAAAATAAAATGAAATAAACAAACATGAATGGTAATATTAAGGTTAAATTGTGATTCTATTTTTCTCTTTCATCTGCTTGAATAAAAAATGAATCCCCATGTCTATTGTGATGCACAACACATCATCATGCTCAATTCAAATAGGTTGAAATGTGTAAATGAATTTTAAAAAAGGGATTGTATTGATATTGGGATATTCTTATGAAATTATGTTTTGTTAAATTATTTTTATTGGTTTCATATTTTTTTGAAATTATTTAATTTATTGAGAATTATATATTTAAATTTTTTAAGAAAATGGAATTTATTTTAATATTTTTGAAATACTTTTTCAAGGGAGTTTAAAAACTCATGTTGGGAGGTGTGATTAGTCACTAAAAGAGTCTAATAATCATTGTTTATATTATAATATAATTTTTATTAAATGTTTATAAATACTTGAACTAGAGAATTCTTCAATTTTAACTTCCTTTTTTAACATGCTTGTAATTCCTTCTTAAAACACACTGTTACATGGTATATTTTGCAACACCTACTAAAGTAATCAATGGTACTAATATTATTTTCGTATCTTGTTTTCATGTCTTCTATTATGTGAGGAACATTTTGTAATTCTAGATATCTTGAATATTCATTTGGTATAATGACCAAATTAGGCCTTGAAACAAAAAATTCTAGGCAAAGTGAATTGGATAACAGTTCAGTAAAATAACTATATTCGCAACAATATAAGCCCAATGATGCTTAGAGTTTAACTAGAGATAGATAACTCAGGGAAAAATTTTCATTAAATATTTTTAATAGTATTTTTTTAGGTTTTAAGTGAGTTCTAGGTGGCCCAATGTGACGATGAAATTATGATCATAATTCTATGGCCCAGAATTACAACCCATTATTTCGATCAAATCTATGAAACAGAAAATAAATTTGGGATCAAATTTTAAAAGATATTAGAGGACATAGTAATATTCAATTTATTCTTATGTTTCCCTCTCAAATTCTTCCATATAGATTCTATTTTGGACATATATGTTAAAGGGATGCATGTGAGATCTGATTTTGGGTCAATGGAAGTCCACATTCCAAAAAACATTCTACCACCCTAGGACTATGATAATAATATGAGAAGACTTGAAATATTGAGATCTCAAACCAAGGATTTTATAATTCATATTTAAGGTAGTGGTGGTGAAGGATATTGAGAATTTTTTTTTCAATTGTAATGTTATTTTTCCATTTTGTATTCATGCATTTTCTTTTTCAAGTGTAAGTTGTTCAGATTCTTTTTAGTTTCTTAAAAACATTTCTTAATATCTTATTATTATATTCTTATTTATATTACATTAATACTTTTTCCGTAATATGTGAACTTATTCTCACCAAATTTTTTGAAATTATTCATAAAATATCATAGTTGTATTTATTTCACTTTTTTTCTTTTTAATTTGACACTCAAAAGTCAACTCTTGACGTCCATTGAAAGATTTGGATTAATGGATGGATAACCATCTCATAGTTTTATCCAAGGGAGTATAGAGTGGATAAATTTTATATTATTTCTCATTCTTTAAATTTTTAATTGTATATTTTATTTGAGTTTCCCATTAAATTATTTTCCTTCTTCCTCATTCTTATTGAATGTTTTTACTACACTTTCAATATTCTAAGAATTTAATTTACATTGGAGTACTGATGAAAATTATCCTATATGTGTATATATGATTATCATGTGTATTTTATGGTGATAAAAAATTATTTGATAAGGTTAGTTTGATTTCATTGAACAAATATTTCTCGAGATAATGAAATTGGAATTGTTAAAAATAATTTCATCCAATCCATCCCCTTTAAACCCTTTCTCAAAAATTGAATTTACATAAGTATATTAGTTTTTTTAAACCATATCAAAACAAAATAATGTTGAAATCTTCATATCCAACTCACACTATTATAATGTATGTTTCTTTAGGATTCTTTTCAGGTCTCTGAGGATTCGACAACCCAATATACACTACAAAAAACTGATTCATCTCTAAAAACATAGGTAAATTTGGTCAAGACCACGATGTTTTGAGTATGTCACTTGTAATTTTTACTAAAATGTTAATTTCAAATAAAAATATTCACTTGGAGCCATAGTAGTCACACCATATATCAAATTGATGCGTGACATATTTCTATATGTCCAAAATGACTTAAAGATCATTATAATAAAGTATAAAAACAATCTAAATGTGTTTTATCGGTTTTGAGTATGTCAGTTGTGTTTCTTTTACTAAAATTTCATTTCAAACTAAAACCACTCACTTTGATAATACTAGTCACATCATGTATCTTTTTGAAATGGTACTGCTTCCTATATCTTAAAAATTAATTATGAATCATTTTTCTAAATTATCAAGAAAATCCGAGCATTTTTACTTATTTTTCATTTAGTGACACACAAATTGAACTAAATTGTCAATTTTGATCTAGTAATTGAAACTCTATGTTATACAAGAAACACCATGTGTTGAATTTTGGTGTGGTTTATTCCTAAATGTCACAAATTACTTATGGATAATTTTTCTAATGTTATGAAACATTCAAACATGTTTCATAAATTTTGAGTATGTGACACGTGTTTTCAACAAAAAGGTCAATTTTAAACAGAAAACATGCACTTTGAGTCATACCGAACACACCATTCCTCGGATTGAGGTACGACTAATTAATACACATAAAAAATTTATTATGGATCATTTATATAATGTATCAAAACAATATGAATGTCTATGATCAATTTTGAGTATGTCAGTTGTCTTTTTAGTAAAATGCCAATTTTAAATAAATAGATACTCTTAGAGTCATACCTGTCACATCGTGCATAGGATTGAGGTTTGGGTGATTCTTAAACATCAATCATTAATTATGGATCATTTTAACAACAAATCAAAACAATACAAAGGTATTTTCTTAGTTTTGAGTATATCACTTGTGTTTTCTACTAAAATGTCATTTTAAACTGAAAACACACAACTTGAGTCATACATGTCACATCATATGTCAATTATATGTAAGTATAATTGATAAATGTCAAAAATAATTTTTGAATCATTTCCAAGATTTTCATGTAAATAAAAGAATTTTTTCTTGGTATTTAGTGAGTGACATAGTTTTTTTTAACTAAAATGACAGTTCAAAACTAATAACGGATACTTTTAGTTATACCAGGAACACAATGTATCATATTATGGTGCAATTAATTCCTAAAAATCACATATGAATTAATCATAATTTTACTAAATTATAAAACAACCTGAATGCATTTTTTTGAGTATGTGACATAAGATTTCAACTAAAAAGTCTATTTTTAACTAAAAACACACAATTTTAGTCATATTAGACACAACGTGAAACATAATGAGGTGAGTTTAATTCCTAAACAATAAAAATAACTAATTTATTATTTTAATAAATTGTCAAAATATTTCAAATGAGTTTTATCAATTTTGAAAATGCCTCTTGTGTTTTTTACTAAAATTTCCATTTTAAATAACAACACACACATTAAGTTATACCGATCAAACCATGAATTTTCTTTAGGGGTGGAATATTTCTAAAAAACAAAATGACTAATGTATTATTTTCCTAAAGTATAAAAATAATCTGAATCAATGTTCTCAGTTTTGAGCATGTCAATGTTTTTTTCTTCTAAAATGTCAATTTAAACTGAAAATAAGTACTTTGGGTCATACATGTCACATAATGATTCAGTTTTTGTGAGAATGACTCATATACATCAAAAATGACTTATGAATTGTCATCTTAAATTATCATGACAATCTAAGTGCATTTTCTAAATTTTATGTGAGTGACACACATTTTGAACTAAAATGTCATTTTTAAACACCTAACAGACACTTCAAGTTATAAAAGGAACACCATGTATCATATTGAAATTAGTTTCATCCCTGAATATCACAAACAACTTATGGATTGTTTCCATGAAGTGTAAAAAAATCTTAATGCGTTTTATCAGTTTTGAGTATGTGACATCTTTTTTCAATTACCACGTCAATTTTAAAACTAAAACACGTTTTTAGTCATATAAGAAACACTATGAATCTTATTATTGTGAGGCTGATTCCTAAAAATAAAAATTTACTTATGGATATTTTTTCTAAAGAATCCAAAAAATTGAAATGTGTTTTATTTGTTTTGATTTTGTCACTTGTTTTTTTTCTATTTTTTAAAAAATCACATAGAGTCATATCAGTCACACCGTGAATTAGATTGAGGTGAAATTAATTATGACATAAAAAAAATAAAATAAGGATCATTTGGATGAAGTATCAAAATAATCTTAATAACTTTTTTTTATTTTGAGTATATCTATTGTGTTTTTTTAAATGTTATTTCAAACTAAAACACACTTTGAGTCATACTAGTCACATCATGTATTTTATTGACATGATACTGATTCATACACATCAAAAATTACAAATTAATCATTATAATAAATTTTAAATACAATTAGAACATGTTTTATTAGTTTTCTATGTTTGACAATCATTTTGAACTAAATTGTCAATTTTTAAATGATAACAGAAACATTAAGTCATATCAAAAAAACTATACATTGTATTGAGGTGCAGATGATTCCTTGATGTAAAAAATAAAATATGGATAATTTTAATAATACATTAGAACAATCCAATTTTTTTCTCTATTTTGAGTATACAAATTTTCTTTTATACTAAAATGTTAATTTTAAATTAAAAGATACACTTGGAGTCATACCGGTCACATTATGTGTCAGATTAAGGCATGGATAATTCCAACACATCAAAATTAACTTATGTATCCCGATCCTAAAGTATGAAAAAAATACATTTTTTTCATATTTGAGTATGTCACTTGTGTGTTTTACTAAAATGTAATTTTAAACTGAAAACATGCACTTTGAGTTATACCAGTCACATTTTGTGTCAGTTTGACTTGATGTTGATTCCAATTTTTTTAAAATGACTTATAAACAATTTTCCTAAAATATTATGATGATTTTAGTGAATTTTATTAGTTTTAAGTGTGTCTCACATGTTTTAAAATAAACTATAAATTTCAAACGAATCACAAACACTTTAAGTCATAATGGGAACAACATGTATTAGATTGAGGTACGAATGATTCTTACATATAAAAAAAATTAATTATGGATCATTTTACTAAAATATAAAAAATTATAAATTCATCTTATTTATTTTGAGTATGTCACTTCTCTCTTTTAATAAAATTTCAATTTTAAATAAAAAATCACACATTGAGTCATACTGGTCAAACCGTGTGTTGGATTGAGATTTGGCTGATTCTTAAATGTCACAAATGAAATATGAAATTTTTTTATAAGGTATAAAAACAATATTATTGTGTTTTCTTATTTTTTAGTATGTAACTTTTCATTTTTACTAAATTTTCATTTTAAACTGAAAGCATGAAATTTGAGACACATCGGCCACATCGTGTGTCAGTTTGATATGAGACTGATTACTAGACATTAGAAATGACTTGTGAATTGTTTAAATAAATTATAAATATAATTCTAATGTGGTTTCTCAATTTTTATTTATTGACACACATTTTGAACAAAAATTTCAATTTTAGACTGACCACAGAAACATGGAGTCATATCGGCCACATAGTGGATCAATTTGAGGTGCGTATAATTCTTACATGTCACAAATGAATTATGGATATTTTTTATTAATTATTAATATAATCTGAATTTGTTTTATTTTTTTAGTATGAGATATTTTTTTCAACTAAAATGTCAATTTTAAACTAAGAACATGAACTTTGATTCATAAGAGACACACATTGAATTAGATCAAGGTGTGGTGGATCCCTACATGTCACAAAAGACTTTTGGATCATTTTCCTAAAGTATCAGATAAATAATATAAGGAAATTAACTAAAAAGTAGATAAAATAATGATAGAATCAACTAAATAAGTAGAAGGCAGTCGCCTTTTCATGCTGTCTATATACATTTTTACATCAGGTATGCTTCCCATTCATTTCTAAACAAATATAGTTCTTATGGGTAATATGAGGACTATTGATAATCCTGGTACTACTATAAAAATAATAATAAACAAAGTAGTAATAAATATATTAAATTAAATTATTATTATATTTGAAAATACCCTTTAGGGATTCTAGTTTTTGGAAGGAATAAAATATCTTTCATAAATTTTTAAACATAATAACTAGAATATTTTCCATTGGTTTGTTTTATAAACTAAAAAAACATTGAGAAAAATACTAATTTTTTTTGATATATTCATTGATAGTGAAATATTATTATGTATACCCTAATACTTATCAATGTTTAGTATTCAATAGGATCCTTTCATTCATTAAGTGTCCCCATTTAATGATTTTAAAGATATTTAAACATCACCCTATCATAATTTTTTTTTCTTTAAAACATAATATAAAATTTATAACTTGATGATTAGTCATAAAATGATGCATTTTATGTATTTAAAATTGATAAAAGTAATCATGTGAGGTTGGTTTTTTTGGGTATCCATGCATTGATTCCAAAAAAAATAGATCTTTAGATATCCAAATTGACTAAAATGAGTAAAAAATGCTACCTAAAAAGGTATAATTAATGAAATGAATGAAAATATATCTAATATTATTAAATTGTAGTTTTTTACCACTGTATCATGAGTATTAAGAAATTTCTAACGTCTACATGTTTTCTCTCAAACATTGAGGCCAATGTATCCCATATTGTTTCAAATGTATTTAGTTCAAATTTTTATTATTGTGTAGAAGAGATGTGAGGACTAATAAGTCTATATTTCTATTCATATTGTTTTCCCATCAAAGAGTATTCATATATAAACCTTCAAAAAATATAAATATTAATCAATCACAATTAAAATTGTAGGTCTGCTATTGTACACAAAAATTATAAAAATACACCTCATGTGTATATTTAAAACTGAGACTCCTAGATTTTCATGTGTGATGATTTCATTTATAATCTCAAGACCAATATAGTTTGTAATGGCCTCTATGTACATCTGTTATTTACAATCAATTATGGTCATAGAACCATTTTTAACAATGTATCTGAATGAACCATTAATGTTAATAAATGTAGAAGTTGAATTTGTAGGGTAATTGTACTCTATGAAGATCCTTTTGATTGATTGGTTGGTTCTTTTATATTTTTTTGATTTTACCTTCTATTTCATCCCCTTCCCATTTTTCATATATAATAACATTCATTGGATCAAAAAAAAATTTAACTGTTAATGATTTTTCATGAAATATAAATTTGAAATAAATACCTCATTGTCAACATGTTATTTTACAATATATACTACTATTGATTTGAATGTTGTACTAACTTTATTAATCATATTAATTCTTACATCATAAAGTTTAATATGTAGCTCAGTTCCTGGATATTGAGCTACGTTAATCACCATTCTCACATGACCTTTTCTAAGTTTTTTGTTTTGTGTATTATTTCCATGGATAATGTGTGTGATACCCATCACAATAAAGAAATGGGAAGGTGTTGATATATATAAATCATAAAAATTTCCAACAAATAAAATATCATTAAAGTGAAGGTATTAGTGTCTTTCCAATTCAAATTTCACAGAAAAAATTATGAAAATATTGATTACCTCTTCTAAGATATCTCTTTGAGGGGAATGGCTCACCTCAAAGATGGTGAGAGTGGGGGGTAATCATGTAGTGGTTATTCTTGTGTTGTTTATTATCTCTGATTCTTTCCTATATCATTTTTTAGAAACTTTGTATTCTAATTTAATTTTTCATCATGAGTAGATAATCATGGAATCACCTCTTCCATTTTCTTATATTTGTACCACTCTTCATTTATTTTCTAAATATATGTTCTAGGTGACACACCAAAACCCACACGTATGAAATGGCCAAAATATTATATCCACTTCAAGGCCACTAATTGCATATGTTATTTTGATACACCTAATGATTATTCACATTTAAAAGTATGAAAATAAATATAGGTTAATATGTAATAATTATTATGTAATACTGATTTAAGGAAAAAAATATATTAGGTCATACTTACACATGTTTCCCACACTTTTTTTTGTTTTTTTTCATCCATTCCTATCCCTAATTTATTTACACATTCCTCCTTCCATAGCACATGAAATAGGTTGAGAGAGGTATTAGATTTTGATTCATCAGTTGTTTTATAAATAGAGGAACATAATTATGTTGTTGTTTCATGTCACATTAATGTATTACCATATATTTAAAACACATGCCATTTTTTTCAAATGAAATGTACCCCATCCTTGTTTATGGAATGGGTATGTTGGTTTTTTACATGTTTATTACTTTCAACACACAATTATTATTTCCTAAATTAAAAACTATTAATCAAAGTCACTAATACACACATTATCAAGAAATGTATTACCTTGGAAAATATACCTGAAAATATTTCTCCTCACGATGACTAATAAAAAAATCCCACATATGTTCATTTATTAGGTGTGCATACATCTGTGGCGGGTATGGGTTTATTTTAAATTCATTATATTTGAGATGAAAATTTAGAAAAATTATGTGAAAGCCTCTGTGATCTTTTCTAGCGAGCATTAATATAAATTTAATTTAAGAGTCATCTACTATAAATGTACTCTATAAGGGATAATGAATACTAAGTTAATATTTTATTTTTTTAAATAAAATAAAGAATGTAAATCATAATTTTATGCTAATATCTTCTCAAACTAGTGTCTTAAGTGTAGAAAAAACATTGTGACATGAATCTATATCAATAGACATGCGCATGAGAGGGGTGATCCCAATAAAACTACTAAATATTTCCTTTTTCAGGTTAATAGCCTGGCTAGGTGAATTCCATCCAAAGTCTAATTTTATGCCTTTGTTTCATACATTAATAATTTTTTCCTATCACCATCATGCTATAATGATTCTTTTTTTTGGGAAACCATTTTTTACCATCTACAATTTTCTCAGTTTCAAAATCATCAATATATTTTTTCTACAGATTGGTAGCATCTTTTTTTGCATAAGGTTGTTTTTCCTTTTCAATGAGAGCATAAAAATTTTGATAAACCTTTTGTTCCTCATGATTTGGAGAATTTTTTTTAGAATACATTATCTATATAATTGGTTTAACATTTAATTTAGATTATAAAAATGTGGCAGTAAAGACATAATAATATAAGGAAACACAATGTATATAAAAAATATATACCTGATTATTGAACTCTCTCTTTTAAAGGTTTAATGAATTTAACCCCTCTATCGAGTATGGAGATACCTTAATTGTGGTCTCCTCCAAAAAATAAGAAACCTCATACATTGAGATCACTATGAAATTATTGTAATTTTTCAATTGAATGCCCATCCTTAGTTGAATTGAAATCTGAACCGTTAATGGTATTTTCAATTATAGAATAATTGAACACTTTAGATTTGTAGGATCTAAAACATAAAATACTTATACTACATGTGATTCCATAATAAATAGTTCTTCTTTATACCCTTACAAACGAAAATCCACTTTCACGAATCCTAATTCATCTTTTTATGAACACTCCTATTATCAATACACTTTCATAGAAAATTTGGCACTTGGAATGTTTTATAATCCAAATTTCATATTTTTTTTAATGATTCTAAAGTAAAAAATATTTGAGTAAATTGGATTTCCATCCTTGGTACAACATACATGCATCTCTTCAACCACAAGTGTAACTACAATATTTTTCATGGTACTGCATTCATCATATTCATTTTTATAAAATGTGAAACCTTTCATTACATAACCATTATAAGATAATACATTCCCACTTAGTCCTACGGCTAGCCATGGAAGTTCTTCTAAAATTGAACCCATGTTTACAGCCGAATACTTAAAAATATGGTCTAAAAAAACATATAAAATATTGATTATGTGTATTTGTTATCCATCCTTCATCCCTTGATGGATTCAAATTCCTAATAATTTAATTGTGGGCATCAACATATCATAAAATCAATAAAAAATTCTGAAAAACTTAATGGTAGTTCTTCTCCCAATCTATAATCATAATTGTAATAATATATATTGCAGAAATTACTTCACCCACAACTCTCTTAGTATGATAAGATTTTGATAGGCCAATGCTTTCCCAATCAGAAAGGTATTTGGTAAAAAAATGAATGAATTTATCAACAACATATCCCTCTACATTAAAACACTATGGATGACTTATATGTTTTTTACATAACCTTTCAAAATCATTATATACCCTTCAATGGGTTACATCAATATATAATGTACAAGGCCACAGTGTTAAATCTCTCTTATAAGTTAACCATTAAGTGAACGTTAATATTAAAGAGTGTCGGTGGGAATAACATATCTAATTCAAATAATATGGAAGAAATTTCCCTTTTCATTTGATAAATTTCACCAGTTCTATAACTTTACAACATATATCATTAACAAAATAAACAAATCATGGTTAATATTTGATAGAAAATATTTGAAAAAATGAATCATAGATCTACAAGAATTAGATATTGCGTGAAAACATAACAGTCTTGTGATTTTAAAACCATTAACATTATATCATCCATTTGCATGATATTCTAGATATTTTTTGAATACACTTATGGAACCATTAACATTAATCAAGTAGTTATAAAATAGATATCTCTCCTATCTAGTGACAGTTCATGTAGCTGGAATAATAAAATTCCCTTTTCTCCATTCCTTGGTTCCATTTATTTTTGTATTCTAATGTAAATCATGTCCTACACATCCTTAATTATATCCTTTATTTTTCTAGGGGCATTTAGTATTGTTCTAATGACAGTATCACATACATTTTTCTCCACGTGCATGACATCAAAAAAACCTAGAGGTACAAATAGTTATATTATGGTAATTAAAAAAACTGATCTCTTTTTCCAACGGATTTTCATAAGGTTTTTTATAATGTTTTACGAAAATAAGTGTCCTCATATTTTACTTTCTCAAACAGTTGCTCAGATATTAGTGGATAAGGTGTTGGACATTATTGTAAACTCTTATCGAATGATTTCATCAAAGACCAATACCGTTGTTAATGGGTTACAAATCTATGAAGTCCTAGAAACACAATCTTCAAATAATTTTTCAACCTAATTGACTATGTTCTTTATTCAAAAATTGGACACCCTTGGGGCCTTTGAATTGTATATCTTAAAGAATTAATATAATAAAGAAATTAATTTGTCACCCCATACCACATTTCCCCCACAGTGCAATATTAATTTTTGCAAGAATCATACAATGTAACACCAAAATCCATTAATAATTTCAAATATTCGATAAATGGATCCAAATAAACATAAATATCATTACACGATTATTTTGGTCTAGATATAAGTAGAGATAAAATAATGTATTTTCTTTTTATTCATAACCATGGAGGCATGTGATAATTTAACAACATAGCCAGCTATGTATGTGAGTGCTTATTAGGAAATGAAAAGGATTCACTCCATCTATAGATAGATCAATACAATGGTTTCATAGCTTATTTTAAAATTCAGGATACCCATGATCAATATACATCCATTGTGGATAGTCATTCAACTGATGAAAATTTCCATATTTATTTCTTACATCAGTGTTCCACGTCAATCATATTACATTATCCTCACTTCTATATAGGATCATAAACCATGGAAAAACTAGTAATCTCCATAAAAATTCACTGGACCCAATTTTTTCATTCATGTATCGAGAAGAACCACATTTTTTTATTTTTAAGTGATTTACGGTCCTTGAAAAATAGCATTCAATCATTTGAAAATGCATGTATTCTTCTAGAGATCACACCCATTGAATGTATCATTTGTTTAGTATCATATTATAAGTATGGAATCTCATTATCTTCTAGGATCATATAATTCAAGAGATTGAGTAAAACTAGGGTTACTCCATCCATTACCAACTTTTAAATTATATATCTTCAGAATGGATGAAAATTTTGTATATTGAGTACAAGTAGAATACAATGGAACCTTTTCAAAACTCTTTAACTTCTCAAAATTTTTTGGACAATCTTGAAATTAGACTTAAAATTTCATTTTCATTTCCTTATATGGATATTTATCATCATTCACACCTGTAATCACATTCTAGAGAGGGTCTTTATCGTTGTCCACACTGGTAACTATATCAGATGATCCATAAAACACAGTCTTATCATAGTCACTAGCCACATTCAGTTTTCCCCATGTTTATTCAAACATTTATAACTTAAGTCTAATTAGTTATAGGTTATGTATTACTTCAACTCCTATGGACAAATTATTCTTGAATAAAAATATCCTAAAAATGGAAAAAGGATTTGGGAAGGGTCATATGCATGATATTTTGCAAGTATGATGAACATGTTCACCACATCCTCGTAATATTTTATCATACGATTGAATTCCATCCATTTTTTATTCATATATATCATATGTGATTTATTAATAATAATATTAACAAAATAATCAAAGTGTAAAAACAATTTTATAGAAAAAGTTCATATTATGATTAAAATATTTGTGTAAGGAAATATTATTAATGGTTATGATTTTAAAGACATAAACTAGTTTATTAATGGTTATGATTGTTCTAAAGTGGGTTATCATTAATATTTTCTATGTTATATGAACCTAATATACATCTCTTGCACTAATTCAGGTCCCAAGAGAGTCTTCTCCCCTATCAAAACCCAACATAGAGGTGATCAATATATAGAATTTAAAAACAAAGATGTTAAAGGGGGAGAAAAAAATCACAGGTAATCACATATATTGATTTTAAAATATCATTATAATTTCAAGTAAACAAAATAAGATAAACGTTAAACTGAAGAAAAAATATTAATAAAAATTTTAAAATTTAAAAAATGTTCAAACAATAGTGATTTCACATATTAAATAATATCATTTACATAATCCATGTATTTATTTACATGAAAAATATAAATGCATAAATATTTTCACAATATATTATAAATTATAAAGCTTTAAAATTTAAAGGAATAATTTTAAAATTTAAAGGAATAATTTTAATAATTATATTTATATGGATTTACAATTTAGTAAAAATATATATAATTAATAAATATATATGAATAAATTTTATTGATTTATAAAAAATATTATTAATTAATAATTATAATTAAAAATATTACTTCTAATAGAAATTAATAAATTTTTCTTAAAGTATATCATTAATTATAATAATATATAATTATATTCATAAAATATCATTTGTATACATAAAAGAGATTTATAATATAATTTACTTAATAAATATTAATTAATAATTTAAGTACTATAATAATATAAAATATTTCAAAAAAATTAAATTACCAAAATTTTCAATATATTTTCATTTAATAAATTCATTTAAATATCTAATGTTTCATTTTCTATTAATTATTTATATATATGTTCTTATTTAATCACATATAGATATGTGTGTATGTGTCTAAAGAAGCCAATGAAATGTTTGTGTGTGTGTGTACAAAATAAATGAATTCAACACATACACGTGTATATATAATTATACACAATGCATGTAATATTGATTTTATTTTAATTTCTACATAATGTAAACTAAAATTAATTACTATTATATAAATTTTTTTATTAATTAATATTCTAATATAAATATTATTAATTACTAATTATATATTAATATATATGATATTAGTAATTATACCAAATTTTGTTTCACATATGTGTGTGTACACATCTAATGAACGAAAGGAAATTGATGTATATGGGTGTAATAGGTGAACTCAACACATACATGTCTAAAATATCAATTTTTTTCTAATATCCTTAAAAAATAATATAAAATAAATTTATATTATATAAAAAATATTATATTAACTAGTATTATTATTAGTAGGCTCCAAAAGGGATTGAAAGAAAATAATCAATAAGTGGGGGGGAATTAAGTTATGGAAGGTTTCCAACTTAAACACATTTTCCATAAAAAATCGCTGCCCAAGTTGATCATGAATTCATCATTCCAAGAGTTTTGATAGTGGAAAGTTTCAAGTGATATCTCATACTACTATTTATAGTGGTTCAAATAATCATTTAAGAACTAGAAAGCTTTTAAAGGATATTAATGGAAGGGAAATGCTTCCTTCCATTATTGGAACACCCATGACTTTAGGGATGTTTGACTCTAAAAGGACCAGAACTGGAGCTATTGATTCTTTTATAAAGAAATATGTGGATCAGCAGGGACCTGGTGTCATCTTAAAACTTGCTTCATAGAGGTGCAGTCATAATACACATGTTGAATTATTCTTAGTTTTATGGTGGGAATTTTATGAAGGGACCGAGATAAGTATTGCGGATCCTCTTTGAAATTATGTGGGTTATAGACATGATAATGACTATCTCAATCTCTCCAAATTGGAGAGCCACAATTTAAATAAATAAAAATATGTGTTTTATTCATAATTCTCTGATATTATACAACATATGATGGATAAACCACATTCAATGTTGTGTACACATAATTAAATTGATTATCTAGCATCCAGAAGTAGTGAGGAAGATGGACAAAAAAGTTAATGTGTTTTTAAAGGAGTAGAAAAGATGGTTGTGGTTGATGATGGACTTCCAGATGACATAGGTGGTCCATGGTTGTAGTTTAAGACAAGGACCAGGGGATATATCTTTGTGGCTGAGGTAGTCGTTCCACTCACCATAATGTGAGTACTCATTTCCATGTAACATGGTTTTTCCAGTTTTTATCTCTTTTATATTGATTGGGGGATTTTCATGTCTTGTATGTTCCTTTTGAGTACTCTATTTTTTTTTCTAATAAAGGGGTCATTATGCCTCAAAATTTTAAGAAAAATTATGAACAATTTTGTTTAAAATTATATATAGTTATAATTTTATAATTATATAATTATATTTAAAAATTATTAAAAAATTGATTTAAAAAATATATATATTCAAACATATATTAAATTTTAATACATAATAAACAAAAAATAATGAATATTATTAATAAAAATTATAAATATATTGAAAATATTACATGTATATTAAATAAATATATGTATTAATAAATATTAAAAAATGACTAAATATATATTTAACATTATTAATGAATATATTATAATAAATGAATACATAAAATTAAATAAATTAAAAAAAATAGTATAATGTGAATTAAAAATCGTAAGTGAATTACAGATATACATATGTACACATACAGATCTACACACACACGCACACATATACATACACACATACATATACACAAATAAACCTACATACAAGCAGTTATAAATGAACATATATTTTAAATGATTTATTATCAATATCAATATATATATTTATCTAAATAAATATATTCATTAATATATTATATAATTTTTTAGATAAAATATTGATATATAATATTTATTTTAATTATTATACATTTTTGTAATTAATGTATATATATAAAATATTAAATATTTTAACTAATATAAATTTGATAATTTTTAGATATGATATTATGAAAATAAGATTTATTTTTTATTAAAAGTTATATAATTCATATTTATAAAATATATTTAGATATATATACAAATTTTAAAATATAAATCATATTAAAAATATATAAATAAATATGTATATATATATTTATAAATATAAATAATGTATTTATAAATATTTATATATAATATAAATATAATTATATAATTATATATATATAAATTGTGCATGGGGTCTTGGATGAATGGTTAAGACCTCTATGGTGCATCCAAGCGGTAGAGTATTGAAACTCAGTCACGTCATATTTTTCCTCCTAATTAAAAATTAGGATGGTTCTCATTGTGGGTGTCTTTTCCACCACTTTGCTCTGCCCGCATTCTATGGGTGGTGATTTTGGGTCCCACGCTCGATAAAAGGGGTGGTACTAGGTGGGTGTTGTAGGGATTCTGGTCATAGATGGAGACCGACGGGGGAATTGGACATCGCTGGGTGTGAGCATTGTGGCTTCCAAAGTGACACGTTTTCACCGATGATAGTGACCGGTGTGGGAAAACATGGCTGGTTGGTTTAGGGGGTGATGATCTTATTTGTTAATGCAATGCGAAATTAGGTCACAATGGACCCATTGGCGATGACAACGCCACCTCCTTCTCCATTGATGAGACCTCACGAGTGGGAGACAACTTCAATGCTGGGAGTATTTAAGGGAAAAATTGATGTAACTTATTAAAAAGATAGATAGATATAAATAAAGATGAGGGCTAGTCTGGTCAATCCGTGGGGATAGGGCTATGTATTGGGTATGACATAGCGTGCATGGATGTGTGTTTGTGTTTGATGTCATTGTACCTCCAAGTTCCTACCAAATATATATATATATAATTATATATATATATATATTAATAAATAAGTATATATAAAAATATTATAGGATCTTAGGGGTATATATACAGAGAAACACACACACACACACCTCACCCATGGGCCTATGTGAAGGTCATATCCCCCCAAGGAATAACCCACCCATAACTTCCACTTTTTATTTATATTTTATATAGGTTCATGGACATCATATTATATTTTTCTGAGTACCCATAAAAATCAAGCCCTTAATGGCCTAAACCATCACGACCATCCTAGATCGCCCATGCACCGCTATATTTTTTTTATAACCAAATGGGCCTCCCCTAATATTCAATGATGGAAAACCTACCTGCCATCATTATGATGGATGTCGTATGATTTTGACACACAAAAAATCTGAAGCACCACCCCTTCCATCAAGAGGGGGTTCACCAATCTCATTTGGCAGTCACCACACCCACTACCACATCAGCGCAAAACATTACCGTGTCAAGACCGACAACATGAAACCACTATACTCCACCATAAATTACCAGTGTTTCTTTGTTGGAAGAGTTTCACCATTTCAAACCACTTGATCATATGCCAAATTATTTAATCCAACTACTAGATCATCTTCATTAGAAACATAAACCATCCCATCATATCCTGTTGCCATCACCATTTCACCACTATAATCCATTATTAGACATCATCTCCATGCTTCGGCCTAAATTCAGAAGAAAATGAAACCACCGTAATATTTACACTATCTTGACCCACCATAAAAAAGCCAACCCACACCATGCTATCCACTACATAGATTACCGTCCCTACCATTGAGTGGGGGCCAAAAATTCCACTGCCACTTGTCAACTGCAAGGGCCCACAATGCATTGTATGCATAAACACCCACCCACATACAGAGGCTGAATGAGCAGGACATAGCCCCCCAATGGGTAAACCACCCTATTCATACATTATTAAACGGTCCCTATATTACCTTTATTGTTAAAATTTTCCACATTCCCATTATTATAAGGCATAATGACTCAAAATGATCAATACTAAGCCAAAATTTCTATCACAACAAACCCTTCTAATGCAACTCCCATCATGACCAGCCCCCACCAGCGAATAAATGTTCCCTCATCATAACTTAGGTGGCCCTACATTGAAAATGCCTACCCCTTAAATGATATTACTAATTAATGACATATATACAATAGCCTCTTGAAGCTAGATGAAGGAACACCATCCAAGGTAGTGTCGTTACTCTGCAACTATCAATGCCACTGGTCTACTCCCTGCACTATCTGCTGATGGGCCTATCATAGTGGCTACCATCACCACCTATTACATGATGGTTTCCATTCATTCCTCCCCACTACCTGGTCTACACATCGATGTGTGAACTTAATTTCATTCTTCTTCAATCGAGGATTTTCACCCCTGTCACACACCACCCAGCATATATGGCCTTCATGACGTCATAGGTCACCAATTCTATCTCCTGTGTCAACACCATTGAGGATCATCACCCCATATTGTAATGTCTAGCCATGCACCCCACTTAACTCACCTCCATGCTAGCAATAGCTAACAGAACAACCACTCCCCCATGCCTTGGGGTGGGGGATCATCACACCTCACTCTAGTGTTAGTTGACACTGGCTAAAGATCTCCACCCCCTACCATTGGCAAGGGCTCATCGATGAACCTCACGTGCCATTGAGTGAGCCAAAAACTACTTTCATCAGATGATACTACTCACTATGAAGCCCTGGAATATAATTCAGGGCTAAACATTATAGTGGGTGGGAATCGAATCCATTTTTCTGGATGTAATCTAGGCGAGTCACACCACTAGGATATTCCCCCAATGTCGTATAAACATATATATATATATATTTAATTATAAATATAATAAATAAATTTATTATTATTTTATAATTGAATAAATAAATAAATAGTTATTTATATTTATAATTAAAAATAAATATTTTTATATAAACAAGGTATTTCTTCCATTGATTTGGAGATCCGTGTCCATGGCCCAAAATTTATTAGAAAAGAGGAATATAATAAAGAAAAGTGGGGAAAATTTTGGTTTGAAAAAGAATTAAATTCCCAAATTAGAGAAAGTAGGAGATAAAATCCAGCTATTCCTTCTAGAACCCATATTTATGGGATGTCTACCTATGCATTTTGGTTTTCAACCTCTCCATCTTGTTTTTATCTTTTATGTAGCTCTATCTCACAATCTTATGAAGAGTTAGATGAGTATTCTGGAATGATGATACTCCAGTATTCACAAGATATATCATGAAAATCAATCTCTAGATTATCTTGACAACTATCATTAATATTTTTTGATAACATTTTTTGGACTAGAGGTAGTTCTTATATCCAAAAATGTTTGATTCTATTTTGGTAAATGTGGCTTCAAGTGATAAGTCAAACCATTTTTCATTTTATTTATTAAGACCCTGAGGGACAATTTCATCCTCATAATCCTATGGGGGGAGTTTTTATGTTTTTTCCCCTGTAGATTCACAATTTTTGATCGAAGACTTTACAAAAGTTTCATAAGAAGATTTCAAAAGGTTAGAGAATTGGGATGGGTAAAACCCATCCATATTTCCCAAAACCATAGGATGAATCCTTGATAGATGAACTACTTGTCGAGGGTATTCAGTAACCAAGGTACCTATCTCAACAAAAATTATCCCAGTCAGCATTTTTTTATAATCCATATGAAGATTAGTAGGATAATTATTTATAGAAACATGACCAGGATCAGACATAGGCTCATTCAGTCTGAATTTTATTTTAGAAATCAATTGGAAACCATCAAAATCCATTAAAATAGTATTTCATTTTGATGATGATGAATTCATACCTTCTAGTGTTAGAGTGGTTCATAATTTTAAGGTATAAGTAGGGGGTTGATAAAAACTATAATGACAATCAATACTAAATGGATTCATCTTTCAGATTTTAGGATAAGCCTCTAACATCTTAGACTTTCCTTTTTTACTTTAATAGTGGCTAAAATCTGTTCCTAAATTAATTACAAATAAAATTATTCATTTATAGAAGTCTCATGGTCAGAATGATCAGTGCATTAATAAGATCAATGTCATCATGAATTGGCTACTCTAAGTCCAGTTACCCTACTGTGATATCTACCCCTGATTTCATGTATGATCCAGTAGACTTGGAACTAAAATCATTATTAAAAGAAGTGAATGAAATGGAAACTTTTGAGTAAGAAATGTTTTCCATTCCATTAGAGGCTTTCCCTTATCAATAGTATCACTTGTATCCTTCAACATATCAGGAATTCTTAACGATTCTTTAGTGGAGAAATAGGAATTCTGTCACCCTAGCTTTTGATTTCTAGTAGCGATAGTAGAATTTATTTCAACTTTTATTCATTTGAAAGGGTCTAAATCTTGTCACTTCGTGTAGAAATATGAAAATAGGATGTTTTCTCAACAATTGGAAAATGATTATACAATAATTCCCCAGAGTGCATAGAATAAGGGTATCTTGTCATATAGAATACTATGAGAAACATCATCCTTGGGGTTAAAAAGGATCACCTTCTCTATTAAGGTGGAGGTAAGGTCAGCCTCAACTAGAACCCCTGCATAATGATCAATGGAAGAAAAACTAGTGGTGTTTTCCATATTTATTGGCATCCCAAAAGAGGATGAAATATAAAATAAAATCATTAAGAGCCATAAATCTCAATTCAAGACAAAGAACATCACCCATACTTGCACAAAAGTTTCTCTGAAACAATATAGATTAAAAATGAGAGTCCATCAAAGAATTTTTATCACACCTAGTTTCAATTAGATTGATCCAAATCCCTATGAAATATGCTTCAATTACACAGATGAAAAAAGAAGGCAATAAAATCTATTTCCAAGAGATAAACATTTCCAATATAAAATCCCCCAAATCACTGATAGATGACAAACCAGACCAGGTTTCTTCCACAGAATCGCAACCTCCCCCCATGAGATACAATCGATTATGGAGTACTTACATAGATCTATTTTTTTGTGTTTGTCATAAAATCTTCCAATATATGAGCTACACATCCCTTCATCATGATTCATTATGTAGCTTTACCCCTGGAGGAAGTGAACGAGCCATCATCCATATTTACTTCCTCATTCATCCTAAAAACATCAGGTTTTAACATCGTAAGGGACTTGGCCATCTTCAAGTGACCGAAGGAAACATCATACGAATTTAAGTAGCAATCCAGGTCAATCGCCATCAATCCAATCCCTAATCATTATTGTCATCGGGAGAAGAACACTCTAAATCCAGCCCCATTTTTTCTACAAAATTCTGTATATATTTTCAAATATTTTTATATAATTATGTATACATTTATATAATTATATATATTTATATAATTATATATATTATAATTGTAAATAAATATATGTATAAATATTTTTATATATTTATAAAAATAATTAAATAATTATATATATAATTATAATCATATATATATATATTTATTAATATATAAATAAATATATATATATACAAATATATTTATTATTATATAAATATATATAATTATAAATATCATAAATATATTTATTATAATTTAAGAATTATTTAAATAAATAAATATATTTATTTATAATTTTATAAATACATTTTTAAAAATTCTATATATTTATAATTTTATAATTAACTATTTAAGTACATTCCATACATAAACATGTGCACATGTTTAATATATATATATATATATATATATATATATCCCACATATATGTACACATATACATACACATTCTTATAACTGTAAACATACAACATCTTCACATACACATACACATACACAAAACAGACATACACCCTACATAATGGATACAAATATATGTACATAGAAATTGATATAAATATATAACTCCAAACATCAAATATTAAAAATACATCATTTATATTTATATAATTGTTTGAATTTCAAAAAAAAAATTAATATATCTTATTTATGTTAATTATATACATGCATTTTCTAATTAATGTATATAAATAAAAATTAAATTTTGAATATAAATATGATAATTATATATATATTAATAATGTTTTTCGTTAAAAGTTTTCATCAGGACTAAAAATAGTACTAACAATGATCTACCATTATTAGAAATAAAAAAATTGCTAATAATGGGTACACCTTTATCAATGGGTTTTTAGTGTGGATAAAATATACCTTTATCAATGCTTTTAGCTAGCACTAATGAATGTTAACATTTTATTAGTGCTTTATGTTTAGTGCTGAAAAAACCCAGTATTGGCTATGGCACGATCTATGGTAGTAAGAAAGACCCAACTATATGTTACGAGGTTTTGAAGTAAAAGAAAGATGCATCTGATCACAGTGTTTCCTTGAATCATTATCCATTAGATGATTTAAGATTTTACTAATGTAAATATTTTATATATTCCATGTTATCAATGCAGCTATGTTGTGAGATATAAAGAAACATAGTAAATGAGGTGTAATTAGAAAACACCTCAACTATTTCACAAGAAATATGGAATTTCTGTGTTGTGCCTCTTTAGTCATAGATTCTACACATATTGGAAAATTAAATTATGATTCATAATAACCATAATATAACACGCATTCATTTTAACATTCATGGATTTTTTAATTACTAAGAGCCAAATTATGGACGAACCTGTTACATTAAAAAGAATTACAGGCAATGTATTTCGATTAGGAAAGAATGATTTAACCAAAAATAATATTTGAATGAGGTATCTATTTTACATTCCAAAATATGACTAAATAACCAACAATTTAGTAATATAATTACGTATTCTCATATGACATTATAGATATAAAGACCCCTCAACAGATTTCAAAACATTGTAAAATTGAGAAGGTTCAGATTCCAGATATTGAATATCATTCTGAGTAGTTATTTTATGAATAGATGGGATAGCAACCTCATGTTCTAAATTCTGAAATGGTGAATCAGAAAATATATTTTTTATTTTCTGATAAATTATATTCACTGTGTTTACAAAAAATATATAATCTTTCTGAAAATCAAACAAAAAAATGTTGTAAAACCTCTTTAAAAGTTTCTAGTCTCATAAGATCACATTTCTTACATTGACATTTAATTTTTTTCCTTAGAAAAAAAATGCTATATTCGATGATAAAAATGATAAAAATGTTTTAACACCCTGACTATAGACTGAATTTATTCTAGATCTATTTGGATTTTTCAATGATTTATCCAATCACAATCACATAATATAATCTGATATCTACTTTTTGAGTCCATAATTATCGATAAAAACAATAGAAATAAGAATAAATATTACTCATTATGACTAAATAAAAATTATTATTATATTTTAGTCATTTCTAATTTGTATTAAATATTTATTATTTAAAAAATTTATTAAAATTTATGATTTTTATTAACATTTACAAATTGTTAACAACATTTTTTAATTAATATTAACAATTTCTAATACTAATTAATTATTTATTACTTACTATAAATTATTTAATTATTAAAAATAATTATTTTAATTAATACTAAATTTATAGTGGTTATTTTAAATGTCTAATAGTTGTTACTATTCTTTATATTTTTTACAAGGTATGATTTTTTTAGTAATTATTATAAGTGATTTTTAATTTTTACTAATTCATAAAATTATTTAATAATTAATGCTAATTATTTATTAAATATAACTGATTTTCTATTAAATATTTCTATTATTTAAGAATTACTAGTTTTTTATATTTTTATTTTACAATTTATTACAAATTATTCTAATTTCTTTAAATTTAGAGATTATTAATAATATTTTTTAATTTCCACTAATATTTACTATTTATTAATGATAGTAATTAGTTATTATATAGTATATATTATTTAATTATTATAACTAATTATTTAAATTAACACTAATTTTTTATTTTTCATCATTTTTAAATAATTGTTAGTATTTTTTATTTTTTACAGGGTATTAATGTTTTTTACTAATTATTATTAGCTATGTTTTTAATAAATATTAATTATTTTTATTTTTATTTATTTTTATTTAATATAATTTTATTACATTTTTTAGTAAAAATTATTATAAATAACATTTTATTTAAATTGATTTTATCATCATTTTTTAAAACACCCATTTACTATTGATTTCATTTGATATATATATATATATAACATAATTTCATAATCAAATATATTTACTTGAAATTTATTTTTACATGTTTTTTAAACAAATATACATAATATATATGTGTGTGTGTTATTCAAAACCCATACATATTTTTTTTAAATTTATGTGTATATTCACATGTTCATATATATATATATATTACAAAACTTCTTAAAAAATTTATTTTTTATAAGATTTTCAAACAAATATACATATCAAATGCATACTAACACACACACACACATCAAAAACCATATATGTTTTTTAAAAATTTATATATGTATATTCAAATTTTAATACACACACACAAACACACACACACATATACATATATCAAAATTATGGCATCCCTCCTTTTTATAACATAAAATTTTATTACATTACACAAAACTGAGGATGTTTAAGGTTTAGTGTCTTGGAAACAAGGAACATAATACATGAAAACAACAGAAAACATTCTTCTTAAACACATGAAATGCTTCTCCATAAGTTCATCCTAGGTTCATTACTGCATCTCATAACATTGGGACATACATCAAAAGAAAGGGTGAGCAGAAGGCCCAGTAAGGGAAACAAGAGAAACATTTTACATGTGAACTTGAGATACTTCAATAAGGTCATGAAAAGAAATTTAAGGCATGAGAAATAAATCATGAGGCATATCATAATGAAAATAAAATTTTTCATAACTTGAAGATGTGGATACAAAATTTAATATTGACAATCATTTCGTTTCACCAAGGTCTATCCCCAAGGTGTCATTAAAAATTACCAAGGTTATTCACCAAGGTATTAGTCTAAAAAGTCATCTCTAGAGATTAAGTCTTTACCCAATGCATTGGAGCGCTATCTGGGAGCACCCTTGACATGTCTTTATTATCATGTGATCCAAATATATCATCATTAATCATTTCATAATCAACCCATATAGCATAAAATAAATGGGTTTCATTTCATAATCATATAGTTTTAAAAACTGCTCTAAAGACATGATATTTATGTCACTTTAAACCCACGGAAAGGGAAAGTGGGTTTCATGTATGTAAATCCCAGAATTGAAAATATATCATTTTGATATATATGTGAATACCCCTGTCGAAATAAGAGCTTTAAGTATTCACTTAATAAAATAAAATATTTTTGAGAAAAATATAGAGGCATTTTGAGACGAAAATTCTGCAGCATAACGGCTACGTTACAGGGTTTTAGAAATCATTGAAAAGAGAGGGGACAGGGGTCACTAACTAATAAATGATCTATAAAAATAGTATAGGGACAAAATATAAAGTATATGAGTCCTGGTAATTAAATTTTAAGGACATAACATTTGAAATGAAAAACATGGAAGTAAGACAAAAATAAAATTTCTCTTATAAAAATTCGGCAGCCCAACAACGTCACTTAAAATTCAATAAAAATGAATTGATGAGATAAAATAGGGTATATCATAATATGATCATAAAATATCAATATGATAGATATATAGATCATACCCCAACATAATAAAAAGGAACTTGAAAGACTTGACATGAAAATAGAACTTGAAAAATGAGAAGGGTGAAAGAATCCCTTAAAAATTCAGCAGCCTAACAATGCCACTTAAACATTCATAAAACAAAATGATGAGAGTAAGAGGGGATATCTCATCATATGAAAATTATAAGGGAAGTAAAGTAAATATAAATGAACATCCTCCAACATAAGAACATGTAGCATAAAAGGAATGACATAAAAGAGATTACTTGAAAAGAAAGAGAGAGGTCAGATCCCTTACCTTAAACGTAACTCTTGAAACTCAATGGTTGGGACCTTGAGAGGCTTGAGGGAACCTTGGGAGGACTCATTGGGAGATACTAAGACCATAACTTCGTTGAGGATGGTTTTGGAGTCGAATGGATGAGAGGAGGGCTTGGTATTTATAGGGAAAGTGAGGGGACAAGGCATTAATGGCCAAGGGACACCTCATTGGTGGTTTTGGAAAAACCATGGGCTTGCCCATGGTATTTTCCCACAGTATTAGCCACTTGGGAAACCTCACACAATAATTAATCCCCTTTAGTCAACCATCCCTTAAAATATCTCATGACATCATCATGACACAGTTATGATGTCATTTAACATACCGAATCCCTAAAACTGCATTTTTACTATTCACGGAAAATTCATCTTTCTCATAAAAATCCCAAAAGTTTACCATAACATAATATCGATGCTCTGAGTTCAAAAGTAAAGTCCATTTTATAAAAATAATTTTCTAAATATTTTTAATTAAATTTTTTAATAAAAAACACTATTCACCCAAAAAAACTAATACTTGATTAATAATTTATGAAACTGTTATTTAACCATTTTATTAAATCACATTACTTAATCAGGGTTTTTAAATTATATTAAAACTTTTTTTAGTGAGATTACTAATCTATTTGGTCACATTACTAATCCTAAGCGTAAAATCACTATTCATAATTTACTATTCATCAAAAATTAAGTTGATCTTATTAGACTCCAAATTCCTTACTGATCACTTTTGAAGAAGACCATTTTTTGAAAATCATTACACTTAATTAATTATTTAAGGTTTACATAAATATTTTAAAATATCCTTTTTCCAAAATTCATCAATAAAATACATCCTAAAACTATCCGAACATTTGAAATTTCACAAACATCACTAAAGGAAGAAATATCAATTTATTCATCCCAAAGGATTATACAAAGAATCTACGGTCTCGTCACATAGCCCCTTATAACACCAGTATATGACCTAAGTGTAAGGTGTGCTATGGTGAGAGAATCTGAGGGAGGCTCAGATAACATTTCCCTAAAAGTAATCTCTACTAACTTGAACTTCTCCCGCAGGCGTTTCCATTCAATCTTGACACGCTGGAGTTCGGCTTGGGCTTGGTCCAAAGCGAAGCCCAAAGATTCCACCTCCTTCCCATGCCCTGATAAGTGGGCCTCGTAAGGTTCGAGTCTACTGGATGAATCCATTGACTCCTCTTTATGCATTGACCATTAACATTTCTATTAAATCATTAAGAGTAAGTTGATATACTATTTAAAAAGTTTGGGTCGTTACATTCTTCCCCCCTTAAGAAATTTCATCCCCGAAATTTTATACTTGAGGCCTAGTCAAAAAGGTTAGGGTACTTTTCCTTCATTGTTTCCTCAGGCACCCAAGTCGCTTCTTCATATTTATGATTCCTCCACAACACTTTCACAAGGTGGGTAGTCTTGTTTCATAGAACCTTGAATCTACGGTCTAATATTTCCACAGGCTACTCCTCATAAGAGAGGTCATGTTATAGTTGTACCACCTCTAGGTTCAGTACATGCGAAGGGTCGGGTATGTACTTCCTCAAGAGTGATACATGGAAGACATCGTGAACTTGAGCTAAGTTCGGTGGAAGTACTATACGATAGGCCACTGCTCCTATGCGATAAAGGATTTCATAGGGGCCAATGTACCTAGGGCTGAGCTTCCCTTATTTCCCAAAATGCATGACTCTCTTCCATGGAGAAATTCGAAGGAAGACTTTATCGCCAACACCAAACTACAAGTCCTTTCGACGGTTGTCAGCATAGCTCTTCTGCCGACTCTGAGCAGCCTTTATCTGTTGTTGGATGGTATGAACCTATTCTATCATCTCTTGCATAAGATCATGCCCAAGAAGGTTTCTCTCACCAGTTTCATCCCAACAAATAGGAGTTCTACATCGCTTTGCATACAAAGCTTCATAGGGTGCCATCTAAATACTCGAATGAAAGCTGTTGTTATAGGAGAACTCAACTAATGTGAGGTGTTGATCCCATCCACCTTTAAATTCCATTGAGAATAATCTCAGCATGTCTTTGAGTGTCTGAATAGTCCTTTCAGATTGGCCATCAGTTTGAGGATGATATGCCATACTAGAATTCAATTCAGTATTCAGAGTATGTTGAAGACTTCTCCAGAATTTTGATCTAAATCTTGGATCACGACCAGACACGATGGATAGTGGTACCCCATGCAGCCTTACCACTTCATTTACGTATATATTTTCAAGTTGATCTAGAGAGAAATCTTCCTGAATTGAGATAAAATGGGCAGTCTTAGTGAGATGGTCCACAATAACCCATATCACATTGTTTACTTTGGATGTTTTTGGGATACCAGTTACAATGTCCATAGTGATATTATCCCACTTCCATACTGGTATGGGTAGCAGTTGTAATACCCTCTTAGGAAGTTGTCATTCTGCCGTTACTTGTTGACACACCAGGCACCTTGTAGTGTAATCAGCAATCTCCCTCTTCATGTTATCCCACCAATAATGATCACGAAGGTCTCTATACATTTTAGTGCTTCCAGGATGTATAGAGAAAGTAGAGCTATGAGCATCATCCATCAGTTATTTCTTTATATTTGGAATATATGGAACACATAGTCTTGTATGAAATTTCAATACACCTTCTTGATCAATATTGAAATCAGGGAACTACCCATCTTTTACAACCTCCAACTTCTCCTACAGCCAAGGATCTTCTTTTTGAGCCTTCTTGATCTTCTCTGGTAATGAAGGTTGAGAAATCATTTGGGATAGGGTTGATGATGTCCCTTTACTTATAATTCCCATGTCCAGTTTTACTAGATCTTTAATAAAGGGATCTCCTAGGATACTCATTTTTTCCAGAACAACATGGTCTTTCCTGCTTAATGCATCTGCGACTTTGTTTGCTCTTCCAGGGTGATAATGAATTGAACAATCATAGCCTTTAATAATCTCCAACCATCTCCTTTGTCTCATGTCCAATTCTTTCTGTGTGGAAATAGACTTTAAACTTTGGTGGTCAGTGTATATATCACATTTCGCCCCACAAAGATAGTGCCTTCATATCTTTAGAGCAAAAACAACTACCGCTAGCTCTAGATCATGCGTAGGATAATTCTGCTCATGAATATTCAACTGTCGAGATGCATAAGCAATTACCTTGTCATTTTGCATGAGGACGCACCGAATCCCTTTCAGAGATGCATCGCTAAAAATAATGAATCCTTCTCTGATAGAAGGTAGTGTTAACACAGGTGCAATAACCAATCTCTTCTTCAGCTCTTGGAAACTTTCCTCACATTCCTTTGCCCAGATGAACTTAACCCCTTTTTGAGTCGACTTGGTTAGTGGATTAGAAAGTCGTGAATTTTTTTTCACAAACCTCCTATAATATCCTGCTAAACAAAGGAAACTACGAATCTCAGTTACTGTTGTGGGTTGAGGCCACTCCTCCACAACTATTGTCTTTGCAGGGTCAACCGAGATTCCTTCATTGGTTATGATGTGCCCCAAGAAAGCCACTTGTTGTAAACAAAATTCACACTTGATGAACTTTCCAAAGAGCCTCTCGTTCAGCAGAGTTTTCAAAATAACCCTCATATGATCTTCATGCTCCTCACGACTTTTTGAATATATCAAATTTTCAGCAATAAAAACTACCACAATGTTATCAAGGTAGTCCTTAAAGACACTATTAATCAAATCCATGAAAATAGGAGGAGCATTAGTCAAGCTAAAGGGCAAAAAAGTAAACTCATAATGCTCATATCTTGATCGGAAGGCAGTCTTTGAAATATCTTCCTTCTTTACACTCAGTTGATGATAACCAGATCGAAGGTCAATCTTGGAGAAGAATTAAGCACCACTAAGTTGGTCAAATAAATCATCTATTCTTGGAAGAGGGTATATATTCTTCACTGTGATCTCGTTCAGTTCTCTATAATCAATGCATAGATGCATTGATCCATCCTTCTTCTTCACAAAGAGAACTGGTTCTCCCCAAGGAGACACACTAGATCAGATAAACCCCTTCTCCAACAAGTCTTGGAGTTGTTTCTTTAACTCTTCTAGCTCCACATTTGTCATTCTATATGGAGTCTATGATATCGGTTGAGACCCAGGTACGAGTTCAATGGAGAACTCTACCTCTCTTTTTGGAGGACGTCCAGGTAACTCCTCAAGAAATACATTCATCTATTCCTGAACAATCAGAACATCTTCTATTTGTATGCTCCCTTTTCCTTATTCATCATCACCGATTAACTCCATAAAGAAATCTATAGGAGGTTCTTCTAGATAGGGATCATTTCGGGATATCTCTCCTTGGAAGATAACTGTAGGTCATTTATTCAAGATTACTGAGATTTCCTTACTTCTGCATTTGATCTTAGCATTATAATTTGAGAGCAAGTCCATCCCTAGTATAATTTCTAATTCCAACATGGGAATGACTACTAGATTTTCGATAATATTGTGCTCACTAAAGTAAACACTAGAGTCTCTAAACACTGTTGATGCATGGATAATCCCACTTAGAGTCTTGACTGACAACTCTACCTCAAGCAGTTTAGGGATGGATTATATATTTTTTGCAAACATGGAGGAAATAAAGGAATGCGTAGAACCAGAATCAAAAAAGTAGTTGCTAGTTTGGAGAGGACAACAAGAGTACCTGCTACCACATCATTTGGAGCTTCATCTTCAGTTGTTGTGATAGAAAAAGAACAACCTTGCTCCCCTGGAATTTGCTGAGGTTGATGGTGATTCCCCTCCACTGCCCTTGGATTTGGACAAAAATTAGCATAGTGCCCAAGCTGTCCACACTTGAAGAAATGGACTTCGGGTAAGGCCAGAACCATCTTTCCTATGTCGTTTGTGTTAGGGAGTTGAGGCTTCACCTCTCTACGACAATTCTGAGCAATATGGCCTCCTCTTCCACTGTTGTAGCACTTTCCACTTCTGATCAAGCAGTTCCTCGGATGCTTCTTCCCACATTTATTGCATGTGGTAAGTTCCATTTGATTTCCAACTCTTCCCTAATCAAAAGTCTTCCCCAAACTAGAATCCAACTATCTCTTCTTGTCATTTGATTTATGAGACCACTGTGTCTCACCAAACACCATCTCTACTTTCATTGCACTCTGCACGATCTCCTCGTAGATATCGTAGTCCCGGTTGGCTAAATTCTTCCACAGATGAAGTCTCAGTCCACCGAAATATCTGTCAACCTTCCCACTTGGATCCATGAAAAATCTAGAGGTATATCATGAAAGTCGGGTGATGTTCATCTCATAGATTCCGATAGATTTGTTCTCCTTCTTCTTCAGCACTAGAAACTCTTTCTCCATTATCGTTCTCATAGAATGAGGGAAATACTTATTAAAGAATATTCCCTGGAACTCTTTCCACTCCATATCTTCCATCTCTCCTCTAGGATTCGTGATTTTTACCAGTTAACACCACTGATAAGCTTCTCCCTCTAGGCGGTAAACAGAAAGGGTGACTTTTTCTTGTTCCTAACAAAGGAGTACAGAAAAGATCTTTTCAATGGAGCTTATCCATTCTTCTATGACCAATGGGTCAGTAGATCCACTGAATGTTGGTGGCCGTTGACGCATGAAGGACTCACAAGAGTGTTTTTACCTTCATGGTGAGGTCGGCCTCTCAGCTTGATTCAAGTGATTACTCATAACTTGAGTCAATTGGTTCATCATTCGCATGAATGTTTCCATTTCAGCTTCCATAAAAGGGCTATCAGCACATGGTGCATTGTGGTCACCATCTGCACGGTTCCTCCTATTTCCCACCATTTTCTAAAAGGATAAAACCATAGTGAGAAACTTATTTTATTTATGAATATTTTAACTAAGACTTCATGCTTATAAAATTACATTTATCTATAATTCCTTCATAATGAATCATAAAAATCTTAGGATTAACCAAACATATCCCCCAGGAGTGTCGTAACCAAGAGTGCAGCAAGGCCCGTTATCGAGCACCAATTCCCGTTCGTGTCTAGCTCAAAGCGGTGTTTTCGGGTTTTACCCCTATGTACATCTGTTCCAGATCCGCCTCTACCTGCTCGTATCCAGACATGGATATATTTGTTTGATAAATCACTTACTCAATACTTACCAAAATACCAGGAAGTTATCCTATATGTAAACTTTTATATAGGGTTCTTCCTAAAGTTTTTATATCCTAATTTCCATAAATAACTAAACCATCTTTTGATACCAACTATGGCATCCTGCCTTTTTATAACATAAACTTTCATTACATTACACAAAACTGAGGATATTTATGGTTTAGTGTCTTGGAAGCAAGGAACATAATAAATGAAAACAACATAAAAAATTCTTCTTAAACACTTGAAAGGCTTCTACTTAAGTTCATCCTAGGTTCATTACTGCATCTCATAACCTGGGGACATGCATCAAAAGAAAGGGTGAGTAGAATGCCCAGTAAGGGAAACAAGAGAAACATTTTACATGTGAACTTGAGATACTTCAATAGGGTCATGAAAAGAACTTTAAGGCATGATAAAGAAATCATGAGGCATATCATAATGAAAATAACATTTTTCATAACTTGAAGATTTGGCTAAAACATTTAATATTGACAATCATTTCGTTTCACCAAGGTCCATCCCCAAGGTGTCATTAATATTTACCAAGGTTATTCACCAAGGTATCAGTCTAAAAGGTCATCTCTAGAGATTAAGTCTTTACCCAATGCATTGGAGCGCTATCTGGGCGCACCCTTGATATGTATTTATTATCATATGAGCCACCTATATCATCATCAATCATTTCCTAAACAACCCATATAGAATAAAAGAAATGGGTTTCATTTCATAATCATAACGTTTTAAAAACTTCTTTAAAGACATGATCTTTATGTCACTTTAAACCCACAAAAAGGGAAAGAAGGTTTCATGTATGTAAATCCCAGAATTGAAAAAGAACATTTTGTTATAAATTCGAATACCCATGTAGAAATAAGAGCTGTGAGTATTAAATTAATAACATAAAATAATTTTTAGAATAAGAGAGAGGCATTTTAAGACAAAAATTTTGCAGCATAACAGCTACGTTACAGGGTTTTAGAAAACATTGAAAAGAGAGGGGTCAAGGGTAACTCACTCATAAATGATCTATAAAAATAGTATAGGGACATAATATAAAGGATATGAGTCATGGTAAAGAAATTTTAAGGACATAAGATTTGAAATGAAAAACGTAGAAGTAAGACAAAAATAAGATTTCTCTTATAAAAATTAGGCAGCCTAACGACATCATTTAAATTTCAATAAACATGAATTGATGAGATAAAATAGGTTATCTGATTATATTATCATAAAGGATAAGTATTATAGATATACATATCATACCCCAACACAATAAAAATTAACTTGAAAGACTTGACATGAAAATAGAACTTGAAAAATGATAAGGGTGAAAGGATCCCTTAAAAATTCAGCAGCCTAACGGCGCCACTTAAACATTCATAAAACAAAATGATGAGAGTAAGAGGGGATCTCTCATCGTATGAAAATTAAAAGGTAAGTAATAGGAATATAAAAGAACATACTCCAACATAATAACATGGAGCATAAAAGGAAGGACATAAAAGAGATTACTTGAAAAGAAATAGAGAGGTCGGATCCCTTACCTTAAACGTAACTCTTAAAACTCAATGGTTGGGACCTTGAGAGGCTTGAGGGCACCTTGGGAGGACTCATTGAGAAATAAGGAGACACAAAATTCGTTGAGGATGGTTTTGGAGTCGAATGGATGAGAGGAGGTCTTGGTATTTATAGGGAAAGTGAGGGAACAAGGCATTAATGGCCAAGGGACACCTCATTGGTGGTTTTGGAAATACCATGGGCTTGCCCATGGTATTTGCCCATGGTATTGTCCACTTGGGACACCTCACACAATAATTCATCCCCTTTAGTCTATCATCCAATAAAATATCTCATGACATCAGCATGACACAGTTATGATGTCATTTAACATACCGAAACCTTAAAACTACATTTTTACTATTCACTGAAAATTCATCTTTCTCAGAAAAATCCCAAAAATTTAACATAACATATTATCAATGATCTATGTTCAAAAATAAAGTCCATTTTATAAAAATAATTTTCTAAATATTTTTAATTAAATTTTTAAATAAAAAAAACTATTCACCCAAAAAAACTAATACTTGATTAATAATTTATGAAACCGTTATATAACCATTTTATTGAATCACATTACTTAATCAAGGTGTATAAATTATTTTAAAACATTCTTTATGTGCGATTACAAATCCATTTGGTCACATTACTAATCCTAAGTGTAAAATCAATATTTATAATTTACTATTCATCAAAAATTATGTTGATCTTATTAGACTCCAAATTCCTTAGTGAACACTTTCGCAGAAGATCATTTTTTGAAAATCATTACACATAATTAATTATTTAAGGTTTACATAAATATTTTAAAATATCCTTTTTCCAAAATTCATCAATAAAATACATCATAAAATTATCCAGACATTTGAAATTTCACAAACATCACTAAAGAATGAAATCTCAATTTATTCATCCCAAAGGATTACACAAAGAAGGTATGGTCTCGTCACATAGCCCCTAATAACACTATCATATAACCTAAGTGTAAGGTGTGCTATGGTGAGAGAATATCAGGGAGGATCAGATAACATTTCCCTAGTAGTAATCTCTACTAACTTGAACTTCTCCCGCAGGCATTTCCATTCAAGCTTGACACGCTGGAGTTCAGCTTGGGCTTGGTCCAAAGCGAAGCCCAAAGATGCCACCTCCTTCCCAAGCTCTGATAAGTGGGCCTCATAAGGATCGAGTCTACTGGATGAAGCCATCAACTCCACTTTCTGCATTAACCATTAAAATCTCAATTAAATCATTAAGAGTAAGTTAATATACTATTTAAAAAGTTTGGGTCGTTACAAAAATCCTTACAAGTTTTTTAAAAATGTTTATATATGTATATTGACATGTAAATACAAACACACACACACACACACACACACACACACACACACATATATATATATATATATTAAAAACCATAATTTTTTTTAAAAGTTTACATGTTTATATTCACAAGGTAATATATATACATTACCCTATTTCTTAATTAATTTAAATTCATCTATTTCTGTTGAAACCAACATGTGCGGTTTCACTCAACATTTGATCATGGGGGGGGGGGGGTGGGTTAGTGTTTGTACAATCATTCACATCGGATTCCTCAAATTCATCCATAATGGAAACTCCTAGTGGTCCCTACATTCCCAACTGAGTACAAACTTGCTTTCCAAAAGCAGGTGGTCTTTTGGTGTTTTCGACCAATGGCGTTTAGGAACTCACATTGTTCGATAGGATGAGAGGTTAGGCTCATCACACCCTTTTGGGGGGAATTTTTTCATATTTCAGGTCTCTCTTATAGATTTAAGATATGTTCAAGAATCTCTTCCTAATCCCAATATAGGACCAGTTTCCCTAATAGAATTATCAAGTGTTGAATTCTTACATGTGTAAAGGGGGTTCTATTAATGAGACCATCTATATGTATCTGAGGTTGTTTATCAATTTCCCTCTATTTCTTAGTAATGGGTATCTTCTTATGTTTTGAAGCCATATAACCTAGAACTCTGGAGTTTACTTCCATCCAAAGAGGATATTTATATTTTAAGGATGGGATAGAACCTTCACAAGGCATCCTATGTAACGTATTTCTAATAAGAATAAAATCCTACATAGTTCATTTCATCCATGAAGTTTATCATCATGCATAAAGGACATACATGAGGGCACTTAAGCACTAGGTATGAAGATTGAGCCATATTAAAGAGTCATACATATAGTCTTTATAGAAGGAAGCAAAGTCATCATAATTTTATCTCAACCCTAAGACTTACCCCCCGAGTTGGATTCCCCTGTATGGGGATAATCATATCATTTCACTAATTGGGGATTGTACACTGAGGTTTCCCTAGATAGGGTTGATTTATGGGGAAAATGATATAATCATTGAAAATCCCTAATCCCAGAAGTTCCATGCTCGGTGTGAGAAATAAGGGATATGAAGTGATCAGTCTCATTACATATGGATTTAGGACTTATGCACTAGGGAGACCCTAATGGGGTGTTTGAAAAGGATCTAAGGCCTTATCAAGGCATCACACGTATCATGTTTGTAGAAGGAATTAAAGTTCTCATAGTTTAGTCAGCTTCACAATCCATTGATGGATGAGGTAGGGAGATGAACCCATAAGAGAGTTTGGGTCCCATGGGTTTCATTGTCGGATACATGGAAATACTTACATTGAGTTAGATTCCCATTGTAGCTTGGGTCATAGGAAGGAATCTTACATATCCATCTTGTATTGGAATCAGAGTTCTCATAGTTCATCTTGAGGGTATACCTGACTACGACTACTGAGCACAGTTATCATGTCCTGGGGTGTCTGGATAACATGTCCTGATTTTCTACCTAAATTGTTCTTATTTTTTGTCTGACATGTTTTAGGTGTCCGCATAACATGACTAAGGATGTTTGGACATGTCTTTATTGCCTTAAAGATATGCCCAATTATAATCATAGGATCCATTTGACTTGTATGGACCACATCTCAGGATATAGATGTCATGTATGGGAGAAATTTCATGATCAAGGTTGACATGTCTAGAGGACAACACATGATCTAGTTGGAAATCCCAATGGACTTCACAAGACTTTGCGGACATGTCTTGGTGTTTCTGCGTGACTTGATAGACACATCTGGAGGGCATCACATGATTTGGTCGACATGCTCATGGGGAATCACATGAATTACTTGACATGCCTAGAGGGATCACATAACCTGGATGTAACATATAGAAAATGTCTAATGACTTTGATAGAATGATTGGAGGATGTTTCATGACTTGGCTAGCAAGCCCATAGGATTTTTCATGACTTGTGTGAAAAATATTAGGTCTACTAAAGGACTTGATTGACATGACTGGAGGGCATCACATGATTTGGTTGATATACCTGGGGGGAATCAAATGAAATTCTTGATACGAACATATGGATTCACATGACCTAGATGGAATGACTAGGGGACATTACATGACATGGATGAAATGCCTGGAGGACATTGCTTGACTTAGCTAAAAATTCCATAGGACTTCATAAGACTTGGGTGACATGTCCCTGAGCTTCTGTATGACATTATTGACATATAATAAGAGAATAAAATGATTATTATGACATGAACATGGGGAATAACATGAATTTCATGACATTCCCAAAGGGTTTTGTGGTACCTAGATGTAATTCTTTGAGGATGTTTCATGACCTGGATTGCATGTTCAGAAGATATTGCATGAATTGGAAGAAATATCTAAAGGGTATCACATGAATGGATTAATAGAGCTAGTATAATTTTGTAATACTTGAGTTATATGTTATAAGGAATTATCAAGACTAGGTTGACATGTCTAGATGACTTCAAAATACTTGGTTGATATGGATGGAGGACTTCACAAGTCTTGGTTGACATGTCTAGAGGACTTCACAAAACATGGTTTACATGTCTGGAGGACATCAAAAGACATTGTTGACATGTCTGAAGAGTATATAATGAATTGGGAAACATGTTTGGAGGATTCAATAGGTCTTGGATGGCATGTATGGAGGACATTATAAGACTTGGGTGACATTCCCTAGTGTTGCCACATAACCTGGACAACGTGTCTAGAGGACTTCACAAGGCTTGGTTGACATGTCCAATGGTGGTCAAATGATTAGGATGGCATGTATAGAGGGTGTCACGTGACTTATGTGAAAATCCATGGTTTTGTTCCATGATTTGGGTAGGTCATGTGAATCATATTAATATTAGAGCATCTGTCTTCAAACAAGCCTTCTCTATTTTTATTCTTTTTTCAAAATTCATCGCATATTTGCCTCAGGGTTTTTTAAGCATTAGCTTTTGTAAGATTTTCGTGACCCAGTCAACATACGTAAAACTCCATCACATGATCTCAAAAACCCACCCAAATTCCTTCATGTTATCTACAGATATATCATGTGAAGAATATAGTATTTTTTCCTGATTCCTTAGGTAGTACCCAGGATTTTACTTGGTGGAAGACCCATATGATCGCATGAATTACCACTCTGAGAAGTATACTATGACACTATTTTGTAGTAGTATTTACCATTTGGGAGTGTAGTACCCCTTTTTTTCTAAAGGTCAGGGGAATGTGTAGCTCTCACCTCCTCATTTATACACCATCTTTCATGGAATATATCTCATAGATGTGAGATGAAGTCAGTGGATGGATTTTTTCATCACTCTCTTCGCATGATCTTTTAAATGGTCGCCCGAGGCATCACAAGATATTTAGTGATCAAAATAACACCCCATCATTACCATATTCACTGGGACCTTTCCTGTCAAAAAGATATCACTTAATCATGTTGACACATAAAATATCCTTCACAAGGTTAGGATGACATGTCTAGGAGTCTTCAAGAGATCATGACACCCATGAAATGAAATTCCTGTGATTATAGAAGCCTTGTTTGGGGTTATTTGAGAGACTTAGGCTGCTTTTTAAGGTGTTTCTCAATGGTCCCTCATGTGATATAAGGTGCATAACCCCTTTCATAGTAAAATTAGTATATCTTCTCTATATGAGACGATTCCTCATTTTCTTGTCTTATTTTATTCCTTATTTTACAAGGATATGTGATCTCACGATTCCATGTAAGAATCCTATGGACATTTTCTTTGCCTATCTATGATGAATCACTTGATTTAGGTTGGATCTCATGATGTTTTGTGATTATTTTCATGAATAATCCCACCATTATTCTGCAAATATGAAGAGACATCACATAATGAAATGGACATGTTCACGATCCTTCACATTATGAAGGCGACATGCCAATATGATCTCATGTGACAAGGTCAACATATTTCTAGGGGATTCATGAGGTCTTGTGAATCATATAAGCACACAACATGAAAATAAAAATAACTCTCCATCGCATGAGGCTTGAAATTTATCCACCTTTATTTTATAAGGGTCTTTGTACGATATTTAGGCATCTATCTATTGAAAATTCACATGATCATTGGAACTCATATGGAATCCATCACATGATCAACATTTCTTATTAGGATGGATTTAAAAGAATTGGAGGGTTATTAAAAGGGGCTTCATGTGATCATAATAAGATCACGTGTATCACATGTTCTATTCTCATGACCTTTTGATGTTCACACAATTGAATTTCTTTATGAAGGCTATGTGATCTGCATGATTTAAATTCCTTCCATTTCCTTGTATTTTGGAGAAAATAATACCCATGATTTTGGTATTTAATTAGTTATATATATTTTGTTTATCATTTGGCAGACATCAAAAAAATTTCCTCTTAGGAGAGATATCCACATGGACAGGGAATACGTTTTGAAGAGAGTAAATGACAACCTAAGTCTTTGGGGCTTCCACAGACGGGTGTATTAGAAAATATTTTGTCTTCCAAGCAACCTTGAGTATTTCATGGGATATCCAATAAATATAGGAGTGAGGGGTGGATCATTACACTGATGAATTTGATTTCTAGAGGTCTTGAGATTCCTTTAATCCCATGACTCCTTCGAAATAACTCATCATAAGATCTCTTTCATAAGACCCCTCCCCCAGAACAGATCGGAATTTTTTTTGCAAGACTATCCTTCAGGAAGTGTTTCATGAGATTTCACAACATGACATATTTGTCTCAACACCTTTTCAAAAAACTCACAAAACAATTTTCTATAATTTCATGAACCTTGACCTATGTCCTCAGTTGTATGGATATCTTGTAGGATTCACATGATCCACTGGCTCGGTTGGACGATCACTTGATCATCATGTAGTTCGCATGACCATACCTGGGTCACATGATCACAAGTCTTATGACTTGTCATGTGGTGGTGAGATTCTCCATGGATCATGAAATTCATGAGACCTCCATGGTTTATGCAGCTGGAACAATCTATATAAGGTCATGCGATCATGAATATATTCATGGTTCATGAGATTCATATGATGCTACCAGATTCATGAATATATTTTGATGGTATTTTCCCCTCATCTTATATATTCTTCTATATTTATAAAAATGGTTTACAATTCCAAAACATCTTCCACCATGGTCATCCAATGGGATATGATTTCTGGGAATAAAAATTCTAACCCTCATTATCATTTTCACTCTGACAATGATATTTTGAAGAGGCTTATCCCATATAAACATTAGATATATCCCTTATCCTAATGGATCCATTGTATGGACTTAGTATGTAGGATGATACTTCCATTCCCACGCCTGAATACAGTATTCTATATTACTTGACGTCATATTCCCTTGATTATGTTCAATATAAGAGTTTATAAGGTAGTCAATTTTTTGGGGTATATTCCAAGGGCTTGTCATATATATTTGAGAATTCCCCTAATGGTATAGACAATAGTGATTTCTCCCACGAGTCAATTTCTCAATGTTATTTGAGCATACTCATCTCATCATTAAATATTCGAAGAAGCATGTAGAGCTTCACATATGAATTATGACCAGTTGGTGTATTTTTTGATGAATGTGTATGGCTATTTTGGGCTTGAAAAGGCTACTAAAAAGTTTCTGAGCAGCTATACACTATTCACATTTATGTGGTAGCATGGATTTCTCAGCTCATCGTATATTATATTTCAGAACTTCTTAAAGAACTGATTTATCATTGGTTCCCTAGAATGAATTACTTTTAACTATCTCATGGTTAGGTAGGGATCAAAATTTGAGACATTTAAATACTCTTAGGGATATCTCAACTTTGGGAGTTATTTGACGAGTTTCTTCCTACCATAGATGTTTAGGATGGCCCCCAAAAAACTCTGACCACAGAAAGGGACATTCTTACCATAGTAAAGGAGAACGTAATGAAGAAGATAAATATAAAAAAAGTTGTTTTATTTAATGAATGGTCAACATATTTCTATTCCATATAAATGTTTGGGAAACCATTATATGATATCATCAGTACCCTTTGAAACAGGTCCATGGTAGCATATGATTATATTGATAAATCCTTGAGGATGGAGGGTGTACCACATGGGGATTTCCATTGAGAATGTAGGTTTCTCCGAGTCATTGGCCGGTGGGAGTTTTTGTCATCTTTCGAAAAGAATGGATTTTCTAGGCTGGGGATGCATGATCATGAATCCTTGTTAACATGATGATAAAGGATGATCGATTATAAGAGAGTAATCCTCTTAATCTAGATGTATCAACTCTTTCTCACCTCCAACAACTCTTGGACATACTATATAACGAAACATACCTTATAGGACTTTCATCCCTTTCCGGATCTTATTTAGTTGGATAGGAGAGAATTTAAATTTTTAAAAATAACATAATTCTATTGGTATCCCTGATGCTTCATTTCTTCTTGGGATGCTTAATATTTTCCAGGTTGTGGAAATTCGGCTAGGTCTCGGTGAGGTCCTTCACATGATGATCCAACCTAATCATTTCAACTTCATGCCTTATCCTGCACTGAATGGGAAAATTGTTGATAAAAAAATGGATCCCTTGAGGAACATTCATATAAAATCTATCTTTGAGATGGGATTCTCATGGCCTATGTAGATGAGATGATTATTTGTGTTCTTTATTCCCCTTATCGGTTCTCTCAAAAATTCAGTGTAATGAAAATGTGTTATAATCTCTCTTCAGCTGGAATACGAGGTTATTGAAATCTCGGGCTTATCTTACAATGTTAGATTATATTTTCACATGATGACAAAAATGATGATATTATTCTTTTTCCTATTAGAACCCCTATATTTATCCCTTAATATTGTACCCAATATTTTATGGAAACCTACCTAGTTGGTTTTTGGAATAGATTATCCCATCAAGTGGATTAACCTTGTTCTTCACTGATCCCCTTACAAATTGAAACGATGGATTTGATTCAAGGCTTGAGTGAGTCTTTAAGGAGGTTTACTCATCCAAGATATGGATATCACATTGTTTTTAATTTTTTTTGGAAGATGGTCCTTCAATATTAGCGATGGAGAATGAATCATTTGAGAAAATATCGTATGTAACTTCATCTATAACTTATTTGTAAGATCATCCAATCATTCCACCTTCTAACGTACCTACCCCGGTTGTTGTAGATGATCAATAATGATGTAGGATAATCTAGTAGTAGATTCAAATCATGATTACTAAAACTCCCATGGAAACATTTCATGACCAATAAAAGCACCTTTATTGGCTCTTTCATGATTTGGGGATAGGTGGCTTCAACCACCATCCATTATATGATATAATACAACAAATTTTCATAACTCAACAAAAATTGGCTAGAATTGTGGGGGTTTTTTGTAGTTTTTAGGATGAAGGTTCTCTAAACTATTTGTTGAGGGAAGCGTTAGTGGTGCTAAAATAGTGACATTAGATAATTTCTTAGTTTCCCACTTAGGTGGATAACTTGACCACATAAATGGAAATATAATAGGGGATTTTATCTCACTTTAAATATGATCTTTTGGAATTATCATTCTTATTTTGAACTACTCAGAAAATATGTAATGAGATTTCCTCTTTCATCCAGACTCTTTATCTTAGGGAATATGAAGAATAAGTAGGGAAGACTACACTTCAATGTTCAATCAGTAGTTCTCACTGGACCCTATCTAATTATCCAAATTTAGTAGATCAAATTTTATCATATTCTAATCATAGTTTTTTTATTGAATCCTGGTAGAGGCTCTAAATTCAGTGGACATAGTAAGTATAACATGATTTTTTCTAGGTACAAATTATGATCAATATAAGGTATTTATCTTTTTATTCTATATTTCCCAAATTTTTGTCTAAGATTTATATAGGATCAAACATAGTGGGTGTGGAATTGTCTTTTTCTTGGAAAGACCTCTTGTGAGTTTTCAACCAAACAAGTTTTTTCACCTTTTAAATTGCATGATTGTTCCATATTTCTTTGAGTATACAGTGTTTCTTAATAGATAGGTGAGACTCAACTTTTTCCCAGGGTTCCCTTGTCATGTTTTCAATCTAGAGAGCATTGTGACTCTTTTATGTTGTTGTTTAAAGGTATTACAAAAATGACCATCACTACGATATAGTTTAAAGTATTCTAGATTGTACCTTCTACTACTGGTAATATACCATTCACAATGTACCATTCTCCATGCAATTTAATGTCATGTAGTAAGGAAAAAACTTGTGCAATTTAACACAATGTGGTAAGGACGTCCATCGTGCAGTTTATCATTATGTGGTAAGGATGTTAACATGCTATGAAGTTTAAAGTATTAATTCTATGACATGATTTATGAATATAAAATATGTGGTTGATATTCCAGGGATGACCCAAAATAACATAAGGTGCTGAGTTCTGCCAAGGTGTTTCTAGGGCTCATGTGGATTGGGGCTACTTTCCTACAAGGAGGATATGCCTCTAGTTGGTTGGTCTAAAAACATATGAATCACTATCATGGTCAAAGAGAGGTGTACCCACTCATTTACAAGGATCATAAATGATTTTGGAGATGGTATTAGTGGATGGAGAAATTTTTGGGAAGTCATTTTCACTTCGATAGTTAAAATATTGGTTGAGTAAGTTATAACACAAAAGTTATAATCGATTAATATAGAATAGGGAAGACATGTCAGGGATGAACCAAAACACATTATAGTGTTTAATTCTTCTATGGGGTTACCTTGACTCATTAGGATTATAGTTCCTTACTTAAAAGGAGGATATGTATCTAGTTGTTAGGTCAAAAGCCTTTATGCATGAGCCATAGGGATTACATGCATGGGAAAGTAAAGGGGGTCCCCACTCTTTTCTGAGGTCCATGAAAGATTCATAAAGACTCAAAAATATAGATGATGAAGTGGGTATAGAGAAAATAATGACCCAATAAGGGTACTCACACCCTTGGTAATTTAGTATTTAGGTTGGGAGGCTAGGGCCCTATGTCATGTGGTCTTAAGTAATATATTAGGGACCATCAAAAGATTCAAAAATGGAGTGTAACATTATTACTTTGACAAATGGTATAATACATGATGTTGTAACATCGAGGATGCCGAATAAACTTGCATAGTCTTGTTATATAGATTGTAAATCATGGTCTATGAATATATGAGTTAACTGAAGGTGGGAACCAGAGGGTATAGTTCCACCATCAATGATGGTAGGAGCGTATAATATTCCTACCAATCAAGAAAATAAATTATTGATTTAAGGGGGACCTTGCCAGAATGAAAGGGTCTGTTTGGAGGAATCAATCCCTATTACTAGCTTGATATGGGGAAGAGACAAGATCAAAGAATCCCAGGTTCCATTGGGTTCTAATAGAGGGATACCAACTCATGGAACTGATTATGTCATCTTAGACTTCAAAGACACAATGGTTTTTTTTGGATTATATAAAATTCAATAAGGGATCAATCACCCTAAAAGTTGTGTCACCATATAGTGATGATTTTATTACAGAAAGGAGATGTGACGAACCATTACTTCAAATTTTCATGGAATAGAGTGTCTTGTGAGAATGAAGTTTTTCCTAAAATCTTCAGATAGATAGTTTAGTGAGAAGAGACTTGTCTTTTGTTCAGGCCCCTTTTGATATTTTTCAACCTCAAAATTTTGTTTTCTTATACATAGTAGTTTATAGACTTATAATTGGACCATCAAAGGCTATGGTTTAAGGTCATACATCTTTGACCAAAGTGCACATAGTTTAAGGTCCTGAGGTACATCGAATTGGTATTGGTGGGGGACACAACAACCTAGATAGGATACCCAGGGTAAGTGTATTCCAACATGTTTTTGAGAAGGAGATGAAAATGTTTTAAAGGATGGATCATGGCTCTAAATACTTGTGTAATGATATGTGAAAAACATTCTATGAATGACCTATAACACCCTTTGGTGAGGAGTTCTGCCATAGTGACATCTGATTGAAAAGGATCAGGATGCCATTCCTGTAGGGAAAAGATGCCTCTAGTTGTTAGGTCAAATCCCTTAGGTGTTCCTTGAATGGTCTAAAATATGGATCTATATTCCATTACAAGGTTCATCAGAGGTTTACAGAAATATTAGGCACTCAATACATGAAGTGTGATTTATGGGTTGAGGTGCTTAAAAGATGATAGAATCATCCCACTCTCTGGTTGATCGGGGTCAAGTTTGTATGGTTCAATGATAAGGAATGATGATGGGTGATGGTATACATATTTTAATTTCATGTAGTGATGATTTTTATATTTTTATATTTAATTTTATTGACCAAGTATATTTCTTTTCATTTTAACTTCATTTGGTACGGAAATGGGAATCGAGGTGAGAATTGTGATGATTTCCTTAGGGACACTTTTCACTGGTCAAGGCATTTAGATGTAGAGGGAATATTTTATTCATTAATAGTATTATTGGTTGGTAACCATATGTAGAATACCATATTTTTCATATTTATAATGTGTGTAATATATCCATACATATATTTTCCTCTCACATAGGTAGAATGAGGATATATTAATTGACCATCTTTAAAAAGTGGTAAAAGAAAATTTTGTGATCTTTTTAATATGAACACCTCTTTTCATGCAGTTTATCATCGTGAAGCTCGTAAATAGTCCTTGATATATGGTATATATTGTCCGTGTTAGCTAAAGTGGCTTACCAGGTTCATTAAACTCACTTGATCCATGCTCGATGTGAGAACCAAGGGCCAACTGGGCAATCAACCGATCTGCACTAGAGTGGGCCTCATGTAACATGATTCATAAGTCTATCCCAAATAAAAATCAGGGTTAATTTTTTTTATCAATTTATATGTTAAATATAATCCTAGGAATAGGTATCTAGGAATCAGTACATATCGTATTATGACATGAATGAAGGACCACATATTTCTTTCATAAAGGATCCATGTACATGTCTTACCCATAAACAAGGACAGGGACACATTTTTTTATATTTTGGCAAGACTGAGGATTATATAAATGGGAGTTAATATGTATCCTATGATGATAGTAATTTAGAGAGATTATAAGTTTAAATCTTATATACATTTTACTATAATTTGATTAAGGATTTTCAATTATTTATAATATAATGCACTTACATTGTGTTGATTTTTCTAGGAATTATGATTTAAATTTTAAAATGGAGAAAATGAAAAAAAGAGAAAAAATTTCTACTACACATCATGAAACCTCATTACATAACTTCTAGTAGACTTTCATAGCATACTCCAAGTCGTGACAGATGTGTTGAAAACTACATGGAAAGAAGCCATTACACGACATGAGTTTCAAATACATGTCGTGTAACTTTTTAAAGAAATTACCTCTTTGAAGATAAATCATAAAGGAAGGTATATGTCATGAGTCTCGGATACACATCATGAAGGGAGTAAAATATTAAAATCTCAAATGAGATACATACAATATATGCATAGTTTCCAAATGTACATATAAAACCAATGATCGAAATTACATGATGTGAATCCTAATTATACATCATGTAAAATTTCTCCTATATATAAAATAGATGGGAATCGGATTTCAGGAGGTTCCAGATAAGACAAGTATTGTTCTTTAATTACTTTCATTTTTCCTACTATCCCTTAACACAAACTATAACTTTCTCAGTTTATGCTTATTGTATTACTTTAATAGATGCACTGTGAGTTTTTCAATGGATTTAATCATTCCTTTTCACATCATCAACCTCATTCATCACCATTTGGAGCACTGAGTAATGGATAACTTTTTCTTGCATTACTTATTGCTCCTATTTCAAGTAATTAGTTTGTTGAATTGTGTTTGGTATAAGATTTTAAACAACTTGTTCTTAATTTAATGTCCTGACTAAATCATTGCATGTTTTACATTCCTTTAATCTCAATTTTTTTTGGCATTTTAAGATTGATTTAAATTATTCATTTAATTACATTTGATCCTTCTATGAGTGGATAATCTACCTAGGGTAGATATTGAGAGTAGGTTTATCTGAATTCAATAAATAATTAATTATAAAATAGGTAACCTTAAGGATTAGTAATGAAGATAAATAACCCTTGTCAATTTAATTCATTCAGACATACCTAACTACAAGACATTAAAATGAAGGATCGTATGCTAATTTGAGTAGATTAGGATATAACCAATAGACTAAAATATTTTCTACCTTATAATATAAAATTAATGCATCTAGGTTTTCACTGTCTATATATTAATGAATAGTTACGTATTAGGTAGAACTTGGTAATTCGACCATAGTCATCTAGAAACCTACACTTGTTTCAAATCCAAAAATTTAAGACCCTACCACGTTATAGATAATATAATCCTTTCTATATATCCCTGAAATTTCTCATGATCCCTTTCTTATTCTTGAAGTCAACACTCAACTCTCTAGTAATAGTTTTTCCTAACAGATTCAACTCATGAAGAATACTACAAAAGGGCTACAAGAAAAAGGTAAACATTTCTAGACCAATTCCCTATGAGATTGTGCCAAAAATTTATCTATACTATGTCTTAGTAGAAAGTGATGTCTGGGAAACAATCAAATCTAATTTGATCGCAACCCGCATGAATTAAATGACTTGTGTGAGCACATTTAATTTTGGTGCTATTACTGAGGAAGCAAAGCTTTGATATGTATACGAAACCTTCTAGAAAAGTCTTGATATTATCTCTCCCTCGACCCATTTCTCTCTTATTTTCTTTCAAAGGAACCATTTGATCCCTAATTTTGTATAATAGTGAATGAATTAGGGCCAATTGACTCATTAGAGAATCCTTGAAGAACAATAATAGTTAGCCTTTGATCCTATGATTGAATGGTTTCTCTCTGAACACCTCTAGTCAAATATGGATGACCAAAACAATCTAGTGGGACTTAACCCACCTAACCCTCCAAACTTGTAGCAGATAATTCCCTAAGATAACCTTGTATAATAGGAATGATCCATCATAGATTATGGATTACTATCAATCCTAGGTGGTACACCAATCATTATACTCCATCCTATTCAGTCCCATACCTATGAAATAAAACCTGGACTCATCCACATGATCCAGAAGACATGCAGGTTAAGTGGGATTCAAAGAGAAGATCCTCACAAACACATCTCTATCTTCCTAGAAGTATGCATTACCTTTCACAAATAGTGAGTATCATCTAATTAAATTATATTTCATGTATTTCCCTTACCCCTATGAGAAGTATCCATGTATTGGATGCAGATTCATTCTCTCAATTTAATCATGACTTGAGACGATCTATCCAAAAACATTTCTAGTCAAATACTTTCCACCAATACGGACTTGGAAACTGTATAAAGACATTAAAAACATTCTCATATTAATGGATAATCCACATGGGAAATATGGGATAGATTTAAGGAGCTGATAAGGAAAGGGCCCACACCCTAGACAAGACATCTGGATCCAGCTCTAGAAGTTTTATTAGAGACTCCATCCAGCCACACACATAGTTGTCGATACTATTGTTGATGGATGTCATATGTTCAAGACATCATATTGTAGAAGATCCATTTTGGATAAAGTTTCTCACAACACCATATTCTGGCAGAGTGATCGTAGACCACCTTGACATAAAATTCACCAAGTGGATGAAAATACCAATTTATCTACGCAAGTCAAAGTGCTCACAAAGAAGATAGAGTCATTCCATCTTACTGTTACACCACCCCATCCTACTCTTGTAATGGAGATACAGTCAGGATAAATGTGTCATGGCCCACATTTATACCAAGACTACAAGGAAGGAGTTGAAGAACAATGAAATCCAGATTGTAATTACATTAATTACAATTATAAGGTCCCACCATTATAATTGCAACAATAGTATTATCGATAGCGGCCACCTCAATAGCTACCTCAAAACAACTAGGGATATAATCAAAAAAGAAGTGTTAAATCACCATTTTGTAACCATTGGACACTAGGGTACCCACCCATGAACCCTATTCAAAGACTACAACAATAAGAACAACAAAAACCTTTCCCTTAGAGAGAACAACAATAGTTTCAACCAGCTAAACCAAGACCTCAAAAAATAAACTTCCCCTCTCTAGAATAACCTAAAGAAACTCCTACCTAAATTTGTTCAAAAATAATACCAGCGAATGACTAGTCTAGTGATGGAGATGCAGAACCAATGAGATACCCTATTCATTCTTGAAGTTCATATGGGTCATATCAAAAAGAATTATTTAGATAGATCACCAGGTACCCAACACAACAATACAAACAAATATCCACCGGAAAAAGCTAATGCTGTAGTGCTGACATGTTAATCTTTTTTGTATTTTCAACAACTAGGAGGAAGAGATGAAAGATAAAACGAGGAACCTAAGAAGAATCCACCGAGAGAATAAGAAATAGTTGACGAGACAACTAAATTAATATCCCAAGAACTATCAATAGCTAAAAATACCCAAAAACTTGAAATCCCAAAAGAGCTATCCTATCTTGCCCCACTATGATACAAGCCACATATTACTTTTCCAGAAAGATAAAGACAAGGAAGAAAAGAGGCACATTATAATAACTTATTAGAAATGTTCAAGTAATTACATATCAACATAACCTTTGTAGAGACTATTTCTCATATGACATTATTTGCTAAAATTTTAAAGGGTGTTTTTTTCAAATAAAATAATAATGGATGATCTTGGTTTCATATCACTGAATAATCAGTTCTTCGCTGTTGTTTAGCAAAAAATCCCAAAAATGGTGAGAGACCTTGGATATTTTTCAATACCATGTTCCATTGGAGAATGTAAATTTCTAAGAGTTCTGTTCAATCTTAGAGAACGTATCAACCTCATTCCAATGAGTGTATTTATAAAGTAGGGACTTTAAGAGCTAAAAAATAATCAAGTATAACTAAAACTGGTTGAATGGTCAATAAAGTACCTTGGAGGAGTTCTTGAGTATTTTTTAGTCAAATTATAACATTAATCTTTCCCATAGACTTCCAAGTTTTAGATATAGAAGAAGAACGTGACATCCCCATTATCTCATAATACCATTCCTAGACACAAGAAAGGATTTGATAGATGTAAATCCTGGGTGTCAAATATTTCAATTCAAAGATGAATATGTAGTTTTCAACCTGATCAAGGATTCTAAATAATCAGATGATGAAATTGATTACAGAACTATCTCTTCACTCCCTCAATTATGCTACCACCGACACTGGAGTTTAAGCCTCTAACCAATAATCTTATGTATTCATACTTATTTTCTTAAACCTCTCTTATAGTAATTATCAACTTTAAACAATCTAAAGTATAATTGGAGAAACTGATTGATGTATTTAAAATACACAATAAATCAATTTCTTGGGGAGTATCTGACATTAAAGAAATTACTCCTACTGTGTGCACCCATAAAAATCAGCTGGAGGAAGATGAAAAACCCCAATAGAAAACATAAAGGTATATTACACAACCAATTAAGGAAGTCTAAAAAAAGTACTGAAACTTCTAGGTGTTGGAAGAGTTTTTGAATATCTTATAGTGAGTGGGTGATCCCACTACCAATAGTCCCCATGAAATGTGGGCTCACAGTGGAAAAGACTGATGAAAATGAATTGGTATCGACATGAACCATCATTGGATGGAGGTTTCTCATGGTTTATAGAATCTTAAATACGGAAACATGGAATGATAATTTTTCTTTTCCCTTTATGGATCAAATATTAGAAGTCTATCTAAACATAAATTTTATTGTTTCTTGTATGTATATTTAGCATATAATCATATTGTAGTTTACCCAAATGATTACCCAAAAAACACATTCACATGTCCATTTTGATCCTTCTCCTATAAGTGAATTCCATTCAGTATGTATAATTATCCGAAAAAATTTCCAAGATGCATGATCCATATTTTCCATCATATGATGGAGGAATTCTTAGATATTTTTTTGGAATACTTTTCAATTTAAGGAAGATATTTCAACTTATACCTAAACAATAATGAGTTAGTCCTATGAAATTGTGAAGTGAAATGCCTCATTTGGAATTAGAAAAAATGAAATTTTATGGTTTATGGAGGAATAGTCCTCAGAAATAAAATTTAAAAAGAGGTCATAGAATTAGATCAATCTATGATAAATGTCAACAAATATTTACATAATCCTTCAATAGTTAAGGGTTAAAATTCTTTATATGATATGCATGATTCTTCAAGTGATTTGTTAAAGATTTTGAAAAAGTTTCCCACAAAATGACACATCTTTTTTAAAAGGAAGTTTCATTTAATTCATTAAATAATGTTGTTAGGCATTCAATGTATTACAGAAAATAGTGATGTCTTCACCTGTAATCATTTCAATTGGTTGGGAAAAAGTATTTGAATTGATGTTTGATGCCAAAGACCTTTATTTTGGTGGTTTTTTAGGGTGATGAGTTGGTCACATATTCTTTTCTATCTACTATGCCTACCACACACTGAATGAAGTTCAATTCAACTACAAAATGACACAGAAAGAACTATTGGTTGTTGTGTGTGCCATCAAAAAATTACTCTCTTATATTGTCTTTTCCAAGGTGATCTTGCACACCAATCATGCTTTCCTCATGTATTTAATGAACCAAATGTTTTCCAAACCAAGGATGATAAGGTGGATCCTCTTACTTCAAGAATTTGATATTTCCATAAAAGAAATAGAAGACATTGAAAATGTGATCACTAATCATCTATCCCATCTCCCACTTTCAATCATCAAAGATGATGACGATGTTGACATCGAAGTCTATATTATTTATTAAAACCTTCTAATCATTAAGGTACAACTGTGGTTTTCCAATTTTTATAATTATCATTCCATGATGTTATTTCACCAAGACATTTACTACCAACAAATAAGAATATTTTAGATGAACAAAATCATTACTTCTAGGATGAACCAATCCTTTTCAAATTCCATGCTAATGGGTTGTTACGATGTTGCATTCCTGGGAATGAAATCCAACATGTGATAAAAATGTGTCATATTTCAGCAACTATAGGACATCATGGACCATAGCACAATGTAGCAATAATTCTATAATTTGGACTCTTCTGTCCCTCTCTACACCAAGACAGAAGGAAATTTTGTCCAAGCTGGGACATGTGCCAGGGAACATGGACCATTGGGAAAAGGAATAATATGACTCAAAACCCAATCATGGTAGTGTAAATTTTGTATGTATGTGGAATATAATTCATGGGACTATTTCCCAATTCACAAGTAAAGTCATATATTCTAGTTGGCATTGACTATGTCTCAATGTGGGTAGAATCTGAATCCACATTACATGACACAAAAAAAGTGGTGAAGAATTTCTGAAAAAAGAACGTGTTCTCAAGATTTGGATTTCCTAGATTACTCATTAGCAATAAAGGTACACATTTTAAAAATCAATATATTAAAGGATTTATAGAAAATTATGGAATATGATATTACCAAAAAACCCCTACTACCTAAAAACAAGTGGGAATGTTGGATTTTCAAATAGTGAGATCAAACAAATCATGGAAAAGACGGTGAACACAAGTCAAAGTGAATATACTTTAAAAATAGATGATGAATTATGGGAATACCATACTATTAATAAAACACTCATTAGTACCACCCCATTCTAATTATTTTATGGGAAATAATTTCATCTTCCAATTGATCTAGATCATCTCCCATACTAGGTAATTAAAAAGTTGAATTTGTATTTTGAGAAATATGGTGATGCTCGAATGCTACAACTGGATGAATTAGAATAAATAATGAAATATGATTATGAAAATTTCAAGATATATAAAGAGAAAACTAAGAAACGACAATATCAATGCATTGAAATAAACACCTTTGTCCTAGGAAATAAGGTCCCCTTTTTCAATTCCAAATTTAAATTATTTCATAGAAAGTTGAAATCTAGATAGTCTTACCCTTTCAAAGTCATTCAACCTTTCCCCTATGTGACCGTAGAATTTAAAAATGAAGGTTGGACAACATTAAAATTTAATGGTTAAATTTTGAAAATCTTTCATAAAACCTTATATGAAGGTTATTTTATCAGAATGAATTTCATCTGGGTTTTAAATGAGTCCATCTATCGATGTTAAAGAATTCACTAACTAGGAGGTAACCTAGGGTAGGTCATTTTAGAATATATTATGTTAGAATAGCCTTAAAAAATCTTATCATACTCTAGGAGCTAAAGGATAGGATTGAAAAAAAAATTAATCTAAATAAGTCAATTACATTTTTTCTAACCATGTTACACAATGTGTACCTTTTGTAATTGAAATTTAATAAATCCAACAGTACAGGACGTGAAAAATTGTTATGTGTCATGTAAAACCTCATGAAGTTTTTTAATAAATAGGTCATGAACCTAGAGTTCACAACCTGGAAACCACCCCCTCCCCTAACATCCACCTTACTCTCACACAACCACCCTCCCACCCTCTCCTTCCTCCCCACCTATCATGATCCCCCTACCTTCCCTATCCCCTCTCAGCTGAAAAACCGCACCCCCTTTTCAACCTCCTTCATGAATTACACCACCTCCCTCCCTCCCCTTCCCCACTATTAGTCACACACCCCCTTGCCTTTCCTTCTCTCTCGGTCATAAAACCCTAATCACTCCCTTCACAACCACAAAACAACACCACCCATTCTCCTCCTCCAATTTATGCTAAAATCAAAACCCCCATCATCCGGTCACACACTAACCAATTACCGGTATGGAGTGGACTAAAAAACTACACCATGAACCTTTAGAGTCATTTTTGGACCACGATGAACAGACACTAGTAAAATATCCACAAGGTTTCACACCTTCTGCACACTCACCAGTGTGGGAATCATCTCCACTACCTCCCGTAGCAGCTCATGCTTCCCCTAACCCTCTAGCTGAATCCTCGAAAAGCTCTGATGACTCATGTAGGAATGAAAACCTCTATTTAAACCACATTATGTGATTCACCAACACAAAGCACCATGTCACCCTCAACCGGCTATAGATGAAGCCCATGAGGATAAATAAAACCCTCGACATGGCCATTTCCTTCCTAAACATCAATGATGACATCCGAGATCTCCTTGATAGACTATATTTATTTTTCATTATTGAGGTACAAGAGGAAATGTATAGAGATTTTTTCTTGGACTTTCTTTCTACATTCAATGTAGTAGTGGATATCTTGCACTTCTTTCTTGGAAGACAACTGCATGAGCTCTCAATTTTGGAATATCGGCATAGGCCTGGGCATCAAAATAGAGGATTATTTTATGTTTGTGATATTCCTGACACTTTAACTCAAGCCTACCCATTTTTATTCACAGCAAGTGTGGATGATGATCGTGTGATATGTTGAGACGATGCATGAACCCTGGAACACCAAGTCTACTCAACTACATAGCACAACTCTAAAAAAACTCCATAGAGTCGTAAACCATGTTTGGTTTTCCCAAGAAGAGTCTCATGGGAGTTTGATCTAGGTCTATATTCTCATTTTGGCAGTATCCATGGGTTACCTAGCCATCAACAAGCCTTCCCAGTTCACCTACTACTACCAGGCTCACACACAGTGGACCAGAGGTACACCGATGGGTGGGTACTTCACCAACCACCTTGCCGAAAATCTTTGGGTGTTTGATGTTGATATTCCCCTCAAATCCCTTGGACCTATGGATTCCATTTATTTTCTAATTCTACACAAGTTGAAGATCTTGGTGGGGAAAGATAACACTTACCACTGGGCACCGGGAGTACATGAGGAAGCACCTACAACAGACCCACCACCTACTCCACTCACCACTTCACCTCATGCACCTCCCACCCATGTACCTACCTCTACCACTATCTCATCCACTACTTCTCCGACCACCTATCTTACCCCACCAAATATTTGGTAAATGTAGCTATGCATCTCGAAGAACCTTCAATGGATCTCTTCCCATCTGCACGTACCCTTCATAGAGCTTTCCCATTTTACCACCCCTTCACCACCCTCTCCTTCAACATACTCTCCGCAACCACCATAACCCTTTCAACCCTCCTCTTATACCACAGTAGCACCACCCACATCCAAAACCCACCTACCCTCAGATCTCTTTAACACTACTACTCGGCAGCAATATCTTACTAAGAAGGCCCTATGGGGCAAGGGGATAACCACTAATACATCCAATAAGGTTTCTTTTTTCAAACTAGCTACCAAACTCACAACCACATTCAAATCAAAACCTCTCCACCACCTACCCAACCCATCTTACCAATACCATAACCCCACCCTCTGTATCTAATCCAAAAACCCCTACTTCCATCACTACCACTGATCTAGATACAGAACTTCCAATACCGCCTGATCGTGAGTGGACATTAGAGGAAATTTTTGGTTCTGCTAGCTTATCTTAGTTGAACAATTTTCTTATTTTTTGTAGTCTTTTGTATCAAGGATGGATATTTTTCTATTTTAATCTATGTATCCCATAATATTGTACTACTACACTTATCTATATATGGTACTGATTATTTCTCTACCTTACATTGCTTACAAATTTAAATCTTTATGATTTTTTGATAGCTATGTCTAGGTCCCCAATTTCATCTATGGTTATTGATGGACTTGAATCACCATCTATTTTGGTTTAACGAGTGACTAAACATGTATCCTAAATAGAACTTCAACTTTAGGAACTCTTACTGGTGATTCATGAACAAAAACCACCACCCTCGAGCTATGACACCCATCATTACACATGTGATTCATTCTCACAATTCTCTTGAAGTCATCAATCCTATCAAGATACCCCTCAAGCTAAAGGTCACTCCAAAAAGTAGCTGTAGAGGCCAAAAGAGACACTGATATGACAGTCATCACTAAATTATATTTTTGGTCCATCCATCTGGATGGTGACGTTTATCTTTGTACTTTATAATAGGAAACCAATAGTTCATTTTTAATGTATGCGTCCTTGTGATGATTTTAGTTATTGAGTATTTTTCTTTTTTTTATCAAAGGTTCCTTTATTTTTATTGTATAAACCTGGATTTTCATTAATAAAAATGGTTTCTACTTCACATTATACTATCCACTAACATATATTTCATCTCACAAATGATTCCAACCTATGGACTAATGTTTTATCTAGTGATGTACATTTATTTCTAACTGATTTTGTAGGTACCCACAAGTCTATCTCAAGACATACAAATTCTCTCAAGAAATTCCACTAGTTACACTGAGCTTTCGATTCCCTCACTCATCATTTGTTTAACTTCCATTTTATTTATCTGAGATTTATTTTTCTATAATACTCCCACAATACTTCCATGAATATTGTATACACTATATCTTTCTAAGTGTTGGGGTGTTTTTCATAAATTTTACTTTTGATAAACTTTATTTATTTCTTATTCTCATTTGTTTATGAGAAATTTTTCAAATTGGAACATTAATTTAACCTAAAAATCATTATATCCATTTAAATGAAATAAAAAGTCTAGTTGTAAAATGTTGGAAATATATATTTTGTATTTATTTTTTATTTTTTGAAAGATTTCTGAGGTTTGTGATTTAATTAAAATTAAACATTTTTTAAATTATGGTTAATTGAATTATTACTTGGTTTTATTCCCTTAGTGATTGCCAAATTCAATTTTTATTCTCATTCCTAATAGGATTTTGAGCTTAAAATTGAATATTCTTTTTTGAGCATATTTCTTGAGTGATTCATGGGACATGTAAACCTCTAAGAACTTTCTTTGAGATCATATTGAGGATATAACTAAACAAATGAAATTTTAAATGATTGAGGAAATATTTTATGAGCTATTTTTTTGAGACACACCTTACATCTTTCTCTCATTAATCCCATAGTTGCAAGGAATAACATTATAGGATACACCTATTCCAATCCAATTACACCTTCCTACCCTACTTTTTTTATAATGCATGACTTTAATTTCTAAAATTTTGGGGGATGATTTAGAAAACATGGTATTATTCTACCACATACATGTATTATGTCTCTCATAAATCCATTTGTTAGTTATCCATATATACTTTGTAGCCTTTAATATCTATCATATTCCATGAAAAACACAAATGAAAAGAAAAGTTTACATGGGTTGTGTATTAAGAAGGTTAAAAATCACCATTTATAGATCGATGGATTCCCTGAAGGATCATATGTGGTTTGGGGATTGCTGTGAGATATGACCTAGACATTAATTTTGAAAAATAAAAATGTAAAAGAAAAAAGGAACAAGATAACCTTTTTCACTTACTTGGCATATACAAGGATCGAACTTGAGCTATTGGGAGCATGGATTTTATTAAGCTATGTAAAATTCATGTTATTATATGTTTCATGACATTCATGCATTATAATTTAGAGCTTACCCTCATATTTGAGCTTGTCTTTCACTATTTACCTGCATGCTCGCAACCTCAGTGTGATTAGAATATAATTTCTGAAGCCATCGTTTGTATTTTTGTTTACAAAGTGGAGATGATAGAACCAATACAAGACTATGGTTAGGATCATGTACTCAGGGTATGATCCTAAATACTGTTTCATTTCACCTTGAGTGATGAGAAAAAATTCATTGTGAGGTAAATTTCAAATGGGTTTTGAATTCAAGGAAAAATTGAGAGGTTTTAATTAAAAAATTAATTGTTTTTAAAAGAAAAGAGATAATAGGATGACTGATTTTCTATGAAGGGATGATTCTAGAGAATGAATTTATTCTACTTACACTTAGTTTTATTTTCTTGTACATAATTAATTTTTCTTGTTTTAAAAATTTCCTACCTTTCATGAAATCGCTATTGAGATATTTTTTTGAGTACAACCAATTTTTCATGTGTGGGGTAATTTGATAAAATAAAATATTAAATAAATTTTACTTTAATTTGATTAACAGTTTTCAATGACTGATATGATAATTCACATGGTATGTGTTAATTTGGATACCAATGTTTAAAATAGATAAAATTCCTTAAACGAGAAAAATTGCCTATTACACATCGGGAAACCTCATTACACGACATGTAGTAGAGTTTCACAGCATGATACAAGTCATGAAGAAAGTCATGAAAAAATTCACGAAAAATAAAAGTGAAGAATCCATTGCATGACATGAGTTTTAGATACACATCATGAAACATTTGAATGTAATTCCCACTTCAAAGATAAAACCTAAAAGGAGGTACATTTCATGAGTCTTAGATACACATTTTTAAGGGAGTAAAATCCTCAAATATTGAATGAGATAGGTGATAGATACACGTAGTTTCCGAATATGGGGATAAAACCACAGATCGACATTACACAATGTGAATCCCAATTAAACATTGTGTAATATTTTTCTTATATACATATTGAACATGGGAATCATATTTTAGGAGGTTCCAAAGTAGACATCTTTTGTTCTTTCGTTCCCTTCATATTTCCTACTACTCCCTCCATAAAACACGTTCATCACCATTTGGAGCATCAACTATTGGTGAAAATTTTCTTGAAATCCTTACTACTCCTATTTCTAGAAAGTAGTTTTATTAATTGTGTTTGATCTATAATTTTAAACTACTTATTATTAATTGGATTCACCAACTAAATCATTGCATGTTTGATAATCCATTTACTAAATTATTACTATCATGTTAAGTATGATATCAATTATACATTTAATTTCATTTTATCCTACCATTAGTGTCTAAGAAACACAGGGTAACGATTGAGAGTAGGTGTATCTGAATTCAGTAAATCTTTAATTCTAATATTGGTAACATAAAGGATTAGTAATTAGGATAAATAACTATTTTTAGTTTAATTCATTCAAACATCATTGACCATTGGGCCTTTTAATGAAGGACCCTAACTTGATTAGAGTAGATTGATCTATGATCAATATCCTAAAACAATTTCTTCCTTAGAACCTATGGTTAATGAATCTAGGTTATCACTATCTCCATATCAATGAATAATTACCTCTTAGGCATAAGTAGTTTATTTGACCATATTCAACTAGCGACATTCAAATTCTTCACAGCCTAATCTTTAAGATCCAACCAAGTTAGAGTTAAGATCAAATTTTCTATAGATCTCAGTAATTGATCTCGATCCCTTTATTATTCTTTAAGTCAGCCCTCATATCTCTAGTAATATTTTTTCCAAACTGATTCAACTCTTAAGGACTCCTACACCAAAGGGTTCGAATCCAATGATTAAAATTTCCAGCCGAAATCCTCATGGGATTGACACTAGATATTCACTATACAACGTCCTAGTAGCATGTGAAATTTGGGACATGATAAAATATACTCTGACCACATCCTGTGCGAATTAAATGACACTTGTGTGTTTATCTACAGATGTAGTTCATGAATGGGAAACTATAAATGCATGTATAAATCATATGCATGGGGGGGGGGGGGTTCCTCATTGATTATCATGTCCAAACCCAGTATTGGCGATCTAGACATTAGTACATATCCTGTGATGATAGAAATCAAGCCACACATTGTTCTTAAATGGGAAAGTATCCATGTTTTTTTTACCTATATATGGGGGGAATTTTCCCCATTAATTATTTTGGATGTACACAGTATTGATGATCTTGCCATCACTACAGATTATGGGATGAAAGGAATCAAGACACACACAGTTATTTAATGTGAAACTCTCCATACAGTTCTGAACCATACATAGTGGGAGAATTATTTCCTTTGATTATTATAGGTACACCTAGGATTGGAGATCTGGGCATCACTACATATCATGTGATAGTAGGAATCAATCCACAAATAGTTCCTAATGGAGAAATCTCCATAAACCCATAACCCATACATAGATAGGGGAATTGTTTCCGTTGTTTTTTATAGATAGGCCTAGGATTAGAGATCCAAGATTCATTATAAATATTTTGAGGACAAGAATAAAGCCACATGTAGTTCTTGAATGGGAGACTCTCCATTAAGGTCTAACCCATACAAAGGGGGAATTGTTCCACTTGATTATTTTGGTTGAGCGTAATATTAAAGATCCAAGTTTCACTATGTATCAAATCTTGGTAAAAACCAATCCACATTTAGTTCTTAAATGGGATACTATCCATGCAGGTCTAGCCTAGATACAGAGGGGGTTATTGTTCAGTTTGAATGTCGTGGATTGACCTAATATTGGATATTTGGGTGTTATTATGAATCCTATGATGGAATGAATCAATGTACATGTAGTTATTGAATGGGAAACTCTCCAAACAGGTTTGACCCATACACATAGGGGGCATTGTTCTCATTGATTATTTCCATAAGACCCATTATTAGAGATTCAGGAGTCACTATGTATCCTATGATGACTTGAATCAAGCCACATATATTTCTTGAATGGTAAACTCTCAGTGATGGTATGACCCATATGAAGAGGGGGTGATTTTTTTCATTTATTATTCTTGATAGACCTAGTATTAGAGATCTGAGAGTCACTACATATTCCATGATGATATGAATAAAGACACACTTAGTTATTATATGGGAAGATATCCATGAAGGTCTAACCCATATAGAGAGGGGGAATTATTTTGGTTGATTATTTCAGCTAGAACCTCGATTAGAGATATAAGCATCACTTTTTGTCCTTTGATGTTAGGAATTAAGAAGCACAAAGTTCTTCAAGGAGAAAATATCCATGCAGGTATAACCTACAAACACAGGGGGTATTGTTCCTATTGATCTTTGTGACCGGACTCAAGATTTGATATTTTTGTGTCACCATGTACCATGTGATGACAAGAATTTACAGAGACATAGTTATTGAATGGGAAACTCTCCCTATAGTTTTGACCGATATGCATCGGGGGAATTGCTCCTGTTGTTTTTTTTGGATGGACCTAGGATTGCAGATTTGGCCATCACTACATATCCTATGATTAAAATAATCAATCCACAAATATTTATTAAACTATAATATCTTCATGAATGTTTGACCCATATGAAGAGGGTGGAATTGTACCCATTGAATATTATGGAAGGACCCAAGATTGAATATTTTTTTATCACTAAGTATCCTGATATGATAGGAATCAAGCCATATGTATTTCATGAATGGGAAACTCTCTACATGGGTCTGACCCATACGCTGAGGGGTGAATTATTTACATTGGTTGTTGTATCCTAATCTAGTATTGGATATCTGAGCATCAATGTGAATCCTAGGATGATCGAAATCAAGCCCCATATAGCACTTGAACGGAGGTGTGGTGGTAGACCAACACGAAGGACAGTAGTTCCATCGGTCGGGGCCTATAGTAATGCACAATTTTATGTCATTCAAGTGACATGAACCATGCATCTTAAGATGATGCGACAATGACTCATGGTATTACTTTTAATGTATTTAATCCAGCACCAAGAAAACTCTATCATGAACTGATATGTATTGATCACACTAGGAATCCTTTACCAAAATTCTGATGCTCACAAGAGCTATGATCAGTGTGATAAATAAGGAATGAAAATGGTTTCCCTCACAAAAAAAGATGATTAATGTAAAGGGCATGGGAACTTTGTATCATGAGATGGATGTGAAAAGATATATGATCTAGAAATCTATATGTATCTCATTGGAGTGAGAATAAATCCATACATAGTTCTGAAAAACCATCTAGTTTTGTGTAATGTGGTGAGGATTTCATCCATGCATATTAATTTCAGGCTCTAAGGATGAAGGTTTCCATATATGAAAATGAATAATTTAAACCCTATAAATGTTGTTGAGGAATTTCGGTAATCATATTGCGAATAGAATCACATGTTGGTGATATGAGGCTTTTTGAATTGGTTTCCCAAAGTATCCTATTATTAGTACATGAGGTAATACTAAATTTTAGTGTTACGTGTTGAAGATGTCACCACACAGTCAGATAAATTGTGATTGGAACAAATATATTACTGTTGGACCCAAGATTTGGAAATTGGGCAATACTTTGTATCATATGATGACAGGAATAATTCCACATGTAGTTCTTGAATGGAGAGATTCCCTATGCTAATTTGACTCACACAAGAGGATGGGGAAAATTCATTTTTCTTTTTCAAAGATCTAGTTTATGTAAAGTGGGTCATCTTGGACATAAGGTTTTTCTATAAAGTTTAATAGAATACAATATGGAAAAATGGGGTCTTGTATTTTTAGGTTATACGACAAATACCAATCATTGAATTTATCATCGTGGTACCAAGATGATTTCTTTTTAGTTTGTCGTCAAGGGGATTAGACATAATTCTTTTAGTTTTATATCATGCCTTTAATACATTTATGTATTTTGATGGAAGCTAGAAAATGTATTTATTGAGAAACCTTACATTGGAGGGGGCGTGATGCATTCCCCATCCATTGTGTCCAATGAGTAAGCTCTATTGTAATATACCTTATGTATGATGAAAAGAACTTTCTATTTCGGCTCCACCTTTGGAGGATTATTACCCAATATCATTGGGGTTATGAGAGCCAATATCAGTTCCCCTTGAAGGAACTAATAGGGGATAACCTTTTTATTGAAGGCTCGTGCGATATGATTCTAATAGATATTGAGTTTGTGTAATGTATGTATCATTTTCTCATCGATCCCTTCAAACTCATCCAACCACTTTTGATATTGATCATTATATGAGTGTTGTTTGTAGTTAGCTGTTCAATGTCAGGGAAACTAGACTTCCAAGGGGAACATTTCCTTGGTTATATACCCTAATGAATGTGGAGTTTCATGCATAGTAGTTTGTATGGTGGTAGAGTAGGCCCATAAAACAAGGAGGAGCTTTTCTAGTTAGGTTTTATTCTTCATGTCTACTATCTTCTAGAGTATGATTGATAGAGTCTTATTAAAGGCCTATATCAGCCCATTTTCTACTGCATGATAGTGGGGTGAATGGTTGGAATCAATGTTGTACTCCTGATATCATTCTCTATGGGAAAAAATCGTCATTTACAATGGGCCGATTGTCCCATCGCAAATAATTGATATTTGTGAAGAGGGAGTAAGGACTAGTCAGAAAAGGTATGGCCTGAAATACGCGCCAAACCGCAAGAAGGACATTTGCGATGGGTTTTCTATTCACATCGCAAATGCCCGACAACGATTTTTAGTATTTGTGATGGGATACTTGTCCTGTCGAAAATAGTATGTCGGCATGTACCCATTTGCGATGGGGCCCCTCAGAAATAACTTTTTATCGACCGACCATAATTAACGCTGGCAGTGACCATTTGCGACGGGTCTCATCGAAAATAATCCCATCATAAATAAGCTAACCTATATATACCCCCATCTGTTTCCTCTCATTCTATTGTTTTCTCAACCTCTACCTCTATTTTTTTCCCAAATTGTTTTTATGAAATTTTTCATAGTTTAACCTTTTAAATCGGAACACAATCTGTGTCTTTTATACTCCAAAAGCTTCAGTTTTATGGTATTTATCTATTTTTTATTGTATAGTTAAATTGTTTTATTTTGAATTATTTAAATTTTTTGTTAAGTAAATTTATTTAAATTAAATTAGAATTAGATATTTGTTTCTTCAGTTTTTATTTTGATGAATAATTATGTGTAAGTGTTAGTTAGAAATAATTAGAAATAATTCGAAAAATTATAAATATTTAGTAACAATTATAAATAATTAGTAATAAAATGTAATAATTAGTTATAAATAGTATTATATAGTAATAAATTGTAATATTTAGTAATAAATTGTAATAATTAGTAATAAATTGTAATAATTAGTAATAAAATGGAATAATTAGTAATAAATTGTAATAATTTGTAATATATTGTAATAATTAGAAATAATTAATAATAAATTGTAATAATTTGTAATAAATTGATATAATTAAGATTAATTATTAATATGTAGGATTAATAAGTAATAATCAAGATTAATTAGTAATAATTAGGATTAATTGGTAATAATTTGGATTAATTAGTAATAATTTGTAATACTTAGTAATAATTAGTAATAATTAGGATTAATTAGTAATAATTAAGATTAATTATAATTAATTAAGATTAATTAGTAATAATTATGATTAATTAGTAATAATTAGGATTAATTTGGACGAAATATGATTAATTTGGATTAATTAGTAATAATTAGTAATAATTAGGATTAATTAGTAATAATTAGGAATAATTGTTAATAAATAGAATTAATTAGTAATAAATTGGATTAATTTGTAATAAATAAAAATAATTAGTAATAATTAGTAATAGTTAGTAATAAATAGTAATAATTAGAAATAAATATAAATATTTTGTGATAATTAGTAATAATTAGGAATAATTAGTAAAAATTAGAATTAATTTGTAATAATTGGTAACAAATAGTAAAAATTATTAATAAATAGTAATAAATAGTTATATATAGTAATAATTAGAAATAAATAGTAATAATTAAGAATAATTAGTAATAATTACGAATAATTAGCAATAATAAGGAATAATTAGTAATAATTAAGAATAATTAGTAATAATTAGGAATAATTATAAATAATTAAAAATAATTAGAAATAATTTGGAATAATTAGTAATAATTAGAATTACATACTAATAATTAGGATTAAATAGCAATAATTAGGATTAATTATAAATAATTAGGATTAATTGGTAATAGTTAGGTTTAATTAGGAATAATTGTGATTAATTAGGAATAATTAGGAATAATTATGATTAATTAGGAATAATTAGTAATAATTATGAATAATTTATAATAATAAAGAATAATTAGTAATAATTAGGAATAATTAGTAAAAATTAGGAATAATTAGGAACAATTAGTAATAATTACGAATAATTAGTAATAATTAGGAATAATTTGTAACAATTTTGAATAATTAGTAATAATTAGGAATAAATAGAAATAATTAGGAATGATTAGTAATAATTAGGAATAATTAGTAATAATTAGGAATAATTAGTTATAATTAGGATTAATTAGGATTTATTAGCAATAAATAGCAATAATTAGTAATAAATAGGGTTAATTAGTAATAAATAGGTTTAATTATAAATAAATAAGTTTAATTAGAAATAAATAGAATTAATTAAGAATAAATTGGAATATATTTGAGTATATTGTGATAAATTGGCATAATTTCCAGCGGATTAGAGGCATTCCTTTTTATCGATGCCTCAACTCCTTACAACTTTCCCCCACTAAAATCAGTATGATAAATCTTCTTGGACGTATGTTGGAGTATATTTTTCAATGTTATTTTAGTCGGAGAATGTTTCAAGGAGGAGACCTGTTGGACAATAGATGCCCTTTTTTCCAATGAATCCTCTCATTGGACCTTATCCAGATAAAATCATTATGAAAAGTATGCTCTAATGTAAGGATATAAATTTTTGTATACACGAGCAGGAAGAGCAGTGAAATGAGGCCTCAACAATCTCCATCCCTATGGATAAAAAATGGATATTCATACATCAGAGTAGACCTTTCATGGTGATTTTAGTTATAGAATTTTTCAAAGAGATGAGTTGTTGGTAAAAAGAGTTACCACCAATCCACTGAAAATTATGAAGCTGTGAATTAAAAATAATTAGTAAAAAATAAATGTAATTAGTAAATTATCTTATTATTTTTGGATAGTGTTTATCTTATGTATAATTATATAGAATGACTAATTATTTCTTTTTTTATTTGTGAAAAATATGGAACAAGAATGTCGAAAAAATAATTATTATATGATCATGCTTAGATAAATCGGTGTAGAAATCCAAATGGTTCGGATTTGAATCTTGTATATATTGAGGGTGTTCATGATTTATTATCATTTTAATAATCAAAAACAATTTTTTTAAGAAGGTACAAATAAGAGTCCTTGTTCTCTAGACGTATGACACATTTGAAAACATTGGAGGCCATTTATTACATTTTGATTTTCAAACAGATTGTGTTTTTTGGTATCAATATGTTGAACGCAGTTTCAAAGAGGATAATTTGGATCCGGATCCTATATAGTTTCAAAATTTAGTACATGATGTGGTAGGCCCTTAATTTCAAAAAATTGAAACTTCAGATGATATTAATTTAACTCTTGAGTTGGAACCATCTTATTTATATGAGTTGTTGAGGTCTGCTAAGGATGCCTTATATCTTGGTTTCAAGGTATTAATGTTTAAAATGGTTACTAAATTTATGGCTATTAAATCAGATATTAGAATGTCAAATAGATTTTCTGATTAGATATTGTCCTTGTTGAAAACACCACTACTAGAAATAAATGTGTTTCCTTCAAATTTCTTTGAGTGTATGATGCTGGTTCATAATATACGTATTGGTTATCAGATGATTCAGACAGGTTCAAATGACTCCATCTTATTTTATTGTGAAAATGATTTGTTGGATATTTTTTCTACTTGTGGACAATCAAGGTACAAATAATCTCAAGGAGGGATGTCTGGATTTTTTCTTGTAAAAAAATTGAGATATTTCCTAGTCACACATAGATTGTACTGTTAATTTACGTTTCAGAATACACCAGTATTGATTTCATGTCACAAAACCAATATTTCAATTGATAAAATCCTAAATCATCTCTCTAATGATGAATCATGGAAACATTTTGACCAAGTGCATCCGTATTTTTCTTTAAAATCACAAAACATGCGATTAGGTATTTTTACTGACGGTTTCTATCCATTTGGTTCTTATAGTAGTCATTATTCATGTTGGATTGTCTTTATAACTCCATATTATTTACCTCAATGGTTGTTGATGAAGGATCCATATATCTTTTTGACCTTATTAATTCTAGTTCATCTAAAAAAGAATATTTTTGTTTATTTAAAACCGTTGATTGATGAATTAAATTCACTACGGTGTAATGGTGTCAGTACATATGATGTTGATGTGAAACAAAACATCTGACTGAAAACTACATTGATATGGATTATTAGTGACTTACAAGCATATGGAATGTTTTATGGCTGGAGTAAACATGGTAAAAAATAATATCCATTCTTTATGAGAGACAACAAAGCATTTATTCTCCTCAATGAAAAAAACTTGTTTTTTCGACTATCATAACAGATTCCTTCCAACCGATCATCATTTTAAAAGAAAAAAATATCATTTCAGAAAAGGAACAATTGAAAAAGATGGGCCTCCAACAACGATCTTAGGTATAGAGTTAAAATTAATCATCTCTTTATTACCTCCAATCACATTTGGACCAATAATAAACCAAAAAAAATTAATGGGTTTGGTAAAGATCACAATTGGATAAAATGGAGCATTTTTGGGATTTTCTATATTGTTATGATTTTTTGGTCCATCACCTATTTGATCTGATTCATATTGAGAATAAATGTTTTGAAAATTTATTATATACAGTTTTGGATACACCAAGTAAGTCTAAAGATAAGGTAAATCCACGATTTGATCTTGCCCAAATTTGGAAGCGACCAGAACATGAGCTGTTTGAAAATGTCATATCATAGTAGTTAATGATTCCAAAATATGCTTATACACATTCTAAAGAGAGTGGATTATTATTTTGTTATTGAATTTTAGATTTGAGACTTCATGATGGTTATGCTTCCAATTAGGGTAGATGTGTTATAAATGGTCATATTAATGGATAGAAAAGTTATGACTATCATGTTATAATGGAAAAGGTTCTACTGATTGGATTAAGTAGTTTGTTAAATCCTATGATTTGGGATGTGCTAACAGACATGTCATTTTTTTGATCTATTTGTGCATCGAAAATATTCTATGATGCAGTATGAAACTGTAAGAAGATTTCATAAAATTTTTATGTAATCATGAAGAAATTTTCCCACTAGCTTTGTTTGACTCAATAAAACATTTGATATTACATTTTTCGTATGAATCAAAATATGGAGGTTTGGTATTGTTATAATATATATACCCATTAAATAGATGAATGTACAAATTGAAGAAAAAAGTATGTAACAATGAATTAATTGAAGGCTCAATTGTAGAAGCTTATTTCAAAGTGGAAATTTCATTTTTCCACTCTCATTACTTTCAATATGAATATCCCTCAAAACAAAACTGTATGGGATGTAACGTGGGAAATTTTGATGATGACATGAGAAATAAATTATTAGTTTTCAATCAACCCGAACTTGGATTCAGTGGAGTTCATGAACAATGGCTTTCAAATGATGAACATCAGAGAGCTCATACATATATTCGGCTCAAATGAAAAGAAATGAAACCATTTGTACGGTGAGTTCTCCTATCACTTATTATACAATTTTTTTAATTTTAAATTAATATTTATTTATTCTTAGGTTATATAATAATCATATCAATAAACTGTTTCCACAACTTACAACAGCTTCTCTTGAAGAATGTTGTCAAATTTATTTTTCTTCTGGTTTCAAAAGCTGGAAATGTAAATTATTTTTGATTTAGAATAAAAAAATAAATCTAATACTTTTTATATTGATAATTTTTTTACAAATTTTCAGGTATCTAAACATACTAGTAAAATTGATAATCGATTATTGGTATTGAGTAACCCACAATCCAAAATGATTAAATCTTATAATGCATTTGTGATGAATGGTTTTCAATTTCTTACACGTTCATATGGGGAATAAAAAAATAATGAGTAATGGTGTTTTATTGAGAATATCTCATCATAGAGAAATTGAAGTTGACTTTTACAGCATGCTGGAAAGAATCGTTGAACTATGTTGTCTGGGACAACATTACATAATGTTGTTTAAATGTCAGTGGTTGGATACTGAGAGAGGCTTGAATGTTCATATGATCCATGGAATCATTGATATTAAATATAAAAGTATTCTTTCAATAAAGGAACAATTTTTATTATATCATATAGAACATAATATTTATTATGAAAATTAGTGTACTACTACAAGATAGTTGGATAATTGTTGGAGCATAATAAAAATTAAATCTCGAGAGAATTAGTCTACTAAAATTGAATGGTTTGGATGATGTGCAACAGATTGAAAATTTTCAAGAGAATGATCCAAATCTATATTTTTCACGAAGAGACATGAATATCACTGATGAGACCTCATAGTTAAATGTCGGTGGTGACAATGATGTTCATAATTTTACAAATGAATTTGAAATCACAAGAGATGATGAGACTGAAACTAACATGGAAATTGATGATGCAGAGGAGGAAGATGAAGACATTTACATCAACAGCTATGAATATTAGGATGAATATAGACATTGAAACCATTAAATTCTAGTTAAAATCATATATAATATATAGCTATATATAATAGTTATTTCCAACTGTTTTCTAAAAGCATTCATTTCATGTTTCATATACATGAGGATCTGTATCCTCTATTGTAGGAGGAAGAACTACCTTTGGACATATAGGATGTCATATCATCTGACCCTCAGACTACTGGCGGTCTAGGGAGCACTCAGAGGGGGTGTGGTCTTTCCCAAATAATTATTCTCGACCCTAAACCCAAGTGACGTCGATGTATTCGGTTGGATACACCCACACAGAGGTATTTTAACATGTGTATTTTAGTTAGTTTTCATTAATTTATTTATATTCTAATTTTTGATTAATTGGTATTTTTTTCATAGATTTATGTATATAGATTTCGGATAGGGGAGTGAAATATTACACAAATACTTTTCTAAAGCACGGGTTTCATGGAATCAGATTCCCGTTGATATTCAGAACAACATGGTTGAGAATTGAATGGTACATAAATAAATAATATTAATTTCTAATTTAGTTTAATTAGTAACTTGATATTGTAAATTATTTGTAGGTTGTATGGTATCCCATTGAGGAGATCTTGCGTGAGGATATCTGGAAGGCATGATAGGGAGCTATGCATCTGCATTGTACTCAGTTTTTTCACAATTTGAAAAAGAAATCAATGGAGAATACACGAGTTACATAGTTTGATGAGACATGTCACGTCCACTGAACTAATTATATTTCATCTCAGGTTTATGATGGATTATGTACACACTGGTTGAGTATGTGGTATTAGAGTAGATCATCACTAGGTTGGAAAAATCTTGGGAGACAGGGGGCGACACATTTTGCCGATAGTCGTACATTAAGTATACTTAGGGAGCATATGGTAGGTAATTTTTTTTAAATATTGTATATTACTTTAAATATAAACGGTTTATTTTATATTCATATAGGAAGGAACACAACTTGATATTATAGAGTATGACCTTTATTGGAGTATGTAAAGTGATCCATCCACTGGAGAGATTAGAGGTGCTCACTAGTGTTAGAATATGGTCAGTATAATTTCTTTTGAAGTTTTAAATTTTACTGCAAAAATTATTATAAACATTTTAATTTTAAATTGAAATTGATGCAGTCATATTAGGCCTTGATGTCTCAGACACATAGTGAGAGTCAGGACAAGAATGATGGTCAGACCAGTGCCACTAGATTTGATGAGGCAGTATGGATGTAGGAGACCTTGTATAACTTTGAGAAAGGCTGAGTTGTTGGTATAGACTCTTGATTGACCATGGGACTTTTTATGGCACCACTACGATATTGACATCCACCTCGAGAGGAGCTCACCGAGAGTCATCATCATATGATGCACATTATCAGGAGAAGGTACAAGCTTAGAGTGAGATTTTAGAGACTATGCGTAGAGAGCAGGAGGAAATGTGTCAGTGGCAGTAGCAACAATATGAGGAGCTCCTACGACAACAACATCAACTAAAAAAGAAGATGCAAGATGAGTTTCATTGATGACAACATAAGATGGAGCAGGAGAATATGGAGTACATATGATATCTGACTCTTAGTTTAGGGATTGAGTTACATCCATCATTTCCTCCAGCTCCTCCAGAAGACCTCCCACTCAGTGATGTATTTTTATTTTATAAAGAAACATTTTAATGTAATTTTTTTATAAATATTAACAATTTAAAGTTTTAAATAGTGTGTTTTTTATATTTTTGTGAAGATTACAATTTTTATTATTTATTTAATTTTTATATTATATTTATTATTTTATTAATTAATATATTTTTATATTTTTGAGACTACTGAAGTTTTTATTATATTATTAATGTTAATATTATTAATTAATAATAATAATATTATTATTATTATTAGAATATTTAAATATTTTATAATTAATTTTATTTTACTAATATTAATATTGTAATTTCATTTATATTAATATTTCATTATTATAAATATTTTTTATTTTTTATTTTTTATTTGTTCGCATTATTTGTGATGAGTCCACTGTAAATACTAATTGTGATGGTTCATCAGGAAATGTTTTCTAAAAACCCGAAAAACGTATTTGTGATGGGTAGTTGGCCCGTCGTAATAGGTTTTGTAAAAAAACTCACTAAACCTATTTGTGTTGGTACCACTGCACGTTGAAAATATAACCTTTTGCGATGATCTGTCACAAAGGGTAATATTTGCGATGCCCATTTCTACAATGGGCCATTTGCGATGGGGTCCCTTTTCAAATATCCCATTTCCAGTAGTGATTTATTCAACTCTGTAGAGCATAATTTGGTGCCATTTTCAGTAAATATTGTGCGAGGGATTCCGAATTTGGTGATGATTGTTACTTTATAATGATAATGATATTCTTCACCTCTCCTTCCTTGAGGGGTATTGCTTCATCCAATCTGTAAAAGAAGTCAGTAGGAGTAAGGATGTACTTAAACATCATGGATGTGGCTGGGGGATATGGCCCCACAACATCTATTCCCCAAATGACAAGAAACCAAGAATATTTTACTATATAAAGAAATTTTGGGGGTTGATGGATGAATATTAATTAATATGAAGTACATGAGATATCCTAATGAATTCCATCATATCCTATAAAATTTTTTACGAGTAGTATCCAATCCTCCTCATTTGGTGGGAGTGCCTTAGCCCAGATTGGCGAGATCTGCAAGAGCATACATGGACTTATTCCATTATAGTTATAATCTCTCTTTCTTCTATACATATGAGGCGGATTACATCAAATTGTCACATGTAGAGGGATTTTCTTCTCATGGGTCCCATATCTATGGGTAATGTTCGCAGCTCAATTCCAAGTATTTTCCCTTCTAACTTAGTCTATTTGGATAGTCCCATTTTAAAGATAATGAATTATAATATTCATCCATATAGAGGTGAATATCAGTTAATCATGCTTTGTGGTACTGTTTATCTGATTGATTTTTTCCATGTCATAGAAGATGATCGATGAGACCATCCTTTACTGTGTGATTCGGAATACCTCCCAAATTGAATTAGGTTCAGCTAGGATTGTGGCTACATTATCTAGTAAATCATAATGGACATTTTGTGACTAAGTTATATGAATAAATGTTTTTTCAAAAGGGAACTCTTCCATTATTCCTATAACGTAGCCAATGGTAAGGGTAAATTTTTAAATTTTGATGGAATATTATCTATTGATATGCTTTATAACTATCTTGGAGTTACTATTGATTTTGAGGTAGTTTATCTACAACAGTATGGATTTTTCCAAGCCAGCAATGATGTCTTGGTATTTAGACTCATTATTTGTGAAACCTTTAGACAGTGAAAAGGAGTTGTGGAAAATTTGTTTTTCTAGGGAAAAAATAAAATCCCTAGGATAACCCAATTAAACTAAGGATTTTTATACTCTTTTAAATAAGACTTCAAGAGGCACCATCAAAATAAATCTACCATATTCTGATATTGTCTTGGGTATAGAAATCAACTTCATATAGAAGTTCACTATCTACTGGTGTACTTTCTTGGGTGGGATGTTCCAAAAGAAAATAAACCAATGCCTGGCCTTTCATTGCCTTCTATGACATTAAATAGATTTAATATTATTGCAAAATAACTTTCCATTGGGCCAAATGGCTATTCAATATAGTAAAATAAAATATTTACTTGAGCGGGCCAATACGAGGGTCCAAGTGGACATTGTGGTGCTTTATAGAACACATCATCTTCTACACTACAAAGATGAGTGTGAAATCTTTCTTCTTGGCATCATAATACAAGGTGTATATACCTACCATGTTCGAAATGAGGTTGTAGAGATTATTCACAATCACCACATCATTTTTCTATGTGATGTGAGTGCCAAATGATCATTCCATGGTGGCCACATATAATGTGAGTGAATTATCTTCCATAGATGACATCAAGTCCAGTGGATGCATAAAATACTAATTAATACTCTCATATTATTCTTCTCAGTCCTCATATTATTGGTAGGATATTCCCTTATTCATTTACATGTTGAAGGGGGAAGATTTTTGGCCATATTAGCTATGAAATGTTGAATGTAATAAAGGTTTCCTTAGAGCCCCCCTTAGTTATTTGAGATTCTGAGGTGTGGGGGGACATTCCTATTATTTCACTAGTGTTTTCTAGGTTGAACATTATGTGATGGTGGTGAAATATAATTCAATGAAATTTCTTATATATTATCTCAAAAGATAACTTTAGAGGGCCCATCTTTGAACTAAAGTGCCAAAACTAGTCAAATATTGTGTGAAGATATGTGAGGTGATCACATCATTGTTGAGATTTTACCACTACCTTATCGACATAATATTATGATATTACAATCAATAAGTTATTAATTATATGATTCATGGTGTGTTGATAAGTATCACAAGTGTTCTTTAATCTAATGGTACTGACTTTGTTTTAAAATATCCATTGGGGTGCTCTGAAGGTGGTGGATTCACCGTCTTCAGGGGAAATTTTTATATAATTGTACCATGAATAGCCATACATGAAGTAAACATTTTGGAATCTAGTAGTTTCATTGATCCAGTGTTCAATGATCATCATTTGGAATTCAAACCTTGTTTAGTGTCAATTAAGGTCTCTGAAATTGATAAAGACGCTAATATACCTACTCTTTTTATTTAGAGGGATGATCTTGGTGAGCCATCTTGGGTATTGCACTTCCTAGAAAAAGTTTCATTTGATAACTTTATAAAATTCCAAAACCTACCTAAGTAGAATGAGAGGGGTGAATACTCATATATTCATGCTTGAAACCCTTATGGTCATCAGGTAATCCTAGATGGTGCAAAGCCACATTGGTGTTCAACTCAAAAATTTATTTATTACTCTAATAAAGCAAGTATGGAGGTTGCTTTAGAAATGTAATGTACATAATTTTTCTTCAAGAGGAATGGTAGGACTAATAATTATGATTTGTGGGCCTTCTTCTTTTCCCAAATTTACCTACATAGTCTCATTGATGGTGGTTGAGATGCCTTCCTAAAATGCGGGAGGGTAGTTCTCGGGGCCATCCTCTTATTCTTCCACCTTTGAGTCTATAGATGTATTTTCAGGTGTTGTTGGTATTATAAGGTAATATCTATCACTATAAAGATGATGTAGGCCATGGGAAGATAAATTGCCAACCCCTACTACCAAATTCATTTGATAGAGATTCTAGGGCTGATTATTTTATTTCATACAGTCATCAGGGATGGGAGGAAATTAGACATCAAGGATTAAGTCTACAGCCTCAATCAGGATTATGGGTAGCATATAATCACTGCCGAGTATACTCCAGGGATTGGTATGGGTGATCCCCAATACATTTGGGGATACAACATTTATATTTTCATCTACCATTGGTTGTTTTCCATCCCTTTTATATAAAACCACCTCATTATATACCGATTCACAAGACATTAAGGGAGTTCTATCACCATGAAGTATGCCGACCTTCCCAACGATTGGGTATTGAAAACATTGATGAAATTTTGAAGGAACTTCCATGTAGATATTAAGACATGGACTTTTGAGTAGAAAATTATTCTATATATGGTTGGATAACCATGAACTCATTGTTAGGTGTGTGGTCCCCAAACTGTGTTTTAAGCTTGATCTTCCCAAGAGATTTTTTCTCACCCTTATCATACCCTTTAATAGTTATCTTTTTAAAAGATATGCCTCCCATGATATATCCCAAATGTTTAAGGGTTTGAAATAGGATAAGGGTGATCCAATAACCATTTTCTATTAGATCCCTTAAGATGTCGACATCATCATGTTTCCCTAAAATGTATAGGGGTCTAACATTTCCTTGGATGACCTCTTCAATGTCCTACTCTGTGAATGAGATGGAGACATGGATTTTTGATGGCGTATTCTCCATTTCATATACATAAGTTGAAAAAAATTCTATCTAAAACTCATATAGGATTCATAGGGCTTCGATGAGTGCCTCTATGAGTCGTTTTGAAAGATGCAATGCATCCAGAATTGAGATTTTTCCTAGGAAAAATACCAACTGTCTCAAAATAACATAGTTTTGAGCTAGAGTTTGGTGCTCCCAAGGTGGGGTTTTTTCCCAATTATGTAGCTTAGGAGTTGAGTAATTTGAGGTGGAAAATCATGGTTCTAATGCAGAGGTCGTGGGACAATCTCTTTATCGTGGATTAGGTCACGCCGACCTTCTTAATTATATGGGATGATCCTAAAATCACACTCCCTCCAGTTAGTTGTGTAGGATTACTGGAATAGGGTGACCACTAGAGGGATCTAGGACACCTTTTTGTTTATGTTGGGATTTCTGGAGTGCTAGACCATGGGTATTAGCTATATATATGTCCTATTTGGGAATGTTTTTAAGATATTGGGTGAACAATTCCCGTGTTATCCCCTATATCCTCAGTTCTTACACCTTCGACCATCGGATCCCAGTTCAGGTACAAAGAACTAATGTTTAGTGGCATATTCATCATTGGATAAGGGTTTTTCCAAGTCTATTACATTAATATAATAATATATGTTCTTTTAGTATGTTGAGGTTCCCATTTTGTGGGGTAGTTCTCTTTATTCAAAAATTTAAGAGAAGAATTCTATAAGAGTCAGAGCTTGCAGAGGTGATGAGTATGAATCCTCCTCTAATTTGTATTACTATGTATGATAAATACATCCACATATGGATGGAATATTTGATGTCACCTCCCTAGGTGAAAATATTATTATGGGTTTGAACAGATGTACTCTCATGGTGGAATGAGATTGATCAAATGTATTTTGAGTCATCTAGTTATCAAACTTCTTCCTGTTATTGGATATAAATTATTTCCAATCTCCATTTTCTTATATTTTAGTGAATTTTACCAAAGTCACCTATGACTAATAATTATCCAATATCACCTATACAAATTTGACCATTCATTGGAGAACATATTTTAAGATGAAACAATCTCAGATGGTGTGACCTCGCCTCCAATAGAAAGGCTAGTAATCAGGATAATCAATGAGGTTGTCTCATCAGGTTTTAGGGTTTCTGGAATCTTGAACAGGTTATTTTCCATAGGTATAAAGAAAAAAATGTGTAACTTATAATCATGTAAGGAGTATGATTTATTCACTAATTCCTCAAGTCATAGGTGACCTTGATCTCATTTTTCCTATAGTCAAGCGAGATTTTGTTGTTGATGTCACTTGATAGGAGGCACTAACCAATTTGGGGCCTTCCTAGGTGCTTTAAGGGGCACTTATTTTTATTTGAGGATAAAAACGATAGTCTATACCTTACTAATAATTTTTCCCTATGCTGAGGAAACAAGATAATATTTAGATTGGGTTTGCTGAATGGAATATTTTTGGAATTTTTCTATTTCTACAAACTCACAGAATCCTCCTAGATACTTCATTAGGATCACATGTTTCTATAGATCATCCATAAGTTTTTAGCATAAAGTTTTAGTAACAAATCCTTTGAGAGAGGGTTGATGAATGAATAGGTTATACCCATCTATCTAGAGATGAAGACATATAACCTCTCATTTTATTATTTCTTATAGTTCATAGGGTCGACCATTGTCATTTCTTTACCATGGAGACAAACTGATAAAGGAATTGATGATGGAGGTCTTTCCATCCTATAATGGATCTTAGTGGAAGTCTACTATACCAAATAAAGGTTGGTCTTATCTGAGTTTGTAAAAAAAATTAGCTCGGTCACCTCCTTTTGTTATCGAGGGCCCATCATTGGACTACATTGGGACATGAAGTGAATGAGATGGTTTTCTCAATATCCCACACAATCAAAGGATTAGAAGGTGGGAGTTATGAAATTGGGTGGGGGAATGTTTCATCCTCCAATTTGTGGTATGGATTCTTCACAAACTATATGGATTAATGTTTCCCTTACATGGATTTCATACAAGTAGCTCGTGATTCAATGACATTGAACAGTTCTGAAGGTACCACTGTTTGGGTCACATCCTATCTACAAGGAGCGGGTGAGGCATGATGAGGTGGCCCTGTTTGCATCTACCACTAATTCTCAATCCATGCTATGAATGAATGATAACCATGGACAGGGAAATGATTTCACCATAATTGAGGAAAGTCCCAATCATATTCAATTTTCTCAATTATATAAACCAAATACCTCGATGTAAAGCTAGTCTGATGATTAGATGCAACTATTGCAGTGGATAAACTCTTTCATGATGTGTCTGGGGATGGATATTTGTGTCAATATCAAAATGATACCGAGTGGGAATGTTACCCTTGGCAAGCTTCTCATTGAGCACTATGAGATTTTGTATCTCATTCCTATACTATGCCAACTGTTCCTCCATGAAATAAACTTCTGTGCCTCCAACTGATGATTGGGATATAGCCAAATATTTCTATTTATCCTCGTATTTTTTCCACTATAGATGTGGAAAATAAATATTTAGAGGTTACAAGTTTTGGATTCTTATCTAGTTTCATCTACATGCAGTCTTAGTTGGTGCGTCCAGATCACCCTCATCTCATAGTATGTTATCCGTATTGCATCCCTATGTATTTTCATCTTAATTAATGTTATCAGTTATGTTGATCAAGATGAAATTCACCGAGGTGTATAAATCAATGTCAGTTTTACCATTACTCTCAATGTAATAGGGTGATTTTGTACTACTTTTATCAGGGTTTCTTTTTTGACCCTATGAAATATTGGATCTTTTTTAGCTTATGAAACATGTAGGGATTGATATCCTTCCGCATACATTACTCCCATAAGGGTGGTGGAAAAGTGTCCTTGAGAGAGTTCTCAGTTGTTTATTTTGAATGGGACCCAAATAGAAAAGGCTGGTCTTACAACATGACGAATAGATGGGATGCTGACTATAAATATTTACCTCCATTTATTGAGAAGACTGATTTCTTCTAGAATATTGATAATGATGAAAATACCCCATCGTTATGGGATAGGGACTATACAGGGCTACCATTGGCACTTTCTGGTCCCATTTTTTAGGATTTGATGATTTTGATTGAGTATTTGTTTACACATAGTATAAAAATTGATATATAAATCCACAAACCCTACGAGATAGGGTTATCTGAAACCATCAAAGGTTTCTTCAGGACCCTCTAAGGGAGTGATGAACCTAGTATGCTAATTGGGATTCAAACCTCTAGCCCTATTGGATGGAGGATAAGTATATTTCATGCATATATTTAAAACATTTTAATGTGTTGATTTTTTATTTAAATGAAAAATAATTCCATTTTTGGAATGATTTGATTTTTTATGTTTGATGTTATGAAATTATGGATTTTTGGAAAAAAAAAACAAATAGAGGGGAAATTATGAGCTAAAATATACTTCATAATGTGAGTGAAGTGAAGGAGTGCGACACTTGATTTTTAAGATAAAGCAGAGCTAGAAATTGAAGCAGAATGCCTATATGTGGTGTAACCCAAATACAGATCATGAATTTTTCAAAAGGAATTTTCCATGTAATAAAATTCATGACATGATTACAAGAAGTGAAAGACCATTACATGTATTGTAACCAGATTACACGATGTGAAATTTTTCATACTCATTTTTGGAGAATATTTTTACAAGATTCATGGAACCATAAATTCTTAGGATTACATGATGTGAAAATCAATTACACATTATGTATGTTTCGATGCATAATAAAGAATAGATACAACTCATATGATGATTTTGACAGGTTTGTCTATAAAAGGAGTCCTCATCCACCCTTCCAATGTACTCTATGACAATAGGAATTTAATAGACACTCACGGATGGAATCCTTTAGCTTTATTTCGTTTACTTATTTTATTTTCGTTACTCTAAATTTTCTCCTCTCTCCCACCTCATCTCAAATTCCCCATCCATAGTGGGGTAGTTTCATTGAGTGATCACGAATGGGGGAGGTTGGACCTATGTGATTTTCATGAGTTTCTATAATTATATGTAATAAAATTTTCTCTTTTTTCTACATATGAATTTAATTATTAATTTAGTTTAAAATTTTGAATTCGGATGCATTAGGTTTTGATTCTGTTTATTTTAATTTCTTTGATCAATGATCATATATCCCTCTGCCCAATTCTTTTTTGTATATAGTTGAACAAATCATGGATGGGGGGTGAGTTCTTGATGGTAGTCAGCATATGTGTAAGATTGAATGTTTGACTACTGGATTTTTTTGGAACAACAATTCCTGGTTAGGGATTTCTCTATTTAATCAAGAAAGACCTTCAAAAACACTACACACAATGGAAGGAGGATGAACGGATATATGGTTTTGGATAGGAATATTCTCATCATAACCATCAGGATAAGGGGGAGAGAGGGCATGATAGATGATTCTATCTCTTACTTGCTAGAAGAAGAAAAATGGTTAAAATTTGGAAAGCACGATAGCATGACACAAGGTCTAGTAAAACCCACTACAATCACTATTTTTCTTGTTTTTTTAAACCAATCAAATCAAGATGATTATTTGTCTCAAATTATTCAAATTTAATTAAAACTAATTGTTTTCAGAAAAATCTATAAAATGTAACAACATTGTTTTGTGTGTACTCTTTTTCAAGAGACTACCTTGGATTAACTAATATATTATACTTAGGTAATATAAATATTTTTTTCCATGCCCCAAGAAAGGCATGTGTCAGTGGGGCTGTCTTTAAGCTGCCCCTCATATGTCCTGGATTCTTTCACCTATTGGGGAACGAAGTGGTAGAGGTGGTGGTAAATAGCCCTAACCCCTTCAGATGGGTTTTCACTTGAATGACTACTATGGAAGCTACTATTGTGACCTATTTGATTTTTCAAAATTGGGATCATGTATAAGATAGTGAAATTGCAACCCATGATGGGAGTAATTATTAAAGGAATTTTCAGGTTCGTTGTAACTTTGGATTTCATATTTAAAATGAACCCTATGGAATTAAAGGGCCCAGTTCAATGACCTATTAGAATCTCACTACTTCTAATTGTGTTGTATTTTCATCTTTATAGGAGGGGCATTCTGTTGTAGTGACCAAATGGCCCGCACATTACACATCCTTCCAATCACATTGAAGGCTATGATGTTTCTGAATTCTATATCTTGGGGGTTCTTCTCCTCCAAGGACATAATGACGTGAAAAACTTTATATTTTTGATATACTCTGACATGTACATCTGATGGGGCTCTCTATAAATATGTTGATGGAATTTTTTTGTGATACTGCTAAGCAAAGATCCCTCAAGGCATCATTGAAGCATTTTTTAGGTGATTGTGTTTGTTGACAAAGTGGGTCTCTATTTTGTGTTTGTTCACAAAGTAGACCATGATGTATGAGTGTGTTGACAAAGGGGGTTTACATGGTGATTTTTGGGGTTCAAGGGATTATTTCAAAAATCCATGATCGATTGAAGAACCTTGAAAAGGAATGAATGATCTGGAGGTGGTACAAAAAGAAAAGATACAAGGTGGTGTCGTTTTCCAGTGTTTGCAAAATTTTTGGGCCTGAAAATCCAAAAAATGGAGAGATGTGTTTTTTGCAAAGGGAGGTGCGTGCAAAATTGGAGTGGTGCATGAACAATTAGCGTGGTGTGAAAAAAATATTGTGGTGCGTGAAATATCAGTGTGGTGCATGAAATATTAGCATGGTTCATGAAAAAATAATGTGTTGCGGGAAATATTTGCATGGTGCATGAAAAAGAAAAGTGGTGCACGAAATATTTGTGGGATGGAAAAAATAGACAGATGAAGTTTTTCTTGCAAGTGGTGTTTCAAGGTCCGAAGCTCGAAAATTAGAAAATCCATGAGGTGCGCAAAATATTGGAGGAGTGGACGAAAAATGGTGTTGCACGGAAGATATGTTTTTCAAGCTCGAAGAGAATTACACGCTCAAGGAGGGTTTTTTCGCATGGGGTCAATTTTGCCTATAAATATGAAGTGACCCCCATCCATTCAGTGTAGCTCAAGATGAAGAGAGTATCTGAGCTCTGGCACGCGAAATTGAAGTGCACAAGAGAGTTTTGTGAAATCAATAATTTTTTGCACAAAATAACTATTTGTACGCAAAGCATAGGTTGCGAGAAAAGAAGACAGCTGTGTGAAAAGTGAATTTCGCTCAAAAGCATAGAATTACACGCAAGGCAGTATAGGGGTTGAGTATAAAAGCTGTTGTGTGTAAAATAATTTGTTGAATGTAAAAGGGGTGTTGCACATAAAAGGGATGTTGCGTGAAAAGTGAATTTCATGCAAAAGAAGAGAATTATGCATAAGGTGTAGTAAGGGTTGTGTGTAAAAATTTCAGTTTCTCGGTACCCTCAGTGAAAAGTGAGATTAATCTATGGGTGAACGTTGCACATCATCATAGCATCTATCAACAGTTAAGGATGCATATTTCATTAGAGATAATGAAGGTACCTAAATGTCTATAAATTGTGAGTGGATTTTCTGAAGAAGCAGTGATCTCACTTTAGTTTAGAGAGCAGTGAGTTCTCAAATTGTGAGTGGTTGTAAAACAGGAGGGACAGTGAGTCCACTTCGAACTTGTAAACATTAGGTCGCTTATAGTGGAATTGGTAAATCGACACACTACTGGTGTATTCTCCTCAGACGTAGCCCTGTGAGGGTGAACCAAGTAAAAATCGTTGTTTCCTGTGCATGCTTTCAGGTTTATTCATAACCTGCATTGGGAAGGAGAGAGAAGAGGGTTTCGTCTAACAATAAAACAATATCAAAAGGGTATGTTGTTTTAATCTATCATAACCTAATTCACCCCCCTCTCAGGGTATCTATCCTAGTGGACCTAATAGATACAGAGAAAACACCACATAGGTGTTTTTCATTCTCTTTCATTTTCGGATTCCATGATTTAAGGAATTTGGCCATGTCTAGTTGACCGCATGGTGTATTTATGGTCTGAAGGTGACCCTCATATCCTGGATAGGGGAAGTTTCTAACCTTTAACCACTAATGAGTTTCCCATATATTTTGGTATAGGTAAGTAATAAAATCATTCTCTATATTGTATTAGATCTTATATTCAGAAGTAGAGAGGGTCAAAAAACATAGTGGGGAGCTTGTTTCTGGCTAACTCTCTCCATATATCAATGTTGGACTCCTCTTCATCAAACATTCATGCCTCCACCTGGTTAGACCATAGAGGTATTTTCTCTGGGTTTTTTATTGACTGTGATGAAGGGTTACTGGTAGTTTATGGGGAAATATATATATTTGAACACATGGTTTCTATTACATCTCTATATGAAGGTGTGTATGTTTTTATAACCTCTCTATACAATGCTACTTGAGAATGTGATGAATTTCATTATCTGAGAGAGATATCACTACAGGGAGTTTGAACATGGTTGATGTTAGGAGTCGAGTTCCTATGATCCATATCCACACTTTCATGAGGAGTACTATAATGTTATTACTTCTTAATTATATGGTTGAAGAGTTAATGGTTACATGAGGTGTTTTAGATTTGTATCAAATATCCTCAAGGACACAAGCATTGAGCAGACTAAGGATATGATCCTCATCCTGCATTGTGGATGAAATATGTTGACCTTATATTAAGGGTTTTGCAGGGGTATGAGGCTAATATATTAAGGCTTCCAAAATATGTTGATAACAATCTGGTACTATGGGAATATGATCGAACTTCTTAGTAGCTACTCAAACAAACTAGGGGGCTTCTGTATTATTGATATGAATATAAGCCAGCTTGCGAGTGCTTTTAGAAATATAATGGTCAACCTGGGATGATGTGAGGATATGAGCCCATTTGAAATATGAATTCTAAATTTCAATATGCTAATGGACCTCCATAATGTGGCAAGGGATATGAGCCTCCTACTATATAGCCTCTGAAGGATGCTAGTGAAATCGTTCATTGACAAAAGTAGGAATATGAGTCTAGTTTCCAAAAGTTACTAAAATATTCAATGTATGTTCACCGATACTGACATGAACCTATATTGAGGCATGTTCTACTGTCACTTGGATATCCATAGATAGAACGGGAATATGAACTCTATCTTGATCCATCGGGGTATGCCACCATAATTTTTTGATATGAATAGAAGCCTATCTTAAGGCATGTTTCGTTCTCACTTGGTGAACCTTGATTGGAACAAGTATATAAGCCTAATCTAGTGACTTTGAAGTATCCTATTGGTCATTTCAAATAGTAAAGTGTTCCATTCCTATGGAACGTGACACTCTCACTTGGTAATACATGGTTAGAACATGAATATGATCCTGGTATGGTTCCTCATCCTTCACTAGAATATGCATATAATCCTCCTAAAAAAGTGAAAGAATGTGTGATTTATCTATAGTAGCCATTTTTTATACTGACCAGAGTGTTTTTCTACTCTCGATTTTTTTATATAAATATGTTCCTATAAATATATCAGTACTAGTGCCAGAATATTCCATTAGATTTCTTCAAATATTTCAAGAATGCTGTGACATTATAGAAAATTGTGGATAGGAACATGAGCTTGAAATTTTTAAATCTACAATATGTACTGGAAGATATCTTTTATTGAATCAGGGATATAATCCCACTCATATACTCCTAGAAAACTCATAATATTTTGATGGGCTTTGGGCAAGGGGGTATGGATATGTGCCTCCAAAATGCTTGCTGTAGGATTGTGCATGTATGCTTGATCTTAGGGGAAAGGATATAAGTGTTCCCACAAGCTACTATAAGAATATTCTAGAGGGATACTTCAGTAGGAGTGGGGATATGAGACCACTCCCATTTATCGATGGATTTATGCACTCAACATTACTTCCTTGGTAATCATGCATGTGTGTCTAAGGTGGTAATGTGTCGAGTGGTTCCCTCAATAGATGACTAAGGGGAATTGGTAATATTACACTCATGATGGTAGTTGAAAGGATCCCTCCTTGATAGCTCCTAAACTGGAATGGAGTCATTATTGACTACTTGACCCACCTTCCTTAGACACAAAAGGTTCTTATTTTTGTGCACGAGAGATAAGATTCTTAAGAAATTGGAAGTGGTAATAAGAACCATAGTTCGGCCTTCTACTTTTTCTAAACATGATAGACTCATCATATTTAGTGCCTAGGGAACCTCACATACGCCTTCATGGGTTGGGATCATATCATGTTGGTGGTATTCCTGGACCATTACATTCACCACCAGAATATGGAGGTGTTAGGTGGGTGTGGTGGTTTTGCAACCCAAATAGGATATATCTATATATGAGGTTCCAGAACAATTTCTTGCTAAATACATGATCTAATGTCCAAGTTTTGTTTGTGAGGGATGTATTTACAGTCACAAAGAAATCAAGGAACAAGGTCATCAATCAATTCAACAATGCAAGTATGATATATTTTCAACAATATATGTTCATGTAACATAATTTTCTTTATTTATTCCTGGTTTGGTCATTTTACTTGCTTGGTATTGTCCCATTGAGGATGGGAATATTCCATATAAACCTTATTTACATTTTGTCAATTGATCATTTTTTCATTTGAGAGATTCATGTTGGGTTCATCATTTTTTCTAATGAAAACAACACTCACAGTTTCGCCTGATGTTTGAATGTGGGGGGTTTAATGTCTATATAATCATTCATGTTAAATTTACCACCTTCATCCTAAATGGAAACTCACAATGGTTCCTATATCTATAACTGATTACAGACTTCATTTCCAAATGTTGAATTTCCTTTGGTGTCATGGACCCAACGACGTTTAAGAACTCACATTGGTCGAGTATATTGGAGGATAGGTTTATCACACCCTTTGGGGGGATTTTTCCTATTCTAAGACACTCTTATAGATTTAATATATAATCAATAACCTCATCCTCATCCTAATACAAGAGTATTTACCCTAACAAAATAATCGTGTTTTTAATTCTTCTATGTGTAAAGGGGTTCTATTAGTAAGACCATATTTATGAATCTAAGGTTCTTCATCCATTTACCTTCATTACTTATTAATGGGTAAGTAGTTATATTTTGAAGTAATATAACTAGGCACTCTAGAGTTTGCTTACATCCATAGAGGCAATTGACATTTCAAGGATGGGATTGGACCTTTAATAGGCATCCTATGTATCATATTTCTAATATGAACCAAAAAACACATTTTTTTTCGATGTGCTATTTCAAATCATGTAGAAAGTATATACATAAGGGAACTTAAGAAGAAATAATAGATATCAAACCCTCAGATTTAATCCTACATATAAAATTTATAGAAGGAATCAGAGTGGTCAGAGTTCAATTTCTCCTTTAAGACATATGTGAAGGTGGATGCCCTTGTATGGGGGAAATCATATCATTCCTCTAATCAGGGATTATATACATTGGTTTCCCTAGGCATGAGAGATTTATTATTTGAATTATATGATTTTTTAAAACTCTTAATCCCTCCCGAGCCATGATCAGTGTGATAAACAAGGGATATCAAGTGATCAGTCTCATTGCATAAAGATTCAGACATAGGCATTGGGGTTACCCTAATGGGGTGTTTAATATAGAGCTTGGTCCTTAGTAAGGAATCCTACATATCCGATTTATAATAGTAATTAGAGCTCTCACAGTCCAGTTAGCTTCTCAATCTGCTGATGGATGAGGCATAGAGATAAACATAGAGGAGAGTCTTGGTCCCATGGGGTTGAGTGTTAGAGACATAGTGGGACTTACACTGATGTAAAATCTCATTAGAGCTTCAGCCTTAGGAAGGAAACCAATATATTCTATTAGGATTGGGATCATATTTCTCATAGTTCTGTTTGAGAGTATCCCCAAATATCACTACATGGAAAGGTTATCATGTCTTGGGGTGTCGTTATAACATGTCTAAATTGTCTACTGGACATGTCCTAAATTTCTACCGACATGTTTGGCATGTCTAATTAACATGTATGAGTATGTTGGACATGTCTTGATTAACTAATAGACATTCTAAAAGACAATCAAATAATGCATTTGAATTTTACGGAGGATGCCACATGATCTAGATGGGATGTCTGGAAAATGTTGCATGGTCATGGCCGACCATTCAAAGGATGTAGAATGATCTATAGGAAATCCATGGTACTTTTCAAGAGATGGGTGACATTCCATTGTATTACCATATGAATTTATTGACATGTATAGATGGTGATTCATGATTTGTATAACATGCCTAGGGGAGTCACATGACTTGATTGACATTCAAGGAAGGTGTCACATGACTGTAATGTCATGTCTGGAGGATTTCCTCGGAGCTAGATGGCATGTATGGAGGACATCACATAACTTGGATGGCTAGGCCAGAGGACATTTTAAGACTTGGGTGAAACATCCTAGTTCTACCGTATGGATTTTTGGACATGTCCGGAGGGCGTCACATGGTTTGGATGAATTTTCCATGGGGAATTGTTCGAATTTATTGATATGTATGGAGGGTGTCAAATGACATAAATAACATAATTGGATGATATCAGATAACCCATATGGAATGTATAGAGTATGGCGCACGACTTGGCTAGAAATCCTAGAAGACTTTTTATGATTTGGGTGACATGTCTTGGTGCTTCCATAGGACTTTCTTGACATTTCCATAGGGAATCAAATGATTGGGTTGAAATGACTAGGGGGAATCACACGACTTTATTGGCATGCATGAAGGGAGTCACATGAGTTGGATGATATATATGGATGATATCACATGACCTATATGGAATGTTCGAAGGATGTCGCATGACATGGCTGACATGTTTGGATAGTGTGACATGACTCAGTTGATATAGCTGAAGGGCTTCACAGGACCTGAGAGGCATATCAGAGGGACTTTTCAAGACTTTTTTTACATGTTTGTAGGACATCTAAAGGATTGTTTTATAACTCTATGGGACTTCAGAAGACTTAGATAACATGAATTTAGGGATTCAAAATACTTGGTTGACATGTCTAGAGAGTGTTTCATGACTTGAAAAATGTCTGGAGGTTATCACGTGACTTGGATGGCATGTCCGAAGGACTTCAAAAGACTATGGTGACATGCCCTGTTACTACCCAAAGTCTTGGTAGGCATGTCCATAGAACTTCAAAAGACTTGGTTGACATGTCCAGAGGACATCACATGATCTGGATGTCATGTTTAGACGTTGTCACTTGACTTGGGTGACATGGCCAAGTGCTATTTCATGATCTGGGTAGGTCATGTGAAGCACATGATGATTAGTGCATCAATATTCACATAATTATTCTATATTTTTTTTATTTTTTAAAGTATTTATTGTATATGTTCCTCAAGTCTTGTCAATTATTATCTTATGTAGGTTTCATGTGACCCAATTGACATATGTTAAACTCTTTCTCATGATATAGCTAACCCACTAGAAGTTTTTTGTGTGATACATAGGAAATTCACATGAACCACAGAGTCATTCCATGTGATCCCTTATGCCATACCATGAATTTCACCCGGTGGAAGACCCTTGTGATCATGTGACTTTCTGTTATGAGATTCTTTCTTATGAGATCATGTGTAAGAATCATATTCATCTATGTGCATAGTCCCACATTATTTATTATTATGTGGGGGAATTTATAAGTATCATCTCCTTGGTTATAAACCATCTTACATAGGATTTATCTCATAGGTATGATCTGGAGTCAGTGGAGTGATTTTTTCATCACACGCTTCACATGATATTTCCGTAGGTTGTCTAAGGAATCAATGATATTCAGCGATCAAAATAATACCCCTTCATCACCGTATTCCCTGGACCTTGTCCTATCAAAGGGATCTTCCCTAACCACACTGACATGTCAAAGATCCTTCAAAAGGACTCTCTAGCATGTATAGGAGTCTTTGAGAGATCATGACACCCATGGAAAGGCTTTCACATGATTGAAGATGAGTGGCCCAGGGTTCTTCGCAAGACAGAGGTGGATTGTCAAAGGGGGCCTCACCGGGATTTGGTTGACACATCAAAGGGACCTCATGTGATATGAGATACATAACCCATTTCATAGTAAAATCAACCTATCTTCCATCTATGATAGGATTATATAATTTCTTATCTTATTTTATTTCTCATTTTACTAGGATAGGGGATCTCAAGACACCATGTGTGCATTTCCATGGATAGTCTCTCTGCTTATCTATGCTGCGTCACATGATCGATGCTAGATCTCACAGTTATTTTAAACAATCTTCATAGAAAATCATATAAATTTTATATGGATATAAAGGGGATCACATAATCAAATGAAAGGGTATGAGGTCCTTCACATAATGAAGGTGTATTTTTAATCAACTCTCACTTGAAAATGATGACATAACTCTAAGGGATTCTTGAGGACTTGTGAATTACCTGAGAACATCACATGAATATCAACATAAATCTCCATCACATGAGGATTCCACATTTTACCACTTTATTTAACAAGGGGATTTGGATTATTGTTAGCCGTATTTTGATTGACAAGTCACATAATCAGGGAAACTCATCTTGTATCCTTGTCATGATCATCAGTGCTTTTCAGGATGCCATCACAAGAACAATAAGGCATTTTAAAGGGGATTTAGTTGATAATTAGAAGATATTTATTAGTGCATGATCCTTTCACTTGACCATTAAAAGGTCATGTGATCACATTTTCTTATGATGGTTACACAATCCATGTTATTTGGTATCCTTCCATTCATTTTTGTGTGTGGGGAAAATAATACACATGCTTCAGGTGCGTATTTAGTTCTATATTTTCTGATGCTCATTTTGTTGGAATAGACAACATCAAATATATTCAAACTTTTTAAACAAATATATATATATATATATATATATATATATATTTAAAATATATATATATATACAAAAATACATACATACATACATACATACATACATACATACATACATACATACATACATACATACATACATACATACATACATACATACATACATACATACATACATACATACATACATACATACATACATACATACATACATACATACATACATACATACATACATACATACATACATACATACATACATACATACATACATACATACATACATACATACATACATACATACATACATACATACATACATACATACATACATACATACATACATACATACATACATACATACATACATACATACATACATACATACATACATACATACATACATACATACATACATACATACATACATACATACATACATACATACATACATACATACATACATACATACATACATACATACATACATACATACAAACAAACAAACATACATACATACATACATACATACATACATACATACATACATACATACATACATACATACATACATACATACATACATACATACATACATACATACATACATGTATATAAATCATACAATTTTTTTAAAAAATGATTATATATTTATATTCATATGTTAATATATATAGACTTATATTCAAATTGTAAGAACCCGGATCATATTTTCAGGTATGTTCCCATTATTTGATGTTTTTCTTTGTTATAAAGTTAAAGGTGATGAATGGGAGAGTCGGGAGAACTTTGAGTGAAGTTTTGAGGCAAAAGGAGGAGTAGCACGGGAGGCGCACAGTTTGTATAACCGTGAGCCCAAACCGTGTGTAGTAAATTTTTGAGGTAGTATCACCCACACGGTTGGACCATGGTTAGGAGAAACCATACAATGAGGCTGTGTGAGAGGGGTGGCCGAGGCAGTGGCTACCGCAGAGTTAGCGCACGGGTTGCCTAACCGTGTGAGCAAACCATGCAGGCACTTAAGCGAGATCCTAAAAAAGTGTATCTCACCCATTATAGCCTTTAAGTGGCTCTTTTTTCCTATTATGTGGCCATAATTCAGGATTTTTCTCCTCCTAAGGTCAAAGAAGGTTCTCCCATCATTCTGGAGGCGATCCTAAGGCTTCTCTTGGAGAATTGAAGATTATTTCTTACGGTATGTGATCTTTCTTCTTTGTTCTTGCTCAGTTTCTTAGATCTACTTAGATATACTTCTCATCATCTCTCGGTTTCTTAGATCTATGCTCGTTATGGGTAGATCTAAGTGCGTGGAAGAAAGGTTTGTTGAGTTTTGGTCTTGGTATTTTTAGGAGAAGTGATCTATAGTAGGTTCTTGGAGAATCAAACCGGGTTTCTTGTGCATTCTTCATTTGTTGGGGGTTTTCGTCAAAACCGTTGAGGTAGGTGGTTTGTGCCTTTCAGTTTAAGGTCTTTAAATATTATTTACAATTGTACCCAATACCCTTGAATGGGGTATTGCGTAATGTATCATTTTACCCCTATTTCTTGCCTTCCCTGCTTATATGATAGAGTAAAGGTTTTTTGTTTGTGAATAGGGAGAATTGTTGTGCTTTGGATGTATTTCCCATGCATGTTTGCCTATTTATGGCCATTTGGTCTAGTTTTTATTGTTAGTCTATGTCCATTTTTTCCATTCCTAGTATTGTAGGATGGTATGATTGTTTTTATAAGTGCTGATATGACATAGAATGCTAGCCAAAGTAGTTCTTGAGGTTTACTTTGGCGTTCCGTGAACTATAATTCTTGAATTACACAGGGCCATGAGAACCTAGTGTAGTAGAGCATAGGGAGAATGGACATAAGGGCTTTTCCAAAGTTTCTTTATAATACAATGCAAGACCACATGGGGAATTGACATTATGTGCTACACCAGAGTGTCTGTAGTTCCTCGACGTAGGCCACAGGGGGAATGAGACATTGAGTGCTTCCCCAGAGCGCCTATAGTACGCTACGAGACTATAGGAGGAATTTATGGTGAGTGCTTCCCCAGAGAGTCTATTCTTTAGCTAAACCGGAGGGTTGAGACTGTGTGTGCTTCTCAGAGGGTTGCTAGTACTTGTAGGTTGAACCATAGGGGTTAGGCATTGAGAACTACCTAGAGGTTACCCGTTTGTTCTATTTTCTTGAGTAACTGTTTACTTTTTTGTAATTATGTGCTAGAAACTGTGGATTGTTTGTTGTTTAGTACTTCCCTATTTACTGATTTCTGTAATTTTACCTACCATATATTCATTGACTATTGGGAACAGATCTTTGGGTGGTTTCCTACTGGGACTTTTTCTCACACCATGTTTGGGCCATGATTTTGGGCCCAAATAGATTACATTGTTGTAGGTATAGATAAGGGAAAGAGCCCTTCTACTTCAAGTTCGTGATTTCACTAGATCTAGAGAGCATGGGACCATGCCAAGGCTTGTGATACTGAGGAGTTTCTATTATATTTTTCATTATTATTTGGTTTAGTACTATATTCAGCATTATGACTTGTTTGACTATTTCCCTAGACATATATGTACCATGCATCATTTACATATATTTCTGCTCCAGTTGTTTATTTTTCATTCTTCTGATGTTATTATTGTTGGACATTTACTGCTTCTGCTATTGCATATTTGTTTCTCATCCATTGTGTACTCTACTAATGAGGGCATAGTTTCACCACTATCACATTCAGTCCCTTGTTGCTAGTCGGCAGCCTCTAGCATTAGGGGAAATGCACTTGAAGTCATGTGACCAACCGGGTACGGCGTGCCCCTGAGTGGCTTCCGGAACTTGGACGTTACAAAGTGGTATCAACAGATTCTTTTCTATTGAATTACTGTTTGGAGCCTTTAGCCAAGGATAGGATGGAATGGGTATTTTGTAATGAGATGTGCCCGTGAGTAGCTAACCTGTGTATAAGGAAAAACTATACTACCTCATTTATTGCAATTCTATTTGGTTTGAAAATTTTACAGTTGCCTTTATTTTCACCATTGGTGACTCACATGTTTTGTTCTATTAATGTTCATGATATTGAGGTTCTATTTCTATTGCAACCTGAGGAGATGAGGGTATTCCATCTCATGCATCATACAAGAACTTTCTAGTCATTGCATGTCATGCATTCTTTCCATGTCATTTAGGATGCATTAGAAATTTAATGTTGTTTTGATAGAAGTTGTGTAGATTATTCATGTTGTTGTATTAGATGTTGTGATAGAATATTTTCTATAGTTAGATCTTTGTTTATAATTTTTTTTGTGAATGAATTCCAAATTTTGGTTCCTGAGGTGTTATGGGCCCTCGTTGACCGGAAATTAGAGGATCATTGCATTTTCTGCTTTGTTCTGACATTTTTAAGATTCCAAACTTTGATTCATGGGGAGTATGGGCCCTAACTGATCGGAATTTGACACTTTCAATGTTAGATTCAGTGTTTCTCTGGGTTTCTGAGTAGTTTCTGTGGATTACTGTCTGGAAAAATACAGAATGTGCACCATGTAGTTTTGACTACATGCCATGTGTTCTTCTGTTCGGAAGATAAAATCTTTATTAAGTACACACCGTGTAATCCTTTTATGTGATGTGTACTCATATGTTTCAGTCACTGTTAATCCTGATCTAAGGTTTGAGATTGACCGTGCAGAGTCAAGCCACCGAGATGTCCTCTGGCTATCCGCCAGTTACATGGCAGTGATCAGATGCCGGATACGGCTGATCAAGGACTTCGAGCAATTCCGCCTGTTGTTCCAGTCGTGGCACCAATAGTTATACCAGATGCAGGTGCTGATGCATAGTTTAGGGAAGGATTCATGAGGATGATGTGGACCTTCCAGGGAGCACCGCCTCCTGCCTCGACTATGGTAGACTTGACATGGGTTTTCCAGTAGCAACATCCTCCCACCTTCTCAGGGGAAGGAGGAACTCAGGCTATAGAGTCATGGATTGAATCCATGATGACGATCTTCGAGCATTAAGAGACACCTCCAGAGAGGTGGGTCAAGCTCGCTAACTACATGCTACCTGACTCCACAAATAGGTGGTGGGACATGATCTCACAGGCGGGTCATTATTAGGATATTGTGTGGGAGGAGTTTCAGCGCGTCTTTTAGAAATTCTTCTATCCAGAGACACTGAGGGACGATCGTGCTCAGGAGTTCATGAGCCTAGAGCAGGGTACTCTTTCTATCATAGAGTAATCCTCTTGTTTCACAGAGCATCAATATTTCACACCCCTCCAGGTCGGAGATGGGTTGTTCTTGGAAAGGAAATTTATGGATGGTCTCCGATGGGAGATCTTCTCCCAGGTTAATAACATCAGGATAACTTCCATTGCTTCCATCATCAATCAGGCATCAATTTCGGAGCGCAATCTGAGAGATTCTGGAGCCGAGAGCCCAGGTTGTTCCTCTTCCATGGTTAGTGCTTCACCAGCTGATAGAAGGAAGCACTATAGGGAGTCTACACGTGGTGATCCGAGGCAGTGAGACACACCTTCAGGTAGCCAGGTAGTATGCTACCGGTGTAGAACAGCTAGTCAAACAAGGCTGTAGTGCCAGAGGGACCCAGTGGATTGCTGATCTTATAGTAAGATGGGTCACCTTAAGCAGTTCTGCCAGGTTTTCTCACCAGCTGCTGGTGAAAGGGGTTCTTCCATGACTCCTCGTTGAGGAGTAGCTCCATGATTTTCTCACCAATCTGGGAACTGGATTTCTTCCTGCCGAGGTAGAGGTAGAGGCCACGGTGATCAGTCACCGGTCTTTCAGTAACAGTAGGGAGGATCAGCTCAGAGCGGTCAGGCAAGGACACAGGGCTGTGGAACAAGTCAGGCTTTTCATTGGAGCATACCCAGTAGGAGCAGGATCCAGAACCCTCTATAGTTCAAGGAATGATCTTAGTAGCCTCAGTTTTATCCTCTTCTCTTTTCGATACAGTGGATTCCCATAGCTTTATCTCTATTTCTGTTGTGGAGAGCCTTGGGCTCTGCATCTTTTCCTCAACTGATACTTTGACTCTAGAGACATCGTTGGGAACTTGGACGTCTAGTTTACGTCAGTGCAGAAAGTTCCCTCTTGAGGTTGCGGGGTGTCACTTTCTATGGGATCTCTATGTCCTAGAGATAAAATTTAATGATGTCATTCTTGGAATAGGCTGGCCAGTTCCTTACCAGATAGTCATCGACTGTTATCGCCGTAGGGTGAGTTTCATATCACCAGAAGGTGGATCTTTTCTCCATCGGGGCGAGTGGGATGTCCAGGCGAGTAGAAAAGGACCCTAGCATCGTGTGCTAGGTGGAGTTAAAGCTCGGATTTCTAGTCCATATCTGTATGAACATGGGACTTCACAGTTGTACTTTCTTTTAGTGGTAGATCATTTCAGGGATGTCTTTCCAGATGACTTTTTCTGTTTTCCTCTGGAGCGTGATGTATACTTTTCTATTGAGCTCATGTCAGGAGCAGCACTAGTGTCCATTCCTCCTTATAAGATGGTGACACCTGAGCTACATGAGTTCAAGAAGCAATTAGAGGAGTTGCATGCAAAGTGTTTCATCTGACCCAGTACTTCTCCTTGGGTTTCGCCTGTCCTTTTTGCAGAGAAGGCAGACGGTACTCTTAGGCTGTATGTGGATTTTCAGAAGTTGAACCAATTGATGGTCAAGAACTGATATCCCTTGCTGAGGATTGATGATCTTTTTGATCAACTTCGAGGATCACGAGTGTTATCGAATATTGTATTGAGATCCAGATATCATCCGGTGCATGTTATACTATCGTACATACCATTTACAGCTTTTTGGAGAAGGTATGGTCTATATGATTACTTGGTTATTCCATTTGGACTCACGAACGCGCCATCAGTTTTCATGACTCTGATGAATCATGTGTTCCACCCTTATCTGGATTCTTTTATGGTAGTCTTCGGGGACGATAGCTTGGTGTACTCTCAAGCTCTACATTACCATTCCACCCATCTTGAGATAGTATTGAGTACACTGAGAGAGCATCGGCTATATGTTAAGCTCTCAAAGTGCCACTTTTGGATGGACCAGATTCACTTCCTCGGTCCTATTATCTCAGAGGCAGGAGTTGCAGTAGACTCAAAGAAGGTGAGAGCAGTAGTTTCTTGGGAGCATCCTAAGAACATGTTTGAGATATGAAGTTTATTGGGGATAGATGGTTACAACATGTGCTCTAGACAGGACTTATCCTGCTTAGCAGCGTCGCTGATGGGTCTGACCATGAAAGGTACGAAGCTCGTTTGGTCAAGAGCTTTCAAGACGGCCTTTCAAGAGCTGAAGGGAAGGTTGACATCCACACTAGTCCTGATTCTTCCAGAGCATGGGAAGAGCTATATAGTTTACTGTGATGCATTAGGTATTGGGCTGGGAGCAGTATTGATGTAGGGTGATCGAGTAGTTGCATACGGGTCTCGATAGTTGAGGCCACATGAGAGGAATTACCCGATGCATGATCTCGAGTTGGAATCTATTTTCCATGCCTTACACTGTTGGATACATTATATTCTGGGAGAGAATTTTTTGGTTTTCACTAACCAAAAATGTCTAAAGTACATCTTCACTCAGCATGATCATAATATGAGATAGCGCAAGTGGGTCGAGTATCTTCAGTCCTTTGATTTTGAGTTTGCCTATACCCCAATAATAGACAACTTTATGGATAATGCATTAACAAAGAGGACTCAAATACAGGCAGTTCGGGAGGCCAACAGTGAGTGGCAGCTTATGGATCTATTCTCTAAGATGCATTTGGAGGTGCACGACAGAAAAGGGAAGACTTTTCTATCTTCTATAGATGTTACCTCTACACTTCTTGATCGGGTACGAATGAGGAAGCTATCAGATTTTGAAGGCCTATTCCTACAGGAAAGCGTGTTAGGAGAGGACCTTATTCCTGGATGGATAGTAGGAGAGGATGAGATCTTGCATTTCCAAGGATGCGTATGGCTGCCAGCAGACATACGCGAGGAGCTGATGCAGGATTTTCATTCCTTAGTTTGGGTAGTTCATCCTGGTGTCACCAAGATGTATCGTTATCTACATCGACAATATTGGTGGCCTGGTTTGAAGAGAGATGTTGTAGGTTTTGTCATGAGATGTTCCACTTATCAGCAGGTGAAAGTGGAGAATCAGCGACCAGCAGGTCTTTTAAAGCAGTTACCCATTCCTGAGTGGAAGTGGAACAATGTCATGATGGAATTCATGACCGGTTTGCCGAGGTCACCTCGAGCGAATGATGCTTTTTGGGTTGTCATCGACAGGCTTACGAAGGTTCCTCACTTCTTTCCGATCAAGGATACCATTAGTGTTGATGAGCTGGGACGGTTTTACATCAGAGAGAATGTACCTCTACATGGAGTTCCATACTCCATTGTTTCAGATAGGGATGCACACTTTACTTCTCAGTTCTGGCAGGGGATTTAGAAGGCTTTGGGTACACAAGTACTTTTGTGTACATCATACCATCCCCAGACTGATGTCCAGTCTGAGTTCATGATTCGGTTTCTTGAGGATATTCTCTGAGCATTTATTATAGACATTGGAGGTTCTTTGGGGAAGCATGTACCTCTTTTGGAGTTCGCCTACAACAATAGTTTTCAGGCATCTATTCAGATGGAACCTTTTGAGGATTTGTACGGTAGGCCATGTCCTTTACCCTTATGCTGGCTAGAGGTATGAGACGCTACTTTACTAGGACCTCATCTTGTTCAAGAGACCTAAGAGTAGATAGAGTTGATTCAGAAGAGGATGGCTACAGCGTAGTCCCGACAGAAGTCTTATGTTGATTAGCAGAGATGACCTCTGGAGTTCATGGTCGGGGATCAGGTTTTTCTACATGTCACACCAAGGTTGAGATACACGAGGATTCAGAGATAGGGTAAGCTTTCACCATGGTACATTGGGTCATTTGAGGTATTGGAGAGAGTTGGTCCGGTTGCCTATCGGTTTTAGTAACCTCATAGGTACCGGGGTATTCACGACATCTTCCATGTTTCTAAGCTCCGACGTTACTTCTAAGACCCGTATCATGCTTTCAAACCCAAAAAAGTCACGTTTGAGGTGGATGCTTATTTTGAGGAGCATTCTATCCAGATTTTTGATCGTAGTAAAAAGGTCCTCCATGGAAAGTCTGTTCCTTTGGTATGAATTCTTTATGAGAACGGGCAAGTACATGGAGAGACTTGGGAGAGGGAGGCCGATGTATGATCGCAGTGGCTGGAGTTGTTTGGGGTTCCTACTTCTGCGCCTTGCTAGAGAAATTCGGGGATGTATTTCTTTAAGGGGGGATGTTTGTAAGAACCTAGATCTTCTTTTGAGGTATGTGACCCTTTTTTGATGTTTTTCTTGGTTATAAATTTAAGGGTGATTAATAAGAGAGTCAGGAGAACTTTGAGTGATGTTTTGAGGCAAAATGAGGAGTCACATGGGAGGTGCATGGTTTGTATAACCGTGTGGCCAAACCGTGTGTAATAAATGTTTAAGGAAGTAGATCCTGCATGGTTGGTGCATGGTTAGGATAAACCGTGCGATGAGGCCATGCGAGAGGGGTTGCTGAGGCAGTGTCTACCACATGATTAGCACACGGTTTGTCTGACTGTGCGAGCAAACCGTGCAGGCACTTAAGTGAGATCCTAAAAAAGTGTATCTCACCCATTTTAGCCTCTAAGTGGCTCAGTTTTCCTTCTATGCTGCCATAATTCGGGATTTTTCTCCTCCTAAGGTCAAAGAAGGTTCTCCCATCATTCTAGAAGTGATCTGAAGGATTTTCTTGGCGAATCGAAGCTGGTTTCTTAAGGTATGTGATAATTATTCTTAATTCTTGCTCAGTTTCATAGATCTTCTTAGATATACTTCTCCTCTTTTCTTGTTTTTTATATCTACACCTGTTATGGGTATATCTAAGTGTATGGATGACAATTTTGTTGAGTTTTTGTCTTGGTCTTGTCAGGAGAAGTGATATAAGGCGGGTTCTTGGAGAATCAAACCGGGTTTCTTGTGCGTTCTTCATTTTTGGGGGTTTTCGTCAAAAACATTGAGTTATGTGGTTTGTACCTTTTGTTTTAAAGTCTTTGAATATTATGTGCAATTGTACCCAATACCCTTGAACGAGGTATTGCGTAATGTCCCATTTTACCCCTATTGCTTGCCTTCCCTGCTTATATGCTAGAGTAGAGGTTTTTTGTTTGTGAATAGGGCGAATTGTTGTGCTTTGGATGTATTTCCTAGGAATGTTTGCCTGTTTATGACCGTTTGGTCTAGTTTTTCCTGTTAGGGTATGACCAATTTTCCCATGCCTAGTATTACAGGATGGTATGATTGTTGTTCTAAGTGATGATATTTCATATAATTCTAGCCAAGTAGTTCTTGAGGTTTACTTTGGCCGTTACATGCGCTATACTTGTTGACTTACACATGGACATGAGAAACTATTGTAGTAGACCATAAGGATAATGGATGTAAGGGATTCTCCAGAGTGTATTTATAATACGATGTGAGACCATATGGGGAATTGACATTGAGTGCTTCACCAGAGTGTTTGTAGTTCCTTGACGCTGGCCACAGGTGGAATGAGACATTGAGTGCTTCCCCAGAGGACCTTTAGTACGATACAAGACTATAGAGGAAATTTACGGTGAGTGCTTCCCTAGAGAGTATATTCTTTAGTTAAACCATAGGGGTGAGAATTTGTGTGCTTCCCAGAGGGCTGCTAGTACTTGTAGGTTGAACCATAGGGGTTAGGCTGTGCGAAATACCCAGATGATACCTCTTTGTTCTACTTGCTTGAGTGAATATTTACTTATTTGTAATTATGTGATAGAAACTGTGGATTGTTTTCTGTTTAGTACTTCCCTGTTTACTTCTTTCTGTACTTTTACGTGCCATATATTCACTGACTGTTAGGTACAGATCTTTGGGTGGTTGCCTACTGGGACTTTGTCTCACCCCCTATTTGGTCCATGCTTTTGGGCTCAAACAGATTACATTATTGTAGGTATATATAAGGGAAAGAACCCTTCTACATTACGTTCTTGGTTGCACTGGAGTTAGAGATAATGGGACCAAGTTGAGGCCTGCGATTCTTAGGATTTGATCATCTTTTTTTCTTTGTTCTTTGGTTTGGTACTGTATTCAGCATTGTGACTTGTTTGGCTGTTTTCCAGGAGTTATATTTACCATGCATCATTTACACATATATCTTCTCAAGTTGTTTATTTATTAGTCTTATGCTATTATTGTTTTTGGATATTTACTGTTTTCGCTGTTGTATATTTGTTTCTCTTATGCTGTGTACTCTACTAATGAGGGCATAGTTTTCCCACTATCACACCAAAGGCCCTCGCTGCTAGTCGTTAGCCTCTGGCAGTATGGGAAATGCACTTCAGTCCATGTGACCAACCAGTTATGGGGCGCCCTTAGGTGTCTTCCCGGACTGGGATGTTACACAAATGTTTAAAAAAATATTTTCAAATTTATTTTAAAAAATTAAAGTCAATCATAATATAGAAATAAAACATGGTTTAACATCACTACCACAATTAAAGTTTTATCATAACTCATTAAAAAACATATCACCTTAAACCAGTAATACAATTCACTAATGAAATAGTTTTATATAAACACTATCAATACTAGAGGTCCCTAAATAATTTACAGAATAAAAAAATTTCTAATAATACCATAAAGTAATATAATTGTAGTAACCTAAAACTCCAAATAGGAAAATCATTAAATATAATGATTAAACAATACATAAAATACCTAAAATCAATTGGAAGAACATGTGTGGGACCGATAGACACACAGATAAAGAATAATAAATTTATTATAATCCTAAATACCAAATAAAACATAAAAATCAGATAAATTTCGCAACCCAAGGTTTTCCCAAACTAATTCATTTTAGAATAAATGAAAAAATCATAAAAAGGAAATAATAGAATTCTATAGCTAGATGATTCAAACCCATATCTATAGAAAAATGATTTAAATAGAGGATTTTGGAGGGATATGGTCATAGGTAGTGTGTTGTCTGATTGGGGGAAGTGTGGAGGGGGATGATGTATGAAGGTCTCATGTATTTAATTTATTATTAATTGCGATTAGTTATTGGCAATAAAATTTATTCTATATTCAAAGCTAATTTTGGTAAAAAAAATTTTGAGAATCATTATTATCCATCAGAAAAGGTTTCTACGTGATGGATAATAGTGATGGATATAAAAAACCATCGCTATTATCCCATCACAACAATGTTTCCTCTGGGATAACACATAGTCCTACAAAATGTATTTATGACAGACCCTATTTTACATAACCAATAAATTATATTTGAGATGGGAAATTAATTATATAAAAATAACACTTTATTTGGGACTATTTGTGATAGGGATATTCCCTGTCACAATTAACCCATCATAAATACCCTTTTATAATATTTTAAATTTTTTAGGATGCAGTTTGTTTGATAAAAACCAACCATATTATTCCTTCTATTGCAACTTGGCTTATCTTATTCGTATAATTCCACATTGATGGATTTATTCATATAAACACTTTGATCTTTATTGTGTAACTAGAAAAGTGGGAGTGGATGTATATTGTATGGGGTTTCATATATCACAAATGTTTTGGATTATTACTCTAGTAGTTTCTATAATAATACTTATTAGATGTATTTATACAAGGAAGAGTCAACAATTAATTTAAATTCTAAATATTATATAAAATTGATTTCATTGTAAAATTATCTTTTTAACAAGAAATAGGTTATGCTTCCAATTTCTAATAATAATCCACCAATAACTCCTCCAATGCTGAATCCAATAGATTTTAAAAATAATCCTCATTAATTTCCTCTTTTTATGTTGACATCTTTGGGTATCCCAATAGCTCAATTTACAAATCTATATTCTATTAAATAGTGGATTCAATAGGTTCTTCCTTGTATCCTTCTATAAAAACATCCTGGTATTCTTGAGGGGGATATTAATTAATGAAAATTTCTATAGGTTCATTTAGTTACTCAACTTATTTTTTTTGTTTTATCCACCTCCCATGTGGATTATTCTCCCAATTCCACTGGAAAATTTCCTAAAATCCCATCATCAAAATCCTTATCTTTACTACGAGTAATGACTTATTTTATTTATATATCTAACATTTTATAAAATATGGATATCTCAAGTTATTCTTACTTTTAATCAAGGGTAATTACCAGTGTAAACGAATCTAAAATTTAATAACAAGCTGGGTCAAAATGTAGTTCTTGATCCATAAAATCTGAATGAATTATATATAATGTAATGAATTATCACCACTTTATTTCATCTTTTTATTGTTTATTCATGTTACCTACTTCATGGAAATATTAAAGTGTTGATGAAGTCAACTATGGGAACTCCATATTATCTTCAATATGGATCCCACCAATTTCATCTTTATCTTCCAAACTTAGGGCCTACATCTCTCCATTTTATTTTTCTATAACATGAGATGGAATACCTATAGAAAATTTAGTTTCAATAAAATTACATATATAAATGTTTCCAAGTAGAGTTTCCTTCAATGATATCATCTTTTAATTCTATTTCTAGGTGAAGAACCACTAAGTTGATTAGTTCAAGACTAAACAGTGGTACACCATTATTTTCATCATGATCATTATGTTTTTTCTCTACCTTTGTTGTTGCAATAAGTGTGTACTATATTGAAAGTTCATATTCATTAATAACTTCCTCCTCAACAAAATTTATTCTATCATAATAGTTTATTAATTCATTAAGAAGGCTCACCAGTTCCTCTGTAGTGAGTTTATTTTCAATATATTCACCCTATAAAAGCCAGTGAATATGGTTTCTTAAATCATTGTTATTAAACATTTTTTTGGACACAGTATTACTTTCCTGAACCCAATCTTTAATGGTGTATTAAACATGATTTTTTATTTTTAAATCTTAATTTGAAAGAAATGAATAATTTATAAAGTTAAAGAGAAAAAAATGAACTACTGACCTAACTCCCTGGGAATCTCACAAAGTTGATTATGTGGTTTTCATGGGATATAACTAAACTATATTTTTGTTAAATCATACAATAAAAAATAGGGCCGTCCAGATTCATTGTTATGTAGTTTTGGGTTTAGTTTTTCACTAATCTCAATAATTAATAATATTTTTGTTTTTTATTTATTTCAAAGCATGGAAATTGTGATGTTTTCCTTTTTGATATTTAAAAAATTAAATAAAAATAAAACATTCCAAAATAAATTAACAAGAAGTGATAATGTCCATTGAGTGAGTTTTATTCCATCATCATTATCTATTATTCCAAGTTACCTAACATTATAAAAGGGATCAATATTATTTATCCACTCACCTCACACTATTTCAAATGTAGGAAATCAAAATTATTATCAATATCCCAAAACCACAAAAGAAACTCACTTATCTATCATGGTGAATGGGAGATAACACTTCTCAAGGAAGAGAGTGTGCCTACTCAACCAACCTAACAGTAATCGCATACCATTCTACCTACCAATTCAATCACTTCCACTAGCACCGTGTGTTAATCAATAGTTAGAAATAATTTATGTTTAAAATAGAGAAATAATGAATCAATTTAGATAGAATAATAGAGTGGCGATAGCTATCCCCACTCTCTACCATCACATCCTAGATAAATAAAGAAAATAGAATAGAAATAAACATATAAATCCATGAATATCACAATGAATCCCAACTAGAAAACCCACAATGTGTAGAACCTCACAATCATGAAGTATGAGATCATGAGAAGATAGTAGTGATGAAGAAACACAAAGGGATAAAATAATTGGAGAAGATAATACCACATTTGAACAAGTATATTTTAACTTCACATACCATGGAAAATATTTATATTATAAAAAAAAGTGCTATAATAATTAATTCCATTAAGGTTTTGTTCTTTCATAACATACCCCATCCCCTTTAATAAATAGAAATTAATCCCTTCCCTCTGAGGGAATTGGAAAAGGGTTTATACTAGGCTGAGTGATTCATCCCAATATATATATGTATAGTAATTCAATAAGAATCAGAGAATGATTTTATTTAAGACATTGTAAATTCTATGGAAGGAAAGTATTACTTGACATTATCACTTGATGAATAGACAAAATTATGCACATGATGAAGTTGGTTTGAGATCACTGAACATGGGATGTAATGATGAGATTTAGGAATAATATGATTTAATATTTTTGGGTAAGACCTATACATGAAAAGGATGCAACTAAATTTGTTATTATAGTAGCCTTAGATTGGTATAGAGTAATGGAACTAGTTCTTTCTTGGGTATGGGGCTATATTTTTTAATGATTCACAATTCGTGAAAAGGGTTTTAATAGAGGATTTCTTGAGTTATTAGTTTCTTGATATAAAAAACATTAATGTTAGTTAGTAGTCTTCTAGAAGATGGTGCTTTAGTCATTAATCTTGGATTTTTTGGGGTTATATAATCTAAAACAAAGAGAAAGATAAATACTTGGATGTGGGAAAGGTTTTATCCCTAATATACATAGATGGATTAAACTTTTACTTCTATTAGTAAATAGTTCAAAAAAATGGAATGCACTAGTCTACATACTCACGGTCAGAGCTAAGGGGAGTTTCAAGGTCCCACCATTTCAAAAACATTAACAGGGAATAAAAAATGAAAAAATATTTTTCCCTATTTTGGAATTAAGCTTTTTATTTAATCTTATCTCATGGTTTATCATTATTTAGGTTCCATAATCTTTATCAGATTAAAATACACCTTTTTGGTTTCGGTCATGTCTTTAGTTCATTTAGACTTGGATCAGTCTCCCTTGAACCGATATCATGATTACGTTGGTTGAGCACTAATGGGGATACTATGGTTTTTTATTATGTTCATGGTGAAAATTAGAATGTTTAAGTGGGTGTGGGATCATGGTTTGAGAGGAATAAATGAGATATTGTTTGAATTGAATATCAAGATCGAGTTGAAATAGAGATATATGAGGGTCGATGCTGGGATAAAGTAGGAGTGGAGTGTGCAGTTTTGTTGAAATGAATAAACAACCACATTAATTCTTTTAGTCATTCAAGTTATAGTCTTTTAGTATTGTCACAATGTAGGTAGAGTTTCCCTCTGGTGTTGAGTTTTTTATGTAATAGGCTGAGTCTAATGAATGTTTGAAGATGTATGGTAGGATGAACTCAATGTGTCTTAGTTGATCCCAATTTTGAAGGAATGACACTAATGTGAGTTTATCATGGTTTTTTCTTCCATAAAATAGTAGTTAGTGATATATTATCATTTTAAATACCAAAGATACATTTATAATCTCCCTATTTATAGCACAATCTCTAGTATTGAGGTCAATCCCAATGAAATGGTGTGTTTATCTCAATGAATCTTCTAATTTTTTTGGGTTTTTAACTATTTCAAATGAATAAAAGTAAAAAAAAATAGAGGTAATGAAGACACAATTGAGTAAATTGAGAAAAAAAGAAATATATAAGGCTAAAAAAATAAAATAAGAGAGAAGAAATTAAAAGTCAGTAGGAATGATACTTGTTCTTGAGGGAAATTTCAATAGTATGGCCTAAAAAACTTTCTTCATTCATAAAAAATGAATTGATTATGAAATGAAAAAAATGTCTATATTATTATCCCTCACTAATAGTTTATTCAAGTGTAAGGATTAATTTTTAGGCTTCATACATCCAAGATTCATCCAGCCATGAAATTTTGATGGAATGAGTATGATCTAAAATAATCTCACCGAATGATTCTGAACATAGAAAAAATGAACTCTTGTGGCACAAAAAATTATGTCCATTGGAGTGAGTAACTCAATAGGGGGTGTGAATTGAGTACCAAAAAAATTTTTTTTGTTCAAATAATAAATTATAAAATAAAATCCAGGAGTTAAATTAAAACAAACCAATTAATCAAAAAAGAAGATAAATTTGTATTCAGATCTTTTAAAATATTTCTCACAGAGTGATTATATGTTAGTTAAAACAATATGTAGATATTATTATTACTTTTTAAATAAATTTAGTAATAAAAAATCATATTAAAACTTTATAAAAATAACCACCATATTAGTGGTTTTTTATAGATTAAAACAAAATCCATTTAAATTTATGAAATGAAACACAAAAAAACACAAAAAAATTAATATAAGGGGTTTAGTCTCAAGATGAGACCTAACCCCCTCCAATTTTAAATCACACACTGCCTATACAATTATATAAAATAATCACTACCCCCCACCAATATTGTGTATAAAAAAAGGAAACAAGCTATCCTAGGCATGCATGGACCTATTCCCTAATAACCATGTTAAAATCAAGCCACACAGGGACCTATTCCACAACAACATGGGTAAATAAATGTAAAGAGAGTGTAGAAGATATCTTGTTTCTTACAATTATTATTAAAGAGTTAATGTGAATTCAATAACAAGATTAAACCATAGACTTATTGAAAATAAATCCAAAAAATTGAAATCACAGGTGTAAAATTGTCGAGAATTTATTGTTGATCAATATAATGTGCTCTAAAAATTTTAGTTTCCTCATATGTAACTTGATGAGAAGATTGATTCATTTATCAGAAAAAGTAATAAAATATAGAATTTAAAGCTATCTTAATTCTAGATGTTTTAATGGAATCATATGTTTGATGTTCTCTAGTCTTCCATAGTTGGTTGAAGGTAATAATGCTTTGTGTAAGGCTCTATAGATATGATCCCATATATTTAAAAACTATGTATTCAGTTCTCTCTGACACAAAAATCTATATATATTCAGTATAAAAGAGAATCATCTTTAGGAATAATCATTCTAATCTACTGAATCCTCATACCTAACTCTTGGAATCACTTTAATGATCCCCATAATAGCATAATAATAACCATTAAAATAATCCTTAGCATTAAATATGATAATAGATTCATTAGGAGTATTTAATTCAAATATCCCAGATTAGAAACATTAGTCATTTTGGCAGCGACTCATGTCTGGAATAGAGTTATGTTGGTGGTAAGTCACTGGTAGTTTTTTTTCCTCAACGGTCACTCATCTCAGTGGTGACTCATGTTAGCGGTGACTCATCTCAACCATGAATTTACTCAATGGTGCCTCATCTCAATAGTGACTCATCTCAATAGTGACTTGTCTCATAGTTGAATCATCTTAATGATGAATCATCTCAAGGGTGAATCATATCAGTGGTGTCTAATCTCAATGGTGAACAATATTTAGCTGTACATAGTCAGATGGTAGGTCAGGTCATATAGTGAGACATTCTCAGTGGTAGGTGAAGTCTGCCAGTGACTCAATATTGAAAGTTACTCTTTTCCAGTAGTGATACATTCCTAGCTTTGACTTATCCTCAATGGTGAGTCGTCTATGTACTTAGACCATTTTTCCAAACTTCCTTATATTATAAAATACTATCATCAATCATAAGGCACATTAAAAACATAATAAATAAGATTTTGTGATTATTAAAACAAGGGTTCCCAAAATATTATTATTTTTGATGATCACAAATAATGGAATTTTCTATACCATTTATAGAATAAACTTTGGTTCGGAAATAGATATTCATAACACTTTAAAGGGCTAATGTAAGGGTAAGAACATTGGTTTTAAAGAAAAATGGTATCAATGTAATTAAGTAACAAATAGTATTAAAGGTATTTAGTTTATATGGTATCAGAGATATTAAAAAATAAATAATATCAAAGGTAATAAGATAACATGATATCAATGATATTAATTTATAAAGATATAAAATATATATCAATGGTATGGTGTGAGACAATAACATAATCAGAAAAGTAAACACCCACAATGTATAAAGATTGAATCAGAGGAAACCCTTATGGAATTATAGAAAACCATTAATGATGGTATCATATGATAACTTGACTAAAAAATAGTAAATAAATACCATATTCATTCTTCCCCTTCTGGGATTATCAATAATTAAAAATAAAAATAGTGAATTCAAAGAGAAAAATGATAAAATAGGAGAGAAATTCCATTAAGGGAAAATAAAACCAGTTACAACACATTAAAAAATAGAGACAAAAAATTACATTCATAAGTACCAATCAATGACTTAAATTCTAATATCAACACTTCAATACCTGTGTAGTTGGAAAAACATGTTCCTTGCCCTTTCCATTGTTAAAGGAAGAGGGAATAGTGTTGAAAGTTGAGGCAACTATAGTGGCAGATATAGGGACACCAGGTACAAAAGGAGGCCATCTGATAATAATCAGTTTGAGATGATGGGAAAATTATATTGGAGTCAAACTCAAAGGATGAAAATGAGAAGGTAAAGGTGCACTGGAATCTAGGGTAACACCTACATTGAAGAAAACTATATTTGAAGCTAGAAGGATGGGATGATTAGTCACTCAAATAGAATCCTAATATAATTCTGTCATGCCAAAAAATATGTAGAAAGGGAATCATAAAATTGATGATTCCCTTGATAATATATCATCCTCATTACATGTCATATAAAAATACATTTTTCTCTTCCATAAATAACTTTAGAGTTTATTGAAATGTTTTATAAAGGCATGAGTAACTAGAGTCACCCTGATGTTTTTAGTAAGTAATTTAAAGTGTTAATTAAGCTCATGATTAGTGTAGATCCTAAAAAAGAAAAGCTTGATTTCCATTGTAATGGTTTCACTATCGTATCTGACTTTATTGAGTCATTCCCTGGACATGTTATAAACATGGTCACTATTATACCTAATCTATCTCAAACATACATGAGGGATTTAGGAACATATCAAGAAATAGATCGATGTTATTTCCTAATAGTATATATGATCAAATAAACATCCAATGTTGGAGGTGGATCACTAGAAATAGAAGGTATTGAAATAAAACACTCTAACCTCTCAAAAAAGGTATCTAAACTAGCAGAAAAATCAACCTGCATCACATTTGTCTCTGATCTCAAAGGCTCTAGCTCACTGGAATGTCTTGTCTTCTCTATCTCTACTTATTGAATGTGATGAATTATCTAAGATTTCATGTGGCCTGTCAAAATCTCAAACGAATACCTTATATCTTGTTCACTAGGCCTAGTGACAATATGTTCTTGATTTTTTTACATCATACCAAAACCAGATATCATTGTTTCTCTAAAGGATTATATATTATCATTGGATATATTGTCAATAGGAATTAAGGAAAGGATAGGTGTCACAACAACAACTGTCAAGGGTGCATAAGTAATGAAATGTGGCACAATAGGCTCTTATCTGGTAGGCATATCAAAATAAAACCTATGAAAATCTCCTTCATCATCTAACTATTCTTCTATTGATCCCTTAGGATCCATCACATCTCAAACTAAAATAATAGTTCCACTATTGTTTAGTGGAAAACTCTCTCTATTAGGGTCAAAATTGTCCATCCCAAGCCTAAAAAAACTGGATACTTATCCCATTTTATAAAAGAAGGAAAACTTTTTTTGGAAGATGATAAACAGTAGGCTCAACAATTGATGGTTCAATAACCATATGCTCAGCAACTTTAGGTTCCACAGAGTGACTATCAAGGCTTGAGGATTTTTCCCAACTCGTCTCCAGAAGCCTCATCAATATAAGTATTTAAGATCATTATATCTTTAGACCTAGAGGAAACTAAAAATACTATTGAATAAACTAGTGTCCTAGGAATCTCATCATCTTTAGCACCAATATCTCCATTAGGACCTTCATGATCCAAACCACCATCACTGTTATATCTATCACTCTCTACATCATCTTTATATTGTCATTATTCATCACTATTTTATTTATCACTTCCATTTTCTTCATTTTCATCATCACACCCATTTCCATTATCAGATAACTAAAACAATTCTTTAGAATCATCAGTTTCTTCTTCTTCACTTTATTCTTTTAAAAGAGTCTCTATATTATAGAGAGATCCAGAAGGACTATGCAGAACAAATGTTAAACTAGAAGGGATCTTGGACATGTCAGGGTCACTACCCTCATCAATTTAGAAGTTTTCCTCACTACTTGAAGTATCAATATTATATTCTTTCTATTCATCATCTAAGTGCACAACCACATCATCCATCTCTATGCCAGGATCAATAATATTTCATGGACTGGTTAAGTGATCATTAGGATTCAACTCCTCATAAAACCCATTTACATCATCAAGACATTTCATCTTACACAAATTCCAATTAATATTCCTCATTTTGAAATTTAACTTGTTAAAATAGAAACCACCATCTTTCACCTTGGTTTATTCTTCCCAAACAACCAATCCCTTAGCCTCTATCATGGATGAAATAAACATGGGATATATTATGGATTTTGACCTTGAAGATTTCATACACAAATCCATCATATGACCATAAAATATTTATGCAAGTTGTTTTATCTTCTCTTTTCATAATATACAATTGGTAAAAATATTGGTATCACATTGTACAAAAAATCCAATTTTTTTGGGCAAAACATGTGCTGTATGAACTTAAATAGCAAGACAAAATAACCATCAAGATCATTTTTAGCTAGTCGTCCTGAATTACCATTTCTAGTTATCTCATCTAAGGAATACAAATATTTCAAAGGATCACTATCACTTGGAATCAATCCCTAATAGTTAATTGAAACGCCTTCATGATGAATTTAAATAAATCAATCCAACGAAATTGAATAGAACATAAATTTCTTCACATTTATTCTTCTTCGAACCCAGTATTTTTCTTCTCCAAAGATAAACATGAAATTTTTATAAAACTAATCCACTATCCTAGGATATAATGGTATTTCATTATAAGAGAACCAATATACCCTTCTCTGATCTCGAAACACCTTGGACATATGATTGATCACCCTTTCTACTTCTTTTAAGGATACAACTCGTCTGGAAATGAAACTGCTTCTTGTTTCACTGTAACTATTTCTAATGGTTTTGAAGGTTTTCATGAGGGTGAGCGAAGGATAATAGTCATGAGATAAAGTGTCATAAAAAATTTCAAGGGTAATGCGTGAGAGAGAGAGAGAGAGAGAGTTCAAATTATACTAAGTGTATAATTATTATCCTCTAGGGATTCAAAATTACAAAAAAAACTATAAGAAAAACAAATATTAAATAAAAAGTTAAAAAAAATAACCCAAATACAATTAGTAATGATGAATCAAAACTAAAAGTGGGTCATTACCAACAATGGGTAAACTCCAATGGTGGTTAAACTCCAACAGTAGGGAAAATACAACTGTGGGTAAAATAAAATGGTTGTTCCAATAAATTTAAGTTTAACCAAAGTTAATCATATATAATTCATGTTTATGTTCTTTATTCTCTGGTAAATCAATGGATTAATAATTATACCAGCAAGATGATGTTCTGTACCAATGTAGTCAAGAGGTATATCACCCATCTGAAATGGTCTCCCAAAAATTGATGCCTTACATCAATGTTTTTCTTCTAGAGGGAGATAAATGGTTATTAGTAATGTTTATTTCACTTATGTTGTCATAATTTATAGGGACATGTCAGAGTGGATATCCATTGTCTGCCAAAGTACATTCTATCCAAAGAATCTGAGCACAATAGCTACCTACATCTACATATTTAGATTATTAGTAGAAAGTGAAAGTGAAATTTGTTTTTTATTGCCCTAAGAATATAGATACTTTCACAAAAATATGATATTCTCCCAAGGATATTTTTCTTTCTAACTTACAACCACTAAAATCTATATCATAATATCTAACTAAGTAAAATGATTTCCCTCTAGGATAGGACAATCCTAAATTGGTTGTATATTTTGGATATTTGAAATTTAATTTCACAATAAGTGTGATTATTTGGGGTTATCTTAAAAATTGTCACACATTAACACACTAAACATAATGTCTGGTTGACTAGTAGTTAGGTAGAGTACATTTTCAGTCTTCTCTCTGTAACTAGTTTGATCCACCAATTTCCCAACTTCATCATGATTAAATATATAGGTGGCACTCATAGGAGTGTCACTACATTCAATTCTATTCCAGACCAAGCATTTTTAAAGTTCATTAGTATATTTACATTGAATTAAAACAATTTCTTCTATATTTTTGAAAACCTGAAAACCAAAAAAGTATTTCAGTTCACCCATTAATTTATTATCAAATTTTATTTGAATCATCTATAAAAAATAAGTATTGAAAGAATATTTAGAAGACCCAAACACAATATCATCTACATATATTTTAACAACTAAAACAACTTTTTAAATTCATTTTATAAAAAGGCAGGATTGACTATACCATTTTAAAATCCATTAGGAATAAGAAAAGATGTGATCCTGTCATATGAAGCTCTTGGAGCTTTTTTTAAACATATAATGATTTTTTTATTTTGATAACATGATTTGGAAAATGAGGATTTTGGAATACAAGGGGTTGTTCAAAAAACATCCTTAATTATATACCCATTAAAGAATGCAATTTTGAGATCCCTTTGATATAGATTGAAACTAGATGTTATGCATAGGCTAGTAGTATTCTAATAAATTCTAGTCTAGCTAATGGTATAATGGATTCCTCATAGTCTATACCCTCTTCCGGCCTATACCCTTGAGAAACTAATCTTGACTTATTTATTATTATTATACCAAATTAGTCAACCTTGTTTCTAAACAATAATTTAGTACCTATTGTTAAAGTGAATTTAGTTAAATCCACAAGTTCCCAAACATTATTTATTTTAAATTGGTAAAGTTATTATTGCATATCCATTACCCATAATTCATTATTATATGTAGATATGATGTTTTTTTCTTCCATAAATGATTAGAAATCTTGATTTTTAACCTACTTTTTAGGGAAACTCTTGTATATTTACCTTTTTCTAAGTCTCAAACTAAAAACTCTAAAGGATAGTATTTAAGAGTCCCAACCGATCTAGACGAAGAAGGGTTGGTCATCTCATGATATTCTATATGATTTGGAACTAGTTCTAGAAGTTCCTTATAAATAGATTATTTTTATGTATGCTTTATAGTATTATCAATAGATTTTTAATTTATTCATAACATGGATAAATCATCCTCAGGGTAATTTGAAGGGGGATTAGGTTCATGTAGATCAATCTCATAGAACATAACATAGGAAGACTCCTCCAGATTCTTAGGAATTTGTTTAAATGCTTTATTGGTTTTAATAGAAGTCAAATAACTAAGAAAAATTCCATCATCATTATTGGAATGAAAATTTTCAAGATTATACATAATGTTAAGAATAAATACTTTGAAACCAAAAAACCTAAAGTAATTAAACTTATTACTTATATTATTCTAGAGTTCATAATCTATTTAACTCAAATGATATATAATTAAGAATCTATTAATTATATAGTAGGTTTTGATTACAGCCTATTACCAATAGTAGAAAAGCAATTCATATTCATTAAGCATTTTCCAGTATATCTCTTGAAGTGTTCTATTTCATCTTTCTACAACACCATTCTACTGAAGGTTACTAGGAGTAGAGATGTTACAATTATATCCATTTTGTGAGAAAAAGGACTCAAATTATTGGTTTTAAAACTCACAGATATGGTCACTTCTTAAAGTCTTAATTATTGGTCCACTTAAGTTTTCTACATATTTACCGTACATAGAAAAATAATAGAAAGGTTCACTTTTATGAGTAAAAATAATATGCAAGTACACATAGAAAAGTCATCTACAAGTAGATATACATAGTGCTTCCCATTTAAATTAGACACTCTAGATGGTACAAAAAATTCCATGTGAACCAACTAATGAGGTTTAGAAGTTGAAACTTATTTCTTTGTTTTTATTGATATTTTTATGTTTACCTTTTTGATATGGGTTAAAATCATTATCATTTGGGGAGTATAGTTTAAGTAGATCCCTGACCAACCCTTTCCTAGTAACCTTTCTAAGTGAGTGAATTATATAGGGGCCTAGACTCCTATTCCAAATCCATTATTCCTTATGAAAGGTACTTAACCAAGAAACATTTTAAGATATAAAATAATCAAGATTAAAAGAAGACACATTTTCATATCTCAAATCATTAAATATTAAAGCATTTTTTGAATTAAGGACCTTAAAACAAATATTTTAAAATTTCACATGAAAACCATCATCACATATCTATGATATGCTAAGTATATTTTATTTTAAACCATCAATAAAAATTACTTTAGAAATAAAAATTGATTTAGAGTTAATGATTTGACCAAGGAAAATGATTATTCCTTTATCATTGTTACCAAAGGTGATATGTCCACCATAAACCATTATCTTGTTCTTGAATAATGAGTAATATGATGTTATATTTATAGAACCACTATTTTATAGATACCATATACCTTTATAGGATCTATTCAAGAAGGTTCCCTAAAAAATCCTTATACAAAAAAATGATTTTGGAACTTGTTGGCACTGAAATATTTTCCACATGAACAGAAAAGGGATTCCACAGTTGTATTGAAGAAAATCGAAGCCCAAAAGGATCCAACATCACTCCTAAGGGTCCTCTTCATAAAGAAACTTTACAAATACCCCTCACCCTTTGTGATGCTTGATTCCCTAAGGGAGTACTCCGTGAGTCTGATGGTGCTCTGTGACCATGCTGAGGGTCGACACTACTATTTGCGAGTCCAACATAGTTGCAACCTTTCATGAAGCTATATTTTACTCTGTACATCACATAAAGGCATCACAAGACCCTTGTCCTATAATTATCAACCTCATTTTTACATCAAGGTATCGAATGATACCCTACAACTTCTATATTTATCCTAATTCATGGAGCACCTTGAGCATCGCAAACCAAATGAAAATGAATCACCCATGGTTTTCTAGAATCATGGAACCCATTTTACCATGTTCTTAAATACCTCCACCTATGGTGGGGATTCCCTTTATAAAGGTTGACACCCTTTATAGAGGAGTAAGGCCCTTAGGGGTACTTGAGTCCTCACAAAGGATTAAGCCTTCATGAATCACTATTTTGCTAAGATAGATCTACATTCCAAGGTAGGTTCACCTTGTTTCATGAATAATCTTCATTTACAAAACCACTAACCTCCATGAAGAACTTATTATTCATAGATTTGATCTCCATGAGGCCTCTGATTTTTGAATCCCTTCATTTTGGTCCCTCTATGTTAACTCCCTTATACTGACTCCATTTTGTGATGTTTGAGTGCTGAAACCCTCCATATACACCCAGGATTGGTTCAGCTACACTTTAGGTTCCCATGTGACATGTTCCACCCAATCTTATGGGACACTACATTTTGAGTGCTTCTCAAGATTCCCATTTAAAATTTTCTTCTCAATATAGGTACACTAATGCCTTTTTCTATTCAGCAAATGAATGCTAACATGTACCTCATGAGTGACCACACATCAACCCCATTAACACCATGAATTTCTGAAGCCACCACCCTCTCTACTATTGATGAGTGACGGATATGTAAGTCCAAGTGTTGAATAGTGAGTCACTGAAGATCGATCTACATGAAGTAAAACTCCATAGAACCAACGTCTTCAACACACGATGTTAAACTGTGATCTCACCCTTTGTAGAAAAAGAAGGATGTACCATTGTATTAGTGACATATAATGAGATCCAACTCACATGGAATGAAATAATACACATATTATTAGAGAGGTAACTGAGATCCTTCCTACCTCCCATACTTTCAACCCTTCATCCCTCTCCGTTTGGGATTAGTCACATTGTGTGTCTTTGCCAACTTCCACATATAAGCCATACACACCATTGATAGGATGATCTGTGTATGAATGAGATGGATTGAAATATTCTTTAAAAATAATGAGATACTCCCTATATAGAATGACGTACACCCAGAGAAGATTATATGTGTAAGTACCACATTATTCCACTTCGGTGCATCTTTCATGAAAAAATTACCATGTCAATGGCTTCCTAGTGTTTCTCACACATAGAATGAATCATGCATGATTAAAGGTCTACAGTGACCATGGAACTCATCTATCTCCTTCTCATGGAAATACCTCTTGGAGTAATCCCCAACCATATGATCCATTCCCATTTCGGCCTCCTCCTCATGTGTAATCCCCAATGCACCTTGTCGAACTATGTGGTCTTTGATTCCCAACCAATTAGGATATGTAGGAAGCCTATTTGAAGTCAAAACCTTGATAACCAACACTTAATACACTCTATACATTCTATACATTTCACCCATAATCCATCCAAATTTTACTTGGTCCGCCACATCCTAGTAGATTCATGCCACCCATCTGGGAATTTCTTATATGTAAGCCCCATCCATGACATCACTGCTCCTAGAATCAGTTGGGAAGATTCCATGAAAAAGAAATATCCCATCCATTGAACACAATGTTTTTTTAACCCTATATCATAAAAAGGATACATAAGATTCTCTTTTGAGGTTCAATCCTGACCAATGGTAAACCTTGGTGTCCCCATCCTAGGGTTTTACCTCTTTGACCCACCTCCAGCGGTGTTTAGATCAACCTTCACTGTGTGAAATCTTAAGTTTATGGGACACACCTCCCCTGGCCCACCTCAATGGGGAATTATGATCCATCCAATGGTAAACCTTCTAGATTCTCCATCTAAGGAATGCATCTCACCTATCTTCCTTATGAGGAGCTCTTAGCAACAAAACCCGTTTCCGCAATATATTAAACTCATGACCTATCACACTCTTACAACATGTTAAATATGGGATGCCTAGGGAAAACTGTAGAAGATATGATTTTGGAATGACATATCCCATTAATGACATGGGATACCTTAGGTTCTGTTCTTAAGATTCCTCTATGATATTACCTCAGACGAGGATGAATATAGGTGAGCAATGTTCCATCATCCAGATATGCTAGTGATGTCCAATGTGATCACTCCCCTTACCGAAGGTTTATACCTTGTCAAGGCCCCTTGAAATATCCAGATAGAAGTAGTGTAATGAACTAGTATCCACAAAGATATGGAACCGAGAATGAGTTTCGCAAACACATCCTAATATATGAGGGAGACCTAGACTCGAAGAAGTGTTCCAAAGAGGAATCCATGGAATTAGGAACCAATGTACCATCATCCCATTTTGATCAAGTATCAGTGCTCACTATCATGAGTGACGAATGCCACTCACCTTTTTAAAGAGGGAATGTTGGGAATCAATACTCACTAGTGAACAATGAAACACCTGGCGGCTTGACCTGACTATAGAAGCACCAAAAGATGAAATAGAAAATCTACCATGAATATATTATCCTAAACATGGGGACTTGTAGTATTAGTGTCATCATTAGATAAGTATGTCAATGGATCTAGATATCAGACACTAAGACCCACAAAGAAAATAGTGAGATCTGTATGGAACCTAGTAAAAATTAGAGCAATTAAACATTTGGAATTTTGGTCTGCAACATTGTCAGTGTGGATATCTCTCTACAACCATGGAAGATTGGATAATTCTAGGGAATTGGGAATTTCTTTTCTCATATTCGTATTGACATTTAAATATTCTTTTTTTGTAGGAACCAAGCTACATGTAAACCACAACCCAATTACCTACAATGCAGGGGAATAAGAAATGTTGATGCGATAATACCACATTACCCCACCTACTTCATTAAATCTGCTATGCCATTATCTATCGGGAACTCAAGCCCAATCTCACCCTCGAATATCATTCATTAGAGGTTAACTGGCCCACTCGTTTGACAATATGAGTGGGAGGGAGCCATTACAATGAGGGATGTGGCTCACCATGATCTATAGGCTTTCGTATGACACTGACACCACCCCCAAGGGCCATTTAGGGAGCCAATTATCTCCACTCTAGTGATGAAGAACTTCGACAACCTCTTCCTAGAGCACTCCCATGGCACGTTCCCATACTCTAAAGAGGTAGAGGATGCTCAAGTCACCCCCACAATGAACCTACCCCGAGAGATACCAAATAAGGTACCCACTAGGTCTAGTCAACACCCCCAATGGCTGGTTATTCAGGCCGTAGAGTAGGTGAATTACACCCCCTCTCTACTAGACCTGGTCTAGATGACCTAAATCTTACATTATGCCCATTACCAAGAGGATACCCCTCATAGGTCATCATCTTTCACAACTCTGGTGGCTCATACCACCACTAGTGCACTCCAAAATGTCCATGCTACTATAGAGTAGGGACCCATAGATGCTCAATTGGGTTCAAGAACCCATCCTCTTTATAGGCAGTTAGGGTTGACAATGTTGACTGTTGGCACAAAAAACAGTTTTCACTAGAGAAACCATGATGATGAGATTCAATATAGAGGCCCTCCCCATATCATCTACAGTCAGATTGGAGCTCCACCCCACTCATACATTCAACATGGAGGTCCTCCCCATATTAACAACATTGATAAAAGTTGGGGCCCTCCCCGCTTTGTCGACATCGAGTAAGGAGGTCCTCCTTGTGCCTATGGTTCCTGATATAGACACCCTCCCCATATCATGGAACATAATCACAAAGTTTCTCCTTACACTATTCTCAGCTCAAGTAGAGTTCCTCCCAACAACATCATTGATCAAAGGGGTAGACCTCCCCGATTCGTCGACATCTAGTACGAAGGTCCTCTCCATGCCTATATTTACCAATATGAATGCCCACCCCATGTCATAGACCATCAATGTGATGTTTCTCCTCATTCCTTTCCTTGATCAAATGGAGGCCCTCCATACTGCATCATTAATTTATACAGAGGTCCTCCCTGCTTTGTCGATATCTAGTATCACTACCACAAAACTGGGTTTTCGCAGTGCCAACCTTTTACAGTGCTAAAAAAGTACAGATAAAGGAGGGGGGGCTTTATATATCAGCACTAAAAAATGCATTGATAAAGGGAAATTTTAATAGCCCTAAAAAATAACTGTTAAAAGTAACCCTTTATCAGCACTTTTTTTAGTGGTGATAAAGGCCCCCATTTTTCAGCACTTTTTTAGCGCAGTTAATGGGGACCCCTTTATCAATGCTTTTTTAGTAGTGCCAATAAAGGGGGGAATTATCAGTGCTTTTCCCTAGTTCTGATAAAGTTAATATTTAAAAAAAATCATTAAAAATAATATATTGTCATATAAGTATATTTATATTGATATAAGTATAATATATATTTTTTAAATATGTTTTAGATAATTATAAATAGACTATTACATTTAATATATAAGAATTTTAGTAAAAATGGATTTAAAATATTTTAAAAAATATTAATAATTAATAATTATATAATTATCATCGATTAATAATCATTTAATAACAATTTCAATGAACACCGAATCAAAAAAATTAATAAAAGATCTAAAATATGTTGAAAATGTAACTCAAAATTCCAAAATGAATAACTTTTTATCCAGGTGTCGGTTTGAGCTCTACAAAATATGAAATTGAATCTTGCAATGAGTTATACACGTTAGTGACCCAAGGGAACCTTATAGTAAAATTTTCAAGGCCCATAAAGGCCCAGAAGTCCTCTAAAACTTAGTTTTTAGTCAAGATACCGTGATTTTTTAACATTTAAATAGGTATAAATTCTAATCCGTATTTCCTCAAGGAATATACCACATATCATATAGAATATTGTTTCGTTTTATTCGATTTGAATGGTTGTGGAGTTGAAACAAACTTCTGGATTAGAATTTATGGTCATTTTAACATTCCTTGGCTTTTTAGATACACATATATACATATTTATTCACACACACATATATATATATATATATCTCTGTGTGTGTGTTTGTGTGTGTGTCTCTCTCTGTGTGTGTTGTACATATACATGTATTTATTTGTTTATAAACACACATAAAAACATATTGTATAAATTTATTTAAAACTAATCTTATAAATATATATTAACATACAAATAAATATACGGATAAAAAATTATAACTAAAAAATATTTATAAATAGATATATATATATATTATTATATGAATAAATATATAAATATATAAATATATTAATATCAGAATAAATATATATGTATTAATATAACTAAATATATATATATATATATATATTAATACAAATCTATATTGATATATGAATAAATATAACTATATTTTAATATATGAATAAATATATATGTATTAGTACAACTAAATAAAATTATATTAATATGAATCTATATTAATATACAAATAAATATATCTATATATATATAAATAAACATAAATATATATTAATATACTAAAAACTATATATATTAATATATGAATAAATATATATGTATTAATATAACTAAATATATTTATATTAATATGAATCTATATTAATATATGAATAAATATAACAATATATATATATATATATATCATTAAATAGAGAAAAAAACGAAATGGATTAGTGGTAAAGGTGAAGGCGTCCAAGGGGGGAGGTTGTAGGTTTATGTTCGGGTGGAAGCAAGGAGGGGCACATGGGCATGTTGGGGACGCTCCAGCAAGGCCAGCGTGCGGTAAAGTGGGGGAGGGGTCCCGCCTAGTAGTGATAAAGGGGGGTAAAGAACTATTAAAATCCCCCCCGCACATTATATATTCTTTTTAACTTTTTTTAATTTTTTTTGACTTTTATCAGCACTTAAAAAATGTGCTGATTAAAGGTGTCTTTTATCAGGGCTAAAAAAAGCACTGATAAAAGACCTTTTTATTAGTGATTTTTTAGCGCTGATAAAAGACCCCTTTTATCAGTGATTTTTTAGTGCTGATAAAAGAGGCCTTTATCAGTGCTTTTATAACTACTGATAAAAGGAACACCCCCTTTATCTTCTCCTCGATTAATAGTTATTTTTTAGCGCTCTTAATCCCATTTTCTTGTGCTGATAAAGGCCATATTTGTAGTAGTGTATGGATGCCCTCCCCATACAAACATGGAACAGTACGAAGGTCCTCCTAGTGCAATAGCCCACTGGCATGGAGGTCCTCTACATGTTTCCACCAGCTCAAGAAGATATCCTCCCTGCTTTAGTACCAATGAATGGGAAGATCCTCTAGGTTCAATAAATAGTAAACATGGAGTCCCTCCCTATATCCAGTTTGATCAGTTTCAAAGACCTCTAATCACATCCACTTGGTGGTACATAGTCCCTCCCTATGTTGTTTCCACCCATCATTATAGAGTTCCATCCAATTTTCCCCCTGATCGATGTTGAGGTCCCCCTTTATATGTAAAAAACAAATCTGGAGGCCCTCCTCACTCTCATAGAATTATAAGAGGAGGTCCTGCCCACTTTTACAACAATAAATATAGAGGTCCTCTCCATATCCTTGTCATCCAAACCAGAGGTCCTCCTTAATGTAGTACTAGGCAACATAGAGGTACTCCTCTTTCCACAGAACCTCCCTTCCATGAAGAACCATCCCTGTCCAGAAGGCCGAATCGTCGCCACTGAAGGTAAAAATCCGAGACATTCCAATTCATTGTCAACCCCATTCACTTATCAGATTCCAAAGCTGAGGTGAATTCAATTTTAGAGCCTTCCTCCCAGTTATCTACATCATATTCTGAGGAAGGATCTATAAAAGTGTTATTCATCATCCCGATAGGTGAGATCCGCAAGATCCCTAAATCACTTCACATGTACATATAAGAGGAGAAATATTTGGATCACCTCTAGGGTCTTGCGATGAATTTACCTCTATCATCAACAATTTTGTTCTCCACCTCTATGCAAGATCACCGATAGTTATTCTAGAATTTGATAGATAATGAGAATATCATAGACCCGCAAATGCCTACCACATACCTTACGCTTGATGTGATGGTAAGTACCCTATTCTATAGGGATGTAATGATTTATTTGTTATAGACATCAAGAGGCAACCTAATGTGAATATATCAGTCAGCTTATGAAGTAGTCTCTCCGTTAGCTAGTCCACCACCACAACGGCCCACATTTGTGTCACCACCAATTTCTCAGCTAGCACTAATTGGAGCAGGGAGAAAGCAAGAGCTAGGTCCCAAATTTGAACAAGGATGTTTTCAAGACACACTTTCTAATGACTAGGTATTCATGGTTTTATGGCCAAATGTAGACCCCAGCTTTGACATTATGGAGTCCCTCAGTCAAGGAAAGGTCACATGATTTCATTAGACCATCTGAGCCACATGTTTTTATCTCCATGATCATCAATTGATTTACCCCAGGAGTCAGTAACATTTTGAAGAAAACGATCAAAAACGTTTGATGGTCGAGTTAGCAGCACCTATAGTGGCTCAACACCCTGCATCACCAGGCTACCACCAGACCATCCAAAAAAAGGTGTGTCCAGTGCTTCACAATGCTTTGTAGAATCATTGAAGAAGACTCTCTGTAACAACCCGAGATTTTATGAAAAATATTATTTTAATTTTATTAATGTCTTGTGTTGTATTCTACACCAAGATTACCTTGCGCTATACACACCACCGTATTAGCTTGCAGTATACGCAACACTATTCTTGGATTGTGTTACAAACAATTTTGATAATAGTTATTCTGCGCAACATTGAGTATATATATATTCAATGTATAAATGAAATATGGTTGGATTCTGTTATACGAAACAACGAAGGATTCTTTCACAACACGCAACCCTGACTTCGCTTGCATTACACGCAATCGCGACCTTCCTCGATAGCGTGTGTAGAAGGAAATAACGAGTTTCACTAAACAACAATATGCTATTAAAATATTATTCAAACTAGCCGTTATGAATAGTAATAACCACTTTTTGAAATTTTGTATATTTTATTTTTCAGAATGGAATTCATTTTTGGATTCATAATATCGAAATTAGGTTAGGGTGAAATTTTGGTACTTTTCGGATAACTTTTATTTTCTGATGAATAGTGAAAATTACTAAATTTTAATTAAAAACAACTTTTTTAATCGAAATAATTAATAGTGATAAATTATTAATTTGAGTGGTTTAAAAGTATATTTAGAATATATTTTTACAATTTAATACAATGTTGGTCATTGGATGTAATTTCACATTTAAACCAGACATAAACAAGTGTCAGTCTTTTGATAGATATTGTTTCTTAAAAACACGCTATTTGTTTTAACAGCGGGATTTAATTATAAAATTAATTAATGCAACTTCTATGATATGAATTTGGTAAAATAGACTTCATTTTAGAATTCGGAATATCAATTATAGCTTAGGGTGAAATTTTGGAATTTTTCTGAAAAACTTCAATTTTTGATGAATAGTGAAACGATAAGTGGAAGTTAAAAAAATTATTTTTTTCATAAATCTTAATTTTACCGCTTCTGTGAATGGAATTTCAAAAATCCGAGAGACACGGTTGATGTCAGTAAGTAAAATGTGGTTCAATGAGATGAAAATAATTTTTTGTGAATAGTAACTGTTTACTTTTTTTACCACGGTTAAAAGTAAATAGGGTAATTAAGGGTACAAATGATATTAATATTACCCTAACACATGTCCTAATCCTATTGGACAAGTGTATCTCGACCAAAAACAACCTTAAGTGTAAAATATTATCATTTAGGCCCACTTGGATTAGATTAGGACATTTATTATTATTTAATTTAAAGAAGGGTTAAAATAGTTAAAATCAAAGTTTAATAAGTAAATCATTTTTAATATGGGGTTATACATAAGATAAATTCGACTATAAATATTAATTAGAAAGATAAAATGATTTCCTATATAATGGTATTTTATTTATAATTTTTAAACATTAAATAATTTAATTTATTTATGACACAATGATGATGCAGTAATTATCTTATTAATGAAATATTGACATAATTGATGTTATAAACACCAAAATAAATGTAATTTGAGACTTTTTATGAATCCCACTAATTTTATAGGTTACTATGATATATTAGTGTTTATTTAATCAACTTGGTTCGAACATATAATTATGTTATGACTTTCAAAAAAAATCATATATCAAATAGTGTCAAAATTGACACAAAATAGTTTTTAAATCAAATATTATATTATTAATTGTTATTTTATTCATAAAAATCTAAGGTTCGGCCAAAGGACTTAGATAAGGATATATATATTAATAATATACAATTTGGGGTTCTTTTGGCATGTTATTGTAAGTGTATTAACCATATAGTGAAAGAAAACAAAAAGACACGGTAAACGTTAAATTATTTAACTTAGAGTTAAATCTAATTGATAATGTTAAAATAATACCCTAAACTTGTCTAAATCCTATTTGTTGATAGGATTTTGACCCATACCCACTTTATATTCTAAATAAGAATCTTTGGAACCATTATAAACCGATTTTGACTTTACTATAAAATAATATTTTGAGATATTCCTAAGGTGCCCCTCTCCTCCCTTATAAAAGGGCACCTCCTCCCCCTCCTCCTCACAACAATTTGAGCACTAAATCTCGGCCAACCCATGCCAAAATCCCTTCTATACTTCCCTAGAATAATCCTAGAGGTCCTTGTCTTCTTCAAAGACCAATCTTAGTTTCCTAAGTGGAGGATTCAAAGAGGCGTTCCAAAGAAGAGGTAATATCCATTACTGATCTTTTCAACTTCTTTCTTCTTCAACTTCTTCCTCTTTAGTTGTTTCATGATAAAGTAATAACATAAGTATTTCTTATATACTGATATGTTATTATAAATATGAAACAACTCTAATTAACCTTCTATCCATCCTACAGAAAAAGGAAATCACCGCGCGTGCGTACGTACGGAATACCATCTCCACGCCGTGGTGTAATCTATTTTCCACCATCACCTTACAAGGATGGGTATAATGGTGTAATGAGTAACTATTTATGATTATTATAAAGTAATATTTATACTGAAATAATATATATATACTCCAATACAGTTCCATTATCATAGGAACGATATCATCACTCGTGCGTACGTACGGAATACCGTCTCCTCGATGTGATGCGACTCGTTCTACATGATCATCATTACATAGTAATTATATAAATGAATTTAATGAATAAATATGATATATGTTACACTAATACCATTATGGATATAAGGTATCTATAACCTTAAAAGATTAATAAGAATTTATTCGGCAAAACATGCATAAGAACAAAAGGCAATAAAGACCCGAGTAACAAGTAAAAATGAAATATTTCTAATAAGAAGCCAAGAATATGACCATATATGATATCATATCAATATGTATGATTCTTTAATAAGTCAATAACATTATTTAAACCATTATACAGGAGATTCGGACACGTACAAAGAAAATCGGACCTAAGGTAAGGGAAATATCACAATCTCATTTTTATCCGAGATTGTTTATACTTTGGTATTTACTAGGGTGTATTTTATCATCAACATCCATGTTTCTTAAATATGTAATATTATTTCCATCCAAATACAATTTTTTAAATCCAATTTTACCCTTTGGTGAGTTTTTAGTAAAAGATATGAAAGGAATCTTTTGTCGTTTTTCATACTAGGTACTTTTTGACTTTTCCGACAAAAGTACGAGAAGAATGTTTTTTTAACTTATACGGCATGAATGGATTTTTAAAACATTATTTCCAAGAAGCTTACATTACAAGTTTTCAAGTTTATTTTTAATCAACTTCTTTTATTTTAAAGTCGTATGACATGTTATGAAAGGAAAAATGTTTTTTGAAGTAGAAATGATATTTTCCTCAAGAATGGAGTTCAAGTGTTTTATCAAAATTATTTTCCATCTAAGATAATAAAGGGTTCTATTTTTATCCCTATTATTACATTGATTTGATTATGTTGTGATGGAATTATTTTTATGAATTCCTTTGTCTTATATGAATTGTTTTATGATGTCATGATGTTTAAGATTCCCATTTATATTACATGGGTTATGCAATGATGTATGATTTATGATTTTGTGGCACACATAAGAATGGTATCATTATGAGATGGGTGGGACCTATATCTCCCTACAATGCATTGGGTAAAGATTTTATATCTCATGAGATAGACATGGCTGGAATGGTAGGTTATACCAGTTCAGTGAAACAGGACTCAAACGAGGGTGACTCAATTCAGAAAGGGACTTTGTCCACTAAGATAGTCTTGGCAATGAGTCTTGACTAACAAGAAATGATTCTCTATGATTATGTGTGTATGCCACAAAGTTTCATGTTTTAAGTTATGATTATTGGGATTACATTTCACTTCTATGATTTATCCCATGTTATGAAATTATGATCTCTTTTGCAGGTTAAGATTTCCAAAAGTTATGTGCTTATATATATGATGTGATTGATATTTCTTTTGTTTGCCCTTACTGAGAATTTGAGCTCACCCTTTTATGTTTTCTTTTCCTGAGGATATAAAGAAAGGTTTTAGGTAAAAAAAAGGGAAGATCTTTATGGGAGATATTTAAGATCTTTCACCACGATTAGAAGATTACGTTCCGAGTTTCCAAAGACACTAAACTATTATGATCCTTGTGTGTGTGTGTTTTTTTTATGTACTAAGTATTCCACAAAAGTAATGTAATGTCCATGTAAGTCAAGCTTCGAGTCTCTACAGTTGGTATCAGAGGAAAGGTTTAGTCAACCTTTGGAAACTAGGATGCAAAACGTTAGTAAGATCCCTAGAGATATTTCTAAGGTATGTCTAGGGATGTCCCTAAGGATAAGTATACGTATAAGATACAGTCCTAGAACTATGGTAACGATCATAGAATTTAACCTAAGAAGTTAGATATTGAGGATACTCCCCCTTTATAATGTTGTTTTCCCTAGAATGATTTTTTCCTCTCACACTATTCTTTTTGGGTTTTAGACGATGGCTAGAACCCGAAGGAACCGTGTTGATCAATGCAATGGACAATGCAATGATTGTCCTCCTGAACAAACAAATGTTATGGGAGATGGAGTGAAAAATCTTATTTCTATACTTAGACAAGCTATGAATCATTCTGGACTTCCAAATGAGCAGAGAAGGGAACAATATTCTATTGAGTCCTTCATGACGCAACGTCCACCTTCTTTTAGTGGGTCTTCCGATCCACTTGTTGCTGAACAATGGATCAGTACTACTAAAAAGATATTTTCAGTTCTTCAATGTTCTGAACATGATAAAGTCATCTTAGCAGTATATCGTTTGGAAGGTGAAGCTGATCAATGGTGGAATCTTATCAAGAATACGAGGCCAAGAGATGAAATTGAGTCCATGGAATGGGACGAGTTCAAGAACTTGTTTTTCAGTAAGTACTTCCATCGTATTCTTCGAACGAAGTTGGAAAAGGAGTTTCTTGAGCTGAAGCAGAAGGATGATGAATCTGTTGGTATATACGAAGCGAATTTTACAAGACTTGCAAGGTATGCATCTGGAATTATCATCCAACCTGAAAGTAAAGTTGATCGATTTTTCAGTGGCTTAAAACCAAGTCTCCGAAGGGCATTAGCTATAAGAGACTTCAGTAGCTATGAAGAAATTGTGCGTTGTTCTATCAAGGTAGAAATGGAAGTTGGTGTTACATATCCATCCCATGGTTTTGACAAGAAACGAAAGATGGAGTTCAAGGAGAAATCTCAGAATAATGGTGAAAAGAAGATGAATGTTTCCTTATGCACAAAGTGTGGAAAGAAGCATGGTGGAGATTGTCTTAAAGGGACTAGAAAATGTTTTAAGTGTGGAAAAGAAGGTCATCGAGCAGCTGAGTGTCGACGTAATGGAAAAAGGGTTTCTAATGATGTGAATAAAGAAAACACTGCAGAGAACGCACCACCAACACTTCAATGCTTCAAGTGCAAGGAAATGGGGCATTATGCTAATAAATGCCCTAATCCAAGGGTTAGTGATGATCAACATGAGAAACAACTGAAGGCAAAGGACAAAGGGAAGTCACATGCGATCACTATTGGCGATGTTGAATATGACAACGATGTGGTGGAATGATTAAGTGTTTATGTAATGGGATTCCAAAATAATGTTGTATCATGGAGTATTGGAATATTTATGTGTTGGTCTAATGTGGTATTCAAAGTGATTGAGATATTATGCACATAATGAAGGGAAAACGAGAAAATGAAATGTTTAACAGTATTCATGAGCTCATGATTGATATAAGGACTAAGTGATATCATGGTTTGAGTATATAGAATTTTGAGGATTTTGGTATGTGGAAGGTGTTAACTTTTAACTGCATTCATGTTTTCACTAAGGTATTCAGGAGAATACATGATTAAGGACTTTGAATGTTTGGAATGGGACCAACAAAACATATCTTATGATATATGGGGATCGACGATGGTATTAAATCTCTGGTAATCGTTTTCACTATGTTATGAGAGTGGACTGCAGTATTATGGATAAGCCTAAAGATTGGAATGGATTATGTTGGACATAAGTTAGTATTGTTTAAGGATAGAATTTTATTCGATATTATTGATGGGATGTTATAGTAATATAGTTTTAGAAAAAGGACAACCTGCAGGATGGGCGACAACCCATCGCGTCGGACAAGGTTGTGGGAATCGAACCCACAACCGAAGTGCGACTGGCCTTTATCGCCTACCACTGGCCTGCAGGAAGTCCCTGTTTAGTAGAAACTAGTTTTATTATATTAATCAGTATGATATATGAAGTATAAGTCCATTTTAGGAACCATATATGATTAATCTCACTATAGGATGACTTATGTATATTTAATAACTTTTGCTAACCTTTTATTTGAGACAGATGGAATGACCCGTCATTCTATCACATGATCTGCTAACACTTCACGAATAACAAATTCAACTTCATTTATTTAAGAGATGAAGTAAAATTGTTCAAGGCACGAACAACAGTGAGATTGTACCAAAATAAAGTAAGTATTTATTCTAATTCAAATTCTTCAACTTTAGGGAAATGATCTTGAAAACCAAAAATGTTGTCCTAGTGATCTTATACCTGATGAATCAGATGGTACCTTATATCATCACAAATCTATGGATTTTTGATTACTGGCTTTTCCATAGCCATGTTCTCTACCACTCTCCATCATAACATGATGGTCATGTTTCTCTTCCATATCCATATTTTCACCTATGTGGAAACCCAGTGATTAGTTTATTTGAGTAATCGTTACATTTCATACTTTAGTTTTTAAAGCCAAGTTTTGGTATTCCTTTTTACGATGTGGGTTTCTATTAAAGAAACTTTTGAATAGTAAACTATTTATAACCCCGACGAATTTCGAGGGCGAAATTCATTTTAAGGGGGGTAGAATGTAACAACCCGAGATTTTATGAAAAATATTCTTTTAATTTTATTAATGTCTTGTGTTGTATTCTACACCAAGATTACCTTGTGCTATACGCAACACCGTATTAGCTTGCAGTATACGCAACACTATTCTTGGATCGTGTTACACACAATTTTGATAATAGTTATTCTACGCAACATTGAGTATATATATATTCAATGTATAAATGAAATATGGTTGGATTCTGTTATCCGAAACAACGAAGGATTCTTTCACAACATGCAACTCTGACTTGGCTTGCATTACACACAATTGCGACCTTCCTCGATAGCGTGTGTAGTACGCAATAACGAGTTTCACTAAACAACAATACGCTATTAAAATATTATTAAAACTAGCCGTTATGAATAGTAATAACCACTTTTTGAAATTTTCTATATTTTATTTTTCAGAATTGAATTCATTTTTGGATTCATAATATCGAAATTATCTTAGGGTGAAATTTTGGTACTTTTTGGATAACTAATATTTTCTGATGAATAGTGAAAATTACTAAATTTTAATTAAAAACAAATTTTTTAATCAAAATAATTAATAGTGATAAATTATTAATTTTAGTGGTTTCAAAGTATATTTAGAATATATTTTTACAATTTAATACAATGTTGGTCATTGGATGTAATTTTACATTTAAACCAGACATAAACAAGTGTCAGTCTTTTGATAGATATTGTTTCTTAAAAACACGCTATTTGTTTTAACAGCGGGATTTAATTATAAAATTAATTAATGCAACTTCTATGATATGAATTTGGTAAAATAGACTTCATTTTAGAATTCGGAATATCAATTATATCTTAGGGTGAAATTTTGGCATTTTTCTGAAAAACTTCAATTTTTGATGAATAGTGAAACGACTAAGTAAAAGTTAAAAAAATTATTTTTTTCATAAATCTTAATTTTACCACTTCTGTGAATGGAATTTCAAAAATCCGAGAGACATGGTTGATGTCAGTAAGTAAAATTTGGTTCAATGAGATGAAAATAATTTTTGGTGAATAGTAACTTTTTACTTTTTTTTACCACGGTTAAAAGTAAATAGGGTAATTAAGGGTAAAAATGATATTAATATTACCCTAACACATGTCCTAATCCTATTGGACAAGTTTATATCGACCAAAAACAACCTTAAGTTTAAAATATTATCATTTAGGCCCACTTGGATTAGATTAGGACATTTATTATTATTTAATTTAAAGAAGGGTTAAAATAGTTAAAATCAAAGTTTAATAAGTAAATCATTTTTAATATGAGGTTATACATAAGATATATTCGACTATAAATATTAATTAGAAAGATCAAATGATTTCCTACATAATGGTATTTTATTTATAATTTTTAGGCATTAAATAATTTACCTTATTTATGACACAATGATGATGCAGTAATTATCTTATTAATGAAATATTGACATAATTGATGTTATAAACACCAAAATAAATGTAATTTGAGACTTTTTATGAATCCCACTAATTTTATAGGTTACTATGATATATTAGTGTTGATTTAATAAACTTGGTTTGAACATATAATTCTGTTATGACTTTCACAAAAATCATATATCAAATAGTGTCAAAATTGACACAAAATAGTTTGTAAATCAAATATTATATTATTAATTGTTATTTTATTCCTAAAAATATAAGGTTCAGCCAAAGGACTTATATTAGGATATATATATTAATAATAAACAATTTGGGGTTCTTTTGACATGTTATTGTAAGTGTATTAACCATATAGTGAAAGAAAAAAAAAGACACGGTAAAAGTTAAATTATTTAACTTAGAGTTAAATCTAATTGATAATGTTACAATAATACCCTAAACTTGTCTAAATACTATTGTTTGATAGGATTTCGACCCATCCCCACTTTAGCTTCGAAATAAGACCCTTTGGAACTGTTATAAACCGATTTTGACTTTAATATAAAATAATATTTTGAGATATTCCTAAGGTGCCCCTCTCCTCCCTTATAAAAGGGCACCTCCTCCCCCTCCTCCTCACACAAATTTGAGCACTCAAGCTCGGCCAAACCCTGCCAAAATCCCTTCTCCACTTCCCTAGAATAATCCTAGATTTCCTAGTCTTCTTCAAAGAACAATCTTAGTTTCCTAAGTGGAGGATTCAAAGAGGAGTTCCAAAGAAGAGGTAATATCCATTACCGATCTTTTCAACTTCTTTCTTCTTCAACTTCTTCTTCTTTAGTAGCTTCATGATAAAGTAATAACATAAGTATTTATTATATACTTATATGTTATTATAAATATTAAACAACTCTAATTAACCTTTTATCCATCCTACGGAAAAAGGAAATCACTCCGCGTGCGTACGTACGGAATACCGTCTCCACGCCGTGGTGTAATCTATTTTCCACCATCACCTTACAAGGATGGGTATAATGGTGTAATGAGTAACTATTTATGATTATTATAAATTAATATTGATACTGAAATAATATATATATACTCCAATATAGTTCCACGATCATAGGAACAATATCATCACTCGTGCGTACGTACGGAATACAGTCTCCACGATGTGATGCGACTCGTTCTACATGATCATCATTACATAGTAATTATATAAATGAATTTAATGAATAAATATGATATATGTTACACTAATACCATTCTGGATATAAGGTATCTATAACCTTAAAATATGAATAAGAATTTATTCGGCAAAACATGCATAAGAACAAAAGGCAATAAAGACCCGAGTAACAAGTAACAATGAAATATTACTTATAAGAAGCCAATAATATGACCATATATGATAACATATCAATATGTATGATTCTGTAATAAGTCAATAACATTATTTAAACCATTATACAGGAGCTTCGGACACGTAAAAAGCAAATCGGACCTAAGGTAAGGGAAATATCACAATCTCATTTTTATCCGAGATTGTTTATACTTTGGTATTTACTAGGGTGTATTTTATCATCCACATCCATGTTTCCTCAATATGTAATATTATTTCTATCCAACTGCAATTTTTTAAATCCAATTTTACCCTTTGGTGAGTTTTTAGTAAAAGATATGAAAGGAATCTTTTGTCGTTTTTCATACGAGGTACTTTTTGACTTTTCCGACAAAAGTACGAGAAGAATTTTTTTTAACTTATACGGCATGAATGGATTTTTAAAACATTATTTCTAAGAAGCTTCCTTTACAAGTTTTCAAGTATATTTTTAATCAAATTCTTTTATTTTAAAGTCGTATGACATGTTATGAAAGGAAAAATGTTTTTTGAAGTAGAAAGGATATTTTCTTCAAGAATGGAGTTCAAGTGTTTTATCAAAATTATTTTCCATCTAAGATAATAAAGGGTTCTGTTTTTATCGCTATTATTACATTGATTTGATTATGTTGTGATGGAATTATTTTTATGAATTCCTTTATCTTATATGAATTGTTTTATGATGTCATGAGGTTTAAGATTCCCATTTATATTACATGGGTTATGCAATGATGTATGATTTATGATTTTGTGGAACACATAAGAATGGTATCATTATGAGATGGGTGGGACCTATATCTACCTCCAATGCATTGGGTAAATATTTTATATCTCATGAGATAGACATGGCTGGAATGGTAGGTTATACCGGTTCAGTGAAACAGGACTGAAATGAGGGTGACTCGATTCCGAAAGGGACTTTGTCCACTAAGATAGTCTTGTCAATGAGTCTTGACTAACACGAAATGATTCTCTATGATTATGTGTGTATGCCAAAAAGTTTCATGTTTTAAGTTATGATTATTGGGATTACATTTCACTTCTATGATTTATCCCATGTTATGAAATTATGATCTCTTTTGCAGGTTAAGATTTCCAAAAGTTATGTGCTTATGTATATGATGCGATTGATATTTCTTTTGTTTACCCTTACTGAGCATTTGAGCTCACCCATTTATGTTTTATTTTCCCTAGGATATAAAGAAAGGTTTTAGGTAAAAAAAGGGAAGATCTTTATGGGATATATTGAAGATCTTTCACCACGATTAGAAGATTATGTTCCGAGTTTCCAAAGACACTAAACTATTACGATCCTTGTGTGTGTGTTTTTTTTATGTACTAAGTATTCAGAAAAAGTAATGTAATGTCCATGTAAGTAAAGCTTCGGGTATCTACACTCTCCACACATGCAGATTCAAGGATATGGTTGGTATACTTCTCTAAACAAAATTAAAATTATGTGGTACCCTAAACTACCCTGTGATATTAAGGACACACCTCTATGTTTTGTTATGGTAAATATTGTTGACCTCACATTGCCTAAGGATAGGGACATTAGTGTATGATATGATGAAAAGATCTGGCCTACCAATATAGTGCATTATTAGGTGGACCCTCAATCATGTATTCTCACCTGCCTGCAAAGGTAGAATCTCATCCAAGGGGAGCTCTCTATATCGTTACTTATTTGATGTAATATAAAGAAGGGTACGAGACATCTCATTCCCTCATATCTGACTGATTCTATGCAAAGGGTAGTGGATGATCCCAGAATCAGCACCTAATGTCAGAAGATTGTATATTAGAACCAAATCATCAATGTGATACTTTTGGAGAAAAACCCATACTATTTATCCCTATGAAAGGATCATTTTCCACCTCCTCCGGGGTATCAAGGGCGGGTTCGAGTCCTTCTCATCCATTTCCCCACAAGTGAGCTCAGCAACCCCGGTTATCCTGATAGGTTATATAATGAAGTATATGGTATTGGGTCACGATATGCATTGCTAAGTCCACCCGAGTAGCGTTATAACCTTACTTGGGACCAGATCATGTTTCTCCACAGGCTGCAGGACTGGCCACCCCATGATCCTTTGGGAATTCCTATCATGTTGATGAGACATTCAATTAATTGGTGGTCAAGATTCCTCATCAAGACAGAAATCAACACAAAGATGATTTGATAACTTCTCTAAATACATTCCTTGAAGTCCTAAAGATATAATAGGTGGGGATCTCACTTGATGGAAAGCCGTATCCAACATGGTTTGATGATATGAAAGCAACCCCATATTTTAGAAATACCACATTCATCCCCTTTAATGATATGTGTGACCCACTGAAGCATCTGGACCAAATAATCTCAAGGTGTCGATCCATGTTGGGAACTCTAAAGCAACAAGAGGCTGCCAAGGTATGATGTTTTGTATAGACATTGGAAGTAACTACGTTTGTCTGGAATAGACAGCTACCCAATGGGTCAATCACTGGTTCGGAAGACCTTTGTAGGTAGTTTCTATACCAGTTAGGCTACACCACATGAAAGATAATTATTTATGACCTATTCAAGTGAAGGGAACTACCTGATGAGCATGTCGTAGATTTTTTCACCCGGTGGATAAACCTCACATATTTTCCAATTATTCAATTGACTCTAGAGAATCTACTAAAAATGTTCATGGGGAACATCAATATTGATATGGTACCTTCCATCACCACATAGAACATTCCATGTGGATTTTGGGGTTTCTATAACAGGGTCCAACAGTAAGAGGAATCCTATTAGTAGGCCAAGAAAGAATATCCATTACCACCTCCATATCCTACAAGAAGAATCTACCGGGTAGATACTGACACTCCAGTAGAGGTAGAAGCTCCAAATACACTAGAACTATTACTGGTTGAGCCTCACTGAGTGTATCCTCAATAAATGCATCCCCACCAAGTGAAATAGTCATAGGCTCAACCTCACCTAGCACAAAATCTTCATGCACCACCCTACCATGAACTATCACCTAGATGAGACAATGTGGCTCTATCCCCCCATCATGCTATAGCCCCTCATTAGGGCCATGATCCCAGATCTCTCATCCCAGATAAGATAATCCTAACATACTCCTTCATGGATACATAGGTCACCAGTTAGTTCTAAAGTACCCAAGAGCAGGGGTCTTAAATATTCCAGAGTATAGGAAGCCATATGAGGCCAAGTTGAATGGTCACCCTAACAACTAACCTTACCATAGAATACTTGTAAATACAATTAATAAATGCAATTTGTTCAATGATTGGATCCAAGACCAAGTGGACAATGGTGTAGTCAGATTGGGCCCAGTCTCAATGTAGGTGATCTGCATCTCTGCTGAGTTCGACTATGTTAGTAAAGGTTTCAATGAATGTAGTTGGTCTCCGGCTATGGAACTTAGAATTATGATGACTGGTTGGCTTGCAGAGCATATTCTCTTTCCCATTGTGTCTTCTGTGCGCACTTATACAGGCCTAGAACTCCATTAGTCTACATGCCTTCTCTGTTGGATGCTTTTCCATCCACATCACAGCCTTCCATGTATCATAAGAGAAGGCCCCAATGACCAAAGGGAAAGAAAATTCCTGTACTGGTTCCAAAGTCATCCCACACTCATTGTGATTTCATGAATCATGAGAGAGGAATCTCTCCTAGATTTCATCCAGTATTGGAAGACCCCATTGATGATGAGAAGGAGTATTTTATCCTGAATATCATTGAGTTGGTTGATACCTACATGTTCCCCGATAATGAAGATTATCATGAAAGTTCTCTGAATGAATCCAATAAATATCGTTGATGAAGGATCCGAGGATGTGTGAATTGCCAAAATGACCAGGTCCATACTCAGGGAAAATTTATGCATGCTACCAAGATTTGACAACAAGTTTTGAATAGAGAATGTAAGGCACAGTCTTCTCATCCCATTTTTTATGATTCACTGTGACAACCGATCATTCTCCTAGACTAGGAAGAATAGGTGCGACAACATCAAGATAAGACACATCTAGCCAAGGATAGGCCGAAGCCAGTCGATGATCAACCAATATTGATCTTGTGTAACTTTTCTGATGAACATCAAGACATTTCTAGAACCATTCTGAATCCACCGGTTCAGCTAGTAGTATCCATTGTGCCTTCTACCAAATATAAACCCCTTGTGGGTATAAATGTGTTTTTGGAACAAAAGTAAAATGTGTTGAAGAACCTCTCCCACATTCCTATAAAGATATGGATCTTAGAGGACCTCCACCTATCACAAGATATGTACGAGGCCCTAGAAAAAAGGTAGTAAATGATCAATTCTGCTCTGAGTAGAGGATGTGACAGTATAATACTTCTATGGTGAGGAAGTTGAATGAGAAGAGTGCAAAGAAATCATCTCATTATCTGAATAAGGTGAGAGATCTCTTGTTCATGGGAAAATATTCCCACTGTACATCCAAGCCAGTTCAATGGCATGGATGTTTGTTTCTTTTTGGTTGACACAGTTTCTAGGATCAATCTCATCTTGACCAGAAATCTCCACAAGTTGGGATTTTCTAAAGAAGATATGATTTCCTCTTACCTGAAGATTTAGGTTTATGATATAATTTACCATGGGCTATGTGGAAGAATCCAATTAAATATTTAATTGGGTGTCTTGGTTGTATGAACTGAATTCATGGTTGTCTCATAGGATAACACATATAATGCGCTAATGGTCAGGCCTTGGATCCATCTTTATGAAGAAGTTCCCTGATCGTATCAACTATAGATCAATTACTCCATCAAAGATCAATTAGGCATGATCCAAGGTGATGCATCTCCATTTGAATAATCTAAAACCCACTTTATTATGGAATTATATCCCTAGATAAATGAAAAGTAAGTTTATACCAATGAGGTCAAGCGAAAAACCAATGTGGCTGACACATAAACAAACTTTGATGACACTTTCACCCTCCCAATTTACTATTTAGATTCCCTGATTCCATAAACGGGACACTAATTTGTTATTTCTGAGTAAAAGGGTATTTCTATCCCCTGCTGAAAGGAACATTAGAAGATAACCTCATAATCCAATGCTGGATAGAATTGGGTGATCCCAAAAAACCATACCCTTATGAAGTATTTAGATTCTTACCCAATGGAAATAATTCAATAGGACCTTTGTCAGATCTATGGGGCTGGGATGAGTTACAAAAAACTGAACCTCCAACAGTACTTTGATATTAATCATAGACCCCATGGTTGAAGGCCTAATATAATTGGTTCGACAACTACCATCACTATAATTTTTATATAACATGAATTCCCCGGTAAGGATTCGGTATCTGCCTATATAAGAAACTGGGTTCATCCAAAATCATAAGGCTTGAGTGGATCATCTCCTCCCACTGATCAAACAACCTTAAAAAATAAATATGATTTGGAATTTTCTCCTCCTCTATTCAAAGAGGTTGTCTCCACCACCTTTTATGATCGTGTTGAGGTAAATCTTAGTACTGAGACAGATCCTAGTCCAATGATGATCTATGTAACTATTCATGTAGAAGACTGACATGAGTATGGGAATTTCCCGACGCAACATCGTGATGTTTTTTAGATCTACAAGGAGATTCTAGGGCTAGACCCTCAGGTTTCATTCCACCATCTTGGCCTCACAGAAAGTCATCACATGGTCAAACAACCTCCCACGAAAATGAACCCTTCTCATGGTGAAATGGTCCATGATGAATTTGATAATCTCATCAAAGGTAACCTAATCAAGGAACTTCAATAACCAAAGTGGTTATCCAAAATTGTCCTTGTCAGGGAGAAGAATGGAAAGAGCAGCGTCTATATCTTCTTCTAGGGCCTCAAACACCACTATTTGAAGGATAATTTTCCCCTCTTAGTGACAAATCTATTGATCGATTCCAAAAATGGGTTTCAAAATCTCTCTTTTATGGATGGATACACCAAATAAAATCATAATGGGATGTTCCTTTATGATGATGATTACAACGCTGTTAGAGTGCCGTAAGGAACCATATGCATTCAGGTAATTCCCTTAGATTTGAATAATGCAAGAGACACTTATCAGCGATCCATGAAAAAAATATTTAAACTGGTCCATAGGATGTTAGTAGAATTCTACAAGGATGATTTTATGGTGACATCCCACTAGAATATGGAACATCTCATAGATATTGAGAATGTGATTGGCTTCCTTTTTTTAGGGAATTTAGAGCTAAACCCCTTAGAGCATTCCTTTGGGGTTACCTCTGGGAAGTTTCTTGGCTACATCATCAGGTACATAGACATTGCAATCAACCCAGATAATTTCAAAACCATTATCCTGATACCTCATCCAAGAAACCCCTGGGATCTCGATGGAGTTCAAGAACACATGGCATGCATATTCCAGTTCATCGCAAATCTGGTTGGGAAGTTTAAGACCATTTCCAATAGCATGAAGAATGGTATTTCTTACTAGTGGTATGAAGAGTGAAAAAAGGAATTTGAGGAAATCATGAAGTACCTATTACAAATTCCAGTTTTGATGTTGCCTATGCTAGGGAAGCCATTGGAATTTTAAATGACCTCCCTAGAATGATCGCAACACACCCTTTTCACTCATAAAAAAATTAAGGGAAACAAAATAGTTTCTACCATATCAATCATATTCTCCTTGGCATAGAGTAAAAATACTATTTTATCGATAAGCGCCACCTCTCTCTTATTTTCACAAAACATTAGTTGTAGAAATACCTACAATATCATGAGATACTATTGGTATCCTATGTGGATGTATAATATTATATCCTGAATCAACTGATATTGACATGATGGCTAGCACACTAGCCAATGATCCTTTAGTAGTTGGGAATTAGGTTAATTATAGAGAAATGAATTAAGGGACAGGAATTGGAAGACTTCTTTGTTTCCAATATGACCTCAGTAGAGCAGTCCCTAGATCATGATTTACCACACGAGGCCATCCACATGGTGGACCAGTCTATGCCATGATGGAAAATGAATTTAGAGGGTGCCTCCTTGAGCATAACCGGTAAAAGGACCAATGATCCTAGTCATAATATAGTAGGCATAGAGATTTTATTTTTCACCATGGCATATACTTTTCTTCCCTATACTTTATTTCTATTAGAAATCCACTCCAATAATAAGGCGGAGTATCAAACTATCATTACTAGTCTTCTGATGGCTCTCAAGATTGATTTTTCCCACCCACACAAGAAGGGGGACTCTAAGTTATTCATCAAGATAAAAAATGGTGAATACATGTTCCAAAAAATAAAAATCATACCCGTACTGGAGTGAAATAATAGGTTAAGGGACCAATTCCATTCTCATATAGAGGTGACCTATGTTACCTTTTCAAATAATGGGAGAGATGATGAATTTACTAGATTGGATGAATTTATGACATCGATTGACCAAGTTGATCGTTTCAATCACATGACACAATGAAGGTTTATCGCTCCCATCCATCTAGATGATGATTATGGCAAGTAGGTAAACCACCTGACTATCAGTGCATCCATGTTAGGACCACTGGATCCCCCCACAACATAATAATCCTCCAACTGGAAAAATCATTTCGTTGGATATCTCTAGCATGATGTTCTACATCATTATAGAGCTTAATGTGAATGAATCCATCGTTTCACTACTCAATTCAACCTCCAGAGTGGTCCCAACCTTAAATAAACTGTCTAAAAACATGTTTTGATGTAATCCTTTTCCATTACATCCATGGTTGTTAGATCCCCCATGTTATTTAGGAATATAATTATGGGTCATTTGTTTATCACTGGGAAGGGTTAAAACTCTCCCACCAATTTTGAAGGTCATGATACTTCTGATCAACCATGATCTATGACTATATCGAGTTCTCCACGAGGTTTCATACATTTTAGATCCATTCCAACTTCAAGCATCGACCTTTAGATCCCCTTTAAACTTCCAATTATTCTTCTACCTTTGTAGTCTTGGGAATCGATGTCGTTGGGCCACATCAACTAGTAACAGATCGCCAGTAAAGGTTCATTTTGACTGGAAAATATTTTTTTTCTAAGTGGTAAGAAGTGATACCTCTCAAGGAAGTAAAGGACTATTCATTGGTCAAATATTTGAGCTCCAATATCAACCAAAAATTTCGAGTCCCTCGCATTATTCATACAAACAAGGACATTACCTTCTAGGCTGTTGATATGAAGAAGTTGTATGCCAAGTATAGCTTCTGGTCTAGATATACATCACTCTACCATGCATAAGAAAATGGATAGATTGAGGCATTTAAAGAAACCTCTCAAACATTTGGTAGAAGATAGTGGGATATAATAGGAAATATTGGATGGTAAGATCCCCAATACCCTTTGGGATTATCAGATGATGACTCAGAATTCCACCCATGTGACTCCATATTCCATATTGTATGTAATAGAGGATCTACTTCCCATAGACATTCAATTGCAATTTCACCAAACAGTTTTCTATAATCACGAAACATCAGAATAGATAGTTGAGGTCTATCTATATGAACTTGAAGCCCTTGAAGATAAGAATCTCTGAGCCTTTCACAATCTAGATAGGCACTAGAACATGATAGAAAACGCATTCGACAAGAAGGTTTGACTCTACTCTTTTCTCTAAGGTGATACAATATTATCTCTCCAAACACCAATGATACAAGGTATTAAGACACAAAATTTGGAACCCAAGTGGGAAGTAACATACATCATTCATAGGGTTTATCCTAACGGTTCATACTCCTTGGTCCCTATGGATGGGGAGAATATAAATCCCCCAAAAAAATTCCAAGTTCCTCACGTTGTACTTCACATAAAGAGATTTGACATCCTAGGAACATGATGTTATACTATGTGCCTGAGTCCAAACACCAATAATTTAAACTGTCTAGGTTTTACTTGGAATGTGTCATGCAATGTGGGCCTTATTCGGCCTCATTCACATTGGGTTGTTCCTACTACACTACACATGTCCCATTTTTTGGAAACCTCATCCCTCATATTTTGAGTTTTATGAATTTAAACTATATATCCCTTGTCCAAGCATCACAAATTTTAACTAGGTGTGAGTTCTTCCCAAGAATATGTTGTGTGGTGCTAGCCATTCTTTGACCTTATTCACATTGGGATTTTTTCAAGGAAAAACACTACATATTTACTCTTTATAAGACTAATGACATGGTGTGAACTCTATAGAATTAAATTAGGAGATGATGGTCCAAGAAACAGGACCCTAAACTATTTTCAATAGGTCTAGGATCAATATCCTTAAACTAGAAGTAAACGTCCAAAGAAATTGACATTAAACTATATAATTGTCTTCTTTGAGAGCATATGGTGTATCATGGACCTCCATGATCATAATTGAATTCATGTTATAGTACCTTCATCATAAAGATTCCTCTCGAAGTACATATCCCCCAACATCCTAGAAGCATGATGATAAAATACGTAATAACCAGTTTCCTTACTACCAATGATAAAGTGCACTGACCGCTCTTGTCACAAGGCCTTAAACTATGGAATCATCATCCTAGACACATGATAATAAACTGCATAGAATCCACATCCTAGTCACATGAATTGAAACTGCATAACAAATATCATCCTAGATGCATGATAAAAATGGAATAATAGCACGATGTCTTCAATAGAGAGAATTTTTCTACCGGTGTCGGTCAAATACCTTACCATGTTTCATGAACTATGTATGGATTGATTCCTATACATATAGGATATGTGGTGATTCCAAAATTTAATATTCTAGTATTTACACTACGAAAGAACACAACAAAAGAAGAAAGAAGAAAAAAATACCCCATCCCTGTGTACTGGACAGACCTATGTAAGGAGATTTGTCTCTAGAACTATGTGTGGCTTGATTATCATCCTCATGGAATAAGTAGAGATTCCCAAAAACATTGTGTTTGGGACCCAAATAAATACCACTTATTTTTTTTCTCCCTCAGGACCCATTTATGGAACATGAGCCTCCTTTCCTCATTCCCAATAGGTATTCCTTCCATCGATGCCATAAATATGTATAAATTGGTAATGTTGAAAGCCTCCTTGAAAGAATGTCATGGTCCCTGAGGCTTGATAAGACTTATTTTACATCATATTTATCACTTCGTTATAACACAAGTACCCATTTTGGGGAGCCTCCTTCCCTAGGTCTGAACTCAATGAAATTAAACTTAGAGCCTGTAGTCCAAGAATCGTGAATTTAAACTATGTGCATGTATCTTATAAGATGTTTCATGTGGTTTTGAGCCTCACTGGATTGGTCTATGTTGGGATTTTCATAACACTACATGACACACGTCCATTTGAGATACCTTCATCCTTGGTCCAAAACTCTATGAGATTAAAATAAAATCCAACATCCTGAATGCATGATGTTAAACTATAGGCATAACCTGAAAATGTTTACGATTCCCCATGATATTCATTTGATTCCTCAATTCCCTTGTTAGAGAGGATTTTCCCCAGTGGTGTCGGTCTCAAACCATACTATGTTCTAGAACTATGTGTGTCCTGATTCCCATCCTTATGGGATACGAAGCGACACCTAGACATTTCAACTTTGGGAATATCTGAAAGGTCCTTAAATCCATTTGCCTCTTGGTCTCAATTATGGTCTAGAACATATGAATTTATAATGTTCACAACTGGAATCCGGGCTATTTCATGTGGTATTAGGCCATCTATGGCCTTATTCATGTTGGTTTTTAACTCTCTCACCGTGTTAACATTTTTGAACAACCCTTTTATTTAGGGTAAAAGAATTATGACCATAATCTATTAATAGCCCCTAATGTCCAGAAAACATGTTTTTAATCTATTTTATATAGTATAAGAAAAACGAATTTAAAATATTTGTACTATCTAGGTTTGAATTCCGCTTTCCAATATTCTCCATTCCATACTTCAAGTCATTCTTAATTCTGATTCCCATCATCTTTAAAATCCAAATAGAACCCATGATAGTGATGGTCTCATTCTATTATGGCTTACCACCCATGTAGGGATATTTACATAATGGATCTATAGTATCAAACAATGAATCATAAGTTTTGAACTTGGTCAATAGTTGATTCTGCATTTGCTCGCCTGATTCTTGACTGGTGTGGTCATGGTCCTTAAGTTTCGAACATGGTCAGTAGTTGATCCATACACACAAGTCACTCCATTATCTATACCTATAAATTCTTAACATAACCCCTTTCAATTTCCTTGTATCATGGTGGAGTGCCACCCTTGGTATCACCTCTAATGCACACACTTACATGTCAGGTAGACCCCCCCTATACAATTCCTTAATTCCCACACCTAGCATGACTCCTATGGGCTTAAGAAATCTGAGGTACCAATGTGGTCAGGTTGAAAATGATCCCTTCATGGTGCAAAATCTATTACCATAAACTAATATCCTCATTGGGAAAGTGTGGTGTGGACCTCAGACCCTTTGGGCCTCCATTATGTTGGTTTTATCACCCAAACACAACATATATGCATCTCTTGGGCATATTCCCTCTCTCCGATGCAAATTCTATGACCTTAAACTAATATCTTCACTATGAATGTGTAGTTTTTCATGGTCCCAATTTTCCTCATTTATGTCAACAAATATCTAGTTCCTATCTCGTGAGTGGTACATAATCCTATTTTAGTTCATTCACATCGTGTTTATTTCCTCCATTTCCCACACCTTTATTCAGAATAAATGTTCGCATAGTCCATACGAAATGACTTTAAACAATTGGACAAGGTCTAGATAGTATATCCTTAAATTATGTGTGACATGCTGGTCATATGATGTTAAACTGTAGGATGCAACTTGATCACATGACATTAAACTACACCACACATCATCCTAACCGAATAACGTTAAATTATATGTTAATCATATTTAATTAAATGACATAAAACTGAAAGGCATCCCAAGCCCTCACCTGAGAGGTCCTCTCATTTAGTGATGGTCATTTACCCTATTGTTTACATTTTTAGCTATCACTCGGTGTTCATGATGATACTCCCCTAGAAATGAGTTTGATCTTTGTTTAGACCAATACACTTACACTAATATTCCCTAAGACACAGTGGAATAATTCCAATAGTGTTGGAATTCATCTAAACATTCCATCACTCCATTCTATGCTTCACAAGAACTTCATTTGGATCCTCATCATATTTCATGTCTAAAGGGACCCCCTAACGGTCTGGGCACATGCCACTTTGGATTACCTAACATCTTGGTCTAACATTTTTTAAGACTTCAAACAATATTTTGAGATAGGATTCATGTTTCGAACATGTTCAATGGTCAAGCCACATTTATTTATCCCTATTTCAGGATAATGGCATGGATTTTGTGTTTAAAACTTGGTTTATATTCATCATGTACTGCCATGATATCCCCCTCTCATTCCTAATTTTATTTCATTGTGATGCAAACACTTTTTTCCCCTTTGTTCGGATCGATTCTAACACCCATAGAGTCTTTCTGCTTATGAATTATCACATGTTGGGAAGATTATGACAACTATTATCAGATCACCATTCTCTAGCATCGATATCTTTCATGCCCATAAACTCTCGATGATCAATTAATAATAACATACCTCGAGTGTTTTATTTTTATACTAAACTCTCATATAAATTGAACGATTATGTGGTCATCCCTTATTTCTAATATTGAGCATGACCCACATGATATGAGGGACTGATCATTATTTTTCACGCAATTATGATTGAAATTTGATAATTAAATTAGAAAAAATAAATGAATTCATACATTAAAGGAATTTTCCAAATAGAAAAAGAGTTTTTGGTAGTGGCATGGAAATCCACATGTTAGAGCTTCTTGTGGGGTTTTTCATAATTTATCATATAGCTCTATTGTTTAAATTTGTCATTCTAGCTCTACAAATATTTTGTGTGTGACTTTTCTAGATTGTTTCCTCCCCATGAGTTCTACTACATCATTGTCGGATTCCTAAAAGAGCTGGTTAGCCTAAATATGTGCTTGTTCCGATTTAGCTGAAGATTGGACACTTGGAATGATGCTAGACTTATTTTCTCTTGGGTATTCTCTAACTCGGCCCTCAGTTGTGTGAATATTTCGGACTAAGTGGTGACAAAGGAAGAATTATCATTTGTTTGTTCTTCGAAGCCCTGTATCTCTCTTTTGACCTCCTAGAGCTTTCAAATGTTGTCAGCTTTCTCTTGATAAAATTTGACATCCATGTGTTTGATTAATTCCAATACCTTCTAAACAATATATTCACAAATTAATTCTTGAATACCTCGAGCATCTCCCCCACTGGCTCACAGATTTCTTATCCAGTGGTAAAAGGACCCCAACCAACCTACTAAAAGTGGTTCAAAAGTCTGATGGATGAAGCGTTGGATGCACATCCACATCTTTTATCAGATGATATGATTTTCTTTGACCACAGCAGGATCAGAGTCATCTAGATTGTTAGGATTTGTGGGATCATACAATGAGAAGGAAACAAGTTGTTTAGTTTTGTGATCCTCTTCTGAAAACTTTTTTTATTGGTTGGGCTCCATATAGTGACATTTATCATCATCACTTAATCGAACCTCGATAAATTTGTCCCTATCAGACTCATGTTTTGCCCCACCAGTAGAGTTACTCATTACCACAACTTGCTATTTAGTATAAGTTGTTGCTTGGTCAGTTTAAACAGTCAACCACACATGGACCAACACCCATTTCAAAAAAGGGACCGCGGATTGTTCCGCAATTTCTGATAGTAGAGAACATGATAAAACCAACACTGATCAGAAAATGATAATGTTTATCAATATAATCTGTAAATAAACCATATGAATCTATGAAGACATGGGACCTAAAAAATCATAGAATTGATAGATCGGTCTTTTGGGTCTCTATCACTGTAATACAAGGGAATGACCCCCATATAATACTAGGTTCTTTGAGGATTCAAGGTGGTTCCTCTGTAACGACCCAAACTTTTTAAATAGTATATTAACTTACTCTTAACGATTTAATAGAGATGTTAATGGTTAATACAGAAAGAGGAGTCGATGGCTTCATCCAGTAGACTCGAACCTTAGAAAGCCCACTTATCAGAGCATGGGAAGGAGGTAGCGTTTGTGGGATTCGCTTTGGACCAAGCCCAAGATGAACTCCAGCGTGTCAAGCTTGAACGGAAACGCCTGCGGGAGAAGTTCAAGTTAGTAGAGATTACTACTAGGGCAATGCTATCTGAGCCTCCCTCATATTCTCTCACAATAGCAGACCTTACACTTAGGTCATATGCTGGTGTTATAAGGGGTTATGTGATGAGACCCTAGCTTCTTTGTGTAATCCTTTGGGATGAACGAATTGAGATTTCATCCATTAGTGATGTTTGTGAAATTTCAATTGTCCGGATAATTTTAGGATGTATTATATTGATGAATTTTGAAAAAAAAAATGATATTTTAAAATATTTATGTAAACCCTAAATAATTAATGATGTGTAATGATTTTCAAAAAATGGTCTTCTACAAATGTGCTCAGTAAGGAATTTGGAGTCTAATAAGATCAACTTAATTTTTGATGAATAGTAAATTATGAATAGTGATTTTACGCTTAGGATTAGTAATGTGACCAAATGGATTAGTAATTTCACTCAAAGAAAGTTTTAATATAATTTAGACACCTAGATTAAGTAATGTGATTCAATAAAATGGGTAAATAATGGTTTCATAAATTATTAGCCAAGTATTAGTTTTTTCGGATGAATAGTGTTTTTTAATTAAAAAAATTAATTAAAAATAATTAGAAAATTATTTTTATAAAAATGACTTTATTTTTGAACTCAGAGCATCGATATTATGTTATGGTAATTTTTGGGGATTTTTCTGAAAAAAATGAATTCTCGATGAATAGTGTTTTTATTTAAAAATTAAATTAAAATTATTTAGAAAATTATTTTTATAAAATGGAGTTCATAAATGTAATTAGAACATCTATATTTGGTTAAGGTGAAATTTTGGGTTCTTTCTGAGAAAGATGAATTTTTAGTGAATAGTAAAAATGCAGTTTTAGGGTTTCGGTATGTTTAATGACATCATAACTGTGTCATGATGAGGTCATGAGATATTTTAAGGGTTGGTCGGCCAAGGGTGATGAATTATTGTTTTGGGGGCCCCATGTGGCCTAACTCCATGGTAAATGCCAAAGGAGAGCACATGGTTTTGAGAAAAGCACTTGTGAGATCTCCCTTGGCCATTAATGCCTTGTCCCCTCACTTTCCCTATAAATACCCACCTTTTACTCCTTTATTTTTCACTCCCAACTCTCCCCAACGAAGTTCTGGTCTCCTTACCTCCCAAGGAGTCCTCCCAAGGTGCCCCCAAGCCCTCAAGGTCCAAACCATTGTGTTTTAAGAGTTATGTTTTAAGGTAAGGGATCCGACCTGTCTCTTTCTTTTCATGTAATCCCTTTTATGTCATTCCTTTTATGCTCCATGTTCTTATGTGAGAGTATGTTCTTTTATATTCCTCTTTCTTCCCTTTTCATGTTTATGTGATGAGAGATCCCCTCTTACTGTCATCATTTCGTTTTATGATAGTTTAAGTGACGTCGTTAGGCTGTCAAATTTTTAAGGAATTCTTTCACCCTTCTCATTTTTCAAGTTCGATTTTCATGTCAAGTCTTTCAAGTTCCTTTTTATTATGTTGGGGTATGATCTCTATATCTATCATACTGATCTCTTATGATCATATGATGAGGTACCCTATTTGATCTTGTCAAATAATTTTTTTTATTGAAGTTAAGTGACACCGTTAGGCTGCCGAATTTTCATAAGAGAAATCTTATTTTTGTCTCACTTCCATGTTTTTCATTTCATATGGTATATCTTTCAACTTTCATTACCATGTTCTTAAATCCCTTATATTCTGTCCCACTACTGTTTTAGGGATCATTTATGAGTGGGTGACCCATGTCCCCTCTCTTTCCATTGTTTTCTAAAACCTTGTAACATAGCCGTTATGCTGCAGAATTTTCGTCTCAAAATGCCTCTCTCTTTTCTCAAAATTATTTTCTATTATAAAGTTAATACTAAAAGCTCTTATTTCTACAAGGGTATTCACATATATATCAAAATTTTCTATTTTAAATTCTGGGATTTACATACATGAGACTCGCTTTCTCCTTCAGTGGGTTTAAAGTGACGTAAAGATCATGTCTTTAATGCAGCTTTTAAAACGTTATGATTATGAAATGAAACCCATTTATTTTATGCTATATGGGTTAATTATGAAATGTTTGATGATGATATATGTGTCTCACATGATAATAAAGGCAAATTTAAGGGTGCACCCTTATAGCGCTCCAATGCATTGGGTAATGATGTAACCACTAGAGATTACAATTTTCACGATACCTTGGTGAATAACCTTGGTAATTTTCAAATGACACCTTGGGGATGGACCTTGGTGATATGTTCATGATTTCCTATGTTAAATGATGTAGCCACATCTTCAAGTTATGAAAAATGTTATTTTTATTATGAAATGCCTCATGATTTTTTTCTCATGCCTTAAAGTTCTTTTCATATCCTTATTGAAGTATCTCAAGTTCACATGTAAAATGTTCCTCTTGTTTCCCTTACTGGGCCTTCTGCTCACCCTTTCTTTTGATGTATGTCCCCAGGTTATGAGATGCAGCAATGAACCTAGAATGAACTTAAGGAGAAGCCTTTCAAATGTTTAAGAAGAATGCTTTTTGTTATTTTCATGTATTATGTTCCTGGTTTCCAAGACACTAGACCATAAAGATCCTCAGTTTTGTGTAATGTAATGAAAGTTTATGTTATAAAAAGGCGGGATGCTATAGTTGGTATCAAAGGATGGTTTAGTTATTTATGTAAATTAGGATATAAAAACTTTAGGAAGAACCCTATAGAAAAGTTTAAATATAGGAAAACTTCATGGTATTTTGGTAAGTATTGAGTAAGTGGTTTATCAAACAAATACATCCCTATCTGGATACGAGCAGGTAGAGGCGGCTCTGGCATAGATGTACATAGGGTTAAAACCCGAAAACACCGCTTTGAGCTAGACTCAAATGGGAACTGGTGCACGATAATGGCCTTGTTTCACTCTTGGTTACGACACTCCTGGGGGATACATTTGGTTAATCACAAGCTTTTTATGAATCATTATGAAGGAATTATAGAGAAGTGTAATTTTCTAAGCATGAAGTCTTAGTTAAAAGATTCATAAATGAAATAAGTTTCTCATTAAGGTTTTATTCTTTTAGAAAATGGTGGGTAATTGGAGGAACCGTGTTGATGGTGACTGCAATGCACCATGTACTGACGGCCCTCCGATGGAAGCCGGAATGGAAACATTCATGCGAATGATGAACCAACTGACTGAAGTTATGAGTAATAACTTGAATAAAGAAGAGAGACCGATCTCACCAAGAAGGGAACAACATTATGTTGAGTCCTTCATGCGTAAACGACCACCAACATTCAGTGTATCTACTGACCCATTGGTTGCGGAACAATGGATAAGCTCCATTGAAAAGATCTTTTATGTACTTCATTGTTCGGAACAAGAAAAAGTCACCCTTGCTGTTTACCTCCTAGAGGGAGAAGCTGATCAGTGGTGGTCACTGATCAAAAACACGAATCCACGAGGAGAGATGGAATCTATGGAGTGGGAAGTGTTCCGGGGAATATTCTTTAATAAGTTTTTCCCTCGTTCGATGAGAACGAGAATAGAGAAAGAATTTCTCGAGCTGAAGCAAAAGGAGAATGAATCAGTTGGAACCTAAGAGATGAACTTCACAAGGCTTTCCCGTTATACCTCAAGCTTCGTCATGGACCCTAATGGTATGGTTGATAGATTCTATGGTTGACTACGACCTCATCTGCGGAAGAATCTAGCCAACAGGGACTATGATAGCTATGAAGAAATAGTTCGAAGTGCTATGAAAGTTGAACTAGAGTTTGGAGAGACACAGTGGTCTCATAAATCTAATGAGAATAAGAGAACTCTAGAACCGATCCTGGGAAGAAGTTTTGATCAGGAAAGAGGTGGAAAGAATATGCAACATGACACATGCAATAAATGTGGGAAGAAGAATTCGGGGAACTGCTTGATCGGAAGTGGTAAGTGCTACAAGTGTGGAAGAGAAGACCATATTTCTCGGAATTGTCGTAGTGATGTGAAGCCTCAACTTCCCAACACTAACGACAGAGGAAAGATGGTTCTGGCCTTACCCAAAGTCACATGCTTCAATTGTGGACAGCTTGGTCACTTTTCTAATCAATATCCAAATCCGAGGGTGGTGGAGGGGAATCACCATCAACCTCAGTAGAGGCCAAGGGAGAAAGGCTGTGCTTTCGCTATCACAACAACTGAAGTTGAAGTTCCGAATGATGTGGTAGCAGGTACTCTTGTCGTCCTCTCAAAACTAGAAAGTACTTTATTTGATTCTGGTTCTACGCATTCCTTTATTTCCTCTAAGTTTGCAAGGAATATAGAATCAATCCCCGAACTGCTAGAGGTAGAGTTGTTAGTGAAGACTCCAAGTGGGATTATCCTTACATCAACAGTATTTAGAGACTCTAGTGTTTACTTTGGTGAGCACAATATTATCGCAAATCTAGTAGTCATTACCATGTTGGAATTCGACGTTATACTAGGGATGGACTGGCTCTCAAAGTATAATGCTAAGATCAAATGCAGAAGTAAGGAAATCTCAGTAGTCTTGAATAAACAACCTAAAGTTATCTTCCAAGGAGAGATATCCCGAACTGATCCCTATCTGGAACCACCTCCTATAGCTTTCTTTATGGATTTAATCGGTGATGATGAAGAAGGAAAAGGGAGCATACCATTAGAAGATGTTCCAATTGTTCTGGAATACATGGATGTATTTCCTGAGGAGTTACCTAGACCTCCCCCCGAAAGAGAGGTAGAGTTCTCCACTGAACTCGTACCTGGGTCTCAACCGATATCAAAGACTCCATATAGAATGGAAAATGTGGATCTAGAAGAGTTAAAGAAACAACTCAAATACTTGTTGGAGAAGGGTTTTATCCATCCGAGTGTGTCTCCATGGGGAGCACCAGTTCTCTTTGTGAAGAAGAAGGATGAATCAATGCGGCTATGCATTGATTATAGAGAACTGAATGGGATCACAGTGAAGAACAAATACTCTCTTCCAAGAATTGATGATTTATTTGACCAACTTCATGGGGATCAATTCTTCTCCAAGATTGACATTCGATCTGGTTATCATTAACCGAGGGTGAAGAAAGAAGATATTCTAATGACTGCCTTCCGATCAAGATATGGGCATTATGAGTTTACTGTTATGCCCTTCAGCTTGGCTAATTCTCCTGCTATTTTCATGGATCTGATGAATAGAGTCTTTAAGGACTACCTTGATAACTTTGTGGTAGTTTTTATTGATGATATTTTGATATATTCAAAAAGTCGTGAGGATCATGAAGATTATCTGAGGGTTATTTTGAAAACTCTGCAGAAGGAGAGGCTCTTTGGAAAGTTTAGGAAGTGTGAATTTTGGTTACAACAAGTGGCTTTCTTGGGGCACATCGTAACCAATGAAGGAATCTCGGTTGACCCTGCAAAGAAAATGGTTGTAGAGGAGTGGCCTCAACCCACAATAGTAACTAAGATTCGTAGTTTCCTTGGTTTAGCGGGATATTATAGGAGGTTTGTGAAAAAATTTTCATGACTTTATAATCCACTAACCAAGTTGACTCGAAAAGGGGTTAAGTTCATCTGGACAAAGGAATGTGAGGAAAGTTTCCAAGAGCTGAAGAAGAGGTTGGTTACTGCACCTATGTTAACACTACCGTCTATCGGAGAAGGATTCGTTATTTTTAGCGATGCATCTCTGAAAGGGCTTGGGTGCGTCCTCATGGAAAATGACAAGGTAATTGCTTATGCATCTCGAAAGTTGAAGATTCATGAGCAGAATTATCCTACGCATGATCTAGAGCTGGCGGCAGTTGTTTTTTCTCTAAAGATATGGAGGCACTATCTTTATGGAGAGAAATGTGATATATACACTGACCACCAAAGTCTAAAGTATATTTTCACACAGAAAGAATTGAACATGAGACAAAGGAGATGTTTGGAGCTTATTAAAGACTATGATTGTTCAATTCATTATCACCCTGGAAGAGCAAATAAAGTCACGGATGCGTTAAGCAGGAAAGATCCTATTGTTCTGGAAACAATGAGGATCCTAGGAGCTCCCTTGATTAAAGATCTAGTAAAACTGGACATGGGAATTATAAGGAAAGGGACATCATCAACCCTATCCCAAATTATTTCTCAACCTTCATTATTATAGAAGATCAAGAAGGCTCAAAAAGAAGATCCTTTGCTGCAGGGGAAGTTTGAGGCTGTATGGATGGGAAGTTCCCTTATTTCAATATTGATCAAGAAGGTGTATTGAAATTTCATACAAGACTATGTGTTCCATCTATTCTGGAGATAAAGAAAGAACTTATGGATGAAGCTCATAGCTCTACTTTCTCTATAAATCCGAGAAGCACTAAGATGTATAGAGACCTTCATGATCATTATTGGTGGGTTAATATGAAGAGGGAGAATGCTGATTTCACTACAAGACGCCTGGTGTGTCAGCAAGTAAAGGCAGAATGACAACTTCCCAAGGGGGTATTACAACCGCTACCCATACCAGTATGGAAGTGGGATAATATCACCATGGACTTTGTAACTGGTCTCCCGAAAACATCCAAAAGAAACAATGCGATATGGGTTATTGTGGACCGTCTCACCAAGACAGCCCATTTTAAATCTATTTGGGAAGATTTCTCTTTGGATCAGATTGGCAAGATATACGTGAAGGATGTGGTAAGGCTGCATGGGGTACCACTATCCATCATGTCTGATCGTGACCCAAGATTCACATCAAAATTCTGGAGAAGTCTTCAACATGCTCTGAATACTGAATTGAATTTTAGTATGGCCTATCATGCTCAAAATGATGGCCAATCTGAAAGGACTATTCAGACACTCGAAGAAATGCTGAGATTATGCTCAATGGAATTTAAAGGTGGATGGGATCAACACCTCCCATCAGTTGAGTTCTCCTATAATAACAGCTTCCATTCAAGTATTCAGATGGCACCCTATGAATCTCTGTATAGAAAGCGATGTAGAACTCCTACTTGTTGGGATGAAACTGGTGAGAGAAAGCTTCTTGGGCCAGATCTTGTACAAGAGATGACAGAACAGGTTCATGCCATCCAACAACACATAAAGGCTGCTCAGAGTCGGCAGAAGAGCTATGCTGACAATCATCGAAGGGACTTGGAGCTTGGTGTTGGTGACAAATTATTCCTTCGAATTTCTCCCTGGAAGAGATTCATGCGGTTTGGGAAGAAAGGGAAGCTCATCCCTAGGTACATTGGCCCCTATGAAATCCTTGATCGCATAGGAGCAGTGGCCTATCGTCTAGAACTCCCACCGAACCTAGCTCATGTTCATGATGTATTCCATGTATCTCTCTTGAGGAAGTACATACCCGACCCTTCGCATGTACTGAACCCAGAGGTGGTACAACTGGAACATGATCTCTCTTATGAGGAGCAGCCAGTGGAGATATTGGACCGTAGAGACAAGGTTCTACGAAACAAGACTACCCACCTTGTGAAAGTGTTGTGGAGGAATCATAAATATGAAGAAGCGACTTGGGATCCTGAGGAAACAATGAAGCAAAAGTACCCTCACCTTTTCGACTAGGCCCCAAGTATAAAATTTCGGGGACAAAATTTCTTAAGGCGGGAAGAATGTAATGACCCAAACTTTTTAAATAGTATATTAACTTACTCTTAACGATTTAATAGAGATGTTAATGGTTAATGCAGAAAGAGGAGTCGATGGCTTCTTCCAGTAGACTCGAACCTTATGAAGCCCACTTATCAGAGCTTGGGAAGGAGGTAGCATCTGTGGGCTTCGCTATGGACCAAGCCCAAGCTGAACTCCAGCGTGTCAAGCTTGAACGGAAACGCCTGCGGGAGAAGTTCAAGTTAGTAGAGATTACTACTCGGGCAATGTTATCTGAGCCTCCCTCAGATTCTCTCACCATAGCACACCTTACACTTAGGTCATATGCCGGTGTTATAAGGGGTTATGTGATGAGACCCTAGATTCTTTGTTTAATCCTTTGGGATGAATGAATTGAGATTTATTCCTTTAGTGATGTTTGTGAAATTTCAAATGTCCGGATAATTTTAGGATGTATTTTATTGATGAATTTTGAAAAAAAATGATATTTTAAAATATTTATGTAAACCCTAAATAATTAATGATGTGTAATGATTTTCAAAAAATGGTCTTCTACAAAAGTGTTCAGTAAGGAATTTGGAGTCTAATAAGATCAACTTAATTTTTTATGAATATTAAATTATGAATAGTGATTTTACGCTTAGGATTAGTAATGTGACCAAATGGATTAGTAATTTCACTTAAAGAAAGTTTTAATATATTTTAGACCCCTAGATTAAGTAATGTGATTCAATAAAATGGGTAAATAACGGTTTCATAAATTATTAGCCAAGTATTAGTTTTTTCAGATGAATAGTGTTTTTTAATTAAAAAATTTAATTAAAAATTATTAGAAAATTATTTTTATAAAAATGACTTTATTTTTGAACTCAGAGCATCGATATTATGTTATGGTAATTTTTGGGGATTTTTCTGAAAAAAAACGAATCCTCAATGAATAGTGTTTTTATTTAAAAATTAAATTAAAATTATTTATAAAATTATTTTTATAAAATGGAGTTCATAAATGTAATTAGAACATCTATATTTGGTTAAGGTGAAATTTTGGGTTCTTTCTGAGAAAGATGAATTTTCAGTGAATAGTAAAAATGCAGTTTTAGGGTTTCGGTATGTTTAATGACATCATAACTGTGTCATGATGATGTCCTGAGATATTTTAAGGGTTGGTCGGCCAACGGTGATGAATTATTGTGTTGGGGGCCCCATGTGGCCTAACTCCATGGTAAATTCCAAAGGAGAGCACATGGTTTTGAGAAAAGCACTTGTGAGGTGTCCCTTGGCCATTAATGCCTTGTCCCCTCACTTTCCCTATAAATACCCACCCTTTACTCCTTTAGTTTTCACTCCCAACTCTCCCCCAACGATGTTCTGGTCTCCTTACCTCCCAAGGAGTCCTCACAAGGTGCCCCTAAGCCCTCAAGGTCCAAACCATTGAGTTTTAAGAGTTACATTTTAAGGTAAGGGATCCGACCTCTCTCTTTCTTTTCATGTAATCCCTTTTATGTAATTCCTTTTATGATCCATGTTCTTATGTGAGAGGATGTTCTTTTATATTCCTCTTACTGAACTTTTCATGTTTATATGATGAGAGATCCCCTCTTACTCTCATCATTTCGTTTTATGAAAGTTTAAGTGACGCTGTTAGGCTGCCGAATTTTTAAGGGATTCTTTCACCCTTCTCATTTTTCAAGTTCGATTTTCATGTCAAGTATTTCAAGTTCCTTTTAATTATGTTGGGGTATGATATCTATATCCATCATACTTACCTCTTATGATCATATTATGAGGGACCCTATTTGATCTTGTCAAATCATTTTTTTATTGAAGTTAAGTGACACTGTTAGGCTACCGAATTTTCATAAGAGAAATCTTATTTTTGTCTCACTTCCATGTTTTTCATTTCATATGGTATATCTTTCAAATTTCATTACCATGTTCTTAAATCCCTTATATTATGTCCCCTACAGTTTTATGGATCATTTATGAGTGGGTGAACCATGTCCTCTCTCTTGTCAATGTTTTCTAAAACCTTGTAACATAGCCGTTATGCTGCAGACTTTTCGTCTCAAAATGCCTCTCTCTTTTCTCAAAATTATTTTATGTTATAAAGTTAATACTCAAAGCTCTTATTTTTACAAGGGTATTAACATATATATCAAAATGTTCTATTTTAAATTCTGTGATTTACATACATGAGACCCGCTTTCCCTTTCCGTGGGATTAAAGTGACGTAAAGATCATGTCTTTAAAGTAGCTTTTAAAACGTTATGATTATGAAATGAAACCCATTTATTTTATGCTATATGGGTTATTTATGAAATGTTTGATGATGATATATGTGGCTCACATGATAATAAAGTCAAATTTAAGGGTGCGCCCTGATATCGCTCCAATGCATTGGGTAATGATGTAACTACTAGAGATTACAATTTTCACGATACCTTGGTGAATAACCTTTGTAATTTTCAAATGACACCTTGGGGATGGACCTTGGTGATATGTTCATGATTGTCTATGTTAAATGATGTAGCCACATCTTCAAGTTATGAAAAATGTTATTTTTATTATGAAATGCCTCATGATTTCTTTCTCTTGCCTTAAAGTTCTTTTCATGTCCTTATTGAAGTATCTCAAGTTCACATGTAAAATGTTCCTCTTGTTTCCCTTACTGGGCCTTCCTCTCACCCTTTCTTTTGATGTATGTCCCCAGGTTATGAGATGCAGTAATGAACCTAGGATGAACTTAAGGATAAGCCTTTCAAGTGTTTAAGAAGAATGCCTTTTGTTGTTTTCATGTATTATGTTCCTGGTTTCCAAGACTCTAGACCTTAAAGATCCTCAGTTTTTTGTAATGTAATGAAAGTTTATGTTATAAAAAGGCAGGATGCTATATCCTCTAACCCCCTCAACTGAAGTCAGACTCACAAATGCTTCTTCCTAGAAAAAGTACTTAGATCATCCTCCACACATGTTTTTGTACCCCCATCCCCTTTTGTAAGGGTCCCTTGTAAATGATCCTCCAACATGGAACAAATTTCAATTAAGGGATCTAGATAAGGAATAAAAGAATGTGGAATAAGGAAAATTGGTTTAGGAATTACTCTAAGAATTTTGGAGAATTCCACCAAGGTGGTTGTGATTTCACCACTCTGCAGAGGGATACCTTCATTTAAATATTCTTACTGAGATTCACCTAATCCATTGTTAATGAGAGCACATGTAGCCAGCTCAGCTACTAATTGTTTTGGAGGAGAGGTCATGTCTAGTAGTGTAGTTACCCAGTCTATCCTCAGATGCACAAAACCACGATAATTAATTAGGTCCTCCAAATTCACCACTTACCACACCCCCTCTTCTCAATTCATAAGGAAAATGGCCTTGGCATGACTAATCTCTGTAGGGTTCATCCCATATTTGTTGATATTTTCCCACATACCTTGGATAATGAATAATTTCATATAGACATTCCAATTTTTCCAATCATTAGGGAATAAAAAATCATCAATAATGTCCACACGACACAAATTCTTCCTAGGAGATAAGAAAGTTCCCTACGGAACCCCCGGGATAGCTCCCCTTCATCTCATGTCTCCCCATCCTCTCAGGGTTTTCTACCCAAGATCATAGGTCTTGGTACTACTAATTTTATTCCTTCACTGCCCCTTGCTTGTGTGGTCCTATGGACCACCGACCCTGCCACTACCACCCTTCCTCTTGGGATAGCTCTACCGCTATGATGTGCTCTGACCACACCTATCACATCCCCATAGTGGAGGGATAACTCTTTAATTGGACAAGATAGTCCATTGCCTTATAATCTTCCTCAGTTATGGGCTTCTTAGTTGTTCACATATTCATGGACCAACTTGAACACAACTATGGATGGTGGAATATCATTCCACACTTCTTATCCTCCCATTTGAATAGTATCCAAAGCTACCTCATCACCAAAATATTTAACTCATAAAGAACTCCCCATGTATACCTTCGAAGCTAACCTCTACAGGCACATGGGATTCCTCATGAAATGATGTAGGTTTTATTATTCTTGTGCTGGATCATTGTAAAATCTCACCACAAGCACCTGCTGTTAATGGAAAAAAGATATAAAAAATGTTTCATGGTCTTGTTGTCATAATCAGACACCACTCCTATCTATAGAGGGAAGGGGTGGATGATAAATTGATCCGCCAGCCCAATAATTCATAGCACCTCCAACAGGCCAAACTTTAGTGAGAAACTCAATGTGACATTCTTAATCACTATCTATAAGTTTTTTATGAGGAGAGATAGTATTTGGATATTCATACCCCCATGTCTGTGGACACCCAGCTATACGAGAAGTGGAATAGCCCACGGACGTACAATAGTGTGTTCCCCTCACCAATGTACCAAAGTAACTTGTATATATTCTCTAGCATCGGGATTTAGAGGATAACAAAATTCTCGATTTACAGCAGTTTCACTATATTAAGGTGCTTGGCCGCACCACCATGTGTTCATCAATCACCAGAACCATACACCCAAAAATTAGTGTCGTGATGAATCTAGAAAACCTGGATATTGTTTGAGGCTTGGTTTTCATGTTGTACCCCATTAACGGCCATTGAATCTCTTCTAGGATCTAACAGTAGGATCCCTCATTTCCTCATTGGACTTCCTTTAGATGTGAAAATTTCAGTAGTTTCCTTATTGGTTCTTCACCCATAGCAGGTTCCTCAACTAGGATGTTTAGGAAATAGCTAGACCATAACTGGAAGTGGATGTCCCTCATCCCTATCTTATCTTTTTTAGTGCCCCATTTTAGGTCCAAGAGCCCATTCTCTAAATGTGGAAGCTATTTTAGATCTTCCCACACATTCTCTATGTGTATAAATTCATTGTAGAGTTCCCCCAGGATCAAGATTCCATAAATATGATAAAGGTTACAGAGGCTAATGATGACCTCCATTTGGTGGAGATGGAATGTGTTGGTCTCTAGAAACCATATTCTCAACATCTCTGACATGATCTCCCATGGATGGTAGACAGGGATTTGATAATCCCATGACACTTAACAGTGGACTACCCACTTCGTATTTTCTTCTAAATTACTATAGGTTTCACATAACCCATAGGCTCATGCCAATTCATTCTTGAATTTTTTACCCTATCACAAATCACATCTTCCATTCCATCATTTCTCCTCATTTCCCAATACTGTTTGGATGATCATTTTGTACTATGGGGGGAAATCCTCATCCTACAACTACTCCCTATCAATATTGTTGATGTGGTGGTAGATATAGTTATTCATGATGGGTGAGTGATCCTTCTAGATGTGGTCATCAAAACCTATGTTCCACTAGTACTACCCTTGTGTTCCTCTCAGCCTGTAGGCTAGTTCGTCCATGCTGGACGGTAGAATGAAGACACAATCATTGAAGAAAAATCTTTAGAGATAAATAATTTTTCAAAAAGGTGATCTTTCTATTCTTTTTAAATCATCCCAAGTAATAATTTTTTATCCGTGGTGCTTCATGGATATTCCACTATCATGACATTGTTCGACATTTCTATTCTTCAGGTAGCAATAGTGATTAATTCCTATGTATATAACAACCCTGATCTTTATTTCATATGTAAAAATAATTTATTACATAAAATATTCACTTGATACAATATAGAAGATCGAGAGGTCTAGTGTATTTGTTTCTTAGGATAATTACATAACAACTTAGAACATAAAACACAACATCTTTATTGAATTTGTTTTTACATGACCACAACATTTCTTCATACTTAGCATTGCATGGGATAACCTAAGGACATGCATAAGAAATGAGTGAGATATAAATCCCAGTAATGTAGTAGACAAGGAAGAACATGAGGAATATAGTACATGTTAGGAAATAGGCATATCAATGGATAATAAGAGAAATATGATCATAGAGGCATTATATAACATTATTATCATTGCATGGAAATGTGGAAACAACATTTTACATAATATTTGCATGATCCAAGGCTCATTGAAAATGGAGAATTAGTAAACCCTCATTTAACTTGAATCAGAATGTGTAAACCCTCATTTCACTTAATGCACCATGATACTAGTCTTTACCCAATGTATTGGAGCGCTATCAGGGAACACCTTTCTTAATCATAACATTTCATGCATAAATGTGCCACATGGATCATAAAACCTGGATTCCATAAACATCATAATTTATTCCACGAATAAGAGGTTCCAAATAAATACTTTAAACTGTATAATAAATATGTAAATTTTTATAAATGTGAATACACTTTATAGATAAATTCTCATGATATTCACTAAACAATGACTTTGGTTTGGAAAATCGCTGTGCAAATTCTGCAGCATAATGGCGTGACATAATAATTCATAAAAATGGTTAGTGAGATATAAATGTGTGTATCATAATATTTACATGAAATGGAAAGTAAGGGGGTAGTGTAGATACATGTGCCGACATATGTAATGGAATTCAGATTCATAATACAAAATAATTTCTTGAATGTAAATGAGAAAAGAGAAAGGTCTTACAGAATTTTGGCCTGGTAACGAGTGTGCATGGGAAGAAATAATGAGAGTTAAAGATGTCTCTAATCAATTAAAAAATAAGGAGGGAGGTATGTGGGAAGTTAATAATCATACTCCAATATTTATAATTGAAATAAAAAGTGTATAACAACTTAAATAATTTTGGAAAAAAATAAGAAAGGAAGAAATCCCTTACTTGGAAGTGTGATCCCAAAGGCTTGGGAGAGGCTTGAGAGGGGATTTTTGGGAGATTGGGGAACCTTGGGAGGATTCTAGAGAGATGAGGATATAGATTGGTCGAGCTGAAAGGGCTTTGAGTGAAGAGGAAATGGGAGCTTGGGTGGGTTTATATAGGCAAAGAGAGGGGATTCTTTATTATTTATGTTTTGACCATCACACATTAACTAATCAAAACCACCAACCAACCCATGGGGTTTTCCCATGTTTATTCCCAAGTGAGTGGAAAGAACTATTTTATAAGTAAAATGGTAGAAATTTGGAAAATATTAGGTTTTCTTAAGTGGAGGTGAGTCACACTTTCAATGAAATGATTTTAAAATGACAAAATGTTTTATAGGTCTTGGAGGGTCCACTAAGGCTTTGTAAAATAAATAAAAAAACATAAAATCACATTATTTTAATGGTAAAACATATATTTTCAGAAAAAACCATTTATAGTATTTTATTACATCACTATTGGGTCATTTGGATGTCATAAAACAAATTATATAATTAAATGGTATTTAATTTTTACCTAAAAATTCGACTGTCTCGAAAAATTATGAAAAATTCACCATTTGATAATTTCAACTTCATAATTCCAAAAATAATATGCATTTTATCTAAATAATTTTCTAAATGTGTGAATTTTTTACTTTTAAAACAAAAACCGACATTTATTGAATATTCATGGGTTTTGAAAAAAACAGCTTTCAAACCTTATTAAAAATTACAATTGTATTCATAAAAATTATATGATAATTTATATTTAATAAAAAAAATTATTAAATTTTTTTTATTAAAAAATTTTTTAATTCAAAAATCCATTAATACATCAAAATATATTTTTTAATTGAATATTAACTAAAAATACTATTTGTGCTTTAAAAATTATTTACAACATAATAATAATAAGATGAATGTATATTCGTTATTATATTCACAAATTATTCACATAATCATAGTGATAAATTCTTGTTATTTAAACCCTTATAACACCCACATAATACCTAAGGGTAAGGTTTGCGATGGTGAAAAACTATCATGGTGGCTCGAATAACATCGCTCGGGTGGTAATCTCTATCAACTTTCACTTCTCAAGTAGGAGGTTCTATTCGAGCTTAACATGTTGAATATTGGCTTGGAATTGATTAAGAGTGAAGCCCAATTAAGTCATCTCCTTTCCAAGCTATGAAAAATGGGCTTCATTTGGATAAATTATTCTGGATGAGGCCATCACTTCCTTTATCTGAGTAAATTGGATTTGTTGATGCCCTATATTTATACTAATTATGTGATCATTGTTCAACAACTATGTTAGCAACGACAACAATTCATAATTGTATTTTGATATTTAAAAACATAAAACCAAATAAGTGCATAAGTTATATAACCATTTTACATAATAATACATTTAATTAGATCAAGAGGAATTTCCATTAATAAAGGTTTGGGTCGTTACAATCTCCCCCCTTTAAGAAATTTCACCCTCAAAATTTCATTTTCCACACAAAAAAAGATGAAGGTAACTCTGGTTCATCACTTCCTCCAATTTGCACATTCCTTCTTCAAACTTGTGGGTTCTCCACAACACTTTAATGAGGGGCATTGTCTTATTTCGTTGAACTTTTTCTCTATGATCTAAGATCTTCACTAGCTTCTCTTCACAGGAGAAGTCAATATCTAATTCTACCACCTCTAGATCGAGTAAATATGATGGGTTAGGTATGTACTTCCTCAAGAATGATACATGGAATACATGATGTACTTGGGAAAAGTTAGGTGGGAGTTCTAGTCGATAGGCCACTGCTCCAAAGCTATCAAGGATGTCAAAAGGGCCGATGTACCTTGGAATAAGCTTTCCCTTCTTCCCAAATCTCATAACTCTATTCCATGACGATATGCAGAGGAATACCATATCCCCAACATCAAAATCTAGGTCTCATCGATGATTATCAACATAGATCTTTTGTAGACTCTGAGTAGTTTTTATGTGCTGCTGGATGGTCTTAACCTTCTACACCATTTCTTCGTCCATTTTTGGACCTAGGAGTTTTTTCTCCCCAACATGCCAGTGTTCTTCCCCATCTCTCATACATAGCATCATAGGATCCATTTGGATTCTTGAGTGGAAACTGTTGTTGTAAGAGAACTCATCTAGAAGAATATGTTTATCCCATCTCCCTTTGAAGTTCATTGAGAATGCTCTGTACATGTATTCAAATGTTTGGATAGTCCATTTATATTGGCTAATAGTTTGAGGATGATAAGACATACGGAAGTTCAGCTCAATATCCAGAGCATGTTGAAGACTCTTTCAAAACATAAAGGTGAATCTTGGATCTCGATCAGATACAATCAATAGTGGTACTCAATGTATCCTTACCACATCTATGATGTATATCCATTCCAATTGATCAAATGGGGAATCCTCTCTAATTTCAATGAAGTGTACAGTCTTTATCAGACAATCCACAAAAACCCAAATAGTATTGTTTCCTTTGGATGTATTTGGAAGTCCGGTGGAAAAGTCCATAATGATGTTCTCACATTTCCATGATGGTATGCGTAATTATTGCATCATCCCCTTAGACTTCTGCCTCTCAGCCTTCACTTTCTGACATACTAGGCACTATGATGTATACTCATCGATCTCCTTCTTCATGTTATCCCACCAACAATTCTCACAGAGATATCAATACATCTTTGTGTTTCCTGGGTGAATAGAGAAATTTAAACTATGTGCATCATCCAAAAGTTCATTCTTTAACTCTAGACATTATGGAACACATATACATGTCCCAAATCTCACAATTACTTCTTGATTAACATTGATCTTGGAGGATTTCCCTTTTCTGATAGTTTCCACTTTCTTATGAATTCCCACAACATTATTTTGAGAATCCTTTAACCTTTCCAAAAGAGACTATTGAGAAATAATTTGTGAAAGGATTGATGGTGTTCCTTTCATTATGATTCCCATGTCAATATTCATCAAATCTAAGAATATTGTATTTTTTTAAATTCACATCAATGATAGAATTGATGGGTCCTTTCTACTTAGAGCATCTTTGTGTTTCTTGGGTGAACGTAGAAATTCGAACTATGTGCATCATTAAAAAGTTCTTTCTTTAACTCTAGACTTTATGGAACACTTAGTATTTTCTCAAATCTCACAATTACTTTTTCATTAACTTTGATCTCCGAGGATTTCCCTTTTCTGATAGTTTCCACGTTCTTATGAATTCACACAACATTATTTTGAGCATCCTTTGACCTTTCCAAAAGAGACCGTTGAGAAATCATTTGTGAAAGGATTGATGGTGTTCCTTTCTTTATGATTCCCATGTCTATCTTCATCAAATCTATTAAGATTGGATCCTTTTCAGTCCACATCAATGATAGAATTGTTGGGTCCTTTCTACTTAGATCATCTTCCACCTTGTTTGCTTTCCTAGGGTGGTAATGGATTGAGCATTCATAGTATTTGATAAGCTTCAACCATCTTCGTTGGTGCATATTTAACTCATTTTGTGTGAATATATACTTGAGTATTTTTTGATCCGTATATATTTCTCACTTGTCACCAAAAAGGTAATGTCACCAATTTTTTTAAGTGAAGATAACCATAGTCAACTTCAGATCATGTGTTGGATAGTTCTTCCCATGAACTTTCAATTGACTTGAATCGCAGGCAATTAATTTGTCATTTTTCATCAACACACAACCCATTCCCTTCTACAAAGCGTCACTAAATACCACCAAAAGTTTTCCACTTGTTGGTAATGTGAGAATGAGTGTAGTGATAAGCCTCATTTTCAACTATATGAATCTGTATTCACATTCATCACTCCAAGAAAACATTACCCACATATTAATTATCTTAGTTATAGGGTTTGACAATCAAGATAAATTTCTCACAAAAAAACGACAATATCTAGATCACCCCTTGAAGCTACGAATATCCATTACCGATGTTGGCCTCAGCCATCCCTCAATTGCAGTTGTCTAGGAGAGATCCATAGATATCCCATTACTTGTGATGATGTGAACCAATAATGAGACCTCCTTCAACCATAACTCACACTTGCTATACTTTGCAATGATATTTTCCTTTCGCAAGTTCTCTATTACAGTTCTTATATGCTCCTCATGATCCTCCTTGTTTTTGGAGTATATTAGAATATCTTCTAAAAATACTACCAAAAATTTGTCGAGGTCATCTCTAAACACTATATTCATCAATTACATTATTATTTCTAGAGAATTAGTGATTTTTAAAGGCATTACTATGAATTCATAGTGCTCATATCTTGTACGAAAAGCAGTTTTGGGGATATCCTCCTTCATCCCCCCTACTTGGTAATATCCCGACCGCAAATCCACCATAGTGAAGTATTGTGAACCATGTAGCTGATCAAACAAGTCATAAATTTGGGGTAGAGGATAATTTTTTGTTATATTTATTTTTTTGAGGTCATGATAATCAATGAAAAGATGCATTGACCCATCCTTCTTCTTGACGAAGAGGACTGGTGCACCCCATGGTGAATCACTTTTTCGTATAAACCCTTTATCTAGATTATCCTATAGTTGTCTCTTCAAATCCTTAAAATCCACAAAATCCATTCTATATGTAGTCTTGGATATTTAAAATTCCCTAGGTATAAAATCAATTGATAATTAAACATCACTTCTAGGAGGAAGACTATGAAATTCCTCGAGAAACACTTCAGTAAATTCCATCACAATAAACATGTCTTCAAGGATGGTTGCTTCTTTGGACTCAATCATATTATCCAGATACGCATGCTAATAACAAAGTAATATCCACACTTGAGATTATGGTGCTAAGAATGATTCATCCTTCTACTTTAACTTGTATAGAATCAGGGTTTGATTCTCCACATGGTGATAAATTTACCTCTCACAAAAATTTATGTTGGCTCTATATAAGGAAAGCCAATCCATGCCAATAATTGCCTAAAATTCCACAAGACGTAGTATGATGAGGTTATATGGGATGTTAAATCCACAAATTGTGACAGGGGAGGAGTTATACACATGGGTTTCAATTATTTCCCCATTTTTCGTACTCATGGACATTTTTACTTCCATGATTTGTGGTGGTGTTGGGATTGTTCTACTAATATTTCATGTTATAAAATAATTTTTATAACAAAAATCAAAAAGTATTTTCACTATTCATGAATGAATAACTAGTATACCTATCACCACTTCATTGTCAGGGGTTCACTTCGGTGGTAGTGATGGAAAAAGATCTCCCTTTCTGCCTTGGAGGTTATTGGTTGCATCTAAAAACCCTTGTCTTAGGGAACTGGTTCACAAAGTGCCCCAGTTCTCTGTAGTTGAAGAAATAAACAACACATTGAGGGTTTAATGGACAATTTCTCTCCTCTGTCATAGCAGTGTGTTTCACTTTTCAGTAGTTAATATCTAGGTGTCCTTATCTTCGATACCTAAAGCATTTCCTGATCTCCTTCAAGCAATTTCCAGGGTGCTTCTTTCCTCACCTTTGGAATGTGGGATGCTATATTTTCTTATCATTGTTTTATTTATCCATAGGACCAGCAGAATTGAAGTCAACCATATTATTCTTATCTCCATGATTCCTCTGAGATTCACTAATATCTAGTTCATCTTTTATGGCACATTAAACAATTTCCTCATAGCTATCGAAGTCACTGATCGCTAGGGATTTCTGTAGGATAGGTTTTAGCCCACCAAAGAAGCTGTCGACCTTGCATTCGAGGGTATCCACAAAGAAAAATTAATATAGTGAAAGACTTTTGAAGTTTTACTCATATGATCCAATGTATATTTTGTGTTTTTTCTTGGCGGCACGGAAGTCCTTTACCATCTTAAGTCGGAGGGTGTGCGGAAAATATTTATCGAAAAACATCTTCACAAAAGCCCTCCATTCCAGCAACTCGATCTCTTCCTCATGATTCATATTCTTGATCAATTTCCACCATTGATATTCTTCACCCTCCATATTATAAGTTTCCAAAAGTACATTCTCTTGTTCAGAACATTGATGGATGGAGAAGATCTTCTCAATAGAGTTTATCCATTATTCAGAGAGTGAGGGATCAGATGATCCATTAAAAGTAGGAGGCCTTTGTCTCATGAAGCTCTCGATTGTGACTTGTTCTTTCTTGGGGGGGGGGGTTGAATGTCACTTTTTACCCATGTTTCTATTAAAACCATGAGTTAATTGAGAGATTATTGTGATAATGTTCACAAATCCCACTCCCATCGGATTAGGCATCTCATTAGAATAATCATCACATTTATCTTTGCATCTGTTTTTAGCTTGAGTCCTCCTATTATCGTCCATTGGATAGAATAAATGTAAAGTTAGGGGTAACACATAAAGGGTAATCGAAATACAAAGAAGAGTGACTTAAAAATTACTTTTATTTCCTTATCTTATGAATTTATAGACTTCAATAAATTTTATGCATGATCTACTTGCCAACATACATTCTTAAGGGAATTTTTTTATTCCCATAATAATGGTTCATACTAATACTATAAATTTACCATGTCATATCTCCCCATGAGTGTCATAACCAAGATTGCAGGAAGGCCCATTATCATACACCAGTTCCTGTTTGAGTCTAGCTCAAAGTTGTGTTTTCGGGTCTTACCCCTAGGATAAATCTGTACCAGAGCCACCTCTACTAGCTCGCATCTTGACATGGATGTATTTTATTGATAAACCACATACTCAATACTCACCAAATTTTAGGGATGTTTTTATTATTCTTAGTCTTATCCCTACGACATTCGATATGGTTTTCTAATCCTAATCCCAAAAATAACTATACATATCCTTTGATACCAACTATAACAACCTTGATCTTTATTTCATAGATAAACATAATTTATTACATACAATCTTTACATGGTAAAATATAGAATATCTAGAGGTATAGTGTATTTGGGGATTAATAATATTACATAACAAATTAGAACATAAAACATAATATCATTATTGAAAACATCTTTTACATGACCACAATATTCCTTAGTACTTAGCATTTCACGGGATAACCTGGGGACATGCATAGAAAAAGGGTGAGCTATATAACATAGTAAGGGAGTAAACCAGGAATGAAATGAAGAATACAGTACATGTTAGGTAATAGGTATATCAATGTAGCATAAGAGAAATATGATTATAATGACATGATATAACGTGATTATCATAACATAGAAATGTGGAAACAACATTTAACCTGATATTAGAAAGATCCAAGGATCATTTCATATGGAGCATGAGTAAACCCTAATTTCCTTTGAATCAACATGAGAAAACTCACACTACACTTGAATTATCATTATACTAATCTGTACCCAATGCATTGGAGCGCTATCAGGGCTCACCCTTCTTAATCATTACATTTCATGCATAAGTGTTCCACATGGATCATACGACATAGATTCATTAAGCATCAAATTTATTACATGAATATGATGTGTGGAATACATACATGAAACTATATAATCAATAAGTAAATGTTCATAAAGGTGAATACCCTTGATAGAGAAATGGTCATGGTATTCACTCCACAATGACTTTGGCTTGAAAAATCTCCGTGCAATTTCGGCAGCATAACAGCGTGGCATAAGAATTCATAAAAATGGTTGTTGAGAGAGAAATGGGTGTCTCATCATATGTACATGAAATGGATAGTAAGGGGTAATTTATATACATGTCTCAACATATGTAATAGAATTTAGATTCGTCATACAAAATAATTGCTTGAATGTAAATGAGATGAGAGAAATTCCTTATGGAATTTCGACATGGTAATGGGTGTGAATGGGAGGAAATTATGAGAGATAAAGAGGTCTATCATCAAATAAAACATTAGGAGGTAAGTATGGTGAAAGTGTGAAATAATACCCCAAAATTTTTATTTGAAGGAAAAAGGGTATAACAACTTAAATAAATTTGGACAAAAATGAGAAAGGAAGAAATCCCTTATTTGTAAGTGTGATCCCAAAGGATTGGGGGAGGCTTGAGAGAGTCCTATTGGGAGCTTGGGGTATCTTGGGAGGATTATAGAGAGATAAGTTCATATGTTGGTGGAGGTCCAAGGGATTTTAGTGTAGAGGAAGTGGGAGCTTGGGTCGGTTTATATAGGAAAAGAGGGGATTCATTAATATTTAGGTTTTGGCCACCACACATTAAAATAATAAAAAAACTAACCCATAGTTTATTCCAAATGAGAGTGAATAAAAATATTTTATAAGGAAAATTTCATAACTTCTTAAAATATTAGGATTGCTTATGTGGAGGTGAGTCACACTCTCAATGAAATCATTTTAAAATGACAAAATATTTTATAAGTCTGGGAGGGTCCACTAAGGCTTCGTAAAATAAATAAAATATACCTAAAATAAAGTTATTTTAATATAAAAACATATATTTTATGAACATAGCATTTATAGTATTTTATTACATCACTATTGGGTCATTATGATGTCATAAAACACATTATATAAATAAATGGTATTTAATTTTTACCCAAAAATTGGGCTGTATCGGAAAATTATGAAAATTTCACTATTGGATAATTTTGATGTCCTGATTAAAAAAATAATATTAATTTTATCTAAATAATTTTCTAAATATGTGAATTTCTACTTTTAAAATAAAAATTGACCTTTGTCTAAAATTCATGGGTTTTGACATAAAGGATTTCAAACCTTAATAAAAATTACAATTGTATTCAAAAAAATTATATGATCACTTATATTTAATAAAAATAAATTTATTAATAATATTTTATTAAAATATTATTTAATTCAAATATCCATTAATTCATCAAAATAGATTTCTTAGTTGAATATTAACTAATTATACCTTGTGTGCTTTAAAAATTATTTAAAAATAACAATAATAAAATGAATATATATTCATTATTATATAAAAAATAATGCACATAATCATAGTGCTATTGTATTCATACATAACCACTTATAACTCCCCCATAATACCTAAGGGTAAGGTGTGCTACGGTGAAATACTCTTGGGGAGGCTCGGATAACATCGCTTGGGTGGTAATCTCTATCAACTTCCACATCTCACATAGGCGGTTCCATTCGAGATTAACGTGTTGAAGCTTAGCTTGGTATTGGTCAAGGGCGAAGCCTAATGACACCATCTCCTTTCCAAGATCTGACAAATTGGCTTCATATGGAGAAATTCTACTATATTAGGCCATTACTTTTTTGTCCAAGTAAATTGGATTTGTTAAAGCCTTATATTAATACTAATCATGTGATCACTGTTCAGCGACTTTATTAACAGAAATAACAATTCATAATGGTATTTTGAAATCTAAAAACATCAAACCAAATAAGCCTATATGTTATGTAACAATTTTACATAATAATACATTTAATTAGATCTATAGGAATTTCCATTAATAAATTTTTGGGTCGTTATAGAGTAACTTCCTTAGATGATAAGAAAATATAGACTTATTTGTTTTCAAAATAAGATTTTATAAGGTCTTTCATGAAGGTTGTTCGCAAATCATGACTTGTAAAGCTCACAACTGAACTAAATAGTTTGTCATTAGGCATTCACAATACACTGGGTTCAGATGTATAGTTCTCAATGTAGTTTTCATGGAGAAAAAAAGAGGTCTTGTTCATAAAGGATGTGTTCATGGAGAAAGGATCATGAAGGGATGTGATTCATGAAACAAGAGAAATATGAATCTTCTTCACATGATTTTAGGTGCCTAGGGCCCCCACCGATGCTATTTATAGGTATTAAAACACTGTATCTTCATGATGACCTTCACACTATAAATATTCATAGGTAAATATTGTGAATGAGCACTATGAAGGGCCATTACGAAAGGGATCATATTATCAAATTTTTTGATCAATGTCCCTCAAAATATGAAATTCCTTTTCATGTCTTCTCCCATTCTAAGGGGTGCATTTTTTGTTCCAAAATACATGCCACAGGATCAGAAATGGGAGAACATGGATGTTGGGATGTAAAATCAAGACCAAAAGGCCCCAAAATCACTCTTATGGGTATTCTTCGTAGACCCCCTTCATGGAGAACTCCCACCCTATGAAAACATTTGTAGCCTTGATGAAGTCCTTTATGTGTCTGATAGCACTCCATGAGCATGCTAAGGGTTGATTCTATGATTCATTAATCTGATATATACATAATCTTTTGACAAGACCAAATTTTCATTTTGAACCTTATCTAAGAATTAAGAGACATGTTTCCTATAAGTACCTTCCTCATTCCAAATTTATGGGATGGAATCTGACCGAGAAAACTTCTAGATTTCTCCTAATTTATGAAGCACCCTAACCATCACAAACCAAACCAAAATGGATCACCCATGGTATTCTAGTTTCAAAAATCCCTTTTCCAATGTTCCAAAATACCATAACCTAAGGTGGTGATTCCCTTCGTAGAGTGCTACACCCTTCATGGAAGAGGAAACATTTTAGGGGTACTTGAGGCCTTGCGAAGCATTTCGCCTTCGTGAAGAACTAATTTTCTATGCTAGATCTTTATGCTGAGGTGAGATCACTTTATTTTACAAAACATAATACATAATGAAGAAAATAACCTATAAGAAGAACCTAAACATCATGAATCTGCTCTCAGTGAGGCCCACTTATTCGCAAATACGATATTTTGGGACACTCTATATTGCCTCCATTCTACTGATACCCTTTTGAAAAGGATTAGTGGTTCAATCCACTATATCTATCCAGGATTGGTTCAGCTATAAATCAAATTACCATGTGACCTATTAAACCCATTCTTATGGCCCAATCCATTCCACGTTTGGCCAAATATTCCCATTTATATTTTTTTATTAGCATTGGTATGCTCATGAATTTTTATTTTTCGTATAGGGATGATAACACAAACCTCACGTGTGACTACTCATCCCCAAAATTAACACCTGAAATTGTTGAAGAAACCCCCTATAAAGGGTTGATTAGTGACAGTTATTTCTTCTTAAGGGGCTAGGAGTGAGTCCCCCACATCCAAGATATATGAAATAAAATTAAATAGCTCTGAAATCCTAAACACATGATGTTAAATTGTGATCTTTCCCGGTGAAAAATAATGAAAGATGTCCCTATATATGAGTGAGATGTAATGAGATCCTTATCACATGGAATGAAATCACCCAAATAGGATTAGAGAGGGGATTGGAACTAGAATCCTTACAACCTCTCATAATTTCAATCCTTTATCTCTCTACCTATGGGATTTATCCTCATGTCTTCCTTGGGAAGTTTTCATGTGTATTACCCGCCCACATTTGGTAGGATTATCTGTGTACTATGGAAATGGGGTGATATATTCTTTAGAGAGAATGAGACCCTCCTCATATAGAATGTCTTCTTCCCCAGAAAGCCTCTCTATGTAAGCCCCAACCATATACTACATTCTAATTTGGTCCTCCTACTTAGGTGTAAGAACCAATGAACCTTATAGAGCTATTTGGGATTTGATTCCCAACCACTTGGGATATGTTAAAATCCTCTTTGATGTCTAGACTCATTAACACAACACTTCATACAATCCATCCATTCCATCAACTTCACACAAAATATATCCTGATTTTACTTGGGCGAACACATCCTGGTAGATTCATGCCACCCATCTGGGACATTCCTATAGGTAATCCCCATCCACATCCTCACTGCTCATAGAAACACTCGTGAATCTTCCTTGAGTCATCCCCACACCATCCATCAAACTATGTGGTTTATGATCCCTACCTCCTAAAAAAAGTACAGAGGATGCCTCTCTAAGGTTCAACCCCAACCAATGGTAAACATTGGTGTCCCCCTCCTAGGGGTGAACCTCCTTTATCCACCTCCAGTGGTGTTCAGATCATCCTTTATAGTGTTATATGTTCCATTTTTGGGACAGAACTCCCCATGTATGCCTCCACAAGGCGTTAAAATCTATCTCATTGTCTTCCTGATGCTCCCTCACAGGGACAGATCTCCCTGATCTGTCCCATGGGGCGTTTTGATCAACCAAACCCATCTCTGTAAGATGTTAAACATGAGACCTGTCACACTTCTACATTATAATACACATGGGATACTTGAGAAAAATCTTGAATGATATGCCTTTGACATCAGATACCCAGTGATCGAAATGGTATTCCTGGAATTCTGCACCTAATATGAATTCTTGAGATTACCTCTTATGAGGAATAATATAGGTGAACAATGTTGTAGTGTCCATACATGCGAGTGATGCCAAACGTTACTACTAACCGAACCAAAGGTTGCTGACATATAAAGAGCCCTTGGAATTTCGAAATTAAAGATACATAATTAACCAGTATCCATAATTATATGGAACTGCTAGTGAGTTTCATGAACACATATTAATCTATGAGGGAGACCAGAATAGGTGAAGAGTTATATAGAGGAATCCATGGAAGGAGGAACTGATGTCCCATCATCCCATTTTGATAAAGGAGTGGTCATATCCATCAAGAGTGATGAATTATACCCACCTTTAGAAAGTATGAATGTGGGGAAATAGTGCATTCTAGCGAAAAATAACATTACAGACGACACACCCCAGATATGACAGTGTCTGAAAAAGTAACAAAATATTTTTGGGTCTAGAAATGAATGTAATTACAGATTTAGCTACCCATATTTTCTAGATGGGTTTCTTATAAAGATATTGTAAACTCCATGAAATAAAAACATTATTAGGTCTACTTGATTAATAAATTGCATTTGAATTTCTATATCTGAATTTATGAACAAAAGTTCTCTTAACAGTTTTATCTTTCTAGGTTGGTAACCTAGACTAGTAATATATTTAGTATCATTTTTTTGAGTATTTGAGTGAGAATTTATATTACATTTTTGAATATCTCCAATATATTCATTATTTATCATTTGAAATTTTTGTTCTATATCTTGTTTCAATAATTGATCATTTTTATCTCTTTCTATAGAAAAATAAAATTTTACACTATCAAATAAAACAAGCTATTTATTTTGAATTTTTAATTTATATTTCATATCATTAAAAGTATCTTCAAGAAGATTTCAATATTAAAAAATTCCATCTTTTGAAATATCATCATCATTATATTCATCATCAGAATTATAAAAATTATGTAAGAGATACCGTTGGTACCTCAGATATGATTTTCATGAGGCACATATTTTCTCTATTTGGATTTTCTTCATGAGTTGAGTTTGAGTCATTGGATTTACCCTCATAGGAAATGTAAGAGCATTTTATTGCTTTCATATATTTTATATCCTTATCATCATACTTATTTTTTCACGTTAACTTGGGACAATCAGTCTTAACATGTACATTCCTTTTTCCCTAATAACTGACAATGTCATTTGAATTATCATCTATTTTCCATCATTTTTTTGAATTCCCACTATTAACATTATTTACTTTATAAATTTTTCCCATATAATTTCTTCTTCTTATAAAATTTATTAATCCTTTTGGATATATGGGCCATTTCCTTATCACCATCGGCTAGTGATTCTTTTTCACTAGAGCTTTCAGCTTGTTCTTTCTCTTTCTCTTTTAATTTTGAAGTAGTATACAATATTTCTATAGATGTACTCTAAGGATCATCATCCAATTCTAAATTAACCTTAATTTATTCCTCAGTAATAATTAAATTTTCAATAAATTTCTTGATAGGTAGTTTACCAAAGTCACATGATTCCCTTATTGAAACTAATATTCCTCTCCATCACCCTGGAACACATATCAGAAGTCAAATGATTTGATCTATTTTTGAAAATATATTTCACAATGTGGTAATTATATTCACCGTCTCTTAAATTTTGAGATACATATCAAAAATCATCTCACCATGTTTTATTTTAAATGTATCAAATTTATGTTTATAGGTATTCAATCTCATTTCATTCATATTATTTGTTTCTTCATGAAAAATAAACAAAGGTATAAAAAATTCCATGTGTAGTTTTAATAGAAAATATCCTATGAAAATATTCATCAACCAAAGAAAAATAGAGAATTCACATCTTTTGAATTGTCATTATAATCTGTTTTGGTTGCATCATCCCATGTATTCCTAAATTTTTTACATAATTGATATTTATCTTCTATAGTAGAGCATATTTCAAAACCCAAACATTCAATGTGAATTATCATATTTATTTTCCAATAAGAATAGTTATTGTCATTAAATAAAGGAGTTATTGGTAAAATAACTTTTTTTTCTATTATTAATTTAACTAACTAAATTTAGAATTAATTAAAATTTAAGATCTTGAAAACACAACTAAAATCACAGTGGAAATGATTTTGAAAATACTTTTGATACCAGATATTGGTGGGAGTGAGTGACTCAATGGGAGGGGGTGAATTGATTACCCAATAAAAATGCTTGTTCAAAGAAAGTTTCAAATAAAACCCCTAATTAAATTAAAAAAATGTTAATCAAAAAAATCAGTTCAATATAAATTTTGATTTTTCAAAAGATTCATCAAAGAGTGATTATGTCTTAGTTAATAAAATATGTTAACATTATTATAACTTTTTAAAAAAATTTACGTAAAAAAATTTATATTAATAGTTGTAAAGAATAATTTTCAATATAGTGGTTTTGTTTATAGTTTTAGAATATTTTCATTTAATTCTTATTAATGGATCTAAAAAAATACACAAGATAATTAAAATATGTGGTTCATTATCAAGCTTATACCTAATCCCCTACAATTTGAAATCACCAACATCCAAGAAGATTATATAAAATAATCTTGACCCACAACCTAGATCAGGTATAAAAAACATCCAACAAGATATCAAATCCATGCATGTACATATTCTAAAATAACCATGAGATATAATACAAATACCACCCATACAGGGACCACTTCCAAAACACCATGGTTATGCTAATGTAATGAGAGTGAAAAAGATATCTTGTATATTTTAGTTATAGTTTAAGAGTTACTATGTTTTATAAAAACTATGTAAACCACACTACTTGAAAATAAATGCAAAAAAAAAGAGATTGTATGAAAATGTAGAGAGTTCAGTGTTTCTCAATATGATGTTATTTTAAAACATGAGTCTCTTCATATGTAGCATGAAGATGAGATTGAGTTGTTCCTTCGAAAAAGTTGTAAAACATATCTTTGTAATCCCTCTTCATTTTGACTACTTGAAGGGAATCATAAGTTCAATGTGATCCACTCTTTCCCAACTTGTTGAAGGTATGACTAATTAGTATAAGGATATTTTGATATGATCCTATATAATTAATCAAGAATTATTTTATTCTCTCTAACACAAAACTCTATGTATATTCAGTATGCAAGAGTGTCCATTTTAAGAATAATCATTTTTATCTACTGACTCCTAATACTGAACCCCCGACATAACATTAATTATCCCTTCAATAGTATAAGAGTATCCATTAAAATAATCACCAGCATTGAATTATATTATATATCTATAAGAAAGTATTTAATTTAAATATCCTAGATTAAAAACAGCGAGTCATTCTGGTGGTGACTCATGTCTGGCTGCGAGTCAAGATATAGATAGGTCATCTAGTGGTAGGTAATCCTCAGTGGTGACTCATGTTAGTAGTGACTCATGTCAGTGGTGACTTATATCAACAGTGTCTCATCTCAATGGTGACTCATCTAAATTGTAACTCGTCTCAATAATGAATCATCTCTAGGGTGACTTGTCTCAATGGAGAATCATATCTGGAAGTAGGTAGTATGATGATTGGTTAGGTATGATGGTGAGACATTACCAGTGGTAGGTGATGTAATTCCCTGACCCTAGTTACCTAGAGTTGGTGCATTATTGCATAACATTGGCATCATCAAAAAAGATCAAGTCTCAAAAGTCCGATTAGTTTAGTAGCCTTGGAAATACTAGATACATTCATAATTTTTACATTAAATTATAAAATGAAAAACTACAACAACATAGTCTTTATAGGCCACACTCATATCCCTTATACTATCCCTGCAGGTAAATCATAATACACTTCTTCACATCGTGGGAAAAATAAAACATAGAAAGGGGTGAGCTCAGATGCTGAGTAAGGATAACTATATAGCATAAACATTCATAAATAAGAATAAAAATTTAAGGCATTATAAGACTGAAACAAAAGAATTTTAAACATGAACTTCATCATAATATGGAAAAGATAAAATCACATAATTCCATTTACTTATTTACATGAATATTCTACTAGTCGAATAATCACATGCAATATCAATAACAACTTTCATAATGATGAAATGCAAAATGCCAGACTTCATAACCACATAGTCAAGACCTTGTTCCAAGACTAAAAATAAGATTTTTTCAAGGCCTTATTCCAAGACATTTGTTTGTCACATGAGACCTACTGATTCATCGAGGATCTATAGCAGGCTCCACCCATTACTGGCTAAGTCAAATGAATTCCTCATATGAAAAGGTTTAAACATAACATAAACATTCATATTAAAATGAGCATAAAAAATGTCAATACTTTATCCATAAACAAAGAATGGTATAAAAATAACACATCCATAGTCAAACATATCACAAAACCTTCAATAAAATATGTATGTTTTTTTATCATAATAAATCAACATCAAATAAGATTACAATCCATCAAAGGATGTTGACATAGATGAAATCAAAACCTTTTAGAGAAATATATCTTTCTATTTTAAAATAATTTAAAAGTCATATAATTATAAAAGAAAACATTTATTTTGAAAATATTCCTATAATCTTGTAAGGGAAGCTTCAACGATGTTATAATGGTGGAAAATAGCTACCCCCTCTGCATAAGTTAAAAAAGGCATTGTTACCTTAATTTTGTCAAAAAGGTCATAAAGTACCTTGTTTGGAAAAAGATAGAAAGATTAATTTCAAAACATATAAGGTCATATAAGGGTATAAAAGACTTTCATCCATATTATAGTAAATAGTTAAAATGTTTCTGAATGCATTTTTTAAGAAACATTGATGTGGATGATAAATAGGTCCCAGTACATACTTACGTAAAAACAACCTCGGATAATAAAGAGATTGTGAAACTAAACCTTACCTTGTAATTTTCCTTGGTTGATTGTTGTTTAAACTCCTGTATAATAGTGAAATAATTTTTATTAAATTATCAAGAACCATATACATTAATATTGTATCATATATGATCTTTTAATATTTCTTTGTTTATGATATTTTATTAGTATCATTGTTTTGGGTGTTAACTAATTCTCTTTCCTTTATATGATTGGTTACATAAGCCATGTTTGTTATGTATAAGATGTATTTGATTCATTTGAAGAATTAAATTTTGTTCTTAAAAATTATTTTTGATCATAAAATGAAAATTATTCTTGAATGATTACAATGGAGAATGAATCTCATCGCGTTCGTGGAGACGGTAATCTGTACAAACGCAGGAGCGACAATATCATTATTTTGATATTAAAATAGTATATAATTGGATGATATATAATATATACATAATACTTATCATGTTATATTTATTGTTTACATCATTTATACTCATTATTATACCCATCCAATTGATGAAGTGTTTGAATAACAAACTACACCACGATGTGGAGACGGTAATCTGTACGTACACACATATGGTAACTTTTTCATTTATAAGATGGATAAAATAATGAATATGGTTGTACCATTTTTATAATAACATAATAGTATATATAATATAGTGTAGTTATTATTTTAGAGTGTAAAAAACAAAGAAAGAGGAAATGGAAGAAGAAAAGAAATTGAAAGAGGTGATGAAATATTTAACGCTTCTTTGGGTTTTTCCATTTGATTTGATCAAAAGGGCTCCTTAAGATGGATTTCTGACAAAATTAAGGACTCTAAGATGATGGGAGGATAGTTGAGAGGATATTTGGGTAGGGGTTGGCTGATCCAAATGAATTTTAAGGTGTTAATTTTATAAAAGAGGAGGTTCTATTTTATAAGAGAGGTGATGGTCACTTTAGGAAAATCTTGAAATATTATTTTATAATAAAATCATTTTCAGTTTCTAATGGCTAAAAAGTAAATTAATTAATTGATAAGGTTGGGATTGGTCAAAAAACTCTCAAACAATTGGGGTTTTATAGGTTTAGTTCATCATATTAACCTTATCGTTTAGATTTAACTCTTAGTTAAGTAGTTTGACATTTACCATGTCTCTTTGAATTTTTATATCATATGGTTAATAAAGTTACTATAAACTTCTAAGTGAACGTCAAGTGGTTCAATAATGACATATATAATATTATTTAAGCCTTTTGACCAAACCATTTATTTTTTGAAACAGAATATAAATTAATAATATAATATGTGTTTTAAAAACACTTTTATGTCGATGTTGATACTATTTGGTACTTGGTTTTTCTTAAATTCATAACAGCATTATTACGTCAAAAAAAATTATTTAATCACTCCTAACATGTCATAATAACCTATAAAATTAATGGAATTCATTAAAAGTCTAAAATTAGATTTATTTGGATATTTATAATATCAATTATTTTAACCTTTCATTAATAAGGTAATTAATACATCATCATTGTGTCATAAATAAATGTAATTATTTAATGTCTAAAAATTATAAATAAAATACCATTATGTAGGTAATTTTTTATATTTATAATCAATATTTATAGTCTAATTTATCTTATGTATAACCCTATATTAAAAATGGTTTAGTTTTTAAACATTGATTTGAATTCTTTTAACTCTTCTTTAAATAAAATAAAAATAAACGTCCTAATCTAGTCTATGTGGACCGAAAGGATCATGTTTTATTCCTAAGGTTGTTTGTGGCCGAATTAAACTTAACCAATAAAATTAGGACTTTTTTTAGGGTAATTATGATCTCATTTTTTCCCTTAATTACACTATTTACTTTTAACTGTGGTAAATAAAAGTAAAAAGTCACTATTCACAAAAAATTATTTTCATCCTATTGAACCAAATTTTATTTACTGATATTATCCGTGTTTCTCGGATTTTTTAAATTCCACTCATTGATGAATTAAAATTATTTTTTATACAAATTTGCAAATGTTCTAAGGAGGTGGGTAAAAGACTGTAAATAGTTCGATAATATTTTATATATCTAATATTATTATAGAATGACTCCAATGAATTAAGTTGAACATATATATGTATTATGTATCTATTTTGACCTAAAATAAATTAAAATAAAATAACTAATTATTTAAATAAAATGTCATTTTTAACCAATAACGCAATGTTTTTTACTATTCATCAAAAATTGAATGTTTTCATAAAAATACCAATAAATCACCCTAAGATTATTATGATATTCCAAATAAAAAAAATTATGTCCATTTTGATAGATAAAATTTATAAAATTTCAAAAATTGGGTATTACTATTCATAACGGCTAGTTTGATTGATTGCGCTGTGTTAGAATCTCAAAGTTGCGTACAATGAAAGCTGTTGCATTATTCAAAGGGAACATACTATTGAAGATTGGGGTGTTACAGGTGAAGTATTGTGGTGACACAATCCTGATAGAAAATCTTTTCCAGTGATGAGACATTATTGGTGGTGACTCATCCTCAAAGGTGAGTCTTTTCTGGTGGTGACTCATCCTCAACTGTGAGTCTTTTCTATACTTACAAAAAAAATTTCCCAATTTCTTTATATTGTAGAACACTAAAATAAAACAAGAAAATCCTTAAAAACATAATAAACAATATTTTTTATCATTAAAACTAGTGTTCTAAAAAATTATACAATCAAAATCATTCTCGCAAAAACATTTTTTTAATTGATAAATATTTAATTGAAGAAGTAAAATGAAGCCAAAAAATTAAAGTCTTTCTAATACCTATCACATAACTGGTGATTTAAATTGAAAATACACAACCTTAATAAACTTTTCATTTGAATGTGTGTGTGGTCACATCTACTCACTTCACATTAACAATTTACCAAGAGTGAATAAGAAATCGATGATTGGAAAATATTTGATTTCTAGGAAACTTCAAACCTCACCTCTTATGTCTAGCACCATAAAATATCACTTCATTTTTGGAGGTAGGAGATCATTAAAAAAGAGTTATAAGATATATAAAAAAATCAATTTTATTAGAAAAATGAGTAAAACCATATAAGAGATCGAAATAGAAGAAGAAGAGGGAGTAAAGAGAGAAATTTTACATAAAATAATTCCCAATACACCTCTTACAAGCCTTTAAAATTTATTTTAATATTATAATAATAGAAAAACAAACTTTAAAAAAACTGGAAGAATAATATTATTTCATGTGGAAACCATTAAAAAATTGCATCCTCTCCATGTGAGGTGAGAAAACATTCTCCCAAAAATGTCGCTTCTCCCATTTAAAATATAGCTCACCCCATGATGTAATTCCATCTTTCAAATGATCACATTTTAGTCACACCCCAAAATTACAAAAACTCTAACAAGTTCCCCATAAAATTTCATTCTTATGAAACTACCTATCACAATTGAAGGAATTGTTGAAGTGAATTCATCTATGAAATCCTAACTACAACATTGGAAAACATTAACACACCCATCATCATTATAAGATTAAACCCAAATTTACTATCTTCATTTTTAGTAAACAAACTCTCTTATAATTCCAATTAAAATGTAAAATAGATTAAAATCATCGACAATTTTATTTTTTAAAATTGAAAAATACCAAATCTTCTTTGGAAGAAATTAACTTATAATAACTTAAATATTCAATCTTCAAACAACATCTTTAATTAAATAGAAACATGGAAAGCCTAGAAAAAACAAGATGATCCACTACTCCATACATGGTCTAGTGGTGTTGTTGCATCAAAAATAATCCTAAATCCTCCAATATCTAGAAAGTGATTTCATTTTAAAAATAAATCAAATGGTTCAATTTGAGATCATAATCTGAACCTACTTTTAATAGAAATGGATCTTCCTCAATCTCAGGCCATCTCCCCCAAAATTGGTTCAACATTGAATTTCCTTCCTCACAGAACCAAAATATAAAAGTCTAAATCCCCTTAATTATAAAAAACCTCAATCAATAACACAAAGAAACAACCCCAGTTTTTCATTGGATTCTGCAATCAATGCAGGCACATTCATCGGCTTGAAATGATCCAAATAAACAATAAATAAAACTCATTGGATGAAGTTTTCATCATGAATTATGGTAGCTCAAAACATAATCTTCAATAATTAGTGGATTGACTCTTTCACAAATGGATCATAATCTGACTCTTCATCATCAATGAGTTTTATTTATTTAACATTCATAGGAAGTGACAGGGGAATGCTTTTTGATGATTAATCCCACTGACGTGGAAGCTAACAGGATGATGGGAAGGGCCATTAAATGTTGTGACCAATGAAAAGAATAGTGCTTGGATTTTTAAGAAATAACTTATAATAATAATGGGATTCAATTAAGGAATGATTAACTAAGAAGAGTACATACAGGTATGGGACAAGCTGGCATGTAATTTTGAATTTATCTTAGAGGATGTTCCTGACACTCAAGTTTCCTCTATCTCTTAGAAACTTTTTAGGGATAATGTTTCTAGTAGGCTAAAGTTTCTTTTCCATGGATATTTAATTTATTATGGGATTTGAAATGGGTGGTTTCTGAATTTTTTCTTAAATTTGTTTTGAAAATATTAATGTTACTTTTGAGTGACTATGAAAAAACTATCAAATTTGAAGATTAATTGGATTTTTTTATAGATCAACTTCAATAGCTTTAATATTCCCCCTTAGATCTACGTTCTTCAAAGCTTGACGAAATAGTTTTTTTTCAAAATCCAAACTAATAGTATAAAATGAACTCGAAATAAATTATTTTACTCATATCTGGATCATGCTCACATTGGTCAATGGATTCAACATCCAATCTTCAGTATCGACCTTCCTTCCCTCTATCGCATGACAAATTTAGTTGGAACCTTTGTCACCAGTGTCCTCGGATTTTTAATTTGGAGATCTTTAATAACACGCCTATAGTGACCCAAATCTTGACGTACATAGACATTACATTACTTTTGCAGAATACTTAATACAAAACAAAAACAAACCCCCAAGGACCGTAATAGTTTAGTGTTTATTGAAACTCGGAACGTAATATTCTAGTCATGGCTAAAGATCTTCATCATATCCCATAACGATCTTCCCCTTTTGGTTTTCTTACCAAAAACCTTTCTTTAAATCCTAGGGAAAAGAAAACATTAAAAAGGGTGAGCTCAAATGCCCAGTAAGGGTACACATAGAAAACATAAAACAATCCATAAACATTTGAATGTAAAAACTTGAATATAAAATCTAAAATCAAAATCTTGAGAAAAGACATGAATCTTTGAAGTACGTAAGGCATATATCACAAGGGATCATCAATCATGATAAAATATCACGGGAGTAAAACATGTAATTGTGGAAAAACATTAAGCACATCATATAATTTCCATAGTATCCAAGGCATTGCTGCCAATACCATTTTAGTGGACAAAGTCCCTTTCTTAATTGAGTTCACTCCTCCTTCCTGTCCTGTATTACTGAACTGGATTAACTTACCATTCCAGCCATGTCTATATCATGAGATATAAATCTTTACCCAATGTATTGGAGGGAGATATAGGTCCCACCCATCTCATAATTAAATCATTCTTACTTGTGCCACAAAATAAACTTGAAACATTCATCACAACCTAAAGAATAAAATGGGTTTCATAAACATCATCCCATCATCACATAATCCATATAAAACAAATGGATATTTCGTCATAAGAAAAGTGAAGCCATGTAAATAAATGACACATTATAATTGAAACATACACAAATGAAATAATGTCATCTTAGATGGAAAATGGTTTTCATAAAAAATTGAAATGAATTATTGAGGAATATTTCCTTTCTTCTTCAAAATCATTTTATTATCACAAAATGCAATGTAATTTTAAAAGAAAAGTATTTTGTTTGAAAATATTCATAAAATCTTGTAGAGTAAGCTTCATGAAAATGAGGCGTTATGAAACCGTAAATATCCCTTCACGCCGTATAAGATAAAAATAACATATTTTCGTACTTTTGTCGGAAAAGTCAAAAAGTTCTCTATGTGGTAGACAAAAGTAAGATTCCTTTCATAACATGTTGTAAATTTCAAAAATGGGTTAAAAGGAATTTAAAAATAAATGAAAACATTTTCAGAAAACATGGGCATGGATTATAACAATAACCCCAGTAAATATTTACGAATAACAATCCCGGATAAGAATGAGATTGGAATCGTTATCCCTTACCATAGGTCCGATATGCTTCGTAAATATCCGAACCTCCGGTATAATGATTTACATAATGTCATTTAATTATTACATAATCATATTCATTGATATGATATCATATATGGTTCACTTATGACTTTATATTACCCATTTTTTGTAAATTCCATGTTAAAGCAGCATTTTGGGTAAAATCGTTTCATTTATCATACGTGTTTCAACATGTTGTTCTTTATATTATTACTTATATCCTGATTTAGATAATTATATAATGTAAAACATGACTTATATATAATATATATTCATTATATAAATATATATGATAGATCAATAAATGGAATGAAATACACCGTTCATGGAGACGGTAGGCCGTGCGTACGCATGAAAGCTGTTTTCATTTCCTTATTGAATTAAATGAAATTAAATAAATGAAAAATATGTGTAAATAAATCCAGTATCATTATTATGTAATATATTTCATGATTATTTATTATATATATTTTATAATCATACTTGAATGGTTAATCATGGAAAAAGAATCTCATCACGTTTGTGGAGACGGTAGTCCGTACGTACGCACGAGCGATGATATCATTCCCATGATTGTGGAATTGTATTCAAGTGTGTTTATAATATTTCAGAATCAATATCACTTTACAACAATCATATATAATTATTTATTTACACCATTATACCCATCCAAGTAAGGTTGTGGTGGAAAACAGATTACACCACGTTGTGGAGACGGTATTCCGCACGTACGCACGCGCAGTGATTTCGTTTTCCGTAGGATGGATAAAAGGTGAAATGGGGTTATTTCAAATATAATAACATATCAGTATATAAGTAATACTGATGTTATTAATTTATAATTATACAACTAAATAAGAGGAAGTAGAAGAAGAATGAAACTTGAAAGAGTCGGTAGAAGATATTACCTCTTCCTCGATGCACCTCCTTTAAAATTATTCTTAGGGCACTAGAGTTGGTCTTTTGAGAAGAACAGAACCTATATGATGTAACTAGATAGGTTAAGAAGATGAATTGGCAGGTTTTGGCCAAGCTTAAAGGCTCAAAAGGGTGTGAAGAGAAGAGGGAAGGGGTGCCCTTTTTATAAGGGAGGAGAGGGACAGCTTAAGAAAACTTAAAATATTATTTCATAATTAAATCATATTAGGTTTTTAATAGCTACAAATTGATTTATTTCTAATCTAGGGTGGTTATGGGTCTAAATACTCTTAAAAAATAGATTTTAGACAGGTTTGGTTCATTATATTAACATTATCTTTTAGTTTTTCTCTTAGTTAATTAGATTGACATTTACCATGTCACTTGGTATTTTTATATTATATATTTAATAAACTTACCATATACATCCAAGAGACCCCAAAGTGGTCCATTATTGATATACCTATCATGATATAAGTATCTTGGCAGAACCTTAGATTTTTAGGAATATAATAACAATTAATAATATAATATTTTTTTAAAAACTACATTTTGTCAATTTTGACACTATTTGGTAATTGATTTTTTTGAAAATAATATGAGCCTGATTAGTTCAAAAAAAGTTAATTAAATCCATAATAATATGTCATATTAACCTATAAAATTAGTGTAATTCATAAAAAGTCTCAAATTAGATTTATTTGGGTATTTATAAAATCAATTATGTTAATATTTTTTTAATAAAGTAATTACTACATCATCATTGTGTCATAAATAAATCAGATTATTTGATGTTTAAAAATTATAAATAAAAAACCATTATGTAGGAAACCTTTTTATATTTCTAATTAATATTTAGAGTCGAAATTATCCTATGTATAACCCTATATTAAAAATATTTTAGTTATTAAACTTTGATTTTAAACATTTTGACTCTTCTTTAAAAATAATAATAATAAATGTCCTAATCTAATCAAAGTGCACCTAAAGGGAAATATTTTATTCCCAAGGTTGTTTATGGTCGAATTACACTTATCCAATAGAAATAGGATATGTGTTAGTGTAATAATAATATCATTTTTACCCTTAATTACCCAATTTACTTTTTACTGTGGTAAATAAAAGTAAAAAGTTACTATTCACTAAAAAATATTTTTATCTTATTGAACCACATTTTACTTCTTGATATTAACTGTGTCTGTTAGATTTTCTAAATTCCACTCACAAGAGCGGTAAAATTATGTTTTATGTAAATTTTCAAATTCTCTTAGGAGGTGGGTAAAAGACGGTGAAAAGTTCAATAAATTTTTTATATATCTAAAATTATTATAAAATTACTCAAATGAATTACATTGAACTTATATAGGTATTATGTATCAATTTTGACCTGAAATATGTTTAAATAAAATAAATAATTATTTAAATAAATAGACGGTTTTTAAATAGCAACCTAGTGTTTTCACGATTCATCAAAAATTGAATGTCTTCAGAAAAATACCAAAATTTCACCCTAAGCTAATTTTGATATTCTGAATCCAAAAATGAAGTCCATTTTGAAAAATAAAATTTATAAAATTTCAAAAAGTGGGTATTACTATTCATAATGGCAAGTTCATAATAATATTATAATAATATATCATTTAGTGAAACTCGGTATTGGGTACTACACACGCTATCGAGGAAGGTCTTGATTGTGTATAATGAAATCCATGTCAAGGCTGCGTGTAGTGAAATCTTCGATTGGTGTTGCGTATAACATAATCAAAACTTATTTCATTTATAAATTAAAAAAAATCTATACTTAATGTTGCGTAGAATAATTTCCACAAAATGAACTTGAAATTGTGTGTAACACGAGCCAAGAATAATGTTGCGTATACTACAAGCTAATACGGTGTTGCGTATAGTACAAGTTAATCTTGTTGTAGTGTATAATAGAAGACATCAAAAAATTAAAAATAACATATCTCATAAAATCTCGGGGTGTTACATTCTACACCCCTTAAAATGAATTTCTCCCTCGAAATTTGTCGGGGTTATAAATCGTTTACTACTTGAATGTTTCGTTTGTAAAAACCCACATCGTTAAAGGAATACTAAAACTTAATTTTAAAAAGTAAAGTATGAAATGTAATGGTTACCCAGATTAACTCATCACTAGGATTCCACATAGGAGAACATAGGTGGAAATATGGATATTGAAGAAAAATCTAACCATCAAGTTCTGATGGAGAGTGGTAAAGGACATGGATATGAAAAATCCAACAATCACAAAGACATAAATTTGTGATGATTTAAGGAATCATATGATTCATCGGATATAAGGACACTAAGAAATTTTTTTTTTTTCAAGATCATTTCCATAAAGTTGAAGAATTGTTGAATTAGAAGAAATACTTACATGATTTTGGTACAATCTTACTATTGTTTGTACCTTTAACAATTTCCACTACATATCTTAAATAAATCAAGTTGAATTTGTCTTCTGTGAAGTGTTAGTAGATAATTCAATAGAATGATAGGCCATTCCATCTATCTCAATCAAAAGGATAGAAAAATTTATTAAATATATATAAGTCCATCTATAGTGAGATTAATCGTATATGGTTTCAAAAATGGACTTATACTTCCTATATATTACCGCTTAATAAAATAAACCAGTTTCTACTAACCAGGGACTTCTTGTAGGCTAGTGGTACGCAATAAAGGTCAGTCGCACTTCGGTTTTGGGTTCGATTCCCACAGCCTTGTTCGACGCGACGGGCTATCCCCCGTTCTGCAGGTTGTCCCTTTTCTTAAACTACACTGTTATAACATTCTATCAATAATATCGAAAAAATTTATATCCTTAAAAAATACTAACTTATGTTTAACATAATCCATTCCAATCTTTAGGCTTATTTAAAATACTTCTTCCCAAACTCATTGTATAAAGAGAATGATTAGAAAAAAGGTCACATAACAAGCACATGAATACCATCATTTATCCCTCATATATCAAAAGATATATCTTGTTAATCGCATTCAAAACATATTAATACCTTAATCTTGTATTCTCTTGAAAAGTGATTACCCATTGAATCTTAGTGAAAACAGGAATGCTATCAAAAGTTAACTCTTTCCAAATACCAAAATCCAAAAATTCTATATACTCAAACCATGATATAACTTTTTCTTTATATCAGTCATGAGATCATTAATACTATCAAAAATCTCATTATCTCCTTATCCCTTCATTATGCACATATCATCTACTTTCCATATATATCTGAATTACCTTTCATGGTTACCAGTACCATTAAAAATATACTTTCAAATACTTTCGGAAAACAATAGTTTAACAATCCTTATATGTGTCTTTATTCCATAGTACCATTACCTATACAACATATCTCTTGAGAAACGTAAATCATTCCACTACCTTCTTAAACCATTGACTGAGATTTAACAATTCATTCATCTCAAAGATCATTTGTAGTCTCTTCATCATCATCAACATAAATACTACCCATACATCCATGCTGATTCTCTTTATGATACTTTCCCTTAGGGCATTGGTTTTCATAATGCCCATACATTCCACATTTAAAACATTTAACCATTGTTGATGTCTTAGAAATACCATTATCTATGACCATGGTGTTAACTGATCCTTTTCCTTTGAAATTACTAGCTTTGTGTCCTTATTTTCCACAATCAAAGCATCTTCCAGTTACTTTGAAACATTCTCTTTGATGTCTCATCCCACATGATTCACATGTGGAAAATTGAACTTTCTTTCCTCTATGATCATCATGAAACTCCTTCTTTCTCTTATTAACCGAGTCAGGAAACTTATCAAAGTTGATATTATTGATCATATTATGAGATTGCTGATTAGGTATAATAATGATGTTTCTCCTTCCAAATCCTATTTCATTTTCTTTATCGTGAAGAATATCATTCAATTTTTTATCATATTCTCCATTAACATGAATCTTCTTGTTTCCAGCCATTTTCTAAAACCGAAAAAGTATAGTGTGAGAGGCATAAATCATACTAGGAAAAAAACATAATAAAGGGGGACTACCTTTGATATCTAACATCTTAGGTTTAATTATAATATCATTACCGTAATTCTAGGACTATGACCTATACTTATACTTAACTATAGGGACATCCCTAGACATACCATAGAAATATCTCTAGGGATCTTACTAAATTTTTTGCATCCTAGTTTCCAAAGGTTGACTATACCTTCCCTCTGATACCAACTATAGCGACCCAAATCTTGACGTACATAGACATTACATTACTTTTGTGGAATACTTAATACATAAAAAAACAGACATTAAAGGATCGTAATATTTTAGTGTCTTTATAAACTCGGAATGTAATCTTCTAGTCACGGTGAAAGTTCTCCACCATATCCCATAAAGATCTTCCCCTTTTAGTTTTCTTACCTAAAAAATTTCTTTAAATCCTGGGGAAAAGAAAACATAAAAAAAGGTGAGCTCAAATTCCCAGTAAGGGCAAACATAGAGAACATAAAACAATCCATAAACATTTGAATGCAAAAACATGAACATAAAATCTAAACATCAAAATCTTGAGCAAAGACAGGAATCTTGGAAGTACATAAGGCATATATCATAAGGGAACATCAATCATTATAAAATAGCATGGGAATAAAACATGTAATTGTGGAAAACCATTAAGCACATGATATGATTTCCATAGTAGCCAAGGAATTGCTGCCAAGACCATCTTAGTGGACAAAGTCCCTTTCTGAATCGAGTTCACTCCTCGTTCCAGTCTTGTATTACTGAACCTGATTAACTTACCATTCCAGCCATGTCTACCTCATGAGATATAAATCTTTACCCAATGCATTGGAGGGATATATAGGTCCCACCCATCTCATAATAAAATCATTCTTACTTGTGCCACAAAATAAACATGAAACATTCATCCTATCCCAAAGAATAAAATGGCTTTCATAAATATCATCCCATCATCACATAATCCATATAAAACAAATGGATATTTCATCATAAGATATGTGAAACCATGTAAATCATAGAGACATTATAATTTAAAAATACACATATGAAATAATGACATCTTAGATAGAAAATGGTTTTCATAAAACAATTGAAATGAATTCTTGAAGAAAATATCCTTTCTTCTTCAAAAACATTTTATTTTACAAAAATGCCATGAAATTTTAAAATAAAAGAATTTTGTTTGAAAATATTCATAAAATCTTGTAGAGACAGATTCATGAAAATTAGGTGTTATGAAACCGTAAAAATCTGTTCACGCCGTATAAGTTAAAAATAACATTCTACTTGTACTTTTTTCGGAAAAGTCAAAAAGTTCCCTGTGTGGTAAACAAAATTATGATTTCATTCATAACATGTGGTAAATTTAAAAAATGGTTAAAAATGAATTTAAAATTACATGAATGTTTTTTAGAAAACATGGGCATGGATGATAATAATAACCCCAGTAAATACTTACGAATAACAATCTTAGATAATAATGAGATTGGAATAGTTATCCCTTACCTTGGGTCTGATATTCTTCGTATGTATCTGAACCTCCTTTATAATGATTTAAATAATGTAATTGAATTATTAAATAATCATATTCATTGTTATGATATCATATATGGTTCACTTTTGACTTTATATTACCTGTTCTTTTGTAAATTCCATGTTAAAGCAGCTTTTTGGGTAAAATCGTTTCCTTTATCGTACGTGTTTTGACATGTTGTTATTGATATTATTGCTTATATCATGATTTAATTAATTCCAGAATGTAAAACATGACTTATATATAATATATATTCAGTATATAAATATATATGATAGATCAATAAATGGAATGAAATACACAGTTCATGGAGAAGGTAGGTCGTGCGTACGAATGAACGTTGTTTTCATTTCCTTATTGAATTAAATAGAATTAAGTAAATGAAACATATATGTACATAAATTCAGTATAATTATTATGTAATATCTTTAATGATTATTTATTATATATATTTTATAATCATACTTTAATGGTTAATCATGGAATATGAATCTCATCACGTTCGTGGAGACGGTAGTCCGTACGTACGCACGAGCAATGATATCATTTCCATGATCATGGAAATTTATTCAATTGTATGTATAATATTTTAGAATCAATATCACTTTAAAATAATAATATATAAATAATTATTTACACCATTATACCTATCCAAGTAAGGTGGTGGTGGAAAACAGATTACACCACGGCCTGGAGACAGTATTCTGTACGTACACACACACGGTGATTTCATTTTCTGTAGGATAGATAGAAGGTTAAATGAGGTTGTTTCATATTTATAATAACATATAATTATATAATTAATACTTATGTTATTAATTTATAATTAAACAACTAAATAAGATGAAGTAGAAGTAGGCAAAAACTTGAAAGAGTCGGTAGAAGAGATTACCTCTTCCTCGATGCAGATCCTTTAAACTTATTCTTAGGGCACTAGAGTTGGTCTTTTGAGAAGAACAGAACCTTTATTATGTAACTAGAGAGTTTTCTAAGATGTATTGGATGGTTTTGTCTGATCTTCAAGGCTAAAAATGGTGTGAAGAGAAGAAGGAATGGGTGCCCTTTTTATAAGGGAGGAGAGGGGCACCTTAGGAAAACTAAAAATATTATTTTATAATAAAGTCATATTTAGTTTTTAATTGCTCCAAATTGATTTATTTCTAATATAAGATGGTGATGGGTATAAATCCTCTCAACCAATAGATTTTAGATAGGTTTGGGTCATTATATTAACCTTATCTTTTAGTTTTAACTCTTAGTTAATTCGATTGACATTTACCATGTCACTTTTTATTTTTATATTATATAGTTAATAAACATAATATATACATTCAAGATACCCCCATGTGGTCCATTAATGATACACCTATCATTACATAAGTTTCTTGGTCTAACCTTAGATTTTTATGAATATAATAAGAATTAATAATAAAATACTTTTTAAAAAAACTATTTTATGTCAAATTTGACACTATTTGGTAATTGATTTTTTGAAAATAATAACAGCATGAGTAGTTCGAAAAAAGTAAATTAGTTCAATAATAAAATTTCATATTAACCTATAAAATTAGTGGAATTCATAAAAAGTCCCAAATTACATTTATTTGGGTATTTATAACATCAATTATGTACATATTTCATTAATAAGGTAATTACTGTATCATAATTGTGTCATAAATAAATTAAATTATTTAATGTATAAAAATTATAAATAAAATACCACTATGTAGGAAACATTCTTATATTTGTAATTAATATTTATAGTCGAAATTTTCCTATGTATAACCCTATATTTAAAATGTTTTAGTTATTAAACTATGATTTTAACCATTTTAACTCTTCTTTAAATAAAATAATAATAAATATCCTAATCTAATCCAAGTGCACCTAAAGGGAAATATTTTTTTCCTAAAGTTGTTTTTGGTCGAATTAAACTTATCAAATAGAATTAGGATATGTGTTAGGGTAATAATAATATCATTTTTACCCTTAATTACCCAATTTACTTTTTACCATGGTTAATAAAAGTAAAATGTTACTTTTCACCAAAAATTATTTTTATCTTATTGAACAACATTTTACTCCTTTATATTAACTATGTCTCTCAGATTTTCGTAATTCCACTCCCAGAAGCAGTACAATTATTTTTTATGTAGATTTCCAAATTCTCCTAGGAGGTGGGTAAAAGACGATGAAAAGTTCATTAAAATTTTTATATATTAAAATTACTATAAAATGAATCAAATTAATTACATTGAACTTATATAGGTATTATTTATCAATTTTGACCTAAAATATGTTTAAATAAAATAAATAATTATTTAAATAAATAGTTGGTTCTTAGATAGTTACCTAGTGTTTTCACTATTCATCAAAAATTGAAAGTTTTCAGAAAAATACAAAAATTTCACCCTAGGATAATTCGATATTATGAATCAAAAAATGAAGTCCATTTAGAATGATAAAATTTAAAAAATTTCAAAAGTGGGTATTACTATTCATAATGGCTAGTTCATAATAACATTATAATAATATCTCCTTTAGTGAAACTCGGTATTGCGTACTACACACGCTAGTGAGGAAGGTCTTGATTGCGTGTAATGCAAGAAAAGTCAGGGATGCGTGTAGTGAATGATCCATTTGGTGTTGCATATAACATAATCAAAACATATTTCATTTATATATTAAACAAAATCTATACTTAATGTTGCGTAGAATAATTTTCACAAAACGAACTTGAAATTACGTGTAACACGAGCCAAGAATAGTATTGCGTATACTGCAAGCTAATACGGTGTTGCGTATAGTACAATCTAATCTTGGTGTAGTTTATAATAGAATACATTAATGAAATTAAAAATAATATATCTCATAAAATCATAGTGTGTTACAATGCCCTTGGTTGGAATCATGGGATCATTAACTAGTGGTCATGCTTTGGGTGTTCATCGACCAATGAGGATCATCTTAGACAGGGTTAAGAATTCCTTTCACACAATGTCAGTATCGGGTTACTCTACTACGAGTCTCATACTCATCTCTATTACAATATTAATATTGTATTTCATAAATAATTGTGTAATATAATTTATCTTATGAATTATTATGTTGTGTGACTCCATGAATATCAATTCTATTATTTGAAAAAATTTATTTTAAACTATTTCAAACCTATAATGCATCATATATATATTTTTATTTTTGGTGGCTGTGAAATTATCAATAATTATCGTATGAATAAGAACACATCATTCTTTTATGTGGATAATATTAGATAAATAATAAATAAATGGGAAAAATTAATAAAATAAATGTAAATAAATAAGAAATTTAAATTAAATTTTATGAGTTAAAATAAACAAAATGGCCAATAAAAAAAATTAAAATATGAAATTTAAAATTATTAGTATAAAAAATGTTAGATAAAGAAAAAAATATAAAACCAAAACTTGAATCATTCATTATTAAAAACCTAAATTAAATATTTTAACACAAAAAACAACAATTTTATTAATTAAAAACAAATAAAAACAAACACTAAAATTAACAACTTAAATACGTATTTTAATATTAAATTATATTAAAAACATCAAAGTTGATTTTGAAAAATATATGAAACAATATCCACATAAAATTTCCCCACACATAATCATTTCTTTTCCTCAGGAAATTAATAATTAGTTTTAGTGGAGAATTAAATATTAAAAATGAAAAACTGAAATTCCATAATGAATTAGCCTTCCAAAATATTTTCCCCCATAGACCTTATCAAGTTAAAAATGTGATTTCAAATTCTATGAAAAGATTAATCCCTATTTTATAAAAATTATTCAAATTGATAATTTTGAAAAAATTAAAAATACATCAAATTTTATCCAATTAGAATCCCAAACATCTCATTACCTCCAGGTAAACTAACTCTGATAATTAAAAGGCATAATAATTGGACAATCTCTTTGGATGAGAAAGTATAATAATTATACGAATGATAAATAACCTATACTACATATTAATGATTAAGGGATTAAATTATTTAAAGAAAAAACAGATCATACTGGATTATTATTTTCATTTCATAGTCCACTTGGATGCATATCATATGTGTTTTACTCTAACCATTTTGTTCAAATCCAATAAAAGTTGTAAAAAATTCGCTCAAAATTTTAATATCGACAAAATATATCAAAATGGAATATAAAATGATGTTCTTAATTAAATATATGGTTTAAAAGATATTAACCACCTAAAAGTTGCATCATAATATTCAAACCCAATAAATTTTTTGACCAACATATAATGAAGTTAAAATCTTGAAAAACTATTTTTTTCAAATTTGGGATTCAGATGGGCTTTTCATTAAAACAAAGTTTAACTCATTTATGAATACCTTATGCACCACACATAAAACACTAAATTCTCCTCAATATTTTATGTGAAGGTGAAAGGAAATAATTAGACTGTTCATGTTCAAAAATATTTTGAAAATCTATAGTGAAAAGAATGTAAAAGTGTCAGATGTATGATAAAAATTTATTTTTTCCAAAAAAAATCACAACATTCCCAAGAAATATGTCGGCCGTCGAAAAAACGTTCTTCATAGAAAAGCGAATTTAGGATGATTCCTGATGTCACAATTTAAATTCAAGAATGAATTTCATATGAAGAGATAAAAATTTGGCCATATGTGATATTTTTGAAACATCCCACAAAAAAGAAGTATATTTATAAGACCAAAATATATAACAAAATTAGTGTAATTTAAATTATTTAATCCCTTGGAATAGAGGTTTAACACTTGAGTTTCAGAAAAAGAAACTTCACCATTTTGAACTTTAGAAAAGTCCTCTAGTAAAAAATTATTATTATCTAGAAATAAAGAAGATAAATAAGAAAATACATAATTTCATATTCAAATAAGGATAAAAAAATGAAAAAATTATATGATTTTGATTAGTTTATCTTCAATATGAATCTTATTTTGATATTTAAAAAAAATATTAAAGTTATTATTCAATTGAAAGAAAAATTATGCTTACCACAATACTAACACAATATAATTTAAAATGTACAAGCATTAATTCAATATGTATAACATAAAATAATTTAGTAAAATTTTGTTATCTAATATTTTTAACATTAATTTAAACAATAAAAACATTTGGTGTAGCTGGAAAAATTTATACCCTCCCCCACACATAATTTTCAGCATATAAAAGAAATTTAATCTATTTAAATGTTAAGGGTGGATGGATACAACTTGGGAGTTGTAAGGTGGAAAATATGCTACCAATTATAGGTTGTCTCATGATGGATAAAACTACCATATTATTTTTCTTGAAAAGGAAAATATAAAAAATTTATTAAAGAAATAAAAAAATAAAACTAAAAACAAAGTAAAAAAGATAATATTGGGTTTACCCCCCAAGAGGTTCTTTATTTTGACTGTCCAAAGATGGATAGATTTTATTTCATCCCCAATCACTTGTTGGATGTGGATTCATGATCAAGAACCACCAATTATTTTTCCATACTGTATTGATCAACTTATATAGATTGGGGAATAACCCATTTTCATGTTTATTTATTTACCATTCCTTGGAATTTGACTTCTGAGGTGTGGTTTAATGGGAAACTAAATATAGTAGTATGTACCCTTTTTTTCATAATGAGTAGTTGTGTTCACAAGTTGTAATGATTCAATCCTTAGATGTGATTTTTCTTCTGATTGAATATCCTATAAAAATTACTATTGAAAACTGTATAAGTATCATCGTACTCCTTTTCACTATTTCACATATCACAGTTCTCCACGTTCTCATTGACCACTTAAAAACATGGATTGAAAATTGGTTGTGGGAGCTTTGAATATTTCTCAACAGGTGAAATAACAGCCTTCTTATGTCCCTTCAGGATATCATGAAGGTAAGTCAAATCTTCATAACCCAAATATGAATAAGAATTACTAAAAAATGGTTCATTAAAATTAGAATCAAATGAAAGAAAAAATTCATCCATAAAGTTAAAAACTATATGAATTTGGACTGATTTTTCTTTATTAATGATAGTTGGTGATCTAAAGAGTGAAACTAAGTAAAAAATGAATTAGTCAACCTCCTCCAACTAGTCCTCAAAATAAATCAATTCATCTATGGTATCTTATATAGCACAATATGGGTCATATTGAGATGGTTCAACCTATAAAAAGGTGGAAAAACTAATATAAATAAGAGTAAAATTTAAAAAATCAAAATGAAAACAAAAAAAATGTTCTTCCAAATCATGTACATCATCCTTAAATTCTGCTTTACTCTTCTCTTTTAATCCCTAAAAACATGCCCAATTTGTAAACTTCGAATATACATATTGACATATAGGGAAAATGAATTTCAATGATGGGAAACTCTTGATTATCAATAGGTTTCATAATTTTCTTCTTATTCTTTTGATCCTCTAGTGCCAAGTTTAATGTTTCATATAAATTTTATAGCTACTCAAGATCCACCAAATCATTCAATTTAAGTGCTCAAAAAATGTCATGATTAGTAAAACCTTGGATTTATTACATGCATTATGCGAGTTACTGTAGTTGTGAGGATTCTTAATAGAGAATAGTATTCAAGAATTTGTGTGTCCATCACTATTAATATAATAAATATTTAAAAAAATCGAAAAATGACTAAGAAAAACATGATTCACCAGTAATAATTCTCACTTATTGTAGTTTTTCATTGGAACAACCAATTATACAATTATAATCTCTCTAGGTATATAATAATGGCTAACCATGGGGTTGGTCATAAAAAAGTAGTGTGTTTATGTGAATGAATATTTTGAAATATGAAAACGAAAACAAGAAACGGTGGTAATGAAGGCATAATATATGAAAATGGGAATAAAATAAACTGATAAGTATAACAACATATAGATAAAATATAAAAAATAAAATAAAATATAGGAATAATTATACTAGTTAAAGAGATAAATTTCAACTATATGGCCCCAAATAATTTCTTCAATCATGAAAATTAACCGATTGTGAAATAGAAAAAAATGACTAGATTATTCTCACTCACAAAGAGTTTAATCTAATGGAACCTTGAATCGTAAGGATCACCACTTATAAGATTCATCTAACAATTATTGTTTTTATAAATAAGTGTTATGAAAATAATGTTCTAAAAGTTTATAAAGTTAGAAAAAACCAACACTAGAGGCATAATTTTTTTTAATCAGAATCATTCTCCCATAAAAAAAATTAATGGAAAAATGATGGTGTGAAGTAGAAAAAATAATCCAAAAAATTAATGTTTCTATACATCCTATCACTTAATGGGATATTTAAGTAGAAAACCCTCAAAATCAGAAAACCATTCTTCTGAATGAATGTCCGGTCACATATACTTTTTTAGAATTCATAATTTACTAAGGGTAAAGATAATATCAATAATTTAAAAGGTAATAAATCTTATAAAATATTAAAGATTCACTTATCAGATCTAGTTCCACAAATTATCCCTTCATGTCTGGTGATAGGAGTTCACACATTGAGAGTGAGAAGACATAACCATAAAAAATGATTTACAGGCATATCATAATTTCAAAAGAGAGTGAAAAATAAGAATAAAAAGAGAAGAAAGACAGAGTCTATTTCCAAAGAATAATTCCCAATCCCCCTCCTACATGAAAAAATTCATTATTTAAAAAAACAAATAAAAAATAAAAAACTTCAAAAAAACATAAAAAAACAATAATACAAGATTCTTCCATGTGGAAAATTTCACCAAATTACATCCTCTCATTGTGAGGTGAGAAAACTTTCTACCAAAAATGTCATTTCCACCATGTACAATTGTGTCAACTAAAGGATATAAATCCATATTTCAAATGATCGTGTTTCACTCATACCCAAACTAAATAAAACTCTGAGTGGAGAAAAATGAAAATTTATTCCTATAAAACTATTATATAAAATTGGTTGAATTCTTGAAGTGAATTTAACTATGAAAACAGAGATAGAACATCAAAACAATTTCTGTCTGATCATAATTCATTGATAAAACCAAAATTTAATAGATTTTATTTTAGTCAAAATAACATCTATAGAATTAAATGTAAAACTTCAACAAGAGTATTGTCATCGTCTATCTCAGATTGAAACACTAGAAAACACCAAATATGATTAGGAAATCTCAAACTCATAATCACCTATATATTCAATATTTTTACACCATATTAAATTTAATGGAAATATGGAAATAATAGAAAAAAATCTCAGTCATCCACTTCTCCCGACTTGGTTTAGTGGATCACTTGCATTAGAAATTGTTCGAGATCCTTCAAGATCTAGAAATGAATTTAATTTTCAAATTAACTTAAATGGATCAATTAGAGATCAGAATCTCATCATGTTTCAAATAAAAATGGATCTTTCATAGTCTCAATTAATCTCCCCCAATATCTGTTTAACACTACCTTTCCTTCCTCTTAGACCCGAAATGGCTAAGTCACGATCACCTTAAAAATTATGAACATCAATTAGAAATAGAGAGACACATCCTTGTTTTGTGTTTTTCTTCAACAATTGATGTGGGTGAAACCATCAGCTTGAAATGGTCCAAATCAAGATTGAATCAACCTCTCTGGATGGAATATCCATCAATAATGATGTTTTCTTGAAACATCATCTTGAATGTTTGGTGGATTGGCTCCTTGAACAGTGTCTTAGAACTTCAATTCTTCTGCATCACTATGTCGGACTTGAGACATAATCGACTTGATTCATAGATTAGATTCAATAGGGTTCAAATTCGAAAAAATTATCAGGTCATCCAAGATTTATGAAACCATTGTTTTTGGAAATATCATCCTACATCATCAAACTAAGTCAAAATAATTAATTTTTGATAGTTCTAGATTCATCTCATCTTGGTCGATAGATTTAGCTTCAAGTATTCATCAAAGACCATCCTTACCTCCACCATATGATGAATTGAGTTGGAACCTTGGTTATAGGTTACCTCAACATCAAAATTGAGAATCTTCCTCAGTATATCGTTGGTCAAAAATGTGGATTCATCACCCATTGGTCAGGCATTAGCAGTTCGTCAACCAATGAGAATTGACTTTGGTAGGGTTAAGGATTCCATTTACACAAAGTTAACATCAGGTTTCTCTACTTGACGCTTGGATTCATATTGGATTGATGATAAATCTTGGTTTCTATAAATAACTACATAAAATAATTTATCTTTCATATTATTATGTTATGTGGCACCTCAAAATATCAATTCCCTTACACAAAACAATTTCTTTGACACTATTTCAAAAAACAATAATGTAGTTGTTGTTTTTTATTTTCAGTGGTTATGAAATCCTCCATAATTATATATTTAATATGATTAAATCATTCTTTTACTTGTATTATTCCAATTAAAAAATAAACGAAAGGAATAAAATTAAATACAATAAATTAAATAAAAAAATAAAATAATGTTTATGAGTAAAAATAATAAAAATGATTAATAAAAAAATTAAATTATGAAAAATTAAATTTATATTATAAAAAATTTTAGAGAAAGAAAATAAAATAAATAAAAAACTTGAAACATTCATTATTCAATAATTAAATTAATTATTTTAACAAAAACAATTACAAATTGAGATTAATAAAAACTATAAACTAAAATGAACCACATAAATACCTTTTTCAGTATTAAATAATATTGAAAATAATGATTTTATTGAGAAGCACATGAAAAAAGAGGCACATAAAATCCCCCAACACTTAATTAGTGTTTTTCCTCAAGAAATTTCTAATCAGTTTCATAGAGAAAAATACATCTCAAAAGTGAAAAAATTTTCATATTGACTTTGTCTTCAAAAACAGTTACCCCCATGGAATATATCATGTTAGAAATGTCATTTCAGATCCACTTCAAATATGGATCCCTATTTTACAAAAACGATTAAAATTGAAAATATGGAATATAATTCAAGACACATCAATTTTCATCCAATTGGATGTCCAAATTTCTCTTTACCTCCAGGTGAACTGACTCACATAGTTAAAATACATAATAATTATAAACTCAACATGGATGGTAATGTTTAGTAACCACAAGAAAGATAAATAACCCATATAATGGATAAATGATTAATAAATGAAAGAATTTAGGGAAAAGTCTTAACGTGGAATATTATTTTTAGTTTATAGTCTAGTTGGATGCATATATTATGAGTACAGTTCCAACTAGAAAGATCAAATCCAATGAAATTTGTAAAACATTCCATCAAAATTTAACAATGAACAAAATATTTTAAATGGGAAACTAAAATGATGTAATATATTTAAAATATATATTAATATAAATTATAACCTTAAAAGTGGAATCACAATATTCCAAGTGATGAAAAACATTGACCAACTGATAATGAATTTAAAAGCATGAAAAAATCAATGTTTTGAAATGTTTTATGGATTCTGATTAGATTTGTATTGAGTCACTATTTAGTCCATTTATAAAAACTCTCTCCCCACAATTAATACAAAAGTTTTTCCTTAATGTAGAATTGAAAGGTAAAAGAAAATAATTAGATAGTGTATGTTCACAATGATTTTAAAAATTAAGAGTGAAAATAATGTAAAAGGGTTACATGTATAATAAAAAATTATTTTTGAAAAAAAAACAATCACAACATGGGCAATAATTCTATTATCCATATAAAATGAGTTGATCATAGAAAATATATTTAAATATGACTCACATTATATCAATATAAAATCAAGAATGATTTTCAAATGAGTATATAAAATTTCATTCATATGAAATATTTTAGAAACACCCCACAATGAAATAAGTATACTTTCTTGAAATAAAGGAAATAAAAGTAGCGTGATTGAGAATTTTAGAACCTTGTAATATATATTTATCAATTCAATTTCATCAAAAGAAAATTACCCTTTTTCAACTTTGAATAATTCATCGGGTATCCCAAGTCCACATCTAAAAAATAAAGAAGAAGAAATAAATCCAAAATTTTATGTCCCATCAAGGATAAACCAGAGAAAAAATCATGAGAGTTTGAATCATTTTTATTCAACATGAAACATCTGTTTATCTTTAGAAAAACATTTAATTTCTTCTTGAATAGAAATAATTATTTTTATTACCCCAATAGCAACAAAATATAATTTTAAATGTACATGTAGTAATTTGTTATGTAATTCGTAAAAGATATTCAGAAAATTTAGGTTTGTATCATGTTTGAGATTTATTTCAGAAATCAAAACATCATAAGAAAATGAAAAAATATATACCCTCAACCATTAATTATTTAAAACATATAATAATAACTGAAACTCTTTGAGTGTTATGAGTATATGGATACAAATTCAGGAATCATAAGGTGTGAACAATATTACGGGACACTTGTTGTCTCGTGGTGGAAACTATTAATACCTTATTTTCCAAAAAAACAAAAACATAAAACATTTATTAGAGTAATAAAACAGAAAAGTAAAACAAAAAAAACTAACAAGATATTTTTTGGTTTAACCCTCCAAGAGGTGATGTATTTTAACTGTCCACAGTTGGAAAAATTTTACTTCATCCCCAATTACATGGAGAGTATGGATTCTTGATCATGAACTGTCATATATGCTTTTTCCCAGAATCATAGCTCAACTTATATAGTTTATTTAATACAAACTTTTATATTTCTTGTTTATATTTTATTGGAATTTTATCTTATAAGGAGTGGGGGAAAGGGAAAAGAATATAGGATTACATCCCCACTTTTCAACTTTAGGAGTGGTTCGTGCGTGTTGGTAAGATTCAACTCCTGGATATTATTTTTCTTATATTTGAATCTACTATATTTCTTTTCAAAACCACATGAGTATCAGATCCCACATCTATACTATTGAACATATCATTAGCCTCATATTAATCATTGACCCCCCCAAACATGAATTGACGATTAGATGTAGAAGTTTTGCATATTCCACAATAGATGAAACAGTAGCCTACTCAAGTCCCTCAAAAAAATCACGAAGTTCAGTTGAATCATTGTCACCCACTCAGGGTGAAGAATTATAAAAAACCCAAAATAAATTTAGAATTAAATAAAAGAAAATTTATTCTATAAATAGAAGAACCGCCTGAATTTGGTAAACATTCCGTTTTTCATTAATAGACGGTTCTCCTAAGAGTGATATTAAGTAAAGAGTGAGGTAGTCAACCTCATATATCCATTCCTCAAAATAAACCGCTTCATATATAGTATATTTCATGAAATAATAGAGAGTATATTGATTATATTCATACTTAAAAAGTTGAAATAATCAATAGAAAATTGTGTACAATTTAAATACTCAAAATGAAACAAATATGAATGATTTTCTTCTAAATTATGTCAGACTTCTTCAAATTCAACTTGACCTTTCTCCTGGAAACCCTCAAAACGAGTCACAATATGTGGAATTTGGATTTGAAAATTAGTATCCAAGTGGAAATAAATCTCAATGATGGGAATATTCATCTTTTCAGTATGGGTTTTAGTTTTTTCCTTGTTCATTTGATCCTCAATAGCCTAGTTGAATGTTTTATATAAATATTGTAGCTACTCAAGAGTCACTAAATTATTTATTATAGGTGTTCTAAAAAATGTATGAACAATAAAACTATGTATTTATTCAATGGATTTTGTGAGTTCCTAAACATGTGAGGAATCTAATAGTGACAAGTATATAATAATTTGTAAGTACATCACATTTGACATCAAAAATATTTAAAGGAAAAAAATAAACCACTAAGGAAAATTATATACCCTAGAGACGACACAAATTTTTTATATCTTTTCAACTTCACAACCAGTGTTATATTTATAATATCTCAAGATATAGCACTATGGGTAACCTTAGTTCCGGTCTCAATGTGTCAGTGTGTTTATTTCAATGATTCTTCTATAATAATTTTGTGTTTTTAATTTTTTCAAAAGTAGTAGAAGAAAACATGTAACAATTGAAATGAATATAAAATAGATGAAAATGGGAAAAATAATAAATAGAAATGGATAAATATAAATTAAGATAGAATAATAGAAAATTCATCAAATATCATACTATTTTTAGATTGAATGTTTAACTATATGTCTTTAAAGAATTTATTCATTCATGGAAAATCAACTAATTGTGAAATAGAAACAATGACTAGATTATTCTCTATCACCATGAGTTTAATCTATTATAAGGAAAAATCTTACAGTCCTACACTTCTAAGATTCAATCAATAATGAATTTTTTAAGAAAGAAGATTCTTAAAAAATTATATTTCCAAAAGTTTCTATCGTTGAAAAAAATGAACTCAAGAGTCACAAACAATTTTACAATCAGAACATTTCTCACCAAAATATTACTGTAATAGAAAAAAGATAATGTGAAGAAGTAAAATTAATCCAGACAACTAAATTCTCTATACTAACTATCACTAAAAAATAATTTTATGTGAAAAATACTTAACCCAAATAACCCATTCTAGTGAATGTGTATGCAATTGCATCTACTGACTTCATGTTCACAATTTACCAATCGTGAAAGGAAATAAATTATTGAAAACATAATTTGTATCAGGTAGTTTTAAATTTTTTCTAATGGATCTAGAAACAAAAATTATCCCTTCATGTTTGAAGGTAGTATATCACACATGGAGAGTGGGAATACATAAAAACACAAAAATTTATTTAAAAATTGTTAAAATTATTGAAGATAGAGAATATGAATAACTAAGAGAAGAGAGATAGAACATATCTAGATAATAAGTCATAATACCCTGACTATACAACCTAATTACTTATTTAAAAAACAAATTAAATAAATAAAACAAAATTAAAAAAATAGGAAAACAAGTTTCTTCAACGTGACGACATTTACCAAATTGAATTTTCTCTATGTGAGGTGACCAAACACTCTTTTGTAAATGATTCTTCCGTAATTAAAATGGTTTTAAATCCAGGATATAATATTATATTTCAAATTATCATGTGTCATTAACAACCCAAATTGAAGAAACCTAAGATAAGTTCCAGTAAAATTTTTATTTCTCTAGAACTCTCACAGAAAATTGGTTGAATTCATAAAGCATATTAAACTATTCAAATGGATATGAAACAACAAAAAACACTAATTCCCACATCATCTATGTCAGATAAAATCCAAATTTACTAGATTTTGTGTTTTTAACAGAACTCCCATTGAATTCTATGTAAAAACTCAATAAGACTACAATCCTTGACCATATCAGATTGATTCACTAGAAAACACCAAATACAATTGGGAATGATCAAACTCATAATAACATAAAATATTAAATATTTGTAAGCATCTTAAATTTACTTGAAATAGGGAAATAATAGAGACAATGATTTTTTATCCACTAATCCAGAATTTTTCTAGTGGTATGGTTTCATCAGAATTTTTTTGATATCGTTCAAGCTCTAGAAAGGAATATTAATTTCAAACAAACTCGAATAGATAAATTTGAATTTTGGATATTGGATAGCCTCAAATCCAAATGAATCTTTCTCAATGTTAGTTCATCTCCCTTGATATTAGTTCAACACTGTTTTTCATTCCTTTCTAACCCCAAATGGCCAAGTCAGCATCACGTTAAACATATTGAATTTTGATAAAAAAAAGATATATCCATGTATCATATTTGGATTTGGAAATTATTGGAGGCATTTTTATCAACTTCAAATGACCCATATAAAAATTGAATTGAACTCCTTGGATGATACTTCCATCAAGAATTATGGTGTCCCAAATCATCATCCATGGATCATATTTGGCTTTGGAAATTGATGGATGCATTTTTATTAACTTCAAATGACCCATATAAAAATTGAATTGAACTCCTTGGATGGATCTTCCATCAAGAATTATGGTGTCCCAAAACATCATCTTTGTGAAAACTGGGCCGCACCCACCAGTTGCCCCGCCGACACGTAGGCCACACCCTAGGTCCCACCCACATGCCCGAATGAGTTATCTGACTAATGACAATCCCCACAGGCCAACACATGTCATTTCCAATGTGTTTTTTCCTCACCCACACACACCCTGAGAAACTTCCCAAGAGGTTACCAATCCTGATCACTACTCCAAGCCAAGCACGCTTAACTATGGATTTCTAATCAAATAGGCTCCCAAAAAACAAGGTGCACGTTGTTGAAATGAGTTATATCATTTAGTCATTTATCCCTTTATCATTTGGGGGTGTTAGAATCACCCCCCATTAGAGCACAACATCTTAGTCATTTAACCCTTTATCATTTGGGGATGTCACAATCACCCCCCCTTTAGAGCACAACGTCCTCGTTGTGGGCCCTACATCTATACCCAGGCAGTGCACCACGCACTTAAGGCTGGGTTCCTACTCTGATACCAAATGTGACAACTGGGCCCCTCCCACCAGTTGCCCCGCAGACAAGTGGGCCCCACCCTAGGTCCCACACATGTGCCTAAATGGGTTATCTAGCTAATGACAGTCCCTATAGGCAAACACATGTCCTTTCTGGTGTGTTTTTACCTCACCCACACAAACCCTGATAAACGTACCAGGAGGTCACCCATCATGATCACTACTCTAGGCCATGCACGCTTAACTGTGGAGTTTTAATTAGACAGACTTTTGAAAAGGAAGGTGCACATTGTTGACATGAGTCATATCATTTAGTCATTTAACCCTTTATCATTTGGGATGTTACAATCTTTAACCTTTGGAAGACTCGAAACATAATTAGTGTCTTAGAAATTCGATTATTCAATATAAATATGTGAGATTTGATGCATAATCAGATTGATTCATAGATCAACTTGTACATGGATTATGTTCCATAAAAATGTCAGTTTATCCAAGCCTGATGATTTAATTTACTTTCAAAATCTCAACTAACAGTATTGAAAAAAATCAGAATCAAAGAATTTACTCAGATCTGGATCAATCTTGGTTTGGTTGAAAGATTCATCATCAAACCTCATCAACATCCTTCCTTGATTTGGCTGCATGATGAATTTAGGTGAAACATCAGTTTCTAAAAAACTTAGCTTCATAAATTGGGCATATTCCTCAACACATTATTGTTCATATTTACATATTAATCAACTAGTGTTCAATCTTTAGGTGTTCATCAACCAGTAAGAATAAGATTTTCCAGGGTTAAAAATTCATTTAATAGAAAGTCAGCATATGGTTTCTCTACTATGAGCCTAAAATTCCTTTTTTTTATAATAGAAATCTTGGATTTAATCAATAACTACATAAAAAATTTATCTTACACAATATTATGTTACGATGCTCTTCAAAAATATAAATTCACTTATGCAATATAATTTCTATGACATTATTTCAAAACAAAAATGTTGCAGATGTATTTTTTTTCACAGGTGATAAATCCTCCAAAATTATCTTCTTAAGATTCTTAAATCATTATTTTAAATGGATTGTGTCAAATAAAAACTAAAAAATAGAAAAATTATAAAAAATTAAAGTAAATAATTAATAAATTTAAGTAAAAACTTATGAGTTAAAATAACTAAAATGATTAATCATAAAAATTAAAATATGAAATTTAAAATCATTATTATAAAACATTGTTAGATAAAATAACAAAAATAAATTCAAAACATGAAACATTTACTATTCACTAATTCAATTAATCATTTTTACACAAAAAACAACAATTTTACAAATTAGGTAATAAAAAAACAAAACAATAGATTTTACCACGCAAATACCTATTTTATTTTTAAATAATATTAAAAACATGAAATATTATATAAAAAACACATAAAATAAGATCCAATTTAGCTATAATTAGTGGTACATTTATAATCTTTTTGGGAGTTATAAATAACTTTACAAGGGCTACTTTGGATGTGGTTCCACATTTACAAAGGCTAAGAGACATGACCCTTATACGAGGTTGAGTTTATTCCATAAGAGTAATAAATAAAATCATACAAATTGAAAAAATCAAAAATTCCATAGAAGGTTTTATCCATTTTAATATCAAAATGATAAAATCAATTAAAAAATAATTAAATAACTAACTAAATACAGATTATTTTATAAACTAATTTTTATCACTAAAATAAATAATTTATACTTTATTTACTAAAAAATACTACATTATGAAAATGTGATTAAACCAATATATTAAAATGGTTTGAGGGGATATAATAGTGAATTTTAGAATGGTCTTATACATTTCAATTGGTTTAATGTTGGGGACTTATAGGGTTCAGAAGAAAGATAGATTCTTAAAATTCTATAGTCATGGGTTTCTAGAGTTTTAAAGATATATACCTTCAAAAAAGTTAATTTTAATAAGTTAATTGAACTTAGGATTCATTGTATTAGGTTCATGATCCTCCAACCACTTTAGGTTAAAAGTTTAACCATAGTAATAATATCCTATCATGGGGTTTTGGATTATTATCCAAAGAACCATGTCTTGTTATTCCCCCTGTACTTACTATTTATTTTATCTCCACTATATATATAGTAATATTTTTTATTAAAAAAATTTCCGCTTCATTTTAATTTTTTTATTCTAATATACGGGTTGATAATTAGATCAAATATTCTTGTAAATACAATAATTTAGGAGGATGAAAATTTAATATTATTTTAAACTAAATTCACCCCTTTTATAGTGTATCTTATATATTAATTTGGGGTGACACCAGGATGTCATAATCATCACGAATGTTACAAAACATATTCATAAAACATATTTTTATTGATAGGAAATGATCACAAATTAAAAAAAATATATTTTTCATACCTTAAGATTCAATTGAAAATCAAACACCTCATTAATTTAAAATAAACACTTAAAATGTTCTAACATTATTTGGAAATCAATTCAAATTCAAGACCATTATTTACCCCAAAATCATTTGAAAATAGCCTCTGAAGAATTTATATAAACACTATACATACTCTTAAAATTGTTTTAGATATAAGGAACTAAAACCCATGAAAAGTATATATTATGAAAAGTATAGAAAACATGAAAAACATTTCACAACCCCATCACATGTACCACACGTTGTTATATCATGATATAAAAATAATTTATAATTATATATAATTTTAGGATATAAAAGATTAATTTATTTCTAAATAAAAATTTCCATATACTCATTAAAAAATTTCCTCTATAATCTAATTCAAGAAGTATTGGGAGATAGGGGTCCTCAGAAATCCTAGAATCTATAAAATTCAGGTTGAGGTCCATCTTTAGACATAGAATTTTCCTCTTTGGGGAAAAAGTAATAAAATAAAGAGAAAATTGAAAAATATTTTACCATAATGAAATAGAAGAAAAAATGAGGTGTTAACTTAAAAAAAGTCTAATAAAACAATAACTAAAACACCAATGAATCACCAATGGAGAATAAAAAAGGTAAAACATAATTATCAGAGGCATATAGGTTAAATAAATGGGGAGGAGTAAATAGAAGTGGGTTTTTATTCAGTATGGGAAAATTAGTAATTTCATGTTTTAAAAATTATAGGAAGGATAATCAGTTTGGAAACATTATGCAAGTTGTACAGTTGTGACCAAAAGGACCCCCCTACAAGTAAGAGTAGATTTTGTGGTCAGCAACAGATTTCCTCAAACTATTCCCCAAATGTGAAGTTTAATCCCATATATATTAGTCTTTTTCATGTTTTTATTGCAAAATTTTGAAACCATACAAGAACATTTCATTTGTTTTTGGAATTAGCTCCCCCACCTATATGGTTTGGATGCAAGGTTTGTAGTAACATTGTGCTAACTATAACAGAAGTCCAGTTTTCTTAATTATTAAACCCTCAAACCTATGACTCTAAAAAAGTAAAAAAATTACCAATAACCCTTAATTATATAAAATTTAGTATAATAGTGACATGGGATCATCATAATTACCATTATCGAGCCACTTTATACCCTTATAATTTCATTGGGAAATGAGTAGAAAGACACCTGTAACAAAACTTCTTCACCTAACTATGGGTTCAGTGGTACACCAAGAAAATAATTTTTTTTTGTTTATATAAATGATATATCTCCTGAAATAACACTTTATAAATTTTATAATTTGTAGTGATTATCAAAAAATTACAACAATACCACCCACTTCTATCCAGATAGATGAGGTTGGAGGGTTGGAGAAAATCTAATAGGTCTAGTGATAAAAGTGAAAGAGATATACCCTAATAATTTATGTATATATATATATATGATATGTATATATATTCTATATCAAAAAGAATTATATAACTTCTCATACAATATAAATTCCATGAATAGTATGTTATAAATGCATTATTGGGGAGTCATTTTTTTCAATATAAAGTATATTGTTAATGGGAATGAAAAGTTATTTCATGTGACCACTTAATTATATATATTATTTTATTTTAATAGTTGTATTGTAATTAAATTACCAGTATGAAATATTATTTCATTTTACATGTATACATAGAGTAGGATTATTTATATCATATTGTATAAGAGCATGCCATATTCTTTGATTTTTTGGGTGTCCAAATATTCGTCTTTGACATTCGAAATCATTAAGGATTTTTTATATGATATGAAATGAAAGGTTTTTTAATGTATTCATACACGTGATGCATTGTTTGGATGAATAATTTTCTAATCTATTATAGAAAATTTGTAAATATGATATCCATTGAGGATCATCCTTGAGGCTTTATAATTTATAGTTTTATATGATGATTCTGTGTGTTGTTCATGATTCAACCCATATATGAATCTCTTTGATTCCAAAACATCTCATTCATTAATCCTTTACCTTGTGAGGTTTTAGAACACTATGGAGAAGGTGAGTGTCCAGTTCATACAATGGGTGATTGATCTACCCATGGAAACAAAAAATGGTGGAAATACTATGATTTCCACTCTTCTAATATTGGTCATGATTATGTAAAGATTTTTAAAGATAATGTTGTGGTTTCCACAGAATCACGTAGACACTACTATATTCAATTTTTAATTTTCATTACACATTATTTCACTTTTCTATGCATGATGATCTTGGGTTTGGGATTTTAATTTCTTCTGTATGTTCTAATAAGTGTTATTATACCACTCTAAATACTAATAGTTCTATCAGAGATTCTTATATATTTTGATTCATTAAGTCATATATGAAATTTTTATTCTAAATATTTTATTAACTATCATATTGTAAGTCATAAAATATGACTACCGATCAATTCATTTGGTTTTTTATTACAAAATACAAAACCTCTTCTAATAATAAATGACATGACTTAAATAATTTGAATTTAACTAGTTACAATATATTAAATATACATATCTTAAAATAAAATTTCTTTTTTCATCATAAAATATAATTTGAGATATTATATCAGGCAATTGGTTTATCGACCAAAAAATATGACTAATAACTCACATCACTAGCCGATATACCATAGTAGATGAAATGCCCCAGATAATTAAATAAATTTCTAATCATATAATATTATTCTCATTGTATCATAAATTACGATCGAGAGTGAAATTTTATTTTTAATAAGAATATATTATGAATTAAACATTATTATTTGTAAATTTTATATAAATATCGATAAAAAAGTATTTCGGGGATATTTATTTATTTATAAATAGTTTATAAAAAATTTAATTTTAAAGATTTTATAAGTAATTAAAAAAAATTATGAATCATTTATTGTTAAATACCATTAATACTAAATATTAATATTAAAAATATCTTTTAACATATTATATTGGATGCCTTATGAAGTATAAATAAAGTCTTTATTCACTAATCACAAGGGGTAATTTAAAAAGTATTTATATATTAAAAAATAAGGCTAATATATAAAATAAATACGTTTAAAGATTATGAGATATCCATAATGATTTTTTTTGATAATTCAAATTAAACTCCATATATTAGATTTTATTTATACCTCATCAAAAAAGTTTTGATGCAATATTTGACAATAGTTTAGACAATTTTATATATGTGATATTTATAAAATTTAAGTAGTTTACATAAAATATATTTAATTTGTATGTTTTTATAATTCATAAAATATCATATATACTTAATGAAAAATTAAATATAATGAATTATTTTAAAGGGATCGTTTTATCAAATGGATATAGTGAATTTATATTCAAGAATAATGCAATGTTTATAATTAATAGGTAAGATTATACTGTTTTTATAATTATATTTTTTAGGAATTGCTCATGGGTGGTTCATATTTAAATACATGTTTTTTGTTTATTTAAAAGTTTTAAACTTATTTATTATTCCCAGATATAAATTTATTATATACTGTAAATATGTATACTCTTTAGTTTAAGTTAATAATTTGTTTTCTCTTTATTGTCAGTCGTGGAATTATATGCTGGTTATGATTATATAGGATTTAGTTTTCATATACCATGATGTTGGTTGGTAATTAAAGATATTAGCTTAAAATTATTTTGTGGATATAGTTTATACATATTAGGTTTTAGATTTATGATGAATTATTTTATGTCATTATTAAAGTATCTCCTAGTAGAAAACATTTGGGCCAGACTTCCCAATTTCCTAGAGGGTTATGCCTCATTCTTGAAATCTCAGGTTAGATATATGTTTCTCTAAGATTTATTAGGATAAGGTTTTCAATCCCATATATCTATAAAACCTTACCTGAATAAATCATATACCTTATACATGAGATGAATTTCAATTTGTGTAAATATGATTAACATTTATTTTGGGTGAGTAATACAAATAGTTGACTATGTAAAGAGTTACACATAAATATTGATTGTACATATTGATTTAGTGGTGAGAATTTGATTCCAACATAAATTGATTGAATCATGTATATAGAAAGGGAATAAATTGAGGTAAAATGGTGATAAATTATTCCCCTTATAAATTCTAATTTTTAGACTCCTTCCAAAGCATCACTTGTTAAGACCTTTCCCAAACAACGAGGTAGTTTCATGAAAATTTTGGGTTTCCCTAGATTATCATATGTATGGAAAGAATGAATAGGTTGTTTCTTAATAAAAATGGGTTCACATTATTTACATTTTATTTATGTTACACTTATATAGGAAAATATAAGAATTATGATACTAGATGAATTGATTTGGGTTTATGCATATGTTGGATTAGACAATTACTTTTATGATCAACTACCCATTAGTTAAATTTGATATTATTTTCATGATGTCTATCATAAACAACTAATTGTAGAGATAAAAAAATTATACAGACCCATTTATATTGTGAAATTTGGATCCTTTCTCGCTAATATAAATGATGGATTTCAAAAGGGCTCAACATTTTTGTGGGATCCCATTTAATAACTGTCTTTATTAAATGGTAATATTACATGATTTTCATATGATTAAAATTTATATTGTAGATAAAAACTTCATCATTATAAAATGTAAATATGGGGTCTATACTATATATATAAGTAGCTTAATATGACTAACTCTAATGATGGGTAATATATGAAATATTACTAGGTAAGGAATAATTTCATGTGTTATAGCTACACCTTCCAGGGTAATATAGTGAAGAATTTGTTTAATAGTTTAATCTAGATGCTTATGAATGGCATAATGTTATTCACTTTGTAACGACACAGACCTGAACAGCCACCCGAACAGTTCTAAATAGGTTGGGTGTTACAACCTTAGGCACACCTCCCTGAACGCCAAAGGATACTGACTAACAGTGAGGGTCCTATAGGTATAGTGGGGAGGCTATACCCTCTCAGAAGATAATAACAATGGTACTGGTCCAAGTTTAATAATAAAGATTTAATAGAATAACGACTAAGTAGACTAGAACTAGACCGACAGAGCGGAAACACATTCAATATCGATAAATAGCGAAAGTAATAAATATAAACAACAACAGCAGAATGTAAACAGAACAACATGCAGATCACTTGTAACTAATACTAAAGAACAAAACATGCATCCAAATTAGGTCATATATATATAAATATAAAGGTCACCAGTGGATAACCAACTTTAGCTACAAAAAAAGAATGCTGATACAAGAAATTAAGCAAAAAATATATAACTCTAGCTAGGTAAGACCTCAGGGTCTATATCGTCCCCATGTAATAACTAATGCAGCCCATATCCTGAAGCTGGCCTTTTTCTTGCACGTAAATCCATAATATCTGCATGCGTCCCGAAGGGCCCATGTAGGGTGTTAGATGAATCTCTGTAGGATACCACTGAATGGTGCATGTCACGACCCGTCCTCGGGACCCGTGTCGTGACTACCCCAATCCCGCCTTCCATAGGCCAGGGGCTGGCGACTAGCAACAAGGCGTAAATCCTGATAAACAGGGAAGGCATAGCCTTTGTAAAGTAAACAACCATCACAAAGTAAGCAAGCGGAAAGAGTAAACACTAAGTAAAAACTATAACAAGCTGTGCTGAAAGTAAAAGGGGCCGGAAATACAAGCCCAATTGTAAAGTACAACTGAAAGGGGAAAACAACAACTGAAAAGAAAATCCGCAGCATCGAGCCGTCCACTGGAAGTCCCACCTGAAGGGCGAGAACAAATAGCCTCCACAGCTCCTCGGTCCAGCCGTCCGCTCTGAGTACGTCCCGCCCAGTGGTCTACCTCCAGGTACCGTCCTGCTCCGCAAGCCTCCACCACGATCAGTGCTATCCATCGTCTGCAACAAACACAACGAAGTGCGGGCATAGCCCGTGCAGGGGTGAGTATAAGCTACTCGGTAGGGACCCCGAGACCCCCGAAGGTCTCCCAAAATCCACAAAGGATAAACCACAAAATAAAGATACAATCACGAAGTAACAACCGACACTGCTTAGGTATATGCCCATACATATACCTAAGTCAACAATTCCAATATGCTCCAACCTGTGAGCCCAAGTAAAACTCTGTCCACACAGGAAAGTATATGTATTCCACACAGGAAAGAAAAACGTAATCCACACAGGATAACACAACACAATCCACACAGGAAAGAAAACAAGATTCAGCTCACAAAGGTATACATCATTGAAAAGGTGAAAGAGATGATCAGACATAGATACTGAATCATCTAAGCTGGGACCCACATAGGATTCAAGACCATCTGTCTTCATTGTTTCATATATGGTGGGACCCACATATGATACAAGACCATCACTGAATCATCAATGCTGGGACCCACATAGGATACAAGATCAGCACAACTAGGACCCACATAGGATACAAGACCACCTGTCTTCATTGATTCATCTATACTGGGACCCACATAGAATACAAGACCAGTATTGAATCATCTAAGCTGGGACCCACATATGATACAAGAACAGCACAGCTAGGACCCACATAGGATACAAGACCAGCTGTCTTCATTGATTAATCTTTACTGGGAACCACATAGGATACATGACCAGTACTGAATCATCTAAGCTGTCAGATCCACAAAGGATTGATAGGTACTAATCCCCGCAAAGGCCCACACAGGATCAGACCCACACAGGATCTGTAGCACTGATCCCCATAGGATCGCTGAGTGCTGTATTCGTCGCCGTCGAATCCACTGAGGATCTCTGCACAGTCGTCGTCGAAGTCGCAGTCACAGCCAGCACTAGGGTTCCCGCACACAGCAAGCTCGTTCGGGAGGGTTCGCTCCACGATCCAAGAGGCTGATACATCAACTAACACATAGTCTGAAGTTGATGTATCCAAAAGTTCTGTATCGTCAACAGGAACTCAACGCAACAGACGGCACGTCAATCAGATGCCCGGTCTGAGAGTTATTGGCTTTTTCGTTCCAGGGGCCCGGTTGGTTTTTAAGGAAAAACCAACCCGACTATACTCCACCTGCGTCCAAACCTCGGGCGGAGTATGCCAAAAGATCCGTCTCACTAAGAGGAACTCAACCAAGTCGACGGCACATCAATCGGACATCCGGTGTTCAAGATATGAGCGTTTCCACTCTGAGGGCCCGGTTGGTTTCATGTACGAACCAACCCGGCCGAACTCAAAGTATTCCAAAACCTTGTGTACGATATAACGAAACGACCGTCTCGATCCAAGGTTCGTGTTACCACTGACAGCGCGTCAATCGGACGCCCATAGCCCAATATATGGGCATTTGACCGAAAGTAGTCCGAAAACGGGGGGTCTGGGCCCGGCCCGACCCGACCCGACCCCCCTGGGTCGGCCCGAACTGGGTCGACCCGACCCGGGTCCGACCTGGATGGGCCTGGGCCGGCCGCGGCTCGACCAGCATGGCCAAGCTGAATCACGGAGCGGGGTGCGCGACTCCCTCGCCCGCCGCTTATTGAGGCTGGCGGCGGATCCGCCGGCCGCCAACCCTGCGGCGGCGCGCCGCCGCCGCCTTTTGCAGACCACCGGACGCGCTCCGGTGGTCCGTTTCTCCTTCCGTCTTTGCCTATGGTCCCCCCGGGACCCCATCTTCACTGAAAAGGGATTCAAACGCCATAACGTCCTGCTTCATCGTCTCTCGTCAATCCGCACGTCAAAACGAATAGCGTCGTATTTGTAGTTTTCCAGCACGACCCGATGGCGCTGCGCCCCTTCGCCGCGGCCCGACTCCGACCGCGGTTCTTTTGCCGTTTTTCGGCGCAACGCGACGACGCCGTAGAATTGATTCAAAAATTAATTGATTGCGTGGTGTGACGACGCCGCACATTCTTTCCACACGATTCCGCACGGTGCGACGACACCACGTCACTTCCATTCCATCCGCAACAACAAGAAATAAATAATAAGGGAGGGGGCGGCCTTGTTTGTACGGTCCGGCCTCCTCCCGTTAATCGATATCAAGTGTTCTGAAAATAAGCGGATAAAATATGGAAGTGAAATCACGTAAAGAAACACATAAACCCCCTACAACCTCATAAATAAAAAGAAACATAACAATAATCCCAACTCGCAAATTAATCTTCGCAGATCAACATAATATTTAGTTTATCGGCATTCTTAGATTTAGAAGGGAGTAAACGAGGGTTCACCAACAATCACAATTTAAATTATCTACCTCAATTTCTTCGATGAATGTCGATGAGTTGCGAATGTTGGTCGTTGCGGTTGACGGACATCGTTCCGTCAACATCGGAGGAATTGACGTTGTCGTTGGCGACATTCGTCATGGGTGGCACCTTCCCTTTCCTGCTTCGGTTGGAAGGAAAGAGACGTGTCTTTGTTCTTCGGTGGAAGCGGCATTCTTCATCAAGAAGATATCGTTCCTCCAAGCGTTCTTCCAAAACTCCACTCTTTCTCCCAATAAAAAGTTTAGCCAAAATAATAGAGACAACCCTCTATTATTTATATGGCACAACAACTCAAGAGTTTCCTTTATTAATTGCGACAACACACATGATTAAATGTAGAGATATGGATTCAAAATTCAAACAAGGGAGATGGAGAGTTTCAACATTAAATTAGGAGAGTTAGAATATTAAGAGACTCCACAATTAAATGTGAGTTACATGGGGGATTAAGAAATATGAAGGGGTGGGGTTCGTGTGGGCCCCACCACCCTCATAACCTCCAAAGGGAAGTTGGGTAGTTACCCAATTTCCACCCAAAGGATAAAAACACTGAAGGAAGAATAAAAATTGGTGTTAAATTTATATTTTATCTTTCAAAATTTTTAAAAACTTAACTCATGTAAACGCGACTCCGGAATAGGCGTTCCTAAGAAAATACCGGCACTACGGTTCCATCGGTGCCCTCGGAATTCGATTCCGAGCAGCGGTTGAAAAGATAGAAATTCCCACTCGTTTGTTCATTGAACGTACCCGAGCCAAACTTTGGAAATTAATTCTGGGCACACCGGGCCTCGGAATCAGGTGCCGTCAGAAACTGAGTTCTTGTGAAATTTCAAAGAAAATTAAGAAAAAAAATTTCCTTGAAATTTCCGAGTTTTTACATTACTCCCACCACAGGGATTTACGTCCCCGTAAAGCTTCAACACAAACTAGGGATACAAAGGCGGTAGATCTAGGCAGTAAGCCACCTCGCCAATCCTGCTGAGGACCTGGAAGGGTCCGATGAAGCATGGAGACAACTTGCCACCTCATCCAAATCTCCGTAATCCACGTCGAGGTGAGACCCGCATGAAGACGTGGTCACCATCCTCAAACTCTAGTGGCCTCCGCCTCCTGTCAGCGAAAGACTTCTGTCAGCTCAGAGCTGTCTTCATCCGCTCCTGGATGACCTGGACCTTCTCTATCGTGGCCTGGACCACCTATGGTCCCACAAGAGTTGCTATGATTTCTTCTTTGCCGATAAGAGAAATCCGGTCTCATCCCTTGGATGAACCACGTTCTTTGCCTAATACAGTCAATCCTGACATGGATGATTCTAATCCATTCTAAGGATGATATCGTAAGGCCTCGACGCTACTACTAAGAGATCCAACCGTTACTCTCGCCTCCAAGGGTTGAGTCACACTGTCGGCATCAGTGTGTGGTAACTGGGTCTCCTCCAGTAGATGTCTCACAAGTAAGGTTCAAGTCAACAGTTAAAACTGGAACCTCTTAGTAACAACACAAAAGAGGACAAGAATGAAAACATCACAAAGGTATGCGTCTTTTATTATTGCAGCTCATAATACAAAGACATTACACAATAGCAACAAGGAACTAGTAGTAAAAAAGTCGTATCCACTAGTTCCGCTCGTGTCCATTTGATCCCAGAGCTCCATGATCGAAGGCCTCAGCTTCCTGAAGCTGAGCTCTCCCATGTCCACCAACTCCCTGCGGTCGGGGTGGACCTCCTGGTGGTGGTGGTGGCAACACCTCAAAGCGTCGTCCACCACCAGCTGGTCGGCCAACTCTTCTTCCTCGCCCGCCTGCACCCTGCGGACCTCCATGGCCGAACCTCTATCTGGGAGGTCCCTCTACCACCTGCTGCTCATATTTAAGATGAGTCGGGCAGTCTCGAGCCATGTGACCTTGCCCGCCGCATGCGTAGCAATGCCTGCCCCTCGTGTAGATGGCTCTCCTTCGTGTGCCCCGCACAACCGAATCTTCATCCAGTGACTGCACATCTGATGGTCTGGCCCATTTGGACCTCTGCGTCACCTATCTACTGCCAACTGTAGAAGACCCTGCTACGGGCCGTCCTGCGGAGGGCCCTGTCACTGGAGCCTGCTCGGCGAGAAAACTCTCCACTAGAAGGGATCTCTCCAACCCCTCTTCCTGTGTCGGAATATTGAGGGAGACCATCGAAGCCCTGATCTCATGCCTCAGTCCCTGCTCGAAGGTCTGGGCCTGGAAGAATGGGTCTCGTACCATATCTGTGGAGTAGCGCCAGAGATCAGTAAATCTCGCCGAGTACTGGGCCACTGTCAAGCTGCCCTGCTGCAGCTGAAGAAGATTTTGAATGTACAACGCACGGAGGGTGGCTGGGAAGAAATCGGAGCAGAATATGCTCTCAAAGTCCATCCAGAGAAGAGATGTCTCGTCGTACACCTGGAGCATCAAGATCCACCATCGACCCGCTGTTGCGTGCAGTAGGCTCACTGCGAGGATCACCATGAGGTCTGCTGGTGTCCTCACTAGCCCGAAAACTCGTACAACTGCCTCCAACCAGTCCTCGGCAGCCTGGGGGTCCGTCTCCCCATGGAACCTGGGTGGTCGCTGGCGCTGGAACTCGTGCAGCGTGCTAAGGCGACGTGCATCGTCAGCGGCTGGGGATGGTAGCATCGGTGGCTCGATGGGTAAAGGTACCGCCGATGCCTCTGCTGACAAGGAGCCCTGCACCGAGGCCTCATCGCTCAGTGGGCTGTCGTCACGCCTAACTCTTGGAACCCTAGCTGACTGCCGTCGTGGGTCCATCCTGAAAAGAAACAGGTGCGCCACGGTCAGAACTATATACCTGGTGAGCTGACACAAGTAATCACAAAGAAAACTTGAACACACATGCAATCAATGTTTTCGTGCATTAAGTCGGAAATTAGAAGTCAGGGTCCTGGTGTACGGATACTTCGGCCGCCGCACCAACACTGGACTCCGTGGACTGATAACCACACTCAATACGCTAAACACTATTGCTTCACATAGAAAAAGATCAGATTCCAAAGTTATGCGGTAGAACCAAACTCCTCGGATACCAATTTGTCACGACCCGTCCTCGGGACCCATGTCGTGACTACCCCAAGCCCGCCTTCCATAGGCCAGGGGTTGGCGACTAGCACCAAGGTGTAAATCCCGATAAATAGGGAAGGCATTTCCTTTGTAAAGTAAACAACCATCATAGAGTAAGCAAGCGGAAAGAGTAAACACTATGTAAAAATTGTAACAAGCTGTGCTGAAAGTAAAAGGGGCTGGAAATACATGCCCACTGTAAAGTACAAATGAAAGGGGAAAACAGCAACTGAAAAGAAAAGCCACAGTGTCGATCCATCCTCTGGAAGTCCCAATTGAAGGGTGAGCACAGATAGCCTCCATATCTCCTCGGTCCAGCCATCCGCTCCGAGTACGTCCCGCCTAGTGGTCCACCTCCAGGTACCGTCCTGCTCCGCAAGCCTCCACCACCATCAGCGTTGTCCATCGTCTGCAACCAACACAACGAAGTGCGGGCATAGCCCGTGCATGGGTGAGTATAAGATACTAAGTATGGACCCCGATACCTCCGAAGGTCTCCCAAAATCCACAAAGGATAAACCACAAAGGAAAGATACAATCACGAAGTAACAACCGACACTGCTTAGGTTTATGCCCATACATATACCTAAGTCAACAATTCCAATATGCTCCAACCTCCGAGACCAAGTACAACTCAGTCCACACATGAAAGTATACGTATTCCACACAGGAAAGCAAAACATAATCCACACAGGATAGCACAACACAATCCACACAGGAAAGCAAACAGGATTTAGCTCACACAGGTATACATCATCGAAAAGGTGAAAGAGATGATCCGACATAGATACTGAATCATCTAAGCTGGGACCCACATAGGATACAAGACCAGCTGTCTTGATTGTTTCATCTATGCTGGGACCCACATAGGATACAAGACCAACACTGAATCATCAAAGCTGGGACCCACATAGGTTACAAGACCAGCACAGCTAGGACCCACATAGGATACAAGACCAGCTGTCTTCATTGATTCATCTATACTGGGACCCACATAGGATACAAGACCAGTATTGAATCATCTATGCTGGGACCCACATAGGATACAAGACCAGCATAGCTAGGACCCACATAGGATACAAGACCAGCTGTCTTCATTGATTCATCTATACTGCGACCCACATAGGATACAAGACCAGTACAGAATCATCTAAGCTGTCAGATCCACAAAGGATCGATAAGTACTAATCCCCGCAAAGGCCCAAACAGGATCGGACCCACACAGGATCGGACCCACACAGGATCTGTAGCACTGATCCCCATAGGATTGCTGAGTGCTGTAGTCGTCGCCGTCGAATCCACTGAGGATCTCTTCACAATCGTCGTCGAAGTCGCAGTCGCAGCCAGCACTAGGGTTCCTGCACATAGCAAGCTCGTTCGGGAGGGTCCGATCCACGAGCTGAGAGGTTGATACATCAACTGACACATAGTCTGAAGTTGATGTATCCAAATGTTCCGTATCGTCAACAGGAACTCAACGCAACAGACGGCACATCAATCGGATGCCCGGTCTGAGAGTTATTGGCTTTTTCGTTCCAGGGGCCCGGTTGGTTTTTAAGGCAAAACCAACCCGACCGTACTTCATCTATGTCCAAACCTTGGGCGGAGTATGCCAAAATATCCGTCTCACTAAGAGGAACTCAACCAAGTCGACAGCACGTCAATCGGACGTCCAGAGTTCAAGATATGAGTGTTTCCGCTCCGAGGGCCCGGTTGGTTTCGTGTACGAACCAACCCGGCCGAACTCAAATTATTCCGAAACCTTGAGTGTGATATACTGAAACGACCGTCTCGATCCAAGGTTTGCGTTTCCAGTAACGGCGCGTCAATCGGACTCCTGTATCCCAAGATATGGGCATTTGACCAAAAGTAGTCCGAAAACAAGGGGTCTGGGCCCGGGCCGACCCGGCCCGACCCCCCCAGGGTTGGCCCGAACTGGGTCGACCCAACCCGGGTCCGACCCGGCTGGGCCTGGTCTGGCCCGGCCCGGCTCGGCCCGGCTCGGTCCGGCTCGGTCCGGCCCGACCGGCCGGCCGCGGCTCGACCAGCATGGCCGAGCCGAATCGCGGAGCGGGGTGCGCGACTCCCCCGCCCGCCGCTAATTGAGGCCGGCGGCGGATCCGCCGGCCGCCAACCCTCCGGCGGCGCAGCACCGCCGCCGCCTTCCGCAGACCACCGGACGCGCTCCGGTGGTCCGTTTATCCTACCGTCTTCGCCTATGGTCCCCCTGGGACCCCACCTTCACTACGAAGGGATTCAAACGCCATAACGTCCTGCTTCGTCGTCACCCATCAATCCGCACGTCAAAACGAATAGCGTCGTCTTTGAAGTTTCCCAGCGCGACCCGATGGAACCGCGCCCCTTCGCCGCGGCCCGACTCCGACCGCGGTTCTTTTTGGTTTTTCAGCGCGACGCGACAGCGCCGCATAATTGATTCAAAAATTATTTGATTACGTGGTGTGACGACTGTTTCGGTGCGGATGTGCGTCGGGTTTCTGTTCTGACGCTGTTCCGCTAGGACGCGTTCTCGCGTGCGCCCGTCGACCCGAGGGGATGGGAGCACGGCTTGTGGCCCCACAGTCCCGCTTTCCAAAGGCGGGCGGCATCCGTCCCTCATTCAGGGACATCTGCTCCTTGATCGAAACCGGGATGATGGGATGTCGGCTCCTCCTTCCGTGGACGTCTCCTCGGAACTCGTCGCCTAATTCGGGTCTCCCTCATAGATTTAAGAATGTTTGTGAATCTCGTTCCCGGCGCCATATCTTCATGGACACCGGTTAATTACGCTGCTTCCGCCCGGACGCTCAAAGGAGTCTGGTCGGGGCAGCAACCCGCGGTGAGGAGACCGGGTAGCTCTGGGTGTTGGGGGCGTGTCTTAACACTGCGGCTCTGCATGTCTGCCTTCCGTCCCTAATAGGGATTATCGAAGGCCTGATGGCCTTAGGCATCCCGCGCTGGGTGCGGGGAACTGCGTTACCTCAGGTTTTCCTCAGCTTCCCATGTTTAACACGGGGTATGCCGCGAGTTTAACGTCCAGCGGGGACGGCATCGGACTGATCAACACGAGGAGTGGATCAGATGACAGAACCCCTTGCGGGGAACCTCTGATGCTGGGGCCAGCACATGGGCGGCTTCCCGAGTGAAGTGGAGTGGAATGAAATGGCATGACCCCACCGGGATGTGGCGGCCTTGGTAAGGATCAGGATGGATGATGGAGTGAAGATCATGGACCCCATAGAGGCTTCCTACGTACCGCGCGTTAGCGTGGATCAAAGTCAGTGTAGTTCGGATATATAGTTTAACGTCATGCTGGACGATGGTGTTTGGGGCTTACACTCTAATGAGGCCCATATGCGGCAAAGCTCAGTTGAAGAGGGATTTGGGCAGGAGGTGAGAGACACCTCGATCCCTGTCACGCCCCCTACTGGCTTCAGCAGTGGGGAAGTACAATGGAGATACACATGTGCAGTTCCCCACAAGAAACTAGGGGTTTGTAATACCCTACCCCCGTGGGCGAAGGCCACTCCAATAAATCGTCCCTAAAGAGGGGCAATCCCGACATCCCTGCAGAGACGAGCGGGTGGGGGCCACATCCAAACCAGGGGGGACCCTGCGTGCGAGGCACGGGATCGTACGAAGAGGACGGTTTAACGTCTTGCCAGACGAAGTACAGTTTAACGTCATGTGTTGAGGACGAAGCGGTCGGTTTAACGTCTTGCCTGACGAAGTACAGTTTAACGTCATGTTGAGGACGATGGATGCTTGGCAGTTTAAAGTCCTGCAGCGCGGACGAAGTAGTGCCACCAATGGGTCTGTGTCACTTCGTGCGAGCCTGGAGGGCCGCACGGGAAGACAACGCACGGTGCGGGCACCCGGGATGAAGATCATCGGGCGCCACGCAGGCGGGTAACCTCAGGGGGTCAATGGGGGCTACACTGGTGTTTTGCACGCAAAAGAGGAGCTTGGTGCGCAATACCGTGGGTCGGTGCGCAATTGGGCGGGCTGGCGCGCAATTGGGCCAGCGCTTTGCGTGCGGAAGATAGAGATTGCGCGCACCGGGCCTCTGATAGCGCGCGGGGGCAACGGCCCATTCTTTAATGAATGGCCACTTAGTAAGGGGGGGTGCGCGCAATCGGGCTGGATCGTGCGCACCCGAGGGGGCAGTTGCGCGCAAGAGGCTTCTTTTGCGCGCGCAGGCCTTTGGGTGAGGAGTTGGTCAAATGAAAGAAGCCAAAGGTGTTGCGCGCGAAGGCGAACCCCGGGGCTTGTTTGCGCGAAATAAAGGAGGTTACCTGAAGATCGACATTTCACGCGGAGGGGGCGGGATTGCGCGCATGAGCGACCCTTCGAATTCTGGAAACCCCTAAAACGTCGGGGGTCACCTTGTATTTATAGGCAACCCCGGGAGCGCAATTCGGCGCGCGGGCGCGCAATTCGGCGCGCGGGCGCGCAATTCGGCTCGCGAGCGCGCAACGCGGCTCGGGCGCGAAATAGGTGCCCAGCGCGTAATAGGGCCGCACACGAGCGTCGGGCGCGGAAAATTACGCGCTAAATCGGCCCATTGCGTGAATCTTGGAAGGATTGCGCGCGCCTAGCCAATATTGCGCGCGGGCCTCCGATATTTCGCGCAAGGCCTTTGGGCCTTCCGAAACATGCTTCTGACTCCAAATATGACCTCGCTTTCCTCATCCGGAACTTCGTTTGAGGAGCAACGGACTTTTCCGGCGTCTACAAAAGCCCCCCCTCAGAATCTAATCGGCGAGAGGTCACAATGATCGGGTTCCGAGGGAGACGCCGGAATGCCGAAGTCCTGGGTGGCGCGGGACTTTGGCGCGCAAAAAGGGCGTCGGGCGTGAAATTCGCTGCCTTGGTCGCGCAAAGCGCTTTCCGCGCGGCGCGGACACCTGACCTCACCTATAAAATAGGGGCCCTGGGTATCGCGTTCCGTACACAGGCTTTCCGCACGATAAGCTTCCAAGCTCCCGTGCATGAAATTGCCATTGACGGCGCGAAATTCGCCCGTTCGGCGCGCAAACCCATCCAGATTTCGGCTTGTCTTGCGCGAACACCCGGGGTTTTACGCGACAGACTTCCCAATTGCGCGCCGTCCACTAGGGTTGCGTGCCAACTCCCAAATTTCTCTACCAGCCTCCTCCGATTCTGCACGCCTCATCCCTTAACCCACACGACTCCCGGAGCTTCTGAGATGGCCGCGAATCAAGTGAATGAGGGGGATGCCGCCATTCGCAGAGCTGAGATGGCGGCGAACGAGGAGGTCTACCGAGCCAAGGAGATTGTTTCCAACAATCAATCCTTGTTCGATTTGCTGACGCCGGCCCAGAAGACGTATCCGCTGTCGGACAACCTGCCACTCTGGAACTACGGCATCCTGGATGAGGTTCCGGTGCCGGGGTTCGAGGTTGATGCGCCGCGGACCTGGGTGACTCGGGAGGATGAGCTTCCCCGCTACAACATCACCAATAACGGGCATCCTGCCAGGGAGACCAGGCACTTAAATGTTTATGTCCTGAACCCGAGGATGCGAACCATTACCGGGAGTCAGCCTACTGCGGAGAACTCTCCAGCCCTCTACTCGAGCACGTATCGCCAGAGTGTCACCGACGACACCAGGCGCTGGCTGAAGGACTGGGACTTGCGGTCTGGGGGTAATTTCACCAGTGAGTGGGCCTGGGCGTTCTGGGTACGCCACACCTGCGATCACTTCGCGGAGGAACTGCGGTACATCGGCCTGTTTGAGGCGGTGTGGACGTTGCAGTTCCACTTCTACCAGCAGCCCGAGCTCGGGCCGGAGCTGTTCACCCGCTGGTCCCCGGATACCAACACCTTTCATCTTCATCATGGGGAGGTCAGCATCGATCTCTGGGACATCCACTGCATTGGAGGTATCCCGTTGGAGGGTTACCAATACGATGAGTTCCTGCCTCCGAGGAACACCTAGGGTGACAGGTCACGGACTCCCATCCTGACATGGCATCTACTGGACCTGGCTACGGAGCGGCTCGGGGTCAAGGACTTCCGCATGGACATAGCCTACAAGGAGTGGTTCGGCCAGTTCTTGGAGCATGACCCAGCGGTCAAGATGCCAGGCAGGGGGAAGAGGTGCCTGACCGTGGCTCAGAGGATCCGGAACGGGTTGTACTGGTGGTTCCTGGAGACGGGAGACTACTGCTCATGGGGGTACCGCGTCATCGAAGCCCGGGACCCAAATGTCCGGTACGCGGCGTTCCTGGCCACCTTTCTGAGTGGGTGGCTCCTGCCAGTGCGGGACGCGAGGATGGGCGTCCGCCTGGCGACACTGGTGATGGCAGGCGCCATGGCCGCCAACAAAAGATTCAACGTCGGGGTCCCAGTGCTGGCCAAGCTGTACGCCATCCTGGGACGCCTCTCGCGAGGGGGGTCTCCAAGAAGGGTTTCTGGTCCCTTTCAATTCTTCCACGGCTGGGTGGCTGCTCACCTCGGTGGGTACACGTTTCCAAACGCCGTCATTCCTCCGGGAAACGGCCTGCGACCCTCCCTGTTGAACATCGCGGGGGTCGCTCCGATGACCCTAAATGAGGAGGGCGTGAGGATTCGGATTGGAAATCACGCCAATTTCAACTTCAGCCCGTTCCCCACTCCCGTTGGCCAGATGATTGACAATGGACAGGGTCTACTGGAGCAGCACGAATACTTCCTGAGCATGCGGGGTGGGGTGCTCGTGGCTCGGATCGACGAGAAGGTGATCTGCGAGCCCTACGTGCCAACCCGGTTCGCCAGGCAGTTCGGGTGCCTTCAACGGATGCCGAAGAGGGTATTCGCTGCTGTCCGGGAGGAGACGAACCCTTGCGTCCTTCGCCAGATGTGGTTAATGTTTGCTGCTTTCGGCTCTGGCGATGTCATCACTCTCCCTCCTATCGGGGTCGACACAGTCTTGGCAACCGAGTACGCTGATCACTGGGCCATCGCGTACCCCAAGGGGCTTCTACGGAAACCAGTTCGGCGGCTCGAGGTCACCCGTGCAGAGACCGGGCATCAAGGAAGGAGGCAAGGTGCCGTTACGTGGGGGAGAACGGAGGCGCGCCAAGCAGCGGAGCCGGCGCGGGCAGGGACTTCGGCGGTGGTCACATCGCAGACTGCCGCCAAGGGGTCACATGCGGCGGTCGGGGAGCGGCCCAGGAAGCAGATAAGGCGTCTACTCGAACCCTCCCACGATGCGGTCTTCCCAGCGCTGTGGTCGGCCTGGATGACCCTGCGGTAGTCGCTGGGGACTGAAACCATCTGGCAGAAGATAATCAGAGAAGGAATCCATCTGCCAGAGGTCAGGCGCCTTCAGATCACCGACAGGGTGAACTTCCACCGGCGGTATGCGTATCTGACGGCCATGGACGAGTACGCGCGCCAACGTGGTCAGCGTGCGGAGCCGTCCCTTCTGGTGAAGGTGATGCTCGGTCTAGAGCCTTCTCTAGAACAGATGCCACCGGAGGAAGGTGATAGTAACGATGACTCCGAGGAAGAGGAGGAGACGAGGGAGGATGAAGGCTCTGAGGGAAGGTCCCATCCGGGGAGCCCGCGGGAGAGCGGCGAGGTGGCCGGCTCTGACAATATCGATATCACTGAGCTCCTCGAGGTCCGCTTCTATCCCTACTCAACCTGCCTCATCCATTATCTTATGCAGCTTCTAACCCATTTCTTCATCTTCCTCAGGAGTAGGAGAGGCGCCAGTAGGACAGGGCGGGGTCCAGACACCCATCATTGAATTGACAAGCGCTGAGGGGTCCCCTGTTGTAATTGCTCCTGCGGCGGCCGGGACAGCGGAAGACGACGCTCTGGACTCCCGTAAGTCTTCTTACTTTACTGCTGGTGCTTGTCGTTGATGATCCGTGATTAACCATGGCATGCCTTGCACAGTGATCTCAATACTGGAGGCTCGTCGGGCTGTCGAACCCGAGCCATCCACGAGTGGACCAGTGGCAGACATGCCGCCTTCTCCGGAACAGACTTCTCACACCGAGCCGGCCCCACCAACTGCTAATCAGGGGGCAACGGACGCCGGCGGTGCTGCCATCGGAGAGAGGTCGGGGGCTGACGAGGGTGTCAACGCCGCTGGGGCGAGAGAAGAAGGTCGCCCAGATGTTGGGGAACGTATCCCCTGTGAGGACATCCCAGGGGCGGACCCTGCAGCAGACCTGATGGCTGCCGTCCCTGCCTACCGGCCTGCAGACCCCGAGGAGATGGACGACTCGGACTCGGAGGCGGTCGAGGAGAGCCGGATAACGCGCCGCAGGGGGTGGAAGTGCATCCAGCGCTTCCTCAAGCGACCCCCATCGGAGTGGCGGGGTGCATGGGATCTCTTCAAACATGGTTGCGCTTCTTGTGTGCCGGGGGAGCTGATGCTCGACGCCTCCATCTGACGGTCCGTGATTTCATGGCCGAAAAGATGCGCGAGAGCCGCTGGCGTGCCGACGTCGCACAATGTCGGGACATGTCGGAGAACACGCGGGAGCTCCTCGTGGCAGAGTAGGAAGTCCGGTGCCTCGAAGGGCAGGCGGAAGAGAAGGAGGCCTTCATCGCAGCGTGCACTGAGCTTGTGGAGCAATTGACGGCCCAGCTGGATGACGCCCAGGAACAGCTGACGGAGGCAGGCCACCAGATGGTCACACTTCAAGTCGAGCGGGAGCGTGCACAGGCCAGGATCGGCGAGCTGCGCACTGCGACCGCCGACGAAGAGAGGGCATGCAGAGAGCGAGAAGCAGCTCTGGAGGCCGCCAGCCAAAGGGTAGCGGCATTGGAAAGATCCATTCAGCACGCTAATCCCTAGGGGCTTTGTTTTTGCCATTCCCAGAATATTTTTCTTCCGATACTCAATACTTCAATCCATTTGTATGAATCAACATATTTATCTGCATCTTTTGGCTTAACATGCTCAAACACAATTCATTGTCTTGCGGGAGCGTTAACCAAGCTTCAGGCATCCACAATTGGGCCTGGATTTCTAAGGAAAAGAGGGAGGTCATTCCTAGGAAAGGAGACCTCAGACCTAATCAATGTACCATCCCCCAAACTTGTTCCAACACATGAGCAGGACAACGCTAGGGGAGTTGAGATTTTATCCAAACATAGGGAGATGAAAAAGGGTGAATCGCGTATCCTGAATTCCGAAATCCACGACGGCCAGTCTTCCAGGAAATTCCCAAGATGACAAGAGGACAATGGATCAATCGACCATACTACTGCAATAGACGGACCGAAGGTCATCATTCATATTGCAGGAGGCAGATCACATGTCACCATCAATACCGCTTTGGGGGTTCCTTCAGACACAAGGGTAGAAATCCGGATCAAAAGAGCATGCGAAGCGTGGGGTGAAGTGATGATTTGTTCGGACAGAATCTAACACTCCCAAAATTGCGCCACCGTGGGGAAAGCGTATTAGGCGGATGCACTAATCTGGCCGTGAATCACCCCAATTCTTAGACAGAACCTCTTTGATGAGGAAACTGTCGCTTCCCATCATTGCAATGGGGCATCCCGAGCTGAATCAGGGAGAATATCACAACCGCATCACTCTACCAGAAGCCAGGCCCGACGGCCGGCGACGAGGAGGGGCGGGACATAGCGATCCCTGAGGCTGGACCCGAGTCGAGATGCCCGGGCGTTCCTACGTACTCCATCAGACTGTACATCAAGCCACACGTAGTTCTGAGAGTGCAGTTTTAACGTCATGCGGGATGTAGAACCCCGATTAGGGAGATCTTAGTTTAAGGTCGTAGAGCTCGGACCATAGGGGTAGATCTTAGTTTAAGGTCTTAGAGCTCGGACCATAAGAACCTCAAAGTACGCCACATCGTGGTCCTATCCCCTGGATATGCGAAGATGCACTGAGGGATAGTGTCAAGAGTGCCGAGATTTTGCCTGGTCAGAATGGGAGGTGGAAAACGTAATGTGAATCATGCGGCCATTCACTCAAGGACTGGGGGCACCGGCGTAACGTTATGGGAGTACTGCCTACCGTGGCGAAAAAGCAGCATCAATATCGCACTGACCGTTGATGGAATGAGGCAGCAAACGAGCATCAACTGCATAAGCGCAGGATTCATATCGATTTGCTGCCCAAGGCCCTTGGGGGCACCAGCCCGGATCGGTGGGAGAGCACTGAGGCATTTTATCCAGACCGCTCACGGGGGGTTCCACCCAGGGCGTAGGTGATGGGTCCGAATGAAGGGGAGCATGAAGCCTGAAAAGTGGAAGGAACCTGACCAAGCTGAACCTGAACCTCCTGGAAATAGACCAGAGTGCTCTTGACACCGGTGGACCACTGCAAGGGGTCAAGGGACACGCCTTGAGGGTGACCCGAAGGCAGCAGATTCCCAAGAGAAGGGGGAATCTTTTAAGAGGTGGGGTGCAGGACCCGAAGTTTCAAACATCCGGGCGTTCCTACGTATCCCATAAGGATGGGAATCAAGCCACACGTAGTTCTTGAAGCGCGGCGCAACACAATCGGGCACCAGCGCGGGGAGGGGTGCGGGTCTGGCCCTTGCACCCAAAAGAAGCGGTATTTGATATTTCTTGTTTGTCCTTAAAGGTGGATGGTTTTTCTTTGTGCAGTGACATGCCTGTGATTAAGAAATCCCTGGCGTCACCGCAATAATCATGCCATGAAAGACATTGATAAATGGCGTGGTTATTAACCAGCGCCCAACGTGAGTGTCCCCTGAGGAGAACATCACGATGCAGTGCCGTTTCTCGTCGGGCGGCCAAGACGATCACAGTTTACGGTCATGTGGTAAGACCAGGCAACACAGTTTAAGGTCATGTGGCTCGGACCATGGAGGAATCCGCTTATTGCGATACAGCAGACCCAGCGGAGCTCGGGACACATCCCAGCCCTGCGGTCACACACAATTCTAGGAGAAGGATCCTGGGATAGGGGCCTGCATATGTCTATCACCTGAGGGGCAGAGATGCTAGCCTCCAGCTATGCTGGGCCCAGAACGCGATTGTTCGGGCGACTCCTTCGTCCTCATGGGGACGAGGGTCTAGCTACACATGGCCCATAGGGAGGACATTATCATATATCATTGGTGCTCATATCTTGGGAGCCTCGAAAGGCACCATTACCATGGTTGGCCTGCCTAACGTGTAGAGGTGTACTGAGGGTCAGTATGAAGAGAGAGTGTCGAGTTTCCACTACAACGCACTGAGGCGGAGTGTGATAAGGACTGCGCAACCAATGTTCAGAGCCTGAAAGAGTTGACATGGTGATCAAGGATGTTGCAGACCATATTCGCAACACAACATCCGATCGCGTCAGCCTAGGATGAGGCAAGCAAACGAGCATCAACCGCTCAAGCGCAGGATTCATATCGATTTGTTGCCCAGGACCCGCCGGTAAATCGACCGGGAGCGGTAGGAGAGCACTAAGGCATCACATCCGAACCGCTAATGAGGATCCCTTTGAGTGAAGGCCCGAACAAGAGGAAGCGCGAGGCCTGACAAGTAACACATGACTTGTCGGGATTGAATCCGACACTACAGGTTGTAGACCGGAGTATCCAAAAACATGCTAACAGATCACCGGAAAGGGTAGGAGGACTCACCTTGAGAGCAAACAAAGGACGGAAGATCCCCGTGATCAACCAAGAGACGGGGCTGGACCTGGAAGACAAACGTCCAGGCGGTCCTACGTATCCCATAAGGATGGAAATCAAGCCGTACGTAGTTCTTGAGAGGTAGTTTAACATCGTGCGGGATGAAGTGCGGTTTAACGTCATGCGGGACGATGGAGCATGCAGTTTAACGTCCTGTAGCGTGGATGAATGCAGTTTAACGTCGTGCGGGACGAAGTGCAGTTTAACGTCTTGCGGGACGAAGTGCAGTTTAACGTCATGCGGGACGATGTGCAGTTAGGCAAAGTACTGCTTGAGGAACCTAGCGTTGGTGGGAGGTGTGACGCGCTCACCATCCATAGTCGCTAGGGAGTACGCGCCATTGGGATAGACCTTGTGGACGACAAAAGGTCCCTCCCACTTGGGCTCCAACTTGGGCGGCTTCCTGCCGGGGATCATTGGTGCTCTTAGGGCCAGTACTAGGTCACACTGTAGGAAGGAGCGGAGGCGAACCTTCTTATTGAAAGCTCGAGCCATTCTGCTTTGATGCCTCTCCAAGTTGTGCAAAGCGCGAAGCCTATTCTCATCCAGTGCTTCCAACTCGACTAGACGGGCTTCAGCAGCTCTGCCCGGCGCTTGCTGGTCATAGACCGCAGTGCGCAAGCACGATAATTGGATCTCGATGGGCAGGACGGCCTCAGCTCCATACACCAGGGAATAAGGGGTCATCTGGGTGGAATTGTGAGTCGTCATTCGATAAGCCCAGAGGGCGTTGGGGAGCTTGTCCGGCCAACTCTTCTTGTTCTGACCAACCATATTTTGCAAAATGATAGAGAGGGTTTTGTTAAATGCCTCAATCTGTCCATTCGCCTGCGCATGATAGCGAGATGTATGGTTCGAGAGAATGTTGTACTTGGCGTACATCTTCTTCAACTCGGCTGCTCAGAAATTGGCTCCGTTATCCGTGAGGATAGCGCGAGGCACTCCAAATCGATAAATGATGTTAGAGGTCACGAAGTCAGCGATAGAATAGGATTTGACCTCTCTGAGCGGAATCACCTCTGCCCATTTGGAGAAGAAGTCTGTGGCGGTCAGAATGAACCGGCACTAGCGAGCCGTCGCCGGCGGGTAAGGTCCCACAACGTCCAGCCCCCAGACTGCAAAGGGCCAAGAATACCTGGTGGTATGGAGAGGCTCCGGCAGCCGATTCACAAAGTTCGCATGAACCTGGCACGCATGGTACTTCCTGGCATACTCGATGCAGTCATGGATCATGGAGGGCCAGAAGTATCCCAACCTCCGAATCTGGTGGGACAGCTTCGGCCCAGTCTGGTGGGCACCACATAAACTAACATGAACCTCTTGCATGACTCGTGGGATCTCAACTCCCTGAAGGCAACGGAGGAGAACACCATCAAATCCACGTCTATAGAGGATCTGCTCTAGGCCGGGACTGCTCTGGAGGATAAACTGCGATGCGCGGCGTCGAACTCGCTCGCGCTCGGCCCGATCCGACAGGAGAATGCCATGTTTGAGGTACTCAACCAAGGGCGTCCTCCAATCAGGGGCTGGTTCGACTGCCATATCTATGGTACTCGGGGCTCCAGGCACAGGGGAAACCGTGGTGAGATTACTTACCGACGGGCCGCAATCTCCCTCCGGGATAACGGGAGCGATGAGCCTGCGGTGCATCACGCGGATGATCAGGTTGTCCTGTTCAGGCTCTGCGAGTGACGCAGCAAGGCTGGCCAAAGCATCTGCTCGACCGTTCTGCGACCGGGGAATATGGAACATTTCTGGCCGAGAAGGGAACCAGACCATCAGGAGGAGGGTGCACTCCAGCAATGGCACAAGTTCCGGCTTCCTGACAACATAGTCGCCATTGATCTGCTTAATGACCAGCTCGGAGTCCCCTTTCACACACAGATGGGGCACGTCGATCTCGAGAGATAACTCGAGGCCAGTGATGAGGGCATGGTATTCCGCCTCATTGTTGGTACAGCCCTCTGACAATAGGAAAGAGTATGGCAGCACAACCTGCTCTGGGGTAATGAAGAAGATACCCAAGCCCACTCTGTTGAGCTTAGGATTATCGATTCTTCTACCGGTGGGGCTCCGAGAGGCACCGTCAAAGTGCATCTGCCAGCATGGATCGACACGATCGACCGAGAGAACGGCCTCATCAGGAAAGCCTAGATCCAGCAGCTGATCCGCGGAGGTTGGGTGAGCAGCCAGAAAGTCCGCCAATGCTTGCCCTTTGTTGGCCTTCTGAGACACATACCTGATGTCGAACTGCTGGAGAATCACAGCCCACCGCGCTAGACAGCCAGTCAACATAGGCCGGCTCAGGATATATTTCAACGGGTCTACCCGAGAAACCAACTGTACCTCGTGGTGCTGCAAGTAGTACGGTAATTTATGTACGGTAAATACGAGCGACATGCAGCTCTTCTCGATGGGGGAATACCTAACTTCCGCATCGAGGAGCATGCAACTGAGGTAATAGAGGCTATTCACTGTTCCCTAGTTGTTCTTCTGGGCGAGAAGGGCACCAAGGGACCGTTCCAGGGTAGTCACATAAAGGACCAGCAGCTTCCCGGATACAGGCGGCATCAGAACCGGAGGTTGAAGCAGGTACTGCTTGATTTCCTCGAAAGCGGTCTGACACTCCTTATCCCATACATAGGTGGCACCTTTCTTCATGAGCTGAGAAAAGGGCTTACACTTGCCGGCCAGATTCGCGATGAATCGGCGTATATAGGCTAAGTGGCCTTAGAACCCTTGCAGTTCCCGAATGTTACCTTGGGGAGGCATCTGGCTAATCGCCCTGATCTTCTCTGGGTCGATCTCAATACCCCGGTATCTTACCACAAATCCAAGAAACTTCCCGGAGGTGACCCCGAAGGCACACTTCAACGGGTTCATCCTCAGGCGGCGAGACCGGAGGAAGCCGAACACTTTCTCAAGATCTTTGAGATGGTCCTGACGCTGGCGCGATTTGACCACCAAGTCGTCGACGTAGAATTCCACCAGTGTGCTGAGGATTGGCTTGAATATGTGGTGCATCGCCCGTTGATAGGTGGCACCTGCATTCTTCAGGCCGAAGGGCATGACCTGGTAACAAAAGATACCTTGGGGGGCCATGAAGGTAGTGAACTCCTCATCCTCAGGGCCATCCGGATTTGGTTGTATCCGGAGTATCCATCCATGAAGGAGAGGGCTTGGAACCCTGCCGTGGCATCAATCAATAGCTCTCTCACCGGAAGGGGAAAATCATCCTTCGGACAGTGGCGGTTGAGATCGCGGAAGTCAATACAGACTCTGATCTGCCCGTTCTTCTTCCTGACCGGCACAATGTTGGCCAGCCATCTGGGGTACTGAACTTCCCTCACGAAGTTGGCTTTGATAAGCTTGTCAACTTCGGCCTCAACCATGGAACCGTGGAATGGGTGCATCTTCCTGGGAGGCTGCTTGAACCCGCGATGGTTCGCCGGGAGACCAAGGAGGTGGACGGCTACCTGAGGATCTAGCCCCAGCATCTCGTCATATCCCCAAGAGAACACATCACGGTGCTGTCTGAGGAAGTCCATGTACTGCTGCCGCTCCTCAGAGGGCATGGCGGCACTGACCAATGTGGGTCTTGGATCTGCCTCGGTTCCAATGTTCACCTGTACTAACTCATCCACCGTGGCGGAGACGCCCTCCTCAAAGGCTGGGGGTGCATCTTCCACGTCCTCTCCACTCGAGGAGGGATCGTCCATGGGAGAGACTGCGTTGGAAACTGCATTGGGGCTACCATATCCTGCTGGGCCGCTGGTGCTGGCATGGGCGGTCGTGGTCATCTCATCAGGAGACTTACAGGCCGTCGAGACCATGGCTACGTCCAACCGATGGATCGGGAGGACGTAAGCGTCATCCAAACATGCCCAGGGATCACTTGCAACAGCGACAGGCTCAACCTCACCTGTCAGGATCCACTTATCCTTGCTCTTGTAATAGTCCGCGTCCAGATAGCGGGCTTCACATGAGGCAAAAGGAGAGGAATCTCCCTGAATCATGCCTACTCGACCATTAAGGGAGTATTTAAGGCATTGGTGGTATGATGAGGGAACCGCCGCATGAAGGTGGAGCCATGGCCTGCCCATCAATGCATTATACGCAGTGTCCTGAGAGACCACCATGAATTCGGTGTTGGTAACCAGGTCACCGAACTGGGTCTTCAAACATATCTTGCCGACCGAAGTTTTCTCGGTGCGGTCGTACCCCTGGATCCTGAGGTCGGAGGGAATCAAGTCATCCTCAGACAACCCCAATCTCCGGAGCGTCCGAGTTGGAATCAGGTTAATCCCAGACCCCGTGTCGACAAGACAGCACCGGACATCAAGGCCATTGAACTGGCCAGTAACATACAGCAGACGAATGTGCCCCTATATAGGAGGGTCTTCATCCTTACCAGAGAACGAGATAACTGCCTGACATTCGGCGTTCTCAATCGCTTCGGCGTGAAAGGCCTCTGCAGCCGCAACCTCAGTCTCAAACTGGAGGGGGCTCTTTAGGGCTTCAACGAGCGCCTCGCGCATCTCAGGTGACAGGCGCAGAGCCTCGAGGATGGAGAGCCTTGCTGGTATGTCGGCCAAGTGCTTTAGGACATCATACTTTCTTTCCAAGCGCGAGCCCCTAGTTGCAGGAGGTTTCTCTGCGGTTGGAGGTATGACGGGCCTTGCCGGTTGGATCGGCGGCCGAATGGTGCTTGGAGCATCTCGCTGTTCACTAGTTGAAGCCCGGGAAGTGGTCACCATACTGGGGCCAGGAGGCCGGGATGGACTCGTGGCAGGATGGAGCTGGTCGAGGCGCGGCTGAGGCGGTTCTGCCTGGTCCCACACCACAAACAGTGGCGGAGGCGAATCCGTCATCCCCGGATGGGGGGGCTTTGCACGCTGAGCTCGGTTTTGAGCCCGCTGGCTAGTATCAGTGGCGTGCACGGCCTGGCTAGAGGTACCAACTGCCATGCCCCAGCGACTCCTGTTGTTGCGGTTCCTCCGACGGTGGCAACGACCGGGGACACTAGGGAAGTCCACCTGGTGTTCTTCAACTTCGGGAACCGAAAAGGGATTTACTAGCTCGACGATATTAACCGAAGCGTACCCAACACTGTCACCAGACGAATCATTCATCACCGGGCGGATCCGGGGAGGGACCCCCATCTCCGGGGGCATGAAATCGCCGAGAGTGTGGGATAGCGGCGGAACTGGCGGGGCGCTCTCTTCCTTCTTGCGCCACCACTGTTTGCTCTTCTCGGAAGAGGCAGGCTGGGACGACGATGCCGAAGCAGCACCCGCAGATTCTGGGGGCTCAGGCTGATTCAAGCGCGCACGGATGATTCCATGGGTGCGAATGATCATCTTGCGGGCCATCCAGTCATTATACTTCTGGGATCCGCGGTCGGAGACCAGCTGCCATTCGTCCTCGTCGCCACTATCGTCATCGGATCTCACGAACACACCCTCCACTTGTCCTGGAGCTGGGCCCAACCTGATTACATTGTTGTTAATCTGGTCTTGGAGCCAGTCCTTAAACACATAGCACCGCCGGATGGTGTGCCCCAGGGCCCGATGGTAAGGGAAGTAGCGGGGGTTATCCATGAGATGTGCCTCCTCTGGCCTCCAACACTCAGGCAGTCGCACAATCCTCTGCTCCAGGGTGCTTCGAAAATAACCGGGGACCTGATCCTCATGAAATGAGTAAGTCAGGTATCGCGGGGCCCTAGGAGCGTGGTCTTGACGAGGGGCTGGAGGGGCCTTCCGAGGAGGTGGACCCCGATTATCTCGCCTGGGTTGTGGCGGTACATTACGCGGAGGGGCCGACCAGTTCTGGGGCTGCCGCTGCTGGGACGGGAACTGAGCCCGTGGAGGCGGATTCCTATGAGGCTGTGGAGCTGGCCTCACCGGAAGCAGCTCCAACTGGCTGGGGGCCTCTATCTGGGCAATAGCAGCGGGCTCAGCCCTACTGACTCTCCTTACAGGGATCAGAGGAGGCAGCGGGTGTGCCTGACTGGCCTGTTGCAGGGCTTCCTCAAGACGTTGAGCTTTGTCTAAGAAGTCCTTGAACCCTCCAGGGTAATTCTGAGTGATCAAGGAAGGGACCAGCTCGGTCTTGACGTTCCCGACGCACATTGTCAGCAACTTCTCTTGAGTCAATGGCATGACAAGGGAATACGTGAGACCCTTCCATCGAGCGACGAAATCCGCGACTCGCTCATCAGGCCTTTGCTTGCACTTGAAGAGGTCTGCGATACTCGTCTTCCGGGTCGTGGAACTGAACTGGTAGAGGAACTGTCTACGAAGGTCCTCCCAGCTAGTTATCGACCCGACGGGGAGCTGGCTGTACCAGACAAATGCTGGCCCTTTCAGTGTCTGGACAAAGCAGCGAAGCTTAGCGGCCTCCTACTGCGCCGGAGTTCCCAACATAGGCCCGCACCTCGAGTTGAAATGGTCTAAATGCTGTGGCGGATCTCCAGTCCCGTTGAAGGGGGCGAAAGTGGGGTTTCCGAATCCCGAAGGTGCCGGCATGTCATCCACCCATGCTGGGTATGGCTTGCCGTCCGGTGGGATCACCACTTTTCGAGTCTCCAAGGCTTCCAAGCGGGCGATGAGTGCCGCCATCAGATCATCCGGACATGGGTTCCAGTCCTGGCAAGGATCTCTAACCACGAGTGCATTGCATGGCTCTTCAATCGGGTCGTCGACCGGGTCGTCGATCTCGGCGGCTCGTGGGATGGCGGGCGGAGCAGACCTTGGGGCAGCGGGAGGAATCCGAGCGGGGTCTCTCAGGTAGTCACGCCATTCGGGAGGGTGTGGTGAAACATACCGCGCCCTCTTTCCATAGGCAATGGCCTCTCGCCTGTCGGCAAACACGGCATAATCTCGGTTACCCGGGAGAGTCTCATAGAGGAGTGGTTGTTCCTATCCCTGCTTTCCTGGCCTAGGATCACCGTAGTCAGGCCGCCGCTCTGCAGCGCACTCGGCGAGGAGCTGGTCAACTAGCTTATTCTGCTCGGCGAGCTGTTGAAGTAGCGTGGCCTTCTCTGGATCCTCATCTGCCCTCTGTATGGAGGCAGATGGGTCGGCAGGCTTTATATCCCCACCGTGCTCTTTACCTTTGCTGACGTTTCGGCTCAACGTCAGTGCTTCAGTGGGTGTGGGGAGACCCAGGAGGTTCCTCTGGTGACGAGTAACTCTCACCGATGGATCCAACGACGGCTTTTCTTTGGGGGGAGAGCCCCCGTAGAGAAGTTCAAAGCCGTTCCCCTCTCCCGACAGGTCAGCCATATTGACCGTCTCCGTCCCTGGGGATGTACCCTCAGGGTCGCCTAGCGATTCGGGATATCGGCGAATCGCACTGAAGCGTAGGGCAGCGTACTGCCCCCATCCATGGATGTACACGTGGGGGGTGGATTCCTTGATAACCTTGCGGAGTACTTGAAAACACTCAACGCATCGTTGTTGGAGGGCCTTGTGGTGCCCAAATGACCCGGGGTGCCGAACCGCGGGGAGCGTGGCCAGTTCAATCTGACGGCACTTCTCACCAATATCCTCCAGGTGAGCTTGACTCCTGGGATATGGCATTTATAGGTGGTGAAGACGGGAGTGAGTCTCCTGTAGAGTTCGGCGGAAGTATTCGAACTCATCCGGGGTGAGCGATTCTGGTGCATCAAAGTTCGGTCGGGCGACTGGCCAAAACTTCTCAGGGAAGTGTCCCTCTACAAGGACGGTCCAGAAGCTCCACGACTCAAACTCGGGACCCAGGTCTTCTTGGTCCCCTTCAGCAACTGGGAATGGATGGGGAACCGACAGTGGTGCCGAGGCAGGCCGCTGGGCCGGTGGGCTGGCCGGCGGTGAATACGGCGAGCAGGCCGATTGACCTCCATATCCCGGGCCGCCCTCTGAGGGTTGCGGTGCGCCAGCTACCACATCACGATAGGACGGGCCGGCGAGCGAACATCTTGCCGTAGCGTCGGTGCTCGTCGAGGGTTCACTAGATCGTGGCTCGACCGTCGGTCCCCAGAAAGGGTCTCCGGCTTCTCCGATCGAGGCAGAAGGCGCTTCCGGAGGGGCCGGTACCAACCGCAAGCTTAATCCTTGGGGGTCTACCAGGCCCTCGCTACTCCGGATATACCTTCGGAGAGAAGTGGGGATCACATCGATCTCGCTCTCGGGGAGTACGAGGCTGACGTGCCGCATTCCTACCCCTGCCCCTGACTGGCGGGATCGGGGGGAGGGCTCCGTCGCCGAATCATACTCCGCCTCTGTATCAGATAAACGAACCGGTCAGATCTCTGTCCGGAATTCCCTAAAATTCCTCCCTCGACGTCGACACCTCGCCTTCCTGCCCCTGGGTGGTTCTTCGGCGCATGGCTGATCTTTGTCCTGGCGTCCTCGGGCCGCACCAGTGCTGGGGCCAAGAGAACTGGAAACCAAGGTGCGAGGAGCACCGGGACAGATATCAAAGGGGACGCGGGGAGAGATGATTCCGGGCAGGCCTCCGAGCCGGGATCGGGAGGTGGGATAACTCATGCCTCTTAGATCGGCCACACGGAGTAGACCCTGCTGGTGAATAGCGCTACCGCGAGGTGGTCCGCGGTGGCTATTTCCTGTACCAGCAACCGGGAGAGTCAACCCAACCTGCCTTTGGGGCGGCCGGGGCCTCGATCCAGGTCGGGCATAGAAGTGCCCCTGCTCAGCATGCGCAGGGGCCTGGTGACTAGAGCCAGCAGTGGCTTGGGCCAACGCGGCCGCAGTATCTAGGGCCCCAAGGTGGGCATCCTCTTCCACTCATGCCTGACGTTGGTGTCGGGACAGACGAGTCGGGATTAGCGGCACAGGCAGGTGGAGAGCCCGTTCTTCGACTTGAGAAGCCCGACGGCGGTGTCGACGTGGCCTGGCAGGAGCCCTTATCGCGGATCCCTGGAGCGAATCTCGGATAGGGTGGTCCCGGACATCCTCTACCTCATCCGCATAGGGGAGGGAGTTGTCAGAGCGTTCTGGGGATAAACTCCCGAAGCGGTTGGACGTCGAGGTAGGCAGCGGTGCCTCCCTGCGCGACCCTCGGGGGTGGCGTTGGTGGCGAGGTGCAGCTTCCTCGAGGTCTAGGCGAGCCATGTCCCTGGTGGGGATGACTCTCTCTTCCTCATATCTCCGCACCAAGTTGTTGATCACCCTTCTCTGGATGACCTCCGAGGGGGAGGGAGGGCGTGGTTGTCCCGCAGTTGCGGCTGCTGGGACGGCTGTGGAACGGGCGGGACCGCGCGGAGTAGCCGCGTCGGTGTTTCCCCTACCCCTACGCTAGTGGGCGGGCGGCGATCGTGCAATGGATTGGGTGACCTAATTCCTGAAAGCAGGGAGAAGAACCCATTAATACTGACAGGAAAAGGAATCGACAACCAATCATCCAGTGCCACGACGCCTTCTGTGGGGGGAACCCAGGCCATCGACGTCGTGAGACGGAGTGCCCGATTTTCCTTCCCTAGCCCCTGGCGGGTTCCGTGCCCCGGTGCTGAATGCTCGGCCGGGCAACATGCTAGTCTTCCAACACCTCTGAAAGCTACCGGTCTTCGTATTGAGGAGAAGAGATTCACGTCAGGTTCACCATTTTCTGTTTCGGTGCAGATGTGCGTCGGGTTTCTGTTCCGACGCTGTTCCGCCAGGACGCTTTCGCGTGTGCGCCCATCGACCCGAGGGGATGGGAGCACGGCTTGTGGCCCCACTGTCTCGCTTTCCAAAGGAGGGCGGCATCCGTACCTTATTTAGGGACGTCTGCTCCTTGATCGAAACCGGGATGATGGGATGTCGGCTCCTCCTTCCGTGGACGTCTCCTCGGAACTCTTCGCCTAATGCGGGTCTCCCTCATAGATTTAAGAATGTTCGTGAATCTCGTTCCCGGCGCCATATCTTCATGGACACCGGTTAATTATGCTGCTTCTGCCCGGACGCTCCAAGGAGTCTGGTCGGGGCAGCAACCCGCGGTGAGGAGACTGGGTAGCTCTGGGTGTTGGGGGCGTGTCTTAACACTGCGGCTCTGCATGTCTGCCTTCCATCCCTAATAGGGCTTCTCGAAGGCGTGATGGCCTGAGGCATCCCGCGCTGGGTGCGGGGAACTGCGTTACCTGAGGTTTTCCTCAGCTTCCCATGTTTAACACGGGGTATGCCGCGAGTTTAACGTCCAGCGGGGACAGCATCGGACTGATCAACACGAGGAGTGGATCAGATGACAGAACCCCTTGCGGGGAACCTCTGACGCTGGGGCCAGCACATGGGCGGCTTCCCGAGTGAAGTGGAGTGGAATGAAATGGCATGACCCCACCGGGATGTGGCGGCCCGGGTAAGGATCAGGATGGATGATGGAGTAAAGATCTTGGACCTCGTAGAGGCTTCCTACGTACCGCGCGTTAGCACGGATCAAAGTCAGCGTAGTTCGGATACAGAGTTTAACGTCATGCTGGACGATGGTGTTTGGGGCTTAAACTCTAAGGAGGCCCATATGCGGCAAAGCTCAGTTGAAGAGGGACTTGGGCCGGAGGTGAGAGACACCTCGATCCCTATCACGCCCCCTACTGGCTTCGGCAGTGGGGAAGCAAAATGGAGATACACATGTGCAGTCCCCCACAAGAAACTAGGGGTTTGTAATACCCTACCCCCATGGGCGAAGGCCACTCCAATAAATTGTCCCTAAAGAGGGGAAATCCCGACATCCCTGCAGAGACGAGCGGGTGGGGGCCACATCCAAACCGGGGGGGGGGGGGGGGACCCTATGTGCGAGGCACGGGATCGGACGAAGCAGACGGTTTAACGTCTTGCCGGACGAAGTACAGTTTAACGTCGTGTGTTGAGGACGAAGCGGTCGGTTTAACGTCTTGCCTGACGAAGTACAGTTTAACGTCATGTTGAGGACGATGGATGCTTGGCAGTTTAACGTCCTGCAGCGCGGACGAATTAGTGCCGCCAATGGGTCCGTGTCACTTCGCGCGAGCCTGGAGGGCCGTACGGGAAGACAACGCACGGTGCGGGCACCCGGGATGAAGATCATCGGGCGCCACGCAGGCAGGTACCCTCAGGGGGTCAAAGGGGGCGACCCTAGCGGTTTGCGCGCAAAAGAGGAGCTTGGCGCGCAATACCGCGGTTCGGCGCGCAATTGAGCGGGCTGGCGTGCAATTGGGCCAGCGCTTTGCGCGCGGAAGATAGAGATTGCGTGCACCGGGGCTCTGATAGCGCGCGGGGGCAATGGCCCATTCTTTAACGAATGGCCACTTAGTAAGGGGGTGCGCGCAATCGGGCTGGAACGCGCGCACCCGGGGTGAAGTTGCGCGCAAGAGGCTTCTTTTGTGCGCGAAGGCCTTTGGGTGAGGAGTTGGTCACAGGAAAGAAGACAAAGGGGTTGCGCGCGAAGGCGAACCCTGGGGCTTGTTTGCGCGAAATAAAGGAGGTTATCTGAAGATTGGCATTGCGCGCGGAGGGGGCGGGATTGCACGCACGAGCGACCCTTCGAATTCTGGAAACCCCTAAAACGTCGAGGGTCGCCTTGTATTTATAGGCAACCCCGGGCGGGCAATTCGGTGCGCGGGCGCGCAATTCGGCTCGCGAGCGCGCAACGTGGCTCGGGCGCGAAATAGGGGCCCAGCGCGTAATAGGGTCGTGCACGGGCGTCAGGCGCGGAAAATTACGCGCCGACTCGGCCCATTGCACGAATCCGGGAAGGATTGCGCGCGCCTAGCCAATATTGCGTGCGGGCCTTCGATATTTCGCGCAAGGCCTTTGGGCCTTCTGAAACATGCTTCTGACTCCAAATATGACCTCGCTTTCCTCATCCGGAACTTCTTCTGAGGAGCAACGGACTTTTCCGATGTCTACAACGACGTCGCTCATTCTTGCCACACCATCCCTTGCGGTGCGACGGCACTGCATCACTTCCATTCCATCCGCAACAACAAGAAATAAATAATAAGGGAGGGGGGCGGCCGTGTTTGTTCGGTCCGACCTCCTCCAGTTAATTGATATCAAGCGGTCCGAAAATACGCGGCTAAAAGACAGAAGAGAAATCACGTAAAGAAACACATAAACCCCCTACAAACTCATAAATAAAAAGAAACATACCAATAATACCAACCCGCAAATTAATCTTCACGGATCAACATAATATTTAGTTGATCCGTGTTCTTAGAATTAGAAGGGAGGAAACGAGGGTTCACCAACAATCACAATTTAAATTCCCTACCTTAATTTCGTCGATTAATGTCGACGAGTTGCGGAAGTTGGTCGTTGCGGTTGATGGACGTCGTTCTGTCAACATCGGAGGAATTGACGTTGTCGTTGGCGACGTTCTTCATGTGTGGTGCCTTACCTTTCCTGCTTCGGTTGGAAGGAAAGAGACGTGTCGTTGTTCTTTGGTGGAAGCAGCGTTCTTCATCGAGAAGATATCATTCCTCTAAGCGTTCTTCCAAAACTCCACTCTTTCTCCCAACAAAAAGTTTAGCCAAAATAATAGAGACAACCCTCTATTATTTTAATGGAACAACAACTCAAGAGTTTTACTTCATTAATTGCGACAAAACACTTGATTAAATGCAGAGATATGGATTCAAAATTCAAACAAGGGAGGTGGAGAGTTTCAACATTAAATTGGGAGAGTTAGAATATTAAGAGACTCCACAATTAAATGTGAGTTACATGGGGGATTAAGAAATATGAAGGGGTGAGGTTCGTGTGGGCGCCACCACCCCCATAACCTCCAAAGGGAAGTTGGGTAGTTACCCAACTTCCACCCAAAGGATAAAAACACTAAAGGAAGAATAAAAATTGGTGTTAAATTTATATTTTAACTTTCACAATTTTTAACAACTTCCCTCGTGTAAATGAAACTCCGGAATAGGCGTTCCTAAGAAAATACCGGCGCTGCGGTTCCATCGGTGCCCTCAGAATTCGATTCCGAGCACCGGTTTAAAAGATAGAAATTCCCGCTCGTTCGTTCACTGAACGTACCCGAGCTAAACTTCGGAAATTAATTCCGGGCACACCGGGCCTCGGAATCTGGCGCCGTCAGAAACTGCCTTCTTGTAAAATTCCAAAGAAAATTATGAAAAAAAATTTCCTTGAAATTTCTGGGTCTTTACAGTGCATACCTAATATAAGTGTTTAAGCAGTCATGAATTTAAATGGAAAGAAGTAAACATAATGATGCAAAAATAAACACAAACTCCATTGGTGCTCAGCAGCCACCATTGAGTGTCACCTGCTTCGGCCAATGCCGAAATCACTGTCATATAACCCACCAACATGTGTCCCTTGACACCGCGTGTCTCAAGTACCGACGTCCCAAAGGCACACATGAGAAACAGTAACTTAGAGGAACAACGATTCCTATCCTAAATAAGTAACCGTAGGGACAACGATGTCTATCCTCAAATAACGTAGCTGAAGGGATATCAATGTCTACCCTAAAAGTAAAGTATTAGGAGGGACAACGATATCTTCCCTCAAATAACGGTGATCCTCTGCCCCCAACTTGATATCCTCAATGCTATCCCCTAAAGGCTCCTCACCTTCCATGTGGCTCCCAACAGCAAGCACCCCCAAACCAAAAGTACCTAAACCAATAATAACGTGGGCATCTACCCACACAAGTGGTCAAAACCACCTCATCAAAAATTCTCTCTATGTGAACACGAATCATAGTTCCAGGTGACTAGTAATCACCAAAATAGTACCCAAGACACAACACTTCTGACACCTTGATTTCCTACGACCATGCCCCTCCAGACTGATGGCCTTGCCATCCTAATAACCCGAGCCATGCCCAACATGACAATCATCCGGCCTCAAACCGACGTCTATGATGCACAATCTTGTTGTCAGAACCACCAAATGTACACAAGACAAGCCCGACCTGTGATCAGCACCACTCAAGAATGTCTGGGCCATGACCAACCCAACCCAATGGTTTCAACATATTCAATTCAGAAATTACATATATAACACTTTTAACAGAACACATAAACATGAAAAAAATATAAATAGTTGAATTGCAATAATAAGGTGTTGTCCCATACCAGCACTGAGGTCTTGAGAGCCTCTAACAATTCATATCAAGGCATAATAAAGTAAACTTATCAGATAAAACATCCATGTTCAATCATAACCATTTTGGCTTCCCCGACCAAAATGCCCCAATTGAGCAATGACCCCCCGCCCAGCCCCACTCATGAAAAATTGGAAAAGGTAATACCCAAAGGCATCCCACAGGTCTAATGAACAGTTTAATATGAAATATCAGATAAAACTAGGTCCCTCTCAAAATACCTGAAAATGCGCCAAAGGCGGCGCCACCCAAATGACACCTAAAACACAAAAAGAGGTATGCACCACTTACCTGAGACTCGTACAATGAAAATAATCTGATAACATCCTTTAATTAGGTATAAAATGTGGTAGATCTAAAAAAATTTAAAACCCCTCAAGCCCCAATGAATAATTCTAGAACAGAAATCAAGAAGAATGGCCCAAGTGGAATCAAGTCCTTTCCAAGGGGCTTCCAATGGATTCAACGATGTTCGAATCGGGTCTCGGATGAAGGAACGAGAGAAAAAAAGAGCTCCGGATGGATCTCCTCGCTCAACCCATTGAAGGGGTAATGTTTCTACCTCAAAACAAGGCTACTGACCGTTTTAGCCAAAAAAGAAACTACACGACGTGTACTTAAGGAATACATGCCATGTATCAATTTTATATTCATATGATGGCTGAAATTTCACTGACCTACTTTACAGAATGTTCCAACATGAGTACACGGCGTGTACCTAGGGGTACACGGTGTGTACTTAGTTTTTCTTATCTTCCTCACCGACTTACCCACGCACCATGTATATCCTTCATACACGGCTAGAATACACAGCTTGTCCAAAGAGGACATAGTGTGTACTTGGTTAAACGATTCTACCAGACCAACATGCCAACACACCATATATGGCCTCCACATGGTCACAGGTACACAACATGTCAATAAATATACGCCATGTAGTAAGAAATTCCCACATGGTCATCACATGGCATGTACTCAACAAGCACAGGACCGACACTCGCCTAACCCATACATGGCGAGTACCTTAGAGTACACAGCGTGTACTCTAGAAATTTCTATAAACTGCCAAATTTCTCCAATTTTCCCAGGAACAACTCAAAAATTCAAACAAGGTTGGGATCTTGACCCGTTATAAAAACCTGGGTTCCTACAATCTCCCCACATTAATATAGCTCATCCCCGAGATATCAAACGAAACACGAAGATGGCACCAAACATACCACCCCAATGAAATTAACCCATAATCCTTCTATGTCAAAGGTTCTAGATAAATTTCTCAAGGGATCTCCACCTTAAGAGTCACCTAACTCAGTCTGAACATGACAAAACATTAAAAAATAAATGGTTCACTGACCTGTTTTCCAAACGCATCATTATTTCGTGGCACATCGTCACTCGTACACCTCATTGGTTCTCCTGTGTCATTCCCAATACCCAAAATATCTCTCACCACATCTGTGTTCTCCTCCATGAGGTCCTTCATCCCATGGATGCTCAAAACGAACCTGGTGCCTAACACCTCAAGTAACCCGCATCATCGATGCCCTGATGCCCAAGGCACCTCAAGTAACCCGCATCCTCGATGCCCAGAATGCTACGCATACCATTCATATATATGTATATAAGTATATCATGCACCCTATATGGTTCCAATATCACTGACTAGCATCCAGTCATTCCACATAGATCATGTGCATCACGTGAACTAAAAATAAACATTCCTCTACAGGTCATGCCAAAAAGGGAACCCGAAAAACCATAGCCACAGTCGTGGTGTACCTCTAACTGTCGTTGGCTCACCGACTAGATCGGCCTCTGGGAAATCCACTATGTGGACCTGGCCTATGGTACGACTTCCGGATTCCTGACCTCCCTGCGATGCTACTCCATACACTGGCCACTGACCCCTCCACTAGACCCCGATGTCTCTATCACATCCTATGCGTGCATCTGAACCTCAACTACCCTCTCATATCACCGAACCTGAACAAAATCTAGATGCCACCATCTGTTCTAGTCCCTTCCTACCAGCTGTCTTAGAAGGCTGCCAACAAAACCACTCAAGGTGACCGACCCATCCACAAGCCTGACACTCTTTTGGAGGCCTATCTCACTGAGTCTAAACATGTCCTGGAAGTCCACACTAAAATCAAACCACTGAAAAACTACTACAAGGTGTTCTAGCTGAGTCATTATCCTGACCGCCCTGCTGAAACTCATCCCTTCCTCGCTTCCTTCTATCTGAACCATCACCTAAAACTGTTCCCCGGCTAACCTAGGGCCTATCCCTCTAGTTTCCCTCTACTATGAGAGCATGATTCACTGCCTCTAAGAATGAACACAGCCTGAAGATATTCACTTAGATCCAAATGGCATGTCACAATCCATCTTCGAAGCGTCTCACCCTTGTTAAATCATCACTTACCATACCAATTGCAAATAGAGACAACTTAGTAAATGTAGTTTCATTTTCCATGACAGACATGTCTCCCTACTGAAGGCTCAAGAACTCTCAAGCTATCTCGGCCCTTAGTGTCTCTGGGTAAATGTACTAAAAAAACTATCCTTGAAGTCCTTCCATTCTAGTCCCTCATGTCTGTGAGATTGAACCTACACATCCCACCAACGCTTTCCCGGTTCTCTCAGCATGTACGTCGCCAAAATGACCCTCCACCCTGGAGGCATCTCGAGCAGCTCGAAGATCATCTGTATGCTCTCTATCTAGTTCTCAGCCACCTGTGGACCACCCTCACCCTAAAAAAACCGCGGGTGTTGCGACTGGAACTCACACATCAGATATTCCATAGATGGCTCTGTACCCTGAGAGCCTCTGTCGATCCCCAACAAGAGACGTACCAGGCTAGCTCGAAGCTGCTCGATGAGCCGTGGTCCAAATGCTGCCAAACCTAACTGATGTCCTGCCTGCACCGGATCTTGAACCTAATCATGTCCCTGAGCCTATACCTGCGACTCCTACTATGCACGCACCCGATCCTGAACCTGATCCTATGGAACTATATTATCTCCCGCGTGAAGCTCCATCGAGTCATACAAAAAGGAACCCACTGAATACCATAAATGGTTAGACAACCCACATACATAATAATATTTACATATATAACATAGATAAGGAAATAAGTAAAAGCCAGTGCATGACTATTAACCTTACTATCCCCCACCGCAACAATGTCCCGTGGAATCCCGACCTTGTGGCCTTCTTTCCCACCCTTAACAGAGCCATGTATCAAAGGTACCTCAGGCCATGCCCATCCTGACAGCTAATGTTTCCTCAAATTGACGACCAAGTAGCCCAATCCTGGTGGTCAAAATCACCTCAACCGATAGTACATGCCTTCTCGTACTAGATCCAAACCCAAATACGTAGTCACATGTAATTATACAATATATACATCATAGAATACACATTTCAAAAATAAGAAATTCTATTAGTAATTTCATCTTTTCACATTTCAAGAATAAAAATCATGGAAATTGATATCATTCACATGGGATTATCACTTCACAAAGAATACATGCAGTTATGAGATTGAAATACCCTACAATGTGCCTATCAAAATCCTAGAAAACAAGCCTTGAATTACTGGACCAAGGATCAATTCTCCCTTACCACACTGGGTCAAGGGTCACATATCACAATCAATAACATCACACACTAAGTGAGCCACTGAGGTAGAAATCATATAATCTGTATTCTGATCAAAAAGAAAATAACAATTCCCACCCATGGCAACTTGGTCCATCCCTCGTACCTGGGGCTGTAGGCACCCAAACACAATCCAGAAACCCAGTTCTACTAACAACATATCTCCAGTCTACCATAACCCAAATTGTAATCTAGAAGTAAAGAAAAATAAAATTCTCAACATTATTAGTAGCCAGAAAGACACTGCTACTAAAGCCCTATAAAGAACTCCTTTGATACCACTTTTTAATGACCCGAACTCAAACAGCCACCCAAACAGTGCTAAACGGGTCGGGTGTTACCACTTTAGGCTCACCTCCCTAATCACCAATTGCTTCCGACTAGTATTGAGGGTCATACATGTATAGTGGAGAGGCTATACAGTCTCATAGGATAATAACAATGGTACTAGTCCGAGTACAAAAATAAAGATGCAGTGGAATAACAACTCAGTAGTCTCAAACCAGACCCACAGATCGGAAACACATTCAATATCAATAAACAACTGAAGAAATAAATATAAATAACAACAACATAAAATAAACACAACAACTTTCAGATCACTTGTAACTACTAATAACCAACAAAAAATGCATCCAAAGAAGGCCATATATATATAAATATAAAGGGCGCCAATGGATACCCAACTGTTCCAACAAAACAAGAATACTGATACAAAAATGTAATAAAAAACAGAATAAATCTAGCTAGGAAAGACCTTAGGGTCCATATCATCCCCATGTAATAGCTAATGCAACCTAGATTTTAAAGATGGCATCTTTAATGCACGAAAATCCATAATGTCTACACACACCCTGAAGGCCCCGTGTATTGTGTGAGACGAATCTCAGCAGGATACCTCCCATCGGTGCGTACCTAATATTATTGTTTTAGCAGTCATGAATTTATAAAGAAAGCAGTAAACAGAACGATGCAAAAATAAACACAAACTCCACTGGTTCTCAGCCGCCACCAAGGAGTGTCACCTACTTCGGCCAACACCGGAATCTCTGTTATATAATCCGACACCATGTGCCCCATGACACCGCGTATCTCAAGTATCGACGTTCCAGAGGCACGCCCGAGAAACAGTAACATAGAGGGACAACGATTCCTGTCCTCAATATGTATCCAGAGGGACAATAATGTCTGCCCACAAATAACGTAACTGGAGGGGAAACAATGTCTTCCCTCAAAGTAAAGTATCCCGAGGGATAGGGATATTTGCCCTCAAATAATGGATATCCTCTTCCCTCAACCCGATAGCTTCAATGGTATCCCCTGAAGGCTCCTTACCTTCCATGTGGCTTCCTACAACAAGCACCCCCAAACCAAAAGTACCTAAACCGAAACTAACGGGGTTCTCTACCCACACAAGTGGTCAAAAATACCTCATCACTGAGTCTCTCTATGTGCATACTAATCATAGTCCCGGGTGAGAGGTAATCAACAAAATAGTACCCAAGCCACAACACCTCTGACACCTTGTGGCCCTACGACCATGCCACTCCAGACTGATGGCCTTGCCATCCCAGTAACTCGGGCCATGCCCAACCTGACAGTCATCCTACCTCAAACCGACATCCATGAAGCCCACTCTCGTGGTCAGAACCACCAAATGTACCCGGGCCAAACCCAACCTGTGATCAGCACCACTCAAGAATATATAGGTCATGCCCAACGCAACCCAATAGTTCCAACATATGAAATTTATAAATTACATATATAACACTTTTAACAGAACACATAAACATGAAAAATAATCAAAACAGTTGAATTTCACTAACAAGGTGTTGTCCCATACTAGCACTGAGGTCTTGAGATCCACTAACAATTCATATCAAGGCTTAATAAACAAAACTTATCAGATAAAACACCACAGTTTAATCATAACCCTTTTGGCTTCCCCGACCAAAATGTCCCAATTGAGCAACGACCCCTCACCCGACCCCGCTCTAGAAAAATAGGTAAAGGGTATACCCAAAGGCATCCCACAGGTCTAATGATCAATTTAATATGCAATATTAGATAATATTGGGTCCCGATTAAAATACTCGGATGCACATTAAAGGTTGTGCGACCCTAAAGACCACAAAAATACAAAAAGAAGTATGCACCACTTATTTGAGACTCGTACGATGCTACTCCTCCGATAACATCCTCCAATTAGGTCTAAAATGCGGTATATCTATAAAATAATAAAAACTTCTCAAGCCCCAATAACACATTCTAGAAAAGATATCAAGAAGAATAACTCAAGAGGAATCAAGTCCTTACTAAGGGGGTTCCAATGGATTCAATGGTGTTCGAATGAGGTCTCAGACGAAGGAATGGGAGAAAAATGAGATCCTATCAGTTCTCCCCACTCAACCCATCAAAGGGGTTGGGTTTCTACCTCAAAACAAGGCCACTTACCGTTTTTGTGAAAAAATAAACTACACGGAGTGTACTTTAGGACTACACATCGTGTGTGATTTTACTGTTCCTATGACGGCTAAAATTTCTTCGACTTACTTTCCAGGACCTGCCAACATGAGTACACAGTGTGCACCTAGGGGTACACGACGTGTACTTAGATTTTCTTCTCTTCCTCACCAACTTACCCAAATTCCATATATATCCCCCATACCTAGCTAGACTACATGGCGTGTCCATGGAGGACACGACATGTACTTGGTTAAACGATTATACCCGACCAACAAGCCTACATTACATGCATGGCCTCCACATGGTCACGGGTACACGACGTGTCGATAACTACTTGCCATGTAGTAAGAAATTCCTACACGGTCATCACACGACATGTACTCGACAAGTACATGACCGACACTCGCCTAACCCATACATGGAATGTACCTTAGAGTACACGGCGTGTACTCTAAAAATTTTTAGCAACTTCTTTGTTTCTCTAGTTTTCTCATGAACAACTGAAAAATTCATACAAGGTCGGGTTTTTGACCTGTTCTAGAAACCCGAGTTCTTACACACTTAAGGTTTCAAAGGCATTGGATGCCAAATGAATAAACTAATTTCAGTATATATACTAAATATGAATAGATATTTCAATGATACTCAATATTATTGTGTGTATTAATTACAAGGTCATGCTAGTGGTTTTGTGAGGATTTTTATATTTAATGAATTTATTTTGTTTTTCATATATATAAATGTTTATCAATATGAATGAGATCAAGAAAATTTGACTCAGTGTTATAATTTAGTGATAATAGATGAAAAAGGAATGTGATGTCATGGTTATCATGTTACATAATAATTAAAATTGTATATAAGTTGAAACTAGAATAAGAAATGTTTCATTAGAGAGTCTAAGAATGATTCTCATAAGTATCCATTAATGGTTTTTGAATCCTAAATGTAAAACCAAGATAGATTAAAAATTCTATATGATGTAATTGTTTGGGATACATGAAGTGGTTTATGAAGCTCCACATAATGTTCATATAACACACCATGTCACTATAGTTGTTTTTATATTGTCTAATTTTGGGTTATCTTTAGTTTTAGAAGTTTTTGTGATTTAATTCATAAAATTTAGATTTTATGTGTATTACATGGTTTACATATAGTTATTAATAACCATGTAGTAATCATATGAATGGAGTTGTGGTTTATAAAGAGTAGTTTTACATGTTCATCACATGGTTTTCCAGGTCTTGTGATACTTTCCAGTAATGTGTATGACATATTTTTTTGTCACTTACATTGAATATTGATAGATGATGTAATATTTAGCATTTATATGAGTTGAGAATTCCAAGTAGAATTTGATATTTCCCACTGTTTTACGAGTTGTTTTTAAACTAAGATTTTGAATAGAATTCTGAGAGTTTGAACCCATTAAATTTATATTTTTTGATGTCGTTTGAGGTCTGAGTGGTGTTTATAGATCCCTAAATATTTTTGGCACCTTCATGATTTAAAACACTAGTTTCAGAAGAAATATCCTAGGGTGCATGGTTAGTACACAATTTTTACTAACCATGCACACTAAACTATGTTGCATGTTATTAAGGATCATTGTTTGTTTAAACCCTGAAAGGGACCAAGATAAATATTCATGGACTGTATAAAATTATAGATCCATTCACAAATTTGGTGCACTATTTGATTAACATTGTGACTTAACCATGAGCTATGACCGGTTCAGTATTGTTCTAGACATATGGTTGGTGCACAGTTTTGAAAATAATTCATCCAAGCAATGAACCATTTAAAAGTCCAATAAATAGACATTATCCCTTTTTTACTAAATTTATTTAATCTTATTTTCACCCCCTTTCCCCCAGTACCTTGAACACTACTCCTCTCCTTCCCCTCTCCTCTCATCCTTAGTGGATATTCTTCATCTGGGGTTGGAATGAAGTTCCATCAACAGTAATGGAAATCCTAAATTGTATGACTTTTTAGAACACATACATTATTTCTCCAAATAATTGATATTATTATAACTTTATGGGATAATATTCCTTATTTTTATGGAATTTATATAATTATTCATTTTATTTCATTGTTTCTTGAATAAATTTATGATCTTAGGTGAGTGATGATTTCTAATCTTATTTTAGATGGTCTACATTATTTCCTCCAAATTTATTTCAATTTATAAATGTATTATTATCTAGGATGTCAGTAATTACAAGAACATCTCATTAAATGTTTAATTCTTTTAAATTATTTCCAAAATTCAGAACTATATGTAGTAAAATTACACCTTTCAACTTTGGAGGTTGTTAACCATAACATAGACCACCCAATATGGTGAGTTCAGCTTAACACCCTTGAAAAACTTACATTTTCATGAAACGAAAACACTTCATAATGTATGTACAACTTAATGCTTCATAAAAACATAATTTATTTTTCCCTTAAGTAATTTAACCACTCTTTAGGGTGTGTTTATATGGTTAATTAAATTATGGAACTCCTAGATTGGCATTGACAATGACTTAGGTTACATAATTTTTTTAAACACTTATGGTGTAATAAAAAAAGCTTGATCCAAAGATCCTTTCATATTAGGTTTTTTTAAAACTGGTAGGATAATTTATTTATCAAGAGATATAAGTTCCACATGGGAAACCTTGGGAGACACCTTCAAGGTTTTGATTTAATTTTAATAAAATCCTAGATATGATTACTTTACATGTGACTGATATTTACAATATAAAGACCTTTGATTCCCTTTTATAATTCCATGGAACTTATAGATTATTTATAATAATACATTGTATTTATAAACAAAAGTAAATTGTGTTGGTAAATTTTGATACCCATTGTAAATAATTCAACATATTGAAGGTGTATATATAACCAGGTGGGTTATAACTAATGTGTTTTCAAATATAATTTGGAGGAATGACAATGAGCCTTAGTACAAAATTTTATTGAATTGATTTATTTTGTTACTGGCCTTGATCCAAATACTTACATTTAGACAGGTTATAGTGAGTATTTCCAAAGGTATGATATGGATTCTAGTTTTTAAGTCCATGTGTAAACCTGTTGGATTCCACATTATTCATTGATGCGAAGGAGAATAGTTTATCCCACCCTAGTTCTGGTAAATGTCTTACATTATTTAATTCCTTAGTTTGTCTTAGATGATTCACCTAAAACTCTAGAATCATTAGAATTGTGACACCCCAACCTCAGAAACTCCTTTAATTTATAATTTTATTAGCCTTGGGTATTTTGGTTGAGGTTTGGGATAGAGTCCTGGTCGATTTTTTTTGGAGTTTTCAGGTGGATTTCTAGGTTGGAGAACGATTTCTAGATGGTATGTAGAAACAATGTGTCCTTGGAATGTGGAAGGTTCAGTTAGATATAACTAACTACATGGCCTACACACGATGGTGCAGTAGGTCCCATGTAACCATGTGTCAATCCCTCCTTTGGTATAGAGCTATGCACGGTTACCGCACGGTTTGGGAAACTATGCGATGAAACTGTATATTCATGCCAGGTTATTAAAAATCATATCTCTAAAATACATTACTCTTATTTTTGGCCCAAAATTAGGAACCTCCTATATTTTAAAACCTAGGAACACTAGGGGGTCCACCCTAACCCCTCTCCGTTTCTCCCCTGCCTCCTTGGAAGGTCTTTAAAGGTTCTAAGGTTTTGTTTTTTTTAATATTTTCAATTTGTCACCTATTTCATTTTCCATATTGATTTATAGGGTTTTTCTTCAGGGATTTTATTTTTTGCCAAATCCTAGGGTAAGTGTTGGCTACTTTTTGGGTGATTCCTTATGGCTAGGGCATGAAAATCATCTGTAAGGATCGGTTCATCCACTTTATGGTGTTTTATCTAATACGCACATGGATGAGGTAGGCAGTTCAAATTTTTCTTCCTTTTCGAAACACTCAATGAGTAATTGTGTGATTGAAATTTATTTTTAATGTTTTTTAACTCTAATATATCAATGGATTTATGTGAATGGTGATTTTATATTATTATAATTTATTAAAAATAATTTTCCAAACTGATTTGTGTGAAATTTCTCTGTTTAAGGCACCTAGGGAACTTGTTTGAAATATCTGTATTCTTGTAAGTGGAATTTGGAATTTTATGAAATATTTATCCTTTATTTTGTTGTGATGTTTTTTATTTTATTTTTGAGAGTTTAGGGTGGTGTGTATAAATCAGTAATAGTATAGCTTGATGAGGGTGTTAAAATGTTTTGGAAAGGGTTTTATGTCTTTAAGGTTATTATTTGTGATCTTTTATTGATATGAGTGGTTTAATTTGGTTTAAAGGTAAATTTTGTTCTTGTGAAAAGGGTTTTAAGTGTACTCTTGGATGTTCGGTGTGACATTAGATGTTGGAACACACATGGGATCACTAGGTGCACACATGGTTGTTCCCTCAAATGAATATGGTTATTTAAATTATTGTTTTCCCTAAAAAATTGGTTTTTTCAATGGTAATTATTTTATAAATATTGTTATTCCCATCACTTGTATTTTAGAAATGGGTTGAAATGAAATCCTAGAGGTTATGTCTGGTTGGATTTTGGTGTGGGTTTTTGTGAATGTATGGCCTAAGGGTGGGTGTAGAATGTTTTACTAGCTGCATGTTTTTCCTAAAATGGGGATTTGGAAATGTTTTTAGCAAAAGGATTTGGGGTGTGTTGAGTTAAAGTCTCATTTGTAACATCTAACTCAAAGGTTATGTTTGTTTTAACTTTTATAAAAGGATATTGTTTTGGAAAATTGATGTTCCTGGTTGGAAACATAAGTTCTTTTATAAAATTATTTGAATTTTTATATGGTAAGGCGGTCTGATTGGAAACTGATGTAACATGATATATATATATATGGGGTACCATTATAAGAGGGATTTCACTTCAAGGGATATCATATATTGGTGTTTGTGTTCGGGGTAGGCAAGTGTAGTGGCAGCAGGTAAGATGAGTCACAAGTGCATAGGCTTTCTACTTACACAATATTATTATTACCACCATGGGTTTATAGATGTCTTTTAGAAGATTGAGTGACGATTTCCTACAAGCACCAATTAGATAGATTGGTACCCTCCCAGTTCTCTAAAAATTCCATTAGGGGTGTGCCACTGGTGAGTCTAGGATAGAGAAACGAGTTGGTTATTGACTTAAGCACTTCACTATACACAACATGTGGTTTAAAGCGGAGTACTTCTAGTGGTATTTTAGGAATGTTTAGGATCACTCATGGTTATTATTTATATTGTTTGATTACTTTATTTTTTACTAAGTTCTATATTTCACTTTTTATCTATTTATTTTTAACAGGACTTTGGTATTTATTATTTTGGATTTGGATTATAAAATGGGAACTTATTCTATAAATGATATGTGGTTTTTGTTGGATTTCTGAATGAGAAAATGAAGTTGTTTAAAAAAATATAAAAAAACTATTTTTATAAGTGCATTTAAAACTTATGTTAGTAGACTATTTTGAAAAAATAATCAATTGGATTTAGTGGTTAATCCTTTTCATTCCTACTGAGCATTTCAGTGCTCACACCAACTTTATCTTTTTAGTTATAGGTTCTGTTTTCCGAGGTTCTTCTATTTTAGTTGCTCGTTGTTCGAGGAAAGATGGTGTTATTGTAGGCGAGGACCAAGAGGTCACATGGAGATTTCACGGTAGAAGTTTATTTTTTCATGTTTTAATTTACAGTTTGTTTAGTTATATATTGTAATTGAATCAATTGTTTATTCATTTGAGATTCAATTTTTAGTTTTTGGGTATTTTCAGTAGGTTCTATTTATTTACTTGGTCATTGTTATTTATTTTGGACTTAAACAGTTCCCAATTTTATTTTTTGATTCCTGTCACTAGTTTCCAGCCCATAGGGATCAAGAATGATCTTTGGAAGATACTGTGGATCGTCTTGAGTAACCAGTTCAGGGTCAAACTGGGTTGGTTCTGGACATGAATTCCTAGGTTGATCTCTCAAGATTCAGGTTGATATCTTCAAACATGGAATTCCTGATATTATCTCATTGGATTCAAATGAAGTATATCCCATAATTACCTTGGAATTATTTTTTTGGCTAAGTTAGATCCCTCTTAGAAAGAAAAACACATTGGTGTACACGTTGGATTATGCTAGGTTCTAATATATATCATAACCTAGCTAGTTCAATAGTTTAATATTGAAACTCATTTTGCGGTTTATGGGCTTACAATACTAGGTCTCATGACTATATTATTATTACTATGATCAAATATAGTCAAGAATATACTGATGAAGGCAGTGTTCCTTAGTTCACCTATACTTTATTTCCCCCTGATTTATATACTAATAACTAATATATTTTATACTAATGAAATAGAATGAATTAGACCATGTTGGTGGTGGAATACTACGATTCACTCGCACCATATTCAGGCCACCATTTAGTACCCAATAATATCTATTGGATACGGTTTATCTCTTCTATGGGGCTTATTTTCTATTACTTATCATGTTCTAAGACATGGTATGGGAGCTGTGGCCAATGATGTACTCAAACCACCTTCCAAAGTTGGTTCATTTATTTATTCTATAATTTTTATCTAGAATTATTTTATGAGTATTACCTACTTTATGCTTGACTAACTTGTTGTTATGGAATCTTATGTGCATGAATGATTGGTATGTTTACAACTTTTCAGGTTATCATTTATTATTATATTTTTCTATTAATTGAATTTATTTATTTATCTATTGTATTTTACATTGATTAAATGGGTATACTCTCCACACATACCACATTTATACCTTGGTTGCAAAGACTCTAGCTCTAGCTGACTAGAGTCGATGATTACATTCTTATATTAATATAATGTATATGTGATCACATAATTAAGGACTAAATAGTAAAGTAGTCTTGGAAAATAGATACCGACAAGCCTCCCATATTAATTTATAAATAAAATATAAAACATAATGAATGTAAATATTGTACATCCTTAAACTCATTCAAGGAGTACATATTTCTATCATAGGGAAAGGGAAAAAACTAAAGGTGAGAATAGATGATCAATAATAGTTATGTATAGTAGAATATATCATGTGTAAATAAGGAATAATTAATATGGGGAGGTAAAATAAGGAAACTAATTCCACTTAATCAATAACATGAGGATGAATAATGATATGGTAGGAATAAATTATGAAAAAATAATTCCATATAGATAATCACATGAGCATGAAACTTATCTATGAATACAATAACTATTAAAATAATCAATTAAAATAAATAAGTAATTTAATAATGATGAAATAAATAATTCTAGATATCTTAAACATACCATAGATGCTTTATGCCAAGACATCATAATCAAATGGGTAAGAACTCAGATAAATACTTAAACCGTTTGTCTCAGGAGACATACCAATGCATCAAGTTGTTATAGTGGACCCCACACATCACTTACTAAGTCCAATGTCTTCATCTTATGAAAGGGTGAAGCATAACCAATGTAAATACTCATATTGAAAAATACTAATAAATAAATTTTTCATATAATTCTCAATTAATAATTATAACATTTTCACAAGAAATTTAGTGTAATATAGTGAATTTTATAAAAAGAGTTCATTATTATTAAATTATAGTATTTAAAAAATGATGTTTATAAAGATAAAACTACTTTAAAAAATTATTGGATTATTTCTCCTAGAAAAAACCCTTTTCATTTTGAAAGTAGCTTTTCAAAATTTAAAGAAAATCGAAACAAATTTTGGATTTTTTTTTTTCAAAAAAATCTTTAAAACATTTAAAGTAAAGTTCAATGAATTGAGTGGAAATCATGGTTGTAATTTCCATTTGTTATGTGTGTCTAAAAAAAGTATTCCTATAATATTTTCCTTAAAAAGTTATTAATGTAAGACATTAAGAAAATGATAAGAAAATCCATTTGATTTTTTATATAATGTTAAGAATAGGTAAAAATTACATTAAACCATCCTAATATATTATTAAAAACATTTGGGAATATATTTTAATGAAAATATTGATATGGAAGAAAAATATTCCCTATTGAATAGAGAACAAAATTGGTTTTCCTTAAAAATATTATTTTTTTTCTTGAGTACAAAAATGAGAAAAATGAAAGAAAAACATATCATTTTTATATAAAACTAATAGATATGAAAATATATTGTGTTTAAGATATTTTTATCCAATAATTTCCCAAAGGGATACTTAAATAAAAAAATTCCAAATAATATTATGATTGTGATGAAAGCCATTATATCTTTGGTAAAATTTGACGAATAACCACTATGAAAGAAATTTTATTTAATAAAATAATAAATAAAATGTAAATAAAAGGAATAGTAATATATCATATACAATTATAAGTACACCACATGAAAGAAAAAAGTGGTGAATATGGAATTTGTCTCTTAGAAAGAAAAGTGAGATGAAAAAACCCTTATCCCTTGTCTTAATTCCAAAATATGTGTCGAAAATTACTATATAATAAATAAATATATTATAAATATATTCCAAAACCATACCCATATATGTCATACCAAATATTATTTTCTTTTTTATATGTTTATTAACAATTTAGTATTAAAACCACTATTATGGATGATAACTACTCCGTTTTCATGTATGTTTTGGTTCATTAGTATTAGTCCTTGAAAATTGATCATCGATAAATAATATAAAAAATATTATTCATGATATAAATATCATATATATTCATTATATACATTGTTAGATTCATTCATTAAAGTTAGATCTTGAAAAATGAATGACACTATTTTTGGAGACAGTAGACCGTACGTATGCATGAATGTTGTTTTCACTCTTTGACTGATGGAACAGAGGAAATGTAAAGAATAATAAACCTCTAAAAAATTATTATATCATATATATAATATATATTCAATGAATTAGTGATTATTAACAACCATGTAAATATGAAAATAAAAATGAATGATGCCACTTAATGGAGGTGGTAGTTCAGAAGAACGCAGAAAAGACGTTATCGTTTTCGAATGGATTGGAAGGTAAGATTGTAGATATGATATTATAATTCTAGAAACAATATTATTTCATAAATATAATAAATATTTATCATTTATATATTTAAAAACATCCAAGTAAAGCAGTGATTAAAGTACAATTACACCTCTATATGGAGATGGTAAGCCGTATGTACGCAAATGCGATTTTTTTTCTTTTTCTAGAATGGGGAAGAGATGGAAAATTTTAGTATCCCAGTTTCTAGTATGAAACCTTTACTTGATTCTTTTCATGGTTTTAATGTTATGGGTGATGAATGAGAGAGTCGGGAGAACTTTGAATGAATTTTTGAGGCAAATGGGAAGTCGCACGGATGGCGTACGATTTGTCTAAACCGTGCGGCAAAACCGTCCGTAGTTGGTCGTAGAGGTAGTAGCTTCTGCATGGATGGTGCATAGTTTTTCTAACCATGTGTCCAAACCATGCATGGAGGGTATTCCAAGGGAGCGGCTAACGTAAGGTTAGCACACGGTATGTCTAACCGTGCGAGAAAACTGTGCGGCCACTTAAATGAGATCTTATAAAGGTGGATCTCACACATTTTTGCCTATAAGTGGCTCGTTTTTTCTCATAAGTGTCCCTAACTCTGGCTTTTTCTTCTCCTAAGGTCAAAGAGGGTTCTCCTATCATTTTAGAGGTGATTTGAAGGCTTATATTGGAGAATCGAAGCCGAATTCTTGAGGTATGTGATCGTTCTTCATTGTTCTTGTTCGGTTTCTTAGATATACTTAGATATGTTTCTCCTCTTCTCTCAGTTTCATAGATTCTACACGCATTATGGGTAAATATATGTGTGTGGATGCCAAATATGAAGATATTTGGTCTTGGTCTTGCCAGGATAAGAGATCTATGGCGGGTTTTTGAAGAAGCATCCCGGTTTTCTTGTGCATTCTTCGTTCATTGTGATTTTCATAAAAAATCTAAAGGTAGGTGGCTTCACTCTTGACTCCTCTTGTTAGAATTGATTTTCTTAGTTTCAAATTGGGTTATTTTAATGGAATTTACTGTGAAAAGCATAGAATAATCCTTCTTTAGTGATGAATTTTTGTTTTATTGAAATTGTGAAATCTTGGTGAATTGTTGTGAAATTGATTTGGATTCTTGAATTTAAAATGTTGATTTTAAATTATGGATTTTTTGAAAATTTAAATGGTTTATGAAAAATTGGTTTTCAATAAAAACATCATTTTATTAAAATGGGTTGATATTGAAATGAATTTGAGGGAATTGGTTTTCAATAAAAAGGGAGTTTTATTAAAATGGTTTGGAATTGAAATGGTATTGCATTGAAATGGTTTTTATGGAAATGGTTTTCAATAAAAAGGTGTTTTTATTAAAAGGGTGTTTTGGCATGATTTATGGGCATATGGGGTTTGTGTTCATGTTGCATGTACGAGGCTTGGTTGAAATATGACCTTGTTCTCGGTACCAAAGGTGTAATGGCACATGGTAACTATATGTACGAGGCTTGGTTGAACTTTGACCATGTGCTCAGTTCCAAAGGTGTAATGGCACATGGTAAACGATTACATTGTGAAGACAAGGTAGATTGATGAGAAACTGATCATGAGTATGGAACTTTCATAACTCAGCATGAATGGTTTGTTGCACAGGATGGGGAAATGGATGGTTATTCCAAAAAGGGATGTTTGTAAAATGGTTCTAAATCTTGTTTAATTATTTTTCTAGAAAAATAACTCACTGGAAAAATTTCTTTCTTTTTCATTTGAATAATTTTGTTTATAAGTGGTTTTGGGAAACTTGTTTATATTTAGTTATAAACTTCTTTTGAGAAAATGTTTTACATAACCTATTTCTATATGAATGTTGATAACTGTTCTATCCTAGTGGCATGAGTAGGAAAGTCATTGGGGAAACCTACTGAGTTTTATACTCACCTTTGCTTTGGCACATTGGTGCCTTTGCAGATGGTATTTTCCAGGACAGGGGAAAAGGTGACTCTTCCCATGTTTTTAGTACTACCTTGTGATGATTGGGGTTGTTCGGTGAATATGGAGCTTGGAGCTTGTGGAGCATGGAGTTTTGGTGTCTTTTGAGAGTCTTGAGTTGTTCTTCCACTATTTACTTTGATGTTTTGTTTGGTCTTCCACTGTTGTGTACTTGATGTGGTTTGAAATAAATGAAGTTGTTTAGTTTTCATTCATTTTTTGATGCATCTTAGTGAATGTTGGTTGGTTGGTTTATTGGTTTATTTCTTAAAGGAAAAATCATCACTCACTTGTATTTGAAACCCTTTAGCATTTATTTCTAGCCATTGGCTTCTTGGGGATGTCTCTTAAGGCCACATAATGACTCATTGTACTCTCAAACCAATGAGAATTGGCAGGTCATTACAAATGGTATCATTTTTTTTGGACCCTACCTAACAAGTAGTCATCGATGTTCCTAGTCTTGGACTTGAAATTACTTCTTGTCTATTCCTTGGGTCGAAATCGTAGATAGGAGTAGGATTGTTGGAACATGAAATTATAGCATAAAAGATGTAGCTAACCCATTGCGGCTGAACTTCAAGTTACCAGGGTGTTGGGTATATAAGTGTTTCGGACACACTTTTAGAATGTTGGAAATCTCATTTTCATGGGTTTAGCCAATGAGATGATCATGGAATTAATTGTGGAGGGTTTAATTTTAACTAGGATTGCATATCTCCTTATAAGGAATGACTTATGATTTTTTGTAAGGTGCAAATTTTTTAAAATTCAAAAATTGTTTTAAGTGAAATATTTTGAATACAGGATATTTGGTGTATTTTGAAAATGGAATTATTTTCAAAAAGCATGTAGAATGTTTTCAAAAATTTATTAACATGGAAAAATGTTGTTTTGGAAACAAATGTTGTGATAGTTGATGTGATATAATTTTAAATGCTAAGACATCAGTTGCTAGAGAGTGAGACTGATGGAGGATGTTGTTGGTTTAGAAAATGGCACTTGGTAGGCGTCGTCGAAACCAACCCGAAGAAGATATGGAGAATGTGGTTACACATGAACCATGGGTGAACCGTGAGCTGGTTAAGAGTATTGTCCAAGATTTTAATGTTTTGGATACATGGAACCAGAGGAATGGATTAAGTCATGTGGATCATACCATCTAGTTCATGAAGCAGAATCCACCAAACTTTCGGGGTGATGCTGAACCCGAAAAGGTGGAGGTATGACTATGTAGGATGAATCGTATCTTTGTTTTCATCGGCACACCATCAGAGCTCATGGTCAAGTTGGAAACGTATATTCTTGACGATCTTTCACGTCAACGGTGGGATTTAGCGGTGCAAGCTAAATTTGATGAAGGCCTTACATGGGAGGATTTTGAAGAATTGTTCAACAAACAATTCTATCCTCACACGTTCAAAATCCGGAAAACAGCAGTCTTTTTCAACTTGAGGTAGGAGAGAAAATCTGTCATAGTGTATGCGGTTAAGTTCATGAGTTTAGTCTGTTTTGTACCAGACATTGAGGAAAGTGCATCCTTAATGGGACGTAGCTTAGAATCCAGGCTAAGGTAGGATATTTGATCGAAGATTATGATGATATGTATTATGAATTATACAGAAATAATGAACAGAGCAACTATTGCTGAGTGTGATATCTCAGGATCGATAGGAGGAGGAATGATGATACCTGTAGGAAATGGTGGTAACTCTACCACTGGGAACAAGAGTAAAGGGGACACCTATTTCCATGGTGCAAGGGAAATCATAAACAAATGGTGGGATCAGTGAACCTTCCTCCACAACCCCAGTGCAAAGCATGTTGTTTTCAATGTTGTTGGCAAGACCACATAAAGCGAGATTATCCGGCACAACCTCGATCATGTCACAATTTTAAGAAAATGGGGCATCTACAGCGCTATTGTAGAAATGATTCGAGGTCGGGTGCGCATGAAACTTCCCAGGCGCCGCAAGAATCATATGGTTTAACGGACGAGAACAACAGAGTCAGTCTTGATAGCATAATAGAGCTAGCCATGGTGATTATAGAAAGACCATGACTCCTCAACTAGGGCAACCTCAACAATGAAACAAGGAGAACGGTATAGTGGAGAAGCAATTGTATGGAGATGAGAAAATGATTTTTGATGATAAGGCTAGACCATCAATAATAAGAGGTACGATTCTTTTGAATTATACCTTTGTGAAAGTGTTGTTTGACACTAGTGCATCACTTTCCATCATTGATTCTCAATAAGTTTTTTTTCTATGTTTCAAACTGGAAGTGATGCCTTCTGTTTTGAAACTGCCATCTCCTCTTGGTGAAAGAGAATGTTAATCCTTTGTGTGTAGAGATTGTGCTATAACTATTGATGGATTTGAGTTAAAATGGGACTTATCAATGTTGGAAATGGATGTCTATGATGTAATCTTGGGTGTGGATTAGATGAAAACTTTCAAGGCTCGAATCAATTTTTATACGAGAACAATTAGTTTCATGACTAAGGACGACATCGAGAATCTCTTTAGAAGATAGAGCATTGTAAAGAGAGGTGTAAAGATCTTGTTGGAACCAATGGCCGGAACGATCCCTTACTAATTGGTAGCTTTGACTTTGGAATCAATAGAAGAGATCAGGGAACAATGTTTTCCAACTATTGTGGATCAATTTCCTGATGTCTTTCCCAACAATTTCTCAGGGTTACCACCTCTAAGGGAAGTGGAGTTTATGATTGATATTTTTCTGGGGACCAGTCTTATTTCCCTTCTATCTTATAGGATGTCACCAATAGAGTTACGGAAATTGAAAGTGCAGTTAGAGGTTCTGGAGAGAAAATGGTTTATTCTACCACGTATGTCTCAGTGGGCAGCAAAAATTTTGTTTGTGAAGAAAGAAGATGAAACTCTTCAGCTCTGTGTTGATTATCGTAAGATTAACCATGTTACGATAAAGAATAGATATCCACTTCTACGCATTGATGATCTGTTCGATCAACTAAAAGGATCTTAGTGGTTCTCTAAGATTGACTTGCAATCATTATATCACCAATTGTGAGTTTAGAAGGAGGATATTCCAAAGACGACTTTCAGAATTAGATATGGCCATCAAGAATATTTATTCATGCCTTTAGATCTTACAAATGCACCATTAGTCTTCATGGAATTGATGAATCAGATATTTCAACAATATCTGGATTCTTTTTTGTGGTCATTGTGGATGCAATTTTGGTCTATTCATAAATAAGGGCTGATCATGAGTTTCTCCTAAAAACTATGTTAAAAATATTGAGAGATCATCGCTTTTATTCTCAATTATCAAAGTGTTATTTTTGTATATAGGAAGTACGTTTCCTTGGCCATGTCATTTATGAGAAAGGTTTTTCTATTGATCCTAAAAATATATAAGCTGTTATCTATGAGCATCCACTGAATAATGTGTTCGAGATAAGAAGTTTTCTTTGTCTAGCTGGTTACTACCGACGCTTTGTGTGTGATTTCTCATGACAATATTCACTAACGAAAACTATGACAAAGAAGAATTCTCTATTCCTATGGACAAAATAATGTCAGAAGTCCTTCTAGGGACTAAAAGTTTGTCTTACTTCAGCACCTATCTTGATTTTACCAGAATCTGGATAGAGGTATGTGGTGTACTGTGATGCATCAGGATCAGGGTTGGGTTGTGTTCTCATGCAATGAGACCATGTGGTAGCTTATGGTTTAAGGAAATTGAGGGTGCATGAGAAGAATTTCCCAACATATGATTCAGAGTTAGCTGAAGCCGTCCATGCTCTAAAAACATGGAGACAGTATCTCCTGGGTGGGAAATATACTATGTTTACGGATCACAAAATCTTAAAACACATTTTATCATAGAGAGATTTAAATCTAAGGCAAAGGAGGTGGATGGAGTATCTCCAAATGTTTGACTTTGACATGATATGCACACCAGGGAAAGGAAATTTGGTGGCAGATGCATTGAGTAGAAATTTATATTCTCAGTTGGTGAATGAAGCTTCATAAGAATGGAAGTTCATGTCAGTCTTAGCCAAAATTCATTTGGAATGTGAAGACTGAGGTGATGTTGCAGTTTTCTTTTCAGCTACGCTTGTTCCTGATCTAGTAAAAATGATCAAAGAAGTAAAAACATCTGATGCATAATGTTTGGTTATAAGTTCAAAACTAAATGGTGGGGAGACCATTGAGTGCTGGAAGCTTAATGGGGGTTCAGTTTAGTGTTACAGAGATCAAATGGTTCTACCTATAGTTTGTTATGAAAAACTCCTTCATGCTTACCACCATTCAAGATGGGTTGTACATCCAGGTACACAGAAGAAATATAAGGCGTTGAAGGCACAATTTTGGTGGAGCAACATGAAAAGGAAGGTGGCCGAGTTTTTCTCAAAGCGCTTAACTTGTCTGCAGGTTAAAGAAGAGCATAAAAGACTAGCTGGCATGTTACAATCGTTATCTATCCCAGTGTGGAAATGGGATCAGATAGAAATGGATTTTGTTATAGGTCTTCCAATAACTATCCAGAAACACGATTCCATTTCGGTGATAGTGGATCGTCTAACCAAGTCGTCCCATTTCATCCATATTCATGAATCTCATACAGTGGAGGAGCTTCCAAAAATATATATCCGAGAAGTGGTAAAGAGGCATGGTATACCGGTGTCTATAGTATTAGATAGAGATCCACTGTTTACATCTCATTTTTGGAAATCATTACAACAATCCCTTGGAACTCAGTTTACTATGATCATGGAATATCATCCTCAGATGGATGGGAAATCTGAGTGGACGATAAAAACATTGGAAGACATGTTGTGGGATTGTGTAATGGATTTCTGTGGCTCATGGGAGGATCATATATCCCTAGTGGAGTTCTCATAAAATAAAATCTATCAAGCCTCAATACGCATGGCTCCGTTTGAAGCATTGTATGGGTGTCCATGTCATTCTCCACTATACTGGGTGGAAATGGGTGAATCATCAATAGTCGGGCCAAGCCTTGCCCAACAAACAATAGAGAAGATCCAGTTGATTAGAAAAAGGATATAGATAGCTTAGAGTCTTCAGAAATCTTATGCAGATCACCATCGAAGATTGTTGTCGTTCGTTGTGGGTGATCATGTCTTCTTGAGGATCTCTATAAGGCTTGGAAATTGTCGTTTTTGGAAGCAGGTCAAGTTATCTCCAAGATAAATTGGCCATTTTAGGATACTTGAATGGGTTGAAGAGGTGGTATATCGGTTGGCATTACCACCAATGTTCTGTTTAGTGCATAATTTTTTCCACGTATCTCAGTTGAAAAAGTATCAACCTAATCCTGACCATGTGATCAGATGGGATCACGTTGACCTAGAGACGAATGCTTCATTGATACATATCCCGGTACTAATTGTGGGTAGGCAAGAGAGAGTCTTGCATGAAAAATAATTGGTCTGGTGCGGGGTTTATAGCAGCATGGTCAGATTCAGCAAGAGACTTGGGAACATGAAAATGAAATGAAAGAGCAGTGGATGGAACTCTTTCAGTTGGGTGATGGTTTTCTACATTCCGAGGACAGAAAGACCAAAGGTGGGGAGAATTTAGTACCCCCATTTTCTGGTATGTAACCATTACTTGATGCCTTTCATGATTTTAATGTTAATGGTGATTAATGGGAGAGTTGAGAGAACTTTGAATGTAGTTTCGAGGAAAAGGTGAAGTCGCATGAATGGCGCATAGTTTGACTAAACCGTGCGGAAAAACTGTGCATAGTTGGTCTTAGAGGATAGCATCCACATGGGCAGCACACAGTTTGTCTAAAGGTGCAGCCAAACCGTGCGTGGAGGTTCTTCCAAGGTAGTGGCTAATGCACAGTTAGCGCACGGTTTGTCTAACCGTGCGTGCAAACCATGTAGCCACTAAAATGAGATCTTATAAAGGTGGATCTCACACGTTTTTTCCTCTAAGTGGCTCATGTTTCCTTTTAAGTGTCCCTAACTCGGTATTTTTCATCTCATAAGGTCAAAGGGGGTTCTCCCATCATTCCGAAGGTGATCGGAAGGCTTCTCTTGGTCAATCGAAGCTGGATTCTTGAGGTATGTGATCGTTCTTCATTGTTCTTGTTCAGTTTCTTATATATAATTAAATATACTTCTCCTCTTCTCTTGGTTTCTTATATCTATGCCCATTATGGGCATATATAAGTGTGTTGATGCCAAATATGATGAGATTTGGTCGAGTACTTTCTAGGAGAAGATATCTAAGGTGGGTTTTTAATGAAGCAACCTGGTTTTGTTGTGTGTTCTTCGTTCGTTGTGTTTTTCATCAAAACCCTAAAGGTAGGAGGCTTCAATCTCGAATCCTCTTATTATAATTGACTGGATTAGTTTCAAATTGGTTTATTCGAATGGAATTGATTGTGAAAATCATAGAATAAATCTTCTTTAGTGATGATTTATGGTTTTAGTGAAATTGTGAAATCTTGGTGAATTGCTGTGCAAGTGATTTGGATTCATGAATTTAAAATGTGGGTTTTAAATTATGGATTTACTGAAATTGAAAATGGCTGATGAAAAATGGGTTTTCAATTAAAAGTGTGTATTATTGAAATGGTTTGAGATTGAAATGTCTTTGATGGAATTGGTTTTCAATAAAAATGGTGTTTTATTGAAATGGTTTGGAATTGAAATGGTTTGGCATTGAAATGGTTTTGCGGGAAATGGTTTTCAATAAAAAGGTGTATTTATTGAAAGGGTATTTTGGAATGATTGATGTGAATATGGGGTGTGTTTTTATGTTGAGGCTTGTTTTAAATATGACCTTGTACTCAGTGCCAAAGTTTTAATGGAACATGGTAACTATATGTATGAGGCTTGGATAAAATATGACCATGTGCTCGGTGCCAAATGTGTAATGACCCATGGGAAATAATTACCTTGTGATGACTTGGTAGATCGACGAGAAACCACTCATGAGTATAGAACTGTTATTACTAAGCATGCACGGGTTGGGGAAATGGTTGGGTATGCCAAAAAGGGATGTTTTTAAAATGGTTCTAAAGCTTGTTTACTTATTTTTCTATAAAAATAAATCGCTAGAAAAATTGGTTTCTTTTTCATTTGAATGATTTTAGTTATAATTTTTTTTGGGAAACTTGTATATATTTAGTTATAAACTGATTTTGAGAAATTTTTTTATATAAATTTTTTTTATATAAATGTTTCTAACTCTTTTATCCTAGTGGAATGAGTAGAGAAGTCATTAGTAAAACCTACTGAGTTTTAGACTCAACCCCTACTTTGGCACTTGTTGCTTTTAAAGATGCCATTTTCTAGGATTGGGTAAAAGGTAATTCTTCCCATGTTTTTAGTACTATCTCATGATGATTGGGGCAGTTTGGTGATTGTGGTGCATGGAGCTTGTGAAGAATGGAGTTTTGGTATATTTTGAGAGTCTTGAGTTTTTCTTCCACTGCGTACTTTGATGTTTTGTTTGGTCTTTTGCTATTGTGTACTAGATGTAGTTTGACATAAATGAAGTTGTTTAGTTGTCATTCATTTGTTCATGCATCTTAGTGAATGTTGGTTGGTTGGTCTATTGGTTTATTTCTTAAAGGATAAATCGTCCCCCACTTGTATTTGAAACCCTTCTACATTTATTTCTAGCCTTTGGCATCTTGGGGATGTTGCTTATGGCCACGTAATGACTCGTTGTACTCTAAAGCCGATGATAATTGGCAGGTCATTACGAAAATAGTTTCACCACAATATTTTAAACATATCTGTTTATTTTTTATATTTGATTTATTATTTTAGGTTGGTTAAAAAAATTAACCATACTAGAATATGAATGAAATTTGAAATAATCAATAAATAAAATTACCTCTTCTTTAGTAGACTTCCTTTTGATAAATTTTTAAGGACCCTTGGAATGGTAACTTAAGATGAAAAAAACAATTAATTAGATTACATATACTTTTATAAGTTTAATTTTAAGTGGTTGAATGAGATGTATTGATCAAATTAGAGTGAAAAATTGATAGAAAGGGTTGTACTTTTATAAGGGAGGAGTCATGTACTCTTGATATTTTTAAAATGAATAAAATATAATAAATTAATTATCTAGAAAAAATATTCCAATTTGATATATATTAAATGATAATTTATTTTTAAGTTTAAATACCATAAAACAATTTAAATTTTGGTAGATTTATCTATGTTTAAAACTTATCTTCTATTTTTACCCCTTAAATATCTTATTTTAACCATAACCACGGTATAATATTTTTTCAATCCCAAAGGGTTATAATTTTAATTATAGGGTAAAATTTTTATCATAAATAAAAAATGGATGAAATTTTAGACCATTTTGAATGATAATTTTCCTCTTTAAAGTTTTTTATTATTTTTATATATTTTCATAAAAAATTATTTAACATAAAAAATAATTTATATCATTTTGATATTTTGTTACTTTTAACACTTTTAAATTCATTTATTTTATTTTTATAATAACTGAATAAATAGTAGTTCAGTGTTTCATAAGTATTTAGTGTAATAATTAAGTAAATAAAAATTAATAATAAATTAATTTGTCATTAAATACTAATTTAAATGTTAAATAGACATTTATAAATTAACATATCTTATTATTTACAAATATGATAAAATATTATAGATATTAAATTCAAGAGTGTGGCATTTTGTATTTATTCTATTATTAAATTTATATGAAGGTTGTTATCAATTAAACATGGTGAAAAGATGTATTATATTTGGGACATGCATAGGAATGGAAAAATTAAAACCATCCAAAAGGGAGAAGTAATGTGTTAGAGAAAATTTAAAGCCTTATCCTAAAGTTTTAACCCTATTCAACCCCTTTTTACCTTACTGAGGTGGAAAAAAATTATCCAGGTTACAACAGATAATGAAAAAACTAAGAGGTAACTATTTAAAAAAATTAACATAATGATTCCAAATATGAAATCTAATTTTTAATATTTAATTTTTAGTAGTTGAAGAAATTAATTTAAGATAAAAATGATGAATGCAACAAAAAATAGTTTTTTCTAAAAAAAATACCTTTTAATTATAAAAATATTCTTCTTCAAAATTTAAATAGTAAAAATGATTGTAATAAATATAATTATATTATTCATGATATATGAGAAATAATTTTATACTGAAAACATTTTAAAATAAACTATAAGTTTTTAAAATCTTCAAACAAAAATTAATTTTTCATTAAAAAGGCATTTTTCACTATTCACATTAAAAATCAATCTTTTTAGAAAAATAAAAACATAGTCTCTATGATAAAATTGGCATTTTTATTAAAAACAATATATCCATTTTGTGTTATTAAATTTTCTAAAATATAAATGTTAATTATAATATTATCTTAAAAAAAGTAAGAAAAGCCATTTATAAAGGAAACATATTTAAAATAATAAAATATCTTTACAAAAAATTGAGTAAATATTTCCTAATATTTAATCAAAAAAATATATTTAATAGGTAATTTATATACATATATTTGGAAATGAAGTTATTCTTATTAATACCCAATAATTTAATTTATAGGTTATAATGGTCAAATTTAAATAATAATATTTTGTGGTTTGTTTAAGCTTAGAGTTTTGTATTTTACACACTATCAAACATATTGTTATTAAAAATCATATAGTTTCACATTTACAATTTTAATAAATTGGGATATCATAAATAGAACTTGTTCTCGGTAATCATGGGTTTTTACATTTGAAAACACCTTTTTGGAAAACTAACATCATAAAAAGGTTAATTAAAATTTATACATAAAAATTGTTAAAGGGAACTATGATTGTCATATAGAATAATGCAAAACCGTATTTTCAAATAGAAGAAAATTATTTGGAGGTAAAAATATGGTAATAGAGGTGAAAATAATTACCATGTACCAGTAGAGAGAGATAGAGATCTTATCCAGGAGAAAGTTAGTGAATACAAAACCATATATCTTTGATGGCTGAAAGGACCACTGATTCATCATAAATGATAATAATATGAAAAAAGTTTGTTTTAAGGATCCATTTCCAAGAGTTGAGAAATTAATTTACAATATAGACTAAGAAGATAAAAAAATATAAAAAATCGATAGTTATAATATAATCCTTTTATAAATTTGTAGCAAAATCTCATCCTTTACCAAAAAAATGAGTATTCAAGATGATTTATTCTTGAATAATGCACAAAAATAAACTTATATTGGATAACATAATCTAAAAAAGGATAAAAATGTATTCCTCCTCTATTTAAATTCAAAAAAAAAATTAAATTGTAACAATAAGGGAAGATAATATTTAAAATGTATAATCCTTAATATAATGAAATAATACTATTTACATTAAAGTTTACAGAATAACACCAAAGATTCAAATTATATCATTACCCAAATAAGAAACCCAACATCCAAATTGACATCAATAACATCAAAATTATAGAATGTTTTAACCTCAATGGAAATATCATACCATTTAACTTACTTCCACAAAATTTGATTGAATTCTTCTAAAATAATATTTAATGTTAAACTAGATGTAAAAAAAGGTTAAATTTACTTTAACCCAATTAAGAATCCAACAAATATCATTAATTTCCATGACAATTCACTATATGATCTCAAAATTTCATGAATCAAATTTTTATACCAACCGAAAATGAAATCATTATCTTGACCATAAATATCACCAAAAAATATCTTCTTGTGAGATATTATCATTTTAACAATCAAGATTAACTGTATACCACTATCTAATAAACCATAATCTATATAAATAAAATCATAATCTAACCCAAAGTGTTAATTAAATATCAATATAGTATTTTTACAAAAACATTGTAAGAGTTTAAAATAACCTCAAAATCACGACACTTAAAACCTCAAAAGGGGTATCATTGCCTTTGAACATATGACAAATGTAAACATATATACCCAAGATGGTATCCATAACTCTTAAGTTAAACCCAAAAGATAAAATATATGCTTCCAAAAATTAACACAGTCCTTATTCATCTAATAAAATCACATAACTTCTCCTATTATCTAAAAATGAAATAATTTTCATGAAATATTACCAAAATCACTTTCTCATCATATTACTAACCAATTTTCAAGGTCACCAATACCATCCCATTTACTTCATCAATTTCAATCATCTCTTTATACAAAATAAACAATATCACCTTACCACAAAATATCATTTCTTAGCTATCAGTACCATTCAACATATTTTTTTAAATACATAAAGAAAAAATTCTATAGAAGAATCCTTATATAGTTCATAGTTATTATATCCAAAATATAATTGATATTACACTTCTATAAAATAATTATTGAATCCCAATACACAAAAACATATATCCTTACACTTCAATGATTAGCATATCATATGTCCTTCTTTGTTCTAAGAGTTAACCCCTGGATTAAGTAATTGGCTTGGATAATGCCCATATTAACAACTAATAATAAATTAAACTATAAATGATACCCTAATATGAAATTTATATACCTATATTAGAATCATAATTTTTCCTTTACAATTTTATTATATATTATCTTATTTTCCTCAAATAAAACATTATCCCATTCATTAGAGACATTTTTTGGTGTATATCTTTCCCCATTTCTAACATGATGGAAATTGATACTTATATCCTCTATGATTTCCACCTCCTAATATCTCATCAAATTATATTCTTCTCTTATTTGGTGATTCAATGAGTTGGTAAAGTTCTATATTGTTAATCTTGTATCATGTTAACTTATTAGGTATAATCAAAACATCGTTCACTCTTTTAATCAACCAATTTGGCTTCTCCAAATCACCACATTTTCATCACATTCAGTGTGAAAATGAATTATAATATATCCATCAATTTAATAAAAAAACTCATAGTATGAGGAACAATAATTATAGTCGGAAACTATATAATAATGAAAATAATTTTTATGATATCTAAATCATGACACATTATTTTTAATGAAATATGACTTAAGTTTAACCTAAGGCATTCATCGTCATAATATATTTAAATCATTCATAATGGTTTATATATAAAAATTGAATTAACATAATGATATCCCTAAGGAGGGTCAAATTTGGTTCATAGTAATGGAACACTAACTGTGCACCTGAATAGTGGCCCATATATACTCAAGAAACTATTTTTAGGGTTATTACCCCAAAAATAATATCTTTCAAAACCACATAAACATTTAGTTTACATACAAGGATTTATTTCTAGGAAAACCACATAATATTTTACATAAAAATCATTATGATGTTATCTTATACTTAGACATATTTTCAATGTTAGTCATAGGGATATGTTCAAAATTATATGTTTTAATAAATCTAGTTTCGAAGATTTATAATAAAATTATTCTTATACCAATGGTAAAGACCTCATCTCTAGCAACCTTGATCCGGAGTCTATATTATTACATTTACATAAGATACAAGTGATCACATCAAGAAAGACTGAATAGTTTAGTAGTCTTCATAAAATATATTTATACATGATTTATTTATTACAATGGGAAAAAAAATATAGAAAATAGAGAAAGTAAACATAATACATCCTTGAAATCATTCAGAAATTCCTACTTTATATCTTAAGGAATGGAAAAAATATGGGTAATATCATATGCTTAGTAATGGTTACATACATTAGAAGCTATCATGAGTAAATTAGGCATAATAAATATGAGGAGGTAAATAAATGAAATCGCATTCAATTTAATCAATAAATAAAGATGAATAATTATATGGTAGGAATAAATAATGATAAAATAAGTATATATAAATAATCACATTATCTTTAAAATCATCCATATATTGCATAACTTTTTAAATAATAACATGGACATCAATAACATATTTCATAATGATGGAATACATAATTCCAGGCTTCTTAAAATTACCATTGAGGTCTCATGAAAAAAAATATTATCTAAATTGGAATGGTCTTAGCCAAATAACCAAAATAGTTTTTCTCTTGAGACTTACCAATGTATTGAGGGGTTATATAAGTACCCTATAGTCACTTATTATGTCCAATTAATTCATAATATTAAAGGGGTAAAAAATAATAAACATAAACATTTAATTTTAGACACTAGCATATGAAATATTAATATTATCTCTAATAGGTAAATATAACATAATAGTAAGACATCTAGGGGAATATGGTGATTAGTATAAAAATTTTACTCCCCCATTTATTTTTAATATCCACCAAATAATTTTTTAATTGTTGATAATAATTTAAAAATATCATTGAAATATTGTTTTGAGGAAAATATCCTTTTTATTTTGAAACCCCTTATTTATAATCTCAAAAAATTATAAAATATTAAAAAGAAATGTTTCTTCAAAAATATTCTTGAAAACATTTATAGGAATCCTTAATCTGTTTAGAGTTAATGATGTTGTGAAATTCCATTACTTCGACTATGTAAAAACAATGATTCCTTCCAAATTATTAGTTAAATGTCAAAAATTGACTCATTGAGAAAATGAAAAGAATAGTACATTCAAATTTTCTATAGATATTTAAAAATTGGAAAAATAAATTTAAATAATAATTGTATAACAATAAAAACATTCATGAATAAATTTTGATGGAAATATGGACATGAAAGAAAAATATTCTTGACTGAATAGGAAACAAATTTTTTTTACTTAAAAATACTATTTTGGTGTCTTGAGTATATAAAAGAAGAAAATGAAAGAAAAGATTATAATTTTTTGAAATAAAAAATTTATAATATAATATATTGGTTTTTATATAAATTTTTCAAATAATTATACCAATTTAACTTGAATAAAAACAATCCTGAAAATTGATGTGATTGTGAAATAAACCCCTATTTATTTGATAACATTTGAATTTGAACCCCATAAAATAAATAACATAAAAAAAATATTAAATACCATTAATCAAATAGAATTTTGATATATAATATCAAAGGGTATGTACACTTCATGATAGAGACTAGTGGTGAATATGGAATATGTCTAAGAGAAATATATATGAGACAAGAAAACCCTCACCTAAGGTCCAACTGCGAGCACATGTGTTCAAAATTACTATATAAAAAATTTCTACTTGTTATATATAAATTTTAGGAGTATAATAAAATAAATAATATAATATAATATTTAATTATAATCTTTCATCACATATTTATTATCAATTCCATAATGAAATTACTGTTCTAGGTGAAAGATGATTCATTTTACATGTATGTTTTTGTTCATTAGTTTTTGTACTAGTACATTGATAATGGTTCCATAATATATATAACATGAATAATGATTTTTAAATCCTATATATTCATTATATAAATATATATTTATAATCATCCATAAATGTTATATGAAGAAAAATAAATTATACCATTATGCAGATGGTAGACCGTATATATGGGTAAACATTGTTTTCACATTTTGAAGGGTGTAATAATAGAAATTTAACTAAAAATTAACCATTATATAATCATTATTATGTCATATAAATCATATAAATTTATTATATTTATTATTATTACCATCCATGTAAATCAGAAAGGGAAAAATAATCACATCGTTTCTTGGAGGTGGTAGTCCACATGTATGCCCAAGCAACATTATCATCTTCTAACAGATTGGAAGGTAAAAAGGTAGATATAATATAATAAATAAATAAAAATAATTATTTAACTCATATAATATATATTAATTATATATATCTTTATAATGATCCATGTAAAATAGTGATGAATGATGAATTACACATCTACATGGAGACAGTAAGTCATACGTACGCATGAACAATGTTTTTCTTTTTCATAGGATGAAAAAGATATGGAATTTATTTGTTAAATAATTATAATAAAATATAAATATATTTATGAAACTTTATTTATTATTTTATTATTCTTACATGAAATATATAGTAATTTTAAGAATAAATGAATTTGAAAGAGTTGGTAAATATGATTACATCTTTTATGATAGACTTCCTTTAGATTCCTTCTTAAGAACTCTTGAAATATTATTTTTTGAATATTAGAACCTCTATATAGTGAGTAAAGAAGTTGATAATATATATTTATATTATTATTTCAATATATATGGCTCAATGTGGTGTAAATAATTGAGAAAAATATGTGTCCTTTTATATGGGAGGATAGGGGAACTCTTGTAATTTCTTATAATATTAAAATATAATAAAGTAATTACCTATAAAAATGGTTTAAAATGTACACATATTAAAGGATAATATAGGTTTAGGATGGAATATAACCAAATAATAAAATTTTGATAGATTTATGTTATGTTTTAGGCCCTTTCTTTTGGTTTAACCCCTTAAATATCCAATTTCAACCTTAGTTGCGGTGACACATGTTTTCACATTTAAAGGGTTATAATTTAGTTTAAAAGGAAATAATTGGCATATAAATGGCCAATGGAGGAATTATTTGATGATTTAATATCAAATTTTCAAATTTATATATTTCTAGTATTTTTCAATAATTTAATAAAATATTTTTAATCATAAAATATCATGAATTACATTTTTGACTGTATTCATTTAATTTGATATTAAAGAGAAAAACACAAAGATGGAATTCGAATATAATCATTAAAAAACTCCAAAATATGTCATAAATATCTATTAAATTCATTAAATAAATAATTTCTCAATATCATATTTGTTTTAATATTTTAATAATATTTTATTTTATTTTTCTGTTAATAGAATTAATGATATGTTTGTGTTGTGTATGCATTCAAAGTAATAAATCCATCAGTAAAATTAAAAAAAATTAATATGATAAATAAAATTATTATATATTTAAAGTAAACATTTTAAACGATTATAAACACATTTTAGCTTATGATTAAATATTAGAGATAATGAAGTCCAGAGTGTAACATTTGTATTTATTCTTTTCATAAATTAATATAAGATAATGATAAAATAATTATAGCACAAATTGGACATATTTTATATATTTGGATGGTAATAGACGAAATAAACCCATTAAATTTGATAAATTCATGATTTAGAGAAATTTTATTGCCACATCCCAAAGTTTTTACACCATTTTACCCATTTTACCTTTACTGGGGTAAATTTGTTTCCCAAGGTTATTGCTTATAATGAAAAAAGTTAAAAGGAAAATATTTACCAACATATAACCTTTTGATCCAAAATGTGGAATAAATTTTTTAAATATCTAATTTCAATGAGTGTTATATATTAATTGAAAATGATAAAGTAGTACACAATGAAATTTTTTTTTCCCGAAAAATGCATTTTAATGTGTAAAAAAGTTTTTATACAAAATTAAACCATAAAATTTATTCTATTTAAATTAATTAGAGTATTCATAATATAGGAGAAATAATTTTTTTTTGATATTTTTAAAAAAGATATAACATTTTAAATTCTTGAAATAAAAATACAATTTTCAATAAAAAATAGTTTTTTAACTATTCACTTGAAAACCAATATTTTTAAAAAAACTCCAAAAATTAAATATAATCAAATTATGACACGGTTATTAAAAAATAATATAATTTGTATAAAATTAAATATATATTTTTTAGGAATTAATAATAATATTATCTTAAATAAATCAATGAAAATCATTTTGTAAGAAAAAAAAATTTAAAAAATAAAAATAATTTATTCAAAATAGAGTGCTTACTTCCAAATAATAAATCTATATATTTGTATTGAGTAGTTACTTTATATATATATTTCATAATGTATTTATTCATATTTATACCCACCAATTCATTGACTAGGTTATAATCATAATATTTAAAAAATAAAATTTTGTGGTTTATTTAAGCTCGATGTTGCGTGCTATTTATGCTATCAAACATAGTGTTCTTTTAAAATCATATGGTGTCACATAAAATATTATTTAGAATCAATTGGTGTATGGAAAGGAATTATTGAGTCCATGGGGACCTATAGGTTGGTAACTTATTTGTGAACTATGATCAGGATATCATAATGTGGCATTGAAGTGCCTTTTTCATTTGACTTACTATTTTGGGCTAGTCGACATGAGACTAGAAATGTCTGATAAAATGATAAATAGACCATGTTTGGTAATTTCCATCCCAAACATAGTGAAAAGATCATGTTTTATGGGATGGTACTATTGTTCATACTACTAGTTATTAAATTTGATTATTATTTCACATTGAGTGACTATTATAATTTTAACTGGTTATTAATTTCTGGGATTAATATCTTTGCCCTATATGGAAAGAGAGGAGGCATGTTCATGCATAATTTCAAGAATATAAGATTAAAATGTCATTAACATACCTATCTATAAACCATTTTTGTTTGATTTCATTCCTTGATATGAATATACTCTGCTTATGTGATAGCTTTTATGTTATAATGATGTTATAAATTTGTTTAAATAAAGTGTCCACATTAACATAAATGGAGTTTTAAAATATATATTTATGTTTAAATTCTATCTTAACAACCAAAAAATAATTAAAGAAATAAAATGGGTTTAAAACATTTAATGAATTAGCTAAAAATAGAGAACATAACATTAAATGGATTTGGTTTTCTTTTACTCAACCCAAGTGGTTAATGTGAGAGATTAGTTAAATGGTGTTCCAACATCACCCTATAAAGGCTTGTACCTTTCTGACTTGGGATTGGTGACCCTTATATATAAATCCCACAATTCTCAATTTGAACATTGTAAGTTGTTCTTAGTATTGTATGCCAATGAGATAAACCCACTAAGGTTGAGTTAATATTTGATAAATTAACTATGAATAATTTTCACTGAAATGGAATTCCAATTGTAAATTATTGAGAATTTCCTCCATAAATTGGTAATGGATTCCAATATAAATTATCCCTAGTTATTATTACTTGAAAATCATAGGATTACTCTATATTTTTATGCCTTAATACATAACTCCTTGGGGGTATATTTATGTTATATGAGAGGGTTATTTAAATTTTCACCTTCCACTCCTACAATGTTACATATAAATTTATGGTGGAATCATACTTAATCAATACCATGAGTATGATAAAATACCTTTGTGTACTATTATGTCTTGTTGTTATGGGGAATAAGATATATAAATTATAGTTACAACCTAAAAAACATGTTCCCTTATAGTAGGGTTTTCAAAATTTTCATTAACTAAGCCTAGTTGAGAGAGACTATGGGTAACTTATTGGTTGAAATGAAATTAAATTATTTTTCTATAGTTCCTTGTATTGTTAGTTGAATAATAATCAAATTTCAGTTTATAAAACATTTTCCCCTATAACTGGTACTTGAAATTTTATTCTTACAAGCCTACTCAATGTTTATATAAAATCTGAATAGATGTTCCAAATTAAATAAAACCTTTTAGTTGTTTTAATTTCAATTTTCATTATTATGATATAATTTTGAGAATACCATTATTAATTCTTTGGAGGAGAATGTGATCGTTTCCCATGAAACTCAAATTAAATTTTTCTATCTTGGTAATAGTGGCTAGACAAGTGAGCCTATTGTACTTTTAGGCATGACCTTCGATTTGATTCCATATGTTAGGTGAGGTGTTGTCCTTTTTGTGGTAGTTACCTTATAGATTGAAGCACTGTTAAATGATTATGTTGAGTTTTTAGGCAAGGTTGGTGAATCCACTTAGCTGTTGGGATCGAGTAAGACTCTTAGTTTGTAGATAGACACCATGAGTATGAGAGTGGTTGTTTGGTATGTTAAGCATTGTGAGATACATGAGACAACTATATGATTGAGATTAGGTGGGAAGAAAATCTAAGGTCATGGTTATATTCTTTGTGAGACATGTTCCCATTCCTTTTCTGATGTCATATGATTAATAAGGTTGTTAATCCGGTGTTTGTTGTGAAAAAAATCTTTATTTATGGGTTAAATGTTTCATAAATTAAATCAAATAATAGAATTCATGGTTCCACATAGGCTATGAATCTAATTGAATTGATGTACCCATTCCATTGAAGAAGTTATGGGGCTATATGTATTTCAACACGCAGTTACCATTTATTTAAGAAATGGTTTAATAAGTTATGTGTAGTTTTGTGATAGTTGTGCATGTCTGGATGAGTTCTTTGAGATGTGATCACATAACAACTTGATGAGTGCTGTTTCATTACTTCATGGAAAAGGGTCATGGGAGATCTTATAAGGTTGTGTTCATAGGCCACTCAAGAGTATAGTGACCTGCATATTGAGAGTTTTAGTTTTTCTGTTGGTATACTTTTGTAGGATGTGAATTAAAACCACATTTGGTAGTTAATAGTTCATTTTATATAGGATATTTTCTCAATTTTTAGTTAAAATATGAATATGACTATCTTAATGTGGGGAGAGCCATATCAGTCATTGAAAGAATTTTCTTCAAGAGGGAGGGAATGTGGTCATAGAATACTACTCAAGAATACTAAAAATGGATTTTCAAACATGAAATAATGGTAAGTTGTAAATTTTCAATCACAGAGAAGGAAATAATTTGAAATTCTATTGAATGTATAGAATGATCATGGACAATATATTCAGACTTGGTATGAATGAACAACCGAAACCTATGAAAAATTGGTGGTTCATCGATACTTGCATGGATGAATGACAACGATATATTTGGTTGAGTGTGAAACAATTAAATAACTCCTTCGCCTGGGTTAGAAAATGGTGGATATGTATGAATAATTATGGATGCCCTTGGGATTGAAATTATTATGATCAAGACCTTAAATAATTCATTGTCTTTAAATATGGATGTCAGTTAAGTAGGTCAACATGAAGTGGTTCAATTGGTTTTTTTATAAACAGATTATTGTGGTGTGTTACATTAGATGAGTGTGTGTTTTTATGCTCAGAAGTAATTTTAGTTGAAGATGAAAACCGAATTTGGGCTTGTTTCTTGTGTATTGATAATGCACATGCTTGGGAATGATGAATATTTTTTGGTAGCTAGAAATCAATCGTAAATCGATTGTGATGAAAAATCACATTACTACTAGTGTTCTATCCCCACTAAAAATGGTAGAATGAAGTTTCTTATTATAATAAAGGGTAAATTAAATATTTTATATGTAACTAAAGGTGATATTTAATATTTTTAATGTCATTGATGGCCAACATGAATTTTTTTTATGATATGATAGGGAAACATGGATTGATATTCCAATCACTAGATTTCATTGAGGGTTAGGTATGAACCTCAAGGGTCTTTTTTAGATGATCCTTCGATACCTTTCAGGTTAAATACATAGTGATAAGGTAGAGAGGAAATGTCAATGGGTGAAACTAATCATTTTTCATATGAATTTTCTATAGGTGGTTTGACTATCATTCCCATGTGTAATTGGATGTGGTTGGTTAGAAACCATACCTAGCATGTATTTTGGATTCAATGGATGTTTTTCAATAATTTGAATGGTACCTTTCATGAAAATTAAAACATGATCATTTTTTGAATAGTAAATGAGGCATGTACGCTCTAACATGGTTTTTGAAAATTAATGTGGGTACTAGGTTGATGGTACTCTTGAATATGCCCAAGTAAAGAATACTAGAAACTCTGTTGAGTGGGTTACTGAACTACATAGAATGTGTTTTGATGTGAAATTCTGATGGTGAGGTGTTCTAAGGATGAAAATAGAAATTATGATGTAAGCCCTAAACTATAGAGAGATATAGAATGAAAAAAATAAATATGAATGGACTTGAGAAATATCATGTCTTATTCAAATATTTGATTTTTATGAACATTGAGGGATCAAAAATAAAATTTTGATAATCATGTTTTTATGATCACCATAGGTCAGGTGATGTTCATTGATTTCCACCAAGCATTCTAGAGGTTGAGAAGTGCAAGGGTGGGAGGTTATAAAATCTTATGTTATTACTAGTTGAGAACTCCAAAGTGAATTTTAATATGAAATTTGGTCAGAGATTTTTTTAAAATAGATATATGTAATATAATTTTGAGGGTTTAAAATCAATAAAGTTTTATTTTTGGAAATGGGCTAAGGGATGAGAGGTTTCTTGGGAGCTCAGATAAGTATCGATAGCTCTAGGATTCAAAACATCAATTTTTGGAGAAAAACCTAGATCGCATGATTATAACATATTTAGTGCCAACCGTTCACTCCAAAACAATGAGGCATATTTTTTATGAACACAATTTGATTAAACATTGAGAGGTACCTAGCTAAAAATTCGAGGTTTGTAGTAAATTATATATACATGATCATGATTTGAACATAATTTTATTGACCTTTCCACTTAATCATGTCATACGACTAGTTTGGGATAGTGTTGGATGAGAGGTCGGATTGTGTTTTGTAAAACCATATAGATAAATTTGTGAAACCTTTAAAATAATAGAAATGATTATTTTTAATTTTTCATAAAAGGGTTTAACCCTTTCTTCCTCTACGTTTTTCATAGATGATCGTGTGTGCCTCTTCTCCATCCACACTCCTCTCCTCCTTGTTGTATCTCCATCATCTAGGGTCAAAATAAAGGTCTATCTATTTAATTTCAAATACTATGGTATGGTTACGACTCTATTATATTCCCTTCTTTGTTTCATCTGGTGTTCGATTTTCTCACACCAGTTTTGGATAATATGACCAATATTTATGGAATTCATCTAGTTCATTGTTTTCTTTTGTTCAATATATAATAAAGGGCTGATACTGGGTGACTGAATATTTCAAATCTTAATATATGTGGTCCACATGAATTTACCTTAAATCATTTGTGTTTTTGAAATGTTCTGTTGTACCGCACACTGGTAACTCCAATCATTTCACCTTAAATTTATAATTCCTTTAAACTATTTTCTAAACCCTAACCTCGATATTGTAAAATCTTCCCCCACCATATTAGAGGTTGAACTCCCCATCTTGTTCCACCCCTTAGGGTGAGTTTATGTTAACAACCTCAACAACCATGTATTTTTATGAATCCAAAATAAATCATAAGGTGAATTTTTCGTGAATCTCAATAAACACTAATTTATTATTCCCTTATTAATTTAATAACCACTTAGGGTGTGTTTAAAATGTTACTTAAATATTGTAACTCCTAGATAGTCCTTGAGAATGCATTAAATTAAATAAAAGTTTTTTAAAAACTTAGGGTATCATGAATAAATTCTAGATCCCATATTTTTTTTATTATGTTCTATTTTGAAGAAATAGAATAATTTAATTATTTAGTGATATAAGCCCCTAATGGGAAACCATGGGAGATGCCTCAAAGGTTTTTCCATAATTTTAACTAAATACTTGATATTTTTACTTTACTTATGCCTATGACTTACACCACGAAGGCCTTAGATTCCCTCGATGAATTCCGTGGAACATATGGAATATTACTATTGGTAACATTGATTTATAAACGAACCTAAATTGTGCGGGAAAATTGTGATTGCGATTTTAAATAAGAAAAACTGTTGAACATGTATATGGAATAAAATAATTTATAACTAATGTATTTTTGGTTATAATTTCAATGAATGTACATGAGGATAAGGAACATATTTTATTAACTTTTTTTCTTTTGTTATCATCCTTGAGACATGTTCCTATAATGAGACTAGTTATAATGTGTCATACCATAGGTAATAATTCAATTCCAGTTTTGAATTCCATGTGAGAACTCAATGAATTCCACCTGATTCATTGATGCGATGAATAGAGGGTAATCCAACCTTAGATATGGTCAATGTCTTTCTTTCATGATTACATTAAATTGCAACAAATGATTCACCTATAAACTATGAAAACATTATAATTCATAATATGAGCTCCTAGGATTCACCTTGATGTACTTGGACACATTCGACCTTGAATTACCTCTTTATATTTAAATAAATTCTATTCATAGAATAACATGGCCTTATTCCTTAGGATCAATTAAAGCCCTCTTATAAAGTATAATTACTTTGAGTAACCAATGGATGAAACTTGGTAATGATAAATGGGATTAGAAAGTCCTATTTTATGGTTTCATATAGATACTAGTTTGAGGAAGCATGGACTTACAACCAGGGGTCCTATGACTAAATTATTATTATTATGATTATAGAATGTTTAAAATATGATGAATCTAGTGGTATTCCTTGGTTCACCTCCAGTTTACTACCTTAATTATTTATATATTTCACACAATTATGATTTATAATCATAGACTGAAAGGAATTAGACATCATTATAGGTGGATACTAGGTTTTACTCGCACCCTATTTGGGCCACCATTAGGTAGCTGATTATATCTATTGGATAAATATTATGACATGTATAGTTCCTATTTGATATAATTATCGTGGGATAGGACATGGAATGGGAGCTATGGACAATAATGCACCCAAAATTACTTAAAGATTTGGGTATTTAATGTTTGTCTATCCAATTTGTATGAGTATTACCATATGTATTCTTTATTTTTCTTATAGTTATGGAATTTTATGTTCATTAGTGGTTGGTTTTTTAGTACATTCAAGTTTTTTAGTATGTTTTATATTACAATACTAATTTCATATATTTATTCTTTAGTTGTATTTAGCATTGATCGAGAGGGTATACTATCCCCATTATTAAACATTTAGACCCTTACATATAGAAAAAATCCACTGGTATATGGGAAGGTTATAATGTGGCCTTGTGTCCCTTAGGTTTGATTATCTATTATTGAACTGGGCTTGGGAAATCAACCATGGTTTGGAGTAACTTTATGGAAAAAAATTGTAGGTTTTCAATGCTTGTTTAGTGGGACTCACATGGTTAGTTTTTAGTATACCAAACATTATGGCGTAACTGTGTGAGTCACCTAGTATTATGAAAATTTATCTTTTGTAAAAATATGATATGATTTTGAAAGAGGTATACCCCTCATTTCTTCAAACTTAATCATCTAATGATTATTCAGTGAAGGGATAGATATCATATACTACTCTTATATATCTCTAGATAGACCACCCCATTTCAAGTATATTTATCAATGTAAGAGCCTCCTTCCTCCTTATTTCATCCTCTCACATCCCCCTCTCTATTTCTCCCTAGGATTTATCCTCACATGTGAACCATAAGTGTTGTTATAATAGGATTAGGGTTTAGAAATATTTTAATATTGGGGTTTTAAATTTTTTATGTTAGTGGAAGGCTTCTCATTGATTTTTTAGGGGTTAAAAAATAAAAGAGTCAACATTCATCTTGATTTCCATTGAATCAAGGTTGTCTCTTTTTCGAAATGTCATTATTTTAGTATCATTTCATGCTTGAAGTTTTAAATGTAAAAAATGTTATGTTTTAAATCTATGTGATAATTATATTGTTTTTATAGTAATTTTTTATTATTCATAATATTTTAATAATTAGTTTTACAATGGGATTTGTTTCTATAATTATTTTTAAAATTAGAAGTACTTATAAAATGGTTTCAAGTGTTTTTTATTGAAATTGGTGTTTCAAATGTATTTGACCCCATTAATGTTAAATAATTGAGTAAAGGAATGGTCTTTGATATTTAGAACATTTTAATGGAAATGGTTTTGGCATTTAAAATGGGATTTAATGAAGGTTTACATTTTTTTTCTCAGTTAATTTTTTTGAAATCATATTTTTTTCAAAAAAGAAATTAGATTAGAAAACCAAGTTTATTTTTAATGAGTCCTATTTAATATATTTAAATGGTTTAAAATTGTGTGAGTATGAGTCCTTCTTGAGCCACTTAAATTGATATGAATTTTGACTCAACAAATGGGATATGGTTTTTCATTGTGATATCAATAAAATTTTATATGTTGTTTCTTGTGAGGGATTTATATGTGACTTGTGACTTATATTTTGTCGCTAAATTGATCATGTTAGATAATTTATTACTCACGTACAAGTACTTCTTTGATTTATAGAATAAGAAGTAGGTGATAGGTATATAATTTTCCTTCACTATTTCGAATAACATAAGGGATAGATCCCAATATATTTAGAAAGAGGAGAGGATGAGGAGTTATCTCCAGGATGAAAGTGAGTGATAGTTGAGTGATATGTGAATTGGATTAGGATGTCTTGTAGGATGATAATTTTTCTTGTGTATTTTCTAATGTCTAGAAAAATATTACCATATGACCTAGTGTTTTTAGCATGATACTGTATTAATTATATTTTTTAATCCCTTCCCTATGTTTCCTGATTCTTTTGGCCTCCATGACACTATTATCTAATGAAGATATTTGTTTATTTTAACCTCATTGATGAAATAATTTCATATAGATTTAATTATTAAATTATTTCAAATTTATTTTTTGTTAAATATCTTACTAGGTGTTTAAAACCCCTATTTTTGAAAGAGGGTTTAAAAATTGTACTTTCATAAATAAATCATGGGTTAAATTAAAATTTTCAATGTGATTGTTATCATTTAACATAAAATAGTTGAATGTTTAATATAATTTTCACAATTGTGATGTATGGTTTTTATGAACTTACAAATGAAAAATATTTTTTATAATTTTATTTAAAACCAATATAATATGAAATGTAATATGAAAAGTCTTAAATAAAATCCATAGTGAGATCCCAATGGGCTTGATTTTAGTCACAAATTACTCACACCACGTTGTGTATGTATATCTCATGTTTCATTTTAGGTTCCTTGGATTTGGTTTTCTCCATGTAATTTGGTGATGGTCGGTATAGGATATAGAAAATGATCATGGGTCATATATAGAAGGGTGGTAGTGGTTTGATTTTTTGTTTTTATTTTGAGATGTTCTTGTATCATCCTTACCATCTTGGATTTCTCTTTTGTATCTTTTGAATATGTGATGTTTATTATTATTATTATTATTTGGTCATTTTGATTCCCTTATTTATTTATATAGTGTACTCTATATGGATATCTTATCATTACTAGTTTTTTATTTATGTATTGGTGTTTGATTAATAAACAGATTCTGTTGGGTTTTTCCTAGAGAAAATTCATGCTCTATATTTATTTTAAGGGTGAAATCATTATCAATTGTATATTAATAATACCATAGAATTAGTTTCTAGTATATAGAGATTGGGAATTCACCTTGGGCCATCCTGTTGACTAGTTTAGGGTCCATGTTCTTGGGTAAAATAGTTTTGTTTTAAAAAAATGGTATTAGAGACCGATCTTACTATTTTGGGTCTATCTTGGTATAAAAGATACTATGATTGTTATCAAGACACATGTGGAGGATATGAAAAAGTTATTTTCCAGATATCTTCAGGCTAAACCTCAATATCTAATAGTATCTTGGGAACTATTTCCTTTTTTTGAATTCTTATTTTATTATATTTGATTTATTTTTATATATAGTGACAGGTTTTTGACACACGATGAGTGTATTTATGATTATGGGGTTACCATAAATTTTAGAGGTTGAAGTGGTGAAAGGACCAGAGTTATCTAGGTAAGTTGCATAGTTGGTAAACTATTTATAGCCCATTTAGATGGATTTGGTAATATTCTAGAGCATTTTTCATAGTTGGTTCCTCTTTTACCAGACAATGTTTCCAATCCATTTACAATGTTATTTACCATTTGTGATTTTTGTTTCACATGCCATATTTTTCAAAAAAAAATCAATAGAGATTATAGTTTTTGCTTGGAAAAAAGGTTTCTTTTTGGTATTTATATAGTTTTAGTTAATGTTGAGGTTTTGTTTCACAGTTCACCCCATTAAGGTTCATCTAATGTTTTTTAATAGTAGTTTCTTTAAATGAGGGACTATAGAAATTGTTTTTAAAATGTTTTTACCCTTTTAGAGATTCCTATAAATGATTATTTTAAGTGTTTTAAATTTAAATAGATTTAAAAATGAAAATTTAAAATTATTTTGGCATGGAAATGTGTTGATACCCATCAAATGTTTTAAAGGATGATGGTTTTGAAATAAAATTAAGAAGTCTTTTTTGGAATGAGCATGGATTTTGAGGAAATGTTTTGTCTTTACAATGAATATTGATAAGATGATATAGTTTTAGAATTAAAGTATTTTTTAAAATAAAAAATTTGTGAAATAATTCAAAAGGTCATCTTTTAAAGGAATGTGGGTTGTGGAAAATTTTATTTTTTAAAAATTTCAGACTATGAGTATAGTTTTAAATAGAAATTTTATATGTGTTTTCTTAAGTAAGTATTATTTTAGTGATTTTATTTAAGATGATCTGGGGTGATTTAATTTATGCAACATTGATAAAATAATGTTAATGTATTTTATATATAGATTATAACACATAAAATCATTTTTTTATAAAATTCAGAACATCATTCATTGGATCAGCCTTTAAGATGGCTCCACTTGTCATTGGGGATTGGGTTATTTGATCTTCAGATCGAAAAATAAATAGGAGTGAGTGGCCAAGATGGGATATTCCATGCACTTGGAACCTAAAAAAGTCTTCTTGAATCATCATACACCATATTTTAATTTCAATCAATGACTTTTTGATATAATTAATTGAATTGAAAGGATTTATGGAAACACAACTTCCCATGAAAATATAAAATATTAAAGGGTGAGGGCCATTATTTATTTGCTTTAAAGAACCAGTTGACTATAGTGGGAGATGTTGGTCCCTTATTTTATTATTTTGGGAAATATCTAATAGTTTTTTCAATATATAATTTGTTCAATGAAATTATCTTGAGGATGCAAAAGTGTATATGACCATTGTGGTGAGTAATTAGTAAAAGAATATACAAATAATTTTCCAAAGTTAGTTTTATTCTCCCCTGATACAGCTAGTAATGAAAAAATCAATGGTTGTTTCATATAGTGGGGTATTGGTACTAATCTTATATGGATGGTTTTTGAAGATGGATTGGTGTCATATTATGTGTCATTGTGAAGTATTTTTTAGTGGAATTTGATCAATAAGAAATCCTTTGGTGAACGATGCTTTCATAATTACAAGTTTGGTATAGGATTCCCACATTACATGAAGTCAATGTTGGATTAGAATGATATTGAATAATGTGTTGATGAATGCTATCATATTTAGATAAATAAGAATAATCCTCTATTATGTTCTCAGTTTTATAGAACTTGGGTATTCTTAGTCATTTTAACAGAAATTTCAGAGGGATTGTCTTGAACAAGGATATATGGGTCATCTTTATAGAGTTTCAATGATATATTATCATAAAGTGATGTCTTGATTGTAATTTGGGTTTTTTATTTGTTTCATTTTGGCTATTATATAGAGTAAATTAGGGATATATAGGGTTGTTACTTGTTAAAAGTGATGATTTATGTATATTTGTACATTCGCCTTATTTTTTTGGTTTTATTATTATGAAACATGGTATTCTGATGTGGTAATTTTATGTAACATTCATATTGGTTATAAAAGAGGAGACCATTGAGTCCAGGCCTGGGAAACTAGAACATTTTTGGAGTTAGTGGAGTTGTGATCATGTTAGTGATCTTTTTTATTTGTTTGTTTCTCTGTGGGATGGTATTTTGGATTAGAGGTCCTAATTTAGCTATTGAGTATAGTGTCTCAAGGTGTAGAGTCCATGAAATTCTATATTTATTCTTATTTTGAATTTTTTTGATTTTTTTTCTTAAAGGATATTTGTTTTCTTTTCTGGATGTATTTCTCTTGGTTTTGAAATTAGTTTCTTAAATGGCTATTGATTTGGGTGAAGGCTTGTAGTTTTGTGAGTTTTTGGTGGAAATTGTGCATCTTAGTGGGGTTTTCTTTGAATTTTATGATTGATTTTTGTTTCACCATTTTATATTAATTCTAAATGGTTGGGATAAATACCACTGGTCCCTTTATCCATAGGGTTCACACTTTATGTTTGTGTAAAATTTCATTTAGAGACATCTCTTTAGTTTTTTAAAGTCAGATGCATTTGGTTGTTTTCCATCTTTAGAACCCATTTGGTTATATTATCCACTCAACCAACCTTTTTAATGGGGTGTTATTGAGTAGTTTCTTTAGGGGTTTCCTCTTTTAATAAATTATTTTTGGATAAAATTGCATTGTTGGAATGTTGAACAACCCGTATCACTGTAGTTATATTTATATAAATAAATTTAATTTCAACTTAATTTTTTTGGGTTTTTTTGGATCTAATATAAAAAGTTTTAATTTCTAGTATGTTGAAATTTTTTTACATGATTTATATTAATTATGTAGTGACCATTCAAGTGGGTTTCAATTTTGATATACTAGTATTTGATGGATAGGGCTTGGTTTGCTGAACCAAATAGGTCATTATTGAAAAGTTCGCAGTACATTTTTTCCTTGAGAGTGAAATTCATTTTTGGAACATTATTAGGAGTAATAAAATATATAATGGTTTCCCAAGATTATATAATTTTAGGCACATGGTTGGGGAATGGTTTTCTTAATAGTGTAGCCCAACTATACAAGTTACCCAATTTAATAAAAATTTAATAATTTCTTAAATATAGTCCCTGTTTTTAACAGCATTATACCCCTCTTTTTCCCCTATCATTCATAAAAGTATGGTTCACACCATGGAGGTCTCCAATCCTCTTATTATATTAATTAATAGCTCCACCACCATAATTTAAGCTAAATTTCTCATGGTAATACCATCCTCTCCCCTTATTTAATTCTCTTTCTTCATATTCTCTATTTTCCCCAGGTTTCTTCCTTTCTCATGAACACTAGGTTCTTCTATGGTCATATTGGGTTACAGGGAAACCATATTCTTAGGGGTTTTTGTCTTTAGAGCTTGTGTAAGGTCCCTTATTGCTTGTTTGTGTGTTCTCTATCAAATGAAATGACATCTGTCTTGATTTTAGTGAATCTAGTTATGAAATTTTGTGAGATTCTATTATTTTTAATTCCATTTGATGCCTAAGGTTTATAAATGTTTAAATTGTAAAATTATACCTATATCTGATTGCTAAATTTGTTTTCATAAATGTTTTAATTAGTTCTTCACATCAAATAATTGGTATTCAAATGTTCTCTGACTTCTGATATGAATTTTGAATGGTATGTATTTGTAAATTGGTTTTGAAGTTTTTTGAATGAAATAGACATTTCAATGGTATTTTAACAAGTATGGTTTAAATAAGATGGCGAAGAAAATGTATTGGATCCTTGGACAATTATAAATGATATTTTTTTACTATTTTGAATAGATTTCGTTGATGTTTTAAAAGGTTATTCTCAAAGAATGTTTTTGAAATGAGATTTTTAAAAAGAAATAAATAATTTCAACAATCCGAGTCCATTTATAATGAGTCCCATTTGTGAAATTGAAATTAATTCACATGGTGTGTGTATGATTCCCTCTTGAGAACCTTAAATTGAAATGGTTTGTGAACCCATGATGGGGATATTGTTTATCATTTTGATAAGGATTACATTTTTGGGTCTATGTCTAGTTAGGTAGTTGGATGTGAGGTGAGGTTTATATATTTTTTATAGATTGATCATTTTAACAATCTAATTTCCCAACTCCCATTATTTCATTCATTGTTACAGTAATCACTGAGTGAGAGATATACACATATTCCACACAAGTTTATATCAAAAATGAGATAGTTTTAACTCAATTGTGAAATAATACTTGATGGGAATTTCCCATGAGGATTCAAGTGTGGGTTATGGATTGTGTATTGGTTTACAATGCATTGTAGGGTGATAGTTGGTCTTTTTTATTTAGTAAAGTATAACATTTTATAACCTAATTTCTAATGTTTTCCCATGATACATGATGACTTTTTTTGGGAATCCCTTCCTTATGTTCCCAAATTATTTTGGCCTCAATGACATGATGACCTATTCATGATACTTGTTTATTTTTAACTCTTCGATGATATAATGAATTAATGTATTAGATTTATAATTCATTCACTTTGTTTTGTTTTATTAAATTTATTCCCAAGTTATATGAAACTATATTTCTAAAAATGTATTTAAAATGGGTGTTTTATAAATAAAGAATGGATTAAAATTATGTTTTCCATATGATTGTTTTTATTTAAAATTAAATAGTTCAAAGTTTTATAAATTGGTTTTGGGTGTAAAATTTTGTTCTCATTCACTGAAAAATGAGAAATATTTTTTCTAATTATATTTTAGATTTTCCTATAATGAAATATATTTTTAAAGGATTTTCAAAAACTAATTTTTTTTATCATACAAGGCTTGGTTTCAATCTCACCCTGAATATTCCATTCAAAGTATGTCACTCTTACATTTCATTTCAAGTGATTTCATTCATCCAGGATGTTTTGTGACGGTTATTATATGATATGATTATTTTATATGAGTCACATGGATATGGTTGGTAGTATTTTGATTATGAATTTATGTTTATATGTTCTCATTTTACGCTTTCTAGATCATATTTATAATTTCGATATTATTATATACATGATTTTTATAATTTTTAGTGATTGATTTATATAGTTCCTATATTTATTCATAGTTCGTACTATATAAGTATTTTTTATCATTATTAATCTATTAATAATCCATGGGTATCCAACACAAATATACGTCTTGTTAGATTTTCTAGGAGGGAATCATTTCATTGTATTTTTTATGAGAGAGAAATCATTATTATTTTTTATTCTTGATACCATGGCACTACTTTCTATCCTATAGTGATATTTAATATGCATGAGGCCTTACTAATGACTGGTTTGGGTGCCTAGTTCAGGTGTGATCTAGACTAGTTTGTGATAATCTCTAACTGGTATCATTTTATTAGAAATAGATACCTTTATTTGGAAGGGTATGCGACACTAAATATATACATTAAAAGTGATGAAAGTTATATGAGTTAAAAATAAAGGGAAAATTTTATAGAGATTTTATTTTGGGTGATTAGGAATATATTTTCAACATAAAATATTTGAATGAAATGTAATATATAAATCATGGATGGATATAAACCAAAGACCTGTATCTTCATCTCATTTCTCATATATGGTAAGAGAAATTCATTATTAAAAAACAAGTTGTTGTGAAAAAATATGATGATTAGTTATATTCACCTAGTTTATGATTCATCATATTGTATAATATGATTTGGAAATGATATAGGGAAAAAAATGCTTTATGAAAGATAAAGATTCTATCCAGATGTTTGTAAAAATATAAGTGAATTTGTTCCTCCCAAACATCAGTGTTATAATTTAAAAAGTATTATTTTCATAATAAAAACCCCAAACACATAAAATACCATATATAATATCAATAATATTTAACTAGGGAAATATCCATACTAGAGGAAATAAGTGTTATTTCCTAAAAACAAAAAACCTATGCAATTATCTTAATATTCTATGAATAATATAATTTTTAAGTGGATAGTATGAGTATGTTTGACCTTAGAGAATTTAAAAGTTAAAAAGTAAAATATTATACTCGTATAAATATAAAAGTGATATCCACTTAATATCTAAAAAGTTTTAAGATATTTGAAAGTAATGAAAAATGTAAAGGTTACATTTAGATACAATGATAAAGTGGATATCATTATTTCTTAGAATAATTTTGCTAGTTAAACTATAAATTGAATTTCAATTAATAAGATAATATATTTTTTGGGTGTGATGGTAATGATATAAATATTTAAATTTACTTACCATAGAAATGTGAGATTCACTTTTTCATAATGGATTTTAAGATATAATGGTATGTAATAATGTAAATAGTAACATTAATTACTATAATATTTCATGGAAACGTTTTATAGAAAGGGTTCCCAAGATGATTATGTCAAATATTTAAAATTTCTAAGTGGGTTTTTTTTTGAAATTGTAACATTTGATGGTTTGGAGTTAAAAATATTGAATATGTTCAAGGAGTTAGACTTTAAGAATATGATTCCTAAATCTCTCAATTATTCTAACTTTATTTCTATATTGATAATATTCAAAAAATAGTTTTTTGGGAGGTTATTTATTAGGTGGTAACATAGATATGTGGTATGAATTCGATTTAAATTTAATAGGTTAATAAAATTAAATAAACTATATTAAACACATGGTTGATCTCACATTTTATTGTATATTATATGAATAATAGGTTTTCATGTTGTATATTGTTGATTATTCAAATTATATTATAAAAAACGAATTTTATAAAATAAAATAACCACGTTATCCTTTTTTTAAATTTGTTGAATAAATTTATATATTGACATAATTTAAAGAAAGGTACTGATAATTGAACTCTCAATGATTAATTTTAGTTATGACTAATTAATATTCATCATGTAGTATTATAGGCTATGATTAATTTCCATGGTTATAATGAGTAGGATTATTTATGAGATATGAAATTTATTCCTGATTTACAAATTTTTGTGTTTTTGTACTATATGAACAACTATGTATACCACAAACAATTTCATAAAATAGGTATTTTTTGTAATAGGAGGGTCTGGATTGTATAGGAGACCCCATTAGGATTTGTTAGTGTAATACCTAGCATGATAACATTTATAAATCAATAAATTTCTTTCATAATCCCTTGGAATTACTTAATTAGGTGGTGTTTGGATATGTTGTTTATAATATAATAAATTTCTTAAACCTCTAACACAGATGCCACTAAATTTTAAATATTTAATTTATTCAGAATATTTATCAAAGATTTTACTCTTTTTACCATGCTATAAAAAATTACATAATCAATTAACTTCACATTAGAGGTTTGGATGGAATTTGAATCATATGTCTAAAATGACACCAGCAGGTTGATTATGGTCATAGAGAAAATTATTCAATCATATCCAAAATAATAATAATAAAATAATTATCATATTTATATAATAATTATACTATTATATTTATATTTTAAAGATGGATAATAAAAATGAACTATATTAAAATCATGGTTACCAAAGAACATACATACACATATGTAACTCTTCCATTTCCAATGATCATTATGTAATTAAGGTAATTGTTATTATATATTTTTATATTATTATTTAATATCATATTATATATTTAAATAAATAAATAAATATTTATATATCATTTATATAAAATAGTGATTAAAAAAATTACATCATTTCGTGGAGGTGGTAGTACACACATACGCACAGACAAAGCTACATTTGTTCAATGAAAGTAATGGTAAGAAATTCGATGATATATTTTATTTACACAATGATAAATATTTCAATAATATAATATATATGCATTATTTACATCATCTAGTAGTCTATGTAAGTTATTGATAATGAATTACATCGGTTCGTCAAGTGGTAGTCTGTCATATACACGATCGATGGTTTTATTTCCAACCTTATGTAAAAGAAGATGGATATATATTATTATTTTAAAATATAAAAATCACATTATAATTCAGATATTTATTTTATTGTAGTATAATTAATGAATATTATTTTAATAATGTGGATGAAAAAATAGAAGGAAAACATTTTGTTTAAAGAAATACACTTTTTTCTGAAAATCTACACTACATTACACCTAAACAACTATAAAGTTATTATTATACATAAAAAATAAATAGAGAATAATTTCATGGTCATCGAAATTGTATTGGATAAACGATTAGATGAACTAAATGACCCTTTATTTTTTAATAAATGATGAGAGGAGGTGCCTTTTTATAAGAGATGCAAGAGGAACTTCTCGGATTACATAATTTATTGGATTATCTAAATTAATTTTCATCGATAAATTGATCCAAATGATAAATATTAAATATAGTTTGAGTATGGGTTCAAATAATCTTATTATATAAAATTTTGACATGTTTTCACTTATTTTTTTACACTTATATTTTTATTTTAATCTTGTACCCCAGTCAACCATTTTGAAAATTACATCGATGACATAGTTTTTTAATATTTGTGAGTTTATAAAGTTATTATAAAATGAAAGTTGTCACCTAAATAAAAAATGGTTTATATTTTAAGCATTTCCCAATCACTTTTCTTGTGATATGTATTTTATGAAATTTAAATCATTTGATAAAATAATATTTATGATGTAATATTATTAATTTAATTTATAGAACTATTAATTTTTTTGACATTAAAAATAACATGAAATAAAAGGAATAAAAATATAATCCTGTAATAAATAAATATCTTCTTTTGTTTTTCTATATAATTCCTATACTACAATAATTCACTTAAATTATATTATTGAATACGTTTTTATAAAGAATTATTTTATTAAACAATTAATTGAAAAAATATGTTGTCGATGTTTCCTAATCATTTAAGGTGATTATTTTGAAAACAAAAAAGTTGAAATAAATTTCGAGGATTAAAAAATAATTTTTATTTAAATTAATTGTTTATAAATGAGCATAAATTTTTATTCTTATCACAACATATTATATAAATTTAAAAAAATATGCATTTTTTACATTATCATTTACTTAATATATTATTAATATCAAAATCACATTAAAATGGAATTATGTTACTATATGTTTGGATATTGGATTAATATAGTTAAAAAAACCTTATCTAGTTGGATAAATTCTTGGTTTAGGGTCATTTATGAGTCCTTACCATATTAATTTTAACCATAATTCCCTAGTTTACCCATACCGTGGTGAAAATTGTATATATTTGTAGTTATTCATAATGACAAAAAAAAAATAAAAGGTTCATATTTTAAAAAATATTTATATTTATTCTATAAATTTGGAATCATTTTTTAAATATTCAGTTCATAGAAGTGGATGAAATTAATTTATTATTAAATTTTAAAACATAACCACAAACAATTTTTTAGTAAAAATGAAATTTTAATTAAAAAATTTATTTATTCTACATTCAACAGTAAAAATGTTTTCAATGTAATTAAAATAATTATTTACAATATAGAAGAGCATATATTACTTTTTAAATATTATAAAATTAATTTTTCTCCATAAATTCTTGAATAAAAAAAATTCATTAAAAATAAATATTTTTTAATATTCGCAGTGAAATAATTATTTTTATAAAATATAAAAATTTCACTAAAATATAATGTTTATATTATCTATTAAAAAATTATTCTATTTAATAAAATGAAATTTCTAAAAATTAAATAAATTAAAAATAATATTAACTGGGTGATTCAAATCCATGGCCTAGGTGGAGAATGTGGGGCACACTTTGGTCTTGGTTGGGGCCCCCAATGGGAGTTGAGTGTAATATATACACAAATTATATAGTCGGGGTGGTAGAATAGTGGTTAAAACAATTTGTATGTCTTCATGAATCCCATGACCAAATCCTGGTGCCTGAAGATTTTTGGGGTACTACAGCAGTATTGTAGCAGTTAGAACTACTCATTCTTTTGGGCCTTTGGGACCCTAGTTTAGGCCTATGGGCCATAAGGGACTTCAGGTCACTAAATGTTGTGGTGATTCCTACACAATGGTTAGGGGGTGATTAATTAACGATGAAATCATTGTCTTCAGGGTATCCAATGGAGTTCATTGTGATTTTAATGGGATTAATTCCGAATGGGCCTTCAGTCTAAAAATTATCAAGGTAATAAAGAGTCTGGTTATGTTAGTTAACCCTTAGGGGTTATGAACTCCCTTTCTGGCTCATTTTGTTGTTTATTGTGTGTGTTATATTGTAACTGTAACCCCAAGAACCTAATATAATATATAAAGGTCATATTTATAAGAGAATAATTTTTATCTCATTTAAGCACAGGGTTTTGTATCTTGTATGCTATAATAAAATATCATTCTTTTGAAATATAGGGATATTACATTACCATTTAATAAATTTCATACTAAAAATTTCACAATTAAAAAAATAGCTTTATTAATTCCAACATGATGAAAGGATTAATAAAACATAATCTTAAAAAGATATAAAATGGAAGTACAAATTCCATTTAAAATAAAACATACTATGTTTTCAAATATAAGAACATTTATTTGAAGGAAAAATATGGACATTCATGAAATATTAATGTCCAAAAAATTATGGGGATGGAATGGGATAATTTATAATAATAAAGGGAATAATATTAATAATGTTAATGATCAAAAAACTATAAAGCAATAATGTATCAAAAAGACCAGTGATTCATCCAAAATGAAGGTAATAAGATAAATTTTTTATTTTTAATATTATTTTCTATGATTTAAGGTATTACTTTACAATCTAGACTAAGAACATAAGAAAATATACTTACTTTACAAGTATAAATTCATCCATTAATATATTTCCACAATGATCTCATATTTTTCTCCAAATTATGTTTACTGAGGATGGATTTTCATGCCTCAAGAACATTAAAAAATTAATAGTTGATCTGAATATTCTATAAAAGAATAAAACCCTATTCCTTCTATCTTTAGACATTAACTGAGACGAATATCATTATCACAAGGTATGATAATCCAAAAAATGAATAAAAATTCACTAATTTTTAAAGAGTAAACAATTACTTAAAACCTTCATCATAGATAATTAGATAAATAAATAACCATAAAATTATTCCAAATATTCATAAATATTACTGAAACCTAAATATTAGAATTATATGATCACATATTTTTATAAGATAAATTTAACATTTATCTCAAAATAAAATTATTCAATTAATCAATAAATCAGTTTTCAATTCAATGGTTTTATATATTATAAATCATTGGTCCCAAAAAATTAAGTCAATATTTATATGTAAAATAAATTATTATTAAAAAATAATTTTATACTAATTAGCACATCACATTGTGAAATCATAGTAACTTAACCTATTTCCTTTATCATTTGTGCGTTCCAGAACAATGGTGTTTTCAGATGTTATTATTTTTCCTTTTACTCAAATATGGTAATATAATTACCATAGGGTTCTTAATGTTATAATGAACATCATAAAAATATCCTTAAAATACTCAACATTAAATAAATTTTTTACCTGAATGGTTATCTCATATTTTTAAATTTACATCTTCACAAATTTAATATCATTTTTCTAATATAACACTACATATTCAACATATCAGTTAAATGAACTTCAACATAATAAAACAACTCAAAAAATATCATTTGGGACCCTAAAATCATATCATCTAAAACCACAAAAGTAGTGTCTATAACCTTTTACTTGTTCTCATAAGTTAACATAAATAATGATGGTGGTATATTTAACACTTAATATAACCTCTCATGAAAATATTATAATCTACATTGCTTTCTATAACATTCCTATGATACCAACTATAAGGTCCTGACCTTAAGAAATCCTCAAATTTTATTTTTATATATGAATTTTCATTCAATCATTTCAATGATCTTTTCATGTTTTCAGTTTTAGTGAAATTGTTTATAACTCTTACAAAAAAACACATGCAATACACATTTTAAATATCAACTCAATATCTTTTTTTTTGAAAAAGAAACATTTCTGAAGTAACAAATTTAATTTCAATGAAACTTCATCAAAAAATTCACCTTGAACTCATGATTTTCCATACTCATTCTATACTATATGAAAAAGATTTTTAAATAATATATGATCCTAAGAAAATACATAAAGGACATAGAAAAATAATGAAGAAAATCATTAGTCTATTTTAGAACCATGGTATTATAAAATATTTTTCCATTATAATGAAATTTGAGCTCAATTAATTATTCACTTAAACATTACATTAGTTTTATATCCAAAATTAATTTATAAAACACATTATAAGAAAACAAAATGGAAATATAAAAAATCATGATGGTTTCATAGAAAATAGGATTACCCCTAAAAAGTTTCATAAAACAAAATTTTTATATAAAAAGGGAATAATATCTCATTTAAGAATGAGATCATTAACATACCTTTTTAAATCACATTATTTTCATTAAATTTCATTAGAAATCATAGCAATGTGATTTAGGTAACCTAGGACATCATTTTTCATATCTCTCATACAAATAGAAAAACCAATATGGATATATTCCATCAAAATTCTATAGAAACCATAACCATATCCAAATGCAATATATTTATATAATAAACCAACTCATGCATGGTTTATAATATTTCCACACATCGTTGCTTTGTAATTGAACAACCTATCCTTGGTTTATAGCATAACCACCCATCTTTGTCTTATATTGGAAGCAACATTCATTTGATTTTAACAGAACCATCCATTATCTAAAATATTCTCCAATAAATATTAAATAATAATAAAACATTAAATCTTACATTTTCCCCATTTTTTTTATAAAATTTTATTTGCACCGAGGAGAAAACATTTCTAGATATTTAAATATCAATTTCATTTAATTTTTTTAAAAAAATACCTAGAATAAAGAGAAGTAAGTTTTTACTTTCTTGAAATTGTGATATCTTATAAGTTAATAAAATAATTAAATAATGTTTTTAATAGTGGAAAAAACTATTGACAATGTATACATTATAAAATAACATTCCTTTTGTCTTTTATAAGGAATGCCAATATATTTCTAAATAAAATTGTTTTTTAAATCCATTAAATAGACATAAAATTTTATAATTAATTAAATAATTAAGAAATTAATATATATATATATATATAATGTATTTTTATGAATATCTATAAGGAATAGAAATATTTATAAGGTAAATCAATAAAACATTCAAAATCAGGCTTTAAAAGTACAATCACAATTAGAAAAAACCTTTAAAAGATTCCATTTTTTATTTTTTAGTGAAAGTAAAATATAGTAATTAAATGGCCTTTATATACCATTGAATCATAAATAAGGATTTTAGTGAAACATTTATAATAACATTGAAATAGAAAAAATGATTTTGGAGGGAAACTTTAAAAGATTATTTTTAAAACAATTTATCTTTCCTCAAACCCAAATCATCACGTATGTTCCTTATTTTCTTGAATAATAATATAATTTTAAATATTTATTTGATTATTAAACCTTTTAATGTTCTTTATTCCATTAACCATGTTATAATCTATTAATCTCATGTGAGACATTTTGAATATATTTAGTTCATATGCCCAAAATGAATTTGGTGGGTTTACTATGGCTAAAAAGGTCATTATTATATCATATCAAGAATAAAAACAATGAAATAATTTTAATTTTTATTTAGAAGTTATACTTTTAATCCCAAAACTGAAATATGGTTAATAAAAATAAACTATATTAAAATCATGAATCTAGTAGTATGTACGTACACAATTGTAACACGTTTATTTTTCAAAGATTAAGAGATACTTGTTATTTAATAATTACATAATAATAATTAATATCATATTATATATTTCATTTAATTTATATATTTAAATAATATTATGTGGTAATGAAAAATGAATCGCACCACTTTGTAGAGGTCGTAGTCTATACGTGCGTATGAATGATGTAACCATATTTCAATGAATGTTAAAGAGATAATGTATAAGTAAGAATATTATTATATAATGATAAATAGTTCATTATTGTCATATATATAGATTAAATACCTCATAATAAATATAATTGATAGGCATTGATAGAGAAGTAATTACATGGATTCATGAGGTGGTAGTCCACCAGACACATGATCAATGGATTTACTTCCCACTTAATGGAAGATCGAGACAGATATACATTATTCCATTCACATAATAATATCTCAATATATCATAGTTTTAGATGATTTTATATCAAAAAGGTTGAAGAATATATTGATGGAGGTATAATAATAAATAAAACTAATGAATTTAACTAAAATATATTACTATTTTTCAAACAAAATATAATGATTTACAAATGACGACCTATAATATATGTATTATTCCTAACGAAAAAACTCTATAATTTGGGTAGGGTATTCATGATGATATTTTGGTATTTATTGGATGATAAAAAAATATTTTTATGCATTAATGAAGGATGCGAGGTTTTTCCCATTTTAAATATATGGCAGGACAACACTTGGGATTTCATAAATTGTTAAATTAATATAAATTTATTTTCATAGAAAAATTGATAAAAATTATTATATTCCAAACATTAGATGCCTATAGGTTTAAAAATTTACTACCAATAAAATTTTAAAAATATTTTTGTACTTTTTACTCTTATGTTTTTGTTTAAACCTGACTACCACTTTTTGACTATTACTACAATAAAATTGTTCTTTACTCTTTAGGGGTTAGGACAATTACTATATACATATAATTGGATAATAAATGGAAAATTGATTATATTTAAAATAAAATCCAAATAAAATATATTATTATAGGTATTTCTAGATTTTTTTAATAATTTAATAATATATTATTTATTATAAAATGTCATTAATGTCATTTTCCCAATGATTCATATAATTTGAAATTGAAAATAACATGACATAAAATGGATTTTAATATAATAATTTCAGTTAACACTAAAATATTATATTTATCTATAAAATAAATCTAATATAATAGTTAATTCAAATTATATTTTATTTATTATTTTTAGAATAATTTATATTATTTATTTGTTAATTGAATAAATTCTATCTCTTTGTGGCATAAGAATTGAAGAAATTTTTTAATTATATATATACTAAAAAAATAAAATGTTAAATATAATTTTTATTTAAAACTAAAATTTAGAACCAAATATGTTTTCTTTTTATCATTGTCACAAAATATTATAGAAAATAAAAGTAGTATATTGATATTTTTAATGTTATCTTTTACTTAAATATTATATAATTAAACATCAATTAAATATTGCATCATGTTTCCATATTTTCATTAATAGAAGGAAAATATTTTAATTACACTAATCCTAAAGGAGATATAATAGCATTGGGGTCATTTTTAGTCCTTATCATATTATTCTTTAACTTGATTACATGATTTAACCTTCACGTGGTGATAATTACGTACCATAATTACTATTCATAATGAGAATAAATAAAAGGGTCACATTTTACAAATTTTGACGTAATTATTCTAAACATGGAATCCATTTTTGATGATTCAATTCAGATAAGTTATGTAAATTAAATTGACATTAAAACTAAAAATGAATCTAGTATCTGTTTTCACACCGATATGTATTCTAAGAATGGAAATGTATTTATTCAAAATTTAACAATAAACCATATTTACAGAAAATCAATTAGATTTTTCCTAACACATGGGAGCTCATTATTATTCAAAACCCTTTAAAGAATAATTTAACATAAAAAATGCTTGATTAAAAATACAGTTTTTATTAAAAATCAATCGTTTTCATTATTCCTAGGAAAATAAATATTTTTATAAAATTCCATATTTATCACCCTAAGATAAGTTTTTTATATTTATTTAAAAATTTATATCATTTTTATCAAAAAATTATTTTGAGTGTTTCATTATATTTATTATAATATACACCAAAAAACCAATTATGAATAGTAAAAGGACTTCTCTAAAAATTGAGTTCTTATTTCATAGGTATTAATCAATTCATCTATATTGAATAAGATATTATTAAATATTTTACAATGTATTTAATACTATTTACACCCACCAATTCAATGGCCAGTTTAAAATGGGTATATTTAAATAATAAAATTTTTCTGTTCGCTCAAGCTCATTATTGTGTATCATGTATTCTATCAAAAATAATATTTATTTTAAAATAATGAGATACTAAATTTTCCAATTATAAATATTTTACTCAAAATTTTTCTTTTAAAAAAATATTCTTTTTTGAAATCCCACATATTGAAAAGGATTAACAAAAATATCTTCTTGAAAAGATGTAAAATTGAAGTATGGAGGTCACCATAAATTAAACAAAAAAGGATTCCAAATAGGATAAAATTTGAGGGAAGTGAAAATATGGGAATGGAGAGTGATATATAACATTTACCAGAATAAATTAAATGATCATGAGAATGTTTAATACCATAAAACCATAAACCAGTTTTATTTAAAAAAAATACCATAGATTCATCCTAAATGAAAGTAATATGACAAAAAAAATTTCAAGATAAATTTCCCATTTTTATGGATTAATTAAATATATATTTTAATAAAATAACAATATATACTTAATTCACTAGTAAAATTTTATCATTTAAGAAATATTCAACCCAAAATCTTATTTCTCTTCTGATGCTGAGTATTCTATATTAACGTTTCATGCCTAAACAACTAAAATCAACTTCTAACTGACCACATAATTCCATAAAATGATAATAAGATATTACTTTGGTCATTATACATTAAGAAAAATTAAAATGGTCATCAAAATTTATGATAATTAATAAAAATAATAATCATTAATTAATGTATAAAACCTATATAACAACACCCAATGTGCATAATAGATCATTTGAAAATAACTAAACTTAAATTAATAAAAACAATACAGACTATGATTGAAAGCCAAATATTTGAATTATTTTTTTACATATTATTCAAATATAATTTTAATATTTATATCAAAATAACTTTCATCACATAATAACCAAATCAATTTTCAATATCTTTTTTATCTATACGATAAAACATATATTCCAAACTAAAAACATAATATTTTATAAAAAATAATTTAGATAAAAAAATTCTTTAACTAGGAAAACACATAGGCCGGTGGTAGGAATTTTACTATTGTATCCCTCTAGCTGTGGATCAATACCCATGTCCTTTTTTGAAGATACAAGTTTTTATCCTAATAAGATTCATTAATATAATTGTCATAGAATTCACAACAATATGTTAATTATACTACAAAATAACCTTAATAACATTAAAATTAAGGAATGTTTTACCCAAAAATGTTATCTCATTAATTTTAACATGAATCACCAAAAATTTAATAGTTTTCTTATAAAATAATTCATCACGTTACACATAAGGGTTACATATACCTCATCCAAATAAAACATCACCCAAAATTTCATTAGTCACCTTAACATCATATCTCATAAAACCTCAAAAGGGGTGAATATACCAATGATCACAGTATAATTCTTACCTGTATAAACCCATAATGGTATCCATGACTATTAAGTTAATATCCCTGGAAAACATCACATTCTTGGAAGTTTCCTAAAAATCTAGTATGATACAAACTTTAATAACCAAACCATAAATAACTTTTTTACTTTAGTATTTATACAAGAATTGACATTATTGAATTTAAAGGATATAATAAGGATTATAGTTTTATATAATTAGATTATAACTATTAAAATAAACCCCATAAAACATTTTATTAATACATCATCTTAATATCCATTTTTTCTACAAAATAGAACATCTAAGATATAAATAGTTTTCTTTCACTGAAACATGTTAACAAATTTCATCTTGACATCGTACTTTTGCCTAAAAATCCTTAAAATCATATTATTTTTTTAAATTTTTTTTATAGGAATAAAAATCACATTTTGGGATTTATAAAAATAGAGAGAAAATTCATTAGTACAATTTAAATTATAAGAATGTAATAGTTTTTTTAATTTATAACAGAACAAAATATCAAATTAAAATTCAATTATGAATGATATTAGATTTACTAAATAAATTTTTTCGTAAAACACAATTAATGAAATCAAAAAGGAAAATTAATAATCACGAAGGTTTATTAGAATCTGTGTGCACCCAAAAAATATTTTCTTAAAAACATACCATTTTCTCAAAATAGTTTTGTTATCATACACTAAAAAATATCATTGACATCATTTTTTTATCAATTGATTTATATGATGAATCATTATTATGAATATAAATTTTATGTAGTTAAATTGGGACATAATTTTCTATATCAAATATAAAACTGGAATAACTATTATGAGAAAAGATAAATCATAATTCTCTTGAGTACGTAATCATTACCCAATTCATTGGAGGGACATAATGGACCCATCCATCTTTGGTTTATAAATTAACCACCCGTCCTTGATTTATATTGTAACCAACCATACATGGTTTATAATAAAACCACCCGTTATCATATTCAATTATCATGAACCATAAAATGACCATAAAATATGAAAGCTGTTATTTTCCCCCATTACATTCATAAAAATATTATCCAAACACATAAGAATAAAATGTCATGATATTTATTTATTTTATAAAAAAATTCCTTTTTGAATATACATAGATCAAAGTAAAGTATATTGTTTTCTTTTCGTGTAATATGAAATTCATTGTAGGATATAAAACATCAAAAAATGGGTTCATTGGTGAAAAAAACTATTGATGTTATATATGTTAAATTAGAACATTTCTATTTTATTCTAGAAATAATGGAAAAACAGTCCATAAAATAATCCACTTAAAAATATATCATAATAAAGAGAAATAAAATTTACAATATAATTTTTAATCTCCAATAATTACATATAAAATTATTTTTATAAATTTGTACATTGAATGGAATATTTTTAATAATTAATATTTAATACATTAAAAATGGTGGTTTTAATGTAAATTATCCCTTAAAATGACCACTATGAGATTCCTTTCTTAAAAACATCTTATATATTGTAAAATATAGTAAAAAATGACCATTATTAACAATAAATAATAAATGAGATTTTTGCATCATTTTGAATAACATGGACATGTAAAAAAGCATTGGAAGGGAAATATTAATTGCATAATTTTAAAATATTGTATCTTACATCGATCTCGACTTGTCATAACTGTTCCTCATTTTGATGAATAATAAAACTAAATTATATGTTTAAATAATTAAAAACTTTTGTTATGATTTTTTTCCTTTAACCAAATTATAATAAATTTTTTTCACATCAGAAGTTTTGAGAAAATTCTTCTCATATGCCCAAAATGACTTGGTAGGTTGACTATGGTCAAAGAGATCATTATACCGTCATATATAGAATAATAGTAATTATTATATAATAAGAATTTTTATATATCCATTATACTTATAAAACCAATTATTATATATGTTTAGGAAAATTGAACTCTGTTACAATGATGGAGATGGTAATTTATACGTATTAATTAGTTACACTTCAATTTTCACAGATAATGATATAAAAAAGGTAAGATTTATACAATATTTCAATAATGTTCACTAATATAATATTATCTGTAAAGACCCGTAACTTTCAAGGAATTTTTTTTTCTTCATTTTCTTTGGAATTTTACAAGAACGCTGTTTCTGACAGCACCTAATTCCGAGGCCCGGTGTGCCCAGAATCATTTTCCGAAGTTTGGACCGGGTACGTTCAGTGAACGAATGAGTGGGTTTTCCTAACTTTTGAAATGGTGCTCGGAATCGAATTCCGAGGGCACCGATGGAATCGCAGCACTGGTACTTGCATAGAAACTCCTCTTCCGGAGTTGCGTTTGCTCGGGTGTGGTTTTTAATTTTTGGGGTTAAGTGAAGAAAATAAAATAAAGTGGTGCGACAACTTTTTTTTATTTCACTTAAAGCCACTTAAAGCCACTTAAGCTAAGTTCAAGTGGATAGGGTGCAACCCAAAATATCCTACCCTCTTGGTAGGATATTTGTGAGGTGGGGCCCGCACAAGCCCACCATTTCTTTTCCTCTAAGAAATGAACCTGCGAAAACCTCCTTTTAATGAAGGTTAACTATGCGTTTTTCTGGTTAAGAAACGCCCCATTTAATTGGGCAATTAAATTTTACAATTAATTCCTTGAATTAATTGTTTGTTTCTTATCTTGGTTTTTCAAATTCTTTAGTTGATAATAAAATAAGATGAGGAATTATTTTATTATCTGGATGTTGTGTTAAACCTTTGGAGAATCTCTAAATATCTTCACCCTCCTTCGCGAAGAACGTGAAAAACGCAAAGAACGCAAAGAACACCGGCCTCCGATGGAAGGGCGACAAAGAACACCGAGCCCTCGGAGATCAACGACGCGACACCGAGTACCACGACGCCAACGCTTCTTCCGCGACGTTCCTTCCCCGCGATGATCTTTGATTGACAAACGATCATGTTTGATAACGCGACGCCGTGTACCGCGATGACGCGACACCCCCTTTCGCGACGCGACGATCCCCTTCTTCCGTGATGGTAAATCCCGCGAAGAATGCACGTTCGACGACTACGATGAGGTAGGGGTTGTTTCTTTTTGAATATTCGTGATTTATATCCCCGGTTTCTAAATATGTTTGTTGTGAGATAAAAACCGCTAATACAGTGGGTGCGGACCAACGAACAAGTGCGAAACCACCGCCCTTCTTGTTGTTATGCGCGGATTGGCGGGCAATGAAAAATGGGGCCACAAGTTAATTTTGAAGTCTTTGAAGTGAAGAATGAGTCCCGGGACGAGCACTGGCGAAGACAGCGCGCAAATCGGACCACCGGAGTGTTTTCGGTGGTCCTCGGAAGCCCCCGTCGGTGCGCCACGCCGGCATGGCTGCGCCGACAGCCGGAGGCGGCGGCCAACCGCTAGGATGCGGCGGCGCCCAGTACACCGCTGGGAAGACCCACCGTGGCTAAAGCCGCGGCGGCACTGGCCAGTCCCACGGCCGCACGGGACCGCGAAGGAGGGATGCGGCTTAAGCCGCGTCCAGGGGTCATGGAGCAGCCCCCGCGCAGGGTGCCGCGACTGCCTTGTGCGGCGCCTGGCCAGCGCCAGCGCGCCGGCCAAGCCGCCCAGCCTGACCGCCAAGTCGGGCCGTGCCGGTCGGGTCGACCCGGTGCGGGCCGAACTAGGGGGTGGGGCCGGGTCGGTCTGGGCCCAGACCCCCCGTTTTCGGACATTTTCGGTCTTTTGCCCGTATCATGAGATACGGGCCTCCGATCGACGCTCCGTCAGCGGCGATACGATCCTTGGATCGAGATGGTCGTTTTGGTATATCAAACTCAAGGTTTCGGAATACTTTGGGTTTGGCCAGGTTGGTTCGTACACAAAACCAACCGGGCCCTCGGAGCGGAAACACTCATATCTTGAGCTTCGGACGTCCGATTGATGTGCCGTTGACTTTTTTGACTTCCTCTAAGTGAGACAGATCTTTTGGTTTACACCGCCCGAGGTTTGGACGCAGGTGGAGTATGGCCGGGTTGGTTTTTCCTTAAAAACCAACCGGGCCCCAGGGACGAAAAAGCCAATAACTCTCAGACCGGGCGTCCGATTGATGCACCGTCTGCGACGTTGAGTTCCTGTTGACGATACAGAACTTTTGGATACATAAACTCTGGACTATGTGTCAGTTGATTTATCAGCCTCTCGGCTCATGGAGCGGACCCACCCATACGAGCTTGCTGTGTGCGGGAAACCTAGAGGTGGCTGCGACTGATGATAAAGACTATCGTACTGGAATCCTATGTGGGTTCGACGATGAAGACAATCGTACTGGAATACTATGTGGGTTCGACGATGAAGACAATCATACTGGAATCCTATGTGGGTTCGACGATGAAGACAATCGTACTGGAATCCTATTTGGGTTCGGCGATGAAGACTATCGCACTGGAATCCTATGTGGGTTCGACGATGAAGAAAATCGTACTCGAATCCTATGTGGGTTCGATGATGAAGAAAATCATACTGGAATCCTATGTGTGTTCGATGATGAAGACTATCCTACTGGAATCCTATGTGGGTTCGATGATGAAGACAATAGTACTGGAAACCTATGTGGGTTCGACGATGAAGACAATCGTACTGGAATCCTATGTGGGTTCGACCATAAAGACAATCGTACTAGAATCCTATGTGGGTTCGACGATGAAGACTATCGTACTGGAATCTTATGTGGGTTCGACGATGAAGAAAATTGTACTGGAATCCTATGTGGGTTCGACGATGAAGACAATCGTACTGGAATCCTATGTGGGTTAGACAATGAAGACTATCGTACTGGAATCCTATATGGGTTCGACGATGAAGACTATCGTATTGGAATCCAATGTGGGTTCGACGATGAAGACTATCATACCAGAATCCTCTGTAGGTTCGAAGACGATGACTACAGTGCTTGTATCCTACTTGGGTCCTAGTAATATGAATCAGTGACTACATCTGATCATATCTCTTACTTTACAAATGATGTGTACCTGTGTGAGCTGAATCCTGTGTTGCTTACTTTGTGGAATGTGTTATGCTATCTTGTGTGGGTTTACGTTTTTCTTTCCTGTGTGGATTTACGTTTTCCTTTCCTGTGTGGACTGGGTTGTAATTGGTCTCGGATGTTGGAGCCGAACAAGAATTGATGACTTAGGTATATGCATGGGCATATAACTAAGCAGGGTCAGATGTTTCTTCATGATTGTATCTTTCCTTTGTGGATTATCCTTTGTGGATTCTAGGAGACCTTCAGGGGTCTAGAGGTCCCTACTGAGTAGCTTATACTCACCCCTGCATGGGATATGCCCACACTACGTTGTGTTGGTTGCAGACGACAGACAGCGTTGATCGTGGTTGAAGATTGTGGAGCAGGATGGTACCTCGAGGTGGACCACTGGGCAGGACATACTCGGAGTGGACGAGTGGACCCGACGAGCAGTGGAGGCTATCTGTACCCACCCTTCAAGTGGTATTTCTAGTGGACATCTCGACGTCGCAGCTTTACTTTCAGTTGTTGTTTTCACTTTTCAGTTGTACTTTACTTTCAGTTTGGGTTTGTATACTGGCCCACTTATTTTTCTGCACTTACTATTGTACGAGTTTTTACTTAGTGTTTACTTCCTCCTGATTTCTCTGTGGTGTTTGTGGTTTACATTACAAAGGCAATGCCTTCCCTTTGTACTAGGATTTATGCCTTGGTGCTACTCGCCAGCCCCTGGCCTATGGAAGGTGGGCTTGGGGTAGTCACGGCACGGTCCCTGAGGACGGGTCGTGACAAATTAGTATCAGAGGAGTTCGGTTCTACCACAGAACTTGGGACTCTGATATTTTTCTATGCAAAGAAATTTTGTTTAGCGTATTGGGTGTGGTTATCAGTCTAGGGAGTCTAGTGTTGGTGTGGCGGCCGACGTATCCGTTCACCAGGACCCTGACTTCTGATTTCCGACTCAATGCACGAAAACATTGATTGCATGCGTGTTTCAAGTTTTCTTTGTGATTACTTTTTGTCAGCTCATTAGGTATACTATTCTGACCGCGGCACACCTGTCTCTTTTCAGGATGGCCCCACGACGGCAGCCAGCTAGGGTTCCAAGCGTTGGGCGTGGCGAGAGCCCCCTGAGCGACGAGTACTCGGTACATGGCCCTTTGACAGCTGAGGCATCGGTGGTACCTATACCCGCCGAGCCACCGATGCTACCAGCCTGGGTTGCTGATTATGCACGTTTCCTTAGTGCACTGCACGAGTTTTAGTGCCAGCGACCACCCAGCTTCCGCGGGGAGAAAGACCCTCAGGCTGCCGAGGAATGGCTAGAGGCAGTTGTATGGGTTTTCAGGTTAGTGAGGACACCAGCAGACCTCATGGTGATCCTCGCTGCGAGCCTCCTACACGCGGCATTAGGCAGATGGTGGAGCTTGATGCTCCAGGTGCACGATGAGACATCTCTCGTCCGGACGGAATTTGAAAGCATATTTCGCTCAGAGTTCGTCCCAGCCACCCTCCGTGTGGTGCGCATCCAGGAGCTACTACAGCTGCGGCAGGGCAGCATGACGGTTGCCCAGTACTCTGCGAGATTTACTGATCTCTCGTGCTACTCCACCGATATGGTATGAGATCCGTTCTTCCGAGCCCGAACCTTTGAGCAGGGGATGAGGCATGAGATCAGGGCCTCGATGATCTCCCTCCACATTCCGACGCAGGGAGAGGTGTTGGAGAGAGCCCTTTTAGTGGAGAGTTTCCTCGCCGAGCAGGCACCAGCAGCAGGACCCTCCACAGGACGACCCGTAGCGGAGTATTCTGCAGCTAGCAGTCGACAGGTGACGCAGAGGTCCAAGTGGGCCAGACCTTCATATGGGAAATCTCAGGGTGATGATTCGGTTGTGCGGGGCACATGAAGGAGAGACAGCTACTCGAGGAGCATCCAATGCTACGCATGCAGTGGGCAAGGTCACATGGCTTGAGACTGCCCGACTCGTCCTGCAGATGAACAACAAGTGGTAGATGGACCTCCCAGGTAGAGGTTCGACCATGATGGTCCATAGGGAGCATGCGGGTGAGGCAGAGGAGCTGGCCGAGTAGTGGGTTGTGGACAGCACTTTGAGGCCTTACCACCACCACCACCTGGGAGACCACCCTAACCGCAGGGAATAGGTGGACAGGGAAGAGCTCATATTCAGGCAGCTGAGGCCTACGATCATAGAGCTCCAGGAGCAGATGGATAGGAGCGGGACTAGCTCCATACCTGGAGACATTTTTTCATGTTTCTTCTCGATCTGTTGATGTTTGTTTGATGTTGATTTGTGTCTTTGTACTTTGAGCTGCAGTAATAAGCAGACACTTTTCTTGTGGAGTTTACCTTCCTGTCGTCTCATTTAGTTGTTACTAAGAGGTTCCGGTATAAAAACTATTTACTTGACCCTCACTTTGAGATACCTACTGGAGGAGAACCAGTGACCACACACTGATGCCGACAGTGTGGCTCAACCCTTGGAGGTGAGAGTAACGGTTGGATCTCTTGGTAGTAGCGTCGAGGCCTTACGACGTCATCCTTGGTATGGAATAGTATCATCCAAGTCTGGATTGACTGTATTAGGTGAAGAATGTGGTTCATCTAGGGGATGAGACCGGATTTCTCTTATCGGAAAAGAAGAAATCACAATAGCTCTTATAGGACAAGAAAGGTCCATGTCATCCAGGAGCGGAATAGGATAGCTCAGTGCCGGAAGAAGTCTTTTGCTGATAGGAGGTGGAGGCTACTAGAGTTCGAGGATAGAGACCACGTCTTCATGCGGTCTCACCTCTACGCGAGTTACGGAATTTTGGACGAGGAGGCAAGTTGTCTCCACACTTCTTTGGACCCTTCTAGGTCCTCTGCGAGGTAGGAAAGGTGGTTTACCGCTTGACACATCCACCTCAGTTGCACCAGGTGCACGATGTCTTCCACGCATCACATCTGAGGAGATACGTGCACGACTCGATGCATATCTTTGACTATAGGGAGCTAGATGTTGATGATGGGGTGACTTTTGTGGAGGTCCCAATGGAGATCGAGGATCGATAGGAGCGAGTACTACATGGAAGATCGATCCCCCAAGTGCACATCAGATGGCAGCACGGGAACCTCCAGGAAGGCAATTGGGAGCGGGAGGCTCAGATGCGTGCTCAGTACCCATGTTTGTTTCCCTAGTTTATGATGTATCTTTACGGGGACGTAAAGCCCTGAGGTGGGAGTGATGTAAAGACCCGTAAATTTAAAGGAATTTTTCTTCTTAATTTTCTTTGGAATTTTACAAGAACACAGTTTCTGACAGCACCAGATTCCAAGGCCCGGTGTGCCTGGAATCATTTTCTGAAGTTTGTCTCGGGTACGTTCAGTGAATGAACGAGAGGGTTTTCCTAACTTTTGAACCGCTGCTCGGAATCGAATTCCAAGGGCACCGATGGAATCACAGTGCCGGTACTTGCTTAGAAACGCCTCTTCCGGAGTTGCATTTTCTTGGTTGTGGTTTTTAATTTTTGGGGTTAAGTGAAGAAAAATAAAATAAAGTGGTGCGACAACTTTATTTTATTTCACTCAAAGCCACTTAAAGCCATTTAAAGCCACTTAAGCTACGTTGAAGTGGATAGGGTGCAACACAAAATATCCTACCCTCTTGGTAGGATATTTTTGAGGTGGGGCCCACACGAGACCACCGTTTCTTTTCCTCCAAGTAACGCACCCGCGAAAACCTCCTTTTAATGAAGGTCAACTATGCATTTTTCTGGTTAAGAAACGCCCAATTTAATTGGGCAGTTAAATTTTACAATTAATTCATTGAATTAATTGTTCATTTCTTATCTTGATTTTTCAAATTCTTTTGTTGATAATAAAATAAGATGAGGACTTATTTTATTATCTGGATGTTGTGTTAAACCTTTGGAGAATCTCTAAAGATCTTCACCCTCCTTTGCGAAGAATGTGAATAATGCAAAGAACATGAAGAACACCGGCTTCCGATGAATGGGCGATGAAGAACACTGAGCCCTCAGAGATCGACGACACGATGCTAAGTACCGTGACGCCGACGCTTCTTCCAAGATGTTCCTTCCCCTCGACGATGTTCGATCGACAACCGATCAAGTTTGATGACGCGACGCCGTGTACCGCGACAACGCGACCCACCCTTCTGCGACGCGACGATCCCCTTCTTCCGCGATGGTAATTCCCGCAAAGAATTCACGTTAGACGACTATGACGAGGTAGGGGTTGTTTAATTTTAGATCTTCGTGATTTATATCCCCGGTTGTTAAATATGTTTGTTGTGAGATTAAAACCGCTAACGTGGTGGGTGCGGACCAAAGAACAAGTCCGAACCCACAACCCTTCTTGTTGTTATGCACGGATTGGTGGTCGATGACAAATGGGGCCTCAAGTTAATTTTGAAGGCTTTTCAGTGAAGAAAGAGTCCCGGGATGAGCACTGGCGAAGACAACACGCAAATAAGACCACTGGAGCGCGTCCGGTGGTCCGCGGAAGCCCCCACCGGTGCGCCACGCCGGCACGGCGGCGCCGGCAGCCGGAGGCAGCGGCCGTCCGCCAGGATGCCGCGGCGCCCGGCGCGCCGCGGGGAAGACCCTCCGTGGCTGAAGCCACGGCGGCGCTGGCCGGTCCCGTGGCCGCGCGAGACCGCGGAGGAGGGACGCGGCTTAAGCCGCGTCCGGGTGTCACGAAGCGGCCCCCGCGTGGGGGGCCACGGCTGCCTTGCGCGGTGCCTGGCCAGCGCCAGCGTGCCGACCGAGCAGCCCGGCCGGACCGCCGGGCTCAGCCACGCCTGTGGGGTCGGACCCGGGTTCGGTCGACCCAGTTTGGGCTGACCCAGGGGGGTTGGGCTGGGTCGGTCCGGGCCGAGACCCCCCGTTTTCAGACCTTTTCAGTATTTTTCCCATATCTTGAGCTACGAGCCTCCGATCGACACGTCGTCAGTAGCGATGTGATACTTGGGTCAAGACGGTCGTTTTGGTATATCACACTCATGGTTTCGGAATACTTTGGGTTCAGCCGAGTTGGTTCGTACACAAAACCAAACGGGCCCTCGGAGCGGAAACACTCATATCTTGAGCTTTGGATGTCTGATTGACGTGTCGTCGACTTTGTTGAATTCCTCTAAGTGAGACGAATATTTTGGCTTACTCCGCCCGAGGTTTTGACGCAGGTGGAGTATGGTCATGTTGGTTTTGCCTTAAAAATCAACTGGGCCCCTGGGACGAAAAAGTCAATAACTCTCAGACCGGGCGTCCGATTGACGCGCCGTCTGCGACGTTGAGTTCCTGTTGACGATACGGAACATTTGGATACATCAACTCTGGACTATGTGTCAGTTGATGTATCATCCTCTTGGCTCATGGAGCGGACCCTCCCAAACGAGCATGCTGTGTGCGGGAACCCTAGAGCTGGCTGCGACTGACGATAAAGACTATCATACTAGAATCCTATGTGGGTTCGACGATGAAGACAATAGTACTGGAATCCTATGTGGGTTCGATGATGAAGACAATCGTACTGGAATCCTATGTTGGTTCGACGATGAAGACAATCCTACTGGAATCCTATGTGGATTCAACGATAAAGAATATCGTACTAGAATCCTATGTGGGTTCGACGATGAAGACAATCGTACTGGAATCCTATGTGGGTTCGACGATGAAGACAATCGTACTGGAATCCTATGTGGGTTCGACGATGAAGACAATCATACTGGAATCCTATGTGGGTTCGACGATGAAGACTATCGTACTGGAATCCTATGTGGGTTCGATGATGAAGGCAATCATACTAGAATCCTATGTGGGTTCGACGATGAAGACAATCGTACTGGAATCCTATGTGGGTTCTACGATGAAGACAATCGTACTGGAATCCTATGTGGGTTCGATGATGAAGACTATCGTACTGGAATCCTATGTGGGTTCGACGATGAAGACAATCCAACTGGAATCCTATGTGGGTTCGACGATGAAGACAATCGTACTGGAATCCTATGTGGGTTCGAAGATGAAGACAATCGTACTGGAAACCTAAGTGGGTTCGACGATGAAGACAATCGCACTGGAATCCTATGTGGGTTCGACCATGAAGACAATCGTACTGGAATCCTATGTGGGTTCGACGATTAAGACTATCGTACTGGAATCTTATGTGGGTTCGACGATGAAGAAAATTGTACTGGAATCCTATGTGGGTTCGACGATGAAGACAATCGTACTGGAATCCTATGTGGGTTAGATAATGAAGACTATCGTACTGGAATCCTATATTGGTTCGACGATGAAGACTATCGTACTGGAATCCAATGTGGGTTCGACGATGAAGACTATCGTACCAGAATCCTCTGTAGGTTCGACGGCGATGACTACAGTGCTTTTATCCTACTTGGGTCCCAGTAATATGAATCAGTGACTACATCTGATCATATCTCTTACTTTACAAATGATGTGTACCTGTGTGAGCTGAATCCTGTGTTGCTTACTTTGTGGAATGTGTTATGCTATCTTGTGTGGGTTTACGTTTTTCTTTCCTGTGTGGATTTACGTTTTCCTTTCCTGTGTGGACTGGGTTGTACTTGGGATCGGATGTTGGAGTCGAACAAGAATTGATGACTTAGGTATATGTATGGGCATATACCTAAGCAGTGTTAGATGTTTCTTCATGATTGTATCTTTCCTTTGTGGATTATCCTTTGTGGATTCTAGGAGACCGTTGGGGGTCTCGAGGTCCCTACTGAGTAGCTTATACTCACCCCTGCACTGGATATGCCCACACTACGTTGTGTTGGTTGCAGAAGACAGACAACGTTGATCGTGGTTGAAGATTGCGGAGCAGGACGGTACCTCAAGGTGGACCACTGGGCAGGACATACTCGGAGTGGACGAGTGGACCCGACGAGCAGTGGAGGCTATCTGTACCCACCCTTCAGGTGGGATTTCTAGTGGACATCTCAACGTCACGGCTTTACTTTCAGTTGCTGTTTTCCCTTTTCAGTTGTACTTTACATTCAGTTTGGGTTTGTATACTGGCCCACTTATTTTTCTACACTTACTATTGTACCAGTTTTTACTTAGTGTTTACTTCCTCCTGATTGCTCTGTGGTGTTTGTGGTTTACATTACAAAGGCAATTCCTTCCCTTTTTACTAGGATTTATGCCTTGGTGCTAGTCGCCAGCCCCTGGCCTATGGAAGGTGGGCTTGGGGTAGTCACGGCACGGTCCCTGAGGACGGGTCGTGACAAATTAGTATCAGAGGAGTTCGGTTCTACCACAGAACTTGGGACTCTGATATTTTTCTATGCAAAGAATTTTTTTTAGCATATTGGGTGTGGTTATCAGTCCAGGGAGTCTAGTGTTGGTGTGGCGGCCGACGTATCCGTACACCAGGACCCTGACTTCTGATTTCCGACTCAATGCACGAAAACATTGATTGCATGTGTGTTTCAAGTTTTCTTTGTGATTACTTTGTGTCAGCTCACCAGGTATACTATTCTTATAGCGGCACACCTGTCTCTTTTCAAGATGGCCCCACGACGGCAGCCGGCTAGGGTTCCGAGCGTTGTGCGTGGTGAGAGCCCCCTGAGCGCCGAGTACTCAGTATAGGGCCCTTTGACAGCTGAGGCATCGGCGGTACCTATACCCGCCGAGCCACCGATGCTACCATCCCGAGCTGCTGATTATGCACGTTGCCTTAGTGCACTGCACGAGTTTCAGCGCCAGCGACTGCCCAGCTTCCGTGGGGAGACGGACCCTCAGGCTGCTGAGGACTGGCTAGAGGCAGTTGTATGGGTTTTCAGGTTAGTGAGGACACCATCAGACCTCATTGTGATCCTCGCAGCGAGCCTCCTACACGCGGCATTAGGCAGATGGTGGAGCTTGATTCTCCAGGTGCACGATGAGGCATCTCTCCTCCGAGCAGACTTTGAAAGCATCTTTCGCTTGGAGTTCGTCCCAGCCACCCTCCGTGCGGTGCACATCCAGGAGCTACTACAGCTGCGGCAGGGCAGCATGACGGTTGCCCAGTACTCTGCGAGATTTACTGATCTCTCGTGCTACTCCACCGATATGGTATGGGATCCGTTCTTCTGAGCACGAACCTTCAAGCAGGGGCTGAGGCATGAGATTAGGGCCTCGATGATCTCCCTCAACATTCCGACGCAGGGAGAGGTGTTGGAGAGAGCCCTTTTAGTGGAGAGTTTCCTCGCCGAGCAGGCACCAGCAGCAGGACCCTCTACAGGATGACCCGTAGTGGAGTATTCTGCAGCTAGCAGTCGACAGGTGACGCTGAGGTCCAAGTGGGCCAGAACTTCAAATGGGCAATCTCAGGGTGATGATTCGGTTGTGCGGGGCACATGAAGGAGAGACAGCTACTCGAGGAGAATCCAATGCTACGCATGCAGTTGGCAAGGTCACATGGCTTGAGACTGCCCGACTCATCCTGCTGATGAACAACAAGTGGTAGATGGACCTCCCAGGTAGAGGTTCGACCATGATGGTCCATAGGGAGCATGCGGGTGAGGCAGAGGAGCTGGCCGAGTAGTGGGTGGTGGACAGCACTTTGAGGCCTTACCACCACCACCACCTGGGAGACCACCCTAACCGAAGGGAATAGGTGGATAGGGAAGAGCTCATATTCAGGAAGCTGAGACCTACGATCATAGAGCTCCAGGAGCAGATGGATAGGAGCGGGACTAGCTCCAGACCTGGAGACATTTGTTCATGTTTCTTCTAGATCTGTTGATGTTTGTTTGATGTTGCTTTGTGTCTTTGTACTTTGAGCTACAGTAATAAGCAGACACTTTTCTTGTGGAGTTTACCTTCCTGTCGTCTCTTTTAGTTGTTACTAAGAGGTTTCGGTATAAAAACTATTGACTTGACCCTCACTTTGAGATACCTAATGGAGGAGAACCAGTGACCACACGCTGATGCTGACAGTGTGGCTCAACCCTTGGAGGTGAGAGTAACGGTTGGATCTCTTGGTAGTAGCGTCGAGGCCTTACGACGTCATCCTTGGTATGGAATAGTATCATCCAAGTCTGGATTGACTGTATTAGGCGAAGAATGTGGTTCATCTAGGGGATGAGACCGGATTTCTCTTATCGGAAAAGAAGAAATCACAGCAGCTCTTATAGGACAAGAAAGGTCCATGTCATCCAGGAGTGGAAGAGGACAGCTCAGTGCCGGCAGAAGTCTTTTGCTGATAGGAGGCAGAGGCTACTAGAGTTCGAGGATGGCAACCACGTCTTCTTGCGGTCTCACCTCTACGCGAGTTACGGAATTTTGGACAAGGAGGAAAGTTGTCTCCACACTTCTTTGGACCCTTCAAGGTCCTCTGCGGGGTAGGCGAGGTGGTTTACCGCTTGACACATCCACCTCAGTTGCACCAGGTGCATGATGTCTTCCACGCATCTCATCTGAGGAGATACGTGCACGACTCAATGCATATCTTTGACTATGGGGAGCTAGATGTTGATGATGGGGCGACTTTTGTGGAAGTCCCAGTGGAGATCGAGGATCGACAGGAGCGAGTACTACGTGGACGATCGATCCCCCAAGTGCACATCAGATGGCAGCACGGGAACCTCCAAGAGGGCAATTGGGAGCGGGAGGCTCAGATGCGTGCTCAGTACCCACGTTTGTTTCCCTAGTTTATGATGTATCTTTACGGGGACGTAAAGCCCTGAGGTGGGAGTGATGTAAAGACCCGTAAATTTCAAGGAATTTTTCTTCTTAATTTTCTTTGTAATTTTACAAGAACACAGTTTCTGACAGCACCAGATTCCGAGGCCCGGTGTGCCTGGAATCATTTTCTGAAGTTTGGCTCGGGTACGTTCAGTGGATGAATGAGCGGGTTTTCCTAACTTTTGAACCGCTGCTCGGAATCGAATTCCGAGGGCACCGATGGAATCACAGTGCCGGTACTTGCTTAGAAACGCCTCTTCCGGAGTTGCGTTTTCTTGGTTGTGGTTTTTAATTTTTGGGGTTAAGTGAAGAAAATAAAATAAAGTGGTGCGACAACTTTATTTTATTTCACTCAAAGCCACTTAAAGCCATTTAAAGACACTTATGCTAAGTTGAAGTGGATAGGGTGCAACCCAAAATATCCTACCCTCTTGGTAGGATATTTTCGAGGTGGGGCCCACACGAGCCCACCGTTTCTTTTCCTCTAAGTAACGCACCCGCAAAAACCTCCTTTTAATGAAGGTCAACTATGCGTTTTTCTGGTTAAGAAACGCCCCATTTAATTGGGCAGTTAAATTTTACAATTAATTCATTGAATTAATTGTTCATTTCTTATCGTGATTTTTCAAATTCTTTAGTTGATAATAAAATAAGATGAGGACTTATTTTATTATCTGGATGTTGTGTTAAACATTTGGAGAATCTCTAAGGATCTTCACCCTCCTTTGCGAAGAATGCGAATAATGCAAAGAACATGAAGAACGCTGGCCTCTGACGAAAGGGCGACGAAGAACACCGAGCCCTCAGAGATCGACGACGCGACGCTGAGTACCGTGACACCGACGCTTCTTCCGAGATGTTCCTTCCCCTCGACGATCTTCGATCGACAACCGATCAAGTTTGACGACGCGACACTGTGTACCGCGACGACGCGACCCACCCTTCTGCGACGCGACGATCCCCTTCTTCCGCGATGGTAATTCCCGCAAAGAATGCACGTTCGACGACTACGACGAGGTAGCGGTTGTTTAATTTTAGATCTTCGTGATTTATATCCCCGGTTGTTAAATATGTTTGTTGTGAGATTAAAACCGCTAACATGGTGGGTGCGGACCAAAGAACAAGTCCGAACCCACAACCCTTCTTGTTGTTATGCGCAGATTGGTGGGCGATGATAAACGAGGCCTCAAGTTAATTTTGAAGGATTTTCAGTGAAGAAAGAGTCCCGGTATGAGCACTGGCGAAGACAACCCACAAATCAGACCACTGGAGCGCGTCCGGTGGTCCGTGGAAGACCCCACCGGCGCGCCACGCCGGCACGACGGCGCCGGCGGCCGGAGGCGGCAGCCGGCAGCGGCCGTCCGCCAGGATGCCGCGGCGCCCGGTGCGCCACGGGGAAGACCCCTCGTGGATGAAGCCACGGCGGCGCTGGCCGGTCCCGTGGCCGCGCGAGACCGCGAAGGAGGGACGCGACTTAAGCCGCGTCCGGGTGTCATGAAGCGGCCCCCGCGCGGGGGGCCGCAGCTGCCTTGCGCTGTGCCTGGCCAGCGCCAGAGCGCCGACCGAGCCGCCCGGCCGGACCGCCGGGCCGAGCCGCACCGGTGGGGTCGGACCCGGGTTCGGTCGACCCCGTTCGGGCCGACCCAGGGGGGTTGGGCCGGGTCGGTCCGGGCCGAGACCCCCCGTTTTCAGACCTTTTCAGTCTTTTGCCCATATCTTGAGCTACGAGCCTTCGATCGACACGTCGTTAGTAGCGATGTGATACTTGGATCAAGACGGTCGTTTTGGTATATCACACTCAAGGTTTCGGAATACTTTGGGTTCGGCCGGGTTGGTTCGTACACAAAACCAAACGGGCCCTCGGAGCGGAAACACTCATATCTTGAGCTTTGGATGTCCGATTGACGTGTCGTCGACTTTGTTGAATTCCTATAAGTGAGAAGAATATTTTGGCTTACTCCGCCCGAGGTTTTGACGCAGGTGGAGTATAGTCGTGTTGGTTTTGCCTTAAAAATCAACTGGGCCCCTGGGACGAAAAAGTCAATAACTCTCAGACCGGGCGTCTGATTGACGCGCCGTCTGCGACGTTGAGTTCCTGTTGACGATACGGAACATTTGGATACATCAACTCTGGACTATGTGTCAGTTGATGTATCAGCCTCTCGGCTCATGGAGCGGACCCTCCCAAACGAGCTTGCTGTGTGCAGGAACCTTAGAGCTGGCTGCGACTGATGATAAAGACTATCATACTGGAATCCTATGTGGGTTCGACGATAAAGACAATCGTACTGGAATCCTATGTGGGTTCGATGATGAAGACAATCATACTGGAATCCTATGTTGGTTCGATGACGAAGACAATCCTACTGGAATCCTATGTGGGTTCAACGATAAAGAATATCGTACTAGAATCCTATGTGGGTTCGACGATGAAGACAATCGTACTGGAATCCTATGTGGGTTCGACGATGAAGACAATCGTACTGGAATCCTATGTGGGTTCGACGATGAAGACTATCGTACTGGAATCCTATGTGGGTTCGATGATGAAGGCAATCATACTGGAATCCTATGTGGGTTCGACGATGAAGACAACCGTACTGGAATCCTATGTGGGTTCGACGATGAAGACAATCGTACAGGAATCCTATGTGGGTTCGATGATGAAGACTATCGTACTGGAATCCTATGTGGGTTCGACGATGAAGACAATCCAACTGGAATCCTATGTGGGTTCGATGATGAAGACAATAGTACTGGAATCATATCTGGGTTCGACGATGAAGACTATCGTACTAGAATCCTATGTGGGTTCGACGATGAAGACAATCGTACTGGAATCCTATTTGGGTTCGACGATGAAGACTATCGTACCAGAATCCTCTGTAGGTTCGACGGCGATGACTACAGTGCTTGTATCATACATGGGTCCCAGTAAGATGAATCAGTGACAACATCTAATCATCTCTTTTACTTTACAAATGATGTGTACCTGTGTGAGCTGAATCCTGTGTTGCTTCCTTTGTGGAATGTGTTATGCTACCCTGTGTGGGTTTACGTTTTTATTTCCTGTGTGGATTTACGTTTTGATTTCCTGTGTGGATTGGGTTGTACTTGGTCTCGAATGTTGGAGCCAAACGAGAATTTATGTATTAGGTATATGTATGGGAATATACCTAAGAAGTGTCAGATGTTTCTTCGTGATTGTATCTTTCCTTTGTGGATTATCCTTTTTGGATTCTGGGAGACCTTTGGGGGTATCGGGGTCCCTACTGAGTAGCTTATACTCACCCCTGCACGGGCAATACCCACACTATGTTGTTTTGGTTGCAGACGACGGACATCGCTGAACATGGTTGAGGCTTGCGGAGCAGGATGGTACCTGGAGGTGGACCACTGGGCGGGACGTACTCGGAGTGGACGGTTGGACCCGAGGAGCAGTGGAGGCTATCTGTACCCACCCTTCATGTGGGATTTCTAGTGAACATCTCGACGTCGCGACTTTACTTTCAGTTGCTGTTTTCCCTTTTCAGTTGTACTTACTTTCAGTTTGGGTTTGTATACTGGCCCACTTATTTTTCCGCACTTACTGTTGTACCAGTTTTTACTTAGTGTTTACTTCTGCCTGCTTGCTCTGTGGTGTTTGTGGTTTACTTTACAAAGGCAATGCCTTCCCTTTTTACCGGGATTTACGCCTTGGTGCTAGTCGTCCACCCCTGGCCTATGGAAGGCGGGCTTGGGGTAGTCACGGCACGGGCCCCGAGGACGGGTCGTGACCTTATCCCTTTAAATAAACATATATATCTCTCATATGATGTGGATTTGAATATTGAATCACATCGCTTTGTGAAGTTGTTAGTCCACACATACACATAAATGATGTTACCATTTATAAATGAATGGAATGGTAAACAATTTGATGATATAGTATCATTATATAATGATAACTATTTCAATAATATAATTTATTTATTATTTTTACATCCATGTTGATATCTATTAGGTATATTTTCTGATTGAAAATAAATTTTAGTGGTTTTTGAGCCTATAATCCATTGTACACAGGATCAATGTATTTGTTTCACAATTAGTAAAAGAAGGAGATGGGTAAAAGTTATTCCACTGACATAACAAAATATAATTATATTGTATATGAAGATGTTACTATATCATCTTGATTAAAGAATATTTTAATGAGTTGGAATAAGAAATACATGTATTCCGTTGAGTTAAATATTAAACATCTTCTTCACATAATCTCATTTTATTTATACTAAATTCCCTCTATGGTTAGTATTATGTGTAAAACATTAATATATAATAAGGGGATGAAATGTATGGAATGATTTTTGTAGTAATTGGATAAAATGAAAGTATTTTTAAGTGTAACAAAATGTGGAAAAACGATCCCATTCATAAGAGAGTTGAATGACACTCTTGGGATTACATAATGTATTGAATTAATATAAATTAATTTTCATAAAAAATTGATCCTAAATAATATATTTAATATATATAATGAGTACAAGTAAAAAATAATATCCCAAAATAAAATTTGGGTAGTTTTATACTATTTTTACCCTTATTTTTTAACCCCCTTTAACCATTTTGACATTTATGAGGGAAAAAATGATTATTATGATGTAAGGGTTAAAATATTTTGTATAAATGGAAAAGTTGATAGTAAATTGACCATGTTCTATATTATCGACCATGTCCCAAAAAAACACCCAATTATAAAATTCCTAGGAATTTTATATTGTTCAATAAAATATTATATATTATAAAATTTCACTAATATCACTTTTGGAACTATTCATCTAATTTGAGTTTGAAAACAAAATGAACACAATTTTATTAAAATATAATAAATTAAAACACCAATAAAATGTTATATTTATCTATAAAATTTATGCACTAAAATAATTAATTTAATTTATAATAATTTTAATATTCTTATGATAACTTATTATTATTTTTCCAAAAAAGAATAAATACTGTGTCATTGTTATGTATGAATTGAATGTAATTATTTCATATATAGAATTTTGAAACAAATTATCTTAATAATAATAATAATTTATCTCTAAAATTAATCTTTATAACACAATATATTTTTGTTATTCCTATCATATAATTTTATAGATATTAAAAGCAAAAAATTGATATTTTTGACTTTATCTTCTACATAAATATTATAATGGTTAAAATCAAATAAATACAATAAAAATTTGATATATTTTTAAAAAAATTGTTGTCCATGGACATGATACACTATTAAAATTGGGTATAGGCTCTTTTTATTGTCAGTTTTCTTTGACATGTTATGCTTAATATTATGTACTTCATTTCCCCATACTGTGGTGACAATTAATTACTATAGTTACTATTCACCATGATTAAAAATAAAATTTTCTAATTTATAAAATTTACTTTTCATGATTCAAAATATTCAATATGTTTTTAATGAATTAATTACCCATACTGGTTGAAATTAATTAAATATTAAAATAGAAAAATGTAATGAAAATATTTTTTTCATAAAAATAACTTTTATGTAAAAACATTTATACCAAATTCAACCATAAATTTTATTAAATGAAATTAATTGGATTAATAATAATTTAAGTGAACTAATGATACTTTCATACAATTTTAATAGTAAAAATAATTTATAAAATCTATAATCAAATATAAAGTTTTCAACAATTTTTTTTACTTTTCATAAGAAATTCCATCATTAATAAAACTAGTACCTCACAAGTGCATAAACATGGTGCTATAATTCAAATATAATTTTCAAAAGTGTATTAATATTTTGAGTAGTTAATAATGAAAAATAGTTAAAAATATTTTAAAATTAGGGATTTAATGATAGATAATAATGAAAGAAATAAAAAATAATATGTATCAAAAAATATATTTGAAGAGGAATGAAAAGGAAGTAACATGATTTCATAAGATACAGAAAAACATGACGTATCATTAAGTATATATCATAATAAAAGAAACATTATTTTCACCATGGATAATTCATATAACATGATGTATCAGACATTTTTAATAATAAATACTTAAAATTGACATTAAAACTCCCAATTTGAAATTTTGATTATAACATATTATAGATTGTTTTCAAACCAAGGACACATAATAACATGTCTATAGAGAATAATGTATTTACAAAATCATGGGTGAAAACTAAAAAAATAGGTATTTTTTGTAAAGCGACGTCCATGTTATTAATAACAAGATAGAAGTGACCTGCATCATGGCTACAATGGTCCAACACTTGTTGATATTGATCGGAACCATAGTGGTTTCCTACAACACTTCAATAAAGATCCTAAAAAATAAATATTAACATCTGGTCAATGTATATTAATTTATCAGCACAAAGAATAATATTCTGTGTTATATGTATTATTATAGGTTTTATGTATACTTATATAAAATTCGTATAAAAATTTGAAGTACTAATATAAAAGTTAATTTCAATACAACAGATTCAATAAGGTTTTTTCATTACCTTATAATTATAGCATCACATCAGTCAATTCTTTCAGTTTTCTTGTCTCTATTTTCCTTTAAATGGGAATTCAAATATTTAACATGGCTTGCGGTTTCTACTGTGTCTCTATATGTTTTATCATTACGTTGGACTGTTCATCAACATAAAACTCAGTCAACAGTTTTTTCTACATCAAAAAATGACTTCAATCAATAAGTATCAAAAAATAGTGATAAGGTTAATCATAAAAGTACTAATATAATGTTTACTAGTTTGAAAGGAGAAGACCAAATGCATTATATTTTAATAATATATCAATGTGAATGAAACTAGAAAATAATAAATAATTTATACTACAATGGTGTAATGAAAATAAAAGACAATGAAGATATAAATATTAATACCTGAGTAGGGTAGTACCGAGATTGGATACCTATGAAACCGTTTGAATGATTTGAAAGAGTTTTAGATTGATGTTTTAAACTTTTTAATATTCTAACTGACTAGTTTAATCCTAAATATCATCCTTTTCCACCACACTCACATTTTCAAATTCCACCATTTTATTTTCTTCATGACACCATTCAAATAACTTATTATGTTATTTTTTTCATGGAACTCCCAAATATGAATTTTTAGATTTTTTAATGAAAAATTCATCATCTTTATCAAGATTAGCATTTATTTTCATCACAAAATATTGACATTTGAAATCAATTTTGGGCTCATAGATTTTTTTGGTTTTCTTGAAATTGATTGGGACATCTAAGGATGGTTATAGATACATTTTCCCACAATATATCCAAAATAGGAAGAACATATGAAATATTTTTCACCTATTTGTTGACAATCCCTAAAGTGATCCATTGGTTACCCAGAAAAAAAAAGATTGAATTTTAGCAGTTGAGAATAATCTGAAATAAAAAACAAATTCAAAATATAAAGACTACACAATATCTTCAAAATATCAAAATAGTAGTAAAAAAAGAGTGGTTATTAGCTATATGAACATGCACAAAAGTTAGTAGGAATATGATGTTTACCAATTTTAACCGATAAGAAGAAATGTAGTCTATTTTAATGACACATTCAATGGAATTTAATCTGGAAAAAATCATTAATGTATACTACAATGTTGTAATGAAAATAAGACAATGAAGAAAAAAATTATAATACCCGTGTGGATGAAAAATTTGTAGTTATTATAACAAATTGTTTGTTAGTTTAACATCTCACTCCTAAAAATCCAGCACTTTCATGTTTTTATAACACAACAGTAAACCACATTTTACAAAATTTCAGATTATTTTATTTCAAAAAATGAAATAGAAAAAGTCAATGAAATAAAAACTATACATATGATGGTCAGAATAAAGTGTTCTATCTATTGGAAAGTAATCTAAATTGAACATAGCATATATGAACTGATGTGAACAGAACATTTGTGAACATCTACAAAACACTTCTGGATAAAATGTGAACAGATGTGACATAGATGCCTTCAATAAAAAATTATGTAGATATAAATATTTGAGGGGACTACACAACTTTTACTTTCATCAAAAAACGTAAAATCATGGGATTGATCACCTCTGAGAAACTGACCATAAATAACACTATTTAAACATTAACAGTTTATTGGAAGACCTCTAAACCTCAAATCCCTAACAATACCCAAATATAGTTCAGTATGTACAATACTGTAAAGCCTATATATATATATATATCATATGTTACTATATTATATTTCATTTCACTACTTTCCAATTATTTTAAAATTTCAAAAGATTGTGCATGATCAATTTCACACTACCTTAGATGTTGTTTATAATAAATTTTCATCATACTAAAGGTGTAAACATTAAATGATGGTCCAAAAATATCTGATTCCATAAAAATATATTTGATTAATTCTATTTTATTTTCGGTACCCAAACACTTAAATAAAAAGGTACAAGACATTATTCTTGGGTAAATACCCACATTAATAGCCCAGAAAAACATATTAGTTGCATACTTTATCATTAAATTTTCTTTGAGGACCTTAATAGGATAACTGATTAAAACATTTTACCCCATTGCAATTGGGTGGTTCTAATGAAACAATATTTTGAATAATATATTGAAAAAGTAATAACACACGAGATGCATCAACATAATGCAAGAAGAGGTCAAAACTGATATATTTAATACAAGAGTAAGTGAGAAGTGATATTAAAATGATTATCATTGTAATACATGAGATGTATTGGAAAATTAGGAGCTAACGAAGTGATGAAATAATATAGGTAAAGAAATATTATATGGTAATGAAATTAATGGACGGAGAAAATTGAAGTTAAACGAAGCTTCTTATTCTAGACACTTGAAATCAGTGTCACAGATTGAAATAAATGAATGAAGTTAAAAGAATAATTAAAAATATAAATCATTCGACTGGGAAAACATATGTATACGGTCTCGAATCTATATTAACAATAGAGGAATTTTTAAATGGAAAACAAATCATAGCAATGTGATGACTCATCGACCTGTTTCATGGTTAAATGAACTAATAAGAGGGGAACATGAGATATGTCACGGTAAGGCAAGAAGTGGGAATTGACACATGTCATTTATAAATAAAAAATTTATATAAAAATGGGTTCCACTAGAACACATGTGTTGAAATGGAATGAAGATTGTGGTGGAGCGATGAAATTATGCAGGTAAAAAAATCAGATATTATTAATATATTAGGAAAAGATAAAAAAATATATATCGAAAAACCTGATTGTTCCTCCACCAATAAATATATGTCATAGATTTCAATATATTAAAGAAGCTAGTATAATAATTAAATATAGAAAATAGATTGAAAAAGTAATAAGACACGATACATGTCACCATAATGCAAAAATAGGTTAAAATTGATATATTCAATACAAGGATAAGCGAGAACTACTATAGAAATCATTATCATAATAACACATGAGATGAAATGGGAAACTATGAGATGATGAAGTGATGAAATAATGGAGGTAAATAAATCATATATGGTGAATAAATTAATAGAAGGGGAGAATTGAAGATAAAATAACCTTATTTTTATCACTTGACATCATTGTCATAGATTGAAATAGATGAATAATGTTAAAAGAATAATTAAAAATAGAAATATTTTGACAGGGAATACATATGGATATAGGTTTTAATTTTTATTAATAATAGAGATATTTTGAAGTGGAAAACATATCATAAGAATGTGATGAGTAATCGACCATTTGCAAGGTTAAATGAACTGAGAAAAGTAGAAAATGAGATATGTCATTTTAATGAAAGAGGAATTGTGAATTGACACATGTCATGTATAAAGAAGAAAAAATTTATACAAAAATGGGTTTTACCAGAACACATGTGTTTTATTGGAATGTGGGCGTGGTGGTGGAGTGATGAAATTATGGAGGTAATGAAATCAAATAATATAAACATATTAGGAAAAGATGAAAAAGTAAATATAAATAAACTTGATTTTTTATGCACCTAATAGTCGATGTCATGGATGAAAATAGAGTAAATAATCCAGTAGAATAATTAAGTACATATATCGTATTATGGGGAAAACTCGTTAATAAATATTCAAATGTTTATGGGATTGTGAAGTGAAAAACATAGTGTAGAAATATGATGAGTCATCCACCAGTTTTGAGGATAAATGGATCAAGAGAAGGATGGGGAGATGAGATATGTCACTATAATGAAAGAAGAAGTGTGAATTGACACATGTCATGTATGAAGAAGAAAAAAATGCAAATAATATGTTTTTACAAATGAACATGAAAAATCATTACCACTAATCATCCCCATCGCATGATCGCTGTAAAATAATTTTCAAAAAGAGACTAATAAAAATGAAGGAAAAAACCTCAAATGAATTTCATGTATTAAGAAGAAAAATTAAAATAATATGATTTCATGAATAAACTTGAAAATTCATTAGCACCGATCATCCTTATTGCATGATCGATGTAAAATAATTTTCAGAAATAGATTAATGAAAATGGATGACAAAACCCTCAAATGAATATAGTCAAACCAAAACAGAAATTTGAAAACATATTCATCATAGATACTGAGAAGAATTTAGATGAAAAATAATTCCAACCGAACCAATTGTGACGAATATCAATGTGCATAACCACAAAAAAAATTAATATAAGTTACAATGCATAACAAAAAACATACTAGAGTTGAATTTTATTATTCTAAAACATAACATGAAAAATTAGGGAATATAATTTGAACCAGAATTGATATACAATTGAAGTGAAAAATTATATGAAATTTAGAAGCAAGGATTTATGTTTTTGAATGGGTATTAATTCACATACTTGAAGTACGAAGATGATGCAATGGGGAATATGGTTTTTTGAGGTAGAGAGTCATGGACCAAACCTTCAAAGAATATGTGATATGGAAATAGGGAAGAGATGAAAATTAGGAGGCGCAAGTTGAGAATAAATAATCACATACCTGAACTGCAAATCATATGTGGAATGGTATCATTGATTGAGAATAAGAGTTTGTTGTAGTAGTTAAGGGTTTCGGGAATTAGTTTCCAGTAATGTAGTAGTTAGGGTTACCTGGATAGGATTTCGAGCATACCTGTACATCAAGAAAGAGTTAGCTACCATCGGAGGTAAACCACAAAGTAGGGGAAGAAAACTGTGAATGGTAGATGTAGGGGAAGTAGAAGTAACTAGGGGTGGTAGATTAGGGATCAGTGGAAGAAAACTAGGAGTCGTAAGCGGTAGAGGTACTTTTACACTGTATTGGTTTAGTAGTAGATAAAGGGAAACAGAGGAAGAGTAGAGTCATATGGAGGTGTTGATGGCCGGCGCTAGAAGATAAGCATTGCAGAGATGGAGGAAGAAGAGGAGACGTAGCCCTAGGATCTTCGTGGGTGTGGGTGGTGGCTGACCGTGAATGGGAATTCAGGGAGGGACATATAGATAGGGTGTGTGGGAATGAGTGATGTGGGTGTTTGAGGAAGTTACATGTAAGGCTGGAGGTACCCATGATTATTATGTATATTATATTTTATAAAGTTTACCTTAATAAAGATTTGATATGATTATTTTGAAAAATTAAATCCTTTTTTCAAATTCAATTTTAAAAAATTCTATAAATTAAAAACAATATTCACTCACAATTGGAGATAAAAATCATTTGTGAAAAAAACATATTTTTGAATAATCAAATTAGAATAATAAAAATAAGGGTTCTTGTTTAAAAGGAATTAATAAATTAATCTATATTTATTAGATCCATATATATATATATATATTATAATGTTTTCAATCATATTTGTACCATAAAATTCAACAACTAGGTCATAACATTCATATTTAAATAATAATTTTTTTATTATATTTTAGTTCAGTATTTTTTATCTTCTATATTATGTATCATAATATTTCACATAAATTATCAAGGAATTATAGATCTTATTATCCTTCCAAATGGTACTCAACCAAGAAAATATCTTCCATCTTTAAGCATTGGATAATGGGAAATATATTTTTAGGACTACTAATCCTTTTCTTGGCCATGATTGGAGTAGAGGATCTAGAAAAATAATTTTTTTATTGCCTAATAAAAGACTCAATAGTGAATAGGTATTCCCTATTCATCTATTTAGATATTTGTGTGATCATTACGATAAGATGTTATATCTAATTTTTTATTTCATTTAGTTTTCTTATAGGATAATTATTACATTGTAAACCCCACTCATTATTAACATGAGTAATGTTTGTTTCATCATTTAAATGAATCCAAAAATCATAGTGTATATATCATGATAAAATAATCAAAATATTATATAATATAATAATGAAAATAATTTCTTATATATCCTAAATTATGACTCATTATTTTCAACCTTTGAAACTTTTATGTTCACTGGGTATCTTTTTCAGTTATTCATAGGATTCCATAATATTTTACTCGTTTTCTCCATTATGTAATCTATAATATTAACTAAAATAATCTCTGATACAAATGAGGCGACCCAAGAATTACATACATAAACATATATCATTTTAGATGAATTGATAAAAAAACATAATAATACACACCAAATTACATTAAAGGATTAGATTATTTAAATACTAGTTACAAAATAAACATATATTATGTATGTTATTAAACATCTCCCATAATTTCCTTTTAATATAGAACCATTCTTAGACACAACCTACATAATGAATTTATTCATAACCTTGGAAATAATAGAAACATAAGAAGGGGTGAGGTCATATTCCTTGTGAGGGTAAGAATGGGAGATATCAATCAATTATAAAATGAAAGAATAATATAATAATAATTTTATGATATTAGTATCATAACATATGAAGTACAATACCTATCTTTCATAGTTCATGAATCATGAAACCTGGCCTAAAGATTCAACATTTCCAAATACATGTGTCATAAGAGGGATGAATCGCCATTAATCAATAAGGATCCTTGGTAGTATATTATAACCAATAAAATATGAATCATGAATTATTATATAATAATAATAATAATATAATATCATTTCACTAGTCAAGGAATTTTTCTAACACCATCATCACATATTGGACAATGTTCAATAATGGATAGGATTCATTCCCCCACAAGTTTTCATTAATGGAATTGATATTTACCCTGACCTCTTTAATTTATTTGATAATATTTCAATCATTACAAAATACTACGGTGTGTTATATAATTATGGGCTAGACCATAACATAATGAATACCATACATATTTTTTCCACAAGATCATAAAAACATTTATCATTTTAACATAACGTAATTAACTACTGGAAAACAGATGATTTTAATTAAATAATACATCAATGAATTATAATTATAAATCATCAAGTGAAATAAATTATATGGTTTCATAAAATTGAATTCCTCATGAAGAATAGATCAATAGATTCTAACATATATGAATAGTATATTTAAAAGAACAGTCAATCATTTTGTTGAATGCATGTGAAAAATATAATTTTATTGAGACAAAATTTGGAATAAAAATTACTAGAATATTGATAAATAAATTTCATTCAAATTATCAATGGAAACTATAAATAGATATTGAATTTAAATAATTGTCATGGTGGTCGTAAAATCCATACATTTATAAAATTGATTCTTTTCACACTTTTTTAAAACAAATCATAAATAAAATGTTCTAAAAATATATAAATTAAATTTTAATTTTTCAAAATAAATTAATATGATGTAAAAATATAATTTATGTAATAATTTGATCATATAGGAAAACATTCTTATAGAAATTTTAAAAATATATGGGCATGGAAGAAAAAATATTGTGACTAAAGAGGAAATGAGGTTTGAATTTCTTTAAAACATGTCCCTTGATTGTTTTATGTATTGTTGAGATGAGAATGAATGGAAGAAATTAAATGATAATAAATATAGATATTTGAATAAAAATATGGTTTTCAAAATAAAATTATTACATAATTTCACTCATTATGAATATAACATCAACAACCCCAAAAAGAAATGGGTTTGTAACATAAATCCTTACCTCAAGTCACACCATTCATCATATGCATAATTAAGATCATATTAAATTAATTTAGATTTATTATAATTATTTAACAGAACCATAATCAACCTTATCTTAAAATATTAAATTCTCTTATAATTCTAAATTACACATTTATTAACTATTCATAATTAAAATTAATAATCAGTGTTTTTACTGGCCTTCTTTTTCATGCATATTTAATTTTAAGTGTTCTATTACATGAAACATGGTCATGGTGTCATCATATATAGAATAGTAATCATGTTGTAATTATAATTATTATTATTTATAAATAGTTTTAAAACCATTGAGAGAATATGGTTATCAAAATGTATTATATCACTTCATTGAGACAATAGTCTGTATATATGCAAGAGTAATATTTTCATATTCTAATGATTGTAAATGAATAAAGTTAAGTAATAATATTTCAATAAAAAATCATAATAATATTATAAATATAATATATAATCATTAAATCCATCCATATTACCATCCATTAATGAAGTACATGAAAAAAACCATACTACTTTGTGGAGGTGGAAATCTATGCCTATGCATGAGAAAAGTTATAATTTCTCATATGATCGAAATGAAGCAAAACATGGTTATGATAATAACAATAAAATGGTTCGTTATAATAATGACACTAATTTAATCATGTAAAAATGGGTTTAAACTATTTTTTAGGTTGAATAATAAATAATAATTAATGAATTTTTGGAAAATTACTACCTCTTCTTTGAGAAACCTTTTATGAATATTAACTTAATAACCTATGTGAAGGAATGTTAAGAATAATATAAGAAATATAACATGTATATGAAAGTTTAAATGATATTTATTCATGGTTTGGTTGATATAAGTGAAAAAATAATGTGTTCATAAGATAGTATATGGGGTATAATTTTATAAGTGGGGGTACTAGCACACTAGTAATAATTTAAAATTTTAATGAAATTTAATATTATTTTCATTGAAAAGTGGCTCCAAATATAACAAATTTCAAATATTTAACGATATAGGGTAAAAATTAATTCATCCGTTTGGATTTATGAATGTTTTATTTTATATTATGCTTTTTCAATTTTTATTAACCCCTCGTTAACCCTTTTAACATTTACGGTAGTAATAAATTTTTACCTGCGTTGATATTCATTACGACCAAAAATTAAATTATCCTCTTTAAAGAAACTGAAAATTAAAATTAAAAATATGAAATCCATTTTATGAAATTAAATTCTTATAAATGGTATAAATTCAATTTACAATAATCATTCCAAACATAATGAAAAGCTTTTTTATAAAAATGAATTCTTATCAATAAAACTAATTTTTTTTCCTTCCCTTACTAGTAACTAATAGTAAATGAATTTTAATTTTTTTATTGAATTTATTATCTTCAAATATTATTACCATATTTCATAAATAGTGAATAATTACATTTATTACAATAAAAACACCTTGCGTGCGTTAAAGTTGTATTTTAAAAAAGGGATATCCTTTTAATTTCAAATGATTTTTTCCATTTTAATAAAATTTGTAACAAATGATTATATTTTAAAAATTTATAAAAAAACTATTTTGAAAATTTTAATAATCTGGGATAATATTTATATAGAAAATATAGGAAATAAATATATGCATAAATAAATATTTAAAAATAATGATTAAGGATCAATAGTATTTCCTAAATAAATTTTAATTTTTTTGAAAAATATGTTTCATTTAAATACTATATAATGTGCATAATTTTATTATTTATAATAATCCCTCACATACGATATAAGTATCAATATTCTTGATAAATTGAACACATTCATTAAATATAAATGTATTATAATATATTCTATTGTTATAGACATTTCTAACATATGAATGAACTTATAGTATAGTATTAAATCATAAAAAATATCGAAGGACTACTTAAACTATAAAAGACAATATAAAATTGATATTTTTTTATTTATATGATACAAAATCACATTTAATTATGTTATATACTGGATTTTTTGCGAGTTAATGATATATAGTAATCTTGATAAGGATTTGTTTAAGAATAAATGAACTAGTGAGATGGTGAAATTTTTTTTATAACATTTAAATATTGGGTGATAAAAAAGATAAATGGATAAGGTATTACAAATAGTTATATAATCTAATATATAAAGATGTCACTCAAAAAGAGTGAGTAAAATCATATAGAGTATATGATAATGTTTCTATATTGATATCACAATGGAGATATATTTTATTAAAAAAATTAATATATAAAAAATTAAGTCTGTTGTAATAGTTTGTATGCCATGATATCTGGATTGAAAAGGAATGCTGATAAAATTTGTTGATTAGGATTCAATTTCTCAATAAAAATGAATTATATAGAATAAAATAATATCAAAATTAAATATATTGGAACTATCTTTAAAAATAAATTTTATTAAACTAAGAAATATGACAACTAATGAATGTGACGTTGAAGAATGTATATTATATTATATGGGTTTCTAAATGTATTGTTGGAATTATGAATATTTATTATAATTATTTGATATAAATATGAACATGAAAACATTCTATTTAGATGTTGAATATTGAATCAAAATATTTTTAAAAAAAATTAACGATTTATTAACATAGTTTTCTAATTTAGAAAATTAAGTTCAACTGGGAATCCAAACTAATCATTTTTCTATGACATAATAAAAAATATTGATGAATTTTTAACTAATTGTTAACTAATTTAAAATCATAGGTTATAGATTATAATATGAATTAGATATTATATACATTTATAATATGTTTTACTTGTATAATAATTAAGAGATTTATCAATGAAAATAACTGTGATAGACTCACTTGAATGGAAACATACTACATAATAATTTTTCGCACAAGAGTTTCCCCACCAAAATATTTGATGACTGAAATATATTTTCCAAAAATAATCACATATTTTGGAAATTCATCCCATAATGAACAATTTAATCAAACTTATCTAAAGAAAATTAATGAAAGAGATAAAAAATTCACTCATCTATAAGTAATGTACGTGTAGATTTAATAAAATACAAAAAATAAATAACCTTTTAACATGTCAAAAAATTATATCCTCTTATTTTTATTTTATTAATGATGAACTGGTTGGTTTTGATTTAATTATATAATAGTATATTTCACAATGGTTAATAAATAATGAATTTAAGAGAATAAAAGTTTGCTGGAAAAAAATATAAGAATGAATTTTTATTATCAAATTAATATTTTTGGTCACTACATATGATAAACAATGGTAAATGTGAATGTATCAATGAATATTAGAAAACATAATCTATTGTTGGAAAATTTTATATTCCATTTTTTATATAAATTTATATCATAACTTAATAATTTTATAACATAATTAGTAACTCATATACATTTCATTTATTTAAATTTTATGTTTTCATATATCCAAACAATAAAATGAAATCAATAAGTTGTTAAAACCCCTTTTATATCATAGTTTTATATAAAATATTAACACATTTCATATTTCATTTAAATTAAAACTTTTTTATTTTCATAAAATTAATAGATAATAATTGTAGTGATGTTTTTTAAATAAAAAAGTGTTTTATTGATTCTAATAATTTATTATTTTTTATCTTCTTTTTCAAGAATCGTAATCCATATTTAGCTATTCAAAAATATTCTAATCACTTATTATAACTCTAAATGGTTTCCTTCATAATATCATGATTCACATATTTGTACATTAAATCAAAATGTTTATGTATTATATACTTATTAAAAACTTTTTTTAAATCATCAATCTTTTCTTCTGTTTCTTCGTATCCAATGATAATTTCTAACAAAACATTTTCATTTAGTAAAATATCTCAAATAGAAAAAACTATCAAAATAGTGATAAATGAATTTAATATTTTATAAATGAAATAATATTTATTTTAATCTAGTGTAACAATTATTTTAATAAATATTTTATATTGGATTTTGTCATTTTTATGTAATAATAATAAAAATATTGGACGTTTCTTAATTTTTTTTCAATCATTAAAATATTAAATTTAATATAAAAATAATAAATCTCTCTATCAAAAAAAGTTTAATGAAGACCCTATTTAGATTGAGAGTGATGCATCATTTCATTAAAAATATTAAAAATATACAAAAACTTGAACCATAAAAACATTAGAATATGCTTATTCTATTAAAATAATTTAGAAAAAATTATTGTGAATGATTTATTATTAATTTATATTAGGAATATATAAGTGGTGTAAAAAATTTATATCATAGTTAAAATTTATTCAAAACTTATATTTACTTTTGGAAAATAAATGATATTGAAATAGGAAATAATAGATTACATAATTCTTAATGCATGATAGTCATTAAATTGGTCTTCCGTAAGATGAATATATTAACGTGGAACAATATTTAGATTAAATGTTATGAATGTTTTGAGTATTTATATAAAGGCAACTATATTCATCTAATCTATTAGGATTGAGATTAAAACACATATATTGATATAAAAAAATTTACCTTCTTTAAATCATTTGATGAAGAACAAATTATATAGATAATAATGAAATTAAATGTAGAATAAAATTAAATAAAATATTTATAATTAAGAACACTATATTCTACTAGAGATTTTTGTTCAATGATATAGATAAAAGTAGAAAATTTAAATATAAAATATGGAAAATTATCTTCACATTGTTTTGTTTGTGTGATCCAATTTAAAAAACTATAATAATAATTCAATAATGATTATATAGTGAATTTGGATATTTATATTTTTAACATGTTTCATGGAAAAACTATTTTTTACTTGTAATAATTAATTAGTAATTACTATATTTTGGGATTGTTAAACAATTTTATTCATATAAAATACATAAAATAATATGAATATCATGGATAACATGTTAATAAATTATTGTCAATCATTTCCTAGATGGAATCTGTTCACATAGTTCTGGATGAACTATTATTGGGGGAAGACAATTTATAATAATTTTAAATGAAAACCAAGAAAATGTTTAATTTGTATTATAAATATTAATTGAGTGTAAAGTATAAAATAAATAATTTAGATATAATTTCATGGAACATTCTCTAGTAACCCCTTACTAAATATCCTTATTGGAGTACAATAATTTAGAGAAATTATTATAGTATATTAATTTTGAGGCTTTTGAATCTCTAAAAACACAATAAAGATAATAAATATTATTTTGAATAAGTAATGAAATAAATAAATATATTTGAAAAAAATATTAAACATACCATGTAATGGTATATTTGATATTGGAAAAAAATTGGATTTTTTAATTTATTGTATCTAGAGAAAATCAGATTCACAAGAATATTATTTCATTCACCCGTTGAATATGAATAATTTGATGTTATTGTCATTTCAATGACATAATAATAAAATCAATTAATTAAATAAATAATAATACACTATTATAGTATAAAAATAATATTTCATATAAAACATATATGGCCATTACATGTCTTCTACAACCTATTAAACCTTCTTTGAAATCTAGAATCATTATATGTATTTTGTCAAATACAATCCAAATATGGAAAATCTAATATTATGGTACGATAAAGTGTAAAATAGAGGTATGAGTTTATAAAAAGTATATATATTTTCACTATATAGTTTACTATAAAATTTTATATTTAGTGATAATATCCAACATTCATATAAAGGAGAATGAATCATTTCATTAAAATATTTATTCAGTATTTAAGGTTTTTAAATTTTTAATTAAGGTTTTTTAAAAAATATATTATTTTTAATGAAAAATATGTAATATCATGGATTTATAGTAATAAATAATAATATAAAATGAATTTATTTTTAAATTTTTATATGATAAAATTACTCAAATATAAGAGAAAAGGGAATGTATTGATTACCAGTTGATCATTGTGTTCCATCATTTCATATGGAAGAGATAGAATAACGGTCATAGTTTCAAAATAGTGGTATCCTATACCAAGTATGAGTAGAAATGAATTCTATGATAAAAATTTTTCTGCTTGGAATACTTTTAAAGATCACAACACAATAATAATATTAAAAATCATAAACATATAGTCTAGTATCATAAAATGGAGGAATCACTAAAATAAGTATATTAAATAGTGAGGTCATGTACTAGATAAATTCAGTTAAATTAATTTCATAAATTGGAAAATTAGGAACTAGGGAAATTTTAAGATTTTATTTTAATTATACTTGGAACATAAAAATACTATTTTTAAATAATATCCATAAACTAATTAAAGAGCTTGAATATTTAATATGAATATAATGGAATTTTTAAAATGAAAATGATATATATATATAATTGAATAAAAAAAGGTATGTAATTTTTGTAATTATACTATAACATAATAAAAATTTGTTGAAGTAGGAGTGAATTAAACATAAATTCTAACTTCCAGTAAAAAACATTAAATATTAAGAATACAAGTAGTTATTAGTGGATAATTTGTTTAATTGTGAAAATTTCTATTGGGATAGAAAATGAAATTAGGTTTTATTGGTTTTGGTTTCTTGTTTAATGGAAGATAGAGTAAAAATCCACAAACCCCATGGAATAATGGATTTGTCTCCTAATATATACAATAAAAAGATTAAAATATACTTATTGTTATATAAATTTAATTGTTCCGATGTTTTGTATAGGGTGACTGAAGGTTAAAAATTAAGTATATTTATGTGCTATAAACAAGGAGAGTCATTGAGTATAACATACAAGTGACATTTAGAGGAGTTCCTATACTGTGGGTAGGAAGATAGTGTGGCGGATTTATGTTGTGGGTTGTAAGAACGTAGTTTTTATTTGAGGTATAGATCCTTTAAATTTGGTATAATTAATTATTTTTAAACTAATATGGATTCCTAATGAGGTCATAAGATATTCAATAGTGTTTAGGGATTATTTTGATCCTAGAGTCTCGGTTGTTTGAAATGGCACATAGGTCGCACAATTTGTAAACACCGTGAGAACCAGACCACACATTTTGATGAAACAATGTGAGGTGGAAAAAGACACTCTTCAAGGACACATGGTTAAAAGAATATGTGATGTTATGGATGAGCGCACATGCAATAGAATCTACAATTTTAGTGGAGCCATATAACATGGTATTAAAAATGATTCTCAAAATGTGTTCCCAAACCATTTGGGGACCATATTGATGTAGCAGAATGTGCACGGTTGGTGTAGGGTTTCGCCAAATATGAACCGTAACCATGCGACCTAGTAATATTTGGGAATTTTTACCATTTTTCAGTACACTATTTAATACTATCACCCCTCAATATTTTCTCCCCTAGTAGACTGAATGAGATCCTCCTTCATGATGGAATTCCCCTCCTTGTTTGTTATGTAGGTCTAAGGTTATCTTCACCATCGAAAGTCTGATTCAAACATCCATGGTCTTGTTGAATTATTACATGTAATATATATAATCCTTAGGATTGATTGGGCATTTTTTCTTCCCATAAACTATGATATTTTGGTGGGAGCTATAATTCCATTTTTTTGACATTGATATATTTTTCAATTTTTTCTGATATAGACCAAAACAAAGGTTGTTTATGGGATAGTGGTCCTGTATTAGGACATGGTTGGTGGTGTCATCCTTATAAATCAAAGATGATATATTTTATAATATGTGACATGTACCATATATCAGTTTCACTATGTTTTTCTGATAATGTTTAAATATATTTAAATGGTTTCCTTAATTTATAACTTTTTGACCATCTTAGGGTAATTTTAATTGTTCCGCCCCTTGAGGTTTTTCGATCGAATTTTCGTTTTGGCTATAAATGACTAAATTGAAAACCAATCATTTAGAAGATTTTATCATTACTTATAAATAGTGAAATTTTTAATGGAATGGATAATATTTTATTATATCATGGCTCACAAAAATATCACGTTTTGATTAATTTAAAGGAGGTGAAGGGTATGATCATTTCATCTAATTAAATAGAACAATGTATGAACCCTTGTTCATGTCGAATATAAATGAGAATTAAATTAACTATTAGATCTTCCATAATACTTGAATTATTTATATAAATTACGAATATTGGCATGGAGACTCTTGTAAAATAGGTTAATGGAAATTACCACACTTATGCGTTATTATACGGGCATGAAATCCCTTTATTTACAATTTTATTTTGGTGCATGAAACCCCTTATTCTAATTTAATGTATGGGAATATAATCCCAATAATTATGATATATGTATAGAGAACCTAGTGACATGATATGGGGATATAGATTCTTTAAAAATGTGATATAGGATTAGAGACCCTTTAATAATGTGCTATAAAAATGGAGACCCTTGATCTTATATTCAAGCATAACAAACATTACTATGATACTAGTCAAAGAAACCCCACTATTTTGATACTGGGCTTTGAAACACTTAATACAATTATTTTGGTCATTGAATAACCTACTAATGAGATACTAGGAATGGTGACCCTTACTACTATGATACTGCACATGAAGTCCACTATTAATTTGATACTAGGAATTGAATCCACTAATACTTATGATACCCTTGTTATAGATTTTCGATGCATGAGTTACAACTCAAGTCCAAGCTAATATTATTAACCCCATATATGGATGTAAACGTCACTATATGTATAGTCCATATATATATATACATATCCATATGGTTACTTATTCATAGATCATCTGACATTGGATTAAGGAGGTATTGTATGCTTGGGCCCCTTCAAAATAAGATTAGTCCTTTTATTGATATTATTAATACATTACATTATTACATGCACACTTCTATATTTTTTGAACTGACTAGATATTTATAGACACCACTTCTTCTATCCTACTGATTTTTTATCACACCATATCTGGTCTATCGATGGTTCCTAGGAATATTATATGCATGTAGGTGCAAATACGGGGATTCATGCACTTATGGATGTGTGACTACTTATATGACCTAGGATGTGAGCATGGTAGTAGATGATTGGGCTGAAGATAAATATTCATAGATAAATTTTGACTTTTTTGTTACTATTATATATCATGTATTTTATTAGATATCAGATTCCATGTATACATGTTTTTCATATTTTTTAGAGACATTTCTTCATTGCGTTTTTATGCAATAGAGTTTAGTAATATTGATTATTATTTAGTTTTTGGTTTTTTATATGTGCTTCTACAATAATTTTAATATTTGAAATTATAATTCTATTTATGTATTTATTATGTTGTTATGAGAATTTGACAAGAGGTCATAGTCTCCCCATGGATACACCTTAGGCCCTTACTACTAGTTATCATCCACTAGCATATAGGGAGGCAACACTGAGGCCATGTTGCCAATTGGGTTCGTGGCACTATTTAATGAAATCTTATTCTAGGAAATCACAATTTTCTATCACTATAGTTCATTTCTTACATTAATATTTTGTGAAAATATAATGTAGATTATAAATTATTTTTAATTTGGTTATAATTTTTAGTTGGGTTTAGCTAACTGACATTTTGGGTATTACCAGTTTGTCAATAATAAGAAATCATTGTTATTTATTATTCATATTTCATTTGATTTGATTACAAAATTTGGTGATGCACTGGAATTGTGATGTTATTATTTATATGATTTTGTTTTACCTTTATACCTTGGGATGATGATCAAAGGTAAATTAATCATCGATCATGAATCTTTTTATCCATTCTATAAGAAACAATTATATTCCATGCATATGACATGCCATAGAGGATGCATGGAATGATTTCATCAAATTATTATATGTTACATCATTGATATAAATATTCATTGAATATCATTTTATGTATGGGATTGAGAAATATAGTTGGTAATTATAGTTCCTTCAAAAATATAAATATTGTATTCCTGGTAAGGTTTTAGAAGAAACCCTATGTACTTAATTTTTTCTTGTTGATTCATAGACCATTGGTCGTAAGGACTAGAACATGTTATGGTTTGTGTTAAAGAGTATACCATACTATGGTTCAAAAGGTGTGTAAGACATCATGGAATGGAATTGGTAACCCATTTGGATCAAATATTGGAATGGAATGATAATATTAATAAGAATTTAAAATAGAATTGAAATTTTAAACCTCATATCATGAAAAATACCCGATTATAGTGGTAGGAAGTAGGTAGTGTCTCTCATGTTCTTCTTGACCAAATAAACCAACTAGATTCGGATTTATAAACAGGAATATGGGTTTTTTATCATAGAAATTTTTTATACCAGATTTTAATTTATGAGTAATAATAGAGGTGTGTAGAGAAATATCACCACAATGTCTTCTGGTCGTACACATGGTGGGTCATGACAACCTCAATCTTGAGGCGTTAGTCCCTAATCCACCAGTAATACCTCAAGTAGGGACACATGTGGTACCTATTCGTATTCTTGATGTGCATGGAGATTCTAGGTTTCAAGGATATTTTTTATGCCTTAGGAAATAGATACATGGAGCATCGTGTTATGTCCCATCTATAGGAGAGTTGATTTGAGAGTTTCAACAACATCATTTCCCTGCATTTTCAAGTGATGGAAACCCAAAGGTCAAATAAATATGGCTCATGAGAGTTATGTTCATTTTTTAGAATCTATATTCACCTTATGGATGAGTTTTAAACTCGTTACTTATAAGTTTTAAGGATCCACAAATTCTAGTGGGGTATTTTGAACTAAGAATGTCATTATAAGCAATTGATTTGGAGAGACTTCCATTCCACCGTGAATGAATAATTCCTCCTTGAGAATAATGAGGGATGATTTTTTCAGGGATTTAAAGAACCTAAAATAGTGTTATATGTGTGTAATGGACCAATGAAATCATTTTTCAAATCTTAAATTGTTTATATATATTTTTACTATTGATTAGACAAAAAATGTGAGATGATTTGAGGATTGGATGTGGCATCCTATTTCTTCTCATATGATGTTGTACAATTTACTATTATTTCTAATAATGTGGTTTAGGACCACATGATTGAGAAAAAACTGAGGTAAGATGATGGTGTAATACAAAGGTGTTTAGAACCATGTTAGGTTAGTGGTTTGACTAATAGTTAGAAATGAAGTTTTGAGTTTTTGTGTGTGAGAACAAATAACTAGGTGACACCGTCAAAATTATATTCTGAATTTCACCAATGTGAGAAGCCTAGGAATAAGGGGACCTAGTGTCCCATTCACTGCTTTGATTTCTTAGGCTACTGATTATTGGGGAATCATCTTCATTTTTACAAAACCTTCCCATGTGTGATGAGTAGGATATGATATGTATTATCTTAAGCTTTTAAAGTATGATATGTACTACCTATCTAGGTAGTTTGGTGGAGTACTATTGGATATATAAGTAAAAGAGGAGTTTTTGATTGAGGTATTAATGCATTATATATACATTATCAGTAGATTGGACCCCCTTAATGTTGTGAGGTTGCAGCACAAGTCCACAGATCATACCAACTTAATTCAGTGAAACCTATAACAGAGGAGTAGGGAGCTTGCCTATCTACTTTTTGAGTTAATATTGTAGTTTGATATACTATTTCATATTCTTTATTTGATAAAAATGTGACTCCCATTTATATCTCTTTCGTTATCATGGAAAGCCTTGTGATTAATATTTATTACTCTTATGGTGATATGACACTTGAAACACCTTTGGGTTTACAGTTAGAGAATGTAATCCAATGTAGAGGTTGTCATTATGATGTAGGTATCCACCTTTTCTTATGGAAAATAATCATCTAAGAGATGATGATCTTCCATGCCATCGTCATGATGGACATTTTCTCGGAGTTTTACATTGAGGCTGCAGATTGTAATAGACAAACAATAACTGCATTGCTATTAGTTACCTCTTTACTTCCGTAGTGATTAAATATGAAGAAGTTTTTTATATCCTAATGGCTTGATCCTATGAGATATTTTTTTGAGGGCCAATATATGGATTGGTATACTGATTAAAATGATATCTCATGTATACCTAGGCGTATATATTTTCCCAAATACGAGATAGGAACTTATGTGAGGGTAACATTCTTTTTAACTAGGTGTTTCTCAAATAATTTTCATTTTATATTATGATATTATATGTCGATAGGTATAAAAAATCATGTTTCTCTCTTTATAATGATATTTTCAACCCTTTGGTAGGTGAAGGTGGGTCATCAGTGACCTATGGGATTTTTATAGCCATTACCTGTCCCGAAATAGAAATGGGATAACGTTTCAATGTATTTTTTCAATGTTTTAAGGAGGTCACCCCAAGGTGGTGACATGGATTGGGTTTTCATGGATCAATTAATAAATATATCTCACTTACATTCTATCCAAGATACATTCTCCGTTAGTTATATGGGAAGTTTTTAAATATATGAGATTGAATGGATACACGGGGTCCCTTATAGTATCATTTTAGATAGGGATGCCCACTTTACATTGATGTTCTTGCATCGGTTAACAGTGTTGTGGGTACACATGACCTTCTGAGCATAGGTTTTCACCCTCAAACCAATGGTCTTTCAGAATGGAAGATAAAAGTGTTAGAGAATATTTTCTATTATTACATACTTGATTTGGTCGGGTCTTCGGAGAAGCATATCCCTCTCTTCTAGTTCACCAACAACAATACCTATATGAAAATGATTCAGATGGATCCTTATAGGGACTTGTATGATAATTTAGTTTATTAATCCATGTTCTTAATATAGGTAGGAGAGGTAATTCTTGAAGGTCCATGTCATGACCCATCTCAGCGGGTCCCGTTCCATGACTAGCCTAAGGCCACTTCCAAAATATCATGTGTCGGTGACTAGAACTGAGTAGGTATATCCCAAAAATGGGAGGAATTAGACTAAGGTTCATGTACAAACAAACACTTGTCTAAGCCACAAATGAAAAAATATAAAAACAATATGTAAACAAGGCATGATAACCAATATATCCCATGACCAAAGTACGATAAGAAGTAAAGTGTAATAATGTAAATAGGGCAAAAAACGGGCCTATAAAAAAGAGTCTATAACCACAAGTCCAACCTCTATAAAAATAGGCACTGGGAATATCATCTGAAAACTATAAGAATACAACTTAGTTTGTCTGGTCTAACAAAGAAATTTCTGGTTTTGTCTTACCTAAAACTCTATCAAAATATCAATCATCTTCACAAGACATGACACATGCAGGAAAAACCCATGAAAGCGTGAGTATAAAAATACTTAGTAGGACACCCTAAAACTACAAAGCACTACCACAAGGGAAATAAAAGAAGAAATTCCAAAAAGGAATAACAAAAAGAAATACAATAAATGAATAACACAATGAAATACCATAAAAGAATACCACACAAGATTAACATGAACGAACACTAACCCACTCATCCTTGAAAACGAGTAATGTTTAAATTTTTATGTTTTCTTAATACAACTATATAGTTCTTAGCTGTGTGGAACCCATAGGTATGGATGTAAACACAAAATTTATTTTCAAGACAACCCACTGGTGTCAAAAGTGGGTGGACAATATTACCTTCTTTTATTTTTTTAACTTTTATATATATTTTTTGTATTTTTTATAAGGAAATAAAGTGACACAAATTTTTATATATATTATTTGTCTAATATCTGATGAAGTATAAAAACATATTAAAATTATTAAACAATAGAGACAAGAGATGATAAAATATATACAATCGAGAGATATTCCTGAGGAAATATCTATAGTACAAGTTTAAAAAGGTTTCCTAATCTCATAAATATAGATGCAACGTAACCACTAAAACAGTATGACTAATTTCCCTCACTATGACATAAGTCATTAATATTGAATAATTATCAAATATCACCACTCAAAGAGAGGTTCAACTGTAAAATTAATATTTTAAAATGTTAACATACCACTCTAACCAAATGTTTTAAAAGTTTTATTTTTTATTATGAAAAATTAAAGAAAATTTATAGATGATCAAACTCACTGAACGATCATTGAATTGAAAATTAAATGCAACTGTTATGGATCATTTGAATTGGTTTAAAATTTGACCTCACTAATAAATTATGAAATTATTTAAAAGAATGAGTGAAAAGGTAAATTGAAGAAAACCATGTAGAAAAAGACATTCCTTAGAATAAGAATATTATCAAACTATCATTTTTGAAATTGAAAATTAAATTATTCAATTATAAGAATAAAATTGAGAAAGAATAGGGGAAGGAAATTTTAAGGACCCTGCCATAAACATTACATAATATTGAATTAATTGAATAGTTTACATTGAGGATCTTTTCTGGTTTATAGTTTTAGAGAAATAGGACATAACTATTACATCTCAAAAGATTACAAAGTAGAAACTTATGCACAGTTTCCATTTTTTTTATAAAATAAAAACTCTTGAAAAAAGATTCATGTCTAGTTCCATGTTTTAGTTAGCATGACTTATCCTTGATACCATCCTTGGCCCTATTCATCTTTATGTCTTATGAAAACATTTCAAAATTTGGGATGAGCATAAAAATGCTCAGTAAGGTTTATAAAACAAAGAAAGAAAACATTTGTTCATAAATACATACAAAACATGAACACTTTTACATAACTCATGAAATTAAAAGATTTTATGAATAACATATAGAAATTATAAATCATAAAGGTAACTTGTGGCATCTATAGAATACTTATATTGTAGCTATCACAGCTACATAGGGAGATAAATTGGAATATCCATCACAATATATTCCTTAAATCTCTAGAGAGAAAAATTCATGTTTACCTCCGTCACGTTACCCAATGCATTGGAGAGCTATCTTGGACTCACCCGCCTTAGGTATATCACGGAACCAGCCGTATGCGTAAACAATGCCCAAGAACCATAACATGATCATAACACATGACATAAGAATAAAAGAAAGATAAAATTCCCACATTGCAATAACAATATATCATTTAAATATATTTACATAAAAAATCCATTATCAAAACCAATTTCAATACCAAAACACGTGAAAATAATATATGGTATTTATTTTTCCTTTTAAAAACATTACGGCTTGTTAAGTAAGTGAAAGATCACATAAAACTCACAGCGGCGAAATGGTCGCTGTCATTGCTTACGTTAAAAAAAAATTCCTTTTTGTCATTTAGTAAAACGATTCATATAAAATGATTCCATATGAATGACATGAAATGTCTAAGGGGTTTATACACCGTATAAAATAATGTCGTGTAGAAAACTGAATATGCCTCAATGAAAGGAGATTAAGACGAAGTCCCTTACCTCATGTTCAACTTTACTCGATCGTTCTTTAATCTCCTAAATAATAAACTACAGTTAATTTCTACTTTTATAAGAACCCTTTTCAAGTTTATTATTCCTTTAATATCATTTATTACAATGTTATAAAAATTATGTAATCATTTTAGCTAACAACATTCATTTTGTCGATATTTGGTACTTGAGTCAAAAATGAACACCTTATATTTACTAGTTTTCCGTGTGGTCAATATTCTATTATATCCTGAATGAGATTCATTATTTAGATATCATATATATCCAGTATATATATCTATATATATGCTTATTTATAATCGTACATATCATTTGGAGGTAAGAAATGAAATTCCCCATTCATGGAGACGGTAAGCCGTATATACGCTTGAACGCTATTTTCATTTATATTTCTTATTTTAATGGAATTAAAAAATAATGATACATAGGTATATTATACTTCCAGTATAATATCATATATAATATCATTAAGTCCATCCTTTATACTTCCCACATATGGCATTAGTGAGTCATATCACTTTGAGGGGGAGGTAGTCCGCACTTCCTCAAATGAAATTATCATGTTTACCCATAATGGAAACCATCAAGGTATTCTATAACATAAAAATACAAAAATATAAAGAAAAAATAAACATAAAATATATCATATATAAATATGGTGTCATCTTAATGTCAACCATGAGAGGCGGTTGGAGATAATCGAACAATCATCATTTTCTGAGGCGTTAGTTTTCCATCCAAAGAAATAGTATGTTCATCACCCATTAGTGGAGGTGTGTGTATGTTTATTTAGTATAATTATCATAAGAACATACTAGTATATGAAAGATACTGGTTTCATTATAATGTAAAATAATAAAAAGTGTTTAGGGGTTGTACAAGTAAAATAAAACAAAATAAAACAAAACAATTTAAGAGAAATTGTTACCTTTAATTTCGGTAACTCACTTTGGTTTGAACCAAAATGGTTTGTTGAAGTGTCGTATGCCTATGATAAGTCTTATTAGAGGAGGAGAGGGATGTAGGGAGCTTAATTGTGTAGTGTTTGGACGATCCAAAATGCTTTAGAGGTGTGTGGAATTGGTTAGAAGTGAGGGCTTTTTATAAGGGGGAGAAGGGGCTCTTTAGGAAAGTGTGAAATTATTATTTTATTATAAAATGATATTCTATTTCTAAAGGTCCTAAAATCATTATAGTTTATGATAAGATGACTCATGGTCGAAATAAAATCATCCAATAATAATTTGACAGGTTTTGGATGTTATTTTAATATTTATAATCTTATTTATTTAAATTATTTATTAATGTGCTGAACACTGCATCATTATTGTGTCACAAATAATTTAATTTATTCAATATCTAAAAATTATAAAAAAATACCATGATGTTGGAAATATTTTTACCTTTCCAATGAATATTTATAGTAGAAAATATATCTCATATAACACAATGTAAAAATTAATTTAAAAATAGATATTTGTTTATGTTATTTTTGTCTTTACATTAAATTAATTAATCAAAAATGTAATTAACATTAATAAGTGGCTCCATTGGGTACCAAAATCGACCCAAAGATTCTCATATTCAGCCATTACTCATCAAATAAGGTTAGGAAAAGTTTTAACGTAATTTTAAATTATTATAATAGTTTTTTCCTTGAAATACCCTATTTATCTTTAACTATAGTAAATATAAGTCAAAAGTTACTATTCACCAAAAATTATTTTCATCTTATTGAACAACATTTTACTTATTGATATTAACCGTGTCTCTCAGATTATTGAAATTCAACTCACAGAAGTGGTAAAATTTCATTTAAATGAAAAATTCAGTTTTTTAACTACTACTAAGTGGTTTCACTATTCATCAAAATTTGATGTTATTCAGAAAAATACCAAAAACTCTGCCTATGAATTATTTGATATTTGAAATTCAAAAATTATGTATATTTTTTCAAATTCAAAACATAGAAGTGGAATTAATTAATTGGAAATTAATTTCCATTGTTAAATCAAATAGCGTGTTTTTAAGAAACAATAACTATCAAAATATTAACATTTGTTTCTGTCCAAATTCAGTGTGAAATTAATTTCAATGACAAAAATTGGATTAAATGGTAAAAATATATTCTAATTAAACCTTAAAACCAATTAAAAATATAATCCAACCATACAAATAATTTAGATTAAAACATAGTTTTGAATTAAAATACTATATTTTTCACTATTCATTAAAAATTAACTTTATCAGAAAAATTCCAAAAATTTACACAAAGTGAAATTTGATGTCAAAATTTAAAAGAAGGATTATATTTTTTCAAATAGAATTTATTAAAGTGACCAAAACTATATTTAAATAGGTTTCTCCAGTTAAAGGTTGTAAATCGACTTTTTAATGTAAATTATGCTTAAAATCAGATTCATTCACATTTTAAGCCTCCATATTTTATTGGATAAATGTAAATATATTTAACACACATATATAATAATATTGTAGTTATTTTTGTTCATTACCGCCAATACAACCACTAGGTTTTAACTACCATTTAAAATAATAATATTATAATATTAGGGTGCAACATAAGATTTCAAAGAAACATGTTGTTGCGTATCGGGTACGCTATCGAACATAGCAACCCCTTTAAAGTAAAATTAATTTTTAATTGAAATATATTAATAAATATAAAAATATCTTATTCATCATTTACCTGGGATGTTACATCATTCCCCCCTTTTGGGAATTGCATCCTCGCAATTTTACTTATCAAAATAAGTAGGGGTACTTATCCCTCATTGCATTTTTAGATTCCCACGTTGCCTCTTCAACCATTGGGTTTTTCCCAAAAACCTTTACCTGGTGAGTTACCTTATTTGGAAACACTTGCTCTCTTCGGTTAAGTATCTGAACTAGTTGTTCTTCATAAGAGAGATTCTCTTCCAACTGAACTACCTCGGGGCTCAAAAATGAGAGGGATCGGGCATATACTTTCTCAACATCAAAACATGAAAAACATTGTGTACCTGGGATAATCCCGGAGGTAAATCCACTCTATACACAACAGATCCAACTTTCTCTTGGATTTAATAAGGTCCAATGGACCTTGGACTCAGCTTTCCCTTCTTACCAAAATGCATCACACTTTTCCATGGAAAAACTTTGAGAAAGACATGATCACCTATCTCAAAAGAAATATCCTTCCTCTGGTTATCCACATAACTTTTCTATCTCCTCCGAGCTGTTCTCATGTGCTTCTAAATCAACTGAAATTTCTCTGCCATCTCTTCTACCAATTCTAGTCCCATAGTCTTCATTTCACCTACTACATCCAAAAAAGCCAGTGTTCGACAATTCTTTCCATATAATGCCTCAAATGGATCCATCTGCATACTGTAATGAAAACTATTATTATATGAAAATTCAACCAAAGAAATATGTTGGTCCCAACTTCCCTGGTAATCAAGTGAACAAACACGTAGCATATCCTCCAAGGTCTGAATTGTTCGTTCTGACTTCCCATCTGATTTAGGATGAAAAGCTGTACGAGAATTTAATTTAGTACCCAATGACATCTGGAGGCCTTTCCAAAAGTTAAAAAAGTAAACCTGAGATCACGATCAGATACAATGGAGAGAGGAACTCCATGAAACCTGACTATGTCTTTAACATACAACCGAGAAAGTTTATCTAGAGACAATGTATCTCGAATAGGATGTAAATGAGCAGATTTAGTCAATCGATCAACTATAACCCAGATTTCATTATTACCTCTAGATGTCTTTGTAATCCCACACCGAAGTTCATGGATATATTTTCCAATTTCCACTTTGGCATCAGTAAAGGATGAGGAATCCCTTTCAGTAACTGCCTCTCTTCTTTAACCTGTTGAAAATTCAAACACTTCACAATAAAATCAACAATATCTCTTTTCATTCCATCCCACTAGTAATACTCCCAAAGATCTCTGGACATATTAGTATTTCCAGGATGATTTGAAAACTGATAACTATGAGCTTCACATAACAACCCTTTCTTCAACTATGAATCACAAGGCACACATAATCTCCTCCCAAACCTCAAAACATAATCTTTATCAACATTAAAATCAGGCAGCTTTCCCTTATGAATAAACTCTACCTTTTTCTGCAACTCACTGCTTTCTTTATGTGCTTGCTTTATTATGCCCAATAGAGATGATCTCACTGCCACCTAAAACAAAACAGAAGAATTGCCTACACTAATAACTTCTATTCCAAGGTTAATCAAATCAAAGACCAAAGGATCTTATTCCAAATGTAACATGGTTAATTAAGCATTACATTTTTGACTCGAAGCATCAGCCAGTTTATTTTATTTTCTCGGATGGTAATGGATCGTGCAATCATAATCCTTGATTAATTCCAACCATCTCCTATGTCGCATGTTCAATTCTTTTTGAGTGAATGTATACTTTAAACTTTTGTGATCAGTATATATTTTACATTTTACTCTATACAAATGTTGCCTCCAAATTTTTACACCAAAAACAACAGTAGCTAATTCCAAATCATGTGTAGGGTAAGTTAACTCAAGTGGTTTCAACTAACGTGAAGCATAAGCAATTACCTAATCACTCTGCATAAGGAAACATCCAAGTCCTTTCAATGAACAATCACTCTAAATAACAAAATCACTATTTCTGGATGGCAGTGCCAAAACTGGAGCATTCACAAATCTTCTTTTCAATTCCTGAAAACAATCATCACATTCTTTTGTCCAGATGAACTTAACACTATTTCGAGTTAACTTAGTCATTGCAGTAGATAACCATGCAAATGTTTCAACAAACCTCCTGTAATAACCTTCCAACCCAATAAAATTACGAATCTCAGTTATATTTGTAGGTCATGGCCATTCTTTAACAAATTTTGTTTTAGCAGGATCAATCGTCATGCGATTTTTTGAAACAATGTGACCAAGGAAAGAAATTCGTTGTAACCAAAACTCACACTTTCTGAATTTAACAAAGAGTTTATTTTCTTTTAAGGTTTTCAAGACAACCCTTATATAACATTCATGTTCCTCATTACTTTTGGAATAAACCAAAATATCATGAATGAATAAAACCACAAACTTATCCAATAACTCATGGAATATTATATTCACAAGATCAATGAATACATCAGGTGCATTTGTTAACCCATAAGGCATAACTAAAAATTCATAGTGGCCATATCTATATGAAATTTGGTCTTTAGAATGTCTGCTTCCTTTACTTTCAACTGATGGTACCCTATCCTCAAATTGTTCTTCAAAAAATACTTTTCTCCCAGGAGTTGATCAAACAAATCATCAATATGAAAAAAAGGATACTTTTTCTAAACAGTGATGTTATTCAATGCTCTATAATCAATGAAAAGTCTCAGTGAACCATATTTCTTTTTAACAAACAAGACAAGAGAACCCCGTGGTGATGTTCTAGGTCGAATTAAACCTTTATCTAATAACTCCTGCAATTGCTTTGTTAACTCTAAAAGTTCAATTTGATCTATTTGATAAGGGGGTTTTGAAATTGGCTTAGCATCAGGAACTAAGTCAATAGTAAATTAGACTTCCCAATCAAGTATAATACCAGGAAACTCATCAAGAAAAACATTAAGGTACTCATTTACCATTGGCACATCATTAATCTGAACAGTTCCCTTGTTTTCAGCAATATGTGCAAGGTAACATTCATTTCTATCTTTTACTAGTTTCTCAGCTTCCTGGTATGTTATTAAATGAAAGGGTTCATTATTGTATAAAACTGAAAATCATTCTAAAAATAAACTTATTTAGCTCTGCAGTCAATATTTGGATGATAAAGAGAAATCCAATCCAAACCCAAAATAATATAAAACTCTACTAGAGGAAAAACAATAAGGTTTGCATGTAGATTCTTTCCACACACAAGGTGATGAATGTTCTTATGTTTTCTTTTTTGTCTCAACATTTCCTCCAAGTTTTTTACTATAAGTTTTGTATTCATATCTTGAGATGGAATACCCAATTTAATAGGAAACTTCTCAGAAATGAAAGAGTGTGTAGACCCTGAATCAAACAACACATTGACATAATCTGAAAAAACAAACAGTGTACCCGATACAACTTCATTTTATGGCCCAACATCTACTGAAGTAGTTACAAAGGATTTCATCACCCCTTTTTTCGTGTAGTCAAGATTATTTCTCTTAGCTAAATTCTTTGTTGGAGACTCATTTGTATAATGACCCATTTCATTACACTTAAAACATTTTACTGACTATAAATCAGATTTTGTCTTACCATTACCCTTATCATTTTTAGTGTAATTAAGAGCCTAATGTCCCATTTTTCCACATCGTTAGCACTTAATATGATTCAAAAGACATTACCCATCATGCTTTTCAACACAATTTTCACAAAAAATTAAACTTAAGTTTCTTACCAGTAGACTTTTTTGAAGATTTATTCCCTTCAGCTTGCCACCTCGACCTCTTATTCTATTGTTTTTTAAAGAACACCTGATCATCAGTAAACTCCATTTACCCCTTCTCCGCACAACAAACAAGTTTTTCAAAACATTTTAACTCACGAGAAGCTAAATCCATTTGATACTTTGCCTTTAATCCCGAGTAAAAATGTTTGATTTTTCTATCAAGATCTCATAAGAAATTTGGAGTATTCCTTGCTATTCGAGTGAATTTTTCTTCATAAGCAGCCACTGAGTCATCCTCTTGCCTCAATTCTAGGAATTTTTTTCCATCCTAAAACAAACCACCTTAGAAAAATATTTCTCAAGAAATATACCTTTGAATTTATCTGAATCAAGAGAAACAACCTCATCACTATCCCTGATATTTTTCACCATCAACAACCACTGATCAACTTCACCTTCAAAATGGTAAAAATCGAGACTAACCATTTGATGTTCTGAACACCCTAGGACATCAAAAATCTTATGCAGTGCTTTAATTTAGCCTTCAGCTAGCACACCGTCAGATGATCCTCTAAATGATGGGGGATTTTGCCCCATGGAATTATCCACTACTGACATGTTTCTCTATGGTTGATTTAGTTGATCTCGTGCATGGATACCACCACCATTTACAGCCTGAGTCAACCATGCCATCACTGCAAAAAACTATTCAGTTCTGATTCCGACCATCTCTGGTTGCTGATTTGGAAGGTTGTCTTCCTCCTAATGTCATCCCAACATAGCTTCCCCGTTTCCTCTACGGAAAACCATTCTGAACATAGAAATATCTTAGGCAAAGCAACATGGTAATCTGTAAATGCTATATGATTTCAATATTAACATAAATTACATTATGGATATTAATTTAACAATACCCTAACTACTAAAGTTATCTAAACCAACCTCTCATACCAACTATAAGGACCCAACCATAAAAATTACATAATATTAAATTAAATGAATAATTCACATTGAGGATTTTTTCAGGTTTAGAGTTTTAGAGAATTAGGACATAACTATTACTTCTCAAAAGATTATAAAGTAGACACTTCTACACAGTTTCCATATTTTTATAATATAAAAACACTTGAAAAAAAGATTCATGTCTAGTTATATGTTTTAGACCGCATGACTTTTCCTTGATCCCATCCTTGACCCTATTCATCTTTAAGTCTTATGAAAACATTTCAAAACATGGGATGAGAATAAAAATTCTCAGTAAGGGTTTTAAAACCAAGAAAGAAAACATTTACTCATAAATACATAAAAATCATGAACTATTTTACTTACCTCATGAAATCATAAGATTTTATGAATAACATATAGAAATCATAAATCATAATGGTAACTTGTGGCATCCCTAACATACTTATATTGTAGTTATCATAGCTACATAGAGAGTTAATTTGGAATATACATCACAGTATATTCCGTAAATATCTTGATAGAATCATTCACGTTTACCTCCGTCATGTTACCCAATTCATTTGAGATCTATCTCTGGCTCACCCACCCTAGGTTTATCATGTTACAACCCATATACGTAAACAATTCCCAAGAACCATAACATGATCATAACACATGACATAAGCATAATGGAAAGATAAAATTCACACATTTCAATAACAATATATCATTTAAATATATTGACATAAAAAATCCATTATCCAAACTATTCCCTATACCAAAACACATAAAAAGAGTATATGGTATTTTTTTTTCTTTTTAAAAACATTTCGACTTGTTAAGAAACCCAAAGATCAAATAATACTCGCAGAGGCGGAAAGGTTGTTGTCATCACTTGCATTAAAAAACATTCATTTTTGTCATTTAAGAAAATGCTTCGTATAAAAAGATTCCATTTGAATGAAATGAAAATTCAAAGGGGTTTATACACCGTATAAAACAAATTCGTGTATAAAACTAAATATGCCTCAATGAAAGGAGATTGAGATGAAATTCCTTACCTCATGTCCGACTTGACTCAATTGTTATTCAATATCCTGAATAATGAACTAAAGTTAATTTCTACTTGGTTAAGAACATTTTTCAAGTTTATTATTCATTTTATATAACTTATTACCATATTATAAATATTATGTAATCATTTATGTTAATAACATTCATTTTGTCGATATTTGGTACTTGAGTCAAAAATGAACACATTATATTTTCAAGTTGCCCATGTGGTCAATATTCTATTATATCTAGAATGATATTCATTATTTAGATATCATATATATCATATATATACAGTATATTTATATATTTTTAATAGTACGTATCATTTAGAGGTATGAAATGAAATGCACCGTTAATAGAGACGTTAAGCCGTACGTACGCATGAACGCTACTTTCATTTCAATTTCTTATTTTAATGGAATTAAAACATAATGATACATAGTTATATTATACATACAGTATAATATCATATATAATATCATTAACATCATCCTTTATACATCCCACATATGGAATTAACGAGTCATATCACTTTTTTAGGTGTGGTAGTCCGCACTTCGTCAAATTAAATTATCGCATTTACACATAATGGAAACCATAAAGGTATGGTATAAAAGAAAAATACCGAATCATAATTAAAACATAAACCTAAAATATATCATATATACATATTTTTTTATCTTAATGGCCACCATGATAGGCGGTAGGAGATAATCAAACAATCATCATTTCTGGAGGCGTTAGTTTTCCATCCACATAAACAGTATGTTCATCACCCATTAGATGGAGGTGTGTGTATGTTTAGTTCGAATACTTCTCATAAGAACATCCTAGTATATTGATGATATTGGTTTTGTTATAAAATAAAGGAATAAAAAGAGGTCAGTGGTTGGAGAAGTAAAATAACACAAAATAAAAAAAAATTCAGAGAAATGGTTACCTTTAATTTGGGTAACTGACTTTGGTTTGAACCAAAATGGTTTGTTGTAGTGCCTTCTACCTAAGGTAAGGCTTCTAGGATGAGGAGAGGGATGTAGGGAACTTAACTGGGTAGAATTTGGAGGAGCCAAAAGGATTGAGATGTGTGTGTAATTGGTTAGAAGTGAGGGATTTTTAAAAGGGGGAGGAGGGGCTCTTTAGGAAAGTGTGAAAATATTATTTTATTATATAATGATATTCATTTTCAAAAGGTCCAATAATCATTAGAGTTGAAGATAAGATGACTCATGGTCAAAATAAAATCATCAAATAATAATTGGGCAGGTTTTGGATGTTATTTTAATATTTACAATCTTATTTATTTAAATGATTTATTAATGAAGTGAACACTCCATCATTATTGTGTCATAAATAATTTAATTTATTCGATATCAAAAAATTATAAAAAAATACCATGATTTAAGAAATATTTTAATCTTTCCAATAAATATTTATATTCAAAAAGATATATCATATAACACCATTTTAAAGTTAATTAACAAATAGATATTTTTTATGTCATTTTTGTCTTTACATTAAATTAATTAATAAAAAATGTCATTATCACTCATAAGTGTCTCCATGGTGTCCCAAAATCTACCCAATGATGTCCATGGTCGGCCATTACTAATACAATAAGGATAGAATAATTTTTAAGGTAATTTTTAATTTTTATAATTTTATTTTTACCATGAATTACCTTATTTAGCTTTAACTGCGGTGAATAAAAGTCAAAATTTACTATTCATCAAAAATTATTTCCATCTTATCAAACCACATTTTGCTTCTTAATATTAACAGTGTCTCTCGTATTTCTTAAATTCAACTCACAGAAGTGGTAAAATTTCATTTAAATGAAAAATGTAGTTTTTTTAACTACTACTAAGTGGATTCACTATTCATTAAAAATTGAAGTTTTTCAGAAAAATACAAAAAATTCAGCCTAAGAATTATTTGATATTACAAATTCATAAATGATTTCTATTTTTCTAAATTCAAAACATCGAAGTGGAATTAATTAATTTGAGATTAAATCCCGTTGTTAAAACAAATAGCGTGTTTTTAAGAAACAATAACTATCAAAAGATTAACACTTGTTTATGTCCAAATTCAGAGTGAAATTAATTAAAATGACTAACATTGAATTAAATGGAAAAAATATTCTAATTAAACTTTAAAATCAATTAATAATATGATATAACCATATAAATAAATTATATTAAAACACAGTTTTGAATTAAAATACAATATTTTTCAAAATTCATTAAAAAATGCACTTTATCGGAAAAATTCCAAAAAATTACACAAAGTAAATTTTAATGTCCCCATTCCAAAGAAATATTTTATTTTGTCAAATAGAATGTATTAAAGTGACCAAAACTATAATTAAAGAGGGTTTTCCATTAAAAGGAGGTAAATGGACCTTTTAATATAAATTACACTTAAAATTAGATTCATTCACATTTTAAGCCCCTATATTTTGCTGGATAAATATAAAAAAATTTAATACACATATATAATCATATTGTAGTTAGTTTTTTTCATTCCATCCAATGCAATGTCTAGGATTTAACTACCATTTAAAATAATAATATTATATTAATAGTGTGTAATGTAAGATTTCAAATTAACCCGTTGTTGCGTATCAGGTATGCAATTGAATATATCAACCCCTTTAAAGTAAAATTAATATTTAATTCAAAAATATTAATAAATATGAAAATATCTTATTCTTCATTTACCTAGGATGTTACAGAAATAATTCCCTTTGAACTACAATAGTGATGCAGTACTCCTACTTCTACTTTGTAAGAAATATGCGATGTGGTACTACAATCATCCTTGAGGAATATCTCATGTAAAGTGTCCAGAAGTGAATGATTTGTACCCATAATGCTACTAATATACTTCTAATACCTCTGTCATCTACTGAAAATCACCAACAACCTTCCATCGATTCAACTAGTTCTTTCATGAAGTCACCATACATGTACACTTTTTCATGCATCACAAGTCACATTTTCTTTTCTTCTATAATTGAATTCTCAGGCGATTGGAATCATGATTCTAGACATGATCTCATATATGCTTTTATCCACACAAAAATGCAAGGCCTAAATAAATAAAAGTTAAAACATTGTTAATAAAAATGAAAATAATAAATATCTATAAATTAATTTATAAATTAGATAAATCATTATATTATTATTATTTATTCATTATAAATTTAGTTATTATTAAAGTTCATATTTTTATAACTTTTATAAAAAACATGAAAATTAATAATATTATTTTAAGATAAAAAATTTATTATTTAGTTTTTTTATTTTATTAAATATTTTTCTTATTTTTAAAATTTTACTATTTTATTTATTAATTTATTTTGATTTATAATTATTTTCAATTATTATAATATTAATTATTATATTAATCATTTTATTTTATGTAGAGTATAAATTAATTATTTTTACATAACTTGGTTATTTTTTCAATGTTAATATTTTATCAAAAATAATTATTTTAACTATTTACTAAATGTTTATAACAATTAAAATTAATTAAATATTATTAAATTAATTTATTAAGTTAATTAAATTATAATTATAATTGAATTAATTAATAATGATAATTATGATTTTTTTAATTGGTTTTCTTAGTGACATAATTAATTATATTCAATTATTAATAATTATATTTTAATTATTATTATTAATTACATTATATATTTGTTAATTTCTATTTTTCCCCCCAATCATATTATTTTCACGACATAACGAGGTGTTCTAGTTTTCCAGAAAACTAGCAGTACGACTAGGTTCTCCACAATGGCATCTTGGTGCGTCTTTGTATCCTCCAAGTAACAACACTCCTCGGCAGAAGATCTTGCTTTGGGAGGCCACAAGAGGTTCAACCGTGATTCCTACTATCATCGCAGCTCAACCACATCCACGATGCTACTCCGTGGTGTGGAAACCAGTGTGGAATCGGTTTTGAGATTCAATCTAGTGTGGTGATGTTTCCAGATCTTTCAATAGCATTTCCATTGAACAACCACAGTAGGCAGGTTCTCCAAATTTTCAAAACTGTTATTAAGAGAGTTCAAATCAAGATCTTGTTTTGTATTGAAATGGTGTGTGAATCTATGGTATGATTCAATTTATTTATGGTAGAAATGTGTACCAGTAGGATGATGGAGTGTTGATAAATGGATTAGTGAGACCAGTGGGCTATCAATAGGTCATGGCATGGTTCTATCACTAAGACAAATAGAGGATTAGGAATGGGAAGAAGGAGGCCTCAGTAGATGAATTAGTAAGACCCATGGGATGTCGGTAGGACATGTTTGTGAAGGTGTTGGTAGATCAAGGGATATCGATGCATTAGAGATACCGATAATGGAATGAGTGTCAGTTGCAGGATAAGGTTTGGGACTAACGGTGACTAAGAAAAATGGGTGTCGGCGACATAAAATTTTATATCAAAAAGTAAACATAAATCAATTAATTAAATACAACTAAAATGTAAACATAAATTAATTAACAAAATCATCTAATAAATAAATTTAAAACAAAAAGATAAAATTAAAATATATGAAAATAAAATTAATAAGAAAATTGGGTTTTTTCAAATTAAAATAAAATTTATATATTATAGAATTAAACTATTAACTATAATCACATATATTAATAAAATTAATTTATGTGATACTAATTTTAAAATATTATATTAAAAGAATAAAATTAGAATTAAAAATTATCTTAACTAAATAAAAATAAATTTACTACAAATAGAGGCAACATTAAGTGAAGTAGAATGGAGTTGGTGATTCATTTAGTCACCAAGAATGTCAAGAAACAGTATTAGTGGATTAAGTTATTAACTGCAAACACGAAATTTTTTTTTAATAAAATTAAAACATTATAAAATTTAAAGATTTGAAAATATAAATTAATTAATTAATTAACTAGATGAAGACATAAAATAAAAATAAATTGATTAAAAACAATTAAGTAGCTAATTTTTTTTAACAAATTTAAAATGAACACTTAGTTGATATTAGAAACTCACTAAATTATTAAAAATTTTAATTAAATTAATTGAAATAAGGATTATAAATTGAATTAAAACAAAAATCAAGGTTAATTAGAATTGTTATTTTACGAGATAAATTGAACCTAAAGAGTAACATTTGATAATCAGATAGAAAGAATAAAAAATTAATTGAAAAAATTGATAAATTAATAAATTTATTTATAAAAATAAAAAGTGAAAATATTTAGTAAATTTTGTAAAATATGTTAATAAAATTTTTAAAAACTGAAATAAAATATGTGGAAAGATATGTAAAATTAAAACCACATCAAATTACATAACACTTAAATGTTTTTTATCCTTAAATGATTCTACATTTTATTAAAAATGAAATACAGAAGTGTATTTTATTAATATACTAAAATGTAAAATGTAAATTACATTAAAAATAGAAGGAAATAAACTATAAGGATTATGAAATGTAATGTTTAAATGAGATCTGGACCAATTTCAAAAACATACTCGGTATTTAAGACAGAAAATAATTATCTATTTTTAAGGATGTCCTTCCTCATTTATGAAACTTTTTAATAACTTATTTCAATTGAAGTTTAGGATCTAAATCTAAGAGTGATAAGTGGTTAAAAGTTAGCGGAGTTAAGAATTTATCAAAAATAAACATGTATAACAACTTCCTCCTAGGTTACGAGAGAAAAAATTAATTAATAATTTTTTTAATCACATAATTGAAACAACTCAATTGGTTCCAAACAAACCAATTGTCACATTTTTTATCTGGTGACCATTATTCCCGTCACCTTAATGAACACTTTTTTAACCCTATGCACTTTATTCTATTTTTCCCAATCCATGTATCTTGTGTGGAGAACTATGTGTATTAACTTATTCAATATTGTAAAGTGGTCTTTAGATGATGGAAATGCACCCAATGCCAAGCATCTCCGAGGTTCACCATGGGTTCCCAAATTCCCAAATTACTCCAGTTTCAAAATATAAATATAAATTCCAATTAAACTTGATCACTAAGTTGATTAATCTCAATAAATACCAGAATTTGAGTCCCCTAAGATAAATTTCAATTTTCCATTTCCTAATGTTATGATCTAAACTTCACTAAAAGGTATCGTATATCACTCTCAAACATAGTTTGTAAACTCAAAATTCATTAAATCATGAAAAATATTCTCCCAGCAATCATCCATGATCAAAATCATTATATTAAAAGAATTTATTTACTACAAAAATGGTAATTGTCCTTAGGAAAGACTCATTTGATGTTCGGTGAGAATCCTATGAAGACAACTATTGTGAAATAATTTTTAAAAAAATTAACCATTTTTAACAAAAATAATAAAGAGTTGTGAGAATTGAGTAAAGTTAAGCTCAAGCTAAGTTTACCTCCTCCCCCTACTAAAAACCCATATTTTTCACCAAAGTTGAAATAAAATGCGGAGAAGAAAATAGTTTAACTTTTAATGTTCATTATAGATTCTCATTAAAGCATATTGATGACATATATAAGGATCTTAGTAATGTTTAGATATAAGTGTTTGCCAAAAAAATTATTTTACAGTGGAATCACATAAATGTACATGCATTATCATTAATTCCAGTAAATAAAAATTTTCAATTAAGCTCAAATAGTTGAATGTCAACTTGTGAGTGCATAATGAATAGTGTATAGTTGTTTATGAATACGATTCAATCATATTTTCAATTCAGTTGAAAAATTCAGGATAAAACACCCTACAGAAACAAGTAGAACACATATTGAAACAAGTAGCCCTGGGAACCCCCCCCCCCCCCAAACATAAGTTCTATAAGTGAAGATATTTTAATAACAATGAAATTCAATTTTTAAATAAAGAATCACATGCAGAAGAGATTTCAGCATAGTTTAATGCAACATATCTTTTTAGTAATTGACGTATGTAGTAGAAATTTTCAAACACAACAAAAATATATAACAAAATTCTTCAAGAAATAGTATAAAATCATTGACTCACCAGCACTGCCACTAGTGAGTCTACATTGGGTTTCTTACTAAAAATAGTGTATCGGTGACTCAAGTGCATTAGTGAGTGACCAACTCATCATTGAACAATGTAATGGTGATACATCAACGTAAAATTTTTTAACGTAAAAGGAGAAGAAAATAAATTCATAAGTAAACTAAAATAAAATCCTTGTCTTAATGAAATTTTTACAGTACTTTGTTATTTAATAAGATTAGGGAATTTTGTTCCTTCAATTAAACCAAAATAATTATACTTATTAACTCTAAAAACGTCAACCAGGAAGGCCAAGACAGATATAGTAGAAACAGAAAGTAAACAGAGCAGCATCAATAACACTTTATTAAAAAAATTGAACTAATTTAAAGACCAAAAATAAACGATGGGTTGACTCAAATTAAGCACTGAGTTCTAAGTCTTCTGTTAGAATTTATTCAATTTCAATTTGTTAAATAGTAAACACATCCAATCCAGTTGGTTTCCCTTATAAATAATGTTTTATACTCAACACAATAACCAACATGTGATTGTTTTCTTCACATATAATATCAATAACTCAATTATTTAAAACTCTCCTAATTGCAAAAGGTCCAGACTACTTGGATTTTAGTTTCTTAAGAAACAGTATAAGTCATGAATTAATGAGGAGGACCTTCTGTCTAGGTTTAAAATCTTTTTTACGGAGGATAGAATCATGAAAGACTTAGACCACTCTTTATATTTTCTAGAATTATCATATGACTCTCTCATAATTTAATCATGTTCACTTATCTCAAGCAATCTTCTCTCACCAGCACTCATAAAATAAAAAATTTAAATATTTAACTTTCCAAAATGACTTGTGCCACAACTCCAAAGGCAAATGAAATAATTTCCCAAATAACAGCCTATAAAGAGACATACATATTGGGTTCATGAATGTTTTTCTATATTCCCATAAATATTTATCTAATTTATTCAACTAGTTCTTTCTAGAGTGGGAGATAGTTTTCTTTTGAATATTTTCTAGATCCTTATTTGATATCCCCACTTGTCCACTGTATTGTGGATGTTATATTGTAATAGTTTTATGGGAACAACTATTTTTTCATTAAAGTTTTAAAATTGTAGTCTTTTAAGTGTGTTCCATTATAAGTTAGGATGGATTTGGGTACTCCAAATCATTAAAAGATATTCTTTTTGAAAAATTTTATTACACTATTGGATTGATTTTTGGGAAGAGCTACTGCCTCAACCCACTTATACACATAATCAACACCCACTAGAATATACTCAATCCCAAGAGATGATGGAAATGGACCCAGGAAATCAAAACCTAGAACATCAAAAATTATAACATCTAAAATACCAATTTGGGGTAAATCATACTTCCATCCAATATTTCCTATTATTTGACACCTATCACATCCAACAACAAAACTCATAGAATCCTTGAATAAGTAGGGACAATAAAAACCAGATTGAAGGAATTTTTGTTCCATTATTTCACCACCATGGTTTCCTCTCCAAGGTGAGGGCTGAAAACTCTCTAAAACAATAATCCTCTCTTCCTATGGGACACACCTTCTAAGAATACCATCAACACATCTTATAAACAACAATGGATCATCCAAAATGTAAAACATAGGTTTTAAAATGAATTTCATCCGTTGTATATTTGATAGAACTTTAGGAATGTTATTAGATTATAAGAAATTGGAATATTTTTCAAAGCATGCAGACTTATTGTTTGGCATAGTATAAAAGTTTTCATCCAAAAAGGAAGATTCTATCTCTTTGGGATCTTCACAATGAGTGTGAGGAAACAGGGAAAGACGGTTTGCAATAAAATTTTCATCTCCTTACTTATCTCATATTTATAAGTCAAAATAATTCAATAATAAAATCTATCATATCAACCTGTGTTTGGATTATTTCTTATAAATAAAATATTTAAAAATAGAATGGTTAGTAAAAAATGATAACTTTTGAACCTAAGAGGCACTAGTTAAACTTTTTAAGAGAAAACACAACCAAAAACTAATTTTCAGTAGTGATATAGTTTCATTGACCTCATGTATAAGTCTTCCAGTATAACAAACAAGATACAACTTCTTATCTCTCCTCTGTCTTGGGATAGCTCCAAAAGCCATATTATTAGCAGTACACATTAATTCAGAAGGATGTTTCTAATTAGGTGTAGTGATGATAGGTGATGTAGTGAGTTTTTATTTAAGAAGATTGATGGAATCAAGATAATATTGGTCAAATAAAAATGGTTCATCCTTAACCAATATAAAACAAAATGGATTAATGATTCTTTAAAATTATTTTATAAACAACTGGAAGAAACCATCATGTCCTAGAAAACTTCTAACACATTTTACCTTTTCAGGAGGTGGGAGATTTTTAATTAAATCTATTTTAGCAGTATCAACCTCCAAACCTCTGTGGGACACTTAATTCCCTAAAAAAATACATTTAGTGTCCATAATTTGACATTTTTTCAAATTGATAACAAGGATGGTCTCTAAAAGTCTCTCTAAAACTATCTCTAAAGCTTTCAATCAAGTTTAAAATGTGATACCTATAATATAGAAGTCATCAATGAAAACCTATAGGACTATCAAAATCATATCAGAAAAAATAGCCATCATAAATCTTTGGAAGGTTGAAGGGGCTTCACAAAACCTAAAAGGAATCTTCTAATAGGAAAATGTCCCAAAGGTGCATCTGAAGGTAGTCTTCTCCTGATCCTTTGGAGCAACTAGAATCTGGTTGTAACCAAAATACCCATCCAGGAAATATAAAATTTCTTTCCCAACAATCCTCTTAGGAATTTAATAGAGGAATGGAATTGGAAAACAATTATTCCTAATAAAAAAATTATACTTCCTATAGTATATACATATTCTCCATTTAGTGTCTTTCCGAACCTATATTTCTTTATTTTTCTCATTTTTGATAATAATAAGACCTCCTTTATTAGAGAATACTTAGAGAAAATTGACCCATGTACTATCAGAGATAGAATATATTATTCCAATGTCCTATAGTAGGATAACTTCTTCTTAAAAAAATCTCTTTCATATTAAGATTCAATCTTATTTGACATTATACTCGAGGATTATGGTCTGGATCCATAGTTATATTATGCATGAAGAATGAAGGAATAATTTGTTTGATATCATCTTTGGTCTAGCTATGGAAGATTGAAATTTTTTCTGACCATTTGATAATATTTATTCTTGATTAACATCCAAATAAGAAGAAATTATAACTTGCAGAGTGAAATTGTTTCCCAATAATTAATATTTAATATGTGTTGAAAGTGTTTTTAGTTCAACAATCGGTGATTTTTTACTTGACGGTAGTCTCTTATGCCTAGGAGGTTTATGGTCTTTAATATATCATTTGAAGGGAGTTTGTAATAGTGAAATATTTTCACTTTCGTGATTAGTTTAGTAATTTTTATAACATTTTTCCAATGTGGAAAACTCAATATCTAGATTTTTGAGATTTCAATTTAACATATTCATTAATGTAAAATAATTGAGTTGTTTTATAAGCTCTTCCTATACTTAATCAAAATGTCCATAAATGATGGTGGTAGAAGAATCATGCTAAAGTTCGCTCAAAAAGTTCTTAAGTTCAGTAAAAGATAACACTTCTTCAGTAGTAACATAAACTGGACAATTTTATAACTCTGTAAAATTTTCTAGATTCTCAATTTTAGTAGATTCTATGGATTGTGAAATAGGAAATTAAGGATTTTAAACATTCAAATTTATTATTTCAATAAGGGATTGTTTTTCATATTATTTAATATTTATAAATTTTTTATCAGTTTATAAGGACTCTACCTTTGAACAATTTTATGGGATTTTTAGTCCTTGTATAGATTGAAACACATTACACTCTTCTTGTTGTTCTCCAATTTTAAAGAAAATATAACCCTTAGAAACATCAATTATTGCTCTACTAGTGGACATAAAGAGCCTATCTATAATGATGGGTAACTCTTGGTCACAGTCCATATCTAAGAATAGAATGTCAATAGGTTGAAATAGCTTCCCAACTCCAACTAAAAAGTCATCTACCCTACCCATAGGAAGAGCTGAAGAACGGTCTACCAACTGAAGGATGATTGCAGTGGGTTGAAGATCACCTAATCTCAACTATTAAAATAGTGAGTATGGTATCATTTTAATAATGGTTCTTAAGTCCCAAAAGTAGTTGAGTTAACTATAATTTACTGTGGTACATGATACAAAAAATTTACCTGGGGGTTTGAGTTATGGTGGGATCTTCTTTTGGAGTACAACTGAGCACTATTCAGTGTGATTATAGGTGGAAATTTTATCAAGAGTAATTTTGTTTGAATATATTTTTTTAAGAAATTTCATGTAAGATGGTATTTAAATTAATTCTTGTATGAATGAAATGTTCATTGGAGCATGGTAATAATCCTATGAAACTAAATAAGTCTAGACTTAGTATCACTTTTGGGTTTGATTTTTTCTGAGAAAGGGATGCGTGGGGAAAAAATATTATGAAAAATGATCATTTACAGAGCTTATGCAACAAATTTTCTCCATCCCTTTGTTCTTTTTATTTCTAGAAAAAAACATAACTTTCTTTTTGAGTGAAAAATTCACATTTTCATCATTTTCAAGAATTTTCTATTGATTTCCAGATTCTATGCAAAGCTGATTTTTCATTACAAAGTCACATATTTTTTCTTTTTGGGAATTTCCAAAGCCTTTTTCAGCACCCGTTTCAGTATTAAGCCCCCTTTTTAACAACAACAATCAAATAATCTCTAGTGTTATGTTTATTTATATTAGGCGATCTTTCTTTATCCCTAGAAGTAATTTCAATAGATATTTGACCCAATTGTGTTTCCTTTATAAGAATTTTAGCATTATTTTGAATTTTATCAGATTTATATTTTCTTGATGTCTATTCAGTTGAGTTTTGAATATTTTTTATTAAGATTCCATTATATTTAATATTTGATCCAGTTCGAAGTCACTTGGACATTATATTTTACTTGTGAATGATTTGATTCACAACTTTGTTGGTTTTGATATTTTTTCACTAGTTGGTTTTGGTAATTAGCTTTAGTGGATTTGTTTATTGGACTGTGGTATTTTCATGAAAAATTTTGATGGTTCCTATAACCTTGGTTGTAATTATTTATAAATGGGACTTTTTTAACATGCATCCAATGACCATAATTGATAATGTATTTTTTCCTATTGTTGGGCCGACATATCAAATTTAAGATAGAATTTATCAGTGTTCCCAAATATTCCATTATGAGTACATTGTTCTCTAAGTCATTGGATGGTTTTTTGACAAGCGACTTTGTTAGAACTTTTCATGGAATTCTAGTTCATTAATGTTTGGAGTTGGTTGGTGGTTTCAGAAAGATGGGCTTGATTATTCAATTCCATTCCAAAACCAATGTTAACATTTATGATCACTCTTTTTCTTCTTGAATTTTTATATTGAGATTTTAAAGCAAGGTTATTAAAAAAAATTCTTAACCCTTAATCAGTCTCATCATTATAATTCCCCATAGTATCTTAATCAAAAATGATTAGATTAGAGGGGGACAACCCTTCATAGTAGGATTCCATGAGAAGGTGGTATAGGATTTGATGGTGGGAACACAACCTAAGGAGGTCCTTGAATCTATCCCAAGCCTCATGAATGGCTTCTCCAACCCCTTGGTAAAAAATTATGATCTTAGTTTTGTGTTCTCCTTTATACCTTTAGGATTAAAATTTCAGTATGAAAGAGTTATAAAATTGGTCCCAATTTACAAAAATATTTTCATTAATACTAATTATCCAGTTTCTAGGATTCCTTTTAAGGGACAATGAAACTAAAATCACTCTCATTTCATTTTCAGTGATCCATAAAAGAGGAAATTGTTGCACATTTTTATAAAATTCATTAATGAAGGATTAAAATTCCTAATTAGAGAGTCCATTAAAAGCAGGTAGTAGAGAAATGTGGAAATTTTTCAACCCATCATTTCTGGATCTAGGTATAATTCTGATTCATGAAGGATTACTTAACACTTGAGGGAGCTATAATTACCTCATCATAGGCCTCTCATTATCCTATAAGAGTTTATGGAGATGGTTTTTTTATTGTGAGGTTCATGAAATTTACCATCTATATTTTCTATTTTAGTTTGTTTCTTCTTTATAAGAGGATTAAAATGTTTATCATGTTCATGGTTCAGGTGCTCTAATATTATAGTGGATGATCTAATGCTCTTTTAATTGAAAAAAATAAAAAATAGTACAAACAATAGTTCAATGTAGTAAAAGTGTTGTTATAACAAAAAATCACTAAAAATATTACGACAAAACATCACAAAATCAATGTATAATTTTTTTTATCTTTTTCTTATTTTCCATTTTTTTTATTTGATTTTTTTCATTTTTTTTAGAAAGGAAAAATGGTCACTTGAATCCTTTTGCAGAAACGACGCCAAAAATTCTACCAACTCTTCATTGAAAATGAGTCAAAGTATAATTTTTTGTGTCTTCCTACTACTACTATATATTTTTTAGTAGTGTCAAACCCACAGTGATGGATGAAAAATCAAAATTTATTTTCAAAATAACCCACTAGTTTTAACAGTGGGTGGAGTAAAATAAATTTTTCAAATTTTTAACTTTTATACATTTTTGTGTATTTTTTATATGGGAATAAATAAAACACAACTTTTTTTAATATTTTTTTTCTATTATTTGATGAAAAAATAAAAAATATCAAAATTAGTAAACAACAAAGACAAGATCTACTAAAAGATGCACATTCAAGAGATATTCCTAGGAAAATGATCTATCCTAATGGTTTAAAATAGATTTCTAATCATATAAATTTATATGCAATGAAACCACAAAAAATGGATGACTTATTTCCATCTCCAGACATAATTCTTTCAGATTGTATAATTTTCATATTTCACCACTCCAAGAATTGTTTAACTACAAAATTAATATGTGAAAAAATCTAAAAAACAATCTCACTAAGTGTTCTGATGTTATTTTTTTATTTAGAAACATTAAAGAAAATGTTTGCATAATCAAACTCACTGATTGGCCGTAGAATTAAAAATTAAATGTAGGTGGTAAGAATCATCTAAATTGGTTTCATAATTGATCTCGTTGATCAATTACAAAATCATTAAAAATAATGATTAGAAAGGTAAATTGATGAAAATCTAGTATAAACATTTATTCCTCAAAATAATAATTTTAGCTAACTATCATGTTTAAATTAAAAAATAAAGTCATTCAATTACACGAACATAAATTGAGAAAGAATAGGGGAAGGGAGCAATTCCCATCGAACTAAAATGGTGATGCACTCCACTTGCCTATACTCTATAAGAACTCCAAGAAGTGTTACTCCAATGGTCTCTAAGGAATCTCTGATGTAAAGTGTCCAGAAGTGAATGAGAGATCCCTCGAATGCTGCTACTCTACTTATAATACCTCATTCATCTACTATAATTACACAAAAGCCTTTCACTGACTCTGGTAGGTCTTTCATGAAGTCACCTCACATGTTTATTTTTTAATGCATCACAAATCAATTTAAATTTATTTTATAATTGAATTCCTAGGTGGTTGGAATCATGAATCGAGAGGTGATCATGTATCATCTTGTATCTGCAAAAAATTAAAAATCCAAAACAATTAAAAGTTTAATTACTGTTAAAAAAACTAAAAATAATAAATATAATGAAATTAGTTTTTAAATTAGATAAATCGTTAAATTAATATTATAAATTTATTAGTAGTTTAGTTATTATCAAAGTTTATATTTTTATAGCTTTTATAAAAAATATTAAAATTAATATTATTCTTTTAAGGTTAATTTTTTTATTTAGTTATTTTATTTTGTTAAATGTTATTATTATTGTAAATATTTTATTTTTTTAATTTTAAATTTATATTTATTTATAATTCTTTAATTTTTTTAATTTTAATTATTATATAAATTATTTTATTTTATTTAAAATTATAATTTGATAATATTAATTATCTTTAGTTAATTTATTAAGGTTAATATTTGATTAAAATAATATTTTAATTATTTATTAATGGTTTATAATTATAAACTATATTTAAATATTATTAATTTTTTTTATTAATTTAAATAAATTGTAATTATAATTACATTACTTAATTAATAATTTTAATTAATATTTTATTCAATTGGTTATATTATTTACATATGTAATTATATTTAATTATTAGTAATTATATTTTATTTATTATTATTATTTACCTTATATATTTTTTAATTTACTTTTTTATCCCCCCCAAACATCTTATTCGCACGACGCAGAAAGGTGTTCTAGTTTTCTCCAAAACTAGTGGTTCTTCCTTGTTCTCTATAGTGGCGCAGTGTTGTGACTTTAGATCCTCATGGTGGCGCTAATCCTCGACGAAATATATAGATTCAGAAGGTGGATAGAGGTTAGATGATGATTCCCCATAGCAGCACAACTCAGCCTCATTCAATGCACTCCTCCATGGTGTGGAAACTATTGTGGAATCGGGTTTGAGCTTCAATCTGGTATGGTATGGTATAGAAATGGTGTGTGAATCTATGGTTTTAGTCGATGTGTTTATTGTGGAAGAGAATATGGGTAGGATGATGGAGTGTTGTTAGATGGATTAGTGAGACCAAAGGGCTGTCGGTAAGTCATGGCATGGTGCTCTCGGTGAGACAGATAGAGGAGAAGGAAGAGGTATGAGGAGACATCAGTTTATGGATTAATGATATCTATGGGCTATCGGTAGGTCATGTTTGTGAAGGTGTCGGTAGCTCATGAGCTTCCGATGTGTCAATGAGACTGACAAAGGTATGAGTGTCGGTAGTAGGATAAGGTTTTCTAGTAATTGTGACTTAGAAAAATGGGTTACACTGAGTTCAAATTTTATCTTCATAGGTAAACTTGAATCAATTAATCAATTAAAGCTAAAACTAAAACATTAATTAATTAATATAATAATTTATTTAACCAATTGAAACAGTAAAACTAAAATTAAATGTAAATAAGATATAAAAAATAAAAAGTAACAATATTTTTTTAAAATTAAAATAAAACATACAAATTACAGAATTAAACTATTAATTTTAACCCCATCGAGTAATAAAATTGATTGAAGTTAAAATAATTTTAAAATATTTAAGTTGAAGATTACAATTTTAATTATAAATTCACTTAATTAAATAAAATAAGTTTATTAAAAAGAGAGGTAATGATAAGTGAGGTAGAAATGTGTGGGTGAATCATTGTGTCACCAACAGTGTCAATAAGCAGTATCAGTGTCTAATGTTTTTAATCAAAAACATTAAACAAAATTAATAAAATTAAAACATTATGGAAATTAAATATTTAAAAATATAACACAATTAATTAACTAAGTTGTTAAAGACTTAAAATAGAAATGAATTAATTAAAAACAATTCGCTGACTAATTATTTTAATAAATTAAAACTAGACACTTATCTTATATTAAATATTAACTAAATTACTGAAAATTTTAATTAAATTAATGGAAACAAGGATTATAAATTGAATTAAAACAAATAAACAAGGTCAATTAAAATTGTTATTTTATAAGAGAATATTTACCTAAAAATCATATTTGATAATCTGAATGTAAAAATTGATAAATTAAAAAAATTTATAATAAAAATATAGAAGGGAAAATATTTATTAAAAAGTGAAAAATAAGTTAAATAAATTATTAAAAACCTAAAAAAATATGTGTCAAGATATGTAAAATTAAGGCCACATCGAATAAAACAAAGGAATACAACATAGGATTACAAAAAAGGAATACCACATCAGATCACCACATTGGAATACCACAAAGGAATATCGTATAGGAATACCACACATGATTACCATGAAGGAATACCACAACGTAATACCAAATAGGATTACGAAAATGGAATTCCAAATAAGATTACCCTAATAGAATAACACATATGATTACCATAAAGGATTAATAAAGGACCTATGAACACCCTGAGAGGGGAGGGGTGAACCAAAGTGTCAACATTTTATTTTAATGTAACAGATCTTGTTCAAATGTTTTTAGGAACCTATTAGATTTTTATATTGGTAACATGTGGTAATTTAAACATTCACATGCATAATATGACAACCCTGATTTTTATTTCAACTTAAACATGATTTATTACATAAAAAATCACTTGATACAACAAAGAAGATCGAGAGGTTTTGTGTCTTTGGGGCTTCAGATCATTACATAAAATCTTAAAAAATGAAATACAACATCTTTATGGAAAACTTCCTTTACATGACCACTACATTCCTTCGTACTTAGCATTTCATGGGATAACCTGAGGACATGCATAAGAAAAGGGTGAGCTATAAACCCAGTAAGGGAGTACACATGGAATAACATGAGGAGTAAAATACATGTTAGAAAATAGGTATATCAATAGAGCACAAGAAAAACATGAACAAAAAGGCATGATAAAGAATGATAATCATAACATTGAAATGTGGAAACAACACTTAACATGGAATTAGCATGAGACAAGGCTCATTACACATGGAGCATGAGTAAATCCTCATTTCACATAAAGCATGAGTAAATCCTCGTTGCACTTGAATTAGCATTAGTCAACACTCATTTCACATGACATATCATGATACTATACTCTACCCAATGCATTAGAGCGCTGTAAGGGCGCACCCTTCTTAAACATTTCATTTCATGCATAAGTGTGCCACATGGATCATAAAACATGGATTCATAAAACATAATCATTTATTCCACGATAAAGTAATGTGGAATTCATACATGAAACTTTACAATCAATATTTAAATGTGCATAAAGGTGAAAACCCTTGATGGAGAAATGGTCATGGTATTCACTATACAATTACATTGGCTTAGAAAATTGGTGCGATTTCTGTAGCATAACGGTGTGACATAAGAATTCATAAAAATGGTTGATGAGAGAGAAAGGGGTTACTCATCATATTTACATGTAATGTAAATTATTGAGGTCATATAGATACATGTCCCAACAATTGTAAGGGAATTTAGATTCATGATATAAAAGTATTGCTTGAATGTAAAAGAGGAGAGAGAAATTCCTTTCGCAATTCTGACATAGTAACATGTGTACATGGGAGGATTTTAATGAGACAGAAAGGGTCTCCCATCATTAAAACATAAATATGGAAGTATGAGGGAGGTGAGAAACCATACCCTAACATTTATAATTGAAATTAAAAGGGCAAAAGAACTTAAATAAAATTGTACAAAAATGAGAAAGGAAGAAAAAACCCTTACATGGAAGTGTTCTTCCAATGGCTTGATAGAGGCTTGTGAGAGGCTTATTGGGATCTTGGGGCACTTTGGGAGGATTCTAGAGAGAGTAGGGAAGAGTTTGGATGAACTACAAGGGCTTTGAGTGAGGAGGAAGTGGGAGCTTGGGTGGGTTTATATAGGAAAGCTGAGGGAATTCATTATTATTTAGGTTTGGGTCCCCTTACATTAAATTAATCCAAACCACAAACCATCCCATGGTTTTTGCCCATGGTTTTAGGAAAAGGGAAGAGGAAAAAAATATTTTACAAGTCCAAAGTCTGATCTTCTTAAAATATTAGTGTTTCTTATGTGGAGGTGAGTCACACTCCCATGGAAATTAATTTAAAAAGGCAATATGTTGAATATGTCTTGAGGGGTCCATTAATGCTTTGAAAAGTAAGTCAAAAAAACCAAAAATAACATTATTTTAATGGTAAAACATATATTGGCCGAACATAAAAATTTTAGTATTTTATTAGATCACTATTGGGTCATTATGATGTCATAAAACACATTATATATTTAAACGGTATTTAATTTTTACCCAAAAATTTGACTGTCCCAGAAAATTATGAAAAATTCACCATTGGATAATTTCGACATCCTGATTCCAAAAATAACATTTATTTTATCTAAATAATTTTCTAAATATGTTAATTTTCACTTTTAAAATAAAAACTGACATTTATAAAAAATTCACGGGTTTTGACAAAAATGGCTTTCAAACCTTAATAAAAATTATAATTGCATTCATACAATTACATGATAATTTATATATAATAAAATTAATCTAATAATAATAATAATATTTTATTAAAATATTATTTAATTCAATAATCCATTAATTTAATAAAATACATTTCTTAATTAAATAATAACTAAAAACTCCATTTGCACTTTAAAAACTATTTACAATGTATGAATAATGACAAGAAATTATATTCATTATTATATACAAAAATAATGTACATGAACATATTACTATCGATTAGTTACATAACCCCTTAAAAATCCACATAAGACCTAAGGGTAAGGTGTGTGATGGTGAGAGACTCGTGGGTGGCTCAAATAACATTGCTCGAGTGGTAATTTCTATCAACTTCCACTTTTCCTGTAGACGGTCCCATTTCAGCTTGACATGATGAATCTCAGCTTGGGCTTGGTCAAGAGAGAAGCCCAATGATACCACCTCTTTTCTGAGCTCCAACAAAAGGGCTTCGTATGAGGTAATTCTACTGGACGAGGCCATCGCTTCTTTTTTCTGAGTAAATTTGGATTTGTTAGAGCCCTATATTTATACTAATCATGTGATCACTATTCAATGACTATATTAGCAACGATCAAAATTTATAACATAAAACCAAAGAAGTTGAAATTTTATATAAACATAAAGAGACATTTAATTAGATCAAGATGGATTTCTGTTAAAGAAACTTTGGGTCGATACAATATTTCCCCCTTAAGAAATTTCTCCCTCGAAATTTTCCTTTTCCCATACTAAAACAAATGTGGGTAACTCAGCTTCATCATATCCTCTGATTCCCAAGTCACTTCTTCAAACTTGTGGTTTCTCCACAACACCTTGACGAGGGGCATTGTATTATTTCGTAGAACTTTTTCTCTACGATCTACGATCTTCACTGGTTGCTCCTCATAAGAAAGATCATCTTCCAATTGTACCACTTCAGAAGAGATTACATGTGAAGGGTCCGGTATGTACTTACTTAAGAGGGATACATGAAAGACATCATGTACTTTGACCATAGAAGGTGGAATTGCTAGTCGATAGGCCACAGCCCCGACACGATCAAGAATCTCAAAGGGGCCGATGTACCTTGGACTTAACTTCCCTTTCTTTCCAAACCTCATGACCTTCTTCCACGGAGATATGCGTAAAAAAACCATGTCTCCAACTTTAAACTCATGGTCTCATCGACGATTATCTATATAACTCTTCTGTCGACTCTGGGCTGCCTTGATATGCTGCTGAATGGTTTTCACCTTCTCCACCATTTCCTCGACCATTTCTGGTCCAAGAAGCTTACGTTCACTGACCTCATCCCAACATGCCGGTGTTCTGCACCTTTTCCCATAAAGGGCTTCATATGGTGTCATTTGGATGCTCGAGTGGAAACTATTATTATAATAGAACTCGACCAGAGGAAGATGTTGATCCCATCCTCTTTTAAAATCCATTGGGCATGCTCTCAACATGTCTTCATGTGTTTTGATAGTTCGCTCGGATAGGCCATCAGTTTGAGGATGATAGGCCGTACTGAAGTTCAGTTCAGTATTCAGAGCATTTTGAAGACTCTTCCAAAACATAGAGGTGAATCTTGGATCTCGGTCAAACACAATAGATAGTGGTACTCCATTAAGCCTTACCACTTCCCTGATATATATCAGTGCCAGTTGATCCAATGATAAATCCTCCCAAATACCAATGAAGTGTGCAGTCCTTGTTAGACGATCCACAGCAACCCAGATTGCATTGTTTCCTTTGGATGTCCTTGGAAGTATGGTGAAAAAGTCCATGGTGATGATCTCCCATTTCCATTCTGGTATGGGCAATGGTTGCATCATCCACTTATACTTCTGCCTCTCTACCTTCACTTGCTGACACACCAGGCACTTTGATGTATATTCAGCGATCTCCTTCATCATGTTATCCCACCAAAAGTTTTCTTAGAGATCTCGATACATCATTGGGCTCCCTGGGTGAATAGAGAAATTTGAACTATGTGCATCATCCAAAAGTTCCTTCTTCAGCACCGGATGTGATGGAACACATAGTCTTTTCCCAAACTACACAATTCCTTCTTCATTAACATTAAACTCTGAGGATTTCCCTTTTTCGACAGCTTCCACTTTTTCTTGAATTCCCACATCATCCTTTTGAGCATCCATTAACCATTCCAAAAGAGACGGTTGAGCAATCATTTGTTAAAGGATTGATGATATTCCCTTCTCTATGATTCTCATGCCCATCTTCATCATGTCTAAGAATATTGGATCCTTCTCAATTCTCATCATTGATTGAATCACTGGATCCTTTCAACTTAGGGCATATGCCACCTTGTTCGCTTTCCCAGGGTGGTAATGGATTGAATACTAATAATCCTTGATGAGCTCTATCCATATTCTCTGGTGTATATTAAGCTCTTTCTGAGTGAATATATAATTAAGACTCTTGTGGTTAGTATATATCTCACATTTCTCTCCATATAGATAATGCCGCCATATTTTCAAGGCAAAGAGCACCTCCGACAACTCCAGATCATGCATTGGATAGTTTCACTCATGGATTTTCAACTTCCTTGAGGCATAGGATATCACTTTATCATTCTGCAACAGCACACATCATACTCCCTTCTTCGAATCATCACTGAATACCACAAAAAGTTCCCCACTTGTGGGTAAGGTGAGCACGGGCGCAGTGATAAGCCTCCTTTTCAACTCCTTCAAGCTTTCTTCGCATTCATCACTCCAAGATTACTTTACTCCCTTTCGAGTTATCTTGGTAAGAGGGTTACACAATCGTGATAATTTTCTCACAAATTGTCGATAATATCTAGCTAACCCCAAGAAGCTACGGATATCCGTTACCGATGTTGGCCTTGGCCATCCCTCAATTGAATCTGTTTTGGAGGGGTCCATAGATATACCATTTCTTGTGATGATATGGCCCAAGAATGTGACCTCCTTCAACCAGAACTCACACTTTCTGTACTTTCCATAGAGCTTCTCCTTGATTAAGGTCTCTAATACAGTTCTTAAATGCTCCTCATGATCCTCCTTGGTTTTGTAGTATATTAGAATTTCATCTATAAAGACTACAAAAAATTTGCCAAGGTAATCTCTAAAGACTCTATTCATCAAGTACATGAAGATTTCTGGAGCATTTGTGAGTCCGAAAGGCATTACTATGAATTCATAGTGCCTGTTTCTTGTGCGAAAAGCAGTCTTGGGGATATCTTCCTTCTTTACCCTTACTTGATTATATCCCGACCACAATTCCACCTTAGAGAAGTATTGTGCTCCACTCAGCTGATCGAACAAGTCATCAATTCATGGGAGAGGATACCTGTTCTTTATCGTGATTTTGTTAGGTTCACGACAATCGATGTAAATCCACATTGACCCATCCTTCTTCTTGACGAAGAGGACTGGTGCACCCCATGGTGAAGCAGTTGGGCGTATAAACTCTTTATCCAGATTCTCCTGTAGTTGTTTCTTCAGCTCTTCAAGATCTACAACATCCATTCTATATAATTTTTTGGATATTGGTAGTTCCCTAAGTATAAGTTCAATTGAGAACTCAACATCTCTTCTAGGAGGAAGACCAGGCAGTTCCTTGGGAAACACTTCCGCGAATTCCCTCACAACATGATTTTTTCAAGGATGGTTTCTTCCTTGGACTCAATCATCTGATCCAGATACGCATGCTCATAAGGCAGTAATATCCACTCTTGAGATGATAGAGCTATAGGAGATTCATCTTCCTCCTTACACTTGTAAAAAATTGGGGGTCGATTCTCTATATGGAGTGTGATTTCCCTCTCCCAACAATTTATGTTGGATCTATATAAGGAATGCCAATCCATTCCAAGAATTGCATCAAATTCCACTAGAGGGAGTATGATGAGGTTCGCCGGGATATTCAATCCACAAATTTTAATAGGGGAGGAATTATATTCCTGGGATGCAATGATTTCCCCATTTGCCGTACTCACCGACATCTTCACTTCCATGATTTTTGGTGGTGCTGGTATTGTTCTACTAAACTTTCGAGTTATAAAAGAATGTGTAGAACCTGAATCAAAAAGTACGTTTGCTATTCTTGAATGAATAACTAGCGTACTTGTCACAACTTCGTTGTCGGGGTTCACTTCGGTATAAGTGATGGAAAAATCTCTTCCTTGTTGTCTTGGAGGTTGTTGGTTGCCTACAAAACCCCTTGGATTAGGGCACTGATTTGCAAAATTACCCGGTTCATTGAATTTGTAGCATTGAACAACAAATTGAGGTTCGAACGGAGAGTTCCTCTCCTCTGTCGCAGCCGCATGTCTTTCTTGCCGATAGTTAACATCTTGGTGCCCTTCCCTTCCACACCTAAAGCATTTCCTCGTCCCCTTAAGGAAATGTCCATGGTGCTTCATTACTCACTTTTGGAAAGTGGGGTACTGGATCTTCTTATCACTGTTGGATTTATCCATCGGACCGCCAAAATTGAATTCCACCTTACGCTTCTTGTCCCCATGATACCCCTATGATTCCCCGATCTCCATTTCAACCTTGAGGGCACATCAGACAATCTCCTCATAGCTGTCGAAGTCACGGATCGCTAATTCTTTTCACAGGCTAGACTTCATCCCACCGAAGAAACAGTCAAATTTGTATTTGGGGGTAACAACAAAGCCGGAAGCGTAACGTGCAAGCCTTGGGATGTTTTCCTCATACGCTCCAAAAAATTCATTATCTTTTTTCTTGAGGGAAAGGAAGTCCCTTTCCATCTTATGCCAGATGGTGTGTGGAAAATATTTATCAAAAAACATCTTCCAGAAATCCTTCCATTCCAATGCCTTGATCTCCTCCTCAGCCTTCATATTTTTTATCAACGTCCACCATTGATCAGCTTCACCCTCCACACGATAAGCACCAGAAGAAACTTCTCTCGTTCAGAACATTGAAGGATGGAGAAGAACTTTTTAATGGAGTTGATCCATTGTTCAACAATCGTGGGATCAGATGATCCACTAAAAGTAGGAGGCCTTTGTCTCATGAAGCTCTCGATAGCGACTTGTTCTTTCTTAGGGGGGGTTGAGGGTTCCTCTTGACCCATGTTTCTATTCAAAACTTGAGTTAGCTGAGAGAGAAGCGTGACAAAGTTCGTGATTCCCACTCCCATTGTATTGGGCATCTCATTAGTACTGTCATCACACTAATCTTCATAACGGTTGTTAGCCCGAGTCCTCCTATTACTTGCCATTGGCTGGAAAAAAAGGAAAGTTAGGGGTAACACATAAATGGTAATCGAAAGACAAAAGTTGATGACTTATAAATAAGCTTTAATTTCCTTAACTCATGAGTCTATAGGCTTCAATCTAGGATTTTCATGATATACTTTCTATCATATATTCTTAGGGGTATTTTTTTAATTCCCTTAATAAGGGATCATACTATGCTTGTGAATTTACCAATGTATATCCCCTGGGAGTGTCGTAACCAAGAGTGCATCAAGGCCCGTTGTTGTGCACCAATTCCTGTTCGAGTCTAGCTCAAAGCGGTGTTTTCGAGTTTTATCCCTAGGATACATCTGTGCCAGAGCCTCCTCTACCTGCTCGTATCCAGACAGGGATGTATTTGCTTGATAACCCACTAACTCAATACTCACCAAAACTTAGGGACGTTTTTATTTTTCTTAGTCTTGTATGTAAGGCTTTACTAAGGTTTTCTAATCCTAATATCAAAAATAACCAAACCTATCCTCTGATACCAACTATGACAAGCCTAATTTTTATTACAACATAAACATGATTTATTACATAAAACATCAATTGATACAACAAATAAGATTGAAAGGTTTAGTGTCTTTGGGGCTTAAGATCATTACAAAAAAACTTAAAACATGAAATACAACATCTTTATTGAAAACTTCTTTTACATGACCACTATATTCATTCGTACTTAGCATTTCATAGGATAACCTGAGGACATGCATAATAAAAGGGTGAGCTATAAACCCAGTAAGGGAGTACACATGGAATAACATGAGGAGTAAAATACATGTTAGAAAATATGCATATCAATATAGCATAAAAAAACATGAACATAAAGGCGTGATAAAGCATGATAATCATAACATGGAAATGTGGCAACAACACTTAACATGTAATTAGCATGATCCAAGGCTCATTGCACATAGAGCATGAGTAAATCCTCATTGCACATAAAGAACGAGTAAAACCTCGTTGCACTTGAATTATCATGAGTCAACACTCATTTCACATGATGTATCTTGATACTATACTTTACCCAATTCATTGGAGCGCTATAAGGGCACACCCTTCTTAAACATTTCATTTCATGCATAAGTGTGCCACATGGATCATAAAACATGGATTCATAAAACATAAAAATTTATTCTACGATAAAGGAATGTGGAATTCATACATGAAACTTTACAATCAATAAGTAAATTTTCATAATGGTGAATACCCATGATGGAGAAATGGGCATGGTATTCACTATACAATGACATTGGCTTAGAAAATCGGTGCGATTTCGTCAGCACAACGATTTGACATAAGAATTCATAAAAATGGTTGATGAAAGAGAAAGGGGTTCCTCATAATATTTAAATTTAATAGAAAGTAATAAGGTCATATATATACATTTCCCAAAAATTGTAATGGAATTTATATTCATGATATAAAAGTATTCATTGAATGTAAAAGAGGAGAGAGAAGTTCCATTCAGAATTTCGGCATAGTAACGGGTGTACATGGGAGGATTTTAATGAGAGAGAAAGGGTCTCCCATCATTAAAAAATAAAGAGGGAAGTATGAGGGAGGTGCTAAACCATACCCCAACATTTATAATTGAAATTAAAAGGGAAAAACAACTTAAAGAAAATTGGACAAAAATGAGAAAGGAAGAAAAAACCCTTACTTGGAAGTCTGCTTCCAAAGGCTAGAGAGAGGCTTGTGAGAGGCTTATTGGGATATTGGGGCACCTTGGGAGGAATATATAGAGAGTAGGGAAGAGGTTGGATGAACTCCAATGGATTTGAGTGAAGAGGAAGTGGGATCTTGGGTGGGATTATATAGGAAAGGTGAGGGAATTCTTTATTATTTAGGTTTGGGTCCCTTTACATTAAATTAATCCAAACCACAAACCATCCCATGGTTTTTGCCCATGGTTTTTGTCAAAGGTAAGAGGAAAAAAATATGTTATAAAGCCAAAGTACGAAATTCTTAAAATATTAGGGTCACTTATGTGGAGGTGAGTCACACTCCCATGGAAATTAATTTAAAAAGGCAAGGTGTTGAATACGTCTTGAGAGGGCCATTAATGCTTTGAAAGGTAAGTCAAACAAACCCAAAATCACATTATTTTAATGGTAAAACATATATTGGACTAACTAAAAGATTATAGTATTTTATTACATCTCTATTTTGTAATTATGATGTCATAAAACACATTATATATTTAAACGGTATTTAATTTTTACCCAAAAATTTGACTATCTCAGAAAATTATAAAAAATTCACCGTTGGATAACTTCAACATCCTAATTCCAAAAATAACATTTATTTTATCTAAATAATTTTCTAAATATGTTAATTTTGACTTTTAAAATAAAAACCGACATTTATCAAAAAATTCACGGGTTTCGACAAAAATGACTTTCAAACCTTAATAAAAATTATAATTGCATCCTTACAATTACATGATAATTTATATATAATAAAATTAATCTAATAATAATAATAATATTTTATTAAAATATTATTTAATTAATAAATCCCTTAATTTAAAAAAATAGATTTCTTAATTAAATAATAACTAAAAACACCATTTGTACTTTAAAAACTATTTACAATGTATCAATAATGAAAAGAAATTATATTCATTATTATATAAAAAATAATGTACATGAACATAATACTATCGATTAGTTACATAACCCCTTAAAATTTCCACATAAGACCAAAGGTTAAGGTGTGCGATGGTGACAGACACTTGGGGTGGCTCGGATAACATCGCTCGAGTGGTAATTTCTATCAACTTAGAATTTTCCCGTAGACGGTCCCGTTCGAGCTTGACATGATGAATCTCCACGTGGGATTCGTCAAGAGAGAAGCCCAAGGATGCCACCTCTTTTTCGAGCTCCGAAAAAAGGAATTCGTATGGGGCAATTCTACTGGACGAGGCCATCGCTTCTTTTGTCTGAGTAAATTTGGATTTGTTAAAGCCCTATATTTATACTAATCAAGTGATCACTGTTCAACGACTATATTAGCAATGGTAAAAATTATTAACATAAAACTAGAGAAGATGACATTTTATATAAACATAAAGAGACATTTAATTAGATCAAGAGGGATTTCCATTAATGAAACTTTGGGTCGTTACATATAAAGACCACAAATTTTTTTTACTTGGTTCACCACTAATGGATAGTATAAGGACAATATAACAACTACTTGTTGGCCATACCAAATTCCACTAATCTTCACTATTTATGGATTAAAAACGTTTATAAATATCACTCTATGGCAGGCACACCACATTTACAAGGTTGTAGAGATAGCACACTTCATCCCTCATGTTAATTCTATTGACTCCCCCTTTCTCACTGCATTAGGAAGAATCTGAACTCAATTTATCTAATTGAACATCACCTCAATGGGTTGGTACTAAATCATGAATCCAAAATTGTAGATAGATTCTCTGTTGAAGTCATGTTTTCACCTATAGAAATAATTCACTTTTCCACGTACAGTTTTTTCATGAACTTTTCATTCATGTACTATCCTTCTTCCTCTACATACTACACTACACCATGTACTGTGATTTCATTAAGATCCACCTTCTCTCAATAATTCCAAAAATTATGACTGCCTAATGCCTTTTTAATCCGTGTCCATGTATTGCTTATTATTTGTGGACCAACTCCTCTTACGTGAACTATCTTCCATAAAAAAATTCTGCAAACTATTTTCCTTGAACTGTCTTCTGTGAACCGTCTTCTGTGAACTATATTTGGAAAACCACTCTAAACTTCACCTATTCCCTTCTGTATTTCTTATCCAAGACTACATCGTGGGGTTTTATTTCTTCGAACCAATCTATAGTTCATTGAATTCCTCATGGATTTTTAATCTCGGTGCCATTTCCTAATGACATGATTAGGGATCCTTATATAGACTAATAGATTCACACAATATTCTAAACCATGATTTACCAAATATTCGATATGGAACTACCTTTACCACGTAACATACATCTCCCGCAAACCATATCACGTATATGGTCTATATGTTTCCATTATCCCTATGTGACTTAACATATCACCACCTCGTTTCTGAAAAAGATATTGTCCACAAATTCTCCAAACTCTGCCTCATTTCTAAAAATTAAGAACTCTCTTGTGAACCATTTTCCATCTGCAAAGTATGACCATCTTGTGAAATATTTCTTCTACATAGACCATCTTTCATTCATGATCTTTATACTTCTCTTCATGTCCACGTATTGCTGCTACATGGAAATCCTACCTCAACCTTTTTTCCCACACCAAACCGTGTACCTCCTATATTGTCAATGATCTTCTAAGGTTGAAATATTCCTTTGTATAAAAACCTTACTTTTCCAAAAATAATAAACTCCCAATTTTCAGGCCCAAAAAAATTGAAAAAAACTAGAAAACTAAACCACCTTAAACATATTATTTGGCATGTACGGTAAGACTACATGTATTCCGAACTCCTTAATCAACCCAATGTGGATACAAATCCAACACAAAACATTATCTCTTTCTAGAAAAGAATATCACTGGAACCCATAATTACCACACAGTATTACCATGATGAAAATCCACACAAGATTTCTATATAGGGATTACCACATAGGAATACCACACAAGATTTCCACAAAGGATTACCACACATGACTACCAAGAAGGAATACCACATGATATTACCATGAATGGATTACCAAAAAGGAATGTACAGCCAGCTCTACAAAATTATATGTCTAAAGCACATATAATAATGATATTTAGATATAATCAGTTTATGAAACACAATATAGAGGTAATAAACATGCAATTACCAGCCATGAAATTCTTCTCGAAGCATGGTCATTCTGAGAGAACTCAATCTTCAAGAAATGATATCATTAGAGAAACTCACAAAGAAGTATACCTCATTCGGTCCCCTCCCAAAGAGAATGCATTGGTAAAGGAAGATTATGATACATAGAGAGGGGATCCTACCCAGACACATTTGGGAATACCACATACCCAATCTGGATCAATCTGCATTGTAGAGAATCCTACGTATGCAATTTGGGAAATATCACTAACCTTACTGATATGTCCCAACATAGAGAGGAAAAACACCCTTTTCTTGATGGATAGTTTAATTCCAAAAAACTCAACTTGTGGTGATATAGGATCGCACTCCAATCCCATAATGGGATACAATTCAATATATGGGACTAAGATTCTAGAAGGGATTACAATCCAGGGATGTGGATGTAATTTCGTATTGAACCCTAGAGGAATGGAACAAGAGAAATCTATCAAAATATAATAGTCCAAACATAAAACTTAGTAATTATCTCTAAAGGATCTTCTCAATTTCAGGTTTTCAAATCTAGATACTCTTATCAATTGGACACTATGTTTAGGAGATATGCTCATTCGAGTGAAAATTCCTACACACCTAATGGGGATGAGGATCTACTTCCATGGTAGGTCCGTCCTACCACTACGGTAGGTCCAAACTACCACTATAGTCATCCTACGTAGTTAGTCACATGGTTTTTTCACCTATGGTAGAATTTCAGGGTTGTCCATCATGGTCGTTGCACCCACGAATGATAGGGATGCTATGAAATCAAGTTTGATAGTGAATAGTCTCAGCCACAACCACCCTTAATCCGACCTAGGTTAGACTAGGATCCAACATGGTTTGCTTCGTCTAAAAAAGACCATTGGACCGACTCGACCCACTAGTCCCCCCAGTCAGGCCCGTTATTTCACCATCGATTCCGCATTTTTTGACCCCGCCAGTGCCTCTGCATCCACCACCTAAATCCATCTTCTATCTCCACATCCTACCATCGTCATGTACCTCATGACGCCACCATATTCTGTGACCTCCAGCAGGGCCATCGTTGGCTGCACCAGCTGCACACGACTCTGTCGATGCTTCCGGTCACTAGTGTTGCATTGGTGGTCCCTTATGCAGACCACCACATCTCCTGCAGTTCCTGAATAAAAAATATCAGAGATATGAGCTAGTCATGTCATGTCATTTCTAGATCAACACATTTTTTCATCCAATATGTTTGCAAAACTGATCAAATCATCATTCATCGTTTCTTGTCGAATAACATAGAAGAACATGAATTCCGTAATCATTAGTCATCAAAATCACTCTCTCTACATCGTTTAACCTCTTTCATGCTATGATGATCCCAGGTCTACAATATAATATTATTTCACCATGAATCAGGTGTGAATTGATCAATCAATTGATATGTGTGGGTTTATGGGTCAAACAAAGAGTGCCTACAATGAACAATGAATCAAGGGCGAAAAGAGAAACACTGAAGAGATGGAAAAACCTCGATTGGTGTTCATTTCAATTTATTTTTTTCATCATTAGGACATCAATCGACTAATCCAATAATAACAATTACTAATATACCTTTAAATCCATGGAATGATAATTCCCTTCCCAAAATACACACAATCAGTAAATCAACCCATCTGTCGATTGATTCAAGTTCATTTTAGAAATTATAAATGGGGAAATAAACAATTGAAACACACTCCCTAATGTTTTTTGGTTCTATCATTGAAGATGAATGGAGTATCATTTTTGTCTTCATAATGGTTTGTAGAATCTGAGGTATGTCATTCGTTCGATCATTCATGATCCTCCAATGGTTTCTATAGAGGTCCGTTCTCCAAATCTCTATAGAAATTATAGGGTTATGATGATAACAAAAAATATTTATTAATGAATTAATAAAGATAATTCATTGTGTCAAAAAACTAATTTTTTTATTATATAATTTTATTCATGTTACATCCCGTGATAACTTTTTCACAAATAACCTGCACCGACTAAATCGTTACTAGTCAAAACACCACATTATAAACTCATTTAAGGTCTTATATTTTAAATCCATGTCACCATTAATGAGTTATGAGGATTTGAAAAAAATTATTTTATTTATTAATTTTATATATGGTTACCTCCTTGGTGGCATTTTCTAAAGAATTTCTTCACCAACAAAAATTTGGTCATTCCTATGGTAAACACACCATTATGAGCTTCATGGTGTCCTCTAATTTCTGATCAAGTCACTCGTTTAAGAGTTATTATACTTTTTTTTTTGGAAAATTCCATGAACATGCTTTAAAAATATTAAATTTTTTGAAACAATTGTTTCAGGTGAACCCGACCTTGGAATTGCACATTTTCTCAATGCCCAGTATCAAAATAAATCCATATAATATATAAAATTCGTTCATGGAAAATACATGATGTTACATTCTCCACAACTTGTGTCCTTAAATCCCTGAAATCCAAAACAAGGGCTACTCAAATAGATGAGGGTACTGAGAATGAATCTATTACTCCTACACCCATGTTCTCTCTCGAAGATTCCAAAACTACTAATAAACATGAACCAAGGAAATAGATCACCCACAACTGATCCTATCTTTTCGATCCTTGATCTACATCAGGTACTTAGAAAAAGTCACACCATCCTCGATGTCATGTTTGAACCATTTGATGACCTGTGATGGGTCATGCTCATATCTCCTCAGCTAAAACACATGGAAGATGTCGTGTACCTGATCTAGCTATGGTGGTTGATCAAAGTGTTATACCACCTCACCAACTCTACATTGAATCTGTAAAGGGCTGATGAATCTCAGAGTTAACTAGTAAGTAGGACAACATGGTCAGTTAGTCATCGATCACCCATAAATAATTTTTCCCCTTAGACATATGTGGTAAACCCATAAGAATGTCCATTAATATCCCATCACACTCCCATTCTAGAACCTTAAGTGCTTGAGATAAACCTACTAGAACTTGGTTCTCACCCTTCAATTTTTTACAATTATGGTAATGAGAGACAAACTATACTACTCCTTTCATTATCCATTTCCACCAAAAACGGTGTCAGTGGTCCTTGTAAATTGTCTTCAGACTTGGATGTACCTCCAAAGGGGATGTATGAAACATTCTCAGTACCACCTACTAAAATTCCATTGGTAATATTTTTTTCCTCTGAAAAGAAAAACATGCTCCCCACCTTTTGAATATCCATCATTATTATGCCCTGTGGACACCTGAGTATGTATAGTCTCACTACTAGTATCCCCATGTTGTGCTTCTCAGACACGATGTTAGAGTGGATGGGTGAAAACCATCAACTATAGGTAAGCTGATTCTTCTCCATTAGTAAAGTAAAACTTCAATGAGGACAACTGATATGAAGAATCATTCCATGACTGAAAACTATATCTCTTGATGAAAGAATCTTCCACAAAGTTCCCCTTCCTAGGAGTATAGACAATCTTGAATTCATATTCCTTGAGGAACTCCCTCGAATGCCTATGTCGCAACATTCTTTAGATCCACTGTATGTCCATCACGACTATAGAAGACTGAGTACTCATAACATAACTGAATCATGTTTTATTATATCCAATTTAATTGAAATCAAATGAACCCTCTTATGTGTGAGTCCATCATGTTTTACCAAGTTTTACATTTCACCAACAAGAAAAAAATCGTTCCACTACTATGGAGACATATAACTCTTCTCCTAAAATAGTCAATATAAGCACAAACATTGGATAACTAGTCCATACCAAGAATGAGGTCATAATTCCATGATGCTGCTACCAGGAGATCTAATCCAATATTTCACCTCTAAGAGTCAGTTCACACCATCAGAACGAATTAATTATCATTTGGTATTCTCTAGTAGGAGTCTCCAAGAATGAGAGTCAATTGGATGGTGCAACTAGAATATTCAAGTCTCAAACAAGATCTATCAAAAGAAAATAATGACTTGAAATAGTGTCTATCAATGAAAAATCTAAAGTATAATAGGCACAGATTGTATGTTGATTCATTCATGGAACACCTGGGTCATATTCCTCAACCAGATATATCTCGCTCATCCCATTTCCTCCATCTCCTTGAGCCTAGTGTTGAAAACCTATGGATGGTGGTGGTAACATGACAAAACATCAACTACCACCTACTTCTCTCCCAACTCCTATTCCATGTCCACCACCCTACAGATCTATCGACTCCAATTGTTATCTTTTTCTAGGTTTTCCATCCATAGTCTCCCTATCGGTAGTATGATTGGTTGGAAAATCTAGGGCGAGATTTCCTCTATCGTCACATTAATATTACCGCCTCTCTCTACGATGACTATACCCACCCTATGAGCCCTGAACTATAGATCCTCTATCCTGGGACCTCCTCTTGAATGTTCTCACACGTCTACTTCCCTGAGTCTAATTCTGAAATCTTGGGGACATGGTATCTACTTCTACTTTCATATAGTTTACAATATATGGATATATCTACCTAGAAAATAAATATCTGACAACCAAAGCTTTCTCAATAAACCTAGCATAAGTAGGAGTGCTCATAGGGAAAACATAGGCTCAAATATCTCTATGTAGACCTCTCTCAATGTTCTGATCCCTAAAGTTTTGATCATGTATCATATCCATAGAATACCTAATGAGGTTGGTATTTTGTGATGTATACTCAAATACTGACATGTCATCCTGTCAGATATGTAGAAGCTACTGGATACACATAGCCCCTATCTTATAAAGTGAGAAATCCTCTATGAAAATTCTCTCAAACTCTTCCTAAAAAAGAGTCACCTCATTGTAAGATTGAGTAACTAAACCCAACCATCACCCTGCTGAGCCATGTAGAAGTATCACTTCCAGGATGACCATCTGATTTTCTGGTTTCCTAACTAGATGGATTACTTCTATCACCTCCTCAAAACATTCCTCAACTGCTTATGTATCAAGATCAACTCATACCCTGAGGGGTCTCTTCTATTGAAACTATTGAAGTATGCTCAGCCTGTGCACCTCATCCACTGGTACTACGGGTAATGTGTGATACTCTATAGGTGGTTGTATGGTTACTACACCACCTTGAGGTGATATATCTGGTAAAAATATCTATATAGTTGTCTTGTCACCTTATGGATCATCCATGTGATCACGTGGTGGAATCCTAGCTGGATTTATATATGGAGACATCCTGAAATAAAAGAAGATACATCACGATAAAATGAGTATATATGGGGATATGGCTCAACAAGGACATGGAGAACACAACCATTCCTATAGAAATCATTACATTTTTTCCATACAACTAGTGTTCTCATGTACTGAGTTAAATAGAGGGTGATATAGTCCTTGGTGTATGGATATGTCATCCACTGCACCATTAATGGTGTCCCTGGTTTGAAAGAATAACTCTAAACACATATAACTTTTTTCCCAAACCAATATCATAGAATCCTTTTCCTAATTTAGAACAGACATCCTCTTATACAACTCTATCATGGCCCATCCTAGAGGGACCCGTGCTACTACTAACCCAAGCCCACCTCCAATTGGCCAAGGGCTAGTGACTAGCACTGAGTTGAAATATCCCACAAATGGGAGGCATTAACCTAACATACATGTACACACACACACATCTCCAAGACAAAAATTGAAGAAAATGTAAAAACCCCAATTAAACAATGAATTAAAAATATTTTATCCTGCAACAAGAGTATGAAAGGATGTAAAGTAAAGTAAACAAGACCTAAGATAATCCCACCAAAAATAGTCTGTAATTGCATGCCCAACCGATATAAAAAGAGTTATTGGTACTGTTATCCACAAATTGCAAGAACACACCTTGGTCTATCCGGTCTCACAATACACCACCTAGTCATGGTAAACATGGAACTCCTTCGAATGGTCGATTGTCTGCACAGACATGACACATGCATGAAAAACCCTTATGGGGGTGAGTATAATAATACTCAATAAAACACCGTAAATGAAAAAGCAATACCACCATGGAATACCACAAAGGGATACCAAAAAGAAATACAGTAATGGAATACCATAAAGGAATTACAAAAATAAATACCTCAAAAGACTATCATGAAGAAATAATAAAAAGAAATACCATATAGGATTTCCAGAATAGAATAACACCTAGGATTACCAAAAAGGAATACCATAGAGTAATTCGCCAAAAGATTACAATAATGGAAAACCATAAAGGAATACCAAACCATATTAACACAATGGAATACCACACATGTTTCAACAAAGTCATAGCTCACCAGATTACCACAAAGGATTACCAAACTAGGATACCATAAAGGAATAACCCACAATATTAAAATGAAGGGATTAACAAAAATGAATACCACATAGGATAACCATAAAGTATTACTAAACAATATTAACATAAATGAATATCGCATATGATTACCATTAAGGGATTACCAAAAAAGAATGTACAATTAACTATACAGAACTATATATCCAAATAACATATAACAATGATATCCAGATATACTCAATCCAAGAAAAACCATCCAGAGGTAACCCACAACAAATTTACAGCCACATGATTCTTCTTGAAGCACTCTTGTTCCAGGGGAACTCACTCCTTGGTCCATGAAATAATTGGAGACACTCATGAAGAGGTCTGGCTCATTAGAGGCCGACCTCATTTCGTCTCTCCCATAAAGAATAATTTGGTCAAGGAAGAATACGATACACAGAGAGGGGATCCTTCCCAAACACAGTAGGGAACACCATGTACCCAATCTAGATCAACCCAAAACGTTGAGAATACTTTCTAGAAACACTGGGGAATACCACTGACCATACCAATACAACCTTCTATATGGAGTAGCAATTCCCTGCTCTTGATGGATACATTGATTATAAAAAACTCCACTAGGGGTGATATAGGATTATAATAAAATCTTACTAAGGGATACCATAAATTAAATTCGAATTGACCTCTATAGGGTATTACAATACAAGAAAGTCGATGTAATGTTGTACTGAACCCTTGAGGAAAGGACCATGGGAAACCTCTCATCCTATTCTGGCCCAATATAGGGACTCACCAATTCTCTGAAAAGGACCATCTCAATGTCGTGGTTTCAATTCTAGACACATATCATCGATTGGATTATCATTTTAGGAGATATGATCATTTGAGCGAAACCGCTCATAAGCCTACTAGGGAATGCTGATCTACCGCCATGGTAGGTCCAACCAACCATCATGGTAAACCCCCAAAGTTAGTCATGCAGGTTTTTTACCTGTGTTAAACCATCCCAGTAGACCATCATGGTCAACCAAAATAGGTATCTACCCCAACCACCCTAGTTCCGACACATGGCCCATTTTTCTAGACCAACCCACTGACCCAACCTGACCTAGCCTGTTCAGTCATTACTGCATCCACCCCCTGTCCCCAATAGTAGCTCTACATACTCCTTCCATCACCTACCTCCTTCGCTGTAACATTCTTCCACTGCATTCCCCCATCCTCATGCATATCTCATGACCGCTTCCACTACTCTCACATGCCACATGCAGATCTTCCACCACTGTCGGTCTCTGATATCACTCCAGTGGTCCCTTCTACAGACCAATGCGCCTCATATGATGCCCAAAAACCAAACTTTCATAAAGTCGAACTCATCAAGTCATGTTTCCACCAGATAAACACGAATTGTTGACCAATCTTATCTCAAAATGGTTCAAATCATTGTTCTTCGTTGTGTGCCGATGAATGCTGAAGAACACAATTTCAAGTATCATTTGTCATCTAAATCACTCTAGATCCATCATCTAACCTCTTTCATGTTGTGATGATCCCATATCTACTATATTAGATCATTGTGATCATAATTGGTTGTACATCGATCGATTTAGAAATATGTGTCATCTCACAGGTCAAATTAAGAACGACCCAAACATATGATGAATTAAGGGAGAAAATCACCAGAACCAAATTGAGGAATGATGCTCAATCGATGTTTGCGTCAGTCTTGATATGTCACTATTAGAATGACAACTGAATATAAAATAATCACAATGAATAATCTCCCATTAAATCCAACCAAGATAATTCCCTTCCCACAATAAAAACAATCCATGAATCAATGACATTTTCAATTGATTCATGTTCATTGTAGAAATTTATAACATGAAAATAAACAATTGAAACACATACCCTACCTTGATTTGATTTTATCACCGATGAAGAATGTAGTATATTTTCCATTATTATTTTGGTTATTCAATTCTGAGGTGCATCGTTCAATTGATCAATCACCATCCACCAACAGTTTCTATATAGGTTCTTTTTCAACATCTCCAAATAAATTCTATGGTTATTATGATAACTATGAATTTATAAAAATGACTTTAAAATAAAAATTTTCTATGTAAAAAAAATTATTTATAACATTATTTTATTCTCGTTATGTCATATAACAATTTTTTCCCAAGAAACTGACACCGACTAATATTAAGTTATGTGTAGGGAAAACACCAAATTATGAACTCAATGGTTGTCCCAGATTTCGAGTACGAGTCTCTGTCCATGAGTAATTATGATTGAAAAATAGAATAATTTTATTTAAAAATATTATTTATGGTTACATAATTGGAAATTTTTTTAATGGATGGCTCGTGCAAACTAAAGTTAGGTTGCACTTAGGGTAAAGATCCCATTCTGAGCTCAACGATGCCATCATATTTTTTATTCAGGAAACATTTTAAAATTTCTTATAATTTTTTAGGAAACCTATGTGCCCATTTGATATTAAATAGTTTAATATTATTCAAAAAAAATTTCTAGTCACACCGGGCCTCACAATCACATGTTGTCTCAGTGCCTGGGCTCAAAATCAACCCATATATTATCAAAAAGAAATAGTACATGGAAAATATGAGATGTTATAGTCCACATATCATTAAAAATAATTCATAGAAGGTTAAGGTGAATAGGAACAGTACATCAAATACCTAGAAAAGAAAAAATTCTAATGATAATCACTATCAATGACCTCTAATGTATGAGGTCAGGGACCATATACTCTTGCGGGTATCACCAAACCATGGAAATATATTGATATAAATGAAAAAGATTTTTTCCCTCGTGTTGTCGGTCCATTTGAGATTCTAAGGGATTCAGGATAGTATCCTATCAGTTACCATTACTTCAAAGGTACCATGGAATTCAAGAATTCATCCATGTTTCACAGATTCATCATTATCATGCTGACATGTGTCAGGATTTTGATCTAGAGTTTGTAGAGTTAGTTGTTGAGGATTCTTTTCAGAAATATTCTATACGCATCATTATTCAGATCCAGAAGTCTCTCCAAGTCTCATTTGTCCCATTAGTATGGGTTTTAGGGAATCATAGCCAAGTATAGTATAATACATGGGGGATGGGGTTTGATTTACTTATTTGGTTACTAGAGTAGTTCCCAGATGAAGTTTTTTCACCCTTGGATGGGTAACACATGGAAAAGTTACTCTAAGGGGGAAGCCTGTAAGAACCCGATTTTTCTATGAGGTATAGATCCTTTAAATTTTGGTCAAATTATTTATTTTGGATCCAATATGGATGCCTAATGAGGTCATATACCTTTTTTTGGGTGTCCAGGTCCTATTTAGAGCTTAAAGGCTCAGTTTTTTGAAAGGATAGTCATGCCACATAGATAGTAGAAGCTATTCAACCCAAAAAACATAGTTGGATGAAACTATGTGAGGTGGTCTAGGCCGTTGTTTAGGGCCACACAATTTTAGATTTTAGTACCACCTGGGAAACACACCCAGGAGAGATATTATATAGATTTCATCAAATCTATATACCGTGGAGGGCACATGACGTCTCAAACTATACAACCAAACCTTGGGGGGTACCTCTTGTAGAAGTGGAGTGTGAATGGATGGCAGTTGTGTTGTCCAACCATGCTACCAAACTATGTGACCAAGTAAATTTTTTTTAAATTTTTTATTTTTACATTAAACATATTACACACCTCACCACTCATTATTTTCCCCACCAACAGATAAAATGAGCCCCTCCTTCTCATTGGAAGCACCCTCCATTGAATTGACATAGGTTCTTGGATATCTACTTCATCTCAAGTCTGATTTAAACATCTTCAATTTTTTTGATTCCAATGGTAAGTTCAATAATCCCTAGTCTCATTTATCCATTCATCTTCTTATCATATATGTTATTTTTGTGTGCGTAAATATGATCTATTTTCATGATGTTGATTAATTGTTCTATTTTCCCTCGATATGGACTAAACCAAAGGTTGACACCAGAGGACTATTTTAATATGGGAATAAGGTTGGTACTCTAGTCATCGTACATAAAATTTGATATGTTTTATAATATGTGGTATGTGAAAATGAATGTCTCTCTATGAATTGACCAAAATATTAACCTTTTATTAAATGGTTTCCTTAATTTAATCCCCCTGAACTTCTTAGGTCCCCTTCAATTTTCGACACCCCTTGATTTTTGTTGATCATGTTTAATTTGTTGATATTAATGAATAAAAGGAAAACCCAAAAATTAAATGGTTTTGGATTAATTTATAAATTATGAAAACATTAAAAAAATGGATAAATTTTCTGATATATCATAGATAACATACTTATCAATTTGATATGAATTGAAGGGGGTTAGTTGTATGAACACATAATCTGATAAAATAGAATAACAGTTAAACCCTTTTTTATGATGAATATAAATGATTTATAAATTCACTATTGAATCATCCTTAACTCATTAGTACTTACTATAGATTATGAAAATGGGCATGGTGGCACTTTAAAATCATGGTTAATGGGCTTGGCCACCAGTATGGGTTACTAAATGGGCATAGTGTCCCTCTATTTCAACTATTATATATGGGTATAAAATCTCTAAAACTAATGTAATATATGGGAATAGAGACCATTTATAAACATGATAAGAGAATTATAACCCTTTACAAATGCTATACATGCATGATGACTATTATTGTTTTATACAGGCATGACGAACCTTATAGTTATACTTGGAATGGAGTGCCCAAAACTATGACACTAGGCATGGTGACCCTTACTACTGTGATTTTGGGCATGGAATCCTCTTATACTATCATACTAGGGAAGGAAACCCTTACTAATGTGATATTGGTCATGGTATCCACTATTAATGTGATACTTGGCATAGTGTCCCTTGAAAATTTTGGTACTCATGCTACATATTATGGATGTAGGTATACATGTGGTTTCTTATTCAAATATTATTTGTCATAGGTTTGTGTAGGATTTTTCATCCTAGTGTCCCTCAGGAACCAGATCCAACCATTTACTATTATTATTACTACTTTACATTATAACATGCACACTTCAATATTGTATGCACTGACTAAATATTTATAGACATCTTTGTTGGTGTCCTCATAAGTTTATAGGACACCCTATTTGGGTCCCCAATGGTTCTCCGGAAGATTATATGACTGTAATTGAAGATAAGGGTTTGTATCCACATATGGTAGTGTGAAATCTTCCATGACAGTAGATGGTATCTTGGTAGTAGATGACTGCGCTGGGGAATGGGGTTATTGGATATAATTTTTCATTGTTGTTCATGTTTTATATCATCCAATTCATTGAATGTTTTCTTCCAAATATACATGTTTTCTAATTTTTTTAGGGAAATTACTTTAACATACTTTTTATATAATTTACTTTAATAATAATAATTATTATTTAGTTCATGAATGTTAATGCATGCTTCCCCTATCTTTTACATTATTGATATGCTTCTACAATTTATCTATTGATTATACCATCGTGCTGCTCTGACTAGAGGTCATTGTCTCCCCATAGACACACCCTAGGACCTCACTATTGGTCGATAGAATATTTCATATGGGTAGGTGATAATGAATCCATGTAGTATGTCAATATCGGGGTACTGTTAGGTTGTATTTTGGTTTGGTATATCATATGAGTCGATGAGTGGAAACTCTTCAAAATTTGAAAATTTTTGTGAGCATATATGAGTGTAGGAAAAGGATTAAAGATTGAGGTGGGGGTGAGGATGTGGTGAATAGAAGGAGAGGAAGAGAAATAGGTAGATGGGTGGGGTGGTGGATTATATGGATTAAATGTGACATGTATGAACGATTTTAGGGGATAAATGTTAATGGAAATGATAGTGTCTATTTTTTTGTTGAAAAAATTGATATAAGGAGGAACATGTGGATGGTGTTTACATTTTCAATAGTATTTTTATATAATATAGTTTAATATATCAACTGGATCATTTAGGCATTATTTATATATCTTTTGAAATTAAAAAATCTATATGTTGTTCTTTAAAAAAATAATATTTAGGAAATACACAATTTTATCAAAGAAATATTTTAATAAATCATTCACTAGTTGTAGAGGAATGTATTACTCTTTTATATTGGTGTAACATGATTGTTCATTATTTAATCAATTATTCACAATTTATTACGAGTTTCTCTATAGATTATATATATGTTGATATTTTTAAAAGGTCAAATTCCATCTATGTTGTTCCTTTTAATATATAAAGTTATAGTTTTATACCATAAAAATTTAATAAAATTATACCCTACAAAGAACTTGTCTTCCAAATGATCAATACCTTATAACATATAAAATTATAATTTTAAAAAAGTGTCAAAAACTCTGTTATTTATTTTGACCTATGGTTTTGTACCCTATAAATAATATGTTCTGTACTGTGATAATATAATCTACAATGAAATTACAACATACATTATTAATTGTAACATGTAAAAATGTGTTTCAAAAAGGACTTATACCATAAATTGAGAATCTAACCTATAAATATATCCCATAAAAAGGGCTTATGCCTTAAAAAATTACACTATATGAAATATTCTAATAATTTGAAATATAATATATTTTTCTTAATATGATGTAAACCAATAAACACTATATATTTTTTTATTTATACATTATTTATTTGTTCTATACATTTTTATTAATTCTTTCAATTTAATGATAAGATATTGTAATGTTTTTATATATAGATAAATAGAGTTCATAATGTATAAAATGGGAATTATATGTTTGCTTCATTTTTACTAATGTAATTTTTGACATGAATATGTTTGGTGACTTTAGGGAAGATGATGCATAATATTTATTATAATTGAACATGAATTTTTTTAGTGGAGTTTTAATTGATTATACATATTGTTGGAAGTAATTATTTATTCATTAATTATTCTCACATCTTTTTGTACATATTGGTTTTTATAAATGCACCAAGGAAACATTAATTCTTCATCCATGTGAATAATTTATTGTTTTTTATGAAAGATTTTTGTGCAAATTAAATGTAATGACACTGATTTTTCTTGTTATATTTTTTAGAATCTAATTGGAAAATTTTAAGACTAGGCGCCGAGACAACAAGAAATTTTGAGGATCGGTCTTCATATAAAAATTCGTTAAAAATGTTATGTTTTTAATAATGAAGATGTGTATCTTTACTGAAAAAATGAAATAAATATTAAATAGGTTCCCATATAATAAATATAATGTCACTGTTGCACTTATAGTAGTGGATTTACCTTAGTTGAGGGCTAATATCAGCTGGAACTGGTTGGTTGCGAAAGACAATTTTTATAGGTAACCCTAAATAAAATAAATATATAAAATTATTTTATTTTCAATTCCAAATAACTTAGGAATGGAGACTAACATTAAAATTCCAAGACCGCAGTTGATTTTTTATTGTGGTGTTTTTTCCTATGTGACACTTAACATTATTCGGCATATTCCTTTTGTGAAAAACCCGGAAAAGGATGTAATTGTCATTAAATAATTTAATGATAAATTAGTTTTTTTACGTATAGATGATTTAATTTCAAAAAATCATTATTAAAAATTGTAGGTCCAGCTGAATAACCCTTAGAATGTTGGAGAGTCACTAGGGAGAGGTTGTAGTATTTTCTATTAGGGAATGATGACCAGATTGTGGATCGATGATCAACACGTGACGAAATCAATGGATCACTCTAAAAATCATGGTGCAACTTCATTATCCATCAGCGTTTGAACCCAATGAGGTAGGTAATTGTTTTTTTCATTATTCTTAACATTCTTTAATACAATGATGAATGTGGACCGACCCATGAATAGTTTGTTCTGCTATTTGATCATTCTTGTAGGACGAATAATTTTTTCTAGGTCTTATTGAGAGATATATATTTGTAAGTATCTTTAACTTCGTTCTTCATTCTAATGAGAAACAGTCAATGAAAACCCACAAAACTAACAGGTTCTTTCAATTAGGCATTTTTTTGATTCTCCCCTCCCTGGTTCTTGTCATTCTTCACCATTAGACCCTTGTGGTCATGAATCAACTTTATTGGAGGCTCCAAATATGATTACACCCATGAATTCCATGAGAACCAATAGTAGAGGATAAACCATGGAAGTTTGGGTCACATGGAACATAGATCTTCAATCACACCAAATTTTAGGAATTGGAGGTGCCTCAGTGGTCCACATATGGAACTACAAGAATGAGTTTGGTGGGATGGTCTGATGAGGCATGACGATGGCTTGATAGGTGTGCGATGACTGAAGCACTGATGGCTAGAGTGGCATGTGGTTGTTGGAGAAGCGGTGTCTAGAGGCGGAGGTGTGAGGTGCTCAGTAGAGGATGAATGGAACGTGGTAGGAAGACCGTGTGGGAGCCTCATTAAGGCCGTGGGACATAGAGACTGTAGCGGAATGGAGCCATGGGTGGAAGCCACAAAGAACGTGGGATCCCAGGAGAGAAGTGGTGGTGAGCACATGGGGGCCATGGAATAGCGGGCTTCAGTGAAATGTGTAGGGGCCACATGACCAATAGGGACTCGATTATGGAGGACCGATTATGGAGTACCAGACTGGCCCACATGTGTGGGGGCTATACTAGAGGCGTTGGGATACTCCAGAAGCCCAATGGGATAAAAGAAGTGGCCTAGTGGGCTACGGATCAATGTACATAACTGTCTGGGGCCGATTTGAGCTGGAGTGGGCCCAACAGACTAGGTCAGGTCGACCCAATCCAAGTTATATTGTTTAACAAAATATACAATAACTTTCAAATAGTCTTTCCATTTGATGGTAAATTTTCTGTATTGGGAACCTTGAGAAGAGACAGTACATTTGATGCACTCTGTGTTAATTTTTTTGAAAGTGTAAATATGAACTAATTTATTGGGGAGTGGTTTCTCCTCGATCGAGCATGCTACAAGAAGAATCATGTGGCTGGCTGTGACTTTGAGACTATTTAATTTTATGATACTATGTGACTTACCAAGACTATATGTCTTACCAAGACTACGTGTATTACTGAGACTACATTTCTTATCGGGATTGAGAGGCTCATCAATACTATGTGTCTTATCGATATTGGGTGTTTTTTGGATTTCATTAGATAATCTTGTATTGTATACTATAGACCTATACCTATGTGAGATGAATATGTATCTACTTCATGGTATAATTCATGTACTTATTTGTGGAATTTTTATGTATTTCTTTGTATTATAGATTTAGGATCTTGGGCATTCACTTTTACATAATATTTCTTCTTTTGGGCATGTATTTTGGCCCAATTAACTTTCTAGTTTTATAATATTATACTATGTGGTTGGTATCATAGTGTATGCATGTATTTTTTACTTATTGTGTTTTATATTTCAAAATTTTGGGCTTGGAGATGTGTGAATGTGTACATGTACTAGAAAATGACTCCCATATTGGGGTATTCCTACTCGATGCTAGTCTTTAACCCAAGGATTATTGGTGGCAAGCTTGAGGAGGTCATAACATGGGAACCTATAGGATGGGTCATGAAAAAGTGTTATTAGATCATGTCCGTTCTACTTAAGGACCAAGAGTTTGTGATATTTTTCTTGGGAATCCGTGTTAAGTGCTTCAAGTTAGGATTTTAGGCCCAAGAATCCAGTGTTAGTGTAGTGGCCAACTTATCCATACATGAGGACTCTAAATTATACTTTTTGACATGGTACATGAAAACAATGGTTGCAGGGAAAATAATGATACATGATTCATATTGGATTTGGGTGTGTTCTCATGTCCTTCTTGAGTTATCTCACCATGTATAAACTATTAACTTTTGTACATATTGTTTTATTTCAAGATTCCTCTGTGTAGAAATCCATATAGGATTCCACCACATGATCACGAGAATGATCCATAGGGTAAAGAGACATCAGTACAAGGATTTGAACTACAAATACCACCTATACATGGCACACTAGCTAAACCACAATCTATTGAACTTACAATGGTACCTATAGTATTAGAAAATCAGGAGTGGATGCTGAGAACACCTCCTATGTTTCAGAAATATAGACCCCTCAAGTTCCAAGGAGATCCTGACACACAGGAGGCTGTAGATTGGCTTGGGGTAGTGATGCGAGTATTCCATCTAGTCAAGAAACTAACTAATCAGATGGCGGTCCTAACAACTATCCTTCTACATGTCTTTGTAGGGTGACAGTGGGGTTTAGATACCCGATCTTATAATGGGGTTCCTTTCTCATGGAAAATGTTTTAGTACCTTTTTATAGAGGATTTATCACCTTATAATATAGGGGTTATGTGAGTTCAAGAGCTTCTATAGCTTTGGGAGGAGGATGTGTTAGTATATGAGAATTCATCAAGGTATACCAACCATTCCAAGTACTCTATGGATGCGACACATAACCCGTACATCAAGACCTGGACCTTCGAGTGAGGTATGTATGGGGAAATATGAGCCAGTGTTATCACTATGTTCATTCCTACATATATTAGTGTTCTAGTGAGAACATTTCTGGTAAATAGTTTCTTAAATGGGTAGATATAGCTGGTGGTAGTCTGTAGTGGAAAACAGGAGTAGTTAGGTATTTAGGGCTTGAGAAATAGAAGAGGAGCTGGGAACGGAGAAATAGGTGGTAGACATTATGACATGTTACCACCACCACCATTAGGTGGTCCAAAACCCGCTCAGGGAGTTGGAGGAAATGGGAGGGGATAATAGCATGCAGTCGAGGCTTATAACCCAGGTGCTCCAATAATGATTTAGGTAATAATATATGTTTATTCTACTTTAGATTATGTATTTCTAGAAATAGTTACTATTCATTATTTTCTTTCCAAGAATCTTATTCGTGACTGAGATATTATGGTTGAATTTTTAACTCAACCCTCTAACTTGGATACTCCTACTAGATGAGACCCAGTGACCATGAAATGGTGTCGATAGTTTCTATAGACTATTAGAGGTGTGAGTTTCGGTTGGGATCTCTAGGTAGCGGTGTCAAGGCCTTACAACATCAATATTGGTATAGATTGGTTACCTATATTTCATGCTTATATGAACTATTATAGGTGAAGAATGTGGTGTCCAAACGATTTCTCATCCATTTTCTAGCCTAACCCTCAATGTAGTGGGGGTTATGACTCATCATTTTTCTTTAGTAGTGGTCAAGTTATAGTGGATATCACAATGGTTGAGAAAACCCCGTCAACTAGAGTTTCTCTAGGACTATGAATTTATGATTTTATATACTTATGGGAAGGGGAATGTGGTGTAAGTTTCTCTCAACATGAGAAAAAATTTGTAGTTGATGAAAGAGTCATCAAAGCAGTTGGACTCATTGTAGTTATCCTATGTGGATGGAGATGGAGCGGCTTACATCCAGTCAATGGTTGTCACCCCTAAACTCTTAAAAATAGTCATGGAGGCACATCTCAGAGATATAAACTGTGATAATTTTTCTATAAATATGTCCATTGGGCATTCCTAGAATGGATATTCGAAAGGTGGGGAGTACATCATTATTTTAAGAGGATGCATAGTAGTAATAGTGGCTTTACAGATTTAGATTTGTAGGGAGTTCAATATGTCCATAGGGCATTCCTACAATGGATATTCGAAAGGGAATTGCATGATTTCTTGTTCAATGCCTCAATTTTCAGTAAGTGAAGGTTGAGAACCAGATTCTAGTAGGTTTGAATCAACCCCTTGTGGTTCTAGAATGGATGTCGTATAAGATATTGATGGACTTTATCATATTTTTACCATGTACTTCTATGGATCATTATAATATTTTTGTGATCATTGACTACCTCACCATTTAGGACCACTTCCTCCCTATTCAAGAGTAGAGTTTAGTAGAGAGAATATGGGAGCAGGAGGCTCGAATTTATGTGTAGTAACCACATCTTCTTAAAGAGTCCTATTTTTTAGATTTTTGAGAATGTAAAGGCCTAAGGCGGGGAGAATTTAATGGCTCGGATTTTCTCTATTTTATTTTTAGAAATTATTTGGGTAAATTATAAGACTACGCACTAAGATCGAGTGTGATTCGAGGCCCAGTATGCTTGGAAAAATTAATTTAAAAATGTTATGTTTTTAAAAAAGTGTGTGATCAGTTTTAGAGTAAAAATAAATAATTATTAAATAGTGTCTCAAATTAGAAATATAAGGTCAACTTTGTTTTTAAAGTAGTGGATTTTCATTAGGAAATGCTTAACATCGGCATGTGTGGGTCAGGTTGTGAATGACAGTTATTGTACTTAAATATAAATGATATAAATAAATAAAAATTATTTTATTTTAAAATCCTAATAACTCAGGAATCAGGACTCAGATTAAAAATATGAGACCACCATTGAGTTTTTAATGTGATTTTTTCCCTAGGGGTAACATAAAATTAGTTAGTGTGTGTCTTCTATGTAAAAACCTGAAAAGGACATAATCTTCATTAAGTAATTTAAAGATAAATTATTTTGATGAATTAGTGATTATTTCCTTTAAAATAATATTTATACAGATATCCCAAGGTTAGCCACATAACCCTAGGAATTATGGAGAATTGTTAGGGAGATCTTGGAGTATTTTCCCTTGTAAAACAATGACATTATCATGGAACGATGATCGGCGCACGATGAAATCAAAGGATCATTCCAACGATTACGGTGCAAATTCGTTATACATAAATGGTTCACCCTAATGAGTTAGGGCATTATTTTCATAAAGATTTTATTTCCCATCGTTGAATTCAACGATGAACATAGACCAACCCATGAACAGGTTGATCTGTGGTTTTTTGTTCTTAGTGGATGGAAAATTGTTGGGAGTTTTAAATGGGAGATATATTTTTTGTGATTATCCTTAACTACATTATTCATTCTAAAAAATGGATCGAGGACAACATGGACAAAGGCTAAAAATTATTCCACCAATCCTATTTGTGCTTCTAGCCTCCCCTGTTCATGGAGTTCATCCCCTTTGGACCCTCGTGGTTGTGGTTCAACTTTCCAAAATGATTTGAATGAGATCAGACCCCTGTATTTTAAGAAAATCAACAATAAAAGATGATGAAGGGTAGATTGGGTCACAAGGTACCCATATATATGATTGCACCAAATTTATGACATTTGACGATCCCTGATGGTCTGTGGAAGGGACCATCAATTCAAGTCTGGCGTGATGGTCTATCGACGCATGCCATCGATGCCGTCGAGGTGAGGTGACGGTTCATAGAGTGACATGTGGAGAGGGTCAAAGCGGAGGTTGGAGTGGAGTGAAATGGCTAGAGCTGATGTGGCCGAATATGGCCCACATGGGAGCCATGTGGAGGCTACATAATATGGAGTCTAGTGTTAAGAACAATAGTGGTCGGTGGCTGCAGAGCACATAAGAGTCAGGGACAACAGAAGTGGTGAGCACTTTGGGGCTGCATGCTAGTGGGGTGTGGTGAAACATTGATGGGTTTCAGGACTAAAAGATTTGTGGTAGGGGCAGAACCTTTGCAGAGGACCAGATCAGACCGTCTGTGTGGAGGCTAGAATAGTGTAGTCGGGATGCTCTAACAGCCTAGAAGGTAGGACCAAGCTGACCGATTTTTTACGAACCAGGCTCTACAGACCGAGTCATGTTGACCGAACCTAGTTTCTACCTTTTTAAAAAATACATAATGGTCAAGCCATGTTTCCATTCGACGATCCATTTGCAAAGTTAGGACACAAGAGTCATGATATTTATTTTGAGATAATCTATTTTTTTCTTGTGAATGAATGTATAAGAACTAAATTTTTTAGGATTCGGTTCTCCCAGATCAAAATTTCAATGATTGGAATCATATAGATGGATGTGACTTTGAGACTACACAACTTTCTAAGACTTCATAACTTACTGAGACTACATGTATTAATGACACATTATGTCTTATAGAGACAACATTTCTTGTTGGGACTGAGTGTATCATCAACACTACATGCATTATCAATACTGGTTGTTTTTTGGATTACATCAAATAATCATGTTTCTTGTACTATAGACCTATACTTGTGTGAGATGACTATATAACTTCCTCATGGTATAATTCATATACTTATTTGTGGTATACTTCAGGTATTTATTTGAGGTATACTCCCTGTATTCATTAGTGGTGTTCCTTCATGATGTTCCTTACTAGTGTTCCTTTATACTATTTTTTAGTGGTCTTACTTTTTGGTATTTCTTTGTGCTATTCCTTTTTAATATCTAATGTAGTATATTTCCTTTGTTGTTTTGGGGTTTCCAAAAGAGAATTATTTTACTCACCCTTACATAGGCTCTTCCTTCATGTGTCATGCCATGTATAAACAATTGACTATTTGATATGGTCCTAGGTGGACCAGGATTAGGTGGTGATTAGAGTGACCAGATAGTCAAGGTGTTCTCCTATAGATTCCACAGCTATCCAATACCTCTCCGTTCAAGTAGGGTTTTTTGTAGATGAATTTTAGGAACATATGCATTCACTTTTAAAGACTCTTTATTTTGGTGGTTATGTATTGCATCCATGATTACTTTCTAGTTTTAAACTATTATACTATGTGGTTGGTATCTTAATTTCTACATGAATTGTTTACTTACTGTTTTTACATTTCACCAGTTTGGTCTTGGAGATTTGTGTGTGTGTACAAGTACTTATCCAAATGCCTCCGATTTTTGGATATTCCTACTCAGTGCTAGTTGGAAACCTCTATCCTATTGGAGGCAGACTTGGGGTAGTCATGACATAAGCCCATCTAAGACAGGCCATGACAGAACACTCTTTATTCAAAACCAAAAAAATCAACAAATTTTTTCCCACACATCAAAACTCAGAATCACACACTATCTTAGTGACTATTCTCGGTATTTCCCCAACTAATTTTTACAAATAAAATTAGGAAAATCTGATTCATTATATTAGACATGAACAAAAACATTGATACTATCTCTTAACATACAATAAAAACCCATTTTGTAAGTGAAGGTGACTAGAATGCGACTCTATTTTATTCAAATGTCATGGATAGTTTTTCCTAGATTTATAGAAATTATTCATTTCACAATTGTTTGGTGAATTGTTTAATCATACAAGATTTATAATTATGAATATCTTTTAAGTGCTGAGAAGAGCCTTTACAAAAATAAAATTTGATCGAAAATTTCTAGTGGGTTCATTTTTTTATTTTGTCTAGGTAGGTTTCTATACTAAAATTTAAATTATATGGGTTATACCATCCTTAAAAGGTATGGACCAGTTATACCCACCTATGAAATAGTTAGTGACATTTTTTATTGATCTAATCAAAAAGACACGGTTGGGTCTACTCCTTGTAAAAAATCCACAATTTATTCTGCAATCACAAATTATTTAAATGCCTTTTGGAGATTTTCCTTCAAATAATCTTGGTAATGTTATTATCACATTATTGAAGGATATGGTTCTCATGATATTTTATTTGTTCTTTTTCTGTTTTTGATATCCATTCTCCAAAAATTGTTTTTTAAGTGTATACACAGGATTGTTTGGATCAAAAATACTATAAAATAATTGTTTTGAAATTTATTTTTTCCAACGTCACTCTTCTCACATATAATAATTTTATTTTTATGTGAATAAAATTTTAAATATCATAACCCAACTAAGTGAACCGTTAATTTTATGTAAATAAGATTTTTTATATTGATAATTCACCCACACTCTTTTCTTTTCATAAATTGGGTGGGACATAATTGGAATCCAAGAAGGATCCTATAAGTATTATTGAGATATTTCTCTATTATCTTTATATAATTATAAATGGTATAGAAATTTATTTATTTATGGTATTGTTTTATATTATTTATATTATTTTTTCATAATCACACTTATATCATAGTCTATAAAATATTATGGGAAATACTCATTTTTAGTCATCCAATGTTAGAAGATTGAACTTTTAAATCCCTTTCTTATAGCTCATTTGAATAGTACTAATTTAATGTATTTAAAGAAAAATTGAAATATTTTCAAGTAATATAGGTATTAAATATTTGACCATCATGGTTATATAATACAAATTAAAATAGGATGATTTTCAAACTTCTTGGTAATTAAACTGTTGTATATTCTTTTAATTACAATGTTATGAATTTTCTTTCTTATTATTTTAGTAGAAATGTTCCTAGTAATATTTTATCAAACAATGATTCTTCTAACATTTGGAGGACTTTTAAATTCAATAATAAAATCATTTATTAACTATAGAAAAATAAATATTGTGTTTATGATGTTAACTTTTATGATATTAAAAATTAATAATGTACATTTTCACCAGATGTAAAAAAAGGTTAACAATGATTGTGAACAATAAGTGTACTATTGGTGAAACCATTAATAGTGAACTATTTAATAAAACAAGTATTGTATAAAAAAAGAAGATTAATTTCATGAAGGTTTATATTAATGAATTAAATTTTTTTTAAAAATATACCATTAATGAGCTAATTTGATAATTACTTCATTATGAGAATGATCTCAAGAATTTTAATGGTGAAGATAATGAAATGATGAAGGTAGTTTATTTTAAATATACTAAAAATGTATCTTTTAAATCTTCTCATGTTTTTTCAATTTCTTCTTTTTTTGAGAGAACTGATGATTTGAATCAACTAGTAATGTTTTCAAAAGGGATGTTGAAGAAATGAAAAGGATACAATAATAAATTAATAGAGAAATATAAGGAAAAAATTAATGTAAAGGCAATATATTTTATAATATTATGAGTTTATGAGGTAAAACATAATGGAATCACAAAATATGAACAAGAAATTTTGAAAATTGAAAAGTAAGAGGAAGAATACAATGAGAAGATAAATTAGAAGGATTTTGCTATAGGAAAGAATATTATAAAAGATTCAGACCCATGATTAGAACATATATGTGAAAATAAAAACTATAATATTGATTTCATGGAAACATACAGTAATCTATCTTTATATCCATATAAATAACACTTATAATGGTTCTAACCATCTCATGTCATTAATTTTGGTGTTTTGGGTGTTAGAGATGTCAGGCAGAGGCTGGCAGTATGATCGATGGAGTTTGAGTTAAAAATTTAAATGGGAGATATTATTAAGGATGGGTGTGTAATTAGGCATGATAGGACAATATATGGACTAGTTGTTGTGTGTTGCTGGTAGTTATTCCATATGGACCAGGGTGTCAGATTTATTGGCCCAATAATTTCAGGGACCTCTATGGTGTGGGAATGTAACATTACCATGATGTTGTCTAATAGTTTATCAGAGTAAATATATGGATTTAGGTTTTGTTTTGGACCACATGTTTGCATTTTAGAGATCAAAGTGTCTATTAATTATGTTTCATTCAATTTTATATTCATTGAATCGTGGCGATAATTTTTCACTATTGTGGCGTTCAGAGTTTGGATTTTTCACCATAGGGATTAATCTTACACAATGGTATTTGGATGGTTTTATATGATCAATGTGAGATATTTGGTGTTATTTCTAGGGAGGTGTTAGACTGTGACCTTTTATAGTGAATAATAAAAGGGGTTTCCTTGGTTTCATTCAAAAACTATGATGTGCTATAGTTTTCTATACCACATGTCATGGCCTCCAATTTTTCTTCCATAAGTGTAAATTCAGGTGATCCCTTGAATTTCATTAATTCAAATTTATATCAATTGAAAATTTGGAGACCTCAGAGAAATTTTAAGAGACCCTTCAAACCGTTAGACATTTCATCGATATTTGACTTTAGGATATTTAGTATAGATGATCCAAGGTGAGTCATTCAACTTTATTCTTGGTTCCATCTCAATTAATCATATGGGAATGTTTGTGGCAGTGGGATGTGGATGTAATATATAATGATGATTCAAGTGGTTGTTCATTGATATTTTTATTACTGATTCATAAGGTTCCCTTGATGTGATACTAGTCTTATTATTTTCTCCTTTCCCATTTCAATATTTCAGAACAAATTATGAAGCTTCAGTTCATGAAAGTGATTCAAAAAATCTCTTATTTAATTTATTAATTGTATAATTATCATGATTTAGTTTAATTTGAGTAAGTATTTTATATTTTTATACTAAACCTAATGAAGAATATTGAAGTAAATTTAGGAGAAGGGGGCGATAGACATCTATTAACTTGATTCCATTATATTTCTCATAGTATTTATTTTATCATCCTATTATTACTGGAAATTATTGTTTTTGTTAAGGATTCTACGTGATTATAAGAATATTTTATTGTAATCAACATTAATCAATTGATAATCACTTAAAGGTGGTATAAGAACCAATGTTGTGGACAAATAAAATTGAATGCAAAAATATTTATTATAAGGAAGATTGGAATATTTTGGATGATTGACTCTATTTATTTTTGTTTTTCAAGTGTTTCTCATGTGTATGTGAATGTGTGGTTAATTTTTGGGGTTTTATGGAGATATTTTTATAGATTGAGTTGGTTAGAAAATGATGGGTGGCATGCTTTTTTTTCATGGTATGTTGTTGTTAGATATGATATTAGTGTGAGTAATGTATTGGGTGTCAAAGAATATATCATGGATGGAATATTATGATATGGTAGAGGTTTTAAAATTTTGAAACTGGGATATGGATTACTTTTAATAGTTGTAAATAGGTATTGAGTGGGTTGTTGTGAGTGATGACATGGTTGTATAATGTGTGAACATTTAGTCATTGTCTAATAGTTTGGAACAAGTATTGTTATGATGAAAATAAAAAGGGTCTGACTAAAACTAAGAAATCACATGGATAAAAATGAATCATTGATGCTTTTAGTGAACAAATAATGGTTGAAAATAAATTTAGTGATTTTTTTCATGGTCTATCATTAAATATGATAAAGAAATTTAAATCATGTAATTGGGTTACTAATTTTGAAAATTAAAAATGGGATAAATGAGGTGGAATGATGATATATTTTTCATGTTTGACATGTATATTTTCATAATTTGCGGGGATAGTTGGTATTAAATAGTTATCATCAATGGTAATGATATATTATGGTAATTTATTGATGTTTTTGTCTTTTGGTAGTTTTTTTGCTGTGAGATCATTTAGAATTGGATTTTGTTTTGTGAGTGTTTATATATATATATTCTTTATGATTTCTATATGTACCCACCTTTTGATGATACCCTTACTAACACCAAAACTACATCGTCAACTAGGTTTTTTCCTTTAATATATTGGTTTGATTGGGGATAGATGGTTGAATCCTCCGTAAAATTTTATACCATCTAAGTATATCATAGTCATTGTGGATTTAGGAAGGTATGTTTATAATACCATGTTATGTGATTTACTAGAAGACCCTATGGTGTATCGATGAAGAGGTACAGGTGCACTAGAAGTCCCTCTGGGGTGTTGAGATGAGGATATAAGGTTGGTTCACTAGAATACCCTAAGAGATATTTATGGTATGTGCTATTGTGATATTGATATGAGGATTTATATCAGAGTCATTCATAGTAAGAGGAGGTTATGAGGTTTGTTGATTTCATGTTCATTACACCGTACATATAGGATACGAGATATGTGAATTATATATGGTAGGTGGTAGTGGATTTGGTATGGTGATGATGGTGTAGTTTTTTTTTGATATATTTTTTCTTTTATTATGGATTTAAAAGTGATTTGAAGCACATTATATTTGAAAATGGGATGTGATACCAAACAAAATATAGGGTTTACTATAGATTAACCTTTGGGATATTAACTTATGATATTTTTTTCTATAATTTCTTTCCAAACTCAACCCTATATATATAATATTTTTCAGGAATCTATGGTCTATTTTGATTTCAAGATGGATTGTAGTAGCTTGGATCTTTGGTTTTACTATAAATTCAGTATAAATATCTATATTTGAGATTTTCATTTTGGAATTTATGTTTTTTTGATATATTCATGCAGTTTCATAATGTTGTGGAATTTTTTATATAAACTATGTAATTTAGTGCTATTTTACATAATTATCCATGGGATATATGAGGGTAATGAATCCATTTTTATTGTTTTATACCATCAATGCTTGTCTTCAATATTGGGACTATTATATGGGGGCCTATATAGTCACTCCCATACTCACTACAGGGCTATGTAAATTTTTTGGTAGGGGGTGGTTGTAAAAATGGGTTATCGAAGATTTTGGTTGAGATATAGGATAATGATAGGAGTTTCGACAAGTGAGGACTAAATCAGTATATAGGGAAACAACTCCATAAGAACATTGATCATGGTTTAGATTAGGAAAACTAACTACAACATAGATTTTAGGGCCCCATGTAATATGATTTAAGGAACCTATGTTCATCAAATGGACAACTAAAATGGTTCTTCATACATTCTATAATCCTAGGATTGGTATATGCATAATTTTTTTATAGTTTCATTTTAGATGAGGTGTTTTGGGTAAACTAAATAAATCCAATTAAATGAATTTTATTTAATAATTCATATGAATCTATGAATAGGAGTGTGGACCTTGTTTACATATATGTCACGTGGTGCTCATATGTGTGTTCTTTAGGTTAGTGATGTTTAATAGGTTGAAATAGTTAAACATTTGAGTGTTTACAAATGTGATGTGGATGATAATTAGAGAAAAATGTAATGTGAGATTAAATATCATAGTGTGGCTAAGTATGAGGGGTGTATATCTAGTTTTAAGATAGATCCATGGATGGAGTATCTTGAAATCATATTCATTCTGAGATGAGATATTATTGAGTATAAGGTCTCACTAGCTATTGGTTAGATTTCAAGATCAATATAAAAACAATAGATAATATATCTTAGGGAGTGTAATGAGTCTTATGTTTTATGTTATTATTTAAATGAAAAAATTTCAATGGGATTATATCATTGACGATGAGTGAAACATAGATATAATAATTATTCTCCCTTCAACATGTATTCCTAATTGTTTGAGACATTGGGGACAGGTTTGATGACCTTCTTTACTCAACCCCTATTCTATTTTCTGATGAGGGTTTAGGATATCATCATTTTGAAGAGTCAATGCACTAGAGCATTCAATATATAGTCACTCTATTTAAATTTACTATATGGTGAGTGATGAAGATGAAAAATGAGGTGACTTAGGGGATTCAGTCATAGCCAGGATCTCCTTGGTAGTGGATACAATAGGGTTCTTCAAGGAGATGGATTTTTTTATGGATCAATATTTTTTGGTAGTCGAGCTTCCATCCAGTCAAGTTTTATCTTTTTTAATCTTCTTACTCCCATTTCTCTAGGTCTAGTTGTTCCCATGTGGCATCCCGAATCATTAGATTTATTTTTATTATGGTAGGTAAATCGATCCAATATTATACTCCCCAAACATCCTTAGGGATCACCATGGTCTGGTTGATTGGTTTCAGTTATAGTCATTGAATTAATAGTTACATAAAAGTTCATAACAATTTTAATTGAATTAAATTTTATGTTCCTATGAGTGTGGGTGGAGCTAAAAATGGATATTCCTATGTTGCCCCTTTCCTTGGACATTGGGATTATTGTGGCTATAGATGACATCATCAACAGAGATGAATAGATTTTTTATGTGGACAGATCCATGTTATGAATGTGAATAATCATAGGTTTTAGGTATTATATAAGGTACAATTTTCTTATCTACATCTTTGTTTTATTCATTTTGTGATTTTTAATTGTGGCACATATTTTTTGTACCCACCTTTTCCAAGACCTGGGAATTTTGGTGGAATGGATTCTCATTCCCTAGGTGGTTCCTTCTCAAGTTGGAGGTCAGATGAGTCTCTATGGTATGTTTTTTGGTTGTGATATAGTGATGGTGTATAATTTTTCGTATTGGAATTTCTTTCTTCATCAAATATAAATTTACAATTTCATTTTTCATATTGACTTGTTTAAATTTATGTGTGCAATAATTGATTTAATAAAAAGGAGAGTTAGGTTGATTGGTGTGGAGTGGTAGTGTGTAGAGTTTTTTATTTAGGTGGGGAATAGTATGTGCCACATATTTTTGGAGCTATTATTTTCATAGTTAGTATATTTTTCATTAGGTTCAATAAAGACAATGGTGGTCAAGTTCTATATATCCATAGTGGAATTTCATGATATTTTTTCTAGGGTGGTTGTTGATATACCCAACAGGGTATTATTGGTTTTCATATATATTTTCATCCGATTTCATCTCTATGTTTTATTAATCCTTATTATATGAAACATTTTATGTTACAGGAACTAATGATTCAAGAATATTACATGATGGATAATTGATGTATTCTAGCCTACTATATCAGCATGGGTAACCACTATATTTGTTAAAATATTGAAGAGGGTTTTTTATAGTCATGTATATACTACTAGAGGTTTAACATGGAGATGATCAATAAAAATTTTCCTATTAAAGGAGTTCAAAATATATTCTACTATTCAAAGGTGCAAAAGTGGGTTTTTAAGAACAACATACTATTTGGATATCACTAAAAGTGAGTTCAGGAAGACGATGTATTGAAAACCATTTTGAGGTGTCAGTATGAGAACATTGGGTTATTGGCCATGTTGATTTTTGTTAATAATTCCATGAACATGTTCATGGTATTCTTGAACATAATGTTCTTTTAGTTATTATATTGGTCTGTGGTTATGTTCATAAACAACAAACTTCTATTCACAATATTGGTGGAGGAGTGTTTTGATAAACATAAGTCTTTTATATATGTCCATAGATTCCATCAAATTTTTTAGAAGCTATTATATTGTATGTTTTACTAGTGGGAGGATAAATTCATTAGAAATATGTGGACTCAATAGGGAGTGGTTTTAGATCCATATATTTTTAGGATATTTATTATTGGGATAAATTCAAGAATTTTATAGAGGTTTTTGTTTCCTTGGTATTTATGGTTATTATCATAGGTTTATATTATAATTATCATGATTAACATCCCCATTGATATCCTTGATTATGAAGAACCATACATTCATATAGATGAATCAGTTCATGGAATCTTTCTATTACATGAAGTGGAGGTCGATCAGTTCTCCTATTGTCTATCTTCTAGAGGAGGGAATAGTGTTTGAGTTGTTTATTATGTTTACCTTATTGGATTACATCGTATATTTTTGTATCAAATTATAGTGGTATAATATAATTCAAGGAATTTATTTCCCCGTGAGTGTTGATATAGTGTACTTGATCCTAAGTTAGAGGAGTTAGTTTTCTCTCTGAAATTGTTGTGGAATTACCACATTAGGGAGAGATTTCTGGTCATCACAGATCAAAGGGGGCCGAGTTAAATTTTCTCCCCGTGATATCATGATATATGAAAATATTAGTGGATTTAGTTTCTCATGGACTATCAATATTATATCTAGTTCACCATGTTGAGGGTAAATTTCATTACATATTCACTAAGAAGAATGTCACGGGGATATAATTTTTGATACTATATATATGTTTCGAAGGTGATGGGGGCCTTTAGAAATTAATATTGTTATAGATAAGGATAGTGGTAGATGTTACATGTATCATATGGTTATACATACATCCTAGATGTATCATGTGTATGGATCTCTAGAATGATATTCTAGGTCATAGTTCATATATAACTATGTTATTCATGTTGATACTTCAAAGGGATGGTGATATGAATTCTAACATTAGATGATGTCTCCAGGGAGGATTACTTTTTCCATAACTGGTGAATGATGATATTTTTAATGAGTTTCATTGCTTGGAAGTGTAAGTATGTATAAGATTGGATATGGTGTGTCAGGATTTTAGGGTGGACTATGATTTCAGGGAATCAATATTTTAGTTGATGAATTCGAATAAAATTGATTAATTGTTTGGAGGATTAAGGAGTAAAAATGCTATAGGTTGTTGGTTGCAACCATTGGATATTCCTATGTGCAAATGGTAGAAAATGTAAATGGATTTTTTGATCAGAATAATTTTAAACTATGTAATATGTTATTCTATTTGAATTATCAGGTATCCATTACTGATGTTGGGCCACTTACTAGAAATTAGGGAGTTAGGATCTATGGAAATTTTGGTAAGGTTGTATATTTTTTAATTGATGTGGATTCATGGGGTAACAAGGACCATCATTTCTGAGTAGGATCCCTAATTATGCCTGAGAGCCTTGAGAGTATTGTAACATTACATTTTCTCCCATTTGTGTATTTAAACTACATTTCCACCTCAAATTGATGGGAAAATAGATTATACTATATTGAAGAAATATGATATGTTGTTGGATTAAATTATATATTTTAGTGTATCATGGGTGAGGAATCATTCCTTTGTTGAGTTTTCTGAAAGGAAACATCGTATCTTCCATTTTCATGGCCCTATTCATGGATCTATAAGGATGTCCTTCTATATCTCCTATATCTATGAATAAGGTTGTTGATATTCTAGTCTATAGACTATATGAGGTGCATAGTATGACATGGAATATTTAGATTGTTTTAAATTTGATAAAGGTGGAATAGGACTATAAAAATTCATGTTATAATTAAACGTGTAAACATAAACAGTTCACGATTGTGGATCATTTGTTCATCAGGGTTCCCCCAAATTTTTATAAGAAGTTGTCATTCTAGTGGATTAATCTATATATCTAATTTAACAATTAATTCCAGGTTTTTAATCATATAGGTGTTGTTGTGTGTGTTTTTTTATATATGGGTATTTTTATTCTTGAGGACAATGAAAATTTTAGAGGTATTTAATGTGAGGGTACTGACCTTCCTGACCCATTACATTGAATGTTTTTGGAGTTTTAGATACTGATAAGAGGATTGAAGAATTATCAATGGATTTTGAGTTTAATGTTTTTTTGGGATATATTATTCTAAAATGGGTTCATGTCATGAAACATGATCGTCTAATTGGAAGGCATGCTAGTGATGTGGAACTAGTAGTTTAGGAATACGTACGTGGGGGTTCAGAATCATTGGACATTCTATTTCAAAGACCCCAAAAATGTGTCCCATAAGTTGGGCCATATTTTTTGTATAATATTTTATTAGGGTGAATATAAGTATTCATGTTATAAAATGGCCCTCATTGTTGTAGTGTGGTCCACATAGTGTCTGGTTTTGGTCATTCGGTTTTTTATGGGGGTCGTTGCACTGTTGAGTTTAGGTTTTTTCATAGTGGGGTTCAAACTCAAGATTATAAATCATGAAGAATATCCTTGAATTGTGGTGTTTATTATTTTATATAGGGTATTATATATATATGAATCATTATATTGTAGTTGAATTTTTATAGAATCTTATTATGGAATTGCATACTAGATTGAACTCATTTTTATAGAAAACCAAAGATGTTGTTGCATGGACAATCCATTTCACTTTGAGATTATATTTTTCCATCATGGGTATAAGTTTGGTTGAATCACTAAATAGTTTTCTTTCTCATTTATTTCCAAAAAGATAAAGATATATTTGAAGGTATTTCAAAAGACCATTCAACCCCTCTTAATTTTCATTCATCCTTGGCTTTGGGTAATTGAGTAAAGGTGGTCCACGGTGATACCTACCCTATGGGTAGAAATTCATTACATACATAAATAATAAATCTTAAGATATTAATATTAATTATATATCATTATGATACTCATAATAATTTTATGGTTTTAGTGTTATTGGAAATTTTGATACATAAACAATTTGTGCATAAGAGATCCACATCATATCTCATTAAATGGTTCACAACTATCACCATTCATAGAAATATCATACTTGATACCTTAATTCATATCATGGTGAAAATAAAACATAATAAATAGTGATATAATATGCTCAGTAAGGGTAAAATATTGATATATCAATCAATAATCATTTTTAACCATAACACAAGTATAAGGGTTTGAGAACATGATCTTAAAAATTGATACTCACACATGGAAATTTATATATTATAATCTTGTCTTGTGATATATGTCTTGGATGTTTATAGGGCATGAATAATAAATTAATCAAAGAATATGATCCATGAGATCATTTTGTTGGCATAAAATCATATAATAAAATAGTGGCATAAAATTTGTTATAAATATAATCATTGAAATCTTAGGTGAATTATACCCACCCAGACATTCAATATAAGTTATCCTTGGGATAACCATCAGTATCCCTACATTGAGATTCTATTAACCGACCAGGTACCCTCTTTTAGATTAGTGATAAAATATCATTAATACAATTTAATCATGGTATAACCTCCAATATACCCTTTGATCTCATATAAAATTAATATTTACCCAATATATTGGATGGTTATAAAGGACCCAACCATCACATAATCATATAATATTCCAAATACATTGAAAACATTTATCAAAATATAAAATTTAACCAATATAAAACAAAATTATATTAATCAATATTTCATAATCATAATTATAAAACATTAATTTGATGAAAAATATGGTATCATATGATCATATTCCTATAAAATCTTAAGAAACATCAATATATGTTTTTATTAATGAAAATACCATTAAATGATCATCGGAACATTTCTTGATAGAAACACCCTTTTCATTTTGAAATATAATACTTCAATTCTAAAATTTTTTACAATCTCAAGGAAATAATTTTCATTAAAAGTAGCAATGGATACTTTTCAAAGAATATCCAAATAACATATTATGTACTGTGATTGTAAAATCCATTTATAAAATGTATGTATTAACAATTTTTCCTTATACTCTAATGTAATGTCCCATAAATTTTGTATAATTTTTTTAATTATATACAATTATTACGAGACCATGAAATCTGATGGCACGTGATTCCAAGGTCCAGAGTGCCAGAAATGACCTGTCGTAGTTTTGTTAAGCTTTAATTAGTGCGGGTAAGATGTTTTCTTGAAAAAGTGGAATAACTATTAAATGGATACTTGGATAAAAAAACTGAGGGCACCATTGTGATCAGGATGGTGTGTTTACCCTTAGTGCAACTTATGTTTAGTCAACCAAAGCCTACGGTGAGAAAACCCAAAAATGGAATAACAGTAAAAATAATAATAAAATAAAGTTATTTTATTTTTAAAATTCTTATAACTCACAAATGGTTACTCAGATTAAAAATTAGAGACCACTGGTAAACATGTGAGGTTATGATTTCTTTTAGATGATACTAACATTGGCCATCATGGGTCCCTAGTGAAATTTAGTTTTTAGCCATAAATAAAATAATTAAGTGACAATTATTTTATTGTAAAATCCATAAATTTTAAATAGTAACTCTTATTGGATATCCGATAGTACCTTTGGGTTTTTTGGGGCGTGTTTCACTTTGGAATAGCCTATCCTCGACTGGCATGGGTCGAGGGTGACAGTTAATAATTTTCGGAACTTTTTATTGGGTACGTTCAGTTAACACATGAGCGAAATTTTGTAACTTTTGAACTGGTGCTCGGAATTGTAATCCAAGGACACCATTGAGCTATCAGCGTCGATATTAGCTTAAGGAGAAATTCACTTTTACCACAGTAGGACCAGAGAAGAAGTTAGTTTTTTTTACTTTTAAAAGGAAATGAAATAAAATAATCTCACTATTTAATTTCTTTTCCACCAATGAACAAGCAATAGCATGGGACCAGTGGTGAGGCAAGCCATCAAATGGATTGAACCTTCAAATCTGAGTAACAACAACATTGTGTAAAATTAGGAAGCTTCTTAGTTAATGAGCTCCATTAACTCTCTACGTTGTTACTTACCCTTCCCCTCTCCTATAAATATGGAGCTAGGGAAGGGGTATCAGAGAGCTTCACCAAGCAGCGAATTTCTGAAGGAATACCATGATTCCATACCCTTAGAGTAAAAATCCAACCCATAAGAATGTGAAAGATGACATCAAACCACCAATGGGCAATGTTTGATTGGCGTCTTTAGGAGCTGGTCACGTGAACTAAGAACACGGTCCACCAGAAAGCGTACATGATTATCTAATGTTCAAGGTAGGGGTTTGTTTTTAATATGATTGAATTTTATTTATTCTTTATATCCTAAATTCATGATAATGATGGAAAAATGAACATTGCCATCGTCTCACATATAAACCTTGCTCCTCTTTCTTTTTATTCTTCACGCATTCTTCGTGCATTATTAAATGCATAATATTTATTAACACTATAAATATAGAGTTCCGCTGAGCACAATATATGGACACAGATCCCTCGATGCAAGGATAAAGAATATGTGATCATTTATTTTTTCGGGCTTCGAACGAAGCCATAGTTTCTCGCGAAAGATGGCGGCAGCCGACACCCAACCAACCGTGAGGGAGTAAGGGCGGCGCACGTCTGCGCCACCGGTTGTGAAGGAGGCTACTACCCGTCAACTGCGGTGGAGCAGGGTGGTGACTGAGATCTGGCTGGCCCCATGGTGGAGCGGCGGCGTGCGCCCACACTGCCAGTGGAGCAGGAGGTCATGACTAGTAGGCCTCGGCGGAGGCCGAAGGGCGGCCAACACTCGGCCGGCTGTAGGTGGACAGCAGTGTTGGGGCGCCGCTAAAAGGAGAATGGGACTGCTATTCCAAAAGGCCGAGACACACTGTGCGGGACCGCCGAGCGGTCCCACATGCCATCAGGGTGACCGAACTACCATAAGTCCATTCAGATTACCATAGGGGGTTCCTCCCCCCAGGTTATTGCTAGGGCAGACCACCCAATGGGTCGCACTGCGGGCCGCTCACTTCGCGGGCTAGGTAGGGCCACCCCCTTCATGGACCGGGCCAGACCACACTCGAGCAGGTCGGGCTCGCTGAGGCCCATTCCATTCAGGCCGGACCCAGACCGGACACGGGCCCATCTTGACCTAGTACTACATTTTTACCCATAACATGAGAATAGTGCGTCCATTTGTTGAACCGCCTACGACGAAGAAATAATTTGATCGAGATGGTCCATTTGATATACTCTACTTGAGTTTTGAATAAGTCTGGAGAATGACCAGGTTGGATCGGACCCCGAATCCAACCGGGCCCTCAGAGTAGAAACACTAATAAATTACAGGCTGAGCGTCTGATCGATGCTCCGTCTATTGTGTTGGGTCCCTTTTGACGTGACATACCTTTGGGTTACTTTTTTGTGAAACTTAGGGGCGGTTGATGAATGAAATATGGCATGGAGAGAGGTTCTCCCAAGCACAATATGTATGGAACCCTTCGACTGGCTGAGACTTGATGATTGTTGACTGTTTCGACTTGGAGTAACTCAACTGGCCCAGTGGGGAGCACCTTTGTGTGACACGACAGACCCACAATACTCGACAGGAGGAGTACCTCAGCAGGCCACAAGTTGGAGCACCTCTGTATGAAATGTCATACACATCGTGGGGAGCGCCTCTGCATGTCACGGAAGTCCCACGATACTCGACAAGAGGAGTACCTCAGCAGTCCATGTTTAGTGGTAAAGGCCTCTTTGTGACACGACATGCCAACTGTATGCGATAGAGGATGAGTTCTCCAACAACCGAGGTGTTTGGAATGTTACTTGTTACTACCCCTATAATAAATCCTAGTGTGAGATTTCTTTACATTTTGCTTGTGATTGAGGTCATGGTGTGTGGTACTTTTACCATTGTGGTACTATATTCATGGTGATATATATGTGGTACTTTTACCTTCATGGTACTATCATCGTGGTGATGCCATTGTGGAACTTTTACCTTCGTGGTACTATCTTCATGGTACTATCATCACAGTGATACCTATGTGGTACTTTTACCTTTGTGGTACTATCTTCGTGGTGAAAAATGTGTGTTACTTTTACCTTCGTGGTGTTACCTTCGTGGTGTTACCTTTGTGGTATTCTTCCCTCATGTATGAGATGTGTTTATCTTGGTAACTTAGGTGTATGTATGGGAATATAACTATGTAGATTTGATATCTTTATTTGTGGTTTTCCTTTGTAGAAATTTAGGAGATCTACGGGGTCTCGGGGTCCTTAGTGAGTATTGTTATAATCACCCCTGGACGGCCTTCGCCCGCACCTTAATGTATCTGGTGCAGACGATGTACAACATCGATCGAGGCAGAGGGATCTAGGACTAGACGGTGCGCGGACATGGACCATTCATCGAGACGTGATGTAGAGGAGACAGATGGGAATAAAGTGCTGAGGAGGCGATCTGTACCTACCCTTCAGATAGGATCCGTGGTGGATGATCCAAGAGCTGGTTTTCACTTTTCAGTTGTATTTTCACTTTTTATTTGTAATCGTACTTTCAGTTGGGATTTTATTTTATCCCCTTTACTTTCAGCACCATTTTTACTACATCAGTTTACTTAGTGGTTGCTTCTTTTTTCATTATTATCTATGTGTATATACATGGTTAATGTCAATTCATTCCCGTGTTAGGGATTATGCCTTTCTGTTATAGTCGCCACCCCCTGGCCTATGGAAGGTGGGATTGGGGTAGTCAAGGTACGGGCCTCGATGGATGGTTCGTGACATCTAAGTAGCCCGAAGGCCTTGTGTTTTTTTTCATTTTTTTAGATTACCCATTTTATGGTTTGAAGGGGAACCCTTAAATGGACTATAGGCTTAATGACATTATATGTCTCGATGGTCTTAGAGGGAATCATCTAGATTATAACGACTTGGAATTGCTCATCCCCATAATCAACATCATGATGTCAGCTCTCCACCTTCGTATGAATGTTTTACTAGGATTCCCATGCAAGAACATGCTAGTCCTGATGGAAAATACCATACTCTCTCATTCTTCCAAATGTGTTACCCTACTCTGGTGAATGCGCCTTGCTCTGCGTCCTCATCTAGAGTCTACTCCTTATAGAGTTTTTTGACTCCAATTAAACAAAATTTGAATTTGTCAAAAATTCCTTGATGTGGCATAAAAGACCTAAGGATTCCTAAAATCTTTACTTTCGTAAAGGCCATGGGTGGCCCAAAGGCCATGAATGACTCCAAGAAAAAATCAGTGGCCTGAAAGACCAAATAGATGAATAGTTATGGCTACAATAGTATCGAACAGTACCATCCACACTACCGAACATTGCATGCTACATTACTACTATAGTTATGCTACATCAACCCAGAAATCTGTCTCCTCCTGGATTTTATCTTGGGTCTCTTGGATGCAATATCGAAGTCCTCACCAAATGGGCTAAGCCTCTTGTGCAACAATGTTTCCTTTCACATATATGTTAATAATTAAAAAATCAAATCCTTTGGAAAATGATAAGAAGATTCTTCTTCAAATAAATTATTACATAAAATATGGGTAAAATGACTTTATGAAATCATTGTGGAATGATCGAACTATTCTAGAAAACATTTTAAATAAAACAATTGTGTATAAGAAAATGTTCCCAGGTTGATGATAGAATTAAAGTCTATTTTGATAAAAAATAATCATTCAGTATCTTGAGAACCTAATAAAAAAATTAATGTAAAATATAAAATATCCATATGTAAATAGAAAATAATATAACAAATGTGAATCTATATTTAAACATCACATAGTTTCATCACTAAAAATGTAATAATAAACAATCCCTATCAAAATGATATTGTAACATTAAACCCTTTTTGTTTGGTAACTCCTAGTTCGCATGTCCCATCAATGAAAAAAAAATCAAATAAAATTATAAATAAAATTAATATAAGGATATTCATGAAAAAAATTAAATTTTTTCATGATATGAACGTCATAAATGAGATATTTATATAACCTAACATATGTCTCGTAGAAGACAATTTGAGATGCTAAACTCTTACAACATTTGTAACATTCAAATAAAATACAAATGGATTAAATTATTTAAATAATCAATTTAAATGATATTAATTAATAATGATAAATTATATAAAATGTAAAATTATTTTTATATACACATTATAAACCTAAATTGGTCTATAACATCAAACATGTTTGAATAAAACAATATTAATACTAAAAACCCATTACATTATATCTAAGTTGGTTTATAAGAACAATATTTTCATATACAATAAATTTGGGTTTTTAATTATTATATTATAGAACCATTTAGACACTTATAATATCTTATAAAATACACTTATAACATTTAAACAACAATTTATTAATAATTATTTATAAAAATCCTGGGTTTTGGAAGACAACTATTTCATTTTTCATTTATGTGTCAATTTAGTTTCTACAGTCCATGAACATTTGACATGGGTCCATTATATATAGATTTTTTATAATTAAATAATTTCATATTTAGGCATTAAATAAATTTTTATAACAATACATATAAAATGGTTATTAAAAATGAATTGCATCACTATGTGGGGATAGTAGGTCATTGATAAGCATGAGTGATGTTTCCACTTTTTGATGGATGGAATGGATGAAAGATAAAAAATAATTAAACTTTACAGAATAATTATTATATAATATATATAATAAATATTAATTAAATATAATATTTTTTTACTAACTATGTAAATTGGAAATATGAAATTAACCATATCTATTTGTGGAGGTGGTAGTCCACACGTAGGCACAAGCAACATTATTTATTTCAAATACATATAACATATAAAAGTTAGGTAATATATTATAATTCTGGAAGGATATTTATTTCAAAACTATTATATATTAATATTTAATCCATCATAAATCCAACCATGAATATTTTTTATGGAAAATGAATCATACCACTACTTGGAGGCAGTAGTCCAAACAAATGAATGAGTGATACATTATTTTCCCATTTGATGGAAAGAATGTGGATAATGGATGTTCAATAATAATAATAATTATATCTCATAACATTAATTATATAATATTGATAAATATACGATGTATACAATAGTTTTATAGGAAATTTACAAATAAAGAATATTGAAAGTGTTCGGTTAAGATATACACATCTTCTTTGTGGGGCCTCCTTTGGATTATACCTTGATCATTGAAGGATTTTCCTAAAGAGATGAGCATGGGATCAAGGATGAATTAAAGTAGTCTAGGAATTTATGAGGGTTGATATTATATGATATAAAAGTCACAAATTTTTTGATTATGTGTGGAGAGGAGCTAAACGTTTTATAATTGAGGGAGAAGATACACATAGAATTAAGTAAAATATTTAGAAATTTTTTTCTGAATGTGGATAAAAAAGGAAAATTCAAAAAGTAAGGATAATATTTTGTATAAATATATTCAATATGTAATATTTACATATTTTTATAATAAAATATTTCTTGTATCTCTTTGTTTGACCCCCATAGTAAACATGTTTTTAATATAACTGTGGTAAACCAAATTCACTATATTTATTATTTATTTTTTTTTAAATGAAATTTGAATAATGAAAATTAGTAAAAATTTCAAATATGAATATTTTATCAATATTATTAATTTCAATTTTCTATAATTTTTATATATGATTTTAAAATAATCCCTTCAAATGTGATGAAATCCCTCTTTAAAATAAATAATATTTTTATTATAAAATTGAATTTACATTCACTATATGCATAATAAAAATAGTAAAGTTAATTTTAAAATATTTAAGTTATTATAAAATAAATAAATTTAATTAAAATATTTATTAAATAATTATTTATTTTATTTATAGATATAAAAACACACATTCACTTAAAATCAGTTTTTAGGAAAATAATGTATTTCTTTGTCAAAAAAATACCTTCAAAATCAAGTATAATGATGATTATTATGTAATTAATTATTTCATATATAATTATAGGATAAGTATGTTAATTTAAGATAAATTAAAAACATAATGTTAAATTTTTGTTTTTTTATTTAATAAAATGAATTGGATGTTTTATAAATATCAGTAAGTTTCACTATTCAATGAAAAGATGCATAATTTTAGAAAGATCCCAAAAAATCACCCAAAACTAATATTGAAACGATGAAACAAAAATTACCATAATTAAATAATATAAATTTTATTAAAAATTTATAAATCATATATATTTTTCATTCACCAAATTGAATACAAAACGATTCAAAGAAAACATATTTTTGAAATATAAAATGACACAACTGAACATTGAGTACTTATTTATTTTTAATAAATCGATTAATTTTAATAATATTATGATTTCTAAATTATTTTTTATAAATTGGTTATTCTTATTCATACAAAAAAAATTCACTATGATATTATTTTCAAATTTAAATAATATTTTAATAGTAAATCAAAGTATACATAATTCATGTTTTCCTAATTTAATAAATTTATCAGATAGAGTATTATTTTAAACTAAATTATCTAGGTGTCAAATTCCACGCATAAATTAATTTTTTAATTTTATTTACTAACTTTTTTTATTAAGCATTAAATATTTCCAAATATAAATATGAAAACCAACATTGTTCAAAGAGATAATAAAATTATCTTTGAAAATGGGAAGTGTAAACCATAAAGGATACATAAAATAAAACATAATTAGGTTCCTATGAAAGGATAACATTGTCAAAATTTTAAAATATATTCATGTAGTAGAAAATGAATGTCATATTTATAATAGAGTGTATAAAACCTCATTAATTAAATAACATGTAATTACATGGTATTTAAAAGGCTTTCACTTTATTCAATTTCAAGGACATTTTAGGTTTATAGTTCTATATAATTAAAAAAATTTAAAAAAATGTGTAGATATTCAAATTGTATCTATTTTTAATGAAAATATGTTCTATTTAAAAAACAAACATTCTTCATTCATGGTAACTCCCATATTTGGAGGTACAACATTATTTTAGTTTCCACTCAACCTTAATCCGAACTAAAATTAATTTGAAAAAATTAGTTGTGCAAAAAAAAATTCAGTAAGGGGTATAAAAATAAATATAAATACAATATATAGTATATTTAAACACTCTGATATTATATAATAGTTTTTTCATTTAGCATAACCATATTTTAACTCAAATAATTATTTCCTAACACCGAAAATAAACTATACTACCCAAATTCTTCATAAAAAATGTTACATGAAACCTTAGTGGAAAAATCATTATTCTAGGGGTTTTATAAAAATCCATTATTACCTATGAAATATTTTTCTTAAATGCATACCATTTACCTTTAATTTTATTATTATTCAATTTATAAAAGTTCATCTTATTACCTTATAGAATTGAAATATTTCCCTATAAATTCATCTGATATCATAGAAAATCAATAAGTTACATTATAGATCATCTTCATCTAAACCTTAAAAGAACCCATAAAATGGTATAACCCTATAACACTGAGAAAATTTAAAATATGAACATCATGTTTGATAGCATGTATGACACATTACTCCAAGCATAGAATAGAATATAATTATTTCAGACTTTATGGTTTATTTAACATTTCAAATAAGATAAATATATTTTATATATTGAAATTAACTAAACAATTAGATTATCTTGTCTTACATAAAATAATAAAATTCTTTAATATCATTTATTACACGCAAGACCGAGTCTTATCGTACAATAATATACTATTAATATTAATATTTTATATTAGAGTCACCACCTACATTTTGGAATGGAGGATACGAATAGTATAAAATAAGTTATTAAAATATATGGTCTAAATAAATTATTTGTGTCCTATTGATTATAAATAATGATATAGACAATTAAATAGAAAAAAATATTCTTGAAAAACTATATTTTTCAAGAATAAATATTAATTTAACTTGTTGAAAATAGTTTAAATGAAATTTTGACTAAATATATAAAATTTAAATTAAGAAATAATATTAATTTTTTGAATTTAAATACCAAAATTATCTTTGTTTTTTTATTTTTTTCAGACAATTTATTTTTTGATAAATTGTAAAAAATACAAGATTTAATAGAGAAATTATTTTTTATCTAAATAATTTATAATGAAAAATTATATATTTGAGTTGTTATTACTGTCAAAACAGTTTAATTATTCAATTATTAATATAATATATGTCATTATAAATATTTCAATATTTATATTTTTCTATAATAACATTCCAAACTTTGGATGTTTTTTCACATTAAATACATTTTTTCTTGTTACTTCTTTAGTAAGGCCTTTGGGACACCTCAAGGTCTTCAGGCCACCATAAGTGCAGATGCAAACCTGACAACCTACAAGGGAAAACCTTCAGAAGGAGGAGGAGAAAGGAGCTTTCACCATAGAAGAAGCTAAATGGATTTCTGGAATGAGATGGTATGGCACCTGCCATCGGGACAAGCCTGTGCATGAACGGGAAAGCCTAGATGAACAACCATGTTAAGGTTGAGAGCTGATTTCATGATAAAGATGCTAGGGAGGAGTAGTTCCATGTAGTTAGTCTGGGTTGTATGTAATGTTTTAAGACTACGAGAAATTAATTCCTCTAAGGCCTACAGAACAGGTAATACTTATACATACGGGCCTTATAAGGGTTCCACCTCACCCCTTGAAAGTTGTATTAACAAAAATAATAAAAAAATGAAGGCCTTCGGGCCATTGGATGCGGATTTACTGGAGGTTTAACCGAAAAATGTTTTAAATTTTCCTGTTATCTTGCCTAAAAAGTATTGGAATGATATATTTCTAAAATTAAACATCAAAGGGCATATAATAGTCCATTTTTATTGTTTATGTATATAGAAAACATGGGCTTAATCAATCATTTTCAAAATACCATGTATGTTATCTCCCCCACTTATAAAAGGACATGTACTCTCCTCTACACATCACACATTCAAAAAAAGATTGATTGGAAAATAAATTCCCAAATAACTTTACCAAATCCATCCCCATATCATATAATTCTTGGTTTGGGAATTAATCCATCCTTTTAGGGATTTTTTTGTAGTCTTAATGAGGATACCAGAAGAAGATTTAATATTCTTCTACAAGGGCCTATATTTTATTTCATTCTCCTCCTACTTAAATTTATAAGGTACCATGAATATATAACTACATCAGTTTAATCGATATATATATATTTATGTGGTGGATATTACCTATAACCACAAACTCTTTTATTAAATACATTATAAAATCATGATTCCTGTGTACGGAAGTCTACCACCTTGTAAAACGATGTCATTCATTCTACCATTACCAACTCTCAGGGTTGAGAATGATGATCGATATAAATATTATATATGATATTTATGGAATATTTATTTCTTTTAGTCACTATATAAAATATAACTTATTACCATCCATTCCATAGGATATATAATAACGTCGATCTAATGTATTATAAACAACTGCCTCATGAAGCAATGTGATTCTTCATTCACTAATACTTTACATGGAAGGTGGTAAATATAAATTTAATTATTATATGTGATATAAATTAAATAATTATGATATTAGTGAAATATATTTCCTTATAGAAATTCAATTTATTCCACTTTCTTACTTTCATTTCCACTCAGGAATATATGATAACATCATTAATGTACATCTGGACTACCGCGTTCATGAAGTAATGTGACACTATTTTTATCCCCATGTCACATGAATTAAATATTAATGTATAAAAAATGGTATATATAATATAATGAAAATTATTTACTATTAGTATATTACTTATATCCTTTAAATAATGATCGGTGAAAAATGGAAACGTTACTTCTGCATTCATATGGCGTAATATCTCCATGATTTTAATGTATTTCATTTTTCATAACCATCATTCATTATTAATTTTAAAAGTATATTATATATAAAACTATGACAATTATTTCATGATTTTTATAATATATATTATATAACTATATAGTATTCATAATAACTAGAACCTCCATGATGAAACACACACGAGAAAACAAGGTAGTTAACACTCGAAATAATGAAAATAATAAAATATTATTTAATTATGGGAGTTAATATATTATAAAGGGATATTATAGGATATTATATGCAATAATATAATTCTTTAATATATTAATATCATTTTTGAAACCACTATACATGTTGTTAAATAATATTCAACCAAAAACATGAATATGGTTAGGGGTTTTGTCTGAATTTCATTTCATTGAGGCTTATTGAATTATTGAGAAACTAATTTATTTTATATAGTGTATATAATACCACACTGACATGTAATATAATGAATAATTCATTCTCCATGGTATGTTAATTACAAATTTTAATTATCTTCTCTTAGGAGAGATGACATTAAAATTACCAGTTAGTAATGAATTTCATAACCCAATTTCATATCATTTGGGTCATAATACTTCCTCATTTTAATTATTATTATAATATAATGTTTATAATTACTTTTAATTATATTATATTTATTTCTACCTTTTTATATTTATTTATAGTTGATAAACATAGTTTATTCATTTCATGACACTAAATTCATCATTATGATCTGTGTAGGAGTTTACATTACATTGCCATTTTAATTGGGATTATTTACACATGAATTTACATTGAAGTATATTATTTTATCAATGTTAAATAAAAAATTTATTGTTTTTTCTCTTACGGTTATTCATGACCTTTTTAATATAATAATACCATTTTTTATCTTTGGCAATTTAATTTTTTTTAAAATGTATTTATGGAAACCTAACTCGATTTCTCTCTTTAGCCAAAAATATATTTTCCTCAAAAATAGTGTTTTGTAAATTATTTTTCAAACATGTTATTAACCATTAAAATAGTATTTATTAAATGAATTTTTACCCATTTTTAATTTTTTCCAAATTTATTTTATGTAATATTTTTTTCTGAATACTTTACTTTTCTAACCTTTTTAGAATGCGAATGAAATGTTATTTTTAACATGTATGGAATGTTTGGAATTACCATTTATCATTTCATAGATACCACCATTACAAATTTAAATGAAATTTTTTGAAGACTATTTTTTAATTTATATTATAGAAATTATTATTTAAAAAAAATTATTTTAAAATAAAATTATTTTCAAAATATTTTATGTTTTAATAAGTGATTTTTAAAATGAAAAATAAATTTTCAAAAGGAATTTTTTTAACGATCTACTTATTTTACTTCTTTTTATAAATGATATCAATAATTTTTTCTAACAAAAATGTGTATAATTTGTATTGATAGTATCTTTATTCTTATTCTAAATGTATTGTGGTTATTTTGACCAAGGATAGTATTTTCATTCACATCCTTGAATCATTTTCATAGTCATTATCTAATATTTGAGTTAATTATGTTAATGTGATCATTGAACATTAATTTTTCCTGAATATCCAATTGATTTATCATGGATATTATTTTTCCCTAAACTTTCTACCATTTTTATACATGGTGTTTACTTTGAATGTTATTTGATTAATTTGAGAAATATTGATATATATGAATCCTTTACTCAATATAGATATTTTATATACCAAATTGTTTATGAATTAAATCTACTATTTGAAATATGATGAATTATACAGAAAAAAATACATGGGTTGGAGACTGGTAAATGTAATCCACAATATGCATCACTAGTTTCATGGAATGAATTAGTTGGATAGCCTCAGCTAAGTCAATTTTTACCCAACATTTTTTAAACAATATTGATTATATATTATAACTATAAATGTATCATGCAACTAGGAAACAATATGTCCAATATTTATGAATTTTCATCATTTTTTATATTATTATTTTCCATGATACTTTCACTATGATATTATCTATAGATTCAATTTATTTTCATTTTTATGATTAAATGGAATGAGATTCAATTATTTACCAAAAAAATTGATTATGACTTATCTAGTTTTTTAAATGGTATATATGATCAGTTATTTAACTTTCCACATTAATTATTAATTTTCATTTTATAAAAATTTCATATTTCTTATGTAATTTACCATCCAAAATTGATTAATCCTTATCTATTTATTTAAATGGAATGTGTTCTTAATTATTTTCCTTTCCATATTTATTATGACATATCCAATTATTTAAATGTCTTGTGTGATCGGTTATTTACCTTTATATATTGATAGTTCCTTACCTATTTATTTAAATCAAACGTGTTCATTGTTACTTAACTTTCTATATTGATTATTTTTTATCCACTTATTTTAATGAAATGTTTGATCAGTTATTGACCTTTTTATGTTTATTATGCTTGTTGATCCAATTTTGTGTCTACTATACTTAACCTTCACTGATCATTTGAGCTCACCCTTATTTTGTTTCCATTCCCTATGATTCCATGATGATTACTATGATTTTTATTGGGATACACTAGATAGAATAATATTATTCTCAATATTTTTGTAATTGGTGTATTCAAATGTCATGTAACACTCTAGTATGAATACAGTTTACCAAAACTACTAAATCATCATGTCCTTTAGGATATAATTCCCTTTTTATTATGAAAATTTAATTTGTACATGAACCTAATCCATGTATCCAAGGTCCGAGTTTCTATAAATGTTGTAAGTTTAAGATTAATAGATACATTGGGTACTAGATTCAGGAAAACATATATTATAGTTTAAAACTATAAAAAATATTTAAGATAAGTATCAAGTAACAACCTAAAGTTTTGGTAAGGAATATATTTTATGGTATTTCCATGAAATGTATATCTTTATGGATACTACATGTGGATGTGGTTTTGAAATAGAGGAACCTTGGGATAATAACTCTAAAAAATTTACTTCGGGCACAACTCAAGTGTCACCAACACCTAATAATAATCCCTACTGTGCACCTAGATTGATACTCCCTATTGATATTTGTAGGATAAATCACATATTTTATACAAAAAATTCTGAATGATTTGAATAGATGCTGAAATATAATGACCTAAGTTAAACTTAAGGTGTCCTAGATTGAAAATAATGTTTCAAGATTTAGACATTCCATAAATGATTATACAGGATTCCCATAAAATTTATTGTTTCTACCACTATGATCATGATTTTAGTCAATTTTTGGATCCTAATAAAATCATGATAGCCTCATGTATGAAGAACAATGTGGTGGATATGAGAAAATAAGTGAGATTAAGATTAAGATGTAATATATTGTGATTTTTCTTAATCAGTCTTCCAAAAATATTATTACCAACATATACCTCAACCAAATCCTACAATAAGTGAAGAATGGAAGGATGGAGTTCACTTACAGCTCGCATGATGGTGATTATAGAGGCAAGATGTCTCGATTCCCATATTATTAAAAATATGGAATGACACACCCAAAAAAGTGTCTTAATTGAATGGGGAAATGATTTATGTGGGGAATAGAAGGGAGTAATGAAAATAATTTCCTAGTAAAAATGAAAAGTGCGATGGAAGGATATAAATCTCTTCCGGAGGATTCATTTATATTTAATTTTATTATATGTGGGAAAATTGTGTGTTACCCGATCAATTACTCTATCTTAAAAAATCCATACACTAAATAGGCACATAAGTGGAAATAAAATGGTTGTAGTATTTCTATATTGTGATTATAGAATTAAATTATATATATATCTTACCAATGATTTTTTTTATAATAAATAATTAATAATCTATGAATTTTTTAAAATATTAGATGAAATTGTTCATTCACTGATATAAGATTTAAGGATTCCAGTATGGGTTAATGAGTTTATGATTTATCATATGTTCTTGGAAATAACACACTATTTTTTAGTTTCATGTGGTGAGAGTCTACTTAGATGATTGAAATTCTGATAAAAGAAAAATTAGATTATTAAATTTAAAAAAAATGGAAAACTTATTAAAAATGTTATTAAATAATTAATTTTATTTCAATGATGTCCATCGTAATTTTTGGGAACATTATTAGAATTATATAGTTTTTGGAAAATTACCACATCCATGTCATGTGAAAAACAATAATGTTAAACATGTTTGTAGGGAATGAACTCCAGACTGATAGATGAAAAGGGTATATGAACTACCATTTTTTTACATAATATCTTGGTTAATATGTCATTATATTTAGTTAAATAATTTGGAAAATAAATATCCTTGATGAAACATTATTTTTAATTTTTAGGATTATAAATTAATTTATTATATATATTAGTTATGGAAAATATATAGAGATATATGGAAAGACATTTCACACTTTTATGAATCTTACAATTCGTTAAAAATTAAATTTTAGTGCTTCGGGCCTAGAAAATAAATTTTCAGATATCAATTTATTTGGGTAAAATATTTAAGTACAACCAAAGGATGAAATTATGATTATAGAAATTTTTGAAAAAAATAAATTTCCTTATATTGTTAGACAGTAATTAATTCTTCAAAAATAGGAAAATAAAATTGAAATAAAAAATGTTACACAATTAAATTCCTATATATTTAATCAATTTTTTTATATATCTTTAAGAATTTATGGATTTGAGGCCCCCTAACATTTCTAGGTTCACTAAATTTATTTTGATCAATGACATGAATTACTATTTTTAATCATTTTTTATTTTCCTTCATGTCCAAATATTCACATTTTATTGATTTTCTCCTATACAGAAGACCAATTATATGTTATTCTATATGACCTTTGTACTTCCATATCTCTCTTATCAAGAGAATATTGTATTAACTCCTTTTATGATATGGGTTTTCAAAAAAATTGTTTTGAAATAAATTACCCATCAATAAAGAGAACAATTTTAATTTTTGAGGACTCAATTTATTTAAGGTGGGTATAATGTAATACCCAAAATATTAAAAATATGAATGTCATATTCATTTGCATGTATGGCACACAACACCATTCATACAAAGTAATATAAAAACATTTGAATTTAGGATATATTCAATATTTAAAATAAATTTAATGTAATGTATAGCATTCAATGAACACAAAATAGAGTTTAACTTGAATTAAAGGCAATAATGACTTTTTTCAACATGTTGTGTTACATGCATTGACTTCTTTTACCAAATAATAATATTATAATAATAATATTATTATTTAATATGATTGTTTCTTAATAGAAATTGGAATGGAGGAAATTAATAGTATTTAATGACATATTAAAATATATAGTTTACACAAAATAATTGGTCACCTACTGATTATAAATAATAATATGAACCATTTAAATAAAAAATTTAAGAAAAAATAGATCTTATAGAAAGATGGATTAATATTTATTGGTTCACATAATTCAAAATTAATATTTACCACCTTTATAAACAAATTATCAGAAAATAATGTTTAATTTTAACAATTCAAAACCACAATTATCTTATGATAATTATTTGGTATTTTTTTGAGAAGTTTTATTTTTTGATGAATTGTTAAAAATACAATATTTTAACTGTAACATTCCTTTTCCTTGAAAAAATTATAATGTTAAATTTTATTTTTTATTTTTTTAAAGTCATAATATTAAAATTATAGATTTATTAATTCCGTTTAATTCATTGGGATAATTTTCAAGTTGAATTTTGATATAAAAACATTCCAAAATAATGGAAATGTTCACTTTAAAAACTCACTTTCTTGTCGCATATAAAGAATTATATTGTTTTTAGAAAAAATAAAAAATAATATAAATAAATGTAGAAAAATTTATTCCATATTTTTAATGATATTAATTTATAATATATAATAATTTCAAAATATTTCATTCTAAAAAGGAAAAGTGTTAATAGAAAAAATTAATTGCAATAGTTATGGGAAAAATGGATTTACCGGGGGAAAACATAAAATAAAAGGGTTAATTTTATCTATATACATTTCAAAAAAAGTACATTCAAGACTTATTTTTACTGTTAAATCTCTAGGATTATATATATGACCCATTTTTCTCGTTTCTCATATGAAAAACATGCTATAACACAATTCCTTTCAAAAATACCATGTTTTTCCTCACCCCCACTTATAAATGGCCACATGTACTCCTCTCTTCTTCACGCCTTAAAACCACTTTTTTATCTTCTAGGACCTACCCAAATCACTTACCTACGTCCATACCCTCATCTTAGTAGACTTATATTGGGCCTAAATCCATCAATTTATGGATTTAGTTCGGTCTTAATGAGGATACTCGAAGAATGGGTACCATTTATTAGTAAGGACCTTCAATTTATTTCGTTATATACTTCTTTAAATATATATTATAAAATTATTATATTATAAAAATAGTATATTCTCTATACTATGATGTTTTTATGTTAATGTTATGAGCTATGACCACACACACTTTTATCAAATAGGTTACAAAATTATTGTTCATGTGCACGACGGACTACCACCTCATGAACCGATGTCATTTATTTTTTACATTTTAATCTCTCAAGGTTGTGCATGATGATGGATATAAATTTTTTATATTATATTAAGAAAAATTATTCATATGGAGTCACTATATCATATATATATATATATATATATATACATTTCATTCCATCAGAGATATGATATTGTCACTCATGTGTATGGCAAACAACACCCTCACGAAGAGATTTGGTTCTTCCTCACTAACGCTTCATGTGAAAGGTGATACAGATAATGTTAATTATTATATGTGATTTAAGATACATAATAATGATATTAACTAGATTTTTATAATTCTATAAATATAATATATTTTTAGGTCCACAAGGATGAATACCTTAAGAAGGGGTGTGAATCAGGGTAAGACAAATTGAAAATTAAAGCACATTCTAATGTTGTTTCACTGTTAAGAAAAACTATCTTCTCTATATTTCCCGTTGTATAATATAAATAGAAAGTAAAGAATGAACATGAAACAATGATTTTTACTTGGTTCACCATCGCAGGGCTATGTCTAAGGATCATACACCGGCAATGTGCTGATGTACCAAATCCACTATAACCACAGTGCTGTTTACAAGGTTAGGGATAAATCACTTCTATTCCTAGGCTCACTGTCTTTACAATGTTTAGGGTCAGCTCACTACTTTCCCAAGGGTCACTCCCTGTTTCTCTCTCTTTGGCTCACTACCGGTGGAGAGGATCACCTTCTTCCTCTTCCTTTTTTCTATGCTCTGGAAAGGATCCACTCACAGTTTATGTACCTTTAGGTCTCTTCATTATCACAAATGAATACATCCTCCATTGTAAGTAGATGCTCTGTTGGAGTCCCACATTCACCCGTATATGAATCATTCTTTGCACCGAGGGTATAGGGAAATCTTCCAGCTTTAACACAGCCTTGAACCACTACCTTGAAACAACCTTACTTGGTGCCCTTCTCTAAGATGGTGTGAAAATCTCAGCACGCATGTCAAAACTGGCGTACAAGTCCTCCTCAACCAGTTGTGCGACATAAGCTTATACAACTCCAAACATGCGCGACACACATCATTTTATGCCCAAAGCAATATTGGCACACAACCAATAACTTTCGTGCTTATTCAAAATCTGGCGCGTAAGTGTCACCAAACCACTTTCTCGACGCATTCTTCTACAACTCAAAACTTGCGCGACTCGCTTTCTTTCTCACCCAAACCACCTAGGCGCACAACTATCACCTGGCGCGCAACTTATACATGTGAGACCGCACACAACTTGCATGGCCACCACACCTGTATAACGGGAGCTCTAATTTTTCTAAGTGTTGAACTCTGAACCGAATGAGGATGGGTAGACCTGTATTTATAGGCATCTGGACACCCTGTGCGACGGCGCACAAGTCTCCCCTTGACATGCACGTTTCGGCGCACAAGTACCTTCCTCACAAATCACTTACACGACCAACACTAAAACATGGGTGCCCCTTATCCCATTGCCATATTGTGATGTACTGATCTTGAAAAATATTAGGCACGCAAGTTTATTCTCCCTCAAGTACATGGTGTGAAAGTACCTTTTCTAAAACCACTTATATTCATTTGCTGATTTTCAGGACCAAAATTTTGGCAAACACTTGAAAATTGCGCCACCTAGTATCTGCTCTTTTTGTACTGCCTCCATATCATCCATTCCATTGTCCATGTTCTTGAATCAAACATTTATCTTTAACCAAAGCTCTTGAACTTGACATGCCTCCATGAAATCCCCTTTGTCAAAAAATTTGTTAGTTATGGTTTCTTTTTTCAACAATCACAACACAGATGTCCACTTTTTCAACAAACACAATCACCTCAAAAAGGCTTCAATGATACCTTGAGGGATTTATGACCAAAAATATCTCCCTTTGGGTTTCTTGACAACTCTTCCATAAGAAGATACATCGTTAATTCTAAATCCACCATTTGACTATTAAAATTTCGATAGCGATAATGGATTTACACAACACATACTTTAAGCCCACATGAGCAATGATCGGCATGAGAAACAAGAGTAAATGAAATGTTCATCAATGAATCACTTTAACTCTAACACCCACTGTTGACATCAAACTGATTCCAATTTTTTGGAAATATTCTTAGCGCATTCCAACACTACTCTTATTCATTTATCATGATCCTCAGCTATCATGATATCTATTCTTTGATCGATCACTTCTAGAATTATCAGATTTAATATGATCCCCCTTTCTCATTGCCCCCCTATCTTGCTTCTCAACCTATCAGCTTCTCCCTATATCATTCATGATTTATCAGATTTCCCACTATCCCCCCTTGAACAATCACTATTTTATCCCCCTTTATCAATGAACCCAAAGGTCACTCCTTTGCAGTCTTAAAAAATGTAGAGTACACATATCAGCACGTTAGGGAAAAAACATACCTCGGGGAGAGGGGGGTCCACATCAACACACTTTCAAGTCCAAGGAGTCGAATGAACTCCAAGAGCCAGTCGATGTCTCTCAAAAGCATCCATTGGTAAAGCCTTTGTCAGAATTTCTGCAACCTGTAGCTCTATAGGAACATACTCCAACTTCACGATTCCCTTCTTAACCTTCTCCTTGATAAAATGATACATTATCTCAATGTGCATTGTTATAGAATGGTGGATGGTATTTTTGCTAAGATTGATAGCACTTGAGTTATCACACTGGATTCTAATCGGAGACTTCACTTCAACTCCCATATCTTCAAGTTGCTGCTTCATCCATAAAAACTGTGTGCAAGCTTGAGTGGCCGTAATATACTCAGCTTCTACGGTGCTCAATGAAATGCAATCCTTCTTCTTACTTAACCAAGCAATACATAATCCACCAAGATAGAATTCACCACCTGATGTTGATTTACTATCATCTGCTGAAATGGCCCAGTCTGCATTAGTATATCCCAATAACTCTGTCTGAGATATATCATTATAAGTCAAGCCGAAGTCCATCATTCCCTTAAAATACCGAATTATTATTTTTACTGCAAGCATGTGGATTTCTATGGGGTTACTCTGATATCTCGCTGCTTGGCATGTGGCGTAAACAATATCAGGCCTTGTTGCAGTGAAGTACAATATACTTCCAATAATTTTCATGTATTCTGTGATATTAACTACCTTTCCATCCTCATCTTTGGACAGTTTCGTGCGGGTAGCAACCCGAGTCTTTATCTCCTTGGAATTATCCATTACAAACCTTCTTAAAACATCCTTGGAATATTTGGATTGAGAAATGAATGTTCAATTCCTTCCTTGTGTAACATGTAGACCATGGAAAAATGTTTTCTCTACAATCATTGACATTTCAAACTCATTTTTCATGAATTCAGAAAACTGCCTGTACTGAGCTTCATCTGATCTGCCAAATATTATGTCATAAACATAAACCGACACCATTATCGTTTGATTACTATTTTTGCTGAAATAAAGATTATAATCAACTCCCCCACACTGGAAACCAAGCTTCTTCAAGTACTAATCAAGCCTTGAGTACCATGCTATTTGTGATTGTTTCAGCCTATACAATGATTTCTTCAGTCTGTAAACATTGTTCTCATTCTCATGAATGAGAAAATCATCTGGCCGCTCAATATATAATTCCCCTTCTAGAACCCCATTCAAGAATGCAGATTTGACATCCATCGGTAACACTTTGAACTTTCGTTTCACTCCAATGGCTAGGAATAATCTGATTGTCTCCAACATTGCAACTGATGCAAATGTCTCATCAACATCAATTCCCCCTATATGGGAGTATTTTTTGCACACTAGTCGTCCTCTGTTTCAAACCACTGTTCCATATTCATTCATATTATTGTGATAGACCTATTTAGTCCCGTTGAAATTCATATCTGCTGGACTTGAAACAATCTCCCATATATGATTTTTCTCAATCTGGTCTAATTCTTCATTCATAGCCTAAACCCAATTCTCATCTTCAGCTACATCAAAAAATCATTTCGGCTCCACCTGAGATAAAAATGATGTTTGTTGTGATGATTTCATTCTCTGAGTCTGAACTGGACCTGTCTAATCACCAATGATATTTTCCTATCAATTTCATCTCAACTCATTGGCTTCTTAGCAGATTTAGATTTTGTTTCCTCTTTCTCATCATCGGTATCATCTTCTGAGTCAGTGTCTTCCACTTCTCCTCCCCCTGTGTTGCTTACCTCCTCATCAATTTCATCCAAAAACTGTTCACTGGGTCATTTATTATTCTATTCATTTTCAACTATAGTGACATCATTGCTCTCAAAAAAATTTCACAGCCTTTTTTTGAAGCATTTATATGCTTTTCTTTTCCCTGAGTTTCCAAGGAATATCCCCTCATCTCCTCGTGACTCAAACTTCATGTTATTTTCTTTTTTGAAAATGAAGCACTTACTTCAATTGATTCGAAAGTATTTCAACATTAGATTATTTCCGTACCACATTTCATACAGAGTCTTCCCTTCCTTCAGACACAACAAAGACATGATCAAAATATAGACCGATGTCAAAACTGCTTCCTTCTAGAATCTCTCCGGTAAGTCCTTTTCAATAAGAATCGTTCTGGCCATGTTGTTGATAATCTAATTTCTCCTTTCAACATCTCCATTCTGTTGGGGAGTTTTCACTGATGAAACATGATTCCTTATCCCATGTTTCTCGAGATAGTCTTCAACTTGATTGTTTGTGAATTCTGTACCGTTATCAGTACAAAACTTTAGAATTTTTTGCCCAAGCATCCTTTCTGATTCCCTCTTATACTTATTTTTTCAACTGAACACCTCTATCTTATGGGTAACGAAAAATACCCAGACCATTATACTATAATAATTAATGAAAAGGACATAGTACCATTTCCCATTTATATTTTGTGGTGAGATAGGTCTGCATACATCAGCATGAACCAATTCGAGCACTCTGGTTGATTTATGTTCCTAGTCCTGTATGACTTTCTAATGATATTCCCTTGTTAGAAAGCATCGCATGTATGAGTACGATCACATGATAGTTTGGGACGGTCTATAGCAGCATCACACTTTACCAGATCTTCCATGGATGGTTGGCATAGATGACCAAGTCGCTTATGCCACAGCTAGTTTTCTTCTTCTCTGGATAAAAGGAACGTCTCTTCTTCCCCACTTACAAGGTAAATAGTTCCCTTTTTCCTTTTTCCCTATAGAAAAACTGCCACATCCTTTCCTTTCACAACACACATATTCTTGGTAAATCAGATAGAGTGCCCAGAGTCACATAGTTGACTGACACTGAGTAAGTTATGACTAATAACCTCTAATACCAAGACATCAGCACATCTCATTTCTTTTCCCCCCAAATTTAGCCTTTCTGTAAACAACAATATTCAACCATTCATCATTCCCAAACTTGAAAACTTTTTCTTCATCATATTTTATTCCTGTAATGAGATCCTTGTTTCCTATCATATGGGATGTGCAACCACTATCAAGTATCCATACTCCTAAATGATCTGATGCTTTAAGTGCAATTTAATAAACTACTGCCTTCTCATCCATTTTACTTTTGATCCATGTCTTCGAATTCACACTTGGTGTGGGTTGGATAATTTGATCTTTCTTAGAGTGTGATGGACCAACTTATTCCTGTAGAGTTGCAAATCGATTTTGTGTTTTCATCTCACTTGATGATTCCCTAACATTCTTCTTACGACTGCTTGAGTTTTTCTTTAGCACATTCCTCTGTATGATTGATGTGCAATATCTAGCCATGTTCCCAAATCCTCCACACCAATAACAATGAGCATCGAAAGGTGTTCTATTATATAGGGCTATTTTTGGCTGACACTGTTTTTCGTGTTCCCTTCAGAAACTATTGGCTATAGAAAACACATTTTGTGAGTGTCCCATCTTTCCACAACAATATCCCCTAATGTAAGGATCATTCTTGTGTGTCACTTAACTACGAGTTTCCCCTTGAGATCTTTGAATATTCTGATTTTTCTTTGTTCCCAAATCATCATTCAATCTCAGTATGGGTTCTTGTGGTCTAACTTCAATTTTCAAAGATTTTTGCTTCTGATTAATCCCTAAATCATCCTTAACATCTGAGCTCAATTGTTGATTCTTTCTTGCTGAACTACTAGCCTACTCTTTCATCTTTTCTATCTTTTTAATGACCTTATTTTCTGATATCACATTGCAGATCAAGAGTTTTTCCTGATCGTTAATTTTTTATTGCAGACTGACCACTGCTTCTTCAACCTCTTTGATACACTTGACTTGATCTTGTACTTTTCTATTCCATCCATTGATCTATGTTTTCTGTTCTTAAATATTGATCTTATACTCACTAACTACTTTTGAGTTCTCTGGTGTTGATAACTTGAGATTCTCAATTTCATCCCTCAACTCAGACTTCTCTTCTTCATGCTGCTGCATATAGAGTTTGGCATCATGAACAATTTTTTTATCTTTCTTTATTTTGTCTCTCCAAACATCTATCTCCTCAAGAGGATCCTCTAACTCAGCTTGCATATCTATTCTTCCTCCTACTTCTTCATCTTCATCATCACCTTCAGTTCCGTTCTTCTCTTGAGAACTACCGACGACTTCCACCATAAAATTTTCTCTATAATCTTTTCAATTTTCAATCACCTCCACCACTTCAACCTCAGACTCATATGAACTATCTATTTCTTGTGAAAGAAGATTATTTTTTCTTGAAAAAATTTCTCTTGAACTGATTCTTCCCTTTCACATAGGCTGAGGATCTCTTCTTGGGAATTTCAAATTCATCTTCATCATTTTCTTCTTGAATCTCTCTGTGGCAACTTACAATAATATGAACAACTTTTCCACATATAAAGAAAGTAAGTGGATGTTTACCTTTGAACTTTCCTTTTCCTCTTTGAAGATTTGAGGAGAGGAATGGAACTACCTAATCTATTTCTTCATCCTTCTAAGAATCTTCAATGGTAAGCTTCTTCGTGGCCTTAAATGCCACCTATTTGGATTTCCACTTTTCCGCAGTGTTGTTATCATCATTTCTCATTTCATATGAAACTAGGGTGTTGTGCAGGTTATCCAATGTTAGCTCTTTCAGGTCTTTATCTTCCAAAACAGAAACATTTAGATTGAACCGAGGTGGAATTATTCTTAGGATGCGCTTCAAAAATTTTATATCTTTAATAACATCTCCAAGACCTCTCATGTCCTCCACTACAACATTTACCCTGTCAAAGAATGCATCAATAGATTCATTTGGGTTCATTCCTAGATCTTTATACTTATTCCACAACACTTGCATCTTTACCTCTCTGACCTTTTCATCCCCTTCATATATATTCAATAACTTTTCCCACATGGCATGTGATGTTTTTAAAGACATCAACTTTGTATATATAGGATTGGATATGGCTCCCCCTAAGGCATTGATTGCTTTGGAATCAACATCCAACTCTTTATGATCAGCTTCTGATAATGCACCACTATTAATATCAGCTGTTATGTCATGCATTGCTGCTGTGAATACATCCATTCCCAATGATCAAAAGAAGTGTTGCATCCAATTCTTCCATAGAAGAAAATTTTTCCCATCAAAGATCAAAATCCATTTAGGATTAGTGACCTCCATTGAGAAAATAACTAAAAGCATCGTCCCTCTGATACCAATTGTTAGATCCACAAGGATGAATACCCTGAGAGGGGGGGGTGAATCAGGGTATGACTAATTGAAAATGAAATCTCTATCTGATCATGTTTCTCTATTAAGAAAAATACCCTTCTCTCTCTTTCCCATTTCACAATATAAACAGAACATAAATCATGCATAGGACATAGTAATTTTTACTTGGTTCACCCTCACTGGGCTACGTCCAAGGAGAAAACACCGGCAATGTGCCGATTTACCAAATCCACTAGAATCACACTACTGTTTACTGGGTTCGGGATAGATCACTTCTATTCCGAGGGTCCCTTCCTTTACAATGTTTAGGGTCAGCTCACTGCTTTCCCAAGGGTGACTCCCTGTTTCTCTCTCTAGATCACTAACAGTGGAGAGGATCAGCTTATTTATCTTTCTTTTCTCACTACTCTGGAAAGGATCCACTCATAGTTTATAGACCTCTAGGTCTCTTCATTATCACTAATGAATGCATCCTATATTGTAAGTAGATGCACTGTTGAAGTCCAACTTTCACCTGTAGATGAATATCTATTTATACTAAGGGTATCATGCAATCTTCCAGCATCCACGCAGCCCTGAACCACTGCAATGAAACAAAATTACTTGGTGACCTTCTCTAAGCTAGTGTGAAAGTCTCAGTGTGTAAGTCAAAACTGGCACCAAGTCCTCCTCAACCACTTTCATGACACAAGCTTCTGCAACTCCAAACTTGCGCGACGCACACCCTTTTACGTCCAAACCAATATTGGCACGCAACCAACAACTTTCATGCTTCTTCAAAATATGGCACGCAAGTGTCACCAAACCACTTGCGCGATGCCTTCTTCTACAACTCAAAAACTTGCGTGACTCACTTCCTTTCTCGCCCAAACTACCTTAGGCGCCCAACTATTACATGGTGTGCAACTTATACTTGCGCGACCACACACCACATGTGCATCCCCCACAACTACACAACGAGAGCTCTAATTTTTCTAAGTATTTAACTCTACACTGAATGAAGAGGGGTTGACCTGTATTTATAGGCATTTAGACACCATGCGCGATGGCATTAAAGTCTCCCCTCGGCGCACATGTTTTAGCACACAAGTCTCTTCCGCACAAATAACTTACGAAACCAACTCTAAAACAAGGGTGGCCCTTATCCATTTGACATATTTTGATGTACTGATCTGGAAAAAGATTAAGTGGACAAGTTTCTTCTCCCTCAAGTACACGAAATGCAAGTCCCTTTTCCAAAAACAACTTTTATTCATTTGTCGATTTTCAGGCCCAAAAATTTGGTAAGCACTGGAAAACGACACCACACTGTATTTGATCTTTTTGTACTGCCTCCAGATCATCCATACCTTTGTCGACATTCTTGAATCAAACATTGGTCATTAACCACAACTCTTGAACTCAATATTCCACCATGAAGTCTTCTTTGTCAAAACAATTTTATGTCATGGTTTGCTTTGTCAACAATCAAAACATAGATGTCTAATTTGTCAACAAACAAAATCTCTTCAAAATTGCTTCAATGATACCTTGAGGGGTTTTTTCCCAACATATATATCATTATTATTAGTAATTTTCACTAACATAATGATATTACCATCAATTTTGTACGCTTAGACTGCCAACCTCATCAATCAATGAGTCAATATATTCATCCCCACATAAAATGGTTGAAATATGTAAATATATAATATGGTAAATAAAATATCTTAATCATTATATAATGGTAAATAATTATAATCCTTCTTTCCAAAATGATCGGTGAAAAATGTTAATGTCACTCATGCATACATATGGCCAACCATCTCCATGATCGTAACATACTTCACTGATCAAAACAATCATTAATTATTGGTTTTAAATGTAATATTGATGTAACAATATTATAATTATGTCATTATTTTAATTATTATAACAATATAACTACATAATATGTGCAATATTCATATCTTTTATGATGAAACATGCATTAGAAAACAAGCTAATTAATATATGAATCAATGAAATTAATGAATGATTATTAATAAACGAGTGACAAGACTTTATAAAAGAATCGTATAGAATATTATAATTATTAACATGGTTCATTAATAATTTAATAACATGATTATAATCCCTATATAATATTTTAAGTCATGTTTAACCAAATGACAACATATGTTAAGGGGTTTCATCTCAATTTCATTTCATTGAGGAATATTGTATTTTTTAACCTAATTTATATTATATGGGGTATATAGTACCCCTTTGACATGTAATATCATGAATAGTTAATTATTAATGGTATTTTATGTTTCAATTTGAATTATTTCATACAAGAGGATATAACATTAAAATTACCAAGTGGTTAACAATTTCATAACCCAATTTTTTCATTAGGTTGTATAACGTCCTCATTATTGTTTATATTATATGATAATGTGTATAATAAAATTTTAATATATTATTTTGTATTACAAATTTTCTAATATGGAACTATAGTTGACAGTATTAATTGATTCATTGTCTTTATCTCACTTCAACATTATGATGTCTGCAAGGGTTTACATCACAATCTCATTTCAATCAAGATTGTTTATGCGTGAATTTACATTAAAGGATATAATTTGAAAATTGTTTAATAAACCCTTTAAGTTTATTTTCATATGGTTATTAATTACCATTCCAATAAATTTTACCATATTTCACGTCTTTGGATCTTAAATGTTATAGAAAAATGTTTTAATGAAAACCTCATGTCAATTATCTCATCAGTTGTAAATATGTTTTCGTGAAAAACTAGATTTTATAAAAATGTTTTCAATATTCATTTTAACCTTATATAATGATTTATTAATGATACTTTTACAAATTTTGAATGTATATCAAATGTGTTTGAAGGAGCATTCTTACCATTCTCCGAACAAGGTGTTTGAATAACTTTTTTTATAATGAAATTGAATGTTATTTTTACCCAGTATGACATGTATAGAATCACGTGCCATCATTTCATTTAAAATATCTTTTCAATTTTACAAGGGTATTACTAAAGAAAGTTTTTTCTGAAAAATAATTAATTTATTATTTTTTAATTGTTGAATTTCAAATAAAACAATTTTCCACATGTTTTATGTTTAAAAATTTATTATAAAAATGATATGTATTTTTTCTCAATAAGTTTTTTAAATATATTTTTATGTTTTTTATATTAATATATGACAAAAACCATTAATTATTAATCAAAAGTGTATATGTTGTGTTAAAACCATCCTTATTATTACTCTAGATTGTGTATGATTATTTTTACCTATGATAGAATTGAAATTAACTTCCTTAAATCATTTTCATAGTCCGTAACTTTCCCTTACATTATTTAATTTTGTCAAATTATTAAAAATTAAATTTCCCACAATAAATATATCATATTTATGGATATTATTAATTCAAAAACTATAAACCAATTTTATATATGGTGTTTAAATTAAATGTTTTTTATTAAATGGGTAAATATTTATAAGTTTTTATCATTTACTCAATGAGGATATTTTATAAGGAACATTGTATATGAATTAAATTGATTTTATGATATTTGTGGAAGGATTTTAAATTAAATACATGGGTTGGGGATTAATTAATATAATCCCATTGAAGAATCATTAGTCTAAAGGGATGAAATGGTTTTCTAGACTTAGCTATGTTGGGTTTCACCCATAATATTTTAAACTGTCTTGAGGATATATCATGTAAACAATGTTATCACTTATTTTGGAAACATGGAATCCAATAAATTGGAATTTCCTTCACATCATATATTATTATTTTCTAGGATATGTTTACTATCATATTTTCTCTAGATTTATTTAATTTTAAGTTTATTGACTAAATGGTTTGAGTTTATGTTATCAACCTTTTATGATTGTTTATTCACTACTGGAAATAATATATTTACCAACGGTTGAGAAATGTTGGGAAAGGTTGGAAAACCGTTGGTATAACATATACCAACGGTTCTGCCAACCGTAGGTAAGTAAGCCGTTGGGAAAAACATTTCCCAACAGTTTACAGCAAACCGTTGGCATAGGGTGGAGATAGGTTACTCTATCCCAACGGTTCTTCAAAACTGTTGGGAAAAAGGTTTGCCAACGGTTTAAAACCGTTGGCACAGGGGCTTAAAATTATCATGTTTTTCCCAACGGTTTGGTAAACCGTTGGCAAAAACCCCACATCTACTCTTTCCCAAAGGTTCTAAACCGTTGGGAAAAGTGTTTTACCAACGGTTTAATGAACCGTTGGTAAAACTTATCTACAATTTCTATGCCAACGGTTTTGAACCGTTGGCATAGCCTTTGCTGGGCAAATCACCCAGCAGCTCCCCAATTTGCCCAGCAGCTCCCAACCAGGTCTCCAATTTTGACCAGCACCACATCTGGTTTTGTGGGTTCCCTCTCATTTTTCAATCCAATTATTGTACCTGCAATAAACTAACACATACATATATAATTATTGTACCTGCAGTAACCAACTAACACTTACATATAGAGAACAAATTCATACATGTTTAACATATAATGGTAGAACTATACACATCCATAATTAAATTAGAATTTATAACGTAATTATAAACATACATAATTCATTTAGATTTCAATTTAAAATGTAGATGACAATTATATGTGGAATCTGGAAGTCAATTCATAATTTGATCTGTTTTTTGTATACCATATATTTTTACCTAAAGTAATGTCCGTTTTAAACATAATACATACACCTGGAGTGCTACCGTCCACAACGTGCCTCAGATTGAGGCGGGGTTGACTCATACACGTCACATATGACCCATGGATCGTTGTGCTAATGTATCGACACAATCCGAATGCGTTTGGTCGGTTTTCCGTATGCCAGTTGATGTTTTTCAATTAAAATGACGTACTTTTGAAACAAAAGGCAGACACTTTGAGTGGTTCCGGCCACACCGCGCCTCAGATTGAGGTGGTGTTGACTCGTACACGTCACATATGACCTATGGATCGTTCTCCTAAAGTTTCAATGGAAACCGAATGCGTTTGGTCGGTTTTCCGTATGTACTTAAATTGTTGTCCATTTTAAGCAAAAGAGACACAGTTGGAGCGGTGTCGGCCACACCGCTCCTCAGATTTAAGCGGGATTGACTCGTACACGTCACATACGACCCGTGGATCCTTTTCCTAAAGTATGGACACAATCCGAATGCATTTGCTCCGTTTTCCGTATGTCACTTGATGCTTTTCACTTAAAATGATGTCCCTTTGAAACAAAAGACAGACACTTTGAGTGGTGTCGACCACACCGCGTCTCCAATTGAGGCGGGGTTGATTCGTACACGTCACATATGACCCATGGATCGTTCTCCTAAAGTTTCAATGGAAACCGAATCCGTTTCGTCGGTTTTCCGTATGTACTTAAAATGGTGTCCGTTTTAAACAAAAGAGAGCCACTTAGACTGATCTCGGCCACACCATGACTTGGATTCATCCCAGGTCAGCTCGTACATGTCCCATATGACCCATGGATCGTTGGGATAAATTATCAACTAATTCGGAATGCGTTTGGTCGGTTTTCCGTATGCCAGTTGTTCTTTTCACTTATAATCCTGTCCATTTTAAACAAAAGAGACACAGTTAGAACGGTGTCGGCCACACCGCTCCTCGGATTGAGGCGGGATTGACTCGTACACGTCACATATGACCCATGGATCCTTGTGATAAAGTATCGACACAGTCCGAATGCCTTTGGTCGGTTTTTCGTATGTCACTTGATGCTTTTCACTTAAAATGACGTCTTTTTGAAACAAAAGACCGACACTTTGAGTGGTGTCGGCTACACCGCGTCTCCGATTGTGGCGGGGTTGATTCGTACACGTCACATATGACCCATGAATCGTTCTCCTAAAGTTTCAATGGAAACCGAATCCGTTTGGTCGTTTTTCCGTATGTACTTAAAATGGTGTCCATTTTAAACAAAAGAGAGCCATTTAGACTTATCCCGGCCACACCGCGACTCGGATTCATCCCGGGTTGGCTCGTACACGTCACATATGACCCATGGATTGTTGAGATAAATTATCAACAGATTCAGAATGTGTTTGGTCGGTTTTCCGTATGCCAGTTGATGCTTTTCACTTAAAATGACGTCCTTTTGACTTGAAACCACCGTTCAACATTCTAATTATTATTCGTGACGTGTAGGCGCAGACGACACGTCAATCGGACGTGCGGTTTGCGCGGTACGGCTCAATATTCGTGTTTTATGTGATGCGCGCGCTTCGTAAACGCGCGTTAGGGGGGTCCAAACGGGCCGAACGACCTCGGAATGGCCTGAAATCAGACGAAAAATACGGGTGAGTGATTTCTGAAGTGGTCGAGCAGACGGCACGTCAATCGGACGTGCCCTGTGCCCGCGGTGACCGACAACGCAGTTCGGGTGTCATAAACGGCCATAACGGGCGTCAAACAGTCAAATTCATAGCGGACGACCTCGGATTGAGCTGAAACCACAGTGAAACATTCTAATTATTATTCGTGACGTGTAGGCACAGACGGCACGTCAATCGGACGTGCGGTTTGCGCGGTACGGCTCAATATTCGTGTTTTAAGTGATGTGCGCGCTTCGTAAACGCACGTGAGGGGGGTCCAAACGGGCCGAACGATGTCGGAATGGCCTGAAATCAGACGACAAATACGGGTGAGTGATTTCTGAAGTGGTCGAGCAGACTTCACGTCAATCGGACGTGCCGTCTGCCCGCGGTGACCGAGAACGCAGTTCGGGTGCCATAAACGGCCAAAACGGGCGTCAAACAGTCAAATTCATAGAGGAAGGCCTCAGATTGAGATGAAACCACCGTGGAACATTCTAATTATTATTCGTGACGTGTAGGCACCGACGGTACGTCAATCGGACGTGCGGTTTGCGCGGTACGGCTCAATATTCTTGTTTTAAGTGATGCGCGTGCTCTCGTAAACGCGTGGGAGGGGGGTCCAAACGGGCCGAACGATGTCGGAATGGCCTGAAATCAGACGACAAATACGGGTGAGTGATTTCTGAAGTGGTCGAGCAGACGGCACGTCAATCGGACGTTCCCTGTGCCCGCGGTGATCGACAACGCCGTTCTGGTGTCATAAACGGCCAGAACGGGCGTCCAACGGTCAAATTCATAGCGGACGGCCTCAGAATGAGCTGAAACCACCTTGTAACATTCTAATTATTATTTGTGACGTGTACGCGCAGACGGAACATCAATCGGACGTGCGGTTTGTGCGGAACGGCTCAATATTAGTGTTTTAAGTGATGCGCGCGCTTCGTAAACGCGCGTGAGGGGGGTCCAAACGGGCCGAACGATGTCGGAATGACCTGAAATCAGACGACAAATATGGGTGAGTGATTTATGAAGTGGTCGAGTAGACGACACGTCAATCGGACGTGTCGTGTGCCCGCGGTGACGGACAACGCAGTTCTGGTGTCATAAACGGCCAGAACGGGCGTCCAACGGTCAAATTCATATCGGATGGCCTCAGATTGAGCTGAAACCACTGTGCAACATTCTAATTATTATTCGTAACGTGTACGCGAAGACGGCACGTCAATCAGACGTGCGGTTTGCACGGTACGGCTCAATATTCGTGTTTTAAGTGATGCGCGCGCTTCGTAAACCCGCGTGAGGGGGGACCAAACGGGCCGAACGATGTCGGAATGGCCTGAAATCAGAAGACAAATACGGGTGAGTGATTTCTGAAGTGTTCGAGTAGACGACACGTCAATCGGACGTGCCGTGTGCCCGCGGTGACCGACAACGCAGTTCTGGTGTCAAAAACGGTCAGAACGGGCGTCCAACGGTCAAATTCATAGCGGACGACCTCGGATTGAGCTGAAACCACCGTGGAACATTCTAATTATTATTCGTGACGTGTACGCGCAGACAGAACGTCAATCGGACGTGCGGTTTGCGCGGTACGGCTCAATATTAATGTTTTAAGTGATGCGCGCGCTTCGTAAACGCGCGTGAGGGGGGTCCAAACGGGCCGAATGATGTCAGAATGGCCTGAAATCAGACGACAAATATGGGTGAGTGATTTCTGAAGTGGTCGAGTAGACGGAACGTCAATCGGACATGTCGTGTGCCCGCGGTGACCGACAACGCAGTTCTGGTGTCATAAACGGCCAGAACGGGCGTCCAACGGTCAAATTCATAGCAGACGGCCTCAGATTGAGCTGAAACCATCGTGCAACATTATAATTATTATTCGTAACGTGTACGCGCAGACGGCACGTCAATCGGACATGCGGTTTGCGCGGTACGGCTCAATATTCGTGTTTTAAGTGATGCGCGCGCTTCGTAAACGCGCGTGAGGGGGGTCCAAACGGGCCGAACGATGTCGGAATGGCCTAAAATCAGAAGACAAATACGAGTGAGTGATTTCTGAAGTGTTCGAGTAGACGGCACGTCAATCGGACGTGCCGTGTGCCCGCGGTGACTGACAACGCAGTTCTGGTGTCATAAACGGCCAGAACGGGCGTCCAACGGTCAAATTCATAGCAGACGACCTCGGATTGAGCTGAAACCACCGTGGAACATTCTAATTATTATTCGTGACGTGTACGCGCAGACGGAACGTCAATCGGACGTGCGGTTTGCGCGGTACGGCTCAATATTCGTGTTTTAAGTGATGTGCGCGCTTCGTAAACGCGCGTGAGGGGGGTCCAAACGGGCCGAACGATGTCGGAATGGCCTGAAATCAGACGACAAATACGGGTGAGTGATTTCTGATGTGGTCGAGCAGACGGCACGTCAATCGGACGTGCCCTGTGCCCGCGGTGATCGACAACGCAGTTCGGGTGTCATAAACGGCCAAAACGGGCGTCCAACGGTCAAATTCATAGCGGACGGCCTCAGAATGAGCTGAAACCACCTTGGAACATTCTAATTATTATTTCTGACGTGTACGCGCAGACGGCACATCAATCGGACGTGCGGTTTGCGCGGAACGGCTTAATATTAGTGATTTAAGTGATGCGCGCGCTTCGTAAACGCGCGTGAGGGGGGTCCAAACGGGCCGAACGATGTCGGAATGACCTGAAATCAGACGACAAATATGGGTGAGTGATTTCTGAAGTGGTCGAGCAGACGACACGTCAATCGAATGTGCCGTGTGCCCGCGGTGACCGACAACGCTGTTCTGGTGTCATAAACGGCCAGAACGGGCGTCCAACGGTCAAATTCATAGCGGACGACATCGGATTGAGCTGAAACCACCGTGCAACATTCTAATTATTATTTGTAATGTGTACGCGCAGACGGAACGTCAATTGGACGTGCGGTTTGCGCGGTACGGCTCAATATTCGTGTTTTAAGTGATGTGCGCGCTTCGTAAACGCGCGTGAGGGGGGTCCAAACGGGCCGAACGATGTCGTAATGGCCTGAAATCAGAAGACAAATACGGGTGAGTGATTTCTGAAGTGTTCGAGTAGACGGCACGTCAATCGGACGTGCCGTGTGCCCGCGGTGACCGACAACGCAGTTCTGGTGTCATAAACGGCCAGAACGGGCGTCCAACGGTCAAATTCATAGCGGACGACCTTGTATTGAGCTGAAACCACCGTGGAACATTCTAATTATTATTCGTGACGTGTACTCGCAGACAGAACGTCAATCGGACGTGCGGTTTGCGCGGTACGGCTCAATATTCGTGTTTTAAGTGATGCGCGCGCTTCGTAAACGCGCGTGAGGGGGGTCCAAACGGGCCGAACGATGTCGGAATGGCCTGAAATCAGAAGACAAATACGGGTGAGTGATTTCTGAAGTGTTCGAGCAGACGGCACGTCAATCGGACGTGCCGTGTGCCCACGGTGACCGACAACGCAGTTGTGGTGTCATAAACGGCCAGAACGGGCGTCCAACGGTCCAATTCATAGAGGACGACCTCGGATTGAGCTGAAACCACTGTGGAACATTCTAATTATTATTCGTGACGTGTACGCGCAGACGGAACGTCAATCGGATGTGCTATTTGCACGGTACGGCTCAATATTCGTGTTTTAAGTGATGCGCGCGCTTCGTAAACGCGCGTGAGGGGGGTCCAAATGGGCCGAACGATGTCGGAATGGCCTGAAATCAGACGACGAATACGGGTGACTGATTTCTGAAGTGTTCGAGCAGACGGCACGTCAATCGGACGTGCCGTGTGCCCGCGGTGACCGACAACGCAGTTCTGGTGTCATAAACGGCCAGAACGGGCGTCCAACGGTCAAATTCATAGCGGACGGCCTCGGAGTGAGCTGAAACCACCGTGGAACATTCTAATTATTATTCGTGACGTGTAGGCGTAGACGGAACGTCAATCGGATGTGCGATTTGCGCAGAACGACTCAATATTAGTGTTTTAAGTGATGCGTGCGCTTCGTAAACGCGCGTGAGGGGGGTCCAAACGGGCCGAACGATGTCGGAATGGCCTGAAATCAGACGAAAAATACGGGTGAGTGATTTCTGAAGTGGTCGAGCAGACGGCACATCAATCGGACGTGCCGTGTGCCCGCGGTGACCGACAACGCAGTTCGGGTGTCATAAACGGCCAGAACGGGCGTCAACCAGTCAAATTCATAGCGGACGACCTCGGATTGAGCTGAAACCACCGTGGAACATTCTAATTATTATTTGTGACGTTTAGGCACAGACGGCACGTCAATCGGACGTGCGGTTTGCGCGGTACGGCTCAATATTCGTGTTTTAAGTGATGCACGCGCTTCGTAAACGCGCGTGAGGGGGGTACAAACGGGCCGAACGATGTCGGAATGGCCTGAAATCAGACGACAAATACAGGTGAGTGATTTCTGATGTGTTCGAGCAGACGGTACGTCAATCGGACGTGCCGTCTGCCCGCGGTTACCGAGAACGCAGTTCGGGTGTCATAAACGGCCAAAACGGGCGTCAAACAGTCAAATTCATAGCGGACGGCCTCGGATTGAGCTGAAACCACCGTGGAACATTATAATTATTATTCGTGACGTGTAGGCACAGACGGAACTTCAATCGGACGTGCGGTTTGCGCGGTACGGCTCAATATTCGTGTTTTAAGTGATGCGCGCGCTTCGTAAACGCGCGTGAGGGGTGTCCAAACGGGCCGAACGATGTCGGAATGGCCTGAAATCAGACGAAAAATACGGGTGTGTGATTTCTGAAGTGGTCGAGCAGACGGCACATCAATCGGACGTGCCTTGTGCCCGCGGTGACCGACAACGCAGTTCGGGTGTCATAAACGGCCAGAACGGGCGTCCAACGGTCAAATTCATAGCGAACGGCCTCGGATTGAGCTGAAACCACCTTGGAACATTCTATTTATTATTGGTGACGTGTACGCGTAGACGGAACGTCAATCGGACGTGCCGTGTGCCCGCGGTGACCGAAAATGCAGTTCAGGGGTTTTTCAGGGGTTGTTCAGGGGTTGTTCAAGGTTTGTTAAGGGGGTTGTCCGGGGTCCAAGGGGGAGGGTGGGGGGGTTGTCCGGGGGCTGTCCGGGGGGCTATCCGGGGTCCAGGGTGGGGGGTTGGGGGCTGTACGGGGGGCTGTCCAGGGGGCTGTCCGCGGGGCTGTCTGGGGGGTGTTTGCGGGGTGTTCGGGGTCCAAGGGGGAGGGGGGTTGTCTAGGGTCCAAGAATGAGGGGGGGTTGTCCAGGGAGTTCTCAAACACACAACCACTAAAAGACAACAACATCCATAAAAACTGGCAATATATAAAAATAACTCAACTCCAATACTATACTACGAGTCTAGATAAAACCAACAACTAGAATAGATTAAACATCAAATATCAGTAATATAAGTCAAAAATGTAACGGATCAATATGTCACACATCAGCATCACCACCACCATCATCATCATCATCATCACCCTCGTCATCGTCCTCCTCATCGTCCTCACCCTCCACAGCGCCTTCCTCCTCGCCTTCGCCCTCCTCCTCGCCCTCCTCATCTCCCTCCTCTTCCGCATCAGACTCCTCGCCATCATCATCTTCAAGATGGACATCGGCCTGACCACCACTGGAACTGACACCTATTTCACCATATATAGAATGTATCGACGACATGTATTCATCAATCGCTGGGCTGGCCTCTGCTGGAAGTGTTGGACGTAGAACTTCAATAAATTTCATAAATGCACTGTTTGCCCTTGCAGACTGTTCTGCCGTCTCTATGGCCCTTTTCTCAGCCTGTTCTGCCTGTACCCTAACTTGCTGCAGCTCGGTGGCACTACAACTCGTACCTGAGGCAGGCCAATACCTCGTCGGGGCTATCCTAGGTCGGCAGCGTACTCTGTCAGAATGATCATCTCCCAACACCTGATGTAAGTGATCAGATGGCCCAAAATTGTCTGCTTCTTGGGCCTCGAGGGCCTCTAAAGCATCCCGTTACAAATATAAATATATTATTAAGTTACGAAATATATATTAAAATATAAAATCAACAGATTAAAACTTACAATCTGCTGCTGAGTCGCTTCGTTGACAGCACTTCCATCCTTTTTTCATCTACTCGAGCAAAACAGTTTTTCTCGAGGCACACGTCCTTCAATATTTTGTACTTGCCTCTACAATGACATTGAAAACAAAAGTTTTATAAAAACTTTAGCAAATGATTAAATAATTGAGGAAACAAAAGAAAATGTATGTCGTAAAGAAAACTTATAAACAATTGTCATACCTGCTGCCTCTCATGATCCGGCATCGTCGTGCGTCCTAGTGTATGCAGGTATTTTTTTGCATCAATGTTTTTTTTATTTTTTCCAGATGATTCCTAAATAAAATTCGATAATTCAAAGGATAATATTAATGAAAAACTTGAAAGTTATTATTTAAATACCTCAAATGTAATTCAAACCTTAAACTGGGTACTCGTCCAATGAGTAATCATCTGACGATACTGCTCTATAGGACAATCATCCACGACTGGTACCGCCTCTAACTCAGTGCCAACTCTAGCACGCCAGCCAATATACAGCTCATGCTTGTAGGCTCTCCAAATCTCGCCTAAATCCTTTAGACGTTCCAGTCGTGCACCCTCACCATCAGGAAAATTAAATCGAAGCTGAAATCAAAATATTAATTCATATAAATACAAAAAAAAATTCATGGCATTAAAAACAACATATTTTTTACCCATATCTCTGCCCAAGCTCTATCTTTGACCTCATGTGGCAAATGTCTCCACGACAGCGGGCTGACGGGAATGATGTCGGAGTATTTGGCAAGCGTCGCCAGAAAACTCCGACATTGCAGCCCTGTTTTCTCAACCATCTGATTGTCTTCATTATATTCCACCATAACCTGTGTGCGACGGTTCCACACCGAACGCATGCGTGTACGCCCCCGCCCCCGCCTCCTGTCAGTAGATGTATCTGTCATGAAAGAAAAACAAATATTTTATCAAAACATGTTATAATGAAAATAAATATTGCTATAAAAATTTGTTAGGGTTTTATAAATATACCTGCGCTAGTCTGATCAATGAGTGGCGCCGGATCCACAGAACCTGATGGAACACCCTCTGGTGGAACAGGAGTCGAAGACGATGGAATATAAAAGCTCGGAGAGACAGAAGTAGAAGGAAAAGAAGATGGAACAACTGTATGACCTGATGCTGACTGGGGAGTGGGAATCATCATGGGATTTGAAAATGATGGGGCACAAGATGCAGAAGGTAGCGAAAACATGGGAGGCCTAAATACCCTGTGTGTCCCTAACGACACACCGGGATCAGAATGTGGGAAGGCTGAAATGTCAGTGGGAGGGGAAGGGTCTAGTCGGGCACGGGCAGCTCTACGTCCACCTCTGGTACGAACCCTCCTCGTACCACCGGCCTGAGTACTAGGAGCAGTACTAGGCTCCTCGTCGAATAACTGTCGACGTAATGGTGGATCCTCCAAAAAAGTTTACAAAAAAAATTAATCACATGACATTATATATTCTGTATATATATATATATATTTGAAATAAAGTACTCACTGTAGGCACTAATGGTGGAATGCCCATCTCCTCCATCCGACGATTGTTCTTCGCCATTTTTTTACTTCGTCTTTCTTCAATTGGCAGCATTTCCTGTAAAAAGAATTCATATAAGTCATTTTGTCATAAACAATTCAATAGGATTGAACTTTAATATAAAATACATTTAAGTAAATGACAAAGGAAGAAAATAATCATGGTATCAACTACACATGTGAAAAAAAACATACTAATGTGTTATTGAAAAAATGTAAAACCAACAAGAACTTAATGTGTTATCACATCAGAGCATTCCTCATCCCATAACCATATTAGTAGGGTATCCTCATATGCGATTTACCTTTTTGAATTAATATGCACTTCCTCACCAGGTACCTAAGTAGATTTCATATATATAATCATCTCACATCCTATAAGGCTTCATTATGTATGATCATCCCACACCCCCTCGACAGCCCCCTGAACAGCCCCGCCCACCCCCGTGGACAGCCTTTCCCACCCTCGTGGACAGCCCCGCCCACCCCCATGGACAACCCACCCCCGTGGACACCCCCTACCCCCTAGATAGCCCAACCACCCCCGTGGACAGCCCACCCACCCCCTCGACACCCCTTCTCCCTATGGACAGCCCCCCACCCCCTTGGATAGCCCGCCTACCCCCCTGGACACCCCTAACCCCTGTGGCCAGCCCACCCACCCCCCCTGGACAGCCCGCCCACCCCTCCTTGACAGCCCGACCACCCCCGTGGACAGCCCGTCCACCCTTGTGGACAGCCCGCCCACCCCCGTACCCCCTAGACACCCCGTACCCCCCCGGGATAGCCCCGCCCACCCTCCCAAACAACCCACACCCCCCTCCCCTGCAACCCCACCACCACCACCTAGACATACCAACCCCCCTGGACACCCCACACACCCATCCCCCACCAGGACACCCCACTCAGACCCCCAGGACAGCCCACACCCCCTGGACAGCCTCACCCACCCCCGTGGACAACCTTTCCCACCCCCGTGGACAGCCCCTCCCACCCCTGTGGACAACCCACCCACCCCCGTGGACGCCCCCTACCCCCTAGACAGCCCAACCACCCCCGTGGACAGCCCACCCACCCCCCTCGACACCCCTTCTCCCTATGGACAGCCCCCACCCCCTTGGATAGCCCGCCCACCCTCTGGACACCCCTACCCCCTGTTTCCAGCCCACCCACCCACCCTGGATAGCCCGCCCACGCCTCCTTGACAGCCCGACCACCCCCGTGGACAGCCCGTCCACCCTTGTGGACAGCCCGCCCACCATCGTACCCCCCTGGATAGCCCCGCCCACCCTCCCAAACAGCCCACACCCCCCTCCCCTGCAACCCCACCACCACCACCTAGACATACCACCCCCGTGGACACCCCACACACCCCTCCCCCACCATGACACCCCACCCAGACCCCCAGGACAGCCCACACCCCCTAGACAGCACCGCCCACCCCGTGGACAGCCTTTTCCACCCCCGTGGACACCCCCGCCCACCCCCGTGGACACCCACCCACCCCCATGGACAGCCCCTACCCCCACAATCGATTATCCAAAACATATCAAATTGGTTTGAACACAATCCATAATTCCCACAATCCATTATCCAAACATAGAAAAAATCTCACATGATGCTCGACCATTGGAAAATAATTAAAAATCACCAACACCTCCTTCCAAACATAGAATACAAAAAACATTAACAGAATACAAAAACATTAAAAAATCTCACAATCCATTATCAAATTGATTTCATGAGTAATATCAAATTGGTCTGATTTACATGTTTTGAACACTCTCCTTCCAAACATAGAATACAAAAACATTAAAAATCACCAACACCTGGATAATCAATTAAACTACCAACACCTGGAAAAAATCTATTCATTGAAAAAACTACAACAATATGTTTGAGATCAAATTTCACCTATTCGTATGGGGTGTACCTGTTGGGATGGGGGTACTGGTGTTCGGATTCGCGAGAGCAGTGGAGTGAGATGGGGTTCGCGAGAGCAGCGGAGTGAATAGATTAGGGCTCTGTCCGAATGGGGAGAGGAGATCGCGGCCTGCAATTTGGGGGAAACCTTTTCCAACGGTTTATAAAAACCGTTGGCAAAGGCCACATTTCCCAACGGTTTACTAGAACCGTTGGGAATGTGTGAGTTTTAGCAAGCCTTTTCCCAACGGTTCTAGTGAACCGTTGGTAAAGGTGTCCTTTTCCCAACGGTTACAGTGAACCGTTGGGGAAAGGTCTGCTGAAATTCTCTTTGCCAACGGTTTTCTTAAACCGTTGGCAAAGACTCACTATCCCAACGGTTTAAGTAAACCGTTGGTATACTGCCGTTGGGAAAAAGCTAAATTCCAGTAGTGATTCCATATCATATTATTTAAATGTAAAGTGTGATCAGTTATTTACATTTACATATTAATTACTCTTTACCTAGTTTTTCAAATGGCATGTGTGCTCAGTTATTTACCTTTCCATATTTATTATGTATAATTAAATTATTTAAATGGCATATATATTTAGTTATTTAACTTTCTATATTGATTATGCCTTTTACATTTATTTAAATGGAATGTGATCTTAGATATTTACCATTCCACAATTATAATTCTTTATACAGTTATTTAAATAGAATGTGTTCTATGTTATTTACCCATCCATATTTTATATTCCTCATCTAGTTATTTAAATGGCATATTTGCTCAGTTATTTACCTTTATATTTTGATTATTCTTATTTTATCAATGATTTCTACCACCACACTTTTCAATTTATTAGTATTTGAGGTTTCCTTTATTTTATCTTCTTTTACTGGGATTACACAATGTTTATTAAGACTATAATGTAGTGATATTCTAGATATACAATAATGTTCTCAAAAAACAATTATATTGTAATTTTACTTTTAAAACGTTATATAAGACTCATGTATGTATCTAATTTATCAAATTTAGTAAATGATTCAGTAATTTAGGATGATTTTCATTGTATCAAATTCAAATTTAATGGCAGTTGGAACCTGCTCTGGCTTTTTGGTGTTAGGGTTTCTACAACTTGACTCATTTTATTCCAATATAAATTAGTGAAGAACATAATCATTAACCAATGTATAGAGACATGTATAGATTTAACCTATAATAAAAAATAATTTATGGGGATGATAACATACATGGAATATATAAAATATATCCTTTACATCATCTAACTCAAAAAATTTACTTTTTAACACATTATAATTTTTTTTCAGATATTGACATAGCCCTTCCATTAAAAAAAGATTTTAGGAAAACAAACACTCTGGAAAAAAATGATGGAGGGTTTATAATTTAATAAAATGTGTAACTTTATAAGTGAATCTAAATATAAAATAATTTTTGTGGATTTGGGAAATTTTTTTTAAGTATTATACGTTAAAATATAAACTTTTATTTTTTATTTTTTAAGGAAATTCAAAATGTTCTATATCAATTTGTAGACCAAATCCTTTTAAAAACATTTGAAAGAATGTAAATATAACCATTAAATTACATTTAAAATTTATTTATGTCTATATAAATAAATCAAAAATATTATTTTATTTATATTTACATGGAGTAAAAATAATTAAATAATAAATCATTGAAACACATAAAATGAGGTTTTAGGGTTGATTATCCCTTACCTGATGTCCGGAAACCATGTAAATTAATTATAATCATAAATAAATAACTTATGTTTATTATTTACATTCATTGAATCCTTTTTAACATTTATAAATCCATTTATTTCAACTAGATCCATTTTATATATAATTACTTCATGGATTAAGTTCACATAGGATGCTTTGAGAAAATTCATTATATAAGTAAAAAATTAATTTTTTTGGTTGGATATGGTAAAATGGATGATGATTATATCATTTATATAATATTAACATTTTTATAATTAACATTTCTATACATTAATAATACTTTCATAAGTAACCATATATGTTGTTCATTGAAGTTAAATTATTTTACCACGTCGATATTGTTGTCTGTATTTACACAGGAGTGACTCTTCCATTTTTCAATGAACATAAGTAAAATAAGGTAAGTATTTATTTATCACAAAACAATGATTATTTAATATTAAATATCATTATATTTCATTAAACCCACCTATCAAATCTATCTATGTGAGTAGGTGATGGATAATAAAATACATGAGTTTACAAAGAGGTAGTCTGCTAGTAAACACGAATGATATTTTTCATTTTTATTGAATGGTAAATGAAAAAATATTACATTTACATATAAATAAATAATTACATTTATATCATGTATATATAATTATTTCATTTTAATCCATTACTATGACTAACAATAATATTTTTGGATTAAGATTAAAATACATTCACTTGGTAAGGAGGTAGTCCACACATACACACATGAAAAAGGGTTTCAAAATAAACATAATAATATTTTATTATATTTGAGTTACTAATGTTTTCATATCATAATTTTTAGTGGTTTATTGATAGAGGTAAAAGAAGAAATAAAAAATAATTGGTTAATAATAATATGTATTTTTCAAACAACGTCCTTAGGTTTATACCTAAAGCCATATTAGGATAATATTATAAGAAAAAAAGAACTATACAATGTCGGGGTTATTTTGAAAAAATATGGTCATGGACTAGTTGAGATAATCGTATATTGAAGTGTTTATTATAGAATAGGTGTGATTTATTTTTATAAGACAAGGGGAAACAAAAAATGTGATTTTTAAAAAATATTAAGATATATTAATGTATTTCTCATGAAAAATAGATAAAAATGACTCTCATTAGGATTTTAAATGGTATAGGGTCAATATTGGAAATAGAAATAATATTTAGATATTTTTAGGTTATTGTAACCCTTATGAATCCACCCCAACCTGAGTGCCACTAAATCGGTGCCCCGAGACAGGTCATCATATGACCTCAAGTGTGCTAGCCCTTATTCCATAGGCTTCCAACTACCAGTCAGGGTCTAATAGGTCACATTGGGATACTATACCCTCTTTACCAGAGTAAGGCACCAAATAACATAATATAAAATGAAAAACAATATGAAACAACTAATAACATGCAGAACCAAACATATCCCAAACTAGGTTCAAACCACCACCAACAATATTTATGCCATGTCATGTTATAATTACATGTTTATAAACACAATATAAAGAAAGAAATGGAATCCCCAAAAAATCATAAATACCAGTCTTGATCTTTATCTATATACCTCTTGATCTTGACTATACCCCCATCCATTAGTCCCTTTGCATTTTACAATCTTGTGAGTGTTAAATCTTCTTGGTTTCCCATTGGAGGCCTGAGTAGGGTGTGAGTACAACTTCGTAGGCCACCACCAATGGTGTCTACAAAATATCCATTATAAAACTATAGTGCATTCAATTAAAAATGAAAGTTAGGTATGCAAATGATAATATATGGGCCACTAGTTAAAAATATCAACTTGGATACTACTATTCGGATTTTTGGGCCAAGTTCATTATGCACATCATCTCATCATTTAGTTCATCATCAACATGTAATCCATGGGTTAGAAAATTTCCTTGTTCACACAATGTTCATAGAGTTTAACAATACATATGAAGGAATCAAGTTAAGTCTCTATCTCAGTAGGTATGAGAATATCATGTAACCAATAAAAATAACTTGGAGCCTCAGTCTAGCCATTTTCATTGAATAAAACCATTGGCGGCTTAGAGCATCAGTCCAACTCCCCAAGCTGTGAATTCTTGGTTAGGTTAGAGCATCAGTCTAACCCTACCCATGGGAGGAGAATAAGTTCTTTATCCAACCACCATGCCATGTGATCATTTTTATTTATCGATTCCTCACATTTATCCATATCACAACCAATTCATATAACAATCATCATTTACAAAAATCCACATGAGATTCAATGTTATTCCTTTGCCCGTTCACAATTTCATTTTACGATACAAAACACATTGGCCTAATTCTCTTTCCCATGCCTCATACCATTAACAATATTTATCACATCAAAATCCATTACCAATCCCCATTTGTCTAATTTAACCCATTTTTATTATAATTCTAGAAAATACCTTGATCCATTACTAATAATTGGCACAAGAAAATAATTAATTTTCACTCCCACTAAACATGTCAACATTCTCATCACGGGTTTTACATTGTCATGTAACAACCTTGCTTATACATAGATAACTTTTAATTTTTGAAAGTATCGGTGATCCACATGGGTGCCCTATAAGGGTCAAGACATCATCTATGTGTCCCATGGGGACCATGAGAGTTTTAATTCATAATTTAGACATTCATTATACGAAATCTCATCAACGGATAAAAATAACAACAAGGCGTAACCAAGAAATAAACCCAAGCATTGAAAAATCTCAAACAAAGTTATGAGGTATAAATTTTAGACAACCTAACTTGAATCCTTTGATGAACACTCTCTCAATTGAATCCTTATATCCTGATTCAACCATCACATGAGCCCTCAACCTAGATATCACAAAAAAAGGGTTTTAGTGATTTGGAAGGATATTAAAGAAATATGAAAACCCAAATCGAGAAGCGGAATCAAGGAGGATATTAATCTTACCCTGAGCTTCTATCCATAACCTGCATCACTCCAAAAATAATAGAGATGGAAGAGATTAACCCTTGGAATCTCTTGGGAGTTCATCCTCATCACTATGGTTTCAAGGGGGTGGAAGGAGGAAATCCTGAGTTGGGGTAAAAACTCTTGTAATAGAAATTTTTAAAATTTCCAAACATTACTCGGATGTACGACATACCTGTTTGATTTTCCAAACTGTTCACAAATTGTGAGAGAGATATTATCCCAAAATCACCCCTTCTTATGGTTTTCTAGGAATTCCACATGGTTATCTTAACCATGAAATAACCGTATACAAGCCTTAATCCAAGGCTTCATGATTACTAGGGATGTTCCTCAATGTTTTCACTGACCATGCACAAACCATGCAACATGACCGTAAAACTCATTTTTCAACCTTGGCGCCTCAAACCCCCAAAACACCCATGATCCTTCTCATGAACTCCAAAAAAACACTTATTTGACCAAAAGAAATGAATTAAACTGAAACATAAACAAAACATAACTTAATAAAAATACCAAATCATACAACATCCTTACCATAGGACCACTCATACTTGGGCCTATCTTATTGATAATCAAAGAGGTTCCAAAGAAAAGAGATTAGGACACTAGGTATGCAGATCTATTTCTCACTCCCGAATTTATTCCTTAATGTTCCCATACATCTATAAAACTCAAACCGAAGGCACAATCTTGCCTTGGAAGACTATCTCACTATGGTACACAATGATAATTGGGTGATCCTAAAATAACTCATCTATCTAATGCACAATATCATCAATGTTTATCACTTGAGATAGATTATGGCGATAATAGCAGATTTGGAGAACATGGAAAACATCGTGTATCTCACTTGACCATTTCAAAAGAGTCAATCGATAAGCCACTTGTCTGATATTCTAATCCATCTCAAACTACAACAAATACATGGGAAACATTATTCCTTGCATCAGAATTCGATGGTGAGGAAACCTTGGAGACACCCAAAGAAACACACTATCACCTTTCCATGAACTCGAGAGGTCTATAACACCGATCTGCATATGAATTTTTCCTATTATGTGATGCTACCATTTGATTCTGAATCAATTGAACCTTCTAAGACGTCTCTTATACAAGAATCAGTCCTAATAGGTAATAATCCATAGATTCTAACCAACCCAACAGAGATCTACATGGCCTCTTATAGAGTGACTCAAAATGCATCATCTAAATTGTATCCTGAAAAAATTTATTGTCAGAAAGCTCAAAAAGAGACAAGTTATTTTCCCACAAACCATTCAAATCTAGAAAAAGGTCTATCAATATGTACTCTAATACTAGAATTGTACACCCTAATTTCCCATCCCCCTGTGAGTAATAATCCATTCTAAAAAACACTTGGGTACTATGCTCCTTCTGTGTCTAACAAAAGGGTGATGTGAAACATGGATCCTGATAAGAAGCTATCGTTCCAATCACACTAGGAAATCATACTATTTCTTGAACATAAAACTCACCTAACTTGTAGACTATATAAGGTTCTTGAAACGGCAAGATATGGGACACCTTAGTCAACCGATCCACAACGACCCAGATTTCATTATTATTTTAAGGCATCTTAGGAAGAACCACTACAAATCCCACCATTACATCATTCCACTTCCACTCTAGAATGGAAAATGACTATAACAACCCACCTGGATGCTAATGGTTGACTATTACTTATTTGTAGGTAAGTATCATGACACAAAACCCACATCCCCTTTCTTCATTAATGGCTACCAATAATTCTGATGAAGATAAAAATACATTTTATTCAATCTAGGATGCAATACCTGGTTTTATGTATGGACCTCACACATAAACTCTTAGAACACACCTAGTGGTACCACAACACGGCCCTAAACATAGATGACTCCATCATAACCAACAAACAAATTATATGGTGTCTCCCCACCTTTATTACTTTCCATTTTAGCGAAACACTTCAGATCAATGAGCTGACATTCCTTGACATGGCTTAAATGCATAGACTCAAATGCTATAAATGAAAGGTAATTTTTTTGTTCCCATCATGAACCTCCAAGTTCATCTCATCAAATAAAGTAATCATTCTCCACCCAGATTTGGATTCCTAAAACACCTGATTCTCTGTGTTCTGACTCAGAGAATCTATAACACTAATCCCTTTTCTTGTTGTGTAATCCCGCTAAAAATCAAAGGATTTTTTGTACTCAGCCCACCTTTGCTGCCGAAGATTCAAATCCCAAAGAGAAAAGATGTACATAAGGATTTTAATATTAGTGAACACCATGAACCATTCTCTCAACAAGTATTCCTCCAACACATTAAGGCATAAAGTGAAACAACTAGCTCGATATCCTGGGTAGGGTAATTTATTTCATTGGGAATCAGTTGTCCCGACCCATATGCTATAAACCAGTCAGCATTCATAAAAAATTGTCCCAATTACAACACTGAACACATCACACAACAAATTCTACCTCATACTAGGTTTAGTTAAGATCAGAATCAGTGTAGTAGTCAAAAACATCTTCAATTCTAGAAATTATGTTTGGGTTGACTTAGACCAATCAAACATAACACCCTTCACTATTAAGCTTGAGAGTGGCACTTCAAAATGAGTTATATCCCTAATGATTATCTTTTAATAACCATCCTATCCCAAAAAACTCAGAACATCATAAATATTATTGGGCTGCTCCCAAGAAACCACATCGAAGACCTTCTCTGGATCCACCGACACATTGGAATAGAAAATGACGTGTCCAATGAAATTAACATTATTCATCTAGAACTGAAATTTATAAACTTTATCATAATGAAAATTATCTCTTATTGTACTCCAGATGATGTCAAGGTGTTCGGCATGATCTTCAGGAGATCGTGATTACACCAATATCTCATCAAAAAAGACAACCATGAATTGATCAATATAAGGGTGAAATATATGGTTCATTAATGACATAAATACATCTAGTAAATTGGTCAACCCAAACGGTATCACAAAAAATTTATAAAACCCATACCTTCTATAGTAAGCTATTTGCGGTACGTCAGAAGGTCTCACCCCCAAATGATGGTATCTCGATCTCAAATCAATCTTGGAGAATACTGATCCAACCCTAAGTTGAAAAATCAGGTCATCGATTCTAGGAAGTGGGTATTAGTTGTTAATTATCATCAAATTCAACTTCTTATAATCGACACATTACCTCAATGAACCACCCACCTTCTAAGAAAACAACATATGTGATACCCCTAGAGATGTACTAGGTCAAATAAATCCATTTCGCTCCAACTCATCTGGACAATAATTAACCTCCTTGAGTTTTACTGACACAATTTAATGTGGTGGAATAGAAACTTGTTTTTCCCATGACATAAAATCCATATTGACCTCCAAATACATTTTGAGCGGAAGTCCTGAGAAATATTAAGGAAACACATCTTGAAACTGATCCACCACAAGTGGAAAGACATGTTGATCTACTTATCCATCATCAAGAACAAGGAATCCCACATGGGAAATGAGTTCCCCCCAACTACTGAAAAATTATCCCAAAACCACCTGCTCAAACATCCCACTCACCACAAAAGGAATAATTTTTTCCATCAAGAGATCTGAATGTTACAATACATTGGTAACAATTGATATGGGAATGATACAACACTATCTAGTCCATACCCATGATCGAGTCAAAACCAAATATCATGAGGAAAAACCAGTTCCACCAAAAATGATAACCACCAACCAATAAAGCACAACCACTACACTATCTGATATCCTCAACTCGCACCCCTGACAATGTATCAATTCACATACTCCTAGAAACATGTTCCTTGTCTAGGCCCAACACAACCACAAACTATGTAGATATAAAAGAGTTTGTGTAAACTATGTTATATAGACCACTACTAAGTTTGGAAGCTACAAGAATCGTACATTAAATGGTAGATTGTCCTTCCACACAACCTCCAGGTGTAAACTAAACTTTGTGAAGATAGCTTATCCCACTACCCTGCGATCTAGCCTGAGTACCCCGAACTACATTTTCTATCTAGTACCGATGGTCTCATCCTAATGTTCCACATCTACCACCACTAGTAGAATGACCAGTGGTGTTCTGGATACCTACAAGATATGGGGTAATCGAGAAAATTATTGCACTCTACACTGGTCTCTATCCTAAAACATTTTCTGACTATCGTGGGTTCTTGAAAAACCTCATGGCCCAATTTTATACATGATATGCACTCGATAGGTGGTCATGAACACTGACATCACACATTATCTGACCTTTCACACTAATAGTATAAAACTCAATCACTAACATGAGTGAATGGTTCATTTTTTATTTCTTTTATATAAAAAACTTCCTTGGTAAAAATTCTCAAATTGGTGCTTCCTGCTATCAAAAGTTTCCCCACTTGTTTAACCCATCGTGACCACATGTCTGCTTTAGGGGGCTTCTATGAGGTTTTCTTCTGATATGAGGGCATGATCCATCACATCATCAAACCACTTCTGATAAAATGTATTTACCTGGGGTATAATATCATGTATAATTCCATATATATGCTCCTTTATATGACTACCTAATCCCCACAAAAGTAGGGAAAAAACATTGTAGGACCATGAACCAACCTATATACTCCATTACTGAAATCATCCACTAAGTCAAACTTATAAAAATCACAACTTTTTCCTATCTTAATGTATCTAGGTAATAATGCCCCGAAAACTATTCATGAGAACATTTCCTCACCATTACCTCAACTTGTTCAGTCCAAACTAAGATATCCCACCAACGCTTTTCCTGGCCCCACAACATATATGCTGCTAACATATATAATTTCTCAGAATTAGACTTTATATGAATAATAATTTTTTTGATAGAGTATATCCAACACTCAACTACCTTTATCCTACCCTCTTCAGTAAATTTCAGAGGGTGAAGTAGCTGAAACACCTTGGTCAACTAAAACATACATGGTGCGACCTGCCTTGGGCCATCTTCCATCATATAATAAAATGAGAAATTTTTTCACTAAAATAAACTTCCCTATTATCTTGATCCACTAGTTCATCTTAATTCGCAACTGGTGGAGAATTATCGGCAACATACTATTGTCACCCAACCATAAAAGGTCTTCCTGGTGGCATTTATCTACAATTCCAAACACAATATTTTTTGTAAGTAACCATGAAAAATTCAAAAATTATAAGGGAAATCCCTTTATTGTACCTAAACAAAAAATTTCTCAAACACTATCCATTGGAATTTATTATATCTATATCACTACCCTCAACCTTCATTCATAAGGTTGTGGATAACATTGGGTAACTAACAAAAATGAATACAAACCTTATCTTCTATACTATTTCAATACTATTCTCAAATCAGAACATAATAAAATAAAATTTTATTTCACATAACACAAATTAACAAGTATATTTCTTTAATTATTATTTAACAATTTTCTCTTCTTTTAAGCCATTGGTATTGTTTTGTTTGGAATAATTTTTCATTACTTTTAAGTAATTAAAATTCAGTCTACCCCCTTTGTCCCACACACCAAACCCATGTGTGTGTGCCTACTATGATGCATGTAACTAATATACATAGGTTCCTGGAATGATTCATAAATGCACAACCTCATTCCATTACATAAATAGGAAAAATTTCAAAACACTATCACATCACACGAAATTTGTATCAAACAATGGTGAAATATCATCAAATGTGACAACACACAGCAAGAACAACAATTCCTGCCCTAGGTGACATGGGTTTTGCCTCATAATTGGGTTAGCTACTCATAGGCATGATCTTTTTACCATAGACCGAAACTCTCTAAATCTTTTTTATACCATCCCCAATTAGAAAGAGATTGAAAATAACTCCTTTGATACCACTTTGTAATGTCCCTAACCCATGTTCCACTAAATTGGTTCCCCAAGTCAGGTCGTCACATGACCTCAAGTGTGCCTCCCCATACGCCATAGGTTTCCAACTATAAGTGAGTTTCTAATAGGTCATGTGGGGAGACTATACCCACCTTACTAGTGTAATCCACAATAGAACACAATATAAATAGCATAATAACATGAAACAACCAATGAAAAGCATAACCAAACATCTCCCTAACTGGGTATAAACAAAAAGAAATGGTAATTATGTCATGTCATGCGAAAATGCCCAGTGAAAAAATATCAAAATAAATAAAAATAATGGAATCCTCAAAACGGTCATAAATCAATGTCCACAACCTCATCCATTTACCTCTCAATCATGGCTCAACCCCCAACCATGGGTCCCTTGAACCTTTTCAGTCCTGCAAGTATGAAATCTACTCAGGTTCCCAACAGAGGCCTGAGTAGGGTGTGAGTACAAATCAATATGTCACCACCAATAGTGTCTAAAAAATATCCAGTATAAACTGATAGTGAATTCATGTAAATATGAAAGGCATGTAAGTGAAAGACAATATAGAGGCTACTAGTTAAAAATATATATTTTCTACTAATATTAAATTTTTTGTTCCATGTTCATTATGTATGTCATCTCATCATTTAGTTCAACATCAAGATATAATCCATGGGTACGAAATTTACCTTATTCACATAACATTAATGGAATTTGTCATTCTGCATAAGAGAAATAAGTAAACTCCCTATCCCACTGGGGATGAGAATATCATGTAATCACCACACATACCATGGAGCCTCATTCCTGATATTTTCATTGAATACAACAAATGGTGGCATAAATCATCAGTCTAACTCCCCAATCCGTTCATTCTTGGGTAGGTTAGAGAATTTGACCAAACCTACCAATAGGAGGAGTATTATTCTTTTGTCCCACCACTAAGACATGTTCACTTTCTTATTTATCAATTCCCCACAACTATCTATATCATGATAGATACAACCAATTCATATAAGAATAATGATTCATAATAATCAACATGCGATTCAATGTTATGCCATATCCAATTTGTAATGCCATTTTACAATACATAACCCATTATCCCAATTACCTTTCCCATGATTCAACCATTAAACGAATTCATCACATCAAAATCTATTACTAATCCCATATGTTAAACATTTTATATACACAAACCCTCTTAGGGTTTTCAACATAATTCATTAGCCATAGGGAATAACCCCCGTTTAACTAATTTAACCCATTTTTATTTCCATGCCATACAATCTTATAAGCTCGTACTAAGAATATTCACATTAAAATAATTTATTTGCACCCACATTAAACATTTAAATATTCTTTTAAAGGGTCCTACATTGTCACACGAACACCTTGCTCATATATAGATTACTTTTAAGTCCAGAAAGTATCAGCACACCCCAAGGGTGGCCCTACAAGGGTAAAGAAATCCCTTATGTGTCCCATGGGGACCATGAGTGTTTCCATTAATCATTTAGACATTAATTATACCAAATATCATCAAAGTATCAAAATAAAAATAAGAGGTATCTATTAAATAAACCCAATAATGAAAAAATCTTAAACGAAACTATGGTATATAACTTGTAGACCACCAACATTGAATCCTATAATATATTTTTTATTTTTTTTTAAATTTACTAGGCTGCAGAGTTTAACCACACATTATTCCAATCTGTGTAAAAAATATGTTAGAGATAGTATCCAAAAATCACCCCGTCACATGGTTTCATAGGAATTACACATTGTTAGAATAACTATGCAATAACCATGCACAATCCTCTATCCATAGATACAAGGTTACCTGGGATGCTCTGAATAGTTTTATGTAAATTTGTGCAGACTGTTCAACATGCCCAAAAATCTTATTTTTCGTCCTTTTTATCCCCTAAACCCTAAAAACACCCCTGAGCCTTATCATAATCTTTGCAAAATATTTATTTGACCAAAATAAATGATATAAATATAATGATAATCAAAACATATCTTAAGAGAAATCTCATATCTTACACCTTGCATTTTTAGTTTTAACCCCATAACCCAAATTAACTCTTATCATGGTAATTCTATTTTTTATGAAAGATAATAATCATAATAACAAAAAATGGACTCATTAATAATTTTTTACAAGTTGAAAAAAATATAGATTCAAATTTTAAAATTTAATTTATATAATAGTAATACATTGAATTTAAAATAAACATTCAAAATGAAAGAAAAATCGATTTTCCAGAAACAGTGTATTTTTATGTATAAAAATATATTATAAAAAATTAATGATAATGTTGATCAAATTGTAATTAATAGAAATATTTTTAATAAAAAAATCTCCTTAAATTTTAAAATAAATTTTTAATAATTGGATTTTATAAATACATAAATTTAAATGAAAATTTTCTATAAAGTAGGTAAAACTTCACTATTGAATGAAAATTCATTCATTTTTGAAATATGAAAAAATTTCTCCAGAAGATAAATTTATTTGATTATTTGAAAACTTCTGTCATTTAAAAAAATTATTTATTAAATTTGAAGAAAGTAATTATAATATTTCTATATAAAGTGAAATTAATAATCATTTATGAAGAAAATGTACTTGTCAAGAATAAAATAATTTTATTCACGTTAATTTATTAAAAAATATATATAAGTCGATGATAAATATTTAAATGAATATATTAACTGATTATTTCATTTGAATCATTTATCAATAGTGATTAAATTAATCTAATAATATAAAACAACATTTCACACATTAAAAAGTTTTATTGAAAATAAATATTTCTCCTTCAAAATATTTTATATTAGTTTCAAAAATATTGGATTTAAGTATACCTAAACACTATATTTATATAATGTATATTTATATAAAATGTACAAGTTTCTAACATCAATTTATATAATGTCTATATTGCAATCCTATATATTTTATTACAGGATTCAATAAAAATATTCTATTAATTACTTTTACATCCTTTATATAGTATCCAAACATATTTTCTATCCATGCATAGGTGTAGTTGGTATCCTAATATTCATGGTGAACCATTAGGATAAATACATTATAATTGTGTTATAATTACATATATTTCCATTTAGACCAATTTTTATATTCTTCATGTTGTTTAATATTACAAACTCATAATGTATTAGGGATTATCATTTATTTTAAGATTGAATATCAATTAAAACATAAAGTTTCATTTTAGATATGTGTTCTATTTCTCACAAGCTATGGAAATATTTATTCATTTAACTGAGAAATAATATAAAAATATTTTCGAGTTAGTTTTTTCCTTCAATAAAATTTAACCCTCATAATTTTTTTCCATGCATGATAGTATGGGATTAAATTATTTCCCGAATCCATTCCTAGGATTGGAATATAAAACATATAATCCTTTAATAAAGTCCTTTTAAATATTTGATATATGCTCATTTAAATAGAACATCATAAAATTGGAGGATATAACATACTTTTTAAATTTTGTGATTGAAAATATGAATTTTACCTGGAATAAAACATTATCATCTTCCCAAAAAAGGATATCATTAGAAGGAACTGAAAAGAATGATGTGGATAATAAAAACATAAAGTAAAAGGAATAATATAGGGTCATTATAACATGATCACATGAAATTTAATGACCACACAATCATAAATCAATGGGGAATAAATATGACTATAATTTAATTTGAAAAGAACATATAAGGATAATTATTTAATTTCAATATCATTTTTCCTAGAGTTGATCAATTCATTAACTATAAGGATGGACAATAGAAGAATATATAATTACATGATTTCATTCCATTTCAAAATCTCATTTTTCTCTTTTGGTTATAAATTATGAAATTTCATCATGTTTCCCATCTCATAACCCCACAAATGAATATTCAAGATGATTTTTTCAAGCCCAAATAACTAAAATTAAATTTTGACAGATAAAAAAAAATCCAAACATGGGATAAATAATTATTTTTTCGTTTTATATGAATCGATAAAAAAATTATTCATCATAATGTAAGATAATATCAAATATGATAACACAATTAAATGTAGAAATAAGACATTAATATCTAATACATCAACAATAATTCCCAACGTTTAACTAAAAGCATTCAATAAATAAATAAATGTAATAATATTTAAAATATTCCTGAACAAGTTTAAAACAAAAATAATTGAAATACATTTTCACATATTCATTCCTTATCAACTTAAAATCTATCTCCAAACTACATTAATCACTCATAAAGTCATATGATTAAAAATATATATTAAATAATCATATAATATCTACAAATTTCCATCATTCCCATAAATAACCTGAATCACCATAAATGAAAAAATCAGTCATACTTCTAAAAGAGAATTCAACCTTTATTCCTAAAAAAAATTATAAAATTATAAAAAAAATAGTTCAATTTACATTAATTATATAATGTACCATGAATAATGAAATTCTTCAAAAATAACATTATTACATAGTCACCAAATCACATTACAATCTTAGGGTAATCTATTAGATAAAACATATGACCTAAAAATTTAATAACCGAATTATACCATTTAACCATAATGACCTGAACAAAAAATACCATCTCATCTCTTGAGGTTACAAATACCATTATTCTTTGGTACCAAATAATAAAAAATAATTATTCCTAAAATAACATTTTTACATGTTAAAAATATGGGTTATATATATGTTAAACATATATTAAACCCAAATAAATGTTTCACAGTGTACTCTCATAAGATAAAAATTCAGAGGCATATTAATTAATTTTAAAAATATGATCTGTATTAAATTTATCAACCCTTATATAAAATATCACTATATCATAAATCATGAAATCATATAAAAAACTAGTCAAATTTTTTCAAAATTCTTTAACCATGATTTTCCATCTTATTAGAGTATAATTCTGATCACATCACGATTCAATGCTTTATTTCACCCTTACCACAGTGTTTTAAAATGGTTTTGTATTTAAAATTACAAATATTATCTCATGTTAAACATACCATTTTATTTAATTATTAAATTTTAATCCCTATTCAAAAGGGAAATTATTTCTGTTTTGGTGATTTAGTTGTAGGAGTAGGTGATTTAGAGGGTCAGAGATGATCTTGAAGAAAAATGGGCCAAACTACATGGGAGTTGAAGGACATACATCCACTATTTTTCACTTTTCAAAGAATACATGCATCCAAATGTGATGAAATTTTGTGGGACACTCCATAACTTCTTGGGGATATGACACATACCAAGAAACTAAAGCCCCATTTATCTATTAAGGGGGCCTTCCAATCCAATCTGTTCAGGGGACAACATCTACAAGAAGTAAATTATTTGGTTTTGTATTTCAGCCTTATTTCATTCTTTCATACTCCAATGGACACAAACATTTACATGGAGACATTCCAAATGCTATCCTAAAACTTTTATCTTTTTTCCATGTTGAGATAATTCTATTTAACAACCCAAAACCAAGACAAAGTGGTATATCTAAATCTAGGTTCCCAAAACCACATCCCATTTCACCTATAAATTTTCACCTTGAGAACCTCATCTTCCAGTTAGACCAAGGAGTGAAGTGATTAAATTTTGGAGTTTTAGAGGAGTCCTCTCATCACCTTGGAGTTTTTGAAATTTTTTATACTCATAGGGGGATCTTTTTAGGCAAGGATCCCTTCATCAAAGACATCATTTCCTTCTCATGTTGTAATATTTGTCTATGAGTAATACATGTCTTAGTTCCTATTTTATTTCTTCTATTTTATTCTAATTTTATCACATAACGTCATTATTAGTCTTTTTATTTGGTCTAGAAGTCACAATTATAAATTAGATTGGGTTTTAACCTTTCAAAAAATTTGCGAATGCAAAGCATTTCTACATTGACTACACCACCCAAGGAAGTGTAGTTATTTTTATTAATCGATCTATATATTAAATTCTTCATTAATTTATTTTAAATCAATTAGATACTATAAAAAACTTAATATTATTCATGAATTTGGTTTTTTAATTAGAATAATCTATGTATGTAGTTGAATAATTAACACAAAAACACATGAGTATGAGATTGGTGTGAATTGTGAGAGCACAAACAAAATAGTTAAAATAATACCACACATTATAAAATTATAGAGTTAAAATATAACCCATAATCTCAATTAATCCTCATTTATAGATTGGGTATTTTCTCCAATTCACCACTAACCATTAGCTATCCTTAGAACGACAATCAAAGATGGGTATTGCGATTGCATGTTCCAAATCTATCCTAGGGTTTTAGTCTTTTCATCATTATGGTTAAGTAAAATCATGTAGGGTACAAGGGTTAACAAATTTTCGGATCATAAATAACATTATATTAATTTAAAAAATAATTATTAATATGTAATTTATGTGGTAGAGTTATATTGATTAATCCTTTTCAAATATTTTGCTAAAAAATATATTCTTATTATGTCTTTTTAATCAAACTTCATTTCAAAAATAAAAACAGAAAAAATGAAATATTAGTATAAAAAATTTATTATAGATTTATAAATTATAAAAAAAACACCATACTTTCAAGTATTATGTTTCAGTTATTTGATTATATTTTCTAAATACCTTCAATATTTTGTCTTAAATTATATCCTCCTTTGAGAGAAAACTATGGTTAACCACTCTGCTGCACATAAATAACCCAAAACTGAACATCATTTTAATGTGCCCATGATATCTCCCTTCTAATTTCCTAGGAGGAAAGTAATTTATTCAACTAATTATAGGTATTTATTTTATTTTTCACTTAATTGTTTTCTTCTCAATTTTTTTTATTCTTCCCCATTTCTGAATTTTTTTCCCTCTTTCTATCTTCTTTTATTTCTATCATACCAACTAAAACTTATTTTTTTTATTATTATGGTGAACTTTTATTCTTTTCCTTTTTATTTTATTTATGACATGAACTAATCCTAATGATCTCTTAGATATTGGCCCTAGGATTGAACACAACCTTAGGGGTTGAATTAGACATTCTCAGTCTATAAGAATTTTCAACATTTAACTAGATAGAAGAACTCTGATAATGGAGCCTCACTCTCCAGGGCGTTGTTAGGATTTTGGATCGGCTTGGAATCTTCCTCCTACTATGGTTTCCCCTATCCATGATGGAATTAGATCTCACGTGGTTCCTTCCCTGGCTCTCTCTTCTCCGCTCGTTTATCCTGTCTTTGCTCTCTCCATGTCCTCCTCCTCCTCCTCCTCCTCCTCTCTCTCTTGCTCTCTCTCTCTCTCACAGGTTCTGGTAATATCTTAGTGTTTCACCTCCCCCGGCTCCGTCAAGGTCTTCTTTCGGCCGTCTTACTGCGTTCTGGACTTGATTACCACCGCTCCTCTCCAGGTCGGATTTGGAGTGATGGGTACATTGCCGATTTGGGATAGCGGTTTGGCGGTTGCAAGTCCTCTCGACACCTCTTTTTTTCTTCATATAGGGTTCCATCCCCCAGTCTCCTTCGAGGGTTTCATCTCGTCACTATTTGGTTCAATCCAGGTTTTTTTATGGTTCCAATCCCGTTTTGGCCCTGTTCTATTTTCATTGGATTCTGGGTTCGTTTTTTCTATGTTTTTTTTGTTTTTATCCCCATGATCCACTATTTTTTTCGGTGTTGTGTCGGTTCTTCTCGGTGATTGTCGGTGGCGTGAGGTTGATGTCTATGATGATGGGTTCCTTGGGCGGTTTGCTGGTTTTGGTTGGTCTCAACCATGATGCTGGATTTCTATGGCATTTCAGACATCTCCAGGGTTTTGTTGGTTTGGTGCTATAGCATCTGGTGTTTCCGGGTGTTCTACCTGGATTCTACTTCTGACGTCTTTGGTGGCTCGACGATACTTACTTCGATGATGAGTTATCAACATTGATGATGCCTACATATCCTATGAAGATGAAGGTCTTCGATGGAGTCTCTCAACAGGTCAGAGTTCATCCCAGTGTCTGCGACAGTTTTTACTCATACGTGATGTCGACGGTGATCTGATGGTGGTTTGCACTGGAGACAGTTCGGTTTAAGTGTGTACATCTCGATGTGTCAGAGGCGTGATTATTGTCTTCCTGCATTTTTGTTTTCAAAATTTTAATGGGTTTTTCGGTGGAGGGATTGTGGAATCAAGTTGGTAGCTCGTGGGTTTTGCGGAATTTTGAAACCAGATGCTTCTGACGGTGTTGTCCTGACATGGTTCTGGTTTATTATTTTGGAAATTGAAATCTATTTTTTAAGGGAATTTCTTGATGCTGGAGGAATGGTTGTAGGATCCCACTCACACTCAATGTGACTTTTCAATAAAATAAAAAATGGATTGTGGAACCAGTATAAAAATTTAAAAAATATGCGAAAAAGGAAATTGGAAACAATTCTAAAAAAATCTTTAAACAATAACCATTATCTGAAAAAATAACAATGAAATTAATATAACCATTCAATAATTGGATGCAACAGGCATTACATATCAACCAACTTGCATTTCATACCCAAATATCGGATCATACTTTCAACTGAAATCTAGGTTTATTCACCTTCTACAATAGTTTCATGGATTATCTGGTGAGGATACAAAAAAAAACATAAAACCTTTAATGTGGTTTTCTCAACCCTAAAACCAATAGATATATCTAAAGATCAACTAAAACTAAGAGGATTCCTATTCTCCCTTGATGGATCTGTGAACGATAGGATGTTTTATTTAAAACCTGAAGATGTATTTTATTGGAATGATTTGAAACACCTTTTCTTTGTAGATATTTTTTCCAGACGTAGGGAACACATCTATTAAAAAATATATCTATGTGATAATGAAAGAACAATGGGATTCAATTTATGAGTACTGGGAGAGATTCAAGATGTTGTGTGCATGATGCCCGCATCACTAAATCAGTGATAAACTCCCCATCCAATTATTATATGAAGGACTCACACCTATGAAAAGGATCATGGTAGATTCTATTACTGGAGGGGCCTTGTTAAAAAAACACCAGCATCTACATGTGTTTTTATAAAAAATATGGCACAAAATACCCAAAAATTTGGTGATCGATGTACACCACATGTTAGAGGAGTGCATCAGGTAAGTCCTTCCTCTCTTGAAAATCATTTGATTGATACTATGTTGGAATAATTGACCACTATGTTGTGGAATATTTCTTTGGCTCAAAAGACTTCCCAACCCTCTCATATGAGCCCATGTGGAATTTTCACTGAAACATTCCACACAACTGACTATTTCCCCAATTATAAGAGCTCGAGGATTCTGCAGTAGTATTACATGGGAGACCATATCTGCAGCAACAACATCCACTTCCCAAAAAGAAGTATGATTCTTTTGAAAAAACATAAAACCAAGGGATTAAGGATCAATTTGACATGAGTTATGGCTTTGGAGAACAACAAAGACCCCATTTCTAACAAAACATCCTGAAACCTCCACTTTACCAATAGGGTTTCGAACACCCCAAAAGAGATTTGAAGCTCAAGTATAAAAAAGTAAACAATAATTGACTTCTCAACCAATGATAAATTATAATACTAATGATATTTTGAAACAAAATTTTCTTAATCAATAGAATGAGCTGAAGCATCATGTTTCGGAACTAAGATAGTTGAAGATTCAAATGAGCCAGATTTCCACCGCTCTCCATGAACTAGTTAGTTAGAACTCCTATAATATACCTTCCCGACCTACTCTAAATCCCAAGGATAATGTTTGTGACATCAAATTGAGAAGTGGGAAGTAAACAAATTAATCTTCTATACCTACCATGCCATCGGGATTCACCTGAACATTAGAGAGGCCCCATTCAAGAACCACTAATGAGAATCCCATGAAGAAAGATATAGGTAAGAAAAATACTGATTATGTTCCTCCTAAACCCCTTCCCTTTACTAGCATTATTGTAAATACCATGAATATGGCCGAATATTTGATGAAAAAAAGTTTTGTATATATTCAATCATGTGGATATCAACATCCCTCTACATGAATCCATCAAGAAAATCCCAAGGTATGAATAATTCAAAAAAGGAAATTGTACCAATCGAAGAGGGCTCAAGGGAAATGAGAGGATCAATATTTGAAGGAATGTGTCAGAACTCATTACACCAACTCTAGAAATTCCAAAAAAGTGAAAGGATCTTGGGACATTAATTATTCCATACACTATAGGGGAGTTTCACTTTTTTGATGACAGTTGGGATTTAGAAGCTTCCATAAATGTAAATCCTCACATTATATTCTCTTATTTATTGGTTGGTGAGTTGATGACGATGAGAGTAGTCATGGAGTTTGTGAATAGAGTTACATCATATCTAGTGAGAGTTCTTGAGGATGTACTTTCTTAGGAAAGTGACAAGATCTTTCTAGTAGATTTATACGTTCTTAATATGAAGGATTATTTTCTATGTTGATGTGATCCCATTATCCTAGGTAGGGCCTTCCAAAAAACTAAAAAAATAATATTAAATGTTAATTAGGGAACACTTTCCATAGATTTTGGAGATGTTGTTGTGATATTTAATGATATAGACTCCATGATGTACCCCTAAAAAACCATCTTACTTTTGTTATCTCCTATTTTGAACCACCAAATAAAATCCCGAGGGTATTTTGTTGTCTTATGATTGGGGAGATTATGAGTATTGGTTCTTGTTTTTTATCTAAGTTCACTTCCACACCTTTTTCTAATTCACAAACCTCTCTCGTATTTGATTTTTAAATGGATTCAGATTCTGATTTTGATCATGTAAACTATTATTATAACATGAATATTGAGCATTATAATGGATTTGATGCTTTATTCTCTGATTTTACTGATTTTTATTCTGATATTGATGTTATTTGTGCACATATTTTGTTTCCTTCAATGTCTCCATACATACATTGCCCCATTCATTAGAGATCAATCCATTGCCACCAAATCTCAAATACTCATAATTATTAAGTGGTGAAAGATTACATATTATAATTGCTAATAATATTCCCTTTGAACATGAAGAAAAACTTTTTATTCTTTTAAGGGAGAGAATTAAAGAAATCAGGTGGACTTTGGATAAAAAATAAGGTATTAACCCATCCATTTGCATGCATAGGATTCTTTTGTAGTACAGGGCTGAATCAGTTATTTATCCACAAAGAAGATAGAATCCAACACCTTTAGAGGTCGTGAAAAAAGTGGTTGAAAAATTGACCAGGACGGTAGAATCTATCCTAGTTCAGATTCCTAGTTGGTAAGTCCTTTTTAAATTGTGTGTAATAAAAGTGGTGTCACTGTTGTTAGAAATGATAAAGATGAGTTAATTCCAATGAGGGTTCAAAATAGTTGTAGTTTGTTTATTGAATATAGGAAACTAAATCAATTCACTCACAAGGACCATTTTTTCCTTCCATTTATTTATCAAAAGCCTGAGTGAATAGCTAGGCAGAAACGTTATTCTTTATTGGAAGGATTTTTTAGATATTTTCAGGTTCCTATAGCTCTAGAAGATCAAGATAAGACATCATTCATTTTTCTATTTGGTAAATATTTCTACCCTATAATTCAATTTGGAATTTGGAACTCCCTAGGTACCTTCTGTAGATGTATTGTGAGTATTTATTTGATTTTATTGAGAAATTTATGGGGGTATTTATGGATCATTTTATAATATATACGTCTTTATTAGATGATTTTATTTCTGGTTTGGGAAAGGTTTTGAATTTTTGAATTGAGAAGAATCTGTTTATGAACTTCGAAAAGTGTCACTTCATGGTAGAGAAAGGAATTGTCTTAGGGAATGTCGTGTCAAAACATAGGATAGAGGTTCATAAATAAAAAATATATATTATATAATACATTCCCTATACTTCATGTGTGTGTGATGTTAGATCTTTCCTAGGGTATGAAGAATTTCATCGGCTCTTCTTCAAAGATTTTAGTAGGATTGATTTTACTACACCGTTATTACTTTAACATTATTCTAATTTTGTGTTTTATGATTATTGAAGGACTTATTTTTATGGGAAAAAGATGTTTCTGACCACTCCACTGATCATACAACTCCCACGGTGGGACCTTCCGGTTGAGGTTATGTGTGGCTCCTCCAACATTGCAGTTGGAGTTGTCTTATCATAGATGGTGGAGGGACATTCATATGTTATTGACTATGCATTGTTGAGATTGGATTTAGTCAAATATAATAGAACAAAACATATAAAAATAATTTCTTTCCTTTATATTTTCTTTACATAAATTCTGCTCATATATATTGGGCTCTAAAGTAGTTTTTTTTACAATGCATATCTAAGGTACCTCTTGAATATGCCAACGGCAAAGCCTGGGATTATCTGATGGATGCTCCTTCATCATGAATTTTATATTTAGATAAAGGATTATAAGGGGTTAGAAAACCTGGTGGAAGGCCACATGAGTAGGATTACTCATATATTAGTAGAAGACACCTTAGACTAGGTACCACTTCAAGACACATTCCCCGATGAGCATCTTTATGCCTTCTTAGGTAGACATCATTGGTATGAAGATTTTTTTAACATACTTATTTCCTTTGAAATCCCTAAAAATTTAAAGAAATATCATGTCTATAAATTAAAAATTGATTTTAGGTTTTATGCGTGGGATGACCCCTACCACTGGTGCATTTGTAGTGATCAAGTTATTACGAGGTGGGTTTCTAATCCTAAGTTTCAATTTGTTCTCCATTTCTGCCATGCAATTTCATGTGTAGGACTCTTTGGAACCAGACTAATAGCTAATAAATTATTAGAATCCGGATTATATTGGCCTAGATTATTCGATGATGCCCATGTGTTTTTCAAGTCCTACTCTCGTTGCCAATACACTGAACATTTCTAGGAGACACGACATTCCCCAAAAACCAAAACTATTTTGTTCCATTTTTTATGTATGAGTAATTGATTTTATGGGTCCTCTTCCTAGTTAATTTTTTTATATTTTTGTTACTGTTGATTATGTGGGTAAATTAGTGGTGGCCAAGGGCACTAGGAATGATGACTGTCATGTTGAAGTCAACGTTTCTAAGGCACATTTTTTTTTTCAGTTTTGAGTACCAAAGGCTATCATCAGGGATCAAGGGATTCACTTTTGAAATCATAATTGGGATTCCCTCCTTCAAAAGTATGGGATGAAACACAAATAATCAACATTATACCTCCCCTAAACAAATTTTCATGCTTAGGTTTCAAATCATGAGTTGAATGTTTTTAGAGAAAACCATGCAATCAAATAGGAGAGATTTGACCAAGTGCTTGGATGATGCACTTTGGGATTATAGGATTGCATACAAGACTTCCATTGGTATGTCCCCATTAAGGATTGTTTTGGAAAATCATATCATTTACCCGTGGAGGTCAAGAATCATGTTTATCCGGCTATAAAGAAATGCAACATGGATTTGGCCCAAGATTGAATTCAAAGAAAGATCCAAATTAAAGATCTTGAGAAGATTAGATTGTCATCATATTATAACTCAAGGCTGTACAAGGAAATATCAAAATTATCTCATGATAAAAAGAATCAAAAAATAAAATTTCAATTTTGAGTGAAAGTGCTGCACCATTGTTCATGATTAAATCTAATGTCTGATATGTTATGTTCCAGATGGTTAGGTCCTTATGTTGTGTATAATTTTTTTTCTTATGGTGCAGTGGATATCACACAAGATGACACTAGAAGGAAATTTATAGTCAATGAAAAAAATTTCATGAAATACATTAGGGAACTTACTACTGATTCACAGGATTTCACCATACTACATAACCCCATCAACACTAGAGAATATCAGGATGTTCCTAACCCTTTCACTTTTATATTACATGTCCTATTTAAAATTTTTCATTTAATATGAATATATCATCTCATAGGTTCACATTTAGGACAATGAAATATTTTAATTGATGGGGATGGTACATCATTTGGGGGTATATATTTAGTATTTTCACTTTTTTTTGTTTTTTGTGTATTTTCTATTTATTTTTTGGTTAAAGTGTTAAAAAAACAAAAAATAAATAAATAAAAATATATCATGTTAATTATCATAAGGAATATATAGAAAATGAAGAATTTTGAAATCTATTGGTGGCATGACAATCATGAAAAATATTTCATCATAAAGGGTTGATTTAAAGAAAAATTGACGTCGTCGATGATATGATTGGATGTGTCATTATAAAACCTTTTAGATTTTGACATCATTATTAATGATATTTGTTCCTGGTGAATTGTGTTATTGATTTATCCACACAAATTTTCAGTCAACCATGACTTGTAAAATTTTTCCAACTCAATTAAAGGTAAAGTCATGTTAGGTAAAAAAATTCATTGGTCAGTCCATATGTTTGTTTCTCTTCCATTGGGTTTCATTACTGTACTAAATTAACCTATGTATGTGAACCAATTATTTAACTATTGTATGACCTAATAAACAAACAAAAAACAACAAAAATAAAAAATATGGGTTGTTTATTGGGTAGGTCAAAAACCACTCTTCGTTGACTTTTGATCATGTTATAACTATTACAATTAGGGTCTTATGGAGTTCAAATAGCGGTTGAGATACGAGTGTACGATTTTTTCCAAGTGAAACTAAAATAATATTATATTACTATTAATAAATGAGGCGAGTGATGAAGTGTACAACACATAAAGATATCCAGGTTGGGAGCTTAAGGTTTTACTTTCAGTAATGCTTAAGTGAGTGAGCCTTGATATCTTATTACAATGGAATGTAGAACAGGTTCAGTGAATTAAACTAGGTAAGAAGAATTATATTAAATGACCTAAATATACTGAATAAAGGGTGGATTTATGATATTGTAATTCCTGGAACACATACATGTAGAGAATTAGTGACACAATACTCCCATGACATGTTTCTATGTGATTAGTGTTATGAACCTCACTAGATTTTGTTGTGACACAGTTTATGAGACAATGACATTAAATTTTTTGGATATTGACTCATGATGGGATTCATACTTCTCTTATATTTCCACTATGGACGGAGAAATATTAATATACATATCTTTTCGAAACTGTTTTTTGAATACATGGTATGTGGTTTTTCCCAATAGTAAAAAATTTTATGTGTGGGGGTGTGTTCATATCATGATTCACTACTTTATCTCACCCTTACATCACCTTTTTAAACATGTTTTGAATTTTAAATTAAAAATATTATATAAAATTTCAAATTAAATTTTATTCATTTATTAAATTTTTATCACTTCTAAAAAGGGAAATTATTCTTGTTTTGGTGATTTTGTTGTCGGGGGAGGCAATTTGGAAGGTCAGAGATGATCCAAAATGAAAATGGGCCAAAATACTTGGGAGCCCAATGACATCTCTCAACTATTTTTTACATTTTGAAGAATAAATACCTCAAAATGGGATGAAATTTTGTAGTCTGATCCATAAATTCTTGGGATACAACTCATATCAAAAAAATGAATCCCCATTCATCCATTACGGGGAAAATCTAAACCAATCATTCCAAGGTAAATAATCAGCACAGTGTCAAAGATTTTGTTCTATATTTCAACCATATCTCACGATTTTGTACTATATGTTTCCCAAAATTTAACCTGAATATAGTAAATATGATGTCCTAAAACTTTTAGCTTTTTTCTATGTCGATATAAGGCCATTTAAATACCAAAAAACCGAGACACACGTGGTATCTCGAAATATGGGTGGCCAAGACCACATCCCATATTTTCTATAAATTGACACCTTGGGAACCTCATTTGTAAGTTCGTGCCATGGGTGAAGTGATACCATTTTAGAGTTAAAAAGGAGTCCAATAATCACCATGGAGGTTCTAGAACTCCCTATACTCATATGGGGATCTCTTGAAGCAAGGATCCCTTCATCAAAGCCTTCCTCTCCTTCTCATGTTGTAATATTTTTCTATGTGTAAAAAACTTCTTAGTTACTCATTTATTTCTTCTTTTTAATCTCTATTTTTTTCACTTAACATCTTCATTAATATTACAATTTGGGCTGGAAATTAAGTGTCTAAATGATTTTGGGTTCTACCCTTTCTATACCTCTGTGAATTCAAAACGTTTCTACAATAACTACACTGCCTTTGGAAGAGTAGTTTTTTTAGTAGTAGATCTATCTCTTAACTTCTTAATTAATTTAATTTTAATCAATGATATAATTTAATACACTTAATATGATTATTTAATTTAGTTTTTTAATTATAAGAAACTTTGTAATCAATTTAATAATCAACCAAAAAACATGAGAGGTCGATATTTGAGTAAATTGTGAGAGCGCAAACTTAATCTGTAAAGGAAGATGACATGGGATAAATTTATAGAGTTAAATATAATCTCTAATATCAATTAATCTTCATTTATAGAGTGGGTATGTTCCCTAATTCACCACATACCATAATATATCCTTCTAATGATAATCAAAGTAGAGTGCTTTGATTGCATGTTCCAAAGCTAGCCTAGGGTATAACTTTTTTTCATCTTTGTGGTTAAATTAACTACGGTTGGGTTCAAGGTTTAACAAATTAGAGAATCATAATTAATTAGATATTATTTTAAATGATAATTATTAGTAATTATGTTAATACTTATAGTTACATTGATTATTCATTTTAAGATATTTTCTAAAAAACATCTTCTTATTGTGTCTTTTTAATCAAATTTCATTTCAAAAATAAATACAAAAAAATGCAATATTATTCCAGAAAACATCTTCTACTTTTACAAATAATAAAAACCCCATAATTTCAAGTATTATATTGATGTTATTTAATTTTGTTTTAAAATTACCTTTAATATGTTGTCTTAAATTACTTCCCCCTTTGATAGACGATGTTAGTTAGCCACTCTGCTACACCTAAATAACCAGAAACCAAACATAATTTGAAAGAGACCATGACATCACCTTTAAAATTGGTCTCATTTTTGGGAGGAATGTAATGTATTCAACCAATTAGAGGTTTTTATTTTATTTTTCACTTAATAATTTTCTTCTCCACTTTCATTCCTTCTCCCCCTTTGTCAAGTTCTTTTTTTATTACTCTCTTCTATTATTTTTATCGAACCAACTCAAACTTATTTTATTTATTATTATGGTACACTTTTATTATTTTAATTGTTAGTTGATTTATGACATGAAATAATCCTAATGATATCTAAGATCTTGACCCTAATCTTTAACCAAACTTTAAGGCTCGAATTAGACATTCTCAGCCTATTAGAAGTTTCATCATTTAACCAGTTAGAGAATTTATCCATTCTGGGAACTCAGAAATTGGAAACACATATAAATTAATCATAAAATAAGAACTAAGGATTGAAAAAAAATTACAATGAACATAATAGATACATTCGAGAACTGACTGCACCAGAAATTAATTATCAACCAAATTGCATTACATACACAAATCTGAAATCAGACATTGAACTAAAATTTTGGTTAATTAAAATTCTTACAAAGATTCAGGGATTATCCAGTGTGGATCCAAACAAATAGATTAAATAATTTAATGTGGTTTTATCAACCCAGATACCAAGAAACATTTTGTAAGATCAAATAAATATAAGATCATTCCAATTCTCACATGATGGAGCTGTGAGTGATAGTAAGTATTATTTACAACCTAAAGATATAACATGTTCAAATTATTTGAAAAGAACTTTCTTTCAGAGATTTTTTCTAGCATAAAGGGCCACATCCATTAAAAAGGATATCTTTGGTATAAAGAAATCAAAAGTGGGTCAATGTATGAGTACTGAGAGAGATTCATGAATTTGTTTTCAAGATGCCCACATCACCAAATTAGTGAGAAAATCCTCATCCAACACTTATATTATGGAATCACACCTATAGAGTGGTGTATTGTGGAGACTGAAGCCGGAGAGGCATTGGTTGACAAAACACCCACAGTTTCACGTGTATTGATTGACAAGATGGAACAAAACTCCCAAAAATTTGGGGATCGAGGCACACCACATGTTATAGGAGCACATTAGGTATGCCCTTAATCTCTTGAAAATTATTTGATTGATACTAAGTTGGAATAATTGATCACTATGGAAAGGCTGATTGAATTGGCTCACAATATGTCCTAACCCACTCCTATGAGGCCATGTGGCATTGGCACAGAAACATACCACCCAAATTACTATTTCCCCCAATTATAATAGTCATAGGATTGTGTAGCAGTATTTTTTGGGAGACCATATCACTAACAAAAAATATCCACATCCCCCAAAAAAAGTATGATTCCATTTAACCAATATACAACCAAGGGTGTAAGGATCAACCAGAAATGATGTGTGGATCTGGACAACAACAAAGACCCCATTTCAACCAAACTTCCAGTAGCCTCAACTTTACCAACAAGGTTTCAAATAACCCGAAAGGTTATTTGAATCTCAAGAATCAACAAGTCAACAACAAGGGACTTATCAATAAAAGGTAGATTATAATACTGATGATCTTTTGAAACAAATTTATCTTAATCACTAGAATGAGATGAAGAGTCATGGTTCAGAGATGAGGTACTTGAAGTCTCAAATGATCCAGATTTCTACCACCCTCCATGAACTCGTAAGTAAGAACTTCAGAAATATACCTCCCCAACTGACTCCAAATACCAAGGGTAATGTTAGTAATATCACATTGAGAAGTGTGAAATAAATAAATGAATCTTCTTCACCTACCATTCCACTAGGATTCACCTCAACTCCGGAGAGGCCCCATTAACAAACCTCTGATGAGAAGCCCATGGAGAAAGAAAAAGATAAGAAAAATATTGATGATGTTCTTCTTAAACCCCTTCCATTTCCAAACATTGTTGTACAAACCAATAATATAGATCAAGATGTGATGAAAAATGATGTTTTTGGTACATTTAAGCATGTGGAGATCAACATCCCTCTATTTGAATCCATCAAGGAAATCCCATGGTATGAATGTTTCTTAAAATAACATTATACAAATCAAAGAGGGCTCAAGGGAAATGAGAGGATCAATGTTAGAAGGAATGTTTCAACACTCATTTCACCAAATCTATAAATTATAACAATGTGAATGGATTTGTGGACATTCACCATCCCATGAACTATAGGAGAGTTTCACTTTTATGGTTATCTTTGTGATTTTAGTGCTTCAATAAATGTAATGACTCGCTCTATGTGCTCTTCTTTATAGGTTGGTGAGATGAATACAATGAGAGTAGTGGTGCGATTGGGGAATAGAGATACAACATATCCAATGGGATTCCTTGAGGATGTACTATTTTGGGTAAGAGACATGATCTTTACAATATATTTATATGTGCTTAACATGGATGATGATCTGGTAAGTTTATGTACTATAATTATTTTAGGTAGTCCATTCCTCATAGCTAAAAAACAATCATAAATGATTATTAGGGTTCACATTAAATGGAGATTGGAGATTAAGTTATTCTATTTAATGTTATGGACTCTAGGAAGTACCCCTTAGAAGACTATTCTTCTTTTTTTATCTCCCATTTTGAACCACCAAATAAAAACCCCATAGAATTTTATTGTTCTATGCTCTATGAGATTATGAGTATTGGTTCTAGTTTTATTTTTAAGATCACTTCCACACTTGTTTATAATGAAAAAAACTCTGTTATAATTAATTTTGAAATGAATTAATATTCTGATTTTGATCATGTAAACTCTGATTATGACATAGTTGTTGAGAATGTTGATGGATTAGATGTTTATTCCTTGATTTTGATGAAGAATATTCTGATAATGATGTTATATTTTTCACATATATTAGTTCATTCAATGTCTCCATCCATACATCACCCCCTTCATTGGAACTTAAGAAATTGCAACCAAATCTCAAATACTCATAATTTTTATCTGATGAGAGATTACCTGTTATAATTTCTAGAAATCTTCCTTTTGAACATGAAGAAAAACATTCTAATCTTTTGAAGGAGAACATTAAGGAAAATGGGTGGACCAAGGCTAACATACCAGGTATTAATACCACCATTATCATGCATAGGATTCTTTTAGAGGAAGGGGATAAACTAGTTAGGTATCCACGAAGGATACCGAATCAAACAGTTTTGCAGGTTTTTAAAAAAGAGGTTCAAAAATTGCTTGAGGCTGTTATAATCTATCCCATTTTTGATTCCTAGTGGGTATGTCCTATTCGGTTTGTTTCTATTAAAAGTGGTGTTTGTGTTGTTAAAAATGAGAATGATGAGTTAATTCTAACAAGGGTTCAAAATAGTTGGCGAAAGTGTATTGATTATTGGAATCAAAATTAATCCACTTGCAAGAACCATTTCCCCATCCCATTTATTGATCAAATGATTGAGAGACTGGCTGGGAAGAGAAATTTTTTGGTTCTTGGATGGATTTTCTAGATATTTTCAGGTTCCTATAACTCTGGAGGTTCAAAAGAAGACTACATTCACTTGTCCATTCAGTAAATTTTCCTACCAGAGGATTTCATTTGGACTTTGAAACGCCTCAGGACCCTTCCAGAGATGCATGGTGTGTTTTTTATGATTTTATTATGACCTATATAGAGGTATTTATCGATGATTTTACTGTGAATGAGTATTTATTTGATGATTTTATCTCTAGTTTTGGAAAGGTTTCGAATCATTATATTGAGAAGAATCTGGTTTGAAACATTGAAAAGTGTCAGTTCATGGTTGAACATGCCAATGTCTTAGTGAATGTAGTGTCAAAACATGGTAGAGTGGTTAATAAATCTAAAATAGATATTATTTCACCCTTCTCTATCCATCATATTTGCGTGATGTTACAACTTCCCTAGAAAATTCAAAATTTTATCAATGCTTCATCAATGATTTTAGTAATATCTCTTTTCCTACGTCACAATTACATCAAAATGATTCTAATTTTCTGTTTCATAACACTCTCCAAACTCCTTTTGATTAGAAAAAGAAGTGTCTAACCACTCCACTAATCATACATCCCCCAAGGTGGGATCTTCCATTTGATCTTATGCGTGACGCCTCCAAATTTGCAGTAGAAGTTGTCTTATCATAGAGGGTGAAGGGAAGTCCACCTGTGATTGCCTATGAATCGTGGACATTTGATTCAGCCCAATAAAACTATAAAACCATATAAAAGGATTTTCTTTCTATCATAATTGATTTAGATAAATTCATTTCATATTTATTGGGCTCTAAAGCTGTTTTTTTGGACCATGTAGCTCGGAGGTACCTCTTGAAGAAGCCAAATGAAATGCATAGGCTTATTCGATGCATGATCCTTATTCAAGAATTTGATATTGAGATAAATGAAAAGAATATGTTAGAAAACATGGTGGTGAATCCCATGATTAGACTTACTCACACATTAGAGACTGACAACTGGGACCAAGTACCACTTTGCAACAATTTCCCTCGTTAGTAAATTTATTCCATCAGAAGTACCAATTCATGATATGTAGATTTAGATAACTACCTTATTTCCCTTGAAATCCCATTGAATTTAACGAAAGCTTAGGTCCAAAAATTAAGGATTGATTCTAGGTTTTACTTGTTTGATGACCCCTACCTATGGTGCATGTTTAGTGATCATGTAATTAAGAAGTGTGATTCTGATCTTGAGTTTGAGTCTGTTTTGAATTTCATCCATATAGGTTTTTGTGGAGGACACTTTGGACCCCAACGAATAGATATTAAAGTCTTAGAATCTAGATTATATTAGCCTAGCTTATTCCATGATGCTCATGTGTTTTGCAAGTCCTGATCTCGTTTCTATCAAACTGGGAACAACTCTAAAAGACATAAGATGCCCCAACAACCCATACAATTCTGTGACATTTTTTATATATGGGAAATATATTTTATGGGTCTTTTTACTAGTTATTTAGGTTTTTTTATATTTTTGTTTTTGCTGATTATGTGAGTAAATGGGTGGATTCCAATGCCACTAGGACTAATGACTCCAATGTCGTAGTGGACATTAAGGAAATTTTTTTTAACAGGTTTGGTGTACCAAATACTATCATAAGTGATCAGGGGATGCTAATTTGAAATATGAATTTGGGTTCCCTCCTTTGAAAATATGGTTTAATAGAGAGAAGATCAACACCATATGAAAAAAAATTTGTAGAAAACCATACAACCGAATATGAAGGATTGGAGCAAGTGCTTGGATGATGTGCTTTTTTCTTATAAGACTACATCCAAAACTCCCATAAATATGTCCCCATTTTGGATTGTTTTTCGGAAATCCTTTCATCTACCTGTGGAGGTTGGGCATCAATCTTATTGGGGTATAAAGAAATGCAACATGGATTTTCACAATATGGAATTAAAAGGAAGCATCAAATTCAAGATCAGGAGAAGATTCGATTGTCATCATATGAGAAGTCAAGGGTATAGAGGAAAATATCAAAAGAATCTCATGATAAAATTATCCAAAAATATAATTTCAATGTGGAGATAAATTCATGCTCTATAGTTCACGATTGAAGCTAATACACAGTAAGTTATGTTTCAGATGGTTAGGTACTTATGTTGTGTCTAATGTTTGTTATTATGATGTAGTGGAGATCTCAAATGAGGACACTAGAAGGAGATTTATAGTAAATTACCAATGTTTTAAGTAATGCGTTGAGGTACTTCTTACTAATGTAGTGGATTTCATCCCACTGCATAACTCCATCATCAGTGGAGAATATGAGGTCATTCCTAAATCTTTCACGTTGATATTACTTTTCCTATTTATAAATATACATTTCAAGAGAACATAACATTTCATAGCTTCACATTGAGGAAAATGTTATATTAAACTTATGGGGGAGGAGACAACACTTTTGTGTAGCTATTTAGTATTTTCACTTTGGTGTGTTTTGGGTGTATTTTCAATTATTTTTTTGGTTTACGTTTGAAAAAACAAAAAAAACAAAAAAAAAACAAAAAAAACAATATATATATATATATATATAATGTAACATTATCATATGAAATATAAGAAAAATTTATAATTTCAAAATTCATTAGTGTTTTGATAAGAATGTTTAAGATTTCATCATAAAGGGTTGATTTTAAGAAAAATTGATGTCATCGATGATATGATTGGTTGTGTCATTATAAAAACTTTTCGATTTTGACATCATTATTTATAATATTTTTCATGGTAAATTATGACATTGATTTCTCCACACAACTTTTCAATCAACCATGAATTGTAACATTTTTCCTCCTATATTGATGTTATAGTTAAGATAGGTAAAAAAATTCATTTGTTGATCCATACATTAGTTTCTCTTCCGATATATTTCATTATAGTAATGAATTTACGTATGTGTGTGTACCTATTATCCAACTGTTGTATGCCCTCAAAAAGAAAAAAAACAACAATAAAACAAAATAAAAAATATGGTATCTGTCTTGGGAAGGTGAAAAACCACTCTTCCTCAACCTTTGATGATGTTATGTCTATTACAATTAGTGTCGTGAGGAGATCAAACAAGGGTTCAGAGATTAATGTGGGAATTGTTTCAAGTGAAACATAAAGAAGAAAAATATTAATAATAATAAATTAGGGGAGTGATGAAATGTTCAACAAAAGGGGATATCTTGGTTGGGAGCTAAAGGTTTGACTTTTGGAAATTCATAAGTGAGTGGGTCTTGAAATCTTATTGCAATGGAATCTAAAAAATGTTTGGTTAATTAAACTAGGTAAGAATAATAGTTTTACTTTTTTTGAATATATCGAATAATGGTTGTTTTTATGAGATTGTAATGGTTGTCTCTCACACACATAGAGCATTAGTGGAACAGTAGACCCATGAATTTTCTCTCTATGATTAGTGTTATGAATCTCATTGGATTTTGTTTTGATAGAATTTATTAGACAATGAATTTAAAATTATTTGATATTGAATATTGATGGGATTCTTACTTTTACTACAAATCCACTATGGATTGAGAGATACGAAAATGAATATCTTTTCATATTTTTTTTCAAATACATGATATGAGGTCTTTCACATGTGTGCAAAAGGGTATGTGTGGGGGTGTGATCGCATCACAATTCACTGCTATATTTCAAACATGAACCATTGTTTAAAACTTGTTTTGTATTTAAAATTACAAATATTATCTCCAATTTCATATCCAATTTGATTTAATTATTAAATTCTTATCACTGTTAAAATTCCAATTATTCTTTTTTGGTGATTTCGTTGTAGGAGGAGGTGATTTGGAGAGTCAGAGATGACCCAAATGGAAAATGGGCCAAACTGCATGGGTTCCCAATGACATATGACCACATTTTTTAAACATTTAGAAGAATTAGTGCGTCTAAATAGGATGAGTTTTTTTACTCTCCATAACATCTTGGGATAAAAATCATCTCAAAAAACCGATTCCCCATTCATCTATTAAGTGGTCCATTCGAACCAATCTTTCAAGGGGATAGAATCTGGATAAAGTCAATGATTTCATTTTGTATTTCAATCATATCTCGCGCTTTCATCATCCAATGGTTGATAAATGTTACCATAAGATAGTAAATATTTTGTCATACAACATTTATCTATTTTCCATGTCGATATAAGTCCATTTAAAAACCCATAACCAAGTCACATGTGGTATATCAAAACCTGGGTGGCCAAAACCACTTCCAATTTTCGCTATAAATGGACACCTCCAGCACCTCATTTACAAGTTCGAAAAAAGAGTGATTTTCTTCTATTTTGGTGGTCCAGACGATTCCTCTCATCACTTTGGAGGTTTTGTAACATCCTATACTCATAGGGGGAGCTCTTGAAGCAAGGATACCTTCATCAAATCATTCTTCTCCTTATCATGTTGTAATATTTGTCTTTGTATAATAAACTTCTTAGTTACTCTTTTATTTCTTCTATTTTTCTATATTTTATTCACATAAATTATTCATTAATATTATTATTTGGAATGGAAATAAATAGTAGAAATTATATTGGTTTCTACCCTTTCTGAACCTTTGGGAATGAAAAACATTTCTACGATGACTACACCACCCATAGAATTGTAGTTCTTTTTAGTAATATATCTACCTCTTACCTACTTCATTAATTTATTTTTAATCAATAAGCTAATATAATAAACATAATATTATTATTTAATTGAGTTTTTTAATTGTAAAAAACTATTTGATCAATTTAAAAATTAACACCAAAACACATGAGGTCCAAATTTGTGTAAATTTTGAGAGTGCAATCCTAATTGGTAAAACAAGACCACACATGATAAATTTGTAGAGTTAAAATATAATCTCTAAACTCAATTAATCCTGATTTATAGAGTGGGTATGTTCCCTAATTAATCACTAACAATATTTTATCCTTATAACAACAATCAAATTAGGGTTATGCGATTGAATGTTCCCAAGCTATCCTAGGGTTTAACTCTTTTCATATTTGTGGTTATGTTTACTCTTATATATTTCTAGGGATAAAAAATTTGGGTATCATAATTAAGTGGCTATTAATTTAAATTATTATTATTATTATTAATCATTTTAAGATGTATAGTTAGATCGATCACACATTTTAAAATATTTTATAGAAAAAATATTCTTGTTGTTTATTTTTAATAGAACTTTATTTGAAAAACAAAAACAAAAAAACACAATCTTCTTCCAGAAAACTTCATCTAGTTTTATAAAAGATATAAAACACACCATATCTTCATATAGTATTTTTTATTTTATTTAATTTTATTTTCAAAATAACTTCAATTTTTTGTCATAAATTACTTGCTCCTTTGAGATATTACTTTGGGAAGCCACTCTGCTACACCTAAAAAAACCAAAAACCAAAAATCATTTGAAATCACACACAATAGTTCCTTTTAACTTCCTTAATAAAATTAAAAATATGAATCATATAATTTGATTCATAAATCTCAATATTTACTTGTTTCTAAAATTAAATACAAATAATAAATACCTTTGAAATATATATCACCATTCATTCAAATACCATTTTCTAATATAGATTCCCCATGATCTATATGTTTGTTTTCATAAATTTTTGGAATAATTCAATACATTTTGAGATTATTCTACTTACATTAACAATTTAAAATCACTACATCAATATTGAAATAGATTTTGAAAAATATTTACATTTATTAAAAAATACCATGTTTTGAATGTATATCTTTTAGACATCATCTCAAAATTGAATCACATAATGCATTAAGATATAGCTTTCATGAATTTTAAAAATAAGGTTTTTCATTTATAGAAAATTAGATAAAAATATAATGATATAAAAATTTTGAAGTTCACTGTCCATGTAGCTAATTAGATGGATGGAATAACATTTTTCCAGTCATCCATTTTAAATGCATGACTAAGTCCCTTATACTATTTTCTAAATTTTACATGATAATATAATTGTATATTCAAAACATGGTCAAATATGTCCTAAAAATAATAATAATATCAAAGTATAGAAAAGTATTTAGAAATATTATAAATTGTTTTAAGGTAATTTCAATTCTTTATAAATAGTCTAAATCACATGATCGCGATTTTTCAATTATTATTTTATTTTAATCCATAAGAAGAGATCAGACGTCTGTGTCTAATTTATACTCATCCATCATAGTGAGGAGTTTTTACTCTAATGAATGAATTTTTTAGTCAATATCATATATTTTCATAATTTGAATCAAAGATAAAAACTGAAAAATTATTGTAAATGTGATAATTTAATGTTCTATTCCATCTCAGTCTATTACAATGCTGATTTTTGATGTTGGAGGTGTTTCAGAGGTGGGTAAAGTAGTTTTCATGGTTGTTGGGGGTGATGTAGAGAAGCCAGAGGATATTCATGTCATGAATGGATTACATGAAATTAATTAGTGATTTGAAGCATATGATGCAGTATAACTCATAGATTGTGTTAAACATAGTTGTGCAGTGTGAAACAGATTCACATTGTGAGAGGTGAATTCATATAGTTGAATTTCTAGGTAAGGGTAGTTATCACGTGAATTACAACATTATTTTATGTTTTTGATGTCATTATTCATACATATCCAATTATTGAAATAACAGTTATTGGGATCCTTGTTTTCACAATAATTGTATAATGTTAAAATGACCTTTTCTATGTTGTTATGTAATAAAACCCTGATTAAAAGCCTAAAAATGTATATTTGGATAATAATTTGTATCCATGGATATATGGTATTTGTGATAACAAACAAGATAAATAAAGATGATATGTGATAATTCCCCTAAATAATTGTGGAATCTGTATTGTGTTGCTATTTTATGTTTATGCTTATTGGGTTTTCCATGTATGGTTTGAGAAATTATGTGGAAAATTTATTGACCAAATGGATTTTGTAGTACATGGGGAACTGATGTGGCGGTTGGTTAGTTTTGATGTTATGCGGATAGTTTATCAATGTTGTGAGATGATGTTGTGGCACTGTGTTTATGGTGATGCGGTTGAGGTGTAGTGGTTGTGTCATAGGGTATTTTTATTGTTGTGTGATGATAATATTTAATGATGACTCTGAAAAGTGGTGGATATGGTGATATGTCTTGGGAAATGTTACATAATGATGATGGTGGATGTGTTGTGATTCGGTAGTGGTTGTGTTATTCAGGCCAGTTGCACCATGTCATGGTTGAGATAGTTTCAAATGCATCCATGGGATGAGATGTGATAAAAAAGAAACAAAATATGCTTGAAAATAAACAATATGGGATACAAATGGATGTGTAGTTTTTAGATAACTGAATTGAGTAAAATAACTAGTATTGTAAATTAAAATGAATTAGAAAATGAATTAATGTAGTGAAAACTATAACTACAAGTGGGATATATTTCTTTATTGTGTGGTGGTTGAATATTATTTCATATATCCATGGAAATGACTAATGTAGTTGTTGTGTGGTATATAGTGGTGATGTGGTGTGCACTAGTTTGTTTATGTGGACCCATATTTTCAGTATTATGTGTCATCTTGATTCAATGAATGTTTTTGATATATTTATACATGCCCCACCAAAATTAGATAACCTTATAAACACTCATATTAACTGAGTTCTGGGGTTTTTCCCAAATATCTAGGATATTAGTGATACAAATGGATGGCTACCATCTCCCCCCCACTCTTCTGCCAACAATAGTGATATGGTATGGTGTCGGCGATTACAAAGTTGTGATGCGACAGACCAAGTGTCTTTAGATGGGATGTAATTTGTTAGACTTTTCCTCTATGTGAAATGGGTTATATCGTGAGATGTGAGATGTGGTGGTGTTCATGTGTGGTTGGAGGAGGGAAAATGTTTTATTTCCTTCATTTTCATAATACAGAACTAGTTATGTTTTTGGTTGCGATATGATATATTTTCCCATGATTTTATAGGTGAGATATGATATGATACGGTGTTTTCCTTGGGTTTCAATGGGAGAGAGAGTGATGTGATCTCATTCATGGATTAGGTGTCTACAGTCGGGATGTGATGTGATGTATTGTGATGTGTGGACTATCTATCTCTAGGAAAGTTGGGATGTGATGTAATTTTTGGCCCCAGTGTCTATAGGTGATATTATATGTGATTTGTTTTAATATATCTCTAAGGTATGGGAGCTAAATATATTCAATGTTTTGGTATGAGATCATAAAATTAGCATGGAAGAGGCTTTGGGGTGCCTTTCGTTTTTATGATTTCAATGTTATGTTATTATATTGGATGTGGGATTTAGTGAGTGATCCATAGTGAGGCTAGGTATCATTATATAACTTGTGTAGTTACTTACAGGTTCCATTTTTTGTTCACTAGAACATTAACACAATATTTTTTCATGTTCAATTATTTTTTAGTTATGTTCCTCTTGATTATACCTGTTATGCACACTCTATATATGTAAACCATTTTCAAGTCTCATGGAGGTTTTTGAGGACTAATATTGAACTTACTAGCTAGGTCAGAGGTATTGCTGGGTATCTTCTAAAGAATTTAATTTTTTTTATTTACATTTTATTCTTTTTTGTTGTATTTTTTTCTACTATTCATGCATTGTGGGTTGGGTTTCGGGTTTCTATTATATTGTCTTCTAAAGTTGTTTTTCTATTTTTAATATTATCTTCAAATCCCTTTTTATTAATAGAGAGTAATGACTCCCATAATATGATATTTTTACAGAAATGGTTCTTGTTTCAAACTCAGTTCCTACTGATGGTGGGACTCTTTGTTCATCAGCTCTCTCTTCTCACTGTGGTTTCCTTATTATGACGATTTCATAATGGATGGGAATCAAATGAAGGTGTTTTATTGATATAATGGATTTTGGAGTTATACATAATGATGTTTTCAGGGATTTTTAATAGATACGTCCATGTTGTCCATGGTTCCTGACATATGATTGGGATATCCTCTTAGACATGGGATTTTAGAGCCCCGTGATCTAGTGAATATACCAGGATCTTATTAAAATGCACTGTGAGCAAGAACCGGTTTCAAGGTAGAGACCAAGGTGAGGTGAATAGATCATGATGAGTTTTGTTCATGTTTAAATATATTTATTTAGGAAAATAACTAAATAAATTAAATAATCATTGATGAAATACCATGATATAGGGAATATGTATTTCACCTTATTTTCCAAAATAGATATTGTTCATCATCTGTCACATTCTCAATATGTAAATGTTCAACGGGATGATCTGGTTTAATCAATGGAGGTTGACCCCATATATGAGGATGAGGCATGGAAATGTTATTTTAATTATTTTCAATGGATGAGTTTGGGTAGGTATAAGGGGAGTGTCTCTAATCTATAAATAGAGCACTGGTTAGAGGACCTTGATATCACTTTTTTTCTAACTCAAGCATGATCTATGTTTTGGGTTCTTATTGTAGTTACTCAAGTATGAGGACCTATGAGTTATCGGTGGACATGATTTCATAGTGACCATAAGGAGGCATATGTATGCCTGACATACATTTAGAGGGAGTTCCGAGAGGATTTTTAGTCATCGACAATGATGTAATCCTTGATTAAAGAGCTTATCTCACTTTAGAAGAGTATTTTGTGTGTGAGTTTAGAGAACTTATGATTTATGTACATGTACATTACATTACTGTTTCAAAATAAATAATACATGACACAAACATATTCCCAAATTCCGTTTTGGTTTAGTGTATTTGGTAACTAGGAAACATAATCAACTAGTTCATAAAACATCTACATATTCTCATGTGTTTTCTTTCATAACTAGAACCCCCTTTCGACACATCTTACATAATACCCCTCTTCATATCTTGGGGAAAAGAAACATAAATTGCTAGGATATCAAATGCTCAGTAAGGGTAAACATGGAAAATATCAAATAAATCACAAACATAAAAATGTTAAAACATAAAAAAAACTTTTGAAAATCATACCCTATATATCAAATATCCAAATCTTGAGTCATGAAATGAATCTTGGTAGTTCAAAATGCTTAATTCATAAAGGAATAAGACCCATGAAAAAAATATAATTAGAATAAAACATGGAATTTTGGATAATACAAATGCATATAAAATCATTTCCATTTTATAAAAGGATCATTTCGAAGAACATCATAGTGGACAGTGTCTATTAATGAACACAATTTACTTTCGCTTCCAACCATGTATTACTGAACTAAATATACTTTCCATTCTGGCCCTGTATTACTAAACATAATTTACTTTCTATTCTAGTCATATCTATCTCATGAGATATAAATATTTACCCAATGTATTGAACAAAGATATATATCCAACACATATCATAATGAAATCATTCTTATGTGTGCCACAAAACATAAATCATTCATCATAGAATAACCAATGAATAAAATGGGGTTCTTAAAAATCATTTAATCAAAATCCATATAAAAATCTATTTCAGAAAAAACATTACATCATAAAACAAAAAAATACTAGTAATAATAGGGATAGAAACAAAACCCTCTTTAATGAATGAAATCAAAGATTAAAAATAATTTTGATAAAACATTTGAAATTATTTCTTGAGGAGAATATCATTTTCATTCAAAAACATTTTATTTTATGAAAATGACACAAAATTTTAAAATAAAATAATTTATTTTAAAATAAACTATAAATCTTGTAATGGAAAATTCGTGGAAATAAGGTTTTATGAAAGTGTAAAAAAAATTTCATACTGTATAAGTTAAAAAAACATTCTTGTTTTACTTTTGTTGGAAGGTAAAAAATGTAACTCGTATTGAAAATGGAAAAATATTCATTTCATATTGTTCAACAAAAATTCACCAATGTTAAAAATTAACATTAAAAAATTGTAGAGGGATATAATGTATACATCAGAATATATATTTATGAACCATGGATGTGGATGGTAAATATACTCAAGTAAATACTTACGTATAAATAATCTCGGATAAAAAAAAGATTGTAAAATTATCCCTATGAAATTTATATTTAGTAAAATAGTATGACTCATTAGATAAATAAAACTATATTCATATTTAAATATCATAATATTCATAATAATAATCATAACTTCATTTATGGGAAACATAAATACTACTCAAAAGAAATTGGTGGTGTGTAAGGTATATGTCTCACAGAAATAAAAGTGAGACAAAATAATCCCTTACATTAGGTTTCATATACTTTGTAAGTATTTTCACCTCTTATATAATGATTTAAATAATTTCATTAAGTTATTACATAATCATAATCATTTTTATGATATCATAAGTTATCATATTATTACCTGTTTTCTCATAACATTATTACTCTTCTTTCTGGTATTAACTGCCTTAGTTTATTATCCATGTTTTGATGAATAGGTTCTTGTTTTTATTCTAAGGTAATAGTTATATAATTTCTAGAATTATATTAATATAATATATGTCATATTTTTTCATTGTATACAATTATTAAATCATTCATTAATGAAGATCATTTAGAATGAATCAATCACATCATGTAGATGGTAGGACCACGCACGAATGACGATTTCGTTCCCTTAATTATGAAATGGTATGGAAGCAGATGGAATATATTTTATTAAAAATTCTACATCATGTTATAATAATCATATATAGTTATTATTTCCACCATTATACCCATCCCAATAATATGTTGGTGAAAAACATATTACATCATCATGGGGAGATGGTAAACCGTATGTACATACATTTGTTGATTTAATTTTTCATATGATGGATAAAAGGTAGAATATGGTTATTACATTATCACAATAACATAATTGTATATAGGTGACACTATATTTATTAATTTATAATGGAAAACATGAAAAATATGTTGATGAGGAAATGGTCTTGAGAGAGTCGGTAAAAGAGATTGCCTCTTCTTCATTGTGCTCCCACTAAACATCTCTTAATGGAAATAGAGATGGTATTTTGAGAAGAATGAAACCTCTATAATGTTACTAGGGAAGTTAATAATGGAAATGGGAAGGTTATGGATGATCCTAAAGTCTCATGGTGAGGTGAATAGGTGAGGAAGGTGATGCCTTATAAAAATTGAGGTTAGGGACACTTTTGAAATATTAAAACATATTAATTTATAATAAAATTAAACTTCATTAATAAACCAAAAAAAATTCTTAATTTTAAATATGAGATGGTATAGGGTTGTAATGTTATAAAAAAAAACATATTTTAGATAAGTTTTGATTTCTATTTAAACTTTATAACTTTGAATTTTCACTTAGCTAATTTATTTTATTTTAACTATGACAACAAATATTTCAATAATAAAAGGGTTTAATATTTACATATTTATTGAAAATTAAATCATAAATAAATTATTAATAACCTTATAGACTATATAATATTTATTATATATTTTTAAACTGTTTTATTTCTTTTAAAATAATTTAATAAAACATTGTTTTGATAACACAACAATAGTGTCAATTTTGATAGTTTTCAATTTATGGATTTTTAGAAATATCATGAAAAGATGTTATCCTCAAAAAAAATTATTATATCCCTCTGGGGTCAGGGTAATATCTAAATTTCATTTAATATATTAATTTTCCCAACTTTTTTAATATTTTTAATAACATTAATTTGATATTTCAATTAATAAAATAATTTCAACATTCGTTTTGTGTAATTATTTAATACACTTATTTGTTATAAAATAATTAAAAATAAGAAAATACAATGAATATAAATCAACAATATTTCATAATAACTCTTATAGTATAATGTATCTCTTGTAAAATCTGACATAAAATTTTTATATATATTAAAAATTTAATGTGAGAACTTTAACGCCACTTTAATTAAAAATGTTTTAGTGTCATAAACATTTCCATATGGATCTAAATGGTCAATAATTAGAACCATGGATGTTTATGGTTGTGATATACTCAAAAATTAAAATTTTCTTTAGTGTTTTTGGAGTTTTTATGGTTATTATAATTTTAATTTAAAATTATATATTTCTTATCAATTAATTAATTTTTACAACATCAAAGTATAAGATTTCAGTGCAATTATTTATTTCCTAAAATTTATAAATAAATTACCATGATAAATAAAAAAAATTATATTTCAAATGATGATTAATAATTGAATTTATCTTATGTATTACCTTTTATAAAAAATTATTTATTTTGTAAAATTACAGTGAGACAAATATAACTTCTATTTAAATAAAATAAATTAAATGTCCTAATCTCTTCTATGTGGATTCCAATAGATATCATTTTTACCCAAGGATGATTTAGTTATAAACCAAATCATACAATGATATTAAGAATATATTTTGGGTAATTTGATAATAATATTATAATCCTTAAATACCTGATTTACCCATTTACTGTATTAATAAAAAATTACCGAATGTACTATTCATACTGCCTAAAAAATTTTATTTACTTAATTTGGACCTAATGATTCCAAATATGGATTCCATTTTTTAAAATTAAAAACATATGAGTTCTATTAATTTATTTAAAATCAATCCCATTGTCAGAATAAAAAACAGGTTTTAAGAGCTAAAACATTGCACAAGAGAGAAATGTTTTGACATCAAAATTCAATGTAAACTCAATTACAATGACAAAAATTATATTTAATTAAATAAATATATTATATATACTTTAAAAACATTAAATAATATAATTAACCATATATATTATTTTGATGAAAAAATTTGTTTTCAACTAAAATTTAGTGTATTTTTACAATTTATGAAAACATGATTGTTATCATAAAAATATAAAAAAGTTATCCAAAGATAATTTTTATATCCTGATTCAAAAAAAATATTATTTTTTTAAATAAAATATGAAAATTTTTAATAAAATAGATTTAAAATAGGTTCTCCTTCAAAATCCGTGAAAACTATATTTAATAAAAAGACTTCTTTTAGCAGAAAAATTAAATTAGTTCATATATCATATCTAGAAAACATATAATTTTAATTTTAAAATTTATATTGAATATACTACATATATAATTCATTAATAAAATCCATAAATGCTGATTTAAGTATTTTACAAACTAAATTATATGTATTTTAATTATTTTTCAGAAAAACATTTCCTTTTATTAAAAATAGGTATTATTTTCATGTATAATTAATTGGTCTAAAAATAATTAATTATTTGTACATGTGTAATGAATATTTTTTATAATTCATGTAATAATGTTCAAACTCTCAATTATAATTCCTTAGTTATAATTTAGCATAATAATATTTATGTGTTCTCTTAAACATTGTTTTTCGGGAAATGAATTCCATCAAAAGGACTAAAAATTGTGTTCAACACAAGGCAAGCATAGTGGTGCATATACCAAAAGATAACATAGTGTTGTGTATAGTTCAATATAATCATAGTGTACCATACATCACAATATCTCAAAAAATTTAATAAAATTATATCTCAAAAAAACTCTTGGTGTTACATTATGCCCCCCTTAAAATGAATTTCACACTCAAAATTCATCGGGGTTATAAAAGGAATACTACTTGAAAGTTTCTTTCAGAAAAACCCATATCGTAAAAAGTAATTATAAAACATCATTTTAAAAAATGAATGTTATAAACATAAAGGTTACCCAAAGTAACTCCTCACTGGGTTCCCATATAAAAAAAATGGGTGGGAAGTGAAAACATGGATATAGAAAACAATTTAACCACCATGTTTTGATGGAGAGTGGTACAGAATAAGGTTAGGGGAAAGTTATCAATCAAAAATCCCAAAATCTATATTGATTTAAGGGGGATTTTTATTCATTGAAAATTAAGGTACTAGGGTAACATTTTTTTAAGGTCATTTCCATAGAGTTTATTAATGAGAAAAAAATAATTTTATGATTAATTATAATCTCATCATTTCGTTGTGCCTCGATCGACTTCCAATTCATCTCTTATTTCAAGAAATGAAGTTTACTTGGAAATTTTGATAGCGTTAATATATCATTATATCTATAAATAGGATGGTAGGTAATTCCATATTTTTTTATCACAACAAAATGGTTTGAAATATTTATCAAATATGCATAAGTACACCTATAGTGAGATAACACATTAATCTAATAGACTTCATCTGAGGATTAACTTTTACTTTACGTAAATGGAAAACCTTATGATCCTTCTAAAAGAAAAAATTTAAAAACTTTAGAAAGTGGTGAACTAAATTTGCATTAAATTTTTCTCTAATATATCATAATGTATCTTATGTTTTTCACATTCCATACATATGAACACCTTAATCATTTATTCTCTTGATAATAACCTGAATTACTATATACCCATTTTAAAAACCAGCATGTTTCTTTATTCTTAATTCCAACAAGCTATAAACATAATCCATGATAGAATAAAAAACATTTCAAAAATCCTTTATTATTTATAAGGAAATAAATACTATCCAATTTACCTATTCAAAAACATTATATCATTGTCTCATCATCATGCTCATATTAAGGGTTATCCTTCCCTTAATCATGTGTTTTCCAGAATCATCACCTTATTAACTAAATGATTTTTCATGGTTACTATTTCAACTCATCATATACATTCAAATACATGTGTAAAAACAATAGTGTAATAATAAATATATATTCCAATATTCCATAAAATTTATTCTACAACATCAATCTGGGATCCCATTACAAAAACATTCAATCATTCCACCACTTCATTTTCATACTCAACATCGCCAATAATGATCACAAGTGATTTGATATTGTCATTGTACTTAATAGGATGTTTATGTGGATCATCATCAATAAACCTTGGATTATGGAATTGGTAAGAATAATTTTCCATTTCCTTGATCTTGTAACATTTAAGAGAGGGAGGTGTATTTTGTATAGCTTTTTCTCTATTCACATCATTAGGTTCCTTTTTCTGATTACATCGATACTCAACTACATGATAAACTTTTTTCCCACACTTAAAAAATTTTCTAGTACCTTTAAAAAAATATTCACTGTTCTCTTTTCCGCACTTTGAGAATATGGAAACGGTTATAAATTTTCACCATTTTGTTGGGATTTTCTCTTGAATTCTATCATTCATTTCTTGTCGAAACCATGAGATTTATAAGTGACACAAAATTCTAGTTATACCTTGATATAATAATAAAAAATATCTTCATATCTACTAAAGTCTCATATATATAATACCCTTTGATGAATTGGATTTAAGCCATTGAATAATCTATAAACTTTTCTTTTAGATTGGATGACAGAGCAAGAAGCATGCCTTTCAATTCTTTTAAAAATTGACTCATATTCTCCAATAGATTCATCATAATTTCCCCTAATCTATAGGAACCACTTTTACATCATCAATAAATTAATATGAAGAAATTACTTATTCAAAAACAATTTCTTGAACCCATCCCATTACATGGATTAAATTTAATCTTTTTGCCTCGTATTCTTGATTAGAGTCCACCACTGGACCGCTTGGCCTTCTAAATGATAAATAACCCAAATTGATTTTTCTTGTTTTGAACTATGAAAGATAAAAAATATCTTTTCAATGGTCTATATCCATTTGTTAGTAACAAGTGGATCGTAAGACCCATTGATAGAAGGTGGACATTGCCTCCTAAAGGAATTAATAGAATATTGTTCCCTTCTATACTCATTTTGAAATCCAGAATGATTCATAAATTATGTAAGTATAGAAATAAAAATTTTCATTCCATCTACCATAAAATTTGGTTGTTCATATGGAATATCATTTCATTACACATTTCATTTATCATTAACACGATACCTTTAAGTTCTAGCCATTGTCTAAAACCCAAAAAGAATAGCGAGAGAGGGAAAAATCATAGTAGGAAAACAACATATTAAAGGGGAAATAAATTCAACATAAAACATCATAGGTATAATCCTAGTTTAACAAATATAATTACTAATATTCATGGATTTTAGCATATATTTAGACTTATCTTCAAGGAAATTCCTAAACATATCATAGAAATATTTCTATGGATATCACTAAATATTTCACATCATTGTTTCCAATGGTTGACTATACCTTCTCTATGATAATAACTATAGAGACCCTAATATTGACATAAATGTATGTTACATTACTGTTGTAGAATAATAAATAAATGACAAAAAAGTCCCCCAAATACTGTATTAGTTTAGTGTTTTTAAAAACTGGGAAACATAAACAACTATTTCATAGAACATCTATATCTTCTCCATCATTTTTCTTCATAACTAGAACCCCATTTTGACACATATTACTTAATACACATCTTCATATCCTTAGGAAAAGAAACATAAATAGGTTTTAGATTAAATGAATGTTTTGGGTAAACATGGAAGATATTAAACAAAATATAAAAATAATAATGTTGAAACATGAACATAACATTTTAAAATCATACCATGTATAAAAATTTTCTAAATCTTGACTTATGAAATAAATTTTAGTAGTTCAAAAGGAATAGATTATTAATGAAAAATATCTATAAAAAATATAATTGGCATAAAGCATGGAATTATGGAAAACACATAATATATAAAATAATTTCCATATTATCCAATGCACATTGTTAAGACCATCATAGTGTGAAAAGTACATTTCTAAACACAGTATATATGCCATTCAAACCCTGTATTATTGAACTAGATTCTCCTACCGTTTGAGCCAGATATTATTGAAGAAGATTTAATTTTCATTCAAGTAATTTATATCTCTTGATATATAAATATTTATCAAATACATTTGAGAGAGATATAGGTCCCAACCATCTCATAATAAAATCATTGTTACGTATTCCATAAAACATAAATCATTTATCATGGCATAACCTAAAGAATAAAATGGGATCCTTAAACATCATTCCATCATACTAAATATAAAAAATTTATTTCATAAATATAATTCTATCATAAATACAGTCAAATCATAGTAATAATATAGATAAAAACATAACCCTATTTAATTAATGACATCTTATATGGAAAATAATTATGATAAAACACTTGAAATTACTTCTTGAGGGAAATATCCATTATTATTCAAAACATTTTATTTTCTAAAAATAAAACACCATTTTATAATAAAATAATTTATTCACAAATAAAATTTAAAACATGTAATAGAATATTTATGGAAATAATTGTTTATAAAAGTGTGAAAATCTGTTTACACCATATAAGTTAAAATAAAAATTTTTTCTCTTACTTATGTCAAAAACTCAAAAAAGTTCCTCGTATCAAAAATGAAAAAATATTACCTTAACTCCCTTTATTAAAAACTCTAAAATCCATAAAATTGACTTTAAATGCTTTTACAAGGATAGAAATAATATTTTAGAATCCATCTTTTGGAAACATGGATATATATGATATATATACCCCAGTAAATAATTATGTATAAACAATATCTGATATAAATGAGAATGCAAAATTATCACTTAAAAATTTATATTTACTCAAATTGTATTCATCATAATATGACAAAAATTTTAATCATTTTAAAATATCATAACCTTCATAATGATAATCTTGAAAACATTCATGGGAAACACAAACACCACACAAAATATATTGGTGGTGTAAAAGTTAAATGTCCCACATAAATAAAAGTGAGACAAAATAATCCCTTACATTAGGTCATATATCATTTATATCTATCAAAACCTATTGTATAATTATTTATATATTATAATTTACTTATTAAAAAATCATAATCATTTTTATGTTATCATAAGTGATCATATTGTTACCCATTTGATAATAACATTTTAAATAATCTTTTGGGTATTAACTTATTTATTTTATCACACTTTTTTTGATGAATAAGTTATTGTTAATATTCTTAAATTTTAGTTATTCCATTTATATAATGATATTAATATAATATATTTTATATGTTTTCATTATATACATTCATATAATCATTAATTAATTAAGATCATGTAGAATGAATCACATCGCATCGTGGAGACGGTAGGACCTACATACGCACGAGTGGCGATATCATTCCATTAATTGTGAAATGATATTGAAGGGGATATAATATACTTTGTCCCATAATTTATATCATGCTATAATAACAAAATATAATTATTATTTTCATCGTTATACCCATCCATGTAAGATGGTTCTGAAAAATATATTACACCAAAACATGGAGACAGTAAGTTGTGCGTACGCATGTGTGGTGATTTTGTTTTCCATAGGATGTATAGAAGGTAGAATATGGTGTTTACACCATCATAATAACATATCAGTATATATGAGATAGTGGTTAGTTACTTAATAATGGAAATAACAATTGTATAGGAAGTATAAGAATAAATTATCTTTAGAGTGTCTGTAAAGGAAACAACATCTTCTTCAGCGTGCTCCCTCTAAATCTCTTATTAAAGGTACTAGAGTGGGACTTTTGAGAATTCCAAAACATATAAAATATATCTAAGGAATTATATAATTGAAATGGGAAGGGTATGGTTGATCTTTAAGGATCAATTTGAAGAGAATAAGTGTGGGAGGATATTCAATTTTATAATTGAGGTGAGGGGTACCTTTGAAATCTTCAAAAGTATTAAATTATAAAAAATAAAAAAATTCAAAAAACCTCCAAAATGTACTAATTTAAAATATTATATGATATCAGGTTGTAATCATATCAACCAAAAAATTTATACATGTTAGTTTTTCTATTTAAACCTTATCATTTTAATTTATCACTTAGTTATTCTATTTCATTTTAATTTTGGTAACAAATATTACAATATTAAAATGGTTAAATATTTAGTTATTTTAGGCCAATTAAATAATAACTAAATAATTTGGAACATTTTAGACCATAAAAAATTTATTCTATATATTTATAAATGAATTATGATTATTAAAATAATTTAAAAAACATTATTTTGACAAAACACAATAGTGTCGACTTTTATAATATTCAATTTTTTTATTTTAAAAAATGTTAAAATAAGATGTTATCCAAAAACCAAATATTTTTTAATATCACTATGGGGTAAAGGTAATATAGAAATGTCATTGGATATATTAAATAACCCAAATTTTATTTATTTTAATATTTCTAAAGACATTAATTTTATATTTCCATTAATAAAATAATTTCAATATTAGTTTTGTGTAATTATTTAATGCACTTATTTGTTTAATAAAAATGATAAATAAAATAATATTATGAATATAAATCTACTAGATTTAACAATATTACTTATAGTCGAATATATCTACAGCAAACTCTTACATTAAAAATGGTATATATATATATATATTACAATTTGAATGTGAAAAATTTAACATCACTTTAAATAAAATATTATAAGGGTCACAATCATTTATCTATAGATTTAAATGGTCAATAACACAAAAAATGGATGTTTATGGTCAAAATATAAATGACCGATAATATTTGGTCAAGTGTTAGGGTATTATTATTATTATTATCACTTTAATAAAGAATATTTTATTGATTTCTCTTCAATTAATTAATTTTTACACCATCAAAGTATATGTTATTGAGGTAATTATATATTTCTTAAAAACTAGAAACAAATAACCATGATAAAGAAAAGCATTTTATATTTAAAATCAGTTTTTTTTATTGAATTTATCTTCCATATAAACATATGTAAAAAAATTATTTAGTTATCAAAATTTGAGTGAGACATATTTAACTTTTCTTTATATAAAAATATTTAAGTGTCCTAATATAATAATAGTGGATTTTAGTGGATACCATATAAAAATAATAATGATTTAGGTTGAATAATAATCATTTAATGATATTAAGTCACGTGTTAAAGTAATTTTATAATATTATTTTGACCCTTAATTACTCGATTTATCCTTTAACCGTATTAGTAAAAAATTACCAAAGTTACTATTCATAATCATCAAAAATAAAATAAATCTATTCACATAATTTGGAAGTAATTATTACAATTATTAAGTCCATTTCTCAAAATTCATAACACCAAGTTCGTAGTAATTAATTTAAAAACAATCTCATTGTCGGAATGAAAAACCGATTTTAATAGTTAACATAATGCAAAAGATTGAATCGTTTTACATCAAAATTCAATGTAAAATTAACACCAATGATATAAATTAAATTTATTGATATAAATATATTATATTAATAATTTAAAACTATTCCATAAAATAATTTAACTATATAAATTATTTTTTTTAAACAAGTTGTTTTCAATTAAAATTTAGTGGGTTTTTAATATTCATCAAAACATGAAAGTTATAAAAAATATATCAAAAATTCTTCAAAATTATTTTATTATATACTTCTTCTTAATAACATGTTCATGTTTTTTAATATAAAATATAAAAGTTCAAAAAATATATTTAAAATGGGTACCCATCAAAAGGTGGTAAAACATCAATTTTTTAAAAAACATTTTTTTTTCTAAAAAATTGAAATGATTATTAAATAATGTATAGAAAACATATAATATGACTTTTAAGCCTTAGATTAAATATGTTAAATAAATAAATAATTAATAAAATCCATCAAGGGTGATTTTATTATTTTATAAAATCACTTATAAGCATTTGTATTGTTTTCTTAAAAAAAAATTAATTTTTTAAAAAATGTTTTTAATTTTTATATATAATTAATTTCTCGACATAGAATTAATTATATATACATGTGTAAAGAATATTGTAATGATTAATTCCATAAATTCCATTCTAAGAATTATAATTCCTATGTTAAAAGGAATCATAATAATATTTAATTTTTCTATTAAACATTGTTTTGCATGAAATGAATTTTATCCAAAGGACTTGAAATTGTTTGTAACACAAGCCAATCATAGTGTTATATATATCGAAAACTAAAACGGTGGTGCATGTAGAACATGATTTTCTTTCTATAGTGTACAACACAATAAATCAAATAAATTAATAAAAATCTATCTAATAAAAAAATCTCAAGGTGTTACAATATGGGGCATTCAGATCAGATCCAAGGACCAGCTACACTTTTCTGTTGATTTTTTTCTCTGATACGGAGTCCAAATCACGATGTATGGATGATGATTAGCACACAGTTATTATATATGAGGTCACCCAATATTCTAACCCAATATATCTAGATGTTTAGATAAACTATTTTGTTTTTGATAATATGGCTTCTTTGGGAGTTGAGTCTAACCAGGGTGGCCATCCGGGAAATTTATGGGGAAGAGATTTTGGAAGGGGGAAGTGGGTGTTCATGAATTTAGGGATCTATTCAGTCGGGAAGCAACCATGGACATTTCATTCAATATAATCATGGATAGTTTTTATATGGGGACCTTATATTTTTTTATTCATTCTATGTTTATAGGAGATATGTGCACTTCTGGAATCTATATCTGATGGAATAGAGAGTTTTGTTTCAAATGGGCCATTAAGACCCATTTCAATAGTAGCAGTTACCTCTGTAGAATTTGCCAGGGCTGGGACCATATATCATTCTTCATAATTTTAGAGAATATCAATTTTTTGAGGGAATAATCCTGATCGTCCTCATCCATAGGGACCTAGGACAAAGCTTGGCCATTGAGGCCATTAATTGAGAGTTAAAGGAACTATTCATAGTAAGATTTTCATATTGGAGACATCAAATCCTACAGAGTTGGGAGGTCATTAATGTATGATTAGATTAACATTTATCATTATGTTTTCATTTTTTAATTAAAGATCCTTTCAGTCTTTTTTTTCTAATAAATTCATCCCACATGTTGGGAATGGACATGAAGAGGCTTACAATTCCCATAGTGGTATCTACACTGGTTGGAGTTTAGGATTTATTTTTGGATTTTTTCTGGGCATGTAGACTAGTGATGAGGTATCAATAATCAATGGGTATCCTCTATTTATTTTAGATACAAATATTTGATATTATCCTTGTTTTTTAATTTATGTGTTATATTCATGTAGTCATTGAACTATTTCATATAAGAGTTTAATTTTCTAGCGTGGATAGTAAGAAAGTGGCATTTGTTGGATGGAAATGTTATGAGTTGGGGGATATGAATGTGGATCCTCTTTTGTTATAGTTATAGGATATATCAATATAATCTCATAATAGTGGTGTTTTCAGGGTTTTGGATATGTTCACAAATTTTTTCCTAGATGAGGTTATTAAACTACGTACTCATTGTGACATTGAGAATATGATGGAGTTATAGTCAAGAACATCACTAATTTTTATGGTTCCCTATCAAATGACACCCATAGAGATGAATGTGTTGAGGTTGTTAGTGGATTATATTATGTATAACTGGTTTATCTGACCCAGTGTGTAACTATGGGGTGCTTCTTTTTTTCACCATGAAGGAAGAATTTAGTTTAAGATTGTGTATAGACTACATTAGGATGAATTAGGTTATTTTCAAGATCCATTACCCTCTTAAAATGATCAATGATCTATTAGACTAGTTGGGTTCAGATAAAAGATTCTATTATATCAATATTTACTCTGTATATCACAAGATGATGGTAAGGGTTAATGAGACCCTGAAGAGTGACATTAGATACTGGTATGGGAACTTCATATTTGTAGTAATGTAGTTTAGTGGTATGAGAAAACATGCCATGTTCATAAGAAATATTAGCATCATGTTTTTTGGGTTCCTAGACCAATTCATCATCATATTCATCAATGATATTTTCACCTACTTGATTTTATATTATGAGAATTATGAGATTCTTTAATTTTTTTATAGGTTCTTTGACAACCCCATATTTATGGGATGTTTTCAAAGTCAATGTTCTAGATGTGAGAGGTGTGTATCCTTGGACATCTAGTATCTCTTTAGGGTGTCACAGTGGAACTTTAAAAGTTAATAGTAGTTTCTTCCTGGGAATAACCTAGTAACTTTGTTGATCATTGTATTCTCAATATATTCATATGTTATTTTAATATGTTTGTACAATATTTCCCTAAAGGTGAAACAACTCAAATAGTATTGACCTATAAGGGCTAGGAATTTTCGTAGACAAATTTTTAACATAAAATGTTTTTTTGTAATATTTTTTTGAAATTCATTTAAATTTTTTTGATATTTTTTAAATATATTCAATACTGATTTTTTCTAAAATTACATGCTACACTAAATTTTCATTTCGTTAGATGCAACACCATATTTATCTTACATTACACTAAACACCGAGTTTAAATTCAATGAGACATACTATTAAAATGTTAATATTATATATGATTTTTCACTAGATTTTGGAATAGTTATTATGAATAAAATTAACTAAATTACGAAAATTCATGATTTACACATTTATATAAATAAATACATTAGTGACTAATTTATTAAAAGTGAAAATACGAACCATTTTAAAATAAAGGATCATTTTTTCTAAGAAAAATATTTTTATGTGAACATGGGTTTTTGACCATAAAAAATTAAGAAAATCACCTTTAATTATTTTTTAATTAAATATTTATATTATATATGGAATAAAAAATTTAACAATCGGAAAATCTATTTCTAGAGAAGAGATAATAATAATTCAATTTTATCACTTAAAATAGTAATTTTTTCTATAAAAACATTTTGTCAAATTTTGTGAACATATTTTAAAATTACTTTATGAAAAAATTGAAAAATAATTTTCAAAAATAAAATTAAATTTTTAAATCATCATTCTAAAATTATCTTGTGGTGTATTTTTATTAATTTTTTGAAAATAAATTTTTTTGGTGAAAAATGAAAAAACTACATTTTATTAGGATTTTCCATTTCTTTTAAAGTATTTACACAAAATTATATTGTTTAAATATAGTATTAAAATAAAAATAGTCCAATTATATATCTATTAATACAATATAGTCCATTGTAATCAATATCAAATTTAAATTTTTTATAAATCTTTTAAAACCATAAAATATTTCCCCATTGGAAAAAAAACTTTATCGTCGCTTATGTGGGTTTATATTTGAATTAATATTTTCCAATTATATGATTTTAATTTTATTTTTTTTAAACTAGGAATCAGGATAATTTATAATTTAAAATATTTTTAAATTAAAATTTTACCATAATTAATAGTAAAAACAATAAAGATTATATAATGAAATTAATGTTAAAATATTTACCAAGAGGTTAAACTAAACAAATAAGGGTAATAAATGAACCAATACTTATAAAAACCTTTTTAATTTCCCTATGTATAACATATACCTTATTGGTTCTAAAATGGTCCATATTTTATCCTCTTTTTATGTGAAAAATGATGGTATACATTTTTCTCTTAGAAATTTACAATTATGCACCTCACTTAACGTATTAAAGAACACACACTTTTCTCTCACCTTCACACATCCAAAACTCATTGGCCAAGAAAATAACTATCCAAATAACTTCATAATCTACATTTTTTCATTCTAGAATTTTTCATTATCTCATTAATACAATCTAATAAGTCTTTTAGTGAAAACTAAAAGAAGTTGTATGAAGAATCTGTAATGTCCCTAACTAAGAATTTTATATAATTTCCTCTTCACCATCATTAAATTATTATTAATAGATGATGAAACAATAATATCTGTATATTATATATATTTAGAAATTTTTATGTTAAGGTAATAACCAATATAACTATACTCTTCTATCAAATGTGATACAAAGTCATTATTAATGTGTGTGGTGGACTACTGCCTCACAAAATGATGTTATCTGTTTTCCATTGCCACCACCCATGAATGGATATAATTATTGATTTAATGTTTATATATGATATTTGTATTATTATTAAAACATATTTATTTATTATTCCACATCAATATTCTTACCTCGTATCCCTTTAGAAAAAAATAATGTTGCTCATGTGTACGATAAACTACAACCAAGTGGACCTCGGTGACGTGTGTTTCATTATCGTTTTACATGGATCATAATTAAGATATAAAAAAATGATATAGATGATATTTTTAATATAAATATATTTATTTAATAATTATATAACATAAACCTTCTTGGATTCAATTCTGTGGGGGATAAAATAATGTCGTTAGTGGGGGGATACCGGTTTGGGAAGCAATGTGAATAATTGTCCTCATACATTTTATGAGTAAATTAATTTTAATGGGTTGAAATAAATATATGTGATATTTATGAATTTATTATATTTATATAATGGTAATATATTATTTACCCTTCATTCTTCCATTCTATGAGGAAAATAAAAACATCATCCATGCGTATGTATGACTTACCATTTCTATAACGGGGTATTAAATTTTTTATCTTTAACCTTTTTTGGATTTTGATAAATAAATATATGATGAATATATATGAAGTTTATATCATTTTTACATTTTTGATATTATTTATCTATGACAAAATTACAAGGACCCAAAAAAATAAAAAATTGAAACACACATGAAAAACAAATAATTTTTACCAAAAACGTGATTTTAACAAAAAATTATTGATAAATTGGTAATAACTGTATATAATTTAATAATATAGTTTAAGATACAAATTATTCTTATTCTTAATTATATTTAAAACAAAATTATATTTAATACACATGTTTTTTGAAGTGTATATAAGAAAAAGAGATTTATGGTATGATGTTTTTAGTGTCCCTTTGATTTTAGGGGAATAAGAAAATTCACGACTCAATTAACTTTTGTGGTGTATATACTACCACATTGCCATTTCATATCATGAATTATCATATTTTAATGATTTTTACATTTTATTTGTATGTTATTTATTACTGAGTCTTATGATTCTAAAAATCACTACAGTGGTATGGTATTTTTCATATCACTTTAATATCTAGGAGATACATGTAATATTCCCTACTTGTTTATTCATAATATTATATAAAATTTAAATGAATTCATTTAAAATTTAACATAATTTACATAATGTTTATTTAGATATCCACTTTTGTATCTCTCTTTCATGTGGATTAGGGTCCAAAATAAACCCATTCTTCAAGTGATTTTTGCCCTAATTTACCATCATCGAGATAAATGCCATGTTATGCACCTAAATTATTTTATATAGTGTATATAAAAACACTTTTACATTAAATATAATAATTTATTTTTTCACATGAATTTTTATTTTATTTTATTTTATTCTTTCATGAGGTTGAGGATTCAATGTTTCCAATATGGTAAGAGTGTTTTGAATCAATATCATAATTTATTAAGATTATTTACTATTTTATCTCTAATGATAAATTCTTATGATACACCTCTATTTGAAACTCAAAAATTTTATAACCCTGTTTTTATTTAATTATAATACATTGTTTACCTTAATATTCCTTTCTTTATGTACTCAAGATTCTAAAAAACGTTTTTAAGTAATACCATTTTAATTTATCTCTTAGATAGAAATCCATTTTTCATCAAAACCCATATTTTCAAATACCATTTTCATAATTTTTTTAAACATCCTCAAAATAGATTATTAGAGAAATTTGTACCCATTTTTTACTTTTAAAATTTATTTTAATGGAATCTTCATGGAATTTTCTAAATATTGTCTTTTTTTCTTTTACAAAATATGTGAATGAAATATTTTTTTAACAAATAGGATAGAAATAAGATTTCTCAATTTTATTTCCATTGTTTTATTTGAAACTTCCTTTATATGTACTAATGTTTACTTCGAATGAAAATAATTTCAACATTATTTATGTTTTGATATGTTTTTTTCGATACTAAATAATATATTTCTAAAGAAACTATTATAATGGTTTTGAAGATTAATTTATAAACATCAATGTTTATTTTCAATAAATATTATTTCCAAAATTCATTATAAATATTTATTTTTAAATAATCATTTTCAATTAAAAATTAGTTTTCCCCATTAATAGTTTTAAATAACCATTAAAATCATTTTTATATTATATGACTTTTTTTAATTTTATATATGAATTATTAGCTATTTTATCCAAGCGTACCATTTTTATTATCAATCAAAATGATTTATTTTTATGATGGAATTATTTTTATGAAATCTCTTTTTCATGCACTACTAAACAGTGTGAAAATGATTATGATACATGGTTTTTTTCAAGGGTTATATTATTATGAAATGGTGAAATGATTATGAAACCTACCTCACATATATATTATTATCATTATGTGAGGAGTAGGACCAAGATCTCTCTCCAATGTAATGTGTAATGATTTATATCTCATGAGATAAAAATTATTTAAATGATAAGTGAATTTGGTTCATTAACATACTTCTCCCACTATGTCTGAGTAAAAAGTAATCCTTTATTACTATGATGGTTTGGGGAGTAAAAACATCCTACTATGATATATATTTATAAGTGATCACTGACTATAATGTGTAATATTTTCTATGATTATCTGCATGCCTTAATTCCAGGCCTTATTTCAATGATTGGATTTCATGGTTCATATTCATTGATTTCTTTATGATCCATGTCCTATAAACTGTTAATATTTATTACATGACTCATGATTACAATATTTGATATGAAATATATGGTTTTATAATACTATTATTAGGTTTTGGTACCCTTGTGTCCATGAAATATTGTTATCTTCATTGTTTACCATTACTGAGCACATGAACTCACCTTTTATTATATTTCCTTTCACATGGTTGTGAAGAAAGGTTTCATGTAGGGAGTTTCTAAGAAGTGTACTACGTGGAAATTAATTTATGGTAGATATATAATATATTTTGTGAACAAATATTTTTTTTGTCTATTTTCTAAAGGAACTATACCTTTATGTTACCCATCCATGTTTTTTTTAATGTAAGGAAAATTAATATAAAAACATGTAATTTATATATATATATGGTAATCCTGGGTTGCAACAATTTTTATCAGAGGAATGGTTTAGATACCAGTTTGAAAATATGATATAAATACCTTAAGAAATACTAATGGATATATCCACATATTGGTCTAGGGTTTTCTCTATGTATAATTCTAAGGATGATCCAAAGTATAAGAAAATATCATGGGAATTTGGTAAATTGTAGAGAAAGTGTTTTCTAGAAATAATATCCATGTATGTATACTATAAGTGGATGTGTCTCTAGAATAGTAGTTACTATTGGTAATAACTCCAAATTGGGTGCATTGATATGGACCCAATAATCATGTAGTTCATGACTATGATCATTTATGAAAATCATCTTTAACTCCCTCTTGGGATTTGATTTGGAAATTTATGACCTTTTTATGAACCATCTTGAAGGATTTAAATAAGGATAATGAATGTACAATGTCAAGCCTTAGGTTTTATATATTAAAAATATGGTGTCATGATTTAGACATACAATTTTTTATTTTTCTTGATTATGTGGTTTCCAAATATGAATATTTTTACGGCCACTATGCCTTTTCTTTTAGTTAATTGTGGGAACTAGAAAGAAATGGATCAATATTTAATGTAATAATTTTTTTTGATGAGAAATCAAAATGGGACGATAACTTCACTAAAATATATTATAATAAATCCTAATCATTTATCATGATATATGATTAACAATATAAATCATAAACAAATATAAATAGCACAAAACATAGAGAAGGATATAGTTTTTAGAGTTTTCAGGTGATGGAAACCATGAAGGAAAGTAAAATAAATTTCAAATTTTTTATAATGTTATAAAAAGTACCCAGTTAGATGTATTATTGGAACAAAATGTTCTTTTTAGTGTGGAAAGGAAATTCAATAATCATGTAATTGTATTTTAAAATTTAAATGTTTATATAAGTTAATATATGAGAATAATTCCCACCCAATAAAAGATCCCAACCTTTCCAGAGATGACTCGTGATCATTTTAAGGTACTATTCTATGATTGTTGTGGATGTACCATTGAGGAATTTTTTTGGGTTTATTTGGGTGAAATTATATCACTTTGGATTCTTATGGGGATTTCCATGGTTGGTTCGTGATTAGAGATAACTATGTGCTGTTTCCTTAGAAACAATGTTCCTCATTTTGAGACATAGGAGGTGGTGCACGGTTGGCGAATAGTTTGGCCAAAATATGTTCCCCAAAACTATAGAACCAAAAATAGGTGGTATTTTAATGGTGAATTCATAGTTAGTCAAACCATTCTCTACATAGTAGTAACCATTCACCCCATGAGTAGGGGCACACAGTTATAATCCATAGTTAGAAAACTTGTGCGCTTCTACCCAAGAAACTGTGCACGTGGATTTTTAACCCCCCATAAATTTTATTAAAAATTACAAAATGATAGTTTTTCCCCAATTCACCCCATAATTGACCTAAAACATTTCATTTTATTTTAAAATATCCCTAGATAATTCCATGTATCATCAAACCCCTTCCACTGAGAATTCATGATCTGATGGAAGGATCCAACCTCTGGAACGTAATATAATATTGATGGTTTCCTATCTCTCACACTCTCATAAAACATTCATGATGAAGAAAGATGGTTTTTCCTCTATTGGAGATTATGTTTATCTAGTTTTTGATTGACCTTGTTACTATGGATCATTTTCTTATGTATTGTTCTTATATCTTCTGTACTATTGTTATTTCAATTGTTAAACATAAAATTGTGGATTTTGATTTGGTGAGGGATCATAAAAAACATGAGGTAGGTGATCTAAATTTCAATTACCATTATCTTGATTATATTTCAGTGTGTTTTATTTCTCAATATCAATTTCCTAGACATGGAATTTCATTTCAATATAAATAATTCAAAAATTTCTTATGTGCTTGTTAAACTATTCATTTGTCAATTGGTCCTATTAATGTTATTTAAATTTGACTTGATGGAAACCCAAGGGGTGCTTTTATATAGTTTTTATATATTTTTCAATTATTCATGGTAGATAAATGGGGTTGTGAACATGGAAGATAAGTGATTTTATGAATTTGGTTTATAAATGGGATCATGAAATTGGAACTATGGTATGTGATATTTGTGAATGATGTGATCAAAGGGTTTTGGGATAGGGATTATTTCTCCAAATACATATCAGGTTCTAAAATATCACTCTAGGCCCCAAAATATTTATAAATATTACATGTGAATATTGATTTGAGGGATAGGGAATTATACTTTAAATACATATAGGGTTCTAGACTGCTACTCTAGTTTACCATTGTATGAATTTGATATTTGATATTAATTGGTTGGTGAATTTCATGATATAATGAAATGTGATATCCTCATTATGGATGGTTCAGAATCTATCATGGTATGGTATTGGTATTTTTGGTTCGGGAGTCATCTTGAACCCAGATACATATTAGGTTATTTAAAGAATAATTTAATGTGAAAACTGTTCACATAATCTCTTGTACATTATTCTTTAAGAAACTATATACTCTGTTATGGACTGGATATTGTTTTAGATGATGTTTATGGTGTGCAACTATGTTTTAATCAGACCCTAATATGTCTTACTAATTGATACCAAAATATACATCATGTTTCTAGAATAGAATAAGGGAAAAACATATGTTTTATATCTATGTTGTGATTTGTTAGGGAGTATAGATGAGGGAACCGAGCAAGATTTCAAGGTCCACCTATGAGTTTTAATTGTGTCTTTATTTTTGGTTTCATGAAATTATTGAAACATATATGACATGAAATATATATAGATTTTGTTTATGGTCATTTTTTCATGTTTTAATATTATCAATTGTTGTTGGTCATTCTTGATTACAGTGTTATTTTAGTACATTGATATCATTTTATGGCTATATTTTACTGATTTCGTCTATTCTGATTCTTTCAAAATGATAGTATAGTCTTCCCATGATATATATATATATATATATTATAACCTCACTACTAGTGAGAACCCTCTAGCATATGGGGAGGCATGGGTGAGTTCATGTAACTAACATAATCAAGGGACCAACATGTGGCACCCAAGTTCAGACATCCCAATATTTTACCGGAGGATTTTTCATTTCTTTCCTATTTTCCTACGATATGGTAAATATATATAAGATACTAGAATGAGTTAGGCCTTGGTCCTGAGCTCATTCATGGGTTTAGCTAACCCATGTATGGGGAAAACCCACGCACCCAGGGTGGGTCTGTAGTTATTATTTTTTGTTGATATAGTTGAATGTAATTTCTACATGGGTAATGCACCTGTATTATGATGACATTGTTCTCTATGATTTTACTCATGAAACAGTACGTAATGGAAGTTGAGTATTAATGCATCATTTAGGGAAATCAACTTTTTATATGACATGCATCTTTAGGGAAATCAACATTTTATATGACATGCATCATTTTAGGCACTCATGGAAATGCAGGTTTTGGGTATCTGGTTGTAATGAAAATGATTTTCGTTTATGGATGATTAAAAAAAGATGTTTTAGAATGATAAATTCAATGTATTAAAATTATTCTAAAAGTTTTGTTAACAATATTTTTAAATGAGTGTATAATTGAAAAATTTAAAATATAGAGGTTCTTTACCATATGTAACCATGAACCAAGTGAGGGATCGTTGAGAGTAGTGATAGTTCATCTGTTATGAATGTTTGATGGAGTATGGGGGATGAAATGGTATATTATTGTGTGAATACATCTTATATAATTTGATAATGATCTGTAATGTGTCCTAAGAAATGTTTTTTAAATTTTAGAGATATTCCTCCATGATGATGATTTTTGATTGGATGATAAGAGGACATGGGTGGAAATAATCTTCCATCAGGGGATCAAAAATCTTTAATATTTCTAGGATAAGGATTCAGATATTAGTTCCATTATAAAATCACTTTCATTATCTAGTTTTTGAAACATACAAATGGTGGGTTGGGTCGAATATGTTTTTGTTAACATAGGTGTTCCAGTTTTTTCTCCCTCTAACCTTCATCAAAGTGGGTGGACCTAATGAAGTAGTGTTCTAGATTTAATCTATCTAGATAAGCTTTGAAAATTTAGATAATAATTCTGAAAAGATAGTCTAGTCGATAGATTATATATTACATGGTCAAGAGAAGTGTTGGTGGGATATTAAAACTCGAGATGGATAACAAGAAAAATAGGTATGGAAGGAAATTTAGGAGAAGTTTCTAGATAAATTTTACCTAGAGATGCTCAAGAATTAGACAGAAGCTGTTTTTATGTGGTTAATCAAGAAGATCATGTCCATGATGTGCAATTCTAGTCGATTCACTAATTTTATTTTTTTCCAGTGATTTTTATGGGATATAGATAATGTGTGGATGAATTTTTAGGATAGACATAAGTCCTATATTAACACCTTGGATAATATCTTTAAACTAAAACAATTTTTTTGAAGTTTTCAATCAAACGGTCATTATTTGGGGGATAATAAAGGATGATTAAAATGATGTTTTTGTGTATTAAATTTGTTTAATTGGAGGTATTCCTTCCCAGATTAGGAATTTTATCTATGATAATGTCATCCATGGAATTAGATGAATAGTGTGGTCATAGAGAAGGATTAGTTACCTAGAAAAGTAACCAAATATATTTCCACCAATATGGTCGGTTGGGTCACATTTGTAGCTAGTTTTCATGATATCTAATGGAGTGACAAGCCTATGGAAGGATGTGGAACATATAGAGGTATCGCCAAAACTCTCTTCTGATGGGTAGTGATGGAGGATCTAGGTTGAATCAACGTACTGGAAGGGGGTCTTCTACCACATATCAGTCTGGTGGTTGGAGTTCTTCATGCTATGGTGGTTGAGGTAATTGATGTGGTACATGAGGGAAAGAGGAGTCATATCCTTATAGTAGTATGGCATAGGGGACTCAGACTGAAGCATGGGGTAGAGTGTCAAGAGAGTTGTATAATGTTCAGCCTACAAATGTTGATAGTGGGGATGAACCATTGATAGCCATAGGTACTATACATGTATATTATACATATTCTAGTGAGTTTTTAATATTATACCCACTATTCCTATGTTATCTTCTCAATCTGTGATTGTTTCAAATTTGAAGTTGGATTTGGGGAGTGGGGATATGATGATTGATACACCATTGAGAGCGTGGTTTTGGGACATATTTTTAAGAAAGGGGATATATCTCAAGGTTTTTGAGTATCATTTCATTTGGTGTCCATATATTCTTGACATGTAGGCTTAAAAGTTATCTTGAATATGGTTTGGCTATTATCATACTAGGACCACATAGATTATTACCATTAAAGAGTGACATTTATGTCTCTTGAGGGATACATTTATGTTCATCGTGGTAATTGGTATATCTAGGTTGTTTGTGTGGGGAAATTACATCATCAATGGGGGGGACTCCCTACCAATAATGAGAATCTTTTGAAGTATGACGTTGGTGTAAAGAATGATGTATTTTCACCCATCGTGGGATGCTTCCAATATGTATTTCCTAAGGATTCTTGGGGATTCCACCTTAGGGGATGTTGAGTTTATAATTTATTCCATTATTAGAGTATAATTAGTTTGTATTAAAATGTATATAATGGAAGAAATATAGTTTCAGGATCTTAGACTTAGCTATAATAATTGATGTATTTGGGATTTATCTATCCAAGTACACTGCCTTGGGGTTTTCTAGTTTTTTTCTGAGAACTATAATGAGAGATTGGCTTTCTATGTTTTTTTTAAGAATTTTAACCAGATGATAGTAAAGAACTGGTGACCTATTTTGGGAACCTTCAATCTATTTGAACAGTTTGTAACACCCCAAAATTTTGTGAATTATTTTGTTTCAAATTAATTTCTCATTTTTTATATTTTTCATTTCACGCAACATTGAAAATAGTTTATTTTATATTGATGCAATTTATTTGGATTGAATTATATGAAACACCAAGTTAATAATGCACTACATTCAACGTAAATTATATCTTAATCTACATGGAACACTACGGTTACCTTACGTTAGACATAACAATGAATTTTCTTGATGACTTTCGTAACATGAAAGATCATGTTTTACCAAAAAATAATATATTGAAATGATTTTATTTAATAGAATTAGATATAACCAGGCCATTAAATTAGGGGTTATTAATAAAATTTATTAATTTATTAAAAAATATGGTTAATATAAATATAAGATGAATTAATAGGATACAAATGAATTAGAAATTAATATGAAAACAGATTTAATAGAACCAATATTTTTATATTGTACAAGTTCTATGTTTTTTTAATAAATTAAATTAATTAATGAGTGATCCTAATATAATATATAACTTATATTTAAATAATTTTTTTGACAATCATCCAATAGATTTAATATATATAAGATAATAAAAACCCAAATTATATATATAAAAACCTATATTTTTAGAAATGTAGTTTTACGACCTTTTAATGGAGAACCAATTTTAAATCATAATTTTGGATCTTTTATATATGTAATATGTCTAAATTAACTTTATATCTTTAATAGAAAACAGAGAATAATTTTAGGATAACCTTTTTTTCTATAAGGCATAAATTTTAATGTATAGTTAAAAATACTAGATTTTAATTCAAAATTGTTTTTTCATCTAATTTATTAAATTTTATTTTAAATTGGTTTCAGTTATAAATTATATAATATTTTTTATCAATTAATCCAATGTAGGTTATTGGAAACAATTTTACTATAACACCCCAATATTTCATGGTATGATTCTTCTTCAATAATTTCAAGTCATTAGATAGATTATACTGCATGTAACACTGAGTCTTTGTGAAAATACACCTTGTTACAAGAGATAGTTATGACCTATCCATTAAACGTAAATTTTCCACTCATATGTTTTTAATTTCAAAAAAATGACATACATAATTGTGATTAGGGTGATATTTGGATCCTGATAGAATTAACTAAATTTTTTGTGAATAGTAACATACCCTTATGAATAGTAACTTATACTTAGAAATAGTAACTTAGCATAATGAATATTATTTTTACCCTTATGATTAGTAATATAATCTTTATGAATGGTAACCTTCCCCATGGGTGTATAAAATAATTAGGAACCTTATAAATGAAAGTGAATATTTTAATTAAGTGATGGCATTTCTGTATGTAATAAATATTTAATTAAAATATTATAATTAATAATATGATTTAAAAGATAATTTATTTTCATAAAATAGAACCATAAATAAATATTTTCTTTCCCTATGATTTTATGATAATTTAATGTGACGTCAATTAATTTTTTAAAGTTTCAGGAAATCAGTTATAATTTCAGAATTTTAGTTTTCAATTAAATGATTAATTTAATTAAAAATTAAATTTATAATATATAGAAAATTATTTTCATAAAACGGATTTCATTTTTTTATTTTACAAGTCATAAAATGGATAGGGTGAATTTTTTGGGATTTTTCTAAAATACATGAATTTTTGGGGAATATTATAATATGATAATTTATGAAAAATTTTAAATAGATGATTTACTGAGTCATGGATGATGTCTTAATGATGTAAGAACACTTGTTTCTAACCCATATAAATTTATTACTTTTCTTGATCATAATAATCAATACTATTCCATATCTTGGGGAAAATTATAAACTAATGATTCAAATAATGCAAAACCCCTCTTCTCCTCTACTATATAAACCACCCTTCACCCCCTCTTTCTCTCACACCACTCAAGATTTGGACTTTACTATATTCTTCCAAATACAAATCCCAATCCCTACCCCATTTCTGAGACCTTATAGTCTCTCCAAAATCCCAATAACAAATCCCTTAAGGTTATTCTAAAGGAGGAGTACTTAAGAGGTAAACCTCTCTTCCTTTTCCTTTCAACTTCTTTTACGAGTTCCATTATTTTGATTATCTCTCTCCTCACCTCCTCATACAAATTATATGACAATTCTAGTACCTTACATATACTGTAATTTTATTATGGTAATGGAATATTTAATCACCATCACCCTTTCCCCATCCTCTTATACTTAATACTAAAACACTGACCGATATGTGTTAATTTATCACATTCAAGGATGATGGGTTTTAAATTTCTATTTCCTTATTCAATTGAGGACATTAAACCATTTTTTGGTTTCAATAGATAATAATATTTTTTATATATCCTATTTTATTTTTTGGAACCATTTTTTACACATGGTATTTAATTATACAACAAATGAGTTCCCGGTGATCAAAAAACTAATAAAATAATCCATGTCTTTATCATTAAAATATTATATAACAATTCATCCTCAAACCATATAACTAAATGATATATATATAACCATTTAAATTTCTTAATTTTAATTAATAAATAGTAATTCCAATTATATAAAACTATATCAATTCCACATGGCTGCTTCAGCGATGGCATAGTGGTGCAAGGTCGAGGGCCATAAAAATGGTGTTCGGTGAGGTTTGGAGTTCAATTCCAAAGAGCCCTCTCTTGGGGGAATTTCCGCCTCCCATGTACCCCTCATCTTGCTAGGTCACCCGGTGTCTCATCTGGTGGGCAGAATGGGCACACTTCACCTAGCTGACGGATTGTTGTGATGAACCATCGTTGATCGAGGTGTTACCCCATGGGACACAATGTCATCTCGGCTGGCAATAGCTCCTTCCCGGCTGGGGCTTCTATGGATGATCTCTTCGTGGGAAATGGGTTCTTGAGTGCGGAGGGTTCGAAAAGGCCAATCTCTGGGATTCCCTTTTTTTGAAATTATATATCAATTCAACATGAACTCCATTACCCATATTCAAGAAAACCAATCGAGAAAATTACGTAAATGAACACTCCCAAATGATGGAATACAGTATTATAACCTATCAAGAAGAAGATAATTGAACTTCATAAAACTATAATGAATTAAATAAAAGTATAAAAGGTTATTAATAAATTAATTAATGGATTCAATTTGACTATCTAGGATGTTATGATCAAAATAATAACACATTTGGGTATAACGTAAGTTGTTTCTCATCTCACTTTTATTTCCATGAGATTTCCATAGTTCATCACTTATTTCATGTATGAGGTGAATGTTTGAAGCCAGTTGATATATAATATCATTATTCAATTTGTATTCATTTTATTTAGTGATTCTATAAATAATTATTAACTCAATTGATTTTTATGTTGTATGGTAATTTGTTTTGGTTTCCATTTCACTGTGATTTAATTAGTAATGTAAACCTAGTAATTTTTTTTGGGGTGTAACTAATGCCTCATTGATTTCATTTATCATTTTAAATTTTTATTAAATTATATATCCATATTCTTTTTACAAGGATATTATTATTATATTTGCAGTATACCATTTTACATATGGTGTTTATGTGGAATGTTTCTTTAACTGTGGAAATATTTGTTAATACGTATCCTCTAGTCATTACAGATATTACAAAGGCATATTTTTATTGTATTAAATATTTATATAAAAAATTATTTGGATAGTTAGTGATAGGTGGGGTCTTCTATATCCCCTTTATGAATCGACAGGTCTCATGGGATGTTACAGTTGGCGACAAACCCTTCGAGTTTATTTCCAAAAAATAATAATATGGGAATCTACCCATAGAATCAAACTATATTGATAGTATTATTGTTCATGTAACAAATACAGGACATCCAAATCATATTAATTATCTTTATTTATTATTCTGTTATTACAATCCATGAGGCTTTTACTACAACCAAATCTTTGGATGTATTTTCATTCTCAGTTTTTTAATGGTGTGTGTTTTTCATTTACTCAGCATTCCATATTGGTTTTGTAAAATTGGTTCAGATAATCTTATTATTGATTAAATATTCCTCTATATTTAACCATTAATAATCTTTTGAGCTCAACCATTTCATTTTTTCCTTCCACGTGTTATGAAGAAGTTATCATTTATTGAGTTCTCATGGATGTAGTTATTTTATATCTTGTTATGTATTATGTTTTGTTTTCATTTCTCAATCTAAAACATGATCCATGTATGTGTCTAGTTTATACAAGACTACTAAACTGATTAGAACTTTGGGATTTGATTTCATATAATCATTCTAATTTAAAAAAGTAATTCACTAGCTTCGGGCTATAGTGGTCAGGGCGTAATAGTTGGTTTCAATGAATGTTTAGTAGAAACCTTATGAGCTGGATTTAAGAAACATATCTTAGGGAAAAAACCCATAATATATTCTTTGAGGATTAGAATATAGTAGCATCCTAGAATTTTGGTAAGGTAGAGACTATGTGGTTCTTCCTAGAAAATACATCTGTGTCCGGATAATACATGTAGATGTGGTTCTAGAAAAAATGTACCTAGGAGTAACAACTCTGACAAGGGGTTTTGGGCTTGACTTGGGGTACCCTGGAACACGATAATGAGCCTTAATGTGCACTAGTTTGGACACTTTCATGGGATATTCACATTTCCATTACAAACCATTACGAAGGATTTAAATGTAAATGGAAACCATGATTATGATTATGAGATTAGATGTGTATAAATTTTCATATAATGTTAGGTGTTTAAAAATTATTCATTATGACCTAATTTAGTGTATTAAATTGTTTAGTGATGGAACCTAATGGAAAAAAGGGAACAAATACTTATAGACAATGTAGGGATCACCCCACTGAGCAATTCAACACAGTCTATGTTGGAGTGTATCAAATCATGACCATATATGGACAACATTCTTAGGCTGTGATGAATAAAAATTCTAGACCATTGTTAAAATGTTTCATGTGATAGAATCCCCCATATTCTAGTGGGACTACTAATCAATTGGTATAGGAGTAGTGGATCAAGTCCCTTTAAAAGATAGTTCTGTCATTAAATGTAATGAAAATGAAAAGGTAGTAGTGGGAATATATTTTCTCAAGAGTGATGCTGATCCATGGTGGCCGTTGATCCAAAATACAATGCATGAATATGAAATAGAATATATGGAATGTATAACTTTTAAGGAAATAATCTTCGACAAATATTTCCCTCGTGAGAAACAGACTAGAATGAATAAAAATTTCTTAGCTTGAAAAAATGGAAGAAGAATGTATTTTGGATTATGAGGCTACATTCACAAGACTATTCAGGTATGCTATAGATTATATATGTGATTCAGAATAAAAGATTGATATTTTTTTTAATCGAAGTCTTCAAAGGGAACTAACTTCTCAAAAATTTGAATGGAATGTTGAAATATTATTAAGTTCCATAAAAATTGAGAAATAATTTTCTAGATCCAATTTTTTTAGGGGAATTCAAGAGAAGAAGAGGTATTTTGATAATCATGGAAAAGGTGAATATCCAATAATGAATAAGGGGATTAAGAATTTCCCATTATTCAAGAATTGTCAAAAGATCCATCTATGAAAATTCTTGAATGTTATGGGATTTTGTTATAAGTTTGGAGAAAAGGGTCACTGATATAGTGAATTAAAATAGAAGAGGAAAATAAATAATGTTCAATTATATAATTATAAGGATATGGGAAACTATGAAATTTATTTTCCTAAACATTAGAGATCTATGCCTTAGTAAAGGCCATAGGATCAAGGGAAATCTTATACCATAACAACCGTGGAGGTTGAAGTTCCTAATGATGTGGTGGTAGGTACATTAATTATTTTTTCAAATATATACAATTATTTATTTGATTCTAGATCATCACATTATTTTATTTCTTCATAGATTTCCATGAAACTTAGATATTTACAATTTGATTTAATAAAGGAGTTATCAGTCAAAAATCATAAGGGATGTATCATTACAACAAAGATGTGTCTGGAAGTTCCCATGATGGTATATAAATGTGCCTTATTTTCTGATTTTATCATCATACCCATGAATGAATTTTATATAATACTCAGTATGGAATTTCATACTTAGAATTTTGAAAAAATATTTTGTAAGAGGAAGGCAATTACTATTTTTGAGGATTATGTAGAATCTCTTATATTTAGAGAGTAATCCTCATAATATAATCTAGATTCACTCCTAGTAGCTCTAATAAATTTAATTCATGGGGAGGATGAGAACAAGATATCTATGAGTGAGGAAATAAATCATCAAATTGAGGATTTACCTATTTTCCAAGAATATATTGATGTGTTTCCATATAATTTACATGGGAATCCTCCATAAAGTAAAGTTGAGTTTACTATTAATTTAATTCCTGGTTCAAAACCTATATCGAAGACTCCTTATAGAATGGACACTATGTAATTTTTATATATCAATAAAAAATTAGATGAATTTAGTGATAAATTATATATTTTCCCTAGTGTTTCTCTATGGGGAACCACTTTTCTCCACTTCAATAAAATATATGGATCTATGAGGTTATGTATTGACTATAGGGAGATCAATGATATTTAGATAAAGAAAAAGTATCCTTCTCCTCATATTTATGAGTTATTTGATCAACTTCATAGAGCCCAATATTTTCTTGAATATTGACCATAGACCTGGACATCATCAGCTGCATGTAAAGAATTAAGATATTCTATAGATATCCATTCAAAAAATGTATGTGCCTTATGAGTTTAATGTAATGCCTTTTGGACTGGCTAATTCACCCTATATTTTCACAGATATAATGACTAGATATTTCAAAGAATACCTTGATGAATTTATGTGGTATTTATCGACGATATCATAGTACACTCCAAAATCTATGAATACCATGAAGATCTATTGAGGATCATTCTGAAATCATTAAGGTGAAATGAATTATATGGGATGTTTAGAAAGTGTGAATTTTTCCTGCAATTGATTTTTCTTCATGTATATATTATTTCTAATAATGGAATGTTATTTGATCATGCACATAAAATAAAAATACAATAATGTCCCATGCTAATTAATATAACCAAGGTACGTAGTTTTATTATCATAGTAGGTTACTATCAGAATTTCATTTAGAATTTTTCCCAATTGGATAACCCTAAATCAAATCTCAAATGTAAAGGTGTTATGTTTTTATGGGAAATAGAATTTACAGAATGATGTGAATAACTGAAAAGCATATTGGTCAATGAACCAATTTTTCTCATCCATCAGGAAATGATGGGTTTTCGGTATACAGTGATGAATCATAGAAATGACTAGTTTGTGTCCTTATGAAAAATGGTAATGTTATTGCTTATGTATCAAGGTAGATGAAGAATCATTGGAAAAATTATATACCTCATTATAATGAATCAGAAGCTATAATATTATATCTAAAAATATGGAGAAACTCTCTCTATGGTGAAAGATGTGAGATATATACATATAAAAAGAGTATGAAATACATTTTTACACCAAAAGAACTCAATATGAGGCAAAAGAGATGGATCGAGTCACTTAAAGATTATAATTATTCAATACACTACCACCTAGGAAAAAAAATAGGGTGGAAGATGAATTAAGCAGGAATGATCATGGAATTATGATCCAAATGAGTATAGAAAGATATCCTATATTCATGGATATGGTATAGATGAATAAGGGAATTTTAAAGTAAGGGGAAACATTTTTCCTTTTTTAAATTATTTATTAACTATCTCTAATATAGAATATTAAAAATCTAAATCTAATGATGATAACCTTTAAAAGAGAATTAAAGATCTTGCGGATAGAAGAATTGAAGACTCCATGTATGAGGAGGGAGTTTTGAAATTTGGAAAGAGGTTATGTGTTTCATCGTTACCTGAACTATAAAGGTAACTAATAGATTATTCTCATAGGTCAAATTTATTTATATACCCTAGTAGCAACAATATGTATAGATATCTGAAGGAGCATTTTTGGTGGGATAACATGAAGAGATAAATTATTGACTATGTGTCAACATGTCATGTTTTTCAACAAGTGATGGTTGATATACAATGTCTTAGAGGGGTCATGAAACCTGTAATTATTCTATGTGTAATTGGGATAAAAATAAGATGGAAGATGTCACAGGACTACTAAGGACACCTAGAAAGAACTATGAAAAATGGGAAATTGTTGATTCTCATACAAAATAATTACATTTTCCCACTATATGAGAGGATTTACCACTTGAGTGCCTATAAATACTCTATATTAATTATGTTTTAAGACTTCATGGCACAACTGTATTGATTGTGTTCGACTGAGATACCTCATTTTCATCAAAATTATAGAAATGTTTCCAGGAGTCTTTGGATACTATGCTTCATACGAGTACTACTTATCACCCCCAAACTGGCGGACAACATGAAGGGACTATTCAAACACTGTAAGTCCTGTTGAATCATACCCTTTTGACTTTCATGGTATGTGGGATCAATACATACCTTTGGTGGAATTTTTCTACAATAATAATTTCCATTCTGTCATTCAAATGGCGCCATATAAAACATTATATGGAAAGAGGTGTTGAACTCTAACATTTTGGGATTAGTTGGTGAGAGGAATATTATAAAACCATATCATATTGAAGATAAAATGAAAAATTTAAAAATAGTTCAGGACGATATTAAAATATCCCAAATTAGATAAAAAATCTATGATGATAACTATAGAAAGGATTTGGTATGTCATGTGGGAGATCATGCCTTTTTGAATGTATCTCCATGGAAGTGTGTCCTAAGGTTTGGTAAGAAAGGGAAATTGATCCCCAGGTACATCGGACCATTTAAAATTTTTCATATAATTGGAGATATATCTTACCATTTAGTGATTCCGCCAAGTCTCTCCAAAGGTCATGATGTGCCCCATTTGTCATTGTTAAATATGTCCATGCCAGAACAAATTCATGTAGTCCCCTATGAGGGAATAGAACTGAAACCTGACTTCTATTACTGTTAAGAGCTTATTGAGATTCTTGACACAAGAGAGAAATTATTGAGAAATCAGATGACTCGACTGATAAAGTTTCTTTGTAGAAACCACAAAATGGAGGAAGAAACTTGGGAACCTGAGGATGTTATGAAGAAGAACCACCCACATATTTTTAATGGTTTTTATATATGAAAAATTCCAAGGAAAAAAAGTACCATCCTAGGTAAATAAATAGTATTAAATTTTCATATTTATTAATATTTGTAAATTAATTATTAATTTTACATTAAAGGTGATGCTATGTTTGATTGCATACCTGATACACAACAACATGCTTCTTTGAAATCTTATGTTGCACTAAATGTTGAGTTGTACTAAAAAATAATATAATATTATTATTCATTCAAATGGTAGTTAAATCCATGTCATTGTAAAGGTGGGAATAAATAGAACTAACTACAAAATGATTATACATGTTTGTTAAATATTTTTACATTTATCCAATAAAACATAGAGGATTAAAATGTGAATGAATCTAATTTACATTAAAAGGTTGATTTACCACCTTTTAATGAAAAACCCTAATTCAATATAGTAATTATCAATTTTATATGTTCTTTTTGAAAAAATAAAATACTTATTTATAATCAGATATCAAAATTCACCTAGGGTAAAATTTTATTATTTTTCTGATAAAATTCATTTTTTGATGAATAGTGAAAAATTCTGTATTTTTATTCAAAAATGACATTTAATGTAATTTATTTATATTGATATATTATCTTTTTAATTGGTTTGGAATTTTAATTAGATTATATTTTTACCATTTAATTTAATTTTGGTCATTGTAATTAATTTCACTTTGAATTTTATATAAACAAGTGTCAATCTATTAATAGTGAATATTTATAAAAAACATGTTTTTTGTTTTGACAGCGGGAATTAATTTTAAATTAATTTCTTCCAATTATGTGTTTTGAAAATGAAAAAATGAATTTCATATTTGGAATTAGGAGGTCCAAATTGTGTAAATTGTTAAATTTTATTTTTAGACATTATGAATATTTATTTTATTAAAAAATTTATTTTTCATTGTTAAAGGGTAAATCTGGTAAATAAGGGTAACAATATATTATTATAATAATATAAAATTACCTTAACATGTGTCCTAATACTATTTTTTGATACATATCCAACCATGTTTTTCACGACCCGTCCTCCGGATACATGTCGTGACTACCCCAAACCCGCCTCCCATAGGCCAGGGGCTGGTGACTAGCACCAAAGGCGTAAATACTAGAAAAAGGGGAAGGTGTTGCCTTATAAAGTAAACAAACACAATAGAGTAATCCAGAAAAAGTAAACACTAAGTAAAACTGGGTACAATAGTATGTGCGGAAAGTAAATGGGCCAGAATACAAACCAAAACTGAAAATAAAGTACAAATGAAAAGAAAGTATAGCAATGGAAAGTAAAGCAGCAACGTCGAGCCATACACTAGGAGTCCCAACTGATGGGTGGGTACAGATAGCCTCCTCAGCTCCTCGGGTCCAGCCGTCCGCTCCGTGTACGTCCCGCCCAGTGGTCCACCTCCAAGTACCGACCTGCTCCACAAGCCTCATCCACAATCAGCATTGTTCGTCGTCTGCATCCAACACAATGTATTGTGGGTATAACCCATGCGGGGGGGAGTATACTCTACTCAGTAGGGACCCCGAGACCCCCGAAGGTCTCCCAGAATCCACAAAGGATAATCCACAAAGGAAAGAGACAATGTTAGGTCCACTAGGCTGGATACCCTGAGAGGGGGGGTGAATCAGGGTATGACTAATTATAAATTAATGCCCGTTCTGATCTTGTTTCGCTGTTAAGAAAAACACTCTTCTCTCTTTTCCCTGTTGCACGATATAAACAGAATGTAAAGCAAGCACAGGACACAACAATTTTACTTGGTTCACCGCTAAGGGCTACGACCAAGGAGCATACGCCGACAGGTTGCCGGTCGTACCAAATTCCACTAATCTTCACTAGCTGTGGATTACAAGGTTCGGGCTAGATCACTTCTATGCCCAGGATCACTGCCTTTACAATGTTTAGGGTCATTTCACTGCTTTCCCAAGGGTCACTCCCTGTTTCTCTCTCTCTGGCTCACTGCCGGTGGAGAGGATCACCTTCTTCCTCTTCCTGAGCTCACTGCTCTTGGATGGAATCCACTCACAGTTTATAGACCTGTAGGTCTCTTCATTTTCCTGAAAGAATGCATCTTCTCTTGTATGTAGATGCTCTGCTGAAGTTTAACTTTCACCCGTTGATGAATATCTCTTTGCACCGAAGGTATCGGGCAAACTTCCAGCTTCCACACAGTCTGAAAATCACTGTGGGAACAAAACCTTACTTGGCACGCAAGTCAACCTCGGCGCGCAGGTATCGGCGCGCAAGTCACAACGGGCGCGCAAGTCCTCCTCTGACACTTGCGCGACACAAGCTTCCTCAACTCCAAACTTGCGCGACTCTCTTCCCTTTATGCCCAAACCACTATTGGCACGCAACTGCAGACCGGCGCGCAACTTCTAACACCGGCGCACAACTTCAACCACTGGCGCGCAAGTCCCACCTGCGCGACCACACACACCACTTGCGCGACCACCACACCTGCGCGACGGGAGCTCTCGTCTTGAAAGTCAACACTCAGCCCACACAGGTATAATTCTTCATCAGGTGATAGAGATGATCAAATGTAGCCACTGATTCATCTAAGATGGGACCCACGTAGGATACTAAACCAGCTAAGCTGTTGGAACCACGTAGGAAACAAGTCCAGTTACTCTGTCGGACCCACGTAGGATACTACAACAATGGTCAAATACTGTCGGACCCCCGTAGGATACAAGAACAGTAATACTGCCAGACCCATGTAGGATACAAGAATAGTAATCATCGCCGTCTAACCCATGGAGGATTTCAGTACAGTCTTCATCGCTGCCGAATCGAAGAAGGATTTCAGTGCAGTCATTGTCGCTGCCGAGCCCATGGGGGATTTCAGGGCAGACGTCATCGTCGTCGCAGTCACAGCCAGCTCTAGGGTTCCCGCACAAAGCATGCTCGTTTCCGGGAAGGTCCGATCCATGATCCAAGGGGTCGATACATCAACTGACACATAGTCCGGAGTTGATGTATCCCAATGTCCCGTCTCGTCGATAGGAACTCAACACGACAGACGGCGCGTCAATCGGAAGCCCGATCTGAGAGTTATGGGCTCTTTCGTCGCAGGGGCCCGGTTGGTTTTTAAGTCAAATCAAACCAGACTGTAATCCAACTGCGTCCAAACCTCTAGCGGAGTAAGCCAAAAGGTCCGTCTCACTGAGAGGAATCCAACAAAGTCGACGACACGTCAATCGGACGTCCGGAGCTCAAGTTATAAGCGCTTCCGCTCCGAGGGCCCTATTGGTTTCGCGTTCAAACCAAGCGTTCCACACCCCAAGTTCTCCAAAGCCTTGAGTGTAATATACCAAAACCACCGTCTCGATCCAAGAATCGCATCAAAACTGACGGTGCATCAATCAGAGGTCTGTAGCCCAAGTTACAGGCATTTAAATGAACCTATCTGGTATGAGGGGGTTTTGGGCCCGGAACGACCCGACCCAAGACCCCGAGGGTCGGCCCGACCCGGGTCTGGGTCCGAACCATTAGGGCACAACCCGGCCTGGTCTGGGCGGCTGGTTGGCTTGGCGCGGGTGCTGCACGCGTGGCCAGACAGCTCGGCTCGGCCGAGCTTTCGAGGAAAAGGGGGGGGGGGGGCTGCCCCCCTGATTGAAACGGCGGCCCCCCATGGGGGCTGCTTCCTCTTGCCATCCGGAGGTTACGACCCCCGGTTTCCAGATCTGACCTACTGTAACGGCCGGCCAGGGTTTTTCACGGGACCATCCGGTCCTTCCCCCTGTAAAACGGCGGTCGGCGGCTCCGGCTGCCCTCTCCTGCTCCGCCACGGCCAAAAGCCGCTGCCTTGGACGGATCGGTGCGTCGCGACGGCACCACGCCCCTCCGCTGCGGTCCCGCTCTGGTCGCGGTCCCCTCATGGTTCTCCGGCGTGGGGTGATGGTGCCGCACCCCTTCGCAGCGTCCCGACTCCATCCGCAGGTTCGTTCGGCCTCAACTGCACGACGCGACGGCGCCACACTTCTTCGTCGCGATTCTCCATGTTCCCGCGCGGTGCCGTTGCACCATGCTGCCTTTGTTCGTGCCACAACAAGAACAAAAACAAAGAGAGAGGATGGTCGTCCATGTTCATGAGGTCCGACCTCCTCCCGTTATAACGATAATATGTGGCTCAAAAATGAATGAATATCCTCGTCACGCAAGTGAAAATTTAATCCATAATATTTGAAATCAAACACCTTCCTCAAGGAGTTGTCGAACTAAGGACGTCGTGGGGAAAGGACGTCACGAAAGACGGCGTTATGGAAGATGGAATCGTGGAAGACGGCATCGCGGAACGAGGCTCTGTACACGTCGTCGGTGAAAGCCCGAAGAAGAGCGGCATCTCGCTTCCTTTGACACAAGAAGAAGAACGAAGGATGGCGCATTGTCGTTCTTCAGAAATCGGTGTGACGACATTCTTCATTGAGGTAAAAATGTTCTTCGCCGGAAAGATGAAGTTCTTCCAATGTGAAGAACGCTCCGCCCTCTCAATGCAGCGATGCAACTAAAAATAAAATAAGGCCTTTGCCTTATTTTATTACCTTTTCCAGCATTTTTAAATTTCAAACATTTTAAATAAATTCTCTACATTTAATTAAACATAACTTGTCAAATTAAAATGGAGTGTTGGAAAAATTAATAACAAGAGAGGTTTTTTTCAAAGGAGTTAGGGAAAATTAAAAGGTGGGGGATCGTGTGGGCCCCAAGTCATCTTAAATCCTCACAAGGGGAGTTAGAACATTTGTGGGTCCCACCCCAACTCCATCACATAGGATAAACCACTTATGAAAGTGGAATAAAAATTGTAACATGATTTTTATTTCAATTATAACTTAATGAATTTTTTAACAACTATCCCCTAGAAAACGCAACTCCAAAGAAGGTCTTCCTAAGAAAATACCAGCGTTGCAGTTTCATCGGTGCCCTCACATTTCAATTCTGAGCACCGGTTCAAATGTTCTGAAAACCCACTTGTTCCTTTACTGAACTTACCCAAGCTAAAATTCGGAAATTGATTCGAGGCACACCGGGCCTCGGAATCAGGTGTCGTCATAAACTGCGTACTTTTAAAATCCCAAAGAAAATTACGAAAAAATTTCCACTGAAATTTATAGGTCTTTACATTACTCCCACCTCAGGTATTTATTTCCTCGTAATGATATAACAAAAACTAGGGGAATAAATGAGGATATTGAGAACGCATCTGAGCCTCCCGTTCCCAAGTGATCTCTTGGAGGTTCCCGTGCTGCCATCTGATGTGCACTAGAGGAGTCGACTGCCCACGTAGGACCCGCTCTTGTCGATTCTCGATATCCACCAGGACCTCCGCAAAAGTCACCCCATTGTCAATGTCCATATCCCCATGGTCGATGATATGCGTTGGTTCGTGCACGTATCTCCTCAGCTGAGATACGTGGAAGACGTTGTGCACCCGGTGCAACTGAGGTGGTAGAGCCAGGCAATAAGCCACCTCGCCTATCTTGCTGAGAACCTGGAATGGTCTGATGAAGCGCAGATATAACTTCTCACCCCGGCCAAATATTTGTAATCCATGTTGAGGTGAGACCTGCAAGAAGACGTGGTGGCCATCCTTGAACTCTAGTGGTCTCTTCCTCCTATCAGCATAAGACTTCTGCCGACTATGAGTTGTCCTCATCCGCTCCTGGATGACCTGGACCTTCTCTGTCATGGCCAGGACCATCTCTGGTCCCACAAGTGCTAACTCCCCAGGGTCTGTCCAGCATAGAGGTGATCTGCATGGTCGGTCATACAATGCCTCCTATGGTGCCATCCCAATGGTGGAGTGGTAGTCGTTGTTGTACGCGAACTCCACCAAGGGTAGGTGGTCCTCCCAGCTGCGAACAAAGTCGAGGAAACATGCACAGATCATGTACTTGATGGTTTTAATGGTCATCTCTGTCTGACCATCTGTCTGAGGGTGAAAGGCGGTGCTCAGATGTAGCTGCGTCCTGAATTCCACCTGCAACCCCTTCCAATGCTGGGAAGTAAATCAAGCATCTCGATCGAAGATGATAGATGATGGAACACCATGAAGATATACAATCTCTTGAACGTAGAGACGTCCCAAACTCTCTACTGAGCCTTGTTCTCTAATGGGTAAGAAGTGGGCCGACATGGTGAGTCGGTCGACAATCACCCAAATGGAGTCGTGACCTCTGGACATACATGGAATTCCAGTCACGAAATCCATAGATATCCTGTCCCACTTTCACTACGGGACCTCCAAGGGCTATACCAAGCCTATTGGTACCTGGTGCTCTTCCTTCACTTGCTGGCAGGTGAGGCATCGAGAAATGAACTCTTCTACAACCTTATTCATACCCAGCCACCAGTGCTGTCGTCTAAGATCCGGGTACATCTTCGCCACTCCTGGATGTACCGCTAAAGGGGAATTGTGAAACTCCCTCAGCACCTCCTCCCGTAAAGCAACTGGTACCATGGTACATCCTCTGAAAAGGACATCGTGCTATCCTACTATAGAGAATCAATCAGGTGCCTGTCCTGTGGATATCTGTGCACGCCGCGTCTGATAGTCAACATCCCCACGTTGTGCCTCTCTGACTCGCTGTAGTAGTGGAGGAGTGACTCTGAGTGACTGAAGAAAGGCTGCTCCATCTCTATCCATGAAGGATTTCTGCAAAGCGGCTAGCTGCTCCGTCGCCTCTCCAATTAGCTAAATACTTGTTCTCCTGCTAAGAGAAATTCCGCAACTCTGGAGAAGTCTGGCACAAATCTCCGGTAGTACCCTGCTAGACCCAAGAAACTCCACACCTCCGTCATGCTCCTGGGTGGCTACCAAGCTAGTACTGCCTCGATCTTTACAGGGTCCACCGCAACTCCTGCCTCAGAGATGACATGTCCAAAGAAGTGGACCTCACGTAAACAGAAATGACACTTTGAGAGCTTACCATAAATCTAGTACTCTCGGAGTGTGTCCAGTACAACCTTCAAGTGGTAGGCGTGATCCTACTCAGTGGTCGAGTATATCAAAATGTCGTCGATGAAGACCGCGTCAAATCGATTGAGGTATGGCTGAAAGATCCTGTTCATGAGACCCATGAACACTATTGGAGAATTGGTTAAACCGAAAGGCATAACCATGAACTCATAGTGGCCATACCGACATCTGAAGACCGTCTTCTGCACGTCCTCGTCCTGAAATCTGAGCTGATGATGGCCTGACCTGAGGTCTATCTTCGAGAACCACCGTGCTCCCTTGAGATGATCGAAGAGGTCATCAATCCTCGGTAGCAGATACTTGTTCCTCACGGTCACCTGGTTCAGGGGACGATAGTCGACACACAGTCGCAAGCTCCAGTCCGCCTTCTTGGTGAACAAAATCGGGGAAGCCCATGGTGAAACACTGGGTCGGCTTAATCCCTTGCCCTACAAGTCCTCCAGCTGTACCCGCAGCTCTCGAAGCTCAGTGGGAGCCATCCGATATGATGGAGTGGGTATCGTGGCAGTCCCAGCGTACAGGTCAATATAAAAGTCTACCTCTATATGAAGAGGTAGTCTTGGAACGTCATCAGGGAAAACAGTAGCATAATGATCCACCACTGCAGGAAAACTAGGACTCCGCACGTCAACTGCTCCTAGGATGAGGCTATCCAACTGATGAGTGATCGACTATCCTCTACTCTGTTTGAGTCCATCCTACACTACTGAGCCTCCCTTCTCACTAGTGAAGGTGAACCTGCTCTCATCGGTGCGAACACATCACACCTTGCGCCTAATACAGTCAATCTGAGCATGGACTATAGATAACCAATCCATGCCCAAGATGACGTCGTAAGACCTCGATGCCACTAAAAGATGATCCTAGCCGAAGCTCTCGCCTCCTAGAGTAAGCTCACACTACCGGAACCAGTGCATAATTGTTGAGTATGCTCCCGTAGGAGTCTCTAGCCGTAAGGATCGAGCCAATGGCTCCATCAGAATCTCTGAGCACCGAACAAGGGCAGTGACAATGAAAGAATGACTCGCTCCTGTGTCTATAAGAGCTGCAGTGAAGGTGTAGTAGACACAGATAGTACCTCGAATCATATCTGGAGCACCGTGGTCATAGTCCTCCCCTGCCTGAAGCTGAACCTATCTCTGCCCGCCAGCTCCATGTGGTCGGGGTGGACCTCCAGGTGGTGGTGGTGGTAAAGCCTCAAAGCGTCACCCACCACCTGCTGCTCGACCAGATCCTCTGCCTCATCCACCTGCTCCCTGCGGACCACCACGATCGACCCTCTGCCTCTACCTAGGTGGCCCCCGAATGGTCTGCTACTCCTCTGCACGGTGGGTTGGTCAGTCACGAGCCATGTGTCCCTTCCCGATGCATGCGTAGCACTGTCTGCTCCTCGGAAGGCTGGCTCTGCGCCGTGTTCCCCGCACATCGGAGCTAGTGTCCTAAGGCCGTCTGCCTGATTGTCTAGTCCGCCTAGACCCCTATGACGTCCATCAACTGCCAGATGCAAACGACTCTTCTACATTCCGCCCTACGGTAGGTCTCGCTGCTAGTGTAGGCTCAGCAAGAAAGCTCTCTACGAGAAGGGATCACTCCAGTACGCCTACCTATGTCGGAATGCAGAGGGAGATCATCAATGCCCTGTTCTCATGCCTCAGTCCCTGCTCGAAGGTCCGGGCCCAGAAGAATGGGTCTCATACCATGTCTGTCAAATAGCATGAGAGATCAGTAAATCACGCCAAGTACTGGGCTACCGTCATGCTAGCCTGCCGCAGCTGTAGTAGCTCTTGAATGAGCAGCGCACAGAGGGTGGATGGGACGAACTCCGAGTGGATGAGTCTCTCAAAGTCCATCTATAGAAAAGATGCCTCGTCGTGCACCTAGAGAATCAAGCTCCACAATATACTTGATGTCATGTGTAGGAGGCTCGTTTAAAGGATCACCATGAGATCAGCGGGTGTCCCCACTAACCTGAAAACTTGAACAACCACCTCTAGCCAATCCTCGACTGCCTGAGGTTCCATCTCCCCACGGAACTTGGGAGGTCTCTGACGGTGAAACATGTGCAGTGCACTAAGGTGACGTGCACTCTCAGTGGATGGGGCTGGTGGCATCGGTGGCTCAGCGGGTAGCGGTACCGCTGGTGCCTCTGATGAAAAAGGGCCATGCGCCGAGGCCTCGTCGCTTGGTGGGCTGTCGTCTAGCACAGAGCTCAGAAACCTAGCTAGCTGCCATCGTGGGGCCATAATGAAAAGAAATAGGTGCGCCACAGACATAATAGTATACCTGGTGAGCTTACACAAAGTAATCACAATGAAAACTTTTGAAACACACATGCAATCAATGTTTTCGTGAATTGAGTCAGAAATCAGAAGTCAGGGTCCTGGTGTACGGATACGTCGGCCGCTGCACCAACACTGGACTCCCTGGACTGATAACCACACTCAATACCCTTAACACTATTGCTTCACATAGAAGAAAGATCAGGGTCCTGAGTTCTGTAGTAGAACCTAACTCCTCTGATACCACTTGGTCACGACCCGTCCTCGGGACCCGTGCCGTGACTACCCCAAACCCTCCTCCCATAGGCCAGGGGATGGCGACTAGCCCCAAAGGCGTAAATATCGGAAAAAGGGGAAGGAATTGCCTTATACAGTAAAAAAACAGAACAAAGTAAGCCATCAAAAGTAAACACTATGTAAAACTGGGTACAATAGTAAGTGCGAAAAGTAAATGGGCCAGAATACAAACCCAAACTGAAAGTAAAGTACAACTGGAAAGAAAGTACAACAACTGAAAGTAAAGAAGCAACATCAATCCGTAAACTGGAAGTCCCACATGAAGGGTGGCTACAGATAGCCTCCTCACCTCCTCGGGTCCAGCCGTCCGCTCTGTGTACATCCTGCCCAGTGGTCCACCTCCAGGTACCGACCTTCTCCACAAGCCTCAACCATGATCAGCGTTGTCCATCGTCTGCATCAAACACAACGTAGTGCGGGCATAGCCCGTGTAGGGGTGAGTATACTCTACTCAGTAGGGACCCTGAGACCCCCGAAGGTCTCCCAGAATCTACAAAGGATAATCCAAAAAGGAAAGATTCAATCATGAAGTAACATCCAACAGTACTTAGGTATATACCCATACATATACCTAAGTCATCAATTCCAGTTCGGCTCAAACATCTAAGCCCATGTTCGATCATGTACACACAGGATAGTACAACCCAATCCACATAAGGATTCACAACACAATTCACATAGGAAAGCAAGCCAATCACATCAAAGATAATGATTGAAATTCAAGACTCAGCTCACATAGGTATACTTCTTCGTAAGGTGATAGAGATGATCATATGTAGCCACTGAATCGTCTAAGCTGGGACCCACGTAAGATACTAAAATAGCTAAGCTATCGGACCCACGTAGGATACATGTTCAACTACTCTGTCAGACCCACATAAGATACTACAACAGAGGTCAAATACTACCAGACCCACGTAGGATACAAGAACAGTAATACTGCCAGACCCACGTAGGATACAAGAACAGTAGTCATCTCCGTCGAACCCACGGAGGATTTCAGTATGTTCTTCATCACTGCCGAACCCACGGAGGATTTCAGTGCAGTCGTCATCGTCGTTGCAGTCGCAGCCAGCTCTAGGGTTCCCACACACAACATGATCGTTTCTGGGAGGGTCCGTTCCACGAGCCAAGGGTTCAATACATCAACTGACATGTAGTCCAGAGTTGATATATCCCAAATTTTTTTCTCGTCGATAGGAACTCAACACGATAGACGGCGCGTCAATCGGACGCCCAGTTTGAGAGTTATCGGCTTTTTCGTCCTAGGGGCTCGGTTGGTTTTTAATTCAAAACCAAACCGGCCGTACTCCAACTGCATCCAAACCCCAAGCGGAGTAAGCCAAAAGTTCTGTCTCACTGAGAGGAATCCGACAAAGTCAATGGCACGTCAATCGTACGTCCGGGTCTCAAGTTATAAGTGTTTCCGCTCTGAAGGCCCGATTGGTTTTGTGTTCGAACCAACCCATCCATACCCCCATGTTCTTTGAAACCTTGAGTGTAATATACTGAAATTTCCTTCTCAATCGAAGGAAAGAATCGCAACTGACATTGCATCGATCGGATGTCTGTATCCCATGTTACTGGCATTTAAATGAACCTGTCCGGTATTAGGGGGTTTCTAGCCCGGACCGACCCGGCCCAAGACCCCCAGGGCCAGCCCGAACCGGGTCGACCCGACCAGGGTCTGGGTCTGCCCATTAGGGCGCAGCTCGGCCCGGCCTGGGTTGCTGGTTGGCCTGGTACGGGCATAGTCTGTGTGGCCAGACATCTCGGCTCGGCCGAGCTGTCGCGGAAAAGGGCGGGGGGGGGGGGGGGGGGGGGGCGCTGCCCTCCTTGATTGAAAGGGTGGCCCCCACATGGGTGCCTCTTCCTCTTTCCAGCTGGGTATTACGACCCCTGGTTTCTATATCTGGCCTTCCATAGCGGCCGGCTAGGGTGTCGTGCGGGACTAGCCAGTCCCGCCCCCTGTGCACCGGCGGCCGGCAGCTCCGGCCGCCCTCTCCTGCTCCGCCGCAGCCATGGTCTGACCGGCATGGTGCGACGGTGCCGCACCCCTCCGCCATGGCCCCACTCCGGCCACAGTCTCCTCGTGGTTCTCTGGCACGGTGAGACGACATTGCACCTCTTCGTAGTGGCCCGACTCCGTCTGCGGGATCGTTCGGCCTCAACGGCGCGGCGCGACAGAGTCGCGCTTCTTCGCGACGATTCTCCATGTTCTCATGTGGTGCCATTGCACCGCGCTGCCTTTGTTCGTGCTGCAACCAGAACAACATCAAAGAGGGAGGATGGTTGGTCGTGTTCTTGCAGTCTGACCTCCTCCCATTATAATGATAACAGGCAGCTCAAAAAAAGAATAAATATCCTCTTCAAGAAAGCGCAAATTGAATCCATAATATTTGAACTCAAACCCCTACCTCAAGGAGTTGTCGAACAAAGGACGTCGTGGGGAAAGGACGTCACGGAAGACGGCGTCGTGGAAGACGGTGTCGCCGAACAAGGCTCTGTACACATCATCGGGGAATGCCTGAAGAAGAGCGGTGTCTCCCTTCATTTGACACGGGAAGAAGAATGAAGGAAGGCCTGTCGTCGTTCTTCAAAAATCGGTGTGACGACGTTCTTCTTCGAGGTAGAAATGTTCTTCACCGGAAAGATGATGTTCTTCCAATGTGAAGAATTCTCCCCCATCTCAACACAATGATGAAACCAAAAAAAATAAGGCCTTTGCATTATTTTATTACCTTTTCCAACATTTTTAAATTCCAAACATTCAAAACGAATTCTCTAAATTTAATTAAAAATAACTTGTCAAATTAAAATGGAGTGTTGGAAAAATTAATAACAAGATAGTTTTTTTAAAGAAGTTAGGGAAAATAAAAATGTGGGAGCTCATGTGGGACCCACCTCATCTTAAATCCTCACAAGGGAGTTAGAACATCTGTGGGTCCCACCCAAACACCATCACATGGGATAAACCACTTATGAAAGTGGAATAAAAATTGTAACATGATTTTTATTTCACTTTAAACTTAATGCATTTTTTAACAACTATCCCCGAGCAAACACAACTCCAGAAAAGGTCTTCCTAAGCAAATACCGGCGTTGCGGTTTCATCGGTACCCTTGGATTTCGATTCCGAGCACCGGTTCAAAAGATATGAAAATCCACTTGTTCGTTTACTGAACGTACCCGAGCTAAACATTAGAAATTGATTCCAGGCACACCGGGCCTCAGAATCAGGTGTCGTCAGAAACTGAGTACTCATAAAAATCAAAAGAAAATTAAGAAAAAATTTCCCTTGAAATTTACGGGTCTTTACAATGTTCATCATTGGGTCGATTTTTGGATCCCATGGAGCCACATGGGAGTGTTAATGGAAATTTATGTTAATTAACTTAAAGTAAAGACAAAAATGACATAAACAAATATCTTTTAGTATATTAATTTTTACATAGGATTATATAAGTTATCCATTAGACGAGAAATATTATTTTGAAAGATAAAAATATTTCCTACATCATGTTAATTTTTTATTATTATTTTTAGACATCAAATAAATTAAATTATTTATGACCAAATAATGATGCAGTGTATTCCTCATTAACAAAAGACTTAAAAAAATAAGATTATAAAGATTAAAATAATGTCCAAAACCAATAAAATTTTTATTGGATGATTCTATTTCGACCATGAGTCATCATATATTTGATGTTAATATAATTTTGACCTTTAGAAACCGAAAATCAATATATAATAATATAATAGTTTCACACGTTCTTAAAGAGTCCCTCCCCCCCATAAAAAGATATCACCTCTAACCCATTACTCAAACCTATGAATCCCCTTGGATCATCTAACCCCTGACATAATAAGATCTCATGATCCCCCTCTTCACCCTATAATCCTTAACTTAGGCATAAGGAACATCAAAAACCCCTTTTGGTTCAAACCAAAGTGAGTTACGCGATTAAAATTTAACGTCTTCTCTTAAGTTATTTTGTTTTATTTTACTTCTCCAAAACCGAAAAACTTTTTATTATTTTCTTTTATAACAACACCATTATTCTCAATATACTAGGATTTTGTTATGAGAAGGATTCAAAATACTCTTTCACACACCTCTATCTAATGTGTAAACAACATACTGTTTCTATGGATGAAAAACTAATGCCTCACGAAACGAAGATTGTTAAATTATCTCCTACTGCCTATAATGGGGGCCATTATGATGGAAATATATTTATATATGATTTATATTATGTTTATTTATTCTTTATTATTCTTTATTTTCCATTATTATCATACCTTTATGGTTTCCATTATGGGTAAACATGATAACTTCATTTTAGGAAATGTGGACTACCTCCCACTCAAAGTGATATGACTCGTTAATGCCAGATGTGGGACATATAAAGGATGAAGTAAACGATATTATATATTATATTATACAGGAATTATAACATACCAATGTACCAATATGATTTAATTCCATTACATATGAAATATAAATGAAAATAGCGTTCATGCGTACATATGACATACCATCTCCATGAACGGTGCATTTAATTTCTTAACATCAAATGTTATGTACTGTTAAAAATACACATCTATACTGGATATATAAGATATATATGCTATCTAGATCATTAATATAATTTTGTAGACAATGGATGTTTGACCACATAGACAACTTGTAAATATAAGAAGTTCATTTTTGACTCAAGTACCAAATATCGACAAAACGACAGTTATTAACTTAAATGATTACATAATCATTATATCAAGATAATATGTGATATAAAAGGAATATTAAACTTGAGAAAGGTTCTTAATAATGTATAAATTAACTTATGTTTATTATTTAGGAATAACAAGGAACAAACGAGTCATGCTGGACATGAGGTGAGGAGTTTCTAATCTAACTTTAAATTTTGTGAGATTTCCATTATTCGCCACTTATTTCGTGAATGTGGTGTATTTTTTACTGAAATTTGATATATATTATCATTATTAAATTTATATTCATGGTATTATATGATTCATTTGGTGTTTATTATGTTTTGGTCAAAATACTTGATTGATTACAACGTGGTAATGGGTTTTCATCTCACTTTTTATTCCTGTGGGATTCATGATATATTGCAACAATTTACTTTTTTTTGTGGTTTATGTACTACCCATGATTGAATTAATTGTGTAATATAATTAAATTTATTGGTATTTACATCATCATGGTATGATCCTTCTTTCATGGGGTGTTTGTTTCATAAGTTATGAAATCGGTAAGGGAACCTTTCACCATCCTCTTTTTAAAAGACTTCTTTTGTTATATATTTTAATTTACATCTTATTATGTTGGAATATGTCATTCAATACCCTTATTGCTGTAAATTTTAGGTCCATGTGATGTGATACCCTTTTCCCTCTCATAAATTCATTTTCTGAATTTTAAAGTGATGTCGTTAGTCTGTCAAGTTTCTGTAAGGGAACTTGTTCACCCAATTTCAATTCTTTGGGTTCATCTTCTACTTCTTGATTATGTCGTGATATGAATATGTGTGAATAACCGATGATTGTTTCACACTTAATATCCAATTATATTGATTATATTATTATTTTTCACACATTATTATGTAATTGATTTATCCTTAATCTAAGGATACCGTTTTTATAAGGTATTTCATCTCAATTTACATTCTATTGAGACATAATTGTTGTTATGCACCAATTAAATATTATGTGGTGTATATACTATCCATTGGAATATTATATCATGAATACCTTTATTATCATAATATTAAAAAGTTATGATAAAACTTTATTCCTCAATTATTTTTATTCAAAAATCTCTCATTTTGTTAAAAACTCTTTATCTAAAATATAATTTTAAATGATTAAAAGATTTATTCTTCTAAATATTTCCCATTAATGTCCATGTTTTCAAAATGGTTTTTAGATTTAATTTATATGTAAATTAATGTTTTCAAATGATAATTCATTTAAAATATTCAAAGTGTTATGGGACACTTTCTATATAATATCTCTTTATTAAATGTTTTAAATGGTCTTGAAAATAATTAGATAAAGAATAGTTTATTTCAATATCGTGATTTGATATATTATGATTGGAAGGTTGAAATGTTATCTTTACTTTTTGCTTGTGTAATATGTTATGAATATTTAATGGTTATTGGTCATTGTTTACATATACTAGTGGTTCCATGATAAACTTCAAGCGGGTGATCCCGAGAAAGCTCTCCAATGCATTGGGTAACGTGATAGAGGTAAAAGTTAATGTTTGTACTAAGAGATTTAGAGAATATATTATGATGGGTATTCCAAATGAAACTCTCTTTATAGCTGTGAAAGCTACAATGTAAGTATTTTATGGATACACAATTTAACTTTATGATTTATGACTTATGTGTGTTATTCATAAATCTTATGATTTCTTGAGGTATGTTACGATTGAAAAGTATAATATCAATGATTTGTATTTATTGTTCGGCTACTGTTTTCTTTCTTTATTTCATAACCCTTACTATTCTTTTTATTCTCATCTCAAGTTTTTAGGAAATTTTCAACATGACTTAAATATTAATAAGGGTCATGGATGGGATCAAGGAAAAGTCATGTTGTCTATATCATGGAACTAGAAATGTTTCTTTTTAAGAGTTTTTATTTTCTTAAAAAATCGATACTGAGTAGTAATGTCTACACGTAATATTCAAGTTAATATGAAATAGTTATGGCCTAATTATCTAAAACACTAAACCCGAAAAGATCCTCAATTTTAATTATTAATTTAATTCAGGATTATATAATTTCTATGTTAGGGTCCTTATAGTTGGTATCAGAGGTTGGTTAAAACAAATTTAGGGATTAAGAGTTTTTGTTAGACAAATGGTTAGTCTCTATGTATACTCTTTATGTTTAATCCTTGTTTTATAAATTTTTTATATCAATTAAATTCAGTTAAAAATGGAAGGAGGAGGATCTCAAATGAAATTTCTTTCTCTTCCTGATGTCATGCTTGCAATAATTATTGCAAAGTCATGTTCAGATGATTGTGAAAAAATTTCTAGCATACAACTCACTTGCAAGAAGTTATTTGAGATATCAAACACCTCTACTATACCTCGATATCATCGTGGATCATGGGTTGTATTTAATAAAAACCTATTTTCTCAATATTCTCATATTTTCATGAAAAGTATATATTATGAAGGCATTTTCAAATATGTTACCTTATCATAAGATTTTGAAGAAAATTATGACTTTGAAAAAGGTGCTAAAGAAAGAGAGCCTTGCGCAACCAATTTATATTTTCTTTTACAATAGAGTATCTCAACATATAATTATGGTATTTTAAAAGGACTATTGATCGAAATTTTCAACTCAAATTTGGTCTGACTGTTTTATAAAAATCATGTTTTATCAGATGTTTTGAAATTATATGTCATACATTATTATTTTCTGAAACTGCTTTTCTACGAACACCCATATGACCTAAGTTGTACAAGGTGTATTTGGATGAAAGAAGAAAATGATTTTGAACGATCTATAAGTCATTGTTTCAATTCATAGACCTTCTAACTACATGAACAAGATGATGATGAAACCATATGGACACCATGATTAATGTATGATGTTCTTTCTATTGGGAATAGTTTTATTTTATAATATGAAGGTGAAAAAATAATGAAAATTTATAGGATGTTGATGACTTAATGTATCGGGATGAAAATGAAAGGTATAAGAAAACCTTTGAGGCTAAAACATGTTATGGTTATTTCTGAGTTTTATAAAAAGGATAAACCCTAAGATTGGTGACAACCCTTCGTGTCTGAAAAGGCCGTGAGAATCAATCCCATAGCCGAAGGGAAACAAGGGAACATCTTCTACCACATTTCTACATGAAGTCCCTAGTTAGTATGAATTATTCTTTTAAGTTAAATGATTTTATGGATCATGAATAAGTTGATTTTTGGAACTTATGTTTTATCAAATGGATATCCTTAATATTGGGAAATGATTTTTTGATTAAGTGATAATGATTATTTTAGAAGATGTTTTCTCTTTTGGAAACATTATATGCTTAAGGGAAATAGTACACTACGGGTTCTTATTTGTGGAAGTAATGGTTGAAATTTTATTTTGGAAGAATCTATCATTTTATTGTGGACATATAGAGATTTGGGTTATTTATGGAAATGATTAACCGATCATAGAGAATATGTGATTAGGTTAATTACACATTAGTATGAGACTATAAGAGTAGTCAATGTTATTTGGAGATAAATGTTAACATTTATTGTGGAATACTAAGTGATCAAATCCTTATGAGTTTTGGGTCTCAATCTTAGTTTGGATTATTTTGATGAATTTTAAAGAAATTTGTTTATTGAATGGTTTTGTTGAACCTTGGGTATTGTTTGTTTAATTTTAGATATTAAGAGTATTTTTTTATATAGGATTATCCTTTTTTGGGGATTATCTGATTTTTTACTAAACTTTTTGGTTTTGGTTAATTTATAAAGACTTTGGAAAAATAGAGTTTATATTTTATGGATTATTTGATTTTCTAGAAGTTGATAATAGTACTTTCAATGTGAACAAGTCATCTTGAATACTCATCATTTCAAGAAAAAATGAGTTTTTGGTAAGAATTTAGTAAAGAATGAAAGTATACATGACACATAAGTATGTTTCCTTATATTTTTAGTTATGCTCATAAATAAATTCCTCAAATTTATGAAAAGTAATATAAAACAAAAAAAAATTCTATTAACTTTTTCTTCTGGGGAATCAAAGACCATCTAAACCATCACAATTTTGTGATTTTCTGGTGGTTAACTTTTTCCTAATCATGTTTTCTATCACTCCCCATCAGAACATGATGGTTTTTTTCTCGTCCATATACATGTTTTCATGGAATCCTAGTATCTTTTGTCTTGGGTGACCTTTTTACTTATCTTCCACTAATTTAAAGTGATAGATTTATGGACACTTTTTCTGATTTTGGACTTTAAATGATGTTTTCAAGGACAATTTTAAAATTTCTAGGATGCAATTCCTTAAAGGGGGAAGGATGTAACATCCCATGTAAATAAAGAATATGAAATTTTCATATTTATTACTATTTTTAAATTAGTTATTAATTTTACTTTTAAGGGGATTCTATGCTTGATGACATACCCGATACACAACAACTTGTTTCTTTGAAATCTTACGTTGTACACAATATTTATTTGTATTAAAAAGTAATATAATAATATCAATATTTTATATGGTAGTTAATGACTAGCCATTATAATGGTAGGAATAAATATATCTAACTAAATAATGATTATACATGTTTGTTAAATATTTTTACATTTATCCAATAAATGTTAGAGGCTTAAAATGTGAATGAATCTAATTTACTTTAAAAGGTTGATTTACTGCCATTTAATGGAGAACCCTCATTAAATATAGTTTTGGTAACTTTTATATATTTTTTTGATAGAATAAAATTATTATTTATAATTAGGACATCAAAATTCACTTTGGGTAAAAATTTTGTATTTTTATTATAAAAATCATTTGTTGATGAATAGTAATAAATACTGTATTCTAATTCGAAACTATCTTTTAATCTACTTTATTTATATGGATATATTATATTTTTAATTGTTTATAAAGTTTCATTAGATTTTATTTTTACCATTTAATCCAATTTTGGTCATTATAATTGATTTCACTTTGAAATTGGACATAAACAAGTGTCAATATTTTGATAGTTAATATTTCTAAAAAATGCGCTTTTTGTTTTGACAACAAGAAATAAATTTTAAATAACTTTCTGCCAATTATGTGTTTTGAATTTGGAAAAATGGATTTTTAATTTTTAATTATGTTATAAAAATAGTGTAAATAGGTGTCTTTTATTTTTAGACATTATGAATAATTATTTCAGTAAAAATTTTATTTACCACGGTTAAAGGGTAAATATGGCAAATAAGGGTAACAAAATATTAATATAATAACATAAAATTACCCTAAAATGTGTCCTAATCCTATTTTCTGATACATATCCGACCATGGACACCTTAGGGTGGATTTTGGGACCACATTGAGCCACATGGGAGTGATAATGACACATTATTTTAATTACCTTAAAGTAAGGACAAAAACGACACAAACAAATATCTTTTAGTAAATTAATTTTTATATAAGATTATATAAGTTATCATTTCAAATATAAATATTATTTGGAAATCTAAAAATATTTCCTACACCATGGTAATTTTTTTTATAATTTTTAATCATAAAATAAATTAAATTATTTATGACATAATAATGATGCACTGTTTACCTCATTAATAAAAGATTTAAATAAGTAAGATTATAAATATTAACATAATGTCCAAAAACTATAAAATTATTATTTAATGATTTTATTTAGACCATTAGTCATTTTATCTTCGACTTTAATAAGTTTTGGACCTTTAGAAATTGAAAATCATTATAAAATAAAGTAATAGTTTCACACCTTCCTAAAGGGTCCCTCCTTCCCCTTATAAAAATCCCTCACCTCTATCCCATTACTCACACCTCTCAACCCCCTTGGATCATCCAAACCCTGCCAAAATAAGTTCTAAAGATCCCTATATTCCACATTGAATCCTTAACTTATGCATAAGGCACATCCATAAACCCTTTTCGTTCAAACCAAAGGGAGTTACCTGATTTAAAGGTAAAATATTCTCTTAAGTTATTTTGATTTATTTTACTTATCCATCCCCTAAACTCTTTTTATTATTTTATTTTATAAAAAACAATAGTATCATCAATATACTAGTATTTGGTTATGATAAGGATTTGAACTACACTTTCACACACATCCATCTAATGGTTAATGACATACTGTTTCTCTGGAAGGAAAACTAACGCCTCACAAAACGTTGATTGTTCAATTATCTCTTACTACCCATATTTGGTGGCCATTATGATGGAACTGCATTTTTATTTTATATATATTATGTTTATTTTTTTATGATTCTATTTTTTTTACTTATAGAATACCTTTATGGTTTCCATTATATGTAAATGCGATAATTTTATTTTAGGAAGTGTGGACTACCGCCCCCTCAAAGTGACATGACTCATTAATTCCATTTGTGGGGCATATAAAGGATAGAGTATATGGTATTAAATATCATATTATACTGGAATTATAATATAACTATGCATCATTATTTTTTTAATTCCATTAAATATGAAATAGAAAAGAAAGTGGCGTTCATGTGTACATACAACTTACCATCTCCATGAACGGTGCATTTCATTTCTTACCACAAAATGTTGTGTACAATTATTAATATATATATATATAAAGAATATATAATATATATATGATATCTAAATCATTAATATCATTCTGGAGACAGTGTAATTTTGAATATATACGCAACTTGTAAATATAAGAAGTTCATCTTTGACTCAAGTACCAAATATCGACAAAATGACCGTCATTAACATAAATGATTAAATAATGTTTATACAATGGTAATATGTGATATAAAAGGATTAATAAACTTGAATAATATTGTTAAGAAAGCATAACTTAAATTATTTGTATTATTCAGGAAGAACAAGGAACAAACGAGTCAAGTCGGACACAAGGTATGGGGTTTCTTATCTCACTTTTAATTTCCTAAGATTTCCATTGTTGGCCTCTAATTTCATACATGTGGTGTATCATGTACTGACATTTGATATATATTATCATTATTCTATTCATTTTAATGGTATTCTATGATTCATTTTGCGGTTATTAACTTCTGTTCATACAACTCGATTGATTACAACATGGTAAGGGGTTTTCATCTCACGTTTTATTCTCGTGAGATTCATGCTATATTGCCACTATTTCATTTTTTGTGGTTTATGTACTGACCATGATTGAATTCATTATGTAATATACATAAGTTTATGGGTATTTACATCTTCTTTGTATGATCCGTTTTTAATGGGTTTTATGTTTCGTAAGTTACCAAATCAGTAAGGGAACCATTCACCCTTCTCTTTTTAAATGACTTATTTTGTTATGTCTTTTAATTTATATCTTCTTATGTTGGGATATGTTCTTATATATCTTTATTGATGTAAATTTTATATCCATGTAATGAGATACCCTTTTCTCTCTCATCAATTCATTTTCTGAATTTTAAAGTAATGTCGTTAGGCTGTAATGTTTCTGTAAGGGAACTTCTTCACCCAATTTCAATTCTTTGGGTTAAACTTCTACTTCTTTGTTATGTTGTGCTATGAATATCTGTGAATAACCTCTGATGTTTTCACACATAATATCAAATTTATTGATTGTATTATTATTTGTCACACATTATTATGAAATTTATTTATCCTTATTCTATTAATGCAATTTTTATAAGGGATTTCATTTCAATTTACATTACATTGAGACTTCATTGTTATTATGCACAAATTAACTCTTATGTGGTGTATATAATGTCCTTTGACATATTATACCATGAATCCATTTATTCTCATGATATTATAAAGTTTTAATTAAATATTATTCCTCAATTAATTATATTCAAGCGCCTCTAATTTTGTTAAAAACTCTTTAACTAAAACATTGTTTTAAATGATTAAAATATTTATTCTTTTAAATATTACTAATTAATGTCCATGTTTTCAAAATGGTTTTTATGATTTATTTATATGTACATTAAAGTTTTCAAATTATAATTCATTTAAATTATTCAAAGTGGTATGGGGCACTTTGATTAAAAAATATCTTTATTAAATGTTTTAAATGGTTTTGAAAATGATTTGATAAAGCATTGTTTATTTAAATATCTTGATTTGATATATTGTGATTGGAATGTAGAAATGTTATATTTCTTTTATTCTTATCTTATGTGTTATGAATATGTTATGGTTATTAATAATTGTTTACATATACAGGTGGTTTCATGATAAACCTAGGGAGAATGATCCCGAGATAACTCTCAAATGCATTGGGTAACATGACAGAGGTAAAAATTAATGTTTCTTTTAAGAGATTTAGGGAATATACAATGATTGGTATTCCAAACATAATTCCCTACGTAGCTGTGAAAAATATAATGTAATTATTTTATGGATTCCACAAGTTAACTTAATGATTTATGTCTTCTGTGTGTTATTCACAAATATTATGATTTCAGGAGGTTTGTTATGATTGCAAAGTATGTTTTCATTGATTTTTATTTATTGTTGGGCTATTGTTTTATTTTCGTATTTTATAATTGTTACTATGCTTTTTATGCCCATATCATGTTTTTGAAATGTTTTTCACATGACTTAAAGATGAATAAGGGTCATGGATGGGATCAAGGAAAAGTCATGCTGTCTAAAACATGGAAGTAGACATGTTTTTTAAGAGTTTTTATTTTATTAAAAAAATTGACACTGAGTAGTAGTGTCTACATGTAATATTCTAGTTGATAAGAAATAGTTATGGCCTAATTCTCAAAAACTCTAAACCTGAAAAGATCCTCAATGTGAATTATTTATTTAATTCAGGATTATGTAATTTTTAAGGCCAGGTCCTTATATAAAATTTATGGAGGTAAGAGTATAACACCCCAATATTTTATGGTCTATTTCTTATTAAATATTATTAACTCATTAGATAGCTTATAATACATGAAACATCGAGTCATTGTAAAACAACACTTAGTTATAAGAGGTAGTTATAACCTAGCCATTAAACATAAGTTTTCTACTTTTGTCATTTGAATATCCAAAAATGGACATACATGATTGTGATTAGGGTGATATTTGGAGTCTGGTAGAATTAACTTAACTTCTTGTGAATAGTAACATATGCTTATGAATTGTAACTTACCCTTATAAATAGTAATTTACCCTTATGAATAGTAATTATGCCTTTATTAATAGTAATATGACCATTATGAATGGTAACCATTCCCATGGGTGTATAAATAAAATTTAGGTTCCTTATAAATAATGGTGAATATTTTAAATAATTGTTAATATTTTTGTCAGTAATAAATATTTAATTATAATATTATGATTAATAAAATTATTTTAAAAATAAGTAATATTCATAAAATGTTTTTAAAAATCAATATATTTTTACCTATGATTTTAGGATAATATAACGAGTCCTTCATTAAATTTTTAATGTGTCATAATATCGATTATAGGTTCAAAATTGGCATTTTTTGATTAAATGATTACATTATTTAAAATTTTAATTCCTCATATTTATCTGATTATTTTCGTAAAATATAGTTTATTTTTGTATTATACAAATTAAAAAATGGTTAGGGTGATTTTTTGGAATTTTTCTGAAATACATGACCTTTTGGTGAATAGTAAAATATTATAATTTATAATGAATGGTAAATAGACGATTTATTGAGTCACAGATGATGTCCTGCTGAGTAAAGAACACTTACTTCAAACAAAAAATCATTTATTATTTTTTTGTCACAATATTCAATATTATTCCTTGTATTTGGATAAATAATAAACTAATGATTCAAATAATGCAAAACCCCTCCTCACCTCCACTACATAAACAACCCTTCACCCCCTCTTTCTCTCACACCACGTAATCTTTTATCCCTTCATAATTTCCAAAAAAATAAATATCCCAAGTCCTCCCCCACGTAAAAGTCCTTTTGGTCTCACCAAAAGGCCACAATCAATGGCCTTATGGAGTTTTTCACTGAGGAGTACTCCATAGGTAAACCTCTCTTCCTTTCCCTTTCAATTTCTTTTACAAGTTCCATTATTTTATTTCTATTTATCTTCACCTCATCACATCCAAATGATATGATAAATCTAGTAACTTACTTGTAATTTAATTTAATTATTATAATGGAATATTTCATTATCATCTCTCCTTCCCCCTCCTCTTATACTAAAAATGAAACCACAGTCCGAGATGTGTTAATTTATCATATTCAAGAACAACATGTTTTCAATATCTATTACCAACATCAATTCTTATCATGAAAATTTTTTCTCAATTTAAACATATCATCATATTTTTTATATATCATATTTAATGTTATTTAATCATTTTTAAAAATGGAATTTAATTATAAAATAGAATGAGTTTGACGTGATCGCCAAACCATCAAAATAATCCAAGAGTTTATCATTACATTTTTATAAAATGATTCATCTTAAAAGCATATAAAAACGACATGTATAACTAGTTAAAATTATTATTTTCATTAATAACATGTAATTACAATTCTTTATATTTATACCAATTCCACATGAACTATATTACACATAGTCAAGAGAAATGATCTTAAAAATCATGTAAACAAACACTCTGTAATGACAGAATTAAATCATTTAACTTATCAAAAAAAACATAAAAGAACATAAAAAAATATAATGAATAAAATAAATGTATATAATGTTCTTATTTAATTAATTAATGTATTTTATTTGACTATTTAGTATGTTGTGATCAAATGAAGAACACATTCAGGAATAATGTAAGGGGTTTCTCATCTCACTTTTATTTCCATGATATTTCTATTGTTCACTCCTTATTTATTAAATGTGGTTAATTTTTAATACCATTTGATATATAATATCATTATTATATTTATATTCATGGTATTTAGTGATTCACTTGATTATTATAAACTTTATCGATTACAATGTTGTCAGGGACTTTGTTTCGGTTTCCCTTTCATTGTGATTTACATGGTATTATGCACCTAATCATTCTTATGTGGTGTAACTACTAACCCTTTGATATAATTTTTATTTTTTAATTTTAATTAAATTATATATCCATACTCTTGTTACATTTATATTATTATTTTCTTAGTTGTATACCATTTTACATATAATGATTATTTGGAATGTTGCTTTAACTGTGGAAATATTAATGAATCTATTTCCTCTACTCAATAAGGATATTGAGAAGGAATATTGTTCATGTATTAAATATTTATATAAATAATTAGTTGTACTAGAACTGATGGTAGGGTCCCACTATATCTCCTCGATGCATTGCAATGTCTCATGAGACAAATCAGTTGGCAACAAACATTTCAAGTTTGTTTCCAAAATGGAATCAGACACGTATCTACCCACATAAGTAAAATATTTCGATGGTATTATGGTTCATGTTATAGATAAATTAGGTATAAATAATAATAATTATCTTTATTAATTATTCATTTATTACTATCCATGATTTTATCACTAAAATGAAAATCTGTGGATGCATTTTCATTCTCAGTTTTTAATGGTGTGTCTTTTTTATTTTTTCACAATGCCATATCAATTATGTAAAACTGGTTATGAGTCACTTATATTGATTAATGACTCCAATACATGGAACCCTTACTAATAATTTGATCTCAACCCTTTATCTTTTTTCCTTCCATAGGTTATGAAGAAGGGATCATTTATTTTGTTCTCCTTGGTGTAGTTTTTAGCTCTTGTTATGTATTATGTTTCGTTTTCTTTTCCCAATGTTAAACAGGATGCGCATATGTATCCAATATCTCCAAGACTACTAAAACGATAATTACATTGGGATTTAATTATTTTTAATCATTCAAATTTAATAAATAAATGCACCGGCTCTTGGATATAGGGGTCAGGGCGTTACATTTACGATGAAATTGTAGATAAAAATGTAGAAAAATTTAGATAATTTTTACATTAATACCCCTAAGATAATTTATGTCACTTATGTGATTGGAATTTATAAAAACGGATTCCATATTTAAAATAAACATTATTTATAATTTCTAATATGTTAGTTTTATTTTTTGACCAAAATTATTTTTGAATGTTATTAAAATTAATTAAATCAATCGAGATAAATTAACATTAACTAAGGACTAAACCTTAATTTTAAGACCAAAAAATACATAGTATCTTTTTCAACACTTATTTTTTTGTAATATATGTATCTTATAATTACATTAGTTGAAAATGGATCGTTATTGGATCCACCTGAAACATGAAAAACAAGTGATTAATTCTCTCTTCAAATGTTTACAAGAGTGACACTCCTTCTCCACTATAAAAAGGGATCCATTCGGCATAATTACTCACACCTCTCTGGATACATGGATTACCAAAAATATAATGAAATAAACTACCAAAATACCTAAAATATTACTTTAATACCTCCTTTGGGAATAATGTCTTACAGGGCATAATTTTGACACAAACCAAAGGGAGTTACCCAATTAAGAGGTCACACCTTCTCTCAAAATAATTTCTTTTAAAAACTTTCACCACCCACCACTCTCTTTATTCCAATATGGTATAATATCAATAGTATCCTAGATATACTTGGATTTTGTTATGATTATGTTAATAACTAAACTTAAATATACCTCCATCTAATGGGTAACAATCATTTTGTTTATGTGTACGATGAACGTCCACAACACAAAATGATGATTGTTCAATTTTTTTTACTACCTGCCCTCGTGGAAATTATGATGGACACTATATTTAAATATATTACATATTATATATATTATTTAATTAATATTATGTATTTTTCTTACAACACATAAATTTTTTACATTCCATTTGGTGTAAATATGATAAATTCATTTGAGTAAGTGCGAACTACTTCCCCCTCAAAGTGATGTGATTATTTCACACACTATATGGAATATATTAAGGATGGTATTAGTGATATTATATGATATATATTACATTATAATGATATTTTTTATATTATATATATATATATACATATATTAAATTTTCATTCTTTCTTTCAATATGAAAAATAAAAAGGAAAACAACATTCATGCTTACATACGACTAACTGTGTCAATGATCGGCGTATTCCATTTCATGCCCATATATACTATATATTATTATAATAAAATAAAATATATATAAATTATATTTTTATCATGGTTCATATTCAAGGATCATGATATATGTATAAGGACAAACGATTTAGGAAATTAATACACATGGAAAGAACAAAGTGAATACTATCTGAAGTGAAACTTCAACATAGGATGATTAAAAATTGGGTAATATAAGGTGATAATAAACCCGTATATGGTATTATATATAAGAATATGGTTATTTATTTTTTTTAATTAATTTAAATTTATTATAATGGTGGTTTTAATGAGTACAAAGAGAGTGAATACACAACACAAGGGAATTTCGTCTCACTTTTATTTTCGTGATATACATTCCTTAACCACCACTAAATTATTTTATGTGGTCTATATACTTACCATGAATGTATTATAAGACTATTATACAGAAATATATTTTTATTCACATATCCATTCTATTATAATTATTTTATTGGTTTTATCTTTCAAATTTTACCAAATCAACGAAATATTTTTGTCTCAATTTGCCTTCTTCGAAACTAATTTTTTGTTACGCACATAAATTCTTTTTCGAGGTGTATATACATCTAGTTTAAATGTTATACCATCAATATATTAATTTTATTGATATTTTATGATTCATTTCATTTAATTTTATAACATGGAGATAATGGTCCCATGTTACCAAGTTATAAGAGTTTATTAAAACAATCTCATTGCTTTTCGAGATTTTTTATGTCTATGTTTTCGTTGATGACCACTCAAGAAAATAGATGAATTATATTATTCTATTGATAGTCATAATATAATAACATATTGGTACCAATTTTTTACTCTTTGGTATATAATATAGATAAAAATTTATTTTAGATAATCCCAAATTTACCCTCTATTCATTTAGAAACTACGTCCTTTCAAAACCATGTTCTCTAAAAAGGTTTTCCATGATTGTTATAATAATCTCCAATAATCATTAAAATAAATTTTGACCCTTAATTTCATTTATTTTTTTTAATAGTATCTTATTGTTGCTTTTTAGTCATTGATTTTTTCTAACCTTTTTTATAGTGAAAAGGGAATATTAATTTTACATTGTATGACATATAAGGATTTACAAGTCATTATTTCTATGAAGCATCCTTTTCATATTTATACGGTTAATTTTTAAGAATGTTATTTTTTAAATTATTTTAAAAAATGTTTTTCCAAATGGTTTTAAATTCTATTTGTAATTTTTCAAAAAAAGGATTTTCATAATATTTTCATTCTTATTTTATATGTTTTCCATAAAAATGGTTTTCAAAAAAATTTAAATATTATTTTATGAGTTTTCAAGAAATATGGTTTTCAAACAAATTTCAATATTGATTTATAATATCTTATGAAAAATGGTTTTTAAAATGTTTTAATGCTTCCTTAATAAGTTTTCAAGTAAAATAGTCTTCAAAATGTTTTGAGGATTTATTTATAATTTTTGAATGTATTTTCAAATAAATGGTTTTCAAAACATTTTCAATATTTAATTATAATTTTTCAATCTATTTTCAATGAAAAAAGTTTTTAAAATGTTTTGAAGCTTCTTTTATAATTTTTCATGGAAAATGGTTTTCAAATAATTTCAATTTTTCTCAATATTTTTTAAATATAATTTCTGAGAAAATGATTTTCAAATGATTTTATGTATTAAAAATTATTTCTTCAAATAACGAAAGATATTTTCCTCATGAAATATTTTATAATTATATTTAAAAATTATTTTCTATCTAAGATGACTTCTGTTGATATTACAAATCCCTTTTGTGAAATGATCTAAAGATTCTATTATTATTCATTTCACTAATGGTTTACGGTTAATGTCATGGTATTAATGAAACTCATTTCTCTTTCACATTCTATATTCTTTTGAAACCCACATATTTTTCATGGGTTATTTTTATGATGACATTATTATGAAACCTATGTTTTTACACATGTTATGATATGATTACATGTTTATAATACCTATTTTCATTTCATGGGTTATTATATTAATCTGTCTGATCTTGTGGAATGTAGTGACCCTATCCTTTTCACAAATCATTACATGATTTTAAGCATAAGTATACATTAGAGTACAAGCCAAGGATCATGAATTCTAGTGTCATAGAGGACTAGGTTGATAAAAAAAACATGGGAAAAACATATTTATTTAAACTTAATAAATCACTCCTAACACCCTTTTAGGCCTTAAATATGCATAGGATAACATTAGGATGACATGAACAAAATCATGAGCTAAAAATCTCAGTAAGGGTGTATACATATGAATAAGGATTTAGAACATAGGTTACAAGGAATGACATAATGACAAAAAAAGTATGGAACATATGGAATCATAACATATATAAACATGGGATCATATAAAAATGGAGTCATAGAAATGTGGCAGCAATATATAACATGACTTTAGTATGAGTCAAGCTAACTGCCAAGATTGTTTTACATAGTATCACACACCAAGGATAATCGCCAAGACTATCACACATAACATCTCATGAGACTTGACTTTACAAAATGCATTGGAGCACTATCTAGGTCCACCTATATTAAATTTTCCTTAATATGTTTTCCGCATCAAGAGTCAAACATAATCAATCTTACCTAAACCTAAGGGTTACCCATGGAATGAATTGGGTACCACAATCATGCCATAAAGCATAAGAAATGGCCATATCATTAAAGTTTCCATGAAAGAAAGGAACTAAACTATACATTGACATTACTAAGGAAAAATATTCATATATCATGTTATGTGATGTAAATAAGAAGTGACCATATGTAATAAAACTATTCATGAAATTTATCATAAAAACATTTTGGAGTGGTTTTATGGAATGTACTATATAGGCTTTAAAAGATAAAAAAAAAATACTTTATACAAAAATAGAGGAGAAAAAGGAGGGTTTTCAAAATAAAATACTTATTTTATAATGATAATGGTGTCTTATAACATAATATAGAGTGGACTTGAATTTAGGTAAGAATTTGGGAAGTTCCCTTAAGAGAGATTTTCTTATTGGGTAGTATGGAGGAGGGAATCACATAAAAACATGTATATACATGAAATAGAATGAGGGATGGACCTCGAAACCTTATTTTAGAGCATATAAAAATTATGTAAATTTTATACATAAAAATAATAGACAACATAATTTGGGTAAAAATAATTTTAGAGAAACCTAAAGGAATAAAGGGCTTTCGGGTGGAATCCCTTACAGGACATCGATATGGTATCGAGTGTACTTAAGAGCTCTTAATGAGAGATAAATGGATTTATAATCTCTTACATATCATGGGAAATGTATGGGTGCAGTGTGTAATCATTCCCTGTCACTAGGAATTACACATATAATGGAATAACATAGAGTAAAATTCTAAAAAAAGTGAAATAGAAAAGATCCTTTATATTAATTTCTGCTTAATTTCATCTCTTCTGTGCCTCTTGAATAAAAAATTTATTTTTACTAAAAAAATGATAAAAATGTTAATTATATTCATTTTATAAAAATATTTATCAATTATATTCATTGGATTTTATTTCATATTTTTTTTTGATGAAAATGAAGCGTTTTGATATCATATTTTACATAAATATTTCCCATCTTACGAAGATTTCCTTTTTTATTAAATGAAATTTATAAATTTGTATAATTTTTTTGAGAAGAAAATTATAAATTTAATTTTAACTTAACATATTTTCTATATTTTCTATTTTCCATGCATTATGGTGTTTATTAAAATTATCCTGGCAACATCTCTGTAGATGGTTAACTGACATTTAATAGGATGTTGCCGATAATACGGGAATGGGATGTATGAAATTTATATTTTTCAATAATATTAAAATTGAAATAAGTTAGCATCATTAAAATAATTTTATCATACTATATAATCAATTTTGTTAACATACTTTTTTGAAAGGGATTGTGAACAAGGATAAAAAAGAGAAAGAAAAGAGAGAATATTTAATAGAGCCTTACTCTCTCCTTGGTGTAGATTATCTTACACAAAACTATAAACACATTGGTGATTGGAGTTGGAGGGCCTAGAAGATCGCTATGTATTCTAAGAGTCTTGAGAGGGAGAATTTTGGTAGATATTAGGCTTATTAATGGACGAAGGGAATGGTATTCCAAGGGGAGGGAGAGGGGTAATTTATAATTAAGGAGGGGGTGTTTTTAGAATAAAAAAATGATTAAAATAATATATGAAATGCTAGAATGGTAATAGTAGTTTTTTGACAAAATAAATAATATATTAATATAATATAAATCATTTTAGACTTTAAATAATCTTTATAATTTTAATTCATTAATTTATTAAAAGTAAAGTAAAAAACGAAATAGAAAATGACATTTTAAGAAATCACTTTTTGACTTTAGGGTTTGGAATGTTTTCTTAGGTTTGGAAATTGAGTTTATTGTATTTTATAGAAAAATTTATGAAACTAAATATAACATGGCTGAATATAATGTTCTAGAAAGTTTATGTCATGATTACATCATGAATGATGAAAATTAAGAAATACAAGTTATGTGAAAAATTATATTTTTACTATTCACCCAAAAATTAAATTATTTCAAAAATTAAACAAAACAATAACACTAATAATTTTTTTATGTAATGAATCAAAAAATTATCTCTATTTTTTTCTTTTATAACTCTTTGGAAAATTACAAAATGCCACAAAATATTATCTTAGAATGAAAATATTATATTATGAATACATTTCATGAAAATATATTTTCATTTAAATTTTTAAATTAATCATTAAATGGTAATTAAATATTCTTGATTTATATATATAATACAACTTTTTAATAATTTTTAAAATATTTATTTACTTGTTCTATTATATAATTATACCATATTTCACTTACAAAAACTAAATTTTTCTTTATAATTTAATTGGATAGGTTACTGTGACATTGGATGGTTTACTAATCATAAGGGTAACATTACTATTCCAAAGGTCAAGTTACTATTTCTATATGTTCTTGAACTTCTAAAGATAGCTTTTACATCAATTATTCTTCACTTATAATGTTTTTAGTGTGTTCTAAAATTAATCTTATGTGATTATACTATAAGTCATAATTATAAGTATGGAATATCCATTGATAAAACATTGGGTCGTTACATTCTTCCCCCTTAATAAAATTATCCCTTGAAATTTTGATTTATATTCTAGATCATAAACATGTGCCGGTACATTTCCTTCATTTCCTCCCCCAGTTACAATGTTGCCTCTTTGTACTTATGATTCTACCATAGTATCATGACCAGGGGAGTCGTATTATTATATAGAACTTTATCTCTTTGATCTAATATCATCACTGACTGATCCTTATAAGAAATATCATCCTCTAATTGTACCAACTCTAAAGAGAGTACATGTGAAGGGTCTATAATGTACATCCTTAAGAGGGATATATGAAAGTCATAGTTTACTTTGGACATGTTAGGCATAACTGCCATCTATAGTCCACAGCTCCGACATGATCAAGGATCTCGAAGGGGGAAATGTACTTGGGACTTTGATTCCCTTTCTTCCAAAATAGCATGACCTTCTTCCATAGAGATACACAGAGAAATGAAATGTCACCAAATTTGAACTGAAGGTTTTATCGACGGTTGTCTACATAACTATTTTGTCAACTTTGGGCTTTCTTGATGTGATTCTTAATGGTTTTTACCTTCTCTGTCATTTCTTCTACAATTTCAGGTCCTGGAATCTTACTCTCACTAATATCATCCCAACACGATGTTGTTATGAACCTTTTACATAAAGGGCTTCATATGGTGTCATCCGGATGCTCAAGTGGAAACTATTGGGTTAGGGGAATTCGACCCGTTTAAGATACTGGTCCCACCTACATTTAAGCCCACAAAACACTCTCTCAACATATCTTCCTGTGTATGAATAGTTTTCTTATATTGGACCTTAGTTTAAGAATGATAGGTTGTACAAAAGTTTAGTTTAGTGCTTAGAGAATGTTGGATACTTTTTTATAAATTCAAGGTGAATCTAAGATCACTATCATATACAATATATAGTGGTACTCCATGCATCCTTACCACTTATTTTATGTAAATATGCTTTATTTGATCCAATGAGAAGTCCTCCTGAATTGTGATACCATGATTTGTTGTCATATGAAAATCCACAACGACCCATATAGAATTGTTTCCTCTGAATGTCCTTGTAAGTTTAATGATAAATTGTATGGTGATGTTATACCACTTCTTTGTTTCTATGGGTAGTGGTTGCATCATGAACTTAGGCTTTTTCCTCTAATCCTTCACTTGTTGACATAATAGTCACTTTGAGGTATATTCAGGAACTCACTTTTTAAATAGTCCCACCAGACGTTTTTTTGGAGATCTCGATACATCTTTTTTCTCTTTGGGTGGATAGAGAATGTTGATCTATGTGCATCATTCAGAATCTCGTTATTTATCACTGGATCATATAGTACACAAAACAGTGACCTAAATCTTACAACTCCTTCCTCAAGAAATATTGAGCTCTGAGGATTTCCCATTTTTAATAGCATCTACCCATCTCATAATTTACACATAATTTCATTGAGAATACATTAATTTCACTATTAGGGATTATAATGACCAATACATTACATACATTGTCATTACATCAAAATTCTAGCACACTTATTACAAAATATTACAAAACCATGAAAGGACCGTATAGGTATAGTGTCTTTAGAAACTGGGAAACATAAACAACTAGCTCATAAATCATATACACTATCTCCCTTTTATTTTATCATATCTGGAGTCCCTTTTGGAATATCTTACTTAATACCCTTCTTCCTGACCTGGGGAAAAGAAAACATACAAAAGGGTGAGCTCAAATGCTCAGTAAGGGTAAACAAAAGAAATATCAATCACATCAAATTCATAAGAACATAACATTTTGGAAATCTTAAACTGCAAAAGAGATCATAATTTCATAACGTGGGATAAACTATAGTAGTGAAATGTAATCCCAATAATCATAACATGAAACTTTGTAGCATACACACATAATCATAGAGAATCATTTCTTAGTAGTCAAGACTCATTGTCATTACTATCTTAGTAGACAAAGTCCATTTCTAAACCGAGTTCACTCCTCATTTCAGTCATGTATCACTGAACCGGATTAACATGTCGTTCTATCCATGTATATCTCTTGAGAAATAAATCTTTACCCAATGCATTGGAGGGAGATATAGTTCCCACCCATCTCATAATGATATCATTCTTATGTATTCCACAAGATCATAAATCATACATCATAGCATCACCCATGTAATTAAAATGGGATTCTTAAACATCATGCCATCATAACATAATCCATATATGATAAAAGGACATCATAAAAATAATTCCATCATAATTTAATCAAATCAATGTAATAATATGGATAGAAATAGAACCCTATATTATCTTATATGGAAAATAATTTTTATAAAATGCTTGAACTCCATTCTTGAGGAAAATATCCTTTCTCCTTCAAATTTTTTTTTCCTTTCTTAACATGTCATACAATTTTAAACTAAAACAAGTTGATTAAAAATAAACATGAAAAATTGTAATGGAATATTCCTGGGAATAATGTTCTAAAAATCCATTCATGCTGTATAAGTTAATGAAAACATTCTTCTCGTACTTTGGCCAGAAAAATCAAAAAAGTACCTCGTACTAAAAATGAAAAAATATTCCATTCATATCATTTACTAAAAAATAACCAAAGGTTAAAATTGGATTTAAAAATTTTTAGGAGGATAGAAATAATATTACATATTTAAGAAACATGGATGTGGATGATAAATATTCCCTATTAAATTCTGAAGTATAAACAATTTCGGATAAAAATGAGATTGTGAGATTTTCCCTTACCTTATGTCTGATTTTCTTTGTACGTGTCTGAACCTCCTGTATAATGATTTAAATAATGTTATTGACTTATTCCATAATCGTACTCATTGTTATGATGTCATATATGGTCATATTCTTAGCTTCGTATTAGTAATATTTCATTGCTACGTTTTATTCGGGTGTTTATTGCTTTTTGTTCTTATGCGTGTTTTGTCGAAGAAATTCTTATTATTATTTTTAGGTTATAGATACCTCATTTTAAAAATGATATTAGTGTAATATATATCATATTTATAGATTCAATTCATTTATATAATCATTATGCATTGAATATCATGTAGGACGAGTCACATCACATCGTGGAGACGATATGTCGTACGTACGCACGAGCGATGATATCGTTCCCATGATCATGTAATTGTGTTTAAGTGTATGTATAATATTTAAGAATCAATATCACTTTAAAATAATCATATATAGTTATTATTTACACCATTATACCCATCCAAGTAAGGTGGTGGTTGAAAACAGATTACACCATGGCGGGAGACCGTATTCCGTACGTACGCACGCACGGTGATTTCATTTTCCGTAGGATGGAAAGAAGGTGAAATAGGGTTGTTTCTAATTTATAATAAAATATAAGTATATTAGTGATACTGATGTTATTACGTCATAATGAAGTAACTAAAGAAGAATAAGTAGAAGAAGAAATAAAGTTGAATGAATCGGTAACCGACATTACCTCTTCTTTGAAGCGCCTCTTCTTAACCTTCTCTTAGGGCACTAAATATGGTCTTTGAAGAAGACCATGAACTCTAGGATGTTTCTAGGGAAGTGTAGAAGAGAAATTGGCAGGGGTTGGCCAAGATTTAATGCTCAATGTGGTGTGATTAGGAGAGGGAGGAGCTTCCCTTTTATAAGGGAGGAGAGGGGCACCTTAGAAAAAACATAAAATATTATTTTATTATAAAGTCATATTCGGTTTTTAATAGCTCCAAATTGATTTATTTCTAAGATATGGTGGTTATGGGTAGAAAGCCTCTCATCCAATATAATTTAGACAAGTTTAGTTTACTATTTTAACCTTATCATTTAGATTTAACTTTAAGTTAAATAATTTACTTTTACCATGTCTTCTTGTTTTGTTACACTATATGGTTAATAAACTTACTATAACAAGCCAAACGAACCCCAAGTGGTTAATTATTAATCTATATAACCTTATATAAGTCATTTGACCGAACCTTGGATATTTAGGAATAAAATAACAATTAATAATATAATATGTGTTTTAAAAACTATTTTATGTATATTTTGACACTATTTGGTAATTGATTTTTTTGAATATCATAACAGCATGATTAGTACAAATAATGTAAATTAAATCAATAATAACATGCCATATTAACTAATAAAATTAGTTTAATTCATAAAAAGTCTCAAATTACATTTATTTGGGTATTTATAATATCTATTATGTTAATATTTCAATAATAAGGTAATTACTGGATCATCATTGTGTAATAAATAAATTAAATTATTTAATGTCTAAAAATTATAAATAAAATACCATTATGTATGAAATTATTTTAGATTTATAATTAATGTTTATAGTCTAATTTTTCTCATTTATAACCTTATATTAATAATGATTTAGTTATTAAACATTGATTTTAACTATTTTAACTCTTCATTAAATAAAATAATAATAAATTTACTAATCTAATCGAGGTGGACCTAAAGGGTAATATTTTATCCCTAAGGTTATTTTTGGTCGAATTACACTTATCCTATAGAATTAAGACATGTGTTAGGTTAATAATAATATCATTTCTACCCTTAATTACCCTATTTACTTTTAATCGTGCTAAATAAAAGTAAAAAGTTACTATTCACAAAAAATTATTTTTATCTTATTAAACCGCATTTTACTCTTTGATATTAACCATGTCTCTCAGATTTTCAAAATTTACTCACAGAAGTGGTAAAATTAATTTTTATGTAAATTTTCAAACTCTCCTAGGTGGTGGGTAAAAGACGCTGAAAACATCAATAAAATTTTTGCATATCTAACATTATTATAAAATGACTCCATTGAATTACTTTGAACTTATATAAGTATTATGTATCAATTTTGACCTAGACTAAATTTAAATAAAATAAATTATTATTTAAATAAAAATTCGGTTTTTAAATAGTAACCCAGTGTTTTCACTATTCATAAAAAATTGTATGTTTTCAGAAAAATACAAAAAATTTAACCTATGCTAGTTTTGATATTCTGAATCCAAAAATTAAGTCCATTTTGAAAGGTAAAATTTATAAAATATCAAAAAGTGGGTATTAGTATTCATAATGGCTAGTTTTAATAATAGTTTAATAGCATATCGTTGTTTAGTGAAACTCAGTATTGCGTACAACGCAAGCTATCAAGGAAGGTTGTGACTGCGTGTTAAGAAAGCCAATATAGTGTTGTGTGTAGTGAAAGATTCCTTTGATGATTTAAATAACATAAAAACAAAATATTTCTCATAAAATTCTCAAGTGTTACATTCTACCCCACTTAAAATGAATTTCACCCTTGAAATTCGTCACTTTGTAACAAACATATGAGGATACCTCTCCCTCATCATATACTCAAGATCCCATGTAGATTCTTCTAATTAGTGGTTCCTCCAAAAAAACATTCACCAAGTGAGTGGTCTTGTTCCGCATAACTTTTTCTCTACGATCAAGAATCTCTATTGGCTATTCTTTATAAGAATGATCTTCCTCCAGCAGTACAACTTCTGAGTTGAGTACATGTGATGGATCAGGTATGTACTTTCTCAGGAGAGATACATGGAACACATCATGAACTTGAGAGAGAATCGGTGGAAGTTCCAATTGGTAAGCTACCTTCCCAACATGATCCAGTATTTAGAAATGACCGATATACCTAGGGCTCAGCTTTCCCTTCTTTCCAAATCTCATTACTCTCTTCCAAGGAGATATTCGTAAGACCACTTTATCACCCACTTCAAACTCTAGGACTTTTCTTCGATTGTCGGCATAACTTTTTTGTCGACTCTGAGCTGCACTAATGTGTTGTTGAATAAATCGAACCTTTCCTACCATCTAATCAACAAGATCAGGTCCTAATAGCTTTCTTTCCCCAACTTCATCCTCGTAAGTTGGAGTTCTGAATTTATTTCCATAGAGAGCATCATAAAGAGCCATCTGAATAATGGAGTGAAAGATATTATTATAAGAGAATTCCTACAACAGTAGGTGTTGATCCCAACCTCCTTTTAAATCCATAGATCATGATCTCAACATATCTTATAGAGTTTTAATTTTCCTCTCAGACTGACCATCTGTCTGAGGATGATAAGAAGTGCTCAACCTCAACTCTGTATCCAGAGTATACTGAAGACATCGCCAAAACTTTGAGGTAATCCTCGGATCCGAATAAGATATAATGGAAAGTGGTACTCCATGCAATCTTACCACTTCCATCACATATATCCCGGAAAGCTGATCCAGAGAGAAATATTCTCTAATAGCAATGAAGTGTGCCGACTTAGTAAGATGATCAACTGTGACCCAGATAGAATTATTGCCTTTGGATGTTTTAGGAAGTCTAGTGACAATGTCCACAGTGATATTTTCCCATTTCCATTCGGGTATGGGTAATGGTTGTAACATCCCCTTAGACTTCTATCTCTAAGCTTTAACTTAATGAAAAACCCAGCATTGAGAGACATATTCAGCAACATCTATTTTCATGCCATCCCACCAGAAGTACTCTTTCAGGTCCATATACATCTTCTTGATTACAGGATGAATAGAGAATGAAGAACTATGAGCCTCATCCAGCAGCTCCTTCTTTAATTCTTGAATTGGAGGAACAAAAACCTGATTCCTTAACCTTATTATCCCATCACAATCAAGGTTGAATTCAGGAACATTTTTCACCTTCTTTTATAACTCTACAACTTCTTTCTATTCCTCTTTAATCTTCGCATGTATAAATGGTTGAACATTCATTTTATAATGATAATATTTTTCCCCTTCCATTATAATTACAATATCAATATTTTTTAAATCAATAAATATTGGATATTTTGTGATCCTCATCATGGATAAGCTAGCATGGTCTTGTCGACTTAATGCATCTGCCACATTGTTTGCTTTCCCAGGGTGGTAATTAATTGAGCAGTCGTAATACTTAATCAGCTACAACCATCTTCTTCGACACATATTTAGCTCCTTTTGTGTGAAAATATTCATTAAACTTCTATGATCAGTATACATATCACACCTTTCACCATAAAGATAATGCCTCTAAATCTTTAATGCAAATATTACTGCAGCTAACTCCAAATCATGAGTTGGGTAATTTTGCTCATGGATTTTCAACTGTCGTGAGTAATAAGCTATCACCGTATCATTTTGCATGAGAACACACCCCAATCCCTTCTTGGATGCATCATTGTAGATCACAAACCTTTCTCCACTATAAGGCAATGTGAGCACAGGTGCACTAGATAACCTTCTTTTCAACTCCTTGAAATTATCTTTACACACCTCTTTCCACACGAACATAACTCCTTTTCAAGTCAACCTAGTTAGTGGATTAGATAATCATGAAAATCATTCAGAAAACATCGATAATATCAAACCAAACCAAGAAAACTTCAGATCTCAGTTTCTGTTGTTGGTCTCGACCATCTTTTGATAACCTCTGTTTTTGCTGGATCCACAGATATCCCCGCTTTTGAGATTATGTGACCAAAAAATGAAACTTTTTGAATCCAAAATTCACAATTGGTAAATTTGGCATAAATCTTCTCCTTTATCAGTGTCTTCGATACAATTCTCAAGTGATCTTCATGTTCTTCCTTTCTCTTTGAATAGACAACAATATTGTCTATAAAGACTACCACAAACTGATCAAGATAGTCTCTAAAGACTCTATTCATCAGATCCATGAAGATAGCTGGGGCACTAGTAAGACCAAATGGAATAAGTATAAATTCATAGTGTCTATACCTTGTACGGAAAGTCGTATTTGGTATATCCTCCCTTTTGACCATTAATTGATGATACCCTGAATGAAGATCAATCTTGGAAAAGTATTGAGCTCCATGTAGTTGGTCAAATAAGTCCTCAATGTGTGGGAGAAGATATTTGTTCTTGATAGTGATCTTGTTATGTTCTTGATAATCAATGCAGAGTCTCATTGATCTATCTTTCTGCTTAACAAACAGAACAGGTTCTCCCCAAGGTGACACACTAGGGCGTATTAATCCCTTATCATGATTCTCATGGTGTTTCTTCTTCAATTCCTGCAACTCAATTGGGGCCATTCTATAAGGTGTCTTTGAAATGGGCATAACACCCGGTACGAGTTCAATTGAAAACTCAACTTCACGATTTGGTGGAATACGTGGAAAATCCTCCAAAAAGACATCATCAAACTCCCATACAATGGTCTTATTCTTAATCATAAGTTTCTCTCCAAATATTTGAGATAAATAACCTTCATTTAGTGGAATCAAGACCCATAAGATGGAAGAAATTTCCACTGGAAGGTTATGTTCATCCTTGCATCAATAGACGATCATATATTGATCTGGAATATGAAATGTGACTTCCCTTATTTGGAAATTGATATGAGCTCCATATAAATAATTCCAATCCATGCCAATAATCACATAAAATTCCACTATAGGAAGGATCAAAAGATTTGTAGGAAGCACTTTCCCACAAACTTCAATCAGAGAAGAATTATAAACTTTTTTTGCGACTGTTGTGCCATTAGGGGTTGTCACAGATAACTCAACATCTAATTGTTGAGGTAATACGACGTTACCTTTAGAAAATTATTCAGAAATAAAAGAGCGGGTGGATCTAGAATCAAATAAAACCTTTACTACTTTAGAGTGGATGGTAAGTGTACCTTTCACAACTTCATTATCATACTCCACATCGCTGATAGAAATTACATGTGACATTCCTTTGTCTTTGGCATTGAGAATTTTTTGACGTCGATCATCATAAAAAACCCTTGGATTATAGCCTTGATTGGCATAATTCCACATTTCCTTTCACTTGTAACATTGAAGTGTAGGAGGTGCACTCTGTGTAGACTTATCTTTGTTCGCATCACTAGACATCTTCTTCCCATTATTGCGGCATTCAAATGCTTGATGACCTTCCTTTCTACATTTGAAACATTTACTTGTCCATTTAAGACAACTCCTTCCATGTTTCTTTCCACACATTGAGCATAAGGGAAAAAACATCTTCTTTTCAGTGTGGTGTTTAGATTTCCCTTTGAATTACATTTTCCACTTCTTCTCAAACGCATATGACTGATGGGTTACTCCAATCTCCATCTCAACCTTGAGAGCACATCGAATGATTTCCTCATAGCTATTGAAGTCCCTTATGGCTAATTCCCTTCAAAGAGTTGGTATTAATCCACTAAAGAATCGATCGATCTTACTCTCAGGTTGGATAATAATCCCAGAAGCGTACCTTGCAAGTCTTGTAAAATTTGCTTCGTAGGTACCAACAGATTCATCATCCTTTTGCTTCAGTTCAAGAATCTTCTTTTCTATCTTTGTTCGAAGAATAAAAGGGAATTACTTATTGAAAAATAAGTTCTTGAACTCATCCCATTCCGTGGACTCAATTTCATTTCTTGGCCTCGTATTCTTGATAAGATTCCACCATTGATCATATTCACCTTCCAAATGATATACTGCTAAGATGACTTTATCATGTTAAGAACATTGAAGAACTGAAAATATCTTTTCAGTGGTACTGATCCATTGTTCAGCCACTAATGGATCAGTAGACCAACTGAATGAAGGTGGACGCTGCCTCATGAAGGATTCAATAGAATTTTTCTCCTTCCTTTGCTCATTTGGAAGCTCTGCATGATTCATAGCTTGAGAAAGTTGTGTGAGCGTGGCTATAAGATTTTTCATTCCATCTCCCATAACGTTTGGATGTTCAGGGGGACAATCATTGGATTGCCCGTCGCATTCCGCATTAACATGGTTCCTTCGAGTTCCAGCCATTGACTAAAACAAATATGAATAGTGTGATCAACACTGATTATTATAGGAAAACCACATAATTAGGAATAAAAGTTCACACTTAAGTTCTTATCATAGGTTATTCATGACCTTTTCTAAAACACTAATATTGTGTTCTATGCTTAGATATATCCTTAGGGTTCTTACTAAGGCTTTCACATCATAGTTTCCAAAGGTTGACTGTACCTTTCCTCTGATACCAACTATAACGACCCATACATTACATAAATTGTTATTATTTCAAAATTTAAGTACACTTATTACAACACATAACAAAACCATGAAAGTACCGTATAGGTATAGAGTCTTTAGAAACTGGGAAATATAAACAACTGGTTCATAAATCATCTACACTGTATCCCTTTTATTTTATCATATCTAGATTTACTTTTGGAATATCTTACTTAATAAACTTATTTTTTACCTGGGGAAAAGAAAACATACAAAAGGGTGATCTTAAATGCTTAGTAAGGGTAAACAAAAGAAATATCAATCACATCATATTCATACGAACATAACATTTTTGAAATCTTAACCTGCAAAAGAATTCATAATTTCATAACATGGGATAAACCATAGTAGTGAAATGTAATCCCAATAATCATAACATGAAACTTTAGGGCATACACACATAATCATAGATAATCATTTCTTAGTAGTCAAGACTCATTCCCAAGACTATCTTAGCGGACAATGTCCATTTCTGAACCGAGTTCACTCTTCGTTTTAGTCCTGTATCACTGAACCGGATTAACCTGTCGTTCCAGCCATTTCTATTTCATGAGATATAAATATTTACCCAATGCATTGGAGGGAGATATAGGTCCCAACCATCTCATAATTATACCATTCTTATGTGTTCCATAAGATCATAAATCATACATCATAGCATAACCCATTTAATAAAAATGGGATTCTTAAAAATCATGCCATCATAACATAATCCATATATGATAAAAGGACATCATAAAAATAATTCCATCATAACATAATCAAATCAATGTAATAATAGGGACAGAAATATAACCCTATATTATCTTAGATGGAAAATAATTTTGATAAAATGCTTGAACTCGATTCTTGAAGAAAATATCCTTTCTACTTCAAAAACATTTTTCCTTTTTTAACATGTCATAAAATATTAAACTAAAAGAAGTTGATTAAAAATAAGCATGAAAACTTGTAAAGTAATCTTCATGGAAATAATGTTCTAAAAATCCATTCTTTCCCTATAATTTAAAGAAAAACATTCTTCTCTTACTTTGGCCGGAAAAGTCAAAAAAGTACCTCGTACTAAAAACGACAAAAGATTCCTTTCATATCTTTTACTAAAAATTCACCGAAGGGTAAAATTAGATTTAAAAAATTGTAGGAGGATAGAAGTAATATTACATATTGAGGAAACATGGATGTGGATGATAAATATCCCCTAGTAAATTCTGAAGTACAAACAATCTCGGATAAAAATGAGATTGCGAGATTTTCCCTTACCTTAAAGTCTGATTTGTTTCTTACGTGTCCAAACCTCATGTATAATGATTTAAATAATGTTATTGACTTATTACATAATCGTACTCATTGTTATGTTATCATATATGGTCATATTATTAGCTTCGTATTAGTAATATTTCATTGCTACTTGTTATTCAGGTGTTTCTTACTTTTTGTTCTTATGCGTGTTTTGTCGAATAAATTCTTATTATTCTTTTTAGATTATAGATAACTCATTTACAGAATTATATTAGTTTAATATATATCATATTAATTCATTAAATTCATTTATATAATCATTATTAATTGAAGATCATGTAGAACGAGTCGCATCACATCGTGGAGACGGTAGGCCGTACGTACGCTTGAGCGATGATATCGTTCCCATGATCGTGGAATTGTATTGAAGTGTATGTATAAATTTCAGAATCAAAATCACTTGAAAATAATAATATATAGTTATTATTTACAAAATTATACCCATTCAAGCAAGGTGGTGGTTGAAAACAGATTACACTACGGCGTGGAGACGGTATTCCGTACGTATGCACACGCGGTGATTTCGTTTTCCGTAGGACGGATAAAATGTGAAATTTGGTTGATTCATATTTATAATAAAATATCAGTATATCATTGATACGAATGTTATTACTTCATAAAGAAACAACTAAATAAGAAGAAGTATAAGAAGAAATAATGTTGAAAGAATCGGTAACAGACATTACCTCTTCTTTAAAGCGCCTCTTCTTAACCTTTTCTTAGGGCACTAAAGATATTCTTTTAAGAAGACCAGGAACTCTATAATGTTTCTAGGGAAGTGGAGAAGAGAAATTAGTAGGGTTTGGATGAGCATGAAGGCTTAATGTGGTGTGAGGAGGAGAGGGAGGAGGTGTCCTTTTATAAGGGAAGATAGAGGCACCTTAGGAAAAACTTAAAATATTATTTTATTATAAAGTCATATTCATTTTTTAATAGCTCAAAATTGATTTATTTAGAATATAAGGTGGGGATGGGTCGAAGTCATATCATCCAATTGAATTTAGAAAAGTTTAGGTTACTATTATAACCTTGTCATTTATATTTAACTTTAAGTTAAATAATTTTACTTTTACCATGTCTTCTTGTTTTCTTACACTATATGGTTAATAAATTTACTATAACAAGCCAAAATAACCTCAAGTAGATAATTATTAATATATATAACATTATATAAGTAATTTGACCGAACCTAATATTTTTAGGAATAAAATAACAATTAATAATATAATATTTGTTTTAAAAAATATTTTATGTCAATTTTGACACTATTTGGTACATGATTTTTGTGAAAATCATAACAGAATTATTAGTTCTAACAAAGTTAATTAAATAAATACTAACATGTCATATTAACCTATAAAACTATTTTAATTCATAAAAAGTCTCAAATTACATTTATTTGGGTATTTATAATATCAATTATGTTAATATTTCATTAATAAGGTAATTACTGCATCATCGTTGTGTCATAAATAAATTAAAATATTTAATGTCTAAAAATTATAAATAAACTACCATTATGTGGGAAATATTTTCAGCTTTTAAATTAATATTTATAGTCGAAGTTATCTTATTTATAACCTTATATTAAAAATGTTTTAGTTATTAAACTTTGATTTTAACTATTTTAACACTTCTTTAAATAAAATAATAATAAATGTCCTAATCTAATACAAGTGGACCAAAAGGGTAATATTTTATCCCTAAGCATGTATTTGGTCGAATTAAACTTATCCAGTAGAACTAGTACATGTGTTTGGGTAATAATAATATCATTTTTACCCTTAATTACCCTATTTACTTTTAACCGTGGTAAATAAAAGTAAAATGTTAGTATTCACCAAAAAATATTTTTACCTTATTAAACCACATTTTACACCTTGATATTAACCGTGTCTCTCGGATTTTCAAAATTCCACTCATTGAAGTGGTAAAATTATGTTTTATGTAAATTTTCAAACTCTCCAAGGAGGTGGGTAAAAGACGGTGAAAAGTTTAATAAAATTTTTACATCTCTAACATTCTTATAAAATGACTTCAATCAATTAATTTGAACTTATATAGGTATTATGTATCAATTTTTACCTAAAATTTTTAAATAAAATAAATGATTATTTAAAAAAAAATTGGTTTTTAAATAGTAACCCAGTGTTTTCACTTTTCATCAAAAATTGAAAGTTTTCAGAAAAATACCAAAAAATCACCCTAGGGTAATTTTGATATTCCAAATCCATAAATAAAGTCCATTTTGAAAGATAAAATTTATAAAATTCCAAAAAGTGGGTATTACTATTCGTAATGGCTTGTTTTAATAACATTTTAATAGCATATCTTTGTTTAGTGAAACTCAGTATTTCATACAACGCATGCTATCGAGAAAGGTCACGATTGCGTGTAAAGCAAGCCAATATTGTGTTGTATGTAGTGAAATATTCCTTTGATTATGTATATAACATAAATATAATATTTCTCATAAAAAATCACCTGTTACAGGGATGGGTTAGCCATCATTTGAGAAAGGATTGATGATTTTCCTCCTATAATTATTCTTATTTCCATACTCTTAAAATCTAAGAAGATCAGATCCTTTTCTATTCTCATAATTAAAAAAGACATAGGATCATTTCTGTAAAGGGCATCTTCCACCTAATTTTATTTATCGGGATTGTAATGGATTGAGAATTCATAATCATTGATGACCTCTATTCATCATTGTTGCTGTATATTAAGCTCGTTTTGTTTTAATATATATTTGAGACTCTTGTGGTTAGTATATATCTCACAATTCTTCCCATAGAGATAATTCCACCTGATTTTTAATCCAAACATCACTATCACCAACTCTAGATCATGCGTAGGATAGTTTTAATCTTGTATTTTCAGCTTCTTTGAGGCATAGGCTATCAATTTATCATCTTTCATCTGCAATATTCCTAATACCTTCCTTTAAGAATCAATATACACCACAAATAGTTATGCACTTGTTGGGAGTGTTAGTACTGGAGGAGTGATAAGCCTCCTTTTCAACTTCTTAAAATAGTCTTCACATTCTTGAGTTGAGACAAACTTTACTCCATTCTGTTTTAGCATGGTAATTGGATTTGAAAATCATGAAAAGTCTTTCAAAAATCATTGATAATACCCAGCTAGATTCAAAAATTTATTTATCTCTATTACAGATGTTGGCATGGGCCAGTCTTGAATCGCCTTTATCTTGGAAGGGTTCACAGATATCCCATTTTTTGGTGATAACATTCCCCAATAGTGCTACTTCCTCTATCCAGAACTCACATTTATTGTACTTTGAAAACAACTTCTCCATTAATAATGTTTTTTCACATAGTATTCAAATTCTCTTAATGTTTCTCCTTTCTCTTGGAGTATATTAGAATATCGTTAACAAAGACTACCATAAATATGTCATGGCATTCTCTAAAGACTTTATTCACTAAATCCATGAAAATTTCTAGAGCAATAGTGATTCTGAAAGGCATCACAATGAACTCAAAGTGTCCATACCTTGTTCAAAAGGTAGTTTTGGGAATATATTCTTTCCTCACCTTAAACTAGTGATATCCAAACCGAAGGTCCACCTTAGAGAAGTAACTAGCCCCACAAACCTGATCGAACAATTCATTTATACAAGTAAGGGGATACATGTTCTTTATCATGACTTCATTGAGATCACGATAATCAATGCAGAAGTGCACTGATCCTGCTTTATTATTGGCGAAGAGGAATGGTGCACCCCAGGATGAAGAACTCTGGAATATAAATCCCTTCTCTAGATTCTCTTTTAACTGTTTCCTCAACACTTCTAGATCTACAATGTCCATTCTATAAGGTTTTTTTGATATATGAAGAGATCCAAGCATAAGTTCAATTGAAAACTCAACCTATCAGTAAAGGGGAAGGCCAAAAAACTCTTCAGGGAATACAATAGGGTAATCCCTCACGACGGTCATATATTAGAGAGAGATTATCTATTTTGTATTAATCGTTTGAGCTTGAAATGATTGATCATAAGGAATTAATATCCATACTTGATACACTGATTATAAAAGAGATTCATCATTCTCCTTTCACTTTAAATAATTGGAGGATGCTTCAGGATATGAAAAGTGATCTTCCTTTCCTAACTGTTGATGTTGTCTTTGTATGAAGCTACATAATCCATGCTAAATATAACATTGAACTCCACTAGAGGAGGTTTCGCAAGATTTTATGGGAGGTTCATTCAACAAAAATTAACTGGGGAGGAGTTATAAACCATGGAAATAATAATTTACCCATTCTCTATTCTCACAGATTAATTATTCTCCAAATTTTGAGCTGGTGTGTGAATAGTTTTACTAAACTTTAAAGATATGAACGAATGAGTAGAACCATAATCAAATAGTATTTTAACTATTTTGAAATGAATAACTAGCATACCTATCACCACATTATTTTCCGAATCCTCCTTAGCAATAGTGATAACATAATCCCTTCCATGTTTCCTTAGAGGTTGTTGTTGATTTCCTCCGACAACACACAGATTAGGGGAATTGTTTTCTTAATGCCTATGTTCCATGGAGTTGTAACACTGCACCAATGGCTAAGTGTGGATCTAATCCATCCTTTATTCTTCCACATTAGCAGGATTCATCATATCCCTTTGGAAGTTGTTGTCCTAATGTCCCATCATTCCATATTTGAAGCAATTCTAGGTTCCCTTTAGACATTTCCCAATATGCTTCTTCCCACAAATTTTATAAGTGGTGTAGTCAAGCTTCTTTACATCATGTTATTTTTTTATTGAACAACCCATGTTGATCTTCATTTTCCGCTTCCTATCACTGAGCCCACGAGACTAGTGAGAGTCTCCAATATCCATTTCAACCTTTAGGGAACAATAGACAATCTCCTCATAACTGTCAAAGTCTCAGATTTTAAACACCTTCCATAGTCTCTGATTTTTCCTGTTAATGAAGTGATCCACCATTCTTTCGTTGTTTATGACAAAGAAAGAGGAGCACCTTTCTAGCCTTGTAATGTTTTCTTTATATGACTCGATGGACTTATCATCCTTCTTCCTGAGTCTGAGGAACTCTCTATCCATCTTGGGATGGATGCTTTGAGGAAAATATTTATTGAAAAAATCATCTTGAATTACTCCGAATCCATGTAATATATTTACTCGTGGGGAATCATATTCTTGATCATTTTCAACAACAAAAATGTTTTCCCATTAAAACGATAGACTTCCAGTATGACTTTCTCTTTTTCTGAGAAATGTTGGATGGATAATATCTTTTTAATGAAGTGAATCCACTATTCTAAGAGGAGGGGACCATAAGATCCCCTAACCATGGGAGACATTTTTTGCATGAAGGATTCTACAACAACTTTCTCATTCCATGGAGGAGGAGGGTGTTCCACATGATTCAAGTTAGTATTCATATCTTGAGACTGTTGGGCATGTACTCTCATGATGTTTTGAGCACTCATTCCCAATATATAAAGCATATCATTAGAGAAATCATCACATTCTCTATAAAATTGATTCTTGGAATGAGTTCTTCCATTTCCCACCATTAAATAAGAAAAAGACCGTACAAATATAGGGCTTGGATACATATCTATTGAGCATAAAAAAGAAACATTGAATATGAAAGTGTAAACTTTTAGAGGAGAATTATATCCTAACTTTCGATTCCTTATGTTTAAATCTAGGTCATCATTGATCTATTTCATAACTGATATTCTTATGGTCTTTTTTAGTTCGTTAATAATGGTTTGTACTAAGCTCATGAATTTAACAAATCATACCCCTAAGGGTGTCAAAAAAAAAGTGTGTAGAAAGGACCATTTTCATGTACCAAGATACCCCAAGTCAGGCCCAAAATTCCTTATCAGAGTTTTCACTCTTAGGTACATCTATACCAGATCCACCTCTACCTATTTGTATCCAGATAGAGATATATTTTCTTGATAAACCACTTTTTTTATATATAAAAATTTTTTGGTTGTTTTATTATAATTCATCTCATCATTAAGGTTCTCACTAAGGTGATCTATTCCTAATCCCAAAAAATTACAAGACCATCTTTTGAAACTAATTTTAAACACCCTTTCCTTGTCTCATAACATTAAATGATTTTAAGCATATATATATATATATATATATATATATCTGATTAGAAGCCAAGGATGCTGAATTCTAGTGTCTTTGAATAACAGGTACATAAAACTAAAAACATAGTGAAAAAACTTCTTTATTTAATCTTCATAAAGTGCTCCTAACATCCTTTGATTCCTTACATCTACATAGGATAACATGGGGATACCATGAATAAAGGGATGAGCTAAAAAACCCAGTAAGGGAGTATATATAAGAATAAGGCTTTATTACATGGGTTAGAGGGAATGATATAATGATAAAAAAAATAATAGAGCATAAGTCACCATAACATATATAAACATGAGGTCATATAAACTTGGAGGAATAGAAATGTAGAAGCAATATAAAACATGACTTTATTAAGAGTGAGGACAAACCTCCAAGATCGTTTCACATAGTAGCACAGGAAAAGATAATCACCAAGACCATCACACATAAAATCCCAGGAGACTTAACTTTACCCAACGCATTGGAGCTCTATTTGGGATCACCAATATTAACATTTCATGAATATGTTTTCCACTTCAATAATCATACATAATCAACCTTACATAACCATGATGGTTACCCATGTAAAAAATTGGGTACCACAATCATGTCATAAATCATAACAAATGGTCATATCATAAAAGTGTCATGAAAAAAGGAACTAAAATATAAATGGAAATACATATGGAAAAATAGGATTTTATAATGGTATGTGATGTCAAGTATAATTTACCACATGTAAGAAATGTATTCAATAAATTTTATCATAAAAACAATTTTGAGCAGTTTTAAGGAAAGTACTATAGAGTCTTTAAATAGAAAATGGTACAATTCTTTATACAAAACCAAAAGAAAACTAAGAGTATTTTCACAATAAAAATAATTATTTTATAAATACAATGATGTCTTACAATAGAATACAGAGTGCACTTGAAATTGGGTAAGAATTCAGGAAGTTCCCTCAAAACAGGTTTTCTTATCGTGTAGTATTGAAAATGAAATCACTTAAAAGCATGTATATCCCCAAAGAGAATAAGGGATGGACCTTGAAACATGGGTTTGGATAATAAAAACAGTATTTGAATGCTGTACATAAAAATAAAATAAAACTACTTTTGGGTAAAAAGAAATATAGACAAACCCGAAGGAATAAAGGCGGTTCGGGTGGAATCCCTTACAGAATATCGCCATTGAATCAGCTATACTTAAGAGGGATTAATGAGAGAGAATTGGATTTCTCAACTGTTATACATAATAAAGAAAATCTGGGTTAGGTGTGTAATCATTCCCCATCACCAGAAATTACACATAAATGGGCATAACCTAGAAGAAAATATTGAATAAAAGTGAAATGGAGAAGATCTCTTACCTTAATTTCCAATTGATTTCATTTATTCTTCCCCTCTTGAATAACAATTTTATGTTTATTAAAACAATGATCTAAAAGTGAATTATAGTCATTTCATAAAAAAAATTTAATTAAATTCATTGGATTTTATTTTATATTTTTTAATGAAATTGAAGCATTTTGATATCATATTTTACTAAAAAAATTCACGTCTTGCGACAATGCACTTTTTGTTAAATGTTTTTTTTACAAATTAGTATAATTAGTTTCAGAGTTATAGAATACATGTAATTTAATATTAATATATTATATATAATTTATATTTTCCATAAATGAAGGTTTTTACAATAAATATCATGGAAACATCTCCATATATGGTTAACTGACCTTTAATGGGACATTGTAGATGGTATGGGAAAGAGAAGTACAACATTTATATTTTTCATTAATATTATAATTAAAGTATGTTAAAATCATTAATATATTGTTAAATTACTGTATAATAAATTTTTAGCATATTTTTTTCGAAGGGATAAGGTAACAGAATAATAAAAAGTAGGAAGAAAATATAGAAGATTTAGTAGAGTTATACTCTTTCCTCAGTGTAGCTTCTCTTTCACGAAACTATAACTCCCTTAGAGAGGGGGGTTTTTTAGAATAAAATATTAAATAAAATAATATATCAAATTTTAGGCTTGTAATAGTTTTTTTTTACAACATAAATTATATATTAATATAATATAATAATCATTAGACATTAAATCGTATTTATAATTTGAATTTATTAATTAATTAAAAGAAAAGTTAAAATAAAGAGAAAATGATATTTTAAGGAATCACTTTTTGAATTTAGGTTTTGGAAAGTTCTTTTTTAGGTTTGAAAATTGAATTTATTATATTTTAAGTAACCATTTATGAAATTAAATATAATATGCAATAATATAAAGTTCTATAACTTTTATGTCGTCATTACATCATGAATAAAGCAAATTAAGATATACCAGTTATGTGAAAAAAAATATTTTTACTATTCAACCAAAAATTGAAGTATTTCAGAAAATTACCAAAATAATAATCCTAAGCATTTTTTAATATATGGAATCCAAAAATGATCTCCATTTTTTAAAAACAATTTTTTAAATATGATTTATTTAATATTTAATTAAAATAATAATTTATTTGAAAAATATATATTTTAAATTTAAAACTACTTTTGTAACATTTTTAAAAATTACTTAATGTCCCATAAACATATAATGAAAATACTAATTTATGAATACATTTCATGAAACTAAATTTTAATTTAAATTATTAAATTCATCATAAAATTGTAACTAAATATTCTTGACTTATAAAAATACAAACACCTTATTAATAGTTTTTAAAATATTTATTTACCTATACTATAATATAATTATAATGTATAGTCACTTATAAAAAGTTAAATTTTATTTATACTTTCATTGGAGAGGTTACTATTATATTGGCTAGTTTACTATTCATATGGGTGAAATTAGTATTCCAAGGGCCAAGTTACTATTTCTATATATTTCTTATCTTTTAAAGATACCTTTTACTTCACTTATTCTTCACTTATAAAGCATGTATTTTGTTCTAAATGTAATCTTATGTGATTATACAATTCGGCATAATTATAAGAAGGTAATTTCCATTGATAAAAATTATGGTTGTTACATGGAACATGTATATATGATTTCATTATGTGACATGTTAGATCTATATATCCCTCCAAGGCATTGGGTAAATAAATCTATTTAATGAGATAGACTAAAGAGGTATTCAGCATGAACCATGACTAATACGATGACCATGGGTGTAAACTAAGACTACCAATATATTTTGAAGAGTGAACACATTCTACTAAGATATTCATGGGAGTGATCCATGAAAACCATTATGGTATTATCAGATAACTCATTCTACTAATATAGTCATGGGAGTGAGCCATGACTGCCAAGATGGTGTGGGTAGTGAACTAATACTACCAAGATGGAATTAAAAATAATGCCTTGGAAACTATGGAAATAATATTATATACTTATGAATCTTTCAAAATTCCATGTTTTATTAAAATTTTATGCTTTAATGGATTATGTTATATATTTACTTATGATTCTGGTCTTGTGAACATCCATACATTATTCCATGATTCAGGTATATGCTCTTTGATATGCAGGATATGATCTTTTATTTTTAGGATCATGTTCTCATACCCTTATTCTGATAATTATGCTTACAAATACCCATTAATTTAACTTACTAAGAATTTGATCTCACCCATTTTTGTGTCCTTCCACATGTTATGAATAATAGTTTAGGTTGAAGTAATAAAGGTTGAGATCTTTGTGGGAGATGATGAATTTCTTTCACCAAGAGAGAATATTTTGTTTCCATGTTTCCAAATACACTTAACTATTACTATCCTCGTGTATTTATTTTTTTAATGTACTTAATATTCAACTAAGATTATGTAATAACCATGTATCATAAGCTTGGGTTTCTATATAGTTGATGTGAGCTTCTGTTATTTCAAAGATTAACTTAACATCAGGGTATCATCAGTTTAATGTTATACATTCTGATATAATATGGTCAATTAATAAAATAATATATGTCCCAAATTAATTCATTTTTATTTTGTTTCAGATAATAAATTTTACTAAAGTTTTTAAGGAAGTGACAAAAAAATTATCTCACATGTACCAGGATGGATTTTGGGTTTTTTCAGATGTCAACTTGGCGTAATCCAAGACTCATGGTGATCTTGCCCAACATCTTAACATCACCCTGAGTATACTAAGAGGGTATAATTTATATATAAAGGTATCAAATTTTCACTTTTGTATCATCATTCTCAATTTCACGTGTTGCATAATCTCAGAGTAAGATGTGTTAGTATACTTATAGAAAGCCAGATAGTATTTTTTTGGATCAACAATAGAATGTTTTTATATCCAAATAATTATTGGATTTTCGAGTCATTATATGTGGTTCCTTTAGTAATTTTCCTAGTTGGAAGAACTAATATTAGGGTTGACTAATGAATGGATTATATTTCAATGGATTCGATCGTGTTAGAATGATTTCCAATATTAGAAGAAGCATTTGACTAGAGAACTGTTGTGATGAGTATAACGAGTTTTTTGATGTGTGTAGGATTAATTATGGAGTAGTATTGATTCAGTGAGTTAGGGTTGTAGTGTATGGGTTGAAGCAGTTTTGGCCACATGAATGGAATTAACCTACACATGATATCATGTTGAATGTGGTGTTTTATTACTTGATTTGTTGTTGATATTATCATTTGGGTGAACTTTTACATTTTAAACTAACCAAAAAATCATATGGTCTATCTTTACATAGTGGGATTTGAATTAAAAAAATTTGGTATGGGTTTAGTATATGAATTATTTTCATTTTGATCTAGAAATTACACCCCAGAAGATAAAGAGTGTTGCTAAAATATTGATCAAGAAAACAGAGAAACATGTAGTTCATGAGTCAAATTATTATTTTAAGATGATTACCTTGTTAGATTAGATGTATATTTTGGTTGATGAGGGATAGAAGAAGTTGTACCTTGTAACCTTCTCTATTGAGTCCAAAATTATGTACATGATCAGGGATAGATAATATGATGATATAAAGTGTTTGGCCTTAATGGAAATCATTAAAGGTTGGGAGTCAACATACAATTGAACTAAAGATAAGGATGAGATAATATATCTCTAGAACCATGTTTTTTTTTGTTTCTTTTTTGTATGTGTAAATATTTTATTAATGAGTTTCAAGACTCTATGTGGGAAGCGCGTCCTATAACAGAAGTATTGGTTGCCTGGAATGAAAAGGAATATTGAAGGTTTCATGACATTATACTCCACCTATCAACACGTGAATTCCAAACATCAATTACATAGTGGATTTCTATAGTATTTTTTCATTCCAGAATTGCAGTGAGATGATGTCACCATGGATTTCAGGGTTATTATTTTGAGACACATCAGAAGAAAAATTTTATATGGATTATTATGGACTGAGTGACAAAATTATCCAATTTCATTATTATTAGGGATATATTCATAGTGGGGAGGATGGGGACATGAAAATTTTGTAAATAGTCCATTTATATTAGGAAATATGGAATATTATTTTAAAACATGATCTATCAGTTACTTCACAATTATTTAATAGATAATGGAATGTGTTGGGTACCCAAGTACTTCTATATATGTCTTTCCGCCCATAGAGAGATAGGAAGTCAGAGCATAATATACATGTATTAGATGATATTCTATGGTCATGGATATTATAATTTTGTGGGTCTTTGGTGATGCACATAGAACTCGGTGCGTTCTCCAATAACAATAGTTGTCAGATGACAATTCAAATGGAACCGAATGATGAATATTACAATAGGCCATGTAGATCGCCACTATGATTTATAAAGGTGGTTGATTATGAATTGTTGGGACCAAGTCTCGTGTAAGAGATGTAATAGATGTTATTTTTGATTTGGAAACATATTTATAAAGCACATAGTTTGAATAAGTCATATGTTCATTGACATTGAAAACCACTTCATTTTATAGAGGGTGATCATGTATTTGTTCAGGTGTCTTCAAGATTGGGTCACCATAGGATATAGAGGCATGGAATGTTGGGGATTATGTTTTTAATACCATTTTAGATTCTATAAAGTATCAAACTAGTGGTGTATCAGTTTTCTATTCCACACAAGTTTAGTGTTATTCATGATGTTATCCAAGTGTGAGAGTGGAAAAAATATCACTATAAACATTCTCATGTGATCAATGTTTATGTTGTTTAGATTAAGGCTAATGCATCCTTTGAGGAACATTTTATTCATGTCATGGATTACAGTGAGAATGTTTTGGGGGAAAGTCCATGATGATAGTGTATGTGTTGTGGAAACATCGATGTGATAAAGATTAATTATGGGACGGAGAGGTGGATATGTGGTCAAAATGGCCTGATATTTTTACCAAAAAATCGTAGAGATGATTTTGGGTACATCTTGGGGATGAGCTATTATAATGTGGGGACATTTTATGATCTCGAACATTTTAGAGATGAATCATCCTCATTTTGAGGTACACTTTGAGTCTGGGGTTTTTAACTTGATTGGATTTGGTTTTGGTTGATTTATTGTGAAATTATAGTACATTAAAAGAACATGGGGATATGCATGGTTAGCAAATGGTTAGGTAAGACAATGAGGTTTGAAACTATACACTATTCACCCTATTTTGGAAGAATTAGATGTGTTACATGGTTGGATAACATCTTGAAAAAATTGTGTGTCCACCCTCCCCAAACCATGCACCATCAAATGGAGAGTATTTTCATTGTGGGGATAAAATTTGAAAAACCATAAGCCACATAGAAGAAATCATATACCCCATAAGTTGGGGTTCCTATTTAAGTTTCATAGTTTGGAAAACCATGTTCTTCTACCTAGGAAATAGTCTTTATGGATTTTTACACCCCTAATTTTTTTTATTAAGTTTCCCAACACCCCCACCCCCAGTTTTACCCATAATTGCCCCATATTTACACTAAATAGTTTCCATTAATTTTGGAATATTCTTGGAGGACTCCAAGCCTTATCAAAATCATTTTTCTTCGAAATGAAGATGCAGTGGAAGGATTCAACCTCTCTTCACGTACTAAACCACTTTTTATTGGTTTCCTCTCTCTTCCATATCCCCCCCAAATAAAGAGGGATGTTTTTTCTCCATTGGAGATAGTTTAGATCTATTTTTTGATAATTAGTGTTCATTTTGATCTTGGTCTTATTTATTGACCCTAGATCTTCCACAAAATTTTTATTTCTATCATTCCACATTAAATTAGGGATTTTGGTTCCAAAAGTTTACATCAACAAACTTGTTGTAGGCTGTCTAAATTTCAATTTCTGTAGTATTGATTATAATTGGTTGTACATAATTTTGAAATTTAAACTGCCTTGTCGGGAAATTTTATTCTAAATTTAATTAATAAAATTATTTCCCATGTGATTGTGAAGCACATCGTGGGTCCGTTGGACCCTTTTATGAATTTTAAATATGACATTATTGAAAAAAATGGGATGTCCTGATATGATTGAAATTAAGATTTATGAATTATGGATGGTTGATAAATGGGGTTGTGAACATGGTTAATATATGAATTTATGGTATTGGTTGATCAAAGGGATTATAAAATTTTAGGCATGGTTTAGATATTTTTTGAATGATGTGAAGAAAGAGTTTTGGGATAGGGACTCCTACTCCAAATACCCACAAGGACCCATACTTCCACTATAGGCCCCCCATATATTTATATTTATTTCATGTGATCAAATAGTTGTGGAAAAGTAATGGATTATCCAAATAACCTAGGGAGAGAGAATGTAGCTGTAGTCCACCATTTTATTAATTTGGTATTGGAAATTAAATGATTAATGAATCCCATTATATAATAAAATGTTATTTACCTATAGAGAATGGTTTAAAATCCAAAATGATCCAAATAATGTATTTTTGTTTCTGGCATCACATTAAACCTAAGAAACTATAAATTAATTAAAGAAAAATAAAATGTGAGAACTATTTACTTTATCCCTTTTACATTATTATTTATACACCTGCATAATCAGTCACAGACTGGATATTGTTTTAGAATCCATTGGTGTTGGAATACTGAGTTTCAACCACTCACTACTCTAGCTACCTAATCAGTACCAGAATTGACTTCCTTTTGATAGGAGAAAATAAGGGAAGGATTTCTTTGTTTGATGGATGATTTGGGATTTGAGATGGAGCATGGATGAGGGAATGGTACATCATGCTGGGATCATTCTAGGAGTTTTCATCATGTCATTATTTCTTCTTCCATTTGAAACATGACACTTATATATCATGAAATATCTATAGTTTTAATTTATGGTCATTTATATATGTTTTTGTATTATATTGAGATGTTTTTATTTCAAACTGATGTTTTTATTCTGGTTATTTTTTATTATTGTTAGGAAATCTTTTATTGATTTCCATTATTGTGATGCTTTGATAATGATGGTACAATCTATCAATCATATATATATTATAACCTTGCTTCTATTTTGAAACCTTTGGAGTATGGGAGGAATGCCTGACGTCTTGTAACTAACTGTATCACGACATCGGTATGTGGTACATGGGTCAGAATGTCACATCCTAAATATCATCTACTATTGAATGCTTCAAATTTGTAAATTATGGGAATTATAAAAATCTACCTATTATATGAAATGCTCAAGAATAAATTCGTCATGTATTTACAAATAATGTTTAAATTATTCATGATAAATAGACTACAGATGAAATTGTCATGGAAATAAGTGTTAATAAAAAATCTGATGAGACCTAGTTAATGGTTCAAGAATGAAATGAAATGACTGGAGTGTTTAATGGTTAGAATTAAAGTATTAAATTATATAAGTCATGAAATATATAATATTCGTACATTATAAGTTTTTATTAGGGAAATTATACAATATGTTGAATGATAATGATGACCTAAAAAAGTTATTTTTTTGAAAAGTGACATTTAAAATAAAAAATATGATATAAGTGTGGATAATCCTTAATATATTTTAGATATTGAGATAATGATATTTGATAAGAGATTATGTACATGAATATATTAAATTGGATAGAATGGATGACCTTTGAACTAATTAATCATTTGTGGAAAAAGTGTCTTATATTATAATTTATGAAGTTTATATCATTATTGTACTTATTTGATGTATTCAATAATATTTGGTTTTATTTAGGGAATGATTAAATAGGTATTTTTTTCATTAAAATTTTATGTTAATTATAAATATTACAATGTTTCAATAAAATATATGACTACTGTATTCACATATTTGGTATATGATAATCAATAGATACTTTATGATATTTGGTAGATGTATATTAAGTGGACCATCATTATAAATTTCGAATTTTGGAGGGGTTTTAAGGATTACCATTTGTTGAATAGTTTATTTTCAACATTTGGATGATGTTTTATAGATTAATATATTATTTAATTATATAAATATTTATTCTTACAAGTTTACTAGTTCTAATAGGTTTAGTTTTTAGAATAACTATATATAAAATGAATTAATTCACATTATTTTATGGATCATATTACCTTTATAGATTAATATATAGACAGTTAATATTATAGAGGTATAGATGAAGCTGTTATTGATAAAGGAAAAACCAAATGAGATGATTTTTCTTATGAAATGGAATTAAATTAAGTAATCATACCATATCATGAGAAATAATTAACATTAGGGAAATGATATTGAAATAATATTTTGTCATATTTCTATCATTTATAATGTCATCAATGACCATTTTAATACCATTTTGTTTTTTGGTTTTGTGGTTGTTGGTTTTTTCATGATAATTCAGATTTATGTGATCAGTGATCTTCGTTACTCTCCATTATTATTTGGACATTATTCTTTTATTCCATGTAAATATATTCACACTCCACCAATGCTCTCCTATTTAAAAACATGGAATGTTTTATTCCATATGACCATCATACATCACTTTTTCTCTTTTGTAGAGGAGTTATTATTAAATTATTTTATCATTTTGGCTTCACAAAATGGTATTTTAAAATTCTTAACCCTTTTTTACCAAGTAAAAATGTAAATTTTGAGTGAAAAAATTATTTTATGTGGTAGAATAAAACCACCAGAGATTGTTTCGTGTTTTTTTAAATAAATTTAATATTTTTTATATTTTAAATTAAAAGAATAATTAAGAGTTGCATGAATTACAAGAAACATCCATTTTGTATTGTGTTTCATGGAACATTGAGTTTAGATATCATTACACACAATACCGTGTTTAAATGTAACATGATATAATATTAAAATATTTTTATTTTGTATTATAGTTGTCACCTAGCAATTTGAATGGAAGGTGTGAATAACATTAAAAAAATTAAGAAGATACATGATTCACACATTATATACAATTAGTTATTTTATAACTACATAATTAAAAAGGAAAATAAGAACCAATTTTAAATAAATTAAATCATTTAATTAAAACAAATTGTATTCACAAAAATGTGTTTTAAAATGAAAATTATTTTTCAAAAAATAATTTCAAAAGTATATTAGTGTAAATTTTGGAAAATTTTATAAGACGGTAATATTTTTATTGATTAGTGAAAATAATGGTTTTATAAAGAATTATCTTTTAATTTAAAGTATATTAAAAATTAAAATATTTTAATATGGTTTAAAAAGTAAGATTAGTTTATTTATTTATCTAATAATACAATTTCTTCCATTCTAATCAATTTCATATTTAATATTATAAAACCTATTTAATCCTTTAAGGATTTTATCTTTGGAAAAAATATTTTTCATCACATATAAAACAGTAATATAAAATTACATTTTCCAATTCTATGTGTATAATTTGGATTAATTGATTATATATTTACAATAATAATTATATATATATTTTATAATAAGTTGAAATTATATATTAACCATAATGAATAATAAAAATTGTAAAATTTATTCATCTTGTTAAAGTTAAAAATAGTTTTACTGGCGGGGTTAAACTAAAATTATAAGGGTTAAAAATGATTCAAAATAGTCCACAAACCATTTTATGAAACTATTTAAAATTTAAATTTTATATGTTTCATAATGAGCCATTTCTGTGCCTTAATGAAATGTGAAAAATATGGGTACACCTTTTTCATTTCAGAAATTGTATGGGTGTCACTCACCTCAATTATAAAATCCCACCCTTCTCCATTCCTCTTAAAATAACCAAAACCAGATTTCTAGGAAAATAATTACCCAAATCACATCCTTACATCCCTAATCACATCCTATAAGAACTAGTTTTTTCAAAAATATATCCTAGTAATCCTTTGGTGAAAACCCTAAAAATGTTTTCTGAAAAAGATGTAACAACCCTAAAAAACTATTTTCATTATTAGCTTATACACATCCTTAGATTATTTGTAAAACATTATAATATAATAACCATAGTATCTTCCATATATTTTTATCTTTTTATGTAAAGGTAATTTCATATATCTTTATCCTATCCCATAAAATGATATACTAAATCATCATTCTTCTGCACGGTGGATTGCCGCATCGCGAACTGATGTTATTTGTTTCCATCAACAGTTCTCAAAGCATGATATAATGATGGATTTTTAATTTTTATATATGATATTTATTATATTATTATACATTTAGAGTCATAATACCATATCTATTTTCATACATTTGGACCCATTGGAAAACAATAATGTCACTCAGGTGTACAATAGACTAACGCATCACAAAACAATGTTATTTTTATCATTTTTGTTTCAATTCGATGGTAATAAGAATATATTATATGAACACATATGTTTTTTTATAATTATACTTATTGATTTATGATATCACATTTACCTTCTTATATTACATTCCATGGGGGATATGATAACGTCATTCCTGTGTACTACAGACTACCGACTCACAAATGGATGTGATTCACTGTTAACATATTATTTACATGGATGAAAATTATGACAGATTTAAATAAAAATATGTGATATATATGAAAAAATTATTTTTTAATGTTATATATCGTTTAACCCCTCTTTATTTATTTCAATTAATAAAATAGAAATAGGATTGATGTATACGTACAACATACCATCTCCCTGAATGAGGTATTTTATTTTCAAGATCTAGCTTTTATGGATTTTTGTAAATAGAAATATAATGAATATGCATGATTTTTATATCAAGGTTATTAAATTATATATTATTTCACCATGAAAAAATTAATGGGTCCAAAAAAATAACAAATAAAATCCTAAATGAAAAACAATGCAGTTATTATGTGAAACATGATTTTAACAAATAATTGTTGATAAAAGAGAAATAAATGGTCATAATTAAATCACATTTGGTATGATAAATATGGGATTGAATTTTTAATATATTATAAAAAAACTTAAATTTATTACAAATGATAAATTAATATGCATTATGTAAATCGAGAAAAAATTAGGATATTTCTAGTCTCCCTTTTATTTCTAGAACACATATGAAAATTCACTACTTGTTAATATTATATGTTGTATATAATTACCCTCCAACATGTTATATCCTGAATATCCTAATTTTAGTGATATATAAGGATTCATTTTATGTTACTATATATTTTCTAGTAGGATTTTAAATATTACTACAACATTAAGGTATTTTTCATATAGCATATATATATTTAACATCCTGACCCTAAGGCCACACATTGATGCCCCGAGACAGTCAGTCACATGACTTCAAAAATGTATCCCTACATTCTATATGAAAATAAATAATTGAAAGGGTATAATATAACAACATGTTGTTACTATACTATCTTTGTAAAAGTATCACGACATCATAAATAAAAAAGCATCAATCAATAGATGATGACAAACAACCAGAATAATGTCTTAAATTAAACAATCCAGTAATACATGATAAACCAAGACATGAATACAATATCCTAACCAAAACTATAGGTATGTCATTGCATATATGTGTCAAGTGTGTAATTGAAAAACAAAAATAAATGAGCACTACAACTCTAAACAAGTTCCCAACACCATGTTTTGTTCCCTCATCCATGCTCAATTTAAAGAAAAAATCTTGAATAAGGTTGTTTCCCTTATCATATCCTGAAAACATGAGGTCTATTTGGGTACCATTCAATAATCCCAAGTATTGTGTGAGTAAAACTCCATAGGGTACCACTAAAAACCTAAATAAAATATATTAATTTATATTTTATGTCATTCTATAGGTAATAAAGTACAATGTATAATGTTAAAAATTATGAAATTTCATTATTATTTAATTAACCATATAAATTACCTGGGGTCACGATGATAGTTGAACCTTCAATACATTCTTTTTTCAATTATATAGTCAAAACCATATCATATAGAGAACTAAAATTCCTTATCACATAGTCTTTAATTAAACATTCAATTTCTATTTTATAAATTTCATTAAACTGGAACCATAGTCTAAATCCAACATTATGGACCAAGAAGTTAATGGCTTGGAACCCATCAGTATTATATGCATCAGTCACTTTCTAACACCCAACTTATCAGTAAATCCAATATTTGTATTTGGATAATCTTTTGGTGTCCCAATTTCCGATATAAATCAATCACATATGGGTATTTGAAGCATCATTATATGTCCCACAATTATATATGAATCAGTAACACACATATCCCATATGTCACATCAACAAAGGTTAATCATCATTAACTCCCTTTTTTTATTTATCATTACAGATACGATTTCTGATTTGAAAAAAAATCAAAAAATTAATAACATGTAATAATATTAATAAATCACCATTGGACCATTTTTCAATATTTATAGCATATTACCCATTAACCCATTATGGTTAGGGAAACCATCTTAGAATTATCATTTTCAATAATTTCACAATGACATTAATTTACTAGATACAAAACCATTTAATTAAGAAATTCAACATGCAATTAATCAATCAAGTCCACAATAAAAACAATTCAACAATTTAATAACCCCATTATCCTAATATTTTCCAAAACATTAGTCAACAATTTTCAGTTTCCTCAATTCAACACACATAAATATCCCATTGAAATTTAATGTAATCAATTAAATTTCATATTCAATTTCACAGTTATTGAAAATAAAATTTGACAATTAAATAAGGAATATGTGATTTTTAATTTATATCACCTACCTCCTGATTATGATTGGTTGCTCGTCCATATAAAAAAAAACTAATTGAAGCGGAAAAAACGAGAAAAAAAACAAAGAACAAGAGCTAGAACAAAATCCTTGAATTAAAATATAACAAATTAGATCTATAATAACCTATATCTAATCACTAAACAATGGAGAAAAATCATCCTTCTAGTGGATCATAGAAAGATGGGAGAGAGAGATATGAAACCAATCAGGAAGAGAACACATATTGGGATTAGGTGAAGAGACATAAAAATAACATCGATTCATCATGAATAGGTTTCCAAAAGATATATAATACATTATAGGGCCTCTAAAATTCATGGGTCATCGGGTATTAATAAATGGGGTTCGAGATTTTATTTTAATTTTTATGGGTTTATAAGATCATGTGCATGGTTTTCTATTCGGGGAACATGGTTTTTTGTTATTATGTTCCTATCCATGAACATATTCATAGGGGTCTTCATGGATACCATAAAGAGGTTACATGGTTTGAAAAAACTGCATGCTAGCCATCTGAATCCACTATATTAGAGTTCAGACATTTCTTTATCCTAGACACACAGTTTGGAAACAAAATGTGCCAAACATGCACAACCCCTCTACCTTTCAAAGCTCACCAATTTCACCCTAAACCCTATAATTTAAACCAACGAAAGATACAAAAAAGGGGTAAAAGTGTTCCAATAATAGAGCTTGAGACATCTACAAAAAAATAGGATCTTACAATCTTTACATATATTAATATCCCATCCTCAAATTGTACTCCCATACATACCAAAGACTCAATGGTAACCATATTGGGCCACTGGGACTATATATCTATATATTTTACCAATTATTTATCCTACACATGCCCATGTTTACACATTACATAAACTATTAGTATTGTATTTTCCCAAAACACCTTTTCACTATGATCCTACGCATGTATCAGATGCTCTTCAAAGAACGCATATGTACCAATCTCAACAATATCTACATCATTCAAATGATAATGTTTGTGGTGGAATCGTCAATGGTATGACACATTGATAACATCATCAAAAGCACTATAAATCTATTAAAGATCAAATCAAATCATCATCAGCCTAATTCTCTTTACAACCTCAAATAGACCAACAAACCTTGGTGCTAACTTCCCCAATATCTGATTCCTACGGTGACCCAATCTTGGTAACACACATAGGAATAGATGATAAACCATTATAAACTCAAGTATTAGTCAACTTCTATCATAATATGACTTCTTTCAACTCTGAGTGGTTTCCATATGCTTCAGAATCAACTGAACCTGCTCTGATCTTTCCTGTACAAGACTCGATCCCAATAGATCTGACTCACCTACCTCCATCCAGCATAAAGATGATCTATATAGACTATGATAAATATCCTAGTATGTTTCCATCAGAATTATTCTCTAATAACTATTGTTATAGAAATACTGTACCAATTAAAGAATCATCTCCTAATTTCCACTAAAGTCTAGTATAGCATCCCGAAGAATATCCTCATATAACATAATATTATATTATAACTACATATCTATCTATGGGTTAAATGAAAAACTCAATAAATCATGGTGAACATACTCCTTCTTCGATCACAGGTAGGTGTTTGAAGTAAAATTTGAGTCATTGTTTAAAACTATACTCTATTTCATCCCATGTGTATGGACTATCACATGAATATACATTTCTCCTAAAAAATCCACTGATATGGAATCTCGTATAGGAAAAAAATGAACTACCTTTGTTAAGTGGTCTACAATCATCCAAATAGTTTAATTCTTAATATGCAGCCTAAATAAAACGTAAAGATCCCAATATTTTACCATATTTTTCATTATAAATTTAATTTCTTCAATAACATAGGATTCACACAACACTAATATGAAACATAAAATGAAATAAAATTAAATATCATTATTCAAAAATGACCATTTGAACCTAGATATTAAATTTAAATGAATGAATATTATGAAAAAAATTATATATTTGATATTTTTTTACATCCATCCAAATGATTTTATAGGTTTAATATATAAATAAATCCAATTTTACATATTAAAAGGCTATACTTGTCTAAAGTCATGTTTTACCAACTTTTAGTGGTGCACTTGTTAAAAAAATAAAATTTCCCACATTTATAAAATCTATTTAATAAAATGAAATTTATTTTTAAAAGAGGAATGCTAAAATTAACATCGGGTGAAATTTTAGTCTTTATCTAAAAAAAGTTACTTTATAGTGAGTTGTGAAATTACAAAATTTATTAAACTATCAAATTTGATGCATAAAAATTATATTTATGATTTATATTACATATCACCAATGAAAGTATAAAAAAATTTGGAATGTCATCAATTAAAATATAATATATTTATATCATAGAATTAGTAAATAATTTTTTCAAATATTATAAATTATTTAATGGTATTTTTGAGAGACGTAAGTGTTTCATTACAATTTAATAACTAATTTAATGATTTAAAACAACATTTATTTCCAAATCATAAATTAATATATTTTTTATTAGGATTATAATAGAATTTTATGAAACAATAATTTATTTTTAAATGTGTTATAAAATCATTTATGTTTTCAAAATTTTTATTTTTTATTAAATGTTTATTTTACTTAAATAATAAATTAAAAATATTTAGAAAATAATTTTCATAAAATAGAGTTATTTTTTGAATTATACACATTAAAAAATGTTTAAGGTGATGTTTTTCGATATTTCTGAAAAATATTATTATATTTTTGAATAGTAAAATACAGTAATTTATAATATTTAATAAATACAGGAATTATTGAGTCATAGATAATTTATTGGTGATATAAGATGATAATATCAAATAATAATTCATTATATTAATATTTTTAGTGATAAATTTAATTCCCAGACCCTAGTTACCCAGAGTCGATGCCTTATTACAAAACATTGGCATGATTATAAGGAATCAAGTCCTGAAGGGCCGATCAGTTTAGTAACCTTAGAAAATATATTACATAAATAAACTTAACATTACAATTTCTAACATAAAATACAACATAGATATTCTATTGAGAATTGCATTATTCCCCTGGCTTAAACCTACATATAAAACATAACACACCTCTTGCAATCCTAAGAAAATAACACCTAAGAATGGGGTGATTTCAGATGCTCATTAAGGATAAAAAATATATCGGAAACTATCATAAATAACCATAAACGTTTATGGTAAGGTATAAAATTGAAACACAATATTTTGAAAGGCACACATCGGTATAATATAGAAAAGATAAATTAAATGATTCCATTTAATTATTCACATGTATATTCTACTAGTCAAATAATCACATGTAACGTCAATAACTAATCTCATAATGATGTAATACATAATTTTGGACATATTAACCACAAATTCAATGCCTCGCACCAAGTCTCTAAATATAAATTTTGTCAATGCCTTGTGGAAAGACCCCAGTTTTTCTCATGAAATATAATGATGCATCATGGGGTTAAAGCAGGCCCTGCCCGCCACTTACTAATTCCAATGCATTCCTCATATGAAAATGGTGAATATAATATATACATTCATATTAAATAAAGTATACGAAATGCCAATACTTTAACCACAAACCATTAATGGTATAAAATAACACATCCACAATCAAACATAACTCATCAAAAACAATACGGAAGATTGTATAATAGTAAATCAACCACAATTAGTTATAAAATACAATTAAGGATATTGACATTGAAGAAAATAATCAATAAAAAAATTTGAGATAAATATCCCCTTTTTCATGAAAACATTTAAAAGTCACAGTATTTATCAAAGAAGTCGTTTAAAAGATATTTTTGAATCAAAGTATCCCATAAAAAATCAAAACATTTGAAATTAATTTTAATTTTAAAACATTCATGTCCTTATAAATATATCCTTAGAATCATTTTTAAAAAATATACATTAATGAGAAATATTTATATGAATAAATCTTCAAAAAATTAAAAAAGATATTTTAGTTAGAGTTCCTAACCAAATGAAATATTCTTGAATGAAAATAATTGAGGTAATAGAAACATTATAATATCATGATAATAAATGGATTCATGATACACTATGTCATAGTACAGTATATACACAATATAAAAGTGAATTGGTTCATAACAAAAAATAAGTTTCAATGGAATGTATATTGAGATGAAATCCTTTATAAGGACCTTATAATTATATTAAGGATAAAAAATGAAATAATTATGTGTGACCAATATAAATACACTTAATATGATTGGTTATTCAGTGTAAATATATCATTGGAATTTCACACATATTCTTGAAGAAACAACACTAATGACTTGTATGTTTAACTCAATGAATAGAAACTGAGTTAATATTACTCCTATAAAGTTCTTATAAATGACTTTAGAATTTATAAATGGAGTTATTTTGTGTATAAAAATTAAATCCACAAAAAAGGGAGTGGAAATTTCAACGTAAATAAATAAATTGTGATTTCACACACAATCTTGTAGTACAATAATCAATGTTTTTTCATAAAACCCAATGAGTGGGAATTGAAATTAGAAATTCCCCTTCCAATTTGGTAACTTATGATACATAAACCCCATATTATAAGGATCATACAATGAAGATGTAAATACCTATAAATTTAATTATATTACACAAATAATACAATCATGGGATGTACATACACCACACAATGGGAAATAGTGGAAAATATAGCATGAATCTTACGGGAATAAAATGTGAGATGAAAACCCCTTACCTTATACTTTCCATTAGTCTAGGGTAAGTTTATCCTAATTTATAATGGTTAAATAATTGTTATTAATTTATAAAATAACCATATACATAAATATGTTATCATATATGATCCACTAATATTTCTAAGTTTATAATATTTCTGTAGTATCATTGTTTTCGGTGTAAACTGCTTCATTTTCCTTTATATGTTTTGTCAAGTAAGTCATGTTTATTATGGATAAGATGTATTTTATTAATATTGAAAATGATATTATGTTCTTAAAAATTATTTTTTAACCATCAATTGAAAATTATTCTTGAATGGTTATGATGGGGAATGAAATCTCATCGCGTCGTGGAGAAGATAAGCCATACGTACGTACGAGCAAAAATATCATTCTATTGATGGTAAAATTTTATTTAATTGGATGGTATATTATTTATAAATAATAATTTAAATTTTATATTTATTATTTAAATAAATTAGACTCATTATTATACCCATCCAAATAATGAAGTGTTGAATAACAAACTACACAAAGACGTGAAGACCATAAGCTGTATGCACTCATGCTTGTTGACTTGTCATTCATTGGATGGATAAAATAATGAATATGGTTTTAACCTACTTATAATAACATTAAAATATGTAAATGTAATGGGATTTATTATTTTGTTATATAAATAATAAATAAAGAGGAAGTGAAAGATGAAAAGAACTTTGAAAGAGGTGACGAAATAATTACCTCTTCTTCAGGTGGTTCATTTTTTATTTTTATAAAATGGATCCCTAGGATAGCTTAATGATAAAATTAAGGCCACTAGGTTTAAGTGATCGTAGTTGGGAGAATATTTGAGAAGGTTTTGGCTGTGGAAAATGGCTTTCGAGGTGTTAATTTGTGATAAGGGGAAGTACCCTTTTATAAGAGAGGTAGGGGTCACTTTAAGAAATGCTTGAAATATTATTTTAGTATTAAATAATTTTCATTTTATAATATCATTAAATTAATTTATTTAAAGGATAAGGAGGGTATGGGTCTAAAACCTCTCAGCTAATAGGTTTTAGATAATTTTAGGTCACTATATTAACCTTATCTTTTAGATTTAACTCTTAGTTAAATAGTTCATCTTCTACCATGTATTCTTGTATTATTATAATAAATGGATAATAAACATACTATAAAGTGACAAGAGAAACTAAATTGGTTCATTAATTACATATATATCATTATATAAGTCATTTGGATGATCCTTATATTTGTAAGAATATTATATAATTTAGTAAAATAGTATTTTCTTTAAAAACTCATTTATGTCAAGTTTGACACTATTTAGTATTTGGTTTTTATGAAGGTCATAAATATCTAATTTATTTGAAAAAAATACATTTCATCAACTCTAACAAGTAATATTATCCTATAAAATTCATGGATGGCATCGAAAATTTCAATTTTTATTTATTTTAATATTTATAACATCAATTATTTTAGTGTTTTATCAATAAGGTAGTTAATGCACCGTCATTCTATCATAAATAAATTTAGTTATTTAATGTATATAAATTATAAATAAAATACCATGATGTAAGAAATCATTTTATATTTCTAATGAATATTTATAGTTGTATTTATCTTATGTATAATCCTATATTAAAATTTCTTAGTTATTAAATTTTGAATTTAACAATTTTAACTCTTATGTAAATAAAATATAATAAATGACCTAATCTAATCCAAGTGGATAAAAAAGGATTTTATTTTTTTCCTGGGGTTTAATTTTGTCGAAATAAACTTATCCAATAGAATTATAACAGGTTTTGGGGTAATTATAATATCAATTTTACCTTTAATTACCATATTTACTTTTAACCGTGGTAAATAAAATTCAAAAGTTACCATTCACCAAAAATTATTTTCATCCTGTTGAACCAAATTTTACTTACTAATTTCAACCATGTCTCTCAGATTTTTAAAATTAAATTCATAGAAGTGGTAAAATTATTTTTTACGCAAATTTGCAATTGTTCCTAGAAGGTTGGTAAAAGATAGTTACAAGTTCAATAAAATTTTATTTATCAAATATTATTATAAAAGGACTTCAAATAATTAAATTGTACTAATATAGGTATTAGGTATCTATTTCTACATTATAATAAATTTAAATTTAAAATAATTATTTAAATAAAACATCAGCTTTAAACAATAACACAATGTTTTCCACTATTCATCAAAAATTGAATGTTTTTAGAAAAATACAAAAAATTCACCCAAAGAAAATTTTGATATTAAAAATTAAAAAATGATTTATATTTTATCAAATTCAAAACATAAAAGTCATTTTAATTAAATTAAAAAATATTCCAGTTGTCAAACCATAAAACGGGTTTTTGAGAAGTAAAAACTATCAAATGATTGATATGTGTGTATCTCTAATTTTAAATGTAAAATTACTTTCAATAACCAACATTGGATAAAATTATAAAAATATAATCTAATTATACTTCAAAACCATTAAAATATATATTTTACCAATATAATTTATTTTGATTAAAAAAGATGTTTTGAATTAAATTTTTATATTTTTCAATATTTATAAAAATTTGAACGTTATCAGAAAAGCACTGAAAATTCATCGAAACTATATTTTTGTGTCCTGATTCTAAAAAAATCTTCATTTTCTAAAATTGAATATATAAAACTGTCTAATATTGGAGTTAAAAATGGTTCACCATTAAAAGGTGGTAAAATTTCATTTCTTGAAAAATAATTCTTTCATCTAAAAAATTGAATTTGTTCTTATATTATGTCTAAGAAGCACATAATATGGATGTTAAAATTATATAAAGTATATAAAATTAAAAATATAGTTAATACTATTCATAACCTCTTTTTAAATGGCTGGTTTGTTTAGTCGTGGTGTTCTTGAACTTGGTGTTGCGTGTAGTGCAAGCTATTGAATTAATTTAAAGAAAATAACATTCTACGAAATATCGGGGTGTTAAATTATTCCCTTATTTTAGAAATTCCATCCTATAAATTTTAAAATTGGTAATCATAACATTATTGAAAGTCCCACATTATAAAACGAGTCAATAAAACTATCACTTTAAAAGAAAGAAAGAGAAGTACAATGGTCACCCGAGATAACTCATTGTAGGATTACACGTAAGAAAACATGGATATAGAAGATAAACTAAGCATCATATTCTGATGGATAGTGATTGAAATCATGATTAGGATAAAGTTAAAAATAAAAAAACCACAAACTTGTAAGGGGTTAAACAACCTATACTTCCTCAATAAGAAAAGTAAATAGACAACGTTTTTTGTTTTAAGTTCTATTTCATAAAGTTGAAGAATTTATTTATGATATTAACTAAGAACATAAATTGATACACTTACTTTTTATGTATAGATTCATCCATTAATAAATTTCTACAACTAACTCATCTTTTCTCCAAACAATTAGTATTTAAGATGACATTGTCACACCTAAAGTGCTAGAATCAACTTCTATAGAATCACGCAATCCACAAAGGATAAACTATATGTTTCTCTTGTCTGTAGAGATTAACCAAAACCAAAATGGTTATTACAAGATATGATGATACAAAGAATGGATAATTGTTTATCAAAAGAGAGTCTAATCTTAATTTCCCAAATTAAACAAACAACACCCAAAGTTTAATAAAGAACATTAAAGAAACAATTTTCCTTAAAGTCCTTAAATATAATCCAAACTATGATTGAATCCCAAAACTCAGAAGAATTTAATCACAAAGTCTTTCATATTAAATCTTAACATTTTTTTCCAAATAACATCAAATACTCTGAATTTATCACACAAAAGTGTAATTAACCAAATCACATATTCTCTCTGATAGGTTAATCATTTCCACTAACAACCTGAATCTCTATAAAAACATAGATTATTCTAAAATAAAAATTCACCATTACTCCTTAAATTAGATTCCATAGTATTCTATTTTTCTGAGGCATATAGTTTTCCCAAGAGATAGAATGTCTTCTAAAATAACATTTATCACTTAATCACAAAATATTTTTCCTTTACTAATGATATCAATTTGATAAAACACTATATCCCAAATCAACTTATTATTTATCAATAAAATCAATTAAATAAAAAAAATTATTCAAACTAACATGGGACATTAAGAAGTCCAGTGGTAGGTGATAAATCCTATTCACACCTTGGTTATGGGTTCGATTCATGCAACTTTGTCTGACGATATGTGTTGTCACACATTCTATGTGTATTCCTTTTTAAGTATAACATAATTTAACCACAAATTTTATCTCATACCTCACATTTTCATCCCAAAAATTAATAACCTATAATTTCCTCAAATTCAAGGATCATATAAACCCAAATGGTTCTTTATAACTATATCCACAAAATAAAAGTTAATTCTTCCTCAAATAGTATATTCACATAACAAACAACAGGGATACACATACAAGAGAAAATTATTCTAAAGTAATCCCATAAAAAATAGCATTAATAATGTTAATCATTTCTCCATCAATTTATTTCCACATTGATTTTTCCTTGACCGAGTGGTTATCCTATAGAATATTCCATTGACTCAAGTATTTCCCAGGTTCCCTGCATTTACATAAAATTTCTGTAAATGTATTTTGACCATCATTTTTATGTTATTTCATAGTACTCTTAATTTTTCCTCTGATATTATTTACTTTATTTCCTTATTTTCCACACATAAATCATTTCTTTGTTCCATTGAGGCAGTTTCCATGGTTTCTCCTTCCACATTTCATGTATGATGGAAATTGAGCTTTTTATTCTTTATGGTCTTCACAACTGGAGCTCTTATCATTTTCTACATTTCTTTATTTGTTGAGTTTGGTAGTTGGTTAATGTATATTGTTTTATTATATTTCTGGAAACCTTCTTCGGCATGAACACAATATCATTTATGCTTATCAACATTCCATTTAGTTTCTCATTTCCACCATCGTTCCAACCTTGTGAATCATGTTAAATATTACTATGACTTCCTTGTAATCCATCTATTGACTAAAACTAGAAAGCATAGTGTGAGTAATAATAGTCATAAAATCATTTAGATTATATCCTGACACATTATTTGAAATCTAAAAGTCCTTAGGATTAACCAAGGTTATTTATTCTCATCATATATTAAATTCCATCAATTAGGTATGTAAAGAAAATTTGTATTATTCTAAGCATATCCCCTAGAAGTGTCAAACCGTGTGTGCATTAAGGCCCTTTGTCGTGTACCAGGATACCCTTGGTAAACCCTGAAACTCCTTGTCAGAGTTTTCACTCCTCGATACACCTGTGATTGAACCACCTCCACTTGTATTATCCAGACAAGGATTTATTTCATGGAAATATCACAAAATATCTAAATTAACAAAATTCTAGGAATTTCTTCTATACAAATCCTCAAAGTATATCATAGGGTAATGTTTCCAAATCTGGGTTTATCTAAATCTAGTTTCCAAGTTTGTTGATAAACTTCCTCTAATAAAAACTGTATTACCCCAACCCTAGTTAGCTAGAGTCAGTTCATTATTATATAACATTGGTATGATTAAAAGGAATCAAGTCCTGAAGGGTGGATCAAGTTAGCAGTCTTGGAAAATAGATTATATACCTGAACATCACATTATTATTTCTAACATAAAATACAATATAGATTATCCTTTGAGAATTCAATTATTCTCCTGGATTAAACCTACATATAAAACATAATACACTTCTTAGTATACTGACAAAATAAAACATAAAAAAGAGGTGATATCAGATGCTTTGTAAGGATAAAAACTATAGAAGAAGCTATCATAAATAATCATACACATTAATGGCAAGGTATAAAATTGAAACATAATCACATTAAACATAAATTACAGTATAATATGTCATAGATAAATAAAATAATTCATTTTACTTATTCACATAGATATTATACTATTTGAATAATCACGTGTAACTTCAATAACTAATCTCATAATGATGGAATTCATAATGTTGGACATCATAACCACAAATTCAAGTCCTCGTTCCAAGACTCTAAATATAAATTTTGTCAAGCCATTATAAAAAGACATTACTTTGTCTCATGAGACCTACCAATTCATATAGGTTATATAGCAGGATCCACCTATCACTTACTAAGTCAAATGCATTCCTTTTTTGAAAATGAAGAAATATAATCTATACATTCGTATTAAAACTAGCATACAAAATGTCAATACTTTAACCACAAACCATGAATGGTATAAAAATAACACATACATAGTCAAACATAACTCATTTAATTCAATATGGAAGACTTTATTGTAGTCAATCAATCTCAGTCGAGAATAAAATACAGTGAAGTATATTGACATAAATGAAAATAATCAGTAAAACTATTTGATGGAAATAACCCCTTTTTCAGGAAGAAATTTAACAGTCTCATTATTTATCAAAGAAGTTGTTTAAAAGATATTTTTAAACCAAAGTGTCCCATACCACTTTGATCCTTTTTAAAGTAGTATTAATTTTATAAAATTATTGTTCATATAAATAAATCCTTAAACCATTTTTAAAAATGGACATAAACCGAAAGATTTAGATGAATACATCTTTAAAACATTTAAAATGATAATTTAGTTATAGTTCCTAACCAAATGAATGAAACTTGAATAAAAATAATTGAGGTAATAAAAAATATATAATATCATAAGAATAAAGTGATTCATGATATACTATGTCAATGTATAGTATATGCACAATATAAAAGTGAATTGGTGCATAACAACATAGAAGTCTCAATGGAATGTAAATTGAGTTGAAATTTCTTATAAGGACAGTATCCTTAGATTAAGGATAAATCAATAATATAATTATGTGTGAAAAATATAAATACACTCAATATGATGGGATATTAAATGTAAATTTATCAAAGTACATTCACACATATAATTGTAAAAACAACACAAATGACTTGGATGTTTAACTCAATGAATGGAAATTGAGTTAAGATTTATCCTATCATGTTCATATCAAAGACTTAAGAATATTTCAATGGATTGATTACGTGCATCAAAAGTATATCCACAAAAAAGGGAGTGGAAATTTATATATAAATAAATGAATAGTTATTTCACACATAATCTTGGTGTAAAATAATTAATGATGTTTGCGTTAAACCCAATGATTGGAAATTGAAATTAGAAATTCTCTGACCAATTTAGTAAATTACAAAACATGCACCCCATGAAAGAAGTATCATACAATAAAGATGAAAATACCCAAAAATTATATTATATTACAAAAATAATAGAACCATGGGCTGTACATACACCACACAAAAATAAATAGTAGCAAATATAGAATGAATATCACGAGAAGAAAAGGTGAGATGAAAACCCATTAACTTATACTTTTCTTTTGTAGAGGGTAATTTTAACCTCTTTTGAAGTGGTTAAATCAATTTTATTAAATTATAAAAGAAACATATACAGAAATATTATATTATATATGATCATTTAATATAGATTTGTTAACAGTATTTCAATAGTGTCATTGTTTCGGGTGTCAAATGATTTGTTTTCCTTTATTTGTTTTGTTACGTAAGTCATGTTGCTTATCTATAAGATGTATTTTATTCATATAAATAATGATATTAAATTATTAAAAATTTATTTTAATTCATCAAATGAAAATTATTCTTGAATTGTTACGATGGGGAATGAAATTTCCTCACGCCACGGAGACAGTAAGCCGTACTTACGCACGAGCGACAATATCATTCTATTGATGGTCAAATAGTATGTAATTAGATGGTATATTATATATAAATAATCCTTTACATGTTATAATTATTATTTACTTCAATTATACTCATTATTAAACCAATCCAAATAATGATGTGTTGAATAACAAACTACACCACGACGTGGAGATGGTAAGCCATACGTACACAAGCATGGTGACTTATCATTCATTGGATAGATAAAATAATGAATATGGTTGTACCATATCTATAATAACATCACAGTATGTAGAATATAATTTATTCTTTATTTTGGTATAGAAAAAACAAAGAATGAAGAAGTGGAAGATAGAAAAACTTTGAAAGAGGTGACAAAATAATTACCTCTTCTTCGGGTGCTTCCTTTTTCTGATTTGTAAAAAAGGAATACTTAGGGTGGATTTATGATCAAATTAAGTCCTATTTGTTGAATTGAGGGTAGTTTGGATAATATTTTATTAGGTTTTTTCCGAGCTAAATGGATTTGGAGGTGTGAATGTTAGAGAAGGTGAAGTACCCTTTTATAAGAGAGGTGGGGGTAACTTTAAGAAAATCATGAAATATTATTTTATTATAAAATCATTTTAGGTTTATAATGGATCCAGGTGGCTTTATTTTAAGAATTAGGATACTATGGGTCTAAAATATATCAACTAATATGTTTTATACAATTTTAGGTACCATAATATCCATATCATTTAGATTTAACTCTTTGTTAAATAATTTATCTTTTACCATGTCTTCTTGTATTATTATAATACATGGTTAATAAACATACTATAAAATGAAAATAGAACCTAAAGTGGTTCATTAATAAAAAACCTATCATTATATAAGTCTTTTGGCCAAACCATAGATTTTAGGTCTACTATATTATTTAATTAAATAGTATTAGTTTTAAAAACTCATTTTTGTCAATTTTGACACTATTTAGTATTTGGTTTTTTTGAAGGTCATAAAAATGATTTGTTCCCAAAAAATACAGTTAATCAACTATAACATGTCGTATTAATAAATAAAAATTGTCTATGGCATCAAAGGTTTCAATTTAAAATTATTTTAATATTTATAACCTTAATTATTTTAATCTTTCATTAATAAGGTAGTTACGGCATCATCATTGTGTTGTAAATAAATTTAATTATTTGATGTCTCAAAATTATAAATAAAATACCATTATGTTGGAAATATTTTTAGCTATATAATTTATTATTATAGTCAAATTAATCTTTTGTATAACCATATATTAATAATGTTTTAGTTATTAAAATCTGAATATTACAATTTTAACTCTTCCTTACAAAAATATAATAAATGTCCTAATCTAACCAAAGTTGAAAAAAAGGATCATATTTTTGTCCTAAGGTTGATAGTTTTTGAAATAAACTTATTCAATAGAATTAGTACTTGTTTATGGTTAATTGTAATATCATTTTTTCCTTTAGTTGCCCTATTTAATTTTAACTGTGGTAAATAAAATTTAAAAGTTACTATTCACCAAAAATTATGTCATTCATATTGCACCATATTTTACTTACTGATTTAAATCATGTCTCTCAGATTTTTGAAGTTTAATTCACAGAAGCGGTAAAATTATGTTTTATGAAAATTTGGAAATGTGCCTAGAAGGTGGGTAAATGAAGTTAAAAAGTTCAATAAAATTTAATGTATAAAATCTTATAATTAAACAACTTAAATGAATTAAATTAAAATAATATTTTTATTTTGTATCTATTTTGACTTTAAATTAAATTTAAATTAAAAATAATTATTTAAATAAAATGTTGGCTTTAAATAATAACGTAGGGTTTTCACTATTCATCAAAAAATGAATGTTTTTAGAAAAATCACAAATAATCACCAAAAGATAATTTCAATGTTCCAAATTAAAAAATAATGCCTATTTTACCAAATTCAAAACATAGATGTTTTATTAATTAATTTAAAAAATAATCTCGTTGTCAAAACAAGAAAGCGTGTTTTTGAGAAGTAAAAAACTATCAAATGATTGATATGTGTTTATGTCAAATTTAAATGTAAAATTATTTCCAAGGACCAAAATTGGATTAAATGATAAAAATATAATCTAATTATGCTTCAAAACAATAAAAAGTATAATTTAACACTATATATTATTTTGATTTAAAAAGTAGATTTCAATTAAATTTTAGTATATTTCACTATTCATTAAAATATAAAAGTTATCAGAAAAGTAATGAAAATTTATCAAAACTAATGTTTTAAGTCCCAATTATAAAAAAGAAGTTTATTTTCTTAAATAGAATATATAAAAGTGTCAAATATTGAATTTAAAAAAGGTTTTATATTAAAAGGCGGTAAAATTGTATTTTATAAAAAATACATATTTTATCTAAAAATTAGAAATTTTTCTTATATTATGTCTAAGAAACACATAATATGGATATTAAAATTATATAGATTATATAAAACTCCAAATTTAGTTAATATGATTCATAAGTACATTTTGAATAGCTAGTTTGGAAAGTCATAGTGTGCCCAAACTTGGTGTTGTGTTTAACGCAAGCTATTGAATTACATTAAAGAAAATAAATTTCTATGAAATCTTGGGGTGTTACAATAAATCTCAAATTATCTATAGTATTTAATCAAATTAATAATTAAATTAATAATATATTCAAAAAAACACCACTATTCTATAATATAAATACCACCCCTCACCACCCCTTCTCCTCATACATCTAAATCATTTTGGATTTACTATATTCTGCCTATTTCATCTCCCAAAACTCAAACCCCACATTATGGTCCTTCTAGTATCACCAAAATACCATTTCAAAAATCCATAAGGAGATTCTCAAAGAGATGAATTCAAGACTTAAATCCCATTACATTCTTTTAATTTTATTTATTTTATTTTATTTTTTTATAATCTCTATACCTACTCAATCCAAACATTCATGATGAATCCATTATATTTTATATATGGGAATTTTATTATCTTAATTTAATATCATCCAAAAATTCTCTTATCTTCCTCTTTTTATTCTAAAACTGAAAACATCATTTGTGAGGTCTTGTTTTAATACCATAATGGATGATGATTTTTTGTTTTTCAATTCATCCTTCAAGGATAGACATTAAAAACAAATTGGTAAAAATATGATATAAATTATGTAATTAAACTTATTTATAATTCTATAACTAGAATATATACATAATATTAATCATAATATTAAAATATTTTGTGATATTTGAAAAAACACCAAAATAATCTGAATGGTTATCATCAATATTTTATACAATGAATCATCCTCATATCTAAAATAAAAATGATATATAAGACTATTAAGTCCCTTTTAATTACATTAATAACATATAATTTCAATTATAGTTAACTATTTCCATATTACATGGTCTTTCATACATGTATACAAGTAAACCAATCAAGAGAGCCAAGGAAATAAACACTCACGAATGATGAAATTGAATCTTATAACTCATCAAATATGACATAAATGAAATTAATAAAATTATACTAAATAAAATAAACATTGAATAGGTTATGAATTAATTTAATAATGAATCTAGTTTCTTTATCCATCACATTTAGTACAAGTGAAGAACACTTTTAGGAATATGGTAAGGGATTCTCTCCAAACCTCCATTTTCATTAGGGTTTCATTTTCTCTATCCTTATCCCAAATTAATTTATCACTATTTCAATATACTTTTTCTAATTACTATTTATATTTTCCAAAATCATATATATAGATAACATCAATTTTCTTTTATTGTAAATATATAACTTAAAAGGATTCATTCTCAATTCACCCCGATAAGTAATACCGATTAAAGGGAAACATCTCGATTTTTAATCCCTTTTCATGTTCCTGGAATAATCAATTTTAGACACCATTATTTTTCACAAATGACAATATTTTTCATAAAAAACTATATTTTTCCATTCTTTAATACAAAAAATTATGAAAAATGAAAATGTGTTTTCCAAGAGAACTGTTTATTGCAAAGTAAAAAAGTGTATTTCTATCAAGATTTCATTGATGATTTTATAAGATCATTGCATCTATTTCAACACTTATGATGAATATTATGTGTTATTAATATTGATATTTTATGATTATCATATACCATATTTTATTAATTTGTATATGATCAGTTTGATTGTGAATGTACTATCTGGACTCAATTAACCATACTACTCGGAATGTTTATTAATTATGTTTATAGATTTGGGAATGTTGTTTATATTTTATATGTATATATTTTTTCTGTTTAACCCTAATCATATTAAGAATTTATTGGAATTATTATGTGTTGTGTGATTCCCTCTATGGCCCCTCGATTCATTTATAGGTCCCATGAGACAAAACCAATATAAACTTATCTGAGGCCCTTCCCATTTATTTTCAAATATGTATTTTGTCGAGGCCTTATCAATTTTTTCAGATGAATTGGATGAGGCCTCGACAGTATGTTTCATATTTCTAGCATTATGGATTCTATTATCCGGATATTATTAATTGATAATTTATTTTATTAATTTAATAATATAATATACATGGTAATGTTTATTTCTCATATAATTATTTATAGAATTATGTAATCTTCTTTTATTACTACCATATTATCATCAGTATTATGTTTTAAAGGAATATTTTTTTAGAAAATCACTATGACTTATTATTTAATTTTATTTAAGACATCATTCTTTTTATTTCTTTTTATTACTGAGCATCTCAGCTAACCCCTTTCATTTTTTATTTCTCCCCAGTATACAATGTTATTTATTAAGAATTACATGTAGAAATAATCTAAGAGATTATGGATGTATCTAATAGAGTTTCTAAGTTGTTTTTTCATAAATTTTTAAATGTAACACATGTGTATGTATTTGGATTCCCAAATCTTCTAAACTATTCCATCCTTTGTGATGAGATCTATTATTCATATTACCAATGTAGATAAGAAAGACATTGACTTTGGGATACTGGGGTTGGTGTCTTTAATGTTGGTATGAGAGAAAGTTTAGTAGAAACCATGGAAAGTATATTTAGAAAAAAATAATAAGGAAGATAAATCTAAGATAGACATTGAGGATAAACATGGAATATTAACCTATAATTTTTGTATGGTATAGATTATGTGGGAATTCCTAAAAATACATCCCACTCTTAGTAGTACAAGTAGATGTAGTTCTAGAAAAGATATACCAAGGTGTAACTGCTCTGACAAGGTGCAACAAGCCTAACTCTATGTCACCTGGTACAAAACAATGAGCCTTACTATGCACTCAGTTTTCACTCCTAGGGGATTTTCATAGGAAAATTTACATTTTTATTACAAACCGTTATAAAGGATTAAAAAGTAAATATGTATCCTAATAAACTAGTTTTAGGATTATGAGATGAGTTGTAGCTAAATTTATTATTTATGATATGTTTATTTAAAGTTAAAAATTTTGAATTATCATTCATAACCTAAATTAGTAAATTAAATTATTTAGAAATAGTGCCTAGTGGAAGGATTTAAAACATTTTCAACATGTGAATCTCATGTTAGGATTGTCATCTTATGCAAGACAATGTTTGTTGAGCATGATCTCTAACTGTAGCTAAGAAACTTATAACTATACTGGGACAAATGAGTGAGGTTACTAATAATAACCTTACTTGTATAGATGATCGAGATCAAAAATATGGAAGAATAATGTTAGTATGCTTTATTAGACAATGGCATCCAATAGTCAATGAGACTATAACCCCATTTGTAGTTGAGTAGTTGATATGTTCCTTAGAAAAGATATTTATAACTTTAGGAAATAATGTTAGAAAGATGGTTATCATGGATGATTATCATCTATTGGGATATTAAGATCAATGGGGTCATTAAATTCAAAAAATGTAGTGGAATGAATATTAGAAATGGAATGGAAGGATTTTAATGAATTTTTTTAAAAAAATATTTTCCTCATGAACATTGAGAAGATACGGAGAGACAATTCTTAAATCTATGAAAGTGAAGGAGGAAAATGTTAATAATTATAAAGAATGAATTAAAATGTTATCAAGGCATGTTGCAGACTACATACATAATATAAGGGGAAAGATTGACCATTTATTTGATGGACTTAAGATAATTATTCAACAAGTGCTAGTTTTCAAAAAATTATCCTCTTATGATGATATAGTATACAATTCCTTTTATAAAGAGAATGAATATTCTATTTCATATGAATTTAAGAAGAAGATATGGAACTAAATATCAGAATCAATTTGAAAAGGGTCAAATATATCATAAATAAGATATAATCCATTACTAATGGTAGAAAATAATCATTCTAGTAGATTATGGAAATATGAGAGGGAGAGTTGAAACTACTGTAGAAGAGATGTCACACTAAAAAATGTTTGAATCTATCAATGAATCATAAATTCATCAGTAATGTAGTTCATAAAGACCATGAAATCCATCCAGCTGCTAAAATATTCACTCGATTATGTTAAAGTATGATTAGTAATGATTTGATATTAATACTGGTGGTTAGGGATTTTCCATTAATTTATCAGTGGTTTAAAAACTCGTATACAAGATTACCTACTTAGGGGACATGGTTTTCCGTAATATTGTTCTATCCATGTACCACCACCCATGTGGACACATCGTTACTACAAGGGGACACCATATTTGAATAACCATGCCTGAACTATGTGACTCCCTTCTATTTGGGAATGATCATTTTTCTTGTATAGGCCTATGTTTTTGGAAAACTGGTTTCCAACCACGGATAAACATTCCTCCATTAAATGTTCACCAATTTGACCCAAAAAATACACAAATTTAAACCCATCCAGGATATATGAGAACAGGGAGGTAAAGGAGACCTTATAATCGAGCTCAAGACATCTCCAGAAAAGGCCAGAATATTACAATATTTGTGATATACAATCCATAGTAACCTTTTGTTTCCTATTTTTAGTGAATATACCATCTATGAATATATATTATATTTATTATCATCAAAATTATAGAGAATTACATTTCAATTTGGGAATCTCTAGTTCACTTGGTTTACATTTCAAAAGATACCCAAATTGTATTGTATGTTTTTTCTCAATTTAATTTCATTGATACATATGTCATGTCATAAACCAATATTCATTTATGAGATGTATATTTAACAAATTTTATAATTGATATAATGAATTTATTTAACCTAATTATATTTTATGATTCTTATAATGTTATTATTTAATGGGGTCATGATTGAATGATATTGAGATTCAATGAATTTTATGATATAATCTCGTTATTTTCAAGAATTATTTATGATTATTCTTCTAATGATGAAATATAATGATCCATATATCATGAATCTCATGATTTTAATTATTCTCTAGTTATTTCTTTAGAAAACATAATTTCCATTAATTTTCATCTCTTTATCTTCTCATGAGAAAAAAAGGTAATTTTAAGAAAAATTCATTGTTATATATCTCTTTGATCAAAATTCATTTGTCATCCAAAATCATATTTTCTAAAAATGATTTCAATTTTTTTAAACATTCCCCAAATGATTTCAAAAATAAATTTTTACCAATGTTTTAATTTATATAGAATTTTTTGAAATTAATCTTCATGTGTTTTCCTAAAATTATCATTTGTATGTTACCAAAATGTAAAAGAAATCATTGTTGTAATTTTCATATAAAGAATAAAATTTTCCACAGTAATGATAAATACTATTTTTTGAATCTTTTATTATATGTTTTATAATTTATAATCAAGGTATAGTATTTTAATAATTTTTTTGATTTAACAGGTTTTTTAACAGTGGAATAGATATTTTATTCAAGAAATGTTTTAAATTATTTTTAAGGTTTCCCATATATATTTAAAATATTATTTTCATGCAAAATGATTTCAAAAATGATCTTTTAATTTTTATTATTTTCATATTTTTTATAAAAGGAATGTTAATTTCCTCTATAATGCTTTTAATGGTAATAAAAAACAATTTTATTACTAATATAAATTTAATTTTTGTTACCCATTTCTTACTAGGGATATGATCCAAGGATACCACTCTTAATCCATCCCTTAATGGACTTTTTTTTATGATGTGATTTTTATGAAATGTGTTTCTCTTGTACGGGTAACATGCTGAGGACATTATTATGATATCCAATCTTTTAACAGGGTTTTCAATAATAAAATAATGAAATGATTATAGAACCTATCTCTATTCCACATATTATGATACTATTAAATGTGTATTAAATCCATTTAATTTCATGGGTTATAATATGATGAATATTTTTTTAATCATATGGAAGTCATACATATTATTTTCATTATGTGACAGGTTGAAACAATATCTCCCTTTAATTCATTGGGTAATGGTTTATATCTCATGATATAGATATGTCTAGAATATGGATTGAACTCAGTTTGGTAAGGAAATTTTTCCACTGTGATGGTATTGGGAGTGAACCATGAATACCAGGATGGCATGGTGTGTGAACCCATTCTACTATGATATCCTCGGTAGTGATCCTCCGCTACCATCGTAATGATTTTCAATGCTTATGTGTATAACCCAGTTCCATGTGATATGTAAATGCTATGAACTCATGGTTTATGTTATAATACTTCATTCTAATCTATGTCCTTTTAGAACCTTATCATTATTCCATGACTTGATGTTATGATTTTTAATATGCATGGTATCGTTTTCAAGGCTTATTCGCATGTTTCCATACCAATATGCACAAGATAAATTGATATCTCTATTTATTACCCTTACTGATTATCTAATATCATCCATTATTATTGTTCTATTCCCCATATCCTGATTATATTTTTTAGTAGGGTATGATTATAAAGAGTAATATATGGGATTATAATTCCGGGATATATTAAAGATCCTTCATGAAATAAGAAGATTTTGGGTCGAGTCACCATAGGGAATATAACTTTACCATCATCTGGTATGTGTTTGTGTAATTTATTGAATATCCATTTATAAATATATAATATTTATTTATGGGACTACTGTTTCACTACAAGATTAGTTCTAGGAAGTGTTCAGTTATACTAAGCAGAGGGCTTTTAGCGAACTAGTGCATTAGTTTCTGGAAATGAGTGTCTTAATTGAGGTTTTTTGTACATCACCCCATATTGGATTGGGGGGCTATAGAGAATATTTATATCTTAGGGTTATAGGTAATGTTTTCCCCATTATTTTAGCTATTCCACCCACGATTAATATTTAGAATCCATTTTGTTTTTATTATGTTTGTGGAATAATAACCTCATTATTTTGAGTTTTGTGTGTTACATAGATCACAAGATTTGAAGACATGATTTTTCTCATCGAGATATGAATATAAAACATCAGTGGTGTATTTAGTTATTTTAGATTATGATTTTGGTAACTGTTATACACTAGTGAATTTAAATTTAGTTTCCTCTGTGTTGAGTCAGAAATCTCTAGAGGATGTATCTTGGGAGTCTATCGATGTTTGGAATCGAATGGTGGATATTTTAGTGGTCCAGCATGTTATTTGGTGGAGGATTGGGAGAGTTTGTTTTTATTAGATTACCATGGTGTCATATTTGATGTATCAGGTTGAGGATTTACATTTTTTATGTTCAAAGTCACATGTGATGCATGATCGTACTGTCTATGGGGATGCTCCTAACAGATGTTCATAGGACAATCACAACAATGTGTTATACCAAAGGGATATTATTTTTCCTTTATGTGAATTGTGATAGAACCCTTTAGGATTTCCAAATACCACCTTTACTGTTAAAACATGGTCAGACATATAAATACTGTTTCTTGAGGATACATATATATTGGAAGACTATAAAATTCTATGTTGTGGAGTGTGTGAAACAATTTCTGTTTTTTTGGTGGGTGAAACTGGTGCATCATGTTCAAAAATGTTTTTAGAAATCCTTAGATTTTCATGACTGTGAATTAGAGTAAATATAAATGGATTTATTCACATAGTCTCCCTGAGTTCTGGGAGGATGTGATACAGTTAGTGTGGTAGTAGAGCTACTGATTAAATCGACTCACATCAGGAAGATCCATTAGTCGAGTGTTAATGATGTATGGGTGAGGTGTGAATGGATGATGTTTCAGGAATTTATAGGGTACCAAGATCCATCATATCAGATTTGGATCATAAATTTTTTACATGAGTCTAGAATATAATTAAATATGCTTTTGGATCATAGTATCTCCCTAGAAATGAATTACACCCTTAGATTGACGGGAATGTGTCGAAGAAAATTCATATAGAGGATGATATGTTGGGAGAATGCATCTTGGATAGTGGTGGATCTTGAGTATAAGATCATCCTTTGTTAAAGTCTTCATACATCAATATATATTACTTTACCAATAGTATGTATCTATTTAAGGTGTTTTATGGGTGGTAGTTTCATTCTCTATTGTGATAGATGAAGGATGGAGAGTCATTAGTTCTTAGTCAATATGTTATGAAGATCATGAATAATAAGTTCTAGTTCATTCATGAGTAGATGAAGGTGTTATAGAATCATAAGATGGTCTATTTAGATCATAGGTAAAGTACCCTAGAGTTAAATGTTAGATACCATCTGTTCTAGAGAGTTATACCTTGGTGTGAGAAGTAGAGGATTATAAGGGGGTTCAATCTTCCTCCTAGGTTTTATGTGAATTTCCGGGTCTTAGGGAATGTTGGTGAGATAGAGTATCAATGGTTATTACCACCAAATATAGAGAGGATCCACAACATATTAAACATGTCTCATCTTCATTGGTACATTAATGATGAATCCCAAGTTATAGACCTTTTATAGATGGATATCTAGGTCAATGCGACGTTTGTAAAGTACCCATTAAGGATCCAAGATAATTGAGAGATGTTGTTACATGGGTGGACCATTTCCATAGATCATGTGTTACGGAGTCTTTGTGGCCTGGAGGAGAGTACATGGGAGTAAAATATGTAGATGCATGCCCAATGTTTGTAACTATTAGATGTTTTTTCTTACCTTGTTTTTCTTGATATTTTAAGTTTAGTTCATGAAATTTTATAAGATGTGTTGTTTTGTTTGATGTGTAGTGTATAATAAATTCCCCTATATATGAAATGGGGAGGACCTAACTTATAATAGAGACTCATTATACTATGATACAATTAAACCCATGTAGGTTATTTAGTGCCACCCAGATACGATAGTTTCTTTACAAAGTTGATGGAATTCTAGGATTTATATATTTTGGCTGGTGATGAGTGTTGGATATTCCATTAATTGGTTTGGATTATTTAGATTTTGGGAATTATTATGTAGAAATTTATCCATTGTGGGTTGTACCGTATCATTTATTATTTTTCATGATAAGTGGTGTTGACAGGGATGTGTTTTTTGTTTTATTCTTTTTTTCTATATGAATTTTTTTATAGTGTTATCATTGAGATGTAATAAGATTTTTTAGAGGTAACACATTGGGTAGTTTTTTATACCCCTTTACCTTTGGGATTTTTTTTCACACTCCTGTGTGAGAATCATTTAATTTTTATATAATTTAATGGTTTGTTCCTTCTTAGTCTGTTACAATTCTAGTTTTGGTTTATTAAGTTGTTTTAGAAGAGGATATTATAATTTTAATGGTGGTTAGAGGTGCAGTAGAACTTCTAAACAATCTTCACATCGAAAATATTTTATATAATTTGAATTACTAATTTTTGGATTATGAATCCAAATAATTCCTTGATTTTATTCTTATAATATGTGAATTGTGAAATGGATTCACAATTTTAATGGTGAATGCATGAATAGTAATTAATTTGATATGTGGTGGTGTGAATTTTAGTGGAGTAGGAAAAATTGTAATTCACACATTGAATGTGTTACAAAACATGAATGTGTCTGATTCATTGTTATTTTATTACTATTTTTTTGAAATTTATTTCATTTTTCCATACCTATCTCTCTCTCTCATACAATATACACCTTGTATTCCATTATTAGATCTCATATCCCTATTCTCCCATTCTTAGATCCTCATGTTCATGTGGAAGCATGTTGAAGATATGTGATGAGTTATACTCTAATTTTCAAGAGTTTCTATCAATTATTTCCTCAATATTTGTTTTTATGTTGTGGTTTTTGGTTTGGGATGTGTGTGGGTGGGGTTTTTGATAATCCTTATGTACAATGATGGTTGATCTTTGAGTTCCTTATAGTGTATTGGTTACTGGGATTTTTTCCTCTCCCTATAGTTCACATCATCATTGAAAATATTCTCTGAGGTAGGGGATCCTCAATCTCACCATTTTACATGTTTTGTGTGGTATTTTTAGTGTTTTTGTTAACTTTGGTTTAATAGTATGGTTTTGATTAATTAGAAAATTAATTGAAATATTTGAATTGATGGGTATGTGGGTTTATCATATTCTTTATGGATTGCACATATTTGTTTAATGTTATTATGCATGAATCTAGAAAATTATGGAAATACTTTACAAAAAACATATTTTTGGTAACTCGATAACTGAATTGAATAAATTAATGAGTAGTGTAATGTGAAATTAAATGTCTAATAATGGAATTTTGTGAAACCTATACCATAAAGTGGTAAATGTTGTGTGGAATATGTGGTGGTTGTGTCTTGTCTCATATAGTGGTGTTAGAGGTTGATACAATTTATTTGTGGTATGTGGTCATGATGTGGTATGATATAATGTTGTTTATGTGGACCCATAGGTTGAATTTTGTGTTCTATTATATATACACACACCATTTAGGATTATGTTATTTGTATATGTGTCCCACTCGATTTTTATGACCTTACCAATGCTCAGAGGTGCTCAGTTCTGATTATTTCCTCAACATCCAAGATTGTAGATATATGGATGGTTGGATACCCTCTCTCCCCTATCTTTAATCAATAGTAATTTAATTTATTGGAGTTTGAGATTACTGAGTGGTGATGTGATATCCCTAATGTCATTGGGTGGTTTGTGATGTGTTAGCCCTTGTGTCTAGGCGTGAGACATGATATGGAGGGATGTGATATGTAGAGAGGGTCATGCATGGTAAGAGCAGGGAACCAGGCTTATGACCTTCATGTTCATGATGCCAAAGATCTTTTTTTATGGTTATTATGTGATGTGATGTCCTGAGTGACTAATTGTGATATGTGATATGATGTGATGTGTGGACAAGGAGTTTACATGATAGATGTGATGTGATGTGATTTGTTGCCTAGGTGTCTGCGTGTGGGAGTTAATGTGATGTGAGGTGATGTGTGGATCATGTGTATAATGGTGGGATTTTATGTGGCGTTATGTACATATCATGTCTCTTCATCTATTATGTGATTTTATTTAATGTGATATATGTGGAAGGGGTGGGAGAACAGGAAATTCGATGTTGGGGCATCCGAGTGGAAAATCTGCGGGGATGCAATAGTGGGTTTCCTTGATTTGTTTGATCTTTATTCTATGTTATTATTTTTTATTCATGATTTGGTGAGTGAGATATGGTGAGGATGTATTTTTTAAGAGGAACTAAATTGGTGCATGTTGGTTTTTCTACTTGTTTAATGGTGTATTAGCATGTTCTTTTCACATGTCCACTTAAGGCCTTGGTTGTATCCCTTTTGATTATAGTTGTTTTTCATCCCTACATATATAAAATATTTTTTATCTTTCTTGATGGATTATAGGGAATGATAAGGACATTTATACCTTGGTTTGAGATATTATGGAGTCTCTTCCATTAACTTATATTTTATTTTTTTTACATTTGAGGCTTTTTCTTTGAATCTTATTTACAATATTCATGCACTATGGGAGGATTTTTTTAAAAATTATATTGTATGTTAGTTATTTTTGGTGGATTCTTATCCTTTCTACATATATTGTTTCATTTATAGTGGTTAATACCTTCAATACTATGATATTTTTATACCCTCAGTTTTAGTCGCTGACCCTTGGCCTACTAAAGGTGGGACTTGGGGATTGTCATATCCCTATTCTCAAAGTAGTATCTTCTGTGGGATGGGGTCAGGAAACCAACTATATATCATCCATTATTTCATCTAGGATATTTTTTACTCACTAATGCTTCATATTAGATTTCATTATGTTTGGTTCTCTAAAATATTTTATTTGAATCCACAAATAAGAAAAAATTATCTTATAATCTGAACCATTAGATTTATATAAGACTTCTAACTTCTGATCCCATACAAAATATTAACACTTATAGTCTTACTAATCATTAACTAAAATCATATCCTCAAAATATATCAAAACCATTTCTCTAATTCCAACTATAACACCTCATACATAGAAAATTATACAATTACATGATTCTTATCAAATTTTTCTCTTTATTACATTTCCAATACCTTTGATGTTTTGATATTTGAGGAATTGAGAAAAAATATTACATAACAATGTGGACATTTCAATATAGTATCTATTTTATCTGTTATACGGGTAATTTATAGGGAAAAAAATTTTCTTTCAAGGTAACCCCTATATCAATTTGTCTATAATTATTAAATTTTCTACTCATCTTTAATCCTTTTGAAAAATCATATGAAAACATGGTATGTGAAAAAAAAATACTCAATAAGGAACATACACATAAAATAAAATTAACATGTAAGTCTATTTCAAATCCATGATAAAATGTAAGAGATTATCCAGTTAAATACAAAATTTTTAACTCAAATATTTGTTTTTCTATACATGAAATCATTATTACGTGCCAAAATTTTTCATTAAAAACTTTATAAGAAAACATAATGTTAAAATAATAATCCTTAGGGTTTCTTAAAAACATCATAACTCCAGATAACATTTTCAAGAAAACATACATTTTACCCTTAATTAAATAATCATTACATTAATAAAAGATCATTAGAATACATTAGGAAATATTAATATTTATATGAATGGTAATTTTTCTGTATAGATGATTCTTGGATGTATATAAGTAAATAATCATTATATAAACCTTAAAGAACCATACAAATAGAATAACCTACTTAGTTAATTCCAACACCATTATATAGAGAAAATAATCATTAACCAGTCTATTAGAGAGCTATATTTGAATCACCCATCATCATAAAAAATTAAAATTACAATAAAATAAATGTAAAACATGAAATATTACATTTCCACCATCAAACTCATAAAATTATATGTTTTAAGGCATATAAAAAAATTCAGATATTGTTATATCCCTTTCTATTAAAACACCATTTTCAAATCTAGAATTTCTTTAACAAACAGTATATAGATATTGATTTAATAAAAAATGGAATATTCTTAATTATTCTATATATCAAATACCATTGGTGGTAGAGGGAATACCCATTAATTTTTTATATGTTATAAGAGACAAATAATTGCTCCTTTTATAAATAAGGTCAAAATGATTCGCATAAATACAAAAAAACCATTCACTTTAAAGATTGTTGAATGAAATTAAAAAGTGCAAAAATATTTTATTATAGTTTATTTTATTCATAAAAAATATACGTATTAATATACATTATGATTATTCCCAAGAAGGAATAATGTTTTGAAAATAAATCATTAATTCATTAAAAACAATGTTTTAAAGCAATGTGACCCTTACCAAGATTCTGACTTATAAACTAAATTAATTATCATATTGAGTAAAATAATTATTTTAATAATTTAATTGATTAATAGTATTTTTCAAGTTTATTAGTCCTTTTATTTCTCTTTTATCAATCTTATACCGAATTAAATAATTGATTGTGTTTACATCTGAAAAATTTATAACATTTGATAGTGAAGTCAGAAATGGATTTCGTAGGTTGAATATGTTGAAATGGATCCCCATTATATCAATTAAATAATCAAAACTAGGTTATAGTTAAATTTTATAAATTAATTATTTTTTTGTACAATATTTTAGGTTATTGTGAAAAATTAATTATGTTACAACATAGAGACGGTGTGTGTACACAATAGTAATAATTATAGTTTTTAAAAAAATGAGAGAAAGAAGGTATTAATTGTATTATATTTATTAAATGGTAATTATATAAAAAATATAATATTATTTACTTAAATAAACCTATATATTTAATCAATGTTAGTTGGAAATAAAAAAATAAAATGCATAGGTTCATGATGCAGCAGTATGCACATACACACATGCGATGATTTATTTAATGGAATAAAAATAATTGAAATTTTAATTTACCAGTAATAATGAAATTTATATCATATTATATCATTTGTATCCATTATTTTAACCAATCATATGATTTCGTGATGATAAATGAAAAACAAATCATCTTAATGCGGTGGTAATCCCAATGTATACATGAAGGATGTATTCATTTTTAATTAAATAGAAAAATAGATGAAAACAATTTTTAAAAAAGATTATTAACCTTTATTTATATATAAGATACTTATGTTACAATATAAAAGTTTTTAAAACAAGTTTAACGGTGTTAAATGAAAAAATAATAACAATAAACCTAATTAGGAACAATACATCTTCTCCATACATTCTCCATGGGTTTATACAGATATACTTATTAGGATTGTATTATGATAAAACCATTAATGATATAATGTGTGTAAGAATTTCATAAAAATAATTATGTAGGTATTTGTAGGTTTAATAGTATCTTGATTGTGGAGGTGATGTGATAGTTGGTGTCCTTTTATAAGCGAGGGATAGGAAACACATGAAATTTATCAAAAGATTGAAATTTATTAATGTATTTTTGAAGCCAAATGAATTTTTAAATGGATAATATTCCAAGAGGAAATGGTATAGGGTATAATTATTATAGTACAATGGTGTTTAAGGAACATTCTATGTCTTTTTAACCCTTATCATGTTAGTTTTAATCCCTTCAAATCATTTAAACCCTTACTATTGTATCTTAATATTTTTACCAAATCTACTACCTATAATGAATAAATGAATGTTTTCTCATTAAAAAAATTAGATTATTATTATAATTTAGGTTTCCATTTTATCTATATCATTTTTTAATGGAATAAATTACTTTTAATATAAACACACAAAATGTTATGTCAAAACAACTTTCCAAAAAAATGTATTTTTAACTAAAAAAGGTTTTATTGAAAAAATTAATAATAATTTAAATTCTTATTAAAATAACTATAAAATTTATAATCAAAATAAAGTAATTAAATATTTAAATTAATACAAAAAATGGACCCTATAAATTATTCAATGAAAATGAATGTTTTCTTTAGAATTGCAATTTATTCATAATTCATTAAAAATCAATCTCTTTATAAAAATCCAAAAAATTAACCTTTAGATAATTCTGATTTAAAGATTTAAAAATTTATATACATTTTCTAAAATAGAATTTATAAAATTGTTATATATTAACTATAATATCAATGCAAAAAATGAAATTAAACCCCATTTTGATGAAAATGGACATTTAAATCACAAAATGACCTAATTATCACTAATTTAATAATAACCACTTTTAAATTAATGATAATAAATTCAATTAATCATATTATATACTTATATAATTATAACCAAGTACAAAAGTTATTATTTTAATATATTAAGATAAAATACAATGTGCACTACATATTTTTTATTACAAATATCATTTTTCCATTAATATATTTTAACGTCATTTATAAATAATTGAATTTATGTAAGATCCTGGGATTTTAGAAAATCTTGACTTTAAATCATATTTATTTATTTTATTTATTTTGGTACATAAAACCTCGATTTTAAGTGAACTTTGATATTCTACTAAAATATTATTTCTTAATGCGACTATTATCGACTAGCCCTTAAATTGGAGGGCATGAATGGGAATAAATATAATATGAAAAAAATAGTTTACATAATTGTAACATTAATTCATTTGTTATCAATTAATTATAAATTAAAATAAAAAACATTGGAAAATAAATTATCTTTTTAATGAAAAAACACGTTTATCAGCTTCATGTGTTTTTATCTTAATGAATTACAATAATACCTATTCGTAAATAATTTAAATTAACTTTATAAATTATATAATAAAAAATGATTTAACATTAATATAATGTTATTTCTAGGTATGAGATATGATAAAAAACCTGTTTTATCCTTAAAATATATTTTTTTTAAAATGATTTTCATCGCATTCTGTGCACTTATTTGAAAATATATTTCTTCTACTTATATAAATTGAACTATGAAAAATGGTTTCATTTTTTTGAATTAGGATTCCAAAATTTGGTTAGAAAGTCATGTTTTTAATAAATTTTAATATTAAACATTGTAAAATTTATCACCTTGGTAAAGTGTAAATTAAGTTAACTAAGGCTAAGAATAAATGATAAGTCAATATTTTACATCTAAATTATTCTTGAATGAATGTAATTCAAAAATTATCACCATATTCTAAAAATTTAATCATTTAATGAACACATTTGTATGAGAATTACTGGCCACGTCGTCAAGACTCAACAAATTGATTATGATTTTAAGGTTGATTTATAATCTAGGGAAGACCCTAGGTTGTCTCCCAAGGAGGGTTAGTGGGTTTAGAGTGTGCGTTTTTAATAAGAAGTATGTAAATAGGGGTGGTTTTGAAAATAATTTTTGGATGAAATTACTTAATTAAAGAGTATGATAGTTGGAAAGAAAAGGTGGTGTTTATTAATTATGAGATAAAAGGGTTAATTGTGAGTTTACTATACATATTTAAATCTCACTGTTCTTGAAGATTAATTAAGGTTTGATGTAAGTCTTTGGTTGAAATCAATCGGAATCCCAATTACTTTCCAAACTCGTATATTAGTGCACGTTGAGCCAAACTTTGACATAACAATCATATAGAAAAGGTCTAGATCACATGAATGGTATAATAGCTTCCAAAACAAATTGATATCTCAAATAAGTGGGGAAGAAAATGATTGTTGTGATGTCCAATCGGAACAACACAAGTCACGCACTCCAAACTTTGCACATATCAGTTAAAAGTAGAGACAATTTCAATCGGTTAAATCAAAAAAAGATAAATAAAAGTAAGATAATTCTAAATAATATGTTTTAAAACTCAAAATACATCAAAATAGTAGTATTATAAGTTCCTGAACTCCCTTTACATGTGTGCAGATCCCTCACAATAAACACCTAGTGTTTAGCTCGACATCGGGAAGAGGAGGAAGCTTGGGTGGAACTATTTCTTCATATTTGATTCCCCTATGAGGATAGGGGCATCCAAAACATCTACGATGAGGAGGAGACTCTTCTAGGACTCCAAAATATCAGATCTTCACTTCTTGGCCAAAATTACAAATGGGGTGCCAAATGATCCTTTTTATAGCCAAAATGGGAAGTGGTTTTGGGAACCAAGATTTTGATAAACCATTTGGAAGATGGTTTTCAGCTACTAGACAGTAAAATATCCTTTTTTTAAAAACTAAAAAGTTGTATACCCACATATTGACTATCACCAAGGAGTTCTTAGCGTCATTTTGACAACCACAGCTCGAGATATTGACATATTACAGAACACCACTTTTGACATTGTGCATATTCAATGACTTATACATATCAGTTCGGATGGGCCCCATAGAAGCCGAATAAGGATTGGATTCTATGAGATGAAATATAGATTATAAAACTTTGGACCGGGCCACAAACATTCAGCCTATTTGGATGCATGGATTACCCGTACTATTTAAAACAGTGGATAAATATCCATGGGATGCCATGCAGTTTGGCCCATTTTTTCTTCTGGATGATCTTCAGGCCTCCAAATAACCTACACCTTAAATGAAAATATCAAAACAAGTATAATTTCCCTTTTTAACAGTGATAAAAAATTAATTCATTTAATAATACATGAAGTGAAATTTATTATTATATTTTTAATATTCATTACAAAAGTAGTTTAAAACAGTGATGTAAGGGTGAAATTGTATAGTGAATTGCTATGCGATCACACCCCCACACCTAAACATTTACACTCCTTGGAAAAGTCACATACCCAAAAAGGAATGATTTATGTATATATTCCCAAAATCATGAAGATTTAACAGTTTAGGAAATTTCAATTAAATTAATGTGATCATTGCATGAACCACACCGAGTTCTTCATAGTGGAAATAGAAGAAGATGTCTCATAAATCATATAATATGGAAATTCAAAAATAATCATGATACCAAATTGAGAAAAGAATTCAGAATTCAACCATGATAATAACTTTCTATGTGTGTGTGTAAAAAACATTCCATGTTATTGTTTCCACTTTATATCCAATAAATATATGTTATTTTAACATTTTTCAGCTTAAATGATTTTGTCCACTAAACCTTCCCTGCATATTTTGCAATCATATTTCAAGACCCACTCACTTAAGCATTCCTATAAGTGAAAATATAAGCTCTTGACCTAGATATCCCCATATTTTTTACATTTCATCACTCACTCATTTATTTATTTTTGTTCTTTTAGAAGCTGCACTTGGAAAAAATCTCACACTCATCTCTCAACCCTTGTTTGATCTCTTCTTGACACTAATTTCAATAGTTATAACAACATCATAGGTTTAAGTGGAGTGGTTCTTGAACTCCCCAAGACACAACCTATTTTTTTAGGGTGTACAACAGTCTGAAATTAGGTACACATGCATAGGTCAATCAGGTATAGTAATCAAATAGATCAGATAAGGAACGAATGTATGGAAATATCATTTAAAGCTAAAAAATATTTACCTAACATATATTTACCTTATTTTAAGTAATAAATATTCACACTTTGTGGTTTGGCACAGAAATGTGTAGAGATATTAGTGACACAGTTTTCCCAAAAACTAATCACATAAGGAGCATCAATCATCTCAGAGTTTTCACAAAGATACAACCATTTATATCATTGTTAGAAAACCAATTCACCAAAAATCAATCCCTAATATTAAAAAATATTTTTTTCACTTTCATTATGGTATCATTACTTTCCCCCCTTTATGGTCACCAAATAAATGTAGAATTTTTTCATGGGTAAAAATGAAAATATCAAATAAATGAATAAAAGAGAAGAAAAAAGAAAGACAATGGAGATCCTAATGAACCCAAGAAACAAAGAAAAAAAAGAATGGAAATACTAATGAACCCAGGAATGCATCCACCCCTACAACTAGAATGTGCAGTGTCCTCACTGTAATAATAGATAATGTGGGAAGGAAGGATAAAACATTGTAAGTGTCATTCATAGAATACTTCTTTAACATGGAGTTCCTCTATCGGGGAAATCAGAATGGATTCATGGAAATTATTTAGCCGCTTCCCATTCAGGGATAAGGTTTGCTTGGTTTCTTCATTTTGAACCTAGACAACACAAAATGGAGAGATGTTAGTAATAGTGTATGTTCCAAACCAGTAGAAATGAAGCTTACCTAGATGCAACTTAAGCCTTGCATGGTAAAGGTGGACTTTTTACCCAATGTGGAACTGATGATGAAGGATAAGATGGTATTGGGCCGCCTTGGTCTGCTCCATATAAATCCTAGAGTGTTCATATGCATCTCTTCTCATTTCCTCTAACTCCAAAATCTGCGACTTCCTTTGGGAACCTGCCCTAGAAAGATTAGAATTTCATTATTTGATGGCCCAGTAGGTCCAGTGCTCAATCTGAACAGTGTGGTGACAACTCTTTCCAAACACATGATGATAGGGTGACATTCCAATGGGAGTTCTGAAAGTCGTATGGTAGGTCCATAATGAATCATTAAGTCTAAGACTCCAATCTTTTCTATTGGGTTGAACCATTTTTTCAACAATTTTCTTTACCTATCTATTTGACACCTCGTCTTGACCATTGGTCTGTTGGTGATATGCAATAGACCCACTATGACTGACCCCATACCGACACAAAAGTTTTTTCATTGTTTGGTTGCAGAAATGAGAACCCTGGTCACTGATGATGAACTTAGGTATTCCAAACCTACATAAATATTGGGTTGTCAAAAATTATACAACTAACTTAGAATCATCAATCCTTGTAACTCGTGGCTCTACTGATTTTGACACGTAATCAACTGCCAGAATAACGTACAAGTCGCCAATGGAAATAGGAAATGGACCCATAAAGTCAATGCCCCAAACATCAAAAATGTCATGAAAAAGAAATGGTTGTTGTGATAATTTTTTTATTTAGAGACATTCCCCATTCTTTGACAACAAGGATATGATTTTAAAAAATCATGGGCAACCTGAAATAGTGTTGGCAAAAAGATGTCAGAATCAAGGACCTTGAGAGCAGTCTGTTGGGGACAAAAGTGGCCCCACAATCAAGAGTGTGACAAAATCTATTGGTGTACTGAAACTCACTATCGGTAACACAATTCCTAAGGATATTATCACTACATGTGTTCCATAGGTCGGGGTCATCCCAAATGTACCAACGAGACTCATGTTTTAGATGACTGGTGTGGATTTTATTGAAATTAGCAGGAATGCAAGATGCTACCAAATAATTTATAATTTCAGAATACTGAGGAATAACTTCTTACACTTGGTATAATTACTCATTAAAAAACATATAATTTATAAGAACATAGTGGGATGATTCAATGTCTGAGGATGGGGTAATCCTACTGATATGGTCAACCACCACATTCTATACTCTTTTTTTATCTCTAATTTCTAGATTGAATTCTTGAAGGAGGAGCATCCAATGAATGAGACGTGGTTTGGATTCCAAATTCTTAAGGAGATAGCTGAGGTCTGCATGGTCTTAGAACATAATGACTTTGGACCCCAAAAGGTATGACCTAAATTTTTCCAAGCCAAACACAATGGAAATAAATTCTTTTTCAGTTGTGGTGTATTTTCATTGGGTAGGGTTTAAATTACATGAGGCATAGGCTATGACATGTGGATCTCGGTCAACCCTTTGTGACAAAACCACCCCAAATACATAATTAAAGGTGTCACACATGAGCTCAAATGGTAAATCCCACTGAGGTGGTTGGATTACCGGGTGTGACTTGAGACTCTATTTTAACTTATTAAAAGCTTCCTCACATTCTTTATCAAAAACAAATTCTTTTTCTATTTGGAGTAATCAATAGTGGGGGAGTGAAATTTTTGTAAAGTCATGAATGAATCGACGGTAAAATCTAGAATGACCTAGGAAATACCAAAAATCCCACATATTTTTGGGGAATGGTAGTGAAGAAATGACATCAAATTTTGATTTATTTACTTGGATACCATCCCCAGAAATGACATTCCCCAAAATTATATCTTGTCTAACCATGAAATGGTATTTATCATAATTTAATACAAGATTATTTTCAATATAGCGATGTAGGACTAAAGAGAGACTACTCAAACATTCATCAAAATAAGAACCATAAACCACAAAATCATCCATGAATAGTTCCATGCAATTCTCCAGGTAATCTGTAATAATAATAACCATGCATCATTTGAATGTACCTAGAGCATCTCACAGACCAAATGGCATCCTCCTATAGGAAAATTTTCCAATGGGGCAAGTGAAGGTCGTCTTTTCCTGATCCATAGGGGAAATATGGATCTAAAAGTATCCAGAATACCCATCAAAGAAACAATAGTGAAACTTACCCGCTAGCCTCTCTAGCATTTGGAAAATGAATGGAAAAGTGAAATGGTCCATCCCAGTGTGTTGGTTTAGTCAGTTATAGTCTAGGTAGACATTCCAACTATTCTTTACAAGAGTTGGAATCAATTCATTATTTTCATTTTTTATTACAATAAGGCGAATTTTTTTAGGAACTACTAGAACGGGACTGACCCATTGGCTATTAGAGATGGGGTAAATGATTCCAACAGCCAATAATTTTGTTACCTCATTTTTCAAAACATCTACGAGGTTTGGGTTTAGTCGACGTTGTGCCAACCTCACTAGTTTAGCCTCATCATTTAATAAAAGATGATGTGTAAAAATTGATGGGATAACAACATGAATGTCCACATGTGTCCATCCTAATGCTTGTTTATACTCCCTCAAAAGATCAAGTAGTCACAATTCATGATCAAGTGGGAGTGAGCTAGCGATGATGACAAGAAACTTGTTTCCATTCTGAAGATATGAATATTTTAAATCTTGAGGCAGTTGTGTAAGTTCCAATTTAGGTGGATTTTGGATTTATTGGAGTTTTTGTGAAAGTGAAAGATCACAAATCTCATATAACTACTCAATGTTATCATCATCTAATGAGGAATGAGCTTTTTGAAGCTTAATAATATAATAAATAGTCATTGGATCCTCAGTGTTTAAGAAATCATGAATCAATGAACATGCATGACACTTTTTTAGACCATTACAACAATCAATGCATGAATCATTTTCTAGCATTTCAATCAATGACGAAAACACAAAAAGGGGATAAAGAGAATGAAATGATGTTTTTTCAAGGGACGGGAGTACATCTATATAATTAGCAGAGAGAGAGGAATTCTCTTCTAAGGGGTGCTTCATGGAATCAAGGATTTTGAAATGGACTATGTCCCCACAAAATTCCATAGATAATATACCATTATGAACATTAATTATGGTTTTGGAAGTTTTCAATAAGGGTTTACCCAATATAATCGGGGCATGTCCATTCATCATACCATCCTCTATTTTAAGCACATACAAGTCAGTAAGAAAATTTTAATTTTGAACCTTCACAGGAACATCTTCTAACACACCAGAAGGGTGTGCGGTACTCTGGATGACCAGTTGAACAAAAATTCCCATGGGCTTTATTTCACCAACCTAAAATGTAGTGTAAATGGAGTGAGGCATCACATTTATAAAAGCACCTAAATCAAGCATAGAATTAGAAAAAGAATACTCCCCTATGGTGCACGAAATCGAGAATGTCTCAGGATCATTGAACTTGGTGGGAAGTGATGGATCTATTTATATTGATATGATCCTCCCTAAGCTCACCTTTTCAACTCTAAGAAGTCGCCTTCAGTGTGTACACATATCCTTTAGAAACATTTCATATCTTGGGATTTTTTTCACAACTTCAATCAAGGGGATGTTTACATTCACTTTATTGAAAGTTTCCAATATTTTCTTATCTATTTTAGTATCCTTTTGCTTCTTAGGTTGGGTGGCCCTTCGAGAAATGGAAGATGAATGGTTGGGATAGGAGACTCATTGACATACACACTCTTTCCTTTGGAAGGGATTCTCTCGAGATATGGTTTTTCAAAATTTGGAACATTTTCAATGGTTGGGTTTGAGGTTTCCTCAGGAAGGGATGACTCTAATGGGGGATTCATTTGATTTTTATGTTTTGTTCCACTCCTAAGGGTGATGGCACTAACATTTCCTTTATCTCTAGGTTTAACTAATGGTTGAGATGGTAGTTTACCTGAACTGTGACATTATATTTCACCCACTTAGTTAGAAAGTTTTTCTAATTGGGTTAATAGGTCTTGTATAGCTTCTTGGGTGGTTTTTTGGAATTGGATATTGTTGGAAGCCATTTGATTCATCATATCTTCTAGGCTAGGATCAGGTTTTGGTGGGGGTGGAAAGTCCTTTTGGGTGGTTGAGGATTTCTAGGTGCTTGTGGTGGATGACTACCCTGAACTTGTTGGTTCCATGGTTGATGAGGCTGGTTTGAATACCCCCCCTTTCTTATAAACTTGGTTTTCATTCCACCCATAGTTGGGTAGATAGTACAGTTATTCTCTAAAGGGTTGGTTATAAGGGTGTCTTTGGAAGATTGCCTCACAACTCTTAGAATTTTATCTCAGATGGGGTCATTGGTAATAAGAATGGGTGCCAGAAGCATAGATTCCATAGTAGATGGGAGGAGGAGATAGAGATTTCCCTTAGGAGAGAGGAAGTTTCTATATAAGGGTACAAAACTCCTCAAACTTTGTGTCCACCTTCTTCTCAAATTTAGTACATTGCACCACATGGACACCTCGAATGGGTACATTGGACCGTAAACCAAATTGTTGAGTTTTTTGTGCAATGTTCTCAATTAAGGTCCTTACAACAATGGGGGTATTATCTACCAGCATACCACCTATAGCTGCATCAATCATGTTTCTATCAATAGTTATTAAACCTTTATAAAAATATTATATTAAATGTTGGTCACTTATTTGGTGGTGTGGACAACATGAACATAATCTTTTAAATATTTTCCAATATTCATGAAGTGTTTCCCCTTGATATTGTCTTAAAACAAATATTTCCTTCCTTATTGTTTCATTTCAATAATATGGAGAATTATTTTTCATTGAAAAGACGTTTCATGTATTCCCAACCTCTTATTGGTGAATTAACAAAATTCAACCAATCTTTCACAGCGTCTTCTAAAGAAAATGGGAATGCTCTAAGCTTTACATGTTCCTCATCCACATTAGTAGTTTTTAAGGTTGAACAAACAATATGAAATTATTTTACGTTCTTGTGTGGATCCTCTCTATGAAGTCCATGTAATCTTGGTAATAGATGAATTAAATCAGATTTTAGTTCAAAATTGGGTGCATCGCCTTGTAATTGAATGTATGTGGGCTTAATATCAACATCAGGTGAGGTTAGTTATTTTAGTGTTCTACTATTCTCATCCATGTTATAAAAGTTTATTTTATTTTTGATGTCATTTCTAAAAGAATATGAAGGGTGAGGAAGAGTTTCAATGTGCGGTGTGTCCTACTTCTAAGTGTGGTCTTGTGTGTCTTGGAGTTGCTGACGTAGGGTCCTCTCTGGTTCAGGTTCAGAAGGTGCTAAATTGCTCAAAGTAGAACGCATCATGCAAAAAACCTATACAAAAAATATATCATAACAAAAAGTGATTGAAAAGGTATAAGAGAAAACAAATAAATATTCACAAAAATTACCAGAACCTTATAAAAACACGCATTAAAAATCAAAGCACTCCCAAGTAATGGTGCCAAAATTGGCCGCGTTGTTGTGACCCAAATAAATTTATTATGATTTTAAGTTTAATTTATAGTCTAGCTAAGACCCTGGGTTGTCTCTCAGGGAGCATTAGTGGGATTAGAGTGTGAGTTTTTAATAAGAATTAATTAAATAGGGGGTGGTTTTGAAAATAGTGTTAGGATGAAATGACTTAATTAAAGAGTTTAACAGTTGGAAAGAAAAGGTGGTGTTTATTAATTATAAGATAAATGGGTTCATTGTGAGTTCACTACAAACATTAAAATATCATTTTTCTTGGTGATTAAGTAAGGTTTGATGTCAGACTATGGTTTAAATCAATAGGAATCTTGATTACTTTCCAAGCTCTTATATCAAATCACATTGAGCCAAACCGTGACATAACAATCGTATAGACAAGGTCCTGATCACATGAATGGAATAATAGCTTCTAAAACAAATTGAAATCTCAGATAATTGGGGAAGAAAATAATTCTTGTGTTTTCCAATTGGAACAACACAAGTCACACACTCAAAACTTCACACTGATCAGTTAAAAGTAAAGAGGATTTCATTCGATTAAATAAAAGAAAGGTAAATAAAAGTAAGATACATGTAATTGATATGTTTTCAAACCCAAAATAAATTAATCCAGTAGTATTATATGTGTTGTAACTCTCTTTACATGTGTGTAGCTTCCTCACAATGAACGCCCGCTGTTTAGATTGACATCTAGAGGATGAGGAAGCTCGGGTGGAACTCCTTCTTTATTATTGATCCCTGTATAAGGATAGAGGCCCCCAAAACTTCTAGTATTAGATGTAGAATTCCCTAACACTCCAAAATGGAAGATCCTCACTTCTCGGCCGAACATACAAATGGGGTGCCCAAGGTTATTTTTTATTTCGAAAATGAGAAGTGGTTTTGGGCACCCAGATTTTCATAAACCACATGGAGGATAGTTTTCGGCTACTAGACAGTCAAACCTCCTATTTGAAAAAACTGGAAAGTTGTATCACCCTGTCTTTTCTATCACCAAAATTTTTTGACATCATTTGGGCAATCAAAGATCGATATATTGTCATATTATAGAACGACACTTTTTTCTTTGTGTATATTCAGTGTCTTGGACATATTAGTTCGGATGGGCCTCATTGAAGCCAAATCCGTATTGGGTTCTTTGAGATGAAATATATCTTATTAAATTATGGACCGGTCCAAAAAATTTCTTTCCATTTGGATGCACATATCTCTCATAATGTTCAAAACGGTGGAACAATTTCCTTTGGGTGCCATGCAGTTTGGCCCATTTTTCCTTCTGGATGATCATCGGGCCTCCAAATCACCTCCACCATCAATGAAAATATCAAAACATGTATAATTGACCGTTTTAAAAATGATAAATAGTAATTATTTTAATAAAACATGAATTTCAATTTATTATTATATAATGAATATTCATTACAAAAGTAGTTTATAATAGCGTTTTAAGGGTGGAATTGAATAGTGAATCGTTATGCAATCAATTAACGATGTAATACATAAAGAAATGGAATTTACAACATAATACTATCTTACTTTTAAATATCTTCAATGTGTTCATATGCGTAAAATCATGTTGTAAATAAATATAATTATTTATTTATAGAATAATGAAATTATTTTCAATTAATCTTATTTTTTTTAATATTAAATAATTTCCTTAAATAATTACACAACGTCAAAAAAATAATTCATCAATTAATAGATAGATAAATAAATTATCTAATTAATATTTAAATTAATATAATTTTACTAATTTATAATGAGACTTAAATTTTATTTATTAATATAACATATTCAGGATGTTTGAATGGTTCATATTTGAATTAAATATTTTTTTTTGATGTATGTAGAGTCTAATTAAATGAATACTCTCAAAAATGGAATTAATATTATTTTATGAAAATAATATATTATTAAATTATTCATAAATCCTCATAAATTATTAAAGAGTAAAATTTGAAAAAAAATGGTCTAAATTATCATTAATTGGCCATTTATTAACCAATATTTACCATATAAGTAAAACTAATGGACTTTTATTGTGAAAATGTTGTTAACATGGTTATGTTTAAAATAGGATAACAATGGGGTTAATCAAAACTGTAAGGATTAAAATGACTCCAAAACATAACTGCATTTCATTGATTGATCTTATTTAGATCATATACTATTTTTATTTGAATGCATTTCAATTTTGAATGATTTTTTTGATAATTACTATAATATTTTAATCTTTTAAGAAATTTCAATACTTCACCTCCCCTCAATTATAAATGGATGGCCCTATTTTCTCTTCATTACACCACTCTGACACATCTAGATTGATGAAAACCTAATATATTTTATTATAAATCTCCCTATTCACGTTCTAGTTATACAACTATCACTAAAATACCAACCCTATGGCCCATAAGAGGATATCCATATGAGTTCATTCAAAAACTATTTAATCACTTTAACTGGTAAATTTAAATTTTAGTCTCTATATAACCTCACCTAAATATTTGTCTGTAATCATAAAATAATAAATTAAATAAATTAAATATATCTTAAATTTATTATGATTAAGAAACCACCTTTACACACCCTCTTTTTTTGTTAAATTGGATGTGAAAGTATCTCTCGTGCATACGTATCCCTTACCATCTACATGTATAGATACAATTCAATTTACAAAACCATATTTCATGAATAGTTATTATAATGGGTGTAATATTTATATGCGATATTGCCATGATCCACTGTCACTTAGATAAGGAATGTGATAGAAAACTGCCAGAACCTTCCATCATTAAGTTGAAGGAGAGATAATGACCCCCGTGTCCCACCTTCATTAGACCTTAGATTTGTGACTAGATCCAAGGTTATTGAATCATACATAAAATATATGGCATTACACTTTTTATTTAATAGGATTTAGAGATAATATGGTAAATCTCAAAAAACTACCAATACAGAAAGTAAAAGTAAATCCAAAAACCCTTTTTTGACATGAATGTTCATAACAAAGTGGTATAAAGTACAAGAAAACTCCAAAGGGAAGTACCAAAACAAAGAAAAGAAGCAACGATGAATATCCAGACGCCCAAGATAGTATGTTCTATCACTATCCTCAAAGTACTCCTAGAATCCTAAAAACTGTTTTATACAGATAGGGTGAGTATACAAGTATACTCAGTAGAGAAAACCAAAAGATCTCATGCACAAGTAGGGAGACATTCTAATGTCCGGTGAAAAAAATAGAGGTAACCAAAGCACCTAGAAAGGAAACTATCCACCCAACCTCATCAAGGCACACTCCCCAAATAATGTTTGTCTGGTAAAATAGTAGTAACAACACATTGATATTTGAGTACCCCACACCACTTTCCCACTAGTTATATATAACATACAACACATCAGACCTTCCCAACAAGTTCCCCTACAGTCTCACTACCTCCCCAATGACAACCTTATGGGCCATCACCATGCATCCTGCCAGCACACACCGGGTTCACCACAACCACACCAAACCACGCATGCAAACACCTAGGCCACCACAACCATTGCCACACCTGAAGACTTCTAGACCAAAACAACCATTGTCACGCCTGAAGACACCTAGGCCTTATCCCAAAGAAACTTGGGAAAAAAACCTTCCTGCACACGCCTATGCCAACCACCACAACACACCCTACTCGAAGCGTCTTGGGTCATAATATACGTTAGTCTATCATATCCTACCTGAAGAGTCCTGGGATACCTAGGAGAGGGAGAATAAAGGAGCTAATAACTAACCACTCATAATAATGTTTGGAAAAACACACTCCCCCATGAAAATGGGGGTGTTCGGCATAAAGTGCTCAACATGGGTGGGGTGAGAATAAGAAACACAAGAACTAAATTTACAAATTTAATTAAACAAACACCCATCCTGACCTGAGGGGTCTGAAAGAGAAAACCATCTTGTAATCAATCAGAGCACAAACTCCCTTGTTATTATACCTACATGAATAGACACACAACAACCACAACCAGAGCACAACCCATTTCTGGAAAACAATACCCTTGTGTACCCATTATCGTTATCATGTTCAAGAAATCACATTTAATTATTCCTCCACTATCAGGAAACGTACCGGAATAGACACATGCCAAGATAACTACTAAAGGAAAAAATCCAAGCAACAATTTATAAATTCACACCCAGTTAACTTATATAGTCACAACAAAAAAAGAAATCTGTGACATCCCTCTATGTACTTGAACAAAATCAAGCCCCAACATACATCCCAACATAAACTCAAATCCACAAACAACATCATATAAAATGGAGATATGATCCCCATCTAGGTCACCCCACACGCATCAAGGAGAACAACCTTGTATATTATCATAATAGAGCATGAGAGTTTTCAGTTTTAACTACACCATTTTCCGAGTTAATTCTTTCTGGTTGTTTAACTTGGGTGATCAAACATGGATTATTATTCATTGGGAATCCATTTTATCGACCAACTTTACGTGATTAACCATTCTTAATGTTACATCTATTCAATAAAAAGATTATCCAGAGAAACTATGGTTCATTAGCACTCATGTAAGGACCCCCAACGGTAACTATTTTCAGTGGGCATAATCCCATACAATTCACAACTTTAAAAAAAATATAAAAGAAATACAACAACATCATCATCAAACACACCCCTTTAATCATTAGAGTGTTTTAATTATCTTCTTTAAGGTTTGGTTTCATCCACATCTGGAGGGAACTATAATCATACCTACCCCACATGATACACAGTAAAGTGAAAAGAAGGAAAACCTTGTCTGGATGATCAAGGATTGAAGTTTTTATCCTCACATAAAGAATTGATGGTGCCGAACATGCAGGAAAGGAAAACTAGAGGGATTCAAGGATGATTGGTATGGTATCCATCAAGTGCGCACGATTCGTCACTAGAGTAAGTATCTAGGGAATACATAAGGAATTTAAAGAAATTATGAAGAGAGAATCTCGACTTATGAAAAGCCCAAATCCTAAAATCAGGGTGATCATTTTGATGTACTTGAAGTAGGATTGTGGCTTGACCAGACGGTTGGGCGGGTTCACATGTTAGGATTAATTGCTATTTAATAATTAACCTCAGAGATAGTGGAGATAAAAATTGTGACTTAAAATTCACATTTTTAAACAGAGATAAACCATGTAATAGTGGTGAAGCTGGAAAGTACAGGGAATGATGTGACACCAAGGAAAAGGCCACACGATTTGGTAATTGAAGGGTCTCTCGACTCTTGTGGTTTTAAAATATCTTTTACTAGCTTTAAATTGCTTTGAAAGGGGAATTAATACACTTTTATGTCAAAAGATACGTTACTAAGGCAGAACTGGAAAAATCTTTGGAAACTGGGAAAAGAATTTACAAAGGGTGGGACACCATAATAGTGTCACTGTAACAGTGCCAATGAAATGATGAGACACCATAAGCAGTTCCACCCTTTCAATGCGTGACTGTGACGGTGTGACTATGATGATACGACTATGATGGTGCCCCCGTCAGGGTGCCACCATGACCACTGCCACTGTTACGACGCCACTACGACCGGTGTCACCATAACGATGCCACCATTTTGGTGGAACCATTTTGTGGTGCTGAGTGTTTGGATAAACTCCTTAATGACTCACATATGGGCCCCAAGATACCCCAAACACAATAAATTTGGAAATTTAATGGACCGGGAGGGTACGAGACATTATATCAAATAACACTCAAACTATTATCATTTTTGAGAATCCAAGAGTAAACCCTATGATAAGAGAGGTGTCCAAAAAACCACCTCGTAAGATACCTCTCAAGAATAAACCACCCTAGAGTTGTTTGAAAGCCAGAAAAACCTCAATATAAAGAAACACATATCCCTCATCTGTCTCTTGAACAACTATGGGTACACTAAAACCCTTCTAACCCACGTAACCACACAAACGTATACATTTCACATCACCCGGACTAATGTGCTTGGGAGTCTTTTAATCCATGGAAAGAAACAATCCTCTTTGGGAAGAACTTACTCTCCTGCATAGGTATAATTTCATCTACATTAATGCATCTTGATTAAGTATTTGATCCTCCCTCCCCACAGTGATGAATTTTGCACACATTCATAGAAAGGAAAAATAAACCATATTATAGAAAACAAGGTCAATAATTATATCACAACAAAGAAAAAAGAAAACACAAGATCAAAACTCAAAACAGATCTAAGTACTGGGAACACATTTATGACTCCCATTCCTAGGTACTCTCCTCGAGGCCACCACGTCTCCACAGCACAAGAACCATGGGAATGGTTCTTCCATGAAGAACCTTCTCCTCATGGTCCTCAATCCTCACTGGTCACTCCCGGAATATCGCATTGTACTCGATATCCATCTATCCTCAGTCGAGGACGTGCGAATCATCGTGTAGATACCGTTGCAGATGAAAGATGTGGCAAACATTGTGGACCCTCTGTAGCGGTGGTGGTAGCTCTAGCTAATAATCCACTTCCCTGACCTGTCGGAACACCTCTAAGGGCTCAATGAACCCATGATAATGATTAATCCCCCTAACTAACCTCCACTGCCCATGCCAAGGTGAGTCCTTTAAGAACATGTGGTCCCTAACCTTAAACTCCAAGGGTATCCTCCTATGATCGGAATACAACTTTTTCCGGTCTGGAGCCGCCTTCATCCTCTCAAACACAAGATGAAACCTTTCTTTCATGCTATACACTACCTATGGGCTAAGAACACATGCTTCCACAACATTATTCCAACCCACGAGCGAACGACACAACCTTCCATACAAGGCTTCAAATGGATCCATGCCAATTCTAGAGTGGTAGATATTATTGTAGGAAACATCTACCATAGGAATGTGTCATACCCATAATTCCCCGAAGTCCAAAACACATTTCCGTAACTAGTATTCCAATATCTGGATGGTCCGCCTTGTCTTCCCATCTGTCTGGGGGTGGAAAGTAATGCTAAGGCATAGTTGGGTTCCAAAAGAACACTATTATCCCTTTTGGAATCATGAGGTAAAAAATGAATACCAATATAAAATATGGACGTTGAAACTTCATGAAACCACACCAACTCATCCACGTACCTCTATGCTAAGGCATCCATTGCACTCAACTCCTTGATTTCCAAAAAGTGAACTGGTTTCATCAGCCAATCTACCACCACCCAAATAGCATCAAAACCTCCTTAAAACCTAGGTAGTCCTATGTTGAAATATATCGAGATGTCATCCCACGTCCACTTTGGGACATCTAAAGGCTACAACATACTACCCATAACATGGTTCACAGCCTTCACCTTCTGTAACATGGGGCACATTGGCACAAACTCTACCACTACCAATTTCACCCTAGGCCACCAAAATTGAACCCTCAAGCCTCGGTACATCATGGAAACTCTTGGGTGTACCATCGGGGGTGAGCTATGGAACTCATGAAGAACTTCATCGTGTATCACCTCTGGGATAAAAAACATCCCACAAAAAAGCATCTGATTCTGACCATCTTTTAACTGTCCTTTTAGGGAATTTCCCTGGCTAACATGCCCATGCATCAATTCAGCCACTAAGTCCCCCCACTAAGAATTCTCCACCTTCTGTACCAAGAAGGGATTCACCATCATCTGGAATAGATATCATCTACCAACCAACACATTTGTATCACGTTGTAAGGCAGCCAACTCCTCTATCGCTCTCCAAGAAACTACTAACTCTCGAACCACATCCTTATGAGACTTCCTACTAAAGGAATCAGCCACCATGTTTTACATTTCTGAGGAGTATGGGATATTGAAGTTGTAGTCCTAAAGAAACTCCATCCACCTCCACTGCCTCATGTCCAGGTCTTATTGAGACACAACATACCTCAATATCGGGTGATATATGATGACTATGAAGAATTCTTCGATGAGGTAATGATTCCAAAACTTCATAAGAAACACAAACAATTCATGATCTAGATCATGGGTGGCATAGTTACACTATTGAGGAAGTAACTGCCTAAACCCATAAGAGATCACTCACTACAGCTTCATCAGCACACACCCTATGAATAGGCTATAAGCATCACATAACACATCAAACATTACCCCTTCCTCTAGATACCTCAGTACCAGAGCACTGAATAGTTTATCCTTTAGATAAATGAAGGCTGTCTGGAACTTCTCAATGCAAATGAAATCTTGGAATTTCTTTTTCAAGGCTGTAAATGGTTAACAACTCATGACAATTCAGGAACAAACCTCCAGTAGTAAGCTGATAGACCCTGAAAACTATAAACCTATTCCATTTTATTGGGTTCTTCAGATGAAACAATCCCTTTGACCTTTGATGGGTCCACTGATATCGCTTGATGGGACACCATGTGGCCAAGAAAGTGCACCACTCATGTCGAGAACATTCACTTGGACAACTTCCTGTGAAGCTGGTGTTGTTAGAGGACTTCAAAAACTACCCTCTGATGATCTAAGTGATCCTTCTCTCATCTTAAGTATATAAGAATGTCTTAAATAACCATAACTATGAACCAATCAATATATTCATGGAAAATGGAGTACACAAGTCCCATGAACATGGATGGTGCATTCATAATGCCGAAAAACTTTACCACGAACTCAAAGTGACCAAATCATCACCTAAAATAAGTCCTCGAGATGTCAACTCTTTCACCCTCAAGTAGTGATATCATAACCATTGGTCAATCTTAGGGAACCGACATTCTCCATTTAAGAGGTCCAAAAGGTCATTGATCCTTGGGAGGGGGTAAGAATTCTTGACTGTCACCTGATTCAGTCTTCTTTAGTCTACGCACAACCTAAGACTACTCTCTACCATCTTTGTGAAAAAAGACTGGGTCACCCCATGATGACACAATCGGTCAGATAAAAACTTTATTCATCAGGTCATCAACCTGGACCCATAATTCCCACAAATCATAAGGTTCCATCCGATATGGAGCCATTGAAATCCGACGGGCACTGGGTTACAAGTATATCTGAAATTCAACATCATGTCGAGGGAGTAGAGTCACCACCTTTCTAGGGAGGACATAAAGTAACTCACTGATGATCCCCAATACTTCCACCATTTATGCATCTACCAACTTGACTAACATCACAGCTAACAAGGAAATGAGGGGCTCCACTTTCCAGTTGATCTCCTGGAAATCTTTCATTCCAACAATAGTTACACACTTTCCAACCATATCTAAAAAACCACCCTCCTCCGAAAGTATTCGATAATAGAATTTACAGAGAATATCCAGTAGATGCCTTGGATGACATCTTATGGCTGTATTTGCAGCATAAAGAGATCCCCACTAAACTGATGTGGCCCTATCATCAGTCTGCATCGTCGACCAATGTTAAACATGCTATCCTGATCTCTAACTGGCATACTCAAAACTAGGGGTATGGATACTATCTCTACATCTAGGCCCAATGAATGGTCTAGAACAGGTTCAAAAAAGGAGTGTGAAGCTCCGAAATCAAACAAGGGGAATGCATGTGTAATAAAAAGCTGATTGTACCTTGAACGACCTCTAGCCCTACAGGAACTTCTGCCTCCGCAGTGTGTAACTATCCATGCCAATCTCCTCTACCACTCTGTTTTCTACATCCTCTACTACCATGCCCTGATCGAGGTCTTAGATGAGTACTATGTGGTCTACTTCCTCTGGCACCATCCACCCTCAGTGGTGCGGGAGCTCACTGCCCCGGTTGCTGCTGCTGAAAAAGTCTACCTGGAAACTTCTACTTCTGAGGTGGGTATTGAACCTGCCCACCTTCACTATAATGCACACAGTCTGAGAAATAATTCTAGATATTCCCATGGCTTCCACAGATAAATCACCTTGGTCTTAGGATCGTATAGAAAAGGTATGGACCGGGAGATCGAAACTGGAACTGATGGGGCCTGCTTCTCCATCGGTCGAAACATGGAAGTCCCTTATGCGGGGGCCTGATACTAATGGCATTCCACTTTGAAGAGATCAATTGTATACCCTATCATGGAACACCTCCAAGCATGTAAATCCTCTCCATGACTCCATCTATCTTCTAAACATCCAAGTATGTCAATAGAGTAGAGGGAGTTACAACATACTAAAGGGAAGATCAGATTTCTTCCTCTAAGTAATTTTTTTTGAATATTCATACAGATAGAGGTCTGGGGAAAAATGAAGAGATCCTTGAACTTGATCCACAACACTCTGACTGAAATACTCCCATGTTGAAGGTAGAGTAGCTTTTTCCACTTCTCATCCTTCATTGTGGAAGAGATGAATTCTGCCCAAAACTCTCTCTTGATGTTAGTCCATGAAACCTTAGCATCATTCTCCTCCATGAGATAGAGCATCGATGTTCTGCTCCCCACATCTGGCTCATGGCTAGGAGAACCCATTACTCATCTGGAGCCCAGATCAAGCTGAAAGCTATTACCAACTCCTCAATCCAGATTTATGTCTCAATGTGTGAGACGCTTACCTCGTACTTTACTAAGGTCTGTGGTTGAATGGAATGAAGTGTTTTCTTCCATTGTTCACCATCCTCCTCTTGACCCGTCTTCTGTTGATTAGCCAATTCATCATCCTAGGCCTTGATCATCTGCAATACTCATAGAAGTGGTTATGGTGCCATATATAACTACCCATACTTTACATACATTGTGATTACTTCAAAATTGAATCAAACTAATTATAACATATAACGGAACCATGAAAGGGTCGTATGGGTATAGTGTCTTTAGAAACTGGGAAACATAAACAACTGGTTCATAAATCATCTACACTTTCTACCTTTTATTTTATCATATCTAGAGTCCCTTTTGGAATATCTTACTTAATACCCTTCTTCCTGACCTGGGGAAAAGAAAACATATAGAAGGGTGAGCTCAAATGCTCAGTAAGGGTAAAAAAAATAAATATCAATCACATCATATTCATAAGAACATAACATTTTGGAAATCATAACCTATAAAAGAGATCATATTTTCATAACATGGGATAAACCATAGTAGTGAAATGTAATCCCAATAATCATAACATGAAACTTTGTGTCATACACACATAATCATAGATAATCATTTATTAGTAGTTAAGACTCATTTCCAAGACTATCTTAGTGGACAATGTCCATTTATGAACCATGTTCACTCCTCGTTTCAGTCCTGTATCACTGAACCAGATTAACCTGCCGTTCCAGCCATGTCTATATCATGAGATATAAATCTTTACCCAATGCATTAGATGGAGATTTAGGTCCCACCTATCTCATAATGATACAATTCTTATGTGTTCCATAAGATCATAAATCATACATCATAGCATAACCCATGTAATAAAAATGGGATTCTTAAACATCATGCCATAATAACATAATCCATATATGATAAAAGGACATCATAAAAATAATTCCATGATAACATACTCAAATATGTGTAATAATAGAGATAGAAACAGAACCCTATATTATCTTAGATGGAAAATAATTTCGATAAAATTCTTGAACTCCATTCTTGAGGAAAATATCCTTTCTACTTCAAAAACATTTTTCCTTTCATGACATGTCATACAATTTTAAACTAAAAGTAGTTGATTAAAAAGAAACTTAAAAACTTGTAAAGGAAGCTTCATGGAAATAATGTTCTAAAAATCCATTCATGCCGTATAAGTTAAATAAAAACATTCTTCTCGTTATTTGGCTGGAAAAGTCAAAAAAGTACCTCGTACTAAAAATGAAAAAAGATTCCTTTAATATCTTTTATTAAAAACTCACCGAAGGGTAAAATTGGGTTTAAAAAATAGTAGGAGGATATAAATAGTATTAAATATTGGGGAAACATGTATGTGGATGAAAAATATTCCCCAGTAAATTATGAAGTATAAAAAATCTTGGATAAAATGAGATTGCGAGATTTTCCCTTACCCTAGGTTCGATTTGCTTCGTACGTGTCTGAACCTCCTCTTCTTTGAAGCGCCTCTTCTTAACCTCCTCTTAGGGAACTAATGATGGTCTTTGAAGAAGACCAGGATCTCTAGGATGTTTCTAGAGATGTGGATAAGAGAAATTGGTTGGTTTTGGCTAAGCTTGAAGGTTCAATGTGGTGTGAGGAGGAGAGGGAGGAGGTGCCCTTTTATAAGGGTGGAGAGGGGCATCTTAGGAAAAACATAAAATATTATTTTATTATAAAGTCATATTTGGTTTTTAATAGCTCTAAATTTATTTATTTCGAATCTAAGGTGGGGATTGGTCGAAATACTCTCATCAAATATAATTTAGACATGTTTAGGTTACTATTTTAACCTTGTCATTTAGATTTAACTTTATGTTAAATAATTTTACTTTTCCTCGGACTTCTTGTTTTCTTACAATATATTGTTAATAAATATACTATATCAACCCAAAAGAACACCAAGTGGTTAATTATTAATATTTATAACCTTATCTAAGTCATCTGGATGAACATTATATTTTTAGGAATAAAATTACAATTAATAATATAATATTTGTTTTAAAAACTATTTTATGTCAATTTTGACACGATTTGGTACATGATTTTTGTGAAAATCATAAAAGCATGATTAGTTCGAATAAATTTAATTAAATCAATACTAACATGTCATATTAACCTATAAAATTAGTGTAATTCATAAAAACTATAAAATTACATTTATTTGGGTATTTATAATATCAATTATGTTAATATTTCATTAATAAGGTAATTACTACATCATCATTGTGTCATAAATAAATTAAATTATATAATGTCCAAAAATTATAAATAAAATAAAATTATGTAGGAAATCATTTTAGATTTCTAATGAATATTTATACTCGAATTTATCTTATTTATATCATTATATTAAATTTTTTTTTGTTATTAAACATTGATTTTAAGTATTTTAACTCTTCTTTAAATAAAATAATAACAAATGTCTTAATCTAATCCAAGTGGACCTAAAGGGTAATATTTTATCCCTAAGGTTGTTTCTGATCAAATTACACTTATCCAATAGAATTAGGACATGTGTTAGGGTAATAATAATATCATTTTTACCCTTAATTACCCTATTTACTTTTAACCGTGGTAAATAAAACTAAAAAGTTACTATTCACCAAAAATCATTTTTATCTTATTGAACCACATTTTACTCCTTGATATTAACCATGTGTCTCAGATTTTTGAAATTCCAGTCACAGAAGCGGTAAAATTATGTTTTATGTATATTTTCAAATTCTCAAAGGAGGTGGGTAAAAGATGGTGAAAAGTTCAATAAAATTTTTACATATCTAAAATTATTATAAAATGACACCAATAAATTACATTGAACTTATATAGGTATTAAGTATCAATTTTGACCTAAAATAAATTTAAATAAAATTATTAATTATTTAAATAAAAAGTCAGTTTTTAAATAGTAACCCAATGTTTTCACTATTCATCAAAAATTGTAAGTTTTCAGAAAAATACAAAAAATTCACCTTAGGATAATTTCGATATCCCGAATCCAAAAATGAATTTCATTTTGAATGATAAAATTTATAAAATTTCAAAAAGTGTGTATTACTAATCATAAAGGCTTGTTTTAATAATATTTTAATAGTATATCGTTGTTTAGTGAAAATCGGTATTGTGTACAACGCAAGCTATCGAGGAAGGTCATGATTGCGTGTAATGCATACCAAGTCAAGGACGCGTATAGTGAAAGCATATTTTTGTGTAGCGTACAACACAGGACATCGATGAAATTAAAAAAATATTGTTTATAAAATCTCAGGGTGTTACATTCTACCCCCCTTAAAATGAATTTTGCCCTCGAAATTCATCACTTTGTAACAAAAAGATGAGGATACCTCTCCCTCATCATATCCTCAAGCTCCCTTGTAGCTTCTTATAATTGGTGGTTCCTCCATAAAACATTCATCAGCGAGTCTTCTTGTTTCGTAGAACTTTTTCTCCACGATCAAGAATATCTTTCAGCTGTTCTTCATATGAAAGATCTTTCTCTAGTGGTACAACTTCTGAGTTGAGTACATGTGATTGATCAGGTATGTACTTTCTCAGGAGAGATACATGGAACACATCGTGAACTTGAGAGAGATTCGGTGGAAGTGACAATTGGTAAGCTACCTTCCCAGCATGATCCGGTATTTTGAAAGGACCGATATACCTAGGGCTCAGCTTTCCCTTCTTTCCAAATCACAATAATCTCTTCCAAGGAGATATTCATAAGAACGCTTTATCACCCACTTCAAACTCTAGGTCTTTTCTTCGATTGTTAGCATAATTTTTTTGTCGACTCTGAGCTTTCCTTATGCATTGTTGAATAGATCGAACCTTTTCTGCCATCTCACCAATAAGATCAGGTCCTAATAGCATTTTTTTACCCAACTTCATCCCAAAAAGTTGGAGTTTTGCATTTCTTTCCATAGAGAGCTTCATAAAGAGCTATCTGCATACTAAAGTGAAAGATATTATTTTAAGAAAATCCCACTATGGGTAGGTGTTGATAGAAACCTCCTTTTAAATCCATAGAGCAAGCTCCCAACATATCTTCTAGAGTTTTAATTGTCCTCCCAGACTGACCATCTTTCTGAGGATGATAAGCAGTGCTGAAACTCAACTCTGTATCCAGAGTATGCTGAAGATTTCACCAAAAAATTAAGGTAAACCACAGATCCCGATTAGATATAATGGAATGTGGTACTCCATGCAATCTTATCACTTCCTTCACATATATCCTGGAAAGCTGATCCAGAGAGAAATCTTCTCTAATATCAATGAAGTGTTCCAACTTCTTAAGACGATCAACTATGACCCAGATAACATTATTGCCTTTAGATGTTTTAGGAAGTCCAGTGACAATGTCCATAGTGATGTTTTCCCATTTCCATTCTGGTATGGGTAATGGTTGTAACATCTACTTAGACTTCTTTCTCTCAGCTTTAACTTGCTAACAAACCAAGCATCGAGAGACATATACAACAACATCTCTTTTCGTGCCATCCCACCATAAGTACATTTTCAGGTCCCTATACATCTTCGTGCTTCTAGGATGAATAGATAATGAAGAACTATGAGCCTCATCCAGTAGCACTTTCTTTAATTCGGGGATTGGAGGAACACAAACCCGATTCCTGAACCTTATTATCCCCCTCAAATCAAGGTTGAATTCAAGAACATTTTTCACCTTCTTTTGTAACTCTACATCTTCTTTCTGTGCCTCTTTAATCTTCTCATGTATAGATGGTTGAACATTCATTTGAGAAAGATAAGATTTCATCCCTTCCATTATAATTACAAGATCCATCCTTTGTAAATCCATAAATATTGGAACTTTTGTGATCCTCGTCATGGATAAGCTAGCATGGTCTTGTCGAATTAATGCATCTGCCACCTTGTTTGCATTCCTAGGGTGGTAATGAATTGAGCAGTTGTAATCCTTAATCAGCTCCAACCATCTTCTTTGATGCATATTCAGCTCGTTTTGTGTGAAAATTTACATTAAACTTTTATGATCAATATAAATATCACACCTTTAACCATAAAGATAATGCCTCCAAATCTTAATTGCAATGATTACCGCAGCTAACTCCAAATCATGTGTTGGGTAATTTTGCTCATGGATTTTCAAATGTCGTGAGGCATAAGCTATCAGCATATCATTTTTCATGATAACACAGCCCAATACCTTATTGGATACATCACTGTAGATCACAAACCTTTCTGCACTACAAGGCAGTTTGAGCATAGGTGCACTGGATAACCTTCTTTTCAACTCCTTGGAATTCTATCCACACTCCTTCGTCCACATGAACTTAACTCTTTTTCAAGTCAACCTGGTGAGTGGATTAGATAATCATGAAAAATCATTCACAAAACGTTGATAATATCCTGCCAAACCAGGAAAACTTCGGATGTCAGTTACTGTTGTTGGTTTAGAAAATCTTTGGATAACCTCGGTTTTTGTTGGATCCACAGATATCCCCTCTTTTTAGATAATGTAACTCAAAAATGAAACCTTTTGAATCCAAAATTCACACTCTGTAAATTTTTCATAAATCTTCTCCTTTCTCAGTGTCTTCAATACAATTCACAAGTGATCTTCATCTTCTTCCTTGCTCTTTGAATATACAAGAATATCATCTATAACGACTACCAAAAACTGATCAAGATATTCTCTAAAGACTATATTCATCTGATCCATGAAGAGATCAGGGGAATTAGTAAGACCAAATGGCATCACTATAAATTCATAATGTCCATACCTTGTACGGAAAGTAGTCTTTGGTATATCCACCCTTTTGAACCTTAATTTATGATACCCTGATTGAAGATCACTCTTGGAAAAGTATTGAGATCTGCATAGTTGGTCAAATAAGTCATCAATGCATGGGAGATGATATTTGTTCTTGATATTGATCTTGTTAAGTTCTTGATAATCAATGTAGAGTCTCATTGATCAATATTTCTTCTTAACAAACAGAACAGGTGCTCCCCAAGGTGGCACACTAGGGCGTATTAATCCCTTATCAAGATTTTCTTGGAGTTGCTTCTTCAATTCCTGCAACTCAATTGGGGCCATTCTATATGGTGTCTTTGAAATGGGCATATCACCTGGTATGAGTTCAATTGAAAACTCAACTTCACGATTTGGTGGAAGACCTGGCAATTCTTCTAGAAAGACACCATCAAACACCCATACAATGGGCATATTCTTAATCGTGAGTTTCTCTATAACTATTTGACATAAATAAGCTCCATTTAGGGGAATCAAGACCCATAAGATGGAAGAAATTTCCACTAGAAGGTTATGTTCATCCTTTCATTGATAGACGATCATAGATTGATCTGGAATATGAAATGTGACTTCCCTTATTTGGCAGTTGATATGATCTCCATCTAAAGAAATCCAATCTGTGCCAATAATCACATCAAATTACACTATAGGAAGGATTAAAATATTTGCAGGAAGCACTTTCCCACAAACATCAATCATAGAAGAATTATAAACTTTTGATGCGACGGTTGTGCAATTTGGGGTTGATAAATCTAACTAAACATCTAATTATTGAGGTAATATAGTGACACCCTTAGAAAATTCTTCAGCAATAAAAGAGTGGGTGGATCCAGAATCAAATTAAACATTTTCCACTTTAGAGTGGATGATACGTGTACTTTTCAGCACTTCATTATCATACTCCACATCGCTGATAGAAATTGCATGTGACATTCCTTTGTCTTTGGCCTTAAGAGTTTGTTGACGTCGATCATCGTCAAAAACCCTTGGATTAGGGAATTGATTGGCATAATTCCCCATTTCCTTTCACTTGTAACATTGAAGTGTAGGAGGTGCACTCTGTGTAGCCTTTTCATTGTTCGCATCTCTAGGCATCTTCTTCCCATAATTGCGGAATTCAAATGCCTGATGACCTTCTTTTCCACATTTGAAACATTCACTTTTCCCTTTAATACAACTCCCTCCATGTTTCTTTCCACACTTTGAGCATACGGGAATACTCATATTTTTTTTATTATGGTCTCTAGATTTCCCTTTGAATTCCATTTTCCTCTTCTTATCAAATTCATATGACTGATGGGTTACTTCAATCTCTATCTCAACATTGAGATCACATCGAATGATTTCCTCATAGCTATTGAAGTACCTTATGTCTAACGCCCTTTGAAGACTTGGTTTTAAGCCACTAAAGAATTGATCGATCTTAATCTCAGTTTGGATAATAATCCTAGAAGCGGAACATGCAAGTCTTGTAAAATTTTCTTTGTAGGTACCAACAGATTCATCATCCTTTTGCTTCAGTTCAAGAAACTCCTTCTCCATCTTTGTTCGAAGAATATGAGGGAAGTACGTATTGAAAAATAAGTTCTTGAACTCATCCCACTCCATGGACTCAATTTTATCTCTTCTCCTCATATTCTTGATAAGATTCTACCATTGATAAGCTTCACCTTCCAAAATATATACTACTAAGATGACATTATCATGTTCAGAACATTGAAGAACTGAAAATATCTTTTCAGTGGTACTGATCCATTTTTCAGCCACTAATAGATCAGTAGACCCACTGAATGAAGGTGGACGATGCCTCGTAAAGGATTCAACAGAATGTTTCTCCTTCCTTTGCTCGTTAGTAAGTCCTGAATGATTCATAGCATGAGAAATTTTTGTGATCATGGCTACAAGATTTTTCATTCCATCTCCCATAATGTTTGGCTGCTCAGGGGGACAATCATTGAAATGTCCGTTGCATTCCGCATTAACACGGTTCCTTCGAGTTCCAGCCATTGACTAAAACCAATAAGAATAGTGTGAGCAACACTAATTATAATAGTAAAACCAAATAATTAAGAATAAAATTTCACACATAAGGTCTTATCATAGTTTATTCATGGACATTTCTAAAACACTAAGATTGTGTTCTATGCTTAGATATATCCTTAGGGTTCTTACTATGGATTTCACATCCTAGTTTCCAAAGGTTTACTATACCTTTCCACTGATACCAACTATAAAGACCCCAACTTTACATACATTGTTATTACTTCAAAATTGAAGCACACTTATTACAACATATAACAAAACCATGAAAGGACTGTATGGGTATAATGTCTTAAGAAACTGGGAAACATAAACAACTGGTTCATAAATCATTTACATTGTCTCCCTTTTATATTATCATATCTAGAGTCCTATTTGTCGTATCTTACTTAATACCCTTCTTCCTGACCTGGGGAAAATAAAACATACAAAAGGGTGAGCTCAAATGCTCAATAATGGTAAACAAAAGAAATATCAATCACATCATATTCATAAGAACATAACATTTTGGAAATCTTAACCTGCAAAAGAGATCATAATTTCATAACATTGGATAAACCATAGTAGTGAAATGTAATCCCAATAATCATAACATGAAACTTTGTGTCATACACACATAATCATAGAGAATCATTTCTTAGTAGTCAAGACTGAATTCCAAGACTATTTTAGTAGACAAATTCCATTTCTGAACCGAGTTCACTCCTCGCTTCAATCCTGTATCACTGAACCGGATTAACATGCCGTTCCAGCCATGTATATCTCATGAGATATAAATATTTACCCAATGCATTGGAGTGAGATATAGGTCCCACCAATCTCATAATGATACCATTATTATGTGTGCCACAAGATCATAAATCATTCATCATAGCATAACCCATGTAATAAAAATGGGATTCTAAAACATCATGACATCATTACATAATCCATATATGATAAAAGGACATCATAAAAATAATTCCATCATAAAATAATCAAATCAATGTAATAATGGGATAGAAACAGAACCCTATATTATCTTAGATGGAAAATAATTTTTATAAAATTCTTGAACTCCATTATTGAGAAAAATATCCTTTCTACTTCAAAAACATTTTTCCTTTCTTAACATGTCATACAATTTTAAACTAAAAGAAGTTGATTAAAAATAAACATGAAAACATGTAAAGGCAGATTTATAGAAATAATGTTCTAAAAATCCATTCGTGATGTATAAGTTAAAGATAAACATTCTTCTCATACTTTGGCTGGAAATGTAAAAAAAGTACCTTGTACTAAAAATGACAAAAGATTCTTTTAATATCTATTACTAAAAACTCACTGAATAGTAAAATTGGATTTAAAAAATTCTAGGAGGATATAAATGGTATTACATATTGAGTAAACATGGATGTGGATGATAAATATTCCCCAGTAAATTCTGAATGATAAAAAATCTCAGATAAAATGAGATTGTGAGATTTTCCCTTACCTTAGGTCTGATTTGCTTCGTACGTATCTGAACCTCCTCTTCTTTGAAGCGCCTCTTCTTAACCTCCTCTTAGGGCACTAAATATGGTCTTTGAAGAGGAACAAGAACTCTATGATGTTTCTAGGGAAGTGGAGAATATAAATATTCAGGGTTTGGCCGAGAATAAAGGCTTAAAGTGGTGTGAGGAGGAGAGGGAGGAGGTGCCCTTTTATAAGGGAGGAGAGGGGCACCTTATGAAAAACTTAAAATATTATTTTATTATAAAGTCATATTCGTTTTTTAATAGATGAATTTTTTTTATTTCATAGCTATGGTGGGTATGGGTCAAAATCCTCTCATCCAATAGAATTTAGACAAGTTTAGGTTACTATTTTAAGCTTATCATTTAGATTTAACTTTAAGTTAAATAATTTTACTTTTACAGTGTCTTCTTGTTTTCTTACACTGTATGGTTAATAAACATACTATAACAAGAAACAAGAAACCCAAGTGGTTAATTATTAATATATATAACCTTATCTAAGTCATTTGGCCGAACCATATATTTTTAGAAATAAATTAACAATTAATAATATAATATTTTTTTTTAAAAGTATTTTATGTCAATTTTGACACTATTTGGTACATGATTTTTGTGAAAATCATAAAAGCATTATTAGTTCGAAAAAAGTTAATTAAATAAATACTAACATGTCATATTAACTTATTAAATTAGTGTAATTTACAAAAAGTCTCAAATTACATTTATTTGGGTATTTATAATATCAATTATATTAATATTTCAATAATGAGGTAATTTCTGCATCATCACTGTGTCAGAAATAAATTAAATTATTTAACGTTTAAAAATTATAAATAAAATACATTTACTTAGGAAATATTTTTATATTTCTAATTAATATTTATAGTCGAATTTATCTTATTTATAACATTATATTAAAAAAATTATTTATTAAACTTTGATTTTAACTATTTTAACCCTTCTTTAAATAAAATAATAATAAATGTCCTAATCTAATCCAAGTGGACCTAATGTAGAGACCCGAAGATTATCATACATGGAAATTACATTACTTTTGCGGAATACTTAGTACATAACAAAAAACACACACACACAAGGATCATAATAGTTTAGTGTCTTTGGAAACTCGGAACGTAATCTTCTAATCGTGGTGAAAGATGTCCAATATCTCCCATAAAGATCTTCCTTTTTTTACCTAAAACCTTTCTTTATATCCTGGGAAAAAGAAAACATAAAAGGATGAGCTCAAATTCTCAGTAAGGGTAAACAAATGAAAAATCAATCACATCATATTCATAAGAACATAACTTCTGGAAATCTTATCCTGCAAAAAAGAGAGAGCATAATTTCATAACATGGGATAAATCATAGTAGTGAAATGAAATCCCAATAATCATAACTTAAAACATGAAACTTTGTGGCATACACACATAATCATAGTGAATCATTTCTTGTTAGTCAATACTCATTGCCAAGACTATCTTAGTGGACAAAGTCCCTTTCTGAACCGAGTCACCCTCGTTTCAGTCCTGTTTCACTGAACCGGTATAACCTACCATTCCAGCCATGTCTATCTCATGAGATATAAAATCTTTACCCAATGCATTGGAGGGAGATATTGGTCCCACCCATCTCTTAATTAATCCTTTCTTTTGTGTTCCACATAATCATAAACCATACATCATAGCGTAACCCATGTAATAAAAATGGAATTATTAAACAACATGACATAAAAAAATTCATATAAGATAAAGGAATTCATAAAAATATTTCCATCACAACATAATCAAATCCATGTAATAAAAACAGAACCCTTTTATTATCTTAGATGGAAAATAATTTTGATAAAATACTTGAACTCCATTCCTGAGGAAAATATCCTTTCTACTTCAAAAACATTTTTCCTTTCATAACATGTCATACGACTTTAAAATAAAAGAAGTTGATTAAAAATAAACTTGAAAACTTGTAAAGGAAGATTCTTGGAAATAATGTTTTAAAAATCCATTCATGTCGTATAAGTTAAAAAAAACATTCTTCGTACTTTTGTCGGAAAAGTCAAAAAGTACCTCGTACGAAAAAAACAACAAAATATTCCTTTCATATTCTTTACTAAAAACTCACCAAAGGGTAAAATTGGATTTAAACTATTTTAAGTTGATGGAAACAATATTACATATTGAGGGAACATGGATGTGGATGATAAAATACACCCCAGTAAATTCCAAAGTATAAACAATCTCGGATAAAAATGAGATTGTGATATTTCCCTTACCATAGGTCCGATTTGCTTTGTAAGTGTCCGAACCTCCTGTATAATGATTTAAATAATGTCATTGAATTATTACAGAATCCTATTAATTGTTATGATATCATATATGGTTCACTTATCACATTATATTACCCGTTCTTTTGTAAATTCCATGTTAAAGTGCGTTTTGGGTAAAATTGTTTCATTTGTCGTTCGTGTTTTGACTTGTAATTATTCATATGATTACTTAGATCATGATTACTTATTTCCAGAATATAAAACATGATTTATATATATATATTCAGAATATATATATATATATATATAATAAATCAGTAAATGGAAAGAAATACACCGTTCATGGAGACGGTAGTCCGTACGTACGCATGAACGCTGTTTTCGTTTCCTTATTGAATTGAATGGAATTAAGTAGATGACATACATATAAATATACATAAATCCAGTATCATTATTATGTCATATATTTCATTAGTACTTATTATGTATACTTTATAATCATTCATGAATGGTTAATCATTGAGAATGAATCTCATCGCGTCGTGGAGACGGTAGTCCGTACGTACGCACGAGCGATGATATCGTTCCCATGGTCGTGGAATTATGTTGAAGTATATTTATACTATTTCAATATCAATATCACTTTATAATAATCATATATAGTTACCCATTACACCATTATACCCATCCAATTAAGGTGGTGGCAAAAAATAGATTACACCACGGCGTGGAGACGGTATTCCGTACGTACGCACGCGCGGTGATTTCTTTTTTCGTAGGATGGATAGAAGGTTAAATAGGGTTGTTTCATAATTATAATAACATATCAGTATATGAGTGATACTGATGTTATTACTTCATAATGAAACAACTAAAGAAGAAGAATTGGACGAAGAAATAAAGATGAAGGAATCGGTAACAGACATTTCCTCTTCTTTGAAGTGCTTCTTTGAGACCTTCTTTTAGGGCACTAAAATTGGTCTTTGAGAAAGACCAGAACCACTAGGATGTTTCTAGGGAAGTGGAGAGGAGAATTTGGCATGGGTTGGCCGAGATTGAAGGCTCAAAGTTGTATGAGGAAGAGAGGGAGGAGGTGCCCTTTTATAAGGGAGGAGACGGGCATCTTAGGAAAATCTCAAAATATTATTTTATATTAAGGTCAAATTCGGTTTATAATGGTTCCAAGTGGTCTTATTTTGAAACTAATGTGGGGATGGGTCGAAATCCTCTCATCCAATAGGATTTAGACAAGTTTAGGTTATTATTTTAACCTTATAAATTAGATTTAACTCTAAGTTAAATAATTTAACTTTTACCGTGTCTTTTTGTTTTCTTACACTATATGGTTAATACAAATACTATAACATGGGAAACGAACCCAAAATTGTTTATTAATAATATATATATCTGTATCTAAGTAATGTGGCCGAACCTTAGATTTTTATGAATAAAATAACAATTAATAATATAATATTTGATTTAAGAACTATTTTGTGTCAATTTTGACACTATTGGATATATGATTTATGTGAAAGTCATAACAGAATTATATGTTCGAACCAAGTTGATTAAATCAACACTAATATATCATAGTAACCTATAAAATTAGTGGGATTCATAAAAAGTCTCAAATTACATTTAATTTTGTGTTTATAACATCAATTCTATCAATATTTCATTAATAAGATAATTACTACATCATCATTGTGTCATAAATAAATTAAATTATTTAATGTCTAAAAATTATAAATAAAATACAATTATGTAGGAAATCTTTTTATATTTCTAATTAATATTTATAATCGAATTTATCTTATGTATAACCCTATATTAAAAATGTTTTAGTAAATAAACTTTGATTTTAACTCTTTTAACTCTTCTTTGAATTAAATAATAATAAATGTTCTAATCTAATCCAATTGGACCTAAATGATAATATTTTACACTTAAGGTTGTTTTTGGTCGAGACACACTTGTACAATAGGATTAGGACATGTGTTAGGGTAATATTAATATCATTCTTACCCTTAATTACCCTATTTACTTTTAACCGTGGTAAATAAAAGTAAAAAGTTACTATTCACCAAAAATTATTTTCATCTCATTGTACCACATTTTACTTACTGACATCATCCGTGTCTCTCGGATTTTTGAAATTCCATTCACAGAAGCGGTAAAATTATGTTTTATGAAAAGTTCAATTTTTTAACTACCACTTAGTAGTTTCACTATTCATCAAAAATTGATGTTTTTCAGAACAATGCCAAAATTTCATCCTAAGCTATATTTCATATTCCGAATACAAAAATGAAGTCTATTTTACCAAATTCATAACATAGAAGTTTCATTAATTAATTTTATAATTAAATCCCGCTGTTAAAACAAATAGCGTGTTTTTATGAAACAATATCTATCAAAAGATTGACACTTGTTTATGTCTGGTTTAAATGTGAAATTAAATCCAATGACCAACATTGTATTAAATTGTAAAAATATATTCTAAATATACATTAAAACCACTCAAATTAATAATTTATCACTATTAATTATTTTGATTGAAAAAGTTATTTTTAATTAAAATATAGCGTGTTTTTACTATTCATCAGAATATGAAAGTTATCCGAAAAGTACCAAAATTTCACCCTAAGCTAATTTTGATATTCCAAACCCAAAAATGAAGTCTATTTTGAGAGAGAAAATTTCTAAAATTTTAAAAATTGGTTATTACTATTCATAACGGCTAGGTTTAATAATATTTTAATAGCATATCGTTGTTTAGTGAAACTCGGTATTGCGTACTACACACGCTATCGAGGAAGGTCACGATTGTGTGTAATGCAAGGCAAGTAAAGGATGTGTGTTGTGCAAGCTCTTTTTGGTGTAGCGTACAACACAAGACATTAATAAAATTAAAAAGAATATTTTTCATAAAATCTCGGGCTGTTACATTCTACCCCCCTTAAAATGAATTTCGCCCTCGAAATTCGTCAGGGTTATAAATGGTTTACTATTTGAAAGTTTCTTTAATAGAAACCCACATCGTAAAAAGGAATACCAAAACCAATCTTTAAAAACAAAAGTATGAAACTTAACGGTTACCCAAATAAACTAATCATTGGGTTTCCACATATGTGAAAATATGGATATGGAAGAGAAATATAACCATCATGTTCTGACGGGGAGTGGAAGAGAACATGGCTATGTAAAAGCTAGCAATCACAAAGCCATAAATTTGTGACGATCTAAGGTACCATCTGATTCATCAGATATAAGATCACTAGGACAACATTTTTGGTTTTCAAGATCATTTCCCTAAAGTTGAAAATTTGAATTAGAATAAATACTTACTTTATTTTGGTACAATCTCACTGTTGTTCGTGCCTTGAACAATTTCCACTTCATCTCTTAAATAAATGAAGTTGAATTTGTTATTCGTGAAGTGTTAGCAGATCATGTAATAGAATGACGGGTCATTCCATTTGTCTCAAACAAAAGGTTATCAAAAATTATATACATAAGTAGATCTATAGTGAGATTAATCATATATGGTTCCTAAAATGGACTTATACATCATATATCATACAGCTTAATATAATAAAACTATTTTATACTAAACAGGGACTTCCTGTAGGCCAGTGGTAGGCAATAAAGGCCAGTCGCACTTCGGTTGTGGGTTTGATTTCCACAGCCTTGTCCGACGCGATGGGTTGTCGCCCGTCCTGCAGGTTGTCCTTTTTCTAAAACTATATTACTATAACATCCCATCAATAATATCAAAAAAACTTCTATCCTTAAACAATACTAACTTATGTCCAACATAGTCCATTCCAATCTTTATGCTTATCCAAAATACTTTAGTCCACTGTCATAATATAGTGAAAACAATTACCAGAGATTTAATACCATCGTTGATCCCCATATATCATAAGATATGTCTTGTTGGTCACATTCCAAACATTCAAAGTCTTTAATCATGTATTCTCTTGAATACCTTAGTGAAAACATGAATGAAGTTAAAAGTTGAAACCTTCCACATACCAAAATCCTCAAAATTCTATATACTCAAACCATGATATCACTTAGTCCTTATATCAATCATGAGCTCATGAATACTGCCAAACATTTCATTTTCTCCTCATCCCTTCATTATGGGCATATTATCTAATTTCCAAAATATTTGAATCACTTTTCATGGTTACCGGTACCTTAAAATTATTGAAAACCACAATAGACCAATACATAAATATTTCAATACACCATAAAAGTACCTCAACAACATTATTCCTGAATACCAATACATAAACACTTCAGTCCATCCACTTCAATGATTGTCCTGGAAGAAGTCATTCCTTGATTTATAAGTAACTTTTTAGGTCAGGGCATTGAGTTGGGTGATGCCCATGTTCTCCACAAATAAGACATTGAACTCCATAACAGTCTGTCACTCTATGACCCTTTTCTCCACACAGATAACATCGGTCCCACCATTTGAGGTATTCCTCACGGTTCTTCTTCCCTTCTTTAGAAATCTCAATCTTCCATTCTTTATGCTCCTCAACATGCGAACATGCATAATAGTCTATCTTCCTCTTCTTTGATGAATTAGGCATACCACTAAATTTCACCTTGTTAATCATATATCGCGATGACTAATTCGGCATAATCACAACATCTTTCTCTCTAGGCATTACACAATTTTGTTTCTCATAGTCACAAATTTGTCCATTGGATTTAATGTTAACCGAATTCCTTTTGGTTCCCTCTATTAACTAATACACAAAAAGAATCTTGTGAGAGGAAAAAATCATGCTAGGGAAAACAACATTATAAAGGGGGAATACACTTAATATCTAACATCTTAGGTTAAATTCTAAGATCGTTACCGTAGTTCTAGGACTATATCATATACGTATACTTATCGTTAGAGATATCCCTAGACATACCTTAGAAATATCTCTAGGGATCTCACTAACGTTCTAAAATCCTAGTTTCCAAAGGTTGACTAAACCTTTCCTCTAATACCAATTGTAGAGACCCGAAGCATATCGTACATGGAAATTTCATTACTTTTGCGGAATACTTAGTACATAACAAAAAAACACACACACAAGGATCGTAATAGTTTAGTGTCTTTGGAAACTCGAAACGTAATCTTCTAATCGTGGTGAAAGATCTCCAATATCTCCCATAAAGATCTTCTTTTTTTTTTACCTAAAACCTTTCTTTATATCCTGGGGAAAAGAAAACATAAAATGGTGAGCTTAAATGCTCAGTAAGGGTAAACAAAAGAAAAATCAATCACATCATATTCATAAGAAAATAACTTTTGGAAATCTTATCCTGCAAAAGAGAGAGAGCATAATTTCATAACATGGGATAAATCATAGTAGTGAAATGAAATCCCAATAATCATAACTTAAAACATGAAACTTTGTGTCATACACACATAATCATAGAGAATCATTTTGTGTTAGTCAAGACTCATTGCCAAGACTATCTTAGTGGACAAAGTCCCTTTCTGAACCGAGTCACCCTCGTTTCAGTCCTGTTTCACTCAACCGGTATAACCTACCGTTCCAGCCATGTCTATCTCATGAGATATAAAATCTTTACCCAATGCATTGGAGGGAGATATAGGTCCCACCCATTTCTTAATAAATCCTTTCTTTTGTGTGCCACATAATCATAAACCATACATCATAGCGTAACCCATGTAATAAAAATGGAATTCTTAAACAACATGACATAAAAAAATTCATATATGATAATGGAATTCATAAAAATATTTCCATCACATCATAATCAAATCCATGTAATAAAAACAGAACCCTTTTATTATCTTTTATGGAAAATAATTTTGATAAAATACTTGAACTCCATTCTTGAGGAAAATATCCTTTCTACTTCAAAAACATTTTTCCTTTCATAACATGTCATACGAATTTAAAATAAAAGAAGTTGATTAAAAATAAACTTGAAAACTTGTAAAGTAAGCTTCTTGGAAATAATGTTTTAAAAATCCATTCATGCCGTATAAGTTAAAAAAAACATTCTTCGTACTTTTGTCGGAAAAGTCAAAAAGTACCTCGTACGAAAAAAAAACGACAAAATATTCCTTTCATATTCTTTACTAAAAAATTACCAAAGGGTAAAATTGGATTTAAACTATTGTAAGTGTATGGAAACAATATTACATATTGAGGGAACATGGATGTGGATGATAAAATACACCCCAGTAAATGCCAATGTATAAACAATCTCGGATAAAAATGAGATTGTGATATTTCCCTTACCTTAGGTTCGATTTGCTTCATAAGTGTCTGAACCTCCTGTATAATGATTTAAATAATGTCATTGAATTATTACAGAATCCTATTCATTGTTATGATATCATATATGGTTCACTTATCACTTTATATTACCCGTTCTTTTGTAAATTCCATGTTAATGAGCGTTTTGGGTAAAATTGTTTCATTTGTCACCTGTGTTTTGACTTGTAATTATTCATATGATTAATTAGATCATGATTACTTAATTCCAGAATATAAAACATGATTTATATATATATTCAGAATATACATATATATAACAAATCAGTAAATGGAAAGAAATACACCGTTCATGGAGACGGTAGTCCGTACGTACGCATGAACGCTGTTTTCGTTTCCTTATTGAATTGAATGGAATTAAGTAGATGACATACATATAAATATACATAAATCCAGTATCATTATTATGTCATATATTTCATTAGTACTTATTATATATACTTTATAATCATTCATGAATGGTTAATCATTGAGAATGAATCTCATCGCGTCGTGGAGACGGTAGTCCGTACGTACGCACGAGCGATGATATCGTTCCCATGGTCGTGGAATTGTGTTGAAGTATATTTATACTATTTCAGTATCAATATAACTTTATAATAATCATATATAGTTACTCATTACACCATTATACCCATCCAATTAAGGTGGTGGCGGAAAATAGATTACACCACGGCGTGGAGACGGTATTCCGTACATACGCACGCGCGGTGATTTCTTTCTTCGTAGGATGGATAGAAGGTTAAATAGGGTTGTTTCATACTTATTAACATATCAGTATATTATTGATACAGATGTTATTACTTCATAATGAAACAACTAAATAAGAAGAAGTGGAAGAAGAAATAAAGATGAAAGAATCGGTAACAGACATTACCTCTTCTTTGAAGTGCTTCTTTGAGACCTTCTTTTAGGGCACTAAAATTGGTCTTTGAGAAAGACCAGAACCACTAGGATGTTGATAGGGAAGTGGAGAGGAGAATTTGTTAGGGGTTGGCCGAGCTTGATGGCTCAAAGTTGTGTGAGGAAAAGAGGGAGGAGGTGCCCTTTTATAAGGGAGGAGAGGGGCATCTTAGGAAAATCTCAAAATATTATTTTATATTATGGTCAAATTCGGTTTATAATGGTTCCCAATGGTCTTATTTCGAAGATAAAGTGGGGATGGGTCGAAATCCTCTCATCCAATAGGATTTAGACAAGTTTAGGTTATTATTTTAACCTTATCAATTAGATTTAACTCTAAGTTAAATAATTTAACTTTTACCGTGTCTTTTTGTTTTCTTACACTATATGGTTAATACACTTACTATAACATTCCAAAATAACCCCAAATTGTTTATTATTAATTTATATATCCTTATCTAAGTAATGTGACCGAACCTTAGATTTTTAGGAATAAAATAACAATTAACAATATAATATTTGATTTAAAAACTATTTTGTGTCAATTTTGACACTATTTGATATATGATTTTTGTGAAAGTCATAACAGAATTATATGTTCGAACCAAGTTGATTAAATCAACACTAATATATCATAGTAACTTATAAAATTAGTGGGATTCATAAAAAGTCTCAAATTACATTTAATATGGTGTTTATAACATCAATTCTGTCAATATTTCATTAATAAGAAAATTACTGCATCATCATTGTGTCAGAAATAAATTAGATTATTTAATGTCTAAAAATTATAAATAGAATACCATTATGTAGGAAATAGTTTTAGATTTCTAATAAATATTTATAATCGAATTTATCTTATGCATAACCCTATATTAAAAATGTTTTAGTAAATAAACTTTGATTTTAACTCTTTTAACTCTTCTTTGAATTAAATAATAATAAATGTCCTAATCTAATCCAAGTGGGCCTAAATGATAATATTTTACACTTAAGGTTGTTTTTTGTCGAGATACACTTGTCCAATAGGATTAGGACATGTGTTAGGGTAATATTAATATCATTCTTACCCTTAATTACCCTATTTACTTTTAACCGTGGTAAATAAAAGTAAAAAGTTACTATTCACCAAAAATTATTTTCATCTCATTGAACCACATTTTACTTACTGACATCAACCGTGTCTCTCGGTTTTTTGAAATTCCATTCACAGAAGCAGTAAAATTATGTTTTATGAAAAGTTCGATTTTTTAACTACCACTTAGTAGTTTCACTATTCAACAAAAATTGATGTTTTTCAGAACAATGCCAAAATTTCATCCTAAGCTATATTTCATATTCTGAATTCAAAAAAGAAGTCTATTTTACCAAATTCATAACATTGAAGTTGCATTAATTAATTTTATAATTAAATCACGCTGTTAAAACAAATAGCGTGTTTTTAAGAAACAATATCTATCAAAAGGTTGACACTTGTTTATGTCTGGTATAAATGTGAAATTACATCCAATGACCAACATTGTATTAAATTGTAAAAATATATTCTAAATATACTTTAAAACCACTCAAATTAATAATTTATCACTATTAATTATTTCGATTGAAAAAGTTTTTTTTAATTAAAATATAGCATGTTTTTACAATTCATCAGAATATGAAAGTTATCCGAAAAGTACCAAAATTTCACCCTAAGCTAATTTCGATATTCCAAAACCAAAAATGAAGTCCATTTTGAGAGCTAAAATTTCTAAAATTTTAAAAATTGGTTATTAATATTCATAACGGCTAGTTTTAATAATATTTTAATAGCATATCGTTTTTTAGTGAAACTCGGTATTGCGTACTACACACGCTATCGAGGAAGGTCGTGATTGCGTGTAATGCAAGGCAAGTCAAGGATGTGTGTTGTGAAAACTCCTTTTGGTGTAGCGTACAACACAAGACATTAATAAAATTAAAAAGAATATTTTTCATAAAATCTCGGGCTGTTACACCTAAAGGGTAATATTTTATCTGTAATGGTGTTTTTGGTCGAATTACACTTATCCAATAGAATTATGAGATGTGTTAGGATAATAATAATATCATTTTTACCCTTAATTACCCTATTTACTTTTAACCGTGGTAAATTAAAGTAAAAAGTTATTATTCACCAAAAATTATTTTTATCTTATTGAACCAAATTTTACTCCTTGATATTAACTGTGTCTCTCGGATTTTCAAAATTCCACTCACAGAGGTGTTAAAATTATGTTTTATGTGAATTTTCAAATTCTTCTAGGATGTGGTTAAATGATGGTGAAAAGTTCAATAAAATTTTTACATCTCTAAAATTATTATAAAATGACACCAATGAATTACATTGAACATATACAGGTATTATGTATCAATTTTGACCTAAAATAAATTTAAAAAAAATAAATAATTATTTAAATAAAATGTCAGTTTTAAATAGTAACCTAGTGTTTTCACTAATCATCAAAAATTGAAATTATTCAGAAAAATACCAAAAATTTATTCTAGACTAATTTTGATATCCTAAATCCAAAAATGAAGTTCATTTTGAAATATAAAATTTAAAAAAATTAAAAAAGTGGGTATTAATTTTCATAACGGCTATTTTAATAAAATTTTAATAGCATATCATTGTTTAGTGAAACTCGGTATTGCGTACAACACAAGCTATCGAGCAAGGTCGTGATTCCGTGTAATGAATCCTATGTCAAGGATGCATGTAGTGAAAGCTCCTTTTGGTGTATCGTACAACACAGGACATCGATTAAATTAAAAAGAACATTTTTCATAAAATCTCGGGGTGTTACACTATAACTGCAAGGTAAACAAGGAATGCCTAAGCTTGAGTAGTGTATAAGATATCTTTTAAAGTTTTCGTAAAATTGTTATTCATTTAAAATTCATTTGAACACCCAATTCACATAATAACCCAAGTTATCATGATACATACACCTTTCATAGGGCCTCTACCCTACAATTAATATAGCCTCAACTAGCCATTCCCTAGTCTTAGAGTCCTTGAATTGGATCACTGGGGGCCCTAAATTCCCATATCCTAATAGGTCTTTCCTAGAGTATTTCACACACCAAGATTGGCTAACACTGTTTCCCTTCCAGCCCATGCAATTATCACTCTACCTATCTATGAAATAAATCCTATCACTCAACCGCCACGTTTGATACCATTATGTCATGACCCACCTTAAGTAGGGGTTAGAGTGGTATCTAGAACCAATAGTAAATAATTTCATGTAAAATGAAAGGCATTACACTTTTTATTTAATAGGATCAAGAGATAAGATGGTAAATCTCAAATGACTCCAAATAAAAAAGTAAATGTAAATCCAATAACCCTTTTTCCACTTGTATGTTCAAAACAATGGTCTACAAAGTAAAAGAAAACTTCAATGGGAAGTACCAAAAAAAGTCAGAAATGATGACTATCCCGATGCCCAATCTAGTAAGGTATAGCACGGTCCATAAAGTCCTCCTAGAAACCTGAAAGCAATTTTTTATACGTATGGTGAGTATACATCTATACTCAGTAAGGAAAACTAAAATCTCTTGTGCACATGTGTGGATACATTCTATGATTCATGAGAAAAATAGAGGTAACTGAAACACCTAGCTAAGAAACTATCCACCAGCCTCACTAAGGAACACTCCCCAAATAATGAAAGTTAAGAAAAATAGAAGTAATAGAACATTGATATTTGAGGACCTCTCAACACTTTACCACTTGTTATATAGAACATCCTACACATAATACCTCCCCCACAAGTTCCACTGTAGTTCTACTGCCACCCAAATAATAACCTTATAGTCCATCAACACAAATCTCACCCACCCACACCTGGGAAACCACAACCACACATAACCACACTCGCAAACAAATGGTCCACCAAAACCACTACCACACCTGAAGAAACATGGTTTAGAACATCAATTGTAATGCCCGAAGAAGCCTTGGAATCATTCTTAAGACACTTGGGAAACAAAAACTTTCCCACACACAACTAGTCCAACCACCACAACACACCCTTTCTCGAAGTGTCTTCGGTCATAATTTACATTAGGTCATCACAGCATTCTCAAAGTGTCTTTAGATAACCGGTTGTGGGAGAAAAATGGATATAATAACTAGCCACTCAAAAGAATGTTGCGAAAAACACCATCCCTAGGAAATGGGGGTGTCCATTACAGAGTGCTCTACATGGGTGGGGTGAGAATAATGAACACAAGAAATAAATTTATACATATAATTAAACAAACACTCATCCCAACCTAAAGGTTATAAAATAGAAAACTATCCCATACACAACCAGAGCACAACCACCCTCGTTACTACCCCTACATGCATAGATGCACAACAACAAAAACCAGAGCACAACCCATTTTTGGAAAACAATCCCCAAGTGCAGCCATTATAGTATTCAATTTCAAGTGATTATATTTATATAATTATTTACGCATTGTATATGATGTGACCATAAAAATTGTATAAGGACCCGGACACATTAACCCAAACATACATGAAAAATGAAGTAGTTGTCACCCAATATAGTGATTTTAATAACAAGTTTTTAATAACATGGTGATAAGATTAAATTATTAAATCATACATGGTATGATAGATATTATTATTATTATTCTATAATAAATCTATATTAATTATATACTTATTATATTTTTGGTTCGAACATGTATGAATAAATACAATACTTGAGGTGGATGAGTTCTATTTTAAAGCTATTTTAATCAGGATTGTTTATGAATAAATTTTTATTAAGAAAATTATATTATCATTATAGAATAAATACCTTTAATATTTATTCTTATATAGTTAATTCTTACGAATATATTTTTTCATTCATTTTCATTTCAACATGTGTTGTAATGATCGAAATATTTTTTTTAATAAACCAACTTTTTTTCTCTTTAATCAAATACAATTTCTCTTCCATATCCATGTATTCTAAAAATTAAATAATGCATTAAATATTTTATTATTATTGTTTAAATTCATTTTAATTATTATTTAATTTTTTTTAAAATGTTATAAAAGTAATTTTCGTGTCATCTTATGAATGGGGTAATTTTTTTACCATTTTACAAAACCATGAGATAAATGTGTTCTTTTAACTTACATGACATGAATAGAATTTTCCCCCATAAAATACTCTATATTACTTGAAACATAATTTAAAATCTTTCAAATTTATTTTCATAGAAAAGTTTTTCATTATTATTTGTGATATTATTATATTTTAATTATTTATTTTTAGAGTGAAAATGTTTTTTCCATAGGAAATATTTTAATGAAAATTTTAACTATAATAACATCCATTGATGTTAATTATAGTTTACTAGGATATGATATAATGATACAATTTTAATCCTTTAGTATATGGATTATGACTATGATGATTAAATTTTTATGAAGCCCATTTATTTTTCCCTAGTCTATCCTATAATGTCATTATGAAATATTAATGAAAGCCATTTTCTTTACATGGGTTATAATATGATGGTAAGATTAATGTTTTATAATATTTTTGAACACATATATATGGTTTTCATTATGTAATTTATGGAACTAGAATTATATACACCTCTAATTCATTAGGTAATGTTTTATATCTCATCTTATCATCATGGGAAACAAGTTGATGGGAAAGGTACACAATGATAAAATGGTGAATATTCCCTATAAAATATTGTTCTTTTATCCTCCATAGTATATAAAGGATGATGACAGATCCATTATGATATGAAAGTCTAAGTAGTTGACCTTTACCTTTGAAATGGTTCATATACTTATTATAGGGCCACACCATTTCAGATGAACTTATCATTCAGGAATGATTTGTGACTACTCATCACTCTTATTGTTCACGTATTTTGAAAAGATAATGTATTATTCAATGACTCATGTTTATGTTATTTGATAGATTTTTATGAACATTATAAGGTAAATTCATGATCTTATAACATTATTATTATTTTATTCATAAATATAGTAACTGATTTATATCTCTTATGATTTCCATTACTAAGTATTAAATCTCACCATTTTTATGTTTTATTTACCTAGGTAATAAATAAGGGTCTAAAGAATGGTATTTCAAGAAGGGTAAAAATTATGAAGAACTATGTGTGAGATGATGAAGAAAATTTCTAAATAATATTTTTATGTTTCTAGAATCCAAAGACACTAAACCTTCCTAGTTATAACATAGATTGTAATGTTTTATATGGAGTATTCATATAAAATTATGTAATATTTATGTATTGAAAGATTGTGAAACTATCATTTAAATATATCTAATGGATATATATATATCTAATGGCCATATATATTGAATATTTATGACAACAATTCCCATATATATAATTTTCATTTCATGTTTCATTCTATATAAATACATGCTACGTTGAAATTTATCCATTTCATTATCTCTCATCATTTATGTTATATTCTTATATCTTTTCCATATATCCATAGTTGTATTAGGGTTTACAATATTATTGTAAAATCCTGTGTATAATGAATTTAAGTTTATGTTATATATATATATGTATACTTCACATTTACTTTTATTTATGTTGTTTTGTATTGAAAAATTATAACATGTTAGTGTTTATCATTAAATTTAATATTTTATTTCAATAAAATATTTATTTATTGATATTAGTTTTATGTTCTATGTATCGTAGGATGTCAAACAAAAAACTCATTTAAAGGAGAAAAAGATATCAAAATATTGGGGAGCTACTAAAATTGATATATAACTTTACCATGAATAATTTAATGAACACAAAGCCATAAATATGAATTGTATGAAATGAAAATTAATTCATCATAAATTCTCTAAATAATATAAATAATTTCATTTAATGGATCATATTACTGGAGTGGAGAAATTATTTAACCTTGTAATACATGAAAATATACTCAGTTGATTTCTTCAAATACTTGAACATAATTTTATCCATTGGTTTTATATTTAAATTATATTACACAAATTTTCATCTTATATTCTGATGATGAATGAATGATATGAAATTTTCAAGCCTAAATCACTAATATAAACTCTTATATAACAAAAGATATATAAAATTATGACATGTTATTCCTCATGTATCAATTATATTAAAGAAAATGGAATTTCCAATACAATATATGACAACTAATATAAATAAAATATATTTTTAATTATCATTATACAATATTTTAATAACAATACACAATGATCTACATAATTAATTACACAAATTGATAAATTTAAAAAATCCAAAAATCATCATTAGCAAGTATTAAAAAATGAAAATCATGAAGAAGGTCAGAATTTTTTCAAAATAGATTTAACATTAATCCCTATAAAAATTAAATAAGATCATAATTTCATCTACCAAACATGTGAACAATTTTTTTAAAACATTATAATAACCAAAATCGATATAAAAGATCAATAAAATCATATATACCTAAAAAGAGTAACCATATCATATTTAATTAAACAAAATAACAGACTGTTAAATATATTTCATTAATCCAAAGAATATAATAAAATAAGTCATATATAAAATATATTACTTTTAAATAAATTCAAAAATGAATTTCATGATTCAAAACACTAACCAATTAACATTATTAATATCAATAATATCTCTAAGAAAACAAAATGTAATTATATTTGGAATTTGTGTCCTAGATCTGATAAGTTTTCATTTTAGATTACAAGTTTTATTCAAAGAAGAAAATATAAAATATATCTTTTAACACATTTATCTTTATTTACTTGTTAATTTAATTTTATAATGTTCTAGGGTATCTTTTTCCTAAAAATAGCTCATAAGAATCCCCTCTATAATGAATACCATGATATGCTTTAGTGACATCTTTAAAATTCGGGTCATGTATTTTTTATGATAAACTATATTGGGTAACATGGTTTATATTGTGTCCCACATGATCTCTCTTAAGAGAATGATGATTCGTCTACTAATTTTTTCACTTTCTGATCCTCAAGATGAGAGATCATGATAACAGAAATACCAATAGTAATTCTACATGCTTTAATGTCATTCAATATTCCTATTTATGAACATTTTTTATGGTATGTAAAATATAGTATTATTTTTAATACATATAATCACTCACATACATAGATCTATTGATTAACCCATGAAAAACTATGTTCATGCTAACATGAATATAAGGGGTATCACAAAATTGATATTTTAGTAATTAATTACCACAGGAAGGATTTGTTTTGTTCAATTAAGGATGTAAATATATCAGCCCATTGGTTTTAATGGAATAATTAGAAGAAATTCAATGGGTATTGAGATATAGACAAGTTCATTACAGATAATGAAAGAAAGATATATAAATAATTATAGTTAATGAAAAATTTATGCATATTTATTGATGAGACATTGAGAAAAATTGATTATATTTTGTAGTGCACACTCATATGTAGTTATCAACATTGGTACCTAAACCTCTTCTGCTAGGGTTCCATAACAATTTATTAGATTGAAATAAAGAACATTTAGATATCCAATCTAATGTAATAATGGAAGATTCATAGAGGGTGACAAAAAAACTATTTTCACTAATTTCAACTAAATTATGTTCGAATTTAATTATTTGAAAAATAATATTCTCATGTGTGATGATTAATTTTTTTTAATATATGATTTACCACAAAAATTAAATAAATATTCTTTTTATGTTATTTATTTATTGGTGAAGAAATATAATATTTACTAATTTATATAATGAAAAACTATTTGATTAAAAATTTATTAATAATAACAATACATGGAATTGGGTTATTTAAGGGTTTAATATATTATTAAGGACATATGTGTAATTAAATGTTTTCAAAATATATCCCACAACCCCATAATTATATTATTATGTATATTGTTCTCGGGTTAGTAGAATTAGACAATCATTATGAACAATGAAATATAAGGATCTCTATAAAATCCAAATAATGCTATCGATTATCACCCCTCAGTATTGAGAGACTTTCCTCCCTTCCATTATCATTACTAGAATGAGTTTTTTGACTGAATCTTAATGGTGGAAACAATTTTCATAGAAATCAAGGTGAACATCACAAGATGATCAATATTCTATACTAGCATAGAAAAATATTTTAGAGTTAGTTAAAGGATAATGGAATAAACGTGGATCCCTACTAGAGGTATTGTACACCTGGATCCAAAAAGTAAAATTATTTTAGAGAACATTGTTTCAAGATTTCAATATATTAATTGTAGATATATATGAAGAAAAAGGTAACCATTTTTCATATACAATTAAATTAGTTATAAATTAATAAGAAATATCATGTTTGTTTTGACATTTCTATAGTGTTTTAACATAAAAATTTTCATTGTTCATGTAGTCCACTTCAATTTTTAATTACTGAATCAAGTTCAGCCTAAATAAAAATTTATAGTGTTATAAAAAACTATTTATACTATCCAAGTGGACATGTGAAATTTATATGTGTGTATATTATTGTTTATTATTATTAATTTAAATGTTAAATATAATTTCATGTTATGATTATTTCTTAATCCATAGTCATGATATAAATGGACGAATGTCACTGGCATAGAAACTGAAACCTATTTTCTTAATGCATCATAATGGATCACATGGGCTATCTCAATTGAGTATATTCTTAGATGGCTTTCATTAATAATCTAATTCAACTAAACTAATTTTTTTTATAGATTTCAAAATTGTATAAAAAATTGTAAATAATTTTTCAATTTTATTACATTATATAATAATAAAAATGCATAAAAAATAGAAACTCTAAATTATAATAACATGTAAGGTTAAAAAAATAAAATAAGAAGAAATTTATTTCTTTTGGGTTTGGTTTTGGGATCAGTCATTATTCTCGATTATGTTTTTTAATTTAGTTAAATAATACAAACATGAAATCTCATGATGAATTGCTATTATTTTTTCTTATAAATTGTGGAAATAATTTAATTTTTGAGAGATATCAGTTCCACATCCTCCTATAATCAATGTTAATTACACACCTTGTTCAAGGGTGTTCCATCATACATGACTCGCCTCTATCACTATCATTTCATCCATTGATTTTCTCAACTCCATCATTTATATAGCTAGACAATAAATATATTGAAAAATATTAAATAAAAGAATAAAAATATATTGACTTTCATGTCATGGGGTATAGTCACCACACAGGTAAAATTTGGTACAACGATGCAAGCAGATCATATTAACCGGAAATGTAAAATAAAAACTGTAAAATATTCAGGAAAACCTTGCCCTCCCCTGAGCAAGGACTCTGGTCTGCCCCTCATTATCAAGGGTATGGAATAACTTTGGTGGATGGAAGAAGAAGAGAATAATAAAACAATTGAATAAGAATAATAAAAGAAGAAAAAGAAAAAATTGGATGAATGGTGGATTTGAAGAGTGAGGGAGGTAAGAATTGTATAATTAAAATAGAAGAGATAATATTTTGAATAATATTAAAATAAAATAAATTAAACAAATCAAATATATATAAGTGCATTAAGATAAAAATAAAAATAATATAAAATAATAATAATAATAATAACAATTTAGAATAATAATAAGGGTTGAACATAATTTGTTTATGAATAACGAATTAAAAAAAATTAAATAAAATACTATATTATAATTAAAATATAACTAAAACAAATTAAATTGATGAAAAATGAAGAAGAATAAAAGAGGATATTTATCTTATATATAAATCCCCCACTTGGGTGTATGTATCTCTTTAGAAGGGGGCATGGGCCTCCTTTTATTGGACAAGATAGGGGCATTGAATCCTTAGTCTTCATCAAATCAGTAGGGGTATCCCCTTTGAAATCTCACCTTCGAGACCCATGAGGTTATAAATATGAAACAACCACATTTTTTGGGTATTTTGAACTTGTGTGTGGAAAATGTATCATCATTGAAAGTGTGTTAAAATACTTATTCTCCCAATAGTTCATGGTTATATGGTGGTGAGATTGTGGTAGGCACAATAATGGAAAGTAGTAATGTAGTAGTAGGAGCTCATCTTCATCTAGCTTTCGAAGTCACTGAAGGATCCTCAAAATGGAACTCATGGGGGTTTTCAATGGATTATAAGAGTGATCAAAGGAATCCTGATTATTATTTTGTGGTGATGGATCTCAAGATTGAGCTTAGGGTGTTCATAAATGGTGGTCCCAAGTGATTACGATAGTTGCTGGAGAGTGAAGTGCAACAGAGGGTGGCTGACTTGAGTGGTAGTGGATGAGCCCATGTTTTTTAGGAAAGAAATAAAAATTTCTTAAATCCGAAAAATTTAACATAAAGGAAGAATCCCATATATATTTAGAGGATGTTTTAGAGATCCTTTATAAATAATGTTATGAGATTTTATTCAAAATCACTTGTTGTGGGGACAGGATCCTACAATCCAAAATCACACACCACCTAGGGCCTGTGACACACGTGGCCCATGTAGTCTTTGGCCCCCCCAACATTCCTTGGTGTTCACCACCTATGGACCAGTCCTACATATTTGATCTCACGTGCTCGTACTGGATCAAGCTGTCTCTCCTTGGGTGGCATAGCAGACAATCCCTATTAGGCTTTGGCTATGTGGTGAGCATGACTAGTATGAACACATTCTTGGATCCCGCTTTATTTTTTTGCAAACACTGAAAAATTAATGTTTTAAATTCATAATATATCATGATTATCAAAAAAAAAATATGTGTTTCTAATTAATATGCTCACAAGATAAATTTAATAAAATAAAGAACACCATTATGTTAATCATGTAATACCACAACCATTCAGAATTTGAAATAACCCTTTTATTTAATAAAAGATTGAAAATCATGGATTAATTTATTGAAAAAAATGTGATTCATTGAAAATTGAATAAAAATTTACAAAAAAAATTAAGCCTTTCAAATACACCCATAATTAAACAATGCTTATCCTGAAGTACAAAATCTCAACATGGAATTCTAGAGGTCACCAATGCTACCATTATTCATTTTTAAAGGTAATAAGAAAACAATCTCAAATCAGATTTTCAAAATTTACTTAATATATCATTTTAATTATAAAATTTTTAGTGAAACTATCAAATTATGTATTTAAACTATTCTCAATTGAAAATGGTGAAAACTTCTATTTTAATTCATTCAAATTCTTCAATTCATTATTATTCATCATGAAAAATCAAGAATTACCAATCTTTTGAAACTTTCACTCATCACTCAAGAAACTATTCAAGTATAGTTATGCTGATTAAATGAATACATGATTCTCATCCAGGGTATTGTGAATGAAATACATTTATCACTTTATAAAGAAAAAAGATACATAAAATCACGAGGGATTTAAAATAATGTTCAAATGTCTCTAAGGATTAATGATTTTATGATTTTTTGTTTTAATATTTAAGGATCAAGGAGTAGGTTTATCTCTTAATGCATAATTAATCATATTAATTGTAAAATTTTCATGATATTACCCCGTTAAATTTCAAACCATTCAAATTTCCACCAAATTTCATAGTAAAGATCATGATCAAATTAAATATAATGTATGATTTTTCATGATCTTGAAATTTTATCTACATTTATACATCTTTTCATTTTCAAGGAGAATTTTTATGATTTTTCTTCATTTAAAGTTATTCTAAGAATAAACCTCGTATAGAACACATAACAACATATTATTAATAAAATAGGTATAATAATTTTGGTTTCTAGTTTTCCAAAATAGCAACCCAATATTTTATATTTTTGTTAAATTTATCATCAGATCTTTTCTCAATAGGTATAAATAATTAAATACAATGTATGAATGAAAAAAAATACATTTTTTGAATACCCGCAGTATCACCCCCTCACTATTTTCATTCAATGTAAATTGAAATTTATTCCTGATTCCCTTCTACCCAACAATTAAACAATAAAATATCATTTTAATCCTATTATTATGGAAGGAACTGATAAATATTGATTGAAACATGGATTATTCCAAATATGTTTATCCATGTTTCTAAAGTATAATGAAGAATTGATGTAAAGGAGGCCTTTTAAGGATATTTTTTTTATCAATTTTTGACTGAATAAATTTTAAAGTGATTTTTCATAAAAAAAAATGATTTGAAAAGATCAAATGTAGGTTCTAGGTGGCGTAATGTTGAAATATCACTCAATAGATATGCTCAATAATAAAATATGATGTATATTGATAAGAAATACTTCCAAGAATTAGAATATTAAAATGGAAATTCACTCAAAGAAATATTAAATATGAAAAATCAATTCACGTGAATTTTATAAATTCAAATAATTGAAAACTATAATGAAATTTAATTTTATTGAATCAATTATTTTACAAAAAACTTGAGTCATCTTTTTAATACCCACATCTCATTTTTTCATCATACTCTTCATTTTAATAATTCAGTTTTATTGAGGTTGAAATCCAAAACATGGAATCATTAGATTCCTATAAACTCATGTCTCCTAAATAAGTTAATTAATGAATAATTCAATCATGGGAATAAAATTTCATCTTTAATTATGAAAGCATGTCGTTGGAATAAAAAAATATGGAGATTAAATGATAAAAAGTTAAAGTGAAATCCCTTTTCAATAAAGACTTTTCTTCTTCCTCTACTATATGAGGGTTTCCTTCTACCATCATAAACCTGTAATTGAAAAATAATTCAACTAGGCACAATGATCATGTCATTTATGCTCAAAAAGATAATATGGTAAATCCCTCTTCGTGTTGGATCTCTACGGATGGAAACATTTAGTTAGGATCCTCCATACTTTATTTAAATTTCTTCACTACATTGGCTTCCTTCTCCTCCTTGGGTAGAGTGAAATGACATGGTATTGTATATTTTAATTTTTAAGGATTAGGGATATCATGTTGTACATCATATTCAATGCATATTTCTTCCAGATCTTGTTGATATACAATAGTTATCCTCGAAGTAAAGACTTCTTTATCATGGAACCACTCTCTCTTGACATGGTCATCTTGGATAAGGATCAATATATGTTTGATTTTTCTATAATCCTTAAAGTGTGCCTAAAAATCATTGATTTCTTTTGTAAAATTATGTAGATATAGTGGAAGTTCCTCATTGGAAAGTAGTATTTAATAACAATATTTTACTTCTTTAATAATATCATCCAAATCATAAAGAGAACTTCTGGATTTATGCCCATTTATCATCGGCCTGTCCAGGCCAATGTGTGGTTCAATATTTTTTTGGAGATGCACCTTGGTATTATATTGAAATATTGGTTCATTAACCCAATATTAATTATTAAATGAATTTAAATATATCCATTTGAAAATATCGTGTAAAATGATTTTCTAATTAAAAAATTAATAAAACCTATATACTGATGAAAAAGAAATTGATAAGAAAAATAACTCATTGGATACCTAGAAACACTGCTAGTTTTAAAGCATGCCTGTCACAGGCCATAGAAAGAGTAAATTGTTTTTGAAGTGCATCATAGTGGCTGAATATGGTGATCTCACATGAGGATCTTCTCATATTTTCACTAAATGAATCTAAATCATCTTAAGAACTATTTTTTGTTATTTTATTTATTTTATTAAAACAATGGTAAATTTTTTTATTACTCACTTGGATAATAAAATAAAATTAAATATAAAAAATATAAACTAGCATTCCATATTAAAAATAGTGATTTATAGAAGAAATAACATGTTTTTAGGTTCAAATTTTGTTTCAATAATTATTCTGTTTAATATGTTTTATTTTAGTTTCATAATCTAAACATGAAATCTCATGATGAATTAATATTATTTTTATTTAAAAATTATAAATTATTTCAAAGTCTATGAAATCTAAATTCCACCTCCATTAAAAATCACAGTTGATGACACAACTTGGTCAATGGTGTTCTATCTTCTAGGTCCCAATATATAGATTTCATTTTATCCATTAATTTTCTAAACTCCATAATTTTAAGAGATAGTCAGTGAATATAGAGAAAATATAGATACCAAATATTAGAAATATATTTATTTTCATGACATGGGGGAGATTTTACACACTGGTAAAATTATCCACACCATTTAGTTCTACTCATATTTACAAAAAATATAAATGAAACATTATAAAAAAATCATGAAAACCATTACCTTTATGGAGCAACCCTTGGGCCAACATACAATTATTAAGTATAAGAGGAAATAATGGTGGATTGATGGATGAGAATAAGAAATTTTACATTATATAATATAATAATAAATACATATAAGAATAAAAATATAATAAAAAAATAAAAAAAATACAGAAATAATAAATAATTATAATATATAAACAATTTCAAAAGAAGAAGAGAAGATGAAACAAAAATAAAAATAATGAGAAGAAAAGATGAAGAATAATGATGAATGGTGTGGGTAATACTTTTTTAAATAATGTGTGGTTTTTATTTTAATAAAATAAATTTATAATTAAAAGTTTCCTAAGACAGAATAAATTAATGAAATGAAATAAATGAATGAAATAAAAAATTATAGAATAGCCACGACCTTCCATGGTAGATTCTAAACAGTGGGTTTCCTATATCATTTTTAGTGGGTGATGTGCACCATTTAAAGAGTTATAGAGGAAATATTTGTGGTTTCATCCTCAAATATTCATTGAATCCCTTAAATAATTATTTATCTCTTCATTTAAAATCTCTTGGAGACAAGCTATATGATTTTTCAAAAAATATAAGAAAATTAAGAGTATAAATTTTGTTAATAACATGAACAGATGTGTCGAGATCCTTCATGGTGAACGAAGTGCATAGTAGTGGACAAGGAAGAAGTGGGAGTGATGCATGCATGAAAAAATAGTTGATAAGTGGTAGTTGTGATCTTCTATGAATGTTATCACCTTCACATGTCCAATTCAAAGCTAGATATGGGTCTATGAGGATAATCTTATGGTCCAAAGGTGATAAAATGTTGAATACGAAATTATAAGTGGTAATGGAACTCAAACAGAGCTCTTTTTTAACTTTGATTGTCTCCAGACCATTGGATGATCCCCAAGGGTCCATCAGAATCCTTCATCTAGCAATGTAAAGGACATATTATAGGGAGAAGATCACCACTTCCACTGCTCAACTCTTCTTCCATGCATGCGTTATTGGAATCTATGTGAAGCCCACTACCACAAACACCATGGACCATGAAAGATATCCCCAAATGCTTTCAAGAAGCCATCTAAATTCAGAAACCCTATTTTCTATGATGTTTAAAAAAACTTCTCTCTAGGTGGTTTTAAATGAAGCAATAGAAGATGATATGTGATATTCATTGAAGATTTGTGGAGCAAACCACTAAGATTTCATCTTTTCCTTTATAAAAGGATTACCATTCTAAATAAAAAATATACTGTAAATCCATAATTAGTAATGCACCATGGATGGCTGAGTCCATGCTATATTTTTCTATTTCTTTTATTATTTTCATTTTTTATATTTTTTTAGTTTAATATTAATTATAATTTTATATTATTAAAATAAAATTCATGAATTATTTCTCAAAGTCCAATCTACCTCATTCTTGTCTGTTCTAATTATTTTCATCTTCTTATTTTTATTTTTATTTCATATTTTATTATTCTTTTGACATTATTTATATATTATATATATTTATTATCTTTTAAAATCTATTTTCTCATTTTATTATAATATTATAATTCTATTTATCTCTCTCTATTTTATTCTTTTTTTTTTATTTCTCGTTTATTATTCTCTGTCGCCTATCCACAATTGTAACGTCTCATTATTGATAATGGGAGGCTGACTTGAGGCTTGACCCATGGGAGGTCAAGGAATTCCTGATTTTTTCCTAAAGTTTTTTTACTTTTGTTATAGATATGAGTGGCATGCATGGGTGTTCTAAATGTACCAAGTTTAGATAATTTCTCTATCACATGAAAGTAAATCTAAATATATTCTTCTGTTAAATCTCTTTTACGTTTATTTATTTATTATCTATTCATATAATGGAGTTGAGTGATGTAATGGAAGAATTAGATTGATAGAGCTGGGTCTTAGAATATTGAACACCTTATATAGATGTTTTCCATTATCCATGATTTCAGGAGGTGGTTGAATTGATATAGAAAAGGAATTAAATGAATCTAGAATTTATAAAGAAATGTAACGGTAAATCAACATGAAATTTCATGTACGGACTATCAGAAAAAATCAATCAAAAATGAGAATAAATGATGAACCCAAAATACAACCTAAAACAAACTAATTTATTGTTTATCACATTATGGTGGTGGTGCGAATAAAATGAAAGGTGATCAAATATCATTATCCCCATAGAAACATATAATGTTAGGTGTGATCCTTTTCAATGCTTGATATGGTATCTCAATCCAAAATGTCTACTCGAAGGACGGCCTCCTAGTTCTCACTCTCACACACACAAATTCAGGTTGCGCATAAACATGGGCCATGTGAGCCATTGGGCTTAGAATACTGATTGCAGGATTGACCACCCATATGCAACCATACACCGGGCTTCAACTCCCATGTGATTCCTACTCAAGAGAGATCTCCTAGTAGGTTGTGTGACAAGATATCCCTCTTAGACTAGATTAATGTTATGTGGCCCATACATGATAGCCTCCTCTGGATTTGTGTAATTTTTCCCTAAAAGATACAATCATGATTTATATCAAAAACATAATTTAATATTTTCACAATTTTACATTCAAGAATTTTTATTTGTTTCAAATCATATTTATTCCTTGTCATATTTTAACACATTTAACAAAAACATTGAAATTTATGGGCATTTAGATTATAAATACATTAAAAATCATTGAAATTTTATTAGAAAACAAAAAATGAGTCTATAAAATACACAAACACATAAACCATTTATTTCATCAATCATAAAACCTTTACATGAAAAATCTGAGGGAACAAATGTTACCAATAATCAAATTTCAAAGTTATAATGTCAACTATTTGTCAATGTTAACTTGATTATTGAAATTTCACATTAAAAATAAATTTCATTTCACAACATTCAATGAAACAGTAAAGTCAATAATTTTATATTTCCCTATTAAAACATGATGTAACATATCAATTAATTATTTAATTAAATCAATTCCTTATTTATTAAAGATTTATTATCATGATCTATCTCACTTTAATCATTTATTTCTTATCTAATGAACAAATTATAGTGAAGTTCTTCTCATATTATGATGACGTGATCCTTAATTATAGGCTTGTAAATGAACTATTTTCTATAATTAATAAAGAAAAAAGTCACATGATATCATGGGGTATTTCAAATTAAGGTTCAAATGTCACTAAATCTTAATGTTGATAGAATTTTGTATTTTGAAATATTAGGATGAAGGAGGAGTTTTATATCTTAATGCTTAAATCATGATATTAAAAGTAAAAGTTTCATGAAATTCTACCATTTATGTTTTTGTAGATACAATTTCCCCCAACTCTCAAAGTAAATATCATGATAAATTCAGTATAATGAATTATTTGTTCTCACTCTTGATTTTTGTGATCTTTTTTTAATTTTTTAGAGAGTTTTTCATTTTTTTTCTTTTTCCATTATTATAACTACAATTTATCTCACATATTCCATCTATATACATATGATAAAAGTCATAGGTCTTGTAATGATTATTTTTTTTCTTAAATCCCAACAATGTTTTCTAATTTTTTGGTTCTTTTTGACATTTTATCATTATTCAGGAGTAGAATAATAATAGAGTAAAATGTACAAAATCAAAAACCATTTTTAATAACCACATTATCACCCCCAAAAAATTTTCTTTATCATTTATTTAATCCCATTATTCAAAAATTCCTTCATCCCCAAACGTCAATTTAACAATATAATCAAAATTATAATAGGGCGGTAGGAATGGATAAAAATGTTATCAAATGTGTCTCATTCCAAAAAAAAGAAATTCATAGTTTCTGGGTGGAAAATAAAAATTGATGTTAAGGTTTGGTTCAAGGATAATAGATCTAAAAGATATTCCCCAATCATTTTAAATATTCCTTTTCACACTCATAGATTTGAAAAGTTCAAATTCTTTTGTTGGTTGGGGAAATGTCCAAAGGTCACTCATGAAGTATTCTCATGAATAAATATGATGTTTTTGGTCTAAAAATCTTCCTAGGAATGGGAAATATAAAATTGGATAATCAATCAAGGAATGAATTACATTAAAAAATCAGGTCTAATTAATTTTAGAAATTGAATTAATGAATAATTATTGTAAAATTTTATTTACAAAAATCAAATATTCTACTTAAATAATGATTCTTAATTTTAATATCCATGATTCACATTAATAATTAAATTATCCATTTTATGCATTCAATCTCATTAAAATTAAAACCTAAAACATGTAATCATATGATTTTTTAGAAACTCAGGTCTCCTATGTAAGTAAAATAAGGCAAATATACATGTGTGGGAAGGAAATTCTCCAATTGAATAAAATTACTCAATTAAAAATAAGCACCATGTCTATTAACCTCAAAAAAATAGATTGAGTGAGGAAAAATGTATAAATAATTCTAATAATTAAATTGAAATATAATTTTTAAAAAAAAATAAAGGAATATGTAATGGTCTGATCCTCTAAGTGGTCTCATAATTTTTATTGCATCCATAATGAAGTACCATGGTGGATAAATCTCATTTGAATATAACTCACATATGTGGAGATTTATAGATTCCACATCTTATTTCTTAGGGATGAATGATCCATAAATAGAGTATAGCAAATCGACCCCCACTCAAAATTATGTATAACCTATACTGAGGGGGTAGGATGAAGTATGGATCATCCTCCTTATCAGTTTTAATTTGTTCAACCTCTTCCTTCATTTCAATTTATAGCCCTATTTGGGTTGAATTAATTGAATGATCAATATTGAAACAAGAAGGTATTTTTACATGAATAAGATTTAAATTTAAATTTTTAATAATTAATTTATCCCATTCAATATGAGCAGCATGTGTCTTGATTTCCTCGAGATAAAAAATGTGGAATTATTTAGGGGCCTCCACAAAATACATGTTCATGCAAATTAGAAAGATCTATGTGTTCCCCAATAGGCGTATCTTTTGTTTCATCATCTTCCTCTAATGAATAATAAACATTTTCTAAATCTAAACATTCATAGTAATGGGAATTAACACACAATTAATATTGAATAAAATTAAATGAAATATAATTTGAAAAATTATCAATTCTTTTAATTATTTCAGATATATTGTCTTATTCATTGGTGATTTCCACTTGGAGTTGGATGGTGGGGAGTGGATTAGGAAGTTTGGATTCATTATATTTAATTAAAATTCCACCACCTAGGTTGTGTCTTTGGTTAATGGTGTTAGATCTTTCTCTTTTCATGGTATGGTGAGATCAGTCATAGCCTCATATTCATTCCATAATTCATCCAAATCATGTTAATCTCTCACATATATTTCATAAGTATAGTATTTTACCATATCCTCTTTATTTTAATATAGGAATACAAGTGTAACATCTTATTTCTTAGGATGATGTTTCTCTGATTATTCATTGAAATATAATGTTATAAAATCCATATTTCCATGTATATCTAGCTCCATCTCTTTAGGCTCTTTAATATCGTATTTGAGTATGTTTTTATACCCTTTCTACAAGAATTGTTCTAGGGGATATTCTTCAAAAGTTTTAGGAGGAATAAAAGAAGAACATTATACGTTTCTCATACACTTCATAGAAAAATGTTGGGAAGTATTCCAAAAATACAGTGAACTCTCTATCCAATCCATTAACGACTTGTTGTTCGAGGGTATCTTTGAGATCTTGGATAGGGAACTTGAAATAATCCCCTATTAAATTTCTTCTCCAAGATCACCTGATTTTCTGTAGCTTGTACTAAAACAATTTATTCTATAGACTAGGGTGCGTTTACTGCTAGTCCTTACACATGTATTTAGTCATTCCTTGAAAAATAATAATCATTTGAATACATCATGGAAAGATCATATTTTTATGGTTTTCTTTAAAATAAATTAATACTATCTAAATTTTCAAAATGAAAAAGTAATAACACTAATGATTATTTCCTTGGTAGTGGAAGATGTTTTGATTCATTCATGTCACATAGTGTGGAAAACAAATATTATGTTCCTATTATAACATAGTGTTTTATCTGTGTCATCTCACTAGAGGACCATCATAGTTTTTTACATACATAATCTAATTCACCTAAAGAATTTTTTTTATGAAAAAATGATAAATATTTTGGGTTTTTGATTTTATTTTAAAATAATCAAAATACATGAAAAATTGAAATTATCCAAAATAATAACATAAAATATTAAATAGACTGAAATTATAATGAAAGATATTTGTTTTTGGGTTTAGTTTTCATTTCAATCATTATTATCTATAATTGTTTTTAATTTGATAATCCAAACATTAAATCTCATTATAAATTACTATTCTTTTTGTTTATAAATACTGTAAATATTTGAATGCCTAATAAATAACAATTTAACCTCCTCCAGTAGTCAAGGATACTGAAACACCTTGGTCGAGGGTGTTCCATCTACAAAGACTGGACTCTATTGAGGTTGTTTAATCCATGGATTTTTTCAACTTTATTTCATGAAGAGATATCCAATAAATACAAGGAAAATAAATTAAAAATGAATATAAATAGATTGAGTTTAATTTCATAGGGGAAAATCACCACACTAGGGACATTATAATCACACATGCATATCAGTCATATCGACCACAAATTTAAAATAAACATTACAAAAAAAATATGAACACTATAAACTCCTCCCAGAAAATCCTCGATTCACCACCAAATTTGTTTTGAGTAAGACATCACTTTACTAGATAGAAAATGAAGATAATAATAAAATAATAGAATAAAAAATTATAATGTTAGAATAAGAAAAAATTGAAAATGAAGAATGGGGGATGAGAAGAGGGAGAGATATAGAGAGAGAATAATTATATAATAAAAATAGAAGATAATAATATTTTGAAGAATAATAAAATGATATATATATATAAAGGTTTCAAATAAAGGAAAATAGTAGAATAGTAAAATAATAATAATTTAAGAGATAAATATGGGTGGGAGACAATTTTCTAAAGAAGAATACTTGAACTATTTTTTTAACAAAATATAATTAAAATTAAAATAAAACTAAAAATGAAATAAAATGAAAATGAATAAGTAGAAGTAAGAGAATAATATTCTATGGACATCTCCCCCATTGGTGTGAAGATCCATTTCAAAGGGTTGTGCTTCTCCTTTTGTAGGCCAAGAGATAGGAATTGAAGCCCCGAGCATCATCAATTCAGTGAGGATCTCCATTTTAAAATCTCACAAATAATACCCGAATAGTGATAATTATGAAACAACCATAGATATTGGGTTTTTAGAATTTTTTTGTCTACTGGGTATTGATATGAAAAGAGTGGCCACATCCTTATTCTTCTAGTTGTGCATGGATATATGATGGTTCATATTTGGTAGACACTATAATGGAAAGTAGTGGTTCATTAGCTAGAGATCATCTTACTCCGGCCAATGAAGTGGTCGAAGGAGCCTCAAAATGGTTTTTGTGGGGGTTATACATGGATTTGAAGAGTTATTAGACACACATTTTTCTTTGATCGTGGTGATGGAGCTTGATCTCCATCTTAGGGAGTTTGGTCATTGTGGTCCTGAGTGATTGCAGCATCAGTCATTGAGAGATGCGTGATAGGGGGAGGCAGACTCAAGAGACAATAGAAGAGCTTGAGTGTTCAATTCGAGCAAGGATAACTTCTTAATGGATGTAAAGTGACACTCTAAAAAGATGTGTCCCACATAAATTTGGAGAATGTTTTTTGGAGCCTTTATAAATTAAAGAATTATAGATCAGTCCAGATTTCTTGATGAGGGGTCGAGCTCCGGTATTCCACACTAACACATCACCTATAGTCCATGATACAAGAATCCCATGAAGGGTTTGGCCTAGACCTACTCATCATGGGGTTCATCACCCGCGGACCACTCATCCATATGATTTGATCCCCTATGATGAAGTTGGATAATGCTTTCTGTCCTATAATTTCTCATACGGTTAGCCCTGTTGGGCATTGTCTATGTGTAAATATGTCCTATGTTGCAGGGTAGATTTTTTTTAGCCTTAATTTTTCACAAACATTTTAAAATAAGAGTTTAAAATTACTAATCTCACATGATTATCCCCCTAAAAAACGAGTTTCAAATTCAAAATCACACATGATCATTTTCCAAAATTTAAAACACCATCTTTAACTCATTTAAAATAACTTCCATTCCATGTTTCAAATTACCAATTTATTTATTAAAACATTGATAAACCAGGAGTTAATTTATCTAAAAACTATTTGATTCATTTAAATTTGAAAAAAATTGGCACCAAACTTGAGTCGGTTAGATATATTCTTCCTCATATTAATTTATCACCCACATAAACAATATATATTATTAATTAATAGGAAATTCATCATAAAAACCCATCAATATTTTATATGAACTCTATCCTCATAACAATGGGTTACAAGATGTTTTTCTTTTTCTTCATACATCATGTATCGTTATTCATTACACCATGACACTAGCGTAGACTCTAAATCATTTTGCAACTAGAAAATGTCACACACAATAAATTTAATATGTTTAGGCCAACTAGGGAGGCACAATATTTTTCTAATCTACAAGCTATATCAATTCCATACACACCAGGTAGTCCATGTATTTCCATAGTGAAAAGCATAGTGTCATGTTGTTTATTGTAATTAATAAATTCATTTAGCTAATACATGAAACATATAAGATGATCATTATATAGTTTTATTATAACATTTTGTATCCTTCCTACATGTTTTGTACTTCATTAATGTCTTCATAATGTATACATAGTGTCATTTGACATGCACTATTTACATTTAGTGAAGAAAATTTAAAATCATGTGGAAAAACATCAAACTCCATGTACATTACCATTTTATATAGAAATATTAAATTTAATTAACTAATCCATTAAAACATATCAAAATAACTCTTTTAACTTTAAATTTATAGTACACACAGGTTGATATATCTTATACTATATTATATTTTTACATAATTCTAGGAAATAATTTAAACATAAATATATGTATGGTAATTTCATATTAATTTTTTGACATGAATTAAATAATATCAGGAATAGAAGTTTCTTATGTTCTACGTGTCATTAAATTGATAGCACAAAATGTGAAATTATGAAACATTCCTTTTACAAAATAATTTTTGTTAGTGATTCATATACAATATGTACTATAATATATAGTTTGGAATGAAAATCATTAGGTTTCATCATTATATAAATCTATGTAATATTTTATGAAATTTCAAATAAATTAAATGTTAATTTATTTAAAATCAGATTGTGTGGGAATATTTAGGAAATTTTTATATAATAAGATAAGAATAATTAATCAATTTGTAAGATAATTAATTGGATTAATTCAAGTGAATTTCATCATATTGATGAATGAATTGAGATGAATTTTATCAAGTTTTTTAAAATTCATTGTTTTTTCTTGTGTATTACTGATCATAATATTTTATAATAACTATGTATGTGTTGTTTATATATATCTTAATTTTATTACATTAGTTTATATTTATTTATTAATCAATTAAATATTATGGCATGTGTGTCCTCCCTCCCCCAATTATTATGTAGGGACTGGGTAGCCAAGGTTGTTTTATGTAATTCCCCTATATTAAATCCTTTATTTCCCCTCACATACGTGTGTGATAAAATATATGTAACAAAATTATTATTTGAATTCATATAGAGATGATTAAAAGTTGAGTTGAGGATAATATGGCTTAATAAGAAATCAAGTAAAAACTAGCTTATTCAATTCATTTGTGTACGTGTGGGATGGTGCAATTCATTCCATGATAGGAACAATGAGACTTCCATCAGGTTATTTCTTGATTTATTATCCACTTAGTAAATCAAATATTAGTTAAATATAATGACTGTTTCATTTACATATTTATCTATTATATTTTTCCCAATTTCATGATTTCTTTTGTGGGCGGAAGACCGTAATTATACAAATAAATGGAATAACATGGAATGATAGAATAAAAATATCTAGATTTGTGTGTAAATGTTTTATAATAACCTGGTTGATCCAATATGTAAAATTAACATAATATTACAAGTAATTAGAATGATAAATAATATAATATTATGTATAATAAATGAAATCTCTCAAAAAAAACATTATGTGATACTAATAATATCATTACATGATTTGGAAGGAAACCACAAAAACACGTGTTGGTTAAAACCTGGATGTGACACTTACTTTTATTTTGGAATTATTATGAATTTTTTGGGATGAATTACCCATTTTATATCAAGATTATTATCCCTTGATATGCCTGATGTAACTTAGAATTTTTATTAGGAAACCCAAGATTGGGTTTCTGTTTTTGGGATTCTACTCAATTGATCAAGGAGCTAAAATCATACTATTGGAAATGACTCACCTTCCAAAATATAGTGGATTAATTGAAAAAGACCTTTCTTTGGTTATGAGATAAGGAATATAGAACCCTTCAAGTAGAATATCCAATGAACTAACAATTCCATATATAATGTTCAGGGTTATCGTAATTAATAAAAAAGTTGTAGATATCTAATTATATATATTTTTCCTCACTTTAGTAAATTAGACAAATAATTAATAAAATTATCTACCTAATTTTTATTAATGTATAATTTTCAACTACTACAACACAATCTCTATGAAAAAATCATAGATAATGAAAATGTCTTTATTAGCACAAAATTCTAGGAATGGTACTGAAACATTCACATAATAGAACACCATAAACTAGAGATATATGTGTTTGAGACCCAAATATTTGATCCACCCATTTTAGAGGTGATTTTGGAAGAGTTACATTTCTATGATAGAAACATTGATGTCTTCTTATATGCAATCTTTAATTATATTCTCCTTTTCTAGAGAACAACATATCTAACATGAGTCTATATATTCATAGGGAATTCATAGTCATATATGGGGTCTATATCAGTAGAGATAAAGACAATAATGGTATGAGAATTCTAGGGAACTCCTCACATGGAATATTAGAGAAACTTTCCTAGTTATAACTCACATTGTCTAAAGGATTTATTACATTAAGCATCCATAAATTCTTGGGTTAAAACTACATGATGAATTGTGTTTCCTTTCCTTTACCACATAAATTAATCATATATTATCTAACATTATTATGAATTTAATTATGAAAAATATAACTATGTCACATTCAAATATCCTCATATTAATTCTATAAAATGATAAAGAAATGAATCTTAAAAATTCTTCTTTCATTGTGGTGACTTGAGGGAACGTCAAGGAAACAATAAACAAACTTAAGTTTAATTATAATGCTTATATAAATCTCTATACCATGAAGAGAAATATCATAGGGGAAGTGATGAAGTAATATTATTTCAATTTATATTCTGATAGGAGGGGCTAGTAGAAGAAAAAATTCCCTATTGAAATTAATAAAGGTTATTTTTTAGGTATGTATGTTATTTAGTGTAACCATTCAATTTTTATGGATTTCATATTGGATATTGTATGTGGTTATCAAATTTCAATAAAAATTAATGATCCTAGTATATTTGAATAAGTTACTTGAGTGAGGAGGATTTTTACGATGGAAATGGAGCTAAACTCAAAACACTATCAATTGGTGACTACCACCTCCATTTATTGATGAGAATGATCTTGGTTCCTCATTATTATTACTATATAATGAGAATTAAAAAATATATATTTAACTGAATTTGATATGGAAATATTTATTTTCATGTTTGACATTGAATTTGTTTTATTTTTCAAATAAATCAATAGTTATTATAAGGCACATTTACAAAATGGATTTTATGTAGTCAATAATGACAACCATGTGTTGTAATTAAGTAATAAAAAAATTCACATGACTCATACCAATCCAATTTATTGAATCACTACCCAGGTTATGTAATAAGAATTTATTTACTGTGTTACATCTATTTTATTATTGGAATTCATTTAAACTAAAATCACTTGGTATTTTTTAGGAGGTTTTACAAAGTGAAATGTCCAAATCTATATTCAGTGAAAAGATTGGATGAGACATAGATCTTTCAATTTTTATTCACACTAATTAATATGAACTATTCCTAGTTTATTCAAGGTGATTTTATTTATAATTTATATGTTTTTTATGTTCCCTGTTTGTATAGATATATCCACTTCATGAGGTACAATTTTGAATCCTTTTAGAAATTAAAATAATTATCGAATGAGTTTCAGAATAATTTTCATCACAAAATTATGAGACACTTCTCAAATATTTGTCTATACTATCTTAATAATGACATTATTAAATTTTCATAGGATTAAGGTATATTATCACAACTGTAATCTCCTTATAGATCTAGTTGGAATGGTCTGTGTGAAAGGAGTAACCTCACCTTGTTAGACATCGTGAAGACAATGATGAGTAATTCAAATCATCAACTATCATTTTGGGATATTAATTATGAAACACATAGATTGAGTTATGTAACCATTTTTATGTATTTTTCTATATATAATGTGGTTGGGTTGTGTTTGGAAGATTTTTGGAGGTTTTGGATGGGTTTTAAGAATGCTTTGGGGGATTTTAGAAGATACACAGTTTGAGCATGGTTTGGGAAAATCGTGTAGAATCTCTATGTAACCGTGAAACTCTTGACAATGGGATTCTGATAGTTTATGAATGGTTTTTATAACCATGAAAGGATTCCATGAGAGGTTACATTTTAAGAAATATCATCTACATAGTTATCACATGGTTTTCCAAACCATGGGAGGCAACCGTGCGTGATGTAAAAATAGGTTTTTTAAAAATCCAAACCACTCGGGATTTTCCCTATTTCACTCATTTCCTCTCCCAATTGAACCTAGGTTGTTATTTTTTGTTCTATATGGTTATTGGGGCCCTAATAATCTTTTTTTAATTGAATATAAATGGGTTTCAATGTGTTGTGAATGCGATTCTCTCTTGACAAGTCTCCACTCTCGGTTTTTTTGTGGTTTTGCTAAGACATACATCTCCCTGTATCCTGGTATTCTATATATACACCTAATTTATGTATATTTAATTTTTTTGTATCCTAAAGTAGTTATAATAGGGTTTTTGATGATAGGTATAGAGATATAGAGTGGCTTTGGTGGAGTGTTCTCTTAGATTTGTGGTGCGATTGCTTGTGGGTTGATTTCGCAGGAGCCCTAAGATAGTTGTCTTCTCACTCGACTCCACTTTTCTAGAACACGAGGACTTGTTTTAAATTATTATTTTTTTCTTTAAATTAATATTTAATATGACTTTTTAATCTTGATAGAAACCCATTTGTCAATTAATTGGATATTTTGGGTAAAATTGGATATTGTTGAAAAAGGGGTCATGTTGTGTGATTTTAAAATGATCATTTTAAAATAGATAATGGTTTGAATTGTGTAAAAATAATTTATGGAATACGAATTTCAATAAAAATGGTGTCTTATTGAAATGTGGTTTGGTATGTAAAAACGGTTTATGGGTGTTTTTAATAAATGGGTGATATATTGAAGTGGTTATCGCATGCATTGGACAATGTTATTTGTATATTTTTGAGTACCGATTGGTGTGTGTGCTTGTTTTTATGGATATATAATTATTTATTTTGTTGAATTGGATTTAGAGTAGGTGTGGTGTACCACTATAAAATAGGGGATGTATAGTGGATTGAATGACCACTATCAATGAAAAGTGTTCGGGAAGTACCACTAGATCAGGAAAGTAGTGAGACGACTTTGACGGGAAGTCCCACTATGATAATTACTAGTTTGGTTGTGTGAACCTCTATGGTATTTTTTTTTGTTATTCAGGGTGCAAATGGTTTTGCTAACATGTTATTATAAAATGGATTATGGAATGTTTTTTTTATTTCCTTCCTATTGTATCATTTGAGTGGAAGTCATCTTGGTAACGGTGTGTTTGTCTTGTTGGAAACTATTGAACCATTTGATGTTTTATAAAAACTATTTTATATAGATGTGATAATGATTTTATCTCAGTGGTGTGAGCAGGGACGTAATTTTGGGAAAACCTACTATGTGTTTGTACTCACCCCCTTCTTTATAACATTGGTGCTTTTGCAGATTTCGTCTTCTGAGACAGAGGTTAGGGTAAAGATCCACATTTTTCAAGTGGTTCGTTGTGATGCATGGGTGGTATGGTGGTAATTAGAGCATGTAACTTGGTGTTGATCCATGTAGAATGTCATGGTTTCCATTAGGATTGGTTTTTTTAAAATCTTCTTGCTACTCTAGTTATGAATATTTAGGCTTTTTGTATTGGTATTTTGGTCTTATTGAGTTGTAAAACACTGTTAACATGAATCAAATAGTGTTGGTTGGTTATGCCTTGTTTGGTTTCTATTTTATTTTATCCCAATGGAAAATCCTTCCCTAACACTTCTAGAAGCCCTCAGTATTTATTTATAGAATTTGGCACATTGGGAATGTCTCCTGAGGCCTAGTAGTATCACACCACCATCTCAAGATAATGAGGAGGGACCAGAAATTACAAGTGGTATCAGTTTGTCCGATCCTTGACATCAATGTTTTTTTATTCCTTGGAGCTGGTTATCAGTAAAGGTATTGGAATTCATTCTTTCCCTATACCTTGAGTTGGGATGGTAGTAATGTGTAGGATTTTCGGATTATAAAATTTATAACAAAAATGTAAGTATCTAGTCTTTTAAGATTATCTTCATGTTACTAGGTATTTGGATACATAAGTGTTTTGGAGACACTTATAGGCATTAGAAATCTCAATGTTGTGGTTGTATCCATTGAGATGTGTATGTCATGCATGGTTTCAATGACTTCCCACTAGGATCAAAATTTCATTGAGTATAATTATTTTTGTTGTGTTGTGATTATGTTGAGTTGTGAAAAATATGGAAATTACATTGAAATGTGAAGATTTTAAATGTTGATGGTTCTGGTATTGTTAAAATGGGTCAATTTCCAAAACATAGTTGATTTTGTAATAATTTTACAATGTGGGAAATGTGAACTTGTAGAAATACTAATTGTGCCAGTGGAAATTTAATTGAATTTTAAATGGTAAAATTTTTATTTCTATGGGAGTGACACTTATGGTTGTTTTTAGTTGATAGAAATGGCATTGGGTAGCCATCATAGAGACCAACTGGAGGAGGCTACTGAAAATGTGGTTTCACCTGAGCCCCAAGTGAACCAGTAGCTAGTGCATAGAATAGTGAATTATTTTCAAGCTGTGAAAGGTGGGAATAAACTGGATGACCCAAATCATGTGGATCATACATCTCAGTTAAAGAAGCAAAATCCACCCATATATAGGGTTGATTCAAAACCAGAAAGGTAAAAAGCATGGTTTAATACAATGAATATGATATTTGAATTCATGGTAACACTGGTCAAGATGAATGTGAAACTAGAAATGTACATGCTATGAGATCATTACCCATAGTGGTGGGAGTTATTAGTTAAAACTAGAACGGACCAAGGGGTGTCATGGGAGAGTTTTGAGGAATTGTTTAATAAACAATTCCACCCAAATAAGTTCAAAATTCATAACACAATGGATTTCTTCAGCTCAAATAAAGGGAACATGTCGGTAATAGAATATTTACCTATGTTCATGAACTTGGTGTGGTTTGGACCTAATGTTATGGGTAGTAATTCATTGAAGGAACATATTTTTGAATCTACATTCAGGAAAAAAATTCATTCTAAAATAGTGGTTTTGTGTGTTAGTGATTAAAATGAAAAAGAGAATAGAGAAAAAATAGATGAACAAGATATATTTGTGGCTACAGGTGAGGGAAGTATGTTGGTACCCATGGGGAATTGTGGGAACTCCAATGTTGGGTTTAATTTGAAGAGGGACACTTATTTCCAGGGTGGATGTATAGTTCAAAATCCAATGGCAGGATCATTTAATCATTCTCTGAATCCTTAGAGTAAGTCGAGATATTTTCAATGTGGCTCTATGGATCACATAAATATTGATTGTTCGACACAACCTCGATCCTACCATAATTTTAAGAATATGTGGAATATTTAGTGGTATTGTGGGAATTCTACGAGTTCAGGTGTTTGTGACAATCTTAAGGGGTAGCATGCGTCCTATACCTCTATGGGACGGGGGTTGCAGCATACCCCTCATCAGCAATGTAAATTTCTTCATCGTGATTCCCGAAACACCATGACTCCTCAATATGTAAATAAAGGGTATATTTATGTAAGAAATTAGTTGTTTGGAGTTGAGAAGGTTGTGATGGATGATCAGTCAGGACCATCCAGGGTGTGAGATATGATTATTTTAAATTCTACACTGATGAAAGTATTATTTTATATTGTTGATTTTCATTCATTTATTACATCACTTTTTGTTAGTCTGATGGGTTTAACTGAGTAAATGATTAATTCGGTGTAAAAAATTCAAAATCCAATGGGTCAAAAAGAGTGTTGAGCCTTCTTCTGTAGAGAAGGTTGTATAGTTGTGGATGAGGTTGAGTTGCTGTGGAATTTCTCATCTATTGATATAGAAGCTTATGATATAATCATAAGAAGGGATTATTTGATGATGTTTAAGGCCTATAGTGACTGTTATGGGTGAATGGTGAGTTTTACAATGCTGATGGAATCTTACATTTCTTTAGAGGGGATAAGAATAAAATATTTAAGTGAAATAGGTTTTTTGGCACAAACTTTTGGCATGATATCATGTCAGCTGGAGGCGTTGTTATTGGAATCAATAGAATGAGTTTAGAAAATCCTTTTTCCAGTAGTGTTTGATTAGTTGTTGGATGTCCTATTTCACTTCTTTCTTACCAGATGACACCAATAGAATTTAGGGAATTGAAAGTTCAATTGGAGGTGTTAGAAAAAAATGGTTCATCTGTCCTAGAATGTCTCCATGGGAAGCGTTTTTTTCCTATTAAAATGGCAGATGGAACATTGTGACTATGTGTTCGTTAACATATGATAAGCCATGTTATGAAAATGAATTTACATCCACTTTTATGTATTAATGATTTATTTGATCTGTTGAGGGGACCTCAATGGTTCCCTTAGATTGACTTGTAGTCAGGATATCATCAATTGCGAGTGTGAAAAAAAGATATTCTGAAATCATATTTTACAAGTAGATATAAAACATTATGATGATATATTTATTCTCTTTGGTATGATTAATAAACCAGAAGTTTTCATTGAATTATTGAATCATATATTTCAATGATATTTAAATTTTTCTCATGGAATTTTTTGATGATATATTGGGTTATTTTAGGACAAGGGTGGATCATGAGCTGCACTTTGAAATAGTGTTGGGGTCCTTGAGAGGTCATCAGATGTATGAAAAATTTATAAAGTGTGACTTTTTTATATATAAGGTTCATATTTTTTGTAATGTTATTTATGAGAGAGGTGTCTCAATAGTTCCAGATAAGATATATGATGTTATCTCGTTGAAATATCAAATGTATGTTTTTGAGATATAGTTTTTACTTGGTCTAAATGGGTATTATCGACATTTTTTCATGATTTCTCATAACTGGCATCACCAATGATAGCTTTGAATAGGAAAAATGATCCATTTCAATAGGATGAGCAGTTTTAGAAATGTTTTGAAGAGCGTAAGGGTCAGCTTACATCGACACCAATCTTGGTTTTTTCGGAACCAGGAAAAGGGTATGTGGTGTATTATGATGCATCAAGATCATATTTGAGTTTTGTTTTCTTGAAAAGGGAGTAATGTGGTTTTTTATGGAATAAGACAGGTTAGGTTTATTAATAATAACTACCCACCACATGATTTGCAGTTGGAGGTACTGGTTCATTATTTGATGATTTAGCCTCATAATCACTTCGGTGAAAAATTAACAGTGTTCCCCAATAATAAGAGATTAAACTATATTTTCTCACAAAGATATTTGAATTTAATGCAATAGAGATGGATGAAGCATCTCCAAATGTTGGATTTTAACTTTATTTATACACTGGTTATGAGATATTTTGTGGTAGATGCATTAAGTAGGAATTGGTATGCTCAAGTGATGAAGTATGCATCAGATCAGTGGTAGTTGATGTTGGTCATAGCTGACATGTGGTTTGAATGTGAGAACCATGGGCAAAAGGTAGATTTGTTTCTAGTATCTTTGGTTCCTAACTTGGTTTTCCTGGTTAAAGAGGCACAAGTGTCTGATTCGTAGTGTATGGTGATGTGGTAGAATCTCAATGGTGGGGAGACCATTGAGGGATATGAACTAAATGGGAATTCAATTTTGGGTTTTTTGAATCGAACGGTTGTACCACTGGCATGTCAGGAGGAAATTATCTTCCCTTATCATTATTACAGATGGGATTTCCATCTAGTAATTCATAAAATGTATAAGGCATTAAAGGACCAGTTTTAGGGGGAAGGTATAAAGAAGAAGGTGGTATAGTTCTTTTCTAGATTCTTTACTTGTCAGTAATATAAGGAAATCTATCAGTGCCCAGCATGTAGGTTATAGTTATTTCCTATACTAGTGTGGAAATGGGAGTATATAGTTATGGATATTTTATAGGTCTCCCATGAATGGTTAGAAATCATGATTCCATATGAGTGATAGGGGATTGACTCACAAACTCGGCCCATTTCATCCCTATTCCAGAATCACATACGGAGGAGGATATAACCAAAATCTATATCCATTATTTTTTAAAGAGGAACAATGTGTCTATTTTGATTATATAAGATAGGGATTTGAGTTTCACATCATATTTTTGGTAAATCATTGCAGCAAGACCTTGGGACTCAGTTGATGATGAGTACGATGTATCACCCTCAAAAAGATGGGAAATCCGAGAGGAAGATGCAATCATTCAAATATATCTTATAGGTATTTTAGAATATTTTTTGTTTCTCATGGGAGGAGCACTTATCGTTAATAGAATTATCATATAATAATAATTATCAAGACTCGATACATATTACTATATTTGAGTCATTGTATGGGTGTCCAAGTTGTTCTCTACTTTGTTGGGTGGAAATGAATGAGGCTTATATAGTTAGGCTGAGCATTTTCTAGGAGACTTAGAAAAGATCATGTTGATCAGGAAAATAATGGATATGGATCAGAGTAATCAGAAACCATATGCATACATTTGTCGATGACCATTGTCATTTGAGGTGGGTGATCTTATGCTCTTTAGAATCTCTCCAAGTCTTGTACATCTTCGGTTTGGAAAATATGTAAAGTTATATGTAAGGTATATTGGGAATTTTGATATGCATGAGTGGGTTGGAAATATGGATTATCAGTTGGATTTTCCACCACGGTTTATTGCATTTCACAATGTTTTCTTTATATCTCAATTGAACAAGTATCAGCTCCATTGTAACCATGCGATTCGTTGGGATCATATTGATCTATAATGGGATTCTTCATTAGTAAACATGACAATGAAGATTGAGGATAGGAAATATAAGTTATTGAATGGTAAAATCATTGGTTTAGTTATAGTTTTGGGATAGCATTGTCATATTCAAGAGGAGGGTAGGGAGTGAGAGAAAGAGATAGTTGAGTAATGGCCCGAGCTCTTTCTGCAAAGCAATGATTCTCTACTTTAAGAAGATGGAAAGTCCAATGGTGGGGGAATTTAGAATCCCTAGTTTGAGGAATGTAACCCTTTTTTATTTATTGTTTTCATATAACATGTTTGGGTAGATTTTATTAGTGTTTTGGAGAGTTTGTATGGGTTTTAATAAAATTTAGGTATCTTTTAAGGAGGAATGTTTTGAGGACATATAGGTATAAATATGGATATTACCAAAGTAACCATGCAACTCGAGATAGCGGGATTCACATTTTTTGGGAAATGTTTTTTAGCCGTCCATGGTGGCTGTTATAGGGGAACTTAAAGGTTATAGTATCTACATTTTTAGGGAATTATTTACCTAACCGTGTGAGCTACCCGTATTTAACGTAAAAATGGGTTTTCTAAAAAACATAAACACTTGGGATTTTCCCTATTTTAGTAATTTCCTCTTACACTATAACCTAACTCAGGTTATTTTGATCTCTATGGTTATAGGGGCTCTCCCACTATTTTTGGAAGCAAATCGAAGGGGTTTCAAGGTGCAGTGAAGGTGATTCTCTCCCGATAAGTCGATAATCTTGGTTTCATTGTGGTTTTCCTTATATCTACATCTCTCTCTAATAGTTTTGTGGATATACACCCATTGCATGTATATCTTGGGGTTTTTAATCCTAAAATGTATATTTAATATATTTTTGATGATAGTGATGGATATCTAGAATGGTTTCGGTGCAGTTTTTACATGAATTTGTGGTGTGATTTCTTGTGTGTCAGTTTTGCCGGAACCCTAAGGTAGGTGACTTATCTATCGAATCCACTTTTCTAGAAATTGAAGGATTATTTGGAATTAATTTGTATTTAATGAAATTAAATGTTCACATGATCTTCGAATCTTGATAGAAACCCATTTGGTGATGAATTTGGTCTTTTTGCTAAAATGGGATATTGTTAAAAAACGGTCCTTACTGAGTGATTTTAAAATATTAATTTTAAAATTTATCATGATTTGAATTATGGAATAATGATTTATGGAAGAATAATTTCAATAAATTTTTTATTTAAATATGGTTTGGTATGAAGAAAGGTTGATGGTTGTTTTCAATAAATGGATAATTTATTGAAGTGGCTATAGATTTCATTGAAATGTGTTGTATACAGATTGTTTTAGCCTTATGGGTGTATGTTCTTGTTAATTTTATTGGGAAATATTTGTTATGTTGAACTATATGTGGAGTGGGTGGGGAGTACCACTATTAAATAGGGGATGGATAATGGATGTGAGGGACATCATCAAATATAAGTTTCGTGAAGTACCACTAGATCGGGAAAGTAATGTGATTACTTGGACATGAAGTTCCACCACGAGGATTACAATTTATTCATGTAAAACTCTAGGGAATAGCTTTGTTTTTGTGTTTCTATGTGAGGTGGAAATGTTTGGGATAACATGTGATAGTAAAATGGATTATGATATGGTTGTTGGATTTCCTTGGTATTGTGTGTTTTGGGTGAATGTGGGCTTGGTAAGGGTCTGTTTGGCTTGTTGGAAACTATTTTACTATTTGATTTTTTATATACAATATTTTATATAATTGTGTTAATGGTGTTATCCTATTGTCATGTGTAGGGAAGTTATTTGAGGAAAACCTACAGAGTATTTTTACTCACACCCTGCTTAGGCACTTTAGTACTTTTGGAGATGTCATTTTTCAAGACAAATGTAAGGGTAATGAATCTCATTTTTATAGTGGTTTGATGTGGTTATTGGGTGATATGGTTGAGCATGGAGTATGGATCTTAGTGTGGATCCATTTAGCTTGTCATGGTTTCATATGGGTTTAGTTGTTCAGTCTTCCTCTTGATATTATTATAATGGATATTGTGGTTTGTTGTATTGGTCTTTTAGTCTTGTTGACTTGTAAAACATTGTTAAAAAGAATCATATAGTAATTCTTGTTTACTACTTGTTTGGTTGGTAGCTTTTATCCAAAGGTAAAATCGTTCCCCAACTATTTTGGAAGAACTCGACATTCATTTCCATCCATTGGCCCCTTGGGAACATCTAATAAGGCTTAGTATCATCTCACCACCATCTCGAGAAAATGAGGAGGGTCGAGACATTACAATAATTATAGAACATAGTGTACATACTAAACAAAGTACTAACTAAACTATGATATTGTATACCAAAACCCATTATGGAGTGGAAATAATAATTTTTTTTCAAACAAAAATTTTTAGGATGTGAAGGATTTTTGAAGGCCTTTTCTAGAAACAAACATTTACCACAAGGCATAATGTGTATTTTTATAGGATACACTACGAAAAACAAGGGATAATATATATAAAAACCCTTAAATAAAAATATAATAGTGGTATTACATGCCATTATACTTCATGGGAATAAAATATATAAAACATATATTCAGTTAAAGGAAGAATAAAGTCCTTGATCATGATGCACAGGAGCTAGTACAAGAAAAATTTCCAAAAATCCCTAAGGAAGGAGCTATTCTAGGGACACAAGTACCAGGTTAGTGAATAATAGTGGTAATAGAACTGGACATTATGGTTTTATAGTTACCAAGTATAGTGACTTATTATTAGATAATAATAGAGATATTATAACTTATATGGGTGTAGAATGTGTTACAAATTATACCAAATGTCATAAAGTAATGAATTCTGAAAAAGATTCAATATACCAAAACTAAGTATTTCTTTTTGGTGGATCATCCAACTGATGCATATATTAATGGTTTCACATGGGTATTCTATAAGAAACTATAAATGGATATTCATGTAACTACTTGTAATGAATTACTGGTATCAAAAGGGTTAAAATCAACATCATGAAAAATATCACAAGTAAATATTTTCATCGTGCAGAATACTTAAGTCTATCAGAATTCTACTTACCATAGTCGCATACCATGACTATGTGATTTGGATGATGGATGTAAAAATATCCTTCCATAGTGATAAACATTAGGAATATTCATATATTAAACAACAATAAGGGTTTCTGAATTTAGGTATTGTTAATAATGTATAAAAGTTATAATGATTCATATGTAGATTAAAGCAAGCATCTAGGTCATGTAACATTAATATTAGTGAGTACATAAAATAATTTCTTTTCCTGAGAAATTAATTTGATCATTATGTCTATTTACCATTTATTAGGGGTGTGTTTGCTTCTCTAATGGTATATTTGGATTATATTTCACATATAATAAATGAGGTACAAGTCTCATAGACCATTAACACATGCGTAAATACATGATTCTCCATGAATAATTGAGGAAACAATACATATATACTGGGGATCATGATCCATTTTGATTGACCCAAGAGACTGTTTTCTCTATGTCATTATACGTATATTGAAAATTTCAATGGAGATTTTATCTGGAACAATACTAGAGGGGATTATTTTCTATTCCACATAGTATTCATTATTAAAAATGTTTCCTCATACATATGATAAGATACATTGCATTTAAAGGACTCAAATGTGTCAAAAATCGGGTTAGTCATGTTTTCTGCATTGTGAACAAGTATAGATACTTTTTATGACATATGGGTAGTAGGATGTTATCTGGATGATCTGGGATATCTCCATTGGATGGTGTAAAAACAATCACTTATTATATGAGGCGAAATATGGATATAATTTTGGTATATGATTGATATGATGGGATAATCTTCCTGGGATATAAAGAATATATTTTTCAAATAGATTGAGATGATCTGAATCCACAATTGGGATATAACTTCACTATAAATGGAAAATATGTGAGCTGGATGAGCTCGAAGAAATAATTGGTTGTCGATTCTATAGTGGAGTTGGGGTAAATTGTGGCTCCTGGTTCATCAAATGATGTAGTATGGATAAAAATCAATTTCTAACAGGTTTATATAGTATATAGTATTAAATAAATTATAATATTTTACTATTGTAATACTTTAGTGGTGTATATCACTAATGAACTGTGGTTACCTTAGCAGACGACACACATACTCTAAAATAGTCATATTTTTTGGTATTTTTTCCAAAGACTTAAAGTTTTAGTGTAGATTGTTTACAAGGAATACATCATGGAGGACCCCATAAAAATTCCCATATATCATATGAAACAAGATCATCAGGGGAGAGAAAGTGGAATAAAATAAATTAGTAGTTATCTCTAGTCCAAGTGGGATGTTGTTGGAATTAAGGTCCAATACTCAACTGATTTTTAATTTTTATATATGTTTATATTGAACGATGTAAATATTAAATATATCATATAAAATATTGATTATTATTTTGGATTAATTTAATTTTATAACGTATTATGATATATGTCACATAAAAATAGGCCATAGAAGTACCCCATTATAAGAAGATCCTTCAGATGCTATGTTGATATCTCTTAAAATTAGGTTACATGATCTAGATAATGAACTATAATGGAAAAATAGTTTTTAAACAAATAATTTCATGTTCTCATAAGAGGATTAGGATTCATCTAATGAAGTTCACACTTGTGGATCTCTAAGATGATAAATCATGAGGATAAACCAACAAAAATGAATTCTTTATGTTTTATTATCATTTAATATTGTCATTTATGAGTGTTTAATGGTCCTTACAATTAAATATTATTATTAAAAAATATAGTGACATAGTATACTTAGATATTTTAAAAAAAAAGCAACTGAACTATGTTGAAATTATGTAGGATAAATTATTTAGGTCACAATTGGTATGTTCTTGATATATAAGTTGGGGAAGGGTTTCCCCCTTATATTTATAAATGTTAATATCTTGGCCCTCTGACTAGATGAGAAACGTCAAATAGATTACTTGATCATGGTGATTCAAAAATGTTCATTCCAGTTAATCAAAGAAATATATATCAAACATTAAGGATGATGACAAAAGTATGAAACATATTTAATAGTATATCAATAGAAAGGGATTATATTATACAGTGTGTTCTTGGATGTGGTAGTCGGTGTTGGGACTTTAACTTCTTATTCTTAGGTTCGTTGACCTGTTTATAGATAGTAATAGTGGACATTAATCAATCCCTATAAATTACATTATGGAAAAAACATAGTGGTCCCAAAAATGTGGTTTTTTTGTCATGATAAAATTTTATTTGAATTTAATTATTTGAATAAATATTCTTCGAATATCAATGGAATAATTTTATTCAGGATTTAATTGATCACAAAAATTAAATAAATATTCACTCACAAGTAAATTATTTAGTTACAGAGATATATAATATTAATATATTTTTAATGAATAATAATTTAATTAAATATTTATTTTATTTTTCATTAAATTTTGGGGATGAAAATTGGACCAAGAAATTTGATAATGATAAATATAAATGTTTAATATGGAAAAATAATATTTATCATTGCACCAGTGAGCACATTCCATTAGAAAATGATAACATTAATATTATTACATGGCATGGGTCCATTTATTGGTTTATAACTTTATTAAATTATTATGTTAAACTGAATAATAATTAAGCCTAAACTATATCTATATAAAGTGAATACCATTTCTATTGAGTTCGCATTAATTGAATTAGGGAATCATTTTCCACAGCAAAATATAGGTATCTATCACAAGAATACTAAATTCTCTATAGTTTATTTTCTTCAACCTGAGAGAATCCATAATCTCTTCCATCATTTGAAGAACAAGTCTACATAGATGATTATTAAAGCTAGAGTTAATCATTAAAGTGATTAAATATAACCCCAAAAGTTGATCGATTCTCCATACTGGCACTCAGAAATATATAATCATTGTTCTAGATCAAGGAACATGTTTAGATCACCGCTAGAGAGATTCAACACAAGAATCCTATAATTAAACAAAAATTATTTTATATTATTAACTTATTTTGTGAAGAAAGATCTCAATATTGAAGTAAAATTCCTACCAATGAAATTAAATTAAATTACAAATTTAATGTGAAGGATCCTCTTGGCTGTAGTGTGTCTATCATATTTAATTGGATAAAAATTTAATTGGATATTGTCTCCACATCATGTGAAGAATTAAATATTAATTGAATATGAAAATTTATAATTCAATCCCATTCTAGAAAATATCATTAATTTCACCTAAAAACTTCAAGTATCACAACATCAGACAAAAAATAAGGTTTATATTTGTGTTAATCGTTTTTTCTAAAAATAACACCTTACCACTTAATAAATTTTCTAGGTTATCAATAATATTCAAAATATACATGATAATATTTAATGAAAAACTACTACAGAAAAATTTAAAGATGTTTCTTGGATATTATCACAAGAATATTATTAATAAAATAGTTATACAACATAAATCATGAATTACAATAGAAAATATTTCAATCAATCCTCTTCAATGATTATCAAAGATGACTAATTTCATCTGTCTAAGAGTCAGACACCGTGTTAGGGGGTCTACTTGGACAATTTCCTAGTTCCCTTCAAATAACACATTGATCTATATATAGTATGTTAGGATATACTTTATTACCATCCATTTAACTCTTTATTTTTTACTCAATAATCACTTGCTATATATTCTTCTTTTCTACACCAAATACATCTTGTCATTCCTTATATTAATTTCCCTAAGTTCTTCTTCCCACATCTTCAATATGTTGTAAACTAACTATTATTTTCTATATAGGGTACATGAATCTATATTTGTCTATTATTTGGATCGTTATGAATATCACCCATGTTTGGGTTGTTTATCATATATTGAGATAGTTGGTTTGAAAAAATCATAATCTTTCTTAATCAATATCTCATTTTCTTTTTTTCCCATATGGAAAATATTTTCAAAGTATATCACACAAAAATTCAACATATTTCATTATGGATTCACCAATTAAAAAATACCAAAATTATTTTTTAAGGAATAACAAGTATGGTGAATAATTTATTAAATAAGAAAAATCTGTCATAGGATATCTAACTCATGAATCCATCTTTTAAATCTATGGAAAATTAGGTTTAACCTAGGTCATTCATGGTTATTTTATAATAATATCCTTCAAAACATTAATAAAATGTCAATTAACCCAATAATATCCCATTGGAGTGTCTATCCAGGTGTGTATTCCTAGGTCCACTCATTATACACTAGTTATTATCAAGTTAATACCCAATCTAGACCTTTTATATTTATTACCACTTATTGCATATATTTCAAAATAGAATAAAAATTACAATATCCATAAATCAAATTATCTTACTAGAAAACCACACTTATTCATTTACCACAAGATAGGTTATTACCAAATGCATAAGCTTATCTTAAGGGTTCTCCCTATAGTATCATTATCCTATTTTACAGAAGATAACCAAACCATACTCTAATACCAAATTAAGAACCATATGAATTACATACATAAGTATTTCATATTATTGTTTTAAAATTCATTATTAATCATTATGGTCCAAACTAGTACCTTAATGTTTTAATGTCCTTGGATATATGGATAAATAAAGTTATATTATATAAAATATCTATAATCTTCACGCATTAATTTATTAACAATTTTTACATTCTTTAAAATACCATACATAAAACCATTATTCATAACCTGGGGAAAAGAAAAAATAATGAAGGGTTAGATCAGTTAATCATTATGGTAAAACATTATATATGTAAATCAATAGTTATTTTTATGAATTACAAATGAGTACTGGTATTAGAAAATGATATAAACAATGAAAAATCATACATTTCAATTCATATACCATTTTCGTGAGTCATAGAATAAATTTTGGAAGTTCATAAGAAATGATAAATATCAAATAACATGAGCTAGTAGATCAAGTAATTAGAATAGGATCTCACTATAAAATGTGAAATAAAGTGTATAATGGTAATAATCATAGAAATATTATATAAATTATACCAAAAAATAAATTTATTGTAAATACCCATAAAATTCAAGGGAAATTTATTTCCTTAATTTTCTTTGGGATTTTACAAGAACCCGGTTTCTGACAGCACTTGATTCTGAGGCCCGGTGTGCCCCGAATTTTTATCCTACGATTAGCTCGGGTACGTTCAGTGAACAAATGAGCAGGATTTCCTAACTTTTGGACAGGTGCTCGGAATCAAATTCCGAGGGCACCGATGGAATTGCAACACCGGTAATTGCTTAGTAACACCTTTTCTGGAGTTGTGTTTGCTCGGGAAGAGATGTAAAAAAATTGTGGAAGGTAAAATAAAATTTGAGCTTCAATTTTATTTTATTTTTACTAAGGGGTTATCCGTTATGTGGAAGTTGGGAAACTATCCTAGATAGGTTATGAGGGCGATGGGGCCCACATGAACCCCACCCCTTCATATTCCCCAAACTCCTATAACTATCCTTTTAAATGTCACGAATTAATTAAGTGGTTTAATTCTATGTTTGAAATTCAAAATTCTTATGACCTGAGTAATAAAATAAGACTAGACACTTATTTTATTATTGTTGGGCTTTATTGTGTTGAGACTTTGGGAGAAAAAGAGATTTCTTGAGCTTCTTCGTTCTTCATCGAAGAATGAAAAGAGTGCAGCACCGCCGACAAATAACGCCGACCTCTGACGGCAGACAACGGCGAGAGACGCCTTCCTCAGAGATCAACAAACAACAAAGACCCTCTCCTTCTGTGACGTCTTCTTCCGCGACGTGCAATTCCTCGATGAACCTCCATTCAAACTACTCTCAAGGTAGGGTATATTTATTGTTGTTGATGTTTGTGATTTCTTCCGTCGATGTTACTCGTTCAATTGGACCGCTTGCTATCGATTAACGAGAGGGGGTCAGACCGCACAAACACGGTCGACCCTCCTCCCTTATTTTTTTGTGTTGTTACGGTTCGAAGGAAAGTGACGTGGTGCCGTCGCACAGCGCGGGAACATGCGGTAAGGATGCGCGGCGCTGTTGCGCCGTGCAATTGAAATCGAACCATGCCGCAACGCCGTCACGCCGCGCCAGAAAAACCCAAAAACACTGCGGCCGGAGCGGGGCCGCTGCGCCGCCGCGCTACGCTGGATGGACCAAGGCCGCGGCGGAGCAAGGACCGGCTGCTGAGTCTTGGCCACCAGCGCAAAGCAAGGGGACCGGCCCATGCTGGTCCCGTGGCGGCAGCAGCCGGCCGGCCGGAGCGGGCCAGCCGGTCAAGGGAGTAGCCGGGGGTTCGTAACCCCCAGCTTACAAGACAAGAGCAGCCACCCACATGGGGGCCGCAGTTATGAAAAGGCGGAGAAGTTCCCCCCCCCCCCCCCCGCACCCCATCCGCTCGGCCGAAACGGCCGAACCACCGGGCGACCTAGCCAGGCCGCGCTGAGGCCGGGCCGGACCCGGACACGGACCCAGGTCGGGTCGACCTGGTCCGGCCGACCCAAGGGGTCTCGGGCCAGGTCGGTCCGGGCCTGAAACACCCACTTCCGTACCCCTTTCAGTATTTTTCCCATAACCTGGGCTACGGATCTCCGATAGATGCACCGTCAGTTGTGATGTGATCCTTGGATCGAGACGGTCGTTTTGATATATTACACCCAAGGTTTCGGAGTACATTGGGTTCAGCCGAGTTGGTTCGAACACGAAAACAACCGGGCCCTCGAAGCAAAAAATCTTATAACATGAACTCAGGATGTCTGATTGATGTGCCATAGAATTTGTTTGTTTCCTCTTAGTGAGACAGACCTTTGGGTTTACTCCGCATGAGGTTTGTACCTAGTTGGAGTACGGTTGGGTTGGTTTTGACTTAAAAAACAACCGGGCCCCTTGGACAAAAAAGCCAATAACTCTCAGACCGGGCGTCCGATCGACGCGCCGTCTGTCGCGTTGAGTTCCTATAGAAGATACGGAGCTTTTGGGTACATCCACTCCGGACTATGTGTCTATTGATGTATCAGCTACTCGGCTCGTGGAGCGGACCCTCCCGAACGAGCTTGTTTTGTGTGAGAACCCTAGAGCTGGCTGCGACTGCGATGACTATGATGATTGTACATAAATCCTCCGTGGATTCGACGGCGATGACTAAAACACTTAGCAATCCTATGTGGATAAGTGCTACCGATCGTGTCTGGGTTAGATCCTATGGGGGTCAGCGCTCAGCGGTCCTGTGTGAGCCAGCGTCGACAGATCCTGTGTGGGTCTGATCCTGTTTGGGTCATTACGGGGGTTAGTTACCTATCGATACTTTGTGGGTCATTACGGGGGTTAGTACCTATCGATCTTGTGTGGGTCCGACGGCTTAGATGAATCAGTGGCTACATCTGATCATCTTTATCGTCTTATGAAGAGTATATCCTGTGTGAGATGAATCTAGACTTTCAATCCTTGTCATTGATAAGATTGACTTGATATCCTATGTGGATTACGTTATTCTTTCTTGTGTGGATTGGGTTGTGATTTCCTTTGTGGACTGGGTTGTACTTGGGCTCGTATTTTGGAGCCGAACTGGAATTGATCACTTAAGTATATGTATGGGCATATACCTAAGTAGTGTTGGATGTTACTTCGTGATTGTATCTTCCCTTTGTGGATTATCCTTTGTGGATTCTGGGAGACCTTCGGGGGGTCTCGGGGTCCCTACTGAGTACCTTATACTCACCCCTGCACAGGCTATGCCTACACTACGTTGTGTTGGTTGCAGATGACAGACAACGCTGGTCGTGGTTGAGGCTTGTGGAGCAGGTCGGTACCTGGAGGTGGACCATTGGCCAGGACGTACACGGAGCAGATGGCTGGACCCGAGGAGCTGTGGAGGCTATCTGTACTCACCCTTCAGGTGGGACTTCTAGTGGATGTCTTGAGTCTGCGGCTTTACATTCCAGTTGTTGTACTCCCTTTTTTAGTTGTACTTTACTTTCAGTTTGGGTTTGTATTCTAGCCCACATACTTTACCGCACTTTATATTATACCCAGTTTTTACTTAGTGTTTACTTCTGCTTGTTTGCTCTTAGGTGTTTGTTTACTTTACAAAGGCAATTCCTTCCCTTTTTATTGGGAATTACGCCTTGGTGCAAGTCGCCAGCCCCTGGCCTATGGAAGGCGGGCTTGGGGTAGTCACGACACGAGCCCCGAGGACGGGTCGTGACAAATTGGTATCAGAGGAGTTCGGTTCTACCGCAGATCTTTGGACTCTGATCTTTCTTCTATGTGGGAAATAGTGTTAAGGGTATTGGGTGTGGTTATCAGTCCAGGGAGTCCAGTGTTGGTGCGGTGGCCGACGTATCCGTACACCAGGACCCTGACTACTGATTTCCAACTTAATGCATGAAAACATTGATTGCATCTGTGTTTCATGTTTTATTTGTGATTACTTTATGTCAGCTCACCAGGTATACTGTTTTATTGTGGCGCACCTGTTTCTTTACAGGATGGCCCCACAATGGCAGCCATCTAGGGTTCCGAGCATTGTACGTGACGACAGCCCACCGAGCGACGAGGCCTCGGTACATGGCCCTTTGACAGCAGAGGCACCGACGGTACCTCTACCTACCAAGCCACCGATGCTACCAGCCCCATCCGCTGACGATGCATGCCACCTTAGTGCACTGCACGAGTTTCAGCGTTAGCGAAAACCCAGGTTCATCGGGGAGACGGACCCTCAGGCAGCCAAGGATTGGCTGGAGGCAGTTGTATGAGTTTTTAGGTTAGTGAGGACACTAGCTAACCTCATGGTGATCCATGAAGCGAGCCTCCTGCACACGGCAACATGCAGATGGTGGAGATTGATGCTCCAGGTGCATGACGAGGCATCTCTCCTCTAGGCAGACTTTGAGAGCCTCATCCGCTCGAAGTTCGTCCCAGCCACCTTCCGTGCGGTGCACATCCAGGAGATTCTATAGCTGCGCCAGGGCAGCTTGATGGTCGCCCAGTACTCGACAAGATTTACCGACCTCTCGCGCTATTCGACGGACATGGTACGGGACCCATTTTTTCGGGCCCGGACCTTCGAGAAGGGTCTGAGGCATGAGATCAGAGCATCGCTGATCTCCCTCAGCATTCCGACTTAGGCAGGAGTACTGGAGAGATCCCTTCTCATTGAGAGCTTTCTTGATGAGCCTACACCAGCAGCAAGACCTACCACAGGGAGGCATGTAGATGAGTCTTCTACAGCTGGCAGTAGACAGATGTCGCAGAGGTCCATGCAGACCAGGCCATCGGGTAGACGACCACAGGATACTAGCTCGGAGATGCGGGGCACACGCAGTAGATCCATAGTTACGAGTGGAAGACAGTGCTAAGCATGCGGCAGACAGGTCCACATGACTCGTGACTGCCCGACCCGCCATACAAAGGAGCAACAGACGGTTGAGGAACCACCTAGGCAGAGGGAGAGGTTCCACCGTGGCGGTCCGTAGGGATCAGGTGGACGAGGCCGAGGAGCTGGTCGAGCGGCAGGTGGTGGACGACGTTTTGAGGCTCTATCACCACCACCACCAGAAGGTCCACCCCAACCTTAGGGGAGAGCACAACTTCAATTAGCTAAAGCATTCGATCATGGAGCTCTAGAAGCGGGTGGAAAATGAGGGACTAGCTCCAGGCATAGAGGCCTTTTCCCATAATTCCTCTAGCATTATTGTTTGTGTTTCCTTGTGTCTTTGTACTTTGAGTTAAAGTAATAAAAGACGCTTGCAATAGTGATGTTTCCTTTGTTGTCTTTTTTATGTTAATAATAAGAGGTGACGGTTAAAATTTTTTGACATGACCCTCACTTGCGAGATTCTTAATAGAGGAGACCCAGTGACCACACACTGATGTCGGCAGTGTGACTCAACCCATGGAGGCGAGGGTAACGATTGGATCTCTTGGTAGCAGCGTTGAGGCCTTACGACGTCATCCATGGCATGAATTAACAGATCATGATGGGATTGAATGTATTAGGCAAGGAATGTGGTTCATCCAAGGGATGAGACCAGATTTCTCTTTTCGGCAAAGGAGAAATCTATGCAGTTTTGCAGAACGTTAAGGAAGAAGGGGTAACCCTTCGTGTGGTCAGATGGATGTCAGTAGAGCTTCCAAGAGCTAAGACTGATATTTTCCAGTGTTCTTATCTTGAGGCTACCAGAGTAGGGAGTTGGGTATGTATTTTACTGCTATGCATCAGGGGATGGAATCCGATGTGTCCTGATGCAGGAGTGGGCCGTGATCGCCTTTGGATAACGTCAGTTGAGTAAGCATGAGTAGAAATACGCTACCCATGACCTGGAGTTTGCAGCAGTGGTCTTCTCTCTAAAGATGTGGTGACACTATTTGATGGGCGAGCGGTTTACAGTCTATTCTGACTATCAGAGTCTCAGGTACTTCTTCTCGTAGAAGGACCTGAACCTGAGACAACGGTGAAGTCTCGAGTTCCTCCAGGACTATGACTTTGAGATAGTCTATACTTCTGAAAAAAGGGAACATAGTAGCCAATGGTGTCAGCAGGAGGACATGCATTCAGCTACTTGGGGAGGTGGCGGAGCAGCTAGACGCTTTGCAGATATCCTTCGTGGATAGTGATGAAGCAGACACTCCTTCAGTAACTCACAGTCACTCCTCCACTACTGCAGCGGGTCAGAGAGGCACAACGTGGGGGCGCAGATTGTGAGACGCAGCATGCGCAGATATCCCCAGGACAGGCACCTGGTGGATTCTCCATGGGAGGAGAGCAGGACACCCTTTTCAGAGGACATACCTTAGTACTAGTTGCTTTACGAGAGGAGGTGCTAAGATAATTTCAAACTTCCCCTTTGGCGGTACATCCTGGAGTATCAAAGATGTACCAGGATCTCAGACGATAACACTGGTGCCCAGCCATGAAGAAGGCTGTGGCAGAGTTCGCTTCTCGATACGTCACCTGCCAGCAGGTTAAGGTAGAGCACCAGGTACCAGTAGGCTTGGTGCAGCCCTTGGAGGTCCCGGAGTGGAAGTGAGACGAGACATCTATGGACTTCAGGACTGGACTTCCACACACTTCCATAGGTCACGACTCCATTTGGGTGATTGCCGACCGACTCACCAAGTCGGATCACTTCTTACACATCAGAGAGTAGGGCTCAATGGAGAGCTTGGGACGTCTCTACATTCAGGAGATTTATGGCTTCATGGTGTGCCATTATATATTTTCTCCGATCGATATTCTTTCTTTACTTCCCGGCTTTGTAGGGTGTTGTAAGAGGCATTCAGGACACAGCTGCGTCTGAGTACCACCTTTCACCCTCAGACAGATGGTCAGACGGAGAGAACCATTCTGAATCTCGAGGAAATCTTCCGTGCATGAGTCCTCGACATTGGTTACAACTGGGAGGACCACCTACCCTTGGTTGATTTCACGTACAACAATAGCTACCACTCCACCATCGGGATGGTACCATACAAGGCATTGTACGACCGACCTTGCATATCTCCTCTGTGCTGGACAGACCCTGGGGAGTCAGCACTTGTGGGACCAGAGATGGTCCAGGCTACGATAGAGAAGGTCCAGGTCATCCAGGAGTGGATGAGGATAGCTCAGAGCCGGTAGAAGTCTTATGCTGACAGGAGGCGGAGGCCACTAGAGTTCGAGGATGTCGACCATGGCTTCTTGCGGGTCTCACCTCGCCGTGGAATAAAGAGATTTGGTTAAGGCGGCAAGTTGTCCCCATGCTTCATCGGACCATTCCATATCCTTAGCAGGATTGGCGAGGTGGATTATCACCTGGCTCTACCACCTCAGTTGCACCGGGTGCATGACATTTTCTATGTATCCCAGCTGAGGAGATACGTGCATGACCCGACGCATATCATTGACCATGGGGAGCTAGATATTGATGATGGGGAGACTTTTGCGGAGGTTCCAGTGGAGATCGAGGATCGACAAGAGTGGGTCCTACATGGACGGTCGATTCCTCTAGTGCACATCAGATGGAAGCACGAGAACCTCCAAGAGAGCACTTGGGAGCGGCAGGCTCAGATGCGTGCACAATACCCACATTTGTTCCCCTAATTTATGATGTAACATTATGGGGACGTAAAGCTCTGAGGTGGGAGTAATTTAAAGACTCAAAAAAATCAATGGAAATTTTTTTCCTTAATTTTCTTTGGGATTTTACAAGAACGCGGTTTCTGACGACACTTGATTCCGAGGCCCGGTGTGCCCAAAATTTCTATCTGAAGATTAGCTCGGGTACGTTCAATGAACGAATGGGCGGGATTTCCTAACTTTTGGACCGGTGCTCAGAATCAAATTCCGAGGGCACCAATGGAATCATAATGCTGGTAATTGCTTAGTAACACCATTTCCGGAGTTTTGTTTGCTCGGGAAGAGATGTAAAAAAATTGTGGAATGTAAAATGAAATTTGAGCTTCAATTTTATTTTATTTTTATTAAGTGGTTATCCGTTATGAGGAAGTTGGGAAACTATCCTAGACAGGTTATGAGGGCAGTGGGGCCCACACGAACCCCACCCCTTCATATTCCCCAAACTCCAATAACTCTCCTTTTAAATTTCATGAATTAATTAAGTGGTTTATTTCTATGATTGAAATTCAAAATTCTTAAGACTTGAGTAATAAAATAAGAGTAGAAACTTATTTTATTATTGTTGGGTTTTGTTGTGTTCAGTCTTTGGGAGAAAAAGAGAAGTCTTGAGGTTCTTAGTTCATATTCGAAGAACACGAAGAACGCAGTGCCGCCGACGAAGAACGCCGACCTCCGATGGCGAGCAATGGCGAGAGACACCTTCCTCGGAGATCAACAAACGCCAATGACCCTCTCCTTCCACGACGTCTTCTTCCATGACGTGCAATTCCATGACTAACCACCCTTCAAACTATGCTCGTGGCAGGAGATTTTTATTGTTGTTGATATTCGTGATTTCTTCCTTCGACATTACTCGTTCAATTGGACTGCTTGCTATCGATTAATGGGAGGCGGCCGAACCGCACAAACACGGCCGACCCTCCTCCCTTATTTTTTTTGTGTTGTTACGGTCTGAAGGAAAGTGACGCGGTGTCGTCTCACCATGTGGGAATGTGATGGAAGGATGAGCGGCGTCTTCATGCCGTGCAATTGAAATCGAACCAAGTCGTGGCATCGTCGCACCGCGCCGGAAAAACCCGAAGACACTGTGGCCGGAGCGGGGCCGCGGCAGAGCATGGACCGGCGGCCGGTTCGGGGCCACCGGCGTCGAAGTAGGGGGACCGGCCTAGGCCGATCCCATGGCGGCAGCAGCCGGCCGGCCGGTAAAGGGAGTAGTTGGTGGTTCGTAACCCTTGGCTGGCCAGACAAGAGTAGTCCCCCACATGGGGGTCGCGGTTACGAAAAGTCAGGGGGCAGGGCGCCACCCCGTACCCCCATCTGCTCGGTCAAAACGGCCGAGCCACATGGCAAGCGGGCCACGCCGGAAAGTCTGACTGGGCCGCTCTAACTCACCGGGCCAGGCCCGGACCCGGGTCGGGTCGACACGGTTCGGGCCGACCCAGGGGGTCTCGGGGCGGGTCGGTCCGGGCCCGAAACCCCCACTTCTGGACCCCTTTAGGTCTTTTGCCCATAACACGGGCTACAGACCTCCGATCGACGCACCATCAGTTGAGATGCGATCGTTGGATCGAGACGGTTGTTTTGATATATTACACTCAAGGTTTTGGAGTACTTTGGGTTCAGTCGAGTTGGTTCAAACACAAAACCATTCGGGCCCTCGGAGCCGAAACGCTTATAACATGAACTTCGGACGTCCGATTGACGTGCCGTCGACTTTGTTGGTTTCCTCATAGTGAGACGGACCTTTGAGTTTACTCCGCATGAGGTTTGGATGCAGTTGGAGTATGGTCGGGTTGGTTTTGACTTAAAAACCAACCGGGCCCCTAGGACGAAAAAGCCAATAACTCTCAGACCGGGCGTCCGATCGATGCATCATCTGTCGCTTTGAGTTCCTATTTACGATACAGAACTTTTGGATACATCAACTCCGGACTATGTGTCAGTTGATGTATCAGTACCTCGGCTCGTGGAGCAGACCCTCTCGAATAAGCTTGTTGTGTGCGGGAACCCTAGAGCTGGCTACGACTGCGACGACGATGACGACTGTACAGAAATCCTCCATGGATTCGATGATAATGACTACAACACTTAGCGATCCTACGTGGATCAGTGCTACTGATCCTGTGTGGTTCGGATCCTATGTGGGCCAGAGCTAAGCAGTCCTGTGTGGGCCAGCGCCTACAGATCATGTGTGGGTCCGATCCTGTTTTGGTCATTGTGGGGGTTAGTTACCTATCGATCCTTTGTGGGTCATTGCGGGGGTTAGTACCTATCGATCCGGTGTGGTTCAGACGGCTAAGATGAATTAGTGGCTACATATGATAATCATTATCATCTTATGAAGAAGTATATCTTGTGTGAGATGAATCTTAACTTTCAATCCTTATCTTCGATAAGATTGACTTGATATCCTGTGTGGATTACGTTATGCTTTCTTGTGTGAATTGGGTTGTGATTTCCTATGTGGGCTGGGTTGTACTTGGGCTCGGATGTTAGAGATGAACTAAAATTGATGACTTAGGTATATGTATGGGCATATACCTAAGTAGTGTTGGATGTTAATTCATGATTGTATATTTCCTTTGTGGATTATCCTTTGTGGATTCTGGTAGACCTTCCGGGAGTCTCGGGGTCCCTACTGAGTAGCTTATACTCACCCCTGCACGGGCTATTCTCGCACTACGTTGTGTTGGTTTCAGAAGACGGACCGCGCTGGTTGTGGTTGAGGCTTGCGGAGCTGGTCGGTACTTGGAGGTGGACCATTGGGCGGGACATACACGCAGCGGACAGATGGACCCGAGGAGCTGTGAAGGCTATATGTACTCACCCTTCAGGTTAGACTTCCAGTGGACGGCTCGAGGCTATGACTTTACTTTTCAGTTGTTGTACTCCGTTTTTCAGTTGTACTTTACTTTCAGTTTGGGTTTGTATTCTGGCCCACATACTTTACTGCACTTTCTATTGTACCCAGTTTTTACTTAGTGTTTACTTCTGCTTTCTATCTCTGAAGTGTTTGTTTACATTACAAAGGCAATGCCTTCCCTTTTTATCGAGAATTACGCCTTGGTGCTAGTCGCCAGCCCCTGGCGTATGGAAGGCGGGCTTGGGGTAGTCACGACATGGGCCCCGAGGACAGGTCATGACATTTATAACATGCTAGGATTATAATCATATCAGGTGAACCAATATCGTTCATGGGATAACCTCATGTGTATCCTTTTTTATGATCATGATAAGCTCTCATTTACCCTTAGTTAGTCATGGGATAACCCCATACACACCCTTTGATATCATAAAACATAAATATTTAACTAATTAATTAGTGTTTGATAATTGGCCCACCCATAACATATTTATAATCCCTTAAAATGTATTCTATAATAATATGAATAAATTATTATTAAATCAAATATTTAAAATGGAAAAGAAAATGGGTTTCATCAATATTTTCTCATCATAATCATAAACCATTTATCAAATGAATAATTATGGTAAAATTAGATCATATTCCGTGTATGTCAATGGAAACATAACATGATGTTTTTTAGGAAAATAAATTTAAAAGGTCACTGAGTAATTTCAGGGGGAAAATTAAATTTTCATTTTAAAATTTATTTAAAATATAAATTTTTTGAAAATATTAATGAATGAATTACTTTAAAAAGGGATTTTGGAAACTTATTAAGGAGGCTCCAATAAAAATTAATCATGATGGTGGGATAACTCATTCTTGTGGTGTATGTTAAATAATGGTTTCTTTCCCATTTTTTGTAAAAAATCCAAAATAAGTCATTCATAAAAAGAGAAAAAACATTCCTTTAATTTTTTTATAGAAAGTCATAATTTGGTAAGATGAAATTATTTATTCATTGCGGATTTGTAAAAAATAGTGAAATTTTAAAAAAAAAGAATATATAAGAGAATGAATTATGACTAGATAGAAATAATATATAGGTTGTAAAATGTGTGGTTAATGAACCTTGTAATCTTACAAGAAGCCCTTGGTCAAATATTAGAGGAGTTTAGTTTTTGAGTTCCTATAACAGATACACTTATGGAAACTATAAATAGTATTGTAAAGGTCATATAGTAACAAAACTGTTCATATGTTTTGGAACTATAATCTATAGATTTTTTCATAGATACATAGGTAATTCATTACATTATATAACATTTAACAAATTTGACACTAGTACACTTTAGGGATTTTGGAAAATTGATTTGGGCTAAAAGGAATTTGGGATATAATGTAGTTAGGATTAAAGGTATGGGATCCTTCCCCAGAAGAGGAATTAGAATGACTAGAATCCACTGATAAGAGCTAACCAAATTGTAATAATGGGAGCTTATGTAATAATTAATCTATACAAAGAACTACGCATATCTTCTTAGAGAAATGATAGCTGATCAACCACTTCTTTTTAAAGATAATCGCTATCAATGAATCATATGCTAGGGAGGATAAGCTGTAGGGTAGCCAGATAATAGATCCTAAGTGTCACATATTAGACCATATTCCTCTAGTAATATATGAATTTTAAGGGATCTATATAAACCCATTTAAAATGGGTACTACCTTAAATCAAATAAATATCATAAAGGCCTTTATGACAGGTTGACAACCGAAGAGAAAAATAATATAAGTTTTCCTAAAAAACATTGGTTTCTTTAGTACACAAAATTTTAAAAATTAATAATAAATAATATAATCTATATAAATAAATATACGAAAAAATTCATATTATTTTGGGGAGATAGGTCATATAATTTCATCATCATAAATTTTATCATAAAACCACCTGATAAAAATTATATTATAACATAAAACTCTAAGTACATTAGTAACTATTGAGTTATAAGTTCCATTAAATAAATATAAAAATGAAACATTAAATATCGTGATCAGAAGTATAGAGACCCTCTCTTTTCATATATTAAAATAAAATAACTTTTGTTGAATCCTTAAAACATTACACAAACATATTCCTAAAGGTTGTATTTGTTTAGTGCCTTTTAAACAATGGAAATGCAAGCACTAGTATGTAAGTGAGATACATTTTATCTCACAAGGTTATTCATCACTACAAACCTTCATAAAAATATTACATATATTGTATACCTTCATAACATGAGAAAGGAGACATATGAAGGTGTGAGTCAGATAATTAATAAGGGTAAACCAAGGAGACATGTAAGCATAAACATTAGATTAGTCTACAAGAACAATATCATATCATTAAAAGATAATACCCTTTAAATAATAAGCTCATAAGTACAAATCATTTCATAAAGATGGGAATTTTATAATACATGAATAATATAGAAATAATAAACCTAATACTTGAATGAAATATATATGAATAAGATGTAAAATTGTGTAAGAAACATAATAATATAAAAAGGATTTCTATTGTAGTTAATGAATCGCTATCAAGGATATCATGGTAGTATGGTTGAACTCCCTATAACATATATGTAGTAATGGTTCACTCTAATGGACATCTTAGTTCGTATGAGTTAACTCCTCATACAATATTGGTTTTCATGGTTCACTCACATGGCCATATTAGTAGTCAAGGTTCACTATAAAGAGAATATTAGCCTGTAACATGACATATAAATCATTTCCAATTGAAATGGAGGGAGATATATGCTCCACCAATCTCATTAATAAATCATCCATTCAAATTCTAAAAAAATTCATTTCATAACCAATGAAATGAAAGGGGTATAATAATCATGTAATCATATAATAACCTTTGAAAAGAATATAAAAGTTTCATAATCATTTCACCCAAAGAATAACTTAAGAAAAGAAATAAGTTTCAAAGGCATGTAACACATGAATGGTAAATGGGTTCTGCAATCATCATGCAATCAAGACATTAACCATTCAGATATATGAAATGAATAAAAACATTGGATCATTCCCCATAAATTCAGGATTAACATCAATAGATTTCATCTTAGATGGAAAATAATTTTGAAATATCTTTAAATATTATTTCTTGAAGGAAATCATTATTTATTATTTGATAAAAGGGTTTCAAATCATAAAACCTTTTGAAATCCATTTTATTTGAAAAAAAATTGAAAAATATAAATAAGTCTTGAAGTAATTTTTAAAACCTTCCTCCTCAAAATCATAAAAAATAACACGAAATTTATTTTTTGAATCCCATTTTCCTGAAAAATATATAAATTAACCTTCCAATTATTTTTAAAATATTTTTACATGTAAAAAATTTGAAGAAAAATAAACAAATCTTGAAAAAAAATATACAACCATTTAATTGAAAATATTTTTGATGAAACATAAATAATTATTGAAAACATTTTGAAAACAATTACATTTATTTTTTTTAAAAAAATTAAGGAAATATTTAAATTTTATTAAAACCATTTCTTTTCAAATAACATTGATAACGTTTAAATAAAACATGAAAACTTTTTGAAAATCATTTCATTGAAAACACTTTGATAAAATATGAATAAATTTTTTAAAACCATAAAACATTTTTAAAATCCTTTTACCTGTGATATTTTGTTCATGTTATTATTGAAAAACATTTCTATAATAATTTTTGAGAACATGGTTTTTAAAATAAAATATATTTTCAATCGAATAGGGAAATACAATAAGATTTTTCATAAATAATCTTATTAATTATCTTAAGTATAAAAGAGTATAAATTGTTAATAATACTGAAATATATCATGAAAAACCATAGGATAATATAATATATGAGTTTTATTGATAAATGTATTATAAGAGTTCAATAAATGAAGCATAATCATAAACAATCATGAAAAGCGATGAGATTTTTTCAATAAACTTTAATCACTTGGTAACATTAAACCTTACACTCGGTAAAAGAAAACGAATTTAAATGAAGCATAAAAAAACATGAAAATAAGTTTATTCATTATATAACATATCAAATGGGAGTATATACACCTTGAAAATATTTTTTGTTCATAACAAAACATGTGTCTCAATGATGAAAAATTAATACAAAACTATCTTACCAATTTGGTAAATTTTGAAAAATAAATCCCATGAATAAAATATCATAGAATGTATATGTAAATAACACTATATACAAAAATAATAAACATATTATACATTCATGGAAATTATATACATCACCTAAAAGGAAAATTTTTGAACATTGCATGTATCGCACTAATATAAAATATGAGATGAAATTCCCATTCATTTTGTATTAACTCTTGTAGCACTCATTAGGTCCTCATGTATAATAAATATTACTTAAATTAAATATATATCAAAACTTTATTCTTATATATATAATACCATATATGTTTAGAATAATAAATTATAATACTCGGTTGTTAACAATTTTATGTTAAGGTTTCAATTCAGGTGATATTTACTTTGTTCTTCGTACATGTTTTGAATTGTCATTCATGATCATATTACTTATATAATTTTTAAAATTGTCCAATAACTTAATAAATTATATAAATATCTTATATATTCATTATATTTTTATTTATAAATATATATAAAATATGGAAAGATGAAATTGAATACACCCTTCATTGAGACAGTAGGACGTACATACGCATGAATGTTATTTAAAAAATTTTTCTAGTTGAAAGATACTAAGTAAATGAAATATATGTATATACATATATAAAACCATTATAATATAAATATTGTGTTTTTTATATCATATATATTTACTAAAACCACTATTAACTTATTACAGGTTAATCGTGAACGAATCATATCTCTTTGAGGTGGTGGTAGTCCACACATCCAAAAATGATGGTAAAATATTTAAACAAGATAGAACGTATAATGGTTTCCATTATAAAAAATTATATAAGAATAGAAACTTTAAAGGTGGTAAAATTAAACAAAACAATCATCATTTCATGAGGCTGTTGTTCTCTGTAAACATAAAAAATATAATCATTACCCATTAGATGTAATTGTGTGTCAGTTTTTGTATAAGAATTATTATAAAAACAACTTAGTATATTTTTCATAAATTTTTTTATAATCATATAATGAAGCGATTTTAGGTGGTGTATAATGGAAATAAAACTGATGAGCATAAGGAAGAATATTACCTCTTATTCAGGTAAGCCCTTTTGGTGTGTGCCAAAGGGAATCCTTTCATGAGATTATGAACAATGGGAGATATAAAGGATGATTGAAGGTAAATTGGAAAGAAAATTAGGTAGATTTTGAATGAATATAAGCACGTTAAGAAGTTTGAATAAGTGGGAGGAGAAGAGTCATTTTTATAGTGGAGGAGAAGTGGCACTCTTGTAAATACCAAAAGGATTATATGCATGGGTGGTCTACTAATATTATTTTCCCTTAGAAATGGAAAAATAATGATTTAAAACACAATAATGGTCTAAAAAAATATACACCAAAAAATAAATAGTGCAATTTTATAATTTTGTTACATAACTTCTTTAGTTCCCCTAATTTTATCATTTTGGTTTTTGTTAAAGTATCTAGTATTGTAAGATAATTAATGTAACCATTAAGAGTAAATAAAAGTTTAATTAATTAGAATAAATAACCATTGAATTATAATTATGGTATATTATTTACAAAATAACAATATCATATGTGTTGTAAATTAATTTTAAAATAAGTGCATGTAACATGTAAAAACAGTACTTTAAACGGGGTCATGCTAACAATGTTTTTACTATATATATGTCAATATTTTAATTATTAGAGATAAATTGGTCCATTAGTGGACCATATTTTATATTTATTAACACATAAAAATAACTTTTTTAATGTTAAATTTTTTACTAATTTTAAATCATATAATAAATTATAAATTATTGTAAAATAACACTAAGGTCATTTTTGACATTATTTATTTCATTTTAATTTAATAAAAAAACATTTGAATACAAATATATTATGTTCAAAGAATTTTTACATGATATATTCATATAAAAAATAATTGATGACATTTATTCAACAAATTTAATTTTCTTTAAATATTTATAATGTTATTTTTTTGTTAATTATTAACAAAATAATCACTACCTTGGCATTTCGTAAGGATTTTAAGTAACTAAGTTATCTCTAAAAATTATCAACAAGTAATTGTGATAAAAATAAATAATTTTTCCAAAATTATATATATAACTGAAAATATGTTTTTTTCATATCTTTGTGTTTTACAAATGTTTAAGGTGAGGAAAGATCCATTTTTGTCATTTTCTATACTTAACTTATCATATTGGGATATTTCTATAAATATTATCTCAATAATCCATAAAAATAGAACCAATTTTGTATATGGTTGAACAATTGGTAGAAAATGGCGTTTGGAAAAGTGTCTAGGTCATTTTTACCCTTAAGATTAAGGTTTAGTCCCTTGTTAATCTTAATTTTACCTTAATCACCATAATTAATTTTAATCTCTTTGACCAATATTTTATGTCAAAGAAAATAATATTATCTTTTTAGACCAGAAATATTATACATTTCCAAAATCAGATGTTTCATTTTTTCAAAATTAAAATCACAGAAGATGGAAAATGATATTTGACTGTAATCTCGCATATGCAGAGAGAAAGAAGGATTTTAAAGTAAAAATGCTCAAATATTCAATAAGTATTTTATATCAAATTTCAATAAAAACAATAAAATGACATAAATTTTTTTAGTATATGAATAATTTACTTATTATGAATTTTTAAAAAAATTAAATTTTAAATTAATATTAAATATTATTTAAACAAAATGTTATTTTTAACTAAAAGAAAGTATCTTTCACTATTCATCAAAAAATAAAACCTGTCATAAAAATTCAAAAAATTCACCATAAATTATTTAGAGATTATAAATTAAAAAATGAAGTTTATTTTATTAAATTTAATTTCTAAATTTTTCTAAAATTAATTATATTATTGTTTTCATATTGATATAAAAAGCAGTTCCTTTAAGAAAATAGTTTTTTAAACATATAAAGACGTTAAAAAAATTATATATTTTATTACCAATATTTTTTATTTATATGAACTGATGATAATTAAAATTTAAAATTTATTTATTATTATTAATATTACTATGTTTTGTGTCTAGGAAATAGCTGTCCCTTTTTTAAAAAAATATAATAATAATGTGTTGTTTCATAGAAATTCAATATTGTGGTTAACACAAGCCATGTAAGTTTTTCTTTTATCACAAGCTAAAATTTATGTTTCATGCAGTTCACGAATAGCTTGTTGTTTCATATTATGTAAGATATACCGTGTAATTTAATATATATAAACTAATTTTAGTGTCACATGAAATGAAAAATAGCAAAAGGATTAAATTGATTCAAAACATTATTCAGAAAAATATCAGGATGCTACATTACACCTCCTTTAAAATGAATTTTTCCTTATAAAGTTATCTAGTTTATCAAAAGTTTAATACATTAAACTACCGTTAATAGAACCTAAATAATAAAAATGAATATTAATACGTCATTAAAAAATGGTGGAAACATAAACGTTACCCAAAGTATCATATAACAAAGTTTCCACATATCATAGCATAGGTGGAAAGTGAAACTGTAGACTTTATGACAATGCATAAATATTCCTAGGGAGTGACTGAGTTCATGAGTCAGAAACAAGTGAATGATCAATGAAATTTTCAGGTCCTCAAAGTCATCAATCTGTGATGATTTAAAAAGACATCCCTTAAAAAAATTGATGTATTATGAAAAAAAATTGATCACTTTCCAAACATTGATGAATTTTTAAGAAAATATGTACTTTAAAAATTTTAATAACTCCTCGCCCTATTTTTCCATGATCCCGTTAACCTCTTTCTCTAAAAACAAAGATGAATTATTTAGTATTGAATCACTGATAGACCATGATATCCATGATATTCCCTCTCATCCATCATCAGTTATCATCAAAATAATGTTTTTAGAATAGGTTATCCAATATTTATAAATCCTAATGTGTTGAGATAATATTGTAATATATAAAATGTCATCCAAATTGTAACATAACATTTCCATAAATGGTAGACCTTATAACCCTTCCAAAAGCTGAAAATCCAATTATTTAGAAATAAATTCATGGAATCAGTACAATATTGATACCCCTAGTATCAAAATTTATCTCTTGGTTGTCACGTTCCAAACATCAGAATACCCTCATCATAAATCATCATTAAACATGGTAATATACCTAAATTACCATAAATACTTTATCAAAACATGCATGATGCTTTATTAAAATGATTTCTTTATATATTCCATATATATAATTAGTTTTAAACATCATCCTTGATAACATTGACAACTTTTCAACAAATCATTTATAAGCTCTGATGTCATAAATACTGTCTAATATTATTAATCCAAATCAATAATCTCTTTATCTAATCTAAATAAAATTTTCTCTATATCTTGATCACATTCAGGGTTAAATTTCCTTCATCAAAATATTCAATTTCTATTAAAAAAATTTATATATATTAAACACCATTAAAAATAAAATTTTCAATCCATAATGAAAACTTATAGTGAAAATATTTATTTATTTAATGATTTATATAACATAATCTTTGAATTCAAAAACACAAAAAATTCATTAATGAAAATTTTCTCTTAAACCATTACTCTTGATTTATAATTTTTTTACATAATACCTATTTCCTATAATATTAAATATTAATCATGTATTAAGGTTCGTCGACCTCAATCTAATAATTATTATTATATTTAATATAAAAAAACTGTACGATAATAACATACCTATGACATGTTGTTTGTTATCTCTTTATCTTCAGAAGTGTAACCAACACTCATACCACCTTCCTAATTTTCTTTATGATATTTCCACTTTGGAAATAAATTTTTATAAATCCCATAATTTCAATATACAAAACATTCAATGTTAACCATGTTAATCCAAGTTAATTTCATTTTATATTACCAAAAAGAATAGTTTGGGAAACAATTTTCATAATTTGATACCATATAATCATTAAAAAGTATTTATAGGATGGATAAATCATGGATCTTACTTATTTATTATAAGACACCTTTGGTCTATTCTAGGTTATTCATAGTTATCTTCTACTAAAATCCATTATGATGGTTTGTAAAGAGTTTGTGAATTCCAAAATCATATATCTTGGGAGTGTCAAACAAGGTGTGTAGTAAGGCCTATTTTCACGTAACAGGTTACCCTGATTTAGGACCAATACACCATGTCAGACTTTTTTCTCCTAGGTATATTTGTTCCAAAGGCACAACAACTTATATTATCCCTATAGGGATATATTTCAAATAAGTCACTAGCTCTACCCTTTACCAAAAATTTTGGACATTTTCCAAAAAATTAACTCATTCTTATACATAACCTTAGAGACATCCCAAGACATATATATTTAAATATTCCATGGAATCCCACTTTGTTTCTTCATACTAGTTTCCAATGGTTGAATAAAACTTTTCTATAATACCAACAATAGATACCCTCTCTTTTCATACATTAACATTATATATCTTTTATAGAGTACTTAAAACACCACACAAACAAATTCCCAAAGATTGTGTTATTTTATTACCTTTCAAAACATGGAAATGTAAACACTGGTACATAATTGGGATACATTTTCTATCAATATGATCTTACGGACTATCACGGTTCTCAAAAATATTATATAAACTACATATCTGCATAACCTAGGAAAAGAAATATATGAAGGGGTGAGCTAATATTCTCAGTAAGGGTAAATAACGGAGACACGTAACAGTAAAAATGAGCATTGAGTTATGAGAAAAATTTCATAACATAATAATATCATGAAATTCATACCATGATATCATAAACATGAATCATGGAAAAAATATTGGAAGTTCATAAGACAAGAATCATAAGTAAAAAATAACATAATCCCTGAAATAAAATTGTAGGAACAAGACATAGAATTTTGGAAGGCACATAAGCATATGAAAAAATATTTCCATAGTTTTCAAGGAATAATTACCAATTCCATCATGGTAGTACGATTTAACTACACATACAATATTTTTATACATGGTTCACTCCCATGGACATTAAATTTGTATATTATCACTTCACGTACCATCATGGTAGTCATGGTTCAATCTCATGTCCATCTTAGTAGTGGAGGTTCACTCCCAAGAATATATTTTTTATCTCATGAGATATAAATCATTAATCGGTGCATTGGAGGGAGATATAGGTCCCACCCATATTAAAATTAAATTATATATCCACGTGACACAAAATCACAAATAATTAAATTATAACTAGTAGAATGAAATGGATATCACAAATATTTAATCATATCATAACATGTGGAAAATATATATATTTCATAATCATTTCATCAAAATAATATATCTTAAAAAGAAGAGGTTTTCAAAAGAATATTACACATGAAAGTGAAATGGGTTTTGTAAGCATCATTCCATCAAAACATAATCCTTTCAGATATATAATATTAATGGAACATTTTTATCAACCCCCATAAAGGCATAAGTAACATTAATGGATATCATCTTATATAGAAAATAATGTTGAAATATCTTCAGATAACATTTCTTGAGTGAAATATCATTTATTATTTGAAATATAATTTTTAAAACAAAAACCCTTTTAAAAACAATTTTCATTGAAAATTATTTGAAAACATATAAATAAGTATTGATATCATTTCTAAAACAAATTTACATTAAAAAATATAAAATATGATTGAAAACATTTTTGAAAACTTTTTTCAATGACAAAAGATAATATAATCTTCTAAATACATTGAAATACCTTTCCATTGAAAATACATTGAAAATTTTATTGAAATATTAATAATCTTTTTAAGAAATTTATATTGAAAATTTATTTAAAAACATATACTGAATTCATGAAAACATTTTTAAAATAATGTATTTGAAAATAACTATGAGAACTTTTATTGAAATATTGAAAATGTTTCTAAAATTATTTCAATGAAATAAATTTGAAAACATATATAGAAATATATGAAAAACATAAATCATTTTTAAAATATTTTTTCCTTGAAAATTATCTTCACATATCATTTTAAAACCTTTCTGAAAATATTTTGTAAAACATATTTTTTAAAATAAAACATATTTCCAAAAAAAGAGAGAAATATAATCATAATTTTATTAAAAACTATGTATTAGTTATCTTAAGTAAAAATAGTTAATAATGGTACTAATAAATGAATATATCATCAAAAAATAGAGGATAATATATTTCAAGTTTTATTTGAGATATGGATCATAATATTTCCTCAAATGAATCATAATCATAAACAATCTCGTACAATGGTTAGATTGTTTCAATATACTCTTATCACTTGGTAAATTTTAACCATAATCTAGATATAATATAATAAAATTTCATTATGATTAAAATATCATTAAAAGAATTCAATTCATGATATAAAATTTCAAACTGAAGTATATACACATTGAAAAATAATTAGGGTGCGTAAAAAACACATGTCTCGAAGTTGAAAAATTGAAACAAACTATCTAACTGATATGTTAACTTTTTAAAAACTAAACCCTATAAAAGAAACATCACATATGTTATATATACATACCATTAAATTTATTTATAATAAAAATATAATAAATTCAAAGTAAATATATACCCCATGCAAAAGAAAATAGTGGTGAACAAGGAATTTTTCACACAGATATAAATAGTGACATGAAATTCTCTTACATTGTGTCTTGACTCTCATCGTACTCATTAAAACTAATGTATAATAAATTTATGTTAATTATAAATATACATAGAAACCATATTTATTTTATATAATACCATTTATTTCTTTATTATGAAATTATAATACCCACTCATGAAGAATTTTATGTTAAGGTTTCACTTCAGGTAATATATTATTTATTCCTCGGAATTGTTTTTATTTATTATTCTTGATCATACTACTTAGACAATAATTTCAATACTTCTAGATATTAAAAAAATATATAAATATCATATGTATTAATTAAATATTAGTTTATAATAATCTATAAAATATATAAAGTTAAAATGGAATACACCGTTCATGGAGGTGGTCGGTCGTATGTACGTATGCATGTTCTTTCTATTTTTTTGTCATATTAAAAAAAGTATGTAAATTTAATATATTTTTATTTTTATATAATATCATAAAATTATCTTTATTATTTAGTATAGATATCATATATTTTAATAAAACCATCCATAAAACAATCCATGTAAAGTGTTATTGTGTCACACCTGGACATCGCACCGAGGTATGTATATTTATTATTTATTATTTTTATTTTTATTACGTGAGTTTAGTTTCCTTTTTATAATTTTCTTTTCATTAGAAAGCGGGGTGACCACAAAAATAGTGTGCACATCTGCGATGATAAATGAACGATGCCTTGGCAATGCCCGATGAGCGGGCAGGGCACGAGTGAAGCAGTGCGGCCTGCCTGGTGTGCGTGTGGACCTTTTTATCATTAACATTTTTTTCTTTTTAAAATGCGTATTTTTATTCACTAACACCATTATTATTATTATTATTATTATTATTATTATGGAACCACCTTTATTAATTTATCTTATTAATATAATTTACCATTTTATTTTTATTTATTTTATTTTAGGTGGTTTAGTCTTTTTTTGGGTCTGTATTCCATCTTTATTTTATTTTATTTTCTATTCTTTTTCCTTTTCATTCCTTATCTTTTATTTATTTATTTATTTTTTTTTCTTTCTCTCTTATTTCTTTTCTCTCCTTTCCCTCTCTCCCCGCGGGCCACTGTTCACCCTAATTTTTCTTCCCCCTGGCGCGCCGTGGCTCCCCTCCCTAACCCTAGGCGTCGCACCCTTCGGCCGAACCCACCTCGCCGGATCCCCTTCTCGGACGCACCACCTCTCCGCTGCTCTCTCATCGCGCCGAACTCCAATGGCCTCCCTTGCTACCTGCCCCACACCCCAGCCCACCCGGCCCTGCTACTTCCCGGTGCTGCGCCCTCCTATTTTCCGTCCGTTTTTCCAAGCCTAAGCTGCACCTCCACCCTTCTTCCGCTCAACCAGGCTGTGACCCCGCCGCCAGCTACCTCCCACTTGACCCGACCTCCCCTGTCGTTCCCCGACCTGCCTCACGCCCTCACCCTCTCCCCTGCTGCCTTCCATTCGGCCCGGCCACCTCCGATACCTCTCATCCTCTTTCGGAAAGCCCAAACACCCCCCCCCCCCCCGATGCCTTGTGCCAAGCCGCATCATCCTCCCGCTTCGTCGAGCCGTGCATGCTCCACTCCCTTGGCTTCGTTTTTTTGGCAACTCTCGCTTTGTTTTTTCGATGCTGCGCAAGCCCGGACAGCCCTTATCGTCCTCCGGTCAACCTTTCGGACTCCTCACCATAGGTGCAGAGCCCCCCATTTTTCATACTTTTTTTTGGAAGTGTTGCAGTTGTGATTTAATTGTGATCGATTAAATCTTAATGATTTTTTACAATGCCTTGTTTTTAGGTTGTATTTGAGTTTTCTTGAGGTGCATTGGGTGTGGTGGCTTTTGCGCACCATTTTTGTGAAGCTTGCGACACACCGGTTGGTGGTTCCACACACAAGTATTAGTTTACAATAATTTTCTTGATTATTTAATTAATTTAATGTTTTATCCATTTGTTTACATGCTGTGAAATTTTTCATTTGACTTAGAGTTATTGTGTGTTTGTTTAGTTAGAGCTTTGTTCTGGTGACTCTAGTTAATTTTGTTGTGAAAACTCTTGTTGGACTATTTATTATTGTTTGAAAACTGTGCAGTGTGTGATTCAAGAAGTGCAGATGATGCGGTTTATATTTTGGCATGCGTTAAAATATGTTCTATTTTAAAAATGTGTTTTGAGTGACTTTTTTCCCTACAAAAACTCTTGCGACATGTTTAAAACTGTTTGATAATTTCCTTTAGTGGGTTTCTCAATTATCAAAGTGTTTTATTAAGTTTTTTAGCTAGTTTATGTTAATGTGTATGGGGTGTAGATTTAGTTTTTATTTAAAAAGTTTTGTGTGTGTGTGGTTTTCAAAAAGGATATCACTGTGCATGTGACATGTTCTGTGAACTTTGAATTTAGGTGAGCACAAGGAGGGAAGCCAGGGTATTTGGTGGAGAGACTAGGACTAGTGAGCTAGTGTTCCGGAGATGACCCGACCCGGTTTCACTGGCTGGTTTGACGATTGCAACACTAACTAAACAAATGATATCTGAGGTTTGTGGCCTTCTAAGCCTCATGTTTTGAGGGTCGTGGCCTTCTATTCCACGTTATCTGAGGGACATGGCCACCTAATCTACGTTTCACCGAGACACGATGTTCTAGGGTCCCACATGGTCTAGTACCCTTTTGTGCCTCTCCCATCCATTGGTGCTAACGGTTACTTTGCGTGCACAATGATACGTGATATGTCATTTGAATTACTACCCTAATGTGTTTATCTTGAACTGTCATTCTTTTAAATCATTTTATGAAAACCATTTCTTTTTTCACCTCTTTCTTTCTTTGTTTAGCATTGCAAATGGTTTGTCCTCTGATATTTGTGCGTGGAATCTTTTCATGGTGATATCTTGCTTGGCGATTTCACACACCCTACTTACACCCTTGGGAGTAAGTATATTTGTTTACTTCTGATATAGGTAAGGGTCCAGCTTTTGGGAGTAGTGGTTCAGGTTGTTAGCAGGCCTATCTTCGTGGCATTTTGGTGGTGGCTTAGGGGCGGTGTCCTCACACCAGGTGACAGTTCTTAGGTTGGTTTTGGACACCTTGTTTTAGTGTTATTTGGATTTTGAATACTTGTGACTCTAAAACCTGTTTTGGTTAAATACACGTTTGACTACAACTTTTACTTCTCTTTGGTTTACTTTGGTTGGCTACTTTATATTTAATTACACGGGTAAATCGTCCCCAGAGTTTAAATTGATACCCGGGCACATGTGCCAGCCCATGGGGATCGGGGACGCCCTTCAGACCTTGTCGCAGGTTGGGTCGGGCGTCGAGTTGATGGAGAACCTATTCGGTTCGTGACAAAATGGTATCAGAGGAGGTTAGTTTGTGGTTTATTTTATTTGGGATGAGTTGGATTATACAGGAGTTGGGTCTGTCGGTGCTCAGAATTCATGTTGTGAGTAGGGTGCCTGGCCAGCACGCCTTGTGACAGATACTGAGTCACCATGGGATGTCAGGGTTCTTGTTTGACTTCTTTCCTAGGTGGGACGTACAGGTTGCAGACTATACGTGGACACCATGCAGGAAAGTACAGTTTTTGAAAGAAGTCGTTTTTGCATGATTATTTATCTTGTTGAAAAATTTAGTTCCTTTTGAGATATGTCATATTGATGGTATTCCTTCTTGACTGTTTCCCTATGCCGCAAGATGCTTTCCCAGAGATCTCCCATGCACCCACAGGAGGAAGCCTGAGAGATTTCTCCCATGCCGCTTGATTAGAGATTGGTAGAGGCTATGGTTCGAGTCGTCCAGGATTTGGGACAAGGGGAACCTTCGGCTCCCACCCCTTTTCCAGCTAGAGGGGAAGAATCTGGCTCCAGTAAGGATAGAGCTCAAGAGTTTCTGAGGAGAAAACCTCCTTCTTTCCAAGGTGCTTCAGAACCTCAGGAGGCAGAGGGGTGGCTTGAAAAGATAGGACACAGGTTCAATTTCCTTGACACGCCCGAGGAAGTTAGGGTGAAGTGTGCCTCGTTCCAGCTGGAGGGTTCTAGTCGCAAATGGTGGGAATCAGTAGTCCAGGCTGGGAAACATGACCACATGAGCTGGAAATATTTCAAGGGTATCTTTAACGAGCAGTATTGTCCAAAGTTCATAGCCTATTCTAGATCGTGGGAGTTCATGGAGCTTTCGCAGGGGAATCAGAAAGTGATGGAATTTGTGAACTGCTTTGCTGAACTAGTACGGTACACACCTGAGATAGTTTCGAGAAAATTCTTGAATGCTCGGAAGTTTGAGAAGGGCCTTCGACCAGAAATCCACTCCCAGGTTTTCTTATTCAAGCTGAAGACTTATGCTGAGGTGGTCGATTGTTCTTGTACGGCCGAGATTGACCAGAAGGGAAAGTCGGGGTTTTCTGGATCAGTGTCAAGGCTTAGCAGTGGCATTTCATCTGAGAAGAAGAGGTGCGTGATGAGCAATGGAAGAAGAGTGATGGCAGCTCAGGTCATCCTCCCAGGAAGTTTTCATCTAGGGCTTCTGGTGCAGGGTCCGTAGTGTTCCATCAGTGCAGAAGGTTAGGGAACATCCGACCTGTTTGTCCATACCATCCCAGACCATGCCATGGATGTGGAGTTGTGGGACATCTACAGCGCTTCTGCAGGACTGCACGCCCTTACCAGAGGGGGGCTGGATTTGTGGCTTCCAGAGGGGTATCAGTTCATTCAGAGCTGACCAGAACGACGAGATCTCAGTTCGGTGGGAGTGGTGGTAGGACCGGATCATCTTCAGGGCAGAGCCAGATCAGGGCAGATCCTCAGCTGAGCAGTCGTTCTCAGGCTGGGAACAGGAAACTGCATGCTATGGATCAGGCACCAACATGATCTGATGCAGGGCCTTCGACGGTTTGAGGTACTATTCTGGTTGCATCTTCTATATCTGTAGTTTAATTTGATACTGGTGCTTCATTTTCTTTCATATCTGCTTGTTTTGTGAATCTGCTGAACCTATCAACCGAGGTGTTATCATTTTCTATGGAGTTAGAAACACCGCTGGGGAAAAAGAGGGAGCAATCCCTTAAGTGCCGATCGTGCACACTCTCTATGTCGGGATTTGATATGGAATTGGATTTCATGGTCCTTGATATGGACCTATTCAATGTGATCCTCGGTATGGACTGGCTGGTGTGATTTCAGGTGCACATTTATTTCTATGAGCGCCGAGTAAGTTTTGTGGCACCAGATGGGACTCCCCAGTTATTTCATGGAGAATGGGATCCTCGGTCAGAACGCGCGGGACCTCCACTCCCTGAGCTGGGAAATATTGCTCATCAGTTGTCATCGCTCGCGCTGGAGGAGGATGGTGGTATTTTATAGGGTGGGTTACCTCGTGTAGTGGATGAGTTCCCAGAGGTCTTCCTAGATGATTTTTCTGGCTTTCCCCCAGAGCGGGATGTGGAGTTCTCAATTGAGTTGCCCCCGGGAACACAACCTATATCTCTTCCCTCATATCGTATGGACCCCACCGAACTGAGGGAATTAAAGATACAAATAGACGATTTTAAATCCAAAGGATTCATTCACCCGAGCTTCTCTCCTTGGGCCGCACCGGTTTTATTCTCGAAGAAGGCCGATGGAACCCTTCAGTTGTTCATTGATTACTGGAAATTTAACAAGGTAACCATCAATAATAAATACCCTATTCCCCAGACCGACGATTTGTTCGACCAGCTGAAGGGGGAAAAGTGGTTCTCCAAGATTGATTTGCATTCGGGATACCACCAGCTCAGGGTGAGAGAAGCAGATATTCTGAAGACGGCTTTCCAAAGAAAGTATGGTCACTTCGAGTACTTCGTCATGCCTTTTGGACTGACGAATGCTTTTTAATTTTTCATGGTTCTCAGGAATAGGGTGTTACACCAATATCTCGGCTCATTTGTCGTGGTATTCGTGGATGACATCCTGGTTTATTCTGGATCTGAGGAGGAGCATGAGCGTCACCTATGCGTTGTTCTGGGCACCCTACGGGATCACCGCCAGTATGCCAAACTCTCTAAATGCATGTTCTAGATCAGTGATGTGATGTTTCGGGGACATGTCGTCTTAGAACAAGGGGTTTCAGTGGATCCTGAGAAGATCAGTGCGGTGATGTTATGGGAGCAGCTAAGAAATGTGTTTGAGATCAGAAGTTTTTAGGCTTGGCTGGTTATTACAGGCGCTGTCTCCGGGACTTCTCGCAGCTTGCCTACCCCATGACTGCACTCACCCGGAAAGGGGTGAATTTGGAGTGGATCCCACAGTGCGAGGAATCTTTTGAAATGTTGAAGCGGTGGATAACCACCACACCTGTGTTGACCTTTCTAGAGTCGGGAAAGGGATATGTGGTTTACTGTGACGCTTCAGGTATGGGCTTTGGGTGTGTGCTCATGCAGGATGACCATGTTGTGGCTTATGGTTATCACCAGCTCTGACCGCGTGAGAAGAATTATCCGAATCACAACTTAGAGTTGGCATCGGTGATGCATGCTTTGAAGACATGGTGTCACCTTCTCTTTGGGGAGAATTTTGTGGTCTATTCTGACCATAAGAACCTGGCCTACATTTTCTCTCAGAAGGATCTCAATTTAAGGCAGTGCCACTTTGTCGAGTACCTACAGTGTTTTGATTTTGATATTGTCTATACCCCTGGCAAGGGTAATTTGGTAGCTGACGCTTTGAGCAGAAAAGTACCAGTGCTGGCTTTGAGGAAGTCTAGCGATGAGTGGACTTTGATGGGGCTCTTCGCCCAGATGCACTTGGAGAGCAGAGAGCACAGTAGAGGTACCTTCTTGGCCAGCATTCAGTTGACTCCTGATCTTCTAGAGTTGATTCAGCAGGAGCAGCCTGGTGATGAGTTATGTCAGCGATCTATGTAGTTTCTTCATGGTGGGGAGACTCCTTCTGATTGGTTTTTGTCTTCCCAGAGGGTCTTATGCTTCAAAGGTCGTGTTGTGGTGCCGTTTTCTCTGCGGAATGTGGTGATGTAGGATAGTCACCAATCTCAGTGGTCCGTCCATCCTAGAACCACCAAGATGTATTACGATGTTCAATGTCAGTTCTGTTGGCCAGGTATGAGACGAGACATAGCTGACTTTGTGACGAGGTGCTACACTTGTCAGCAGATTAAATTAGAAAATTAGAGGCCATCAGGATTTCTTCAGCCGCTGCCCATTCCTACTTGGAAGTGGGACGAGGTTGCCATGGACTTCATTATAGGGTTTCCCCGTACACCTTGGGGGTGGAATGCCATCTGGGTAGTGATTGACCGCTTAACCAAGTCATCTCACTTTATTCCGATCAGAGATACAGCGAAGGTAGAGGAGCTGGGCTGCTTATATGATCAGGAGGTAGTCAGACATCATGGTGTGCTGTCGGCAGTTGTTTCTGACAAGGATCCCCACATTTCATCTCGATTTTGGGGAGGCCTAGAGAAGGATTTGGGTCACATATTAAGATGAGCACGGCATACCATCCTCAGACCAATGAACAAACGGAGCGGGCGAATCAGATCCTGGAAGACATGCTCCGAGCCTGTGTGTTAGATTTTGGAGTCTCATGGGATAGCCATTTGGGACTGGTCGAGTTTTCTTATAATAACAGTTACCAGTCTTCCGTTAGAATAGCACCCTTTGAGGCGCTCTATGTCCGACCTTGTCGGTATCCTCTCTGTTGGGCTGAGGTAGGAGAGGCCTTGCTCTTGGGACTGAGCCATGTCCAGGAGACGTCTGAGAAGATCAATCTAGTTAGGAAGCGGTTGTGATAGCTCAGAGTTTCCACAAGACTTATGTAGATCAGAGGTGGCGGGATCTCATGTTTTAAGTGGGGGACATAGTGTTCTTGAAAGTGGCCCTCACTTGGGTCACCGCCGGCTGGGGAATCGGGGAAACTGACAACGAGGTATGTTTGGCCTTTTGAGATTACTGATCGGATTGGAAAAGTGGCATACAGGTGAGCTTTTCCTTCACAGCTGACATCGATTCATGATGTATTTCATGTCTCCTAATTGAAAAAGTATTACCCCGACCCATCACATGTGTTGAATTGGGAAGAGTTGGAGATTGATCCAGACTTATCAGTGTTTGAGCGGCCAGTGCGGATAGTGGATTCTCAGGAGAAGGTGCTTCGCGGAAAGTCCATTCCTTTAGTTCATATTCTCTGGCAGCATGGGAATGACGAGCATGAGACCTGGGAGTGTAAGTCTTGGGTTGAGCAGGAGTACCCATTCTTATTCTCTGATCAGGCTTCGAATTGACTTTTCAAGGGAGGAATGTTTTCATGGTGGGGAGAATTGTCACACCAAGACTTCGCACCAAGGTATGTATATTTATTATTAATTATTTTTATTTTTATTACGTGAGTTTAGTTTCCTTTTTATAATTTTCTTTTCATTGGAAAGCAGGGTGAGCATGAAACTAGTATGCGCATCAGCGCTGATAAATGAACGTTGCCTCGAAAATGCCCGATGAGCGGGCAAGGCATGGGCGAAGCAGTGCGGCCTGCCTGGTGTGCGGGTGGACCTTTTTATCATTAACATTTTTTTCTTTTTAAAATGCATATTTTTATTCATTAACACCATTATTATTATTATTATTATTATTATTATAGAACCACCTTTATTAATTAATCTAATTAATTTCATCTACCATTTTATTTTTCTTTATTTTATTTTAGGTGGTTTAGTCTTTTTTTTGGGTCCCTATTCCATCTTTATTTTATTTTATTTTCTATTCTTTTTCCATTTCATTCCTTCTCTTTTATTTTTTATTTTTATTTATTTATATTTTTTTTAATTTTTTTTCTTTCTTTCTCTATTATTTGTTTTCTCTCTTTTACCTCTCTCCCTCCGGGCCACTGTTCACCCTAATTTTTCTTCCCCATGGCGCGTCGTGGATCCCCTCCCTAACCCTAGGTGGCACACCCTTCGGCCGAACCCACCTCTCTAGATCCCCTTCTCGGACGCACCACCTCGCCGCTCCTCTCTCATCGCGCCGGACTCCAGCGGCCTCCCTTGCTACCTCCCCCACACCCCAACCCAGCCAGCCCTGCTACTTCCCGATGTTGCACCCTCCTATTTTCCATCCTTTTTTTCAAGCAGAAGCTGCACCTCCACCCTTCTTCCACTCAACCAGGCCGCGACCCCACCTCCGGCTGCCTCCGTCTTGACCCGGCCTCCCCTGCCATGCCCCGACCTGCCTCGCACCCTCACCCTCTCCTCTGCTGCCTTCCGTTAGGCCTGGCCACCTCCGCTACCTCTCATCCTCTTTCGTACAACCGCAAACCCCCCCTAATGCCTTACGCCATGCCGCATCATCATCCCGCTTTGTCCACCCACACCTGCACCATTCCCTTGGATGCGTTTTTTTCGGAAACTCTCTCTTTGTTTTTCCGGCGCTGCGCAAGCCCGGAGAGCCCTTGTCGTCCTCCAGCCAACCTTTCGGACTCCTTGCCATAGGTGCGGAGCCCCATGTTGTTCATACATTTAGTTTTGGAAGTGTTACAGTTGTGATGTAATTTCGATCAATTAAATCTTAATGTTTTTTTACAATGCCTTGTTTTTAGGGTGTATTTGAGTTTTCTTGAGGTTCATTGGGTGTGGTGGCTTTTGCGCACCATTTTTTTGAAGCTTGCGACACACCGGTAGGTGGTTCCACACACAAGTATTAGTTTACAATCATTTGCTTGCTTATTTAATTAATTTAATGTTTTATACATTTGTTTACATGCTGTGAAATTTTTCCTTTGACTTAGAGTTATTGTGTGTTTGTTTAGTTAGAGCTATGTTCTGGTGACTCTAGTTAATTTTATTGTGAAAACTCCTTTTGGAATATTTATTATTGTTTGAAAACTGTGCATTGTGTGAGTTAAGAAGTGAAGATAACGTGGTTTATATTCTGGCATGCTTCAGAATATGTTCTATTTTAAAAATGGGTTTTGAGTGACTTTTTTCCCTTCAAAAACTCTTGCGACATGTTTGAAACAGTTTGATAACTTCTTTTAGTGGGTTGATCAATTATCAATGTGTTTTATTAAGTTTTGTAGCTAGTTTAATTTAATGTGTAAGGGGTGCAGATTTAGTTTGTATTTAAAATGTTTTTTGTGCGTGTGCTTTTAAAAAAGGATATCACAGTGCAGGTGACATGTTATGTGAACTTTGAATTTAGGTGAGCACAATGAGGGAAGCCAGGGTATTAGGTGGGGAGACTAGGACTAGTGAGCTAGTATTCCGTAGGTGAACCGAAACGGTTTCACTGGAAGGTTTGACGATTGCAACACTAACTAAACATATGATATCTGAGGGTCATGGCCTTCTAATCCATGTGTTCTGAGGGTCGTGGCCTTCTAAGCCACGTTATCTGAGGGTCGTGGCCACCTAAGCCACGTTTCATCAAGACATGACGTTCTGGGGTCCCACATTCTCTAGTACCCTTTTGTGCCTCTCCCATCCTTTGGTGCTACCAGTTACTTTGTGTGCACAATGATATGTGATATGTCATTTGAATTACTACCCTAATGTGTTTATCTTGAATTGTCTTTCTTTTAAATCGTTTTATGAAAACCATTTCTTTTTGCACCTATTTCTTTATTTATTTAGCATTGAAAATGCTTTGTCTTTTGATATTTGTGCATGGAATCTTTTCTTTGTGATATCTTGCTGGGCGATTGCTCACACCCTACTTACACCGTCGGGTGTAAGTAGATTTGTTTACTTATGATACAGGTAAGGGTCCAGCTTTTGGGAGTAGTGGTTCGAGTTGTTAGCAGGCATATCTTCATGGCGTTTTGGTGGTGGATTAGGGGCGGTGTCCTCACACCGGGTGACAGTTCATAGGTTGGTTTTGGCCACCTTGTTATAGTGTTATTTTGATTTTGAATACTTGTGACTCAAAAACCTGTTTTGGTTAAATACACGTTTGACTGTAACTTTTACTTCTATTTGGTTTACTTTGGTTAGCTAATTTATATTTTTTTACTTGGGTAAATCGTCCCCAAAGTTTAAATTGATACCTGGGCACTTGTGCCAGCCCGTGGGGATCGGGGACGCCCTTCGGGCCTTGCCATGGGTCGGGTCGGGCATCGAGTTGATGGTGACCCAATTCGGTTCATGACATAATAAGTCACATCGCTTTGTAGAGGTGGTAGTCAACATGTCCAGAAATAATGTATTTATATTTAAAAAATACGGAAGGAATAATGTTAAGTGTTATAAAGAAATTAAAGAATAATAAATATTTTATAAATATTTTATATATCATATAAATTTATAATTTCCATAAAAATTTCCAACCATGAAAACATGTAAAGGAAAAAATGTACAATCATCGTTTCGTGAGGCGGTGGTTCCCCATATAGATAAACAATATATTCATTACCAATTTTTTTGAAGTGTGTGTATATTTATGTAAAAACCTTAACATAACATAATATTAGTATATTTATGATACTGCTATTTTTTTATACACTTTGAATAAAAAGATTTTATAGTGGTGGATAATGGAAATAAAAGTGAAGATTTTGGGGAAGATTGTAACCTTTTATTCATGTAACTTCATTTGGTTTGCACTATAGGATTCCTTGTGTGGATTTATGCCCAAATAGAGGCATCTAGATGTATTGGAGGTATTTTGGATAGTGTATTGGCAATAGATAGTACATGTCTATGTGAAAGTATAGTTGTGAATAAGTGGCAAGAGAGGAGGCCCTATATAGTGGGGGAAGAGTGACACTCTTGTAACTTTCAAAAGATATGCTCTAATGGAAAGTATACTTTTAATATTGTGCCTAAAAATGGATTTTTTTTAAATATGAATAATTTTTTACAACAATATACATCAAAAAAAATTCAATAATATCATAGTGTTTTCCTTAACTTCTATGTTTTCCCAATTTTAATATTTTGGTTTTATTAAAATATATTTTATTATAACATAAGTAATTTAACAATTAAAACAAAATTAATGCTACATTTATTATAAAACATATACCCATTGAAATATAATTATTATATATAATTTACAGAATAAAAATATCTTGTTTGTTGGAAATTAATTTTAAAACAAGTTCTTGAAGCACGCAAAAACACTTCTTTGAATCAGATAATGCTAACAATGTTTTTACTATATATGGGTCAATATATTAATTAATGAAGTTAAAATTTTCCATTAATTAAAATCATTTGAAATTTATTAACACTAAAAAATATTTCAGAATAATGTAATATTTTTACTTATTTTGAATCATTATATAAAATATCAATTATGTTAAAATAAAATTAATATCAATTATATTTATTTCATTAATTTTAATTTATAAATATCACAACAATACTAGAGTAAAAAATATATTATGTTCACATATTCGTAACACGATATATTATTCTATCAAATTTCAATGAAACTAATTCAACCAATATACTTCACTTTTAATATTTATATTATCATTTATTTTGGTTCATTATTTACTAAATAATCATTATGTTGGAATTTCATAAGGATTTTAAGTAACTAAATAATCTTTTAAAATTATTGATAATTAATTATAATAAAAATAACACATTTATTTTTCAAAAGGGTATGTGGGAACTAAAATTTGTTGTTTTCTCCATATATCTTTGTTTTATATATTTTAATGGTGAGGAAAGTTTCCTTTTTGCCTTTTTCCATACTTAACATATCATAAATTAAATATTCATGGAACATTATCCAAATAACCCATAAAAATTGAAAAAATAGTATATATGGTTGATATATTTGTAGAAAATGGATTTTGGACATGTTTCTAGGTCATTTTGGTCCTTACGAATATGTTTTAGTCCCTAGTTATGATTTATTTTACCTTAATCACCGTAATTAAATTTAATCAATTTCACAAGTATTTTTGTTCAAAAAAATAATATGACCTTTTTAGAACACAAATATTAAACTTATAAATAAAAGTAATTTTCAATTTTCAAAATTCATGTAATATAAGTTGGAAAATTTTTATTGAGTCTAATCACACAGACATAGTGAGAAGGCATCTTTTTATGGATAAAACTAAAATGCTAAATAGGTTTTGTTATAATAAGTTTAAATAAAAAAATACTAATTTACTAAATTGGATTAATTTGTAAATAATTTAACAATTTTGACTTTTTAAAAAAGTTTTTTAAAATATTTATTATCGTTTAAATGAAAAAGTAGTTTTTAACTAAAATACAATACTTTTACTATTCTTCGACAAATGAAACTTATCAGAAAAATAAAGAATTACCACAAATTTTGAAACCATGAATTCAAAAATGATAAATATTTTATAAAATTATATTTTTAAATGTTTCTAAAATTAATTTTATTATTGTCCGTAGATGGATATAAAAAGAATTTCCTTTAAGAAAATAATATTTTTCAAAGTATAGAGACTTTACATAGAATTACATATTTAAGTATCAATTTGTTTTCTTAATATGAAACAATTAAAATGATAAATTAAAAATAAATTATTAATATTCAGGTAAATACATTTAATATCTAGGTTATACTTATCTCATTTAATAAATCATAACAATAAAGTGTTGTTTCGTAGAAACATAGTGTTTGTATTACACAATCCAATTCGTCGTTCTGTGTAGAAAAAGATAAAATTTATCTTTATTTTAGAGCATGATAATATTATTATTGAGTATAACTAAATAAAAACATAGTTATTTAATATATATATATATAAACTATTTTTAGTGTTACATGTAAGGATATATATAAAAATGATTAAATTACTTTGATTTTATTTTCTAAATAAGACGGTGTTAAAATAACTATATGCATCATTGAACATGTAAAATGGACCATATATAAAACATAAAATATTACTTATGTGTGTAAAATGACATAATTCCCAAAGAAAAAAGTTTGAGACGATAAACCCTTACCACATTGATAAAATTAGAATCAATTCACCTTGGATGAAATAATTTAAATTCTATCTTTATATACAATGAATTAATAATAATACATGATATAAAATGTTAGATATGTATAAAATAACCATTGCTGGCATAAATAAGAGAATAAAATCATGTATGTCTAAATGAAAAATAATTTTAACAAAAAACACTTACCATGTACACACATGATTCTTAAGAAGTCTATAGTTCAGAATAATTAATTTAAATTTATTATAATTCCTTACATGAACCATTAAAAAACTAATAATACCCTATATGATCCAATTAAAACATTTTATCACCTGATTATTAATATTTATATATTAAAATCCTTGTTTTGGGTGATAACTTTTTCATTTGTCGTGTATATTTTAGTTCATCCGTTATATTCCTTTCAATTTCATCATGGTTCAATAATTTCAATAATATTAATAATAATATAAGTATAATATTTAATTATTATATACAATTTTATAACTAGTCTTATATATTGGTGATAAATAATGATTTGTATCCCTTCATGGAGACATGATTCTATACATATTCTTGAATGATGTTTCCACTTTTCAATTTAAGGGAAAAAATGTAAATAAAAATCCACAATTCAATAATCCTTTGTAAATAATTTTTATATTAATTAAATATATCATTTTTCGAATAAATTTATATTGTAAATGAAAAACGAATCACATCACTTCATGGAGGGTGTAGTCCACACATACTCCCGAGTGACTTTATCATTTTCCAATAGATGGTAAGGTAAGGAAATATATAATATATTATAAATAAATAATTTTATTTGTTTCAAAAATATTATATATAAAATTTATATCCAAAATAATATCCTTACATGATATATTGTGGTAGAAAATAAATCACAACACTATGTGGATGTGGTAGTCCATATATATGCTTGAAAGATACTTTCATTTCCTATTTGATAGAATGGAAGTGGAAAATGGTTTAGAAATTATAATAATAACATATCATTATATTTATGATAATAAATTAATAAAAAAAGACAGAACATTAAGTTTATAGGTTATTTATTAATAAATAAAAATGACAGATGATATTTTAGACTTATATCTCTTCTTTGAGAGACCTCTTTTGGTTATACATTAAGCCATGAAAGATAAGTATATGGAGAGTAATGAGATATATTGGATGAATATAATAAATGTTTTAAGGTATTAATGTTTTTATATTGATATAGATAAATGTATCTAATGTGAGAACACGTGAGGACAATAGGTCATCTTTTATAGGTGAGGGTGAGGACCCACATAGAATTTCTTAAAATATTTAAAGAAGGAAATTTTATTTTCAAGTGAAAGTGAATTAAAATGGAATTTAATTAAAATTGAGGATATGTTATATTCTAAATATAATTAAATTATTATTTATATAATTTATGTGGTAATATTTCCCTTATATTTTAGTTCAACCCCCCAAAGAATGTCCCATTTTAACCAAAATGATGGTAACACTTTTTTTTTCTATATTTAGAATTCATTATGAAAAGAGATAACAGTATTCACATTATAAAAGATTAAATTATGACAAAAAATATTGAATATATTAGATTTAATTTAATTTTATATATGTCATGTTCATTAATTTTAAATTAATCGTGTGAAACTAAACAAAACCCCATTTTCTAGGAAAATCATTTTTAAGCATAAAACAGTATTTACTATCATTCTATGGATATAAAAATAATAAAATAAATGTTAAAATATTTTATGGAATATATAATATGTTAATTTAATGAAAATAATTATTCAACATTTATTTATTTAATTTTATGTGATAAAAACACATCGCACATATAAAAATAGATTTAAATTTTTTTTTTCGTAATTCTAAAAAAAATGAACAGTTTCTAAAATGAAGTATAATATTTATTAATATATAAATAATAATATTATTTATAATTAAAATATAAATATTTTAATTTAACTTTTAAAAATATTGGTTTAATTTCAAAATATATTATTTAACTAAAATAAATGAATTTTTTAAAAAATAATTATTTTTTAATATTTACTAGAAATATTACTCTTTTTAGAAAAATCTGAAAATTACACCATAATAAAATATTGATATGGTGACTTATAAATTTTCATAACTACATTAAATAATACATCTATAAATTTTAAAAACTAATTATAATCTCTACCAAAAATATTAAATAGAAAAATATTTTGTAGGAAATATATTTTTAATGAAAAAAATGACATTACGTGAAATAAAATACAAATTGATTATTCATAAATTAATACATTTTAGTTATATAATAGTTTTACATTAAATTTTTTTTCTTATTCATACCACCAATACGTTTTCTAGGTAAAAACATGTGAATTTAAAAAAAATGTAGTATGTCACAGTTATCGTAATGTTCAATATTGTGTGTTAAAAAAGCTATCAGGAAGAGTATTATTTTAAAATATGATTTTGGGATGATTCATTATCCATTTATTCATTATGTTCTCATAGTTTATTGCTAGAATATTGTTTTGGTTTTGTGAAGTGGTTGGAATGTGCAAGGATGCGTCAAGTGGTTGATCATATATGTTGTTTTTATGGTTCCCCTAGTGTGATATCGATATTGGAATTGTATCCTTACACATATTTTTTCCTCATAAAATATTTTTAATGATTTAATTTAGGTAGAATATTTTATCACACTATTTTTCAAGATGTAAATTTTAAAATTATTATTGATTGACTATCTTTGGGTAAAATGTTCAATTAATTTGGATAAATAAAATGAAAGTGACATTATGAAAATGACTAAAAATGGGTGAATCACATGTGTTTAATAGTTTCTATTATATTCATCGATATATTTATGAATTTTATATATACTTTCAAGGAATAAACTTTCTTTATATTGTGTGATGTTGTTAATTTTATCCTTCAGACACCATCCATAAAAAGAAAATACTTTAAATATGGTAAAAAACTAGTTGTTTAGAAAAAATTACTGGTATAATCTCATATTTTAAATAATGATTAATATATATTTGTGGATATGATAATCAACTGTTTCCTATTGTTTAATTACCTATCATGTTTATATGATTATGTTTTTTATGGGGTGATATTATTGAGAAGTTCTTATGACAAGTGTCAGATTGTATTGCATGTATTGTGGGTTAGTTTTTCAATAGGTAGTTAATGTTTGAAAGGAAATTAGTGTGTGTTATGCAATGGTTTTTCTGATATATTTCGTGGATTGAATAATAAGATAGAGTTGAGAATATTAACCTCTATAGTATGAATATATCCTCTAATTCATAATTAGTGAGATATATTGCATTGGTTGTTTAGAGAAATGAATAGGTTGGTCGATGAGGGACATTTACCTATTTCTCAACAGTATAGTGTATAGTTATTAATGATGAACTTGAAAAGGAATTGGCCAGAACTAAATACTTAAATAGATAAAAATGGATCATTGATACAGAAAATTAATTTTTAATATTTATAAACAATGTGGATGATGTTTTCCCTTGTTTTTCATTAAATATGATTATATGAAAAAAAAATTACATAGATTTATAGGATTGTAAATGGGGAATCTATAAATGGTAAAATTAAGGATGGTGATCCGAAATTATATATGTTTGAATTGGATATATAAATTGTATCTTGGGTTAGTTGTGGTGGTATAGTTGGTAGAGATAGTAGAAAAGTGAGGGGTAGTTTTGTGATTTTTGTGGGATGTCGTATTGTTGTTTTTTGTAAACTTCATTAGGTTTTTTGTGTGTGTGGTGTTTGTAAGTGTTTGTGTTTTACTTTCCATATGATTTATATACACATGAAACCTGATTTATATACCCTTACCAACACCTAACATATCTTAGGTACTATGTTTCCCCCTATACATATGTTATAGAGGTAACAGATGGATCACTACTCCCTATTTCCCACCCTTAATTCTAGGTGTGACACGATTTGTGATGGCATGACGTTCGTATAATCATTCTACCATTATAATAGGGTTTATTATAAAATGGTAAAATATCCCCATAATATTTTATTAGGGATGGGGTTTAAATCCTACCAACAAATAATTTGGTCCCCATTAATGGGGACAAGTTGATTGTATGTGAGGTATGACTGATGTTGTCCTTGACGGAGAAAATAAACTAGAAAACACATTAGACAATGTCGTGATTGTTGGGTGGATCATCATTTGTGTAGTAAATGGGTGTAGTGTTCATCAATAGTGACATGTATATACTATTAGGCCCTAAAAAAGAATTGGGAAACCCCCACACTAAAGTATGGGTGATGGCCTAGTTGATACATGATATCCAGAATATTCTATAGCCATCAATTTGTTTGGAGAAGTCTGATAAAAGTTTTGTTAGAGAAGAATCTACCCTGTTGCAGTGAGTCTATGGAAGATATAAGGTATAATTGGCATGGGAAATTTTTTCACACTAGCATATGCTAGCCTTTCTACCAATGGATTTTAGGGGAGGTCTATTTGTTCATAGTTCACGACTATGTATCTTCTTGGGGAGATTATTAAGGTGTGCGCGACACATTATAGATGAACTACTGTGGTTCTTATAGTGGGTCTTTTGGCCTTTGGAAGGGGACTACATGTAATTAATACGACATAAATTTACGGATGGTTATCATATGGTCGGCGTATGTGCTTTGATTACATACAAAATAACTAATTCAGTTATAAATCCATCCAATCCCTAGGGGCTATCGGGTGGGTTATTCTAATGGGTGTGTGTGTGTGTTTGAAAGTAATTATACACCCAAAATATTATAGAATATATAACTATGGTTATATTACCTTATTATTTTGGTACTATTATACCCTATAATGTAATGTTTAAGAGAGACGTATTCACTAGTAGACCTTATTGGTTATTGAGATGGGGATTTGTTAAATGTGCACCAGAAGTCCCATTGAGGTATTTTTGAGATGTGGTGAAGTTAGGTTGATATAAGGATATATTGTCACGACCCGTCCCCCGGGGCCCATGCCCTGACTACACCAAGCCCGCCTTCCATATTCCAGGGGCTGGAGACTAGCAGCGAAAGGTGTATTCCCTAAAATGGGATGGCATTGCCTTTAAACATGTATAAACACATTGTTTGAGAACACAACAAGAAGCAACTGTGATGTAAACTGTTTGAGTAAAAGAGTGATGAAAGTAAAGGGGTGGTAAAACAATCCCAACTGAAAGTACAGGTACAATTGAAAAGAATGAATTCAACTAAAAGGAACAATAAAACTAAAAAAGGGAAATTAGCTGCTGATTCATCCTCTGGGGATCCTAGCTGAAGGGTAGGTACATCTCTCCTCTTATGCACTCTGCGTCCGCCTATCTCTTCCGTGTACCACCTAGTCCTGGCTCTCTCAAATCTCAGCCCAACTGCTCGTCTTCTGCACAAGACAAAACATGGTATGACTGTAGCTCGTGTAGGGGTGATTATAATGATACAGAGTAGGGACCCCGAGACCCCCGAAGGACTCCAAATGTTCCACAAAGGAAAAAACACAATGGTAACACCATGAAGGTAAAGTACCACACAAGTAACACCATGAAGGTAACACCAAAAATGTAAACCACAAAGCTAAAGTACCACATAGGTAAGACTCAGCTCAAACCAGGTATACATCATAGAGAAACATGATTATGATGCTGACCCACATAGGATCGCTATGAATGCTGATAGCCAGCCACGAGATTCTCTAGGGATAGTAGAAAGTAACATCCCCAGTCACAACGACAAACACCTTGGATACTGAAGAACTCCTCCTCTATCAAGTACAGTGGGCCTGTAGAGTCACACAAAGATGATTCCCACTAACCTTAGACTACTAAGGTACTCCTCCTATCGAGTACCATGGGTATTCGGCGTCACACAAAGGTTCTCCCCACCGCAGCATGCTAAGGTGATCCTCCTGTCGAGTACCTTGGGTATGCCGCATCACATAGAGGCGCTCCCCACTAGGTGGTTCAGTCACACAGAGTCGAAAAAGCAGTAGTCGCTAAGTGTCATCCAGTCACAAGGTTCTGTACGTATCTCTCTTGGGATAACCACGTCTCACACCATCAGTTATTTTACAACCAGAAAAAAGTCTCACAAATGAGTAACCCAGTGATTCTTCATGTCAAAAGGGTTCTAATGCAATAGACGGCGCATCAAATAGACATCCGGTCTATGCATTATTGGCATTTTAGTGCCGAGGGCCTGGTGAGATTCAAGTAAGATCTAACTCGGTCGTACTCCAAGTTTCTCCAAAACTATCATTGATTATTTCAAAAGGAAAAATCTATCTATAACGATATAAATGCCATAGAATTTTTTTTCAAATGGACCTCTAGATCTCAAGATAAATCCCTTTAAATGTTTCTCATCCTGGTGGGTCCTAGGTCCTGACTGACTCGATTTGGGCGAAGCCGAGGTCTTGCCCGGACAGTAAAAGGGGTTGCCCTCAAAGGAATCTCGACCTATAGGGGTGACCTGACCCATATTGGGGTAGCTCGGCCCATGGTGGGGCGCGGCCCTGCCCGCTGGGATGACATCCCGGCCACAGAGGGTGCGGCCCGTGGGGCTTCCGCCAGGAGGCTCCGGGGAGCTGCTGCCCCAGAATATGAATGGCCAAAGGTTGTTTGACCATTGAATCAGTGTTTCCACGTGGTCACCTCCCGATCATTGTGGAACCCGCTGGAGGTGAGGGTTCGGCCTCAAGCGCGGCTTCAGCTATGGCATCTTATCTGCCTGCAACAGACCGGTTGCACCACCTCCTACTCATCGGTAGCTCATTGGTTGCACCACCCCTCCATCTGCAGCCGACCGAAGCGCCGATCACCTCCTACATCTTCTGTGGATAACATACGTCGGCCCTCTACTCACTGGCGGTGCGTGACGGTGCACCAGGCCTCCTCCGTGGTCGGCCGGTGCTGGATACTCTGATGATCTCCGTGTCTTTGTGTTGCGGCCTCCTCTTGAAGTGTGTGTCGACATTCTATACCCAACGTAGCCAGTTATTGTCACCGCACAGGTGGTCTTCCAATGAGGCATAAGGATAGCAAGATCGAGGTGGGTTCGGGCTGGGTTTGTTAGGCCCACGCCCTCTGAGTTATCCCATATACATGAGGGTTTTTTAGGGTTTAATAATCAATTGAATTAACAACAATCAAAACCCAAAAAAGACACCCCAAAATATCCTCCCACAAAAATTAATGAATCGTGGATCAAACTGTTATTCGGTTGGTCCGTGTTCCTTTTATTATTCAATAACGGGGAAGAGTAAATCATTTAAAATGCGTAAAAGAATAAACCTCTTTCCTCATAAACTCGTTGGAGAAGATATGTTCTTGAAGGTGGATCATGTTCTTCATTCTGTCAACCGGTTCCCAATGATGGAAATCACACGTTGTCCTTCGGTTTGTGGTTCGGTTTCATGTGTCACCTCCCTCTGGGACTGGATCCTTCCTCTAAGGGTCCGGTGTCACGACGCTCCTTCAATAGTTCGTTGCTTAGAAAAGTTGTGCCGTTAACTCCCCCGAATATCTATATATAAAATAGAGGGGGAGGGTAAATAACAACGTGGCGAATTAATGGGGGATCATAAATTAGGAACCTTCCAAATTCCCCAATGATGTCGTTACATAGGGTTTGTGGGTCAATCCATTTATTTTCTTAATACATAGCTATCCCCACACACCTCCTTTCTATTGGAGGATATGAAAGAAAATAAAATAATAAAATTATTTCATTTACTTTCTTTTAAAAAGTCACAAAACATATATTTTTCTCCAGACCTACTACTGTCAATGTAAAGTATCCTTTAATCAAATACCAACATTGTGGATTCAATGGTGCCCTCATATTTTTAATCCAAGCACTGGTGCAAAAGTTAGAAAACGCTGCTCACGCATTTACTTAACTTACCTGTAAAAAAGTTCAATAAATTAATTACTTTCACCCTCGACCCGCACCAATCGATGTTAGGCTCTGGCTAAGGAGAACGCGCTCCAACGAACTCAATGGTACCATCGTATTTTCAATCTGAGTGACCATTTAGAAAGTATGAATTTTATAGCAAAATAATTTTCACTTAATTATTTTATTTACCGACAAAAACTAAATTTCACTAGTGGCCTGCACCGGCCAATGTGAGTATCTTCCTAAAGAAAGAATACCCTCATGAGTTCATAAGTGGTCTCAGATTTTTAATCTGAGTCACTGTTCGTGAGTTATAAAAATTTGAAAAATAAAATAACATTATTTTATTATTTTATTTACTATTATTCCATTTTTGGGTTTTCTAACTGGAATCTTGGAATGACAAATCTTAGGTCGCGCCTAGGGTAAATCCACCATCTTTAATGCAATGGTACCCTCATATTTCTGATTCGAACAACCGTTTAAGAGTTATTCCACTTTTTCAGGAAAAGGTTTTACCAATGATAATTAAACTTATCAAAAAAATGAAAGATCATTATAGGCACTCCAGGCCTTAGAATTGCACGCCCTCATATTTTTCAATCTTGAAATAATTCAATATATTTAGAAACAATTATACAGAAATTCAAGGACATTACATATATTTTGGGAATCAAGAATTATAAGATGAGTGGAAAAGGTTTATTTCCGTCATGCTTATATTACCCTATAATATTTGATATGATTTAAATGATTGAGACATGTTTTGTGGAAGTGGTTACAAAACAATGAGAATGACATGGCTGAGTTATGAGTTATGTTGTTCAACTACATGGTTGTGAAATGGATAAGGGGAATACGATGTTTGATGTTGTGGAGTGAGAGTAAAAATTTACATATTAACTAGTGTAGCATACACATTTTACAATTTTATATTGAAATATTTTGTGCAACAATTGGATGCAATATTTGGAGAGTGATCCTTGGTGGGGCAAGGTTGTTGTTGAAAATATAGGTTCTTATTGATTTTTCGATTTGTTATAAGTATTTAGTATGATTTTTTATGTTTACATGAGTGGTTATGATTATTATAAAACATAATCTACATGTAATGTTTCACCTATATATATGGACTATTTTTTGTTTTTAGTGTGAGTTTGGTGATCGAGTTGGGTAATACTATTTTAGATCATTGGTTTTGTATTTTAGTCACTACCTAAGAGTATTATTTCTTATTTTTAGTTTTTAATTTTTATTTTTCTAATATATTCAAGAATTAATGGATTATTTTGGGTTTATATTTATATATAAAATTTCATTGTTTGGTGGTTTTGTTTTGTAATCCATTAATATATGAGGTAAATGAATCCAATTTTTATGTTTTACTACCCCATTAACAATTTCCTACTTTGGGTATATTCTAGGAAGGAATTTCATCTCAATATTTAATTACCTAAAATCAAGGGAATTCATTCCAAGTGGAGGAGTCATGACAATAATATTAATGTGATTCACATGTTTTTTTGAAATATAAAAATATATTAGTGTTAGGTAATTTAAATAATGAAATTAAATATAATTTTGTTTCGTCCATTATTTTTGGAAGTAACAAACTATCTATTATATTGTATAATGCAACATGTGAAACGTACCATGTGGAAATTGAAATCATTTCAGAAAAGTATTAAAAATTGATCAAGGATCATTTTAATGATAAAAATGAAAATAATAATTCTTCGTTTATGTTTAAAAGTTAATAAAGGTTAATTATAATATATACAAGGAAAAAGAATAAAATTATATACTATAACATATTATTTATAAAAATAATGAGTCAAAAGAATTGAAATTTAAAATTTTGTTTATGATTTTTCTAAACCTAAATATGGAAACAAAATGATGAAAAATTACACTTCACCTACAAGAGATAAAATAATTCATGACCTGAAATTTTTTCAAACAAAAAATTGGAAGACTATAGTTGGTGTGAAAGATTGAAATAGCGTCATTAGAAATTTAAAAATGAATTTTATATATTAAATGAGTTCTAGAGACCTCCAAATATTTTAATAATAAAATTAAATTAAATTGTTTATGAAGGAAGATTTCATCAAATGTAAAAGAATCATATTTTAAAAGGTAAAACTGAAGTAATTTATTATTATTATTTTACTTTTTTAGGTGTTATTTGTGTGGCTATTATGCTATTGACTAAAAATTAATGTTTTTTTCGATCATTTGGTATCCTAAAGTCAATATTCTAAAATCTCATTTTAGAGTTGAAAAATAACCAGTATAAAAAAAGGGATCTTTGAGGTACTTTTCTAAGTACTATTGTACTTATGATAGTGTGGACACCCAAGTATGTATGTATCATATGGAAAATAAGCACAACATTGAAATTTTTATCATTATTGTATTATGTATAAATCTACATGACACTTATTTTGGAAAGGGATCATAAGAAATCTATTTTGAATCATGTTTACTGGAATGTTCTCTAACCGTTGGTCGATTTTAATTAATTTAATATATCATATAATTTATTAAATAACATTTATCAGGTTTTATGGAAACTTAAGGATTTTTAAATTGTTTTTATAGGAGTATGTTTTTTTTAATAACTCATATAATATATAATTAAAATTATAAAACACAATTTTGGTTCAATAATAATTATTTTATAGTGTAAATCATCAATTATGGGGATATTTAATGTTTTATTTTTAATCATTCCTATTTTTAGTTTGTATCAATTTTTAAAAAATATGGGTTAAAGAGGATATTTATATAATTTCATTAAGTATGATGAAATCCACTTCTAATATGTTTTAATCTATAATTAATTTTTCCAAATAAATTATACAGAAATTTTCTTAAAGATGGCCAGTTATAAAGAGATCTTTTTTTATATATTCTTTTATGAGAATAATTTTTTACATCATTTTAAATGATCATAATTTTTTCCTCTTAAATGTTTTACCCTTTTTATAGTTTCAGTTGGGTGGATATGTTTATAAAATCTATTTTTTATATAATTATCAAAAATTAAATATTTTTCATTGGACCCATGCAACTATATTTATTTATGTTTTGAAATGTACAGATCATTTTTTTATTCCGTCTACCCAAATTATTAAAGAAATTAAAAATATAAATAAATAAATATTTGTAAATTTTATTAAATATTACCCTAAATATAGATGAAAATATTTTTATTGAATGTATGGGTTGTTTATATCATAAAGAAAATTCCATTATTCGATACTTATTTTATGTTTCTGCCTAAATTTTTAACCTTTTAATGTTTTTGGTAATGTCTTCTACCCATCTAATTAGGATTTTTATATTATAAAGTGTTATTTTTATACCTTTCAATTCACAACATATTATATAAAGTGTTATAAATTATGATTATTAAATTTACCCTATGTAAAATAGCTTTCATCCAATAAAGTTAATGAGATGAACCCTAAATTGTTTTCTGTAATCTAAGAATCATTACCTATAAAGAATATTCACCCTATGAAGTGAATGTATCTTTTATTGAAATTGAACACTACATCATTTCAAATACCCCGAAAAGTTGTTTCCAATAATCAACTTATACATTATATTTAGAACATTTGTTACAATGAAATTATATATCAATGGATTGTACCCATTTAAATTTTTTTACACTGTCTAAAATTTAAACTGTTTTCGATATGATCTAATTATATTATGATTACTTATTTTTATTCCTGACTAATTTATGTTATTATTTTTGTTTGATTTATTTTTCTAGTAAATATTTATTAATTTTTTATATTCTATTGAAATTATATTGAAATTGTTTTTTAAAAAATAATGTGAAGGTAATAAGGGAGGAATAATTTATTATATTTTTCACTTATATTATATGAACTAAATTAACATTTAAATTAGATTATTATTTTTCAGCTATATGTCTTTCATAATATTTTTTAATGGATCATCATATTTTTTGCTGAAGAGTGTTGTAATGAATCTATATATTGATTAATGGAATGAATTGTTTTTTCTTTTTATTATTCTAATATATATATATAATAACTAGACCTTTTTTATAGATGTATAATGGATTAACTAAGGACAGATCCTCATGATTAATATATAATTGTTTATTTATGAATTATAACCATGGATTTTGAAGAGGATATTTGTTTTTCATGTTTTTATATTTATGATATAAAGAAAACAAATGTATATAGGCACTCTGGCCGGAACATGACTCTATCTTATTCCAAGGTGATATATAATTTTACCAAGATTTGTGGTGATAATTAATTTCAAATTTTTCAATTGAATATATATATTACATAAGAAACATCATTTTGAAAATAAATTAATGGATGAGAAAAACATTTCAACATTATAATATTATTTCATAACATTCCAATGGGGTCACTATCTTTTACTTTATTTTTCACTATTTTCTGATATTGGATTGATCTATAAAATATATGGTTATACCAAAATTAAAAAAAACTAAATGGTTCTTCCCACCTGAGAAGAAGGTTGTTAAAAAAATTTCATGATCATATAATAAATTACTATGTTGGGAATGCACTTTGTAAATTGTTCATGGGTTTTTTTACTCCTACAGAATGGTTGTGATTAATTTGAGGATTCTACTTTAGAATTTACTTGGTTAATTTTGATCACATTGTAAACATTTTTATTTTTCTTGAATTTATAAATATCTTTTCTCTATAGTGGATATCTATACGCCTTGGTTGGAGTTTAATTGGTAGAAATATGACTATTTTGATCTGAACAACTATAAAATTATTTTTTTCAACAAAAAAAATTCTTCTTTCACTATTCACATATCCATTTTTTGTATTTATAAAATAAAAAAATCGTTAAATATATTAACTCATAGAATTTACAAAATAGTGTTATCTAAAAAAAATTTTACGATTGAAAACACAAGCCCCTTTCTGTCTTTTCATCACATGGGTGGGACCAAACATAATCTTCCATTTCATTGTGTATATAAACATATTTACATTATTTTTTAATTTTTTTAAAAATTTATATGTCCATTTTATTTTTCATAATATTAATTATTAATTTCATCATTATAATTTATGATTTCTTTATTTTAGAGAATTATATTTTTTAATTATTTAAATATAAAAATTAGTATTAATTCTATTTTCAGTTGTCTTTTATCTATGAATGTTCTTTAAAGATGAATAATATATATATTATTTATTCCAACCCCATAACAATAAAATTTAGGATATATATAATTAATCATATACTTCTAAAAAATATGAAAAAATTATAATTTACAATGAAATTTTATAGTTGATAATGGAAATTTTCTAGAATTATTTAATTCACATTCCTTATAGAACAGTAGATTCATTTGATAAATATGGGGTTAAAAAATTGGATGTTATGATTTTGAGGTGATATATATTTCAATCAATTAAAAATTAAATTATTTAACAAGTGAACATACATGTAACGAACCAACCCCAGTTACCCAAAGTCGGTGCATTATTACATAACATTAGCATGATCACAAAAGATCAAGTCTCAAATGACAGATTAGTTTAATATCCTTGGAAACACTAGATATATTCATAAGTCTTACATTACATCATAATTTGAAAAACAATACAACCACATTTTGTCTTCATATCCCCTCATACATTCCCAGTAGGTCATTCGTAAAATACTCCTTCACATCCTGAGAAAAATTAAAACTTTGAAAGGGGTGAGCTCAGATTCTCAGTAAGGATAACAATATATCAGGAACTTTGATAAATAAACATAAACAATTAAAGAAATGTATAACTAAAACAAAATCCTTTTAAACTTGAACATCAGCATAATATGGAAAAGATAAAATGAAATAATTAAATTTACTTATTCACATGGATATTCTACTAGTCGAATAATCACATGCAATATCAATAACCACTTTTATAATGATGGAATGCATAATGTCAGACTATCATAACCACATAGTCAAGGCCTTGTGCCAAGACTTGAAATAAGATTTTGTCACGGCCTTGTGCCAAGACACTAGATTGTCTCATGAGACCTACCGATGCATCTAGGAGCTATAGCGGGCTCCACCCGTCACTTATTAAGTCCAATGCATTCCTCATATGAACAGGTTTCAACATAACATAAACATTCGTATTAAAAATAGCATACGAAATGTCAATATTTTCTCCATAAACCATGAATGGTATAAAAATAACACATTCTCAGTCAAAAATATCACAAAACCATCAATAATATATGTAGGATTTGTATCATAATAAATCAACTTCAAATAATCTTAAAATCCATCCAAGGATGTTGACATAGATGAAATCAAAACTATTTGAGATAAATATATCTTTTTTGAAATCATTTAAAAGTCACATAATTTTAAAATAAAACATTTACTTTGAAAATATTCTTATAAGCTTGTACGGGAATATTCTATGATTTTATAAATGTGGAAAATATCCGCACCCGCTATATAAGTTAAAAAAAGACATTCTTACCTTATTTCTGTCGCAAAGGTTAAAAAGGACCTTGTTTGGAAAATGATGGAAATATTACCTTATAAACATTTTATAAAAATTCAAACAAGGGTATAAATTACTTTAACCCATATTCTATAAAATAGTATGAATTTTTTGAAATACATTTTTAAGAAACATGGATGTGGATGATAAAGAGGTCCCAGTAGATAATTACGTATAAACAACCTTGGATAATGAAGAGATTGTGAAATAAACCATTACCTTGTATTTTCCCTTGGTAGAGGGTTGGATAACATCCTGTATAATAGTAAAATCATTGTTATTAAATTATAAAAGAATAATATACATAAATATGATATCATATATGAACTTTTAATATTGCTTTGTTAATAATATTTTAGTATTATTGTCGTTTCGGGTGTTCAATTACTCGTTTTCTTTTATATGTTTTGTTACATAAGACTTGTTTGTTATCCATAGGTTGTATCTTATACATATCCAGAATGATATAAAGTCCTTAAACATTATTTTTAATCATTAAATGTGAATTATTCTTGAATGGATATGATGGGGAATGAATCTCATCCAGTTCGTGGAGACGGTAGTCCGTACGTACACACGAGCGACAATATCATTCTTTTGATATTGAAATAATATATAATTTGATGGTGTATCATATATAAAGAATAATTATCATGTTATATTTATTATTTACATTAATTACACATCATTATTATACCCATTCAAATAATAATCTATTGAATAACAATTACACCACGACGTGGAGACGGCAAGCGATGCGTACGCACGTATGGTGACATGTCTTCCAAGGGATTGATAGAATACTGAATATGGTTGTAACATATTTATAATAACATCACAGTATATATAGGATACTATAGTTATTATTTTAGAAAGGAAATAACAAAGAAAGAAGAAGTGGAAGAAGAATGGAACTTGGAAGAGGATGGTGAAAACATTACCTCTTCTTCGGGGTTTTCCTTTTGACTTGATCAAAAAGGCTCTTTATGTTGGCTTTATGATCAAACTAAGGCCTCTATGTTTAAGTGAGGGAAGTTTATAGAATATTTGGGTAGGGTTTGGCCCAGCCAAAATGCTTTTATGGTATGAATTTGAGAGGAGGGAGAGTAACCTTTTATAAGAGGGGTGAGAGGCACCTTAGGAATAACATAAAATATTATTTTATAATAAATTAATATTCATTTTATAATTGTTCAAAAGTGATTTATTTAGAGGATAAGGTGGGGATGGGTCAAAATAATTTCAACCAATAGATTTTAGACATGTTTGGGTCACTAAAGTAACCTTATCATTTATATTTAACTCTTTGTTAAATAGTTTTACATTTACCATATCTCTTTGTATTTTTATATTATATGGTTAATAAACTTACTATAAACATCCAAGAGAACCCCAAGTGGTTCATTAATGATACACCTATAATTATATTAGTATTTTGGCCGATAATTATATTTTTAGGAATAGAATATCAATTAATAATATAATAATTTTTTTAAAAACTCTATTATGTCAATTTTGACACTATTTGGTATTTTGTCTTTGCTAAATTTATAACAGCATTATTACTTCTACAAAATTCATCTAACCAACCCTAATATGTAATATTAACATATAAAATTATTTTAATTCATAAAAACACTCAAATGATATTTATTTGGATATTTATAATATCAATTATTTTAATATTTCATTAATTAGGTAATTACTACATCACCATTGTGTCATAAATAAATTAAATTATCTAATGTCTAAAAACTATAAATAAAATAAAATTATGTAGGAAATCATTTTGTTTTTATAATTAATATTTATAATCGAATTTATCTTATGTATAACCCTATATTAAAAATGTGTAAGTTATTAGACATTGATTTTAAATCTTTTAATTCTTTTATGAATTAAATAATAATAAATGTCCTAATCTAATCCAAGTGAACCAACGAGGTTCATATTTTATTCCTAAGGTTATTTTTAGTCGAATAATACTTATCCAATAGAATTAGGACATGTGTTACGGTAATAATAATATCATTTTTACCCTTAATTACCCTATCTACATTTAACCGTGGTAAATAAAAGTAAAAAGATTCTATTCACCAAAAATTATTTTTATCTTATTGAACCAAATTTTTCTCCTTTATATTAACTGTGTCTCTCAGATTTTAGAAATTCCACTCACATAAGTAGTAAAATTATGTTTTATGTGAATTTGCTAATTCTCCTAGGAGATGGGTAAAAGACAGTGAAAAGTTCAATAAAATTTTTATATATCTAAAATTACTATAAACTGACTCCAATGAATTAAATTGAACTTATATAGTTATTATGTATCTATTTTTAACTAAAATGAATTTAAATAAAATAAATAATTATTTAAATAAAAATTTGGTTTTAAACTACAACTCAATGTTCTTCACTATTCATCAAAAATTGAATGTTTTCAGAAAAATACCAAAAAATTACCCTAAGCTAATTTAAATATTCCAAATCCAAAAATGAGGTCCATTTTGAATGATAATATTTATAAAATTGTAAAAATTGGGTATTACTATTCATAATGGCTAGTTTGATTGGTTGTGGTGTGTGTTAGAACTCGAAGTTGCATACAACACACGCTACTGTATTATACAAAGAAAAGCATATTGTGGAAGCTTGGGGTGTTACATTCTCCCCTCTATCAAATAATTCCGTCCTCAAAATTTCTAGAATATTACTTCCTAAAAAGACTTGGGTGGTTCTTCATCATAAGTTCCTCGGGTTCCCACGTTTCTTCTTCCATCTTATGGTTTCACCATTAAACTTTACCAGACGAGTCGTTTGGTTTCTCACCACTTGTTCTCTTGTATCAAGAATCCTGACGAGCTCTTTGCAATAATATTGATCAGGTTCCAGTTCTAATTCTTCATAGCTGAGTACATGTGTTGGGTCAGACATGTATTTTCTCAATAGTTATACGTAGAACACATCGTGAACTTTGGCGAGATTTGGCGACATTCCCAAATGGTAAGCTACAACCCCGATTCTTTCTAGAATTTCAAAAGGATCGATGTACCTGGGAATCAATTTACCTTTCCTTCCAAAACGTATAACTCTCTTCCATGGAGATACCTTCATGAAAATATGATCTCCCACCTGAAATTCCAAATCCTTTCTTCAGTTGTCAACATTGCTCTTCTGCCTACTTTGAGCAGCTTTGATGTGGTTTTGGATTACCTTCACCTTTTCAATCGTTTCCTCCACCAGTTCTGGGCCTACAAGTTTTCTTTCACCAATGTCATCCCAACAGGTTAGCCATATAACGCTTCATATGGTGCCATCTGGATACTCGAATGAAAGCTATTGTTATAGGAAAATTCGACCAAAGGTAAATATTGAACACACATACCCTGAAAGTCAAGTGAGAAAGATCTCAACATGTCTTCTAAGGATTGAGTAGTCCGTTCTGATTGTCCATCTGTTTGAGCGTGGTAGGTAGTGCTCAAACGAAGTTCAGTATCTAGGGCCTTCTGAAGACTTTTCCAGAATCTTGATGTAAAATGGGGATCACAATCAGAAACAATAGATAGGGGTAGTCCATGAAGTCTCACAAATTCATTAATATATAGTCTTGCTAGACGATCAAGTGGTATATCTTCTCTTATAGGAAGAAATGTGATGACTTGGTAAGACAATCAGCAATGACCCATATTTCATAGTTCCTTCTTAGAGTCTTTGGTAGTCCCATGACAAATTCCATCGAAATATTATCTCATTTTCACTCAGGTATGGGAAGAGGTTTCGTGACTCCTCTCCGTTGTTTTCTTCCAGCTTTCATTTGTTGACAAACCATACATCGTGACAAAAAATCATCAATATCCCACTGCATGTTGTCCCACCAAAAATGTTTCTTAAAATCACTATACATTTTGGTTCTCCCAAGGTGTATAGAGAAATTGGAACTATGAGCATCATCCAACAATTATCATTTTAGATCAGTTATATCAGGAATACAAAGTCTCCTCCCAAATTTCAAAATTCCATCATCATACACAAATTCACTCAATCTTCCATCATTCACAGCTTTAATCTTATTATGAAACTCTTCATCATCATTCTGAGAACACTTTATTCTTTCTAGTAAATATGGTTTGGAAAAAATTTGAAAAATAATTGATGTTTCACCATTCATGGTTATTCCCATGTCTATCTTTACTAGATCTAGGAAAATAGGATCCCTTTCAACTATCATCTTGTTCAAAACTCCATGATTATTTCTACTCAAAGCATCTGACACCTTATTTTCCTTCCCTGAGTGGTAGTGTATCGTGCAATCGTAATCCTTGAGTAGTTGAATCCATCTTCTTTTCCTTATATTGAACTCTTTCTGTGAGAAAATATACTTCAAACTCTTGTCATCTGTACAAATCTCACATTTTCACCACAGAGGTAGTGTCTCCAAATCTTCAAAGAAAAGATTACAGTAGCTAACTCAAGATCATGAGTAGAATAGTTTTTCTTATGAATTTTTAGCTGCCGTGATGAATAGGCAACAACCCTATCATTTTGCATAAGGACACAACCAAGTCCTTTCTTTGAAGCATCACTATAAAAAACAAACCCATCATTCCACATTAGTAGAGTCAATATATGAGCATTGACTAATATTCTCTTCAGTTCTTCGAAACATTCTTCACACTCTTTTGTCCAAACAAATTTAACCCCTTTACATGTGAGCTTCGTTAATGGGTTAGCCAATCAGGAAAACATCTAGACAAAATGTCAATAATAACCCGTTAAACCAATAAAACTATGTACCTTAGTTATACTCGTTGGTGCTGGCCATTCTCAGATTGCTCTTTCCTTAGAAAGATCAATGGATATTCCATATTTGGAGACAATATGGCCATGAAAATAAATCTCATGAAGCCATAATTCACACTTGATAAACATCCCAGATAATTCATGTCTTCTAAGAGTCTTCAGGATAATGAGCAAGTGACTTTCATTATCTTCGTAGCTTTTGGAGTATTCTAAGATATCATCAATAAATACCACTAAAAATCATCAAGGTATTCCTTGAAAACATTGTTCATTAGATCCATGAATACAGAGGGTGCATTAGTCAATCCAAAAGGCATTACTGTAAACTCGTAATGCCCGTACCTAGTTCGAAATGATGTCTTCGGAATTTCTTCCTTCTTCACACACTACTGATGGTATCCAGATCGAAGGTCAACCTTTTAAAAGTATTGAGCTCATTACAGTTGGTCAAATAAATCATCAATGCGAGGTTGGGGATACATGTTCTTTATTTTTATAACATTTATTTCCCTATAGTCGATACATAACCTCATTGATCCATCTTTCATCTTAACAAAAAGGATAGGGGATCCCCATGGAGAAAAACTAGGTCGAATAAATCTCTTATTACTCAATTCCTATAGTTTTTTCTTTAGTTCAACTAATTCCACAGTGGCCATTCTATAAAGGGTCTTCGATATGGTCCTTGAACCAGGAATTAAATCAATGGAAAACTCAATTTATCGTTCTAGAGGATTTCCAAGTAAATCCTTCAGAAACACATCTACATATTCTTTCACAATGGGTAGATCCTCTATTTGAACATTCCTTTCCTCACCCATAGTTATTTCATTATCATCCTCCCCGATAATTGAATTTTTTTGAGCTACTGGGGGTGGATCTAGATAAGAATCAGTTTGTGATGATTCTTCTCTAAAGATAAGGTCTTCCATGTCATCATCATTAAAAATCGTAAACCTCCTTCTTCTTATAATAAAACTTCAAATTGTGGTCCGAAAGACAGTCCATACAAAGGATTTTATCAAACGCAATCATAGGTATGACGATGAGATCAGAAGATAAAGAACATTTATATGATCTACTAGGAACTAATTCACAGAACTTTGTAGCAATGAAAATTTACTTAGGAGTTTTAACTGACAACTCCCATGTTAAATAAAATTGCAAATATCTAATTTTCATAGAAAACTGGGAAGATATGAAACAATGCGATGATCCAGAATCAAATAAAGCCTTTTCTAAACTTGACGAAACCATTAAATTACCTACCACCACATCCTTCAGAGCTTTTACCTCTGCAGTAGTGATAGCATAAGATTTTCCATGATCCCTTGGTCTTTTCTGAGGTAGGTTTCCTTGACGATTAAGACATTCATTTGTATAATTTCCCATCTCCCCGGCATTGAAGAATTGAACATTGGTAGCTTCTTTCTTCCCTTGCAATCATGAGCTTGGAGGCCTTTTTCACCACACTTGTAACAAAATCCCATTCTTTTTGAGAAAGTACCAGGGTGTTTTCCCCATATTTACAGCAGGATGGATATTCAACTTTTCCCTTATTCATCTTATTTCCATTTCTAGATTGATCAGCACATCTCTTCTTCTCTTTCTTTTCATTAAAGTCCTAAGACTTAGAAAATTCTTTTTCTGTCTTGATAGCACATGAGACAATATCTTCGTACAATGAAAAGGATTGTGAGACTAATGCTCGACGAAGAAACTGTTTTAACTATATCTTGATCACATTCAGGGTTATATTTCCTTCATCAAAATATTCAACTTCTATTAATAAAATTTATATATATTAAACACCATTAAAAATAAAATTTTCAATCCATAATGAAAACTTATAGTGAAAATATTTATTTATTTAATGATTTATATAACATAATCTTTTAATTCAAAAACACAAAATTTCATTAATGAAATTTTTCTCTTAAACCATTGCTCTTGATTTATAATTTTTTTACATAATACCTATTTCCTATAATATGAAATATTAATAATGTATTAAGGTTTTTCGACCTCAATCTAATCATTATTATTATATTTAATATAAAAAAACTGTACGATAATAACATACCTATGACATGTTATTGGTTATCTATTTATCTTCAGAAGTGTAACCAACACTCATACCACCTTCCAAATTTTCTTTATGATATTTCCACTTTGGAAATCAATTTTTATAAATCCCATACTTTCAATATAAAAAACATTCAATGTTAACCATGTTAATACAAGTTAATTCCATTTTCTAATACCAAAAGAATAGTTTGGGAAACATTTTTCATAATTTGATACCACATAATCATTAAAAAGTATTTATAGGATGGATAAATCATGGATCTTACTTATTTATTATAAGACACCTTTGGTATATTCTAGGTTATTCATAGTTATCTTCTACTAAAATCCATTATGATGGTTTGTAAAGAGTTTGTGAATTCCAAAATCATATATCTTGGGAGTGTCAAACAAGGTGTGCAGTAAGGCCTATTTTCACGTAACAGGTTACCCTGATTTAGGACCAATACACCATGTCAGACTTTTTTCTCCTAGGTACATTTCTTCCAAAGACACATCAACTTATATTATCCCTATAGGTATATATTTCAAATAAATCACTAGCTCTACCCTTTACCAAAAATTTTGGACATTTTCCAAAAAATTAACTCATTCTTATACATAACCTTAGAGACATCCCAAGACAAATATATTTAAATATTCCATGGAATCTCACATTTTTTTTCATAACAGTTTCCAATGGTTGAATAAAACTTTTCTCCAATACCAAAAATAGATACCCTCTCTTTTCATACATTAACATTATATATCTTTTATAGAGTACTTAAAACACCACACAAACAAATTCAAAAAGACTGTGTTATTTTATTACCCTTAAAACATGGAAATGTGAACACTGGTACATAATTGGGATACATTTTCTATCAATATGATCTTACAGACTATCACACTTCTCAAAAATATTATATAAAATACATATCTTCATAACCTAGGAAAGGAAATATATGAAGGGGAGAGCTAATATTCTCAGTAATGGTAAATATGGGAGACACGTAACAGTAAAAATGAGCATTGAGTTATGAGAAAAATTTCATAACATAATAATATCATGAAATTCATATCATGATATCATAAACATGAATCATGGAAAAAATATTGGAAGTTCATAAGACAAGAATCATAAGTAAAAAAATAATTTATAATAAAAATAGAATACATTCAAAGTAAATATATACCCCATGCAAAAGAAAATAGTGGTGAACATGGAATTTTTCACACGGATATAAATAGTGACATGAAATTCTCTTACATTGTGTCTTGAATCTCATCGTACTCATTAAAACTAATGTATAATAAATTTATTTTAATTATAAATATACATAGAAACCATATTTATTTTATATAATACCATTTATTTCTTTATTATGAAATTATAATACCCACTTATGAAGAATTTTATGTTAAGGTTTCACTTCGGGTAATATATTCTTTATTCCTCGAAATTGTTTTTATTTATTATTCTTGATCAAACTACTTAGGCAATAATTTCAATACTTCCAGATATTAAAAAAAATATATAAATATCATATGTATTAATTAAATATTAGTTTATAATAATCTATAAAATATATAAAGTTAAAATGGAATACACCGTTCATGGAGGTGGTCGGTCGTATGAACGTATGCATGTTCTTTCTATTTTTTTGTCATATTAAAAAAAGCATGTAAATTTAATATATTTATATTTTTATATAATATCATAAAATTATCTTTATTATTTAGTATAGATGTCATATATTTTAATAAAACCATCCATAAAACAATCCATGTAAAGTGTTAATGTGTCACACCTGGACATCGCACCGAGGTATGTTTATTTATTATTTATTATTTTTATATTTATTACGTGAGTTTAGTTGCCTTTTTATAATTTGCTTTTCATTGGAAAGAGGGGTGACCACAAAAATAGTGTGCACATCTGCGCTGATAAATGAACGCTGCCTTGGCAATGCACGATGATCAGGCAGGGCACGAGCGAAGCAGTGCGGCCTGCCTGGTGTGCGGGTGGACCTTTTTATCATTAAAATTTTTTTCTTTTTAAAATCCGTATTTTTATTCCCTAACACCATTATTATTATTATTATTATTGTTATTATTATTATTATTATTATTATTATTATGGAACCACCTTTATTAATTTATCTTATTAATTTCATTTACCATTTTATTTTTATTTATGTTATTTTAGGTGGTTTAGTCTTTTTTTTGGGTCCCTATTCCATCTTTATTTTATTTTATTTTCTATTCTTTTTCCTTTTCTTTCCTTCTCTTTTATTTTTTATTTACTTTTTTTTATTTATTTTTTTTCTTTCTCTCTTATTTCTTTTCTCTCCTTTCCCTCTCTCCCCGCGGGCCACTGTTCACCCTAATTTTTCTTCCCCCTGGCGCGCCGTGGCTCCCCTCCCTAACCCTAGGTGTCGCACCCTTCGGCCGAACCCACCTCGCCGGATCCCCTTCTCGGCCGCACCACCTCTCCGCTCCTCTCTCATCGCGCCGAACACCAATGGCCTCCCTTGCTACCTGCCCCACACCCCAGCCCACCCGGCCCTGCTACTTCCCGATGCTGCGCCCTCCTATTTTCCGTCCGTTTTTCCAAGCCTAAGCTGCACCTCCGCCCTTCTTCCGCTCAACCAGGCTACGACCCCGCTGCCAGCTGCCTCCCGCTTGACCTGACCTCCCCTGTCGTTCCCCGACCTGCCTCACGCCCTCACCCTCTCCCCTGCTGCCTTCCATTCGGCCCGGCCACCTCCGATACCTCTCATCCTCTTTCGGAAAGCCCAAACACACCCCCCCCCCCCGCTTCCTTGTGCCAAGCCGCATCATCCTCCCGCTTCGTCCAGCCACGCGTGCTCCACTCCCTTGGCTGCGTTTTTTTGGCAACTCTCGCTTTGTTTTTCCGATGCTGCGCAAGCCCGGACAGCCCTTATCGTCCTCCGGTCAACCTTTCGGACTCCTCACCATAGGTGCAGATCCCCCCATTGTTCATACTTTTTTTTGGAAGTGTTGCAGTTGTGATTTAATTGTGATCTATTAAATCTTAATGATTTTTTACAATGCCTTGTTTTTAGGTTGTATTTGAGTTTTCTTGAGGTGCATTGGGTGTGGTGGCTTTTGCGCGCCATTTTTGTGAAGCTTGCGACACACCGGTAGGTGGTTCCACACAAAAGTATTAGTTTACAATAATTTGCTTGATTATTTAATTAATTTAATTTTTTATCCATTTGTTTACATGCTGTGAAATTTTTCATTTGACTTAGAGTTATTGTGTGTTTGTTTAGTTAGAGCTTTGTTCTGGTGACTCTAGTTAATTTTTTTGTGAAAACTCTTGTTGGACTATTTATTATTGTTTGAAAACTGTGCAGTGTGTGATTCAGGAAGTGCAGATGATGCGGTTTATATTTTGGCATGCGTTAAAATATGTTCTATTTTAAAAATGTGTTTTGAGTGACTTTTTTCCCTATAAAAACTCTTGCGACATGTTTAAAACTGTTTGATAATTTCTTTTAGTGGGTTTCTCAATTATCAAAGTGTTTTATTAAGTTTTTTAGCTAGTTTATGTTAATGTGTATGGGGTGTAGATTTAGTTTTTATTTAAAAAGTTTGTGTGTGTGTGGTTTTCAAAAAGGATATCACTGTGCATGTGACATGTTCTGTGAACTTTGAATTTAGGTGAGCACAAGGAGGGAAGCCGGGGTATTTGGTGGAGAGACTAGGACTAGTGAGCTAGTGTTCCGGAGATGACCCGACCCGGTTTCACTGGCAGGTTTGACGATTGCAACACTAACTAAACAAATGATATCTGAGGTTTGTGGCCTTCTAAGCCTCATGTTTTGAGGGTCGTGGCCTTCTATGCCACGTTATCTGAGGGTCATGGCCACCTAATCTACGTTTCACCGAGACACGATGTTCTAGGGTCCCACATGGTCTAGTACCCTTTTGTGCCTCTCCCATCCATTGGTGCTACCGGTTACTTTGCGTGCACAATGATACGTGATATGTCATTTGAATTACTACCCTAATGTGTTTATCTTGAACTGCCTTTCTTTTAAATCATTTTATGAAAACCATTTCTTTTTTCACCTCTTTCTTTCTTTGTTTAGCATTGCAAATGGTTTGTCCTCTGATATTTGTGTGTGGAATCTTTTCATGGTGATATCTTGCTTGGAGATTTCACAAACCCTACTTACACCCTTGGGAGTAAGTATATTTGTTTACTTCTGATATAGGTAAGGGTCCATCATTTGGGAGTAGTGGTTCAGGTTGTTAGCAGGCCTATCTTCGTGGCATTTTGGTGGTGGCTTAGGGCCGGTGTCCTCACACCAGGTGACAGTTCTTAGGTTGGTTTTGGCCACCTTGTTTTAGTGTTATTTGGATTTTGAATACTTGTGACTCAAAAACCTGTTTTGGTTAAATACACGTTTGACTGCAACTTTTACTTCTCTTTGGTTTACTTTGGTTGGCTACTTTATATTTAATTACTCGGGTAAATCGTCCCCAGAGTTTAAATTGATACCCGGGCACTTGTGCCAGCCCATGGGGATCGGGGACGCCCTTCGGGTCTTGCCGCAGGTCAGGTCGGGCGTCGAGTTGATGGAGAACCGATTCGGTTCGTGACAAAATGGTATCAGAGGAGGTTAGTTTGTGGTTTATTTTATTTGGGATGAGTTGGATTATACAGGAGTTGGGTCTGTCGGGGCTCAGAATTCATGTTGTGAGTAGGGTACCTGGCCAGCACGCCTTGTGACAGATACTGAGTCACCATGGGATGTCAGGGTGCTTGTTTGACTTCTTTCCTAGGTGGGACGTACAGGTTGCAGACTATACGTGGACACCATGCAGGAAAGTAGAGTTTTTGAAAGAAGTCGTTTTTGCATGATTATTTATCTTGTTGAAAAATTTAGTTCCTTTTGAGATATGTCATATTGATGGTATTCCTTCTTGACTGTTTCCCTATGCCGCAAGATGCTTCCCCAGAGATCTCCCATGCACCCACAGGAGGAAGCCTGAGAGAGTTCTCCCATGCCGCTTCATCAGAGATTGGTAGAGGCTATGGTTCGAGTCGTCCAGGATTTGGGACAAGGGGCACCTTCGGCCCCCGCCCCTTTTCCAGCTAGAGGGGAAGAATCTGGCTCCAGTAAGGATAGAGCTCAAGAGTTTCTGAGGAGAAAACCTCCTTCTTTCCAAGGTGCTTCAGAACCTCAGGAGGCAGAGGGGTGGCTTGAAAAGATAGAACAAAGGTTCAATTTCCTTGACACGCCCGAGGAAGTCAGGGTGAAGTGTGCCTCGTTCCAGCTGGAGGGTTCTAGTCACAAATGGTTGGAATCAGTACTCCAGGCTGGGAAACATGACCACATGAGCTGGAAATATTTCAAGGGTATCTTCAACGAGCAGTATTGTCCAAAGTTCATAGCCTATTCTAGATCGTGGGAGTTCATGGAGCTTTCGCAGGGGAATCAGACAGTGATGGAATATGTGAACCGCTTTTCTGAACTAGTACGGTACACACCTGAGATAGTTTCGAGCAAATTCTTGAATGCTCGGAAGTTTGAGAAGGGCCTTCGACCAGAAATCCACTCCCAGGTTTTCTTATTCAAGCTGAAGACTTATGCTGAGGTGGTCGATTGTTCTTGTACGGCCGAGATTGACCAGAAGGGAAAGTCGGGGTTTTCTGGATCAGTGTCAAGGCTTAGCAGTGGCATTTCATCTGAGAAGAAGAGGTGCGTGATGAGCAATGGAAGAAGAGTGATGGCAGCTCAGGTCATCCTCCCAGGAAGTTTTCATCTAGGGCTTCTGGTGCAGGGTCCGTAGTGTTCCATCAGTGTAGAAGGGTAGGGAACATTCGACCTGTTTGTCCATACCATCCTAGACCATGCCATGGATGTGGAGTTGTGGGACATCTACAGCGCTTCTGCAGGACTGCACACCCTTACCAGAGGGGGGCTGGATTTGTGGCTTCCAGAGGGGTATCAGTTCATTCAGAGATGACCAGAACGACGAGATCTCAGTTCGGTGGGAGTGGTGGTAGGACCGGATCATCTTCAGGGCAGAGCCAGATCAGGGCAGAGCCTCAGCTGAGCAGTCGTTCTCAGGCTGGGAACAGGAAACTGCATGCTATGGATCAGGCACCAACATGATCTGATGCAGGGCCTTCGACGGTTTGAGGTACTATTCTGGTTGCATCTTCTATATCTGTAGTTTAATTTGATACTGGTGCTTCATTTTCTTTCATATCTGCTTGTTTTGTGAATCTGCTGAACCTATCAACCGAGGTGTTATCATTTTCTATGGAGTTAGAAACACCGCTGGGGAAAAAGAGGGAGCAATCCCTTAAGTGCCGATCATGCACACTCTCTGTGTCGGGATTCGATATGGAATTGGATTTCATGGTCCTTGATATGGACCTATTCGATGTGATCCTCGGTATGGACTGGCTGGTGTGATTTCAGGTGCACATTTATTTCTATGAGCGCCGAGTAACTTTTGTGGCACCAGATGGGACTCCCCAGTTATTTCATGGAGAATTGGATCCTCGGTCAGAACGCGCGGGACCTCCACTCCCTGAGCTGGGAAATATTGCTCATCAGTTGTCATCGCTCGCGCTGGAAGAGGATGGTGGTATTTTATAGGGTGGGTTACCTCGTGTAGTGGATGAGTTCCCAGAGGTCTTCCTAGATGATTTTTATGGCTTTCCCCCAGAGCGGGATGTGGAGTTCTCAATTGAGTTGCTGCCGGGAACACAGCCTATATCTCTTCCCTCGTATCGTATGGACCCCACCGAACTGAGGGAATTAAAGATACAAATAGACGATTTTAAATCCAAAGGATTCATTCACCCGAGCTTCTCTCCTTGGGCCGCACCGGTTTTATTCTCGAAGAAGGCCGATGGAACCCTTCAGTTTTGCATTGATTACCAGAAATTGAACAAGGTAACCATCAAGAATAAATACCCTTTGCCCCGGACCGACGATTTGTTCGACCAGATGAAGGGGGAAAAGTGGTTCTCCAAGATTGATTTGCATTCGGGATACCACTAGGTTATGGTGAGAGAAGCAGATATTCCAAAGACGGTTTTCCAAAGAAAGTACGGTCACTTCGAGTACTTCGTCATGCCTTTCGGACTGACGAATGCTTTTGCAGTTTTCATGGCGCTCATGAATATGGTGTTACACCAATATCTCGACTCATTTTTCATGGTATTCATGGATGACATCCTGGTTTATTCTGGATCTGAGGAAGAGCATGAGCATCACCTATGCGTTGTTCTGGGCACCCTGCGGGATCACCGCCTGTATGCCAAACTCTCTAAATACACATTCTAGATCAGGGATGTGATGTTTCTGGGACATGTCGTCTTAGAACAAGGGGTTTCATTGGATCCCTAGATGATCAGTGTGGTGATGTTATGGGAGCAGCTAAGAAATGTGTTTAAGATCAGGAGTTTCTGGGCTTGGCTGGTTATTACAGGTGCTTTCTCCGGGACTTCTCGCGGCTTGCCTCCCCCATGACTACACTCACCTGGAAAGGGGTGAATTTTGAGTGAAGCCCACAGTGCCAGGAATCTTTTGAGGAGTTGAAGCGGTGGCTAACCACCACACCTGTGTTGACCTTTCCAGAGTCGTGAAAGGGCTATGTGGTTTAATGTGACGCTTCAGGTATGGGCTTTGGGTGCGTGCTCATGCAGGATGACCATGTTGTGGCTTATGGTTATCACCAGCTCCGACCGCATGAGAAGAATTATCCGAATCACAACTTAGAGTTGGCAGCGGTGATGCATGATTTGAAGACATGGTGTCACTGTCTCTTTGGGGAGAAGTTTGTGGTCTATTATGACCATAAGAGCCTGGCCTACATTTTCTCTCAGAAGGATCTCAATTTGAGGCAGTGCCACTAGGTCGAGTACCTGCAGGGGTTTGATTTTGATATTGTCTATACCTATGGCGTGGGTAATTTGGTTGCTGACGCTTTGACCAGAAATGTACCAGTGCAGGCTTTGACGAAGTCCAGTGATGAGTGGAATTTGATGGGGCTCCTCGCCCAGATGCACTTGGAGAGCAGAGAGCACAGTGGAGGTACCTTCTTGGCCAGAATTCAGTTGACTCCTGCTCTTCTATAGTTGATTCAGCAGGAGCAGCCTGGTGATGAGCTGTGTCAGCGATCTATGTATTTTCATCATGGTGGGGAGACTCCTTCTGATTAGTTTTTGTGTTCCCAGACGATCTTGTGCTTCAAATGTCATGCTATAGTGCCGTTTTCTCTGCGGAATGTGGTGATGCAGGATAGTCACCAATATCAGTGGGTCGTCCATCCTGGTACCACCAAGATTTATTACGATGTTCGACGTCAGTTCTGCGGGCCATGTATGAGACGAGATATAGCTGACTTTGTGACGAGGTGCTACACTTGTCAGCAGATTAAAGCAGAGACTCAGAGGCCATCAGGATTTCTTCAGCCGCTACCCATTCCTACCTGGAAGTGGGACGAGGTCGCCATGGACTTCATTATTGGGTTTCCTCGTACACCTTGGGGGTTGAATGCTATCTGGGTAGTGATTGACTGCTTAACCAAGTCAGCTTACTTTATTCCGATCAGAGATACAACGAAGGTTAAGGAGCGGGGCTGCTTGTATGATCAGGAGGCAGTCAGACTTCATGGTGTGTCATCGGCAGTTGTTTCTGACAAGGACCCCCACATTACATCTCGATTTTGGGGAGGCCTCCATAAGGCTTTGGGTCGCATATTAAGATGAGCACGACATTCCATCCTCAGACCGATGGCCAGACGGAGCGGGCGAATCAGATCCTGGAAGACATGCTCCAAGCCTGTGTGTTAGAATTTGGAGGCTCATGGGATATCCATTTGGGACTGGTCGAGTTTTCGTATAATAATAGTTACCAGTCATCCATCAGAATGGAACCCTTTGAGGCGCTCTATGGCCGGCCTTGTCGGTATCCTCTGTGTTGGGCTGAGGTAGGAGAGGCCTCGCTCTTGGGACCGAGCCTTGTTCAGGAGACGTCTGAGAAGATCAATCTAGTTAGGAAGCGTTTGTTGACAGCTCAGAGTTGCCACAAGACTTATGTAGATCAGAGGCGGCGGGATCTCTAGTTTTAAGTGGGGGACAGAGTGTTCTTGAATGTGGCCCTCGCTTGGGTCACCGCCGGTTGGGGAAGTAGGGGAAACTGACAACGAGGTATGTTGGGCCTTTTGAGATTACTGAGCGGATTGGCCAAGTGGCATACAGGTTATCTTTGCCTTCACAGCTGACATTGATTCACGATGTATTTCATGTCTCCTAATTGAAAAAGTATATCCCCGACCCATCACATGTGTTTAATTGGGAAGAGTTGGAGATTGAGCCAGACTTATCAGTGTTTGAGCGGCCAGTGCGGATAGTGGATTCTCAGGAGAAGGTGCTTCGTGGAAAGTCCATTCCTTTAGTTTTTATTGTCTGGCAGCATGGGAATGACGAGCATGAGACCTAGGAGCATATGTCTTGGGTTGAGCAGGAGTACCCATTCCAATTCTCTGATCAGGCTTCAAATTGACTTTTCGAGGGCGGAAAGTTTTCATTGTGGGGAGAATTGTCACACCTGGACTTCGCACCGAGGTATGTTTATTTATTATTTATTATTTTTATTTTTATTACGTGAGTTTAGTTTTCTTTTTTATAATTTTCTTTTCATTGGAAAGAAGGGTGAGCACGAAACTAGTATGCGCATCTGCGCTGATAAATGAACGCTGCCTTGAAAATGCCCGATGAGCGGGCAGGGCACGGGCGAAGCAGTGCGGCCTGCCTGGTGTGCGGGTGGACCTTTTTATCATTAACATTTTTTTCTTTTTAAAATGAATATTTTTATTCATTAGCACCATTATTATTATTATTATTATTATTATTATTATCGAAACACCTTTATTAATTTATCTTTTTAATTTCATTTACCATTTTATTTTTATTTATTTTATTTTAGGTGTTTTAGTCTTTTTTTTGGGTCCCTATTCCGTCTTTATTTTATTTTATTTTCTATTCTTTTTCCATTTCATTCCTTCTCTTTTATTTTTTATTTTTATTTATTTATATTTTTTTAAATTTTTTTTCTTTCTTTCTCTCTTATTTCTTTTCTCTCTTTTCCCTCTCTCCCTACGGGCCACTGTTCACCCTAATTTTTCTTCCCCATGGCGCGTCGTGGCTGCCCTCCCTAACCCTAGGTGGCACACCCTTCGGCCGAACCCACCTCTACGGATCCCCTTCTTGGCCGCACCACCTCGCCGCTCCTCTCTCGTCGTGCCGAACTCCAGCGGCCTCCCTTGCTACCTCCCCCACATCCCGGCCCAGCCTTCCCTGCTACTTCCCGGTGCTGCGCCCTCCTATTTTCCAAGAGTTTTTCCAAGCCAAAGCTGCACCTCCACCCTTCTTCCGCTCAACCAGGCCGCGACCCCGCCTCCGGATGCCTCCCTCTTGACCTGGCCTCCCCTTCCACGCCCCGACCTGCCTCGCACCCTCACCCTCTCCTTTGTTGCCTTCCGTTAGGCCCGGCCACCTCCGCTACCTCTCATCCTCTTTCGGACAACCGCAAAACCCCCCTACTACCTTGCGCCATGCCGCATCATCCTCCCACTTTTTCCAGCCGCGGCTGCACCATTCCCTTGGCTGCGTTTTTTTTTTTCGGAAACTCTCTCTTTGTTTTTCCGGCACCGTGCAAGCTTGGAGAGCCCTTGTCGTCCTCCATCCAACCTTTCGGACTCCTCGCCATAGGTGCAGAGCCCCCCGTTGTTCATACTTTTATTTTTGGAAGTGTTGCAGTTGTAATTTAATTTCGATCAATTAAATCTTAATGTTTTTTTACAATACCTTGTTTTTAGGGTGTATTTGAGTTTCCTTGAGGTTCATTGGGTGTGGTGGCTTTTGCGCACCATTTTTTTGAAGCTTGCGACACACCGGTAGGTGGTTCCACACACAAGTATTAGTTTACAATCATTTTCTTGCTTATTTAATTAATTTAATTTTTTTATCCATTTGTTTACATGTTGTGAAATTTTTCCTTTGACTTAGAGTTATTGTGTGTTTGTTTAGTTAGAGCTATGTTCTGGTGACTCTAGATAATTTTATTGTGAAAACTCCTTTTGGAATATTTATTATTGTTTGAAAACTATGCAGTGTGTGAGATAAGAAGTGCAGATGACGCGGTTTATATTCTGGCATGCGTCAAAATATGTTCTATTTTAAAAATGGGTTTTGAGTGACTTTTTTCCCTTCAAAAACTCTTGCGACATGTTTGAAACTGTTTGATAATTTCTTTTAGTGGGTTTCTCAATTATCAAAGTGTTTTATTAATTTTTGTAGCTAGTTTAATTTAATGTGTAAGGGGTGCAGATTTAGTTTTTATTTAAAATGTTTTGTGTGCATGTGGTTTTCAAAAAGGATATCACAGTGCAGGTGACATGTTATGTGAACATTGAATTTAGGTGAGTACAGTGAGGGAAGTCGGGGTATTAGGTGGGGAGACTAGGACTAGTGAGCTAGTGTTCCGAAGGTGAACCGAACCGGTTTCACTGGCAGGTTTGACGATTGAAACACTAACTAAACATATGATATTTGAGGGTCGGGTCCTTCTAATCCACGTGTTCTGAGGGTCGTGGCCTTCTATGCCACGTTATCTGAGGGTCGTGGCCACCTAAGCCACGTTTCATCAAGACACGACGTTCCGGGGTCCCACATTTTATAGTAACCTTTTGTGCCTCTCCCATCCTTTGGTGCTACCAGTTACATTGCATGAAAAATGATATGTGATATGTCATTTGAATTACTACCCTAATGTGTATATCTTGAATTGTCTTTCTTTTAAATTGTTTTATGAAACCCATTTCTTTTTGCACCAATTTCTTTATTTATTTAGCATTGCAAATGGTTTGTCTTTTGATATTTCTGCGTGGAATATTTTCTTGGTGATATCTTTTTGGGCGATTGCTCACACCCTACTTACACCCTTGGGTGTAAGTAAATTTGTTTACTTCTGAAACAGGTAAGGGTCCAACTTTTGGGAGTAGTGGTTCGGGTTGTTAGCAGGCCTATCTTCGTGGCGTTTTGGTGGTGGATTAGGGGCAGTGTCCTCACACCGGATGACAGTTCTTAGATTGGTTTTGGCCACCTTGTTATAGTGTTATTTGGATTTTGAATACTTGGGACTCAAAAACCTGTTTTGGTTAAATACACGTTTGACTGTAACTTTTACTTCTATTTGGTTTACTTTGGTTAGCTAATTTATATTTTTTACTTGGGTAAATCGTCCCCAAAGTTTAAATTGATACCTGGGAACTTGTGCCAGCCCGTGGGGATTGGGGACGCCCTTCGGGCCTTGCCATGGGTCGGGTCGGGCGTCGAGTTGATGGCGACCCAATTTGGTTCGTGACATAATAAGTCACATCGCTTTGTAGAGGTGGTAGTCAACATGTCCACAAATAATGTATTTATATTTAAAAAATGGAAAGAATAATGTTAAGTGTAATAAATAAATTAAAGAATAATAAATATATCATATATATTTTATATATCATATATATTTATAATATCCATAAAATTTTCCAACCATGAAAATAGGTAAAGGAAAAATGTACAGTCATCGTTTCGTGAGGCGGTAGTTCCCCATATAGATAAACAATATATTCATTACCTATTTTATTGAAGTGTGTGTATATTTAGGATAAAACCTTAACATAACATAATATTAGTATATTTATGATACTACTATTTTTTATACACTTTGAATAAAAAGATTTTATAGTGGTGGATAAGGGAAATAAAAGTGAAGATTTTGGGGAAGATTGTTACCTTTTATTCATGTAACTCCATTTGGTTTGCACTACAAGATTCCTTGTGTGGATTTATGACCAAATGAAGGCATCTAGGTGTATTGGAGGTATTTTGGATAGTGTATTTGCAAGAGATAGTACATGTCTATGTGAAAGTATAGTTGTGAATAAGTGGCAAGAGAGGAGGCCCTATATAGTGGGGGAAGAGTGACACTCTTGTAACTTTCCAAAGATATCCTCTAATGGAAAGTATACTTTTCATAATGTGCCTAAAAATGGATTTTTCTTAAATATGAATAATTTTTTACAACAATATACATCAAACAAAATTCAATAATTTCATAGTGTTTTCCTTAACTTCTATGTTTCCCCAATTTTAATATTTTGGTTTTTATTAAAATATCTTTTATTATAACATAAGTAATTTAACAATTATACAAAATTAAAGCTACATTTATTACAAAACATATACCCATTGAATTATAATTATTATATATAATTTACAGAATAAAAATATCTTGTTTGTTGGAAATTAATTTTAAAACAAGTTCTTGAAGCACGCAAAAACACTTCATTGAATCAGATAATGCTAACAATGTTTTTACTAAATGTGGGTCAATATATTAATTAATGAAGTTAAAATTTTCCATTAATTAAAATCATTTCAAATTTATTAACACTAAATAATAACTCAGAAGAAGGTAAGATTTTTACTAATTTTGAATCATTATATAAAATATCAATTATGTTAAAATAAAATTAATATCAATTTTATTTATTTCATTAATTTTAATTTAATAAATATCACAACAATACTAGAGTAAAAAATATATTATGTTCACATATTCTTAACATGATATATTATTCTATCAAATTTCAATGAAACAAATTCAACCAATATACTTCACTTTTAATATTTATATTATCATTTATTTTGGTTCATTGTTTACTAAATAATCATTATGTTGGAATTTCATAAGGATTTTAAGTAATTAAATAATATTTTAAAATTATTGATAGTTAAATATAATAAAAATAACACATTTATTTTTCAAAAGGGTATGTGGGAACTAAAATTTGTTGTTTTCTCCATATATCTTTGTTTTATACATTTTAATGGTGAGGAAAGTTCCCTTTTTGCCTTTTTCCATACCTAACTTATCATAAATAAAATATTCATGGAACATTATCCAAATAACCCATAAAAATTGAAAAAAATAGTGTATATGGTTGATATATTTCTAGAAAATGGATTTTGGACACGTTTCTAGGTCATTTTGGACCTTATGAATAAGTTTTAGTCCCTAGTTATGATTTATTTTACCTTAATCACTGTAATTAAATTTAATCACTTTCACAAATATTTTTGTTCAAAAAAATAATATGACCTTTTTAGAACACAAATATTAAACTTATAAATAAAATTAATTTTCAATTTTCAAAATTCATGTCATATAAGTTGGAAAATTGTGTTTGAGTCTAATCACACAGACATAGTGAGAAGGCATCTTTTTAAGGTTAAAACTGAAATGTTAAATATGTTTTGTTATAACAAGTTTAAATAAAAAAAATACTAATTTACTAAATTGGATTAATATGTAAATAATTTAACAATTGTGACTTTTTAAAAAAGTTTTTTAAAATATTTATTATCATTTAAATGAAGAAGTAGTTTTTAATTAAAATACAGTACTTTTCACCATTCATCGACAAATGAATCTTATCAGAAAAATAAAAAATTACCACAAATTTTGTAACCATGAATTCAAAAATGATAAATATTTTATAAAAGTAAATTTTTAAATGTTTATAAAATTAATTTTATTATTGTCCGTAGATGGATATAAAATGAATTTCCTTTAAGAAAATAGTATTTTTAAAAATATAGAAACTTTACACAGAATTACATATTTAAGTATCAATTTGTTTTTTTAATATGAAACAATTAAAATGATAATTTAATAATTAGTTATTAATATTCAGGTTAATACATTTAATAGCTAGGTTATACTTATCTCATTTAATAAATCATAACAATAAAGTGTTGTTTCGTAGAAACATAGTGTTTTGTATTACACAAGCCAATTCGATGTTCTCTATAGAACAAGATAAAATTTATCTTTATTTTTGAGAATGATAATATTATTATTGAGTATAACTAAATAAAAACATAGTTATTTAATATATATATATATGAACTATTTTTAGTGTTGCATGTAAGGATATATATAAAAAAGATTAAATTACATTGATTTTATTTTCAAAATAACACGGTGTTAAAATAAGTATTTGCATCATTAAACATGTAAAATGGACCATATATAAAACATAAAATATTACTTATGTGTGTAAAATGACATAAGTCCCAAAGAAAAAAATTTGAGACGATAAACCCTTATCACATTGATAAAATTAGAATCAATTCACCTTGGATGAAATAATTTAAATTCTATCTTTATATACAATGAATTAATAAAAATACATGATATAAAATGTTAGAGATGTAGTAAATAAACATTTCTGACATAAATAAAAGAATAACATCATGTATGTCTAAATGAAAAAATATTTTACCAAAAAACACTTACCATGTACACACATAATTCTTAAGAACTCTATCATTCAGAATAATTAATTTAAATTTTTTATAATTCCTGACATGAACAATTAAAAAACTAATAATACCCTATATGATCCAATTAAAACATTTTATCACCTGATTATTAATATTTATATATTAAAATCCTTGTTTTGGGTGATAACTTTTTCATTTGTCATGTATATTTTAGTTCATCTGTTATATTCCTTTCAATTTCATCATGGTTCAATAATTTCAATAATATTAATAATAATATAAGTATAAAATTTAATTATTATATACAATATTATAACTAGTCTTATATATTGGTGATAAAAATTGATTTGTATCCCTTCTTGGAGATATGATTCTATACATATTCTTGAATGATGTTTCCACTTTTCAATTTAAGGTAAAAAATGTAAATAAAAATCCACAATTCAATAATCCTTTGTAAATAATTTTTATATTAATTAAATGTATCATTTTTCGAATAAATTTATATTGTAAATGAAAAACGAATCAAATCACTTCATGGAGGGTGTAGTCCACACATACTCCCGAGTTACTTTATCATTTTCCAACAGATGGTAAGGTAAGAAAATATATAATATATTATAAATAAATAATTTTATTTGTTTCATAAATATTATATATAAAATTTATATCCAAAATAATATTCTTACATGATATGTTGTGGTAGAAAATAAATCACAACACTCTGTGGATGTGGTAGTCCATATGTACGCTTGAAAGATACTTTCATTTCCTATTTGATAGAATGGAAGTGGAAAATGGTTTAGAAATTATAATAATAACATATCATTATATTTATGATAATAAATTAATAAAAAAAGAAAAAACATTAAGTTTATAGGTTATTTATTAATAAATAAAAATGACAGATGATAGTTTAGACTTATATCTCTTCTTTGAGAGACCTCTTTTGGTTATACATTAAGCCATGAAAGATAAGTATATGGAGAGTAACAAGATATATTGGATGAATATAAGAAATTTTTTAAGGTATTAATGTTTTTATATTGATATAGATAAATGTATCTAAAGTGAGAACAAGTGAGGACAATAGGTCATCTTTTATAGGTGAGGGTGAGGACCCACATAGAATTTCTTAAAATATTTAAAGAATGAAATTTTATTTTCATGTGAAAGTGAATTAAAATGGAATGTAATTAAAATTGAGGATATGTTATATTATAAATATAATTAAATTATTAATTATATAATTTATGTGGCAATATTTCCCTTATATTTTAGTTCATCCCCCCATAGAAAGTCCCATTTTAACCAAAAATGATGGTAACAATTTTTTTTATTTATTTAGAATTCATTATGAAAAGAGATAACAATATTCACATTATAAAAGAATAAATTATGATAAAAAATATTGAATATGTTAGATTTAATTTAATTTTATATATGTCATGTTCATTAATTTTAAATTAATCATGTGAAACTAAACAAAACCCCATTTTCAAGGAAAATCATTTTTAAGCATAAAACAGAATTTACTATCATTCTATGGATATAAAAATAATAAAATAAATGTTAAAATATTTGATGGAATATATAATATGTTAATTTAATGAAAATCATTATTCAACATTTATTTATTTAATTTTATCTAATAAAAACACATTGCACATATAAAAATAGATTTAAAAAAAAGTTTTCGTAATTCTATAAAAATGAACAGTTTCTAAAATGAAGTATAATATTTATTAATATGTAAATAATAATATTATTTATAATTAAAATATAAATATTTTAATTTAACTTTTAAAAATATTTGTTTAATTTCATAATATATTATTTAAATAAAAAAATGAATTTTTTAAAAAATAATTATTTTTTAATATTTACTAGAAAGATTACTCTTTTTAGAAAAATCTGAAAATTACACCATAATAAAATATTGATATGGTGACTTATAAATTTTCATAACTACATTTAATAATACATCTATAAATTTTAAAAACTAATTATAATCTCTACCAAAAATATTCAATAGAAAAATATTTTGTAGGAAATATATTTTTAATGAAAAAAATGACATTACGTGAAATAAAATACAAATTGATTATATATAAATTAATACATTTTAGTTATATAATAGTTTTACATTTAATTTTTTTTCTTATTCATACCAGCAATATGTTTTCTAGGTAAAAACATGTGAATTTTAAAAAAAATGTAGTATGTCACAGTTATCGTATTGTTCAATATTGTGTGTTAAAAAAACTATTAGGAAGAGTATTATTTTAAAATATGATTTTGGGATGATTCATTATCTGTTTATTCTTTATATTCTCATAGTTTATTTCTAGAATATGGTTTTGGTTTTGGGAAGTGGTTGGAATGTGCAAGTATGCGGCAAGTGGTTGATCATATATGTTGTTTTTATGGTTCCCCTAGTGGGATGTCGATATTGGAATTGTATCCATACACATATTTTTTACTCATAAAATATTTTTGATGATTTAATTTAGGTAGAATATTTTATCACACTATTTTTCAAGATGCTAATTTTAAAATTATTATGGATTGACTATCTTTGGGTAAAATGTTCAATTAATTCGGTTAAATAAAATGAAAGTGACATTATGAAAATGACTGAAAATGGGTGAATCACATATGTTTAATAGTTTATATTATATTCGTCGATATATTTATGAATTTTTTATATACTTTCAAGAAATAAACTTTTTTTATATTGTGTGATGGTGTTAATTTTATCCTTCAGACACCATCCATAAAAAGATAATAATTTAAATATGGTAAAAAACTAGCTGTATAGAAAAAATTACTGGTATAAACTCATATTTTAAATAATGATTAATATATATTTGTGGATATGATAATAAACTATTTCCAATTTATTAATTACCTATCATGTTTATATGATTATGTGTTTTATGGGGTGATATTATTGAGAAGTTCTTATGAAAAGTGTCAGATTGTATTCCATGTATTGTGGGTTAGTTTTTCAATAGGTAGTTAATGATTGAAAGGAAATTAGTGTGTGTTATGCAATGGGTTTTGTGATATATTTCATGGATGAATAATAAGATAGAGTTGAGAATATTAACCTCTATAGTATGAATATAGCCTCTAATTCATAATTAGTGAGATATATTGCATTGGTTGTTTAGAGAAATGAATTGGTTGGTCGATGAGGGAAATTTACCTATTTCTCAATAGTATAGTGTATAGTTATTAATGATGAACTTGAAAAGGAATTAGCCAGAACTAAATACTTAAATATATAAAAATGGATCATTGATACACAAAATTAATTTTTAATATTTATAAATAATGTGGATGATGTTTTCCCTTGTTTTTCATTAAATATGATTATATGAAAAAAATACATAGATTTATAGGGTTGGAAATGGGGAATCTATAAATGGTAAAATTAAGGATGGTGATCTGAAATTATATATGTTTGAATTGGATATATAAATTGTATCTTGGGTTAGTTGTGGTGGTATAGTTGGTAGAGATAGTAGAAAAGTGAGGGGTAGTTTTGTGATTTTTGTGGGATGTCGTATTGTTTTTTTTTGTAAACTTCATTAGGTTTTTCGTGTGTGTGGTGTTTGTAAGTGTCTGTGTTTTATTTTCCATATGATTTATCTACACATGACACCTTATTTAGATACCCATACCAACACCCAAAATATCTTAGGTACTATGTTTCCCCCTATATATATGTTATAGAGGTAACAGATGGATCACTACTCCCTATTTCCCACCCTCAATTCTAGGTGTGACACGATTTGTGATGGCATGACGTTCGTATAATCATTCTACCATTATACTAGGGTTTATTAAAAAGTCGTAAAAGATCCCCATAATATTTTATTAGGGATGGGGTTTAAATCCTACCAACAAATAATTTGGTCCCCATTTATGGGGACAAGTTGATTCTATGTGAGGTATGACTGATGTTGTCCTTGATGGAGAAAATAAACTAGAAAAAACATTAGACAATGACGTGATTGTTGGGTGGATCATCATTTGTGTAGGAAATGGGCGTAGTGTTCATCAATAGTGAAAAATATATACTATTAGGCCCTAAAACAGAATTGGGAAACCCCCACTCTAAAGTATGGGTGATGGCCTAGTTGATACATGCTATTCAGAATATTCTATAGCCATCAATTTGGTGGGAGAAGTCTGATAAAAGTTTTGTTAGAGAAGAATCTACCCCGTTGCAGTGAGTCTATGGAAGATATAAGGTATAATTGGCATGAGAAATTTTTTCACACTATCATATACTAGCCTTTCTACCAATGGATTTTAGGGGAGGTATATTTGTTCATAGTTCACGACTATGTATCTTTTTGGGGAGACTATTAAAGTGTGCGCGACACATTATAGATGAACTGATGTGGTTCTTGTAGTGGGTCTTTTGGCCTTTGGGTAAGGGGACTACATGTAATTAATATGACATAAATTTACGGATGGGTATCATATGGTTGGAGTATGTGGTTTGATTACATAAAAAATAACTAATTTAGTTATAAATCCATCCAATCCCTAGGGGCTACCGGTGGGTTATTCTAATGGGTGTGTGTGTGTGTGTCTGAAAGTAATTATACACCCAAAATATTAAAGAATATATATTTATTGTTATATTACCTTATTATTTTGGTACTATTATACCCTATAATGTAATGTTTAAGAGAGACGTGTTCACTAGTAGACCGTATTGGTTATTGAGATGGGGATTTGGGAAATGTGCACCAGAAGTCCCATTAGGGTATTTTTGGGATGTCGTGCAGTTAGGTTGATATAAGGATATATTGTCACGACCCGTCCCCCGGGGCCCATGCCCTGACTACACCAATCCTGCCTTCCATATTCTAGGGGCTGGTGACTAGCACCGAAAGGTGTATTCCCTAAAATGGGAAGGCATTGCCTTTAAACATGTATAAACACATTGTTTGAGAACACAACAAGAAGCAACTATGATGTAAACTGTTGGAGTAAAAGAGTGCTGAAAGTAAAGGGGTGGTAAAACAATCCCAGCTGAAAGTACAAGTACAATTGAAAAGAACAAATTCAACTGAAAGGAACAATACAACTAAAAAAGGGATATTAGCCGCTGAGTCGTCCTCTGGGGATCCTACCTGAAGGGTAGGTACATATCTCCTCTTATGCACTCTGCGTCCGCCTATCTCTTCAGTGTACCACCTAGTCCTGACTCTCTCAAATCTCAGCCCAGCTGCTCGTCTTCTGCACAAGACAAAACATGGTATGACCGTAGCCCGTGCAGGGGTGATTATAATGATACACAGTAGGGACCCCGAGACCCCCGAAGGACTCCAAATGATCCACAAAGGAAAAAACACAATGGTAACACCATGAAGGTAAAGTACCACACAAGTAACACCATGAAGGTAGCACCAAAAAAGTAAACCACAAAGGTAAAGTACCACATAGGTAAGACTCAGCTCAAACCAGGTATACAATATAGAGAAACATGATTATGATGCTGACCCACACATGATTGCTATGAATGCTGATAGCCAGCCACGAGGTTCTCTAGGGATAGTAGAAAGTAATATCCACAGTCACAACGACGAACACCTCGGCTTCTGAAGAACTCCACCTCTATCAAGTACAGTGGGCCTGCTGAGTCACACAAAGATGATTCCCAATAACTTTAGACCACTGAGGTACTCCTCCTATCGAGTACCAGGGGTATTCCGCGTCACACAAAGGTTCTCCCCACCGCAGCATGCTAAGGTGATTCTCCTGTCGAGTACCTTGGGTCTGCCGCATCACACATAGGTGCTCCCCACTAGGTGGTTGAGTCACACAGAGTCGAAAAAGCAGTAGTCGCTAAGTCTCATCCAGTCACAAGGTTCTGTACGTAGCTCTCTTGGGAGAACCACATCTCACACCATTAGTTCTATTAAAACCAGAAACAATTCTCACAAATGAGTAACCCAGTGATTCTTCATGTGAAAAGGGTTCTAATGCAATAGACGGCACGTCAAATAGACACCTAGTCTGTGCATTATTTGAATTTTAGTGCCGAGGGCCCGTTGAGATTCAAGTACGATCCAACTCGGTCGTACTCCAAGTTTCTCCAAAACTATCATTGAGTATTTCAAAAGGAAAAATCTATCTCTAAGGATCCCAATGCCATAGAAAGTTTTTCAAATGGACGTCTAGTTCTCAAGATAAATCCCTTTAAATGTTTCTTAGCCTGGTGGGTCTTAGGTCCTGTCTGACACGATTTGGGCGAAGCCGAGGTCTTGCCCGGACAGTAAAAGGGGTTGCCCTCAAAGGCATCTCGACCTACAGGGGTGACCTGACCCATAGTGGGGTAGCTCAGCCCATGGTGGGGTGCGTCCCTGCCCGCTGGGATGACATCCCGACCACGGAGGGTGCGGCCCATGGGGCTTCCGCCAGGACGCTCCGGGGAGCTGCTACCCCGGAATCTGAACGGCCAAAGGCTGTTTGACCATTGAATCAGTGTTGCCAAGTGGGCACTTACCAGTCATTATAGAACCAGCTGGAGGTGCGGGTTCAGCTTCACCCGCGGCTTCAGCTATGGCGTCTTATCTGCCTGCAACAGACCGGTCGCACCACCTCCTACTCATCGGTAGCTCATTGGTTGCACCACCCCTCCATCTGCGGCCGGCCGAAGCACCGATCGCCTCCTACGTCTGCTGTGGCTAACATGCCTCAGCCCTCTGCTCACCGACGGTGCATGACGGTGCACCAGGCCTCCTCTGTGGTTGGCCAGTGCTGGCTACTCTGATGATCTCCGCGTCTTTGTGTTGCGGCCTCCTCTTGCAGTGTGTGTCGACATTCTATACCAAAAATATTCAGTTGTTGGCCCCACACTGGTGGTCCTCCGAGGAGGCATAAGGATAGCAAGATAGAGGTGGGTTAGGGCTAGGTTTGTTAGGCCCATGCCCTCCGAGTTATCCCATATACATGAGGGGTTTTTAGGGTTTAATAATCAATTGAATTAACAACAATCAAAACCCAAAAAAGACACCCCAAAATATCCTCCCACAAAAATTAATGAATCCTGGATCAAACTGTTAGTCGGTTGATCCGTGTTCCTTTTATTATTCAATAACGGGGAAGAGTAAATCATTTAAAATGCGTAAAAGAATAAACCAATTTCCTCATAAACCCGTTGGAGAAGGTATGTTCTTGAAGGTGGATCATGTTCTTCGTTCTGTCAACCGGTTCCCAATGATGGAACTTGAACGTTGTCCTTCGGTTTGTGGTTCGGTTTCACGTGTCACCTCCCTCTGGGATTGGAACCTTCTTCTAAGGGTCCGGTGTCACGACGCTCCTTCAGCACTTCGTTGCTTGGAAAAGTTATGCCGATAACTCCCCCCAATATCTATATATAAAATAGAGGGGGAGGGTAAATAACGACGTGGATGATTAATGGGGGATCATAAATTAGGAACCTTCCAAATTCCCCAATGATGTCGTTACATAGGGTTTTTGGGTCGATCCATTTATTGTCTTGATACATCGCTATCCCCACACACCTCCTTTCTATTGGAGGATATGAAATAAAATAAAATAATAAAATTGTTTCATTTATTTTCTTTTAAAAAGCCACAAAACATATCTTTTTCTCCGGACCTACTACTGTCAATGTAAAGTATCCTTTAATCAAATACCAACGTTGTGGATTCAACAGTTCCCTCATATTTTTAATCCAAGCACTGGTTCAAATGTTAGAAAACGCCGCTCACGCATTTACTTAACTTACCTGAAAAAAAGTTCAATAAATTAATTACTTTCACCCTCAACCCGCGCCAGTCGATGTTAGGCTCTTCCTAAGGAGAACACGCTCCAACGAACTCAATGGTACCATCGTATTTTCAATCTGAGTGACCATTTAGAAAGTATTAATTTTATAGCAAAATAATTGTCACTTAATTATTTTATTTACAGCCAAAAACTAAATTTCACTAGTGGCCTACACCGGCCAATGTTAGTATCTTCTTAAAGAAAGAATACCCTCATGAGTTCAAAAGTGGTCTCAGATTTTTAATCTGAGTCACTGTTCGTGAGTAATAAAAATTTGAAAAATATAATAACATTATTTTTTTATTTTATTTACTGTTATTCCATTTTTGGGTTTTCTAACTGGAAGCCTGCAATGACGAATCTTAGGTCGCGCCTAGGGTAAATCCACCATCTTTAACGAAATGGTGCCCTCATATTTCTGATCCGAACAACCGTTTAAGAGTTATTCCACTTTTTCAGGAAAATTTTTTACCAATGATAATTAAACTTATCAAAAAAATGAAAGATTATTACAGGCACTACAGGCCTCAGAATTGCACGCCCTCATATTTTTCAATCTTGAAATAATTCAATATATTTAGAAAAAATTATATAGAAATTCAACGACATTACATATACTTTGGGAATAAAAAATTATAAGATAAGGGGAAAAGGATTATTTCTGTCATGTTTATATTACCCTATAATATTTGATATGATTTAAATGATTGAGACATGTTTTGTGGAAGTGGTTACAAAACGATGAGGATGACATGGCTGATTTATGAGTTATGTTTTTCAACTACATGGTTGTGAAATGGATAAGGGGAATACGATGTTTGATGTTGTGGTGTGTGTGTGTGTTTGAAAGTAATTATACAACCAAAATATTATAGAATATATATTTATTGTTATATTACCTTATTATTTTGGTACTATTATACCCTATAATGTAATGTTTAAGAGAGACGTGTTCACTAGTAGACCTTATTGGTTATTGAGATGGGGATTTGTGAAATGTGCACCAGAAGTCCCATTAGGGTATTTTTGGGATGTGGTGCAGTTAGGTTGATATAAGGATATATTGTCACGAACCATCCCCCGGGGCCCATGCCCTGACTACACCAAGCCCGCCTTCCATATTCCAGGGGCTGGCGACTAGCACCGAAAGGTGTATTCCCTAAAATGGGAAGGCATTGCCTTTAAACATGTATAAACACATTGTTTGAGAACACAAAAAGAAGCAACTGTGATGTAAACTGTTGGAGTAAAAGAGTGCTGAAATTAAAGGGGTGGTAAAACAATCCCAACTGAAAGTACAAGTACAATTGAAAAGAACAAATTCAACTGAAAGGAACAATAAAACTAAAAAAGGGAAATTAGCTACTGATTCATCCTCTGGGGATCCTACCTGAAGGGTAGGTACATCTCTCCTCTTATGCACTCTGTGTCCGCCAATCTCTTCCGTGTACCACCTAGTCCTAGATCTCTCAAATCTCAGCCCAACTGCTCGTCTTCTGCATAAGACAAAACATGGTATGACCATAGCCCGTGCAGCGGTGATTATAATGATACACAGTAGGGACCCTGAGACCCCCGAAGGACTCCAAATGTTCCACAAAGGAAAACACACAATGGTAACACCATGAAGGTAAAGTACCACACAAGTAACACCATGATGGTAGCACCAAAAAATTAAACCACAAAGGTAAAGTACCACATAGGTAAGACTCAGCTCAAACCAGGTATACATCATAGAGAAACATGATTATGATGTTGACCCACACAGGATCGCTATGAATGCTGATAGCCAGCCATGAGATTCTCTATGGATAGTAAAAAGTAACATCCCCAGTCACAACGACGAACAACTCGGCTACTGAAGAACCCCTCCTCTATCAAGTACAGTGGGCCTGCCGAGTCACACAAAGCTGCTTCCCACTAACCTTAGACCACTAAGGTACTCCTCCTATCGAGTACCATGGGTATTCTGTGTCACACAAAGGTTCTCCCCACCTCATCATGCTAAGGTGATCCTCCTGTCGTGTACCTTGGGTCTGCCGCATCACATAGAGGTGCTCCCCACTAGGTGGTTGAGTCACACAGAGTCAAAAATGAAGTAGTCGCTAAGTCTCATCCAGTCACAAGGTTCTGTACGTAGCTCTTTGGGAGAACCACGTCTCACACCGTCAATTATATTACAACAAGAAAAAAGTCTCACAAATGAGTAACCCAGTAATTCTTCATGTCAAAAGGGTTCTAATGCAATATACGGCGCATCAAATAGACACCCGGTCTGTGCATTATTGGCATTTTAGTGCTGAGGGCCCGGTGAGATTCAAGTACAATCCAACTCGGTCGTACTCCAAGTTTCTCCAAAATTATCATTGAGTATTTCAAAAAGAAAAATCTATCTCTAAGGATCCCAACACCATAGAAAGTTTTTCAAATGGACCTCTACTTCTCAAGATAAATCCCTTTAAATGTTTCTCAGCCTGGTGGGTCCTAGGTCCTGTCTAACTAGATTTGGGCGAAGCCGAGGTCTTGCCCGGACAGTAAAAGGGGTTTCCCTCAAAGGCATATCGGCCTATAGGGGTGACCTGACCCATAGTGGGGTAGCTCAGCCCATGGTGGGGCGCGGCCCTGCCCGCTGGGATGACATCCCGACCACGGAGGGTGCGGCCCATGGGGCTTCCGCCAGGAGGCTCTGGGGAGCTGCTGCCCCGGAATCTGAAGGGACAAAGGCTATTTGACCATTGAATCAGTGTTTCCACGTGGGCACTTCCCGGTCGTTGTGGAACCCACTGGAGGTGCAGGTTCGGCCTCAAGTGCGGCTTCAGCTATGGCGTCTTATCTGCCTGCAACAGACCGGTCGCACCACCTCCTACTCATCGGTAGCTCATTGGTTGCACCACCCCTCTGTCTGCGGCCGGCCGAAGCGTCGATCGCCTCCTACATCTACTATGGATAACATGCCTCGGTCCTCTGCTCACCGGCGGTGCGTGACGGTGCACCAGGCCTCCTCCGTGGTCGTCCGGTGCTGGCTACTCTGATGATCTCCACATCTTTGTGTTGTGGCCTCCTCTTGCAGTGTCTGTCGACATTCTGTACCCAACATAGCCAGTTATTGTCACCGCACTAGTGGTCTTCCATGGAGGCATAAGGATATCAAGATAGAGGTGGGTTCGGGCTGGGTTTGTTAGGCCCACACCCTCTGAGTTATCCCATATACATGAGGGTTTTTTAGGGTTTAATAATCAATTGAATTAACAACAATAAAAACCCAAAAAAGACAACCCAAAATATCCTACCACAAAAATTAATGAATCGTGGATCAAACTGTTAGTCGGTTGGTCCGTGTTCCTTTTATTATTCAATAACGGGGAAGAGTAAATCATTTAATATGCGTAAAATAATAAACCTCTTTCCTCATACACCCGTTGGAGAAGGTATGTTCTTGAAGGTGGATCATGTTCTTCGTTCTGTCAACCGGTTCCCAATGATGGAAATCACACATTGTCCTTCGGTTTGTGGTTCGGTTTCATGTGTCACCTCCCTCTGGGACTGGATCCTTCCTCTAAGGGTCCGGTGTCACGACGCTCCTTCAACACTTCGTTTCTTAGAAAAGTTGTGCTGATAACTCCCCCCAATATCTATATATAAAATAGAGGGGGAGGGTAAATAATGACATGGCGAATTAATGGGGGATCATAAATTAGGAACCTTCCAAATTCCCCAATGATGTCATTACATAGGGTTTGTGGGTCAATTCATTTATTGTCTTGATACATAGCTATCCCCACACACCTCCTTTCTATTGGAGGATATGAAAGAAAATAAAATAATAAAATTATTTCATTTATTTTCTTCTAAAAAGTCACAAAACATATCTTTTTCTCCAGACCTACTACTGTCAATGTAAAGTATCCTTTAATCAAATACCAACATTGTGGATTCAATGGTGCCCTAATATTTTTAATCCAAGCACTGGTTCAAAAGTTAGAAAACACCACTCACGCATTTACTTAACTTACCTATAAAAAGTTCAATAAATTAATTACTTTTACCCTCGACCCGCGCAAATCGATGTTAGGCTCTGCCTAAGGAGAATGCGCTCCAACGAACTCAATGGTACCATCGTATTTTCAATCTGAGTGACCATTTAGAAAGTATGAATTTTATAGAAAAATAATTTTAACTTAATTATTTTATATACTACCAAAAACTTAATTTCACTAGTGCCCTGAACCGGCCAATGTTAGTATCTTCCTAAAGAAAGAATACCCTCATGAGTTCAGAAGTGGTCTCAGATTTTTAATCTGAGTCACTGTTTGTGAGTTATAAAAATTTGAAAAATAAAATAACATTATTTTATTATTTTATTTACTGTTATTCCATTTTTGGGTTTTCTAACTGGAAGCCTGCAATGACAAATCTTAGGTCGCGCCTAGGGTAAATCCACCATCTTTAACGCAATGGTTCCCTCATATTTCTGATCCGAACAACCATTTAAGAGTTATTCCACTTTTTCAGGAAAACATTTTACTAATGATAATTAAACTTATCAAAACAATGAAAGATCATTACAGGCACTCCACGCCTCAGAATTGCACGCCCTCATATTTTTCAATCTTGAAATAATTCAATATATTTAGAAAAAATTATACAGAAATTCAAGGACATTACATATATTTTGGGAATCAAGAATTATAAGATGAGGGGAAAAGGTTTATTTCCGTCATGTTTATATTACCCTATAATATTTGATATGATTTAAATGATTGAGACATGTTTTGTGGAAGTGGTTACAAAACAACGAGGATGACATGGCTTAGTTATGAGTTATGTTGTTCGACTACAAGGTTGTGAAAAGGATAAGGGGAATACGATGTTTGATGTTGTGGTGTGAGAGTAAAAATTTACATATTAACTAGTGTAGCATACACATTTTACAATTTTATATTGAAATATTTTGTGCAACAATTGGATGAAATATTTGGAGAGTGATCCTTGGTGGGGCAAGGTTGTTGTTGAAAATATAGGTTCTTATTGATTTTTCAATTTGTTATAAGTAATTAGTTAGATTTTTTATGTTTACATGAGTGGTTATGATTATTATAAAACATAATCTACATGTAATGTTTCAATTATATATATGGACTATTTTTTTTGTTTTTATTGTTAGTTTGGTGATCGAGTTGGGTAATACTATTTTAGGTCCTTGGTTTTGTATTTTAGTCACTACCTAAGAGTAGTATTTATTATTTTTAGTTTTTAATTTTTATTTTTCTAATATATTCAAGCATTAATGGATTATTTTGGGTTTACATTTATATATACAATTTCATTGATTGGTGGTTTTGTTTTGTAATCCATTGATATATGAGGTAAATGAATCCAATTTTTATGTTTTAGTACCCCATTAACAATTTCCTACTTTGGGTATATTCTAGGAAGGACTTGCATCTCAATATTAAGTTACCAAAAATCAAGGGAATTAATTCCAAGTGGAGGAGTAATGAAAATAATATTAATGTGATTCGCATGTTTTTTTGAAATATAAAAATATATTAGTGTTAGGTAATTTAAATAATGAAATTAAAGATAATTTTGTTTCGTCCATTATTTTTGGAAGTATCAAACTATCTATTATATAGTATAATGAAACATGTGAAAGGTACCATGTGGAAATTGAAATCATTTGAGAAAAGTATTAAAAATTGATCAAGGATCATTTTAATGATAAAAATGAAAATAATAATTTTTCGTTGAATTTTAAAAGTTAATAAAGGTTAATTATAATATATATAAGGAAAAATAATAAAATTATATACTATAAGATATTATTTATAAAAATAATGAGTCAAAAGAATGGAAATTTAAAATTTTGTTTATGATTTTTCTAAACCTAAATATGGAAACAAAATGATGAAAAATTACACTTCACCTACAAGAGATAAAATAATTCATGACCTGAAATTTTTTCAAACAAAAAATTGGAAGACTATAGTTGGTGTGAAAGATTGAAATAGTGTCATTAGAAATTTAAAAAATAATTTTATATATTAAATGAGTTCTAGAGACCTCCAAATATATTAATAAAAAAATTAAATTTAATTTTTTGTGATGGTAGATTTCATCAAATATAAAAGATTCATATTTTAAAAGGTAAAACTGAAGTAATTTATTTATTTATTTATTTACTTTTTTAGGTGTTATTTGTGTGGCTATTATGCTATTGACTAAAAATTAATGTTTTTTTCGATCATTTGGTATCCTAAAGTTATTATTTTAAATTCTCATTTTAGAGTTGAAAAATAACCAGTATAAAACAAGGGATCTTTGAGGTACTTTTCTATGTACTATTGTACTTATGACAGTGTGGACACCCAAGTATGCATGTATTCATATGGAAAATAAGCACAAAACTGAAATTTTTATCATTATTGTATTATGTATAAATCTACATGACACTTCTTTTGGAAAGGGATCATAAGAAATCTATTTTGAATCTAGTTTAATGGAATGTTCTCTAACAGTTGGTCAATTTTAATTAATATAAAATATCATATAATTTATTAAATAACATTTATAAGGTTTTATGGAAACTTAAAGTTTTTTAAATTGTTTTTATAGGAGTATGTTTTTTAATAACTCATATAATATATAATTAAAATTATAAAACACAATTTTGGTTCAATAATAATTATTTTATAGTGTTAAGCATCAATTATGGGGATATTTAATGTTTTAATTTTATTCATTCCTATTTTTAGTTTGTATCAATTTTTAAAAAATATGGGTTAAAGAGGATATTTATATAATTTCATTAAGTATGATTAAATCCACTTCTAATATTTTTTAATCTATAATTAATTTTTCCAAATAAATTATACGGAAATTTTCTTAAACATGGTCAGTTATAAAGAGATATTTTTTTATATATTCTTGTATGAGAATAATTTTTTACATCATTATAAATGATCATAATTTTTTCCTCGTAAATGTTTTACCCTTTTTATAGTTTCAATAGGGTGGATATGTTTAAACAATTTATTTTTTATATAATTATCAAAAATTAAATATTTTTCATTGGACCCATGCAACATTATTTATTTATGTTTTGAAATGTAAAAATCATTTTTTATTCCATCTACCCTAATTATTAAAGAAATTAAAAAGTTAAATAAATAAATATTTGTACTTTTTATTAAATATTACACTAAATATAGAAGAAAATATTTTTATTGAATTAATGGGTTGTTTATATCATAAAAAAAATTCCACTATTCGATACTTATTTTATGTTTCTGCCTAAATTTTTAACCTTTTAATGTTTTTGGTAATGTCTTCTTCCCATCTAATTAGGATTTTTATATTATAAAGTGTTAGTTATATAACTTTCAATTCAAAACATATTATATAAATTGTTATAAATTATGATTATTAAATTTACCCTATATAAAATAGCTTTCATCCAATAAAGTTAATGAGATGAACCCTAAATTCATTTCTGTAAACTAAGAATCATTACCTATAAAGAATATTCACCCTACGAAGTGAATGTATCTTTTATTGAAATTGAACACTATATCATTTCAAATACCCTGAAAAGTTGTTTCCAACAATCAACTTATACATTATATTTAGAACATTTATTACAATGAAATTATATATCAATGGGTTGTACCCATTTAAATTTCTTTACACTCTCTAAAATTTAAACTGTTTTCGATATGATCTAATTATATTATGATTACTTATTTTTATTCCTGACTAATTTATGTTACTATTTTTATTTGATTTATTTTTCTCATAAATATATATTAATTTTTTAGATTTTATTGAAATTATATTGGAATTGTTTTTTGAAAAATTATGTGAAGGTAATAAGGGAGGAATAATTTATTATATTTTTCACTTATATTATATGAACTAAATTAATATTTAAATTAGATTATTATTTTTCAGCTATATTTCATTCATAATATTTTTGAATGGATCATCATATTTTTTTTCTGAAGAGTGTTGTAATGAATCTATATATTGATTAATGGAATGAATTGTTTTTTCTTTTTATTATTCTAATTTATATATATAATAACTAGACCCTTTTTATAGATGTATAAAGGATTAACTAAGGATAGATCCTCATGATTAATATATAATTTTTTATTTATGAATTATAACCATGGATTTTGAAGAGGATATTTGTTTTTCATGTTTTTATATTTATGATATAAAGAAAACAAATGTATATAGACACTATGGCCGGAACATGACTCTATCTTATTCCAAGGTGATATATAATTTTACCAAGATTTGTGGTGATAATTAATTTCAAATTTTTCTATTGAATATATATATTACATAAGAAACATCATTTTGAAAATAAATTAATGGATGAGAAAAACATTTCAACGTTATAATATTATTTCATAACATTCCAATGGGGTCACTATCTTTTATTTTATTTTTCACTATTTTCTGATATTGGATTGATCTATAAAATATATAGTTATACCAAAATTAAAAAAAACTAAATGGTTCTTCCCACCTGAGAGGAAGGTTGTTAAAAAAAATTTCATTATCATATAAAAAATTACTATGTTGGGAATGCACTTTGTAAAATTTTCATTGATTTTTTTACTCCTACAGAATGGTTGTGATTAATTTGAGGCTTCTACTTTAGAATGTACTTGGTAAATTTTGATCACATTGTAAACATTTTTATTTTTCTTGAATTTATAATTATATTTTCTCTATAGTGGATATCTATACTCCTTGGTTGGAGTTTAATTGGTAGAAATATGACTATTTTGATCTGAACTACTATAAAATGATTTTTTTCAACAAAAAAAATTATTCTTTCACTATTCACATATCCATTTTTTGTATTTATAAAATAAAAAATCATTAAATATATTAACTCATAGAATTTAGAAATTAGTTTTATCTAAAAAAAATTTACGATTGAAAACACAAACCCCTTTCTGCCTTTTCATCATATGGCTGGGACCAAACATAATCTTCCTTTTCATTGTGTATATAAACATATTTACATTATTTATTAATTTTTTTAAAAATTTATATGTCCATTTTTTTTAATATTATTAATTATTAATTTCATCATTAAAATTTATGATTTCTTTATTTTAGAGAATTATATTTTTTAGTTTTTTAAATATAAAAATTAATAATAATTCTATTTTCAGTTGTCTTTTATCTATGTATGTTCTTTAAAGATGAATAATATATATATTATTTATTCCAACCCCTTAATAATAAAATTTAGGACATATATAATGAATCATATACATCTAAAAAATATGAAAAAATTATAATTTACAATGAAATTTTATAGTTGATAATGGAAATTTTCTAGAATTATTTAATTCACATTCCTTATAGAATAGTAGATTCATTTGATAAATATGGGGTTAAAAATTGGATGTTATGATTTTGAGGTGATATATATTTCAGTCAATTAAAAATTAAATTACTTAAACAAGTGAACAAACATGTAACGAACCGACCCTAGTTAACCAAAGTCGGTGCATTATTATGTAACATTGGAATGATCACAAAAGATCATGTCTCAAATGAATGATTAGTTTAATATCCTTCGAAACACTAGATATATTCATAAGTCTTACATTACATCATAATTTACAAAACAATACAACCACATTTTGTCTTCATATCCCCTCATACATTCCCGGTAGGTCATTCATAAAATACTTCTTCACATCCTGAGAAAAATTAAAACTTTGAAAGGGGTGAGCTCAGATTCTCAGTAAGTATAACAATATAGCAGGAACTTTCATAAATAAACATAAACAATTAAAGAAATGTATAACTAAAACAAAATCCTTTTAAACTTGAACATCATCATAATATGGAAAAGATAAAATGTAATAATTCATTTACTTATTCACATGGATATTCTACTAGTCGAATAATCACATGCAATATCAATAACCACTTTTATTATGATGGAATGCATAATGTCAGACTATCATAACCACATAGTCAAGGCCTTGTGCCAAGACATGAAATAAGATTTTGTCACGGCCTTGTGCCAAGACACTAGATTTTCTCATGAGACCTACCGATGCATCGAGGAGCTATAGCGGGCTCCACCTGTCACTTATTAAGTCCAATGCATTCCTCATATGAACAGGTTTAAACATAACATAAACATTCATATTAAAAATAGCATACGAAATGTCAATATTTTCTCCATAAACCATGAATGGTATAAAAATAAAATATTCTCAGTAAAAAATATCACAAAACCATCAATACTATATGGTGGGTTTTTATCATAATAAATCAACTTCAAATAAGCTCAAAATCCATCCAAGGATGTTGACATAGATGAAATCAAAACTATTTGAGATAAATATATCTTTTTTTGAAATCATTTAAAAGTCACATAATTTTAAAATAAAACATTTACTTTGAAAATATTCTTATATGCTTGTACAGGAATATTATATGATTTTATAACGGTGGAAAATATCCACACCCGCTATATAAGTTAAAAAAGGCATTCTTACCTTAATTCTGTCACAAAGGTTAAAAAGGACCTTGTTTGGAAAATAACAGAAATATTACCTTATAAACATATTATAAAAATTCAAACAAGGGTATAAATTACTTTAACCCATATTCTATAAAATAGTATGAATATTTTGAAATACATTTTTATGAAACATGGATGTGGATGATAAAGAGGTCCCAGTAGATAATTACGTATAAACAACCTTGGATAATGAAAAGACTGTGAAATAAACCATTACCTTGTATTTTTCCTTGGTAGAGGGTTGGTTAACATCATGTATAATAATAAAATCATTTTTATTAAATTATACAAGAATCATATACATAAATATGATATCATATATGAACTTTTAATATTGCTTTGTTAATAATATTTTAGTATTATTGTCGTTTCGAGTGTTCAATTACTCGTTTTCTTTTATATGTTTTATTACATAAGACTTGTTTGTTATCAATAGGTTGTATATTATTCATATCCAGAATGATATCAAGTCCTTAAACATTATTTTTAATCATTAAATGTGAATTATTCTTGAATGGATATGATGGGGAATGAATCTCATCCAGTTCGTGGAGACGGTAGTCCGTACGTACACACGAGCGACAATATCATTCTTTTGATATTGAAATAATATATAATTGGATGGTGTATCATATATAAAGAATAATTATCATGTTATATTTATTATTTAAATGAATTTCACATCATTATTATACCCATTCAAATAATAATGTATTCAATAACAATTGCACAATGACGTGGAGACGGCAAGACATGCGTATGCACGTATGGTGACATGTCTTCCAAGGGATTGATAGAATACTGAATATGGTTCTAACATATTTATAATATCATCACAGTATATATAAGATACTAGAGTTATTATTTTAGAAAGGAAATAACAAAGAAAGAAGAAGTGGAAGAAGAATGGAACTTGAAAGAGGATGGTGAAAACATTACCTCTTCTTCGGGGTTTTCCTTTTGACTTGATCAAAAGGGCTCTTTAGGTTCGCTTTATGATCAAACTAAGGCCTCTAAGATTAAGTGAGGGAAGTTTATAGAATTTTTGGGTAGGGTTTGGCCCATCCAAAAGGCTTTTAAGGTATGAATTTGAGAGAAGGGAGAGTGACCTTTTATAAGAGGCTTGAGAGGCACCTTAGGAATAACATAAAATATTATTTTATAATAAATTAATATTCTTTTTATAATTTCTCCAAAGTGATTTATTTAGAGGATAAGGTGGGTATGGGTTAAAATAATTTCAACCAATAGATTTTAGACATGTTTGGGTCACTAAATTAACCTTATCATTTATATTTAACTCTTTGTTAAATAGTTTGACATTTACCATATCTATTTGTATTTTTATATTATATGGTTGATAAACATACTATATACATCCAAGAGAATCCCAAGTGGTTCATTAATGATACACCTATAATTATATAAGTCTTTTGGAAGATAATTATATTTTTAGGAATAGAATATCAATTAATAATATAACATTTTTTTTAAAAACTCTATTATGTCAATTTTGACACTATTTGGTATTTTGTCTTTGCTAAATTTATAACAACATTATTACTTCGAAAAAATTCATCTAACCAACCCTAATATGTAATATTAACATATAAAATTAGTGTAATTCATAAAAACACTCAGATGATATTTATTTGGATATTTATAATATCAATTATTTTAATATTTCATTTATTAGGTAATTACTACATCACCATTGTGTCATAAATAAATTAAATTATCTAATGTATAAAAATTATAAATAAAATACCATTATGTAGGAAATCATTTTATTTTTATAATTAATATTTATAATCGAATTTATCTTATGTATAACCCTATATTAAAAATGTGTTAGTTATTATACATTGATTTTAACTCTTTTAATTCTTTTATGAATTAAATAATAATAAATGTCCTAATCTAATCCAAGTGAACCAACAAGGTTCATATTTTATTCCTAAGGTTGTTTTTAGACGAATAATACATAGCCAATAGAATTAGGACATGTGTTAGGGTAATAATAATATCATTTTTACCCTTAATTACCCTATCTACATTTAACCGTGGTAAATAAAAGAAAAAAGATACTATTCACCAAAAATTATTTTTATCTTATTGAACCAAATTTTACTCCTTTATATTAACCGTGTCTCTCAGATTTTAGAAATTCCTCTCACATAAGCGGTAAAATTAAGTTTTATATGAATTTTCTAATTCTCCTAGGAGATGGGTAAAAGATTGTGAAAAGTTCAATAAAATTTTTATATATCTAAAATTATTATAAACTGACTCTAGGGAATTAAATTGAACTTCTATAGTTATTATGTATCTATTTTTAACTAACATAAATTTAAATAAAATAAATAATTATTTAAATAAAAATTTGGTTTTAAACTACAACTCAATGTTCTTCACTATTCATCAAAAATTGAATGTTTTCAGAAAAATACAAAAAATTTAACCTACGCTAATTTAAATATTCCAAATCTAAAAATGAAGTCCATTTTGAATGATAATATTTATAAAATTGTAAAAATTTGGTATTACTATTCATAATGGCTAGTTTGATTGGTTGTGGTGTGTGTTAGAACTCGAAGTTGCATACAACACACGCTACTGTATTATTCAAAGAAAAGCATATTGTGGAAGCTTGGGGTGTTACATTCTCCCCTCTGTCAAATAATTTCGTCCTCAAAATTTCTAGAATATTACTGGCTAAAAAGACTCAGGTGGTTCTTCATCATAAGTTCCTCGGGTTCCCACGTTTCTTCTTCCATCTTATGGTTTCTCCATTAAACTTTACCAGATGTGTCGTCTGGTTTCTCAGAACTTGTTCTCTTGTATCAAGAATCCCGACGAGCTCTTCACAATAATATAGATCAGGTTCCAGTTCTAATTCCTCATAGCTGAGTACATGTGTTGGGTCAGGCATGTATTTTCTCAATAGTGATATGTGGAACTCATCGTGAACTTTGGAGAGATTTGGAGGCATTCCCAAATGGTAAGCTACAACCCCGATTTTTTCTAGAATTTCAAAAGGACCGATGTACCTGGGAATCAATTTACCTTTCCTTCCAAAACGTATAACTCCCATTCATGGAGATACCTTCATGAAAACATGATCTCCCACCTGAAATTACAAATCCTTTCTTCAGTTGTCAACATTGCTCTTCTTCCTACTTTGAGAAGCTTTGATGTGGTTTTGGATTACCTTCACCTTTTCAATCGCTTCCTCCACCAGTTCTGGGCCTACAAGTTTTCTTTCACAAACGTCATCCCAACAGGCTGGTGTGCGACATCTCTTTCCATATAACGCTTCATATGGTGCCATCTGAATACTCGAATGAAAGCTATTGTTATAGGAAAATTCGACCAGAGGTAAATATTGAACACACATACCCTGAAAGTCAAGTGAGAAAGATCTAAAAATGTCTTCTAAGGATTGAGTAGTCCGTTCTGATTGTCCATCTGTTTGAGCGTGGTAGGCAGTGCTCAAACAAAGTTCAGTATCTAGGGCCTTCTGAAGACTTTTGCAGAAACTCGATGTAAAACGGGGATCACAATCAGAAATAATAGATAGGGGTACTCCATGAAGTCTCACAAATTCATTAATATATAGTCTTTATAGACGATCAAGTCGTATATCTTCTCTTATAGGAAGAAATGTGATGACTTGGTAAGACAATCAGCAATGACCCATATTGCATAGTTCCTTCTTGGAGTCTTTGGTAGTCCCATAACAAATTCCATCGAAATATTATCTCATTTCCACTCAGGTATGGGAAGAGGTTTCATGACTCCTCTAGGTTGTTTCCTTCCAGCTTTCATTTGTTGACAAACCATACATCGTGACAAAAAATCATCAATCTCCCTCTGCATGTTGTCCCACCAAAAATGTTTCTTAAAATCACTATACATTTTGGTTCTCCCAAGGTGTATAGAGAAATTGGAACTATGAGCATCATCCAACAATTATCTTTTTAGATCAAGTATATCGGGAACACAAAGTCTCCTCCCAAATTTCAAAATTCCATCTTCATACACAAATTCACTCAATCTTCCATCATTCACAGATTTAATCTTCTTTTTAAACTCTTCATCATCATTCTGAGAACACTTTATTCTTTCTAGTAAATATGGTTTGGAAAAAATTTGAAATATAATTGATGTTGCACCATTCATTGTTATTCCCTTGTCTATCTTTACTAGATCTAGGAAAATAGGATCCCTTTCAACTATCATCTTGTTCAAAACTCCATGATTCTTTCTACTTAAAGCATCAGACACCTTATTTTCCTTCCCTGAGTGGTAGTGTATCATGCAATCGTAATCCTTGAGTAGTTGAATCCATATTATTTTCCTCATATTGAACTCTTTCTGTGATAAAATATACTTCAAACTCTTGTCATCTGTACAAATCTCACATTTTCACCATAGAGGTAGTGTCTCCAAATCTTCAAAGAAAAGATTACAGCAGCTAACTCATGATCATGTGTAGGATAGTTTTTCTTATGAATTTTTAGCTGCCGTGATGAATAGGCAACAACCCTATCATTTTGCATAAGGACACAACCAAGTCCTTTCTTTGAAGCATCACTATAAAAAACGAACCCATCATTCCACATTGGTAGAGTCAATAAAAGATCATTGACTAATCTTCTCTTCAGTTCTTCGAAACATTCTTCACAATCTTTTGTCCAAACAAATTTAACCCCTTTACGTGTGAGCTTCGTTAATGGGTTAGCCAATCTGGAAAAAATCTAGACGAAATGTCAATAATAACCCGTTAAACCAATAAAACTATGTACCTTAGTTATACTCGTTGTTTCTGGCCATTATCGGATTGCTCTTGCCTTAGAAAGATCAATGGATATTCCATATTTGGAGACAATATGGCCATGAAAAGAAATCTCATGAATCCAGAATTCACACTTTCTAAACATCCCATATAATTCATGTCTTTTAAGAGTCTTCATGATAATGCGCAAGTGACTTTCATGATCTTCGTAGCTTTTAGAGTATTCTAAGATATCATCAATAAATACCACTACAAAATCATCAAGGTATTCCTTGAAAAATATGTTCATTAGATCCAAGAATACAGAGGGTGCATTAGTCAATCCAAAAGGCATTACTGTAAACTCGTAATGCCCGTACCTAGTTCGAAATGATGGCTTCAAAATTTCTTCCTTCTTCACACACTACTGATGGTATCCAGATCGAAGGTCAACCTTTTAAAAGTATTGAGCAATTTGCAGTTTCTCAAATAAATCATCAATGCGAGGTTCAGGATACATGTTCTTTATTTTTATAACATTGATTTCCCTATAGTCGATACATAACCTAATTGATCCATCATTCATCTTAACAAAAAGGATAGGGGATCCCCATGGAGAAAAACTAGGTCGAATAAATCTCTTATTACTCAATTCCTCTAGTTTTTTCTTTAGTTCAACTAATTCCACAGTGGCCATTCTATAAGGGGTCTTTGATATGGGCCTTGAACCAGGAATTAAATAAATGGAAAACTCAATTTCTCATTCTGGAGGATGTCCAAGTAAATCATCCAAAAACACATCTACATATTCTTTCACAATGGTTAGATCTTCTATTTGAACATTCCTTTCCTCACCCATAGTTATTTCATTATCATACTCCCCGATAATTGAATTTGATTGAGCTACTGGGGGTGGATCTAGATAAGAATCAGTTGGTGACAATTCTTCTCTAAAGATAAGGTCTTCCATATCATCATCATTAAAAATCGTAAACCTCCTTCTTCTTACAATAAATCTTCACATCGTGGTCCGAAAGCCAGTCCATACCAAGGATTATATCAAACGCAATCATAGGTATGACGATGGGATCAGCAGATAAAGAACATTTATATGATATACTTAGAACTAATTCACAGAACTTTGTAGCAATGATAATTTACTTAAGAGTTTTAACTGACAACTCCCATGTTAAATAAAATTGCAAATATCTAATTTTCATAGAAAACTGGGAAGATATGAAACAATTCGATGATCCAGAATCAAATAAAGCCTTTTCTAAACTTGAGGAAACCATTAAATTACCTACCACCACATCCTTCAGAGATTTTACCTCTGCAGTAGTGATAACATAATATTTTCCATGATCCCTTGGTCTTTTCTGAGGTAGGTTTCCCTGATGTTTAAGGCATTCATTTGTATAATTTCCCATCTCCATGCCATTGAAGCATTGAACATTGGTAGCTTCTTTCTTCCCCTTGCAATCACGAGCTTGGAGGCCCATTTCACCACACTTGTAACAGACTCCCATTCTTCTTAAGAAAGTACCAGGGTGTTTTTCCCTCATTTACAGCAGGATGGATATTCAACTTTTCCCTTATTCATCTTATTTTCATTTCTAGATTGATTTGCAGATCTCTTCTTCTCTTTCGTTTCATTAAAATCATAAGACTTAGAAAATTCTTTCTCTGTCTTGATAGAACATGAGACAATATCTTTGTACAATGAAAAGGATTGTGAGACTAATGCTCGATGAAGAAACAGTTTTAACCCATGAAATAAATGATCAATATTACTTCTTGGGTTATATATATTCTACAACATGCCTTTTTAACCTTGTAAAGTTAGCCTCATACTTTGCAACATTCTCATCCTCCTTTTGCCTCATGATTAGTAATTGTCTTTCCATATCCCCTCGATGGTTATGAGGAAAGTATTTTTCTAAGAAATCTCTTTAAACTCTATCTATTCCATATTTTATACATCATCATTTTCCTTCGTGTTTTGAATCAATGACCACCATTGATCAGCATCTCCAGTGAGGCAGTAAACTGCCATGACAAATTTTTCCCTTTCACTACTCCCCAAGGCGTGGAATATTTTCCCTATGGAATTTATCCATTACTCAGATACTAGTGGATTTTTACCCCCATATAATGTTGGTGGTTGTTTCCTCATGAATAGATCTAACATTGATCCTCCACGCTGTGGATCGGGGTGCTCTATATAGGTAAGGTTATTATTCCTAACCTGAGTGAGTTATCCCGGTATGGTGATTAGCTGATCAGCACCAGTTGCATCACCAGCTCCACTATAATTATCTTGACGAGGATGGAAATCCATACATGGAGTGTGTGCATTTATATGGTTTCCATTCATTCCACTAGATGCCATTTCTATACAATAGAGTACACTAGATCAGTTTAAGAATCAAACTACATAATTCCATACTTGTAAAACACTTAACATAAATTGAACTATTTCTGGATATAATACATATTCATAAAAAATGTTTTCTTTTTGGAAGTATATACTCCTAAACCCCTAATAATGGTTTGTAAAGAAAATGGGAATTATCCAAAGCATATCCCCCAGGAGTGTTGTAACCAAGAGTGTAGCAAGGCCCATTTTCGTGCACTAGTTCTCGTTCGAGTCTAGCTCAAAGCGGTGTTTTCAGGTTTTAACCCTTAGTACCTATGTGCCAGAGCCACCTCTACCTGATCGTATCCATAGAGGGATGTATTGCTCAAAAAAATCACAAAATATCTACAATACTAAACTTTTAGGGAGATCTTATATACTAATCCTCAAAGTCCATCTTAGGTATAAGTGCTCTAATCAGTGTTTATCTAAATATAGATTTCAAGGATTGCACTAAACTTCCTCTGATACCATCTTTAAAGCCTTGACCCTAGCTACCCATAGTCAGTGCATTATTAAATAACATTGGAATGATCACAAAAGATCAAGTCTTGAAAGACCGATTAGTTTAGTAGCTTTGGGAACACTAGATATATTCATAAGTCTTACATTACATCATAATGTGAAAAAAACTACAACAACATATTTTATTCATATCCCCTCATACAATCTCTATAGGTCATTCATAAAATACTTCTTCACATCCTGGAAAAAATTAAAACATTTAAAGGGGTGAGCTCAGATGCTTAGTAAGGATAACAATATAGCAGAAACATTCATAAATAAACATAAACATTTAAGGCAATGTATAAATAAAACAGAATCCTTTTAAACTTGAACATAAGCATAATATGGTAAAGATAACATTAAATAATGCCTTTTACTTATTCACATGGATATTCTACTAGTTGAATAATCACATGCAATATCAATAACCACTTTCATAATGATGGAATGCATAACGTTAGACTATCATGACCACATAGTCAAGCCCTTATACCAAGACTAGAAATAAGATTTTGTCACAGACTTGTTACAAGACACTAGTTTGTCTCATGAGACCTACCGATGCATCGAGAAGATATAGCAGGATCCACCCGTCAATTATTAAGTCCAATGCATTCCTCAAATGAACAGATTTAAACATAACATAAACATTCGTATTAAAACTATCATATGAAATGTCAATACTTTCTCCATAAACCATGAATGGTATAAAAATAAAATATCCTCATTCAAACATACCACAAAACCATCAATAATATATGGAAGGTTTGTATGATAATAAATTAACTTCAAATAATCTTAAAATCCATCAAAGAATGTTGACATAGATGAAATCAAAATTATTTGAGATAAATATCTCTTTTTTTGAAATCATTTAAAAGTCGCATAATTATAAAATAAAAAATTTACTTTTAAAATATTCTTATAAGATTGTAATGGAATCTTAGACGATTTTATAATGGCCGAAAATAGTCGTACCCTCAGTATAAGTTAAAAAATGACATTCTTACCTTAATTCTGTCGAAAAGGTTAAAAAGGATGTTGTTTGGAAAATGACGGAAATATTTCTTTATAAACTTCTTATAAAAATTCAAACAATGGTATAAATGACTTTAACTTATATTCTGTAAAATAGTAAGATTGTTTTGAAATACATTTTTATTAAACATGGATGTGGATGATAAAGAGGTCCCAGTATATAATTACGTATAAACAACCTCGGATAATGAAGATATTGTGAAATAAACCCTTACCTTGTACTTTTCTTTGGTCGAGGGTAAGTTAACCTTCTGTATAACAGTGAAATAATTGTTATTAAATTATACAAGATTCATATACATAAATATGATATCATATATGATCTTTTAATATTGCTTTGTTAATAATATTTTAGTATTATCGTCGTTTCGGGTGAGCACTTACTCGTTTTCTTTTATAAGTTTTGTTACATAAGCTAAGTTTGTTATCCATAGGTTGTATCTTATTCATATCCAGAATGATATCAAGTCCTAAAACATTATTTTTAATCATAAAATGAAAATTATTCTTGAATGGATATGATGGGGAATGAATCTCATCGCATTCGTGGAGACGGTAGTCCGTACGTACGCACGAGTGACAATATCATTCTTTTGATATTAAAATAATTTATAATTGGATGGTGTATCATATATAAAAAATTATTGTCATGTTATAATTATTATTTACATGAATTACACATCATTATTATACCCATCCAAATAATAATGTATTGAATAACAATTACACCACGACGTGGAGACGGTAAGCCATGCGTATGCACGTATGGTGACATGTCATCCAAGGGATGGATAGAATAGTGAATATGGTTGTACCATATTTATAATAAAATTACAGTATATAAATGATACTGAAGTTATTATTTTATAATTGAAATAAAAAACAAAGAAGAATTGGAAGAAGAAAGGAACTTAAAATAGGATGGTAAAAACATTACCTCTTCTTCGGGTTCTTCCTTTTGACTTGATCGAAAGGGCTCCTTATGTAGGATTTATGATCAAACTAAGGACTCTAATATGAAGTGAGGGAAGTTGAGAGAATATTTTGGTAGGGTTTGGCCCATCCAAAAGTCTTTGAAGGTATGAATTTGAGAGAAGGGGGAGTTCCCTTTTATAAGAGGGGTGAGAGGCACCTTAGGAAAAACTTAAAATATTATTTTATAATAAATTTATATTCATTTTATAATGGCTCAAAAGTAATTTATTCCGAGGATATGGTGGTTATGGGTCTAAATCCTTTCAAACAATAGATTTTAGATAGGTTTGTGTCCCTAAACTAACCTTATCATTTATATTTAACTCTTAGTTAAATAGTTCGACATTTACCATGTCTCTTTGTATTTTTATATTATATGGTTAATAAACATACTATATACATCCTAGAGAATCCCAAGTGGTTCATTAATGATACACCTATAATTATATATGTTCATTGGCCAATCATTAGTTTTTTAGGAATATAATATCAATTAATAATATAATATTTGTTTTAAAAACTCTATTATGTCAATTTTGATGCTATTTTGTATTTTGTCTTTCCTAAATTCATAACAGCATTATTACTTCGAAAAAATTCATCTAACCAACCCTAATATGTAATATTAACCTATACAATTATTTGAATTCATAAAAAGTATCAAATTACATTTATTTGGATATATATAATATCAATTATTTTAATATTTCATTGATTAGGTAATTACTGCATCACCATTGTGTCGAAAATAAATTAAGTTATTTAATATCTCAAAATTATAAATAAAATATGATTTTTAGGAAATATTTTTATATTTCTAATGAATATATATAATCAAATTTATCATATGTATAACCTTATATTAAAAATGTGTTTGTTATTAAACGTGGATTTTAACTCTTTTAACTCTTCTTTGAATTAAATAATAATAAATGTCCAAATGTAATCCAAGTTGACCAAATAGGTTCATATTGTATGACATAGGTTGTTTTTCGTTGAATTATACTTATCCAATATAATTATGACATGTGTTAGGTTAATAATAATATAATTTTTACCCTTAATTACCCTATTTACCCATAATCGTGGTAAATAAAAGTAAAAAGATACTATTCACTAAAAATTGTTTTTATCTTATTGAATTACATTTTACTCTTTGATATTAACCGTGTCTCTCAAATTTTCGAAATTCCACTCACAGAAGCGGTAAAGTTATGTTTTATGTGAATTTTCAAATTCTCCTAGGAGATGGGTAAAAGAGGGTAAAAAGTTCAATAAAATTTTTATATATCTAAAATTATTATAAACTAACTCCAATGAATTACATTGAACTTATATAGGTATTATGTTTTTATATTTACCTAACATAAATTTAAATAAAATAAATAATTATTTAAATAAAAATTCTATTTTAAACTATAACTCAGTGTTTTTCACTATTAATCAAAAATTGAAATTTTCAGAAAAATACCAAAAATTCACCCTAAGCTAATTTTGATATTCCGAATCCAAAAATGATGTATATTTTGAAATATAATATTTATGAAATTTCGAAAAGGGGGTATTAATATTCATAACGGCTAGTTTGATTAGTTTTGGTGTGTGTTAGAACTCGAAGTAGCATACAACACACGCTACTGTATTATTCAAAGAAAAGCGTACTGTGGAAGCTTAGGGTGTTACATTCTACCCTCCTTCAAATAATTTTGTCCACAAAATTTCTAAAATATACAGCATAAAAAGACTCGGGTGGTTCTTCATCATAAGTTCCTCGGGTTCCCACGTTGCCTCTTCTATGTTATGGTTTCTCCATAAAACTTTTACCAGACGAGTCATCTGGTTTCTCGGCATTTGTCCTCTTGTATCAAAAATCCCGACGAGCACTTCGCAATAAGACAGATCAGGTTCCAGTTCTAATTCTTCATAGGTGAGTACATGTGTTGGGTAAGGCATGTATTCTCTCAACAGTGATACGTGGAACACAACGTGAACTTTGGATAGATTTGGTGGCATTTCCGAACGATAAGCTACAACACCAATTTGTTCTAGAATTTTGAAAGGTCCTATGTTATTGGGACTCAATTTACCTTTCATACTGAAATGTATAACTCACTTCAATGGAGATAGCTTCAATAAAAAATGATCTCCTACCTGAAATTCCAAATCCTTCCTTCAATTGACGGCATAGCTCTTCTGACTACTTTGAACTGCTTTGATGTGGTTTGTGATTACCTTCACCTTTTCCATCATTTCCTCCACCAGTTCTGGGCCTACGAGTTTTCTTTCACCAACGTCATCCCAACAGGTTGGTGTGTGAAATCTATTTCTGTATAACGCTTCATATGGTGCCATCTGAATACTCGAATGGAAGCCATTGTTATAGGAAAATTCTACCAGAGGTAAATATTGATCCAATATACCCTGAAACTCAAGTGAGAAAGATCTCCGCATGTCATCTAAGGTTTGAATAGTCTGTTCTGATAGTCCATCTATTTGAGGGTGGTAGGCAGTTCTCAAACGAAGTTCAATATCTAAGGCCTTTTGAAGACTTCTCCTGAATCTTGAAGTAAAATGGGGATCACGATCAGAAACAATCGATAGGGGTACTCAATGAAGTCTCACAACTTCATTAATATATACTTTTTCTAGACATTCAAGTGGTAGATATTCTCTTATAGAAAGAAAATTTTCTTACTTGGTAAGACGATCAGTAATGACCCATATTGCATAGTACCTTCTTGGAGTCTTTGGTAGTCCCATGATAAATTCTATCATAATATTATCCCATTTCCACTCAGGTATGGGAAGAAGTTGCAGGAATCCTCCAGGTTGTTTCCTTTCATCTTTCTCTTGTTGAAAAACCATAAATCTTGACACATAATCATCAATCTCCCTCTTCAAGATGTCCCGCCAAAAATTTTCCTTCAAATATTCAAACATTTTTGTGCTCCCATGGTGTATAGAGAAATTGGAACTATGAGCATCATCCAACAATTCTATTTTTAGATCAGGAATATCGGGAACACAAAGTCTCTTCCCAAATTTCAAAATTCCATCTTCATACACAATGTCACTTAATCTCCCATCATTCATAGACTTAATCTTCCTTTAAAACTCTTCATCATTGGTCCAAGAAATCTTTATCCATTCTAGTAAGGATGGTTTGGCAGCCATTTGAAAAATAATTGATGTTTCACCTTTCTTGGTTATTCCAATATCCATCATTACTAGCTCTAGGAAAATAGGATCCCTTTCAACTCTCATCATGATCAAAACTCCATGATCCTTTCTACTCAAAGCATCTGACACCTTATTTGCCTTCCCCGGGTGGTTGTGTATCGTGAAATCATAATCCTTGAGTAGTTCAATCCATCTCCTTTGCCTCATATTTAGTTCTTTCTGTGTGAAAATATACTTCAAACTCTTCTGATCAGTATTAATCTCACATTTTTCACCATATAGGTTGTGTCTCCAAATCTTCAAAGAAAATATTACAGCAGAAAACTCTAGATACATGAGTAGGATAGTTTTTCTCATGAATTTTTAGCTATCGTGATGCATAGGCAATAACCCTATCATTTTCCATAAGGACACAACCAAGTCCTTTCTTTGAAGCATCACTATAAATAACAAACCCATCAACCCCCGATGGTAGAGTCAATATAGAAGCATTGACTAATCTTCTCTTCAGTTCTTAGAAACATTCTTCACACTCTTTTGTCCAAAAAAATTTCACCCCTTTACTTTTGAGCTTTGTTAATGGGTTGTCCAATCATGCAAAATTCTGGACGAAACATTGATAATATCCTGCTGAACCAATAAAACTATGTATTTCAGTTATACTCACCGGTGTAGGCCATTCTTTGATAGCTCTTGTCTTAGAAGGATCAACAGAGATTCCATATTTGGAGACAATATGGCCATGAAAAGAAATCTATGGAATCCAGAATTCACACTTTCTAAACTTCCCATATAATTCATGTCTTCTATGAGTCTTTAGGATAATGTGCAAGTGATTTTCATGATCTTCATAGCTTTTGGAGTATTCCAAGATATCATCAATAAATACAACCAGAAAATCATCGAGGTATTCCTTGAAAACTCTATTCATTAGATCCATGAATACAGAGGGTGCATTAGTCAATCCAAAAGGCATTACTATAAACTTGTAATGCTCAAACCTAGTTCAAAATGCTATCATCAGAATTTCTTCCTTCTTCACACACTAGTGATGGTGTCCAGATCAAAGGTCAATCTTTGAAAAGTATTTATCTCAATGCAATTGGTCAAATAAATCATCAATGTGAGGTAGTGGATACTTGTTATTTATTTTTATATCATTGATTTCCCTTTAGTCGATACAAAACCTCAAATATCCATCGTTATTCTTAAAAAAGGATAGGGGCTCCCCATGAAGAAACACTGGGGTGAATAAATCATTTATTACTCAATTACTCTAGTTGTTTCTTTAGTTCAACTAATTCCACAGAGGCCATTCTATAAGGGGTCTTCAATATGGGCCTTGAACTAGGAATTAAATCAATGGAAAACTCAATTTCTCGTTCTGGAGGATATCCAGGTAAATCTTCTAGAAAAACATCAACATATTCTTTCACAATGGGTACATCCTCTATTTGAACATTCCTTTCCTCACCCACAATTATTTCATTCTCTTCCACCCAGATAATTGATTTTTTGAGCTATTGGGGTGGATCTAGATAAGAATCAAGTGGTGACGATTCTGCTCTAAAGATAAGGTGTTCCTTGTCATCATCATAAAAAATCTTAACCTTCATCTTCTTACAATAAATCTCCGCATCGTGGTCTGAAAGCCAATCCTTAACAAGGATTATGTCAAAATCAATCATAGGTATGACGATGAGATCAACAGATAAAGAACATTTATATGCTCTAATGGGAACTGATTCACAGAACTTTGTAGTAATGATAATTCCCTTAGGAGTTTTAACTGACAACTCCCATTTTAAATAAAATTGGAAATATCTAATTTTCATAGAAAACTGGGAAGATATGAAACAATGCGATTATCCAGAATCAAATAATGCCTTTTCTAAACTTGAGGAAACCCATAAATTACCTGCCACCACATCCTTCGGAGGTTCTACCTCAGTAGTAGTGATAGCATATGCTTATCCTTGATCCCTTGGCCTTTTCTGAGGTAGGTTTCCCTGACTCTTAGGACATTTATTTGCAGAATTTCCCATATCCATGAAATTTTAGCATTGAACATCGGTAGATTCTTTCTTCCTCTTGCAATCACGAGCATGGTGGCCTTTTCACCAGACTTATAACAGACTCCCATTCCTTCTGAAGAAAGTACCTGGGTGTTTCTTCCCACATTTAATACTGGATGGATATTCAAATTTTCACTTCTTCCCCTTGTTTCCATTTCTTGATTAATCATTATATCTCTTCTTCTCTTGATTTATTTTAAAGGCATAAGACTTATAGAATTCTTTTTTTGTCTTGATATCACATGAGACAATATCTTTGTAAGAAGAAAAGGATTTTTAGACTAATGCTTTAGGGAGAAAAGGTTTAAACCCATAAAAGAAATGATCAATATTACTTCTTGGGTTACGTATATAATATGCAGTATGCCTTGATAAACTCGTAAAGTTAGCCTCATAATTTGTGACATTGTCATCCTCCTTTTGCCTCAGGCTCAAAAATTGTCTTTCCATATCTGGTCGATGGCCATGATGAAAGTATTTTTTATAAGAAAATCTCTTTACACTCCCTCCATTCCATATTTGATACATCATCATCTTCCTTCTTGTTTTGAATCAATTACCACCATTGATCAGCATCTCTAGTGAGACGGTAAAATACCATGACAACTTTTTCCCTTTCGCTACTCCCCAAGGTGTGGAATATTTTCTCTAAGGAATTTATCCATTGCTAAGATACTAGTGGATTTCTACCCCCATTGAATGTTGGTGGTTTTTGCCTCATGAAGCGATCTAACATTGATCCTCCGCGTTGCGGATCGGGGTGCTCCATACGGGTAAGGTACTTATTCATAACCTGATTGAGTTGTCCTAGTATAGTGATTAGTTGATCAACACTAGTTGAATCACTAGCTCCACTATAATTATCTTGAGCTGGAGGGAAATCCCTACATGGAGTGCGTGCATTGATACAGTTTCCATTCCTTCCACTAGGTGCCATTTCTAAACAATGGCATAAACTAGATCAGTTTATGAATCAAAATACATAATTCCATACTTGTAAAACACTTAACATAAATAGAACTATTTATGGATATAATCCATAATCATAAAAAAACATTTTCTTTGTGATAGTATATACTCATAAACCCTTCATAATGGTTTGTTACGAAAATGAGAATTATCCTAAGCATATCCCCCAGGTGTGTCGTAACCAAGAGTGTAGCAAGGCCCGTTATTGTGCTCTAGTTCTCATTTGAGTCTAGCTCCAAGCGGTGTTTTCAGGTTTTACCCCTATTTACATCTATGCCAGAGCCACCTCTACCTACTCGTATCCAGATAGGGATGTATTTCTCAGAAAACTCAAAAAATATCTACAATAAAAAAATTCTAGGAAGTTCTTCTGTACTAATTCTCAAAGTCCATCTTAGGTATATGTGATATAATAAGAGTTTATCTAAATCTAGTTTCCAATGTTTGTACTAAACTTCCTCTGATACCAACTATAATTCCCTGACCCAAGTTACCCAGAGTCGGTGCATTATTACATAACATTGACATGATAAAAAAAGATCAAGTCTCGAAAGACCGATTAGTTTAGTAGTCTTGGAAACACTAGATATATTCCTAAGTATTACATTATATCATAATGTGAAAAAAAACTACAACAAAATCTTGTTTTCATATCCTCTCATATATTCCATGCAGGTCATTCATAAAATACTTCTTCACATACTAGGAAAAATTAAAACTTTGAAGGGGGTGATCTCAGATGCTCAGTAAGGATAACAATATATCAGAAACATTCATAAATAAACATAAACAGTTAACGTAATGTATAACTAAAAAAAAGCCTTTTAAACTTGAACTTAGGCATAATATGGAAAAGATAAAATAAAATAATTCCATTTACTTATTCACATGGATATTCTACTAGTCGAATAATCACATGTAATATCAATAACCACTTTCATAATGATGGAATGCATAATGCAAGACTATCATAACAACATAGTCAACGCATTGTGCCAAGACTAAAAATAAGATTTTGTCAAGATCTTGTGCCAAGACACTAGTTTGTCTCATGAGACCTACCGATGCATCGAGGAGATATAGCGGGCTCCACCCTTCACTTATTAAGTCCAATGCATTCCTCGTATGAATAGGTTTAAACATAACATAAACATTTGTATTAAAACTAGCATACGAAATGTCAATAATATTTCTATAAACCGTGAATGGAATATAAATAACACATCCTCAGTAAAACATATCACAAAACCTTCAATACTATATAGATGTTTTTTATCATAATAAATCAACTGCAAATAATCTTAAAATCCATCAAAGGATGTTGACATAGACGAAATAAAAACTATTTGAGATAAATATCTCTTTTTTTTGAAATATTTTAAAAGTCACATAATTATAAAATAAAAAATTTACTTTGAAAATATTCTTATAAGCCTGTAAGGGAAGCTTATACTATTTTATAGTGGTGGAAAATAGTTGCACCTTCCGTATAAGTTAAAAAAATACATTCTTACCTTAATTCTGTCAAAAAGGTTAAAAAGGACCTAGTTCGGAAAATGACAGAAAGATTCCTTTATAAAATTCTTATAAAAATTAAAACAAGGGTATAATTGACTTTAACACATATTCTATAAAACAGTATGAATGTTTGGAAATAAATTTTTAAGAAACATGGATGTGGATGATAAAGAGGTCCCATTAGATAATTACGTATACAAAACCTCAGATAATGAAGAGATTGTGAAATAAACCCTTACCTTGTACTTTTCCTTGTTCGTGGCTCAGTTAACCACCTGTATAATAGTAAAATAATTGTTATTAAATTATACAAGAATAATATATGTAAATATGATATCAGATATGATCTTTTAATATTTCATTGTTAATAATATTTTAGTATTATTATCGTTTCTTGTGTTCACTTACTCGTTTTCTTTTATAAAATTTGTTACATAATCCGTGTTTGTTTTCCATAGGATGTATGTTATTCATATCCAGAATGATATCAAGTCCTTAAACATTATTTTTAATCATGAAATGTGAATTATTCTTGAATGGATATGATGGGGAATGAATCTCATCCAGTTCGTGGAGACGTTAGTCCATACGTACACACAAGCGACAATATCATTCTTTTGATATTGAAATAATATATAATTGGATGGTGTATCATATATAAAAAATAATCATAATGTTATATTTATTATTTAAATGAATTAAAAATCATTATTATACCCACCCAAATAATAATGTATTGAATAACAATTACACCACGACGTGGAGACGGTAAGCCGTCTGTACGCACGTATGGTGACATGTCATCCATGGGATGGATAGATTACTGAATATGGTTGTACCATATTTATAATAATATCACATTATATAGAATATAATGGATTTATTATTTTAGAATGGAAATATCAAATAAAGAAGAAGTCTAAGAAGAAGGGAACGTGAAAGAGGACGGTGAAAACATTACCTCTTCTTTGGGTTCTTCCTTTTGACTTGATCAAAATTGCTTCATAGGATGGCTTTCTGATCAAACTAAGGCCTCTATGTTGAAGTGATGGAAGTTGAGAGAATATTTGGGCAGGTTTTGACTGATCCAAAAGGCTTTGAAGGTATGAATTTGAGAGAAGGGCGAGTGCCATTTTATAAAAGGGGTGAGGGGCACCTTAGGAAAAACATAAAATATTATTTTATAATAAATTTATATTCAGTTTATAAAGGCTCCAAAGTGATTTATTTAGAGTATAAGGTGGGTATGGGTCAAAATCATTTCAACCAATTGATTTTATACATTTTTGGGTCACTTAATTAACCTTATCATTTATATTTAACTCTTAGTTAAATAGTTTGATATTTACCATGTCTCTCTATATATTTATATTATACGGTTAATAAACATACTATATACATCCAAGAGAACCCCATGAGGTTCATAAATGAGAAACCTATAATTATATAAGTTCTTTGGCTGATCCTTAAATTTTTAGGAATAGAATATCAAAGAATAATATAATATTTTTTAAAAAACTATTTTTAGTCAATTTTGATACTATTTGGTATTTTTTCTTTTCTAAATTCATAACAACATTATTACTTCGAAGACAATTCATATAACCAACCCTAAAATGTAACATTAACTTGGAAATTAGTGTAATTCATAAAAAGTATCAAATTACTTTTATTTGGATATTTATAATATCAATTATTTTAATATTTCATTAATTAGGTAATTATTGCATCACCATTGTGTCATAAATAATTTAAATTATTTAATGTCTAAAATTTATAAATAAAATACCATTATGTAGAAAATATTTTTATATTTCCAATGAATTTTTGTAATCGAATTTATTTTATGTATAACCCTATATTAAAAATGTTTTAGTTATTAAACTTTGATTTTAACTCTTTTAACTCTTCTCTGAATTAAATAATAATAAATGTCCTAATCTAATCAAAGTGGACCAAATAGGTTCTTATTTATATTCCTAAGGTTGTTTTTCGTTTAATTATACATAGAAAATAAAATTAGGACTTCTGTTTGGGTAATAAAAATATAATTTTTATTCTTAATTACCCTATTTTCATTTAACTGTGGTAAATAAAAGTAAAAAGTTACTATTCACCAAAAATTATTTTTCTCTTATTGAACCACATTTTACTCCTTCATATTAACCGTGTCTCTCGGATTTTCAAAATTCCACTCACAGAAGCGTTAAAATTAAATTTTATGTGAATTTGAAAATTCTCCTGGGAGATGAGTAAAATACTCTAATAAGTTCAATAAAATTTTTATATATCTAAAATTATTATAAACTGACTCCAATAAATTACATTGAACTTATATAGATATTATGTATCTATTTTGACTAAACATAAATTTAAATAAAATAAATATTTATTTAAATAAAAATTCGATTTTAAACTATAACTCAGTGTTTTTCACTATTCATCAAAAATTGAATATTTTCAAAAAAATACCAAAAATTCACCCTCAGCTAATTTAGATATTAAAAATCCAAAAATGAACTCTATTTTGAAATATAATATTTATAAAATTTCAAAAAGTGGGTATTACTATTCATAACAGCTAGTTTGATTGGTTGTGGTGTGTGTTAGAACTCAAAGATTCGTACAACACACGCTATTGTATTATTCAATGAAATGCATACCATGGATTCCTGGGGTGTTACAATACATATATAAGTGTGGAAAAAAATAATATTTAAAAAAAACTATATTTCCATCATTTTTCTTCTTTTTCCTTCGTAGTTTTATTTAGAAAAAAACATGTTTTTATTTCTTTTGTAATTTGTAATACATATTTGAAATAATTGGTATTACAATATGATAAGATTTAAAATGGAGACATAAAAGTAAAAATTGTAAATTTATTTTCATTATATATTTTATAGGGAATATATATTCATTTTTATCATATGCTGTGAATATAAATAAAATATAGGCATTAGATTGAATTTTTTAGTTTTCTTCTTTTTTGTCGACATTCTAAATACAAATGGTGTGTAAATTATTATCAATTTAAAATAAGTAATATTTTGGTTTTATAATAAGAATAAATATTATTAATTTGATACATATATTTGATTATAAATAAGATATAATGGTACAAATAATATATAAAATTGGACACACTAATCGACAACAAATAACTGTGTTCTTGAATTTTGAATTGAACAAATAGTATAAGGTGTATAGATTCAATATATGATATTCCCCTATAAATTAATATCATAAATTCATATAGTGATGTAGAAGTGACTTCAAATAGTACTACTGAGGAGTGAAATATAACCAATGAATTAATAAAAATTAGGATACAATCAATTTGAATAAAGTGTGTGTAGTCGATGTAAATAAATATATTAAATAATGAAAAAAGGTACTAGAAAAATTATAAAAATTTCTACAAATTATAAGAAATATTTTATTGAAAGGTAATTTTTAAAAACATAGTTAATTTTTATGTAATCTACATATACTAGTATTGTGGTGCTAATAATAGTATCTGTATATTACCAGAAAATTAACTATGTTTTTAAAAATTACCTTTCAATAAAATATTTCTAATAATTACTATAAAATCATATATTCTATCTAGTACCTTATTTCATTATTTAAAATATTAATTTACTAGTATCGTGGTCCTAATAGTACCCACTAGGACTACCCAGCGTCAGCCTTTTAGGATGTGGATGCATGCCTAATGTCGACCCTGGTTTCTCACTACAGGTCCGTGAAGCCCCCCATCTCGGCCTTTCAACAATTTGTTCATTCTCGGTTTCTACGATCCCCGAATTAGATATTCGAGGTGTATATTCAATCCTTTTGCCTCATCCTAGCCTCGGAAGGAGTCTTTACCCATGCATGGTGTAGTGCACCCCTCTCCTTTAAAGGCTGGAAGTCCAGCATATCCCGGTGGTCTATGGGTATTCACAGGGGAAAGGGGATTTCTGTGGCTGTGGTCTGGAATCATCTCCTGGGGCTCCAACTCATGTTCGAGAATGGTGGATTTATTAATTTGATTGGTGATTCCCTTGGTGGATTTTTGTGTGCTAATGCTAGGACTAGCTGTTGTGAGGATGCTTCGGTGGCACGCATCTGTGTGGAGATGGATATCTCCCTCTCCTTGCCGGACAATCTTATGCTTCGAGTGTAGGATGGATTCTTCTAGAGCCATGATATCCATTACCAATATTTCCCCAAAATTTGTTCTCAATGTCACCTATAGGGTCACTCCCTCCATTTTCTAGTAAGAAGAAGCAAGATGGATGGTGGCGTCCCAAGGTCCCCAGATCCAGTGGCAGAGGGTCTTTACCGGCTACTGTTCCAGTTCCTGAAGCATCATAGAGGGAAGAACCCTCGCCTGATGGTGGCTCTGCGCCATTGTAGCCAGCCCTCCATGATCCCACATCAGTGTTAGAATCCACTTTTTTGGGTGACTCGGTGGTTAGAAAGGACCTGGTCCCATTCTTTCCAAAGGGCCTCTTGACCCCCTGTCTGGCTTGGCAGTCCCTCTATTTCTCTTTTCTGAACTATCGCGGGGTTTAAGCCTGGAGAAGTGTATGCTTCTCTTTGTGCCTGGTGCATCTGGATGCCTGGCTCTACTACCCCCAACCATTGCCTTGTCTTGCATACCTGCCATTGTCCCCGGATGTGTCTTTGCAAATTTTATTTTACAAAAAGGTGTCTCCTATGAAATATGTGCTCCTCTGCCTTCCCCTAAATCTATCTTAGAAGGAAGGGAGGGTGGCTTGCTCCTCACTGCTACGCCCATAGAGTGGTCATCAACACCTCCTCCCTAAGACCGAGACCAATCCCTGGTTTCCTCCCCTCCCTATTCTATGTTTTTGACCATGAAAGTGGGGGTCTGTACGGGCTCATAATCTAGGTCCCTAAAAGAGAGATCATCCTCCCATTTCAAGAAGGATACAAGTTTTGAAGCCAGTGCAAGAACACTATCGTATAAATGATACCTATCCTCATATGTAATTCCTGAGGGATTGGTGCTCAGGTAAAGACATATTTCCTTGCCTCTGAAGTCAATAAACATAAATCCGGTGTTGTTGGAATCCTCAAGCACAAGAAGAACATGTCTAGGATTAGAGATTTTTCCTAGAAGATCAAAATTCATGCCTACATGCATTCTATTCCCTCTAACCGACACATATGGGTTTTCAATCACAAGAGCTACTCTATCCTAATGGTTCAAGGAGGAAAAAAATTTATCACCACCAAGGTGACAAATGGTGAATTATCCTTTTTCATGACCTTTGTTTATAGGATCAGTGGCTCCCTCCGTAGGGAAACATTATGGAGTGACCTCATTGGTTTTGTCCCTAACAACCAACCATGGGTGGTCAAGGAGGAATTTAATGTAATTTTGAATCCAAATGAAAGGAAAAGGTCTCTTTCATAGGAAAGAAAGTATGTATTTTGTGCATTTTAGGGATGGGAAAGGCCTCATTGACCTTAGATTTACATGTGATAATTTCACATGGTGAAACAATCAATGGGGGACCCGTTGATCATGGAGTCACTTGGATTGGTGTCTAGACAACTTGCAGGCCACTACTATGTTGTCAAATGCCAAGGTGTGTCACTTGGTCTGGGGTTTATCTGACTGTTCTCTACTACTTCTTTCTTTATCTTCTAGAAAGGATCTCCATGGAAGATTTTGATATTTCCACCAGTGGACGGAAATACTAGGGTATCATGACTTGGTAAATGTGTTATAGAAAGAACCCCCTCAGGGGCACATGTGGGTTGCGATTCATAATAAACTCTGGTGCCTCAATTATCACCTACATGATTTGGTAAATGCTTTTCCAATCATGGATAACGACACTGAAGGCACCTTGAAGGAGGTTGATCGCCATGATCAGAGGCTGGAATAGATGTGGGTTTTTTAGTATTCTGAAGAGTTATCTGCGAGGAAGAAGCATTTGGAAGAAATACTCATTAAATGGGAATACTTGGAAAGAGAAGATGTGATGATAAATTGGCTCATGGATGGATATAGGAATATAGAATTTTTTCATGTGTGCATCACAGAGAGAAAGCTCCCATGTAAGTCTAATAACCTCTGGGATGATGGTACCTACACGAACAACATGGATATGGTGGGGTTTCTGGATCACACCTTCTTCAAGGAATTTCTAGCGAGTTCCATCCTTGGGAGGCCCATTGGGTATCTAGGGGAGAACACAAGGATTCTTCAAGTGATTCTTAACCTCTTTTTGGATCAGGACAATGATGGTCCTGGTTCTATACCCATTGAAAAAGAGATTCATGCTACTATGTTGAGCTTGAATCTGGACAGTACCCCAGTACCAGATGGTTTTATAGTTTCATTCTACAAGGCCTCATGGGATGTGGTGAAGGAGGAAATCATATATAAAATCCATGGTTTTTTGGGGAGGGACCCTGTCGTGGATTTCTTATGCCATCCCCATGGGGCGTCTTCCAAAAACCAAGAACCCTTCATTCATCATGCATAATAGACCGATAAGTAAGTGTTACTTCCCTTAAAAAATTATGGCCAGAATCCTCAATACATTATTGTCCCTTCATATTCCTCATCTGTTGTCCATAGATAAACATGGGTTTGTGAAGGGGAGAACAATCCAAGGTGCAATGGCTCTTGCATAAGAGATGATCAATGATAACAACTTTAAGACGTGTGGGTCAAACATTCCCATCGTGTTGTATATGAATAAAGCCTATGACTGTATTGAGTGGGGCATCATTAATAATGTGCTAGAATCTATCAGCATCTCAACCTGGAATGTTGATCTCATCATCAGATGTTTCATCTCCACATGGATGGCGGTTTTGTTTATGGTGAAGTCCTATGGGTTTTTCAAGGCCTTTCGTGGACTAAGACAAGGTGATCCAATTTCTCCAAGTATTTTCATCCTCTCCCATGATCTCCTCAGCCACCTACTAGATAGAATCATCAATAATGGTGAAATTATTCCTTTTCTAATGTTAATGAGAGCTCAATCCATCTCTCACTTAATTTTCACGGATGATACCCTCATCATCATGAATGCTGGCAGCAGATCGATTAGAGGTCTTAACATGGTAGTTGAGGAATAGTTCCAATGGAGTGGTTATGACATCAAAATAGATAAGAGCTATTTCTACATTTCTAACCGATGTATACCCAGCAGGATATATGTGATTCAGCTCAACCTCAACATGAAAATAGGGGCCTTTCCCATTAAGTAAATCGGGGCCCCCATCACTCTAGGAAGATTACGCATATGTGATTTTGACTTCCTCATTAGCAAGATTACAGATAGAATTCTCAATTGGAAAAATCGATACCTGTCCTTTGGTGGAAAAATAGATTATATTAACAGTGTTTTATTAGTGACCCCAACTCATACTTTATCTAATATCAAAAATCTGAAGGGTGTCATCAGAAACATAGGCAATGTTTTATCCAGATTTATCTGGGATCCGATTTTGGAAGGGAAACGACGATGTGTATCCTGGCGGATAATGTACATGATTTCTAGAGAGGGTGGTATCAATGCCCGCTACCTGGAAGACACCCTTCTATGCATGCACCCCAATTTGGAATGGGAAGTCCAAATAAAACATACCCTATGGGGAAAATCTATGCACAACCCAAATCATTGGAATTTGGAATGGAACGGAGGGGCAAAACAATATGTTTTGGTCTAACATCGCTCCTCTTATCTCTAACCTTCAACCGCACGTGCACTAGATCATTGGGAGGGGTGAGTTATCCTTCTAGTGTCATAATTGGGCTAGAGCGGTTATTGGTTTTCCAGGATGTCCCACTCCTTCCTTTTTCATTTTGGGAAGCCAGCCTCTACCCATCGTTCATTAAGGAAGTGCTGGATGAAAACTAGAAGGCCTTCTTTAACCTCATTGACATTTCCCCCAAACATGATTAATGCATTTTTACTCCTTCTTCCTCAGGCGCCTTCACCTCTAGGGACTCTTGCTGCACCAGGGTCTTGCAGGAGATTTCGGATAATTGTAACGAAACCCTGTGGTCCAAATTCATCCCTTTGAAATACAACTTATCGTCTTGGATATTTAGAAATAGATCAGTCCTAATGGATGAAATAATTAAATAGTGTGGTATACCGTTGGTGTTGTGTTTCTCATGATGTAAAAATCATAAATATGAGATTGAAAATCATCTATTTTTTAGGGGTAATTGGGTGGATGTATTATGGAGATCCTTTGGTGATTTTACTGCTATCCTTGACCCCAACATGGTAGCCCTACCATTCTTGGATAGGTGGTATCATGGTGCTGGCGATAGGGGCCCTGAGAATTTGGCACGTACCATGATATTACATGCAGGGTGATGGTGTATCTGGAAGGATAGGAATAATTCGAGGAATGATGGGGTCCTCTCCTAAGGTAGATTAATTTCTATTAGGACCAGGAACCTTTTTCTTGACATGGCTGGGCTCATCAACAAATGGCGGGAAGCCCCCTCCTTTGGTTGCCTTCAAGGGGGCTCCCTCCCCCATTCCAGACCAGTGCTAGCAAGTACAGCAGCCGTTGGGTAAGATGGAATCCTCCCCTGTGGGGCCGTAAGCTTAACACAGATGGGTCGTGCAGCATGGGGGTGATCCGAGGAGGCAGGGTCATTCGTTACTCACATGTTTTAGTTATTTTGGTGTTTTCCTCCCGACTAGGTCACGGTTCCTCCCTACAGGCCGAGGCAAAGTCCATGCATCTAGGTTTAACATGTTCCTTCAGAAGAACATTCCAGTGGTAGAATATGTATCCGACTCAAAGATTCTCCATGATGCAATGAACGGCCTTTGAACCACCATTGGTCGTCTACCTATATCATTCAACAGTGCAGAGGTGCCCTCAATAACACAACCAAAGTGCTTCACTCTTGGCGGGAGGGGAACCAAGTTGCGGATTATCTTGCGTCTATTTATTTCCTCTGCTCTGACCCTATTTGTATCTACAATGTGAAAACCTTGAAACCCCAGGGGGTGGATTTGGTTAGAGGGGATGCCCTTGGCCTTCATTTTTTCGGCCTCCTTAGCTGAGTTGATGTGGTTGGTGATCCTTTTTGTTTTATATCCATTAAAATAATAAAAATCTAATGTTGGATAGATGGTATTGTGGTGATAAAAAATATGATGATGTTAATTTTTTTGAACTTTCTTTTAATAATTATGGGAATTAAGAAATAAAATAATTTTATCTATGATAGACTAATGGAGAAAACCATTAAAATTACATATTCTATAAAATCAATTATTTATAATAAAATTTGTAGTATAATGTATTTATGAGTTTAAGCATGGTGAATTATTACCATGGTATAAATCATAGAAACCTACCAATGATAGAGAAAAAATATTCTTTTTCATTAAAATACAACAAGGAATTATAAAATTTAATTTTTGTTAAAACATTATATCTGAGACTTCAAATGTATAATTGATTACCATGTGAAGGAGCCATATATTATCAAAAAATGATTCGAGTAATGCATATTTTTTTGTGGGTAATACATAATGGTTGACACATAATGGTAAAGATATGTGATAGAATATTAGTAATTGAAGTATTATTTAATAACTGATAATAGAAATTGAAAAAAAAATTATAAATCCAAAAAATAATAAACTTCTAAATCTTGAAGAAAAAAATTAATAATGATGATCATTGAAAAACTTCAAAAAAATTATTAAAACAATATTAAATAATGATAATAAAATAGAATACTTCAATAAAATTAAAATAAATATTCTAAAAGATATCTAATTAAAAATATATATAGTTTTTAATTATTAAAATAATAGATATTAATATAAATAATAATTCTAAATTATATAAAGATAATGGATTTCGACAAATACATATAAAAAATTTAAAAATATAAAATAATAAATTTTAATATACAAAAAGTATAATAGGTTTTAAAACATAATGAATAAAGAAAAAAATTATTGGAAAAATTTATTACTTATATAAAATAATAAATAATTCATATTAATTTAAATAAATATAACAAATTATATGTTTTTTTAATAATGATAATAATTTTAAAAAATATCAATGTTAAGAATTACAAAATATAGATATAATAAAGTAGTTACTGTAGTATGACGTGTTAAACTAGGGTAACAGTATTATATTGTTACTTTGTGATGAATATGGAATGAAAATTGGAACGTGACTTATTTAATAATTAAGGGGGATCCACCAAGAAAAGATGGAAAATGCAATTTGGATTGTGTGGGTTTAGGGATAATATGTCATGAAAGATAAGAAATTTGTTTTTATAGTCATATTTCAAAAATTGATGTTATAAAATTATACTCTTTGTTATGTTTTATATAAGAGAATATAATGAAACAACGACCATTTAATAGAGGAGGAGTAACCATAGAATCAAGAAGAAGAAGAAATTTATGTAGGTATTTTGAGATAGACTTTCTCAAAGGAGGAGAAATATATGATATCTTTAGGTGATTCTATCTAATATAAGTTGGGGATTATAATAGGAAGATGGAATAGATGGGTACATAGAAAATAGATTCTTTTAAATGATATATTATGGGGAGTGGAAGATGGGAGAGTTCAAATTGTATGGGGAAGGAAGATCAGAATGGATTAAACCTAATGGGAATGAAGGATGTACTATTTTAAGGAAAATAATTTAAGGATAAGGAAACAAATGGATGATAAAAACATCAAGATATATATATATACATCTAAGATTACAAATAGTAATAAAAAACAAGTAATCACAACAAATAAGATATCTAGAAATCCATAAAATTACATATTCCCTAAAACCAAAAAATGTATTTATCATGTCATTTTGTTCACATATATAAGAAAATAAAGATATCACTTTGTTAAATAATATAAAAAATTAAATCATAAAATAAATTTTAAATATTGAAGACTATTACAATAAAAAATATATATTAACCCCACCATCGACTCTAATATCTTTTTCATTGGGTATGATTTATTCAGTTATATCCATAAATAATTGATTATTTCCCCATTCAAATTCCCAAATACATTAATTATAGATTTATGATGAGTATATATAGAGTGGGTAAAAATAACATTAAAAAGTTCAATAAGTTTTCCCTATATTTCTATAATCATTTAATGTAAATATTTTTCTCAAAAAAGTCAAGTGAGTCAAAAAAATTAGTTAACCAAAAATACTTTTTTAATCATGTAAATATCTAATGTACTAATAATATAACCATATTTATCAACCTTACTATTTTATTCAATTATAAAAAGGTCATTTGACGAAAAATAATTTCATTAGTTACCTTATATTTCCCATATTGGTAAAAAAAATTTATAATTTTGGTCATTAATTTATCAAATATAAATCAAGAACACACACCAGGGAACATAATATATTAATCGTCACTATATTATATGGAATATCATAATGTTATCTTAGTCATTGTCTATGGATAATCACATATTAATCATAGTCACATCCCCCAATAAATCATATAGCAATGATATTAAAATGCACTATAAATAATAGTATGTGACCCTAATAAAAAGCATAAAAATCATAATTATAGCGTCAAAAAATATATAACAATTTTAATATCCTCTCAAATCTCATTATAGGAGTGGTTAGTATGATCATTTCAAAACTACTATCATGAATTATTATTAAATATTATGTGATAACTTTATTTATTGGTTATAAACAAAATATGTTATTTTTATATTTTAATTTCATATATTTCAATATTAAAACATTTACTAGTTAAAATATTAATTTTATAAATTCATTTTTGACAGTTCATAATATATTTAATATTCCATAGGTGGGATTTACAAATCAGTAATATTACCCAATAATTTTTCAAATGACTATGGTTCTAACCTTAATATCACCTCTTGGGGTCTGTAAGATTTATTTTCAAAGATAGAGTTGATGTTGATAACAGATGAATTCAGTGATGGAGAGAGGGGTGTAAAACTAAATACATTCCAACACAACATGAGATATAATATAATTCTCTTTTGACCATGAAAAAAGGGATTTAATGTAACAATATATTTGGTACAACAGTTAAAATGGGCCAACTATAGAGTGGAGAAACCTTTTGATGGGGGTGTGGCCTATCCTTACTATTCCAAGGGTGTGTGTGTTGTTTTGTCTATTGTAACCTCTAATTCCTTAAATAAAAATTGTATTAATTTATTTATTTTACTTTTTATTAATTAATCCAAAATTAATTATACTATTTTTTTAATTTACTAATTTTGATTATTTAATTTTTGGTTTTTTCTTAAATATATAATATGTTAGATTGTTCTGTATTTTTTTAGCTTTTAAATATTCGTTTCATTAAATATTATTCTTCATTAATTTTAATAAAATATATTTGTTTGTAAAGAATTTACGTTATATAGTCATTTTTTTTAAAAAAAATTCTCTATTTTATAAAATATTTTATATATTTTATATAATATAAATTAATAAATAATATAGATTTGATTTTTATCATAAAAAATTGATGGAAAAAAATGGTTTTTCAGTAATATGTGAATTAATCTAAATATATTTTATAATCATATGTTCTAAATAAATTTCAATATTATAATACAGAAAAATAGTTCCTAATTATTAAAAACATATTTCATTCAAAACATTTTCATGTGATTTTTTTTATATATTTTGAAGCTCATAGATTATTTTATTTTTCTAGAGAGGAATTTCTTGAATAAAGAAGATTCATTTTGTATCAGAAAATTGTATTTTAACATGAATAAAAATAATTTTATTTGTTCATGGGGTGGTAGAATCCAATGAATAACAATTTAGAATGAAGGTAATGAGTCCAAAATAAACATTATACAAACATCTAAAATAGTTTCTTTTGTAGTAAGAGGATTCAAGAGGAAGGATAAACATGTGTATAGATATTTTTTGTACAACCTCTCAAATTTTACATATCTTGATTGATATATGAAAGTTACAATTTGTAGTATGATGTTAAATTATTGGGGTACATTTACATAGTTCTGAGCTTCGACCAATTTTCTCAAAAAATTAGTCTATATTATCTATAGATATATGTTTAATACATTTTTTTCCATCATTTTTTAATATTTTATTTCTAGGTAAGTTGGTTTAGAGTATAGTTATAGAATTTTTTGATTCCAAAATTTAGAAATATCACATCATTTATGTTGACATTTCTTACTCTATTTCATGAAACATGCAACATATAATTTTTTAATATCTTTAAAATATTATACATTTACATTTTATCTTCTCGCATTATTGCTATTTGGTTTTTTAATTGTGGCCTTTAATTGATATTTTAAGTTATTAAGGATTTTAAAATATTTCAAATCCTAATCCGTTAATATATATAATCCACTCTTTTAAAATAAGCTTTTATATACTTTATGTTTATTAGTCCAGCCAAATTTGGAATGTATTCTATGTTATGAAGGTTTATCTATGGTTTTAAAGGTCTCAATTATTTTTTGTTATATTTTTGGTGAATTTAATGAACCAAATATTTGTATTCAAATTTTTACAATTTATTTTTAGGAAAACATGACAATAATTTCTATTGTAATCATAGAATTGAATAATAGATTAATTTGAAGTTTTAAACTATATATTTTAGATTGAAATTATCTATTATATTCATTAATATTCTTATAATGGTATCTTTTCTATATATTTCAATTAATTTGTTTCTTTGTTTACAAGTATTTTAGGTTTTACGATTATTACATTGATAATAAAATAAAATTTTGAAAAATTATAAATATCTAAACTTCTTAAGGTAGAAAAATTTTCCACTAAAGACACAATATAAATTAAATTAGTTGATTTCTCTTACATCTTGAGTCCACTAAAAAATATAAATCTTAATTACTATATATATATTTAAATCCAGATTATTAAGATAAAATTGAAAAAATAAATTTCATTTCATATTGCGTAATGCTTAGGCATTTTGAAGATGAAACCATAATATTGAAAATTGATTCTATTAATTTTAATTTTAATTTAGTCTATTCATTTAAGGTAGGTTTAATTTTTTTTAGTTAAATAAGAAAATATTTAACGGATTTTAGAATTATAATCCCCTTTATTATAGAAAAATATAGGTAATGTAAACACATTTTAGCTTATGTGAGATAATGACCCCAGGTAGAAACTAATTCCATAAATATGTGAAAAAGGGAATTTATTGATTTATATAATAAATCAAGTTTTAATGTTCCGGACCCGGATGCCACACAACGGGTGCCCCCAATGCGGTTCGCCACGTGACCTCAAGCACATTTCCCCAAATGCCAGAGGCTGCCGACTAGCAGCGAGGGACCATGTCTGATAGTGGGGAAACTATGCCCTCATTTGTAAAAGTGTAGCGCAGCGGAACACAAAATAAAACATACATCGACATAAGAAGCAGTAAACATACACAAATGAATTAACTATAGCATAGGGTATAACCAACAGTATATAAATGATGATGCTACATGTTTCAAGTTCTAAGAAAACAGCCAGAACATGTTATACATCAATACAATACAACAAAATACAGAGTACAGTAAAACAATAAAAACAGCTGGCAGCGGCATCGCGAGCTTAGGCTCAGTCCCATGCCCTTATACTCCTTAGAAACAGTCAAGTACATGTATAGTGAATCTTGCCCCTATCTACACCTGCAGCAATGTAATCTTTTTGCGCCGAAAAGCGTGACCTAAACAGGGTGTGAGAAATATATCTCAGTAGGCACCCACCAAAGGCCCATGCCCAACTGCGTGTAAGCATGCAACAACAGTGTGAAACAGTAAAATGAAAGAAGGTAAGCAGTACTAAAGAGTAACTAACTTAACAATTAAATTTCCATTTTATTATTCATTTCATTCGTGAAATGTAACATCATTCTGTGCTCAACAGCACCACACCCTCTGGCTAAAAAGTATCTCACCCTCAGGCTAATATAGTGAACCACGCCCTCAGGCAATACAGAATATCGCCCTCAAGAATTGTAATAGAATTATCGCCCTCAGGCATATGAAAGGTTGCCCTCAGGCGGAATAACGACAGCCCTTGGGCTAAAATAGTGACGCCCTCAGGCTAATATAGTGAACCATGCCCTCAGGCTGTACAGAGTCTCGCCCTCAGGCATTGTAACGGAATTCTCGCCCTCAGGCATACCAAAAGGTTGCCCTCAGGAAGAATAACGATAGCCCTCAGACTAATATAGTCATTCCCTCAGGCTAATATAGGTAACCGGGCCATGACCAATAGGTAAACAAGCAGTAACAATAAATTCCTCTCAAGGAAATTCTACAATTACTACTTTGAAGGCATACCCTCGGGTATCCTGGCCAAATGGCTAAACAGCGAAACACACCCCGGGGGTGGTTCCGGATCCAAGCAATGATCCCAACCAGCATTCTATTATCACAATTAAATACCTAATCAATCCTAGGTATTAATATAGCAACGACCTCAGCCACACGACACCCCAACATGGCTACGTGGTACAAAAACTCAAAAAACACACAGCAGTTGGGAAACAAAACACCTAGCCACCTACCTTATATGTCAACGAGCGTTATACCCGAATTCCGACTCCAGAAATTCCCAAGAACGGTGTATATCTGACGAAGAACAAAAACAAATCATACGTAAATAACTTACATTAGGAGAATAATTGGAAAGAATGGTACCATTATAAGGGATGTCTTACCCATGCGGTTCCAACGAAATCGTCCGAAGCCGAAACGGATTCCAGACGAACTCCTGGTGGATCTTCAAAGATCTGGCCTCCTCCTTTGGATGAAAAACGGTTCAAGAGCCTCATCTAGAAAATGAGGAGGCTACTGCATGTTTTAAGCCGAAAAAACAAAGTACACGACGTTTACTTCTGAGTACATGATGTGTACTTCTTTCATTTTACTATTCATTTGGCGGCACCGACACACTATTCATCCATCGACATGAGTACACAACATCTACTCTCAAGTACATGGTGTGTACTGTCGCCCAGCTGGTGGCGACTCCACTGTGTTAGTATTTAATCCTGCCGACTGACTACATGGCGTGTAAGGTACCACTACACTGCATGTAGTTGGTTCTTACACCCTTTGTCGCCGACATGGCTACACGCCCCGTGTACTCATCCCAACATGGTCAAAAGTACACAGTGTGTGGATAAAGTACACGGCGTGTAGTTTTGAAATTTAGAATTTTTCCCTATTTTCCATTTTTTCTCAAAAACACTTAAGGAAAAGGAAAAATAAGAAGCCCGTACCTTAAAAATAAGAACCGGGTTCTTACAAACTTCCCCCCTTATAGCAATTCGTCCCCGGATTTCCCTTCCAAGGGTGGCGAAGATAAAGCTCAGAACAGCTCTGGCCACTGAGCACGTACATCGGCCTCCCACTACCAGGTCTTGTCCTGCACTCGGCCATGCTGCCATAGCACCCGTACGAGAGGAACTGAACAGTCTTGGAGAACATTTGTGCTCCTATCAACGATACGGATTGGATGCTCCTCAAAGGAAGCCTCATCCTGAATCTCAACCTCCTCTGGCTGAAAGGTGTTAGATGGGTTTGAGTTGTAGTGTCGCAACTGAGACACGTGGAAGATGTCGTGCATGGATCAGTATCACTACGGTAACTGCAACCGATAGGCAACTAACCCGACTCTCTCTAGAATCTCGAATGGACCCTCATACCTCGGTAGAAGCTTACCCTGTCTCCGGATCCGCTTGTGTCCCAGCCTCGGTGAAACATGTAAGAAAACCTGATCCCCGACCACGAACTCCAATGGTCATATGTGGCGATCAGCATATGACTTCTGATGAGACTGTGTGGTAGCCATCCACTTCTGAATCAACTAGACCTGCTCAGATGTCTCCTGCACAAGCTTTAGCCCCAGTAAAGCTGCCTCACCTACCTCTAACCAGCACAAAGGTGATCAGAATGGCCTACCATATAAATCCTTATATGGTGCCATCTCAATAGTCACCTGAAAACTATTGTTATATGAAAACTCGACTAAGGGTATATGCTTCTCCCAAGAGCCCCTAAATTCTTGGATACATGCGCGCAGAATGTCCCCTAGCACCTGTATCGTCCGCTCTGACTAACCATCTGTCTGAGGGTGGTATGATGTGCTCAAAAGAACCTATGTACCCAGCACCCTTTAAAAACTCTGCCAGAAATGAGACGTAAAGAAGGCATCCCTATTTGAAAGTATTGAATGAGGGACCCTATGAAGACGTACGATCTCTCAGATATACAGCTTTCCGAGCTCATCCACACTGAAGGTCTCCTTGATTGGAAATAAGTGAGCCACCTTCGTGAGTCTGTCCACAACAACCCACACGACGTCATTACCTCATGGTGACCTAGGCAATCCCGTCATGAAATCCATCGCGACATCATCCCATTTCCACTTCGGAATTGGTAACTGCTGTAACAGTCCGGCTGGTCTCTGATACTCTGCATTCACCTGCTGACAGGTGGAACATCTCGTAACAAAACCAGCTATCTCTCTCATGATACCCAGCCACCAGTACTGACGCCTCAAGTCACAATACATCTTGGTAACCCCAGGATGAACTTCCCAAGCTGAAGCATGAAACTCCCGCATCAGCTCCTCACGTATATCCCCTAGAACCCATACTCGTCCATGGAAACAGAAAACTTCATCATCGCCTATCATCCAACTGGGAGGAGGGTCCTCACTTGCCACTGACTCCCTTATATCTAGGCCATCTGAATTCGATAGCTACCTCAGCCTCACTAAGTCCAGGAGGGTAGAAGTCACAGCTAACGAGGAAAGATAATTATGCCCATGACTATCATGCACCTCCAGATGCATCTCAGAGAACAAGGCCATGAGCTTCCACTCAACATTGGCCTCCTGCACTACATATATCTGAGTCTTCCTACTCAGTGCATCACCTATTGCATTACCTTTACCAGGTTTATAGGCAAGCTAAACATAGAAGGATTTTAGGTACTCAACCCACCTTCTCTTCCTCAAATTCAGGTCACACTAAGTAAAGATATACCTGGGGCTTTGTGGTTGGTGAAAACCACAAAATGCTCTCCCAACAGATAATGTCTCCAACAGTGCAATGCATGAACAACTGTAGCCAACTCGAGATCATGCATCAAGTAATTCCTCTCATGTGGCATCAATTTTCGAGACCCGTACGCAACAACTCGATCGCCCTACATCAAAACGGCTCCCAGCCCCAATCCCTGATGCATCATAGTAAACTATATAGCTCTTCCCCTACTTTGGGAGTATCAGGATCGGTGCTGATGTCAACCTTCCCTTCATGTCTTGAAAAGCTGTCTCACAAGCTTCTGACCAAACAAACATCACACCCTTCTTAGTCAGAGCTATCAACGGTGCTTCTAAGCAGGAGAAGTCATGTTTGAAGCACCTGTAATAACCAGATAGCCCTATGAAACTTCATATCTCAAACACGTTCTTAGGATGATCCCAGGAAACTACTTCTCTCACCTTCTCTGGGTCTACTGCAACTCCTGCCTCTGAGATGATATGACCCAGGAAGTGAATATGGTCCATCCAAAAGTGGCACTTAAAGAGCTTATCATATAGCTGATGCTCTCTCAGTGTACTCAATACGATCTCAAGATGGGTGGATTGGTCGTGTCGAGTGTGAGAGTACACCAAGATGTCATCCACGAATACTACCACAAATGAATCAAGATATGGATGGAACACACGATTCATCAAAGCCATGAAAACTACTGGCGCGTTCGTTAGTCTGAACGGCATAACCAAGTACTCATATAGACCATACCTACTCCTGAAAGCTGTGAGAGGTATATCAGATGGTCTAACACGCAGCTGATGATATCCCGATCGCAATTCAATCTTCGAGATCACTTGAGCTCGAGGAAGCTGATCAAACAGATCATCTATCATCAGCAAGGGATATTGGTTCTTAACCATCAACTGGTTCAGCTTCCGATAATCCACGCAATGTCTGAGGGTATCGCCCTCCTTTTTCGCAAAAAGGACCGGAGAACCCCAAGGAGAAGTACTGGGTCGGATAAATACCTTCACATGAAACTCCTCTAACTGCCTCTTGAGCTCCTCCAACTCTGGTGTGGCCATCCTATAAGGATGAATGGACTCTGGTGCTACTCCTGGCACTAGATCAATAGAGAAATCCACCTCACGCACTGGAGGTAGACCTGAAAAGACATCAAGGAAGACATCCCTGAAACGATCGACAACTGGAGGGAAATCCGCCTGACAAGTCCCTAGGTCATCCAAATATAAACTCTCAATCTTGGTGGTGACTCAACCTCGCCCATGATGCTCTGGTCCAGCTCAAATCGCCTAAACATCCCATTCGCCCTTGTATAGAAACTCTCCGCCCTCTGGTGACATGAAACGCACACTGCCACGATATCAGTCTACAAAGGCTCGAAGGGGAACCAACCAGTCTATCCTGAGAATGACATCATAGTTCGTCATCTCCAAGACATAGAGGTCCCAAAGGAAGTGACACCCACCAACCTCAAGGGGGTACTCGTTGCATTGATGCACACCAACCGTCTTAGTCCCCAACGGAGTGTCTAGCATCATGATATCCGAATAAGTAGACACACCGAGCCCAAGGCTCTCCAAAACGGGCACCGATATGAAACTATGTGTAGCACCTATATCAAAAAGTACTGAAGATAAGACAGAATATACTAGAATAGTACCTCTGACTGTCGAAGGTCCGGGATCCTGCTCCTGCTGGGTCTGTTGCACTGCATATGCCAACCCAGTGCCGCGACCCTACGACATAGCTTGGCTACCCTGAGCTGTCCCACGCTGTTGCCTCTATGATCCTAGTGTCTGGCTAACACAGCCATGACCACCATCTTTTCCTGCACGCCCTGACGTATTCCAGTTCCCAGACTGGTAAAAATCCACTGGTCCTACTCCCGCACGTGGATTTTGCACAGAACCCCTCTCACTAGCCACTGGTAGCACCGCCCAACAAAAGTGATGCAGATGACCCATCTTTCCATAAGCGCAGCACTCCACTGGCTCTCGTCGACACTACGGTCTCTTGCGCCCCTCTCTGCCACACTGGTAGCACCTGATCGGGCCACTTGATGAAGCTGCCTGGATTGTATTTCCACCCTGAGAGAAGTCCATCTGTCTCTTCCTCTTGCCAGCAGAAATAGTACCAGTAACAGGTGCTGAACCGCCCTGGCCCACACCACTAGCTTCCCGTATGTTCCTCTCAGAGATATGTGCCAGGTTTACAATAGCGTATATAGTAGGCAACCTGAAAACATTTACCAGCACTCAGATGTCATACCGAAGACCATCATCAAAATGTCTGTTTCTCAACGTCTCGCCACCTACCAGCACGGGTACAAAGCGCTGAAGATCTGTAAAATGAGCAGAATATTCCATCATTGACATAGCGCCCTGCTGCAGATTCATGAACTCTCGAGCTCTACCTACCCTTAGCTTCTTGGGAAAGAAGAGGTCATAGATGACTACCTGAAAATATTACCACACCATGTCCCTGTGCTGCTCTGACTGGGTGGTAACATTCCACAACCTCTTGGCGGAATCACGCAGCATGTAAGTCGCAAGCTTGAACCTCCGACCTGGAGGCGTCTCAAGATGCTCGAAAATAGTCTGCATTGACCCCAACCAAGACTCTGGAGCCTGTGGTCCGCTATCCCCTGAAAACGTAGGCGGATGCTGCTGATGAAAGATATGTGTCAGCTCGGCCATAGATGTGGGAGCCTGCGGTGCTCCCTGAAAGGTCTTCATGAACCTCATAAAGCCTTCACAGAACTGCGCCTCCGCGCCTGTGTCCGGTATAGCAGCTAGTGCTGCATCAGGCTCTACTAGAGGATCAACTGGTAGCCCATGGCCCACCGTCTCCGGAGTATAATCGTCGCCACTCTCCTGGCGAACAACTCACGGTCGTCTAGGCGGCACGACTCTAGAAGGTCAAAAGCACACCTTAGATTCTAGATTATTATGACCAAAAGTGAAGGAACCACAAAGGAACAAGAGGAAGAAAGAATCTCAAATTATGAAAAACAAGACTACACGGCGTGTACACTGACTACACGACATGTGCTTGACTTACCTTCCCCTGCCCTGGTCCTTCTACACGGCTAAGCCACACAGCTTCCGTTCAACAAAACTACACGGCGTGTATAATATCTACACGGCATGTACGGTGTTATTTTCCAACTACCCATGTCATCTGTGACATGGCTGACTACTCGGCTTTACACTAAACGGTGTGTTACACCCGCACACGGCGTGTACACCATCCCGCTTCCCAGCCACACGGCTAACTCCACACAGTCTATCATCGGAAAATACTACATGGCGTGTCCCACAGGTACTCGGCGTGTTTTGGGAGAGGTGACACCGGCCCATGTTGTTAGCTACACGGCCGAGTCCCCAGGTCACACTACACGGCATGTCTATTATTGACATGGCGTGTTCTATCAAGGAGTTCACCAACCCATGTTGTTAGTTACACGGCCGGACTCTTGGTCACACTACATGACATGCACAAATACTACACGGCGTGTTTTACTCAATCCATTCCCTATCCCGTGTCACCGCCCACACGGTTTGTGAAAAAGAGAGAGACTACACAGTGTGTACTTAGGGTACACCTCATGCACTCAAAATGTTCATTTTTCTTCCCAAGAAAAAGAACACACACGGCGTGTATGAGGTTCTACACAGTGTGTATTTTGGGTTTTCCGGATTGTATGCCTCAGAAACTTCCTTGGAACCTAGAAAATACTAAAAACCAACACCTAAATGTCAAATTCGGATCCGTGAGGGCCAATACTCCCCAAAAATCAAAGTTTGACATTTTATCTATGTTATAACCAATAAACAGTCAATGATCCACCAAATTCTGGTAAATGGGGGCCCATACATGTTGAGTCAATAAGGTTTTCCTTATGACTTTTCCATTCCTTCTTGTTTTGAAAATCACAAACACCTTATCTTTAAGGAAAATTGCTTTCTTAAGGAAAATTGCTTTTATAAGGAAAATTGCTTTCTTAAGGAAAATCGCTTTTATAAGAAAAATTATCCTTATCATATTTTCATTCATATTTTTCTTAAGTATGAGTTTCAGATTCATTTTCTCAGAATCATTGAAACTTTTATATAAAGCATTCTGTTTTAGGGTTCGGATTCTGGACAAGAACTATAAGGAAGTTTCATTCCGAATTCCGGATATGACCTCTGACTAAGTTCTATTCCAGATTCAGGATACGAATTCTGAAGAAGAATTCTCATTACGAATTCTAATGAAGAAATCCCATTCCGAATTCTCATTACGAATTCAGAAGAAAAATTCTCATTACGAATTCCAATAAAGAATTATCATTACGAATTCCAATGAAGAATTCTCATTACGAATTCCAATGAAGAATTCTCATTACGAATTCTAATGAAGAAATCTCATTCCGAAATCTCATTACGAATTCTGATAAAGAATTCTCATTACGAATTCTGATGACGAATTCTCATTACGAATTCTGATGATGAATTCTCATTACGAATTCTGATGATGAATTCTCATTACGAATTCTGATGATGAATTCTCATTATGAATTCTGATGATGAATTCTCATTACGAATTCTGATGATGAATTCTCATTACGAATTCTGATGATGAATTCTCATTACGAATTCTGATGATGAATTCTCATTACAAATTCTGATGATGAATTCTCATTACGATTTCTGATGACGAATTCCTATTCCGAATTCTCATTCCGAATTCACCTGTTAAACAGAATCTGATTATCATTGTTTTATACACTCTGAATTTATTCATTCCGAACCTTCACTCCGAAGTTTCTATTCCGAACCTTTATGTTAGAGTTTAAAACGATGTCGTACATTCAGTTACACTCACTTTGTTATAAAACGATGTCGTCCATTTTGTTATAAACTAACCGTTGTCTAAGTGACACATGTACAGGTCCCTCTGATCTTTAAGGAAAATATGACCGTTGGAGAGGAGCCGACCTTACCTATAAATAGGAGCTCATTTGAAAGAGCTCGAAGCTGATGAAGCTGATGGATAATAGCTGATTGCTGAAAAAGTACATACATGCTGTTGAAGTGATTTCTAGAGAGAGAGTCTCTTATTAACTCTCAAAGCTTCGTGCGACTCCGAATGTTGGTGATTACATTCGAGGGCTTCCGGGGATAGGAAGACAGAGGTGCCGACTACCTTAAAGATCAAGGGCTTTCTTGCTGAGAAAGACAGAGGTTACCAACTACCTTGAAGTTGAGGGCTTGCGGGGATAGCAAGACAGAGACTCCGATCTTCATATCGAGGGCTTACCCTGGTGTGGGTAAGACAGACTTGCATGAAAGTATAAATCAAGGGACCTTTATCCAAGGTTGTTGGATACCCTTCTCTTTGGGTTAAAAGACTATTATCTTGTTACTAGTAGTTTTACTACTTGTCTTTATTCTGCTGCATTTTGTATCTTAAGGAAAGTATAACTTTCTTATACTTCCTTACTTACTCTGATTCATTTAGATTCTATACGCTTTAAGGTAGAATCTCATATTGTAACTTTTGTTAAGATTGAATTTCCGGAACCATATTTCCGGAACCTACTTTTGGAATCTCTTTCCATGTTTAGTTCGGTGTTAGAGGTGTTGTGAATTTACTATGTTTAACTTTGTTAAACTTATCCCTTTCCTTTTCTTAAGGAAACTATAGTTTCTTAACTAATTTTAAAGGTTCCAAAGGAATTTTTAAAGTATACAATTCACCCCCCTCTTGTATTTTGAGCATCTCATATTATATTTCGATCCTACAATTGGTATCAGAGGTTGGAAACCTCTTACTCTATACCATTCTCACATTTGGTATCAGAGCCAAGGTTAGTGAAATACTTGTACTCACATACAAGTTTTTCTTGCTCACTTTTCATTCCGAACTTTGTCATTCCGATTTATCCATTCTGAACTTTTCTTATTCCGAACTTTGTTATAACGAATCTTTGCTACTAACAAGTTTGTGTGCAAAGTTATTTTTAGTATGACAGGAATTAATGTTGGATCGATTGACAATCTAAATCCTACAAGAACACCTATATTTGATGGTAATGATTATGAATACTGGAGAGATCGTATGAAGACATTTGTTATCAATACTTGGGTAGATAACTTTGTCATGCTTACTGGTGACTATAAAATTCCTGACAAGGAAGTCAGAACCTTTACTAACCAGGAAAAGCAAGAATATCAACTCAACTATAAGGTACGCAACACTTTACTATGTTCAATGACTAGAAATATATATAGCCAAATTTCTTCTTGTGAAGCAGCTAATTGTATATGGAAGAAGTTAGAGGTTACACACTTTGGGACTTCTAAGGTGATTGAGACTAGAAGAGCTATGCTTAGAGTTGAATATCAGGGCTTCAATTTTCCTTATGGAGAACCTATCTGTAAAGTTCAACAAAAATTTATGACTATCGTCAACAGTCTACAATCTATGGGAGAGAAAGGATTAGATGATGAAGCTCTTGTGGACAAGATAATTGACATTATGCCCAATGAGTGGGAATCCAAGAGAACAGCTATAGATGAGAACAGGAAGGTCACTCAAATTACTCTTGATGAATTATTTGGAACTCTTCTACAACATGAAACTAGAATGAAGAGAGATGCTGACAACATCAAGAAAAATAATGGAAATGGTACTGTTGCTTTTACTACAACTTCGAATCAGATGAATGCTAAGACTCCTGAGAGAGTAACCAGATCCAAGTCTAAGAAAGTTATTTTCCAATCCGAATCTGGTGAGAGTGAAGTTTTAGAAAATGAATTAGCCAATCTTTCTCGAAGGATGAACAAGATAGCTGGACAGAGAAACTTTCAATCCAAGTATAAGAAGAAGGAAAGGAAAGATAAGAAAGATGGAGAAGTAACTTGTTATGAATGCAAAAGAGCTGGACATATTAGACCAGATTTCCCTATGCTCAAAAAGAAAGAAAGAAAGGAAAGACATTCAGACAGGAACAGAAATAAGTATTACAAAGCTAAAGCTAAGAAAGTTCTGAAAGCTAATGACACCTGGAGTGCTAGTGGTGGTGACTCTTCAGATGAATCTTCTGAATATGAATCTTCAGGACAGAAGAATCTTGGTCTTATAGCCAGATTACCTATTAATAATCATTTTCTTATGGCTAAGGTACGAAATGTTTATTCATTGACCAATGTTTCTTTAAATTCTAATGATAGTAAGTATTATAACTCTTCTGATGAAGAATCATCTTCTGATGAGGAAAATACTTTACCTACTTATGAAGAAGTCTCTAGGTTTGCTGAACTTCTTGAGATTGAGAATTCCAAACTCAACAAGAAACTTGACAAGGCAAATTCTAGGAATTCTATTCTTACTAAAGAGATATCAGATCTTTCTAAAGATCTTGATAAGAAAAATGCTGATTTTGAAAATATTTCAAAAAATCTTGGGGAAGTAAGTTCTGAGAAGAATAAACTTTCTAAAGAGTTAGAAAAAGTAATTCCTAAGAAAAATGTTTTCGAGCCTAACTCTAGTTCTAAAACTAATGATTTTGGGGATAAAAACTTGGTTGTAAAACTCAAGTCCGAAATTTTTTCCTTAAAGAAGTGTTTATCAAAATTTACCCATGGTAAAGAAAATTTTGATAAGATGTATTATCAAATACGACCTTTAAGAAATAAATCCGGATTTGGTTATACCCATGCAAAACCAGTTTTCAGTAACAATTATTTTGTTCCTCAGTGTGCCCCATTTTGCACTAAATGTCAATGTGGTGGTCACTGGGCAAATTTTTTTTCCTTAAACAAAACCCAATCCTTAGGTTTTCACAAAGCTTATTTTTCTAAGAAAATGTGGGTTCCTAAAATTTTATTGTCTGGAAATCTCGGATCCAAACAAGTTTGGATTCCGAAAATCTAACGTTGTTCTTGATTTCAGGAAAATAAAGGAAGTTCCAGCAACAATATTTGGTACATGGATAGTGGATGTTCCCGGCACATGACTAGTAACAAAAGTTTTTTTGAAAAGATTATCAAAACTAAAGGAGGAAAGGTAACTTTCGGAGACAATGCTAAGGGAGAGATTGTTGGTATTGGTAATATAATTTTTCTTGGTAAAACTTTGATTTCAAATGTTCTTTTTGTTAAAGGTCTTAAGCACAACCTCATTATCATAAGTCAGTTATGTGATGAAGGTTACCTTATGAATTTTAGGAATGATAAATGCCTAGTTCACAATTCCAAGGAAGAATTTATTCTCTCAGCCAATAGGCAAGAGAATGTCTACACATTGAACCTAGAAGACCTAAGAAGCCAAGATTTACCTTGCCTAAGTGCAATGGAAGATCATTCATGGTTATGGCATAGAAGACTAGGACACTGTAATCTTAGGAACCTATGTCAACTCTCTAAGAAGAAACTTGTTAAGGATCTACCAGATCTTAGATTTGATTCTTCTAAAGTTTGTGATCCTTATCAATATGGCAAGCAACATAAATCTAGTTTTAAGTCAATCGGTGAAGTCTCAACAACTGATGCATTACAGTTGGTGCACATGGATCTTTTTGGTCCAACACAAACTGGAAGTATTGGAGGAAAATACTATGTGTTTGTTCTAGTTGATGATTACACTATATTTACTTGGGTCTATTTTCTATCAAAGAAATCTGAAGCTTTTTCTTATTTCAAAAGTTTTAGAGCTCAAGTTAAAAATGAGAAAAACCTTCCATTGAAAACTATTCATAGTGATCATGGAGGAAAATTTCAAAATTCTGATTTTGAATCTTTTTGTAGTAAGAAAGGTATTACTCACAATTTTTCAGCACCTAGAACTCCTCAACAGAATGGTGTAGTTGAATGAAGAAATAGAATTCTTCAAGAGGTAACTAGAACCATGTTGAGTGAATATTCTATTGCTAGAAATTTCTGGGCTGAAGCTGTAAGTACTGCTTGTTATACTATAAATCGAATTTTGATTAGACCTTTTCTTAATAAAACTCCTTATGAGTTATGGAATGGTAGAAAACCTAGACTTTCCTACTTCAATGTTTTTGGTTGCAAAGTATTCATTTTGAATACTAAAGATAACTTACATAAATTCGCACCAAAGTCTGATGGAGGAATTTTCTTAGGATATTCCACAACCTCTAAGGCTTATAGATTTTTTAATAAAAACACTTGTACTGTTGAGGAAACAGTACATGTAAAATTTGATGAGTATGATCCTTTTGTTTTTAAACCATCTCAACTTACATCTTCGGATGTGTTTTCAAAAACTGATTATCAACCTTTGATAGAAGAACCTTCTGAGAAGGAAATTGTTCTAGAAGATACTTCTGAAACATTTACCCCAGAAGATTTTCTACCCTATGTTGATGAACAGGTTTTACAAAACCCAAATCAGGTGTTTCTTAAGAATCATCCTAGTGATAGTATCATTGGTGATGTAAATCAACCTGTAAGGACTAGAAGTTCCTTAAGAAATGAAGTAGAACATTTAGCATTTCTTTCCCAATTAGAACCTAAAAGCACTGTTGAAGCTTTAGGTGATGATGATTGGATCAAAGCAATGCAAGATGAACTAAATGAATTCGAAAGGAATAAAGTCTGGACCTTGGTTGAAAGACCTAAGGAAACTTCTGTTATTGGAGTAAAATGGGTTTTCAGAAATAAATGTGATGAAAATGGAATCATTGTTAGAAATAAAGCTAGACTTGTTGCTAAAGGCTATAATCAGCAAGAAGGAAGAGACTATGAAGAAACCTATGCTCCAGTAGCTAGACTTGAATCTATCCGTATTCTACTTGCCTTTGCAGCATTCTTTAATTTCAAACTTTATCAAATGGATGTGAAATGTGTTTTTCTTAACGGTTATGTTCAAGAGGAAGTCTTTGTTGAACAACCACCTGGCTTTGAAGATACAAAACATCCTGATCATGTTTTTAGACTTACCAAAGCTTTGTATGGCCTTAAACAAGCCCCACGAGCATGGTATGATAGACTCACTGGATTTTTGCTTCAAAATAACTATATTAAGGGAAATGCAGATCCAACCCTTTTTATAAAGAAATATAAGAAAAATGTTTTGATTGTTCAAATTTATGTTGATGACATTATATTTGGTTCAACTCAGCAATCTTTGACTGACTCTTTTGCTAGTCTAATGAAATCTGAGTTTGAAATGAGTATGATGGGTGAGTTAACTTTTTTCCTTGGTTTTCAAATTTCTCAAAAACCAGAAGGAACCTACATATCTCAAAATAAGTATATTAAAGATCTTCTTAAAAAGTATGGTTATGAAAACACTAAGAGTATAAGTACTCCTATTGGTACCTCAAACTCTTTAGATCTTGATGAAGCTGGGAAACCAGTAGATCAAACATCTTTTAGAGGTATGATTGGAAGTCTACTTTACTTAACAGCTAGTCGACCAGACTTAATGTTTTCTGTATGCTTATGTGCAAGATATCAATACAATCCTAAGGAATCTCACTTAAAGGCAGTTAAAAGAATTTTTCACTACCTTAAGGGAACCATGGATCTAGGATTATTTTATACTTCTGGAAATGATTTTGTTTTAAAAAGCTTTTCTGATGCTGACTTTGGTGGATGTAGAATGGATAGAAAGAGTACATCCGGAACTTGTCATTTCTTAGGAGATTCATTAGTTTCTTGGTCCTGCAAGAAGCAACATTCTGTAGCACTCTCCACTGCTGAAGCTGAATATGTAGCAGCTGGAAGTTGTTGTGCACAAGTGTTGTGGATGCAACACACACTCACAGACTATGGCTTGAGTTTTACTAAAACTCAAATTTTGTGTGATAACACAAGTGCCATTGCCCTAAGTAAAAACCCTGCACATCACTCTCGTGCAAAACACATAGATATTAGGCATCACTTTCTTAGGGATCACACACTTAAAGGAGATATTATTCTTCAGTTTATCGGAACGCAAGATCAACTTGCTGATATATTCACAAAGTCTTTGCCTTCTGATAGATTTGAATATATTAAACAGAAGTTAGGAATGATAACCGTACGGTAATCTTTCTCAAGTAACTTTCTGTTGAAAAAGTCTCCTTACAGTAATAAACTCCTTTTTCATAGGGGGAGTACATTTGATTGTTTGTTTAAACAAAGTTTTTCAAACTTTGTTTTCAAACTTTTCGGAATAAAGATTTTCGGAATGAAAACTTCCGGAATGAAAATTTTCCAGAATGGATATTTTCGTACAGAATACTTCTGGAATGGAAGTATTCGTATTGGAAATTTCCAGAATGAAAAACTTTCGTACTGGTATTTTTATAACGGAACTTTCGTACTGAATCTTCTATAACAAGTTTTTTTTTCTTTTTCGTATTGAGTTTTTCGTATTAAGTTTTTAGAATTGAGTTTTTCGTATTGAGTTTTTCGTATTGAGTTTTTAGAATTGAGTTTTTCGTATTGAGTTTTTCGTATTGAGTTTTTAGTATTGAGTTTTTCGTATTGAGTTTTTCGTTTTTTATTATTATTGAGTTTTTCGTAGTCATCTTTATATTACCCATTATGAACAACTTTCCTAAGCTAATCTGAAAGGTATGATTTCCTTACTGATGTTTTCGTAATCATATTTTACTTGCTGGAAGTTTCTTATATTTTGTTTTCGGTTTTTCGTTTTCTTAAATCATTGTTTTAATAAAACCTCAAAAAGATCGGATTCAAGCTCTCAACCGTCAGATCTGATCACAGCTCATTCCAACCGTTAGATCAACCGTGGAAGGTGAACCGTCATCCCATTGCCTATATAAAGGGGACCATATTTTCTCGTCCCACATCGGTTTCAAGCTTTCGCGTGCTGAAGCTCTGACTCTCCGATTTAAGGCCATTCCGAACCACAGTTTCTCCGCTCCGAACTTCAGTCTTCTCTGTTCCGAATATCTCAGAAGACTTCAGATCCGAATGTCTGCAGAGTTAGCTTCTCAAGAAATGTCTTCAACCAAGCCTATATCTCAGTGGTTAATATACAGAGAAAGGTTAGTTCATCCGACTTTCTTCAGCAACTACGATTCTGTCATTTCAAAGAATATCAAGTTAAATGGCTGGGAAGATGTTGCGGTATCAAAAACCGGCAACCAAGATGAAGTGTACTCAGATTTTCTTGTTGAGTTTTATGAGTCAGTTGCTTTCTTCGAGGAAGATAATAGAGAAAAATTTTCTTTCAAATCGTATGGCAAGACATATAAGCTTTCTTACACCAAGGCTGCAAGCTTGGTAGGGTTATCTTATGAAGGTGAAGCTGAGTTTATTTCTCACGTATTGCCGGACTCCAAGGGTAGCTTCAACAAGGAAAAAGCCTTAGAAACTCTCGGATTGGATGATGACAAGGCTCCGAAAATTGCAAGCCTATCTACAAACTTCCGGATTCTGGAGTTATGGGTGCAAGGGATTATCGTACCGAGAAAAGGTGATAAGGATAGCTTGAAGAAGAGTGAGATATATATCATAGATTTCTTTATAAATCTAAGAAAGTTTAACTTGATGAAGCATATTCTTCTTAATATTGAGAATTTGAAGAAGGGGAATCTGAGAGCTCAGATTATCATGTACCCAGCAATATTATCAAAGATCATAGTTAGGTGCCTAGAATCTTTCAAGGTAGCTTGCAATTCTAAACCGAAAGTTTGCAAGATCATGTTTCTTAGTGATAGCACGCTTAAAAGGATGAATATAGCTTTTGACAAGAAGTCTGGGAAGTTTATTGATCTACCTCCTCAAGTAGAAGTGACTCCGAAATCTGCTGATCCGGAATCATCCAAGCCGGTAAGGAAGAGAAAACTGAAAGAAGTGGTAGTCGAAGCCGAGGAACCCAAGTCTAAGGAAGTCCACTCTACACCACCAAAGCCTAAGAAGAAGAAGACCTATCCTGATGAGGTTGTTACGAAGTGGAGAGCTGACAAAGAGAAGAGGAAAGAAGGGGATCCGCAGTTCGGATTGGACCCTGCGGAGGCTAAAGCTTTGAAGGAAAAAGCTGCTGATGAGCTTTAGAAACAAGCTAAGGAAAAGAAACTTAAGAAGAAAATGTCAGAAGCTGAGGTAGTCCAAGAGTTGTTGAAGTTCAATGAAATGGTTTCAGCAACAATTCTTGTTCCGAGAACTTTCTCCCTGGAATCTCTACCTGAGACTCCTGGAAAAAATCTTGTTGCTCCGGAAGAGGCTGTTGCCACAAATACTGAGGAAGAAGAGCAAGTGGAACAAGTTGAAGAGGCTGCTGAAGGAAGTGGTGAGACAAGAGATGTGCTAAAACAAGTTGATGAGTACAAGGGAACTCCTTCGGAACACTTATCACTCCGGACTTCAGAAGCTGAATCTTCAAAGCTTGTCACTCCTGCGATGGAAGAAGAGAAAGGAGAAGAAGAATTTGCCTATCATGGAGAAGAAGAACAACTTTTACAAGATATTGCTCAGATGGGAAACGTAGAGGTTGGTGTTCAAGAAGTTGCTGATGAGGAAGATTTGGTTGTTCAAGTTTCTGACAGTGAAAAGAAATCTCCGGAACAGGATTCAATTCCGGAAAAAGATAAGGGAAAGAAAATTCTTACCGATACTCCGATCTCAGTAGTAAGAAAGAGGAAGGAAGCTGGTAGTTCTTCTAAGAGGAAATTGGAGCTTATTGAGGAAGAAAATTCTCCGAGCAAGATTTCAGATTCGGAGTCATCTTCGTTGGGGCATGATTTTGTTGTTCAATCTTTGAAGAAGTTGGTAGGAACCATTCCGACCTTCTCAAGCATTGATTCACGATGCCAGATGCTCCAACATGCGTTGAATCAGAAAACCGACTCTGTATCGATGGTTATGGATAAGTGTGTTGAGATTGAAGCTCAGTTCAAAACATTCTTTGTTGGTTACGAAGATCATAAAAGATCTTGTAAGAGGATGACAAGCTGGTCGAAGAAGAATGTGGAAGAGATGAGGTTTCTTGATGAGTTTCAAGATAATGTTAAGGATGCCTTTGAGACCGAAGACAAGAAGATTAATGAGCTGACTGCATCCTTCGAAGAGAAATTGACAGAGGAAAAGAACTTTCGGATTCAGGAAGTGAGAGATCTGAATGGAAAGCTCAATTCCGTTAATCAAAGTTGGAAATATGAAAGGGATTATCGGATCGAGTTTGAAGAAAGGATGAAGGCTCAGGATGAAAAGATGAAAGCTCAGGAAGAAAAGTTGAAGGCTCAGGAAGAAATAATTGAAGCTCAGTCAGCAAGAATAGTCGTCTTAGAGAAGCAAGCAGAGGAAGATCACAAAGACTTAAAGAAGATCAAGACGATTCTTAAGGGGCTAATGTCGAAGGAGAAAGATCCGAAATAACCAATCCGATATTTTTGTTGTATTTTTTGTTGTCGAGATTCTAATTTTAATGAAAGTAGTACTTGTTGTTTCTATTGTTGTCATTACTAATTTTTCAGGTACTTTGTCATGTTTTTCCATTCCCTCCAATTCTTTTTGAAAATCACAAAGGGGGAGAAGGAAAAGATCCTTAAGAAAAAGAGGAACTCTAATAAGAGTTTATCAAAGGGGGAGAAAGAAAAATACCCAAGGAAAAATAATTCTAATAAGAGTTTGTTTAAGGGGGAGTTTTTCGTAAAGAAGACCTTCTTATGAAACATCACTCCGGAAATATGAATACGATCCATAGAGTTTCAAAGCCTAAGGGGGAGTTAGTCGTATTCATCTATATCCTTAAACCGAGGGAGATAAGCTTTAATGTGTTTCTTTCTTCTTGGAATAGCTTTTTCGTAAGGATGTTTGTGCTTTCCAAAAAGGGGGAGATTGTTGAGTCAATAAGGTTTTCCTTATGACTTTTCCATTCCTTCTTGTTTTGAAAATCACAAACACCTTATCATTAAGGAAAATTGCTTTCTTAAGGAAAATTTCTTTTATAAGGAAAATTTCTTTCTTAAGGAAAATCGCTTTTATAAGAAAAATTATCCTTATCATATTTTCATTCATATTTTTCTTAAGTATGAGTTTCGGATTCATTTTCTCAGAATCATTGAAACTTTGATATAAAGCATTCTGTTTTAGGGTTCGGATTCTGGACAAGAACTATAAGGAAGTTTCATTCCGAATTCCGGATATGAACTCTGACTAAGTTCTATTCCAGATTCAGGATACGAATTCTGAAGAATAATTCTCATTACGAATTCTAATGAAGAAATCCCATTCCGAATTCTCATTACGAATTCAGAAGAACTTACGAATTCCAATGAAGAATTATCATTACGAATTCCAATGAAGAATTCTCATTACGAATTCCAATGAAGAATTATCATTACGAATTCTAATGAAGAAATCTCATTCCGAAATCTCATTACGAATTCTGATAAAGAATTCTCATTATGAATTCTGATGACGAATTCTCATTACGAATTCTGATGATGAATTCTCATTACGAATTCTGATGATGAATTCTCATTACGAATTCTGATGATGAATTCTTATTACGAATTCTGATGATGAATTCTCATTACAAATTCTGATGATGAATTCTCATTATTAATTCTGATGATGAATTCTCATTACGAATTCTGATGATGAATTCTCATTACGATTTCTGATGAAGAATTCCTATTCCGAATTCTCATTCCGAATTCACCTGTTAAACAGAATCTGATTATCATTGTTTTATACACTCTGAATTTATTCATTCCGAACCTTCACTCCGAATTTTCTATTCCGAACCTTTATGTTAGAGTTTAAAACGATTTCGTACATTCAGTTACACTCACATTGTTATAAAACGATGTCGTCCATTTTGTTATAAACTAACCGTTGTCTAAGTGACACGTGTACAAGTCCCTCCGATCTTTAAGGAAAATATGACCGTTGGAGAGGAGCCGACCTTACCTATAAATATGAGCTCATTTGAAAGAGCTCGAAGCTGATGAAGCTTATGGTTAATAGCTGATTGCTGAAAAAGTACATACATGCTGTTGAAGTGATTTCTAGAGAGAGAGTCTCTTATTAACTCTCAAAGCTTCGTGTAACTCCGAATGTTGGTGATTACATTCGAGGGCTTCCGGGGATAGGAAGACAGAGGTGCCGACTACCTTAAAGATCGAGGGCTTTCTTGCTGAGAAAGACAGAGGTTACCAACTACCTTGAAGTTGAGGGCTTGCGGGGATAGCAAGACAGAGACTCCGATCTTCATATCGAGGGCTTACCCTGGTGTGGGTAAGACAGACTTGCTTGAAAGTATAAATCAAGGGACCTTTATCCAAGGTTGTTGGATACCCTTCTCTTTGGGTTAAAAGACTATTATCTTGTTACTAGTAGTTTTACTACTTGTCTTTATTCCGCTGCATTTTGTATCTTAAGGAAAGTATAACTTTCTTATACTTCCTTACTTACTATGATTCATTTAGATTTTATACGCTTTAAGGTAGAATCTCATATTGTAACTTTTGTTAAGTTTCAATTTCCGGAACCATATTTCCGGAACCTACTTTTGGAATCTCTTTCCAAGTTTAGTTCGGTGTTAGAGGTGTTGTGAATTTACTTAGTTTAACTTTGTTAAACTTAGCCCTTTCCTTTTCTTAAGGAAACTATAGTTTCTTAACTAATTTTAAAGGTTCCAAAGGAATTTTTAAAGTATACAATTCACCCCCCTCGTGTATTTTAAGCATATCATATTATATTTCGATCCTACAATACTCCCCAAAAACCAATGTTTGGCATCCATTCTACAAACAAGCTCAAAAAAACATACCATATCACAAGGCAGGTATTTATCATGCAGCTATCACAATAGAATGCTTTATTAGCACAACAACTATCACAACAACATGCGAATTTCTAATGCACCTACATGGAATGTAAACTATGCATGGAATGTGATATCTATAATGTGCCTATATGGTGCATGAGATGGAATACCCTCATCTCATCGGGTTTCCACCAAATAGAACCCACCGATAAAATATAAACAGCACAATCCAAGTGCATCACCCAACGGTGAAACCATATCAACTGTAAAATTGCAAAATAAAAATAATGAAAAATAGGAGGTAGACTGGGTTTTCCCTATACACGGGTTAGCTACGCCTGGGCATAGCTTATTACCAACTATCGTTCCATCCTATCCCTGACTACGGCTCCAAATAGTAATTCAATGAAAAGAAACTCCTCTGATACCACTTTGTAACATCCCAGACCCGGATGCCACACAACGGGTGCCCGAACCCGGTTTGCCACGTGACCTCAAGTGCATTTCCCCATAAACCAGAGGCTGCCGACTAGCAGCGAGGGCCCAGGTCTGATAGTGGGGAAACTATGCCCTCATTTATCAATGTATAGCACAGCGTAATACAAAATAAAACATACAGTGACAGCAGAAGCAGTAAACATAGACAACTGAATTAACTACAAGAGAGGGTATAACCAACAGTATATAAATGATGATGCTACATGTTTCATGTTCTAAGAAAATAGCCAGAACATGTTATACATCAATACAGTACAAAAATATATAGAGTATAGTAAAACAAGAAAAACAGCTGGCAGCGGCATCGCGAGCCTAGGCTCGGTCCCATGCCCCATACTCCTTAGCAACAGTCAAGTACCTGTATAGGGACTCTTGCCTGTATCTACACCTACAGCAACATAATCTGTTTGGGAAGAAAATCGTGACCCAAACAGGGTGTGAGAAATATATCTCAGTAGGCACCCACCAAAGTCCCGTGCCCAACTGCGTGTAAGCATGCAACACCAGTGTGAAATAGTAAAATGAAAGAAGGTAATCAGTACCAAACAGTAACTAACTTAACAATTAAATTTCCATTTTATTATTCATTTCATTCGTTAAATTTGGTATCATTTTGTGCTCAACAACACCATGCCCTCAGGCCAACCAGTATCTCGCCCTCAGGCTAATATAGTGAACCACGCCCTCAGGCTATACAGAATCTCACCCTCAGGTATTGTAATAGAATTCTAGCGCTCAGGCATATGAAAGGTTTCCCTCAGGCAGAATAATGACAGCTCTCAGGCTAAAACTGTCACGCCATCAGTCTAATATAGTGAACCACGCCCTCAGGCTATACAGAATCTCTCCCTTAGGCATTGTAACAGAATTCTCGCCCTCAGGCATACGAAAGGTTGCCCTGAGGCAGAATAACGACAGCCCTCGGGCTAAAACAGTCACACCCTCAGGCTAATATAGTCACGCCCTCGGGCTAATATAGGTAACCGGGCTATGCCCAATAGGTAAAAAAGCAGTAACAATCAATTCCTCTCAAGGCAATTCTACAATTACTACTTTAAAGGCATACCCTCGGGTATCCTGGACAAACAGCTAAACAGTAAAACACACCCCGGGGGTGGTTCCGGATCCAAGAAATGATCCCAACGAGCATTTTATTATCACAATTAAATACCTAATCAATTCTATGTATTGATATAGCAATGGACTCAGCCACACGACACCCCAAAATGGGTTCGTGATACAAAAACACACAAAACACACAATATTTGGGAAACAAAACACCTAGCCACCTACCTTATATGTCAACGAGCATTATACCTGAATGTCGACTCTAGAAATGCCCAATAATGGCGTAGATCTGATGAAGAACAAAAGACAAAAAAATGCAAATGACTTATGTTAGGAGAAGAATTGGCAAGAACGGTACCAGGAGAGGTTACGGCTTACCCGTGCGGTTCCAATGAAATTGTCCAAAGCCAAAACGGATTCTAGATGAACGCCCGATGGATCTACAAATATCCAGCCTCCTCTTTTGGCTCCAAAACGGTTCAAGAGTCTCCTCTTCCAAATGAGGAGGCTACTGCCTGTTTTAAGCCAAAAAAACAAAGTACATGACGTGTACTTCTGAGTACACGGCGTGTACTTCTTTCATTTAACTGTTCATTTGGCGGCACCGGCACACTATTCATCCATTGACATGAGTACACGACATGTACTCTCAAGTACATGGCGTGTACTGTCGCCCAACTGGCGGCGACTCCACCGACTTACTATTTCAGCCTGCCGACTGACTACACGGCGTGTAAGGTACCACTGCACGACCTGTAGTCAGTTCCTACAACCTTCGTCGCCGACATGGCTACACGCCCGGTGTACTCATCCCAACATGGTCAAAAGTACACAACGTGTGGATAAAGTACACGGCGTGTAGTTTTGAAATTTATAATTTTCCCCCATTTTCCATTTTTTCTCAAAAACACTTAAGGAAAAGGTAAAAGAAGAATTTCGTACCTCAAAAATAAGAACCGGGTTCTTACACAAGTTAATAATTTATTCATCCAAGTAGTCTTATAGGAATCACATCATGTCTCTATATTAGAGTGAAATAGTAATAGTGAGCCAAGGTTTTGGTTGAGAATAAAATGAATAATTCTACATTCTCATATTCTTTTTCCTTGGAAATAGTATAAATAGAAAATCCGTCAGAGTAAAAGTCTTTAGAATTTTTTTTACAAAGGGATATATTGATATTTTTTAAGGTGTGTACCCTTGGGTAGGTTTTGAGTGAAATTTAAATGAGTTTTATTTTTTATGGTTTATATCATATTTAATTTATTAATAAATTAATTCAATAATAATCAATATAAATATCAATTAATACCTCTTAAATGGATTCCTAAAAGAAAAAACCACAACAATTTAGCTCAGGGATGGATAATTACCAAAGAGAGTTAAAAATATTTTATGGGTTTAGAGCCTCATGTTTAATCCACATCATGTCACTAAACTAAAACCAAGCTAACCTGAACCTTTTATCCAAATTCTTCCTCTTATCACACTAATTTTGATTCATACCTCATTCTTTGTGAATATCTGTTTAATTAATATTATTTGAATTATTAATCAACCAGTAGAAAACACATGAAAACATTTTTGTTATGGTTATTTTATTTTATTTGTTGTTTTTACAAAATAATTTAAAACATTTCTCCATTGATTAAAAATTATTGGTTATAAAATTATACGGACACCATAACTCAATTCTATATGTGTTTTGTTCCTCAACATGGATAAACTACACCCTTAGTGGCTATAAATATTTTTCTTATGTAAAGATAGTTCAATAAAACCACCTTCTATCATCTCCCTCTCTTCCCCAAACTCCCCAACTCTCAAACCATATAATTTTCCCCACCCATGAAAATCAGAACCATATATATCAGTTTTGGTAACCCATATTTTAAAGTGCACAGTGGCTGATGTGATCGACATTGGAAAAAATGAGGTATGATATTGCGTTAAAATATTCTAAAGTATAGTGGTATTGGGATATGCGATATATTTGGTGGGTGTTAGGATTATTTTGAATAATAGAGTAAATGTTTCTCTAGTTCCAAATCTTGAAAAGGGATGTGTGTCTACAATAGTGAAGTCACCATGGTGGGAGGAGTTAGTGGGAAGATTGGAGAAAGTCATTGTCTAAGCATAAAAGAGAAGAAAATATGGTTTAAAAATAATTTGGAGGGGTACCTTTCACTTCACTCTATCTTTTTAATTAATTGTTTTTTGTAATATTATGTCCTACCCATAGGGTGGTTATAGTGGGTAAGGACTAGTGCATCATGAGTAGTCACAAAATGGCGAAAACGGCTAGCTTATGCAGTAATATGAGGATTATCAATAAAATTCAGGTTATCCAACCCAATTCAGAAAGGATTTTATGATTTATATACTATGGGATATATTAATACTTGTAACCCAAATTGAAAAATTTGGGAAGGGGGGATTATAGACAATGTGTACCTATTAGAAAACATCCATTCATTGAAGATACACTACCTGATAATCTGTTGTGTGCACTTAACCATCCCTGAAAATTTCTTTACATTTGACCTAAAGTACATATTTCTTAGGATTAAACAAAATAAATTGTTGACTTCTATAAATTCCATATTTCTCCTCATGGTAAATTCATCTCGTATTCCGAGAACATTTCATGCACTTCCCCTTACTCTTGGGTTTTTCATTTCTTCCACTTTCTGTGTTTGACGTATTAAAATAGATAGTTTATTCTCATTATTTTCAATAATTTAATGGTAATGTATCCTATACACTAAGATAGTATATATATATATATATATATATATATATTTCTTGATTAGTTTATATCCATGGGGAAATTAATTGGGGTTAGGTGAGTTGAGTGAAGTAGGGGTGGGATCTGGTACTCCCATGACGATGTTTTGTTGACTGTTAAATGAACCACCAATGTTAAAATGATATTTATTTATCTATTACTGTTTATTATAATATATAAATCCATTTATTTTTATTAGAGGTTTTTTTGTGTAAAATGTTTATATATGACATTTGGGTCTCATCGGTAGTAGTAGTGAGGCTAGTGGAATGTTTTAAATAAATATCGAGCTTATATCTCTATAAACCATTTATGATTATTATTCAACATTCACTTTATTTTTAATTATGGGAACCCTAAGAAACATATGAATGTTTTTTTAACCAAGAAAAACAATAATAAAATTCCCAATAAAGGATAAAATATATAATTAAAATGTCTCTCTAGAGCCCAATCCAGGATTATCAAATCCATAATTCATTGATAAATAACACATATAATGATATGGATTGAAACTTAAGTTTAATTTAATATTAAATGATATTATTAATATTAATTATAATAAATAAAAATAATATAATATATCGAGATAAATTTTCACATGGATAAATTAATCATATAAAACAATTTGTTTTAATTTTTAATCATTTAGGCCTTAGGGAAATCTCTCCAGATCAATATTACCTTTATCATGTTATGAAACCATTATTTTACCATCTCTATAATTGTCTTAATCTTTACTATAGGAACTTATAAATATATTAAATATTTAATTAATTGTAATATAAATATGAGGGTTAAAAAATATCTTATTAAGCATTAACATACAATGAAAAGAAAATATGCCTTTAAAGAAGGATTATTGAGTTTGGAGTATATAAATTGATCATGAAAACATATATTTCATTCATATTCAAGATCATTTTATCTAAAATCATTCCTCACTACCATGGTCACCATTTTACCTTCTAAAATATTTTACATACCATTGCAACTACATCTTTGGTGATGTAGTGTAATATAGGTTCCATGGGTACAATATTTTTTTCAAGTCTCAGATTCATAGATTCAATAGCCTTACCCCTTAACCTGGTATATATTTATATATGTAATATTATTTAATCATTACATAATCTCATTTTATTACTTGGATTCATTATACATCTCTTATAGTCAATTATGTATTTATTCTCCATTTGTCTTACCTATGCGAAAAAATATTCTTCTTGTTCGTATTATTAAATTTTTGAACTATCCAAAGAAAGAGACACAAATTCACTGATATATTGTGTAAAATAATTAATATTTCATAATGATAATCCTTTAATTTATGACAATGTAGTATATTTTTAAGAAATATTGAGGTTTCTATAAGTGAGTTTGGATCTCTAATAGTATCCCTCACACTTGAATCCTAATCATACTTCTCCTTCTTACTAAACCTCACTAATTACCATCAATAGTACTCATAATTATCTAAATTAACCTCCTACATTTTGAAAATTTAGATTTATATTTTAACTCAATGAAAATAAATCTTATATTTGATAGGGTAATTTTTATAATTCCTATCGTAATTTCCATGAATGGATTTCTTATCATAGTAATTTGAGCCAACAAACCGATTTCATTCTTTCTCATGAGTGAAGTTATGCTCTATAATTCATTACCTTTTAACAATAACTACACTTACCTTATAATATGATGATTAAACCACTATATTTTTATATATTTGATACATTGAACTTGAAACCTCACATCAATAGATGGATACATGCTTGTCTATCAAAGGAAAATACATTAACAACTACAATAAAGTGAAATAGAGAATTTAAAGTCCTTGAGACAATTTTTTGTAGTTTATTAAGATCCTTCCTTATATTAAGGTGGTCCTCCAAAATTTCTTGTTAAATAACCCCTTAAATTCTCTTCAATTCCATTAATTTTTACTATTATAAATTATTGTTTATAACCCCCAGTAGTTACTTTCATTCAAAAGAAAGATTTCAGATTATGTTTATACTTCAATATATTTTTTAGATCTAAAAATATCTCTACAATATTAATACTATTCATATCTATAACATCCCAAGATTATGAATATATTTTACATTAAATAAAAATTGTATCGTTAATATATGTCGCAAACTATTCCAAACTAAATTGAAAACCCTAAATATATTTTAAATATCAAATACAAATATTATAACATATAGATTAAATTAGTTTTAATAAATTAATTTAAACATATAAAAAATTTAATAAATAAATTAATAATAAATTGAATCTAGAGTCATAATTTTTCTTTACATAATACATAATATATATATATAACAGAAAAATTAAACCTCACATTAAATATCAACTCAGCTAGTGCAGTTAAAGAACTAATAATTTTTAAAATAATATTTACTTATTTTTAATTATAAGATTATTTTTAATGAATAAATTCAATAAAATGTGTTTAATTAATAATTTATTTGAAATTTGAAGATGAATATATAATATATCAAAATTCATTTTCCTATAAACACCATTTTTTATTATTTTTTATTTTTTGAAATGAAACAAAATATAAATTTTAGTATGATAAATAGACTAAATTAAACTAATTTTTATATTTATAAAGGAAACATTATCTTAATATGAGATATTTTTTTTATTTTTATTATTTTTAGGCGACTACTGAAAATAATCTTTATTACGAAAAACTAGCTTTTTATGACATTATTTGACTACAAGAATGAATTTTAAATTAATGAAACCTTTTTATAAGACTAAATATTTAACATAATCATAAATTTAAAACCTTTTAGAAGTTTTTTTAAAACTAATAACCCCCTGTTTTACTTTTTGTAATTTAATTTATTTCTTTAAAACATGGTTTTTAATAAAATATACAAATAGTATTTTAAAATTTTTTATTTTCACTATTTAAAAATTATTATAAAAAAGATTTAAAATTTTTAATCATTATATTTAAATAATGTAATAATATCTATTTCATTTTCATTATCAATTGATAATTTATTTTAGTAAAAACATGTTATCTTGGTAAATAATCAAAAGTGGTAAAGAGGGTTTTACGAAGAGGGGATGACCACAAAAAAATTGAAAACATGTGTAAGAATGTGTTTTTGAGGATATAATCGATATTATGAGTTCAATTATCCATTACTTCTTAGTCTTTTATCAAATTTTGTTAATAGTGGATTCCCATTTTTAAAATGGTTTTGGTATTTTCCAAAATATCATCCCTTTCAACTTATAAGAGGAGAAATCCTCTCCTCACGTCCCCTCACACACCAACCCACATAGTTGACCCAAAATTAATCCCAATCCTATCCTAGTAATTTATATGAACCATAAATGGGTTAATCCCTTCTATAATAGATATCCCTCAATAGGTTAACACCCATTGTAAAAGAGAAAATACAATAAGGTGGGTATACATTTTTTGTCAATTATCTCAAAATTTTTATTTCATTATATGCACTTTTTCTACACAAAAATAACTAAACCATATTAAAATGGTAACATAAATATCATTATTATAATATTATGTTGTCATAATTATGTTATAATAGTTATCCCTATTTCCCTCATTCATTAAAAACCCTAAAACATAAATCTTGCATACATACCGACTACCACCTCCATGAAAAAACATGTTCCATTTTCCTTCATGGACTAACTTAAATGGTTAAAAGGGTCAATAAATACATATATTTGATATATATAATATTTATGTTATAGAAATGATATAACATATTACTTATTTCTTCTTCCCTTTGAAAAATGAAATCATCATCCACATGCAGGTGAGAACTACAGCCTCCATGGAATGATGCATTCCATTTTTACCTTCCACCTTCATGGATGGATTTAAATTACACATTATTAGTATATATAAAATATATATATTTAATACATATCATTAATATTTTTTTTATAACAAAAAATGTACTTATTGTTATAAGTAAATCCACTAATATCATTAAATAACCCTGAACTACCTAAACATAAATTTCTTGTTTATGATAGGTAACTCGAACTCCCATGAGATGGAATTATAAAAATATAGTTATTCATAAAAATAAATACTTTTAACTATAATGATTTGTAATGATTATATTTGTATGAAGTAGTAATATCAAATCTTCTATTACAATCATAGTTCAAAACAGACAAGATTATTCACACCTAGTATTGAAATGAGAATATAAAAATATAATACATTATGATAATTATAATTGATTGATAGTATAAAAATAAATATATATGAATAAGGATCGTAAATAGGTAATTAATATATTTATCATAATGTTACATGTGTTTAAAACACATCCACGGAAATTGAATGTGAATTTAAATAGTGTCATAACAAAATATCCTGTATTTTAGTTATACAAGTTATTTTTGAAATTAGGACTTCCAATAAAGTATATTTTAATAATATTTACATTTTTATTTCTAGGTAAAATGTGTTATTTATCCAAATAAATTTGTATGAATAGTTTTCTTTTAATTTTGTTTTAAAATAATAACGAATTCTTTTTGAAAATAGACTTGTTTCAAGTACATTTAAAATGAGGAATATAATTTTATATTTCGATAAAACTCTTTCATTGCATTGTTTTTAATTATCATTATTTGGTATATCTCTAATGGATTTATACTTTTTGTTAAAACATAATCTTTTATTTTAATATAAAATTATATATTTTCATCATGATTTCAAGTTCAAATAATTTCATTCATAGTGATTTTTGATACCATTTGGATATTTTGTGAAACCAATATTATATCCAAGGGTTCACTATGAAATGAGAATTATTTTTATTTGGATATTATACAAACACCATTTTAATTTCCATGGATTCCTTATAGAAATTTAATCATTTTCAATAGGAATATTTATAAAAACCATTTTATTTCAATGGGTTATTTATTATTTTAAAATTGAACTATTTTAAGTGGAACATGTATGTATGGGTAAATGATATATTGTTTTATATATCTCCCATCAGGAAAATTGGTTAAGAATTTATATCTAATGATATATCTATTCAATATTATATTTTAATTGTTCAAAAGCATGGGCATTAATAGTGTGGATAATTAATGTATTTTATTTCTTTCTTAATGTTTGTACTAAAATTAAAGATGCTATTCACTATTATCTTATTCTCTCATGATTCAAGGTTTATGTTAAATTATTTTATATCTTATTATATCTTTTATGAATTCATGTTGTTATTTTTTGGATTTATATTCTTATTCTAGTTACGTTAAGGATCACTTATGTCTTATGAGTGTTAGTTATGATATTATGATATTTCCCTTTTTCTCATGATTTTCAAATATTTTTGTGAACACTAACTTGATGAAATGATTATTCATCCCTTGATGTGTATTTAATAACACCATTTATTCTGTTTTTATTATATGGTTTTTTAATGATGATTCTTAATAATGATATGTCGAGAAGGTGTTTTTGTGTTGTTCCTTTAAGTATAATGGACTGAGAGTTTCATAAAATAATCTAATTTTGGGGATAGTCTCTAAATTCATTGTACATATTAGTTATTATAACATTATTATTTATGGAATATAATTTAAAAAAAATTTAAATTATTTAAAATAATGAAATATCAAATTGTATCACAATATTTTGTATTAGAGAGAAGTTGAAATTATTTTCATTAATTATATTAGTTATATTTAGTATTAGTGTTTTAGAACCATTGTTAAAACCACAAATATTATTCTATGAATATTATAATCTCATGAAATATATTTAAAGATTTTATTAGGTTGTTCTTATAGTAATACATCACATTCTATATACTTGAAAATGGATTTAGTTATTGGATAGATACACCTTTGGGTAATCACCATGAAATGGTATGGTTGATCATTCAATTTACCATCACATTGATTCACTTTTACTAGGACTATGGATAATAATCTAAAATAAAACTTCTAAGAGAGATGATTTAATTGATCATATGATCTTCTGGAACTATAATAAAGGTTCTATTACTTAGTTAAATTGAGATATTAGGATGAAAATTATGTGACAACTTTACTTAATGTAAACTATTCTTAACCAAGAGGTTTATAGGATGAACCTAATTTAACATAAATAAAATGAAAATATCAGTGTTTTAAATAATGGTGTGATTTAAGAATATTGAGGTTTTAAATTCATATGATCAATTATATTTTGTTCTATTAGAAATTATACAAACCATTTTGGTTGTATATTTTTTTTGGAAATGGTATCATGTAAAAAAATCAGAGAAAGCTAAGTCCCTAAAACCCCTTAAGAAGAAAATTTAGGATTTAATTTTTCTACTATACCATGTATAAGGTGTTTGATATCCTAAAATATGATATATCCTTTATTTATACGGGATCTATTAGCTTCTTACATTATTAAACTATAAATAAAATTTTGGGGATTGAATTTATTTGGGTGGATAATGTAACACATAATGGTTTTAGAATATATTTTCCCATAACAATACATAATATTGATAGAATGTCTCAGAAACTACTCAAAAATTAAAATTAAATACCTAAATTTATTTTTAATATTTAATATACCTTTTAAAACAAATCCATAAATTATCTTGTATAAATCAATGTAATTATTTAAAAAATAAGTGAATTAATTAAGATCAAATAACATTTGGAAGAGGAAGTCTTCCTCATGATATATATATATATATAATAAATGAAATATCACATCAAATATTGACTCAACTTTTGCATCTTATAAAATCATAAAATATTTTTGTTAAAATTAATTTTTCCAATGTAATATATCTTGGCATTAAAAATGGATTAATGATAGTTAAGATAGTAATTTATATAGAAGGAGAAAAATTATAGATAATATTACAAAATAAATCTTCCAAAAAATATGACATTATTATTATATAAGTATGAATTTTAAATTCATGAAACGTTTTTCTGTGACCAAATATGTATTTTAAAAATGACTTTATAATATTGAAAAATATGGTTTAAATATATAAAACCATATTATATTTTATTATAATGCATGTTATATTATTAAAAACATTGTATTCAATACATTATACATTTTTTTCCTAGGTTGAATCTTAGTGGTACATTCCCATATTGGTCTTAGTGAGGTCTTGAGTTCAAGGCCCACCATGTATTCCATGATTTTTTGTGGTTTGGGATTTTCTTCATAAGGAATCCCTTCCTTGGGAATCTATATAAATACCTTATACATACTATATTGTAAAAATAATATTTTTTAACTTTTTGAAACATATTATAATAAAATGAATCAAAATTATTGAATAATGAAGTCCAAATTATTAATTAATTCCATTTTATTTTCAATCACAATAGAAAACTTACTTTAGTAAAACCATGTTAAAATAGTAAAAATGAAAAGATTTAAATGGTTTTAACATTGATTAAACAACCAAAAACATTATTATAAAATGTATATGAATGAGTGGTTATTTACTTTCTTGACCTTATCACTTATCCTCCCAATTAATTCTAAATTTTTTATCCACTATTAATTATTGTGGCTTTACGTTATTAAAAACAATCTAGTATTTAAAAAAAATTCCACCCCTTTTCACTTATAAATGGGGAACTCACTTTACATGTCTCTAAAACCCACTTATTTTAGCCCAAAATCTACCCAAAAAACTCATAAAAATTATTAGGTACCTTTAAGGGTTTTTGGTCATCTTAAAATACCATCCCTCAAGGTATTAACAATATGAGTACATTATTTTATACATAAATATAACATCATTTAAGATGATTATTCCATATATAACATAATGATCCACACCATGATCCTAAAGGATTAGTGTATTCGAAGAATACAGATATAAATATTTTATTTGGATTCATTTATAATTAAACCCATAATGTTTTCCAACATTTTTATCTACTTCAAATACACTACATAAACATTTCATCATAACTAGATGAAAGGAGAACATAATAAAGGTCTCATAACTTCAATATTGGTAAATAAGAAAGATATCAGTTGATAATAAAATTAATGAATAATATAATCATAAGGGTATGATATCCGACCATAAATAACAATGTTCATACATAAACATTCAAAGATTATAAACATGAGTCATGGAATAAATCATTAAAATTTCAAAATACATGATTAATAAGAGTTATAAAACATTATAATTCAACCATAAACTATATGATAATGTCTTAAATGTGTGGAACTATCAATTTTATCAAAAAGATTTCATAGGTCAAGTTTAACTAATACGAAAGTAAAATCATATTGGAGAATTCCTCATCACTTGTTCCCCATAGTGGATCAAGAATATTGACTTATTTGTCATAGTTTATCAATAAAATATACTTGATTTATATATTGTATCATGAAAATTGAATTTTTTCCCATAGTGGATCAAAAAATTAGTTTTTTCCAATAACGTATCAAGAATATAAACTTTTTTCCATAATTATCTCATGAGATATAAAAACATACACAATACAGTAGAGGAATAAATAATTCATGGCCCACCAATAAAATAATTAGAACTATACATTTATATAGCATGATCATAAAACATTAATGATATCATCAAATAAAAAACCAATTCAATAGAAAATTCTTTTATAAATATTTCATAATTTTATCATCGCATAACCCATGGAAAATTGATGGATATCATAAAAGTTTCATCATCACAATCACAACCCATTTAGAAAAAGAATTAGGATGTTATCATTGAATTATATCCCAATTAAAACATAATTTACATCAAATAATGTTTTCATTGATGAAATTTCATTTAAAATATTAAACGGAACATTTCTTCATGAAAATAACCTTTTCACTTTGATTCCTTTTTTTAAATACAAAAAATTCCCAAATATTTACGATGAAATATTATTTTTAAATAACCTTAAAAACATGTAAATAAATCTACAGAACATTGAAAGGTCATGATTGTGGAAAATTTTATCCATTCAATATAAGTTAAAAGAAAATATTTATTTCATAATTTTGTAAAATGTCAGCATGTTTTGCATTTAAAAAATAAAATAAAATATTACTTTTAATCTATTTTTTTTAAAAATAAAACCATGGTAAATAAGAAATAAAATAATCAAACAATAATATTAAAAATATTTTATAATATTTTTTAGAAAATATGGATTATGATGAAAAAAATATTCTCGACCTAAGAGAAAAATAATGTTGGTTTTTAATTAAAAGAATTACATAGATATATTGATTACATAATGTCATTAAAATTAATGTAAAATAATTATAATTCAAAATAAAATAGAGAATAAGAAAAACTAAAGGGCTATATCAAATATGTGTCATATAATTTCATTAATTGGAATTCAGGTATAAATAATCCCGATTGAAATTGTATTTGAATAAAAATGCCTTACTGGTTTGGTAACATTCATATCAAAACCAAATGAATGGGAGAATATTATATGGATTTGTAAATCCCCATAATGTTCTTGTGAATCACTATAAAACACATTCATGGGTAGTATATACACCCCATTAAATATAACAGTGGTGAATATGGCATGTATCTCATAGATATAAAAGTAAGATGAAAATCCCTTACCTGAAGTCTCATCATTATTCATACAAAGTTGGACCTCTTATATAATTCATATATATAAATTACACATGTATTGTAGGAAAATAATCATATATATCATACCATTTATGACTTAATTATGCATCTTATCTCCCATTTATTATTAATTTATTATTAAAATCATAGTTCTAGGTGACAACTTCTTCATTTTTCTTAAATTTTTATGTAACATAGTCCTTGTTATTATATATTTATCAAGGTTCCACCATATCAATAATTTTTATAATTATATTAATATTTTATATATTAATTATATATATATATATATATTAACCCTTAAATTTAAAAATTATAAAAATAAATTATAGTATTCATGAATACGGTATGTCACATGTATGCACGGACATTGTTTCTATTTTTTAGAAAGATATAATAAAATATTGGTAAATACAAGTTCACATTTATATAATTATTATATCATATATATATATATATATCATATATAACATATATATATTTTACATATCGTTTTTACCATCCATTTAAGCAAAATCAAAAAAAGAATCTTATCTCTTCATAGAGGTGGTAGTACAAACTACTCACCTATGACATTATCATTATCCAAATTATTGAAAGTTAATATGGAATATATTATTTCATAATTAAATAAGAATTAAAATTTCATAAATATCATATATAAAATTAAACCCATCTCTAGATGCCCTCCGAATAAGAATAGACAATTCTAGAGTTACAGAAATACCCAAGAATGTGTAATATTTTCATTCAAAGAAAATGGAATGATTAACATCGATATATTTAGATGAAGTGGATGGATCAAGGGTTTTCATGACTCAAAAAAATACACATTATAGGATGACCATGGACTATACATGTGAATATTTCATGCACTATGCATGATCTATTCATGATTACATAAAACCCCTCAGATAAGCCCTAATAGCCGAGAAATGGATTTTGGACATGTGATGAAGATTATGTAGAGGCTACCATCTGATATCCTATAATCATAGGACACATAAGGAGATATATTCCTGATAATCACATGAAGGCCTCAATAAAATATGGAAATATTGTTAAAAATGTTTGAGGCTTCAAGTTGTAGATTTTACATAGTTTTTATATGAGTGTTTTATGCGTATTTTCTGATCAAACATTATCACATATATGAACATTCAAAATATAAATTGATCTTATGAAGGATCTTTGACAAGGATACTTGATCACAAAAATGTCCAAAGAAAAACATCTGAATTAAATTAATTCCTCTTCAATAGACGACTGGATATTATGATGAATCCCAAACATGTCATCATGGTCTTTTTCAGGCATGTTACATTTCAATTTAATCATGCGATGCATGACATAAAAAATAGATAATTTCCATAATAATGATCACATGATATCATGAAATTGTCTACTAATCACACAATTTTGTAATGGAAAACCAATGGGAATAAGGTGAAATTATAGTAAAATAAGGGGTAAAATATGGGAAAGGGGGAAGCCTCTAATTGTGGGAATATGTGATAATTTTATTGTGAAGGGGTTATACATGTTATCATCATTAATCTTTTGAAGGGAAAATAGAAATCTAGCATCATATTGTGAGTGGCCTCTGATAATCCATAATAATATCACAACCCATCACTAGTCTCCCTTAATCACTTGAAATCCTATTTCACAGACATCCTAATCTCATGAATACTACCAAACATGATATTATTATAAAATTAAGGATCTTCTATATTCTAATTTGATCATGTTAAATCTTTTTTATAAGACATGGGTCTAATAAATATAGAGATGAAAGATTTTTCTCTTGGTTAGTGCTTATCATTCAATTCCATTGTTAATCCAAAGTAAAATCATGTGAAGTTCTTGATATGATACCTCTTTCACAAAATAGAGACTATAATATTAAGATATATAGAACATAAGGAATCTTAGAGAAATGGAGGTGAGGCCTTTAAATTTATTTTCCCTAGCTAAAAAAGAGTCATACACACAAGAGTGTAGAAGAGAATTCTCATCAGAGCTTAAATCCATGAAATTGTAATTATGTTCTACTAGGTTAATTTTGGGAATGACCTAAAGTATTATATGGAACATATATTTGCTTCACATAATATCCCTATTGATAATGGGGAGGACATGTAGCGTGTCAGCCAAATTATGCGAAGGAGTTTCTTCATGTCAACTGTACATTAAGAAACATCAACATGGTAATCAATGAATCAATTACGACATATATAGAAATGAACACTGAAGAAGATATAATACATGCATGCATTTGGATATAATAATTTCCATGTAAAGGATTCATTTTCTTTTCATAACCTATCCATATCATCAGACAACTCCCAAACATGTGATCCAAGTCATACAAAGCGTTTTGAATAGGTCTTCCCAGTCTTCTGAAGTACTAGAGACATGTCATCCATGTATTTAAAAGTCTTCTTGATGTGTTTTCCAATTCTTGGAATGTTATCTAGAAGTATTGTCTATGTCATGATATTACCTATATAAATTCCATTCAGGTCATTTTATGACCTTATAAGATGTTATTGTATATCACAAAAAACCATTACATGTGTCTATGTTGATCTTGTGAAACCCCCTAGATGGATCCACATTGATCATGTTAAGATACACGGAAGTTTCCACATTGGTTATTTGAAGAACCATGGATGTTCCACCCAAGAATTGGGACATTCGTCTTGACATTACAACCAAATCATATGTAAAACAACATACATGTCTGCTTCAATCATTTCAAGACCCTTAGTCAATTCATCTGATCCATATGGGAGACCTCCTGAAAATCCAACTAGATTTTATGTCAAAACTCTAACATGGGTATATAAATAAAAAAAAGAACCCTACAACATTCCATTATTTTTAGATAGACACTCAGGACATTTTAGGTAGACACTCGTGAGATATCAGACATACTCATAGGACATGTCATGTATAGACCCTCCAAATTTTCACGTCAATTAGGTAAGCGCCATGGGGAATAATGAAATTTTATTTAATACATATTCAAGCATTACTCAAACTAAAAAATGATAATTATTATTCTTCTCAAAATAGGATATCTAGGATTACTTCCTATCATCCAAGGTCTCATAGGCATCGTCCTTAGTGTAATTCCTTCAACATCTCAAAAATTCTAACTTTTAAGACATGAAAACTCATATGGGTTTATCATTCTTCCTCATCCATCAACATAATGAGAATCTATATAGACTATTAAGACTATGATTCTTGTCTAAATGGGAAACATAGGATGATTTTTCAAGGACTGAGCTCTATTTCAATCACACCTCGAGGGACACCCTAGTAAATAAGTCCTGAATCCATATGCGATGAGTAAGATCAAAAAATATCTCTTATTCATCACCCCAAGAATTACTCACATGTTCTCTGGTATTGTAGAGGATCAAATCACTCATATCATAAATTTCCCCATATAGTGAAATTGTGGTGTGTAAAAGCCTTTTAGTGACACTATAAGATTTCTACCATACAATGGCATCCACCTTGCTGTAAGCCATAAATGAATTCCAATATTGGTAAACCATAGTAAAATAACCCTCATACAAATTAATTACCAGTCAAAAACCATGAACATGTTAATAGTGTAATTAAATTTTATTAAATTGATTCATTTTATTAACAACATCCATATGATTCCTTCATAAGGATTGATTTCAATACTCAGTGCTAATGTTCCCTTGTACATTTCCTTTACGATTTATATTAAACTAAAAGGCATGAATTTAATCATACTACATGGTTTCAAATTACTTATATATAAAAGATATATTGGCCACTCATGATGGTTCAATCTCAACATTGAGACACCAATTTACATCATGAATCATAGTAAACTATAGAGTTCTATGTTACATGGATTCAAAATATAAATAGCTACCCACTGCTATGTAATAACTGTAAATACAAGAATAAAGTCCAATACATATGCATGTATAATTAATAGAACCCATGTTACATGTAAAATAATTCAACATTCGATCATTTTATTAGGGTAGCAAGTCTTGAATCAGGATTTGGAAGATATTATCAATCATATCTAAAATTTATAAGGGGGTCCCAAATATAAAATAACTCCCCCCCAAAAGTTGTGATGATCCATACCTATCATCTTCTCGGCCAATTTATGTTCCTATGTTTCATTGGTCTTGAAACCATAAAAGGCTATCATCCATTGGAAAGAGGGTCAGAACCCAGTAGTGGTTGTGAAAAACATTATGAGTATTTATGATGGATGGAAATGGAAAACCCAATGTGATTGATTTTGAATCCATAATGTAACTCCTCACAATCAGTCCCTATATAGAAAACCAATTTGGTGAACCTAGAGAAAAATAATCCAATGAAAGAATAACCGAATCATTATAGGCATTAGGATTCAAGCCTCCTACAAACTAGGGATATTCATACATGATATAACATCCTTTTTCCTTCAAGGGAAACAAAAATAGTGAACCTGATGTGAATATATCAAATAATAAAAAAATACTGACCATGTGGTAAGCCATTATTTTTGTCTTCTATACAAAATTAATTGGTATGCCCAATGTGAAATCATACATAAGCAAGGTTCCCATGAAATAATTCCACTCTTTTTCTGAAATAATTCATGTGAAAAATAGTAAAACCTAGAATAAGAAAGGAAGTGTTACTGAAAATGTCCCATACTTACGAAAGTTAACATATTGATGTCGTTTTGTGTATTGAGTTTTTGAATGTGGAAACTAATCTAATAGTCTTGATAACCCAAGATCATTTAACTATCAACAGAATGTTATGGAACATCAGTTATAGTAGTAATCACTATGGATTTAAAAAAAACACCCCTACCGACCACATTATAATTTCTGAGATGGACATTATGGTTATGAAATACTATTGTCATGATAAAATCATGACCCTCAATCCTGTAGGTAAAGGTCACTAGATGTTGAATCCATCATGTATGCATCATTTAGGGAAAGTTATAGTGAAACCAGTTGCACCTGTATTCACCACCAATAACATTAGAATATTTTCCCCATTTTGGTGAAATTGGTACCTTCCAAATCTAGGGATGTTGGATCAAAGAGTAAACTATGTCTCAATACTGGTTTAGCATCCACCATGGAGGGCCCTTGAAAACATCCATCACTAGTTTCATCCCTCTAGTTCCCCTTTGCTGCTTGTTAAGGGAACTAACCAAATAATTGACACCATTACACCCATGAATGAGTATGAAGGAATTCATATCGGTTGTGGGAATATGTGCATAAATGGTAGTGGGATCATATACATATGTCTTCTATTGAATCTTATCTATATATATCAGTGGTATTCATGGGGTAAACTCCCAAATATACTAACTTAGATCAAGTATTCATGCATATTCATGGAGAAACTTGTGGAGGAACATATCAATTTCCTATTGCATCATTCCCATTAGCATATTTTGATGGCACAAGGAGGAAATAAATGGCATTAAATTCCCTCTACAGTTAATGATATCTTCAAGTAAATTTTGGAGACTGAAAATGTGTATGTATTGATTCCTCCACATGAATTTCTAATGTTCCATAATATTCCCAAAATAGATGAAGATACACATCAACATATACTCTAATAGGTAAATACATAGGGATAAGAACATTATCCTATCATTACAGCTAGTTTAGCATATCCCCATGACCAGTACTATAAATTTTCTACTCGGGAGTGTGTACACATTCAGGTTCTCATCAAAGAGGATTATCAACATATTTTAGTAATGGATGAATTATAGGACTAGTCTCGTATCACTATTTGAACTATCTCTCACTAAATGGTTTTAGATCATGGCTTAGGACAAGAATATCGTTTTGTCAAAAAAGATGGGTTGAATACTCAAAATGAAAAGGACCATGCTCACATCCTTATTCTAATTAGGCCTCACCATGTTAGTGTGAAAAATTCCTCTAGAAGGCTCATATTACTATAATAAAACTAGAGATATATTATAATGGCACAAGATTGGTGTCATATCCTCATTACAACCATGATTTTTCTACACATTTCATGAATAACCACAAAGATGGATCATATCCCTAACAATGATGCAATGTGGCATATTCCAGTAGCCCATAGAATCTTGGAACATATCCTTACTTCCAACAATGAACAGAAACACCAACATCATTCGAAGGTTATACAAGAGGAGGAACATATCCCTTATCAAGTTCCAAAGGTACATATCCATATTCCGGTGGGGATGTATATTTAAACTGGGATCATATCTACACTTCATCTTGGATTGGAAAAAATAATATGGGAATTATCCATAAGTTGGCTCATATTTCTTCTAATAATTTTGAATCTCGCTAGAATACTCTAGAAGATTCTCATACATTGTCTCTATCCCAATAGAAAAATATGGTTATCATTCGTATTTTAGTTGTCATTAAACATCAGGCTCACATCCCTACTCATCCCCAAAAGGCATGTTGACATATTTTGTCCATGATAAAGAATGTATCTCATATCCCTAATATTCTTAATGATAGTTTCCTCAATACTTTTCGATGATATCTAGAAAACCTCAATGATTCATTGACTCATCAACTAAAATAGTTGGTGGAAATTACCAGGATATTCCTCTTCATGTTATTGTATAGAATGATCACATGGACTCTACTCCTAACATCTTCCATACATAACAGTGATATCTCTCTCATTAAATTAAATAGTCCAAATTTATTGACACCACTATATTGATAAATATTTAAAAATCACATAACATCATATAGATAGGTTCTCAAAAATCAATGGTTAACAATATATAGTTCCCCATCAAATATCAGTAGTACATCATTATAGTCATTATGATAGCAAGAGAATAAACCTCTATTTTCTATAATGGTGGAGGAATATAAATTTAACATAAAAGAGGAATATATAGATTTATGAAGAGAGTTATATGAATACTACCTCTCAACCATGTTATCAAGCTTATCCATTTTTAATATAAGATACTAGATGAGAATGATAATGAATTCATGACTTACATATGAAAAAATACAACTAAAACTCTATAGTGGTTAAATGATATACAACTCAACTATCCTCTATATGAGGGTCATCATAAGATCATAGATTCACTCAATTGTTATATAGACATTGACATATTATTTATATCTTGAAACTTTTGGGATGGAATATTAGGAAAAAAACATACATAGTGTTTGTCTTTGTATCATAAAACTCTATATCAACAGATTTCAAAAAATTTATTAGATGTATATATCCAAGGATGGAGAAAATATATATAATTAACTTCACTGTGTATTCAAAAAATTAAATCCCACTAGATATAGAATCCTATAATTTGATAGTTGTGGGAGAAATTAGGGGACTAGGTAATACACTTTATAGTTGGAAAACATGATGAAATACCCCCAATTTAAAGATGTAAAGTCATTGTGAACAACTAGAGAGGTATCCCAACATAATTTTATGTTGGGAATCTCAAAAAATGGAAATTCATTTCTAAAATGGTTGTAGATGTTGTGGCCCATCCAACAACATCCCAAAGAAAATGACTCCCATCATGGGATGAAATTACACCATGCTCAAACATAATAACAATTGTTCCAACTAATGTGGATTGTAATAGATACTTACATAGAATCTATCTATGAGAGGACCCAATCCATAAAGAGATAATACTATTTACCATCTCCTGCACCCTTAGCTCATCAAATAATGAAAAATATATTAAATATCGGTGGAATTTGAAAACCAAACCTAGTCCATAGTGATGGGGGAATTTTTCCCATAGTGAGCATCACCGGGTTTATCACACCCCAAAAGGGAAGTGGACAAATCATTTTTGGTTCTATACCAACCACATTTCCCATGGATGATTCCAATTTTATCTCATTTTTTGTCTCCAAAGTTATTGAATCATGCACTAGAATAATTAAATCCTCAATAACATGATAAAAAAATTCTAGTAAAGACCACAATTCATCCTCATTATATAGGGAGAAGGGAATATAATCATTTTCATAAACCTCAAAAGAAATTAGTCTCCTCTATCTTTGTATATAAATATTAATGGTCAGTATCACATATTTTCCTCCCACCAAAGGATAAATCGTGTCAATATAGATACCATTATGAAAACATGACCATAAAATCCATCAAGGTCACTATTCAAATACAAGACATAGGAGGATTGTACAGTGAAGTAAATCCAAATCCATAAGGCCATTAATTCATAATGTCTCACTATGGATAGGGGTAACAAAAATGACCTTGATGAAACCCACAACTGAGGAGTAAGTAGTACAGAATTACAATATCGCTTTGAAAAAAATTGGACAACTACCAATTTCCAATAAAATTAAATGAATCTCATTACCATAAAAACTTTATTGTGGATAAAGACTCAAACATATGAGGATGAAATGAAGAAATAATACCTTGATCAGATGCATCATCTAGATTCACTTATTGAAGAACCACATACATAAAGTGAGAGGAGGAACCAAAACATGGACCTCCAAAAAATTAATTTCAACATCCATGGTGGAATACTATGAAGGATAAAGGTGAATGTATAGATAAATTCAGTCACCACCTAGAAGGGATAAAATTCCTTCCACTGAGGATTGGCTGGGACACTATGTGAACGAGTAGAAAAATCACGGACATATCAATGATGAATTAATTTTTAGAAATTGTTCCACTATGTTATGCCTTTAGATAGAGATTAATATCCCAAAACCCACATATCATGAGATATAGAATCCACCTAAAATGGTGGAATATGAGCATCAGGTTAGCTCTAGAACTAGGTAACTGGTTTATATAAAGAGGAAGTTGAGGATGATCACATCTTTCCCCCATTACATTGCTAGTCTCTCCCTTGTCAATGATATTTTTCAGTCCAATAACAGATCTAGAATTAGTTCTATATGAAGATAGGTCCACCTTTCCAATCATCTACCACTCGCTATAAATGATATATGTACCAAAATGTGGTAAATTTACAACATATGAAAACTATTGAGTCCAAGTATACTAGAAATGAGTCCATGGAAGGAAAACAACCCCTATATCTAGAGAATACACCATATCCTAACTGGTTAGATGATACTTTTCCCCCACATAATTTTAAAAATCTAAATTTCTCAACCTTTTAATGTGTGTGATATCTAATACAACATTTCATGAACTTTGTGTCCAAACGCGGTAAAATAATGGGCCATCAAGACCAAAAAGTGTTGACTATGCTAGATGTTTTTTATATAATCTGACATTGACAATATTTATTTGGTACAAAATCTTTCTAGAATGATCAATTATAGGATGGAAAGACCACCTTAATTAATTACTCTATCAATTCAACTCTAAACTAAGGGGAAAAAGAATTTCAATCCCCACAAACTTCACACACACAAAATGTGAGGGATTTTGACATAATATTAGGATATAATTTTTTAACATATTCATTTGGCATCCCACTTACACAAGAGATGCAAGAGGAACTAAAAGTGGAAAATATTTAGCATGAGATGAACACCCCATTTATCCTAAAAGAGTACCTAGGAGGATTACATGATTTTATAGAAAGAGTGGAAATAATATAAAATTTAATTCTGTGGAAGAAAGATACATCTCATTCCATGTCCATGGGATAGGGAAAAGTATCTCTAAGGTAAAAAAGTAAAACTGTTACACTCATTAAAGTATAATTTTTATTTCAATCACCTTGGAAATCTCTAAATCATCTGGATCCAATCATTGAGTGTTAGTAGCCACCAAATCACCCTTATATAGAACCAAAAATGTAATTAGGATTTCCTGTGATTTGAGGAATAGAGGAAAAATGTGTACTCCTTTAGAAATAATTATCTCCGTATTTTTTATATACATCCCTATAAAATAAATTTACCAAGCTATTAGATCCTAGAAATCCTAAAAAGGATAACCTCATTGATCTTCCTAACTAGTACCCTTTTTATAGGACAATTGGTCTCACAGTATAATAACGTTTCATCCTCAAATACATTCTCTAAATCATGGTTGAAACTAGACTATTGATTCAAGGGAATTTTCTTTCATAGGTAACAAGTATTTTTTTCACAACCAAAATAAGTGGGTGACTAGAAAGATGTCTCATCCATGCATGGGTATAATTCCATTAACACGATGACTAGAAGGAAGTTGAACAAGCACATTCTACATTATAAGAATATATTCACAAACCTAAAATTATCTCATCTCCTCGGGAGGTGATAACAAATAAACCTTCCAAGGTTGTATGTAATCATCAGAAATAAGAAAAGATAGAAAATAGATTGTCATGTAAAACCCCATGTAAGATCTTACTCTTATAAACGTAATTCCATAAACATATATTGAATGGGTACCACCCCACCAAATGGAATACTCATCATATTAAGAGATAATTTCTGTATTTATTAATGTATTTCACCTAAAATAACCCACATGTAATGATTAATGATCATATGAGTAAGATATCTTTGTAACCAAATAGGGATTCATAGTTTAAGGACGCATGAGCTGAGGATATAGTGTATGAAATAGGAATGGCCGAAAAAAATATTTTTTCACATCCCCACAGATAACATATATGAAGAAAATAACCATGGGAAGGAACTCTACATATCCCAATAGAAATAGGAATAGGCCTCAGAGCCCCCCAATCATCATCTAACCCTAGTTATCATATATGACTAACTGGAAGGGGTGATATTGTCTAATCATTCCATACAAAGGGGAAGCTTAGAATTAACCACACCACCTACAAACAGATGCTCCTTCACCATCTTATCATGCACCATGCCCATATACATTAATATATTTATCACATTAATCACATAATATGAAGCATCCCAACCTTGGAAATTTCCAAATGTGGGTACAAATGTAAAACATCTTTAAATAATTGGTGGTTTTCCCCTTCAAACAATCAATCATGGATTCTCTTTATTTTCAAAATAACATACAGAGGAACTCATAATATATCTCTAGTTCCCACTAGAATTCATGACCGATGTCATTGCAGCTGAGGCTTACCGAGTGGAGGATATGCCATCAAAATGTTATCTCACTGTATTTTTCACAAAACATGATCAAGAAAAGTTTTCCAATGTAACATCAAACCATTTTTTGTTTTAGTGAATCTTGATATTGTTTAAATATTAAGGGATCAGATTGAAAATGGTTTTGAAATACCCCACATTATGATTCAATCCCTATGATTTATTGAATATGTTAATGGGGATTATCTATGAAAAATGTGACCATTCAAGGGTATGATATATGTGAGAAAAGGCCTCCTAGGATGATCATGCAAAAAAATTTGTTTAGGGACCTCACGTCTATCACTATGCTCATAGTTATCAAACAAGTCACATCATATAACTCCTTACACGGAAGTCATTGTATTGATATACACATATAATAACCTCCAATATTTCATCAATGCATGAAATACCAATTTGATGGGAAAGTCATTATAAAATATACTGATAGTTCCCCCATCGAGAGGTGAAATTTTTTATATACTGAAGAAGGTTTCTACAAAAGGATATGAAAACAACCAATGGTGGATGTTGATATACAGGTTTCTATCCCCGATGTCTTGGAAACCACCCCTTTGAATCCCTAAAGTATAAACAATACTGATTATTTTATACCCAAAATATTGATTGAGGAAACAAACATAATCCCTGATGTCAAGGCTCCTCATATCCCGTGTGATATTATATGTAAAATAAGCACCATGAGAATATCAATACAATTTCTCTATATGTAGAGAATGAAAGTTTATCTTTCCAATTCCCCCGTGCCTCAACAGTGATAGAGATTTCCTTTGATTACCTACCATCTCTAAAAATTCATGTACGAACTCAGACATGGAAGAAGAATATAATGATCTTAGAAACTCCCCTCCCACAATTTTGGATGGAATATACATTCCCATTAAGGATCTTTTATTGTTAGTTGATGAATAAAAGGGGACTCACAAACTACATTGATTACTATTTTCATGCCTATCAAGGAATATGAGATATATATAGAACTTCAATTTTATCATCTATTCATGATATATTTGAATTAAATAGAGATTCCTGGGATGAAGCTAAATGTATCTATTCATCACTTAGACTTACCTGATGGACATCGAGGTTTCATGAAGGTATCCAAGAGATTGATCACTTCTCATAATACTAATTTAGAATAATATGTTCCCAAATGTTTAAATTCTAGACTTTATTTGGAAGTGAATTACCCAAAATGGATCACCAACATCATCCTGGTCAAGAAAAATAATAGGTTGATTATGGTATGTATTAATTTCCAAGACATTAAATGTCACTTACTAAAGGATGACATTCCACTTCCAAAAATAAATTTATTTATTAATGGAACTGATGGATTTAAAGAAAATTTATTAATGGATGGTTATTTGGGGTATAATTAGATAAATACATCCAATGAATATGAGGAATCCACCACCTTCAGAGAACCTGAGGGGATATTTTTCTATTTGGTTATACCATTTGGATTAATGAACACTGGTTCGACATACCAACATGAAAAACATCATATCTTTAAGCCCTTATTTGGATGAATATAATAATGTTATGTCAATGAATTGTATGTCAAATATCGATAGATATTTGATCACATCATGGATCTTCAAACAATATTTAGTATATTATGGAATCACAGTTTGAAGATGAATCCACTGAACTAGGATTTTGGAGTAATATTAGGGAAATTCTATGACATTATGGTATGACACCATAGAATCAAGGTAAACATGAAAAATAATTCTACAATACTAGTGATTTTACACATTGAGAATATCAAATAACTGGGGAGGGAATTAAGGAACCTTTATTACGTTCAACAGTTCATACCTAACATGGCTGGAAAATATCTACCCTTCATCAGGATTATAAATAAAGGATTTGTCTAGCAATAAGAGGATGACTTCCAAGAAGCTAGGTAGAGTCTCAAATATTACATAAATCACCCACCAATCATGATTCCTCTAAAAGATTTAAATCCACTAATGTTATATATTTTTTATAATGGAACAATCTCTTTGTGCTCACCTCAAATAGAAAATTGATTTTTGGAATGAAAATATTATCTACTACTTTAGTCGAATGATTCTAGGCGCTTTGACCTGATATTCCAATATGAAAAATAACTTTCTCATACTCATCATTTCAATGTAAAAGCTGATACAATACTTATATAACCATGAATAACACATATATAATTTCAAAATTTCTTATACATATAAATGTTAAGTGTTCTATCACCTTCATCGTGTGTTCGGAAGCTTTGTTTAAGGCCTCATCCAAACTTCATCTTATCAAAAAAAACCTCCGATACTTATACCCTCAATTAAAGGGACCTCCTTTTCCCCCTTAGGGAAATCACATATTTTATCTAGGCATGATGAGAGATATATAAAAAAACCATAGTGTACAATAGTGGTAAACATAAACCCAATATCACTGAGTTGGTCCTTTAGTTCTTCTAAAGGGACCTCTGAAATTATTGTTGAAATCCAAATTACCACTTCTGTCCACATCAGTTGATTGAGTTATGTGACCTATGACCCTTGAATAATTTTCAATATAGGAACTATAAAATATTTTGGGACTAATTCATGGGGATAAGGACTTGTTCTCATAGCCTGCGATGAAGTGTTTATAGAGCTTGCCTCGGTAAATTTTTACATAGTCATATGGATTACATTAGAAGAAGGAATAAGAACATCTGATCTCTATGGAGAAGGTAATAGAAAAAGAGTCAAATATTTCATCCATTATAATGTAAATAAATAATTATATTAGAAAATAAATTGAATTGATCAATTTTGGGACATAATTTTCTCAATTTCATAATTGGAAATGTCAATTACCCTGACCCCATCTACAGGAGAATAGGAAACACAGTCTTTTTATGAGAAACCTAGTGGTACCACTGATATTTTCTATACCATCTTGATTTTTTTACCTTTATGGTTAGTTAGAATGAATCAAAAGTTAGATGACACGAAAACATGTTGACCAGGTGTTGAGGATCTCCAACATACTCATCTTCACCAAAAGATAACTTCATCAAGGCTAAATCAGAAGTGTAGTTTCTACCTAAATCAGCCTCATTTAGATGTGTGTTCACTCATGTAGAGTAAAATGAAACAAACACATGAACGTCAACAATATGTGGAGGTCTTACTAAACATTAAATTCATCCTTCGCAACTTCTTGTTGGGTCTTCTTAAATAGTGTAAGTTCTACTTGAGAAAAAAAATGGTTATCCATATCCTGAGGAGAAGTTGTATATTCCTTGAGGTGGGATCAATGTGAACCTACACATTTTTGAAAAATCAAAATGAGTTAATAAAATATTATTAAATATGAAAAAAATTAAAGTGTATGTATGTCTTAAAGATTATGAGGTATGGGACTCTGATAGTTTGAGTGCTTCCTATTCCCTTTCCTCTCCAAGGAAGGTCCCTTTGAAGGGGTAGACACTGGTGTTTTTGAGGATGGAAGTGATGAAAGTATAAAATCTGAAATCGTAGGAATGAAATTCACCACCTTCAATAGATCGATTTGAACTAGGGATCCCTCATTAGAATCTCCCTAGTCACCACCAAATTCAGCAATAGTATACATTCCCCCATAAGTATATGCATGTGATGGCTAGAGTGACTAGACACCTTTAGCTTCCTACCATAGCAGAAAAAATGGAAAAAAATATCTACAATGTCATAATAGAACCATAGACCCTTGAATATGGTATCAAAGTCAGTATTACCATGAGCTTGATATAACAACTTAAAAATAAAAAGTTGGAATATTGTATTATGTAGCATGTATGACACACAATACCAAGAACATAACAGAATATAGAATCCTGATAATTTATAATATATTTATTATTTTTTAAAAATTCAAAATATATTATATTTTTAAATTCCTACAACACTATGTTAGATTATGTAGTATGCAACATTCAGTTTCTTTGATGGCTTGTCGTACCCGCAAGACATAGATTTACTGAACAACAATATATTATTAAAATATTATTAGTTAGTATAATAAGATATAACCTAGACATTAAATTTGTAGTTATTAATAATATTAAATAATATTTAAAATATATGGTTTAAAAAAAATTAAATTAATTCATTGGTTATAAATTAATTACAATAGAATATGATAACTAATAAAATATAAATAGAATGTTTGTTCTTAAAAAATATGTTTATGCTCAAAAAGATATTTTAGCCTAATTAAAAATGAATTATAATTACTGTGTTATATTAATGATATATATATATATTATATCTAATAGACTTTTTAGATATTCTTCCAATATATTATAAATAAATAAGATAAATACCAACACAATATTACACATAAAAACTATTATTTCTATTAAGGCACTTTTATTATATTTTAATGGTGAACCTATTTTAAATCAAATCTTTTGTAATAAATTAAATATTATATGTAAAAATAATGATATTTTTTAAATAAGAAGATAAAATTTAGGTAATATTGATTTTTTTGTATTTTCCTATGAAGATTTATTTTTTAATGAATAATGAAAATTAATGAATTTAAATATAAAACAACTTGTTCATTTAATTTTCTTCTAAGATAAAATAATAGTTTTATTTAATATAAAGTTTGATTATATAATTATATATTAAATTAATATAATTTAGATAATTGGAATAAATTTGACTTTGAAATCAAATCTAAAACAAAGCCTTCTTTTGAATGTTTTTACTTTAAACACCTGCATTGTCACCCCATATTCAAGGTTTAGTTTAAAATAATTTTACCACATCTATTATTTTAATTTTGAAAATTTGATTCGTTATTGGGAATAATAATTATTAATAATTTAAAATTAAATTTTTAACAAAAATATTAGTGAAATTATTGAAAATTAATTACAATGATTAATGTGAAATTAAGCTCAACAAGGGACTAAACCTTAATCTTAAAGACTCATATGACCTATGAACTTTTAAAAAACCCATTGTTTGGAAATATTGAGACCCTATAATACCTTTTATATAATTTTTATTATTATTGGATCTGTCTTCAGTGGTATAAACTTGGGTGGAATTCCCTCTCACCAAAATTTACAGGAGTTCCACCCATCCTCTACAATAAAAGGCCTCCTCTCCTCCCACTTCTTGACACCTATCAAACCACATTGGATCAAAAAATATATATTCCCAAATAGTCACTAAAAGGACATCCCCTTAAAAAATAATTATCTCCATGGGAATAATTCAATACAAATAATCCCTTTATATCAAACCAAAAGGATTTATCTAAAGAATAGGTAACATCTTTCCTCCGACTCTTCTGTCCTATATTTTTCTCCAATCCCTCAAATATCCTTTTCTAATACTTATTTAAAAACAATATTATAATTAATATAATTATTTTTTTATTATAAGGGACACATCATCACTTACACAAACTTCCATGTAATGGGTTTTAAACATACTGTTTATGTATATAGAGAACTATCATCTCAGAAAATGCTTCTTTTTTATCTTCCTTTACCCCCACTCATGGTAGTCATTATGATAGGAACTATATTTATATATTTAATATGTGTTATTTTTAGTTTATTTATATGTTTTTTTATTATTTAATAACATTTAATATTAAAATCTTCATTTTGTGTAAATACATTAATATTATTTGGAGAAGTGTGTACTACCACCCCCTCAAAGCGATGTGATTCATTCACATTATACGTTCAATGTATAAATGATGGTTTTAATAAACCAATGTTTCAAATAGGAAACAAAAAATTTAATAAAAATTTAATATAAATATATATCTTTTAGTTTTAAATATTTTAATACATCAAAGATATTAATTTTTTTTTCAAGCATACAAACGACCTACCATCTCCATGAACAGTGTATTTCATTTATTATATTATATTAGTATATATTGTTTAATATACATATATTATAAATATATATGATAATTAAATCATTTTAAAAATTTTGGAGATTAAAAAACCATGATCAACTTATGAAAAACAGGATGTAACATGTTAAAACATAATCGAGAAACATTTCAGTTAACACCTGGAATAGTAAAAAAAAGATGGTTCACAAACAGAAGGTTAATAATATAGTATAAGAATTTAAAACATGAAATTATAAATATTATTACGGTTATTTAATTAGTTATTGACATTTTTATAACCATTATAAATTATGTTAATATATATTCACCCAAAATGTAAACGCAATGTAATATATTTTCATCTCACGTATTACATCTATGAGATAAATGCCTTGTTCACCACATACTACTATTGTATCATGTATCTTCGTAACCTTTTTATATATTATGTCATTAATAAATTTATCTTAATTTTATTTAGAACAATATTTCTTTTATTCCTTCTTGATGATTAGGATTTAATATGTATCATTATGGCATGGGACACTTTGGAATGTTTAATGATTATTTTCCAAAAGAATAATCTTAATTATCAATCATTTTAAATCAAGGAAATTATATAAACATTATTCCATAATGCCTTTAATTTTCCCCTACTCTATCTATTTATTACCTTTACCAATTATTAGTACTATTTTTCCTCATATTTATACTCACTGTGTTTAGATATTATATTTAAGGAAAACCTGACATCATTTATCACTTTAGTTAAAGAACCAGTTTTATTCTAAAACCATATTTTCTGAAATGGGTTTCAAAAATGTTTTAACCTATCCAAAATAATTTATTAAAGAAATTTTTTCACTTTTGACTATTACCAATGTTTTTAATGTAATCTAATTGTTTCTTTCTAAACATTTCATTTTTCTAACATTTTACTGTACAAAATTAATATTCTTTTTACCTCATACAACATGTACCCATTGACCCATCATCATTTTTTGAAGCATCAATATAATTTTTAAAAGTAAAATTTTTAAATAAATTGTTTTAAAAATTTATTTTCAATGAAAATTTCTTTTTCAAAACAAAAAAAAAATATTTTCCTCGAGAATGTTTTTAATATATATTTTTAAAATATTTATATTCAACAACAAAAACAAAACCATTATTTTAATCGACATGGGAAATGTAGTATTGATACCATCCATACTCATTATTTGGTTGGTATATGATTTATTTGGCTAAGGATGTTATTCACATTCTCTTCTATGATTCCTCTTAGTCCACTTCAATTATTTCATTTCTAATGATCATTTGACATTGAATTTTCACTATTTAACCATATAATTTTTCATATATATGATCATTTCTTGAATAGTATACAATTTTGCATAATGTGCCCACCATAAAATTCATTTAATTGTTTATAAAAGCATTGATAAATCTGCATCTTTTATTCTATGTGGATATTTGATAGGGAGTATTATTTTATTCAATTATTCAATATAAAGATTGATTTGGAAAGGTACGATATGAGTTGGGAACTATATAAAAAATCCTTATTGGTGGATCCCGGTTATAGATAACCCCTTGATGCATCTATAGTCTCATACGATGAAGAAATTGGTGAAAAAAACTCCATATTTATTTCTATGAAGAACAAATTGGTATGATACGGGTTATGGACCAGTTAAAGAAATCCCCTCAATGTGTCAAAAGTCTTGTGAGATGAATCATTTGGCCAAAATAGAGAATTTTCTAGTGTCTTGGTAATATATTTTAATAGTTAAGATACCACTTTACTAGGAAACATGGAATCTACTAATTAAGAATTTACATAATTTTTATACCTTATTTATCTGTCAATTAGATTTTTCATCGATATATCTATAGATACATTTCATTTTCAAATCATTGATTAAATAGAATGTGTTTCAGTTTCATAACATCCCATATTTATTTTCCCTTATTTAGTTATTTTTGTGGAATGCGTTTCCATTTATTATCCTTTACATTTTTCTTATGAATTCATTCCTCATTTTTTCAACTATATGGAATGAGTTTTTAGTTATTACCTTACCATATTCATCATTTATATTTATCCATTATTTCTTCCATTATACATTACCCTTACATTGAATTTGAGAAAACCCCTATTTTCAATCCTTTCCCTAGGATTCCATGACTTATACTAAGAAAGAAATTAATGGATATGCAAGTTGAACTAAAGATATTATCCTCGTATATAATAAATTTTGTTGTAATTATCGTATTGATTTTTAATAAAAAAATATGTATCTGGTTTACCAAGACTATTAAACTCATTCATCCTTCGGGAATTAATTCCTTGTAATCTTGATAATGTAATTGTAGTAGAAACCAATGACTGAATTATGGGGATAGGTAGCTTTAGTTTGTATATGAGGAAGATTAGTAGAAACCTTAGGTAGGACATTTACAAAAACATCAATTAGTGAACATAACCATAAGATATATTTTGAGGCTTTTCATAGAATAATACACTAAAATTTTGGTAAAGTATATATTACGTGGGTATTCCTACTAATACATATCTGTATGGATACTACAAGTGTACATGGTTCTCTCACATATGTACCTAGGGGTAATAACTCAGACTAGGCGTGTCTAGCCTGACTCATCATAACATAGTACAAAACAAGAGGCATTTCTATGCACGTGGGTTGACACTCCCATTAGATATGATTTATATAATTCACATTTAAATTACCGAACATTATGATTTATTCAAATAGAAATTGAAAATGAATAACCTAGGATAAACCTGGGAACAATTAAAGAACTATGTGGAAATAAATGGATAGAGTATTTATGTATTGGGTTTGTATTGAGAGCCTTAGAATGAATGATATCTAGTGATTAACCTTATTTTAAAGATGTCCGTCATATTTATTTAGGAAATTATGTTAATATGTGTTTATTAAAGTAAAAAATATATTTCAGGTGATAAACAATAAAGTCCGGCAAGGCTATGGGATAAGATCCCATGACAGAAGGATGATAAGGGTTTCATGCCTACCACTGTCCTACACATTGTACTATTTAGTATTTCACTCATTATTTTTAAAAAAATTGATGAATAAATATTAATGATAAACCATTAGAGTTTATTTTATGGTTTAGATATTAATTTATAACAAATATTATCTTTGGATAATATTTAGAAATAAATGAAAAAAAATTTCTCTCTTTAATGGGTTTTATGATTGGTTAAATGTTTATTTTACTGCATTATAAATCAATGTTAAATTTTAGATATCAATTTTAGGGAGTAACTGATGAATTAGATTTCCATTGAAGAAAAAACAAAAGATGTAATTGTTTATATTAATGTAAAATATATATTTATAGTGATTTCCATATATCCTAGCTAGTAAAGAAATTTCTTAACATGTGGAAAACGATCTTGAAAAAAATGTTGTCCTGATAACTTATTTTTTGTTGAAATTATAGACTAATAAATCATTGTGTATTTATATATTTCATGCCCTAAAAATTTTGTTGGTCATTCAGTTGTTTGTGATTTAATACCTCAATAAAACCATATAAATATTTACATATTTCTTCTAAGTACATATCTATACATGACACTAATTCTCACCTTCTTAGATACCTACATATATGTTATTCAATATGACCTTTGTACATTCCATTATCTCCTTTCTATAGGATTTATTAAGATCCGTTCTCTTGAATTTTTATATCAAATATAGAAAATATAATATAATATATCCCCATGATTGAGTTTAAATTGTGACGATAAAATTTAAATAAAGGTGGGGAGATTGTAAAACCTCATAAATCTAAAATATGATCATTGTATTAGATAGAGTATATGACACGCAAAAAAAATCACATAAGGTAATATAATATCCCAAGAATTTATATATATTTACTATTTTTAATTAATTACTTAAATTTTATATAATTAAATGAATGCTACACTAGTTTAGAATGCATCCCACGTAACAACGATTTTCTTTGATGGAATTCATTATAGGAAAGCCAGAGTTCTAGTGAGCAATAATATATTAATAAAATATTATTATTTATTATATTAAAATATAACCTAGTCATAAAATTAAAATTTATTAATAACATAAATTATGTTATGAAAATATATGGTTTACACAAATATAAAATGAAATAATGGGATACAAATTAATAAGAAATGAATATAAGAACCAATTGAATATAAATAGAGTGTTTTTATAAAAAAAATATTTTTATGATTACAATACTATTTTATCTTAATAAATTAAATTAATTATAATTATTTAATGATATTAATGTAATATATATATATATATATATTATTTTCAAAAACAATATATTTTATATTCATATAATATATTTTATAGACATAAGATAAAGACAAACCCAATATTACACATAAATATATATATTTTTCTTAAATAATGTTTTACCATTATTTAATGGATAACATATATAAAATACACTTTTTTGTATATTTTATAAAATATATATGTAAAAATAAACATTATATTTTAAATTTAAACTTAAAAAAATTTGATTAATTTATTTATATTTTTATGTGATGTCTCATTTAATAATAATTAATACTAAATTTTAATTTAAAACATTATTTTCATCTAATTTATTTGTAATTTTAAATAATATTTCAAATTGGTTTTAAAGTATAATTATAAAAATATTTCAAGTAATACAATTTTGTTAATTGGAATAAATTTAACTTTTAAATTGAATTAAAAAACATATCATACTTTTAAATGTTTTCACATTAAACCCCCACTTTTTTGTCACGTATGAGGGAATAAATTTAAATTATATCCATAAAATTTTTGTATTTGAATTTGGAAAAAGGGATTAAATATTTTTGATAATAATAATTTACAATTAATAGAAATTTTAACTTATTTTTCTATCAAAAATATTAGTGAAAGTAATTAAAAGTAGTTATTATAATTAAGGTGAAATTAAGCATAACAAGGGACTAAACCATTATCATACAGAATCAAATGACCTATAAGCCTTTCAAAAATACATGTAATGTTCAAATTTAGACCATATACTCCATTTTATAAAGTTTTTACCATATTTGGTTCCACATTCAATGGTAAAAACGTGGTTGGAATTCCCTTTTCCCAAATTTAATAGAGGGCCACTCCTCCTCCACTATAAAAAGGCCTCTTGACCTCCCACTTCCTTACACCTCTATAGCCATGTTTGATTCCATAAACTATGAAAAAATATATCCTAAATATCCCTACGCTCATTCTATAATCCTATCATTTAGAAAAATGAAATCCAAGGATTTCCTTTAGTGCAAAACAAAAGCAGTTTCCCAAAGAAAATGTAACATTTTCCACCAACATCATTAGTTTTATTTATTTCTGAGCTCCCTTAAATATCCTTATTCAATGATTACATAAAAAAATATAAAATATATGGAGTTTTTTTGTTATATTTTTTATACATATAATTACACACAATTACATCTAATTGGTGGCGAACTTACAGTTTCTGTTTACGACGATCTACTACCTCTCAAAATGATGATTGTTCGTTCTTCTTCTACCACATCTGATTATGGTAATTATGATAGATAATATAATTATATATGTAATATTTTATATTTATAATTTATTTATAATTCTATAATTATTTTATAACACATACATTTATCATTTTCATTTTTTTTAAACATGATAACATTATTTGCGAAACTATGGACTACCACCCCTTCAAAGTGATGTGATTAGTTCACACTATACATGGAATATATAATGGAGGGTTTTATAAAACCTATGTTTCATATATATAATAAATATAAGACTGTATTTTTAATATACATATATATCATTTACATTTCATTCTTTTAATATGTAAATGAAATGACAATAGTGTTTCATTATATGTATGACATAACATCTCCATGAACGATGCCTTTAATTGTTTTTCTCTAGATATTATAGATTACTTAAAATATATGAATATATGTGGTAATTATATTTTTAAAATTTTGGATACGATAAATCAATTATCAAAATAAGAAGAACAACATATATAAAGTTTTAACATACCTGAAAAACTTTCCAATTAACACCCGATGTAATGAATATAATGATTTTTTATTAACAAACAGAAAATAAAATAATATAAGAAGTTGATATATGATATTATAAATATGATTATGGTTCTATAATTAGAAATTTAAATGTTTAAAGCCTTTATATATGATTATAATAGTAGATAACTTGAAAATTAAATGCAAGGAAATGAATTTTCATCTCAATTTTTACATCCATGAGATAAATGTAATGTTCACCACTTACATATTTCATTTGGTTTACCTACTACCACTATTGATATATAATAAAATTAATCTTATTATCATCATGGTATTTAGAAATTTTATTTAATTTTATTTACTCATGAGTCTTATGATTTGAAATTGTTTAATGTGGTATGGGACACTTTGGAATGTTTATAGATTATTTTCCTCAAGAATAATTTTAAATACCTTCCATTTAAATTCAAAAAATTAATTATCCATTATTCTATAATCCCATTAATTTTCCCGTCCTATGTTTATTCATGAACATTTTCTTGTATTAGTACCATGTTTCCACTCATTCATACTCAATTTGTTTTAGAAATTGTTTTCAATAAAACTTAAATTCATATCTCTCCTATATTGGAGAACATGGTTTCTTCTAAAAACCCTATTAAATAAAAATGTTTCAAAAATGTTTTAACATTTCACATACGAATTATTAAATAAATATTTACACATTATGTTTTTTCCAATATTTTCAAAGGAATATTATTTTCTCCTTTCTAAGAAGTAATTTTTTAACCTTTTAATGTGAAAAAGAAATATTATTTATACCTCATAAGGCATGTTCAAATTTACCCACCTTAATTTTCTTGAATCTTCCCCTGCGTGTTTAAAAGGTCACATTTTATAGAAAATTTATTATTGTGATTTTAAAAAAATTGTTTTTTCAAAACATAATGATATTTTCTTAAATAAAATTTTTAAATAAATTTTTATAATAATTAAATTCATTAATTAAAAAACCCTTTATTATACTCTACGTGGGAAATAATGTTTTGATACCATCATTACTCTTCCTCTCGATGGTCTATGATTTATCTTTCAAAGAACAATATTCACATTCACTTCCATGATTCCTTTTAATCCCCTTGAAATATTCAATTTCTGATGATCATTTCAATTGAAATTCCCCTAAGTATCCATATCTTTTTTTGTGAATTTGATTTTTTTTCAGAACCATATACCGATTTTCATACGGTGTTTACATTGAAATTTATTTTTTTTACTTTTTAAATATTGATAAATAAGTATCTTTAATTTAATAAAAATATTTGATAAGGTATATTATTTATTTTTATTATTTGGTATGTGGATTGGTTTGGATAGGTAATATATAGGTTGAGGAATATTTAAGGAAAAACCTATTGGTGGGTCAAAGATATAGAGAGCCCCTAAATTCATAGATAAAATTATGTGATGAATTAGTTGATGATAAAAACATTGCAATTATTTCTAGGAAGAATAGGATGGTATGATACAGGTTTGTGACATGTTAATACAATCTCATCGATGCATCAGTAACCTCATGAGATGAATAATTTGGAAAAAATAGATTAGTTTGAAATATATTTAGAATATATAATGATTGAAATGGTATCATATACCTTGTAAACATGGGGTCTAATCATTATAAATTGCCTTAATTTTAATTCTATATTTATTCATCCATTAGATCCTTCATTGAAATTTCGTTGGATAAATTTCATATATAGTTCATTGATTATATATAATGTGTTTAAATTTATTACGATTCCATATTGATTTTTTCCATATCCAGTTATTTTAATGGAATGTGTTTCAATTTATTTACCTATCCATATTTTTAATGCATTACATTCTCACTTTATTGACTATAGAGAACATTTTTTCACTTATTAGCATACAATATTTATCATTTACATTTATTCATTATTTCTTCCTCTATAATTTAACTCTATTGTGTATTAAATATTACCATTGTTTTTTTCCATTCCCTAAGAATCCAAGATGTATATTTAGAAATATATGTGAGGATAATCTATATGGACTATATTTGTTATACTAAAAAAATTAAATTATAATTACTGTTTCATTTGTAATACAAGAATATATTATATATCTTGTTTAACAAGATTACTAAAATATTTGGTCCTTCAAGATTTGATAACTTATTATAATGCTAATGTAATGGCAGTAGACACTGGAATTTGTCTTCTAGGGTCAGATCTCCACACTCGATGATGGAATGACCCATTTTGTCAAAGAAAATCTATACCATGCTAAGAACCGACATTCACTGGAAAAAAGTCTTATAGTGTACCTGGACCCACACACATTCTATCATTGCATACATATCTTGAAGGAAAGAATCAACACCCAGTGGTATGCTATTTGAAAGGGGATCCCTTAGGAGAAGAAAACAATCAAAGAATTCTAATTATATCTCTTTCAATTGTTTTATTACCCTAAGATCTTCATATACGTTTACAACCCTTTAGTTCATCCATTATTGAAATAATGAAAGAAACAAAAATATAACTTTTACTTTATTCATAGGTGTCATTCTCACTACATTTGTGGAAGTTAACACCTATATCTGCAATGACACTGATGAAAAGTGTCTCACCTTTTTATATGGCGTCATTGAAATTATCAGTCTTCTCAACGTAAGAAGTTATCCATGCCACAAATTGGATTCTGTGAATAAAAGAAGTAATAAGAACTTCAATAATTATGTGAATAATTTCATGTTTGGTTAAAATAAGATACAAATATCTAAATAATTTTGAGACAATAAAATATAACCATTTTAAATGAATTACTATATGTACAAGAGACTCTTATTTTCTAAAAATTAAACAGAACAGATAATCTAGTATAATATGATTCTCAAATCATATGTGAATGATAGAAGGACATTTTTTTCAGTATTCCGTAAAAAATGACTTCTTCAACAAGGTGCATACCATTTTTAGAAACTTCCCCCATCAATACATGTTAAAAGTGGTCCTTCATAGATTTAATTCATATAATCTTGAGCCTCAACACTTCCCCACCCATTTCCTGTTACAATATCGATGATGATATTATTGGTTTTGAAAGAGAAGTGGTCCTGATGGCATAGGAAGGACATTATTTCCTAGTCCATTAATGTGATGGGCCTTACCCCACAAATACACTATTTAAAATCATTGAAAGAAAAACATAGAATGTTCCAGATTCTCGTGTTTTCATAGCTATCTAAGAGAGATACCCACTATCCACATAATACTAGAATATGATAGGAAATTATATATGGTGATATTAACCTATAAATTTGGCATAGGAGGTTTTAAATTTTAGACAATGTATTGATTTCAAAAACTATATGAATCCAACCTTCCATAGATGACACCATTATAGTGGTGAAAACACTGAATCCACCCTTCTCTTTTATTGGGAGAAGATACCTTCTCAGGTACATGGAATGAAATTTGGAAAAACAATATTCTGGTCAATGTTAGTAATAATCTCCCACCACAAGGTTATAAATTCACTCATTTCCACTATGGGCAAGTAGGATCACTCTGCACAGTGGGAATCATTTTTGAGATAATCCTTAGACCTCTGGGATTTGTGTTCAGAATGAATGTTTTGGATAAAATGTCCCGCAATGTTATTTAAAGGGAGATATACCCCAAGAATAAGGTCCTTTTCAAGGGATTTATTATCCCACATGATTAGTTATCTAGAAAGGGGAGGGGTCTAATTAGAATCATTATACATTAATGAAAAGGGGAGAAGATCATTATACATGTCTCATATAATTGTTGTACTAAAATTATTATCAATATCCTAGAGACATATTACCACCTCATAATGTATTAGATATAAATTTTATGTATCTAAAGTCCATAATATTATTGAGTCCACCCTCAAGACCTTATTATAGTAGGTGACTTTTTGGGAGATCTGGAAGGATTCATACATCCCAATAATTGTCAAGTTCATGACAAATTCAAACGTGATATAGTGATCTTAGAATGGATTTCCCCAATCCATCCCAAATATCCATAATGATTAATATACTAGTTAAGAAACCATCTAAACCAATGGTTTGTGGAATATTTTCTCATTATCAAAAGGTATAGTGTTGATCTTTTAAAATTATTTACAATGTTTCTTTCCATTGTTAGTTGTCATAAATTTCATCATGCACACATCTGAGAATTTTTCCTTCCCATTAAAATGATCAATATGGGAGATCAATTCTCTAATTTTATTATGAATCTTCATGAATGAAGAAGTTGGAACACTCAATGACTGTGGTGGAAGGATATTATCAAAACAATTAAGACCAAACATGTAATGTGATAGCAATCCCATTAGAGGATATTTAGTAACATTTATTCCCACAATGTCTTATAGGGTTTTCTATGAGGAATTTATAATAGAATTATAGCTTGTATGTACACATTCATGAGTTTTATTTTAAGGAACCATAACTATTGTGACATCCTTTCAAGAAGTATTCAGTGAATGATAATCCATCTGTACCAAATAAATATCACATGTTAGACAAAAAAGGAACCCTTCAATAATAGTTGCATAAATTTTAAAATATTACTAAAATCATATAAACTATACAAGGATTCATGATCACATGATCCAATCTCAAAACTCACATCATCCTAAAATCATATCACAATAAAATGACCCATTGAATTAATTTTAATCACATGATCATGATATTGTCACATGAACTATGTATTAATTGAGAAATAATTTTTCCAAGATAGTGGATCTGAAAAATCCTATAAGTAAAATATACAGTTGAGATATAGTGTTGAGGGTGATAAAAATTACATTAAATTGTTTCTTATTTTGTTTAGAAAATTTATAAGATAATTTATTGTTATGAAGAAGTTATACTGAGAGATTGTGTGATCAAATTTCATGAAGTGGTCTCATGAAGCTGTTCTAGTGATGTGGTCCTATAAAATGCTTATTGGATTGATATCAAGTTAAGTAGTCACGTGATGGGAGAAATAATAAGAGATATTTATTTCAATTCATTAATAGAGTGAGAGGCTCCCTATCTCCCATATGTATAGGATTTCCATTGAAACACCCAAATTGAATAGAAAGAATAAATACAACATATGACACAGATCAAAAAATTCCTGAAGGACTGAGGTGGAAATTCTCTCCCTTAAAAACTGAGTCCTTGTCCCTACATACCTAACTCTTGGCGGGGGGGGGGATTTTTGACACCCACTAAATAAGATTCATAACATCTATAATTAATTAAATACCCATAGAATGGTTATTATTTTCTCTATAGGTAAACAGAATGAGTAGCATGACTCCATGGTGTTCTAGTGACTGAATCACATGAATCGTGTAACCACCAAGAATACACACGATCACAAGGCCCTAGGAAGGTACTGTGAATGGGGATTGTATTTTGCATGATTAGTTCATTATCATGAAAATCCCCTCTAAAATTACTTCTATTCCAATTAATTATTCTAGACAAGAGTTGACGGTAATATGGAGGCTACACAATGTGTTCCATAGAACATACAACACATCATGCGATAAAAGCTTTATGGTCTCCTAAATAACTTCGTAAAATTATGAAATAATTTTGAAAAAGAAAAGGATTCATGTAGTCAATGTTTTGATTTTCTTTAATGTGAGGAGGTTCTGTGCATAATGTGATAACTATTGATAAAAAATATTTGCTTTCTCCTGACATCTTCATGTCATAAAGGCTCAAGGACAAGCCAAATTGTTATTGAAAAGTCCCAAGACATGTCTCTTTATTCATGTCAAATTATCTTCAACATACATTACTGTCTTTTGAAGACTCCCCTATATGATAGAATGATCTTGTAGATTCCCTTTTAAATATCTATTTGATCATTTGGTTCATCACAGATATGAAAAGTGGATTTACATGATAATTATCTCCTAATATCATGATATCATCTACTAAACAAATGACACCATGATGGATACAAAAGGGGAAAAGGGTGGATTTATATTTAAATAATTTACAAAATTTGTAATAGGAGTAAGCCTATCACCAAGGGAAGATAATAATTTTTCATTTGATTGGCTATGATCATTTTTTAATCACTATTGATCACAAGAAGAGCCTTTAAGAAGCAACATTGATCTCGAAAAAGGCCCCAAAAAACTGATGTTGATCATGTGAAATCCTCTTTAATAGATGACCTAATCTTATTAAGACCCATAATCATGTCTTCCTAATCTTGTTATTGATATTTTAAATACTTAAATGATCATGTGAAAGAAAATTGATAATCAATTGGTAAAATAAATATGGTGATGGTGGATTGTACATGAGGATTTGGATTATCATATAACACCATGAATGACTTGGAATAGGATCATGAGAAGATCAGGATGAAATAATTCCTCCAAAAACTCAATTCCATATTTTTGAGATATACATCATGTATAGTGTGGTTGAACTGAGGGAGAGAGGCATATAAATTCCACTACCTCAATATAAAAATATTATTATCAATGTGAGCAAAGAATATGGGAATTCTCAAAGAACAAAGAAACTCACACACAAAAGTGTTTCACCAAGAAAATTTGGGGAATGTCTTCATTGATTATGTGAAATTTATATTCACTTCTAGTGATCACCCTATTGATCACATGAAGGAATTATTGTGTGCTGTCCAGATTATATGAAGTATTTTCTATATGATTACTTAACCACATTAAATATAAACTAGTTAATACTTTAAAAACAGTGAGGTATAAAGGAAAATTATGACATAAACGAATTTAAAACTGACATTAATATGGATACCCATATTTCCATGGGAATTCATCATGGCATATCTAGATCATGAGATAGCATCCAAACTTGATAGTCATGTCATGAAATATCTTATGTACATGTCATTCAGGTCATGCAATGTCTTCTAGAATAGTGAACCATGCCATCAAATGTAATTAGGAAATATCGAAGAAGCCTTGTAGAATCCTCCAAAAAAATCATTTACATCATGTGAAGTCATATAAAATTTCTATTCAAGGCATTTGATACCCTTCTTACAACTCAAAACTGGACACATGACACTATTAGACATGTCTGCGGTGGTCTTGTAAATTTCATCATACATGTCCATGTTGTTCATGGGATGAACATCATACACATCCTTTTTGATCATGAGAACAGCCAAAAATGTGTCATTCAATCCACATAAAATCCATTCAAATGATCGAATAAAATCTTATGAATGGTAAGTGACATTTCATCTTTTTTATGTGAAGGGACATGAATGAGTATTCCAAGACATGTGCAGGCCTCCAAACATGACATTCCGATCACATAGAATACCTAAAACATTAATTATTCAGTGATGTTAATTAGAAAAATACATGTCAAACATGTTAGATAAACACATAGGAAATGTTAGAGAAACACTCCAGAAATTTTGGACAAAAACTCAGTCCATTCCATTAATAGACCCCTAGAGTGTCAAGCATGCTAGGAAGACACCCTAGGACATGATTACCTTTTCATTTATTCATATTTGGAAATTAATCAAACTGAACAATGAGAACTCTAATTCCTATCCAAATATGATACATTAGATACCTTCTAGAGGACTATACTTTAATGGGAATCTACCTTTGTGTATGTCCTTTATCGTCTTAGACATTCTATCCCATGGGACTCAATCTCTCCTTTGAGTTCATATTTCTTCAAAATCCATCAACTGATTGAGAGTATAAGAAAACTATGATAACTTTAAATAATTTACAAATTGGAAGCATAATATCTTTCCCAATCTCAAAACACCAAATTAAACACTCCTATAGGGCCATACAAGTCCATATGTTCAGAATTGATATTCAATGTGACTAATCACATAAAATACATTATTTCTCACACCAAGAATTTATCTTGTAAGCTTAGGGATATGTAATGATATTACCAATCCCATCATAAATTTCCTCTAGCTAGGGAAACCATAGTGTCTAATCCCTATTTACTAAAATGATATTATTTCCCCCATAAAACATAATCCAACATGGATTATTTCATGAAGGAGTTCCTATATCAGTAAACCCTGGGGAAATGATCCTCATATTCATTAATTATGATACAACTACCATTAAAAGATTAAAGGAAGACCTTACACTGATTCATATGATTCTATTTATAAATAGGATGTGTTGGATTCCTTCATATGGCTTGATATAAATTCCCATATTGTAGAACCATTGGGAAGTAGCCCTCATAAGCATTAATTATGATTCAAATACAATCATCATATCGAGGGAATACTGAACACTTATGGATTTGATTCTATTTTTATACAGCATATGTAGGATCCCAATTTCATGATATTAAACTATGTTTCTTGAACTTAAATAAACTGCTTAGATTTTGATTCCAGCAATACATAGGATATTTGGGTCCCCACAATAATGCTAAATCCAATCTTTTATATAAAAATTTCCATCCTTGGTATTATTGAACTTAATATTTCTTAGTTTTATGTATTCAAAATATAACAAAAATACCAGTTTAAAAGTAATATTTGAAAATAGATGAATAAAATTGGATGAAATTTTATGGTCTCATTAATTGAAGCCTCTATTATGTGAAAAATGATTCAACGACCTATTATTTTATAAAGGTAATAGGACCCGTGTCAGGATATAAAATAAATTATAAAACATATCTTAATTCTGTGGTAGAGTCTTAGGATAGGCAGTAACTCCTCCCAAAATTATGTGAAGAGACCAACCGCTTATACTCTCGACCAATGTTAGTTTCTAAAAACAATTATGTATGAAATCACAAATGATTACCGGCCTTTAGATGGAATTTCCTTACCCATTTATGGATATATGAACCATTTTATGTTTCAATAAATGATTGAAATGGTAAAAATGATTTCAAATATTTTGAAACCATACTTTAATCCTTCACAATAAATCCCCAAATAGGAAACAAAGTTAGTGGATCCATTCCAAAAGAATGAAATGAAATAATAAAAGGACCATTATATGTGTCGGGAATCCAACATCATGATCCTTAGGGATAACAATACTCGATATACCCTATGTTATATTTTTTGTTAAACACCATCATAATAAACATCCATGAAATATGGGGATACTTGATATAGTAATTTGTACCTATGCACGAACAACACTTTCACTTCTCATATGAAGAAAAATAATGTGAATGATAGTTCTTTTTTAATAATAATAACATTTCAGTATTTTTAAAATAATAAATTTAATATTTTATGATAAATACCATATATTTATAAGAAATAAAATCTTAAGTAAATAATGATATGATCGGTTAAGGTGATTATACATTTATTGAAAGAAACCTATTACATCTCTCTTTAGGGATCCTAGAATTGGTAATTTTGGAAGACCAAATCCTCTATAAAGTTTGTAATTATTTTAAAAAGATCCATTTTTATGGTTTATTTAATGTATAATTTTCAATGTGTGTTAACTAATATAAATTTGGGGTTCATTAATATTATAAAATGGGGAAATTATCTTAAAATATCATAATATATTTAAATATAAAAAAATAATTGTCCAGAAAAATTCATCCAAAGGGAGAGGTATTTGATGATAAGTTTGGGTAACATTTAAATACCATAAATAAAAAAATATGAATTGGTTTAAGTGGTTTTTTAAACCAAATTTTTTTTAACACTGAAGTAATCTAATTTTTATTTTATCTATGGTAACATATTTTTCAATCTTAATGGGTTATAATATTACATAAAATAAGAAAAATACCACATAAATGAATAATTGATGGAATTTTCTCATTATATCATTTCTATATTTTCCTATTTCACAATCTCTATTTTTTATATAATTTAATAATATACCATTTTTTATAAAATATCATTAATCCCATGTCTGATACAAATCATTTAGTTTGGCATTAAAGACACTAAGAAGAATTTTGAATTATAATATTACCTATTAACACCTCCCTAAAATTTCAGATGTTTATAAAAAATTCATGTATCATTATAAATCTGTAATATTATATTTATTTTTTATATTTTCATAATAATTTAATCTATTTCTTTATTTATTGGAAAAATATAGTGTCGGTGTTGTGTAAGAATTTGAGAGAATTATATTATCACTAAAAATTATAAATAAATTACCATTATGAGGAAAATTTCATAAATCACAAAATATAAAATAATATTAATTCAAAATAAATTTTTTTTCTTTTTGAACAGATAATATATATTATAAAAAAAGAAAGTGGCATTTTTTATTTTTTCGTTCTATAATATTTTATAGGTAATTTTTAGAAAAAAAAATGTCCATTAAAAAATTAAATTCCTCTGATATTGTGATAATGATCCATGGATCTTAATTTTATAATAATTACGAAGAAAAATGGTGACCTTAACACATATTTTTATCCTAAGTCAACCAGGTTTAACAATTTTTGTTGTGATAAATTTTACCACGGTAACTATTCATAATGACTAAAAATAAAAGCGGCCAATTTGAAAAAATTATAACTCCATATTCTAATTATGGAATCCATTTTTCATAGTTCAATTTCTATAACTAGGGTAAAAAAATTAGAATAATCTCAAAATATAATATGAAATCCTAATTTTAGAAAAGTATATTTCGAAACCTAAATATAAATTTACTCCAACCACATGAATATAAAAAACATTATATAGATGTTAACCCATTTTATTGAATCTATAATATATAAATTTCATTAAAAATATTCATTATTTGTGATTAATTTTAAATATAAAAATAAAAACATATTGTGTCCAAAAAATCATTTTTCTAAAGAAAAAACATATACTTTGTTTTTAAATGATTGTTTGTATTCATTTATAATTAACTCAAAACCAATGAATTCATTTTATAAAAATATAAATAATAATTTTCTGTAATTTAATTTGTCATATTCATACTCACTAATCCATCAGCCTAGTGATAATTGTCACATTAAATAATAAAATTTTAATAATATATTTTGGTTTCTTTAAACTCGATGTTATATGTAGCCCAATCTATCAAAGAAATCAAATTTGTTTAAAAGGAAATTTATTCTAAAATATAACGGTGTTACATTCTATACCCATTAAAATTAATCTCTCCCTAGAGATCTCAGTACTCTAGTACAAACAATTGAGTATATCATTGTTCAATCATTCCTTGGGTTCCCACATAGCATCCCCGAAATTATGGTTTCACAATAAAATAATTACAAGGTGAGTTGTATTTTTTATAATAACTTCGTTCAATTATCATGAATTTCTATTGGTTATTCCTCACACGATAGGTCTTTCTCCAATGGTATGACCTCTTAGTTTAGTACATTTGATAATCTGGTATGTATTTCATTGGATAGATACATGGAACACATCATGAATATGAGAGGGATTCAGTGGAATCACAAAGGGATAGTCTACTATCCCAGTATGATCAATAATTTCAAAGTAACTAATATATATAGGGCCCAAATATCACCTGTTTATAAATTAAATAATATTATTTGAAAGATATATTCATAGGAAAACTATTTCACCAACTTCAAATTTCACATATCACCAACAATTTTTTGTATAATTTTTTTTACCAAAATTGAACTACCTTTATGTTCTACTAAATAGATTATTCCTTCTCTACCATTTCTTCAGCTAGATCATGTACAGATAATTTATTCACCAACCTCATCCCAATATGAAATATTTCAATAATTTTTTTCCCTGGATGGATTCATAAGGATTCATCTAAATACTCGTGTGAATTTTATTTCATTAATAAAATTTTAATATAAGAAGGTTGTTTATCAAAACCACCTTTTAAAACTTGGGTACAATATCTCAACATGTCCTCTATTGATTCAATGGTTCCATTAGACTTAAAAATATCTCTAAGGCAGATAAGAAATACTATAACATAACTCTTTATTCATATCTTCTTTGATGCTTCTCCATAACATCACAGTAAACCTCTGTCCCAGATTAGATAATGTATAGTGTGGTACTCTATACTACCATAACTCATTTCTAATTTATATTCAAGAAATATGATCAAGATGTATATCTTTTTTAATGTAAATAAATTGTGAGGAATTTTTATGTTAGTCGACTACAAAAAAAATAATTTTCTTCTTTTATATATTTTGGGGAGTCAAAAAAAATATGAGGTGATGTTTTACAATTTCTATTCTGGTTTGGGTAATGGTGGTAACATACCCTTAGAATTTCATCTCTCAAAAGTAATAAGATGGCAAACCCATAACCTAGATACGAACTCTATAATATTTCTCTTCATTCTATTCCACTATAAATACACTTTTATTTACTTTTACATATTTTTACTTCCATGATAAATAGGAAATGGTGAAAAACAATCCTAAAAAACATATTCTTCAAAATAAGTATGTGAAGGAAAAAATGGTAGTTTATCCATGTCATTCCATCACAATCATGGTTTATTTCTTTAACATTTTGTATCATCATATATAGTTTACATATTTTTTATTCACCTCTTTAATCCTCACATGAAAATACTGTTTGAAATGGAATGGAGAAAGATAATATATCTCCCCTTCCATCAATATTTCTGGATCTATCCATTGAAAATATAGAAATACTACTACATTTTCTATCCTCGTTATAGATATTATAGAAAAAACCTTTTAACATAGGGAATATGCCACCTTATTTTATTTCATAATGTGGAATGGTACGAAGAAGTAATAATCATTAATCATTTTCAACAATATTATTGGGTGAATATTCTTCTTTTTTTGAGATAATATATATATTCGAATTTTATGATATATATATATATATATATATATATATATTTCACACCCTTAACCATAAAGATAGTTTATCCATATATTTAATGAAATAAATTACCACTTACTTATCCATATTAGGAGTCTTGTAATTTTCATAATGTGTTTTCAATTGGAATAAAGAATATGATATTATTATATCTTTTTGAATGATATAACAACTCAACCACTTCTTCGACGCATCATAAAAGAAAAGTTTCCCATATCCACTATAGGGTAGTGTGAGATTGTGTCTACTGACCAATCTTCTTTTTAGCTTCTTAAAATTATCATCACATTCATTATCAATATGAACATAATCCCCTTAAGGGTCAAATTGGTGATACAATTATATATCCATGAGAAATATCTAAAAATAGTGTCATTAACATCTATCCAACCAAACAAAACTATAGATTTTGGATTCCCTTTTCAGTCTAATACATTTTTCAATAACTTTTTTCTTTTATGAATCTACCAATATATCCACATATGATATTATATAATGCATGAATGAATCTTTATAAAGCCAAAAATCATACATGTTCAATTTTCTATAAATATTCTTCTTTTTTACGGTCATCATAACAATTATCAAGTGAAATTCATGACCTTACTTTCTACTTGAATTTATTATATTATAATATATAAATACTACTACAAAATGATCAAGCTAATCTCTAAAGACACAATTCATTAAGTATATAATGATAGTTTTGGAATTAGTATGCCCAATGTAATCACTATAAATTCAAAATTTCCTTACCTCATATAGAATATTATCTTGGATATATCCTCATTCTTTAACCTTAGTTGATAATATCCAAATAGAATATAAATATTTGAAATGTATTTACCTCCTCATAGATGATCAATAAATCATAGATACGAGGTAAGGGATACATGTTATTGTTAGTGGTATTCTTAAGCTCTCTATAATCAATGGAAAGAGGCATTGAACCACCATTGGTATTTTAAACAATCATAGGTTACCATTATGTTGATGAATTTGGGAGTATTAATCCCTTGTGAATATTTTTATGAAGTTTCATTTTATATTCATTCTTCCCAATTGGGGACATTATATAATTAGTATTTTATATAAGTGAGATAGAAGATAAATATTCTACTAAAAACTCAGTGTCATGATTCTAGGGAACACTAGCCAACTCTTCTAGAAATACATATACAAATTCATTTATAACAAGAATATTCTCAATGATGACATTCCACCCAAAAATATGACATATATAACATTAATGGATAAGAACTAAAACCCACAGGATAGAGGAAATTTCCCATTGAAGGTCATCTTCATCCTCCAATTGATAAAAGATCATTGGTTCATTTATGATAAGAAATGTGACCTCTATTAATAAAAAATATATATGGGATCTATAAAAAGAGAACCAATACATGTCTATAATATAATAAAATCTAAATAAATGAAGAATCAAAAAAATTATGGAATCACTTCCTCAAAAAAAATCAATTACAGAGGAACTATAGACTAGATATGTAACCATCGTACTACCGGGGGATCTAACCACCAACTCAATATCCAATAATTAAAGATATGAATTAACATCACTTTAGACTTTCATTGGTATACATAAACACATTAATCTAATATAAAATATAAAAATTTAATATTTTAGTATACCTTCTACCACATAAATAAATTCAATATATCATTAAACATTATTAAAAAAATTGTTTTCATGCCCAATACACCTCATAAATTAGATTTACCAATCATATAATAAAAAAAACATTTATTGGATGTATAATCCATGAAACCAAATATTAATCCTATGACACCTATTTTTTACCCATGTTATGTCATTGTCATTACAAAACATTAGGATGTTATCATATTCTTAGAATAATCCCTAGTGTTTTCAAATTTTTTTTTTCTAATCCTAACCTTCAAATATCAACTGATCCTTGCTCTGATACCAAATTTAGAAGCCTGAGATTTTTATATATAAATATTAAGTCATCTAGACCAATATTTAATATATAATATTATAATCCCTTCTATAACATTGAATTTTTAGGGTCATTGGATAATAGACACATATATATATATTGTTTAGATATATTCATCATCATATCCCATAATGTTCTTACCAATTTGTACCATTATTAAAATAACCTATAAAAGAATTTCTTCATATATTGTGGAAATGAATCATAGTATTGGGAGATCATAGATTCTTATTAAGTTAAAACATGGTAGATATGAATATATGGTAATATGAATGGTTATGAAAAGAATAAGGGCCTGAGATGATGGACATAACATAAAATGTATATACTAAATCTTCACAAGATGATAAACACGAGTAATAGAATAAATAATTATCATTTCAAAATACATAATTCATATGTGTTAGAAATATTCATATACAAATCCAAAAATATAAGTCCATTTCATGATATATTGGAACCATTGTAGTTATATAAAACATATATTATGTTATGTTTGACCATTGAATCATAGAGGATCGTGAACTATTGAATATTTTCTATAGTGAATCAAACAAATAATCTTTTTTTATATTGTATCAAAAACATCGAGTTTCTCCCATATTAAATCAAGCTCGTACAATTTTTTCTAATTGTGGATAAAGAACATTGACTTTTTCCCATAGTGGGTCAAGTACATCAACGTGTTTCCTATAGTGGATGAAGCGTATCGACTTGTTTCCCATAATTAGATCATTAGATATAAAACATTACAGTATGCATTGGATGGTTAAATAATCATGGAATGACCTATCACATAATAAAAACCCCTTATACTTATTCCACAAGATAAAAAACTTATAGCATAATTATATCATTTCCCATGTAAAGTAGATGAGATTTAAAAATATTTTATAATTTTATAATCACATAACTTATGGAAAATGAATGGGTATTGTAAAAAATTCCTCAGTGTAACCATAAACCATATAAATTCATAATAATCACTGTATAATTGGATCATATCCCTACTAAAATATAGTTAAAATTAACATATTTTATCCTAGAGTAAAATTATTTTAAAATATTCATTTGAATATTTCATAAGGAAAATACATTTTTATCGTTAAAATCATTTATTTAAAATCTATATATTTCTTAAATATTATGGAAACCATTTTCATTGAAAATAACTTAAAAAATTAGTGTAATATTCCAAAAATTGAGCATTCATCTCAAAAAAAAATTTCTTTCATGTTGTGTAGGTTAAAAGAAAATATTTATTTCACAATTTGTTAAAAGTAATAATCTAATTTTCTTATAAAATAAAAAGATGATTAGTTTTCAACCATTTTGTAAAAAAAACTCAATTATGGGTAAAATTTAATCAAATCAATCATAGTATAATATAAAAATTATTATAAAAATTAATTTTAAAGAACATGTATATGGGCTAAAAATTTATTTTACTAAATAGATAAATGAATTTGGATCTCTTTAAAAACATTCCTGATATCTATTTAGTAATTAATTTGAGGAAAATTAAAGGATATAATTTATTTTTTAAAATTTTAATAGAGGATAATATAGTTTAAAGGGGTTTATCATATAGGGATCATATCATTTCCTCGATTAAAATGTAAGCAAAAACAATTCCAATTAAAATAGGATTGAACCAAAAATCCCTTAAAGTGTTGTTATCATTGAAATTAAAACCTCATGAAAGATAAAACCTTATATGGATATGAGGATAATAATAAATTTAATTGTAATAATTATAAAATACAGTCATTTCATGTATATACATTATATAATATGAACTCATGGTGGATATGGAATGTATCTTACAAAACTAAAAGTGTGACGAAAATACCTTACAACAAGCCTCTTCTTTCCTTACACATGTTCAAACATCCTATATAATTAATTTATATTTATTATAAATTTATTATAAATTCATTGTCATATATATGATACCATTTATGTTTAACTTTTGACTTATTATTGTGTTACTCCATGATATTTTTTGAACTATTTTTTGAGTAAATTTAATTTGTTTGATATTTATCATTTAACATGAAAATGAATATATCTTATTTTATATGATAAAATTAAGTGTGGAATGAATTTAATGAAAAAACAATTCAATAATTTTATAAATGTAACACCTATATTAATTTCCGATACATTCCCCCACTATGTTTTTCTTATATTACACACAATAATGGGTCCCTTCGGTTGCATTTGTAACATGAAATATAGACTTTTACTAAATTATATATAAAATTAATACCATTATTAAAATATTATTGTATTCACCACCTAGCCATTTGAATAGAGGTTTTGAATAATAAAAACTAAATTATAACAATATGATATATTTATATATATAAATTAATTCATTGTTTTTTAATTAGTTAGAATTGAATGTAAAAACCATTTAATAATGATGATATCTGTTTTCTTAGAAAACTATTTTTATAAATATAATCATAATATTCTCTTAAAAACATAAAAACCCACTTTTCATTATTTTTTAGTAAAATTTATATATTATCAATTAAATAAATATTTTTTATTCTCATCCAATATATTTTATAAATATAAGATAATAAAAAAATAAATTTTATGAATCTGAATATGTATTTTTTTCTAAATGGTAATTTAACCTTATTTTAATAGAGAATCCATTTTAAATCATAACTTTGAAATTTGTTGAATTTTTATTCAAAAAAATAAAATTCGTTTTTGGAATTGGAATATCAAAATTCACATTGAAGTAATTTCTCATATTTTTCTGAGAAGTTTTATTTTTTTATTGTAGTTAAAAACACTGAATTTTAATTCAAAACTTCATTGTTATATAATTTATTTATATAGTTAAATTGAATTATAGATTTGTTTTAATGTTTATTTTGATAAATTTGAAATAAATGAATCAAATTTAGTTCATAATAAGGAATTTAACTTCGAAATTGGATATAATAACATTTTAAAAGTTTGAATATTTTTTTACTTTAAAAACCTTTGTTTCGTCCCCTCTATGGTATTAAATATAAATTATTTTCTGGAAATTCTATGATTAGTATTTGTAAAAATGAATTAAATATTTTAACCATAATAATTTGTCATTTCTATTATGTTCAACTTTTTCATTAACAAATAAAATATTAGTCAAAGTGATTAAAATTAATTACACCGATTAAGGAAAAGATTAGCTTAATAATGGACGAAACCCGAATCTTAATGGACAAATAGACTAGATACTTTTCCAAAATTCATTGTATGGAAAAATTACAAAACTATTATCCCTTTTATATAATTTCAACCATAATTGGAGAGTGTTCAAATAGTAAAAACGTGGGTGGAATTCAATTGTGAAATTTTTACAATTATCCCACTCATCCTCCACAATTAAAAGGAAATAATCCCTACCACTTATTCACACATATAAAACCTTTTTTATAACAAAATATACTATAAAATGATCTCCAAAATCCATAACATCATCCATGAATCTTCTCATTCAGCATAAATCCAACCACAGAATCCCATTGGTGCAAACCAATATGAGTTACCCATATAATATGTAACATTCTTCCTTAAGCCCCTATTTTTTATTTTAATTCTATAACCCTCAAATATTATTATTAAATGATTAAATAATAACCTAAGTATACTGAATATATTGATATGTTTTTATTATATGATTTCTACCTACACTTACACACACATCCATCTAATAAGTAATGAACTTACCATTATTTTGTACGGCGAACTATCGCCTCAGAAAATGATGTTTTTTGTTAGTCCTTTACCACATCTCAGGGATAGACATTATGATAGAAACTCTATTTTATATGATATATATGATTTTTATGATTTATTTTTTCTTATTTAATTATTATATAAATATATACCATAATGTTTTCAATTTTTCTAAATACAATAACATCATTTGTGGACGTGTGGACTCTCACATCCTCAACGTAAGGTAATTCATTCACATTCTACATGGAATGTATTGAGGATGAGTTTAGTAAAAATATATGATATATATGAAATAATAATAATACTGAAATATTATATATATATATATATATATATTAAATTTACTCGACTTCTTTCAATAGTAAAACAAAATTGACATAACATTCATTCATACATACGACCAACCATATCCATGAACTAGGTATTCCGTTTTATATTTCTATATTTCATAGATTATTATAACTAAATAAATTATGAATATATATGAAATATATATCATTATTTAAAATATAAAAATTATTAAATAATGTCCTATGTAACAGGATCAAGAATAAAAATCCAAAACATATTAAAAAAAGAAGATATTACCCGAAACATAACAATGGCATCGAGTTATTAATAAATGGGTAATATAAAGCCATATATATAATATATGTTTTTAGATATAATATTTTATTATTTTTTTATTTAAAATATACTTTTATTTATAACAAATTAGGTTTTCAAATATATGAATAATGTCAAGACATAAGGTAAGGGAATTTTATGTCACTTTTTATTTCTGTGAGATACATGCCATATTCACCACTCGATTATTTTATGTGGCGTATATAATACCCATTGACATGATATATAAGGAATATATTTATTTTAATGATATTATATGATTCTTTATAATTTTATTATTTCTTGGGTATTATGATTTTATGTTACCAGAGTGGTATTAGCTTATTTCTATAATCTCATCATTTATCTGGATTGTTTATGTTTATTCATCCATTGATGAAATATTATGATCCATATCTCAAGCGCACTCATAAAATTTCCAATCATATAGATATACATGAAACCCCCATGAATTTGAAACATTTTCCTACTCTTTTGTACTTAATAAAGTTGAAATAATTATGAAAATTTTACTTTATTGTTCCTTTTGTTTGGAAAGATGTGTTTTTAAAAAAAACATTTCTAAAAATCATATCAGAAATGTTTTACTATTATCCTATGATATTCGTGGGAAATTTTTTACCTTTTTAAAAAATAGTTTTAAAAGTTATATTCTTCACTTTTTTGATCAAGGAACTTTTCAAAACATGTAAGGGGAAAATGTAATGTTTTTTATATAGATACATACCCGATGTCATGAATGTCATATACAAGAACTAATATTTTTATTTTTACAATGTTATTTTTGAACAAAATATGTTCCAAATATTTTTTAAATATTAATTATTTAGAAGTGTTTTCAAATAAAAAGTCTATCAAAAAATTTTGTGTTTAAAAAGATCATTAAATGATTTTCAAATCATCCTTCATATTATTTTAAAAAATTATTTTCAATGAAAAGGATTTCAATGATTTCATGATATATATATATATATATATATATTGAATCCCATTTTATATAAAAAGGTTCTAAAAATGATTTCAATCCTTATATTTTAGGTTTTCAATGTATTCTCAAAGAGAAATGTTTTAAAAAAATGTTTTAAAGCTTCTTTATGGGTCTTCATGGTGTTTCTAAAGAATAATGTTTCCAAAACTTTTTCATGATTCCCGTATATGATCTAAAATATATTTTAATATGTTTTTTTAGAAAATTCATTATGTTTTAAAAATTATTTTTCATAGATGCGAATATATTTTCATAATGAATAGTTTTATAAAAATTTATTAATATTTCCTTATACGAATAGTATTTTGAAATTGTTTTGTAAATGATTTTAAAAGAAAGGTTAGTTTCTTTATGAAATGTTTCATGTGATATTTTAAAATCCTCCCCCTCTAAGATTACATAAATTGTTACAATTTATGATTTTATAGTGATATGACCTAATAAATCTACTCATATTCTTTTATGAAAGGTTTATGATTAGATGAAATGATGTTTATGACACTAATTCCTCTATCATGGGTTATATTCTTTTAAAACATACTTCTTGTTAAAGGATACGGTTTGATGAAATGATTATGAAACCATTTTATTTTTCATAGTTAATGAAATAATGATTTCGTTTTGAGAAACCTATTTCATTTCAAGGGTTATAATGTGATGTTTATGAAAACCATCTTTTTTTATGAGTCATGAAAAGACGCAGTTTTATTATCTTTTAGAAAATGTATGAATGTTTCTATTTTGTGATGGGTGAGACCTATATATCCCTTAAATTCATTTTGTACTGATTTATATCACATGAGATAATGATGGGAAACAATCAATGATCCAAATCTTGGTGTATCAATATTTAAATTGGGAAATAAGTTTGTCATGAGCCACTATGTGATGATTGGGTAACATATCTAATTTAGGAATATGGGGAGTCTAGATAACTTATAAGGAGATGACTGGGACTAGGGATGGTGGTGTGTCTTGCTTAGTAGGTGTAGTCTATATGAAGTTCCCTGATAATATTTTTGAAAGGAGCCTTAACTTATAGGGAATAATGTTATATGTTCGTGTGTCTACCATAAAATATATGACTTATCCCTTTTATATTCTCACATGGTCCATGTTATTTATTATCTTAAAATTTATGTCTATTGAACTCCAAATATTTATTCTAAGTATCATGATTGTGATATTTTTATTTAGGGGGTGATGTTATAACTTTATGATCATATTATCATACCCTTAAACTCATGTTACTAATACATATATTCCTTGATTACCATTATTGAGCATCCAAACTCACAAATTTTTTATAGATCATCTCCATGTGTTATGAGGAATTTTTTTTAAGTATGGGTACTAAATTTTAATATATTTATGAGAATTTTTAAAGATCTTTCCCAATATTAATATGTTGTGTTTATATGATTCCAAAGACATTAAACTATTATGGTCCTCAGGCATGATTTTTTATAATGTGACGAATATTAATTTATGATTATCCAATATACATATATTTTATTCTTGGGTAGATATGGTAGGTATCATATAAAATTTTTAGTCAAAATTTCAAAAACTATCATGAGAAACATTCAGTGAGATACTTTGTGAATTTATAATGATATGTTTAGGGATGTCACTAAGGATAATTCTGAGGATGAGGTTATGTAAAAAAACATCATATAATTTTGTTAAATGATATAGAAATTGGGATCCTGTAATTAAATTCTTGTTTGAAAACTTCAAGTGGATGTCTCTCTAGTACAAATGAACATAGGGGTAAAAAGACAAAAAATATTGTACTGATCTGGACTCTATTAGGAACTAGTTTATGAAAATAGGCCTTTCTATATACCTAGTTGGACCCTCTTAGAGGATTTTCATTAGAGAATCACAAGCTCATTAAAACCCATAATAAATTATTTAAATAAAGGGTGATTATGAATAACCTAGGATAAATCCTTGGAGTCATTGATTAAATATGTATGTGTAATTATTTAGACATCTTGTACGCAATTTTTCATGATTATTTGGTTTTCTACTATGATAAGTGTTTTCACCCTATGATTTCTCATTTTATTCAATTGTGGAAATTAGAAGAAACTAGGTAACCAATTAATATTTTAGATGTAGAATATATGTGAATGATCAAAATCAATCTCATAATTGGAAATCACATGAAGAGAATCAGGAAGGTCCATGAGTATTAGTTATACAACTGAAGATAAAGATACCAAAAACAACATGTAAAATTTATTTGATGTTCTTCCAATATTATTTACATTAAACCTAAGAAAAATTATTCAATTTAGGTTCAGTAACCTTACGAAATGATTTATTCTTATATTATTGGAAAGGTTATTAAGGGATTAGATGATGAAGCTTAAGAAATGGTTTTATAATAATTATGGACGATTGAATTTTATATATATTGGTTTTCAAGAATTATGTTATATGAATCATGAAGTATATGGTTTTAATTAATGATTTGAAAAATATATTTAATGCTGATCATGAACTAGAAAATACTTTTAGTGGAAATGTGATATTCTTATTAAGGGATGGTAACCTTTAATTTCTCCCTGTTGTTAAGAATTTTTTTAACATGGATAAAGAAATTGTTGATATGGATAAATTAGACGGGATAGTACAAGAACCCAAGAATTAATTATTATTTTTTATTGAAAAAGGGGGTCTATGTAATCATGGAAGATGCCTAAAACTTCTTGTATGTAAGGAATATATTCAGTAATCCTTGTAATTAAAAATAATCAATGGTTTAGAAAATTATTTATGGAAATTCAAGGTATTACCATGTTTGAAGATAATATACAATGAGAGTATTCACATGTTTGGAATGTAACAACCAAGAGTGAATTTTTGATATATTTGGGATAAATGTTATGCTTCTTTCCTGACTTTCTCTAATTTTTTTTATTTTCATCTATCATAAGTGTTAAAGGGTTAACTATTTATGGGAATTTTAGGTTCAACTATTGGTAATGTTTTTTTGATTGTATTATTATCTAACCACATAATGATTTATTCATATTGTATAACCTGTTATAGATACTTTGTGTTGATTGTAAGTAAATATTGATTACATGATTTATCATGGATCTCATGATCTTTTAGTCATCCATGAATGGAAAATTCACCATTTTTAGTGAAATAGGTGAAGTAAAAATTAATCAGGATACAACCAATGGGTGATATATTACATAGTAACGTGAATGAAATCATGTAATTATATATTCTTATGAAACAAATTATATTTTAGGAAAAGGTGAATGGACTAGTTTTTTTCCAATTATTATCATTTTCATGATCTCAATGACCTCTTACATGCTTGATCACATAATGGTTTTGTGATTGTTAACATTCTCTAGATCACCCAATTTAGTATGATCAATTATCATTTTGAACCTCAATGATTATTTATTCTTTTAATCCATGTCCATGTTCAAAAATCCTACATATGTTCTCTTCTGTAAAAACCCAATTATGTATTACTTTGGGTAAATATTTTGTTTTGATCATTTCCATTTTAAAAGAAGATTTAGTATTCATTTTTATGATATGAGATTCTTGGAAAATTTTATATAATAACCTTTGATAAAGAAGATTAATTTCAAGGGTGAAATTTATTTTAATGGTGTAGAGTGTAAAAAATTGATATTTTGTGATGTATTTTTTTCGAATTAATATAATATTTTTGAAATTTTTCATTTCTCACAACACAAAATATATCTTTTGTAATAATAAATCATGATATGTGGGTCATGTTATATGTAATAGAAACAAAGTATTGGGCTACACTAAAAACATAGATTATATTTTGATACATGAAACACTATTTTTTTATTATATTACTCACAATTATATGTTCATTGGATATCTTTTCTTTCATGCAATTCTGAGTTTTAGCCAACTACAATATAATATTAAATGTATTATTAAAATTATTATTAAAATATTATTTTAGTTACGACATAACCATTGGAATGGAGATCACAAACAATATGAACTAAATTGTTAAAATATGGTCTTAATATATATATATATAATCTTTTCATTTCCATTAGTTTCAAATGAATGTAAGCACTATTTGAGAATGGTGAAATAATATTTTATGAAAAACATTTTTCAATATAAAATAGTAATTTTACCTCAATAAATTAATCAAACCACTTTTCAATAATTTTTCCAATAAAATTTATATATTATATATTCAATTGTTTTTTCTTATACTCATCCAATAAATGTTATAGGTATAATATAAGAAAAAAAAATCAAATTTTATGAGTAAATAAAAATATATTTTTATAAAAGATAATTTAACAGCTTCTAATGGATAAAAAATTTTAAATATGATTGTTGAAAAATTAATAATTTTTATTTGAAAAAATGAAATTCATATTTTGAAGTGGAATAAAAAAATTTATATTGGGTTAATTTGTCATATTTTCGGAGAAGTTTCGTTTTTTTGATGAATTGTGCAAAAAAATGAATTTTAATTCAAAACATCTTTTTAGTCAAATTTACAATTATAGTTAAATTAGACTTTTTCCTAGTTTAAACATTAATTAGATAAATTTTAGATCAGTTAATCCAATTAAGTTCAATTGAATAAATTTATCACTGAAACTAGATATAAAAACATTCCAATGTTTTCAATAATTTTACATTAAAACATACTTTTTCATCTCGACTGTTGGACTAAATTTTAATTAATCTCAGCCAATTATTTTTCATAATTTATAAAAATATATTACATATTTATAATAATTGTAATTTATATCATCTAAAATGGTAAATATTATTTTTTTCTAAAAATATTAGTGAAAGTGAATAAAATTAATTTTTGAGATTAAGAGAATTAGCTTCACAAAGGTCTAAAACATAAAATAAAGGGATAAAATGACCTAGGAGCTTTCTAAAAATACATTAAATGACCATAATATTACCCAATCTAGTCATTTATATAATTTGGACCACTATTTTATCCACATGACAAAGGAAAAAATTGTTTGGAATTCCGCTTTAAAAAATTTACATGATTTCCTCTCCTCCTCTAATATAAAAAGGAAGTGAACCCTCATATTTATTTACACCTATAAATCCATTTTTTTTCACCCAAACATGGATCATATAATCTACCTAAATCCCTCTCTTCATCTTATAGTCCTACCTTTTTTCAAAAACCTAACAAAGGAAGCCCATTGGTGAAAAACAAGAAAAGTTACCAAAAGCAGCGGTTTCGTCCATCCTCATGCTCCTTTTTTATTTTAATTATAAACCCCATCAACTCTTATTATTACAAGTCCATATAATAACAATAGTATGATTAGTATACTAATATTTTTTTATTCTAATTTTTTTATATACACTTACACAGACATCCATCTAAATTGAAATAAAGTTATCATTCTTCTGTATAACAAATTACCGCCTCATGAACCGATGTTGTTCGTTTTTTCATTTCCACATCTTCAGAATAGAAATTATGAGGGAAACCTTATTTTTAAATAATTTATATTATATTTATTAAATATTTATACTTTTTTAATTATAATATATACATATATATCCCTTCATTCATTACATTTTTTTAAATAGAATAACTTTGTTTCTGGACGTGTGGACTATTACCTCTTCAAAGTGATGTGATACGTTCACACTATACAAAAATTGTATTAAGGATTGGTATAGTGTAATTAATCGATATATATGACATAATAATTATACATGTATGATGTTACCTATATATATACATATATTTCATTTAGATTCATTCATTGATTATTATAATCAAATGGAAACAATGTTCATTCATACGTACGACCTACCGTTAGTATGATCAATGTATTCAATTTCATAATAATATATGTTATATATTAATATATAAACATTAAAAATAATATCGTTGATATTTATATCATTAATTTTTTTTAACTAAAGAATTAAATCATTATATAAATAAAAAGATTATGAATAAAAGTCCAAAAAATATATGAAAAACAAAGAAGATATTACCTAAGACACAACATTGAAATTTATTTGTTAATAAATATGTAATATAATGTCATAAAAAAATAATATATTGTATGTGTTATAATAATATTTCTCTATGTTATATGTATAAAAAACATATATTTATTATATAATAGGTTTGAGTGTGTTGGAATAAATTCAAGACTTAAGGTAAGAGAATTTCATCTCACATTTTATTTAAGTAAAATACATAAAATATCCACCAATTAATTATTTTGTGTGATGTATATACTACCCATTTAAACTTTATATCATGAATCAACTATTATTAAAAAAAATTAATATTCATTTTTATATTATTATTTCTTGTGGATTATAATATAATATTACCAATATTTTAACAGTTTATTGCTATAATATCAACATTTATTAGGATTGTTTATGATTATGATTCCATTGATAAAATAATATGATCCATCTCTGAAGAACACTGATAAATTTTCATCTCCTCTTGTTATTTATGATATACTCTTGTATTAGAGAAATTTTTAAATAATTGGTAATTAAGATTATTATTAAATTATTTCCATTAAAGTCCAAATTTATTTCTTCTTTCAGACTAAAATCATTGTTCTTTCAAAATATTTTTTTCCAAAAATGGTTTCAATTTTTTTGTACATTTATATTACAATTTTCAAAAGAATTTTTTTACCATTTACTAAAATTATTTTAAAACTAATATTCCTTAAATTTTCTAATCAATGTACTTTTTTAGAATTTTATGGGGAAAAAGGAATGTACGACATGGATAAAATTAGCCACCTTGATGATTATAATTTCCTTGAATATTCCTTTGTAAGATACCAAGGTTATTTATCAATAAAATACAATCCAAATATTATCAAAATTTGTTTCGTTTAAATATTTTTTCAAAGTAAAATGATTTCAAAAATGTTTCATTTCTTAAAGGGTTTAAAATGAATTTAAATGCATCCTTTATATATTTTCAAAAAGGATTTTTCAACGAAAATGATTTCATTGACTTCAATAATTTTTTATAAAAATTCAAATATAATTTCATGAAAAGGGTTCTAAAAATAATTCCATTCCTTATTATTTAGTTTTTTAAAGTTTTCTAAAAAAATGGTTTTGAAAAATGTTTTTACGATTTATTTATTGGGTCTAACAGTGTTTTCAGCAAAAAAATTGTTTTAAATTTATTCTCATTCACCCGTTATATGTTTTAAAAGAAAATTTAAAAGAAAATTCTTTTCAAATTGAAATATTTTTTAAAAATAATTTTTTCTAGAAAAATGATATTTATTCAAGAAATATTTCAAATGAAATTATTATTAATTTTTTATAAGAAAAGGACATTAACATGGTTTTATAAAAAGTATTAAAAAAGAATATTTTCTTTTAGAAATATTTCATGTGATATTTAATAATACTTCTCTATTTATTATGACATAATTTGTTATAGTTTATGATTTATAGAGTATATTAACAAAAATGATATTAATATTGTTTCCTAAATGGTTTATTTCCAAATAGAATAATTTTTATGACACTCATTCCTCTTCCATGGATTATATTTTTTTTTGAAACCTAATAATTTCTATGGTTTATGTTTTAATGAAATTATTATGAGAATTATTTATTTTCTATAGGTAATGACATGATGATATATTTATGATGCTCATTTCATTTCAAGGGTTATGATATAATGTTTATAAACCTCATCGCTTTTTATGGTTTGTGATATATTAAATGTTTTATTATCTTTTGAAACATGTATGTGTGATTTTATTTTGTTACATATGGGACCTGTATCTCCCTCCAATAAATTAGGTAAAGATTTATATCTCTTGAGATAATTATGGAAACCAAGTCTCTGAGCTTGATCAAATATGGGAAATAGTTGCATCCTGATCCAAAATGGAAAACATGTGTGTCTTAATCCACTTTGGGAATATATGGAATCTTGATCCCTTACACGATGGGGACTATTATGGGGGATGGTGGTATGTCACACCCAACAGGTGTAGTCCCCATAAAGTGCACTGATATGTTTTTTTGGAAATGATACTTGATATATTGGGAATGATGTTACATGTTTATTTTTATACCAAAAATTGTATGTCTTATTACTTTGATATGATCACATGGTTTATGTTCTTTATAATATTATTTTTCATGTCTTATGAACTCAAAATATTTATGTCATGATTCATGATTATTATCTTTATTTTCTTTATAAGATCTTGTTTTTATGGGTATGATCTTCAAATTTTAAGATCATATTCTCATACTTTTATGGTCATGTTATGCTTACATATCTCCCTTTTTTACCCTTAATGATAGTCTAATCTCACCTAATTATTTAGTTTCCTTTCCCATTGTAATTAATTATGTTTTTAAGTAAGAGTGAAAATAAAGAAGAAAATTATGGGATATGTTGAAGATCTTCCACCATGATAGAAGATTATATTTCCAAAAATCCAAATAAAGTAAACTATTATAGTACCCAACAATGTTTTGTTTGTAATGTGAATAATACTAATCTAAAATGACCCAAAATATATGTATTTTATTCATTTTTCACTATATATCACCCATTTATTAGTAATTATTTATTAAAATCATTGTTATTGGTGATAAGTGCTTTAATTTTCATGCATGTTTTAGTTTTTTCCATTTGGTATCATGTACTTTGATCAAGATTAATTCTTCTATATAATGTAATAATTATATAAAAATATTATATATTTAGTATATATATATATATATTCATCCACAAAATGTGGGGATTGTAAAATTATTTACACTATTTATGGAGATGGTAGATTATTTGTTAGTATGAATGATTTGCATATTTTTTACATATAGAATAAATGAATGGTAAATAATTATTGACCATTATAGAATAATTATTAAATCATATATGACATATATATCACATGTATTTATTAACATATACCATTTTACACACTATGTAAATCAAAAATGAAAAATGAATCACAATACTTCTTAGAGGTGGTAGTCCAAATGTATGAACATGCAATGTTATCATTTAACAATATATTATAAGGTAAGAAGTTTGATATGATATTAAAATTAAATATCTTTAAATATGTAATAAATATCGCATATTAACATAAAACCCATCTCATTAACCATAAAAATAAATATTTCTCTTTAAAATGAATTATATTGTTCCATGGAGACAGTAAGTCGTATGTATACACAAGACAAACCTTATCATTACATTTTATAAAACATATTGTCAATAATGGTGGTTTAATAATCATAATAAAATGAAATATTACTAAGGATGCAAAAAAATTTATTTTATGAAAAACACAACTCATATATAAGAGATAAAGTAAAAAAGTAAAAATAAGAAAGTGATTTGTTTAGGTAATTTACACTTCATTGAAATAATTCATTTATGTCTCCACTTAAGGATCCTATGGTTAGTAATTTGTAAATACCAGTACATATATACTGGTATAATTATTTTTTTATCATACTTTACTAGGGTTTCATTTATCTATAGTGCTTATAAGGGTGTAAATAAGATAAATGAGGGGTTACCTATTTTATTTGATGGGAGGGGCACTCTTGAAATTTCATAATAGATTAAAATATAATAACATGATTCCATATAAAAGAGATTCTTAATTGGAAAAGGTTTTAGGGAAATTTATTTTAATGATTAAATCCCATATAATAATTAAATTTGGATAGTATTAATTTTTTAAAACTTATATTTAGGTTTAAACCCTTTATCATCCAATTTAATCCTTATTTATTATCACATATTTTTAATGTTAAAGGATTATTTTTTTTACTTTTAAGGTAAAAATGTATCTCATAAATGTGCAAAGGGTGAAATTTTAGACTATATTTTATCTGATTTTTTCCAATTTCATGAATTTTATGGTTTTAGAATAATTTAATAAAATATTATTTTTACGAAATATCTTGACTGAAGTTTTTTAAAATATTCAGTTATTTTTATAATAAAGGAAAAATTAAAAATATGGAAATAAAATTTAATATACTCACACATCCTTAATATGTCATTTTCATTTACAAAAGTTATTTAAAATTATTACTCAGTCAAATTACATTAATTTTAATGTTTCTCAAATCATTTATTTTATTTTACTATGAGTAGAAAAAATATGGTATCAGGGTTGTGTAAGCATTTAATGAAGTTATATAACATCCAAAAATTATAAATAAATTTCAATTAGGAAAATTATTAAATTAATCTTAAATAATTCAGTAATAATAATAAGAAACACGCTTTTATCCCTGTGCGAATAGAAAAGTGATATTTAAAATAAAAAGAGATATATTTTTAAGTTTCTTTACTTTAAATATTTTATTGGTCATTTTATTAGATAATTTTCCTTTAATGATTTAAATTTCAATATTAATGGGTAAAAATTAAAATTTATTTAATCCAATTATAATTAATATGAAAAATAGTTTCCCGAACACTTAGTTTTATCATATATTAAATAAATGTAACCTTCACCATGGGTAAAAACTGTTACCATGATTATTATTAATAATGTCATAAAATAAAACTGATCTATTGTCAAAAAATTTACATCCTAATTCCTAATATGGAATAAATTCTTCACAATTCAATTATTTAGGGGGAATATATTCATTATAATATAAGTGCACAAAATGAGTCGATAATCATCTTTTTATATGTTTTAACACATAAAATTGGATTTATTCTTATCCCATGCATAGTAGAAAGAATTATATAAATGTTTAATTTTTTAGTGAATATATATATATATGTATATTATTTAAATAATTCACCAACATTTAATAATTAAATTTATTAAAATAAAAACACATTTTGTGTAAAAGAACTAGTTTTATAGAAAAAAATCATTTAATTTTGAAAATATTATTATTTTTAATTTAATATTTTTTTGTGATTATCTAATTCATTTAATAATTATGAAAAGACTATTTTTTCATAATTTAGTTTCACATATCCAAACCCTCCCACAGAATAGCTAGATGACAACGGTCACATTAGATAATAAAATTTTAATGGTGCATCATAGTTCATTTAAACTTAGTGTTGTGTGTATCACAAGATATCAATGATATAAAATTAATTTATAAATAAATATTTTCCAAAATATTAGTGTGTTAAATTAACCCCATTTTCAAATGATATAGTAGAATAATTAGAAAATGAATTTCTACCAGCTTATTTCCCATTTGTAATTCATTATGTGCACTTCTTCTTCATAAAATTACATTAAAACATCTTAAAATGTTTTCATTTGTATAATTATCATAATTGAATGAAATTATAATAATATTAAAATAATTATCCACCTTTTCTTTTTCTGTTATAAAAAAGGAAAAATTGAATTGTGTTTAATGTGGAATACAACCTCAGTAAATAAACATGTTTCCTTTTCCTTCACCAACAAAAATGGATCATTAAAATGGTTAATTAAAAAAAATTATGAGATATATATCATATTAAATATCATTAAATGATAAACCATGTTACAAATTTCTTGCTCACTTTGAAGAATGAAATCATCATCCATGAATACATATAGACTATCGACTTCATGGAATGATGCATTATGTTTACCATCACCCCTACATGTTTATATTAAGTTTATATTAGTTTATTATATATGACATATATATAATGAATATGTTTTTTTGTGGATACAACAAAAAGTAGTGATCATTATAAAGTAAACCTTCAATATCTTTAAATAAACTAAAACTATTTGAACATTGATTTATTCTTCGCGATACATAACTAAAACCTTCAAGGTATTAACTTATGACATTATATGTATTTATAAAACAAAAATTAGTCTACATATAATTGATTTTAATGATGAAAATTTTGAAGATAAGGAATATAGACATAGATTTTATGAACCTAGTTCAAAATGGTTAATATTATTAACAATCAATATATAAAAGATAGTATTAAAATATAATACATGAAGATAATTGATAATAATGATGATTTCAAATAGAAATTTATATTAGTAGGGTTTATAAATTTGTAATTAATTTGTTTATCTTCACTATAGGTGTGGCTAAAACACATCCAAGGAAATAAATGGTAATTTTAATGGACTTTTAAACTAAAACTCTATTCTTTGAGTTGTAAAAGTTTTTCTATAACTTCATTCTTCCATGAATTTCCACATTGAATGTTTTTCCATCCCTTTTTTAAAGAAATATAATTTTTGATCCGAATTTATATCAATGACATGTTTTCATTTTTTTTAAAAAGGATACATTTTGAAAGTAGACATGAAACTATGAATTTTACAATGATTAATACATTGCTTTTTCCGAAATATTTTTCCATGGTTTGGTTTTCATTATATTCAAAAAATATTATCTAAAAAATGCTCTCGTTTCATCATTCAAATTATATTTTTTAACGAAATTATTTTTAGTGATCTCTTTTTTAATATCAAACTATTTATTTAATTGTGTTTTTATACTATTTGAAAATTTAATAAAACCAATTTTATTTCCTTTGGTTATTTATGAAAAGAGAATGATTTCTATTTAGATGATATATGAAACCCTTTTTAATTAACATGTTTCTTTATGTTAATATATGTATTTACATATGGAGGATTTATGAATACCATTTTATATTAATTACTAATTTTGAATTGAAATGTGATTTATATTTATGTGTCAGACAGAAGTATAGTTGGATGATGGGTGGGTTCTATTTCTCCCTCCAATGCATTGGTTAAGAATTTACATTTCATAAAATATAAATTCATAATTACATTTTAGTTTCTCTTAATTGAGATAACTAATGGTTTGGATAATGAATCTAATTTGTTTTGTTTGGTAATGTGTGTGATACATGTAAAGGATGTTATTCATCATTGTTTCATACACTAATGATGTGATTTTATGTTAACTGATTTTAAGTCATGTAATACATGTTTTATTTTCTTGTGGATCTTTTTTTCCTCAATTTCTTATTTCATGTACTTTTAATCTCAATTATGTATTATGATGATCACTCATGATGTTATAAAGTTTCTCTTATGATCATGTTTCAAACTTATTCGAATGAAAAAATATTTTATGAAATGTTTATTCATCTCGTACATAGAATTTTAGACCACCCATCTATTATGTTTTCATTCCCAATAATTTAATTATGAGCCATAATAATGATATTTATATAATATTGTTTTGTATCGTTCCTTTATGGATAAATGATAAAAATATTTGTAATATAAGAGTATTATGAATCTGGCCTTCATAAATACCAAACATATTGGATTTTAGGATATTACTATTTATGGAATTTAATTTCTAAATCATGTATAATATTTAACATAAGGAAATATTATCATTCGTCTCTATAATACATTCCATCATAAATTTTTTAATTTCATCCAAATAAGATACATTGGAATAATTCATTTTTCCCATACAATGATCATCATAGGACCTAAAATAACAGTTCTGAGTCAAATGTCCTTGAAAATTGTTGGAATTTAAAAAATAAGAACATGAATTATAATAAAGAAACATTTTATACCAATACAAACATTATATTTATATCTATATAAAGAAAAATAGTGTATTTGAGACCTCAATTTATATAAAAACACAAGATGCAATGTGGTACAATAGAGTATTGATCCTTTTATTCGAACAAATAAAATACCCAATTTGATTCCTAATAATTTTAACAATAGAAAGGATCGAAATATAGATAATTTACCCCAAGATATTTATAAAAAACAGTGGAAAAATCATGATTAATTTTAATTTCATAAGAACACTTAAACTAGAATAACATATATGACTTAAAGACAATATACAAGATAGACAAATAAATCACCATGTAAACATCTTATGTGAAATAAATAAGAATATACATAGATCGAAGACCTCTATAATAATATATATCTTAAAAAAGAATATTATATGACTTACCAATGTATTCTATTACTCTTATGTCCTGAAACAACTAGTTCATGATATTTGACGTTATGTTGTTACGCTCATTTATCACGGTCATGAGATCATGGTGGGAGCTGGATAATAAGAATCTACCAACAAGTTTTCTTAGTTTTATTTTCATAACATAATCCTTAACAACATAGTTAATAGGGTAGTGTGATATTAGGGTAGGTACTACATTAGTCTAATAATTAATAATGATATACCTATTTCCCTTACTATTATGGAGTCAGATTTACTTAGATGGTAGGGAATACATTTTTCACCATGAACATGGGTTTTGAGAGACACATTTAATGATCAAACTATAAACAATGATAATTGTTTCTTATTATATAATGTAATAAGGTATATTATCCATGGTATGGGGTTTAGATTCCCCATTTTATGAGTATCAACATGCTCTGTTAATTGAAAACTCTCTAGTTTGGTGTGGGTCCTATAATCAAAGAAGGTGTTTCTATACAATTTTACTAGGGAATTAATCAGTTCTAAATTTTATTGGAATTAAGTATATTTTGGAAATAATGATATTCTCTTACTTTTGGATTATTTTCCATATTTTATGAAAGAGGTAATCTAAATTAAGGTGATGTAACTCAAAAATAAGTAATATTATTTATATAATTCCCACCTTGTAAGTTTCCCAAGGGATGAATCTATGATTGGTGTTCATAACCTCATCTTAGAATTGAGTTTCTCTTCCATCATGTATTGTCTGGGGAGAGAAATATAGTGTGCTATTTACATTACATCATAATTTCTAGATTTTGGGTTTCTTATTCTAGTGTGATGCTTGGGTTATAGAGATTACCTCAAATAGAATGATATTGTCCACTACCCAATTAAAACAATGAGTAGAAACTGCCTTAATCCATTCCATTCTCATTTTATTGGATATTTAGTGTGATCTCAATGGTTGGTATTTTTTTATCCAAATACAATCCATATTTTCATATCATAAATTATTTTGTTAATTAGGAATCTTACATAGTATGTTATTACTCATCCCTATAAGGTAATTCCTCTAACACTTGTTGTGTTATATGGATTTTATCATCACTACAGGTATTCTTGTGGTGGAAATGGAGTTTGAGGATCTTGTGTTTATTATTTCATAATAGTGTTTTCACTATCCAATTCTTTTTTTACAATTTATATAATGAGGATGGATATTTTTTATTATTTTCAGAATATATTCACATTGGTATATACATATACTATATTATATATTACATTCATATTTTATGTCTGTCTCATTATTATAAATTTATGTTTATAACTTTCACATTATTATATTGTTGATATATTTAATTGATTGTTGTTGGATATATTTTTTATATAGGGTTGGTATGATTTTTTATTGGTTCCTAGGATAGGGCCCTCTATGGTGTGTTATTAATTATTTGTGATATTAGTTATCCTATATCATAATAAAGGTGGGATTAGGGGTGTAGAAATCGGCCTAATATTTTGACTAAGATGTTATATGGTGGGTCCAATTTTATTAGAGTGGTATTAGAGAAGGTCATGTCTAAGGGATAGTATTTTGTGTTTTAAATAATATGTGTTCTTGTTAGAGAAATTTAATTATATTTTTTTGAGGTATTGTAACTAGTTATTATACTATAGAGACTGGATAAGCGATATGGTGGCTAATGAGTGCCAATGAATGTAATATAGAAATATTATGATTGAGTTTAGTATTTAAAGAACTGTTTATACAGTATGGTTATGTTGGATAAAAAATCATGTATTGGTCAGATAATTATATTTTTAATGACCCAAAATACTAATTATAATGATGTCATTTTAATATAAGGATAAGGTAACCCTCATAGAAACTATTTCATTTGAAATTCATAATAAACCTTTATAAAAAATATAAATATTGGGATAAATCAAAATAGTGTGATATTTTTCACTTTTACATTGGTCAATATACAAACATGTAATTACTTGGAGAATTTTCTTGTTGTATCCCTAAAACATGTATAAGGATTCAAATTTCTATTAATGATCATTATAGTGATGAGTTTTGAGGTGATAAAAAAATTATTATATAAATATTATAGTTTATTAGATTAATTTTTACTACATATCATTAAAATCAATGTGAGAATAGTAAATTTTTAGATTTATTTATTAATATCGATAAATAAATAACTCATATATAAAATATTTACATAACCTCCCTATACGTTCTCCACTGGTAGAACACTTCTTAGAAATATCATTCTTAAGATCTTCCTTTATATCATGTGGAAAAGTAAATATAATAAATTTTATTCTTAGGATATCAATAAGGGTAAACAAGGGATATGTCAATGATAATTTAATAACAACATGTTCATATATTTATGATAACCTAAGAATATGACTTGAAAATAATAAACAGTAATGCATATATCTTAATCACATGTTACGGAAATAGACTTGGATGTTCATAAGACATGAATAATAAAGGAATAAAATAATGTTATCCATTAAATAATAACATTATCATAATATCATTTCATTAAAGAATGGGAAATGTTTGGAATAATAATAATAATAATATGATTATTATTTCAAGGCTATCTTCTTGGACATTCATCACATGTTAGTCTTGGGATAACCACCTATGTACCTTTATGAGATTGACATAACCTCCTACGTACACTATTTTTAGACTTGGAATAACCTTTTGTGTACCATTTGAGATCTTAAAACATTAATGAATAACTAATTAACTATAAGTATATAATGGATCCACCAGTAAATAAATTATTAGCCATTCATATTTATCACACAAGATCATGAAAACATTTATTATTTAATCATAGTATTACATGTGGAAATAAAAACAAGTTTCATAAATATTTCATCATTATAATCAAAAAAGATATTAAGAAATTATATGGATGGTAAAATTGGATCATATCACCAGTAATGTGTAAGAAATATCAATAATTTTCCTCATTGATGAAAAATTACTTCAAAATATCATTTGATATTTTTTTATGAAAATAAGATTTTTATATTCAAATCACTTATTTAAAATATAAAAATTAACAAATTATTAACAAATAATTAAAAATAAACAAGGAAGACTGTAATGGGATATTAAAATAAATGATTAATCATGATTGTTGAATAAGTCATCCTTTAATTTTATATTAATTCAAAATTCCATTCACATCTTCAGTGAAAAGTCAAGAGCACCTCAAATAGAAATCTAAAAGTTGATTAAATTTATTATATTTAATAAAAACTAAAACATAGATAAAATGAATTGAATTAATCAATGTGAAATATTAAAATTTTTCTCAAAAATAATCAAATTAGGATATAAGCAACAATTATGAGGATTCCCAAATGAAGATAAAAACATGGTAAGATTTCTTTCAAAAATAATATGTTTTTATATTTAGTACATAATGATATGAAAATGAATGGAAGACATCAATTATCAATAAATAACCATAGGATAATAAATGAAATATTTTTTTAAATAGATAAATAACATAATTTCATGAATAAAAATTTATAATTAAACAATCTAGGTAAAATGTTAGATTGTAATGTAAGGAATCTTACCACTTTGGTAACTTTTGATTCATAAAACCCATGATTAAAATAAATTCATATATATATATAAATACAATGAACATAATGATATATATGAAAACAATATCTATGGGGAAGTATAAAACCTCACATAAAAAGCTATGTTTATGATATAACATATGTCCCAAAGAAGATAATTGGATATGATAAACCCTAATCACATTGGAATCCATCGAATCAAACCACTTTGGGCAGCATAATTCAAATTGTAACATTAAAAATCATGAATTAAGAATGATTAATGATATAAAATGTCAAAAGGGATGAATATACACTTCATAAACATAATTAGGTTTATAATTTCAAACAGATCTGAAAGAAATAATAATGATTTGAAGAACCATTTCCTTACATACGACTTGATTTATAAGCACTCTAAAATAAAGTATGCAAAATTTATAACACCATATATAAAAATATATATAATATATAAAATAATACTGTATTTGATACCCCTAAAAGAATATATAAAATTAAATATAAATTTATATAATACCATATATGGGTTACTTATATAATTTTATAACATATTCATTGATGATTATTTATTAAAATAATTGACCTATGTTATAATTATTTCATTTAATCGTGTTTGTTTTGATTCAGTTATTATGGTCCTTGACTCTGTATTATGGATACAGAAAAAACGTAATGTTATTAATGATATAAATATTATTTATATTTATTATATACATATTTATAACCATCTATAAATGGGAGGTATTGATAAATGATTTACTCCATTCATGGAGATGGTAGTCCTTATATACATTTAAACATCTTATTCATTTTCTAAAGAATAGAAGTAAATGAAAATAATTGTTATTTTATCTTTATAAAATGTCTGTAAATTAATAAATATCATATATATTTATTAAATATGTTTTTATAAACAATTTTTTTTGATGATGATGGAAAATCATTTATATCACTTCATGGAGGTGGAAGTCCACTCATACGCACGAGCAATATATTTATTGTTTGATTGATTGAAAATGGATATGGATAGTTTTATTCTGTGAAATTAATAACATATAATTATATCGAATATGATGATGCTATTATATTTTAATGGATTGAATAGAATTGAATTAGGTACAGTAAGCAGCAAAATGTAATCTCCCGATTAAGAGCATTACTTATTCTTTGAAGAACGTCCTTTGGATCACACTATATAGAAACAGTGGATTTTCATTTAGGAATAAATTTATCAATATAATTTACCAAATTAATATAAGAAGATGTTTTAGTATGTTTTGACCAATATAAATGGTTCAATGTGGTATGAGAAATAGATGAGTGGTGGTGTTTTTTTATAATGAAAGAGATGACACATGTTGAATTAGATAGATGATATAAATATTAATGTTACTTTTCATGTGAAAGTGGAAATATATATATATATATATTATATTATTATGGTGATTCAGAGTGATCTCATCCAATAAAATTTAAATATTTTAATTTTATTTTTAACCCTTATCTCTTTTTAACCTTTGTTAACCCTTTTTATGACTATCAAGATATCAAGGTTTTTTACTCATTAGGGTTTAAGGTTATTATAAAAGTAAAAGTGGAACATAAGTGTAAAATGGTTGATAATATATACTATAAAAATTAAATTGGTTAAGATTAATAATTTTATGAATTTAAATCATTTAATAGAGTATTATTTATCATTGGATACCAATAAATACATTTTCAAGAATATTAACAGAGTTTGAAATTAAATAATACAAGATATAAATTGAATTTGAAATATAAAAATTTAAAATATCAATAATATGATATAATTTTATAAATTATTCATTTAAAAATTTAATTCACCCATATTATATTACTCTTAGTTTTCTCTAAATATTTTCTTTTTTTATTACTTGAACGAGAACTGTGTTAGAATTATGTATGATTTTAATGTTACTATTCAACCTCTAAAAATTAAAAATAAATTGACATGATAAATTTGTTTAAATATCTCTTTATATCTGATTATAATCATTTTTTATCCATATGCAAATATATTATATATATTTAAAAAATAAAATATTTTGTATTTATTTTTTTATTCAATATAATATTAAGATAATTAAAAATGGAATATTAAATGAACTAGTGAAACATAAAAACATAAGATATCAATGTTAGAATGAAACCCAAAAATTGAAATATTGTATTTTTTGGAGATTTATAGACCTTAACCCAGAGTTTTAACCTATTTTTACCCATATTAACCATACCAAGGTGACAAATGTTTATCACTATTACTATTCATAATGACAAAAAATAAAAGGGATATAGTTACCCAATATAAACCTCATAATTCCAAATATGGAATTAATTTTTCAAAATTCAATTTATACATGTTTAATAAATAAATTTTAATATTAATGTGTCTAAGGAAACAAAAATCATATTTTACAAAATGTATTTTGATGCATAAAAATGAAATTATTCCAACATAAAGTATACGGTTGAATATTATATAATTAATTAGATAAAATTAAAAAAAATTAATATAATGCTACTTGAATATCAAATTCAAATCATAATAGGACATTTAAACTATGTGGTTTGACAAAATAAATGACAGTTCTACAAAAATCGGTATTTTTTCTTTTCACATTAAAATTAATATTTTCAGAAAAAAATAAATTAAAACTCATTCTATGATAATATTTAAATTCTTATTTAAAAAAAAATATATTTCAGTATAAAAATAAAATTTATAAATCCGTTATAAATTAATTATAATTTTTCTACAAGACTTGTAATAACAACCATTTTTGAAGAAAACAGAATTTATTGAAGTAAAAAATAGCATTACCAAGTATGAAGCACTTATTTATTATGAATTTATTATTATATCTAATATTATAAAAAAAATTATATATATTTCATAATTTTTTTAATCCTATTCATACCCAAACATTTAATGGATTATTTATACTCTATGATGGCCAGCTTTATGCTCTATGTTGCATGTTAATGAATATAATGAACAGTCAAAATTTATGTAAAGGGAGATATATTCTAAAATCAAGAGGTATTACATTATTCCTCCTTAAATAAATTTTCCACTCCAAATATTAATTATCACATACTATAATTATTTTATCAGGAAACTTTAATAAAATTTTACGTAGATTCTATCATGATAAGATTTTTTCAGTCACTAATATGAAACTTAGTATTTCCTAATAATGCACTTATATAGCAAGGTAATTATCATTAAAAGTCATATGGGTTTCCAATAAAATACCTTGATAGTTTAGTGAGTCTTTCCAGATAATATATGATAGTTTTATCTTCCTTTTAGTTGAGTTTAGGAAATCATTTAATATTAAAGTATATAATATGAGAAAATATACTTAGTTGATTTGGTTCTTTTTTATACGTATAATTTCATACATTGATTTTGCTTTGATAAATTTTATAACCTACTTATTATAATATTACATATAATAAATAATTATTATTATTTTGGGTTTTCCATCCTTATATTACTAAAATTAACTTTTAGTGGACCATAAGATCCAATAAAATCACATGTCATTCCTCTAATCTCATGATATTTTATCTAAATTAAATGTTTTTCATAATTAATCTAATATAACAAAAAATTTTACTACATTATCTACTGTCACATTATTATCACTATATGTTAAACATAAATCATTTATTAAATAACTATCATTAAAAATATTTGTAATATTCTAGACCAAAAACAATACCGAATGATTAAAATGATTTGATAACATATTCATTCATTATCAAATTTATAATTATCTTCAAATAATATAAATATCTCATAATTTCATATATGAAAAATCTATATATCCTAATGATGTACTCTTAAAAAATAAGCTAAATGTTACCCTAATTATACCGAATCACAAAAAATACACAATAAAATCAAATGTGATTCGAGAAATCAACTCTGAAAAAGTTATCCAATATATAACATAAATAATATGATTCAATAAGACTTATCATAACTCAGTATTCCAAAAATCAGTAACAAATTTCATTGTAATAAACTCTATCCAATTTAATTTAACAATATAAATTCTTTATCCTAAATAAACATTATTATCTCAACATATGGCATATATTAATGGTTGTTTATCCCTTAATCATGGTTTTTAAAAAAAATACCATAAAAAACCAATTTTCATGGTTATCGGTATCATTCATCATATTATTTAAAATCACTATATGAAAACAATAATATAAAAATTCTTATATGTTTCAGTATTATTACGAGTACAATATCATTGATAAAAACACCTCTATGATATAATTATTGAATCCCATTTTATAAACACTTCAATACATTCAATTAAATGATGGGAATAACATAGTCCTTTTTCTATCCTAGGATTTAACCCTTGCGTTAGGAAATTGACTCAGATAATGACCATGTCCCCCAAAAATAATACATGGACAATTAATGTTACATTTGGATGAATGTCATTTTCCTCCATCAAATTCATCATTTTTCTCAAAAATTACTTTCTATATGACCTTCATATTTACCGATAAAATTTCATCTAGTTCCTCTAAAAAATACCTACATTCTTCTTCCTATATTCATGAAATATAATAATTTTAGTCTAATTACCTCTATGTGTATCATCAACTAAACTCCCATGAAACTATATTTCCCTCTTACTAAGTTTATATGTAAACTCATTGATGTTGAGGTTGTTAGTCATAGAACGAGATAGTTTATTTGGAATAATCACAGGGTTTCAAATACTTTCTACTGTTTCATTAGATTTATCAGGAATACAATCATTACCTTTTTCATCACATTTAGTTTTAACTTCAATACTCATAGTTCATTCCATTTTTTAAAACCAAAAAACACCATATGGGAAATAATATTCATAGTGATTAATCATAAATTTTTTTATCAGATATCTAAATCATAAAAACATATTTTTAATTTATAAACATTAGGTTTAACCTAGGTCATTCATGGACACCATTTATTCTAATGCATCATAATATACTATAATAAAATATAGAATTAACCTATGAGTATTCATATAAAGTTTATAGATTGTTGTGTAGTCTTGGGACTAAAAATCATGCACTGGTGATAATAATCTTAATTAAACATCCTCCCCTTTTAGAGTTATTACCCCTAGGTTTATATGTTCCATAGCTGAATCCATATCATAGTACCCAAAAATGGATTAATTTTCTATGATAACCACATAATCAAAATATTACAAAATCATTCGGATGTTATCGAATACATAGAATTATTACATGTATTCTCATTATGGTTTTCACATCCTATTTTTCCAAAATATTTAAACTAATGTTTGCGGCCTACTAATGTGACACCAACATTTCATATATAAATATCACATCTTATTATATAAATTTTCATTAAATTTTATTTTTATCCATCCCATGACAATAAATTTATTGTGTCTTTGGATACAAGGATACATAAATATCATGTAAATAAAAGACCTATATCATCTCTAACCAAGTTCATTACCACTACCACACTATTTAGATATATCATAATAAAAATATCTCACTATATCCATGGGGACAGGGAACATGATAATTGGTGGATACAATGAATAATACGGTTAAACAACAAAGATATCAATGATCATTTAAGAATCACATGGGCATAAGGGTGTGACAACAATATCACATCATTTTAAAATCATACCTAGTAATTCATATATCATAATCTTGAGTCATTGAATGAATCATCGAAGTTCATAAGCTATAAATCTAAAGGTAATTAAATAAAAAAATCCATGTGAACATTACATAATCATAATATTGTGACATAAAATCATGGAATAATATTTTTCATAATCATAATCATAGAAAAAAAAATTCATGGCACCACACCAAGTCATTAATATTTTATTAGGCTTGGGAAAACCACCGATATATATTTTTGGGATTATGATAAACTCTCATATAGCCTCTATTTGGAGATTGGGATGACCTATCATGTTATTCTTGATATTATTAAACATTAATATTAACCCATTTCATTATAGTATCATAACAAAACTCACCAACACATAATCATAATACATTCATATATATTCCCCATGATCATGAATAAATTTATTATTTCATTAGACCCATACAGATGGAAAATAAAATTATTTTCATAAATACATCCTAATAATAATCATAAACTATAGAAAGAAAGAATAAGTATTATTAAATTTTATCATATCCCTAGTAAATAAAAATACACACCAGAGGATGAAATCATAGATGAAAAAATATATTAAAATATCACTAAATCATCCATGAGGATAATATCATTTTAATTTGAAATCAGTTATTTAAATTATAACATTTTCAAAAAAAATTAAGTAATAATATTTAACCAAAAATGAATATGGAATCATTTAAATTAACAATAAAATAGAATATCATTCATGAGGACTGAATAGTACACTCATGTGTTATATGTTCAAATAGAGGATCCTTTAACATTTTGAGTAAATTGTAAAAAGTACCACATTTTTAAATCCAAATAAATATTGATATTAAATTTTTTAGTTGATTTTAAAAAGTGTAAAATTGAATTTATAAATTCATTTTGAAATATTAAAATACTTATTTAAATAATTTTATTTAAAATAAGGATATGAATTAAAAATATTCTCAACCTATGTTAAAAAATAGTTTAGTTTCTTAAAAAACATTCTTTATGTTTCTTGAGTACATAAAATAGAAAAATAAAAGGAAAAAATTTTATTCTCTTAGAATAAACATAATATATGAAAATAAATATTATTTTTGATATGTATATATATATCGTATAATTTCATAATAAAAAATTTAAGCATGAAACTTCTCGAAAACAAGTGATATTGTAACGTAAAAACCAGTATTGTATTGGTAACATTTGATTCATTCCCCATTAAAATAAATAAAATAAAATGACTTATTAAATAAAATTTATATAAATATATTCAATATAATATATATCAATGGGTTCATAAATACCCCACATTAATTAAGATAGGCGTAGAATATCACAAATGTCCTAGTGAAATCAATTTTAGATGTTATACCCTTATAACATTGGTATCATTCAAATTTAAACCCCTTGTATGAAACTATATGAATTATAGTATTAGATAATACTAATTAATAATAATACACATATAACATGACAAAGGGGTTTGTTAGATAGATTATAAACATTAATAGATGTATAAAATCAAAAAATCCTCAATGAAATAGTATTATGATGAAGAACCCTTAACTAACATCTGAAATAATTCATAAGCACTCCAAACAACTGTATAATAAATTTTTATTTATTAAAATTATATAATATGAACATATAAATAATTATAATTCCATATATGGTATATAAATATAATATATTATAACCCATTTACTATCAATTCTTTATTAAAATCATTATTCTTGATAATAACTCTCTATTTTCTCATGTATGTTTTGATTCATCAGTTATGGTCCTAGAATATTGATCATGGATCTGTTATATAAATAGTGTTAAAAATGATATAAATATCTTAATATTAATTATATATATTTATAAATATAAAAACTTTGTATAGATATAGAAATGAATTACACCACTATTATATATGATAATCTATATGTATACATGAATGTTATTTTAATTTTCTAATAAATAGAATGAAAGGGAAAAATAATATTTTATCATTAATGAAAATTGATTAGATAATATAAATAATATATATTTATGAAATCCTTTATTCTAATCATCCATGTGGGGTGACTATGGAAAATGAATCCCATCAATTCGTGTAGGTTATCATCCACACATAAGCAGGAGCAGTAATTTAATTTCCAATTTCATAGAAAAAGAAATTAATAAGTTTATTCTATTAATATATTAAAATATTAAAATATGGTAGATATAGTTCTTATCATATTTAAATGATTTTAAAGGAAATAAAGGATTTAGTTGAATATATAAAATTAAAATTGTTGATTAAGATTAATACCTTCTCTTTGTAGAACCTGCTTTTGATATCTCATTAAGGGATATTGGGATAGAATATTTGTAATTCCCAGACCCGAGAAGCCTGGAGTCAGTTCATTATTATATTACATTTGAATAATTATAAGGATTAAAATCCTAAAGGACCGTTTAGTTTAGGTGTATTGGAAATACAGATTATATACATGATACCCATAAAACATCATGAAATTGAAAATACAAACATGGTATATGATAATACAAAATAAACTGAAACCTTGAGATCATACTCAATGATTTATGCTTCATAACCTAGGGGAAGAAAACATAATTAGGGTGAGATCAAATTATTAGTAAGGGCAAGTAATAATGAATCAATAAGTAATAAATGGAAATAAATCAACATGGTAAGGTAAATAAATGATAGAACATGCCATTCAATTTCTAGATAAGCCAATGTCAACATGGAAATGTGAGAAACTAAAAAAATGCCATTAAATCCATTAACTTAAAATGAAATAAATCTATAAATATGTTGATGAAAAAATTCATTGATTAATTATGACTGAATTTTCAATATAGGCAATGCTTATTTGTCAGATGTCATTTTTCTTAGACCCATAATACCATTGCCATCAAAAACAATGTAAACTTTTTGGACAACTAATTCTTCTTTAGATAATATCGGTGCATCTAGGGGATTTCATTCACTGGTCCACAACCCATATGGATTTCCTAAAATGTCCCCAAGGTTTATGTGGCATGTCCAAAAAATAACACATATATCAAATGAATAGTGTACCTTATCCAATATTCATATTGAATAAATTATATTGATTAAAAAACAATACGTCATAGGATGTTAATTAACAATAAGTGTTATTGACATTAAAAAATTCTTGAGGAAAAATAATTTTCAAACATTCCAATGTGTCCCATACCTCATTGAACCATTAAAATCACGATTTCCCTTGAATAAAAATAAAATTACAATATCATTAGATAATGTGTATTAATGATGTATAATTTAAATGGGTAGTATATAAAAAAAGTTAATTTGTTGATAAAAAAATAAGTATCAATGGAATGTAAATTGAGAAAAAATCATTTTCCTTAAAAATCCATTTTGTTGGGCGGTCTTTAACCACATGTATAATGGTTTAAAATATGTCAATAACTAATACCGGAACCAAAATCAAGTTTATATTACCATATATTAACTTCTTATAATATTTTATAAACCATTTGTTAACACTCTTTCTTTATTTTGACCATTTCCGGTGTTAATTTCTGAGTTTTCTCAAGTACGTTTTGACTTGTTATTTCTTGGTATTATTAAATATATCATGGTTTAATAATATAGATAATGTAAACCACTACTAAATTATGTTATATATTAATTTTATATGTATTTATAATATTCAAAATTATTTAGATATTATAAATGAAGTGCACCTTTTTGGGTGATAATAGGTCGTACGTATGCAAGAACGCTAATTTCATTTATTTTTTGTATTAAAAGAATAAAAAATATATGATAAATATGTATATTATAATTATAGTCTCATTTAAATACTATATATATTAATTAGTTTCATTTACAATATCCTTTATACAATCCATGTATGGCATGAATGCGTCATATCGCTTTGAGGAGGCGGTTGTCCAGATTACCCCAAATGAATTTATTTTATTTACACAACATAGAAAGCATAATTTAATGTTCAAAATAATAATTAAAAAACCATAATACATTATAAATTACATATATATCATATATAAATAAAATTTCCTTAATAATGGCCACCATGAGTGGTGGTAGGGAAAAATTGAACATTCGTTGTTTTGTGAGAAAGTATTTCACCGAACACAGAGACAATATGTCCTCTTACCATTGGATGGAGTTGTGTGTAATTTCAGGTCAAAAAAATATCATAAAAACATAATACTATATTAAAGGGGATGATTCTAGGTATATGGGGTGAGAATGGAAATGAAATTAGTGTGTATGATAGAAGGTGTTACCTATTAATCGGGTATCCTCATGTGGTTCATACCAAAAGCATCGTTGGATTGTTTAATTACAAAGGGGATGATTCTAGGTATAGGGTTGGGATTTTGGGAGATTATTTGTTCAAGGATTTTACCAATATAGATGGTTTTATATATCTTAGTAACAGGGAGAGATGTTGTCCTTTTATAGGGAAGGGAGAGTTTCACTTTTGTAAATACCAAATGGTATTCATTAATGGGTGGTATTCCATACATAAATGTCCTCCAAAATTAATAAAAAAAATAGATTATATGAGAGATATGGCCAATAAAGTCTCATCCACACAAAAATATGTGCATTTTAATAATTTGTTTCCTTAAATTTTTAGATTCCCCAATTTTATCATTTTGGTATTTATTAAAGCATCTATTTTATTAATCTAATTATAATAACAAATAATACAAAATTGAAGTGAGATTAATTAGAAAATATATATCCCTTAAATTATTAATATTAAACCTAATTTATAAAATAAAATTGTCATATGTTTTGGAAATTAATTTTCAAACAAGTGCATGTGATGCGCTAAAAAGATTATTAAACTAAGACCGTGTTAACAACGTTTTTACAATATATGGGTCAATATGTTGATAATTAAAATTAATTATAATATTAATAGGAAATATTTTATTTTTAATAATAATTATAGAGAACATAAATGAATAGAGAATTTTTCAATAATTTTAAATCATTCAATAAGATTCATTTATTTTTAAATAACACTAATGTCAATTTTATCATTATTTATTTAATGTTAATTTTAAATTATCAATATTATATTAGAATTAAAATATATTATTTTTAAATGTGCTTAAAATGATATATTAATCTAAAAAAATTAATATAATAATTCAATCAATTCAAATAACATTTAATATTTATAGTATCATTTATTTTATTTTATTATTAACTAAATAATCACTATATTGAGGTTTCTTATAAATTTTAATTACCTAAATCATCTCAAGAAATTATTGATAATTTATTATGATAAAAATAACCCATATATATTACAAATGGGTTTGTATAAATGAAAATATGATGTTTTTACAAAACTCAAAAATTTATTAATGTTAAAGGTAATGAAAGTTTCTTTATTGTCTTCTTACTTACTTAACCTTTTATATAGGGAGATTTCATTTTATAATATCCCAATAAACCATATATTTCTAACTAAATGGTTACATGGTAAAATTATTTTCATAAAATGGATTTTTTAAAACATTCAATGTCACGTTGGTTCTTAAAATTAAGGTTTTCTCCCTTACTAAGTTAATCATATCTCAATCAATGTAATTATTTTTTATCAAATTTACTAATTATTTTGGTAAAAAATTAAGATGAACTTATTTGAACAAAAATTTAATCCTAATTACATCCATTTATATCTTATTTTAAAAATTCAAATCTCCTAATTGGAAAAATTATGATTAATGCTAATCCCACAGACGGGGTGAAATAATGAGTTTTTAATGTAGAAAAACATTAAAAAGCTTGTTATGTTTTTCATAATCAATTCCAAATAAAAATTGATTTCAATGAACATTATTGTAAAAATAGTGTATAATTGATATAATCTGACTCTAAAACAAATATAAAATATTATTTTTCATTTATAATTATAAAAACAATGTAACATCTTTTAACTAAATTGTAGTACTTTTAACTATTCATCAGAAAATGATTTTTTTAGGAAAATCACAAATATTCAGTCTAAGATAATTTTAAAATAATGAATTAAAAATTATATTTATTTTTAAAGTTAAAATTTATAAAAGAGATAAAATTTAGGTTTAAAATAAGATCTCTATAAAAAGGCAGTAAAACTCGGTATTTCATGTAATGCAAGTTAATTCAGTGTTGTGTGTGACATTTGTTTAACATTTTATGTAAATCTTGCTAACAAAATATAATTATGCTTAGAGGAAAATATTTTAAATCCTTAATCTGTCACAATCTCCACACATTAAATAAATTGTGTCTTTATAATTTTAACTTGACCTCAGTAATCAATGTATTGAAAATAAACTATTTTTGAAATACCAACATCATAAATAGGTTCAATATCACATTTTATTATTAAGAGAGAATAGAAAGTGAAAATGTAATGTATCCCAGAACCCTAGTAGGATAGATTTTGTGCGAAAAGAAAACATAGATATAAGAAAGAACAATCTAACCATCAGATTCTGATAGAGAGTGATAGAGAAAATGGTTATGAGAAAGTTAACAATCATAAATCCATAAATATTTGATGACCTAAGTGGCCATTTGAATCAACTGAAACTATGGAACTCTGACAACATTTTTGGTTTGAAGATCTTTTTTCCCAGATTTTAGGAAGGCATTCCCTATGTATGAATATAAGAAAATATATGTTTCTATGAACACAATATTTTCCTTTGGTTATGCCTTGAACTGTATTTACATCATATCTAAGAACATGATTTAACATATAGTTAATTAATACATTACCCTCTAAAATCTAATCTAGCAATCAAGTTACACTATTTTAAAAATGGTTTAGTTTTTCAAAATATTATGATCCAATCACTTCTGAATTAAAGTCACTGAATTTTTAAAATGAACTTATCATTATCCTTTAATCAACATTAAGCTGCTCTAATTTTTAACTTTTAAAATATGGGAATAACTTTATTATGTATCCTCTTGAAATATGGTAATAACTCAAACTACCATAAAAAATCATTCCCCATTATTCCTTATGTATGACACAGGTTATTAGATTTTCCCTTAAATCTAAAAAGTGGTGTACACTCCATCAATCGTAGCATAGACCACTTGTCAACAAGTTATTAATCAGTTCTAAGGTAGTAAATACTTGTCCAATAAATCATTTCTTCTTCATTATCATAACATTCCAAAAATATTATGGATTTTTATTCCCATAATCATTTGTTTTTTGAATATTTTAACATTATACTAAATAACTATTATCCATACAATTAAAAATATGTTCTCAAATCCTTAACGATAATGTGATGCAATAAAAAACTTGTATATTTCATAATCCATTAAATTAGTACATAGCTGATAAAATATTTAAATGAAATAATTTTGGAACCAACATATTAATCCTTACTATTTATCTACGGTACTACCATTACATTATCAATATCCAATAGAATCATCGGGGGTATATTACTATGATTATTAGGGCATTGATTCTTATAGTGTCCCATCTCATTACATTTGATTCTTTTTACATAGGAAGAAAATTTATTAACCATGCAATTATAAACTCGATGTCTATTTTCTCCAATATTATAACAAACTCACATTCCCTTCAAGTAGGTACCGAAGTTTTTCTTACAGTAATTATCACATGTTGGAAAATCCTTCTTTCCCTCCATATTCTTTGAATCATTCCCATTTTCATGATGATCAGAAGGCTTACTGTTATCATTCTCACTCTCAGTGTCATTTTCATTGGTGGGGTTATTATTTCATCTACTATGAACCATTTCTAAACATTTAAATATACTATATTGGATCATAAAATTGATAACATTCTATAACTCTAAACATTGTATTTTAAATGACATAAATTTATGCATTGTGAATCCTAGAATCATAAAATTTTGCTGCTTTGGGGAAATCATTACTTCTAAATGATATATAATTGTAGGAAAAAATGTGATATATCTGAAGCATATCCCCTAGGAGTGTCAAACCAATTGTACAGTAAGGCTTGTTATACTATACCAAATTACCCCATGTCAGGCTCAAAACACATTGTCAAAGTTGTTACTCCTTGGTACATATGTTCCATAACCACGTCCACTTGTATTATCCAAATAGGGATATATTTCTATGAATTGCCACATAATAATTACTCTATCAAAATTGAAGGATGTTATTATACACTTATCTTCAATGTATATCTTCAGATTGTGTTCCCTAATCTAGGTTTTCTAGTTCTTGTTTCTATGTATGTTGATAAGTTTTTTTGTTACCAAATTCAATTCCCTGACCCCAGAATCCTGGAGCCGGTGCATTATTACATTACATTGGACTTATTACAAAGAATAAAATCCCAAATGAAAGTTTAGTTTAGTAGTCTTGGAAATCCAAATTACATACCTAATACCCATAATACATTTGAAAATTTTAAATACAAACATGGTACATAATAAAATTAAATAAACAATAACCTTGAGAGAATATTCAATTATTTCGTCTTTATAACCTAGGAAAAGAAAAAACAACAAGGGTGAGATAATATGCTCAGTAAGGGTATGTAATGTGGAATAAATGATGATTCAATGGAAATAAATTAATATGGAAATGTAAAAAACTGATAACACATGCCATTTTGTAACTAGATAAGGAAATATCAATATGGGAAGGTAAGAAACTTAAAAGTCGTGCCATTAAATAAATGAATTGAAAAAAATGCATCCATTGATATGTCGATGAATAATATCATGGATAAATGATAATTGAATTATTAATAATGGAAATTATTATTTTTTTAGATGTCATATTTCCCAGGCACATGATACCTTTACCATAATAAGATCGTTTAAACTTTTTGGTCATATAATTCGCCTTAGACGATTACCAATCCATCGAGGGGATTTCATTCACCGGTCCCCAACCCATGTATTGAATGTCCAAATCATTCCTCATATATCAAATGAATAATATACCTTGTTAAATATCCATATTTAGTAAGGTATATGGGTTTATCCATAATACCTCATAAGAGGTTAAGTAACAACAAGGGTTATTGACCATAACACATTGTTAAGGAAAAATTATATTTAAACATTCCAATGTGTCACATACCATAATGAAAAATTTGAATCCTAATTCACATTAAATAAGTTGGAAAATATAAAATCACGATAATAATTTTATTAATGATATAAAATTTCAATGGGCAGTATATACACCAAATAAATGTGAATTCGTGCATAAGAAAAGTAAGTCCAAATGGAAAAAATTCTTAGACAAAATCGGTTACCTATACCATTTTTTTGTTGTGTGGACATTAACCTCTTATATAGTGGTTTAAAATATGTTACTGACTAATTAAATAACCACACACCTATTATTAATTGTCATGACCCGTCCCCCAGGGCCCGTGCCGTGACTACCTCAAGCCCGCCTTCCACAGGCCCGGGGCTGGCGACTAGCACCAAAGGTATAATCCCTTAAAACTGAGAATTCATTGCCTTTATAACCTGTAAACACACACACAAGAAAGCACACAACTGGGCAAAAAGCCAATTAAACTGTATAACAAAAGAGTTTTGAAAGTAAAAGGGCTCAAAATATAAGTACAACAGTAAAGGTACAAGTACAACTGAAATGAAATATAACTGAAAAAAAAGACACATACTGGATCATCCTCCTAGGTTCCTAACTGAATGGTAGGTACAGATCACCTTCTCATCAGTCCATGTCTATCCATCTCCTCCGGGTAATGAAATATCGTATGGTCCACCTCCGGGTACAGTTCAGTCCTGGTACTCTCAGCCTCTGTCAGCGCTGCCCGTCGTCTGTGTCCAACACAACGAAGTGCGGGTATAACCCATGTAGGGGTGAGTATAATGACACTCAGTACAGACATTGAGACCCTCAAGGTCTCACAAAATCCAACAAGGATGAACCATAAAGTATGAAATCAACAAATAACCTTACTTAGGTATATCCCTATACATATAACTGTTTTATCTAGTGATCCATCTCAATCATGAGGAAAACACAAAAAACTGACTAAACTCAATGATGATTTTATTCTAGGTGTAGTATCAAGTAACATCTCTAGTCACATTATTGAAACCTCGGCTACTGGAGAAATCCTCTTATATCTAGTACAGTGGTCCTGCTGCGACACAAAGCGCACTTCCCACTAACCTTGGACTGCTGAGGTACTCCTCCTGTTGAGTACCGTGGGTCTGCCGTGCCACAAAGAGGCGATCCCCACCATGGGTCTACCGTATCAGCAAGCGCACTCCCCCTCATAGCATACTGAGGGACTCTTCCTGTCGAGTACTGTGGGTCTGCCGTGACACCAAGGTTCTCCCCACTGTGGGTCTGCCGCGACACCATGGTGCTCTCCACTAGGCTAGTAAAGTCACTCCGAGTCAAAATGGTCACCAGTCATCAGGTCTTAGCCGGCTACTAGGTCTTCGCACTACGCTCGCTCATTTCTAAGAGGATCCACTCCATGAGCTACCGGTCTATACTCCAACTATCACAGAGTCTTCAAAAGATGTATCTCAATGTTCCTCTATGTCATAGGGGTCTCAACGCAATAGAGAGTGCATCAATCGGATGCCCGGTCTGTGAGTTATTAGTCTTTTGGTCCCGGTGGCCCGGTTGGATTCATGCACGATCCATCCTTACCATATCTCAACTATACACCAAATTCCATTGTTGTATACTCAAAGGGACCGTCATGATCCAAGATTACAAGTTCTGCTGACGGTCTGTAAAACAGACGTCTAGAGCCAAAGAGATGGACAAAAGAAAGTAAAGGGTCATAGTGGGCTCAGGTCTGGTCCGACCCGGTCAGACCGACCCGGCCCGACCCCGTCTGGGCCAACCTAATTCAGGTTGACCCAGACTAACCTGTTGGGTCATTCTCGGTTCGTTGGGTGGGTCAGATCATTTGGTTTTCCCTAGCCGACACGGCCCAGCCCAGTCGGCCGCAAGGGGCCGCGAGGGACCGTGGAGGGCCGATAGGCCGCAGACTGGCCCCGAGGGTGCGAACCAGCTGTGGGTCGGCGTGAGGGAGGTTCGGCCCCAAGGGAGCTGTGTGGGTAGCTCATCCTGGATGGCGCTGTGAGGGTGGCTCAGCCTTGGGTACTGCGAGGGTGCGGGCCGGTTCTACCCGGGCTCCGTGAGGGGCTGGTTCAGCCGAGGGCTCGGAAGGTCGGCGGGCTAGCACGGCCGGGGCAGCTCGAAAGGTCAGTGGGCTGGCGCGGCTCAATGGCCAGCGGGTGGCATGAGCCGATGAGTGGTGTGGCTGGTGAGAGGTGTTGTCGGCGGGTGGTGCGGTTCGGCCGGGGACTGCGGAGCCTGTTTAGCCTAAGTTCCAGAGCGTCGTGGGGGCGGCACGGGTCATAGAGGCTGTGGGTGGCACGGCAGTTGCCTTCGTCATCTTCATCTCTGTTTTCGCCTTCCTCCATTTATAAGAACACCACAATTATGAAAAGTGAGGGGGGGGGGGTTAGGCAATGTTTGTTTGTCCCTCACCCTGCGTATTTAGAGTTGTAGCAAGCGGTTCATAAAAAACATAAAAAAATAATGAGCATGGAAGATATTTTAAAACATCAATTCCCATAATCCTCATCAATCTCTATTCCAAAACATGCAAAATAATTATGAGGGAGAACATGGGAAGTGATAATGATATTGAAAAAACCCCTACCTTGTCCAATGTTGGATTACATTGGCGCAAGAATGTGGAAGTCGATTCGTTGTAGATGAACATATCCTATATCGTAGGAAGTTTTGAAGAAGAAGGTCGATGTCGTCGACACTATTTGTGGAGGAAGCATTCTTCGTTGGAGAAGCTTTCTCCCTAGAGCTCCTCTCCTCACCAACTCCACCAAATAAAAGAGATACCCAATAATAAAAAGTGTTTCCCCAATTTAATCATAGGGAAAATTCATATTGTATTAAATTAAATTGGATCAATTAAGTGGTTTGTTGTTAAGATTAATGGTATGCGTGTTGGCACAATTAAGGTGGAGGAGGTCAAGAGGCTCTCCCTCATTAATTGTGGGAGATGATGGTTTCTCTTAATTAAAGGGTGTTTTCAAGGGGGTTTAATCCTAGGTAGTCCGCACCACCATTACCTCTCATGGGGGTAATGGTTTGGGTTGTCCCCACCACCTTATCCTCTCATGGGAGGTTCAGGTCTGGTGGTCCCCACATCCAACTTCCACATGGAGGTTTAGTTCCGGGGGACCCCACCTGAAATATCCTCATGGAAGATCAAAATAAAATAGAATTAAGTTTATTTTATTTTATTATTTCCACGAAAAACCCAAAAACTAACTTCCACCCTTGTCCATCTATCATCGAAGTAAAAGTCATCTAAAGCGAAAATCGGCACTGCGAGTTCAACAGTGCCCTCAGATTTTGATTACAAGCATTGGTTAAAATGTTATTAAAACCCTCTTGTTAATTTACTAAACATACCTGAATAAAAATTCATAAATTGATTTGGAGCAAACCAGGCCTTGGAATCACGTATCATCAATTTTCACAGATTCGTAAAATTCTAATTTAATTAAAAAAAATTACATGGAAATTCTCAGTTTTTAAATTAACCCCACCTCAGGGCTCTACATCCCCGTAAGCCACAACTCAACTAGATAAACAAGTGGGGGTATTGAGCGCGCATCTGAGCCTCCAGATCCCTTGTGCTCTCCTGGAGGTTCTCGTGTTTCCAGCGAATGTGCACCAGAGGTATCGACAATCCACGAAGGACATGACCCTGTCGATCTTCAATCTCCACTAGAACCCCCGTAAAATTCTCCCCATCGTCGATGTCCAGCTCTCCATGGTTGATGATGTTGGAAGGGTCATGCACGTATCTCCTCAGCTAGAATACGTGGAAGACTTCATGCACCAATGCAACTAAGGTGGAACAACGAAGTGGTATGCCACATTTCCACCTCTACTAAGGACCTGAAAAGGTCCGGTGAACCTCAGAGATTACTTACCGCCTCATCCAAATCTCTGCAAACCTCATCGAGGTGAGACCCATAGAAAGACGTGGTCACCATCCTCTAACTCTAAAGGTCTCCATCTCCTATCAGCATATGACTTATGCCTGCTCTGTGCAGTCTTCATCCCCTCCTGGATGATCTAATCCTTCTTTTTGGTAGCCCATACCATCTCTGGTCCTAGTAGTGATGACTCCCCTGGGACAGTCCTGCACAAGGGTGATCTATAAGGTTGACCGTATAATGCCTCAAAAGGTGTCATCCCCAATGGTGGAGTGATAGTTGTTGTTATACACAAACTAAACCAAATTCATGTGATCCAACCAGCTACGACCAAAGTATAGGACACAAGCATGCATCATGTGCTCAATGGTCTGAATGGTCCACTCAGTCTGACCATCCGTCTGAGGATGGAAGGCCATGCTCAAACGAAGCTGTGTCCTGAAAGCCTCCAACAACCCCTTTAATAACAAAGAAGTAAAACTTGTACCACAATCGGAAACAATCGTCGTGGGTACTTCATGTATCTACACAATCTTCTGCACATAAGGGCATCCCGAGCTCTCTACTAATCCCTACTCTCTGATAGGTAGGAAGTGGGCTGACATGGTAAGTCAGTTGACGATCACCCAAATCGAGTCATGTCCCCTATATGTACGTGTATGACCCATCACGAAGTCCATTGATATCCCATCCCACTTCTACTCTGGGTTTTCTAAAGTCTGAACCAAGCCTGCTGGTACCTGATGCTCTGACTTTACTTACTGATATGTAAGGCATCAGGAGACAATCTCTGCAGTTTCTTTCTTCATTATCGGCCACCAGTGCTGTCATCAGAGGTCCTGGTACATCTTCGCCACTCTTGGATGTACCGCTAGAGGGGATGTGTGGAACTCCCTCAACACTTCCTCCGGAAGTGAAACTGGTACCATGGTATGTCCTTTGAAGAAGATGGAATGCTCCCCACCTTCAGAAAATCCATCATGTGTCTGTCCTATGGATATCTGAGCACGTCGTGTCTCGCAATCAGCATCCCCACACTGTGCCTCCCTAACTCGCTGATGAATTGGGGGAGTGACTGTAAGAGACTGTAGAAAAGAAAATCTGATTCGTCTCAATCCCCAAAAGATATCTGCAAAGCGGCCAGCTTCTATATCACAGCACCTAGAAGTTGTATACCAGACCTCCTATTGAGTGCATCTGCAACAAATTTCCCCTTTCTATGAGTATATACTATCTCTTAGTCATAGTCATGGAGGAACTCAAGTCAACATCGTTGTATCATCTTCAGGTCCTTCTGAGATAAGATATACATGATACTATTGTGATCAGAGTACATGGTAAAATGTTCTCCCATCAGATAGTGTCGCCACATCTTCAAGGAGAAGACTGCTGCTGCTAACTCCAAGTCATGGGTTGTGTAGTTTTTCTCATACTATCTCATATATCGAAAACCATATGTGATCACTACTTTCTCCTGCATCAAGCCACATCCATGTCAAGTCCTTGATGCATCACAATAAGCTACGTACCCTACGCCTTCCTCTAGAAGCCTCAGGATTAGGGCACTAGTCAGCCTCTACCTCAGCTTATAAAAACTACGTTGGTATCTCTCTAACCACAAAAGGGTTTCACCTTCATCTTCAAGGCTGATAGTGGTGATACAACTCTAGAGAAATATGGCACAAACCTCTGGTATTATCTATCCAAACCCAGAAAACACCGAACTTCCATCACATTACTGGGTGGCTCCCAAGAAAGTATCGCCTCAATCTTTTCTAGGTCCATTGCAACTCTAGCCTCCGATATGACATGTCCTAGGAAGTGAACCTCTCAGATCCAGAACTAGAACTTTGATAGATTACCATAATGCTGGTGCTCTCACAGTGTGTATAGTACTACCCACAAATTATAGGCATGATCCTCCTCAGTAGTCGAGTAGATCAGAATGACATCGATGAAGACTATGACAAAGCGATTGAGGAATGGATGAAATATCCTATTCATGCACCCCATGAACACTGATGGAGTGTTGGTTACACTAAATGGAATAACTCATAATGGCTATACCGACACATAGAGGTCATCATCTGCACATACTCATCTTGTACTCTAAGCTAGTGATAGCCTGATCTGAGGTCTATATTCGAGAACCACCATGCTCCCTTCAGCTGATCAAAGAGGTCATCAATCCTCGAGAGTGGGTACTTGTTCTTCATGTTCACATGGTTCAGGTACCAGTAGTCAACAAAAAGCCTCAATCTTCTATCCACCTTTTTGGTGAATAGAATCAGGGCTACCCAAGGTGAAACACTGGTCTGGATAAAGCCATTCCCCTAAAAGTCATCTAGCTATACCCGCAGCTCGTGAAGATTGACAGGAGCCATACGATATTCTAGATTAGATATCAATGTCATCCCTGGGCACAGGACAATGTAAAAGTCCACCTCTCTAGAAGGAGGTAGACCTGGGACATAATTAGGGAAGACATCCACATACTGGTCCACCACTATAGGATAACTTGGACTCTCCACATCAACAACTCTGAGGGTAAGGCTAGCCAACTGATGAGTGATCGGCTACACTCTCCTCTAGGAAAGTCAATAATGTGATGAAAAGGCTCCCTTATCACCGGTGAAGGTAAACCTGGTCTCATCCATAAGGTCACACCACACTTCGCACCTAATAAAGTCAGTCTGAGCATGGACTGTAGATAACCAGTCCATACCCAATAGGATATCATAAGGCCTCAATGCTGCTACTAGAAGATCCCAGCAGAAGCTCTCGCCTCCTAGAGTAAGGTCACACTGTCAGAACCAGTGAATAATTTTCGAATCTCCAACTGTAGGAGTCTCTAGACATTAGGATAGAACCAATGACTCCATCAGAATATCCGAACTTTGAATGAGGGAAATGGAAATGACATAATGATTGGAACCTATGTCTATTGCTACAGCTAAGGTGGAGTAGACACAGATCATTCATCTTATCATCTTCGGAGCATCGTGATCATAAGCCTCCGGTGCCTGGAGCTGATCTCTCCCCTATCCACCTACTCCCTACGGTCGGGGTGGACCTCCTGGTGGTGGTCGAGGTAACAACTCAAAACATCGCTCACCGCCAGATGCATGACTAGTTCCCCTACCATGGCCACCTGCGCCCTATGGACCACCTCGATCGAATCTCTATCTTTGCCTGGGCGGTCCTTCGACCATCTGATGATCATCCATATGGCGGGTTGGATAGTCACAAGCCATGTGACCTTGCCTGCCACATGAGTAACACTGCCCGCTCCTGGAATGTATGTCTCCACCTCGGGTGCCCCGCACAACGGACTTTGAATCATGTAGTCGCCCACCTATATGTCTGGTTCTCTTGGAACTCTGCGACATCTGTCTGCTTCCAGCTACAAAAGACTCCGCTATGTGTCAACTGGTGATGGATCTCTCTAATAGATACTTCTCAGCAAAGAATCTCTCTACTATGAGGGCTCTCTCTAACACCCCTGCCTACATTGGGATGTTGAGTGAGATCATCGAAGCCTTGATCTCCCACCTGAGTCCCTTCTCAATGTTTCAGGCCCTAAAGAATGGGTCCCACACCATATCAGTGGAGTAGTGTGAGAGGTATATAAACCTCACTGAGTACTAAGCTACACTCATGCTGCCCTACTGCAGATGAAGTAGCTCTTGAATGTGCACTGTGCGAAGAGTCGCTGGAACAAACTCGGCCCAAAACAGGCTCTCAAAGTCTTCCCAGAGAAGCGTCACCTCGTCATGAACATGGAGCATCATGCTACACCATCTTCCCACTACTATCTGTAGAAGTCTGGCAGCAAGAATCACCATGAGATCAGCTGGTGTCCCTACCGGTCAGAAAACACTCACCACGACCTCCAACCAATCCTTAGCCGCATGTGGGTTCGTCCCTCCCCTGAACCTGGGTGGCCTCCGGCACTGGAACTTGTGCAATGCACTCAAGAGGTGTGCACCGTCTGCTGCTAGGGATGGTATAATCGATGGCCCAATGGGGAATGGTACCACTGGTGCCTCCTCTGGTGCCTCTACAAGAAGAGGGACCTACACCGAGGCCTCGTCGCTCGGTGGGCTATCAGTGCGAAAAACTCTCAGAACTCTATCTGGTTGTCTATATGGAGGAATCTTGAAAGGAAATAGGTGTGCTATGGTTAAAAAGTAATACCTGGTGAGCCAACCTGGTGATCTAACTTAAGGTAAACTTTTGAAAACACACACAAAATCAGTAATTTCATGCACTGGGTCATAAATTAGTAGTCAGGGTCCTGGTGTATGGTTATGTCGGCCACCACACCAACCTTTGACTCCCTGAACTGAAAACCAAACATACTAAACATAACACTATTACTACATAGAAAAGATCAGAGTCCTAATTTATACTTTATAACCAACCCCTCTGATTCCAATTTGTCATGACCCATCCCTCAGGGCTTGTGTCGTGACTACCCCATGCCCGCCTTCCATAGGATAGGGGCTGGCGACTAGCACAAAAGGCATAATCACCTAAAACTGGGAATACATTGCCTTTATGACCTGTAAACACACACACAAGAAAACACACAGCTGGATGAAACACCATGTAAACTGTATAACAAAAGAGTGCTGAAACTAGAAGGAGCAAGAATACAAGTCCAACAGTAAAGGTACAAGTATAAATAAAATGAAATACAACTGAAGATAGAGAAATCATATCGACTGGATCATCCTCCTAGGTTCCAACTTGAAGGTTAGGTACATATCACCTCCTCAGCACTCCACGTCCGTTCGTCTCCTCCGAGTACTGACACGCCGTATGGTCCACCCCCGGGTACCATCCAGTCCTATTACTCTCAGCCTCCTTCAGCATTGTCTATCGTCTGTATCCAACACAATGAAGTGCATGCATAACTCGTGCATGGGTGAGTATAAAGATACTTAGTAGGAACACCGAGACCCTCAAGGCTTAACAAAAACCAACAAGGATAAACCACAAAGTATGAAATCAATAAATAGAATAACTTAGGTATATGCCCATACATATATCTAAGTTATCAAGTGATCCTTCTCAATCATGAGGAAAACATAGAAAAAATGACTAAGCTTTACCACGATTTTATTCTAGAGGTAGTATCAAGTAACATCCCCAGTCACATTATCGAAACCTCAACTACTAGAGAACTCCTCCTCTATCGAGTACAGTGGGCCTTCTGCAACACCAAGCTGCTTCCCACTAACTGTGGACTGTTGTGGTACTCCTACGGTCAAGTACCGTGGGTTTACCGCATCACAGAGTGGCGCTCTACACCGTGGGTCTTCCACGCTACCTAGCGCGGTCCCCCTCATAGCCTGCTGAGGTACACCTCATGTCGAGTACCATGGGTCTACCGCGTCACCAAGCACACTCCTCTACCGTGGGTCTGCCGCTACACCAAGGTGCTCCACACTAGGATAGTAGAGTCACTCCGAGTCAAACAGTCAGTAGTCATCAAGTCTCATCCAACTACAAGGTCTCCGCACTACGCTCGCTCGTCTCTGGGAGGATCCGCTCCACGAGCTATGAGACGATTCTCCAACAATCACGAAGTCCCACGAAGAAGTATCTCAAAGGTCTGGCATGTCAAAGGGGTATCAACATAACAGACATCGCGTCAATCGGATGCTCAGTCTATTAGTTCTAGCCTTCTAGCCCAGGGGCCCGGTTGGATTCGTGCTCAATCCATCCAGGTCGTATCTCAACTATACCCAAAACTTCAGCGGGGTATACTCAAAGGGAATTCCAAGCTTCGTGATTTCTTACATGACTGATGGTTTGTCAAACAGACGTTTCATGCCAAAGATATGGTTGAAAGAGCGTAAATGGGTCATGGTGGGCCCATATACGATCCGACCCAACGCGACCCAATTTGGGATGACCCGGTTCTGGTCGACTCGGCCTGACCCATTGTGTCTAGCCTAGCCCGTTAGGCAGGTCAGCCCTTTGAGTTCGGCCTAACACGTTGGGCCCAGACCTACAGGTCGTGAGGGGCTGTAGAGAGCCGTGAGGGCACAGGCCGCCAGCTAGGGTGTGTACCAGCCACAGGTTAGCATGGGGGTGGTTTGGACAGGAGGGCGCCGCATGGGCAGCTCGGCCTGGATGGCGCCGTGAGGGTGGCTCATCCCGGGGTGCAGGGCTGGTTCTGTTCAGAGTGTCGCGGTGAGGGTGGCTCGGGGCGGCTCGGCTCGGAAGCCTGGATGGCACGGCTGGGGCTGGTTTGGCCAGCGGGATGCACGACCGGGGTCGAATCAGCCGGGAGGAGAGGCAGCCAGGGGTGGCTCTACTGCCAGATGGCACGGCCATGATGTCTTGGCCGGGAGGCCAGAGTGGCCAAGAGCCAGTTCAGCTGGTTCTTCCGGGGTGGCCAGGACCGGTTCGACCAGCGGATGACGCAGCTAGGGCATCTCGGCCCTGCACAGGGCAGCTCGGCTAGAAGGGAAGAGACCATCGGGGCGATTAGGCCCGGGCGCCACGAGGGGGAAGGGGGCCGGTCTGGCCGGTGGGCCACGATGGGGCACAGGGCCGGTTCGGTCGGGGTGCCTTGAGGGGGAGCAGGGGCAGTTCGAACAGTCGCAGAGTAGGATGCCGCTGGGGCGGTGTGGGTTATGGAGGCCGCATGTTCCAGTCCCATTTCCTTCGTCATCTTCATCACCGTCCTTCGTTTCGAAGAATTCCACAAATCAACACAAGGGTTACATAGAGAACTTGCAATGTTATTTTGTCCCACACTCTCCGCATTAGAGTGGAAGCAAGTGGTTCACAAGAACGAAGAACATCAAACCCTACCACAATTATTAATCCAAAAACTCGCAAAAGGAAATATATGCAGATCATCTAGTTATGAAGTTGATCCACTATCATTTTTCTAGAAGGGAAGAACATGGTTATATAAAATCATTCACAATAATTCCAAACCTCATATTGTTCGTTGATGATGATGAGGATGGAAGGTTAGTCCTCGAAGATGTCCCATGTCGGTTGCCTTCGCAAGGTGCTTCCGAGGAAGAAGTCGAAGACATTCCTCACTGGCGTTCTTCATTGGAGAGTGTAATCCTCCAAGTATTGGGCATCGCGTCACTTTACCAGCGCTTCGTCTCATGGGGAAGCCATATCAAATTCTACTCCCAAGCTCCCTATATATAATAGAGGGGGGAAGGTAGGTAAAGATCATGGAATTTATAACGGTTCATTTATTAGGAACATTCTTAAATTCCAATGATGCTGGTACTTAATTTGAAAAGGCAGCAAGCCAATTAACCAAGATTTCACAGTTAATCAAGTGCGTTGGAACAATTAAAATTGTGGAGGTGTTGAAGAGGATCCCCCCACATTTATTAGGGGGTTGAGAGGTTTTCCTCTCCTCCCATTAATAAGGGTTCGGGTGGTCTCCACCATAATAAATCAAGAAAAGGAGGTTTATTTCCTGTGGAACCCACCCCTGAACATCCACATGGTGGGCGGTTAAAATAAAATAAAATATGATCTTATTTTATATTATTATTTCCACGAAAAACCCAAAAACTATCTTTTACCATTGACCAAATGTCGTTGAGGTGAAAGTCTTCTTATGTGAATACTGGTGTAGTGAGTTCAACGGTGCCCTCAAATTTCAATTTTGCACCCTGGTTCAATAGTTACAAAAACCCTCTCGTACGTTTGCTGAACGTCCCCGAACAAAATTCCAAAAAATGATTCCGGTCACACCGGGCCTCGGAATCATGTGCCATCAATTTTTTTGGACTCGTAAAATTTAAATATAATTAAAAAAAATACAAAGAAATTCTGAATCTTTACATTCTCCCCACCTCAGGGCTCTACGTCCCCGTAAGCCAAAACTCTTCTAGGTAAACAAGTGGGTGTACTGAGCATGCATCCGAGCCTCCCACTCCCATGTGCTCTCTTGGAGGTTGCTATGCTTCCAGCGAACATGCACCAGAGGTATCGACCGTCCATAAAGGAGCTGATCCTGTCGATCATCAATCTCTACTGGAACCTCCGTAAAAGTCTCCCCATCGTCAACGTCCAGATCGCCATGCTCGATGATGTGAGAAGGATCATGCATGTATTTCCTCATCTTGGATATGTGGAAGACTTCATGCACCCGGTGCAATTGAGGTGGAAGAGCTAAGCGGTATGCCACCTCACCAACTCAACTGAGGACTTGAAAAGGTCCGATGAACCTCAGAGATAACTCACCGCCTCAGCCAAATCTTCACAAACCTCATCAAGGTGAGACCCGTAGAAAGACGTGGTCCCCATAATCAAACTCTAGAGGTATCTGTCTCCTTTCAGTGTATGACTTTTGACTGCTCCCTTGTTCTGCTCCTGGATGATCTACACCTTTTTTGTGGCATCCCGTACCATCTCTAGTCCCACTAGTGCTGACTCCCTTAGGTCAGTCTAGCACAAAGTCGATCTACAAGGTCACCCGTATAACGCCTAAAAAGGTGCCATCCCAATGGTGGTTTGATAGTTTTTGTTTTATGAAAACTCCACCAAAGGTATGCGATCCTCCCGGCTATGACCAAAGTCTAGGAAACAAGAATGCAACATGTCCTCGAGGGTTTGAACGGTCCGCTCAGTCTGACCATTGGTCTGTTGATGGAAGGCAGTGCTCAAACGAAGATGCGTTCCGAAATCCCCCGTTAACCCCTTAAATATCTAGGAATTAAAACGTGTATCACGATCAAAGACAATCATCATTGTTACTCTATGTAAATGCACGATCTCCTACACATAGAGGCGTCCCAATCTCCTTACTGAACCCTGCTCCTTGATCGGTAGGATGTGGGTCGACTTGGTGAGTCAGTTGACGATCACCCAAATCGAGTTATGTCCCATAGAATTATGTGGAAGACCTATCACTAAGTCCATGGATATCCCATCCCACTTCCACTCTAGGACCTCTAAAGTATGAACCAAACCTGCTGGTACTTCATGCTCTACCTTCACTTGCTGACAAGTGAGGCATCGAGAGACAAACTCTGCAACTGCTTTCTTCATTCCCAACCCCTAGTGCTATCGTTAGAGGTCATGTTACATCTTCACCACTACTGGATATACCGCTATAGGGGATGTGTGTAACTCCATCAACACTTGCTCCTGAAGTGACACTAGTACCATGGTACGTCCTCTGAAGAGGATGACGTGTTCCCCACCTTCAGAAAATCCATCAGGTGCCTGTCTTATAGATATCTGAGCACATCGTGTCTCTCAGTTAGTGTCCCCATGCTATGCCTCCCTGACTCAAAGAATAAGTCGGGGAGTGACTGTAAGAGACTGAAGAAAAGCTGCTCCATCCCAATCCCCAAAGTATATCTACAAACTGGCCAGCTGCCCCGTCACTTCGCCTAGCAGCTATATACTAGATCTCCTGCTGAGTCCATTTGCAAAAACGTTCCCCTTATGAGCACCAGTTCAAATTTTCTAAAATCCCACTCGTACGTTTACTAAATGTACCCAACAAAAACATCAGAAATTGATTCCGGGCACACAGGGCATCAGAATCACATGCCATCAATTTTTGAAGATGCGTAAAATTTCCATTTAACTAAAAAATATTTACATGGAAATTCTAGTTCTTTACAATAATAATATATATTAACTTATTACAATATTTTGTTAGACATTTGATAACACAGTTTCATTATTTTGACAATTTGTTTGTGTTAATTTCATAGTTCTCTCAAGTATGATTTGACTTTTTATTTGTTATTTTTATTAATTATATCATGGTTTTATCATCTCCATAATGTGAACCATGAAGAAATTATATTATATATTTAGTAAGTAGGTTTTTATAATATTCTATAGTATTTGTAGATTAGAAATGGGATGCACTGTTTATGGAGATGGTAGGCCGTACACATGAACGATACATTCATTTATTTTTTGTATTCAAATAATTTAAAATAATTTATAAATATTTATATTTTAATTACAGTTTCAAATCTATATTAGATATTTTACATAGTTTTATCAAAACCATCATATTTACATTTTTGTAAGGAAATAACGAGTCATTTCACTTTGAGGGGGCGGTGGTCCACACTTCCTGAAACGCAATTATCATATTTACACATCATGGAAAAATAAGGTATTATTCTAAATAAAAATTAAAAAATAATAAGTCATTATAAATAACATATATATCATATATAAATAGAGTTTCAATCATAATGGACACCATTCAAGGTGGTATGGAAAAATTGAATGATGTCCATTTCGTGAGGCTGTATTTCATTGTACACATAAATAGTAGGTTTGATACCCATTCAATAGAGGCGTGTGTAAGTATTAGTGGAAACTTTCTCATAAAAAATACCTATTTTATTAAGGATACCAGTTATGTTATTTAATCTAAAAAAATAATATTATTTATATGGAATAATGAAAATGAAATTAGAACGCACGAGAGAAGGCGTCACCTCTTAATCAGGTATCCTCATTTGGTTTATACCAAAAGAATCCTTCTAATTTTTATTTTACATGGGAAGGATTATATTTATAGGGTAGGTATGTTGGAATACTTTTACATTAGGTATTTTCTAAACATATTTGCTTTTATATGTGTTATAAATAGGGAGAGTTTGTGGCCTTTCATAGGGAAGATAGAGTGACACTTCAGTAAATTCCAAAAGGTATTCATTAATGGGTGGTCTACCTTACCTAAAGTTCCTTAAAAATAGATTAATAATGGATTTATTATGAATAATTGTTGATAAAAACTCGTCAACACAAAAATATGTGCATTTTAATAATTTGGTTCTTTAAAAACTAAGATTCTCCAATTTTATCATTTTGGTTTTTATTAAAGATTCTAGTTTTCTAATATAATTAATTAAACCATTAAGACTAAATTTAACTGTGATTTATTAGTGAATATAGAGACACTAAATTATTAATATTATACCTAATTTATAAAATAAAATTCTATTTTTTAAAAAAATTAATTTTAAAACAAATGTATGTGACGTGTTAAAACATTTCTTAATCCCGGACCATGTTAACAACATTTGTACAATAAACAGGTGAATATGTTAATTATAAAAGATTAAATATTACATAAATATAATATATTTAATATTTATTCAAATTTAAAATTAATTTGGAAGAATATATGATTTATTATTAATTTTAAATTATTCTATAAGATTCATTTATATTATAATAACAATAACATCAATTTAATAGTAATTTTTAAATATTAATTTTATGATATCAATATTATTTTGGAATTAAAATATATTATGTTTAAATGTGGGTAAAATGATATATTAATCTATAAAAATAATTTAATACAATAATTCAATCAATTAAATTCACTTCTAATATTTATATTATCATTTATTTTATTTAATTATTAACTAAATAATCACATTATTGATGTTTCTTAAGGATTTTAATTACCTAAACCATATCTAAATATTATTGATACATTATTATGATAATAATAACAAATTTATATTACATAAGAGATTGTATGAATTAAAATATTATTTTTTTAAATATCTCAATACTTTATAAATGATCATGGTAAGGAAATTTCCCTTATTGGATTTTAATTAAATTGCCTTTTATATGGGGAATTTTCATTTTAAAATATCCCTATAACACATATATTTTAAAAAAATCAGGGAAATGGTCAAATTATAAGTGGAAAACTGATTTTAGAAAATTTTACATGTTATTTTGTCTTTTAATATTATGGTTTAGCCTCATATTAAGATTAATCGTACAATAATCACTGTAATTAATTTTTGTCACATAAACTAATCATTTTGGTCAAAAATTATGTTGGAATTATTAGACCAAAAATATCATATTAATTACATCCATGTATGTTTTATTTTGAAAATTAAAAATATAGAGGTGAGAAATTTAAGATTAACACTAATTCCACAAACAGAGAAAAATAATAGGTTTTTAAAGTAGAAAAATGTTCAAAAGCTTGTTATGTTTTTATATTCAATTTGAATGTAAAATTGATTCCAAATAACTTAACTATATAAATAAATAAATACTTATTTATTTATTTATATAATTGATTCAAATTGACTCTAAAAGAGTCTAAATTATAATTTAGCATTAATAATTATATAAATTAAAAGGTTGTTTTTAACTAAATTGTATTAATTGTTTCTATTAATCAATAAAATTATGTTCCTAAAAAAAAATGAAAAATTCCCCCATTGCTCATTTCTATTTTATGAATTCAAAAATGAACTTAATTTTTTAAAATAAAATTCAAAAAAATGTTAAAATTTATTTAAATAAATTTTCTATATTAAAAGTTAGTAAAACTCGGTCTTGTGTGTAACACGAGTTAATTCAGTGTTATGTGTTGCATAAGTTTTACATTTTATGTAAAGTGTTCTAAAAAAATTATATTTATTCCAAAAATAAAATAATATAAGTCTTTGGGTGTTACAAATTTAAGAGTTTCATGACCTATATATCTAATATAATGATTTTTAGAGTAGATTTTGGAAGTTTTTTATTGTTCTAAGTGCATTATATTAGTGTGAGGAATATAAGAGGGGTTGGGTAACTATTTACTGAAGGAAATGACTGAAATGAAATTAGTACAAATACTTAAATATAAAACAAATTCATGTAAAATTAGATCCAATTTCATATTATTTTTATCTAGCAATATTATAACTCAAGATCCTCTCATATAATAAAATTTAGACATGTTTAGGTGTTATTTTAACTCTTTTCTCTTATATTTGACACATTGTTAAACCTTTTAATTATTATTGTGATACTAATTATATTTATAATTTTGCAGGAAAAAATATTAATATAAAATTATAAGTTACTTGTATGTTCATAAAGATTTCTATTGTCTACCATACCTATATAAAATGAAAAAAAAAATAGATTTTTTAGAATTTTAGATCTTTTAATAAATTAATATTGAACATAATATCCCATTAAAGTCATGTTAGAGACTATTAAAAATGATTTAATTTAAAGAAAACATTATAGAAATGGAGTTCAAATCTAAAATTATAACACATAACTAGTATGCTATATTTATTTTAGAAATTAAGGGAAGATAATAATTCAACCAAATTGTATTTATTAAAATATTTCAAAAAAATTATTTGACATTTCTATTATATGAAGAACTATTATGTTAGTGTTCTGAAAAAATGTAAGATAATTATTCAAAAAATTAAAAATAAAAATAAATTACAAGGATATAAAAACACATTAATTTCTCAAATAACTATTTATGAAAAAAACAAACCATTTTAATCCATATTAAAATTTAATATAGATATTAAAATAAAGAGAGTGATATTTTTTATTTTTTTTATTACTTAATATAATATTAAGTTTATAATCGCAGTAAAGATAAAATAAATTTCCAAAAATTATCACATAAGATGAAAATTCTTTATTATAACCTAATCAATGAAATAAATAATTTTTCTTGATTCATAGGACTTATACTAATGTTTTAACTATATTTTACTCGTCTTAACCTCATCAACATGACAAATATTTACCACACCTACTATTTATAATGACTGAAAATTAAAGAAACTTTTAAAAAACTTGAAACTCGTGATTCTTAACATTCAATCTATTTTTCCTATATTCAGTTTCTATAAGTAGAACATTTTTTAAAAATAAATGCATAAAACACAATGGAAATCATTATTTATAGAAACATATTTTAATCCTATAAATTAACTTAAAAAAATAGTGTATAATGTTGATTTATATGTAATTATTTATATTTTTTAATTAAAATTTACTTATATTACATTAATATCAAATTATAATCCTTGTGGATGTTTTAAATTACTTTATTTTATAAAAATTAATGGCATTTTTTAAAAATCACAATTTTTCACTTTTCATATAAAAATATCTCATTTAAAAATCAATAAAATTCTTCCTAAGAATATATTCACAGAATGAAGTCAAAAAATTTCATTCACATCCCAAAATTATATATATAAATATATCATATAAATTTTTTATAATTTCTGTGAAAATATGAAATAAAGACCATTTTTTAAGAAAATGTATTTTTTTAATCCTAAAACGACATTTCTAAAAATTGAGTATTTACTTATTATAAATTAGTAAATAAATATGATTTTAGAAAACCATTTCTCTATTTATTTTATAATATTATTAATAATATTCATATCGGTTAATTTAACATCAAGGTTACAATATATCATACATCATTTTAATATATGGGTTTCATGTCGTAAAAGATATCCAATGGAAAAAAATTATTTAAATAGAAATATATTTTGAAATAATGGGGTGTTACAAGGATGGAAAATAATTCATGAGTTTTAAATTATATTATATGGTTCTAAAATATATTTTATTGGGTTATGTACTCCTTTGGTAGGCATATAATAATCATGGTATGAATCCCAAATATATTTGATGGGGTTATGGTATTCCCCTAATGGCAGGGGAAATAGTTCTATATCAGTGGTGTCAATAATTCAGCAATGACTAGGGTGTGGGGTTATTATTTTTAGAGTACGCACTTTCTCGACGGCCAGTGTTTTCACCATCCACTAGTGGTTTTAATTGATCCCTTGATCCATATGTGTTCACCGTATGAAGAGTGGGTCATACACTATAGCTTAGTCGATAGTGAGAGATTATCTATCATGAGGATAATTTATCGTCCCTTGGTTAAGGGTGTTGTTTAATGTGTTCCATTGTTTATGTCAATATTGAATATTTGGATCTATAATTAGATAAATAGATCATTTTGTATTCAATAATCCTTCAAAGGGGTCATTAGTCAATTGAATTAAACCAGGGAGTAATATTTTGATTATTGAAGATACAATTTATCTTTATGATATTATTCCATGATTTATGAGAATAAAATAAATGTTAAATAATATATGTTAAAAAGATCAAAATTTAATTTATTTCACAATATGACATTCATGGAATGGAAATAATACTCTGAAATAATTGAGGATGAATATTTTATGAACATATGATAGATAATAAATTCTTATATTATATAGAATATTATAATAATAATCTAGAAATGATATAGGGTCTTTGATATAGATTTTTTTCTTTATAGGTCACATATTTTAACATCACTCAAACATTTTAATTTAAAAACCAAACAATGGATATGAAAATATGATTCTATTACCATTATAGGTGGAATTATGATAAACCATAGACTGTTAGTGTGAGTTTTCATATTTTAAAAGGAAGTTGGATAGTGGTTTTCCCTAGTGACTCAAACTAAGGTTTCAAAAAATATGAACTGATTTGGAATCATCCTTATAATTAATGGGTTTATCGATTTACTTCATTTATTTGAAATTATTTATTTCCATTGTGTTGTGACATCTGTGTAATTGTGAGAGAATCAATGAAATATTTTTTACAACATCTTAGAGGCTAAGATAATGTATTTTATTCCATATATTGGTGTTGTGGTTGAAATAGATTTAGAAGGAGTAACCCAAGGATCTACTGAAGATATATTTGGGTCATCAAAATAGGCTAGGACCCTACTCTTTAAACTATGGTGAATGGGTCACTGGAAATTATTTATCCATTTAAATGTAAGATTTTACATTTTATTGAAATTCCTTAATGTTTATACCATTACATTTCTTGAATGATTGAAAATAGATCATCTATGTTTTATATTATAATTATTAAATGCCTAACTATTGTCAAATAATTATTATAATCACTATTCCATGAACTAATTCTGATTATAAAAATTATTTTGTTAGTAGATAAGAAAAATTGATGATAATACTAGAGAGGTATATTACCATGAGGATATTAGAAAATGGTGTACTGTTTTCATCTATGTTCCCAACACTAGAGTTTGATTTCAAAATATTCTTTATTTATAATGTTCATTATATATTCTAATAAAATGAGGGGATCACAATTCACTCATGGATACCATTTTTAGAAATTCATTTCAATGTGGATATTAGTTGTTCTGGGTTATTATTTATGTAGTAATTATGAATAACCATTTTATGATAAATATATTAGTTTTAATTCCCTTTACAAGATTCCATGAATAAAATATTTTTTATGTTATAAATAACTACCACAATTCATGGTTTATTTGACATTCATTTATGATGGAATGTATTTACTGGAAATGTATGACTCAATAAATGTAACAATTTTTGAACCATGATTTGTTGTATTTAAATTATATATAAATTCTATATCCCTATAAGTGAATAAAATGCATCAAAATGTATATCATCCTTTAAAACAAGGTTAATTTAATTGACACATTTTTTGTATATTTGGTTTTTATATTTTTAAAGAAAAATATATGATGATTGGAAGAATAATATGAACTATGGTTTTCCTTATAATGGACATGACTCATTCTTGAGTCTCTATGTCACAGCCCAATAAATGTATTTTTATAAGTCTCACGTGTAAATGATGAAGAATTCAGATGGATAAAACATCTTTGTGAAGCAAGTAGTTAAGGAAACTGAAAATATTTCTAAATTCACAAAAAAAATATTCCAAAATAACATTCAAACTTCCCCCATTTTCATGCTTATAACACTCTATTCATGTATATTGTACCTTTTTTCTTTTTTAGATTGTATGTTCCCCATATTTGTATACTTATGTATGAAAATGTGAAGTGTGTGGCTCAAAATTCACCAATGAGGTTTTCACATACCTAGAAATATTCTCTAATATCTCTGGATCTATAAATAGTCCCAACGACCCCACTGTTTTTAGAAGAAACAGAAATGAAATCATGAGGATGAGTCGGAAATCCAAATAGAGAGTGACCCAGATGATCTGAGAAACCAAAAATGTGCCCAAGTCTTCTTCGCCCCATAATGTAACTTTATAACTCAAAATGTAAGGTAATTAATATAAATTTGGTGTAATTTTGTTATTCAAATAATTTAATACATAAAAATTAGTGAAATAACATTTCTCCTATAATTATTAAGGATTATGGAAAATGACGCCATCTCATGGACTCCTCAATAGAGAGAAACTTCACTAAATCCTCCAAATATAGAAACACTCCACCCCACCTTTTATTATGTAGACACTTCACAATCACTTATACAAGGGTGAAATATCAAATTACCCATTATATTGGGGGTGGAGTTTTACCCACCACTTAATAGGGGAATCCATAAGTTTTACCACTATTATGGAAGCCATTTTTTCTTGCCACATACTAGGGATATAATTAACCCATATTTGTATTCTAGGAAATTTTATTCCCCTAGAAAAATTTCTTAACACACCATAAACATAGTACTAATTTAATGGGGCCAATTCTTATAAGCCTCATACCAGGGTTCCAAATTGAACAACTCCTCACACATGGGTTTTAATTCTTCATATTCTCCAACCATATGTACCTATGTATCCATCCCTCCTCCACATCTTGATATGGTTCATGAAAAGGGTATTCACATCAGTGAGAACCCACAATATCATTTATTCCTTTTTTTCTAGCCTATTTCTTGTATTTCATCCCAATTTCTAAAACCCTCAGGCTAATTATGATCATGTATAAATATGATAATGGGGGTCCCCAATAAGATGATACTGGTAAAACCTATCATGGTTCATGTTGCTGATTGTGTATACCACATTTCATAAATACTATCATCCTGTGTATTTAAGGGGACTTTTTGCTATAATCAATGAGAAATGGAAAAGTTGTCGGACTCGTGTTAAATTTATTCTTTATAACTTTCATTAAATTAGTTCACAAACTAAGTCTATAACGTGTGAAAAATATAGGTTGATGCTCGACAAAAATAATTCTTCTCCCAAGCATGGCTAAGGCCTCCTATTTTGGGTAATACATAAATTCTTTTTCACCTAGCCATGTCCCTCGTGAGTCCTATCAATAGCACTTTTGAATCCATCATTAGATAGAACATGAAAACACATATGGCATGTCCATTAATAATCCCCATACCTTTTTCAATTGACCATATTCCTTGTAATAAATATCCTCAATGGTCTGCCTAAATTTCATGTGATTAACCCTTACATAAATAGTTATATTCACCAAGATAAACCCTTCCATGGTGGTGAAAACTCATTATTACAAAATCTACCTCAATGATTGAAATTCACTTTTAGTAATTATACTTTATATAGGACTCATGGTACCTGACATCCCCAAACATATGATTCCCATTTAGGTAACAAAAAATTGGGTGAACTGAAATGATCATCCTTATGTATGACCCACAATAACCATTTCTATGTATGATTCATATAGTAGAACAATTAAAATATCCTTAACCTACATTGAATACATCCATCATTTATAATGTTAAACTAATCATATTATTCCCAAGATGCATGACCTTAAAATTCACACCACATAGTCTTTCCTAGATTCCCATAAAAGTCACCACTTTGGTCATTATCACATGATCAAAAATGGTAAAACGTATCCCATTAAGTGGAACTAGACTCCATCGGTTTTGATTAAATCCATAGATATGTATTTTAAGACACTAATATTGTCCTAATACTAGCATGAAAACACTTAATGCATCCATATATTAAATAATTGGTTGAGTTACTAGTTTATTGTCATTAAATCATAGCATTACCAAAAAAAGAATAAAGGAGAACCTATAAGAAATACATATATTCACATCAATTTATGGATTTAAAAAAATTCATAAATGGTGGAAATCATTTTTAATTTTATTACTAGGAAATTTTTTTAAACATGTCTTAAATTTATTATAATGTAAAGATGAAGGGAATAATACCCCCATCATTTTTGACCAATTAAATACCCAAATTATTGTTGGTGGGTCCTCATGACCACCTACCTTTGGAATTATGATTCAAAATAATTCATTATAATGTGGGTTTCTAGACACCTTAAAAACAAGATAGTTAACCTAACTATAATTCTTTACCCATGATAGTGATTGATCAACCGTGAACTCTTACATATGATATTTTACTGATGGTTTCCTTATTAGTGTTTTTTCATTTTTTAGGTACTCAATCATCACCCCCAAAAAATATAAATTGAAACATAACATCATGAAAAATACAATGTCTAATATTTTAATAAACAATATTCCATGATAATATAAAATATAATTTTCCCACATCTATGGAAGACATTAGTATTGAACTAATGAGTATATCAATATGTGGTGAATTCCCTGATGTGGGAGTATCACTATAAAAAATCTATTAAAACAATGGAGGTATCTCGTTAAAGAATCTAGGGTACCCAAGAGGAGTTTTTCGACGGATTTGGATGAATAATGTGTGGGAACAAGTAAATATTCAATATCTGAACTAAGAATCACATCATCATATCGTACAATAAACTATAGGACAAGCTCATAATCCTTCCAACATTAGTGGGGATCATGAAAATATTTTATTTCTTTTAAATGGTTAGGGATGAAGCCTCAATTTACTATTTAAATAAAAGACCTCTTTTTTGTGGGTAGAGGGAGACCCATTACATAACCCGAAGGCCCAAGTCCATGTGGCCCGAATACAACGCTTGAAAGAAAATTTTTTGGCCCAAAAGACCCCTTGGTGAACAGTACTGCTACAGTACCTATGATGCTACAATAAAAACTACAGTATCGCCACTAGTAAAATGTCACCACTGCTACCATTCCACCACTACTACAATATTTCGACAGTACCTTGTTGTCGTACCACCAGAATATTGCCTCGTCCTAGATTTGATCCTAGGTCTTTTGGATTCTAATCAGGAGCTTATACCATTGGGTACAGGCTCATTGGAATTGAAATATTATAGAGATATCTATAATGTATGATCATATCCCTGATCACTAAGAAATGTTATGATAATATATCCTAGAGAAATAAATTATAAATCATATATATTTCTTCCTAAAAATTGACATGAGCGTATTAAGGTGGAAATTAAGGACAATGCTAGTGTCGTATCTCTCAAAAAGGATTTTCAGCACCACATCCGAATTTTGATTAAAAATAAATACCATGCCCCTTGTATCACATATGATATTTGTTGGTATATCATTGTGAAGAAACTATATAAGGATTCTATCCATTTTCCCCTTAACATTTGGGATGAATTTTTATATTTTTTGTTAATGACTTAATCATGGGTTTGTATCCTTGTCACCATATAAGAATATTTTCAACATATTCTTATAGAAACATAATGGTATAATCCTCATAAAAAACTTCTTCGATATATTATAATTATAACAAATGATTCTTATAATATAGTTCCTTATCATGGTATTTAACATCTATATTGTGTGTCCTTTCTTATTAGAAATGTTCTATACCTAGTCACTCGATTGAGAACACCTCGTTGGTCAGATCAGTATATGAGAGATTCAATTCAAGAATACATGCATAACCATCTTCCATTTTATTTTTATGGGGATCTTTATCAATTCTTTCTAGTTAAAAGAAAATATTATTGTAATACATTAATAAGATAAATCAATTATTGTCTTTAAGGTACTCTTTGTTACAATGAGATCAATAACTCTTGAGGATCTCGCTAGAGTACTCAGTATTATCATCCTCCCCGTATAAATATGAATATGAAATATATAGTCCCTCCCAATAGTGTTGGATATGAATTTTTTCTATATAGTTTGAATTTAAATCATTCATAAGGATTTCCCATTTAAAACTCATTATTTACCCTTAACCAAATAGGCCCACTGCATGAGAACCCAGGAGAAAACTATGGAGGTTCTCTCCAAGGTATGTGTTGTAGACTCCCATCTTGTGATAATGAAAATAGCCAAAATAGAGTTCCATCATTTGAAAAAGAGATGGAGATCATCATCTATCGGTGTCCTATCCAAGGTTTTTATAGTGAATTACCTCCTCAGATTATACTTTTTCTCATCACTAAGTTCCTTACAATGTTAGAGCTACTCTAAGTATCACTTCATAACAGGAGGCACTCAAGAAGTTGAATCTAGATACAATGAATTCCTAATCACTGACCAATAAATTTTCATTATAGTAAATGAATATTTTTAAGGAAATGATCATCGTATGACCCTATCCAATATTGATTAATCATTGTTAATACAGAAGAGATATTGAATGATCCCACTCCTCATGAAAAAGAAGTATATAGGTGAATTTTATAGCCATATTTGGTCAAATAAAATATAAAATAGAATTATGATATATCTATTTATATTTGGAAGGAAATGGTGGAAGGATAAAAATTGGTCACAGTCTAGCCCATAAAACCCCCCAGTATGACATTCCTAATGTACCAACAGAGGAATAAATAATGTATCTATGCCAAATCATGTAGGAAACTCTAATACATCTCATGTATAGATACTTACCTCATGAATAGTATTCCAAATACTTCTGGATGTTATAGGTGCTTTGATAAAATTTCTATTTGGATTCTTCTCTAGTAGCATAGAATCTAAAGTCAAGGAAGTTATACTGGTGCTTAAAATATTCCTGGTACAACAATGTAATTTTTCTTAGATGGATAATTACCATTGCTCCACCAAGTGAGTGAAATTAATATGGTGCTCTTCATTTATCCTCACTCACTTGATGAAAATGACCACTAGGTATGATAGCTTGAAAAATCATTTTTTCAGGAAAAGTATCAGGCCTACGATCTACCCATTCTAGTTAGTTCATTCAATATATTGAATATTTTCTTAATACCTAAAAGAGGCATACATGATCCAAATTATATATATAAATACATCTATATCATGTTTCTATGAAATTCAAAAAAGAATAATATTTGATACAAAAAAACTGTACCAATATTTATCATCCCTTGGTAGAAATTAGTTCTTAACCCGAATAAGAAATTCACATATCTTGTTCCAAACTATTGGATTAAAAGGGTTTTATATTCATGATATCAGCTACCTAAAAATAATTTTCATACAAAACAAATCCCATAGTTCTGGGGTGTTTTTTACTTTGTAAATCACCCATGGGGTCATGAAATACATAGTGGATCTTGTGTCACATTAAAATTTTATTAAAATATTTTTTCCTGAATTAATTTTATCTTTTTGTATTTTTCATTTCACAAAACACTGAATATAGAGTTTTTTTGGAATGAAATATGTTTAAATTTCATTATATATAACATTGATTGAAACTTGAACTACAAAAAACACATTGATTAACTTTCAATGCATGAAACCTAATGTTTGGCATATGTTACACACATTTTTTATTTCCTTCGGTATCTTCTGTTACACTCAAGGAAGAATTTTACTGAAGTACAATATCATATTACTATTGATATTAAAATACTAGTATAGTTAAAAAATAACCCTTGTAATGGAAAAAAATATTATATATAGTTTGAAAATATTATTTATTGATGTATATAAAATGATTCTTTAAGATATAAATTACTTGTAAATAAATGTAAGAAGTATTTGAAAACAAAGAAATTCATTTTATATGAAAACTATTTCTATATGTAAAAACTGAATTTTATCTAAATATTTAATTAAACCACTTTTTGTTAACTTTTTTAATGATATTTCTATATTATATATTCAACCAAATTATTTTGAACCTAATATAATAACTATGATAGAAATAATATATGAATAAATTTATTTTTGTGTATGAAAATTTGTATTTTTCAAAAAGGTATATTTAAGCACCTCATAATGGCTCACCTATTTTAAATATAATTTTATAATATTATTTATTCTTTATTTTAAATAATATAAATAATATTTGAAATTAGAATATATAAATTTAGCTTGGGTGATTTTTTGTTATTTTTTTAAGAAGGCTCATTTATTTTAGGAATAGTGAAAAATACTGAATTTCAATTAAAAACTTCATTTTAATATAAAAATCTACTATATTTTTAATATATTTATTGTAGGATTTAAAGATAATATAGATCAATTTTAGAAAATTTAATCTAATTTTGTTCATTTTTATCAATTTTATGTTGATATTGGATATAAAAACATTTTCTAATTTTGAACATTTTCAGTTTAAACAACTATTATCTCATCCCCTCTGCGTGATTAATTTTAAATTAATTAATGTAACATATATTTTTATAATTTGTAAAATATATTCATTATATGGAATAATAATAACTTATAATTTCTAGTATGTTAAACTTAGCGTTTGACCAAAAATATTAACTGATGTAATTAAAATTAATTTTTGTGATTATAGACAAAACTTGTTTACTTTGTGGTCCATCATTGAATTAAGTGGGAAAACACCATATAATATTGTTTAAAATACATTTTATGTATATATTTAGACTATATTATCCATTAGTTTGAAAATTTAAAACTATTGTAGGCACGTGATGTAAGGGTGACCTCTCAATCTTATTAACATTACATTATTTACAAGAATGCAACTCATACTCCACTATGAAAGGTTACATAGTCCCCTCACTTCCTCACACATATCATGCAATGTTTTCACATAAAAACACTACAAAACTAATCTCCCACATACTTCCATTAATCATAGAATCCTAACTATCTGTAGATTGCCAACCATGGATGGCCATTGCTGCAAACCAATAAGAGTTATCCAAAAAAAGAGGTAACGTTCTTCAACGTGAATTTCGGTTTTATTTCTTTCTCTAACCATTCAGTTATTCTAACTATATGATAATACAATAACATTAGTATAATTTATATACTAACATTTTTTATTCTAATGGTTATACCTACACATACTCACACATCTGAAAAATTGGTAATGAACTTACCATTCGTGTGTACAACAAACTACAACATCAAGAAATGATGTCGTTTGGTTTTCCTTTACCACCTCTCATGGTTGAAAAATATGATATAAATACTATTTTTATATTCTATTTATTATTTAATAATGATTATTTAATTACTATATGACACACACATTTAATTTTTTTATTTCCTATGAATATGATAAGTACATTTGTGGACATGTGGACTACCACCTCCTCAGAGCACGTGATTAAATCACACTCTGCAAGGAATGTATTAAGGATGTCTTTAGACAACATATATGATATTTAATAAATCATAATTATATTATAATGATAATATATATATATATATATATTATTTAATTTCTATCATTCAAAATGACAAGAAAATAGAAATGATTTCCATGTATTTGTATTGCATACCGTGTCCATGAACAATGTATTCAATTTCATATTTCTATATATTGTATATTATTATAATCAATAATATACTTAATATATATAATTTTTAAATATTTTTTTACAATATTTAATAATGTAAATCGTGATCTATTTAATAAGATCAATAATAATACATAAAAACATATATGAAAAACAAAGTAAATATAACCCAAACCATATCATTAACATAAAACCATTAAAAAATAGTAAATATAATGTCATTATCAAATCATATATGTTCTGAAATATAGTCTAAACATGTACATAAAATATATTTAAGAAATTTTTTTACCCATGATATATATTTTTAATAGAAAAAGGGCTTAAAAATATTATTTTCCTTTTTTAATCAAATAAATTTCTTAAACATTTTATAGTACAAAAAAAATGTTCACCTTGTATAGGTTTACTGGACATCGTGACCGTTATTTACGTGAAGCATGAATTTATAATTAACAAGTTTATTTAATTAATTTTTTTCTAATATTATATAAATTAATTATTTTTATCTGGATTTTAATGAAAAAGGTATTAATAAATGTTTCATGTTTATAAATAGTTTTGAATGATTTTCCAAAGAATACTTTATAAGTTTTCAAGGTTATTTTCAAAGACGAAGGGTTTCAAAATGTTTTATGAAAAAAAGTTTTTTAAAAAGTTGAAATGAAAATATCTAAATAAATAATTAAAATAAATTTTAAATGATTCATTTATATGCTTTCCAAATTGGTTTTGAAAGAAAAGTATTTTGAAAATATTTCACGTTTTAAAGAGTTATTTTTAAACAAAGAATATTTTTCTTATGAAATGTTCCATGTTATCTTTAAAAATCATTCTCTATATAATATTTCATTATTTTTTATATCTTCAGATTTATTGGGGATATGATCCAAGGAAACCATTCTTATTCTTTGATTAAAATGTATTTTTCTAGGATGATAATTTTTTTATGAAACCCATTTTTCTTCCATGGGTAACCCCACTATAAAGTTATTATGAAACCCTTATCATTTGATGGTTTATTCTTTGAGGAAATGATTATGAAACATGTGTCTTTTTCAAATGTTATGATATGATTATTTTTTTAATTCCCATTTCTTTTCTTGGGTAATGATAGGATGTTTATGAAGATGATATTTTTTATGGGATATGATATGATTAATTTTTAATTATCTTGTGGGTAACATATGTATAATTTCATTATTTGATGATTATGACCTATATCACTCTCTAATTAATTGGATAAATATTTTAATCTCGTGACTTAAATAGGGTTATTAAGTGGAGTGAAATGAATTTAGTACAATATGGTCAGCCCAAGGATTGAACTCAGTTCTGTATAACAACACTGGAACAAGAAGTAAACTCTATTCAATAATACAGAACTGGAACGGGGTGTGAACACTGTTCAGTAATATAGGTTCAGAAGAGGGAGAGAACCTAGATCAGTAATACATGGATGTAATGGGATGTGGTCCTAGTTAAGAAATACATGGATGGAATAGGGAGAAAACTATATTCAGCAGTACGAGGCTATAAAAGGAACTAACCCACTTTCAATAATACCGGGTTAGACCATGGAGTGAACCTAATTCATTAGAGGACAATATCTACTAATATGGACTTGGATGTAATCATTAAATAATTTTTAAATAATTTTATATTTTTATTTATATTCTATAATTCCATGTCTTATTCATTTATTATTGTCTCATGTATTATTCTCTAGATTCCTCTATGACTCATGTTTTATGAACTAATAATATTTATGCCCTGAATCTTGATTATGATATTTTATATATAGGGTATGATATTATAACGTTATGATCATGTTATCCTACCCTAATTCTCTTGTTATGCTTGGATATCTTATTTTTATCCCATACATGCCATTTTAGTTTACACCGTTCTTAAATTTCCGTTACCTATTTTAGTAATAATTTTTTTAATTTGGATTACTAAATAGTGAGATTTTTAAGGGTGATAATTAAGATCATTCACCAAGATAGAATATTTTTTCAAGTTTTCTAAGAAACTAATGTATTACAGACCTTGGGAATATATTTTTGTAATGTGTGGAATAATAATATAAAATGATGTAATAACTAAGCTTGTTAAACATAGGTAGATATAGTAGGTCTTAATGGAATGGTTTAGTCAACCATTATAAACTTGGATGATAAAGCCTTAGTGAGATCCATAGTTATATTTATAATGATATTTCTTGGGATGTCTCTTTGGATAATACTAAGGTGTCATAGATTTAATAATAGGTTTTAGGATTTAGATATCATATATGTAATTTTTCCTTGTCATGTGTTTTTCAAATATGACAATTGTTTCTCAAACAATAATTTATATTCCTAGTCAATAGAATGAACTAAAAGAAACATGGATAAACATAAATATTTTATATGTAGAATCTATGGGAATTATATAAGTCAATATTCTAATTTGAAATATAATAATGATAATTTGTAATATTTTATGAGTATTTGTTATATTACTAAATATAAATAGATCAAAAAAGAAATTTTAAATGTATGGGTTCTTATAAAAATATTTTTTACATTAAAAAATAAAAATAATTCGATTTAGGTCAAGGAACCTCATGAAAAAAAATTAATATTTTATTTTCTATGAATAACTTATTAATGGATTAGATGATAAAACATGTGTAATGGCTTAATAATAATGTTAGATAATTGAAGTATATATGTTTTGGAATTCAAAGATTATGTTTTATGAATCATGAAAAATAAAAGTATTTTTAGAAAAAGTTTTCCATTACATATATAAAAGGATATGTTTAATAGTTCTAAATAATTAGAAAAGTGTTTTAATGGAAATGTGTTATTTTTATTATGGGAACGTAGCCCTTAATTTGTTCTCAATGATGAAAAATGTTATTAGTATAGATAAAGAGATGATGACATGGACAATGTAAAATGTATACTATTTATGAACTTATACCTAATAAAGGATTTTTTTGAAAAAGAGTTCTATGTTACCATGGATGAAGTTTCAAATTTTTTGGATGTCATGAATAAAAACAATAATCGATGAAAAAATAAAGCATGCATGATTTCAATATGATTTTAGGGAAATTTATGTTATTTTTTTGATTCATGATAAAACATGACAATAGTAATCACTCATTTTATATGTAATAATGAAGATATACTTTATGATATATGGGTGATCAATGTGGAATTTATTTTTTTGGAATTTTGTGACTTTATTCCTAAACGTTTTAGATTTTCATATTTATGATGGGTTACCAGGTTAACCATATATAGAATGGTTTATGTTAAAAATTAGATAAGGTCTTTTATATTAAATTACAATCTCACCATATGAGTATTAATTCATATTGGATAACTTGTGTCAACAATTTTTTGTAATGAAAACTAAAAATATATGGAATCCCTTATCATTCAATATATAGATATTATGATCTATTATTTCCTTAAGCAAACCAACTTCACTTTCCTTTTTAGAGTAAGAGATCAAGTGAAAATTGCTCAAGACACAACCAAAGGGTAAGATTGTGTATATTAAATGGAATAAAATAAATAAATTATATATCCTTGTCAAGGTTCATCAACTTTAGGAAAATTGTTGTGAAGTAATTTGTTTCCTAATATCATTATTTTTTGTTGATTCAAATGTCCTTTTTTAATCCTCTTTGGTTTATGACTTTGTTATTGTCACATCTCTCCAAACTATGTTCTCTATCACTCTCCATCAGTACATGATGGTTAAATTTCTCTTCCAGGTACATGTTTTCACTTCCCATATAATTTCCCCTATGTCAAAATCAGTTTATGAGTTACCATGGGTAACCATTATTGTTCTAACTTTGCTATTATAAACGAAGTTTTAGTATTCATTTTTATGATTTTGGTTTCAATGAAATGAACCTTAAATTATTAAACCATTGACACCAAAGATTAATTTTGATGTTGAAATTCATTTGTAATGGGGGAAGAATATAACACCATGAGATTTTGAGAAATATTTTTTTCTAAATTAAATTTATTTTTTTTATATTTTTCATTTCACACAACATAGAATATAACTTTTTTATATGAAAGTACATGTTTTGGATTCCATTATTGCAAAAACAAGTTAATTTTTCATTACATGAAACCCTTAGATTAACTTTCAGAACACACAACACTATTTTTGTTTTTTTACACACAATGATGATTTCCCTTGATTGTTTTTATTCCATATAAGGCTGAGTTTTACCAAACTACAATATAATGTAAATATTTTTATTAAAAATATCATTATTGTTACTAAATATCCATTAGAATGGATGAAAAAACATATGATTAACTAAATATTAAAAATATTATTTACACATGCAAATAAAATGAGTCTTTTTTTAACCAATTAGTTAGAAATTAAAGTAAAAACAATTATAAAATAAATAAATTCTATTCTAAAAAAAATTTCTCAATGTTAAAAAACCATTTTATCTCATTAAATTAAAAAAACCTCTTTTGAATGATGTTTTTAAAAAAATTATATATAATATATTCCGATAATTTTTTTATCACTCATCCAATATATTAGATAGGTATAATATAAAAATAAATCAATCTTTATGAACAAATATGTATTTTTCTGAAAGGTAGTTTTATAGCCTTTTAATAAAAAATATTTAAATATAATTTTGGAAGATTTTATAATTTTTATTTCCAAAAATAAAAAACAGTTTTTAATTTTGAATATGAAAATTTACTATATGTGAATGTTTTGTATATTTTTTAGTAATGATATATTTTGATGAACAGTGAAATAATAAATTTTAATTGAAAACTGTATTATATTATCATATTTTTATATATATAAACCTTAATTTTAATTGTTTTTAAAGTTAAAATAAATAAAAATTTAATAAAATAATAAAATAAATGTCATTGGAATTAATTTCAGATTGAGATTGTATATACAAACTTTTCAAATACTTGAACATTTTCACTTTGAAAATTATTGTCTCATCTCACTTGTAGGATTAATTTTAAATTATTTTCTAAACATTATGTTATTATAATATTAAAAAATTTATTCTCTATTTGTAATAAACATAAAATATAATATATATTAAGGTGATATTATTTTTTCCGAAAAATATTATTAAAATTAATTAAATTTATTTTAAATAAATAAGTTCAAAATTAGTTTACCTGGTAGTTAAAATTTTTCCTAAGGGGCCAAATACCATAGAAAAATTTCAGAAAATAATTTTATGGATGTATTTATACCATTTTCTACCTTTAATATAAATGTAACAATTACTGGAGCCACATAATGTAAATGATACCACTCAATAGTTTTATCGTCTATATTTACAAGTATGTCACTCGTCATCCGCTATAAAGGGAAACTCACCCCCTAACTTACTCACACCTCTTAAGACACATTATATTATACAAAACCTTCTCAATAGACCTCAAAGACTCCAAAAATTAATCATGGACACCTTTATTTGTGAATAAATCCAAACAAGGGAGCCCTTTGGTGCAATCCAGATGGAGTTACCCGAAAAAGATGTAATGTTATTCAACCTGCATTTGTATTTTATTTATATATCCACTCATTTAGGTATTCTTATTCCATGATTTTTAATAACTTAATTATCCTAAATATAATGATATGTTTTTATTATATGGATTTTTCCTGAAAATACAGACAATTCAATCAACTTGGTCTGTAACTTATCCTTCTCCTGTATGGAAGACTATAGCCTCACGAAACAATGTCATTCTTTTTTTCCTTTTACATATTTCATGGTTGGTAATTATGATTGGAATAATTTATATTATGATATAAATTATATTTACTATGTATCTATGATTCTATATTTATTATATTACACATATCTTCTTGCTTTCCATTTTAAGGGAATATGATAACTTGGTTTGTGGACATGTGGACTACCACCTCCTCAAAGTGATGTGATTAATTAAAACTCTTCATGGAATGTATTAATGATGGGTTTAGTGAAATTATATGTTATTTATCACATAATAATTATAATTTATCAATAATGTATAAATAAATGTGTGTGTGTGTGTGTGTAATTTACATTCTTTCTTTCAATACGATAATAAAAAGGAAACAATGTTTATGTGTACATACGGCCTATCATCTCCATGAATAGTGTATTCTATTTAACAATTATATATTATATATATTATTTTAAATATTTATATAAATAATTAATATGATATTTAAATCTTCTTTAAAATTCTTTAAATATAAAAATCACGATCTAATTAAGAGGGTCAAGAATAAAATATACAAAAATATAAAAAAACAAAGCAAATATTACACGAATCATATCATTAACAGAAATTTTTTAATAAATTGATAATATAAAGTCTTATTCAAATAATATAAAAAAATTTATATTCCAATATGGTTCCATGGCATATTTATAATAAAATTATACTCATTATATTATAAATTTTAATGTTTATGAAGGATGTTAAGACTTTAGGTAAGGGTTTTCCCATCTCACATTTATTTCGGTGTGACATCTGTTATATTCACCACTTATTATTATTTTATGGTGAATATACAACACTATTACATGATATGTAATAAATATTCATTATTTAATAATATAAAATGTTTCAATTTATGTTAATTTTTCATGGATCTCATGATTTAAAAGTTACTCAAGTAGTAAGAGGATTTCCTTTATCACTCTTATTTCTAAAAGGCTTATGCCTTATTCTCCACTCATCTCTTTTGTGTGGTCTATATGCATACAATGAATGTATTTTTATATTTTTATGTTTAATATTTTTAATCTTTACATAATTATTTTATTATATAACTTTTATGGGGATTAAAGTTCAAAAGTTACGAAATCAGTAATGTAATTTTTTATCAATTTTTATTGAGACTCATGTCATGTAATAAACGTAAAATATTTTATGAAGTGTATATATTTCCAATTTAAATTTTAAATCATTATTCTTATTACTTTAAGGATACAATATTCATCAAAGAATTTTATTATTTCAAGGGAATTATTATTCAAATATTCCAAAGCGGTAAGTGTATATTGCTATAATCTCATAATTTATAGGTACTGTTTATGATTATACTTCCATTAATGAAATATTATGATTCATATCTCAAGAATTATCATTAACATTATTCTCATATGTCCATTCCCAATATCTCTATGTAATATTCCCACTTACACTTTTTTTATTAAGATAATAGAGAATGTTTTTAATAAAATATTACATTATTTCTAAGTTTGGTTGGAAATATATTTTACCCAAAAAATTTTATTAAAAAATAGTATTTAAAAAATATATTACTTTGATTTGTGAAAGACGTTTTTTTAATGTTCTACATTTTTATTAAAAAATGGTTTTAAAAGGAATGTTATTGTAATTTTCTAACCAAATAATTTTTCAAAAGAAATTACAATACAAGAGGAGTGTTCAGCATGTATGGGTTTACCTGCCGTCAAGAACATCAATTCATTGAAGTAACTATTGTACGTTTACAAGGTTATTTTTATATAATTTTTTCCCATTCTATTCTCAAAATTTCTTTTTTAGTTTGGTTCTTAAATAAATTTTATTTCAAAAAAATATTTTCAAAAGGTTTTTTAATTGATTTTTTAAATATTAATTTATTTTCTTTCAAGGTTATTCTTATAGATAACAGTTTTCATAATGCTTTTTTGATTTAAGAAGTGTATTTCAATTTAGAAATAATATTCTCTCAAGGAATGTTTTAAATTATTTTTCAGAGCATATTTTATATGTTTTTAAAAAAAATTTAAAAAAATATATTTTGAAAATGTTTCATGTTTTAAAGAGTGATTTTGAAATAATAATTTTTTTATTAAGAAATATTACATATAATAATTCAAAATATTTCTCTATATAAGATGAAATCAAATGATATAGTTTATTATTTATTGTGGATTGGATCTAAGGACACCATTTATATTGTTTCTTTGAATGGATTATGGTTATGGTGCAAAGGTGTTTGTGAAACTCATTTCTATTTCATGGGTTATACTATGATAAAATTATTATAAAAATATCTTCTATTAATTGGTTATTATATGATTAAATTATTATAAAACCATTATCTTGTACTAAAGTAATGATATGATGAATTGTTTTTAATTAAGAAGTTCATTTCATGGGTTATTACATGATGTTTATGAAACACTAATTTTGTGTGTTATGGTATGATGAATGTTTTATTATCATGAGAAACACATGTGTATGATTTCATTCTGTCATAATGGGGACCTATGTATCCCTCAAATTCATTGGTTAAGGATTAACATCTTATTAGATAAACATGTCAAGAATAATGAGTGAACATAGTTTATTATGATAGGGCTATAATGAGGAGTTAACTTGGATCATTATGATAGGGATGGAATGACAAGTGAAGTAGGTTTAGTAATAAAGGGTTAGAATGGAGAGTGATCTCCGTTTAGTAATACTAGGACAGAAATGGAAACGAACCTGGTTTAGTAATTCCTAGATTGAAGGGTAAGTGAAGCTGATTTAGTAATATAGTACACAAATGGGGAGTAATATTTTTTGAGTAATACAGGGCTGGAATAGGAAGTGAACCAGGTTCAGTAATATACAGATGTAATGGGGAGTGAACCAAGTTCAACAAAATAATATTTCCACTAACATGGCCTTGGTAGTAAGCCTTCTCTACTATGGAAATCATTTTATATGATTAATTATATGCCACAATTTCAAGTCAGAATCCTTTATTATGGTCTCAGGGATTAAATTTAACACCCCAAGCTTCCTCAGTACACTATTTCTTAATAATTCAATGGCTTGCACTACATGTAGCATCGATTTCGAGTGCACCATGACTTATCAAACAAGGTATTTTAGAAGATATTATAAATAATAGTAACAAATTTTTTAATGATATATATATCATATAATTTTAACATTTATATTATGTGTTTATCAGACATAATATAAGGACAAATTCAATTTTTTAGATAAAAGAAGTATTTTAAAAAAATAATGTTTTCCTTCATTTTAATGGAGAACCCTTTTTAAATCCATTATTGGAAACATTTATATATTCAATTTGATGAAATTAAATTTATCTCTATATTTGGGACTTAAAAATTTATTGTGGATGAATTTTTGGTATTTTTATGATAACATTCATATTTTGATGAATAATAAAATATATAAATTTTAATTGAAAACAACTTTTTTAACGAAAATAATTTATAGTGCAAACATATAAATTTGAGTGGTTTTAAAAGTATAATTAGATTTTATTTTTATAATTTAATATAATTTATGTAATTTTAATTAATTTAAAATTTATATTGGACATAAACACATATCAATCTTTTGATAGTTTCTACTTCTTAAGAACTCACCTTCAGTTTTTGACAACAGGAATTACGTTTAAAATAATTTCTGCCAATTCTATGTTGTGAATTTGGAAAAATTGATTCTATATTTTGTATAATAAGCTCCAAATTTTTTAAATAGGTACCTTTTATTTTTACACATTATGAATAATAACTTTAGTAGTTATTTTTATTTACCATGGTTAAAGGGTAAATCATGTAAATAAAGGTAAGAAAATAATATTATAATAATATAAAATTACCCTAACATGTGTCATAATGTTATTGGATGAGATATTTTCTTTCATGAGCATCATTAGGAATAAATATTGTAATTATGGAGCCACTTGGGTGTGAAAAGGATATTTTAGAATATTTAATTCAAATAAAAGGAAAATATAACATAAACCTACAACTTTTAATAAAAAATTTAATATATGGTCATATAATAGATATCTATGACTATACATATTCATTATAAATATAAAAATATTCCCTAAATAATTTTATTTTATTTATAATTTTTATACAATAAATAAATATATTTATTTATGACAAAATGATAATGTAGTGATTACCTTATTAATGAAAATTTCAAATAAATGTATTTATAAATATTAAAATAAATGTAATTTGAATATTTTGATGTCATCACTGAATTTTATGTATTACATCAACATATTATGGATGAGTTAGTTCCTTTATTTTTATGTAATCAATTTTATATGAATTTAATAAAAATCAACTACTAAATAGTGTTAAAATTGACATAAATTAGTTTTTAAAACAAATACTATTTTATTAAAGGAAATAGTAGTCCTAAAAATCTAATATTTGTTCAAATGATATTTATAGTGTTAAAAAGATTATTAATGATCTACTTGGGGTTTTCTTGGTATCTTATAGTAACTATATTAACCATATAGTATAAAAATACAATAAGATATGGTAAGAGTTAAAATATTTTACTAAGGTTTTAAGACAAAAGATATTGTTATATTCATGACCTAATATTGTACTAAACTAATTGGTTTAGAGGGTTAAAGCCCATAATTATCATATAATTTAAATATTTAACTTTGGAACCATTAGAAACTGAAAATAAATTTATTATAAATTATCATTTCAAGACTTCCCAAAAGTTCCCCTCACCTCTTCTATAAACGGGTACTTCTCCTTCTCCATTATTCATAACTCCAAAGCCCTCTGGCTAAGACAAACCCTTCCCAAACCTCATCCCATATTCCCTAAATTCATCTTAGAGTCCACCCTTTGTTCTGAAATGATCATAATGTGTCTTTTTTGTGCAAATAAAAAGGAGACACCTGAAGAAGAGGAAACTGTTTTATCCCTTATTTCAAAGTTATTTTCTTCTTGTACTTACTCTTTCGATGTTGTTTCAGTACCAAAGTAATAAATATAGTATAATCCATATACTGACATTTTGAAATAATCATGGTATAACTATATTTAGTAATTTATCTATCCTATTGATAATAATATCACCATGAGTGCATATGTACGGCTTACCGTCTCCACGTCCTGGTGTAATTTGTTATTCCACATTAATTTTTTGGTATGGGTATAATGATGAGTATAATATACATAAATAATGAATAAGAAATGATTATTATTCTGAATAATTAATATAACATCTAGTTCCATATCATTTAAGTAATGATATCTTTTTTCAGGGGTATGTATGTCCTACCATCTCCACAACTCGATGAGATTCATTCTCCCCATTAACCATTAAATAATGATTATAAAGATCATATGAAAATTAAATATAATATTTACGATCATAATATAATTATGGATTTAAATATAATATAACAGATACATAAGAAATATTACTTTCTAAGAAAAACATGCATAGGAAAACAAAGCAGTTAACACCCAATATAATGGAAATAAAGAAATATTTTTAAAAAATGAGATAAGAATATCGTATAAGATAACTTAAATATGTATATGGTATAAATATAATTTATTAAAAATATTTTAAAATTATACAAGAGTTTAATGAATCTTCTACTAAAGAAAAGTATATTGTAAGGGTTAATTTCGCAATCTTGTTATTACCCGAGATTGATTATGCGCAAGTATATACTGGGACATATTTATCATCCATATCCATATTTATTATACATGTATATAAAAATAATATTTATATTCCCATACTATTGAGAAATGTCATTTATACCCATGTTTTACTTTTTATAAAATGTTTTTAAATGAATCTTTCTATCATTTTCCAAACGATGTACTATATGACCTTTTTGATAAATTATGGAAAGAATGTTTTTAACATATATAGTGTGAGTGACTCTTTTCCACTATTATGAAGACATAATATTTTGAATCTTCCCTTATAGGATTATATGGTTATTTAAAAATTGACATGTTTTCTTTTATAATTGGACATGATTTTAAATGATTTTGAGGTAAAACAAAGGGGATATTTCTCTCAAATAGTTTTTGATTATTTTCATCTATGTTCACATCCTTTGTTAGATTTTATGCTATATTGAGGTTGATTTATAATGATAAAATCTTATATATTATATTGAAGGGGTTATGATATGTTTGATTGTGGATGTGCTATTTTGATACCATTCATGGTTTATGGTTAAAGTATTGATATTATTTATACTAGTTTTAATACGGAAGATTATAATGGTTATAAAAGGAATTAATTGGACTTTGTATGTGTTTGGTAGGTCTATCTTTATCCTCTTGATGAACCATTAGTCTCATGAGGAAATTATGTTTGGGTTTCAGCTAATGTGAAACCCAGTTAGGTATGGTTTCTTGGCTAAATAATTTAATGCATGTTTAAGATGTCCAACATTATGCATTCCATCATTATGAGATTAGTTATTGATTTTACATGTGATTATTAGACTATTATAATATCTATGTGAATGTTTATATGGTAATGGTTGATCTTTATTACCATATTATGCTGAATATAATGTTTTAAAAGGATTGTGTTTCAGTTTTATACCTTACCTTAAAATATTGTGATTATTTATGAAATATTCTGATATATTGTTTATCCAATGGCCTGAAGGCCTTTAAATATTTTTATTTATTGATAAAGACACATTTTAAGGGATGAAGGGGGGGGGGAGAACCCAAAGGACTTCATAGACTAAGGAAAATCACTCCTGAAGAAAAAAAAGTGAATACCAAACAGGGAAACCAAAGTAGCCCATTCCCAGCATAGTATGATGTTGAAGCACTCCAGCATTGCGATACAAATTCGGAAATCAAGTGCCCTATGTCAAAGCACATGCCCGATCCGATGGAAAAAACTATACCCTCTCAAAAAACCAAATCCAAAAAGCACTACAACGATGAAATGCCAGCTCTGAATCCTCCTTTGGGCATGTTCCAAGTGATCGAGTCTAGCTGCACTAACTTTCCACCTTCAAAATCAAACAAAAATCTTCCACCAAACACATTAATCAAAGAGGCCATCAAGGCCGATATCCAGAAATCACCCCTATCCGAATCTCCAGAAGAAACTGAAAGATAACCCAAAGGGTAGAGCCATGACTGACTCTCCCAGGATGCCAAGAATTGTTTTTTGATTGATATGAATGGTTAATCTAGGGGAATAAAAGAATTATAAATGGGTTATATATGTTGTATTTTATGTTATAAATTGTAATGTAATGATCATGTATGTAATCTATTTTCCACGACTGCAAAACAGATCGGTCTATCAGGATTTTATTCCTTATAATAATGCCAATGTAATAAAATAATGCACTGGCTCTGGGATTTTAGGGTTTGGGTGATACAGTTGGTATCAAAAGAAATTTAGTAAAAACCTTGGAAATATATTTAGAAAACATGACTAGGAGTATAAACCTATGATAAACTTCAAGGATAATTATTGAAAAGAATCTTAATATTTTGTTAATATATAGATTATTTGGGTATTCCTAGAAAATGCATCCTTGCATGAATACTACAAGTAGATGTGGTTCTGGCACAGATGTACCTAGGGTTGAAAACTCTGATAAGGTTTTCTGAGTGTGACTCGGGGTAACCTGGTACATGATAACACACCTTACTGTGCACTTAGTTTGATACTCCTGGGGGGTATGCTTAGGATAATTCATATTTTTCTTTACAAACCATTATGAAGGATTTATGAGTAAATATGTCCTTAAAGAAACCTTATTTATGATTATGGGTTAGATCTACATAAAATTTTCAATTTATTTTATGTATTTTACTAGTTTGTAATTTTGAATTATGATTCATAACATAATCTAGTTTATGTCATTTCTTATAATTGGATCCTTTTGGAAGGAATGCAAATATTATCAACGCACATAATCTATGTAGGTATTTCCCCCCTATGAAAGATAATTATTGTGTAGGTGGTGACACAATTGGTTCTGAATAGATTATAACCATACAGGGACAACGGAAATAGGTTATGAATAATAACATTACCCATATAGAGTAGCATGATCCACAATGTGGAGGATTAATGTCAGACTGCTTCATGAGAAAAACACTTATAATATTCAATGGGACTAAAAATCCATTTGTACATAATCATAGGATAAGTTCCCTAGAAAAAATATTTCTCTCTTTTGGAAGTAACTAAAGGGAAAAGGTTTTCATGGTAGTTTATTATATCTTGGGAGATGTGGATAAATAGTGGTCATTAATTCAAAACAAGAATAAGGTTGAAAAACTTGAAAATATAGAAGGGAGGGAGTTTAAATAATTTTTCCTAGAAAGATACTTTCTCGAGAACAACGATCTAATATGGAAAGGAAATTACTAACACTAAGGAAAACAAGTGGATGAGAATGTTGCAAATTATGAGGATAACATCACAAGTTTAGCGGGGCATGATACAGACTACATACAGAACATAATAAGAAAGGTTTTTTAATTTTTTTATGGTTTTTAACCATTCCTCCGATGTGAATTGGTCTCACAATATTTTTCATCATATGATGATATAGTCTCATATGCTATCAAGAGGGAAAAATAATTTTTTAAGTCATATGACATTAAAATACTGTAAAAGAAGAAGAAAATAGTAGAGAAAGAGATAGAAAAAAGGAAAAAGGGAAAGAAGGTTTTTCCCTTTTGTGATAATTATGGGAATAAATAACCTGGTACATTACTAAAATAAATGAGAGTTTGTTACAAATGTAGAGAGAAAAGGTCCTCGAACTCATGATTTTAAGGGAAAGAAAGAAGATGTGAAGTGTTATAATTGTAAATATATAGGACATTATGAAAATTATTTTCCAAAGCAACAAGTATATATATTTTATAATAAGAAAATGGATCATGGTAAAACTTATGCTTTTAGGATGGTCGAAGTGGAATAATTAATGTATTTGTGTTTTTTTATTCATTAATTATATTCCAATTATAAGAAGAATGTAAAATTTATATGTATTTTGTTTTAGTATTTTCTATTTTCATTAAGGTTTTAATATTATTAAGGTAATTATTTATTCAGCATGTGACAATAAGTGCATCATTAAGTTGCTTTGTGAATATGATGTTACAACTGATTTTGGAAATTTAGAGACCTTTTAGAAATATTTATTTTGGATATCATTAATTTATGGAATGGATTATTTTCAATTTTTTATATAATTTTATAAGGATAAAATAATTCTTTAGATTATTCTTGGAATGTAATATTTTTAATAAAAGGGAAACCCGAAGGTCAGGAAAAAACATGTATTGTCTGGAAAGGCTGTAATACTTGAACCCACAATAGAAGGGAGAAAAGGGAGCATCACCTACTATTAGACTACATGAAGACCCAGGATAGTATTAAATAGTTTTCTTTATTTAAATGGGTTATTTTTATATTTTTAACCTTATACAATTAATATAAATAGAATAGTTTTGAGTTTTATCATTTGATGAGAATGATGAGTTTGTGGTTGGAATTTATTATAGGATGAAAATATATATTTCAATTAAGTATGATTCATTGTGTTCTTATTCTACGTAGTAAATTAATTCTACAACACTAGGGAAATGGTTATAAAACCAAAAATGTTTTCCTTGTTATTTCATTTGCGTTGAATCAAATGGTCCCTTAGATAATCATAGATTTATAGGTTTCTGGTAGTTATCTTTCTCCTAATATTGTTCTCTATCATTCTCTATTAGAACATGATGGTTAAATTTTTCATTCATGTCCTTGTTTTCTTATATGGAACCCTAGTATGTGTTATTTCTGGTAACCTTCTTACATCCCTTTATTTTAAATTGGATGTTTAATCGACCAATTTTCCTATGTGGGATTAAAATAATTGGATTTTGTATAATCAAACCTTAGTTAACAAAAAAAACAATTCAAAAAGTGTGATGATTCTATTTATTTAAGGATAATATAATGTTACACTCCAACCTTCCATGATACACTTCTTCTTAATAATTCAATATCTTTTTCAACACACAACATTGACTTCGAGCGCATCATGACCTATAAAACTAGCTGTTTAAAAAGAAATCATGAATAATATTAACTATATTTTGAATTTTATATATATCTCATCTAATTTTTTAAATTATATTTTGTTCTACTTAGATATAAAATAAGGATATATTCAATTATTTAGATAAAAGAAGTAATTTTCCAAAAATTATGCTTTTCGTCCTTCTAATGGAGAACCCATTTTAAATACAATATTTGACTTTTTTATATAATCAATTTCATTATATGAAATTATTATTTAGAATCAAAATATAAAAATTTAATTTGGATGAATTTTTGGTACTTTTTTAATAACTTTCATATTTTGATGAATAGGGAAACATACTTACTTTTAACAAAAAACAAATTTATTAATAAAAATAATTTATATTAATAAATTATAAATATGAGTGGTTTAAAATTATAATTATATTATATTTTTATCATTTAATATAATTTAGTTCATTTTATGTAATTACACATTTATATTAGACCCAAATACATGTGAATCTTTTGATAGTTTTTACTTCTTAAAAACACACTTTTTTATTTTCACAACAGGAATTAATTTTAAATTAATTTCTACCTATTGTTTGTTTTGAATTTTAAAAATAGATTTAATATTTGTAATTATAAGGTATAAATAGTGTAAATAGGTACCATTTATTTTTGGATATTATGTATAGTAACATCAGTAATTATTTTTGTTTACCATGGTTAAAGGTAAATCAGGTAAATAAGGGTAAAAAATAATTTTATAATAATATTAAACAAACTTGACAGGTGTTATAATCATATATTATGATATATTTTCAACCCTTAGAATCATTATTCTGATCTTTTGGCATTTGGGATCGACTTGGGCATGAAAATGACATTTTAGCATATTTAATTTAATGAAAAGGGAAATATAACATAAAATTGTATCTTTTACTAAATCAATTTTAATATAGGGTTACATAACTGATATCTAAGACTATTAATAGTAATTATAAAGATAAAAATATTTCTTAAATAATTTTATTTTATTTATAATTTTTAGATATTAAATAAATATATTTATTTATGACACAATGATAATGCATTGATTACTTTATTAATTAATGATTCAAATACATGAATTTATAAATATTTAAATACATGTCATTTGAAAATTTTGATACCATAAAAGAATTTCTTTGATGAAATTGACATACAAGGGATGATAAAATAACTTTTTTTATGTAATCATGTTTTTATGACTTTGATAAACATCATTTACTAAATAGTGACAAAATTGATATAAAAAAGTCGTTAAAACAAATACTATTTTATAAAATGATATAATTATCATAAAAATATAGTATTAGCCCAAATAACTATGATAGTGTTAAAATTTTCATTAATGATCCACTTGGGGTTCTTTTTCCATTTTATAGTAACTTATTTACCGTATAGTATAAAAATACTAGAAGACATGGTATGAGTTAACTTTTTTATATAAGGTTTAAAGGAAAAATATATTATTAAATTCATGACATAAACATGTCAAAAACTTATTGGTTGAGAGGTTTTAGACCCATCCTCATCCTATTATCTAAATAATACACTTTTTCACCATTAGAAACTGAAAATCAATTTATAATAAATTAATATTTGAAGACTTTCTAAAAGTGCCACTCACCTCTCCTATAAAAGGGCACATCTCCTTATCTTTTATTCACAGATCCAAAGCCCTTTTCTTTATCCAAAACATACCTAAATATCCTCCCAATTTCCTTCACTTCATCAAAGAGGCCTCCCTTTGGGTATAAAACCAACTTAATGAGTCTATTTTTGCAAACAAAAATGCGACACCAGAAGAAGAGGTAATCATTTTATCCCTTATTTCAAAGTTCTTTTCTTCTTCTACTTCTTCTTTATATGTTTTTTCCATACCAAATTAATAAATACAGTATCATCCATATACTTAGATGTTATTATAATATTGAGACATATATATTCATTATTTTCCCATCCTATGAATAATAATGACATCATTGATGTGTACGTACGGCTTCCCGTCTCCACGCTGTGGTGTAATTTGTTATTCCATATTACTTTATTTGGATTGGTATAATGACAATTATAATAGACATAATTAATTAATATTACATGATTATTATTATATATAATTAATATACCATGCAATTCAATATCATTTAATGAATGATATCGTCGCTCGTGCGTACGTACGACCTACCATCTCGATGATGCGATGAGATTAATTCTTCACATTAACCATTAAATAATTATTATAAACATAATATGATATGTAAATTTAATATTTAAGAACTTAATATAACTTTATATTTGAATAATATATAACCTATTCATAATAAAAATGACTTACATAACAACACATGCATAGAAAGAAAACACATTTAACACCAGACATAATGGTAATGCTGAAATATTATTAACAAAACGAGATAAGAGGATTATATATGATATAATAATTAATTATATAGTCCTAGTATATTTTATTACAAATATTTAACCATTATATATGATTTTAACGCACCCTCGACTAAATTAAATTACAATGTAATGGTTAATTTCACAATCTCATTATTATCTGACATTGTTTATACTTAAGTATATTCTGGGAAAAGTTTATCATCCACATCCATGTTTATTTTACTTGTATTTTAAAATAATATTTATATTCATAAACTAATGTGGAAAGTCATTTATACTCATATTTTACTTTTTAAAAAATGTTTTGAAATGAATCTTTTTGTAGTTTTCAAAACGAGGTACTATGTCACCTTTTCGACAAATTAAGGAATTTTTTTAACTTATATAGCGTGAGTGGATATTTTCCTCCATTATGATAATATAACATTTTGAAGAATATCTTACGAGATTACAAGGTTATTTAAAAAAAATAAATGTTTTCTTCTATACATTCACATGTTTTTTATGATTTTAATGTAAAAAATGGGATATTTCTCTCAAAGGGTTTCTGATTATTTTCATCTATGTGAACATCCTTTTGTTGGATTTTATGCTAGATTGAGGTTGATTTATTATGATAAAATCATCTATATTGTATTAGAGGTTTTATAACATGTCTTATTGTGGATGTTCTATTTTTATACCATTCATTTTTTATTGTTAAATTATTGATATTTCGTATTCTAATCTGAAAACTCAAGAGTAGGCAATCCTACTCCAAGGAAATTATATTAATAAAAATTAAAGACAAAAAAATATGAGAAACATGGGATCAAAAAATATGTGTATACACATCCTCACGTGCATTGACATCAATCAAACAACAACAAAATGTCAGTGTAACAAAGGACCATAATGAGCAAACCTCCTCAATCGAACGCTTGGATAAAGCATCCGAAACCTGATTTGCCTCTCAATAAACAAGAGTGACAACCAAACAAACATTCTCCACATTCTTTAGATAGTCATCCCAAGAAGATATCATCCTCCAAGGGATATTCCATGAATGAGTTCTAATAATATCAACCACAAAAGTGGAGTCAGATTCCATCCATAAGTTCATCCAACAATGAAAAGAAGCGTACGAAATAGCCTTAATCAAATCCCATTACTCTGCCTCAATCGCTGAGACATTCCCTAAAAACTGATAGAAATAGCCTTTAACAAAGCCCCAAAAGGTGAAAAAAACAACACTATAGCCTGAAGGTCCCGGTGCACATGAAGCCACACCATCCACATTAAATTTAAGACATCGAAAGATCAGAGGGATCAACCAGATATACATCATCATAATCGGCTTCTTACACCTACAAGAAACATCCAAACTTCACAAAATAACCAAATTTGAATCATCATTCCACATAAATCCAATTAGAGCCCATGAAGTAGCAAGAACACCAATATGATGCTCCCGAATGACAACAGAAATCGATGTACTTCTATTCTCAAAGACAAGAGCATTTCGGGCCCTCCAGATAAAAGAAACCAGCATTGAAACTGCATAAAGGAGCACTGACTTCACCTGAGAGCTCTAATTAGATTGGTAAATAATGTTCATCAACCATCCAAAACACTCAAGATTCTAGCAGCATCCAAAAATACCCTGAAATTAATTCCACAGTCCAGAATAATATCAACGATATATGAAAATATGATCAATAGTTTCATTTGTAGTAAGACAACGAAAGAAAACAGGTGCAAGAGAAAATCCAGCTCATTGTATCATGCGCTGCAAGGGAGTTCTACACTTTCAATTCCTTCAAATAAGCAGATATTGAGTCAGTGGAATAAAAGCATAATGGAAGATAAGGATCCAAGAAAGAACCATCAAAGGCTCAGAATTCATGGATCTATAATCCTCTTTAGTGCTGAAGTTTCCAGAAAGACTAGGCAACAATATCAAAGTATCAATCACAAAGTAATGATAAAAATCCACCTACACCTTCAATAAATCAGAAATCATCCCATGCGCTATTCTATTATTATAAAATTCAGTAATAGAAAGATCCTTCAATGAAGAAGGGATCACCGAATCCTTAGCAATAGAACATGATAACCAAATAGTCTTCCAGAAGATCAATGAGGAGTTTTAAGAAACCACCCATTTAGAGGATTGTGAGAGGCTAAAATAACCATGCTTAATTGAGGGCCATATCGAGGAAGGGACATAAAGTGAGTACCAATTCACTAGCTTGGATTCCAATCTATTACACATAAACTCAAAGAAAAATCACGGGGGATCATAAGTGACCAAGTAAACTTTTTAATGAGAGATTCATTAAAAATCATAAGATCCTTAAGCCTCATGCCACCCAAGTCAATAGGTCGGATGCAGTCGCTCCAGGAAATAGTAACAAGCTTCCTTTCATGAATTGAACCAATCCAAATAAAATTCCGAATAAGCCTTTGTAAATCCTTAAGAAGAGTTATAGGCCATATGTATAAGGAAGAAACATAGACACGCATGGAGGTGATCCCATAATTAACAAGACAGACCAGCCTTGCCTAAGACATAGATTTACCTTTCCACGTAACCATTTGATTGAGAATTTTGAGATAGATATTTTCTAAATGACACCTTTTCATGAAACCCTAGAAAAGAGGAACCCCAGGATAGTTGAAAGGTAGAGACCCTCTTCCCACCCCAAGCATGCGAGCAAATCTGTTTTGCTTTGAAATAATAACACCTTCCCCAAAAAAACCCAAAGGATTTCTACCAACTGATAACTTGACTAGACACTAGATTATAATGCTCAAAATTCTCCTTAATAAAAAAGAATAGTGACCCTATCAGCCTTTCCAAACAATAGAATATCATCTACATAAAAAATATGTGAAGGAGTAAAAAGACCTCTTCCAGCAACGATTTGATGGTATAATCCAACATGCTTAAGATCTGAAGGACATGTTCTCAAATAGTTCTCAGTGATAACAAAAATAAGGCTAGATAAGGGATCTCATTCTCTCACCCCCCTAGAACATTTAATGAAACCTCTAGGAGACACATTAACAAGAATAGAAAGCATATAACTCTAGATAATGCATCCAATCGACGTGATGAATCCATTAGAAAATCCATGCATTCATAACACTTCAAAAATGAAACTCCATTTCATCGTATCAAAGGCCTTCAAGATATCAACTTTCAGAGCCATATTCTCATATTTCACCTTTTTCCTCATAACATTAACACATTCTGATGTTGTATACAAATAGTTTTGAATATTCCTTCTATGAACAAACCCAAATTGTTTTGTTGATATAAAATTTTTAGCAATACATCCCAATCTGTTCGCAAGGACCTTGTTGATAACCTTTGTAACAATATTCCCTATGGCCAAAGGCCTAAAATCATGAATATCAAAAGAATTATCCTTCTTTGGAATAAGATCAATGAGGCTAGCATTGGAACCAAAGGGGAAATAAGAATGATAAAAGAAATATATAACCGCATTAACAATCTATGTATGGATAATATCCCAATAAGCCATAAAACATCTGTTTGAGAATCCATCTGGCCCTGCTACAGTATCAAAATTTATATAAAACATCACCTTCCTAATTTCATCCTCTGAAGAAATACTATTGAGCATATCATTCTGGGAGACCTCAACCGAGGGATAAATATTCCAGAATATGTTATGGGTATTATCATGCCCTGAATCAGTGTACATCCTTTCAAAACAAGTACAGGAAGCATCTATTTTGAGAGTTCAAAAGAGCTCTATCAACCATGAGAGAATTCATACCACGTTTCACCTTCTTTTCCCTATGCAAGCAATGAAAAAGTTTTGTATTTCTATTCCCATCTTTATGCCAAATAAGATTATATTGAGTCCTAGGAAGAATCTCCTTTAATGCAAAGAGCTCATTAAATTTAGAAAAGCAGGCAACTCTTCCATAGATATCACTTCTTGGCCCTCATTAATCCTTTGACAATGCAGGAGATTTTCCCCAACAAATTGACTTTCATGATCCATACATGAGAATGATTTCATACACCACTCTTTAATAATTGCCTTTACAACCTTTAACTTCATAACCATAATATGAAATGGACTTCTAATAAAAACTATTTCCCAAGATTCACTGACAACCTGTCTGCAACCTTGGATAGATACCCAGATATTATTAAACATGATGGGAAAAGGAGAGGATCTCAAAATATGAAATCTTAGATCCATTAAAAGGGGATTGTGATCAGAGTTAGCCCATGGAAGAGTTATACCACACAAAGAAAAATCCTGAGAACCCTCATCCATATTACAAAAATGCATGTCAATCTTGTTGGCCTACAACCCATTCAGAGTGTATCTTCTCCATGTAAAATCAGACCCCGTGATTGGGACCTCAATCAGATTACAAACATCAATACAGGCAGAGAATTCAATAGCAGCCAACCTATTAAAGCATCTTCCAGTCTTGTTCTCAAGCCGAAGCACCGAATTAAAATAACCCATAATGACCCAACTTTGTCTCATTACAAGAGAAGTGTTCTCCAAAGATTACCACAAATCACATCTCCTAGTATATTGATTTAAAGAATAATCAAACTAAAGGACATACCATAACCATTTATCTCAGCCGAGAGAGTAATTGACTGCTGATCATAAGATGAGGATACCAAGGAAGCACTATCATGCTTCAAAACCTAATGATACTCTAAGGAGTTCTAGCCAGCATTATGAGAAACCAAGGAGTACCCAAGGGTTTACCATTTGAAAGCTTTCCATTTACAGAAAGACATAAGAGGCTCAACAATTCAAATGGGGATCGGTTAGTTGGTCACAATAAATGCCTAAGGGTTGTGACCATTAGAGAATTCCCAAGCCCCTGGAAGTTCCAAAAGAGAATCTTCATGAGATAGAGGATGTGGACCTAGTGATAGGCCCTCCTCCCCATTTCATATGCACTAGCTTAACCTGCTTCTCATTATTTTTCATTTTCCCCTTACATCTTTCCGGGGCTAATGAGAAAGTAATAAGAACTGAACCTTCCAATTGAGGTATCTCATCAAATTCAGGGTCCTCATTATCATCAGACCAAAAAACACCACACAAAGGAGTGAATTTAATCAATGAAGCAATTGAATCCTGAGTAATCTTCACCACAGGTTTCCTCATAACCTTAGATAAAGGAACCTGAGAGATGGAATCATTTGCATTTTCATCACTACTTTACTCTTTATCAATGGACTAGGTATCCAGATCCTTCCCAGTATACTCAGCCAGATCCTACACCTATTCCTGCACTGATTCAGTAGGCAGTCCCATAGTATTTTGTTATCCAGATAACTCACCAGACTCCATAGCCAAATTTGTTTGAGTAACAAATTTAGATGATGCATCTGGTTTGATAGCAACCAATACTGCCTCCAGTAGTGAAGTATCAACAGGAAGATCAATACATGCAATCTTCCCCTGCACAGAGGCTTGAAAAACATGCTCACCAGGAGGAGAAATTACATTTTTCCCTTGCATTTGCACCTGTAGGGGAACCTAAGAAGACCCAGCACCATTACCCTAAGTAGGTTCCCGAGGGTCATCCAAAAGACCTTAATGAGAGACCACCAATTTTCCCTGCACTTCCATTAGAGTAGAGACCTCATCACATACCGAAACCTGAGAGATAGAGGTCACAGGTCTAATTTTCACTACACCCATATACGATGTTTCATTAACATGAGAATTCTTAGCCTCTTATATTGAAATCTTCTCAGCAAGAGTATCCTTCACCAAGCCTTGAAGAGCAGGTACTGTATTGGGAGAAGGATCCCCACTAGAGACCTGCACTAAAATAGGAAGAATTGGCCCAGCAGAAGGATTTATTGGATGAGCCTCTACCCTGCCCTTTATACATAGATCATCAGAATGTCTATTCAACTTGAAAATACCACAAACCTTGTCCCTATTACATTCAAACTCTATGTGACCAAAGAAATGACAAGAGAGTCAAATCTTCGGTCGCCCCTCATATTGAATTTCCAAATCAAATAAATCTTCCCGGTTTTTCAATACAACCTCTTCAACGAGCATTAACTCCATGTCCACTTCCACCAACACCCTCGCAAAATGACCAAACATAGGATCATCATAGTGTTTATCCATCCGAATGGGATTTCCAACCATGGATTAAATATCCCCTATAATTCTAGGATGACAATAAAGCTAGTTTAACCTTCGAATGTGTATCCAAACCCATGTGTGTGTATCGTTAACATTCTGAAGATCAAAATTATTATTCCACTCCTAAATTCAAAGTACACCCGGCTTAAAAGAAATAGACCCAAAGAACCAGGCTCTTTGCTTTGATTCCTCGGAGGAGAAAATAATATAGTGGTCACCACGACCCATGGAGATCATACTCTAATCAGAAAACCCTCAAATCTGCGAGATTCTTTGAGAAAGATCATCAAATTTTTATAGCGATCCTCCTTTAGGAAGAAGAACCCGAGCGATGATCGAGAATCGGTAATGGTTGACTCATTCCTCAACAGTCGATTGATCTGCAGTGACATGGGCAATACGTCCGTTCCAGACGATCCGCCCATGTGGTGGAAAATCGAATTCAAGGAACTTACCAGAAAATTTCACAGCATCCATTACTTTCCTCAAACCAGACGTTGCAGATGCAGAAACCACCAAGGGTTCCTTTGCAGGCAACCGAAACATTTCCTTATGGCTAACACAATCAAATTTTTGACCATTAAAAGAATCATTACTAGGAAAGGAATCACCATACTTCTTCGCACTAGACTCGGGATCGTTGGTGTTGGGCCCCCTAACACTCACCCATGTGACTCTAAATATATTTTTTATTGTAGTTTTAATATAGAATCTTCTAATGGTTATAATAGGAATGAGTTGGACTTTTTAACTATATGGTGGGGCCTAATATATCCCCTAGATGCATTAGTTGTCTCATGAGACAATTATTTTTTGGGATTTGGTTAATGTATTACCTAATTAGGTAAGGTGTCTTGGTTGAAGCCTTGAAGGTATGTTTAAGATGTCCCACATTATACATTCCCTCATTCTAAGATTGGTTATTAACTTTACATGTGATTATTCCACTGTTAGAATATATATGTGAATGTTTATATGGTGACATTTGATTTATTCTTTCCATATTAATCTTATGATAATTTTTTAAAAGGATTGTGTTTCAGTTATATACCTTTCCTTATAATTTTTTGCTTCCTTATGATAGCTTCCACTATATTTTTTATCCTTACTGAGCATATAATCTCACCCCTTTCTTATGTTTTGTTTTCCCAGGATACCACTAACTGTTTTATGATTGATTTGTAGGGTTATGCTGGTGAAATAATGGAGTCATTAAAGGGCTATCTAAGTTGTATTTTATGATAGAAATTTTAATGTAATTTCCATGTATTTAATATATTTTCCAAGACTACTAAACTGATAGGTCCTTCGGGATTTGATTCCTTGTAATCATTCCAATGTACTAAAATAATGCACTGGAAGTAGGCTTCTGCAGTTTGGGAATTAACTTAAGCTATTGATTCCCTTATTATTCATGTCTTATGAACTTGTAATAATTATTCCATGACTCTTGATTATGATATTTTTTATATAGGTAATGATCTTATAATGTTATGATGATGTTCATAGACACTTGTGATTGTGTTATGCTTACATATCTCTATTTTATACCATTACTGAGCATCTGATCTTACCAATTTCTTATGTTTATTTTCCAAGGTAATGAAAAATGTTTTTAAGTTGTATTATTAAAGGGGGAGATCTTTAATGGTAATTTTGATTACACTTAACTAATCTATAATATAATGTTTCATGTTTCTAAAGACATTATACTTTTATGGACCTCAAGCATTTATTTTGGTAATTTGTTAAATATTCATTTCAAATGACATAATATCCTAGCATGTTATGCCTATGTCATTATAGAACTTGGATATAATGTTGATAGGGATACACCAAACCAACCCACATGGGTGGGGTAATTATTACCTTCCCCTACTGCAAGTAATATGGTTTTCCCCTAACTAAATAATACATCATAGGAAGAACTATTTTGGTTATATCCACTTCATGATCCACATCCCACATTGGGAGAATCTTGGTGAAATGTAATGAATAAAATCTCCATATCACCATAAGATAACTACTTCTTGAGGATCTTTTGTTAGATAAGGTAAATCCTCATAGACTATTTATGAAACAATTTACATATAATAAATAAAATAAAAAGTTATATTATGATTTCCCTAATATTGATTTTCATATGATGAAATATATTCAAAAAACTCGGACTATTATATGATCCCCATTGCATGTCGTCCATGAGTGTATTCTATTAGAATCTGGTCTATAGAGAATAGAGAGCATATCCCAAAAAAACAAAGGAAAAAATATGAAAGAATATTTATAGAATGTATTTAACACTAAAACATATATGTAAGAAGTTAACACTTGAATTCAATTTAAAAACAAATATCAAGGGATTCTTCCAAATATTCATCCATGAACTAACTAGAGGATATCAGCCAAAGAACAAAAGCAAATAAAAGGATTTATCCCATCTTCCATAAAATACATTAAAACATAAATCTAAATAAAGGATAGTTTAATATGAGTTATTTTAGATAGATTGAGGCGAATTGATGATAAATTAGGCAAAGGAAATATTCATATAGAGTACATGTCCCATATAGAGGCCAATGGTTCTAATTCAGTACATACCCACAAAGAAGGATATGATCAACTAAAATAAATATAGTAAATCCATCATAATGAATTTATGTCTAGAAAATAGATCACCCAACTAAAAAAATCATCGACTATTTTGACTTTTCTCTCCATGGTATGAATCCACAACTATTTCAATAGAGTTTCCCCAAATAGACTCATGTAATTTATCTTTCGATAACTCGGGTGAATTATCAAAACTACCCTATAACCTCTACCTTTACTCATGTTTTGACCTATGTGATACTCCCACTAAAAATATTTATCATTTAATAGTCCCTTCTAACTCAAATAGAGTCCACGGAGTAGTGGTATAAACTAGTAAAACTAGAGATGAAGTTGTATCCAGAATGGGTTGACATGACTCCTCATCACATAATATAAAGTATCCATACTTCTGAATATTTATTAGAATGAGAGATTCACTAAATCATCTTGGTCACTTCACATCATTTTGGGTTCCATGATGACAATAAATGGCCAAGAGGATGTAGTGAAACTATAGTGTTTCATGAAAACACTATAGGGACTATCATTCGTCTAGTATAAAAATTTACTCTATGGTCTTATCCCAATTTTGATTGATCTATTTTGAAATTCCCACTACCAATTATTTTCAATGAAAAGGAAATCAATGATAATTGATGTCTATAATTCCAAACAATGTTAAAATTTAAGGTACTTGTAATTTAACACTCTTGGTAATGTATTAAATTATTCCCCGAATATAAATATTCTAATAGAGAATATACTTGAGATATGTATAAAAAATATCTATTATAATATTTAGACATCGATAATTCCATTAAAATAAAATTTTAGTTTTCTGGAGTTTTAGTACATGCTAAAATGGTAGAATGATTCATTTCAGTGTTTTGGGTCCAAGTCTCTACCAATACAACTAGAATTGGAGATGAAATATGGTATATCATAGAGCCTAATAATAACAAAAAAAAATATAATTTCTTTATCTCTTTCACTCCATAGTAACCATATTGGAGTGTTATGGGGAACCTCGGGAGTTACTCCCTATACAATAGATACATCTAATTAGTAGTGACAGTTTATGGTAGTATAGTGGGGAGACCATACCCACATATAAAAGTGAAATAGCATCATACATAAAACCAATATCATGCAATAGATTAATATAGAGAACAAATAGGATAAAAAGTTGGAAATAATAATATGTAAACAAAGCTATATAACTATAGAGTTATATAAATTTCAATAATGGTTATACCATAAAAATGAATCCCTAATGGGTAGATCATATACACTAATATTCCAAATAACCAATGTATAAAATTATAAAACTCTAGAAAATATGCCTTTATTTCTAGCCATTTCTCATCCCTCATGATCCTTTTTGTAATAATAAACTTTTTGTCATAGGATGCTTTCCATGATCATGTCATGTAACTATGAAGTCTTCCAACTATCCATTGTAAGATCTAGGATTTCTATTATGGTATGTTTGGTTTATAACTCAGTTTATGTCCTTTATTTTGGTTAATTAAGTGTTTCCAAAAGTTCATGGAAAGTCTCGGGGTTGCTTTGGGGGTTAGGGGCATGAAAAATGTGGAAAGAGGGGTTTGTTGGGCATGTTGTACTATTTAATCAATGTTAGTGAAAACCTTATGGAGTATCCCACTTAACAGTCTAACCTTGGAAAAAGGCTTATGCATAATTACTGCACAGTTAAGATAAGCATGCAAATTTCCTAAGAATCAATGTGAAGGGTTGATTTTTGGATAGTGGCTCATGCACTGTTTGGTAATAGTTTGAAAAACCGTGCAAGTAAACTGTATAGCCTAGTACAGTTGAGAAATTTACAAAAAATCTATTATGGTATTTTTAACCCCAACTTGAGATTTCATCCATTCACCCACTTCAAACCCTATTGACACAAAAGAAATTAAAAAAGATTCCATGGGTGAATCCCTTAAATCTCTAGGCTCTTTGGAGAACCATTAGTTTCAAATAGAAGCTTTGGGTAAGTATAATATCCTCCTTGATTCCTACTCTCTAATAGGTTTTTCATCTTTATCCCATTGTCTTTGGAATCTATAAAACCCACTTTCTTCGATGAGATCTTGATTGAGGATTGATGGATTGGTTGAATCATGATCTAAGGCTTTGTATGAGAGAGTGTTCATCAATGGATTAAATGTTGGTGATCTAAAAGTTGTATCCCATGTTTTCATTTGAGATTTGTTCATGATTGGGTTTATTTCTTAGTTACCCATTCTTTTTCTTTTTATCCTTTGATGATATTTGGTAAAAATAATGTCTAAATGTTGAATGAAAATCCTCATGGTACCCATGAGACACATAGATGATGACTTGACCTTAATAGGGCCACCCATGGGGTGTGCTGATACTTTCCGTACATAGAAGTAAGCTATGGATGAGAAAGGTTGTAATTTGAAAATGTAGTTCCTTTGATAATCTGGTTGATGTTTTTAATGGTAGTGAAAATGAATTATGGGAATTTTCATATGCTTAGTAATGTGTGAATAGAATGTTTTACATGATAAATATTTTTTATTAAAATTAGTAAAATGGGAATTGTACCTTATGGTTAATGAATTATGATGAAAACCCGAAGGGGGTTCAGGTATATGAAATGTTGAACATTTGGGATAGGTAATTTCTTGTAAATTTTTCAATATGGTCAATGGGATGAGACATGTGAAAAGAATTGGGCTAATGGGTTATGTAATGTTAAATGGAATTGTGAATGGGCTTTGGCATAACATTGAATCTGATATTGATTATTTCGAATCACGGTTGTTATAGGTATTTATTTCATTGGTTTTGATGTAGATAAATGTGTAGAATGGATAAACAATCAAGTGCACATGATCTACTGGTGGGATAAAGTATTGATTCTCCTCCCATGAGTTGTGTTGGACTGATGTTGTAACCTATCTTGTAACGCACTGGTTGGGGATTCGGACTGATGCTTTATTCCCTAAATGGTTTTATACAATGAAAATACATTGGCTGAGGATCCAAGGTTAGTGTGGTGATTAATTAATATTCTAATCCCTAATTATATAGTGGATTAACTCGTTTTCCTTTTTCTTAATGATATATTCCATAAATATTATGTGAATATGGTAAATGTCTAACACATGGATTACATTTTTTTAATGATCTAAATGATTAGATGACGTTCATAATGAACATAGAACAATAATCCAAATAGCTGTAGAAAAGTCAATAATATTTACTATTTTCCCATATATTTTCTTTCACTCACTTGAAATTAATTTTTACATTCATTCTCTATCAATTTATATTAGATATTTTGTAAAAACCATTGGTGGTGTCCAACTGAGTTGTACTCACACACTTATCGGGCCTCTATTAGGAACCCCAGCAGATTTCATACTTACAGGACTAGAAATGGGAAAGGGATTCATAGTAGGTGGATCAATTGTGGTCAAGATGTACATGGATGAACTTTTAAACATGGAGTCAGGACCCCTTTGGCGATTCCACTATTTTTAGATATTTTAGGTTTTGTTCACTTTGTATTGTAGCTTGACATAACATATTTAATGTTGGTTGTGGTTTGTAACAAGTTAAGAATTTTTTTTCATTGATAATCTCATGTTATATTTATTGTTTATATGTTTTTTAGTGTGGTTTACTCTGGTAATAAGTTATAGTCTCGCCATGTTACAAATCTAGATTCTCATTTCCAGCCAAAAACCTCTAGCATATGAGGAGGTGTTCTTAAGGTCATGTGATGACCCGGCTCTGGGAACAACTTTTGTGGCACCTGGTATGGGGATATTACACCCATGGTCATCCATGCATGTTGTGAGAATGAATTTGTTAGACATAGACAAAAGCATATATAAAAATATTAATTCTCTATAATAGTGTATATTTATGTTTGAAATATGATAAGTAAAATAAAATAAATATCCATCAACAGTCCTTGGATTCTTAGGTGAAAACTCAGTCCAACCATATCTACATTAGAAATTGTCTGATTTATCCATTCACAATGAATATAAACAAACACCGTTAAAAGAAAATATGATAAGATGTTTTTAGAGGCCTGTATCCACCTACAGTATCACAAATAAGGAATCATGGGTTAGAATCCAATCATAGTTACAAAAGGAATCGGGGTGAGAAATGACCCAAAATAACATATGGAAAAGAGGTCAAATGACCATAATTAGTAATACAATTAATCATGGGATATCATCATCCATGTTAATTTAACAAGGGAAAAATAAAAAATATCATATGAAAATATTATAGTCAATATCATAGTTTGTCAATGTCACGACACATCATTTACACTTGAAAAATAATGAGACTTTGATGGATAATTCAAGTAACTATTAAGATATATTAATATAATTATTCTCATCCAATATTGGATAATAATTTGTGATTAAATAAGATAAATTAGATATTTAGAAAAAAATGTATCCTTATCTATCACTTAGATCAAAAAAAAGTTTATTTTTTTGAAAAATTAATAAGATATATCCTTGATTTGGTGATAAAAATAAGATATTAATTTATGTAAAAGGGACAATATTCATCTTAATCCTACCATAACCCCCCCCCCTCATATGTGTTTCTCTATTAAAAAACATTTTTCATTTGTTGAAAAACTAGAAAATTTGCACTACATAAAAATTTGATAAAAATTATTAACCTTACACAGGGTGGTATCCATGCATAAGTTTATCATATAGTTACTCTTACATAGTTCACTACATATGGTTTGTCACCTGGTTACCCATAAACATTCTTTTGTGTAAGGTTTAGTCCTTACTTACAATTACATAGTGATAATACAAGAGGGAAATCTATTTCTGTAGCATTGTAGTTTCCCTATGCACAAATACTAGCACAAAAATCTATCTACCATGCCTACAATATTTAAAAAAACACCTACCCAAAAAATTTATTAAACATAAAATTTATATGTATTCCCAAAAAACTATCAACCTCTCTTCGATCTAAAATTATATCAACCCCCATTTTTAACACTACCAACACTTGTAACCCAACACCCCACCTATATACGCTCTTAGACACACCATAAGACAAATCAATATCTAAAATCACAATTTTAATATATACCAACTCGTCAAACATTCCAAAGTTGACCCATTACACATGTACATCCCAAGGTTTGGCCAAAAATACACTCCGTGGATCCAAAATTATTCAAAATTTTTGTGAAAAAAATAAAACTATGATTAACGATTTGAAATTAGAAATTATAAAAAAATATTATTGAAGTATATTCTACCACATATAATATCACTAGAAATCTATTTTCTTGTGTGGTTGATCCAAATACCACACCAATAATTATCCCCTAATACTCGATCTTATATGGTTGATTCAAAAAGGTTTTAAACACAATTTATAAATGAACTCTCTATCTATTAGAAAAATCTAAGAAAACTGGATTTAGACTAATTTTGAAGCAATGGATAGTAAATAAGATCCATTTATTTGTTCTCTAAAGGGATTGGTGTTATATCCCCCTATACATATATTATCTCATCCTCATGCTATTTTCTAGATCATGAACGGCTTCATCGGTGAGTAACATTGGCCATTACACTCACATATAATACTGAAATTTTTTCATCTCATCTTGGATACAGTTGTGCTTCCACTTCACCCACAAAAAAGGAAATGTATTTGCATGGATATACATTTCTCTATTATCTTATATGTTAATGGAACAGTTCTTTGATGATTCCTCATCCGTAAGAATGATTTCCCAATTATTTATTAAATGATATGGTTCAAGGTGATACCAATGAAAATTTTATATATGAAACATGTCGCATGACTCTCTATACAAATATGGAAGACCTATATGATATTCCCCTATATTAACCCATTGTGCTATATTAAGTAGTCACAAATACCTAGGTTCCTATTTCTCTCATCTCGTATACTGATATCTCAGTCTAGGTGACTCGTATAAAAACACATTGAAACTAACCTCAAACTCAAGAGGATGGGGTTTCCATCCAATTTATTATTCATGATAACACTAAGTAGACCCCAACCAAATAACAATAAAATATATATGTTCTTATTTCTCCTGTATGAGATTCATCCCAACGAGAATTACCTCTCTTATTTCCATCCAACCTAAAAGTGATCAACATGGTTGATTGAATATATACTCAAAAGGAACCCTCTAAATTGATGATGTATAACTATTTTGGATGATGAAATATAATTTAGAATAGTTGTCTTTTAATAACTACAAATACTAAAAAATTATGATCATGGTATGTCCATTATGATCTTAATAGTGTCCTTGTAAAATGCATATATTTGAGGGTGGTAAGAATAAAAACTATTTACTCAAATATAATGTGACTTATATAAGAAATGTTAGAATTATGACGTAAGGAATGTGTCCCATTCTAACAAAATACTTCATGGGACACTATGAAGGAAAATTGTCTCTGAAACATAAATATTACTCAACTGATCAACTAGAAATGTCTCCCAAATTATTAGGAATTGTGTCACATTAATCATCCATTACATGATCAAACATACAATGTCACTACCAAATTATTCCTTAAATACCCCATCAGGAACCCCAATGTGACATAATCCATTTTAAACATTGTAATTGGTAGTGGCTGTAAATGAACAACAGTCGGATGGTGTTCACCCTTATGAGATTAATAGGTAAAGCACAGTGTGATAAATCTCCCTCTATATCACTTCATCAAAGGATGCCTATATTTCCTTCTTATGAGATGATACTTCTTATCCAAGCTTGGGTGAATATACCATCTCAAGGTCTGTGAGTATCTCATCTATTTCTCCCATATTTTCATGGGGACATTAACATGACATCAAGAATAAATTTTGTCTTCTATAGTGAGAGATCAGTCTAGTAGTCGATCCTCACTATATCTATAGTCTCTCATAACTATAAAATCATAGTTTTTTATATCTAGATACTTTTCACCCAATTTAAGAGTTAATATGTGAGAGATATGGATGTATGTGTTATTCATCCTTGGTACTCTTATATATCGAGATGTATCCCAATAAAGTGGTTCATCAGTTACCACACATCTATAGACACCTACACCACCTGGACCGATATCCTTTGGAACGATGTATATTCATCTTTTTTACCCTACCATATTGTATATTCTAATTCAATATAAAATGATATTGAATACTCAGTGCACTTTCACTACTAATGTTTCATGTCTCATTACGAGATAATTTACATTAGTCTTGTTTGGTCCGAGTATACAATAAATCTTTCATTAAACAAGTAATTCCATAAATACTGTAGATAATGTATAACTAATGAATACATTATGTGTTGTGAATTGATGTTATTCTCATGCATCCTCAGATTATAAGACCCATAAATGATCATGTGGCTATCGTACATTGAATATTTTCCCATCCTAACAACTAATGAATCATAGATAAAGGTGTACTCTTTACCTATCTTCAACAAGTTTAGGATCATTGTTGTTGTCAACATTATATTATGAATCTAAAAATTATCCCCCACAAGTTTCATATAATAAAATCTTCACACATTACTTTCTTAGGACTCTTTTTGTCACTACCAAGTGGTAGAAGTTTTGGATAAGTATCTAGTTATAATAAACCTATCATAAAAGGTTGTAAATATCATGAATGATATTTGGAAACTCCCATGAACCTATATCCTTAATGTTTTTACACTTTCCACTCATATGCTTTCCATTGATATCATGATTCATAATAAATAAACCCAGTTGATTGAAAAATAACACCATAAGAGCTTACTATTCAACTAATTCAATCCTTGTATGATCAAAATGATTACCATTTCCCTATATTGATCCTCCATTTAAATTAAATACATGATCACGTTATAAATGAACAAATAAAAGTGATTTTATAGATATGTATTGAAGAATATCTTCATGAGAGACATGAATACAAATACCATATTCATCAAACTGAGTTATATCACCTGATACACATATAAACCATAAACTCATGAATGTTGTGTGAGGTATGTAAAAAATCCTCACCATAAAAAATTGTTAACCTAAACTCATATAAAAAATATAGAATACTTAAGGTCCACTAATATTGTAAAATAAATCAATTATACAAGAAATTTGAAACCATATATTGATAGTCATGAGGGTTATCCTCTAATAATCCACTCATAACATTAATGATTCACCTATATTATTTTAGAATAATACTACAACACCCCAAGGGGAAATTCTCAGTTGTATAAACCCCATTGGAGTCAAATTTCTTTAGTTGTTACCTTAGCTATTAAATCTCTATTTGATACTCCTTATATTAATAAATAAAAATAATATTTGCATCTAGTATGAGCTCAATCATAAACTCAGCCTTTCACTTGGGTGGATAACTTGAGAACTCCTAGGGAAAAATATCTATGTGTTGATCAACCACCTAATTAAAGTCTACCTCATGCATCTCCTCATCAAAAAAATAGTAAAATCAGTGAAAATGGACATAATTCCACCTAGCTGTAGAAATTAATGTGCTATACAAACCTCTAAGATAAGATACTCTACTTCAAAAACATATGGGATTCTATAAATATAATTAAATGAAACTATCCAGTGATAGAATACAATTGGAGATCATTACTGAATGATCTAATTCAAGTTGAGAATCTTGTTATACAAGGTTATCCACAACCTAGAAAACCCACATAGTAAATAACCAAAAAAACTCTAAGGTTCATTCCTAACATTAATTAACCCCTTAAAATTATACCCCTAATGTTGTGTTTGTTAAAATAACATAGTGTGAATACACTATTTATATCTATAATCAATCGACATTCTGTGACGATTTAAAATATTGATATGATACAATGAAATGAATACATATATGATAGATTAGAATCTTCTAAAATAATACCTTAATAATTTTATACACCCACCCTAGAATACATTTTTATTAGAATTCCAATTTTCACTGTTCATATAAAATAGTAATAGAAATTAAATCCCACTCTACTATACACCCCATAATATAATGTTCTCATAAAATGGGTGTTGTTTGTAGCCATGTCTAATAATACTCATGGTCCACATCATATAAGTATAGGATCCACATCATTTATTTTTATTTTGTTTTTAAAGAAAATGTTCACAATTAAGGATCACTAATTGAAAATTTCAATTAATAGTTAAATTGTGAATAACATTATAATTTTTAATTGGAATTATATTAGATAAACCCCACATATAAACTGGAACAAGAAGGGTTGAATTTTTTTAAACCATTTAAGAATTTTTAGAATATGATTCATCATTAAAACTATATAAGAATATTCCAAAAAATAATAATATTGAAACATTAAATAATGGATCCATAACCATAATAGCTTAACCAAACACATGATAACATGTGAATTCCAATTATATCCTATAATATCGACATGATGTGAAAATAAAAACATTATTACTACTCATTCAGGTGATGAAATTCCATTAATCAATAACCTCAAAATCACATGTCTCTCTCTATGTGAAATAAATCTACTCTAAATATTCTAACAAAATGAAATAATCCCATATACACTAACATTGAATTTTCACATACATGGATTAACTACAATAGGGAACATATTTTGTAAAAAATATTATAATATCTTATCTTTAATTTACCTTAATAATATAGTAAGACAAAGAAAATGAACACTAATTCAACTATGAAACCCTTTGACCATGTTCACTACACAGTTACAGGAACAGTATATTACGTGGGGCCATAAGTATTCCACCTTGTTTGACATAGGCTACCGAACTATAACTATGGTCTATTGTGGTATGGTGTGAAGACTACAACCTCCTATAAAAGATGAATAATATCATAAATAGTTCCAATATCATACATAAAATGATTATAGGGAATGTACATCATGAAAACTGTAAATAATTTAAATGTCATAATTATTATATCATAAAAAAGGTATATAAATATCAACAAAATTTATACATGAAAAACATACCCCATTAGTTGTTGGGATAATCAATTATAAAAAACATATATGAAATAAATAAAACCACTCTTGAGTCTGGTCATTTTCTCATTTACCATTCTTCACTATAAAAATCATTTACCCCCATCCATAGGGAACTTTCCCTAATCCTATCATGTAGCCACATGGGCTTATATAGTACCCCAGTAATCATTAAAAGGGTTTTAGTATTAATTAGTATTCCATTATCAATGATTCCTATAAACATATCTTGTTTGTATAGTAGTTCATGAGTGTGTGAGAAATAATACATGGAAGAAATAAATAAGTATTATTGATCACCATGTTCTATGGTGAAACTCAAGATAGACCATACCTACTTTCCCAATGAATGCTTTCTTTGATCATAGTGAATATAAAAACCCTATAAATATCCTGACCCTATAAGCCTGTAATTTTTTGTCACATTATTATATCTGTTCAAGAAACAACTGATCCAATCCTAAAATACCAAATAGTTTAATAATCATGGAAAACTAGATACATAGTTCATATCCACAATAAAATTGAAATTGAAAAATATAACCTATTTTTTTTATAACACTATTATTCACTTTTGAATATCTTTTTATATCAATCATAATAAAATTAATCATATTCTTTTAAAATGAATCATACGAAAAGGGTAATCTCTAATGCTGAGTAAGGGTAAGTGTACAATGTATTCTATCATGAATAGATAATTCATTAAAAATATAAAACGGTAGATAACTTAAAAACATTCCATTATATAAAAATAATTAACAATAATAATAATATTTCAAGAATAAATAATAATAAAATAATTTCATATAAATAATCACACGAGCATAGAACTTATCTATATATATTATGACTAATAAAATAATCACATGGACATTAATAACTAATATCATAATGAGGGAATTCATTGTAAAATAAGAATATGAATGTGTATACATTCCCTACTAAATTATATTCATAAAACATTAACAATACTATGCAGAGTCATATCAAATAATACATTCATGTCAAACTGATCATTAATTATCTAGAAATAATATAACAGTGGTATTATTACAATAAATTCTAAGTGTATTATATGGTAAAATGAGTGTTGTTGTCATTGAGAAATTGAAATACAATAAAAATTCCATTAAAACAATCAGGAATAAAATATCATTTTTTTACTTTGAAAATGAAATTTTAGAACTAAATGATTCTATAATATTAGGGAAAAAAATTCCTTTTAAAAAAACCATGTAAATATATAAAGGTATCCTCAAATCATTTAGTGGTATATACAATGATATATTATACACATACCGAGTAACATAACATAAAATTCCTTCCATTTTTTTTTGTAAATTTCAAAAAGTACCTAATTTAGAAAACAATAAAAACATTCCACAAAAAAAATTAAAAGAAAAACCTGGGTATAAATTCCATTAATAAATGTTTTTTAGTGTTTTAAAAACATTTTTCATAATATATTTAGAAAAAATGCAAATGGAATTGATCAATAAGATAAATAAAGGCAGTTTTCTTTAAACAATTCCCAAAAACATTAACTACTAAAGTGATGAAAATAGTAATATTATTTGAAAAATTAATTAATAAAAATTAGAGAATAAATTTCCTGAGATTCTTTAAAGATATGTCATAAGATTTCATCATCTAAAACTTAATCATTAACAATCATGATAAAGGATGATATTTTAATCATAAAACCCTTACCACTTTAGTAAATTCTATATAGTAATCCCAGTGAAAGAAAGGACCGTTAATAGATATTTATTCCCATATTATTAATTATATGGATCAAAAAATAATAATTTAATGGAAGTTATATACACCTCACAATTAAATTATGTGGTGAATATGAAATGTTTCTCGTGTAAGTAAAAGTGAGATGAGAAAAATTTACCACTTGGTAACTTTCGAGACAAATACCCTAGGATAAAATAATTCAAATTTAAACATAAAATTCCATGAATTTTTACGGATTTTTTATATTATATTTAAATTTGGTTTTCATGTACTATATAAACAAAATTAATGTATTACATTAAAATATTCTTCAATAGAAGGAAATTGAGATGGAATCTCTTACCATAGGTTTCATTTCCTTTGTATATGTCTATAAAGCCTATATAATAAATATATATTTATTAAACATATATTATAGAACCATTTTGATATAATTTCACCATATATGATTTACCTATAACCATTTATTACATGTTTATTAACAGTTTTTAATTAAAATCTTTGATTCATGTTATAATTTCTTTGTTTTTCATGTATGTTTTGGTTTTAATTTCTAACGATTTTCTATGATCATGGTTTTATAATTTATAAATTTTTAACCACTATATAAATATAATATATAACCATTATATATATACATATATATATATATATATTTATGGTTGACTAAAAAATTTATATATGTGTAAATGAGTTAGAATAGTCATGAATATGTTAGGTCATATGTACACATGATTATTTTATCTATATTTTAGAGAGATAGAACATAAGAAAAGTAAAAAAATTAAAAACATGATTTTTTTTAAATATATCTCCTAAAAAATTTCATTACTTTGATAGTTGCCAATACATGAAACAACAAGTTTACATGAACCGCATAACAGTATTAAAATATTGTGTGTTTACTGATTCCTAGCCATTGGATTAGTGAGTATGAATAAAAAAATTAAATTATAAAAAATATAATTTTAACATATAAAATAAATTAATCCATTTTTAATCAGATTATTATAATTAAAAATAGAAATTACATGAAAATCAAGGTGTTGTTTTTATGAAAAAAATGTTTGTAATGTTTTTTAAATTTATAAATTAAATTATTCACTATTGGTGAATGAATTTAATGATTTATATTTAAAATATAAATGATAGTAATTATAAAAATTTAACATGTATTTTTATAGGAATATAATAAGAATAAATCATGTTTTATGCTTAAAAAAATATTTTATCTAAAAAACAGTTTTATCACAACTTTTTTTCATACATTGAAATTTAGTTAACTAAAATATTAGTTTGGAATTATATAATACTAATTAAATATTTTTAATCTATAAATTCATATTTAGTAAATAGGTAACTTGTATTTTATGTTATAATTAATATTGTCATTGTAATTATTATCACCAAGGTAAAGTATAAATTTAGTTATTCTTAATAAAAAAATATGAGACATGGTTATAATTTTACACACTAATTTTTATTGGTGGAAGGAAATTAATTACTTATCACCCTATTATCTAAATTTATTTCTTTAATGGAAACTATTATATGAAAATTATTTAAATATTATAAATATTAAATAAAGTCACAGAATATCAATCTTTTCATTTTAAATATCCTTTATGTGTTTATATTGGAAAAAACATGTTATGAATATATATAAATAGTAATTTTGTTCATAATTATATTACAATAATGATGGTAATATATTTCTAATTTTTAGGTATTATATCATTAACTTAAATTCATAAACATTTCTAAAATAGTATTTTTTTCTATTAATGAATAAGAAAATAAATGATTTTGATAATATTAAAAGTTATATAATTTGAGTAACTTATTGTGTTCGATGAATTTTATAGGTGAATATGATATACTAGTGTTATGTTAAAATATTATAATTTTATTTACATGAGATTTTCATATATATATAATACATATTTTATAAAAATATTCAATACATTAAAAAAACATGCCTACGGATAATAATAGTTTAGTGACATTAGATACTAGTTACAGAATCATATTATTTTGTGAATGATCTTATAATTTTTTGAAAATGATCTTCCCATTGAGTACTATGCATCAACATACCCTAATTAAAACAATTCATTTTAAATTTGGGGAAATAATCATAATAAGGGTGAGAATAGATACTGAGTAAGGGTAAATAAGGGAAATTATGTAAATGTCATGTGATCATATGGATGTGATAACTTGACCAAAACATATGAAAACCATAATTTTTATATCAAAGAAAAAAATTGATTCATGAAATAATGATAGGTAATTCATAATACATGAATAATAGTGAAATCATAGAACATGAAACAATTAAGGGTGACTTTGTAATAACATAGAGAATTATTTCATACACATAGCCAATTAAAATCATTTCCATTGTTGTCATGATCACTACCAACAACATCATAGAGGAATAACTTCACTCCTAAGCCATCAATGTTGTGAAGGTTCCCTACCAATACCATCATAACTGAAAAATTACCTTAATTAACTAGGTTCGCATGCTTTTCTATTCCAATCTATCTCATGAGATATAAATCTTTAAACAATTAATAGTATGGAAAAATAGGTCCCGCCAATCACATAATGAAAATATTATGTACGTGTGCCACAATACAACATATCCTTCATCGTACCATGACCCATTAAATGTAATTAGTTCCAAAATATTTTCTTCTATAATAACCAATGGAAAATAGATGGGTTTCGTAATTATTTGGTCATTTTATCAAAGTATTGCCTTTGAAAAAATTAGGGCTTCATAAGAATTTTATTAAAGTATAACCTATTGATGATAAATTGGGTTTTAATAATTTTTCCATTATAAACATAAAACATATATTTAAACAATAAAAATAGTGTCTTTGGAACATATCCCATGTATGTCATAAGAAACATCAATGTTTATCTTCTTATATAGAATATGATTTTGAAATTTCACTCAGAACAATTATTGACTAAAATAACTTTTATTTGAATATATATTTTGAAAAAAATAATTAAATATATTTCATATTCATTTCCTTTAAAATTTCCATGAAAATATATAAAGTAATATATAAAAATAATTTAAAATATTTCATCATGAAAATATATTTCTCCCTTTTAAAAACAATTTTTTACTCATAAAACAATATGAAAAACCATTTCATTGAAAATAAACTTGAATACTTATAATGTAACCTTTAAAATACCTTTAATTCATTTATTATATAAAATATTCTTTTATATTTTAAAAAAACATTATAAAACATAAGCATTTGAAAAATCCATTGCATTGAAAAAAATATTCCACGCATGTTGTTCACGTAAACACAAATATTATTTTCACATTTTCACTAAAATCCAAACATATATTATCTGGAAAAATATATGATGATTCCTTTTAAAAAAATAAGAATTTAAAAATGGCTATTTATTTATTTAGAAAATCATATCAATAATTTTAAAATCATTCATGGGAGTATTTTTAGAAAACATAGTTTTAGATGAAATTGGGTTTCCAACAAAATAGATAAATAAATATGATTTTTATTAAGAAAAATTATTGTAAAATATTTAGTGCATAAAGATATTATAATAAAGGTAAAATATTAATTTTTATTGAATAAATAGAGAATATTGAGATTCATGAGTTTATTGAGAGATAAATTGTAATATTAAATTATTGGAAACATAATCATAAACAATCCTGATAAATGATGAGATTGTTACAAAAAAACTCATACCACTTATGTTACATTGAATAATAATCCCCATGAATAATAGAAATAATATAAATATATAATATTTTCTAAATAATGTTTTTAGTAATATAACGTGTAAATTGCTCATTTTATATATCTTATAGACGAATATAGTTTAATAACTTAACATATGTTCTAAAGAAGGCAATTTGAGGAAACAAATCGCATACTGCTTTGGTATATTTTGAATCGTAAACCCCATGAATGAGAGAACTAAAATGGATATTTAAATACAAAAAATATATTTTTGATAATAATAAAACACATTCATGAGAAATATATACACCATATAAAAGATAAATGGGGTGAATGTGTCATGTGTCTCAAAGAAAAATAAAAGTCTCATGGAAATTCCATACAATAAGTCTCAACCTCGTTAAAATATTTTTTACCATAATATTTAATATAAATACATTTATTATAAATGTTTTAAAGAAAAATATTCATATATATCACAATATATATGATATAATTATACCCTTTAATCACCTTCTTATTAACAGTTTCATGTTAACGCCTCATTTGGCCTATAACTACTTTGATTTTTATATATATTTGGATTATTTTTGTTTTTATACTATTAATTTGAACATTGTTTCATTGTCTACATAATATTACCCCTGAAATAAATATCATATAACTTAACTATAAATTTATTTATATTAACAGCTAAATGATATAGATATAAAATGAAATAAACAGGTCATGGTGACAGTCTGTCGAATATACACATGAATGTTGTTTATATTTTCTATAAGGATTTAAAGAAAAAAAATTTATTAATATATTACCATTAGAGAATAATTATTATTTAATATATTTACCACCTATTTTTATTTAAAAATATTCTAACAACCTTCCATGTAAAGCATATGTAAAAAAAAAATCCCAATGATTGGACAGGAGGTAGTCTGTCATATACATGAATGATGTTTCTATATTACCTCAAAATAAAACATAATAAGTAGCATATCATATAATGATAAAATAATAACAATAATATCATAAATATATTATAAAGTAAACAAATCCACCATTATATTTTTCCATGAGAAATGGTTATAGAAAATTAATAACATCGGTTTGTGGGGCTATAGTCTACCATACACATGAACGATTATTTAAAAAACCATTCATTAGAAGAGGAGAAGGATTTAGGTTATTACATAAAAATAATAACTTATAAATTTATTTCAAATATTAGGAAATTATATAATATTATTTTATTACTAATTTATTGATGTAGAGGAGGAAATAAAATAAAATGCCAAGTCAGGGGAGTTACCTATTCTACAGAAAACATCTTTTTGCATACACTAAAAGTATTCATAAAATTGTTTTATGAAAAAAAGTATAATGCATCTACAATGAGATGAGGTATCTGGGGATGTTATCTTCCTTTATACTGTACAAACCAATGGGTTTTGGAATGTTTGAACTGGAGAGGAGAGGGGGAATTTATAAGAAATGTAAGTTTTGAGCTGGTAATTTTTTAACAGAAAAAGGTATACTCACCTTTTTTACAATACAAAATGATCCAAAAGGGAACTTATCATTAATATAGTATAATATGTATAAATATATCCATCTAATGGGTGTTTAATGTGTTTATTTTTAATTTTATCCAACATATTTTATGCTTAATCCCCTCGATAAAACCATTTTCACCGTAATCGTGGTAAATAATGTTTTGCTTATTTCCCTAATAATCATTGCAGAAAATTAAGTTGAACATACTAAAATATTAAAATTAAAATTATTCCAAATATTTTACCCATTTTTTTATTTTCATTTATATAATTGTAATTTTTAATTTAAAATTCAACCCATAGATTTTATAACAAAGCAGTTTTCTAAAGAGAAAAATGATCAAAATTCTAAAAAATATTCTTTCAAAATTCAATTTGAAAATGAATCCAATAAACTAAATTGGATTATTTAATATATAATTTTGGTAATAATACTTTTAAACTCAATTTTAAAAAAATTAACCTTATAAATTCTTTAAATGAAATGTCATTTTTCAATAAAAACAATTATTCATTATTATTATTCAAAAAATCAGTCGTTTTAGATAATTATAAAAAAATAAATCCATTTTATTGTTGATAGTTTTATTTCAATTTTTTTTTTGTAAATTAAATTTTCTAAAATTGGTAAAAGTAAATTTAAATGAAAAACACAAATCTGATGAAAAGAAGGATTTTGAGAAGTGTATTTATCATGCACAAAAACAATTTATATATGTTCTATGTATAATAATGATAATTGTATCAATGTTAATTAAAATTTATTGATATATGTTCAATAAATTTAATTTGAAAAATTAATAATTATTTATTATTTTAATTAATTATAATTTACATAGTTATTCAATTTAAAATCATATTCATAAAGGACCATTTTTTAACGAAAAAAATAATCAAATATTAAATACAATATAAAATCGATTAAAAAAGTAATTAAGTTGATTAAATATAAAAATATTAATTATTTTAAATCAAAACATAATTAATCATTTAAATTAATTAATTTTTAAAATAAAATGAGTTTTTTATTAAAATCTATATTGTTTCACTATTCAGTAAAAATAAAAAAATTTCAAAACATTCCAAAAATTCACCATCAGATAAATTCAATTTGGTCATTTTAAAAATGACAAAATTTTTGTCCAATAAATTTCATAAATTTTAATTAATTTAATTAAAATAATTTATCATGAGAATAAAAAAACCCATTTTTGAAGAAAACATTGTTTCAATGAAAATAATTACTTCGCTACAAATTGATTTATTATTTACTATGATTTTTGAAAAAAATATATATTGCTTTTAAAAAATAATTATATTTGATAAATAATTTGATATTATTCATACCCACATATTTTTAAACTATGTTATAATATTCATATTTAAAAAAATTATTTCATGGTTTACTGAAGTACGATGTTGAGTGTTATGCAAACTATCGAAGAAAATCATTTTTTCTTAAAATGAAATACTAACTTATTTTTTCTTAAAATGAAAGCTATCAAAAAATAAAAATTAATCTGAAAAAAATTACAATGTCTTGAGATGATACCTTATACAACCCTTAAATTGAATTTTTCAGTCAAAATTATTCGTGGTCATCGAAGGAATAACATTTGAAAATAACTTCATTAATACCAATAGATTAAAAAAGTTTTAATAAAAATCATTAAAAAGTGAAATGGGTGAGTGATTTACATATCAAAAAACACAAACCAGGTTTCCAAATTGGATAACTATGTTGGTGGTCATGATTTGGACATGGAATAAATATTTAATGTACAAATAATGATGGATAGTGACATAGGTCATTGATAACAAGAATGTGAATGACCATGTGAAAAGAAACAATCCAAAAACCATAATCCATATAGGTTTGAAAAAGATAATTGATATAATATTTAATTATGGTTATTGGATAAGATTTTATTTAAATATACTTATAAGAAATTTAAATTTTTTTCAGAGAAGATAAACTTAATTTATTTCATTCCAATTCAGGTGCACAATCTCATCCGTTGGTTGTTCCTCGATCAATTTCCACTTCCTCTCTTACTCTACGAAACGAAAATTAAAATTTTAAGGTCTAAATCACTAATCTATTATAATATATATAATTTATTGATAATTTATTACATCAATATAAAGTTATAATCATATCAGGATGGCTATAATTTTTTATCCAATATGTATATAAACTTATATTGTGAAATAACACATTAATCTCTAAAACCTCATCCATAATTAAAAAAACCCATTCCATAAATGGTTAACCTAATTAATCATTGAAAATATTAAAATCAAAAACATTATAACAAAGGTCATTAAATTTAAATATTCATCTTATCATTAATCCCTATAAAAACATTAAGTAACTCTTAGTTATCATGCACCAAGTAAGTGAATCACTTAATCATGTGTTCTTTTGAAACATGGTACTAACCATAATTATAATAAAATCATAGTGAAATCATATATAATAAATTATTCTATAAATAAAAAACATATTTTGGAAGATATTACTCAAATACAAAAAATTATTGAACTCCATAAATTATAGAAAAATCAATTTTCTAAAAAAAATCATTAATGGGTTCCATGATAATTTGTATGATCTAATTTTTTAACTGATGTTAATAATATCATTATCCTGCCTTCATGATCTCAAGATCCAGAACATATTAATGGATTTATTTCCCTTAATCAAGTGGTTTTCCTAAATATCACATTTAAATTAAATTATTTTTCTGGTATATCATCACCATTCCCAATACTCAGGAAAATCCGTAACAAAAAACATATACTGAACAATCCTTATATATTTAATAATTCTAGATTTACAATACATAAACACATAACACATTTTAATTCATTATTAGACTAGTAGATATGATTCATCATCTTATTACTTAATACCTAATTTCTTTTATATTTCATTCATATTCTATTAATCATCAGTATAAAAACCATTACCCTTACAAACTTTTAATTCTCATCTGGAACATTTATCCTCAGGACATTGATTTGAATAATTCCCATATTTCCCACTTTAAAAACATTCATAAATCGATGTTATCTTAGGGATACCCTTATTCTCATCCACTATGTTAACCAGGTATTTCATTTTTCCTCTACAATCTCATGATTTTTAACCATTTTCACCCTCAAAAATTATTCTTATTTCCTTTAAGACATTCCCTAGAGTTCATCTTTTATCATTATTGATATTTTTTATACATAATCATCTTTCTTATATGGTCTCCACTACCCCAAATATAAAATAACTATATCCTTATATTCATTGGTGTGTCTAAGAGTTGGTTATTTTGAAATCTTTTAATGATATATCATGATATCTTTATTAGGAATAATCAAAATATACTTCACTCCAATTATCACCCCATTTTAATGCTCATTGAAATATTGCCTTTAAAGTTAAATGTTGATCCAATTCCTTCTATTTCCCGCCATTGAAAAGAATCAGAAAATGTAACACCCAAATCATCCACGATACACTTATTTTTTAATAATTCAATAGATTTTCTTGTACGCAACTCTGAGATCAAGCACACGATGACTTATCAAATTAATCATTTAAAAAAAGAAGTTATGAATTGTAATGATTTTTTTTTTAAATTTTATAAAATTTATTTTTCATAATAGACATAATTTTTCCATTCATAATAATAAAGTTAACTTAGTGTGAAATTCTGGTTATTTTCTGAAAGGATTAAATTTTTGATGAATAATGAAAATATACTTCTCTTTAATTCAAAACAGCTTTTTCATCTAATTTATTAATATTTTAAATTATCTTTTAAATTGGGTTTAATGTTTAATTGGATTAAAATTTTATGATTTAAAACAATTATGATCTTTTGAAATAATTTCACATTTAAATTGTACATAAACACATATCAATCTTTTGATAGATATCACTTTTTAAAAAGTCACTTTTTGGTTTTGAGAATGAGAACTAATTTTATATTAATTAATGAAAATTATGTGTATTTAATTTGGAATAATGGATTCCATATTTTTAATTACAAGGTAATTTTTCTTAAATAGGTTCATTTTATATTTGAACATTATGAATAGTAAAACCAATAATTATTTTATTTACCATGGTAAAAGGGTAAATCTAGAAAATAATGGTAACCAAATAATATTATAATAATATTAAACTACCCTAACACATGTCATAATCCTATTTTATGAGATATTTCTGACCATAGTCATCCTTGGTTTAATTTTTGGATCCTATGGATCCACATGGATGTGAAAATGATATTTTATATGAATTAATTTGAAGTAAAGAAAAATATAACATAAACATGTTTCTTTTAGTAAAACATTTTTTAAATGGGATAATATAATTTATATTTTAGACTATAAATTTTCATTAAAATTATTAATATATTTCCTACATCATGTTTTTTATTTATAATTTATAGACCTTAAATAAATATATTTATTTACGACATAATAAAGATACAGTATTTTCTATATTAATTAAAGAATAAAATAAATGATATTATAAATATTGAAATTAATATAATTTGAAAGTTATTATGCCATAAAAGAATTTTATGGATGACAGTTACATATTTGGTATGATTTAATGCCTTTTTTTTCTAATGGATCCAGTTGTTATGACTTTAACAAAAATCAATTCCTAAATAATGTCATAATGGACATAAATGAGTTTTTAAAACAAATGAAATTTTATTAAATGATATAAAAGTCCTAAAAATATAAAATTCGTCCAAATTATATATATAATGTTAAAAGTGACATTAATGATCCAATTATGGTTATCTTGTAATTTTACTATAAATATAGAAACCATATATTATGAAAATAAGAGAATACACGGTAAGCGTTAATGTTTTTTACATAGTGTTGAAACTAAAAGTGAAGGTTAATTTTGTAAACTAAAATTATATAAAACATATTTTTGAGAGTATTTAGACCAAAAATAAAATTGTATTTAGAATAAATGTTTTTTGGACTATTTTAAACTGAAAATAATTATATAATAAAATAATATTTCGACACCTTCCTAATGTTACCCTCATCCTTCTTATAAAAGGGAAACCACATCTACCCACTTATTAACACCTCCAAATCCTTTTGGCTCAGCCAAAACCTACAAAAATATCATGAAAACTTTCTTAAATTAATAATATAATCCACCATTTGGGAAGAAACCCATCTTATGGTGTCCTTTTGAGAAAATCAAAAGAAGACACTAGAAGAAGACGTAATCGTTTTATCCCTTCTTTCAATGTTCGTTTCTTGTTCTGCTTCCTCATACTAAGTTGTTAACATAATGAAAATAGCTCCAGAATCTATTATATTCTTATATATTGATATTATTATGGTAAATCCGCATTTATATTTTACCCATTCTATGAAAATATAGTATCACCATACATGTATAAGCACGGCTTAACGTCTCCATGCCTTGGTATGATCTATTTTTCATCTATACTTAATTACGATGTGTATAATGATGAATAAAAAAGAATTAAATAAAAAATATAATAATAAACTATTTATTTAATATTTATATTCAATCTAAATCTATACAATTAAACCATCAATAAAATGATATTTTCACCCGTGCATACGTACAACTTACCTTCTCTACGATGCAGTTAGATTGATCTTCAACATTCACCATCCAAGAATGATTATAAAGATATATATTATAAATAATTATTAAATATATGACATAATTATTCTACTATAATAATATATATATGTGTGTGTACATTTATTTTATTCACTTACTTCCATTCAATATGATAAGAAAATTTAAACAACATTCATGCGTATGTACGACCAACTGTCTCTATGAACGATATATTCCATTTAATATATATATCTATTACATATTTTTATATTATTAAGATATATGATATACATATAAATATATATCATATTATAAAATTTTGAATTTATTAAATAATTATATAAGTAATATGATCAAGTATAACAAGTCATAACACGTACGATAAAATAAAGTGATTATTACCTTAAATGTTGAATTAACTTGGAATTGTTAACAAATTGGTAATATAATTTCATTAAATCATCATATATAATATCATTAATATTATTATTATTTTAATATAAGTTCATAATACTATCATATAAGAGTTTTAGAAAATTACATAGAGTATCATACTTTAGGTATGGTATTTCTTCTCAATTTCATTTCATTGAGGAATATTGAAATGTTATGCACCTACTTCCATTTATACTGTATATATTCTACCCTTTGATTTTTTATATAATGAATCACATTATTTTCATGATATTATATTATTTCCTTCATATAAATTATTTATAGTTCTATATAACTCACTCAATATGTTTATTTGGTAAGGCATATTATTTATTTTGGTTATTTAATAGGATAAATAATTTGGACTTGAAATTACAGGTGGAGACCGGAAGTTATATACCTCCCTGATGCATCAAGAAGATCACATGAGAAAAATAAGTTGGCCAAATGAGTTTCTAAACTTACATTTAGACCATCCTGTTAAATATCTCGATGGTAATAGGTTCTCATGTGACTGAGACATGACATCATTAAATAAAGTATTTCCCTCATTTAATTTTTATTATTATTTATCCATGAGATTTTGCGTTAACGCATATATGGAAATATTTCATTCTCATTTTTTTGATTTATGGAATATGTTTCAGTTACTTATTTTCCATATTATTTGTTCCATATCTATTTTTTAAAGGGAAAGTGTTCTTATATATTTACCAATCCATATATATTGAATATTTCATCTATTTTACATATCCTTATTGAGTATTTGATCTTACCCTTATTTTGTTTCTCTCCCTAGGTTTTGAAGAATATAACTTTAATTAGGATTTCAAGGACGTAGATTATTTCATTTATTGTGTGGCATGTTTTATTTTTTTCCCAATGTATTATGGGTATCATGTATATACTACGGATTTCCAAAACTGCTAAACTATATGGCCCTCTGGGATTTTCTTTTCTCATAATATTACCAATGAAATGTAATAATGCACCGTCTTAAGGTTATCTAAGGTTGGTGCGGTACAGTTTGTATCAAAATATGTTTATCAACTACCTAGGAAACTATATTTAGAGAATATATATTACGGAACATACCCTATGATAGGATTTGGTGATTCACCTACGATAATTCTCCTAAAGAAAAAATTTTTATGACTTATGAGGAAAAAATATATTACAAGAAGAAGGATGTTTCGAATTGTGAGGAAGATAGAGAATCCATAATATTTTGAGAAGAATATTTATCACCTAATAATTATCAAATTCTACCGCATGTAGATTTACTGAATGAGAATATTGGGGAGGAAGAGAAATCAACGTCTATGGATTAAGGTGGTAATATTCAAATTGAGGACATACCTATTGTAAATGAATACATTGATGTTTTTCCTAAAGATTTACCTCGACACGCCCCATAGCATGATGTTGTGTTTTGTATTGATTTAATGCTTTATGCAAGGTGAATATCAAAAAAATATTTATATAATTGATATAGTTGAAATAATAGTGCTAGAAAAATAACCAATAGAGTTGGGTAAAAAGAGATTTATCTACCCTAGTGTTTCTCAATGGGTAGCCCTTGTTCTCTATGTCAAGAAGAAAGTTGGATTCATTAGGTTTTGTATTGATTATATGAAAATCAATGTGATTACAATTAAGAACAAGAATAATTTACCTCGTATCGATGATTTATTTGATCAATTCAAGGAGATCAATTATTTTGAAATATTGATCATCATTTGGGATATCATCAATTATGAGTGAAGAAGGAAGACATTCTAAAGACATCATTTCAGATGAGGTATGGTCATTAGGAATTTAGAGTAATTCCTTTTAGATTGACTAATTCACATTAAATTTTTATGGATCTCATGAATATAGTATTAAAGGAATAACATAATGATTTTGTGGTGGTATTAATTTTTAATATTCTGATATATTTTAAATATTTGAAGACAATGCGTATCACTTTAGAATCATTCTCGAGACTCTCAGGAGAGATGAGTTATATGTAAAGTTTTGAATGTGGAATTTTTTCATATGGAAATTTTTTTCCAAGGCCTTATAGTCACCAAGGACGGACTCTCTAATGATCCTTTAAAAACAAAATCAATTTAATAATGGTTAGCACCGTCAATTATAACTAAGGTATGTAGTTTAATTGGATTAGGAGGTTACAATTGGTGTTTTGTCCAAAATTTCACCCGATTGGATCACCCATTAACTAAGCTCACTCAAAAAGAGGTTAAATTAATTTGGAAAAAAAGAGTGTGATTTTTTTTGAATAATTGAAGAGAATATTAGTCAATTCCCATATTGTGACATTACCATATGGGAATGATGGGTTTGTTATTTATAGTGGCGTATCCGTGAAAGGAATTGGTTGTGACCTTATACAAAATTATAGGGTCATTTCATATGCATCAAGGATATTAAAACCCCATGAATAGAAATATCCAACTCATGATCTTGATTTATTTATAGTAATCCTTTCCCTAAAGATATGGAGACACTATCTCTATGGTGAAAAATGTGAGATTTATTCTGATCATAAGAGTTTGAATTGTATTTTATCACAGAAAGAACTAAACATGGGACAAATGAGATGGATTGATCTACTCAAGGATTATGATGGCACAATACACTACCACCCAGGAAAGGGAAATGAAGAGGTTGATTCCTTGACTAGAAAGAAAAATTTAGTTCTAAACTAGATGAGAGTTTAAAGGGATCCTATGTTCATGTATCTAGTAAATATGGATATATAAATTATCATTGAGGGTGAATCATCACTAATTTTTAAAATGGTTTCCAGACCATATTTACTAGGAAGGATAAAAGGTTATCAGACTGATGTTGAGGAGTTTCAAAAGAAAATTAAAGCTGTGAATGATGAGATATTGAATGATTTTTTATTTGAAGATGGAATATTGAAATTTGGGAAGAGGCTTTGTGTTCCTGGTATACGTGGGATAAAAAAGGATTTACGGAATGTTCCTCAAAGATCCAATTTCTTTATACACCCAGGTGGAACAAATATGTATTGAAATATGAAGTAACATTTTTTGGTGGGATAACATGAAAAGGGAAATTGCTAATTATGTGTCAAAATGTATGGATTTTCAATAGGTAAAGGCTGGAAGACAACATCCTAGAGGATTCATGCAATCTATCCCTATACCTGTGTGGAAATGGTATGATATTATGATGGATGTTGTCACGGGGATACCAAATACTCCCAGAATTAATGATACGATATGAGTTATTATTGATCGTCTTACCAAGACAACACATCTTCGTGCTATAAGAGATGATTTACCAGTTAAATGATTAGAGAGGCTATATATTAATGAAGTTTTAATACTTCACGGTGAACCCATATTGATTGTTTCTGAACATGATCCCCGTTTAGATAAAGATTATAGAAATGACTATAGAAGGCCCCAGATACTGAACTTTATTTGAGCACTGCATACCACCCTCAAACTGAGGGGAAATAAAAACAAACTATTCAAAAATTAAAAGACATATTGATATCATTCTCACTATTCTTTCAAGGTATGTGGGATAATTATTTACATCTATTATAATTTTCCTACAATAATAGCTTCCATTCAAGTATTCATATGGAACCATATAAAGCACTATATAGAAAGAGATTTCATGTACCAACTTATTGGGATGGTGTTGGTGAAAGAAAACTTGTAGGTCCAGAACATGTTAAAAAAACAATGGAGAACATGGAAATTATCAAAACCCATATCAAAATAACTCAAAGTAGGAAAAAGAGCTATGCCGATAACTAAAGGATGGATTTAAAATTTCTACTAAGAGATCATGTTTTCATGAAGGTATCTCCATGGAAGGGTGTTATACATTTCGTTAAGAAGGTTAAATTAAATCCCAAGTTCATCTGAAATTTTGAAATTCTAGAACAAATAAGATCTATAGCCTACTGTATTACAATTCCTCCAAGTCTCTCTAACGTCCATGATGTGTTCCACATATCACTATTAAAAAATTACATGCCAGACCTAATGCATGTGCTCACCTAAGAAGAAATATTACTAGAACACAATTAAACCTATTATTAAGAACCTATAAAGATTCTATATACCATAGAACAAGTCTTGATAAATCGAAAAACTCATATGGAAAAAGTTATTTGGAGAAACCATAAAATGGAAGTGGCGACATTGGAACCTGAACAACATATGATGAAGAACCACCCAAATCTTTTTATGTCACAATATTCTGTAAATTTAGAGGTAGAAATTATTTTAATCGGGAAATAATGTAACACCCCAAGCTTTCATAGTATGATTCATTTTAAATAATTCAATAGCTTGTTTGGTATGCAACCCCGTGTTCAAGCACACCACGACATATCAAAGTAGACGTTAAACAAAGCTATTATGAATAGTAATAATGAAATTTTAAAATTTTATAACAATTATATTTCCAAATAGACTTTATTTTGGAATTCATAATATAAAAATTATCTTGGGATAAAATTTTGGTTATTTTTTAAAAGATTCATTTTTTTCTTTAATTCTGAAAATATACTGCATTTTAATTCAAAAATTCTTTTTCATCTAATTTAGTAATATAGTTTTATTGTCTTTTATATTGGTTTGAAAGTGTAATTGGATTAAAATTTTATCATTTAATCTAATGATGTCCATTGGAAGTAATTTCACATTTAAATTATTCATAAACACATGACAATCTTTTGATAGATAATACTTCTTAAAAACCCGCTTTATGGTTTTGACAATGAGAATTATTTTTAAATTAATTAATTCAACTTCTTGGTTTTGAATTTGGAAAAATGGATTCAATATTTGGAATCATAATTTCCATATAGTGTAAATAGTTATCTTTTATTGTTGGAAATTATGAATTGTAACTTCAGAAATTATTTTATTTACCATGGTAAATGGGTATTTCTGGTAAATAAGGTTAAAAAATAATATTATAATAATATTAAACTATCCTAACACATTTCCTAATCTATTTGGATGAGATATTTCTGATCCTTTTCATCCTTTGGTCAATTTTGGGACAACATGGATCCATATGGAAGTGAAAATGACATTTTATAAGAATTAATTTTATGTAATGAAAAATGTAACATAAATATGTATCTTCTAGTAAAAAAATTTTTATATTTAATTATATAATGTATATATTTGACTATAAAGAGTAATTAGAAATATAAAAATATTTTCTACATCATGGTATTTTATTTATAATTTTTAGATATTAAATAAATAAATTTAATTATGACATAATAAAAATGTAGTATTTTCATTATTAATGAATGAATCAAATAAATGATATTATAAATATTAAAATAAATATAATTTTAAAGTTTTGATGAAATACACTAATTTTTTTGGATTACATTGACATATTACGTATGATTCAATTCCTATTTTATAATTAATAAAGTTTATATGACATGAATAAAATTAAATTACTAAACACTATCAAAAATGAGATAAATGATTTTAAAAAAATACTATTTAATTAATTGATAAAATAGTACTAAAAATCTATGATTCTTCCAGCAGAAATATATAAGGATAAAAATGTCATTAAATATCCAGTTATGTTTCTATTGGAATTTTATTGTATATATAGTTACCATATATTATGAAAATGCAAGAAGACATGGTAAGGGACTATTTTTTAACTTAGGGTTAAAAGGATTTCTCCCCAAAATCGTATTATCTTTGGAATAATTGTTTTGGGATCATTTTAATCTGAAAAGAAATTTATAATAAAATAATATTGAAATACCTTTCTAAAGTGCCCCTCCCCCCTCTTTTAAAAGGGAACCACCTATACCCACTTATTCACACCTCCAAAGCCCTTGGGCATGGTTAAACTGAAACGAAATCTCCTCCCAACATCCTTAAATTTATTCAAGAGGCCACAATTTGGTAGGAAAACCAAATTAAGGAGTCCTTTTGTAAAAATCAGAAGGAGACACCCCAAGAACAGGTAATCGTTTTATCCCTTCATTCAATGTTCATTTCTTCTTGTACTTCCTCTTACTACGTTTTTACCATAATTAAAAAATAACTTGAGCATCTAAAAAATTAGGATATTTTTTTTAAGATTATGGTAAACCCATATTCTTCTTTTACCCATCCTATGAAATAAAAATATAACCAATCATGAGTATGTATGTCTTACCATCTCCACGCCAAGGTGTAAACTTTTTTTTCATCTATACTTCATTTAGATGTGTATAATGACGAATACAAATGAATTAAATAATATATATAACATTATATTATTTATTTAAAATTCATACTAAATCCAAATACATACCATTAAACAATTAAGGAAATGATATCATTGCTTGTGCGTACATATGTCTTACTGTCTCCACGACACGATAAGACTCATCTTCCACGTTCACCAACCAAGAATGATTATAAAGATACATATTATAAATAATTATTATATATATGACCTAATAATTCTAATGGAATAATATATATATATATACATATATATTTATTTGTATCTCTGTAAATATATGTTATTCACTTACTTCCAATCAATACGATAAGAAAACGAATACATCGTTCATGTCTACGTATGACCTACTATATCCATGAACAGTGTATTCCATGTATTATATCTATAAATTATATATATTTATATTATGAATATATATGATATATATATCATATTAAAAATTTTTAAAGTAATTAAATCATGATCTATGTAATGTGATCAAAAATAACAAGTAAGAACGCGTATAATAAAATGAAGTGATTATTCCCCGAAATGATTCATTATCTTGGAATTAAAAAAAAGGTAATATACAGTAATAAAAGAATCATATATGGTATAATAAATATTATTATAATTTAACTTAGGATAATAATACCATCATACAAGGGTTTTAGAAAAATTCATAGAGTATCAGACATAAGGTAAGTGATTTCGTCTCAATTTCATTTCATTGAGGCATATTGAAATGTTATAAACCTTGTTCAATTTATACAGTTTATATTCTAAACATTGATTTATTCTATCAAGAATCTCATTATTCTTATGATTTTATATTATTTCCTTCATGGTATTATTTATAGATCAATACTACTCATTTAATATTATTATTTGATAAGGAATATTATTTATTTTTGGCTATTCAATATGAGAAATTCATTGGACTGGAAATGACGGGTGGAGCCCAGACATTATATAGCTCATCAATACATTGAAAGGTTCTAATGAGGAAAATAAGTTGGCCAAATGGGGTTCTACGCTTAATTTTAAACTGTCTTATCAAATTTCTTACTGGTAATAGGTTTTTAGGTGCCTGGGGCATGACGTCCTTAAATAATGTGTTTCCTTTATTTAATTCTTGTTATTATTTATCCATGAGATTTTGTGTCGACATATCTATGGAAGAAGATCATTATCATTTTATTGATTTATGACATATGTTTTAGTCCTTTACTTTCCATATTATTTGTGCCTTATCTTGTTTTTTAAATGGAAAGTGTTCCCAGATATTTACAATTTCATATATATTGATTATTGATTCCACTGTACATAAACATACTGAGAATTTGAGCCCACCCTTATTATGTTTCTCTCCCTAGGTTATGAAGAATAAAACATTGATTAATCTTTCATGGCTGTAGTTTATTTTAGTTATTGTGTGGAAAGTTTTATTTTTTAAAATGAATTATTGGTATCATGTATGTAATTTGGATTTCCAATACTACTAAATTGTATGGTCTATCGGTATTTGTTTCATCATAATAATTCCAAGGAGATGTAACAATGCACCAGTTTCATTTGATATGAGTTCTGGGCATTTGAAAAAATCTTAGTGTGAAAACAATATTCATATTGGGAAACCATCTAGTCATGGAAATCATTTATAGGATTTCTAAATCATTAAAACATATTTTTAATATATGAAGACTAAGGATTATTCTAGGTGATTCGTAGTCATTATCTATTTAAATAATTAATTATAGTTTATATGAAAAATTTTAATTTCCAAAGAATATCCCCAGGTAGTGTCAAACATGTTTTACAGAAAGCTCCATTTACATACACCCTATGAGGATCGAGTACTGATCAATACACCCTTTCCAGAAATATTACACAAAGGTGAATTTATGAAAAATCCATGTCAAATTGTAATATCTATAGTGGGAATTAATTTCTTATAAACCACTCACTATATTATTAAAAAATTAATATTTTCTTATACATTGACTCATCCATAGGCTCATCCTCTGACGTATACTTAGAGTTATAACTATGGTTTTCTCATCCTAGTTTCTAGATGTTAAACTAACCTCCCTTTGATACAAACTTTAGTGAACCATGCTTCTAATACATAGATGATGCATATTTTTAGATAAACATTCCTTAGATTATATGAACACATGCCTAATGATCATAATGGTTTAGTGCATTTGGAACTAAGTACAAAATTATCTTATTTAGTGAAATGACTTCAATGTTCACCCAAAACGATATTTCCATTTATTAATCTTCATATAAATATCAAAATTTAAAAAAAAATCATCATAACCTATGGAATATAAATATTATAAGGGTGAACACAAGTTCCTGGTGAGGGTAAATAAGGGAAAATAAGTATACATAACATGATTATAAGAGTATGAAAATGTTAGCATAACAAATGAAATCCACACCCTTCAAAAGGAAGATCATGGTCATGAGTCATGGAATAAGGATTTCTATTTCATAAGATATGAGTCAAAAGGATATCAAAAAACATGAACCATGAGAGAGCAACATTATAATAATATATGGTGTTGTGGAATACATGTAAGAAAAGAAAATAATTTCTATAATATCCATGGATCATATCTAAGTCTATGATAGTGGAATGGGTTCACTCTATAAACCATTGTTATAGTAAAGGATCATTAAAAATACCATCTGAACATACACCATCACATATTGAAACTAGTTTACTACCTATTCCTGTATGATCAATCCCCTGAAATATAAATCAGTACCCAATGTATTGGAGGGATATATAATCCCTACCTATCACATAATGAATATCTTACATATATTTTCCACAATATCATAAAACATTCATTATATCATAACTCAATAGGTTTCATAAACACTTCCTCAAATAATAATCTATGGAAAATAGATGCATTCTTATATTCATTTACTCATTTTATCATTGTATAACCCATGAAAATAAATAGGTTTCATAATAATTCTATTATGGTATAACATGGGGAAGAGAAATTGGTTTTTGTAAACATATTATCATCATAAACAAAAACAATCAAAAGATAGAATAATAATGGTATCCCTGGATTATATACCCAATAATCAATAAGTAACTTCAAAGGACGTTATAATAGATAGAAATTTATCATGACAGATCACATGGAACATGTATTGAGTGAAATGGTTTTTTTTGAAAATATCATTTTAAATCTAAAAATCATTAAATATTTTGGAAATAATTTTATTTAAAAACTAGCATGAAATCATATAAAGGAATATTCAAAAATAATATAATACATTTTTCAAGGAAAATATCCTTTTCACATTGAATATAAAATATTTGAAAATAACTTGAAATCATATAATGTATTCTTTAAAATTCATTTAAAAAATTTCACAAAATATTAAATTAAAAAATTTCTATTTAAAAAATATTGGAAAATGTAAAACATTTTTCAAATTATTATCATTTAAAATAAATTTCAAATCATATAATGTATTATTTAAAATTCATTCAAAAAATTTCATAAAAATATTATCCTTTCGAATTTTACATAAACATTCTAAAACATAAAACAAAATTTGAAATTCCTTTCATTTGAAGGTATAATTGAAAAAACATAAATAAATTTTCAAAAAAAATAATGGTTATTAAGGTGGAAAATTTTGTTCATGCCATAAATGTTTGAATAATATTCCTTTAACAATTATGTTAAATTCCAAATACAAATAGTTTGGGAAAAATATGAATATTCCATTCAATTTTTTTTAAAGTCAAACATTGTTAAAATTTTAATTATGTATTTTTTTTAAATATTATACTAAATAATTTAAAATAATTTTTAGAAAGAATGATTTAAAGGAAAATGAGTTTTTTGATCGAAGAGAGTAATAAAAAATAATTTTTTAAAAAATTATTATTTTAAACTATTGAGTACACAAAGAGAGAAGAATGAGGGGGAAAAATATATCCTCCAAACATAAACATATTATATTACATTAATGAGTTTATTGAGATATATATCATAATATTTCATCATAGAAGGCATAGTCATAAGAAATCTTGATAGACAATGAGATTGTAAAATAAAACTATTACCACTTCAATAACATTGAATCGTAATCCCCTTGAGAGAATAAGATAAAATAAAACATATATTACTTTTAAATTATGTTTTTTAAGGATATAACATTCCAAATGGATTGTATACACACCTCACATAAGATGATAGGTTCCCAACACCACTTCTTTTCCAAAAAAGTAAATATAAGACAAAAAGGCCTTATTATTTTAGTATCTTTTGATCTATAAACCCCATGAAAGGGAGATTGTAAAATGGATATGTAAATAAAAAAATATTTAAAGGTAAACATAATAAAATAAATTCATGTCCATTATATAAAACACATAATATAAACACGTTAATATGGAATGTATCTCGTAGAAAAATAAAAGTGATATAGAAATCTCTTACCATAAGTCTTGAATTTATTCATAAATGGTAAACCATACATTATAATAAATATAAATTTATTAAAAAAATATTAAATAAACATATTCTAATATATAATTATATATAACATATATTTATACCCTTTTATAACCCGTTTATTGACAATTTCTTGTTAAGGTCATGTTTCAGGCAATAGCTATTTAGTTTTTCATGTATATTTTAATATGTTATTTTTAGTCCTATTAAATGTTCATGTTTTCATAATATAAACAATGTTAAATATGATATAAATATCATATATATTCATTTTATAGTTATTTAGAGTAATCCATAATAGTTATAGATAGAAAATAATGTACATTGTTAATAAAGACGGTAGGTCATACGTTCACATGAACATTGTTTCTATTTTTTAATGGATTGAAGAAAGAAAGTTAAATATTATTTTATATTCCCAAAATCAGTTTTTCACATATATTTCACAAATTTTTATTTAAAAATATGAATATTACTTTCCATGTAAGTCATATGTGAAGAATGAATCACATCATTCCATAATATTATAGGCCACAGTATACATAAATGACATTATCATATTACAAAGGAATGATGGTTAAGAAGTAAAATGATATATAATATTTTAAAATTTATATAAATTTCATAATTATCATATATTAACAATAAAACCAACATTTTATCAAACTTTGTGATGTGGTGATGGAAAAAAATAACATTGGTTCGTGACGCAATGGAATTTTGTGCACATAAAAGATGATTTTGTAACCCATTTGATGGAAGATGAGAAGAATTCATATTGTTACATTGACATAATAAAATACCATTTTATTTAATATAGTAATATTATCATTTCATCTTATTTTAAAGAAAAATTAATGTATTTGGATGAAGAAACCATCCAAAATGCTCAGTTAGAAAAGTTCTTCTTTAGACCACATTTTTGTAACCAAAACGCCTAATTAGATGTTTTTTATAAAAATACTGTGGATTATATTATGAAAATATGGAATTATGGAATTAATTTTTTAATTATATTCTAAACCAATATAATTTTAATGTTTGAAGAGTAGATTATTTGGGGTGACCTTTTATAACTCAGGTGAGTGGAAAACATGTATTTTTTGAAATAGAAAAAATTAACCCAATTATTTCAAATGAAACATGGATAAAAAATGGAAATTAAATATTATAAATAATGATAAAAATAAGGCTCAAAAATAGGGTTTTTATCAGTTTATATAAAATTTTACCCCTTACCTTTCATTTTTAACCCCTTGGTAAACCAATTTTTATATTAACTACTATAATTTTTTTTTCTTTTTCCAGTATTTATTAAAGAAATTGTTAAAAATATAATATAATATAAATAATTGTGATTCAATGTATAGATTATATTTTCAAAATTCCTATAACAAAATTGAAAAACGTTAATTTGATAGTAAACTCGTAGACGAAATTAGAAAAAAAATTTCCAAAGAGAAAAAATTCCAAAAGATTATAATGTTTTTAGAAAACTATTTAATATTAAAATAATTTAAAGTAAAATATTTAATTAATTGATATATAAATTATTTTTGTTTAATTTTAATCCCATTTTAAAACAAAATGGAATGATATAAAGTCCTTAAATGAAAATTCAATTTCCAATTAAAACTAGAATTTTTTAACATTCATCATAAAATTTATGTTTTCTGAAAATTATCAAAAATTTACTTAAATAAAAAATGTACATGATCATTTAAAAAATTATTTTCATATTTTCAAATATGTTTTATGGTATTGGAAAATTTAAGTTTAATCAAAATCCCACTAATGCAATGAAAAATTGAGTTTTCAAGAAAAGTACTTTTAACGCAAACAATTTATTATATACCAACCCTATGTCTAATAATTATCAATATATGGATATCATATAATATTTAATAATTTATAATAAATAGATTTCAATTAAAACATTCTTTATTAGGGTTTATTTTAATAAATTAAAATGGAGAAACATTATACCCATTAGAACCGATTAAAAAACTATTTTAAACCCAAAAAAATCTTTTAATAAAATAAAAAATAATTTTTTTTCAAAAGAGACTATGTAGAATAAATGTATGTAAACAATTATAAATTTACATAAATAAAATTGGTAATTTAAATTATTTATTTTATTGATAAGAAATTAATGTTTAATAAAATCGATATTTTTTCACTATTCACTAACAAATCTATATTTATTAAAAAAATCCCAAAACATCACCATATGTTCATTTCAATCTCAGGATTTAGAAAATTTAGTTCTTGTTATCAAATAATATTTATAAAATATATTTAATTTTTTTTAATAAGATGAAAGATACATTTTTTTTCAAATGTAATGTCTTGTATTTTGGACAAGGCCAAATTTTGGAAGGAATTTAAATTTAAACTTTTTAGAGAACTAGCCATTCCTTAAATTGAGATTATGGAATTTTATTTAGTACATTTATCACTTCATATTGTTTAATGTTTTTGTTCTAAAACACTTAAGTTTTCTGGGATGTTGGATCAATTTTTTAGAGGTGTTATGCTCTAAATGCTCTAGTTTTTAAAAATGAATCATGAGGAACACATTCAGTGCATGATGAGTTCAATAGTTTTAATAAATAATTCACCCATTTTATAAAGATTCATAGATTTTTTAAATTTTTAAACACATTGGTTATATCTATTAGACATGATTCATATGTGAAAAGATGACCTGTATGGGTTGCACATGGTTTTCCCAAACCGTGTTCCTAGACCATGCACTTAGATACACTTAGCATGAGGCTATGCATGGTTGAGAGCATAGTTTTCACAACCATGTAACCCAAAAATTCCTTATATTTTATAACATATGGGTTTTGTAGTAAATCTTTCATAGTTGGAATGCAGTTTTCCAAATCATGCAGCCAAATTGTAAAACTGTTTCAAAATATGGAAGAGGAAATTCCTCTCTACATTGTTTAAAGGATTTATTCTTTTATTGTATTATCATTCACTCATATCAAAGAGTTATTCTAAATATCCTCCTCCCACCCTCACCCTATTAGGATATTTCCTCTATCCCAACTCTATTTTGAGTTTTTTTTCATGATGTTGTAAGTGTATTAGTGAGCCAAATACTCCTCCTTAATCCTCTATTCATTTATCTTCCCATCTATTGTGTTATCTTCATGTTAAATAATTCAGATTATTTTCAGGGTGTTTGATTATTTCCTAAATTTATCTATAACCAAGTCAAATCCTTTCTCGATATAGGATTACTGGACCATCCTACGCATGAGGAATGTGTTTTATCATTTCCCCATTTAAGATAAGTTGTTTTATAATTAATGTTGTCATTACATGTACCAGATTAACCCAAAACTACCTCTTAAATTGAAAAATAATTAATTAGAACATAATTTCATTAAATAAATAGAGATTGAGAATTAAATTTTATAATTAAATGTTATTTACCTAAAAACATACCTCCACCATAGTGTTTGTTCTTGAATTTTATTATTAACTAATGTTTTTTAAAATAAATTTTTCTTTTAAGGTGAATTGCCTTATTAAATGTGAATAAGATAATTAAATATATTTACTTATAATTTTGGGAGGATGGATATTCCAACAAATTTTTTCCTTCAAAAAAAACAACATCTTAAGAGGATTGGCTTGTATCATTTTAAAAGGATAAACTCCTTTAAATATAATGTGAATGGTAAGACTTTATTGTGTCACTTTTTGTTATTTTTGAGTTCTTCCTTACGCTAGTAAAATAATTTAAACATTGATGAATGGATTTATTATTTATATGGCCTTAATTATTTTATAATTTAAATGAAAAATGGGCCTCAACCAATTTTTTATACTTAAATTTTGATAGAGTGTGTTTATAAACATGGACTATTTTTTAATTGAACATAAATGATTAAAGTATTTTATACGATTTTATAAATACTTATATTCCCAAGTATGAATTACATGGACATGCTCATGGGTTTTTTGATACTATAGTATCCCCGAGGGATATTGGTTTCTATAGTGGATTACCTAAGATGGTATTGGAGGGAAATTACTTTGCCCCATGCCATGAGCAATTCATGGATCGCTATTCAGATTCTGGGGACATGCATATTGGGATACACCTTTATGATGCACCTTGAGTTATATTGGGATCCAAATATAATTTCCCATGATATACTAATATGTTTCTTGAGGTGAAGTGACTCTTTAGTTATACATGGATTCCCATGTATGAATTCCTTGAATGTTTTCATAATCTAATTAATATTATTATTACTATGACTAATAAATGGTCCCCCAATGCTTTACCAAGGATATGCTCAACAAGAAATGATGATATAATATTCCACAAGTGATTCAATTTCTTTTTGGTGCGCACTAGGGATTTAATTAGTTGGTTATGAATTTATAACAAACTGAGGGTGATACATGGGATTCTTCTTTACAGATATCCTTTTAAGGACTCTTATGGTGATGGGTGGTTCTATTGGTCCCTATGTGGTACGCATTATTCATCTATATGGATCACCTTAGAGGGGCTATGATGACTTTTGATTTGGAACATTATCACCTCTTTTCAAGATATCTTACAAATATAGTTTTTCATTATAAGGACACGTCCTCCAAGACAAAGAACATGTGGGGGTTGTTCCATGTTTTAATTCATATATTTGGATGGCCTTTTTATGTTCCCATGTGCATTAACCTAGAAAATAAAAAAAAATTACATTTTTTTATGTTGTCAGAACCTCAAATACATTTATCATAGGATGAAGAAGGTATGGTCAACCTAGTGACATTGAGAAAACTGAAATAACTTGTTTTATTTTATTTATTTATTACTTTACTGATCATACATGCACACTACTATATTTGGTTTTCATGGATTTTATAGCTTTAAACACCATTTTTGGAGGCTTATTGAGTTTATCTCACACATTGTTTCATCTTCCATTCCACTAGGGTACCCAAATAGACCTCATTTTTTAATACATAGTTTTATGGTCCTTGGTTGTGCTATTAATTTGTATATGGGATGTTAAGATCAATGGACTGAGTTAGAGCTCAGGATGCTCATGAAATTAGCCCTTGAAGCCTTTTGGTCATTTTATTTATTCATCAAAATATTATATCATATCACCATCAATATGTTTTATTATTTATTTTATGTTTCCTCATCTGAACATGAATTCCTGGTTATATATCTACCATTGTCCATCTTTATATTATTTACATTTATCTTCCACTATTATGTTCATTTTCTATACTAATTATATGGTTGTTTGATATATTGATTATCGTAAAGTGGTGATACTATGATCATGAGGGTATACCCTCCAAAATTTACCATCATTATACCCTTGATTATAGTCATCAACCTCTATAATATAGGGAGGTGTGCTTGACTCCATCTGACAGACTAAGTCGAGGCACCATTTTAGTGCCACCTGGATTGGGGCGTTACAAAGTGGTATAAGATAATTTATTTTCTATTGTCTTACTTTTTTGGCATATGATTAGAATAATAGGAATGTATTGGTTCTTAGTAAATATCAATGTTATGGTGTGATCATCTGATACACAAGAAACAAATCCATATGGAATGTGATGTGATTTTTGTTCGTGATGTTCTTTGTATCGGTTGTCAATGATTTCACCTTGAGTTATTTGTGAAATTTTTCTGATTATTGATTTATTTGATTTATAGTATTTTACCCATGGATTGAAAAGAAAATTAATTATAATTAAATGAATATTTATAGGAAAATATATACTCACATTCCATTCATATTCCATGCCATGTAGTTTCATTTAATATATACCTTGTGTGATTTATTCTGTATGATTGTTTGTATAACATAGTGTGTAAATTCATATAATTTTTTCCTTTATAGTATCTTTCAATGGTTATTGTGCTACATTTAGTATGTTTACCAGTATACAATTTCAGGTGATTACTTAGCTTGATTTTTTCTATACAAAGCTTATTTGATTTATTTCATTGGTTGTGCAATATCATGAATATGTAATTAACTTTCATGTTCCGTAAATTTACTTTTTATTATATCAATATAAGTTATATTTTTGATTTAAAATTGGTTATAAATTTGTATAAATCATTTTATATGGTTATTGTATTGATTGATGGCGATACCTTAACTAACTGATCGGTACATGTTCAGACTGTGAACAATTTGTTAAATCTGATAAAGCATACTAGTATTGATTAAATAGTTTCTAATTTGAAATTTATAATTTTCATGGGAACATTTAAATTTGAAAAATGTGACCCATATAATAAAATAATATTGTATAAAGATAATATGATTTGATACCATCATATAAATACTTGTAAATTAAATTCCTTACTTTAAATGATTTTTTTTCTTTTGGACCTTTACATGACCCACCCTAGGTAGGTTGTTCTTGACCTATTAAAATTATGAGACATGCCGTAATCATCCTAATTAGGTTAATAATGGTGATAAATTCTTCTCAAATAAACCCATCCACAGTGTTTCAAATTTTTAATGATTAAAATGATTTTGGTTTCATTCAGTTGATCCTTGTATGGATTAATGAGACCCTCATATGTCACCTTTATATTTTTATAACTTATTCATTCATCCCATGAGGGTATGTTTATATTATATAGGTATAGTTATTTAATGTTTCTACATCCAATTATATGGGGTCACATATAAAATTAAGGTGGCATATTACTTGAATAGTCCCCTCTTATATTAATAAATGATATGTCATTTTTTTGTTTAGATTTCTTATTTATGTGTCCTATGTTAATTAATATTCCAGTTACAACCTAATGGGGATTTCATATATTGATTGGAATTTAATTTATATTTAACTATTACACAATGTGGAAACCTTGTGGATAAAAAATATGGATAAAATGAATTTATATGAAAAAATATCATAATTATGAAGGGATGATAGTTAAATGAATAATTCTTGAATTGAATTTTGATCAAAATTTTATGTTTGTTTTCTGGTGTCATCTTGATAAATTTATAATTAAAATTTTCATTATAACATGTAATTAATTATTATATTAATCCCTTTAATGTTTTTGAAACCATTTGTGGCATTCTTATCATCGACTCTTGTTTAAGGGTAGTATGAAACATTCCTTTTTTTTCTTGGATGAGAAATACAGTGTTATTAAACATCCCTAGACTCATTAAAAAGTTCCCATAACCTCAACTATAAAGGATACCACCTCATTCTCTTATTTAAATTATACCTTATATAATGACTATAATCCATAAATTCATCTTATAAACATTCCTAGACACATTATATATATTATTTTGTTCAAAAAAACAAACCTATATCCTTTTATATGAGATATAAAAGAGGTACTTCAAAGAAGAGGTAATTGCCCTAACTAATACCTTTCTTTTCAAGTCTTATTTACCCCCAATAAATCTATGATATGTATCATAAAATAATGGCTTCAATGTACTAAAGTGTATGAAAATTTATTATGAAATTGAAAAACCATTATACACCCTATTTCTCATCAAATGTGAAATGAATGTATCATTCATGCGTACGAATGAATGTATCGTTCGTGCATAGGTACGAATTACTGTCTCAACCCAATGATACAAAAAAAATTATCACAAATATTTTATGTATAGTTATTATATTGAGTTTAATATTTATATATTATATTCCGTACATAATGATATTTGTAGATTTATAATTTCACATATACATACTTACCAACAAATCCTTTGGGAGTCGATAATGTCATCCACGCGTACATAGGGATTACCTTCACAACAAAGAGATTTGGTTCATTTATCATTTATATATTATTTGGATGGTAATTTGGATAAATTTGGTGATTTAATAGTAAATAATATATGAAAATTATTCTTGAATAGAGAATTAATATTTACACTTCATTTATTCCATCAGTTGAATAATGAAAAAAGAGTTCATCTGTTTGTACTCTTACCATCTCTATGAATTGTGTACTTAATTTTTCTATCTATAAAATTTATGGATGAGTATAAATATGAATAGAATAAATATTGATTATTTTTATACAATTATTAATATTTTATATATTATGGATCCAAGGTGAACTTACTAGATATGGAACTACTGAGATGAAATACTCACGATAAACTAAACAATTAACACCCATATATGGGAATTTTAATAATGAATTATTGATAAAAGGGTGTTTTGAAAAGGTATAAATGGACATGATATTATATGTATTAAAATTACTCTTTTATATAATTATAATAAATATATATTTATTATACACGTGGTTAGAATGATTTTAATGAAAATTGAACTCGATGTAATGAGTTTTATGTTACAGCCTCATTGTTTATCAGGATTGTTTACTATAAAGTTATAATGATTAAATATTAGATTAAACCTATCATGATACCCATTAATTATATTCTCCTTTAGTTATTTCACTAAAATAAAAGTGTACTAATCATTTAACTCATCTCTTGTACTGATGAGAGAAAAATTGTTTTCATGTAAAATTGACCTCAACTCTCTATTCGGGCAAAAGAAACTTCTTAAATAACCATATTTTCTTAAAAAAATTTATAGATGGTTTTTTTTAAATACTATTATTTTTTTAAGAAATTTTTCCCATGTTTGAATTATTACACAATACTTTGAATAAAATATATTTCTCATTATCCAAATCGAATAATTTTAACTATTCTGAAAAAGTATAAAATTATTTTCTAAAATTATAAAAAATGAAAGGATTCTCCCAACATCTTGAATATTTATTTCTTTGAATCATCCTTTAAAATTTTATGTTTTTTTTTGTATCAAAGTATTTCCTTTGTATTTCTGCAATTTTTTTTAAAAAGTGGGTTCAAAATAGAAATTTCATTTTCATCAAGAGTCATTTAATGACCATTTAGTGGTATTTATTTTCTTGAAAGACATATAAATATGATTTCACATATGATTTACTATCAAGATTATCCCAATATTATATATTTTTTATTTCATTGGATGGTTTATTTTTATGATAGAAAAATGATTATGCAAGTCATTCCTTGACAACGGGTTATTTTATGATGAAATTATTATAAATACCATTTCTTTTCATGGGTTATGATTTGATTAATGGTTTATAATATTATGGAAGACACATTTTTATTTAAATTTTTACATGTTTTGAACCTATATCTCCATCCAATTAATTGTGTAAATATTTATATCTCATGAGATAAACATTATTCGAATGGGGAGTAAACCTAGTTCAGTAATGAATTATGTACACGTTGATAATATTGGGAGTAAACATTGAATACTATGATGTTTTAGGGAGGGAATCCTTTCCACTATTATATAACTTTTAAAGAGACTTTACTACTAATTAAATTATTTTTGTAGGATTATACGTATGCAAATAATCAATCTCTTAGGCCTATGTTATGGATTCATAGTTCATGTACTCTTATTCTCTAATGATTCATGTCATAATAACATCCATGATTTATTCCATGACTTATGATTATAATCATTGATAAAAAGGATATTGTTTTAAAATTCTAGGTTCATATTCTTATACCCTTTTTCTCATTATATTCTTATGTTATAATTAATATCTCCTTTGTTTATCCTTACTGACAATCTGATCTCACACTTTTTATATGATTCTGTTCCCAAGGTTATGAACAAAGGTATTAAGTATGATATGTATAAAAAGGTTTCTAGTTATGAATAATTAATTGTGAGAATTTATAGATATTTTATTAATTTTATTATGTTTCTATGATTCCAAAGATATTAGACCTAAATGATTCTAGTACGGATCAATATGTTATATAATGAATAATTATCAATTTAGATGTAATATCTATGTATAAACATTTTGGGTAAATATAGAATTTAAACTTTCCAAAACCATCATTATAACAAATATTTCAGGTATATTCATTAAATATATCCTTATTAAATTCTAGGATAAATTTATATTATAATCATTTCACATCGCTATATGGAGGTGTTAGTCTACAATTATGCATGAGAAATTTCACTAATTTCTGACAGATTAGAAGGTAAGGGGTTATATATAATATTATTATTATATAAAAATAGTAATTTCATTAATATTATATAAAAATGTTAAATCAATCGTTATATCAATTTGATAGTTTTTGTGAAAGAAAATCAATTACATTAGTTGGTGTGGTGCTACTTCGGTGTACACAAGATCGACAGTTTCATTTTCCGTTTGATGGAATTTGATGTTTATATAGGTAATTACCTTAAAAAGGTGACATAAAAGTATATAGAAATAATTTTTTTATTTTTTTATCATTTCTAGGGTGTTTTTAGGCAGTTATAATAAGATATAACATTAAAACACATGGTTAAGAACATTACCACCTCTTCAGAAACCCCTTTAAGTTTACACTTAAAGTCTTAATATACTGGATTTATGATTAATAAAAGGCTTATATGATGTGTGAATGGATTTTATAAAAGGTATTTAGTTAGTTATTTTTTGAGCCAATGGGAATTGGCTGTGTAAAGATGAGAGGAGAGTGGTGGCCTATTTTAAGTGGGGGAGAGAACACACATTGAATATTTGAAAATAAAATGTGATACCCACGTTTTTAACATGAAACAAGGGTAAAAATGGATCATTATAGAACCATTGATGATATAATAATGAAATATGGCCAAAAAAATAATTATACATGTTTTTTTGTAATTTTAACCCTTATCATTTTAGTTTAACCCCTAATAAACTCGTTTTTACCTTCACCATGTTAATTGATTTGTTTATTATTATTCCTTATCATAAATAATAAATATTTTTTTATATAATATTAATAATTATGACTCAAAAATATGAAATTAAAATTCAAAAATTCAACTGACGTATGTGGAATAATTTAATTTAAAATTAATCTTGTAGACACGCAAGAAAAGAAGTCTTGCAAATAAATGATTTTGTAAGTACATAATTTTTTAATTTCAAAATTCAAAATTAAATTGATTATAATGACATAAATTGATTTAATTATAATATAAATGAAATAATTTTACTATAAAAAAAATAAAATCAGAATCTATCTTTTATATACTTCAAATGAAAATAATATTTTCAATAAAAACCGATATTTCTTCATATTCATTAAAAATTAATCTTTTATTTATTTTTCCATAAATTCACTCTAAGATAATTTTTACATTATAATTGAAACAAAAAATTTCATTTTTTTAAAGTTAACTGCTTAAAAGTGGTAAAATTTAATTTTAATATATTTTTTAAAAACCTGATAAAACTAACTTTTAGAAAAAATATTAGTTTTTAGAAATAAATCTTTTTCATTAATGTGATTATTATATTATTTATAATCAATTGATAAACAATGAATTTATTGTATACATTTTTAAACCATATAATTTTATAACTTAGTAATTCATATTAATTTTTGAAAATTTAACATCTACTCTAAAATTTTTAATGGTTCATATAGAATCAGGGTTTCATGTATCACAAGCTATCAAGGTGATCAAATTTACTAATAAATATTTTTTGGGTCATTTAAGATCGATTTATCATGTCACTTTTTATATCAAACAAAAATTACATGTTTTAAAACACATAGTGTTATAATCCATATATAAAAACTATATAAAAATGGAAGTAATCAGGGGCTATCATTTTGACACTATGATTTATTCTGTATTTTTATTTAAATAAAATTGATGTACTTGATAGCGTACTTTACATGAAACCATAATTATTAATGAACTGATGATATATTATATTGATATTATAAAGTTGTCAAATTGGTTGGTATTGATTTTAAGACCAACATTATGAAAAAAATTTCAATATTTTTTAATTAATTTAAATATATTTATTAATTCATAACAAATAAGAACTCATTTTTCTGTAAAGTAATTTTATTGTACATAAATTTGATTCCTTCAAAAATATTAGTTTTAAAATTTTTCATGGAAATTATATTTCATATATACAATTTTTATAAAAGTTATTTTTGAAATAGATAGTAAAATTTTTTAAATTAGGATATCAATATTATATTAGGGTTAATTGTTTTGATTTTTCTATACGCATTTATATTTTAGTAGATAGTAAAAATATAAATTTTATTAAAACAATCATTTCATTTAATTATTTCATGTCATTTAAAAGAACCATTATGTTTTAATTTCATATAAAAGTAACATAAGTACCATTTAATTATAAATAATATTATTATTAACAAAATCATCATCATTATGTTATATTTTCTCATAAGTTCATTTTATGGCCCAAAATCACATTTTTTAGAAATACTATTTGTATGTGTATAGTGTGTGTTTATTATAATAAATTTAATTAATATCTCATAATTATCGGAAGTAATTAAATATATATATATATATATTATATTTAAAAAAATATTTTAACAATCATTTAAGTTTTTTACATGTCATGTAATGGTTGTAAATTTAGTTTTATGCTTCAAAATGCATTATTCGAAAAAATAGGGTTTCATCACATTTTGTAAGCTTATGTAAAATTAAATTATTAAAATTATATAAATTGAATTTTGTAAAATGGATTCTTTATTGTGAATCATAATATGTAATATTGTTTAATAGTTCAAACATTATTTTTAGTCATAATGAATAGTAAAAATAGAAAAAAAACACTGATAAGGATAAACTAGGTTTACAAAGGGTTAAAATAATAGGTAAAAGTAATAATTCCATATATACATGAGTAATTACTATATTTGTAATATAAATAAACCATGTTTTATATTATCATAGAGTAATTGGCCATTTTTCCATATTTTCATGAATTTGACCTCATATTATTAAAATATTTTATGAAATTCCATATCAATAATATATTACATACCTTCAAACTAAATCTTATTTTCATATTTGAAGACAAATATTTCATGGCATATGATATAACCCAAAGGTGACCTCTCAAAATAGAGGCATAAATCCTAACCAAGATCTATGAATTTTATTTCTCATTATACATTATATAAATTTATTTTATCAATAAAAACATGATTAATCCATTAACTCAAACATTAAAAGATTATTTATTGTTTATTTTACAACCATTTCCCTTTTCTTCTTTATCGAATCGAAATAAATTATCTCCCTATGTATGTGTTGACAACCTCCTCCAAGTAGTCATATGATTCATTTTTCGTCATCATATTTCATTATTGGTTATTATTATGTGTTTAATTTATTTATAAGAAATATTTATGACTTAATATTAACTATTAAAAGGATATTTATTTTTTATGTTTCTTCTATTCCATCCATTGAAAGTGGAAAACATCACTCATCACTATTCATAGACATCCATCTCCCTGAAGTGATGTCATTCATTTTTCATCATTGTATTATATGATTGGTTTAAAAATTATATGTAATGACAAAATATTATAATTATTACATAATTAATATGATGAATATGATAGACCCATGAAGAATGTTTAATTACCACTAATTTTGAGCAAACAAATTCATTGAAAATGAAACGTTTAACACATAGTTATGATGATCATAATAATGAATTATTAATAAATAGTTATCAAACTCTTATATCTTTAGAATATATTTTATGATATGTATTAATATTTTTTGGTTATATAAATATAATAAATAGAAATTTATTATACATAAGGATAGAGTGGATATGAAGGAAGTCATATTTGAGTTAATGGTTTACCGATACATTATCACTCATCATCGATATTTTTTAGGATAAAATTTATGATGATAAAATTATATGATATTCCTCTCAAAAATAATATATCTTTATTATCCTATATGAATTTGTATGAATCACATGTTTTGCATTACTTTTTCTCTCCTTAATTAATCATGGGACTGAAATAATATTATTAAGGAAAACAGAATATATTTCTCTCTCTGGTCAAGAATATTTTTCTAACACATGTTTATTTTCATTAATAAAATATCAAGAATTTTTTTACTATTACAAAATAATTTGATAAATTAATTTTTTTTCCTTGATTCATTTTCTATAAATAAATTAAAATGAATCTTCTTGACATTTTTTTGAGCAAGGTACATTAGATTTGTTTTGAAACTATAAAATAAATCTAAGTTTCTTATCAATATAGAAGGATTCATGTATTTTTTTATTCAAATAATTATATCCATGTGTTATTGTAATATGTGTGTAGGAATAGAAATTAAAAATTTAGATATTTTTTAGAAGTTGATTTCATGAAAAAAAAACATGTTGAAGATGACCCAAATAGTGAAGATGTTTTTTTGGTGATTATTAAATCCCATTGGCGATGGAAAATGAAAGTGTTAACAACATTAATAATTGATTCCTAAAAAATAATATTATTTGTTGGGTGATTGAAGTCTGTAATTAATCCAAATGTGAATCACCATGATATAAATTTTGAAAAAGTAAAATATGCTCAATCCAAGAAGGCCACATCCTTAGTGGAGGGAATACTGATGTAAATATGGATCAACATAGGCAACACCATGACATGGTCATAGCCAATGGGGAATATGGAGAAGGTTAGGTGAGGACACACATATACCACAAGTTGTGTTCATAAGAAGATTCTTAAAATAAAAAATCCAAAAGGGTCCAATATCAAGATGGTACACATAGTTCAAATTCAAATTATATATCCAAAATGGGTAGAGGTAGGTTACCAAGCCCAAATTGTATGTGTTTTTGGTTGATAGGTAATTTTTCATGTCAAATCATCCATTCTAACCATGGTGTATTTCATGGTGTTTTTATTTTTAGAGGAAAATGGACAAAATATATTTTTAATTCCATCTTTATAATTTTGAGGTCTAGTGGTGGAACTTTATTGAAAATGTACAGCACAAGAAGGCAAAGTCATGATCTACTAGACCTATACTACAGTTATTGGTTCTTGTGTTATCTCTATATCTTCAATAGGAAATCTAAAACCATTGTAGTATTTTCAAAAGAGGTTTTGGTAAAAAATTCAGATTTCTTGGCTAGAAAATCACAAGATGAAGAACACACCAATGGTGTTAGGTGTTTTCCAGGAAAAGAAACCAAGTAATTTCCATGAGTTCATGCAGTATGTTTTGTTTACATGTTATGACTATGTAAGATAATAACTCAACCAATTCATGAACTGGATGTTTAATTATTCAATAATAATGGGTTGCGTTTTTATACCACAATCCAAATTGGTTTCAAAATGAATTTTAAGTAATAAATAAGGTGGATTAAATAGAGAATTAATTCCATGATGCAAAGAGGAGAGAGTCTTTAAAAAAAATTACATTCAACAGTAATTAAATAAATTATTGGGGAGGTTCGTTGGAGTTTTGTAATGTTTTCAAAGCTCATAATGATGATTCTAAGTGTCCAATTTATGGGCGCATGAACTCCATATTTTAGTAAGGGATGGTAAATTTAAAGGGTATCATATAATGATGAAAAATTTCTACAAGATTCATATTTTTTAGAGGTAGAAGAAATACACCCTAAATCATACAATAATATTTTAATCTACATATATGGGAATTATTTATTCTAGGATATGGGATTGAAGTTATTGAAGAAAGATCTATAATCCATTGAATGATTTTCCATGTGATGGTTAGTATTGTTATTCCTAAATTAAAGATAAGACTATTCTATAGCTTTTAAATAATGTAATGAAGAAGTTTATTATAAGTTTGAATTCACAATAATTGAAATATAATACCAATTATACCTTAAAAGAGCATATATCATAGATTCAATATTCATTATATTAGGTTTTGAATGGGATTATTTGTCCATAAAATATGTGTCCATCTTTCCTAGATTATCTGAGAAAAGGTGAGGAATAAAATATAGTGAGATTGAGGTAATAATTAAGTGATATTGAGTCATTCCTACACTTATAATGTAATAAAATTGATTGAGGATTAACCATTCCCATTAATTTATTAGGGTAGGGACCCCTGTGATGAGTATTGATCTCTAATGATAATTTGGGATCACTTCATAATACCTATGAACATTCCTTTGATATAGTCTAGTAAGGATGAACCATGTAAATTTTCATTTACCAAATTAATGTATATATTATAATCAAAACATATCAAGGAACCAAAATTATGTATGGTAAAAGAGTATAAATAGAACCCTCATAGATAAGAGGAAAATAGTTCTATGGAAATTGAGACACTAATTAATTAAATGTTTTAATACCTTAATTGGTGGGTATTCCCACATTCACCCCCACCCACACTATGGAGGGTAATCATGCTCTATGAACCTATTAATATTACAAAAATTAGAATCAAAGGTATACGTTAATTTCTCAGGGATATTTTATTTATAGAACATAATATAATGTCGATGAAGAAAAATGGATTCTAGGATGAAGACCTGTATCTTTAATGGTAACAATTTCAAATCATCGAAAAGTAGTTAATCAGTATCATGGAAGATTATCATAGAGTTTGTTGAGAAGTTCTTGAATATGGAATTATTATTTTAAGCTAACATAGAATTATCATTGATATAGAAAAAAATATACATTAGAATGGATTATTTTGTGAAGAATACATTAAGGGGGGTTCTTGAGGAAGATATTTACAAAAATATAAATCAATGTAGATTATCTAAATACATGTGGATTCAATGGAATATTTCCTGAAAAATTAAAGAATTATTGTGAATTTCCGTATGAAAAAAAGTAAGAAGAATAAAAAAGAATATTTCCCTGTAGATTATGACTTCTCAAACAAAGAGAATTTCTAAACAAGTATTTTTAAATTATTTTAATATTGAAAGAAAGGAAGGATGTAATGTTTAAGATACTATTATGACAAAGAAAAGAATTTCTGATGATGATGAAAAACAATACGTTTCTATTCATGAAGGTTCTCCTGTAATGATAATTAACTAAAAATTGTTGTCATGAAAGGATTGTACTGCACAATGATTGATTTTTTTCAAAAAGAAACCAATATACTGAAAAGGGAGGAATTTACCATGAATTTGAGTATAAGTAAAATGGAAATAAATATATATAAAAAGAAACTTGATTGAAGATATTCCTTAAGAGATAATTAATTAAATTTTCATGGGGAAGTAATTGATGGAAAGAGTCATGCCTATCATAATCCAACATGAAGAAAGATGACAATCAAGTATATATATATATCATCATGTTTTAAGGAAATGGCTGTAATATTTATGAATAAAAAAACATAAAAAATAGAAGAGGGGATGAAAACCCTCAATTCATGTGTGGTTCTACCAAATAATGAGACACTAATGTTTTAATATTATGAATGATTTGTCCACGCCATTAATAGATGTTATAAATTAAAAAAAACCAAATATTTTTTAAGATATATACAAGTTCCAATATCTAGATCAAATAGTGAATAAAAGATTATTTATTATTATATTATATTCCTTTTTTATTAAATTTACAACATGAAAATTTATTTCAATTAATGGATTTCATGGATTGGTAATGAATACATATAGAGACACTCTACTCATATGATAAAAAATAAGAATGGATATACTGGAGAATCCCAATTAATATTAAAAAAAGTTCACTATTTTGGGGAATGATAATGATCATAAATGTTTGGTGTATCATGATACATGTTTTAGAGACTCACAATTTCTCTATTAGAGAAAAATAAAGTAAATAAGGAAGATAAATAAAGATTTTTTTCCATCTATTAAGGTGGATGAGAATGTGATGTTTATTCCACTAATGAAGAAGTATCCAAGATGGAACTCTCAGACATCAAGAAAGAAGTTTTCAATGTGGTCCAACCCAAAAAAAATAATTGTAAATAGATGAAGATTAAATGGAGATGAATGTCAGAGGTAAGATCCACTACCAATGAAAAATACAGACATAATTGTTCACGTGTGATTTACTCCATAACTGTGGAAACTCCTAATAAATATAAGGGTGATAATGTCCATATTCATGAATAGAATTATTCATGAGGAATAATGAAGGTGAAATTCATTTTCAGAAGGTAATGTTATCCTGCTACAAGTCATGATGATTAAAATGGTAAAACAACTTCTTTCCATTATAAAATTCTAAATAGGGAAAATGAAGTATGGAAGTTGATGGGTTAGTTAAACATGACAATTCCAATTCCTCAACATGAGCACATTTTTCATACCGATCACCCCATATTCATCATTACATTAAGTATTTTTGTGGATTATAATTAAGAGGTATATATGATCCAAGGGGTGATTGGGATATAAAATCACATGTGATGGGAGCTGAAAATAATATCCAATGAATTTATCACAAGTGGTATCCCCAATTTAGGATATATAAATTATTATCAACATAGAAAGACTAAGGGGGTTGTAATGAATTTAAAATAGTATTAATACATGTTATAATTTTGTTAATATGCTAACTAACTGAAATTTATGGAGTTCTTATGGTATATTTTTTAAATTGAACTACTCTTGTAATAAGGGGTATCCTATTTTTAACAACTCTCCACTATTACTTAATCATATGGTATGATACTAAATAATATACTTTATTTTATTAATATAATGGATTTTTATGAAGTGTATTTAAAATATTAGGTTGTATTTTAATAATTGAAATATACAAATATATTATGATATGTTTTTGGAAGTCATGAGTGATAAAGAAAAAATTGGGTTTTTTCAAAAACTATTGTTTCCTACACTGAGCTCCAGCATTATTTGATTATATATTTTTGTTGACATTGAAGTTAAATTTGGTAATTTAAATTTATTAATATATTTATAAAATTAAGTATTATAGATATTGGATTATTGGAGAATACATGGGATGATGAAGTCCTCCATAACCGCATAAGGGATTTGAATCCCATGAGTAATCCATATTTTAATTTGAATACAATGAGAAATAAATTTAAAATGTTAGGATAATTTTTTCTTAATCTTGTGTTAAAGATAGGCTTACATGTGATTTTTCATTGATATCTCCCCTATTTATAAATATTTTGGATTTGAGTTCACCCTTTCTTAGGTTTCCTTTCATAAGAAATGAGGAATGCTTTTATATATGATATATCTAATAACGGAGCTAGTTGTGAAGAACATAATGGGAGATGTTGTAGATATTTTATGTACATTTTTTATGCATCCAATTTTATGAATCCAATAATCCATAATATTTCTTGAATGTATCATAATGATATTTAATCGATTTTAATCAATAATTTGTACAATTTATGTATGTAATTACTTGTTTATATTAGTTGGTTTCAAGGGAAGGTTTAGTTATTTATGAAAACAATTATTATGACAGTATATTATGAATACTTATAATGAGAATAAGTATATAATAACTTCCTAAGGTATGGTAAACAATTTATTGTGTTTTATAGAAAATAAATTCCAATGTAGATACTAGTAGGCAAATATTTTTGCATCACAATTTTACCTAGGGGTTATAATACTGAATGGGGTGGATTGGGTATTCACATGATATTATCCACTGTATGATTAGTTGGGATATTACTATAAAAAATTCTATAAACTCCTAGGGGAATGACTCGGTTAATTTACATTTTCATTAAAAGAAATTATAAATGATTTGAATAGATATTGACTATGGATGATATAAGATAAACCTAAGGTGTCTTATATTTAGAAATGGTGTCACAAGTTATATAACTTATAACTTACTTTCATGATTATATGATTTCCCATAATGATTGATGTTTCTCATACTAGACTGTATGATTTAATAAATGGATAAAACCATAAGCAACCATGTTAAAACTTAATACGACATACCATAAAATGATTTTCTTCCTATGAAATTGAATGTTAGGTGGTATACAATAAAAATTATTGTTTTTATGATTATGGAACTCACTCAATCCATGAATCATGATATTATTAAAAATTAGTAAAGGAGAGAAACGTCGTACTATAAATTTTTTCATGAGGAAAACTCCCCAATCATTTAGTTATCCCCCTGATTAACTGATTACAATGTAATTTATAAGAACCTCAAAAAAATTATTTTTTATTCCCAATTTCTTAGAGTATAAATAAATTATTTTAACCATTTATTATTTGGAAGGAGAAGTGGATCAATGGTGTACTCTTATCATGAATCCATGGAAATAATAATAAACTAACTCTATAGGGAGGGATAATTTTATACTACTACATTTTAATATAAACATTCCTTGAAATCCTTATATGAAAATTTAAAAGTGCTTTCTTGAGATATAGTACAATGATAATAAATCCATTAGTACCTTTGAGGAAAAAATTCAAGATTTTTGAGGTATGCTTCTAGTATCGTCATTACACTAAAATTTATGATTTATTAACTTTATATTGGCATAGAACTAGTTCCCCAAATAAAATTAGGTGAATGATACATTATTATATATGAATAAATCATTGGAGTGATATCAAGCTGGAAATAGAGATTGGATTCACCCATAAATCTCATGGTTTTAAAAATAGAATAATGATGGAGTTTGAAGTAAATTATAATAAAAACCCATTCATTGAAGAATATTAGTCGTATTTTATTCTAGATGTGTGGAATGAAACCTATAAAAAATTATAATAAGAGAACTAGTAAATAATTTTTGTCTGCATATGAAGGTTATTAAGTAATAGAATTACGATTTAATTTGAATGATATCAAACTATTTTAATAGATAGAATACTCTATAGAATGAAACATATACAATCAAGTGTTTCAAATAACAAGTATTTTATGATTATTTTAATTTTTGATGAAATTTGAGTATTAAATAATATGATTGAATAATAATAATATAATTCCCAAGAAAAAGGGAGAGATTATGTGATCAATATTGTCGATGCTAGTTGTGAGAACTAGGTTCTGAAAGGTATACATACCATAAACTCTATAATTGTTAATGTCATTGTTTATTCTAGTTATTCCCACTTTTTTATCTAAATAATTTTTTATGTGTATCACATTCCTACATCAACAATTAGATGTTAAATTTATAGTAAACCACATTAATGATGTGATCGTCAAATGTAATATTTGTGATTATTTTTTGATTGAATTTGTTTGAACTTTATTCCTAAAAATCCAATTATTCTAATTCTAGTTGAAATTTATGATATTTTGGGCATATATTAGCTTCCTTTATATAGATCCCAAAACAAATTTTTAGTATGGGAAATCATATTTTATAATCCAAATGATAAAAAAGATCATTTAATAGTATAGGGATGAATATTATCTTCAAATTGTAATTAAATCCATTTTATGGGTATTAATTTATATTCATAATGGATTTAATCCAAGATTGTTGTAGAGAAAATAAAAATCTATGATCGTCCTAATGTACTCACACTACCACAAAAACAGTTTTTCCCAGTTCAAACCTTTATCCACGCTAATGAAAACAGCTGATAAAGGGACCCCCTTTATCAGCGCTTTTTTTAGTAGTGCTGATAAAGGAAAGCCTTTATGAGCACTTTTTTTAAAAGCGATGATAAAGGGTAGAATTCAAAAATACAATTAATTAAAAATAATATATTGAAATATAAATATAGTTATATAGTTATATTGATATAAATATAATATATAATTTTTAAATATATTTTAGATAACTATAAATATACATTTACAGTTAATATACTTAATATATAAGATATTTAGTGAAAATGGATTATAAAAATTTAATGAAATAATTATAATTAATAATTTGATAATTATTATGGAGGAATAGTCAATTCATAACAATTTTGAGACCCAAAAAATAAAAAAATAAAAAAATGACCCAAAATATCTTGAAAACGCAACTTGAACTTCTAACGGTCATAACTTTTGATCCGGGTGTCCGTTTGAGCTCTAACATATATCAAATCAAAGCCTGTGATGAGCTCTACACCCCCTTGATTGGTCTGTCCCGATCAAGGTTTTCTCGAGGAAAAAAATGGCCAGAAAGCCTCAAAAACTGATTATTTAGTCGGGGTACCCTGATTTTTTAACATTTTCTGAATTTTCAGCCTCATTAAAAGGGATATTATTGCATTTTTTTTGGTGGGGACTGAATTTATTCCAAGGTATTACATTCATATTGATATTATATCTTTGAAATTTTATCGTTTTTTATAATTCACTACTATTTATAATCAAATATATAACTATATGAACATATTTTTTTAAATATTCACACCTAAAAATTTAATTTTTAAAATAAATAATTAAACATATTTACATATAAAATATATTAGCTTTACCTAAATAATATTTAATATCTATTATATTTAAAATACCAATATTTGAATATTTATATAACTATATATTAATATAACTATATATATATTAATATAACTATATATATATTCATATAACTATAAATATATATATTAATATTACTATAGATTTGTATATATTAATATTAATATATATATATTAATATACCTATTTATATAAATATTAGAATAAATATATATATATTAATATAAATATATATTACTATACGAATAAATACAGTTATATATATATTACTATATGAATAAATACAACTATATATATATATATGTATATAAATAGATATATCATAAATAAGAGAAAAAATCAATATAGTACAGTGGGAAAGGCATCGGGTGCACAGGGGGGAGGTCTCGAGAACAAATTCGGGTGGAGGAAGGGGCGCACATGCAAGGGTGAATTAAATGGTATAGCGCTGATAAAGGGTGAAGGTCATGCGTGCGGGCGCTGGAGGTGCGGGAAAGCGTTGATAAAGGGGGGGGCTCAAGTGTTGTAAAAAGCCCCCACGAGATTGGCAGGATTTTTTATAATTTTTTTTTAATTTATTTAGTTTTATCAGCGCTTTTAAAAAAGTGATGATTAAAGGGGTCTTTTATCAGGGATAAAAAGAAAGCGCTGATAAAGGACCCTTTTATCAACGCTTTTTTTTGTGCTGATAAAAGACCCCTTTTACCAGCGCTTTTTTTAGCGCTGATAAAAGGGGTCTTTATCACCGCTTTTTGGAGCACTGATAAAGGGGACCCCATATCTTCGCTGGCTTTAACAGCGCTTTTCTAGTGCTGTTAAAGGCAATTGTTTGCACTGATAAAAGGGGTATTTGTAGTAGTATAATTTTTTTCATCATTCATGAAGAGTATCATAACATTCATATGAATCATGATGTTTTTTTCAATGTAACGCGTACCTGGTTCTTTATATAATTGATTGAATCCATATAGAATCGTCTCGATTGAGTTGTAGGAATTAAAGGAAAAAAACAAAGAGAATCATGATAACAGATTCAATAATACATGTGTCTCACTATTGGGTGTAAGTGTTCGTTTAGTTTATAAGAATGATAGTTTGATGAGAATATATATTTATTATATGGAAAATTATGTGAACAAGATTGTGAATAATTTTCCACTACCCCATATTAATGTATTATTTCAATAATTATAATGAGATCGATATTTTTCCTATATTTTTCATTGATTTGTTTACTATTAGTTAAGGTCCAAAAGTGTTCACTTCCCCACGATAGTCTTCCATTGTAGATAAGAACAAAATTTATATCAATGCCATTTTTTCTTAACAATTCCCCTACTATCATCATGTATGTAATTAATAGAGTTTAAAAAGATCAACATGATTGGTTTTTTGTAGTATTTAAAAATAAAATTCTTATATATTACAATATAAATCAATAATATTAGGTTCACATGAAAATTATACAGAATCCTCTAATGAAGGGGAAGTTGTATAAAAAATATACCATGTTTTAATTTTTTCTATATAATGTTTATTATTTGCATAATATATTCTCAAGAGAGTGTATATCAATGAATCCATTCCAGATAAATGATATAAAGCATTATCCCAAACCTACCACTATGGATGAGGTCTATAGTTTTCATGGATTTTATTGATATTATATACACATTGTAAAGAATATCTCACAAATATATAATTCACTAAACATGTTTAAATGAATGTGAATCTAGTTCATTTGGTCTAATGAAGGAAAATATAAATGCAAGGAATTTATGTAAAGGTTGGTAAGTACACCTATTCTCACACTAGGCTATAGTGCATAAGGTTTTATGATTTATAAGGATACATTAAAGATGTGGTTGGGATGTGTTCTTATACATAATGATATTGTGATATCTTATACATCTCACAAATATATGTTTCCATAGAAAAAGTACCCAACTCATGATATTTAGATTATAGTACTATTAATTTAATTAATGACATAGAGGCATTATCTTTATAGATAATGTTGTGACATATATCTTAATAATTAATGATTAAATTGTATATTCACCTGGAAAATGATTATTGTGAGCCATATTAAATGTTTGTAATTGATTAAAAATTATTATTACTCAATTCATTACCACCAAATGAATGTGAACAACATGGATGGTGCTTTGAATCCAAATGATCATACATTATTATGTTTAATTAGGATCACAAAAGATCCAATATTTATGAATTTTTAAAGTATAGACCTTGAATTCTTGATGATATGGTAGAAATATTATATTTATCATGTTTGCATTCAACTATATATCCATGTGAAGATTAAATTGGTGAAAAAATAGTTTGTTGAGATAAAAAAGATGATGATATGTTTTTTGAGTTCAAACACAATTATGAAGGAATGATAATATTTAGGAACTGGATTATATGTCCCATAAATAATATATATGAATAAATATCTATTAAAAGAGGCTCACAATTCATCCTTATTTATTTATCATTCATGTATAAAGATTTATAGATATCTATAAAAGTATTAAGGTCAGGGGAACATAAAGATAGATATTTGAGATTATGTATGTTAATGATTGTTATTTCAACAACTTATAATAGAGATATATAATTATAAGGGTATTTTATACCCATTAATCACACTACAATGGAAATGGAAAAATCACAATGAATTTTATCACCATGAATCGCAAAATATTTAAATTCTACAAGGTTTTTTGGGTTATATTTGATCACCTTATGAATTAACCATGATTCATTTATAACAAATGAAATTTAAACCATGAAAAAATTTCAAATATATATATATTAATTAGTAATGTTTCGTTGAGTACAAATTTCTATTATACTTGATCAAGATCTGAGGAATACCGCTATGTTCTAGTGAAGTCTCCAGCAAGATTTTGATATATATTTTAATCTTAATTCTACCTATTATCGAAAAAATATTTGTATTTTCTAAGATAACTAATCAATACATAAAGTATATGTTGCAATCATGTCATATAATTTTCAAAGGTGGTTGCGATCATCACCATCCTCTAGTAAAATTCTATTATAATAATACCTTTCACACGAGCATTGAAATAGTTCCTTACAAATACATTTATGGAAATAACTATATAAGTTTGATGAATTGGGATGAATTTAGAGAAATAAATCTATTGAGAATTAATCTAGATAATGTAAAGAAATAGAAATTTGAAGTCCTTTATTATAACTTCAAGGAAGATCATGTTTCAAAGAAATGATTTGCTGACAATCGTTGGTGAGATATGTAATTTAATGTTCATGAAAAGATATTAAGATGAATTTATTTAGTTAATTTGGTTATGAGGGGCATAAATAAATCAGTTTTTATCCCTATAGATATTACTCCATTCGAAATTCTTGATGAAGTAGGGACTATATCTTGTTTATTGGTGTTTCCACTAAACCAACAACATGTTCATGATGTGTTTCATGTATCCCTTTTAAAGTTGTAAATACATGGAAATTAAAATGTACTAAACTATAATGGTTTACAAATATAGATTTATCTTTTCTATGTAGAACAAATATTAAAAATTTGGGATCATATAGACAAAGTTCAATGCAATAAGACTACTCACCTTGTTATTATTAATTAGTGGAATCCAAAAATTCTTGTAAGATACAAGGGAAATCAAGGTTGTGATTAAGAAAATATATAATCATTTACTTATATTAGAGTGATGTAAATATAAGAGAAAAAATAATTTTAATTTCGTTATAATGTGATAGATGAATATTTTGAATGCATTTCCTTTGAAATAAACTTCATGTATTCAATTATTTTCATTACATGCATCTTCTAGAATAAATGAACTCATGATATGGTATACTATTGTAACCTATATGTTAAATTAGATATTATGAATAATAATAAGACCATTAAAATATGTATATAATGTTTTTATATAATGAATATTTATTTTTCAATTTTTAGTTAATAAGTAATCAATTTTTAATAAAGATATTTTCTGGTAATCATTTATATTCAATTCAAAAATGGTTTTTATTTTTTTAGTGTGGATATTATGATTAATTTATACCAATTTTTAAAATAATATTTAATGTAATTAATATCAATTTTAAAATATTCATTTATATTTTATAATATGGGGAATTTTTATAATTTTTTAAAAATGTTTTATTTTTCAGAAAATATTAAACATACCAATTTTGATAAAACTATGAATTCATTTAAATATATAATATAAGTTAAAATTTCCATTAAACTTTTAATTTTATGATAATGTGATTTTAAATTAATATAATTATATATAATATTTTTTATTTTATATGAATCAACAGTAAAATTTATTTGGTTACATTTTCATTTTTGGACTTAGTAAACTAATTTTTTTAAAATTATTTATAAGCAAGAAAAGTGTTTTTATCTTTAAAATTTAATTAATATATAGTTATTAATGTTTTTAAAGAAATTTAATGAATATATACTCAATAAAATAATTTAACTTTTATTTTAATGTTTTTATAAGGTAAGGAATGGAAGTAGAATGTGGTTTATTATTAAAAATGTATTTTTTGAAAAATATGTTTTTTGTGTGTTTTACAAGATTCTTTGAAATTAAAATTTTCAACCTATAGAAATGTAATCATGTAAAATTTATTTAATACGTCCAATAATCACATATAATATATTTTATTATTGTAAATTTTATTTTTGGGGGCTATTACTAGTAAAAATAGTAACAAAAATTACCACAATTACGGTTTAAATAGGTTTATCGGGGGTTAATGTATGAAATATAGGTAGGAATACCATATAAAATCTCTAATTATTATAGTTTAAATATTTTTCAACCTTATCATATGTAATATTTGAAAAATTGTCCACCTATTTCCACTATCTCATGAAGTTTACCTTATATTATCTAAATCCTTTATATAATTTCATGTATGTCTCTTGCCTCATTTATAAAAGAGAACATCTTCTGCTCCATTATTCACAAAATTTGAAATTCTATCCTAGAAAAATACCTACCCCAAAACATTCATAGATTCCTTAAATTTTTTAAAACCCTTTTTATCTATAAAAATTGATGACTCCATTATCATAAATATACCAAGTTATTACGATAATGGAATAACAATTTTCTACCTCTCCTTCATAATATGCGAAATAAAATTACCACTCATGAATATGTGTAGACTACCACCTCCACATAGTGATACGATTCATTTTTTATATGGAATTTCTTAAATTCGTATACACTCATCATTTATTGTATTGTATTAAACTTTTATAATTAAAATAATGTTTTTTGATTAATAATTATCCATAGATGTTTTTTATTTAATTGTTAAAATAATGATTTTTTTATAAATATTTTTTGTAATGATGTTTTAGATATTTTGAATAGTATGGAATTAATTAATTAATACTATTTTATATTTCACTTTTTAGTACTTTGTTTTTTAGTAAAATAAAAAAATAATTATTTATTATTTTAATTCTTTCATTATTTCATTTTCTGAGGTTTCCAAAATATTATTTAAATAATTTATTTATTTTTGAAATTATTTATTTAAGAATTTTTAAAGTTTATAATTCATTGTTCTTTTAGTTAATCTTTTTTACTTATTCATATAGCTTCAGTTAATTTATTCATTATTTTATTTTACTTCACTATGAAAATAAATAATTTTTTTAATTTTTTTTGTCAATTAATTTTGTAATTAATTTATTAGAATCTTTTAATTTTTAATAAATTCATTAATTTAAATTATTTATTATTTTAATTATAAATTTTTTTTCCACATTATTCATTTTTTTAAAAATTTAAAATTAAAATTTTTTCATTTTTAATATTAATTTTTAATTTAAATTTATAAATTAATATTATTTTTTCCCTAGATAATGTCACCGTCTGACTCTCGCACCACTAGCAGGAATCACCACATGGATCTACTATCATCAAGCCATCTATCACCAACCAAATTGCCTCTAGAAATTGAGGGGCACATTGAGGAGTCTCCGCTAGACCAACCCTCTACCTAAGCTAACACCAAGCTCCCTAGCCTCTTAGTGAGTCACCATAAGGTACCCTAAATCACTGCTAGCCATCCAAACAGTTGATGATCGGTACCACAGATGAGAAAAACTCACCATTGATGTCGACCTCCATTTCACGATTATCACCTCGCCACTAAAGACCCACCACTGTTGCCTACTCCTCTCATTAAACCGCTCTGGCCAAGCCCCCTTTTTTACTCATCCCTCCTTTCCCTTCAAATCCATTTTATTTAACCCTTTCCCCTTTACTCTATCGAGATGAACCCACCCACCCCTATTTCTTATATGTTTAAATTATATAATAACATATTTAATTTATATAATTTTTATTACTTATAAGAAGAATAAAATTAATCAATGTAATGAGAAAAACTATTTTCATATCAAAATTAATATATTTATGATTATAATAATTATGTATTATATATAGTATTAAAAATAAATAAATAATTTTGTAATAATTTTATTTCCATATATATTTATATCTAATATTTTTATTAATAACAAATTGGTATGTATGAATTTAAATGTATATAAATATTAGTTAATTGTTAATACAATTTTATTTTTGAATAATAATAATAATCAACATTTTTATATTATTAGTAATACTAAGTATATAAGTATAAATCCATTTCAGTATATATTAATTTTTTATTTTATTTTTGTAAATAATATTATTTATAATAATAATAATTACAATAATTATCATGTTTCTATGAATAAATAAGTATATTAAAATTAGCTTATATTTTTGTATATAATTAGTGATTCAATACTTTATATATTTTTATTTTATTTATTTTGAATTTTTTTCTTAAATTTATTATTCTTTTTTTTTTTGATTTAGGGTGTGAGATCGTTCCTAGGGTATCATACTACATTTTTGAAGTTAATGGAAGGGGATTGACTTTGGTCACTATTGAGGTGGAAGAGGCATGGTGAATGTGACACGTAGAGGCATGAGAGATCATTAGAGAGTAAGGAAAGGAGTAGGATGTGAGAATTAAATTATCTAGAAGGATGTGGAGAGAGTCCCCACAATCAAAAACCATCCCCTATATCATCTTGAAAACTAATAAAAAATAGATTTTAGCTCCATTAGAGAACTAGTAAGAGGAACTCATCCATTTTATTCTTTCTAAAAATTCCACTCAACCATTATAGATTCACACATAAATCCCCCCATTCATCTAATCTAGATCCATCCAGTCATTCTACCATCACCATTCTCTGGAGAACACAGAATTGAGATATGGAGGAAACCGAGTAGGGATCAGAGACTAGGATCTAGAGTCTAATATTGAATAAATAATCCATCTCATGAGTGATGTTTTCTATTTTATCTTCGTTGAGTTTATTAATATCATATTTCATGTGTAGTTAAATTAACTAGGGAAATGAGGTTAGGATGAAATGTAATTATTATTAAAAATTGTTTTTTTATTAGTTTAATTGTCTAGTTCATTTCTAGACTTGTTTTTCCTTTCAACATAATTATGAGCATTATTTTCCACATTCCAAGAACTAACATGTGAGGGAGGTGATTTCTTTTAAACATGGATCATTGAACAATGTATGGATAACTAGATATTTTCCATGTATCTCTTCTCTTTTTTAACTAGAATAATTCAAATTTTAAGATCCAAAGATCATGTCTTGAAAAGGTTCAACAAGTCATTGAAATTCGCTGATGCAACAAATGAGTTAATTTTCACCATTTATCAAGAAAATGATAATTGAAATATTTTGAGTGTAATGAAAGAATATCTCCTCACTTGTTCAAAATAGCCCAGAGACCTAAATTCAACAATTGGTTGTCTCTTTCTCTTTTTTTCAATCATTACTTCCATTTATGTCAATCATTTATGAAATTTCTGGTTTTTTTCCTTATGATTCATTTTATTTATTTATTACTTTTGGTCACACTCCCTGCATTAGTCATTTCTTGTAGTTCACCACCCTCCTTAAAACTACACAAGTGGTAATTTGGTTTGATAAATTTTAAATTTTCTCAGGTCCAATGACCTCATAGTCAAATTTCCAGCACTGTTGTTAGGGATTTCATGTGTGACCAAGTAAAAAACACAAAAAAAATGTAGAAACAATAAACAATATATAAAATATGAAAAACTAACAAAACATAAATAACTGTAAAAAAATATTTATTGTATCTATTTCTAAATCTATATGTACAGAATTTTTAGTAATTAAAAATAGTAAAATCCAATTTTAGGAATGAATAAATAAATTCTCTACATAAATAACTAAACTCGAAAATATGGAAGGAATTGATGGAAATAAAAATGTCAATGTCCCATAGCCTATAGTTTCTACCACTAAGACAGTCATACATACGGAATTACAAATTAAAACTATGTCAGGAAACATATATTTTATTAGGATGTCTCCTATTTCTATGACATCTGAGAACAAATAGTATCATCCTTCTCAAATTACATAATTAAATGGTCTTCCAGTAGAGGACCTGGTTGATATCATTAAATACTTTTATAGTTTTATCCAGAAATATCCTTTACAAGATTTTAGTGATGATGAGTTTAGGTTTAGGTTGTTTTCATTACTCTTTAAGGGGAAGGGTGGAAGTTGGTTCCACAATGTATATGAGGAAATAATTCAAACCTAGGATGAGTTTTTTGATTCTTTTGTCTCCAAATTCTACTCTAAGAACACAACCATTTAAGTGAAGCAAAAGATAACTAGATTTTTCCCGGGTGAGGGATAGCATTTGTATGAGGAGAGGTATAGGTATAGAAGTATTCCTATGTAATGTCCCAATCACCAAATATCTCCCCATATGCTCATAAATACTTACTATAATTTCATCACCCCTTATAAACAAATCTTAATTAACCATATCATTTGGGGGGTGAATTTTATAATTCAGCTACCAGTGAGAGTAAGGAACAATTTGATAAACATTTATAAAATCCCCAACACAAGTAAAATAGGAAAACTTTCATGACCCGACCCTATCTGGGCTCGAGCTGCAACTACCCCAAGACGGGATCCATAGTCCAGGGGATGGAGACAAGCACTGGAGGCTAAATAACTCGGGGAGGCCTTTGCCTAAGTACCTGTACACACACTAAACCCACTAAATGCAATAGTGTAGAGTAAAAGATAAAGTAAATTAATCACTGATATAAACAAACCCCAAATGTGCATCGACCTCTAAACAATACAAAGTAAGTGCTTAAGGTAAACTGAAAATAAAAGAGAAAAACATGCGCCAACCAGAAAAGTGCCACAACCTGGCAGCAGGTGAATAAAAGTAAACAATTGGGAGAGTCCCACACCTGGAACCCGATGAGGACCACCGCACGTGGTCCAAGCTCCCGAACTCCTAAGATCCGCTGAAGTCATGACCAACCTCTTTGTCGTCTGCATGGGCACACCAAGTGCAGGCAAAGCCCAAGCAGGGATGAGTATAAAAATTCTCATTAGGATGCCCCTAAGGCTCGAGGGAGCAACAAAGGAGGTACTAAAGAGGTGAGAAGTAGATTGAATAGGGAAAAGTAAAGGAGTATAACAGAGAGTGTAGTAAAGAGTATAGAACAACCCAACAAGAGGAAAGAAGAAGAATCATCCTATCATAAAGATCTAGAAACGATGAGAATATGAACCTCCTGTCGATTCTTCACTACCTATAGCAGGAGAGTAGACTCGTCCAACCACAAGAAACTAGACATGGAAAGCACGTGGCATACCCCGCGCCTCTTCGCCTCTCCTAGAATGATAGTATCCAAAACCCAAGGATTGGGTACTATAACAAGGTAAACATATATATATGCTCTGTTAAGAAACCCGAAAAACATAGTAAGGGGATCTATGTCCCGTAGCTCTGCCCATGAAATTGAGTTGCCAATAGTCCCAGATGTAAACACCATCAATGCCCAGTATCTCGTACGTCTGCCTCAAACTGCAAGTTAAGGGGCTCAAATCACTACATCTCGACACTATCCACTTTGAGCGGCACTGAATCACCCGCACGGTTTTATGTCGCGTCATAAGGATGTGTCTCGGTGGGGGCAGTGCCCCTCAGTCTTGAGAGTTCTGGATAAATTTAAACCATGCCTCATCACTGTCCACAGTCGAGAGGTCCTAAAAGTAAATATGTCACATCACTGACCCGTACAACCAAGGGTCCCACTCCGGTAGTCACAAAGAAAAGGCACTAACTTGCCTCATAAGAAGGCCTAAGTCTGAAATGTCAATGGGTGACCTACTGCCCAGCCCTACTGGAGGGTAAACCCTAATAAATCATCAGACAACCCATGCCCAGCCCTACTGGAGGGTAAATCTGGAACAAGTCGACAGATGACCCACTTCCAAGACCTGCTGAAGGTTAAATCTATAAAAAGTCGACAGGAGACCCACTGCTCAGCCCTGCTAGATGGTAGACCTGGAAGAAGTTGACAGGCGACCCACTGCCCAGCCCTGGTGGAGGGTAGAGCTGGAATAAGTCAACAGGCAACCCACTACCCAGCCCTGCTGGAGGGTAGACCTGGATGAAGTCGGCAGGCGACCCACTGCCCAACCGTCCTGGAGGGTAGACTTGGAATAAGTCGACAGGCGACCCACTTCCCATCCCTACTGGAGGGTAGAACTGGAAGAAGTCTACAGGCGACCCACTGCCCAGCCCTGCTGGAGGGTAGACCTGGAAGAAGTCGTCGGGTGACCCACTGCCCAGCCTTGCTAGATGGTAGACCCCAATGAGTCTTCTGGCGACCCACTGCCCAGCCTTGCTAGAGGGTAGACCCAGAATTTGTCTGATAACTCAGCACTGCATCTAACATCACCAGGTGTTACCGACATTCCTACCGTGCGTTGGTTCGGATTACGTCGAAAGAATCCTCCGACCAACGCCCTTTCATATTTCCACATTTAATAAGATCCCTTAAGATTCTCCGCTCGCATAAATAGATTACACCGTTGTAATCCTCATGGAAAAAACGTGAGATAGACTACTTACTTGCTGGAAGTGGGTTCCCGATGAAAAAGTTACTCGATGCCGCTTTACGCCCAAACAACGTCTCATAGGGCTCACACCTCAGTCCTGAAAGAGGTTGGGTGAACTGCTCCATCGTGATGCTCTCAGAAAAGCGCATGGAATCAACTATTCATACACCCCAAACGGAAGCCTAATGGAAAAGTCACGGAATGCTGCACACAGCTTAAGAGACGGTCCATGGGGCCCACGCCTCAACTCTGGATTCAATGCCTAAAACCAACCCGGTCATATTCTCCTCAATGTCGGGGTCACAACGCTGTTGACAGTTCCTAAAACAGACTCCAGATGTAGAAGCTGCAACTCCCCGCGTTATACACAAACTGGGCCCTGTGGGGCCCACACCTCCAGCCAGAATTTAGGTGGGCGGATTGCGCTGTTGTAATTCCCTCGAAAAAGTAAACAAGATTGACTAATCATTTGTCCAAAACAGAAACCTGGTAAAGTATCTGAAATTCACCGTCAACGCCCAATACGGCCCTCATCGGGCCCACACCACAATATCAGTTTCAGCGCTCGAAAGTCATCTCAAAATGACCACCCTTACCGTAGGGTCGCAGCCCCCCTAACGACACATCAAACAGATTTCGGATGTGGACGTAGCATCTGACCGAAGATTCCACTAATAATAATGTATATTTTTATTATTATTAAAAAGTGTGTTTCACATAGAGGGCATTTGGAAATGACCCTTTATATTTCCTGAGACAATTTCAAATGTGGCAGCTCGACCCAAGCACCGTGTGGCCGCATATGGTGCTTAAAAAGGAATCACCATTTAGGAGTTATGGCATTTTACATATTTAATAAAACAAATATTAAATCTATTTATGTACAAGACTTTCGGGCATCCCAACACCGAGCCTGAATTAAGTATCAGGTATTGGACTCGAAAATACCGTCTCATGGTCCAGACCACACTCCCACAGATGGCCCCCTAAACTGAGGTTGCACGGGGGAGTTATGACCCAAAATAATTTTTAACAACAAAATAATAGTAATATCATTTTATATTATTATTATTTATTATTATCTTGTTTTTTTAAACAGTCAATGAAGTCACCCCTTTGTTTTTTTCCACACTCCACCCCACATTCCTCTCTTTTTTTTACTTCTTCTCTCTCCAATATCTCTTTCCCCCATGCCACCTTTCATTTCATTTTATTTTTTTTTCTAATCCTTGTCTTCATGTAGCTCTTCCTTTCCCTCATCGTCAACACCAACGACATGACCTGGGTCACCCCTCCCGCTCAACCCCATCCTCCTGTCATCCAGCCATTCTACACCGGTATGACGGCTCTGCTGGCCTGCTCTTGCGGCACATGGCCGCCCTGCAGTGTCTCCCAGTTGACACCCTGCCGGACAACTCCAGGGCTGCTCGCATTGCCCAGCCATTCCCCAGCCGTCCCTCTGTACACCACCATGTCGGCCAGCCTTTGAGAACCACCACGTCGACCAGGATCAGCCTCTACAACCCCTTGTGCTCCACCCCAAACCAAAACTCTCAATCTGGTTTTAGATCTGTTCCAAATCTCTCATAAAACATTATGGAACTTCAAACGTGGTCTCGGTCCCAAACCCGTATCCTTGGAATCAGACCATTCATAAATGTTCGGTTCCAAAATGATTTAATGTTTGACACTTGTCCAATTTTTGGACACAAATAATTCTGGTAATGAATGAACTAAAAATTTATAAAGAGATAAAATAATGATTAAACATATCTAATTTCAGAAAATAATTACAAATGGAACCATAGATTTGATATTTGATCCGTGAATTAGTTAAAAAGAATTTAATCTTTATTCATATCAAAATCAGAATGGATATGCAATCAAAAAGAAAGGAACTATTGAATTATGATCTGTTAATCATTGACGACATGTTCGCTTTTCTTCTACTGTCATCTGCCGATGTTTTGTCGACGATTCGTCCTCAATCCAAAGCTTCATTGTCGATCTACCAACAGAGAGAGTAGTGGGGATGATGGGAGGTTGGAGGAGGAAGAGAGCATGGGAGGAGGGGAGTTTCTTAGGTGATTAATTGGAAGGGTTTCTCCAGGGAGATGGTGGGGGAAGAAGATATTAAATAATGGAAATTAATTAAACCTTTAATTAATTAAAAACTCAACCCAATTTAAATCTGCGTCTGAAACCCCAAATGAAGAGAAAGTTAGGTCACGCCTAGGGTAAAAACCACCTCTCGAGCACAATGGGGGTCTCATAATTTTAATCCAAGGCTCCATTTGAATGATATCAAATCTAATGTCTAAGACCACTTAATTACGAAAACACCCCTCATGGCGTTTTCCACATAGGGCATGTACCCGTGAAAGTTACACCCCTCCTAGGGTAAACGGCACGCTCCAGATTCAATGGTGCCCTCGGTTTTCCAATCTGAGATACAGTTTAAGAGATACTTAAGTTTAACCATTAAACGAATAAATTAATTATTTTATTTACCCATTTTATTTTACATTAACGGGCGAGGGGTACCAATTTCCTGTGCTGACATGTTTTATGTCGTTCCTGGGGTAAAACCCCCATTTCAGACCCATCCATACTTTCAGTTTTAAGATCTGAATTACTGTTTAGGAGTTATTTCATTTATTTTGCGTGCCCTGTGTGAACGTACTGAAAATTTAATTCTAGCAACACCAGGGCTCGAAATCGTACGTCGTTTGAAGGCGATGCTCTAGAATAACATCAAGAAATTTCTAAATTATTTTATTAAAAAAACATGGTCATTAAAAAACAACCATTAATAGGTTTGAAACAAACACCAAATAAGTTGTTGTTAATGGAAATGTCTAGAGAGTGTTGTGTTGTCAATATGGTATGTTTGGTCACAAAAAATGTTGTTCCAATTTTGACATATGTGTATGATAGGAGGAGTCTTCAAAAATTTGGGTAATAAAGCTAGTAATTATGGTGTCCTTGATCACTTATCGAATTAATATAATTTTGAATTGAAAATAAATCCCAACCTGTTAGGAGGAGATAAAGGTATAGTCAAACATCCGACATTCCAAAAAACATGTCACAACCCATACCTTATAATTCTAATCAATATGGGGAAGAATCATTAAATTATTAAAGTTAAGATAATGAAATGTTCTAGTAGGTTTTAGGTAAAATAATTTCTCTAAAAAATTATCCATATTCTTGTATAAATAATATAGAAATTTTGATGGGCCAAATGGACAGGGATTTTAATGTTCGAGATAAAGGAAAACTGGCCACCAAAACTTAATCAAACACAATGAAAATTTTTTGGGATGTAATAACTATATCACAAATTAGAATTTAAGTTCTTATTATGAAAAAACAAGTAATGAATAAATTCATGATCAGGCTTAAATTGGACCCAAAAAACATAAAAATCCCAAAAATATAAATCTAGAATTATTAAAAGAAAATGAGATTTTTTTTAAAATGCAAACTAAAAATCTAAACACCAAAGGGAAATAAAGTGGGAATTATTCAAAGAGTTATAGAATAAGGTGCGGTTTGATGATGATGGGAATATCCCACCTATTTTGAAGAATTACCCCACTTTTATCCCTTTTCCAAATAATTCTAAAAAATACAAGTGAACCTAATTACCTCAAGTTTCTCCAATTGTTTAGCAGATTCAATGTAAACACTAAATTTGCAAAATATTTGAAAAAAATAATTTCATAAATTAAATTTATTAATAGATTATTATATTAAAATAAGGATTGGTTTATAGATTAATGGTGAGTTTGAATGAAGAGTGTTTTTCCACTGACTAGAATAACATCCTGCCAAAACAGAAAGACCAGGGTAGTTTTGTTAATTTATTATAAAATTGGTTGTCATGAAAACATTAGGTGCTTCTATGATTTAAGAGATGTGATAAATCATTTTCTCTACCCTTGTTCAAGATATTTGTCTTTAAGAAGATGAAATCAACTTTAGTGAAACTATAGATAGTGGGAGGGTCACTTTCCTCCACTTGTGGGAGGGTGGATGATTTGTTAGTTGGGGTAGAAAAACTATCCCTTCCCATATTATTTCTTTTTCTACACATAGAGTGTGATAACATAGGTCAAATAATTTTAGGATGTTCATTAATATATACTGTTAGGTCTATCATTTCTGTTTCTATTGTAAATTTTACATTAAATCTTGCGATAACCAAGTTGAATTTCATGCCTACAAATAGTTTCCACTTGAAGTAAGTTTCAAGTTGACTGATATTGCAGATAATTTTTTTGGAGCTAATATTAGAAAATAAAATCATCTTCCCTTTCATAAAATTTTAATTGAGTCTACCAGGGAAATTTTTTTACCAATTATTATTAAATTTGATTATGCAAAAGAGATGGAAAAATTGGGGGTAATTGAGTTTAAAAATACAAAATAAATTGATCAATACCATGAATTGATTACTCATAGGATAATCTATCTTGATGGTTGTTTCTCTCAAACTATTGACCTCAATCATATATCCTCCAATTTTCTATACCCTGATGGTGTTCAAGTTATGTTTCTCCTAAGGGAAGTAATTATATTTCTGTTCATTTTTCTCCTCAGAGTGTAAGTGTTGGAGTTGACTATATGCCTGGAGTTACCAATGAAATTAACATTTCAATTGATAATGAGACACCTGTAGAAAATATATTTATTTTTAATACACATATTACTATCACATTTTTGGGGGATATTCCGAGTAAAAAGTTATAATTCAATGTTAGTCATTCATATATAGGTGATTAGCATTGTTCTTCTTTTCATGAATCATTTAATAAAAATATTAATTTTTACCTTTTTTATAGAAGGAGGATTAGTCCTCATGTTCTTTAATTTTTTATGAGTCGTATTCAAAATTATGTGTTATATTAGGTTTTGTGTAAAGTTTATGAAATCTCTAAATGGAATACCCAAACCCCTATTTCTATTATCTTTTACCCATTTAATGACTATATCTAAAAAAATTAAGGGATTTATTCTGTATGGAGACTATAATGTAAGAACTTCACTAGAGGAAACCCATGGTTTCTTTCCATTTAGTTTAAATTAATAGTTTTATAGATTCTCCATTCTAGTTTTTAACTCTCCATAAATCCTTAACTGAAAATTTCTATAGTTAATATTGTTTGTATTTTCTATATTTTGATGTTTTTTTATAAATGTTGGCATTCACTAATCATATGCTGGATGAAGTGTTAATTAGGCGATGTAAAGTTAAATGTTTTTTGGAATCTGGTCTAGTAATCTGGAGATGTAAGCATGGTCTATTGTGAGATTCTCTTAACATCAACATATTTTGTTTGAAAATTATAAAATTAAAAATATACACATATATATAATATGATAATATTTTCCTTAACTTAATTTATAGTCAGTATTATTTCTTATATTAAAATTTCAAATTTCTCATGTTGTTATCATTATTTTTTAGATGACTCCAATTTTAAATAATAGACCTTCATCCAATTATTATGATAGAGGTTTCCTATTTTCTATATAACATTGAGAGTATATTCAACTTATATGGTGTGTAACTGTTTCACTTATTTTATATTGTTATTATACTCGTACTAGATTCATTTACTAATTTTTCTTAAATATATTTTTGATGTTTTTCTTTCACATTGTTTTTTTATTCTTATTGTTCAGTATCTTCTTAAATTTTGGTGTTCCCTTGAAAATCATTCTTGTACTCACCTTATTCTTATAACCTATTAAATTTTCATTTCTCAAACATGAGTGTTTGGTAATAGCTAATGGTGTTCTTATGTTTATACTGTGATATTTTGAGTAATATGTGGAAAATTATGTTTCAACATAACCTTCTCACACCGCGAGATTAAACAATGGAAACATTTTTGAGTTTTATGTTTGGTATAGAGGTCTTTATTTAACTAAACTATTTCAATGGTATGTGTCATGACCCGTCCTCGGGACCCATGTCGTGACTACCCCAAGCCCGGCTTCCATAGGCCAGGGGATGGTGTCTAGCACCAAAGGTGTAAATCTCGATATAAGGGAAGGCATTTCCATTATGTAATAACACAAACACCACAGAGTATGCATGCAGAAGTAAATACTAAGTAAACTGAGTACAATAGTAAGTGCTGGAAAGTAAATGGTCCAGTATACAAACCCAAATGAAAGTAAAGTACAACTGAAAACAGAGTACAACAGCAGAAAAGTAAAGTAGTAACACCAAGCCGTCCTCTGGAAATCCAACCTGACGGGTGGGTACAGATAGTCTCCTCCGCTCCTCAGCCCCAGCCGTCCGCTCCGTGTATGTCTCATCAAGTGATCCACTTCCAGGTACCATCCATCTCCACGAGCTCCTACCACGATTAGCGCTATCCGTCATCTGCATCCAACACAACATAGTGTGGGCATATCCCGTGCAGGGGTTAGTATACGCTACTCAGTAGGGACCCCGAGACCCCCGAATGTCTCCCAAAATCTATAAAGGATAAAACAAAATGTAATAATACAATAATGAAGTAACACCCAACTCTACTTAGGTATATCACCATTAATATACATAATTAATCGATTTCATTTCAGCTCCAAAATTTGAGCCCAAGATCGATCTAGTCCACATAGGAATGTACAACCCAATCCACACAGGAAAGCACAACCCAATCCACATAGGAAAGCAAGTCAATCACATAGAAGATAATGATTGAAAGTTAAGACTCAGCTCACAGAGGTATACACTTCATAAAACGATAGATATGATCAGATGTAGCCACTTATTCATTAAAGCTATAAGACCCACCTAGGATACAAGGCCAGCTAACCTGTCGGACCCACAAAGGATACAAGACCAGCTACTCTGCCGGACCCACATAGGATACAAGTACAGAGTCCAATACTGTCGGACCCACATAGGATACAAGAACAGTAGTCAAGTATTGCCAGACCCACATAGGATACATGAACAGAAGCCATCGTCATCGACGCCACAGAGGATACCAGTACAGTCCTCATCGCTGACGAACCCATGGAGGATCCAAGTAAAGTGGTCATAGTCATCGCAATCGCAGCCAGCTCTAGGGTTCCTGCACACAGCATGCTCGATTCCGGGAGGGTCTACTCCACGAGCCAAGGGGTTCGATACATCAACTGAAACAAAGTCCAGATTTGATGTATCCCAATGTTCTGTCTCGTCACTGATAACTCAACACGATAGACGGCGCGTCAATCGGACGCCTGGTCTGAGAGTTATTGGATTTTTTCTCCCAGGGGCCCTATTTGTTTTTAAGATACAAACATCACGACCGTACTCGAGCTGCGTCCAAACCTCAATTGGAGTATTCCTAAAGAACCATCTCACTAAGAGAAATCCAAAAAAGTTGACGTCACGTAATTCGGATGTCCGGAGATCAAGTTATAAGTGTTTCCACTCCGAGGGCCCAGTTGGTTTTGTGTTCGAACCAACCCGGTTATACCCAAAGACCTCCAAAACCTCGAGTGTAATATACTAAAACGACCATCTCGATCCAAGGATCTCTACGCAATGGATGGTGCCTTGATCGGAGGTCTGTAGCCCAAGTTATGGGCTTTTGAACAGATCTGTTCGGAAATCAGGGGGTTCGGGCCCGGTCCGACCCGGTCCGACAAGACCCGATACTCCTGGGCGGCCCGAACCGGGTCGACCTGACCCAGGTCTGGGTTTTTCCAGCTGGCACGACCCAGCCCAGCCAGTACGACCCGGCCCGGTGCAGGGGTCCTGCCCAGCGCGGACGGCCCCGCCTACGTGGCTAGTGGCTCGGCCTTCGGCCGAGCGGGATGCGGGAGGGGGGGGGGGGGGCTGGCCCCCTTGATTGAGAAACGGAAGACCCCTGTGGAGTCCTCCATTTTCACCTACCGGGGGTTACGACCCCTGGTCTTCCGGAATACAGCCGACTGTTTTGGCTGGCTGGTGTGCTACCGCCGGACCCCCGTGGGTCCCGCCTTCCGAAGCACTGACGGCCGGCTAAGTCCGGCCGCCCTCCTCTGCATCGCCGCAGCCCTTGTCTGACCGGCACCGCGTGATGGCACCACACCCCTCTGCCACGGCCCACCCTAGCCATGACACTCCATGGGGCTGCAGCGTGGCGTGATGGGGCCACACCCCTCTACCACGACCCCCCCTTTTCCATGGCTTCCTTCGGCTTCGCCGGCGCAGCGCGACGACGCCGCGTTCCTTCCTCATGGCTTGTTCTGGCCGTGGTTCTCTCATTCCTACGCGGTGCGATGACACCACATCGCCTTCGTTCCAAATCAAAATGATGTCTAACAAAAAAGGGGGATGAGGGTCAATTGTGTTCGTGCGGTCCGACCTCCTCTCGTTATATTGATAATAAGCATCCAAGAAATAACGCAGAACATCAAAATAATAATCCTCGAACGATGAAACAACCCAAACCTCAAAGTTTTTCGAGGAAGCTCGCATCGAAGAATACGGCGTCGCGGGTGAGGCTCTATGTACGTTGATGGCGAACGTCCGTGGAAGAAGATGTGTCTCCCTTTCTTCGACGCGAGAAGAAGAAGAATGGTGTGACGGCATTCTTCGTCGAGTTAGAGATATTCTTCATTGGGAAGATGATGTTCTTCAAAACATATAGTATTCTCTCTAAAATCTCCACACAACAAAACAACAAAAATAAAATAAGGATTTTGACTTATTTTGTTACTCATGCCAACACTTTTCAAAATTCAAAAGCCTTTACTCACTTAAGTAACTAGTCTTGAATTGAAAAAATTAATGGTGAGATAGGTTGGCATGAATTCATGAGGGAGAGGGGTAGCCACAAAATTTAATACAAGGGAGGTTTAGAGGGGTTAAAGAATTTGAAGGGGTGGGGCTTGTGGGGACCCCACCTAACTAATATCCTAATAAGAGTCGATTGGGTCCCACCCCAACTCCCACACATGGGAGATAATTACTTAGAAAGGAGAAATAAAATTTTGCACAATTTTATTTCACTTACACATAAACCACAATTTTAATCAACTTTTACCAAGCAAACACAACCCCAGTAAAAGTCATCATAATCAATTACCGGCGCTGCAGCTTCATCGGTGCCCTCCGATTTTGATTCTGAGCACCGGTTCAAAAGTTAGAAAAACCTGCTCATTCGTTCACTGAACGTACCTGAGCTAAACATCAGAAATTGATTTCGGGCAGACCGGGCCTCGGAATCTGGTACCGTCAGAAACTGTGTACTCATAAAATCCCAAAGAAATTCAGAAAACCATTTCCTTGATATTTATGGGTCTTTACATTACTCTCACCTTAGGACTTTACGTCCCCGTAACGATACATCAAAAACTAGGGAAACAAATGAGCTTACTGGGCATGCATCTGAGCCTCCCACTCTCATGTGATCTCCTAGAGGTTCTTGTGCTGCCACCTGATGTGCACTAGAGGTATTGACCGTCCACGTAGGACCTGCTCCTTTTGAACCTCGATCTCCACCAGGACATCCGCAAAAGCCACCATGTCATCAATGTCGATCTCCCCATGGTCGATGATATGCGTTGGGTCGTGCACGTATCTCATCAGCTGAGATACGTGGAAGAAGTCGTCCACCCGGTGCAACAGATTTGGAAGATCTAGGTGATAAGCCACCTCACCAATCCTGTTGAGAACTTGGAATGGTCTGATGAAGTGCGGAGACAACTTTCCGCCCTGGCCAAATCTTCGTAATCCACGTCTAGGTGAGACCCATATGAAAAGGTGGCCACCATCCTCGAACTCTAGTGGTCTCCGTCTCCTATCAGCATAAGACTTCTATAGGTTCTGAGCTATTCTCGTCCGCTCCTACATGACATGGACCTTCTCTGTCGTGGCCTGGACCATCTCCGTTCCCACAAGTGCTGACTCCCCAGGGTTTGTTCAGCAGAGAGGTGATCTGCAAGGTCGGCCGTAAAATTCCTCTTATGGTGCCATCCTGATGGTGGAGTGGTAGCTGTTGTTGTACGCAAACTCCACCAATGGTAGGTGATTATCCGAGCTACAACCAAAGTTGAGGACATATGCACAAAGCATGTCTGTGAGATTATGAATGGTCCTATCCATCTGACCATCCATCTGAGGGTGAAAGGCGGTGCTCAGGTGTTGCTACGTCTCAAATGCCTCCTACAACCCCTTCCAAATCCAGGAAGTAATGTGATCATCTCAATCAGAGACGATAGATTATGGAACACCATGAAGCTGTATGATCTCTTAAATGTAGAGGCATCCCAAGCTCTCTACTGATCCCTGCTCCCTGATGGGTAAGAAGTGGGACGACTTGGTGAGTCGGTCGATGATCACAAAAATGGAGTCGTGTCCTCTGGAAGTACGTGGAAGCCCAGTCATGAAATCCATAGATATCTCGTCCCACTTCCACTACGGGTTCTCTAAGGACTGTACCAAGCCAGCTGGTACCTGGTGATCTGCCTTCACCAACTGGTAGGTGAGGCATCGAGAAACGAACTCTGCCATAGCCTTCATCATACCCGGCCATCAGTGTTGTCGTCTGAGATCCTGGTACGTCTTCGCCACTCATTGATGTACCGATAAAGGGGAAGTGTGAAACTCTCTTAGCACCTCCTCTTGTAAAGTATCTGGTACCATGGTATGTCCTCTGAAAAGGATGGTGTTTTCTCCTCCTACAAAAAATCAATCAGGTTCATATCCTGTGGAAATTTGTGCATGTCGCGTCTCATAGTTAACATCCCCACACTGTGACTCTCTGACCTGCTGAAGAAGTGGAGGTGTGACTGTGAGCAACTGAAGGAAGGCTGCCCCATCTCTATCAATAAAGGATATTTGTAAAGCGGATAACTGATCTGTCGCCTCTCCAAGTAGCTGAAAGCCCGTCCTCATGCTGAGAGAATCAACTACTATGTTCCCCTTTCCAGGAGTATAGACTATCTCAAAGTCATAGTCTTGTAGGAACTCAATCCATTTCCGCTATCTCAGGGTCAAGTCCTTCTACAAGAAGATGTACCTAAGACTCTGGTGGTCAGAATAGACTATAAAGTGCTCACCCATCAGATAGTGCTACCACATCTTCAGAGCGAAGACCACTACTGCTAACTCCTGGTCATGGGCAGCATAGTTCTGCTTGTGCTTCCTCAACTATCATGATCCATAGGCAATCAATGCCCACTCCTATATCAGGACACAGCGGAGTCCGGTCCCTGATGTGTCACAGTAGACTATGTACCATACTCCCTCCTTCGGTAGCTACAAGTTGGGTGCACTGGTCAATCTCTGTTTTAGCTTCTAGAAGCTCTCCTGACATCTATCTGACCACACGAAGGGTCTCCCCTTCTTCGTCAAAGCTGAAAGTGGTACTACAACTCTGGAGAAGTCTGGCACAAATCTCCGATAGTACCCAGCCAGACGTAAGAAACTCCACACCTACGCCATGCTTCTGGGTGGCTCCCAAGATAGCACTGACTCGATCCTTGCATGATCCACTACAACTCCCACCTCAGAGATGATGTGTCCCAAGAAGTGGACCTCACGTATCCAGAACTGACACTTTCAGAGCTTACCATAAAGTTTGTGCTCTCGGAGTGTGTCCAGTACAACTTGCATGTGGTAGGCATGCTCCTCCTCAGTAGTTGAGTATATCAATAAGTCGTCGATGAAGACTACTACAGATCGATTGAGGTATGTCTGTAAGATCCTATTCATGAGACTCATGAACACTGTTGGAGAATTGGTTATGCCAAGAGGCATAACCAAGAACTCACAGTGGCCATACCGACACCTGAAGGTCGTCTTCTGCACATCCTCGTCTCGAACTCTGAACTGATGATAGCCTGACCTGAGGTCTATCTTCGAGAACCACCGTCCTCCCTTGAGATGATCGAAGAGGTCATCAATCCTCAGAAGTAGATAATTGTTCTTCACGGTCACCTCATTTAGGCGATGGTAATCGACACACGGTCGCAAGCTCCCATCCACCTTCTTGGTGAACAAAATCGGGGAAGCCTAGGGTGAAACACTGGGTTAGATGAATCCCTTTCCCTGCAAGTCCTCCAGCTATACCCGTAGCTCTCGAAGCTCAGCAGGAGCCATCTGATATGCTGGAGTAGATATCGGGGTTGTCCCGGGGTATATGTCAATATAGAAGTCTACCTCCCTGTGAGGAGGTTGTCCTGAAATGTCTTCAGGAAAAACGTCCGCATACTGATCCACCACTGTAGGAAAACTCATACTCCGCACGTCCACTGCTCCTAGGATGAGGCTAGCCAACTGATGAGTGATCGGCTGTCCACTCCTTTGTGTGAGTCCATCATGCGTTGCAAAGGCTCCCTTCTCGGCAGTGATGGTGAACTTTCTCCCATCGGTGCGAACACACCACACCTTTCTCCTAATACAGTCGATCTGAGCAAGGACTGTAGATAACCAATCCATGCCCAAGTTGACGTCGTAAGGCCTCGACGCCGCTACAAGAAGATCCTAGCCGAAGCTCTCGCCGCCTAGAGTAAGCTCAAACTTCCGGAAAAAGTGTGTAATCACTGAGTCTTCTCCCATAGGTGTCTCTAGCCGTAAGGATCGAGCCAACTGATCCGTCGGAATATCCGAGCATCGAACAAGGGTAGAGGAAACGAATGAATGACTCTCTCTTGTGTCTATAAGAACTGAAGCAAGGGTGTAGTAGACACAGATAGTACCTCAAATCATCTCTAGTGTGTCGTGGTCGTAGGACTCCACTACCTAAAGCTGCGCCTTCCTCTGTCCGCCAGCTCCCTGTGGTTGGGGTGGACCTCCTGGTGGTGGTGGTGGTGGTGGTAGAGCCTCAAAACGTCGTCCACCACCTACCACAAGGCCAGATCCTCTACCTTGTCCGCCTACTCCCTTCGGACTGCCACGGTCAAACCTCTGCCTCTGCCTGGGTAGTCCCTCAACCGTTTCTTGCTCCTCTTCATGGCGAGTCGGGTAGTCACGAGCGATCTATCCCTACCTGCCGCATGCATAACACTGTCTGCTCCTCGGAAGGATGGCTCTACGTCATGTGCCCCACACCTCTGAGCCAGTATCCTGAGGTCGTCTGCCTGATGGTCTGGTCCTCTTGGACCCTTGTGACATCCGTCGACTTCCAACTGCAGAAGACTCTACTACGTGTCGCCCTGCGGTAGGTCACGCTGCTGATGTAGGCTAAGAAAGAAAGCTCTCTACAAGAAGGGCTTGTTCCAGTACTTCTACCTACGTCAGAATGCTGAGGGAGATCATCGATGACCTAATCTCATTCCTCATTCCTTTCTTGAAGTTCCAGGCCCAGAAAAATGGGTCTAGTACCATGTCTTTGGAGTAGCTCGATAGATTGGTAAATCTCCCCGAGTACTGGGCTAAGATCATGCTGCCATGCCACAGCTGCAGTAACTTCTAGATGCGCACCGCGCGGAGGGTGGCTGGAACGAACTCCGATCTGAATAGGATCTTGAAGTCCGACCAAAGGAGAGATTCCTCGTCATGCACCTGGAGAATCAGGCTCCACCATCTACCTACTGTTGTGTGTAGGAGACTTGTTGCAAGGATCACCATGAGGTCTGCTGGTGTCCCTACAAACCTGAAAACTCGTACAACAGCCTCCAACCAATCATCGGCTACCTGAGGGTCTATCTCCATATGGAACCTGGGCATTCTCTAACGCTGAAACTCATGTAGTGCACTAAGGTGACGTGCACTCTTAGCTATTGGGGCTGGTGGCATCGGTGGCTCGGAGGGTAGAGGTACTGCCGGTGCCTCTACTGTAATAGGGCCCAGCACCGAGGCCTCGTCGCTCGGTGGGCAGTCGTCTTGCACAAAGCTTGGAACCCTATCTGGCTGCCGTCATGGGTCCATCCTGAAAAAAAAAGGTGTGCCACGGTCAATATAGTATACCTGGTGAGATGACACAAACTAATCACAAATAAAACCTTTGAAACACACGTGCAATCAATTGTTTCATGTATTGAGTCGAAAATCAGAAGTCAGGGTCCTGATTTATGGATACGTCGGCTGCCGCACCAACACTGGACTCCCTGGACTGATAACCACACTCAATACCCTTAACATTATTTCTCCACATAGAAGGAAGATCAGAGTCCTGAGTTCTGTGGTAGAGCCGAACTTCTCTGATACCAATTTATCATGACTCGTCCTCGGGACTCGTGCTGTGACTACCCCAAGCCCGCCTTCCATAGGCCAGGGGCTGGAGACTAGCACCAAAGGCATAAATCCCGATATAAGGGAAGTAATTGCCTTTATGTAAGAAAAGAAACATCGTAGAGTATGCAGGCAGAAGTAAATACTAAGTAAACTGAGTACAATAGTAAGTTTTGGAAAGTAAATCAGCCAGTATACAAACCCAAATGAAAGTAAAGTACAACTGAAAAGGGAGTACAATAGTAGAAAAGTGAAGCAGCCACAATGAGCCGTCCTATGGAAATCCCACCTAAAGGGTGGGTACAAATAGTCTCCTCCACTCCTCGGCCCCAGCCATCCGTTCCGTGTACGTCTCGTCCAGTGATCCACCTCTAGGTACCGTCCAGCACCACGAGCTCCTACCTCGATCAGCGCTGTCCGTATTCTGTATCCAGCACAACGTAGTGCAGGCATATCCCAATGCAAGAGTGAGTATATGCTACACAGTAGGGACCACGAGACCCCTGTAGGTATCCCAGAATCCACGAAGGATAAACCACAATGGAATGATACAATCACGAAGTAACAACCAACTCTACCTAGGTATATGCCCAAACATATACCTAAGTCAAAAATTCCATTTCAGCTCCAACATCTGAGCCCAAGTTCAATCTATTCATCACAGGAAATTACAACCTAATCCACACAGGAAAGCACAACGCAATCCACACCGGAAAGAAAGTCAATCATATCGAAGATAATGATTGAATGTTAAGACTCAACTCACACAGGTATACACTTCGTAAGATGATAGAGATGATCATATATAGCCACCAATTCATCTAATCTGTCGGACCCACATAGGATACAAGACCAGCTAAGTTGTCAGACCCACAAATGATACAAGACCAGCTACTCTGCCGGACCCACATAGGATACAAGTACAGAGTCAAATACTACCGGAGCCACATAAGATACATGAACAGTAGTCAAGTACTACTAGACCCACATAGGATACAAGAATAGTAGTCATCGCAATCGATCCCCTGGAGGATTCTAGTATGGTTGTCGTCGCTGCTGAACCCACGGAGGATCCCAGTACAGTCGTCATCGTCGTCGCAGTCTTAGCCAGCTCTAGGGTTCCCGCACACAGCATGCTCAGTTCCGAGAGGGTCTGCTCCACAAGACAAGGGGTCGACACATCAACTGACATGAAGTTCGGATTTGATGTATCCCAAAGTTCCGTCTCGTAAATAGGAACTCAACGCGACAGACGGCGTGTCAATCGGACGCCCGATCTGAGAGTTATTGGCTTTTTCATCCTAGGGGCCGGGTTGGCTTTTAAGTTAAAACCAACCCGACCATACACTAGCTGTGTCCAAACCTCAAGAAGAGTAATCCGAAATAACTGTCTCACTAAGAGGAATCCAACAAAGTTGATGACACATCATTCGGACGTCCGGAGCTCAAGTTATAAGGGTTTCTGCTCCGAGGGCCCGGTTGGTTTCGTGTTTGAACCAACCCAGTTGTACCCAAACTTCTCCTAAACCTTGAGTGTAATATACCGAAGCGACCGTCTCGATCCAAATATCGCTACACAACTGACGGTGCATTGATCGGAGGTCTGTATCCAATGGTATGGGCGTTTAAAGGGATCTATCTGGAAATCAGGGGGTTCAGACCCGGTCCGACCCGGCCCGATACACCTGGGTCGGCCCGAACCGGGTCGACCCGACCCTGGTACAGGTCCGGCATGGTTAGCGCGACCCGGCCCGGTGTGTTGGTCCGGCCAAGCGTGGGCATCCCAGCTCGGCGCGGGCGGTCTTGCCTGGCGCGGGCGACCCGACCCGCGTGGCCGGTGGCTCGTACATTGTCCGAGGGTGATTGAGGCGGGGGGTGGGGGAGTCAATGCCCCCCTTCCCACCTGCCAGGGGATACGACCCCTGGTCTTCTGGAATACGACATGTTTTTTTGGCCTGTCGGTGTGCCGCCGCGGGACCCCCATGGGTACCACCTTCCGAAGCGCTGAAGGCCGGCTGAGTCCGACTGCCCTCCTCTGCACTGTCGCGGCCCGCCCTTGGCCGCAGCTTCCTTTGGCTTCGCCGACGCGGAGCGACTGCGCTGCGTTTCTTCGCCGCGTCCCACTCTGGCCACCGTTCTCTCATTCCTACGTCGTGCAACGACATCGCGTCGCCTCCGTTACAAATCACAACGAAGTCCAACAACAATGGGGGAGGAGGGTCGGTCATGTTCCTGTGGTCCGACCTCCTCCTGTTATATTGATAACAAGCGTCCAAGAAATAATGAAGAATTTAAAAATAATAATCCTTGAATGATCAAACCACCCCTTCCTCAAGGATGTTTGAGGAAGCTCGCGTCGCAGAATACGTCGTTGCGGGTGAGGCTCTGTGTACATTGACGGCGAACGTCCGTGGAAGAAGTGGTGTCTCCCTTTCAACGACGTGGGAAGAAGAAGAACGGTGTGATGACGTTCTTCGTCTAGGTAGAGATGTTCTTCGCTGGAAAGATGATGTTATTCAAAATTTAGAGTATTCTCCCCAAAATCTCCACACAACGAAAGAACAAAAATAAAATAAGGATTTTTAATTATTTTATTACTCATGCCAACACTTTTCAAATTTCAAAAGCCTTAACTCACTTAATTAATTAGTCTTGAATTGAAAAAATTAATGGTGAGATAGGTTGGCATGCATTCATGAGGGAGAGGGGTGGCCACAACATTTAATACAAGGGAGGTTTAGAGGGGTTAGGTAATTTGAAGGGGTGGGGCTCATGTGGGCCCAACCTCACTAATATCCTAATAAGAGTCGAGTGGGTCCCACCCCAACTCCCACGTATGGGAGATAATTACATAGAAAGGAGAAATAAAATTTAGCACAATTTTATTTCACTTACACTTAAACCACAATTTGAATCATCTCTTCCCAAGAAAACACAACCCCAGTAAAAGTCGTCCTAAGCAATTATAGGCACTGCGGTTTCATCGGTGCCCTCGGATTTCGATTCTGAGCACCGATTCAAATGTCAGAAAAACTCGCTCATTCGTTCACTGAACGTACCAGAGCTAAACTTCGAAAAGTGATTCTAGACACACCGGGCCTCAAAATCAGGTGCCCTCAGAAACTGCATACTCATAAAATCCCAATGAAATTAAGAAAAAAAATTCCTTGAAATTTATGGGTCTTTATAGTATGCAAGTCAAAATTCTATATTTTTTCAAATTTCAAACCTTGATAACTGTAAATGTATTATATTTTTGAAATAGTATCCAGAATAAAATAAATAATAAATAATAAATGAAAAATATAAAAACAAAAAAAATATTTTCTTCTTACTTAGGTGAATATAGAAATCGAAATTTAGGTGTTTCAAGCACTCTAAAGTTTCTAAAATTTCACGATTATTTAGTGTTTGTGCCCCATTATTTTTGTGAAAGTTCAATTATAGAGCTAATATGGGTAGTGTTATGGGAGATAGTTCTTAAAAATTTAGATTCTAATAAGATAAATCTAGTAATTTGAACGTAATCCTAGACGACACACTATTATTGACAAAATAATTTTGGGAGCCAACTCAAATGTTAATCATATAATCCATTTGAATCTGATGTCATTTTAGAAAATTGGATTCCCTAATGGGTCTCTGAGTGAATGGAACTGGGTGTGTTTCCATAATAAAATCTATTTTTAAATTCAATAATTTGTTTTCATAGTGATTTGGAAGAAAATATGAATGATAAAAATTAAAATAAAGTGTCGTATCAACAATGAGCACATTTGGGTGAGGTTAATTTTTAAACCAATTGAAAAATAGGACAATGGAATTATATAATAATAATTTGAGTTGATTTGGTGAAATGAGGAATAAAAATGGATCTTAATTTAGTGGAACTTAGGGGAGTGTGAAAATTAATAATGTCACTTGATAAAGTGTTGAATACAATATTATGAAACTTTTTTTACTTTTGGAACAGTGTCCAATTTTAATGGAAATAAGAATTTTGGTAACATTACATATGATTCATAATATTTCAAGTACTTGAGTTGTTTTTTTTCTCTATTGATTTTCGGGTGTTTTGGAATATATTTAGAATGTTATTTTCTTTTTCTCTTTATTTAAAAATAAACAACACACATTGAATTACTGGACATGGAAACTAATTAATTGTAGTAGTAATTTCATTTGGTGTTTCTTTCCTTCAATTTTAAACATAATTTATTGTATTCTACTAACTTTTCTTTATTAAAACGACATTTTTTGTTTAATAATTCTCAATTTCTGTTTTTTTGTATTTTATTTTTAACAAAAATTTTTTGCGAAATATAATTTTTTTTATTTTATTATTAATTTTAAATAATTGAAAATTAATTAAATAAAACTTTTAACATTCATTTTTTTTATTTTTTTGGTTAAATAATAATTTTTCATATTTTGTTATTTTAATTCATTCATTATTCCATTTTGTTAGTTTATAGAAAAATATCATTTATATATTTATTTATTTATTTATTATTAAAAATTTTAATTCTTTATTAGTATGATTAATTTTTTAGTAAACTTATTATTTTAGTTTTAATTATTTAATTATTTATTTTATTTACTTTAATTTGAGAATAATTAATCTTTTAAAAAAATTGTTTCCAATTTATTTTTTAATTTGCTTATTAGAAACCAATAACACCATGGGGTGGCATTTACTCCCTATGGTTCTATGTAATTATTTCTTATAAAACTCAAACTATCCAACTTAATTAATTAATAATGTAGTAAAATAAAAGTTTTAGGATGAACCCATAAGAACTTAGAGATTATTATGATTATGTTTTCTCAAAGATTTAATTTTATCATTTTTGGTGAAATATATGAGAAAAGTTGGGTTTGATTGATTTTTGAAAAAATGAAGGATGAAAAAAAACTGCATCAGATTGATTGTTTGGTTTTTAAATATAATTTTTAATTGGACAAGGGTTTTTTAATTTTAGTGTTCATGTGTAATGGGATTTCATAAAATAGGTTTCTAATTTCATGATTAGCATCGGATTCGAGAAAAGGTAGTTCCAATGGTCATGGTATCTCTTCCTCTACATGGTATTATCATATTTCCCTTGGTCTAGTAATTTAGTGTGTTCACAAATCAGGTTTTTCTCAAAAACATTTTTAAACATGTTTTCCATTAAAGATTAGAATGGTCATGCCTTCTTTAACGTTATCAGTTGAACAATATTAAAGCTCCAATTTAATTAAATTATCAATTGTCATTACAAAATGAAAATAAATGGATAATAATTTTACTGTTTAAATCAAAAAAACAAAAAACATGAATAAATTAAAAGAAATAAATAAAATAAACCTTCCCCCTTCTATATACATCACCCTAGAACATGGATGGTTTACCCCCATCATCCTAGTGATAAGTGGTTTAAAGGGAATTACAAAATAGATGAAATGCATAATGAAAATAAAAGATTAACTCATGGAGGGCACAATAGCTTCTTGCTCAAGGATTTGACTCTAAACCCAAATTCCACAAATTAGCTGGTAGCTCCACTATTTATAGGATTTAGATGGGTTTTTCTCAACCATTTTTATGATGTGTAATGTGATTACACATTGTGTAATCCTCATCCAAGGTGGGATCCATGATTTTTGAATCTTTTTGAATCTCAGGAAAATATTGTTTGAAGATTTTGAATTTTTACTCAATTCACTATGTGTAAATGAGACTCATGATGTGTAACAGACATTTAAAGTATGTAAACTTTTCTTGACATGTTCTTGTGGTGTAAATTTGAATTCAAATGTTACATGATTTGTAATGGTGAATCAAAACATGTAATAGTTCAATTATAATTTCTTATTTAAATTTAATTATTAATATTATTGTCTAAAGAGATAAGGACTCACCACCATGCTCTACAGATCCAAACAGGAGTCATTTTTAGGTTCTATTTCTAGTAGCGGGAGGCACTGCTGAAGTATGAGTCACTTTTAGGTAGTGAAGCTACCCCCAACCCATCTATAGCCGGAAACAAGACCTCACTTTGAGTAGTGACCACCAAACCAACACCCTATATGAGTCACCATCAGGCACCCTACCCTTTTATCGAGCCACCACCAGATACCCTATGTCAGTATCAACCACCTAGAAGTACCTCTTCCCTGGTGTCGATATTCATGTCTCTTATAGCCTTTTCATAACCCACACATCGAGCCACTACCATGATGGGCTCCCATTACCCACAGTCATTTACAGTCCCTTATTGAAAAACCAACAACATTCACCCTAACTCACCATCACACAAAACCCCAATAATATCACAAATTTATAAGAGTAGCAGACAAATCATATGTGGCAATAGATATAAAAATAACACAATAATAGAATAACATCAACTGAATAAAATTTTAAAAAAAATATGGAACACAACTTATAATTCAAGAACATCAAATACCCCAAATTGAGATCACTATAATAGAGAAGCTACTGATGTCATCTAACCTGATTCCTCTATTGAATATAAAAATGTCACCATGTAAATGTTAAGATTAATCCATTTTGATTTCATTATCTCTCGATGAATAAACCACCAATAAATATTGGCATCATAGATGAGCCAACACCCCAATTACCTTCGATCACACTTCAGTGACCACTACCTCGCTGTAGAATACCAATCACTTCTTCCACCTCATCCTCTTTAATAATATCACATGCTAAGACCCATGTGCCTCTCGATCCCTGTTTCACCTAGATCTCAATGACACAAAACCCATTCCCCTCCCAACTATCGAGTTGAACCACCTCTAGTGAATTCACCCCTATTTAATATATCTTTTAATTATATAATAACATATATAAAAATAATAATTAATAATTATAATTATACTAATAAAATAAATATAGTTAATAATAATACGTATTTTTATTTGTAAATACATATATTTATATATAATAATTTGTAAAATTTATATAATAATAATAATAAATTTATATAATAAAAATTACATTTGAAATATATATATATATATATATTATTATTATTAATTTATAAGTATGTGTTAATTAAAAGGTATTTATATATTGTTTAATTTTTAATACCATGATTATTTGTAGAATTAATAATAATAATGATAATTCTTATATTAATAGTAAAAATAAGTATATAAATATAAAAACATTTGTATATAGATATATTTATTAGTTCTTTATGTAAATACTTTTCAGTATTATAATAGTAATTATAATAAATAACATATTTATTAAAAATTTAAGTATATTAAAATTATTTTACATATTTTTATACACATAGTGGTTAGGTAATTTATATTTTTCCATCAATTTTTATTATAAATTCCTATTTATAAATTTTATTTTATTTTTAGATGTATTCAGGGTGTGGGATATGCTGTTTGGGATCCTGCAACAAGGAACAATTTGTTAGAAGGGAGTTTGACAGTGATCACCATTCAATATGAATACGAATGGTGAACATGCTACCCAAAAGAGAGAGAGGTAAATTAGGAGAAATGATAGGAGAAGGAGATGGGAAATAGAATACTTCAGAAGGCAGTAGAGAGAGAAACCACATTCAAAATGCATCTGTTGCATCAACAGACAAACTGGTACATGAAGGATTTTGGGGCCATTAGAGAACCATCATGAGGCACTCATCAATTCCATTCCTCTCATCCATTCCACTCATCCATTCCAGTTACATCCATCCATTAATCCCAGTCATTGATTTTAGATACATTTGATCGTTATACTATCATAATTTACCAAATCACATGGAACAGAGAGGGAAAGGAAACTCAACATGGAGTAGGTAGAAAGATCTGAAGTTTGGGATTGAAGAAGGAATACATATCGTAAGAGATGTTTTCTATTCTCTCAACTTTTTATTTCTATATTTATTTCATAATGTGTAGTTAATTTTTTTAGTGAACTCATCATGTGATGAAATGGATTCCTTTTATCCCTTATTCCATATTTAATTTAATTTTATTATTCATTTTTATGATTGGTGCTATTTTCTTCTTTTTTGTTAGAATTTTTTTTGTACTTCCTATGAACTGAAAATTATGGGTAGTGATTTCATTCCATCTTGTATCCCTTAACGATTTACCAAAAAAATGAAAAGGCAATTGTATCACTTCACCATATAAAATATATTAATTAAAAAGTTATGATCAAAAGATCATATCACAAGAAGTTCCATCGATGTGTGAAATTCACTAATGGGACAAATGGGGGAATTTAAAATATTTCTCAAGAACTAGAAAATCAAATTAGTGTTTATATAATAGGATAATATATCTTTACTAGTTAAAAATATCTTGGGGACTTTAAATTCATCTATTTATTATCTCTTTATCTTTTTTCATTCATTGCTTCCATTTTCTCCATCATTTAAGAACTTTCATGTTCTAATTTTTTTTAAGAATCATTTTATCATTTTTTAATTTTTTTGTCTCATTAAAATCATTTGTCTTTAATTATGGTTCTAAAAACTCCTTACCCCTACACTTGTTATAATTTGGTTTTATAAACATTTAATTTTCACGAGTCCAATGACCTTGAATTCAATTTCCCATCACTGTATCTCATTACTGGTCATTATGATGGATTTAACATATAAATATTATGTTTCACATAAAATAATAACTATATAAATGTGAATTATGTTTTTTATTTATTTAATTTTGTCTTTTATAATGATCAAGATTCCCCTCACGTGTATGTATGAACTATCATCTCCATGAAGTGAGGAAATTAATTTTCTATCAGCGCTTTATATATTCAGTTATAAAATTATTCTAAATGATTATATATTATACTTGTTAGATGATTAATATTATTTAAATTATGGAACCAAGATTATTGTACAAGGATTATAATTATGAATGAATAATTTCATGAAAAACAAAACTCGTAACAACCAAAAACAATAAATTTATAAATTATAATTATTAAATAGGTGTCCAAAAATTTTAACTACACCAAATATGGTATTATATGTATGAAAATGGTTCAGTTATAGATTTATATTAAAATTAAATTTGTTATATTAGATATTATATAACTTATGAAGAATGTCAAACTACATGTGAGCTTTTTACATTAGAATAAAACTTTTTATGAGGATTGATTTTTTGTATATATCGAATGATTAAATTTAATACTATTTATCTTTCAAAAAAGATATATTCTATTATCATCTATTAATTTCAATATATTATGTATTTTCATTTCATTTTCCTCTCATTAAGTACTCAATTGATTGAAATAATTTTTTTATGGAAAATTACTTTATTTCTCTCTTTGGGAAGGATACTATTTCTTCTAAATCCATATTTTACTTAAAATGTATTCAGGATGTTTTTACCATTACCTAATGATTATTTAAAGTCATTTTTACCAATAACTTATATTTTAAATAAATTTAAAATTAATCTTCATTTCATTTTATGAACAAGGAACTTTTAACTTTTTATTTAAAAAAATTAATTAATGTTTTGTTTTAGCATACACTTCTTAAATGAATTTTATCACTCACATGAATACTATTTACATTAAATATTCCTTAACAAGTTTCCATTATAATTATATAACAAATTGTTTCCATAAATATTTTGAATTTATTATATTTTAAATTATAAATTTTAAAATAAAAGGGTGTTTTGTTCAAGAAATGTTCCAATGATCATTTGTTTTTTTTTCAATAATAACAACATATATTGATGATTGTTATTAGTAAAATGATCCAGTGATAAAAAAATTATTCTTTATCTATAATTTTTGTGATTATGATGAGGAAATTTTGAATAAACTAAAATTCTTTTCCTCAGTTTAATCTTATAATTATAAATAAATGATTTTATGATCTTGTGGAATAAAATATTACTTATTTAAAAAAATGATAGTCATGGGTTTGTAAAAAATATATATTAAATAAAATAAATAATTACAAATAAAAACATTTTCATAAATATTTAATTAATTCTTATTTTATGATAATTTTTTAATAAGTGGTAATGTTATCCATGACTAGTATTTTTCACTATATTCTTACAAATTTAAAAATTTAATAATATCCCAAAAAAAGATACAATGATTATTTAGGTATTCTAAAATAATAATTGAAGTCTATTTTAGCTAAATATATTTCTAAAAATGTATATAACTTAAAATTGAAGAAAAAACATATATGTATAAAAACTATTATTTGGTATTTTTAATACAATTTTATACAAACATTATAAATGAAATAATTCAATATATTAAATCATATACACATACATAAAAACATTTTTAAGGTGATAAATAATTATTTATAAATGTACACTAATTTTAAATTTACAATGTTTGAAGAATGATTTGGAATAAAATATTATTTAAACAAATATACATTCGTAAATCATAGGATGTAACATTATCCCCCCTAATAAAATTCCATCCTACCATTTTTTTACTAAAATATTAATTAAGGATGTTAAAATGATACATATTAACTAAGAAAAAAATGTAATTGAAATTTATATATTAATATCTTATCTAAAACTTGAAGAAAAATTGTATTCTTCTATCGAGTTAAATAAATGATTCATTTCCCCATGGTAGCTAGATGGTTTATGAAATCCATTTCTATTCATAAAATATTTTCTATTTTCATTGAGATATTCCACATTTTATTTCATCCAAAATTTTCAAAATAAAGGAAACTAAAAATTATTTCTTCCCCATCTTAATCACTTGATAGTTCAAAACTCTCGATCCTTATTTTCTTGGTTTTTATAGAGAATTAAAATATGTTCCCTCTTATAAACATAATACTTGATGGTTAATTTAGTATAATAATAATATTTTAAAGACTAGTTGTTTTATAAGATCATTTCCATTGGATGAGGTACATTTCAGTATAATTATTTGTTAAACTCCCTTGAATATGGTTAATGGTATGGTTATTAGATGTATGAAGGGTCTCAGGAGTGTCCCAAAGGTATAAGACATGAATATTTTTTTAAAATGTACCTTACAATAGGTGGTACACTATTGGAACATGTTTAGTGATAACCTTTAACCATGATCATCTGGAATGCAAGAGGAGGGATCATAGTTAACAAATCATATGAAGTTTCCTATGAGCCTGAGTTGTTGGAGGTCAAACTTGAATAGGGAAATCCATGGCGTACAACTGTTTTTAAAAACTATATGAATGGATAATGAAACTATGTGGCTCAGTTTCCAACTAGACAGAGTAGACCATGAATTTATCATATGGTTTGGAAAACAATATAGCAATTCTATAATCCTCATTAAAAGTGGGAAAATCAAAATTTTCCCTAAAAACCATTATTTTGTTTCATTACATTTTCATCCACAATATTTTTCTATTAAATATTTTTGAAAACCTTGATATCCCCTCTCACTCATAGATAAGTTTCCACTGATTCCTATGTGTTTATATTACAATTTAGTGAGAATCAAAGATCCAAGAAACTCATTAACTCTATTTCCTTATATTTTTTGGAAGATTAATCATTTAGTTTTTCTATCCCTACTAATATGTTGATATTTATTTGGAGTGAGTTATTCATTTTTTTGTTTGAGGATGTTTTTTGTCGAATCAAGCATTGTTCTTTGATGAGTAGTTGTCCACGAGCAAGAGTAAGATGGTCTTAAATATTTTTTCACATAGTCTTGATGTTTTTCAAGTAAGGGTACTATGGAAATACTTCTCTTTGCTATGTTTTAGGTACATGGTTAAGGTAAGTAATTTTATCTTTAAGTTTATGTGTGAGACCATTCATGGACCTGGTTTGTTCCATTAATGATGTGAGACTGAATCTATGGATCCCCATGGGGTATTCCAACCCCTTTAAAGCAGTGTAATGGGATAGAAAATGATGAGTGTGATGTTTTTTAGATAAAATGGGGTTTAATTGTATTTTTTTATATTGGAATGGTAAAAGATTTATGTGTTTTAAATTTAAGATAAGTGTCTATTACATGTTTGGAGTATTAATTCAAATGTTTTTTATGATAATACTTTCTATAATTCCTTATATGATTTTAGAATGGTATAAAATTTCTTTATAGGGGTTTTATTTGGTTTTGGTTTTTAATGACTTTAAATGATATTATAAACTATATAAGGGTTTTAAATGATATGTTGGCTGAAGGAAGATCTAAAACTGGGGTTTTATGTAGGTTTCAAATAATAGTTTGAAATAATGATGAAATTTCATTTTTAAAAAAATATTTCAATACTCTATTAAATTGTTTCTAATGTAAATAAATGCATTAAGGCCTTATTTAATTATAAAAATAGAAATAATTCTTTTTAATGGTTCTCTTAAAGATTTCATATAAGTGTATTTGGTTTTAATGTTTCATGACATGAGAAATTGGTTGTATTTTATTTAATCCATTTCTTTGTCATAAGGGTCCATTGGGACCTTGGTAAATGATATGATAATTTTAGTAAATTAAAGATGACAAAATGGTTATGTTTATGTCATTAAATGGGTTTTAACATCCTTTAATATTTATTTAGATAAAATGGAAAAGTGTTTTATGCCTTGGAAATTGGTCCTTAATAAACTAGACTCTATTTTTGAACAATTAAATATATGAATAATGGTTTGATTTTGATAGTTGACTAAATCTCTTCATCATTGGTTTTCGACAGACTGATTCTCTACACCAATTGATTTATTATGTGGTTTTATTATTGGTATGATGTTCTTTATTATTCGATTTGGCCAGACTAATGCTCTAGTCCCACTGATGTACTGTATAGTTTGAGTACCTAGACAAATTCTCCAAGGTACATTGATTTGAAGTAAAATAAATAGATAATTCAACTATGAATTATATTTTTTAATCCACTTTTCCATATGTTTTAAACTTATTTCAGGGGGTAAGTAAGGTTTGATGGGTTTATGAGTCACCTAGAACCTGAGATAAAATATGGTTAATTTTAATATACAAAAATAATGGAATTTATTTTGTTACTACATTTTTTATTAATCTTCAAATACCTTCATAGACTATTTTTAGACAAATTATTTTTTATAACCCATTGTTAGTGTCCTATTGTGTTTTACTCACACCATTCTCAGACCATTATAGATCTTCATTACCCAAGATGATGCTACTTTTTTTATGTAAAGATTTTGGATATGAGACTATCATTCATGTCTATGATTCAGTTGATAGGTTGGAGAATGGGATGTTAGGTTCATGTTTGGACATGGAACCTTTATTGAGGTTTTAATTGTTTTAATATTTCGGGAGTTTCATTGTATTAATTACTTTCATTTATAGTGTACATTTCATTTTTATATCATATTTAACTTGGGTTGTGATTTTTACTAGCCATATGATATCTCATTTTCAGCTTGACCTTATTTGGGTATTTGTGATATTATTGATTCTATTATTTTACTCTAATAAGAATGTATACTCTCCCTATTTCACGTCAATTGTACCATGATTCTATTTGGAAGCCTCTAATATTTGTGGAGTTTATCATGTGGTCATCTATTGCAGTAGCTTAAGGAAATGGATATAGTGAAACCCAGGCTAAGAAGTTACAAAGTTGAATTATAGGGTTTATATTTTTTCTTAATATCATGGAAAGGTAGAAATTAATATTTGTTATTTTCAAGGTACGGTAATGAGTTCATGCATTGGTGCATGCAAAACTCCACAAAATAGAACCAATAAGTCTCCTTAGGTGGGAATTTATGTCTCTACTTTTTTATTTTAATATTGGATGGTTTTCCACCTCATGTGGAACACTTGGATGTAATTTTACTTGTCTATAAGGTTTTATCTCTTAAACTTATATGGTAAGACACTACTATAAAATAGTCCTATAGCTATGAACATATAGCCATAGTTTTTCAAAACATTGGATATAGGTTTTATTGTCGGGATATAGCCAGCGTTTAGATAAACCTATATAAATAGGTAGATCCTATTTCCATGGTTTCTAAACATTATCTATATGATTTTGGACTAGGATATATCTAGGGATAATGAAAACCAAGTCTATATTTTTTCCACATAAAAACTGAAAAAAAAATCCCATGGTAAATGCATTCAAAAACCTATAACCATGGTTTTATACCTATTTCAATGGTTACAAAATATATAAATATATATATATATAGAATATAATCATTAATATATAAAATTAAATTTAGTTCAGTGGATTTATTTTTGGTGTTGAAATAGAAGGCTAGAGGTTCAAATTAGGCTGCTCGAATTTTATTTGGAGCTTATAACCACAATTTGGTTTGAAATTGTAGTTATCAACCTATTCTCATGGTTTGAAACCATGGTTATAGACCAATTTCCAAAGTTCAAAACTATTACTATAACCTTATTTCCAAAATTCCCAACTTAGGATATAGCCTTATTTCTAATCTTTTAGACCACGACTATAAGTTTAAATATATATCCACAACAATAAGATCCATGGATGGCTTGACGATGTCTATTGGTAATATCCATAGTTTATACATTTATATCCATAATTTTATAACATGGACACTTCCAAATTTTTCAGTTGGGATAGGGTGTCTGTTCATGGATCGTAATAGGCACATAATATTAATAGATCATATTTATGTTCCTACAATTGATAGTTACCTAGGATTATTTATGTTTCTAATGTATTTTTTATCTTTTTTTAAATCTTATGTTCATCCATATATGTTGGTGGATATAAATTATTAGGGGTATTTATATTTATAGTGTCTAGATTCATTTATATGTTTTATATAATTTAATGATGTCACACTATTTTATCAACTCCTTAGGTGACATATAGGTAATAAGAATTTATAAAATACTTATAATGTGATGGTTTTGGTTAAATAATTTTTCATTAATAAACTATTATGGTGTTTTCTTGTTTTAACATTTTAATAACATTCCATTTATCCAAATCCGTGGATAATGGGATTAAATAAATTTGAGAATTATAAAATAATGTAGTCATAAATTTTTTTGAAAATTTAATCCATGGGTATTAAATGGTAAAGTTAAATAAAGATAAATGTTTAATTCTCTATATTTTAGCGATGCTGGTGAGGATTATTCCTTGGGTTGTATTTGACTATGTGTGAGGGTTTTATAGCCACTTGGAGTTCCGTAGTTTTAAAACCCTTTTTGATGGGCTATTATTCCTTGATGTGATGTATGTTTTGGGTGGTGAGATGTTTTTGGTGCTTTGGGTTTTGTTATAACCTTGGGATTGTGAGGATTTATATGTTAATGTGGATTTGATTACCCTTTTGTATTAGTACCATGTGAGTTTTTTTTGGGCCCAAATATTTATGTGTTTCATATAGTCGTGATGAAATGTCTTCATTTCCATGGGTGTGGGACATAATGTAAGCTATTGTTTTTGGGAACTATGGATTATCTATTCTTGAAAAATGGTAGGTGTTTCAACTATGAGAAATGTATTGACTAAGGTTTTTTGCGTATTGATCAGTGGGAAAGCTAGTGGTTTTGGGAATTCAACAAGGGTTGTGGCCATGGGTTAGTGTATTTGGGTAATTAATGATAAACCTAAAAGTCTTTATCCCAACATTGTGGCTGTTTGGGACATGAATCACATGTCTATGATTCTAAGATGGAATCAATGAACAATAGGTGTTACCAAATATTTTGTGAGTTATTCCTTGGTCTTCTATTTATGAAAAACCCCACGAGTGATTATGTTTTGGGATTTATTCCAAATTTTGAATGGGATGGAATATTCAAATGCTTGATATTTTTGTGTTAATTTTTTTGATATTGGAATTTATATTGACTTTGGATGTATTATAAAAAGGTTTGGTAGAACACATATAGATAATTGTTTCATAGAAACAATATATGGGGTGATGGGAGGTCATATGATCATATCTATCATTTTAAAAAGAATTGTTTTTTGCATGAAAAAAATAATATTTTTTTTGAATACTGATGAGGATTATGGGAATGGAAAAATGCTAAACGCTTTTAGTGGAATTTTGTGCCTATTTATAGTGACGTATGACTTATGAGTTTTTGAGTTGGTTTTATTGATTGGTTACAAAAATTATTGAAACCCCAGTGTTTTCGGTAAGGTTATTTTTTTTGGAAACATTCATGAGGTGTGTGACACTATTTAAGATATATAAATAGGTGTATTAAGAGTAATCATCTATTATTTTTAGAAAAAACATTTTTATTTTTTATTTTTATTCATACGACATTCTTCTTTTGGATTCATATGTTATACCGTTGTCTCTTCATTGAAAATATTTCAGGATTTGGTGGAATAAGTTGAAAATTCTGGATGTGGTTATACTGTGGAAAATATTAGTTTATGGTTACTTAGAAGGGATAAGTGATTCAATGGAGTGTTTTTTTAATGAGATTATATTTTATCAAGGTCATCTTATGTTTATGTCACTCTTGTGAGTTGGTAGACATGTAGATTTGTTAGACTTTTGACATGTCACTGTAACTAGAGGTGACATCATAAGTGGATGAGGATATAGTGGTATTCATCAATGAAATATTACAGTATTTCTAATTTAGATATGATCAATCCCAATTTATTCAAAACATTTATAGAATAGTGAGAGAGAATCAACAATAAAATTATTTATCCACAAGTAAATTCATGTTTGATGAAGTTCATCTTTTGGGATTGTGCTCATGGAATAATGTAAATGAGATATTATGTGGAAATAAAATATCAAGAGTTTGTGAGTAGGGTCCTTTGGATAGACTAGATGTTGAAGAAATTCATGGGTGTCATTCTTGGAATCCAGGGATGGGTGATAAATAACATTACTTTCTATTTCACTAGTTAGGGATAGATGGCCACATCTACTTATAGGTTTAGTTGTGCATCCAGAATGAGATGTTCTGGTTGGATTTTCTTTGATTAGGTGGTCTCAAAGACACCAATATTGTGGGAGTAACTTGTTGTCTTAAATATTATTACCACAATGTTGTATGGGTCATTAAAATGTAGAGTGGTCATGGTTATGTCATGGTGGAACTGGGGTGTTAGTGAGAAATTGATGTAGTGTGTTCTTAAAATTCATATGGATTGATAACATGAAAAAAGATTTAGTGAATGATTGATATGAGAATTGGATTTGGGTTAAAGGTGGTTATAAAATGTAATTAATTATACTTGTTTCAGTGATTAAATTTAGAGTGTGTTGAAGAACGGTAATGGTTTTGGGGAAATGGGGGTTTTGATAGGGGAATCTCATTGATAGTTGGGAATGCACTCTAGTGATAATGTTTTGTAGTCTTGGGATGCCCCTAAGTGGGTAGTCATCTTGTGAAGGTAAGAGGGAAATTCCCCCAAAGTGGGAGACATGAATTTTAAAGATGAGTCAGTTATGGACATTCAATCTTAGTGTAAAATATTTAATTGATGTAGTGAGTTTCAAAATGCATATGGCATGTCATCATAGACAAGAATAGTATACTCTTGAAAATAATACTATTATTTTCATAGATAAACTAACTTCTTCATATTTTAGGCAAAGAAATTAGGTATGTTTCCTTTCCAATTTTCTTCATGATGATGAGGACAGTCCCTACTGATTATAAGAGTTCATGTGTGTGTTTTTCCATCGTATGTTGGGTACCAAATTATGTTCATTTTGGGATCATAATTTCAAGGATATTTTAGTTTTCCATTTATGAAGGTTACAAGTTTCATGAATCAGTGGTGGTTAGATGTTGTTTATATTGGGTATCACTATAACTCTATAATCTGATCAAGTTTGAAATAATTGATGATTTTATTGGATGGGATTAAGAATGCTCCATTTTGGAATTTTTTTTTACTGCATGTGTTTGATAGAGTTTTAACCATTTGAGTGCCTTTAGATGGATAGGGTTCCATGGTTGTCTTTTAAGATTTTTGAAGTTAAATGAAGTCATTTTTTATATTTTTTTAACTTAAATAGGCCATGTCATGTAGGTGGATGACCACCAAAATTGCACATAGATAAGAAGTACTATGGCGTATAAGCTATAAGATCCCAACAATTTGATACGGTAAATTTGTGTTAAATGTTTGGTTAATATCCCTTGAATATTGTTAGTGAGATACTTCCTTGAGTCGGAAAGGTTATAGGAGTATCCCAAAGGGTTGGGAAATTAAAAAAATAGGAAAAATAGGTCTCAAAGATTTTGGTTCATGGTAGGAAAACTTTTAGTGTAAATCATTCACCATGATACTGCGACTTGCGAGAAGTTGGAACATGGTTTCCAAACCATGTGAGGTGGCCATGATTCTCATGTGGTTGGAAGTCCCTCTAGGATAAATGGGAACATATGTTGTCTGAAGAGCATGAAAAACTATGTGGATGTAAAAGCGAAACCGTGTGGATTGTTTTCTTCTTGGATAGAAGATATTGAACGATATGTGAAAGATTTGAAAGACAATGTAGCCAAACCATTTTCTGTATTAAAAGTTGGAAAATTAAATTTTTTTATATCCATAATTATATATTGTTTCACCTGATTTTCCTCCTAATTTTATGTATTGCATCCTAGGGTATCAACTGAGAGCTCCCCACTCTTCCCTGGATTATTTTCCTACAATTTAGAAGAATTTTGTGTGCCTTTAGGTGCTAATTGAAGCATTGGGTGATTCATTGAATTCAATTTATTCTATGATTTTGAAGTTACATAGTTTAGTTGTTTCTATCCATATAAATCTCATGAGACCGATTTCCAATGAGTTATTTACTTTTTTTGTGTGTCTATTATAGTTATAATCATGGGTTCTGGTGAATGAGTGGTTTCCTATGATCAAGAGTTAGGAAGTCCTCAATATTTTTTTACAAACATTATGTTTTCATGGGTGTGTAGTTTGAAAATATTATTACTTGATTTATTATCATGTATTTGGAAAATATATGTAATTTGAGACATAAATTGTGTATTAATGACCTTTATAGACACTATTAGGTCCATTAATAATGTGAATAAACACCATTGGCTACCCATGGGGTATGCAAGTCCCATGAAAGTGGCACAATAAGATTGGAAATGAATAATGTGATAATTTGTAATATGAAATGTTCTATAATTTTCTTTTAGTTTTTCATAATGGTATCATGAGTACATGGAATAAATTGGGGATTCTTTTTATAAAATTATAATAGGATAAATTGAAAAAAAATTATGCTAGTATTTTTTATGCCTCTAAGGCTTCTGCAATAGTTTAGAAGGTGTTCTTTGAGTTTTGATTCAGTTTTTTGTATTCAATGAGTGAGACCTTTTATTTATATTGTATGACAATTTAAAATGATGTGTTGGAATCATGGTGATAATAAATGGGTTCTTAAATGGGTTTGAAATTATATTTCAAAATAAGGAGGTGGTTTCCCCCTTTTTGAAAATTCATTAATGGATCATTTAAATGGGTTATAATTAAAATGTAGTCTTGGAGACCTTTATTGGGTTTTAAAAGAGTATTAACCATGTTTTAAAGGGTGGTTACATTATTTTTTAATAGATAATTTCGTTTTGGTGATTTATTTCATGAGAAAGGGGTTAAATGGGTTTTGAGCCAAGATTTTGTTTTCAGGGTCCACTGGGAACTTGGTAAATGATATATATATATATATATATATATATATATTGGAAAATTAAAATTATTAATATGGAAGGTTGATGTTATTAAATTCATTTTCGGAACCATTAATTCTTACTGTGACAAAAATGCCAATAGTGTCACACCTCATAAATTGGTTTTTAATAAATATGCCTCTATTAGTGAACATTGATGTTTGTGAATAACAGTATTATTTGGATTATGGATTGATTATACTCATAATTCGGTTTGAATATAGTTATTCTATAGACCGACCAATGTATTACATGTTTTATATGATGTAATAAGGTTCCATATCCATGAGTTTGGCTAAAATGATAATCAAGGCCCACAAATGTATTGGTAGGTTTTTTTTCATAGACTGATTCTTCAAGGTACAACATGTTGAAGTAAAATGAATAATGAATTACCCAATGAATTAATTATTTTAACCCCCTTTTCATCATGTTTTATAATATGATGGTATGTGCTGAAATAGGTTTTATGGGTTCAAGTGTAACATAGAACCTAAGAAAAAATTGGTTAATTTGAATATGTTTGAATAATGATACCCATTTTTTACTAACTTGTTTATTATTCCTTGTACACCAACATACAAAATTTTTGGTATTGGTTATTTCTTATAATCCATTTTTGTGAGCCTATTGAGTCATACTCAAACCTTTTCTAGGAAGCCATTGAACCACACACATGAGAAGATACTACTTTTTCTGGTACATGTTCTGGATAGGGACCTCATATTATGTTCTATTATTGGGAAAAAATTTTGGATCATGGGAAGTTTGGATAGTATTTGGACTTGGGATCATTGAGAATATTTTCAGAGTTTTAATATCTACGGATAAGTACAATATTACTACTTTTTATTTAGAGTGTATATTTTATTGGCATATCATGCTTCACTTGGTTTGTGGTTTTCAATGGTCTTAGTTTGTTTGATTTTAAACTTCTCCTTATTGTGGAATCTGTTGATATTATTTACAATGTTTGTTTTATCTCATAAGATTTTATAATCTCTCCAATACACCTCCATAGATATAGCCTACTTACCAAACACCTTTGGAACATGGGGAGTAATTATAGAGGTCATGTGTCACACCATATTGGGGCACCATTTATAGAGTCTCTCGGGTAGTAACATTACAGATTTTGCTAATAGATTTTTGGTAGGGACTATCCCCACATTACCCATTATATCTAATGTAAAATTAATCACTTATTTCTATAAAAATTAATTTAAATAATATTTATGGATGAGAATACATAAATTATTAATTATACAAAGGTAATTCAATGAGTTTAGGATAAATAATTCATAACTGATATTCATAACCTAACTTATGATTATTTATATTCAAGCTAAGTCATCCATGTTTATTTTACTATTAGTTTTTCTAATTTATGGAAATTATATAAATGTATATGCTCAATTCATTTGTAATGGTTTTTATAGATAATGTAAATTAAGCCAAGAATATACACTATAAGTGTTTGGGAATGTTTGTAGTAAGGACCCATTCATCGTGTAGTGGGCTGATGAATGTGATGTAGCCAACTAAAACTTTTCTTGGTTATTACACCAAGATGAATTTATTCGAAAACTATATCCACATTCCAATATACATACATGGACGAGTTTTCATGGAAAATCACATCATCTATATTTAAAAACATTTAGATTTTATCTTATACATGGTCTTATACTTTCGTTTTTACTAATGTTATAATATCATAATCTCAAAACTACATAAGATATTCCACAATTACATCCTAAAGGTTTATATGTGCCACTTAAACTGAGATCATTCATAACTAATAAACCCTCTATTTCATTCCTAAATCTTAAATCATCTTCAACTAATGAAATATTCACATATATTTTTATCTAAAAACTTATTTCATAATAAATGAAAATATCCCAACTCGTGATCCCATATAAGTTTCAAAAACACATAACATAAAACATTAGATTTGATACATATATAATATTACAATATTTATTTTACATTTACAACCCAAGTACCTTTTAGTTTAAAGTTTTAGAGATTTAGAACAAATAAAAAATTAATAAATATCAAGTATTCTCATCAAATTGAAAGTTTTTGTCGACTATATAAGAATAAAATAGACTCATAATGAGTCTTCAACATCACCCATAATTTCATTACACATGATACTCTTCTAGTATTACCATACTTTATACATTATTCCATAACATGTGTAAATTGAAATATAAGAAGTTGTGAGATAAAATTATTTGTAAGGGTAAGCATAATAACATGTCATAGCATTAGAAATATGAGGCATACCATGATATCATAATGAGAATGATCATAAAGTTGATAGCATGTAATAAAGAGATGAAATCATAAAAGCATACTCTAAAACAACTATCATAAGATAAGATCAATAAAAAATATTATTTTGAAAACTATATAAACCTGATATCATAAGTTAATAATTCATACCATATTATGAAATCAAAATTTTTATGCCTAACTTCCCACATTTCATAGTTTACAAGGCTCACTATCCACATAACAGGACATCTCAAGTGACGAAAGCATTACCCAATGTAGTATAGGACTATATAATTTTAGGCCCACTAGTCACATAAATGAAAACCATACATATGTGTTCCACTTGGTTTCAATAAGAATATCATGAAACCTGAAGGAAATAAAATGGGTTTTATGCTCAATTCAAGTGGCTTCTTAAGGTGGTATTCCTGATTTCATTAATATGAATAATAAATCCAAGAAAAATAAATAGGTTTCTAATGACATTGAGCATCATTATAGGTAAATACCACTCACCAAAATCATTAAAAATGGTATTTAAACTATGTAGGAAAAGAATATGTGATTTAGAAAATAAATTACCCCAATCAATTGATGTATTTCCCCACTAGGTGAACATAATCCAATCATGTAATGGACTATACAACATCCATAGATAAACAAAATTAAAAACAATAATTCATATATAAGTTGTTAAATTATAAAAAAGAGACAAATTTATGGATCATACAATATCTATAAATGATAATATTATAATGCCACTAGAAAAATAAGGTGGGCGATGTCTTTTTAAGATTACCCTTTATCAATCATGTTACAGAAATGTGGAAAACACTTACAAGTATTAGTCTCATTGTTCAACAAATTAAAATATCATTTCCCTTGAATGCATTTTATATTTACTATTTTTTTGCAAAATTTGATTAAGAAGAACCTTTTTAAAAAACATGAATTTATAGGGAGGAATTCTCTTAGAAAACAATAATGGTTGAAGAATGATATGTTTACATATAAACTTATAAAATTGATTCCATCCTTCGAGAATGTCCAATGTGGAAAATGTTAAATTTTTTATTTTAAATAATTTATAAAGAGAGTAAATGTATTTTAAAATAACATTAATATAATTTGTAAGGTGGAAACTTATGAGAATTTTAAAACATTACATTATGAGAAACCATTTTATGAAATCTTATCATTTGGGAAATATTTAAATCCCATTAAAACCTTTTATTAAACCCCAAATCAAAAAATGTTTGCTAAAACCATTCATTTATAAGAGATTAAGAGAAGTATAATGTTCTCATTTTATATAATAGAAAAGAATTTTGATACGTAAAACATGGATATGGAAGACATATATTTTTTTTCTTAGGTAAAATATCATTTCATTCATAGGAACATTTCAAAAGATAATTTGATCCCTCAAATAGAACCATTTTATTTAAAGGGATTAATTTACTCAAATATAAATCCAATAATAAAGTCTAGGAATAAACTGTAAGATAAATAATACTTGTAAGTTCAATTTAATGAAGATAATTTACCACTTATTGAAATTGAACTTAAGGTGTGACATGAGTATTGAAACAGCCCTGATGATTATAAGAAAAATTCCCCGTATGACTAAAGTAAATACATTATTACATATTATTTTTATAGAAAACAAAAGTACTTGTATGGGTTTATTTTATCCTATAATATTTATAATTCCATTAAAAACCCTTACCATTGAGAATATTTTTATTGAATAGTGATCATATGATTAGTATAAATATAGGGATTTTAAAAATCTATTTGACATAGTAAAAGTTTGTTATTACCTCAAATAGTATGATGGTACCCTGTGAAGCCCATTTATTGAATATTATAAGAGATATTTAATCATTGGGATTTAATGTGGACCATACCCAAGTTGATATCCATAAATATAAAAATGAGAAAAAACATTTATGAGAGATGCTCAAACTCATCCAGATCACAACTCGTCATATATCAAAACATGCCAGGAAAGTCCCACCATCACACAAATTTCCATTAGGGAATTTTATATTGTAAAAAGGTATACATATTAAGACCATAAAGATGTGAATATCTATTTTTAATATAAAAATTAACATGTTTTAATTTCATTATTACATTATAAATTATTTTATTATTGGTATAATAAAGCATGATTTGTATATTCAATTTGATTTCAATTAATACTTTTATTTTGATTAATTAATTTATTTTGGATATAAATAATATTTTAATGAAATATTATTAATTACTAATTTTTATTAAATATAAATGATCGTATAATTTTAATGAACTTCAAAGTAATTTTTATAAGAGTTTTAAAACTATTATTAAACAAAAAACCCAACAATTGTCTATTAATTTATATTTTATACTAATTGTAAAAATTCACATATTTAGAAAATTATTTTGAGGAGATGAATATTATTTTTGGAATTAAAATTCTTAAACTAACCAATATTCAATTTATCATAATTTTTTGAGATAGTCTAATATTTGGGTAAAAAAAAAAAACTGTATAAATATATGGTATGTATTATGACATCATAATGACCAAAAATTGATTTCATAAATAATATAAAGGGTATTCATGACCAAATATATAATCTTGATTTAAAATAATGTGATTTTATGTATATTTTCTTAATTTTATATAGCCTTTATGAATCCTAAAAAACCATTAATATATATTAAAACTTTTAAAATAATCTCTTTAAGAGTATGACTCACTTCTACATCAGCAAGGTAATTATCTTATTATTTTCAGTCCACAGCCATATAAGGTAATATAAACCAATCCACTATAGTACAATCCTTGGTTAAAGACCATGGGAATATTTTATGTTTTGGTTATTTTATTATATATAATTCAAACCTGTATATGGGAAATGATAAATAATTCCCCACTCATTGCCTATATAATCCCACCAAGGCTCTTACTTTTCTTTATTCAAAATACTTATAACAAGTACTTACTTTTTCATCCCCTCTCTAGTGTCCTCCCAATGTCCTCACATGCTCTTATAAATCTCATCTCAATCATTTTAAGTCACACTCTCATTGTAAGTGTTCTTTTCCTTCTCCTATATATATTCAAGTTTCTTCATTATCTTATTCCATCTATTTCAAATTCTTATTGTTGTAATTGATTTACCTTTTCCCTATTTCTGTAAATTTATAACAAAATTTATGAGAGATGCCTTTATATCTCATCAAAAATATTAAATTTTTTATTAATGTCATTATGCTACCGAAATTCCACTACTACTTTCCATGAAAATAAATTGTATAGTGAATACCAATAACCATTTCTAATCAATGGTGTTCACATTTATGAACTTGTAATTATTTATTTTTTACATTCATGTGTGTATTACATACTACATGATCATCGAGTTAAATTTGATGATAAATGATTCCATGTTTTATGATCTATATAAAAACGTAAGAATGAGAATGAAATTAAAGTGAATTGTGTGCCCAGAATTATATAGCACTCCAATTAATAGGGTAATGTTTAGTCTAATGAGACATCATGTTAGGACACAAATTAAACCTGATTACTTTATGGGATTATTTCTATCATGATGTCTTGGAAATTTTAAATAACCTATGATTATGATGTAGTGATTTAAGTTGTTCCAGATTTACCATGTTTCCATTAGGTTACCATGATATATAACGCCTCATTGTTTATGTGTGTGGATCTCACTCCTTTTATGTCTCATTTTTTCCTATTTTATATAATGTATTACTATATTCATGTTATTCCATGTTTACTCCCATATGAGGATTTGTATTGTAACATCCCAAAGTTTTAAAAGGAAACCTGATGCTGAATCGTGGTTAAATGAACTACTATGTTCGATTTTGACTTTATAATCATGTTATTAAAATTAAATTTCCCACTTTTCTATTAGTAAATTTTAAAAACAGGCATACACGGTTGCGATCACTAAGATGTTTAGAGTCTAACAGAGCGAACATAATTTTTTTGTGAATAGTAACATACCCTTAAGAATTGTAATGTTACCCTTATGAATAGTAATAGACACTTAATAATAGAAACCTAACCTATGATAGTATATATGTAGTATTTAATTGAGACCATGATGTACCTATGTTTTGGAATAAGTAAACAAATGTTTTAAAAAATGTATTTTTCCTATCATTTTTTATTTAAATTAGAAATTAAATTAATTATATTTATAAAATTATTTTCAAAAATTGGACTTCAATTTTGGGTTCTACACGTCGAAAAATTATTATGGTAAAATTTTGTGATTTTTCTTAAATACATGAATTTTTGGTAAATAGTAAAATCCATTAATTTACTGTAAAAATACATTATAATTAAAATCCACTATTCCTAGCAACACAAGTGATGTAAGAACCCAAATCAAGAACTCACATTCTCTATTTACTATTCTTGGTCATGGAATCACAACTATTTCTTATCTATAGGAACATTAATAATCTAATGAATTAAATATTGAGAAAACCCCTCTCTCCTCCACTATAAATACCACCCTTTACACCCTAATTTCCTCACACCACTCAAATGTCAAGACTTGTATAAACTCTACCCGAGAATTTTCTATAACCCCTTATCCACGTCAAATATCTTCTAGTCTAATCAAATGACCAAACCTATCTTCCTTAAGGAGGATCTCAAGAGGAGGATTCACGAGGTAATTCCTCTCTCTCTATCTCTCTCTCATTCCTTGAAATTCTTTTCAATTTCAAGTTCATTTATTATTCACTGACTACTTACCCTTATCAAAATGGTGTGGTAAATCCAGTATTATACATATATTAGAATATTATGATTATAATGGGATATTATATCATCCAAACCCCTTCTCATATTATATTTATTTTATAAAATAAAATGTTGTCCGTGTGGTGTTAATTTATCACCTTCAAGAACGACAAGTTTTCTTTTCTCCATTTCTAACTAATGAAAATATAGGATTTAACATCAACATAATGATGTCAGATTTTTATAAACTGATGCCAATAGTATTTGTGGGAACTTCTTGGTGTCGGTTTTATGTAAAACCGAAGCCAAAACACATTTATTGATGATTTTTCACATCTATTTTTGTTAAAATAGACACGAAAAATAAAAAGAATGTTTTGACATAAGTTTATTTAAAAACGATGCCAAAAAGAAAAAAATTAGTTTGGGAATCAGTTTGTTTAAAAACCGAAGACAAAAATTAAAAATATATATGTTTGGTAACAGTATTTAAAAAAATGATGCGAAAAATTAGATTTTCTTTTACTAAGTTTTAGTTTATTTCCTATTATTTGATTTGACTAGTCGTGGAGAAAAAATGTTGTAACGGATTAAAAGTTATGGTTGTCGGAAGTTGATCTTCTCTAATAGAAGTATCAAAAAGTTCATCTTCCAAAGATCATAACTTTTAATCCATAACTCCGTTTTAGCTCCACGACTAGTAAAATCAAAACATAGAAAATCAAACAAAAAATTGTAATATTTATTTTCATTTTTAGTGTCAATTTTATTAAAAACTCACAACAAAATTATTTTTTTTATTTTTAGAGTTTGTTTTTTTTAAGTGATGCTGAAAATTTTTTTAGTATTTGGCGTCGGGTTTTATAATAACAGACGTGAAAAGTGTTTTTTTAACTTTTCGGGTCGGTTTTTTTAAAATCGAGGATAATTTTTTTTACCTTTTTCCGGCGGTTTTAAAAAAACGACTAGAAATATATTTTTTTTCTTTCTGGCATCGGGTTATTTAAAAAACGACGCTAAAAAGGATATCGATTGGCATTTTTTGGGTCAGTTTTCTACAAAACCAACAACAAAATACAAATGTAAATCCTATTTCACATCGGTTTTAAATAAAATTGATTCCAAAGAGTATTCACCAATACGCGGGATCAAAATTCTAATTTTCTCACAACGCACGTTGAACTTTTTAAAATCCTGCAAACATTTTTATTTAACACTGCTTAAATTTTTTACTATATATAAATCCATTTTATTATTTGTTCAACACTTTAAATATCTTCAATTTAATCAAGTTTTCAACACGACGTCAATTGTAAATTTGAACAAAGTACCTATTCTAATAATTTATTTTCATTGTTATTATTTTCCATCATTTTAAAAAAGCTTGATTATCTTGTTTATATAGATGATTTATTATTATTATCGGGTTACAAATATAGATCATTCAAATGAGATTTACCAATTATGGTGTAAATCTAATTATCAACCACCACTTTTTTGTATGGGATTTTAATTTATGTTTGTCAAAATGTATTTGAAATGAGTTGAACAAATCAAAAATTTGACATGTTCATATTCTGACGACCATAACTTTTAATCTGTAACTCTATTTTTTCACAATGACCTGTCAAATAGAAGCATAGGGAATTATCCAAAACATGGAAGAAGAAAAAATTTCTTTTTGGTTTTGGTTTTTGTAAAAACTTATGCCAATAATAATTTTTTTATTCATGGTATCGGTTTTTTAAAAAAAACCCGATGCCGAAACTATTTTGTAAAACTTTTTGGCGTCGGTTTTTAAGGAAACCGACGAAAAAAATGATACGAATTGAATTTTTTGGCATATTTCTTTTACAAAACCAATGATAAAAATCAAAATTTAATTTATTTTTGGTGTTGGTTTATAAAAAATAATATAAAAAGTGATATATTTTACGTCGGCAACATCAACGTCGGTTAAAAACCAATGTTAAAATTAAAAAAACCGACATTAAAGGCCATTTTTACCAGTGTATACCTCCAGATCTGGTCATGAAACCATTTTTATTGTTGAACCAGAATATTTTATATGTATTATATCCTATATAATGTTCTGGATCTAACTTATGTACATATTAATAAATTATTACACAAAATAAGTTCGTTGTGGTCAGAAAACCGCCCGAATTACCCCAAACAATCATCATATAATTCATAACAAATGATTCATCATAACGGTATATAACATAATTCATTATAAGATCATTAAAAATACTCTAATATCCTTAATAACATATAATATTATTTTTGGATGTTTACTCATGTTCTACATGAACTTCCATTCATGATTTAAAGTGAACCGTTCAAGAAAACCATAAAAATAGATATTCCCCAAAAAATTGATTTAAACCCTATAACACATCCAAAGTCCCATAAAATAACATAATGAAACCATAATGAACAATATTCATGTAAAAAAGATTATATAATTGTTAATTAATTAATATAATGTGGTTATACAGGACATTATTGTGAAGAAAGTGTTCGGATACAAGGTAAGGAGAAATTTTCAAACCCAACTTTCATTCTTTGGGTCCCCCCTCTTGTGCTCTATTTATGGTAGGGTCACTCATTAAAATAATTTTTTCATCTTTATATTACCTTATCTAGGATGTAAATATTTGTTACTATATTATATTTAAAATAAATTTTTTCCAAAATAACTCTTTTTTCAAAAACACACATTTTACATCTCACTCAAGGTTGATGGTTATTAAACCAAGTATGTTTTTTCATATTTCATTTGGGAACCCCATGTTTATGAATATGTTCTTACGAGATGAAACCCTTTCATTTCCATTTGTTGGTTATCTTATTTTTTATATATTTTCTTTGTGTCGTGCATGATATTGATAATGTTATGATGTGATAGGTCCGCCCAGAATTATATATCGCAATATTAATATTACAATGTGATGGGTGTGCCCAAAATTATACAACACTCAAATGAATTGGGTAAAGTGATGGATCTCATTAGTAAAAGGGAAATTATGTGTGAACATGATGCTATAAATCTTCACAACTATGTGTGGTAGTTATCCAATAAGACATGATGTTTCATTTTTTATGCATTGTGACATTCCAAGTCTTTTCATAATGTTACCTCTCATGATTATGATCTCATTCCTACGTTTTGATGATAATGATTATGATCATACCATGTTATGTTACTTCATGTTCTTATATATCCTCTTTCTAGGATTTTATATCACCCCTTTTGATGTATATCATCCAGTGACTACATGTATGATGGATTATTCAAGGGGGGATAAGAAGCTAGAGAAGATGGAATTAAATGAATATTTATGTTTTTGTAAACTCTTATTTAATGTACTATTTGTCTAATGTTCTGGTACGTAGACTAGAAAAGGTTCTCAAAAGTATAATATACTCTGAATTTTTCTATTATCTTTCATTCAAAAATCATACACATCAAGTATTAGTGATAAATCCAGAAGTGTGGGTTTAGGGATTTACATTTTGTATGAAAGGAACGGTCTAGACAAGTTTGGTGATTAGAAGTTCTCATTTTTTTAGTATAGTCTTTATTGTTTAATTTCTAGTTAAATAATTACTCATAAGAAAATATATTTTCATAATTATAAATATGTAATTTCATATTTATAAGTACAATGAACAAATTCGAGGGCACAATTCATTTAAGTGGATAGAATGTAACATCCCAAAATTTTAAGAGGAAACATGATTCTAAATCATGTTTAAATAAAATACTATGTATTATGTTGACATTATAAGCAAGGTAATAAAATTAAATTTCCCACTTCTCTATTTTGAAATTTGGAAAACACAGATACATAGTTGAGATCAGTAAGATTTTTGGAGTTTAACAGAATAAATATTATTATTTTTTGAATAGTAACATACCCTTACGAATTGTAATGTTACCATTATGAATAGTAATATACCCTTATGAATTGTAACATCATATATGATAATATATATGTATGATTTAAGTGAAATCATGATGTACTTATGTTTTGGAATATGTAAACAAATGTTTTAGAAACTGTATTTTTCAAGTAAATTTTGATTTTAAATAATAATTAAATTAATCATATTTGAAAAATGGAGTTCATTTTTGGATTATATATGTCTAAAAATGGTTAGGGTGAATTTTTTGGAGTTTCTAAAATACTTGAATTTTTGGTGAATAGTAAAATACATTAATTTACCATATAAATACATTATAATTTATATCCACTATTCCTGACATCACTAGTGATGTAAGCACCCAAATAAAGAACTCGCATTCCATATTTACTATTATTAGTCATTTAATCATTACTATTTATTATCTTGAGTGAAATTATTAAACTAATGAATTAAATATTGAGAAAACCCCTCTTCCATCCACTTTAAATACCACCCTTCACACCCTCATTTCCTCACACCTCACAAGATTCATGTCTTGTATAAACTCTACCCAAGAATATTCCATATCCCCTCCCACACATCCAAGAGATTTTGATCTCATCAAATGACCAATCCTAGCTTCTTTAAGGAAGATCTCAAAAGGAATATTCAAGAGGTGATTCCTCTCTCTCTCTCTCTCTGTGTGTCCTTTAAATTCCATTCAATTTCAAGTTTTTTTCTTAATATCTCACAAATTATCTTCATTAAAATGGTATGGTAACTCTAGTATTATACATATACTAGAAATTTATGATTATAATGGGTTATTATATCATCCAAAACCCTTCTCCTCTTCTGTTTTATTTTTAAAAGAAAATGTTGTTCCTGAGGTGTTAATTTATCACCTTCAAGAAAGACATGTTTTCTTTTTTCCATTTCTTCTTTTCGATCTAGTCAAGAAACCATTTTTATGGTTGAACCAGAATATTTTATATTTATTATATCATATTTAGTTTTCTAGATCTAACTTATGTACATATTAATAAATTATTAAGCCAAACAAGTTCATTGTGGTAAAAAAGCCGCCCAAATTAACCCAAACAATCATTATTTAATTCTTGACTAATGACTCCTCTACATGGTGTATAACACAATTCATTGTAATATATTTTAATCTTATTGAATATCTTTAATAAAGTGTAATATCAGTTCTGGATGTTTACCCATGTTATACATGAACTTTCATTCATGAATAAAAGTGAGTCATTCAAGAAAACCATAAAAACATACATTCCCCAAACAATGGATTTAAACCCTATAACTCATCCAAATTCCCAAAAAAATAACATAATAAAACCATAATGAACCATATTCATGTAAAAAATGTTATTTAATTTTTAATTAATTAATATAATGTAGTTATACATGACATTAAAGTAAAGAAAGTGTTTAGATACAAGGTAAGGGGAAATTCTCAAACCCAACTTTCTTTTTTCGAGTTCTCTCACTTTTACTCCATTTTTGTTATGGTCATTCTTTAAAAATAATTTTTTCCTCATTGTATTACATTTTATGGGATGTAAAGGTTTTATACTAGAGTTTATGTCAATCAAATATTTTCTAAAAGAACTATTCTTTCAAAAACACGCCTTTTACTTCTCATTCAAGGTTGATGGTTATTGTATCAAGTATGTTGTTCCAACTTTTTTATAGGACCAAATATTTATGAATCTGTTCTTCTGAGATGAAAACCATTCCTTTACATGGTTTAGTTATTTTCTTTTTTGATATATGTTCTTTGTGGAATTCATGATAATGATATTTTTCTGATGTGACGGGTGCGCTCAGAATTATATAGCACAATTTGAATGTTTCAATATGATGGGTGTGACCTGAAATATATAGTGATCTAATTCATTGGGTAAAGTGATTAATCTCATGATTAAAAATTAAATTATGTGCAAAAATGATTCTAGTAATGTTCCCAACTATGTGTGGTAGTTTACCGCTAAGACATGATGTTTCATTTTGTATACATTTCCACATTCCAAGTCTTTTATTAATGTTACCTCTCATGATTATGATCTTATTCATATGTTATGATGACAATTATTAGGCTGATCCCATGTTATTTTGTTTCATGTTCTTATATATCCCGTTATTTGGCTTCTAGATGACCCATTTTGATGTATATCCTTAGGTGACTACATGCATGAAAGAGTATTCAAGGGCTAATATGAAGCCAGAGAAGATGGAATTAAATGAATATTTATGTTTTTGTAAACTCAAATTTAATGTACTATTTTTCTAATCCTCTATAACATAGATCAGAAATGGTCCTCAAATTTATAATATAATCTTTATTTTTCATTTATCTTTTCTTCAAAAAAAAATACATAGCATGTTTTAGTACTAAATTCGTAAGTGGAGGTTTAGGGGTTTATATGTATCTCACCTCTTTCTTCTTTATGTCCCCATGTTATCCCATATAATTTTATGTATGATGGAATATTATGAACATGTTAAGGAGTTTTTCAATAAAATTTTTGTATTCCTTGTTTTAATTTGTTATGTAATGTAACATATTTCAAAATCCAATATTATTCTCCAACATACAGGTTGTATTAAGGGTAATATTATATAGTAAATAATTTATTAATCTGGAATAATGAAAATTATATTAATATTTGGTATCAAAAGAAATGTATATTTGGTTTTTTTGGTATTAGGATTAGAAAAATCTAGAGAAACACATAGATATAATAATATGTATAATAAAACAAATAGTTTTTTTAACAATATTTTAAGTGGTTTAATAGTAAAATACATCCATTTCTCTACACTAAAAGTGGATTTGGATTTGGTATTAATATATATAGTGGTAAAACCTGGAAATAATATTTAGAGCTTGACTCAACCATGTACTAGTGAATGAAAATGGGTCTTACTGCACACTTGTTTTGACACTCCAAGGGGATATTCTTAGGTAAATTCATAAGATCATTAAGAACTATTATTAAGGGAACAATAATACCCATAAGAATATTTTTTTTGAAAACTTTGATGGGTAATATATATTACAACCTCAAAATTCAAAATGTAAGTTAATACATTTAATTTATATGTTATATGTTTAATTTTAATGGATTCCCATTTTTTTGTTTAATAGTTTAAAAATACTCATTCCTTATTTTTCCTCCATTCAATAGAATAGTTGAAAATATGAAGAATTGTGTAAACAATCAATGCGATCTGCAATGTGATGGCTTCCCCAACAAGATGAAAAACTCGATGGGAGCGAGAATCACAATAAATTTTATGATACTATCTTAGCTAGCTCAGGTTATAAAAAGAAACCTAGATTTTGAGGATAACTAAACCCCCATTATGTAATAATAATCAATAATTGAGATATTTTTTAAAAAATACCCTCAAATTTAAATTGAACATCTAATCCCTTAATCATAGAAAATGGATCAACACCATTGAGATGATCTTATACATCCTACATTGTTCTGAGAAACATAATTTTCTTTTATCATATATAGGAAAAATATGATCTATGTTTTACATTGATCAAGAATAAAATTTCTACGGTAAATATTGAATTTATGGGGTTGAATGAATTCCAAAAAAAATAGTTTTTTATAAATATTTTCTTTATTCACTCTTATATAAAATGGAATATGATTTCCTTTACCTCAAGAAAAATGAATGAAAATCTATTAGGTCCTATGAGTAAATGTTAAAAAGACATGCATGATACATCTCTATACTTTTCGATACCCCTGAGTGAAAGGTTTTCCATTTCATTAGTCGGATAAAACCTAGTCTACCAAATGGTCCAGTGATCTAAGACTTTGATAGCTGTGTAAAAATTTTCTGACATGCCTTGAATGTCAAGAAGGAGAGCAGTGAATCTCAAGGGTATCATTGTTATTAGAAGTGAAAAGTGGAGTAAAATTCTAGCTATTTTATTGATAAATCTAATGGTTTGAAAAAATTTGAAAATCCCACATTTCAAATATATGGATGAAGAACCTTAGAAATTTCCTAATGGGTCATGGAAATGTTTTAGCTGCACTAAGGATGTAAACCTAACTAGAGATTTAAAATAAAAGAAACCCATTAATGTGATGTATGAAAATAATTCTCTAATTAACCCTCAACGCATTTTCCATTTCTTCAACTGCAAGGATCCAAGGAACATTACAACCTAATACTCTAAAAAAGGGGTTTTGAAGATAAAAATTGACCTACAAGAAAGTAAGGGAGACATCTTTCCATCACAACCACTGAGGTACATCCAAACAATGAAGTTCTGATAAACACGCTAGTTATTCATTCATGAATAGATAACATTCTTTCGGGTTCAGGTTATATTCATTTTTTCTTATCATGAATGTTTAGTTGCACTATTAAAAAACAAATAAAAATCATAGAAGTGGAGATTTTGGTTAGGAGAGAAAAATGGGGAAATATTACATCCCAAGTATATAACTCCTCCCCAATCAACATTTTTGGTCTAATCATCCTATAAAATCTTATCATACCCCTTGTGGATGAATTTTATGTAATTATAGGTATTGATTTTATTTCCCTATATAGAGACTACATAAATTTCTATGAGAAAAAATATATGCTCTATATTTTGAATCATCCACTGATTCTATACAAGTGAAAGGATGATGATGAATATTATTTAGCACTATTATCCCAAGAATTTATATTACTTACTTATAATAAAAAGTTTCTAGGTCAAATGAAGTAGTATAATGAAAATATTATCCCTAAATACATGCCCACTATGAGGGAATGTATAAATGTGTTTCTAGATGAATTGTCTGGTCTTTCTCCTAGCTGAGAGGATGAATTTTCAGTGATGATTATTCTTAGGTTATTTCCATTATCCATGACTCATTATAGAATATATGTTATGGAAATTGTGGATTTGAAGAAACAAATATGGGAGAATATGGAAAAGGGCTCATATGCCCATGCGATTCACCTTGGGCTACACTGGTTCTCCTCAAAATGAATAGGGATGGGTAAATATGTATTTTCTATAATTATCATGAGCTCAATATGATTAGGATAAGGAACAGGTATATTATTCACTAGATTTATCACATTCTAGATCATCTACATGGAGAATAATACTACTCTGAGGTGGGTCTGTGGTTGGGATATTACCACGTTAGGGTGAAGAAATAGGATATCACATATACTACTTTCTGTAAAATATACATCCACATTGATTTCATACTAATTCATTTCAGAATCACTAATTCTCCAAAAATAGTCATGGAAATGATGAGTAGATTATTTAGATATTACGTCTAAATTTTTTTGATATTCTTTATTGATTAAGTTTTGATACAATCTGAATGAAATGTGGAGAATGAGGAGCATCTGAGAACTATGCTAAATAAATTAAAAAGGGTGATATTTACTCTAATTACAATAAATATGAGATGTGGTTGAATTAAGTATCATTATAGGGGCATGTCATCACTAAAAATTAGATACCTATAGACCCTTCAATTACATAATCAAATGATGGTTGACCAAATAAAACTTATGTAGTAGATATATGTAGATTACATGGGTTTGGTGTATAATGTCATCAATTTGTGAGATATTTCTCATGATTTTAAAATTATATAACCAAAATTACTCATAAGGGAGTAATATTTTCCTGAAATAATGAATGTGAACAGAGATTCAAGGAGTTAAAAATCAGGATTATCACTACATTTTAACTCAGACTACCCACATGTGAATAATTTGTCATGGGTTTTAATGATTATTTGAAGAAAAGATTAGGATGTGTGCTAATATAGAATTAAAAAGTGATAGATTGTGCCTTAATGAAATTTAATGAGAACAAATATAACTACCCAAAAAATGATATGGAGTCGGTTTTAATGATCTTCACCTTTGAAAAATGGATTTATTATCTTTTTGGGGAGAAATGTCAAGCATATAAAGATCCTAAAGGACCTTTGTATATGTTCACATGGAAAGAGATGAATATTGATCAATGAATATTTTTATAGCTAATCAAGGACAATGACTTTTCATTTCACTACCATATTGGGATACAAAATAATGTCACATATTCTCTAAGTATAAAGGATCTATAAATTCTATCATTTATGAGAATTGAGATGGATACTATCATATTAGATATGAAAAGGATGGTTAAGTGAATCAAAAAGGAAGGAACATCATGAATCTTTTTCCAAATGATTTCATAACATTCCCCTATATAGAGGATAAATGATGATTAAATAAATAATGTTGGAATCCAAAAAAGTAAAATCTATAACAATAGGTAAGTCTTTGATGTTCAATGTTAATGAAAAAGGAGTTGTTAGATTTCAATCACGGTTATATGTACCATCAAATCCTGAGTTGAAGGAGGAAATATTTTCTATTGATCATAGCTTGTATTTCTCCATCAATATAATAATCACAATGATGTATTGATATCTCCAAAAACATTATTGGTGTGTCAATACGAAGAAGGATATTGTGTAATATACATCAATATGTCTTCTATGTCATTAAATAAAGGTTGAAATGATAAAATACAAGTGGATGATATATCCATTACCCATAACTACATAGAAATTGGAAAACATCACCATTTCCATTATCACAGGTCTTCCTATGAAATCAAGAGAAAATAATTCTACATGGGCTATAGTGAATCATCTTACAAATAATTATCACTTCATTTTAATTTGAGAGGAATTATCATTTAGTAAACATTCAAGGGTATAAATTAGAAAAGTGATTATGCTTTATAGAGAACCACTATAAAATGTTTCTTATTAATATCTAATATTTATCAATTTTATCTAAAAGAGTCTCTGACATTTTAATTAATGATTTGAAATTCAAAATGGCTTATCACCGTCAAACTGATGGAAAATCTGAGCAGACTATCCAGAAACTTGAAAAAAATGTTGGGAGCATGCTCAATTATTATCCAATGAATTAGGATAATTTTCATTGTTAATATATATAATATTCATGTGCTTTATTATTCATAAACATCATTTTAGAGAATTTTACACTTTTAACATTATTTCATATTATGATTGTAATTCCTTCTTAAAATGCACTATTTCATGGTACAATTTTAAACATCATTTAAAAAACAAATGATCTTGATTTTATTTTAAAATTTAATTTTATGGTTTATCATTACATTGGTAAAAATTCATAATTTTTGACTACCAGAAGATTCATATTTAAAGACCACATAAGTTAGCTTTGAACAAACAACATTCTGGTTGAAGTAAATTGGACCTCATCCCAATAAAACTATTGTATCTGCCAATATACAAGCCCAATAATTATAAAAATTGAAGTAAAAATGGTGGGAAGAATGGGTAACATTTAATTAAATAGTGTAAAAATCTAATTCTGATGTTTTAATGGAGTTCTAGGTGGCCCAAGTTGGAGATAGAATTCTGGGGTAGATTCTGCGACCCAGACAAACAACCCGCCATTTTACACATATCTCGTAAACAATAACATATTTTGGGCTGAAAATTTACATTCGATTGAGGGAAATAATAATCTTAATTTTATTATTCTATGTATCACTTTAATTCTTCCATCTAAAATGTCATTTAGGCGCTTCTATTCGGTGGATGCAAGCTCGCTGCCACCTCAGGTAAAGAGTGGAAATGTCCAAGTTCCACAGGCTTTCCACCACCCTAAGAATACCATAATCAAGTGGGATGAATTTAAATATTATAGTATCGACCCAAGGCTCCCAAAATTATTACTTAAGGTAGTGTTTTTGGATGATTTATGGATCTTGGATTCATTATTTCATTGTAATTTTATGCTTCCACTTTTCCTTTGTAATTCTCATTATCAATTGTAAGTTGTTTTAATTCATCTTAGTTCATAATAAAAGATCTTCATTTCCTCTTATTACATTATTATAAATATCACTTTGATAGCTTTTCCTAAATGTGTGAATTTATTCACACCATACCTTGTGAAATTTATATCACAACGGTGGAGTGATCATTATTTTGTTGTTTTTACTTCATCAATTCCACCCTCATAAGTCTACTTTCTACTTCTGTTGAGAACATGTCATCAATAGAGAGACAACTCTTTTTTGGGTTGATATAAGGGAGTATAAGAGCGATATATTAAATGTTATTTCTTATTCTCCCAATGATTATTAACTTCTTTTTTTGAGTTTATTTTATTCAATGATTTTCTCTTTTCCTCTTTCATATTGAATTTATTCACCCCACTTTTATGTGCTAATAAGATCCTTTACCATGGAGTTCTCATGAAAATGATCCTTCAAGTACATAAGTGAATATAATGTGTTTGTGAAGGTTTTTAACTAGTAAGTGATGAGGTTATTTTGAATTCATTTAATTAATCCATCTCGAGCTAATGAAATTGAAATCATTAAAAAGGAATTCATCCAATCCACCCCAAGTGCTAACCTAGGATCAACTCATTCTCTTAATTTAACTTAATAATCTTAGTGATCACTTAAAACCATACAAAATTAACCCCGGTTGGACACTTCATATTCAAATACAATCCATATAATGTGTGTTTCTATAGGTTTCTTCTTAGCTCTCAAAGGAATCGACAACCCAAGATACTCTACATTTGTCCGCTTAACCCTAAAAACATGGGTAAATTTGGGAAAGACCAGATTCTGGTGCCATTTCTTAGGACCCAAGTAAGTCATCTTAACCACCCATTAAATTATCCTCCCTTTCTTCTATTCTCATCAAAATTATCTTATCTTTTCCCTTTCTCATTTTTTTCTTTTGGTGCATGTCCGCCTACACTCGTGACCAATCAAACCGTCTCATTAGAGAGGACAATCCTGGGGTGGGGAGTCAAATCCACCAAGAGAACTCTGTATATTAGATTATAATCTTATTAATACTCAAGAGTCAAAAATTGATCCCATTTAAATGAAAGGCCTTCAAAGAAACAAACTCATAATCCTGGGTGGGAACCAAAATGGAAGTCTAAATGAGGCAACCCCAAACTTGGGAAATGTTGTCGATCAAACCATGAATGACTAACTCACACCTTCCTGGACCAATTTCCCATCATGCATTAGACAAAACTCACTAGTATATTCCTACTACCTCTTTATATTCCATGTCCTAAACCACCTTCCCACATTCCATTGAATAGAGTCCCAGACGCCCTACCTTCACGTCAAATAGTTCAATGACATCGTAGAAACCATGTGTCCCCCACATCAACTAGAATCATCTAAGATGAGGATATTTAATTTTACCTTAAATTACCAATATCAAAATTTTCTAAACAATTTGAGACCATCATCCATCAACTCTTGTGACCAACTACAAATAAAATTCTACAAAAAATATTTTCCCTACCACAAAACAATTGCACTTAAAAAGAGAATCAAAAACTTTTTTGAAAAAGAGGGAGAGTGATTTTATGAAACATGGGAAATGTTCAAAGACACACACCATATGTTTCCACATTATAGTTTTTTATACCTGAACAAGTGAGAATTTATTATGAAGGGTTGGGCCTAGGGAACAAATAATTCATAGACATGATGTGTAATGGAACTATTAAAAACAAACCCCCAAATGATGCTTACTAGTATCTAGAATGCCTTGTTGAACAAAACCAAATAAGGGGAAAATCACATTACAATGAGAAGCCACCGAAATTTGGTGGAATTCACACACTTAGGGAATAGAAAATCATTAGGGATAAACTCGCATCACTCTCTAAGAAGGTAGAGGAGTTAGACCTTAGGAAAGTCCATGAAATCCAAACTATAGACCTAGTTTGCACAATTTGTGACAAACATGGCCATAATACAGATAACTTCCCAACAATTCCATCCATCAAGGATGTTATTTTAGGAGGACCCCCAGCAAATTTAAATTCCATGAACTTTCAAAAGCCTCAATAACAAAACACCTTCAACCCAATGTATAATGACCACCGAGATCTCTGCTGGAAAGATAACCAACAACTTAGCTAACCACAGGGACAAAATCCTTACCCCCATCAGAACTACCAAAGCCATAACTAGTTCCAAACCCAACCTATCCAATACCAACAACCACCGGTCCATATTCAACAAACCATAACACCTCAAAAATATCCCCTAGGATAAACCAATCTTCTCAAGCAACAACCCAAACTGTTCAACAAAGCCTACTAGAATAACTATGAAAAAATGTAAAGGATGAACTTGGTAGTCTCTTCCCAAATACAAGAACTTCAAACCATCAAAAATAGAAAGGAACCAATGAATAAAGAAGATATTCCACAACAAACAGTAAGGGGAGAGTCAAGTTGCACTCAAACAACTCATGAACAACTAAAGGTTGTGATTGTTTTAAGAAGTGGGAAATCAATTAGGAAACCTGAACAAATGAGTCAAAAAACATGTGAAACTTCAAAATCTAATGAAAATTCAAATGAATCACATGATCAAGATGAATAAACTGATAACAATGTGAAAGAAACAACCCTTCAACAAACAAACCCACAACCTGCACCATTTCCTCGACGCATGAGGGGGAAAACCAAGAATAAATTGAATGAAACATTGAGTGAAATATTATCACATGTCAAGTTGAACATTACACTCCTTGAGGTTATTCAAACCATTCTTGAATACTCAAAATAATTTAAGGACCTCTACACATTTAAAAGGATATTATCACATAAGAACCAAGTCCTTCTAGCAGTAAATGATAACAAAATAATCCAAGGAATCCTTCCACCAAATATGAAATCCCCAGGATGTCCTTAAATCAATGTTGAACTATGAGAGAAAAAAGTTTTCAAAGCCTTGTGTGACCTAGGTGCCAGTGTCAATCTCATCCCTTATGTTGTATACTTCTACTTACGCCTAGAAGGGCTCTAACCCACTTCTGTCACACTTTAACTTGTTGATCATAGAATTTGGGTTCCAAAGGGGATTTTGAAGGATGTTCTAGTAAAATTTTAAAACATTGTCTACCCTATTGACTACATTTTCCTTGAAAAAAATACTAACAAATGAAACAAGGAACAAACCCCAATCATCATTGTTTGTCCATTCCTTGCAACAATCAACTCTTTTATATGAGTTTGAAATTGGAAATGACCATCACCTTTGGAAACATGAGTCTTGACATGAAAATCTATAATGAATTCTCACAAATAGGGGATGATGAGGAAATTTATTAAGTAAACATGATTAGAAGCATTGATAATGAATCCATAGAACATTAAGGAATATTTGGGGAATGTTTAATTCAGGATAAGAATGATTTTCTTTTGTTCCCATGATGTAATTTTATCTCCTTGGCATGAATCATTTTGAAATTTCTCTTACGATGAAGTCTTAGGTACAACAATCAGTGAATCCTTTTAGGAAACCAATTTCATGAAGACAAATCAAACTTATTTTCTTAAATTTGATCAAACCAATCTTGTATCTGAATCTTCTACACATGGGGATTCGATTCTATCTAAAACTCTAGGAAACAAAATTGATCTTAATCCAATGTCCCAATCTTCTAATGAAATTCTAAAACAACCTAATCTTGAATTGAAGGAAATTCCTACTTCAGTAAATTATTCCTTCCTAGGTGATAATCAAACACATCCTATTTTTATTTCTTCTTCTATTGAAGCCAATAATGAGAGGATACTTATAGATGTCCTTAGGAAACATAAAAAAGCCATTGGTTGGACACTGTCAGATATTCATGGGATTAAACCCCTAATCAGGACTCATTGGATTCCTCTAGAATATGATTGAAATACATGTCGTCAACCTCAATGGAGACTCCATCCTAATCTCATAGAGGTATTAAGGAAGGAACTTATGAAATTGTTAAAATCATGTATCATCTAACCCATAGCTAGGAGTAAGTGGGTGAGCCCAATTCAAGTGGTTCCCAAGAATGTAGGAATCATAGTCATAACCAATAAGGATGGGGGGATTCTTCTAATAAGGGTGAGTAGTGGCTGGAGAGTCTTTATCAAAAATAGGAATCCAAACTCATTTAACAAGAAGGACCATTTCCCATTACCATTCATTGACCAAGTCATTGAGAGAGTCGCATGTCACGCCTTCTATTATTTCATAGATGGGTACTCAGTGTATAATCAAATTGAGTTATCCCTAGAGGATCAACGGAAGACAACATTCACATGTCCATTTGACACATTTCCTTTCAAACACATTCCCTTCAGGTTATGCAGTGCCCGTGGAACCTTCTAGCGGTGCATGATGGGAATATTCTTAGACATGGTAGGGGATTTTATAGAGGTCTTCATGGATGACTTCTCTATGTTTGGGGATACATTTGCGGGATGTCTGAGGAATGTGGAGAAAGTATTTTCAAGATGTGAAGAAAAGAGTATAGTCCTAAACTGGGAAAAATTCCATTTCATGGTTATAGACGGACTAGTCATTGGCCATATAGTCTCAGGTAGGGGGATTAAAGTTGATAAAGCAATGTTTGACATCATTATCCACCATCCATCACCCAAATATGTTAAGGAAGTGAGGTCTTTCTTAGAACATGCTAGTTTCTATAGAAGATTCATTAAGGACTTTAGTTCAATCTCTCACCCCCATTGTGCTCTCCTGGTAAAGGATGCTCTATTTTTTTTTGGCAAAAAGCTGTGAGAGTTCATTCTCAACCAAAAAATCCTCTCTCACCTCTCCTCCCATTATGAAATCTCTAAATTAGAAAATTCCTTTCGAACTTAGGTGTGATTCCCGTGACTTTTTGTATGATCTATGTTAGTACTACATCGTGATAAAAATCCTTATGTCTTTGCATAAGAAATAAAGTCCTTAAATGATGCCCAAATCTACTACACCACCACTGAAAAGGAGTTACTTGTTCTTTTTCCTTTGAGAAGATTAGGCCCTACCTATTAGGATCCCCCATAAATGTGTTCACTGACTATTATACACTAAAATACCTCTTCCAAAAACAAGATTTCACGGCTAGACTAATTAGGTGCGTCCTTCTATTACAAGAATTTGACCTCACAATCAAGGATAAAAAAGTTTTTGAAAATTTTGTAGCTAATAATCTATCTAGGATATAATTAAAAGACAACACAAATCACCTTTCTATGCCTGATTAATTTCTCAATGAGCACCTCTATTCAGTTAGTGATTTCCCATGGTATTCTGACATAGCCACTTCATAATTACATGATTCATTCCAAAATTCTTAGGGACTCATGATCAATGGAAATTCATTTCTGATGTTAGGAACTATGTGTTTGATGATCCATACCTCTATAAGTTTTTTCCTAACCTAGTCATTAAGAGGTGTGTCCCAGAATCTGAACAATTTTCTATCCATAAATTCTGTCATAGCGAGGCATGTAGGGGGTCACGTTTCCTCTAATAAAACATCTTCCAAGATTCTTCATTGTGGTATCTTCTGGACCACCCTCTCAAGGAACTCCTACACAATTTTTCAAAGTGTTCATAAGTGTCAACAAGTAAGTTCCATCACAAAAATGAATCAAATGCCACTCACTCCCATCTTAGTGGTTGATATATTTGACTATTGGAGAATTGATTTCTTGGGTCCCTTCCCAAAATATAGGGGATATCTTTACATTATCTTGGCTGTTGATTATGTCTCAAAATGGGTTGAGGCCATTCCCACAAAATCCAATGATCATAAAACTGTGATTAGATTCCTAAAAGAAAAAATCTTCTCTGGATTTTTAATTCCTAGGGCTATCAATAGTGATTGCGGAACTCATTTTTGAAATCTTCCATTCTCATCACTCATGGACAAGTATCAAATTTCTCAAAAACTGTTCACTTCATGCCACCCACAGACCAATGGTCAAGCTGACTTATCCAATTGATAAATCAAACATATTCTTCAGAAAACTGTTAATCCATCTAGGAGATATTATTCGATCAAACTCTTATATTCTCTTTGGGCCTATCAAACCACATATAAAACAATTTTAGGAATGTTTCCATATAGGTTGGTTTATAGAAAAGCATGCCATTTACCAGTTGAAATTGAACATAAGTCTTTTTGGGAGATTAAGAAATTAATTATGACGTCTCATTGGATAGAACAAAAAGGAAATTAGATCTCAATGAACATGAGGAACTTAGGATGAAGGCTTATGAAAATTGAAGGATAAATAAATCTAGAGTTCACACCAACCAATCTCAAAATATTAAAACCAAACACATTGTACTGGGTAAAAATATTCTTTTTTATAGATATAAACTTCATTTACACCAAGGAAAGTTGAGGTCCAGATGGTCAGGTCCATACATAGTGCATAAGGTGTACCCCATGGGGCTGTAGAAATTCAATATCCCGCCAATGGTCAAACCTTTAAAGTTAATAGTCATAGATTCAAACCATTCATTGACCCATTCAAAAATATGAAGTATATGAAGACTTGTGTGAAAAAACCTTATATTAGGAAAATACATAATTAATTAGGGGTCTATGTCTGGCTAGTGATGTTAAACTAAAGCACTACAGGGGAGGCAACCCATGGTTTTCATGTTTCCAATCTTTTTTAATCATCATTATTTTTAGAACAAGATTAATGAATCATTTAGATATTTAAATAATAATAATAATTATATTAATATTAATATACTATTGACCTATTCATCTATTATGAGTATCGATGGGTATGAAAGGGGAGTGCCATATTAATCTGTGTCACGTTGTGTGATCCTTGAGTAATACCTTACCCAGAAATTTCAAAAGAAGAAAATGTATCATCAGGTCATTTTATTTTTATGTGTTTCTAGGTTAAAATACAAAAATAATAAAACTAATTAAAATGACACATCTTAGGTCATGGAGAAAACTCTGTCACAACCAGCAAAGCTGTGGGGACTCAAACTCGGGACCAAAGGGAGATAGGGGTGCATGCTTACCACTGACCTACGACTTCTAGTGCTTCCTTATTCTATAATTTTTGTAGTTATACTTATATTTTACTTTTTTTATTATATGAATATATATATATTGTTTTTTTTGTTTGTTTTTTTCCCTTTCTCCACTGGGGAACTCTATAAGTGACATAGATGTCAAAGGACTAAATTAGAGCAACAAGAACGTCAACTTCAACCACCAGGTGACTCTATTCCAGGATCCTCATATTGAAAATTATTTTTATAACTCATGTCATCTACCTATACCCCCTTCTAAATTTTATTTTCTTTAAACACTGGGGACAATGTTATTCTATGATGGGGGGTGAAAAGAATGAAAATAATTATTCATTTTGTGTGTATAGAAAATGTGTGGAAGGAAAATTTTCTTTAACCTTGAACACGATAATACATATTGCACACTTTGAAACTGAATATAAAATAATTTAGCATACCTGGATTCTAATTTTAATCCTTGTATCATTTCATGACCATAGATTTTTGAAAGTGTGGATATTTAATGTGAAATTTCATCATATATATTTTCATTCAAATAAAAAAAGAGATCACAATGCACATAATTTGGAGAGTGGGGTATTAGTTTGGGTTCATAGGTTCCCCCAAATAAATATGATAGGTTTGGTGACCATTTTAGTTTTAATATGAGTATTCAATAAAAAAAATAAAAAACAATAAATTTGTGCGTAGAGTACTGAAATGACCTAATGTGTGGATTTTAGCACTTGGGGATCATGACTCTATAGTTTTCTGGCTCAGATTTCATAATTTAATATCTATTTGTGGTAATTTGAATTTTTTTTGATTGAGTTAACTCGAAATGATGCCCGAGTATGTGGGATTCACTTAGTGCCCTAAGGTCTTTGATCCTGGGAGTCATCGGCAAAGTCTCGCTACATGGTTTGACTCTTTTGAGTGAAATTTCAACTACCATGGAAATATTTCAAAAATAATGAATACTCATATTAATGTTGAAATGTTATTCTACCTTGCGCTTTAGTCATTTCTCCCCATGAATAAAGATGAACCCCCATGTATATTGTGATACGCAACACATACTCATACTTAATTTATATTGTATGAAATATGGTGATGAATTCGAACAAGGGAATGGGAATGGGATTGGGATCTACATAAGAAAATATCGTGTATTAAACTATTTTTATGGGTTTTATAGTTGTTTAATATAAGGGTTCTTGGTGATCATTGTTTATTAATTTTTTCTGGAAAAGGGAATTTGAATTTCACATTTTTGAAATATATTTTTCACGGGACTAGAAAAACATAAGTTTCGGGGAGAGATTAGACACTTAATGAGGCTAATACTCATTGTTATTATATATAATATTCATGTGATTTTATATTAATATACACCATTTTAGTGAATTTTAAACATTGAATATTATTTCATATTATAAATGTAATTCCTTCTTAAAATTCACTATTACATGGTACATGTTTTAACATCATTTAATGTACCCAATAATCTAGAGTTTATTTTCATATTTAATTTTCAGGTTTATCATTACATTGGTAAAAATTCTTAATTTTTGAGTACTTTAAGACTCATATTGGAATACCACCAATGTTAGACTTGAACAAACTACATTTTGGGTGAAGTAAACTGGATAGAATCCCAATAAAACTATAGTAGCGACCAATATCCAAGCCCAATAATTTTGGAACATTAACTTTAGATAGAGGAAATAATAGGGAACATTTAATTAAACATTGGAAAAAGCTAATTATGATGTTTTAATGGATTTCTAGGCAGACGAAGTTGGATATAAAATTCTAGGCTGTATTTTGTGGCCTAGAAAAACTGCCCACCATTTTACACATATCTCATAAACCATAACATATTTTGGGATGAAACATTACTAATGGTTTTGGGAAATCCTTATATTCATTTCATTCGTCTATGTACCACTATAATTCGGCCATATAGAAGATGATTTAGGCACTTCTTTTCATTGGATTCATATTGGCTGCCACCTCTGGTCAAGAGTGGAAAACTCCAAGTTCCACAAGCTTTCCACAACCCTAATCTGACCCAAATCAAGTGGGATGAACTCTACTATAGAAGGATCTAACCAAGGATCCAAAACGTCTTACTTCAGGAAGTGGTGTTTAAGTATTTAAGTATGATTGATGCTTTCTTTCATTATAATGATATGCTGCCACTTTTCCTTTGTAATGTTCTTCCTCAATTGAAAGTTGTTTTAATTCATCATAGTTCTTAATAAAAGTTCTTCCTTTCTTCTTATTCTATTTTTATACATATAATGTTGATACTTTTTCCTAATGGTGTGAATTTATTCAAACCATACCTTGTGAAATTTATCACACAATGGTGGAGTGATTGTTGTTTTGTTGTTTTTACTTCTTAAATTCCACCCTCATAAGTCTACTTCCCACTTCCATTGAAAACATGTCATCAATGGACAACTAAATCTTTTAAATTTTGATCAAAGGGAGTATAAAGGGGATGGATTGAATGTTCTTTATCACTCTCCAATGTATTTTTAACTTCTTTTATTATAATTTTTTTTATTCAATGATTTTCTCTCTTCCTCTTCCATATTGAATTTATTCACCCTAATTTTATGTGCTAATAAGATCCTTTACCTAGGAGTGCTTATCAAAATGATCCTACAAGTGTATAAGTGATTATCATTTGTTTATGATTTTTTTTAATAGTATGCGTTAAAGTTATTTTGAATTCATTGAATTAATATTTCTCAAGTTAATGAAATTGAAATTATTAAAAAGATAATTCATCAAATCCACCCCCAGTAATAACCTAAGATCAACTCATTCTCTTAATTTCACTTAAGACTCTTAGTGTTCACATAAACCCATCTAAAATAAACCCAATTTTTCCACTTAATATCAAAAAACAATCCATATAATGTTTGTGTCTATAGATTTCTTCTTAGGTCTATGAGGAATCGATAACCCAAGATACTCTACATTTGACTGCTGAACCCTAAAAACATGGGTGAATTTGGGCAAGACTGCTCAGTTCACTTAAAAAGGAAGATGGGATCAACATATTCCTTTCCTTGGGTACTTATACACTAACAGTTTCCACTGAATAATCCAAATGGATCTCTATGTCTGTGTTTATGGGAAGAGGTTCAGAATACCTGAATCTTAGGATATGTTGGGAAAAACAAATCTATTGGTCCTAAAATTGTCATGTAAATGGATGAAAAGATCTATAATATTCAATAGAACATCAAGGATACTCATAGTTGATAAAATTTCTATGTTGATAATTATCGATGAGACATAGAGTTTCATGTTAGAAAAATTGTATTCCTATACATATCTCTATGGAATAATTCCATGAAATTTTGGAACAATTAAATCCTAGTCCAAGATTCATCAGACCCTTTGAGATCCTTAATTACATTGGAGTGGTAGATTATCAACTAGAACTCTCAAAAAAACTATCTCATTTACAAGATGTATTCCATGTAACCCTCTTGAAAAAGAACATTCTATACCCCTCACATGTACACAGTTTAATGGTGGTACCATTTGAAAATGATCTCTCATCTGAGAAGAAATCAGTGAGGGTCTTAGATCATAAAGAAAATGTTCAGTGAAATAATAACATGAACATAGTCAAAGTGGGGTGCCTATACCATAATATTGAAGAAGAAATGTGGGAAATAGATGATGTGATGTAATATAAATACACTCATATGTTTTAGTTTGGAAACATAAAATTTTTATGGGGAAGTATCATAAGGGGAATATTAAAACAATCTCAAATATTATAAATAAATTTCCCTTTATGACTTAATTAAATGCATTATTATATGTTATGTTATAATAAAAATACTTCTTTGGTTTTATTATATACTATAGGATTTATAATACCATTAAGAATCATTATAATTAATAATAGATTCATTTAATAGTATCCTCATGATTAATATAAATATAGGGGTTTAAAAATCTAATTAACATCAACAATGGAACATGAAAGCTTCAACAAATAAGATCATACCCTATAAATCCCATTTATCATAGATTTTGTGGGAGATAGAATAACTGGTATTGTACCTTGGCCATTAATGTTTTAATATAAAATAACTTAAGAATGAGTGAAACCATTTATGGGAGAAGTTCAAGCTTATAACGATCAAAACTTAAAGAATGTATGTCCAACCACCCCATGAAAGTCACACCATCACACACCTTACCCTCAGGGTTTAAGTGGGTGTAATAAAGGGATACATATCAAGACCAAAATAATATGTAATTTGTTTTAATATAATAATTAATATATTCTAATTTTTCTATTACTTGATAAAGGATTTTGATTTCGTTACATTAAAATAGAAATTGTATTTTTTATTCGATTTCAATTAAGACATATATTTTGTTAAATTAATTGATTTTTTAAATATGTAATATTTTAATAAAATATTATTATGAAATAATATTTATTAATTATAAATGTTCATATAATTTTTAGGAAGTCATATGTAAATTTATAAGGGTTTGAAAACATTTATTGAACAAAAACACATCATTTCTCAATAAATGTAGATTTTATTTTAATATTGAAAATTGACATATTAATGAAATAATTTTTTCAAAATGCATATTATTTTTTGAATCATAATATTGGAATTATTCAAGGGTTATTTTTTGATAATGTTCTAACACGATCAAATATCGAAGTGATAATTTAGTACTGTATATATATACTGTAAGTATCATGACATGATATTGACCCAGAAGTGATATAATAAATACTATAAAGGGTATCAAAGACAAAATATATTTTTTCGCCTAAAAATAATGTAATTTTATTTTATTATTTTACTTTTTATAAAACCATTTTCAATACTCTAAAAACATTAATATATTTTAAGGTTTTAAAATCAATTCTTTAAGAGTATGACTTGCTTCCACAAAATCAAGGTCATTATTTTTTTACTTTTAACCCATGGAAATTTAAATTAATGAAAATCACACAACTTTGGTAGAATCCGTGGTAAGGTTTTTGTTTTTTGTTTTTCTATTATATAAAGTCCAAAACCATTGTTTGGAAAATGATAATGAATTCCTCACTCATTTTTTATATAAACCCTCCCAACAAATCACTTATATTCTATAAAAATCCTTTTATCAAATCCTTAGTCTTATATATCCTCTCTAAATTCCTCCCAAGGTGCCCCCATGATTTCAAGAAGCTCCTCCCAAACAATTGTAGTTGCGCTTTCAATGTATGTGATCTTTTCCTTCTCCAAATTATTCATGTTTCTTCATCATATTATTCATTCTATTTCTAATTATTACTATTGGGATATGTTTTTCCATATCCCTATTACTATACATTTTATATCTAAATGATGAGATTCCCCTTTCATTCTTGTCAAAGCCTATTATAAATTTTTAAGTGATGTTGTTCTACTACTAAAATTCAACCCCAGTTTCCTTACCAAATAGTATTGTTGTTACCACTGATACCCATTTCTTATGAAGGGTTTTCCCCTTTATCCCGATAATGTTTTTTATCTGGTACTTACATGTATGTGTCATATACTCCAAGATTGTTGAATAAAATTTTATGATAAATGATCTCATGTTTTATGATCTATGTGGCACCCTTAAGCATTAGAATGAAATAAAAGTGATGGGTGATGCTGGAATTATATAGTACTCCAATGAATTGGGTAATGTTTATTATCATGATAAATCATGTTGGGATATTGAGTAAACTAAATTCCCTTATGATAATTTCTTAATAATGTTTTCTTAGATGTCAGCCTTGACCTATGTTTATGATGTAGTGTTTTATGTTGTTTCCATATTTCCCATGTTTCATTTTTGTTTTCTTGTTATATCATTCAACACTATCCATATTTATGATTATCCCTCCTTTTTTATCCCATTCATAGTCCTATTATCTAACATTTATTATTCTATTCATTTCATTCCATGATTATTCCCTTACATGGATTTATATCTCACCTTTTTATTATTTATGTCCTCAGGTTATACCATGTAGTTTTAAGTATGAATGAATATGATAAATGTGTTAAAGTGAATTTAAATAAAGAAGATGTATTCGATTTTATAATTTGTTATGTAATTTAACTGATTACCAAATTTTTTTGAAAATGTTATCAAATTGTTTTAATTAACTATAATTTTTTGTTATAAATCATGTATCAATGCGATATAAAGAGAAGGGTTGTCATAAATAAAATTTTAAAAAAACCCCTTAAGTATAAATAGCATTTCTATAAAAATAAAATAAAATCAGTAAAAGATATTTCATGATCACATAAATTTTTTGAAGAATATGCACCATATCCTAGAAAATTGGTTCATAAAGTAAAATGTGTCTCAATGAAGGGAGTTTGAAACAAAAAAATCATTACTATATTTACTTAATTAGTTTACCATAGTATAGTTTACAATAAAATAACCATAAATATCTTTATAATAACATATAAAAAATCATTATTCTCTATAACCCTTATTTATACTTGATAAACAATTATTTACTATTAATATACAAGTTCGTTATTCCTTCTATTTAACATCACAAATTAACACTTTTAATTGTCTTTCACCTACATTGTAATTTTAATGTGGATATTTTTTCATTTACATCAAGTTAATCATTACAATATTACCTATTATTATGTAATATATATATCCTTGATTATTTATAATGTTTAACTTTCTCACATGAGAGTTTTAATTACAACTCATGATGATGAAACCAGAAAAAAAACTAGTTTTGTAATTTTTAATGAACAAATATGATTTATTATTAACATGATTTGATATTAATAATATAACTTGACAAACTTTAATATAATATTTAATAGTTAATTGTTACTTGATATTAATATTATATAATATTACATAATCATTCACTATATAATCATTTCAATGTCTCTCGAGTGGGAGGTGAATAAACAAAAAAGGTGCATTGTAATGATCAAATGAGTAAGAATGTACTATTACATAATGATAATATAACATTTTTATAAGCTTATATATGTAATATAGATAATAAATCCTCAAAAAATCCATTCCAATAAAGATTAATTTTTTTGTGGTTATTACAAATGAAATTCATCGATCATTGAGGTGGTATTCAACATGTATGTGTGTTAAAAAAACCATTTCTCATTAATGGAAAAAGTAATGGTATATTAATATTTATAATATATGAATTATAATAATGTTATAAAAATAATATTTTTTCATCAATAATTGTTTTTTCTTCATCAATGTTAGGTGGATAAGATAAAAAATTTTTTTCATTCGTGGAGGTGGTAATCTGCATATACTCATGATTAATGATCACATTCATTTACAAATTGAAGAAAAAGGATAATTTAAAAGGCGATAATTTAAAAATTTTATAATCGACATAGAAACATAATTATTCATCAAAAAAATCATTTATACCATTCCAAATATGAATTGTTGAAAAAGAAACCACATCGAATCTTCGAGGCAGTAGTCCATACAATATATGATCGTTGGTTTTGTTTTACTCAATAGTTTCATGTGGATGGATAATTATTGTTAAATAAATATGAGAAACAATATTAAAAAAGTGATACTAAATCATATATATCAATGGATTTAGGTAAAATATGGATTCTAAAATTTTTTAAAAAAAAAGAATGACTAAGAAGGACCACTCAAGTCGGATACATTGATTTTCTATAGAACACTCCTTGGAAATAAAGGAATTGTGATGATTAATGTTGGAAAAAGATATATTCCATGGGAGAGTGTTCTTAGGGAAAAAATGAAAACATTTATACCATGTAATTTAAATGGGAAGTTAATTACGGAAGAGTTGGAAGTTGTCTTTTATTATGAGTAAGGAAGATGCACATTTCTATGGAAAAAAGTATGTAATGGGTAAGAATGGAATTGCATAAATTTTAGGTGATTTTGGTGACAGAAGGTTTTTAATAAATGTAGGAAATACATTAAAACGTAATTTTTTTCTATATGATATATAGGGCATGTAAAATTAGGAAATTTTGTTTTTCATTAGATTTACCTCTTAATCAAAATTTAATGGTAATTAAATATTAATCATGGTTATAATTTTATTAAATGAAAGAGGACCCTTCCCACAAATATAAGAAATTATCAATCCAAATTTATTCTTCATTTAAAAAAATTAAACATTATATAAATGAAAAATAAATTTTGTTATAAAATACTTCCAACGTTCAAAAAAGTTATTCATAGTTTTGTAAACATTATATTATATATATATATATATATCATTGTACAGAAAAATATATTAAAAGATATTTAAATCATTCTTATGTTATGATAACATTCTAATTAGCAATGAAGATATCCAAGACATCTATATTTTCTTATTCACCTAAAAATTCAGTATTTCAGAAAATCTAGAAAATTTATATAAAGTTGATTTTATTATTCTAAATTTTTTTTAAAAAAATTTTTTATCAAATTATATTTATAAAAATAAATATTTAAATTTAAAAATAACACAATTAACATATTAACAAAAAATTTTTTGTTTTTTAATACTATTTTATAAAAGCATTATAATTGAAATAATTAAAATATATTAAATCATATATTGAGACATAATAATCAGTTAAAGGTTTTAAATAAAAAATTATTAATGTATAATATTATTTTGTTTAGTGAATTTGAATAATGATATAAAACTAAATATTATTAAAAGATATATATATATAAATCCCAGGATATTACATTTTATGGAAATAAGAAAAGTTCATCATCACGCTCTTTATAAAATAAATTAATTATGTATTTTTGAATGATAGACATGATTTTTTATAAAATTAAAAATTAAAAATATGCATTAATAAAATATATAAAACTAGAAGATAAATTTTATTCTAATATAGAGTTAACTAAATTCTTCATTTCCTATCGATATCTATATGCTTTATGTCCTCATTTTCTATGAGTAATGAATTTTCCAGTTCTTTTGAGACATTCCCTAGTGTGTTTATTCCACAATTCTTTATGTAAAAGAAAACTGATAATTTTTTCCATTATTATCTTCAGTGAATGATCTTTCATGAGAATCAGTGGTTCATTTCTTTGGAGTGATAGGGAATTCAACTGTGTTCACTCTTTTTATCATAATTTAAAATAATTGATTTTAACCTCATTTCTTGTCCAAATAGATAGTATATTATGAAAATCACTAAATTTTTCATTAAATCCTTTAGGATCTTGGTTTATTTTTTCTCCAACCATTAGTTTCAAATTTTTATTATGGTTTATAATAATTAAATTTTCCATGGATCAAATTGAAAACTATGATATTAAATGAAATATTCATAAGTGATGTTTATACCCAATCTCATGAGTCTTAAGATTCATAATAGGTTATCAATAGTGATTTGTAAAATTATATTATCTGATCTAGTAAAATTCTTTAAAATAATATAATAAAATAATTTATAATAGTTTTTATAGAGAATTTGAATTAACCCAAGAATATTCCTTGGTATTTTCTATCCATGTGTGTAGTTTGGTCCCATTTATCATGTACTAGAATGAAGACTAAGATATACCTAAAAAACACTTTTCACGTTTGTTACCCTAGAAGAATATATATACAAACTACATCATCTTTTCTGTATCTAGATATATATGTGATTTCTATGAAAAATTGTCTTTACATTAAATTTATTGGAGGTTCTCATATACTAGTTCTTATACTTTGGGGTTTCACTAAAGTTCTCTTATCATAATCCCGAAACAACATAATATATTCAAAACTTAAAACCTAAATCTTTATATGTACCATTGAAACTTAAATAATCCTTGGAACATAAACCTATATTTGCATTCCTAAATCATAACATATCCTCAAAAAATAATATCATATCCTATAAAGTTATCTAAATGCTCTATTGATACCAAGTGTAGATACCATGATCCTAAACTCTTTGATATAGTTCCAAAAACACATGACATAAATTAATTTCCTTGATAAACATCAAAGATTATAATAACATTCCCGTATTTTATGACCAATAACTTTTTAGTTAATTTTTTTTAGAATTAAAAAAAGTAACTATAAAATATAATGTCTTATAATTAAATGTTAATATTTATTACTAATAAATATAAATCTAATAAAACCATATTGTGTCTTTAAAATCTTCTATAATCACTACACATAACATAATATTCTAGTATTACTATATATAATACATTATTTCATAACCTATTGAAATTGAAACATAAAAAGGGCTGACCACAAATACTAAATAAGGTTAAACATAATAGTAATACATTTTATATGATATGTAAGGCATAATATGGTATCATAAATGATAATGATCATTTTCTCATGATCATGTAATTAATGGATGAAATCATAAAATCATGAATTAAACAAATATCCAAATATAATAACATAGAATCGTAGGAATGATTCAAATCTATAAAAATGATATTATCAGACATGTCTCCCTTACTTATTAACATAACATATTTTTCTATGATAACTTTAAACACACCATGGTTGGAAAGGATCACTTCTTATACATCATGATTTATCAAGAGATGAAAACATAACCCAGTTAAATAGAGGGAAATATAATATTGGGAGAACCCATCACATAAATAAAAATCACACACATATATATATATATGTTTTCCCCATGGTTTCAATCAACATATACAAAAACCCCAAATAAATAAAATGGGTTTGATAATATTTTCGAGAGGTTCCCTAAATAAGAATTCATGATTTCATTAATAACTGCAACATGATGAACTCATGGAAAATAAATAGTTATTTAACGACTTTAGCAATAATTATAGGTAAATAATTATCAAAAATTTTCATTATGAAAATGGTATTTACACACTTTATGAAATATATATATGGTTTGGACAAAAATTTCCGCAATAAATCAATGTGTTTGTCATCAAGGTAAACACCGTTAAATAAATTAATGGAACATAAGACATTCACAGTGGAAGGTAATTGGAAGGAAATAATTCCTATATAATTATATTATTTATACTGAAAAAATAATTCATTTATTATAAAATGTATGTAAAAATATTATCATAACTCATCTAGATATGGAATGTGTATGGGGTTATTTAATGACTAGCAGTGATCAATTATATAATATATATAAAGAATACAATTATAAATATTTTAAAAATGTATTATAAAATTATAATTTTAATTCTACATTTATAATATCTAAAAAATATATCTTATTCAACCATGATCTTAATATTATCATTTTAAAGAAAAAATATTGAATTCTTAGGGAGGAATTCTATTATAAAATAACAAAGATGGTAGAATAATACCATTACAAAAAATTGTAAAAGAGACTCATTATGCTGAGAAGGAACCTTATGAGAAATAGTGAAAATATTTTATTTTAAAAAACTTATAGTGATTCCATGTAATTTAAAACAACCTTAATAAAATTCTAAATTATGAAATTTGGATCTTTTAAAGCATTACATAAGAAAAATGTATTTTTTTGAAAACTAATCATGTAGAAAACATTTAAAATCCATTAAAGAATTTAGTGAATCCCACATATTAAAAATAATTTAAAATCATTCATTGATAACAGGTGAAGTGAATTGTGAATTTAACTAACAATATTATAGAAAATATATTCATTAGGTAAAACATTGATATGGAAGAAAATGAATCATTTTCAGAGATTGGAGGTCATTCTATTATGTGATGAATTTTGGAAGAGATAATGATCAACCAAATTGAATAGTTTTAGCAAGAGGTAACAATATCCTTAAATATAAATGTAATAAAAAAAATTTAAGATGAAATTCTATGATAAATGAGACTTGTGAGATCAATGATAAGAAGAGAATTCATGACTCATAAAAAAATAACTTGAGTTGACACCAAAATAGCCTTTTAATCAAAACCATTTAAGGATAAAGGTATATAATATTAACCAAAAATACCATGAATTGAATATATTTCATGATAAAATAACAATTGGGAACCATATACTCTATATAAAATTAAATTGTTCATAAAGTTAAATGTTTCTCAATAAAGGGAGTCTGTGAGAAAAATCACTTACTTTACTTCCCTATATAGTTGATCACAATATGTATTACTATAAAAAATCATAAATATATTAATAATATATTTCATAAACGTATTAATATATCTATCACTTTTATATGATTCATTTAAAATTATTTAATATTAATATAATGGTTCAATGTAGCTTATTTTTTATATATAACGTTAACACTTTTAATTTTCATTCAAATTCCTTGTAATGTGAATGTTGATCCATGATATTGGATTCAAAGTTAATAATTTATATACTACCTATGGTTTTATTATAATTTTTTTTAATGTTCCACATCAATCCAATGAGTGTTTTATTTATCACTCTTGAAGATGAAGCCAAAGAAAAACCTATATATGATTTTTTTAATGAAATAAGATAAAATATAATTTACATGATTAAATATTAATATTATAACATATGGTAATATAAATTTTTTTAATAAAATATTAATATGTTTCATTAATATTCTATAACATTCCTTAATGATTCAATATATATACAGTACAACATCACTTAAGTTGGTGTTAAACTTACCAAAAAAACCATGTCTTAATGATCAAATGAGTAAGAAATATAAAGTTAATAATGTTAATATAACTTTTACATGAGATTATAAATGTAATAAATATTATAATAAATCATAAAATCTATTAATGTAATCATTAATAATGGGTGGTGATGATAAATGAAAAACGTTATTCGTGGAGAACTTAGACTGCACATACGTATAAATAATGATCTAAATCATTTATGAATAGACAAGAGTTAGGTAAATGATAAATGTGATTATTATTGTGATTTATAATTGAAAAGAAACATTAATATTCATAAAACCCATCATTGACATAATACCAAAGATGTGGTGATGAAAAATGAACCACATCGAATTTTGGAAGTTGTAGTCTGCAAAATGCATGAACGATGCTTATGTTTTTTTAAGAGGATTCATGGGGATGGGTAATTGATGTCAAATAAATATAATTACTCATTAATATATAAATAAAACATAACCCATATTATAAACATAATTTTAGATTATAAGGATATGATAAAAACTAAAAATAGACCTGGAATAAAAAACAATCACAACAGAGACTTATATTTTCATTTGATATCTCCATAGAAATGAAGGGATTATTACAATTAATGGTGTAAAAAGGATATGGTTTATGGTATATGGATATATGAGTAACAATGGATATAATTTCACTATGTAATTTGAATGGTAGGTGAATTATGTAAGGGATGCAATTATTCTCCTTTTATAAGTGAGTAATAGTTAATTTTCCATGGAAAAGAATATAATTGTATGAGGTAATAATGGAATGGAATGAAAATTAGGTGATGAGAGTTTGCTAAGAAATTTTGGTATGAAATAAATAAAAAATTTATTTCTAGACAGATTATAGGTAATGGAAACTTAAAAAAATTTATGCCACATTAGATTACTCTATTAAACACTAATAAGTCGTAACAACATATTAATAATCATTCATAATTTAATGCTCATAATTTATAGAGTAACCTCCCTAAAAAAATTCACAATGTTTAATAAAAATTCTCCCCAATTTAATATAATTAATTTACAGAAAAATAGAACATTTTACTATTAAATTTAAACATATAATATATTCAAAACATACTTTCAAATAAAATAACGATTATATTCAAAAATGTAAACAATGGTTTGTAAAAAAATATATTAAATAATTTTATTTAAATTTTAAGGTATAGGTTTTAATAAATTTTTATTTAATTATTATATCTTGATATTATCTCAATTAGAAATAAAGATAACCAAGATCAGTATTTTTCACTATTCACCTAAAAATTTAATATTTCCAAAAAATCCCAAAATATCATACTAAGATAATTTTGGTATTTCCAAATAAATAATATAAATAATTCTACTAATTATATTTCTAAAAAATATATGTTAAAATTTTAATTAAAAATAAAACTATACAAATAAAACACTTTTATTCAGTTTTTTTAATACTATTTTATTCAAACTTTCAAATTTAATAAATTTCAATATATTAAATCTTAAATTCCCACTTAATAATATTTTAATGGTGAAAAATATTAATTTATTAATATATCATATTTTACTTTTTTTGTGTTTGAAGAAGGATATTGAAGTAAATATTTTTTAAAGGAAAATATATGTATTGAAATATCAAGATGTTATATATAAGACACTAACCTCCCAGTGGGTGATGAAACCGAATAATGATATAGTGAGTCCAATAGATATGGGTTCAAAATTAATTTCCTTCAAAATACACAATCAATGTCTCATAAAAAACACATCATATATCATATATCTGTCCATAATTAATCGTATCTATCATTATGTCTTATGTAAAATGAATGGATTTAGAAAGAAGAGAGAAAATAAGATAGAAAAGGGTTTTAACCTAGAATCTACCTGATTAGAAAACATTTCATCCACAAAATACTAGTTTCATCAGGGGAGGATATTCCAAGAACACCATGTGGAATCTATAAATTCGATATCCTAGGTGAATGAGTGGCAAATGATAGTTTTCAGGTGAATATTGAATAAAACACAATTTTTTGGTACATTAATGTATTTTTCATGGCTAGACCACACAATTCAAAAAACCATTAAAAACCATGTGAGTGCTATCAGAAAACACTTTGGTGGATACATGGTTGTATTTCATCGTAATGAAAACCATGCAATAAATATTTGAATCTCCTATCTCTAAAAAATATATATATATTATGATATTTTTCATTATTTTCAAAAACTGTGCATTTACCATGAACCTTCCTAATAAATCCTATATTCAATTTCATTGTTTCTTACTAAAGTTTCATGATTTATCCTAAATATGATCAAATAAAGAACCAATAAAAACACTTCTAAAAAAATTAAACTATCTAGAAACTCTGGGAACTCAATATAAAGGTAATATAACATCAAAATACATAATAAAAGGTGGATGTGCCTAAAATCAGGGCTAGAACACCCAAATCCACAATCCAGAGAATAAAATCCTGGAAAAAAGTGCCAAACTGAAGTCCTAAAGTATTACATATTGAATTACATGTTTTTTGTCCATACTAATCTATCAATAATATATTCCCTTAACTTAATTGAAATTAATGAATCCCATATATATATATATATGATATTTTAATATTTCAACAATTCCCGGATGAAATTTCTACAACATATATATATTTTAAGTACCGCTTATATTTAATTCCATAAAAGAATATCCTTTATGAAGAATGACTGGGAAACTACCATACATGGTAGAATCAGTCTCTAGCACATATTCAAAAGGAAAATTGAAATCAATATCTTTTGGGACCTAATTTATAATGATTTTCAGATTAATATCATTATTATTTGAACACTCAACTAGTGGGGTTACATTTTAGTTGACATGTCTCCAACTAACATGTCAATAATGGGATATTATAAGAGATAAAAAGACCCATCACTTATACAAAAAAACTATTAACATCATCGATTTGACATTGTTTATTATATTACCAATATCAAAAAAATATTAATATTGTTTTTTCTATAATTGACATTAAATCACATTTCCATGTGTATTTCAGCAATAGTTATGTATTAATTAATGTTAAATAGTTTTTTCAATGTCTATTATGGAAAAAATTTTGTTAAAATTTCTGTTTTCATTATAGTTAGTAGATAACCAATGTTAAAGCAACTACTAAAGATATTTTTTTGCTTCATTTTTTAAATGGACAATGTAAAAACTAAAATTCCACTTATTGCATTGTGATCTTTTAAATTTTTTCAAATCAAGCCTTCCAATTTTTAAAATCCCATATAAAATTTAGGATAATTAATGACACATTATCAAGAACTATATATTTTTTCATTACCCCGTGTCAATTTTTTTTATGCTCATCCACCAATACATATCATTATTTCACTAGTTATTACATCATTGAATTCTACAAGGTATTTATATATATTTTTTATCATTTTATAATTTTTTAGGTTTATTTATATTAAATAGTTTTCTTATTTTATTACATTATTCATATGATGTTTAATTCTTCTTACAATTGAGTTCGAAATATGATGATCTCATATGAGATTCATCAGGCAATGTTTAAAGTACCTCAACATTGGAAAATGTCTTTGCCTCATGAGTTATTTCCATAAAATAAAATGAATTTCAAATAAAAATATATATTTAAGCGAATGACAGTGAAATGTGTATGGATTTGAGGTATAAGCTTTAAATTTATATATCCTAATTTCATTTGGTTTCCAATATTTTAAACCTTTTATATCTTAAATTTACATTTTTTATAGTAATTTTTGTTGAAACTAATTCATAAGAAAACATTATTTCATTCATATTATTGAATAATAAATGTGAAATATTATTTTCCAAATACGTTATTTCATATAACTAACGTGATTGATGGGTTTTCACACAATTTATAAAATAAAAAATTTGAAAACCCCTTTCCAATAGGGTGTTTTTTTAATAATTTTTCTATAGTGTTTTTAAAAATAAAATTAATATAGTCTTCCATATTAGGTTAAAATAATCAATGTGAGAAAATACATTTATGACTTATAATATTAATTTCTTCAAAATGTATGATGTGAATTTAATTGATTAATATATGACATGGATATAAGTGAAATAAATTAAATAATAAACTTTATGATAGATATTGATCCATTAAATAATTAATATATGCTTACTATTCATGAATATTAATAGAATAAATGAAATATCAAAATTGAGGTAATGGATTTCATATTTCAAAACCATTCCATTGAGATTAATGCCTATTTTCACCACATGTTTTATTTTGTGCTGAATATCTAATTACATATAGTTTTATTTTATCAATAATTTATTAAAATTAAATTATTTTACAAATCCTTTTGAATTTATCTCTTTAAATGATCTTTGATTCCCAAATTACTGTAGTCATAACAGAAAGTCTATCTAAAAATCTAGTTTCAAAATGTTTTGTAGATTTTATCTTATCTTATTCCTCTATATACAAATTATTGAATAGATATTTAAATATTTAAATAAAAATAATTAAAAGGTGATTTTACCTCTCTTTTTACTTTCTTATAGAAGTCTTCAAAATAATTTATTTTCAAATATTTCAGAAAAAAAATTAACTTTTATTTAAAATATTAAAAAATGAATAATTTTAGAGAATATAATGTCAAGAGTTTTTACCACTAGTACAAACATTATTTTATATTTGGATTACCTTAAAATATTCCATGTTTTATAAAAATAAGATTGTGTATTCCCCCTATTCTATAAATTTTAGTTCGTAAATGGGGTTTTTAATGAAAGGAATATTTAAAAATAAAAAGAAATTTCTTATGAGTTTAAATTATTATTTTTTATGTTGATAGGTGAGGCTGAAAGAACACTTTATTTCATTGGGTAATTATTATGTTCTTTATAAAATTTTATTGGATTTAACCAAGTACATTATTTCATTTCTAAGGGTCCATATAAGTGTACTATGATGATGATGTCCCAATTAAACTACATGAGTTTATATTATTAAAAATGGGTTTTAATTATAATATGTTGATTTCATAAGTAAATATAAGGATATTTTGTTTTTAAATTAATTATTATCCCTTCCAGGGGTAAAATTAAATGTATTTAAGAAATTTTTTTCATGGGTTCCCATATTTTCTAAGAACCCCTTGTGATTATGTTTTTTCCATCATAAATTCTGATAAATAATTTTATTAAATACATTGGGAGAAATTCATATTTAATGTGTATGTAATCAATTATTAGAGATCAAAATTTATTATGTTAAAGGAAACCCCTCTTATATGATCTTATGGTTTTGAAATGGACTAACAGGTTTCTTTATTCCTTTATATATTTCCCTTACTAATATTTTTGTTCCCATTAAATATGTTGAAGAATATTTCATGGGGTTTAATTATTGAGTATGAAAAATAAAAATGTAAATAATTCAATAAATAGGATTTGGATTTAAAGAAGAATGTGTTATTTGTTTGAAATAGGATTTTAAATATAAGAATATTGTTTTTGTGTAAAATATGCATCTATTAGATGTGTCTATATTATATTTTTTAGATTTTGTATACAAGAATATTTTCCTTAATTCTATACAACTATAATCCTAAAACATTATGGCAATGCATTAAAGTGAAATTCTTAGAATATAACTCATACTTTTGGGTTGATTAACTTATTGATCATCCTAAGTGGTATCTGAGTAAGGATTTAGATAACATTAGATGTTAGGAGGATTGTTGATCATATGTTAAAAGTCCTCTATGAACTCCAAGGTTAGTATGTTATGGATTGTTATGATTATTTTGGATATATTTCAGGAGTTGAACATAACATGACATGGATAAGAATATATTGTGGTTTATCCTCCCTATAATCTGATTTATTATAATTTTATTTTTTATACTAACACGAAACATTTTTTTAGTCAATGGTCTGAACCAGCAATAAGAAATATAATAATGGATATGAAAGACAATATTATGGTTTTCTAAATAATAAATCGAATGAAATTGGATATATAGTTTAAAATATTGAGGTTATTACTATCCTTTAATTACATGATATGATTAATAAACTAATGCAAGGTATGTTTTATGACAAATAAATGATGCAAAATGGACATCAATGGAAGATCATGCCATAAAGATCGTAACGGTGAATATATTCAATATCTTATGTGTGATAAAATTGGAATAAATAACCCAAGAGAAAATATAAAAGGAATAATTTGATGTTTCATATGTGGTAAAGTAATAAATAATAATAAACTCAAAGAAAAAATGAAGATTTTGGCTAACACAGTGAAGGGGGATAATGTTCTTCCAAAGGTATCAATTAATTTTTTTAAATGTGGGGAGCATGAGAATTATAAAAATCAATATCCTAGTTGAAATTCATGGGATGGATACTGTCAATAACATAAGAATTTTAATTTAATAAGATTATTTACTATAGATGAAGAACATATTAATGACATATAAAATTCATGAATTATAATTTTTAATGATTTTAGATTGATGTATTTAAGGATATTATTAATATTATTGATTATTTGAATGTAGTATTAAGTAATAAAATATAATTACATTGATAATTTATTATAAAGAATGTTAAATGATTTAATGTGTCTTCATATAGGCATTCATGAGTTATGTTGTAGTGATTTTTTATTTACGGTTTGATAAAAATAAGTGTGATTGTAATTTTTAAGTAATTATTACCTTTTTTAAGATTTATGTTATTGGATTACTTCAGGATACATTTATTGAGTTTTCATAAATTTTTTAGGTATATATAACCCCAATGTTTAACTTGTGTTGTAGGGGAATATATATTTAATAATTATTTTATGTTTTTTGATAATAAGTTGGATAGTATTGAAATCCTTTAGAGTTAATATGATCTTTGATATTGAGGTAATTATGGTATATGAAAAGTGTTATTACATTTTGGTAGAATATAATTTTTCATATAAATAACCATGGTTTTCAAATATGGTTTTTTAACTATGTGAAAAATGATATTCTTGATGTAGTTCACTATATTGAGTGAATTATTTGAATATAGTAAATAGAAATATTTTTTGCAAAAAAATTGATTTTATTTGAAGAATAATGGTTGAATTATATTTTTTTAGCATATTTTATTTACTTTTATCTTTTAGAGGAACTCATTTATTTGTTTAAAATATTAAATTATTTTGGATATTATATGATTAGGGCATATGTGTTTTTTATATGGATTTATGATTGATTTTTATAATTTGGAAATAATTATTTTATTTATCGTTGTATAATATGAGATCAAATATTTCTATTATCTGGGTTTCAATTTTATCCAAGCATATTTTGAAGATCTTAATAGTTAAATATATATCCAATAATTAAATTTGAACTTTTCATGTTTTCTAGGAATTCTGTATTAATGTATTATTTATTCTTACGAAGGTATATTCATATTGCATATTTTCTTATGTTGTGATAACCATTTAAGTTTTGATTAATATTTAATGATGGAAGGAATAACTTTTTATCCTTTTGTGGGTCTTCTGTTTCATTAAATGGTCATTGTAGTGCTTTATGTATGAAAAAAATATCTTGAATATTCATTTATTAGAGTAAGTGATGAGATAGAAGAAGAAAAACATATCAAATCCCAACCAAAGTATTAAATTTTGGTTTTATAAGAGAAATATGTTAACCAATTACACTATATTTTTTTCTATATCTAGATAGTAAAATAATCCTTGAACTCTAGTAAAAAAATTTAAAATAAATATATTATCTATTTACATTCTTTATAGTGAATTAGTGTGTGTTTTACCCTTATATATTTATGGTTTTGTGGTAATTATCTTATCATGACCATGTTCTCTATAACTATATATTATTTTTTTCTATACTGTTTTTCTCCTCAATTCCATATTTTCACATCCCTGAAATATTGTCCTTATATTTGAACCCTATTATGTTCTATTCTGGGTGACATTCAAATTTCCCTTTTCATCTATTCAAAATGATGTTTTATTTTCCATTTTTCAACTACAGGTTTTCAAAATAAAACATTAAAATGATTCTTCATTTCATCATTGTATGTTTTATCTTAAACTCCATGGAATTAGTTTTTTATATAATATTTTGAAACCCTTTTTATAAAATTATATAAAATTATGAGAATGTAATTTTTAATGTGTTATAATATGAAAACATGACATTTCAATACAATAACATATGATTTTGAAAAAAATCATTATGTCTAATAGCATATACAAAAAGAAACACTCAGCTTAAGAGAATCATGGTATATTAATATTTAAATTTTATATTTATAACATAGCCATTAAATTGGTGGGTATTAATAGGATTATATCCCTTTTGAAATATATATATATATATAAGGTTTCTAATATATAAAAATATACTAAAAAATTTATAGTAAATCGACACCCAATTTTTATTAAATTAATTTTCTACTTCAAAATCATGTTTTTATAAACAATTATGTATATTGATTTTAAGGAGACAATAATTTAATTAACTTCTTTAAAATTATGAAATTTTCTATGAAAAATATAATATCATTTCTAATATTATTATATCATAATTATCTTGATTAAATTTTTTAGATTTTTTCTAAGATGATTTGTTTTCCGGTCAATAGTGAAAAATATTAATTTTTGTAAAACTATGATTTATTTTTAAATTCATTATGAAATATATATTAAAAAATTTCATTGAATTTTACCTTTAATTGACATAAGTATTAAAAATTTATAAATATTCTAATAATTACCATTTAGTTATCTCTATAACAAATTTTATACAAGTATATTTTTGGGCTTAAAATTAATTTTTATAAATACTTTTTTTCACTCTACTTTGTGTTATAATATTAAATTAATTTTTTCCACTTCAACAAATTGAATCTTGAAAATTTGATTCCATATATGGAATCAATATTTTGAAATTTAGAAAATATTTCCCCTTTAATTTTTTCATTATTAATAGTAACTGTGGTAAATATTTGTCACCTTGATAAGGGTTAAACCCATGCAATAAGGTCACTAAATCAACCCAAAACTTCTATTTAATATATTTTATGATTTGTTTTCAAACATAATCCTCCATGATTCCAATTTATTCATTTTATTATTTATAAATGAATTATATATTATTTTATTTAATGAAAATTGCAAAATTTCGCCCTCTTTCTTTTAATATCTATAAAATTTTGTAATAGGGGAAAACAGTTTGGTTACATATCTAATGATTATATTAAATATATATAATTTTAATGATTTTTTTTTCTAATGTTTTATGAATAAGTAAATATTGTATTTTCTTTCACTACAATGACATAATGCTTGTGAAAGATGTAGAAAAGTCAAGTAAATAATTTTAAAACCCCTAAAAGAAATATTTTTTGGGTGGGAAAAAGTGTACAATGAATTTTGAAGATAAATATTACATAATTATGTTGTTGAAAAATTGTATATTCAAATAACATTTCCTTCATTTTGTTTTCACAATTTAATAATTTGATTAGTTCTTAAAATTACATTAATAGTATTTTTTGTTAAATAATAATTTATTTAATTATTTTAAAGTCATTAAAATAATTCAAGAGAAAATTGTGATGATAAATGGTCACAAATGGAATACCATTCCCATTTATGAGCTAATTTTATTCTTATAAGTAATATTTTAATCCATTAATAATTAAAGTGTCATTACCAAGGGAAAGGATTAAATTGGATAACCAATGGGATTAACTAAAACATAAGTTTTAAAATATTATCATATCCTATAAAAATTAGATAGGGTAATTATATTAATACCATACCCCAATCATACTCTAATCCATTTCATTTTTAAATCATTTGACATGATTTATACAAATTTTAAAATACAATATTTCATGTATTCTTGAAAAAGAAATTAATGATAAGTTATAATAACTTTTATTTTCACAAATTACTTATAATTCATAAAAAATTATTTTGAAAATAAAATGTTATATTGTTTAAAATATCATCCATGGTGTATTTCTGGGTCATTTTTCCTTTTATAGTAATATGCATGAACCCTAAACCTTAAAAACATTGATATGAAAGTAATTTTAAAAATGGATAATAGGGTTAAAATAAATTATACAAATGTAAAAACATTTTCTTAAATTTTCTTCTATTAAAACGGACAGGGATACCCTCTCAGACTAGTGCATGACATAAACCATCATAGACTTGAAGAGCATTCTTGATCCCCACAGTCTGGCGATAATAATGTGGACATCAACAACAACCAACAGGAATAAATTCTTCAAACCTAAAAAACATGACATATATATATATATTAATGGAAAGAACCAAAGAAGAGTAAAACAAGAATATATTTCATAGAAAAAAAAATTAGCAAAAGCAAAACACCTCAAAGGTAGCTAAACCAACATCAATATACAAATACAACTACATTGGAAAATTAAAACCGATATAGAAACTCCATGTGATAGCATGGGAAAACTCCAACCACCTATCCACTAGACACCTAGACCCATATAACCAAAAGAAATGTGTGTCACTGTGGTTCTTTTTCGTTCCCTATAACAAAATTCCTAACAACTTCTACAAAACACTGAAGAACTACATAGGATTGATCTAAATAGGCTTTAGTGGGATACCACCTAAGTGTTCCATAACAATCCTTTTTACAAAAAAATAAAATTGATAAACATGAGATAAAATATGGTATAATAAGCAACTACACATTTCTTATCAAAAACCATGGAAAATCATTATATCCACCTTTGTATAAATTAATAATATAATCCATGTGAACAGTTTTAAATCAAATCATATGTATCAATGATTTTAATTAAAATAATGTATCAATGATCATACCATATCCAATAAAAATCAAAGAAAAAGTAACATCATTCCAAGGATCACAATAGGTCATGCTATCTAGGAAACTCATACCTAATCACATGAAATCATGTGAATAGAGTTTCAAGATATATGCATAAAATCTAGACAATAAATGAACACCCTAATAAGTGAACCCCCCCCCCCCCAATGGGTCTAACAAGTCCCAAGAACAGTGTTTCTATAGGGTAGAGGATCACCCCATAAGTGATCTCTTTGATAGGATCAAGGGTTGAGGCATATTACTACACATTCTACATAATTACTAATATTTCCAATGTGCTATATTTTTAAAACCATACCAAAAAACCATGAACAAATTTTTTTTCCCAATCCACTTTCACAATGCTTTAAAAATAACATTTTATTTTAATAATATATGGAAAACCTGTCTTTTCTAAAAAAAAATTCACACCAAAAAATAAATAATGAAAAATAAGTTATAAAAAATATTAAAACAATAGTAACACATTTCATCAAAAATAGTATATATGTGGAACCACCTAGCTCCAAATCATGTATAACATTCCTAAAATGTGATCCATTAACATGGGAGAATGAAAGTAAAATTTAATAGGTCCTTGAATAAATCCTCATATCCTAGAATCAAAAAAATTATAAAAATTATAAAACAAGAGGTCAAATCATAACATATCTTGAAGAATGTCAATTCTGCACCATAACTAACATAAAGGTGATCCTCTAGAGAAATATCAAACAAAATATCTATTAATGGATAGTATTGATTATCATCATATATCATTTAATCCATAAAAATTGTGAAATGGTGCTACCCTAATGAAGGATAATGAATAATAAAAAAATCTACTACCCATAGAGGCACATTGTAATTGAAATGAATACAAATCACTGAAAAAAATGATCTAGAAGGAGTTGATAACCCTAAACTTTACTATTATAACTCACATTTATTGAGAAAAATAATATTCTTGAATGAATAATAAATCACTTATTTATGTCCCTAAAAATAAAAAACCAAAAATCATTTATCATGTGAAAATTTTTTCATGATTATAATTTATAAATTTAGAAAAAAGTACTGAGAAACATGACACATTAGATTAAAAATTCTTATTTAACAATTTTTGTATGTGAAAAAAATTCACAACTTATAAACCTTTAATTCACTTAACCAAATTCATGATATCATATTAATGAAATTTTCTAGTCATGTAAAATGTTCATGATGTCAATATTTCCAAAAGATAGAAAACATACAAGATTCTTCACAAAAAGCTAGATTATCTTTGGTGTTCTCTAATCATGGGGAGAACCCCAAAAGTCCATTGATGTATTTATACCCAACTTCTATTAGTTCAATTAAACATAAAACCCCAGATTTTAGTTCAATTTATGAAAAAAAAACTCTCTTCATCCTTGAGAGTCCAAAAATGCACTAAAATAAAGAGGGTATCAAAAAGAGAAAAGGTAAATACTAGAAATTAGGTAATGGGATATTACAAACTTCCCACCATAAGAATTTCTATCTCTAGGAATTATTCTTGGTGAATGATTTTTGGAAATAGGTGAGGCCACTACTCCCTAATCAAATACTCACACTATCAAGTCTCATAAAAATATGATTCATGTCATCCGGAATCTTTGATAAACAAAGTAGACATACCATGCATGAATTTCAACATAGTATCAATGATATCTATTGGTTTATCTATTATATAAACAAATGGCTCAAACTAGATATATTCCCAACACAAAATGTTTTGAGTGATTCATATGGTAATTCTTGAGATGATATATATTGAAATAATCATTAATACCCATGAACAAAACTATAAATTCTAACTGATAAGATACTTTCCAGAATTTCTTAGTGACCTAAATTGGTGCATATTGTCTCATAACCAACCCTCTCTATTTACCAAGACAATAGTAACCCAAAAAAGGTAAAACATTCAAGAAAACATAGTTATGTATGAAAAAATAAAAGAGAATAAACCTATGATCTATATATGATTTTTTATGACTCAGATATGTATCAAGGTTTTAATATATAACATCAATCCTTACTGACATCTCACGAAAAATATTTTTCCCACTAAAGTGTCATTTCTCTCCTCTTATCAAAAAATAGGTGACCTGCATGGGAGACCATTCAAATCCTCTAAGTGAGATATTCTAATCGATAATAGAAAACTATTGTTATAATAAATTTTAAAAAATCCCAAATGGTTATCCCATAATCCACAAAAATTCATGATTCATGCATAGATCATATCCTTTAAAATTTAATATTATGATCCTTTAGGTTGTATTTCCATGGATGGTAAGATTTACCCACCCTAATATGTGTCTCCATAACATATTATAGACTCTTACAAACCTATGAAGAAATCCTAGGATCCTGGACCAAAATAATGGGAGGAACTTGTGAAACCTCACAACCTCTTACACATATAGCTTACATAGTTATTCATATTTAGAAGTGTCTCATATCAAAATGAACTGAATATAATTTATCAACCAATCAATCACCCCACATATATAATTCCTCCCTCTATGAGTCCATGTTAATCCAACAAAAAATTATATGGAAACCATGTTTCATTTTCAAACTGGCACCTAATGATGCTGGGTAAAACCAAAAGGTTTTAGATTCTGTACATTTATCTATTGTAAGGTGAAATATAAGGACACATAATATACAATTTCATACATCATTGCCAACTTATATAATTCTATTCTCCTATCCTAATACAACATTACAGTACTCAGATTAACATACCATGAATAATAATGGTAGAAAAAAACTATTCTCCACACATGTGTTGGGATAATAAAACGATTCCCAAAACAAGGTATACCATCTGAAGTGAGAGACCAACCAGAAATGATATCCCCATCATTAAGGGTTTCCTGAATTTCATTTAAGTCAGTATCCTACCACTGACCCCATACAGTAGACATGATAATAGATGATACCAACAGAACACTAGTCAGCAACATGCCCGAAACAACCTCTTGAGTATTTAGGTGTAGCCATATAAATAGTCCAATACTGTTTCATTCTTAATTTTATTTCAAAACAACCTATTATGGAACATTACTATTAAAATAATCTACAATGACATCCCACTTCCCAACATTGTTGGTGATGTTTATGTAAAACATCTAAAGGTATTCAACGAACCTCCTCCTTCTATGTTTAAATTAACTCAGTGAAATGATATATATACCACTCTTATATTCACAAATAACCATCAATTATCCCCAATAATATAGTTCTATCATCATTTTATTGCATTTATAACAACCGAAAAAACTAAACCATGAGTGGATAAGTTATTCTTATGCAATTGAAGTTGGACATATCTGTAAGTCACCTCATGACCATCCTATATGAACACACAACCCAAACCATAACTACAAGAATAATAGAAAACAACATACCCATTATCAAGATCAGGTAAGATCGAATAGAATCCAGTGTTATATGTCATTTTATCTCATCGAATGATGACTGATACTTTTTATCCAATAATAATTTCCCACATTCTTAGTAAAAGTAATAAATTGTGATTATAAACATCATAAATCCATAAAACAAAAATTTGGAAGTATCCAAAAATACAAATAAAGATATGACTCTCAAAGGCATTATATTGATCTTCCCAAGACAAAACCAAATTCACCTTCTTAGGATAAACTGTTACGCCATACTTATAAATTATATTCCCAAATAACATCACTTCTTTGATCCAAAAGTTATATTTCATAATATTTCCATAAAATATTTTCCCCTATGTAGATTATAAGATAAATAAGGATCAATATTTAAAAACAACTATTCGTCCTTTAATTGGTCAATAAATCATCCAAATGGGGAAAAGATACTTATTCTTAACTATTTTTCGGTTTAAATTTAGATATTTCACCCTCAATCAGAGTTACCCATCTACATTATGGGTATAGTGTGTAGAGGATACCTATGCAGAAACACTGGGGTGAAAAACACCATTAACCATTAGGTTATCCAACTAAATTTCTTACTCTTTAAGTTCTTCTAGTTCCACATTAATATAGGGTATTGAAATTGGATACTTATATTGCACTTAAGTCAATAATAAACTCTGCTCCTTTTATAAGGTAAGTATGAATAAATAATCTAAAAATATATTACGAAACTATCAAAAAATAGTTTTAAGATAAAAAATAGAAAATGCATCATTAGGATCAACTACTACATAAAACAAAAAAAACATACGTTGTGGGAGGGAATGTCCTGCACAACCATACATCGAATATCATTCTCCCTAAAAAACCCTAAATTTCATATCAACCATAGGAAATTAGGAATGTTGATTATAATAATCACCCTCATAATTATGACAAACAATCCAATCTATCTTCAAGATGATGTTAAAAAATACATAATTAGAATTAGAAAATACCATACTAACATTACATCATCTCTTAATAGTGAACAAGAATGATGTGAGCATCACTGCACTTGTCTCATCCCAAAGATATCGCTAAAATAATAATAAATGACATTATATACTTTATATATTTAATAATATCAACAAAAGTTTCCTATATAAATGAGTGAGAGACACCTATATCAAAATAATTAGTCGCTACAAATTATTAAAAAAAATTCCACCTCTCACTATTACTTGACCCATAACCATTACAAATATTCATAGGTTGAAAATAAAAAAAAATTGGTTTCCCCAACCATTCCACACTAGTAGAAGGACCGGGGCACAAAACTAGATATATCTCAAAAAATAGAGGATTCCTTCCACTATGAAACACCCCCACCACTTTAATGATTATCATTACACTTCCTATTATCAATATTCATTCCACTGAATCTGCCACTGGTTGGAATATAATGTGAAGAATGACCAACCTTTCTAGTCATATTCATATCTACCATATTTTTTTTATATAAAATCTCAAAAATTTTCTAAACATTTAGGATAAATACATGTGATCTGATATCTCGTCACAAACCCATCAGGTACTTCTTAGCCTTTAGTTGGTCAATCATTTCCACCTCTAGTGTGAGATGAACCATCTCTTTGAATGGATTGGTGTATGAGGACATTGAATTATCTGCATTCTATAAAGATATGAACTCTATATGATTCACCATCATCAGTAAATTTTCATGAAAATTCTTTATGAATAGAGTCTTGAAACCCTTCCATCATAATCCCACATTATTATCCTCCTATACCATAAAATCCCACTATCTCTTGTAGGGACCATCAATTTTAAATGCCTCACACTTTAACATTATACTATCAAGAGTATCAATAATGTAAAAAATATAATAAATATTTTAGTGATATTCCTCTTCCACTTTAGGTTTATTTTTACCGATATAGAATTGTGGTTTCTCGCATCATAATGTTGATGATCGATCCCCACCCCTTTGAACTCCTATATTTCACTAAACAACTATATTTTAGACATTTAGTAAATTTAGTTCAACAACATGAACTACTTGTAAGATATCTTTGATATGAGTCTAATCCAGATTTGGGTTCCCTTTAGAAGAATCTATTTCACCCTCTTTATGAAACCGTAGAAAAAATCTTGGAGGAAAACTTATACGCCCTGAAATAGAATAAATTATAAAGAAAAAATATATCATTTCAAAATAGAAAACCATAAGAAAAAACAATGTCTAATATCAATAACTCAATGAAGGATACACACATCCAAAAATACTATGGTAAATTGATTCTCTTTATAGAAAGATATGATTAGGAACGACCTAAAACCTACCACTCAAGTACTAAAAATCGTATCCACAATCTACCAACTTCCCTAAATAGCGCACAACCTTCAACTATTATACCATATTAGGATGAACATTACTTGGATTCCATTGAAAACTAGCACTAGACCCGAACCATTACATTGTTTATGATAGTTACTAATCCCCACAAGCTGGAAACAAGAACATATGAATCAACAATAACTATAGTCAACGATTCCTCCCAGCCTATAGAAGATAACATGACAAATATATATACACATTTGAATGAAATGATAGAAGATTATAAAAAATATTATATGTCATCTGAAAAAGAAAACATCATAAGATAAACAAATAAAAGGTAGCTAAAAATATCTAATGTTGAAGTCAAATAGTAAAGGACCGCTAAAACCAAAACTACTACTCCATGTGATAGTGTTGGAAAAATCCCACCATTTAACCACCAGCTGACTAGAAATTTCTATGTAAAACATTGTTACCACACTACAGATCCTTGAATTTACCTTCATCTAAATACATAACAGGGCCTACACAATGAAGAAATGGTGTGCATGGTTTGAGCTGAACAAGATCAGTAGGATCCTACCTAGGTGTTCTATAATAAGTATATGTACAAAAATATAAACATGATCAACTTCAAAGAAAACATGGAATGATAAAAAAATTCACATATTTTATATCAAAAAATTGTAAACCATTTAATTTCCATTTTATATATTTCCAAAATATTACAGGTAAAATATTTTCAAAAAAATAACATATATCAAATCAATAAAATAAAATCATATATCTTATATCATATCATATCCATTAAAAATCAAAGCATGGTAATGATCATTCCAAGTATAACTACATGTCATGATATCTTGGAAAGACGTACCTAATCATAGAGAAATAATTTGAATCAAGTCTCTCGATATATGCATTGAATCACAAAATTAGAAAAACACCCCATAAAGTTAACACCCCAAAAGTCCTAAAAGGTCTCTAAAACGTTGAGAATAGGGTGCAGTGGAACACCACATGAGTGAAATCCATGATAATATCAACAGATGAGGACTATTACTAAACCTTTAACTATAGAACCAAATGCTTCCCATTTTTTAAATTTTCCTAACTGTTTCACTAAAACAATTCATTGAAAATTATTTAAAAAATCCAATTCACAATTCTTTGAAGAATTTATATTTAATATATCAAAATAATGGGAAATAATATTTTCTCAAAAACATATTTCCACACACAAAAGTAAGTCGTGCCAAATCATTTATGAAAACATTAATAGAACAATTGCAATACACCTCACCCAACATAGGCTAATGATGGAATATATTACTTCAAACTAGGGTCATACATTACCATAATAAGATCCACCAATATAGTGGATTAAAAGGATAATAATAATGTTCCTTAAATTAATCCTTACATATTTGAATCTGTTAAAAAAAAAATTGTGGGAGGAATGAATAGATCACAACATACCTAAAAGGGTGAATATTCTTTACCACAACTTACAAGAAGGTTAGCCTCTGGAGGAATATCACACAAGGGATCTAGAAATGATATTTAATACTATCATGAAATAAATATATATATATATATATAATCATAGTGAAACTGAACTTCCATGATCAATTAAAATGAAGTGTAAGAAGGAAAACTTACCCAAAGAGATGCACTGTAACCACAGTGATGATCAATCACTGAATTAAATGATCTGACAAGAGAGGAGACCCCAAAATTGACTAAGAAAGATCCTACATCTTGAGGAAATTTCCATCATTGTATGAATTATGTATCACCAATGTATTAATCTAAAAATTAAAAACAGAGAAACAATTATTATATGAAAAATTTTCATGATATAAATTTCTAAATTTATAAAAAAAACGCTTAAAATTAGTCAATTCAGATTAAAATTCGAATTTAAGCATTTCATAATGTTAAAATATTAATAGTGTGTAAAAATTTCATTACCTTATCCAAATTCATGACATCATAATGATTAATGATTTCTAGTATGTAAATCATTTTTTATGTGAAAAACTATGGCAGATTAAATATAAACAAGATTCATTACAAAAATCCAAACCATATTGGTTGTGAGCCAAAAATAGTGAGAAATATAAAAATCCATTCAAATATTTTTACCTATATTCCATTAATTCAAAAAAAAACATAAATCACTAAAATTTAGTTAATTTTCCCCAACAAAACCTCTTCATTATCTGGAGTCACAAAATTAACCCAAATGAAGAGATAAATGAAAATTGAGTAAAGAAATACCTAAATGAAGTTAACGATATGTTACAGGTACAAATTTTATTGGATTATAGATTTAGACCCATATTTTTCATATATTCTAATTATATTATTTTTTATCCATTTTTCATTGTCAATTAATTTATATTAATTTAATCCACTCTGAAATTTAAAGGATCACGCCATAATAATTAAATTCCATCCCCTCTTCTCTTATCTACACAAATAAAGAAACATTTATTTATGAAAATCACTACTATGATCCTTCCCTAACATATATACCCAAATTATAGAGTCATTATATTAGTAATAATTCCTACTAGAGAGGGATAATGTGTCATGTTAAGAAGGTTGTCTGAAAAATATGTATAACTTTTACCGAATGTTTTAGTTTTTTTTCTTTTACCTCCTTAAATTGTTCTTCAAACATTATTAAATAATAAAACATGTTTATTAAATATACCTAGGTTTTTTATTTTATTTTAATAACCAATATATATCTCCTCTTCCATAAAATGGGAAATGAAATCCTCTTTCTTGTGTACAGAATACCACCATCTCGCGAACCAATCTAATTCAGATTTCATCATTGTATCTTAAAAATATTAATAATTATAGATTCAATATATATATATATATATTATTTATTGAATAATTATAATTATTTAAACATAATATATTATTTATTTTCATAACATTACATCCATTGAAAATTGATAATTCCGTTCATGCGTATGCGTGAATTACCACATCCACAAGGGGATGTGTTTCAATTGTCATCATGACATCACATAATTAGTGTATATATGTTTCCATTAAGATTTAATATGATATTATTTATCTTTAATAATTCTTGAAATATAAATTATTGTATACATTCTTTCCAACATGATCATTGAAAAATAGAAATGTTACTCATTCGTACGTACGGCTTACTATCTCAATGATTGTAAAATTGTTTATTTTTCATAACCATATTTAATGGAAAGAATAAAAAATATAATTGAAATAAAAATCTGTTTTTATATAATTATTTTTTATTCTGGGGAAGATTGAAAAATTATTCTACTGATGAATTTCATCATACTGAATCAATATTCAAGTAATCAACAGAACATCCTTAGAATACTTAACATGTACATAATCAATTATGAAATTAATGTTCACTTTATAATAAATATAATAAAATGAATAATAAACTAGAAAAAGGTTCATTGAAAATTTAATAACTAAGATAGATTTATTTTTCATGTAAGAAATGAACATGCATGATTATTTAAAATTTTGGTAAGGGACATAATATCCAAAAACCTAAAAGTATATGTTTTAAATATATATTTTATCAATATTTTTCCTCCATGTTTATGTTCTTAAAAATATTTTTATAAATTTATTTATATGGGAATAAATTAATTATAATGAATATTTTTCCGATTTTCAATTTCATTCAATGGTTTTCAAGAGGAATATTTTTTTATATTTTATAAGAAATGTTGCAACTTTCTTTACAAAAATAAAAAATAATTTTATATTTTAATGTATAGGTCACCAATAGATTTTCCTACCACCACAACCATTGACTGATGATTATATTCCTTTAAAATATGTCATCATTTATTCAAATATACCCCCTCATATTTATTTTATTTTTGAAAATGATTTTTTTAATGGAAATGGTATTAAGATATCTGAATTTTTTTAATATAGGTTCAAAAGAGTTTTCAGGGGTTTTATATAGAAAATTTAAAAAATAATGTATTATTCTTGAGATGGTACTTTAGAATTATATATAATGATAGGTGATCTTGAAAAAGCTTATAATATGTTTGAATGATATATATCGTATATGATAGGTGCACCCCATTATAGTTCTCCAATGTATAGGGTAACGTCCTTTGTCATCATAGGAAGGAATAATGGAGTTCACTAGGTGGTTTATTCTATGGGTTTAACTAAGCTCTTATTATTTTTACAAGAGTTTAACAAAATTTCTGAATATGATTCTCTATGATTTCTCAAAGGGTTTCTAATTTCGAATTATTGGTTTTAATGTTTTTATTTGAGAAAACACTATGTGGAATTCATGTGGTTATGATTTGATTCATACACTCAAAAAATATTGTGATAAAGGAATTTTTTTTGTTTTTCTCATATTTCTCACTATACTAAATTATTTATTAATTTTATATCCCTTGATGGTATTTTTTTGATCATACTATATTTTCAAATGATTTTTCATAGTGATTAATGATGATTAAAAACATTATTAAACTTGATGTTTTAGATGTGGATGTTACTGTTAAAGAAGAAAACATGTATTTTTAAAGAAATTATTTTGGGGGGAAATAGACATTATGTTGAAATCACCAATTGAAATATTTTTATGTAATTCTATAAAAATCAATACATAAATAGTCCTTGGGTATGTACATGATTAAATATTTTTTTATGATGAAGTATATTTTGAATGGATAAAATTTGGTCATATTTTGTAATATCCTGGATCGTCTATTCTGGTATGGGTTTTGATTCCAGTTTGATTTTGAGGAAAAAAGGAAGAAATGGGTATTTTCTAAGTACACAACGTGTACTTTTGAGTACATGTTGTATACCTAGATGTCACGTACAACCATTTTTTGAACCTTTCACAGCCGAATACATGGTCGTGTGGTGATCTGACAGACCTACTTAAGATGGGGGATAATTTTAGGCTACTACATGGAATGTAGTGTTAAAGAACATGCTTTGTAGTTTTATTTTTATCTATTATATTGGAAGAGGGTCACCTCTCATATCCAGAAACACTTTCTTCTCCCCCTGTTTCATACAGGAGTGATGTGGAATGGACGATGAACTCTGATACCCTCCCGATTATCCATCTGAACTTTGATTGAGACATCATTGGGTGTGTTGGAATACCACCAGTGATTTCTCAAAACACCTAGTTCCTTTCATATGTATTAGTACTCCCTTATTATTTATTCAAGGGTAAATGTTTTTCAATGTTTTGTAGATCTACACAGATCTAGGCTGATTCAATGGCTTACGTTCAATTATATTAATCGTACTACATCGAGGTATGTGTTTTGTTCCTTTGATGATTTTTTTGGATTATATATGCTAAAAGTTCCACATACCCAAGTTTGGGGTAATACATGATTTAGAATTAAACCCTATTATTGCATGTTATGGTTTGGTTGTTCAATAAAGGGTTTTTTTCTTATGAGTAATGTTAGATACCTTGTCTAAGAGACATCCCATGGGTTAATTTCCCTTATTTTATTGTTTACGGCCATTTGGTCTAGTTTTTATTTGATGTATAACTTGTTTTTCATTCATTTTTTGATTAGGATGGAGATTGATCATGTTAAATGTATGTGATATGCATTGAAAATGATTATCCATGTAGTAGATATAAATTACATGAGCTTCTTGGATATGATATGCGCTATTTATTTTTCTAATGGACCCTGATATCTTTCGACCGTGAAGAATAAGGGGACTTATGGTTTATGTATAGAGTAATGTGAGATCCTTGGCATAGATATTTGACTAAAGGGTTTAGATCGTGAGAGCTTTCTAAGAGGGTTGTTATTTAAATTAATTGATGATATGTTGGGCCAAATACATTAGACTGTGAGTTTTTTCCCAGAGGGCTATTATTTAAATGAATTAATGTTGAAAGACCATAGGGGTTAGACAATGAGAGCATTCCTAGAGGTTCATTGTGAATAAATTAATGATTATGATGAGCTTTCCAAGCTAAATAATAAGCTTTGTTTCGGCCTTACTTGTTGCTTAGATAGTCTTTTGAGAAATTTGTTTTGTTACTTTATTTGGGTGATGCATAGGTTAGGATACATCATGGGGTTACTTGTTTCAATCAAATGAATAATTGATTAAGGAAAATTAATGTAATGTAATACAATAGGACTTGTTACTTTTCAATACTTCCCATTTTATTGCTTCATTTTTTCATATTACCTATTATATATATTCCCTGATAGTTAGGCACAGATCTTTTGGTGGATGCTCGATAGGATTTGTCTCACTCTCAAATTTTGTCTTGTGTTGGAACCAAGTAGATTATATGAATATAGGTATAGATATGGGCAACCTCCCTTATTCATTAGGTACTTGATTTTTGTTGGAGTAGGAGAGCATGGGATATAGCTAAGGCTAGCAATGATGTTGGAGTTTACTATTTCTTTTGTACATTGTTTTCTATATTTTTTTCCTGCATTGAGACTTGTTTGGATTTTTTCTTATATACATATGACATGTATCATATATATATATATATATATTGTGGCTTCTATTGGATTTACATTCATTCTTCCATTGTTATTCCTATTTGGTATTATTTCATCTGATATTATTTTATATTTAGATTCTACTGTGTACTCTTCCAATGATGGAATATTTTCCCCAATGTCTTGCCATATCCCTCATGGCTAGTCAGAAACATCTAGCCTTTATGGAAATGTGTTTGATGTTATGTGACCAACCAGATTCAGGGAAGCTTTGGGAGACACCCAGATCCATGACGTTACAAAGTTGTATTAGAGGAACTTTCATTACTACATTGCCATAGAATATGGATCCAATATACTAGGGATAGGAAGGAATAGGTAGTTGGTAATAAGCTGTTCTCGATAGTATCTAGCCTATGTAGAGGCAAAATCCAATTTACCTCGAATGTTGCGATTTTTTATTTTTTCGATTGTTAAAGTTGATATGATTTCACTGTTGAGTGATACACATGTATTGTACTATTATCATTGATATTATTTGAGTTTTTATTTTATTATGGCTTAATGAGATGAGGGTATTCCATCTCATGCATCATATAGGCACTTACTAGAGATCACATGTAATGCATTCTTGTCATTCCATGTAGGGTGCATTATTAATTTCATGTTGTTGTGAAAGATTTTGTGAAAAGAATACATGCTATTTTGATAGGGTATCAGTGTATATAATGTTTATTTTTAATAGAGGCCAATCTTTGGTCCCTAAGGTGTTATGGTCCCTCTTGGATAATAATTTAGTGTATCATGTTTGAACATTAATTGTATTTTATTAAGATATGATATGTACAAAGATGAAAAACTTTGATTCGTAGTGAGTATGGGATCTCACGGATCGGAACATGGCATGCCGTAGAAAAATTTTATGATTTTGGGGTTCCAGTAAGTTTCAGAGGATTACTGAATGGAAAACCCATAAAACCTGACCTGAAATGTTATGAACATCCTGCATGTGTTCTTTTTTTCTAGAAGAAATGGATTCTCTCTACTACACATTCTGTACCTTATGTAAATGTTGTGTAGTTGTTGACCGTGTGACTGACTATGTGAGAAGAGACACAAGGTTGGTGAACTTTTGGTAGAACATTCTGTTTATTGGGAGTACATGTCATGTTGTAGTCGAATGTATATCCGGCAGTGTGACTAATTATTTGGGTGGATGGAATTTTTGTTTTAAATGTCATGTTTAGAGTCTGTATGTCATGTAGTGTTACACCACTAGAACCATGTAGGTCTATCCATGAAGAATTAGCAGGGAAGAAGAAAATATTCAAGTAAACACCGTATCTCAAGAGGCACACATCGTGTGTATGGGTTGTTACATGATGATGTTGGTTGGAAAAAATGAAAATGTTAAGACTTAAGGGAACATGATGTGTAGTGGTTCTGCATGCCATGTAACCCTGTTTTGAAAAAAAACTTGAATTCTTTCATTCACCTGTTCCATTCTTTCACTTTTGTGTTTTAATTTTCGTTAATCTCATATTGAGGTGTGCACTTGACCTTGTAGTGTCATTCCACCAAGATGCCCTTCGTTTGTAGACCAGGTACATGGTGATGATAAGACATCAGAAATGGTCAATCAAGGACTACCAATAGCTCCTTACTTTATGCCCGTCCAGGAACCAAATGTTATATCAGACAAAGGTGACGATGCAAAGTTCTGTGAAGGCTTTATGAGTATGATGCAGACATTTTCAGTAGCACCACTTCTTGCCCAAACTATGTAAGAGTTGACATGGGTGTTCCAGCAGGATAATCCTCCCACTTTATTAGGGGATGGGGGACCATAGGCTATATAGTCTTGGATAGAGGCCATTCTTTCTATCTTCGATCATCTGAGAATGCCTTATGAGAGGAGGGTGAAACTAGCGACTTACCTGCCACATGATTCTGCCAAGAGATGGTGGGATGTGATCTTAGAGGTGGGATGTCATTGGGATATGACCTGGGAAGACTTCCGGAGGAACTTCTATGATTTATTCTACACAGAAATGTTGTGGTCCGACTAAGCCTAGGAGTTCATGCATTTAGAGCAGGGCACTCTTTCAATGATGGATTAATCTTCTTTCTTTATATATCTTTAGTGCTTCGCACCTGTTTTGGGGGTGACATGTTATCACTAGATGGTATATTTGAAAATGGTATTAGTTATGACATATGATCATATGTGAATGTTTTCAAGATGAAATCTGTGACTACTATAGTATACGAGGCCAAGATTACCGAGTACAATCTGATGGGGTTTAGATCTGTGAGATAAGGAAGTTCAACATTTAGGGTTGGTAATCCTTCGACTGATAGTAGGAAGCGCCATAGGGAACCTACATTCTATGATTCTAGTTGTAGGGATGTATCTTCAGGTCACCAGGTGAGCTGATACCAGTGTGAGAAAAGAGGGAACATGAGACCACAGTGCCCAATAAACATAAGTTATGTGTTGATCTTGTAGAAATATGGTCTATATTCTGTGTTTTTTCAGGATTTTCTCACCCCACAGACAGTGATAGGGGATCTGTTACGACTCCACATGTAGAATCAGGGCCACTGGTTCCTCATCTAACTAGGGAGTAGGTTTCTTCGGGTCATTCATGCCGAGGAGGTGGTCATGGTTGTGGTATCCAGAGGATAGGTTTTCAATGACTGTAGGTTGGATTAGCTTAGGGTAGAAGGTAGGGTTGTAGGGTTGCGGTAAAGGTTAGACTTTTGTGATTGAGTAGACTCAACAGGAGCAGGACCCAAGACCCTCTATAGTTAGAGGTATTATTCTATTTTCCTCATTTTTAGCTTCTTCTCTTTTTGATATAGGGGATTACCATAGTTTTTTATCATTTTCCATTGTGGAGAGCCTTGGGATCTGTATCTTTACATTTGATGATGTCATGACGCTAGACACTCTGTTAGGGATTAAGAGGACTAGTATAGGTCAGTGCAAGGAGTTCCCTCTTGATGTTGATGGTTGTCACTTATTATGGGACCTCTGTGTATTAGAGATGAAAATATTATATTTCATTCTCTGAATGGATTGGTTGGTCACCTTGTAGGACTTTCTTGACTGCTATCTCTACAGGGTGAGCTTCACATCACTATAGGGAAGATATTTTCTACACAAGGGTGAATGGGATGTTCATGTGAGTAGAGTGGGACCAACGAATCATGGGTTTGAAGGATTTATAGCCCATTATTCTATACTATTATAGGGTGATTATGTGACTTCACAAATGGACTTTCCTCTAGTGGTGGATCATTTCAGGGATGTTTTTCTAGTAGACCTTTCAGGTTTACCTCCAAAAAGAGAGGTAGATTTCACTATTGAGCTTGTTCCAGGAGTGGAACTGGAATCCATTACTCCTTTTAGGATGGCTACACCAGAGTTACTGGAGCTCAAGAAGTAGTTAGATGAGTTACAGGAAATGGTTTCATCTGACACAGTACTTCTCCTTGGGGTTCACCATTCCTTTTTACGAAGAACGTGGATGGTACCCTCAGTCTTGGTGTGGATTATCGGAAGCTGAACTAGTTGATGGTCAAGTACCAATTTCCCTTTTGAAGGATATATGATCTCTTTGATCATCTTTGAGGATATCGGGTGTCCTCAAAGATTGACTTGAGATTTGTATATCATCATTTGTGCATTAGACCATCAGATATACCACTTATAGACATTCAGAGCAGGTATGCTCTACACGAGTATTTGGTTATTTCGTTTGGTCTCATGAACACACCCAAAATTTTCATGAAATGGATGAACCAAGTGTTCCATCCTTACTTGTATTCTTTTGTGGTGGTCTTCATGGAAGATATCATAGTGTAATCTCACACTTGACATGACCATTCCATCCATATTGAGATCTTGTTGAGTACAATGAGAGAGCTTCAGTTATATGCTAAGCTCTCAAAGTTCCACTTTTGGATGGACAAGATTCATTTCGTGGGTCATTTCATCTTAGAGATAGAATTATTAGTACACCCAGAGAAGGTGAGAGTGGTAATTTTTTGGGAGAATCCAATTAACGTATTTGAGGTACTGAGATTTTGTGGGCAGGTTGGTTACTACAGACTATTTATTAAGGACTTTTCATGCTTAGCAGCACCACTGACAGGCCTAACTAAGAAGGGTGTGAAGTAATTGTGGACATATTCTTGTGATTCATCCTTCTAGAAGATTAAAGAGAGATTTTCTTCAGCACTAATAGTGATTTTCTGGATTAGGGTAAGAGTTACACCGTTTATTTCAATGCATCAGGTATGGTATTGGGAGCGTTGTTTATGTAGGGGGAAGGATATGTTGTGTATGGGTCTCGGTAGTTAAGGCCACATGAGAGGAACCACAATAAGAAATATCTCAAGTTAGTCATGGTTGTTCAATCTTTACACTATTGGATAAATTACTTACTGGGAGAGCGTATTTTGGTGTTCCCGTACCACAAAATCCTCAAGTAAATCATTACTCATAATGATCTAAATTTGAGATAGTGAAGGCGGGTTAAGTAACTTTAGTATCTGGACTTTGAGAATGCCTAAACACCTAGTAATTACGAAGCAGTGGTTGATGCATTGATTTGGATGACTCATATACAGGAAGTTCATGAATCTAGCAGTGAGTGGAACCTTATGGATCTATTTTCTAAGATGCATTTAGAGATGAACGATAGAAAGAAGAAGATGTTTCTTTCTTCTATAGATGTTACCTTTGATCTTCTGGATTGAGTGTGAATGAGGAATATATTAGATTCTGAAGGCCTAGTCCTTCGAGAGAGTGTGTCAGGAAAGAACCCTACTCCTTGGTGGACCAAAGGCGAGGATGAGGTTTTTCATTTTCTCGGGTGTGTATGAGTATCAGAAGACATACGCGAGGAGTTGTTGTGAGATTTTCATGATTTAGTATGATAAGTTCATCCTGTTATCAAAAAGATGTGTTGGGATCTACATCGTCAGTATTGGTGTCCGGGCATGAAGAGGGATATAACTAATTCTATTATGAGAAGTTCCACCTATCAGCAGGTGAAGGCAGAGCATCAGTGACCGTTAGGAATTTTATAGAGGTTGTCCATTACTGAGTGGTAGTGGAATGATGTTTCAGTAAATTTTGTGATTGTTTTCCCATGGTCTCCTTGAGGAAATGATGTTTTATGGGTTTTTGTTGATAGAATCATGAAGGATTCACATTTCTTACTGATTAAGTAAACTATCTATGTTGAATAGTTTGGAATGTTTTACATTTTAGAGATAGTAAATCAGCACGGGGTTCCACACTCTATCATTTCAGATAGGGATGTTTGGTTTACTTATCATGTCTGGATGGTACTACACAGAGCTATTGATACACAAGAAATTATGAGTACAACTTACCATCCCCAGATATATGGTCAGTCCGAACACATGATTCAATTTTTGGAGTAAATGCTTCGAGCATGCATCCTAGATTTTTGGGTATCATAGAAGAGACACATACCCATGGTGGAATTTTCCTATAATAATAGTTTTCAGTACATGATTTAGATGGAACCTTATGTGTCTTTTATAGTTGGTCATGACAATCACCTCTATGTCAGCTGGAGGTAGGAGAGGTAGCTATGATGGGACCTCATCTTGTCTAGCAGACCACTAATCAGGTGGAGTTTATTTGAAATGGGATAGTAACTACCCCTCCTTTCCATAAATATTATGTTTATCGGCGAAGATGGCCTCTAGATTTCAAGGTCGAAGATCAGGATTTCTTGTATGTCACAATAAGTTTGGGAAAAAAGAGGATTGGAAGACATGGAAATCTTTCACTGAGATACTTCAGGCCATTTGAGTTTTTTGAGAGAGTCGGGTCGGTTTCCTAAAAGTTTTTGTTACCTTAGAGGTACCAAGATATGCACGATGGCTTTCTTGTTTCCCATCTACGGTGTTACTTTTCAAACCCTTCACATGATTTTTAACCTGAGGAGGTTGATATAGAGGTGGATGTATCCTTCAAGGAGAAACCTATTCTAATTTTTGATCGCATTAGGAAGGTTCTATGTGGACAATTTTTTCCTCTAGTACAGGTGCTATGGTATCATGGGAAATTATAGGACAAGACTTTAGAGAGGGAGGCTAATGTGAGATCGCAGTGGCTAGAGTAGTTCATAGATTCTTCCTGACCACCCTTTGAAGGGAAATTTGGGGAAAATTTTCATTAATGGGGGTGGTTTGTAAGAACACATATCATCTCTTCAGGTATGGGTCTTGATTTTGGGTTGTTTTGGGGAAAAAGGAAGAAATGGGGATTTTGTATATACATGTCGTGATCTTCTAAGTACAAGTTGTGTACCTATATTTCCATGTATAACTGCGTTTTGACCATGTAACGGCCGAATACATGACCGTGTGGTGACTTGGAAGACCCACTTATGTCAGGGACCGGTTAAGGCTATTATACAGTGTGTAGTTTTAAAGAACACGACATGTATTTTTCTTTTTATTTGTTATATTGGAATAGGTCCACATCTCATATTTGGAAATTCATTCTACTCCATGTTTTTCATACATGAGAACTATGGAATAGCCGATAAACTCTAAACCCCTCCGGATTCTCTATTTTAGTTCTGAATGGGGCACCGTCAGGTGTGTTGGAATCCCACTGGTGAGTTCTCAAAACACCTAGGTCCTTTCTTCATCATTCATCTTCTCTTAAAAGTTATTAAACATTGTGTGTTTGCACTGTTTTTTAGATCTACACTGATCTAGGACAATTCAGGGGCCGATGTTTAATTATATTTATTGTATGACATCATGGTATGCGGTTTGTGACTTTAGTTATTTTTTATTTGATTATATATTCTAATAGTGTTGCATACCCTAGTTTTAGGTATTGATTTATTTGGAATTAAACCCTATTATTGAATTTTATGGTTATGTTTTATTATAAATGGTTGTTGCTTATGCATAAAGTTAGATACCTTGTCTAAGGGACACCCTATGGGTGTGTTTCCCTTGTTTTATTGTTTACGGATGTTGGTTCTAGGTTTCCTTTGAGGCGTACCTTTTTTCCCATGCCTTGTTTGATTATGATGGAGTTTGATCATGTAAAATGCATGTGATATTCATTGTGAATGTTTATGCATGTAGTATTTATAAATTACATGAGCAGATTTGATATGATATGCATTATTTATTTTTCCAATGGATTGTGAGACCCTTGAACCAAGAAGACTGAAGGAACTTCCAGATTCTTTTTCCAATGGACTGTGAGATCCTTGGACCAGGAAGACTGAGGGGACTTCCAGTTTATGTACATAAGACCAAGAGATCCTTGGTGTAGATATATGAAAAAAGGGTTTAGAACGTGAGGGATTTCCTTGAGGGTTTTTATTTAAATTAATTGATGCTATGTTGGACAAAATGTGTTAGACCATGAATGATTTTCTATAGGGACATTATTTAAATGAATTTATGTTATTATACCAAAGTGGTTAAAATTTTATAGCTTTCCAATAGGGTCATTGTGAATAAATGAATGATTTTGAAACATCTGTTAAGATAAACCTCCATCTTGGTTTCAGTATTACTTATTATTTATATGGTCTTTTGAGACATGTGTTTTGTTACATTACACTGCGGAAACAGAGCTTATGTGAGATCATGGGGTTAATTGTTTCAATTAAATGAATAATTGATAAATGAAAATTAATGTAATTAAAAATAGTATGATTCGTTACTTTTGATTACGTCCTAGATTATTGCTTCTTTTTTTTGATATTACCTACTATATATATTCACTGAAAGTTAGGCATATATCTTTTGGTAGTTACCTGCTTCGATTTGTCTCACACCCTATTTGGGTAATGTGTTGGACCCAAGAAGATTATATGATTGAAGGTATAGATATGTTCAATTTCCCTTCTTCATGAGGTACTTTATTGCTATTGGAGATAGAGATAATGGGACCAAGCTAAGGCTTGTGATGCTGTTGGAGTTCACTATTTTATTTTTACATTGGTTTCTGTGTTGATTTATAGAATTGTGGCTTATTTGGCTGGTTTCATAGATACATATTCCAGGAATCATATATATATATATTGGCTTCTGTTGGATTTACTTTCAGTCTTCTGCTGTTATTTCTATTTGGTATAATTTCTTCTCCTTTTGTTTTATATTTTTATTTTGGTGTGTATGCTTCCAATGAGGCCATAGATTCCCCAATATCTTACCTTATCCCACGCTGTTAGTTGGCAGCCTCTAGTGTTTAGGGAAATGCACTTGAGGTTCCATGACCAACCTGGTTTGGGGAACCTTTGGGCGGCACCCAGATCTGGAACGTTACACATTTATCAGTATCAATAAAAAATGTAAATATTAGGTTTTTTCATGAGATAAGGGAGTGTGAGTTTGTAATAATTTTATTTGGTATCAATGTAGAGTTTAGATAACTTTGGGGAATATGATGTTTTAATGAATTATTATCATATGATTTAGAGACACGATCAGGTATTTATATGATTAAGTTTAATCATATATTCATAATCTTAGACACCAAGTTTTCGGCTTTAAGAGATGGGATATTAATTTGATCAAAGAATATTTGGAAAAAAAATTATTGGGTTGATGTATATGTAACCCAAAGGTTTAATTTGAATTGTTATTTAAGTAATAATAACTTCATATATTTAAGACCTATGTTTAAAATTTATTGATAAAATTTATGTCTTTTATGATAATTGTTATTGAGGTAATAATGGATTATTAAAATTTTATCAACATATTTTTTATCATATAGAAAACCATGGTATTGAAAATTTATTTCTGTATTAAGTGATTAATGTTATTTTTTAAGAATAATACTCTTTTACGATTCATATATGAATAAAGTAATAGAAATATTTTTGTATAGGATTGGATTTAATTTAGGGAATAATGGTTAAAATATAATTTAGAAAAAGATATTATTTTAATTGGCCTTTATGTTTCCTTTGTTTATTTATATAAATTATTATCATATAATATATATTATATTAATTAGGAATTTAAATTTTTGGGTATATGAAACTATGAGTGACTACTAGGTATTGGAGATAAATGTTAAATTTATCTCAAAAGAAATGTGATCAAATCATTTTCATTTTTGTGTTTTTAACTTGGTTGAAAATATATTGAATAATTTTATGATTAGTTATTTTTAAAATGATAAAATATGAACTTTAGGTTTTATTATTTTTGTTTTGAGATTATTTTTTTTATTTTACCATTTTAAGGTTTTTTTATTTTGGTAATTATATTTACCATTTTCTATTCGTTTTTTGTATTTTTTATTGTCTAAAGACAAGAATAATATATTTTAATACATTAATATATTACATGATGTATAAGAAGTTTAATTTAGTACATCATTTATGAAACAAATCATCTTGAATACTCATAGTTTGGATAAAAATATGAAATTGTGGTGAAAGTTGATTAGAGAAAAAACTTTTACTACTCTAGTAAGTATTTTTCCTTATATTCTTAGTATAGATGGTAATATAATTCCTTGACTATAAGAATAAGATATTTAAATAAAAATTAAATCCAATTTACATAATTTCTATTGAATTGATGGAATTTTTAACACCTCATTGATTTATGGTTTTTGGTCGTTGACATTCCCATGATCATTCACATAATTATTTTTAGTGTTCTCTTCACTCCATGTGATTATTTTAACATTATTTTTTTCCTACATGTACATATTTTCACTTCCCCCTAATGTTATACTATTTCTAAACCTATTTATGTGTTATTTTATATGAATTTCTTATTTCTTTTTCCATACTATCAAAAACATTTTTTAAACCCTTTTTATAATTTAAAATTTCCACAATGGTTTTTTCAAATGCATAAAACTTTATTTCTGAGACCACATTCAAATTTTTTGGATTCCATTTATTAAAGGGTTTATAATTTAATATCCCAAGATTTTAGATTAATGTTATGATTTTTTTTATTTTTTTCTTAAAAAGGGAATTCTTATGAGTGGCCTTTTTGAACCCTCCGCACCCAGCAACCCCCTCCCCATGAAGAGATCATCAAAAGAAGCCTAAGTTGGGAAGGAACCATTATCAGGCGAGATGACAGAGCATCACATGGGGTTACACCTCAATCAGTGATGGTTCATTATAGAAATCTGTCATCTAGGTGAAGTGTGCCCTTATTCCCACCCTTTGAGACACCTGGAGACCCGACAAGACGAGTGGTACATGGGAGGCAGAAATTCTCCCAAGAGTGGGCTCCCAAGAATCATACCCCAGACCTCACCAAGCACCATTGTAATGGAACTCGACCACCCACCACTATGCCACCACTAAATAGGTAAATGAACATTATGACGAGTATAGTATAAAACATGCAACCATAATCTTAAATAAATCATGAAAAATTAATATTTAAATGTTATAGTTATAATTAAGTTATTAAATTTATAGGTATGAATAGTATTATTTGAATTATGAAATATATATATATATATATATTTCTACTTATTAAAAATTTATTTAAAATTTCTTAGTAAATAATAAGTCAATTTTTACAGAAGTCATTTTATACTTCAAAAAAATGTTTTCAACAAAAGTGTTTTTTATAGATTTTTGTGAGATAATATTATAAATAATTTTTATATAATTAAAAAGGATTTAATTTTTAAAATTATCATAAAAAAATTATTTTATGGTTATTTTTTTATATTTTTCTGAAAAAGTTTTATTTTTCTGTGAATAGTAAAAAATATTGATTTTTTGTGGATTTATCATTTCCTTAAATTAATAATGTTATTTAAAAATCACATTTTGTATTTAATTTTATCTCAATTTAATAGAATTATTTTATAATTAAAAAATAATTAAATTATTTACATTAAAATTATCTCAAAACCTATTTTTTGATATAGGTGCATTTGTGAGATTTAAAACACACATTTCTAGAAAATCGGTGTGTTTTTCATTTTATTCTAAAATGAAGTGTTTCACTTATATAAATTGAATCATGAAAAATGGATTCTATATTTAAAATCATGAGGTACAAAAAATTTAAATAGCTTCCATTTTTCAATATAAATTGTAACTATGGTAAATATTTATCACCTTGGTAAGGGTAAAATGGTTAAATCAAGGCTATAACCATGAAATATGGTCTCAAAAGAAACAAAAAACTACCCATTAATCTATTTTATATGTTTATTTCACCCATAGTTATCTAATATTCTAATTTTAGTAAATGTATTACCATTTTCCTCAAAAATTATATGTATTTTTCTTTTGAAGAAAATTCCAAAATATCAGTCTCTTGAATTTAATAACTATAATAGTTGTTTACGTGGATAAAAAATAAATTATGTTACATTATAAATATTTAATTTAAATTTTAATTATTAATTATTATCTATTATTATTTATAATTTTTAATGATGAAAAATTTACATTAAGTGATTATGCATTGATGACACAATTCTTTTACAAGTCGTATTAAAGTCAAGAAAATAATTTTAAAAACACTATGTGTAATATTTATGTGGGTACATAGATTGTAAAATAAGTTTTTAAGAAAATCATAACATATTAAATATTTTTTAAAGGTCTATATTAGAATTATATTTCTTTCATGTTGTCTTCATAGTTAAATTATGTGAAAAGTTCTTAAAATAAAATTAATAATATTATACATTAAATAATAATTTCATAAATAGTTAAAAAAATTATTAAAAACAAAAGATGGCACTTATTATGATAAATGATCAATGATTTAATTTCTTGGAAATTTATGTTCTAGTATTGACCTTATATGTAAAATTAAGACTCTTTAATATTAAAAAGGGCATTCACACATGTAAGGTTAATATTAATTGACCAAGGGATTTAACTAAAATATAAGGATTAAAATGATATAAAAAACTATTAAGATTATATTATATAATTATATTAATACAATATCATCCTTACATAATAACACATTTCTTTTTTAAAACCATTTTACAAGATTTGTACGCATATTATACTATAATATTTCATGGATTACCAAAAATGACATTTATGATATTCTATAACATATAATATTTTATTAAATGATTTAAAATTAATAAAAAATATTATACTTGTATATTTATTGAAATATTGGTTTAAAATAACAATTTATTTCTATTTATGGGTCAGTTTTTCTTTTATATTATCTTTTTAGACCCTTCTATGGTAAAAAAACATTGATATTATAATAATTGTCAAATAAGTTAAATGAGGGATTCAAAACATTGTGGTAAGTGTAAAAACAAAGTATAAACATGTGAAAATATTATTATTTGAGAGTATTTAGACCCATATCCATCCTATATTAAAATTTCCTCATTTTTATACATTTTCTAAATAAATTTAAATTGTATTAATTTAAAACATTTTGAAATTCTATGAATACCCCTACCCACATTAAGAAAGGGTACTCACTATCCCTTCATATGAACACTTAAAGAATATTTTGTATCAGAAAAAACTATACAAAATCACTTTAAAACATCCATAATCACTTTTTATATGACTTATTTTTCTCATAATTCCATCATTAGAGGGAATCAGGTGTCAAGAGAAAGAGTTTGTCTGAAGAAGAGGTACAAATTTTTTATGAATGTTTTAGTTTTAGTTATTCTTATACCTCTATCAAATATTATTCATACATGGTGAAATAATAACACCAATATATTAAATATAATGATATATTTTTATGTAATTTGAATAACCTATATACTTTTTTTTCCATCAAGTTGGAAATGAAAATTTTGTTAGTGTTTACATGAGACTACTGCCTTGCAAACTGTTGTAATTAATTTTTTATCAGTGACTCTATTAACTTGTTATAATAATAGATTTAAAATATATATATATAATATCTTTTATATAATTATAATTTTATAAGGACCATATATTATCAATTTTCATATATTTTTATTCATTGAAAATTGACAATTTCATTCATGTATACATGGGAATTACCACGTCCACGTAGTGATGGGATTCATTTCTCATCACCGCATAATATAAATTGTATATATAAGTGTATTAGAATATTTAATAAGATAATTATTTTATATTAATAATAATGGGTAGATAAAATAAAACATATATTATTTTACTCATGTCCTTTTAAACACGGAAACACTACTCATGTGGGTGTATGGCCTACAGTCTCCATGATTTTAACATATCCCATTTTTCATTACCTTATTTAAGGTTTGGTTTTAAAATATTAATTAATTTATAAAAAAATTTATTATTTCTTAATTATTATTTTGGATTCAATTGTAAAATGGACCATTTGACAGTGGTTAATATACCAAAACTATTTTTATGTTATGAATCAAACATCCTCAAAACACCCAACAAAGATATAATTGATTAAATAATTAAATATATCCAGGTAATAAATAAAATAAAATAAATAATAAACTTGGTAATGTTTCTTAATCAAGGAAATAATTAACATAGTTTTTTTATTAGGGTTATATGTAATGTACATGAGGAGTTGGATCGAGGTAAGGGACACTCAATCTTGAAATATCATTTTAAATACTTTAATAATTTATTTTCTAAACATTTATTTTCATATCCATATTCAAAAACAATATTAATATATTTAATTAGATATAAATATATTTTAATGGATTTTTTTTCTTATCATTTTTTACAATTTTTTCAAAAGTCTTGTTTTTAACATTTTATATGGAATGTTTTGACTATATTTTAAAAATCTAAAATGAATGTTTTATATTATGGTACACTGAATCAAAGAATTTTAATATCACTGAAAACATTTTTTAGTGTTTTTATTACATTAAAAACATTCATTTTTTTCAATGAAAACCCATTCTATATATATTAGTTTTGAAATTGGTTTTTTAAAAGAAAGGTTATTTTGACATCTGAAAATGATTTTCATGCAGCTTTAAAAGTGTTTTTCAAGGGTCTTATGATGTAAAGGATAAAGTATAAAATATTTTATTCAATATTTGGTATATTAAAATTATAAATTATTATTTTTGGTCCTAATAAATCTTATATGTTTGGTGATCTTAATACATTTTATACGGTAGGTGAGCATGATATTTTGTATACGACAGGTGAGTCCCATTATAGGTTTCCAATGAATTGGGAAATATTACTTGTCTTCAAAGGAAGGGAGGTAGTTAATTATTATTTATTAACCTATGTAATTAGTTAGTATCCAAAAATTTATAATGCTCTATCTTTCTTAAAAATGTTTAAATTTATTGCTTTAGGTTTTAATGTTTTTCATTAAGAAAAATGTGTTTACTTTTAATGTGGTCATGATTAATTTCATACAATAAAATAATTATATAACATAGGTAACATTTATATGGGATTTCATTATTTCATTAGACTAAAGGATTTATTAGTTTTGTATCCCTAACTAAGATTTCTTTTTCTCATCCTATGATATCAAATGATTTATCACATGGATTAAGGGTTAGTAGAAACAATAATAAAATCATTGTCCATGATATGGATGTTATATTCCAAAAAAAACTAATGTCTTTAAAAATGTATTCTATGGGTATGTTTCCACTAGAATGTGTTTTCCCTAATTCTGTAAGATTATATACCTAAAAATTATTCTTTTATATAAGTGATATGATATTTTTCTATGTTTTAGTATATTTTGGATGGATAAAATTGGGTCACATTTATTAGTATCAAAGATAGAAATGTAAGAATTATTTTTTCATCAAAACTATGATATCAGGTTTAGGGTCATTATATATTTTTTAAAAGAATATTAATTGGGAATGATCATTTAATAAACTACCTCAATCTTTATAGAAATGTAATTTATTATAAAAATATAATTATTTAAATCTGATTTTAACATTATAGACCTTAAATTGTTGTTATTAATAATAAAAAATTGGAAAATATTTAATAAGGTTTTATATAAATAAAATTTATTCATTAATTCGTAATAAACAAGCACTTAATTTTCAATAAAGTCATTTTATGCTATAAAAAAATTCTCCAAAAAAAGTTATTCCACTTTTGTGAGAAAATATTATAATAAAATTCAGAAACATATAGAAATATTATTTTTTTAAAATGATATCTTCTTTTAAATCATCATATCAAAATTATCATTGAGTTATTTTCTTTTTTTACGAAATAATTTGATTTTGTAGGATTATAGAAAAATAACAATTTTTATATAAAACTTCTTTTCATTTGAAAATATTTTAAAAGATAATTTTTTTTATTTGAAATGTTTTTATATTTTAAATAGTCACTTTTGATTATTCTTATTGTAATTAATTTCATTATAATCAATATTTATCCTAATTTTATTTGAACACATTTTTAAAATTATAAATGCATTCTTTGAGAAGCCCATTTTTTTATTATTTTTTATTTTTATCTTAAAATAATTCCTTCCATTTATAGATTTCAATATGGAAAAATATATTTCATATTCCTAATCATGAGAATAAATTTTTTTAACATTTCAAGCTCATTTTTTATCATTAATGATACTAAAATTTTTAAAAATCTTATTTACCAATATAAGAGTTGAATCAGGTTAAAATTGTTAAGATTAAAATTATAAATGATAAAATGGCCTCAAAACATTTCCAAATCAATTTAGTTGTCATATTTAGACTCTATATCCTCCCTTATTATAAAATGATCCATTTTAGATCAAATTGGTTTGATTAATATATAAATACATATTAAACATTAGAAAAATTCCATGTGTGCCCTCTCCCTCACATATATAAGGACACCCCCTCTCTTACCTTTTACACACTTAAGTATCCTTTTATCTCAGAAAAAATACCAATTTACCTTTTTAACAACCCTTAACATGTCCTAGATTTTTTTGTGGGATCAAAACACCATTATAAGAAGGATTTTCGTATAAACATAAGAAGGTTGTCCCAAGAAGATGTATTGTTCTTAATAAAGATTTTTCATTATTATTTATTCTTTTACCTCATTCAAACCACACCAATAAATTGAAACGTTATAACATCAGTATCAAAAATATGTAATTTTTATTTATGTTTTTGGTATAAACATTTTTCATCATTGTATCCATCTAACAAAAATAAAAAAATCATCGCTCATCCTTACGTGTATACCACTAACTCACAAGATGATGTATTTAATTTTTTATCACCACATATTTTTTCTAGTCATAGTAATGGATAAAAATGAAATAATATAATATATAAGATCATAAATTCTTAATATATTTTTAAATAAATATTATAATTATTTTCTTACAATAAAATGAATAATTAAAACATCGCTCATTCTTAAGTTTAAATTACTACCTCGTGAACCGACGTATTTGATTTTTTATCACCCCATAAAATAGCTGTTTTATATAGATATATTTAAATAAAAATTAGATATATATATATATATATGATATAATTTCATTTTTAAAATTTCTTATAATATATTACTTCTTTCTCGCATAATCATTAAAAATTCAAATGTTGCACAAGCATACGTATAGACTATCATCTCCATGATTATCACATAATTAATTTTTCATAAACATATTATATGAAGAGTTATAAAATTATTAATAATGTAGAAAAAGTTAATTTTAAAATGATTTAAAGTTTTTTAATTATATATTCATGATCCATTTTACCATAGTAAACCTACCAAAGTCATTTTCGACTTATAGGCCGAATTTTCTTAAAATGTCTAACGTGATCTTAAATGATTAAATAATTAAGTATTACATGGATATAAGTGAAAGAAAATATGATTAATAATCATTAAATGTTTTATTAATATTTTATGTAATTAAACTAATTTGATTTTTTAGGATGATAAGGAACATAAGGGATATGTCAGACATGATGTAATGGATTGATTACAATAAATTAATTCCTTTGATAATCATTTTATGTTTCGTCATATGTTTTATTTTTTAAAATAATTACATATGATTGTATTATTTGATAAAATTAATAAAATTAAAGTGTTTGACCAATAATTTTATTTATCCTTCAATATTCTATTGATTCTAAAGAATCTACTCTTGTAAGTGATTTTATTTCTTAAAACCTTGTTTTAAAATATTTTAAACATATTTCCACATCATTTCTCTCCATATACATATTTTTTCATGGATGTGTAAATATTTAAATAAATTAATAAATAATTCATTTTACCTCAACATTTAATTTCTTGAAACTGTCTTTAAATGAATTTTTTTTGGGTATTTCATATAGAATGTCAGAATTTCATTATATAGTAAAAATGAATGTTTTTTATTTACATATAATCATTGGATTTTTATTCCCAAAAATAAAATTATATTATATTAGTTTTAGTATATAACAATCCATTTTTTATTCACATAAAACCCCTTATTCCCTTTGATTTAGGTATTTCAGTTTCAAAAATGTGGTTTTATTGAAATAGAATATACCAATATCTAAAATTTTCTACTCATTGGTTCAAAATTATATTTTTATGATACTAAAAATATAAATGAAAGGATCTATGAATTTCTTGTATGTTCTGGTCCATGACCATTTTTTCTGTTGATTCTTAAGCAAGATATATCACTCTAATTCACTTGATAGTTATTATGTTTTTTAGAGAATTATGTCAGAATTAAATGAGTTGGTTATTCAATTTGTAAGGGTTCCTGTATGGGTTATATAAATATGATGTACAAAGTAACATAATGAATTTTATAGGATAGAATTTTAGTTTTCATGGAGATATTATTATTAGATAACTAAATCTAATGATCTTTTGTTCAAAAAAATGATTATTCCCTTTAATTGTAAAATGTTTTGTTTTTATGAATAATTTTTCATGGGTTCTCAAGTTTACTAAGAAAGAAACATGATTATTATTTTGAATTTATATTTTTATATATATATTTTTGAAAATGATTGGGATGTAAAGTTGATTTTTTGTGTAATTATGAAATTATTTGAGATAAAAGTTTATTATATTAATGAAAACACTCTTATAAGATCTCATTTCTTTTAAATGGACCAGAGGGATTCTTTGATACTTTATATATTTACCTTAATAATATTATTTTCATCATCCTATATTCTACATTTTTTCACATGGTTAAAGGATAACTTAGGAACAATAAAATACTTTTTATTGTTTATGATGATTTAACATTAAAAATCAATGTACGTTTTAAATAAAATGGGAGTTCAAAATTATGAATCATTTTTTTATGAAAAAAAGTATTATGTGTAACTATCGATATTTTTTAATGACATAATATATAAGAGATTTACTTGTATTTAAAAATTTAAAATCTATAAGATCATATGAAAATAATAAAGTTAACCCTTGTATTTAAACTCATAATTATTGGTTGATTATGATACTTGTCCTTATTAAAATGACCACATAGACAATAAATATAAAATGAAAATGATAAAGTTATTTAAAATGATAAAAACATGAAATATAGATCTTACAAAAAAACACCAATAAAGAAAATTAATTCACTTTTCATGAGTGTCTCAAAAAAAGTCAATTGAAAAAAAATGAAATTTACAAATAACATTCATAATGCTAGATATTCCTTCTTATGATCTAATAAGTTTTAATTTATTTTATAAAATATATAACAAGAACCAAAATTCTAGATTAATATTATTTAGATCTAGTTAACAATGCTTCATTGGTAGCATTATCATCTTCTCATAAACTCAAGTTTAGTCAAAATTTTCTGATGATGATAATACAAATACTCTATAGTGCAAGTACATTATGTGAAATTATTCCTGGAATGAAATTCAGTTTCCCAAATTTTCATGAAACATTGTAAAATAAATTTAAAAAATATTTATTTTTTAATCAAATATACCAAAAATAAGGTTTTTATTTCTAAATAAAATATTTAAAAGAACCATCAACTCAAAAGTATTCTAAATCCCCATAGATGTGCATTAGGAAGTTCCCATGTAAGGTTTTTTTGGGTTTTGATACTCTATTCATGATGGTTAACTTTCTACTCACACTTGGATTAAAATTCACTTCATTACCATTTCCCCTTACATGTGATTTTATTCTATAAAGAGACCATTCAGAAAATATGTTGGTCTTGATTCATGTTATTGTCGAATACATAGTAAGTTCTATATTATTATTCCCAAATAAAATCATCATCCAAAATAATCTCATATATTTTTTCACCATTTAAATCCTCCCTCAATACAATGGGGTTACACCCATGGTTTCTACACTAATAAAAAGTCATTTTATTTTTCTCATAGCCAGATCATCACCAATCCCTATACTAAATGGTTCTCATCATACTATATAAAATGTAAAAGAAATTATGTTCACTCCACATGAATCTAAAATACATGGAATTGTTCTGCTTCATACGACTATAAAATATAATGTAAGAACCCTTTTTTGCTGAGAAAGACTTTGGAATATTCTTGATGATAATCCAGAGCAGTGCCTTCAGACGGCGTGCGATTCTGAGCCCCGGAGTGGCGGGAATTAAATATTCAGTGTGTTTACACTGGAAATGCTAAATAAATGGGATAACTCCTAAACAGAGTTCCGGATCAGAGATCCGAGTGTATGGATGGTTCCGAAGTGGGGTTTTTACCCTAGAAATGACATAAAAATTGCCAGCGCGGGATGTTTGGACCCCACGCCCGCTTCTGGAATGTTAAAAGGATAAATTAATTAATTAATTTATTCTTTTAATGGTGAAACGCTAGTATCTCTTAAACGGTAGCTCGGATTGGAAAAACGAGGGCACCGTTGAGTTTGGAGTGTGCCGTTTACCCTGGGAGGGGTATAAGTTTCGCGAGCGCGGGTCGTTTGTGAAAAATGGCCCCAGGGGTGTTTTCGTAATTTGGTGCCCTTGGGCGTTGAGTTTTATATCTTTTGAACGGGGTCTCGGATTAAATTTTTGAGACCTCCGTTGCACTCGGAGCGTGGTTTTTAGCCTAGTGGAGTCTTAATCCCTACTCCGCCGAAATTTCGGGTTCGGGGCTATCGGGCGGCGTTTAAGTATTTTCTACTTAAATGCATCCCCTCCCCTCTTCTCCTTATTCTTACTCAAACCCTACCCTCTCCTCCAGCTCCGGCGAGGCAGCTCTGGCGAGGCAACCTCCGTTGAGGCATAGCGGTTCCGACAGTCCGCACACAAAGCGTCGGGCTACGCCCTTCGAGGTAGGTGGTGTTCGTTTGAATTTTTAAATCTTGATCCCCCCTTTGAACCCCAATTTTAGCATATATTCGTTGTTTAATCTTCGAAAAAATCCCATGATCGCTTAGTACGTTATCCAGGCTTCCCAACGCTTGTTTCATATTCTGAATCCGACCTCCGAGGCCTCCGCAGCGGTCCGGCGAAGATTCGTGGGTTTTTGGGGTGTTTTCTGGCGGGTTCCAGCGGCGGCAGGGGCTTCGGCTGGCGGCGGGAGGCGTCAGGAAGGTGGCGTGGCTCGGGCTCGTCGGATTCAGGCGGTAGCCCTGGAAGCGCGGGCGGCTTCAGACGGGTGATGCGGCGGCAGACCGGTCCGTGGCGGCGGGCTTCGGTCGGGCGGCGCAGGCGTAGCGCGGAGGAGGAGGGGCACGGGGTGCGCGACCCCGTGCGGCGCGACCGCGACCCGTGTGTCGCGAGTCGCTGCGGAAAGGGGGAGACTGGCCTTGAGGGCCGGTCGTTGGCAACAGGACACGGCCACCTGGATGCGGTGGCTTGAACCGGACCTGCGGCTGGGCCGCGGGCCGGCTGTGGGCGGACCGGCCGGTCCGGGCCGGTACGGCCCAAGGGAGTGCCCCTATGGAATTTCCGACGCCTGTAGCTTTCGCTATGGACGTCCGTTTAGCACGCCGTCAGTAGCAGCGCGGACCTTGCGTCGTGGGGAGTGTTTAGAGCTAGTTTTGGGAATTTTTAATTCATGAAACGAGGGGCCGCGGAGGCGTGACGTGTCCTTAACTGGACGAGCGTTTTCCCCGAGTTTCTAGTTTTGGATGGCGCGGATGCATGCGACGTCTGATTTGAGTGTCGTCAGTTGCGTTGGGACCATGGCGTAGGGGCGAAGGTTTCCAGTGCAGTTTCGGGCATTGGGACTAGATTTGAGGCTTGGGCCCCACAGCCCGTCTTTCGAGCTGCGTGCAGCGTTTCACACATTTTTCACCGGACGTCCGTTCGGGGCGGGCGAGCAGTCGATGTTCGGTGTTTTTCCGAGGGGATTTCAATGGTGCAATCTGCCCGCCCTAATTAGACATGATGGTGCGGGGCCCATGAGGGCCATTTGGGCGTCGATGGTGATTTTTTTTCCATCCTTACCACCGGGCGACCGTTTTGGACAAGTGAGTAGTCCATCTTGTGTGCTTTGTCGAGAGGACCGCAACGGTGTGATCCATTCGTCGAGTTTTGGGACTGGGTTGCAGGTCCCACGTGGCACTGCTCGTGTGCGGTGCACCAGAATGCATCTTTTTCTCCGGATATCCGTTGCACTCATGTGAGTAGTGTTTTTGACGTGTTTTCCCTAGGGGATCGCAATGGTGCGATGCGCCCGACTGTTTTCGGGGCTGAGTCTTGGGATCACGGGACGTCGTTCGGGCGTGAGGCGGTGTTGGTGCCTTTTTCGTCGGATATCCGTTGGAGGCGAGTAAGTAGTCAATCTCACGTGTTTTTCTACGAGGATTACAACAGTGCGATCCATTTGGTTGTGCGGAGCTTCTTGCGTGATCTTGTTGAAATGTGAAGGTGCCCCGGGGGCGGTTCTTCTACTGAGTTCGTAGCGGACCCTTGGCACGTGATCGCGTGCACTACTGGGAGAGTGATGTTGGTGATTAAACAGATGTGGTTGGTCATGCCCGATTCGTTGAGGCGGCATGTCAGAGATGATACGTCACGCCTTCGCGTTGACGTTGGGTGCCATGTGCACGAGGGCCCTTAGAGTGAGAATGTGGTATACTCTGGGAGTATATGGGAATGCTTGGAGGTACACGTGGTTGTTCGTACCTGAGAACGTTTGGCCGCTTGGTTGGGGTTGCGATGGGGCCACATGTTGTGTGGGCCCCACGTGCGTTCCGGGTTCTACTTTTCGTACTTTGACCTCTTGTGATGTAGAGGGTCCCTCTGTGTGTTTGCTTGACCAACAGGGTGGAGTTTTCCCCTGGCTCTATGCTCGTTTGTTTGACTAGAAGGGTTGAGTGGTCTCCCCTTGGTTTCGTTCTTGATGGATCGGCCAGTAGCGGTGCTAGTGGAACCCCGTGATGGAACAGGTACTGAAACTATTTTGGAAGAGTTGTTCTAGAGTTGGGTGGTTGCGCGATACCCATTCCATGACCGGTTGGCCAGTGGTGTACCCTCCGGTAGAGATGGCCAGAGCAGTTATGAGTTTTACCCTCCAGCGAGGCTAGGCAGTGGGTTACTCATCGACTTATTCGGGTTTACCCTCCAGTGGGGCTGGGGAGTGGGTTGCTCACTGAATTTTAGGGTTTACTCTCCAGTAGAGACTGGGCAGTGGGTCACCCAACTCTTTTAGGGTCTACCCTCTATCAGAGATTGGGAAGTCGGTCACCCGACACTCTTAGGGTCTACCCTCCAGCAGAGACTGGGCAGTGGGTCACCCGACGACCTCTTAGGGTCTACCCTCCAGCAGGGCTGGGCAGTGGGTCGCCTATCGTCTAGTTCCAAGTCTACCCTCCAACATGGCTGGGCAGTGGGTTGCTTGTCAACCTATTCCAGGTCTACCCTCCAGCGGGGCTGGGCAGTGGGATGCCTGTTGGAATTCCAGACTCAGTCCTTACAACTAGGATAGTCTGAGGCTTTCCTCCATGACCACAGGAGCGGGACCCTTGGTTGTACGGGTTGGTGATGGATCGTCTTGACTTTGAGGAGACCTCTTGACTACGGGGCAATGAAGATTTTTGGTTGATGTTCCCCTAGAACTCCCAAGTATGAGGAGCACTTTCCCCACCGAGACGCGTTCTTGCGACGCAATCTAAAACTGTGCGGGTGAGTCAGTGCTGCCCAAAGCGGATAGTGTCGAGGTGTGGTGTTTGAGCCCTTGGATTGCAGTTTGGGGCAGATGCGCGGGATGCTGGGCATTGATGGTGTTACTCTTGGGATTGTTGGCTACATTTTCTTGGGATGATCTATGGGACGGAGATCCCCTTACGACATTGTTTGGGCTTCTTGTTTGAGCATAAGGATATGTATATACCTAGTTCTGGTACCCACTTCTTGGTTTTGGTTACTCTCCTTCCAGGATAGGCGAAGACGCGCGGGGTATTCCATGTGCCTTTCGTGTCTAGCTTCTTGTGGTTGGATGAGTCTACTCTCCTGATATAGGTAGCGAAGACTCGACGAAAAGTTCATCTTCTCACCCTTTCTAGATCCTTGTGTTTGGACGAGTCTTCTACATTTCTCTTGTTGGGTTGAGCTGGACTCTTTAATTCACTTTCAGTTTTACTCCTTTACATTCCATGTTCGCTCTACTGGTCACCCTTCGGTACCTCCTTTGTTGCTCCCTCGAGCCTTTAGCATATCCTACTGATTATTCTTATACTCACCCCTTCTTGGGCTTTTCCCGCACTTGGTGTGCCCTTGCCGACGACGGACAGGTTGGTTGTGACTTCAGTGGAGCATAAGAGTTCGAGATCTTGGACAGCGTGCGGTGGTCGTAGCCGGCGTCCAGGTGGGAGACCCATCCGCTGTTTGTTTTGTTTACCTGTTCTGGGTTGTGGCACTTTTCTGGTTGGGTGCGTGTTTTCCCCCTTTTTCTTTTTCAGCACTTTACTTGTACTATTTAGAGGTCGATGCACATTTGTGGTATATATATATAGCAGTTGTTCTTTTACTCTTCTTGTATTTTCTCATACTCTACACTTTTGCATTGAGTGTGTTGCGTGTGTGTGTACAGGTACTTAGGAAAAGGCCTCCCCGAGTTAGTGTATCTTCGGCGCTGGTCGCCAGCCCCTGGCCTATGGAGGCGGGCTTGGGGTAGTTGCGGCTCGAGCCCGGGTAGGGTCGGGTCGTGACAAAGTGGTATCAGAGGTGCTTCATTCCATGAGGCGTTGTGCGGACGTCCCTAAAAGATAAATTGGTTGGGATATAAGGGAAATAGTGTTAATGTGTCTCGAGAACGGCTCTCAGGCCAAGGAGTCCAATGATGGTGCGGGGACCGACGTATCCATTCACTAGGAACCTGATAACCCGCTTGTCGACTCGGCATGTTGAGACACTTGTTGCAGGGAAGAATTGGTTTGTGCATCACATAGGACCGAGCCTTTGACTGTCCTTCTTGAGTCAGCTCCACATCGTTGTTGTTGTGGTATATACATATATGCTCATCTGACCGCGACACTCCTTGATAATATTCAGGATGTCTCCGTGAGGATAGCCAGCCAGGATACCAGCTTTGGTTCGTGACGACGACCCTGTGAGCTACGAGGCCACAGTCCAGGACCCATCATGCAAGCCCCTTTCTCCGGGTGGGCCGGTAGTAGCACCCCCACCTGTTGAGTAGCATGCAGTTTCAGCAGAGCATGCTGAGTTTGAGATCAGGTTGAGCACGCTCCATGAGTTCCAGCGGTAAAGACCGCTGAGGTTCAGTGGTGAGCCAGACCCTCAGGTAGCAGAGGCTTGGCTCGAGACAGTGGGTTTCCTTTTAAGGCTTGTGAAGACACTGACAGATCAGAGAGTGGCTTTTGCAATCATCCTTTTCCGTGGATTGGCTTGGCGTTGGTGGAGTCTGGTGACTCATCTTCTTGACGAGTCGTCGCTTTCATGGGATGACTTCCAGTTTTTGTTTCGAGAGGAGTTTTTCCCCTCCTTCTTGCACTCCGTTCGGATTTAGGAGCTCCTACAGTTTCATTAGGGAGGTATTCCGGTGGCCGAGTACGCGGCTAGTTTTGCAGACCATGCACGCTTTTACCCAGACTTGGTCCATGACGACAACCTCCGAGTGAGGAAGTTTGAGCAGGGTCTTCGCCGAGAGATTTGTGATTTCAGAGTACCCTTGGTCATTTACATATATGTCGGGGTGCTAGAGCAGGCACTGGTGACAGAGGGCTTCCTATCGTGTTCTAGTGTTGGTGGTGGCAGCAGGCACGTTAGAGCTGAGACGTCTTCCGCAACTGGTGGGCGTCGGCAAGCAGAACCTTGACGCAGGTGGCTTTCTGACAACCGGACTCAGGGGCGTGGTTGTACACCACAGTGGCGCTGAAGGGCACCAGTGCAGCCCAGAGAGCGCCGGTGCTATGTTTGTGACGGGCGAGGTCACTTGGCACGAGACTGCCCGACCCGAGTTGCTGGGAGCATCGGGCAGGCAGCAGGCGCACCACCATGACAGAGGCAGCGCCGTGATTGGAGTAGTACCAAGGGAGGTGGTGCGAGAAGAGGAGCGGGAGGAGCTGGTAGTGGGGGACGACGTTACGATATCTCCCCATCACCACTAGGCGGTCCACATCAGGCTCCGGGAGCTGACGGTTGGGACCACGGACAGCCGCGATCTTTGGATGTCTACGATCCTACAGAGCATGGGATGGTGAGAGGTACCCCTTGCGACTCTTCAACTTTTTGCAGTAGAATTTTTAGGCTCTGCGTGTGAAAGGATTTTCTCCCTTCTCCTTGTTTGAGGTGTTACCAGGGTAACGCAGGGCGTCGGGTGTAACCCTGTGTTGGTAAGGAAAAGGTGTGAGAACTTTTCCTTTAGTCGATGGTGTTGGCTCCTTCACTTCCGAGCGTGTAAGAGAGTCTTGGTTGAGAGACATCGACTGTGGAATCTTGTATAACCAGATATCCTTGGGTGTTTTACCATATGGATATTTTTAAGGAGGTAATTACCAGGCCTTGTTTTAGGTGCGGGCGGTGATTCCAGTCGCGGTGTACGACGTAGAGGTTTGACCGGGGATGTGAGATAGCCCTGAGGGCCTTCGGGCCGTTTGAGACCGTGCCAAGGGATGGCGAGCTACCCTACAGCATTTCCCTAACCCCCCATGTCTGGAGTGGGTGCACGACATCGGCAAGGGCCGACCTTGCGTGGACATATCAATCCCTTGGTCTGTGTGCGGTAATGCAGCGGTGTGTGTGGGTTCTTCTGGGTATAGGAAGCTAGGTGTGGGCTTAGTACCCTGTGTTGCTCCCTAGTTTTGCTTTTTGGGGATGAAGAGCTTGAAGTATGGAATGATGTAAGAACCCAGTTTTGCAGAGAAAGACTTTGGAATATTCTTGATGATATTCCAGAGCAGTGCCTTCAGACGGCGTGCGATTCCGAGCCCCGGAGTGGCCGGAATTAGATTTTCAATGCGTTCACACACGAGACACTAAATAAGTGGGATAAATCCTAAACAGAGTTCCAGATCAGAGATCCGAGTGTACGGATGGGTCCAGAATGGGGTGTTTACCCTAGGAACGAAATAAAAATTATCGGCGCAGGATGTTTGGACCCCTCGCCCGCTTCTGGATTGTTAAATGGATAAATTAATTAATTAATTAATTCCTTTAATGGTGAAGAGCTAGTATCTCATAAACGGTGGATCGGATTGGAAAATTGAGGGCACCGTTGAGTTTGGAGCGTTCCGTTTACCCTAGGAGGGGTATAAGTTTCGTGGGCGTGGGACGTTTGTGAAAAATGGGCCCATGGGCTTTTTTGTAATTTGGCACCCTCGGGCGTTGAGTTTTATAACATTTGAACGGGATCTCGGATTAAATTTCTGAGACCGCTATTGCACTCGGAGTGTGGTTTTTATCCTAGGGGAGTCTTAATCCTGACCCCACCGAAATTTCGGGTTCGGGGCTATCTGCGGCGTTTAAGTATTTTCTACTTAAACGCATCCCCTCCCCTCTTCTCCTTCTTCTTCCTCAATCCCTACCCTCTCCTCCAGCTCCAGCGAGGCATCTCTGGTGAGGCGATCTCCAGTGAGGCGCAGCGGTTCTGATGGTCCGCACACGAAGCGTCGGGCTACGCCCTTCGAGGTAGGTGGTGTTCGTTTGAATTTTTAAATCTCAAACCTCCCTTTGAACCCCAATTTTTAGCATTGATTAATTGTTTAATCTTCGAAATAATCCCATGATCGCGTATTACATTATCCGAGATTCCAAACGCTTGTTTCGGATTAGAAATCCGACCTTCGAGGCCTCCGCAGCGGTCCGGCGAAGATTCGCGGGTTTTTGGGGTGTTTTCCAGCGGGTTCCGGCGGCGGCAGGGGCTTCGGCTGGCGGCGGGCGGCGTCAGGCGGGTGGCGCGGCTCGGGCTCATTGGATTCAGGAGGTAGCCCCGGCGGCGCGGGTGGATTCAGGCGGGTGACGCGGTGGCAGGCCGGTCCGTGGAGGTGGGCTTCGGTCGGGCGGCGCCGGCGTAGCGCGAAGGAGGAGGGGCACGGGGTACGCGACCTCGTGCGGCGCGACCGCGACCCGTGTGTCGCGGGTCGCTGCGGAAATGGGGTGACCAGCCTTGATGGCCGGTCAGTGGCGATAGGCCATGGCCACCTGGCCGCGGTAGCTTGAACCAGACCCGCGGCCGGGCCGCGGACCGGCTGTGGGCGGACCGGCCGGTCCGGGCCGGTCCGGCCCAAGGGAGTGCCCCTATGGAATTTCCGACGCCCGTAGCTATCGCTGCGGACGTCTGTTTTGTGCGCCGTCAGCGGAAGCGCGGATCATGCGTCATGGGGAGTGTTTAGAGCTATTTTCTAGAATTTTTTATTCCTGAAATGAGGGGCCGCGGAGGCACGATGTGTCCTTAAGTGGACGACCGTTTTCCCCGATTTTCTAGTTTTGGAAGGCGCGGACGCATGCGACGTCCGATTTGAGTGTCGTCAGTTGCGTTGGGACCCTGACGCAGGGGCGAAGGTTTTCAGGGTGGTTTCGGGCGTTGGGACTGGATTTGAGGCGTGGGCCCCACGGCCTGTCTTTCGAGCTGCGTGCAGCGTTTCACGCATTTTTTACCAGACGTTCGTTCGGGGCGTGTGATCAGTCGATGTTGGATGTTTTTCCGAAGGGATTTCAATGGTGCAATCCGCCCACTCTAATTCGGCATGATGGAGCGGGGCCCACGAGGGATGTTTGGGCATCGACGGTGTTTTTTTTTCATCCTTACCACCGGGTGACCGTTTTGGACAAGTGAGTAGTCCATCTTGTGTGCTTTGTCGAGAGGACCGCAATGGTGCAATCCGTTCGTTGAGTTTCGGGACCGGGTTTCGGGTCCCACCTGGCACCACTCGTGTGCGGTGCGCCGGAATGCATCTTTTTCTCCGGATATTCATTGCACTCACGTGAGTAGTGTTTTTGACATTTTTTCCTGAGGGGATCGCAATGGTGCGATGCGCCCGACTGTTTTCGGGGCTGAGGCTCGGGATCATGGGATGTCGTTCAGGCATGAGGCGGTGTTGGTGCCTTTTTCGTCGGATATCCGTTGGAGGCGAGTAAGTAGTCAATCTTGCATGTTTTTCCACGAGTATTACAACAGTGTGATCCGTTTGGTTGTGTGGAGCTTCTTGCACGATCTTGTGGAATTGTGAAGGTGCCTTGGGGGCGGTTATTCTACTGAGTTCGTAGCGGACCCTTGGCATGTGATCGCGTGCACTTCTGGGAGAGTGATGTTGGTGGTTAAACTGATGTGGTTGGCCATGCCCCAGTCGTTGAGGCGGCATGTCAGAGATGTTACGTCACGCCTTCGCGTTGACGTTGGGTTCCGTGTGCACGATGGCCCTTAGGCTGAGAATGTGGTATACTCTAGGAGTATACGGGAATGCTTGGAGGTACACGTGGTTGTTCATACTTGAGAACGTTTGGGCGCTTGGTTGGGGTTGCGATGGGGACACATGTTGTGTGGGCCCCACATGCGTGTCGGGTTCTCCTTTGCGTACTTTGACCAATCGCGACGTAGAGGGTCCCTCTGTGTGTTTGTTTGACCAGTAGGGTGGAGTTTTTCCCCTGGCTCTGTGCTCGTTTGTTTGACCAGCAGGGTTGAGTGGTCTCCCCCTAGTTTCGTTCTTGATGGATCGGCCAGTAGCGGTGCTAGTGGCACCCTGTGATGGAACATGCGCTGAAACTCTTTTGGGAGAGTTGTTCTAGAGTTGGGTGGTTGCGAGATACCCATTCCATTTCTGGTTGTCCAGTGGTGTACCCTCCGATAGAGATGGCTAGAGAAGTTATGAGTTTTACCCTCCAGCGAGGCTAGGTAGTGGGTTACTCATCGACTTCTTCGGGTTTACCCTCCAGCGGGGATGGGCAGTGGGTTGCTCACTGAATTTTAGGGTTTACCCTCTAGTAGAGACTGGGCAGTGGGTCACCCGACTATTTTAGTGTCTACCCTCCAGCAGAGACTGGGTAGTGGGTCACCCGACACTCTTAGGGTCTACCCTCCAGCAGAGACCGGGCGGTGGGTCACCTGATGACCTCTTAGGGTCTACCCTCCAGCGGGGCTGGGCAGTGGGTCGCCCGTCATCTAGTGCCAGTTCTACCCTCCAACATGGCTGGGTAGTGGGTCTCCTGTCAACCTATTTCCGGTCTACCCTCCAGCGGGGCTGGGAAGTGGGTCACCTGATGACGTCTTATGGTTTACCCTCCAGCAGGGCTGGGCAGTGGGTCACCCAGTATCTTATTATGGTCTACCCTCCAGCGGGGTTGGGCAGTGGGTCACTGGATGATGTATAATGAATTACCCTCCAGCGGGGATGGGCAGTGGGACACCTGTTGGCATCCCAGACTCAGTCATTACTAATAGGCTAGTTTGATGCTTTCCTTCGTGACCACCGGAGCGGGACCATTGGTTGTGCGGGTCGGTGATGGATCGTCTTGACATTGAGGAGACCACTCGACTGCAGGGAAGTGACGAGTTATAGTTGATGTTCCCCCAGAACTCTCAAGTACGAGGAGCACTTTCCCCACTGAGATATGTTCTTGCGACGCGATCTAAAACCGTGCGGGTGAGTCAGTGCCGCCCAAAGCGGATAGTGTCGGGGTGTGGTGTTTGAGCCCTTGGCTTGTGGTTCAAGGAAGACGTGCGGGATACTGGGCATTGATGGTGTTACTCCTGGGATTGTTGGATACATTTTCTTGGGCTGAGCTACGGGACGGAGATCCCCTTACGACATTGTTTGGGATTCTTGTTTGAGCATAATGATATGTATATACCTAGTTCTGGTACCCACATCTTGTGTTTGGTTACTCTCCTTCCAAGAGAGGCAAAGAGGCGCGAGGTATGCCACGTGCTTTCCGTGTCTAGCTTCTCATGGCTGGATGATTCTACTCTCCTAATATAGGTAGTGAAGACTCGACGAGAAGTTCATCTTCTCACCGTTTCTAGCTCCTTGTGTTTGGACGAGTCTTCTACCTTTCTCTTGTTCGGTTGAGCTGGACTCTTTACTTCACTTTCAGTTGTACTCCTTTACTTTCCCTGTTAGCTCTACTGCTCACCCTTCGGTACCTCGTTTGTTTCTTCCTTGAGCCTTCAGGGTATCCTACTGAGTATTCTTATACTCACCCCTACTTGGGCTTTGCCCGCACTTGGTGTGCACTTGAAGATGACAGACAGGTTGGTCGTGACTTCAGTGGAGCATAGGAGTACGGGATCTTAGACCGCGTGCAGTGGTCGTAGCCGGGTTCCAGGTGGGAGACCCGTCAGCTGTTTGTTTTGTTTACCTGTTGTCGGGTTGTGGCACTTTTCTGGTTGGGCACGTGTTTTGCCCCTTTTTCTTTTTCAGCACTTTACTTGTACTGTTTAGAGGTCGATGCACATTTGTGGTATATATATATAGTAGTTGGTCTTTTACTCTGCTTGTCTGTTCTTTTACTCTGCACTTTTGCATTGAGTGTGTTGCGTGTGTGTGTACAGGTACTTAGGCAAAGGCCTCCCCGAGTTATTGTGCCTTCGGCGCTGGTCGCCAGCCCCTGGCCTATGGAGGCGGGCTTGGGGTAGTTGCGGCTCGAGACCGGGTAGGGTCGGGTCATGACATATAAAATATCTAAATATTATTCACGTGACATTAAACTACATGAAATACATCATTAATTACAAAACCATGAAATTATAAGAGTATTCAATCCTATATAACTAAACCTCCTTGAACTAGATTCAGATCCTTTTAAGGTATTCTGACATATTTTCTATATCCATAATCTTTCATTAGATAAAATTATTTTTCTTGAGGAAACTATAATCTCATGTATGGGGTAAATTACATAGAACTTATTCTAGTTCAAGTCCTATACTAGAATGAAAATTTTCCATTCTTGTATATTATTGGGATCTATGTAAAGACCCCATCATAACAATATTATCCTTGATTTGTATTATATTCGAATGCATAGTGAAATCTAAACTATATATTTTAAACCTAAACATAAATCATCATCCATTTACACTCCATTTCAGTAATCAATAACAACCAAACCATAACTAGTCTTTAAATGTAGTATCCTAATCACTTTTTGAAAATATCTATCCAATAAACCACACATTATACCTAAATTGATTGAATTGTTAAAAACCATCTAGGGTTACAAGTAATGAGCGAATTCATCTCAAACGGACACCTCTTTTATAGAAATGATATTCATTTTTGCAATGTTTTTCATTTCTAACTAGAGGCATATTCCACTACATAGAGAATGTCTTTCAATCCGATGATTCATTTGCAACATTTTCCTATAACCAATCATTTAATATGGTCATTTTTCATTATCAACATACATGTTATCACACACCTTACACCACATTAAATACCTTATGTTTCAATTTACATCACTATTACTCGTTAATTGAAATTTTTTATGGAACTTCTTATTCTTGATCACCATTTGGGTTACCACCCCCAATAATTTATTTTTCTACCACTATATCCATTATTTACTTGTATACATAATTGGGATATTCTATTCTATTATTGAAATATCATTCAAATCAGGTCAACATTACCCATACAACTAGGGAGACTAACATTTATTTTGTTTAAATACATATGCCCATAAATTGCATCTATTATTATCAAATCTATATAACCCTAAAATACATACCTCAATAGTATGACATCCTAAACACATAAACAATAAATAAAATAGTAATAAATGTTTTCCATGTTTAAAAATAGTAAAAGGAGGCCTGATAATTATTAAAATATATGATTTCTGATCCATTATAATGTATAGTATAGGTTAAAGTTAGATTGTAGTATTAAAAGAAACAAAGATTTTGGGGTTCACTATAAAATCCAAGTAATGTTCAATCTATGCTTGAAGATAGAAGTAATCTATAAAAACGTTTGGGAAAACCTTTTTTTATTATAACATGTTCTAATTCTTAAACAATTTAATGGAATACATATTACCAAAAGAATATGTTCAATATAATATTGTAAAATATTTTCAATGAAAGAAATCCTTATGAATTTCATTTTATCCATAAACCAACTTCATTCCTCAAGTGATTAATTCTTTACAAGCCTTTCAATGTTATTTGAAATGAGTGAATTCATCTACATGGGTAACCTATACATGGTAATGATATGTGTGTCTCTATATTCAGACTCCCAACTAGAGGAATATATAATCCGAAATAGAATTTTCTTTAACCTAATATTCCCCCAACAGTAATGTAGTGGAAACCATCATTAATTTTTTTTCAAAGATCCACCTCTATAATCATTTATAATACCATAATTTCAAGATTCAAATGTATTGAGTTAGGATATAAAAATTCCATCATCCAACCATTAAAATGAATTCAAATAACCTAATTGTTACATATTTGTGCATCATTCCCATTCTCGATTCAACATTATGACATCATACCTATATATCCATAACCTCTTCATAATGTAACATTAAATAATATTAAATAATGTTATAGTCATCATAACATTAATCTATGTTCACATTTCCATGATGTGTATTATGGTGTAACTATTCTCTCATTCATGATTGTTTTAAATAACCTATACTAATATACAAATAGACTCATCATTTATTAAATATTATCCCACCTTTAACATGAGCTATAATGGTAAAACATAAAATACCTTAAACTATTCAATGATGGATAAATATTATTTTCTAGGTTAAAAACCTAAAAGGGAAACATATGAATAATTTTAGTCCCCTCTTAATAGAAATGTCTCTCACATAGAAGAGAAACTTTTGAACGTTGAACAAAATAGAAAGGAGTAAATATTTTTATATTAAAAAACCAGAAAATGTAGCTTGAAGAGAATCCAATTTCTTACCCTCTAAGCCTCTATATCCCGGACATTTTCAAAATTTTGGTAAAATATAAAAAAGGATTCATAAATCATGATTGTTTCAATATATGGCCTAATAAAAAAATTTGGCCTTGCCCGTTTGGTCACTTTCAATTAGAAAAAGTTAGGGAACCCCTCTATTCTTAACATACTATTTTAGATACTTGTGTGAAATAAATTATGTTTGAATTTTTGGGTATGTAGTCCCTTTTGACCACTGGAATTCTTATTTGAAAGTACCACTTCATTATTTTCATAATGTAGATTCATTCACGTCCCTCGTATCAAAAAGGAACATACATAGATAATAGTGATGGTACATATTGTACAATATTAGGTCTATATGTACCCAAAAAAAAGAACATCCATAAGGAAACCATATTTCATATCGGTTTAAGATAACCAATTTTTATAGTGGTGTTACATATTCTATTATACCTGGCCAACATATATCCATCTAATTTCACACACTCATCGGGAATCCAAATTCTGCAATGCTTTATCTTGTAGACTGAGCCAAACATATAGTGATTGTACATATACCCCACATCTAGCCATCCAATATCCATATTTGGGAACTAGTAAAACATATAATTGGTTGATTCATAGACATATCATTGAGTCAATTATTTAATGATTATAGTTTACATAATACACTAATTAAATGATTATATATATTTATACATATTGATATTACACTTCAAAATAATAATTTGTTATCAAAAATTGATGGTCTAGATGATAAATAAGTCATAGGGTTTCAATTATTTAAGAAAAAATGTTATTTTATTCATCAAGGAAAAATAAATTACAATATCCATAAATTAGATTAACATCTTATTTTAAAATATGTAGATGATGTTAAACTTCCAAATACATTATATATTATGATGTACCTATATTTGAAGTTAATCAAAAAATATTCTAGATTTTTTTATTCTGTGTCAATGCTCAACCATCCCCACATATTCAACTTTCATTGTAGGTAATTGTCAATCTGCTTGGGAATTTCAATTTTCATAGAGTCACAAACTTTTCTTAAGTATCCTTAAATTCTCTACCAATATTTTTTTAATACACGTGGTTATTTAAAAATATTTACCACTAATATTATCCCCTCATTAAACAATAATTATTTCTCCATAAAAACTTCCATATAATGTGAATTTTCTAAAATAACTACATATTTGAAGTCCACATTATGTTTTTTTATTTCATTTGGGAAGAAATAAGTTAGGATACCTACTCTTACTCTTGTTATTAAATAATTTTATTCATTTAAATGTAGATGATTCTATAATCAAATCCCATTTATCCCTAGATCATAAAATTACAGAGAAGACTATATGATTACTTTTGTAGATACTCTATAGGGGTTTCAAAGATCGGATCTAGAATGTATTTACAGAACAATTTCTAATAATCTCATTAGAAATCTAGGGACTCCAGATCCAATTTAAAATCACTTCTAGATACTAAAATATATTTTAGGACTATTCCACTCAAGGAGATCATATGCTCATCATCATATGAAATTTATTGTTTTAAAATAATTTAAACTATGGTTCACTCCTTTAACTGTATTATTTATATATTTGGAAAAACATATATTTTTTCTACTAAATGTAATACTTTATAAATATTGAATCACACATGCATGGGCTAGGGAATATCAAAAAATCCTGAATTAATTTTTTATACTCATCAACTCCGTCTAGAGAATTATATTCATATTTTTTGTTTCTTATATTGGTAGTGCACCATTGGATTTTCATTCAATGTATGCTACCCCATCTAAAATTGTAGGTATCTCAACCAAAATTTTCTTCCCATTATCTGGTGACCTGGTAACATAATCATTTCATTTCATAGATTAATCAATTGGTGGATCCTATAAAGTAGTGTTTGCCTCATAAATAAATTGGGAATAGATGTGTTGATGAAGTGATCCTTCCATTGGACCCTTATAATCTGCATCAAGATTTTAAAAAGTATCATCCCGTCCAAATTTCTAATCCATCTCTTATTCCACCTAAAAATATATGATGGATTTAGTATCTAGTTGTAAAGGTAACATGGTGATCATTTCATGATGTTATGTTGTATGATTCGGGTTCCCAAAATAGTATTCTAATAAAAGTGATTAATTTTACAAGAACAATTTGGGATGACATACTTTTTTATTGTTCTTTTTTAATATCTAAAAACTCTCCTAGTTAAGGAAGTTCATCTAGTAATGATATGATATCATCAATAATAATAATTTTTTAATATGTTTTATCAACATTATCCTAAGAAATTAATTGAGCGGGGTGATATGAAATGTGACAATTAAATTTAATAATAATACATAATCTGTGTGCCCCTCTAATGGTGGTGGTAATCGATGTATACTCTATATACATTCCCTCTTCTATTTATGTCAATCCTTATATAGTAAAAGGTTTGGTTACATCTTGGTATTATCATTATTCATATCATAGGATTTCTCCATAGGGTTCTATCTTAAATAAGTGGGACTTTTCAACCATAGAATTATGATATTTTTACCTAGATTAGGTGATAAATATGAGTTTAATGATTATATTCATCTACTAGTTAGGATATTGTTCCCCAACATATCTACTTTCCAATAGAATCAATTCATATATGAAATAGTATCTAACCTCACCTCTATGGGAGAGGTCCCATGTTCAAGGATCGAGAGTTCATTTATCACCTATGGTAACTAAATTTTATTTTTTCCAGATGATAACTTATCTTCCTTTTTTATGTCCAATATAGAGACATGTGTAACATCTATTATTAGATTCCATGTTTTACATGTTTAAGTTAATGAAAATTTGTTTTATCTTTTTTTACTCTCTAATATAGGTTGTGAAGGGGATATTTGTCAGTGTATAAGGGTTTGGAAACCAAAGGTTGTAGTTTTGAGGAATGATATGGCATTGAGGTCCAATGAAAATAGAAATTCACTAATCAAGAGAAGATACCAGATATCCATTGGGGATCCATCAATTTTTTATTTTTCTGTAGATGTTATTGGCCAACATTTGGGGATCCATCAACCAACAAGTGTGACTATCCTTTAGCTGTATTAAATGTTCCCCACATGTTTTAACTGTACATTTATTTCACCTTGTTTAATAGCCATATCTGACCCCCTTGAGCCTATTTTGAAATATATAGCTCTATATGGGTATTGAAATCTCTCTTTTCCATCTCCCATTTGTCAATAAACTATTAAGTAACTTCGTTTTATATGAATGGTAACATATCCTTAAACATATAAAAATTTACCCTTCGTCTTATGTTGGATATTTTTTCATTGGTGATCTAATTATGAATTAATTCTTTCTTCATATATTGTTGGTGGATCTATCATTTTAACAATGTTTCTTGGTAAAAATGAGATCTACCATCGAGAACAAGCATTCAACAGGTAAGTATTGATGAACCATCTTCATATACCTCATTTTTATAGTGTATTTATTACAGAACCATAATTTTTTAATAATTAATGGCTTATTTGTGGGTTCATTGATGTGAAAATGATGTCCTCTCTCGATTGGATATATAGTTCACTAGAGTAGTGATGTTTCCAGGTAATACATTATAGAAATATCATCATAAGTCCTTATTTATTCTTATATTGCTCTCCATTGAAAAATTAACTATATATTTATGATCATTGAAAAGACTTTCGGAATATTTTAAGAGTAAATGAAGAATTATTTATTTTTTTATTTGTTCAATTATTTCTTTTGGTGAATTGAAATCCCCTCCATAAATAAACCTTATAATTGATTTCATTGATAGAATCATTCTTGTTTTTTATTATAGAATATCCTTTTACCAAAGTAATTATATTTTATCTCTATTATAAAACACTTCATTTGATTAATCACAAATAGAATAAACATATATGATGTGAGAAAAAGTTCTTTTTGGGTGTGAAATTTTTTTTTAGTTGTTTTCTTAACGAACACTGGAGTTCTTTGTCAAAAACCTTGAGGTGGGAAGTTCATTTTCATTATGGGTCTCATATAAAAATTCTTTTATGGTAAAATTCTAGTTTTTTCATAGTTTTTGTCTATCATTATTTGTGATTACTTATGGTTGTACGTGTTGTTATGATTCCCATATAAGGACCTTGATTCAATGAGAATTTCTAGAGTATCTTGTTAACTCAATACCTTGGGGGTGCTGGGTAACATGATCATCGTGATACCTTATGGTGAGTTCATGATCATTTTTGATGAGCTTTGATCATCATTCCAATATAGATATAACGTTGGTTTGGTAATGATTTTTTTGTGTCTTGGTTAGCATAAGACTGATTATTACATGATTTTATGTTTTTTACTCCTGTTTCACATTTAATATTATCCTATAATTACCATGTTATACATGTGACAAAATTTAATGGATGCATTGGTTGTGTCCTGCTATGATTTATTACACACACCCTATAAGTTATTTTCTGTTCACATGTAGACTTCTTGTATAAAGATCCATTAAAAAAAGAAAGGATCCCTTGGGAGATGAATCTGTCAAGGGGCATAGATCTAGGGGTGGTAAGATTTGTACTTAGAATGATACTAATGTTTTTTTACAAATTTATCTATCTAATCCTTTACTTTAGTTTTGATTAACACTTTGGGAAGACATTTATTATTGTATGATTGGTACTCTATATACAATGTTTCTTCATGTTTAATTTGTTTTTTATATTTTATTATATACTATTATATATATATTTTTAAAGGAAATCATAATATGGGTATAGTCTGACCACTGATGGACATCGACTCTCTATTAAAGCAAGATTCTTCCTCTGTGCATGATGGTGAACTTGAGGTTATGTGACACTTCTATTTTGACTCAATGGTTTTGTTCAGGGCATTACAAAATGGTATCAAAGAAATTTTGTCATCTTTTATTTTAACTGACCCAGAACATAGTACAAAGTATATAGTAATGTGAGTTTCATGTAGGGGACTTTCTGTTTTCTATCCATCTCATGTGTAATCGACTGCCATGTTACCAATGATGGGATTTCTATTACAATTTTTATTTAATTTTTACATGTCATGAATCCTGATAAGGCATGTAAGATCACATGCCACATATAAAACAATTTTTGTGTTTCATACTAGTTCTATAATATAATTCCAAATATTTTCTATCCATTTATGATATAACATTGTTCTTTATTGAGTGATATATATATTTACCTTGCATTTTTCATATATCTATGAGGGCATTAATTATTTTAACCAAATCATGTTTTTTTAATTTTCATATATATGACTCTGACTAATGTTTACAAAATTGGCCATGATTAGTTTTGGGATATGTATATGGAATCCTACCTTTTTTATTACATAACTTTTCACAACATTTTACAAATAGAGGATCTTTAAAGTCTAGTGTCTTGGAAATCATGAACATAATACATGAAAACAATATAAAACATTCGTCTAAACCACTCTTAAGGCTTCATCACAGGTTCATAATATGTACAATTACCACATTTCATATCATGAATACATACATCAAAGGAAAAGGTGAGAAAAAGGCTCAGTAAGGAAAACAAGTGAAACAGTTGACATGTGATCTTGAGCAATATTAATATGAACATGATAAAAGTCATAAAGGCATGAGAAATGGAAGAATAGGAATATAATAATGATAAGAACACGAATCATAACTTGAATATGTAGCTACAACATTTCATTTAGACATTCCTGAACATATCACCATGTTTTATCCCTGAGGTGTCATAAAAATTACCAAGGTTATTCACCAAGGTATAGTGAAACTTGTCATCTCTAGAGATTAATTCTTTAACCAATGCATTGGAGTACTATCAGGGTGCACCCTTAATATGTCTTTATTTTCATGTGAACCAAATATATCATAATCAATCATTTAATAAATAACCCATAGAGAATAAAAGAAATGGGTTTCATTTCAAAATCGTGATTTTTTAAATGTTCTTGAAAACATGATCATTAAGTCATTTATTACTCATGGAAAGGGAGTGAGGGTTATATGTATGAAAATTACAGAATAAAATAGATAAATTTTATGTATTTAATAATACCCATGGATATGAAAATATAATTTGTCATTCACATAACTAATACAAGAGAATTTCTTGAGAAAAAGAGAGATATTTTGAGAAGAAAATTCTGCAGCATAATGGTTATATAACATGGTTTTAAAAAACATTGAAAAGAGAGGGGACAAGAGTCACCCACTCATAAATAACTCATAATACAGTATGGTTACAGAATAAAAGGAAATAATATCTTTTTACGGATATTTTAATGAAATTCCTAATTAAAATGAAACACTAAGGAAAAGTTAATATGCGCTTTCTTTTACAAAAAGAAATCAGCAGCCTAACAGCGTCACTTAAAAATTAAGAAAACAAGTTGATGAGAGAAGAATGGGTATCTCAAAAATTATAAATTAAATGGAAATTAATGAGAACATATAATAACATAACATCAACATAAATAGATGGAAACTAGACGACACAAAATAAAGGAAGTCATGACTTAAAAGAGGGTGGGTGAAAAGATCCCTTACCTTGAAGAGTAACTTTGAAATCATGAAGGTTAAAACCTTTAGAGGCTTGAGGGAACCTTGGGAGGACTCTTTGGGAGGTAAGGAGACCATAAATTCTTTGAGGATGATTTTGGAATTAAATTAATGAGGGAAATGGCTTGGTATTTATAGGAAAATTGAGTGAATAAATTATTAATTTCCAAGCGACTCCTCATCGGTGGTATTGGAAGAACCAGGGGCTTGCCCATGGGGTTTTCCAATGGTATTAGACACTTGGTACACCTCATATCACATATCAATATTCATAAGTCTACAAGAAAGCTTACATCGATATTACATCATCAATGATGTCATTAAAAACCCGAAACTCAAAACTACATTTTTACTATTCACCGATAATTCAATTGTTTCAGAAAAATCCCAAAAATTAAAACTAACCTAATAACATTGATCTGAATTCAAAAACAAAGTCCATTTTATGAAAATAATTTTCTAAATATTTTTAATTTATTTTTTAAATAAAATCATTATTTATTCAAAAAATACAACTTTAAAACTATAACACATTTTGTAACACATTAAAAAAGTAATCCAGTTCCCATAAAATTATCGTATACCCATAATACAATAAAGTAACAATTTATGATAAATTTTATGAAAATAAATTTCCATTTCAAATTATTAAATTAATTATAAAATTCAAAATATAATATTTATGGCATACAAAAATACAAAAACTTAAACTAGGATCATTTTTTCACTTTTAAGATGTCTAAAATGTATTTATACATTCATGGGTGAAGTTACTATTTATTTGGTCAATTTACTATTCATTACTATTCATACATGTATGTTACTATTCATACTTTACTATTCACTAAAAACCAAGTTGATCTTATTAGACTCTAAATTTCTCAATGATCACAACTATAGAAGACCATTTTTTTGAAAATCATTTCACATTTTCAATTATTTAAATAATAAAAAAATATTCTAAAATACCCCATTTCCCCTAAATTCATCAATAATACACATCCTATATTTATCTGGATATTTTAAATTCACAAAATGTTCCATAATATGAAATAACAATTTTATTTATATAAAAGGATTACACAATTCAGCTAAGGTCTCGTTACATAGCCCCTTATAACACCAGTATAGCACATTAGTGTAAGGTGTGCTATGGTGATAGAATCTTGGGGTGGCTCATACAACATTTCCCAAGTGATGATTTCTACCAGTTTGAACTTCTCCCTTAGGTGATTCTGTTCAAGCTTCATATGTTGAATTTCGGCTTGGGATTGGTCCAGAGCAAATCCCAGTAATACTACCTCCTTCTCTAGATCCAACAGATGGGCTTCATATGGCTCGAGTCTACTAGATGTGGCAATTCAATTTTCTTTCTGTATTAATTATCCAAGATAACCATATTTATAAAAACACAATGTTCAAATTAAGTTTTCCAATGGTCATATTGAACAATGGTCATATAAAAGTTCAAACACAACGGTCCCATTTTAATTATACCCACTTCATTGATTAAAGGATATAGTTTTGTTGAGTATAAAATAACATAACACATAAAATTAGGAAACAGATATAATTAAAATGTTCAGGTCATTACATTATTCCCCCCTTAATAAATTTCTCCCCCGAAATTTTATCTTGTAACCTCTGATGTGAAAAGGTGTGGTTACTTTTGTCACATTGAGTCTTCCAGTTTTCACGTGGCATCTTTACATTTGTGGTTCCTCTATAACACCTTAACAAGGTGGGTTGTCTTTCTATGCAGGACCTTGTCTCTACGATCCAAGATCTCCACTGGCTGGTCCTCATAAGAGAGGTCATGTTCCAATTGTACCACCTCTGGATTTAGTACATGTGAAGGGTCAGGTATGTACTTCCTCAAGGGGGATACATAGAAGACATCCTGAACTTATGATAGATTTGGAGGAAGTTCAAGCCTATAGGCAACTACTCCAACACGATCAAAGATTTCAAAGGGGCCAATGTACCTAGGGATGAGCTTCCCTTTCTTCCCAAACCTCATGACTCTCTTCCAAGGTGAAATCCAAAGAAATACTTTGTCACCAACATCAAACTCCAAGTCCCTTCAACGGTTGTCGGCATAGCTCTTTTTCTGACACTGAGTAGACTTAATGTGTTTCTGGATGGCATGGATCTTTTCTATCATCTCTTGCATAAGATCTGGCCCATGAAGATTTATCTTACCAACTTCATCCCAGAAAGTAAGAGCTATACATCGCTTCACAAATCGTTCTTCATAGGGTGTCATTTGAATTCATTAGTTTAAGTTGTTGTTGTAAAAGAAATCGACTAAATATAGATTTTGATCCCATCCACCTTTAAATTCTATTGAGAAAGTTCTTAGCATGTTCTCGAGTGTTTGAATAGTCCTTTCAGATTGGTCATCAGTTTGGAAGTGATAGGCCATACTGAAATTCAATTCAATGCTCAGATCATGTTGAATACTTCTCCAGAATTTTGATGTGACCCTTGGATCGTGATCAGATACGATAGAAAGTGGAACTCCATGCAGCCTTACCACTTCCTTCATGTAAATCTTGGCAAGTTGATCAAGAGATAAATCTTCTCGAATGGAGATAAAATGGGCAGTCCTGGTGAGACGGTCCACAATAACACATATCGCATTATTTCCTTTTGAAGTTCTCTGAAGACCAGTGACAAAGTCCATAGTGATATTGTCCTACTTCCATGCTGGTATGGGTAGTGGTTGCAATACCCCTTTAGAAAGTTGTCACTCCACCTTCACTTGCTGACATACTAGGCACCTTGAAGTGTAGTTAGCAATCTCCCATTTCATATTATCCCACCAATAATGATCATAAAGGTCCCTATACATTTTCATGCTACCATGATGTATATAGAATGTAGAGCTATGAGCTTCATCCATCAGCTCCTTTATTTCTATAATATATGGAGCACATAGTCTTGTATGAAATTTCATTACACCTTCTTAATCAGTATTGAACTCATGAAACTTCCCATCCTTCATAGCCTCAAAAGTCTTCTATAACAAAGGATCTTATTTCCGAGATTTCTTAATCTTCTCTACTAGTGACAATTAAGAAATCATTTGGGTTAGGTTTGATTATGTCCCTTCCTTTATAATTACCATGTTGAGTTTTACTAAAACATTGATCAAAGGATCTCTTTGAATCCTCATAATGGACAGAATAATTGGGTCTTTCCTGCTTAATGCATCAGCAACATTGTTTGCTCTTCCGGGATGATAATGAATTGAACAATAATATTATTTAAGAAGTTACAAACACCTCCTTTGTCTCATGTCCAAATCCTTTTGGTTGAAAATATACTTCAAACTTTTATGGGGTGTGTATATATAACATTTGACCCCATAAAGATAGTGCCTACATATCTTCGGAGCAAAAACGACCTCATCCACCTCCAGATCATGTGTAGGATAGTTCTGCTCATGAGTCTTCAACTATCAAGATGCATAATCAATGACCTTGTAATTTTAAATGAGGATGCACCCAAGCCTTTTTAGAGATGCATCGCTAAAAATAATGAATCTTTCTCTACATGATGGTAGAGTTAACATGGGTGCAGTAACCAATATCTTCTTCTTCTCTTGGAAAAATTTCTTACACTCCTTTGTCTATATAAACTTGAAACCTTTTTTAGTTAACATGGTTAATGGATTAGAATGTCATGAAAAGTTTTTCAAAAACCTCCTATAATATCCTGCTAATCCAAAAAAAATACGAATCTCAGTTATTGTTATAGGCTGAGGCCACTCCTGAACAACTTTTGTCTTTATAGGGTCAACTGTGATTCCTTCATTGGTAACAATGTGTCCCAAGAAAGCAACTTGTGGTATCAAGAATTCACATTTACTAAACTTTCCAAAAAGATTCTCCTTCCGTAGAGTTTTCAAAATAACCCTTAGATGATCCTCATGCTCCTCACAAATTTTAAAATATATCAGAACATCATCAACAAAAACTACCACAACATTATCAAGGTAGACTTTAAAGACTCTATTCATCAAATACATAAAAATAGCAGGTGCAGTATTCAGTCCAAAAGGCATAACAACAAACTCATAATGCCCATATCTTGATTGAAAGGCAGTTTTTGGAATATCTTCTTTCTTCACCCTCAATTGAGGATAACCTGATCAAAGATCAATCTTATAGAAGAATTGAGCCCCATGAAGTTGGCCAAATAAGTCATCAATTCTTGGAAGAGGGTATTTTTTCTTTACTGTTATCTCATTCAGCTGTCTATAATCAATGCATAGCCACATTGATCCATCATTATTCTTCACAAAGAGAATAGGTACTCTCCAAGGAGACACACTCGGTCAGATAAACCCCTTCTCCAGAAGATCTTGGAGTTGTTTCTTTAATTCCTCCAGCTCCACATTTTCCATCCTATATGGGGTCTTTTATATTTGATGAGATCCAGGTTAGAGTTCAATAGAGAACTCTACCTCTCTTTCTAAGGGATGTCCAGGAAACTCCTCAAAAAATACATCAATGTATTCTTGGATGATGGGAACATTTTCTATCCTCAAACTCTCATTTCCATCTTCTTCTTCACCTATCAATTCCAAAAAAGAAAGATACAGATGGTTCTTCTAGGAAAATATGAGGTTGAGATATATCTCCTTAGAAGGTAGCTGTAGGTTTTCCATTCAAGACTACTGATATTTCTTTAATTTTGCATTTGATCATAGCATTATACTTTGATAGCCAATCCATCCCTAGTATAATGTCGAATTCCCGCATTGGAATGACTACTAGATTTGAAATAATATTGTTCTCACCAGAGTAAATACTGGAGTTTCTAAACATTGACGATGCTTGGATAATCCCACCAGGAGTCTTGACTAATAACTTTACTTTTATCAAATTTGGATTTGATTCTAAATTATTTGCAAACTTATAAAAAATAAAGGGATTCGTAGAACCAGAATCAAACAAAGTACTTTATATGATTGATATAACAACAAAAGTATCTACTACCACATCATTTGAAGCTTTAACTTCAGCTGTTGTGATATCAAAAGCATGACCTTGTTCCCTTTTCCTTTGTTGAGGCTGATGGTGGTTCCCCTCCACTACCCTCAGATTTGGATAGTGATTGTAAAAGTGCTCAAGTTGTCCACACATTGAACATTGTACATAAGGTAGGGCCTACACCATCTTCCCCTTGTCTTTAGTGTTTGGAAGTTGAGGTTTCACCTCACTACGACAATTCCTTGAAATATGGCCATCTCTTCCGCGCTTGTTGCATTTCCTGCTCCCGAGAAGGTAGTTCCCTGAATGCTTCTTCCCGCATTTATTACACGTGCGACATTGCACATGCTTTCCTCCTATTCTATGATAAAATCTCCTTCCTAAGATTGGCTCTATTGGTCTCTTTTTTTTCCATGGATTTATGAGACCATTGCATCTCACCAAACACCAGTTTGACTTTCATTGCACTTTGCACAATCTCCTCATAGCTGTCAAAATCTCGGTTAGCTAGGTTCTTCTGCAGATGTGGTCTCAAACCACTGAATAATCTATCAACCATGCCATTTGGATCCGTGAAAAAGATGTCGGTGTAACATGAAAGCCTTCTGAAGTTCATCTCATAGCTTCCCATAGATTCATTATCCTTCTACTTCAGCTCGAGAAACTCTTTCTCCATTCTTTTTCTCATGGAACGAGGGAAATACTAACTAAAGAAGATCTCTCTGAACTCTTCCCACTCCATATATTCAACCTCCACTCTTTGCCTCGTGTTTTTAATCAGCTCCCACCACTAATCAGCTTCTCCTTCTAAGTGATAGACAGTCAGGGTGACCTTCTCTTGCTCTGAACAATGGAGTATAGAAAAGATCTACTCGATAGAGCTGATCCAAAACTCAACAATCAATGTTGTAAGAACCCGGATCTTCGTTTCAGGTATGTCTTTCCTTTTTCCTGAGTTTTTGAGAAAATTGATGTTTCTGTAAATTTTTGAAGTGCACGCTGTGTACTTTCTGAGTACACACCGTGTACTCTTTTTCCACTCGAATCCGTGTTATGGTCGTGTCCGGGCCACACACACAGTGTGTAAGGGTGATGTGGAGGCTGATTTTGGTGGAGTACGAAAAGACCTAGTACACACCATGTACTCTAAAAGTATAGGCCTTGTACTATTTTTTCATTAAACGGACCAGGGTCGTAGCTGATCGCGATAAATGTCTTCTTCTAGGTCTTGTTCGTCCGAGAGCGCCGGGAATCCATAGATCTTCGATGAGCCACAATTCCTCTGTCTGTTCTCCGATTCGAGCACTGTCAATTACGTTGGAATCACAGCGGTGAGTTCACCCTTCTACTTAAGCCTTGTTTTCCAATTTCTCCTCCTTCTCAGGATATCTTGGGTTGAGCATTTTGCGTGTTTTCTCAGATCTATGATGTTCAAGGGAGAATTAGTCTATGTGGTTCAAGTACATCGTTCTCCTTGGACCGAGGAAGGTGGTTTGTGCCTTTCCGTAGGAAGTCTATGAATAATTTGTTAAAATTCTACCAATTCCCTTGATTGGGGAATTTTGGGTTTCTTGTTTTGTCCCTATTGTTTGTATGATTTTCTTTAATTCTTGAGTAGAGATCATTGTTTGTAAATTTGGATAATTTATGTTGTATTCTTGTGTTTTCCATGCATGTTTTTCCTATTATGCGTTTTTTCAGTTTCCATACCTAGTTGTAGGATAGTGGAACTGTTATACTGTTATGTTATTGTTCCTTAGAATGATAGCCAAGTAGTTATTGAGGTTTACTTGGGATGATACACATGTTATGAGCATGTTTATTTCACACTGGACTGTGAGAACCTAGTGTAGTAGACCATAGGGTGAATGGACATAAGGGCTTCTCCAGAGTGTCTTTTGAAATGATGTGAGAACACAGGGGTAATTGATAATGAGTGCTTCATCAGAGAAACTGTAGTTCCTCAACGTGGTCTATAGGGGGAATGAGATGTTGAGTGCATACCCAAAGATCCGTTAGTACGATACAAGACTATAGGGGGAATTGACGGTGAGTGCTTCCTCAGACAGTCTACTCTTAGCTGACCAAGAGGTGTGAGACTGAGTGTGATCCCTAAAGGGTTGCTATTACTTGTAGGTTGAACCATAGGGGTTAGGCTGTGAGAGCTACCTAGAGGGTTACATATTTTCTAATTCTGGTTGGTTGTTCACTTGTGGACTTTATATGGTAGAACTGTAGATTGTAGCTGTTGTGTGCTTTTATGTTTACTACTTCCTGCACTTTTACTTTCCTTGTATTCATTGACTATTATACATAGATCTTTGGGTGATTGCCTACTGGGATTGTATCTCACACCCTGTTAGGGCCATGCTTTTAGGCCCAAGCATATTTTATTGTTTCAGGTATAGATAAGGGCAAGAACCCTTCTACATTAGGTTCTTGATTGCTGTGGAGCTAGAGAGCATGGGACAAAGCTGAGGCTTGCGATGATGAGGATTTGCTCATCTATTTTTATTATTTACTTGTCTTTGTACTATATTTAGAATTGTGACTTGTTTGGCTATTTTCCTAGACATATATGTTTCATGCATCATTTTCATATATTCCTAGTCTAGTTGTTTTTTTGATAGTCTTATGCTGTTTGTCGTTTACTCGTGTATGTATGTCTACTGCTTCTGCTATTTTTGTTATTTGTTTTCTTTTCCACTGTGTACTCTACCAATGAGGGCATAGTTTCCCCACTATCACACATAAGGCCCTCACTGCTAGTTGGCAGCCTCTGGATTTTGGGGAAATGCACTTGAGGCCATGTAACCAACCGGGTACGGGGCGCCTCTGGGTGGCTTCCGGAATCGGGATGTTACAAAGTGGTATCAGAGGGTGTTTTTTTCTCTTGACTTACTATTTGGAGCCTTTATCCAGTGATAGGACAGATTCGGTACTAGGTTTCAAGCTGTGCCTAGGATTAGCTAACCCATGTACAGGGAAAAGCTATACTACCTCGTTTATTGCAGTATTCTGATTTTGAGATTTAGGGTTGATATGATTTCACCTAGAGTGATTCAGATGTCCTGTGTTGTTGTTGATTTTCTATTGCGGTTCTATTTCTCTCGCAACCCGATGAGATGAGGGTATGTCATCTCATACATCATATAGACATTTGTTAGAAATCACATGCCATGCATTCTTGTCGTTCCATCTAGGGGAATTAGCGATTTCATGTTGTTGTGATAGACTTGTGTAGATTTTTCATGCTGTTGTGATAGATTCTTTGATAGAATCTCTACTGCTTGATAGAGGACTGTTTGTATTGTACACATCTTGAATGAACGCCAAATTTTGGTTCTTGAGGTGTTATGGGGCCTCTTGAATCGGAAATTGGTGGATCATTGACCTATTATTCTTTGTATATGACTGTATAGGATTCCACACATTGATTCGCGGGGAGTATGGGCCCTCACGGATTAGAATTTGGCACCATCATGCCTTTTTTCAGTGTTTTCTGGGCTTCGGTGCAGTTTCAGAGCTACTGCTCGGAAAAACACAGAATACACGACGTGCAATTTATATATACACGTCGTGTAGTTTTAAACCGTGTCTTTGACTATGTGAGAAGAAACACAGGTTGTGAAAATTTCCAGGAACACACCGTGTACGGTAGGTACACACCGTGTAGTAGAGAGCATGTACCCAGCTGTGTAACTAACAACACGGGCCGGGGAAGCTTGAGTAGAACACGCCGTGTAGGATAGACACTCACCATGTATTCTTGTTCCAGGTACCCGGCCATGTCACGAGCAACACGGGTCGGTGTGATCTTCTTCCATACATGCTGTGTTGTTCGGAACATGCCGTGTAAGGGCCAGTCGTGTCGCCAACAAGACGGGTCGGGAAAAATCTTCAAGTACACACCGTGTTTGTTCGGAACAGGCCGTGTAGTCTCAGCCATGTATCCGACCTTGTAGCTAGAAACACGGGTCATTGAAACTGTGTATACTACATGTCGTTCCTAGAAGGCACACACCATGTAGTCCTAGTTTAAGAAGACTATGTGGTTTAGCTGTGAAAGGAGACACTGGCAAGGAAACAGAGTTAAGTACACGCTGTGTAGAATTTATACACGCCGTGTAGTCTTATTTTTTAAATCTTTTGTGTTTACTTCTTCTATATTTGTTTTTTACTCCTTGGTTCTTTGTCCTTGTTTTCCTAATATGAGGTATATTTTGATCTTTCAGAGCTATGCCTCTGAGACATCCTCTGGTTGTACGTTAGTTGTCAGGCAGTGATTAGACGCCAGATATGGCTGATCAGGGACTTCCTACTGATCCTCCAGTCGGGCCAGCCTTGGTAGTGGCTGTTATACCAGTTGCAGGTGTTGATGCACAGTTCATGGAAGGTTTCATGAGGATGATTCAGATCTTTCAAGGAGAACCTCTTACTACCACGACTATGGCAGACTTGACGCTGGTTTTCAAGCAACAACATCCTCCCACTTTATCGGGGGAAGGAGGGCCTCAGGCTGCATAGTCATGGATGGAAGCCATGTTGACGATATTTGAGCATCTGGAGAGGCCTCCAGAGAGGCGGGTCAAGATCACTACCTATATGTTATGAGACTCCACAAAGAGTTGGTTGGGCATGATCTCATAGGCTTTTCATCAGCAGGTTATGGCTTGAGAGGAGTTTCAGCATGTCTTTTATGACTACTTCTACCCGGAGACCCTAAGGGCCGACCGAGCCCAGGAGTTCATGAGCTTAGAGTAGGGTAATCTTTCTGTTATAGAGTAATCCTCTCGTTTCACTGAGCTGCAGCATTTCACACACCTTCGGGGTGGGGATTTGATGTCCTTAGAGAGGAAGTTTGAGGATGGTCTCAGGCGGGAGGTCCTCTCATAGGTGAATCTCTTCCAGTTGACTTTCATCACTTCCATCGTCAACCAGGCACTAATTGCGGAGCACAATCTGAGAGACTCCAGAGCTTCGGCCTAGGGCAGTTCTGCTTCCAGAGCTAGTATTCCTCCAAATGACAGCAAGAAGCGTCATAGGGAGTCTACGTGTAGTGATCCGAGGAAGCGAGATGCATCATCAGGCAGCCGGGTGATATGCTACCAGGGTGGCCGGTCAGGGCACACGAGGCCGCAGTGCCAGAGTGACCTAGTGGAGTGTTGATCCTCTGGAAAGATGGGTCACCTTCAGTGTTTCTGTTGGGTTTTCTCACCAGCAACTGGTGATGGGAGTTCTTATATGACTCCTCGTTCAAGAGAAGCACCACCAGTTTCGCACTAGTTAGGGAACTAGAGTTCTTTCAGCCGTTTGAGCCAAGGTGGATTCTGAGGCCATGGCGGTCAGCCACCAGTCTTTCAGCATCTGCAGGGTGGAACAGCTTAGAGTGGTCAGCCAGGGTTGTAGGGCCACAGTGCAGACCAATATTTTTCCATGGAACAGACCCATCAAGATCATGATCTCAGACATTCTACAGTTTGAGGTATGATTTTAGTAGCCTTAGTTTTATCTTCATCTCTTTTCAATACTTGTGCTATGCAAATATTTATATCTATTATTGTCATGGAGAGCCTTGGGCTCTGTATCTTTTCTTCTTCCGAATCATTGACACTAGACACACCTTTGGGGACAAGGACATCTAGTGTACGCCAGTGTAGAGAGTTCCCTCTCGAGGTTGCAGGGTATCGTTTCTTATGGGATATCTACATCCTAGAGATGACAGGATATGATGTAATTCTCGGGATGGACTGGTTGGTTCCCCTCCAGGAAATCATCGACTATCATCGCCGTAGGGTGAGATTCATCTCACCAGAGGGTGAATCTTTTCTTCAAAGAGGCGAATGGGATGTCTGGGTGAGTCGGTCCAGACTCGAGCATCATGGGTAAGAAAGGGTGGTGGCCCATATTTCTAGTCTTTATCTGGACGATCAGGGGACATCACAGTTGGACTTTCCTCCAGTGGTGGATCGTTTTCGAGATGTCTTTCTAGAGGAATTTTCAGGTTTTCCTCTGGATCATGAGGTAGACTTCTTGATTGAGCTCGTGCTAGGAGTGGCACCAGTGTCCATTCCTCCCTATAGGATGGATACACCTAAGTTGTAAGAGCTCAAGAAGCAGTTGGAGGAGTTGCAGGCAAAGGGTTTCATCCGACCCAGTACTTCTCCTTGGGGTTCGCCTATCCTATTTGCAAAGAAGGTAGATAGTACCCTTAGGATCTGTGTGGATTATCGGAAGCTGAACTAGTTGACGGTCAAGAACCGATATCCCTTACCCAGGATTGATGACCTTTTCGATCAGCTTCGAGGAGGCATGGTGTTCTCGAAGATCGATTTGAGGTCCGGCTATCATCATTTTCATGTTAGACGATCAGATATACATCTAATAGCCTTCAGGTGCAGGTATGGTCTCTACGAGTATATGGTCATGTCGTTCGGTCTCACGAATGCTCCAGTAGTTTTCATGGAACTTATAAACCGAGTGTTCCATCCTTACTTTTATTTCTTTATCGTGGTCTTCGTGGATGATATATTGTTGTACTCTCACACTCGGCACAACCATGTTACCCATATTGAGATCATTATGAGTACACTGAGAGAGAATTGGCTTTATGCTAAACTCTCGAAGTACCTCTATTGGATGGATCTGATTCACTTCTTGGGTTACTTCATCTCAGAGGCAGGAGTATCTATGGACCCAAAGAAAGTGAGAGATATAGTTTCCTGGGAGCAGATGAAGAACGTTTTTGAGGTACAGAGTTTCCTAGGGCTGGATGGATACTACAAACGCTTTATTCAAGACTATTCACGCCTAGAAGCACCTTTCACAGGTCTGACCAAGAAAGGGGTGAAGTTATCATGGTCAGATTCATGAGAATCAGCCTTTTAGGAGTTGAAGGGGAAGTTGACATCAGCACCGATAGTAGTCTTGCTAGAGCCAGGCAAGAGCGAAACTGTTTATTGTGATTCTTCAGGTATCAGGCTGGACAATGTGCTTATGTAGGGAGATGGAGTTCTTGGGTATGGGTCTCGGTAGTTGAGGCCACATGAGAGGAACTACCCGACGCACGATCTGGATTTTGTAGCTGTTGGTCATGCCTTATGCTGTTGGAGACATTACCTTATGGGAGAGCACTTTGTGGTTTTCACCAACCACAAGATCCTCAAGTACATATTCACTCAGCATGATCTGAATCTGAGACAGTGCGGGTGGGTCGAGTATCTTCAGTCTTTTGATTTCAATCATGCCTATACGCCAGGAAAGGGCAACGTAGTGGCAGATGCGTTGAGCATGAGAACTCAGTTTCATGCAGTTCAGGAGGATAGAAGTGAGTGGCAGATTATGGCTCTATTCTGTGAGATGTATCTAGTGGTTCACAACAGACAGGGACAAAATTTTCTATCTTCGGTAGTTGTTACATCTATATTACTTGATCAGGTACGGATGAGGCAGCTATCAGACTCAGAAGGCTTAGTCCTGCGGGAGAGTGTGTCAGGAGAGGACCCTCTTCCTGGATGGACAGTATAAAAGGATGAGATATTTCATTTCCAGGGATGCATATGGGTTCCAGTAGACATACGCGAGGAGCTGATGCAAGATTTTCGTTCCTCAGTTTGGGCAGTTCTTCCTGACATCACTAAGATGTATAGGGATCTACACCACCAGTACTGGTGGCCAGGTATGAAGAAAGATGTTGCTAGTTTTTTGATGAGATGTTCTACTTGTCAGCAGGTGAAGGCAGAGAATCAGTGACCAGTGGGGCTTTAAAGCAGTTACCATTCATGAGTGGAAGTGGAACGATGTCGTGATTTACATCGTGACCGGTTTTCCGAGGTCACCTCGAAGGAACGATGTTTTTTGGGTTGTCGTCGAAAGACTAACGAAGGTCACACAATTTTTGCCGATCAAGGAGACCTTCAGTGTTGATGATCTGGGATAATTGTACATCCGAGAGATTGTATGTCTACATGGAATTCCACACTCCATTGTTTAAGACATCGATGTGTGCTTTACTTCTCGGTTCTAGCAAGGAATTTAGAAGGCTTTGGGTACACGGGTACTTTCGAGTGCAGCATACCATCCCCAGACTGATGGCCAGTCCGAGTGCACGATCAATGTGCTTGAGGATATGCTTCAAGATTTCATTCTAGACATTGGTGGTTCCTGGGAGAAGCATATACCTCTTGTGGAGTTCTCTTACAACTACATCTTTCAGGAGACCATTCAGATGGCACCATATGAGGCTCTGTACGGTAGGGCCTATCGATTACCCTTATGCTGGTTGGAGGCAGGAGAGGTGGCTTTTCTGGGACCTCATCTTTTTCAGGAGACCTCTGAGCATATATAGTTGATTTAGAAGAGGATGGATACAACACAGTCTCAATATAAGGCTTATGCTGATTAGCGGAGACAACCTTTGGAGTTCGAGGTTGGGGATCAGGTTTTCCTACGTGTCGCACCGAGGTTGGGACACAATAGGATTCTGAGACAGGGTAAGCTTTCACTGTGGTACGTCGGTCCGTTTGAGGTTTTGGAGAGAGTTGTCCTGGTTGCCTGTCGGTTGCAGCTACCTCAGAGGTACCGGTCCATGCACGACATCTTCCACGTCTCTCAGCTCCGACGTTACTTTTCGTACCCGTCTCAAGAATTTTAGCCCAAGGAGGTTCAACTCGAAGTGGATGCATCATTTGAGGAGCATCATATCTAAATTTTCGATCACAGTATGAACGTTCTCTTTGGGTTGTCTATTTCTTTAGTACGTTTTCTTTGGCAGTATGGGTGAGTATAGGACGAGACTTGGGAGAGGGAGGACGATGTACGATCGCAGTGGCTGGAACTATTCGGGGTTTCTTCTTCTATACCTTGCTAGGGAAATTTGGGGACGAATTTCATTAAGGGGGAAGTTTGTAAGAATCCAGAACATCGTTTCAGGTATGTCCTTCCTTTTTCTGCAATTTTTGAGAAAAATGAAGTTTCTGGAGATTTTTTATGTACTCGTCGTGTACTTTCTTAGTACACATCATGTAAACTTTTTTTTCTCGAAGCCGTGTTCTATCCGTGTACGGGCCACACACACGGAGTGTAAGGGTGATGTGGAGGCCCATTTTGGAGGAGTACGGAAATACCTGGTACACGCCGTGTACTTTATTTTTTTTTCATTAAACGGACCGGGGTCACACCTGATCATGATAAACGTCTTCTTCCAGGTCTCGTTCATCCGAGAGCACCGGGAATCTGCAGATCTTCAACGAGCCACCGTTCCTCTGTCCGTTCTCCGATTCGAGAACTATCGATTGCATTAGAATCATAGCAGTGAGTTCTCCCTTCTACTTGAGCCTTGTTTTCCAATTTCTCCTCCTTCTAAAGATATTGTGGGTTTAAGGTTTTGGGCGTTTTCTCAGATCTACAACGTTCAAGGTAGAATCAGTCAACGTGGTTCAAGTATATAGATCTCCTAGGATCGTGGTAGGTGGTTTGTGGCTTTCCGTAGGAAGTCAATTAATATTTTGTGAAACTCTACCAATTCCCTTGAATGGGGAATTGTGGGATTCCTGTTTTGTCCCTGTTGTTTTGAGTAGAGATCATTTTTTGTAAATTTGGATAATTTTTGTTGTATTCTTGTGTTTTCCATGCATCTTTTGCCTGTTAGGAATTTTTCCAGTTGCCATACCAAGTTCTATGATAGTGGAACTGTTATACTGTTATGTTGTTGTTCCTTAGAATGATAGCCAAGTAGTTCTCGAGGTTTACTTGGGATGATACATGTGCACTGAGCATGTTTATTTCACAAAGGACTTTGAGAACCTAGTGTAGTAGACCATATGGAGAATGGACGTAAGGTCTTCTCTAGAGTGTCTTTTAATACGATGCAAGACCACAGGGGGAATTGACGATGAGTGCTTCCTCAGAGAGTCTGTAGTTCCTCGATGTGGGCCACAGGGGGAATAAGATGTTGAATGCTTCTCCAGAGAGCCTTTAGTACGATATGAGACTATAGGGGGAATTGGCGGTGAGTGCTTCCTCGGAAAGTCTACTCTTAGCTGAACCAGAGGGGTGAGAATAAGTGTGCCTCCTAGAGGGTTTCTAGTACTTGTATGTTGAACCATAGGGGTTAGGCTGTGAGAGCTACCAAGAGGGTTACATGTTTTCTACTTGTTGTTGGTTGTTCACTTGTGTACTTTATATGCTATAACTATGGATTGTAGCTGCAATGTGCTTTTCTATTTTCTGCTTCTTGCACTTTTACTTGCCTTTTATTCATTGACTGTTGGGCACAGATCTTTGGGTGATTGCCTACTGGGATTGTATCTCACACCTTTTTTGGGACATGCTTTTGGGCCCAAGCAGATTATATTGTTGCGGGTATAGATAAGGTCAAGCTCCCTTCTACTTCAGGTACTTTATTGCTGTGGAGCTGGAGAGCATGGGACCAAGTCAAGGATTGGGATGCGAAGGAGTCACTTATCTTTTTTTCTTTTGTACTTGTCTTAGTACTGTATTTGTCATTGTGACTTTTTTTGCTATTTTGCAAGACATATATGTATCCTACATCATTTACATATATTCCTGCTCCAGTTGTTTATTTGTTAGTATTCCACTATTTATCGTTTACTCATGTATGTATGTCTACTGCTTCTGATATTGTTGTTATTTGTTTTCTTTTCCACTGTGCACTCTACCAATGAGGGCATAGTTTTCCCACTATCACACTCAAGGACCTCGCTGTTAGTCGACATCCACGGGCGTTTGAGGAAATGTGCTTGAGTCCATGTAACCAACTGGGTATGGGGAGCCTCTGGGTGGCTTCTTATATCGGGACGTTACAAATGGGTTAGTAGATCCACTAAATGTTGGTGGTCATTGATGCATAAATGACTCAACAGAATGTTGTTCCTTTCAAGGTGAGATTAGTCTATGAGCTTGATTCAAGATATTTCCCATAACTTGAGTCAGTTGGTTCATCATTCCCATGAATTTTTCCATTCCGGCTTCCATCGGAGGGCCGTCAGCACATGGTCCATTGAGGTTACCATTTGCATCGTTCATCCTATTGCCTGCCAATTCTAAAAGAATAAAACCTTAATGAGAAACTTATTAAATTTAATAATATTTTAACTATAATTTATTTTATTTCTTAAAGCTTCATGCTTTAAACAATTACATTTCTCTATAAATCCTTCATAATGATTCATAAAAAGCTTATAATTCACCAAACATATACCCCAAGAGTGTCATAACCAAGAGTGCAGCAAGGCCCATTTTCATGTACCTGTTCACATTCAATTCTACCTCAAAGAGGTGTTTTTGGGTTTTACTCCTTTGTACATCTTTGCCAGAGCCACCTATACCTGCTCGTATCGAGATAGGGATATATTTTCTTGATAAACCAATTACTCAATACTCACCAAAATTCCAGGAAGTTTTTCTAAATTTAAACTTTTCTATAGGGGTTTTCCTAAAGTTTTCATATCCTAATTTCCATAAAAAACTAAAATATCCTTTGATACCAACTATGGAATCCCACCTTTTTATTACATAACCTTTCATTACATTTTACAAACAGAGGATCTTTAAAGTCTAGTGTCTTGGAAATATAGAACATAATACATGAAAACAATATAAAACATTATTCTAAACCACTCGTAAAGCATCATCCACGGTTCATACTATGTAAAATTGTCACATCTCATATCCTAGAGACATACATCAAAGGAATGGGGGAGCAGAAGGCTCAGTAAGGAAAACAAGTGAAACAGTTAACATGTGATCTTGATAAAATATTAATTGGAACATGATAAAATTCATAAAGGCATGAGCAATGGAAGAATAAGAATATCATAATTAGAATAAAATGAATCATAACATGAATATGTGTCTATAAAATTTCATTTATACATTCATGAACATATGACCAAGGCTTATCCCCGAGATGTCATAAAAATTACCAAGGTTATTCACCAAGGTATTATAAAACTTGTAATCTCTAGAGATTAATTCTTTACCCAATGCATTGGAGCGCTATCAGGGAACACCATTAATATATCTTTATTTTCATGTCATCCACATAGATCATAATCAAACATTTCATAAATAACCCATAGAGAATAAAAAATGGGTTTCATTTCAAAATCGTGACGTTTTAAAAGTTATTGAAAACATGATCATTAAGTCATTTATAACTCAGGCAAAGGGTGTGAGGGTTATATATATGTCAATTCCAGAATCAAATAGATATATTTTATGTATTAATGAATAAACATGGATATGAAAATATAATTTGGTATTCGCATAACTAATACAAGATAATTTATTGATAAAAAGAGAGTGATTTTGAGATGAAAATTTTACAGCGTAACGGCTATATAACATGGTTTTAGAAAACATTGAAAAGTGAGGGGAAAAGAGTCACCCACTCAAAAATAACACATAATAAAGTATTGTTATAGAATAAAATGAAATAATATCATGGTATGGATATTTTAAGGAAATACCATATGAAATTGAAACGCGAAGGAAAATAGAAGATGTGATTTCTTTTACAAAAAATTCGGCAGCCTAACGGCGTCACTTAAAAAATAAGAAAACAAGTTGATGAGAGAAGAAAGGGTCTCTCAACAATTAGACATTAAACTTATAGTAATAAAAACATATAATAACATACCCTCAACATAAATAGATGGAAACTAGAAGACACAACATAAAGGAAGTCATGACTTAATAGAGGAGGGTGAAAGGATCCCTTACCTTGAAGTGTAACTTAGAAAGCTTGAAGGTTGGGACCTTGGGAGGCATGAGGCCACCTTTGGAGGAATCCTTGGGAGGTAAGGAGACCATAACTTCATTGAAGATGATTTTTGAATGAAATTAATGAGGGAAATGGCTTGGTATTTATAGAAAAAGTGGGTGAATAAATTATTAATTTCCAAGGGACACCTCATTGGTGGTATTCGAAAAACTATGGGCATGACCATTTTATTTTCCCATGGTATTGGCCACTTGGGACACTTCGTAGCATGTCTCACTATTCATAAGTCGACCAGAAATCATACATCATTATTACATCATTAATGATGTCATTAAACACATGAAACTCCAAACTGCATTTTTACTATTCAATGATAATTCAACTGTTTCATAAAAATCCCAAAATTTCACCCTAACCTAATATTGATGCTCTGAATTCAAAAATTAAGTCCATTTTATGAAATAAATTTCTAAATACTTTTAATTTAGTATTTAAATAAAATCATTAATTATTCAAAAAATACAACCTTAAAATTGTAACTCATTTTGCAACACCTTAAAAAATTAATCAAGGTCACATAAAATTATCATATACCCATAAGACAATAAAGTAAAAATTTATGATTAAATTTTAAGAAAATTAATTTCTAATTTTAATTATTAAATTAATTGTAAAATTTTAAATAAAATATTTGTGGCATACAAAAATACCAAAACTTAAACTATGATCGTTTTTTTAATTTTAAGATGTCTAAAATGTATTTTTACATTCATGGGTGAAGTTACTATTTTTTTGGTCAATTTACTATTCAGTACTATTCAAAACTATTCATACGGGTATGTTACTATTCATAATTTACTATTCAATAAAAACCAAGTTGATCTTATTAAACTCTAAATTTATCACGGATCACAACTATACGAGACCATTTTTTGAAAATAATTTCACATTATTAATTATTTAATGAATACCAAAATATTTCAAAATACCCATTTTTTCCTAAATTCATCAATAATACACATCCTATATTTATTCGGATATTTGAAATTCACCAAATTTTCAATAATAAGAAATATCAATTTTATTTATATAAAAGGATTACACAAAGCAGCTAATGTCTCGTTACATAGCCCCTTATAACACCAGCATATGACCGAAGTGTAAGGTGTGTTATGGTGATAGAATCTTGGGGTGGCTAAGACAACATTGGCTGAGTGGTGATTTCTATCATCTTGAACTTCTCCCTTAAGAGATTCCGTTCAAGCTTCATACGATGAAGTTCGTCTTAGGATTGGTCCAGAGAAAATCCTAGTGATGCTACCTCCTTCCCAAGATCCAACAGATGGGATTCATATGGATAGAGTCTACAAGATGAGGCCATTCAATCTTCTTTCTATATTAATTGACCAATATAATCGTATTTATAAAAACACAATGTTAAGATTAAAGTTTCCAACGGTCAAATTGACCAACGGTCAAATAAAAGTCGAAACCCAATGGTCTCATTTTAATTATACTCACTTCATTGATTAAAGGATATAGTTTTGTTGAGTATTAAATAAAATAACACACAAAATTAGGAATCTAATATAATTAAACATTTTGAGTCATTACAATGTATACCTTGGAATTTTGGTAGACTCCTAGTAGAAATATGGGTGATCAATAATATTTAAATGGTTTTATCATAATGACTCTGATTTTTCATAAATTAGTCCATTTGGGTAATAAAGATATCTTCTCAGAGAAGAATAATGATTTTGTCAGTTGATGGGGGTCAGGGTACTCCCACATGGGAGGAATCCCTGATTCCACTACCTACAATGTAGAAGGGTTCATTATAGAATTATCCCACACCAATTCTAGTATAAATATTCAACTCTGACTAAGAGTCATTCCACTTGTTCTAACAATGGGAGAAGTGGTGATGGCGTGCATGGTCAACTACACCAGAGACTTTCAAATCTGGACTCAACTATTCTTTTGGTGAACTGATGAACCGCATGATACAAAGGAATGGATAGACATCATCAAAGGTGTCTTTAGTCTCACAAATGCACCTGATTATTTGAAGTTCAATCTGGAAGCTTTCATATTATAGCCCACACCCCTAGAAGAGAGTGGATATTTATTGATTATGTTGGTAGGTGTGAGTGTCACGAACCAGGACAGGTCTTCATCCGACCCGACGCCCGACCCGGTCTGCAGCTAGGATGGAGGGGCGTTCCCAATCTCCATAGTCTGGCACAAGTGCCCAGGTATCAAAAATAAAACCTGGGAACGATTTACCAGAGAAAATGAATATATGTCAAAAAACAAGCTAAATAAATTGAAACTAAAAATAGACAACCAAACAGACCCTTATACCATGTTCAGATTTTAAAGTTAACAACTTGAACTAAACACCCTGAAGAGACTACGCCAAGGAAAAACCAGAACTCCAACACAAACCTCTATGCGGCATGAGGAGTCACGTCCCCAAGTTGCCGCCACAAAACAACATGGGAAAGCCAATACAACTTGAACCATCATCGCTAAGCTTGATGCCTCGACCTAGAATACAAAATAAATAGAGTCTACATACACCCAAAGGTGTATGTAGGGTGTGAGATAAAAGCCCAGTAGGATGCCACCGAGAAAAGGATTCACGCATAATTATCTAATGACAAATACATTTTCAATGTTAACTAAAGAAAATAAATAAATGCTTGAATATTTTAAAATAAAATTGAATTAAAGAAAATAGTTTCAAATGGAACAACTTAAATTAAAACACACAGACACACACTAACTTAAAAAAATAACCCATTAGTCACACTGATTAGTGTAAAGTAACCAATGAGCACAAATATGGGAGAGGCCGCATGGGTGTTAACTAGTTTGGGTCCCTAGATCTTTTTTTTCTTGGTGAAATGTGGCTTAGAAGGCCACGACCCTTACAAAACGTGTCTTAGAAGGCCACAAACCACAAAAAATGTGGCTTTAAAGTCCACAATCCTCAGAAAACCATATGTTTAGTTATAGTTTCAATCATCAGTCCTGCCAGTGAAACAAGGTCAAGTCACCTCCAGAACACTAGCCCACTAGTCTAGTCCACACTCCTAACTACTAAGACTTCCCGGTTGTGCTCAAGTAGTTTAGAGTTCATGTCTTATGTCATAATCACATACTCAAACTAGACAAGAAATTAAGCATGCCAAAACCACCATTTGCACACACGAAAACCATTTAAAATAAGATGCACACTAAAAATATCTTAAAACTAAATCTACATCAGTTACACAACCAATTAAAACAACTGCACAATCAAATAAATAACATTAATTATCAAAAACACCACTTACAGAATTTATTAAAAAAATTTCCCATATGTCGCATGACTTTAAGCACCAAAAATATTCCCACAATTTACCCAAAACAATTTTTTACCCATTATAATTTTTTAATAAAACTACCCAAATTTTTCATAAATAAATTTTATAGTGAAAAAATATAGCTTTACACACTAGACCGACCAAAACTCCATTACATGACCACATGCACACAACGTCACCCCTGGAACACAGTCTGCATTACGCATAAAATTAAAGAAGCCACCCAAATAGTTGAAAATACCATTACTACAGTTACAAAAACTGCAAGAACAACTTTCCAACCCATTTAAAAATACTCTGCATGACTAAAACGCTAAAAATCCACTCAAAAGCTCATTTATGATACGATGAATATAGACGCTAATCCAGAACACCACTTGCACTCTTTTCACATTTTAAAAAATAATTTTCACAATTTTTAAAACACTATTAAATAGTTCAGCATGAGTTTTCCACAACAAGAATTACCCACATGCAGCATAAACATGATACTACCAAATCAATGCGCATTAGATCCCAATAAAAGCCAAATTTTCAGCAGGAAAACTAATAAATAAATGTTCTAATCTAACCAAACTTGAAAATTAATTTTTCAAACAATAAATATACATGGAACCACCTACCTCGGTGTCAGAAGACCCCAAATATTAGGGAAAATCTCCAATCACACACCAAATTCGCTTCAATCAACTCTAATAAACTCTAACATCAAACCATCATGCCAATTACACCAAAATTGAACCAAAATCATCAAAAAATGGACCTTAAACAACATGAAATACTTACTCGCAATTCTACCAAAAACAAGGAACGACCATCCAAAGTAAAAAGTACCTGTGTTAGGGGTTGTTGGAGGATAACTGAGTAAGATGGGGGTTCCAGAGTTGAGCCGCTCTAGAAAACGGATGTCGTCGGAACTCCGGTTGGAAAACCAATTGGTGTATGACTAAATAAGGTGTTGTCAAGTCTTCATTAAAACCAAAGAGGGTAAGGGGGTGCGTTGGACCTATTAGATGAGTTAGGTGGTGACTACTGGTGTGGAATCCAGCTGAGGAGGAGCTGAGAAACTGGTCAGTGTAGCTGGAAGGGGGGGGGGGGACTATGGGTGATGCGACGTAGTGGTTGCGGACCGGAGGTGAGGGGACACACCAGTTTGTTGTGCCGGAGGACCCTGGCTATGTTCAAGTAGAGCGGGTCAGCGGGGATTCCATGATGAGGAGGTGTGGGGCGCGCATAGCTTAGGGAGCTCAAGAGGGGGGGCGAGCAGCGATTGTCCGGGAAAGAGGCATGACAGATCTCAGTTTTGCCGAACTGGGTGGAGAGTGCCAGACGGAGGGAAAAAGGGGAATGGGGAGTGTCGCGCTAGGGTAGCAGGGGAAAGGGGATCCACATGGGGAGAGGGTAGCACAAGAAAGGGAGAAAATATGGGGAAGAAAAAAAATAAGGGAAATAAAAACCTAAAATAATTTATAACAATAACTTAAAATATATATATATAATTATTATTATTATTATTATAACCTAAATAAAATCTTAACAAAATTAATAATAATAGAAATAACATAACAATTAACATGTTGATATTTTTATAATCATTATATTAATTTAATATTATCTAACCAATTAAAATATTAACTGTAATAATAAAATAAGATAAATAATCCCAATACAATTATCATTATTTAAAAAAATCTTGAATTAATTAATCATTTTTCATATTTTATTTTGTGCCTAATTTTTTATTCAACTCATTAATTAATAGATTACTCGCGCACTGGGTTGTTCGCATGAACATCTGACGAAGCTATGCGTCTTCGCCCGTTCCTTGCCCACGCGCCAGATACTACCAATCCAAAACACTAATTTACCATCAAAATGCAAAAAAAAAACAAGTCCGGTTTGGAAACGTGCATGGTCGTGTGCAAGGTCGCGCACCCAAATAATAACACATTTAACAATAAAACATCACCGAATTATGATTGAGTTCTACAGATGGTCGCGCGTACAGGCACACACCCGTATAATATCCCAAATACCTTTTAAATTAGAGTCGATTCAAAATGCAACTCAAAGAAAGAAGCAAAATAATTAAATTAAGATGAAGCGTCGATCGGGGTGTGAAAATTCTCCCCACTATGACACTTTCTTCTCTAAGAAATTCCCAAAATACCAGGTCAACCAAGGGTTCCAAGTGACACCATGAAGACAGCTAAAACAAAACCTCAATCACTTGAAGATCGGGCATTCAAAACACCCATGACCTGAATCTTCAAAGAACTCAAAGCCCAAATCACTACAAAAAATAACCAACACCAAGGAACTAACCTCAAAACACAACTACAAAATGGAACACCCCGACCCCTTACTTCGGGATTACCAGGGCATCTCGAGATCTCTATGAACAGACATCCAACAACCCACTATCTGGGCAAACCAATTAGCATGGTCGAGGTCGGTCAGAGCAGAAGCAAGGGATTGCTTTGCCAAGCGCACTTTGAAAACATATTCTTCCACAATCACAACCTATAGTGGTCTCCCCACCATATTAGGGTTCTCATCAAACATTGGTTCATCAAACTAAAACAACTCACAACTCATACAACCTCTAACACTAGCTTGACCCTCAACGCCCTATGTTTAACCAACATAAGAGGGGACATCGGCGAGACCCACATAGGGTCTCCCCACCAATTTAAAATTTCATAACACCACGAAACCATTGCGGGTATTCCTAGTTTACTTTAAGAAATACTGACTGAACCATTCGTCGCAAACCCACCACACGACCCGACCTGCACTGATTATTCCTACAATGAAAAACACTTCGCCACATGAGATAGATTTGATAGAAGAAAACCCTATCCAGGAGGCAAACCAGACAGACACATGACAATTCCATAAGACATGAGCATCTCCGATCACAAGAAGATTCACAGAGAACACCCACTAGCTTTACAAGAATATGGATTTTCCGAACCTCTTTGAGGCCCAAGAGGAAGTCCCCCAAACTAAGACTGCAAAAAGAATACATGACCTTCATACCCATCACAACTAAAATGAATCCCTCATAGGCGATGACGCAATAAGGAAATTTAAGTTTTCCTCATCCGTCACTATGAACATAAGTCAGACCAGACTCTCACCACATCCGACATGTTTTGACTGTGCACAAACTTCACCCCGAGACCTATGGTTGGGCCCCTGAGGTTAGAAGCATCTACCACCTCATAGTCAGTCATAAGCTGACCACCTCTAACTAGAACATACACCACTCAAAAAGCAACATAAATACTTCTCCTCGTGTCCCAAGTGTCTACTCCATCAACTTACAAATTGATAATTTTAGCGAACAACTTAGTGTGCCTGAAAGACCACACAAGAGATAATAAATTGATTAGTCTATCAAACACACAACGCAAAATAATGGAAGGGGAACTGCAAGAACATTTCCCATTTATTCATGCTCCTCATCAGATGAGGAACCTGCACATACCAATATATGAACAAGACTAACAACTATTACGAGCATTAAACTGATTGTTTGACACAACCTTTTGGGAACATGAAGCTAGCTCATCAGATAGGTCAAACGCACATCCTTCTCCACCTATTGACCAGTAGAGCACCTATGAGATCCACCACATTCTCTTGCATTAACTTCCTTAGGTGTGACCATGGGATATGGCTAGTCTTGAGGATCTCTCACGACATCCCCATATTCAATGAAAATGGAACAATCATTGTTTTCTGGTCTAGTCCCGCTCCTCCAAACACACTCGGGACAACTTACACCCACACAACATTCAGGGTTCCTTAAAAACTGGAGACACTCCCAACTTCACAAAGCATTCAACAATACTAAATCAACCTCAAAATCCACAAAAGAATAAAAAAACAAGAATAACCCAACTATGCCACTCCACTGAGAATCTGGGTCGGGCCAAGAACTGAGAGTTACCTGCTGGAACCCATGGAACATTTATAAGGGGAATATCCCAAACAATAAACACAAAACAACCTTCCCCAAATCCAAACACAACACAAAACAAACATCCACATTCCAGAAACAACTCCAATAATTCCAATTTAAAACATCAATTAATTTTTAAAGAAAAACACTCAATTGAAAAAAACCAAGCACAATTCATTAAAACCCAACAACTCTTTTGAACTCATCGCTTTCACTCCGGAATCAAAAACTTTTCCCCAATTTCCAAAACCATTTAAGCCCGAAAACCCAATTTAGATAATACCCAACTTTCCAGAAAACCAAAGGAAGCTTTAAAAATCATTCACTCGCTACTGATATTCCAAGATTCCTCGCAAATATACATTTTTGTGCCACTCACGCACCCATCCACATGATCCATAGACTATCCATTAGTCACGTCCACATGCACATGCGATAACCCATAGGAATACCACTAGATAAAAACAAGGCTACTCTAATTTCAAAAAAAAACATTCTCAATATCCGAAAATAATTTTTTTCAAGACCATTTAAAAAATTCAAGGCAAATTTCCCGAATGATTTACATTTCTAAAACAATCCATTTCAATTTAAGATAATCCAAGAAGTTATTTCAGAAATTCGACTTCGACAAATCAAGTGCCAATTTCCAGAAACAATGTCCAAAAGAACACACCCAAAAAATCATGTCAAACTCACTGCAATAGAAAATTAAGAGCAACCCCAGGGTTCACTATTATTTAAGAATAAAATAAAACACTTTTTCACAAACCCAAATATAAAAAAATACATCTCAAACAATAAAGAACCTAGACGAAGGACTAGTGTTCGGGTCTATCCCAGCTACATGGTTTAGCAGACAATGCCCTAGGAAAGCACCAACCACTAGATGTGTTGAACCGTACTCCCGGGCATCACATGGGTTCGTACTCCATGTGAGACCGCGCACAGTACCGGTTTACTCCTATTTTCATCCCCCATCCACAAAGACCAAATCCAATACTTAGATCCCGGACTACCCCTGGTTACTCGAGGATCGGAATGAGCAAGAGTTCACGACGCTCTTCCTGCACCTACCAATCGAGTACCAAAAATCCTATCTCCGATCTACCTGACACCCCCAAATAACAAGAATAACCTCCTCTGATACCATTTTTTCACAAACCAGGATGGGTCTTTATCTGACCCGATGCCCGAAACGATCCGCAGATAGGCCCGAGGGGCGTTTATGATCCCCACGGTCTGGCACAAGTTCCCGGGTATCAAAAAAACATGGGAATGATTTACCCGAACAAATGAATATAAGACAATAAACAAGCTAAATAAATTGAAAATAAAAACAGAAAACCAAAGATACCCTTATACCAAGTTCAGATTTTAAAGTTAACAACTTGAACTAAAAACCCAAAAGAGTCTACGCCGAGGAAAAACCAAAACTCCAACACAAACCTTTGTGCGACATGAGGAGTCACGTCCCCAAGCCGCCGCCACAAACTTGCATGGAAAAGCCAATACAACTCAAACCATAATCGCTAAGCCCAATGCCTTGACCTAAAATACAAAAGATACAAAGTCTACATACACCCAAAGTTGTATGTAGGGTGTGATCTAAAAGCCCAGTAGGATGCCACCGAGAAAATGTTCCACACATAATTATTAAATGACAAATACATTTGAAATGTTAACTAAAGAAAATAAATAAATTCTTGAACAGTTTAAAAGAAAAAAGAATTAAAGAAAATAGTTTTAAATGGAACAACTTAAATTAAAACACACACACACACTTACTTTAAAAAAATAACCCATGTGTCACACTGTTGAGTTTAAAGTAACCAATGAGCACTACTATGGGAGAGGTCACATGGGTGATAACTAGCTTGGATCCCTAGATCTTCATGTCTCGGTGAAACATGGCTTAAAAGGCTATGAACCTCAGAAAACGTTGCTTAGAAGGCCACGACTCTCAGAAAACGTGGCTTAAAAATCCATGACCGTCAGAAAAACATATGTTTAGTTAGAGTTGCAATCGTCAGTCCTGCCAATGAAACTGGGACAAGTCACCTCCGGAACACTAACCCACTAGTCTAGTCCACCATGTTAGCTACCTGGGCTTCCTCCTTGTGCTCAAGTAGTTCAGAGTTCATGTATTATGTAATAATAAAATAATAAAACCAGACTAGACATTACGCACACCAAAACCACCATTTGCACACATGAAAACCATTTGAAATAAGATGCACACTAAAAATATCTCAAAAAAAATATTCATCAGTTACACAACCAATGAAAACAAATGCACAGTCAAATAAATCACTTTCATAATCAAACACTTCACTAAAAAATTATTAAACAAATTTCACATATGTCTCATGACTTTAAGCACCAAAAATATTCACACAATTTATCCAAAACAATTTTTCACCCTTAATTATTATTTAATAAAACAACCCAAATTTTTCATAAAAAAAATTTAAAGTGAAAAATACCTCTTTACACACTAGACCGACCCAAACCCCCTTACGTGACCACACGCACACAATGTCACCCCTAGAACACAGTCTGCATTACGCAGAAAATTAAAGAAGCCACCCACACAGTTGAAAAGACCATTATTATAGTTACAAAAACTGCCAGAACTACTTTCCAACCCATTTAAAATTACGCCGCATGACTAAAATTCCAAAAATCCACTGAAAATATCATTTATGATACGATGCATATAGACGCTAAGCCAGAAAACCACTCACACTCTTTGCATATTCTAACAAATATTTTTCAAAATTTGCAATACATTATTAAGTATTTAATCATGAGTTTTCTACAAAGAGAATTACCCACATGCACCATAAACATGATACCACAAAACCAATGCGCATTAGATACCAACAAAAACCAAATTCGCAGTAATAAAACTAATAAATAAATGTGTTAAACTAACCAAATTTGCAGATTAATTCGTCAAACAATGAATATACATAGAACCACCTACCTCGGTGTCGGAAGACCCCAAATATCAGGGAAAATCTCCAATCACGCACCAAATTCACCACAATCAACTCTAATAAACTCTATCATCAAAACATCACGCCAATTACACCAAAATTGAACCAAAATCATCACAAATGGACCTTAAAAAACATGAAATACTTACTCGCAGTTCTAACAAAAACAAGGAATGACCATCCGAAGTAAAACGTACCTGCAGCAGTGGTTGCAGGAGGCCAACTGAGTAAGATGGGGGTGCCAGAGTTGAGCCGTGATGGAAAAAGGATGTCATTGGAACTCCGGCTAGAAAACCAAGTGGTGTGCGACTAAAGGAGGGGTTTTCAGGTGTTCCTTTGAGCCAAGGAGGGGGGGGGGGGTGCACCGGACCTATTGGACGAGGTAGGTGTGGACTGACGGTGTGGAATTCAGCCGAGGAGGAACCGATAAGCCAGTCGGTGTAGCTGGAAGGGGGGTGACTATGGGCGATGCGACGTAGTAGTTGCAGACCAGAGGGGAGGGGACATGCCGGTTCGGTGTGCCGGAGGACCTCGGACATGTGCAAGTGGATCGGGTCAATGGGGATGTCGCGACGAGGAGGTTTTGGGTGCGCATAGTAAAGGGAGCTCAAGAGGGGGGGGGGCGAGCAGTGATTTTCTAGGAAAGAGGCACGATGGAGCTCGGTTTTTCTGGAGTGGGTGGAGGGCACTGGTCGGAGGGAGAAAGGGGAAGGGGGGAGCACCACGCTAGGGCTGTAAGGGAAAGGGGATCTGTGTGGGGAGAGGGTAGCTCAAGAGAGGGAGAGAAAGAGGGGGAAGAAAAAAAATAAAGGAAATACAAACCAAAAGAAAATTATTACAATAACTTAAATATATATATATATATAATTATAATAATAATTATTATTATAACCTAATTAAATTCTTAAAAAAATTAATAATAATAGAAATAACATAAAAAGTAACATGCTGATAATTTTACAACCATTGTATTAATTTAATATTATCTATCAAATTAAATTATTAACTGAAATAATAAAATAATATAAATTATCTCAATATAATTATCACTTTTTTATAAAAAAAATTCTGGAAATAATTAATCATTTTTCATACTTTATTTTGCGCTTAATTTATTTTACAACTCATTAATTAATTGATTACCCACACACTAGGTAGGTCGCACGAACATCTGACAAAGCCATGTGGCTTCGCTTGTTCCTTGCCCGTGTGCCGGACACTACCAAGACAAAACACTCATTTACCATCAAAACGCAAAAACTCAAGTCGGGTCTGGAAACATGAACGGTCCTGTCAAAGGTCGTGAAACCAAATAATAACACATTTAATAATAAAAAATCATCCAATTACAATTGGGCACTACACACAGTCGTGCGTATGGTCACACACCAGTATAAGATCCCAAATCACTTTTAAATTAGAATCGATTCAAACTGAAACCCAAAGAAATACCCAAAATAATTAAATTAAGATGAAGTGTCGGTTGGGGTGTGACAGTTAGGGTATCACCTAAGATAGTTTCAGGAAATTTTTATTTTGGGAAGATTTTCACTATTGAGTAAAATTGCACTGAGTGACGGCGTTCATGGTGATATAGGAGGGGTAGATAATGGTGTCTATATCTCTTCCCATTTTAATTAGCTTATTCAAATTTCTCTACTATTATATGGGTTAAGGTACAAAAATCCAAAAAGTTAGATATTAGTCTTCATCTTGATATTTATTAGTACATTTAGAGCCTCATTATAGAGATATTCCAAAAGATTCATTGCAAGTCATTGAAAATTTAGAAGGTTATAGAGGAGGATTAGGAATATTTTTTTATACACCCTTTGGGATGCAGGTTAGTTGACCACCAACTATTGTTGTGAGTGTCACTTCTGGTTAAAGGAAGTTGATTATTGGGGTTTTTTATAAGAGTGTTAGTATGTTGATGGGCTATAGTATAGATTCTTTACCCACCCTCAATAGGATATCCATAGTGATTTAACTATGGGATGGTCCAATATTATCACAAATATTGTATGGAATCCATGATCTTATGTATCATATTCAACAATATTGGGAATCTTCACACAATTCACTCTAGGCCTTTGTGTTTTAGGATCTATAGCGGTGAGGGATAGACTCTATCATCAACCTAATAATCTAGAAAAGGTCATCTATAATATGCTCACATAAAGAAAACTCATATTTTTTATGTCTCAAGAATATAGTTTCAGAGTTGAGGTAGGTTATGTGAACAGAAGGGATTAAACTCCAGCAGATGGTGGTGACGGAAACTCTATTATTAATGGTATAATTTTGATTGCCTCTGCATTTTATAATTCTTATTTTGATGATGGTTCATCCCATTAAAGAATATATTATTTAGTTATTTATAGAATTTACTAACCAACCATGTCATCCTCTATGTTACATTCCCTTAGTACATCATTGGGAACCAAAGGGGACTGTGTTTAGTGATGTATAAATTATCCTATTATCACTGTTGGTAATTGAAATCTATGAGACTTCATTATTATATAGATAAAAAAATTTGTTGAGATTCTTATTATTGAAAAACTAACTATCATCTAATCCCACATTTACTTCTATCAAAGAGAGGTATAATTTAATTTTTGTAATATGGGAGAGGTATGTGATAATTTGAGAATGGGAATTGTGAATAGGTAGATTTTTTCTAGACCTGAGTCCTCTTGGAACAATCAGGGTGTGGATTACAGTCTTGGAAATTTCTATGAGATATGTTTTAGTACCTGTATATTTTCTTCCAGACAAAAATATCTATCAATATGTATTTTTAGAAAACACTACCAGACTTCCCCCTGATAATAGATTTTAGTTTGATATAGATCAAATTCCATATGTGAAACCCATATCAATATCCCTTGATCATATGTCGTTGGATGAGTTTATAGAACTCTAGGAACATATCAAAGTATTTAGAGAGGAATAACATTATTAGTTAAAGTACATCACTATGGTGTGCACCTTACTTGTTTCATAAGAAGAAAAATTGTATTCATTAAATCATCATTTGTTACCAGTAGCAGACCAAGTGGAAATACAGCAAAAAAATCATTTTTCTAGGATTGATGATTTGTTCAATCATGTACAGGGATCTTGATGGTTCTCTATGATTAATCTTTGATTGGCCTATTTCTGGTTAAGGGATAGAGAGTATGAAATCATAGTGATTAAATTTTATAGTATGTCTGTTATTTACAAGTACATTGTGATGTATTTTGGATTGATGATTGCACTAGAAGTGTTCAAGAATTCCATAATCATTATATTACACCCAAATCTAGACTCATTCAATATGGGGTTTTTTATGACAAAATCCATTTTAATTTGACACTTGAGAAACAAGCTTTATATCTTTCTATTTTCAAATGTATTATTCGATAATATCATATATATTCCAAGCAATAAATGATTCAATTTTTATGAGGTTGTATTTTTGGGTAATGTTGTGTAAGAGACATGAATATCCATATTACTGAAGAAGGATGATGTCTTGATGTTCTAGAAACATCTGAATAATGTGTTCTAGATTAGGAGAATTCTTATTGTATTTAAATAATATAATTGTTTTAACCAAGACTCATCTCATTTATTATCACCTATAACTATATTGACGACAAAGAAGAGAGGTTCTAGTGGTTATAAAAGTGTGAAGATGTGTTTATTGAGATGAAGAGGAGGTTGACTATAGATCAAGTGTTCATATAACCTGAGACTATGATCATAGATGTTATATATTAAGATTCTTTAGAAATTGTTTTCGGAGAATTATTGATATAGATAGAGAAGGTGGTATCTTATCGTTCATGTTCACGATGACCCCATGAATAGAACTATCATACTTATGACATGGATATGGCAGTGGTGGTCTATCTTTTATTGTTTTAGAAGCACTATCTCTTCGATGAGAGGTTTATTTTCTATATAGATCATTATATTATCCACTAAAACTTTACATAGTAGGACATGAAATATTTACGTATATGGGATAATATTCTTCATTTGACTAACCATGAGAATCATATATGATAGAGAAACACCATTTTCATCCCATATTTAGTAGGTCCTCACAAAATATCTAGGGACTCAGATAACATTAAAAAAACATACCACACCAAGATCGATGGAATGTCTATGTGAATTAATCATATAAAAGAGGATATTATTTGAGATTTTCCCCTAGAAATTAGTGGATTATAGGACGACCGCATAGACTTGGATGATTTAAAAAGGTATTTATTGGGATTCGATTCAGATGAAAGCTTATTATTCTCTATATGAAGGAAAATATCATTCATAGTTTGGTTGGAATGACGATGGTGATGTGATAATTATAGTACCTAGTATAATAAAAGTGACCTCTAAGAGAGTTCATATAGTTCATAAGGGGTAGGTCATTGTTCAAAGGGGTATAAGACTTATGCCAACTGCTGAAGAATTTTTAATAGTTCATTATTGGTGAAAATGTTTTCTTGATAGTGACTCATTTATTTAGAGATAAACAATTGAAGAAGAAATGGATTCAATTTAAATGATATGTTGAACTCTACAGTATCACCAAGTGTGTTTGGATTGTGGTTTACCAAATTTATATTCCTATTCACTACTGAGGTATTAAAAATGTTTTTCATATATCCAAATCTCAGTGGTACATCCCCAATTCCATGAATGTCATCAAAAATGAGAATGTTGAGATGGATCTTGACACATCATACCTAGATTACCTGTAAAAGATAGTAAATAGGAGAGATAAATTCATTCTAGAGATTAAAATACAACTAACCTAGATTTTATGGAATCATTGACAGATTTAGGAGGATACCTAGGAGTAGGAGGCTGAGGTTTAAACCTAATGTCCAGATTTTTTTGACAAAACCAATATCAAGTACTTATTAATGAAGATAAATTGTTATATGGGAAGAAATTTAGTGTCCTCTTTTGTTTTTATGTATCATATTTTAGAGTTAACATAAATAACATTTTTATATTTTTCTTCTATAGTGTAGGATATGAACATGAAGGCTTTTAGTGACTAACAGTCCAGAAAATAAAGGTTGTATTTTGGAGGAAGGTAATAGCCTTGAGTTAGTTGAAAATATCCACTGGATTGATAATAGAACCCATCAGTTAGTCAATGGGGTTCCAGATACTCTACATTTTTCAGTAGATCCATCCAATTAGTCATTGACTAGTAACCAACCAACCAGTAGTTTCATGGGCTCATCGGTGCACCCAGTCTTGGACACATTAAAAACACCTCATGGGTTTTAATTTTTTTATTTTTTTTATCTTTTTTAACTTCAAAATATATTCATGTTGATAATATTTAAAATTAGTGAGCTCCCTCTCAATCTTGAAAACACATTCATCTATCACTACCTGTTATGTTATCCATTGATAAATCATGTAGTATTTGATTACTATGTTCTTCGTATATAGTTTCCAATTTCCTCTTTATATTTGTGTATTCAGCATATATCTATGTTAGATCTATATTTTCTTTGATAATATGATGATTAATTCCACCTTTATTAACATATAAGTAGAAGATAATTCAGGTTGACATCATTTCATTATCTTATATTTATCTAACCTTGAAATGTTATTTTTAATGGGTTAATTTGGATGAATCATATTCCTAGACCTACATTACATAGTATATAGATAACAAAACCTTAATTCATTAATTAATTAAACATATATTGAGGTTTACTTATATGTTTCAACAAAAGACTCTCTCGAATGAATATGGGTTTCAAAATAACATTGACATTTGATTGTATGTATTTAAAGAATAATATCATGAGAAATTATTTCGACTTCATTATTATTATAATTCTATTTGTTTGTAGATTATTTATTGATTGATAATTGTTACCTAGAATCAAGTATATATTATGGAATTCATTTTTAATTCACAATATATTCTTTTATTGATAGTGTATTTTGTTTAATTAGTGTCCCTTCCTTAGAAATAACTCATAATTGATTATACTAACAAAATAGTTATAGTATGTGAATCTATAATGATATTCTTGACATGAAATTCCTATGATTTTCCATCGTAAACCTCTTTCATTGAATAGTTGGGCCTGAAATAGACATCTTAAATGTACTTTAATGTTTTTCATGGGTGTAAGGCTTGTTTAATTTTAATTCCCTAGATGAACAGTAGAGTTATTTGAATAAATACATGCAATATAAAGTTCCTTTCCATTTTGGGGTATTATATACCCTTGTTTCACTAGTATGGTTCATGTGTTGGTATGGTTTGTGTTCATCATTGATGGTGATTTATTATAGATGTGTGAGTTTATCTAATACCCATACAAAATTTTTATTTCCCTGACAATTATTTTACTTGCTAGTTAGCATGCTTGATGTTTAAATACATGTTGATATATGTTGCTACAATATTACTCACGGTTCCATGATATGTTGGTATCGTCATGATATCCCTTTTTTGTGTATTATATTTCCTTTGGATGTTGGTATATGGTATCCTTGAATGGAAGGCCATAATTATATTTATTTTCTAATATGGGATTCATTCATGATGTGAGACTTTGAAGATAATGGTTATATAAATGGGGTGGAAGCATGATATCCTTGGGGTTTGGATTGGGATTGATTTCTTGAGGATACCAAGTAACATTTGGGAACTCAATTCCTTGAGGATATCAAGTAGCATGGTTGTATTGAGTCCTTAAGGATACTAGGAGACATTTGTCTAGAATTATGGCTAGTTCATAGTAAATTTTTATGACATTTTATCATCAGTAATGAATGAAGCTGATGCAGGTATGATTCGAGGTTTTTTGTATACTCAGTTAGTGAATGACAACATACTATGTGATTATTTGTTTGTTCTGTATTTTTAGGAATTTATTATTATCATATAACTCACCTGTTATACATGTTGACATTTCTTAAGGAAAAATTGGGGGTTCCCTATTGGGTTTTATTACTCACATCCTATAAAGTAATTTTTATGTGCATACATAAATCATATATAGGAATATATGAAAGGTAATGGGTACTATGGTTGACGGTTGAGCCAATGAACATAATGATAGGGTCTGTATAGGGTAATGCTTTATATCACACCATTATTTTATTAATTTTTTAACATGTTTGAAAATTTACAATTGTTTGGATTTCTACTTTGGGAGATCATTTATTTATTGTATGATTCTAATTCCATCTATTTAGTTTCAAGTTGGTTAATTTAATTATTATATTATTATATTATCTGTTAAATTATTATTTGTGTAAGGACATGATTTTGAGGGTATGTATCTCCATTGATAGTCTTAGAACATAACTACTAGTTGACTTTATAAGGCTTATGGGGTGACACGCATAAGGTCATGTGTTACTCCAAGTTTCACACAGTGGTCCAGGATGGGGTGTTACAACCATAATTTTAGTTCCACCCACAGTATACACGGGGGACATTATAGTTTCTTATGTACTACTCATTTTCTATAACAAAGTAAAAGTGGAGGATGATAAGATTTTTTTTGAAGTTGAAGATAATATTCTTAAAGAGGTTCTCTATCATACATATTCCAGGTAATGAGTTCATACAAATCTTCATCACTGGACAAGTTTATAAGTCCTTCAGTGGACCCTTGATCTTCTAGGTAATTCACCAACCTCATAATGGGTACCCAATTATAGATTTAATTTACTATCCACTCTATATCACAAATTCCTTCACATCCTCCATATGACTGAAAATTAGATTTTTATTATTAAAAAATTATTTTAGGAAATGGTGTGAAACCTCATGAGGAGAACAAAAAATCAGATGGAAACAAAGAACATAACAAAATAATTAAAATCAAGTATGGGATTACCAAAATTGACATCCGCATAAAATCTCTAGTGAAGAGAACAATCATTTGTTCCAAGATCATCCATAATAATTTCTTCGAAAAGGTAGGCCATCTTATTCAATGTTTAAATTTACTCCTTTATGTTGATATTATTTTCATGGAAACCTCTAATAGAGATGATATCTTTCTTATTAATCCACACATATTACTATTTATTTTCATCAACCTAAATCATCTTCTCATACATCATGTCTGCATCCACTTGTAATGAATTAATCTAGAATAATTTCTTTAGAATTTATTTCTCAGAGATAATGATAAACTCCCATGTCATTAAAATATTTTCTACCACTTCACCTACTACCCACTTCAAATCATCAGGAAACTCCTTTGTGAAAATGACCAAATTAGTAATGGGAGAACTAGGAGAGTCATCTAAAACTACAATTTCCTCCCTTATCTGATTTTGAACTTCCCTTACATAAAAACCTGACTTTCTCATTATATACCCCACACTCGAGAATTTGATAATCATTATGAATGTTTTAATGCATTTTGCCTACCTGATCACTAGCAATGGGAATATCATCCCTTTCATCAACCCTTAGATTATTGGTTAACCTAGTCTCTATTAGTTTAAACTTGTATGATTAATCTTTAATCCTTTTATATTTCATCCCATTAATTACAATCCACCTGGAGAAGTCTTGGTTTCCCTTATGCCACTTATTTCCCTAAGGGATGTGGAGTCCACTATCATAAATACCCACTACACTATCAGCTGATAATAGTCCAGATTTATTATCATCGGAAAATTCCTCACACAGTCCATTCCCTTTAGATAGTTTATCCACTAGTTGAAGACTATGCATGCCCCACAAAAACCAAGTTATGTATAGATTATCCTAAACTTGATCCTACACCAACAAACATTTAAAAAGGTTAGTGGTCAAATATTCGAGTTTGGAACTTTATAAATTCACATGCTCATAACCATTACCCATTCCCCATTACCATCCTGCATGACATACTATGAACATCCATGTTCAAAGAATTCATATGGGTTCCCCTCTCCTACTGCCAATAACAAAACTGGACCATTGCCTATTTGAAAATCCTCTACATAGGAAGTAGGCTTTGCTTAATCACTTCGTCGATTCATAGTTCCATAATCCGAAGCCCTCACAATGCCTCTGTGTATAGATAGGATATTCTTTTTCTGAATGGGACCAGCCAAATCACATCTAAATATTTTGAGGATGGTTGAAATCTTATGTTCAGGATTCAATGGTCTTTCTTTTTTTTTGGATGGAATCAGCATTGGATAAATTCTTGTAACCCAATTGATCAAATTCAATATAATTATAATTATGTGGCTGAAATGGATTTATATTAGGCTCCTCTTTATATCAGTTCCAACATGTTGAAACAAGATTTCCAAGGAAACTCCATATTGCTTAGTTTTTTTTATGGAGTCCACCTTGAAGGGTTTTCCATAAACTCACATTGTAATTGGTTCTAACATGTTGAAATAATATTTCCAAGGAAACTCCATATTACTGAGTTTTTTATTATGGAGGCCACCATGAATGGTTTTCCATAAACCCATAATGTAATTATCTATGGGTTACATCCACTAGAATTTAATTTCCTTCAAGTAATGTTAATTAATATATGCACCAGTAGTATCTCCTATGGACCTTAACAAAGTCTATTTCCCCTTTGACTTTTTGGATTCTCATACCTCTCATTAATAACTAGGGAATTACATGATTATCACTAGATTACATCCATGGATCCACATTAGGATGTGTTTAATATTTAATCCTATTTAATTAAGAATCCTATATGCGAGATATTTCCAGAGGCCCAAGTTCATTATCAATACTCTATTTCTTATGTCCCTTCCTGTTAGACCATTTCCCTATATATAGAGGTAAGGATTTTGTATCTATGGTGTTAATCTTCACTAGTATATCATTTTCATATTATGATGTCCATGATCAATCAATCTAAGGTGTTTTCTTAAAAAACATGTTCAAGGAGAGAATCCTATTATCGAATTGTATATTCTTCAAGGTTATCATAACCCATAATTATCATTGAATAATTGGATGTTTCTCTAAATTATGTCCATCAATGGTTACATGACTTGATTTTGGATTCACTTGAATTTTTGTGAATATTAATATAGTGTGTAATTCTTGAAAATGATATCATCATCGATTTTGGCCACCAAAAGAATGTCCCCATTGACCATGATTCATTTTATCCACAACCAAACATTGTAATTATTCAAGTTTAAGGATCACCATATTTTAAATAAAATTGATGTTCGAGTAATGATACAATATATTCAAATCCCTATATCCCTTTATTGATTGAGGATTGATAATGGATAAAACATATTTAAATCACGTAAACCAGCACCTCCAAATATGATCTTCACTAAAAAACTCATATATGTTAAAGTTTTATGCAACTCAACACCACAGTACATATATTTTGACAAAGATATAAAATTCGGAAATTTTCTATAGATTTACAAGAATAATTTGTAGAACTTCGACAGAAAAGGTTGCGTAATTACTAGGGGTATCCCTTCTTATAACCATGTTTCTACTACAATGGTTCTTTCCTATGCTGTATTGAGTGAGTCATGGATTATAAGAATATACCATTCATCCATGTGGAATGAATTATAGATACACTATTCTGATGTGGGACTATTTGGTCAGCATTATAAAATAATTTCTCATGACATCCTCATTCCAAATCATCAGAACATAAGCTCAAAACTACCCTTTTATGGATAAAAGGACACAATATTAGATGATTCATGGTTTTACTATCTCTTGGAAAGAATTAAAAAATGTTAATCCAAATTTAAAATCTATTATACAGATTTGGGTGAGGTTCCTTTCCCATGGAATTGGAGGAATCTCTCATTAATGATTGAGAAAAGGATATAGTTCTTTAGGGATATTCCCAATTAGAATTTAGAGGAATCCATTCATCATGCATAAGTATGAGAATAGTATCCCTATAGGAATTGTATATATCTTAACAACCGATCCCCACTTCTCGATAGACCGTGTGAAAAATATTTTACTATGGCCTAAAAAATTTTGGAGGATTTTGAAAGAGGTTGAGATTTTTATATAAATTGATCTATGAAATCCAAAAAGGGTCCTAAATCACTATCTCTCTCAAACTGTTATCAACCTGTGAAATGTATGATTGATTATCTAAGGTATCCTTTTAGTGGTGTAGAATAAACACAACAATCACTTCACCGTCATTGATGTATAACCCATTGATGATCTCCTAAAATTCTATATATGGGAATACATTGTGTCCTAGGATTATTTAATATTAGAATTAGGGCTTAGGAAATTTATGAATATTAGAAGGAAATGAACATGTAGCATAAGAAATTTTGACAAAAGATATTTATGGTGGTTCTCCCACATGAAATGTATAAGAGATGATAATTGTAACTTGTAATGATGAGCATAATCAAATTCAAAATCATGGACTCGTATGTTTATGTGAGTTGAAGTTTCAATGTAAATTATATTTATTAATGTGTGGGTAATTTTTATTCCTCAAATAATATTTTCATCAATTTTGGTTGTTTTGAATAAGCAAATTAATATAACTTTGATAGAAATGTGGTCAAAGCATGAGAACATATGTGAAGAAAACTAAAAAAGGAAAATAGCATGTTACATTAGAACACTAAATTCACCTATGTATCCTCTGAAATCTACCTAGTCCTATATAGTTTTACTTCAGTGGGAGTACCATGACCTGAAAAGATCACCCTTGTGAAAGCACCTAGTATAAGAAACTTTCATTTTGATGAGTGCATGACATGGGTGAAAAGAGAGTGAGAATCCACATATTTTTATCTATCCACGAGGATACATCAATGTGGGATGGCCCCTTAGTATTTATAAAATTGGTGTATCTCTCACACCCATATAATAGTTATCATCACATGCACATTTCTCCTATATACTAGATCAATTGGATCATTTCCACATCTTGGGACCCAGTCTGCACATTAACAACCTGATCCTCTTTGGAAGAAATGTTTATTCCCAATTTATAATTTTTGAGATTTCATTGTATTTAATTGTATTTTTTCTCATTGAATTTCAATATGTTGATGAATGAAAAATATATATGATATTAAATGAAAATGTTAGGGGTGATGTATGGATTAAAAATAATAGAGAATCAAATATTGTTAAAGATGTTCCCCAATATTATGTTAATATCTGTATTATATTTGAATTCATATCTTGGATGTTAGTTTTTTTGGTTTTATGGTTTTTCCCATATGTTATGTAATAAAAACAAAGAATCTCTTTCCTATGGAAGTTATGTATGTTTTATTTTTCATTGAATGGAAAATAGTTATATATTTAATGTTCCTTAGATATTTTTTAATGAAGACATTTTTTTTCATTCTGAATAATGATATAGAGAAGATCATTCCATATTTATGAGGAGTAAAAATAAAATTGAACAATGTTTATAACTATTGAATAATATGTGAATAAATTATATATTCCTTGTTTTTCATTTATATTATTTTGTATTATTTATCAAGAATGTTTTTTAAAAATACTACCTACTCAATGTAGTTTTGTGACCCTAGAAGTCATAGAATCTCTAGAGATAATCGTTCAAGCTCTTGGATGAAATCCAACCTCATGCTGCTAAATGGATAATAGTGGATGAATATTATTCACATAGGAATAATAGTGCATACTGAAAGTTGTGAAAATGAAAATTAGTTATTATCCTTCTTGGAAGATCAATACTGGGGATCATAGGTTATATCCATCACCATTTGGATTTGATTAACTAGCATAATGGATATAGTTGTTCATTATAAATTAAAGTTCCTATGGATGGAAGATCTACTAAGAGGGGAGGGGGTTGATTCAGTGGTCTTATTTTTACAACATTCCATCCATAGAATGTTTGACCCATCCAACTTTTTAGTGTTACTTTTCTTATAATCTTTTATAATAATCTCATAGGAATTAAAATATGATAAAGTAATCAAAGATCTCAATAAATAAAAGGTTTGGATTCAGTTTTAGAACCAACCTCCTAATCATGAAAACCCCTATGGTTCTATTGGAATTAACTATTAAAAATAATTGAATAAAACATTGATACAACTCCCATTAGACTCACTCTATCTCTCTATATAAATGATTATACATACACTCATTTGTTTTCAGTGTTACTTTTATAATAAAGGGGATAGAAAAAAAATCAAGACATTGTAAATTCTTCCCCCATAATGTTTGTCTGGAAAGTCCATTCATCAGTTCCTATCTCCATGGTTCATCCCATGTGGCATTTTCTACGTTCAGAATAGTCCATCCATTGTGCCTCTCCAAAATAACACCAAATATTCTTACCTATGATCTATCTATTTAACATAATAAATGCACCTCACTAATATATTGAAACATTCTCTGATGAACTATGTTTGATTCTCACTATCTAGAATATATATGTTGAAATATATAATTGATTATAAAATTTGAAAACTTTTTCTAAAACACCACTTCGACATCAAATGAAATTTATATTAAATACTCTTATCTAAAACATATTATGAAACAATAAATATTTTTCATATGTGTTTATCATAACAGATAATTTTTCTTTTCACCACTTTATATAGTTTCTCCAATATTTGAAAATTTTGGAACTCATTTTTATATTCCCAGTTTAAGTGAATCCAAAATTAAGCATTCCCAATTACATGAAAATAGTTTGATACTTCTCAAATATTCTATAATCCTCTTGAATCTTACTAAATTATATAGAAATTATAGCCTTTCTAAAAATTCCTTAACTTCATATGTCAAAGAATATATTTACTTAATCTTATCATAAAATTAAATCAAATAAATTGAAATCACAAACTAATTGAATTAACACTTTCAACCCCACCAGGTTTTGGACTTTACAATGTTCTTAAAACTTATTCATTAAATATCCATCTAATGGAATAGTTTGTTGGATGCAATATAAAGGGTAATTATTTATGATGGATCCTTATCTATTTTATATCAAAAAATCACTTCTAAAATTTTCTTTGTCTAAATGAATTTTTTTTATGAACCCACCAGAATTTCTATGTCTAGATCTACTATGTCAGATCACCCTTCCTCAACTTATACTAAATGGATTATCTATATAATTATACTCTATCTGATAGTCATTAATAAATTTTTTCCTAGTGGAGTTATTCATAAAATTTCATTAGATATACTTCATTAGAATTTCTATTCAAAACATCACAAATTCAAACAGAAAAAAAATTATTTCAATGAAACTCTTCTCCTCAATCATAAAAAAATTCTATTAAAATAATTGTCTATATATTAATATTGACCCTTTTGAAACTGAACAACATATGCCTTGGACTGCTTCTATTCAATAAATGATGATATTTGAATACAATGTTTCAATTTTTTTACAATTTTTACACATGGAACTTTTATTCATCCAATGAATTTATTATCAGTTTGATTTCTCACTTTGAATTAAGAAACATATCAAAATCTGACTTCATGATAAATACACCTCCCATTTTCATTATTCACTATTCTTATGTAACCTATATGAAGTGGTCATTCAACCATTTGTTCAGCTTATACCCTTTTGGAACATCTATTTTCAATTTAAATTTTGTTTATCTTTTATGAGACTAAAAAAGCAGAAAAATGCACTTTTTAAATTCCATGATACTATCATATTACTTTCCTACTGATTTTTTCTTTGTATCTTTAGTAATAATCTATAAATTTTCTTACAAAAAATTATCTATAAACTCAATTCTAGAAACTTATTATTTTACACACCCCATGAACAATTAAAGATCATTCCCTTTCTTTAAACATCTTCAAATATTTCTTTCACCTTATTGCTACAAAAAAATTTAGTAACCTCTTTTTCATACGTCCAGTAATTTTTATCCAATATGACTTCTGTGTCATTCATAAATTTATAAACTTCTTCATTTCATTAATGTTTCACTATGGGACCATATTAAAACTTCTTCATTAGTATTTATCAAGAAATAGGTCAATAAAATGTTATCTTTCATCATGAATTCTTCAAGGTGTTGGAAATATTAAACAAAGGTATCATCATCATTTAACATAGTTATTGTGTACTTTAAAAATCTTAAGTAAAATTACAAAAAAATATTACTTTAGGAATTTCCAATTATGTTATATCTATCTTTCTCAATGAAATTGATTAATTAAATTTCTGAAACATCCTTTTCCCATGTTAAAATAATTCTATTAAAAGAGAAATTTTAAAAAAAAATATTAAAACATCCCAAAGTATCTTCAATCTCTCCCTTTTGATTTGTTGAAAATATTCATTAATATCTTTCACAACTCATCTTTTTCAACACTCACACTTTTTAACATCGCATTTTTAAATGATAATATTTTTTCAACATTTATCAAAACATAGCATTTCTCAATAAAAAGGTCTGAATACCACACTAATAAATTATGTATTGTTTTTGAAGGAATTATATCCCTAAATGAAAAGAAAATATGTGGACATATTATGATAAATTATCGATCAGTTTATTTCTCTCAATTTTTAATATCCACTATATTATGATAACAAAAACATTAGATTCATTCCAAAAATAATGGTACATACTCTCCCTCTTTTTAAGAAAAATTTTACTCTCCCCCTTTTAGGTAAATATTATACATATTATCCCTCATTTTAAATGTAATAAAAAGTCTTGTGGGGTGGATTAATTAACAATTTTAGAAAGTCTTTGGTGGAGGGTAAACATGATTATTGATCCACATTTCCCCAAATCCCTCTTTTGGAACAAATTTGGGGAAATAATTATAAATATCATGTTTTGTAGAAATGTTCTCCCGAAAAACTTATCCCTATAAAAAATTCTCTTTGATTACTTAATATCAATTTTCTCCGAGATTTAATTCTTCATAGAAAATTTTAAAGATCAAATTCACTTATATTATCATAATGCATGTTCAATTATATAAAACAATTATAAAAATTAGGTGTAGAAACTATAAAATACATTATAATAAATTATATTCTCACAGTGGTGGGAAATATTCATTAATATCCACACATTCCACCTATGAATATCCTTTTTAAAAAATTCATTCATTATTTCATAAAATATCCCATTGTTTATTTAACTTGTTTTTGTGAAGCCATTTATTCCAAAAAATATTTTTCTTACTTGATGTGGATCAATTTTATAGGTTTAATGTTTCCAATCATATCAAACTATTGATTAATATAATATTTACACTATTTATATTCAATATATTCTAAAACTGAATTTGGTTCAACTTATGTGACAAATTATATCTTATTTTCTAATATCAATTTTATTTTGGTTTGAACTAAATCTCTATGACTTCCAATAATATGATTAGATTCATGTTCCTTTTATAGAGTATAGAATTTCAGAGTTGTTCTTATTATCTCGCATTCCTCACATTATAATGTATTTAAATATTTTGTCTTCTATTTTAACTAAATTTATCATTTAATTTTGTTATTTAATTGGAAGTATCCAATTTATATTCAAAAATATTTTCAATAGCCTTTTTATGTAAATTTGTTTTAATAACTTTCACATCATAACAATGAACCAACTATTATAAACGTTTATTATATCATTTATATTTTTTTAATGGAAGAATATCCCATGAAAATTTTATACTCATCTTTTTCATCTAATTTATTGAGGTATAATATTATTTTCATTTTAAATAATGGACTTCTGAAACTATTTAAATATATTAATGAAGATTTTCCAATATAGTAAATTTCATAGGAATTCATGTTCGATTATAGATGCAACAAAAATCATTTTTTATATGCACAAATTTACTATTTTCTTCTCTCTAGAGGAAAAAAAGAGAGTTTATACTCAAATAGATTACTTCACCCCATTTTTACCAAACATCTACTTTTCTTTTATACAACTCCATTTTTTGGAGGGGTTTGTGGAGAAATGTACTATTTTTTATCACATAATTCTATGGATATGATTTGAATTAATTTCATCTATAGTAATTTCCTTTTTTTGGTTCTGTACTTCATTATAAAAACACCAAACTCTCTCTCAATTTCTCTTCTAAAATTTCTTAACAATTCGATATCCTTTGATTTATGTTTTATAAAAATTATGTTTTTAATTTAAGTGAAATCAATAATAAAAGTGACAATGTAAAAAATTACCTCTAATTGATTGATGTTTCCTCATCCCACAGATATCTGAGTGAATAATATCAATAGGTATAGTATATTGAATTATAAATTTCTTATGATATTCAATTGTCATTTTCCCTTTCTAACATTATGTAAAAATATCATATTATTATTTTTTCAGAGTTATAATTTTTTTAATGAATCTAATTTGGAGAGATTATTCATAAAATTAAACACAATATTCTTAATCCAGATATTTCACAACTTATTTTCATATTTTGTACTCAAATATGATGATTTACATAGTTCATTAATTCAAAGGTTATTTACTCTACTTTAGTCCCCTTATGGACAACTTTACCATCTCACAAAATTTTGATGATGCCTAAATCATTCTTAAATATCACTTCCATTCCATCATCAAAAAGTTATCACACACATTATGTATATTTTACTTATTACCATAAACATATAGGACTACCTTAAATTTCAGGTTTTAAGATTCTATCCCAACTGTTCATATTCAAATATTTTTTATTTAACTATTTTTTCCAAAAGTAACTTTTCTTACTTAATTATTTTAATCATATTTAAAAAATTTTAAATCATCTATAATATTTTATTAACAACCTCATCCAAGAATCCATCTTTCCATTTTTCTTTCTTCTAGAGTTATCTCAACAAAAAAATAATTATTTAACATTCCTCCTTCCATTTACTTTTTTATTAGAATATGGTCATTTTCCATGAAGAGTGTATGTAAATTATTAAGAAAAATATATGGCATGGTCATATATTTCATAAACATCCTCCAAGAAATTAAATTGGTTTTTTATTGGAAATTTTATTATATCCTAACATTCTTTATTTCCAAATTCATGTCGAGTTCAAAACTTTTTTTTCTTTTATATTTTTTCCCTCATTTCATTCCTTCTTCTAGAAAGAGACATGTTGTGCCAAAAATTATAATATTTGTCTAAAATACTATAACCCAAAAAATACCCACTAAATATCAAGATTTTATTGAAATACGATCTTTGTATGTAATTAGTTTGATAAAGTTCATAATATCATTCAATGTTTTCTTCCTCCTAAGATGGGGAAGCTTTTTTATAGAATTGGTTCTCAAAATATGTTAATGTTATTGATTTATCACATATTTTCTAAACCCTATATCTTTATATTGTTCGATTATCACTAGAATAGTTATAAAAATATGATGATAAATTGCATTTAATTGGTGAATATTTCACATAGTTATTGGAATTAGATTTCTCAAAATCGTGAGATGATTCATTTTTTACCTCTGAAGACTTATTAAAATTTTCATCTACATTTATTATAGTATCTTCAAAATCAAGTAGTTGGGATTGGTTCTAATAAATAATCATCTTCCTTTGATACATATTTCTCACTATGATCATACACTATCATTCCTTGTTAATCAATTTTATATTAAAGGTTTACAACCTCATAAATATATTCCTATTTATTTTTAAATTCATATTTCCTTTATTCAATATCCTTATAACATTATTTCCTCTTTATTATGATTTATTTTTTGAGTTTTTTTATTTTTCTCAATACATGATACATTTTTAGATATTATTTTATATTATATATAAGATTAATCACTTCATTATTATTCCATATTTGAGGAATATTGATTTGTTCTCACATTTTCAAAGAAGATTCTATTTTTTTTAACATTCATATTTACAAAATTGTTTCCAGTATAGTCATTATTATATTTGATACTCTACATAATTATTTTTGTATAGTGATTTTATTCAACTAGAAATATATATGTTTTATTAATGAATGATTTTTTAAACTTCCCCCACCATGGTTTTCTTCAAAATGCTCTTTATATTCAACAACAGTCTTCTTGAGGAAATTTTTATCAATGTGACAAATTCCTCCACACTCAAAAAATTTTGATTGGTATTATTCCTATATGAATTTATCTACATATTTGATAGTTTTTATAGATGGGAGACATGATATTTTTATTCCATTCATAATATTTTATCTTCTGAATCAGTAAGATCAACATTACCATTATCATGAATTTTTAAAATAATAATTTCATCGTAATCCATTTCATCTAGGATCTTATTTTTTAATTCTATAGATCTCCACATCTAATAAGAAAAATTAGATTAATAAAATTAATCAAGAGGTAAATAATAATTACCATATAAATCTGAGAGTTTAGAAGGAAATATATTAAGGAAGTTTCTTATGATTTCTCAATGATGGTATAATATTTAAGGTCATATCTGAATCCAATAATGATACGGACTAGTTCATTAACTCTAGTGATGTATTAATTAACTATTTCATTATCTCTCATTCTGATATCTTAAAATTTTAATTTTCTAGATTTTTTACTTTTCCTCCATTGCATCGGTGTTCCCCATGCTGTTATTTTTGAGTTGTTACTATGTTTCCTTAGCTAATTTGATACCCATAACCTTTATGGATAAATATTATGAAAAAGACATATAAATAGAATTTATAGAATTCCCATCAACCTCACTGATCATCATTGTAGTAAAATTAATAGGAAAATATTCTTCAAATTGTGGATACTAATGAGTAAATTCATCAATTACATCAAAGCCGAGAGATAAGAAATAGGTTATCATTCTATTTTTCCAACCCTAATAATTTTTTCCACATAATATAAGAATACCTTTTATATTCATAGAATGATTATTTTATATGTTAATAATTAAATAGGGGAGATATATCTATAATACCAATTGAAGTTCATAAGGATGATTGAGCTACTAAAAAGGGTGTTGAACAATTTTTTTCTTTTTATAAATTTATAATTTTATAAAATTTAACCCCTTCAACTTGTTTGAGATTACATATCGGAATTTTATAAAAAACACATAAGAAAAAAAATATATAATGTAAACAAGTACTGAAATATTTATAAGGTTTTTACTAAGTGGGATAAATTACAACCTTTTCATGTCCACTCACATGGTTCCATGAATATTAACTACTAGAAAAATGTGAAAAAACATTAACCCAACTCTGGTTAGACTATTTTTATCCCCTAGTAGGTATGACTATAATGACTCACATAATATTGTAATGTTCTGCTTAAAAAATATGGGATATAAAATGCATGAATATTTGAAAATTATATTCCATAAATGTTTACCTAGAATGTACATCCATTTTTATCCATCTAAATGATTCATCTGGTGATGAATTCTTTACATCCAGAATATTCCATTCACTGTTCCACTCTAAAACTATGAAAAATTTTCTAACAACTATTTTATCAAAATAATAAATCATTACACCTCATCCCTGTATTAATACTATGTCTATTGACCTCTATATAATTCTCTCTATATATAATATCAATATTAAAATCTCTATCTGTTTCTCTAATTGAAGTCTCTTTCTAGAATAGTTATTTAAGTCAAAAGAAAACATAATTTGGAAACTCAATTCTGACACGAATTCTTTAAAATTTTGTCTTTTTCAAATGTTTTTTCAGTAACAATAACATATTATTTTCCACCCCTTTACATATATTCCCCATATGTGTAAAAATCTAGAATTATTTTTCAATTTACATCGCAAACTGATTAAAAAATTATTCATTATGGAATAAATGAAAATAGCTAGATGCTTCTCAACAATTATAAAATTCTTCTCATTATTAATAAATATTATAGTAATTAAAAACATTTTCAAACTTCTTTAAAATCATATGTTAAGGAACTTATCGACTTTATATAATCATAGTATTGAATCAAACCAACACAAATAACAATAAAACTCAGTCAAATTTTTTTCATTTTTAGTATTTGACTTTAATATTTTATCCAATGTTCCTTATGATAAATATAGTAAGATTATTTCCATGATGAAATAGTAAAGAATGTTTTTTCCAATGCATCCTTCTCAAACTCATTATGAAACATCGCTTATAGAATTTACTTCATCGAAATGAATTTTTTTATGGAATCAACAAAAACATTTCCTCTGACTCAATATTGACTGATCACCCTTCCTCAACTTATTTTCAACTAATACTCTTCATACACATCCTATATCAAATGGAAATTATTAAATGATTTTCTGTGGGAATTCATAAAAAAAATTGATGGTATTTCTCAATATTGCATTTCATATCTTCATAAGTTTGACCATCAACCTTCTTTTTCAATGAAAATTTTCTTTTCAAACCTTATAGAAACTATATGTGTGGAAAAAAATCTTATTATTTATGTTTCTCTTGAACATTTCCAAAATAAGAAAAAAATTAAATTTTTTCATTTCTCCCAACCTGATGAATATTTTTGACTATATTTCTATATCTTCTAAATATACCATCACATACAAATTTTTTCCATCCAGTGCACAATTCTGAATTTCTCATTTTTATTTCTCTCTTAGAATTTTTATATATATTTAAATATAACTTCCTGATTAATAATTCATCTATATGTTTTTATTCACCACACTTAGTTAACCTATACACATTGGGAATTCTACAAATACATAGTTTTATCCTTTATTATAACAATTTTTGTACAATCTATTTCATTTCAAATTTTTTGAATCTTTAAAAACTGAACAACAAACACCTTTTCAATTATACATTTAAATTAAATTATTTTAATTATGATCTAATCTTTGTACATATAGTGAAAATGTATTAAATTTCATAAAAAATACATTTATAAATTCATGACTAGAAAACGATTCATTATTTTCATGATGAACAATTTTACTATTTTCACTTTGTTCAATCTTCAAAATATTATACTTCCAGCATGTTATTATAGAAACTTTATCTGATAACTTGTATTTTTTATTTCAATTAAATTTGTTCTATTAACATTATAGTACCATTATCAACATTTTTAAATTATTTATTTGATCACATTATTAATGTTGGTGCATGTTAAAATATCTTCTAAAGTCTCTATCATAAAAGGATCATCTAAAAAACATGATTTTGTATTAGAAAATATTTAAGATTTTATAAACTTTGAATAAATGGATTAGAAACACTTGAATTTTATATAGTGTTCTATGATAATGTTATGGTAAATTTTTTATATTTTCACCTTTTTACTTTCCAGAAACTTCATAGAAAACATTCTCACTACAATTTCTTAATAAATAATCAGAATCCTTCTTTTCAGCTGTTAATAAGAAACGTTTAAATAACTATAAAATTTTAAAGAAAACTAATTATAAAAAAACACAAAGGATCTTAAAAAGGAATTAAACCAAATAAAACATCCTTATGGGACTTTCTCATATACTCTCTCTATTTATTTTATTTATGTGGAATGTGTGGGAATTAAACGAAAAATAAATAAATGAGATGCCACCATATAGAACATATTTAACATTGCACATGTGGTTTCTACATGCTATGGAATATCATGGAGATCCTATTATGATTTAGTTGCAACAATTTATAGCTACCCAATTTGAAAAACTTACTTGAAAATCCATGAATCAGTTAGTCCAACCAATGAGTTACCTTAGAGAATGGGTGTATGAGGCAATCAAACACATCGGTTATAATCAAATGTAAACTTTAACACCCTCATGGTATATTGATCTACCATGTGAATTTCATTTACTATAGTGAAATTATACATTTAATTATGGATTATTGACCATGAGTAACATGGTAAGATGAATCAAAAATTCCAAATTCCAATGTACTTCATGAAAAATTATAGACATAATGCTATGTTTTTGACCATATTAATGAAATAAGATAGATTCTAAATTATATGAGAAACTTTATAATGTTAATTCATGTGACCATATCAAATAAATTGACCAAATAAATAAAATACTAACCATAAAATACAATTACTGTAAGGTAAGATAGTGATTTATTTAATGTAATGAGAAAGACCTACCAGGTTCACCACACTTTAGGATGACCTTCCACATATTTAAAGATCATAAAAAAGGGCTATATAAAACACATGATTTTGAAAAAAATTATGTAAATTTATCTAAGTTTAAATGATATATAAATCATGATATACATGTTTTATTGATATTAGAAAATTTAAATAGAACAACCTATATGAAACAAATAGATATGAAGTTTGATGGTAGAATAAATATATAATATAAAGAAAGAATATGATTATATCATAGTGGTCATTCAATTATATGAAATTAGAGATAAGGAAAAAATGCATGATAATTGAATGGTTGTGCATAATTATAGAGATAAACCATGGTTCTTATATGAGAGAGTGATTCCATATGCAAGAAATCAATCATGTAATTATGTGTGTTTCTCTAAATAATTATTCAAGTGAATATCAGAGATTCTACATAAATAAATTTCAATGAGTGAAAATTCATGTATGGGAAATTATGGATGAGATCGATTTATAATGATTGAAATTAGTTGATTCTATATTATGTGTTCTTAAATGAAAATATTTATTTTTATAGTATATATCATAGTTCTTAGATCTATTAATATCTATTTTGGAGGATGAAGTGAATATTTGAATTATGTAGATGGAACGGTCGAGCCTTATGCATGTAATCATATTTATATGTGACCTTAAATGCATAGAATACTATAGAAATAAGGTGATATAGATTTTATAGGTTTAAGAGGAATACCAATAAGATTAATATCAATAAAATTCATAATTTAATGAATAAAAATATATTAATATATAGTATTAAATTCATGAAATTAATTTGGATAGAATTAAATGATTAAAATTCCAAGGTGGTTAAGCGGTCATGGTAATTTCTCATGTATACATGATGTTGCATAAAAATATAGAAGTATTTTCTTATGGATGTTATTTTGAAGGAAATATAACATAAATATTGATATTTGAGTATTTGTATTGTTTTATAAATACTTAAAATAATAAGAAATTCGATTTGAAACTTAATCTACAGTTATTATTATAAAATATATTATTATAAGCTAGAGAACAAAATGTTGTTTTCATTTTTGGCACAATTTTTCAAAAAGAATATTTTCTTATATACTAAGAGAATGAGAAGACCCAAAATATATTGTATCTTGAAGAACCTATTTTTTCAAAACTAGTGATGAGAATGATAGTATCAAATACATTATTACATGAAATAAAGCATAAGAATAAGAATAGTGAATCTAAATAAATATTATTTAGTTTTCTATGATGTCCCCCATAAGAAGAAGAGATATGTGCAATATAATTCATATAGAAGAAGAAAAGAGAAGAAGTGTGTTTTGTATTCTAGTTTACAATGAAATGAATATGAATATATAGTACCACATTAATTTTTTACTTTTAATAATATAATGTTTATTTATATTATGATTTTTATACAGATAGAAAGAAAATGGTTTTCTACAATGCAATAAAATAAAATAAAACAATGAGGCATTATGTCTAAAATAAAAAAATATTCTTCATTTGGGTTAGAATTTCTTATTTTTACCCCCACATTCATTGTCAATATATAAGATCTTTCTATGTTTTAGATTAACCAAACATGTGTGAGGGATACATAATCTACAATATTAATGTTCCCAGGGTTTTACATGTGAGTTATTTAACGATAGGATTTACCTGGTCACACCTATGATTCGCCTTCTCATCCAAAGAGGTGGGCCTAGTATATTTTTTTACCTCTTATATGAGTATTTTTTGTTCTTCTATAATGAAAATATAAATTAGTGAGATAGAAAATGGTTAATCCATTAACCTTTAAAAAATCGAGGAAAACTAAAATGGATAAAAAGATAAAATTATAAATAGGATTTATGTCGCCAACACCAATTCACCCCATATTAGTGAGGTTCATAACCCCAAATATGCTTAAAAAATTAATTTAAAATTTAAATCTTATAATACCAATCATATCCAACTATAATCAGGGAATTTTTTATTCACCCTTTTTTAATGTATAAAGACATTGGTGATATATAAAATTATTTGTAATATAGGGGTAATGGAAACTCAAAATTCTTCTTTTATAAGGTATTTATCACTCCTTACCCTCCATGGACCCCTCATTTGAGATTTTAGTTATTGACTCCTAAACTCATTATTCCTTTTTGGATCATCCATGACACCCCTATTGTTTACAAACATAAGTATGGTTTCATGACATGGAAAACTCAACAAGAACATAGCTACTCTCCCTTCATCTATAAGTAGACATGAAGATATCCATTTATTAATGACATGTAGAAGAGATATGGAGGAGGGATAATGAACCCAAAATAGATAGTCTTGAACAATGAAAGACATTTAGTATGATCCATATTGTATCCATCCCCATCAAAATAAATTCAATGTAAAAACCTAATAAAATTAATAGAAATTAAGGGTATGGGAATAATTCAAATAATTTAACCAATAATACTTCCTAAATACTACTCATACTATTATTCAAATGACTAAAGAAGATGACTCCATCCCATGGGCACCTCACTATGGTAGAACTTCACCCAATCCTCTAACCAATGAGATACTTCACTCTACGCACTATGAGAATAACGCTTTTCTCCATCCCAAACTAGGTACATGTTTTTCCTTATGTTATATATTAAGGAGGTTGTTCTACCTACCCTATTCTAGGGTGATCCTTCATTCGGGCCCCAAATGGGGTTCCATTATTTTTAATCACCTATTAGGGAGTCAGTATATTCTAGCCTCTATAGTATGGAAAGTTATTCCCCATATCTCCTTGATTAAGAGATACCTCCCCTTTGATCCAATACCTGTGATCAAATTCACCTACGCCTTATAATCGGGTCTCACTTCACATAGGTCCTCACACATAAGCACCGATTATCCTTGGTCTCCTTATAAGGTAGTCTACCTATGTTGGCATCCATTATAGATACAAGTGGTACATGACCAGGCTATGTGCATTAGTACACACCTCATCAATAATTAATTCCTTTGATGATGGATTAATCCTTAGTTTTTTTATTAAAAACTAGTATAATACTTCGGGTAATTACAATAATTTATTTCACTGATAATTATGGTTCTTATAAGGAATATACTAATGAAACATCTACTTGAATCATGCTACTCATATTGACTTTGCATATTTTGAATCATACCAGTACAGTCTTTTAAGGGACGTTTTTTCTCAAATAACTGAGCCAAAGAAATATCATGGGCCTCCTATAAGGTGTAATCCTAAAAACCTTCCTTCACCTAAGTCACCAACCAAACCAAGCTCCTTCAAGAAGCATATGTGTAAGCCTCACATGTATTATTTTGACTCAAAAAAAGGCTTTGAATTCTTATCAGATGTAAGTATCCAATTCTCCCTCATCATCTTATATCCCCAATGATCCTAGAAAATCTTAATTATAAAGTGATATATGAACATGAGATAGGTACACATAATGGTTTCTTTGGTTTAAGCCCCAACCACACCTCAATGAACCATATTCTTTCCAACAAACCAATACATAATGTGTCATGTTCTCTTAGAGAAACCCTTCATTCATAAGATATATTTTTTTATGAGAAAACCTTCATCAATGGTTCATATTCAATATGAGACATTCTACCTCTACATGTTAAATTTCATGAAAGTCATTCTACATCAATTATCTATATTCTCTATGATTCATTAAACCACCTATGGGCCTCCTTCTTAGTGGAGTCCCCAATCGTATCCTTAACAATTTAGTTACTGATATACTAATTGATGTAGAAAGAATAATCCGTATTTATGTTTCAAACCAACTATTTTTAGGTACCCTTTACTTAATAATCCATGATAAATGATTTTAAACATAATAATACATGTCCATTTTTCATAATATTAAACTACTCAGAATAGGACTTGAACAGAAAACTATAAAACATCTTTAAATTGGTCATGACTACTTGATTTTGATTCCCATAATAGAGAAATATATAATTACACTCTCATGGTTTAAATCTTAACATCACAACACCTACCACCTCTCTTGATAAAGATAAGTTTCAGAGCACCTACTTCTATAAATTTTAACCATTGAATAATCAACAAATGAATTTATTATAGATGAAATTTAACACGTATAAATTTTACATCGATCAATGAATTTGTAAAGTTACATTTATGGAGAAAAAAAGTTGTAATATTATCACTCAGATGGATTTATGAATATGTATTAAATATATAAGAGAATCCTAATGTAATAAATAGTACTCCCTAAATGGGTGAGGTGAACTCGACCTCACATGACCAATGTGATACCAAAAGTGTTTCTAGAATGTCTTAACGACCACCTTCCTTTAGAAAGCTAGTTTTAAATGATGCAAAATGATACAGTTGTGGGTAAATGTAGAAATATGGTTAAATTTAGAATTCATTCTAGTATTTCATGAAAATATTCATCGAAGGTCTTTTATCTTTTATCATGGTTTTACCATTAGCATTATGTTTTGTGAAATTCATATATGGTTTTTAGCGATTATTTAATTTTTAATTACTTAATTAGTTATCCCCATAGATTTGAATGAATGGAACCACTTATATCTCCTATATAGATATTTTAATTGAAAATTTATTATCATAGTCTAACTTGGGATTCGGGGGTTTATCTTGGGAAGGAATAATTCATGTATAGGTTTTGATCCACATACAAGGATCGTTTAGGTAATTTTAAGAAATACATTGTTCAACTAACCATAGACATATATGTATTCTTGTAATAATTATAATTGATATATATTAAATTATTTTAAATTCTTTTCTTATAGGGGATATTGTTTTACTAGTGACATTATTTTAGGAGAATCACTTGAAATCTCATGCATCAACACCAAATTTCATATATTCAGAAAATCACCATAAAAATGAAACTATATTTTTATTCATTTTTAATTATTCAATCATTTTAAATTTACTCACTATATATCTAATTTAACATCAATTTATAAAAAAATTATGAAATTTTTTTGTTAATATTATTTCATGCCTTTGGTGTTTTTGAAATAATCATCGAATAACCAGTTACTAAATAAATAATGGGTGCCTTAAGAACCATGACCACAATACCTCTTTTCCTAATGCAATTGTCATTCTATATAAATTTTACATATAGATGTATCCATCAATGATTAATATGTAGGAATCCCAATAAATTTTAATTTTTATGTATTGTCTTCCTTTCATTATTGTTTTTTACCCCACACTAATGCTCTATTATCCTTATCACTTGTAATGACCCGACAATTGTAATTGGATTAAGAGTACCATGAGTTATTGCTAGGCCTTAAGATACATCCCCAAGGCACCAAAGGCTGGCAATAAATGCAAAAGGGTTTCAAGTACAAGTTGGGGACTATTTACCCTTTAATAAATAAACCCATACACCAACCATAACTAAACATCCACTATATGATGCATGAAAAAATGAAAGACCAATAAACACTTCAATTATATAAAACTACATCAAAGTAAACAACAACTGAAGACCAAACTAAGCATCAAAGTACACACTGGATGAACAACTCAAGACTCAAAAAAAAACACTACAACTCCATGCTCCACAAGCTCAAAGCTCCAAAATATCTCCCAAGCATCACCACAAGCCCCTAGAAATAAGATTCTTTACCTTTACCTATGTCCCGAGATATGACATCTGCAAAATCATCAATGTGACAAAGAAGGGGTGAGTATAAGACTTAGTAGGTTTTCCCCAATGACTTCCCTACTCACGCCACTATGATAGAATAGTTAGCCACATTTATATAAAAAAAATTTATATAAATAATTTTCTCAAAAGAATTTTATAACTAAATATAAATAAGTTTCCAAAACCATTCCTAATCGAAGTCATTCAATGAGAAATTGAACCAACATTCTAGAAAGTTGTTTTTCTAGAAAAATAACAAAACAAGCTTTAGAACCATTTCGCAAACATCCCTTTTTGGCATACCCAACCATTTCCCAACCCATGCTACCATCCATGCATTATTTGATATGACAATTCCATACTCATGAGCGGTCTCTTGTTGACCTACCAAGTCGTCACAAGGTAATAGTTTCCCATGTGCCATTACACCTTTGGCTCCGAGCACAAGGTCATATTTCAACCATGCCTCGTACAGGTAGATACCATTGTTCCATCAAACATTTGGAATCTAGAACAAGGTTATATTTCAACCATGCATCGTACATATAGTTACCATGTTCCATTACACCTTTGGAACTGAGTATAAGGTCATATTTCAACCAAGCCTCGAACATGAAACATGAACACACACCACATTTGCCCATTAATCACGCCAAATTGCCCTTTCAATAAAAACTTCTTTTTATTGAAATCCATTTCCATCAAAACCATTTCAATTCCAAACCATTTCAATAAAACTCCCTTTTTATTGAAAACCAAATCCATCAATGTCATTTCATTCTCAAACCATTTTAATTCCAAGCCATTTCAAAAAAACTACCTTTTTATTGAAAACCAAATCCATCAAATTAATTTCCATCTCAAACCATTTCAATAAAACGGCCTTTTTATTAAAATCCCATTTTTCATAAAACCATTTACAATTTCAGTAATCATAATTTAAAATCAACATTTTAAATTCAAGGAGCCATATCACTTTGCACAACAATTCACCAAGATTTAAAAATTTCATCAAAACCATAAATCATCCATAAAAAAGATTTGTTCCGTGTTTTTCACAATCAAAACCATTAAAATAAACAAATTTGAAACTAATACAATCAATTCTAAAAAGAGGAGTTGAGAGTGAAGCCTCCTACCTCGAAGGTTTTGATGAAATCCACAACGGTCGAAGAACGCTCAAGAAAACCGGGTCGATTCTCCAAGAACCCGCCCTAGATCTCTTCTCCAAGAAAGATCAAGACCATATCTCATCATATTTGGCATACACACAATTAGATCAACCCATAATGGGAATATATCTAAGAAAATGAGAGAAGAGGAGAAGTAGTTCTATATAGATCTAAGAAACTGATCACGAACGAAGAAGAACGATCACATACCTCAAGAATCTGGCTTCGATTCACCAAGATAAGCATTCGGATCACCTTCGGAATGAAGAGAGAACCCTCTTTGACCTTAGGATAAGAAAAATCTTGAGTTATGGCTACTTAGGAGCTTAAACATGGCACTTAGAGGAAAAAACGAGTGAGATCCACTTTTATAGGATCTCATTTAATTGGCCGCACGGTTTGCTCACACGATTAGACAAACCGTGCGCTAACCATGCGTTAGCCACGGGCTTGATAGAACCTCCATTCATGGTTTGGCCGCACGGTTAGTCAAAAAGTGTGCCGCCCATGCATAATCCCCTGCCTCCAATAACAACTACGCATGGTTTTACCGCACTATTTAGACAAACCATGCGTCGTCAGTGGGACTTCCCCTTTGCCTAGAAACATTATTCAAAGTTCTACCAACTCTCTCATTCATCACCCTTAACTTTAAAACCATTAAAAGCATCAGAATATGGTTACATACCAAAAACCTTGTGTACTATATTCTCCCCACCTTTGTTCTTTCCATCCTCGGAAAGTAGAAAACCTTCACCCAACTGAAAGAGTTTCGGTCACTGCTCTTTCATTTCCTTTTCACATTCCCATGTCTCTTCCTAAATCTGACCATGCTTCTATAAAACCCACACTAGACTGATGCTTTTTTTACACAAGAATTTCTCTTTCCCATCCATAATCTATACTGGGATATGTATCAATGAAGCATTTGGATATAGTTCAACGTGATCCCATCTGATCACAGGGTCAAAATCAGGCTGATACTTTTTCAACTGAGATACATGGAACACATTATGCACCAAACTGAACCGTGGTGGTAATGCCAAACTATACGCCACCTTTCCAACCCATTCCAGTATCTAAAAAGGGCCAATATATCTAAGATATAACATTCCCTACTTCCCAAAATGACAATTTCCAAGCCTTGTAGAGATCCTCAAGAAGACATGATCACCCACAACGAATGAAAAGAGTCTTCGACGGTGATCTGCATAAGATTTCTGATGACTCTGATCCATCTCCATCCTCTTTCTAATCAACTAGATCTTCTCTGTTGTTTCTTGGATGGGGCTTGGTCTGACTAGTGAAGTTTCATCAGTTTCCACCCAGCATAGTGGAGAAAGACAAGGATGCCCATATAATGCTTCAAACGGAGCCATGTGTATCGAGATTTGATAGCTGTTATTGTATGAGAACTCCACTAAGGGTATATGCTCCTCCGATGAGAAACCAAAATCCACTACACAAGACCACAACATGTCTTCCAATGTTTTTATCGTCTGCTCGGATTTCCCATCTATCTAGGGATGATACGTCATGCTCATAGTCAACTGAGTTCCAAGGGATTGTTGTAATGATTTCCAGAAATCCGATGTGAACCTCATATCTATATCTGAGACTATAGACACTGGTACACCGTGCCTCTTTACCACTTCTCGAATATAGATTTTTGAAATATCTTCCACCGTATGGGTTTCACGAATAGGGATGAAATGGACCGGCATGGTTAGATGATCCACTATCACCCAAATGGCATCATGTTTCCAGACCATTCTTGGAAGACCTGTAAAAAAGTCCATTGTTATTTGATCCCATTTCCATACTGGGATAGGTAAAGATTTTAACATACCAGCTGGTCTCTGATGCTCTGCTTTAACCTTTTGAAAAGTTAAGCACCGCGAGATGAACTCGGCCACCTTCCTTTTCATGCCTCTCCACCAAAACTGCACCTTAGATGCCTTATACTTCTTTTGTGTACCTAGATGTATATCCATTCTTGAATGGTGGTAATCATGAAAGAGTTGTTCCTAAAAAAACATAGGTACAATCATCCAAACTATGAAGCACAAAACTGAACCCCCATCAAGTTTCTAGCCCTCAATGGTCTCCACACCATTGAGTTTTGAACTTTTAACTAGAAATTATGGATCAGATGTTTGTTCTTCATTGATCATATTTACTAAATCAAGAACAAGTGTAGCTGAAAAAAAACACAAAATCACCTCGGTCTTCACATTCAACATGCATGTCGGCTAATACCAACATCAACTTCCATTCGTCTAAAGCTTCTTTCGCCCTCTGAGCATATGACTCTCTACTCAATGCATCCACCACCGAATTTCCTTTTCCCAGTCTGTACATCAAATCAAAGTCAAACATTTGGAGATACTCCATCCATCTCCTTTGTCTTAGATTCAAATATCGCTATGAGAAAATGTATTTCAATCTTTTTTGATCTGTAAAAACAATAATTTTCTCACCAAAGAGATAATGTCTCCATGTTTTCAAAGCATGGACAACTACAGCTAACTCCAAATCATGTTTTGGGTAATTATTCTCATTCACCCTCAACTGCATTAACCCATAAGAAACCACATGATCTCTTTGCATGAAAACACAACCCAATCATGATCCTGAAGCATCACAATACACAACATACCCCTGTCATGATTTTGGAAAGATCAAGATAGGTGTTGATGTAAGCTGAAATTTTAGTTCCTAGAAAGACTTATAACATTCTTCTGTCCATTGGAATGGAGCATTCTTCTTTTTCAGATCTAGCATTGGTGAAGCTAGTTGTGAGAAATAACACACAAAGCATCAGTATTAACCTGATAGACCAAGAAAACTTCGTATCTCATACACATTATTTGATGGTTTCCAAGAGATAACTGCTTCTATCTTTTCATGATAAAAAAACGCCTTTCTCAGAAATGACATGGCTAAGGAAATGTACTTCATGAATACAAAAATCACACTTTGATAATTTGGCATAAAAATAATGATCTCTCAATATTTTTTAACACTCTTTCCAGGTGCACGCCATGATCAGAACTAGTCTTTGAATAGACCAAAATATCATCCACAAACACCACAATAAAAGAATCTAGATATCGCTAAAATATCTGATTCATAAATGCTATAAAGACTACTAGTGCATTCATTAGACCAAAAATCATGACTACATATTCGTAGTGGCTATATCTGCTTCTAAAATATGTCTTTGGAATATCCCCCTTATGAACTCACAATTGGTGATATCCTGATCGCAATCCAATCTTGGAGAACCAGTAATCTCCCCTTAATTGATCAAACAGATCATCAATTCATGGAAGTGGATATCTATTCTTTATCGTAACTTGGTTATGCTTACGATAATCAACACATGTCCAAAGAGTTCCATCTAACTTCTTCACAGACAACACTGGTGCTTCCCATGGATAAGTACATGGTCAAATAAAACCCTTGCTTTCCAGATCCTCTAACTGCACATTCAATTCCCGTAACTCTATTGGTGCCATCTTATATGATGGAAGGGAAATAGGATTGGTCCCCATAATGAGATCGATCATAAAATCCACTTCCCTTAGAGGTGGTAACCCTAAGAAGTTGTTGCGAAAGACATCTGGAAATTGTTCCACCATAGCTAGAAAACTATTTTTCTAGATCTCATTCATTGATGCCAAAGTCAACACTTTCAATTGGTAAGATATTGTTCCCACTATTGGTTCCAACAATCTCTTTTCACCTTTCTTTTCCATCATATCCCCTCTGAAGAGATGGTCGATGATGTCCTCAGTCGTGAAACTAACTATTCTCCTATAATAGTTGATGTGAGCCTTAAAAATTTTCAACCAATCCATACCCCGTATTATATCATAGACATCCATCTCCAACAATAAGAAGTCCCATCTTAATGCAGCTCCATCAATAGTTATTGCACATGTTCTACACACAAAGGCTTGACATTCCCTTTGACCATGATAAGTTTTCAATTTCAAAACAGAAGGCATCTATTCCAGTTTTAAACATAGCATGTAAATAAAACAAGAAACAATAAAGGAATGTGATGCATCAGTATCAAACAACAATTTCACAAAGGTAGAATTCAAAAGAATCGTACCTCTTACTCTAGATGGTCCATCCGGATCATCGACAATCATCTTCTCAGCTCCATACAATTTCTTCTTCACTGCACTATTCTCCTTGTTTCCTTACTGAGAATTCCATGGTTGAAGAATCATGGTATTTCATGAGTCACCATGGCTAGATCTATGATGATGATGAGACTGACTCTACTGTCCTTTTCCTATCGATGCATATGATGCTTGTGACACCTGGGAAGATTCTTGCGCACCTGACCTTAGAGAAATCCTACAATAGCACTATAGATGCCCATTTTCTTGAAATTATGACATTCTCTTGGTTGAGTCGTGCAATCTCACATTATATGGTCAGTCGAACCACATTGAAAGCAACCTTCTTTTCTCTGGGGTTGTGTTGGAAGGTTCACTGATCACACCGTCTGGTTCTGATTTTCACTCACACTGTGGAAATAGGTTTCCCTTTTCAACTTGTTCCCAATAGTTGAGTTACCACCATTTCCCATAGGTATCATAATTCCCCCTCCTATCGATCCTGAGATATCATGTTCAGTAACAGTTGCTCTGTTTACCATCTCTGTATAATCCGTAATACAGAGCAACGTAGTCTTCGATCGAATCTCTTACCTTAGCCCTGATTCGAAGATGCGTGCCTTCAAATACGCACATTCCACAACCACTGGTTCAAAATGGTCTAAATTCATGAACTTAGCTGCATACTCTGTGACAGAGAGGCTCTCATGTTTCAGGCTGATGAAATCTATTGTTTTCTGGATCTTGAACGTGTAAGGAAAGAATTGTTTGTTGAACAATTCTTCAAAATCTTCCCATGTAAGGACTTCATCCAATTTAGCCAGCACCACTAAATCCCACCACTGACGTGAAAGATCCTCAAGTAGATACATCACCAAATTGACCTTGATATCTAATGGTGTGATGATAAAATCAATGATACGATTCATCCTACTTAGCCACAAGGCCACCTTCTCGGGTTCAGCATCACCCCAAAAGTTCAGTGGATTCCACTTCATGAACTGGATGGTATGATCCACATGCCTTGGATCATTCCTCCAATTCCCCATATCCATAACATGAAAAGCCTGGAAAATACTCTGAACTAGCTCTTGGTTCACACGTGGTTCTGGTGCAACCACATTCTCCGCAGCCTCTTCGGGATGGTTCCGACCACGCCTACCGGGTGCCATTTTCTAAACCAACAAAAAACTCCATCAATCTCACTCTCTAGCAACTGATGTCTTAGCATTTCAAAATTCTATCACATCATCTATCATAACATTGTTTTCTAAAACATCCTTTTTCCCATGTTCAACCATTTTTGAAAACATTCTTAATGCTTTTTGAAAATCAAACCATTTTCAAAATACACCAAATATCGAGTTTTCATAATCTTTCATTTGAAAATAATTTCGTCATTTTTCAAAAAAAATCACCTTCCCTGAAATCATAAATCATTTTTCGCAATGAGATATGTAATCCTAGTGGGAATTCATTCCTCTATAATGCATTTCATGCTGATCTCATTGCATAAAACCATGACAATGACATTTACAACATTCTATAAGTTTATCAAAAACACTTATGTACCCAACACCCTGGTAACTTGAAGTTCAGCATAAACGGGTTACCGATATCCTTTTATGATATACATTTTAGTTTCCAAAAATCATACTCATGTCTATGATTTTGACCCAAGGAATAGAAAATAAGGAATTTCAACTCCAAGACCAAGAACATTGACGACCACTTGTTAGGAAAGGACGAAACAAACTTATACCATTTGTAATGACCCACCAATTCAAATTGTCTTGAGAGTACCACGAGTCATTACTAGACATTAAGCAACATCCACAAGACACCAAAGGCTGGCAATAAATGCCGAAGGGTTTCAAGTACAAGTGGGGAAAGATTTACCCTTTAAGAAATAAACCCACAAACCAACCATAACCAAACATTCACTATATGATGCACGAACAAATGAAAGACCATTAAACACTTAAATTATATCAAACTCCATCAAAGAACAAAAAAGTAGAAGACCAAACTAAGCATCAAAGTACACAGTGGATAAACAACTCAAGACTCAAAAAAACACTACAACTCCATGCTCCACAAGCTCCAAGCTCCAAAACAACTCCCAAGGATCACCACAAGCCACTAGCAATAAGATTCTTTACCTTTACCTGTGTCCCGGGATACGACATCTGCAAAAGCACCAATTTTCCAAAGAAATGGTGAGTATAAAACTCGGTAGGTTTTTCTTAATGAATTCCCTACTCACGCCACTAGGATAGAAGATTTAGCCACATTTATATAAAAACATTTTATATAAAACATTTTCTCAAAATCAATTTATAACAAAACATAAACAAGTTTCCAAAACCATTCATAACCAATGGAATTCCATGATCAATTGAAACGAATTTTCCAGTAAGTTGTTTTTCGAGAAAAATAACCAAACAAGCTTTAGAACCATTTCAAAAACACCCCTTTTGGCATACCCAACCATTTCCCAACCCATGCAACCAACCATGCATGCTTTGTTATGACAGTTCCATACTCATGAGCGGTCTCTCATCGATCTACCAACTCATCACAAGGTAATATTTTCCCATGCACCATTACACCTTTGGCCCCGAGCATAAGGTCATATTTCAACCAAGCCTCATACAAGTAGTTACCATTGTTCCATTAAATTTTTGGCACCGAGCACAAGGTCATATTTCAACCAAGTCTTATACATATAGTTACCATGTTCCATTACACCTTTGGCACCAAGTATAAGGTCATATTTCAACCAGGACTTGTATATGCAACATGAACACACACCACATATGCCCATTAATCATGCCAAATCACCCTTTCAATAAAAACACCTTTTTATTGAAAACCATTTCAATCAAGACCATTTCAATTTCAAACAATTTCAATAAAACTCCCTTTATATTGAAAACCAAATCCATCAAAGTCATTTCAATCTCAAACCATTTCAATTCCAAACCATTTTAATAAAACTCCCTTTTTATTGAAAACTAAATCCATCAAAGTCATTTCCATCAAAAACCATTTCAATAAAACTCCCTTTTTTTTAAAACCCATTTTTCATCAAACCATTTACAATTTCAGATATCATAATTTGAAATCAACATTTTAAATTCAAGGAGCCAAATCACTTTGCACAACAATTCACTAAGATTTTACAATTTCATCAAAACCATAAATCATCACTAAAAAAGATTTATTACATGCTTTACCCAATCAAAACAATTCAAATAAAACAATTTAAAACTAATCAAATCAATTCTAACATGAGGAGTCGATATTGAGGCTTCGTACCTTGAAGGTTTTGATGAAAACCACAACAGTCGAAGAATGCTCAAGAAAACCATGTCTATTCTCCAATAACCAACCCTAGATCTCTTCTCCTAGAAATATCAATACCAAATATCATCATATTTGGAATCCTCACACTTAGATCTTCCCATAACGAGCGTAGATCAAATAAACTAAGAGAAGATGAGAAGTAGATCTAAGTAGATCTAGGAAATAGATCACGAACAAAGAAGAACAATCACATACCTCAAGAATCTGGCTTCGATTTTCCAAGAGAAGCCTTAGGATCACCTCCGGAATGATGGGAGAACCCTATTTGAACTTAGTAGAATGAAAATCCCGAGTTATGGTCGCTTAGGGGTTTAAATGGGGTACTTAGAGACAAAAACGAGTGAAATCCACTTTTTTAGGATCGCATGTAAGTGGTCGCACGGTTTACTCGCACGGTTAGACAAACCTTGTGCTTACCGTGCATTAGACACTTCCTCGGAAGACCCTTCACGCATGGTTTGGCCACACGATTTGACAAACCGTGTGCCACCCATGCGGAATCCACTACCTCCAAGACCAACAACAAACTGTTTTACTACACAATTTAGGAAAATCGTGCGCCGTCCGTGCGACTTCCCCTTTTGCCTCAAAAAATCCTTAAATGTTCTCCCGACTCTCCCATTCATCACCCTTAACATTAAAACTATTAAAAGCATCAATAAAGGGTTACATACAAGTAACTGGGGGTATTACATCACTCATGGTGATTAGAACCACCACAGACCCTAATAGTAGATTTCTGTATGGACTTTGAAATTTCTTGTGTTATCTATTAGATATGTGGCATGGTCTAGGAATTGGATAGTAGTGTCAGATGGGTAATGTGATCATGTGGCCAAAAAAAGTAGATGGGGATTGATCTTGGGTAGTATAGTTGAATCTGTATGGTTCAAGCTTAATTGTGGTCAATGAATGTTGTTTTGGACAATGTGAAGAAATAGTGATGGGTGATAATTGTTTGTTATCTAGTGGTAGGTGTTACAGTGACTCTTCGGAGTGGTTTTTAGGGTTTCCAAGAGTCGTTAAATTTGGTTTCACATCTATATTATTGAATTTTTAGGAGATATATAGACTTATTCTCACCACATGGATGTCAGAGTGGATGTGGTAAACTAGTGGGTTATGGGTTGGATGGATGTTATGATTTCATAGTGGCTAAAAACCCAACTTGAGAGACTAGATGGTGAAAAGAAAATGTTACAGGTTAGCTGATCTAACCTGCCCTAATAAAAATTTAGTCAAACCTTCCATGATTAACCTTAATTTAATATCTGGGGGAATAGTTATAGCACAAAGCATATAGCTGATGAAACTTTCTTTATCAGTAGATGTATAATTCCTGAGCTTTTAAGGGACATTCATAACTATCGATAGAGTTATGCACATCTTGAAACAAAAAAAATAAATTCTATGTAGGTGGAAATGACCCAATTAGGCAACAAATATACACCCTAGTATTACCCCTCAAGGTACATATGTTGTCAAATCCAAATAAAATGACATGTATTTTCTCTCTTTCGGGTGTTTTTTCTATTCAATTCCATGAATTCGAATTAGAGAAATTAATAGTCTATTTTTTTAATGTTTTAATTGTATAAATTAATGGTAAGGGTGTATCTATCATCATATATCATTTATGATATTTTTTTGGTTTTATGGTTTTTTTAGCTTCAGAGTAACTAACATTTGGATTATTATAAATATTCATAGTAAGAATAAGGTTCAATACTCCCCTACTGATGTGGTCGTAATAATATATTAGTCCCTAATATTAATATTTGTGTTTAATACTACATAGTATTATTTTTTAGTCTATATAATCATTAATGGTTAGAATGTGATTTCTTGACATGGAACCCTAAATACATGTCTTTTGGGGTACCTTTGTAATAATACAGATAATGAATGGGGTGATAGATTTACATAGAACTTATATAGATAAATTAACTCCCATATGATCTATCACTAATGTTCATGCATGTGGTTTTATGAATATTGATTATGGGATAACCCATTGGTGTTTATTGTGTTTTGTTCCTCTAAACCAACTTATTATTTGGAAGGTTTAGAAGTTACTTTAATTTTCCATTATCACAATATCATAATGAAAAGGCAGATGGAGATATTTCCTTCTTAAGATTATTCTCATTGTTATATTCCTCAATTAATCCTTTGTTAAAACCATATGAACTTTATTCTATTTTTTTGATATTATATTTATGTATTTTGAATCTATTAGGGATGTGGAGATTTTTTTTAGTTTAATATTCAAAGGATAAGGCCACCCATGGTTTTAAAGGCCTTCTTGGTGATAGAAATTATCTCATTACCTATTAAAGTTTAGAATGTGGTTTCATAGAAATCCAAACTGTTGACTTAATTGGTTCTTCAGTTGTTTTGGTCGATCATTAAAAATAAATAAATATATATATAATTAATAAATATTAATTACATTTAATTTCTTAGTATTGATTTTGAACCATAAGTGACTAAAGGTGTTTTCTTTTGTTTTATTTTCAATTTGAATTTTTATTGTAATCATGAAAAGGTGATACTTTGTTGATAGAGAGAGGTTCCACCCAAAGGATTTAGAAGATGCTAATTCTTTTTTATATCGGGCCACAAAACCTATGGATAATTTCTATGACATCCAAGATGGATGATAAATGAAAGAGCGAAAATAATCCTAAGATAGAAGATATATTAACCGAACTTCTCTAATAAGTGTTCTTTATATGATTCAATATCTTGTCACACAACTATAAGGAGTTAAATATTATTTTAATATTTAAAAAAAATCATTTTAATAGGTTTAAAAATGATTTGAAGAGGTTAAAATATCCTTGGATGAAATTGAATGTCATTTTGAAGTTACCAACATAAATATGGAATTTTGAGGTCATCATAAAAATGGATAAATTGTAAACATAAGTCTTTTGTCACTAAACATAAGTATATGATGTGGAATATAATAATTTATGTCATAAAGAAATGGCATTCAATGATCGAAAATAATTGGGCTTTACCAAATTACTTTGATGATCATTTGCCTTTTGTAACAGTGTATCTTCATTATAAGGCTTTAAAATCTACTAAAATTTTACAATGTAATGAACATAAGTATTCTACAACAAATAATAAGTCTTTTAAATTAAAAATATAAATTTTTGGCTGATAATAAATCTTTAATTGTTGGGAAAATTTATTATAGTTGGTAGATCATCAAAAAAATTTAAATTCTTTCTTCATCAGAATAAATATTTGATGTTCCAAGCCTAGTAATACAACATTTAGAAGAAAAATTAATTTTCTAACCGATAAAAAATATTTTTTTATAGTTTTAATATGATGAATATTAAATGAGCTAGGATGATAAATGATTTGTTCTATCATGGTATAAAAAATTTAATAACTTTAAAAAGTGTATGGTCTAACCGTGATAAGAAAGAAAAGATCATCTTCTTCCATGGAATGGGAAGAAAACATCTTAATAAAAATAGAGTTTCTATAATTATTTAATTCTAAGGAAAAAATAAAATTGATTCATATTCTTTGTTATCCAATCCAAAATATCATGATCCTTATTCAAGCCATGATATTAGATATTTTGAGTAATATTGAAGGATGAGTTCCACTACTAATGTTTCCATAGGTTGAAAATTAAATAATTTATCATTAAAGAATAATATATATGAATAACAATAATATCTATATTTGGTTCCAATTATTGAATATATCATTTTTATCAAAGTCTAAAAACGTTTTTTATTGGACTTGAGATGGAATTCTAGTAATTTTACAAAGACTAAAAGTTTGAGAAAGAAGAATGAGTACCATAACCTAAAAGAAATGAATTTAATTATAATTTTTACATATATGTGAAGAAATAGATTATTCAATTTTTTTATTATTTTGAGAAGAAAAATTTGCAATTATTAATGAAAAAATTGTTTTATTCTATCATGCTTCAAAATTAAGATCATTTATTAGGGCTATCTAGTGAATACTCTAATATAAGAGAAAAATAGAGCAGATGAATTCATTGAAATATAAACCATATATTATATTAGATTTTTTTTCATTGGATTCTATTTTACCATATTAATATAACATTATGGTATTTTAAGAATGAAGAATAAAATTAATTTTTCCACATTTGAACATGAATTGAAGAGAATATTTTGGTGGGAAGAAAAGAATAAAAAGAATCCACTAGAAGTGTTGTATTAGAACAAATCTTAGAATATAGTATTTGAGAGAACTATAAATATCAAAGGATAATAAGTAGAATTCATCATAACCTATATTGAGGAATAAGTCAGATATAGTGACATTATATATTTGATCAATTGAATATCCCCATATAACATATTTATATTGACTTCATGTTCATAAAATATTTGAATGATATATTATGTGTTACATTCATATGACTCTGTGTTGATAAATTTAGGGACATATTCTAGAAATTAAAAATAAACTATGCATTATAGTTATTTAATTGCATGTTATCAGTTAGTATACTAAAATGAAGACAAATAATATTTTTATATGAGGAAGGATATAATTCTTATGGGTGTAGTGAAATCCCTAGACTGGTTGTGATCTACTTCAAGTAGAGGAAGATTAAGAGGAACTCATGGGATGATATTTTAAAGAATATATCGGGGAATCAGAAGATCACATATATAATGTAATTATGTCATGCCTATTTACTATATTTCTCATTGGTCAAATGATTAAACTTCATCAACTCCACTTACAAAAATGATAATTTTATAGTGGAAAATTTGTACCTCAGACATCCTACATGTGGAAAGGATTAGGTTTCTTCAGATGGTTGGACCTTTTAAATACTTTGTTCCACCATTACATAATGACCACTAATAAATTAAAGGTTTTAATTATATTTAAAATAGTAAATTTATAATTATAAACAAAATTTATAGTTTTAATTATAATGGGTGTTGGATGTTTTAACGAATGAACTGTAATTGGAAAAAATTATTCTACACCTAATCCTCCCCTAGGTTTCATTATATAATCCATTGGTTAAAACAGAACCAAAAACAATTAACCCATATGCCCATTTATTCATTAAATATAATAATAAAATATGAAATATTATAATATTTATGATTATTATTTCATTTATCAAACTTGAAAAACAAGTCCAAACACTATTGGAAGCACATTAAACAAAATTTATTTATTTTATAAATTCCAATTACATTAAACTACTTATCCGAATTTAATGCATTAGAATAAGATATTATAAATTCATAGATCATCATAAAAATATTTCATTTATTTAAAACCATTAGGTTGATATTAATTTTTTATATTAATATTTAATATTACTATATGGGTACAACTTATCAAATTATGGTTTTGTTGTGTATATTTTTTTATTCCCAAAAGTTATTTCAAAAAAAATTCATATAAATCAAAATAAGTTATTATGGGTCACCTACAATATGGTTATTTAATGATTTTTTTTATAAAAAGGATTTAATTAAATGAGTCAAGTATTTTAAGAAAAATAATAAAAATTGTGCTTCAACATATATTACATTAAATAGCATCAAATAATAATGAAATTAACTAATAAATAAAAGACATTTCATACCCTTAAACTTTAATGTTAATTAATATAAATGAATTATAATTATATTATTTACTAGATATGATAAAAAATAGAGCCTAGGGGGTGTTTAATGGATTCTAAAAGATGAGCAGTTTCCGTGGTCATAATATATATAGAAGGAATGAATGGAATTTAAAAATTAATTTCCTAGAAAAAATTAATAATGATATTATTAAAAATTTATAATTTCCCAACCAACTGGACAATTAGTGATTGTAAATAAATTATTAATGGACCCAATGATGCCCATGGGATAAACACTAGGGTTTAAGTGGATGTAGGAAGAAAACATTCCCCAATATTATTCTTAAAATTAAATGTGATCCCACAATAGGTTTTAGTTCCGAATACTAATACCTCTCCCACAAATTTTTTAAATCATTCAACTAAAATCCATTAAATCATTCACAAACTAATGTTTTGATAAACCAAACTTCATTGTATTTATAGAATAATATTTAAATTAAAATAGCAACTTAAATGATATTTTCTTAGAAATATCATTCTCTAGAAACTTTCACTATTCCATATAATGACTTATTCAACATGTATACCATTATTCAATAATACATGATCTAAAATACATACATATTTCTTAATTTACACCACTACATATAACAATATTTTAAATAATACTTTTCTTAACAACATTTAGATGGAATAAAGCATCGGTAAAAAATAAATATACAATATTAGACTCATTTAATCATAGAATTTAATATGAAAAAATATCATGAATGCCAAAAACATAAATTTTTTTAATCCATTTCTACACTAATTTTGCTTTGTTCTAGATCAATTTACCTTCCACATTCAATTTTATTAAAACAATAATAACTTATTTTCAATTATTTTTTTACTAATTTAAATTAGAACATCTCTCATGTTCAATTATTCTTAATTTGTGAAATCCTTTCATTTATGGTAATTACCTATGTTTTCGTCATAACAACTTAATAAAAACATCATCTTCAATGAGAGATAGTGATGTCATAATTTTAATCATCATAAGTCTCATCATATATACAATAAAAATTTTATCTCCAATTATTTTATAGTTAATAATTATATATTTCATTCTATTTTAAGATGTTTTAGCAATTGCATGCTCTTATTCTCATACAATCACTTTTGTATCAGCCACAAAATCACTATATTTTTACTTCAAAATCACATGGAAAAACCATTGTTATCATATTTTTATATAACTTATTAACTATATGAATGATTTTGTTTCCCCAAAAAAAAATAGTAACAATTTAACTGTAAAACATAATTTATTGCCTTTTTTGGAAACATTAATATAATTTTTTAATAATTTATACACAAATACACATTCATCATCTAATCTTCAAATTTTCATAATTGTCTATATTTGAGAATAATTCTTTATTTACACCAGAAGATTCAAAAATATTTCCAACTTGTTTTCATTTTCAATAAACTCATTAAGAATCACATATTAATTATGGATATAAAATTATAGTTATATTCTATAAACCACTCTCATTATATAATCTTTATAGAATCCTAGAAAAATAACCATTAAAACAAAAATAATTATCTCTATACTATTTTTTGATTAATTTATAGTCTCCATAATATCATTTTGGTTATTTCTTATTTACCAATTATTAATTTTATTACCATTTTAATAATCATATATCAATTTGATTATCTTTCTATACTATATTTTCTTCAACTAATATAACTTCCCAACCTATAAATTGGATATTTTTACCATTTCCCAAGATTTACTACAACAAATATCAATAAAAAAATATGTTACTTTTTTTCCATAATCTTTTGAATTTATTAGAATACAAATATTATCGTGGAAAAACTCTAATAAGTGTTTTAAATTTTCCAAAATGAACTTTTAGGTATTCTATATTAATATTAAATAAATTAAATTAACCTCTAGTTAACTCTTAATATCTCTTCACTATGGTATTCTCATTATAAATATTATAATAGATAAAATCATTTACTAAGAGTGGATTTATATTCCCAATATATTTGGGACACAGTATATATTCAATTTAATGTGATAATAAATATGATATTTATTCAATATTAATTATATATATATTGAATATTTCTAAACCTCCTTTCATAAATACTAAATATATTTTTCTTATGATTATAAAAATGTTTTATCTAAAATGAATTTCATTCCCATATACATAAATTTGACTTAAACTAATTTGGTTTTTCCATAATTCATTTGTGAAATGAATATTTTTTTTCTAATTTCCTTGAATCCAAATTTTACTTTACTAGAGACTTTAATTTTTAATGCTTAATCCTTACCAAAATGAAAATCATATCCTATTTATTTTTTATGGTTTTAATTAAATGAGTATATCCCATCATTTGGTAATAACACCGAATATCATGTATCCATTTCTATTACATTCAAAAAAATCAAAGATTAATGAAATGGTTTCCTTTATAAAAATTATTATTTCTATCCAATTATTTTAATTAGTAACAAAAGTTTTCTTTATTTCTTATTTTTTATAAATAGTTAGAATATAATAATCGTCTATCATACAAAAAAATTTTGAACATTTTATCATAAATGTTTTTACCATTTCATTGTATTTTATAGAATTAGTACACTCCCCATGTGATCTTTCAAACCTCCTTGATGATAAATTCATTACACCTTGACCATACCAAGAATAGAAAACCAATAACCTTTAAAATTAAATCCATCTGGGACTAATATAATTAGAGATACTTTACTATGTAAGCATTATTATAGTTATTTTACATATATTTGTGGCTGATATAATATTCACTGAATAGCCTTAATTTTGATAATATTAAAATTACTTTAGTGATGTTCTATTTTAAAGCATATTTTCTATAATATTAAAATTTTAAGGGTCACCCAAGTCAAATATAATCTTGAGTGGCATAAATTTTTTTCTTATGTGTACCTTAAGATTCTAATTATTATTATTTTAATGAAATACTACAATTATATTAAATTATTTACATGTTTTTATTTAAAATTAATTTTGTTTCCTTCAAGGTAATATATCCTTTTAATTTTTGTTATTTTCAACATTACTATGATGTTATAGGGTCTTATAAATACTGATATCATTTATTAAAATTCATATTAGGGATTTCATTTAATATAATAATTTTTTGAAAGATTACTTTAATTTATATTCAATAAATTCAATATATTGTATTTTACCAATTACCATAGATGTCAAAAAATAATAATTATTTTAGTCTAAACTTCCACACTATGATTAAACCAAAATAAATTAATTATTGTTTTAATTTTTTTATTGATATGATCAATGAAATGTATATAGTGAAATTATAAATTTCCTATTTTTATTATTTATTTTTATACTATAAATATTTAAAAATAATATTGTCCTCTTTTACAGTTCCATTTAGATATTAATCTCATCTTATGTTTACTTCTATTTTTTATTTGTGTTGATTTCCCATTAATTATAAATTTATTCTTCTTTTTCATCCAATAAATATTTATTTTGATTGAAAATATCCATCGTAACATTGAAACATTAATCTCTAAAATTAATAATTTTCTTTTAATCATTATCTCATCAACGAACACATAATATTAACACAAAAATTATATCTCTCTTTGTGAAAATTAAGATTATTTTTTTATCTTCTTGGGAGGTATTTTTAGAACCTCCAAATGATAAGTAAAACATATTAAAAAATAAAAAATATTGGTACCTGCTGAATTGATATGGAGTAATATTTTAATGATATATCCATATTTACTAAAAATTTCTAGTATTCCATTATCTTCTTTCATCAACATGGTTCATGTTACAATGGAAATGCTCATTGGAAAACATTTTTCAAAGAGTAATTTTTTGAGTAACAATTTGGGAAACATGTTTTTCATATGAATGTTTCATCCATTAACTACACATTATTTATACATATGAAAATATTATTTTTCTCAATAATTATCATCCCAATTTTCTTCTTTATATGATAAAAAAATTTCTCGTAATAATTTTCACTTGATTCTTTATATATACTATCCATGTTGTCAACTGATAAATAATTTTTCCCTTATAAATTATTATTTCATATAGATTATGATAAAATAAACCTATAATATAATTGAACTATGTCATCAATGCATTAAGCCTTTATTTCTACATTGAGGTGCTTGATGAATTTCATATAAGGACTTTTTAAATTTACATACTTTGTCACAAAAAACTGCCATTAAAAACATTATACCTAAAAAATGTTTAATTTATCTTATAACGCCTCATTAGAAAATTTAATATTCGATTCAATTTAACAAACCATATATTTATATTAAATATTTATTAAGTATAAAATATTAATTTCATATAATATACCCACTATATAAAATGTTTCATTCACATCCATTCTATCTATCTGACCATGTACATTATAAATAGTTCTTCTCTTTTTCTTATAATTTATTTATTCTCATTAACAATATTTATTTTTACCAATATGATACCAAAAAATTTATTATAATTTTTTATGGAACTAAATTCACTTTACTTTTCTTTTCTATATAATTCAATCCTTCATGCATTATTTGAATTTGAAACTATGAAACACCATGCTTTAGAAAAAAAAATATTTCCTTAAAACATATTTCTATCACTAATAAATATGATTCACTATTCTATTAAATTAATAAGACATAAATCGAATATAAAAAAATATTCAAATAACTAACAATAAAAAATTGATTCATAGAGGGGTATTGCAACCAAGGTACACAAAATAATTTATTAGATACCATGAATGATTACAACATTTAATATTGCATAAACTAAAATTAGAAAATAATTATAATATAATAATATCATTAAATTTATATGATACCCAATATCATATTCTTCCTTACGGATCACTATCACTATAACTATAACAACCCTAGGAAGGAACATAATCATAGGGTGAATCATTTTGTGAAATATAAAATTAAAGAGAATGTGAGGTGTGATTTAAGATGTATAAGTGGAATGGATTTATATAATATGATGGGAAAAATATAGTTTCTATAAATGAAAATTATATTATTAAAAACATGGATGTCTGATATATGGTATTTATATATAAAAGAATCTATTATTTATACTGTATTTTTGTATTATAAGTAAAAAATCTAAAATATTAAAATTAATAAATAAAAACATTTAGAAAAAAAAAATTATTAAAAAATTATTTATTAAAAATATATGAATTATTTATTATTACCACTAAAAAAATGATAATATGTATTTTTAAAATTAAAAATTTTAATTTAATACCAATAAATTTAATAAATTAATTTTTATCATTTAAATAATAAACTGTAATTCATTCGGTAATGATTATTTAATATAAAAGTGATATTTTTCAAAGGATTGTCTTGAAAAATGACTTTGTATTTTTTTTATAATAAAATTAATAACTAATAAATAATTTTTTTATGAAACGTATTATTAATAAATATGTCTAAATAAATCACAAATCATTCAATCATCATTACTAGTTATTTAATGAAAATATATTGATCTATTATTAATAGATACCTTTTTTCTAATTTTTTTATATGACATGTGCTTATATTAAAATTAATTTTTTCAACTCTAAAATACGAGACTAATGCATTTTTTTGAAAAAATTAATTGAAAATATTTAAATTTTTTAATAAGTTCATTTTCAATTTTATAATAAAAGTAAGTTACCTAAGTACATATTCATTACCATGGTAAATAGATTATTTTTCAAAGTATATTTTTTGTCAAAGTTATTTAGTTATTAAATAAATTTTATTGGTCTCTTTTGATTATTATAATACTATTTCTAGATAACTAATGTAATATATTAACTCTAATTTTTTTAATTGATAGGGAATAATAATAAAATACACTTAAGGTATAAGAAGGTAATTTTCTACATTTTTTTCAATAACATATGTTCTAATTTTGAATTTAATGTTCTTATATTTTGAGCTTTTATTAAATTAAATGGAGTATAAATTCCAAATCATCATTTCAAAATTTGGTAATATGGATCATTTTACATTTTTTTATTAAATTAATTATTATCATGGTAAAATTTTAGTTTAGCTTAGTATGTGTAAAAACATGTAACTTAATGTGTCTCAGATTTTGAAAATTTAACCAGACACTTAAAAATTTTATAAAACTTTTTTGGGATTTAAATTCATTCCCATATTTCCCATCAAAATTTTCTCACATAAATAACCTAAATCCCAAGTGATTCATTATTTCTCCCTCACCTAACATTATTTTCCAAGGAAATTCACTCTTATTCACCAATAAAAAGATCTCACATATAACCACCTATATCCATACATAAAATTTTAAATACCATTGAATCTTCAAAAAACATTATTCTCATTTATCCCTATTCTAATTATTTTACACATTAGTTACATGAAATTTTCTAAGGCCCCCAATTTCCTCAAAGAATTTAAAAAAAATATTCAAGGCTATGATGTGTGTACTATGAACTACCAAGCATTGTATTCTAAATAATTATCCTCCAGAACTATTATAAATAAACTATTATAATGATATTACTATCAATAGTATACCTAAATGTTATTATATTAACGGAATTACCGTTTATAGCCTACCTCAAATCCCTTAAAATGAAAACTTAGCTCATGTTATATATGAACTACTACCTCCTGAATAACAAAAAAATTTCCTTATCACCATTAATATAAGCTTATAAAAATGATTTATTGAATAAATATGATATTTATGACATGATTAACAATATTTATGATATGTTTTAAATCCTATTGATAATATTGACAATTATTTATCATTGTAAAATTAACAACCTAAATAAGAATACCAAGAGGAAAATGATTTATTCAAAATAACTAACTACTTCTTATGACAACTCAATAGTCAACCTATTCATGTTAATTATTTTTTAATATAATAAAATATAAATAATATCAATGTTCTTTTTTTATTATGATATTATAATAATATAACTTTATTACCAATCTATTAGTTATAACTTATTCCTGTTTAGGTCATTTTAACACTTAAAAAATGATGCTATAAATTATTATAATGGATGGTTATTAAAACAGAATAAATGGTATAATATGAAAATATTTTTTATAAAATTTTCTTATTGATATTTGACTCATTATTAGGATACAAATTTTTTTGTTAAAAAATAACCCAACAAGCATGTCATTGATTTCATCTTCACACATCAAAACTAGAAATATTACTGAATGAAATTCTCATTTCATAAATAATAATATAAAAAATTATTCCAATAAATTAAATATTGTAGTAATAATGATGAATTTGTAAAATTAAGGAGATCAACATTGAAATTATAATGGGGGTGAAAAAAATCCAAATCACTAACATCCAATGATGAAAAAAATAATGACTTCATATGAAATATAGAATAAATGTTTATAATTGAAGTGTATTAAAGATAATATATTTTAATAAGTTTCTAAAATAGGTTATTAATATATATTTTTCTATACATGATGTTAAATATATTTCATGTATGTAGAGTATAACGGTAAGGGGTTTTTTATAACATAATTTCCATTCAATGAGTTGTGATCGTTATTCAAGAACATTAGGATTACAATTCAGGAGAAAAAAGAGACAATTATTGAAATATATTATATTTCATCTCGATTTTATATATATTTAAATATTTTTATGATGAACATTATTTCAATGTATAATTACATCATCTCTTATTCTTTGATGGATTATTTCCTTAAAAACAAAACGTTGATAAGAATAACTCCATTCCCCCCTCAAATTATTTTTTCTTACATGTACATATTCATAAATTGTTTTCTTTTTTCTTATTTATAAATTCAAATATTCAATATATATTGTTATTGTAATACTTCCCCTTACTTATTTCTAAAAGGATGTTTTATTATACTTTTTAGTGATGTGTTTTTTGATTAATGTATCATAAAATATTAGAAGGGTTCTCTTCTCAAATTTATATCTTTTATCTTTTACTACAAATTTATTGAGATAAACACTATTACATTAAAATGTTCCATTATTATGAAATCATTCTCAATTATTTTTTAAAATGTTTCTCCAATAACCTTCTAAAAAATATATTTTTTTAATGTGACTTGTAACTTAGTGTTTTCATGAAAATATTATGATTTATTATGAAATATATTTTTCTGATTTTTGTTTTATTTTCCTTATTATATCCAAATAAGCAATCTATTTTTGAGTTATGTTCCATGGAATACTCTCCTAATTCCATTATGAAATTCCCATTTAGTTAAGGCAGTAACGAACTTTTATATAGGCTCTCTAGGTCATTCTTAAACCCCATCTAGTGAACCGTAAAGTGTAACCTCAAGGGACATTATATTTTTTAAAACAAATATGATTAACTATATCTATATATTCTATAAAATATTAATTTCTATAAAATCATAAATTCTAATCAATATATAAACATATCTAGAAACATCCCCATAAAACACATGTATCTCTATATTAATCTTCAACATTTTTATATCTTGTTTGCATGCATTTTAATTTGTTCCCCTTTTCTATAATATTTAGAGACCATGGGATATGTTGCTGGACAATCCCTTATAGAATCTGCAATGTTATTTATTCATGGAGCATAGAATGGAAAAATAAATGAATATATCACATGTCATTAATCTACTACATGAGTACATCATAGGCTTCCCATAGAATTTTATATTTACATCATATATAAATTCTATTTTTGGTATAAATTTCCACAGTCTATATCAATCAATTACCCTGATCTAATACACAACTTATCATTGGATAAATCCTATATTTTTTTATCTCTAATTGATGACATGACAAAAAAACATACCCAACCACACCACAATTAGTTAGGAATTCCAAAATTTTTATACATGGTATCAATTAGTGTATGATTCAAATATTGGTATCATTCCAACCTCTAATGTGGGGACTCCAAATATATACAATTCATCACTATTATAACAAATACATAGTCTATGACACTCTGTGGTACAATTCATGGTTCATCCTGTGAAAAAAAAACTTTTGTTTCTTATGGTAATATTCAGTATCTCTATATTAAAATCCTACTCATAAAAAACATAACATTCATTCATAAACTTTAGCAATCAATGAAGAACATTGTTAAGGGATAACTCATTAATTAATTAGAAGGATAATTATCAGCACACATAATAAACCATATATAATTTTATACATATATACATCCATGATAATGGAATGATAAATTAGAGATTATTATTTATTTGATACATCTACTTTTCATAAACAATTATAACAATAATTTGAAAAACTACAGGCCTAAGTTCATAATATTGTATATTATAAATAAACATATCATAAATATTCTTTCAATAATTATTATAGTTTCTTTAACCCATTTAATCTATATGTAATTTATACCACATATCTATGTAACCATCTCATAAAAATCTCCCACTAATTTTTTTAGGACTCAAATATTCATATTAATTCGATTCTTATTATTTAAATAAATGGAATCATATTTCATATATTAAACTCCTTGATCAAATTAAAACCTCTTGACCACACAATGTCAAATGTGTCAATGTTAATAACTATAATTGTCTAATTAGTAATTTTCAAAAATGTTATTCGATTTCCATTATAAATTTTATATTAAATATTATTATAAATAATGTAACTATTATATTATAGAATTAAAACTCTCTCCTATATTAAACTTCTATATTAAGTAGAATTTTATTGTCTAGTTTAATTATAATAAATTTTATATTAAATATTTTGGTTCAAACATTAACCACTTGAGGATGTCTATTGATATTGACAAAGATAATTGACAAATAATTTATTTTACTTTTATGTTATTTATGTTCAAAAAAAATTCCCCTTAGATAAATACGAAATTCCTACATTTCAGGATATAATGATAAAATTTACTAATCATTTTTTATTTTCGAAGTAAATATTTTCTCAATTGGTGAGAATATTTTATAAAATAAATAATTGTTTTAATAGCATATGTGGTATTCTATGTGTTTTTAAAATACTATATTGATGACTACTTTGTTTAATATTCCACCATTGGTGGTAAAATCATATTCCCACATACTCTGGGATACACACATCATATTATATAATCGTTTTTTTACCTTCTCTCTTTCCTAAGAATGTAATATAATTCATATTAATCATAAAACATATGTATCAGAAAAAACATTATTATTTATTAAAAAATGACAAGAAATTTAGAAGATAAAATCGATTAAAAAATTATAATTCTTTAAATGTTTATCTAATCATGAAGAACTCCATGTTCCAATGTTTTTAATACAATGGGTTCCTGATATAGTACATGAAATCTAACTTTAGACTCGTACCTTCAATTATTCTTTTACATATAAAATATTTTTTATTTATAATATTTTAGAAACATATAGTTAACATTACATAGCCTTTAGAAACTAAGCATTGAATTTGAAAAAAAAATATTACATAATGGGGACTATTCAATTAGATTCTTGTAAATCAATAAATATTCTTGACATTTCCTCTTTCAATGGCCAGTTTTATGATAATACAAACAATTACATTCCTACCTCTTCATTCATTTAGGTGATGTGACTAAATATCTCTTACCAACATTATTCTATCTTTATAAAATATTTTTTACCTTGTCCTTCTGAACCACAATAATGGAACTCCATCCTAGACCTACCAAGTCTTTATAAGCTAAAATTGGATTATTGTGATGATTATGAAAACTTTTATTTAGTTTATTTATATTATAATTCACAATAAAATTTTGGATCTTCTACTATAGTAATTGATTATTGAATCTTTCATGTAGATCAAGTCTCATAGGTAAACCTAGCCTCTCCCAATCTATTATATAACCAATCATATTGAGGCCATGAGTTGAGAAAAAGTTTATTTACTCTATATTCCACAAAAAGAGATCCTTATATACCTCATAACTATATTTACAATATTTATCTATTTATTCTTATTTGGTTTTATATCACCTTTTAATTATACATATCCTCATGTTTCTTTTGTAACATTAAATTGATGGTTACAATAATGAGGGTAAAAACATCCATTGAATACTTTTGTTTCTCATCATAGGCATACAATTCAATTTGATGATCAATTTCACCAGTATGTTTTTTACTACACATATAATGTCCCTATTTTTTAGAATAATTCTCTAGTATCATTACGATTCATGTAATTTAAAACCATCGAGTGTTTCATAGTCAAAATTTGATCGAAATTTTGAGCTTTATGATATCATACAATTATCTAAAATATATGGTTTTTATTATATAATTATTATTTTTTATGTTCATTCATTATTGAATTTTACTAAAATAGGATCCCATAATAATAATGACCCTGTGTTAATTTTTATTATTCCCATTAGTTGGTTTATAGGAGATTTGTTATTGGGATCTTATTATATGAATTTATGAATACGAATTTAATATATAAAAATTTGGTCTATGGTTTTATGTGGTGAGGAAAACATTTTGGTTGTTGTCTTCGATAAAATAAAATTTTATTGAATATTGTTTTGATAATAAATGAAATAATTTCCTCACATTGTGATAAATATGTTAATTTATAGAATATTTGGGATTAAATCATTCATTTGGAAATGTTATGAAAATTTCAGTTTTACCCTTTTAAAAATCATGGGGGTATTTGGATCATAAATATTTTTTTGTAAATTATTTTGAATTAAAATTTGGTAACTTTGTTCCTGACTTAATGGGATGAAAATTATATTTAATAAATGGGATCTTGATTGTTCATTTGAGTGGTGTAAATGGGACATGAAGACAAAGGTGGACCGAACTATCTAGATTGGACATCACTTCACCATTTTGGCATTATCATCTTCATCCAAACTTGTATTGGGACCAAATTTCGAGTGAATCTTGGGGATATGATTATGCAAAAATGATCCATTAATAAGGCTATCCAATTTGTGTGTTTAAGAGGCCAAATATGCGGTGCAAGTGGGATTAATAAATTTAGCTTCATTTTCCTTTCACATTTAAATTTGTTTTGTAACCCTATCCATACCCAACTCTATTTAAAGGATGTTTTCAATATTTTAGTGGGTCGGTAGAGGCTTTGGGAAGGTGTTTCAGAAAGGATATCTCTTGGGGACTCCTCACACCCCTTAGAAGAAGTAAGTCCTTATGCAAAGTTCTCTTCCAAGAAGGCTCTACTCTCTCACCTTCACATTGCTTTTCCTTGTTTTTTTTCTTGTAATTTAAATTATCTTCAAATAAATCTTTCAGATTATTCTCTTTTAATATTTATATTTTTCTTCTTGGATTGGAATCTAAGACAGAAGATGATATTGGGTGTTCCCCAACCAATCCATTGCTTATGCGAAACATCTCCACGATGACAACTCATCCCATGGAAGAGGGATTTCTTTCGTAGTTGATCATATACCTACTCCATTAATTTATTTATTTTGAATCCATAAACATAATAAAATTCATAAATTGTGATAAATTAAATGAGTTTTAATATTAATTTTACTCAACTGACTTGCACTTGACCGCGTGGTTAGGCTTGTTTAAATTGTGTGGGTGAATCTTCAATCGTAAAATCCATTCAACTTGGGATATAATATTAGTGTTCAAGTATCATCCAAAAACACAATTAATTCTCAAATATAGGGTGGATATGCAGCCCTAACTGACTATTTATCATAAGTTGTATTTTGGATCATAATCAAAGCAGAGTGTTATGATTGGAAGTCCAAAAATTGAACTAAGGCTCATTTTTCATATATTTTTGGTCATGTTAATTTCTATAGGGTTCGGGTGTTGATAAGGTTATGGGTTCATAATTAAAATAATTATAATCATATGGGATTATGATAAATTAATTATGAAGGGTCTGGATTAGATCGACTACATATTCTCATATAAGTTTTTTTAAAGAAATTGCCTATTTTATTGTTGCTTCTCATTTTCATTTTTAGTTTACTGTTCAAAAAGTCACAAAACAAACCCCCCATATTTTTTTAATTTTTTTTGAACTATTTTATAAATTACTTCAAGCCTATTAATAGTTGTTTAATCCACTTCCTTCTTAAAATAATGACATAGTTCTGCCACTGTGCTGCACTTAGTTAAATCAAAAACATTTTTTTAGAGTCTGTGCAACAACGCTCATAAAATTGGCATCGTTGCTTGGGAGGAAAGTGTTTTATTATACCAATTTTAGTTATGTTATTTAATCTTATTTTTTATATTATTTCTATTATTCTCCTCTATTTTCTTTTCAGTTCATTCTTCCCCACCTCTTTTTTTCGGACCATCAATTGAAACCTTATTTAATGATATTTGTGTCCTCTTATTTTTGTTTATCTATTTTCTATGATTTCTGACATGATACCACCCTGAGGATCTCCTAGATCTAGACCTCTAGAATTTGCACAACCATAATGCTAGAATCAGACAATCTCGGTCTATAGGAAGTGTCTGCATTTAACCAACTGGGGAATTCCTCCACTCTAGGAATTTTGAAATTGGAAAATGTTCTAAATCAAATATTAAAACAAATAAAATGGCTGAAAAAAACAACAATGAACTCAATAGAACTATTCAAGAGTTGGTTGCACCTGATATTAATTATCAACATACATGCATTGCATATCCAACTCTTGAATCAGACTTTGAACTAAAATCTAGGATTATTCACCTTGTTCCAAAAATTCATGGCTTATCTATTGAGGATCCAAACAAACATTTAAAAGAATTGAATGTGTTAATCTCAACAATGAAACCCAAAAATGTCTCTAAAGACCAAATAAAACATAGAGAATTCCCATTCTTAGTTAATGGAACTGTAAAAGATTGTATGTATTATTTACAACCATAAGATGTAACATGTTAGAATTATTTGAAATGCCTTTTATTGCAGAGAATATTTCCACATCAAGGACAACTTCCATTCGAAAATAGATCTTATTGATCAAGTAGGCACATGAGAAGTCAATGTATGATTATTGGAAGAGATTCAAGAAGTTGTGTGAAAGCTTCCCACATCACCAAATCATGGAGAAACTCCGCATCCAGTACTTCTACAAAGGACTCACACATATGGAGATAAGCATGGTGGATGTCGCAATGAGAGGGGAATTGGTTTTAAAACACCAGCAGCTGCATGTGAATTGATCGACAAGATGGCACAAAACTCCCAAATATTTGGAGATCAAGGTATCCCACATGTTAGAGGAGTACATCAGGTAAGTCCATATTGACATGAAAGTATTTTCATTGAAACCAAGTTGAGATAATTGATTACTATAGTGAGACAGATTTCTTTGGATCAAAAGACATCCCAACCCCCTCCTTAAAGTGTGTGTGGAATTTTCTCTAAGACAATCCACCCAAATAATTGTTTCCCCAAACTACAAGAGTTAGAGGATTGTGTAGTAGTATTCCCTAGGAGACCATATCAGCACCAGCAATGACCACATCCCCAAAAGAAGTTTTATTCCTTTACACCAGCATACATCCAATGATGGAAGGATAAAATGAACATGAGGAGTGCATCTGGACAACAACAAATGCCCCCTTTTAACAAAACATTCAGCAGCCTCCACCTTACCAGTAGGGTTTCCAACAAACCCAAATGATATTTAAAGATGAAGAATTAACAAGACAACAAAAATATAATCCCCCACCTAAGGTCGATTCTAACATTGATGACCTCTTTAATAACATTGTTCTTAATCAACAGAATGAGCTGAAGAGTCAGGGTTTGGAGGTGAGGGAGTTGAAGAATGAAATTATCCAGATTTATTGTACCCTCTATGAACTGGTATGTAAGAACTCTATAAATCCTTCTTCCCAACCTGTTATAAATCGAAAGGTTAATTTTAGTGCCATCACAGTTAGAAGTGGGAAGTAAATGAATGATACATCTACACCTACCATTCCACCAGGATTCACCTCAACTCTGGAGAAGACCCATTCAGAACCAGCCGATGAGTACCCCAAGGAGAAAGATAAAGGTAAGAAAAATATTAATTATGTTTCTCCTAAACCCCTTACTTTTCTAAATAGAGTTGTTCAAACCAAAAATATGGATGAAGTGGAAATGAAAAAATGTTTTTGATACATTTAAGCATGTGGCGATCAACATCCCTTTACTTGAAGCCATTAAACAAATACCAAGTTATGCCAAATTCTTAAAAGAACTTTGTTCCAATCGAACAAGGCTCGAGGGGAAAGATATGACCAGTCATCGAAAAAATGTGTCCGCACTCATTGCACCAATGCAATTAATTCCAACAAAGGGCAAGGATCCAGGTACATTCACCATCCCATGCACCATAGGGGAGTTTCACTTTTCTGACGCACTTTGTGATTTGGTAGCTTCCATAAATGTGATTCCTCACTCTATATTCACTTCTTTATAGGTTGGTGAGTTTATGCCGATGTGATTTGTGGTGCAGTTGGTAAATAGAGTTATGACATATCCAGTGCGAGTCCTTGAAGATGTACTTGTTCAAGAAAGAGACATGATTTTCCAGAATATTTCTATGTGATTAACATAGAGGTTGATCAGGTATGTTATCAGGCTCCCATTATCATAGGTAGACCACTCCTTAAAACTGCAAAAACAATCATAAATGTCAATAAGGGTACACTGTCCATAGATTTTTGAGATGTAATTGTGATATTTAATGTTATGGTCTCAATGAAGTACCCCTCAGAGGACAATTCTGCTTTTGTTGTCTCCCATTTTGAACCACCAAGTAAAAACCCCTTGGAATTTGATTGCCCTATACATAGGTGGATTGTGAGAATTAGTTCTAGTATGATTTCTAAGAGCACTTCCACACCCGATTATAGTGAACAAGACTCTTGAAGATTTTATTTTTAAATTGATTCATATTATTATTTTGCTCTTGTGAACTCTTATTATGACACAGAAATTGAATATGCTGATGGATTTGATGAACTCTTCTCTGATTTTGAGGATCTCTATTCTGATACGGATGCTATTTGTACACATATTTTAGTTCCATCATTATCTCCATCCATACAACCCCCCCCCCCATATTGGAACTTAGGCCATTTCCACCTAATCTCAAATACTCGTACTTGTTGAGTGGTAAAATATTACCTGTTATCATTTCTAAAAATATCTATTTTGAACGTGAAGAAAAACTTTTGAATCTTTTGAGGGATAACATCTGGGAAATTGGGTGGAACTTGGGTGACATATTAGGTATTATCCCCTCCATTTCCATGCATCCGATTCTTTTGGAGGATGGGGCTTCACCAGTGAGGCATCCACAAAAGAGACTCAATCCAACCCTACAGGAAGTTGTTAAAAAAGATGTTGAGAAATTTCTCGAGGAAGGTATAATCATTCCCATGTCAGATTCTCAGTGGGTAAGTCCTATTCAGGTTGTGCCTAGGAAAAGTCATGTTATAATTGTTAAAAATAAGAAAGAGGAATTAGTTCCAATGATGGTACAAAACAGTTGGCGTGTATGTATTGATTATAGGAAACTAAATTAGTTCACTTGCAAGGGCCATTTTCCCCTCCCATTTATTGATTAGATGCTTGAGAGACTAGATAATAAAACACACTATTGTTTCTTCGATGGATTTTTAGGATATTTTAAGGTTCTTGTTGCTCTGAAGGATCAAGAGAAGAAAACATTCCCTTGTCCATTTAGTACGTTTGCCTAACAAAGTATGTCATTTGGAATTTTCAATGCCCCAGGTACCTTCCAGATATGCATAGTGGGTATTTTGTCAGATTTTATTAATACCTACAAGCAGGTATTTATGGATGATTTTACAATGTATGGGTGTTCATTGGAGGATTGTATATCTAGTTTGGGGAAGGTGTTGAATTGTTGTATTGAGAAGAATCTGTTCTTGAACTTTGAAAAGTGTCAGTTCATGGTAAATAATGACATTTTCTTAGGTCACATAGTGACAAAAGATGTGATAGATGTTGATAGATCTAATATAGATATTATTTAATCCTTACCCTATCCTTCACGTGTATGATATTAGATATTTCTTAGGGAATAAAGGATTTTATCGGCACATCATCAAATAATTTAGTAAGATTTCTCTTCTTTTATCATGATTACTTCATAATAATTCTGATTTGGTGTTTGATGATTCATGCATGGAAGAATTTGATGAGCCGAATAAGTGTCTAACCACTCCACTGCTCATATATCCCTAACAATGGGACATTCCTTTTGATCTTATGTGTGACACATCCAAATTTTCCGTTGGAGTTGTCTTATCACAGAGGGTAGAGGGACATTCCCATGTGATTGCCTATGCATTGAGCACATTGGATTCAACCCAATAAAACTACACTACCATGGAAAAAGAGTTTCTTTCCATCATATTTTATTTTGATAAATTCTATTCATATTTATTGAGCTCTAATGTAGTTGTTTTTCTGACCATGTAGCTCTGAGGTACCTTTTGAAAAATCCACACACAAAGCTCAGACTTATCTAATGGATTCTCCTTATTCAAGAAATTTATATTTAAATCAATGACAAGAAGGGGTCCAAAAACATGGTGGTGGACCACATGAGTAGGATTACTCACACACTAGAAGATGAAACCCTGTCCCGGGTACCACTTCGTGACCCATTCCCTAATGGTCATTTTATTCTATATCAGGTATGCATATTTGGTATGATAATTTAGTGAACTAATTTGTTACATCCAAAATACTAGTATATTTAAATAAACATCAAGTCCAAAAATTAAAAGGTGAGGCTCAGTATTATGTGTGGGATGATCCATACCTCTAGCTCATGTCTAATGATAATGTTATTAGGAGGTGTGTTCATGTTCAATAGTTTGATTCTGTTCTGAAATTATGTCATAGACTTGATTGTGGTGGACACATTGGACTGAAATGAATGGATAGGAATGTTTTGGAATCTATATTATATTATCCTAGCTTATTCCAAGATTCCAATGTGTTTTGTAAGTCATGCCATCGTTTCCAACACACTGGGAAAATTTCTAGGAGACACGAGATGCCCCAATATCCCATAATATTCATTGAGATTTGTTATGTGTGGGGCATTGATTTTTTGGGTATTTTTCATAGTTCATTTAGTTTTTGGTACATTTTGGTTATTGTTGATTATGTGAGAAAATGGGTGGAGGATAAGGCCATCATGACAGATGATTCTCATGTTGTAGTGGACTTTGTCAAAGAAAATATTTATTGTAGGTTTGGAGTATGGAAGGCCATCATTAGTTACCAAGGGACACACTTTTTCCATCAGAATTTAGATTCCATCCTTTGTAATTATGGGGTGACAGACAAAACATCAACACCATTCGACGCCCAAAAAAATGGCTAGACTAAGGTTTCAAATAGGGATTTGAAACAAATTATGGATAAAACCATTCATCCAACTAAAAAGGATTAGATCAAGTGCTTGGATAATGCACTTTGGACTTATAGGATGGCATAAGAAACTCCCATCGATATGTCCCCATTTTAGATTGTTTTTGGGAAATCTTGTCATCTTCCTGTGTAATTTGAGAATCATGGTTATTGGTTATAAAGAAATGTAACATGGATTTTTCCCAAGCTAGAATCCAAATAAAGCTGAAAATTCATGGGCTTTAAAAGATTTGATTGTCTTGATATGAGAACTCAAGGAACTAAAAGGAAAGGTCAAAAGAAGCCCATGGTATAATCATCCAAAACACGGAGTTTCATGTTGGAGAGATCCATCTCTAGAGTTCATAACTAAAGCTGATGTCTGGTAAGTTGTAATCTATATGGATAGGTCCTTATATTGTATCTAATGTTTTTCCCTAGGGTGTAGTGGAGATCAAACAATAGGACACTAGAAGGAGCTTTACAGTCAATGGGAAATGTTTGAAGAAATACATTGAGGGACTTCCTACTAATATAGTTTATTTCATCACACTGCATGACCCCATCATCATTTGATCATATCAGGCTATTCCCAACCCTTTCACTCTTAAATAATTTATCCTTTTTAAAATTCATATTTACAGGTGTACATATCATATCATAGGATCACATTGAATACAATTCCATATTTTAAGTGTAGGGAGGGGAAAATTTTTTGGAAAGTTATTTCGGATTTTCATTTGTGTCTTCTGTGTGTATTTTCTATTATGTTTTTGGATAAAATTTTCAAAAAAACAAAAAAAAACTAATATATATATCATGTAAAATTCTCATGTGGAACATATGGAAAATGAATGTTTTCAAAATTAATTGGTAGAATGATAATCATGATTAAGATTTCATAATTAAGAATTGATTTTTATAAAAATTGATGTCATCCATGATATAAATAGTTGTGTCATTATAAATCCTTTTTTATGTTGACATCATTATTTGTGATATTTGTCTATAGTAAATTATGTCATTGATTTCTCCATGCAATTTATCACTCAACCACGACTTCTAAAATTTTTCCTACTTAATTGAAGGTATAGTCAAGTTAGGTAAAAAAACGTCATTGGTTGATCCATATATTTATTTCTCTTCTAATTGTTTCATTACTATTTTGAATTGACCTATGCGTGTGTACCTGTTATCTGAATGTTGTATTCCCTCGAAAGAAATATGGGTTGTGTCATGGACATGTAAAAACCCACTCTTCATCAACCATTGATCTTGTTATAACTATTAAAAAAAATTTGTGGAGATCAAACATGGGTTTAGAGTTTAGTATGATATTTTTTCCAAGTGAAATATAAAAAAATTGGAAAAAATAATAATAAATGAGGGGATTGATGAAATGTACAACCTATAGGGATATCTTGGTCGGGAGCTTAAGGTTTTACTTTTGGGAATGATTAAGTGAGTGGGTATTGAAATTCAATTACAAAAGAATGCAGAAAAAGTTCATTGAATTAAACCAGGTAAGAAGAATTGTTTTATATGACCTGAATATGTGGAATAACAGGTGGATTTATGAGCATGGAATGGTCGGCACAAACACATGTGGAGAATTAGTGGCATGGTAGACCCATGACTGGTTTCACTATGATTAGTGTTATAAATCTCATTGGATTTTGTTTTGACACAATTAATTATACAATAACTTTATAATTTATTGATATTGAGTCTTTGTGGGATTCATACTTTGATTGTATTTCTACTTTGCATTGAAAAATATGAACATTCATATATTGTCATAATTTTTTCGAATACATGATATGAGGTTTTTCCCAGAAGTGAAAAGGGGTAAGTTGGTGGGAGTTGATAAAACACAACACTATTGAATATTTTGTTGATAATAAATGAAATAATCTCCTCACATTTTGGAAAAATATGTTAATTTACAGATTAATTGGGATTGATCATTCATTTAGAAATTTGATGGAAATTCAAGTTTTACTATTTTAAAATTTATTGTAGTATTTCAGAAATAAATATTTTTTTGTAAACTATTTTGAAATAAAATTTTGTAAATGGGTTCTTGACTTAATGGGATATAAATTCTATTTAGCTTATAGGAGCTTGATCGTCCATTTGTGGGTAGTAAATGGGCCATGAAGAGAAAGTTGTAATGAACTATCCAGATTGGACATCACTTCACCATTTGGCCCTTATATACTTCATATGGACATGGATTTTCCCCAAATTTGGAGGGAAGATCTAGGAAATGATAATGCAAAAATTATAGTTCTATAATACCAGCCAATTCTCGCATTTAGTAGGTCCACTATGCGATAAAAGTGGGATTAAAAAATTTGGCCGAATTTCCCCTTCACATTTAAAAAAGTTTTGTAACCCTAGCCCGCCTAAACTATATTTAATGGATTTATTCTGTCCTAGGAAGGGTTTATCAAGGATTTGGGAAGGTGTGGCCGAAAGTCTGTCTCTTAGGAACTCTACAAAGCCCATGGAAGAAGTAAGGCATTGTGAAAAGTTCTCTTCCAAGAAGGCTCTCCTCTCCCACCTCTATGTTGTTTTTCATTGATTTTATGATTTTAAAATGAATTTTTTTCAATAAATATTATCTATTATTATCTTATAATATTTATATTTTTCTTCTTGTGATGGAATCTAAGATTTGAGATGATATTTGGTGTTCCCCAATCAATCCATTAAGTACGAAAAACGTCTCTATGATGAAAACTCCACCCATGGAAGAGTGATTTATTTCGTAGTAGATCTAATCTCTACTCCCTTAATATATATATTTTGAATCCAAAAACATAACGTAATTCATAATTTTTTATCAATTAATTGAGTTCTAATTTCTATGTCACTTGATCGATATTCACTTGACCGCGTGGTTGGGCTTGTGTAAATCGTGGGAGTGAAACTTTAATCGCAAAATCCATTCAACTTGGGGTAGAATTATAGGGTTCATGTCTCATCCCAAAACACTATTAATTATAAAATCTTGGGAGGAGATGATTCCACAACATATCATTGATTACAAGTATGATTTTGGATCATAATCAATGCAGGGTGCTATGATTGTGTTTTCTAAAAGTTGACATATGGCTTATTTTTCCAATATTTGTGGTCACGTTAATTTATGTAGGGTTCATGGGATGACAAGGTTAGAGGTTTATAATTGAAATAAATATAATAATATGGAAAAATTATAAATTAATGATGAAGGGGGTGGATTTTATTTACTATGTCTTCTCATATATATATTTTTAGTGAAATTGTCTCTTTTATTGTTGTTTCTCATTTTCTGGATTAGTTTACTGTTTGAAAAGTCAAAAAACAAACCCCCCATATTTCTTTTAATTCATTTTGGACCATTTTCTGACTTACATCAATCCTATTAATTGTTTTTTAATTCACTTACTCCTTAATAGAATGACCTACATCATCTACTGTGTTTCACTTAGTTAAATAAAAAATATTTTTGAGAGTGTTCACAACAACGCACATGAATTTTATTTTATTAAATGGGTTCAGTATGTGGAATAAACAGTTGGATTAGAATAGATTGAAAATTAATTTTATAATGTAGTTTCCTAAACATGGACATCCCCTCAGATATATTGTTAAATCATTATTCTATTATATCACTCTCTTATTCTCTCTCTAACTATTTGAAACCACACTCAATCACCCCCATAGGTTTTTTGTTTTAATCATAGAGATATAGTAATGACTACAACCATTAATCTCATGTTTCCAAGTGATAAGTGATATCTAATTACCCATCAACCAACCTACCAATCATGATTGCTAGCAGTGGAGGAAACCAAATATAATCATATAACAACATATAACCAATACAAAATATAACCAATACAACATTATTTTATTATATATATTCATTTCAAACCAAATATATTCGATAGATTTTATTGAATACAGAATATAACCAATACAACACACATAAAATTATATAAACCCTATTATATATTTTTAGAATTAGTAGGAAAAAATATAGGTAACTAAATTATAAAATATATACAGCAATAAAAATAATTTCATTTACTATTATTAAAGTTTGGGAAAATTTTAATTAATATAGCTAAATAGATAATATGGCCATTTTATGCTAAAAATGTATTTTTTAAAATTGGATTTATAATCACATTATTTTAAGAAATGAGACATATTATTCACAAATTGAATCAGTTATATGAATAATTTGATAAAAATAAAAAAAAAATACATTTTAAATTAGAATAAGAATATTGGAAATCTTAAAATGTTATTTTTCATATGAAAAAAATCATTATATTTTTCATCAAATGTAAAATTTAAAAAAATAGAAATAATATTTAGTTGAAATTTCTTAATTTTTTTATTTATAATAACAATATTATCTTAAGATGAAGTTTTTTTTATTTTTCTAAAGTAGTTTATTTTTAGGTGAATATTGAAGAAATGTCGATATTGTTAAAACTGTCACATTTATGACAGTATCATAACACATGGGTGAATAAAATTTTTTTGAAATATTTTATTTAAAAGATACATATTTATAAGTTAAATTAATTAATTAAAAATACAATGTTATATTTATATACACCATGTTAATTGTTTTATAAACATAAGTGTTATTTTAACCAAAAAACGGATTTATTCTCTTATATTAAAAAAATTACTTCTACACTAGTAGAAATTGAAAAAGAAAATTGATTTACATTTTTTTTAATCATGATTGTATTATATAATAATTTCAATATTAATTTTATTGTATAAAATTATAATTACATTTTTCAATATTAAAGACCTTGATAAGGGTAAAACTATTGTTTTCAAAGAATTATTTTATACATATTTTCTAAATGTTATCTAAAAAAATAAATTAATATCATCTAATTATTAAATTTAATATAAAATTTAAATATATATTTGAATAAATAATCACACATTAATAGTTAATCAACACTAAATATGATTAAGAACACTTGATAGTGAAACAAAAATTGCTCTATTAAATAGTTTTTCAACATATAAAAGGACTTAATGGAAAATTTAATTCTGTATTAATATGAAATTATATTATATTAAATTTATATTAAATTTTGGTTCATCAAAAAAGAAATTATTACCGGGGTTAATTAAAATGTTTTGTAAAACATAAGTTACTTGGGAAAATATTAGTTACACAATAAAAATGGTAAAGGAAAAAATATAAGATAAAATGATATAAATAAATTTTAGAAATGTCTAAAAATTATTGTTTGATACATTAATAAATAAATATTACCATAGTCCCATTATTTTAACTTTTTAAAAGATTTAACCTTGAATAATGTCATTCTATTATTGAAAAATAATGGTTGTTCCCAAAGGTCATATTTTCTTCACTTATCAAAGTGATGTGTTACACCCATTAATATAATATACATTACATTAAATTTAATACTAAAACACTATAATTTTTATACATAATGAAACCAATGTCTATTTAATATGAATAATATTTTAACTAGTTATCCTAATTCCATTATTTCAATGGATACTTCTAAGATAATGTTCAAGGTCCCAAAATGTGTATTACTTAATCCTTATCATTTTCATCTAATTTATACAATTCCAAACCTATCCTAAGAATAGTTATCTAATAAAAAATTAAATTTTAATACAAATTTTTTTATATTATAATTGAAACCCTTATTTATTCCATCTTATCCACTTATAATAACAAAATAACATCGATCATGTTTTTTTGGACAACCGCCTCCATGAATGGGCATCTTCAGTTTATCACCACAACCACTACTCACTAGTTATGATGATGTAATTGAAAAAAATATGTATATTATATAATATAATTATGAATATGAATTGAAAACATATAATATATCATAATTTCAACTCATTAATTCAGAATTTAAAAGTTTAACCATTTCTTATTCGGACTACTACCTCTGTGGGGTAACATTTTTCATTTTTTCATATTAATTCTATTTATTTGTCTAGGATACTTAAAATATTATTTACAAAATTAAAAACAACTAAATAATATAATTATTCACCTATTATAATGATAATATAAAAAATGCTTACCCATCAACAAATATCATGTTCATGTTTGGAGGTTGGTTTCACCACCTACTAGAAAAAAGATATAAATATCTATAACTGATGACTATAAAAAATTAAATTGTAAATTTATTATCATTTATTAATAAATAATTATTATTTCGATCTATAAATATAATACAATTTTTTTAAAATTATTATCAAAATATCATATTTGAGTACAAAATTACCGAAATAAGCCAACACCAATTCAATTTTCACATGGCCATAAGAAATAAATATACAATAAATATATAGGATGTTATAGCAAATGGTCTATATTTAATGAAATATAGTTGGACATGGTTATTTATAAGGTATATAATAAATTTAATTTTAATATTTAGGATGTTATGAACATGTATAGAATAAACAAAGAATAATGAAAGGCTTTGTGTTAACTGACATTTCTTCTACTGAGTTTCAAACATTATTATTGAACTCTGTTGTTTGAAGTTTTATTTATTATAACTACTAAATACTTTTTATTTTATTTACACCTTAATTTCTTAGGTTCTAAAATAATTCCTTATAACCACATTATCAAATGATACTTACCCTAATGATTATGTTACTACTACGAGTTTGGTGTCTCAAATTTTTACTCCTTGTCACATATTTCTCATTCTAAACCATGTTTTTTTAATATGGTATCTACTAACTATTTAATATATTATTTCATTATATTATGATTATTCAATTTTTTGTATCATTCTAAATTATATCTTTAACTAATTTTCTATCAAAAAATTTAAAGATACATAATTGTCATTTTCTCTATTTTAATTTCCATGAGACAAATATGATATTGTGAAAAATATTTATTTCATATAGTTTATTCATAGACCCATTAACTTAATTTATAATCATTATATTACTTTTAATTACCCTTTAATTTCATGGTATCCCTCTTATGATATTTCTATCCTTACATTACCATTACTATATGGGTTATTTCATCTCAATTTTGTCCATTAATATATATTTCATATATCACCACTTGTTTTATTTTTTTATCATAAATATTATCTATTGATTAATCTATAAATCCTATCATACTATTTTCAAAAATAGAATTAAACCTTTTTAAATCTATCACCACATTTGTCTTACTAAATCATCCTCTATTATAGGGATGATTTTTCTTCCAGTGCCTTTCCTTTATAAAGACTCTATTTTTCTTTACATTATATGAATGGGATTAAACTTTATTAAATACATCAATTTATATGTGAAATTGTTGAATTAATCATATACTCATTCCTCTATACATCATTTTTATAGGATGATTCCATAGAATACTATTCCATTTATTAATTGGGGAAATATTGAATGTATGTATACATGATATTCCAATATGGGTGTATATTTATTACTAAATAACATTGGTTATGTATTTTATAGATTATTAATTCCAATTTATGAGGAATTATATGAAAGATTTAGTGATGGGTGGGGCCTAACATAGCCCATAAATGCATTGATATATCTCATAAGACAAACTAGCTTGATCATTTTTTTGAATGCTTTCCCTAAATAATAACTTCCTAGAAACTGGGCCTTGATGGTAAGATCATGATGTATATGATCATAGATTCTTGGAACATGGAATGGAATTAGTAATCCAACATTACTCAATTAATCATTAGGGAACAAGTTATTAGTTTCCATAAATTTATTTATTTTTATGTAAACCATGGATATTATATCCTCATAATTTTTTTAATATAGAATTAATTTTATTATCTATTTATAATATATTATTTATGCTCAAATTTTTTTCACTTATGATATTTTATTGTTATCTTTTATGTTTACCCTTAATGAACGTTTGAGATCACACTATCTTATGTTTTCACTGCACCATGTTATGAAACAATATGTTACACATGATATGTCTAGAAGACATGATTGATTGGAGAATTTTATGAGAGATGATGACTTATAATGTATTATTTTGTTTCATATTTAGGTAAATGTTTTTTATATCTCTTTCAAACTCCAAAGATAATAATACCATATATTTTAAATGACTCGTTGTTTTTATTGATATTTGAATTATTGAAGGTTAAAATTGGTCCACCTTGGTTAATTTCAAATCTACTGTATAAAGAGGTGTTTATTCACATTTGGATTCTAAGTATCTGAGTTTTCAACACTATAATTTGTATCAAAGTATGGTTTAGATACCATTTTATATTAGGATATTATTATTTAAAAATAATTAAATAGTATCAAATTTCAAAAAGGGTTAACAAATTTTGGTTGTTCATAATTCCAAAGGTATACATAATCCTTTAGGTTTGATGAAGTAATATTAAATATTTTTTTTTGTTTATGGATTAGGATTAGTGAATTTTAGGGAAACCATTATAGAGAAATTAATGGTATAAGTCTACATATAACATTTCAACCCATAGTTTTCATAAATTAGATATATTTTTTCTATCCTAGAAACTACATCCCAATCTAGATAATTAAAAGTTGTTTTAGTTTTGGCATAGATGCACCTATTGGTAATCACCCCCAAAAACATTGGTTGAGAGTTTATATAATCTTAATTCAAGGAATGATAAGTGTGTATAAAACTACACACCTTGTGATACATACTCAATGTATATTAATTGGTTAATAAAATTAAATTTAAAATCCATTATAAATTATTTGTTATGATAATGAATTGTGTTGAGGAATATTATATACCTATTCCAAATGAAAAAAATATTGAATTGAGAGTGATTTTGTTTTAATTATAACATAATTTAACAATTTAAAAGAGTAAAAAATAATTTGATTCATCATGTAATTGTCTTATAAAAATGTGGTTAATCATTACTAACTCATGATAAAATCCTTCTGTTTTTATCAACAGTTAATGTCTCAAGGAACAATGTTTGAAATAGTTGTCATGGATAATTTGGATATTGTCTTTATGATAAACCTAATGTGATAAGATCTAGCGTTACAAACCTTTTTATTATGAAAAACCATCTATCATGATTTATTTTTGATGACACGAACATAGTTTTATTTCCAAATAGAGAAAATAAGATCTTGATAGACTCTCATGAAAATTCATGCAATTAAGATAATTATGAAAATAATATTAAATTTTATTCACGTCAAAAATGTGGCTAAAATATACAATTAAAATATATAAATATAATTTGAAGATTTGTATCATATATAAAGGAGGGAATAGATAAACTAATTACTAAGAAAAATTGAAGAGATCAATGGTCATCTGAAAGTAAAAAAGGGTTCATCATAAAGTACCATTGACAATTCAGTATTTTAAATGTCGGTAACTATTAAATTATCCAATTATAGGATGTAATCCTTGTACTAATGATTAGGATAGGAGAAAGAAACATTTAAGATAATTGTTTTTATATGAAACCAGAAATATGGAAGTGATATCTGTAGATAATGTGTAGTAAGGAGCACTACTCATCCACTCAAGAATTATTACTATTGTATTTTATCCATGTTCAAACAAATCATTTATTCCTTGAATGATTTCTATGAACATTGAATCACAACCATTAAGAATAGAGGTCGTTTTATTAAGAAAAATATCTATTCATATTATTTTTTAATCCCTTGTCTATATCTCTTCACTCATTATTATTTATTTTCTCCCTATAAAATCTTATTAACCTTCCTTTAATAGATTTTTTTGTATTTTTGGACATGGTTTAGATCTCTTTACATAGAGAACACGATCAACATATTAAAAATCCTTAACAATCCCATGACCACCTATTAGTAATTGGATAACAATAAACTCCCAATAAAAAATTACTCCATTTATATTGGATTATTTAGAACAATTTGAAAACGGAAAATTTAATAGTATATATATTATTTTTATGATAAAGAGGATGAATTTTATAGTCAAACCAAAGATAGTGTGGATAAAAACTCAATATAAATTAAATATGGAGTCATGTATAACATATACAAAATATTAACAATTTCATTGCATTGAAATTAAAAAATTACTAGCATGTAATTTATTTAAGGTTTGAGAATGTAACACCTTAAGACTTTAAATTCTATTTTACTTTCACACCAAATGTTTTTGACATCCAATAATGAATGAAACATAGAAAAAACATGAAATGTGAAAACTTATATTACCATTAAAAAATATTCACAAAATTTGTGGTGAAAAAATAGAGGTAACTAAATTATAAAATTTATGTAGAAATAAAAATAAAGTTCCCTATTCATATTAATTAAATGATAAAATTCTATTAATACAGATAAATTTATAATTAAAAAATTTTATTCAAAAAAAATATTTTTTTAATTGGATTTATATTCTATTTATTGAATGAAAATTGAAAAATTATAGAAAACATATATTTTTTATATGAAGAATGTATTAACCCTAAAATAATTTGAAATTAAATTTAAATAAGTATAATAAAATTTTAAATTTTAAAAATATATTTTCATATGAAAAGTATTTTAATTATATTTTTATTAAAAAGATAAATTTCTAAAAAAAGTAATTTTTCTTTTTATAAAATAACTTAATTATTTAATTTATAATAGACATTTTAACATGATATTATTTTTTTCATTTTTGTAGTCATTAGCTTTTAGGTTAATAGTGAAAGAATAGCAATATTTTTAAACCATAGATTTTATGATACTATCATAATAAAAGTATGAATTAAATGTTTTTTATCTTATCATATGAAATTAATATCATTATAAGTAAAATAAATTAGTTAATATTATTATGTTATATTTATAAAACAAATTTTTATCATATCTAAAACATAATTCAATTTTTATCTAAAAATTTATTTATTCGCTAATATTAAAAAAGTATTTTTCATTACTCATTAAAAATAAATCATTAACAATGTATTTTATAATTTTAGTCAAAATGATCAATTATGTAATATGTATGATATAATTTTTCGATAAAAATGTATATTTACTAAGCTTAAAGTTAATGTTCATGATAATTGTAAAATTGTAATTTCTAATTAATTGTTTTAGTAATATTGTAAAAATTTTATTTAATAAAACTAATTTATTTCTCCTAAAAGATCACATTAAATTATTAATTAACACACAATAAGATTAATAAAACATCATGTTGAAAAAAACATTTTTCTTCAAAATTATTTTTCTAGATGTAATATATTTTCATTTTATATGATAATGATATATTAATTAGAAATTATATTAGATTAAATTAAGGTAAAAATTATTTTCATCACACCCGAATTTTGTAATATGGGTAATTTTTTATGTTTAATAAAATATAAGTTACTTGGATAAAAACTAGTTACCCAAATAAAAACAAAACCACTTTAAAACTAAATAAAATATAGGAGAAAATAACATAAAATGATTAAAAAATATTTGTGAATAATTTTTTATGATTTATCTAACAATTATTATCCTAAAATCCATTATTTCTCACTTCTGGAACCACGTACCCTTGAATAATGAAATTCCATTATTGAAAAATAATGTGTGTTCAAAAAAGATTCCTTTTCATAAGTTATAAAAGGGGATCCTTCAACCCCTTTATTAAACTAAAATTACTTAAAATTTCTTTATTAAATATTATTGAATTTAATCCTCTTATAAACCACTTGGGTTATTATATACATGTTTCCTCAATTATTTATTCCAAACCATTCATCTCTAAGCGGTCTTCCAAGAGAAATGTTAGAGACTCAAAGTGAGTATTACTTAGTCCTTACATTTTCTTCATAGTCTTTCCCTACCAAACCTATCATATCAAAAGTTATATATTTACCTCAGATTCACTATTTTACTTATGTTTCATTATATTAATGTAACAACCCTAATTGGGGAGATAATGGAGGTGATGGAGGGAGCGGAGAAACTCTTGACCCTCAATGGGGGTCGGGTTGACCTCATTCATATGAGAAGCGTAAATATCTTCACATATGAATCTCGTCGCCAGCAAGACTCTTAGTTTTCAAAGGTTTCGAAAAAGGTTTATAAATTCAAAGAAAACAATTTTTCTTCCTCAGGGATTCCCACTGGATCTTTTGTTTTTCTAGAGAATCGGGTTGCTCAAAGCATCGTTAGAAAAGGAACTATAGATCGTGTCTTAGCCTCAAATGGTGTGATCCTTGACCGGTTAGAGATTTGAAAGAACTCATTTATCTCTTGAATCTCTTTATCTAAAGGTATGAAACCTTGGAAAATCTATGATATCGTCATGCAATTATCTTATATTTTGGGTTTCCATAAATTTAAATACATTTATCTTAGAAGTGGTTTCTATCATCTTTTATTTCCCTCTACCCATTTGTAGAGTCGTTCGTGGGGTTTTGGTTCTATGAATCTAAATCCAGCAACACTTAGGGTTTATGAGTGGAATCTAAACTTCAGTCCTTATGATTTTAATGATTTTTTTACTCAAGTATGGATTAAGGTATATTTTTTTAAATGGGTATTGTGTCATTCTTAAATCCTATATGACATTGCTTTTGTGATAAGTATACCAATCCGGATGGATTTGGCTACTAAACAAACTTCTTTTGGACACTTTTATAGAATCCTAGTGGAAATTGATTTAGGTTCAACTCTAATTGACAAGGTGATTCTTGCCACCCATCAAGATTAAATCAGCCTAAGAATTTTATATGAAAAACTACTTTTGTATTGTGATATGTGCTGTATTATTGGACACTCTAGGTCCAACTATCACCCAAACATCATATGTGCTAGATGCAATTTGTAGGGTCATGATGAGACTTATTGTAGGAGGAAGGAAGGATATAAATCCTCGCAAGGGACTGGTCTTCATTCCACTAAGAAAGAAGAAAATGATGAGAAAACAAGGGGCTCTAGTAAAAACCTCAGGCAGGATATTACTCATGAATCCCAAAATGAAGAGGACTTCCCAAACACCCTTCAACATAATGCCAAGGAAAATGCTAATTGGGATAATTTAGAAGAAGAGGAATATGAATCTAAAGTAAAACCTCATTTCAAGGATGCACTAACTAAGAACATGGAGTAATTTCATACTAAGACAGATTTAGATGAGAGCCAAGTGGAAAAATAATATTATGCTCAAGTAGATGCAGATAACAGATGTAGGCAATAACATCATGTAGAAAATAGCAGAAAAGGAAATAACATGTTAAAAGTTTCGATCCTAGGGATGATAAGGAAAAAAATGCTCACTTAGGTGAGGGACAAAAAAAATACTTCTTGTTAATGGACTTGGGAAACTTTCCCCCTTCCGCACCAATAAAATGATCATATTTTTATCAACGATGCTGATCTCCCCTCCATAGTGTTATTGTTGAAAAAATATCTTACCCAACAAGAACGGGGTATGTCAACAAAGGAAGGATGTGAAGCCAAAGATATAGATGAATTGGATAACATAAATGTGGTTGTTTCTCCTTCTAGACAAGTGAATTTATAAGAGAACAACCTGCATGAAAACCCACTGTAAGATTCAGGTTTGCATATCACTAATGCTTCACAAAATCATTTGGATCCCTCTTTAAAATCTGGTAAACAGGTGATTCAATACCAAGAGTATGGTTTATCTAAAATTAATGAGTGGGAAGATGTCCAGACCCCTATTGAAGGTTGTAATGAAATGTTGAGTAGGGCTAAAAATCTTGGTTTGAAGAAGGAATCTTTCATCCTGGTTTCGGATGGTCCATATGCTCAATCTGATGAGAAGAGGGCTAAGGTTTCTAGCCCAAGGGAATGTATTCCAATTCATTTTACCCCAAATCCTATAGTAAATGGAGAATACATTATGAATATCTTGGCTCCTATGCCTCATGTGCCAGCTCAAGTTGTCAAGGAGAGAACTGAACTAAAAGTAAATACACACAATGTGTTTTCACTGCTTGCATTTGCAGGTAGTGATGATGAGTGACAACATGGAGATTGCATGCCTAAAGCTGTTGATATATATGAATATGTTGACAGTGGGTCTCCAGATGAAGGATATGGGCCATGGACACTCGTATCCACTAGAAATAGGGGTCATCATCCTTATGGTAGAGGTGGATGTCCCTCTTATCATAGCATGTGCACTCCTTCTCAAGGTGCTTGATGTTTCTTTTTCTACCCTTGTATTTTTGGGGACTATTGGTATGGTTATTGAATCCTCCTCTGTAATATGTTTGTGTTTTTTGATAATAAGGGGCCCTTTCACCTCCACCTTTAAACAAATTTAACAACCCTAATTTATTCTTTCTCATCTACATTGAAAAACATGAATGTTGATCGTGTTTTGTGAGGACTAAAACCTCCATGAAGTGTCATCTATGATAATGAAATTTTAGTGTAAATATTAAATATAAAAAAAATTATTAATTCTTAAATACAGATTATAATCCACCTTCATTTTATCACATTTTTATGGAAATCAAAACATTAAATGTGTGTTGTGTAGACTACTACAACCATGATGTAACATTTTTACTTTATTTGTATTAATTTTGTTTGTTTATCCAAAATAAAAAAATTAATATTAATTAAAATAAAAATAAATAAATAATATAAATATTCTTATATTATACTAATATTATACACTTTATTAATGATAATCACCCATTGAGATATAGTGTGTTCATTTTTGGGGTAGTTTTAACCACTAACCAATGTAATGCTACAAAACTCTATCATAGATGAATATGGGAACGTAAATACTAATATTATTATATTTTAATAATAGATTCTTTTTTTTATTTTTTTATAAATTTTATATTTAGTATTTCACATATTATTAAAATATTATCTTCAACTATTATAACTACCCAAATGAGTAGATACAAATTCAATTTTTACAGACACAAAATCAAAAGATATTTGATAAATAAATTCAATATCATATTAAATGGGATATGTTAATTGAAATATTGATTAATATGGATATGAATAAGTTATATGAGATACTTAATAATATTATTTTGAAATTTTGGTACATGTATAGACCAAATCGAGAAAAATTTAAAGGATTATGATAAGCCAATTCTATTACATAGATTTACAAAGTTTCTTATTGAAAACTATTTTTAAAAGTTCAATTTATTATACATAATGAATAAATTTTATTGTATTTATAATTTATATTTTAGGGTTCTAAAATTAATGTTAATATATTCATTATGAAATTATTCTTAGCTTAATGATTATGTTACTTGTAAGGGATTCTCGTGTCAAATTATCACTCCATGGGTCATATTTCTTATTATACATCATTTTTTTTATCATAATAGTTTATATACTACAATTTTTATGTTTTTTAGAAAAATCCTATCATTATTAATGGTATTTAAGGTTTAATTGTAAATCATATCATGTAATGTATTTTCATTCAAAGGTTTCGAAGTCCATAAGTGTTTCTTTCTCTATTTTCAATACCATGAGACTTGTATGATATTGTGAACTATATTTTATTTTATATGGAGTATTCACTACTATATTTGCTTTACATATAATGAACGTATTTAATTTAATTAAATTTTAATTTCATAGTATAGCACTCATGTACTTTGGATTCTTATATTACTTGTATGGTAAGGGTGTTTCCATCTCAAATTTTTTATGGAGGTATGATTTTTTTTTTCCAACGTACTTAATTTTTGTGTTGTATATATTGGTCATGGATTACATTCTAAATACTTGAATATGATTATACTATTGAGTATTAATCTTCTAAAAACTAATTACTTCAATTTTCTAGGAAAATTATACTCAGTTATAAGAACTGGTTTTCATCCAATTCATTTCCACATTGAATACCATATTTTTAATTTGGTTGATTAAAGTGAGTTTATATAGATACAAACCATTATGTTTTTGGGGTATATTATTTATTCATTAGAATACCTATTTCTCTATACAGTGTTAGATTGAGTTATGTTGAAGATCACATGTGTATGGTTGAAGATTATGGTTTTATTTGTTTTCTATATAAAATATATAATCGAATTCAATGTTTAAAGGAAAATTAAGTCATATATGATTAATAATTTATCATGGAAAGTAAAGATTGAAATAACTTGAGAAATATTATATAAATATGGTGATGAAACATGGATTATTTTTATAAATTATTGTGTGTCATTTGGAATTAAAATACTCCATATTAAATTATAACAATTGTTATGTTGTTATTTAATGTAAAAAACTTTTGTCAATGTTGACACATTTTTTACAGAAAAATAAAGAAAATGTATTAAAAAATACCGTGAAAATATTTATATTGAGAGAAACATGAATTGAAGACTTATTGAATTTAAATGCAATTTTTGAATACCGTAGACATAATTATATTCATGAATAATTTGTAGAATTGGAAATATAATGTCCACAAAAATATATTTATAATTTTCCGGATTTTTTTAGAAATATTTGAGAAAATAATGGTAAGAAGTGAATATGTTTAACTATTTTGAAATTTATTGTGAAAAATAGATTGATTTTATATACTATAATTATTATTTGTCAAAGTATTTTTTGAGTGTCCATATATCAAAAAATAGGTCTTCCCTTGTCCAACCAATGACCGACCTCAACCACATATGTGAACCAAGGTTAACTTGAAGGGAGGAAAGTTAGAATGGACATCCAAGAGTATATAGTGAATGTGGTTGGATTTATATAACCCAAATATATTACATGAGATCATAGTGGATATATAGATACTGTGTGGAAGCACATAGGTTGTGCACAAGAGAACTCATGTATGTGCACCCTATGTGGTGTGTGAAAGGTTTGTTATGGAATTGAATCCACTTCTAGATAAAATGTTCTATGGATAATGGTTAATTATTAAGTATTATTTTAACAAGATGATGATCTATTTGGTAATGTGGTTTAGGATCACAATATCCTTTTCTTACAAATTTACATATATAACCTTAGTTGTATGATCAAATGAGTCTACATCATTCAATCAAGATGAGAAAAATATTCATCATCCAAAACTTTAAAAAAAATATGTGCTCACTTAATACAATAAATAAACCATTTCCTTGAAATATAAACTAATCTAAACATTGAATATCATGTAATTCAATGAATTTAATCATTATCATTCATGCATATGATACATTTAAGAAAAAAAAATTCAAATATTTGAATGATGAATAGATTCATCACATGACAGTTATCATGAATATATACAATTAATCACCATATAATCACATGAAAAATAACATATATAATAAGGGTCCACCTTGGAAACGCTTGTTTTCCTGAATAATGTGTCCATAGAGGTTTCCTTTGATCAGGGGAAGATATCATGTGATCTAATTTCCATTTCAGTATGTCTTGTTGTTTATAACTCAAATATTTTATCAATTCAATGAGATGAAGAGATATTTGTCCATTTAAAGAACCTTGAATCTTTTTAAAAGCTAAATTAGAGGCATGATTTTCAAGTCTATAAACAGAAAACCTAGGTTGAAGTTAGATGCTACTATCGTCTGATATTTTTTGATATATCTATCATTTCAAAAAACAGTAGAGCATCAAAAAACCCCTTGTTTTGAGAAGATTGGATCTATGGGATTCTTTAGTAACATGAAGGAGATCATTCATTATTAGATATTGAAAAATAAAATAAACCCACTTTCCCTAATCAGCTATGAGAATAAGGAGAACTCATGGGCTTGACATGGTTACTTAAAGGGTTGGAGATACTATGGGTCTTATGTATTATCAATTAATTGAGTTTTTAAAGAGATTAATCTCATTTTAAGATCTCTTGATTCATGAAGAGAATAAGTTGATATACATATAACCTTTACATGAAATAACAATAACCTTGAATATGATAGAACTCACACAATATACTATTTGTGTGAAGGAGAAGAAAAAGTTACCACTGTGATATTGTGTGAAAATGTATTTTCTATGAAGTATACATGAGGAAATTTTTGTTTTCAAAATAATATAAAAATATTTAAAAATGAATAGAATTACTATTTTATTCATGTATGGTAATAAAATATGAATTATTACATTCTTTTATAAATTGAGTTATGATTTTGGAGATGAATTATTTTTTAATATTAAATTTTATTCATGTAAAAAATAATATTGATGGGTTTATGTGCATCACCTGTTGGAATTTATGTAAGATAAGGACTTCATCAGGTATGTGAGTACTCTTTATTAATAATTTTAAATATGAGGAAGATTTTGTTATAGAGGATTCATTATTCAATAATCATTGATCACTCTGACAGAAAGCTTATACAGTAAGAAAAACAGTTCTTCAAAACCATTGATATTAATTTGGCTATCAAAGATTTGTTTATTGTGGAATAATATCTTTTTAAATTTAATGTAACGAAATCCTTGAGTTGACTAAGTGTTCTTATTATGAATTTTATTGGTAGGATTCCTTGAAGATGTGGTGGTACAAGTATAAACCAACACCATTAAAGAACATGTGTGACTAGTATATAGAACACCACTTCTATGAAGTCGATGATTCATTCCCAACACATGTGTGTGAATAATATTATACTAGTAATCACTATGTGATAATAATATATATGAAATGAATAAATGTTGATGAATGAAATTAGTATTATCTCATCCTGAGTTCAACCCTTGTAAAATTCCGAAAGTGTTATTGTTCCATTTATTATCAGAATTACAAGTTTATGAGAGAACATATCAAATCCATTCCTCTTAAACAATTAATAGCTTTGAGAGTAAGAGGCATAAATTTAGAAAAGAGTTTAATCTCGATAAAATTTGGGTAAACTAATCCCCCCCTCCCCCACCACTTATCTTGTTTTCCATATATTATTCGTGTGGGCTATATATATATATTATCAGAGCGTAAGTCATCCTTTGATTGGATTAATGTTTTTTTAGTTTATTTTACAAGTTTTATATAATGTATGTATTTTATGTTATTTCTAAAGATCCTTTGGTGGAGAACCTAGTGTCTAATCCAATTTAATAATTCATGAAGGTTTTTTTTATGAATCAAAATAAATGGAAAACGAGGGAACGGCATAGATTGTAAAAAATATCCATGAAAGAAGATATGTATCAATAAAAATTTAATGTATATAAATGTGAAAAGTATTCTTCTATCAAATTTGATTACAATGGTAATTTTGAAGCTACTATCTCAATTTATAGGGCGTATAAGGAATATTAGTCAATAGAAACTATTTACTACTTCTATTATCAATTTAAAATGTATATGCAGTATTTTTCTAAGGAATTTGTTTCATATATACCTAGTTTGTTTAAGTATCTCCTCGATAAAAAATCATATATTGAAAAGGAAATTAAAAAAATTATACTATTTACTATGATTGAAATTAAAAATGTACAATGATCTCACAAACCTTTTTAAAGAAAATGAAGTATTGTTTACCATTTTTAATGAAAATATTTCATTGAATGAAGAATAATTTTAAAATGATTTTTTATGAGAACATTGTGTGGAATGAAGTTATTTATGAAGTAATCCATGCAATTAAAACATTACATAACTTTTCCATTATGGTCATAGTATTTTATCTTCTAGAAAAATATATAATATAAAATTAAATTAAATTTTAGTATAAAAAATACCTAGTGGTATAAATATTATATTCATGAGATCTTTACTCTAGAAGAATCAAATAAATCTACTATCAGTTTCAAGAAAACCCAATCATAAGTTAAATCTTGAATATTTTTTAAACATGATAATTCTTTGCATGAAAGAACAAGAAATCATGAGGACAAAAATTAATAAGTTAAAAAGTGAATGGTAAATAAATTTGAAATTGGTTTAAAATTTGATTATTACCTCAGTATGAACCTTCTTGAACTGGTGGTTAAATTAAGATATTTTAAGGATACATATGTTGTAACTTCCTATTCTTATGAGGAGTATAATTATGCCACCAAAACACATGAATATATTCAATCCCCAAAAAGGTATATATCTAAAAATAATGTTAATGAGACTCATGTAACTAAGAAGATTTATATTTCTAGAATGGATATTCCAAAATCATATTTAGATCAATATTATACAAGGTCATGGAACAAGGTAACCCAAACCCTGGTTAATTTTATTTTTTACAAAAATTGTCTCATCTACTTGTGTAGGTGTTGACGCTGAATTTCGGATAAGACCCTGAGGGGGGATCTTTTGAATAAAACAAAGGAAAATCAAGAATAAAGGGATGATTCCGCGGTGGGAGAGGGAGGTGTGCATAGGAATAAAAAGGTTCGCACAAGATTCCCCTCAGCACGCAAGATCTTGTGCACCCAATGCGATGTCCAAAGTCAACATCCATGATGAACCACCACGCACGCCCCCAGGCACTGGGCCGCAAGAGTCCAGGCGCGTGCCCAAGACATACGGTGGCACGCAATCCCTTACGCACCCAATGCGACGTTAAATGGTCCCTTTCATTTCCACCTTTTCAAAAAAAATACAGCCCAGGCATGGGTGCGAAAGAAGATAGTCTAGCACAAAAGTTTATCCTAGGCGTGTAAACCCTTGTGCACCCAATGTGACATCAAATTGATGTTTCCGCACCACACCTCTTACGTTCTGCCTCCAAGAATTTAGGATATAAAAAGTAGTGTACCCCCACCCTACGAGGATGTTTACAGAAGACAAAGTGACACTATGTTGTGCAAAGGACACATCTTCAGCAACCGTGTGAAAAAACATTATGGACTCAATGTATTGAATCTTGCATGACATGTACCCCAAGGGTCCTCCTTAAGGTGGGCCCTCTTTGGAATGATCCTCAGCTATTTCCTTTTACCGTAAGTCATTTGTGCACAAAATATCTCTCTTGCGCAAAAATTCCCTTTGCACCAGACCTATTTTTGTGTTCATCCTATTGGTTTGTGTGCAGCCACCCCATCTTGCATGCATCCTCCCATCTTGTGTGTGACCCTCCTTGTGCACTTTGTGTGTCATCCTTACCTTAGGTTACCATGTACGAGCCCCTATTATGCACAAAACATCTATGTAGCACACCTTTCTCTCATACAACCCTCTAGAATTGTACAATGTGATTTCAATGACACTTGGGTGGTGCATTACATTGTGTTTCTTATCCTCATGCTTCTTCACCAAGGCACGCTAATAGTTATTACTTATTATAATAGCCACACTAATGTGGACCCCTCAGTGGATCACTCCACGACACCCCATCACAATAGCATTACCGGTGCCTTCCCTTCACTAAGGGTTAAAGTGTGCCGGTTATGTAAGTCAATGTGGTACCAAGTAAACTCGCCTCATCCAAGCGGCAGGACGTTAAACTGCCAAGCACCCTTATCCTCAGCACATGATGTTAAACATTGGTCTTGTCTCATGAATCACATACAGGGTTCCCCATCTTAGAAATTCTCTATTCTTGCTCGTCTCCAGAGGAGTGAGACCTTACACATTTGTAATAAGATCCTCTTTGTTGGAGTGGTGTCTATCAATGGGGAGGGAAACTATCTCGGTGTATGCCCCTAGCCTTTCTTGCAGGAGTTTACATTCCTACTCCTCCTCTCTCTTCAGTGCCGAAGACCAGAGGAGATATGGGCACAAATACCTTCTTTCTCATGTCCCTATCCCTATGAGATTTATCGCCAGCAGGCTTCCAACCTAGAGTAAGTCCCAATCTTTATATCTCGGGTATTCTAACTATGCATAAGCCTCTGTTTAATCTTTGGGCCTCAAACCACATGTTATCCCTATTTCACCACCCAAGGACGCACCTTTCACGATATGATCATCCGGACTTTTCTTCCTCTCGTTTCTCACACTGTGCATGCCTCACGTGAGATTAGATTAAGCATCAACCATGACATCATCTCTACACCACCTAATCATGTAAGACCCAAACACTGCTGATCTATGTTTACTTTGATCCTTTCCAAGGAAAGGTACGTTGGAATCCTCCAGGTGCTTCAGTTACAACACCTACTGGTCCCAACCCACTCTCGTCGGTTCACCAAAAACTCCAAAACTACGTGGACTTTAATCCTAGCCAAGGAATGGTATGTAGGAAGCCTCCCTGAGGTTAAATCCCAACACCTACTAGCCCTGACCCATTCACTTCTGTTCACCAAACTGTTCTATACTATGTTGAATTTGACTCTTTCCAAGGCAAGGTACATAAGAATTCTCCTTGAAGTTTAAGCCTAACACCTATTGGTCTCAAGTCATTCATGTCGATTAACCAAACTATTTTGAACTATGTAGACATTGATCCTTGCTAAGGCATGGTAAGTAAGAAGCCTCCCAAAGGATCAATCCCATCACCCATCTGCTTCGACCACTCCATGTCGGTCCACCATCATCCTGCGTGACGTTAAACTGTATGCCCCCTTTTCATCATGCAAGATGATAAAATGTATGAAAAATAACTATGTGGGATTTGATCCCTATTTTCAGGACATGGTACGTAGGAATATTCCATGAGGTTCAGCCACATTTAGTGGTAATTTTTTGTCAACCCTAATCGATGATAAGTCGTTGTCTTCCCCAACCAGCAGTAAGAAATTGGAACCCCATACAGCAGTAAGCCATTGTCAACCCTAATCCAAAGTAAGTTGTTGTGTTCCCCAACCAGTGGTAAGCCATTGGAACCCCAGTCAGTGGTAAGTTGTTTCACCTAACCAATGGTAAGCTGTTGTAGTCTGTAATCGATTATAAGTCATTGTAGTCCCCTTTTTTGGGACCCTTATCTCTAGTCTTCCCCTCGAGCGTGAGACCAACCCTAGGCTGCTAACCACGCATAATCCCCTGCACGTCATCAGGTTATTTTCCTCTGCATACACCCTGATTCTAGGCCTCATATTGAGTTATGTGGACTTTGATTCTCGTCCATGGGGATACATAAGAATTATCTTTTAGGCACCTCATATTGAGTTATGTGGACTTTGATTCTCGTCCATGGGGATACATAAGAATTATCTTTTAGGCTCAATACCAACATCATTATCTCCCTCACGTCGGCTCCATCTCACTCTCCATACACTCTCAACCGTCTATATCTAGCCTGATTCATACCAAGGCCACCACATCCCAGTGAGAAAATGTAACCCACTCTCTCACTGCTCCTAACAACATTCAGGTAACTAACAACGCATTAGCCTCAGCATCAGTGTTCCCTCTTAGGGTTCACACACATCTAGTTCACTCCCATCAGTATTTTGATCAGTTTGATCTGTCTCCACTAGACGCTAAACCAATGGCATACCAATTGTTAAATATGAGAAGCTAAGGGAAACGTCAGAGACGTACCTATGGCATATAAATCCCCACATTCAATGTGGGATTCCTCGGGCTTCCACACCCTTTATAATACCTATCATAAGTGGAAGAATCCTAGATGCACCAGTGTTCCATTATCCAGACACGCCAGCGATGTCCAGTGTGACTACTTCCCCAACCGAAGGTTGTTGCCCTAGATGGACCCCTTTGAATGTCCTGATAGAAGAAGAGTATTTAAATGGTGTCCATGAATAAATGGAACTGGTAAGATCTTTAGAAACAACATCTTTACTCTATGAGGGAGACCCGTAATATTCAAGGAGTTCCGAGTAGGAATCCACAAAAGGAGGAACCGACATCCCATCATCCTGTTTCGATCATGGAGAAAACATCCCTAAATAAGAAACAGATGTCACCTGCCTTTGGAAAGTGGGAATGTGGGGTAACATTTATGTATCCTCCTCAATGAGAGATAGATGTGCACTATGTTGAAAGAGTCGAAAATAGAAATGGTGAACCCGACGTGAAATTTTTCTCCTTAATATAGGGATTAGTAGCGCTCAAGACATCTGTGGATTGATATAACCATGTATCGGGTGCCAGGTCCCACTAAGCAAATAGTGGTCCTGGGGTGAAACTCACTAGAAATTGGGGCTATTGAATGTTGGATATCCCAGTCTGTGACGTTGTCAGCATGGATCCTTCATACCATCCATGGAAGACAGAATGACATTGGGGCACTAGAAGTCAATTTTCTTTTTTCCGCACTAATGGTTTAATCTCCCTGCCTTCAAAGACCCAAGATGATTTATCAGGAAATCAATCACCGCCCACCTACCAATGCCAGGTCAGGGGAAACATCAGTGCAACAATCCTACATAACCTCATCTCCCCCATGGAGGCCTCAACATCCACGGCTGTTGGGTGCCTATGCCCCATCTCCCCATCTGAAAGCATTCAGAGAAGGATGAAAATGACCTCATGTGATGGTATGAGGAAAATGTGATTATACTAACCTAGGATATGGCTCGACAAGACTTAGAGTCTTATATGCCATGTCTCCATCGCCACCCCCAAGGGCAGTGCAGGGATCCACACGCTCACCACTCAAACGCATAACCACTTTAGGATGCTCTCCCCAAAATTCTATGATGACTCCCTCCTCTACGCTGATGAGATGAGGGATGTCTGAGTTAGATCGGCTGGAATCTCTTTCCAGGGGCTCCCGAGAAGGGCTTCCACTAGTTCTTATCAATTCCCCCACCCAGCCCCATGAGCAGAGGAGCATGTAAGCTATGAACCTGCACCACCAACGCCATCTCGGTTAACCCGATGCCACTATCAGGTGTAGGATGAGGAGGACATCCATCGAGGGGTGTCAACATCAAAGACTACCATGGCTCATGCCACCACTGATGTATACAATCAGTCCCATATTTATTCTTAGTAGGGGCACTCATACGCCCATCCCGGATCGAGGACCCAATCACCCCACGAGCAGGCTGAGTAGACTCTCCGGGTCACCGACACAGGTAGCACCCACTGTGGGAAAACCTGTGGAAATGACACCTAGTACAGAGTTCCTCCCCATACCATCTCCAGTGAGAGTGTAGGCATGTCCCACTCCAATGCTTGGTGAAAAAGTCCCCCCCATGTAGGATTCAATCTGAATGAAGGTTCTCCCCACTATAGTGATGCTATGTACGAAAGCCTCCTTCGCACCCATGACCTCAGGTATGGAGTTTTTCCTCTTATCGTAGGTTGCTGATGTGAAGATGCTACACATCTTGTCAACCATCAGTGTGGGGGTCTTCTACATTTCATCATGGTATTATATGAGTGTCTTCCTCATCCCAACAACTAGAGAAGTGGTGGTTTTCCTTACTTCATAGACACCAAGCACGAAGGTCCTACCCGTGCTCTGCTCAACCAGTATGAGGACCCTCCTTGCACCAACATTTTCAGAGTAAATAAAAATTGAGGCCCTACCCATGCACCACCCAGCTTTAGTGGAGGTCCTACCCACTCCAGCACTTCCAACAGATATTCCCTCCATGCGTCAGCCAGTGGATTGGGGGTCCTCCCCGTGTTCCCTTTGACATCTGTCCAAGTGCACCTCACACCCCATATCACTCAGGCAGAAGTCTTGTCCACCCCAGCAATATTTTAGCCTAAATTACTTGATCCAAAAATCTACCATGTATCAAAGAGCCATCCTGGGGTAGGAAGGCAGGTCACAGCCTCCATAAAAAGAATGTCGGGAAGATTCAAACCGAGATTAAACATGTCTGCTTCTCATATTCTGATTCAGAATATGATTTAGCAATGGAACACTCACCTTGATCCTTTGTGATGGGGGCTAACGCAGGGATGATTTTTATCAACCTCATACTTCGAAAATGTGAGGTCCATCGGATCTGTGACCACCTTCTCAGATACATCCATGAGGATGAAGATTTGGCGTCTCCCTAGGTTCTATCCACACAATCACCACCATCATCACCAGGAGCACTCTCTAACTCGACCAGAGATCATAGAGAGTTATTCTGGGGACCAATGATGGATGAGAAACAAGATCATACACCACCGGCAACCATATTCCCTATTCCAGAAACTATGTTTCCGGCCCGACTTGTCGCGTTGTGGTGGATAAGTTACTTCTATCTACGAAGGATAGCCCGAGATGTGGCGGCTTGTCAGCCATCTCATTATATTCTCCACCAGCCAGCCTACCGTATCAATAGTCTGCTTCAGTACTTCTATGTGTTCCCCATCCGCCTCTAGTTGACAACTGGGGAAACCAAGGGCCAAAACTCGAGTCTAAGTTGAGGAGCTTGTGGGACATTTTTTCGATAGACCTTTTCCCAGAGATGTTTTGTCCAGTTGCAGCATCAAATTTCAGTGCACCGGAATTTCTCCCCCAGAATGAATTTGGATGATTTTTCTAGAACTTTTAGGTGAATCACTTTTTTATTTATCATCAATGAGTGGATTACCCCAAGAGTCATGCGCACTTCTAAGACATTGGTTAACATCTTTTTTTGATCGATTTGGCTGCATTCCCGTGGCCCAACACCCTGAGTCACCAGGCCACCATACGAACCTCTAATAATGAAGAAGCCAAATCCTTAAAGTTCTTCATAGGATTATCAAGGAGGTTTCCCCTAATATGAAGATATGTGGTTCGGGAAATATGCAGCCCTCCATTTTACTTCAATCCAGCGACAGCCCGACTTTCCAGGAGATATCAAGGATATGAATCCAGGTAGAGTTGTGGTTAACATGGAAAACCTATCATAGTAATAGATAGAGATGGAGATCCTTGGATAAAACTTACCCCCCGGGGGAGTTCCATAGCTATTGGACCCTTTGGGAAGGGTTACTCATCAGTAGAGAAATCTAATGGGTCTTCCCATGCCCACCGAGGCATTGGTCCTCAGCCAGAATCCCAAAAAGGGAAAATAGCACCTCAGAGTCATCAAACCCTCTGACCCATCTGCCTTAGTACAAAAGACGAAGGATGATCTTGAAAAATCTGTGTTGCATCAGCAGCTCATAGAGAAAAAGAATATTGTTTATGACCTCCTTGTCGAGTGTGTTGTGGAGCAATGACTAGACTATTGTGATCCCCAACCAGGGTAATATGGGAAAGAAAAAACTCCCCCCCCCCCCGGAAAATTGCCTCTAGGTGACCCAAACCATCCTACCCACGCAGGCAAGATAGAGGCTGGAACTTATGGAAAGTGGGTGCGGTATGTGTCGCTAAATCCACTTGAGCAGAATTATAATCCTTAGGATCAGGCTCATGTTCCCCCAACTGCACCGCAAGCAATCCCAATAGCTTCTCCATGAGTCTTTGGGCCTTCTTATCATGTTGATGAACCTTCCAAAACACTAGTGATCATGGATGCTCATCAAGACAAGAATCCCCATTCAGATTGTTTGATTGCAGCACTCATTGCTCGACCCAAGGCCTTGGAAACTCAACAAGTGGAAATCTCGTCTGATGGAAGGCAATATCTGGCCTGGGTCGATGTTATACCAACACCCCCAGGTTTTAGAAATCCAACCTTCTCCACCATTAATGAGACGAGTGACCCACTACAGCATCTGGACACCTTCATTTCATGGTGTGGGCCCCTGTTGGGCACTCCCGCACAACATGAAGTTTCCAAACTCTAGTGTTTTGTACAGACATTAGAAGGGTCTGCATTTGTCTAGTACAGCTAGATACCCATCGGGTAAGTAGTTGGCTGGGAAGATCTTCATAGGAAATTTATTTACGAGTTTAGTTCCACCAAATGGAAGATGGGTATTTCAGACCTCTTCAAATGAAAACACATGCATGACGAGTGTGTCACAGACTTTGTCACCCTATGGAAAGGACTCACCTACTCCTTGGACATGCCACTGACTCAGCATTAGTTTTTGATAATTTATGTGGAAAAATTCAAGACCAAATTGGTCCCCTCTATCATTATCCAGAATTTTCAATGGGGGATTCTAGGATTTCTCTTATAAGTCTTAGAACATAGAGGAATCCTTACAGCAGGCCAAGCATGCATGTCTGTTACCACCTATGATTCTCGCAAGGAGGGAAACCAAGACCAAACCCACCATGGTGACCCAAATTGAGGCCCCCAGAAAACTAGAATTGTTACTAGTGGAGCCACCTCTATAACCTCGCAGAGGCCCCCACCACCACAGGCACAGCCTCCGGGCCAGCAGTGCCCACCTCAGAATCGACAGGCACCCCTGTGTAATGAACCACCACCACCATGGAGAGATAACGAGGTTCTTCCTATTTTATAGGCTCATCCAGTCCCTTCTCGGGGCTAGGATCCCAGATTCCCCTTCCCATATAGAAGGAATCAGGCCTACTCATTCAATGAGGCTCAGGTCCCCGATTATTTTTGAAGTTCCTTCGAACTGGGACTCTTGCGGTTTCCAGAATGTAGGAGACCAGAAGAGGTGGATCTCATTGATCACCCCAATTACAACTACTATCACCAAATCCTAGGTCACACCCTCAAATAGTGTTATGTGTTTAAAGACTTGCTACGTGAAAAGGTTGATAATGGCATAGTCAGGTTAGGCCCAACTCTGTCACAGGTGGAATGTATCTTCATGAAGCCATAAAGTGGCAGGGATAGTAAACGTGAGTGGAATCAGGTTTCTAACCCTGGGTTCCATAAGTTCGGTGACTGGATGGATCGTAAGGCAGTCACTCATGCCCATGGTATTATTGGTGGATGTCTGAATCAACCCAAACCTCGAGAATATGTCGTGTCACCTACAGGCAGTACTTCTGCATCAATGGGTCAGCATTTATCTTCCTAGAAGAGCAGGCATCGAAGATGTAAGGGAAAAAAAGTCTCCCACCAATTTTTTCTTCATCCTGTACTCTTGGAAACTTCATGCCCTCATAAATGGAAATCCCCCCCCCCAATGTTCATCCAGTAGAGGAGGATTTTTCAGGTGGAAATCAAGGGTACACCTCAGCTAACACCGTAGAGATGTTAAACCCCTACATGATTTATGATGGTGAAGAACGCCAGATGGATCCTCTCAGTGTCCCCAACCATCGCTATCATCAAAGGGGTAGTGGTTATATGGGTCATCGATGTTCCTTGGTCAGTACTTACATTCATTATGTGCATGCCACCGAAACCAGACAACAGGACCAACACAGAGCTCAGCACTCGCAGCATTCTCATCTAGTGTCATCAAGTCTTCCTTCACTGCCATTTGTGTTACTTGATCAAGAGGTACTGCCTCAACTGTGTCATGATCAGTCTCTCTCTATTATGAATCAGCTTCATTCATCTGATCCACATACTGTAGTCACTCCACATACTTCTACTAGTGAGTAGCGGGATGTTCACAGCACTAGTTAAATACGGGTTCATCCGGAAGGGCCAGTCATTCCCCCTGTCATAAAACAACCTCAAGTAATCAAAATATCATGCTTGGAACATAAGTAATATTTCCTCACGTATCTTTCTTGCATTACGTTAAGGATCTCTATTCTTGAGGCTCTATGCTGTCAGTAGATATTCGTTTAGCCCTTACTGAGGCTCTATGAAGCCCCCTCTAGTTTGAGACAGAGGTAGCTGTTGCGGAGGCCTTCTATTCTGAGGTAGTCAAGCATGCTTAATGCATTTTAATTATCTCTTTCTCTAGAGAAGATAAAGGATCTCCCATATAGGGTAAAATCATCCCATTTTACATAACTGGACATTTCAATGGTTTGGTGGTTCTTCAATTCCTTGTCGAAACAGGTTGTGGGATTAACCTAATCCCAACCCAGACACTTCGGTAGATGGGGCTATTAGAGGATGATCTGAGTCCCTCTAACAAAAAAAACCAAGGTTTGGATAAGACAGAACAGATATTAGATGACAAGATCTTCTTGAAGACCCAGTTCGGTGGCCTAGTTTCCCATACTGAGTTCACGGTTATATCCCAGGACACCACCTACAATGCATTGATGGGTAAGCCATGGCTTCACCTGTATGTGGCAGTCCCTTCATTATATCACCAGTGCCTTCAGTACTCCCTTAATGGTCAAGTGGGTGTACTCCATGGTGACGCATCTCCCTTTTCCTCTTATGAATCCTCTACCTAGATTCTGACTATTTCAAGATCAAAGACAAGTAGATTCAGGAAAAGGAGATGGAATACACTACAGCTGCAACTGGCCCGTGAAAAAACCTGGATGGTGCTTAAGTTTTCCTAATCCATATATTAGAGTCTACGACCCCAGATATAGGGAAATTATTTTTTTTCTGGAATGAGGGGGTAACACATTCCCAAGTATAACAGATGCTAGAATATCACATCATATTCCTACAAAAATCAGGCTCGAGTGATCCTAGAGCCCCCTATACCCATAAGGTATCGAGATGTCCACCCCATGAAATTGTAAATGTGCCATACATGTTTGTTTCTCTTGGTTGGGACAAAATGGATCAATTTGACATGGCACTAGTGATTTTATATCATAAATTTTGTCCCCTTGGGCCGAAAACCAGATGGGATCGGATCGATAGCTTTCATTGTTACGGTTTCAGAAGCACAGGAGTCCCCCAATGAGGTGTCTACTATCGCTTAGGCTGGAACTAGATTCCCATCAGGTTTTTTTGACTCAAAGGAATCTCCTCCCACCAAGGATCCCTCCTCCATAAGTGTAGAAGATGATTAATAGGATGCTCCTCCCGCCATTGATGAGGGCGTCTACACCATGGTCGATGAACTGGTACAGGTGAACCTAGGTAGTTAGACGGATCCAAAACCCACATTGATTAGTGTTGTTATGCCTATCAAAGAGAAATAGTAGTACATGTACATCCTAAATAAACATCGTGATATATTTTCCTGGATTTATAAAAAAAAATTGGACTAGATCCACAGGTCATCGTACAACACCTCAGTCTTTCTGAAAATCACTGTGGGTTCAAATAGCCTCCTAGAAAGATGCACACTTCTCAAAGTGTTATAGTCAAGGCCGATGTTGATAAGCTCATCAGAGCCAACATATTCAAGGAGATCAAGTTCTCTATATAGATAGCCAACATTATGCTTGTCATGAGGAATAATGAACAAATCAGAGTCTGTATCGACTTCCAGGATCTCAATCATCACTATTCGAAGGATGATTTTCCCCTTCCCATGACGGAGTTATTGATTGATGCCACCATTGGGTTCTTAGCCCTCTAATTCATGGATGGGTATTCATGGTATAACCATATCTAAATTTCTCCAGAGGATGAGGAGTCTACAACCATCAGGGAACCATAGGGTACTTTCTGCTACTAGGTAATGTCGTTCATCATAAAGAATACATGTGAAACCTATCAACGTTCCATGCATTGAATATTTAAGCTAATCCGTAGGAAATTGTTGGAATGTTATGTAGATGATCTGGTGGTAAAATCTCACCAGCTTTAGGATCATATAAAATATCTTGAGCAAGTGTCAGGCTACCTCTGTTCCCACTATATAAAGATGAACCCATTAAAGTGTGCCTTTGGGGTTACCTCTGGAATGTTTCTTGACTTCGTTGTCAGATACAGGGACATCGATATTAACCTAGAGAAGATCAAGGCCATCATCTATATGTCTCCCTTGAGGAACATTTGCGTGCTTCGAGGCTTTCAAGGCCACTTGTCCTATGTATGTTGATTAATCGTGAATATGGATGGAAAGTGTAAGACCTTTTCTCAGCTTATGAAAAAAGGAATTTTCTATTAGTGGGATGAGAAATGTCAAACTTCTTTCAAGGAAATCAAGCTGTATCTACTCCAACCTCCTGTCATGATGGCACCTATCTCCAGAAATTCATTGGTCCTTTATGTGACTACCCTAGAATGATCTCTTGATGCCCTACTAGTGCATAATAACAATGAGGGAACATAGTATAGTCTCTAATATCTTATCTACATGCTCCTCCATATGGAGACCAGATACTCCACTATCGAGAAGATATTCCTTGCACTGGTATTCGTAGTACAAGAATTGCGACATCACTTGTAGCACCATGAGGTACAACTGGTGTCCTGGGTGGATCTACTGAAGTACATCCTAAACCGCCAAATGTTGACAGGTCGTCTATGTAGGATCAAAATAATGATGTAGAAGCTCGATATACAAGAGGGGGGTGGATTGCACACTTTAAAAAATTCCTTTGGAACCATTAAAGTTATTTACGAATAACTATGTTTTCCTTAAGCAAAAGAAAGAGATAATTTTAACAAAGTTAAACTAAGAAAATTTACAAGACCTCTAACACCAAATGAAAACTTGGAATAAGGAATGAAGTTATAAACTTCAAGTCCTATGAACTTTCTTAAAACTGGAAAGAGATTACGAAAGAAGGTTCTAGAAATATGGTTCCAGAAATTGAAACTTAACAAAAGATTACAATATGAGATTCTACCTTAAAGCGTATAGAATCAAAATGAATCAGAATATAAGTAGGGAAGTATAAGAAAGTTATACTTTCCTTACAATACAATATGCAGCAGAAATAAACAAGTAGTAAAACTACATGTAACAAGATATATGTCTTTTAACCCAAAGAGAAGGGTATCCAACAACCTTGGATAAAGGTCCCTTGATTTATACATTCAAGCAAGTCTATCTTACCCACACCAGGTTAAGCCCTCAATACGAAGATTGGAGTCTCTGTCTTGCTATCCCCACAAGACCTCAACTTCAAGGTAGTTGGTAAACTCTGTCTTCCTCAGCAAGGAAGCCCTCAACTTTAAGGTAGTTGGAAACCTCTGTCTTCCTCAGCAAGGAAGTCCTTAACTTCAAAGTGTTGGAAACCTCTGTCTTCCTATCCCCGGAAGTCCTCGAATGTAATCACCAACATTCAAAGTCGCACAAAGCTTTCAATGTTAATAAGAGCCTCTCTCTCTCTATAAATTACTTCAACGGCATGTATGCACAATGTCGGAGAAGTTATTCATCGGTCAGTCGCGCATCAGTTCGTTGTGAGCTCTTTCAAATGAGCTCCTATTTATAGGAAAGGTCGGAATCCTTTCCAACGGTCATATTTTCCTTAAAAATTGGAGGGACCTGTACACATGTAACTTAACCAACAATTAGTTTAAAATAGAATAGAAGACATCGTTTTATAACAAAACAAGTATAACATAATGTACAACATCGTTTCAAATTTAACTAAAAAGTTCGGAGTGATGATTCAGAGTGAAGGTTCGGAGTGTAAGAAAAATTCAAAGATTAGACAAATTATAAAAGTGTAAGCAAAAAGAAAGTTCGGAGTTTAACCAAAAAATAATTTTTGGAGTCTAAATAAATTCGGAGTGTATAAAACAAAGATGATCAGATTTTGTTTAATAGGTGAATTTGTAATGAGAATTCGGAATGAGAATTCATCATCAGAATTCGTAATGAGAATTTGTCATTAGAACTCATAATGAGAATTCGTCATCAGAATTCTTAATGAGAATTCGTCATCAGAATTCGTAATGAAAATTCAATTTCGAACTTCATAAGGATTCATATCTTGAATTCGGAGTAGAACGTTAACCAGAGTTCCTATCCAACATTCAGAATGAAAATTTATCACAGTTCTCATCCAGAATTCGGATCCTAAAACAGAATGTTTCATATCAAAGTTTCAAACAAATCCGAGAATATAGAAATGAATCTGAATCTTATACTTTAAGAAATATATGGATTAAAATATGATAAGGATAATTTTTCTTACAAAAGTAGTTTTCCTTATAAAATCGATTTTCCTTATGAAAGCGATTTTCCTTATAAAAGCAATTTTCCTTATAAAAGCGATTTTCCTTATAAAAGTGATTTTCCTTATAAAAGAGATTTTCCTTATAAAAGCGATTTTTCTTAAAGATAAGGTGTTTTTGATTTTCAAAACAAGATGGAATGAAAAATTCATAAGGAAAACCTTATTAACTCAACAATCTCCCCCTTTTTGGAAAGCACAAACATCCTTTCGAAAATAAAAGTCTAAGAAAAAAGAAAACATTAAGGCTTATCTCCCTTTTCTTATGAATGTTGATGAATACGACTAACTCCCCCTTAGGCTTTGAAACTCTAAGGATCGTATTCTAGATTTTTGGAATGATATTTTATTACGAATAAGAAAGTCTTCTTTAATAAAAAATCCCCCTTAGATAAACTCTATTAGAGTTTGTTTTCTTCCTCAAGCTTTGTTAAGATTCTTTTTTCCCTTTTATTAAGGTTCTTTTCCTTCTCCCCTTTTGTGATTTTCAAAAAGAATTCGAGAGAATGGAAAATATAACAAAGTACCTGAAAAGATTAGTCGCAACAACAAAAGAAACTAGCAAGAACAATTTTCATTAAGTTTGAAGACTCAACAACAAAGAAGATAAGATGCAACAAAAGATCAGATCTGTCTATTTTGGATCCTTTTCCTTTGCCATGAGACCCTTAAGAATAGTCTTTATCTTCTTCAAGTCTTTATGGTCTTCCTTGGCTTGCTTTTTTAACACAACAATTCTTGCACTTTGAGCTTGAATTTTTTCTTCCTGGGCTTGAAGATTTTCTTCCTGAGCCTGAAGCTTTTCTTCCTTAGCCTTCAACTTTTCTTCAAACTCAATCTGATGATCCCTTTCATACATTCAGTTTTGAGACACAGAATTCAGCTTCCCATTCAGATCTCTAACTTCTTGAATCTGAAAATTCTTTTCATCTATCGAATTTTCTTCAAAGGATGAAGTATGTTCATTAATTTTCCTATCTTCTGTCTCAAAGGCATCCTTCACATTATCTTGGAATTCATCAAAGAGCATCATCACTTCTACAGTCTTCCTTGACCAACTAGTCATCCTCTTGCAAGATCTTTTGTGGGCTTCATAGCCGACAAAGAAAGTTTTGAACTAAGCCTCTATCTCAACACATTTTTCCCTAACCATGGATACAGAGTCTTTTTTCAGATTCAAAGCATGTTGGAGAATTTGGAATCTTGAATCAATACTTGAGAAAGTCTGAATAGTACCTACCAACTTCTTTAATGACTGAACAACAAATTCATGCCCCAATGAAGATGACTCCGAATCCAAGACTTTGCTTGGAGAATTTTCTTCTTCAAAATGCTCAACCTTCTTCTTAGAAGAATCACCAACTTCCATTCTCTTTACAACCACTGAGCTTGGGGTATCAACAGCAAGTTGCTTTCCCTTATCCTTTTTCGGAATGGTTTTCTGTTCCAGAGTCTTTTGTTCACTATCAGAAACTTGAACAACATTGTCTTCCTCATCAGAAAATTTCTGATCACCATTCTCTACATTCTCTATTTGATCAATATCATGTAGAAGTTGTTCCTCCTTTGTATGATAGGCTACTTTTTGTTCTCCTTCCACCCCATCCTTCCCTGGAGTGACTAACTTCGATGATTCAGCTTCTGAAGATCAGAGTGACAAATGTTTTGAAGGTGTCCCCTTATAATCATCTACTTGATTTAAAACATCTCTGGTTTCACCACTACCTTCAGCAACTGCTTCTTCTTCCTCGACTTGCTCAATCTACTCTACTTCATCAGCATACTTAGCAACTGCCTCTTCCAGAGTGACAAATTTTCATCCTGGAGTCTCAAGTGGAGATTCCAAAGAAAAAGATCTCAGAACGGGAATGTTCGTTGAAACCATCACATTAAATTTCAACCAAATTCTGAGCTACCACAGCTTCAGACAACTTCTTCTTAAGCTTCTTTTCTTTCACTTGTTTTTCTATCTCATTCGTAGTTCTTTCCTTCAAGGCCTTAGCCTCCGCATGATCCAATCCAAAATGAGGCTCCCCTTGCGCTCTCTTTTCTTTTATTTCCCTCCACCTAGAAACTACCTCATCTGGGTAAGATTTCTTCTTCTTTGGTTTTGGAGGTGCGGAATGAACTTCAATAGATTTGGGATTATCTGATCCAACTTCAACTTCTTTCAAATTTCTCTTCCTCACTGGCATAGAGGATTCAGGTTCAGCAACTTTCGGAACCATTTCATCTTGAGCAGGTAAATCAAAAAACTGAATAGTCTTCTTGTTGAAGGTTACATCCATTCTTTTGAGAGTACCATCACTCACCAACATAATCTTGCAAACTCTTGTATTAGACTGGCAAGCCTCCTTGAAAGACTCAAGGCACCGAACTATCAACTTTGAGAGAATTGTTGGATACATTATGATCTGAGCTCTTAGATTCCCTTTCGTAACATTTTCAAGGGTAATAAGAATGTGTTTCATCAGATTAAACTTCCTCAGATTTATCAAAAAATCTAGAATATAAATCTCACTTTTCTTCAGACTATATTTTTCACCCTTTCTCGGTACGATAAGGCCTTGTACCCATAATTCTAGAATCTGGAAATTCATAGACAGAGAAGCAATCTTCGGAGCCTTATCATCTGCCAGTCCGAGAGTCTCTAATGCCTTTTCCTTGTCGAAGATTCCTTTTGAATCTGGAAACAAATGAGAGATGAACTCAGCTTCTCCTTTATAGGTCAGCCCTACCATGAAAGCAGCCTTTACATACAAAAGTTTATAAGTCTTTCCATAAGACATAAACGAAAATTTCTACCTTTCATTTTCCTTAAAGAAGGAAACTGTCTCATAGAACTCTATAAGTAAATCCGAAAACACTTCATCTTGATTCCCGGGCTTAGACACTGCAACACCTTCCCATCCATTGAGCATAATATTCTTGGATATAATAGAATCATACTTGTTGAAGAAATCATGATGAACCAACCTTTCTCTATATACTAACCACTTCGAAATCGGCTTAGAGGAAGACATGTCTTGAGAAGCTACTTCCACAGACATTCGGATCTGAAGACCTCTGAGATGTTCAGAATGGAGAAAGCTGAAGTTCGGAACGGAGATTGCTGAAGTTCGAAATGGCCATAAAATAGAGAGGTAGAGATTCGGGACGCTAGAACATGAAAACCTATGTGGGACCACCATTTGGGGTCCCCTTTATATAGGGAACGAGAAGACGGTTTAACTTCCATGATTGATCTAACGGTTGAGACAAGCTGAGATCAAATCTGACGATTGAAAACCAATTCTCATGAAAACTTGAATTCGATCTTTTGAGGTTTTTATTAAAACAATTATTTAAGAAAACCATAATCCGAAAACAAAATATAAGAAAATATCAGCAAGTAAAGTATGACTACAAAAACATGAGTAAGAAAATCATACCTTTCGGATTGTCTTAGTAGGATAATTCGTAATGGGTAATAAAAAACTACGAAAACAGAATCGCAAAACTCACTATGAAAAACAAACTCAGTACGGAAAAACTCAGTATGAAAAACATTATAAGGATTTCAGAATAAAAAGTTCACTACAAAATTTTTAAAACCAAAAGATCATTATGAAAGTATCGGTACGAAAATCTCATTATGGAAATAACAGTACGAAATTTTCCATTCCAGATGTTTTCGATACGCAAATTTCCATTCCAGAATTTTTCTATACGAAAATATCCATTCTGAAAAATTTCTGTTCCGGAAATTCCCATACTAGAAATTTAGTTCCGAAAAGTTTGAAAACAAACTTTGAAAAACTTAGTTACTCTAACAAACAAATGTACTCCCCCTATGAAAAGGAGTTTATTATTGTAAGGAGTCTTTTTTGACAGAAAGTTAATTAAGAAGGATTACCTTACGGTTATCATTCCTAACTTCTGTTTAATATATTCAAATCTATCAGAAGGCAAAGATTTTGTGAAAATATCAGTAAGTTGATCTTGCGTTCCGATAAACTAAAGAATAATATCTCTTTTTAGTCTGTGATCCCAAAGAAAGTGATGCCTAATATCTATATACTTTGCACGAGAGTGTTGTGCAGGGTTCTTACTAAGGGAAATGGCACTTTTTTTATCACAAAAAAATTGAGTTTTAGTAAAACTCAGGCCATAGTCTGTGAGTGTGTGTTGCATCCACAATACTTGAGCACAACAACTTCCGACTGCTACATATTCAGCTTCAGCAGTGGAGAGTGCTACAGAATGTTGCTTCTTGCAAGACCAAGAAACTAATGAATCTCCTAAGAAATGACAAGTTCTGGATGTACTTTTTTGTCCATTCTACATCCACCAAAGTCAGCATCAAGAAATATTTTTAGAATAAAATCATTTCCAGAAGTGTTAAATAATCCTAGATCCATGGTTCCCTTAAGGTAGTAAAAAATTATTTTTACTGCCTTTAAGTGAGATTCCTTAAGATTGGATTGATATCTTGCACATAAGCATACTGAGAACATTAAATCTGGTCGACTAGCTGTTAAGTAAAGTAAACTTCCTATCATACCTCTGAAAGATGTTTGATCTACTGGTTTCCCAGCTTCATCAAGATCTAAAGAGTTTGAGGTACCATACTTTTTGAGAAGATCTTTAATATACTTATGTTGAGATATGTAGGTTCCTTCTGGTTTTTGAGAAATTTGAAAACCAAGGAAAAAAGATAACTCACCCATCATACTCATTTCAAACTTAGATTTCATTAGACTTGCAAAAGAGTCGGTTAAAAATTGCTGAGTTGAGCCAAATATGATGTCATCAACATAAATTTGAACAATCAAAACATTTTTCTTATCTTTCTTTATAAAAAGGGTTGGATCTGCATTTCCCTTAACATATTTATTTTGAAGAAAAATTCCAGTGAGTCTATCATACCATGCTCTTGGGGCTTGTTTAAGGCCATACAAAGATTTGGTAAGTCTAAAAACATAATCAGGATGTTTTGTATCTTCAAATCCAGGAGGTTGTTCAACAAAAACTTCCTCTTGAACATAACCGTTATGAAAAGAACTTTTCACATCCATTTGAAAAAGTTTAAAATTAAAGAATGCTGCAAAGGCAAGTAGAATACGGATAGATTCAAGTCTGGCTACTGGAGCATAGGTTTCTTCATAGTCTATTCCCTCTTGCTAATTATAGCCTTTAGCAAAAAGTCTAGATTTATTTCTTACTATGACTCCATTTTCATCACATTTATTTTTGAAACCCCATTTTACTCCAATAAAAGAAGTTTCCTTAGGTCTCTTAACCAAGGTCCAAACTTTATTCCTTTCGAATTCATTTAGTCCATCTGGCATGGCTTTGATCCAATCATCATCACCTAAAGCTTCATCAGTGCTTTTAGGTTCTAATTGGGAAAGAAATGCTATATGTTCTATTTCATTCCTCAAGGAACTTCTAGTCCTTACTGTTTGATTTACATCACCAATAATACTATCACTGGGATGATTCTTAAGAAACCCCTGATTTGGGTTTTGAAAATCCTGTTCATCAACATAGGGTAGAAAGTCTTCTGGGGTAAATGTTTTAGAAGTATCTTCTTGAACATAATCCTTATCAGAAGGTTCTTATATCAAAGGTTTACAATCAGTTTTTGAAAACACATCTGAGGATGTAGGATGGGATGGTTTAAAAACAAAAGGATCAGACTCATCAAATTTTACATGCACAGTTTCTTCAACAGTACAGGTATTTTTGTTAAAAACACTATAAGCCTTAGAGTTTGTGGAATAACCTAAGAAAATTCCTTCATCAGATTTTGGTGTGAATTTATATAGGTTATCTTTAGTATTCAAAATGAATACTTTTCAACCAAAAACCGTTAAGTAGGATAGTCTTGGTTTTTTACCATTCCATAACTCATAAGGAGTTTTATTAAGAAAAGGTCTAATCAAAACTCGATTTATAGTATAGCAAGCAGTACTTACAGCTTCATCCCAGAAATGTCTAGCTATAGAATATTCACTCAACATGGTTCTAGTTATCTCTTGAAGAATTCTATTTCTTCTCTCAACTACACCATTTTGTTGAGGAGTTCTATGTGCTGAAAATTATGAGTAATACCTTTTCTACTACAAAATGTTTCAAAATTAGAATTTTTAAATTCTCCTCCATGATCACTATGAATATTTTTCAATGGAAGGTTTTTCTCATTTTTAACATGAGCTCTAAAACATTTGAAATAAGAAAAAGCTCCAGACTTCTTTGTTAGAAAATAAACCCAAGTAAATCTAGTGTAATCATCAACTAGAACAAACAGATAGTATTTGCCTCCAATACTTCTAGTTTGTGTTGGACCAAAAAGATCCATGTGCACTAACTGCAATACATCAGTTGTTGAGACTTCGCAGATCGATTTAAAACTAGATTTATGTTTCTTTCCATATTGACAAGGATCAAAAACTTTATAAGAATCAAATCTAAGCTTGGGTATATCCTTAACTAGTTTCTTCTTAGAGAGTTTACATAAGTTTCTAAGGTTACAGTGACCCAGTCTTCTATGCCATAACCAGGAATGATCTTCCATTGCACTTTGGAAAGGTAAATCTTGGCTCCTGAGGTCTTCTAGGTTCAAAGTGTAAACATTCTCTTGACTATTGGCTGAGAGAATAAATTCTTCCTTGGAATTGTGAACTAAGCACTTATCACTCTTAAAATTCACAAGGTAACCTTCATAACATAACTGAATTATACTAATGAGGTTGTGCTTAAGACCCTTAACAAAAAGAACATTTGAAATAAAAGTTTTACCAAGAAGAACAATATTACCAATACCAACAATCTCTCCCTTAGCATTCTCTCCGAAAGTTACCTTTCCTCCTTTCGTTTTGATAATCTTTTCAAAATAGCTTTTGTTACCAGTCATGTGTCGGGACCATCCACTATCCATGTACTATGTATTGTTGCTGGTACTCTCTTTATTTTCTTGAAATCAAGAAGAGAATTAGACTTTTGGAATACAAACTTTTTTGGATCCGAGATTTCTAGATAACAAAATTTTAGGTACCCACATCTTCTTAGAAAAATAAGCTTTATGAAATCCTAGGGCTTGGGTTTTGTTTAAAGAACAATTCTTTGCCCAGTGACCACCACATTGACACATAGTAAAAAATGGGGCACTTTGAGGAAAAAAATAATTGTTACTAAAAATTGGTTTTTCATGGGTATAACCAAATCTGGATTTATTTCTTAAAGGTCGTATTTGGGAATACATTTTATCAAAATTTTCCTTACCATGGGTAAAGCCTGATAAACACTTATTTATGGAAAAAACTTCAGACTTTAGTTTTATAACCAAGTTTTTATCCTCAAAATCATTAGTTTTAGAACTAGAGCTAGGCTCGAAAACATTTTTCTTAGAAATTAGTTTTTCTAACTCTTTAGAAAGTTTGTTCTTCTCAGAACTTACTTCCTCAAGATTTTTTGAAATACTTTCAAAATCAGCATTTTTCTTATCAAGATCTTTAGAAATATCTGATATCTCTTTTGTAATAATATTATTCCTAGAGTTTTCTTTATCAGGTTTTTTATTGAGTTTGGAAATATCAATTTCAAGAAGTTCAGCAAACCTAGAAACTTCTTCATAAGTAGGTAAATTATTTTCTTCCTCAGAAGAGGATTCTTCATCTAAGGAATTATAATACTTACTATCATTATAATTTAAAGAAACATTGGTCAATGATTCATCATTTCGTACATTAGCCATTAAACAATAATTATTAATAGGTAATCTGGCTATAAGACCAAGATTCTTCTGTCCTGAAGATTCGTAATCAGAATATTCATCTGAAGAGTCACGACCACTGGCAATCCAGGTGTCATTTTCTTTCAGAACATTCATAGCTTTGGCTTTATAATACTTATTTCTGTTCCTATCTGAATGTTTTTCTTTCCTTTCTTTCTTTTTGAGCAAAGGTAAATCTGGTCTAATATGTCCAACTCTCTTGCATTCATAACATGTGACTTCTCCATCTTTCCTATCTTTCCTTTCCTTTTTCTTATACTTGGATTAGAAATTTCTCTGGCCAGCTATAGTGTTCATCCTTCGAGCAAGATTTTCTAATTCATTTTCAGATACTTCACTCTCACTAGATTTGGATTGAATGACCATCTTCTTAGACTTGGATCTGGTTACTCTCTCAGGAGTCTTAGCTTTCATATGATTTGATGTTGTTGTAAAAGCAACAGTACCATTCCCATTTTTCTTTTTGATGTTGTTAGCATCTCTCTTCATTATGGTTTCATGTTGGAGATTAGTTCCGAATAACTCATCAAGAGAAATTTGAGTGACCTTCTTGTTCTCATCTATAGCTGTTCTTTTGGATTGCCACTCATTGGGCCTGATATCAATTATCTTATCCACAGGTGCTTCATCATATAACCCTTTCTCTCCCAGAGATTGTAAGCTGTTGACTATAGTCATAACCCTCTGTTTAACTTTACATATTGGTTCTCCATAAGGAAAATTGAAGCCATGATATTTATCTCTAACCATATCTCTCCTAGTCTCAATCACTTTAGAAGTTCCAAAGTGTGTAACCTCTAACTTCTTCCAGATACAATTAGCTGCTTCACAAGGGAGAAATTTGGCTATATATATTTTTGGTCATTGAACAAAGTAAAGTATTGCGTACCTTATAATTGAGTTGATACTCTTTCTTTTCCTAGTTAGTAAAAGTTCTAACTTCCTTGTCAGGAATTTTGTAATCTTCAGTAAGAATAACGAAGTTGTCCACTCCAGTATTGATAACAAAAGTATTCATTCAATCTCTCCAGTACTCATAATCATTACCATCAAAGATTGGTGGTCTTGTAGGATTTAGATTATCAATGGAACCAATATTAATTCTTGTCATACTTAAAAACCTTTGGCAAAAAACTTTTTAGTAGAAAAAAGTTCGTAATAACATAGTTCGGAATGAGAATGTTCGGAATGGGAAAGTTAGCAAGAAAAACTTATATGTGAGTACAAGTATTTCAGATACCTCCTCTGATACCAATTGTAGGATTGAAATAATGATGTAGATGCTCGATATAAAAGAGTGGGGGTGAATTGTATACTTTAAAAAATCTTTTGGAACCTTTAATGTTAGTTATGAATAACTATGTTTTTCTTAAGAAAAGGAAAGAGCTAAGTTTAACAAAGTTAAACTAAGAAAATTCACAACACCTCTAACACCAAATGAAAACATGGAATAAGGAATGAAGTTATAAACTTTAATTACTATGAACATTCTTAAAACTGGAAAGAGATTCTGAATGAAGGTTCCGGAAATATGGTTCCGGAAATTGAAACTTAACAAAAGATTACAATATGAGATTCTACCTTAAAGCGTATAGAATCTAAATGAATCAGAGTATACGTAGGGAAGTATAAGAAAGTTATACTTTCCTTAAAATACAATATGCAGCGGAAATAAACAAGTAGTAAAACTACAAGTGACAAGATTTAAGTCTTTTAACCCAAAGAGAAGGGTATCAAACAACCTTGGATAAAGGTCCCTTGATTTATACTTTCAAGCAAGTCTGTCTTACCCACACCAGGGTAAGCCCTCAATACAAAGATCGGAGTCTCTGTCTTGCTATCCCCGCAAGCCCTCAACTTCAAGGTAGTTGGCAACCTCTGTCTTCCTCAGCAAAGAAGCCCTCAACTTCAAGGTAGTTGGCAAACTCTGTCTTCCTCAGCAAGGAAGTCCTCAACTTCAAGGTGTTGGAAACCTCTGTCTTCCTATCCCCGGAAGTCCTCGAATGTAATCACCAACATTCGTAGTCGCACGAATCATTGAGAGTTAATAGGAGCCTCTCTCTCTAGAAATTACTTCAATAGCATGTATGCACAATGTCGAAGAAGTCATTCATCAGTCAGTCACACATCAGTTCGTTGTGAGCTCTTTTAAATGAGCTCCTATTTATAGGAAAGGTTGGCCTACTTTCCAACGGTCATATTTTCCTTAAAAATCGGAGGGTCCTGTACACATGTAACATAACCAACGGTTAGTTTAAAACAGAATAGACGACATTGTTTTATAAAAAAACAAGTATAACATAATGTACGACATCGTTTTAAATTTAACTAAAAAGTTTGGGGTGAAGATTCGGATTGAAGATTCAGAGTGTAAGAAAAATTCAAAGAGTAGACAAATTATAAAAGTGTAAGCAAAAAGAAAGTTCAGAGTCTAACCAAAAAATAATTTTCAGAGTCTAAATAAATTCAGAGTGTATAAAACAAAGATGATCGGATTCTGTTTAATAGGTAAATTCAGAATGAGAATTCGGAATGAGAATTCGTCATCAGAATTCGTAATGAGAATTCATCATCAGAATTCGTAATGAGAATTCATCATCAGAATTTGTAATGAGAATTCGTCATCAGAATTCGTAATGAAAATTCGATGTCGAACTTCATAAGGATTCGTATCCTTAATTCGGAGTAGAACATTAACCAGAGTTCATATCCAGAATTCGGAATGAAACTTTATCGTAGTTCTAATCCAGAATTCGGATCCAAAAATAGAATGCTTCATATCAAAGTTCCAAACAAATCCGATAATATAGAAATGAATCTGAATATTATACTTTAAGAAATATATAGATGAAAATATGATAAGGATAATTTTTCTTACAAAAGTAGTTTTCTTTATAAAAGTAATTTTCCTTATGAAAGCGATTTTCCTTATAAAAGCAATTTTCCTTATAAAAGCAATTTCCATTATAAAAGCAATTTTCCTTATAAAAGAGATTTTCCTTATAAAAGCAATTTTCCTTAAAGATAAGGTGTTTGTGCTTTTCAAAACAAGAAGGAATGAAAAAGTCATAAGGAAAACCTTATTGACTCAACAGTCTAGCTCGGTGGAAAGTGATCCTCTAGTTGTTTGACCTTAGGTCCATCCCTCAAAAGGATATTAAGGGGAAATCATTGGCAGATTTCCATGCCACCCATCCAGCTCTTATGGACCAGTCTATGGACCATTATTTTCTTGATGAGGCAATCCTCTCAGTAGACCAATCCATTATGTGCTAGAAAATTCACTTTTATGGTGCTTCTCAGAGCCCTACCAGCAGAAGGATCAATGACCCTAGGCTCAACAGAGTATGCTTGGGTATCATCTTCATTACTTTTGCATAGGCCATTCTTCAATATTCAGTCCTACTATCATAAGGTTGAAACAAAAATGAGGCAGAGTATCTGGATCTCATTGATGGCATCAAGTTGCCACTGGAGATTGAAGTTTCCCACTTGCATGTGAAAGGGGTCTTTGAAGTAGTCATCAAGCATATCAACGGTGACTATGTCGTCAGAAATCCAGATCTCGTAAAACATTTGGTACACACCCTCCACCTGATGGGTCAGTTCCCATCTCTCCCATAGGTTACTCATATTCCTTGATCCGAGAATGGTCGAGCTGATGCCTTGGATAGCCTAGATGCATCACTTGTAGAGCCTAACCATTATTATTTTATTATCCACATGGAACACCAAAGAGTCATCCCCTCGTCACTCAAGATGATGATGATATCCCACAGGTAATCCACCTTACCACTAGCGCTTCCTCATCAGGACCCTCTGGTCCCCCTGACGTAGTGTTGGAAGTAACTCCTGACTGGAGAAACCCCTTTATCGAGTACCTCCAACATGTTAGTCTTATAAAATATTGAGATGAGCGTGAGAGAATCAGACACCATGCATTGCAGTTTACTCTCCAGAGTGGTCCAAGTCATGAGAGGATCCTCTAGAAGCATGGGTTTGATGGGTTTCTCATTTTTTATATTCAAGGAGTTGAGATTTCTCAAGTCATACAGGAGGTTCATGCTGGTTCCTGCAGAGCTCATCATACCGGGCCGATATTATCTCACCCGATCTGGAGGTTGGGGTATTTTGGCCCTCCATGATTAGTTACTGCATCGAGTTTTCCATGATATTCCATGCGTGCCAAATTCATTCCAAATTTTTACATTGTCTGTTGGAGCCTCTCTACACCACCATGTACTCTTAGCCCTTGGTGTTCTAGGTAATCGATGTCGTGGGACCATATCCACTGGTGACAGCATTCCAGTGCAGGTTCGTCTTGACTTCTATGGATTTCATTTCCATGTGGGCAAAAGTGGTTCCCCTCAGGAAGGTCAAGGCATGCTCTATCATTGAATTTTTGAGCTCCAACAGCATCTACTGATTTGGAGTCCATCATGCAGTTCTTATCGATAATTGAACCAACTTTTGGGTAGCTGAGTTGAAGAAATTGTATGCCAAGTACTATATCCATTCTAACCATACCTCCTGCTATCAAGCTCTAGAAAATGGGCAGATCGAGGAATTCAACAAAATCCTCTATAAAATTCTGCGTAAAATGGTTGGTCAAAACAAGAATAGTTGGCCAGAAAATCACCTTAACACCCTCTAGTATTATCGAACGATGACTCACAATTCCACATAGGTGACCCCATACTCCCTGGTGTATAGAACGATGGTCGTCCTACCCATCAAGATTTAGTTTTCTTTATTATTCACAGCTGTCTATGATCAACAAGCACTAGATAAAGTAGCTGAAATCCATCTGGTTGAATTGGAAGCACTCAATGAGAACAGGCTTCATGCCCTGTACAATCTATAAAGTCATCAAAACAAGATATCTAGAGCATTAAACAAGAAGGTTTACCTCCTCTCATTCTTGCAAGGTAACCTAGTGTTGTCCCTAAGAACTCCGATGATCCCTGGTAGAAAACCTGCAAGATGGAACCCAAATTGGAAGGACTATTCATCATTCATAATGTTTACCACAATGGCATGTACTCTCTAGTCACCATGGATGGAGAGCGTATTACTCATCCCACCAATGCCAAATTTCTCAAGACATACTTTTCCAGAGCAGCATTTGGTCTTACATGACCTTAAACTGTCTGATCCAACATGACTTTAAATTGTATCATCCTGTAAGATGTTAAACTGCATCTCAAGAACTGTGTATTGCTTGATTCCCATCATCATGGGATACATAAGAACTCTCGGATACCTCAACTTGAGTCTGGCCCTAAACTCCTCTATTTGACTACCCCCAAAGGTGTAGTTCTCTTGAAGGGTCCTGCATGGTGTAGTGTAGGCTTCTTTGGTCCCCACTCATGTAGGGATTATGATGATCACACCATTTCCCATTCTTCATTCTTCTATTCTCCCACGTCCTCACAGCATGATGATAAATTGTGTGGCCCTTTTCAGAACTACACGTGTCTTGATTCCCATCCTTATGGGATATGTAGGAATGCCTAGAAATTTTGTCCGTAGACCCAACCCCAACTTCAAAATCTCCCATGGGGATGAAATACATGGTGTGGTGTAGGATTTTTCCCTCATTCATGTCGAGTTCATCATGACCGCACCATATATTTCCCCCCTTGGAGATCTCTTCCTCTTCAAATGTCCTCCATGAAATTAAAATGCATTGGCATATCCATGCCTCTCATGTCCCATCATTGGGTTTTACATCATCATTCACTTCTGATAGGGCCGCCAAATGGAATGGATGCTAGGACTAAGGGCTATCCTACCATTTTGAACAACGTCCTCAAGAATTTCGAGCAACAAATTGATACAAGTCCTGTGTTGCAAATATGGTCATCAGTCAACACTCATTTGTCATTCCCATTTCAGGTCACAATATATTGATGTTATGTTTCCTAGGTGGTCAATGACCATCCTCCATTGTTATCTCCTTCCCTATAAGTACCAAATGTTGGGTTTAGTGAATCATTTTGTCCTATTACCTCTTCAAAAAAATTTCCACTTCGGGCGGGAGTGTTGATCTAGTCGGGACATGCCATGTCTAATTTTTCTTCCTTAACTTCCATAATTGCATCTGTTAAAGAGAGCTTGATCCTATTACTTGTTTCCCATACCTTGAATGGATCATGTGGGATTAGGAGCTTTGGTAATTCAATACATACACAAGGAGTCATGTGTCTATGACTGGCTGGGACTTCCAGCCTCAGGTCTGTTGACCCTTCCAACACCTAGGCCCATGTTCTCATCTAGGATTGTGTTGTGTGGTATAGACTTACATCCTCATTTACATCGCGTTATTTTTTCACAGCACACATATCCCCTTGAGACATCCCTCCTACATCTATCATCATTTTTGCAAGCACAGGTATTGCCATAAGTTGTGCATCCCATCAATTGTGTTTCCATCATCATTCACATCCAAAAGGACCCCCGAACGACATAAATTCAAGGACCTAGGGCTCTGCAAATGTTTTAGTCCAACAACCCCAAGGACTTTGAGCGAAAAGTTAATACAATACCCATGTTGCGAATGTGGTCAACGATCGACACTCAATTATACACCCCCAAAACCTGGTCATGCAAATATGGATATTGTGTTGTGAACATGGTCAATAGTTATCCTTTATAATTTTTGTCATTTTGTGGTCTTCCATAGGAACAATTATTCACCCTCTCTAGTCACATGTCCCATGCACATGACATTAAACTAAGAAACTCTAGTACGAGCTCTATGACCATAAACTAAGATCTATAATGTCTTTTCCATATGATGGTAAACTGCATGGATTATTCCAAACTACATGTGGATTGATTCCCATCCTAATGGAATACGTAGGAAAACCCAGACATTTTGTCCACAGGTCTATCCTAGGCTCATCTCTCCTTTCTTTCAGCCACCTAGTCTGAATTCTCTATAGTAATTATGAATGTCATGGCATACGTGGTCTTATATTGTTGTTCACATCGGGTTACTCGCCATGCCATACACATTCCTTCCATCCTCATCCCACAAGACGTTATACTGAAACCTCAGAACTACGTGTGGCTTGATTCCAATTTTTAAGGGATACGTAGGACCACCAAAACATCTAGTCTTTGGGTCCAACACTATTTCTTGAAAACCTCCTCATATTTCTATCCCTCTAGCCTTAATTTCTCAATAGGTGGGATACAGTATGGTATGGACTACATGACCTCAGTCACGTAGAATTTGTAATAGCCACACCACGTACCTCTCCCTCCTGAGATATCCTCCTCGCCCATTTATACACTCATCTATTCAATTCGGATGCTCTTGAATTGTGTCCCTTGACCCTTATTTTCAACTCACCAATGTGGTCGAAAGCACTCTGGATCATGACGTAGGGGGTCGGATTCTACCTAAACATGCTATCTTCAATTTTTCAGGCTTCAAGTTCCCCTTAATTTTGGATTTCATCATCTTTCACATACAAAAGGACCACCAAATGGCATGGATTCTCAGCCCAAGGTCTCTCCAACCATTCCTGGACCACATCCATGGGGATATAGAACAACAAATTGACACAAGTCCCACATTGTGAATATGGTCAGCGGTCGATGCACATTTTTCATTCCCATTTCAGGTAACAAGATATGGATGTTTAGTTTAAAAAATGGTCAATAGTTATCCTCTATTGTCACACAAACCCTATCAAATCATAAATTTCAGTTTCATGATTCACAAAATTTTCCACTCCATCATTTCCAATTAGAATTTCTACACTCTTGGTACTATACCTTGGTGCGCATTTTCATGTTAGGAGGACAAATCCACGGTAAGGAATCATTCAGGGCCCCACACTGATTTCCCCTTTCATGCATTTTATGCATTGAAAAAACTTTATCTGCATTTGTTTTCCCACATCAAGAGTATCTCATGTGGGATTTGGGATCAGATCGAGGTTTATGCTCACTTGTAAGAGTTTGACTTCCCTATGGTCTGAGCTCTAAGACCTTAAACTAAGATCTCCTTTTATGTCCTATCCGTAAGGTGTAAGAACTGTAACTCTTAGAAATATGTATAGCCAGATTCCCATGCTCATGGGATACATAGGAATGCCCAGATATCTCATCTTCGGGTCTAGATCAGGTTCCACTAATTACCTATTCTATTCATCCTTATGGCCTTGACATTTACAAAATTGTGTGGTGTGGCATAATATTTACTTCCTCATAAATGTTCGGTTTGCAATAGTTTCACAACATACTTTTCTTCTAGGATCTAGTATCTCATACCCATTGTCCCACAAGACGTTAAACGGTACCCTTAGAACTATGTATGGATTGATTCACATTCTCATGGTATACATAAGAACACCTAGACCATTCATCCACAGGTCTAGCCCTATATTTATTTACCTTTTCTGGCCCCTTGGCCTGAGGTTTTTACCCTGAAATTATGTGTTTTATAGTGTGGGACTAGTCCCCAGTTACATCGGGTATGATTTATCATGCCATGCGCATCCCCCCCCCCCCCAAATGGGTTGGTCATATCATACGACCCTAAACTATGACACCATCGTTTTGGTCGCACAACAGAAAAATGGCATTGTATTGTGATGTCCTCACTCGAGGGGACATCATGTTTGTTATCGGTCACCCACCATACAATTTTTCAAGACTTACTTATGGCTTGATTCTTGTAGTGAATCCTAGACTCACCATCCTAAGTTTATCACCTCACAAAAAATGCCCACACATCTATCTTAAAGGAAAAACAAGATCTATCAAATGTCTCTTCTTTTTGTGCATGGGACAGACCCACATGACCTTATCATCCCTTGGATAAGTACCTTACCATGCCATATCCAGAACTATGTATGGATTTATTCTCATTCTCATGGAGTATGTAGGAACACCCACGCACTTTGCCTCAGGCCCAACCTAACTTTTATTTTCTGTCATTTGACCTAAAACCACCCTAAAGAAAAAATTGATATGAACTCTATGTCCTCATTCATGTCAAGTTTTTTAATTACCTAACCATGTGTCTTCCTCATTCCTTACCATCTCTGGTCTGAGCTCTATGACCTTAAACTATGTTCTCTGGTTCGGGCTCTAAGACCTTAAACTAAGATCTCTCTACATCATACAAGCAAGGTGTAAAGACAAAACCCACAGAACTGTGTGTGGATTTATTCCCATCCTCATGCGATATGTAGAAATGCCCAAAAATTCCATCATCGGGTCCAACCCCAAGAATCCTAGATCCTGGCCCTTTTTCATCCTCTTAGCCTGAAATCCTTTGGAAGTATGCGGTGTGGTGAGTACCTCTTGGGATCACATTTGGGTCAGGTTCTGCAACAACTGAACTAGGTGCCTCCCTGGTCTTTTCCCATCCTAGTCTAAGTACTATGATTATAAACTAAGACCTCCCAATGGGATCTATGTTCCAGTTTCGACTACTTATCCACCATATGATAACTTCATTAAATAATTTCCCCTCTTAATGGTTCACTCTATGACCTTTAGCTAGAAGCATGCGACCCTAGGACCCTTGTCCGTGGAATGGTACTTGACCCCCTCTATCTGAAAAGTCTTATTTTCATACTCAGATGTGTCGTGAAAAAGAGCCCAAGGTGTGGAATTCTCACATGGACACTCCATTTCTTCATATCCAGGCATCATAAGCCCTTTATTTGGATACTCATCCAATTTCATGATTAAAGGGACCCCCATAGCGGCCTGGCCTCATGTCGCATCGGCTCACCTACCAGTCTGGGCCAACACCCTAAAATACTATGGATGCCATTTTGAGGATAGTATTATGTTTTGAACACAGTCAACAGGTGACCCCCATTTGTTATCCTCATTTCAAAATAATGCAATAAGGATTATGGGTTTCGAATGCAGTCCACATTATTCCTTTATTATCATGTCAACCCTAAAATGCTCTAAATTCTATTTATCATGATTCACACATTACATTCTTCTCTGTTTTGGTTGACTTTAACGCCCCTGGAGTTAACCCTCTTGTGAACCTGAGCACATTGGGAAGGTGGAAATTCTCTATTCAGGCCTCCCTATCTCTTCCCAGAAATATGGATTGGTTTTTCAAACCCTGGATGCTCAAATATTAGTTGGAATTCTCATATTTATATTAGATAACGAAGAATACATCCCTTGTTTCTCGCATCGGTCATGACCCACCTGAGTTTAGAAATTCATTTCTAGTTACTCCATAGTTATGATTAAGGAATGATAATCAAAATAAACATGAAATAAAATTATATGTATATGCATGTAGTTTGGAATAAGAAAATAAATAAGGATACGTTTATGGGTTCGACCAAAATGGGTCCCTTAAGCCTTAGAGTTTTTTATGGATTATTCCAATTTATCCACATTTTGGCTTGTGTCCTCCATCATTGCTTCCCTCCCCCGAGATCCTTATCTTCATCAGTAGTTACAAAGCGTAATTCATTATCCCTAGTCTACGATCACGCTTTTTCATTTTGGAGATCAATCATTTGGAGGCTTGCCTACACTATTTTCTCCTGGGCATCCACCGACTAGGCCCTCAATTCCTCAATGATCTCAAAGTAGTTTTCAATGAATGCCTCTCTTTCATTCTCTTACACTTCAAGGAGTCATACTTCCTACTCTACCTTTAGGAATTTCTGGGTATTCTCTAACTCTTTCTAGAGTTGGGAAATGTTGGAACATTGGCCACTCTCCTGTATCATCGGATCCATGTAATTGTGGATCATTTCATGAAGATTGTGAGAATCTACCCCAACAGCACATAGAAAGAATATCCAGGTGTGGAGTGATTGCATTCAATTTATCCATTCTTCCTATGGATAACTGAGGAAGTGTTTGATACACTTACACTACTTGTGTCATGTCATATGGCTTTCATCGGCTACTTCATAAATGGAGTCATCTATTTCCTTAGGGTCTGTTGAATGAAAATTGGGGAAAGAATCCAAAATATCAGTGGTAGGGTCCTCTTTTGTAACTAATTATTCCCCAATAGCATCACCCTTGTCGGCCTGGAGCTCCACCCCAACAGCATCATCACCCAAGACTGTAGCTTCTGGCTCTGAAGGCACTACGGTGGGGTCAACATGACGGTTTAGATCTGCAGGATCTGGTGTTTCCATTGGCATGAATTCTATATATGTTCTTCAGTCAATGGCCTATCGAGCCTCCGACATTGAAATTACTGCAATGAAAATTGATATTTTAGTTAGAGGAGATTCCTGATAAAATATGATATCCAAAAAGGGTAAAGAATTACAAGATCCAAGCACGGTGGTATCCAGTGCCTATGTCATGGTAGGAGCCTCCCCTACAAGAGATCCCTCAGCACTTGTAAGCTCAATCACCAGTATCAGTTCTTTCTGGATGGTGGGAATATCGGGGAACTCGGACGTCGCCATTTCACCCTTCATTCGGCTCATAACCTCCTACTCCAACCACAGTTGTTTCCCAACCACTTTCCATGCCTCTGATAAGTTCTTGAGGATGTTCTCTTGCATCCAAGGAAATGACCTAATCCCCCATGGGGAAGGCTTTCTGGGTTCCATCATCCATGCATTCCTAAATTGACTTAAATTCAGTCGATAACCTATTATTGGGGAAAGGGAAAGGCTAGCAGAGACATGAGTTAAATTCACCTCAAGCTGCTTAGCCAGTTCTACGTCAAAGCCTGCAATTTCTCCGCTCTCACGAGGGATTTGTTGATGAGTGTTTTTTTCTGAAGGTCCTTCACTTCTAGGACCTTCAAACCATTAAACCTCTTCAACCTCTTCTTCCTCTTCTTCTTCTCATGCCTCTTCTTTGTCTCCTCCCTCCTCTTTCTCTTTCTCTCCCTCCTACTCTACATATTCATCCTTAGATGGAAACCTTTTAGGGTCATGTTCCTGGACGAGCATCACTTTCACCCAGAGATGCAGCTCTTCGTACCGCCCCTGTTGGCACACATACAAATCCATGGTTGTCAGGTATGAATTCTAGCAATGAATGTTCACCCTATATGCCACATATATGTGAACTATGTCTTGAAACTCTACCCCAGTACGCACCAGTCTCTTCCACATCTCTTCAGTTGACATGGATTGTCATAGAATCCTCCAGGAAGACCATGTGAAGGGAAAGATAATGTCATAGGATGGCTTCAGGAGGTGTCTGAGCTGCTTCTTGGGGAGTTCCCCAGCAGGACCATAAGGCCACCCATGGGATCACCCCTCCTTAGAAGGCAGCAGCACGCTCTCAACTTATAGTGCTTCTGCCGATGATGTTCCATCTTGTGTTGTGTTAACCACCTAGAAAACACTTCGTCCCACCTCCCCTATTAAACTACATCTACCTCCCTACTCTTCAGGACCCATTCTATCCTCTTTGAGTTGTCAGATGAATTTTTGTAGAATCGCCTCAGGATATGTTTTTGTTTAGTGTTCAGCATACTCTATTGATAGGCTGACACTGACATCAGTGGGTGGGAGAGTGATGACATCACCAAAGCCTGAAGTTATGAACATAAGACATAGTTGGAAAATAATGCAGGGATGTCTCTCTTCCCAAGCCTTGGTATAAATTTTCTTTGGCATCTTCTTCATGAACCTGAACTTCCTGGAAAACTAGGTCAGCATGTATGGTTTGAAAAAGATTTTTACATCAATCCAAGCTACTGACACACCGACCCCTGATGCATTGCAGTAACACTCTCTACTCCAATGGGGAATTCCCATCATCTACCATCTGAAAAACTTGGATTCAGATTGGGTTAAAGTCAAAATGAGTATGGATTCTGATCTTTATCTTTATTCCTTCATCCCTGAGTGTCAGTAGGATGATTCCAACAGTGTTCAAGAGGTATGGATGCATACCATCACCTGAAGAGAAAATGGAATTCATGAAGTTATACCCACTGAAGTGGGCTGTGACCCAACCATAAAGGATTAGAAATAGTCATCATATTCTCTTGAGCGTACTTCCCCTTGAGATATTCCCTAGAATTATTTATAACCTGGACAGTATAGCTCCCCCAGATTAACCTTGTTCTTCGCCACCATGATTCCGACCATCACTAGCATCCCTGGGCACACCTCTATCCTTGTATCTCTCAATGGAAATATCTACCCACTCAAGAATGAAAAATTGAACCCATCATATCGTACATTTGGGTCCCAACATTCATTTATGCGAAAGCCCCATGATCGATACTCTCCAGCCACTAGGATCGTCCAATAAAATCCTATCTTTCCCCTCTGAGATGTATTTGGGAATTTCTTCCCTCAGACTAGAATCTTTATAGCCTTTTCCTACATTAGTAAAAGATTGAACCAACTTGGAGAAGGTATGTCCTTAAGAACATATTTTAATTTTAGCTCCTCCTTAGCTAGCTCCAGTAGATGACATGTTAGGATAGAGGTGTGTGTCTCTTCCCCCCATATGTCGTCATCGAGAAGAAATATTTTATTGGTACCCCTCCAAGGGAATACCCCTAGTAAAATGAATGTACCATAGACTAATACCCATCTCCCTATGATAGAGGTGAATGGTTTTAGTATCATGAGACTAACGACTGCACAAATTGATTATCAGGTCCTGCTACTGGTAGAAGTAAAATTTGGATGTCCAAATTACATTGAAGAGCTCGATAGACTGCAATTTAGGCCCAAAATCCTTGAACATTTAGCATACCCAGTACAACCATGCCCATTCTTTTGTGAAGTTACCTCCGGACCTAAAATCCCACTCCTTCCAACCCATCGTCTCATCGATAATACTGATTTAGAATGTGCTTATATAAAAAGCCATAGATTACTCGGGGACTGGGTCACTCCCTACGATATTACTAGTCTTTGGATTTAGGAAATAGATGGTTATGTTCTATGATTCCCTAGAAGGATGGTCATTTTTTGTGATGTTAAACTGTGGGAGACTATCCTTGCGGGTCACCCATGACCACAGCGTATCAGTTTCGAAGCTAGGCATCATCACCTCCTACAAAATGCTGAAATTCTATATCGACATGATATCACTCGAGACATAATATTTTTGAGCTTGTGTAAGCATGCCAAAAATCATTTGATTTTTAGAAATGACCCTCATGTCATGAAGAATAAGGGGGTTCGTGATAATCTGAGTCCTCCTTGTAGCTGCATTAAACTCCCTCCTGGCATCGGTTTTTTGGGCATCCATTTTGGAAAAATTCCCAAAATCCTAAGGGATTTGCAGGAAAAAATAAATATTCAGTAGAAAAAATAGTCAGTGGTGTGCAAGAAGTCCTCTCTGTGAGAAAACAGTTGTCGGCACAAATGTGACTGGGTCGTAAGCAGAAAAACTCAGAATCGACTGCTGAAACTTACGTGTGAGTGGGAAACATTGTCTCACACGAGATCCAAATCCTATCATACAAAAAAGTAAAAGTTGGTACCTAGGGGGTCACCATATTTATATGTGTAGAACAGTTCTTGCACACGTGCGAAATAGGTTTTTGTGACCAGAAACCAATTTTTCATGCACTGACCGGATAGTTATCTATCTTTCGGTGTGACCCAAAAAATCGGATATTCAGGTACCCCTTCATCAATAATTCTTAAGGGGTGCATTTGTTGACACTGAATTTTGGATAGGGCCTTGAGGGGGGCACTTTTGAAGAAACCAAATTCAAGTCGAGAATAAAGGGACGATTCCATTGTGGTAGAGGGAGGTACGCACAAGAATGAAGAGGTGTGTGCAAGATTCCCTTCGACGCGCAAGATCTTTTACGCCCAATATGACATCTAGAGTAAACTTATACAGCGACCCACCATGAACATGCCCAGGAACTGGTGTATAAGTTTCCAGGTGTAACAGCCCAAGATTTTATAAAAAATATTCTCTTTAATTTTATTAATATCTTGTGTTGTACGCTACACCAAAAGGATCTTGCACAACACGCATCCTTGACTTGCCTTGCATTACACGCAATCGCGACCTTCCTCGATAGCGTGTGTAATACGCAATACCGAGTTTCACTAAACAACGATATGCTATTAAAATATTATTAAAACTAGCCGTTATGAATAGTAATAACCACTTTTTAAAATTCTGTAAATCTTATTTTTCAAAATGAACTTCATTTTTGGATTCGCAGTATCGAATTTAGCCTAAGGTGAAATTTTGGTACTTTTCGGATAACTTTCATATTCTCATGAATAGTGAAAATTACTAAATTATAATTAAAAACAACTTTTTTAATCAAAATAATTAATAGTGATAAATTATTAATTTGAGTGGTTTTAAAGTATATTTAGAATATATTTTTACAATTTAATACAATGTTGGTCATTGGATGTAATTTCACATTTAAACCAGACATAATCAAGTGTCAATCTTTTGATATATTTTGTTTCCTAAAAACACGCTATTTATTTTAACAGCGGGATTTAATTATAAAATTAATTAATGAAACTTCTATGTTATGAATTTGGTAAAATAAATTTCATTTTTGAATTCGGAATATGAAATATAGCTTAGGATGAAATTTTGGCATTGTTCTGAAAAACATCAATTTTTGATGAATAGTGAAACTACTAAGTGGTAGTTAAAAAAAACTGAATTTTTCATAAAACTTAATTTTACCGCTTCTGTGAATGGAATTTCAAAAAATCCGAGAAACACGGTTGATGTCAGTAAGTAAAATGTGGTTCAATGAGATGAAAATAATTTTTGGTGAATAGTAACTTTTTAATTTTATTTACCACGGTTAAAAGTAAATAGGGTAATTAAGGGTAAAAATGATATTAATATTACCCTAACACATGTCCTAATTCAATTGGACAAGTTTATCTCGACCAAAAACAACCTTAAGTGTAAAATATTATCATTTAGGCCCACTTGGATTAGATTAGTACATTTATTATTATTTAATTCAAAGAAGAGTTAAAAGAGTTAAAATCAAAGTTTATTTACTAAAACATTTTTAATATGGGGTTATACATAAGATAAATTCGACTATAAATATTCATTAGAAATATAAAAAGATTTCCTACATAATGATATTTTATTTATAATTTTTAGACTTTAAATAAATTAATTTATTTATGACACAATGATGATGCATTAATTACCCTTTTAAGGAAATATTAACATAATTGATGTTATAAATGCTCAAATGAATGTAATTTGAGACTTTTTTTGAATTCCACTAATTTTATAGGTTACTATGATATATTAGTGTTGATTTAATCAACTTTTTTCGAACATATAATTCTGTTATGAATTTCACACAAATCATATATCAAAGAGTGTCAAAATTGACACAAAATAGTTTTTAAATAGAATATTATATTATTAATTGTTATTTTATTCCTACAAATCTATGGTTCGGCCAAATTACTTAGATAAGGATATATATATATTAATAATAAACAATTTGGGGTTCGTTTGGCATGTTATAGTAAGTGTATTAACCATATAGTGAAAGAAAACAAAAAGACACGGTAAAAGTTAAATTATTTAACTTGGAGTTAAATCTAATTGATAAGGTTAAAATAATAACCTAAACTTGTCTAAATCCTATTGGTTGATAGGATGTCGACCCATCCCCACTTTAGCTTCGAAATAAGACCCTTTGGAACCATTATAAACCGATTTTTACTTTAATATAAAATAATATTTTGAGATATTCCTAAGGTGCCCCTCTCCTCCCTTATAAAAGGGTACCTCCTCCCCCTCCTCCTAACACCAAATTGAGCACTCAAGCTCGGCCAACCCCTGCCATTTTCTCTTCTCCACTTCCCTAGAATAATCCTAGAGGTCCTGGTATTCTTCAAAGACCAATCTTAGTTCCCTAAGTGGAGGATTCAAAGAGGCATTTCAAAGAAGAGGTAATAACCATTACCAATCTTTTCAATTTCTTTCTTCTTTAAATTCTTCTTCTTTAGTTGTTTCATGACAAAGTAATAACATCAGTATTACTTACATACTGATATGTTATTATAAATATGAAACAACCCTAATTCACCTTCTATCCATCCAACGGAAAAATGAAATCACCACGCGTGCGTACGTACGGAATACCGTCTCCACGCCGTGGTGTAATCTATTTTCCTCCACCACATTAATTGGATGGGTATAATGGTGTAATGAGTAACTATATATAATTATTATAAAGTTATATTGATACTGAAATATTATACATACACTTCAACACAATTCCACGACCATGGGAACGATATCATCGCTCGTGCGTATGTACGGACTACCGTCTCCACGACGCGATGAGATTCATTCTCCATGTTAACCATTTAAGAATGATTATAAAGTATATATAAGAAATAATAATGAAATATATGACATTATAAAGCTACTGGATTCATGTATATATATATATATGTATGTATTTATGTCATCTACTTACTTCCATTCAAGATAATAAGGAAAGGAAAACAGCGTTCATGCGTACGTACGGACTACCGTCTCCATGAACGGTGTTTTTCATTTCATTTATCTATCTATTATATATATATATATATACTGAATATAAATGATATATAAATCATATTTTATATTTTGGAAGTAAGTAAATCATGATATAAGTATTAATAATGTCAAGAACAACAAGTCAAAACACCTACGATAAATGAAACGATTTTACCCAAAACGCTTCTTTAACATGGAATTTACAAAAGAACGGGTAATATAAAGTCATAAGTGAACCATATATGATATCATAACAGTGAATATGATTCTGTAATAAGTCAATGACATTATTTAAATCATTATACAGGAGATTCGGACACATACGAAGCAAATCGGACCTAAGGTAAGGGAAATATCACAATCTCATTTTTATCCGAGATTGTTTATTCGTAAGTATTTACTGGGGTGTATTTTATCATCCACATCCATGTTCCCTCAATATTTAATATTGTTTCCATCCACTTAAAATAGTTTAAATCCAATTTTACCCTTCGGTGAATTTTTAGTAAAGAATATGAAAGGAATCTTTTGTCGTTTTTTTTCATACGAGGTACTTTTTTACTTTCTGACAAAAGTACGAGAAGAATGTTTTTTTAACTTATACGGAACGAACGGATTTTTACGGTTTTATAAAGCCTTATTTTCATGAACCTTCCTCCAAAATATTTCATGACTATTTTCAATAAAATCTCTTTCTTTTAAAATTGCATGATGTTTTGTGAAAAGGAATTGATTTTGAAGAAGAAAGGATATTTTCCTCAAGAATTCATTTCAAGTGTTTTATCAAAATTATTTTCCATCTAAGATAATAAAGGGTTATATTTCTATCCATATTTTTTACATTGATTTGACTATGTTTTGATGGAATTATTTTTATGAATTCCTTTATCTTATATGAATGGTTTTATGATGTCATGTTGTTTAAGAATCCCATTTTTATTACATGGGTTATGCTATGATGTATGGTTTATGATTTTGTGGAACACATAAGAATGGTATCATTATGAGATGGGTAAGACCTATATCTCCCTCCAATGCATTGGGTAAAGATTTTATATCTCATGAGATAGACATGGCTAGAATGGTAGGTTATACCGGTTCAGTGAAACAGGACTGAAACGAGGGTTACTTGATTCAGAAAGGGACTTTGTCCACTAAGATAGTCTTGGAAATGAGTCTTGACTAACAAGAAATGATTTTCTATGATTATGTGTGTATGACACAAAGTTTCATGTTTTAAGTTATGATTATTGGGATTTCATTTCACTACTATGATTTATCCCATGTTATGAAATTATGCTCTCTTTTGCAGGTTAAGATTTCCAAAAGTTATGTTCTTATGAATATGATGTGATTGATTTTCTTTTGTTTACCCTTACTGAGCATTTGAGCTCACCCTTTTATATTTTCTTTTCCCCAGGATATAAAGAATGGTTTTAGGTAAAAAAAGAGGGGAAGATATTTATGGGAGATATTGAAGATCTTTCACCACGATTAGAAGATTACGTTCCGAGTTTCCAAAGACACTAAACTATTACGATCCTTGTGTGTGTGTTTTTTGTTATGTACTAAGTATTCGGCAAAAGTAATGTAATGTCCATGTACGTCAAGATACGGGTCTTTACAGTTGGTATCAGAGGAAAGGTTTAGGCAACCTTTGGAAACTAGGATGCGAAAACGTTAGTGAGATCCCTAGAGATATTTCTAAGGTATGTCTAGGGATGTCCCTAAGGTTAAGTATACGTATAGGTTATAGTACTAGAATTACGCTAAAGATCATAGAATTAAACCTAAGATGTTAGATATTAAGGGTACTCCCCTTTACTATGTTGTTTTCCCTAGCATGATTTTTTCTTCTCACAAGATTCTTTTTGTGTTTTAGTTAATGGAGGGAACCAGAAGGAATTCGATTAACATTGAATCCAATGGACAAATTGGTGACTATGAGCAAAAATATTGTGTAATTCCTAGAGAGAAAGATCTTGTGATTATGCCAAATCAGTCATCGCGATATATGATTAACAAGGTGAAATTTAGTGGTATTCCTAATTCATCAAAGAAGAGGAAGATAAACTATTATGCTTGTTCGCATGTTGAGGAGCATAAATAAAGGAAGATTGAGATTTCTAAAGAAGGGAAGAAGAACCTTGAGGAATACCTCAAATGGAGGGACCGTTGTTATCTGTGTGGTGAAAAGGGTCATAGAGTGACAGACTGTTATGGAGTTCAATGTCTTATTTGTGGAGAACATGGGCATTACCCAACTCAATGCCCTGACCTAAAAAGTTACTTCTAAATCAAGGAAGGACTTCTTCCAGGACAATCATTGAAGTGGATGGACTGAAGTGTTTATGTATTGGTATTCAGGAATAATGTTGTTGAGGTACTTTTATGGTGTATTGAAATATTTATGTATTGGTCTAATGTGGTATTCAAAGTGATTGAGATATTTTTAATAAGATGATATGCGCATAATGAAGGGAAAATGAGAAAATGAAATGTTTAACAGAATTCATGAGCTCATGATTGATATAAGGACTAAGTGATATCATGGTTTGAGTATATAGAATTTTGAGGATTTTGGTATGTGGAAGGTGTTAACTTTTAACTGCATTCATGTTTTCACTAAGGTATTCAAGAGAATACATGATTAAGGACTTTGAATATTTGGAATGTGACCAACAAAACATATCTTATGATATATGGGGATCGACGATGGTGTTAAATATCTGGTAATCGTTTTCACTATGTTATGAGAGTGGACTGCAGTATTATGGATAAGCCTAAATATTGGAATGGATTATGTTGGACATAAGTTAGTATTGTTTAAGGATAGAAGTTCTTTTTTCGATATTATTGATGGGATGTTATAGTAATGTAGTTTTAGAAAAAGGACAACCCGCAGGACGGGCGATAGCCCATCGCTTCGGACAAGGCTGTGGGAATCGAACCCACAACCGAAGTGCGACTGGCCTTTATCGCCTACCACTGGCCTACAGGAAGTCCCTGTTTAGTAGAAACTAGTTTTATTATATTAAGCAGTATGACATATGAAGTATAAGTCCATTTTAGGAACCATATATGATTAATCTCACTATAGATCGACTTATGCATATAATTTTGCTAACCTTTTGTTTGAGACAGATGGAATGACCCGTCATTCTATCACATGATCTGCTAACACTTCACGAATAACAAATTCAACTTCATTTATTTAAGAGATGAAGTGGAAATTGTTCAAGGCACGAACAATAGTGAGATTGTACCAAAATAAATTAAGTATTTATTCTAATTCAAATTTTCAACCTTAGGGAAATGATCTTGAAAACCAAAAATGTTGTCCTAGTGATCTTATACCTGATGAATCAGATGGTACCTTATATCATCACAAATCTTTGGATTTGTGATTATTGGCTTTTCCATAGCCATGTTCTCTACCACTCTCCATCAGAACATGATGGTTAGATTTCTCTTCCATATCCATATTTTCACCTATGTGGAAACCCAATGATTAGTTTATTTGGGTAACTGTTACGTTTCATACTTTTGTTTTTAAAGATTGGTTTTGATATTCCTTTTTACTATGTGGGTTTCTATTAAAGAAACTTTCGAATAGTAAACCATTTATAACCCCGACGAATTTCGATGGCGAAATTCATTTTAAGGGGGGTAGAATGTAACAGCCCAAGATTTTATAAAAAATATTCTTTTTAATTTTATTAATGTCTTGTGTTGTACGCTACACCAAAAGGAGCTTGCACAATACGCATCCTTGACTTGCCTTGCATTACACGCAATCGCGACCTTCCTCGATAGCGTGTGTAATACGCAATACCGAGTTTCACTAAACAACGATATGCTATTAAAATATTATTAAAACTAGCCTTTATGAATAGTAATAACCACTTTTTAAAATTCTGTAAATCTTATTTTTAAAATGAACTTCATTTTTGGATTCGCAGTATCGAATTTAGCCTAAGGTGAAATTTTGGTACTTTTCGGATAACTTTCATATTCTGATAAATAGTGAAAATTACTAAATTATAATTAAAAACAACTTTTTTAATCAAAATAATTAATAGTGATAAATTATTAATTTGAGTGGTTTTAAATTATATTTAGAATATATTTTTACAATTTAATACAATGTTGGTCATTGGATGTAATTTCACATTTAAACCAGACATAATCAAGTGTCAATCTTTTGATATATTTTGTTTCCTAAAACCACGCTATTTATTTTAACAGCGGGATTTAATTATAAAATTAATTAATGCAACTTCTATGTTATGAATTTGGTAAAATAGATTTCATTTTTGAATTCGGAATATGAAATATAGCTTAGGATGAAATTTTGGCATTGTTCTGAAAAACATCAATTTTTGATGAATAGTGAAACTACTAAGTGGTAGTTAAAAAAACTGAATTTTTCATAAAACTTAATTTTACCGCTTCTGTGAATGGAATTTCAAAAAATCCGAGAGACACGGTTGATTTCATTAAGTAAAATTTGGTTCAATGAGATGAAAATAATTTTTGGTGAATAGTAACTTTTTAATTTTATTTACCACGGTTAAAAGTAAATAGGGTAATTAAGGGTAAAAATGATATTAATATTACCCTAACACATGTCCTAATTCCATTGGACAAGTGTATCTCGACCAAAAACAACCTTAAGTGTAAAATATTATCATTTAGGCCCACTTGGATTAGATTAGTACATTTATTATTATTTAATTCAAAGAAGAGTTAAAAGAGTTAAAATAAAAGTTTATTTACTAAAACATTTTTAATATAGGGTTATACATAAGATAAATTCTACTATAAATATTAATTAGAAAGATAAAAAGATTTCCTACATAATTATATTTTATTTATAATTTTTAGACTTTAAATAAACTAATTTATTTATGACACAACGATGATGCAGTAATTAACCTTTTAAGGAAATATTAACATAATTGATGTTATAAATGCTCAAATGAATGTAATTTGAGACTTTTTATGAATTACACTAATTTTCTAGGTTACTATTATATATTAGTGTTGATTTAATCAACTTTTTTCGAACATATAATTCTTTTATGACTTTTACAAAAATCATATATCAAATAGTGTCAAAATTGACACAAAATAGTTTTTAAATCGAATATTATATTATTAATTGTTATTTTATTCCTAAAAATCTAAGGTTCGGCAAAATGACTTAGATAAGGATATATATATTAATAATAAACAATTTGGGGTTCGTTTGGCATGTTATAGTAAGTGTATTAACCATATAGTGAAAGAAAACAAAAAGACACGGTAAAAGTTAAATTATTTAACTTAGAGTTAAATCTAATTGATAAGGTTAAAATAATAACCTAAACTTGTATAAATCCTATTGGTTGATAGTATTTCGACCCATCCCCACTTTAGCTTCGAAATAAGACCCTTTGGAACCATTATAAACCGATTTTGACTTTAATATAAAATAATATTTTGAGATATTCCTAAGGTGCCCCTCTCCTTCCTTATAAAAGGGTACCTCCTCCCCCTCCTCCTCACACCAAATTGAGCACTCAAGCTTGGCCAACCCCTGCCATTTTCTCTTCTCCACTTCCCTAGAATAATCCTAGAGGTCCTGGTCTTCTTCAAAGACCAATCTTAGTTCCCTAAGTGGAGGATTCAAAGAGGCATTTCAAAGAAGAGGTAATAACCATTACCAATCTTTTCAATTTCTTTCTTCTTCAACTTCTTCTTCTTTAGTTGTTTCATGACAAAGTAATAACATCAGTATTAATTACATACTGATATGTTATTATAAATATGAAACAACCCTAATTCACCTTCTATCCATCCTACGGAAAAATGAAATCACCACGCGTGCGTACGTACGGAATACCATCTCCACGCCGTGGTGTAATCTATTTTCCTCCACCACATTAATTGGATGGGTATAATGGTGTAATGAGTAACTATATATGATTATTATAAAGTTATATTGATACTGAAATAGTATACATACACTTCAACACAATTCCACGACCATGGTAACGATATCATCGCTCGTGCGTACGTACGGACTACCGTCTCCACGACGCGATGAGATTCATTCTCCATGTTAACCATTTAAGAATGATTATAAAGTATATATAAGAAATAATAATGAAATATATGAAATTATAAAGCTACTGGATTAATTTATATATATATATATATGTATTTATGTCATCTACTTACTTCCATTCAAGACAATAAGGAAAGGAAAACAGCGTTCATGCATACGTACGGACTACCGTCTCCATGAACGGTGTTTTTCATTTCATTTATCTATCTATTATATATACATATATATTGAATATATATGATATATAAATCATATTTTATATTCTGGAAGTAATTAAATCATGATATAAGTATTAATAATGTCAAGAACAACAAGTAAAAACACATACGATAAATGAAACGATCTTACCCAAAACGCTTCTTTAACAGGGAATTTACAAAAGAACGGGTAATATAAAGTCATAAGTGAACTATATATGATATCATAACAGTGAATATGATTCTGTAATAAGTCAATGACATTATTTAAATCATTATACAGGAGGTTCGGACACATACGAAGCAAATCGGACCTAAGGTAAGGGAAATATCACAATCTCATTTTTATCCGAGATTGTTTATTCGTAAGTATTTACTGGGGTGTATTTTATCATCCACATCCATGTTCCCTCAATATGTAATATTGTTTCCATCCACTTACAATAGTTTAAATCCAATTTTACCCTTCGGTGAATTTTTAGTAAAGAATATGAAAGGAATCTTTTGTCGTTTTGTTTCATACGAGGTACTTTTTGACTTTCTGACAAAAGTACGAGAAGAATGTTTTTTTAACTTATACGGAACGAACGGATTTTTACGGTTTTATAAAGCCTTATTTTCATGAACCTTCCTCCAAAATATTTCATGACTATTTTCAATAAAATCTCTTTCTTTTAAAATTTCATGATGTTTTGTGATAAGGAATTGATTTTGAAGAAGAAAGGATATTTTCCTCAAGAATTCATTTCAAGTGTTTTATCAAAATTATTTTCCATCTGAGATAATAAAGGGTTCTGTTTCTATCCATATTTTTTACATTGATTTGACTATGTTGTGATGGAATTATGTTTATTAATTCCTTTATCTTATATGAATGGTTTTATGATGTCATGTTCTTTAAGAATCCCATTTTTATTACATGGGTTATGCTATGATGTATGGTTTATGATTTTGTGGAACACATAAGAATGGTATCATTATGAGATGGGTGGGACCTATATCTCCCTCCAATTCATTGGGTAAAGATTTTATATCTCATGAGATAGACATGGCTGGAATGGTAGGTTATACCGGCTCAGTGAAACAGGACTGAAACGAGGGTTACTCGATTCAGAAAGGGACTTTGTCCACTAAGATAGTCATGGAAATGAGTCTTGACTAACAAGAAATTATTTTCTATGATTATGTGTGTATTCCACAAAGTTTCATGTTTTAAGTTATGATTATTGGGATTTCATTTCACTACTATGATTTATCCCATGTTATGAAATTATGCTCTCTTTTGCAGGTTAAGATTTCAAAAAGTTATGTTCTTATGAATATGATGTGATTGATTTTATTTTTTTTACCCTTACTGAGCATTTGAGCTCACCCTTTTATGTTTTCTTTTCCCCAGGATATAAAGAATGGTTTTAGGTAAAAAAATAGGGGAAGATCTTTATGGGAGATATTGAAGATCTTTCACCACGATTAGAAGATTACGTTCCGAGTTTCCAAAGACACTAAACTATTACGATCCTTGTGTGTGTGTTTTTTGTTATGTACTAAGTATTCCGCAAAAGTAATGTAATGTCCATGTACGTCAAGATACGGGTCTTTACACCAGGTGTGCACGTAAGACTTCCGGCAGTGCGCATTCCCTTGCATGCCCAAGGCTACGTCAAAGGGTCCCTTTCATGGCCACCTCCACAAAAATATATCCACGAAAAGGCTGTGGAGAAAGAGAGTCTGGCAGGGAAGTTTCTCCTAGGCACACAAACACTTGCGCGTCCAATGCGATGTCAAACAGACGTTTTCACACCGCAACTCTTGTGTGTCACCTCTGATGATTTCAGCTAGAAAATGAAGAAAACCCATCACCTTTCATATATGGTTACAAAATATGAAGTGACACTCTACTGCATGAAAGACACATCTTCCGTGACCATACAAAAAAAACATTATGGCCACAAGGTATTTGATTTGGCGTGATAGGTCCCCCAAGGGTCCTCTTTTGGGTGGGCCCTCTATGGCATGATCCTCGTCAATTTAATTTACCTTAAATCATTTTCACACAAAATATCCCTCTTATGTGCAAATTCCCTTTGCATCAGACCTATTTTTGTGTTCATCCATATGGTTTGCCCACAACCACCCCATATTGTGCGCAGCCTCCCATACTGCATGTGACCCTCGTTGTGTGCTCCATGTGTCATCCGTAACTTAGGGAACTATGTATGAGCCCCTATTATGCGTGACACGTCTTTATTTCACCCCTTTCTCTTGTATGACTCTCTAGGTTTTTACGAAGTGATTTCAAGGCCCCTTGGGCGATGGTTTATCTGACATTGCTTAGCCTCATGCTTCTTCGCATAGACACGATAATGGCTATTGTTTCTTCACATATCCAAAATAATGTGGACCCCTCATTGGATCACTCCACAACACCCCATCCCAATAACATTGACAGTGCCTCCCCTTCACCATGGGTTAAATTATTCCAGTTATGTATGTCCTATGGGTACGGAGTAATCCTCCCTCATTCGAGTGGAAGGATGCTAAAATTACAAGAACCCTCATCCTCAGCACATGATGTTAAATTGTGACCTCTCCCCATGAATCACACACGAAGTGACCCGTCTCAGACATTATCTACGCTCACTCATCTCCATGGGAGTGAGATATTCCTCACTAGTAATGATATCCTTTTTATTGGAGTGGGATCTATCCTTGGAGAGGGAAACCATCTCAATGTAAGCCCCTATCCTTTCTTGTAAGAGGTGTAATTACTAATCCACCTCTCTTCTTCAGTTCCAAACACCTGAGGAGAGATGGGCACAGAGACCTTCTTTCTCCCATCCCTCTCCCTTGGAGATTCATCACCAGTGGGTCTCCAACCTGAAGTAAGTCCCAATTTCCATATCCTTACGCTGCTAACCTTACATAATCCTCGGTTTCCTCATTGGGCCACTAACCACGTGTAATCCCCATTTAACCTCTCACGGATGCACCTTTCATGGTGGGATCATCAGGTCTTTTTTGCCTATTGTTTCTCACACTGAGAATGATTCATGTGAGACTAGATTAAGAGTCAACCATGAAATCCTCTCTAGGGTTCCTTAGCATGTAATCCCCAAACACTCCCTAACTACGTGGACTTGGATCCTTACTAAGGCAAGGTATGTAGGAATCCTCCCTGAGGTTCAATCCCAACACCTACTGGTCCTGACCCATTCCCATCAGTTCACCAAACTCTCCCAAACTACATGGACTTTGATCCTTTCCAAGGCAAGGTGTGTAGGAATCCACCTTGAGGATCAAGCCCAACACCTACTGGTACCGACCCATTCATGTCAGTTCCCCAAACTCATCCAAACTACATGGAATTTGATCCTTTCCATGGAGAGGTACGTAGGAAGCCTCCATGAGTTTCAATCCCAACAACTACTGGTCCCGACCCCTTCATTTCGGCTCTCCAAATTTTCTGATCTATGTGAGCTTTGATCCTTTCTAAGGCAAGGTATGTAGGAAGCCTCCCTGAGTTTCAAGTCCAACACCCATTAGTTTTGACCATTCCACGTCAATCCACCTACATCTGGTATGATGTTTAAATGTATGACCCATTTTCATCCCATAAGAGTCTAAACTATACCCAATCAAACTATGTGGGCTTTGATCCCTGTCTCCAAGGCAGGGTACATTGAAAGCATCCATGTGGTTCCACCCCATTTACCAGGAAGCCATTATCAACCCTAATTGATGGTAATCTGTTGTGTTCCCCAACCTGTAGTAAGCTGTTGGAACCCCATTCAGTGGTAAGTCATTGTCAACCTAAATAGATTATAAGATTTTGTGTTCCCCAACCAATGAAATCCGTTGAAACCCTAGTTAGTAATAAGCCATTTCACCCATCTAGAGGTAATCCGTTGTAGTCTGCAATATACGGTAAGCCATTGTAGTCCCCTTTGTTAGGACTCACATCTCTAGTCTTCCCCTAAAGCAACATACTAACCCTACGATGCTATCCATGCGTAAGCCCAAAAACATCATTGAGCCACTGTCTGTTACATACACCCTGATTTTATGCCCCATCCTAAACTACGTGGACTTTTATTCCTTGCCAAAGAGATACGTAAGAAGTCACTTTGAGGATAAAGCCCAAAATCTTTGTCTCCCTCGCATTGGATCCATCTAAATCTCCATACACTCTCAACCATCCATATCCATCCTGATCCTTACCTAGGCCTCCACATCCCAGTGAGATAATGCCACCCACTCACTCGCTAATCCTAGTAGAAATCAAGTAACTAACCATGCATTAGACCCAGCATCAGTGTTCCCTCCTAGGGTTACACCCATGTAGTCATCTCCCGTCAGTGTTATGATTAGTCTAATCCATCTACATTAGATGTTAAACCCATGAAATAACCTATATTAAACTTGGGAAGCTAAAGAAAACCTAAGAGACATGCCGATGGCATATATTTTCCCACATTCAATGTGGAATTCCTTGGGATTTAGCACCCTTTAGAAGCCCTGTCATAAAAAGAATAAACCTAGACGCATCATTGTTCCAGCATCCAGACATGACAGCGAGGTCCAATGTGACTACTTCCCTCATTTAAGGTTGTTTCCCTGGCTGGACCCCTTGGAATTTCATGACACAATTAGCATAATTAACTGGTATCCAGGAATAAATGGCACTGGGAAGAGTTTCATGAACAACATCTTAAGTCTATGAGGGAGACCCTGACTAGGAAATGATTTCTAAAGAGGAATCCATGGAAGGAGGAACTAACATCCCTTCATCCTATTTCAATCAAGGATCAAATGTACCTTAATGATAAACAAATGCCACCCACCTTTGGAAATTGGGAATGTGAGGAAACAGCTAAGCGTCTTCCTACGAATAAGAGACAGATGTGTGCCCTAGTGAAAGTGTCAAAAACAGTAGGTTAAAATCCAAAATCATTGAAGATGTGGGTATCTAAATTCATATTAAATCCACCAAAACACCAAGGGTGGATAGAGTAATTACCATGACAAATATCTCATAAAATTCTAATCTAATTAAGGAAATTCAATCCCAGAAACAATAAGGTACTAAATCTATTTAGACAACTAATATAAGAAAATTAAGGAGACTTGTTGCCTACTTCTAGTCTTACTTCAATTTTGGACATTAGGATATTTTGTTTTAGAAAAAATCAAAATTAATGTGGAATACAGAATTTATGTATTTATGGGTTATAGGTGATGAAATGAATAAAGATTCTTAACGGATATAGAATCCACATAAGACAATGAATCTTTAAACTAGAAATAGATTTGAATGACTTGAAGGTTTTTTTGAGTAAAAAAATATAAATGGTGACAAAGTATAAGGGTGTTGGTATTCTCTATCCAAGTAAAAATCATGTACTAATATGAATAGAGGACCATAATCCATATATAATTAGGTAAACATAAATTATAATAACCATTATTAATAGATAAATAGATGAATTATGGTGTTCAATAAATGAAAAGAACTAAAAAATACTCCTAATAATATTTAGAATATGGATTCCATGAGCTTCATATAAATAATGAAAATATGCTTCTACTATTTATGGGGAGTTTATACCCTTTACCATTTCAAATAGGCCATGAAAAATAATATAAATTGATTAAATATGAAATCAATAATATGATAAATAATAGAGAGAAACTACATGATATAATGGATTATATATTTTCTAGAATAATATTTTGATATTTTGTATAAGAAATGAAACTCAGTTACAATAAATAATCCATGTGGAAGCTCTAGAAAATAATTTTTATAAGAGGATTCCTAATTTATTTTTCTAGTCAAGTGAAACCTTCATGAGAAATTAAAATGTTCGAATATAAAATAATAGCTATAGAAATGGAAGATAGAAAAATGGTTATTCTATACGAATAGAAAATCAAATTTCACAAAAGTTTTTCGAAAAAATAAAACTCATATTTTTCTCAAAAACATCAAATGTTAAATAAAATGGAAAAACTCATAAATTTTTTTACATGTCTAACTTCTCAATAAGAGATTCTAAAAATATAAAAACAAAAACTCGGGGATGCTATTTCACTATTGGTATAAATGAACAGAAATAATCCACAAAAGATGAAGATTAATATAAGTAAAGAGTTCATGATGCCAAAGAAATTTTATAATGTGAAATAAAAAAGGATATATATAAGAATGAATAGTAATACACACTTTAAATCTATAAATAAAAAAGTATCTTGGTTGACAGAAAATAGTCATACTTATTTCACTTATTAAAATTATTATGTTTGTTTGAACTTATTCTCTTATTTCTTGTTATTTATATATTTTAAATACATTGTATGTAATTGAAGGGAAATTTTTAAGAGTATAAATTAATAAACAAATTGGGAGAAAAAGTTTGAAGGATTACTCAAGATATGATAAAATCTTGAGTTTTTTCCCAATGGTGGATCATTTGTATGAACATATTTAAGATAATCTAATAAAATCATCCACCAATAAAAATAAAAGGAATGAACCCCTAGAGGGGGTAATACATAAATAATACGTCAGTGAAGATTAATACATGAATATATAGATGATTATGTCATATCTACAGAAGTTGAAAATGGATGAAACCAAATTAAACATCTTACCCTTTTCTTGATGATATCAAATATGTGTATAATGTGGGAGTGTTGTTAGATGAATAAACTTATAGAAAGAGGGGAAAAATTCACTTGAAATTTATGATTTATTTCTTTATTTAAATCAAGGATATGTATTTCTTGAAAAAAAGTGTTCTTCCCCAAGGATGAAAATTATTGAAATGGTGTCGCATTTTAAAAATGGAAATAGATAGCATTAGTTTCTTAGTGAAATCACACTTTTTCTTACATCGATATTCTCCATATAGACATATATCTAAATTGATAAATAATCATTTATATGTATATATTTTTCTTGTCCTGCTCATTACATTTTGATCAAATGTAAACCTGGCACATAAAAGGGGGGAACATGTTATTTCAGAGATAAATAATTCCCTAATGAAAAAATTCTGGAATTTTGTAAATTAAGAGGTATCACTTATTTCCTCTCCAAAAAACTAAAAGAGATATCAGATGGCCTTATCACCTAGAATGATTTTAATTTATTGTAAATATGGGGGAGATGGGACATTGACTTTATTTTATGGAATGGTTTCTGTCATTAATGAAAAAAGGGAAGAATTAATATTCTATTTGGATGATTAATGGTAATAGTTGTAGTTTTTTGGAATATATAATATGGAATCAAAGTAAATATATGAATTATAATTAATTAATCTTTGATTAGTGATTAATCATGGAAATATAAAGAAGTAAATAATTTTAAAAATATTGAAAAAGTTTGGTTGTGATTCTTAGATTATTTTTATGGATTCATTATATGTTATTTTATATGATAATCCTCTGTATTGAATTGTGACAATTTTAATGATATAATTTATTATAAAATAATTTTTTCAATAATGACAAATTTTTTACAAATAATTGAATAAGATAAATTATAAAAGTCCTTTCAAATAATTTTTATTTTCATGAAAAGATACATTTTCTTAATATTAATTGAATCTTTTGGTAATTATTTAAAGGAAAAAACATATTGATTTTTATGAATGATTTTTAGAAGTGGGATTACAAATCCCATAAAGAATATATTAATATTTTTCATAAATAAAATTTCAATATGATTTGAGAATATGATGTTGAGAATTGAATACATTTAATTTGCTTCGTATTTATGATGTTAAATTGCTTGATATTATTTTCCCAACTTATAATTTACCTAAATATTATTAAAGTGGCCTAATATCAAAAAATACCTCATCCATTGGCTAAATAAAGACCCATGTCTTCCATATATGGGACCATGGGTTAGCCACATGGGAGATAGGTTAGAATTCCTTGCATAGTTACAATGTATGCTTATGAGGATGTATACAACCAATAAAGATCACATAGGAGCATGGTGGGTACATAGTGCCTATATGAATGTGCATAGGTGGAACGTATGGGAATGAAGGTGAGAATGTCCCATGTGTTGTATAAAAGGTGTATCTACGTGCTGACCATGGTATTGACTCAAGTAATTAGTGGACTGGGGAGTATTATTAAGATCAAGTCAAAGAAGCTAAATTTTGATGTTGGGTATTTTCAATGTTCTAAGAGTATAAATGTATTAAAAATATATAGATATAACATATGTTGTTTTACCATGTATGTTTGTGTCATTCAACAAATCTGAGCATCATCTTCAACCTCTCAACATTCAAAAGAACTGTGTGCGCACATGATACAACTGATGAGAAAGTGCCTATTCATCATTACCAATCCAACTGAACAAGATTGAGTGATTATATGAAAACAATCGTTATCATACCTGCATGTGATACTTTACGAAAATTATTTTTCCCTAAGAATCTGGTGAAGAAGACTTTTATCTTATGAAAAAGACAATCATCTTGAATCCATGTCAACAATCACCAAAACAACACATTAAAATGAACATATAAAAGTAGGTTTCTAATAAAATATCTTTGATCACATGAATGGTTTCTCATTAGAGGTGGTTCATGATGGGGTGAAGTGATCAAGGGATCATGTGTCCATTTCAGCACTACATGACATTTAAAATGATTATAGTTTCATAATTCAATGAAATATCAATATATTTAGGAATCTAAAAATCCTTCACATTGTATAAAATCTGGTGTTTCGGTGGGGTGTTCCCATATATAAATTTTGATCCATGTTAAAGTGAATATGATTATAATTATTTATATATTTTTGGAGATATATATCTTTTCATAAAAGCTAAACATTCATTAAACCTTTATTTCAAAAAGATATGATCCCTGGGATTCTGTTATCATTAGAAGGATCTCCTGGGTAATTTTATCATAAAAATTACATGAAATATGTTATCCACACTTAACTACATTAATAAAGATAAATTTTGATTCAGAATATGTTACATGAATGGTTTGTGATACAGTGGGTTCAGTGACTTGTGAAGGAACTACATTTCTAAAAGATCTTAATCTTATGAAAAAAATATATGTTCTTGTGAATATTATAAGGTTATATAGATATACCATTAATTAGAAGGAATAATAAACTATAATAAGACAAACACACAATATACTTTTTCTGTAAAGGAGAAGAAGAAGTAGCCACTAAGATATTGTGTGACACTATTTTTTCATGCACTTCACATGAGGTAATTTGATTTTTGAAAATAATAAGAAAATAGTTCCAAGAAAATAAAGTAACTAGATAATTCACATCCATTGAATAAAATTTATAATATTTTCCCAAAAAAATGAATCTAATAAAATGTTTTGTGCTATAAATTATTTCATGAATGCTTGAATTGATTAATGAATTGGAAGATGAACTATTTTTTGTGAAAGTTTATTGTTGAAAAAAATTATTAAATGATTTTTTTAATCACATACACACATTCAATTATGTTTAGAAACTCATCTAGGAAAGGATAACTATTTATTAATAATTTTAAAATTGTGGAAAAAGAAATCACGAAATATTATGAAATTAAAAGGTTCTAATCATTCAAACCCTGAGCGGATGTATCAAGACTAACAAACATGAAATAACATTGAAATTAATTTTTATGTAAAATATTTTTTTTATTTAAGAAGAGGATATTATTAAATTTTATATTTTTTCATCCTTGATTTGATTTAGAAATCATATTCAAATGTTTCTATAAAGTATCATTTTAGAATAGGCGGTACTAGTATAAAAAATTCCATTGAAGAACTAGTGGTTACAGAATAAACAATACTTTTTTTGGGAACTGAATGATACATTATTGAAACTTTTGTATTAATTTTAGAACACTTTTAATCACAATAAATTATAATGATAATAACATATATGAAATTAACATTCATTCGTAGTAACAAGGAGTAGGATATCACAATTTTGTTGAACCATGTAGACTAATATGTGTGATGCTACTGATTTTATTACCTATATTAAATCTGAATAAGATTATCGATAGAAAATATCATATCCATTCTTCTTATTTGGGGGATAAATTCAAGAGTAATAGGGGAAAATTTAAAAATAATGTCTAAAATTAGTGAAACAAGGTTATATTGATTCATGCCCCCTCCTTCCAACACCCCTCAGTGTCCCTATAAAATCTATTTAGGACCAACATATGATAAAATATAAATATATTCCATTTATTTCTTGAATAAACACTATAAATAAATATTTATATTATTTTAAAATGGATTATTATTTATTATTATGGAATATTGGTTATATATTTTATATATTATTTATTCCTTCATATGATAAAGGAATTAAACATAATTAGTGATAGATGGGGATTTTAATACCCCCTTGATGCATCTATAATTCTCATGAGGAAAACTATTTTAGGTATTTTGGTGTACGCCTACCCAGAAAAATAATTTCCAAGAAACAAGGGCTTGATGGCAAGATCATGATTTATAATATACTGACGTCTAGTAACTTTCCATGGAACTAGTTGTTTAGTATTATGAATTTCATCAAAATAGAATCGATTATTGTTTTCCACTCAATTTTTTATTTATATGTAAATCATGGATTTGATATGATCATAGTTTATTTTGATTATGGAATTATTTTTATTATCTATTTCTATTAAATTATTTATTTTCATCTTAGGATCACTTAAAATCATAGATTTTTATTACTAATATTTACCCATGCATGTGTTTTATCTTACACTTCTTCTGCTTCCATTCACCTAATTTATGAATAAAATCATTACGCGTGATATGTAAAGAATATTAGATGGTGTATAGAATTTTTTGGGAGATATTGAAGACATATCAAGGGTTAAATATTATCTTATATATTATAAAAATTATCTTTTTATTTATAAAGGCATGGAATTTAGTAGTTAAAAGTTTCCCTAACTCTCAAAAACAATAAATGTAAATTATCCTTTATATGTTTCTGAATAGATATTTTTTTGTAATATTTTAATAATAGATAATTAAATTTGGTTATCTTCAGTTAATTTCAAATTTGGTATGCCAGTAAGGTGTTTATTCACACTAAATTCTAGGAGTACTGGTCTAGGGAACTACAAGATGAATTTGAAATGAAAATAAGTAAGGAAATCTTATAATTTCTAAACAATTTTAATAAATAAAAAAATTATTTATGACTTAAGAACAAAATCATAGAATTAATTAACAACTGGTAAGTGGAATAACCTTAGATCAGACACTAGGGACATAAAGTTCCATCAAAAGGATAGAAACAACCCAACTCTCAATAAATTAATTGAGGTAGTATCTCCTTGATCAGTGAACAATTGTTAATTAAATAAAAAAATGAGGTACTCACATGCATTATCTCTAGATAACAAGTGAGTTTCTTGGATTATTCCCCTTTACTATATCTTGAATCCTTATGAATTTCATGGAATTTAGTGCCATAATTCACTCTTCTTTTATCTTTTTACGTGTTAATATTGAGGGTTGAGATTTATCCTTCTGAGAATTGTTTTATTATTCTCTTGAAAATATTACCCTACCAAGATATCTATTTTTTCTCCTAATAGAAGAATCTATGAAGATCGTTTTAACAACATCACATGTATTTTAGAGAAAAATTTATGGTGTGTGTGTTCCCATGAATAAAAAAGATTATGTTCATATTATGTGGTGTGAGTTTTAGTTGATGATGTCTTGGAATTCAATAGAATCAATACCAATTTTATTATTAGTTAAATTCATAATAAATATAGAGTCTTCTTAGGTTGGTTGAATAGGTATAGTCACTTGAGGTGGGGATAGTCATGTTTGACCACAATGGAGAAGGAGTGGGTAGTTGAAGCTCAATATTATAGTAGTATGGATGGGGGATTAAGGTTGATGAATCCTCAAAACATGTGTTATCCTCTTTTGGTTGGACCTCATTGTCACATTATCACTTTTACCTAATAGGGGTTGAGATAGATGAGGATCAATATCTTGAGGACTTTGACATTTATTAACAAAATATATAACAGGCATGGTTGCTTGATCGATTGTGGGGTGTTCATGGGGTGACTTCTAGAAATCATGTGCTCAGTTTGACACTTTTTCAAATTTCCATTATAATATTCATTAATTTGAAATAAACTATCTTCATGAAATCACTTGAGTTATTCATGTGGAAACTTGGTGACTTTGTTTGTTTTCTTGGCATGTTTACTCTAGGCATGGGTGGTGGATCAACAATATTAGTTATTTTCAACAATATCATTCCCTCTTAATTTTTAAACCTTCAATATTTAAGACCTAGTGAAATATAGGAATTATATAAATGATTCAAAGTTATTTATAAGATTAAAACCATTATTATAATCCTATTAAAAATTATTATCAAATAATTAATAAATTTATTTAAAAAAATTTGAAATAAAATTGAAGACTAAATCCATTCCATAATTCAAAATTAGAGTATGATTTTTTTAATATTAAAAATATTAAAACAAATAAAATAAAATAATTAATCTATTTAAAAATTTAATTGTGGATCTAAAAAATATAACCAATATGGTTAAGCTACACATTTTTTATCATGGTAATAGGGTTAATTATATTGAAATTCAATCAAACTTTTTGAAACTATTTCCTTATAGAACCCCCACAAAATATCTATTTTATCATTAGAAATGAAATTATTTCTATTAAATGAGGAAATGTTAATATAAATATTTAAGTACACAATATATATAATAAGGTAATCACATATTCCTCCATTTTTTAAATTATGATGCATCCTTTATTTATCTTAATGAACTATATCACAAAAATTTAATTAAAAGTTCCCTTTCTAGGGGTGAAAGAGATAGATTTAAGTGGAATTATAATTTTTATAATAAGAATTTCAATTTATCACTTTCCCTTTTGTCCATTAAACCAAAGTCCTAGTTTATTCTTTTTTCAACTCAAATGACACTATTATAATTTAATTTCATCTTTCTAATCTATGTTTAATATTATCATAACTTGAATCAATTCATTTTTATTATTTGTAACTAATTAGATTTTTTATATCCATATAGGTGAAAATATCTTGGTAAAAAACATATTGTCCAATTAAATCTGAGCATTTATTCTGGAAGAATGTTTCTATTTTCCTACCCTAAATTTGAGCATCCATGGGCCGCCTTAATGATGGTAAATATTCATAATATTAAACATAAAAACTCCAAATTTAATTCAGTTTCTATTTTAATTGGAATCACCCAAATTGAATTTTTTTTACCAATTTATGATCAATTCATTGAGGTGGGGTCCATGCGATCATTTAGAATAATATTCTAACTTGATTCAATTTTTTAGACCCTTGTATGGCCAAATTAAATCATAGTCTTGCAGAAAAAAATAATGAAAATAAATATATGAATCCAATAAAAAAGTAATCACATCAACTAAATTTATATTTTAAAATGTATACATGAATTACCAAAGATATTAAAATTTGTTTATATTTCCAAAATTAAGCACTTTTCACATTTAAGCTCAAAACACACTAAAAATCCAAAATTGATGTAAATAACACAAATTGATAAATTTTTAATAATTAAATATTATAATAACATATAGAAAATGATTAAAATATTATCTCCATAATTTCCCCAACGCATAAACTTTGCTTTTCCTCACTCATAAAATCTCAACATGGAATTCAATGGGCACCAATGTTACCAATATTCAGATTTAAATTCAATAAAACCAAAAAATTATCAATGTCCAATAAAAATTTAAATTTCCAAAAAAAATATCAAATTAATTTCCCATTTTTCAAAGAAACAATCAATTCATGCATTTTACTTTTCCCCTTGAAAAAATGATGGAGATTCTTCTTTTATTCAATTAAGCTTCTCAATTTATTATTATTTAACATGCCAAATCATGATCTTCCACTCTTTTTAATCTTTTCTATCATCACTAATGATACAATTAAAGTAGATTAATGCTTATATCATGAGAACATGCTTCTTATTCTTATTCCTGTAAAGGAACTACTTTCTCCACATTTTAAAGAAAAAAGGCACAAAAAATTATGGGGACTTGCAATAAAGGTTTAAATGACTCACTGGCTTAGGGTTTGTGGGTAAATGATTGAAATAATTTAAGGCTAGAAGTAGGATATTGTATTCTTAAGTATAATGAATGGTTAATCAAGTGAAAAAATAGGATTAACCTCACTCAAATCCCCTTAAGAATGTGAAACACAACCCCACCCCCTTTTTATGACATGATACATGAGTCAATAAATGATTAAAAAGAATGATATCATCCATGTTCTCCCCATTTTTATATATTTTTTTATAAAGGTACAGAAATCCATACCTTTATTTTTTTCTTTTTTTTAATCTCCAGATAGGAAAAACATAATTTTTAATTTTTTTCTCTTTTTTTAAGGAGAACCAGATGAAATGAAAGAATCATAATTAAATGATGACTCATACCCAATTTTCTAATAATACACTGCCCAAAATGATGACTCACACCTCACACCACCCATAAATGATACATATCCCAATGAATGCACATGAAAGGCCCTTCCCCCACACTCAAACTTCAAATATCCAGGGAAAAATATTAAAAGTGCAGGTAGATAAGGAAATATCATCTTTTAATATGGCTTAAACCTATAATGAAATTCATGGATTCTATGGGATAATGAAGAATAAATGTAAGGGTGGGTCTCATGTAAATATGTGGTTATCCAAATTAATCCTTCAATCATTTTAAATGTGTCTTTTCACAGTCATATCTTTGAGAAGATTCAGTACATGTTCTATCAGGTGGCATGTCCCAAGATCACTAAAGAAATATGATCAATATAAAATAGGAAAAATTTTGTCTAGAATTCATCTTCAGAATGGGAATATGATATTGGAAAATCACTCGTGTAATAATTAATAATAAAAAATAAATTCACTTGAATTTATGAAATTAAAATCAATAAAGATTGTAAGGAAATTTCATTTACATGAATCAATAAATTCCCTAAAATCACAAGTCCTTATTTCAATATTCATGCTTCATGTTAATCATCCAATTATCCATTTTACTCATTCAATCTCATTTATATTTAAATCTAAAACATGGAATCACTAGAATCCTAAAAAACTCATGTATATTATATTTGTAAAGTAAAATATAATTCAAGTGTAGAAATTCAATTCCACTTTAAAGCACAAAACAAAAATGTAAGGAGTTTCAATGTGGAACATTAAAATTGAACACCCTTTTGAAATAAAGCTTGATTTTTTCCATTTTTGGGGGTTCCATTCTGCCATCATAAACCTAAAAAAGAGAAATACTCAATTAAGAGAAAGGATCATGTCATTAAAGCTCAAAAATATATGAGGGAGTGGGATTCATGCTAAGCTACTTCTACGAAAAGAAATTTGAATCTAAATTCCTAGAAATAAAGTAAAGATAAGTGTTGGTAAGATCCCACAAGTGGGCCCTAGATTATTTTACTACCTCCAGAGGTTAGTACCAGTTGTTATCCATAATCTTATAGTGGATGTATCTTCTTGGAAATGAACCACCACATGTTATTCTTTCCATATTTTAGTTATTTGTTATTTTTTAGAATAATTACATAGATAAAGTACACCAGATCTTCCCCTTTTCACTATGGTATAGCTTGCATGGCTGCGGTAGGATGAAGTATGGAACCTCCTCTGTATTAGTTGCTACGTGTGCAATGTCTTCTTTAAAATTCAATTGTTTCTCATGATCTTCTTCATGAAAAGAATAATTAAAGGGAGATCTAAAATTTAAATTCGAAATATTAATTTCAAAATGTTCCCTTTCAGGGTAGCAAGCTTTTAGATTTTTTTATTTAGGTAGGGAAACTATTATCTTTTCATGGGCTTCCTCAAGCATATGATCAAGGTCCTTAGGGAGCTCTAGGTTTTCCTCAACTGGTGCAATTTATCCTTCTTCAAACTCCTAAAAGGTGATACAAGGATTGACTGAATCTAAAAATTCAACGTCATGAGGAGTGATACTTAAATTAGATTGAATGAAATCAGAAAAGTTAGAGTTCAATAAAGGATCATCTCCCTGAGCTTCTTCTGGTTCAATAAATTCTTTACTAATAAGTGCCTCTTGGATTAGATCTTCACTTGATGAAGGTAGGTAGTCAGGATCCTCCAATATTTATTTGAAGATAGGTATAAAGGTGGTTTCTCTTATTCTTTGTATGGAATTAAGAGATCATGATGCATTTCAATTTCTTCCTATGCACTCCAAAATTTCTCCAAATTCACATGATAACCCTCTTTTAAATTAGTATAAAATTATCATTCATCTATCTCCTCCATAATTGGTTGAGAGAGGTGTAATTGATCTTCAGTAACATCCTCTTTTACCCCCTTGGGTTCTTCAACATCAAAAAACCATTGGGGAAATTTCTACCATAACTTGTTCAAGATCTTTCTTTGGTTCAGGCTTGGGTTTCTCAATTTTTTCTCCAACATAGTCAAATTACCTTTCTATTTTTATCCCCAAGTCATCCAGAGTATTTCTAATCCTATTCACATGGGCATTTATATCACTATAATCCACTTCTGGTTCATGATATTTCACCTGTGAGTTATCATTATATGCATAAGAATTTGTATTTCAATACATCATGAAAAAGGGGTTTTTTAGAATTTTTTTAAAAAATAATTAAAAATATCTAAAATTTGAAAATAGGAAAAGAATAGTAAATAACTTATTAGCTCCCTAACAACGGTTCTATTTTTAACACACGTATATCCTAAGGTGTGATAAAATCAATTTATTTTCCTAATGTAACACATAGGTTGACCTGGGTCATCTCACTTGAGGAGCTTTCTCAGTTGTTCACCTACTTAATTTATATCACCTAAACTAATTATTTCAGCTTTTTTTAAAAATTTATCTATGAATACAATGAAATTTAAAATTCAAATTAAATGTTAAAAATTATACTAAAATCCAATTATATAATGTAATTAGTGAATAAAGAACTTGGTCCTAGGGTTGGATAACACAGGTTCATTCATTATTTATTTGTTATTTAAATTCAATTTGATAATTAATTTAGTGAAACCTCATTAATAAATTACTCCCCATTGATTTATTGAGTGTTTGATTTTATCATGCGTCTGGCACACCAAACCGCACCTCCTCCAGTAGTCAAGTAGGGCTACACCTCAATGGAGAATGTTATTCCTAAAGGACCCGGCTCCACCGTTTGTCATTTCATCCCTTATAGAAACCCCAACTCCACTTATTGAAGGTTGTATCAAAGATAAGTGAGGTAAAATGATTAATCAATAAAAATAAATGGAATTGGAAATAGTTTCTGGGTGGAAAACTGCCAAACCCTTGTAATATATCCACATCCACCACAAATAGATTTAAAATATTTTTAAATTTAAAGTGAAATAATGAAGAACACTATGAAACCTCTACCAGGGCGAAGCCTCAAGTTAGTCACTGGCCATGGCAAAGTTTATAGAGATCACGATGGAAAGACAGAAGATAGAAAGAAATTAAATTAAATTCATAAAAGAAACATGGGGGAAAATAAATTGGAAACACTTTAATTAAAATATAAATGCATTACATGAGAAAATAAAACAAAAAAGAAAAAAAGTAGAAGAAAAGAAAATTCATACGCTAGAATCATGTCCCTAGTCCTCCACTCCAAATTTTTTGTCAAACTCCCTCCTCATCATGGGTGAAATCTTCTTTATATAGGCTAAGGGTTTCCATCCTTTAGTCTTCAAATTTAAGATCTTCATAATATTTCTTTATGATTTCTTGTAGATTATATCCATTGAATGATTGAACATGGTAAGCAAATTAAATGTCATAATTTTTTAATAGTTTTTTAATAAAAGATACTCTAAATATATTTTACGTCTGATCCCAAAATTTCTTTTTTATCCTTCTTATATACCATGATATATGCCCAATTAACTCCAAGAATTTATTCTGGATGAATGTTTCCTTCTTCCTACCCTAAAATTTGAGCATCCATGATCCAACTTAATGATGGTAAATCTTCGTATTCTTCAACATAAAAAATAAAAAAATTAATTATATTTCTATTATAATTGGAATCACCCAAATTGGATGTGTTTTGACCGATTTATGATCAATTCATTGAGGTGGGGTCCACGCGATCGTCCAGAATAATATTCCAACTTGATTGGTTTTTCAGACCATTGGATGGATGAATTAAATCTCCTGGTCCTATAAACAAAGTTAAATAAAATAAATATAGTAATTTAATAAAAAATAAATCACATCAATTGGATTTATATTATAAAAGATATACATTAATTACCAAGGATATTAAAATCTATCTATATTTCCAAATTAAGCAGTTTTCACATTTAAGCTCAAAACACCCTATAAATCCAAAATTGATGTAAATAACACAAATTGATAAATCTCTAATTTTCAAATCACTGAATTACATATAAAAATGATGATAATATTATCTCTATAAAATATTAAAAATAAATAAATGGAATTTAGTCACCCAATAAGATCTTAATTTCATAGAGATTAATCCTGGGATCCCAGTTGTTAATTTTACTCTAGTGTCAAAGTATATCTTTTAATTTCATTTGAATTCAATCCATGAGGTGTTATTTTTTACATATCCTATGTTACATTCAACTAAGTTTACATATACAATTTAAGTATGTTATAATTTCAATTATCTATAAATATTTTAATTCATAATACATTTTTTATTCTATAACCAAATTTCAATGAAAATAATGAGAAATCTCACTCAGCAATCATTTACCTCTGAAAATATAAAAACAAATGAAATCCCTCTATTTTAGAATGTTATTTTTACTATGTGGGATAGAATTCATATAAATTTTTACTATCTTAAAAATAAACAAAAAATTTAAAGGAAGAATAATTTAGAATTTTCATAACAATTTCAATGAAGGTTTTTCCACATCACTATAATTAAATTTTTATTGTTTAAAATTTTCAACTAAAAACCAATAAAAATATATCATAAAAGGTAAAGATAATATTTACATACCAAGATAATTTTTCCATCACACACATATATTTAATACAATGTTCCAATAAATCCTAGCTTGAATTTTTTTCATAACAAACAAACTTAAAATAAAAAATTATCTTGAACAATGTGAGGGAAGATAAAAACTATGGTTCTTTCAACTAGGGTAAGGAAGAGTTTTAACTCCTACATTGGTTATTTCTATAATAATTTTTAATAATTATTTACCTATTAACCATTCAATTATAATGTTCTCTTAAAATTTTCTCATTTTATTAAAAATAAATAGTTTTTTTAGGTAGATCTTTGACTCCCTAGTACATCTTAGAGTTGTTAATCAAGTCCTTTCTAGTGGGTTATACATTCATTTCAAAAATAATATTAATATCTCTATTGGAAAAATATAATTTCCCATTTATTTTGGGGTTGTATGCCTTTTAGGTATCATGTTTCACTCCATACCACTTCATTATATTTTTAATAATGTTTTTTTATAAATATGTTTCTTGCACTCTAATTATTACCCAAGGTACTCCAAATCTAAAAAAAATAATATTTTATTTTATAAATTTATTGATAAACATAGAATCATTAGTTCTATATTATTATTCTTTAACTCACCTATAATCTTATTCCACCTCCAATAATATGTAAGATAGATTATGTGGGATAAGAAATAGTCCCAAAAAATTAACAAGAAAACATCAAATATTTCCTTAAAAGTCAATGGTTTTGTTTCACATCACTCATATTAGAACTCCCACAAATACAATAGTTGTTTTTCCATTCTATAAAAACATATGTGAATATTTTAAATTTTAATTCCAAAATAAACTAGTTTCTAAAAACTTTTTAATAGTTATACGGGGTCCAAAATGGCATCCAAATTCATGTGTATGGAAAAAGATAATTACATAACTAATATCTTCCTTAGAAATGCATCTCTTAATTACTAAATAATTATAGATCATCAATAAATAAGGATATTTCAAGTGATTTAAATTGAATTATATATTAATTTATAATTTTAGTTCTTAATAAAGAATGGGTACCTTTTATTTGATTCAAAATTTGACTAGATAAATATACCATAACAATTGAGTCCGTTCACATAGTTTCTCAATATGGAAGTAATCATCCATTTTCATCTTAATGGGTTGATTTGAATTGGATGTATGAAGAAATTTACTCATGTGGTTTAACACTATATTCTTTACATCCCTTTTTAAACATAATCTCTATGTGAAACTCTTATAAAAGCAATATATAACTCACTAGACTTGGTTTTTCATCATCCTTTTTGATCATATTATATGTGCTTCGTGATGAATGAAAAAAATTATATAATTTCTTAGAAAATAAGACAATTTAATTTATAAGGAAATTAAAACCAAGATAACTATTTTTATATTGTTTTGTGGTTTATTTTGGTGGTTTAAAGGGTTTAATAAGTGTATGTTATCAATTTTGGGGTCTCATAAAATTTCATTAATAACTAAACTCCTAAAACATTCCATAATACATCACAATATATATAAAATTGATTGTACCAACTAGTTTGGATAATTATTGGGGCTGTGGTGTCAAAATATAGCCTTATTGAAAGAAAAAATACCCCACCTTACAAGGTGTTCAGGTCATGGCCCGCTAGGTACCATGAGTTTCCCCAGAAACAAGTGGCCCACTCACTGGGACCCACCCACATGCCTGAATGGTTCATCAAACTAATGAATGTACCCACAATACAATAGATGTTCTTTATAGTGTGCTTTTTCCACACTCACACACACCATCAGAAACATCCAAGAATGTCCCCCATCATGGTCACTACTCCATTCCAAGCATGATTAACTATGCAGTTTTAATCAAGTAAGCTCTTGAAAAGAAAGGTAGACCTTATTGACATGAGTTATAAAAGTTATTCAGTTAACCCTTTATCATTATCTAGTGTTACACTTACTCTCCCCCCTATAGCACAAAGTTTGTTTTATGGACCCTATATGTCAACCTAGGTTGTGCCACCACACTTAAGGATGGGTTAATTCTCTAATACCAATGTAATAACTAGGCCCCTATAACAAAACAAACACCCCTCCTTAACATGGCTGTCGGGTCCTAACTTTCTGTGTACTAGCCATTTCCCTATATACAACTTGTCCCCTCACTAAGGACATGTGGTATCCTTATTGGGGCCCACCCACATGGTCGAACGAGTCATTAGAATAATGAATGTACCTAAAGACCATCTCATGTTTTTTCTACTTTGATTTCTCCTTACTCATAAAAAATCTCAGAAACATCCTAGATGGTAACCCATGCTGATCACTACACCTAGCCAATCACACCTAACTATATGGACTTAATCATGTAGTCTATTGAAAAATAATGTTTCACGTTATTGATATGAGTCATTTCATTTATTCATTTAACCCTTTATCATTATTGGGTGTTACATTCACTCCCCCACCATTTAGAGCACAATGTCATTATTATATACCCTATATCTCAACCAGAGTAGTACCACTACACATAAGGTTGGGTTACTGCTTTGATACTATTGTAACAAATGGACCTTGTTTATAGTATAAACACCCAACCATAAGGTGTTAATTGAGTCCTAGATCTCCACATACCACTAGTTTCCCTATATAAAAGGGGACCCTCACTAGGGCCCACCCATATTCCCACACAGGTCATACGACTAATGACTATCCCACGTGCCAAAAAAAGTAGTTTCAAGTGTTATTTTTCCTCACTCACACACACCTTTGGAAACATCCAGAACATCGCCCATCTTGATAAATACTCTAGGCCATGAATAATTAAATGTAAAGTTCTAATCATTTAGGCTCTCAAAATAAAAGGTGCATCTTGTTTACAAAAGTCATATCATTTATAAATTTAATCCTTTATCATCTGTGGGTGTTACATGTGTCCATGAGTTCATTTATCTTGTCTAATGATATATTACATGAATCATAAGATAAAAAATATTTCTTCTTATAAAATAGGATAATTATAGGAAAATAATTCTTTCTAAATTCCCTAATAAACATTTTTTTAAAATATATCATGACCTAAAAATGATCAGAACTATCACATCATGGTAGAATATGGTAGTGTAGAAACCACATTAATTTTGGAATTATCTTCTTTAATATAAACCTTATATATTCGGTGAACTATCACAATTATTTTTTTCACTGGTAAATGGAATTGTTAAAATTTTAGAACAATTTTTTTTCAATAACTTTTCTTAAAACGTTTTCAAGACATTCAAGACAATATTCAAAATAAATTCCATAAATAAAAAAATTTCAAGGAATAAATCCAAATAGTTATAAATAAAATAGAAAAATATTCTACCACACACCATTGAATGCTACATAAGGCATTGAAAATACTAATGGGAATGTATTAATAATAAATTGTACTTATGGAAAAAATGTGAATATGGTATTATATTCATCTTCAAGAGCTATAGGAACCAAAACATTTGCAAATAATTATTCAAAGAAATAGTAATGGATTTTACCATCTAGTATATCTAATACTTACACAAAAATCTGAATGGGAGAGTTATTATTTTAGGTCAAATTTTTCAATTTAAAGTATTTAATGAGAACTATCTATCTATTAAAAATTTTTGAGGTCACTATTTCATTATTCTCATTGTATACAATTCAGTTTCCAATTTTCTTTTGGAAAATTTATATGGGAGTTACACATTAAGATTCTATGATTTCATATAATATTATATATCATGGTTTTCATTATACATATTTTTTTCAAAACTAAAAGAGGGTTAGTTTAATCCCCCTTTATAGTTGTCTAAATATTTAAGATTCACTTTCTATAAAAATAATATAAATTTATATAAAGGATGTCGGGTTAATCCAAGAATTTCCTAATAATTTCTAGTATATTTTCCTAATTTTCTGTTTCAAATTTTACATATGTTTTTTATTTTAATCAATTTTAATATTAATTATAATTTTAATAGTAATTTTATCATTTATTTCATGAAAATAATATTTTATGTTTTAGGGAAGAAGCTTCAATTCTAGTTTGTAAGGTTTCAATGATATTTTCTACTAAGTGATTTTTGTCCCAGAATATTGTTCATATAATATAGAGGTTCCAGTAACTGATTTGGGTAAATCATCAAAATAAAAAATAATAAAATTATTCATATTATTCATCCCATAATTCAGATATTAGTTAGATTGATTTCATTATTTTAATATGCAAATAAATGATTTCCCTTCAAATATTCTCCTTGTCAAACGATGTTATAAATATTTAAATTTATTTTTTTAAATCATGGAACTCAAAATGGATTAAATAAACAAATTTAATCCCCATTGGGTTATCTCATTAAATCAAGAATACTAAAATTCATCATTTACTCTCAAAAATTCATTTATAGATTCTATTTAATAACATATATCATTATCTTGTTAATTGTGATGAATTAAATACCTATAATGACAGAAGAATGGAATTTACCTCTTTTTTCTCTTTGTTCAGAATATGGAAGTGGGTATGAAACTGAAATCCTTTTATACTTACTAAATCATATTCCTCAACACCACCGGGATATGCAGTGGTTCCTTTAGTAATTTTTATAACCTATTAGACTTGTTATATCTCTATAATCTATAGGTTTGAATAAACAGAATAAGGTATTAAATTAAAATATTCTCCCATATCACATTGTGCATTATAAAAATTGAGTTATCATATAGTGAAATGGATAGTGAATTCACATGGATATTGGAATTTCCGATTTATTTTTAGTGTAATAAGGGTATATAAATTTCTACAAAAATTTAAATTTTCATGTCCTTGTAACATTCTCTTCCCAGTGCACAAGTCTTTGATATATTTTTTATACCTTGTGAATTTTCATTTGGATTACGATACGGGGAAGTTAATTTCCACTCTTATGAATGTCTCAATAATATCATATTATAGTAAATAATAACTAATTTTATTGGGTTATTTATCTTCATAATAGAATAGAGGTTCTCATTAATATAGGTGTTCCATCTTGGAAATACCCTTCTCCCTCTTCACTTGGAGAATTTCCACTAAAACATCTTCCTAAGTGTCTTTTTTGGGGGAAATTCCTTAGTTTCAATAGGCTTTCCACACAAAATATTTTTATTTAGATGAGTTTTATTTATTCATTCTTATATTCTTTCAACTCATTAATGAAATAAAACTAACACTGCCTTTTTTTGTAATTTTTGAAGCATAAATGTTTCTTAAAACAATATTTCTCAAGTCATTGATGGAAGACATGAATAGAATGTATAATCCTTAAAGATCCTTTAGGGAGATCTGTGAGTGATAATAGTATTTTATTGAGTGGTTATGGATTATAAATGTGGTTTTAGAATTTCATACATGTTTTTGTTTGTTATTTATCTTTTTCATAGTTTCTAGAGTGTGATGGTTAGCCTTTTTGAAAGGGTAGTGGTCATAAATATGGCTGAATGTTCTTCTAGAAGGATGATCTTTTCTAATGTTGGTTCCTTGAAACAAAATGAGTTTCATAATACTATTTTAATCCATGATCAATTTATAGTTACTTATAGTACGTTCTTTACAATATCCTACAATAGTTTTCTTTCACCTTTAAGTTACCATTGGATTAGTGCTCAATGGATTGATAGTTTTGGAAAATTCAAGGTGGTGTAGTGGTTATTGTTTTATACATTCTCATCACAATTTTCTACCTCATAATAGAGTTTTATTTTTTAATTTTTCCCATTTAATAGTGAATTATAACTTTTTAAATCATGAACCCCTCTGGTGTTAGTTCATTTACTAAAATTTTAGGAATTTTGTGTGATACTCTAAATCAGTTCTCTTACTTTAGGAATTGATATGACTATTAGATCTCCTCCAATGGAAGAATCAAGTAATTTCTATTAATTTTATATAAATAATTATTAAAATTATACAAATTAATAATATATTTTCAAATTTTGGTATGGGTATGAGGTTGACAGCCTCTTGAACATCTCTGAAGACTGTTGGGGGGTATCTTTAGTAGATTTCTCAATTTTATGAATCTCTTCCCTCCAATGTATACTCCTTGAGGAAGGAAAGTAGTTTTTGAGGAAATAATTTTTTAGATTATACATGATAGTTAATTATATAGGATATAGGTTTTAATTCCACTCCTTGTCTAAACCATGAATAGATAATGTGAAGGCCTTTAAGGTGATTCAATCCTCCTTGACCACTCTAGGTCTAAACCAAATTAAAATTTCTCAAAATTTATTATGATTATCATGAGAATATTCTCCTGTAAAACCATAAAATTAATTATGTAATCAAATAATTAATGTCATAATATCAGAATACTATTGATTATTTAGTGGTTAAATCTTTATTACATTGATAAAATTTAGGTTGTAATTTACTATCAAGCCTCTATTTAGTTTTTCTAAATTTCAATCTCTAAATTCACTTCCTATAGTGACCCATGTAGAAAATTTTTTTGAAGAAGGATAATTTTTTAGTGGGATGGTGTAAAATTATCCATCCTATTATTCAGTGAAATTTATGCTATTGATTCATTCCATAACACTGTGTTCAACTTATCGATCAAAACTAATGAGGTGAGATGAACATAATTTTGTCATATGTTAATTCATTTACATAAATAAGTAAACAATCTAAATATTGTCCTCCACAGAAATGGTTCTAGGTTTATTATAATAATTTCATGGGTCCTTATCAAAAAAATTTATAAACATGAATTTACTATTATAAAATTGATAATTTTATTACCCTAAAAAGGGATAGTGTTTTAAGTGCACACTTATTTGGTTTAATAGGTATTGTTCATGAAATAAATGGTTAGGTTGTATTGGATTTAAATTTACATTGAAAATTATGTGGTAGGAACAATGTTTATACCTTCACCTTTCATATTAAATAATTATTCTATAATTTCATGATCTTATTCTATTTATAATAAACTGAAACCTCACATAATCACCCTCTCTTAAATGTTTTGGATTAATCAAAGATATATGGTGATCATGAAAACCTTTAAGCTCACCTTTCCTAGTGGTTAAATATTTCCAATAACCCTTATATCGACCCACTTATCATGATTGGAAGTAGTGGATATACCCTAATTGGTATGTGTCTATAATCTATTGAAATATAGAAGATGAATTTTAAATTCATCGAAGTATGGAGATATCCTACCGTATATAAAATTAAAATACTTATAGAAGGTATAATATATGATATAAAAAACTAAACCAAGGAATTAATTAATAGGGTGTAAGGGGAATCTCCTCGACTCAACAGAAATTGTCTTAGTATTCTAGCACTAGAGTTCTTATAGAAGAAAAAAATGAAAGAAAAAAATTGAAACTATTCCACTCTTGATCGATTAATTATGGAAGTAACTCATTTTTCGGCGTATAGTTGTGAATTAAATATAGAAACATGGGGGGTCACATATAGTAGTTCCAAATCCCATATGATTTCAACTTGTTTCAACCTAATATTTCATATATATTATTTCAAAATAATTTCTTTTTATTTGATATCTTGCTTAATACACAACCCACATGTTTGAAAGAAACATGATATTTTATAACATTTAAAAACTATTAGATGGATTATAGGGTATGGATAAGATTAAAAAATTATAATATATATATATAAATTTCCTCTATTGTAAAAATTTATAGATTAATTCCTAAGAAATAATTATTAATTTTTTTAATAAACTTTTTTCATGAATAAAATATATTTTATTTGAAATATTATAATTTTATACATATCAATTATTTTAATATTTTTTCAATATTTAAAAATTATTTTAATGAAATTTATTTATAATCTATGAATAATATTTCATTTTTTATTTTTATAATGGTTAGGAATAAAGGCAAAATCATTTTAAGTTAAAGTGTTTATTTCTCTGAAAAACATTTTAATGTGTGCAATGTGGTTTTGTATACATAAATTAAATAAATATCTATTTATTAACGGTTTAAATTAATTTTATAGGATATTTATTAAATAAAATAATTTAATATTAATTTAATAGATTTTATAATTCATGGAGTGCATGTAAACTCAATTTTATTCTTAAGAGTTTTTCTAAGAAACATTTTTCATTGTATCTTAAGAGTTTATTTTAAAATTAATTTATAAAACTTGTAGAAATTTAATTTCATAAATTGGATTCCATAAGTCAAAACAACCTGTAAGTATTTATTAATTAGTCTAAATTCATTTTTTGTCATAATAAATAGTGAAAAATAGTAAAAACAATTACCTCAATTTGGGTTGAAACAAATTTACCAAGGGGTAATGAAAGACAAAAGATCAAAAATTCCACCGAAATTGTCTAAATTATTATTTTTAAATGATATTTAGACCCTATAATATCTTATTTTTGAATTATTTTCCATTATTTTCAACATTCACATGAAATTTACATTCTATTATTTAAATCTTATACGTAATTATATGTGTGTCCCTCCACTCACATATAATAGGGAACCTATTCTCATCCCTTGTTCACAAATATTTCAGCACTATATATTATCCAAATAATACCTAAATACCTTATTATATTTTTCTCCTATAGTCCTTTAGGTTTTTTTCTGAACCAAATACCATTCTAAACAGACTCAAGTTGTAGACCAAATGTGGTCTCTCAGAGAAGAGGTAATCATCTTAACCGACTCTTTCAAAGTTAATTTATTCTTATAATTTATATAAATATGTTTTATGAATCCAAAAGTTATTTATCTATTATTATAAATATATTTATATGTTGTTATTATTACATTAAAACCATTACCAATGTCTTTTCCGTCATAGGGTAAAAGAATGTATCGCCTGGCCATACGTGTGGACTACAGCCTCCACATTACGATATGAATCATTTTCATCACCAAATCACAATGGTTGAATTAATTATGAGTTTAATAAATTTATATTATATATATTATATATTTATTATTCTTTTATTACAATATATTATTTATCTTCCTTTACTTTCTCATTGTAAAATTAAAATATTGATCATGAGTACGTATAAAATCTTGTCCCCATGAAAAGTGTAATTAATTTTTTCTATCACATCTTTTTGTGGATCGTAATAAATATTTATATAATGATTATATGTGATATTTATATCATTATTAAAAATATTATATGATTTAATATTCAACAATATTCAAGTACCATAACGGTCAAACTGAAACATATATTAAAAAAAAGATGTTAACACATGAAATGCAGATGATGCACAAATGTTATTAATAAATGATGGGTAAGATTTAATTAATAAAAAAATATGGTATTATAAGTATTAATATTTTTAAGATATATATTAATAAAAAAATAAAATCTACTCTACATGAGGTTAGATTTATTATTACAAAATCTGGACTTTAGTTAAGGGTTTTCTGTTACAATTTCACTTTTTAAAGGGATTGTTTATACAAAAAATTATGATGATGATAATATATAATAATTATATGAAAAAAATAATTTATTTTATTGTCTAATTTCAGTTTTTGGATATTACATTTTTCCTTTCATTTTTCTCTATCTAGGTCCCCATAACATCAAAAGAATATATTTACGTAAATGTTTCTTAATTTCTCCCTTCAATTGGGAATATTTTACTTCAATTTATATATTTAAATTAAAATGTTTCCAAGAATATTTTTACTATTAAACAATTTTTTGAATTAATTTTAATACATAAATAAATTTTTAACTTTTTTAATATAATCTTTTGATCATTTTCTATAGAATTTTCTTTTTACCATGGGTTTAAATTGTATTTTTGTCTTAATGTTGAACACAAAAATAACCTTTCCTACCATCACTAATAAACTTTGATTTAAATATTCCATTACAAGAAACTATTTTTTAAAATAAAATGAAATTCGTAATTTTATATAAATTTTTATATTTTAATAATGTTATTTCAAAATGGATGTTCAATTTTCTTTAAGAAATGTTATGATGATGTTTTAATGATATTTTCTTCTATAACAACATATTTTTATGTTTATTATTCTTTAATATGGATATTATCATATGTTTTCATGTTTATTAATTCTCTATATTTTTATTTAATATGATTATGAAATATTTATGAAAATAATTTTATTTTATGTGGGTTATATTATGAATAAATAGTTATTTATTTCAGGATATTATGACATACATATAAATGGATTATTATTCTGTGATGTGTTATTCTATGAACTCTATATAATGGATTAGTAATATTAATTATTATAAAATTATAGGGTACATTTTAGGTTATCCCAATCCCTAAATATGGTACATGAGAGGTTCCTCAAGCATGAAAGAGGTACACTAGTTATTATCCCAATCTTAACATGTGATGAATATCATTGTGGGTATCCTCAACATATGAATTATATGATTATGATTATGCAACAATAGCTATAAAAATATCTATGAATTTTTCTTCTACTTAAAATGTGATCTATTAGATCATTTTATTTTATTCTTTAATGATTTGTGACTTATAAACTTCCAAATCCTTATGACATGAGAATGATCTATGAATTTTTGGGTAATATTTCCATAAACAATTCTTTTATTCTCACACCCTTATGCTCAAGTTGGAATTATATAAGATCATTTACTGATATCTCTTATGTATATCCTTACTATGTATTTAAGATCCCCACTTATCCTGATTCCTTTCGCTGGTTATAAATAAAAAATTTAAGTAGGTTATGACTATGTGTTGTATAATTTGAGATGATATTTGTGGGAGATATTGAAAATATTTTAAGAAATAATATAATTATGTAACAAGTTTTAAAATACACTAAACCTTTATGTTTCTGGGTTTGTATCCTCATGGGAGGTATTTACTATTCATATAAAACAATGCACTAATTATATATATAATTTTGTGGTTAAGAAAATGTGTATTAAGGTAGGGTATAGTTATTTGGTTTATTAGAATTGGAATACTTTATTAAGAACCCTTATGATAAGCTTAAGAGTTGAAGTGTATCTTATGTTATGGTAAATAAAGTATTTTTGTTTTCTTATAAAATATATCTTCGTCTAGATAATATAAATTTTATGTGATTGGGGAATGGATACCCCTAGGTGCAACAACTTTGAGTAGACTATATTGGATATTAACTTGATAGATAATCTCAGGGGACATGCATGCGTTAGTTTACATTTTATTAATGAACTATTCTAAAGTATTTGAATAGATAATCACTATGTATATCCAAAAATAAACCTATGATGTTTTATATTTAAAAGTAGGTGTCATGACATAGACATATTATGAATGATTTTTCATGATTTTAGTATTTATCAATACAATTATTATTGATCACACTATGATTTTTTTTTAATTCAATTGAAGGAACCATTAGGAATCATGTTAACATTGAATGTGACAAACAATGAATCGATTGTTCTCTGTAGTAAAAAAATTTTATTAGAGCTATAATGAAAATTCTTACTATAATTATTATGAAATTTTCTCAATCCATGAATCTTGTTGAGTTTCCAACAAATCTAAGGAGGGTATAATGAAATGGTCAGTCCATTATGAGGTAGAATCATCCTTCTTTTAGTAGGTCCTATGATTCAATAATTCCAAATAAATGGATAACTACCACTAAAATGATATATTCGATTTTATAGTGTTGAAATCATGAAAAAGTTATTTTGGTTGTTTATTATTTGAATAGTGAAGAAGACCAACAATGGACTCTTATTACGAACATGAGGAAAGAGGTAGAAATTTACACTATAGACTGGTATTAGTTTAGGTAGTTATTTTTTAACAAGTCATTCAACATATTATTTTGATGAAAATAGTAATTAATTTCTTGAGAAATTATAGAATGGTAATAAATCCTGCAGTACCTATGAGTGAAATTTTACAACAACTGTGATGTATTTTTATGGTACATTCATCCAACCCAAAATCATGATTTATTCATTCTTAAATTATTTAAAACTAATCATATGAAAGGTGTTATATATAAAATAATTTAGTATCTATAATTAAATTGTTCAACATTCACTCAATGTATAAATGTATATCATTTTCGGTTATCAATCTCATGTTTTTGATATAAAATGAACGGTTAATTTCAATTGAAATTATACTAATAAATCCTAGACTAGTAGATGGTTATTCTTCTTTTATGTTAGAAGTGTGGAATGAAACATGGACGAAATGTTCATAATAGGACTATTAAATTGTTTATGTTTGGAATGTAAGGTCATCAGGTAATTGAATTCCAAAGAGATGGGAAAAAAGGGTTTCACTGATTTGAATAGAGACAAAGCTCCATAAAATGTGTCACCCAGAATCCAGTGATTTAAAATCAAGGATTATATGAATTATTATGACTATTCTATAAATATAAGGTTTAATGAAAATAATCTTTCCCAATATCCTATTAATCCTAGAGAGAATGATAATTCTTTTGTAATAAAAATTGCTAATGTGGGTTATGAGAATGAAGTGGTGAAAGGTATCTTTACTACCCACCCTAATGCTGCTAATTTATTATTTGATTCTAAATCTACTGATGATTTTATATCTAAATAATTCTCTAAGGGTATTATAATACAACCTCATTGATTATATATTTAAATAGTACTGAAAATTTATAATAGTAAGATGATAATATTGAATTTTTATTATTCAAATCCAATTTATGTTTGTGAGAATGTGTTTCTTGAAAATCTTATTATTCTCTTTTTAGTAGAATTGTATGTGATTTTGGGTATAGATTAAAACTTTTTACATAGATCTCATATAAATTTTCAGAAAACTGTAGTCACATTTTATATTTTTTAAAAACATATGATCATTTATCGATGCAATAATGAGTATGAGAATCCAATAGAAGTGACTTTCCTTTTATAAATTGTCATTATTTTTAATAAGGGGTTTTTTTCTTAGATGGTTGGGGAGAAACTCAGTATAAAATATATTTATATTATTAAATAATATGATGATATATTTCCTCAATACATGCCTATTATTACCCTAGACATTGTTATTGAGTTTTCAATAAAACTCTTAACTAGTGTTAAACCTATTTAAAAGACTCCATATATAATGGGCCCAATTGAGTTTCATTAATTGAAGAAGAAAATCCATGATAATGTTTAGAAATGAGTCATCCAACTAATTGTGTCACCATGGGGTGCACGAGGTATTTTTTTAATAACAAACATATATCAATGTGGATTTTCATTGATTATGGAAAACTTAACATGATCATAGTCAACAAATAATATCATAGACCTTGATTGATGATTTTTTTATCAACTTTGAGGAGAGAAATATTTTTGTAAGAAATATGTTAAATATATATATTATTATAAAATGGTAAAAATGAGAAAATACCCATGAAAACCTTTCTAGTAAGGTATGTACACTATTTATTTGTAGGGATTCTATTCGGAATAACTAATACCCCCAATATATTAATATATTTATTGAATATATTCTCCATATATTACTATGATCAATTTTTGGTAGTCTCTATAGATGATAATATTTTTTTACTCTGAGATAAAGGAAGAGCATAAATATAATTTTCTAATTGTGTTCAGTACTACGTGGGAGGATGAACTATATGCCTAATTCCACAAGTGAGAATTATTTTTATAAAATGTATCATTATTGGGATACATTATTATTAGATAGGTTATATCAATATATCCTTCTAATACTAAAGTCATTAAACAATGGCCCAGACTAACCATTTTTACTAAGATACATAGTTCTCTAGGATTATATGTATATTATCGATAGTTAGTGAATCTTTTCTCATGGATTTGAAGTCCATTAACCTATTTAACATTAAAGGTATTAACGTTCTTTTAGTATTATTAATGTGATGAAAATTTTAATTAGATAAAGATAATGATAATGAGTGTACCTTTACTCACACTACCTTTTAGTGGAAAATGATATTTGATTTATAGTGATTCTTTAAAAAAGGGGTTGGGATGTTTTCTTATGTTGAATTTTATGGTGATAGCTTATGCCTTTCACCAATTAATGGTTAATTATAAAAATAACCCAACCCATGATTTAGAGTAATCTAAGGTAAATTTTACACTAAAGATATAGTGTAATTATCTTTAGGTATATTTTTATGATATATTTACTGATTATAAGAGTTTAACATATATTTTTACTAGTAAATAGTTGAATATATTCTAGATAAGATGCTTGGAGTTGATAAAATACACTAACTACTTAATGCATTAAAACCTAGTAAGGATGAAAGGTGGATGATGTTTTAATTCTAGAGAATTATGTTGGATTATCTATATTTTGTATTGAAAAAGATCCAATTTTTAAAAAGTTCAAAAGGATGGGACTTTAATTCTTGAAGAAAGGATATAGATATTTTATTTCTCAAATGCGTTTTCAGATAAATATCCACATGATGATTAAAAATGAACATAATTAATATGTATAGATGGAAAAGATAGTGATAAGGTTTCCTGAGTAAAAACTTGATTGTTATAGAATGGTTTGGTTTAGAAACTGAGTATTTATCCTATTTATATGAAATTTTAAGTAGTATATGTTTTATAAAGTTAATATCTCATAACTTTCTATTCATCATGTCTGTTTTAAGAATTAAAGTGGCCTTGAGGATAATTTTTTGTGGGAAAAAATAAGAGATATACTGTAGAGTATGTATCTTAGTGCTTGGTATTCAAAAAATTTAGGACTTTGTGTTATATGTCTATGGGGATGTTACAATCATTGCCCAAAAATTTATAGAAATGTGAAAATATCACCATGGAGTTAACCATAAGACTCCCTGAGACATCAAAAGGGAATAATTATATTCGAGTTATAATAGATTACCTTATAAAGTCAGCACATTTAATTTCTATCACAGTGGATTTATCTCATAAAAAAATAACCATAAATACATTAATCAATTATGAACATTTCATAGAGTGCCACTTTTTATTATACTATATTTAGATTTAATATTTTACTCAAAGTTCTAGAAAATTATTTGTCAAGTTCTATATATTGATTTGTGTTTCAATATTTCATATCATTATTTTATATATGGTCAGTCTGAGATTCTCATTCAACCCCTAGAAGATATTCTAATAACTTATTCTTTATATTTAAATAGATTTTGGGATTAACACCTTCCTCCTGATGAAATTTCTTATAATTTTATCTTACTCAATCATTTATTAGGATCCCTTATGATAACCTATATAAAAAAGAGTGTGAAATTCTAAATTATTGAGTTTATATTAGAGAAACAAATATATTTTTTCCTAATCTAGAAAAAGAAAATGGTAGAGAAGGATTGACCCATTCGTCATCAAATCAAGGAAACATAGAGTCAATAGAAGATTTATTCCAACAATAATTCATGAGATATGGAATTTGAAGTAAGATAGAATTTATTATTGTGAATTTCTTAATGTAATAAGGTTATGATATTTAAAAATAAAGGAATGATCAACCCTGATTATATTGTTCTTTATTAAATTCTTGATGAGAAAAAGATGGTTTCATAACTCTTAGTGCTTCCACCGAATCTCTCTCAAGTTCCTAATGTATTCCATATATCTATTTTGAGTAAGTTCATACAAAATATTTCATTTGTAATGAAATAAAAGGTTGTACAACATGTTTATTTTATTTATTATGAGGAAAAACTAGTAGAGATTCTAGATAATAGAGATACTATGCAGTGAAACAGGAAAACACATCAAGTAAAATTTTTGGAGAAAAAATAAATTTGAGGAAGATTCATGGGAGCACAAGGATTTCATATAGTATAATTATGCTAAATTTTTTATATTGGAGCGATAGAATTTTAAGTGTGAAATTATTTTACTTGCATAAATATAAATCTCTACGATTCTATATGTATTCCATTGAAAAAAATTTGAGGTATTTGGTACCCTTTATAACACTAAACCACAAGTATAAAAATATTAATATATGTTTTTAAATTTAAATTTATAAATAAGTTACTAGTAAACAACCATTAACATTTTTAATGAAATCAATTCATGATTAAAATATTTATTTTAAAATAACTACATTTTTAATATATAATATATTTTTATATGTTGATCACTTTTTATAAAATATTTAAATAATTTTTTTTTCATAACTTATTAATAATAGTTCAAACATTAGTTGTATAATGGTATTTAATAAAGATAAAATCATTGAAATTTAAAAGGGTTATTTTAAAGAAAACAATTTCAATGTGAAAAAATTGTTTTCATAAAAATAAATTCAATAAGTCACTATTAATTAATTATTTCAATGAAATTTATATAATATGTATTCAATGAAGTATTTTAATGCTCATATAATAGTTACTATTATACCAAGAGTGAAAGAAAACACAGTTTTATACTTAAAAATGAAACTTTCTAAATAAATTATTCTGATTTTTTAGTTTATTAAAAAATTAATTTTGGAAACTTATAGAAATTGAATTCCATAAAACTAATTAAATATTTTCAATTAAAATTTACATATTTTCTAACAATTTGGATTAATTTTCCAATCATAGTGAATATTAAAAATAATAAAACTTTGTTACCATGGTTAGGGTTAAAATAGGTTTATTAGGCATTAATCTAAAATATAAGGGAACAAAAACAACTAAAACTTGTATAAATATTTTTCGTTGAATATATTTAGACCTTATATTATCTTTAAAATAAATAATTTTTCATTCGGTTCCACATTCACATGAATGTGACAATATATTATTTAAATATTTTAAGTAATTTCAGGTGTCCACCTCCTCTAACTTATAAAAAGGCTTATCATCCACCATTATTTAAAATCATTGAGAACTACATCTCATATATTAAATACCTAAAAACATTACTATATTACTTAAATTTTTTCTTGAACATTTGATCTTACCCTATGATTTTCCTCAAAAGGGTTAAGGTTAAAGTCAAAGGTGGGCTCTCAAAGAATAACTTATTTTTTAACTCAATTCATTCAATTTTTTATTATACATAATATAAATTTATTATGTACACCCTAAAATAATGAATTGACTATTATAATAATAATGAACATTATTATTATTATGGTACAACCAAATTTTTCATATATTCTACTATATATAAAATGAAGGTAACGCTCGTGGGTACATGTGGACTACCTCTTCCACGTAGAGATATGAATCATTTCCATAACAACCTAACAATGATAAATATAAATATGTATTTAATAATTATATATGATATTTATGAAATATTTTTTAATTTTTAAGTATAAAATATTATTTATCTTTCATTATTGATTTTCGTTAGAAATTGAAAACATTATTCATGTGTATGTACAGATTATCATCTCCTTGAATGGTATAATTTGTTTTCTATAACTTAATTTTATATAATGTTATAAATATTTATGTAATTATATTATTTTATATTTATATCATAATAAAACTTATAGATTTTATTTAAACATGATAAATATGTATGTATCATCACTATCTAACTGAAACATACATAAAAAGCAAAGCAGCTAACACTAAAATTGTCGATGATAATAAAAGTTTATTAATGAATTTTTGATAAGTTATTATAACTAAAATATTTTTTCTATTATAATTATTAATAAGGTTCTTTAATATATTTATAATAATTTTTAACTTATTATAAAAATGGTTAATGAGCTTACGTAAGGGTTTTACCTTACAATGTCAATTTTTATTGGGATTGTTTATTCTTAAATTTATGATGATGAAACTATTTGATATATCTATCATAAATCCCATTTAATTTATTATCCAATGGTTTTTTTAGAAATTTCACATTTTCATTTCATTTACCTCTCTATAAGTATTTAACATCCCAAACTTTTTCCAAATATATTTTTTCATATAAATTTAATCTTTTCGATATTTTTCATTACCCACAACACTAAGTTTAAATTGTGTTGCATGAAAGAAATTGTTTCTATTTCATTACATGTAAAGTTGTGGTTATATTTTCTTACACATAAAACTATTTTTTTCGTCTATTACATAAAAAATTAAGCTTATCTTATGTTACATGCAACACTAAGTTTAAACAAAACATGAAATATGATAGAAATATTATTATTTAATAATACACACTGGTGGAATAGAAGTTGTACCAATGGTTTTCTCAAAACGTTTCTATATGAGGACTAAACCAATAGTTTCCTCAAACTATTGGTATATTATTTTCACAAGAAACCTATCCCAATTGTTTGACTAAACCATTGGTAAAGACTCGGTGTTTCTAATATATATCCACTATTTTTTGAAACTATTGTAAAAGAATTTATTTGCCAATGGTTTTTTATAACTATTGGGAGTGTTTTCCCCCAAATACACAATGGATCTGGTGCCCTGTCTGTGTGATTGTAGCCCTAAATAGAAGCTATCTTGAATCTCTCTCTTTACCCTAGGCTTTGAAACTCTTTCTACCTAATAAATTCATCTTCAATGAAGCGCCATTTTAGTTATACACTTAAAATCTGTAGGTGGTGAACCTATGTTTTTTCTGATTTGGCCTAAACGAGAGGTATGTGTGGTCTATGGAATGGTATACACAATAATTGCACATTGATTTGTTTTCTGTTTTTGTTATACACTTCATGTGTCATGATTGTCTGAATAAAATTTATTTGAAGTCTTCATATGAACTCCCTATGGGTAGAGTTAGTAATCTATATGAACTAATAGAGGTTATGGTGAGATTTATCCCCACTCAATGATGGTAAAGGTTTTGTTTTTTCCTGTTGTCTCGAGGTGGGTAATGGATATAAGGATGGTCCATGTAAAGGGATTGGGGATTGTTAGGGTAGTGTTTTTGGTGGTTTTTAATTTTTTTAGTAGGGTGATATGGTAGTATCTTTGGGCTTTATGTTATTTGAAAATTGGATTTGGAAGTTGTATTTATAGTTTTTGTTCAAGGAATAATGGAAAGGGTAGTTAAATTGGGGATGAATTGGGTGTTGGTTGGGAGATGTATTGGAATTGTGATGCTGGTTGGATTGGGTATAGGTAATTTTCAAGTTATTATAAGGGTATTGGTGCAGAAGTGGGTTCATATGGGTATGTACTGGTGTATAAATCACACAACAAAGGGTTGTAGTGTTTCCCTTCTCCATTGAATATGATGAAATATGAATTTTCTGGTTTGTAGAATCAGTCAAGATAGATCTTGGAAGGAGTAAAAAGTAATTTTATTACATAGTTTAGGGTTTGGAAAAAAATATTTATAGAATTTAAATTCTTCATGGAGTAACCCTATCCTTTATGGATTTAATGTCCTAGTTCCAAAATTTTAATATTGTTCATATCGAGCATCAAGAGTTTCTTCACTATATGACAATCCATCATGATGTAGACTCCTAAACATAACCCCCTATTCATGGATCTCAGGGTTTCCTCACAGTGTGAAGCCAACCTAATGAAAATAATTATTCCCACTAATCTACATACTTGAAAATCATTGTAGAATTCATTTTTTCACTATATAAACAAATATTTTCCCTCTTAAAAGCGATATAATGAGGTTTTATTGTGGTATGGTTATCACCACATGGAATTTAATATTTTCTCTATTTATGGTTAATTATTATATTATATCATGGTTTTTTTATATCATTCCATAACTAATATTTTATAGTTTCATCCCATGATATATTTTGGCATGATAAATATTGTTATATTGTGATATTTCCTCCCCTGATCACTACCCCTCTTATTCTAAATTTTTTTCATCTGTAACATTGTTATGGGAGTGTGGGAGATTATAATAGATCATATACCCTATTAATTCATAGATAATTACTAACCAAAAAAATTGAATAATTTTTTAAAGTAATACTAGTTTTTCTCCTATTTAATATCTATATATAGTCAAACCATTGTATCATAAGTTATATTTAAGAGGGATAATGAATCACTCTTATAATTTCTTCATTTAGATCTTAAGGTATTTTATATTGACCTTGAACAAATTTTCATTTCATATTTGGATCATAATATATCTATTTGGAAACTTTTTGACTCTAATGAAAGGTATCATCTAATGTGGGAGAAATTTACCTATAAGAAATACTAAACACGGTTTAATCAAAAGTATATTTTCCATGGGAGTGAATTTTCATAAATTGATTCACTATTCATGCCACTTCTTTGATTTATATTTGTAATTTTCTTCATTCTCATATAAGTATATGTAGATCAATTTTAATTCATTCAATTACAAGAACCACTTTCCCACCTTGTTCTAAATCCATATCCACTTTCCTAATAGAATAATATGAATAATGTTTCAGATCCACTAATAACTGGCATGGATTTCCATCGATAATCCTAAATGGGGTCACACAAATTAGTTTTTTAAATTCTTATATATATTACTATAATAAAGCATCAAATTTATTTCTAGAATCCAATAACTTTGAACTTGTGATTGTTTCTAAAATTTTATTGATCTTTTTGTTGAATAGTGTCACTTACCTAAATTTTTTAGTTTATAAGGTGTTAGGGTGTTTATTGAGATTCATATTTTTCATGTAATACTACAAATAGGTGATTATTGAAGTTCATTCCATGATCACTAATAAGTAAATAGTGAATTCTAATATATTAAAATACATTCCTCATCAAAAATTTGATCACAAATGTGGTTGTTTTCATCAAATTGGCCCAAGATTCTACCCATTTTGACATGTAATACACCCACACAATAGAAATTATGTTATTTATAATGATTTATGGAATATTGATATTTAATTTATTCCCCACACAATTAATACTTATTATTTTGGTATTGGGTGTTATGAAATCTCCTAAATTTTAAAAATATTTCCATGTTTTTCATCAATAACTTATTTAAAAAACTCTGTTTACACATTCTGTATCTTTGATGAAAATAATTCACATTTTAATATCTTGAACAATTTTATATCAAGTCGATGGTTTCCTCTTGTATGGGATAAATTTAAAAAAAATTCCAAAACACATTTCATCTCAAATTTAGGCACACATAACTGAATTGGCATATCGTCACATTATTTTAATAATAATGTATCAACCTAGGAATAGTTCACTACATAAAATATAAACCACTTCCTTTTTGGATATCTAAAATTGGGATAGATTATCAAATATGGAAAATAAATTTCAATCTCATCATTCGAAATCTCTAAGTACATTGAATCATGCTTCTTTTCCCCATGGAACCTTCATTTTATGACATCAAACTCCTCTTAGTTCTATTTAATATTTCTTGAATCATGATACACATGTATGAAAAATGATGTTTCAATACATGAAGAACTTTTTACCATTATTTTTAGATTATATTAATCTTTTATTCAGAATAGATATTATGAATATCACTCAAATAATTTACAAAAATATAAATTTTCTTCAATATAAAATTTACTCAACTCTTGAATAATTCTCCTCCACAAGTGTACAAGATCTTGTACACTCATTTATAGTTATTCAAAGATATTTATAAACATCCTTGAACATTTTTTTGTCTCAAAACACTCTCTTGATCTTAGGTGATCATGTTATTACTTAGTTCATTGAATACTTGAGAATAATGGGATTCTTCTCCTTCAAAGGCTTGTATATTCGAAATCTCTCTTTCTCTATGACACAAGTTGTATAGGGCTCTAAAAATTCTCTCATAGGTTATATATGTTCTTTAAATATCCACAACTATCATGGTATTATATTTATAATTTAAGACAATATCAAGGATTTATATTAATTTATAGTATTTTGTGATAAATATATTATTTTTTTGTCTTTTACATTATGCTCCTCATATAGAGTAGTGTGTCGGTTATGGTTACATATAATGTGAAAAAATCTCATTTACTTGAATAGATTTTAGATCAAACTTCAATATTATTGAATCAATTTTGATGAAATGACTTATAACAATTTTTTACAGAATGGATAGAAGTTGGATGTATGAAACCGATCAAATCTAAAGTAATTTTCAAAACAATTTGGAGAGATTTTTAGATTTTTTATTTCAGAATGCTTTAGATAGTGGTCACATACACTTCCCATGTTACAATTGTGTTTCAATACATTCTTGAGTCTTGAATAATTAAACTACCACATAATAAAATATAGTTTTCAAGAAAACTATTATGTGTGGTAACACAATTGGGAGAAAATAAAATCTCAAAATGTTGATGATTCAAATTGGAGGACTGGATTGGAGAATTTTTTATATGACTAGTTTTTATTTAATCGTCATCATGAAATTAAAAGGACTTCAACCCAATAAGACTTCTAAATTATCACACATGATGTGTGTAGTTAAAATGATGATGTTTTTAGGGTGAGAAAATTGAATGATGTTTCCATGACTCTAGAATATCGACAATTTAGTAGAATGAAAAAGTTATAATTTTTAATCTGATTGGTTCATCGAAATACAATGTATGGGAATTATAATACTACCATAGATAAAATTCTTACCTTCTTGAAGAACTTACTTCCAGATGATGTAGATATTCTCTCAAACCACTATATAGAATGGAAGTTAGTTGAGGAACTTAAATTTTCAAGAAACAAAATTCATGATTTCCTGAAAGATTGCAGTTTATTCTTGGAGGAAACTACTGAACAAAATGATTATATAAAATGTGGCTCATCCCACTGAAAGAAAAATGCTGATGGAGCGCCATCCCATGTGCCCCTGAAAGTATTGTGGCACTCTCCATTGATCCCTAGACTCAATAATATTTTTATTTCTGATGAAATATCAATAAAAATGTGATGACCTGATACTGAGTGAAACAAGAATAAGGATGACTTATTTCACCCTTCAAATGGATCTTCATGGTAGATATTTGATGATCGATATCTTGATTTTGAAGCTGACATGTGTAATGTGAGGTTGGTCCATTCATCTGATTGTTTTAATATATATGAACATATTCATACTTCACACATCCAATGGCCGATTTTTATACACATTTATAACCTTCCCCCATGGTTGTGTATGAAAATCCTTTCATCTTCATGAGTATACTCATATTTGGGCCTTTTGATCCCAACAATGATATAGACGTATACATGAATCCTTTAATTAAAGAGTTAAAACTTATTTGATATGTGGGTGTGAGAACCTATGATGCATGTTTGAAATACATATTTCATATGTGTGTTGTGAATATGTGGATGATCAATGACTTTTTTTCTTATGAAATGATATCTGGATGGAGCACAAATGGAAAAATATCATTTCATGTTTTTATGATGAATGTACAGTCCACAGGACTAAAACATTGTTGTAGTTTCAGTTTTATCGAACATCAATGATTATTTCCAATGGATCGTCCATATAGAAATAATCATCATATATTTGAAAATACTATGGAGACTGATGATCCATCTCAATATATTTTTATAACTAATGTAATTAATAAATTTAAAATTTTCATTTTTTTCATTCAAGAATGGTCAAATGAAATCTGGAAAGAGAAATAATGTTTCCACTGAAACCTATTACAATTAGAAGAAGAGGAGTATCTTCTTTTATTTTCCTTATTAGTTAACCAATTTGTTACGTCACTACTTTGACATAATGCACATTGAGAAAAATATATGTAAAAATTTTCTCAAAATTCTTCTCAATGTAAATGGAAAGAAAAAGAGATGATTTGCAGTCTTGACATGACTTCGTGGATTAGGGCATTAGACTAGAATTTCATCATGTGCAAATCAGTGAAAATAAATGGAAAGTTCCATGTTATTCATATGTGATGAAACCTATAGAAAAAAGAAATTTATAGAAGTAATAAAGACTATTAATGTTCATAATGGCTATTCAAGAAACATATCTAAATGGGTTAACAGAAGAGATCTGAAGTTATAATCATTGAATACTCATGATTTTTACATCCTTTTGTATGAGTTGATTCCAATAGAAATCCATAAACCTTTGTCTAATAATGTAAGGGTGGTTGATATTCAGTTGTTCCATTTTTTATAGATCTTTGTGAAAAGAAGTTGTCTAATTATTTATTGTAATAAATGTTGGAAGATGCCCTATTAATTTTGTGTGAGTTAGAGAAAATATTTCATCCATCATTTTTCACATGCATTTTGCGTGTTACTATCCATATTCCATCTAATATACATCTTGTGGGACCTATTTCTTTTTTGTTGGATGTATCCAACTGAAATAAATATGTACAAATTAAATTATTATGTCTAAAACATGAATCATCTCAAAGGTTCTACCGTGAACGGTTACTTGGATCAAGAATGTATGGATTTCTACTCTATGTATTTGACTGATCGTACTACAAGAATGAACATGCCTATAAGAAACCCATAAGAACAATATGAGAAAATTGAACCCAATTCTCCATCACTTCCTCAAATAAAAGGAATACCTAGATCATATACAATGAAAACATTAATACTTTAAGAGCGAGAGATGGAATGTCACATAGTTTTGTTCATCTATGATTTGTTCGATGACTACATCAAGTAAGTAAATTTAATATATATATCTTACATATCTACTAAACTATTCCTATTATTATCCTTAGGGAACATAAAGAAATGATAAAGAAAAACTATTTTTATTTATCTTTGAGAAGGAGAGAGACTTTTTAAAGCAAAGAGTTTTATGCTTGGTTAAAACTAAGTTGAAAATATTACTTTATAAAATAATTAAATCAATATTTAATTAAGTTTAATATTCATTCATATTTCAGGTATTGAGTTTTCTTGTTGAGTCTGTCTCTAAGGAAATAAGATATTTTCTTTTGGTCATAATACTGTAGTTCGTGACTATAAATCTATTGTGATCAATGAGTATAGATTTATTATCACTGAACTAGAAAAGAACATGAGAACACAACCCGATGGTGTTATGGTTACTTCCATAATAAACTATTATGACATTGAATCAGATAGTATACCTAAATTTGAAAATGTAGGTTATTATATAGTTGTTGAAAAAATAATAATATTGGATTATTACTCTCTTGGACGATTCACGATGATGAAATGTTGGTGGTTTGATTCGATGATGAGGCAGGGCACATTTATTAATTATTGTAGATTTTGAGTAATTGATATGACTCACATTCTTTCTACCAGTGAACCATATGTATTTCCATCAATAGAAAAAGAAGTTTTTTATGTCAAAGACCATCTTTGACATGAATTTGGTGTCATTATTGAATAAATTCCAATACATATTTTTGATGATGGAAATGATGGAATTCACACTGTCTTTACTTACATTAGAACTGATCCATTTATTACTTTTGATGACTCTAATTGCTCAATTTTAGAAGTTGACTATGAACTTGAAGTTGTGGTGGGAAATATATATAATCATCCATCTATGTTCTCAATTCATTTGGTTTATCTCAACTTTGGTTGTTAAGGTTGGTACTATTCAAATTCATTACAAATATGTTGTATCTGACTTAACCTTAATGTGAATTTTCAATGTTTATTGTTTGCAATTTTATTTGAATTTCATTTTATAATTTGGAATTTAAATGTGCTCAAACCTACAAAACAAAAATTTCTATCTTGGTGAAAATTTCAATGCTTTATTGGCCATGAATAAAATTAGTATAACTCTAAGTCCTCCTTTTAACATTTCACCAAAAAATGAACACACTGACATAAAATGACCATTTATTAGTGTTAAAAAAGTCCTTTATCGGTGCTAAAAAATATATGATAATTTTTGAAAAGATAAAGGGGGTACCTTTTATTAGCGCTAAAAAAAATCATTGATAAAGGCGCCCTTTATCATCACTTTTTTTAGCACTGTTAAATGATTAAAAATATTAAAAAAATATATAAATTAGGTAGGGGATTCAACAACGCTTGATCCCCCCCAAGCCCTCATTCCCAAGTCTCCACCCCACCCACCCTTTAACAACACTAGACCTTATACCACCCACGCGCACGACCTGTCACCCCTGGAATCTAACTCGGGACCTGTTGTCTATGCACCTAAGCCTTTACTACTTTACCATATTTCTTTTCTCTTTATTTATTAGTATATATGTCTATATATATAGTTATATTTACTCATATATTAATATATATTTATATTAATATATATATTTTTATATTAATATATATATACATATATAGTTATATTTATATTTTTATATTTATATTTGTATATTATTATATATTTATAAGATCGGTTTTAAATAAATTTAAAAAATATTCTTTTATGTGTGTGTTTAAAAATAAATAAATATATATATACAACACACACACACACAGATATTATATGTGTATTTTTAAGTATAATTATACATATTTATATATATTTACAAATATTATATATTTATATGAATATACATATGTTTAGAATATATAGATAATATATATCAGTTTGTCAATACTAACAAACACAAATATATATATATATACACACACATACATCATATAGGTATATAAATAGTAATATATTTGTATTTTAAATAAAATGCATATTGGTTTTTTATTTAGATAAGATGTATATACTAGAAAATATAGTTTAAATGTTAATATGTTTAATTATTTATTTATAAAATTATTTTTTTGTGGGTGAATATATAAAAACATGTATATATTGTTATATAATTATTTATAAATAACATTACATTGTAAAAAAGATAAAATTTAAAATCCATAAAATCAATATAAATGTAAACCCAAATAATGAATTTAGTCCCTAGTGAAAAAGGTCAAAAAGACCCCTTGACATGAGGCAGAAATTCCATCGAATGTTAAAAACATTGGGTATCTGGACTAAAAACTCCATTTTGGAGGCCTTCTGGGCCTTTTTTTGAACCGAAAAATATTCCACAAAGATTCATTATATCTCTAGTTCATAGATCTCATCACAGACTTTGATTTGATATACCGTAGAGCTCAAACAGACACCTAGATCAAAAGTTATGGTCATTTGATGTTTGAGTTACGTTTTCAACTTATTTTAGATATTTTAATGATTTTTTGATTTTTTGTGTCTTCAAATTATTATTAAATGATTATTAGTCGATGATAATTATAAAATTATTAATTAACAAAAAATTTAAGATATTTTATAAACCATTTTCACTATATATATTATATATTTAGTAGAATCATTTATTTAAACAAATTTAAAAATTATATATTTTATTTATATAAAAATAAATATACTTATATATTTATATATCAATATATTATTATTTAGGAAATATATATTTTTTGAAATATATACTTTATCAGTGCTTAGAAAAAAGTGGTAATAAATCCCCCCATTTATCAGTGCTACTAAAAAAGCACTGATAAAGGTGGGCCCTTTAACAGTGCTAAAAAAGAGCTGATTAAGGGGTGCCTTTATCTGTGCTAAAAAAGTACTTATAAAGGGTCACTTTTAATAGTGGTTTTTTAACGCTATTAAAGGTCCCCTTTATCAGTGATTCTTTTTAGCATTGTTAAAGGGTGGCACTGTGGAAACAAATTTTTGAGGTTGTGACACAATGGTTTGTCTTCTTCTACAAAATATGTATAGAAACTTGCATCGTCCACCTAGGTTAAAGAAATTAAAATGTTCCTTAATTTCAACAAGTGATTTTCCCCTTATGAATCTGGTAGATATCTTGTACTTGTTCATATATTTATATCATCATTTCCAACTATCTTAAGGTTTTAATCATTCATAATATATACGTTGTTGAATTTTCTAGAGGCATAATTTAGTATGCTCTCTCTCTTGGTTGTTGAGTGAAATAAAGCCTTAGAATCAATGTTCCATGATTTTAATATACTAGTGACGATTAGTAATTAACCATCCTACTCAAAATTAAATTTCATTATTACATCTTGTAAGATTTATTGAATTCATTATATATCTATTCAAGATCACCTAAAACAATGGACAGATAAATTATCTATGAATCCATTTATTCTCTCGCATATATTTTTTTTGGTTTACAGAATAGTTATCCTTTTATAATTACTTCAATATATGTTTTCAAATGCCATAAATAAAACCAATTGAAGAGAGGTAATGAAAAAATATGATGGAAAACAATCATTCAATGGCTGAGATGGGTGTTCCACCTCTAGTGCATGTAGTGAGTATTTTATTTCAAATATATATATTTAAATAAGATATAATGACATGTGATTCATTATTTTTTAGATTTTCTGTAGGATCCACCTCTTAGGTGACAATTATTTGATAAGTATTCTAGTAGTAGTTCATGTACTCAGGTCGGTGGTACGAGGGGGTGGTACAAGAGTCAGACGATTTGGTCAGTGTACCCGATTAGACCCTGCCCCTCCCACTAACATACCATCTATCCCACATTCTAATCCCAATATGTCATTCGAGACACACTATATATTTAGGCCTCCCATGTTTTCACCACCATTTAATTGTAATTATCCTCCCCTATATTTACCATATCTGATGATGATTCCCACTCCCCATCCATATCATGCATTCAGCCAACTATCTGTGTCATATTCTTTTACTTCTACTTCCTTCTCTCTGAGATTCTATACTCCATCTTCTTCAACTCGTACTCTACCAAAGTATGTCCTTGTAGAGAATACACCAGGATCCAATCTAGTAGTATAGGGTGTTCCTTTAGTTTTTGTGGATCCAGTGGTTCCCAATGATCAGAATCCCGTAGTTATATTTATAGAACCCTAAAACAATTATACCATTATTTATTTCAAATATAACAAGTATTTATAAAATATTTGTTTTTATTTCATAACATATAAAAATACTGATAGGAGGTGGGTTCTAGGTATATAGGCATGCGTGTGGTGTGGAACCGCCGTACACAATTGAAGGTGGACTACAATGAAGACAATAAAATGATTGAAAAAATAGGGCAACAATGTCGGAGTTTTTTTGTGACACTTGCCAAATACTAAGACATCATTCCTGTTAGCCTACTCTCATGGACACAGTTTTCAAATGAACTAAATTATAATTCTTGGGCACATATATGGGTAAAAAATCTATTGTATTTAATTCAATATATTATTTTTGTATTTATATTAATTAATATTTTGGTGTCAACTTCGGTTTTATTTCTCAGGTGGAGAGGGTGCACAGACAGCATGTCTAAAAGAGTTAGTTGAGCTTTGGAGAGACTATAAGAATGAGTTGTATATTAGATAGTGTGTTAGAGTTGGCACAGATTTGGATTATGTACCTTCTGTGGATTATTTTTTGATAGAATAGTATCGGCATATGATTACTCATTAGACGACTAGCCAGTTTAAGGTACTAATCACATTTGAGGTATTTAAATGAAAATTTTCATTTTTTTCATTAATATTATATTCTTTATTATTTAATTTTATTTAGGAATCATCCATATTAAATAAAAAAACATTTATGCTAAAAAATACCTCCACACATTGGGACGTACTATGATGTTAAGTCATGAGAAGAAGCAGGTATGATAGTTTTTTATAATTTTTGTTTATGACTTGAACGTTATATTATTCCTTCCATAATTAATTTGATTTCCAATGTTTTTATATAATTTTAGTTATGAAATTAAATATTGGTAACCTATTTTTAATTATGGTTTCATTGTATAGACAAACATTGAAAATTGAAGGATGTGTGCCTCGAGAAAAACGTTTTTTCTCGAGTAGAAGGAAAAAAGATAGAAGTGTAGTTAATTAACCGAGTAAAAAAAGATTGTAAGTTTTAAATTATTGATATCAAATTTTAATATCTATTTTTTAACTTAATAATATTTTTATATTTGTAACAAGATTATTTATAGGACCTTGATACCACGAACCTGAAAATTTTGGGCCAAATGATCACTTACATCAAGTGTTAGGAGATGAGCACCCTGGAAGAGTATTTTTTTCAACCTAAGAATTTTGTAGTCTCGATGAGGTATTGGCCCTCTTTAGGTATGAGTGGTATTGCCACAAAGTTCCATCAAGTTAAGGAACAAGAAGAATAGTCTGAAGAAAGGGAAACATAGATGGCAGAACAGACTTCTAGGTAAAACGCTACATTTATGTAACTGATTGATGTTTTACGTCAAACACTTCCACCAGTTTCTATCACAGCTTGTGACAAATATATGTCATCGATGTGTTCTATATATGGTTCCAAAGGTGGAATTTCTAGTGTTGGGTGAGACGATGTCATTCATGGTGATAACAAAGGAGAGGAGGAGGTTGAGGCGAAAGTGGACAGTGAGGAGGAGGTGGAGGCGGAGGAGGAGGGTGAGGAGGAGGCCTAAGATGAGGTAGAGGCGGAGTACGAGGGAGAGGATGAGGGATTGGAAGAGGGTGGGGGCAAAGATGGAGACACTGATGAGGATGGGGATGAGTCTGATAATGACGGTGATGATAGTGATGGTGATGAGTGATAGATTGATATGTTGCATTTTTTACTGATATTAGTGACATTTGTTCGGATGATTTGTTGTTCCTGAATATATGTGTGATTAGGTAGGTCAAATTATCTTTATTTATTTATATAAAAATAATAAAACTTGACTTGATTATTTCTTGTGACATAATATATGTGTGACTAATTTTCCACTCCCCTTTTTATGCTTGGACCTAAGTTCTTTTTCAATGTCCTCTTGAAACCTAGTTCAATCCATAGACTAAGTGGTACCTTAGTTTTATTGTTCTGCATTTTTTTCCTAAACGAGAGGTCTATGCGGTCATTTGTCAACCATGTGGGTGGTTATTTGGAATGTAAGATGGTATGATTAAATTTTACTTGATATATCAAATAGCATTACTGATTTATGTGAACATAGATTATTTTTCACTAATGATGTCATTTAATAAGTTGTTATTTCTGGTTATAATAATTAAGGAATGGTATACTAAATGTATGATTTAGTTTTTCACTGCTATTTGGTAGTATTTGAGGTTTATGGAGCTGCACTTGAGGTGTTTTCAACCAGCATGGATTAAATTGTTTTCTTGTTTTATAAAAATTAGAAATAGGATTGTGTACATTCATCATATGTTGCATGTAGGATTTATAAGACATTTATATTCTTATGTGTATCAAAATTTTCTAATAACATAGGGTTTAGTTTTATAAAGTGTCTATAATGAGGAAAAAACTTGTGGATCTTATTTTGGTATATTCCTTAATTATGTAAATAAATTCCATTGTTTCAATGGATGTATTTTAACAGTTGATGAGATAATTGATTATGATTTTATATGGTTAGATTTTTGATGGATAGATCATTAGTATGTTCATTATGGTGGTTGAGACGATGTGGTTCCTAGCGATGGTGATGGCGATGAAGATGGTGAGGAAGAGGCCAAGGGAGAAGATGATGTTGAGGAAGAGGCCGAGGATGATTCCAAGGCAAAGGATGAGGGCGAGGTGGAGGAGGAAGATGGGGACATGGGTGAGGACGAGGATGAGGATGAGGCTGAAGATGATGGTGATGATAGTGATGGTAATGAGGGACATATTGATCCGTTACATTTTGGACTAATATTACAAAGATTTGAGGTTTTATCATTTGATGTTACTTAATATATATGTTATTTGGTAGGTCATATTATCTTTATTTATTTATCTGTAAGTAACAAAAATTTACTTGACATGGAGGTATGGATTCCATAAATAATCTTTTTACATGGTATCAATGATATTTCAGAATTCTGTTTTTACATACAGTCCCCCAGATATCCCCCCACCCCTGGATATACATGCACCCCCTTGGACACCCCACCCCCTGGATATCCCCACACCCCCACCCCCTTGGACAGCCCCACCCCCTAGACACCCCCACCCCTTGCAGATCCCTCCACCACCTGGACACCCCCACCCCATGGATTGCCCCCACCCCCTGAACCCCCCCCCCCCACCACCCTCGACACCCCTCACCCCCTAGACCTCCCCCATAGACACCCCCCACCCCTAAACACCCCCACCCCAGGAAACCCCGGCCCTCTGGACACACCCACCCCCTTGGACAACCTCCACCCCTAGATACCCCCTCCCTTGGAAAACCCCCTCACCCCCGGGACACACCACCCCCTTCGACATCCCCCCACCCTTGGGACCCCCACCCCCAAGACATCCCCCACCCCCCTCACCCCCTAGACACTTCCCACCCCTTAATACCCCCCACCCCCTGGAAATTGCCCCACCCCCTGGACACCCCCACCACCTTGGACACCCCCAAGACACCCCCCCCCCCACAACCTAGATAGTCCCTCACCCCTGGACACCCCCACCCCCTTGGAAATCCCCACCCCCATGGACACCCCCACCCCCGACCCCCCTAGACACACCCGACATCCCAAACAACCCACCACCTGGATAGCCCCCCACCCCTGGACACCCCTCCCCCTTGGATAGCCCCACCCCCTGAATAGCCACCCCCCCCCCCCCTGAACACCCCCATGCCCTGGAAAGCACCCTCCCTGGGATATCCCCCCATGGATACCCCCTACCCCTCGGGACACCCCCACCCCTGGACATCCCATGCACCCCCTGAACACCCCACCCACCCACCCTTTGGATTCTCCCCTCTCACCCTCACCCCCTTAGATAGCCCCCACCCCCTGGACAACCCCCACCCCCTGAACAGCACAACCCCATGGACTCCCCACCCCCTTAGATAGACCCCCACCCACCCACACCCTTGGACACCCCCACCACCTTGGTTAGCCCCCACCCCCCATGACATCCCCCACCCCCTAGACACCCCCCCCCCCCCTGAACACCCCCAACCCCCTAGATACCCCACCCCCATTCACACCCCCGCCCCTTGGACAGATACCCACCCACCTCGACACCCCTACCCCCTTAGACAACCCCCCCCCCTACACCCCTGGACAACCCCCACCCATTAGATACCTCCCCACCCCCTAGAAAAGGAATTTTTATAAGTAATTTATCCATTTTCATATATAATTACATGTGAAAATTATTATTCAATCTTCAATCACACTAATTTCATCTAAAATCACCCATTCTTATGAATTCAATTCTGAATTCATATTTTGTATTTCAAATTATTTATGCCATATTATTTATATTATGTATGCTATATAAGTTATATTATATTTTATATGTCATATTAGTCATATTATGTATTCCATATTATTTATATTCTATTCTGTATTCCATATTTTGTATGTCATATTAGTCATTTATTCATATACTTTATTCCATATTTGATTTCAATTTTGTATGCTATATTCTATATGTGTTATACATAATTAAATTCTGTATGCATTGAATTCCGGATTGAATACATTGTTCATAATTCAGAATTCTATATGTAATTCACAAAACATTTTGTATGGGTTATTCATTCAGAATTCATGAATTCAGTACATAATTCATTATGTATGTATTCAATTGAGGATTCAATTCTGAATTAAATATTTCATTGGGTAATTGTGTTCTGAATCGAATTATGAAGTCAATTAAATTCTAAATTCTTTATTCAGTTCTGCATATACATGCTTATAATTGCAAGTCAATAGAGGATTGTAGAGGGAGAGGTAGGTTGTCCTGCTGCTACAATTGTAGCAAGGCTATATCATAGATTGTGAACCATTGGTATATGTGTGAAAAGTGACTTTATACCGATGGTTTACATAAAACTGTTGGTATAGAACTTGTAATCAGTCTTTACTAATAGTTTCAAGTAAACAGCTGGTAAAAAATATTCTAATAGTTTCAGAACAGTTGGAATAGATATGAAATTTATTGATTTTCTATGGTTATTTACCATTGGTATAAATTTATACCAATAGTTAGATGAAACCATTGGTACAATGTGTTTTATAGATCTATATACCAATGGTTATAGTATCACCATTGGTATATGTATATCCTGACTACTAACTAGCCTACTATTTGAACAACTATTGGTATAGTTTATACAAATGGTTTCAAGGCCTTTACTAATGGTGTGACACCGTTGGTATAAGTCATGTTTCTAGCAGTGACAGTTATCACCAATTCATTGGATTGAAGGTATGTATAAAATTAAGGTAATTAGGAAAATATATTTTTCAAATATGTATATATAATTAATTATTTGGGGACTATTCAATTAGAAATGATAATAAAACCTTTTGAAACCAAAGGTAATATTTTTTAGTAAAACTACTTTTATACACATAAACATGATTTACCTCAATTAATTAAACGAATCAATTTTAGTGAATTATTTTAATGAATTTTTTATATTATAGATCCATTAAAATATTTAGAATTCATATTATCGGTTTTCTATTCAAAATATAATAATAAATCAAATTTTATGCTTAAAATTATAATCTCTACAAAGTAATTTTTTAGCTATGGAGCATATATTTTAAAAATAATTATTACCAATATAAAAAAATATTTGAAAAAAAACAAATCATAATATAAAAATTATCTTATGAAAAATATCCAGTATTTTTATTAAAAGTTTCATTTTCTAATGAATACTGAATAATCTTGAATTTTAGTTGAAAACAAGCTCTTAATTTAAATAATTAATAAAGTTATGTTATATTTTAAATTAGTTTTAACATAAAATTAGTTCAATTATATAAATATATTAATACAATTTATTTCATTTTAATCATTTAGTATTGAAATTTTATAAAAAAAATTATAATCTTTTGATCATTTTCTCATTGTGAACCCATTTTCTCATCATTTCTGTGAGATTAATTATTAATTAAATTTTACCAATTTGGTGAAATTAATTTTTTTAAAATGGATTAAATAATTTTAATTATCATAACTTATATTATATAATAATTTCAATATAAATTTTCACCAAAATTAATAGTAAAAATAATAAAAATATATTTAACGTGGTTACTGTAAAAATGGGTATATTGGGGGTTAAATTAAAAAGGTAAAAGCTAAAATAACCCAAAACATTACCAAAAAATATTTTATAACCATATATAGACCTTATTTATTATAATATATATATACTTTTACATATTTTAACATTTTTTATGATTAAAACGTGGATACACCTTTTTCTTTTCAAAACATTATAATTATGCAACTCAACTCAGTTATTAAAGGACACCCTCAATCCCTCTTATTCACACTTTAAAACATTTTTTCCTAAAAAATACATATAATAATAACTTCCAAAATTAACACCTCTCATATTATAAAAAAAATTTAAAAAAAACATCTACCTAGAATGGATTTTGGTACAAACCTAAGGATGATACCTAAAGATGAGGTAATTTTCATTAGTGAACGTTTTTGTTTTATTTCATCCTTCACTGCATTAAATTATTATCATACCATGATGATATAATAACCTATGTATATTAATTATAATTAAATTTTATTATGTCAAGGTAATTACATAAAACCATCTCTAATTCTATCAAATGGGCTATGAAATCATCATTCAGGTCTAAGGCGGACTGCTGCCTCACGTACCGATGGAACTTTTTTTTCATTAACACCATTCACTGTTTGCTATGATGATGGGAATAAGGTATATAAATGATATATTAATAAAATAATTATATATATAGATTAATTATATCGTATATAACTTTTTTCATTCCATTTCTTAGGGGATATGATAATGTCACTCATGTGTATGGCAGACTACCACCTCACGAAGCGATGTGATTAGTTTTCTCTGAAATTTTACATGTAAGATAATAAAGATAATTTTAAAAATATATATGATATAAATAAAAGATTTCTAAATATGAAAAGATAATATATCATTTTATTTCATACATTTTCACTCACTGAGAGAAGATAACATCGTTCATGTACATCTAGACTACCACATTAACCAAGCAATGCGACTCTCTCTTTTCATCACCACACCACACCACTTGGATGATATTTATATGTATGTTTAGAGGAATAATATTTTATTTATGACATTATTATAATAATTAAATGTTAAAATATTACTTACATTTTTTTCATGATGATCATGGAAAATTGGAAACATTTCTCATGTGTATACTCTAAAAGAATCTAAGGGTTAAAGGTCAAACTTATACAACTACTACTTCCATAGTTTAATGATTAATGTGATCGTGGATTTAGATACAATAATTTTATTGTATAAATATTTTATCAATGATATTCTAGCTATAAGAATCATGAATTATATAAGTATTTTAATGCAGTATATTTTCATTAATGATTATAAATCATATATTGAATGGTTCTGATAACCCAGAAATTTGATTTATTAGAAAACTGATATTTTGTGAGTATAAGATGAAGTTAATGATACACTTCATGATATCTATTTAATAACTTTTATTTTAGATAGGGAGAATATTGACTTTGAATAATTCAATGTGATAGTATTGGTGACCATGAAAATGGTTACTGGTTTGATGAAAAATTAATTTATGATGGTGTTTATAAAATTTATAGATATATAAAATTTACTTGATAATATGATATTTAATTTAAGGAATGAGGAGAAAATTAATTTCACAAAGAATGTATGTTTTAATAGGGGCTATATGGTAAATACCATGTTTTAGTATAGTATGTGATTAAGTTATTCACATTTAGTTATGTGAAAAGTATAATATACTTTATAGATTACTGTTAAGTTGATTTTTAATTTGGTCAAACATATTTTGGAATGGAATTATGGTAAACAATTTAAAAAATGAATTTAGTTCAAATTTGGGTGTTATTTTTTATATTATAATGGATTAAAGAAGTATTGGATAAATTATTCTAACAATTTATGTTTGGGAAAATATTTAAGGATTGGATGAATGAATTTTTATTTTTATGGATCTTATGATTATTTAAAATTTAATTTTAGTTTTTATGAAATTAAAAAATCCATCTTGAATATTAATTTATTAGCATAAGAGATGGTGGGGAAAATGATCGAAGAATAACCAAAGGATTTAATTTTAATAAATTAATTTTATTTTTTATTTTCTTACTATATATGGAATAAAAATTATTCACCAGTAGGAATAGTATCATGAAACAAAAATATTTTCCTACTATGATCATTTTTGATAAATTGATTTTCATTTCACAAATCATTGATTTTTGTTTGTCGTTAACTTTATCCTGACCAAGTTCTTTGTCACTATTTTATAGTCCTTGATATTTAATTTTAACTTACATGACCATTCTTTTAAATTCCGTTAATTACCTATTATTTGAAACTATGTTATGTGAGTTTTAATTTGAAAATATATTTCCATATTTATCTTTTTAAGAAGATGTTTTATTAACCCTTTTTTAATATGGGTTTTCCAAAAAAGAATTATCATATGTCAATCTTTTATTACTGTGAAAAAGTCCAACTTATGAGGAAATAATGGGGGAATAATGTACCATCCAAATATTTTAATAGAAGAAAATTAGGATCAAAATCATACATGATATAAAAAATATAACTTAAAGAAACCACGGAATACTATTATTTAAATATGAATATTATAACCTAAATGTTAAATTAACTAGTATGAATAGTATGAACTAAATTATAAAAAATATATAAATGTCCAAATTAATAAAAACATATTTACTAATGTTTCGGAAATAATTTTGCAATTTTTAGAAAAGTTGTTTTATGCTTCAAAAATAATTTTTCATCAAAAATTAGTTTTATTAATTTTTATTGGAAAATATAACCATTAATTTATATAAAATATATAAATAATATTTTTTAAAAAAATCAATTTTAAAGTTATAATATATTCATTATGTTAGGAAGAATTGTTTTTCTTTTTCTGAAAAGTTTTTCTCAGCTAATAGTGACAAATATCGATTTTTTAAAACTATATTATTAGATTCAAATATTTACAAATTTCCACAGAAATTATAAAATACTTAAAACTGAAATTGGATATATTATATTTTTAATTATTCAATTCAGTTATTTATAATAAATTTTATGATTGAATTATATATGTAAACATTTTTATACAAAAAATGAATTTTCTAAAAAAATGATTTCTATTGCATTTTGTCTTTTGATTTTAAATTAAATTATTCCACTTATTATTATAGAGTTTGATAAAATTTATTCCATATTTAGAATCATGAAGTAAAAATTTGGAAAATACTCACATTTAATTTTCGGTCAATCTGAATAGAAACCACGGTAAAATTTATCACATCGATAAGGGTTAAATAAAGTTAATCTAGATTAAAATGTTATAATAATGTCATAATTGATCATCCTAGTTTTTGGATGAAGGTAATTATAGCCTTATCACGTTATACTCTTTTTTTATTTTTTTTAATACAAACATTCTCCTGAGATTGAAAATGATAATATTTCAATTGACGCAAATTACAAAATGTCAGTCTCTTAGTTTAAAATATCTCTTATGTGTTCAAGTGGGGACCAAAAAGGTGGTGAATGAATATAAATGAATATTTTGAGAAAAATAAACTCAAATTAATTATGGTAATTTATTAATAATTATTTGGATTAAATAATTGTATTAATATTTTACAAAATGATGAAATATTATTTATCAATGAATAAGAAATAAAAAAATTATGAAAATATTGATATTTGGTTAAATATTAATTAATAAATATTTTTTAAAAATTTATACATATATATAAAATTTTAGGTATGTTTTAAAGGATTATATTTGAATTATCTCTTTTTCATGATGCATTTAAATTCATATTAAATTAGTAGGGTCTTTAATGACATAAGTGATATTATATAATAAATATTATTTTATTAAATGATTTAAAATTCATATTATATTAGATTAAAAAATTAATTTTATATTGTTTTAAAAATAAACCTTAGAACCCATATGATTTTTTTCATTTTATATTAATATTATTAACCCTTAAAGGGTTGAATGCTTTAATATTGCAGTAAATGGAATAATTGATAATGGTGTATTAAAACAAAAATATGAGAGAAAAACATTCCAAACACTTGCACAAATTTTATTTTATAATAAAATATAAAATTATAATAATATTATATTATAATTATATCAATTTTTATCCAATTAAAATTTAAAAAATATTTACATTAATATAATACTTTAAGAAATTCCAAGAATGCCCCTCGCCTCTATTATAAAATGACACCTCATACCTTACTTCCTTACAAATATTTTATGCTTTTATAATGATTATCCCATAAAAAATAACTTTTTAACTTCAATATTATCATTTTATAGGTTTTGGTATTACTAAAAGACCAATCCTGTGTTCCATTAGAAATGATCCAAAAGAGGTATCCTAAAGAAGAGATCATTGTCTTTACCAACTATTTCAAATTTATTTCTTAGTAGACTACCGATTAATATGTTGTACCCATACATAAATGATAGATCCAGTATCATAAATTTATTTAGATGTTATTATTATGGTACAACAATATTTTATCTATTATTCCTCCCCTGAAATGCAAAAATGTCACTTGTGTGTTCATACGACTTATCATCTCCACATAACAGTGTAATTCTATTTTTATCAGCACATTATGTGGTTTGTTACAAAGATGTAAGAAATGAGTATATTATATATTTATAAAAATATATTATTCTATACCTATAATTCTATATATACCTTATTACCTTCCAATCTGATGGAAAATGATAACAATGCTTGTGCATTCGTGTGTAATACCACCTCCCCAAAGCGATGTATTCCATTTTCTATTTATTATTTACATTGAAGGAAATAAGGATCGATTTTTTAACTATATATGATATATATTATATAAAAATTATTCTTGAAATCTTAATTATTATTCCAATTTCTTTTTTACTATTTTTTGAAAAGTGAAATCATCATTCATTCATATTTATAATTGAACATCTCCATGAACGGTGTAATTTATTTCTCTATATGTGATGTTTATATAATACTATAACTAAATATATAATGAATATATATGATATTTATATCATTGGTAATATTATGGAAATGATTTAACCATTATAATGTTACAAGGACTAAATTTACTGAGCCAAAACTTAACTGAAAAATTAAGCAGTTACTACCCATAATAATGATTTTAAAAAATAGTAGTTAATAAATGTGTGATTAAAGATTATAAGTAAATAATATATGGTATTTTATATAAGATTATAGTTATTTAATATATGTATAATAAATCTATATTAATTTTAATGGATGTTTGAAGACATATATAAGATTCCAAACCTGAGGTACGGGTTTCGTGTCTCACTTTTACTTCCATGAAACATGTTCCATATTTACCACTTATTTATATTGTGATGTTTATGTAATTACACGTTTATATTCTATGTCATAAATCTATTTATCATCATTTTATTTAATCTTTTATTTTTTTTATTTCTTCATGGGGGTTATGATTCAAAAATTACTAAAGTAGTAAGGGTTTACTTCTTAGTCCTGATGTTATTCATGATTTTTTATATTTAAGTATCCATTAGTAAAATTATTAAATATTAATATAATGAACTCAATTTTATAATCTATTATGTTCATTTATCTAAATTACTAGTTTTCCATTAAATTTTCCTCCCTTTATCTACTCCATAGAATGAAATAACTTTTTTCAAATAGAAATCGACTTCATTTCTCTATTAGATCGTAAACAATTTCTCTTACATGTATGTGATTTCTAAAAAGAGTGTCAGTAATGTTTTTAAAAATATGAAACGATTTTTTTAAAATCATTTTTAACCATTTTTTAGTTTTTATAAATATATATATAAAGGAATCATCGGTTCAATTTTTGAATGAGTTAATTTTTCACCTTGTTAAAAACATTAAAAGTCATGTTTTTAACATATATAATAGGAATATAATTTACTAACATCACAAAATCAATTTTAATTGAAGATTAATTTAAAATTTAACAATTATATATTCAGCTAAATTTTTTTGCTTACTTTTTTGGGAATTTTATATTATTAAATAGGTGTTTTAAAAGTAAAAATTTTATTTTCCTCAAAAAAAATTCCCAAAAACTATAGAAAATATTTACTTATATTTAGACATATTTTGATTAATCTTAATTTTACAAAGGTCATACATTTATATAACCATCCACTTTATTACTATGGATATTTTTTTGATCGTCATAACTAGAGAATATATTGATACCTTTTATTCTAGTTCATTCAATAAGGATGCTTATTTATTTTTAAGTAATATTTTTGATGTCCTATTATTTATTCATGTGATGAATATATTGTACTTGTTAAGTGACTAGTGGGGACTAGAATTACATATCCTGTAGATGAATTAGTAGGTGTCATGAAAAAAACTATCTTGTGTATTTGTCCAAGGACATATCCATTTTTGTAGATATCTTGGAATAATACCTTGATGGTATTTTCATAAATCTTGGATCAAGGACTTGAAAATGAGTTCTAGAAGTCAAAAATTATTCATTCTATCAATATAATATCATTTATTGATTTCCATGTTATTATTATATTTATTATGATACACATGGATAACTTTTTAGATCATTATATTATGTTTAGGCCATTATTTATTCATCATTTATTCTTTCTATATTTTTGATGGGTTATTCAGATTCTGATGTATGCACACCCTTACTGATCATCTTAGCTCACCCATTTTTTAGGTTTCCATTCACCATGATACCAAAATGTATTTTATGACTGATATGTAGGGATATTATAAATATGAATATGTGGTTCTCAAATAAAATACATTGTTTTATTTTAGATTTTCAAATCAAATGTGAATCATAAGTATGTATCTAGTTATTTAAGACTACTAAGCTATTTGGTCATCTAGAATGTGATCTCTTATATCTAGTTCTGAATTAATGAATTAACCAATGATTTTAGAATATTGGAGTGAGGTCCATTAGAATATAGGGGTGAGGCCTAACTCACATCATGGATGGATTTACATATTAAAAAATGTTGGATCTAGATGTGAGACATACAAACATGATATAATAAAAAAAGTAAGGAAGTGGTTGTGAGTTACTCATAAATATATATACATATTATCAATATTGTGGTTATAATTATCTAATTTATTTTGTTTGTGTCACACCTTGACCCGTGCGTTTAATTTATTTAATTATTTTCTGCCTTTAATAATTTTGTTGGGGTTTGGGTGAGTGCTGGAAAAAAAAATTGATTGAGTCTTTATTAAAAAGTGCTCTTTTTTTCGTGACTTCATTGGGCACGCGAGCAGAGCGCGTTTTGGAAACCCCGCACGGCTCTACCCGGGTAACGGTGTGTCCTGATCATCTTCGAAAAATTGAAATAAATAGTTTTTTATTTTAAATGCGTATTAATTTTTGTGTCATTTATGGTTTTTATTGTGTAATGATTTTATTAATATTGAGATAATATGAATAGTTTATTATTTTATTATTATTATGAGTCTTCTTCTTATAACTTTAATTATTATTCTTGTGAAAATTATTAATTATCATTACCATTAATAAGTTCAATAATTATTATTGTTTTTAGTATTATATTTAATCTCATTGTCATTATTATTTTCATTATTATTATTATTATTATTATTATTATTATTTATTTTATTTATTTAATTTATTTACTTTTTTTAGGGTTTCAGCGCCCCCCCCCCCCTTCTTCCTCTCTCCAATTTGAGCGCCTCCCCATTTTTTCCACTTGTTTGTGTGTGTCATGAGCTTCCCTCTACTGCGGGCATCTTCTCCCTCATTCAGCGCGCATAACCGGATGTCCCCCTTCTGGAAGCAACACTTCGTCCTCCCCTCCACCTCTTTGCAGTGCGCCACCACCATCCCCCTGTGCACCTCCATTTTCTTCTGCTTTCCAGCCATCTCCCTATTCCCAAGCTCTGTCTCCCATCCTTCCCTTCATCGTGCACCACCTCAGCTCTCTTTGCAGCACACGAATAGGCCACCCATCAGCTGGATCTTCCAGGTCTCCCCGTACCGCAACCCCCTCTCCACTCTTGCTGGTGTCTGCACTCTTGCTCCGGTTGTGCCAGTAGATGAGAGCGCCCCCCCCCCCCCCCCTCGACGCTGCTCACATCGTCCAGCCGCCTTATCTTTTTTTTTTAAATTTTATTTTCCCTTGTGGTGCTGAGAAGGCTAAACACCACCCTCGGTTCTCTTCCAGAACTTCATTCCACCGCACCCCATTCACTCAGACGCGACCTATGTCATGGCTCATGTTTCCTCGTCACAGCTCTTGTTTCCCCATTGCAGTAACCAACTGACCCTCTCACCCTACATGCATCTTGTCTGGGTACTCGCCCCAACTCCTCCTTCCTGCCCATCCATCGACCTTTCTTGCAGTGCACTATGGACCTCTTTATCCAAGAAGCACACACCCCCTGGCCCTTGGATTTCTTTACGCACACCTCCCTCTCAAGTCCCTCTCAGCCAGCCTCCCCCTGAAGCGCAACCCCTTTGGTATAATCATATTTATTATTTGTTTTAGTTTTATTTAGTTTGAGGATTTTAATTGATTAAAAATAAATAAATTATTATTATCCATTTTGTGTTTGTTTGGGTAGCTTCGGGTTAGTTTCAGCTTCTGGATCGTGTGGTTGAGGTGCGAATGAGATCTCGCATCACTTCCAAGGTTGCGTCATCGTCGCGCTCTGACCTCGAGGTAGGTCCCCATTCCACTTCTTTAAAAAATATAAGTTATATTATTTCATGTTGTTTGTGTCCAATATATGTATATATATATATGCTAAATATTATTATGCAACTTAATATTAATTAATTTGTTATAAAAATTTATAATTCCATTCTAGTGGTGTAAAAGTGGTGTCGTTTTGTTGTGTTTGTGCACGCAAATTGTTCAATTAAATATTTTATTAATTTTAATAAATATTTAATTGTATTAGATAATTAATTTTTAAATAATTACTTGATGTAAAAAGTTTTTTTTATTTTATACACGACACTTGAAATATTTTCTTGAGGAGCAGATGCTCAATAGTGAAAGAATACCCATTTGGATTTTAAACATAATTCACGAAATTTCAAGTAGAGTTCTGGTTTTGATGATAAATGATTTCTTCTGAAGCATGAACAATCATTTTGGTTCCTTTTTTTAAGTGGTGATTGTGAAATGTGTTTAATGTCTATTTGGAACTTTATGAAAAATGATGAAAATGTTTTTATGAAAACCCTCCAAGGATAACTCTCCTGCCTTGGTTGTGATTGATTGTTTGGGAGGTCATGCTTAGAGGATCATGGGTGCTTGAGTAGTTTAAAGGTAAGAGGTTGTCTTATGGAGTGGCTCGGGGAGATTCATGTTATGCATTATTACTATATATATGTGTGTGTGTGTGTGTGTGATTGGATGCTCGGCTGGTATTGGTTGGATCACCCCCTTTTCTAAACACTTGAGACATGGGAATCTGGCATATTGAGAGAATATTCTAAGAATTATTGTTACACTGGTAGGTTATGGTAGTGACCAGTGGCCCATAGTAGGTGGATATATTGGGTTTATTACTATGGGATTTTCCCTCAGCCTGCCTGAGAAAGGATGGTTGAGCATATTGGGAATTTTGATTTCATCGTTTGTGACATGTCAACGAGGATGATATCTCATGTATTGGTGTCTTTTAGTTTATTCTCGATCTCCTAGGTTCACCCAGGTCTGTTACATTTCAGTTACTTGCAGTGATGATTTGGTACTTGTATGTATTTCCACAATGCCCTTGTTGTGAAATTACTCTTGTGAATTTTTGTATATTGTTTTCCTTGTAAAGTGATAAATTGGTTTTGACTTGTTTTCTAGAAATGGTTTTCAAATGAAAGTGTTTAATCATCTTTTTACAAATATGAAAACATAAACATCACTTTCCCTTTCAAAAAAAATCCATTGACACGAAGGAAATGAACCCATGTTTGGAAATTGTTAAGGGCAATGGTTCTTACTTTGTTTTCAAGTAAAATATTTAGAAAAACATACTTTTATAAATTGTAGTTCAAACTTGAAATGATGTTTCTTTTATTTTAAAGGTAGTGAATTTGCAATAGATATCAGGCTAGCCTACTGAGTTTTAATACTCATGCCTATAGTTCTTTTCTATTTTTAGTGTTTGTGCAGGCTACACCTTGAGTAAGCTCGCCTTGGGTGACACTTGATCGTTGAGTCAGAGAGTGACCCGCATGGTCACACGGAGTTAGTTTGGGCGTCGTGTTTTGTTAGTTTTATTTTTGTTTGTTCATGTTTGGTTGTTTTGTTTGGTTTACTTATTCTGTGTTTCTCTATATTATTTCTACTTATTTATTGATTTATATTGGGAAAAAGCATTCCATCAGCCTCTGTTGATGCCCTGGTGCTTGTCTCCAGCCCGGGAGGATTGGGAAAGCCTCTTGGGCCATGTCACGAACCGGCTCGGGTGACCGGTTCAGGGTTGACCCGGGTCGGTTCGTGACAGTTTGTGATCCATGGTGGTGATTGGAAAAATTCATGTACTTATTTTAGTGAAAATATAGTTTGATTTGTTTTCTCATAGGTCTTCAGTATGATTTTTTAACATTTTACATGATATATTTCAATGAGATCCTACTAAGTATGTATTTTATTTTGAATTTTTTTATATATAAACTTTTCATCAAGTCAGTAAGAATTGTTTGATGATCAAGATAGGTATGACTAGTTCGAAGATTTATTCAGGAGCTGTTGGAGCTTAATATATACAGGTAAGTATTTATCTATTTTTTAGATTCATTTCAGTTTTATCCAGTTATATATTTTATCAAACCATGTATTGGTATTGATTCTTTATTTATTGTTAGTATGAGTTTTTTAGTGTTTCTTATTATTATATAACTTCCATTTCAAATATTTATGGGGTTAATTCCTCCCATTTTTGTGATTATATAACTTTTATTTCATTATCCAACCTATGGTTTATTAGATGTAGGGTTTGGGTTTCATTATCTCTCATTATTAATTATTATCCTTGGAGGGGAGCCTTAGGAGGGAGGGGTCATGAAAGAGTTGAATGAAATGTGATGGTTGATAGATTGGTTGGATTTTAGAGTTAGGGACTTGTGAGAATTCATAATTTATTAGTTAAAGAGTATCAAATAGGGATAGTAAATGAGTTAAAAAATGGATATTGGCTAGGTTATATGATTTTAGAAACCCATTTGATCTGATGTAAGGAACATCATGTTTTCTGGACATTTTAAGTGAAGTGATACTTTATTCTCAGTAGAGATCTAGAAAAGGATCACGCATCATGCATACATTCACCCATGTTTGAAATTGTAGAAAATGGTAAATAGGTTTAAAAATAATAAATTACTTAACAAATAAATTTATTTTCTTTGTTATTGTTCACTAATTTTTATTATTTTATGGAAATATATCTAATTTGACATCCCTATTTCATTCTTACTGAAGACACTCAACAAGATGTGTATGAAAATCAGTAAAAATTAGAGGATGGTCATAAAAATTATCAGAGGAGTACAATCTTAGACTTCTAGATAAGTAGTCCATAAAGTATCCAGACTCTATTTTGGGCCATAGGATAGAGGTTTGGTTGGATAAAGAGATGATAGCCTTCAATTTGAATTGAGATAATATGAATCACAAGGTTGCATTGGCTATAACGATATTTTCTAGGAAAGCATAACAATTGTGGTTCTTGTTCTTCAGTTTTTTCAGAGAGTGGGCTATTTTTTAGATTAATTTATGTGATTAACTTTCAGACTGAGTTTCTGTAATCAATATTAATGGAGGAATTTCTATATGTTATTTTTTACCTTTATTATGGGATTTATGATTTATACTCATGATGTGAGGTGAGATAATTGAATTTCTTTGTTAAATATATATACCCTTTGATTTTTGTAACATTTATGTCAATAATTCATAATATCATCGTTCATAAATTTTTATACCTTCAAAATGATAACATGGAAGCCTCCTAGTTCAGTCTATTTAAAACCACTTATTAAATAATTGATCCATGATTGTTTATACCACTACTAACTTTAATTTATAAGCTGCGCAAAGTTTTCTCTAGAGATAGTATTTATTACTCATTCCTTGGCCCTAATGTTGAGATGAATACATAGTTTGGGGAATGTGGTTTCCCTAAAATTGTTTATATCATTCTCTAACTCTCTCTTTGGGCTTAGTAATGGGAATAAATAGTTCAGGGGTGGGGTTTCAATTAATATATACATCTTATAATCTTTTCATCATCCCATTGTAGTGGATGTTTATCCTAGGGGAAGGGTTTCGTTTATTTCATGCTTTATGTTAATGTGTATACTCATCACATGGTCGAGATTATATGACCCCTCATTTGGGGAAAGTGAATATTGTATTTTTTATCTATAATTTATTTTCCCCCCAATTTTAGATTACTTTTTCTCTTTGTTCTTAATAAAATTATTATATATTATGGGTACTTCATGTGAATTTATTTGTGATGTAGATATTGTCACAAGTGCTTATATTCCTAAAATGGAATTCCCTCATACTAGTGATGTGTGTTATCGACTTGAGAATATGAATATAGGGGAAACTTCACCCATCATAAAGCGTTATTTCTTTTGATGAATTTTGAAACCATGCAAGGATGTCAGTTTCACCCAAAGTGAAAAATACCATAGTGAGTAATATGGTTTCCTTTTATTTTTAGGATTTCCAAAGAACTATTTATAATTATTTAAGTGATCATGATTGTTAAGAAATTTTATGTGAGTTAATTTAATACCATTGAATATAATGAAATCTTCCTTTTGTAAGTAGAAACTGGGATTGTAAATCCTTTTAATTTTTTACATGAGGTAGTTCCTGTAAAATAAAATTATCTCAATTTTTTTTAAAACCTTAAACTAGATGCATTTGATTGTTCTAACCTTCGATTTTTTATGATGCATGTCATATGTTAAATTTAGTTCTCAAATTTTGAAGTTATCTGTATTAATAATAATATATTAGATACCATTCCTGAGATATTTTATTTGGAATGAAAAAAAATATAAAATCATGTATCTTATTAATTTATGTTAGTTTTCATGAAAAGAACATTAAATATAGAAGACAGTGTATCATTCTTGGAATGTTTCCAATATCTCAATATTTTTAAACAATTTGATATGAAATGTGTTAATTTAATTAATTACAGTAATGGGGGGATGAATTAAATTTTGTGACATATGATGAATTAAATTGGTTATTTTATTTTTCAGCATAGTTTTTTAATTAGTACAATTTTTAAAAAAGATTATTTTTACACTAAAATGTTTTTATTGATAAAATATTTCTATTCTTAAGGGAAACATTTATTTATTTTTATAATTATTTTTTAAAATTGTTCTTTATGTTTTTAAAAAAAGATAATTTTGATAAATACTTTTTCATGAAGAATTATTAAAAATGTTTCCATTTAATGGTTTCCTAACCTTCCAGTTTTTGAATTTAAGGGATATAGTGAAGGGTTTTGTCAACATTATTTTGAATTTAACAGGTTGTGGTACTTGTAAATGTAAGGAACTGTTTATAAATAATTTTTTTTGTTTTTGAACAACTTAACTGTCAATGCTTAAATAACTTTTTTTAGGTTTCATATCAATGATTTTTAATAAAATATTTTTGAATCATTATAATATACTTCTTCCATGATGTGTTAAGATTGATAAGTTTTTAATATTAAGAATTAAATTTTCTATAATGATAAATTAAAATAATATATGTATATATTTTAAATTGATGTAATACCTTAATAATTTCATTGAAGTTCTAGAAATTTTAATGATCTCTCCAATATTTAGCTATATGATTTCTATTTTAGTCAATGTTAATAGATTTTGTTTATTATGTCACATTATATAGTTTTGATTTATTATAATTATTATTTTATTGAAATGAATTAATTTTTCATTTTGTTGTGGGAATTTATTTGACCTTAATTAGGAATGATAGTCACATATGCATACTCATTAATATATGTTTAGATCCTGAAATTATTTGTATGATGATTCTAATTTTATTTTGATATATAATATAGATTCTTCTTAGAGATATAATTTTTCATTAATGTTATTATTCATATTTAAGAGGTATCTTCTTCAAGAGATTATTTTGGGAATGTTTCAATGATGTTTCATGGTTAAGAACGTTGTTTCTCTACTACGTTGGTTGTGTTCCAAATATATTGTGATCCATGAGAGGTATATAAGGGGTGGTTGATTTACTCCCTTTCCATTCTATCTCCTTACCAATTTTATTATAATTATAAAGGATATGAATTTTTTGAGAGGTATCTAATATATAGGTATGAAATATTATATATCCTTCTTTTATCATTCTAGGGAGACTAGAAATTAAGAATAGTTTTTAATGTGTTATAATGTTTTTTTAAAGTGGTTTTTTAAATTGTGAAATTAAATTTATTGTTTTAAAATATTTTTGGGTAATTAATTTGGAAATGATATTATGTTTTATATGAAAATTCCATGTTTGTTATTTTAATCAAAAAAAATTATACATGAATAAATTCTTATGTTTCTAAAGTATAATTTTTTAAAAAAATATTTAATAATTGTTAGATATGATTATGAGGCCCCATAAATTGTTTTATTTTAAAATAGAATTTTTTAACATTACATAATAACCCCTATATATATAATGGTAGGATGTATAGTGACCCAATCCTTTTACATATATTATTATAAGATTATTAAATATTAATACACATTAATATAATACATATATAGTAAAGTCCTGGTGTATTTTGAATAATTGTTTCATATTACATAAAAGGAAACTTAAACATGAAATATTTATTTTATTCTCCATAGTGAGCTCCAAATATCCATTGGAGAACTTAAAATTGCATAGGATAAAGTGGAAAATACATAATGAAAGTTCTGAGATTAAAAGTAAATAATGGGAATAAACTCGTTAAGAAAATATATGATGTGAGTTAAAGGTATACCATGATATCATAAAAGATAAGGCACAACTGTAATTTCATGGAATCATATCATAAAGAACATAGTATCATAAGATCATGTCATCTTAAGAAATGTGTAAAAACATATAACATGACAAATAAATAATTCAATGATAAATTCTAAGAAAATATCTCTTGTGTGATATCGTCCCATAATAGATTAGGTTTACTCCTTTTCCCTATGAAAAACATCTCATGAGACGAAAACATTAACAATTTTATTAGAGAACTATCTAGGTGAACCCACCATTATATAGTCATGATCTATGTGTTCCACATAATGGAAGTAAATCATAAGGTATAACATAAGAATTTCCCCTAGAAGAAAAATGGGTTACATAATCATTATTTATATCATATTCAATGTAAATTTTCTAATGAATAAATTAGATAAATGAGCATAATGTATGTTATTTCCCATAAAGTTATGGTAAAATAAACTAGTTCTATAAGGACTCAACCTTAAACATTGAATATTATTGAATTATGTTAATAATTCACATTGAGGATCTTTTCAGGTATAGTTTTTTAAAGAATTAGGTCATAACTATTACATTACATCCCTAAAGTTACAAAATAGACACTTCTACTCAATTCCCATATTTTTCACAAAATAAAAATTATAGAAAAAAATAGTCATGTTTATTTCCAGGTTTTATACAACATGGCTTTTCCTTTATCTCATCCTTGACCCTACTCCACTTTATGTCCTGTGAAAAACATTTCAAAAACTTGGGTTGAGCATAAAAAGTTCAGTAAGGGATACACAGAGAAGGAAAACCGTTAGTTTTTAAAAACAATAAGTAAACCATGAATACATTATCATAAGTAATAATTTTTAACTTTATGAAGTAGTAAATACTCATCCCTGAATAAAATATCATTTCTTACCCTTTTGTAACCAAAATATTACCATAAAACCCACATAAATAACACGTAGCATATAAAGGTAACTTGGGACATAAACATACTTAAGTGGAATAATCATACGATCGACTTCAACACATATCACTAAATAGAATAGCCATACATCCGACTTCCATATCCAATGCATTGGAGGTTACAATGTAACCACCTGTCCTGGTTTATCATGGCACCACCCATCATTTGGTTAATCACATAACCACTCGTCAAATGTCCAAGTACCATTATAAAATCATAACATAAAAAACAAATATAAAGGAAATAAACCATTTCCACATTTCAATCACAATATATCACTTAAATATATTGACATAAAAATCCATTATCAAAACCATTTTCAATAAAATAATATGTAAAAGTGTATGTGGTATTTATTTTCCTTTTAAAGACATTATAGCTTGTTAAAGAAGTCAAAGATCAAATAACACTCATGGTGGTGGAAAGGATGTTTTCACTGCTTATGGTAAAAGAAACATTCATTTTTGTCATTTAGTAAAAAAAAATTTAGAAAAATATTCCCTTTGACTCAAATGAAAAGTCAAAGGTGTTTTTACTGTGTATAAAAGAAAGTCATGTATTAAAACAAAATATGCCTCAATGAAAGGATATTGAGATGAAGTCCCTTAAAAAGATCATTATGTAAATAAAATAGATCAATTTGGTGTATTTACTATAAGTACACACACATAATGTATAAATAAAAGATAGTACATAATCATAGCATGGTATAATCAATATGTAGAAAATTAACCCAAAGAATGGAAATTGGGTTAAGAAGTTCCCTTACCTCATGTCCAACTTGACCCGTTCATTCTTTAATCTCCTAAATAATAATATAACGTTAATTTCTACGTACTTAATAATATTTTTCAAGTTTATAATTACTTTTAAATCACTTATTACAATTTTATAAACATTATGTAATCATTTAAGTTAATAATGGTCATTTTTTCGATATTTGGTACTTGAGTCAAAAATGGACTTCTTATAATTAGAAGTTGTTCATGTGGTCAAAAGTTAATTATATCCATAATTATATTCATTATTTATATATCATATATATCATATATATATATATACATTATATATTCGTATTTATAATAGTACATAACATTTTGAGATAAGAAATGAAATGCACCATTCATGGAGACGGTAAGTCATACGTACGCATGAACACTACTTCCATTTCTATTTCATATTGTAATGCAATGGAAACTTAATGATACATAAGTGTATTTTAATTATTGTATAACATCATATATAATTTTATTAACTCTTCCCTTTAAACATTCCATATATGGCATGAACGAGTCAGATCACTTTGAGGGGGCGGTAGTCCACACTTCCTCAAATGCTATTATTGTATTTACCCACTATGGAAACCATAAAGGTATTCTAAAAATGAAAAATAAAGAATCATAGAAACAATATAAATATAATATATATCATATATAAATATAGTTTCATCATAATTTCACCCATGGGAGGCTGTTGGAGATATTTGAACAATCATCGTTTCGTGAGGCAGTAGTTCGATGTCCATAGAAATTAGATGTTCTTTACCCACTAGACGAAGGTGTGTGTAAGTTTAGTTCTAATAATTTTCATACAAACAATCTAGTATACTCAGGATATTGGTTTTGTTATAAAATAAAGTAATAATAAGAGTTTAGGGGGTTGGATAAGTAAAATAAAACAAAAGAATTTCAGATAAATATTTACCTTTAATTTTGGTAACTCACATTGGTTTAAATGAAAAGGGCTTCTTGAAGTGTCTTATACCTAGGGGAATGCTTCCTGAAAGAGGGATGTAGGGATATTATTTAGGAATATTTTGGATGAACCAAGGGGCCTGAGAGGTGTAAGGAATGGGTAATAGGTGAGGGTTTTTTATAAGGGGGAGGAGGATCTCTTTAGGAAAGTGTGAAAATATTATTTTATTATATACAGATTTTCAGTTTCTAAATATCCAAAACTAATTAAAGTTGAACATAAGATGACTCGTGGTTGTAATAAAATCATCCAATAAAAATTGGATAGGTTTTGGATATTATTTTAATCTTTATAATCTTATTTATTTAAATCATTTATCAATGAGGTAAACACTGCATCATTATTGTGTCATAAATAATTTAATTTATTTAATGTCTAAAAATTATTAAAAAATACCATAATGTAGGAAATATGTCTTCCTTTCCAAACAATATTTATAGTGGAAAATATAACTTATATAACCCTATGTAAAAATTCATTTACTAAAAGATATTTGTTTTTGTCATTTTTGTCGTTACTTTAAGATAATTAAAATAAAGTTTCATTATCACTATTAAGTGGCTTCATGGGGTCCCAAAATAGACCCAAGGATGACCATGGTTGGCCATTAATCATCCAATATTTTTAGGACAACTGTTAAGGTAATTTTGTATTATTATGATATTCTTTTTACATCGAATTACCCTATTTACCTTTAACCGCGGTAAATAAAAGTCAAAAGTTACTATTGACCAACAAAAATCATACTATTTAACCACATTTAACATACTAATTGAAACCATATATGTTTTATTTTCTAAATTAAACTCATTGAAGCGGAAAAATTTCATTTAAATGAAAAATTCATTTTTTTAACTACTACTTAGTGGTTTCACTATTCATCAAAATTGAAGTTTTTCAAAAAAAACCAAAAATTCATCCTAAGATATATTTGATATTCCAAATTCAAATATTATGTCTATTTAAAAAAAATTAAAACATACAATTTGGATTAATTAATTTAAAATTAATTCCCATTGTCAAAACAAATGGCTCATTTTTAAAAAATATAAACTATTAAAAGAATGACACTTGTTTATGTACAATTTCAAAGTGAAATTAATTCCAATGTCATCCATTGGATTATATGTTAAAAATATAATCTAATTACACTTTAAAAAAATTATATAGATAATATAACCATGTTAATAAATTAGATTTAAAAGCAAATTTGAAATAAAATATAGTATTTTTCACTAATCATTAAAAAATGAATTTTATCAGAAAAAATCCAAAAAATTACCCAAAGTAAATTTTGATGTCCTGATTATAATGAATAATTTTATTTAGTCAAATAGAACATATATAAGTGACCAAAACTTTAATTAAAGAGGGTTCTCCATCAAGAAGTGGTAAATCAACCTTTTAAAGTAAATTATGCTTAAAATTGGATTCATTCACATTTTAAGCCTATAATATTTATTGGATAAATGTAAAAACATTTAACAAACATGTATAATCATATTGTAGTTATTTCTCTTCATACCCGCCAATAAAATAGCTAGGTGTTAACTAACATTTAAAATAATAATATTATATTGTTAGTGTGCAACATAAGATTTCAAAGAAACTCGTTGTTGCGTATCGGGTACACCATCAAACATAGAAACCCCATTAAAGTAAAATTAATATTTAATTTGAAAATATTAATAAATATGTGAATATCATATTTATTTATTTACCTGGGATATTACATCCTTCCCCCCTTTTGGAAATTATATCCTCACAATTTTATTCACTTATCAAATAAATGGGGGTTTTTATCCCTCATAGCATTTTCAGATTCCCACGTTGCCTCTTCAACCATATGGTTTTTTTACAAAACCTTTACCTAGTGAATTACCTTATTCCACAACACTATCTCTCTACTGTCAAGAATCTGGATTGGTTGTTCCTCATAAGAGAGATTCTCTTCCTACTAAAGTGCCTCTATGCTCAAAACATGAGATGGATCTGACATATAATTTCTCAACATTGAAACATGAAAAACATTGTGTACCTATGATAAACTTTGAGGTAAATCCACTCTATATGAAACAGATTCATCTTTCTCTAGGATTTCATAAGTTCCAATGAACCTCAGACTCAAATTTCCCTTCTTACCAAAACACATCACACTTTTCCATGTAGAAACTTTGAGAAAGACATGATCACCTACCTCAAAAGAAAGATCCTTCCTCCCATTATCTGCATAACTTTTTTCCTTCTCTGAGCTGTTCTCATGTGCTTCTAAATCAACTAAACTTTTTCTTCCATATCCTGAACAAATTCTGGTCCCATCAGCTTCCTTTCACCTACTTCATCCCAAAAAGATGGATTTCGACACTGCTTCCCATATAATGCCTCAAATGGAGCCATTTGTATACTAGAATTAAAACTATTACTATAAGAAAATTCAACCAAAGATATATGTTGGTCCCAACTTCCCTAGTAACTTAGTGAACAAGAACGTAGCATATCCTCCAAGGGATGAATTTTTTGTTCTAACTGCCCATCTGATTGTAGATGAAAATCTCTATTAAAATAAAATTCAGTACCCAACAACTTCTGAAGGCCTTTCCAAAAGTTATAAGTAAACCTAGGATCACAATCAGATACAATAGAGAGGACAACACCATGAAACCTAACTATCTATTTAACATAAAACTGAGAATGTTGATCTAAACACAAAGTATCTTGAATAAGAATTAAATGACCAGATTTAGTCAATCAATCAAAAATAACCAAGATACCATTGTTAACTAAATATGTCTTTGGTAATCCCACAACAGAAGTAAATGGATATATTTTTCCATTTCCACTATGGCACTGGAAAAGACTGAAGCATCCCTTTTGATAACTACTGCTCTTCTTTAACCTACTGACAAGTCAAACACTTCACAGTAAAATCAGCAATATCTCTTTTCATTACATCCCACTAGTAATACTCCCAAAGATATGTGTGCATCTTAGTACTATCAGGATTAACTAAAAATGGGGAATTATGAGCTTTACATAACAACTCATTCTTCAACTGTGAATCACAAGGTACGCGTAATAGTTTCCCAATCCTCAAAACACAATCATTATCAATGTTAAATTCAGAAAACTTATCCTTCTGAACCAACTCTACCTTTTTCTATAACTCACTTTCTTCTTCATGTACTTTCTTAATTCTGTTTGATAGAGATGATTCCACTGACACCTGAAACAAAACAGAGAAATTTCATGCACCAACAACTTCTATTCCAAAGTTCATCAAATCAAAAAACAAAGGATCTCATTCCAAACGAATCATGGTTAATGAAGCATAACTTTTTCCACTCAAATCATCATCCACTTTATTTTATTTTCCCAGATGGTATTGGACCGTGAAATCATAATCCTTGAATAATTACAATTGTCTCCCCTATCTCATGTTCAATTATTTTTTATTGAATATATACTTCAAGCTTCTGTAGTTAGTATATATTTCATATTTTACTCTATAAAAATGATTCCCCCAAATTTTTAAAGAAAAAATAATAGCAGGTAATTCCAAATCATGTGTAGGGTAATTTGACTCATGTGGTTTCAACTGACATGAAGCATAAGAAATTACCTGATTATTCTGCATAAGGACACAGCCAACTCCTTTCAACGAAGCATCACTGTAAATAACAAACACGCCATTTCTAGAAGGTAGTTCCAAAAATGGATCATTCACCAATCTTTTTTTCAATTCCTTAAAACAATAATGACATGATTTTTCCAGATTTACTTAACACCTTTTCGAGTTAACCTAATCAGTGGGATAGATAATCATGAAAAAATTTCAACAAACCTATGATAATAACCTGCAAAACCAATAAAACTACAGATCTCGGTTATATCTGTGGGTCTTCGCCATTCTTTAGTAACTGTTGTTTTTGCAGGATCAATAGTTATGTCATTTTTTGAAACAAAGTGAACAAGGAATGAAATTTTTTGTAACCAAAACTCACACTTTCTGAATTTTACATATAGTTTCTTTTCATTTAAGGTTTAAAAAACAACCCTTAAATAACATTCAGGCTTCTCTTTACTTTTATAATAAACTAAGATATCATCAATGAACACAACCATAAACTTCTCCAAGAACTCACGGAAAATTCTATTCATAGGATCCAAGAATACTGCTGGTGCATTGGTTAAACCAAAAGGCATAACTACATATTCATAATGGCTGTATCTATTACGAAACATGGTCTTCAGAATTTCTTCTGCCTTTACTTTCAAATGATGGTACCCAGAAATCAAATCAATCTTCAAAAAATACTGAGCTCCCTAGAGCTGATAAAAAAATTCATCGATATGTGGAAAATGATATTTGTTCTTAACAGTGATGTTATTCAATGCTCTATAATCAATGCAAAGTCCCATTGACCCATATTTCTTCTTAACAAACAAGACAGAAGCACCCCATGGTGATGTGCTAGGTTGAATGAAACATGAATCTAATAACTCCTACAATAGCTTCTTTGACTCTAAAAGTTTAATTTGAGACATTCGATAAGGGGGTTTTGAAAATGGATTAGCATGAGGAACTAATTCAATAGTAAATTCAACTTCTTGATCAGGTATAATACCAGACAACTAATTAAGAAAAACATCAAGTTACTCATTTACCATTAGCACATTATTAATCATAATAGTTCCTTTGTTTTCAACAATATGTGAAAGGTAACATTAATTTCCATATTTAACTATTTTCCCAGTTTCTTGATATTTTATCAAAAGTAAGGGTTCATTCTTAATCTCAAACTAAAAATATTTCTAAAAAAACCTATTTAGATATGCATTCAATCTTAGCATGACAAACAAACAGCCAATCAATGCCCAAAATAACTTCAAACTCTACTAGAGGAAAAACAATAAGTTTTTTAAGAAGATTCTTTCCACACACAATGACAAAAAGGTTCTTATAATTTCTTTTCGTCTCAAAATTTCCTCTATGTGTTTTTACCATAAGTTCGTGCTTCATATCCTAAGATGGAAATCCCAATTTACAAGAAAACTTCTCAGAAATGAAAGAATGTGTAGACCCCGAATCAAACAACACTTTGGCATAATATTAACAAACCAAAAGTGTACATGATACTACTACTTTTGATGGCCCAACATCTACTAAAGTAGTTGAAAAAGATTTCACCACCCCTTTCTACTTTTAGTATGGCTGCTTTCCCTCATTTTAGTTTTTCGTTGGACACTCATTTTCATAATGACACATTTCATTGCACTTAAAACATCTTAACATTTTCTTCTCATTACCTGCTTGATCATCTTCCTTACAGTTACGAGCAATTTGAACAGACTTACCACACTGGAAGTACTTTTCAGATGTTGGTAAATATTCTCCAGGGTGATTTTTACCACACTTATCACAAGATGGAAATTTAGTTTTCTTACCTCCACGACTCTCTGATGAATTCTTTCCCTTTTCCTACCAACTGGACCTCTTATTCTGTTGTTTTTCGAAGAACACCTGATCATTGGAAAACTTCATCTCCTCCTTCTCCACACATCGAACATGTTTTTCATTATTTTTGAACTCACGAGAGGCTAATGCTCTTCAATATCGTGGCTTCAGTCCTTAGTAAAATATATTTATCTTACTATCAAGATCTTAGAAGAAATTTGGAGCATACCATTCTAGTCGAGCAAACTTTTCTTTCGTAAGCAGCCACTGAGTCATCCTCCTACCACAATTCTTGGAATTGTTTTTCCATCCTAAGACGAACCACATTAGGAAAATATTTCTCAAGAAACATACCTTTGAATTCATAAAAACCAAGAGCATCAATATCCTCACACTCATTGATATTTTTCACCATCGACCACCACTGATTAGTTTCACCTTCAAAATAGTAAACAACAAGACTAACCTTTTGTTTTTATAAACACCCACTGACATAAATTTTTTTCTAGTGATTTAATCCACCCTTCTGCTTGCACAGGGTCAGATGATCCTCTGAATAGTGGAAGATGGTGCCGCATGAAATGCTCCACTACTGACATGTTCCTCTGTGGTTAATCTGGATGATCTCATGAATGGATACCCCCAACATTTATAGCCTGATTTGACTATTCCATCACTGCAAAAAACTATTCAGTTCTGATTCCGACCATCTCAGGTTGCTAATTTGGAAGGTTTTTTTTCTCCTGATGGTGTCCCAACATAGTTGCCCTGTTTACTCTATGGAAAAACATTCTGAAAATGGAAATTTCTTAGTCAAAGAAACAGGGTAATCTATAAATTATTTATCATTTCAATATTAACATAAACTTATTTATGGATATTAATTTAATGATGCCCTAACACGTAAATTTGTCTAAAATGACCTCTGATACCAACTATAAGGACCCAACCTTAAACATTGCATATTCTTGAATTAAGATAATAATTCACATTGAGGATCTTTTCATGTTTATATTTTTAGATAATTAGGTCATAAGTGTTACATTACATCCCAAATGTTACAAAGTAGACACTTCTACTCAGTTCACATATTTTTCACAAAATAAAAATTATTGAAAAAAAGTGTCATGTCTAGTTCCATGTTTTAGATAGTATGACTTTTCCTTGATCCCATCCTTGACCCTATTCCACTTTATGTCATGTGAAAAACATTTGAAAAACATAGGATGATTATAAAAATCTCATTAAGGGATACACAAAGAAGCAAAACTATCAGTTTTTCAAAAAAAAACAAGTAAAACATGAATACTTTATCATAAGTAATACTTTTCACCTTCATGAACCAGTAAATACTCTTCACTAAATAAAATATCATTACTTACCCTTTTGTAACCAAAATATTACCATTAAACCCATAAAGAACACATAACATATAAAAGTGACTTGGGACATAAACATATTTAAATGGAATAACCATACAGTCGACTTCCACACATATCACTAAATAGAATAGACATACGACCAACTTCTATACCCAATACATTGAAGGATATAACATAACCACCCATCCTAGTTTATCACAGGACCACCCATCATTTGGTTTATCACGTAACCACCCATCAAATTTCCAAGAACCATTAAAAAATCATAACACATACAACAAATATAAAGGAAATAAAACATTTCCACATTTCAATCACAATATATCACATATATATATTGACATAACAAATCCATTATCAAAACCATTTTCAATACCAAATTATTAAAAGAGTATATGTTAATTATTTTCCATATAAAAATATTACAGCTTGTTAAGGAATCCAAATATCATATAATACTCATGGCAACGGAACGGTCATTGTCATCGATTTGGTTAAAAGAAACATTCCTTTTTGTCATTTACTAAAACCCTTCATAGAAAAATATTCCCTTTTAATGAAATGAAAATTCAAAGGTGTTTATATAGTGTATAAACAAAATTCGTGTATTAAAACAAAATATGCCTCAATGAAAGAAGATTGAGACGAAGTCCCTTACAAAGATCATTTTGTAAATAAAATAGATCAATTATGTGTATTTACTATATGTACACATACATAATCTATAAATACAATTAATACATAATCATAGCATGGAATAATCAAGAAGTAAAATATTAACCCAAATAATAGAAATAAGGTTAAGAAGTTCCCTAACCTCGTGTCTGACTGGACACGTTTGTTCTTTAATCTCCTGAATAATAATCTAAAGTTAATTTTTACTTACTTAAGAACCTTTTTCATGTTTATCAATCATTTTAAATAAATTATTACCATATTATAAACATTATGTAACCATTTAAGTTAATAATGGTTGTTTTGTCGATATTGGTACTTGAGTCAAAAATGGACTTCGTATAATTACAAGTTGTTCATGTGGTAAAAAGTTCATTATAACCAGAATGATATTCATGATTTAGATATCATATATATCATATATATCTAGTATATACATGTATTTATAATAGTACATAACATTTGGAGATAAGATATGAAATGCACCGTTCATTGATAAGGTAAGTCGTACGTACGCATGAACGCTACTTCCATTTCTATTTTATATTGTAATGGAATGGAAAATTAATGATACATAATTATATTATAATTCCAGTATAATATCATATATAATTTCATTAACTCTACCATTTATAAATTCCACATAAGGCATGAACAAGTAATATCACATTGAGGGCGCGGTAGACCGCACTTACTCAAATGAGATTTTCGTATTTACCCACTATGGAAACCATAAGGGTATTCTATAAATTAAAAATATATAAGCATAGAAACAATATAAAAATAATGCATATCATGTATAAATATAGTGCTATCATAATGTCCACCATTGGAGGTGGTTGGAGATATTTTAACAATCATTGTTTCATGAGGCAGTAGTTCGCCATCTAGGGAAACAGTATGTTCTTTACCCATTAGAAGGAGGTGTGTGTAAGTGTAGTTCGAAATCCTTCTCATAACAACAACCTAGTATATTGAGGATACTGGTTTTGTTATAAAATAAAGGAATAAAAAGAGTTTATGGGTTTGGAGAAGTAACAACCATGTATGTCAAATTTTTAAAATTCAATTCACAAAAGTGGTAAAATTTCATTTAAATGAATAAATTGGGTTTTTAACTACTACATAGTGATTTCACTATTCATAAAAAATTGATGTTTTTTTAGAAAAAATTCCAAAAATTCAACAAAAGCTATACCTGATATTACGAATTCAAAAATGATGCCTTTTTTACAAAATTCAAAACATAGAAGTTCGATTAATTAATTTAAAATTAATTCATGTTGTTAAAAAAGGCGTGTTTTTAAGAAATATTAACTATCAAAAGATCGACACTTGTTTATATCCAATTTCAAAGTGAAATTAATTCCAATGACCACCATTGGATTAAATGGTAAAAATATAATCTAATTAAACTTTAAACCAATTAAAAAGATAATCTAAACATATAAATAAATTATATTAAAAAGCATATTTGAATTAAAATACAGTATATTTCACTATTCATTAAAAAAATTAATTTTATCAGAAAAATACCAAAACAATACCCAAAGTAAATTTTGATGTCTTGATTCTAAAGAATAATTTTATTTGGTCAAATAGAACATATAAAAGTGACCAAAACTATATTTAAAGAGGGTTCTCCATTAAAATGCAGTAAATCAACCTTTTAATGTAAATTATGCTTAAAATTTGATTCATTAATATTTTAAGCCTCTAAATTTTATTGGATAAATGTAAAAAACATTAACAAATTTTAATAATCATGTTGTTGTTATTTCTATTTATTCCCACCAATAAAACAGCTAGGCGTTAACTACCATTTAAAATAATAATATTATATAGTTAGTGTACAACGTAAGATTTCAAAGAAACATGTTGTTGCGTATCAAGTACGCCATCGAACATAGAAACTCCATTAAAATAAAATTAATATTTAATTCACAAATATTAATAATTATGAGAATATCATTTTTCTTTATTTACCAGGGATGTTACATCTTTCCCCCCTTTTGGAAATTTTGTCCTCGTAGTTTTATTCACTTATCAAATAAATGGGGGTATTTATCCATCATAGTATTTTCAGATTCACATGTTTCCTCTTCAACCATAAGGGTTTTCCAAAATAACTTTACCTGGTGAATTACCTTATTCTGCAATTCTTTCTCTCTATGGTCAAGAATCTGGACTGGTTGTTCCTCATAAAAGAAATTCTCTTCCAACTGAACTACCTATGGGCTCAAACATGAGATGGATCTCGCATATACTTTCTCAACGTTAAAACATGAAAAACATTGTGTATCTTGGATAAGAATGGAGGTAAATCCAATATGTATGAAATTGATCCAACATTCTACAAGATTACATAAGATCCAATGAACCTCAGACTTAACTTTCCCTTCTTACCAAAATGCATCACACTTTTCCATGGAGAATCTTTGAGAAAGACATGATCACCTACCTCAAAAGAAGGATCCTTCCTCTGGTTATTCGCATAACCTTTCTGCCTACTCTGAGCTGTTATCATGTTCTTTTGAATCAACTGAACTTTTTCTGCCATCTCTTCTACCAATTCTGGTCCAATGAGCTCCCTTTCACCTACTTCATCCAAAAAAGTTGGAGTTTGACACCACTTCCCAAATAATGCCTTAAATAAGGCCATTTGTATATTAGAATGAAAACTGTTATTATAAGAAAATTCATCCAAAGAAATTTGTTGGTCCCAACTTCCCAAGTAATCTAGTGAACAAGCACATAGCATATTCTCCAAGGTCTAAATTGTTCATTCAGACTGCATACCTGATTGTGGATGAAAATTTGTAATAAAATTTAATTCATTACCCACCGACTTCTGAAGGCCTTCCCAAAAGTTAGAAGTAATCCTGGGATTACGATCAGATACAATAGAGAGGGGAACACCATGCAACATGACTATCTCTTTAACATAATACTGAGAAAGTTTATCTAGAGACAAAGTATCTCGAATATGAAGTAAATGAGAAGATTTAGTCAATCGATCAAGAAATAACACAGATTGCATTATTACCTCGAGATGTCTTTAGTAATCCCACAACAAAGTTCAAGGATATATTTTCCCATTTCCACTCTAGCACCCGTAAAGACTGAAGCAACCCTTTCGGTAACTTCCACTCTACATTAACCAGCTAACAAGTAAAACACTTCACATTAAAATCATAAATATCTCTTTTCATTCCATCCCACCAGTAATAATCCCAAAGATCTTTTTGCATCTTAGTACTTCCAAGATGAACTGAAAATGGAGAACTATGAGCTTCATATAATAACACATTCTTCAACTGTGAATCACAGGGCACGCATAATATTTTCCCAAACCTCAAAAAACAATCATTATCAATGTTAAAATTCAGGAAACTTACCCTTATGAACCAACTCAACCTCTTTTTGTAACTCACTATCTTTTTTTTGTGCTTTCTTAATTCTGTCTGATAGAGATGATTCCACTGACACCTCAAACCAAACAGTGGAATTTCCTACACCAACAACTTCTATAAAAATGTTTATCAAATCAAAAACCAAAGGATCTCATTCCAAATGTAGCATGGTTAATGAAACATTACTTTTTCAACTCAAAGAATCATCCAATTTATTTTCCTTTCCTGGATGGTAAGGGATTGGGTAATCATAATCCTTGATTAATTCCAACAATCTCCTCTATCTCATATTCAATTCTTTCTAAGTGAATATATACTTCAAAAATTTTTAGTGAGTATATATTTCAAATTTTACTACATACAAATGATGCCCCCAAATTTTTAAAGCAAAAAACACATCAGCTAATTCCAAATCATGTGTAGGGAAATTTAACTCAGGAGGTTTCAACTGACATGAAGCATAAGAAATTACCAGATCATTCTACATAAGGAAACATACATGTCCTTTCAATAAAGAATCACTGTAAATAACAAACTCACCATTTCTAGAAGGTAGTGCCAATACTGGACCACTCACCAATCATCTTTTCAATTCCTAAAAACAATCATCACATTATTTTGTCCAAATGAACTTAACACCTTTTCAAGTTAACTTACTAAGTGGGATAGTTAATTGTGAAAAATTCTTAACAAACCTCTGATAATAACATTACAAATCAAGAAAACTATGGATCTCAATTATATTTTTGGGTCTTGGCCATTCTTCAATAACTTTCATTTTAGCAGGATCAACAGTTATTCCATTTGTTGAAATAATGTGATCAAGGAATGAAATTTGTTATAACCAAAACTCACAGTTGCTTAATCTTCCATACAGTTTCTTTTCTTTTAAGGTTTTCAAAAAAAACCTTAAATGAATTTCAGGCTCCTCTTTAATTTTAGAATAAACCAAGATATCATCAATGAACACAAACACAAACTTATCAAAGAACTAATGGAAAATTCTATTCATAAGATCCATGAATACAGTAGGTTTATTAGTTAAACCAAATGGCATAACTACAAATTCATAATGGCCATATGTAGTACAAAACACGGTCTACGGAATGTCTTCTTCCTTTACTTTCAACTGATGGTACCCCGACCTCAAATCAATCTTTGAAAAATATTGAGTTCCCTGGAATTGATAAAAACAAATAATTGATATGAGGAAATGGATACTTGTTCTTAATAGTGATGATATTCAATGATCTATAATCAATGCAAAGTCACATTGAACCGTCTTTCTCTTTAAAAAACAAGATAGGAGAACCCCATAGTGATGTGCTAGGTCAATTGAAACCTTTATCTAATAACTCCTACAATTGCTTCTTTAACTCTAAAAGTCCAATTTGATCCATTCGATAAGGGAGTTTTAAATTTGACTTAGCATCAGGAACTAAGTCATCAGTAAATTAAACGTTCTGATCCGGTATAATACTAGGAAACACATCAGGAAATACATCAAGTCACTCATTTACCACTAGCACATCATTAAGCATAATAGTTCCTCTGTTTTCAATAATATGTACAAGGTAACAATCATTTCCATCTTTTCCTAGTTTCTCATATTCCTGACATGTTATCAAAATTAAGGGTTAATTCTTATACACAAACTAAAAATTTTCTGAAAACAAACCTCTTTAGCTCTGTAGTAAATCTTAGCATGACAAACAGACAGCCAATACTTTCCCAAAATAAAATCAAACTTTACAAGAGGCAAAACAGTAATTTTTGGAGGTATATTCTTTCCACCCACAGGGATAGGAAGGTTCTTATAATTTCATTTTGTCTCAATATTTCCTCCAAGAGTTTTTACCATAAGTTCAGGATTCATATCTCGAGATGTAAATCCCAATTTACTAGAAAACTTCATAGAAATGAAAGAATGTGTAGACCTTGAATCAGAAAACACTTTGGTATAATCTGAAAAAACAAGAAGTGTACCTGATACTACTTTATTTGATTTCCCATAATTTGCTGAAGTAGTTGCAAAGGATTTCACCAATCCTTTATGCTTGTAGTCTGGATTCTTTCCCTTATTTGAGTTCTTTGTTGGGCACTCATTTGCATAATGACCCATTTCATTGCACATAAAACATCTTACGGCTGGCTTTTCATTGCCTTCTTGATCACCATCCTTACATTTATGGGCGATATAACCAGAATTACCACATCAGAAGCACTTTAAAAACATTGATAAACATTCTCCCGGATTTTTTTTCCACACTTATCATGAGATGGATATTTATTTTCTTACCTCCAGTATTCTTCCATGAATTCTTTCCCTTTTCCTACCAACTGGACCTCTTATTCTATTGTTTGTCAAAGAACACTTGATCATCGACAAACTCCATTTCCAACTTCTCCACACATCAAACAAGTTTTTCATAACTTTTGAACTCATGAGAGGATAATTCTCTTCGATATCATGGCATCAGTACGGATTAAAATCGATTGATCATACTATCATGATCTCGGAAGAAATTTAGAGCATACCTTTCCAATCGAGTAAACTTTCCTTTGTAAGCAGCCACTGAGTCATTCTCCTGCCTCAATTCTAGGAATTGTTTTTCCACACTAAGACAAACCACCTTAGGAAAATATTTCTCAAGAAAATTACCTTTGAATTAATCCTAATCAAGATCATCAATCACTTCACAATCCATGATATTTTTCACCTTCGACCACCACTGACCAGTTCCACCTTCAAAACGGTAAACAGAAAGACTAACCTTTTGATGTTATGAACACCCCATGACCTCAAAAATCTTTTCTAGTACTTTAATCCATCCTTCTTCTTGCAGAGGGTTAGATGATCCTCTAAATGATGGGGGATGTTTCCAAATGAAATGATCCACTACTAACATGTTACTCTGTGGTTGATCTGGCTGATCTCGTGCATGGATACCAACACCATTTATAGCCCGATTCAAATGTGCCATCACTGCAACAAACTGTTCGGTTCCGATTCCGACCAACCTAGGTTTCTGATTTGGAAGGTTGTCTTCCTCCTGATGTCATCCCAATATAGTTGCCATATTTCCTCTGTGGAAAACCATTCTGAACACAGAAATAACTTTGGCTAAGCAACATGGTAATATATAAATTCTATATCATTTCAATATTAACATAAATTAATTTATGGATATTAATTTAACAATACCATAACTCCTAAAGTGATCTAAACTGACCTCTAATACCAACTATAAGGACCCACCCTTAAATATTGCATATTATTGAATTAAGTTAATAATTCACATTGAGGATCTTTTTAGGTTTATAGTTTTAGAGAATTAGTTCATAACTGTTACATTACATCCCAAAAGTTACAATGTAGACACTTCTACTCTCTTCCCACATTTTTCATAAAATAAAAATTCTTGAAAAATGAGAGTCGTGTCTAGTTCCATGTTTTAGACAACATGACTTTTCCTTGATCCCATCCTTGACTTATTCCACTTTATGTCCTGTGAAAAAAAATTCAAAAACTTGGGATGAGCATAAAAATATCAGTAAGGGATACACAAAGAAGGAAAACTGTTAGTTTTTCAAAACAACAAGTAAACCATGAATACTTTATCATAACTAGTACTTTTCACCTTTATGAATTAGTAAATACTCTTCATTGAATAAAAGATCATTTCTTACCCTTTTGTAACCAAACTATTACTATAAAACAAATATAAAGAAAACATAACATATAAAGGTAACTTATGACATAAACATACTTAAACAGAATAACCATACGGTCAATTTCCACACATATCACTAAATAAAATAGCCATATGGTTGACTTCCATACCCAAAACATTGGAGGTTATAACATAACCTCCCATCTTGTTTTATCCCAGCACCACCCATCATTTGGTTTATCACATAACCACCCATAAAATGTCTTAGTACCATTATAAAATCATAACACAAACAACAAATATAAAGGAAAGAAAAAATTTCTAAATTTCAATCACAATATATCACTTAAATATATTTACATAACAAATACATTATCAAAACCATTTTCAATACCAAAATCTGTAAAAGATTATATGGAATTATTTTCCTTTTAAAAACACTACGGCTTGTTAAGAATGCCAAAGATCAAATAACACTCGCGGTGGTGGAAAGGTCGTTGTCACCGCTTACGTTAAAAGAAACATTAATTTTTGTTATTCAGTAAAACTATTTTTAGAAAAATATTCCCTTTGATTTAAATGAATATTAAAAGGTGTTTATATAGAGTATAAAATAAAGTCATGTATTAAAACAAAATATGCCTCAATGAAAAGAGATTTAGATAAAGTCCCTTACTAAGATAATTTTGTAAATATAATATATCAATTATGTATATTTACTATAAGTACACATAAATAATGTATAAATTCAATATAGGACAAAATAAAAGCTTGGAATAATCAAGAAATATAAGATTAACCCAAAGAATGGAAATTGGGTTAAGAAGTTCCCTTACCTCATGTCCGACTTGACCCGTTCATTCTTTAATCTCCTAAATAATAATCTAAAGTTAATTTATACTTCATTAATAAAATTTTTCAAATTTATCATTTATTTTAAATCACTTATTAACATTTTATAAACATTATGTAATCATTTAAGTTAATAATGGTCGTTTTGTCGATATTTGGTACTTGAGTTAAAAATAGACTTCTTATAATTACAAGTTGTTCATGTGGTCAAAAGTTCATTATATCCAGAATGATATTAATTATTTAGATATCATATATATAATATATATCTAGTATATACATGTATTTATAATAGTACATAACATTTGGAGATAAGAAATGAAATGCACCGTTCATGGAGACGGTAAGCTGTGCGTAAGCATGAGCGCTACTTACATTTGTATTTCATATTATTACGGAATGGAAACTTAATGACACAAAATTATATTATAATTATAGTATAATATCATATATAATTTCATTAACTCTACCCTTTATACTTTCTATATAAGGAATGATCGAGTCATATCACTTTGAGGGGGTGGTAGCCCACACTTCCTCAAATGAGATTATCGTATTTACCCACAATTAAAACCATAAAGGTATTCTATAAATTATAAATACAGAAGCATAAAACCAATATAAATATCATATATATAATATATAAATACAGTTTCAGCATAAATGCCACCATGATAGGTGGTTGGAGATATTTGAACAATCATCATTTCGTGAGGCAGTAGTTCATCGTCCACAGAAACAATATGTTCTTTAACCATTAGACGGAGGTGTGTGTAAGTGTAATTCGAATCCTTCTCATAAAAACAACCTAGTATATTAAGGATACTGATTTTTTTATAAAATAAAGGAATAAAAAGAGTTTAGAAGGTTGGATAAGTAAAAATAAAACAAAATAAAACATAATATTTTAATAGAAATAGTTACCTTTAATTTGGGTAACTCCCTTTGGTTTGAACCAAAATGGCTTTTTGAAGTGCCTTATACCTAAGGTAAGGCTTCTAAGAGAAATATTGGAATTTAGGGAGCTTATTTAGGTAGAGTTTGGACGTTCCTAGGGGCTTGAGAGGTGTAAGGAATGGGTTAGAGGTGAGGGCTTTTTATAAGGGGGAGGAGGGGCTCTTTAGGAAAGTGTAAAAATATTATTTTATTATATACTGATATTCAGTTTCTAAAAGTCCAAAAATAGTTAAATTCAAAGATAAGATGACTCATGGTCGAAGTAAAATCATCCAAAAATAATTGGATAGGTTTTGTATATTATTTTAATCTTTATAATCTTATTTATTTAAATCATTTGTTAATGCGGTAATCATTGCATCATTATTGTGTCATAAATAATTTAATTTATTTGATGTCTAAAAATTATAAAAAAAGTACAACAATGTGGGAAATATTTTTATCTTTCCAAATAATATGTATATTAGAAAAGATAACTTATATAACCCTATTTAAAAATTAATTTACTAAAAGATATTTGTTTGTGTTATTTTTGTCTTTACTTTAAGTGAATTAAAATAAAGTGTCATTATCACTCTTAAGTGGCTCCATGGGGTCCCAAAATAGACCCAAGGATGACCATGATTTTCCATTACTCATCTAATAATGTTAAGAAAATTTTTAAGGTAATTTTGTATCATTTTTATACTCTTTTTACATTAAATTACCCTATATACCTTTAACCGTGGTAAATAATAGTCCAAAGTTACTATTCACCCAAAAAAATCATCTTATTGAACCAAATTTTACTCAATAATATCAACCATGTATGTAAGATTTTATAATTTCAATTCAACCTAAGCTACATTTTATATTTCGAATTCAAAAATAATGTATATTTCATAAAATATAAAACATAAAAGTTGGATTAATTAATTTAAAATTAATTCCTGTTGTCAAAACAAAAGGCTTGTTTTTAAGAAATATTAACTATCAAAGAATTGACACTTGTTTATATCTAATTTCAAAGTGAAATTAACTCAAATGACCACCATTGGATTAAATGGTAAAAATATTATCTAATTACACTTTAAAACCAGTTAAAAAGATAATATAACCATATAAATAAATTATATAAAAAGGAATATTTGAATTAAAATAGTGTATTTTTCACTATTCATTAAAAAATGAATTTTATCCTAAAAATACTAAAAATTTAGCCAAATTAAATTTTAATGTCTCGATTCTAAAGAATAATTTTATTTGGGCTAATAGAACATATAAAGGTGACCAAAACTATATTTAAAGAGGGTTTTCAATCAAAAGGCGGTAAATCAACCTTTTAAAGTAAATTATGCTTAAAATTAGATTCATCCACATTTTAATCCCCTAACTTTTATTGGATAAATGTAAAAAGAATTAACAAACATGTATAATCATATTGTTGTTAGTTCGGTTCATTCTCACTATTACAATAGCCAGGCATTAACTACCATTTAAAATAATAATATTATATTTTTAGTATACAAAGTATGATTTCAAAGAAACCCACTATAGTGTATCGGGTATGCCATCAAACATATCAACCCCATTAAATTAAAATTAATATTTAACTCAAAAATATTAATAAATATGAGAATAATATATATTTTTATTTACTTAGGATGTTACAAGTTATATATGTGAGATACATATATACATAATTTACAATCTAGCTATAACATAAAATGTTATTTTCATTAATGAAAATAATTTTTAAAAAAATCATGAGGCAAATGACATTTTCAATTTATGTAAAAGCCAATGATTTTAACTTATATATTTATTTTAAATATTCATGTTAAATATTTTATGTGGAAAATATCTTTTCAATTTAAAAACACTTATTTAGAATATGAAACATTATCAATCATTAAAAAATAATTTTTAAAAAACATTGTAACTTAATATGTAAGCTTTAAAATTATCAGTGGTCAGGATGGTGAAAGAGTTTCATTAATTAATAATACAATAAAAAGTCTAAGATTCCTTTTACATTTTTTAAGAAAATTTTTAAAGTACATTTTTTGAAAATTAATGGAAGAATCATTATTTATTATTTATTAAAATCCAATTAACGGTAAAAATTGCTTAAAACAATAATAGTAAAACTTTTTGGAATGCATTTTAAGAAAATATGGATTTATATTCAAGATTATTTTCGATTAAAGAGAAAAATAAACTCAAATTTTTTGACAAACATTTTCTCAATCATTTTATGTACCAACGAGAGGAAAATGGAATTATTATTTTTAAAAATCATTAATAACTGAATGATAATAAAATTAAATGTATCTATTTGACAGTGATCTATTCATTTACTTCAATTGAAATTCAATATTATGACATCCTAATTAAAATTACAATGAAATATAAACCATTACAACTTTAGTAACTTCTGAATCCTAATATCTAATGAATGAAGTAAATGAATTGTAACTTAGAATTTCATACTTTTCGAATAATTAATGATATTTTATGTTAATGTAAAATATTTATACCATTCAAAAGAAATTAAATTCATAAAATAACATGTTCCTGAAATAAAGTAGTTTGAGATGAAAACCATACAATGTTTATATAATTAAGGTGATATTTAATAAATAGGGTGATTATTTTTAAAAAAATTTATATCCACACAAATAAAATTTTAAACATAACATAAATCAATAAAAATAAATTTCAAAAATAATATTGTCATAATATAACCAATGATGTATTTTTTATAATCAAATAAATGGAAATTGAGTTAAGAAACCCCTTACCTCACACTTCCATTTAGATAAACACTATTTAACCTACTATATAATGGTTTTAAAAATATTATTATGTTATAATATATTCATATTATTAATTATAATACCATATATGATCCTTTTATAACATCTTATTACTCATTCATTAATAATAATTCATTAACACTATTTTTATTGTGTTAATTGGCATGTTTTCTCCTATATGTTTTCTCGTGAATATTATAGATCTTCATAATTGTTTAAGGTCACATAATATAAATAATGGTATTAATGTTATTAATATATTCTTTTTCTTATGATAAATTTTTATAACCATTGTAGAATTTTTAACATGGAAAACAAATCACTTCGCTTCACAGAGCAGGTATGTCATACTTGTGCATGAGGGATGTTATAATTTTCTTAATAGGTAAAAGGGTATGGAATTGTATTGTATTTTAATTTTCAGAATCATTATAGCATCATATATGTTACATATATTCATTAAATTTTACCATGTTTACCTTCTATGTAAAACATTATTGAAAAAATAATTACATTACCTTGTGAGGTGGTAGTCTTCCGTACACACGAAGAAAATATTCATTTATTCAATGGGTTATAAGTTAAGAAATTATATGACCTATTTATTTTTAATATTTATTATTATATAATTAATATAATAAATAAATATCTAATTAATCGTTATTACCATTAATTTAAATAATAAGTGAAAAATGAATCACATCACTTTATGAGGTGGTGGTCTTCCGTACGCACGAATGAAGTTATCGCATTCTCTAAAGAATGTGAAGTATGAATGTATATATGAAATTGAAACTAAAAAAGTATGATTATATAATAAATATAATATATAAACATTTCATACACTAAAATATGATTATATATAAATAACTAAAATATTATTATATATGTTTTTAAATGTTTTTACATTTACCCAATAAAAGATAAAGGCTTAAAATATGGAAAGAATTCAATTTTAGGCGTATATGCCCTAGTTTTCACTAAAGGTTCACTTATCGCCTTTTAATGGAGAACTGTCATTAAATATAGTTTTGATAACTCTTATACATTCTTTTGGACCAAATAAAACTCTTATTAAGAATCGGGACATCAAATTTTACATTGTGTAATTTTTTGGTATTTTTTCGATAAAGTTCATTTTTTAATGAATAGTGTAAAATGTTGTGTTTTAATTCAAAACCTCTTTTTAATATAATTTATTTATATGATTAGATAATATTTTGAATTGGTTTTAAAGTGAAATTAGAAAATATTTTTACCATTAAATCCAATAGTAGTCTTTGGAATTAATTTCACTTTGAAATCAGACTTAAACTAGTGTCAATCTTTTGATACTTATTATTTTATAAAAACACGCTATTTGCTCTGACAGCGGGAATTAATTATTAAATTAATTAATGTGATTAATATGTTTTGAATTTTGTAAAACGGACTTCATTTTTGAATTCGGAATATCAGATATAGCTTATGGTGAATTTTTGGTAATTTTCTAAAAAACTTCAATTTTTGATGAATAGTGAAACCACTAAGTGGTACTTATAAAGACTGATTTTCCGTTTAAATGAAATTTTGCCATCATTGTGTATTGAATTTTTAAAATCCGACATACATGGTTATCATTAAGAAGTAAAATGTGGTTCAATGAGATTAAAATAATTTTTTGGTGAATAGTAACTTATTAAGTTTTTAATCGCGATTAGTGGTAATTAGTGTAGTTTAAGGTATAAATAATGCTTTAATAATATTAAATGACCTAGACACATGTCCCAACCTTATTGGTTGTGTCATGGACGACCAAGAAAAGACATGGGTCAACTTGGGGACCCCATGGAGACACTTTGGTTGGGAAATGACATAAATAACTTTTTATTTAATGTAAAAGTAAAAATGACACAAACATAATATGTTTTACAAAAATAATTTTTACATGGGGTTATAAAGATCAGATTTTTGATTATAAATAATAATTGGAAAGCTAAAAAGATTTCCTAAATCATAGATTTTTTTTTATAATTTTTAGACATTAAATAAATTAAATTATTTATGACATAATAATGATGCAGCGATGAAATCATTATTTGACGATTTAAAAAAAATGGAAAGATAATGTAAAATCTATGAACTACACATGTCCAAAACCAATTGGATCAGTGGAATTCGAACCCTTATCACCTTATACACGAATTATTTCAATGTGGGACCTTTTAAAACCGAAACACATTTTCAAATAAAGTAATATTTCCTTACTTTCCAAAAGTGCCCCTCCTCTCCTCTTATAAAAGGCCCCCACCTCTACCTCATTTCACACACTCCTCAAGCCTTTGGCTCGGCCAAACCCTGCCCATTTACTCTCTCCACATCCCTCTCCTCATCCTAGAGGATTCCCATTGGGCAGAATCTTTTCAAAGGAAGCCTTTAGGCTCAAATCAAAAGGAGTTACACTTTTAAAGGTAATTCATTCTCTCTTGTTCATTTGTTTTATTCTGCTTCTCCAACCCTCTAAACTCTTTTTATTTACTTATTTTGTAACAACACCAGTATCTTCAATATACTAGGATATTGTTATAATATTTCTTCGAGCTAAACTCTCACACAACTACATCAAATGGTTAAATAACATACGGTTTCCGTGGATGGAGAAATTCTGCCTCCTGAAACGATGATTGTTCAATACTCATTTAACACCTTCAAAGGTGGCCATTATGATGTCACTATTTTATATATGATATATAATATGTTTATTTTTTTTAAGCTTCTGTATTTATCATTTTGGGCATACCTTTATGGTTTTCATTGTGGGTAAACACGATATCTTCATTTAAGGAAGTGCGGACTACCGCCCCCTCAAACTGATGTGATTCGTTAATGCCAAATGTGGGACGTGTAAAGGATGGATTTAAAGTTATTATATATGATGTTATACTGTAATTATAATATACCTCTATATCATTATTATTTCTTTCCATTAAAGTATGATATAGAAATGAATGTAGCGTTCATGCGTACATACGGCTTACCGTCTCCATGAACGGTGCATTTTATTTCTTATCCCCAAATGTAATGTACTATTAAAAGTATATGTATATAATGGATACATATAATGAATGATACATCTAAATGATGAATATAATTCTGGAATTAAAATATACATACCTCTCATTTAATTTTAATTCCATTAATATGAGAAAGAAATTAAATTAGCGTTCATGCGTACGTACGGCTTACCGTCTCCATGAACGGTGCATTTCATTTCTTACCTCTAAATGATTATGTAATATTATAAATACATGTATATGCTGGATATATATGATATATATGATATCCAAATCAGGAATGTCATTCTGGATATAAAGAACCTTTGACCACACGAACAACATGTAATTGTAAGAAGTCCACTTTCGACTTAAGAACCAAATATCGACAAAACAAACATTTTTAACTTAACTGGTTAAATAATGTTTATAACATGGAAATAAGTGATATAAAAGGAATAATGAACTCTAAAAAGGTTCTTAATCAAGTATAAATTAACTCAAGTTTATTATTCAGGACATTAAAGAACGATCGAGTCAAGTCGGACCTGAGGTAAGGGACTTCATCTCAATCTCCTTTCATTGAGGCATATTTCGTTTTATACACAACTTTCTTTTATACGGTGTATAAACCCCCTTTTACTTTTACTTTTATACAAAAGGAATCTTTTTCTATGAAGCATTTTACTAAACGACAAAAAGGAATGTTTTTTTAACGTACGCGGTGACAACGACTTTTTCCGCCGCCGCGAGTATTATTTGGTCTTTGGCTTCCTCAACAAGCCGTAATGTTTTTAGAATAAAATAAATACCATATACTCTTTTATGTATTTTGGTATTGAAAATGGTTTTGAAAAAGGATTCTATTATGTCAATATATTTATGATATATTGTGATTGAAATGTGGAAATGTTATCATTCCTTTATATTGGTTTTATGTTTGATGATTTTATATTGGTACTTGGACATTTTAACGGGTGGTTACGTTATAAACCATATGACGGGTGGTGCCATGAATACCAGGACGGGTGGTTACGTTATAACCTCCAATGCATTGGGTATGGAAGTCGTCCATATGGCTATTCCATTAAGTATGTATGGAAATTGGCCGTATGGCTATTCCATTAAGTGATATGTGTGGAAGTCGACCGTATGATTATTCCACTTAAGTATGTTTATGTCCCAAGTTACCTTTATATATGTTATGTGTTCTTTATATGGGTTTTATGGTAATACTTTGGTTACAAAAAGGTAAGTAATGATATTTTATTCAGTGAAGAGTTTTTACTACTTCATAAAGGTGAAAAGTATTACCTTGATAAAGTATACATGGTTTACTATTTGTTTTGATAAACTAACGGTTTTTATTCTTTGTGTATCCCTTACTAAGTTTTTATGCTCATCCCAAGTTTTTGAAATGTTTTTCACAGGACTTAGCATGGAATAGGGTCAAGGATGGGATCAAGGGAAATTCATGCTACCTAAAACATGAAACTAGACATGTTTCTTTTTAAGAATTTTTATTTTATGGAAATTTAGTAGAAGAGACTACATTGTAATCTTTTGAGATGTAATAGTTATGTCCTAATTCTCTAAAATTCTAAACCTGAAAAGATCCTCAATGTGAATTATTCATTTAATTCAATTTTAAGTAAGGTTTAAGGTTGGGGCCTTATAGTTGGTATCAGAGGTCGGTTTAGATAACTTTAGAGGTTAGGGTATTCTTTAAGCATAAGTGACATTACCATAATGGTTAGGATTTCAGACAGAGTACTAGTTTTAGATAAAGTGAATGAGTAATAATATCTTAGTGTTTATCTTCCTCATTAGTACATGATGGTTTTGTTGTTATACTCACACTGACCCTTTTTGGTTTTAGTAAATGGCTGGATCTAGCAGGCACCAAGGTAACGGTGGATGTGAAGGAAACTGTGACAGTTTTCTAAGCGAGCAACTAAATGATATGGGAGCTGTAATGAGAACTCTTGTGTTTATCCTCGACCAACTATCTGGAGTTATGATTGACCACCTAAACCTTGGTGATTTCTATAAGGCATCATGTTTGCGAGAAAAAAATCCCTAAGGAACTACAGGTAATAATCATAAAGGTAAGTGTGTTCAAAAACCTATGTTTCAAATATGTGGAAAGAAACACCTAGGAAAATGTTTCAAAGGGACATAAATATGCTATAGATGTGGAAATGAAGGTCATAAAGCAAGAACCTGCCATGGAAAAAGGAAGCATCCAGTTGACTCGAGGAAATGGAAAGAAGTTCTTTCTGAGGGATCAATTGAATGTTTTAAATGTGGTGTGCATAGTCATTATGCAAACACATGTCCTATGAAGAAGTTTCGTGAATGGGGTCACCAAGAGCGTACAAATTTTTGTTTACCACTACCTAATGCCATTCCGATTGAGGATGAAGAAACTGACAATGACCAATCAAAGGTATGTATTATTTCATGACTATTGTTTTCCAATTTTGTAATCTTAGGATATGATTCATGATTTTGTTTGTAGGAAAGACGTATTTCAGAATAAGTTGGAAAGGAATGGTTAATGGATCATGAAGAATTTTGAATAAGTAAGATCTCAACATATAAGGGCTTCAAGAGTTATGGTGAAATTATTAAGAGTATTAAGTCTCTTTTGATGATGGGGTTACATTAGAAGACTTTTTATATTATGTGTAACCCTGATGTTTAATATATGAAATTTTATTCAAGGAATAGTTATCTCTTCTTTTGTGGACATAGTTATAAAGAACCATTTGGGTTTATATGATCCTAACTTTTGAGGTAATTATGGGTTAATATATGTTATGATTGAAGTGAAAGGCATGAGATAAAATTGAGGATAAGTTATGTTATGGTTATTTTTGATGATTTTATCCCTTTTTGGGGAATGATTTAAGAATTATATAGTTTTGAAGAAAGGACAACACGCAGACCGTGTGACAACCCGTCGCGTCGGACAAAGCTGCGGGAATCAAACCAACAACCAAAGTGCGACTGGTATTTATCGCCTACCACTGGACTATGGGAAGTCCCTGGTTAGTTTTACTGATTCTTTCTGGTTATATGATTTTATTAATTAAGAGTAATATGATTTTGGGTTATTTATGAAAATGATTAACCTATCATGGAGGATATGTGATTAGGTTAATTACATTTCAATACGGGACTTTAGGAGCAACTGATGTTGTTTGGAGATAAATGTTACGATTTAACTTGGAAGACTATGTGACTAAATCCTTAAAATGTTTGGGTTTCAATCTTATATTGGTTTAATTTGAGGAATTTTTATGGACAAATTTGTTTATCGGATGGTCCTCGTTGAACTTTGGATTTTGTTGGACAAATTTTGGAGATTAAGAATAGATTTTCTTTTTATAAAGGGTTATCCTTTTCTGGATTATCTGACCTTGTACTAACCTTTTTGGTTTTGGTTATGGTTAAGGTCTGAATATATGGGAAGTATATAGTTATCTTTTGTGGATTAGGTGATTCTCTAGAAGTTGATTATAGTACTCTTAATTTGAACAAGTCTTCCTAAATACTCGCCTTTTGGAGAAAATATGAGTTTGTGTAAGGAATCTAATAAAAGTTGAGAGTCAACATGATATGTGATTATGTTTCCTTATGAATAAATTCCTCAATAAAAAGTAACTTAAAACAAAAATGTTGTCTATTAACTTTTCCTACTGGGGAATCGAATATCGTTTAACCCATCACAAGTTTGTGATTCTCTCATGGTTAACTTTCTCCTAAACATGTTTTCTATCACTCTCCATCAGAACATGACCCTAAGTTTTCTCCTCCATGTCCATGTTTTCATACTTGGAATCCTAGTATGGGTTAACTTGGGTGACCTTTGTACTTATCTTTCTTTATTTTAAAGTGATTGTTTTACCGATCCTTGTTTCGATGTGGGACTTTCAAGGATGTTTCCAAGCCCAATTTTAAAATTGCAAGGACGCAATTCCCAAAAGGGGGGAAGGATGTAACACCCCAGGTAAATAAATAATATGTCATCTTTATATTTATCCATATTTGTGAATCAAATATTAATATTACTTTAAAGGGGATGCTATGCTCGATGGCGTACCCAACACGCAACAACGAGTTTCTTGGGAATCTTACGTTGCACTATAATAATAAAATAATATTATTTTAAATGGTAGTTCACATGTAGCCGTTGTATTGGCAGGAATGGATATAAGTAACTAAAATATGATTATATATGTTTTTAAATGTTTTTACATTTACCCAATAAAAGATAAAGGCTTAAAATACGGAAAGAATTCAATTTTAGGCGTATATGCCCTAGTTTTCACTAAAGGTTCACTTATCACCTTTTAATGGAGAACTATCATTAAATATAGTTTTGATCACTCTTATACATTCTTTTGGACCAAATAAAACTCTTATTAATAATCGGGACATCAAATTTTACTTTGTGTAATTTTTTGGTATTTTTTCGATAAAGTTCATTTTTTAATGAATAGTGTAAAATGTTGTGTTTTAATTCAAAACCTATTTTTTAATATAATTTATTTATATGATTAGATAATATTTTTAATTGGTTTTAAAGTGAAATTAGAAAATATTTTTACCATTAAATCCAATAGTGGTCGTTGGAATTAATTTCACTTTGAAATCAGACTTAAACTAGTGTCAATCTTTTGATACTTATTATTTTATAAAAACAAGCTATTTGCTCTGACAGTAGGAATTAATTATTAAATTAATTAATTTGATTAATATGTTTTGAATTTTGTAAAACGGACTTCATTTTTGAATTCGGAATATCAAATATAGCTTATGGTGAATTTTTGGTAATTTTCTGAAAAACTTCAATTTTTGATGAATAGTGAAACCACTAAGTGCTACTTATAAAGACTGATTTTCCATTTAAATGAAATTTTGCCATCATTGTGTATTGAATTTTGAAAATCCGACATACATGGTTGTCATTAAGAAGTAAAATGTGGTTCAATGAGATTAAAATAATTTTTTGGTGAATAGTAACTTATTAAGTTTTTAATCGCGATTAGTGGTAATTAATGTAGTTTAAGGTATAAATAATGATTTAATAATATGAAATTACCTAGACACATGTCCCAAACTTATTGGTTGTGTCATGTCCGACCAAGACAAGCCATCGGTCAACTTGGGGACCCCATGGAGACACTTTGGTTGGGAAATGACATAAATAACTTTTTATTTAATGTAAAAGTAAAAATGACACAAACATAATATGTTTTACGAAAAAAAATTTTACATGGGGTTATAAAGATCAGATTTTTTATTATAAAGAGTCATTGTAAAGCTAAAAATATTTCCTACATCATAGAATTTTTTTTATAATTTTTAGACATTAAATAAATTAAATTATTTATGACATAATAATGATGCAGCGATGACATCATTATTTGACGATTTAAATAAAATGGAAAGATAATGTAAAATCTATGAACTAAACATGTCCAAAACCAATTGGATGAGTGGATTTCGAACCCTTATCACCTTATCCACGAATTATATCAATGTGGGACCTTTTAAAATCGAAACACATTTTCAAATAAAGTAATATTTCCTTACTTTCCAAAAGTGCCCCTCCTCTCCTCTTATAAAAAGCCCCCACCTCTACCTCATTTCACACACTCCTCAAGCCTTTGGCTCGGCCAACCCCTGCCCATTTACTCTCTCCACATCCCTCTCCTCATCCTAGAGGATTCCCTTTGGGCATAATCTTTTCAAAGGAAGCCTTTAGGCTCAAATCAAAAGGAGTTACACTTTTAAAGGTAATTCATTCTCTCTTGTTCATTTGTTTTATTCTGCTTCTCCAACCCTCTAAACTCTTTTTATTTACTTCTTTTGTAACAACACCAGTATCTTAAATATACTAGGATGTTTTTATAAGATTTATTCGAGCTACACTCTCACACAACTACATCAAATGGTTAAAAAACATACGGTTTCCGTGGATGGCGAAATTCTGCCTCCCGAAACGATGATTGTTCAATACTCATTTAACACCTTAAAAGGTGGCCATTATGATGTCACTATTTTTATATATGATATATAATATGTTTATTTTTTTCTTTAAGCTTCTTTATTTTTCATTTTGGTCATACCTTTATGGTTTCCATTGTGGGTAAACACGATATCTTCATTTAAGGAAGTGCGGACTACCGCCCCCTCAAAGTGATGTGAATCGCTAATGCCATATGTGGGATGTGTAAAGGATGGATTTAAAGTTATTATATATGATGATATACTGGAATTATAATATACCTCTATATCATTATTATTTTTTTCCATTAAAGTATGAGATAGAAATGGAAGTGGCATTCATGCGTACGTACGGCTTACCGTCTCCATGAACGGTGCATTTCATTTCTTATCCCCAAATGTAATGTACTATTAAAAGTATATGTATATAATGGATATATATAATGAATGATACATATAAATGATGAATATAATTCTGGAATTAAAATATACATACCTCTCATTTAATTTTAATTCCATTAATATGAGAAAGAAATGAAAGTAGCGTTCATGCATACGTACGGCTTACCGTCTCCATGAACGGTGCATTTCATTTATTACCTCTAAATGATTATGTAATATTATAAATACATGTATATGCTGGATATATATGATATATATGATATTCAAATCAGTAATTTCATTCTGGATATAAAGAACCTTTGACCACACGAACAACATGTAATTGTAAGAAGTCCACTTTCGACTTAAGAACCAAATATCGACAAAAAAAACATTATTAACTTAACTGGTTACATAATGTTTATAACATGGAAATAAGTGATATAAAAGGAATAATGAACTCTAAAAAGGTTCTTAATCAAGTATAAATTAATTCAAGTTTATTATTCAGGACGTTAAAGAACGATCGAGTCAAGTCGGACCTAAGGTAAGGGACTTCGTCTCAATCTCCTTTCATTGATGCATATTTCGTTTTATACACAACTTTCTTTTATACGGTGTATAAACCCCCTTTGACTTTTACTTTTATACAAAAGGAATCTTATTCTACAAAGCGTTTTACTAAATGACAAAAAGGAATGTTTTTTAACGTACGTGGTGACAATGACTTTTTCCGCCGCCGTGAGTATTATTTGGTCTTTGGCTTCCTCAACAAGCCGTAATGTTTTTAGAATAAAATAAATACCATATACTATTTTATGTATTTTGGTATTGAAAATGGTTTTGAAAAAGGATTGTATTATGTCAATATATTTATGATATATTGTGATTGAAATGTGGAAATGTTATCATTCCTTTATATTGGTTTTATGTTTGATGATTTTATATTGGTACTTGGACATTTTAATGGGTGGTTATGTTATAAACCATATGACGGGTGGTGCCGTGAATACCAGGACGGGTGGTTACGTTATAACCTCAAATGCATTGGGTATGGAAGTCGGCCGTATGGCTATTCCATTAAGTATGTATGGAAATTGGCCGTATGGCTATTCTATTAAGTGATATGTGTGGAAGTCGACCGTATGGTTATTCCACTTAAGTATGTTTATGTCCCAAGTTACCTTTATATATGTTATGTGTTCTTTATATGGGTTTTATGGTAATACTTTGGTTACAAAAAGGTAAGTAATGATAGTTTATTCAGTGAAGAGTTTTTACTACTTCATAAAGGTGAAAAGTATTACCTTGATAAAGTATACATGGTTTACTATTTGTTTTGATAAACTAATAGTTTTTATTCTTTGTGTATCCCTTACTGAGTTTTTATGCTCATCCCAAGTTTTTGAAATGTTTTTCACAGGACTTAGCATGGAATAGGGTCAAGGATGGGATCAAGGGAAAGTCATGCTACCTAAAACATGAAACTAGACATGTTTCTTTTTAAGAATTTTTATTTTATGGAAATTTAGTAGAAGAGACTACTTTGTAATCTTTTGAGATGTAATAGTTATGTCCTAATTCTCTAAAACTCTAAACCTGAAAAGATCCTCAATGTGAATTATTCATTTAATTCAATTTTATGTAAGGTTTAAGGCTGGGGCCTTATAGTTGGTATCAGAGGTCGGTTTAGATAACTTTAGAGGTTAGGGTATTCTTTAAGCATAAGTGACATTACCATAATGGTTAGGATTTCAGACATAGTACTATTTTTAGATAAAGTGAATGAGTAAGAATATCTTAGTGTTTATCTTCCTCATTAGAAAATGATGGTTTTGTTGTTATACTCACACTGACCCTTTTTGGTTTTAGTAAATGGCTGGATCTAGCAGGCACCAAGGTAACGGTGGATGTGAAGGAAACTGTGACAGTTTTCTAAGCGAGCAACTAAATGATATTGGAGCTGTAATGAGAACTCTTGTGTTTATCCTCAACCAACTATCTGGAGTTATTATTGACCACCTAAACCTTGGTGATTTCTATAAGGAATCATGTATGAGAGAAACAAATCCCTACGGAACTACAGGTAATAATCATAAAGGTAAGTGTGTTCAAAAACCTATGTGTAAAATATGTGGACAGAAACACCTAGGAAAATGTTTCAAAGGGACAGAAATATGCTATAGATGTGGAAATTAAGGTCATAAAGCAAGAACCTGCCATGGAAAAAGGAAGCATCCAGTTGACTCGAGGAAATGGAAAGAAGTTCTTTCTGAGGGATCAATTGAATGATTTAAATGTGGTGTTCATGGTCATTATGCAAACACATGTCCTATGAAGAAGTTTCGTGAATGGGGTCACCAAGAGCGTACAAATGTTTGTTTACCACTACCTAATGCCATTCCGATTGAGGATGAAGAAACTGACAATGACCAATCAAAGGTATGTATTATTTCATGACTATTGTTTTCCTATTTTGGAATCTTAGGATATGATTCATGATTTTGTTTGTAGGAAAGAGGTATTTCGGAATAAGTTGGAAAGGAATGGTTAATGGATCATGAAGAATGTTGAATAAGTAAAATCTCAACATATAAGGGCTTCAAGAGTTATGGTGAAATTCTTAAGAGTATTAAGTCTCTTTTGATGATGGGGTTACATTAGAAGACTTTTTATATTATGTGTAACACTGATGTTTAATATATGAAATTTTATTCAAGGAATAGTTATCTCTTCTTTTGTGGACATAGTAATAAAGAACCATTTGGGTTTATATGATCCTAACTTTTGAGGTAATTATGGGTTAATATATGTTATGATTGAAGTGAAAGGCATGAGATAAAATTGAGGATAAGTTATGTTATGGTTATTTTTGATGATTTTATCCCTTTTTTGGGAATGATTTAAGAATTATATAGTTTTGAAAAAAGGACAACACGCAGACCGTGTGACAACCCGTCGCGTCGGACAAAGCTGTAGGAATCAAACCCACAACCAAAGTGCGACTTGTGTTTATCGCCTACCACTGGACTATGTGAAGTCCCTGGTTAGTTTGACTGATTCTTTCTGGTTATATTATTTTATGAATTAAGAGTAATATGATTTTGGGTTATTTATGAAAATGATTAACCTATCATGGAGGATATGTGATTAGGTTAATTACTTTTCAATACGGGACTTTAGGAGCAACTGATGTTGTTTGGAGATAAATGTTACGATTTAACTTGGAAGACTATGTGACTAAATCCTTAAAATGTTTGGGTTTCAATCTTAGATTGGTTTACTTTGAGGAATTTTTATGGACAAATTTGTTTATCGGATGGTCCTCGTTGAACTTTGGATTTTGTTGGACAAATTTTGGAGATTAAGAATAGATTTTCTTTTTATAAAGGGTTATCCTTTTCTGGATTATCTGACCTTGTACTAACCTTTTTGGTTTTGGTTATGGTTAAGGTATAAAGATATGGGAAGTATATAGTTCTCTTTTGTGGATTAGGTGATTCTCTAGAAGTTGATTATAGTACTCTTAATTTGAACAAGTCTTCCTAAATACTCGCCTTTTGGAGAAAATATGAGTTTGTGTAAGGAATCTAATAAAAGTTGAGAGTCAACATGATAAGTGATTATGTTTCCTTATGAATAAATTCCTCAACAAAAAGTAACTTAAAACAAAAATGTTGTCTATTAACTTTTCCTACTGGGGAATCGAATACCGTTTAACCCATCACAAGTTTGTGATTCTCTCATGGTTAACTTTCTCCTAAACATGTTTTCTATCACTCTACATCAGAACATGACCCTATGTTTTCTCCTCCATGTCCATGTTTTTATACTTGTAATCCTATTATGGGTTAACTCGGGTGACCTTTGTACTTATATTTCTTTATTTTAAAGTGATTGTTTTACCGATCCTTGTTCCGATGTGGGACTTTCAAGGATATTTCCAAGCCCAATTTTAAAATTGCGAGGACGTAATTTCCAAAAGGGGGGAAGGATGTAACACCCCAGTTAAATAAAGAATATGTCATCTTTATATTTATTCATATTTGTGAATCAAATATTAATATTACTTTAAAGGGGATTCTATGCTCGATGGCATACCCAACACGCAACAACGAGTTTCTTGGGAATCTTACGTTGCACTTTAATAATAAAATAATATTATTTTAAATGGTAGTTAACATGTAGCCGTTGTATTGGTAGGAATGGATATAAATAACTAAAATATGATTATATATGTTTTTAAATGTTTTTACATTTAACCAATAAAATATAAAGGCTTAAAATATGGAAAGAATTCAATTTTAGGCGTATATGCCCTAGTTTTCACTAAAAGTTCACTTATCTCCTTTTAATGGAGAACTGTCATTAAATATAGTTTTGATCACTCTTATACATTCTATTGGACCAAATAAGACTCTTATTAAGAATCGGGACATCAAATTTTACTTTGTGTAATTTTTTGGTATTTTTTCGATAAAGTTCATTTTTTAATGAATAGTGTAAAATGTTGTGTTTTAATTCAAAACCTCTTTTTAATATAATTTATTTATATGATTAGATAATATTTTGAATTGGTTTTAAAGTGAAATTAGAAAATATTTTTACCATTAAATCCAATAGTGGTCGTTGGAATTAATTTCACTTTGAAATCAGACTTAAACTAGTGTCAATCTTTTGATACTTATTATTTTATAAAAACACGCTATTTGCTTTGACAGCGGGAATTAATTATTAAATTAATTAATGTGATTAATATGTTTTTAATTTTGTAAAACGGACTTCATTTTTGAATTCGGAATATCAAATATAGCTTATTGTGAATTTTTGGTAATTTTCTGAAAAACTTCAATTTTTGATGAATAGTGAAACCACTAAGTGGTACTTATAAAGACTGATTTTACGTTTAAATGAAATTTTGCCATCATTGTGTATTGAATTTTGAAAATCCGACATACATGGTTGTCATTAAGAAGTAAAATATGGTTCAATGAGATTAAAATAATTTTTTGGTGAATAGTAACTTATTAAGTTTTTAATCGCGATTAGTGGTAATTAGTGTAGTTTAAGGTATAAATAATGCTTTAATAATATGAAATGACCTAGACACATGTACCAACATTATTGGTTGTGTCATGGTCGACCAAGACAAGCCATGGGTCAACTTGGGAACTCCATAGAGACACTTTGGTTGGGAAATGACATAAATAACTTTTTATTTAATGTTAAAGTAAAAATGACACAAACATAATATGTTTTACGAAAACAATTTTTACATGGGGATATAAAGATCATATTTTTTATTATAAATAGTAATTGAAAAGATAAAAAGATTTCCTACATCATAGAAGTTTTTTTATAATTTTTTGACATTAAATAAATTAAATTATTTATGACATAATAATGATGCACCGATGACATCATTATTTGACGATTTAAATAAAATGGAAAGATAATGTAAAATCTATGAACTAAACATGTCCAAAAACAATTGGATGAGGGGATTTAGAACCCTTATCACCTTATCCACGAATTATATCAATGTGGGTCTTTTTAAAACCGAAACACATTTTCAAATAAAGTAATATTTCCTTACTTTCCAAAAGTGCCCCTCCTCTCCTCTTATAAAAGGCCCCCACCTATACCTCATTTCACACACTCCTCAAGCCTTTGGCTCGGCCAAACCCTGCCCATTTACTCTCTCCACATCCCTCTCCTCATCCTAGAGGATTCCCTTTGGGCATAATCTTTTCAAAGGAAGCCTTTAGGCTCAAATCAAAAGGAGTTACACTTTTAAAGGTAATTCATTCTCTCTTGTTCATTTGTTTTATTATGCTTCTCCAACCCTCTAAACTCTTTTTATTTACTTCTTTTGTAACAACACCAGTATCTTCAATATACTAGGATGTTTTTATAAGATTTATTCGAGCTACACTCTCACACAACTACATCAAATGGTTAAAGAACATACGGTTTCCGTGGATGGCGAAATTCTGCCTCCCGAAACGATGATTGTTCAATACTCATTTAACACCTTCAAAGGTGGCCATTATGATGTCACTATTTTTATATATGATATATAATATGTTTATTGTTTTCTTTAAGCTTCTTTATTTTTCATTTTGGGCATACCTTTATGGTTTCCATTCTGGGTAAACATGATATCTTCATTTAAGGAAGTGGGGACTACCGCCCCCTCAAAGTGATGTGATTCGTTAATGCCATATGTGGGACGTGTAAAGGATGGATTTAAAGTTATTATATATGATGTTATACTGGAATTATAATATACCTCTATATAATTATTATTTCTTTCCATTAAAGTATGAGATAGAAATGAAAGTAGCTTTCATGCGTACGTACGGCTTACCGTCTCCATGAACGGTGCATTCCATTTCTTATCCACAAATGTAATGTACTATTAAAAGTATATGTATATAATGGATATATATAATGAATTATACATCTAAATTATGAATATAATTCTGGAATTAAAATATACATACCTCTAATTTAATTTTAATTCCATTAATATGAGAAAGAAATGAAAGTAGCGTTCATGCGTACGTACGGCTTACCGTCTCCATGAACGGTGCATTTCATTTCTTACATCTAAATGATTATGTAATATTATAAATACATGTATATGCTGGATATATATGATATATATGATATCCAAATCAGGAATGTCATTCTGGATATAAATAACCTTTGACCACACGAACAACATGTAATTGTAAGAAGTCCACTTTCGACTTAAGAACCAAATATCGACAAAACAAACATTATTAACTTAACTGGTTACATAATGTTTATAACATGGAAATAAGTGATATAAAAGGAATAATGAACTCTAAAAAGGTTCTTAATCAAGTATAAATTAACTCAAGTTTATTATTCAGGAAGTTAAAGAACGATCGAGTCAAGTCGGACCTGAGGTAAGGGACTTCGTCTCAATCTCCTTTCATTGAGGCATATTTCGTTTTATACACAACTTTCTTTTATACGGTGTATAAACCCCCTTTGACTTTTACTTTTATAAAAAAGGAATCTTTTTCTATGAAGCGTTTTACTAGACGACAAAAAGGAATGTTTTTTTAACGTACGCGGTGACAACGGCTTTTTCCGCCGCCGCGAGTATTATTTGGTCTTTGGATTCCTCAACAAGACGTAATGTTTTTAGAATAAAATAAATACCATATACTCTTTTATGTATTTTGGTATTGAAAATGGTTTAGAAAAAGGATTCTATTATGTCAATATATTTATGATATATTGTGATTGAAATGTGGAAATGTTATCATTCCATTATATTGGTTTTATGTTTGATGATTTTATATTGGTACTTGGACATTTTAACGGGTGGTTACGTTATAAACCATATGACGGGTGGTGCCGTGAATACCAGGACGGGTGGTTACGTTATAACCTCCAATGCATTGGGTATGGAAGTCGGTCGTATGGCTATTCCCTTAAGTATGTATGGAAATTGGCCGTATGGCTATTCCATTAAGTGATATGTGTGGAAGTCGACCGTATGGTTATTCCACTTAAGTATGTTTATGTCCCAAGTTACCTTTATATATGTTATGTGTTCTTTATATGGGTTTTATGGTAATACTTTGGTTACAAAAAGGTAAGTAATGATATTTTATTCAGTGAAGAGTTTTTACTACTTCATAAAGGTGAAAAGTATTACCTTGATAAAGTATACATGGTTTACTATTTGTATTGATAAAATAACAGTTTTTATTCTTTGTGTATCCCTTACTGAGTTTTTATGCTCATCCCAAGTTTTTGAAATGTTTTTCACAGGACTTAGCATGGAATAGGGTCAAGGATGGGATCAATGGATAGTCATGCTACCTAAAACATGAAACTAGACATGTTTCTTTTTTAAAAAAATTTATTTTATGGAAATTTAGTAGAAGAGACTACTTTGTAATCTTTTGAGATGTAATAGTTATGTCCTAATTCTCTAAAACACTAAACCTGAAAAGATCCTCAATGTGAATTATTCATTTAATTCAATTTTAAGTAAGGTTTAAGGCTGAGGCCTTATAATATGGATGTTTTATTTATTGATAGTCTACAGCACTACTTAACTTGTGTAGGTCAACATTGTGTTATTGTAAAATAAGTTATTTTTAGAAAATATTCTGTATTATCATAATTTTTAATATTTTAAAATCTATCACAAAAGGGTAATGAACTAGTTGAAATCCTTCTCATGCTTGAGAACTTAACAACTCGTGTTATCTAAGTGATGAATATGAGAATAAGTTATGGCATAGAAGACCTTTCCACCTTGTGTAGAAAAGTATGAAAAATATTTAAAAAGATTATTTTTTATGAAATATTATAGAATTAAATAGTATAAGAATATTTTTATGTAGCTTTTTAAAAAGTGAAGATGACTAATAAAATTCATAATGAGGTTTAAATTCAATTTAATAGGCCTCCTAAACTTATTAATTCCAATTTCTATATGCTGATGATAACTCTATCAAAAAAAGTAATTTTTATTTTATAACATTAATTGATGATTGCAATTTAATGACCTAAATAATTATTACAAAACATAAGACAGATTATATTTAAATGTTTATATTATTCATAAAATACGAAGAGAAATAAATTTGGGTTTATATAAATAAGTAATTAAAAGATAATGGTATTTAATTCTCCTTCAATAGTTTTTAAATATATATGAGATAGCATGGGATCATGAATTAGTATAGTGCTTCATATATCCCATAAAAAATGGAGTATCAGAAAGAAATAATAGAAATTTTGGGAAAATCGGAAAAAGTATGTTTTAAGAAAAAAAATAGTCAATGTTCTACTAGAGAGTGGTTGTAAGTATTATTTTACATATCTATATCATATAATTACTGATACTATAATCCAAAAATAATTCTTATGAAATATTTTATAACAAAAAAAATTATTTAATTACTTCAAAGATTTTGGATGTCCATGATGACCAAAATCCAAAATCTTGATCTTGGAATGTTTGATGAGAAAAGCGAAGTAGGAATTTTCATAGGATACTCACCTAATGTAATAATTTTCATGAGTTGGAAGAAAAATTTGAAAAAAAATTTGTAATCATATGATGTGAAACTTATTGGGAACAAAAATTATTTAACAGAAGCTTTTGGAATTGTTGAGAAAGAAAAATTGAAAGTTTACACTAACAATGTAGGTGAGAAAAGTAATTTTCATGAATATTAATTTGAATAAAGTGATGAGTAATGTTAATAAGGAAGAGGGAATCTGAAATTTCCTACTTTAAAAAACATGTTGAGAATAAAAATATTCCAGAGAATTATATGGTGCCATTTTAGACCAAACGAAATCTAATATTAGAAAATAAAACAATACTCAACTCAAAATTTTAAACAGAATTAGTTTCACATGCCATTTAACATAAAGAATGGGTTAATTCTACAAATAAAGAGTTGGATCAACTATAGAAAAATTAAACATGTGAACATTTTCAAAATACAAAAGGTAAATAAAATTTGGAACTAAATGGCATTACAAAAAATTATTTAACTAAAATTGATAAGTTTTAACCGAAAAAGTTAGGATTGTTTTTAAATTATATGCATAGGTGGAAGGTGTGTATTTTGATGAAACATTTTTTTCATTTTAATGTTAAAAAAATTAGAATGTTTCTATTAGTAGATGCTCACCTAAATTAAAAAGTATATTAGTTGGATGTAAAGTCATCATTTCTCAATCTATAAGTTGAAGAATATGTTTACATTAAATAACATTGGGGATTTCTACTTGATATGGATTTAAAGGAAGTTTATAAAATTGAATTAATAATTTTATGGGATGAAATAAGATCCACATGAATGGTATTATATACTTGATTTTTTTTTATAAAATGTTGAATTTTTTTAAAGGAAAAGTTGATCATAACTTATAAGTAAAAGAGGTTAATTTTAGAACTCTAATTGTAATTTTTATATAGACAATATATGGTTTTATGGGGATAGATAATATCTTTTAAAACATTTCTAAAATAAATGAAAATGAACATTGAGATTTCAATGTTAGTATAATTATCATTATGCCTCAGTTTACAAGTTCAACAAAAATATAAATACATTTTACAATCTCAATAAAAGTGTAATGGGGAATTGTAAATTGTTTTTGGCATGGAATAATCCAAAAAATATTTTACTCCAATATTAGTGTAGATAAATTTGGTTTAAGATTAGTTTGGAAAAATAAAGAATCAGAAAGGCTTTTGAATGGTGATATGAAGTATACTTTACCTTACAACCACAAGGCCTAATATTTTTTATAACGTGAAATTGTCTTCCAGGTATCAAAGTAATCCAAAATAATCACACATATTGGTAGAAAATATAAATATGAGAAATGTGAAATTGAAAACATAATTGGGGTTATTATATAAAAGAAATTGTGAGATTACATTTCATGGTTAAACTGATGCTGGTTGGGCTTGATATTGTAATGATAGAAAATTATAATCAAGAGGTGTATTGTTCTTGGGTGAATGTTGTGTATATTGGAATAGTAAGAAATACAGTTCAATAACTTTGATCATATCAAAATAAAAATATATTTTTTCTAATCATACATAGATTGATATAGTGTGGATGTATGTTTAGCTAGAAGATTTGGAAGTAAAATTTTCTAAACCATTAACGATACCTTTCGATAATTAAAGTGAAATTGATCTTTCTTAAAATCATATCCATTAATTCATGATCAAAACACACTAATATAATGTTTCAATTTATAAAAGATATTGTTTATTATGGATATGTTTTTCTAGAATATATCTCAATGATGTATCAAATTGTTGATATCCTTACACAGAGAATTCCAAAACAAAGGTTTGTTGAGTTGATGTTGATGTTGTAACTTCCTGTTTAGCCTCCTCTAAAGACTTCCTAAATATCATGAGGAATTCAACTACAAAAAGGGGGAGAAAAAGTAAGAAAATTTTACTTTGTAATAAGTTTTTACTTATCTTTATTTTACTAATCTAAATTTTTGTTTATCTGATAATTTGGAAGATAACAATTGAGGGGGGGAGAAAAAAAGGTGAGAAAAAATAAAATTCAGGGGGATCATCTTTACATGACTATAAAATTTTATTATCATCGAGGGATTTTATTCCTTAGAAAAAACTACCCAATCTAGTAATGTTGTTTTTGGACACTCTATTTTTAGAAATTATATGTTTTGAGAAAAAATTTTGACTTTGAGTTGTTTCAAAAATATATTGTGAAAAAATATTGTTGTTTGAAAATGGTGAGTTGTCAGAGCTGTTAATGAATTGTTTTAAGAAAATCCAAAATGTGATATTGAATAAATTTTTTATGTTTGGTTTTAACTATGTTTTTTTATTTTTTTGATAACCAAACTTTTTTGAAGTAAATTTTTTAAAAAATTTATGAAAGTTGTTGACTATTCGAACCCAAACATAACGGCTGAGAAAAGTTTTTTTTCAGAAAGTTTTTAATAGACATATATCAGGCTGAGCAGAACTAGACACATAAAATCAGACTAAGAATCACCAGTCTTATAAGTCGTCATAAACTTAATGTTATTAATCAAACACATCATCAGTATTAGATCCATTGTCTTGAAGTTCAATATCTATTAGATATGGTGTTTATCTGAAATAAGTTTCAATGTTATAGAATCAGAGTGTTTTTGAAGAGGTTGAATGAACATAATGATGTCAGGATTTAGAAAGTTCTTAAACATTCTATCCTTAATTATGATAATGCTTTTCCAATCATTATGTTCTAATAAATCATGAAAACTCTAATCGTAAAAGAATTTAAAAAAATAGAGGAATTGTAAATATTGTATCAATTCTAGTAATAGATATAAATTTAGTATCAAATACAGAAGAACCTAGCACAAATTTTATTTATATTTCTTAATGATTTATAGCTGAGGAGGATTGAGAAACTAAAAAGTTTCAGTGTAGATATTACATCGTAATTACATTTCCATCATAATGATAATTCTCTCATATTAAGAATTCCATCATAATGAGAATTTCAACATTATCTAGATTATATTGGATTCAATCTAAGAATTAAAGCCAATTAGACTAAATCTCATGAGGAAATTCATTTAGAAATGAGCTAATAAAGTTCAATTGTAATGAGATAAGGGGGATCCATCGTAATGAGATGATAAAGTTTTATCATAATGAGCTAAGAAAGTTCCATCGTACTGAAAAGTATTGGAAGTTCTATAATGATGATTACTAAGAATACTCAAGACACTTCAAGAAGGTTTTAGAAGATTTGAAGTGGACGAATCTGAAGTTTAAATATGTGTGAATTTTAGAGGTTTTTTAATTTGAGTAAGTAGGAAATGTTTTTCAGTTTTCTACATTTTCCATTATTATAGGCCTATAAATAGATTGATACTAATTTTTACAGTATAATATTTTCATATTTTTACAAGGTGGAGAACCACATAGTTTAAGAAAGAGTGAATTTACAAAAAAATAAGTCATTAGAATATCATATAGTTGAAATTATTATTACTAGACTAAGGATGATCAGATTGAGGATGATCAGACTGTGTAGTTGAATAGAATTTGAGAAGTGAATATTTAAAAAAGTGTCTATCAAAATGAGTTCATTAGAATGATCTAATTGGATTGAGTCAATCATAACCAAGGCCATTGGACTGTGGTTCTAAATAGTGTTTTTAGGAGAAATGTTTTTTTAATTTTTTATTTTGAAGATCAGTTGTTTGTAAGAAAACATTTTCAATTGATGGGATTCATTATAACCATTTATATTAAGAGATAAAATTTTTATAATGGGATTTGGAATAAGTTTTATTAACTTCTTCGTAATGGTGAATATACACTGACACACGGGAGTGGATATTTCATGGACGTAGGTTCTCAAACTAAGTCTAAACCTGGTAAACCTTCTTTTTATTACATTTTATCTTACTTTTTCATGCGTTATTATATAATAAAATAGGACAAGCTAATGAAATTTAATTGTTTTTAGGGGTTCTATTTTGAAAATAATTGAAACTTATAAAAATTGAACAACTAAATCACCCCCCTCCCCCCCCTCATATTTTATTCAAACCATTAGATCTTTAATATTGTGATGAATTGATTGAATTACATATATTTCATATTATCGTATATGTACAAGACTACGTTGGTGGTTCCCTATATAGTTTTATGCTCCTATCATGTATGGGATCCATTACACTATGGTATCTGAGATGATGTTCACTTTGTTATAGTAATTGGTTCAGATAAGGCTCAGGACTGATCGAGAAGGATGTCTCATAAATGTATATAGATATTGGGTATGTGTGTATGGATTAGTGTACATAGTAAAGAATTTTAATTTTAGTTTTGTTTCTTATATTTAATCATGTATATTATATCAGCCTAGTCGTAGATCAGTGTTGTGTGTATGAAATGTTCATTCATACCTTTATAACATTCCATTGATTATTTCAGCCTTGTTCTATTTATTAATTCCATAATCTAGTTATTCCTTCTATGGATTATAATTGGTTATTTATTATATTTTTTTAATTAGATATGAGGACATAGAATCTCTACTGAGACACCTTCTGTCATCGCTACTATTTATAATCTTTTAGTGTGTGTAGAGGTACTCTTGAGGATTTGCAGTGAACTAGATCAGATAATCAAATTAGTGCCATTTGGGTCAGTATACCATAGTTACATTATCTTATATGCTTGTTGTTGAGTGTCATATACACTATCCAACATGATGTTCCTCATTTAAAATATAGGGTTGTTATAGGATATTTTTTTTAAAGTCTACATTCAGGTATTTAGGCATATATTCACTATAAGAATGAACCTCTCTATTTGTGAAAAGGTTCGATTTAAATTCTTACAGTTTTGTAATGGTAATGTAGTCTACTATTTTCTTGAATAAGGGTAAGTGCTTCACTATATAATGTTGCACTTATATGTTTGATAATCAAGTAAAGGTACTCAATTTTCTGTGTTAAGGTAACACCTAACTCTAAAAGGTTGAATGAGGGTCAACCTACTCTCAAATATGGTTCACCCATGAATTATAATGATCGGATAAGGGTAGATCCTTAGCTATGTAAAGGTAAGTCTAAAATCAATAATCCCATGTAAATGTAAGATTTTTCCATGTAAAGGTACCCTGGTTTTTTTTAAATATTTCATAAGGTTGGATAGTAGAGTAATGGTAAAACAAAATTTCCTTTATGTATCCAGTACGCTTCGGGTAGGGGTAGCTAGATTTCCTTAAAAATCCATTTTTTCCACCACTTTTGATCGAAAAATCATTTTTTATATAAATTATGGAATCATATTTTTAAATTGTATTATTTTTAATCTCTGAAGGATTTGAAATAGAGTCTTTGACCATTGACAAATATATAAGTTTTAAAATGATTCATTAAATGTAAAATATAATGAAAAATGTTTTAAGATGAATAAAATCTGAATTAAATATCTACATGGAACTAGTAACTGTATATTTGAAAATACCAAATTTTTCTTTTCCATGTTTTATGAATTTTTTTCGATTATGGGTCACCCAATCCATATCTTTCAGGCTTCTAAAGTCTTTAGTAAATCTTTTTAAGATATCCTATGAATTTTATACCAATGCACAACTTCCTCTCTCCTCTTTTTTAGGTGAAACATGTCATGTTCTATTCAATATTTTAGGGATTTTTTACTTACATTGTTTGTAAAGTGAATGTTTTATTAGATTAGATCTATTTTTTCCTTATTTAAATTGGATAGATTAATCTTTATTAGATAATAATATGATAATATCAGATGAAAAATTAAAATCTTGATAAATCTAGGAAACTTTTATGAATTCCCCAGAAATGAAAAAATATTACGCAATAATCTATAAGTAATTAAGGGAATAAAAAAATTATTATTTCATGTTACTGTTGAAATTTTTTCTCTATCATAATAATTGAAAGATTTATTATCTTCTTGATTATTCATGGATCAAATATTTAAAAAATTAAAGAAAGGATGAATTTTCACATAGTATATAAATGATATCAAATATCCTTGAACTAAATTAGAATATGAAAATTTTTATCGCATGAAGTGATTATTTTTTCTATTCCATAAATTAGAAAAAATTATTTACATTGAGGAATTAATGTATGTGTTAGGTTAATTTACTCTACTAATAAACTAAATTTCATATACTACTTGATAATATTTAATATTAAGGACATTTTCAAATTATGGAATATTCATAATATTTCTCATTATCACAAGTGTTGAAATATTGTTAATATAATATTAATATTTATATAACTAAACAAGAAATAATATTTCAATCTTTAAATTTTTTTGATTATCTTAAGGTTCTATAAAATTACATATTCAAATAGATTATTAATATTTTTTCTGATAACTTTATTTATGGACATTATCTAGGATATCAAAAAATATTATCAAATGTCGTGAGATTTTATTTGTTAAAAAAATTCACATAATGTATAATAATGATAATTATTCTTGAAATCATCCATGTTGGAGAACTAGATAATTACATGTTGTTATCTCGTTATTTTTTGATAAATTAAAATGATATCATGTTGTCGTGTTAAACTATTTAATTAATAATGACGATAATTATTTTATCATTAGAGATATTAGATAATTAAAATGGGGATCATCATATATTAAAATAATTAATATTTTATATTGTTTGAAATAAATTATTTTTTAGAAATTTCTGAACAAACATTTTTCTGTTTCCCATGAAATTTAATAAATATAACACTTTATACTTGGTTGTATTTTTTTTTATTGTTTATAATGGTTAAATTATTCAAAAAATTTAAACAACAAAAATTCAAATATTTTTATTGATTAAATTAAAGAGTAATGTGAAAAATAACTATTTCTCATCATAGAATTTTTTTTAAAACATGTAATTAATTAATAATTATTTTTTTATTAAATGCAGCTACTTCTACCAACTAATATAGAATTATTAACATGAAAAAATCATAATAAACTGGTTTATTCAATATGGACTTAAAATGGTTTCATATTAAAGATGTATTCTTTATAGTTAAGTGAGTCCATACTCACTTATTGAAGGCTTAAATTTATTGATTCTATGGTCATATTCTCCTTTAAAATTGTGTGTGGAAATATAAATTTTGTATCAATATATGCTTCAGAATGTAGATGATTAATGTTAATTATTTTTGGAATATGACTGGTGTTATATTGACTAATTGTAAGGGATTAAAAATTATATAGTGGTTTTGATGATTGTGACAATAATAGGTTCCAGTTATAATGGAGGGGGTGGTATGAGTTTTTTGATGTTAAAATATTGGAAAGAGATGGTGGATTTGATTTTATATGCAACATTGTGGTACACTAGGGTGGTCAATATGAGTTTATAGTGGGGATTTATCATCAATACATACTTAAAGTATGATTCTTACTTGATGGCCAATGGTTGTTTATTATTTATATGATCAGTTTCTAACTACGAGAGATAATTTGAAATTATTCACTCTTTGTTCACCTTTTAAGAGATAGCTTAGGACAATCCCTAGTGTTCCCACATACTTTTACAATGATAATTAATTAAATAAATAATAAGGTTTGTTCTTGATACTTATATAATATAATGAGAAACTTCATAATTTAAAAAAAAAGTGTTAATAGTGTTATCAACACATTGGTTAGAAGAATTAAATTTAAATCATAGAAAAGAAAATGGAATACTATTAATTAATTTGTAATTAATTTATTAATATATAACCTTGTTATAGTATTATTATTTTATATTTATCCCTTATAAATTTTAGTTGTGTGTCTTGAGATAAGATAGTTTTAGTTTATTCTAAGGCTAGGTAGATTCCCTTAGTATGGTTATTAGATATAATAATTCTAAAAATAAACCTCAGTACTGTATGGAATATGTGGATGGTGCTGATGATGATGTGTTCGGTATGTGTTTAGATTCCAATATGAGATATTGATACCTTTTTGGGACTTATTTATGTAAGGTAGAGGCTCAAATCATATCATGGACGACTTCATTAATCGAAGATATGGTGGATCAAGACATGCGATGTTGGGCGTGAGAGTTGAAAACTTTTGGGAAGATAGTTGTGAGGTACCCATATATATATGTGTGTGTGTGTGTGTGTGTGTTACCAAGTTAGGGTTATGATTTTTTTAATTTTTTATTGATTTATCCATGGTTAGGATAGGAAAATAAAATTATATGTGTTTGTGTGGTGAGTTAGTTTCATTTGTTTAATCATTGGGACTTAGTATGCTTATTGAAAACATTGCATTAGAAATTTCAAGGAATATTCGACTCAGTTTCATGTTATGCTCTCCTTTTGTAAATAAAAACTATTTTCTAGGTTAGTAGGATCTAGTTGGGGATCGATAGGTATTACTAGTTCAAGGAGTAGTTCAAGACCTATTGGTGGTTTGTGGTTTCTATTGAGAATTTATCTCTTTTGAATTTCATTTTACTTATATCTGGTTATATATGAGATCAAATCATATATTTGGATTACTTCTTTTTTTTATTTTGAGTAATAGTTTTTTGTGGTTTTTCTCATCATCTATCCTACTTCTAAAATATTCAAAAGGGTAATTCCTACCTTGTGTGTGATTATATAACCTAAATTCTAGTTTCAGTCCTATGATCTATTGAAGGTGGTCTTTGGGTGTCATTATCTCTCTTTCTCTATTCTGAACCTAGAAATGTTCCTTTTGATAATGATCCATGAAATGTATATCCTATAATTGATGAAATACTAGATAATTTAAATATACTACCATGTATTTAATTAAACTATTGTAATCACATGAGTTTCAGACCAGGTAATCAGTCATTTCATTGAATCCCACATATACCATTCATGAATGGAAATAATTTGAGTGATTATGATCCCAAATAACTTCTAAAACTTGACTGCACCATTCATTTTAATCATACCTTATAACTGCACCTCTCATAGAACATGAATAGGATAAGTTGCACTTTTCTCAAATTTCCACCCAAATTTCTGTCTCCTTGATAATTTTTCAAATCCATAAACTATAGTATTAAATTTTTACATATTTTATTGACCCCAAATTCCACTAGATACATATTTTTTAGTTTATGGCATATTTTGAATTTCTAATTTATTGCACTATGTTACAGGTGTTTCATTTTTTGGAAAAGTTACTAGTGACCAATAATGTAGACATGGATTTATCACTAAAAAATAATTAATATATTGGTTCATTTTTTCTTCATTGTTTTTTAAAAAAATATGTATCTATTTTATAAAAGAATCTTGAATTATCAATATGGTGACATAGTACTTTGAGATATGAGGTTTGAAATTTCATAACCCTCCACTATTTTTTATCACAATTATGGTTTATGCACTTTAAATCGCCTATAGTGTGTTGATTCTTCCCCATACCCTAAAATTGAGTTTCCATTATCTCATGATTCTTTTGGATAATTGAGGTTCAAAAAAAATTTTCATATAAAGTTAATAATTATTCTTGGTGGAATAATTATAATGAAATGGACTCATTTTGACCATAACCACCTTAAGAAACTTCTCTTAATTCAAGTTATAATTTTAATTTTGGAAATTTATTGTACATGATAGAGGCCTTCACTAATAAAATGGAACAATATTAACTATTGTAATTATTAAGTGTTTAGATCAGGAAACTATTTGAGAAAAAACAAATAACTAGGAAACCAATCAGTGGATTAAAGAGGAAGGTGTTGTAGAGTTTTTAAATGAGGAAGATTTTTGTACACCCATAAAAATTGAAAAAAAGGATGATTCAAATAATCTTTCAATTCAAAAAAATAAATTTTTGGATTTTTTTTCTTTTTAAAAAGGATTTCAAAATAAATTCAGTTATTAAATTGCATCTCTAAATTTCTGTCAACTAAGGGATCATTGAGTTATGTGGAACCAACTTTTCCTGAATTTCATTTTCCTGATACTAAATTGTCATTTTCTAATTATGAAAATGGATATAAATTATTTATATTATGGTGTTGAATTTTACCAACCATTAATTTTTCATAACACAGTTGACATTTCACTTTTTCTAGAAGTGTGTTTTGAAAAAATGTAGGTTTATAGAATTTAAGAGAATGAACAGTCCATGGATGAACTATACATATTGTACCTTCCAACCTTGAATAAATGTTGGGTTTCATCAGAAATACAATGGGTGTTGGATTACATGAGGTGCATAAGATAAACAATGACCCACCATTGGTTTTTTTCATAGAGAAAGGTTATTGTTATCCATCACCCAATCCTTCTAATGATCATTACTCTTCACTAATGAGGCAAGGAACCAATCACATGTGGTGGTTTATTAAGAGTAAACTCCATCATAAAATTGATTTTGGATAAATGTTGGGTAACATAGTGAAGACAATATCTCTAAATGGAGTCTCTCATTTGGAATAAACCCAACAAATAAAATTATGAAGATCCTTATTTTATGTATTATCTAATCATTTCATGTTTATTTTAATAAATAAATAACATTAAAACAATTGGTACTAAAATTTTATCCATATGATTCTGTATTTTCATTAAAATACAATATCTAATGAATATATATTTTTATAATCATATGTTGATCACTAATTTTTAATATCATAATATAATAACCCTATGTACGTATGATTTACATTATCTTTTAAAGGTATACATTGAAATATATGTGGGAGCTGAATAATATTACTCATATGGGACTTGGGATGTGACATGACCCACCATGATCAGTTTATTGGTATCATATTTATTCATCAGTTATTTTATGTTTGAATTTAGTATAATGATATGTCACATGTTCCATATGAATACCATCCTTGAAATCAAACCTTATAAATAGTGTTTTGTTTTAAGTGTTGGGGAGGTTCTAATATGTACCACACCTTGACCAATGTCAATATAATTTCTTATGAGGAATTATTTTGTAATAGACAATTTAAAGACCTATTATAAGTATCATACATGAATATTAGTTACATAATAAATTATCTTTCATGTATTATATTAATGTTTTTCATATGCTGGGATTGATAAATGATATTTCATAGTAAGTTTCCTAAGGAAAATCCATATAGAATATTTTTAATTTTAAACTTAATTTCTTTTATTAAAGTATGATAATTATATGGAGAAGTTTGAATTTAGGATTATCTTAATTTAGAAGTCTTTATTATGAATTTTGGGAATACAAGGTTGTAATTTTTTGGATTTCACACTAGTTTTTAGTACACGGTCTTAATTTCATGATATCTTAACTTTATTTTTCAATTTATCAAGGTGAGGAATCAGAAAAACATGGGTCCACAAATTTCAATTCTAGTATCTCACCATAATGAAAAATTTAGATATCAAATACATGAAAAATATGATAATCAACCTATATCTCCTTATATGATTTTAGTAATGAAATTTTACAACCTATTAAAGTGAAACCCACCATTTGATATTGATGAACTCTTTTTTATGTTTCTTGGTGTGGTATGAAAATATGAATATAAATTGGATAACATTATTTTAAATAAATAAGGGTTATTTCATATTTAAAAATAAATTATTTAACATAAAAAGTTTAAAATGAGATTTAATTTACTATTCTTACTTTCTTTAGACATTGGAGTGTTATGAAAAGTGAATTTAGATATTTCAATTTTTTCATTTAAAATTAGGTTCAATCAATTTATATTAATTTTTATAATTATAATTTTATTATTTTTTATCCATGTAAAATGATTGTCTTAGTTTTCATGGGAAAATACAATGATCAAGTGTAGGGCAGTTTTGTATATAGATTTTTTTTAAAAAATGATTCATTTTTTCATGTAAAAATAGACCATTTACTATCTATTTTGTGTCTTATTAAGGATTAGTTTTTTTATTTAGGATTATTTGGATAACATGGATGTTTATAAAGAATAAATACTTATTTGGAGTTGTTTTGGAACAATAATAGGCTACTTTTTCTATTTCAGGATTTGCAAACCCTGTAAAGAAACATATGGAATCATGTGGGACGAAAATTTTGAGGCAGGAGGAGTAGTAAACCTTCTTATTGATTTAACAAAACTATAAAAACTATACTTCATAAAACCCCACTTAAGGTAAATTTATGGCTCCCACAAGTCTTAAAAACCATGTAAGTAACTCAGGCATCATAAAACTACCCATCATCCACTATTTAAACTGATTTTTATGAATTTTTTTTGGGGGGTTATTCATCCTAGAACATGAGGGGTACCATAGAAGAATAAAAAGTGGTCACAAAATGTTTCCAACCCAAAATAACCCATTAGTGTCATCTGAGGAAGTATTTAAAGGATGATGGGAGTGTCTTTCAAGTGAAGATCATCCAATAATGTGGAACATTTTCAGGTCATCATAGGACTCCTTAAGTGCATCCAAGAGAACCGGGATCAAATCCAGGTGGAGATTAATTTCTGGTACTGTAGCAGTATTGTAGCAGTACTGTAGTAGGCACTATAGCAGTACTATAATAGGAACTGTGCAGAACTGTAGTAGGTACTGTAGTAGGAACTGTGCATAACTGTAGAAGGTACTATAGTAGGAACTGTAGCAGGCAATATTTAGAACTATAGTAGCTGGGAATATTCCCCTGTTTGGGCCTTCGGGCCACCGATTTGGTCCCTGAGTCCTTTAAGGCCTTCGAGAAACCCAGTCCTTTGGGTCTGTAAGGCCTTCGAGCCACCTCAAGGCCTTCGGGCCACCTTAAGTGCAGATAAAAAACAAACATCCTATAAGGAACAAGCTTCAGAAGGATGGGGAGTAAGGATCTTTCACCATAGCAGAAGCTAAATGGATTGCAAGAATGAGAAGGTATGGCACCTTCCATCGGAACAATCCTGTTCATGAATGGGAAAGCCTAGCCGAACAACCATGTGAAGGTGTAGAGCTAATTTCACGATGAAGATACTGGGGAGGAGTACTTCCAAGTAGTTGGTGTGGGTTGTATGTAATGTTTGAATCCTATGGGAAATGAATTACTCTAAGGCCTATGGTCCATTTAATACTTACGCCTACGAGCCCTGTAAGTGTTCCACCTCAACCCTTGAAAGGTGGATTATAAAAAAATCAATAAAAATGAAGGCCTTCAGGCCATTGGAGGATAGTACTTCGGGTTTGATTATCTATTTTCATGTATTTGTATTCTAAATCCATAGATCCATGTTTTACTGATTCCTTCTTACTTGAATGGTTGGGTATATTTCATAGATAATTTTTTTAACATTATTTTAATACCTTTATTGTGTTTTCACTTATAGATTGTATTTATATTGTTTTGTGAGTAAAATTTCCTTTATTTCATACACTTAGTTTTGAAAAAATGAGTTGATAGTTATAAAAACTAATAAAATTAGAATAATAGGATATCATAACCATTAAAACCATTTTAATTTTCATTTATTTATTTTACTTCTTCAAATTCTAGTCAAATTGAAGGCTAAATCAATGATCTGATTCAACTAGTGTTATTATGTGAATGTCAGACCAAGGACTCCCTAATTCCTTTGAATCCTATAGAGACCATTCATGAATTAGAACCATTTAAGTGATTAGGTTCCCATCAAGACACTAAAATTTAATTACACTTTTCATTTCAATCCAACCTTATAATCATACCTCTTATAGCACTAACATATGATATGTTGTGTATGTTTCATTTTTCCACTCACATTTGTGTCTCATAGAAAATTTTTCAAATCCTTGTACCCATGGAGTATCATTTTTATCTTGGGGGTTGACCCCTACATTCATTGGTTACTTTGTTAATTATTTTATGGAACACATTAAACATTAATATTTTTCATTCCTGGAAATATGTGTGTCACGTACATAACATTTTATGTCTGGCATGAAAACTTTTAAGAATGAATTTATTACATTTTTTAATAAAACATAATGTTCTTATTTCATAAAAAATTTATTAGTATGAATATAAAAAATAAATAAATAAAATAAAAAATTTTATTTATTTTCCAAAAATAAGATATTAATTTATGACCAATTCATAAATCATTAATTAAAAAATATTATAATTCCTTTTAGACATTCGATAATCTATAATAATAAAATGTTATATTAAATTTCTAATGTGAATTCAATAATATTAATCCTTATATATAATTTTATGTTATTATGTGATATTTCATGAAATATAAACATTTCATACCTCAATTTATATTATGTTATAACTTTAAATAAATATCAAAAAATAATATTATTTAAACCTTTTATCATATCAGTAGTTAAAACACTTTTCATGATATTTAAATAATTACCAAATAAAAAACCTTTTATTTTGAATATTTAAAATTATTCAATGTTAATAATTCAAAATTTTATATTAAAAAACATCATATTTTTTTATTCTTTTATTTTATAATCATTTTTTAAATTACTCTTACAACTTTTCTTATATACAGTTTAAATTTAAATTATATGGTATGGAATATAAATTTTAAAATGATTCCTTTATAATATTAACACTTAATATTAATGTAATATCCATAATATAAATTTGAAAATATTTAATTAATTAGTCATATAAATTTTTTAATTAATTAATTTTCAAAATTATTTTATAGATTAAAAAATAATCATAAATATCAAATCTATCGCTTATAAAAAATTTATAAATAATAAAATTCCTTTCAGAAGTGAAAATAGAGAAAATAATATTTATTATATAAAATTTTTTGATCTATGGTGAATCATAGGAAATGTTATATTGTAATTCCCACTGACCATATCAATTATATTCTTAATTAGTAGGCGTGTCATATTCTATGATATAAATTTCATATATTTTTTATATACTAAGTGATCATAAGAGTGGAATGGTGCTCTATTTTTAGTAAACCCTATTCATAGTTTTTAACCAATGATAAATTGATATCTCACACTTTGATTAGTGGAAAAATCAAAGATTAAACATTTTTGTCGGTTAGGATATCATATATCATATTTCTTGAATCAAACTTGTGGATGAATATAATGTATCTTATTTAACATCTTAAATATGATATTTCATATGAATGGAAAAAACTTTATTTCTCAAATATTTAAAAAAATCAACTATAATGGAAATGATTTGATACTATAAGTATAATTCAATTAATATAATAAAAATTTATTTTTTAAAATAAACAAAAAAAAGTATAAATTCAAATAACTATATATTTCTTAAGGATAAAAACTCATATACTAGAAAGGAGAATAATTCTTACCATTCACATTATACTATTATTGATAGGTTTTTTTGATATATATGACCACATAAAAAACCTAGAGGATCATCCCACTAATGTGTATCTATAGGTTTCTATTAATCATCCAAACTCATGGGATGGGATCTCTCAATTCATTAATGATATATTCTATAATATGTGTAATATAGTAAGAATACGAGAGAGATCCTCGAAAAGGGTTTAATTTTGGACAAGTAGCTTTCATGGAAGGGAACTAACTTTCCCAATGGATAATCCTTATTTAAATAGTCTATGGGGATACTCCCCAAAAAATTAATCTTCATTATTCCATTACACATATGTTTTAAAAATGATTGATTAATGTTTTTAGTTACATCATATATGACTAATAGAAATAAGTCCCATGTTTGATGATATCATAATGCATAGGGAGACTTGAATGTTAGCCCTTAATATTTGAGTCCATACATTGGTTGTGATAGCACCTCAATTAAAAATATAAGAAATCATTTTCCCAATGATTGGTTTATATCATATAATATGATAAGACCATTAACCCTATATAAAATTAACTAATTATATCTTATGATTGAAACTTATAGAGTCATTTAATCTCATTCATTTTGTGTTATATACATTATATTATATAGAATTATATATGATATAATACGTAAAAACATTATTTTCATGAAATTCATATTCTATGACTGATTCTATCATATCATACGATATATCTCATATATATATATATATACATATTGGATTTATGTAATATATCCTTCATTATATTGGGAATTTGAAGACCTCTTGTTAGAATTTCTTGAGGACCTATCATCATTGTTGTCAATTTGTTCATCTTTCAGATTCCTATTGAATCTTGCATGTACACTAAGTGTGGGATGAATCAATGTAAAAAGTATGACCAATTTGTTTTCTTTCACTTTTGACCCATTTTAAATATCACCCTCTTAACCTTTTTGGGTGAATGGATCATCATTGTTAATAAACACAATCATACCACTTAAAAAACATATAAGAACCGCAACAAATTTTATTTTTAAATGGTTCTCCACTATTGTGAATAACTATTTCCTTGTTATTTTTGTGATGATATGAGAAAAATATTATCTACTATTATAGAAATGTGATTTCAAATACAAATAATCTTCAAAAATTATTAAGAGGAAAATTTTTCTAATCCCATATCACTAATGATTATAGTGGATCATCTCATGATGGGATATTTATACTAGAATCCCACTAATTGAGATATCTCCTAAAGACCTCTAACTATTTATATTGGAATCCCACCAATTGATTAATATTATTCCAAAACTTGTCTTGACCTTGTATTAAACTACTTTTTTCTACCTATGCATTCTAAATGTTGGCCTCATTTTTATTTAAGTCCACACATTAAAATATTATTTTGATTAACTACTGTATTTTCTCACATTCATTTATCAGAACCTATCAAATTCAGATATCTTGGTCAAACAATATTTTTATTAATTCTAAATTTCTATTCCATAAACCCTGCAATCAATCTTACCGGATTTATTTTTGAAAGATAAATAGAAAACATTCTTTACACTACTGAACTCATATTATGAATATTTTCAAATTCTCACTTATTCAAGCACTATAAAAAATTCATTGATATTCCATTCAATATTATTGCATACATATATTAACATTATTTCTCTTTTGTGAATCATATCCCATATGTCTTCATTATTCATTATTCAGTGATAAAAATATTCAACTCATTTTATATTCTTATTCCTTTTTGTAAAGGTATATTTTGTTATATGTTAATTAAAACCATATATATTTCATGGATTTATCCTTTAATCTCAATAAATTACATGTGTTTGAAAATAGTATGCATGAAATTCACTCAAATTTATCATATGGTTGCATACTTCCTTGTGTAACCTAAAAGTGTGAGGATCCCACTATCTACTCACTTCAAACCTTATCTTAGTATATGTGGTTTTTCTATCTAACCCATCGTATAACTATATATAAGATACTCCCCCAATTATTATTATATATGGATGATGATAATATATAAAACTACTTCATGAGTCACAATTCCCATTAAAAATTCAAGCATATGTAAAACATACTACATAGATATTATTACATCTCTCTTTCACAATAAAATATAGAATATATAAATACATATCTTTAATTATTCAAAAATTTTGGTCTTCAAAAGATTTATTTCACTATAATCTTCTCCAAAATTATCATTCATCTAATAAAAATATGGAGGGTTGAGGGGTATTTATAGACCCACTCCACAAACATACTCCACCAACTAAGCATAGTAAGTGCACAACCATACTCCCCTTGTATGTACCACTATTATTTGCTTGATTTTGGAATTGGAATACATTGATAGTTCTAAATATCTGCCAAGTCATCTCAAAGAATAAATTAATCAGATAGGTAATCCATCCTATAGTAAAGAATTCATCTCAACACTATCAAAATCACATCTCAATCATAGTATCACATCGATATTCATTGACACTCATAGAACCCTTAGATATTTAGAGGTAAAATATGACATTTTATTATGATTAGATAGATTAGATTGATTTCATTGGATATCATTTTAATGTTCATTAATCTTAAAAAGTTTATACATTACATGTTTTTCTACAATCCCTCATCAGCTCTATGATTTCACTAGAGTCACTAAATAATTTATTTTCACACATCTAATGACTGATTAATCTAACTAGATCCCCTCTGGAACACTGCAAACACATACTCATTAGTTGTTCCACCCCATGTATTCCATGCATGAACTATATTTCAATATTCCATTTTCTACTTGTGAACCTAAAACCATGTTCAGATATTCCTTTGACTAGTGATCCTATGGATGACCATGTTGTCCCTAACCATTAATAAAATAAAATAAATTACTCAAAATAAATTATACGTAAAACCTAGAAGAAATTCTTTGATCCTCATCAAATTGAATTCATCAATTTTATTCATTTTCATTCCTATAAAAATAAATCTCTACATATTTTTAAAACATCAAATTCAAAAATAAATTCCTAAACACTTCAATCATTGAATCACCTTATCTTATTATTTTTGATAAGAAAATTTGAGTTCTCTTAATACAATTGATGTGTTACTTGGGATTTAAGAACAACATTTTCATCATCACAATTAGTATTGAATTTTTTTCATATATGTTATTGACAAAAATAAAATTTACTTCTTTAATAATCCTATTGGGTTTCTAATTATTCTCATTTGGATTTATTTTAAATTTCCAAAAGTAAATGTAATCTTCTCTCCTTTATTGAAAATAAAATGAAATATATAAGAATGGTAAGGTCTTCTCGTATCCATCATCCAATTTTTTCAAATTTCAAATAACACCTTCTTCTATTCTATAATTTTTATCCTAGTTTTCTAGATTTATGTATCACATAACTCCTTTCAAATAAATAAGTAATAATTAACTAGATTTATGTTTACTTGGATGAATATAGTGTAGAAAATAAGTTAGATCAATCTAAACTAAAAAAACTATCTCTAATAATCCAACATGTGATTCCAATTGAGATAATGAAAATCTAATTTAGATATAGAAATTTGGTTATTGTTTATAAAAAATCATTTATCTATAAGGATAAACCTCATCAATATTCTTTGTCATGGTTAATTTTCATCAATATTGGACTCAATTTAAAATTTTGAAATTAATATAATTGTTTCTAGGATAAAACATTCTGCCAATAAAGTACTCTATAATGGATATATTCCTCAATGTTGTATAATTTTTCATAAAATTAATTTTTTTAGGTATCTTACTAAATATTGTTTTCACCATCATTGACATATATAGAAAAAAACTCAAAATTACATGGGAAAAAGGTTGTTCTGCAGTTTTTTTCAGTTAGATATGTAGGTATGGTATTTAATTCTTAATATATAAATTTATTTCAACTCATATGAAGACACATCATTCTTTATAATTCAGTTATTTTATTTGTTTATGAAATTATAGGTACATGGATTTCTTAATCTCTTAATTTTTTATCTTTTATAGAGTATGTTTATTCATATTAGAAAGAAATGGGATTTTATTATTTTGTTAACTCTATAACTTCCTCATCAATTCAAACTAATATGGAAAAATGGTTAAACATTATTTTTTGATATGTTCTTTCTCTTGAAATTATTCTTATCTAAATTAAGACTCTTTTTAGAAATACTGTTTGTAGTCTTTCTATTATCGACTACTTGAGATGCCTCAAATTTTTTAAATTATTGTTTTTTTAATTTTAAATCCTATTTAAGACACATTAGGCAGTGAGTAATATTCAAATATTCAATAGATTTCAATTCTTATTATATATAACTATTTATTTTTGAAATATGGTCTTCATGCACTTGATTTGTCTCTAGAAGACAATTATTTGGGTCTTTATTTATATTTTATTTAATATCTAGTTTTTTTTATTTAGCATTCATATAGTTTTTGTTTATTTTAATTATTTTATGGATCACTTCTATAAAAAATTTCTCAATAAAATACTTCTCAAAAATTGCTCATAGTAATTCATCTTCAATGATAGTGAATCCTCTACTATAATGTGATGCATGCTATTGTTTTAATTACTAAACTACGGTTTTTATTTCTTTATATAATATTAATGTCACTTCCTTTTATTTTATTTCAAATTGAGAATTATTGAAATTAATTATAGCTTTATTAGATTATGAAATTATAGGAATCATCTCAGTTTGTACATTTTCAACCTCCACTTTCTCAGACATATTTCTTTGAAACTCATCTTCAAATTCAAATATATGTTCATTAAAATTTAATAAAATTTATTGTATTGTTCTTCTCTAGATTAGAATCTTTATCCACTATTGATGGTCGGTTCCTCACTCAAATCCTTGTATCTAGATAGGGTTTCTTTGGTGGCACGATGTCCCATGAATGAGTTTCAACTGCCAAAGGATGCTACCTCATCTCCAGTGGGTGCACAGGGTGGTTTTTCGCATCCCTGTGAGTGTTCTGGTTGGTGGAAATGGGATCTGGCCACAATGGGAACTCCCTCAAGTGTACCGGTGATGGAAGTTTGTGAGTCTTCATTGGCTTCGGCTACAAATTTGGTCGTGGTTTACTTCTTTAGTTTGGTGGCATGGTTCGGCTCTAGTGGAAAGAGGATCGCTTCAGCCTTCGACTTCAACTGGTGGTGAGGGTTTCCCAACCCTCCATCATCATAATTTCGTGTTCTCCCACAATCCATCTGCTCTACCACCCTAATTCTTTTAGTTGTGATTTTTTCATTCTTCATGTGCCTTCGATGACCTTCACTGTTTTGTGAAATTTTCCAGTCTCTTCTAATGGATTTGACGTGAGATCTGAAGGTGGGTCTCTTCCGGTTTTAATCCCGTTATTTTTAAATTACTTATCCATGCTCTAGCCTTTTGATTCTGTAGTGGATTTATCAATTAGATCAACTATAGTGGTTTCTTGGAGGTCCTGGGATGTGTGGATAGGTGTTCATTGGTGTCCCAGCATGGCGCATGATCTGGTTTGAGATCATTATTCAGTGTTATTCCTCATTTATGTGATGGTTCATATAACTATTTTTGTGAAATGTTGAGTGATATGATGCTGGTTAGATGAGTTGTGATTAGTATTTTTGGCTTCTGTGTTGTTCATCTTTGATTTCAGTGGTGGTTGTTGGGGTTGGGGGATATAGAGACGAGTTCTTTTAAGGGTATTGGCTACTCGTTTTTCTGCTCTTGCTCCAGGACACTGCCACTCTCTCTGAGGTAGATCTGAGTGGTGGTCTACATGGTTCTTTAGGATATGAGGGTGAGTGATTGCTGGAATCTTGTGGTGGCTTCGTCTTTGAGGGCTCCCAGAGATTTTCCACGATGTCTTTGAAGGATTCGGATGTGGTTAACCATGGATCGTGGATGAAAATGCCGAGACATGTGAATTCTTGTAACTTTTCAGATAAATGTTTGGTTGGTTTTTTAGAATTAGGATATAAAGATTCAGCTGGACTTGACCTCAAGGAATATGCCTCAAATGAGGATTCAGATAAAGTGCATCACCTATGCATGCTTCAAAGAATTGGATGTTAAAGAGGGTATGACATTAGCCATTGGATCAGGAATGTGCTTTGACACATGACACTTTATAGTAGTACATCTATGCAATGGTGGAGAGCTTTATCAGGTTTTAAATGCATGGAAGAGTTAGCTCTATGTTGTCAGTCTAGGTTTTATTTTCTTGATCTCTGGGTCGTGTTATGTTTTTGTCCCTGAAGTCTGTTTTGGTTCCCCTTCTTCTCTTAAAAGGGGGAGTTATTATATAATAAAAAATCAAAGGTCTTCAGGCTATTGGAGAGATTATCTAAATTTTTCTCCATATCTTCTACTTCCTCTTCATTCTATAACTTTTCCTCATAGACCGTTGATGTACACAAATATCTATGTGATATACTTGATGGTATCTTTAATCAGATAATCTTGTAATAATGAATAAAAATCATTAGTTGATTCAATAAACACATCTACATCACATCTTAAACTAGATTCATCAAAAGGATCATTATAAAATGATTCAATAGATACTATAAATATATTATCACTCACACTAAATTATTTTTGTGTTGTATCCTCTTTCTTTTTCAAATTAGTTCTTAGATTCCTTTTCTTTTTATATGTCTATTATTTATAGTTCCTATAAAAACCTCCTTGATGGAACTGATAGAGAAAAGAACTGAATTTTCTTTATAATTAATCTATAATACTTCCTTAAACTCAAATATACACATCATATATGTTTGATTAAAACAATTGGTATAGTAATGTAACACTTTGGCTTAAATTATATGAAGTGCTTCTTTCTAGAGTTATAATAACACAATCCACATAGCTTTATTCATGAATATGATTAAAATCTAAATTCTAATTTTTTATAAATTTAATTTTATGAAATAAATTTAATTTTCCAATTAATCTTGCCAAAATTATCTTAGGGATAATTTTTTATATTTTTAATAAATAATTGATTTTCAGTGAATAGTTAAAAATATCGATTTTATAAAAATTGTCGCTTTAATAAAATTTTAATGAGATAAAAATAAATTAAAAGATGATAAAAATATTTTAATATAACTAATATATATTTAATATTTAATATAATTCATATACAAATATTATTTTAAACTTTGAAATATATTGAAAACATTAGTGAAATTTAAGTACTGTTTTTGTCCAAATACAAAATTATTTTTATTTTTATTTTCTCTTAATCATGTTTTTTTCAAGGTTACATAAATTTTTGGTTTGATTACAACTAGAAATAATTATCCTTTAATTTAACATAATATATGAAATTCCATGTGAATCAACACTGTTTTTTGTAGTAAAATCATTTTTATTCTTAAAACACAAATTTTTCAAAAAAAACGATTTGTTTTTGCTTTTTGTATAGTTTTATTAAAATTAATTTTTGTAGATTCTATAAATTGAGTAACATAAAATGGATTGAAAATTTTAAATCAAAACAAATTATATTATTTAATATGTTAAACATAATTTTTAATAATGAATATTAAAAATAGTAAAAAATGTGTTACCACAATTTAAGGTAAAATCGGTTTCAAAAGTGGATTAAATTCTGAAATAATTCAAAAAAATGACACTTAAACATGAATTAATGTAATATTTTGGTTTTATTTAGATATTTTCTTTATCATATTATAATATATGATAATGTTTTTCCACGTTAACAATCAAAAGTCTTTATATTGTTAATTTCGTCTAGTTTATTTCAAGTGTGTCATTTCCCTCGATTATATAAGGTCACCACTTATCCTCTCATATTTACACTTCTTGAGCAACTTATATCAAACATAACCTACCCAATTACATTAAAAACCTTCATAAACATGATCTAAATTCTCTTTTCTCATCAAATTACTAACCTAGAAGGCTTAATTTTTAAGACAAATGTGGTTTTCTAAAGAAGATGTGTAACTTTTTATTAGCTATATTAATTTTATTTCCCCTTATGCCTCCTTGAAATATTATTTTACCATTATAATATAATTATATTAATTATTATTAATGTTATTGTAATTTTTCCATATCCTATATTAAACTCCTTTTCAACCGATGGAAAACGAAAGTATCATTCATGTGTATGTACAGCCTATTATCTCCAAGTTGAAGTTTAATTCATTTTTCATCACCACATTGCATGGATGTTTATAAAGATAGAACTAGTGAATTTTTGTTACACTTATTATATGATAAAAGTTCTTTAAATATAATATTTCATTTAACTTTTGACCCTTATACCCATTAAAAATGATAATGTCACTCATACGTATATGTGGACTACCACCCCATGAAGCGATGTGGTTTGTTTTTAATGTCCTCATTTGAAGAAAATTTTTAAATATGTATGTAATAAATATATATCAAAATTATATATTTATTATAATATTTTATATTATTTAACCATGGTAAAAAGGCATGGACTGAAACAACTAAACTGAAAGATACATGAAAAATGAAATGGTTATCACTCTAAAATTGTGATTTTAGTTATTAAGAAATGGGTGTTTAAATTATTTAAGTGGGTAATATATAATATAATAAGTATTTATATGGATATTCTATATAATTAGAATAAAATAAAATTTATTATACATGTGTTTAAAAACACATACCATGAAAATCCTACTTGAGGTAAGGGTTTATTTCAAAATCTCGTCCTTATTCAGGATTGTCTATATTTAAGATTTCATTAGGGGAATTATATGGTCTTTCTATATTAAACCCTATATATTTTTCTATAATCTAGTTATTTCCACCAATTAAAATTTTTACATTCATTTTCCTCTCTCTATATACTCAAATGTTTGAAAGAATGTTTTTACGAAAATCTTGTATTGTTAGTCTATTATGGCGGGAATCCTTTTCTTCCATGTCTATATTATATTTTAAATGTTTTAGAGATTATTTTTAATATTATCCAATAATTTTTTTAATTTTAATTTTACCAATTTATGAATTTTAATAAAAAAAGTTAAGAGAAATATTCTTTTCTTTTTTCAACTAAGGATCTTTTAACAAAATATGTGAACAAATTATTTGTTTTAATGTACACCACATGAATTGATTTTTCCATAATAATGACTACTCTATTCATTGAATCGTCCATTAAAATTTTATATAGTTATTTATAAATATAATTTTATTCCTATAAATTTAAAAAAAATTAGATTTATAAAAATAAAATAAAAATAAAATGGGGTTTTCTTTAATAAATGTTCAATTTGAATTTTTAAAGAATTTTTATCTACAATAACATTCTTTGTTGAGTCCAAATAATTATTGGGGATATACTCTAATGATACCATAAAATATATGTACTAAACAATTTAATGATAGAATAATTAATCTTTATGTTTATTAATATGAATTAAATAGTTATATTCATTACAAAAATATTAATTACTTTTTAAAAAATTAAAAAATGAAATAGTTTTAATTAAAATCATTTATTATAAGGTTTTATTTAATATTATAATTTATAAATTCAAAAAATTTAATCTTAAACAATTAATATAATTTTTTGAATGAATAAATCAAAATTTGATTATGGTAAAATTTGTGTATTTCCCATAAAATATTGATTTTTCAGTGAATAGTGAAAAATACCTTGTTTAATATCATTTCATTTCAATAAAATATGGTTTTTAATGTCCCATTATGATTTTAATATGATTTAATATAGAATAAATTTTATTTATATATATTTAATCTACTAAATTATTTTTTAATAAAATTTATTCTGTATTTTACTATAACTTTATTTTTTTGTTTAAAAATATGATTTTTCTGAAAACTGTTTTAAGGTGCATAATTTTTCAAAATTTTAATTAATTATAATAACCCCAAATTATGAATATTTTACATGATATTTACATTTTATATATCATAAAATATATATTTATATTTATATTTATACAATGAAAATAATTAGTCATAGAATTAATATAAAATCATCTTTTCTCGAAAATACAGTTCTCGAGAACCTAATTTTTCATTGTGTTTACAGGTTTTTTCTTTTAATTAAATTTTGAAATTTTTGTTAATTTTTTTAAATTTATTAAATATTTTAAATTATCTTTATTTGTATTATCTAAAAAGGAAAACTAAATTTTTTTACTATAATGAATAGTTAAAACCGTAAAAAATCATTAATATTGTTAAGGTAAAAACGTATTTACCAGGAGATTTAAATAAAAATATAAGGGTTGAAATGTCATAAAAACTTCTCTAAAATATATTTTATTTTAATATTTAATAAATATCATGTCTATGTATCACTAATGGTCTACTCTGGAGACTTTTGAAAAGTGAAAAACATGGGAATACCTTTTTCATTTATAAAACTTCAAGTGTTCTACACATATCACTTATAAAATGTCACCCACTCTCATTTCCTATTAAAACAGTAAAATAAATTTTCTCAGAAAATACCTACTATAATGTATTCCTTAATTCCCAAACCACTACCTATAACCATTAATTTTATCTTAATTCCATCCTAATGAGGATTTTGGTGCACATTTAAGGAGGTTTCCCAAAGAAGTGGTATTGTGCTTAACTAGATGTATCTATTTTATTTCTTCTTCCACCTACTTCAAATATTATTAAATTTTTATTTTATTATAAAACAGTATATCCCATATACTGATATTTAATTTTTTTAACTTACTAACCTAAATACATATCCTTTTCCAACAAATGGGATACGATATCATCATTTATGTGTATGGTATACGACCGTCTCGCGAACCGGTGTCATTCATTTTCCATAATCACATCTCGATAATTTTTTTAATAATGTATTTAAATTTTATATATATATATATATATTATTTTTGAAACTTATTTAAACTTATTTTGTCATTTTATCACAAATACCTTCTTGAATTCAATTATATGGGGGATAAGATAATGATGCATGTTTGTACGGAAAACTACCGCCTTGTGTGGTGATGCGATTATTTTTCATTAACAATTTAAATAGAAGATAATAAAGATAAATTTAAAGAATATATGTGATATAAATTAAATAAAAATGATATTAATGATATATTTATCATTCATAAAAGATAATATATAATTTTATTACTTACAATAAAAAATGATAACGACATTCTTGTACCTGTAGATTCTAGCCTCCACGAACTGATGGGATTATTTTTTTTAAGAAATATGTCATAGAGCTGATATATAAAACTATATTTAAAGAATTAATATGGTATATATGATATTATTTTAAATTTTTAAATATAAGATATTTCTTATCTTCTTTATATAATGATCATTGAAAAATGCAAATGTTACTCATGTGTATGTATAGCTTAACCTCTCCATGATCGTAACATAGATAATTTTTCAAAACCATATTTCATTATTGGTTTTGAAAGTATAATTTTTGTATATAAATGATTAATATTTCCACATTATTATTATGTATATGTTTAATTATTTACCACTTAGATAATTATCTAACTTACAGATGTCATTTTGACAAATAATTCACTTGACATTGAAATAAATGATGTAAAATTAATTGAATGAGTAATTTTATATGAAATAGTAAATAGTGAAATAAAAGGAAACATAAAAATCAAAAGGTTTTTTAATTAAGTGAATAATTAAAATAATTTTATTATTTAGTAATATAATTAACAAACATGGTAAATCGAACTCAAGGTAAGGTACTTTGTCCCGATTTCCATCTATTAAAGAATATTTTGATCTTATGCACCAAAATTCTTTTACAAGGTATATATACATAAAATTTGACATTTTATATCATTAATTTATCATTTATAATAGTATTTAAGGTTTTTTTAATGTTATTCTTTCATGGTTCATATCATTCAAATATTTACAAAGTGATAAGGGATTGTTCTTTAAGAAAAAATCTCTTTTATTTTTTTGCTTATAACACTCCTTTTCGTCCTTGCCCATGTTTTTAAAAATGTTTTCAATATGGAAATGATAGTTTTATAAATTAAATTTAGTATTTATTTCTACTTTTTGGAAAAAAAAAATTCTCTATATGAGATTTTTGAATTTATTAACAAATAAAAAAAGTAACATTTTAACATATACAACAACAATGAATTTTCCCATCATCAAAACCATTATTTAAACGGTGGATTATTTAACAAGATTTCATGTTTCCTTTAAATAAAATATTCATTCCATTTTTCTGGGTATTTTTTATTGAATATTGTTTTAAAATAATATGTTATTTTCATATTAAAAATGTTATTTAAATTAGAAGATTACTTTTATATATGAAAGTGATCTGTATATGAGTTTAAAATTTTTTTCAAATGTTTTTTTATTTAAATTTCAAAGAATACATTTTTTATTCGTTATATTATCCTTTAAAATTGGTTATAAAGGGCTTATCCCAATAAGGATTATATTATGGTTTCACTTAGTTAGTGGTGGGTGAGTCTGTTATAGCTTATACAATTGGTGTACCTAGAAAGCACTCCAATCCATTAGGTAATGAATATGTTAACCAGAGAATTATATTAGAAGATGGATGTATGTTCATTATAATTTTTAAGGGTCCTATATGGTTTATAAGAGATGATGCCCCATGGAACCAACATGAATTTTTTATGTTTGTTCATGAGTTTTCAAGGAAATAAATTTACTTCAAAAGGGAAGATAATGATATTTTTTAAAGAAAAACGATTCCCATTATAGGAAAAATTGTATGTTTTTAAAAAATGGGTTTTCCTTGTTTTTTATTTATTTCATATGAATAACTGACTTCTTAATTTTATATCCCTTAATGATATTTTTCTGATCATCCCATGTTTTAAAAATGGTCTTCACTGGGTTTAAGGATGGGTAAAATAATATAATATGTAAACCCGATTATCATAGCGATTTTTCCTGAAAAAATAATCATAATTTATTTAAATTTTTTATTTTAAGGAAAAATAATACGTATTGAAAGTTTTGAAATTGTAATTTATGGTATCTTTTATGTATAATTTATGAACTAATTCTCTAAAATTATAAACATGAAAAGATCATCAAATTTTTGAGAATGAATTATTTACTTAAAACTCAATATTATATAATATTTAAAGTTAGGTCCTTATAGTTTGTATCATAGACTGGCTTAAGAAACTTTAATATTTATGCTAATTTTAATAGCATACCCTTGAAAGATTTTACTTTAGGGGGAATTTTAAGTGATATAGAATTTAAATATTACCATGTTTCATCAGCTAAACTATGTCTGGTCAAAATGGTATCTAATGGAAGAAATAGGGAATATATAGTGGTAATGAATCAATATGAATATATCCATCCATTTTATAATCATGAGTGGTTGGAATTGTAATTGGATAATTTTTTTAGTGATAGCTCAGTTGACACAAGCTATAAATTGTGGTAGTATTCATGCTATAGAGAAACTTGATCTACCATGAAATAACTTGTTTCTAGTGGATAATTTCATGAGGTAGCATCTCCTATCATTTAGTGGATCATCTACCCCTCTGGTAGCTAAATAATAGATCAATTCATTGGAGAAGATATTTGAATTCAGGGGATGTTTGGAACATCAAAAGGTAACTCTTGTTGTTTATCATTTTAATGGTGAAGCTTATCAATGGTGGTCTTTATTTAAGTATAATAGACAGAAATAGGATCTTGATGCCATGGAATAGAAAACATTTATTGATATTTTAATTGAGAAATATTTCCCTACAGTTTTTTTAATATGTATGGGAGAAAAATATTATATTTGAGGAAAAAATATGAAGACTCTATGGCCACATATAGATCCAGTTTTACAAGACAATCCAGGTACGTACCAGATTTTGTTGAAGACATTGATAGTAAAATTAATAGATTTTATTTATGATTAAAATAATTTATATGAAAGGAATTGGTGACATAATAATATATAAGTTGTGAAATATTATTCATTGTGATGAAAAAGTTTAGAAGGAGTTTTCTTACATGTATTCTCCTTCTGATGATGAAAGTAAGAAGTGTCCATGATTGTTGGTAATGTGGAAACATAAATCAAAGAAATATTCAGGAAAGAAAATATGTTCCTGTCATGTGGTATGTATAGTTAAAAAACCATCTATAATGTCTTATGAAATCATGGAAGCTTTACCGACATCAAAAGTTTATTCATATCTCCTGTTATTGAAAGTTTAACGACACTTAATTTTTATCAATGGAATTTTCCTTCTTATATTTATGTTATATATAGCATAAATCTCCTAATTCAGATGGAGAAACCAAAAAACATTATTATAATAAGTAAGGAATCAACATTAGTTAGTAAATAAATTATTAAGAATGTAAAATATTATAGTGGGACAATAAATAGAAAATAATTGAATAATAATGGGGCAATTTGGAACTGGTCAATCCACTAGAATGATTTCACTAATTAACATATCTGTAGAAATAAAACATTATGTTAATAATAAAAAATTTATTTTCAAGATTAAAGTATTAATTACCTTTATAGAATATAGAATTGAATGAATAATTAACATAATAAGAGGTATTTATAAGATTTATTGAACTCATATGACTTTTATAAATCTGACTGTTGAAATAGTAATTTGATCATTGGAATAGAAACGTGATTGTTGGAATAGTATCATGACCTTTAGGAATAGTAATATGATAGTTAGAATAGAAACCTCACATATTTAAATATAAAACAATATTTAAGTATCATATAAAATTAAAATTTAATATATTTAAGCCCTAGTATAATAAAATACATGTCTTAAAAATGATAAATTAAGTATTTGTATTTTTATAAAAATTATATTTTTTATTTTCAAATTTTTAATGAATATAAATATTTAAAAGAAAATTATTTTTCTTAAAATAGATTAATATATTAATATTATGTTTTATTATAATTATAAGATAGTTTTTTAATACTATAAGTAATTTTTCAAAGGTTTATAAAATTTATTATAATATTAAAAATCAATATTTTTTTAATGAATGATGATTATTTTTAAAATTTAAATTTATTATCTCTAAAAAAATAATAAAATGGAATCCATTTTTTAAAAATACACATTTAAAAATTGTCAGGTGGATGTTTTAGTATTTTTTTTTAAAATACTTAAATCTTTTTGAATAGTGAAACACGGTAATTTAGAGTATTTCAAATTATAAGCCAAACCAATGATTTTTTTATTAGGAATGATGTAAGAACCCATTATATTGAAATCACATGAACCATTTACTGTATATAGTCAAAATAATCTATACTATTTAGAGTGCTGAGCCAAAATAATAAACTAATGATTATAATAGTAATAAAACACACCGTCTCCTCCAACTTTTAAATAACACCTCTAACGAGCCCTTATCCTCACACCTTATAAAATATAGAGCATTATAATATTATATCTAATTCACATACCAAGCCTCTTTCACACGTAATTATTTTTCTGATCTCACCAAAAGACTAATTCCAAGTCCCTTAATGAGGTCCTCAGTGAGACAACATTCATGAGGTAAAATCCTCCATCTTCCTCTCTTAAATTAGTTCCCTCATCAACCTTATCATCACCCCTATACAAAATGGAATGAAAAATTTGTTATCATTTATATTCTATAATGTTATTCTATTAATTTAATATCAATCATGAAATCATATTTCTTCTCTTCTTGTTATAAAAATTAAAACATCATTAGTGACATGTCGGTTCACTACCTTCGTTAATGAAGATTTTTTATTTTCTATTTACACCATCATGGATGTTAATAAAACTATTATTAATGTTAAACCATATTTTAATAAGAATATTATAACTTATTACATGTTCTAGATCTAATATATAGACACGATATTAAATAAAATTAATCTAATTCATAATGTTCATAAAAATCGCTAAAATAATCATAACATTAACATTCTAAAAAAGTAATCATCCTTATTTATAAAGAAAATTATATATGGTTAAAATTACAAATATATAATAACTTTAATACAATTTTATTTCAATTGTATAGTTTTATTTCCATTCAAGAAGAATATAAATAATTATAAACAAGTGAACATAGCATGAAACCATGAAACAAACTCTCTTAGAACAAATAATTTGAACCATATAACTGGTCAAAATGGCCATAAATGAACATAATAAAATTATAATAAATCAAATATATGTGGAATAGGTTCTAAATTGTGTAATTAATGGGTAAATTTCGTTATCTAGGAAATTAATTTCAATTAAAAAATGCATTCATATATAAGGTAAGGGATCTCTCTCAACCTACATTTCACCTTTGTGTTAGACATTCTCCCTCTTTAGCCCAATTTATTTATTCATTAATCTTATTTAATTGTAATAAATTCTATTTTTTTGATCCAAAAATACTTATCTTGTACAATTCATATTTATTTTATGGTTAAATATGTTTTATAAATGGTTCCCTTCTCAATTCATCATGATAAGCAAACCTGTCTAAGGGGAACTTCTTTGTTTTTAACCATTTTTTAATTAAACTCAATAAAATATTAAAATACACCCATATTTGTGTAAAATAAATAATTTCATCATTATATATAACATTAGTTCATTTCTTTTTTTATGGAAATAATCATGACTTTATCCTCTTTGAAAACTCTTCATTGTTTTCCCTAAAACTATTATTAAGTGGAACATCTCTAAGGATACCAAGGCACTATTTTTTAGGATTCCAATTAATTTAGACTTTATAATTCATGATATATTCTTATATTTACTTTATTAATTTCCATTATTATTTAATTACTTCTATTATGGATATTATTATGACACACTATTTGGTTTATCCTTAAAACATTATTATGAAACTCATTTATTTCCAAGGGTAACCCTTGTGATTATTCCTTCTATTCCATTGCATTATGTGGAAAAAATATTCATTTACATGTTATGGTGGGTGAACCAAATTAGAGCTCCAATTCATTGGGAAATGATTAGTATAATGATATATTATTTATTAGATTGGGGAGTAAACCTAATCTATTATGGGACTCAGTCCACCATGTGATATAGTCTTGGTAGTTATCCTTGACTCATTTTGTGTCATGGTATATGTTTCCTCCACATTTCTATATTCTAATGATCATATGATTCCATTTTATATATATAATAATTATAAAATTTTATTCATGTGTAGTTATATTCATATTACAATGTTATGAATTCTAATTAATGTGTTATACTTCTTTTCAATAATTATTCCCTTACATAGATTTTAATATAAAACCTTTTGTCTATGTATTCCCTAGGTCTTTCAATACGACTATAAAATATCAGAGGGAGTTAGGATATCATCATCAATATTAATAAAATACATTTTATTATAGTTTCATGTTTTCTAATTATGTATCTTTTATTCTAAAGATACTAGGATCTTCAATCTTCAATTTTTACATAATAGATATTTATGCTTAAAATTATGTAATAACATGTGTAAAAGTCTTTGATCTTTATATTTAGTATCATAGTATGGTCTATTTATTTTTGGGTATTAGTATTGTAAAACTATATTTTGGTCCCTATAGATAAATAATTCACCATGTATAATAAAGATTGATACCCAGGGAATCATAATTTTGGATATACATTTCATTTATGTGTTTATCATTCTATTTTCATAGTTTTCTTTTTATACTCTCATTATCTAATTGTTCAATAACCCCCTAGTTTTGGATTAAATTTTTAATATCTAATGTATGGATGCAATAGAACCCATGCCATCAAAAAATGTGATAGGCAATGTGATGATTTCTCTAATGAGATGAAAAATATAATGGGAATGGGAACATAGAACTTCATGAGAGTACTCGATCAACTATCTCAAGATATAAAAATAAATCAAATCATGGGGAATTCCCCCTTTCTCTTAAGAATGTTCAATCCATGTTAAAATATTTTATTCAACAAAGTCCTCCTACTTTTAGTGGATCATTTTATCCTATCATTGTAGAATAATTAACTAACTCCATTGATAAGATATTCGTTTTTCACCAATGCTCTGATAAAGAGAAAGTCTTACTGGCGGTATATAATTTTTAGGGGAAGCTCTACAGTGGTATAAATTCATCAAAACCATGATGTCTAAAGAGGAAATTGATTCCCTTGAATGATAATGATTCAAGAAAATATTTTTCCAAAAAAAATCTATGAACTCTCTACCTTAATATGGAGAGGGAGTTCCTCATATTGAATAAAAATGAAGATTAAATGATCCGAACATACAATGAAAAATTTTCAAGGATTAAACAATACATCTTTGTCATTGTTATGAACATTGAAATCAAGGTGGGTCACATATTTAGTGGACTAAAGATGATTCTAGGAAAATAATATGTGATTAAAGACTTTGGGATCTATAAAGAGATTTCGTATTGTGAACTTAAGTTTGAGATGGAGATTGAATACCTTTAGTAGTCTCATGGTAACAGAGATAAAAAAAAGTAATATTGAGTTTAATATGGGAGGATTAATAGATAAGTCCCTTGGTGGGAAAAAAATAAAACAGACCATTTTTCAAAATTGTGAGACAAATCATCCAAGGAATTATATGAAGGGAACAACGATATGATTTAGATGTATCGAAGAGAGACATCAGGATAATAATTTCTAATGGGGTATGAAGAATCCCACAAATGAGGATTAAGAAATGAAGGTTCATATCAACACTCATCATGTATTATAGTGTATCAACTACAAGGAACATAGATAGTAAGTGGTTCAATTCCTTAATACAGGGGTTGTTAGAGATAATCAATGACAACAACCTATAGGGAAGAAAGGAAGGGAATACAATATCACTTCTACTATGGTGGAACCCAAAAATGATGTGGTGAAAGGTATAGAGGTTATTCACTCAATAATAGAAAATGTACTATTTGATTCTGGTTCTATGCATTCATTGTATATTGAATTTTTAGTAGAAATATTCAAACAATGCCTATAAATATATATGATGGGTTATCATTAAGAACAAATAATGAAACACTAACTCCATCTAAAGTATATAAATCCTCCCAAGTATATTTTGGTGGACTAAACCTCCCAAAAAATATTGTTTTACTTCCTTTGGTAGTGCAGGATGCTGTATTTTGACTGGGTTATACATATTTATATAAATACAACATCAACTATCAGAAAATGGAGGTCACACTTCACATCCGGATACATCTTCCAATTTAATGCTAATGTGAGGAGGAGGATGAATATCCTTTGGAATATTCTTATAAATAATGGATATTATTCCCTTATGAGCAAGCATATCTATCTCAAATTATTGTTAAAATGATAGGATCATATGTGAATACATGACCTTTATGAGGGACTACAACAATGCATTCCCTAATGAATTTTCTATTCTTCCTCCTGACTGAGAGGTGGAGTTATCAATTGAAATTTTACCAGGATCACTTCCTATATCAAATACACCTTATAGGATAACTTCCATTAAGTTAGAATAACTAAAAAATATGTTATATGAGAATCAAGAAAATAAAATTATACACTCGAGTGCTTCATCATGGGGTGGGTCAATCTTCATCATCAATAAGAAGCATAGATCAAGGTCTATATGCAATGATTATCATGAGCTCAAAAAATCATGACAAATAACAAGTATCCCAAACTGTAGATAGATGACTTGTTTTATCAACTACATGAGGTCATGTATTTATCTATGTTGGGCCTTCGGTTCAGATATCACCAATTAATAGTGAATAAGTAATATATTCAGAATACTACCTTCTAAATGAGGCATGGACATTATGAGTTCATAGTGATATCTTTTAGAATCACTAATTCTCTATCAATATTCATGGAATAAATTAATTGGGTATTTAGATAATAACTCAAAAAAATATTTTTTTGTATTTATAGATGATATTATGATATATTCCAAAATCAAGGTGGAGCAAGAGGAGAAATTTAATACTATGCTAAATAATTTTTAGGGGAAAAATATATAAAAACTACAAAAAATCTGAGTTCGGGATAAGATAAGTGTCATTATTGGGGTATATCATCACCTGAAAAGTAATATCTATATACCCTTCTTGGAAAAAGGAAATTGAGGAGTGGTCTAGACCAACATCTATTTTTTGTATCCCTGTAGTTTCCTTTCCCTGTCTAGGTATCACTGAGGATTTTTTAGGAACTTCTCATGATTTTCAAACTGATTATACATGCTTACACAAAAGGGAGTATTTTTTTATAGACAAGTGAATGAGAATAATGCAATAAATATTTGAATAATAGGCATATCACTACACCAGTACTTACAATACCCCTAAGTGGGGATATCTTTGTGGTATATAGTGATTCATCAAGGAATGTATTATGATATGTACTAATGAAAAATGATAAATTGATAGCCTACACCTCAAATCAGCTGAATGTTCATGGGAAAATATATCCCTTGAAATATCTGAAGTTGGTAGCTAAGATCATCATATTTAAAATATAGTGGCATTATCTCTATGAGAAGAAGTGTGAAGTATATAATGATCACAGGTGCCTCAAATATTTATTCACACAAAAAGAGATTAATATGTACCATTTGAAGATAGATAAATATCATCAAGGATTAAGACTTCTCAATCAACTATCATCCTGGTAAAGGAATTTAAGTGTTAGATTCTCTAAGTAAAAAGGATTGTACAACTTTATCAATGATGAGAATTGAGAAAGTCTCAATCTTTTAAGAATTGAAAATTATATACATGGGAATCATAAAGGATGGTATGTCATCATTCCTTTATCAAAATAATTTCTACCATCCCTTTTAGATAGGATAAGGGATTCTTAAAGAGATGATGTATAAATTCAAAAGAAGTTGAAAGATATCATAAATGGGAAATCCTTGTAACTGAAAATTGATAAGGATGGAATCATAATATTTGGGCCATTACAATGTGTACCATCAAATCCTGAGATAAAGAGGAAAATTTTTAAGGATTCACATAGCTCGACCCTCTCCATACACCTAGGGAGCACAATGATATATCGAGTTCACCGATAGAACTATTTATGATATAATATAAAGAAATAGATCATTAATTATATATATATATAAGTTCTTTATATGTTATCAAGTGAAGGATTGAATGAAAAAATCTAATGGGATGAGAAACCATTACCAATGCCTCTGTTGAACTGGGAAAAATCCTCATGCAGTTTATCACTAGAATTCTAGAGACATCCAGAGGAAATGATGATATATGAGTTGTTTTGGATCATCTTAAAAATACTACAAACTTTATTTCAATTCAAGAGGTCTTATTACTTGATAAACATTCACGGATATACATTAGAGAAGTTTTGAGTCTTCATAGACTACCATCGTTAATTATTTCTAATCAAAATCTGAGATTTACCTCCAAGTGTTGGGAAAGTCTATCACATGCTATAAACACTAAGATAAAATTTAGTAAATCTTATCACCATAAAACTAATGTCCATTATGATCAGAATATTCAAACACTAGAAGTAATGTTGAGAGAATATGTGATGGAATTCAATAAGGATGGTACTAACAACTTTCTATACTCAAATTTTCTTATAATAATAGTTTCTGATTAAGTATCCCAATGGATCCATATGAATAATTTATGGGAAAATATGAATAACCCCTAAATGATGGGTTTAATTGGTGAAATTAAGGTTATGGGACCTAAAATGGTATAAGAAATGGTATAAAAGGAAAAGATAATTCAATAGAACATCATGGTAGCCTGTAGTAGATAGAATTTTTATACAGGAGACTATCGATGGGATCTATAGTTTTATGTTGTAGAAATGGTATTCCTTTGAATATATCAATGGAATATAATAATGATATTTTGGAATATGGGAAACTTAAGTCATAGGTACATCAAATCCTTTGAGATTATTAATCATTTCAGAGATTTGGAGTGTTGAGTTGAACTTCCACAAAACATGTCTCAAGTTCTTGATATATTCCATGTATCCCTATTGATAAATTTCATACTAGATCCATCACATGTACTAAATTCTATGATGGTAGAGATTTAAAATGTTCTCTCTTATGATGATAATCTAGTGAAGATCTTGCACCACATAGATAATGTTCTAAAAAACGTGACTACTCAATTAGTCAAAGTATTATGGAGGAAACATATATATGAAGAGGTGACATGGGAACCACATGAAGTAGTAAAGGAGAAGTACCATTGTCTTTTCTCACCATAGTTAGTAAAAAATATCAAGGGATAAATTTCATAATGGGAGAAGAATGTAATGGCCCTTAATTTTTATCAATGGAATTCCCCTACTTATAATTATGCCATACAGTATAAATCTCATACATCACATTGAAAAACCGAAAAAAATATTCTCATAAATAAATATTGAAATATTATTTAAAAAATTAACCAATAAATATTCTAAATATTATAGAGGGATGATAAATAGAAAATAAGAGAATAATAATGGGATAATTTGGATTTTCTCAATCCAGCAAAAAGACTGCACTCATGAACAGATGTGTAGAAATAAAAAAATGTTAATAATAAAAAATTCATTTTGAAGATGAAATTATAAATAACTTTAAAATAATATATGATTGAATGAATAATTAATGTAATAAGATGTATTTATAGGAAGTAGTGAACCCATACGACTATTATAAATCTAAATGTTGGAAAAGTAATCTCAAAATTGGAACAGTAACATGATAGTTGGAATAGTAATATGACTATTAGAAATTGTAACATGACTTTTAGAATAGTAATCTCAATGATGTAAATGTAATGTAATATTTATGTATCATATAAAATTGATATACATTATATTTAAATCATAGAAGATGAAAAAAAATGTTTTAAAAATTGATAAGTGTTAGTATTATTGTAAAACATAAATGTTTAATTTGAAATTTTATAATGAATATAATTATTTAAAATAAAATGGGTTCAGAAATTAATACTATTTTGTATTAAAATTATAATACAATATTATGAGACCAATTAATTTTTCAATGAGGCATAAAATCAGTTATAATATTGAAATCAATTTTTTTAATAAATGATGATTTTAAATAAATATTAAATTTATAATATTTACAAAAATATTTTTATAAACTTTAGTCCATTTTATAAATCCACACATTAAAAAATGGTTGTAGTGGATTTTTGGGATTTTTTTATAAAATATTTTAATATTTAGTGAATAGTGAAATATGGTAATTTATGGTATTTTTTATTATATAAAAATAACATAATTTTTGATTGTTTGATGGTGTAATCACCCACTATCTCAAACTCATAAGATCCATTTACTTTATATGGTCACAATAATAAATATTACTTATAGTCTTGGTCTAATATAAAAATCTAATGAATATAATAAATAAAAAAACAACTCTCATAATATTTTCAATACCTCCCCTTCTCCTCACACCATCTATTCCTTATATCTTGGAAATATTATATAATATTCCCTTAACAAGACTCTTCCCCACAACCTAGAGTTTTTTGTCTCACCAAAATACAAATTACAAGTTCATTAATGAGTTCCTCATGGAGATGAAATTCAAGAGATAAAATCATTCATCTTCCTCTTTTATATTCTTTCTTTTTCTACCATATCCTCAAACCACATTCGAAATTAAATTAAAACTTGAGTACAATTTATATAATGTAATATTATTATAATAATTTAATATTAATCACCAAATCCCTTCTCTTATCCTTTTGTTCTAAAAATGAAAGCATCATTTGTGATATGTCAGTTTACCGCCTTCATGGATGATGAGTTTATATTTTGATTAACTCATTCAAGGATAGTCATAAAACTATTATTATTGTTAATTAATATTTTTTAACTATATTATAACTTATTTCATGTTCTATAAATAATATATAGACAAAATATTAAATAAAATAAAACTAATTTGTGATGGTTGAAAAACTGCTAAAATAATCTAAACATTAACATTTTATAAAATTAATCATCCTCGTGTATAAAAAAGACTGATATATGGGACAATTTAAAATAATTTAATTGAATAAAACCTATTTAAATTCACTTTTTTTTATTTTCATTTGATAAGAACATCCATAATTATTCACACGTGAACCTACCATGAAAGCATGACACGAACACTATCGTAACAATGAAATTGTAAATTATAACTCATTGAAATGGGAATAAATGAACTTAATAGATGTATAAATTATAAAAAATATGTGAAATAGATTTTCAAATTAAGTAAATAATCGATCTAATTTGATTATCCAGGACATTAAGTGAATTTTAAGAACGCATTTTGACATAAGGTAATGGATCTCTTTGAACCTCCATTTTACCTTTGAGCTACACTTTTACTATATTTACCCAAATATATTACTTTATTCATCTTATATACTTCTCCTAAATCCTATTTATATGATTGAAAAATAATTATATAGGTCAATTCATGTTTTTTGTCTAAAAACATGTTATAAAATGTTCCTTCTCAATTCCTCTCAATAAAAAAACTAATTAAAGAATCATAAATGTTTGTTACCCATTTTTAAGTACACCCAATAAAAGGTTAAAACCCAAAAAAATGTAATATCACTCGTCTAATCATGAAAATGAACTTCAATTCATTTTTTTTTGTTATGGAGATAAATACTCCTTTATCCTTCTTAAAAAGCATTCATTCTTTTCCTTAAAACCATGCATAAGTGGCACATTTACCTAGCCATTATTTTTCATGATTTAACATCATTTAATCGTCATTATTCATGATTTATTCATAAATATCCTTTATGAATATCTAATAAAGATTTAATTCATTCTTTTATGGATAACATTATGACACACCCATTGGTTTAGCCTAATGAAATGATTATGGAAACCATTTATTTTCATGGGTAACCCTTATGATTATTACTTGTGTTGGTTTACTTTATGTAGAAAAAATATGCATATACATGTTATAATGGGTGCACACATATTTCACTCCAATGAATTGGGTAAGTTTTAGACTCATGAGACATTATATATAGAATTACGAAGTAAACCTAAACTACTATGGGACTTTTTCAACTATGTGATATAGTCCTGAATGTTATCCTTGAATAATGTTTATGACCTAATATATGATGCTGAAATATTCATATAATTCCATTATCATATGAATTCGTGTTCATTATGATATTCCTATGCATGTTTATTCAGTTTCATGCCTTTCATGTTATTACATTGTTCCTTCTGACTCATGAGATATTAATATTTTCTATATTTAATCCATTACTAGGATTTTTAGCCCTTACCATTTGTCTATGAATTCCCTAGGATATCCTATAAAATTGTAATACCTAAAATGGATTTAGGGTCTCATTTTTAATAAAATAAATAAATTTTTTTATTTTAGTTTCGTTTTTTTAATTATATACCCAGCCTTCCAAATATATGGGGTTCTTCAATCCTTATATTATAGTACTGATTATTTCTTCTCCAAATCATTTAATAATTTTTTTAAAAGTATTGATTCTATATTGGGATTAAAATAATACTAAATAATCCAAGAATAGGGTAACGGTATCCATCTAATGGTGAGATTTTTTAGTTGAAATTAGTTGGTACATTATGCCAACATGAGTCTGAAGTTAGTAACTCTAGATATAAATCAATAATATCAAAAGCAAAATAGTGTTGGAAAATCTTTTTTTACTACTATGGTTGGTTTTGGAACATCAAATTTAGTGGTGATAGGAATGTTACGTTTTTATTCGAACTATTCTAATACCACATTTGAATCTAGATCTTCACATAATTTCATTTATAATAAATTTTCACTAAATTTATCATATCACCCCATGAATGTAAGAAATAATTTTTTTTTTAAACTCCAGGTGGAAATATAAAAGAAACATATATTTATAAGAATCTTCTGATTATCATTAGTGGGATGGTCATTACAAAAAATCTTCTCGAACTTCCCATAAAAGAGTTTGATTTCATTTTGGGTATGGATTAGATTTCAATTTATCGTCCTAAAATAGATTGAAGAGGTGAGAATTTTTTATTCAACGATTTCATTCCTTTGATACCATAACAAGATGTTGAAGAATTTATTAAATATGGATGTAAAAGTTATCTAGATCTTATTATTGAAAGGAAAGAAACTATTTAAATTATTGATGTTCCAATTAAGAATGAATACATGGTTGTATTTACAGATGGTTTTCTAGGTTTTATTCAGAATTAGGAAGTTGAAATTATTATTGTCTTAGTGCATGATGATAATCTTCTTTCAAACCCACCTTATCGAATGGATCATGTGGAACTATTACATTTAGAAAATAAATTTCAAGGGTCTTTAGTTAACAATTTGATTCAACCTAGAACTTCATCATATGGTGATCTCTTTTTGTTTTATAAAAATAAATATCGTTCAATAATAATTTTAATTGATTATAAATCCCTAAATAATGTCACTACTGAGATCATTTAACATGTATTTCATATTGATGATTTTTTATTAGACCCATGGAAATCATTATTTTTCAATGGCTGATCTAAGGTCTGGATACCATCAACTTATGGAGAAGGAGGATGATTTTCTGATGATAGTGTTTTGGACTAGATATGGGTATTATGAGTTTGTAGTAATTCTCTTTGGATATTCCAATGAACCTTTTGTATGTAATTACATTATGAATATATTAATTCATGTGTTCTTGGTTATTTTTTGTTGTTGTTTTTATTGATGATATTTTTTTATATTCTAAAATAAAATAGTAACATGAGAGAAACATAAGGACGGTTTTGAATACCATAAAATAAAATAAACTATAAGGTAAATTTAGTAAGCGTGACTTTTGATTGAAATAAATTTCCTTCGATGGATATATTGTTTCTAAATATGTCATAACTAAAGACCCTATTAAATAAAAATTTGTTGAAGATTTTTCAAGACCAAAAAATGTCACGGAGATTCATAGGTTTCTTATATTAGTGTCTTTCTGTTGATAGTTATTACTTTGATCAGTTGTCTATATCACTAAATAAGTTAACTCAAAAAAGAGTCCATTCATCTCAACCAAAGAATGTGATGATTATTTTCAAGAACTAAAAAGATGATTTGTGAGTGATCCATTTTCGGTCCTACCTTCTAGAAATGGAATATTTCTCTTCTACATTTACTGTTCAACGAAATAACTTGGATGTGTTCTAATGAAAAATGGTCAGGTGATTTATTATGATTCGTGACAGTTGAAACCAATTGAGTTTAATTATCCTATACAAGGCCTATAATGAACTGTAATTTTTTTCATTAAAAATTTAGACAAATAATTTTTATGGAGTAAATAGTGAAATTTATACAAATCAAAAAATTTGAACAATATATTCACTAAAAAAGAATTGAGCATAATATAGATAATATGATTAGAACTGATCAAGGATTATGATTGTCTGATTAATTACCATCTTGGAAAAGAAAAAAATGGTTGATTATTTTAGTTAGAAAAATAATGCTACATCAACCATGTTATTTTGGTAATGTGTCCCTTTGGTTTATGATTTTATTAAATTTGGACTAGAAGTTATGGATATAGAGACACCCTCTATTTTTTGCAGGTTTTAGTGCAGTTGACTTTGGCTGAAACAATTATGAAATCTCAGAATCTTTGCAGGAACATGTAGAATCTGTTATAAAGGGTTTGTTACTTGATTTTAATATTTATGAGGAAAGTATTTTGTGATTTTGAAAAATATTATGTGTTCCTTGTGATTCCCAGTTGAAAAAATATTTATTGAGTGAAGCTCATAGTTCTCTTTTTTCTATTTATCTATGTTGTACTAATATGTACAGATACCTTAGGGTGTATTACGAGTGGGATGGAATGAAATTAGATCTTGCAGACTTTACCATGAAGTGTTTTACCTTTCAGTAGGTCAAATTAGGATGATAATTACTAAAGTTAATTATTCATCATTACCAGTTCTAAAGTGGAAATGTAAAAATATGTCAATGGATTTCTTGGTGGGATTGAAAAAAAATATCAAGGTAAGAATGCAATTTAGGTTATTATTGATCAATTAACTAAATTAATGCACTTCCATCACATTTAAGGTATTATATACTTCGATAAACATTATTGACTGTATCTAAAGGATATATTCATGTTACATGGATTTAATCTCTCTGTTTTATCATACTATAATCCTAGGTTCACATCTAGTTTTTGGAAAGGACTTTAGAAATAATTTCGTATTGAATTTAATTTCATTAAATATTTTCATCCTCAAACCAATGGTCGGTATAAGTAAAAAATTTAGTCCATGCATAATATTTTCAATACTTATTAGAGGGATTAACAAATATGATGGGATGAACATCTTTATTTGGTTGAGTTTTCTTAAAACAATAGTTTTCATTCCAGCACACAAATGGAGACATTTGAGGTATTATATGGGAAGTGGTTCCAGAAACTAGATTTTTAGAGTCCTATTTTTTCCTTCTAAGAAATAGAAATATTTCCAAATATATTTCTATATCTATTAACTGTGAAGGAAAATGATTTAGAGGCACCATGTTCCTGGAATAAATTTTATAAAAATATTAAATATATTTTATACTGCACATGTGTGTTTAGTTAAAGAAAATGTGATAAAAATTAAACGATTGATAAGATAAAATATATTAGACCATAGTTGGGTCCAAAATGTGTTGTTTTTCGTAGGAATGACATAAAATGAGTCATCGTTGGATGTTCAGATACCTCTCTCATTGGGGGTGAATTAAGTGGATTTATTTAATTAAATTAATTAATTAATTAAATTAATTTTACTTAAAATGATATCTATCAATATATCATTAAAGTATATTTATATGGGTTTCCTAAAAATTTCAAGAATCAGCCGATAAGATCTCCTCCATAATCTATTTTTTGAATCAAGATGAATGATGATGGATCATCAGATCGGATCGTATCAGGATGCAACGAACACATTATCTTCTTCAAATCATTGCACGGTTGTGTTATTCACCAAAGATCAATACAAAATGGAGTTTGGACTCATTTTTTCAGGTTTTTACACATTTTGATTAAATGATTAAGTAGATATTTATTCCTTATTCAATCTATGTCTTGTTATGGACTTTCCATGAGACCAAGTACCAGATTTCATATTTTTTTAATCAATGTTATAACCCTGGTGTCCCATTATTAATCATCTGCCAAGAATGCTTGGATGGTGATGCTTAAAACATTGGTTTATGGTTCTTTTATCTTTAGTTTATTGACTTTGTTTATTGATTGGATCTTCGTAGTCTTGTCTCGACATTGTTGGGAAGCACCGAGCTTGATCGGGCCCCTGTATTTATGGTGGTTCAGTTATGCAACAACAGTTTGCTGAGTAAATCCAAGATATGCAATTATTGTGATATATTGATGCTTGATCTGTTGGTTTGATATATGAGATAAAAGATATAAGATATAGGATATGTTATAAGAGATATAATATATATGATATATGATAAGATATATGAGATATAAAATATAAAATATGAGATATTATATATAATATATAAGATAGAAGATATATGATATGAGATATGAGATATAAATCTTTGTTAAATAATATTATATCGATTATATATATTAACTGAGGTGTCTATTTGATGAACCATCATTGAAAACGTGATCCTAGAGTTAAGATAATCATTTTAAGACTGATGTTTGATACCTTTTTCAGACTCATGCCTTAGGTCAACAAAACACCCCATAATAATAATATTATTATTATTTTAAAATCCTATATTTGACATATCTCCCTCATACAGTGTTCGAATGATGATTTTCCTATAATGTTGTGACCTTGAATTTTTGGCAGATGTTTCAAGTCCAATATCAAGTATTTAATTTGGACTTGTGTCTCGGTCCCATGAGATGTTATTCGAGCATGATGTAGTGAAATATGAATTTTCTATTGGGTGTCTATTTGAACTAAGTGAATATCCTATCTCAATATTTTTATTTTCATAGAACATGATGGTTCCCTAGGTTGTAGATTTTGAGATATGATGTGATTAGTTTCAATCATGACGCATTAAGGCGACACCCAATCTTGAAAGCAATCATACATAGTCAACAGAGATTTTTAGGCTTACACTCTAGCAGGTATAGGTAGTGGAATTCCCTGATGGTCATTCTGAGTTACCCTCTAGTAGGTCTAGGCAATGGAGTTCCGTGACATTTTTGAATTACCCTCTAGTAGGGCTAGGTATTTGTGTTCCGAGAAGATCATTCTGAGTTTCCCTCTAGTAGGGATAGATAGTGTAAAAACATTACGTTCTGAGCTAACCCTCAAGTAGGTATGGGTAGTGGAGTTCCTCGACGGCCTTATTAGGTTTATAATCCAGTAGGACTGGGTAGTGGTGTTCCTCGATAACCTTCCCCGGTGGTACCCTCTAGTAGGACTAGGCAGTGGAGTTCCTTAGTGACTATCAGTGTAGGAACCTCTTTTCGTACCAGGACATGGGATACATACCTAGAGTTTGTGACCCATAGAATCTACATCACAATAAGGATATGTGATTTGATGTGTATTTTGAGCCACAAGAAATAGAGATTCCCCCCCCCCCTGAGAGACATTATTTTGATGAATCTTAAAACTGTGTGGTTGAGTCAATGATTCCCTAAGTGGATGGTATCATGGTGTGGTTTCTGGTTCTCTTAGACTCATGTGTTCAATGAAAATGCTTGAGATGTCCGCCATTGTTGATGGGATTGTTTTGGAATATTTAAATACACTTCTTCCAAGGAGAATATATGATATAGATATCCCTTAACTCCCTAATTTGGAATTATTTAACTATGTATATATATATATATTTGTTCTTCTTGATTTACACTTCTTATTTGGATACTCTCCTTTTAGGAGAGGCGAAGATGCATGGGGTATGCCATGTGCTTTCTATTTCTAGATTCTTATGTTCATATGAGTTCAATATCCTTTTATAGGTGGATAAGGCTCGATGGCTAGTTCATTAACTCACGATGTTTCTCTCCTTTTTCTTGGATAATCTTACTTTCACCCTCTAGTTGGGTTGAGATTTACTCTTTCATTATACCTTTTTCAATCTATTATTTCCTTATTTAGTTGTATCTCTTACTTCTCCCCCTTCATCCCTTTTGGGGATTTCTACCTACTTAGTATTTTCCCCAAGTCATAACTTTTATAAAATATGGATAGGTCGATCGTCACTTTAGAAGAGCTTAGGGATACTTGGTTCTTAGACCATGTACACTGGTTAGAGTGTGGGACTCAGGTGCTAGACACTTTTTTAGCTATTTACTATCCAGTTTTCTGTTAGAATGGGATGCATTTATGGATGGGTGTGTATTTTCCCCTTTAGTTTTCATTTTACACTACCAATCTCTTATACTGTTTTGAGGCTCAGTCATCTTTGGTTTACTTTATAGAAATATTGAATATTTTATTCTCTCTCTATGAAATTTTTCATTGAGTTGGTTATGTGTGTGTGTATAAGTTCTTTGGAAAATTCCTTCCTAATATAGTTATTCCTTCAGTGCTTTTCTCCACCCCTTAGCCTACAGAGGTGGGATTGGGATATTTGTGGCTCAAGACCCGGCATGAGTTGGGTCGTGATAGATTTGTATTAGATAAAGTTCATTCCTTGGGACATTTTTTTGATTTATCCCCTTAAAGAGGATTAGTTGTGTTTAGGTAAATAGTGTTAAAGTGTCTTGAGTTTAGGTCTTAGGCTAGGGATTTCAGTGATGGTACAGGAGGTCGATGTATCCTTTCACCAGGTCCTTGACCACCTGCTTGTCCAATCTACATGCCGATATATTTTTTGTATGGATTAATGGTACATGCATCATATAGGATTTAATATTTTACTTTAATTCTTGATTAATGGCCCTATTATTTTCAATAAATAAATATATATGATCTCATATAACCATGTTACTTCTCAATATGTTTTAAGATTCCTCTGGGATGACATCCATCTAGGATACCCAGCATAGTTCCTGATGATGACCCTATGAGCGACGAGGCCTCAGTTCTGGATCCATCATCTAATCCCCTTCCTCTGAGGGGAAAGGTAGTATCACCTATACATGTTAAAAAGTAGATCATCCCAAAAAAGTAGTCTAAGTATGCATCCTGGCTTAGCAGGCTCTGTGATTTCTAGTGTTTGAGACTATTGAGGTTCTGTGGTGTGAAAAATCATTAAGAAGTAGAGTAATAGATATTATTGGTGGTCCTTATATTTTTGATTTTTCAGACACCAAATGTTCAAGTGGTGAAATTGGTAGCCAACTTGTTCAATGGATCTGTTGGATGTTGTTGGAGCCCAGATACATAGATTCACGATAAGCCTACACTCTCATGGGACAAATTTCACCAGTCGTTTCATGAGGATTAATACCCATCCATATTAAGATTAGTGAGGATCCCGAATATTTTGGAATTGATGTATAGAGGGATGATGGAGGATAAGTACATAACAAAGCTTATAGACCTTATGCACTACTTTCGTGACCTGATCAAGGATGGATACTTCTGAGCACAAATGTTTGAGTGGGGACTCTACTGATATATACATACTAGTATAGTTCCCTTATCAATACACACTTATTTCAGGGTGTCGGTGTGGACTCTGGTGATAGAGAGATTTCTTTTAAAGGGATTCTATATAGCTGGATCTTGAAGTGGGCATCATGGAGCATGGTTATCTTCAGTAACTAGAATGCGATATTCGATATGATCATTGTGAAGGAGACCATTTCATGAGTAGGATCTGGGATGTGGTCCTATAGTGCAGTAGAAATTAATATCACCAAGGTAGATCAGGGGGGGATGATGCTTTTCTTGTGATTGGAGGGGTCACATGGAACAAGACTGTTAGACCAGACCTGCTAAGCAACCCAAGAAGATAGCTGATGGACCACCATGACAGAGGCATCTCAATGATTAGGGATTACCCAGACACGTATTGGGTGGTACCCATATATGTAGATATGGAATAAGAGGAGAATGAGAAATAGGATGAGGATGACGTTATGAGGTCCTTTAACCACCACCACCATGTGGTTTACGTCAGGCTTAGGGATCTGGTGGTTGGGGTCACTGAAAGTTGCATTCTTTGTATTTATATGATCTTGTAGCGAATGATATGATTATAGGTATGATAAGTGTTTATACTACTCTTTCCATGGTATTTGTAGGCAGAGGTTCTAATAATTTTTTACCTTGATACTCTTGTTGTTGTAGTTAGAGATCCTTGTAGAGGAACTAGCACAATAGCTTTAACTTGAGGTTCCTACTAGGAACACTTGTTCCATATCTTTTATCTATTGGCAGTGTGAGCTATATCTTGGAGAAGAGAGGTTCATGTGGGACCTTTTTTCCTCAAAATAGAAACCTATTTTATACTCTTGGGTATGGATTGAATTTCCATTGTCGGATCCCAGATTGATTGTCACCCTAGACAAGTCATGTGCCTACACTCTGATGGGACAATATTATCGTTCTATGGAGAGAGAGATCTCATGGTAGTTCAAGTGGTTTCAACAAGTAGTAGGATTCAACCCATCACCCATAAGTTTGAAATTTTATCCCTTAGTGTAATAGTCTCTTTAGGAAATTGTTTTCCTTTAATTGTGGAGGGTTATATGGACGTCTTCCAAAAAGACATTCAATGAATACCTCATATTTGTGATATAGTGTTTTTCATTTACTTGTATCTTGGGACTACCTCAATAACCTCTATGGAATATCATATGGAACATATTGAGCTTCAAGATCTATAGTTGTAGTTTGAGGACCTTCTTAAGAAAGGATTCAACATACTCAATGTTTCCCCCTAGGCAGTTCCAGTGTTGATAATGTAAAAGGTGGATGAGATCTTATAGATTTTCATGGGTTATCATCACTTGAACTAGGTCATGATAAACAGTTAGTTCCCATTACTATGAATTGATGACCTATTTTATCAGTTGTGAGGTGAGAGATGGTTCTTGAAGATTGATCTTAGATCTGGATACCACCAGTTGAGGGTTTGTGAGGCCAACATTTCAAATTTATCTTTCTGATGTCTCTATGGACACTATGAGTTTCTTTTGATTTCCTATAGTGTGACGAATTCCCCCATCATGATTATATAGTTGATGAACTAGATCTTCCAGTCATATAAGGACTAGTTTTTTGATGTCTTCATTGGCGACATACTCATCCACACTACATAAGATGAGGTGCATGCAGAGCACTTGAGGATGGTCCTAGACTTTCTTCAAGAGAACCATCATTATGGGAAACTCTCAATGTTCCATTTCTAGATACATGAGTTTCACCTTTGGGGAATTTATTTTGTGATCATGGTTTAGTTGTTGATCCATGAAATATCAAAACAGTTCTTTCATGGAAACGACCATTGAATTTTTTGGACGTATGTATCTTCCATGGATTCTTAGGGTAATAAACAAGGATTGTAGTAGACTTCTCCAGGATCATATCCTCTTTGACTACCCATACATGAAAATGGAAATTGTTTACCTGGTATGAGTAGTGCCAGAGGTCCTTTGAGGAGTTGAGGTAGAGGCTGATGAGTGATCAAGTGTTGAGACTACTAGATTAGGGTGTGGAGTTTGTCATGTATTGTGATTCCTAAAGAGCTGGTTTCGGTTGTTTTTTAATGTAGAAATAGGAAGTTATCATATACGGGATAGAATAATTGATACCCCTAATAAGAACTACTCAAATCATAACCTGAAGCTCTAAGTAGTAGTATTAACCCTGAGGATGTGTAGAAATTATATTTTGGGAGAGCACTTTGGGGATTACTCAGACCAAAAGAGTTTCAGGTACATATTGACTCAGAGATACCTAAACCAAACATAGCGATGCTAGTTGGAGTTCTATCAATACTATGACTTCGAGATAGTCCATAATCTAGGGAAGGGAAATGTTGTGGAATATTTCTTTTTCATGAATTCCTAGGCTCGCTTAGTGAAGAAATCTTTAGAGTAGTTATCATCCCTTCAGCTGACCCTAATAGAGCAGGTAGTACAAATTTTCTTCAGTCCATGGTTCTGACTCCATCACTCTTTTAAAATTTAAGAGGGTCCTATCTAGGAGACATTGACCATGGGGATTTACATGATCATTTATCCACAAGTGATGCACCAAATGGATATCCTGAAAGAGGGAATCATGTTATCTTGTTACAGGGTTCCAGTCACGATGCGGGAGGAGGTGATGTAGGAGTTCCAAACTTCTCCCTATATGTACATACTGATGTGGGGAAGATGTATAGAGATCTTAAGTGGTATTTTTGGTGGTCAAACATGGGACTAAGCATATCTAAGATCATATCTTGGTACCTCACCTATCATCAATTGAAGGCCAAGCACCAAATTCTATTTGGTTTGTTGCAGCCCCTTGCAAACCCAAATTGGAAGTGGGATGATATATATATATGGAATTCACCACATGGATTTTGCGCATAGGGATGGTCCACTAGGGCATCTTGTTGATAGTTAACTGACTCAAGAAGTCGTCTCACTTCCATTCCATCAAGAAGTAGAGTTCAGTAGAGATTTTATGGAATTTATACACATATTATATCGTTTTTCTTCATGGGGTCTCCTTGATGATTATATTTAATGGTTATGTGTGGTTTATGTCAAGACTCTGGAGAGGCTTTCTGGAGGCATTTTGGATCTATTTGATGATGATTGTAGCCTTTTCCTCCAAGACCTATGGGAATTCCAAGATCACAATTAAATTGTAATATGATATGTTGATAGCTTTCATGTTTGACTTCAGTCAGTGCTGGGAGGATCACCTACCATTGATAGAGTTTGCGTACAATAATAATCACCACTCTACCATCATCATGGAACCTTTTGAGTCCATATACTGGAGATCTTATAGGTGAACCTTGTGCATGAAATAGGTTGGTGAGACATCTTTTATGGGACCATAGATTGTACGGGTGACAATAGAGAAAGTCTCTATCATCTAAGAGCAGATGAGGATAACCCAGATAGATACAAATCCCATAAAGACTTTGTTTATCAGCCAATGGTATTTGAGGGAGACCATATTTTATTCCAAGTATCTTCATGATGAGGATTTTGGAGGATATACTATGAATTCAAGATATCCCTAAGTTTCATTGTTCCATTCAAAGCATATGTGGGAGAGTTCCTGGGAGTGGAAGAGACAAATGTGGGCTTAGTATCCCAAGTTGTTTTCCTAGTTCTTTCTTTTTAGGGATGAAAATCCTAGATGAGAAAATGATTTATTGACCAATTTTTTCATTTGAATACTTTTTAATGTTTATATATGTATTTCTTGAGCTAGGTATTGAGACGGAATGTGATTATGATGCGGGATGTTCCCATAATTAATTTTATAAAAATAGTAAATATATTTTATACAATGGGAATGTATTTATTTAAATAAAAGGAGATAAATCTGAAATAGCTAATCAAATAAAAAATATGAGACCATAGTTGGTTTCGAAATGCCATTTTGTTCTATTGAGTGACATAAAATAATTCAGTATAGGACTTTCATACTCCTCTCTTGATGTCCATGCATTATGTAAATTCATTGAGTCAAATTAATTAATTTATTAAATTCATTTAAACTAAAATAATATATATAAAAATATCATTAATGGAAATTTTCCATGGTTGTACTTTTTGAAATCTTCCAGTGAGAGCTCCTCCCTCATCCATTTAGTGAATCAAAATGAATGATGATGGAACATTAGATTGAATTGGATCAAGACTCAAAAAAACTCATCTACTTCTTCAAATAATTGTGTGGTCATGTTCTTCACCAATGATCAATCCAAAACAGAGGTTAGAATCATATTTTGGTGCTTTACACTTTTAGATTAAATTAGTGAGTAGATCATTATTCCATCATTGATCTTTATCATGTTATAGACTTTTTATAGGCCCAAGTACCGGGTTTCATATTGATTAATCAATTTCATAGCCCTAGTGACTTGTTCTTGATCATCGACTAAGAATACTTGGTCAGTGATGTTTAAAACTTTATTTTATAGTTCCCTTCTCCCTAAATTTTTCTCATTCTTCACTAGTTGGATCCACATAGTCCCATCCCCACATTTCATAGGGCATCGATCTTGATCAGACCACCAAATTTTGGGTGAATCGATGATACGACAATGGTTTTCCAAGAGAACCATATATCTTGAATCATTACAGTATAATGATGCTCGATCTGTTGGCTTTAGATATGAGATATAAGATATAAGATACAGTATATGAGATATGAAATATGAGATATAAGATATAAGATACAATATATGAGATATCTTATATAATATATAAGTTATGAGATATGATATATAAGATATAAGATATAAGATATGAGATATAAAATACAAGACACAAATCTTTCTTAACTAATATTATATCAATTTTATATTTTAAGAAAGGAGTTTTTTTTTAAAGATCTATTAGCAGAAATGTTATCCTTGAATTGAGATGGTTATTTTAAGACTGATGATGGATACCATTTTTAAACTCATGTATTAGGTCAATGAGATACCAAATACTAATAAAATGTTATTATTACAAAATATTTTATCCCACAAATCTCCCTAATATGGTATTGGAATGACCAATTGTCTATGATGTTGCAACCCTAAAGTTAGGAAAAAATTTCTAGACTAATATCATGTATTAAATTTGGACGCATGCCTCGATATCATGAGACTCCATTCAAGCATGATGCAGTGAAATGTGATTTTTTTAGTGGGTGACCTACTGAGGAAAATAAATATTCTATCTTGTGTATGTTTCTATATAGAACACTATGGTTCCCTCTGTTGTGTATTTTGATATACGAAGAATTATTTTCCAATAATTATGCATTAAAGAGACACTCGATGATGATAAAAATCATACAGGTTCACCAGAGCTTTTTGAGCATACCCTCCACTTAGGCTGGGTAGTGGAAATCTCTGATGATCTTTCTATTTTACCCTTCACTAGGGTTGTGCAATGTATTTCCTTGATGTTATGGGATTACCCTCTAGAAGGGATGGGCAGTGTCATTCCCTAATGATATTTCCGAGTTACCCTCCTGTAGGGATGGGCAGTGGAGTTCCTCAATGTTCTAGGCTTACCCTCCCACATGGATGGGAAGTGGAGTTCCATGAAGACCTTACTGTGCGTACCCTCTAGAATAAATGGCTAGTGAAGTTCCCTAATGAACTTCCTAAGTGGTCCCCTCCAGTAGAACTAAGCATTGTAGTTCCTCAATGACTATTAGAGTAGGACCCTCCAGTCGTAACAAGATATGGGTTCCTTACCTAAAATTTGCAGTCCCTTGACTATGTTATACAGTGAATATATTTTCTTTTACATGGTATTAGACTCACAAGGAAGAGGGGAAAATTTCCCACTAATATGGGTACTTGTGACGCAACTCAAAACCATGCGATCAAGTCATTACTGGCCAAAACAGATAGTATAATAGTGTGGTAATTGAGTATTGTATACTATTGTGTTCACAGAAGATGTGTGATATGTTGGGAATTATTGATGTACTTTTTTGTAACATTTGGTTAAACTTCTTATTATGTGGAGCTATGAGATATAGATATCCTTACACCCACATTTTTTATTCATTGACTAAGCATATATATATATGTATTCTTTCTTATTGATTCACAATTCAGATTTGGATACTCTCCTTCCAAGATAGATGATGATGCATGGGGTATGCCACATGCAATATGTGTCTAGATTATCAATTTTGGATGAGTCTAATCATCTAATATAGGTGTAGAAGTCATGATGGGTAGTTCATTTACTTGCTATGTTTATCCCCTTATCCTTGGATGAGATTAATTTCACTCTCGTATTGGGTTGATCTATACTCTTTCATTGTACCATGTTCAATATATTGCTTCCCTCTTCAGTTGTGTCTCTCACTACTCCCCCTTCACCCATTTGTGTTCATTCTAAACAGTATGTATATACTCACCCCTACATGAGATTTTCCAACATGTGTCATGCATTTTTCTAATGACTGACATGTCAACTGTGACTTTAGTAGAGATTAGGGATACTGTTGTAAGAACCCAGGTTTTTAGAACGGGTCAAAATCCAGACCTTGTTTGAGTTTTTGAATTGTTCCTGAGGTAACATAAAAAATATAGGAAGTTCTGAAAATTTCCAGAATACACGTCGTGTACATTAAAAGTAGATGTTCTGTATGGGTTAGGCGAGTACCGGCCATGTGCTCTCCAAGTACATGTCGTGTGATGACCGTGTATAAATTTCCTACTGCACGGCGGGTAGTGTTACTCAAAACGTCCTGTATCTTCTTTTCTGTGTACCGGCTGGGTTCAAGCTGTGTGTCAACCCGTATGGATCGTCCAAGCCGTGTGGCTACCCTGCTTAAGTCGGGGTATGGAAAAGTCCACTACACAGCGTGTAGTTATTAAGTACATGTCGTGTACTTTTTTATTCACTTAAGTAAAAGGTCATCATGTATTATTTCATAAAACATATTCTTATTCCCCAACTTCAGGAACACTCTGTTCCGAAAACCTGAAGAACTTATCTAGATCTAGATTCTTCATCCGTCATTCGCTCTTCAATACTTCAGTGGTTGTAGGATCGCTATAGTGAGGCTAACCCCGCGCACCCTATTCTATTCTCTATTATTTTCCTCACGCGTCTCAGTTTCCACCCCAGTGGAATTGCTGGGATTCGACGGAAACATAGATATAAGAAGATCAGCTTCGAATTAGAGCTCTATATTGAATTTTCCTACGTCTACGAGTCTCAGGTAGGTGGTTCATACCTATTTTTGTGATTTCAAAGACCTTTGGGTGGCCTGGCTTAAAACGTGTATTTGGGTATTTTGAGAGAGACCCTAGTTTACCTGTTATTGATTGTTTAATTGTTCATTTACCTATGGGATACCATTGGGTATGCCCTGTTACCTATGTTGCTTGAGCAGTGCCGGGTGAGTGGTCATTGCTCATTGGGGCAATTTGGTCGGGGTGCCAAAATGGTATTAATTGAATTGTATTGTTCAAAACTGTTGAGTTTAGTTTATTGAACCTTAATATGAACTGTTAGAGGCTTTAAAGACCTTAGTGTTTTTGTTAGATAACTGTTGGTCTAGTACAATTCAACTTTTTAGATTGTTTTTCCTATTATTTTGTTTTGTTTAAATGTGTATAAATGTAATTACAGAATTGCATATGTTGTAACCCTTTTGGTTGTGTTGGGAATGGGACGAATATTCTTGAGTAATGTTGATCACAGGTTGGGCTTACCCCGGATTACATTGGGTGGTTCCAACCAGGGGATTGGGCGTCCTAGACATCGGCCTGAGACAGGGTGACTGTCAAGTTGGGAAAGTCCTGATATACTTAGATGGGGAGGTCGTCAGACTTGAGCGGCATGGTCGTAGGGACACAAGCTGTCAGAGGTGTTGTGGCTTGGGTACTATTTTAGTGATTACCACTCACCATGAATTTTGAAGAGTGTGCACACACAGAGACTCTGTGATTAGGTGGTTTTGACCACTCATGTGGGTAAAGGCCCCGTTAGTTGCGGTTTAGGTACTATTGGTTTGGGTGCCTGTCATAGGAATCCATGTGAAAGGTGAATAGCCTTCATGGGATAGAAATTAGGTAATCAGGTTGGGGGTAGAGGATCGCCGTAATTTTAGGGTAGACATCATTGTACCTCCAGGTAATTTATTTAAGGGCAGACATCGTTGTCCCTCTGGTTACGTTATTTGAGGGCAGACATCATTATCCCTCTAGTTACTTATTTGAGGACAAGAATCGATGTTCCTCCGGGTTACTACTGTTGGGTGTTCCATCGGGACGTCAATACTTAAGACACGTGGTGTTAGGTGGCACATGGTGTAGGTTTCATGACAAAGATTCCGTTGTTGGCCAAAGTATGTGACACTCCATGGTGGATGTTGAGCACCAATGGAGTTTGTATTTATTTTGTGCAACGTGTTATATACTGTTTTCTTTATAAATTAATTCCTACTTAAACACTTATATTGGGTATGCACCATTAGGTGGTATCCTACTGAGATTCATCTCACACCATGCACGGGCCCTTCGGGATGCATGAAGACTTTATGGGTTTATGTGCATGAAAGAGGTCAGCTTCAGAAGATGTAATGCATTAGCTATTTCATGGAGATGGTATGGGCCTTGAGGTATTTTCTAGATGGAGTTTATTTTGTTCTCTTTTCTTTCTTGTATCAGCATACTTGTTATGAATCCACAGTTGGTTAGCCAGTGGCACCCTGTATATATATGTGTATGACCTGCATTGGATGCATGTTTTTTGTCGAGTAGTAGTTACAAGTGATCAGCATGGTGTTGTGTTTACTTTCCGCTATTATTGTTATATTTATTTCTTCTACTGTTTATCGATATTGAATGTGATTCTGCTCTACAGGTCTAGTTCAGGTCTCTTGAGTCATTTATTCTGCTGCATCTTTATTATTATACTCAGACTAGTACCCTTATTATCCTCTGAGAGGGTATAGCCTCCCCACTATACCTGTAAGACCCTCACTACTAGTCGGCAGCCTTTGACGTTCAGGGAGGTGGGCCGAAGGTTGTAACACCCGACCCGTTTAGCACTGTTCAGGTGGTAGTTCAGGTCCGGGTCGTTAAAAAGTGGCATTAGAGGAGTTTTTTTATAGAGATTTAGTATCAGTGTCTTACTGGCTACTAATGAGATTAAGATTTTTCTTTTTTATTTCTGCTGGTTTTACTTTTGGGGATATGGTAGACTGGAGATAGGTTGTTACTGGAACTGGGTTTCTAGCATGTTTTTGGGTTCCTGTAGCCCCAAGCATGAGGGATGGTCCAAGTTTCCATGGGTGTGAATTGATGTTTTCTTTTTCTCAGATTATAGTTTCTATGATTTCCACCTTGGTGGATCCCTTGGTGTGTGATGTTATTGATTTTGATATGTGACCCTAGACCCAGTGCAGTAAGGGGGAATTGGACCATTGATCAGTATGGCAATGCTTATCTGCTTGGCTTTTTATAGTCACATTTTAGGGTATTTAAATTTTATAACTATATGTATGCTTTGTGATGTGATAATACCATGTGAAAAAAATGTCAATTGCTATGCTTCTTATTCTCTTGGAATGTACATAGGTGGAATTATTTATAGAATTTCTTGTTTATTGCAATGTGTTATTCCATGAATATTTTTTAACAGAATTGCATGTGACCAGAGGGTACTATGGTTGAGGTGATTTTGATCACTAGGATTAGGTGACTAGGTCATCGGTTTGAGGAAACTTTGGTTTTCGGGACGGGCATGGCTCGAGGTACTTTTGATACTTGGCTCTGATAAAGGCGGGTAAGGAGGGCATGAGGTCGGGATGCCATGGGCATGGGTTGCGGTGGGGGAAGAGTAAAGGTAGTTATTTTATGCTTCCTCTTTACTAATTTCATTGTCTACGTTGAATATATATTGTTATATATATATATATATATGGCTTGTCTGACTATTTATGGTATTCCGTGGGTTCCTCTTATACGTATCGATGGAGCGTCAGGCGAGTGATGATATAGTGTCGCAGGTGCAAGATCGGGTTCAGGATCCAGTGCAGGAAGATCATGAGATGTAGGTACAAGCTTAGGGAAAGGATCAGGTTCAGGATCTAGTGCTGGCAATGCAGCAGTCGGGTTCGGCAGCGTTCAGACCATGGCTCAACGATCAGCTCTGAGCTATCCTGGTATGTGTCTTGTATGGAATCAATAAAGTCATGCAGGGTACCAAGACATCTATGGTATATCTGATGCATAAGTTCCATTTGCATCACCTGCTTCTTTTTAAGAGTGAGGGTGCTCCACAAGTGGCTGAGAATTAGATAGAGAGCATGCAGATGATCTTCAAGTAGCTCCAAATGCCTCCAGGACGGGGGGACAAGCTTGTAACGTACATGATGGGAGGGCCAAAAAAGCGTTTGTGGGATGTACAGGTTCAAGCTCACAGGCACGAGGGACTGACATGGAAGGACTTTGAGGATAGTTTCTTTCAGCACTTTTACCCCAAGACAATGAGGGTCGAGAGAGCTCAAGATTTCTTGACCCTTCAGTAGGGATACATGTTCATCATGGACTATGTAGCTACTGTCACTGATCTCTCTCACTTTTCACCTGGTATGGTTAGTGATGATGCAGAAAGGGTGAGGTGCTTCGAGTAAGGCTTACGACATGCCATTCGGATCCTGGTGAATATTTTCAGGCTAGGTTCATTCTCTGAGGTGGTGAATCAGGCTCTCATAGCAGAGGGAAACTAGAGTAATAGGCCCCAGGTTGGCTAGGGAATAGTTTCAGGAGACGGTTTGGACAATAAGAAGTGAGGACAGGATGAGTTCCACTAGGGCATTCAGGCCAAGGAATCAGCTAGACCAGCTCATAGTAGTTCTTCAGTGGTTTGATTTCAGTGTGGGCAGCCAAGACATGTTCAGACTTAGTGTGATAGGCCTCAAAAAGAGCGCAGAGCATGTGGATAGGTCGAGCATCTTGAGAGGTTCTGTAGGCAGCCTTCTCAGACAGCCAGTAGACAGGGACCGAGATAGACGGTGTCATCTGGAGTTGGAATAGTTTAGGTACTAGGAGATGGTAGCTGAGGTTCAACTGCATCTGGAGGACGTGATAGAGACAGTGTGATCGAGTTGACTGTTTAGTGGCTGGTAACTAGAGAATCATCACAGGGAGGTCTGGCATCAGGCAGTCATACTTCATGCCAGGTACACGTCGTGGAGCTCCCAGAGGCTATGCAGGCTGGTGAGCCAATGACATTTAGAGGTGCATCGCGGGTGTGGCCATGATTTCCTTGTTCTCTTTTTTCATGACCTGTAGAGGTAGGGTCATTTTGAGTGCACATGATGCACATGACTTATGTGGACTAACTAGATGTTGATCAGTGGGATTGGTCCCATCGGGTGTGTGATATATCTAGATATATTAATGAGGTTTCATGGGCATCGGGGCATCGAGGATGCGGGTTACTTGAGGTTCCATGGGCATTAGGGCATCAAGGATGCATGTTACTTGAGGTGCTAGCCACTAGGTTTTTTTAGCATCCATGAGATGTAGGACCTCGTGGAGGCAGACACCGATGCGGCGTGGGGTACGTTTGGGTGTCAGAAATGACATGGGAGCACCAATGAGGAGCAGTGATGACGATGCATCATGAGATGACCATGCGTCCAAAAAACTAGTCAGTGAACCTTTACTTGTTTTTAGTTTTATCAGGTTGAGACCAAGTTAGGAAATTTCTTATGTGGGGATCCCCTGGGGTAATTTAGCCAGAACCTTTGAGACCGGGGGAGTCCAGGTTACTTTGATCGGGGTGGCATGTTCGGTTTCATCTCTAGGTTTCGTTTGATAGCTCAGGGATGATCTATATTAAGGTGAGGATATTGTAAGAACCTGGGTTTTTACAAAGGGTCAAAATCTCAACCCTATTTGAACTTTTGACTTGTTCCTGAGGTAACTAGGAAAATTTGGGAAGTTCTAGAAATTTCTAGACTACACAATGTGTACTTTAAAAGTACATTCCATCTATGGGTTAGGCGAGTACTGTCCATGTGCTCACCGAGTACATGTCATGTGATGACCGTGTAGAAATTTTCTACTACATGGCGTGTAGTGTTACTCGAAAAGCTGTGTATCTTCTCTTCTGCGTACCGGCTTACTTTAAGCTGTGTTTCAACCCATGCGGAGCGTCCAAGCCGTGTGGGTACCCCTCTTAAGTCGAAGTAGGTAAAAGGCCACTACACGGCGTGCAGTTCTTAAATACATGTCGTGTACTTTTTTTATTTTCTTAAGTGAAAGGTTGTCAGGTATTATATTATAAAACATCTTCTTCTTCACAAAATTTGGGACCTCTCTTTTCCAAAAACATGAAGAACATATTTAGCTCTAGATTCTTCATCTATCATCCATTCTTCAATCTATCGGTGGCTATGGGATCGAAACATCAAGGCTAACCACACGCACCCTATTCCATTCTTGATTCGTTGCCTCACGCATCGCAGTTTCTACCCGAGTGGATTTTCCTATATTTTATGGAAACGTAGATCTATGATGATCAGCTTCAAATTGGATCTTGATATCAGACGTACCTACATCAACAATTCTCAGATAGGAAGTGCATACCTCTTTTTATGCTTTCGCAGACCTTTGGGTGGCGCATCTTAAAGTGCGTATTTGGGTATTTTGGGTGAGACCCTAGTTTACCTTTTATTACCTATTTAATTGTTAATTGACCAATATAAAACTTTGGGTATGCTATATTACATGTGTTACTTGAGCGGGGTTGGGTGAGTGTTCGTTGATCATCAGGGCATTTTGGCTGAGGGCACCAAAATGGAATTAATTGAATTTCATTGTTCTAAACAATTGATTTTAGTTTATTGAGCCTTGATATGACTTGTTAGAGGCTTTAAAGAACTCAGTGCTATTGTTAGATAACTGGTGGGCTAGTGCAATTCAACTATTTAGATTGTTTTGCCTATTATTGTGTTTTATTTAAATGTATATATATGTAATTACTGAATTGCATATGTTGGAACCCTTTTGGTTGTGTTGGGCATGGCTCGGATATTATTGGGTGATGCTGATCACAAGCTGGGCTTTTCTCAGGTCACATTGGTTAGTTCCGACCATGGGATTGGGCTTCATGGATGTCGTCTTGAGGCAGGGTGACTGTGAGGTTGGGCAAGGATTGGGATACCTGGCTGGCGAGGCCGTCAGACTTGAGAGTCATGGTCGTAGGGACACGAGGTGTCAAAGGTGTTTTGGCTTGTGTACTATTTCGGTGATTACCGCTCACACTGAATTTTGATTAGTGTGCACACAGAGAGACTCTGTGATGAGATGGTTTTGACCACTTTTGTGGGTAGAGGCCCCGTTAGTTCTGATTTAGGTACTATTGGTTGGGGGTTCTTATCATTGGAAGACACACAGAAGGTTAGAAGCCTCCAGGGGGTAGCATTTAGGCTATCGAGTTGGGGGTAGAGGCTCGCCGTTATTTGAAGGCAGACATCGCTATCCCTCCGGTTACGTTATTTGAGGGCAGACATAGTTGCCCCTCTAGTTACTTATTTGAGGAAAGACACTGTTGTTCCTCTGGGTTACTACTGTTGGGTGTGCCTTCGGGACATCAGTACTTAAAACACACGGTGTTAGGGGGTACATGGTGTTCGGTTACATGATAGAGATTCCGGCATTGGCCAAAGCAGGTGACACTCCATGGTGGCTGCTGAGCACCAATGGAGTTTCTATTTATTTCTGCAATGTGTTGTTTACTGTTCTATTTATAAGTACATGTCTACTTAAACACATATATTAGGTACACACCGTTGGGTGGTATCCTACTAAGATTTGTCTCACGCTATGCACGGGACCTTCGGGACGCGTGCATACTTTATGAATTTATGTGAAGGAAAGAGGTCAGATTTAGAAGCTGGACTGCATTAGCTATTTTATAGGGATGGTATGGACCTTGAGATCTTGCCTAGCTTGATTTTATTTTGTTCTATTTTCTTTCCTGTATCAGCATGCTTGTTATGTAGCTATAGTTGGTTAGCCAGTGGCACCCTATATATATATATATATATGTATGTATGACCTTCTTTGGATGCATGTTTTTTGTTCAGTATTAGTTACAAGTGATCAGCATATTATTGTGTTTACTTTCTGCTGTTGTTGTTATATTTATTGCTTCCTCTATTTATCGGTATTGAATGTACTTTCACGTTGGAGGTCTGTTTCGAGTTTTCTAACTCGTTTATTCTGCTGCATCTTTATTATTATACACAGACTAGTACCCTTGTTATCCTTTGAGAGGGTATAGCCTCCCCACTATACATATAAGACCCCAGCTGCAATTCGGTATCCTTTAGCATTCAGGGATGTGTGCCTAAGGTAGTACCACCCAACCTGTTTTTCACTATTCGGGTGGCTGTTTGGGTCCGGGTCTTTACAACTAGGAACTTGGACCACCTATGGTGGTCAAAGTGTGGGACATAAGAGTTGGATTCTATTTTGGCTATTTATGTTCCAGTTTTCTTGGGAAATAATTCTTTTTGGGTGTGCATTTCCACCCTCACTTTTTAGTTTACACTAATGCACTCTTGTAATTTTTAGAGGTTCATGCGTCTTTCTGTTACATTATAGTAGTGTGGCCTATTTTATTCTTTCCCTATATACTTTTTAATTGGGTAGGATATTTACATTTATAGTGTTTTATAGTAAATGGCCTCCGTAATTTATTTATTCCTTCGTCTCTTGTCTCCACCCTCTTGCATATGGAGGTGGTCTTGGTGTAGTTGCCTCTCAAGCCTCAACATATGTCAGGTCGTGACAAGATTTTTTGGATTAATTAGTATGAACAAAGTTAATGGGACAAGATTTATTATAGTAAATAACTATTAAGGTGAAGTTTATTAAGTATCATATGAGGAAGGATCAAAGGAAGCATAAACGTTTTACAGATAACTGGAGAATTATATTTCATTCAAGGTTGGTGGTCATTTTTTTCATAAAGAATTTCCATGGAGAAGGGTTACGATTTTTGGTAAAACATGGAATTTAAGCTCACGGTTCATTATTATTTATGAATTATTAGAGAAATTTATATCTATTTTTAACCAAGTTTCCTTATCTGAGAGTTTATCTCAGGTACATAGTGTGTTCCATGTTTTAATGATAAGGATGTATGCGCTAGATTCATCACCTGTTTTGATCCCAAAATTAGTTCAGTTGGAAGAGATTTTTTATTATGAGGAATAGCCTATTTAGGTTCTTGATGAGAATTTCAGAATAAGTTGATTCACTAGGTTAATGGTTTATTTAAAACCCATATTATTAAAGAGTTTACCAGGAAATCATAAAATTCTATAATGGTAAGATATCCCAACTTGTTTAACAAGTGAATAAAATTGTGAAGATGAAATTTACAAAAGGGGGAAGAATTTAAAAAACTAGGAAATTATAGAATAAATTATTTTAATGTTCATTAATATGAATTGGAATGTAATATTCATCTACAAAATACTAATTAATTTTTTTAAGTTATAGTTTTCTATTTAAATATTTTATTATGTGGTTTTATTTAAGATTTTAATTTTGAAAATAAATAATTCTAATTTAGAAGTTTTAATGTCATTTTTTAAATATGTATATAAATATTTATAAAGGATAAAATTTTGGGATTTTTTTGGAAAATCAACATTTTTCATTGAATAGTGAAAGATATCAATTTTTGTAAAAATATCATTTCTTTTCAATAAATTAAGTAATTTAAAAGTAAAAATATTTTTGTAATTGGATTTTAAGTAACATAAGTATTATTTTTTATTTTAAATCTACTTAATTACTTATTAATAAACCTTATTTTGGATTATGGTGTATGTTTTTTTGTTTTAAACAAAATTATTCTGAAAACTATTTTAAAGTGCATATTGTTTCTATAATTTAATTAATAAAAAAATAACTAATAATGAATGTGTTGAAATAAATGAATATATTCTGTCTAAATAAATATTAATTTATATTCATATAATGATTATTATTAGTTATAGTTTTGATATAAAATCTTCTTTTTCTCAAAAAAATACACTTCTTGAAAACCCACTTTTTTGTTGTGTCTACGCATTTTGTTTTAAATTAAAAAAAATTCAATTATGTAATTTAATTCCAAAAAATGGATTCCATATTTGGAATCATAATTACTTACATTAATTAATATGTAGAAAATTAATTTTTTACCATAATAAATATTGAAAATATTAAACATTTAGTACTATATAAAATGTAAAAATGGATTTACCAAGGGTTAAACTAAAATGTTACGGGATAAAATAACCTAAAAACATGTATAAAATAAATTATATAGATATATTTCTACATTATATTATATATGAATTTACAATTTTATATTTTGGTTCATTTTTTCATGTGAAAAATGTGGGTATAACCTTTTATTTTCAAAACAATGCAAGTGTGGAACATTCCTTACTTATAAAAGGTCACCCCCTCTCCCCTCCTCATCACACCATAAAATCCAATTATCTCATCCAAAACCTTAACAAATTTATTCATTATTTCACTGAAAATGACTTAGATCTTATTGTTTTGTCATAGATATATCCTATGAAAGATTTTAGTGCTTACCTAAGGTGGTTTCCTTAAGAAGATGTGTAATTATTAACTATGCATCTTTATTATATTTCTTCTTCTACCTCATTAAAATCATCTTCAATTATTTTTAAATAATAAAATTATTGTATTAAATATTAAATAATTTTATTTTTTTAATTGAATAATATAAATTTATATCATCTTCCATTAAATGGGATTCGATATCATCATATATGTGTAAGGAGGACTACCACCTCACGAACTGATGTCATTTATTTTCTATAGTTTCCTATCAGGGATTATTTTAATGATGTATTTAAAGTATTTATATGATATTTTTAGAATATTTATACTTCTTAAGTTATGGTATTACATATACCTTCTTACATTCCATTTCATGTGGGATATGATAACATCGCTTGTATGTATGATGGACTATCATCTCACAAAGCCAAGTGATTCATTTTTCAATAATGATTTACATGGAAGGTAATCGGGGTAAATATAGTAAATATATATTATAAAAAAAATGTTTTATTTACATTTTTATAATTCTAAAAATATAATATATCATTTAATTTCTTACACTGAAAAATGATTGCATCGTTAATATACATGTGGACTACCATCTCCATGAAGTGATGTGATTCTTTTTTTAAGCACCACATAGAATAATTATATATATAAGTATATTTAAAAACATTATATGGTATATATTTGATATTATGAACATTATTTAAATATAAAATATTACTTACCTCATTTCTATAATAATAATCGAAAAACAGAAATTCTACCCATGCATTCATATTACCTACAGTCTCCATGATCATAACGTAATTCATTTTTAATAAAAATATTTAATGATTGGTTATAAAAGTATAATTAAGTAATAAATATTGTAAATATTTTATTTTTATAATTTTATGTATATTTAAATAAATACCTATTATAATAATAATCAATATACAGATTTCATTGTAACACATAATCCAAATATCATTAAAATAGCATATGTAAACTTAATTGATTTAGTAATTGTATATCACAAGATAATAAGAGAATTAAAAGGTAAAATAAGCATGAAAAATTTTATTGAGATATTAAATAATTAACCTAAGTTTATTATTTAGTAAGATATAGAATAAACTGGATTAATCGAACTTAAATTAAGTGACTTCATCTCAATTTCCTTTCATTGTGGCATATTTTGATGTAATTCACCTATATTGTTATACAAGGTTTATATAAATCCCCTTTAAAATTTTATGTCAACAATTTATCTATTTTTATGTTATTTAACGTTTTATATTTTTATTCTTTCATTATAGATATGATTCTAATATTTTCAAAGTGATAAGGGACTTTTCATTAAACAAAATTCTCTTTCAATGACTTCCTTGTAACTCTTTTTTTTCTTCAACATCCTTGTTTTTAAGATGATTTTATTATGTACATGGCTGTTTTAAAAATAAATTTATTTCATTATTTCAATTTTTTTTAAAAATAGTCTTTTATTGGAATGTTTGAATTTCATTACAAAAAAACAAACAAATATTATATTTTAATGTATATGGTGACAATGACTTTTCCCACCCCCAAAACCATTATTTCAATGCTAGATTCCATTACAAGATTTTATATTTTCTATAAATAAAAACCCTCCTTCAATTTTTCTGGTAATTTTTGTATTTAAAATGGGTTTTTAAAAGAAACTAGTTTTTTGGTATTGAAAATGGGTTTATAAAAGAAATGTATATTTTGATATGTGATTGTTATTTTCATACAAATATAAAAGAGTTTCTCAAAAGGTTTATCACGAAAAAGTGAAAGAATCAAATTTTTTAATCATTATATGGTCCTTGTAAATTGTTTAAAAATGTGTTTCCCCCATTACAGATCACAAGTGATCTAGTTATAACTTATATAAAGGGTGCACCCAGAATGTACTTGGTGAGCCTGTTATAGCTTATATGATGGGTGTTCCCTAGTATAATTCTGATTCATTAGGTAATGATTATTTTACATGGATAATTATATAGGAAGTTGTATGTATGATTATTCCAATTTATAAGGGTTATATAATGGCTTTATTAGATGATGTCCCAATGCACCTCTATGATTTTTTTATTTTTTCTAATGAATTATAATGAAACTAATTTTATTTCAAAAGGAAAGATAATGAATTTTTTTTAGGAAAGATAATTCCCTTTTATTGAAAATTATATTTTCTTATGAAATTTTTTTCTTGGGTTTTCATTTTCTAACATGGATAATGAAACTATTATTATTATATCCATTACTGAGATTTTTCTGAGCACATCATGTTTTAAAAAAATCACAATGTTTATTAATGATTAAAGTAATGGAATAAGTCATGTTGAAGTTCATGAATATTTTTCATGAAAATAAATCATGCTTTTTTTTAAATTTTGAATTATAGGAAAAATGTATTCTAATTAGATATGTCTTCTTTGTAGTTTATGATTTTTTTTATGTATGAGTTAAGTCATAATTCTCTAAAAATCTAAACCTAAAAATATTACCATGTGTAATACAATGAATTCTTAACTAAAAACTAATGTTTATGTAATGTTTAAGGATAGTACTTATACTCTATTTCTATGGATGGATTATTATCATTTTGACAAGGGAAATTTCTGACATTCAGTATTGTAGTTCATCTTTTATGGATAGTTATTGATTATTGAGGCATGTTTATTATGATTTATTTCTTATTCTTATGAGGATCACATTAGAATTATTATGTAATTGGTGGTGCCAGAAATTATATATCCCATCTTTGTGTTGGTAGGTATCATAATACAAACCAACTTGGGTATTTTTCATATCACTTTCCCATTTATGTATGTTTTCTTGTAATAAATCCTTAATAGTTAGTTTAATATTTCATGAAATTTTCATTACATTATTATTAAATCATTTTTTAATGTCTCAGATTATTCCATGTATTACTTTAAATATTTAATAAAATTATTTCAAAATTAAGCACTGATATGGTCTATGATTCTGAAGCCAGGTGTTCCCAGAATAATGGATTGAAAAAATTAAACTTTAAATAGAACGAACAAAAAGTTTTCCTAAAAAAGTGAAATAACATCTAAATGGATTCCCAAATCAAAAATGTGAGGGAACCGTTTTGTTCAGAGAAGCGATTTTACCCTAGGTGAGGCCTAACAACATCCGATGTATGCTGGCTATGAAAAGTAGTTCTTGGAAATAATGGGAATAAAAAAATTAATAAAAATATTTTATTTTATGCATCATAGGTTTCTCTTTTAATATGACTTTATTAGGAACTCAAGGCTATGAAAAAACCATGTAATTTCTCTGATTTAGGGAGATAGATCTCTCTCCAATGAACACTAGGAGATTGTAGATCGATGATCAACAATGCACTCAGATTCGAAGGAACTTCGATAGTGACAAGAATCCTTTATACGCAACTAATCTGAATCGATGTAGGGAATTATTATTTGATTTTCTTTCCCTATTTCTATATTCAATGATGAATGTGTATCAACCAATGAATAGGTTTACATTTTTTTTGGTCATTATTATAGGATGGGCTTAATTGTGGGAAATCATTGTGGTTTATTGTTATCTGTTCTGGTTTCTTCACACTTCGCTCTAACAAGAGGGGATTTATTCCGATAAAAAAAATGTTGAGATTTGTTCTTCATGGAGTTATTTTTTCTTTTATTTCCCCCATTCTTGGACTTCTTCGTTATTACCCCATCGTGGTCATGGATTGACTTGTCAGGAGGCTTTGAACGTGATCGGACCCCCATAGTGATAGCAAGATGAATCAGAGCCCAAGGCTATGTAGAACACTTCTCGAGGATTATGGAAGAAGATTTATTTCAAAAAACGGATCACCGAAGGATGATTGTCAGCTAGTAGAAGTGGCATCACCAGAAGCCAGTGTCAGTGGCGCTTGGCAGTGCGGCGCGCCGACGCCGTGTGGGAGGCACCAGCCGTGTGGAATGATGCTCAGCCATGAAGAAGGGGGCCATGGAGGTAGTGGGGCCATAGGTAGGTATAGTGAATAAGGTTTGTGTCGATGCGATGGGTGGACCACATGGGATGTGGTGCGAAATCGTGGGACCAGGGGCCACGTGTTCAGGGAAAACCGTGTGAGGCAGACCAACCGGTCCATATGCATGCGGGCTGGACCAAGGAAGTTGGGTTGTACCAGGGGCCCCACAGTTAGGGCCAGTCTAGGCCTAGTAGCCTGGTCGGGTCAGGTCGAGTGGACTGGTTTGGGTCAGCCAATAGGTCAGGCTAGGTCCAGCAGGTTGGGTCGGACCTGGACTAGACTCAGGTCAGACCATTTCACTAAAACGACCATATCTTTCTAATGAAGTGTTCTTTTAACATGTCGTCAGCAAAGTTGGTACCCTTGAAATAATAATTTCCTTATGGGACTACTTGTGAATTATAACTAGAATATATTTCTATTGAAATGGTCCATTTACATGGCTAGTACCTGGGGTCAAGGCGCAGGATGGGTGTGACTACTAATCATCGTGCACCCTCTCTTTTCTATATTAATTAATTCCCTCATCCACTATATCTTGAAATATTTTTGTTAGGTTTAATTAACTTTATCATTTCCCTAAAGGTTATTTGGTATTTTTTATTACAAATAGGAGTATGATCCCATCGGTATAATTTCCAGGATAGAGTTATTGGAATTCCCCAATATTCACAGAGCAGATCCTTTATTCCTTATTCGTGCCCTAGGTAGAGCCTTTGGTATTGATATGACCAACATCACAAGGTTATGATAATATACTTAGTTTGTTAATATAGATTGGTTTTTTGGTATCAACCCATGGACTTGATTGTAATCCTCCACTGACGTACCGTATCTCTTCAGGTCATTCAGCATATGTCAATTAGGATGGTTTTGATGAACAATACTTAGACAGATGTCATCAGTTCTATTGGAATTAGGAGTGTGTTCTCCGAGATGAGTGGTTGTGGTTTCTTTGAACTAAATCCCTAGTGTTAGTATTTGGTGGTTGTGACTTACCATAGGCCATGTGGTATAGCTTGAGTATATTTGGATATTCATGTTATATGTTTTTTAGTCATATACTTGAGTATAGAAGACTATATATCTCTCTTTGTGTATTTATTTATAGTTTTAGGGTGTCTGAATGAATATTGTTATACTGAAACCTTCACAAGATTTGCTCTCAAATGTTGTGTTTTGTGTAGATGATCAACCTTTTGACAGATTATAGGGTAGACCATGACTAGATGAAGGCTTGTGAGATCAAATAGACTATGGGGTTCCTATGGCTTCAAACTGTCACCCTAATAAATTTCCTTCATGTAGTGTTTTTTGCAGATGAGTTACATGATCTTGTTTGTAGGATTTATTTTTGCTGTTCTTGTATTCTTACCTTGTTTACTTTCCATCACTTTAACTTTTGTGTTGTGGTTGTGGGTTAGAGTGGTATTTATGAATTGTTTACTTAGTGTTCTTAATTTCCATCATTTATGGTCTTAGAGATGTGTGTGTGCATACATGTACTAAGGAAATTCCTCCCATGTTAGTGATATGCCTACTTGGTGCTAGAGAATATCCCCTTTCCTATTGTAGGTGATCTTAGGGAGTCATGTCATGGGCCCCTCTGGGATGGGTCATGATAGAGTGGTATTAGAGTGGCAATTTATACCTTAGGACCAAGATTCATTGAGATTAATCTGGGTAAATAGTGTTAAGTGTTTCGAGTTAATCTTTTCAATCCCTGGAATCTAGGGTTGGTGTGGCAGCTGACGTATTCACACACTATGACTCTGATAACCTGATTTTCAACTCGATACATGATAACAAAAGTTTTATGGAAAATAATGTTACATGAATCATATAGGAATGGATAGTGATTTACATGTCCTTCTTGATTTAGATATTCATATATATTCATTGACCATGGTTTATATTTATTTCTTACATGGTGCCTCTACAATGCATACTAGTTATGATTCAGCAACATGAACATGAGGATGACCCCATCGGTGACGAGGCTTTAGTACAGAGACTAGTTTCTTAGATTCTACCTCTAGGTGGTGCACTAACTAAACCACCACATATAGATTAGTGTGTGGTACGTTATATACTAACAGATTAGGAGCATGGTCTAAGTGTGCTTCATGAGTTTCAAAGACATTGACCCCTTAGGTTCTGAGTCTAGCCCGGCCATCAGGTGGCTGTGGATTGGATTGAGGTGGTGCCCAAGTTTTTTGTCTCGTCCAGACACCAAATGATCAAATGGTTGTCCTAGAATTGACCCTTATGCAAGACTTAGTAGAGCTATGGTGGAGTTTGACTGTCCAAACATACGATTACATGATTCTCTCATGGATAGAGTTTAAGATCCTCTCCAAATATGAGTTTTCACCAGTTACACTAAGAGTTGTGCATATATAGGAGCAGCTTCAGCTCTAGTTAGGGAATATGATGGTAGATCATTTTTCATTGAGGTTTACCAACCATTCTAGTTAATTGATGGATATGGTTGGGGATCAGTACTTTTGGGTCTGGACCTTCTAGATAGGTCTGTTTAGATACATTCAATCCATTATTATCCTGATGATCATTCCTAGTTATGTTGGGGTGCTTGAGCGGTCTTTGGTAGTCAAGAGCTTTTTGGATGAGAAGAGATATCCAGTGATAGTTAGTAGTAGATGGGTAGGCGTTGAGACCTCAGTAGTAGAGAGAGGACAAAAGTTTTAGGGACCCTAACAAGGGAGATGTTTTAGTAGGAGGTCCCAAGATATAGGATCTGTAGTTCATGGTGCATAAGGTGGATCCAGTCAACATATAGAGAGGCAATTATAATCATGTGACATCAGGGTAAATCTTTCTCGAGGTTTTCTAACCCTTCCTACTAATGATAGGGATATAGTGGATGTAACAACAAGGTAAAGGAAGAGGTAGGATCAAGTAGATCCACAAGGTGGAAGAAGTGGAAGAGGAGTTAGGAGTGTAGTGGGAGGTGGTTGAATTTTCAACTTTCTACCACCACCACCCCTAGTTAGTCTATTCTAGGCTTGGGGAGAAGGAGGATAGGGGCAGCGATAGCTATATATGATAGAGGTTTATGACCAAGGTGATTCATGTATGATTTGAGGTATGATTTCTATATTTTATACTTTTTTTGCAGTACTTATAGACACATTTTGTAGTCATTCCCTCCTCACAACGGATATTTTTTGAGACCTTGAGTTTCTGGTAGAATTTTTGAGTCAAGCGTTGCACTTGGAGACACCTAATGAAGTAGACTCGATGATCACAAATCTATGTTGAAAGTGTGACCTTAACCTTAGAGGTGACTGTTTTTGTTGGAACCTCCTAGTGGAAGCGTTGAGGCCTTTTGACATCATTCTTGGTATGGTTTGGTTATCTTCATTCTATGACCAGATTTACTATTTTATGAGATGGGTGCAGTGTGTTTTCAGTGATGGAACAAAGTTTCCGTTTATTTTTGATAAGGAAAATCAGGAAGCACATGATGTACTCATGCATAGGAGGGTGTTGTCGATCACTCGTCGCTTGAATAGCCTAATCCTCTATGGAACGAAGGTCGTGAGCTTCCAGTTTCCAGTTGTAGTTGTAGAGTATGAGGATTCATTCCCTAAATATGTTCTAGGATTACCTTATCACTGGGAGACATACTTTTTCATTGGATTTAACCCCAGGATAGTGTTGATAACCTCACCATCATATCAGATGGCCCTTGTAGATCTTCTCTATCTGAGGGTGTAGTTGGAGGATTTCCAGAGGAAGTGATTTGTGAGACCCAGTGTCTCACCCTGGGCAGCCCCAGTTTTTTTTCTAAAAAGATAAACATGAGCTTGAGGTTTTGTGTGGACTACTAGTTTATGAACCTAGTTACCTTGAAGAAAAATTATACACTATCGAGGATTGATGAGATATTCGATTAGTTTAGAGGGGCATGATAGTTCTCGTAGTTTGACCTTTGATCATGCTATCAGCATCTACAAGTATCGGACAAGGATATACTGAATACGACTTTCAGATGCCTCTATGGTCACTATGTGTACATAGTTATGTCCTTTGGTGTAATGAACACCATATCACTATTCATGGGACTCATGAATTAGATCTTCTAGCCATACATAGACTGGTTCAGGGTGGTCTTCATCAGTGATATCCTTGTATACTAAGAATCAGAGGATGAGCATGTGAAACACTTAAGGATGGTTCTAGACATACTCCGAGATCACCAGCTTTGTGGAAAAATATCAACGTTCTAGTTCAGGATTCATGTATTCCACATTTTGGGACCTGTTATCTTAGTAGATAGAGTGGGAGTGGACTCATCCAAGGTCGATGCAGTGTTAGCATGGGATCCACCTAGGAGAGTGAGAAAGGCTCAAAGATTTCTTGGGTTGTTAGGATGTTACCGGAGATTTATCCATGATTTATCTAGGATATCAGAACCTATGAAAGATTTGACCCATAATGGGTATCCTTTTGTGTGGAAAGAAAAGTGCCCTCCAGATTTTCAGCAGTTGAGGTAGAGTTTTATGAGTTCCCCAATCTTGATATTTCAATAGGAGGTTATCGAGTATGTAGTATTCTAGGATTCCTTAGGAACTGGGCCTAGTTGCATCCTAATATAGAGGTAGGTAGGGATTTCCTATGGTTCATTCTTGCTGAGACCACAAGAGTAGAACTACGCAACCCATGATCTTGAGCTTTCAGTGAAAGTCTTCATGTTTAATATGAGGCAAAACTACTTGATGGGAAATAAGTTTATCATCTACTATGATCACAAGAGTCTCAAGTATATCTTATATCAAAAGGATCTGAATTTGAGACAGAGGTAGTGGATAGTGTTCCTCCAAGATTATGACTTTGATATTATCTATACACCTGGGAAGGGAGACATAGTGGCAGATTCCCTCAAAATGAGATCAAGTTCATAGTTACTGGATGAGGCTTCAAAGTAGTCAGCCTCATTAAAGTTATCCTTTATGGATGGAGATGAGGGAGCTTACCTCCAGTCGATGGTTGTTACCACTACACTCTTACAACAAGTCGAGGAGGCAATTCTTGGGGATACCAACAATGAGACTCTTCATGCTTAGTTATCCCTAGGGCATGCTCTTAATGTATATTCAAAAAATGGGGATCACATCATTCATTTTAGAGGATACATAGTTGTACTAGTGTCATTATGAGAGGAGGTTTTGAGGGAGTTTTACACATCACATTTTGCTGTATTTCCTATTGTGGAAAAGATGTATTGGGACCTATGATACTAGTTTTAGTGTTCATGGATTAAGAAGGTACTGGTAGTGTTTTTTTCACAATGCCTTATGTTCTAATCGGTGATGGTTGAGCATAAGGTTCTAACGGGTATAGCTTAACCCCTTAGGTGCCAAAGTGGAAGTGGGATGAGATATAAATAGACTTCATGATGGGTTTACCATGCAGTTCCAAAGGACATGATACAATTTGGGTGATTGTTGACAGACTCATCATATCAGTCCACATCCTACCTATCTAGGAGAAGAGTTTAGTAGAGAGATTGGAACGCCTCTATATATATGAGAAAAATCATCTTAATGGAGTTACCTAGATGAAGTTTTCTGATCATGATGATCATTTCACATCCTGGTTGTAGAAGGGATTACAGGAGGTGTTTGGGACTTAGTTATTCTTGAGAATGGTGTTTTATACCCTAATGGATGGCCAGATGAAGAGGAACATTCAGGTTCTGGATGACATTTTGGGGGCAGGCATCATGGACATCATCCATAGTTGGTATGATCAGCTACCAATAGTGGATTTTTCATACAATAATAGTTATCACTCCCCCATTAGTATGACACCATTTGAGGCTCTGTACGGGCAACCCTGAAGGTCACCACATTACTAGACTGACCCAAGAGAGTCTGCACTCAGGGACTTGGAGATGGTGTGGACTACTTATAAAAAGGTTCAGATCATCTAGGAGAGGAAGAAGACTATGAAGAGCTGGCAGAAGTCACATGCCAATAGGATACATAGACCCATGGACTTTGATAAGGGTTACCATGTGTTCCCTTAGGTCTCACCTTGATGTGGGTAATAGAGATCTGGCCAGGTGACAAGTTATCTCTAAGGTTCATCAGCCCTTTTTAGATACTACGTAGAGTTATTGAGGTGTAGTACCACCTAGATCTACCCCCATAATTAAACAAGGTACACAATGTCTTCCATGTGTCACAGCTGAGGATGTACGTGCATGACCCGTTGCACGTCATCGACTGGGGTGAGCTGGACATCAAGGGTGGAGCATGTTTTATTGAGTACCAAGTGGAGATCAGGGATATCCCAGATAGGATCCCTCATGGGTGAGTGATTCCCTTAGTGTGTGTCTGGTGGCAGCATGGTAATCTTCATTAGATAATGTGGGAGTGAGAGGCTCTAATTTTTACATAGTACCAATATTTTTTTGGGTAGCCTTGTTTTTGGATTTATGGGGATGTGAAGCCCTAAGGTGGGGAGAATTTAATGTCCTCGATTTGTTTGTGTATTATTTTAAATATTATATGGAATTATTTAGAGACCAACCACTAAGACATCATGATATTCTGAGGTCTGATGTTCCTGGAATAAATAATTCAAATATATTAAACATTAAATTGCATGTGCAAGCGGTTTTTCTGAAAAATTGGAATAAATTCTAAACAGTTGACTATATGAGAAATCTGAGGGCACCATTTTTTAGAGAAACATGTTTATCCTAGGATATACCTAAATCAGCCAGTGTGGGTGTGCTATGAAAAGTAGTTTTTATGTGTAACGGGAATAAAAAATTTAATATTTTTTTTATTTGAGACAGTATTGGTTTTTCTTTTAATATGCCTTTGTCAGAAATTCAGGGTAATGACGTATCCCTATAATTTCTTTGAGGCTAGGAGACATATATCTCTCCAATAAACATCGGAAGATCATGGATTGATGATCAAAAAAACACCTAGATTCGAAGGAAATTTGATGATGAAAACAAACCTTCATCTGTTACTAATCTGAATGGAGGTAGGGAGTTATTCTTTGATTTTATTTCAATTTTATAGAATAAACGATGAATGCGGATCAACAAATGAACATGTTGACTCATGGATCAATAGTTCTTGAGGGATGATCTTAATTGTGGGAAATCATTGGTGTTTATTGTTATCTATTATTTTTTCTTGATTCTTTGTTCTAACGAGAGCAGATTAAAGCCAATATGAACAAAGGTTAGGGTTCATTCCTCATGGTGTTATTTATGATTTTATAACCCCCGTTCATGGTGTTATTCACCGTTTCACCCTTCCGGTCGTATCTTGACTTTCTGAGAGGCTCTGAACATGATCAGACCCCAGAGTGATGAAAATATGAATCATAGCCCAAGTCAGTATAGAACGTGACTTGAGGATCATGGAAGTAGCTTGTTTTGAAAAATGGAGAACCAAAGGACAATCAGTGATATGTGGAAGAATGGGCATTGTCAGTTCATGGATTCACGATGTGCCGACACTGAGTGGGAGACAGTATCCGCATGGAATGAGTCTTGGCTGCAGAGAACTATACCATGGTGGCAACAAGGCCATGGGAAGGTATAGCTCACAGGGCATGCGTGGACACGGTGGGATGAACATGTGGGTTGCAGTGCAACACCGCTGGTTCAAAGGGTATGATTTCAAGGTGGAATGCATGTGGTGGACCAACCAGACTGCATGTGTGCGAGTTATACTAGTTATGTCAGTCCACGCCAGGCGTCTCAGCGGTCTACGCCAAGCGGCTGAGTGGTCTACACCAGGAAGCCTAGCGATCTGTGCTATGTGGCCTAGCAGACCACAACCCAAATACCCAATAGGCCAGCCCTAGTAGGCGTAGTAGTCCAGGCCAGGCTGGTATGATCCCAGTAGACTGGGTTTGGATGGGTCTATTATACCGGGTTAGGTTTTCCATTGAGTCAGGTCATACCTGGACAAGACCCAGGTCAGACCTTTTTTCTAAAAATACCATATCATTCAAATGGAGCGTCTGTTTGACACACCATCAGCAGCGTTGGGACCCTTTGGATGAGAAAGTCCCTATGAGGCCAATGGTGGGTTATAACTCAGACATATTTATAGTGAAACAAACCATTTACATGGGTAGTAAATGTGGTTAGGGGGACAGTGGGTGTGACTACTACTCACTATCCACCCTCTCTTTATGACATGAATTTATTCCCTTCTCTACCATAACATGGATGAGATTTTTCGGGTTTGTTTCCTTTATCATTTCCCTGAAGTTTTTTCAGTATTATTTCATACTCATAAGATTATGATCCCTTCAGCTTGATTTTTAGAATAGAGTTGTTGGAATCCCTCGAGTGGCCCAGAGCAGATCCCCTATTCCTTCTTTATCCCTTGGTATAGTCTTCAGTATCAACATGGATAAATTCACCAGGAATTGATCCTCTGCTTACTGGTTCAATCTATATTGAGTTGTTGTTATCACCCAATGGCCCTGGTTGTGATCCTCATTTGAGTATCATATCTCTTTAGATATTTCAGTGTATCTCTCTCATTATGGTTTCTGAAAAATAGTACTTCTCAGACAGATTTCATCAGTGCTATCAGACTCAGGATTTTTTTATCTTGGATGAGTTCTTGTGTAATCTTAATTATAAAGATCTATTATTGGTACGCGGTGATTTTTGACTTACTCTAGGTTGTGTGGTATTGTTTGATTATATCTATATATTCTTGTTATAAGTTCTATAGACATATACTTGTGTAGTGTTGATTGTATCTCTCTCTTTGTTTATTTCTTTATGCTTTCATGGTGTTCTATTGAGTATTGTAATACTCACCTATGCATGGGATTTCCATGCATTAGTCGTGACTTTTTTAGATGAGATACCTTTTGATAGAGTCCAGGGTGGACTAGGACCAGATGGCGCTTTGTGAGATTAGATAGACCATAGTGTTCTTATGGCTTCAGACAGTAGTACCAGTACCTTTACATCAGGTAGGGTTTTCTATGGATAAGGTTCATGAACTTTTTTTACAGACATTATTTTTTGTGGGTATGTATTCTATTACTATTTACCTTACACCATTTTCACTATTGTACTCCGTTTGTGGGTTATAGTGGTTTGCATGCACTGTTTACTATGTGCTTTTTCATTACATCATTTGTGGGCTTGGAGATGCGTGTGTGAATAAAGGTACTAAAAAAATTACTCCCATGTTAGTTATATGCCTACTCGGTGCTAGTCACTAGTCCCTAGCCTATTGGAGTCAGGCATGGGGAGTCATGGCACGGGCCCCACTAGGATCGGTCATGATACATTTATTGATTTTAATTTGATTATTTGAAGAATTTTGATATCCATGGATAAGTATCAATCCTATGTGATATTTTACATGGAATTATTGGATCATTATTTATTCCTTTCATATTATTCATGTGTTTCTTCTACTATGATATCTGACACTATTCACATTCCCTAACTGAGCATCTAAGGCCACCATTTTATTCTATTTCCCTTCCCTAGGATTCTAAGTAGTTTACTATGATTGATATGAATGACTATTCTAGAAGGGATAATAATGTTTTCCAATAAAATACTATATTTAATTTTATATTTTAAAATAAAACATGATATTCAAGAATGTATCTAGTTTTCTAAGACTAATAAACCAATCCATCATTCAGGATATGATTTATTGTATTTAGTTTCATTGTAATAATGTTACCAATGGATCTGGGATACTAGGGTTAGGTTTTTTACAGTTGGTATCAACAGATGTTTAGTATAATCCTTTGGGGCACGATTTTGGAAAAAACATATATTATATAACATGATATTTTTATAAACTCTAGGAATTATTATTTTTATTGTATAATATAATGAATTTTTTAAAGGTATAGAATTTGTGGTTTCCTAGAAAATACATCCCTTTCTGGATACTTTAATTTTTATGTGGTTGTGGAACCTATGCACCTAGCTCTAACAACTATAAAAGGGGTGGATTGGATATTCACTCTATAATCATTGGTTCCTCATGAGTGGGCCAAAGACGATACACTTGGCTAGACACTCCTAGGCGATATTCTTTGGTTAATTTATACTCATTACAAACCATAATGAAATACTTGAAAATATTTTTAGGGTTCGAATATTTTCCCAATGATAAAATGAAAATAATTTTGATATTTTCTAGGAATTAATTTTTAATTTATCTAAAGTGTTTAAAAATTTTCGTAATTATACATTGTGATTTAAAATTTAAAATGTTATGATATGATCTAGAATTTTCTATTATTTTTAAATGAAACATAGTATAAGGAATGATAACCATATCAATGCACCTAATCTATATATGGATTTCCGTCTTGAGATAGAAAATAAATCTAGATTTGGATTTGAAACTATTTTAGAATAGATTATAACTATATTGGGGTAGCCAATACAAGTTTTTACCAATAACCTTTCCCATAAAGATCAACCAGCTGATCTATAATATAGTGTTTCAATGTGATACAATTTAATTCAAAAACGGTCATTATCAGTCAGTGGAAGCACAAATCCATTAGTAGTTGAGCAATGGAAAAGTTCCTTTGAAAATATATTTCTCTATTTGGGATGTAATGAAGGGGAGAATTTTTTCATGGCAGTTTACCATTTCATGGGGGATTTGGATCAATGTTGGTAATTGATTCAAAATAATGAGGAATTGGAAGAAACAAAGAGCATGGAGTATAAGGATTTTAAGTTATGTTTATTTTTAAAATATTTTCAACATAAACAATGAGAATATATATAGATTAAATTCATGAGTGTTAGATAAAAGGGAGAGTAACATGATTCTAAGTTTAAATCTATCTTAAAAATGTTATCAAGGAATTTAGTGGACTACATGCATAATACAAAGAGAAATATTTATTTTTTCTTTAATGTACTAAAATAAACCCTTCAAATAGAACTATCCACCCAAACATTCTCATCATATGAGGATATAGTATCATGTGATATTGAGATAGAGAAATAATTCATCAAGTATTATGATATTGAAGGTAATAAATATGAGTAGAAAATGTTTAATCACCTCATGATGTAAAAATGGATAACAGGATGAATAGAATGAGTAATTTCCAACATTTGATACTTGTGGAAGGAAAAAATACAGTATATATATAAAGGGAACAAGGGTTTTCTTTAATTTAAGACACAAATTCAATCATTATAGTGAATGACATGGTGAGGGGGATGCATTAAAATACATTGCTTTCACTTAACGGATATGTGTAATTATGCCAACTATTTCCCCAAATATAAATGGATCTTACCACAGAATAGTTCAATAGGATAATTCCATCATTATTTAATTATTATAGTAGAATTTAATGTTGCTAAAATGTGGTGTTAGGTATTTTAATAATAACATCAAAGTTATATAATGCTTTATTAGACCTTGTATCCTCACAGTCATTTACGTATTCCATTTTTTCAAGAAAAATAAAAAATCACTATCACACTAAGAAGGTAATTATCAATACAAACACCTAGAAGGAATAATATCATGAAAAATATATACTAATCCATCTCCATTATGAATCATAGAGGTACTATATTTTCAAATTTTGCTATTATACATATGGTAGACATTGATATAATCACTATTATGGGTATGATTTCAAAGTATAATGCAAAAATTCATATCCAACTGAAGGAGATTATGATTTTATCATGAACTTTTAGAGTTAAATATAATTAGAATAGATGATTCATAATTTGAATCATTCATGAATCCACCCCTAGTAGAAGTCATTAATGAAAGTTTAAGAGAATATTATACAAAACCTATGGGTGGAAAAGGTAACCCTATGATTGAATATGTTATTATTATGAAAGAATACATTGATTTGTTTCTTGAAGGACTAAATGTACATCCTATTGAGTGTGAAGTTCACTTTTATATTGAACTCATCACTAATTCAAAAACTTATATCTATAACTCTCTATAAAATATCTACAGTGGAGTCAGTGGAGTTAAATAAAAAACTTCATGAGTTGTGTGATAATGGATTCATACTCCCTTGTTTTCCTCCATTGGGAGATCCTACTATATTTTAGACAAATATTAATGATACTATGATTATTCTTGTTTATTATAGGGAAATAAATTCCATTACCAAGAAGTAAAAGTGTCATCTACCTTGTATTAATGACTTGTTAGGTCTACTACAAGGAGTTCAGTATTTTTTAAAAAATTATCTTTGTTTCGGGTATCATCAATTACAATTTAAGAAGAAAACTATTCTAAATACAATTTTTTTAAGTATGGTCATTATGATTTTATATTAAGGCCCTTTAGGTTGGCTAATACACCCTCTATTGTTTTTATCGGATTAATAGAGAGTTCGACCAATATATTAATAATTTATTTTTGGTATTTATTGATGATATCTCAGTATGATAAAAAATTTATAAATTGAATAAGATTAATTAATGAATCATTCTTGAGGCTCATATAGAAATGAGTTATATTGTTAATTTTTCATGTGTGAGTTTGAGATTCAAATAGTCCATTTTCTTAGATATATTTTCTCTAAGGATAGAACATTAGTTGATCTTTACAAGATAATGGTATTCAAATAATGGAATATATCATCAAATATAAATGAGGTGTGTAGTTTCCTTGGATTAGTAGGTTAATAGAAGTGATGTGTTAAAATAATTTCCAGATTAAAACACCCATAAACCTTGTTGTCATATAAAGCTGTTATGTTCTTTTAGATAGATGAATGTAAGTGAAGATGTCAAGATATGAAGAGGTTTTTCATCAATTCACACATGTTGACATTACCATTGGGAGGGGATGTATTTGATATATATATTGATGCATCAAATAATGGACATGGATGTGTCCTTATATATAATAGTAATATTATTTCATATGTATCAAGATAGTTAATGATCCATGAATAGAACTATACAAACCATGATCTTGGGTTGGTATCCCTAATATTTTCATTGAAGATATAGAAGAGGTTTCCTTATGGTGAAAAATGTGAGATATATAAGAATCACAGTATATATAAATATATATTTTCAAATAAAGAGTTCAACGTGATGAAAAGAATACACCATGACATACTCATAGATTATGATTGTTCGATACACTATCACTTAGGGAGGGGTAATAAGTAGTTAATTCATTTTGTAGTGAAGATCATAGAATTATGACAAAGATGAGGGTTGGAAAGGAATTATATTTATGGACTTCTAAAATTGGATATGACAATTATTATGGAAGGGGAAACATCAATCCTTTTCCAAATGATTTAAGATCCATTCTTATTAAAAAATATTGATTTTTTATTTCTCGATGATAAGAGACTAAAAAACAAAATTAAAGTTCTTGAAAATGGAAAATTTGTATATTTTTATAATAAGGATGTTGCAATAAAATTTAAAGAGTTTATGTGTTTCTTCCATGCTTGAGCTGAAAATAAAATTATTAGGTTAATCTCATAGTTAAAATTTATTTGTACACCCGAGTACCACCAAATTTTATTGTGATTTGAAAGGTATTTTTTATGGAATAATATGAAATGCTCTATTTTAAAAATTATATCAAGATTATTGGTTTTTCAATAAGTAAAGGATGAAGAAAAACATCCTAACTAATTCATGAAACCCCAATCTATTCTTTTGTGAAAATTTTATTTTTCTATTATAGACATTTTCACTGGATTTCAAAACACTCCAAGAATTCAGGATTTCATATGGGTTATTAATGATCGCCTTAATAAGTAAACACAGATCATTGCCATAAGGTAATATATACCTATTTATCTCATTCCAAGGATAATTATTAATGAAGTTATGAAACTTCATGGTACACATCATTCAATTGTATTTTTTCATGACTCATGAGTTACATAAAAATTCTAAATGAGTCTTTATATGGATTGTGACTTTGAGATGCATTTTAGAACCTCTTATCTCTTAAAACTAATGGACAGTCTGAAAAGAATATTCTAACATTATAAAATATTCTAAGTTCATACTTGATTAACTTTATGTTATATGGGATCATTATTTACCATTGGTGAAATTTTTATATGACAATAGCTTCCACTCAAGCATTAAAATAGAAAAATATGCAAAATTATATAAGAAGATGTGTTTTAATCCAATTTTTTGGTTTTTAATTGGTGAAAGGATTATTGTATGCACATATCATGCTGATAATAAACTGGTGATAATGAATGTTATAAGAATCATCTTTTTGATGATCAAAGTAGACAAAAATATATATAGGTAACCAAAGGAATGATTTACAATTTCCAATGATTCATCCAGAATTCCTGAAGGTATATCCATGGAAAATGTGCCATAATATTTTGTAAGAATTGGAAAATAAGTCCTAGGTATAACAAGCCTATTGAAATTGTGGAAGGAATTGGATTTTTTTCTTATTGTTTGAAAATTCCATATATCCTCTCTAAAGTTTATAATGTGTTATTTTACTATTTATTAAATAATTACATGAAAACCCCAACATATGTTCTCACCTTTGAGGTAATATATTTTAAAACTGGTTTATCTTATTTTGAAGAACCTATCAAGATTCTTGACACTAGAGAACATGTTTTGAGGAATCAAGTGACCTGGTTGGTAAATGTACTTTGGTTAAATCATCAGATGGAAGAGGTGAAGTTGGAACCAAAATAAGTTATGATGAAGAACTAATAACATATATTCCTAAGGTTACATTTTTAAAATCTCAAGGATGAAATTTTTGAAGAAGGTATCAATGTAACACCTAAGCTTTAATTATAGTAAGATTTTATTTAGATGGAAACAATACCATAATACAAATAGATTTATTAAAGAATATGATTAAAATATAGATTATAATGTTTTTATAAATTTAATTTTAGTAAATTAATTTAATTTATGAATTAAACATGTAAAAATTATATTTGGGGGAATTTTTTATCTTTATAAGAAATAGTTTATTTTTTAGTGAATGGTGAAGAATACTGATTTTATAAAAAAAACAATCACTTTTATGACATTATAATGATATGATAATAATGTGAAAGTTTATGAAACATTTTTTCTATAAAAAATATATATATTTGAATCAATATAATTCATATAAAAATAAAATAATAGACTTTGGAATATCTTCTCAACATTTTATAAATCTATGATATTATTTTTTCCAAATTAAATATTGTTTTTTGTTATTTTTTAATTATCTATTTACAATGTTACTTTTTGAATTGGTGTTTTTTTATTATCAATAAATATCCTTTGATTTAAAATAAAAAGAATAATTTAGTTTGAGTCAACATTTTACTTTCTTTGTAAAATCATATTTATGCTTTAAATGAACATTATTCTAAAAACACTTTTTGTTTCATTTTTCACACATATATTAATTTTAATTAATAATATTTATAAAAATATAATATTGTAAAACTTATTCCATATTTTTAATAATTTTATTTATTACTATTTAAAATGTTCAACTTAATTTTCTTCATAATGAAAAGTAAAAAATAGTAAAAACATTACTCTCGTGGTTTAGGTTAATAAGGGTTTATCGGGGAGTTAAACTAATACAAAAGATTAAAAATACCATTTTAACGTTTATAAACATATTTTATTTTGTATAATCTAATCCTTAAACTTATAATACTATAATATATGAAAATTTGGGTACACTTTCACAAGATAATTACTTTTTATTATTAAAATCTTTTACGTAATTCTAAGTGTTTCATTTCCCTCACTTATAAAAGGGAACCATTTATCCTATCTTATTCACATATTTTGAGATACATTTCCCGAAAAATACCTAAAAAATTATTATCCAAACCTTTATACCCACAAACTATAGTCTTTGGTCTAATTAAAGGACCATCCTAGAAGGATTTAGGTGAAAACAATTGTGGTTTTCTAAGACAAAGTATAAGTTTTAACCGACTATTTTCATTTTATATCCTCTTCTACCTTCTTCAAATATTATATAAACATTATAATATAATAACATCAGTATCCTGAATTCATTAAAGTTTAATTATTCTGGTGGAAAAATCCGCATTCATCTACTTTCCATCCTACGGAAGATGAAAACATCACTCATGTATATGTACGACCTATTTTCTTCATGTAGTAGTGTAATTCATTTTTCATAACCACCATACATGGATAATTATAAGAATTTAAATAATAAATATTTAATATAATTATGAAATAATTATTATTCTATAAATATATTATATCATTTACCTTCTTATCCTTCCACTCGTTGAAAAATTATAACGTCACTCGTGAGTACATATAGACTATCACCTTCCTGAAGAAATGTGATTTATTTTTCATGTATTTATTTCCTAGATGATTATAAATATGTAAATAATGAAAATATATGAATTTTTAATCATGATTAACATTTTTTAGATAATTGAACCATGATAAAGATGCAAGGATCAAAACTATCAATCCAAAACTTACATAAAAATGAAATGGTTCACACTCAAAAACATAGATTTTAGTTATTAATAAACTAGTATTCATATGTTATAAGTGGATGATATAAGATATTGTATGGATTTATATTTTTATATAACATAATGATAATAATCTTAAATTTATTATACAAAAGTATAACATCACCTTCGAAGCAAGTTAGGTCGAGGTAAGAGTTTATTTCAAAATAACATCATTAATTGGGATTGTTTATGTTTAATTTTTAGTTGAGGAAATTATATGATATTTAAATATTCAAATGAATATAATTTCTTTTAATATGAAATTTTATAGAAATTAAAACATTTCATCTTATTTTACTCCCTCTAAGTATTCAGAATATTGAATGATTTTTTTAAGAAAACCCATCTTTTTTTCTATTAACTTTGGAATTTATTCATCTTTGTTTATATTTTATTTAAAATGTTTAAAATAGTTTTTTTTCTATTATCCAATGATTTATTAATGTCATTTTTAAACATTTTTTACTTTCTAAAAAATGGTTTAAAATAAATCTTATTCGTATTTTCTAAAAGATTCAATTTTTAGTGATGGTATAAACAAAATCTTAGTTTTTGAAGTATACCACATGAATGTCTTCTATTGTAGTCATGAAAAAATATCTAATTTTAAGATTCATTTACAAATTTTAATTGTTATTTCCAAATAAAATATTTTTTCCAAATATTTTGGAAATTTTTATATTTTAAATAAATGGATTCAAAATGAAAATTTTATTTTCCTTGTGAAATATTTTAGTGATATTTTAAAAGTATTTTCATATATATATCAACATACTTAGGAATATGACGTGCTCATTTATATATGATTTCATGTAATAATACCTAAATGGTATTCTTAGGATTCTTGGTTTTATGAATTTCCTTATTATGAAATCCTTTGTTTATTTCCATGTGATTATCAAATAGTTTTGATATCCATGGATAGGTCTCAATCTCATGTGATTATTTATATGTTATTATTTGATCATCATTTATACATTCCATATTATCCATGATTTACTTATTAAAATATATCTTTTGTTTTATGAATTACCTTACTAAGTATGTGGGATCACCCTTTTGTTTTTTTTCTCTCTCTAAGATGAAAATAAGTATATTATTATTGACATGCATAGATTTTATAAGGGGATTAATAATGTTCCTAAAGAAAATTCTATTTTTTTATTTTATTCAGATATAATATGAGATTGAAGAATATATTTATTTATATAATACTATTAAACAAAATAAATCCATTGGGATGAGATAGTTTGTATCTACTTATAATTTGATAAAGTATCCACCAACTCCAGGATACTAGGTTCTAGGATATTATAAGAAGGTATGATTTAATTAGTGTTGGAGCCTTGCACATTAATACCAATTTTATTCCCATTGGATCAGGAAAGTACATTGAGTATGGGTTGAATCGGTGTTCAAAAGTTTTAATGATTTAATTTCCTTCACTTTTTAGACATTTTATATTTGAAATTATAGACATTCTAAGATGAATGGATCTTCCATATTAACAAACACAATAATAACATATGAAAAACTAAAATTAAATAAATCACAATGCATTTTATTTTTAAAAGGTTTACCCCACAATGTCGGTAACTACTTCCTTTTATATTCTGGAAGACCTAACACAAAAATTATATACGGGTAAAGTAAGGTGATTTCAAATAAATAAAATATCCCAAAATTCCTAAATGATTTCTTCCAATGTATGGTTATTGAAGATTATAGTTGGTCATCTTCAGACGAGATCTTTATTGTGGAATCCCTTTAGTTATGTTTTCTTCCCAAAATATATTATTTCTTATATTTACATGAAATAAATTCTATAATTGTATTCTATACCAACATGTGAATAGGTATTTAATGGTTATTTCTAATGATGCATCATGCACATTTGACTTCTGTAAGATACCGACATTTTCCTGATATTTGTCAGACTTGATTATAGTTACTCGTTTTCTTTATTTTGTGTACTATTTTATGGGTTGTTACTAGGGTTCCCTTGGGTGTAATTTTATGAAATTTTAAAGAAGGATGGGTAGTGCGCAGTTGGCACACAGTTTTCTCAAACCATGAAACCCAGCCCAGCGAACTGTGAGAAAATAAATAGATAGGATTTGAATGTTTGGGGCATGGTTTATCAAAAAAATTGTCCTCTTATGAGAAACCACGCATCCCCCTCAAAGTAGGTGCATGATTAAGGCTAATAATTAGAGGAAACCATGAACCTCGAGTATCAAATAGTTCATATGATATTTTTATCCCCTAAAAAATATATTTAAAATTTATCGAGCCCCTATTTTAACTTCAATTCAACCCTAACTTGATCCCTAATGTTGTTTATCAATTTTAAAGCCTCATAAAAATATCCCAAGCCAATATAACATCTGTTCTTCATGATTTGAAGCCCCAATTGAAGATATGCATCCCTCCTGATATGTGGATCTCATCCAGTGTGGTTTCCTTTCTCTTCTCATTCTTCTTCTACCCCTTGAAGGATTTTTCATCCCTATTTTTGGTCAGATCTAGATCTAGGATTGTGGGACTAGATATAGAATTTTTTGATCTTGATTATTTGATATTTATTTAGGTTTAAATATCCATATCATGTTCTATATCATTATTTCATTAAAAATTCAGGATTTTTCATTAGGTGATCACTCATCAATGATTTTTGGTGTATGGTTTATTATTCAAAGATGATAGTCAGGGTTTAAATTACATATATGTAATTATATAATTTCTAAGTTTTGTTTAGAAATTGAATTTTCTAATTGAATTAATTAATTTTATCAATTAATTAACTTGGGGATTATTGAATTGGGGATAATTGATATTTGGATTAATTATTAGAATATTAAAATTGTGGGATTTTGGGAATAATTAATTGTTGAATTAATTAAGGGATATTGAGATTGTGATGTTGAATAGTTAATTGTTGAATTAATTATTGGATATTGATATTTTAAGGCTGAATAATTAATTGTTGAATGAATTATGGGATATTGATATTGTCAAGTTGATTAGTTAATTTTTGAATTAATTATGGGATATTGAGATTATTAAGTTGAACAATTACTTAATCAATTAATTATGGGTTATTGAGATTGTAATGCTGAATAATTAATTGTTGAATTAAATATGGGATATTTATATTATGACTATGAAATTTTAATCTTTGAATTAATTATGGATATTGGGTTTGGGAATTAGAATAATTAATTATTTAATTAATTATTGGATTTTGATATTGTGAATTAATTAAATGATTATTGAATTAGTTAATGAACTTAATGTGATCAATTAATTTTTGAATTGATTAATGGAATCAATGTGATCAATTAATTATTGAATTAATTAATGGAGTGATGGGTTTGTGAAATTTTTAAATTTGATAAATTAATTAGAGAATTAATTAATGTGATAATTATGGTTAGGAAAGATCTGCTGCATCAAAATTCCATAGTGTGTTAAGAAATGTTGAATGGTTCTAATGGAATTCACATGTGTTAATTGTGTGTGGGACATGTACTTCTTCATCATAATCTCATATTGTGATATGAAATGTTGAAAGGTAGCAATGGACTTCCCATGTGATAATTTTGTGTGGGACATGGTTTGCTACGACAAAAGCCCATAGTGTAAATTGGAATGATGGATTGTAGAAATGGAATTAATATGTGAATTTTGATAAGAAATTGTAACATGGTAATTTAGTAATATGATTTCCCTTGGGGATAGTTCAGACTCTGGCATTGGGCAAAGTAGGTATTGAGAGTTCGGGTGTCCTTAAGAACCTGGGTGTTATGTTATTATATAAAGAGTAATTGAATAAGTGTAAATTTTATACTTTATTATTTTTATATATTCTTTATACAACTTCATACACTCTTTATTGACTATATATTTTTTCGACACCATTGGTGGGGCCAACTGAATTTTACTCACACCCTCATCAGGCTATATGATCAGTGCCCGAATATATTTCATGGCTTCAAAACAGGATAATTGTAAAGTACTAGTATTAGATGAATTAGTTTGGATGGAGCAAGGATGAGGTAACCGGATGTGTTTGGGGACCCGCATCAGTATTTTTTAGTGTCATTACATTTGAGTCAAATGTTTGACACTTAAGAGGTAATTTAGCATAGTATATCTGTTATTTATTTTTTATCTTTTATTTCTAGTTTTGGTCATCATTTGATGCTATATTATTATGGTTATGTTACAAAATTCCTTATATATTTTATATTCATTTTCTCTGAAGTATTAATTTGATATATAGGGTCAATAGTGAAGAAAATGTTATTTACGTCGTTTATTTTTCATTTTTTACGTCGTTTTTTAGTTGACATTAATACGGACGACGTTATAAATAACGTTTTTTACATCGGTTATTTAAAAACTAACGTAACAAACATAACATCGTGGTGTCTATCACGTCGGTTAATTAATAACCAATATAAAAAAACTGGGGGCGGGGTTTATAAAGTCGGTTATTATATAACCGCCGTGATAAACCGGCGGGGGGGGGGGGGGGGGGTTATCACGTCAGTTATATAATAACCGACATTATAAACACATGCGGGGGAGTTTATCACATCGGTTATTAAATAACTGAAGTGATAAACTCCTGAGAGATGGTTTATCACGTCGGTTATATAATAACTGACGTGCTAAACTAGTCCGGGGGGGGGGGGGGTTTATCACGTCGGTTATTTAATAACCGACGTGATAAACCATTTCCCAGGTCTTTTATCACGTTAGTTATTAAATAACCAATGTGATAAACAATGCCACAGGTGTTTATCACGTCGGTTATTAAAAAAACGACGTGATAAACCCTTTATGATTTGTTTATCACATCGTTTATAAAATAACCGACGTGGAAGACAAATTTTTAAAAAAAAAATCGAATGCAGTCCTTTGCTCTCCCCCAGAATCAACCAAAAACCAAATCAAGAATTCATACCACAAAAAAAGAATGAGATCAAAACAAGAACTAAAGAAAATTTAAGCATTTACTTTGATAACATATAAAACTTACCCCACTTGATAGCCCCACCCTCATGTATACCCCATGGACAGCCCTCCCCCACCCTATTGGAGCCCCCACCACACTGCCCCCCGACCCCCTAGACCGCCCCAAACACCCCTCGACAACCCCCCCCCCCCCCACCCTCATGAACAGCACCCCCTCACCCCACATGACAGCCCCCAACCCATTGGAGCCCCCACCACACCCCTGGACTGCCCCCCGACCCCTGGACAGCCCCAAACACCCCTCGAACCCCCCGCCCCCACCCTCCTGAACAGCACCCCCTCACCCCACTTGACAGCCCCCACCACACCCCTGGACTGCCCCTCGACCCCTTGGACAGCTCCAAACACCCCGGGACCACCCCCCCCCCCCCCCCCCCACTCTCATGTATACCCCCCCCCACACACACCCTAGAAAGCCCTCCCCCACCCCATTGTAGCCCCCACCACACCCCTGGACTGCCCCCAGACCCCCTGGACAGCCCCAAACACCCCTAGACAACCCCACCCCCCCCCACCATCACCACCCTCATTTATACCCCCACCCCCTGGACATCACTTCCACACCCCTGGACAGCCCTCCCACACCCCTGGATAGCCCTTCCACCCCCTGGACTGCCCCTCCACCCCACCAGACAGCCCTCCCAGACCCCTAGACACACCCTAACCCTACTGAACACCCCCCCCCCCACACCCTTGGAAACCCTCCCCCCAAGACCAGAATCCATACTAGAAAAACCATCATAAGTAGACCAAAACAAGAAGTAGAGAAAAATTAAACATTCATATATATAACATTCAAAACTTACATTTCCAACATCAAAATAAAACTAAATCCAACCTAAAAGACTACCAAATACACAATTATAATGACAATATTCAAAATTATATTTTACATTACAAACAACTAAAATTCAATCAAACCTATAAAATAATTTGACCACTCCACTTGTAAGTGTTTGATTTCTTTTTCAGTATAGGGTTGAGGGTCATCAAAAAGATACAAATGAAAAGGATAATATTTAACGTGTATAATGAATAAATCAAATTGAAATATTATGTCAAAGATTAAGAGGAAACCTTACCAGGTCAAAATTCACAATTGTCCCAGTTGTTATTATTTCATACATAAATCTTAACATATAATATCTGCATTCAATGATGCCTTGTTGTTCATGAAAATTCTGTTTGAATGAGTGTAAATTCAATATATTATTTTTATGTAATAAATCAAAAAGTACAAATTATAAATGGATATTTACCTTCTCATTTACAAATTTGATCTTTGCACTCCTTTTCTTTCTGTTTTTTCGAAAGTAGGCCCATGCCCTGTTAGAAAATAATACGAATGGGGTAAATTTAAAATTCATTATAATATATAAAACTGTTGAGAAATTGAAACTTACTTTTCCAATGTATTCTTAAAACTTTCCCACACATCATCATGGATAGAGCATATCTAATAAAGTGCTTTCTCCCTTGGGAAAAAAAACCCTAACATCCAATGATCACTGATAAAAAGAAATTTAACATTAGTGGTTTTTTATGTTAAAAGATAATTAACTCTTTGAGAGAGATGTGTTTCATACCTATCAAAAAAAAGCATCATTCAACATTGTGTGACTATATTCTTTTCAATTCTTTAAGCAATATAAATCATTATTTGTTCCTCATCCAATTCACATGCTTTAGGGGAAATCAATTGCGTGTCCATGAACCCATATACATCTATCAGCTCATTCCTCTCACAAATTTTATAAAGATACCTAATACAAAACAGACATAAGTATACATTTTTAATAAATATAACACAGGGAAAAGGTGTTAAGACTTACATGGAAAAAATTTGCACCACGTTGATGCCCAACTTATCTCCAGTAACAAGCTCCATGATATCAGTTTTCATAATCCCCACAATTATTTCACATCCATAAACATAAGCTTCCATTGGAAACTCATAATGATCTACAAACAAATTTGAATATCTTGACAATCTGTCAAGACTACTAGAATCTGTATCTGATGTCATAGCCATTTGTCTTTATTGTTGTCTATACAGTATTTCTTTACCTTTGAAGTATTCCTGTAAAAAAATTGAAAAATATATTAGTTTTCAAATGATAAAACAACTTTAATAAAAAAAATAAAAGATATATCATTCATATCCTTATGGTAATGAGTTGAAAAAGTCTGGATGGCCAAATTAAAAAAATGGATGATACTATGTCCAACAGTCGCCACCTCATCTGTAGGTAATGGTACCCGAGTTGATCTATCTATAATATCTTGTACAGTGACCCTCTGATTCTCTACCTCTAATTGTTGATAATTAATTGTATCTCCTATAAAATATACCAACCCATATGCTACTCTATGATTTTGAGAATCGTCAACATACAACTCACAATAGGTAGGAAGTTTCGGCGGAGGAGTAGGATAAAAAATGGGGTCTGCAGGCTGAGGTGGGGGAGTGGGAGCTACTGGAGGAGGTGGAGGATAAATAATGGGGTCTATAGGGGGAGGTGTAGGAGTGAGAGCTGCAGTCTAAAATTATCTTTTCATGTCTGCAAACATAGACCGCACTAACGCTCTAATCTTTTCCTCCATCGTCGCATAAATATCATGAACTTCAGCCTCCAAGGATTCTATTTTTTATAAACCCCCTCAATGTTATAATTTGAAGAACGTGGCAACACTTTTCTTACCAATACACCTGCCAGATATCCTCTTACACAACCAGGATGTTCAGGCCTTCCCAATGCTACAGATAAAATATCTTCCCTCCCAGTAGCTGTAAATGTCCCCTGTGAACTCTCCTCCTCAAGATAGTCCTATATTAATTAATTGAACATTTCTGTAATGATTGAAATTATATGAAGAAAATAGTTAACTTAAATAAATAAAATAGATATCTTACAATCCTCTCATCTACGATTCTCGATTCTTCCGAAAGATATTTCCATTTTTTCCCCTTCCAAGCTCTCTTCCATTTTTCATGTCTACATGGAGGGGATAGAGGGGCCACCTTTCCAGAGCTTGAAGATTCAACTCTTAGTTGTTGAAATTTTTTTGTCATCATTTGTTCTTCCAAAAATGTATACCCTCCCTGAGATAAACTATGAGGGTATACATTTTTAGATTGGATATCTTGATGAGATTTCCTTGTTTTCTGTAAATTAAGAATAAGAAATCATTAAAAAACATTAATAAGATCATTTATATAAGAAATCTTATAAAAGTTTACATTGCCCTTACCAAAAATGACTCTTTCCTTCTACTTTCAAAAAACTGTCTCCATGTGTCTTCATATATAAAAAGATATATATGACATGGACTGTCATGACTCCTATGACCATAAATGAAATCAGATAAGAGGGTTGATTTGAAATTTCTCCATATCTTGGTAGCCAACGATAATCATTTCTTCCTGACTCCTCTAGTGTCAGGAATATCAAATGTCATCTGATAAAGAAGAGGTTAAACATATTATATATACTAGAAACATTTAAAGAATAGTCAAACAATAGAAAAATATCTTACTGAAATCATCTCCCAAAATTGAGATATTATCGCTTTATACACACTTCTCCAGTCATCATACATAATGATTACTTTGCTCTTAGCCTGAGTTGCTACAAAATTCTTAAAATCTTTTGCATTTGGACCTCTAGGAATATCATCATCATAAAACTCAACGACTATCCTCTAATCCTACGTACGTGCAAGTGATAATTTTGGTAAACGTGTGCACCCATGTTTACCAACCTTTGAACTCTTTGTCGTAATAGGAGCATGTGAATGTTCCTCCCCAGTGGTTTGCCCAATATGCTCATCTCCAGAATCATGTGGTTGATTAACTGAATGATCTGTCATTATCCATCAAATCAAAAAAAACAAACGTTAGTTCACAAATATACAAATTCAAATATTTTAGTACTATTGTAATCAGAAAATAGAAAAGTGTACTAAGTTACATAATAGTAAACATTGGTAATATGGTAAGCATGTTAAACAATGGTAAAGATGGTCAATATGGTCAAGATGGTAAACATGGTAAACCTGGTAAACATGGTAAAGTAATTGTCACTAAACAAAAATAATAGATATATAATTCATGTAATGGTAAACATGATAAAGTAAACTAAACAAACCTAAAACAAACAAAAACTTATACTTATTTTGTTTTAAAACGTGTTTTAATAAATAAAAAACTTACAATACCTAACATTTATGAAAAAAATAAATGTAAACAAGAAATAAACATATGTTACCTATAATTTTAGGAATGTTCAAATGGATTGTTTTCCCAAATTCCATCGTCGTGATCATTCCTTATGCCACAAACCATGTCTTCAACATGCTCATCATTATGTTCTGTTAATCTTTCCATGGAAGTAGGGATCTCACATAAATCAGCATCTTCATCAATTTCATCCTCACCAACATATTGTTTTTTCCCTTGTAAAACAATAGCCCACTGCATATCTTATTGATCTACTACATCGAAAATTTGTTTTTCATGTGTTTCCATTATAAAAGAATCAATTGTGTCTTCCAATCTATTCAGATTAACAACTGTCATTCCAAATTCATCGAGTCTAACACTGTTGTTACTGATAAACCATTTACATTTAAAAACAAGAACTTTAATTTTAAAGTAATCAACCTTCCATATGTCTTCAATCACTCTATAATATGCACTTGATGCAGAAATTGGGTTTTTGTCCTTAGCACTCGAAAAATGCATTGCTTCTTCAAACACCAATACACCACTATTCTGAACTGCAGTTCTATTGTCCTGAGCTTTCGTATGAAATGTATAGCCATTAATGTCATAACCGGACCATGTTATCACATTTAAACATGGACCACCAACTATCCATTTTAATTTCTCTGATACATCTGATCTACCAAGAAAAGTCTTTTTAATCTATGACAAAAAAGTTTTGTTGTGCTCATTCAAAATCCACATTTCTTCTTCTTTGGATGAAATTGTTTCAACTCATTAATATGCAATGTGATATACGTTTGAGCATCAGCTGTGTTATTCAAGATGTATGATTCTAACTTCTTCATATGTTCAGCTGACAATGATTTTACTTTCAATACACGAATCCCCTTTCCCTCATTATTAACTCGTTCATGGCGAGATGGGGTCAAACCTATGTGTTGCGTTGTATCCAAGTAGCTCGTACAAAACTTTGCTACCTCCTCAGAAATATACTTTTCAATAATGGAGGCTTCAGGTCGATATGGATTTTTAACATACCCCTTTAATATTTTCATATACCTTTCAAAAGGATACATCCAATGAAGATATACAGGTCCACAAAGCATTATTTCTCAAACCAGATGAATCATTAAATGCACCATTATATCAAAAAAAGTTGGAGTAAAATACATTTCCAATTGAAAAAGTATAAAAATTACATCCTTTTCCAAAATTTTCAAAGCATTCACATCAATCGCCTTGTTACAAATTGAATTGAAAAAATAACACAACTTCATTATAGTATTTCTGACACGAATGGGCAATAGTCCACGTAATGGAACTGGTAGAATTTTTTGCATCATGACGTGACAATCATGTGATTTTATACCTATTAACTTCAAGTACTTCAATGAGACAAAATTTTTTACATTTGAAGAATAACCTTGAGGAACTTTGATATCATGAAGATACTGAAAAAAGCTAATTTTCTCCCTCATCGATAATGTATGAAAAGCCAGGGGAAGAAATGTTCATCTTCTTTTAGGAGTGGGAGCTAACTCCAAACATATTTCCATTGATAGTAAGTCTAATCTTGCATTCAACCCATCTTTTGTCTTTCCTTTAATATATAACAATGTTCCAATCAAACAATCACAGATATTCTTCTCCACGTGCATGACATCAATAATATGTTTAACTTCATGACACCTCCAATATGGTAGCTCAAAGAATATTGACCTTTTCTTCCAAATATGTCTATCATTACCAGATTTATGTGTCTTTCCCAATGTCACATCAAGGTTTTTTACCCTCTCAAAATATAGATCAGGGGATAAAGGTTTTGGAGTAGTATCAAATTCATGTGAGCCATTGAATTCCTTTTTTAGTCTTCTATAAGGATGATCCATAGGCAAAAAATTTCGATGAACCATGTACAATTTTTTCCTCCCATAATGAAATTCACAATATGACGTCTGTTGTTCACAAATTGGACATGCTTTATGCCCTTTAACAGTATATCCAGAAAAATTTCCAAACACTGGGAAGTAATTTATAGTGAATAGAAGCACTTTATGTAGTTGAAAATATTCCATTTTATTAGAATCATACACCCTAATACCATCATCCCATAACAGTTTCAAATCATCAATCAACAGTGACATGTAAACATCAATATCATTTCTAGGTTGCTTTGGAAAAGAGATCATTATACTCAACATGACATATTTGTGCTTCATACATACTTCAGAAGAGAGGTTTTAAATTACCAATAAAACTAGCCATGAACTATGTGTGCTACTGAGGGTTCGGTATGGATTCATTCCATCTGTGCACAACCCTATTCTAATATTTCTAATTTCATTTCCAAATGTAGAATGTTGTGCATCAATTTTCTTCCATTATGGACAATCAGCTGGATGACGTATTTTTCCATCACATACCCACTCATCATCATGTCATATTAACCTTTTTGCATCATGTGAATTAGAAAATAAAAGTTTGAAATGATGAATTATAGGAAGATACCAAAATACCTTTGAAGTGATCTTTGTAGTCTCTACATTAGCCTGTGATTTTTGTTTCTCCTTATACCGTGATATTCAACATTTAGGACACTCTGATAGAAATTTATATTCCTTGAAATATATAATGCAGTCATTCATACAGGCATGTATTTTCTTATATCCCAATCCCATCAGGCATATTATTTTCTTGGCCTTGTAATTTGAATCTGGAAGATCTTTATCTTTTGGAAGAATGACTTTCATCAATTCTAGCAACTCTGTAAAAATTCTGTCACTCCATCCATGTTTCACCTTCAGGTTAATCAATCTTAAAACCTCCGAAAAAACTGTAAAATCTATACAACTATGATATAATGGTTTTTCAGCATCACCATATAGATGTGCAACTGTCGGTTCTATCTCAATTTTTTCTACTACAATATTGTGAATCATTTCTTCAATTCCATCGGAGTTACCATCTTGTGAATCATCATCATCAGTGGCATTCCATCTAATTTCACCATGCCAAATCCAAGGGTCGTAACTCAGATTAAAACCATGACAAATCAGATGATCTTTTATCTCTCTACTTTTCAACTTCTTCATATTCAAACATTTCAGGAATGGACAGATAAAAATGTCACAACTTGGAAGATTTCGTTTAGAAAATTCCAAAAAGGCATCAACACCTTCCTCATATTCATTGCTCATTTGATGTGTTGTAATCCAACTTCGACTCATTATTACCTATAACAAATATCAAAAATATATTTTTTTAAAATAAGACAAATATATGTTTATATGAAAAAAATCATAATTTGAATGTAAAAAAATTTCGAAATATAAAACAAATCTATGCGTATTTAAAAAAATATGCTTGAATATTATTTTAAAAAAAATATAGTTAGATATAATAGTTTTAAATTTCATTGAATCAAAGAAAACCATGGTGCCTACATGGTTGATAGAAAATTGGAGAAAATGGAGTAAACCTGAGAATCAAATCATATTTAAAATAAAAATTTAGATGGAGAAAATCACAATGTAAAGACAATCATCACGGCATAATCATCATGTCATAATCTCATAAACCACGATGTAGTAGTCAATCCCCCTAGACACCCCCCCAACCCTCTGGACATCCCCCACCCCCAGAAAACCCCCAAAACCCTCTGGACAGGCCCCCACCCTCGTGGACAGTCACCCACAACCACCCACACCCTTGGACACCCCCCCCCCCCGAACACCCCCCAACCCTCTGGACAGCCCCCCCACCCCCACCCCCTGGACAACCCCCACCCCTCTAGACACCGCCCCCAACCCCTCCTTGACACCACCCCCCACCCTTACCCCCTTGGACACCCCCCTAGACACCCCCCAACCCTCTGGACATCCCCACCCCCCGGACAACCCCCAAAACCCTCTAGACAGGCCCACACCCCCTTGGAAAGCCCCCCCCCCCCCCACACGCACCCACCCACCCCCTTGGACACCCCCTGGACACCCCCCAACCCTCTACACATCCCACCACCCCCGGACAACCCCCAAAACCCTCTGGACAGCCCCGCCCCAACCCCCTGGACAGCCCCCCACCCCTATAGATAGCACCCCCACCCCTACCCCCTTGGACACCCCACTGGACACCCCCTAACCCTTTGGACAGCCCCCCACCCCTGGACAGCACCCCACTCCTCCAGATAGCACCCCCAACCCTCCTAGACACCACCCCCACCCCCGACCCCCTTGGAAACCCCCCTGGACACCCACCAAGCCTCTGGACAGCCCCCACCCCCCCCCCCCCGGGACAACCCCCAAAACCCTCTGGACAGGCCTCCACCCCGTTGGACATCCCCCACACCCACCCACCCCCTTGGACACCCCCCCCCCAACCCTCTAGATAGCCCCCCACCCCCCCCCCCCCCCGAACAACCCCCCAAACAGTGGTTTACATATAAAAACTAGGCATGGTGAACAACTAAAAACACATGCATTTAATATAGACTTCATCATGAAATAGATGGAATTAAATATTATTAAATATGACTGCTTAAATGATTGTATGATAATTAAAAATAACCATTGATATTCAACTAGTAAAATGATCAAAAGTTTTCTCGATAACTAATATCATAATGAGGTAATAGATAATTCTAGAAATCTTAAACATATTGTCAAGGCCTTGGACAAGGCCTCAAAAAATACTAGGGTAAGCCCTTAGCAGAACCCATTTTTATTTGGAATCATGAGACATAGCGATGCATCGAAGGGCCATAGAGGTCAAGATCCATTACAATATATATCTAATAGATTCTCATATAAAATAGGATAAACATAAGCAACAAAAACACATGAAATATCATTTCGAAATTCGTAAATTTAATCAATAACCATTCTATTCAGTAATATAGGTGAATGAGATCATTAGTTGTCAATGACAACAAAAAATACCATCAATGTCGGGCATTCGAGAAACAAAAACAAACTAAATAGAAGTAGTTGAGGATTAAGTGAATATTGCGAGTCGATATAATAGATCTAGAGATGATAAATAAGATGATGATGGAAAAAAGAGGTAAGAGAGTTTGAAATCGAAGAATCTTACCAAGTTTAAACACAAAAATCGCAAAACAAAAATATAGACTATCCGGGAAAAAAAAACGAAATAAATTTGTGGATGGCTTACTTGAGTGTTGCGAGTTGAGATGATAGATCTGAGGAGAGTAAAGATGATAAAAGATGAAGGAAAAATGAGTTTAATGCAGCGGGATCGACAAGCCGATTAGGGTTTACAGTGCGATAGAGACGAGATGCCGGACTGTCGATCGAAAAATCGTAAATGAAAATCCATGGGGCTTGTTAATTTTTTAAATGTTTTATAACATCGGTTATTTAATAACTGACATTATAAACTAGTTTTTTACATTTATAGCATTGGTCATTATAATAACCAACATTATAAATGTATCAGATACGGATTTTTTTACGTCGGTTATTTTATAACCGACGTCAAAAAATCCGTGTGTTGGTTTTTTATGTCGGTTATAGAATAACCGATGTAAAAAATACATCAGAAATCACATTTTTTTATGTTGGTTATTGTATAACTGACATAAAAAATATCTGCGGGTTGTTTTTTTACGTCGTTTATCAAATAATTGACGTCAAAAAGGCCTCAAAATCCTCATTTTTTACGTCCATTATCAAATAACTGGCGTAAAAAAAACACCGCGCTTTGGTTTTTTACGTCGGTTAATTTATAACCGACGTAAAAAATGAACATGCGTGATTTGTAACGTAGGTTATTAAAATAACCGACGTTAAAAATTTACTCACAGCATTTTTTATGTCCGTTATAAAATAACCGATGTAGAAAACAACGTTTCTAATATTATCACGTCGGTTATATATAACCGACGTAAAAAATGGTGATGTAAATAACATTTTCTGCACTAGTGGGTATAGCTTCCTCGTGACTAATATTATACCCTCACTACTAGTCATCAGTCTCTGACATATGAAGAGGCATAGTTGAGGTCATGTAATGGTCTGGCTCAGGGTAATAGTGTGTGGCACCCAGGATAGGAAATTACAAAGTCATATCAGATCCTAGTTTTGTTTTTTTTTTCTTTTCTTTTTCCTAGGGTGGGATTTTTTTTATTGTTATTTTCATATTATTTCACCTAGGGTGACACACTTATTGTTTGATGTGATTATTGTTTCAATTATTTTTTAAGGTCTGACTCATGGCACGGTACAACATGATTGTTGAGTTTTCATGCATCGTTCTAGTAACTTGAAATTATCATGAAACACATAAGTTTAGTCACACACAGTATAAGGGTTTATGGGTAAGTTGTTGAACTTGAACTATTTTTCATTACTTGTGAAATTTCACTAAAAATGGATCCTCATATTAAATTGAGAATGATTTTAAAATGATGAAATGTGAGAATAATTGGGTTTATAAATGGAAAACTTGAATAATGAGAATGATTTTACCATTTTTTAACCATGAACTAGATGTAGGATGGTTAAGGGTAGTCATAACACATTGTTTTTATAGTGTGGTAGGGTTTGAGGAAATGAATTATTGTGGATTATTATGTTTACCTTACATTTTTTACCAATTTTATGTTCCCTATAGGATGCATTTGGAATTGTAGAGACATAGCTCCATAATGACATTTTTTGAGAGGAAAACAAGAGGATATGGCTAGATATCTTCCTCTAGTAGTGGAACCTGAGGCACCGATAGTGTCGTGCCAGGAAGCAGGAGAGAAATTTCATGGGAACTTCACTAACTTCATGCATTTTATAGAAAGATACCCAGATCACATTGTGAGGACAATGTGAGATGTGACATGTGTGTTCTAGTTGTATCACCCTATGACTTTTACTATAGAGGGTAGAACTAAGGGAGTTGAATTCTAGATTTAGTCCTTCTATACTATCCTTTACCATTTAGAAACCCTTAATTAGAAGAGATCAAGTGGGTTACTTATATACTATGAGGATTAGTAAAGAACTAGTGGGGTGTTCAAATGTAGACTCGATAAGATGATGTTATGTTATGGAAGGACTTCTTAGAGAAGCTCCTAGAGAACAAAACTATGCAGAGACGCTAAGGTAGGAATGAGAAGATGATTTCATGAGGTTGACATAGGGGAGTATATCTATGATGTACTATATTGGATTCTTCACAGACTTGTCGATATTTTCTCCAAATTTGAAAGGGGATGACAGATATGGAAAGGGGTTTCCAGGATGGACATAAATGTGAGATTAAGTCCCAAGTTAACCAATATTGGTTAAAGAAGTTTATTAAGGTTTCTTATTAGTCTCTTATAGATAATAGGAACCTGAGAGAGCCTTCAATTTCATGATAGGTGGTTTCCATTGGACAATCATGAGTTATGAATTTAATGATTTTGAAGTGTCAGTACAATAGAATTAGCTAGGGAAGTGGGAAGTGGAGTACCTAAAGAGAGGGATCAGTTTCATAGGATCTTTCTTGAGTGATCTATCACCAATGTGGTATTTGGGACACTTCTAGAGATAGTTCCCCCAAAAAAAGGTAGAGTATAGAGGCTTTAGTAAGATGGTACATATGTAGAGGTTTTGTATGAACCCGAGACAAATAGTTAATAATTATGAATCTAGATAGAACCACGGTGAGTGACCTTTACATATATTTAGGGGGAATTTAAATTCACCATGGAGAGTGGGTAATCTATGTGGGAAGTAGAGGTCTATTTCACCAGCAATTGGGAGAGAATACCATCAAGATAACTAGTTTATTTATCGATTATGGAGGTATATAGAAATATTTCTTTCCACCTTTAGTTTAAAAGTTCCAATATGTGTTTCTTGGATACTTATCAGGGTTTTTTCGACAGATATGTGGATTCTACTGTTGAGACCATACATATGGTTGTTCCAGTTTTTATTCCACCATACAGAATGGAACCGGTAGAGCTTTGGGAATATAAGACTCAATTTGAGGAGTTTGAGGATAAGGGGTTTCTCCATACAAGTATGTCACCTTACGGTTCCCCCATTTTTTTTTTGATAATAAGGCTAAAGGGACTCTACAAATGTGTTTTGATTATCCGAATTTTAACCAAATGAAAGTGAAGAACCGTTATCCTCTAATGAGTATCGATGATCTATTTGACCAGGTGATAGGGTATTGTGTCTTTTAAAAGATTAACATTAGAATAGGGTATCATCATTTGAGATTTAGGACTTTTTATATACAAAGAACTACTTTCATGATCATGAATAGCCTATATGAGTTCATCGTAATTCCATTTGGGTTAGAAAATGAACCTAAATTCTTTATAGCCATAATGAAAAGAATCATACATCCTTGCCTGGATCAGTTTGTGGTATTGTTCATGGATGAAATTTTTGTGTACTCAAAGACTCATGATGATATTTCCCAAAATCATGTCATTGACTTAAGTACACTTTGAGAGAATTTTATATAAGCTAATATATCTTATTTTTAGTTTTTAATTGATAAGGTAAACATCTTGGTTCACATCATCTCATATAAAGGGGTGTTTGTGGACCTAGATAAGGTTTAGAAAGTTGTTTCTTGGGAGAATCCCATTAATTTTTTTTATATCAGTAGATTTATTTGGTTAGCTTGATATTATTAGAGCTTCATTAGGGACTTTTATATATTTTCATCACAACTTTCATGCTTGAAGAAGAAGGGGTAAATTTAAAATGGTTGTAGTCATGAAAGATTTATTTCTAGCAGCTGAATATGTTCTTTACAACACCACCAATCTTGATCCTACCTTATCTAGGTGTGGAGTTTATGGTGTTTTGTGATGATTTTGTGATCGGACCTGTAGCATTGTTGATGTAAGGAGACCAAGTTGTGGTGTATGGGTCTCAAAAGATGATTCCACATGAATAGAAATACCATATGCATGACCTTGAATTAGAAGTAGTTATATATTCTATAAATTTTTGGTGGAATTATTAGTTTTATAAAAGTTTTATATGTATATGAATCACAATATATTAAAATGTATCTTTTCATAGGGATATTTTAGTCTCTGATAGTGGAGATGGGTTTATTATATCCATCCATTTTATTTTAAGCTAGCATATACACCCAGTAAGGTAAAGAGTATGGATGACACATTTAGTAGGAAAAATCAGAATCATACTATTTAAGAGTCTAGTTCTAAGTGAAAGATGATGACTCTACTATATGAGATTCACATTGTGGTTTAGGAGAGTCAGGAGTAGATAAATCTCATATCAGTTTTAGTGGAGGATAATCTTTTGGGAAGGATCAGATACAAAAATTATGAGGGTCTGGAATGATATAACTTGAGGTAAATCCATAAATATAGAGAGTCACATTCTAATTGGATAATAGATAAGTATCATTGGATGTATGTCATGAATTGGGTTTTTGTCCCAATAATCATGTGGGGGGATCTAATGTGTGAGTTTCATGCCTCGAAGTGGGTAGTACATCTAGGTGTAACCAAAATTTACCATGAACTATGATGAGAGTTTTGGTGGTTGGGCATTAAAATAACATAGAAGGGTTAGTGACATGATTCTACACCAATCAGTAGGTGAAGGTTGGGCATCAATGACTTGGTGGTTTACTAAAATTGTTTCCCATTCTGGAATGGAATTGGGATGAAGTCCCCATGTATTTTTTAGTGGTTCTTACGAGTATGACTCATAAGAATGAATATATATGAGTGATTGTGGACCATTTTATAAAGGTAGAACATTTCATATTGTTATGGGAGAATATATCATTAGATCAGTTTGGATAACAATATGTTCTGGAGATAGTCTGTCTACATGGGGTTCTATAGACTTTTATTTCAGTTTATGACTCATATTTTACATTGTGCTTCTAGAAATTCTTATAGAAGGCACTTGATACACATGTTTTGTTGATTACAGATTTCCATCCATAGATATATGGGAAGTTTAAGTGTAATATACATGTTCTTAAGGATATTCAACAAGCATTTGCCCTATAATTTGGTGGGACTTGGTAAAAGAACCTATCTTTGGTTGATTTTTTTGATAAAAACAGTTATCATAAGACTATTTAGATGGAACCATATGAGGAAATTTATGGTAGGACATGAAAATAACCTATATGTTGAATGGAGGTAGGTGAGTTAGATTTATTTCTGACCAAGTCTTTTGCAGGAGACGTCAAAGCAGGTACAACCGATTCAAAATCATATGGTAATGGATCATAGTATAAATAAGTTGTATCCAAATATACATTGATGACCCCTATAGTTTAGAGAGGGTGATTATATATTAGTTTAGGTGTCACTTAGTTTGGTTCACTACCGGTATAGAGATAGGGTAAGGTGGATCCCAAGTTGATTGGTCTGTTTGAGGTAGTGGAGAGAGAGCTGGTGGAAAACCGATCAGCCCTTCTATAAAGATAAAGTGCTATATAGGATTTTTTTTTCCATGGGTTACAACTTTTATTACATCAGCCCAACCCTTCTCATGTGATTGATGTGAAATGATGTTGATCTTGATATTGATGCATCCTTTGAGGATAATATGATACATGTGTTAGATCATAATGAGAATGTTTTGTGGGGAATGACCATGTCAATAGTTTATGTATTGTGGAAATATAGATGTGTTCAGGAGGAAAATGGGATAGAGAATAAGATATGAGAGCTCAGTGGACTAATATTTTTGACCTAGAATTTTAGAGATACTTGGGAGAAAATTTAACTGAAGAGATGTTATAAGCTGGGGAGATTGTATGATCCCAAACTTTTATGGATATGTCTCGGTCTTGACTAAATGTACCCTTTTTTATTTTGTTTAAAATTTTTTGGGTTGTTACTACGGTTCATTTGGGTGAAAATTTGATAAATTTTGAATAAGGATCAACAGTACATGGTTGGAACATAGTTTTATCAAAATGTGTTCCCTGGCCTAGCAAACGATTTTGTTCTCATAGAGGGGATTTTCGTAGTGGGTTAATGTATTGTCCAACTATTCTCCCTTTTAGGAAAAAATGTGCACACCCTATAAGAGGCACACAAATAAGCCCCAAATTTTGGTTAAACCATGTGCCCTAAGCAGAAAACCATTCATACAAGATTTTAAAACCCTAGATATTAGATTACAAAAATCCAGATCTTCCATTTTAACAACTATTTAACACTAACTCAACCCTTAATGTTCTTCCAAATTTTGGAGGCCTCTCAGACAGATCCTAAGAAATTATAACCATCGTTCATTGTGATTTTAAGCCTATATTAAATATTTTCACCACTCCCATTACGAGGCTCTCATCCTGCGTGGTTTCTTTTCTCTTCAAATTCTTCTTACATCCATTGAAATATTGTTATTCCCTATTTTTTTATCTATATCTATGATTGTGGAACTAGATCAAGATTTATGTGATTTTTTATCTCGATTTAGTTTTAAATATCCAGATCTCCTTATACATTGTTATTCTGTTCAAAATTGGGGATTTTCCATTGGGTTCTCTCTGATCAATGATTTGAGGTAGGTGAAATATTATTAAAATACTAATGTTATGACTTCAATTATGTGAATGTAATTGTAGAATTACTATTAATTTTACAGAAACTTAATTTCCTAATTGAATTAATTAATTAATGGAATTATTTATTTAAGTTATTATAGAATTATTGATAATTAGTTGTAGGATTAACTCTCAAAATATTACAGTTGTGGGATTTGGGGAATAAATAATTATTGAATTAATTATGGGATATTGAGATTGTGAAGTTAAATATTTATTTTTTAGTTAATTGTGGGATATTGATATTGTAATGTTGAATAATTAATTATTTAATTAATTATGGGATATTGATATTGCGAAGTTGAATAATTATTTTTTGAATTAATTATAAAATATTGATATTGTGAAGTAGAATTATTAATTGTTGAAATAATTATGTGGTATTGAGATTATAAAGTTGAATAATTAATTATTTAATTAATTATGGGGTATTGATATTGTGATTATGAATAATTAATTGTTTAACTAATTATGGATATTGGGATTGTGAATTAGAATAATTAATTATTTAATTAATTATTGTATTTTGAGATTGTGAATTAATTAATTAATTGTTTAATTAATAAATGGACCGAATGTGATTAATTAATTGTTGATTTAATTAATGGAATCAATGTGATTAATTTATTGTTGAATTAATTAATATATTGATGGGTATGTGAAATTTTTCAATGTGATTAATTAATTAGAGAATTAATTTATGTGATAATTGTGTGTGGGACGTGGTATGCTGCATCAAAATCCCAGAGTGTGTTAAGAAATGTTGAATGGTAAAAATGGAATTCACATCAGATAATTGTGAATGAGACATGGTCTATTACAAAAAATCCAATTGTGTTATAATAAATTTTGAATGGTAACAATGTAATTCATATGTGATGGTTGTATGTGGGACATGGTTTAATTCATCAAAATACCATAGTGTGAATTTAAATAATGAATGGTAATAATTGAATTCATATGTTGATTTTGATAATGAATGGTAAAATGTTCATTTAGTTATTTGGTATCCCTTGGTAATTATTCAAACTCCAGCATCAACCAAATAAGGTATTGAGAGCTTGGGTGTCCTACAGAACTTGGGTGTTATGTTTTTAAATAAAGAGTAATTAAATAAGGTTAAAGTATTTTCATTATTACCTGTATGTAATCTTTATATAGATTTATACAATTTTTATTGCTAGGATATTTTTTTAGACACCATTAGTGGTGGCCTACTGAGTTGTACTCGCATCATACTCAGGCTACCTGATCAGTACTCAAATAGATTTCATGGTTATAGGATAGGGTAAGGGTAAATGACATATGTTATATGGATTAGTTGGGATAGAGCATGGGTGAGGGAACCAGACATGGTTTGGGACATACTTGGGGAGTTTTTAGTGTCTTTACTTGTGAGTTTCATTTTGGAATATTGGAATGTAATTTAGGATGATATATATACTATTTAGTTTTGGTATTTTATTTTCAGTTTCAGTAATCATGTGATATGGGATTGTTAAGGTTATGTTATATCATTCCTTGGTTATTTTTTATTTATTTCTACTGTGTATTACTCTAATAAAGAGGGTATAGTCTCCCGATGAAATATATTATACCCTTGATGGTAGTCGATTGCAATGGCATGTGGGGATGTGCACTTGAGGACATGTAACAGTCTAGATCTGGGCACTGGTGTTTGGAACCTAACTCGGTATGTTACGAATTATTCATTTCTAAGGATACTATGTGAAATTTCTTTCAGATTAACTATTGTCATTTATCACCTTAAATTATATTATCTCATTAGATCTTTATATCTCACTCAATTAAAATCTCATATAGATATCACTATCTATTCTAAAAACAATATAATCAATATTCTTCGATCTACTTCATTAAGAAAATTGTACAAATTTGTTCATACTACTACAATGATGATTCAGATTATTTTCAACTACTCACATCTCCATGCACAAACACAACATCTTGGAAAATCTATATTATCTTATTGCATAATTTAATTAATTTCAATTACCATATGTGAATCATATCACAAGTTTTTTCTTTCAAATTTTTTATTAGACCTAAGTAAAAAACTCACTATGTATTCTTCTTATATCTTCACACAAGTACACTATAATAAAAACTTCAGGAAAATCATATACATTTCATTTCTTTATATATTATTATTCTTATATTATAAGTGATGTAACAATATAAATGACCTTCACCCTATTTTCTAAAATATATTCCTCATAATTCACACAACATACAAGTGTGGGGATCTGATAACCTTCTAACTTCAATCCCTTACATAGGATATGTGGGTAATATACCAAAAACATTATGCAACAACATAGGCGGTAATCCCACATTTATTCTTCATTGTGAAATTTAACAGTGTGTGAAATTTGTTTGCAATATACACATTTCCAAATAGATTCATGAATGTGAATAACACACTGCACAAATCTTCATGCATATCTATTTCACAATACAAGAGTATTTATATTATTAATTTCTTTATTAAAAAATAGAAGTATTTAAAAGCATTATTTCACTATGTTCTTCTCTATATTTTTCATTCATCTCATAAAAAATGTGTAGGCTCATGAGGTATTTATTGACCCACTCCACCAATATCTTAAACCCACTAAACATAATACACGCACTATTATACACCTCTTGCACACACTACTATTTGTAGCCTGATTTTTTGATTTGGACTACATGGATGGTTTTAAATATTTGTAAAGTAATTGAAAAATATATCATGAAAATTCATGGAATCATCCATGTGGTTTGGCCTTTATATTAGCACTATCTATATCTTATATTGATCATAGTAGTTAATTAATATTCTCTAATGCATATAGAATCTATGGACATCTCTATGTATAATATGACATTGTATTATGATCATATGGCTTTGATTGATTTCATCAAATAGACATTAATATATGAATAAATTTTAAAATAGGGATATAGTAAGTGGTTCACTAAAATCCCATATTAGTTTGGTGATTGTTTTAGTTCCACTTAATAATATCATGTCCCATATCTAATGCTCAATGTGAGAAATTGGTTCTTCTTAGGAACACTCCACACACACACCTTAGTTAAACCACCCCATGCATTCCATTCATGCACTATATATACATGATCCATTATCTTCTTGTGCACATAAACCTAAAACCACACATTCCTTTAATCATTTCTCCATTAACTATTCACATTGTCCATAATTCTTAATAATATAATTAATTTGTATTATATTTTTTAATATAAAAAAATAATTCTACCAAGTGCATCAAATTTATTTTTCAATTTTATCTATTTTCACTCTCAAGGAATAATTATCCACATCTTTTTAAAATATCCAATTAAATTTAAAATTCTTAAACTCTTAATTTTTCAAATCATCTTCATTTATATATTTGTTATGAATAATTATCATTATCCTAATTAAATTTTAATATGAATTAGTAATTAATAATATCTCTAAAATCATCACAATTAGTATTGACTTTTCTTTACACATCTTATTAACAACAAATTTGATATCATACTTTACTAATCCACTTAGTTCTTCAATATTTAGAAACTATATTCATTGAATTATCTATTATATAAGATATATATTCCATATTTAAGATCAAGAATGTGGTTTAATAAATATTATTCAATGTATTTTTATCCTTTTATTTTTTATTGTTCCTACAACATTAGTCTCTACAAATGTATTTTGGGATTTTTATTGTCTTTTAAAAATTTTGTATAATTTTTTATTTGTTTCTATGTGATAATGGATATATTGTTTGAATGAAATTTTAATTTTAAGACATATTGGTTATTTTTGTGAAATTTTGCTAGCATAAACATTTAATGATGGTAATAAATGGTAAATTTCATAACATTCTAATCAAATCCATGTGGCTTTTTGTGCATGTGTTTCATTATTCACTAATCATTCTAGTTTCCAAATGTTTTTGAAATCAAATCATTTAGTACTTAAATTTTCTAAAATAAATATTTTTGATTCACTCCTTACATTTCACATGTGTATTACAATTTCATTACTAAATAGAAATACCTAGAGGGGATGGTTTTTTCTATAATGTTGAAATCCTTAATAAAATTTTATGGGAAGAAAGTGAAATGGGTGGTTCCCCATCATATCATCATTTTATGTTTTTGGATTATTTTTTTAAATTATTGACTTTATTGGAATTAGTGACATCTTAGTTGTAATAAAAAAATCAAAAACTTCTCATAGTTTCACGGTGAAAATATAATTGGATCATAGTTAGTAATTACCATGTGGCTAAATTTTATATGTAATTTACCTCATATGGTTGTGACATGGATATGGGAGAAAATTTTATGTAATATTACGTAGGTTTTCATTCTATTTATTTTTTGTCACAAGGTTCGTGAATGGTTTGTGGATGAATACTAGTAACTGTGCATATTTATATTACATGTAAAATCTTCAGTTTAGTTGAGGAACAAAATTAGTGAATAGTTAGGGGAAACCATACAGAGTAATATTACCTAGGTTAATAACTATTTGAGTATTTATAATTTAATTATTTAGCTAGAGAAAATGGAACATGTTTTGGAAAACTATGTGTCCAGATTGTCATATTATTCCCAAGTGACCTAGTCGATCTCATATTGTTAGTTCTTAGTTTGGTAAACTATTTTTCCAATCCATTTTTCCTACCATAGTGCCTGATTATAAGAAATTTATATTCTACCACTATAAAAAATCTTTTGGACTTATCCCTTATCTCACATTAATGTCTCATCCATGATCTCCCTAGGGGAAACACTCCTCTCATTCTCTAAGAAAATTGTTCTTTCTTTTTTTCTACATGTTATTCTAGTTTTTTCATATATTGTTTTCTTCTTATATGTATTTATCTTCTCATATTCAATTTATTATATTTTGAAATCCATCGGTCCATTTTTGTTGAACACGGTCTAAATGGGTTTTCTACACCATGAATTTCATTACATAAAAGAAAATATTGGTTGTCCATACAGCTTATCTATTCACTTCATTGAAGGTTACAGGTCATCCACACATTATTTAGTTAGTTAATTTTATAAAAACCCATTTATTTTTTATTTCATTAGTGCTTGAGTTTTGAATTCCTATTTTTCATTAAATTCCTACCTAATTATTACATTTTTTGTAATGATATAATTTTTTCCATATAGATTTTAAATATTTATGTAAATGGGGTTGTTAATTGTTACAATGTCTTGTACACCTAAAAAACATTATAAATAATTTTAGGTGTTTATTTAAATCAATATATGAAATTATACACGCAAATTAATGTTTAAAAATTATTTATTTAGTCACCAAATGATATCTAATAATATTCTATAAGTAATATATCTAGAAATATATGGTAAAATGTTTATAATGTTATAATGAAGAATTTAAATGGATTTAGACTTTAGATTATCAATGATGTTTCAAGATCCCTGTTGGAAAGTTATAAAATTATTTTCAAGAAATATGTTATACATGAAAAAATAAGGTGTTGTATTAATAAAAGGTCTTTTATAGGAGGGGTGAGTGATATTTTAATATTTCATTGAGATTTTATGTTTTTTATTTCATGATTAATGTTTCTCATATCACTTTTGTCTAACATGGGAACCTAGGATACATATATTGGAACCAAGGACAAGTATTATGTCAGGAATTAATTCCAATCATCCTATCCTATTGTACACTTCATTTTAAGTTATGAAATTTCTCTGACTAGTATTCTTATGATTTTACCACTAATAAAAAATTCTTATCTAGCTAGTTTATTTTGATTTATATTTTTGAATTTCACTCTAGGTGTTATCCTTTATTTACTATGATATGGTTGGATTTGGACACGAGTTAGAATGAGGATCCTATTATACATTTTCATTAGTTACCTAGGGTTATTCCAATGTTTACAAGTTTTTGTTCCATCACATTAGGCGATGGTATTGTTTTAAATGTTAGATTTCATATATAATTTAACTTGTACATTGAAAGGGGGTTTATAAATTTATTATATAGAGGATTCTATTATTATTTTAAATTTATTTTTTCATATCTAATTCCGTATTTTTCTATTTTCATACCTAATTACCCATTTCATTTGGTTGTGAACTAATAAAGAAATATATTTGAACTCAACTATTAATTGAATATGGTTTAAATTAATTTATGATATTTCCCTAAAAATAATTTAAATAGTCACCCAAGAACTAATATAATCTCTTCAATGAATTTTATTTCATTTTTACATAGGAATATTGGAATTTACTTATGTAGGATTGTTTCTTTAAATTCTAGAAAATTAATATTTTCTTAAATTGTATTTAAAATAATAATTTCTATAATGTGTTATAAAATGAATAATATGTAATATTTTATTAGTGAAATCTTATTGGGTAATTGTTTCACACCCTATATATTCCACTTGATGACGGAAGACTTTGAAGACTTTTTCAGTTTATGTATAGGTTTATATTCTTGATAAGCTCTTTGATTTGGATTTATTCTCTGGTCACTCTATTAGTAAATTATGTTTTGATGTTGGAGGGTTACCCTAGTTCATAAAGAGATCATAAATTTGGGATTTTGTTATCCTTTTACTTATAATGGGTAGTTTATGTATCAGTCATTTAATCGTTTATTAAATTTTGGGGATGTTCTATAGAAATTTTTATTATCATGGATTATGTTAAGAATATGTTATGTTGGATATTAATTTCTAGTTATTCTTAAAAATTATTTATTTTATTATACATGGAATTCCAACATATGGATGCACCATATTGGATTCTTGGTAATAATTTTTGTAAGATTATTTATCTTTCGATGGTGAAATTTTGTCTAAGTGGTTATATTTGTTATCTATGATACTTGTCACCAGCTATTTCTAATTAGGAAAGTGCTTTAGGCCTTGTTGTGTGGTGACATGGGTAAGGTGGATGGTTGAACAAAGTTGTTTCATGACATGTTCAATGTTGTAAGTAATATTTGAGTTTTTTAGAGATAATTTGATGGTTAATATTTCTAAAAAAATAAAAAATGATGTCATTGATGATGAAATTTTGATTGAGTATAATAGTCTAAAACTATTGGATGTGGAAAGCATTGAAATGGTAAATGAATGTAATGTTTAAATAAATTATTAAAACAGATAAGTTTATTATATTAAATATAAAATATATATGACTCAGTGGATAAAGTATATTATAAATTAATATATGAAAAAATAGATAAAGGGTGATAAAACATTTCATTATTCCATGAATTAAACGTGAATTTTTTATAATTCACTATAAAAAGTTGGTTTAATCATATAAATGTGTAGAAATTATTACCTTATGAATTTATTAAATGTCAAAATGAGGATATATAATTCAAAAACAATGTCCTAGTTATTATTTAACAAAATAAATGTTGATCTTTTTAAAGAGTATTTTAAATTCTTAAGTTCATGATGATTATTGAGGAGGAAAATATTGGCGGAAGAGAAATAAGTATGAACTTCAATGGATGGTGGATTATTGTTTTACATTTACTATATTTATTTTTTCACTTCATTATTTATTAACATAAAATTACAAATGTATAAAGTTTCATTCCAAAAATAGATTTAATTGTATTTTTTCATATAGGATATAAATAGTTCCTTATAAATACGGCATAATTTTTTTTAAATGTTATTCAAGATGAATTTTAATGAGTAAGATTTTTGGAAGTAGAGTAAATACATTGTTGATAGTAATGAATTGAAAAACCATTCCTTTTGAATAATTTTAGATTTATCTAAATGATATTTCTCATGAACATTTAGTCTTCCATTCCAAGACTTTTATTTCAATTGATAAAAATTTATTATTAATAAAGTAAATGATTTTATAAAAAAATCCATTATTGATATGTATTCTAAACTATATTTAATATTCATTCAAGTAAAATTTTTCTTAATTCATACATGGTATATGTAAACTAATAGAAGTTCCATTGATTATTTTTTAAAATAATTAATTTTAAATAAAATTAAATGATTGAGGTTATCTTTTATCCATACACCTTTATATTGTTCCTTAAATTTTATCTTTTATTAGGGTATTAAAGAAAATAGATTACCTTAATGGGATATATAAAATACAAGACTATTATATATTATTATGAATATCTTATTATTTTTTTAATTGTTATAATAAAATATGTATAGGGAAAATAGATTATTTATTATGTTTTCTAGAATGTAAACTCATTAAAAAGGTGAGTACCTGAAGGATTATTAATTATTTTGGGAGAAATTTATTTCTTATTCATTATTTAATGTCTTTCCAAGGCATATTTAAAAAAATAAAAATAAAAATATAATCAAATGAGGGGAAAAGTTTACTAGGATCCATTTAATGATTTCTGATCCATTCATATAAATGTTGGAAATAGTATTGGTGGATGATATATTTTAATGGAAAATGTGAAGGTGTAATTTTTCATTAATCTTTTAATCATAAATATTTTATTTAACTTTTATATTTATCCTCAATTTTTTCCTTATGTGTTTTTACATCAATAACCACTAGCCTCAAATAGTTGGGAAGAAATATTTAATTTCCTCACGATTAATATTTATTTTCAATTGAAATTAGATATTTGTAAACCATGGTATACTATGGTCAGATTTTATATACTTGAGTATTGAGGATGACACAAAATAAATGATTCATGGGAAACAAATGAAATAGTTTTCTTTTATAATAGAATACAAGGGTCCATGGATAGTTTTTAGGAGTTGGAAAATATGAATATAATTAATGGAAAGTATCAATAATTTTTGAGTAAAATTAAAATTCATGTATTATTGGTTCAAATGGAAAATAACGATTTCAAGAGATTTTTTTAAGTGTTTATTGAAAGTTTATATCACATTGATATTGTTTTTTTCTATTTTGATACAAAAACATTTCATATGAAATATTTTCATTTGAATACTTCTTAGATATATCATTCGGGAAATCATAAGTTTATTTACTTCTTAATTAAATAACATTTCCATGTGATCTAACACAAGGAATCTGAATCATATTAGAGGGTTATAATATTAATTTAATACTGAAATAATATAATCAAAAATAGTACTGAAAATTCATCCAATATCAACCACATTTCATACCAAATTGATTGGATGGTTTTTATATAGAATTATTCTTATATACCATCATTATTGTAGATTTTAGTAGAATTTTGTTTCCCTAATAGTCGTACTGGACTACGGTAATTAGTACTTGTGACATGGTTCCATTAAACCCTATCATTATATTGTAATTATGACCTAGAAATTTCATTAAAAATATTTTCAAATATTAATATTTATATTTAAGATTAATTATTTTTTATTTAATGAGGATTTATTATATATATAATGGATTTTAGATGAAATTGGAACTCATAATATAAAATCAAAGAGTTAAAATTGTGACATGTGACATGATACTTTAGAGGATTAAAATATGAAATGTTAGATAACATAATGGTGCAACGCATCCATATCATTAAATAATTATCTTGAATGATTACACTCTTAGAAGAACTAAAGACACACTATACCTTGATGAAGAACCATTAAATTGTTAATCACGTTTTTTATTAAAATTTTGTATAATTTGGTGATGAATATATCATAGCCAATTTATGTATATTTTTCATTACCTAGATAAATATAAATATAATGAATTTTATACTCCAAAAATATAAACCCAAACATAGAATAAAAAAAATTGTAAGACGTATGAAATTTAAGAAGAAGATTAAAGATTTTGGGATGTTGTGTCATGTGTAAGACCCCCAACCTAAGACCACTCACCTGTGTCCTAATAGGTGTGTTACGTAGGCCTAAGAATTACTCCACATACACTAGAGGATTCCAATTAGCAGTAAGGGTCAACTTTGTTATCATGGGGAGACTATACACATATATTAAAGTAATAAAATAATGAAAATAAACAAAAATAATATATAAAAATAATCATAATTTAAATAATAAATAAATCATGTAAGAACCTGGATCTTTATTTCAGTTATGGATCTTGATTTTGGGTGTTTTTGAGAAAAAGGGTAAAATTTGGAAATTTTCTAAGTACGCGTTGGGTACTTCTAAGTACACATTGTACACCCAGTTACACCATACAATTGTGTCTAGGGCGTGTAATGGTCAAGACATGGCCGTGTGGGGCGACATGGAAGACCGCTAATGTCAAGGTCTAAATGAGGCAAATACATGGAATGTTCATTAACAGTGCATGTCGTGTACTTTTTCTTTTAATTGACTAATCAGATAAGGGTCACATCTAACCCTCATTTTTATCTTCTTTTGGTTGTACCTCATGATGGAGTGTATGGAATCTCTGATTATTTTCTAACCCACTGATCCATCATTCGTACTCCAAATCAAACACTGATGGTTGCTTTGGAAGCGCCTTGGTGAGTACTTACTTCTTCTAGAGCCTCTCCTCCGGATTCCTCTTCTTTCGTCAGTTGTTCAAAGTTGAACGTTTTTTACCTTTTTGTAGGTATACAAAGTTCTAGGATGATTCATGGGCCTAAGTTCAAGATTGTTCTTTGTAAATCATCGAGGCATGTGGTTTGTTGACTTTCTTTGGTTTTCTTTGAGTTTTATATACCAAAGTACAAATTACCCATGTCTAGGGTATTTCGGGTTAAGGAAATTGAACCTTTTTTTGTATTCCTTAGATTGATTATTGGATTAAGGGTTTTTTGTTCATATCTTATGTGAAATTTCATTTTTACATAACACCCCTTGTGTTTGATTCCTTTTTTGAATGTTTAGGTCTGTTTGGCCTAGGTTTCCTATGAGGAAGACCTTGTTTCATTTCCTTGTTTGATAGGATGGAACTAATTTCATTTTTGTGCTTGTTAAATTCTTTTGATATTCATTGGAATTGTTTATCTGTGTAGTATATGAGATTACTTTTGGGATGCTTGATATCATATATGCACAATTGAATTCCATAGGGCTTTGAGAACCTGGTGTAGTTAGACCACAGGGGGAATTGACTTTGAGTGCTTCCTTATAGTGTCTGTTATATTTCACACTATGATACCATAGGGGTATTGATGGTGAGTGCTCCCTCAGAGTGTTTTTAGTTTATGTTACAACTCCATGAGGGTAATTGACATTTAGTGCTTCCCCAGAGAGTCTGTAGTTATTCTAGAAAGACCGTATGGCGATTTGACAGTGAGTACTTCCTCAGAGTGTCTTTTAATTTTATTGCATTACTTTGCCAGAGGGGTTAGACTGTGTGAGCTACCCAGAGGGTTAACATAAATATTGAATGTTTGTGACATATCTGCCTAGATGAAGCACAATATTGGATTCGGTCCTATTAAGTAGCCTTCACAGATACCTATTTTTGATTCTTACTTGATAAAATTATGAACATTAGATGCTAATGAATGTAAATGGAAACTGTAGGACTATTTTCATTTGTTTAATCCTAGTTCCTTGCTGCATTTCCATTATTACCTGCTATATATACTCACTGACAGTTAGGCACAAATATTGTGGTGGTTTCCTATGGGGATTTATCTCACACCCTGTTTGGGTCATGATTTTGGACCCAAACATATTATATGGTTGCAGGTATAGATAAGGGTAAGTGCCCTTCATCATCAGGTACTTGATAGTTGTGAAGCTGGAGAGCATAGGAAAAAGCTTAAGCTTATGATGTTGCTGGAGTTTTTCTATTTCCATTGTACTTTGGTTCAGTTTTATATCCAGCATATTGTTTTGTTTGGATATTTTCCTTAACTTATGTGACATGCATTATATATATATATGATCCAGTTGTTATTTACATTCAGTCTTCTGTTGTTTACTTATTTTATGGTATTTCTCATCTACTACTATTTATTATTTGTTATTCTACTATAGATGCTCTTCCAATGATGGAATAGATTCCTTAGTATCACACCCAAGGCCCTCGCTGCTAGTTGGCAGCCTTCTGCATTTTTGGAAATGTTCTTGAGGCCATGTGACCAACTGGGTATGGGGGACCCTTGGGCGGCACCAGGAACCGGTAAATTACAAAGTAGTATCAAATTAGGTTCTTTTCTACTTTGTCTTACTATTTTGTGCCTATAGATAGGGATATAAAGGAATAAGTAGTTGGTAATAAAATGTTCCTTGGAGTATCTATCCCATGTATATGGAAAATCCAATTTACCTCAATTATTGTAATTTTCTGGTTTTTCAATTGTTATAGTTGATTTTATTTCACCATTGGGTGATTTACATGATTTTTTTCTTTTATTATTTATATCATTGATGTTCTATTTCTGTTTCAACCCAATGAGATAAGGGTATTCTATCTCATGCATCATATAGGAACTTTCTAGAGATCGCATTCCGTGAATTTTTCTATGCCATTTAGGATGCATTACTGATTACAAGTTGTTGTGATATATGGTGTGCTAGATATTCATGTTGTTTTTATATATTCCCTTATAGAATACCTTTTATTTTGAGAGGGTACTGGAAAATTTAATGTTTCATTGGAATGGGCATCTAGCTTTGGTCCTTAAGGTGTTATGGTCCCTCTTAGATCGGAATTTGTTTGATCATATTGAACATTAACTAAATTCTACTATGATATGACATGAATATGATTCCTAGATTTGATTTGAAAGGATTATGGGCCCCCATGGATTGTAATTTTGAACTTTAATGCTTGTTTTAGTGTTTTAGGGGGATCCTGAGTAGTTTCAAAGGCTTACTGTCTGAAAAAACCCCTAAATACACAGTGCGTGATGATGAATACACACCATGTATCCTTCTGTTCAAGAATAAAATGTTTTTCTTAAGTAAACACTATGTACATTTTAGTCATGTTGTGTAGATAATGACTTTGTGACTGACCATGTGTGTAGAGGAATGGGAATGAGGAACCTTTTTTAGGGAACACCATGTAAGTAATGAACACGTCGTGTATCTGTTTACCGTATGACCAACTGTGTGGGTAGGGACATGGGTTGGAAAAATATTTTATTGAAATGTCGTGTACTAGGAATACACATAATGTTTTGGTGATCCATGTATCCATATGTGTGACCAATGACATAGGTCGGCGAAATCCATCTAGTACAAGGTGATTAGTTTTGTTCTAAGAGAACCATGTAGTTCTAACTATGTAGAAGTACTTGAGAAGGAGGGAACATTCAAGTACACGTCGTGTCTCAAGGGGTACATGCTATGTGTATAGGGTGTTACATGACCAGGGTTAGTAGAAGTACACACCCATGTAAAATCTTATGGGAACACACCACGTTGAGTGAATACACTCTGTGTAACCCTGTTTTGAAAAACATGAATTATTTTCTATATCTGTTTAATTTTTCAATTTTAAGTTGTTGTTTATTTAATATTCTACTATGGTGTGTGATTTACCTTGACAATTCATTCCACCTAGACATTCTCTGGTTGTATGCTAGGTTCAGGGTGATGATCAGACACTTGAAATATTAGACCAAGGACTACCAGTATATAATTTCTTCATGCCCTTCATGGAACCAATCATAATTTTGGATACAGGTTTCGATGCACATTTCTAAGAAAGATTCATGAGCATGATCCATACATTCCATGGAGCACACCATCATCTCTCGTCTATGGTAGAGTTGACGTTGGGTTTTTAGCAGCAACATCTTTTAACCTTCTCAAGGGATGGAGGACCTCAGGCTACATAGTCATGGTTGAAGTCATGTTGTATATCTTCGAGCATCTCGAGACACCTCTAGAGATGAGGGTGAATCTTTCTACATATATGATATGTGATTTTTCCATGTTATGGTGGGATGTGATATCACAGGCAGGATTCCAGTGAGTTATGGATTGGTATGAGTTCCAACATACCTTCTATGACTAATTCTTCCTAGAGACCTTGAGAGCCAGCTGAGCCTGAGAGTTCATTATTTTGGAGCAGGGTACACTCTCATTAATAGAGTAGTCTTCTCACTTCACATATCTGTAGCACTTCATACACATTCTGAAGGGTGATGAGTTATTTCTAGTGAGGATGTTTGAGGATGGTCTCAGGCATGACAACTGATCCCAGGTGAACATCATCAGGTTTACTTGCATATCTTCTATAGACAACCAGGAACTGATCACTGAGCACAACCTAAGAGATTCTGGAGATTTAGGATAAGGAGGTTCATCATACAGAGTTGGTACCCTTCTGACTGATAGCAAGAAGCACCACAGCGAGTCTACACATAGAGATCCGAGTAGGCAGTATTTTCTTTCTGGTAGCTAGGTGGTCTTCTACCAATGCGGGAAGGGTGAAAATAAGAAACCTCAATGTTAGAGAGACCCATCTGAGTTCCGATATTGAGGAAAGATGGTACATCATCAGGGTTTCTACAATGCCCTCCTCCCAGTAGCTATTAAGGGAGGATTTATTTTGACTCCTCATACCGAAGCAGGACCACCAGTCCCACTTCAGACTGGGGGCTGGAGTTCTTCAGGCTATACAGGCCGAGGTGGTGGTCATGGACATAGTGGTCAGACATAGGGCTTTAGATATCTATAGGGTGGATCAACTCATAGATCTCAGACAACTTCATAGGGTCACGACATAGGTCAGGCTTTTGGGCTAGAGATTATCTAGCAGGAGAAGGATCTTTGTCCCTCTACAGTTAGAGGTACGATTTTGGTTTCCTCGGTTTTAGCTTCTGATATTTTCAATACAAAGGCTTCCCATAACTTTATATCTATGCCTTTTGTGGAGATCCATGGGATATATATCTTTAATTTTGAGGATGTTTTTATTCTAGAAACTTTGTTGGGGCATAAAACGGCGAGTGTACATTAGTGCAAGGTGTTACCTCTTAAGGTTGGTGAGTGTCACTTCTTATGGGACCTTTATGTCTTAGAGATGATAGGATATGACATCATTCTTGGAATGGATTGGTTAGTTCCCTTCCAGGTTGTTGTTGATTTCTATCTTTTTAGGTTGAGTTTCACTCCACCAGAGGGCAGATCGTTTCTACCTAAGGGAGAATATGATGTCCAAGCGAGCAGAGCTGGACCTAAGCATCATCGGATGAGAGGTGTTGCAACCCAAATTTTTAGTCTATATCTTGATGACTAGGGGACTTCACATATGATATTTCCTCCAGTTTTAGATTATTTTATGGATGTATTTCCAGATGAATTTTCGGGTTTGCCTCTAAGGTAAGAGGTAGGCTTTTCTATTGAACTTGTGCTAGGGGAAACAGTGGTGTCTATTCCTCCTTATAGGATAGCTACACCAGAGATACGAAATCTCAAGAAGCAGTTATAGGAGTTAGAGGCAAAGGTTTTCATCAGACCCAGTACTTATCCTTGGGGTTCAACTATTGTTTTTTTAAAGAAGGTGGATGGTACCCTCATACATTGTGTGGATTAACAGAAGCTGAACCAGTTGGCAGTCAAGAACCGATATCCCTTGCCAACAATTGATGATCTCTTTGATCATGTTCAAGGATCTTGGGTGTTCTCGAAGATTTAATTGTGATCTGGTTATCATCATTTGTTTGTTAGACCATCAAATATACCTCTTACAGCCTTTCTGAGTAGGTATGGTCTATACGAGTATGTGGTTAGGTCGTTCGGTCTCATGAACGTGCCTGCATTTTTTACAAACTAATGAACTGATTGTTCCATACATACTTTAACTCCTTTGTGGTTTTTTCAATGGTTGATATCTTGGTATACTTCCATACTCAACATAACCTTCCATATATCTTGATGTCATTTTTATTGCACTGATAGAGCATCAGTTATATGTTAAGCTCTCAAAATTCCACTTTTGGATGGACCAGATTTACTTTTTGGGTCATGTTATCTTAGAGATAGGAGTATCAGTAGACCTAGAGAAAGTGAGATTAGTAGTATCTTGGGAGAAGTCGAAGAAAATTTTTGAGGTATAGAGTTCTTTGGGGCTGGATGGTTGCGACAGGTGCATTATACAGGACTTTTCATGCTTAGTAGCGCCACTGATGGTCTTGACTAAGAAGTGTGTGAAGTACTCATGGTTTGATTCTTGTGACTCAGCCTTTTATGAGCTGAAGGGAAGGTTGACTTTAGTACTAATACAAGTTTTTTCAAATTTTGGAAAGATTTACACCATTTACTGTGATACATCGTGCATCGAGCTGGGATAAATTCTCATGCATTGGGAAGGAGTCACTGCATACGGGTCTTAGTAGTTGAGGCCACATGTGAGGAATTACCTGACACACAATCTTGAGTTAGTTGTAGTTGTTCATGCCTTGCGCAATTGGATACATTATCTTCTGAGAGATCATTTTGTGTTGTACACTAACCGCAAGAGTCTCAAGTATATCTTTAATCAGTGTGATCTAAATTTGAGATAGTGAAGGTGGGCTAAGTACCTACAGTCTATTGAATTTGATCATTCCCATATGCCTAGGAAAGGCAACACAATGGCTGATATGCTGAGTAGGAGGACTCAGATACAAGCAGTTTAGGAGACCATCAGTGAGTGTAATCTTATGGCTATATTCTATGAGATGCATTTGAAGGTGAATGAAAAACAAGGGTAGACATTTCTTTCTTTTATAGTTGTTACCTCTACTCTTCTAGATCGAGTGAAAATGAGGCAATTATCATATTTTGAAGGCCTAGTCTGGAGGGAGAGTATGTTAGGAGAGTAAACTAATCCTGGGTGGACCGTAAGTGAGAATCATGTTTTAAGTTTTTATGGACATGTATGGGTGTCAACATACATACATGAGGAGATAATATAAGATTTTCATTCCTCAGTTTGGGTAGTTTATCCTGGTGTCAACAATATTTATCGATATTTACACCATCAATATTGGTGTCCAGGTTTAAAGACGGATTTTTCTAGTTTTGTTATGAGATGTTACACTTGTCAGGAGTTAAAGGCAGACCATTAGCAACTAGAAGGTCTTTTGCAGCAGTTACCCATTCCTGAGTAGAAGTGGAATGATGTCGCGATGGATTTCATGATAGGGTTTCCGAGTTCGCCTTGAGGGAATGATCTAGTTTGGTTTTTCATTGACAAACTCATGAATGTTTCACACTTTTTACCGATCAAGGAGACCTTAATTGTTGATGAGATTGGAAGGTTTTACATCCAATAGATTGTACGGTTGCATGGGGTTCTACACTCTATCATTTTATAAAGATATTAATGTTTTACTTATTGTGTCTGGTAGGGACTACAAAGGGATTTTGGTACACAGGTACTTCTGAGTATAGCTTTCCATCCCCAGACAGATGGCCAATCCAAGCACACAATTCAGGTGTTGGAGAAAATGCTTCGAGCAAGCGTCCTAGATTTTGGAAATTCTTCGGAGAAGCACATACCTCTTGTGGAGTTTTTTTACAATAATATTTTTCATGTAACTATTCAGATGTCACCTTATGAGGCTTTGTACGGTAGGTCATACCAATCACACCTATATTGGCTGGAGGTAGGAGAGGTAGCTATTTTGGGACCTTATCCTATCCAAGAGACCATAGAGAAGGTGCAGTTGATTCGAAAGAGGATGGATAATGCATGGTCACAACCTAAGTCTTATGTGGATTGACGGAGACGACCTCTAGAGTTCAAGGATGGAGATCAGGTTTTCATACATGTCACACTGAGGTTGGGACACATGATGATTAAGAGACAAGGAAAACTTTCACCAAGATACGTTTGGTTGTTTGAGGTTTTAGAGAGAGTCAGGATGGTTTCTTATAGGTTTTAGTTACCTCAGAGTAATTGGGCTATGCACAACGTCTCCCACATTTCTTAGCTATAACGTTACTTCTCAGACCCATATCATTTTTTTCAACCTGAGGAGGTTGAGTTGGAGGTGGATGCATCATTCAAGGAGTATTCTATCCGGATTGCTGATTTTAGTGTGAAGGTTCTCCATAGACAGTATGTTCCTCTGGTATAGGTGTTGTGGAAGCACAGCTGAGCGTAGGACGAGACTTGGGAGAGGGAGACCGATGTGTGATCGTAGTGGCTGGAGCTATTCAAGAATTCTTCTTCACCACCTTGTTATGGAAATTTAGGATGAATTTATTTAAGGGGAGAAGTTTTTAAGAACCCAGATCTTCATTTCAGGTATGGATATTGATTTCAGGTGTTTTTTAGTAAAAGGGAAGAATTTGGAAATTTTCTAAGTACATTATTTGTACTTCTGAGTACACGTTGTGTACCTAGTTACCGCGTACAGCCGCGTCTTGGGCGTGTAATATCTGAGACACGGTTGTGTGTGGTGATGTGGAAGACCACTAATGCTGGGTTTTAGTTGGGGAAAATACATGATGTTTTCATTAACAGTACACATCATGTACTTTTTATTTTAATTGACTAATCAGAAAGGGGTCACGACTAACCCTCATTTTCATTTTCTTTTGGAATTAACTCATGAAGGAGTATACGAAATCACCAATTATTCTCCAAGCCACTGATCCATCATAAGTTCTTCAAATAAAACATTGTTAGTTGTGTTGGAATCTCCTCGGTGAGTTATTCCTTCTTCTAGAGCCTCTACTCCTGATTCCTCTTCTTTCGTGAGTTGTTCAAGGTTGAATGTTTTGGACCTTTTTGTAGGTATACAATGTTCTAGGACGTTTCAAGTTCCAATGATTCAGATTTTTCTTCATAAAATGTCATGGTAGGTGGTGTGTTGCCTTTCGTTGGTTGTCTTTGAGTTTTATATGCCAAAGTGCGGATTAACCATGTCTCGAGTATTTATGTTTAAGTAAATTTAACCCTATTTTATCTTAATTAGATTGATTTATATATTAATGGTTTGTTGTTTTTTTTATGTGAAATTTCATGTTTAATGAAAATTCCATGGGAGTGATTATTTGTTTGAATGTTTAGGGTCATTTGTTACAGATTGCCTATAAGGCAAGCCTTGTTTAATTCCTTATCTTTCTTGATAAGATGGAACTGATTTCCTTTTTTATGCATGTTAAATGCTTTTGATATGAATTGGAAATTTTTATAAATGTACTAGATAAGATTACTCTTGGATAATTGATATAATATATGAACGATTTAATTTCATAAGCTTGTGAGAACCTGGTGTAGTTAGACCATAGGGGGAATTGACGATGTGTTCTTCCTCAGAGTGTCTATTATATTTCATGCTATGAGACCGTAGTAGGGATTGACGGTGAGTGCTCCCTTGGAGTGTCAGTAGTTTATGTTATGAGACTGCAGGGGGAATTGACGTTGAGTGCTTCCCTAGAGAGTCTGTAGTTATTCTATAAATACCATAGGTGGAATTGACGGTGAGTGATTCCTCGAAGTTTCTTTTCCTTTTATATCTTTACTTATCCAGATGGGTTAGATTGTGTGATCTATCCATAGGGTTGACATAAATATTGAATGTTTGTGACATGTCTTCCAATCCAAAGCACAATTTTGGATTTAGTCATGTTATGTAATCTTCTGATATACCTATTTTTGAAACTTAGTTTATTAAATGATGAACATTATTTTCTAATGAATATAAATGGAAACTATAGGAATGTTTACTTTTGTTTACTCCTAGTTCCTTGCTGCATTTCCATAATTACCTTCTATATATACTCAATAATAGTTAGGTACAAATCTTGTGGTGGTTTCCTATTGTGATTTTTCTCACACCCTGTTTGGGTCATGATTTTGGAACCTAATAGATTATATGGTTACAGTTATAGATAAGGGAAATCACCCTTCATCATTAGGTAATTGATTTCTGTGGAGCTGGAGAGAAAAGAACCAAGCTTAGGATTTCAATGTTGTGGTAGTTTCTTATTTTCTTTGTACATTGGTTCAGTTTTATTTCTATAATATTGTTTTGTTTGGAAATTTTCCTATAAATATGGGACATGCATCCTTTTTATATATTATCCACTTGTTATTTACTTTCAGTCTTCCACTTTTTACTTTTTTTAAGGTATTTTTCTTTCGCTGATGTGTATTATTTGTTATTCTAATTTTCATGCTCTTACAATGTGGGAATAACTTCCCCACTATCACACCCAAGGCCCTCACTACTAGTCGGTAGCCTCTAGAATTTAGGGTAATACGCTTGAGGCCATGTGACCAACCGGGTATGGGGCACCCTTGGGCGGCACCCGGAACAGGGATGTTACAAAAAAAACAATTTTATATCAACTGAAATGTTTTCAAATAGGTATATATCACAATAGATCACCCACTAGGATGATCACATATATATAACAAAAAAGATCATGAAATACATAATAGATCCACTACCATTAGAGAGGCTCATATCTTTACTCTAGAAAATGTATCCAAATCCACCATGAAACAATGGGCCCATTCGCTTATAAAACCTGGGATCATAAGGTCTTCTTGGGTACTAATATTCCATGACCACTTGAGTAGGTTGTGAGTAAAACTTGGTGGGACACAACCAATAGTTTCCTTAACATAACTAAGAACTAGAGTGTATGAACATGTGAAATAATTAAAAAAATTAATACTCTTGTGGAATAATGAAATATCCACTACTAATACTTGGGTTCGAAGTTGACACTTGAGTTCGACCAACCATGTGTCAACTAGTGTTTCATATCTCTAGACATATTAAAAACCCATAAGAGGGAACCCCATCCTTCTACATAATCTATTTATAAAATCCCCTAGTGGTACCTTAACCTTATCTTGAAATATGTATTAAGAATATCATAACTACTTTGGCTAGTTTCTAATATCTCTAAGCCTTTCATATGACTATACATAATTTAGGGAAATATAACCCTAGTAATAACACCATGATATGTAATATCCTTGGGGAAGATGTAATCTCACCTATAATACCATAAGAAGGAATATAACCCCTCACTAAAATTATATAACATATTGTGGTAATGAAACCCCATCCATAATACCATAAGGTGGAATGGTTCCCCTTTATGAATTCATATAACATATTATTTGGAATGTTTCACCACTAAGAATAACATCATGGGGAATATTACCCCATTCTACAATCATATAATTTATTGGTAGGATTGGATACACACACATAATAATATTAGGGGTGAATTCATTCCCAGCCTAGAATAATATATATAGTTTTCAAGGAGATAAAAATATACACTACAGTCATATAACATCACCAATCATCATCACAGTGGTTTCTAATCACTCGAGAATGTTATACATTTCATAAGTTATCCTCTCAAGCACAAAACCCATTTTTATCACATTTTCAACACAATTCTATATCCATGAAATCCACTTTTCACTAACCTTATCTAGTGCTAATATAAGTCTGGGACACCTATAGAGGTTTCTATGTCATATCATACTCTAGAAATCCCATTGGGTGTCTCCCTCTCTTTTCAAACCCATAGTTCAAAGACTATCTATCTGAGGAATAAATTCCCCTAGCATTACCTTGATGACATCACAGAATAGCTAAAATCTTTTTAAATACCATATAACTTTAACACTATTCATATAGCATAAAACCTTTCTCACTTCATAACTCAACTAGATCGGTCCACTTCTACCTTTCCTTTCGCTAATCCTACCAAGGGAAAACCCACCCAGGCACTTACATATTAGTGGGGGAGTAGCACTCTCCCCACTCTCTGGTCAACTAAACCAAAGGATATAATATCTATTACCTCAGATACACATACCTCCACACCTATTCATGAGGATCTAAAATATCTCATGTTTTTTCTCGACTTATATTTATGATAACCATTTCAAGTTAATCACCCTCTCCTACCTAGGGAGGAACACAAGAAATAATATTAAGGTCTGATACTTCAACAATTTAATTTTTACATCATTAGGTTTAATATATATCCCATAAAACATTACTAACATCCCGACCTAGACCATTGGGTCTGAGCCGGAATGACATGTGACCCCATGCATGCCTCCCCATATGAAATAGATTTTTGACTAGCAATGGCAGTATCGTATAGAACCATGGGTAGTATATACCCTCTAATTCATGTCAATAAGGATAATAAAAATAGTATAACAAATAAATAATCTGAGTAAATGAAAAAAATAAAAAATAAATACATGGTATATAAATAAAATCTCCTAAATTGGAATGGTTTCCAGAGTAATGAATTTAAATAATAAATAATAAATCATTGGTTCCCTCTGGTGTCTACCTCAGTCCACTCAAGCTCCATGTTCTACATCCTCATCCATCCACCATAGGGTATTTTCCCTTCACAGTGTCTCTCGAGGAATCAATAATAACATTGAAATGCCTGAGTAGGGTGGTAGTAGAATACTCAGTAAGACACCACAAATGCGTCCTTACCTGGTGTGCTCTAGTATAAAAGTGTACATCATAATAATAATAATATAATAATAACAAATTCAAATAAAAAATGATATGTGATGCGCTAACCAAGTGGGAAAGATAATCGTAGTATATTTCAAAGAGTTTGGACCAATTCATGATCCTCGAAATCCATTTCATAATGGACTAGTGTGTAGAAATCAAAATCTATCTCTAAATGGACCATCACAGGGTAATCAAAATCCTTCTCTCAAAAAATTTGATGGTAACCAAACCTACCCTTGTACAGTGTCCTCACAGTGTTGTGTGGACTATCACCTAGAATTATATATCCCTAAATTCAACCATATCATGTTGAATCCTCTAGTCACAACCAGCCTTCTTTAATGTGAATAGTACTTCGAATCAAGGCTATCTTAAATGCATCCACAACATGACACCATGACTACCTCTTACCCTCACCATATCCCAAGTCTTTCATCACTATCATCGTAAAATTGTTCACTCCACCTTTAAGGTATAAATATATCTTAATGGTCCACCAGTCTCAAATACCACCAATAGCCACCAAGGTATCGAAACATACATATAGGGTTAGTACACAAGTAGTAATAAAATAATATATCATCATGAGTAAATTTTAGAAATATAACAATATGTGATAACTTTAAACATGATAAAGGATACATTAATAGAACTCGTGGAAAGAATATATCACAACAAATATCAAGGAAAAATACACACCCTCAAGTGATCAAATTCATGTATGGTGTAAATAATTTCCAGCATAAATAATAGTATTGGAAACAAGTGTAAAAAATAGACAAATAGGTAAGTAACTTCCAACCTTACGGTTTTCCAATTTGAAAACAAGGTTTACAAATGATGCCATCACCCAAACCATTCTCACACCTAACTCAAATATGTTTTAAGGAAAAAAAATCCTTGAACCATCCCTTTTTTGATATTATTTATAATTATCTCAATCTTTGATAATTGAAAATATTAAATTAAATATAAAAAAATTACCTCATTTACTATAAAAACATGATTTGGAATAAATTTATACTCATCAAGATGAATCGAATTGAACCGACTACACGTCAATTTGATAAATATCAATGGAGATATTGAAGATAGAGGTTTTTAAGATTAAAATAAAATAGAAGAGATATTGACAGTAATATATAGAGGATAAGTGTAATAAATAATGTGCTTCATAACCCTTCTATGTTAACCACCCCAAATCCTATTTATAATATATTTCCATCAAATAATTTAATAACAAATATTATTTTCATCACTCACTTTTTACTCTCTCTTGTTAATTCCATTATCCAACCCATCATCACGCATAGTGATTCATGGACCTCACCTTGAGCCCAAATTAAAAATCTAGCAGTGATCTTGAAAAGACCGTATCAATTCTAGTGTCACAATACCAATGATGTCATGTCAATCTGACACTATACGAATGAGTTATGATCGAAACAGTTTTTTGACAACAGAAATAATAATTTCATCATTTATTATTTTTTTCAATTACCTTATTCAAAACACATGAGTCATTTCTTTAATTTAAAACCTCCTCAAAACATATTCATTCATCCAATAAATATATTCTATAAAACTGTATATATGTGTAGATTAATTTATTCACCCAAAAAAATATTACATTCGCAATATAATATTAATATTAATGATAATAAAAAATATATATTATTAAATATCTCACATTAATAAGAATAATAATAATAAAATTATATTATTATTATTATTAAATCACTTTCATCATTTCCAATATTAATATTATTTTCCATAATTATATAAACAATTATTATTACTTTTAATTATCTCTAATCAATTTCACCATTATTATTTCATCAAAAACCATCATTAAATACTAAAAACTGAAATTAACCATTTAATCCATGATTGAATGTGAAATTAATGAAGGATTTTCAAAAATAATCCATTAAGACATTGTTAACTAAAACATGACAAAACAGTTGAAAATTCAATCATTTAAGAATATTGGTCCTTTAAAAAGGGTGGTGCGGTGTGAATATGGGGTGTATGGATAGTAAAGATCGAATATAGATGAAATTAGTAAAATTAAATAACACCAAACGCCCATTTCATATAAAAGTTATACCCCACCTAGGGTAATCCTAGTATTCTAGACTTTATAGTGGTCTCATGTTTCTCATGAGACGCCCAATTTGAGAGATATTAATTATTTATTATTTAAAAAATACAATAAATAAATAATTATATATAATGGTTTTATCATGTCTGATATTCCCAAAGACCTAACATGCGTTAAAGTTATAGATCACCTAGCGTAAAACTCACATTCTAGACATAATGGTGGTCTCAGATTTCTCATATGATAAAACATTTGAGAGTCGATAATTATTTTTTATTTGAAAAATGTAATAAATAAATAATTAAAAAAATAAAGGGTTTTATCATGTGTGATGTTTCCAAATACTGGACATGCATAAAAGTTATATCCTGCCATGGGTAAACACCATGTTATGAACTTAATGGTGGTATCACATTTATGACACGATGCACCACTTTAGAGATATTCATTTTTTTACTTCAAAAAATTGAATAAATAAATAATTTAATATTAAAAGTGTTTTATCATGTGTGATGTTTTCAAACACCTGATGTGCATAATAGTTACACACTGCCTAGGGAAAACCTTATATAATGGATATAATAGTCATCTCATATTTCTCATAAGTCACACTATTTGGGATATATTCAATTATTTTGAAAAATCATGTGTGAATAAGTATAATATACTTAATTTTTTATTTTTTTCATGTCGAGGATTTGTGGTGCTCAGAATACTTCACTAACTCAGCGCATATCTCTTTATTTTTTTATTGAATGTTCAAATATGTTAATCAGGTTTATACCATTAGATAAATCCTTTAATACATTTATTAATTCATTTTTATTAAAAATTTATATTTTTCACATAAAAACACATATAAATTATCCATAAGAGGGTTTAAATTATCTTTAAAAAATCAAGATACTGAAATTATCCCCCTATATTGACATCTCATCCTCAAGAATTATCTCTTGAGGTCTTACTAGAACAACTCAAACCAGTAAGTTCAGACATCATAGTCATGTTCCCACATTTCCTCTTTGTTCCATCCATGATACCACTAAATTCTGACTAGAGGTACCATCTTTTATTGCAAAAACTTCTCACTTTGATCTATGATATACTCCGGACGTTCCTTATAAGATACATTGGTCTCCATCACAACTTCCCTACAATCTATAACTTTTCTTGGTTCGGCTATGTAATTATGAAGTTGTGACACATGGAACACGTCATGTATATCTCAATAGTGATCAGGGAGATCCAGATGATATTCCTTTACCCCTATATGGAAGGTGATCTTAGAGGTTACAAAAAAATGAGGTGTTATCTTTCCCTTCTTCCTCATATATCTTTTTCCCTTTCTAATATTCACTCATAATAAAAACGGATCACCCTATAAAAACTACAAGGGGATCCTCCTATGGTTAGAAAAATATCACTATTTACAATGATCATTGATCAATCTCTTTCATATTAGTTGTACTCTATCTATTTTCTCCTTAATCATATTGGGGACAACAACCATTTCCTCACACACCTCTTTAAAACAGAGTGAGGAGCAACATGACCTCCCATAAAGAGCCTCATAAGTTGTCATTAGAATCGAATCCTAGAAACTGTTATTATATTCAAATTAAATAAAGTATAGTTTATTATCCAATGTTCCACCGAAGTCTTCCACACAGGCTAAAAACATATCCTCCAATATGTTTATATTCCTCTCAGACTGTCCATTAGTATGGGGATGTTATTCCATACTCAATACCAGCTGGGCCCCTATGGTTTCTACAACACCTTTCCAAAGTCAGATGTAAAAAATTCATCTATATATGAATCAAACCTCTAGGATACTCCATGTACTCATACAATCTCTCATAAATAGAGCCTTTCAAATCATCCACTGAGTGAGTCTCTCTGACCAGTAAGAAGTAAGTAGACTTCATTTTCTGATCAAAATTCTCCCAGACTATTTCAAAAGTCCTCAGGGTCCTTGAAAATCATGTTATAAATTTCATCATGAATACCTCCAACTTCCACATAGGTACCTGGAGTTGTTGTAATAACCCATCAAGACACTAGTGCTCAGCCTTCACCCTCTAAAAGGCAAGGCATCAAGAGACAAAACCATCAATGTCTTTCTTCATCCCAAACCACCAAAATTGTCACCTAAAGTCATATTACATCTTCCTCAGACAAGGATTTACCACATATCATGAGGTATGAAAGTCTCTCATAAGCTCCACTCTAAAGGAAATAAGGACTATAACACTCTTCTGTTCCATGATCATGTCATTATTATTCATCAATCATCCATGTAACAGGTCACTTGAAGTTATTTTTTTCCTCTTCAATGCACACTCTAGGCCTAACACTTGACCAATCTTCACCTTGTACACAAGTGAGGACTTGATATCCTAAGGGTTAAAAGTATCAAATCTCTAATCCTCTGAAAAAATACCATTTAGAAGACCAAAAATATATCACCAAAGAGGTAATTTCACTTGAATTTCATATCATAAACCATAGATTCCTACTCCATATAACCTAGTTGTACCTTGAAAACCTTAATATCAGTTGGAGTCATACGATACAGAGGTATTGAACTATCTATGCACCTGGCATGAGCTTTATCTCACACGTATTCTCCTATATGTCTTGTAGTAATATTGAAACATCCTCCCTTACGAAATCATTTTGGTCTTCTTCATATGTAGTTCCACAACACTACATCGTTGTGACATCTTCTATAACATGAAGGAAACACTATTTAAGAGAAATAAATTCGTTAGGATAAACCATAATTAGTACATGGGATCAAACAATGATTTTCTAACCAATATATATTATCAAATAAATTATTCCTAGGAGTATACCCTAAACCCAAGGTATACATGTCCTAGCACTGAACCTTGTTTCCATCCCTATACATTAGTCATAGTAATCCTATATATACTAACACAAAAATATTCCCATTTCAAATACACAATTCCAATAATGATACATCACAATAGTATAGAATATATATATCACATAAGGAAAAACTATCATGTACAGATAACATAAATCATGGAATTTAATTAATGAATTTCTATATAGCACAACATCATGTACTAATATATAATGTGAACCTATGTTCCAAGTCATGATGCATTAATTCACCCTAAATCCCAAAAAAAATACACATCAAAATCAGGTGAAACAACCATGGTGAATTTTACAGTAAAATAAAAACATAATTTCCCAATTTTGGAAACTTGGAGGACCACTACACAGTACTGACCAAGCCCCAACATAGTTCCCCCACCAATGTCCCAAATTCCTTTCTCCTTTCTACCCTTTCCCATCACAAGGATAATATAAGAAAAATTTAGTGAATTTGTATGCTCGGATAACATTTTATAGAATCCCGACCCGAACCACCAGGTTTGATCTGAAATGCCACAAGACCTCATGTACACCTCCCCGTATGAAAGAGGTTTCTGACTAGAATTTAGTGTCTAAAGTGAAAGAAGGGGGAGATTATATCCTCCATTTTATGTCATCAAGAATGATAATAATTAAAAATAATCATAGAATGATTAAATAATTAGAGTAAATTCATAAATATAAAGATGAAATACATAAAATATAAATAAAACCTCTAAAAGTGGAAAGGTGTCTAGAGTAATGAAATTAGATAATAAATAAAGAATAGTGGGTCCCTCTAGGGTCTATCCCAGTCTACTCCAACTCCATTTTTACCTATTCAGCCATCCACCATAGGGTACTTTCCCTTCACCGGGTCTCTCATGGAATCTACATGCACATCAAAATTACCATGTAGTGTTTGAGTACAAGCCTCGGTCATAAAACACAAATTTTTACTTAATTAGTGTGCTCTATAATAATGGTTAATTCCCTAATAATAATCATTGTGTTATAGAAAAACAAATATTCAAATATAAAAAATTGGTGGTGTGTTGACCAAGCTTCCATCAAACCCTCGATCGTAACTTCTTTGGCTTCATTCCAAAAAGATAGTCATAGAATATCTCCTAGATTAGGGACTAGTGCATGGTTCTCAGAATCTATATTTGAATTAATCAGAACATGGAGCATAGAATCCATCTCTGAATAGACCAGTTCATGGTGCTCAGAATCTATATCTTGGAAAACTATCAAGTAATCAAACATGCGCTCGTATGAAGTCCTCACGGTATCATGTGCACATGATCCCAGTTTCATCTATCCCACAATTCAAGTGTATCATATCGATTAGTCTAGTAAAAACCTATCTATAACAATGTGAATAGTACATGGAATCAAGGATGCCTCAAATTAATCCACAACATGACATTGTGGTTATGTCATTCCTTCACACTATCCCAGGTCTTTCTTCAACATTATCACAAAATAGATAACATCCCATTTAAGGGGTAAATATGTCATGACGATCCACCTATCTCAAATACCAAAAACAACCAAAATTCTATGGTAAAACATATATGGGGTTAGTACACAAGTAGACATAACATAATATATCATCATGAGTATATAGTAGTAATAAAATAATATGCGATTATAATCCAACATGAAACAGCATACACTAATATCACTCGTGGAAATAATATATCACAAAAAATATTATTTAGAATTATCACTATCATTTATAATTAAAAAATAATAAATTAAATATGAAAAAATTACATTTCCACCATCAAAAACAATCTTACGGATAAATTTATACTCATTGAGATGAATCCAACTGAACCAATAGTGTTTCAATCTGATCAATGTAGATAGAGATATTGAGGAGTGAAGTTTATAAGAAAAAAATAAAATAAAAGAGAGAGAGAGTAAGAGAGAGTGTAGAGGCTTGATTAATAATGGGTTTCCTTCACCAACCATGTGAACCATCCCAAATCCTATTTATAATAACTTATCATCAATTAATTTAATAACATTTATTATTTGTATCATATATTTTTTATCTCTCTTATTAATTACATGCATCAACCAAATAATAATATTGTGCACTTCATAGACCTACACTATTATCTAGAATTAAATAAATAATATTGATCTTGAAAATATTGTCTCAATTCAAGGGTCATGCTACCATTGACATCATGTCAATTTGACACCATATGAAGGAGTTATGACCAAAACAGTGTTTTGACAATAAAAAAAAATAATTTCATCATTTATAATTTTAATAAATTACCTTATTCAAAACAAATCATCTTACCCCTAGGTATTTATACATTCTATTCCCAATGTTTTATGTAAAAAATGAATCTCTATATGAATCAATGCCCAAGGAAACTCCATGGAGGTATACGATCTCTCTAAAATATAGTTTTTCAGCTCCTCCATAGAGTGAGTCTCTTTGATCAGTAAGAAGTAAGAAAGATTTGTTGTCCAATCTAAAATAACCAAAAATATGTTGGGAAATATATTGGTCCTATTAAACCCTATCAAAAATTTAATCATTATTTACTCTCAATTACTCATAGGTATCGAGATTCATAGCAATAACCCACTTGGACACTGGTTCTCGACCTTCAACCTCTAATAGTTAACTCGTCAGGAGAAAAAAACTAGCAATATATTTCTTCATACCTTACCACCAAAAATGTTTCTTAAATATTTAGTATGTATTTGTCTAATAAGGATCTACCACACATCTTAGGGTATGTAATTATCTCATAATATCCTCTCAAACATAACCAATGACTACAACTCTTCTGTGTACCATGATCACATTGTAATTATCCATCCATCATCCAGGTATCAGGTCACCTCTAGCTAGGTGTTCCCTCATCATAGAACACTCTTGGTCTAACACCAAACCAATGTCTACATAGTCCATAAGTGATTTCATGATCTCCAAAGGGGTACAAGTCACTAATCTCTAATCCGCTGAAGCGACCACACTCTAGTAGATCAAAAAATCAATCACCAAAGAGGTAATGTCACCATAATCTCAGGGTCTAAACCACATCTACAAAATCCAATTAATCCAATTTTACCTCAAATACCCTTTAACTAAGTTGGAATTATACTATATGAGGGTATCAAACTAGCTGTAAACCCTACATGAGCTTTATCTCGGTAGTATTATCCTACATGTCCAGTTGTAATGATGAAACCACCTCTATTATGGAATCATTCATACAAGATTCCTAATTAGTTACACAAGACTAAATCAAGGTGAAATATTCTATAACATGAAGGAGAAACTTCAAAAAAATAAATAGATTCACTAGGATACACGCTAATCTATCCATGAAGTCACACGAGGTTTTCTTAACTAGTAAATTGGATCAAACAAAATTTTCCTAGGAGTATATCCTAATTACAAGGTGTATCCCTCCTATTAATAACCCTTTTTTACATCCCTACATGTTAGTCATAGTCATCATATATATAATAATACAAAAACATGCTCAGTTAAACTAATAAATGAAAATAATGATATAGAACAATAGCATGGAAAAGATATAACACACAATGAGAAACAATCTTGTATAGATAGAATAAATCAAGTAATTTAATTAATGAATTACTATGAAAAAAACCAAATACTTTATATATAATGATCTGAAGTTTTACCCACGCCCCACCTTAATCTTCCACTTCATTGGTCTAACACATGGTGGCCAAATTCCTCTTCACTGTACATCCACATGGTAGGAAGTTTCCACTTCAATCTAGGGTTTTATTCTACCTCCCTAGAAACTCAAACATAGGACCTCTGGAATAGTAATCCAACAAGGATCGTTACGAGTACCACTAGAAAAAAATTAGTGGTACTCATAATTCTTCTTGGTAGATAGTTATACCAGATGTCCTATATTTGAGTTATGGGGGAAGAGGAATAAAACCCCGGATGGAATGGGATAGTTCCTTCCACATGTCTATACAGTGGAGAGGTGTTTGGATGCCAAGTGTAAGCCTGATGACATGGATGATTAGGGTGATTGATGGTTCCCACTGAGGATTGTTACAAAATTTATGAATATTCTCTATTTAATCATTGGATGAGGAATGAAATTAGAATTCATGGGTCCATTGGGGTCCCTCATACTTTCATTCTACCAATAATCATTAATAAAAAAATCATTTAATCAATGGCCAATACCACAAAATATTTAATGGAATGTTTCACATGCTACATTGAAATATTCATAAGAATTAATGGGATGTTGAAGTAACATCTACCAAAATCATAAAGTTACTATACTTTTGATGATCTTCTCTTCCTTGAAAAATCTCATCCAGGCCTCATCCAAGATCACAACAATTTTTAAGATACCAACATCATTACATCACCAAAACGACACCAAAACTCATGTGTTAATTCTCCCAATATATCATCTATCTATTCTAAAAATAATTCCCATCAAATCAAGATGATACCACCATCATCCAATGGAATCATCATCAAAATCCTATACCAAATTGTTCCAAATTTAGAGTTTATAAAAGGGATGTAATGTATTAGGAGAAAGAGAAATAAATCTCCTTTACTAAATGGTGAAATATCCTTATAATCACCACTATAAAATGGGTATCAAATGTGATAAGATAGAGGTGGATATCCCAAATAAATTTCATTCTCATTCATTCCTATCAGCCTAAAACACAATTGAGGATGACCAGAAAATGATTTGTTTTCCCTTATAAAAATAACAACCTTGTCGCCTATTATTAGTTTGCCTATGAGGGTCATGGAGATATTCCTCCCCATGAGGATTAATCATGGTGTGGCCCTCTTATTTTACCAAAAAGTCACCCCATGATGGGGGCATATCCTATGACCAACATCCATCATGGAACAACACCTCGTGGTAACTTCATAACATGCATTTTCAAGGAGAGACCCAAGCATCCAATGTGTAACTTATCAACCTCAAATTATGGTGCCTTCATTATCTTAGTTGTGACATCCATATCAATTGTTCATTGTGTTAAAACTTAAGCGGTTGATATGTGGCCATCTATTCTCTATGAAAAAAAACCAGGAAATAACAAAAGGGTTCATACACACCCAATGTACGAGTCATCACCATCGTATCACAACCTCCTCCATGATGAAACCACCATGTGTATGGGTCTTTCACAGGGTGAAAACCCCACATAGACACCCACTTATCCAAAAAAACCCTTAATTACTACATGATCATTTCTTCCACAAAGATCATTTTATTGTGAACAACATATGTAAGGGTGCGATGAGTTACATATATTTAAAATCAACAAAGTGGTCACCCTAGGAATACTATGAGATTCACAAGAGCACCTTAATCACCTAATAGGACTTGATTTATATCCAAAAACTTCTACTTGATACCATTCAAGCCTCTGAATAATAATTTGATCCATAAGTTAGAAAATAACTCCAAATCTAAGAAAAAAATCAAATTTCCTTCTAAAATTCACAAATCATAATGACATGTGTCTCTAAAACCTTCCCACCATATCACTTATCATCCTTGATAAGTACTGGTGATCATTATATTATTAATTATGATTTAAATTTATTGTCAATTCATTACTAAATCATTGTTTTATTCCACACAATACATAAATATATTCCATAATGAAATTCCAAACATCATGATACAAATTTTATTCATAGATTTGGCACCTACTCATCACTATCACAGATACTTTATATGGATCTCAACTACACCCATCCATCTCAATACACCCATGATTCATAGATGAATTCATTCATAGGCCCAACGTGCTTCAAACTCTAGGTCTTCTAACTTAATGGTTAACTTTGGATCATGATACTCCCAACATAGGTATTTCCTATTGAAATCACACTCTCGGTGATCCTTCAACCTAATCGTTGTGGTTTCCACCACCCCAAACCTAATTTTGATGTAATAGAACTTTTTGGCCCTCCTATAAATAAATTTTCCCAAAAATGTTCAGTGTTAACTGCGGATATGTCATCACATCACCTGATTATGATACCATAATCCATGGATTCAACATCAAACTATAAAATTCTCACATTTAATTAAGAAATCAATACTTTGGGTAACTATAATATTGAGTCATCAACTTCTAAAACCATCCTTCATACTCTATCTATGATTAATCATGCACCTCTGATACAACTCACTCTCAAATCATGAATAATTACATCCCAATATCTATACCAACATATAGAATCCATCCAAATTTTCATTTGAATCCAAAATATGGTATTTAGCATAGAAATAAATAAAATTACATCCACGCTATCTTTGGAAGCTCAAAGTCATCTTGATCATCCACCAAAAGGTCTCACTAGATTGACAACGTTGCCAATATGATGGTCATACCTCAGAGAATGAATCAAGTCTCCCTGCTATAGGATTATCCATTTCATTTATCCATTTTCTAGAAACACATAATCTCTATATATTATTTTATGTCAATTAATTAATATAGTTTCTAGACACATATGTCATTTCCATACCTAACTAACAATAAAAAACATAGATTGATACCCATTCATGTATCTCCAATAATTTAATCCTCAAAATTTTCAAAAATTAATCTTCAATGAGGATCGTGCCCATAATTGAAAAATAGTTCACTCCTAACCATATTTCTTCCATTTCACTGCTCCCTGAGTAGATCACTCGATATATTACATCATCACACACATATTTATCTTCTTGAACTACACTCACCCCTCCAAAAAAAACTTATCATGAACTAATATTTGATCTATAATACCATAGTAATCTAACACATAATCAATTTAACCACTCACCAAAGAGATATGTCTCAAATTATCATAAAAAAATCCCAATATTTTATTCTCACAATCACCACACAGATCACATCGATACTCATCTTCCAACTGATTGAAAATTAATACATCTCACCTAGTTGAAAATTGAGGGAAGTCACATGTTTAACCCCACTAAATTCTAACAAATATACTCTAATAAGTATGAAAATAAGGTGTATCCACCATTTCTAAAAAAACATTAAGGTTTATAGAATCTATAAATTTATCGATAAACTAGCACTTGGTCCTCTCACCCATCTAAACCCAAATAGGTACCGCACCTAACCCATATGTACTTTCTCTTAAACATCAAGGATTTTATTAAAAAAATCCATTCCAAAACTCACTATCCTCTCTGGGGGAAGAGTTATCCACTAAGAACCCTCTCATAGGTTCTAATTCACTCTACAACTTGGTCTCATCAGAACCCAATAGGTGTATTCTACCATATCATCCACTCATATAACTAGTATCATAATGTAGTGAGTTTTACACCATTAAACCAAGGATCGCATGCATAAATATTTTCTAAAATACTCATACATGTCCATATTATCTATATAAAAGCACCTCAACTATTTATTTTTAATAAGATTGATATCTCACCCCAGAAAATTTCAACCATACCCTGACTCAGCACTCAAGCATTGTTTCAAAACCAAAAAACATGTACAAATGTTCAGCCCATTATAGATCTAACCATATAGGATCGTGATTATATATCCCATCATGAATAAACCAAAATAAATAAGGTCATGAGTATAACCAATCCTTTTATTTTAACCTAAAACTACACATTTTTTTAGTTTGGTGTGTCCACATCATCAATGAAACCCAAGCTCGATCAAAAACACATCTACCAAGAACACCCTTCTAATAAAATACATCATAAAGGTTTCAAATATTCCAGAACACCAACTCTATGGCTCTCACATATTCATATCAACTATCACCTACTATATAGGACACCAATATTAAGGCACCAATCCTTACTGAGCATGTTCATACCATAAAACTCCCTTGATGGCCAAGATCACATCGCGATATATATAATGACATCATCCAATGATGATCTTTCTTAAATAAAACCATTGTCACATGGTTTGGTTTATCATAATTCAAGTATTAATATATATTATAAAACATAATTTATGATGTTATTGACACATTGAGTAACATAAAATATTTTCATTCCCAGACCATGAATCAAGGAAAACAATTCCAGTACCAAACCACTAAGGGTATCTATAAATACCTTACACAAAGGTACTTCATATAATTCATAAGATAAAATACCATGATGATGTCTATATTACCTATATTAAAAATAAAATTACATGGTTAATATATGTAGAAACCCACCAACAAGTTGTAAAGGAAAGCACTATATAAATTATATTTTCCACATTAAAAAACTAAACCACTTGTCATCAGCCAAATCAATTACATGAAATCACATAAATCCAACATTCCATGAATGATTCATGTTCACAAGCCTCTTGAAACTATGGTACAAGAGCGAAAATGTAAATATAAATCTAAAATAAAAATATCAAAACATTTATAAATACCTCAATTCTAACATTGAAAACAAAAATAACATAAATACCATAACCTAAGAAATATGAACTCCCCATCAGAAAAGTGTCCATGAGTCAATAGTCTGAGGTTGATCAAAATATTTGACACATTTTTATAATTATTTTACCATATCCAAAAAAATATAGTGAAAAGGAACTCTTATGAAACCTTGTAACACCCCCAAAATTAAGAAAACTCACCATTTATTTAGGCTAAAGTATTACCTAACCTCCAAAATGAATCCCCATTAACCAGAGGTTGCTGACTAGTAGTGAGATATTTAGGTGTTTCTATGAGGATAATATACACTCATATCATAGTAATACAATATTTTAAGAAACTAAAAAGCATCCATGACCCATAATCAAAGGATTTAGAATCAATAAAATATACCAATGTTATATAAAATGAAAACCTTTCACACAATCACACATAAAAACTAATCAAATTTATTTCTATCACATATATATAATAAATAAAATTAAATAAAATATGATGAGGCCATAAAACTATCCATGATCCTCATATCATAGCTTCTTTCAAGCTATCCAGCTTGACCATGAATCACTGGGCTTCTTCCCTACTTGAACCTGGGATCATTTAGACTTTTTAATTATTAATGTGCTAGTGTTTCCCAAGTAGGGTGTGAGTAAAACTCAATTCACCACCACTAATGGTGTTCCTAATATAATAAGTAAATATATATTACAAACATGTGATATTATTGGAATGATAAATAAAGTGTGAAAGCATAATGAAATAACCACCATTAATCATTGAATCATAATGTTAAAGTTGATGTTGATTATACCTTATTTAAATTTTTTAAAATTTCTCTGATCATGTCCCACTTCCATCAAGGGGGTCCACAACCTTCCCAAAAAAAAGTTTGAGTACATTCGCCAAGGGGAATTGAGTCCTACCCTAAAACCTATACAAGAAAATCATACCTACTTAGGCCAGTTTCATATGTCTCTGAGATAGTCATAGATTTATATATTATGGAAATAAATTGATCCCCATCAATAAAAACCATCATATATCATACTAGGGGAAATGGATCTCGACCCATAACACTATCAGGGTGGAATAGAGCCCCTTTATGGAATCATATTACATATTATGGGGAATGGATCCCCACTAGTAACACCATTTGGTGGAATGGAACCCATCCCTATAATCATATTTCATATCATGAAGAATGATTCCCCATATATAATACCATCATGAGAAATAGAATCCACCCTACAATCATATAACATATTAGGGGCAAGAGATCCTAACCTGTAATACCATCAATGGAAAATTACACCATACCCTAGAATTGTGTGTGTGTGTGTGTGTGTGTGTGTATATATATATATATATATATTAAGGGATATATTACCTCTATAGAGTTATATAAAATCATGCATCGTCCTCACATAGGTTGGCCACTCACCCAAACCCATCACATATTTCTTATCTATTCATCTCACACTCACAACTCATCCCCATAATTATGTCCACTTTAGGCTATATTCTTACTTGATTCTATAAGATAACCCTCTATGGGTGTAACATAACAGTGGAGAAACCACCAAGGACCATTAGGTTATCTCATATTCTAGCGACCCCATTGGGTTACCATCTCTCTTTCCAAACCCTTTGGTTAAAGACAATTTATTATAGTAATATAATCCCTCATCATAACCCTGATAAAATCATATAACAACCAGAATCATAGGAAATAGAAAAATATTTTCATTCTTGTCAGATTACCTAAATACCATGTCAATTTAAAATTTAACTAGGTTATTTCCCCCATACACAATATTTTACTAATCATACCTAGGTCATAACCATAGGAGTACTCAAATATCAGTGGAGGATGGACACATTCCCCACTCTCTAGACATTTTTTACAAAGGATATGAGGTATCTCATCTAACATAATCACACCTTACCGGCTAGCCATGGGAGTTTGAGATATCACATAGTTCCTCTTAGTAAATCCCAAGGATAACCATTTCTAGTCTATCACTCACTACTACATGGGAAGTATCTAAGGCATGTATCTATAGGTAAAATACTTTATTCCTTTCACATATAATATTTTAGGGTTTATATATATCTTAGTATACATTTATGAATAATTCACCAGTGATAAATGGTTTTGGAACTAAGCTAGTGTTCAAGGATTCATTGTGGCCCTTGAAAATTTTCTTCTATCCATTAGAATTAAAAAAATTATTTAATTAATGGACAAACACACTCCAAAGGAGGGACCATATATCACATTCTGAATAACAATATGCATAAACCATAGGGAGATATTTATGGGACACCAACCCCAATCACGAAGTTAGCCTCTTCATGCTGCTAAACTCGCCCATGGTGAATCTTTTCCACACCTCATCCAAGATTGAATATACTCAAAAGCATTAGAAATAATTATATCATTAAAATAGAACCAAAAATCATGTGATCATCTTCACGGGATATTATATATTCTTTTCCATTCATATCCCCATAAAATTTATTTTATTCCACCATGATTCAATGGAAATTTAAAAAACAATTATCCTAAATCATCCTAAAACAAAGAAAATGAATAAGGAAAACTGAATGATAAATGGGAATACATCACCTAGAATCCATAATAGAATCACCTACAAATCACCCCTCTCAAAGGGTTTCAAATTAAAGGATAATAAGGGGTGATATTGATGTAATGGACCTCCCATGTGTGACTTTTTACCCAAAACATAAAGGGGACTAACGAATAAAAACAATTTTGACCCTACTAACAACTTATTTTAGACATCTATTAATGGAATGACCCTTAGCGTTATGATGTGATTCCTCTCTACCAAAACCATTAAAGGCACAACCCCCTCTAGTCATGTCTGATTTCCCTAATGAAGAGATCATGTCCCACATATAGTATCCATCATTCCATGACCCATGTGGGTCATTTCATGATGTAACTTTTCAATTAAAGGTTGAAACATTTCAGGCATAACTTCCATTGGGTTGTGGATCCATTTTATTCTTATCCATGACATACCTTGATGAAGGCTATCACGGAATAACCATTTTTCTATGAAAGTAATAAAGGAAAAAGAAGATGATTCCTTAGACCATGGTGTGTGATTCCCTCCAACACAAAATGGATCCCTTATATAAAGATCCATCCCATATTGAAAACCTCATAGAAATACCCTTTGCACCAGAAATCCCTTAATCGCGGTGTCCCCATAGCTAGGTCAAATAATTTCATATCATGAACCACATCTATCATGGTGTGATAGGCCATTTAAAATTATAATTAGCAATGGGTATCCTCAACCTCTCTCCAACATTCACTCAAGCACATGGAACCCATTATTGTCATAAAACTATGTTCCAAAACATCACCTAAAGATGTCCCAAACCTAAAAATATGAGTTTTTCACTGGACTCAAAAAATAACTCATGTTCTAAGATCAAAAATTCATATTTTATTAGAATTAAATGACCCATAATGACATGTTTTTTTCACCATGATTTCAATGATTTGAGATATTATATAGAAACTATAATAATTATTACACAATAGATGAAGAAATATATATCTGATATCTTATTAATATAGAGATCATTTAATGTAATATTATTATTAATTTGAACATAAACTGATTTTGGGAATAATAAAGTCCATTCTAGTATAAATGGTAAAAGGTGTGGAAAATGAAAAAAAAAATTGTAGGAATAAAATGATGCTTTGGAATATAAAGTATATTCATCACAAGTAAATTATGATTTTCTAATACTTTAGATAATTTAAGGGTGTTTCAAGTATTTTCGATAATTTTTTGGTAACAAAAAAATTAACATCATATGGAACCATCAGAGCATAATGGTAGGTTTTTATGGATTCATTTAACAACTAAACAATAACCCATATCCTTAACACATTCATTATTGTATAATTGTTCTGAAATAATCATTATTTTTTATATAAATTTTTAAATTTATAAAGTAGTTACATTATCTTTTTAAAATGAAATTTAGTTTATCCTATAATAATGTTAATGACTATTTTAGAAACCGTTGAAATATGATGTGTTATAGGAACATATGGAATACATAAAAACATAAAAAAATATTTTCTTCTATTAAATGAATACTTTTCTTAATAAACATATAATTAATTCATCAGAGAACATTTCTAATGGTCTATAGAGGTTTACAATTATACTTTACATATGGATTTGGATTTTTATTTATATCAATCATGCCTAAAATAGATCAATAATTTCATACATGTGATTAAATGAATGGATAGATAGTATGTTTTTAGTTTTATAATGAAGCGAAAATTATTTTTTGACTTATTATATTTTTATTAGCGATTCTTATTAGGTTTATGTATTCAAATTTTTTTATTAAAAATATATTATTTATTTACTCATCATTATTTTCTATTATCTGATCATTTTTAATTTAATGCAACAACCAGTCATAAGAATTAATTTTTTTTTGATTGAATTGATATATTAAATATTTAAATATGGTTTTATATCTCTATTTTAATAAATTTAGAAAAGTACATTATCCTAAGAAAAAAGGAGTTCGCTTATTAAAGAAAAAATGCTAAGACAATAAAGTTGCTTAGATAAAATTCAGAAAAATGATCACTCATTATGATTATTGTATCGTCATCCTAGATTTATAAAACCACATTATTATTTCATTATTTTGGTGGATTAAAATTTTTTTATTTTAGATTTATTTCATAAAAATATATCATATAATTTTCGAAATATGGGTTCCTAATAAGGATCTGTGACACTATTGGATCAACATCACACATAAACATTAAAATGATTTTACAGTTTTAAATTTTTAAATGTATCATTCTATAAATTTTTAAACTTTATTCCTCCTTGGAATTAATAATTCTTCAAATACAGTCAAATCATAACAAGTATATAATTATTTTTCAGGTTTCATATCCCTAGGCGAATGAATTTACGATTCTTTTAAATGGTAACATCAATGGACAATATTATTTCACTTATATAATAAACTTAAATATTATTTAAATAGGATAACCCTTTAATAATTATAATAACATAAAATTTCAAATGATCACTCATATTCACAAAATAGTAATTCAAAATAATGAAACATATTTTGTAGATCTATGGATGTTATTTCAATACTTTAAAATATTATAATATTTTTTAATAGTAAATTTTTTAGAAAAATCATATATTTGATCAAAAATTAAGAAAATAGAACTTTTCAGGATCCATTACATGTTTTTTAAAAGTAGATACTCCCACTATATCTAGATACATAACAATTTTCCACCACAAATATTTTAATTATTGAGTTTGAATTTTTTTCCTGTTTATTTTCAAAAAACAATTTCATACTCTCATCTAAATTCTTATCTTAAACAGTACTTGTAGTTATATTTTATTATAATTGATTAATTCATTTCGATTATTAATAAACATTTACGAGGAAATTAAAAATTTTATTCCACGAAAAGGATAATATATTATCAATTTATGTGAATTTAAATATGAAAAAATTATATTTTCTTCTCTAATGTGTCATACTAATTTTTATATGATAAATATATATAATATCTCTCAATATAAATCTATTATGTCATAATATTATCTCTAAAATATTTAAACATACATCTTTTTAATGAATTTTGAATTAAATATTTTGTTCCTTTCCAAGTGAAATCCCAATATTAATCCTATTATAGATTCATAGTTTCATCATGTAATCATTAATAAATATATTAAATTTTTTCAAAATTATTTACAAAAATATTACCAAAAATCATCATTTGTATTATTATTATGTTAAGAAAAAATTAAATTGTTTTACAAACAATAAAGTGTAGAATTTCATTTCTATGAGTAATATAATATTATTCATCCATCCAAATTGACCATTCAAACTCTACATACCTATTGTTCAATAAATTTATGTCCACCAAATAAATTGATCACACATACACAACCTCATATCTAATGATTCCAATTTCACATTGAATGAATAAATAGTGATTCAATATGACATGACATTTTCAATTTTTGGTAAAATAATACACAATAGTAATTTAATGACACATATCACTCTAAAATTTAACTACGATATTATACGATGCATTATAGTTTCTTATCAACATAATTTGTTACATTAACTAGAAGTATTATATTCTACTATCAATATCTCATGAAAAATTTATTTATTATTATTGATACACATTTTATTTAATCCTATAATTCTATTATTCCTTACTTCAAGTGTATTCAGTCATTCCATTTGCTCGGTAACATTAATAATTGATTCTTTCTTAGTTATAATAAATAAGTTTGAATGAATAATAAATGTTAATGACCTTAGTAATACTTGATAATAATTATCTCTAATAATATTTCCATACCCTTATTTAATTTTTACCTTCTTATAACATTATAAATAATTTCAAAACTGAAGATATGAGCTTCACAAATGTGGAAAAGGGGAATTATGAGTGATAAAAATTTATTGGAATTAAAAGAGCCTTTTAAAGTCAGGGGATTTTATCAATGGTTTAAACAACACTGATAAAATCACCCTATTTGTTAGTGGGGTTTCAATACTGAGGAAGGGTGATTCTGTTTGTGTTATTTCTGGAGAAGATAAAAGTTCAGTGTATCAAAATTATGTCTATCATGGATAAAAGATGATTTTACCAATGCTAATAATATTTCTAATAAAATACATTGGTTGTTGTAATGTGATATTAAATTTACATCACATTACAGCAACCCATTTAGAATAAAATTACAAATTATTTTAAAATAAAAAATAAATTAAAATTATAAGAAAATATACATGAAGAAAAATCCAATATAATATAGTCACATTGGTTTGTATGGTTTCTTATAAGAATTAAATTTTTTAATTAATTCAAAAACACTATGTGTGGCCCTGTATTTTGCTATTTTTGGGACCCCATTTCCAAAGATCCCAATCATACTCCCAGCTTCTAAACAAACTACCTCAACTCAAGAATAAAAGAAGAGTGTACCTTTGATAAAAAAAATAATTATTATCTTATTAAAACTATAAAAATATATGATACAATTAATTAATTAAATTTCACTTTTAAACTGAAGACAGGCACTTCAAGTCATATGGGGAATACCATGTCTCAGATTAATGTACGGTTTATTCTTACACATAAATAATGATTTCCAAATTTTTTTTCATAAATTATCAAGATAATACAAGTATGTTTGGTGAATTTCGAATGTGCAATGCATGTTTTGAACTAAAATGGTAATTCTATATAAAATCACACAATTTTAGTCATACCATCCACACATTACGTCAAATTGACTTGTGTCTGATTTATATACATTATAAATGAATTATGGATCATTATGATAAATCATCAGTACAGTCTAAGTATTTTTTCTTAGTTTGGATTATGTGAAGGAAATTTTGTACTAAAATGTGGATTTTAAATTAAAACACAGACTTTTAATCCTACCAGCCCCACCATGTGTCAAATTGATGTGTGGATGATACTTATCTATCACAAATGACATACAAGGAATTTTTATAAAATATTAAGATAATATGATTTTGTTTTATATACTTTCAAATAGTGATGTATGTTTTGAACTAAAATGATTGTTTTAATCTAAAAACATAAAGTTTGAGAAACATCAGGCACACTGTGTTTTAGTTTGAAATAAGGATGATTATTACACATAAAAAATTACTTAGGGATAATTTTTTAAAATTATCAAGAGATTCATAGATAATTTTCTCAATTTTTAGTGAGTTGCATCCATTTTGAACTAAAATGTTGTTTTTAAACTAAAAGCACACACTTTGAGTTATACCTATCACACCAAGTGTTGGATTGACATGAAACTACATTTTATACATAAAAATTTACTTATATACAATTTTCTTAAAGCATAATGACCATACAAATGGGTTTTTTTATTTTTAGTGAGTGAATCACGTTTTGAACTAAAATGTCATTTTGAAACTGAAATCACACACTTTGAGTCATACTGGGAACATCGTGTGTCATACTGATGCATGTTTGATACATACATGTAAAAGATGACTTATTTATAATTTCAATAATGTATAGAGATAATAAAATCCTATTTTATTGGTTTTGAGAATGAGCTATGTGTTTTTAACTAAAACATTGACTTTAAATAAAAACTCGCACATCTAGTCATACTGGACATAATGTGTGTTTGACATATATATGTCTAATTATTACACATAAAAAAATAATTATGGATAATTTTAATAAATTATTAAGGCTATTAAAATTCATTTTATTGTTTTATTATTGAGTAATATAAATTTTGAACAAATATGACACTTTACAACTAAAAATGAACAATTTGAGTCATATTAGTCCCACATTATGTCTGATTAATTTGTTGGAGATTCATACACTTGACAAAGGACTTATGAATTATTTTAAAAGAGTTTCAATGTAATTGGATCATGTTTTCTTGGTTTTTGATTATTTTATATGTTTCTTGAATTAAAATGTTGATTTATAATAAAAACATGCACTTTTTTCATACTAAATACACTATATATTGGACTAAAATGTTGTTAATTCCTACACATAATAAATTTAATTATGGATCAATTTCCAAAAGTATAAATACAATATAAGTAATGTTTCTTATTTTTCAAATTTTTCTGGATATTTTGATCTAAAATTCCACTTTTGAACTAATAACACACACTTTTTTCATATTGAGCACACCATGTGTTGGATTTATGTTAAGGTAATTCCTACCCATAATAAATGACTTACATATCATTTTATTGAATTATCAAAACAGTATAAATTTGTTTTCTTGGTTTTGAGTGGGTGATGCTTGTTTTGAATTAAATGCATCTTTTAAACTAAAAACACACACTTTGAGTCATATTAGGCACACCATGTGTTAAATTTATGTTTTTTTTACTAATGATAATATATAATGACTTATGAATCATTTTAAAAATGTATCAATATAATGTAAGTATGTTTTCTATGTTTTTAATATGTGATGTGTGTTTTGATCTAAAATATCAATTTAAAATAAAAGCATGCAATTTCAATCATACTAGGAACATCATGTATCAGACTGACATACAACTAATTCTTAAATGTAAAAATAATAATTTTTAATCATTTCCATAAATTATAAATATAATCCAGGTGAATTTTATTTTTTCAACGAGTGCCACATGTTTTGAACAAAAATATAACTTTCAAACAAAAAACATGCACATTGGTTAATATTGGGCACACCATTTTTCATATTAATGTATAGTTGATTCTTACACATCAAAAATGACTTATAGATCATGTTCTAAATTTATCAAGATAATTATAGAATGGTTTTTTGATTTTGAATATGTGGTGTGTGTTTTGAATTAAAATGTCTCTTTTAAACTTCAAACACACACTTTAAGTCATACTAGGTGAACTGTGTGTGGGATTGATGTACAGTGGATTCATACACATAAAAAATCACTTTTAAATCATTTTGAAGAAATTATCAAGATAATATGAGAGTGTTTTCTTGAATTTGTGTTCGTGAATTTTTTTCTGAACTAATCTATTGATTTCAAATAAAAAACATGCACTTTTGGAAATATCCTTCACACCATGTTTTGGAAAGATGTGAAGCTAATTAATACACATCATAAAGTAATATTAGGTTTTTATATTAATTTATCAATATAATCAAAGTTTTTTTCATCTATTTTCAATGATTCAAAAATGTTTGTAAATAAAATTTAACTTTTAAATTGGAAACACACACTCTGAGTCATAATGAACACATTTTTTATCAGGTTAATTTGTATTTGATTCCTAATAATTAAAAATTAATTATGAATAATTTTAATAATCTATTAATACAGTCGAATCATTTTATTTAGTTTTGATTATGTGATATATGTTTTGAATTAAAATGTAACTTTTAAACTAAAAACATTCCCTTTGAGTCATAATTGACATCCCATGTGTCAGGATGACATGTTGTTTATTTATAAACATCAAAAAAAATTATAGATAAATTTAATAAAATATGAAGATAATAAAAGAACTTTTTCTTAGTCTTGTGTATGTGATTCTTGTTTAGAACAAAAATAATAATTTTGAAATAAAAACATTCAATTCTAGTCATACTGGTCACACCATATTTCCAACTGAAATGCAGCTAGTTCCTACACATCACAAAGCAATTTTGAATATTTTTCCTAAATTCATAAAAAATATAAGGTAATTTTATTTTTTTATATTTAGTCAAACAATTTTTAAACAAAAGTTTCATTTTTTAATTGAAAACAAACGCTTTGGGTCATACCCTGAACAACTTTTTTTTATCTTGACATGCGGTTGAATCCAAAAAATCAAAAATGACTTATAGATAAATTTTCCAAATATTTCTCATTGATATAATATTTAAATAGTCTCACATATATAATACAATGCATTACATCACTTTTTAATATAAACCAATCAAATAAATAACTAACAACTTTATGGAGATAAAATTAAATAGTGCATAAAGAAATCATCCTTGTTAAATCCATCCTTGATAATTTAATTTTATATAATCATTTTGTTTCTATAAAGAGAATAAAATGCCTATATACACAGTAAAAGTTCTTTTATAGAAGTTAAAATCTCATTTTTTGCATCAATATAGAGCATAAACACTATACAGATCCATTTTTTGCAATTTATAGTCACAAAATGCTTGTATAATAATAAATTCTAAGTCACCACTTCATGATATATATGAAAATTAACTAAATATTTAGTAGATAAAAATGAAAATATAGTTAACTAAATAATTAGTGGATAAAATTATGTAATTATATACTAAATAAAAAGTAGGTAAACCATCTCTTCATGATCTATGGAGGGAAAGAAATTTTATAGTAGGTTCTTTAGCTAGAAAAGGGGACCCTAGAGAGGGTACCATTTTATATCCTTCTACGAACTCCCTCATTAATTTCTATAACATCTTTGTTATGGTATAATCCCTTTTACTTCACAACATCAAACCCACATGATTCATCTGTACTCTGCATCTAAATCAATAAAAATAAATTTTCAGTTAGTGATTGGTAGTCACATATTCAAGATGTTAGGAAACATTTTGAAACCTTGTATTCTCATAAATAACTTATAAACAAAATATTTCCTCTTTTGAATAGATGGATTATTGAAAATCCTCATAGTATTAAAAAAATATAAATAAAAAATTATTAATAAATATTTTAATGGAAATTTTAATTATCAAAGGAAATACCTATTTTGGGATTCTAGTTTGTTGATAGACTATGATATCTTTCAAAAAATCAAACATAATAACCATAATCATTGTAATTATTTTTTTTATATTATAGAAACATTGAAAAAAAATATGTAATTGTTTTATAGTAAAAATTAATTTTATATACCCTAATAATTATCTAGTGGTATAACTTAATGGGTTTTTTTCTCTTAGGTTATCCTCATACAATTATTTTAATGTTATTTAAATACCTTCAAATTAAAAAAAATCATTACAACATAATATAAAACATATAACATGTAGTTTATTTATATAATATTGAATGTAGTCTAAAAAATTGATAAAGTTCATTATGTGTAGTCGTTTTGTTAGTAATACATTATATAAATCCAAAAATTAAATATTTTGAGTATCTAAATTTATTGTAATAGAAAAATAATTATTCCCAAAAAAATAAAAATGAATTTCTAATAAGAAATTGAAAATAGATTTTATATCGTTAGATTGTAGATTTTTACCCCTAAATTATGGATGTTAAGAAGAGTTTTTAATTTTTTTTGTTTCTCTTCAAACATTCAAGCAAGTTGGTCCACAATTATTATGTATTCATTTTATTCTAATGAATAAATTTTATTAAAAGTGATATGAGGACTAATGAGTCCAACTTTTTACTCATAGGGTTTTCCCTTAACAAAGTGCCAATATATATGCTTGAAAAAAATATTAATAGTATTTAGCTATAATTAATATAGTACATTAACTACTGGACAAAATAATTATGAAAACACGCCTTAAGTATACATTTACAGCTGAGACACCAAGTTATCCATGCCTAAGTATTTCATCAACATTATAAAGAGAAATATATTCTATAACATTATCTCTATATATTTTTTCTTCAAAACTAATGAATATCATATTATTATCTTTGAACATTTTATAAACATGAACTTGTGATATTATAAAATAAGGTAGTTGAACTGGAGATTTAAGGGTACTCTTTAATGGTCTTTTATATTTATTGTTTGATCCTTTGTAATTTTTTGAATAAACATTTTATTTCCCCTTATATTTCTCAATATGTAATATTATTTCATGATTCATTCCTTTTTTATTAATTTTTCATTTTTTTATTTAAAATATATTATAAATTAAATTACTCATTATCAACATGTATTTTTACAAGATCAAATTGATATTCTATAAATGTTCCAAACAAAAGATCAACTTTGAGAACATCCAAATCATCTTAAGACTTATCTTGTGTGTTATATGGTTCCCTACTCTAAAATGATATTTTAAAAGATGTTTGTTTTGTAGGCTATCTCTTTGTATATTGTATATTATACCCATCATAACAAGGTGATGAGTGGGTGCTGATAGATATAAATCACAATCAATTTACCCATATGAGATATTAGTATAGGAAAGGTATCTATATCATTCTAATTCACATTTCAAATAAACAGTTATTAAAAAATCAATTACCTATAGTAATATAGGACATTTAAGGGAATGACTAGACTCTAATTTGGGGTTTATATCTTTATGTATTAGTTTTTGTTATGTAGTTTCTTTTTTTTATTTCTTCTAATAATTTCCTCTAAAAAATCAATATAGTATTTTAGTTTTTCTTATATAAAATTTATTCATGCATGTATCTCATCCAATATATTAACTTTATTCATATATGCATTTATTTTCTCAAATAATATTCAAGTTATACTCCAAAACAATCACCTATGATATGACTATATTGTTCTGACTACTTTAAAGAAACTAAAAGTATTTTTTCATTGGTTGCAACTAATGATGATTCTTGTCTCCAAACCAAATAAAAAGTATAGTAAAATAAGTAGTAATTTTTATATAATATCAATTTAATTAAAAACATATATTTATTATCTTGTACATAAACATGATTCTTATAATCCCTATGTCTTTTCATCAACTATTATTTTTTCTTAATTTACATGAGTATTCTTCCATAGAATATTTCATGGGAAAGAATTGAATTTGGATTTTGATTCATCAATCAAATCATAAGAAAAAGAACTTAATGATGTTATTATTTCATGAAACATAAAAGTAAAACTACATAATTTAGACACATACTATTTTATTAAATTGAAACACACCCCACCCTATCATTATTCTAGGTTTACATTGGTCTTTATGTATGCGACTTATTTTTTACACTCGGATATTATTTTATAAATTAAAATTTATTGATAAAATTTATTAATACATGTATTTCTATGTAAAATATTACCAATAAAAATATTGTAACATCCTGACCCAGGATCCACTAAAATGGTTCCACAAGTCAGTTTTCCATGTATCCTCAAGCATGCCTCATTGTTTGTCATAGGATGTTGACTAGAAGTGAAGGTCCAAAGGTGGCTTAGTGGGGAGACTATACCCTCTTGAATCATTATTATATAGAAAAAATTATAAATAAAATGATTGGATGATATAAATGAAACAACAACGGTAATAATAAATAGATAATTTGTAAATTCCAATATAATCTAACCATTCATGAACAATATACACCTAAAAATACAAGGAAATAATCACACATCAGGTAATACATAAAATAGGGCCAGTCTACTAACAAAAAAATAATTCAAGGCCCAAATCCTATAGATAACCCTAGTACATGTTATAAAAAATTAAAAAACACCTAAAACCTATATTCAATATAGTTATGAGATAAATATTGGTCCAATTCACCCATAATAAATCCTATTATAGAAAATTTGGCATCTATAAGTAGGAGATCCCCATTTTCCCTACTTATATCCATTATATTTTTTCAGGTACAAATGAGTAGCCTAAATAAGGTGTGAGTAAAAATTCATAGGCTGACACCAATAGTGTCAAAAAAATATCATGTGTATAAATAAAAAATGATTATTTTGTAGGTAATGATCAATTTAATTTAGTAAATAAATAATCACGCAGGTTGAGGTTCCTCGGAAAACTCATCCCATGCTACCTGCTTTGACCTAAGCCAAAAATTATCTCATTACTTAACATCTTAGGTTCATGTTTATATAGTTAGGACCCATGTTCTAAAACCATGTAAGCCTCACTCATCCATTATTGAGATTTAATTTTTTTTAGAATGAGAGAAATAGAAGAATTGATAGTTGAATGAAAAATAGGTTATATAGCCTCAAATGGAAATAAAAACCATTTCAGTAAGAGAAATAGAAAGAAATCAAGAGAAATTGTATACTAACTAGTAGTGATCCAATGTGACTAATGGTGATCAATCTTAACACTAGGTTAATGAGATCTCCTAAATCCTATTTAGGAGTAAATAAGAGCACTCATGTGGCTATTGTGCATGGTAATAGAGGGAGAAAAAAAAGAGGAATTAACCTCAAGGAAGAAAGGGGAAAATGGTAATTTCTAGGAATTTTAATGATAAGCATGGTTTAGTTTCACAGTTTTTCTAATCTTGAATCAACCATGTAGTTCCACTTTCAACCCCCCCCCCCCGAAAGACAAGCCACATGGTTAGAAAAACCATGTGCAACTTGTGCGGCTCCCATCTATAGTTTTATACAAACATCTTACATGGTTGTGCAGCCTCAGGTGAATAATTTTAAAAATGTGTGGCACCCTATAAGTCCCACAATGTTTATTAGGACCTCCTACACAATTTGTAAAAACTATGTTCCTTATCAAAATAGGTCACACTGTTATTTTCTATAATTAGTACTTACTATGCTCCAACCATTCCCCTGTAATCCCTCTTTCCTAAACATTCATTTTGGATCTCAAACATCCGAACAATTCTAAAATCCATAATCCACCTTCTATTCTAAATTACACATCTAAAAACAACAATTTTAACTATTAAAACTCTAATAAAATCAAATTATAGTTCAAATTTTAATGCAAAACATCTACTAGATAAAAATTAAAATTCTTTTTGAGTTTCAAACCACTTCAAAATGATGGATGTAACAACCTCCCCATCTTAAAAATAGTTCTACTCAAGAATAATTATGGAACAATGAAACATCACCCAACCAACAAGGTTCATGAATTCAATTTCAATAATCCATGATGCATTTTTAGATTCCCAACACGCCTCTAAGAATCACATTAAACACATGATATTTAAGCTACTAAAACTCGACACAATGCCCATAACTACATAATAATATTAAAGATGGTGGTTACTCGAGACTATCAATATAGAGAGACAATAAAGTCATTGTCTCTATTATCAACTAGAATATGGTTCTCCCCACCGTCACTTATAGATTTCAATGGTCCATTCTAAGCCATTGTACTCCCACCATCAGAATTTACTATAAATACATGACTTAAACATCCTAGTAGTTCTTTTTGCATGATTATGGACTTACTAATACTAATCATATATTAGTAAACTAGCTTCAGTACTAGTTTTTATTGAAACAGTCGAACCCTAATTAACCACATGAAATCCTATTACACCATCATTTCATTAAAAATATTTAATTGATTTTTAGACTGAACCCACATCATCCTAATGTAATTCCAAATGTAGTTCCTCACTCACTGCATCATATACTCAAAAGAGCTCAATTTGACCACCTATATTCATTAATTTTTTTAAAATGACCACTTCCATAGTCGATACATTAAAACTAGATCATAAAATCTTTAATTAGATGCACATGAGATCACTTAGACCACACTCACTAATCCTTGTAAAAAATTACAATACTCATACATCACCCTAGATAGTATTCGAACCTATACATGGAATATATTAAGAATACCACTTATATAGTATTTCATTTATACAATGAAATTTCATCCAAAATTACAATACAACTTCTAGTATCAAGGTTCCAAAATACTTATAACATGAGGATCACCCATTAGTGAACAGTGTTTCACTTTTTATCTTATGATAATACTAGTTATTTTACTAATGAAGAGGGTTCCAAAACATCTTAGCCCATGTCCTTTCCATTTTCACACATAATGGTCTACATGGTTAAGAAATCACTCATTTATATCTCTAACATATATTTCAACCATCACCCATTTTCACTCCTTGAGAATGATTCTTGTGGAATAATATAAAATTTTACTCAAAGAGAGGTTAACTAACCTCAAAAGGACAAAGGAGTACTCCCCTCCTTATGGATTACTTTTAAATGACTCCTTGAGTGAAACTCTCTACAGGTATCTCCATCAGACCATAAAGGATATTCAAGATATCTCATTGTATAATTGACACTCTCTTAGAGTTCTTAGGATGATGTTAGGGTATTTGGAATTATTTCCTCTAAACTAGTAGTATACTAATATTTCATTTACAGGAAAGTATAGTTATCTCTTTACCATGGTCACATCATAACATGATACCTTTTCCTTAAACAACCCCTAACACCACATCTCATAACAACGTGTTTAAAGGTACAATCATGGGTTAACCGTCTCATGAAACCCAATTCATTTACATGATATCCCTTTTTATAGGGAACTTCATTCAATTTACCCAATGATTCAGGTCCCCATTTTCTAATGTATCATATTTAAAACCATTTATGCTCAACCTATACCTAGTCACTCAAAAATGTTCTATATTTACCACTTACCACAAAAATTTGCGAAAACTAGACATTCCATACATAGCTGGTGTACATACCATAACACCAGTTTCAAGACCTGAACCATACTCCCTTGAGTTTTATATAATCATGGAAAATAGGATTTTGATACATAGAAAACAGTTTTTATCCTATATGTAGCTCCCTAGTAACTCCTCTTCAAAATCAAAAACCTAAATATTCTATAATTTATCGAATGGCCACCCACCTCATGGTGTCATTTTAGAATTTACAATTTAAATGGTACAACCATTGGTCAACTAGGTTATCCTCTCAAATTTTCATTCCCATTGAATCCTATCTTAAAACTCAAGAACCCTAGGTCCTTTATTGAAAAACATAGGCATTACCATGAATATATCACAAAACCCAAGAAAAATTTGTTCATTGATCTCAAAATGAGAGTACAACTAATCTCACCACCACTAATTCATACACATAATCTGAACTAATCAATATTATAGGTTTCCCTCAAAAAACCCAAATGTCACTAACTCAATCCGGTCAGACTCGGAGTGAATTTATTTTATGTCTTCCACCTAGTCGTACCAATTAAGTATCAAATTAAGTCTACTAAGTCCTTCCACCTAGACCTATGGTCTCTTTTACAAGGACCATATCCCACTTAGGGGCCCCCATTACATGTAATCCAACACTACTATAACCATTAAATTGAGTTAAAACTAAATTTCAGAAATAAAATATCATTGAAATATAATGTTCAACCCAGTTATGAGAGAAATAACAACATCATCTTCCAAGCATCAAGCTACTAGTACTTGATTCTCTCCCAGCATCCTCAAAAGGGAGTGCACCCTGGAGTGGTACAACTCCAACGTAAAATAATGAAATTTTGAAATTAGCAGTCTATTTTATAATTTAATACCCCCTTTAGGTATAACTTATCATACAACCACCAACCTCCATGGGGTATCATTACATCATCTAAGAATCTTACCTAAATAAAAAATTAAATAAATTCCACTTATAGTTCCTAGAACTCATCCTTGTAGTCTACTTGTTTTTCATTTCCAAGGTTGCTACCTAAATAGATCTATCCTGTAATTTTAACATTATTCATAAAATTTTAAAAATACATTCATTCTTAAAAGGTCATTAGGATTTATTGTAAAACCTTCATATTTAAGAATTAGAAAAAATTCCAACTGATGTAGTGATCATAAACCCAGAAACATGAAGCTAGTGTCTTATTTATTACATTCTAATAAGATGAAAGGAATAAAATCACAATAGACAGGATAGTTTAGTGGTATTTGTAATCACATACATAAATGAATCATGAATTAAATTTGAAAACAAAAATTACAATATATTTTTCTTCAAAAATTACATTTTTCCATACAGAATATCCTTTCATATCAATCATAATACACTTTCTGGTTTTTAGAGAAAGAAATAAAATAAGGGTCAGCTCAAATGATTGGTAAGGGTTAAGTACAGTAGAAGTTGTCATAAATAAATGAATCATAATAAATAAGTAATGAACAATGTGGAAAGGTAAATATCGGGTTACACATTACAATTAAGTAATTGAATAGCATAATCAATGGTTATATAAATAGGTGAAAACAAATGAAATTAATAAATGACATGACTATCATAACATGATACACCATAATTAATATGGAATGTTAAATAATTGAAAACACAAGTTATATAATTAATAAACATATAATTAAATGAATCAAAAGATAATATCATTGTGAAAATATAATGGATAATAAAAAATGAGTTCTTAATGAAAAAGATGCTTAATTATTGGATGTTATGATATCAAGAATCGTGAAACCTCCATTATCAATCCCTTTCAGAATACGATTTAAAACTATAGGTAGAAACTTGTTTAATGATATCTTATTAATTTGTATCATGAGGCCTATCGATGCATCGAGTGGGTATATAATTTCAGGTCCCACTCATCACTACATGTTCAAAAAATTCTTCATATATCAAATAATTGATTTAATTCATGAATTCATACAACATATCATATAATATCCGTATTAAAGAAATAATATAGAATATAAATATTTATAAATTTAATAAAATAATATTAAAATTAAAAAATTATATGTAGAAATGATATATGATTTATGAAATAATAATATACAGGAAAAATAATATGTATTTTATGGTAAATTTAACGTTATCTGATCACTAGAAAGTGAATATTTCAAGGTAAATTCAATGAATATAAAAATAAATTAGTAAATTCAATGTAAATACATAAATTGGCCTAAATAATATTTAAAAAATATGTATAAAAAATATGGATGGATTCAACACAACATATCCCTAGTAGATAATATGTAAAATAAATGCTTATTGTTATTGATGAATAGAAATACCATAAAAATATCTTTAAAAACATTCTTGAGTAAAACATCATTTTCATTTCAAAAATAATCTTTTGAAACTAAAATTTCACAAAATAAATTGAGAATAATTTTATTTTTAAATAAAAATTGAATCTTTTAAAGGAGTCTTCACAATTTAAGTTATTATGATGGAATGAAATTTCACACTTGTAAATATGTTAAAATAAACATTCCTTTAATTTTTTTAGTAAAATAAAAATGGGAATTATTTTTAAAACGACATGGTGATTCATTTAAAAAAATTAAAAAGTAAAAATGGATAAAAATTAATTCAATAAATCATTTCAAAAATGGTTAAAAAAATTTTGAAACCATTTTTATAAAACATGGATTTTGAGGGAAAATGTTTTTCGATCGAAGAGAGAAATTATGTCCAATTCTCTTAAAAACTTTTTCTCAATCATTTTATGAACAAAAGAGTAAAAAATTAGTGAAATTACTTTAAAATTTTCATAAATAAAATTAGGATATTAAAATTAAATTTTTTATTAATGAATGATAAAAAAATTCCTTCAATTAATATTCAAGTATAAACAATCCTGATCAAAATGATATTGTGAAATAAACCTTTTAAAAGATCATAAAATTTATGTGAGAATTAAAAAATGATTCAATTATTAGTATAAAATGTAAATAAAAATAAAAAATTGGATATAAAATATAATTTAGTCAGACTTTAATGAACACATAATCATATAATATCAAATACAATGAATAAGTTATATAACCCAATAAAAATAAATTGAGTTTTGAAATTTATTACCACTGGTTAATTTTTAAGTCAAATCCCATTGGATGAAATAATTAAAATTGAAACATAAAATTCCATGAATAATAAAGTATTAGTGATACTTCATATAAAAGGAACATTATATAAACCATATAAAAGAAATTAGGATCATAACATTACAATCTGCCTCAATGAAGGGAAATTGAGACGAAGTCCCTTACCTCGTGCTTCTTTTTGATTAAATATGCTTCAACATCTTTTATAGTTGTTGTAAACATGTTATTAACTAAACCAAAATACATATTAATATTTATAATATAATATATGATCCTTTTAGAACACCTTATCACTTATTGATTAATTATCTTTCATTATTTTCATTGTTTTGGGTGTTAATTGTGTTGTTTTCTCATGCCTATTTCATCAGGAAAGATCTACTTCGTGAACATATTATATAGTTCCATGATATAAAAAATAGTAATAATTACATATTTATAATAATTATACATCAATTATAATTTTATTACAAATCATGAAATATGGTTTTGAGAAATTATGTATGTTACGATCATGGAGACGATAGGTCATACGTTCACATGAGTAATGTTTCCATTTTTCAATAATCATTATGGAAATGTGTTAAGTAATATTTCATATTTAAGGTATTATAATAATATTATAAATACCATATTATTTTTAAATATACATATATATGTCATCAACGTGGTTTGGGGATGAAAAGAGAGTCTCATCACTTCATGAAAGCGGTAATCCACACATACACAATCGATGTTGTCATCTTTTGGTGAGTGAAAAGGTCAGAATGAAAATGATATATTATCTTTAAATAATGATAAATTTTTTATTAAAATAATAATTATGTAATTAATATCACATATAGAAATTAAATTTATCATATTTACCCTCCATGTAAATCGTTAGTGAAAAACATATCACACTGCTTTGTGAGGTGGTAGTCTACCATACAGACGAGCGATATTATCATATCTCCTATAGAATAGAAATTTAAAAATTTATATATGATATAATAACAAGAGAGGTATAATTATATTTTAATTATCATATATAAATATATATATATATATATATTTCTCATCGATCATCACACCCAACCATGAGAAGTGGTAATGGAAAAATGAATGACATCGGTTTTCAGGATTGATGTCTATCGTACTCACGAATTATTGTTTTGTAACCAATTTGATGGAAATGGGGATGGATATAGGTATTTACCTTATTATAACAAAATAATAGTATATTTGTGATATTGAGGTTATTATATCATCATGTTTTAATTATAATTTAATTATATAGAGGAATAAATAAAATAAAACACTTGTTGAATAAAATTACCTATTCTTTAAGAAACCTACTTAGGTTTGAACCAAAAGCCTTTCTTTTTTGGATATGTTACAAAAATAATTATTATAGGATTATTGGAGATAATTATTTATGTGATATTTTTATTTATTATCCAAACCAAAATGGTTTGATGTTGTGAATCAGAGAGGATAGGGGTGGTCTTTATAGGTGTGGTGAGTGGCACACATGTAATTTTTAAAAAGAAAAAGTTTTAACTACATTTTTTACATGCCAAAGTAATAAAAATAGAGTATTATCCAAAATTATAAATGATAATATCAAATTATTTCCATAAAATATAATTTATAAAATTTTCTATGTAATTTTTAACCTTATATGTATAGTCTAAACCCCAGTAAATCCTTTTTTACCTTAAGCACAGTAAATTATTTTTACTATCTTTACTATTAATTTTGGTAAAAAAACTAATTTTAACTTATATATAATATAAATTTTTCTTATTCTAATTATGGAATCCATTTTTCAAAATTATATTCACAAAAGTGTAAAATTTTAAATTTAAATTAATCTAATAAACGCGATGAGTAAGTGGGTTTTCAAAGAGAAAATCATCAAAAGTTTAAAAAGTTTTTATATCAAAAATAAAAATGAAAAAGATTCATATAACCTAAATTATTAAAAATTTAATATCATTTATATAATTTTACATTAAAAAAAATTAAAATGTAATGTATCCTTGTAAATCATTTAATTGGAAGGGTAGTTTTTAATTTAGATTATGGATTTTTCACTATTCCAAAAAAAATGATACATTTCAGAAAAATCCCAAAAATTCACTATAATAAAAATTTTATATTATAATTTAAAAAAATGAACTGAATTTTATCAATTAATTTTTATAAAAGTTTTAAAATTGTAATTTTAAATTATGTTCACAAACTGTGACTAAACCATCTTTTAGAAATAACATAGTTTTCCAGAAAACATTTCTTATTCTTTTAAATGACTCATATTTTATTTCTAATCAATATCTAAACAATGAATTTGTTTTTAAATTATTAAACTATATAATTTTCATAATATATTTTTTATTATTATTACCTATAAATTTAATGGATATATTATAATTTTATACTCTATTTGGTTCATTTAGACTCAGGATTTCATGATTCGTAATCTCTCGTAGAGTTTACATTTAAATAAATAAATTTTATGGGTTGTTTAAGATTGGTTTTTATTATTTCGTATTATATTAAAAAAAATATTTTTCAAAAATATTGGGGTGGGACAATCGACTCTCATGGGAAACATCCACACTCCTGTTCAATACATCCCTCAAGGTAAAACTAAAGCTACACCTTATTTGAGGGTTTAATACATTAACACTGGTAAAGGATTTATTTAATCCATTACAGAACTTCATATTTATTTTAAACATTAACTAGGCTTAGATATATACAATTTCAATCTTACATTATAAAGGAAAACATTTTTCAAATGGTTCTTAAAACACTATTTAGATGAAGCATTGTTGTATTAGAAAAATTATCTTATAATTTCATTTCAAACAATTTGTTGTCTCTGGGTTTTCACAATTGTGGTCATTTAAGGAAAATTCAATAACAATATCTATAATAAAATACCTATTTGGTTTTAATTTTCCATATTAAAATAAATCTCAAAATAAGGGGAAAGGTTCAGTAAGATTCCATAATACATATATATATGTAAACCCATATAATTTTTTGTTTAATCATTATATAACCATCCATAAATATAACAAGAATGCCCCCAAGTGGTTATGTACCAATGAATATGAAGATATAGGTGACCTAATAGGGTCTCATCATGCCAATACTAGGTTTTATTATAATTGGAATTAAATTTAAGCGCATCCCATTGATAATAAAATTATAGTTATTTTTTAAACACCATAAATAGGGTTATCTTAAAAGAATATAGTTCCAAGGGCTAAGACAATCATATAAGGATTAAATTTTGTGGGTCACCATTACAAAGTTATGAAGGTACAAGCCTTTATATATTGCAATTTTCACACCATTTAACAGACATCCATATATAGTAACTTTAATTTATTAAAATAAACTAGTTCATTTCCATTTTCATGATTTTTAATTTCCAAATTCCTTATATTTATTTAATAATTCCTAGGTATATAGATAGAATGTCATCATCAAAATATATAGGAAAAAACTATTTAGGTTAATGTAGAGATTTTATTTAACCAACCTTAACTCACAACTATAACCGAGAATATTATGATAAAAACATTTAATTTAGATATACAATAGAATGAATCAAATAATCATGGATTACAAGTAAGAATTATCAATAATCACATAACATGGTGTACAAATAAGCTTGTTTTATAAACAATCATGTCATATATTCATGCAAGAATGCTATATAAGTAAGTGTGAAAACGACATGTGAATATTATGTTCCTGAAATAATTCATGAACAAACCTCATCTATTTCCATAACAATCCAAGGGTAAATACCATAAACCAATAACCAAAAGAATGTTACATCAGTCACTCAATGTGAAATAATAATCAAATATAATAATGTATAGAATGATAAATAGTCTTATCCCTAAGAAACATGATATTTCTCTCATGTGTGGATGTTCTAATCCTAGAAATGATATATTTACCAAGATCTAACATGTTATTATTCTCTTGTCTATCATCCCAAAACATTAATACAAAGGAAAAAATAATTATTTTACATCACTTTGTAACATTTCAACCCAGGATCTACAAAAATGGTTCCCTAAGCTGGTTAGTCATGTGGCTTCAAGCATACCTCCCCATATACTAGAGTATTAAAACTAGAAGTGACGGACCCAAAGTATTATAATGGGGAGACTATACCCTATGGAATTAGTACTAAATGTTGAAAAATTAATAATAAATAAAAGCAGTATATAATATAAATAAAATAGCAGCAGTAATAATAAGTTGATAACCAGGAATGCTACTATAATAAAACCATGCATGAACATCATATGACCCAAAATACATGGAAATAATCATGAAAAAAGTAATACATACAGCAGTTCCAGACACACAACAGAATATATAAATAATATCTCAAATCCTATAGGAAACCCTATTAGATGTTATTCAGTAAAATATCCAAAATATATTTCTAGTGGAATTTCAATCTTATTCTTGGTCCTTTGATCCAATACTCCATAAAACTATAAATAAATATGCATCTATAAGTGGGTCTTCCCTTTTCCTCTACCAACACCCATTAGATCTCTCTAAGTACCAATCAGAGTCCATAACAGGGTGTGAGTAAAACCAATATAGACACGACCAATAGTTTCTCACATAATCTAATCTATGAATATACAATGTAAAGTGTATGTGTAATAATCAATGTAAATAAGTAAATAAAAAACCACATAGGTCTAGGTTTCTTGTGGGACATCTATCTGGCCCTACCTTCTTTGGACTAAGATATAATTTATTTGTGTATATAAGATCATAGGTTCATGTTTATATGGTCAGGACACAAGGCGTACTACCAAGGCACCCATGTAAAAAATATAGTCATTTGAAGTCCCACAATTTAAATGTAATTAATCATTATAAACTAGGTGAATTTAATAGGGGTGTTCCCTTTGTATTTTACTCTAAGGGGAAAGGTACTACCCGATCCCTAGAAACACATCTTGGGTTGCCTCAATTCTAAAAATAAAAGGACCCCAAGTACATAACCAAGTCATCCAATAATATCAAGATTAATCAAAGGATAATCATACAAGGAGTTCAATTTTTTTAAATTTTATAAAAATAAATGATCCACCAGTGACAAGTCAAGACATTCAAAATATAATAAAAACATAGAATCCATGTATGGTCATTCACTTGTCACACACATCAATGAATTAGTGGTATTCCATGAGCACATCCAAGTAAAACCACAAAGGGAGTCTAAGTATCTCTCAAAGAATTCTCATCCTTTGTGATAATTCATATTCTAGGAAAATAATCGACCATGTTATAATTATTTATCAAGTATCGATAATCATAATAATATCCATGACCACTTTTCATAATTATGTTGGGGTTAGGTGACATGAACATTCTTTTCACCTATCATTTATATCGATTAGAAACTTTATTTAAATATATACAAGGTAAATTACACCCACTTAAATAATGTTTTCAATTTCATAGCCCAGTATTATGAGTCCTAGTAATATATCACTCTATTTTATTTTATCTGGTCTAAAACAACTCACCTCAAAAGGTGGATTAATTTAATTTCCAAGAATATCAAAAAAGGGGCCTTTAAAGTAACACACCCTAAGGGGTAGCCCAAAATGAGGTAGAAATTTTTTAATGATGAATGTTAAGATGAAAGTTCAACCTATTCCACATTATAACAATATAATAGTTTAATTCATCACTTAAATAGAATCGCACAAAAATCCTAGCATAAGGCACAACATTTCATAATATAAACATCAATAATTTTAGAGAAAAATTTATAAAACACATACCTTACACCAAGTAAGCCCCACACATTCATTATTGGTGTTTTATTCAATGAAAAATTAGATAAATTTAAAGAATTGAAAAACTTCATGAAAATAGGGCATATGATATCACTTGGAATTAGAATTCATTACGGTAAGAGAAACGAAGAAAGAAATAAATGTGAAACATAAAAAACCCATTAGATATCCTAAAAGACAAATTATGTTAAATTCCAATTCCATATTATAGAGATCTCCCAAAGCATATGTGTGAGGAAGGTGGATCCCATAGGTGGAAACTATGTACGAGAATAGGGGGAGAAGAAAAATTAATTAAACTCAAAGAAGGGAGGGTTAAATGAGTAATTTATGGTATCTTTAAGGAGACACATGGTTTTTCTTCATGGTTTGGATAACTAGGTTCCAACATTTTAGTGCCACTTTCCAAAAGTACCACCCCTCCCCTCGCACGGTTAGGTGCATGGTTAGACAACTAGCAAGTGGCATGTGTTTTTCCCCTTTATAGTTTTCTTTAGAAATATTCCATGTTCATGCATCCTTAGGTGAATAGTTCTGAAAATCATGTGACATCCTCTAATGTTCATGTGGTTGTCGTATACCTCCTTCATTATTTATAAAAACATTGTGCCTTATTAAAACATGATGCACATTAGTGCTGAAATGTTAGTACTAATAGTGCACCAACCATATACCCAGGATCCCTATTTCTTAAATTTCCATTTTGGATCTTGAACACTTAAAACACTTTTAAATATTTTAATCCACCTTCTATGAATCATTAATCATCAAAAAATAATAAATTTAAGGTTTCAAAATCTCTAAATTTCATTCCAAAACTCAACTTTAAAAATTACTAATACTTGAGAGGCAAATAGGAATTTCTTTTGAGTTTTATCCCACTCCAAAATGAGGGGTGTTATAAATGAACCTAAAATTATTCTGCTTCAGGACATAAAATAAACACATTTCTTGTTTCTTGGTTTACCAAGTGTCCATATATCTAAGGTGGGTGATTTTTTACTTTTATTTTAGAATCCCTAAGATGATTTTTCATAATATCTATCTAAAAGGATCTATGAGGCTTTCCCGTGATCATTAAAATAAATATAATTCAAAAATAATCTAATATAAATTCACTCTACGAGGGATGATGAATATTGAATCCAAATTTCTTTATATTATTTTGTTTTAAAATAGGGAATGCACATCACAATGTTATAATAATATCTTCCCAAATTTTTTCCTTCAATGTGATAACAACATATTTCCATGTACATAAATCAATTTAAATGTTCCTTAAACTTTTTCATTTAATACATCCTTTCATTTTATTTCTTTTTTACTCACCTTAACAATTTTTGTTAAGATTTTCATAATACGATGCAACTATTTTTTCTTAGAACTATGTTGTCAACCTTATTCCATTTTCTCAGTACTAAAATTTTCAATATTTTGTTCCATAGGATTGATAGAATAATATTTTGGAGAAACTTTTATTCCTTATAATTGGGTAAAATCATCATGTGGATAATCCATTATCTTCCTATGTAGTGGAAAATTTAATTTAGATTACATAAATGCACCAGAACACATAATATTGTATGGGTAATGTAATATATATTTAAAAAATAATTAACCTAATTATTAAAAATTGGTTTTTCTCTAATGACTGAATATATTTCAACCTTATATAGAGTATTAAAATCCCATCATTGTGGTCCCCTATAATATAAAATACCCCATTTACAATGGGACAAACTAAACATTATTGGGACATCCTAATGAAATGGTCATCCATAATTGAATTAACAGCTGACCCTAAAATGGTTTTGGTTAATAACATAAAACTTGACCACTTATTATTAGATGTATTTGAGTAATAAAATACTTTTATTTATTGTGATTAAATTATGAATGGTTTTTCCTTGTACCCATACTTGTTGAAATATACTTTAAAAAATCCAAATTCATTGATTTTAACTAAACTCGTGTCCTCAACACATTTTCATTCACAAATTTTCTCTCAAAATGTTTTATAATCCAACTACCATATTTTTTATGATTTTAAATTATGACATATTCATATAAATCTTATTATTCTTCCTTTGTACCAGATACATTCAAATCTTACCCCATAAGAGTAACTCCACTATTCTATATGGTATTGTGTTAATTATATCCTTTTAATAGAATGAAAAATCATTAATTGCATAAATATTATAAAATAATATATATACACATTTGTCCCCTGGTTATACATCATAGTCATTGTAAAATTGAATGTTGAATTTTAGTTGATTCCTTAGAAAAATATTCTCAAAACCATCCTCTAAAATTTCTATTATTTATTTTTTACATCCATATTTCATCCCTTGATATATTAAAATGACTAAGAATTACTTGTTAGGTTTCAACACATGGAATAACATCAAAAATGTTTTATAAAATGTAAATTTTAATATTCTCCTTCTCTGTAACAGTAATTGTGACAATATTTGTTTCGTAAATTCTTTCACCCATAAGTCACCTGTTATGATAAGATTTTGGGGGGATCAAATTTCTCTACATCATATGGGTATTTAGTGTATAATTCAACAAATTCGTCAACATTATATAACTCTATAATACAAACATCTAGAAAACATTGATTTTTTATGTTTCATTTCAAAATATTTCGTAGACCGTCGAATGGGGTACATCCATCTATATTTTACAAGACCACATAGTCAAATATCTCTAACCAAGCTATATTTCTCATCATATGATGATGATAATAATTATGATGATAGGTTGTATACTTTATCCAAATTCTATATCAATTTAAATTATTAAGTTAAACATGAAAAAAATTATTATGGTTGTTCTAAGACTAAAAGTTTAATATAGTTGTTTCAGATGAATTCCTCCAGATGAACATAATCTATAATGTTAATCCATCCAGAATTTAGAACTCTGTGAATGAGAACATATTTAAAAGTAATTAGAGAAGGCAACAGATAAAACTATTTAATATATTTATGGATATTTAAATAAATATGTTTTCACCAATGATCTATTCATGGAAGTAATCCCAAAGGAAAAACAATCAGAAGAACAATAGTGAAGTTGAAGAAACCAAGATAATCAGAACGATGAAGTACACTTAAGATTTTATAAAGTGTATATGATTCAGTATTGAATAATTTATGATTATTTCACCTTGAAATGTGATTTACTTCATTAATTATGGAATTGACATTAAGTATAACACCGCCAGAAGGAGATTTTGGAATTATTTTTTTATAAATATCATCTGATATACAGGTTTATCTAAATCTACTGTAATTTTTAAATTATCTTAAAATACAAGTTAATAAACCTAACTCATTTAGGGATTCTAAATAAAAATTCATTTGATGATTTTGAAAAAAAATCTAGGAAGAATAAAATCTTTGATGTAAGATAGAAAAGTGATTCAAGATAAGAATGATATTTTATAAAATATGCAGTTGATCTCAATAGAAGCAATTTAGGAAGAACCTTTTTGAGATCAATAAATGTATATCTAGAAGAAACTTTATGAGTTAAATAGATTTAAATAAGAAAAAACATTTTTAGAATAAATTTTCAAAAACAATACTTTTCTAAGATCATTTTGGGAAGAACATTTTCATAAGAACTTCTCTAGACTAAGGTTTATAACTTCAATGGAAGAAAAATTTTAGAAGAACATTTATAGAAGAACATTTTTAGAATAAAAATTCTAGAAAGGAATTTTATAGGAATAAAATATATTTTCCAAAAGGATATATTAGAAAAACAAAACTAAATTCTCTATAAGGGTTTTTAGATTAATGTTTTTGTTTTCACTGAAATGTCCATTGGAATAAATTTTGTTAGTTAAACTGATAGAGAAATATAGATGGAGGAATTATGTAATTTTTTATAGTAGATGAAAATTATGATTTCGGAAAGACAACCTTGTAAGAACATTCTTAATGATAATTTGAGAGTTCACGGGAATAATCTTCTAGAATAACATTCTGAAATAACATCATTGGGTTTTTTGGAAAAACATTTTATATGAACATTTCATAAGTCCATTTTCTAAGAGAATTCTAGAAAGTCTTTATAGTGTTTTAAAATAAAAAATTGTGATGATGTTGTGATAGATGATAAATGTAAAGTATTCATGAAATAAAATCACAATTCTAGTATAGATTCAAGGAATCTATAAAGAATGTCATAGATTCCATGTTTTTTGGGAGATTTGATGGAGTTAAATCCTTATATATTTGGAAGATATTAAAAAGTTCTCAATTTAAAGTGTTGAGATTAATGGATGTTTAAACATAATTCCACTAGTTCCTCAAATATTTGAAATGAAATATCCATGTATGAAAGGTGAATAGTACTTGAGTTTGGTAAAAATAAAAAGTGATAATAATTAAGAGATATTCTCAATATAAAGGAGAGGTAGTGGCCAACCAAGTACTTCCATCAATGGATAAAATGTTTTAAATTTGGGAATATCAAAACCTGAAGTTATGAAGTATAGATTGAGTTTATTAGATACAAAGGACCATATAGAATAGAGTTAGACCAATTTCAATCACTAACCAATGGATGTTTCGGATGTTGAAAATTGAGGCCTATAGAGTTCAAGAATAACATTCTTCTAAAATTCGAAGGATGGATATGAATTGTATATGTATTATATATGAAGATATAAAGTAGTTGTAGAACCATCCATGATGAATTTAAAGGGTATTACACTAAGACTAGTAGTTCTATTGTAAAAAATTTAAACACTCATATTCGGAAATAGGAGGATCTTTTCTGAAGGTATCTCAACTGTGGGATATAGTATAATGATTTTTCACTTGAGATATATAGTGATTTAATGGTGATAAGGGTTATTCATTCCCATTCTACTTATAGTATGTTATTAATATTAGTTGAGAATCCTTGTTTTTTTGTATAACCAACATGTAAAAGAGTATATTTCTATGTTGAACCTTATAAAATTATCAATGTTATATTTACATTAAATTATCTAAATAACATAAGTAAAAAGTTATGAAGTTGTATTTTTAATAATCATTACATCATAACTAATATTATAGGTAATACCAACATATATTAAATAATAATTTAAGTTGAACATAATTTGTAAAAAAAATTCAACCCTAATTCACTCCCCCCACCCTCTTAGGGTGACTGCACAATCCCCTAGTAATCTCACAAGTGAACCATCATTTTAATTAATAGTGATGGGAAGAACATGTTGAATTAAATTAATATGATTCCAATCTCCTTTTCCATGGTTAGAAACTTTATCAAGTTTGTAAAATTAATAAATATAACATTAAAAAATAAAAAATTCATGGGTAGTGTATGATAGATATTTTTTGAAAATTTTAATATAAATCTACATGAATTAAAATGATTTTAGGCCCTTTAACTAGAAATAAATAATTAAAATGATATTTGTGATATTTTATTAATACCCCTTTGGAACCTTTATATGATTAAAGATGTTATAAAATAAATATTATTATTCCTTAGGAAGAGTGTAAACTATTAGAAGAAGAAAATTTCATCCTTCACCCTTGGAAAGTGAAAACTCTTCCATTTTCCCCATGTTAATCATGTCCAACCAAGCCTTGATGTCATTATTTTTTCCATGTGCATTATTGACATGTTTATGACATTATCACATATAGTTTTCTCTTCATACATGATATCAATAAAATGTTTAATGTATAAGAAATTCAAGTATAGTGATTCAAAAAAACTCATCACTTTTTTAGACCAATTTTTATTAGGCTTTTTGAAAAAGGTTTACTAAAAGTTGTGACCATATCCATTAATTTATCAAACTATCAGTCACATTTTATTGAAGATGATGTTTTTTCTACTTCTTAATTCCCATCAATTTATGCTATCTAAAAAATAATTTTTTCCATCAGGGTAAAAAATTGTGATGTCCAATAAACATGAACTTTGGAAATTAACATAACTGATTGTATACCTTGTTGACAAATTGAACACCCTGTTATTCCATTAACATTATAACCTAAAAATTACCGTAAGTAGAAAACTCATTTATCATCCCATAAAATATGCACATCAATGTGAAATATTAATTTCTATAAGTATAATACAACTTAACACATAAATTCCACATTAATTTAAAATATTCAATCAATGAATCCAAACAAACATCAATATAATTACCTGATTGTTTTGATCCTGACATAAGTAAGGATAATATAATGAATTTTTTATTCCTGCATAACCGTAGTGGAATGTCATAATTTACTAATATATCTAGAAATGTTTTATGTGTGATAATTTGTACACCAAAATGATTCACTCCATATGTAGATTGTATAAGTAAAAGGTTTCTCAGTTGTTTCTAAATATAGGATACTTGTGTTCAATTTTCATCCACTGAGTATATTATGTTGGGTGAAAAAGTTTCCCATAATGATTTATTACATCTTCATGTAATTTTAATTACCTTTTAATATCTTTCCTTCTATATAGCTTCCCAAAACCTAGAATAATTATAATGTATCATACAACCTTCAAAGGAATTGATTCACCAATCATATATCAATATTTACAACACTTTGGGAATTTTTTAGGTGATTTATGGTCTTTGATAAATAATATAAATTCATTTTTATAGGCATTTATTATTTTACAGACCATATCCATTGAACATAGAATTTGGGTAGCACCATATATTTGGAAAGGAAGATCATTTTCTCTTTGTATAATTTCATTGAATAAAGTATGTAGTTAAGAAAATGTGGTGTCTCTACATCCATTTAAGTATTTTAAATTATATTGAATTGGTATAAATTGTTTTTTTTATATTTAGTACAAATAGCAGAAAATGGCATCTTTACACAGTACTTTGACTTTGGAAATAGCTTTGGACAATCATAAAGTTCATCTTTAAAATTTAATTTCATTTCCTAAAAATGATCTTCATCATTATTTAAATGTTTAATCATAAAATTTATATAATATTCATCATCATTCACACTTTTAATCATATCATATTATCCATAAATCACATTGTAATCAGTGTCACTAGAAACATTCAGTTCTTCTCCATGTTTAGTCCAACATTAATAACAATAATCTATTCCATGGTTGATTAATTATTCATCAAAAATATCTGAACTAATTATTATTTCAATAACCCAAGTGATTTATTTAATTTTAAGTTGTTTTTGTGTTTAATGTGATGTTATACAATTTAAAGATGAAAAGTAAATGTGTTCTTATTGTGTTGACTCTAGAGCTTGTATTAATTCCTTATACATGTTCCATTTTCATTAGGATAATGAATAGTGTAAATTTTATTGGAATAATATCTTTTAATGTTATTTTTTCTCAATAAAAATTATAATTGAGGGAATGTGAGAAGTGGATATGATTTGAAGTTGGATTGATTTGAAATTTAAATTAAAAAAAAATCCAAAACTAAACAAGTTTTGGATTTTACAATATTGAATTCCAGGTTTCAAAAATGGAAATAAAAGTTGATATTATGGGTTGGAATTTATATTTGGAATTATCATGTGACATATTTCACTTAGAGAATTATTCTATGTGTTTACAAAAATATTTTATCCACTCACTAGCTGAGGAACTAGCTTAATCCTATGCATATGGGAATAGACCTCTACCAGACAGAAGAGAAATATCATAGAGATCATACTGGGTAGTAGGTACCTACATACATAGTCTAGTGTGTGTTTGTGTACAGATGTGAATACAAAATATATAGAACACTCTATGGGGAGTTGGTTTGGAGGATAGACATATGATACTGGGAGTGGACACTAGTCCTTATATCTATCGATTAAATGTCATATATTTACTTATTAAGTACCATCGGGAGGAATGGAAGTTCAATGAGGTATCAGGGATGTGTGGAACATTGTACCTCCAATAAGAGAAGGTACATAAAAAATATAGGATACCTAATTTAATAATTATAGATTATATGATTGCATGTATTGTCATCATCAACCTTCAGTCTTCAAAGTAATGAACTGCATGATGGTTGTTTTGTATTAGCATCTACATGTCATTAAGAAAACAATCCTTCCAAGATCATTTTTATAAAATTGATAATGTGAGATTGTATTAAATTAAATTATGTTCATTGAAACCTATAAGAGGTTTTATTTTGTGAAGATGGTGATTTTCAAAATTTAGGAAGTATTAGATGAGATAGTGGTAGAAAAAGGTATTGTTTTTCATGAATGAGAAGAATAATGGTCATTTTTGGGTTTTTAAGTGATGGATTAATCTAGTTTTATGCACCAATAATTATTCCTAACCCATTCCATTAATTTTTTATTAGCCTGATTAAAAACCGAGATAATTTTGAGACTAAAATTGAGTAAATAAAACACTCTATATTCATGTAAGGATTTCATGAATTCATTATGGATTTATCAAAGCCTTCATGACCACATGATGATGATCCTAAATACATTAACATTTGGTTGTGTAGAAACACATTAATCTTATTTTTTTAAGGAAAATTAGGAAATATAGGAAATTAGGAACTGTATGAGGTCTGGTTCTATGAGTTATAAATACTCATAGAGAATATAGGTGGCATACTTATGATTATATGAAGGTGAAGTGAGTTCCAGATAAATAGACTAAAAGAAAGAGTTGTATCGTGATTAATGCATGGTTTCAAAAATGGTAATTTTAGGATTAATGTGATTTTATTCATGAATAAATATAATAAGGTTTAATTGAAATAGTTAGGAAATAAATCAAGTTGTACTATGTTATATTAAGGTACTTTATATAACGGATGTAGTATGCATAGTCGCTAATATTTTATAAAAAATCCATCTTGATGGTGATTTTGGGTTGATTGTTTTTGTTGAAATGGTTTTATGTTGTTGATAAAGGATGGTTTTCAAAATAGGTGAGAAGAGTTTTCATGAATTTCCTCAAGGATCACATGGAAGGATCATGCAAAAAGATCATGCGGCAGTATCACGTAACAGGATCGCATGGAAGGGGTCTTCTAGATGAGTCTTGTGAAGGTATCTTGTAAGGGGATTTATGCATTAGGTATAGGTAAACCTATTTCACATGATCCATGTAACTTGAACATGTTCTCATAAAAAATTCACAGGATTCTTGTGAATAGAATAAGTTTTTGTGAAGGGATATCATGGAGAGTTCAAGTAAATGAGTCTTGTGAAGGGGTCTCATGGAGGAGTCCCATAGTAAGGTATCACAGGGGAGTCTCATAGTGGAGTCTCATGAAGTGGTCTTATGGAGGTGTCTCATAAATCATTCTTGAAAAAAAAATTAAATATCAGATCATTAATGAAAGAATATTATAAAGATACACATTATTGTAAATAAACTTAACATTTTCAATAATAAGAGTCTACTAGAGGATAATTACATTCACTTTAGCAGTGAGATAAGTGAATAAAACGTTTCTAATGGTTTTAAGCAGTGAGGGATAGTGAGTCCTAAATAGGACTTGTGATAGTTTCTTTCTTTACTGTAATTGGTACTTCAACACATTTACTTTGTATGATCCTCTTATGTAGCCCACTGAAGGTGAATCAATTAAAAAATTTATTTCATTTTCATGTTTTAATTTAAATTTTTGAATGGATATGGGAAGGTGAGAAAATAGATTTTTTTCTAATGATGAAATAGTATCTAAAGTGATATTTGTTTAAATATGTCATGCCCTGATTCACCCCCACCCCTCGGGGTATTTAACCTAGTTGGGTTATCATTTAGTATCAGAGAAAATGGTTAAAGTCAGAGTTTATATCTTAGTATAATAAATGGAATTTTTTAATTATTAAAATATTCCAATCATTGATGGAAATAATTTTTATCTTAAGAATAATTGGATGCACACCTAATTTCAGTAGTTAGGTATTGATTTTTTTATAGTGAAAATGCATAGTATTTCTACTAGTATGGAGAGTGGAACATTATAAAAATAAAATATAATATAATTAGATTTCAATGATAAAGGAATAAATTTTTAAGTGGGAGATTTATCCAACAAAATATACCCAAAAGTGATGTAGTGTATGTCATCACATGCCTTGTGGTAAAAGTTTCTAAATATATATGAAGTTGATTCAAAATATTGATAAGATAAATTAAAGGTTATATGGAATAAATATGATTACCTTAAAATATACACTAATGAGTTTTTAGATGAATTATTAGATCAGGTGAATATTGTTGTAGAATACATGTGTGGACTTAGAGAAAATATTTTTGTTCTAAATAATGTTAAGATTTTTTTGAGAATACTTTGACCTTTGTTCAATATGAAAGTCTACGTACTAGAGGATAAAGATACCAAAGAGTTAACATTGGATAGCTTACATGGTACTATTGTCACATACAAGATGAGAAATAATGATAATGAGGCTTTGGAAAAAGGAAATTCTAAAGATGTGGTATTCAAGGACTTGAAAAATCTATCCATGAATGATCATCGAGGAGAAGACATTGTTGATTGGGTAATTTCACTTATTTCCTAAAAAATGGTAAATGGAGAGTTTAAAGGTAAAATTACTCTTTCATGATTTAATAGTGTAAAGGTTGGACATATCATAGAAAAGTTTACCAATAAGATTCAAGAATATGATGAAACTCCCAAGAATATTTCTTCTGTTATGGTGAGAGGAAGGAAATATACTAAGCCCAATTTTTTCCAAATGAATAATCCACATTCATAAGAAAATGATTGTTGATATGCATTTGAAGAAGAAGAGATGGAAGATTATAAGGATAATATAGAAGATTCACTAGTGGTAGTTGTGGGTAATTTCTAAATGTAACACCCCAAGATTTCATAGTAAGTTATTTTCTTTAAAGTAATTCAATAGCTTGCGCTACACGCAACACCAAGTTCGAGCACACCATAACTTACCAAACTAGCCGTTCAAAAGCGGTTATGAATAGTATTAACTGAATTTTTAATTTTGTATATCCATATAATTTTATAATCCATATTATGTGTTCCTTAGACATAATATAATAACAAATTCATTTTTTTAGATAAAAGAAGTATTTTTCAAAAAAAATGCAATTTTTCCAACTTTTAATGGAAAACACTTTTTAAAACCAATATTTGGCACTTTTATATATTCAATTTAATGAAATTAAATTATTATTTATAATCGGGACATAAAATTTTATTTTGGATAAATTTTTGGTACTTTTCTAATAACTTTTATATTTTGATGAATACTGAAAAATACTAAATTTTAATTGAAAACACCTTTTTTAATCAGAATAATTTATAGTGTAAAATTATGTATTTTAATTGTTTAGAGTTATAATTATATTATGTTTTTATCATTTAATACAATTTAGGTGATTATAAGTAATTTCATATTTAAATTTGACATAAACACATGTCAATCATTTGATAGTTTTTACTTTTTAAAAACCCACTTTTCAGTTTTGACAACGGGAATTAATTTTAATTTAATTAATTATACTTATATGTTTTTAATTTGGTAAAATAGAATTCATTTTTTTATTCAGAATGTGAAAATTATCTTAGGGTAAATTTTTGGTATTTTTCTGAAAACATTAAATTTTTGATGAATAGTGAAAAACACTACGTTATAGTTTAAAACCAACTTTTTATTTAAATAATTATTTATTTTATTTAAATTTATTTTAAGTCAAAATAGATTTATAATACCTATATAAGTTCAATGTAATTAATTGGATTCATTTTATAATAAAATTAGATGTATAAAAGTTTATTGAACTTTTTACCGCCTTTTACCCACCTCCTAGGAGCATTTTCAAATTCACATAAAATTTTATTTTACCACTTCTGTGAGTGGAATTTTAAAAATCCAAGAGACATGTTTGATATTAGTAAGAAAAATGTGGTTCAATAAGATGAAAATAATCTTTGGTAAATAGTAACTTTTTACTTTTATTTACCATGGTTAAAAGTAAATAGGGTAATTAAGTGTAAAAATGATATCATAATTTCCCCAAAACATGTCCTAATTCTATTAGATAAGTGTAATTCGACCAAAAACAATCTTAAGAATAAAATATTATCCTTTAGGTTCACTTTTATTAGATTAGAACATTTATTATTATTTTATTTAAGGAAGAGTTAAAAGAGTTAAATCAAATTTTAATAAATAAACCATTTTTAATATAGGGTCATACATAAGATAAATTCTATTATAAATATTCATTATAAATATAAAAAGATTTAATACATAATGATATTTTATTTATAATTTTTAGATATTAAATAATTTAATTAATTCATGACACGATGATGATGCAGTAATTACCTTAATAGTAAAAAATTAAAATAATTGATATTATAAATATCCAAATAGATGTAATTTGAGACTTTTAATTAATTAAATTAATTTTCTATATTAATATGACATGTTAATGTTGATTAAATGTATTTATTTTGAAGTAATAAAGTTTTTATAAATTAAAAATAATCAATTATTAAATAATGTCAAAATTGACATAAATGAGTTTTTAAAACAAATAAAATATTATTGGTTGATATAATAATCCTAAAAGTATAAGGTTCGGCAAAAATACTTATATAATGATAGTTTAATCGTTAATGAACCACTTGGGGTTCCCTTGGAAGTTTATAGTATGTTTATTAACCATATAATATAAAAATACAAAGAGACATGGTAAATGTCAAACTGTTTAACTAAGAGTTAAATCTAAAAGATATGGTTAATATAGTGACCCAAACCTGTCTAAAACCTATTTGTTGAGGGTTTTTCGACCCATCCAAATATTATACTTTAAATAATTAAGTTTTGGGCCATTATAATCCGAAAATGATATTATTATAAAATAATATTTCAATCCTTTCCTAAGGTGCCCCTCACTCCTCTTATAAAAGGGCACTTCCCCTTATCTCAAATTTAGACCTTCAAAGCCATTAGGCTTGGACAAACCCTGCACAAATATACTCCCAACTCTCATCCCTTCATCCTAGAGGCATTACTTTAGTCATAAAGCTATCCTAAGGAGCCCTTTTGATCAAATCAAAAGGAAGAACCCAAAGAATAAGTAAATATTTCATCACCACTTTCAAGTTCTTTTCTTCTTCCACTTCCTATTTCTTTGTTATTTCTATTCTAAAATAATAACTCCAGAATCTTATATATACATTGATGCTATTATAAATATGTTACAACCATATTCATTATTTCATTCATCCTATGAATGACATTTCACCAAATGTGCGTACGTACGGCTTACCGTCTCTACATCGTGGTGTAGTTTGTTATTCAAACACTTCATCATTTGGATTGGTATAATAATGTGTATAAATGATTAAAATAATAAATTTAACATGATAATTATTCTTTATATATTATATTCCATCCAATTATATATTATTTTAAAATCAAAAGAATGATATTGTCGCTCGTACATAAGTACGGATTACCGTCTCCCCGAACGCGATGAGATTCATTCCCCATAGTATACATTCAAAACTAATTTTCATTTAAGGATAAAAAATAATGTTTAAAGACTTGATATAATTCTGGATATGAATAACATACATCCCATCTAAAACAAATATGACTCACATAACAAATAATATAAAGGAAAATGAATCAGTTAACACCTGAAATGATGATACTACTAAAATATTATTAACAAAGCAATATTAGGGGATCATATATGATATCATATTTATGCATATAGTTATTTTATAATTTAATAACAATGATTTAACTATTATATAGGAGGTTATAATACCCTTGACCAAGGAAAAGTACAAGGTAAGGGGTTTTCATCTCACTTTTATTCCCGTGAGATTCAAGCTATATTTTCCACTACTACCTTTTGTGTGGTGTATGTACTACCCATGATTGTATTGTTTGTGTAATATAATTTAATTTATGTGTATTTAAATCATTATTGGATGATCCTTATTTAATTGGGTGTATGTTTCATAAGTTAGCAAATCGATAATGGAATTTCAAATTTCAATTTCCACTCATTTGATTTTACGCAAACTTCATTGATTACTTTACCCCAGGATTATGTATGAAATTATTATTTATTTACTTATATTGTAATTTCCACTCCCATTTTCATGGATATAATTTTGATACACATAATAACTCCATTGATAAATTCTCAATTCATCGATATAAACTTGATAACAGTAATTTTAACTCAATTTCTATTCATTGAGTTAAACATCCAAGTCATTGGTTCTGTTTTTACAAGAATATGTGTGAATGTCCTCTGATTGATTTAAACTAAATATGCAATAATATTGAGTGTATTTATATTTTTTACACATAATTATTTCATTGATTTATCCTTAACCTAAGGATATGGTCTTTATAAAGTAATTCATTCCATCTTACATTCCATTGAGACTTCTTTTTCGTTATGTGCCAATCCACTTTTATTTGGTGTATATAATATAATTTGACATAGTATATCATGAATCCCTTTATTCTCATGATATTATAAAGTTTATATTACCTCAATTATTTGTATTCAAGCATCTCTCATTTGGTTAGGAACTCTAACTAAAATATCATTTTAAATGTTTTAAAATTTTATTCTTCTAAATCATTCTCATTAATGTACATGTTTTTAAAATGGTTTTCAAGTTTTATTTATATGGAAATTTATTCTTTAAAATTAAAATTAATTTTAAAAGTTTCAAAGTGGTATGGAACACTTTGATTCAAAAATCTATTTTAAACAGCTTTTTGATAAATAGTGAGACTTTTAAGTGTTTTAAAGAAAAAGGGGGATATTTCTCTCAAATAGTTTTGATGATTAACTCCATCTATGTCAATATCCTTCATTATTCTTGATTCAGGGTGATTTATTATAATACAATCTTCCATATTGTATTGAATGAGTTATGTTTGACTATGGATGTGTTATTTTTATACCATTCATGGATTATGGATAAATTATTGACATTTTTTATGCTAGTTTTAATATGAATGTTTATGTTATGTTTAAACTTTTTCATATGAGGAATGCATTGGACTTAGTAAGTGATGGGTGGAGCCCGTTATAGCTCCTTGATGCATCGGTAGGTCTCATGAGACAATATAGTGTCTTGGCACAAGGTCTTGAAAAAATCTTATGTGTAGTATTTCCACAAGGCCTTAACTATGTGGTTATTAAGTCTAGAATTATGCATTCCATCATTATTAAAGTGGTTATTGATACTACATGTGATTATTCGACTAGTAGAATATCCATGTGAATAAGTAAATGGACTTATTTGATTTTACCTTTTCCATATTACACTAAAGTTCAAGTTTAAAAGGATTTTTTTAGTCTTATACATTGCCTTAAATGTTTTTGCTTATTTATTAATGTTTCCACTATATTGTTATCCTTACTGAGCATCTGATCTCACCCATTTCTATGTTTTATTTTTCCTAGGATGTAAAGAAGTATTTTATAACTGACCTGCAGGGATAGTCTGAGGGGATATGAGTTTGGTATATGGAAATAATTTTGTTGTATATTTTCATTTTATAATATAATGTAAAACTTATGAATGTATCTAGTACTTCCAAGGATACTAAACTGATCAGTCTTTCAGGACATGATTCCTTGTATCATGCCAATGTTATGTAATAATGAACTGACCCTGGGTAACTGGGGTCGGGGAGTTACACTAAACAAGGGAATAAAGTGACCATGATGAGGGAGAATTTGAAGGAAGATTTGACCTCCATGTTTAATTTTAGGATAAATTTAATGAGATATATGTTTGGAGAGAAAAAAAAGTAATATAGCAGGGTGATTTAGGATTTCGTACTTTATATGAAGAAGTAAGAAGTATAGAATATTGATATGAAGGATGAAATTGTAAATATCATATTGAAAAAGAAATAAAACTCAAATAAAGTTTTATATTTCAAGATGGATGTTGAATAATATACTAGAGTTATGGATATACAGACTGACATAGTAAAATATTGATTGAAAAGTATTGAATAACGTGAGGATAAAGTTATCATCCTAACAATAAAGGTAAAATATTAGGATAAACACTTGACTCCAAATATGATATCAGGAAAGAAGTTATAACGTATAATAGAAAAAAGGTAAATTATAGTTTGGAAGTCCAAAAAAAGTCAATGGAATGTTAGGAAAATTAAATGACACATTCGAATGATGAAACTAGTATGGGTCTTGATCACAAAAAGAAATTAGTAATGAATGGTTTCATACCATAATCACTGGATGTATGTTTGAATATTGATTCGGGAAGGAATCAGAATTAGATTATTCAAATAACCTAAGTAAAAACTTGTACTAAAAAAATAAAACACAACGAAGAACCTCATATAGGTGTTGTTTTTGTGTAAAGATGGGATATTCTCAAAATGTATATTCTATAGAAAATAGGTACCCACAAGAACAAGAGATGCATAGGCTGATAAATAGTGTTCAATATTACAATAATGTTTTTTGATGGTCACTATTTTTGATGTAGAGGATTTGGTAACATGGGTAGATATTACTCGTAGACAAAGTGGAGGAGTTTACTAAATTATAACCAAAGTAGTTCTGTTATGTAGCTCAAGGAATCACTGGATAATATGATATTTAAAAAAATCAATTTGAAGCTTCCTAAAATGATATTGGACTATCATAATATTAGTAATGTCATGAATATCAATAATCATTATGTATGAAGTCAAAGACAATGATTTTAAATAAATTTTTTGATTAATCAGTATTTGGACATATTTCCTTTAAAGCATTATATTGCATTATAATATGGTCATTGAGAGTGTATAAACCTCCCATATAATAGGAAATATAGATATGGAAATGGAAATTAGGTATGATAAGAAAGCTAAAGTAATATTTTACAATGATGAACATCTGATGATTATTGGATCAGGAAAATCTATGTTTTGGGGATAAGACATGAGATATGCAGTTTTCATGGTTATTGAAGGCTTTGTTCAAATCTTAATTTTTGTTAGTTAACTATATGACTTAGGAAATTCTATAATTGTTACAAATAATTTCTGTATTATAAATATAAAATACAATGGAGTTTTTTGTAGTTAAATAACACAAAAGGGAATCTATATATTGTGATTAGACAATAAGATATATGTTTTCTATCCAAAAAATAAGAAAAGAAGTTGTTGAATAAATTTCAAGTTCATATAATCCAATTATAATTTAAAGATATGGTGAGATGTGATGTTTCTTGAGATCTCCCTAAGTTATCATGTGATTATATTTATACATACAATGATTTTCAACAAGGGAATATTACTCAAAAAAATATAAGGTGAAAGATCAATGGATAGTAAGAGTTCTTCAACTAGTATGCATAGATGTACTTAGACCTATTTCACCCGTATCAATTGATGTAAATACATATTATGTCCTTTTCGTTTATGATTTCAGTATAATGGAATGGGTTTCGATTATCACTCACAAGTCTAAGGTTTTTAGTTACATAACATGTTATTAGAGGGAAGTTGAAAATATTATGGGTTAAGAAATCTGGAAGTTTCGAACTAATAATAGAATAGAAATAAAAAAAATCCAAGTGGAGTATTATCTTGAGAAATAAGGTATAATTCACTATGATTCATTAGTAAAAACTCCACAGGAAAAAGCTATTTTTGAGTAAATAATCAATATTATCAACAACATGAACAAAAAAATTTTATTGAGAAAGAACATAGGGTGACGTTTTAAAAATAATAACTTTTCACATTGGTCTATATTTCTAATAAAGGATTATTTTTTCTGATGTAATAGACTACTTCATATGAGTTGTGGAATGGGATGAAGTTGACATTGATTAAATTTAAAATATTTAAAATTAAGTGTTTCTTTATAAATAAGGAGAAATACAAAAAAGTTTGAATCACTTGGAGATAAATGAATATTTATTGGTTACTTAGGTAAAATAAAATTATATAAATTCTTCAATGTGTGGATGTGAAAATTTATATAGGTAAATAAGTTTGTGGTAGTGGAAATTGAACATAATCTTTAACAAATCCATGAATAATTTCATAGGGATAGTGATGAATAGGTGAGTAGATCAAGGGGAGTGAAAGTACCTGATTTATATTTGGAAGATGATTAAGTTAATTAGAAGGATTAACTTAGACCTATTTCTACACATAAACTAAAGACCTGAGCTAAACATTATAGGTAGACCGTAATCTGTTATCAGAAATTGCAAGTGCACACAATGAGGATTAAGACTCTATATCAAGAATCATTACAATAACAGGTTGAGCCAAAAAAAATTTAATAAGTAGAAAGGGATGATAATTAGGTTCAGGAAATGAATTAATAACTTTACCAAATAGAAAATAATCATAAGTGGTATTTTTTTGTCCAATAAATAAGAATATGATTGGGAATATATGGGTTTTCCATAGGAAGTTGAATAAAGATGGAACAATAATTTGAAACAAATAATGAATATTTATAAGGGATACTCATAGATATAGGGTATTTATATTGATTAAACATTCATACCTATTTTAAGGTTAGAGAAAATTATACTATTCCTGGCCATATTAGTGAAAAAGAAATTCAATGTTTTCCTAATGGTTGTCATTCCCTCATTTCAGAATAGGTTTCTAGAAGAAGAATCATATGTTGAAACAATATGTGGTTTTATCATTCATGAATATGATAAAAATTTTGTTTTATTAAATAATTCACTATACAGGTTGAATCAGGAACCAAGAGTAAGGTAATCAAAACTTGATTAGTATTTAAAGAAGCTCAGTTTCCAGCATTGTAGAGTTGATTATAATCTATATGTCAATAATGACAGTGATAAAAGGATGATGGTGATATTATATTTAAATTAAATAATTTTTTCTTTAATGAAAAAAACATAATGCCTAAATTTTTTATTATTTTTGAATTGTGACTTTAAAATGTCATTGATTGGACTAGTATTTTTCCTTAGTTTATAAGTAATTCAATAAATACATGGAACATTTATTTCTCAAAAAAATATTCCAAGGAGATTCTTATAATATTCATAATATAAAATTATAAAGAAATGAAATCTTTGGTCGCTACATGAATGAAATTATCAATGTATGGTGGAGGAAAAATAGTCAATATCATTAAATGTATGCATATCATTCGAATTATATTATACTTAGTAGTGACATGAACCAATATTGTTTTTGATAATTTTTAGGTGGCATGGAATCAATGTAATCCCAAATAAATTGACATACTTATAGTGGAAATAATAATTTGGTATGTCAAAGTCATGGTGGATTTCAGTTTACTATAAAATGAAATATATTATAAATATTTATTGGATTTTATAGATGTAGATTGGGATGGTTTAATAAATGAATGAAATTTAAAAACATGTGGTGAATTATATATTTAATGAATATGTATCTCATGGATAATAAAAAATCATTTCATTGGCCACTAAATAAGATTAATATATCATGGCTAATAAATCTTACATGTGGTTATTATGGATGCAACAACATCATGAATATATGGGATTTGCAGTCTAAGTCTTTGATTAGTATCCATTATGCTAATTTGAGTGCTATAAATCATAGAAAAAAATATAGTTCATCACTCAAGTAAAAATAACATTGAAATAAATATCACTTCATCAAGGATACTGTGGATCATAGCCTTGTGAAGTGGGATTATGTTCCTACTAAACAATTAGTTGTAGACATCATGATAAAGGAATAACCAAAGAAATTGTTTGAATGGAATTGATTAAATCTTATAGTGTAGTCAACTCCCCTCACTTAAAAATTCTATATGTCGGACCCCTCTCCCTATGTTATGGGGTGTTTTTAACTTATTTTTATATTTGTGTTATGTACTGTGCTTCATTCCCAAAAGGAGTGTCCATTAAGTTCATTGATAACATGGGAGAAAATGACTTTATCAAAAAAGGGATAAAATATAATATGAGGAGAAGAGACATAAGGGTATTTTAAAATATAAAGATGTTGAGTATTTTCATTAAATGAAGTCGAATCATAATTTGGAGTGATTTATCATGATTTAAGTAGATGATATGAGAAGTAATCTCGAGGGTTTAAATTATTTTACCTTTTGGTTTCAAAAAAAAATTCCGTGGAAGGATCAAGAATAAAATAATTCATTGATTAAATTTTCATGTTACTCTAATTTCTGATGTCAAGATTGACTCATGTGGGCTAGTAGTATGTGTTAAATAATTCTTTAATCACTATATTTAGTTTTAGAAGTAAAATGGTTTTTCATTTTCATGACTTGGAAACAAGTTGGCTTTTGATGTTTTGATGTAATGTCACTGAATCCAAAGGGTGATATTGTAGAAAAAACCCATATTATTTCTAATTTTGGGTTGATTTGTTTTGTTTAAAATGTTTAATTTTTTGAAAAATGATGACTATCAAAAGGATACATGAATCGTTTTCATGAATTCCCTACAGTATCACAGGGAAGGATCAAGTATGAGGATCGCATGAAAGTATCACCGATAAGGATCATGTAGAGAGATCAAATATGAGGATCACATGGTATGATCAAATTCAAGGATCCTTTATATTTATCATGAAAATGGTGTTTTTTTGGCCAAGGTGGACATGTAATGCTTATGATCGTGAGAGATGAATTATATCACATGATTGCATCACATGATACATGTAAGTTTAATAGTATCTCATGATTGGATAATGTAAAGAACTCAAAGACATTGTATGATTTTTAGAGGATATTTCATAGAGATCATTTGAATCGCATGAAAACATCAATTTATTGTTAAGGGATCTCATGAAGAGATCATGAAAATCACTTTAATACATCATATGATTTTTTAGGAGTTACATGGTCACATATATCTGATCTGATCACTTGAAGGGATCAAATGTTCACATGATGTACCAACATATCAAGAAAAAGGGTTATGTGAAGTGCATGAAGTAAGAAAATCTGGAAATGATGGATATATCATAAAATGACTCAAAATCATGCAACCACATTATTATCTTTGGATGTCATTATGGGAACATGTAAAACACTAGAAGACAATATCATTAACCTCGTTATTGTCATTGGATATCTTGCTGGGATCTTATTAAGTGCTTAAAACACGTGGAAGGTGTTCATGTGAAGTGATTGCAACATGGGGTAGGTGATTATGTTAATCTATCATGGAAAACATGTAAGACCGATTTCAAAGGTGGTGAAATGGATGGTTAGCCACAATTATCAGAGTTAATGTGGTGTTTTATGACTATAAATTCTTCTTTCCCCATCCTTAAGAATTTTGGAAGCTTTATTAAGTGTTTTGATCAGAATAAATGTATTTACCATAAGCATAACAAGGTTCATCCCTAGAATCATCAAATCCATGTCAAAAAAACAAATTCCTGTAAAGGGGTCTCACAGAGGAGTATTTTAAAGGTATATTGTGAAGGGATATATACACTGGGCATAGGCAGACCTATTTGGATCACATGATCTGCATGACCTAAAAAAGGTCTCAGGTGAGAGTCATATGATTCATGTGAATAAAATATATTCATGCTAAGGGATCTTTAAAATATGTATCATATAGGAGTCTCATGAAGAGGTCTCGCAATGCAGTCTTGTATAGAGGTAATGTGAATGAGTCTCATGAAGAGTCTCAAAAAGATGTCTCATGAATTAGTCTAATGAAAATGTGGTTGTAGTCTCACTAATGAAACAAGATCATAAATACACACATAAGTTCTAATAAACTCAATATTGATTGTTAAAAGATTCTAAAGAAGGTGTAGTGTGTTAAAATTGGTTGAGAGAAAGAAGTAAAATATCAAATTATAAATGGTTGTAAACTATGAGGGACAGTGAGTCCACTCTAAACCTTGTAATAGTAATTATTTTTAGTAGATTTGGTACATCAGAACATTTAATTTTTATGACCCTTTTATGTATCCCAGTGATGGTGAGCCTAGTAAAATTTTTGTGTCATGTCTATGTTTTAATTGTCTTTTATTCTTTGTTATTGTAAGGGGAGAGAATACAGTCTTGTCTAATAAAGAAATAATATTTAAAGATATAGTTGTTTTAATATATCATACACTAATTCACCCCCCCCCCCCTCTTAGGTTATTTAACCTATTTGGGAAAACATAGGAACTGATTGAGTTTGAGATATATAGTTTGTGTGGAACTATAAAGGTTTTGGGAAACTAATGTAAAGGCAGTATATATTCGATTGCATGAACATATAATAAAAGTTTTAGGTAAGAACCAAATTGAAATTTATTGGACTGTGCATTATATCATACATGCATGAATATTTAGAAAAGGACATGCAGTATTCTATTCAAGAAAAGTGTGCATTTATTGACACAAAACACTAAATTTTAACAAAACCATTATATATTTTAAATATTTTTTAGACGTGACCATTAGAACCTAGCCACAATACTTAGAAAAAATGAATATTAATAAATAAATTTTAAAAATTAATTTTATTGTTTTTAAATAAAGTAAATATATTGATAATTAAATATATAATTTTATGTAAAGTCTTTATATGTTTGAAAATACTATTTTTTCAATGAAATGCTTTTCATTTTTTTTGTAAAAAATAATAAAATTAATTTTTGACAATTTTTGAAACTAAATTTGATAAAATAAACTTTAATTTTGAATTCCTAATTTTAAAAGAATATTTGGATGAATTTTTTGGATTTTTTTTTGAAATGTTTTAATTTTTAATGAATAATTAAAAATACAGAGTTTTAATTGAAAATTAAATTTTCTTTTAATTTATTTATAATGTTAAATAATATTTTAATATTTTTAAAGAGTGATTAGATTTATTATAAATATTTTAATAAAATTTATTTTATTTTAATCAATTTTATATTGAAATTTAATATAAAAACTTTGTAAACTTTTGATCATTTTTTTTTAGAAAGCCTACATTCTCATCACGTATGCAGGATTAATTTTAAATTAATTTCTCTCACCACTCTGGTTGGAAGTTTCAAAAATTGATTCCATTTTTGGAATAATAAAAATTTAAAATATATAATAATTCCAATATAATTTATTACCAAAATAAATAGTGAATGCATAAAAAATTAATTACTATGATTAAGATAAAAATTGGTTTACTGGGGATTAAAATAAAACTATAAGGGTAAAATTAACCTATAAACTTGTTTAAAAACCATTTTATTGATATATTTCTACCAATAAACAAATTAGGTTCTTTAATGGTATATTTTTTACCCTTGTTACATATAAAAAATGTGGGATAATTCTCCCTTTTATAAATTTACAAGTTTCCCACTCACCTCACATATAAAATGACACCCCTATCCTCTATTCCTCACATATTCAACCCTATTTTCATTGGAAAATACCTTCCAAAATCACTTTCCAACTTCTACAAACTCATTCTATAGGCCTTGTTTTTTATATAAATCTAACCAAGGAAGGATTTTAGGGAAAACCTAAAGAGGATACCTCAAGAAGAGATAATTTTCATCAATGAATGTAATTATTTTATTTCTTCTTAAAACCCATTAAAATATTTTTATATAATGAATATTTAATTACCTATGTATATTTCATATACTGATATATTTTTATGTTATGGGTACGACCTAAAACCATACACACTTCTATCAAACATATTATGAAATAACTATTTGTGTGTGTGGTGGACTATCGACTCGCGAAGCGGTATCATTCAGTTTTCCATTACCACCTCTCAATGTTGGTAATAATGATGGTAAAACTTTTTATATATTATATTTATGAAGTTAATGTTATTATTATCCTTATTTAATTTTTTTATCACACCTACATTCATGTTTTCTATTTTTTAGAAATACAGTAATGTCATTTTTGTGTATAGCGGACTACCGCCTCACAAAGGGATCTGATTTTTTCATGATTTAAATGGAATTTATTAAGGATGGTTTTAATAAAAATATTTTATATATATGAAATAAAAAATATTTTTTAATTATTATATATCATTTTTTTCCATTTTTTTCATACTAAAAACAAAAAAAATAGTTTTCATTTGTATGTATGTCCTACCATCTCCATGGACAGTTAATTTCACTTCCAATCCTGAAATATTATAAATTTATATAAATTCTTATATTATGAATATATATACGATATTTATATCATTTTTTAACATTTTGGAGATGATTAACTCACAATCCAATTAAAAGGACTACAAATAACAAGTCAAAGCATATACTAAAAACAAAGCAGTTAATACCTAAAATATTACTTTAATTTGGAATTGTTAAGAAAAGGGTAATTAAAAGTCAAGATAAAATAATATATGATATGATAAAAATGATTATATTCTTGGTTATATTTATAATAAATTTATAATTATCATACATGACTTTTGAATGAGTATGACGGATGTCAGGACATATGGTGAGTGGATTTCAAGTCTAACTTTTATTTCTGAGATATTTATTCCATATTCATCACTAATTTATTTTGTGTGGTGTATATACTACCCAATGAAATGATATTTCATGAATCTACCACATTTCATTACAACTAATTTTTTTATTGATTTTATTATTTCATAGGGACTATGAATCAAAATTTACTCAAGCAGTAAGTGATTTTTTTGTCTCAATTTTCCTTCTTTGATATGTATGTTATGATATACATCTATATTCTTTCACGAGAAGAATATATATCCCCATTTAAAAAAATATCATAGATTTATTCCCACTTGTGATATTTTAATTTTCATTTTATGTTCTTCCTATATGGGGTTTATGATTTAAGGTTACCAAAGTGGTAATGATTTTATTTTATATTCACATAATTTATTAAGATTACTTATGATCAAGTATCGAATATTGAAATATGATTATATAACACTAAATGATTCTAATTTAATTTATTATAACAAGTTTATTCATGAAATATTCATGTAATGCTACCATTTTTCCATTATTTGGAACTTGAGATGATTAAGAAGCTATTTTTAAATAAATACAACTTTATTCCTCTCTTTGGTAAGAAATACATTTTTATTTAAAAACTATTTTTACTAAAAGAATTTTGAAAAACATTTTACTACTATATTATGATTATGAAAATTAATTTTTTTTCCCATGTTTTTCATTTTACAAAAAAAATTGAAAGGAATCTTCATGTCATTTTCAAAAAAAAATCTCATTTGTCTTTTACTGAAAATGTGAAAGGAATATTCATTTTTACTTGTAAGGAATGAATGAAATTTTCAGATATTATGACTAATAATTGATTCAAATATACCTTTATATGTTTTAAATTTTATTTTCAAAGAATAAAATTTAATACTGTTTTATATTTTAAAAAAATTCAAAGAGGAAAAGATATTTTCCTTAATTAATATTTTAAATGATATTTTAAAATTATTTTCCATCTAGTATGACATTTTTTGGTGTTAACTATGCCTTAATGGGGATGTTATACAAGGATACTAATCATATTATTTCTATGAATGGTTTAAGTTTTGTTTTCATTAATTTTATGAAACTCGTTTCTTTTTCATGGGTCATACAATGAGGAAATTCTTATATCACCTACTTCTTTTCATGGGTTATTTTATGATGAAGTGATTGTGAAACATCTATATTTTCCAAAAGTAATGAAATGATGAAATATTTATGATACCTATTTCATTTCATGAATTTTTATATTATTAATTGTTATTATCTTATAAAACACATACATATATTTTTCATTATGATAAAGGTGAGACATATATCTCCATCTAATGCATTGGGTAATGATTTATATATCTCATGAGATAAACGTGTCTAGAACAGGGAGTGAACCCAGTATAATAAGACATGGTTGTAATGAGGAGTGAACACAGTATAGTAATATATGTTTGGTAGGAGGAGTGAAATAAATATAGTAAAATACTTTTTCTACAATGATGGCCTTGGCAGTGATCCTTGACCAATATGGAAATGATTTTCTATGTTGAAGTGTATATTAAAATTTCTTGCCTTATGCCAATGTTATTCTCTTACGTCTCATGATATTTGATTTCCTTTTGGTTCATGTCAAAATAACATCAAATATTTATTCCCTGGTTCAATATTTTTAGTTTTTATATATAGGGTATGCTTTTCAATTATAATTATCATGTTCTTATACACTTTGCACATGTTATTATTACGTGTCTCCTTTGTTTTACCTTATTGAGCATCTCATATCACCCTTTACTTTGTTTCATTTCCCCTAATTATGAATATATATATTATTTATGATATTTTTAAGAAGGGTTATAGTTGTGAAAAACATAGTGTGGGATGAAGTAGCTCACTTATGGTCTAGTGTTTATGTTTCCAAGTTTCCAAAGACACTAAACTATTATAGTCCCCGGGTATGTGTTTATATAATTAGATAAATATTCATAAAAATTTATTTAATATCTATGTATGTTAATCCTGGTTTATTATAGTTGGTATCAAATTATTGTTTCAGTTAACATTCAGAAACTACGATGATTAAACCTAAGTGATATACATGAGTACATGTCTAAGGATAATTATAAGTGTGAGTTAATGTATAGAAAAATGTCCTAAAATTGTGGTAAAGGATAGAGTGAGCGGTTTGAAATAAATAAAATCCATGTATGTATAATACCTCTGGATGTGGATCAAGAATATATTTACATAGGGGTAGAAACCCAAAAAACACTTTAATGAGCTAGACTTGATCAGAAAATCGTGCAAGAAAATGGGCCTTTTTGCACAACTGGTTTGACACTCTTGGGGAATATGATTTGAGAATTAATAAACTCGTTACAAACTGTCAGGAAGGAATTATAATGGAGATGAATATGAATGACCTAGGGTAAACCTAATGTGTCTTATATTGAATTAGAATTCATTATTATTAGACATCCTATAAGTAACTTTACATGATTATTTGTTTCCATGCTATGATTACTATATCTCCCACTATGCTTTTTGGTTTTATTAAATGACCAGAACCTGAAGGAATCGCGTTAATATTGACTAGTATGGAAAATGAAATGATTTTCCTCCTGATAATACCAATGTTATGGGATCTATAATGAAAAATATCATTGTTATGATCACACATCTTTATCAAACTATGAATCATGCTGAACATCAAGATGATCAAAGCAGGGAACAAAGTTTTTTTGAGTCCATAATGAGGCAACATACACCTTCCTTTAGTAGAATCAATAAAACACTATTTGTTCAATGATGGATCAGTACCACTAAAAATATTTTTTTTCCAGTGTTTGAAACAAGGAAATTTAATTCTGGGAATCTACTATTTGGATGTTGAAGCAGATAGATGATTTAATCTTATCAAGAATACAGAGAAATAAGTTGAAATTTACTCCCTGTATTGGAACATGTTGATGAAATTATTCTCCAATAAGTACTTACCAATTTTCCTTTATATGAAAATTGATAATTAGTACCATGAGTTAAAGAAAAATGATGATGAATCTATTGCTAATGATGAGGCTAATTTTACAAGACATGTGTGGTATGCTTTTGGTATTATCAACCAACACTAATGTATGTTTGGTCAATTTTTAAGTGGAATAAATCTAAGTCTCCAAATGGAATTATACACAAGTGACTTTAGTAGCTATGAAGATAATTTTTTATGTCTTATCAAGGTGTAAATGTAGGTTATATTTATCTATAAATACCTTGGTTTTTATAATAAAATGAATATGGAGTTCAAAATAAAGTCTATAAATTAAGAAGAGAAGAAGATGATTGTTCCTTTATGGTCAAAGTGTGGGAAGAAACATGGAGTAAATTGAATTAATAAGACTACTAAATTTTTTATTTGTTTAAGGGAAGGTCATCAGGAAATGGATTGTCGAAGGTATGGAAGAATTTAGTAAACAAAGAAAATAGAGAGAAATCGTCAAATAATGTACATCCCCCACTTCATTGGTTCATGTTTAAGGAAAATGGGATTTATGTTAACCAATTCCCAAACCTGAGGGTTGATGATGATAATGGATGTTAGAAACCACTAATGTTGATGGAAAAGGTTAAATCTCATGTGGTGGATATTTTTGATAAGGGGTGTGATAATGATGGGGTGAAAGGTACACATATCGGACACTCTATAACTACTAATATCTTATTTTAATCTAGATCTATTTATTATTTATTATCTATAGAATCTGAAAAAGGTATCAAGATTCCACCCAAACAATAACATGTAGAATTTTCAATAAAAAACCCTAATGGTATGACGATCCCATTGCATGTATATGATTCACTTATAGTTTAAATTAGTGGTAATGTCCTTCAATAAAATCTTGTAATTATTCCTCTAGATAAAGTTTATGTCATCCTAGAAATGTATTGGCTTTCTCTATATAAATCCCACACAAATTTTATATGAAGGCAAGTCACATTTAATATTCCAAACCAACTGACGTTCTTTTATCAATGTCACAATCATTATGAACTTTTGATGGAGATCACATTAAATGTGTGTATCTTAATTCCCATTTAGAAGGTTTGTTTATCTCATATGGTTGGAGAGAAACTCAACATCGATGATATTCCTTTTGTTCGGTAAAAAAAATATTTTTAGAATAATTTCTTAGTCTTCCACAAAAATTTGAAGTTCATTTTTCAATTGAACTCATACACAGTTCCACACCAGTTTCAATGACACCATTTAGAATGTCCCAAATTTAGTTTCATTAATTTAAGAATAAACTCCATGAAAAACTTGACAAATGATTCATTGTTTCAACTGTATCATGTTTTGGTGTACATGTTCTCTTTGTTAGAAAGAAATATGGATCGATGTGGATTTTCATTGACTACCAAGAGTTGAATAAGATCACCATCAAGAACATGTATCTGCTTCCTCATATTGATGCCTTTTTTGATTAGTTGTGTATATCTAGATACTTTTACAATATTTAACTTCATGTTAGATAACATCAATTGAGGTTTAAGAAGGAGGATATAGCCAAGATGGAATTCCTCACAAGGTATAGACACTTTAAATATTTAGTGATGCCTTTTAGTCTTACAAATTCACCTATTATATTCATGAATTTAATTAATAGAATCTTTATTGATTACCTTGATTAGTTTATTCTATTATTTATAGAAGATATTATTATTTACTCAAAGATCATGGAATATTATGAAATTCACTTGATAATTGTACTTAATACACTGAGGAAGGAGAAATTATATGCAAAATTTACAAACTGTGATTTTTGGATTAAAAGGTTTCTCTTTTCGGTCATATAATACCAAGAGATGATATATCAATATATCCATTAAAGAAAAAGGATATTGAGTGTTGTACTAAAGAAACCATGGTAAATAAGATCCAAATTTTTCTTGGTTTAGATAGATATTATTAATGTTTTGTAAATAATTTCTCAGTACTATCTAATATTATGACCAAGTTAACATGGAAAGATCCAAGTTCCTCTGAATAGATGAATGTGATTAAGAATTAAAGGAACTAAATAGAATATTATTCATTGAAATTATGATAAAATTAACCTATATTAGACAAGGGTTTTAAATATATAGGGATACATATAAGAAGGGATTTTGATGTGTCATAATGTAGAATGATGTGGTTATAGCTTATTCCTCGTGATAATTGAAGATTAATGGTAAAAATTTCCCAAAACATGATTTGGAGTTAGTTGTAGAAATTTTTTCTTTAATGATATGGAGGTATTATATTGAAGAGAAAATTTTGATATATATAATGATCAAAAAAATTAAGTATATATTTAAACAAAATTATTTTAATATGTTCCAAATAATATGTTTAGATCTTATTAGATATTATGACTAATCAATACATTACTACCTTGGGAAAGAAACATGGTGGCAGATGATTTTAGTAAAAATTATCATGATATATAATACATAATTAAGATTAAAAAAGATCAAATATTTATATATTTGTGAAGAATGGATTTGGAAATTATTAAGGAAGGGGAAAATATTATATTTCCCAATTGAATTTTCATTCATAAATCCATGTGCATATTAAAGAGGTGCATAAGGAAGATATAGAGATGAAAAACAAGGTTAAAAATGTTCCAAAGGTTAACATTTATTATAAAAGAATGATAAGGTTTAGGAACAGTGTATGTGTTTCACCCATATTAGACAAGATGAATCATTTGTTAGAGTAAGATCACAGCTCTTCATTATTTATTCATACGGGAAGTACAATGATGTATAAATATTCTAAATAATACGTCTAATGGTATGGAATAAAGATAGATATCATAGAGTTTGTACCTTGGTTCTTATTATGTAAAAACATTAATGCTATAATACAAAATTATAATGTGATGATTCATCCTTTACCCATAAAAATGGAAAGAGGTAAACATCACCATGGATTTTGTCATTGGTCTCCCTAAAACATATAAAGTTAATAGTTCTATATGTTTTGTAGTCTATCACTATAATAAGTTAGAAAAATTCATTGCTATCAAAGAAGACTGCTCTCTAGATCATCTTTCTAGGATATAGATTAAGAAAGTAGTAAGGTTACCTAGAGTACCACATTCCATTGTATCTGATCGAGATGTGAGATTTACATCAAAGTTCTAGAGAATTATTTTGTAATCTCTTAATATGGAGTTGATTTTTAGTATTTCGTATCATATTTAGATAGATAATAAGTTTGAAATAAAAATTCAAACCCAAAATGATATGATGTGATCTTCTTATTTGAATTTAAAAGGTGTCTAGGATCAACACATTCCCCTAGTTTAGCTTTCATAAAATAATTTATTTCACTCAAGCATTCAGATGGCTCCTTATGAATCCCTATATGGAAAAAATGAAGATTTTTAATGTGATGGAATGGAGCTGGAGAAAGAAAGTTTTTTGAACTTGAGATAGCTGAAGAAATAGAAGATAAGTTCATAGTCATTCATCCACACATCGAGCCATCTTAGAGTTGGAAGAAACATTATTCTAATATTCTTTTATGTGATTAAGAATTCGAATTTTGTGATAATGTGTTTTGAATAATTTATCCATGGAATAAGGTTATGATATTTTGGAAGAAAGGGAAATTAATCCCTAGGTATATTAGTCTCTTTGATATTATTGATCGTATTAGGATGGTATCTTATTTCATAGAGCTTCCACTGAACCTCTATCAAGTCTATGATGTGTCCCATGTATCACTTATGAGGAAGTACATACCTAAACCTCCACATGTACTGAACTCAAAGGTCATAGCATTAGAGAATGATATTTCTTATGAGGAACAACCAGTGGATATTATTGGTCACAAAAATAATGATATATGAAACAATCCACTCATCAGTTCAAAGTTTTATGGGAAACTCACTTGTTTGAAGAAGATACATATAAACTTGAGGATATTATGAGGTAGAAGTATCATCATTTTTTGTATTGGGGTTAATAATTTTTAAGGAGAGATTTATTTTCAGTGGGGTAGAATAAAAATCCCTGAGTTTTTATGAATTTATTTTTTTGAATAAATTAAATTTCATTGATTTATTTTATTACATGAAACACAAGTTCTAGTTTACGTTACACACATCCATGTGTTATATTTCACTTCATGCAACACTCTATTAGCTTATGTGACATACAACACTGAGTTTAAACAAAAAATGATATATTATTAATTTAATTCAAACATTCCTTTTATAACATAGTCATTAGACACAGAAAAATGAATATTAATAACTAATTTTCAAAAATTAGATTTAAAGGTTTTACATAATAGAATTATATTGGAAATAAAATACATAATTTCCCATAAATACTTAATATGTTTGAAAATAGAATTTTCTCAAAGAAATTATTCTTATTTCATTTGTGAAAAATAATAAAATTATTTTTTCACACTTTTGAAAAATTAATTTGATAAAATAAACTTCATTTTTTAATTTATAATGTAAAAATTATGTTAGCGCTAAATTTCAATGTTTTTCTGAGAAGTTTCATTTTTTAATGAATAATGAAAATATTTATTTTAATTAAATACTTCTTTTATTTTAATTTATTTATAATTATAATTATAATTTATTTTTATTTTAAGTGTAATTTATTCAATTATACATCTATTAACCAAATTGAGTTCATTTTAAACAATTTAATATTGAAATTGAATATATTTTTTTAAAACTTTTGATCATTTTCTCTTTAAAACCCACTTTCTCAGCACATCTGTGGAATATATTATAAATTAAAATTTTCCAATTCTTTAATTATAATTTGGAAAATTTTATTTCATATTTTAAATAATAATAATTTATAATTTCCAATAATTTCAATGTAATTTTTGACAAAAATTAATAGTGAATGCAGAAAAAATTATTTATTGTGGTTATGGTGAAAATGGGTTTAGCAGGGGTCAAACTAAAATGATAATGGTAAAATTAACATACTAACCTTTCAAAAAACTATTTTATGGAAATATTTGTACTATTACACCTCTTAGGTTCTATAATGGACCATTTTTTACCCTTGTTACATAAGAAAAATGTGGGTGGAATTCTCTCTTTCAAAGCTTTATAAGTTTTCAACTCACCTCAGTTATAATGGTCACCCCCACTCTTATCTTCCTCACACCTTACCAAATATTATATTTAGAAAATAACTTCCCAAATAAAATACAAACATCATTACACTCATAATATGATCTTTATTTTGGACACAAATCTATCCAAGGAAGTATTTTAGGGAAAACCTAAGGAAGATACTCAAAGAAGTGGTAATATTCGTCAACAAACATTTTTTATTTACTCTTAAAAACCCTTAAAAAATTTTATATAATTATTATATTAAATCCTTAGTTTCCTCTATATAATTATATGTTTTTATTTAATTTTTATGATATAAAACAACACACACTTCTATCAAATTGGTTATGAAATCATCAATGTGTATACGACAGACTACCACCTCGTGAACTAATGTCATTAATTTGTTCATTAAAACCCTTCAAGGTTATTATTAATTATATAACTACTATTTATTTTTATTATATTAATAATATTATTATTCTTCATTAATTTTAACGTCAAACATACCTTCATACTCTGTCTTTGGTGGGAATATGATAATGTTATTCATGTATACAGCAAACTACCGCCTTGAAATGGGATGTGATTCATTCAAACTTTACCTAGAATATATTAAAGATTTTTTTAATAAAAATATGTGATATATATGAAATAAAAATTATTATTCAACTATAATATAACATTTACCTTTTATTCTTTTAAACCAATAATAAAATGAAAAACAATGTTCATGTGTAGGTATGGCCTACAATCTCCATGAATAGTGAATTTCATTTCTTATCACTACAAATTATGGAATAATATGAATAAAAATATAATTAATATATATGAAATTTATATCATAGTTTATATTCTTTAGAATATGAAATCATGTTCTATTTAAGATGTCCAAAAAATTCAAAAAATATATGAAAAACAAACCAGTTATTACCTGAAACATAACTTCAACATTGAATTATAAATAAACAGGTAATATAAAATCATGATAAAATACTATATGGTATGGTATATATTAATATGGATCTATAATAGATATGTTATAAACAAATATTTTCTATATAATAGTTTTTAATGAGTACGAATGAATTCAGGACTTAAGGTAAGGGAATTTCTAGTCTCACTTTTATTTCTAAGAAACTTATTCCATATTCACCACTCATTTATTTTTTGTGGTTTATATACTAACCTATTATATTATATATCATTAATATACCTAATTTAATGATAAATTATTTTTCCATTCCAATTATGATTTCATGGGTATTACTATTCAAAAATTACTCAAGCAGTAAGGGGTTTTTTTACTCATTTTTCTTTCTCTGAGACGTACGATATATTACTCACCAATATTATTTCATGAGGTGTATATCCATCCCCATTGACATATAATATCATGAATTTATTCATCCCCATGATAATTTAATTTTTATTTTATTTTATTACTTTATGGGGTTTATGATTCACGGTTACCAAATTAGTAATGGATTTATGTTAAAATCTCATTTTTTATCAAGATTATTTATAATCTAGTCATAAATATTGATATATCATTATATACCTCTCAATAATTCTAATAAATTTTATTCTCCTCTTCTTATTCATTATAACTTCACCTAATAGTACCACTTTTCCACTTTTTGGTGCTTTATATTATTAAGAAAATTATTTTAATAAAATCTTACTTTACTATTATTTTCGGTCAAAAATCTATTTCATTTCAAATCCATGTTTTATAAAAATGATTACAAAAAAAATTATTACTCTATTATGATTTTTAAAATACATTTTTACTCATTTTTTAATTTTTACAATATTTTTTGAAAGGAAACTTTATATCATTTTCCAAAAACAATAGTCATTTATATTTTACAAAAATGTGAATGGAATATTAATTTTAACATATATGGTATGAATAAAATTTTATAAAATCATGAAAAATCATTGAATATAATCATACTTTATATGATTTCAATTTTATTTTCAAAGAAAAGTCTTTCAAAAAAATATGTTTTAAAAGGTTTTTTTCAAAATATATATGATATTTTCATCAAGAAATGTTTTAAATTGTCTTTCAAGATTATTTTACATAAAAGATGTCATCTATTGTTGTTACATATGTCTTACTTGGAATATGATCTAAATATTCCATTCATATTATTTCTACTAATGGTTTATGTTTTGATTGTATGGTTTTTATAAAACTTGTTTCTATTCCATGGGCCATACCATGAGGAAATGCTTATAAAACCCACTTCTTTTATTCTATAATGAAATGATTGTGAAACCTATAACTTTCTTATAAGTTATGATATGATGAAATTTTTATAATACCCATTTCATTTCATTGGTTATTATATGATGAATTTTTCTATCATTGTGTCACACACAAATAGGGTTTTAATTTTGATATGGGTGGAAATATATCTCCCTCCAATACATTAGGTAAAGATCTATATATATATATTGTGATAGATATTTCTAGAATGGGGAGTGAACTCATGATATTAAGACATGTCTAGGACAAAGATTGAACCCAATATAATAAGACATGTCTAAAACAAGTAGTGAACTCAGTACAGTAAAATCCTTGGTCTGCAATGATGACCTTGGCAGTTAGCCTTGAATAATATGGAAATTATTTTATGTACTTACGTGTATGTTAAAATTTTAATTCCTTATTCCAATTTTATGATCATATGAAAAAATTTCTTTTATTTCCTTTTTATTCATGTCTTCTTAAATTACAATATTTATTCTATGATTCATGATTTTTATCTTAGATATGTCGGGTATGATTTAAAAATTTTATTCTCATGTTCTCATACCCTTATTCTCATGTTATTCTTACGGATCTCCCTTATTTACATTTATTAAGCATCTAAGATCATCCATTATTATTTTTCCATTCCCTACTTTATCAAGATAGGTATTATGTATGATATTTATAAGAAGGGTGATGATTTTAAAGAACATAGTGGGGGTGATGTGGCCCACTTATGGACAAGTGTTTATGTTTCAAAATCTCTAAAGACATTATAATTTTACGGTCCTCGTGATTGAGTTTATTTAATGTGATAAATATTCTTAAAAAAATAATATAATATCTATGTTTGTTAAGTTTAGGTTTCTATATTGATAGTTTTTGGATTCTTGAGAATCATTATATACACATAGTGTATTCTAAAGAACATGTGACGTATAGTCCCCTTGCTAAAGAGGATAGGGTTTGAAGTGGTGTTAAGTATCACACAGTGTGTATGACCCATACATTTTATGTAACCCAGTCCTATCAGCACGGCATGTAACCCTGGAATACATGGTCACAACCATAGAACGTAACATAGGTACGACTACAGTACATAGGTATGGCTCTCTACTTGGACATTGTCAGGATGCCTAGTCATCACAAGTGGACATGGGTAGTGCCAGCCTGCACGGGTATAGGTTACTATAAATGGGTACATGCCATGTGTAAATGATCATACCCAAAGTAGCCAACACATTTCATGTAGTTCTACATGGCCATCCAAGATCTATACTATAGAGGATACATACATGTTTCTAGGTAGGATCACACATTCTGTGACCCTATGTCCACATTTTGTACCTACCTTGGGAACTTCCTTATTTTTTATATCATTCTTAGGGATTTGGATTTGGATCTACAAGTGGCCTATTCTGATCTATTTTTCAGATTTAACAAAATGGTTACCTTTTTATTAGCATGATAGATATTTCATGAGGTGTTACAAGAGTGATTCTTGCTTTATTAATACTTAGACAATAATAATGATCTAGTGTGATTAGTAAAGAGATTATAGGGTTATTAATCCCTTATCACACAAGGACATGGGTCCCCCATACTAATTGCACAAGTATTTTCAGTACTCCCCCATATTATAGTAGGGAATAGTTCCTCTATTTTTAGAGTGGTACTCTCCCATATTTGAGCTTCAGTACTGAGCTGGTACTCCACGGTGGTTAGTGTCATCATGGATATGTGGTGTAGTACAGAGGAGTGATCTCCTCCACTCAAATTATTTTGAGTTTTTGTATGGTTCTTAGCATCAAAGATAGACCTTTGGATCTATAGGTTTATTTATAGATCTTAGTTTGTCTTTGGATATGGATATCCCCTTTGTTTATCGCTTGGGTATCTTTGTGATCATATATATTGGATTTTGTATCCCTCTTGTTTATGGGTTGATCTGACTATTTTATATTTATATTATATTACTTTTTAGTTTTTGTGGTGTCTTAATGGGTAGGTATATACTCACTGCTAAATGGGCTTCACCCACACATGTTGTGTATTATGGAAATAATAGGAAAATTATTGATGTCCTTGGTGGACCTAGTTTAGGTGGAGCTACGTGGTTCTTGGTGATGATTGTGTTTAGTGGTTATCCTTTGATATTGTGAGTCATGATCACTTTAGTATTTCCTTATCTTTATTTTTTAAGTTTGGGACCACATTTCAAGTTTTTTTTGTATTTTTCTCTTCTACTTGTTTACTATGATTCTTTACATTGATTATTCACTAGAGGTTGTTTAATACGTGGATTACATGCAAGATGGTTAGTATTTTATTGAATATATGTACTATTACAGGGAGTTTATTCTGTGTGTACATAAAGGTACTTGGTATAAAGACGCCCATTTTAGTATTACCTACTCAACACTGGTCTCTAGCCTCTAACATATCATGTCAGGATTGGGGTGTAACACTCAGCTTACCACTGGCCAGACGAGCCCTGGGGGGTTGGGTCATGTCAAATTGGTATCAGAGGTGGTCTTTCATCAAGTTGGTTTTTGGACTTGGACCTTATTGTGAGGATTTGTTTGGGAACTTAGGTAAATGGGTTTGGAGTGGATCGAGTGAAAATTTTAAGCTAAAGAACCCAATGTTGGTGTGTAAATCACTGTATCTATTCACTTGGACTATAACTACCAAATTTTAAACTTGGCATACAGATACATCGATTGTAAGAAAACAATGATACATGAATCATATAGGATTGATAATTTTAACTATCACATTCTTATTTAGTCAGTTCATCATATATACTCATCTATCAGTGGTGTGTCTTGATAAAATTCAGGATTCTTTTATGATGACAACCAGCTATGATATCAAAAAAAGAATGTAATCTTGATCAATTGAGCGATCAGGCCTCAGTTCAGGGACCCACTCATGAGGTGTTTCCTCCATGCAGGTATAGTGTAATGTAACTTCCTATCAAATAGAATATAGTTCTATTAGTCTAGGATGACAATTTGTTCAATCTTAGTGCTTTATGTGAGTTCCAATGATATAGACAGCTAAGGTTTCACAATGATCCCAACTATTAGGTGGTAGTGGATTGGACCGAATGATTAGTCTATGTTTTTTGATTTTTTAGGAACCGGCTGATTAGATGGTTTTTCTTTTAGAAATCCTTAATTATGGATTAGTAGAGAACCATTATAGTCTAATTACTCGAACTGATGATGAGGCTATACTCACATGTATATAATTCTAGAAACTGTTTTGTGATGAGTACTACCTTGCTAGCCTATTCTCTATGTAGACTCAGGATATTATTGAGTATTAGTGGAGTGATATATTAGTTACATAGTATTTTGTAATGTTTACCAACCTCACATTTTACACCATCTATATCATCTGAGAGGGATACTTTTAAGAACATAAGATTGAGCAAGGCCTTCATATAGACATCTAAACTAGTGTGGTCTCCTTATGTATTCCCACATATACAGAAGTGATGTAGTGGTATCTAGTTATAGAGGTCTTCCAAGAAGAGGGATTTCTGGTGACTGGATCCTATAGTGTTCATCTTGGGGATGATTCATCTACTTCAGCTAGCTATTTTCAGTCATCAGGGTCTCATAATAGAGAAAATACCAATGCTCACACTCAAACTTGTGGATCTGTAACATGGGGTTTTCATAGAGGATCTATTCAACTTAACGAGGGGTGATGTAATGATTGTGATGGGATAGGTCACATGGATCATTATTTTTCAACCAAACATGTTGAGGAAGGTATAAAGGTAGTGAATGGACCGCCAAAGAAAAGGAAATGTCCTGATCAGGGATTTCCCATGAATTGTTAGGGAATCCCCTATGGGAGGTGGTGCTGGGGGAGTTACAAGTGGAGCTCTAAAGGGAGGAGATTATAGTGGATGATTACGATATGAGATACTTCCACCAACACCACCTGGTTTCCCATTCTAGGATCAGAGTGTAAGAACCTGGTTCTTATTTTTGAGGTATGGGATTCTTCTTTTTCCTTTTCCTTAAGTGTTTTTGAGAAAAAATGGAAAATGGGGAAAAATGCTAAATTTCGAAACTACACACCGTTTACTTTATCCACATATCGTGTACTTTTGACCGTGTTGGTATGAGTACACGGGGTGTGTAGCCATGTCGGCAATGAAGGGTGTAGGAACCGACTACACATCGTGTAGTGGTACTTTACACGCCGTGTAGTCAGCCAGCAGGATTAAACAGTAAGGTGGTGGAGTCGCCGCCAGCTGGGTGACATTACATGCTTTGTACTTGAGAGTACATGTTGTGTACTCATGTCGACAGATGAATAGGGTTCCGGTGCCGCCAAATGAACAGTTAAATGAAAGAAGTACACGTCGTGTACTCAGAAGTACATGTCGTGTACTTTGTTTTTTCGGATTAAAATAGGAAATAGCCTCCTCATTTGGCAGAGGAAAATCTTAAACCGTTTTGGATCCAAAGGAGGAGGCCGGATCTTTGAAGACCCAACGGGCATTCTTCTAGAATCCGTTTCAGCTTCGGACGATTTAGTTGGAACCGCACGGGTAATCCCTCTCCTCTCCTAGTACCATTCTTGCCAATTCTTCTCCTAACGTAAGTTATTTATGTTTGTTTGGTTTTTGTTATTTGTCATATCTACACCGTTCTTGGGCGTTTCTGGATTCAGTATTCGGTTATAATGCTCGTTGACATATAAGGTAGCTGGCTAGGTGTTTTGTTTCCCAATTGTTGTGTGTTTTGTGCGCTTTTGTACCACGAACCCATGTTGGGGTGTCGTGTGGCTGAGGTCGTTGCTATATTAATACCTATAATTGATTAGGTATTTAATTGTGATAATAAAATGCTGGTTGTGATCGTTTCTGGGATCCGGAACCACCCCCGGGGTGTGTTTCACTATTTAGCTGTTTGGCCAGGATACCCGAGGGTATGCCTTTAAAGTAGTAATTGTATAATTTCCTTGAGAGTAATTTATTTTTACTTCTTGTTTACCTATTGGGCATGGATCGGTTACCTATATTATCCTGAGGGAATGACTATATTATCCTGAGGGTGTGACTATTTTAGCCCGAGGGTTGTCATTATTCTGCCTGAGGGCAACCTTTCGTATGCCAGAGGGTGAGAATTCTGTTACAATGCCTAAGGGTGAGATTATTTATAGCCTAAGGGTGTGGTTCACTATATTAGCCTGAGGTTGTGACTGTTTTAGCTCTAGGGCTGCCGTTATTCCGCCTGAGGGAAACCTTTCATATGCCTGAGGGCGAGAATTCTGTTACAATGCCTAAGGGAGAGATTCTGTATAGCCTGAGGGCGTGGTTCACTATATTATCCTGAGGGTGAGATACTGGTTGGCCTAAGGGCGTGGTGCTATTGAGCACAGAATGATACTAAATTTAACGAATGAAATGAATAATAAAATGGCAATTTAATTGTTAAGTTAGTTATTTTTTAGTGCTTCTTACCTTCTTGCATTTTACTATTGCACACTGTTGTTTCATGCTTATACATAGTTGGGCACGGGCCTTTGGTGGGTTCCTACTGAGATATATTTCTCACACCCTATTTGGGTCATGATTTTCTACCCAAACAGATTACGTTTCGGTAGGTGTAGATAGGGTAAATAGTCCCTATACAGGTACTTGACTGTTGACAAGGAGTAGGAGGGCATGGGACCGAGCCTAGGCTCGCGATGCCGCTGCCAGCTATTTTTCTTGTTTTACTATACTCTATATTTTGTTGTACTGTATTGATGTATAACATGTTCTGGCTGTTTTCTTAGAACTTGAAACATGTAGCATCATCATTTATATACTGTTGGTTATACCCTCTACTTTAGTTAATTCAGTTGTGTATGTTTACTGCTTCTGCTGTCGCTGTATGTTTTATTTTTTATTCTGCTGTGCTAGACTTTGACAAATGAGGGCATAGTTTCCCCACTATCAGACATGGGCCCTCGCTGCTAGTTGGCGGCCTCTGGTGTTTGGGGAAATGCGCTTGACGTCACGTGGCGAACCGGGTTCGGGGCACCCATTGTGTGGCATCCGGGTCCGGGATGTTATAAAGTGGTATCAAAGGAGTTTCTTTTCTTTGACTTACTATTTGGAGTCTTAGTTAGGGACGGGACGGAATGGTAGTTGGTAATAAGCTGTGCCCAGGCATAGCTAACCCGTGTATAGGGAAAAGCCAGTCTACCTCATATTTTTCATTATTTTGATTTTTTTAATTTTACGGTTGATATGTTTTCACCGTTGGGTGATGCACTGGGATTGTTCTGTTTATATTTTATCTATGGGTTATATTTTGTTACAACCTGATGAGATGAGGGTATGTCGTCTCATGCACCATATAGGCACATGCTAGATATCACATGCCATTCATAGTTTCCATGACATGTAGGTGCATTAGAAATTCGCATGTTGTTGTGATAGTTGTTGTGCTAATAAAGCATGTTGTTGTGATAGCTGCTTAATAAATACATTCCTTGTGATATGGTATGTTTTTTTGAGCTTGTTTATAGAATAGACACCAAACCTTGGTTTTTGGGGAGTATGGGCCCCCATTGACCGAAATTTGGGGGATCATTGACTTTTTATTGGTTATAACACAGATAAAATGTCAAAATTTGTTTCGTGGGGAGTATGGGCCCTCACGGATCGAAATTTGACACTTAGGTGTTGGTTTTTAGTATTTTCTGGGTTCCGGGGAAGTTTCTGAGGCATAATGTCCAGAAAACCCAAAATACATGCCGTGTAGGACCTCATACACGCCGTGTGTGTTCTTTTGTTCGGGAAGAAAAATGAACTTTTTGAGTACACGACGTGTACCCTGAGTACACGACGTGTACCCTGAGTACACACCGTGTCATCTCTCTCCGTGTCACAAACCGTGTGGGCGGCGACACGGGGTAGGGAAAGTCTTGAGTAAAACACGCCGTGTAGTTTTTGTGCACGTCGTGTAGTTTTTGTGCACGTCGTGTAGTGTGACCTGGAGTCCGGCCATGTAACTAACAACATGGGTTGGTGAACTCCTTGATAGAACACGCCGTGTAAATAATAGACATTCCATGTAGTGTGACCTAAGGAATCAGCCATGTAGCTAACAACATGGACTAGTTTCACCTCTCCCTGATCACGTCGAGTACCTGTGGGACACGCCGTGTAGTCTTGTCCTATGAAAGACTATGTGGAGTTATCCATGTGGCTGGGAAGCGGGATGGTGTACACGCCATGGGTGGGTGTAACACACCGTGTAGTATAAAGCCGAGTAGTCGTCCGTGTCCCAGATGACATGGGCAGTTGGAAAATAACACCATACACGCCGTGTAGATATTATACATGCCGTTTAGTTTTGTTGAACGGATGTCATGTGGCTTAGCCGTGTAGAAGGACCCGAGAAAGGGAAGGGAAGTCAAGCACACGTCGTGTAGTCAGTGTACACGTCATTTAGTCTTATTTTACAAATTTTGAGATTCTTTATTCCTCTTTTTCCTTTGTGGTTCCTTCACTTTCGGTCATAATAATATATAATCTGAGGCGTGCTTTTGACCTTGTAGAGTCATGCCGCCTAGACGACCGTGAGTTGTTCACCAGGAGAGCGACGACGATTATACTCTGGAGATGGTGGCCCATGGGCTACCAGTTGATCCTCCAGTAAGGCCAGATGTAGCGCCAGCTGCTATACCAGACACAAACGTGGAGGAGCAGTTCCGTGAAGGCTTTATGCGGTTCATGCAGACCTTTCAGGGAGCACCACAGGTTGCCACATCTATGGCCGAGCTGACACGTATCTTTCAGCAGCAGCATCCGCCTATGTTTTCAGGGGATGGCGGACCACAGGATGCGGAGTCTTGGTTGGGGTCGATGCAGACTATATTTGAGCATCTTAAGACGCCTCCAGGGTGGAGGTTCAATCTCATGACTTACATGCTGCGTGATTCTTCCAAGAGGTGGTGGGATGTTACCACCCAGTCAGAGCATCACATGGACATGGCATGGGAAGATTTTATGGCAGTCTTATATGACTTATTCTTTCCCGAGACACTGAGGGCAGATAAAGCTCAAGAGTTCATGAATCTTCAGCAGGGCACTATGTTAGTGATGGACTATTCTACTCGTTTTACAGAGCTTCAGCGCTTTGCACCCGTGGTGGTGGGTGAAGAGATGTTGAGAGCCAGACGTTTTGAGGATGGTCTTCGGTATGACATCCGAGCACTGGTAAATGTTTTCAGGTTGCCTATTGTACACGCTATTGTAAACCAGGTGCTGATTTCTGAGAGGAACCTGCAGGAAGCTAGTGGTGTGGGCCATGGCGGTTCAGCACCAGTTACTGGTACTATTTCTGCTGGCAAGAGGAAGAGACAGATGGACTTCTCTTAGGGTGTCAGTACCAGCCAAGCAGCTTCTTCAGGTGGCCCGATCAGGTGCTACCAGTGTGGCAGAGAGGGGCACAAGAGACTTCAGTGTCCATGAGACCCAGTGGAGTGTCGAGCTTGCGGCAAGATGGGTCATCTGCAGCTCTTTTGCAGGGCGGTGCTACCAGTGGCTAGTGAGAGGGGTTTTATGCAGACTCCGTGTGCGGGAGCAGGACCAGTGGCTTCTTACCAGTCTGGGAACTGGAATACGTTAGGGCGTGTAGGCAGAGATGGTGGTCATGTCCATGGTAGCCAGACACCAGGATCGCAAAGGCAGCAGGGCGGGACAGCTTAGGGTAGTCAGGCTGTGTCACAGGGTCGCGGCACTGGGCAGGCATATGTAGTGCAACAGACCCAGCAGGAGCAGGATCCCGGACCTTTGACAGTCAGAGGTACTATTCTAGTAGCTTCTATCTTGTCTTCAGTACTTTTTGATACGGGTGCTACACATAGTTTCATATCTGTGCCCATTGTGGAGAGCCTTGGGCTCTGTGTGTCTACTTCTTTGGATATCATGACGCTAGACACTCCGTTGGGGACTAGGATGGTTGGTGTGCGTCAGTGCAAGGAGTGCCCCCTTGAGGTTGGTGGGTGTCACTTCCTTTGAGACCTCTATGTCTTGGAGATGACGAACTATGATTTCATTCTAGGGATAGACTGGTTGGTTCCCTTTCGAGCCTTTGTAGACTGCTATCATCGCAGGGTGTGTTTCACATCACCAGAGGGTGGAGAGTTTCTATACAAGGGAGAATGGAATGTCCAGGCGAGTCAAGATGGACCAAAGAATCATGGGCGAGGTGGAGTCACCGCCCAGATTGAGATTTTATATCTGGATGACCAGGGGACTTGTCAGATTGATTTCCCTCCAGTTGTCGATCATTTCAGGGATGTCTTCCCGAACGACTTTTCAGGTCTACCTCTGGTGCGTGAGGTAGATTTCTCTATTGATCTAGTGCCAGGAGCAGCACCGGTGTCCATTCCTCCTTATAGGATGGCCACTCCTGAGTTGGAGGAGCTCAAGAGGCAGTTAGAGGAGTTGCAGGCAAAGGGATTTATCTGACCCAGTACTTCTCCTTGGGGTTCTCCGGTCCTTTTTGCGAAAAAGGCAGACGGTACCCTCAGACTTTGCATGGATTATCAGAAACTGAACCAGTTGACTGTTAAGAACTGATATCCCACTACCACAAAAACAGTTTTTCGCAGCGCCCCCCTTTATCAGTGCTAACGAAAAAGCGCTGATAAAGGGCCCCCCTTTATCAGTGCTTGTTTAGTAGCACTGATAAAGGGGGGCTTTATCAGTGCTTTTTTTAGCGCTGATAAAGGGTCGGCTTCAAAAAAAATAAAAATATATTAATATATTAATATATAAATATAGTTATATTTTTATATAAATATAATATATAATTTTTAAATATATTTTAGATAAGTATAAATGTACATTTACACTTATTATACTTAATATATAAGATATTTAGTGAAAATGACTTCTTAAAAAATTAAAAAAATATTTTTAATTAATATTTTGATAATCATTATGGAGTAATAGTCATTTAATAACAATTTGAGGACTAAAAAAATTAAAAAAATTAAAAAAATATCCAAAATATGTTGAAAACGCAACTCAAACTTCAAATAGCCATAACTTTTGATCCGGGTGTCCGTTTGAGCTCTACCACATATCAAATCGAATCCTGCAACGAGCTCTACATCACTATGATTGGGGGGACCTTGGTCCAGCATTTTTCAAGGCCAAAAGAGGCCCATAAGGCCTCCAAAACTGAGTTTTTTGTCGGGGTACCCAGATGTTTTAACATTTTGTGGATTTTCAAACTCATTTAAGGGGGTATTATTGGCTTATCTTGGTGGGGACTGAATTTATTCCAAGGTATTACATTCATATTGATATTATGTCTTTGAAATTTTATCCTTTTTTTATAATGAACTACTATTTATAATCAAATATATAACTATATGTACATATTTTTTATATATTCGCACCTAAAAATTAAATTTTTTAAATAAATAATTATACATATTTACATATAAAATATATTAGCTTTATCTAAATAATAACTAATATCCATTTTATTTAAAATACCAATATATGAATATTTATATACCTATATATTAATCTAACTATATATATATATTAATCTAACTATATATATATATTAATCTAACTATATATATATATTAATCTAACTATATATATATTAATCTAATAACTATATATATATATATTAATATAACTACATATATATATATTAGTATTACTATAAATATATATATTAATATCACCATAAATATATATATTAATATCACTATATATATTAATATAACTATATAAATATATATTCATATAACTATATATATGTTAATATAACTATATATATGTTAATATAACTATATATATGTTAATATAACTATATATATATATATTAATATAAATATATATTACTATACGAATAAATATAACTATATATATATATAGATATATATTAATACCACTATATATATATATTAACATTACTATATATATTATAATATAACTATATATATATATTATAATATAACTATATATATATATTAATATAAATATATATTACTATACGAATAAATATAACTAAATATATAAATATATATATAGAGAGATATCATGAATTGTAAAGAAAATCAAAATAGAGTAGTGGTAAGGGCTTAGGTGCGCAGGGGGGAGGTCTCGAGTTCAAATCCTGGTAGAGGCAGGGGTGCGCTCGCATGGGAAATATTGGAGCAAGCGCTGTTAAAGGGTGGAGTCGGTGCGTGGGGTGCATGGGGTGCTGTATAGGGGTCGAAATCACTGTAAAAGGGGGGGTTCAAGCGCTATAAAAGCCCCCCCCCCCCCCCCGATTGGCAGTATTTTTTAAATTTTTTTAAAATTTTTTAAATTTTTTTAATTTTTTTTATTTTTTTTAACTTTTATCAGTGCTTTTTTAAAAGCGCTGATAAAAGGGTCCTTTATCAGCGCTAAAACTAAAGCGCTGATAAAGGAAGTGTTGATATAGGACCCCTTTATCCGCGCTACAAAAAGCACTGATAAAGGGGTCCTATATCAGCGATTTTCGGAGCGCTGATAAAGGGGACCCCCCCCCCCTTTATCTACGCTGGCTTTAACAGCGCTTTTCTAGCACTGATAAAGGCCATTTTTAGGGCTGATAAATGCCATGTTTGTAGTGGTGTCCCTTGCCGAGGATAGATGATCTGTTTGATCAGATTCGTGGAGCACGAGTGTTCTTAAAGATTGACTTGCGATTGGGATATCATCATCTGCGTGTTAGACCATCTGATATACCTCTCACAGCTTTCAGGAGTAGGTATGGTCTATATGACTACTTGGTTATGCCGTTCGGACTGACGAACGCGCCATCAGTTTTCATGGCTGTGATGAATCGTGTGTTCCATCCGTATCTTGATTCATTTGTGGTAGTATTCATGGATGACATCTTGGTGTACTCTCACACTCGACACGACCATGACACCCATCTTGAGATCATATTGAGTGCACTGAGAGAGCATCGGATATATGCTAAGCTCTCAAAGTGACACTTTTGGATGGACCAGATTCACTTCATGGGTCGTATCATCTCAGAGGCAGGAGTTGCAGAAGAACCAGAGAAGGTGAGAGCAGTAGTTTCCTGGGTGTAGCCTAAGAACGCGTTTGAGATACAAAGTTTCTTAGGTCTAGTTGGTTACTACAGGTGATTTATACAGGACTTCTCCTTCTTAGCAGCACCGTTGACAGGTCTGACTAAGAAGGGTGTGAAGTTTGTTTGGTCAGAAGCTTGTGAGACATCTTTTCAGGACCTGAAGGGAAGGTCGACATCAGCACCGATCCTGATACTCCCAGAGCAGGGGAAGAGCTATACAGTTTACTATGATGCATCAGGGATTAGGCTGGGAGCCGTTTTGATGCAGGTCAACCGAGTTTTTGTGTATGGGTCTCGATAGTTGAGGCCACATGAGAGGAGTTACCCGACGCATGATCTCGAGTTGGCTGCAGTTGTTCATGCATTGCACGGTTGGAGACATTATCTGTTGGGAGATCATTTTATGGTTTTCACCGACCACAAAATCCTCAGGTATATCTTTACTTAGCGTGACCTGAATTTGAGGCATAAAAGGTGGTTGAGTACCTACAATCCTTCGATTTTGAGCTTTCCTATACACCTGGTAAAGGTAATGCAGTAGCTGATCCACTGAGCAGAAAGAATCAGATACAGGCAGTGCAGGAGGCCAGTGGCGAGTGGCAGCTCATGACCTTGTTCTCTGAGATGCATCTGGAGGTGCATGACAGTCAGGGGCAGACTTATCTTTCCTCATTATCTGTGACTTCTACCCTCCTGGACAGAGTGAGGGTGAGGCAACTATCGGATTCATAAGTCCTAGTTCTACGGGAGTTGGTGGCAAGTGAGGACCCTCCTCCCAGTTGGATGACAGGCGATGATGAAGTTTTGTGTTTCTATGGATGAGTATGGGTTCCATGGGATATACGCGAGGAGATGATGCGGGATTTTCATGCTTCATCTTGGGCAGTTCATCCCGGGGTTACCAAGATGTACTGTGACTTGAGGCGTCAGTACTGGTGGCCGGGTATGAAGAGAGAGATAGCTGGTTTTGTTACGAGATGTTCCACCTGTCATCAGGTGAAAGAAGAGCATCAGAGACTAGCCAGACTGTTACAGCAGTTACCCATTCCAGAGTGGAAATGGGATGAAGTTGTGATGGATTTTGGGACGGGATTGTCGAGGTCACCTCGAGGTAATGACGTCATGTGGGTTGTTGTTGACAGACTCACGAAGGTGGCTCACTTCTTGCTGATCAAGGAGACCTTCGGTGTGGACGATCTCGGAAGGTTGTATATCCAAGAGATCGTACGACTTCATGGGGTCCCTCATTCAATCTTTTCAGATAGGGACACCTACTTTACGTCTCGTTTCTGGCAGAGTTTTCAGAGGGCGCTGGGTACACAGGTGCTTCTAAGCACAACATACCACCCTCAGACAGATGTCCAGTCAGAGCGGATGATACAGGTTCAAGAGGACATGTTGCGCGCATGCGTCCTAGACTTTGGGGGCTCTTGGGAGAAGCATATACCCTTAGTCGAGTTTTCCTATAACAATAGTTTTCAGGAGACTATTGAGATGGCACCATAAGAGGCTTTATATGGTAGGTCATGCTGATCACCTTTGTGCTGGTTAGAGGCAGGTGAGGCCACTTTACTGGGGCCACAGCTCATGCAGAAGACATCTGAGTAGGTCCAGTTGATTCGGAAGCGGATGGCTACCACGCAGTCCCGTCAGAGGTCTTATGTTGATCGCCGCAGATGACCTTTGGATTTCGTGGTCAGGGATCAGGTTTTCTTACGTGTTTCGCTGAGGCTGGGACACAAGCGGATTAGGAGATAGGGAAAGCTTTCACCAAGGTATGTGGGTCCATTTGAGATTCTACAGAGAGTCAGGTTGGTTGCCTATCGGTTGTAGTTATCGTAGCGGTACTGAGCCATGCACGACGTCTTCCATGTGTCTCAATTGCGACGCTACAACTTAGACCCATCTCACTCTTTTCATCCAGAGAAGGTTGAGCTTCAGCATGATGCGTCCTTTGAGAAGCATCCAATCTGTATCGTTGACAGGAGTATGAAGGTTCTCTGAGGCCGGTCAGTTCCTCTCATACGGGTGTTATGGCAGCATAGCAGAGTGCAGGACGAGACCTGGGAGCAAGAGGCCGATGTACGTGCTCAGTGGCCAGAGCTGTTCTGAGCTTTATCTTCACCACCCTTGGAAGGGAAATTCGGGGACGAATTGCTATAAGGGGGGAATTTTGTAAGAACCCGGTTCTTATTTTTGAGGTACGGGCTTCTTCTTTTTCCTTTTCCATAAGCGTTTTTGAGAAAAAATGGAAAATGGGGAAAAATGCTAAATTTCGAAACTACACACCGTGTACTTTATCCACACGCCGTGTACTTTTGACCATGTTGGGATGAGTACACGGGGCATGTAGCCATGTCGGCGACGAAGGGTGTAGGAACCAACTACACACCGTGTAGTGGTACCTTACACGCCGTGTAGTCAGTCGGCATGATTAAACAGTAAGGCGGTGGAGTCGCCGCCAGCTGGGTGACAGTACACGCCGTGTACTTGAGAGTACATGTTGTGTACTCATTTCGACGGATGAACAGTGTGTTGGTGCCACCAAATGAACAGTTAAATGAAATAAGTACACGTCGTGTACTCAGAAGTACACACCGTGTACTTTGTTTTTTTGGCTTAAAATAGGTATTAGCTTCCTCATTTGGCAGAAGAGACTCTTGAACCGTTTTAGAGCCAAAGGAGGAGGTCGGATCATTGAAGACCCACCGGGCGTTCGTCTGGAATCCGTTTCGTCTTCGGACAATTTCGTTGGAACCACACGGGTAAGCCCTCTCCTATCCTGGTACTATTCTTTCCAATTCTTCTCCTAATGTAAGTTATTTACATTTATTTGGTTTTTTTTCTTTTTCAGATCTACGTCGTTCTTGGGTGTTTCTGGAGTCTTAATTCGGGTATAATGCTCGTTGACAAATAAGGTAGGTGGCTAGGTGTTTTGTTTACCAAATGTTGTGTGTTTTGTGCATTTTTTGTACCAAGAACCCATGTTGGGGTGTCATTTGGCTGAGGTCGTTGATATATTAATACCTATAATTGATTAGGTATTTAATTGTGATAATAAAATTCTGGTTGGGATCGTTGATTGGATCTGGAACCACCCCCGGGGTGTGTTTCACTGTTTAGCCATTTGGCCAGGATGCCCGAGGGTATGCCTTTAAAGTAGTAATTGTAGAATTTCCTTGAGAGGAATTGCTTGTTACTGCTTGTTTACCTGTTGGGCATGGCCTGGTTACCTATATTAGCCTGAGGGAATGACTATATTAGCTTGAGGGTATGACTGGTTTAGCCTGAGGGTTGTCTTTATTCCACCTGAAGGCAACCTTTCGTATGCCTGAGGGCGATAATTCTGTTACAATGCCTGAGGGAGAGATTATGTATAGCCTGAGGGAGTGGTTCACTATATTAGCCTGAGGGCATGACTGTTTTAGCCTGAGGGCTGTCATTATTATTCCTGAGGGAAACCTTTCATATTCCTGAGGGCGATAATTCTGTTACAATGCCTGAGGGCGATATTCTGTATAACCTGAGGGCATGGTTTACTATATTAGCCTGAGGGCGAGATACTGGTTGGCCTGAGGGTGTGGTGCTATTAAGCACAGAACGATACTAAATTTAATGAATGAAATGAATAATAAAATGGCAATTTAATTGTTAAGTTAGTTACTATTTATTACTACTTACCTTCTTGCATTTTACTATTGCACACTATTGTTGCATGCTTACACACAGTTGGGCATAGGCCTTTGGTGGGTGCCTACTGAGATATATTCCTCACACCCTGTTTGGGTCATGCTTTTCGGCCCAAATAGATTACGTTGATGCAGGTGTAGATAGGGGAAAGAGTCCCTATACAAGTACTTGACTGTTTCTAAGGAGTAAGAGGGCATGGGACCGAGCCTAGGCTCGCGATGCCGCTGCCAGCTGTTTTTCTTGTTTTATTGTACTCTGTATTTTTTTGTACTATATTGATGTATAACATTTTCTGGATATTTTCTTAGAACTTTAAACATGTAGCATCATCATTTATATACTCTTGGTTATACCCTCTGCTGTAGTTAATTCAGTTGTGTACGTTTACTGCTTCTGTTATCGCTGTATGTTTTATTTTGTATTCTGATGTGCTACACTTTGACAAATGAGGGCATAGTTTCCCCACTATCAGACCTGGGCCCTCGTTGCTAGTTGTCAGCCTATGGCATTTGGGGAAATGTGCTTGAGGTCACGTGGCGAACCGGGTTCAGGGCACCCGTTGTGTGGCATCCGGTTCCGGGATGTTACACAGAGAGAAGGAGAGATTACGCTATGGAGAGATATGACCAGGATTCTCATTAGGTTATTTGAGGTATGATTTTTTTCATTTATTCTCTTTCTCCAGTACTTGTAGACATAGGTTTGAGTAATTCCATTATCTCCATATCACTTTTTTATTAATAGAGAATCCAATAAATTCTTTAAACTATAAACTATGGAAATATATTATTACAGGGAGTTATCATTCTATATCACACATCAGCCAGTACTGTGATTTAGTACTTGGAGGAGAGAGTTTCTCATGAGGCCTCTTGGTCATTACGATGAAACCTTATGATTTTATTTTGGTTATAGACTATTTTTCCATGGTTCATGCCAAGATACAATTTCATCATAGTAGATTTATCTTCCATCATACAGATGGGACGATATTCACCTTTGTGGGAGAGAGATATCTTGTTGTTGAGTGAGTGGGGCCTATAAATAGGAATCTATATCCCATCACCATGTAGTTGGATATTTTTATCTCTTTTTGTAATGGGATATTCAATAATATTTCTTCCATAGATAGTGTAGTATTATATGGATATCTTTATTAAAAATTTCATGGGTATACCTCCATGGTGGGAGATGCACTTCTACATTGACTTTCACCTCAAGACTACACCGATATCTTTTAAAACATATCATATGGCCCCTAAAATGCTCTAAGAGATTATGGTGTAATTTTAATACCCTTAAAAATGATTTTTTTCAAACCTAGTGTGTCCCCCTGGGTAGCACCAATTTAGTTTTTGAAAAAGGTCTATGGTAGTTTGAGTCTATTTGTTGACTATCGTCATCTGAATTAGGTGTTTACAAAGAACAAGTACCCCATTTATAGAATTGATGACCTCATATACCAGTTTAAATGTGAGATTTGGTTTTCAAAGATCAATATTAGGTATGGATACCATCATTTTAGGCTTTATGGGGATGATAATAGGAAGATGGAATTCTGACATCGCTATACACACTATGAGTTCTTGTTTATTCTTTTTAATGTGACTAATTCCTCCATTGTGTTTATGGATCTTATGAATCTGATATTTTAGTTGTACTTAGATTTATTCATATTTTTCTTCATTGATAACATAAATAATTACTTTATGTTTGAGTAGGATAATGTAGATCATTTTACAATAGTCTTATACTTACTTCGGGAGCACAATATTTATGGTAAGCTCTCAGAGTTTCAGTTTTGGATTAAAGTGGTTCACTTTCTTGGGAATTTCATCCTTGATAATTTTTTAGAAATGTACGTGGTGAAGATTTATCTAGTGATTTTTTGGGATGAAACCAAGATCATGTTTCAAGTGTAAAGTTCTCATAGTTTAATGGAGTAAAATCAGAGGTTCATGGAAAAATTTTGAAGGATAATAAACCCATTGACCAACTTCACACGGAAAGGGAAACTATTCACCTAGACATTGTAATGTTTGGAATCATATGAGAAGCTGAGTTAGTGGTTGACTAGTGCTCATATTTTGAGACTATCATGTGAGGGAATTGAGCATGTGGTGTATTATTATGCCTCTGGAAATGGGATTGGTTGTGTCTTGATGTAGAGGTAATATGTGATAACTTATGGGTGTAGGTATTTAAGAACCCATGAGAAGAATTATGTAACCCATGACATTGATTTGGTAGTGGTATTCTTCACCATTAATATGTGGAGGAATTAGATTTTTGGAAATAATTATTTTGTTTACTCATACCAACAAAGTCTTGGGATCTTCTTTACTTAGGGATATCTCATTGTGATACAAAGTAATTGTATAAATTTCCTATATAACTATTAATTTTAGATAGTCTATACTCCTAGGAAGGAAAATTAGTGCCATGTTCCCTAAGAATGGTGTCTCATTCTCGCATAGTGGATGAGGTCTCTGAGTAGTCGACTTCATTTTCAACTGACCATGGAAGAGGAGAGAGGAAAATCTTATCTTTAGTCGATGGTGGTGAATCCACCAATCCTTCAGTGTTTTATATAGTACCAGTTGAGATACATATAATTTTAGGTTATACATGACCATATATCCTTAATAGAAACCCTATATGGATTTTCTGAAGGAGGGGAGGACATCATCATTTTCTAGGGATGGACTGTCATTCAGTTCACATTGTGTGAGGAGGGTTTTAATGGGATTCATACTTGGATATACATATAAATATAGAGAAGATTTATAAGGACCTTCAGTGGCAGTTTTAGTGGGATGGAATGTGGTGGAGCATTCTTGGGTTTGTCTCTCGATGACTCATATGTCGGTAAGTAAAGGATGAAAATCAAGTTCCATCAGGTTTGACTTAACCTCTTAAGATCCCAGAATGGAAGTTGAATGTCATATCTATGGGAATTTTGGTTGGTAATAAATATACATCAAGACTTCATGACACTATCTAGGTGATTTTTGATTGACTTACCAATTCATCACACATTCATTCCTTCAGGGAGTACAGTTTGGCTGAGGGTTTGGGGAAGTTGTACATATAAGAGATCATCTGGTTTCATGGGGTACCCACAATGATCACATTAAACCATGATTCTCAATTAAAGTCATGTTCACAGAGGGGTATTTAGAGAAATTTTGGGACCCAGTTATGTATCACCATGAAATTTCACCCACAAATGGATAGGCATACCCAGTGGACTATCTCGGTGGTGGAAGATATGTTGAGAACCTATGTGTTGGACTTTGTCTAGAGCTGGGAGGATCACTTTTCATTAGTAATTTTTTCCTATAATAACATATATCAATATAATATTGATATGGAATATTTTGATTCCTTATATTGAAGACCCTTTAGGTTACCCTTATATTATACTAAGATTCATGAAACATCACTTGTTGGGAAAGATATGGTGTACGAAATGAAAGAAAATGTATAGGTTATCTGTGAGTATATGATGACCGACTAGAACTAATATTAGTATTACATGGATCGATGTCATGGGAATTTGGAATTCTAAAAGGGATATAAAATATTACTGATAATCTCTCCATGATTAGGATTACTGATATTTGGAAATGGATGTATGCTTTCTATGGGGATCATCAGTTTTTTCATGATCTTACAAAGTGTGGGCGAGGTTGATTATCGCTTTGACATTAACCCATAGTTGGAATAATTTCATGAAATCTTTCACCTGTTGCACTTGTGGAGATATTTTCATTTCAAGATGAAAATTATTGACTAGGGTGAGGTTGCAATCAAGGATAGATTCTTCAATAAGTACTCAGTGGTGATTGAGGACTAATAGGAAAGGACCTAGCCTCGACAGACCAACCATTTGGTTTGAGTGATTTAGTATCAAGGGAGATTTTAAGAGAGATTTTGGGAGCATGAGAGCCATATGTGGGTCCATAAAACCCAAATTTTGGTGTACATTTAAGTTTTTAAGGTGAAACCCCTTGAAGGAGGGGAGAATGTAATGACTCCTATTTTTTTATTTAGTCCTTTCAATAGTTATATATATATATATATATGGATTTTTTCAAATAGTCGGCACTATGTTTCGACATCGTAGGACCCCAGAATTAATATTTTAAAAATATTAATATATATTAAATCATTTACACACATATTTTTGGTATAAATGGGTTTTACATTGATCAGGACCACTGATGGGAAATCTGATAACATGGTTTATTCCAAAATGTAGGGGTTACCCTAAGTGTAACATAAATTTGGTCATTATTGGGTGTTCAATTTAAGGAAGCTATTGCAAGGTGCATTAATTAAACCAAAACATTAATATATTTGATTTATTTAATAAACTAAAACCTAGTTTTCCAATATCAGTACCCCATTATGATAAAATTCTAGGATAATCCTTTTAATCCTAGGAAAATGAGAGGATCCAAAGAGGATAGACATTGATGAATGATAGTGGATCATGGAGCAGTGATCATTCTTCAAGGTATTCAACTTATCTAAATGAGTTCATAGATCCCTCTAATACCAATTACATGAACTTGTTATTCACCATAAATCCATCCAACCCAAGGTTAGTATTTTTCTATTTGATTAATACCACCTTTAATTATTCCATGAAAAACATAAACCAATAATTATAAAAAAATTATTCATGGTTCAGTTATTTATTTATGGGTAATGATTTATATTTTTAGGATGAGGAATTTAAATTTTTGATTAATTCATGTTCATCCCTTTTGATAGCCAATTTCTTCATTGGGGGATAGAATCCAACCAGAAAAATGGCATACGTTCATTAATCACACTGATTTTTTTTCTTTTCTCCCCTCGTTCTTCATTCGTTCATCATCAGTATTCTATTTGGCCAGTGGTTTAACAAATACCTAGAGAACAATCACTTTGAAATTAATATTTGGTGCAATAGAACATTTCCATAGGTTTCACTTCAAGATCAAAAGCACAAACAAGGAAAATATAGAGGTGTATTGAAGGACATGGATGATTGAGATATGGATTGTGAATCCTCATATGAAACTTAGAAAAGTGGTGGAACGTGTCAAGGGAATCATCTTTACAATTGATTTGGTGGTCAGGTTCCAATCACAGGTGACTATTTTATTTTTCCAGACATAGATTAATGTTCTATAGTGATAATCATAACTATAAAGGAGGTAGTTTTGGTTCAGGGTGATGATGTGTGAATGTGATCGGTTTTTATAAAACCTTAATAAACACATGGTGTAGTCTAAAGAACACACCCCATGTAATCCCCTTACTACATTGGATAGTGTTTCAGTCATAGTTAAATATCACATTCCTTGTATGAAAACTACCTATCATGTGACCCATTATTGGTGCCTCAGCATGTACCCTAGGAGTACATGAGCATGGAAATAGCTAGGCATATAGGCACAACCGGAGTACATAGGCATGACCCTGTATTCAGACATGTCCAGGATACATGTATGTGATTAGTATACATAAACACTGCTAGAGTACACGATTATTGTCTATGTTACAAAATCATAGGCTGGTAGGATGAATCCATAACCCTGATAGTCAAGACACATCGTGTACATCATGTAAATTCTATGTAGTTTCTCAAGTCCCACCAATCCATGTGCTTGCGAGGATGTTCCCATGTGTCCAAGGGAGGTCACATGCTATGTGACCCTTTTTACCACATGTGTACCAACCATAAGAACTTCCACCTTGTGTATCTCCTTATTTAGGATTCTAATTTGGCCCAATAAGTATCATATCTTGAGTAGTTTTCCATATAAAACATTATGGTGTCCTTTGTTTTGAAATAAGATATACGAAACAAGGTATTATGAATATGACATTTTCTTCTATGATTCTGGGATGATGGAAGTGATTAGGTGTGATCATTAGAGAGATTTCGGGGTCAGTATTACCCTGTCACACTAAGGAACAAGTCCCCTATACTCTTTATATAGAAATATTCAATGCTCCCCCATACTATAGTAGGGAATGGGACCTCTATTTACTGATTTTTAATCCACCATATTTGAGATCTGATGGCAATAGGGTCCTAAAAAGGGGTTAGTGATCCCTTGGTTGTGGTCCAATGTAGCGACGAGAGGTCCCATATGATCAGATTCTAGTGAGGTTTTGTATAGTGATAAAAATCAGAGATGGGCCATTGGAGCTTCATAATGACTCATCATTTTTAGTTGGGTAGTAGAGATGAAGATCTTCTTTATATCATACTTGGATATCATTATATGAATTTATATTTAGTTTCACTTCCATATTTTTTATGGGTTGATATAACTATTGTATCTTTCTATTTTCTCCATTTATGGTTTTTGTGGCATCCTACTAGGTATGTATATACTCACCCCTACATGAGATTCACTATAATTTATTGTTTATTATGAATATGACAGGAATATTGGTAATTCCTATAGTATATCTGGTTTTGGTTGAACATAGTGGTTCTTAGTGTTGTACATGTTTAGTGGTTAGACTTGGAGATTATAAGTTCGGATCTCTTTATTCTTTATAGCATTAAAGTAGTTTTAAGTTTGGGACCTCAATTATTTTTGTTCATGTATTTTTTCCCTTTTACTTGTGTACTATTTTTTTATACATTGATGTTTTCCTACAGGTTGTTTCATGTATGGTTTACACTATATATGTTTATTATTTTTTTCATATCTATTTACTATTTCATGGATCTAGTTGTGTGTGTGTGCATGTACTTAGTCTACGACCTACCATTTTAGTATTTACCACTCGGCATTGGTCACCAACTCTTAACATATCTGAGGTGGTCTTGGGGTGTCACACTTAGCTTATCACTGGTTGGGAGAGAACTGGTTGGTCGGTTTGTGACAACTCTATTCTTGAATATAAATATTATAAAAATAAAAACAGGATTTGAGAAGGTTCATATACAAGATCTTTTTCAAACTTTATGACCTTTAACATCATCTCAATTCTATTTTTTCATACAATTTGAATCCATCCATTTTTTATTCATATCCATCCTATTTGGTTTAGTAGTATTCATTTTTATCAAAATAAATAAATATACAAAAGGTGTGATATTAGAACAAAAAAAATGTATTCTTGATATATACATAAATAAAGTCATAATATTTTATATAAATGTTTATTACATCAAAAACATGTTAGAACATATAAAGATGAATAATTATATGAATATACATTATTATGACACTTATTTATTTATTTTAAGAAATTTCATATCATAAATCATTATATTTCTTGAAATGGATTCATAAAGAGAGATAATCACACCCTTTAACTATCAATGTTCATAATAAACCTATGTAATTATACTAATGAAAAATTATTATGGTATATATACTAATATTTCACTATAAATTCACATATCAAAATAAATTACTTATTTTTAACAATTTTTCTATAGTTTTTTAAAAAATGTAATCACATCAATTATGGTTATTATATTTGTAAATTTATGAAAGATATCATATTACATCCACAAAGTATTATCCTCATATGGAAATTTTTTAAATTTTCTTTTTTAACTAAACCTCGATTTATATGAAACTTTGTTTTATTTAATGTTTTGAATATTTTCTAATTATCATTTTGTAATATATATATATATTTAGATATATTAATTTAACTATTTTTTATGACAATAAATATTTTGGATGAAACAATTCATCCACTTCATGTTTTATGAACATTTTTCTTAAAAGTATGTCTTTACCTAAATAAGTGTTTCTAGAAAAAAAAAATATAACAGAGATACGATGAAGATACCATAAATTACATTGTGGTGGATTATACTATGTTTTTTGTATAATAATGGGATTTTGGAGAATAATCATGGATTAAATTTATTCTACAAGTAATTTTTTTAAAATAGATATGTGAAAAATAAATAGATCACATCATTATTAACATCCTTTGAAAATCAAGTTCTTTCACTATCCTATCTATTTTGGTACATTTTGTGTCACATTCATGGTAAAATTTTGAGGTAATTTCTATTGTATTTTTTTATTTATCTTTATAAAATTTATTCCCAATATTTTTGAGAAATTTTTTTGTTTTATGTAAGAATGGAAGGAGGTGCATGGTTGGAACATGGTTAGGAAAAATTATGTGTCAGCCCAAAGGAAACCATGCACCTTTGATAACGACATTATCCAGGTTGCACGGTTTGGAACATGGATGTGCGACCCTCATAGACTCACCATTAAACCAGGAAAGTGGAACTACCTAGTCATTATATCTGTGTGAATGTAAATCCACTCGTTCTAGGTGAATTGTGTGGCCATCTTTCATTTAATAAAGAGGTGATGCAAGGTTGTGGAGCAGTATAGAAGACCATGCAGCCAAACTATGAGGCCTATAAGATCTTTAAAAACATTGAAATTGGTATTTTATCCTCCCTAATGTTAACACAAAATCATTCATTTCTTCTCCACATTTTAACTCCCCAGCCCTAGGTGCACCTCCAAATCCACCCATCTCCCTTGGGCTCTAAATATTTAGTATTTTGGCTTGGATTATTCAAGAAATTATAGAGTAAGATTATTCTTTATTATTTTTATCATTCTCCATGGACTCTTCTCCATTATTGCATGTATTCTCATTTCTAAAATCTATAGGTTAACCTAAATTGGGTTTAATATTGTTTACTTGGATCAGATATTGATGGTTGTGGTGTGTTATTGCCTTTATTGGGTATCCTCTTGGTGCGTTTGTGGATTCCACCAGGTTTTGTGAATATCTTAGGAAAGAGGTAGTTGTTTCCATGATTTGACAATATTTAATGGTATTATTACACTTTATTTGTTCTATTAATGGGTTTTAAAAAATTTGTGGTTTGTGAGAAAATTGTTTTCTATGAATTTTGGTGTGAGTTAAAGGTTTAATAATGATTTTACCTTTGAAAATGGTTGTTTTTCAAGAGTTATTTGGATTATTAGAAATTTTTATTTCACAGGAAGTGGATAAGTTAATGTGGTGATTTGAATAGAGCATAAGGTAATATTAGGTATTAATGTGGGAATAATAGTTCTATCGTGCAAGGTGATTTGGTAGGGCATAAGCATGGTCTCCCTAGAAACATTATGCTATAATACTAACTAAAATCTATGTGATAGAAATTAGTGTCTCAAGTAGTACCTTCACATTTAAGATATGTGACCACTAAGAGTATGAGGATCCTATGACTCACATAACCCTAGTACCTTATGGATTTACCCTAGTGATCAGGTTACGCATACTGTTCGACTTATTGTTGAATTTAAGTTTATCTTTTATATTAAATCATAGTTTCAATTAAATTACATTCTTCTTTTTAATAAAAAATAACCTATTAATTTTTCATCTAATTTCATTGAATTGGATCTCTTTTGGTGGTATCCTACTATAAATTTTGTCTCACACCCTACATATACTCTTGGTTGTATGTAGACCTTATTATGTTTGACCTTTGTAAAGGAAAGGCCTTTAGTGGTGGTGATGGTTGTTCGATGTTATTACAGTTTATTTTGGGTAGGTGTTGTTTTTAGTGGCATGTGCAGGATCTAAATGTAGATGAAGATTTTAAATTGTAATAGGTGGTGAATTGTAAGTTTAAAAACATCCATTTTTAACTTTATGGAAACTTTTTTTAACAAGGTTAAACAAATTAGATTCACTTAAACCCTATTTTTTAAGTTTAAGGAGAAAAATACTTTGGAATGATACATATTATTATAAAAAAGTACCCAGGTATACTTATACAAGATTCTACCTTAAAGAATATAGAATCTTATATTAGAGTTATAGTAAGAGAATTTATAAGAAACATTTTTCTTATTATTATAGATTTCATTAAAAATTAAAAGTACATACAAAATAGTACAAGTCCTTTAACCCAAGAAGCAGGGTATCCAAAACACCTTGAATAAAGGTCCCTTGATTTATTATTTCAAGAAAGTATCTCTTACACACACCAGGGTAATCCATCGATACAAAGATAAGTATCTATCTTACTATCCATGTAACTCCTCAATTTGTAATGTCATCAGCACCTCTATCTTCCTTCAACTTGGAAACCCTCAATTAAGCAGGTAATAGGTGCCTCTATCTTCCTCCAACATTGAATCCCTCTATCGTATAAAGCAACAATCGGAAAATCACAAAGAAAAACAAATCATGTTTAATATTTAAGTATGTGTAACAATATCTTCACAACATAATCTCTTCAAGGATTTTGCAAAAAGAAATTTTGGCAGGGCTCTCGTAGAGTATGAAATATCCCAAAATTTCACAACACTAAAATCATTCAAATGATTGGGTATTCATAGGTGAGATCTCTAATGGTCATATTTTCCTCCAACGATCATATTTTTCATGAAATTTCAGAGGGAAATGTATAGCTATAACTTATAATGGCCATATAATAATAGATTATACGGCGTTGTTTAGCAAAAAATATCATGAGAAACATTAAGTAAGTATGAATCTGATTATTTATTACCTTAAGTTTAATTAATACAAGTATATTTAAGAAAGATATAAAATTGTTACATTAAGAAAATATAGAAACTTTAAGAAAGTAATAAATTCATATTCTTAAACAAACGATAAAACATTAAGGAAGGTGTAAAATTGGATCTGGAAATAATTTAGAATTGGAATTGAGGAATATGGAAAATTGGATTCAAAAATATAAGAGAATCAGAATCATGATTCTAGAAAATTTAGAATTGAGTAAGTGAATTGGATTTGATTTTATACATGATTTTAAATTGAGAAAGATGAATCAGATTCAATTTTCTACATGATTCAAAATTAAGAAACATGAATCGGATTTAATTTTTTGCGCGATTCATAATTGAGAAAGATGAATCATATTTGATTTATTGGGGGATTTAGAATTGAGAAATATGAATTGGATTTGATTTTATACGTGATTAATAATTGAGAAATATGAATTGTATTCAATTTTCTTTCATGATTCGAAATTTAGAAATAGGAATAGTAATTGATTTTCTGAGAGAATCATAATTGAGAAAATAAGGTATTCCAAGATTCATTAAGGATCTAACTTATTCTTTTGACTTAAGGAAAATAATGTTAGACTTAGCTATAATAATATTAATGAACATGTATATAGATTTCCTTATAGATATAATGGATTATTAAATAAATGAATATAAATTTTTTTATAAATAAAAAGATTTATAAAGAAATTTATTTGTGATTATAAATCAAAAAGGAATGAAAAAATTCATAAGGAAACTTTTGACTCAAAAATCTCCACCTTTTTTGGAAGAACCAAGAAAAGATTTAGGAAAATTATATTAAAACTAAAATACATCATATTTAAACTTAAAATATAAACTTATCTCTCCCATAATTTAATACTCAATATGAATATGACTAACTTCCACCTTAGGTTAATAAATCACCCTAACGATCATATTTTGACTTTATATATTTTTTATCCTTTCTTAAGAAAATATCTCCCCCTTACATTAAGAATGTATTCATTAAGTATTCTCCTCCTTACAATTTCCTCCATAGGATAATATTATTTTTAGAATATTCTTATCCCACTTTTTGATTTTCAAAAAGAATAGGGAAAAGTATAATATACTTAAAAAGTTAGGAAATAGACTATACAAAACATTTAATAATAATACTTTGATATTCAAAAAGTTTTACAACAATAGATCAGAACTGTATGAAAAAATTAATCTTTCTTTGGTATTAAAGATTTAAAAATGGCCTTCAACTTCTTGAGCTCCTTATGATCATCTTGATATTTGGCTATAAGAACTTCCTAATCTTGACACTTTTTCTCAAGGTTCTTAATCTTTTAACGTTGGCTTATAATCTGCTTATCATGAGACTTAATCTTTTCATCCATCTCTTCTCTATAATCCTTCACTATTTTAACTACTTGAGAAATAGAATTAAGTTTCCCATACAAATCCATTTCTTCTTTCAACTAAATATCTTTTTATTTATTTAATATTTCTGAGAAGTTGCTTGAAATAGTTTTTATTCTGCCTTCTAATTTGTTGAAGGCACCCTTTACTATCTCAAACATATCATTGAAATATTTAATATAATTATTGGTTTGATTTGACCACATAATTATATCTTTGAAATACTTTATGTGAGAATCATAAGTCTGAAAAAAAATATTTTGAAATCAACTTCATGTTTTATGAGCTTTTCCATGAAATGGTTTATTGATTCTATTTTCTGATTTATGGAAGCTTGAATAAGCTGGATTATTGACTCAAGGTTTTGAAATTAAGTAATGGAGTTCACCATATTCTTTAAGGATTGAACAACAATGTCTTCTCCTATAGAGTATTAAGACCTTTCTGACTCCAATTCGGATTTCTTTGAAGCACCAACATCTATCTTCATACCTTTTCCTTTCTTAGATTTCATTTTTGTTTCTGACTCATGAACTTATTCCCATTCATCAGAAACATGAGTAATATTATCATCATAATAATCACTATCATATTCTTTATTTTTATCTTTACCACCATCAAAATTATCATCTTCATCAACTTCATCACCATAAGGTATTTTTCAAACTTCACTATCAACAATATTTTCATTCTGAGTGGGAGATTTATGGAAATATTTTTCTTTCTAAGGAAAGATTTGATGAAGAGGTTTAAGATGTTCTTAAATATAACAAGTATGATTTTAATTACCTCTATGTTTCTTCAATTTATTTTATCTCATCATCACTTTATTAATGTTGAATATTAACTTATTATTCTTCTTATTCTTCTTGAATCTGTTCATGAGAAATCAAAACTGATCTTGGAAAAACTTCCTTTCCTTTCTCTGATTGGATAGACTATACAAAAACTAGTTGTTGAGGAAGCTTAATTTTTTATAGAGAATATTTTGGAACTTGAATTTTTTCTGAGGATCTTTCTACATCTTTCAACAGAGCTTGAAAAATCTCGAATTCAGTTAACTTCTTCTTGTGATTCTTCCTTTTTTCTTATTTCTTAGTTTATTAATCTTCTCTAATTTTCAATTCCTTAACTTCTATTAGATCTAATCCAAAAACAACATCTCCTTATATTATTATCTATTTTTATTGTATCCACTTAGCTACAACTTCATCTGGGTATGATTTGTTTTCTTTGAATTTGGGGGTTTAGAAGCTTGAGTGGATTTATGTGGTTCTGTGACTTGTTCCTTTATTTTCTTTGGTTCATCTGACTATTTAATTTAGATTTATCCAACTTCCTTTGTCTTTCTAGATAATTCAAAACACTCATATTTCTTATCACTAAAATAATATTACATTATTTTAAGTGTGTCATCACTTAAAAGAAGAATCTTAAGATTATTTGTCTTAGACTTGGAAGTGATATTACAAAAGCTCAAACAAATTACGATAAACTTGGAAAAGATTGTTGGATACATCAGGATATGAGATTTCACCGACACATCCTTAATCATACTGATATTAAGTAATATATACTTCACCAAGTTATTCTTCCTTTGATTAACTAGAAAATCCATTGTAAATATGTATGTTTCCTTCAAGGTGTCCTTATCTCTCTTTCTTGGTATTAAAAGGCCTTTCAACCATAACGCCGCAATTATGATGTTTGTTGAAAGGTTGGAAATATTAGGCTTTTTAACTCCCTTAAGTCCTAAGTGAATAATATCCTTAACTCTATCAAGGGATCCTTATGAATCTAGTAACTTATGAGAGGAATAATAAGTTTCACAATCATATGGAATGTCAAGGATATTTGCAGCTTTCTTATAAGACAGAGAATAAGTTTTCCCATAACTTTTGAACTAAAACTTATCCTTACTATCTTCATTGAAAAACTCAATTGTTTGATATAATTCAATAAACAAGTCTTCAAAAATAGTATATTGTTATCCTTTCTTATTAGAAATGAAAATACTTTCCCATCCTTGAAACATTATGATCTTTCTTATCAAATAATAATACTCAAGAAAGTAATCATGATCAAATAACCTCTCTCTTAAGATTGACCAATAATTAAGTTACTTATTCACATGCATTCAAGTTCAGGAGTAGATTGAAAAATATATTCAGAATGTTAAGAAATAGATCTATAAATTGGAATAGGAACTTTGAAGGGCGGTAGCAACTTGGGCAGAAAGACTATGGAATTTGATGCAGGGCACGGGGGGTCCCACCTTTATATAGGTGCTAGGATGATGGTTCAACTTCTAAGATAGATCAAATGGTTAACCTTGATCTGATCTGGTCTGATGATTGTGATTAATCTCGGGAAAGTGTATATATTCTATTCTTTTGAGGTTTTAAGGAAATAAAATATCTTTAAGGAAAGATGAATTTGTTGACATTTTTCTTAATAATATATTGGAATACCAAAAAATTGAATTGAAACTAAGAGGTAAAAATGTAATAAAATTTACCTTTCATAATTATCAAATGATTTTCTAGTATTTGATAAGATTATTATTAGATATATTTGATTCTGAAAAGTTTTATTAGAGTTTAAAAGTTTTGTTAGGTTCTGAAAAACTTATTGGGTTCTGAAAATCTTTATTATATTCCAAAAACACATATTAGGTTCCAAAAAACATTATTAGGAAAATAAAATGTACATCCCATATGAAAATAAATATTATAATGTTGTGATATTTTTTTAAAAAGTAGATGTGAATGATTACCTTATAATTATAATTCCTAACTTTTGTTTAATGTATTCAAATCTATCAGAAGGTAATGGTTTTGTAAAAATATCAGCAAGTTGTTCTTGAATTTCAATGAATTGTAAAATAATATCTCATTTGGGTTTATGATCCTTAAGAAAGTGATGCCTAATATCTATTTTCTTTTCATGAGAGTGATGTATAGGTATTTTTCTTAATTCTATAGAACTAGTGTAATCACATAGTATCTGAGTTTTTCTAAAACTCATTCCATAATCAGTGAGTGTGTGTTGCATCCACAACACTTGAGCACAACAACTTCCATCTTCTACATATTCATCTTTAATAGTGGAAGGTGATACAGAGTTTTGTTTCTTACATGACCAAGAAATTAATTAATCTTCTAAGAAATGACATGTTTCATATATACTTTTCCTACCCATTCTACAACCACAATAATCAGCATTTGAAAAAAAAACAAATTCATTTCTAGAATAATAGAAAAGTACTAAGTCAATAGTTCCCTTTAAATAGAAAAAATTATTACTTTTCTTGATTATTAAAATATATGAAATCTTTATTAAGTAACTTGTAATATCTTATAAGCAGGAAAAAGTTATCAACACTAGTATTGATAACAAAAGTTTTCATTCTATCCCACCAGTATTCATAATCATTTCCATCAAAGATTGGTGGTCTTGAAGGGTTCAGATTATCAAAGTATCCGACATTCATTCCCTCCATATTTCAAAACAAAACATTTCCAATCTACACATTAGTGTATTATGTATTTATAAACAAAAAAAATTGTAAAAGAAATTATAAATAATTTTAAAATGGTAAAAAAGTGTAAGTAAACTAAACAGTGAAAATATGTTTATGACACTAAGTGTAAGAATAAATATCATAGAGACTTATCCATAACTCATAAGGTGTTTTATTAAGAAATTTACTTATTAAAAATAGATTTATAGTATAACAATCAGTACTCATAGATTAATCCCAAAAAAATTAGCAATCGATTATTTACTCAATATAGTTCTTGTTATATCTTGAATAATTTGGTTTCTTCTTTCAATAACACCATTTTTCTGAGGCATTCTAGGAGCTAAGAAATTATGAGTAATGCATATATTACTACAAAAAGTTTCAAAATATGAATTTTCAAATTCTCATCCCTGATCACTATGAATAGTTTTAAATGCAAGGTTATTCTCATTTTTAACTTTGTCTAAAAAAGATATGAAATAAGAAAATCCTTATGATTTCTTTACAAATAAAATAATTATTAAGGAAATGCATATAAATTTTCTTATATATAAAAATTTTTATAAAGAAAATATGTCTTTTATTTAAAAAAAATATAAAGGAATAAGGCAATTAATAAGGAAACTTTTGACTCAATAGTATGGGGTGTCGACCCGCATGCTACTTGGCTATTTTTTTTTGTCTAGTCGGTCTCCTCTCCCTTTTTGTTATTTTGGGTTTGGTTGTAAATGTAAATAATTTAACTCATTTTTGTTTTATTTATTTTGATCTCCCATTTTAGGAATGTTGGTTATAATGTAATGGAATAATTGTTCATTATTTTTTAAATATTTCGTTGGATAAATTGTTCCCAATAGTGTTTCTCGATTCCTAGACACTGTTTTCTTGTTTGTGGGAATTGGGAATGCCCTTTAGGCCATGCCATTGGTCGATTCGAGTGTCGAGTAGGATGGTAGGCCTTCTTGACTCATAAAATTTAGTTTATTTTGATAACTTTTAGTGTGAAGTTTTTTGTATATTACTTTTTATTATGTTGATTTCCTCCGTTTTTATAATAAAAATATATTTTGGAACTTCTTTAAAAATTTGAAATTTTTTGAAAATAATCATACTCAAACTTATAATTTTAATAAATCATTATAATATTTTGAATATAAAACTTTTAGAAAATGTGATATTCGATGATAAATTTATTTAAATTATTAAAATATGAGTTCGTGGTAGTTCTTTAGATCACAATAAAATTATTTTAATTTATCTTATCATCCAAAATCATGAAATTAACCATATAATCATTTTTGAATTCTCCATTTTCTTATTATCAAAATAAAAATTTAAATATTCCGTGATATTTGAAAGAAATTAAGATTGTCGGTAAAATGGTGAAAATAAATTCTTTAACCAAAAATAACACAAATTTCCAAATTTTAAAATCATGAAGAGGATAGATTTAATCGAAAAAATATTATTAATGTGTAATTAAATTCATAAAATAATTATCTTTATTATTAATATTAGAAAAATAAATTTTTTGAAAACATATAATTCAAATAAATGGGAATTTCAAATTGTTGATGAATCTCTAATTGAAAATAATTTAAATTATTAAAATAATGTTTAACCATGTTTGGTTAATTATATAAATTATAATCGAAAAAAATGTTTACATGAATTTCGTTGAACTTTTTAATTTAAATACTAATAAAATAAATATTATTATGTATTTACCCAAGAAAATTATGATATTTAAATAGAAAAAATTTAGTGTATTTTTCATTATCAACTAAAGTTATAGATGAAATTCAAATAACAATAAAAAAATTAATAGTTCAATAAAATAAATTTGTAAATCAAATGAAAAACCCTTAGAACAGAATTAGAGATTACTTTTGATGGGTTTGTGACTTAAAAAAATTATATAAAAAATATGTAATTTTTTATCCATTGAGAGACCATTCCAAACGTAGAAGAAGAGCGACCAAAAATTTTCCGAGTGAGGGGCTAAGCCTCGATTAGAAGAGAAGAACGAATGAGAAGTACCAAAAAATCAAAAACAATTTCCAAAAACATCAACAAATTGATAAGGGCTGAAAAAAAAGCATGAGAAACGATGAATGATCGATTTAAAATGAATAACAGATAACATACCTTCAATTTAAGGGTTGATTGGTTTGAAATATTTGAAGGAGGTGACAACAGGAATCAGCTATCCCTGAGAGCTTGAATGGGGTGAGCATGAAAGATCTCAGTTAGGGTTCTTTTAAAATAAGGGAAGAGGTTTTTTCAATGCTAGTAAAAAACACTAACAAAATATACATTTATCAATGCTAAAATGGAAAACAATGATAAATGCATGATTTATCAGTGTTTTATTAGCACTTATAAAGCCAGGGATTTATCAATGCTAAAAAGGAACAGATAAATCATACCTTTATTAGCACTAACTTATAAGCCTTGGTAAATGAATCTTTTATCAGAACATAATATAGAACTAAAAAATACTAGTGGAAAATAAAAAATAAAATTTAAAAATTAAAAATTACAATAAATCAAAAATTATATGAAAATTTATATTAAAATTAATTTATAAAAAAATAAAAAATATTAAATATAAGTGAATTGTAAAAAATATTAAAAATAAATATGTTAAAAAAATATTAAAAATAAATAAACAGTACTATTTATCTTAAATGTATTATTAAATGTGATAACATTATGGTAAATATTACATTATTATAAATATATTATTATTATGATAAATGTATAAATAATAAATACAGCCTAAAAAAGTTCATTAAGTAAATTATAAAGATATTAAAAATTAACTAATTATATAAATTATATAAAATTCTAAAATAATAATATAAATAAATAATTAATAATATAATAATTAATAAATACTATACATTTCATTTAAATAAATAGGTTTTAAAATAAATTACTAATTAAAAATAAATAGATAATAAATGTATAAATGTTAAAATAAAATAACATTAAAATAAAATTGAATAAATATTAATTATAGAAATTAAAAACATATAAAAATATTAACTAAAAAATTAAAAACTATAAAAAATATATTAAAATTGAATAAATTACAAAAATATTAAATGAATAAATATTGGAGATAATTAAATAAAAAAATATTAAAAGTGATTAAGTAATAAAAATGAATATATTATAAAATATTAATAAATATTTAAAATGAAAAAATGTAATAATTAAACATTAATAAATTGTAAAAATATTTAAAAAATGAATTAATAATTTTAATTATATAAATTAATAAAATATTAAAAATGAATAAATATTTTAATAAACAACACAAAAATATTAAAAAATTAAATTTTAAAAAATTAAATTTATAATAAAAAATTTATTATTAGTGAATAAATAATAATTGTATTAAAATTTAAATATAATATATTAAAATAAAAATGAGTAAATAATAAATATATAAATTACATAAATATTAAAACTATTAAATACTAATATTTTAAAATGAACATTTATCTATATAAAATTAATGCATTGCAAAAAAATTAATTGAATAAATATTAAAATTAAATAAATACTAAAATTAAATAAATAAAATAAAATATTGAAAATGGAGAATTATTAAAAATGAATAAATAATCATAAATGAATTATTTTTAAGAATTAATATAATTTACTAATTAATATTAAATAAATTACCACAAATGTTACAAACATAACTAATATTAATAATTTATTGACAAAATATTAAAATAAGTAAGTATTAAAATAAAATAAATAGATATTAAAAAGGAAATTTAAATGAAAGGTACCCAAAATGAATTACTAATTAAAAATGAATAAATAATATTTTATAATGGTTTAAATACAAAAATGTATGAAATTAAAAATGAATAAATATTTAAAATATAGATTACGAACATCTTAAAAATATTAAATATTAACATTTAAAAATTTACTAATAAATATTAAAAAACAAAAATTAGAATGTTTTGAAATGTATATATATATACACACATATATATTTCTATATAAAATTTCATTAATTACATTTGAAAAAAGAAATGACTTTTCATGTGGTTATGTGTATGTATATGTGTATGTGTGTCTATATACATATACTATAATGAGATATGTCAATTTGAAAAAAACATATAACATTTCTTGTTATATAATTATATATTCATATAAATATACATGGACATGAACATTACATACATACACATACACACACACACACAGATATATATATATATATACATATACATACATATAATTATATACACGCATATACACATACATAGGCACCCATAAACATACTCCATAAATCTGCCCATACTACATAAGCATACACATACTACATAAACATACGCATACATACACACATTAATACATACATATACACCCACATACACACATACACATACATACATACATACACATACTCTCATATACATAAACGTGCATGCACCTACATACATAACATACAGATACACAACACATATATCCATATAAATATACATATATACATACATATACACATACAACACATACATACACATGCATACACATGCGTGCCCATAGATACATATAAAAATACATGCACATAATGAATATACATATATACACATACATACACATACATACACACACTTAAATATACACACAAATATATCTCAATATTTTAAATTACGTAATATGAATAAAGTTATATAAATTCAAATATGAACTATATTTAAATAAGTTTGTATTCATTTATGTATTTATATAATTTCTTAAATAAAATATTAATATATTGTTTATTATAGGTAGAGGGAATTATAAGAAACCAAGCCACATACACACCAAGTCACCCCAATAGTTCATATTTCATCTCTCCCTAAAGAGAATTACAAACACTCACTAGACCTACATATGTATTTTGTAATTAATGTGTTTAAATATATTATTGAGCAATTTTATTTATTAATTTAAATTTGATAATTTTATTATGTATAAAATTTTGAAAATAAGAATAATAATAAATTTTTTATTATAATATATTTATATAAAACATATTTATATATAAAATTACATATATGTACTTATTGGTATATATATTGTAAATAAAAATATAAAAATTTGTATATAAAAGATAAATTATTCATAGTTACATTTATCCATTCTATTGTAGAATTGTTAAAGTGGATAATTTTGTTAGTTCTGATAAAAATACTGATAAATGGAATATTTATCCATGTTAAAAAAAGGTTTGATAAATACCCCTCTTTATCAACACTCTTTTTAACATTGATAAAAGTTCTATTTATCAGTAATTTTTTAGCATAAAAAAGGAGCTCCCCCTTTTCCATGTTTTTTTATATTTAATAAAGGCTAGCACTGAATAAAGTTGAATATTTAATGGTGTGTAATATTATATTTTCTTCTTTATCATTTGTGTAATAATAATCATCAATACCATTATGTTTCTTATCTTCATATTCGTGTTCATCCTCATCCATTGATTTTTCACCATGTTCTTTCATCCCACTATTTTCTTTATTCAATAAAAAAGGCCATTTATTTATTGTTTTTTAAATTTATTTCTAATTTAAATTCAAAAAAAATACTTGTGGGGGTTTCTTAAAACTTTCATGTGTATTTTATCATGAATCATTTTATGATGGTTTATTTATTCCATTGTGGTTTTTATAGGTTTTTATCCTTACAAGAAGTTCTTATAATAATAAATTAATTTTATAAAATTAAAAAATATATTTATTTTATTTATATTTTGTATATTTATTAGATAAACCCCTCCCTAGGATCGCTTGATCTCCTATTTTACCCCTTCTAACCCAACTCATGTTTCTCGACCCACACAACCCAACATTCCTAAGCTCTCTTCATCCATTCCACACAGCCATGTATGGGAAATATCTTCATAGAATATGTTCCTCATCCCCTTGATATTACAACAGTTCAGGGAAGGGGGAATATAGAGAAACAGATATACCTAATGTGCCTAAAAGTACTCTAGGAGGCTCAATATTGAGACCTAGTATAAAACCCATAGAGACACATAAACTAGGTGGTACACCTAGGGGAAACCCAACCCCTTGATATGCAATGTGTGTCCACTATGTTCACACCTCTTAGCCCACATTTCTAGGACAGACATGATCCATCTATCTTTTCCTGGCCTTTAGTGACACTCAAACAGAAAATCATCTTAAATTTCTAGAGGATATATTTAATCCTGATACCTTCTAGTCGGATCTAATAACACGACTAATGTACTTTATATAGCTCTTTGTTATAAATTCATACTTCTATAAATAAATATATAAGTAATTATTTATGCATAAATATGTTTGAATATATATTTATTTATAATTATATTTATATATATATATACATTCAAATTTATTTAATATTTTTTTCATTAATATATATATGTGTGTTTATTTATTTATATATATATGTGTGTGTGTATTATGTATTTAAAATAATTAGTTTTTTCAAATTATTAATTTTTAACTATTTTTAATAATTTTTAATATCTAATAATATTAAATATTATTAAGATAATATATTAAAATAATATAACTATTTAATAATTAGTCAATAATTAAATATTAATTGTTAATATTTAAAAGGAATAATATTTTTAATTATTAAATAATTAATAAAAATTTACTAATTGAAAATTATTAAATATAAATTGTCATTACATTAATACTTATTATATATATATATTGACACATTAATATATTATGAAATGTTAAATAATATAGTACTCTCATTTCTGGTAAAGGAAAACCTCATTACAATATGTCTAAGACAAGAAAATGTGAAAATAAAGTGACATCGAAAGAAAACAAATCTGTGAAACCTGGTAACAATTTCTTTGTTGATGAAGTTTTAATCTTCTATATTAAATGAAATCCTTGTTCTTGTTTCAAAGAAAAATAAGTTGATTGATGTTTGATAGGCTAATGAAATCGAGAAAAAAATATGATGTTTTAACATTCAAATTGGATGGTACCAGAGATTCAAATTTAATTATCAAATACTTCATAATATTGAAAACTACATCAAAATTATTTTTTATAGATTAATACTTACTTTAAAATTTGATCTTGATAATCAATACAATCAGTATGTTCTTCATTAAAATAAATATAATGATTATTGAGATCATGCTTCTCTTTCTAGACTTCTTAAGTTTCCATGAATTTAAATAGGTTAATTTAAATTCTCCTCTAAGTAATGTATATTTATGATTTTATCAAGAGGTTATTCCATGTACCATATCTACCTGAGTAGGAATGAAAACTATCTCATCATAAGCATAAGTGGTGACCCTTATGCTATAAAAATCTATATAAAGTCTAGTTGAATTATAAACCAGGAGAAAATTGGATTATGTAACATCTTAATCAACTGTGATAGTCAATATCCCTTTACTAAAAATACAATAATTTGATCCCATGAAACCAATAGGGGATATAGGTTCACTATAAATAAAATAAATTGAAATATATGGATATAAATACATCTATATTTTAACCTTTCTTCCATAGGAATAAATTCATTGTATTTATCAAAAATATTAAAAAAATCCATTATTTTGACCTAGGACTGGGTTTCTCAACATTTTGTTTTATAAAGGGTTAAGCATGACTTCACAATGCTTGGAATGCATATGTTAATCCAACAATTTATCATTAATTTCTTATTGATTTTTATACTCATAAAGAACCTCATCTTGTTATAATTTATGTTTCTTTAAGTGTATTTTCAGATTATATTTATTTGATTATTTATTTCATTTCCCTTAAAATATGGAATTTCTTTAATTACATTTTGGCTGAAGTTATATTCCATAAATTATTCTGGTTGTTTTGAAGAATTTTTGAATCACTCTTCAAAACCCCACATTAAAAAGAAACATTTGGTTTAGGAACCTATTATTTAATAAATAAAATAAATATTAAGTACCTAAGGTCTCTTTGGGAACCTCATGTTTGAACTGAACATTTTGTTTGGGATCCTAACTTTCAGGATGAAACCCCCTGTTTGAGAATATAACATTTGGTATATTAAACCAACATTAGATTGAACCTCATGCTCTGGTACTATAAATTTAGATTCAACTATATCTCATGAGCTGTAATTTTGGAGTTATTAATATAAATAATAACCGCATATTGAATCAATCGTCTATAGGATTTAAATTTTGGAAATTATGAAATTTATTCTTTGATTTTGATAGAGTACTTATCTCATTAAAATTATAAAAATAACATTTAAAATTTTCTTAAATAATGGATTAATTCAATCCTATTTATAAGAAAATTTATGAATTATCAAGGCCCATTAATTACCAATTTCAAACAAACTTATCATTTTGAAAATTTTAGAATAACTAGAAATATTTTATGGTTTTCTTGAAAAAGTATAAATTTATCTTTTTATTTATTATTAATGGATTTATATGACTAATATCTAAGAGTTAATTTTTTTTAATCTCACTGATTCTCTAATGTTAAAAAGGATGAATCGTTTTAAAATTTCATTAAGACTTTCTGAGAATATTGTTATTTTTTTTATTGTTGTATCTACTATTTATTCATCTATATTAGTTAACTAAACATATTTTTTGGGGTTATATTTTCATTCATACAAGTTATAATCTGATTTTATGTGTTTATCCTACTACTATGGATAATTTTTTTTGTTTCTACTAAATTTTCAATAAATTCTCTATAGTAACACAAATATTATTAGGAAGGATCATGTTTTGAATACATTTATTTATTCCACTAATGACTTCCTCTTTTTCTAGTTGTGAACATATCTATCTAAACACTTCCAATAATATTTTCTATATCTAAAGACATTTTTTTAGTTGTTTGTAAACACGGATGTGTTGATTGTTTCAAGGACTATTTTTTCATGTTTTAATACATGTAAAAGCCTTGTAACAAGTTTCAGTTTCTTGAATTCAAATATGGGGATCCCTTGGAAAAAATATCTACTAGTTAAAATCACCATGGTTTTAGAGAGAGTTTTATTGGAGTGGAATAGGGGATCTATGTTACTCGGACCATTATAGAAAATTTTGTGTTCTTTTATTTATTATTCTACTACATAATCTATTTAATGAAAAGTAAATACAATTTATTTCCAGACCAAAAAAGGGTGATCAGTTTTATTGGTCAGAGTGATGAAATCAAGTAGGGAAATAATATAGTTCCTAATAAAAGATTATATCAAAAATAAGTTCAAATAAAATCCCCAAATTAAAATAAGTTCACCCAGTTAATCAAAATATTAGTTTAATATAATTTTCTTCTATTAAAATATTCTTCAAATAATTATTACATTCAGTTAAAAAAATATGAAAATTACTTTATCTTTTGAAATAAATGTACTCAATCAAATACTTATATAAACATTAGTTATGATTAACTATCAAAGTACTAGTTGTTATGCATCTTAAAGAAAAACACAGTTTAAATATTTGAAAAGAATAAAACAAAAAAAAATCACACAATGGAATAAAAATATGGTCTCAGTATCAAGCCAATACCTAATCCTATCTACTTGAAAATCACCCACTTCTATAAATATTATATAACAACAATCTAATCGACAACCTAGAATATGTTTTCATATAATATCTTACAATATATCTAGGCCATGAAAGGGCCTCTTCTAAAAATATTGTGGATAGAAGGAAAACTCAAGACACACAAGGACCTATTTCAAAAATAACATGTTTAAAAGGATGAAAATAAAGTAATGATAATATCATTTACTCTCCAGTTATATCGCATGAGTCGGTGTCTGTTTAAAAATAGGATAAAAACACACTACTCAAAAAATAAAAGCAACCAACATAAAGAGAAATAAATAAGATATAGGATGGTTAGTGATTCTCAATTTGAAGTCCTATAGATTATTGAGTCTCCTTAGAAATTTTTTGGTGTGGATATTGAGCTATATCTCTGAATATAGCAGTAAAAAAGAGTGTCATATTTATCTTTAGGATACTTCACTCTTTCACAGTTCAAGAAATTATGATGAGTCCAGTGTATCTCATTGTATTCTATATATTTATTTATTGATCTCAATGTATATCACATTTAAATGTCTCATGTTTTTATTATGTATACACCATATAAGAGATAGGTATGGAGGGATATTCCTTTATAAATATTTATATAATGGAAGGAGTAGTCATCCCTTGAAGTAAAATCATAAATATTTCCTGAATCCTCATACTGGGCTTGAACCTAATCTTCAATGCATCCATAGAATAATTAAATAATAATAATTAAATAATCCTTCACATTAAATTCAATAATATAGTTATTGGGATAATTTAATTCAAATGCCTCTAAATAGAGATTGTGGAACATTTTGATGGTTACTCATGTCTGGTAGTGAGTCAGTCTAGAAAGAAGTCGGGCTAGTGGAAAGTCATCTTGTGGTAGGTAATCTAGAAGTATTTATTCATCTAGTGACCCAAGTTTAGTGGTAACTCATCTGATAGTATTTCATATGGTCGTGACTCATGTTCAGTGGTGACTCGTCTAATGGTTGTTCATCTTGTGGTGACAGATTCATGTCGGAGACTCAGGTTTGGCGGTTTCTCATCTCTGTCAATGAGTCGTCTTTGGTATTGAATCATATCTAGTGGTGACTCATGTCTGATGGGGAGTCAATTCTGGTAGTGATTCAAGTCTGGCGATGAATCATCTCTAGTGGTAACTACTTTCAACACTTAGCTAATATTTCTTCAAATTATTCTTTATAAAATAATATATGTTCCTATAATATGAAACTCATTAGAAACATAAGAATCATGATATATGATCATTAAAACATGTAAGTTCCAATACTCTTCCCAATAAAATGAGGAGGTACCAGAAATATCCCCCATTTTGATGATCACAAATCATGGAATTTTATAAACCATGATGAAAATAAACATTATCATAAAATAGACATACTTGAAAAACTAATGATATCCTCTTAACACTTTAAAAATATAATGTGAGAGTTTTAATATAAACATTAAAAGAGAAGATAAATAAAAATGGTATAATAGATAAATATGATATAATAAATATGATATCAGATAATAACATTCACACACTTATAATATCATCAATAATTAAGGTAATACATGTAATAAAAATTCTATAATTATTCTCTTCCTTTTGGGATTATCAAAAAGTTAAGAGAGAAAATATTAATGTCAATGAATTAAAATATGAATAATAAGATAAAATTTCATTAAGTAAAAAAGTTATTGTATTGTATACAAAAAGAAAGATATAATGAAGTCCCTATCAAATATAAAAAAATATAATGTGAATCACTATCATACTAGGTAATATGAACTACGAGTGCTTTTCCTTTTTCATAGAAAGGGGGAATAGTAGTAGAGGATGAGGGAATAGATGTAGTGGTTGTAGGGATTGAAGTTGAAGAGGATATATCTCTGATAATCACTGGTCTAAGGTGTCAAACTGCTTCCACTGGAGACAAAATGAGAGGCAGAAACTGATCTTGGATTCTGGACTATAGCTATTCTAAAATTCAGAGGATCAGTGAATGTAGTAGATATAAGAGAGTTCATTGGAATAGCCTAAATATATACTATTTTATTACCAGATACATGAAATAAAGTATTCATGAGACTGATGAAATCTATAATAATGTTTCTTACGTGTTCCACGACACTGAAGAAGTTTTCATTTTTCTACATAAACAACTGAAGCATGGATTTCATCACTTTGAAATAATTGACATGATCTATAAAATTTTAGGTAACCAGTGGAATCTAAAGGTTCTAAACTAAAAACAAGAAGTGTGAGTTCAATTTATTATTCATGTAAATCCAAGAAACGTAAAATTTAATGGAATTTTTGATCATTTCCCAATCACTTTTGGATTCATTTGAACATTCCTCGACCAATTTTTAAATGTTTTCACCATGATTTTTGTTCTTCCTTAAATCCTTCTAATTGGTAGCATGAAAATATCCCAAAATATAATGAAGTTTCTCACTGAAAATAGACCGAATCAACTCCGTATCAAGAGACTAAGAGAGGTGGAGCACTGAATGTGATGAATCATCTTTGACTGGATATGGATCAAAACCAACTCAAATAGGTTTATAGCATCACTATCATTGATCATAATGACCGGAGGTGCCTGATTCCTTATAATCCTACCAAAATAAAAAAAACTCCTTCGGAAAGACTCTATATTAGCTCTGGAAAAACTATCTAAAGGCACAGGTGCGGTAGTAGTAGTAAGGGGTGTGGTGTCTCTATTATCATGAGGCCTAGAATCCTATACTAGATTAAGTCTAGAAGGAACGTCTAAAGTAAATATATAAATCTCTTCTAAATCATCAATATTCTCAACCAAATATTCCTTAGGATATATCTTAACTCAAAATGGGGCAGCAAGTCCACCATGCTTTGGTGGATTTCTCCCATCATCATCTAAGTTATAATAGTCCTATCCAAGACTCCCATACCCTGGTAATCTTCCTCATTTGTCAAATGTTGTGACATATAACCTATAAAAAGATAATATAGTTAGTTCAACATATACAAGGTCAACTTGGAGGCTAAAAAAACTAGGGGATTTCTCCCCATAAATAGAATATATCATCTCTTCTCTAATAAAAGAAACATCATCAAAATCTTGAAAAAACCTTTTTTTCCATAGAAATTGTTGAAATAGATACAATTCGAGAAGAATGATGTTTTTGATCCATCTCATGATCATCAGAAAAATTATAATTAGATCCATCATCATTTAAATCTACATTATCTCCTCCTTCATCTTTATCATCTCCATCACTTCCATCATTTCCATTTTCATCACCATTGATTTTATTATCATAGATATCCCCACATTCCTTAGAAGATTTAAATGATGAACTCTTAAATTATTCTACTCATGAAAACTCAGTTTCCTATTCTCTATTTCCTTCACTTAAAATACATTATCTAGAATGTAGAGAACATAGAGGACTATATGAAGAAATAGAGAACCCTGGACTCTTAGGTATGTTTGTTTCACTTCCCTCGTCTACTTGGAACCCCTCCTCATCAAGAATTACAATAGACACATCGCCTTATTTCTCTTTATATGAGTACTCTACTACCTCGCCTATCTCCAAGACATTATCAACATGGTTCTTTAGTATCAAAGGTTGATCTATAGGATCAATGACCTCATAAATCTTATAAACATCATCAACACACTTATTCTTCCACGAGTTCCAGTTTACACTCATTATTTTATAGATGACTTCAGTCAAGAAAAAAACCCCCCATTTCACTTTAGCTTTATCATCTTAATCAACTAATTATTTCACCTCAATAAAGGAAGAATTAAACTTTTGATAGATATGGGAATTAGAACCAGATGATTACTTTAACTTCTTAATCATATACACCATTTGATACCTTCATAAATTGATTTTGTCTCCTCATTTCATAATATATTGAAGATATAAATCCTAATATCTCATATTTATAAATTCTCCTTCTCTGGGACAAAACATTTGTTGTATAAACTTAAAAATAAACCCCCGCTCAACATCAAATTCAGTTATATCGGTCTTCTTATCGTTCCATATTCTATGGGTTATACTAAGGCACTCTCATATACAAAATAATCATTACCTCTAAGAATAAACCCTTGATGTTCATTTTGAACTCCTTCATGAGTTATGATAATATACATATCCCATTATTTAGAAAATAATACTACCACATATCCATCAATCATGCTTCTTATACAACCCTCGTTTTCCTAAAAACTAAAATCATCATATTGATAAAATTGGTGGTCCAGCCTAAGATAGAATTGTCTCTAATTATTCAAGAACTATTCTATCCATATATAGTCCTAAAACACCTTGATAACCATCTATTTACTAAAAAACAACCATTTGACATTTAATTATTTCTCAGAAACAACTACATGATTTGCGAGTTTTGGGTTCTATGACCCAACTACCAATCAAATAAATTATCATCTAGTCCTATTCAAAGTTCATGAATCCTTGGGAGATGACTCAATATATCCCTTTAATCATAAAATTGAAATGTAATGAAGTTTTAGGCTTGGATGATAGAAGAATAAAGGTTGTGAGACAAAGGGTTGCAAAGTGGTTCAAAGTGGAAATGGTACAAGGAAAAGAGTTAGTTGAAATTAGACTTAAGCCCCAATTTAAATCATTTAGGGATTTGAAAAAAAAATCAAAAAAATATATAAATATTTAAACAAATTACATAAATATTTTAACTTGGGGAAATAAGATTTGTAATGGTGGCTTATTTCAAATGGTGGGACATTTCCAACAATGGGTTATTTCCAATAGTGGGTTGTCCAATAGTGGGTCGTCTAATGTCAGGTCATCCAATAGTGGGTCTTCCAATGGTGGGTCTCCCAATAGTAGTTCATCCAATGGTGTCTTCCAAAAAATTAAATTATAACAAAAATTTATCATTCCTAAATCATGTTTGATGTAGTTTAATTTATATGAATTTGATGGCATGGTGAAAATATCAGCAAGATGATGTTTAGTTCCTTTTAATTCAAGAGTTATTTCACCATTTTGAAACTTATCTATCAAAAATTGTGGTATTACACCAATATGATTTATTATATATTGATACATAAGATTCTTATAAATATTTATATCATTTTTTTAATAATTTATAGGTATATGTCTACATTGATATCTATAGCCTAGTGGAGTCTGTTTCATTGAAAAACATTTTTCACAATAACTTCCAACAGTTATGCATTAAGATTCTGCAATATATAGTGAAATATAATTTTTATTCTTATTACACCGAGATGTAACAGACTTCCCCAAAAATGAAATGTTCAATATGTTTTTTTCTATCCAATTTACAACCACCAAAATCCCCATATGAATTACTCACGAAGTCAAAAAAATTTATTCTAGGATATAACAGTCCTAAGTTGGTTGAATATTTGAGGTATTTGAAATTTAATTTATTTGAAAGTAAATGAGAATCTTTTGGGTTTACTTGAAATTGAGTAAACATACACATGCTAAAGATAATATCAAGTCAGCTAGAATTTTTGTAGAGTATACTTCCAATCATACAACTATAACCAGATTGATCCACTAACTTTCGAGTTTCATCAAGATCCAACATACATGTGGTACTCATTGAAGTATCACTACTTTTAGTATTATCCAAACAAAAATGTCTTACAAGATATTTGGTGCACTTACATTGATTTAAGGTAATTCCATATTTATTTGAAAAACCTTAAACCTATGAAAGAATTTTAGTTCAAACATTAAACACATTTCAAATTTATTTTTCATCATCTTTGAAAAATTAGTAGACAATGAATTTTTAAAAGATTACAAACTATTATCATAAATATAGATTTGAAAGTCTAAAATAACTTTTGAAATATTTATTATAAAAATAGAAGGTTCAGCTATACCTTTTGAAAAACATTTATAAATTTGAAAAGATCTAACCTATCATACGAATAACTAGGGGTCTATTTTAATCTATATAAATCCTTTGTTAATTTAAAGACATGATTTGTAAAATGGGTATTTTTAAACTGGTGTATTGTTAAAAAAAACATCCTCAACTATATATCCATTTAAGAATTCAATTTTTACACCCAGTTCATAATGTTTTAAATTTAAATGTTCTAGATAGGAAAGAAGTATTATGATGGAATCAAGTCTAGCCATTGGTGAAATGTTATCCTCATATTTAATACCCTCTTCTTGAATATATCCTTGTGAAACCAATATCTCATTATTTCATACTATAGTTCAATTTTTATCAACCTTATTTCTAAAAACCTATTTAGTTCCAAAAGTTAAGGTGTATTTAGGTCTATATATACTTTCCCAAAAATTATTTATTTAAAAATTTTATATTCTTCTTACATAGTCATTACCCAAAATTCATCATTAACTTCATCACTGATGTTCTTATTTTTAATTTATAACAATAATTCTTGATGTTCAATTTGATTCCTAATAAAATCTATTGTTAGTGTACCTCTATAAAGGTCTCTTACTACATCATCTATAGGATGGTATTTAATATTCTTAATAGATATTTGAAAATAAATGATGGTCATCTCATGGTATTCTATAAATTTGGGTTCATGTGGTGAATTTCCCTCATAACTAGATTATTCTTCTACTTATTTCACATAATTGTAAGAATGTTTGACATTAATTTTTAGATTTCACACATCATCCTTAGGATTTTTTAAATGGGTTTTAGGCTCAAGTGGATCTATCACATCAAACTTAACATGAACAGATTATTCCACAATCATGGTTCTTTCGACACCATATAAGATTTAGTAAATGTTGAATAATAAATCAAAATTCTTTCATCAGTCTTGGAAGAAAAAAAATCAATACTATTCTTGGTGTTAAGAATAAATACATTTCAACCAAAAACTCTAAATTAATTAACCTTTGTCTTTATATTGATCCCTAACTCATAAGGGGTTTTCTTTAAGAGAGTTCCAAACAAAACTCTATTAATAATATAACAGGCTTTATTCATAGACTCTATTCAAAAGTAAATATAAATGTTATATTCATTAATCATAGTCATAGTAATTTCTTGAAATGTTGTATCTCATTTTTATACTACACCATTCTGATGTGGGGTCCTTTGAGTAGAAAAGTTATGATTGCAACCATTATGTGAGAAAAATATTCAATGTTTGTATTTTCAAACTCACATCCATGATCACTTATTAAGTTTTTAATTATAAGTCCACTAAGATTTTCTATAGATTTAGAATACATGTTAAATTAATAATAGGATTCAATTTTTTCATCTAAAAATAATACCCAAGTATAAATATAAAATTTATCTATAATAACATAGAGATAGTGCTTCCCATTTAAACTAGAGTCTCTATATGGTCTAAAGAAATCCATGTGAAGCAATTATAGGGGTTGAGAAGTTGAAACTTCATTATTTGATTTGAAATATACCTTGTTTTTTCCTTTTTTACATGGGTTTTAAACATTATGATTTGGGAATTCAAGTTTAGGTAGATCTTTGATTAACAATTTTCTATTTACCATTCTATGTGAGTGAATATTTCAATGACCTAGTCTCATGTTCTAAATATATGATTATTTATTAAAGTAAATTAGATATAAAACATTTTGAGAAAACAAAGAGTCTGAATAAATATCATAAACATTTTCATTTCACAATGTAGTAAATACTAAATCATTTTTAGAATCACAAACATTGAAATAATAATTTTAAAATTTATCATAACAACCATCATCACATAACTATTTGATGCTAGGATGATTGTATTTTAAACTATCTATAAAAAGTACCTTATAAATGAAAATAGAGTTAGAATTACCAATATGGCCAAGACCAATGCTTTTCCCTTTTTCAATGTCACCAAAAGTGACATTTATACCATCAAACTTTATTAAATTTTTGAAGCCTAAATAATATCTAGTCATATTTATAGAAAAACCATTTCCCATGTACCATAGAATATTTTTGGAGTTGTTTATGTAGATTCCCTATAAAAAAACTTATACCTAAAATGACTTTGGAACCCATGCGTTATTGGGTCCAGAAATTTATATGTTTAGGCTTTAGAACCCCATATTTTCTTGATAGTTTTCTTATAAATAGATTGTATGCTTTGTAAATAAATAATTTATTAGGTCCAGTTGAATAAAAATTAGTATCTTATTTTCCATAACTAGAATTATGAATGAAATTATTCTTAACGATTCTCTTATGTCTATGTTGATATCCTAAACCAGTAATGTAAATAGATTATATCTTTTATCAATGTATTTGAGTGATATTATTCCTACCATTAGTAAATATCTCTAAATAATTTTTCAGTTTCACATTATAAATTTTCAATTTATTTTTTTTTTTTAGCAGTTGATCATTTTTCTCTTAATCTACAGTAATATCAGATTTACAATTACCAGTAAAAGCATGATATTTCATTATAATTTTATACTTATATTTAATATCATTGAATGTATCTAATAGTATGTTATAATATTATAACATTACATTAGTTGAAATATATTCATCCTTATATTCATCTCTATAATTATTTGAAATAAATGCAAGAGAAGTAGTAATTTCATGGGATATGTCAGATGTGTTTTCCATGAAACAAATATTATCTCTTCTATGATTTTATTCTTGGGAAGTGTCTGAATCACTTGAGAATCCATTAGAAGCACACCAAGTTTCTTTTATTTCATTCTTATATTTATTATCCTTGTCATCATATTTATTTTTATGCTTCATCTTAGGACAGTTATCTTTTTTATGCCTTATCCTTTTACACTCATAGAAAATGATCTCATTTTAAGTGTCATATCTCTTCTAATACTTCTTCCAATTTCCTATATTGTTATATTTTATTTTTTAGTTTGGTTTCATAGAGAATTTATTTTTCTTATAAAACTTTTTAAACCATCTTTCTAGATGGTTCATTTCTTCATCATTATTATCTAGTGATTCATCATCTCTTGAACTTTCATATTGAACATTATCCTTCAGTTTTGAGGCACTATTCTTGAAGGTTATAGATTTTAGTTTAGGTTCATATTCCTCTCATTTTTTGACCGTAAATTATTCATTATATATAATCGACTTTCCAATAATTTCCTTGACATGTATATCAATAATATCACATGTCTATCTGATGGATACTAAGGTTCCTCTCTATATTTCAGGTAAGCACTTCAATAGTCATATCACTTGATCCTTATCAGAAATAGGATTCCCCAAGGAATGAATTGTATTTAAAATATCATCGAACAAGAGATACATATAAAAAATAATCACATAATGTTTCATCATAAATGTATCATATTTAGTTGTATAAGTATTTAATATCACTTCCTTAACATTAATTGTTGCTTCCTTTGAAATAGCTAAGGTGTCCCATGTTTCAAAATAAATTTTTTAAGTACATATTCTATTGAATTCTTCATCTCCAATAGAAAAATAATGATAATTCATAGATTCATGGTTATTATTATAAGCAACCTTAGTAGCATCACTCCAGGATACTCTGGGAGTATGAGGTAATTCATATTAATAATTTATTCTTGTATAGATATCAAAATTGATTCATTCAGGATGCATTTTCATCTTAATTTTCCAATGATCATAATTGGTTCCATTAAAATATGGTGGTATATTGGTATTAGAAACTTATTTTATATTTTAGATTAAATAACTAAATTTAGAACTAAAATAAATTTAGGATCTTTAAAATAGAACAAAAATCACAGTTAAAAAGATTTTGAAACACCTATAATACCAAATATTGGTCAAAGTGGGTAACTCATGAGGGGGTGAATTGAGTTCCCAATAAACATTTATATTAAAAACAAGTACAAGTAAAATCCTCTAAATAAAATAAGTTTTCCCTGATAATGAATAGAGTAGTTTAATATAATTTTGACCTTTTAAATGATTCCTAAAAGTGTGATTAATACTCAGTTAAAACAATATAAAAATTAATTTAACTTTTCAAATAAATTTACTTAATAAAATACTTATTTGAACACTAGTTAAGAATATCTATCAAAGTATTAGTTTTGTTTTAATCATAAAAAAATACAGTTTTATGATTTGAGAAGAATGAAACAAAAAAATCACACAATAGAATCAAAAAAGGGTAACAATATCAAACTGAGGCTTAATCTCCTCCACTTGTAAATCACCTACTTACATGTATATAATATAACTATAATATAATCCACAACCTGGATTAGGTATTCATAAAAAATATTACAAGTTATCCAAACCACACATGGACCTCTTCAACAAATATCGTGGGTAGAAGAACAACTCAGGCCATAGAAGGGAATCTTCCACAAACACCATGGGTAAATTGATGAAAATAAAGATATCATAATATCAATTATTCTTCATCTATATCATAGGATTTAGTGTGTGTTTATAAACATGATAAACATCACACTTCTCAAAAAATAAAAGTGAACAATTTAAATAGAAAGAAACAAGACTTAAAAAGGGTAGTGTTTCTTAGTCTGAAGTGATGAAGATTCTTGGGTCTCTTAGAATGTGTCTTGATGAGGATATTGAACAGTATCTATGAATGTTTCATTAAATATATTGTCATATTGATCTTTAATATTCTTCACTCTTTCACAGTTCAATAAACTCATATGAGTCTGATGTATCTCACTATCTTCAATGTATTTCTCGATCGATCTAAATGTATATCACATCTGTTTGTATCATGTGTGTATCACATCTAAACCACTTGATAGAGAGAGAGATAAAGATTCGAAAATATTTTTATAACAGAAAGAGGTCAGCTGTTGAAGTAAAATCATAATGATTTCTTGAATCCTTTTACTAGTCTTTGACCCAATCTTCAATGAATCCATGGAATACTTAAATAGTAAACAATAAATAATCCTTACTATTAACATAAATAATATAGTTTTTGGTAGAATTTAATTCAAATTTCTTGGAATAGCTATAGTTGGACATGTTGATGGTGACTCATGTCCAGTTGTGAGTCAGTCTAGCGGTGGGTTAGGCTAGTGTAAGGTCATTTGGTGGTAGGTTAATAGAAGATAGGTAATGCAGTGGTGAATCATGTCCCATGGTGACTCATATAATGGTAGTTCATATGGTTTTGTATCATTTTTAATAGATACTTGTCTAATAGTAGGTCATCTGGAGGTTACTCATTCCTAATGGTGACTCAGGTTGGGAGGTGACTCATCTCTAGTGGTGTGTTATCTCTAGCAGTGACTCAATTCTGGTAGTGAGTCAAGTTTGGTAGTGAATCATATTTTGTGATGAGTCAACTCTAGAAATGATTCAGTTCTGGTGGTGACTCATGTTTGGTGGTGGTTCAATTCTAGTGGTGACTCATCTCAAGCAACGACTCTTTTCAACACTTTGAAAATATTTCTTCAAATTATGCTTTATAGAACAATATACTATCATAAAACATGAAACTCATTAGAAACATAAGAATAGTTATTTTTGAACATTAAAACAAGGAAGTTCAAATAATCTTCCCAATTAATTGAGTATGTTTGAATAGTTTTTAAATTATCCAACTATTTTGAAAAGCACATAATTCACCATCCCCACCCCTTATGTCTTTATATTTATTTTAACTGAACAATTGGTATCAAAGGAGTGATCTTTTAAATAATCTTGTTAATATCTTTAAATATTGATCAATAATATCTATATGAAGAAGGATATATATGGTGGATCTCAAAATGGAATGTCAATGGTAAGGGCTCCATATTTCAATGGAAAAAATTATGGATGTTAGAAACCCTGTATGGTTATCTATTTTGAGAATCTCAATTTAAAAGTTTATAAAAAGGATGTTAACTATATGAAATTACAAAATATGATCAAAAAATAAGGGGTGCCACTAAAGAATCTTAGTTTAATCTAAATTTAGTATTCTAGAATGAAATTGTTTTTGGACTTGGACCTGAGGAATTAAAAAATGTCTCTTAGTTCCCTAATACATATGAAATGTGGAAAAAAAATTCCTATTAAGTAATTGAAAATTTTAGACAGTTGAATTATAATACAAAAAAAAATAAAGTTTGATACTTTTAAAATTTATAATGGTGGAATTATTACTCAAATGAAGGGAGAATTGATTGAAATTTTCAATGGTGTTGCTACCCTAGGAACTCTAATTCCAAAACCTGATCCGACATTATAGGTACATGGAGTTATACTCTCAAAGTGGAATGGAATATCCACTCAAATCAAAAAATAAAATCCTATCAAAAAAATTAATGATTAATGAGTTTATTGGTACTTTATTGCTGTATGATGAAAAAATGAAATTTGAGGACAACTATCACAAAATGATAAAGAATGATAATAGAATGATTAAAGTTACTATTCCAAAAATTGAAAAAAAAATAAGGGAATAAAAAAACATAACATGAAGAAATTATTACATTTTGGATAATAGTATATTAAATGGGATATAAAAAGTGTAATAATCATAAACATGAAAAATTATGCATGATATAGCATGACAACAAAAAGGAAAATTGGAATGTGGCAACAACTTTAAACATGACATCATAAACATAGGTTAAGGATAACCAAAAAGACATCATAACACGGTGGAAAAGGGCCCATAATGGATTAGGTTTACTCCCTAATCCCATAAATTAAAAATCATGAGAATAAAACATTACCCAATGTATTGTAGTGCTATATAATTCTTGGTACACCAATCGCTTTCATATCATGTACATGCATAAGTGTGTCACATAGATTATTCAATGTAGGATCATTATCTATAAAATTTATTACCCCAAATAAGTAGTATGGGTTAAATACATGGAATTAACCAACTAATTAAGTATACTTACAACTATTTTAATACCCTTGAGTAAAAATGGGAATGGGTATACACTTCACAAATGTTTTTCATAGAAAATAAGAGTGAAATTTCAGAATCATAATGGTGGTATTTAAAGATTCATAAAATATTTTAATGAGAGAATGACGGGTCTCTCTCCATTTTGAAGTAAAAAAATGAAAGAAATAGGGATATTTAATAATAGAATCTAGCATTAATATTTGGGATTTAAAATACATAAGACAAGGGTGGTCCTTGAATAAAAAATCAGCATGGGATGATGGCAGGATAATTTCAGCAGCATAATGGGGTTACATAATTAATCATAGGGGGATTAAAGAGAGTGATAGGGTGAAACAATATATTTTACATCATAATGTAATTAATAGGGATATGGAAAATAATATCACATTAATATTAATTGTAATAAAAATTTCATTACATAAATAAGGTGCTCGAATAAGAAGAAGAAAGAGATGATCCCTTACCATGAGAGGGTGATTTCAAAAGCATGGGAGGAGCTTCTTAAAATATTGGGGCACCTTGAGAGGAATATATAGAGGGTACAGAAGATTAATTACATTCTATAAGGTTTTTTAGTTGAAGATTATGGTGATCATGGGTGGGTATATATTGGAAAAGAGAGTGTATTTATTTATTATTTCCCAAACCTAGGTTTAGGACTTTATATAATAAAGTAATCAAAAACACAAAAAATACCATGTTTACTTCCCATTATTTTATTAAATAAGATTTTTTTTTTATTTTATAATTCTTAGGGTCTAAATTAAAAAAATATTACCCTTGTTGATGTGGAAGTGAGTCTTGTTTATTAAAAAATGACTTTAAAACCTTAAAATATAATATATTTATTGGAGGGATCATAACAGCATCATAAAATTAATAAAATAACCTCAAAAAAATTATTTTAAATGGGAAATATATATATATATATATATTTATTTATTTATCCATGTATTCTATTTATATAATTTATTACATTACTTTTGGGCTATTATGATGCCCTAATACACATAGTATATTTATGTCATATTTTATTTTTACCTGAGAATTCGACTGTCTCAGGAAATAATGAAAAATTAACTATTGGAGAATTTTAACATGATGATTCCAAAAATGTTTTTTATTTTTTTCAATTTTTTTTATAAATATGTAAATTTTCACTTTGAAAAAAAGAATCTACATTTATTGAAAAATATATGTTTTTCAACATCAATAGTTTTCAAACCCTTACAAAAATTACATTTGACTTCATAAAAACTATATAATAATTTATATTTAATAAATATTATTTAAATATATTGTTTTATTAATAAATAATTTATCTTTAAAAATAATGAATTAATCAAAAAATAATATCTTAATTGAAATTTCATATTACACAAGAATACAATTGTTTTTTTATCATATCAAAATAAAAATCATTTATAAAGTAACAACAATAAGGATTAAATATAATCATTATTGTATTTAAAGTGCAATATACATATTCATATTATTAGGGTCTTGATACATATCCCTTTATTACACCAAAAAACACCCTAAGGGTAAGGTGTGCAATGGTGAGATTTTTGTGGGGTGGTTCGGCGTACATGGTTTGGGTAGTGATCTCGATGATCTTGAACTTCTCATGTTAATATTTTCTCTCATTATTTAGTTGTTAAATATAATATTTGTATTAGTAAAGGTAAAACTCTAGTGATTCCATCTCCATTGGAATCACTGTTAAATGGGTTTTGTAGGATATGATTCTACAAGTTTAGGTGATTTATTCTTTTATCTGAGTCGATTAGATTTATCATAACCCTATATTTATACTAATCATATGATCATTTTTTGAAATCTATTTTATCAATTCTTATAATGATTAAAGATATTTTAAATTATATAGGATATAATAAAAGTAAATAATTTCATGTTTTTCTATAACCATCGTACATAATAGGGTATTTAATTCAATCATAAATGTAATTTTATTTATAAATGTTTGGTTAGTTAAATTCATCCTACCTTCAAAAATTTCACCCAAAAAAAATTAATTTCACAAAATAAAAATGATGAAGTTAATTTTCTTTCATCACCTCCCTGGGTTCCCACATCGCTTTTTCAAACATTTGGTTTGTCCATAGCACTTTAACCATGTGAATTTTATTATTTTGTAGAACTTTGTACCTAAAATCTAAGATCTTTACTAGATTATATTTAAATGAAGTATCATTATCTAATGGTACCTTCTCTGGATTCAGCACATTTAAGGGTACTAGTTTGTACTTCCTTAATAAGGATACGTGGAACACATCATGTACTTAAGATAGGTTAGTTGTGAGTTCTAGTCGATAGGTTTTCACTACGATGTGATCAAGGATACCAAAGGGACTGGTTTATCTTAGAACAAGATTTCCATTATTCCAAAATATCATGAATTTTTTTTATGGGGATATATGGTGGAATATCTTATCTCTAACCAAAAACTCTAAGTTTCATCAACAATTGTCAGCATAGATCTTATGTCGACTCTGACCAGCCCTTATGTGATGCTGAATAGTCTTCATATTTTCCACAATTTACTTGACCATTTCAGGACCTAGTAGTTTGGGTTCACCAACTTCATCATAGTGTGAAGGTGTCCAACATCTCTTACTATAAAGGGATTTATATTGATCCATTTGGAAGTTTGACTGGAAATAATTATTGTATGAGAACATAACTCGAGGAAGATGTTAACCCCATCCTCTTTGGAATTCCATTGAGCGTGCTCTCAATATGTCCTCATGTTTCTAGATAGTCTACTCATATTGGCCATTAGTTTGAGGGTGATAAACTATACTGAAGTTTAACTCAGTATTTAGAGAATATTAGAGTTTCTTCGTTAACTTGTAGGTAAATATTCGATCTCTATTAGTTAAAATTGATAGGGGTATTTCATATAGCCTCATCACCACTCCAATGTATATCCTTTAAAGTTGATTGTGTAATAATTCCTCTTAGATTAAAATTAATTGATAATTATAAAAAATATGATTCACCACAACCCATATGTCATTATTTCCCCTTTATTTCTTTGGAATACCAATAACAAAGTCAATGGTTATGTTTTCCCAATTCCATGTAGGTATGGGTAATGGTTGAATCATCCCCATGTATTTTTTCCTTTCAACCTTCATTTGATGACATACAGGACACCTTGATTTACATTTCATGATATCCTTATTTATATTTCCCCACCAATAGTGCTCTAGGGTATCATGATACATATTCATGATCCCCAGGTGGATAGTAAAGGTTGATCTATGTGCATCATCTAACATATCCTTCTTTAACTCATGATTTTATGGTTTACCTAGTTGTGACCCAAATCTTAAAAATAATTCATCATTAATTTTAAACTCTATGGATTTCCCTTTTCTTATAGCTTCCACCTTCTTATGAATTTCCATATTGTCTCCTTGAGAAACCTTTTTCTTATCTATAAGGTATGGTTGAGAAATAATTTGTGAAAGGATTGATGGTGTTCCTTCTTTTATGATTCCCATGCCTATCCTTTTCATTTATAAGAATATTATATCATTGTTAATTCTCATTAATGGTAATATTTAAGATCCTTTCTACATAGATCATCTTCCACTTTATTTTCATTCCTAGGATTGTAGTGAAATGTTCAGTCATAGTATATAATAATCTATAGCAATAGTTTTTGGTTAATATTAATCTCTTTTGGTGTGAATATACACTTGAGAATCTTATGATCCATATATATTTCAAACTTATCCCCTAAGCGATAATGTCACCTAATTTTCATCATGAATATTACTTTATCCAACTCTAGATCACGTGTTGGGTAGTTCTCTTCGTGAAGATTAAATTTTCTTAAGGCATAAGATATTAATTTTTTATTATTCATTAGTACATAGCCCAATCCATATTTTTATAAATTGTTGTATAATACAAAAAGTTCCCCACTTTTGGGTAGTATAAGTATAAGTGTAGTGATAATCCTATTTTATAACTCCTTAAATCTCTCTTCACATTCATTATTACAAAAAAAAAAAAATCCCATCTGAGTTTTCTTAGTTATAGGATTTCACAATCATGATAAATTTATGATAAATTATTGATAACCCTCATATAATACAAGGAAACAATGTATTTTCATCATAGTGGTTAGTTTTTTCTATCCTTTAATTGACTCTATTTTTAAAGGGTAAAAAGATATCCCTTTACTATAGATGATGTGACCTAGGAATGATACTTGATCTATTTATAAGTTCTTTTGAGAACTCAACCACTTGTTTATGGAGGAGACCAATAAATTCTTCAGGAAACACATTAGTGTATTCCTTCACAAATAGAATGACTTCAAGGATGCTTTTCTCCTTAGTCTCAATCATTTGACATAGATACACTTTCTCATAGTGTAAAAATATTCATGATTTATCTGATGATTAAAAATAATATTCATTCTCTTAATTTTAATTTTATAGATTTTAATGTTAATTCATGGTACTGATGGTGAATTTCTTCTCCTAGAAATTTATTTTGGATTTCTAATAGTAAAAACATTACATAACTAGGATAAAATTAAATTCCACTAAAGGTATACTTATATGATTTTCAATAATAACATTCCCAAAAACAAAAATATGTGATATGAAAATCATATAATTTTTTATTGATGATATCAAATCTTTTCAAGTGGTGACTCAATGTTCTTAGAAACCTTACAAGATATTATAATAGTGTATAATTGAGATACAACATGACATAGAAAACACTAAAGTATAAGTTACATGTACTTTAGTCATCATGATCCATATCATCATTGGACATTTTATATTTCCCTTATTCATATATATTTTTGGTTATCATCATGCTTGTTATCCCTTGGAATAGATAATTTTCATAGATAATGACAAGATTCTCCACATTTACAAGATAGAACTGTATATGGTACCATATATTGATCTTTCTTTACATATATAAGGTTATTCAATTTTTCCATGAAAATTGGATACATTATTCCCTATCTTTCCATGCTTAAAACAACTCCAAAATCCTTTGTTAAATTTCCCCTGATTATTCTTTCAACATTTTTTGTATAAAGGAAATTGGTTCTTTTTATTTTATCACCTTTATCAGATTGACTTCATTGAGATTTAGTCCTCCTATTATTTGATGTCTTTGGACATGGGACTTGGTTCTAGTTTTTACCATGATTTTAATAGTTATTTTGGAATAATCACAAGATGTCTTATAGGATCTCCCATTATGTTAGGCATCTCATTTGGGAAGTCATCACATTTCCCATCACATTGGTTGTTGACTCAATTCTTCCTATTTCCACCTATTTACTAGAAAAAATGAAAAATTAAGTATGATTACATTTACACTATTAAACACACACAAAAATATAATATCATTAAAGGGATAACTTATAAAATATATTTATTTCCTTAACGTATCAATTTCTAGGCATCAATCTATATTAACCATGATTTGTTTCCTAACATTGACTCTTATGTGAATTCTTATCCCTTAATAATGGTTCATAATGAGTATTTCAGCTTACCAAATCATATACCCTATGAGATTAAAAACTGGTGTGTAGTAAAGTTTTTTTTCCTCCTAGTGATGATCAATACCAACTAAATGTTCCCTTTTTGTGATTATTACCCTTATATACCTCAGTTCTAGATCCAAATCCACTTGTAGTATCTAGACAGGGATGGATTATCATGAAAATGACTTAATATATACTTTAACAAAACATAGGGATATTTTCCTATACTTATTAGTATCCCTAATTATTTATTTAGAATTTTCTAATACTAGTCCCAAAAATAACTAAACTTTCCTTTGACACCAATGATGATAACTCCTTGTCTTTATTAAAATTTAATTCACGATTTATAACATAAATGAACACATAGTAAAACCCAAAAAGAATCAATATTACTAGTGCCTTAGGGTAATTAGGTACATTACATAACAACATAAAATTGGTGGTACATCATAATTATTGAAATATTTTTTAACATGCACATAATATCCAATTATTCTTAAAACTACATGGTATAACCTGAGATCTCACATACAAAAGGGGAGATCTATAAAGCCCAGTAAGGTAATAAACAAATAATAAAATTAATAAAGTATTACATTTTTGAAAATATAAATTTCAATGGGACATAAAAGGTGTGATAATGATAAAAATAAACAATGAGGCATGATATATAATGAAAACATAAAGGAAATATGGGAATGTTGAAACATATTTAAAGATGACATCATAAACATAGGTCAATGATGGCCTCTAAGACATTATTACATGGTAGAAAAGTACCATGATGGATTAGGTACACTCCATAACATCATAAATGATGGATCATGAGATTAAAACATTACTCAATGCATTTGAGTGCTATATAATTTCGATCTCACACGTCACTTTTTTATCATGTACATGAAAAATTATGCCACATAGATTATTAAACATAGCATAATTTCTCATCACATTTAACCCTGAGAATAAGTATTATGGGTTACATAAATGTATTTACCCTATCAATTAAGTTTAGTTACAACTAATTTAATACCCTTGAGTGAAAATGGGTAGGGTTGTACACTTCACAAATGTTTGGCATGGAAAATCAGAGTGAAATTTTGGTTGTATGGTATAAGTACTTAAAGATTAATAAAATGGTTTAATGAAATAATAAGTGGTCTATAATCACTTATAAGTAAAAAATTAAATTAATGGTGATATGTAATAACATAATCCAACATGAAAATTTGGTATTTAAAATGAATAATATAAGGAGGGTTCTTGAATAAAAAAAATGGCATGGGAAAATCGTATGATAATTTCAACAGCATATTGGGGATACATAATAAATAATGATAGGAATTAATGAGATTTTAATGGTTAAATAATCATTTTAAAATCACAATAAAATGAATAGGTATGTTGAAAATAATATCACGTTAATATAAAATGGAATACAAATTTCATTACACAAATAAGGTGCTTGTATAAGGAGGAGAATAAGAGGATCCCTTACCTTGAGAGGGTGATTCCTAAATCTTAGGAGGATCTTATTGAGATCTTGGGGAAATTTTGGATGAATCTAGAGAGGTTAGGGAAGAGTAATTATGTGATACAAGGATGTTTAAAGAAGTGAAAATGGATATTGGGTGGGTTTATATATTAATAGTTAGTGGGGTACTTTATTATGCCCCAAATATAGGTTTTGGAATCTTAATTATAAAGAAATCAAAATCACAAACATTACAATGGTTTTTTATTGTGGTTTCTACCAAATAGGATCGTTTTTAATTTTTTTTTATAAGTATAAGGGCCTAAATAAATAAAATATTACCCTTGGTGATGTAGAAGTCAGTCATGTTTATAAATAATTGTTTTTAAAACCATAAAATATAATATAGGTTTTGGAGGATTTATAAAGGCTTAAAAAAACTAATCAAGTAACATAAAAAACACATTATTTTAAAGGGAAAAATTAATTTTTTCATTTATACCCTTTATAGAATTTATTACATCACTTTTGGGCCATTATATTTTCACAATATACACTGTATATTTATACCATATTTAATTTCTACACAAAAAATTTGTCTATCTCAAAATATTATGAAAAATTCACCATTTGATAATTTCAACATTTTGATTCTAAAAGTAATAATTACTTTATAAAAATAATTTTCTAAATATTTTAATGTTCAATTTTAAAACAAGAATTCACATTTATTGAGAAATGGTTGTTTTTTCGACAACAATAACTTTAAAACCCTTATAAAAATTACATTTCACTTCATAAATGTTTTATTATCATTTATATTTAATAAATATTTTTTAATTTTACTATTTTATTAATAAATCATTTACTTTTTAAAATTCATGAATTCATAAAAAATAAATATCATAATTGAAATTGTATATTCCACCAAAAATACAATTTTTGTTTTATCATATCGAAATTAAAATCATTTATAGAGTAAAAAAAATAAGGATTAAATTTAATCATTATTATATTTAAAATACCATATAAATATTCATATTATTAGGGTATTGATGTATATCCCTTTACTACCCCAGCAAAAGCCTTGAGGGTAATTTGTGTGATGGTGATATTTTCATGGGGTGGTTTGGAATATGTGGTTTGGGATAGGATCTCAATGAGATTTAAATTCTCCTATAAATTTTTTTCTCATGTTTTAGTCATTGGATATTAGCTTGTAATTTCTCAAGGTAAAACCCCAATGATGTAATCTCCCTCAGAATCTCTAATAAGCGGTCTTTATAGGGTATGATCCATTTAGTTGAGTTTATTTCTTCATTTTTCTATGTCAATTGTATTTATCATAACTCTATATTGATATTATTAATATGATAATTTTTTAGTAGCTATTTTATCAATTGTTATGATTTTTAACAGTCTTTTAAATTTGATAGAATATCATGAAACCAAATAAGTTCATGTGTTTTCTACAAACATAATACATAATATTGCATTTAATTCAACCAGAAATGGAATTTCATTTATAAATGTCCTGGTCATTATAGTATCAATATTATCTTGAATATTGATTATATTTGTGTTAGTTGATGACTTTTCTTGATTTAAATGGGTTTACTTTTTAAAGTTTAATGTTTAATCATTTTCAATTTTTTCGAGTATTTGTAACTTTTTTTTAAAATGAAAATAATTTCAAAATAATTTCATTGAGATGTGCTCATATAAGAGAGTTTGATAATTAATAATTTAATTATTTTTTACAAAAATTAGTTATTAAACATGATTTTTATACTCCAAGAACATCTCAATATTATTCAATTCTATAAATAAAATTAAAACTATTTAAGAAATGTCTATAACTATATTGAATTAATATAGTTTACCCACCTTTTTTGGGAAGAAACTATTAATACATCTTTACATATAATGAATAGAGTTTTAATTATACCTTTTCCTAAAAAAAACATTATGAGTTATGATATAATATAAAATATAAAGATGGGTAGTTTAAAGTTTTTTGATTCAAGGTGTATATCTTGAATAATAAGGAAAGTATTCATAAGATTGATCTAATTGATTATTAAGAAATATTTATTTGGTATTATACTACTTTTAATTCTTATAGAGTGTTTAATAAAAATTCAAGGATTGTTGAAGAGTTTTTTTATGTGAAGTATGATGAAATTGGTCTATTTGATAGTAATAAAATTCAAAAAAATGAATTTATTGATTCTTTGAATAACTTGAGTCTTCATTATACTAATGATAATTTCTAATGTAAATTAGTATTTGATTAGAATCAATCCATTTTTGAAGAACATAAAATTATAATACATGAAAGTGTATTACCTAGATATCCTAGAACTTTAAAGAACTATCCCTTAGAAATGGTTATAGGTGGCCTAGATGAAGATGTTAAGATTAGGATAACTATTGGAGACCATGTTGAGTTCTTTTTCTTCCTATCCAAGTTTGAATCTAAATTTTTAAAAGAACCCTTGGATGCTGAGAGTTGGACATCACCTATTCTAGAAGAACTAAACCATCTTAAGAGGAATCAAGTTTGAGAATTATTTGATATTACCTCATACCATCCAGTGATAGGAGATAAATGGGTATTAAGAAATAATAAATATGATCAATGTATGATTACTAAGAATAAGGATATTATAGTTTCTAAGGGATACAATCGGGAGGAAATAATATACTATGAGGATACCCTTTCCCCTATCACTTGGATTTAATCCATTGGGATACTTTTAGCCTATACATCTCATATGAACATTAATTTATATTATATGGATGTGATATTAATATTTCTATAATGGTTATTTAGTGAAGGAAGTTTATATTGAACAAACTTTAGGTTTTAAAATCCCCATATACCAAATTTTGTTTTTAAAATTACTAAATATCTTGGTCTTAAACAGGAACCAAGGGATTGGTATAAAATATTGAGCTATTTTCTTTTTAAAAATGGATTTTCATTAGTTTTTATTTTATTCAAATATTTTAAGAAAAAATCTTCTTCTGATAATTTATTAATTAAAAAAATTATATGATGTTATTTATGGTTCAACAATTCAATATATTTATATTGGTTTTTCAAAAAATATAAAAATAGTTTTAAATGGGTTAAATGGGGTAATTGAATTTCTTTATTTTATTTCAAAAATATCAAAAGTATTTTGGAAGTGTTTCAAATCATAGTAAACATATTATTCATTTAAAAAAAATCATGTCCTTGAAAATAGTAATCAATACACAACTTTCATGTGTACTAATGTGAGACATGATTTGTATTAACCATAAAAACAAGTTGAATGAAATTAATATTGATTAATGGTAGTTATTTTACTATATCTTACTTCTAGTATACCAAAAAACATGTTTTATGTTTTTCTTTTTGAAATTTTTCAATCAAACCTAAAGGAATATTTTTTAAATACTATTAAATGGGTTTTTAGATATTTAAAATTAATTATTTTTCTATCTCTTCTCTGTCAAAAAATTTTATTTTTGGTTCATATTAATATTCAAATGATGATTTTTTAGGTTTTATATTAGAGAGAAAAAGAATCATGGGAACCAATCACTTTTTAGGAAATTAATTAGTTTCTTAGTCTATTAATAAGAAACATCAAGTTTTATTGGAAACCACTGAAGCATAATACATATATATGAATAATTTATGTGCATAAGTGTTGTGGATTAAACAAAAAATTCTAGACTTCAGACTTAATTTTGATCATGTTTCTATTTTATATGATAATAGTGCTATGAATATTTCAAAAAATTGGTGACTCATTCAATGACTAAGAATATTGATATAAGGAATCATTTTCTATTTAATCATTTCCATAAAGCGGATATTTGTTTATAATTTTTTAATATTGAGTATTAACTTATTGATATTTTCATCAAACCACTTCCTGATATTATTTTTGTATTTATTAAGAGGGATTTCAATCTATTTAATTTTAAGTAAATATTTTAATATTCTTGTTAATATATGCTTAGATTGATATTTTTTTTTTCCTAAATTCTTTTTCTAAAGTATTATTAATTTCTATATTTTATTTAGATTTTGAATTTTCTATATTAAAATTTCATTTCTGCATTATAATTTATGAATCTGTGACATCATTCTATAAAAATGAATGATTGTACAATATAACTAGCTTGAGAAATAGAAATTTTTCTTGAAACTATCAAAGATAATACCTCTCTATCCTATATTATAATATTTTCCCTCTCAGCATCTCAATATCTCGATCTCTCAAACTCTCAAACCCTATCTTTTTCGAACCCTAAGACTTATACATATTATTATGATGAAGACTAAGAAGAGTGAAAAGGAAGGTCCTAATTGTATAAATATCCATAGATCCTCAATTTCACATAAAAAAGTGCTTCTGGATAATGTTGTGGACTTCCAGCTGATGTTTTAAAAAATTTGATATTAAAGATGGTTTTGAGTTTTCAATTCATGGAATATATTTTTAATTGAGGTAATTATGTATACATTTTTGAAAAAGAATTAAAATAGTTCTATGAAAATACCCATTATAGATTTGGGGACAATGAGGATGTCATTTCATTTATTTTTATTAAAAATAAGTTTTCAATATCATTGGTATCATAAGCTCAATTTTTTCAGTGTCCCTGTGTAGGGAAGTTCCATTTAAATTTAATATATATTAGAGATGTTGTTAAAAAATATGAGGAAATTATTTCCTTTCTCTTTGTGTCCTCTCATATTAAAATGATGTTGGTGAATGATCTAGAGGATGATCAAAAAGTTTTGTCATAGTTTATCCATAAAACAATGGATCTGATAATTACTAAATCAATGAATATTGTTTTCCTGACATGTATACCATGTCTATGATGTTATGTGACATCAAACTAAATATTGCTTAGTACATGATGAGATGCATGAACCATTATTGTCAAAAATATTCTTGGATGTATTTTTATCCATATGGAATATTAGTGTCTCTATTTCTCTATAATAGGGGGTTATTATTGATATCTATATAGGATTGAGATGTCATCACAACAATATCTTGTCTTTTGGAAATTTAAGAAAGTTTGGGTTCTTTTGGAGTGTGAAAAGAGCTAAGTTGATGCCTATTATAGTTGAATAGGAAGTTTAATCTGGTGCTTTTCCATAGGGGGAGAAAAGATGTTAAAAAATATTATTCTTCAAGTCCTCTTTTAAAATAGATTGATGAATCTATCATAGACAGAGTATTTGGTTTTCCACAAGTGGATAGAGGTTTTAAATAGTTGTTAGTTGGTGCTGCAAATAATCATGTTAGTACTAGAATAAGTAAAATGATAGAATAAAATATTCCAATCATTGTCTATAGAATACATTATCTTCCAATGTATTATAAATAACTTTTTTATGAGGTAGATCCTAATGTTGTTTTTCTTCTATATCCTTGAAGAAGATAGAAACCTACACTGGTAGACAAATATGTTGACTCTAGTTCTAGGAAGGTTGTGTAGTAGTATTCTATAATTGATGACTGGATGACCTGAAGGCCTTCTTTTTTATTTATTTTCTGATAACCCCCCCCCCCACCCTTCAAGGGATGAGGGAGAACCCTTACAAGGCCTATAGGCTTAGAAATTACATTTCCCGTAGGCTTAGAGACATTACATGACCTGTAGGCCTTAAGTAAATCATACAAACTATAACTACTTGAAACAGTTCCTCCCCAGCATCTGCATCGTGATTAGCTCTCTACCTTTGTATGAATGTTCGGATAGCATGTCCATGTGTAGGAGTGCATAGGAAAAGTACCGATGGAAAATTCTATACCCTCTCATTCTTCCAATGTCGGTTTAGCCCTTCTCTAGTGGATTTGCCCTGCTCTTTTCCTCCTTTGGAGTGGTTCCTTGTAGAATCTATCTGTGAAACTGCAAATCAGGTGTCCCTGAGGGCCTTGAGGTGGCACGAAGGCCATGAGGTGGCCTGAAAGATCTACTGACCCGAAGGCCTTGGGTGGCCCAAAGGCCTTAATGACTCCAAGCCCAAACTGGTGGCCCAAGGTGAATAGTTCAGGCTGCTATAATACCGAACAGTACCTGCTGCAGTAACTACTACAGTGCCCGAAATTATGTCTCTTCTTGGTTTTGAACCTGGGTCTCGTGGATGCACTTAGAGAGATCTCACCAACTGGGTTGATGGAATATGAGATCAAATTGTCTAAGTTATAAGGAAATCAATAGAATCTAATAATTCTCAAGTATCTCAAATGATAGAATAAATTATTGTTTAGGAAGCTCATTCAACTTAGCAGGTGAATACCATAGTTATAGATAAAACTAATTTAATCAAGGATAAGTTAGTTTATTTTATTAAAAATCCCATTAATATGACTATAGAATAAATTAATTAGGATAAAAAAATTCTTGAAGAATTTTCTTCTCGTTTTAGTGAATTTGTATAAGTTTAATCACTTTAGTTAGTTGAAGTTTGGGAATCCTCTATAAGGGTTCAATAAGTAACTTTGGAATCTATATATGATTCCCACTTTGAATCCCATTTTCAATTTTTTAATAAATACTCTTATTGATGTTTGATTTATTAAAGGATGAAGTTATAAAACATAAAACAAAACATAAGAGTTATTGGAAGTCCATTAAATATTTGAGAAGTTCATCTGTTTATAAAATAGTGATTGAATCTCTCCAAACTCAATATCAAAGTATTAAACAATAATTAGTTTCTAATGAATATTTTTTTGATTTTAAAATATATTTCTCTAACCATTTTGGAAAAAAATATAGTATAAATGAGTTGAAAAACTGATTTTGGTGATTTGAAGAACATGGTGGTTCATTTTGAAAGTGTAAAAGTTTAATGTTCATGTTATGTAAGATAATATACTTTAGAAGGATCAATATATAGATATTTTTTTATAAATATAGATAATTTATTTTCTAATCATTCTTATATGGATGAATGGATTTAAAGTTTATAGTGTGATAGTGTGACCCTCTACACTCTGTTGGAAAATTAGAAATAATTTGTTGAAAGGATTACTTTTATTGATCCAAGAGTTAGATTTTTGGTCAAATTGTTGGGAGTAATGATATACAGATATGTAAAGTCATATGAGAATCTTCATAATTTTCTAAATTGAATCTATTTGAAGGGTTAAAAATGTGTAAAGATTCAATATTTCTAATAAAATAGTGGGTTAGCCCAATGAATTAGAATTTCAAGGATCTGATGGGGGAGTTTAAAGTTGTGCATCTGACTCTCAAATATTTCTTAACCACAAAATCCACTTCCTATGATTATGCTAAACCAATCCTTACTTTTTACTTAAACTAAACATTTTCATCCTTGATCCCATATATAATGTAATCTAAGGATATATATAAAAATAATTACCTTTTTTATTTTCTATCATTTTTTATTTTCTATCATTTTTTATTTTCAGTTTTTTTTGTCGTTTTATGTTACTCATCATATTTATTTTTAGAAATAATTTATTTGTGGATTAACAAACATTCACTTATATTTTTTTCTATATTAATTTTTTTTAATATATATTTAGACATTATATTTTATTTCAGAAAAAAAGGGGGTGAAATTTGGATTAACACAGCTTTACGATATTTTATTAATAATTATTCTCTATTTATTTGATTAATAACTAAAACCTAGGTATTTTTTATATTTCTATGGGTTTTTTATCATCAAAAATGGGGATATTTTTAGGCATGTGCACGCTAATCAAATAATTTATCATTATTTTCACATTGATTTTGATGCTCCTAAACACCCTTATTTGTTTTTCCAATGAGATTTCATTAAATAGATTTTAGGATTATATTTATTAGAAAATTGATTTTGTTTCACTTAAAATATAATATTTTCTTACTTATATTTTAGTGGAATTACTACTCTACAAATTATTATGGATGTTTTGAAAAAGTCTAGAATCACTCTTCCAAATCCCATGTTTAATCTAAATATTAGGTTTGTGGACCTAATTTTTTACAATTGTAACGTCTGGGTTTCGGGTGCCGCTCAAAGGCGCCCCGTAACTGGATGGTCACATGGATTCAAGCGAATTTCCCTGAATTCTAGAGGCTTCAAAATAGAAATGAGTTCCTTGGGTGTGATAGTGGGGAAACTATGCCCTCATTGGCCGAGTAACACAGTGGGAGTAAAACAGATAGTAATAGAGGAAGTAGTAATAAAACCATAAAATAGTAAACAGCAGAAGACTGGAAGTAATAACAACTGAGAACATATACATATATATGATGCATGATACATATGTCTAGGAAAGTAGTCAAACAAGTCACAATGTTGGAATACAATACTAAACCAAAGTATAAAGAAATCAAGTAAACAGCTCTACAGCATCGAAAGCCTCAGCTTGGTCTTATGCTCCCCAGCTCCACAACAATCAAGTACCTGAAGTAGAAGGTCACTTTCCCTTATCTATAACTGCATCAATATAATCTGTTTGGGCCCAAAATCATTACCCAAACAGGGTGTGAGATAAATCCCAGTAGTCAACCACCCAAAGATCTATGCCTAACAGTCAGTGAATATATATGGCACGCAAAAAAAATGAATCAATAAACAAGGAAGTACACATAGTAAAAATCATACAAATTCAATTGCATTCATTTTTATATATCAAGAGCAACCAATCAAAAAAAGGTGACCCTCTAGTAAGTACTCATATCCTAACCCCTCTGGTTTAAACAAACAACCACAGGCAACCCTCTAGGAAGTACACACAGTCTAACCCCTCTGCTTCAGCTTTAGAAAAGACTCCATAAGGAAGCACTCACCGGAAATTACCCCTATAGTCTCGTATCGGTAACTAATAGGCACTCTGAGGAATCACTGGACATCCAATTACCTCTGTGGCCCATATCGAGGAAACTACAGACACTCTCAGGGAGCACAAAGTCCATTCCCCATATGGTCTCGCAACGTAATAGTAAAACAGACACTCTGGAGAGGCTGTCAACATCCATTATCCCTATTGTCTACTACACTAGGTTATCATGGCCCTATGTAAGTCAATAATGCACAAAAGAAACATGGCAGCCAAATTAAACATCAATAACTACTTGGATAAAAAATCTACAGCATATCATATCATGTTAGATAAAAACACTCCATACTAACAATACTAGGCATGGAAAACAAAGTAGCAGCCTAACAAACAAAGCTTGACCAATGTTCAAAACAAGAAAACATGGGAAAAACATCCATAGCATGAAAAATTCAACCCTATTCACAAAAAATTAACCTTTATCCAAACAAACAAGGCATAGAAGTAAATAACGGGGCAAACACCCATAAACACACAATACCCCAAACAAGGGTATTGGGAACTTTTTCCCATATAACTCAAGGACTAACTACGGAAAGGCACAAACCACCTACCTCGGCATTGTGAGATCGATATACGTGAACCTCATGCCTTGAATCTCCCTATAACAGTTTAGATCTACAAAAATGTTAAAAACATTCAACTAAGGATAATTCTTGAAAGAGGAGAAATCAAGAGATGAGGATCCAGAGGAAGGAAGAACATACCATGGAGATTCCAATGCAATCGACGATGGTCAAAATGGAGAACATGTGACGATTCAAGGAATCGGAAAAGATCTGGCAGTCTCATTCACTCCCAGATGAGATAGGTCGAGAAGAATATGGTTCTTTCCATCAGAGGTGACCCCGGTCTGTTTAATGAAAAAAATTACATAGCGTGTTATTTAAAAGTACATGTTGTGTACTTTCCTTTTCTAGCCTCTGCTTTAGGTGGTATCCATGTCACCACACATGGCCATGTGCTTGGCCATTACACAGCCAGTACATGGTCACCCGTGGTAACTAGGTACATGGCGTGTAATTAAAGTACATGGCGTGTACTCCTGGAATTTCTAGAAACTCATCTTTTTCTCAAAAACAACCAGAAAGCAAGATTAATACCTTAAAAGAAGATACTGGTTCTTACAAACTTCCCCCTTAAATTAATCCATCCCTAAATTTCCCTAGCAAGTTGGCATAAAAGAAGAAACCTTGAATAGCTCTGGCCACTATGATCGTACATCAGACACCCTCTCCCAAGTCTCATCCTGTATTTTCATGTGCTCTCATAGCACTCATACCAGAGGAATAGAATGGCCACGTAGAACCTTCAAACTATAATCAACAATCTGGATAGGATGTTCCTCGAAAGATGTGTCCACATCTAACTCAACATCCTCGTGTTGGAAAACATGATACGGGTCTGAGAAGTAACATTGAAGCTAAGAAATGTGGAAAAACATCATGCATATCTTGGTATCTATGATGTAACATAAACTGATAAGAAACTGGTAAAAATCTCCCCAACACCTCAAATAGACCGACGTATCTCGGTGAAAGCTTACACTATCTCCTAATCCTCCTATGTCCCAACCTCGGTGTGACATGCAGGAAAACCTGATCTCCGACCTCAAACTCTAGAGGTCGTCTTTATCGATCAGCATAAGACTTCTATCATGAATTTGTGGTATCCATCATCTTCTGAATCAACTCTATCTGCTCTATGGACTCCTAGACAAGACGAGGTCCCAACATATCTACCTCTCTTGCCTCCATCCAACATAGGGGTGATCGGCATGGCCTACCGTACAAAGCCTCATAAGGTTCCATCTGAATAGTTTCTTGAAAACTATTATTATAGGAAAACTTCACAAGAGTTATGTGCTTCCCCCATGAACCTCCAAAATCCAAGATGTATGATCGAAGCATGTCCTCAAGCACCTTAATCATATGCTCGGACTGGCCATCTGTTTGGGGGTGGTAAGTTGTACTCAAAAGTACCTTTGTACCCAAAGCCTTATGAATTCAATTCTAGACCTGAGAAGTAAAATGTGCATCCCTGTATGAAATAATGGATTGTGGAACCCCATGTAGACGTACAATCTCTCGGATGTACAACTGTCATATCTTATCAACACTAAAGGTCTCTTTGATAGGCAATAAGTGAGAAAACTTTGTGAGTCTATCAATGACTACCCAAACTGCATCATTCTCTTGAGGAGACCACAGTAAACCCGTCATGGAGTCTATCGTGACATCATTCCATTTCCACTTGGGAATGGGTAACTACAGCAAAATCTCTACTAGTCGCTGATGCTCTGCCTTCACCTGCTAAAAGGTGGAACATTTGATGAAAAACCCAGCAACATCTCTCTTCATACCTAGCCACCATTACAGACAGTGTAGATCACAATACATCTTCATGAAACCAGGATGAACTGACCAAACTGAGGAATTAAAGTCCCACATCAGCTCCTCATGTATGTCTACCGACACCCATACGTCCCCATGAAAATGATAGATATCATCCTTGCATATGCTTCATCCAGGAATGGGGTTATCTCCTAATACACTCTCCTGTAGGACTAGGCCTTCAAAATTTTATAGATGCCTCATTCTCACTCGATTAAGAAGAGTATAGGTAACAGCTACAGAAGATAGAAACATTTTACCATGTCTTTCATGCACCTCCAAATATATCTCAGAGAACAGAGCCATAATCTTCCACTCACTAATAGACTCCTAAAATTCTTGTAACTGAGTTCTCCTTCTCAACGCATTAGCCACTGTGTTTTCCTTCCCAAGCGTGTAGGTAATCTCAATGTCAAAAGACTGAAGGTAATCAATCCACCTTCTCTATCTCAAAATTATGTCACATTGATTGAAGATATATTTGAGAATTTTTTGGTCAATGAAAACCACAAAATTCTCTACCAATAGGTAGTACCTCCAACAGCGTAAATCATGAACGACTATAGCCAGCTCGAGATCGTGTGTCGAGTAGTTCCTCTCATATGGCCTCAACTGTCGAGACCCGTACGCATGACCCCTTTTCCCTGCATAAAAATTTCTCCCAACCAGATACTTGATGCATCATATTAAATAGTATAGATCTTTCCTGGATCAGACAATACTAGTATCGGTGATGAAGTCAACCTCCCTTTCATCTCCTGAAAGGATAACTCGCAAGAATCTGACCACAAGTACTTCACACCATTATTAGATAGGCCCATTAGTGGCACTTCGAAGTATGAAATGTCTTGTATAAAATTTTTGTAGTAAACATCCATCCCTAGAAAACTTCATACCTATAATAAATTCTTTGGATGCTCACAGGAAACTATTGCTCACACTTTCTTTGGGTCTACTGATAATCTTGTCTCTAAGATAACATGACCCAAGAAGTGAATCTGGTCCATCCAGAAGTGGCATTTTGAGAGCTTAGTATGTAACTGATGATCTCTTAGTTTACTCAAAATGATCTCAAGATGTGTGGCATGGTCGTTTCAAGTGTGATAGTACACCAAGATGTTGTTTATGAAGACCACCATGAAAGAATCCAAGTATGGATAGAACACTTGGTTCATCAGCACCATGAAAATTGTAGGCGTGTTCGTGAGACTGAACGGCATAACCACATACTCGTATAGACCATACCTATTCCAAAAGGCTGTAAGAGGTATATATGATGGTCTAACACGCAACTGGTGATAACCAGATCTCAAGTCAATCTTCGATAACACCCGGGCTCCTCGAAGCTAATCAAAGAGATCATCAATCCTTTGCAAGGGATATCGGTTCTTGACCGTCAACTGGTTCAACTTTCGATAATCCACCCAAAGTATGAGGGTATCGTCTTCCTTTTTCGCAAATAGGATAGGAAAACCCCAAGGATAAGTACTGGGTCAGATGAAACCATTTTCCTACAACTCCTCCAACTGATTCTTGAGCTCCTGCAACTCTAGTGTATCCATACTATAAGGAGGAATGGACAATGGTGCCTCTCCTGGCACAAGATCAATAAAAAATTCCACCTCTCGCTCTGGAGGAAAACTAGAAAATTATTTTGTAAAGATATCCCTAATACGATCCACCACTGGAGGAAAGTACATCTTTGAAGTCCCCTGGTCATCCAGATATAGACTAGCAATATGGGCTATAACTCCTTCCAACCCATGATGCTCGGGTCCCGTTCTGCTCGCATGCACATCCCATTCACCCTTATAAAGAAACGATATGCCCTCTGGTGACATGAAACTCACACTACGGTGATATCAGTTGAAAAAAGCATGAATGGGAACTAACCAGTCAATTCTGGGAATGAAGTCATAGCCTTTAATCTCCAAGACCTAGAGGTACCAAAAGAAGTGCCACCCACCAACCTCTAGAGGGAACTCCTTTCCCTGACATACACTAGCCGTTATAGTCCCCAACGAAGTTTCTAACATCAAGATATCAGTAGAAAAAAGATACAGAGCCCAAGGCTCTCCACAACAGCAACAGATATAAAGCTATGGGAAGCTCTAGTAGTGAAAAGAGAAAAAGCTAAAACTAAGGAAACTAGGATCGTACCTCGAACTGTAGAGGGTCTGAGATCCTGCTTATGTTGGGTCTACTCCACTTCAAAATTCTGACCTACACCATGGCCTTGTGATGCATCCTGACCGCCCTGAGCTGATCTACCCTATTGTCTCTGAAGGCTTGCAGACTGGATACCATGGATATGACCTCCACCTCAGCCTGAACAGCCGGAAGAAATCCATTTCCCTAACTGATGAGAAACTGGTGGTGCTTCTCCTAAACACAGAGTCATAGAATAATTCCTATCACCAACTGCTGGTGAGAAGAATTGACAGAAGGGTTGAAGATGACCCATTTTGTTTCAAGATCGGCACTCCACTGGGTCTATCGGGAAATGTGGTCTTGTATGCCCGATCTTCCTGAACTGGTAGCACACCACCTGGATACCAGAATAAGTATCCCACCTACTACAATCTCCACATGTAGAATCCCTATAGCACTTCCTACTGTCAGTAGGAGGGATACCAACTCCAGATGCCAAACTGCCCTAGCTCACATCTCCAGAATCCCTCAGATTGTGCTCTGTGATCAGTGCCTAGTTGACTATAGAAGTGATGTAAGTAAATATAAAGATGTTCACCTGATATCGTATGTCGTTCCTGAGACCATCCTCAAACTTCCTTGCCAGAAATAACTCATCACCTCATGGGATGTTTGTGAAGTATTGTAGCTCTATGAAGATAGAATAATACTCTATAACAGAAAGAGTACCCTACTCTAGATTCATGAACTCTTGGGCTCAATCGATACTCAATGTCTCTGGGTAGAAGTAATCAAATAAGGCATGTTATAACTCATCCCACGCCATAACCTACTGGCATCCCGCCTGTGAGATCACATCCCACCATCTCTTGGAGGAATCCTGAAGCATATACATAGTGAGCTTCACCCTCCTCTATGGAGTAATCTATAGATGCTCAAAGATAGAAAGAATGTCTTCTAACAATAACTCTACAGCCTAAGGTCCTCCTTCCCCTATGAAAGATGGAGGATGCTACTGCTGAAAAACCTGCATCAACTCTGCCATAGAAGGGGCAGGATGAGGTACTCCTCATAAGGTCTGCATAAACCTCATAAATCCCTCTTGGAACTGTGTGTCAGCACCTGTGTCAAGAATGATGGTTGGTGACAATACTATCACAACTAGAGGATCTGTTGGTAGTCCCTGATCAACCATATCTGGTGTCTGATCACTACCCTTTAAATGGCAGACAACCGGAGGACGTCTCAGTGACATGAATCTGCAATGTCAAGCACACACCTAAGATCAAGATTAATAGGGACTGAAACATAGATTTTTAAGAAGGGAACAAGATAAAGAAATCATTAAAGTTTTTTAAAACATGGATACACGGTGTGTATAATTCCTACATGGCGTGTTCCCTTAAGACTTCACAAGGTCGTGTACTTCTACCAACCTAGGTCATGTAACACCCCAAACACACAGCGTGTTGTGTAGTGTTTACTTGAATCCTCTTCCCCTGCCCAAGTTCCCTTACATGGCTAAGCTACACAGTTCTCCTAAAACAAGACTACATGGAGTGTTAGTGCCAGACATGGCATGTATTAGAAGGATTTCACTAACCTGTGTTGTTAGTTACACAGCTAGTTACACGGCTGACTCCACACAGCGTGTTTATGACAGACACAGCGTGTACTAGAAAGATTTCACTGACCCATGTTGTTAGCTACATGGATGGATACATGGGTTACACTACACGACGTGTTAAAGCTTGAAACAGCGTGTATAACTTAAGTTTTATCTATCTGTGTCGTTAGTCACACGGGTGGACACATGGTCTTCACAACACGGTGTGTACATCAGGAACACGGTTTGTTCCACCAATGATTTCCCAACATCATGTCTCTGTCCACACATCCAATTACATGGTTAGAGACTACATGGTGTGTAAATACAATAAATAGCATGTACTTAAGAAAAATAGTTCCTTCCCGAACAGAAGGACACATATCATGTATTCATCATTACATGTTGTGTATTCTGAGTTTTTTTAGACAGTAAGCCTCATAAACTACTCTAGAAGCCCAAAAAACACTGAAATGAAAATTAAAGTGCCAAATTCAGATCTTTGAGGGCCCATACTCCCCGTGAATCAAATCTTGGAATCTTATACCTATCATACTCAAGGAATAACAATGTAATTATCCACCAAATTCTGATCCATGAGGGCCCATAACACCTCAAGAACCAAAGTTTGGAAATCATTCAAATGAATCCTTACACAATTCAATACCCTATCAAAAGCAGGTATTCTATCAAGGAATCTATCATAATAACATGAATATCTAGCACAACATCTATCACAACAACATGCAATCACTAATTTACCCTAAATGGCATGGTGAGAATGCATGACATGTGATTTATAACAAGTGCCTATATGATGCATGAAAGGGCATACCCTCATCTCATCGGGTTGCAACAGAAATAGAACCTCAATAACATCAATGATAGTAGCACAATACATGTGAATAATCCAATGGTGAAATAAAATCAACTATAAAATTTCAAAACTAGAATAATCTAAATATACGAGGTAAATTGGCTTTTCCTTGTACATGGGTTAGCTACTCCCAGGAACAGCTTATTAACAAGTACCTATTCCTTCCTATCCCTAGTTATAGGCTCCAAATAGTAATTCAAGAAGAAGAAAATCCCTCTAAAACCACTTTGTAATTTCCCAGTTTTGGGTGCCGCCCAGAGGTGCCCCATACCCGGTTGGTCACATGGCCTCAAGAGCATTTCCCCAAACGCCATAGGCTGCCGACTAGTAGCGAGGTCCTTAGGTGTGATAGTGGGGAAACTATGCCCTCATTGGCAGAGTAACACAACAAAAGTAAAATATATAGTAATAGTAGAATTAGTAATAATACCATAAAACGGTAAATAGTGGAAGATTATAAGTAATAACAACTAATCACGTATAAAAATGTAGGATGCATGATACATATATCTAGGAAAGCAGCCAAACAAGTCACAATGATGGAATACAATACTAAACCAAAGTACAAAGAAAATCAAGTAAACATCTCCACAGCATCCCAAGCCTCAGCTTGGTCACATGCTCCCCAGCTCCACAGCAATCAAGTACCTGAAGTAGAAGGGTGCTTTCCCTTATCTATACCTACAACAGTATAATCTGTTTAGGCCCAAAAGCATTACCCAAATAGGATGTGAGATGAATCACAATAGGCAACCACCCAAAGATCTATTCCTAACATTCAATGAATATATATGGTAGGAAATAAACAAAATTAATCACTAAACAAGGAAGTACACATAGTAATAATCCTATAAATTCAATTTCATTCATTTTTATATATCAAGATAAACCAATCAAAATCAGGTAACCCTATGGGAATTGCTCACAACCTAAACCCTCTACTTTAAAAAACAACCACAAGCAACCCTATGGAAAGTACACACAGTCTAAACCCTCTGGTTCAGATTTAGAAAAGACTCTCTGGGGAAGCACTCACCGTAAATTCCTCATGTGGTCTCGTATCGGTAACTAATAGGAACTCTAAGGAGGCACTCAAAGTACAATTCCCCCTATGGCCTATATCAAGGAAACTACAGACACTCTGAGGGAGCACAAAGTCCATCCCCTCTATGGTCTCGCAATGTAATAGTAAAAAAGACACTCTGAAGAAGTTCTCAACATCCATTCTCCCTATGGTCTACTACACCAGCTTCGCACGGCCCAATATAAGTCATTCGTGCACAAACAATACATGGAATCCAAAGTAAACCTCATGAACTACTTGGATAAACAATCTACATCATATCATATCATTTCAGATAAAAACACTCCATCCTAACAATACTAGGCATGGAAAACAAAGCAGCAGCCTAACAAGAAAAGCTAGACCAAATGGTCAAAACAAGAAAACATGGGAAAAACATCAATAGAATGGAAAAGTTAACCCTATTCATAAACAATTAACCTCTATCCAAACAAACAAGGCATAGCATAAAATAACTAGGCTAACACTCGTAAACACGCAATACCCCAAACAAGAGTATTGGGAAATTTTTCACATATAACTCAAGGACTAACTGTATAAAGGCACAAACCATCTACCTCAGCATCATGAGATTAATATATGTGAACCTCATGCCTTGAATCACCCTATAACATCATATATCTACAAAAAAATTTAAAAACATTCAACTGAGGATAAATCTTGAAAGAGAATAAATCAAGAGATGAGTCTCTGGAAGAAGGAAGAGATTACTATGGAGATTCCAATGTAATAGATGGTATATGAAATGGAGAACAGTTGGTGAGTCAGGGGCTCAGTGAATATCTGGCAGACTCATTCACTCCCGGATGAGATAGGTCGAGAAGAAGATGGTTCTATCCATCAGAGGCGACCCCGGTCTGTTTAATGAAAAAAAAGTACACAGTGTGTTCTTTAAAAGTACACAGTGTGTACTTGCCTTTTCCAGCCTCCTCTTTAGGAGGTCTCTAGGTCACCATACACAGCCATGTGCACGGACATTACATGGACATCACACGGTCACCTACGGTAACTGGATACACGGCGTGTACTTAAATTACATGGTGTGTACTCCTAAAATTTCCAAAAAATCCTCTTTTTCCAAAAAACAACCAGAAATAAAGATTCATACCTAAAAAGAAGATCTGTGTTCTTATAATAATACAGGTAAAATTCAAGTACATACCATTAATTTTATAACCTTACATTTAACTTTCATGAAGAAACCCCATGTTTGAGTGTCTAACATTTGGTATATTAACATAGCATTGGTTTTTAACCTAATTCTCAGGTATTCAATGTTTGGATTCAACCATACATTTTGAACCATACTTTTAGATTTATCCTCATGTAGAGAAACACATTGAATTATTCATCTATGGGATTTGAATTTTGGATATTTTTAAATTTTCTTCCTTGATTTCACTAGACTAAATAACACATTAAATCGAGTAAAAGATCATTTCAAAGTCTCTTCAAAAAATGGATTAATTTTTTCTTATTTCTAAGGGGATCTATGAATTTATATGGATATTATTTTTAAATTTCCAATGAACTGATCATTTTGAAACTTGTGATTTATCTTATAATATTTTTGGATCTGTTTGACCATGTTTAAATCAAGATTCTTATTTATTCTAAATATATTTATCATGGAAATTTCTAAGAGTCAAATATTTTGAAAAAACATTGATTCTATGATATTTAAAAGGTTGAATCTCTTTAAAATCTCTATGTAAATTTATGAAAATATTTGTTTTTGGTTGTTTTTTCTGCCTATAACTCATCTTTCACAGTTTTTTGAAGTTATTTTTCAAGACTACACTTTGATACATACAAGTAATAATATTTTTCTGTGTGTTAATCCTACTACTACTTTGAATTTATTATTGATATTGTTCTTTATTAGGAACATCATATACAAATACACATAGATTATTTAGAAGGACCATGGTGTGAATTATTTCTTTTATTCCTATGAATATCTCTTCTTTGGTTATTTTCAAAATCTTCATCTAATTTCATTAAATAATATTTTCTTTATCAAAAGGCCATTTTTCAATTATTTATATGTATTTAGGTGTATAGTATTTTTAAGACTAATGTTTTTCCTGTTTTTAGTGTTGTAAATATTTGTAACAAGTTTCCATTTCTTAAAATAAACTATTTGGATCCATTGTAATAGAATCTTCTAGTGAAAATTAGAAATCCCATGGAGAGAGTATTAGTGAAGTGGATCAGGGGATCTTTATGCTAAGAACCACTATAAAAATGGTTTTGTTATTTTATCTATTATTATATTGTATAATATAATTAAAGAAAATAAAATTTTATTGTTTTTTAAATTGTAAAATCTTGATCAGTTTTAAATTATCCAAGTGATTTTAAAAGGTTGAAATTTACCCCATCTTATGTCTTCATATTTATTCACACCTAACACAAAATCCACACATTGGGTCACTATTATTATCATGGATGGGTTACAATTGGTTTTATTCAAGGGACAAAAAACATTAAATGGTTCTCTTATCCCTAATGTGTTACAGTTCTGCCTTCCAAAAGATGGGAGTAACTAGGATTCCTTACTAAAATTACTTAAGAACTCACATTACTTGAGAGGATGGGTGTTTGGGCTCATCACACACTATTAAGGGTAATTATTTCTTATTTTGAGACTCTTTTATAGATTTAAGTCATTTTTATGAATCTTTATCATATCATTATATGGTACTGGTTACACTAACATTAATAATTGGTTGTTGAATTATAAAAATATGAGTTTCTATATATATCAAATGTATCTGATTAGTATGAACATTTTTATGTATTAGAGGTTCTCAATCGATGAAACATTTTATATATATCATAGTTTCTCTATATTATTACCCATTACAACTTAATGATGTTGATTTGGGGATTAATATTTTCTAAATTCATATAGCTATGCACTCAAGATTTTATTTTCATCTATGAAGGTGTTAAGTGTTTATGGTGTCCAGATTAGGCCCATAAAGGTAATTCCCACATATCCTTGTTAAAGGAATAATAATCCATAGATGTTTGTTATAATTAATGAGAAACATTATATATTTTAAATTAATATGATAGGGACCAAGGTATGTAGTGTGGATTCCTAGGTAGAAGATGTTCATAAATGCTTGGTGTTGGACTTACGTAAAAACATCCCTTTTTGGTTAAACTTATAGGATATATGGAATGACAAGGTCAATTTGTTTTCACAAAGAGTAAGAAATTATGAATATAGAACCCAATGGGAATTTTTCTCAATGAAGATGATATGATGGGATCTAGAAGGAATATATCCCTCAAGGACATGGAATGGTAATATTGGGATTATATCATAATAAAAGTTGATCCATATGAAATAATTCCTTAGTGGATGAAACGTCTAGAATCATAAGAGTATAGTTAGGTTAAGAGTGGATGTAAATGATATCCTGAGGAATATGGACCAATGATAACAATAATTGAAGGATAATGATTTTTTTAAACATCAAGGAGGAATACTATATATCCCGTTGAAATGGGAATCAAAGACCACATAGTTTGAGTGACACAGTTTAGGTTCAAAATAAAATACCACACCATGTAGATTAATATAATTCTGTAAGGATTTTTTTGTGTATTTTTAACATCATTAAACTAGGATGTTTGTTGTGTGCTTTAACGTCATTTAATAAGAATGTATGGGGAGATTTTAATATAAGATATGGGGCTAGATCCTTAGAGAGGCATCCTACATAACCTATGGAGATGAGAATCAGAGGCCATGTAGTTCTTATGTTATGTAAATCTATGTCGTGAAAGGTGAAACAATAGATGTTTGAGTTTGGATTAGATATATAAGGTTGTATTGAGATGATTCATTAATAGTTTGGCCCTCAAAATTAAAGGAAAATTTTTTCAGGAATCACACCTAATCAGGACTCTCATAATTGTGGTATTTTTGTTATTATAATGGAATGATCATTTTAGATCTCTAATCCCATGTAATTATTGTATAGTGTGATAAATAATACATATAATAAGATCAAAAATATTTCATATGAGTTAATAACTGAATTTTTATAATTGGTATAGACTGAGGCTTCCCAAGGAGAAATTTAGTAATGAGTTTTGTGAAGGATGTAGATCCATGAGAGAAGGTATGTGATTCGATGAGGAATATTGTAATGTGTAATATATATGGGAGTATCATGATATTTATGGGGAATGTGACCTTGTATAAATATTTATGTAAATGTATTGGATATGGAGATCGGGTCTTGAAAGTTTTCCTATGTATCCTGATTATAACAAGAATCAGATCCCATAGTTCATATGGATCCTTTCCCACTAATGTGTAAGGAAATATGACCATGTTTATAGGAATTATTGACTTAGATATTAGTAATCATTAGAATATTATGGGACTATATGAAGTTAGATTCCCATGTAGGATAATGAGATAATACGAACTAGGAGGTTTCAAGTGGCACTCTTCGGAGTTGGGTGATCCCATAAATCCCATAGGTTCATGTGATCGCATAGAGGAGTAATGGTATCATGAAATCACATATATGAAAGTAATTCAAGTGATAGAATAATGGAAAGGGGAAACATGATCACATAATATGTATTATGTTAGATGACTTCATGATATTTTCTCTTGATCGAGAGACCATCATGTGATCACATGATTGATGGTTAATCATGTGATTGTGTGACTGAGAGTAAAAAACACAACATGGCCAAGTCATGTATGGATAGTTTACATTATTAAAAAAGGGTCACCCATTTTTTTAAGTTTTCATTTTTTAAGATACTCTCTGAATATATCAATAATGAGGCTTTAAAGTTTCCTAATTCTCCTTTCATCATCTATGTATCGATTCTATCCTTCATATCAATAATGCTCTATTGTCTTCCAATTTTAATATTTTTTATATTCAATTTTTCAATTTTATCCCCAAAATTTCATCCATTTGATTGTCAAGGAGGTTTTTATAGATTTTCCCCCTATATATGTGCCACTTCCCAAGGTAGATGAGCTAGATACATGAGTTTAAGGTTGTAAAAATGTTCTCCTACGTTGGAATTAGCTCATATGGCACACATGACCAAGATACATTTCATTGATAAAGTGTCCATAATGTGTATCATGTCAAACAAGGACCATAAATGGGTCCCTCATGGATATCCTCACCCTAGATTTGATCACATGATCCATTTTATATTGGGAGGTCAACTGACTCCAAGGACATAACATAAAGAATGAAACCCATGACATCTTCTCAAAAAAATCTTCAATCACATAAAGCTTTTGAGGGTTAGTACATCACATATCTTGAAGCATCGCATGAAGATACTCTATTTTGAGAATTCTTCATCATGTAATTCCTCATCGTGGAGTCCATCGCATGATCTGTTTGATGTCTTAATAATGCATGAATCATGGGGGCATCATGTGATCATTTCATAATATTTGATCATGTGTCCCTTTGAGGGTTATGCGATTTCATAACCCAATATCATGACCCTTATGTGGTCATTCGATCTAGGAATAAAGTGTGATTCCATTTTAGAAATGAATTTTGTATCAAAATTAAAATTATATATTTTGTATTTTCACTACTTCATCTTATGAAAGTGTTTTTGGAGAGAATCAACAAATACCCCTTGGAATAAAAGTCTATAAAAAGTAAGGAGGACTCGATTTATCGGAAGTGAATGTTGTCTTGAGTCCCATGGGAAACTATTTTCCTTTTGATCTTCAAGGTGAATATTGGTATCCTATGACGTTTATTATAAACAAGAGGGTGAGTGGAAGGTTTATTTACTTTTAATTCAGGCTTCTAGTGTTCTATGATTTTTTATCTCTCTTGTGAATGCTCTCATAAGACCATATCGCATGAACACTTCACATAAATAGATCATGTGACAACGTTTAATAATATATGTTGCATGAATGTAATTAATAAACTCACTATATTGACCAACTATCATTAATTTTCTTGAACCTTGGATCTAGTTATTTCATATTCTCATTTGATTCATGATATTTCTTAGTCACTATGGTATATCATAAATTTTCCAGGATTATGTGATCACATAAACCTTTTATATTCAAGTGATCGTGTGATTTTTCATGGTTATTGTGCTTCAAATAAAGTTTATACAAGTCACGCATTCCTTTATTTTTCTAAAAAAAATTAATCCAAACTCTTCCACTTTCATACCTGAGCTGAATTTCCCTTTTTCATGATGTAGATTTCTTCAATAAAGGAAGATGAGGATATTCTAGATCATTAGGCTACCATGGTTGATAGTGTAAAAGATGACCAGTTTATATATATTCATGATACTCATGATAATTTTTCATGTTTAATGGGGATGAAACACTTTAAGTATCCACTATCTAATTAGTTTTCCCTATAAAGATTAGAAATTAAAAAATATACTTTGATCACACCTCCTCGGGTATGGAATGTGCCTCCGTATTAGATTTTCAAGACTCACAACATATTAAAAGTGAAAATTTCTTATGTGGGTAACATTATTTCTGAATAGTACCATCATGAATGTTATATTTTGAATCCTTTTTATGGAATTTAAATGGGTATGGCATGAATTTAATATTGAACTGCATTTCCACAGATCAGTAATGTGTATGTTTACATAAAGTCATAAGTTGGTGTTGGTATCCTGATGGTATATCTTATTAGGTTAGATATTTGGGATAGATTGGGGTTTCCCCATCTAAGTGCATTTCACCACTATAGTGTCCACAACTCATCTGAAGCAAGAAGGTTTGTAAAAATCTATCTGGTTTTCTCAAAATCATACTTATTTAAGAAAATGTATAATGGAAGTCATTTTCAACCAATAAATTCTAAACCCAAACACATTTCATCTGATTTATGGTGAGGTTGGAATCAGTCTTTGGGATGTCAAAAATATCAATGGTGTTCCAATTTTGGTGGATATGTATGATGAGTTCCTTCCTCCCCCATCCATTCAAGATAACACAGAATGGATTCCTCCCATTACAATAAATCTTATCAACCTGGACAATGAGTCCCTTGGAAAGAACCCATAATTAGGAGCTAAAATCCCTTTCAAGATGTCACGCTCCGCCTTAGGAGACACTGGAATGGTGATTTGGGACACTTCACTACATTGCCTCAAACTCACTTACCCAATGGATGAGTCAAGGTATTCTATAACATTTGACCTCTATGAATCTGAGGTTGTTATCACACCATGGAATTCATGTGATAACCCTAGTGGAATCCATTTCTTTTTCATAGTATTCAATTCAGGTCAATGTACATATAGACCTTGAGGAATCCTCTTAAGGATTTCCAAACAATAATCACATCAAGAGACATTAATTTAACAAATTTATACTCATCAAGAAGATAATCTCAAAAAAATGAATGCATTAATAAAAAAACAAAACCCCAAGGTCCTATTTATGGAACAATATACTCATTATCAAAAAATATCCAAGTAATTTAATAAAATCCAATTCATTTAATAATTAAGTTATCACTTTCCCTTATTAAACAATTAAAAACTCACCACCATATCACTTTTCATTTAAAACCCCATTTACCATTTAATAAAAATGATCCTTACTATTTACCAAAATGTTTACCCATTTATATTCTCAATTCCATTTACAATTTCAATGGTTATGAGATCCCATTTCACAACCATATAATTAATTCTACAGATCATTAACCATTTCAAACACAAGTTCCCCTTTAATGTACCCTAATTAACCTTCAATTGAAAACCTACATTTTAACAACCCACATCCAAGTTCAAACTCATTTATAAGTTGTTTCAATAGGTTTTCTCTTCTTAAGGTCCCAAACATGATAAAACGGGCACTAAATATATGCATATGGCATTTTAAAAGTTTGTATTTCAATTTTTTCTCAATTTCTAGAAATATAGCATGATTTCACTTCCTAAGAACTCAAATAATAATGTATAAATATGGGTTGATTCAATAGGACCACATAACTCAGGCCTATGTGAGACCACTTGTGTAATATTGTCCATTAGTTCAGCCTGAATTGGAACAAAATGCAAAAGAAAATAAATGCCCTGAAAAGAAGGAATATAATATAATTTAGGAAAAACACCACCTAATTGCAAAAGAAACCTTTAGTTGTAGAAAGAGTTATTGTAAACATACCTCATTCTCTCCAACACCATTGAAATAGCATGATTCTAACCTAGAACAAGGGATATCCCAAAATTGAAATATAGTAGAGGAGGAGGGGCCTAGGTAGATGCTACTCGGTGAATATTTTGTTGGGGAGAACTTAAAGAAAATTGGATGGGGAATACCATTTTTTCCCAATTAAAAATACTTTGATAGAGGCCATCAGCTAGATGTTTTTCTCCACCAGTGGTATGGTGGTTGGTTAGTGGTGAGCTCAATGACCAATTAGTTATCCCAACATACCTCCTTGGATATTTCCAAGGAAACTGCCAACTGGTAGAACTACAACTGCTTGGATTCATAAATATAAAATTTTTATACCCTCTAATGCTCACTTAATCTCTTCAAATACTTCTCAAGCCCCATTATATTTCTTATTACAGTCATTTAAGGTGTTATACCCTTAAAAATTTCACCTTGAATCCTAGTTCAAAAATTCATGCCTTTAATAAATTGAAAACCAAAAGTTCTCACCGAGACCTAAGACTCGTATGTACACCTAGGCTCTACAAACTCCCCACTATATCACTTATCATCATTGATAATTTAAAATTTATTCCCCTACATGCACCCAAACCCATCTTGATCATAAAATCCCTCTCAAAACGCCATATTCCATTTCAAAAACTCATCTCTATTCCAAAATAGAACTTCAACCCGTGAAACAAGGCTACTAAGTCTTGAACTAATGCATTCATTTCTCATCGAAAATCAAGATGACTCTCAATGGAATTTATCTATCCTGAGACACTCATGTGTCAAAATTCAATTAGTTTCACTTGGACTATGGTTCTCTACACTATAGGAAATATATTATTAGTTTTATTCTAAACCTCGGTGACTTCTACTAATAGAACTTCTTATTAAACATGTTATTAGTGGTACATTGGCTAGCTCAACATGGTTCCTAACACAAGATGCCTCAACACATGTGAGAGTTTCAGTCAGCATAGGTACAAATAATCTTTTACATATCTAAAAAAATGGGTGTGCCTCTCTATCCAATAACAACCCGAATGCATAAAATCCTCCATGAAAAGCCTCAAAAAACTCCAAAAACTTCATTGTCGTATTTTACGCCACATGCTCAATGAATTGTCAACTTGTCCTCTCAAATTTAACACGAAAGAACATGGTGAATCGTATTTGATAGATTTTCCTCAAAAAGATAATCTTCCACCCATTTGATACCTCACTTCCAAATCTTGATTCCTAGATTTGATGCCACACCAAAACCACCCAAGCATGAACATCACAGTCTAAACCTAACTCTTGATGTCACTACCACAAAATAGGGAAAGGGAAGTGTTGCCCTTTATCAGTGCTAAACAGAAAGCACTGATAAAGGGGTGTGCCTTTATCAGTGCTAGATAAAAGAGCTGATAAAGCTAACCTTTATCAGTGCTAAAATAAGAATTGATAAAGGTGTACCCTTTATTAGCATTTTTTTAGTGCTGATAAAGGGAACATTTATCAGCGCTATTATTAGCGCTCATAAACATTTTTATTCTTAATTTAAATAAAATTATAATATTTATAATCAAAAATAATGTTTTTTTTTTGTATAGATTAACAATTATATACCAATATTTATAAAAATATACTCTTTATTTTTATAATTATTAATAAATAAATATATATTTATCTTATATATCATTTTAAATAAATATATAAGAATATAAATAAATTATTTAGTAAAAACCGTTGGAACCATTATCAGTGCTCTTTAAAAGCGCTTATAAAGATATGTTTTATCAGTGCTTTTATTTTAGCGCTGATAAAACATACCTTTATCAGCACTTTTAACGAGCCCTGATAAAGGTTCCAATGGTTTTTATTTAAGAACCCTAACAGGACCCTCCTCTATCGCATGTGTTCAAGCTTTCACAGAAGCTGAATATGACCCATTTTCCTCTGCGACCTCTCCTCCTCCTCCTCCTCCCCCTCCTCTGCCACCGTCGCTGGATTTTCCTCCTCCATCGTGACTGTCATCCTCCTCTATCGTCGCTGCCTCCACCATCACTGCCTCCAGCGCCACTGCCTCCTTTGCAGCTGCCTCTTTTGTGGCTGCCTCCGCCGCGGCTACATCCTCCACCGCTGCCTCCACCGTATTTGTATGTCATTGAGTTGGTGAATCTAATTTATATGGTCCCACATAAATACCATATTTAGATTTTAAATGATTTACTAGATAAATTTTATATGTTTACATAATGATGAGGAAAATATTGATGTGATCCAAAGGTGATTCATGAGGTAAATCATGATTCATAATGTGATTTTGGGGGTGAAACCCATTCATCGCATTATTTAGGGGGTGGACCTATTTCTTCACATGATTCAAGGATTTAATCATTTGTAAAAATGTAGTGGTAGTGATTTTCCTAATATTATATTTTGTAGACAATAGAGGGAAATGGTTACTTCATATTGGGTATGATAGTTTCATTTTGAGGTATGAATGGGACTTTTTGAGGGAAAGTTAGCATGTTAGGGCCTTGTTCATAAGCAGTAGAGACTTGTTTGATTCTCTTTGGAATAAAATATGACAACTAGTACTAGATTTTTGAGGGTTTTTTCATATATGTTTTGGTTTGGTTAGTTGTAAACCACACCAAGTGGGTTGTTGGACTACTAGATGATGTGTTATAATAGTCGTTTACGATGTTGGGGAGCACTTTGGATTAGAATCATGGTGGATATCACCATGAACCTGATGATGTGTTTAGTGAAAAAATTGTGCCCTTGAATGGATGGGTTTCATGGATCATCATATATAGTTTTCAATGATGTTTAACTATACATGTCCCATTCCTAAATCTCATTGGACCTATTTTGGATAGGTATAACATATGAGTTCTCATTTTATGTTTTATTTTCAGTTGGAAATCTCCTCTATTGTGTGCCTCTCCTCTGTTGCAAACACACCTCTGTCGTGTGCTGAACAACACCTTAACAGTGAGTTTTCTCCTCTTACTCATTGGTTTCCTCTTGTTCACATGTTATTATTATTGGATATTGATGGTTATAATGTGAAATGTACGGGCTAAATGCCCTATTGAAAATCGAGTTTGTTGGTGGTCCTTGTTTGTGAACTAAATGAATTGCATGTTGGTTGGTTCTTGTTGAACATTTGAATATAAAAATTGGTAATTTACGTATACTTGAATTATTAATGAATGCCCTAGGATGATAAAACTTATGTGATAACCCCTGAATTAATAAACAAAATTGAATAAGGGATGCTTTTTAAAATCTAAAATTATGATTGGTTGGTTTGTATGGTGTTGAGATTGTGAGCACGATTGTGTGTTTGTATGGTGTTCCAGTTTTTGGCATGATTAATATTCCATTTGTTTTCCATGTTGTAGTTCTTCCATCATTGAATATCAATCCAAACTTTACCCATTTCAATGGAACCACCACTTTGTTACTAGTCCAACCAATCCAACCAATTCCAAGCCCATGTAAAGGACCAAGAATTATATTCCAGTTCAATTTGAGGCCCAATATATCTTATTTAACATCATAAAGACCCAACATATGAATCATTTACTTTTATCACATTATATTTATGTGAAATTTCGTTCCTATTCCTCCAATATATTTTTTGTTTGGTGTTTTTCCATGATTTATTGAACTATATCTCTTCGAAATATATATGATTTTATAATTCATATTAGTGAATGATGGTGTATGAATAATATTTATTCCATTATAAAATAGATGATGAAAATATATTTGGATAAAGAAGGTTATTAATGGGTATACACTAAAGAACTAGGAGGGAGGGGTTGTCTATGAGGGAGAGGGTGTCCAGGTGGGAGTGGGGGTGGGGGTGTGCAGGAGTAGAGGGGGTGTCTAGGAGGGGAGGGGGTTGTCCAGGGAAAGGGAGGGGGATGCAAGGGGAGGGGGGTTGTCCAGGAGGAGGGAGGGGGCTGTCCAGGGGGGTTGTCTCGGGGAGAATAGGGAGGGGGTTGTCTAGGAAAAAGGGGGTGTCCAGGAGGGGAGGGGGTCCAGGAGGGGAGGGGGATATCCAAGAGGGGAGGGGGCTGTACAGGGGGTGGGAAGGGGGTTTTCCAGGTAAAGGGGATGCAAAGGGAGTGAGGGGGTTTTCCAGGAGGAGGTAGGGGATGCATGTGGATTGGTGGGAGGGGGCGTTGTCTAGGGGTTGGGAAGGGGGCGCATTGATGTTAACCAGAGCATCGAGGTAGATCAGAAAACATGATAAAATACTGTTTTGAGCCTTTAACAAGATCACCATGTTTCCTTTAAATACACTTTAATATCTTCATTTAGTCCATCAAATACATGACTAAAAGCCCAAAAGATAAGACTAAAATTCACTCAAATGTAGGCTGTATAAGCCATGAATTCTATGCCAGGTTTTTTCCAAACGTTTCACCCAGGTGCTTAAAATAAGAAGCTATTGCATTTCACTATCTCAAGAGTAATGGTGTGGTTCCATCAATGGGGTTTTTTCCTCCGAACAAGAACGTCAAACGGTACCACTGGATTAAACAGCCCTGATTCATAATCAGTCACGGTCTGAATGGCAGCGAAAACATCTTTTATGGATAAGTTCTCACATGTTTCCACTCTTGTGTCCCATCTACTCAGTTCCCTTTCATCGAACAAATATTTTTCAGTTCCTTGGGCAACTTGGTTCCCATCGCATGCGACTATGATCGTGTTCCCCATGTTGTTCTCACCTCTGTGTTGTATCCTCCATGATCACTATTGACCGAGCATTGTCTGCCACAGTTTCTTTGAGTCCAGACATGTGCTTTTACATTTTCACCATACTTTATGACTACATCATGTGGTCTCATGGAAAAAAAAGTATAGACGGATCCTCTTTATTAATTTCAGTTGCATTTTCCACCAAAGATGTGACTGGCATCCTGATCGCATCTCTCCCATTTCTCTCTCTATTTTCGCCTCTGTCAGAACGTGTCAGTCTCCTCCATAGCCAGCATCAACTGATCATCTTCCTTTTCCTATGTCTCAGTCACTCTCATCACCAATATAAGTTGCTCCCCCTCTTATTGCATCACTTTCTCCATGCTATGCAGCATGTTAGTGGTGTGTTTTTAGTAATCATCTTGCTCCGTCAACTCATGTTCCCACCTTCACTGCTCTTGATCCCACCGCTACTGGTGCAATGTGAGAGCTTCCATTTTGGATAAAATGGATTGATTATTAAACTTTCAAGGGTTTATTTCTCTTTTTGTAACAGAAAAGTTTTTATGACAATATGTTCATTTGGTCATACCCATTAAAATAAATTATTATTATTGTTACTATTTTCATTGATAGATTTTTAGTTGATTTTCTTTCATTTTCTAAAGATATCATTTTGTTTTTGCTGGTTCAATTTCACTATAGATTTGCAGAACAATATGTTTTTGTTCTGTCCAGGGGGGTTATCTTAGGGAGTGGAGGGAGGGGGTTGTCCAGGAAGGAGGGGGTGTCCGAGATTGGAGGGGGTGTCCAGGAGGAGAGGGGGTTTCCCAAGAGGGGAGGGGGATGTCCAGGGGTGGGAAGGGGCTCTCTAGGGAAAGGGAGGGTTCTGCAAGTGAAGGTAGGGGGTTGTCTAGGAGGAGGGAGGGGGCTGTAGGTGGAGTGGTGGGAGGGGGGTTGTCCAGGGGTAGAGAGGGGGTCATCTAGGTGGTTGTCTTAGGGAGGGGAGGGAGGGGGTTTTCCAGGAAGGAGGGGGTGTCCAGGAGGGGAGGGGGCTACCTAGAAGGGGAGGGGGCTGTCTAGGAGGTGGGAAGGGGGCTGTCCAGGGAAAGGGATGGGCTGCAAGGGGAGGGAAGGGGGTTGTCCGGGAGGAGGGAGGGGGCTTTAGGTGGAGTTGTGGGAGGGGGGAGCTGTCCAGGGGGGGTGTAAGGGGAGGGGGTTGTCCAGGACGAGGGAGGGGGTTGCAGGTGGAGTGGTGGGAGGGGCCTGTCCAAGGGTAGAGAGGGGGTTGTCTAGGGGGGTGTCTCAGGGAGGGGAGGAAGGGGGGATGTCTAGGAAGGAGGGGGTGTCCATGAGGGGAGGGGATATCCAGGAGAGGAGGAGGGTTGTCTAGGAGAGGAGGGGGCCTATCCAGGTGGTGGGAAATGGGCTATCTAGGGAAAGGGAGGGGGCTGAAAGGGGAGGGAGGGGGTTGTCTAGAAGGAGGGAGGGGGCTGCAGGTGGAGTTGTGGGAGGGGGGTTGTCTAGGGGTAGGGAGGGGGTTGTCCAGGAGAAGGGAGGGGGGTTGCTGGTGGAGTGGTGGGAGGGGGGCTATCCAGGGGTAGGGAGGGGGCTGTCTTGGGGAGGGGAGGGGGGGTTTGGCTAATCACACTAAAGATCTAGGGGATTAAGAGAAAAGTGAACTAGTATGATCATGGCCTATATAATTGTGTAGGTTCTCATCAGGACCTCTCTAAAACTGAGAAATACATTCATTCAATACCTTCAATGGGGCCTTAGATATTGAATGAGTTCCTTGGATAGGCATAAGTGGTCAGGTTCTAAGTAGGGTTGGACCCAATGTCTAATGTGGATGCACTAGCACTCATTCCATTTGACCTGGCATGGGAGATTACACTCTTAGAGGCTCCTGTTATATGTAACTATTAGGTTTATAACCTATCTAGGATGGTATTATCACTATTAAAATGTTATAATTTATTCTAAAATTGAATACTCTTATGAAATTAAATACACCATCATGTATATGTCATATTATATAACCTGTGGAGATTCCTCCTTTTTTATTGTTAATAAATGAAACCTTTTGGATTCCATGTTGTTGTTGACATTTATTCCTCTTCTTTTCTCATCCATGTAATATTAACAAAACAATATTTATAAGTCAATGAATCATTTTGAGCCTCTTCTAAAATATTAATTCAATCTAAGGAAATATGGACATGTAAAGGTTGTAACAGACACAAATTGACATTTTATTAATGTATTCTTTCATATTAATGATTAATTTATATCATTATTGTGTTACTAACATAATATTTGTTTTCTTATATAGGCGAAATCTTTTTCCTGAGTTCGAATTATTTGTTCGGCAACTAATACCATGGACAACAATTTTTTAGAGTGGATCATGGATGAAAAAAGGATAAAACGTCAATGTTTTTAACTGTTTGTGGGAAATTGTAATTGTAACCAAATTAAACATTTTTTGAAATGTATATAGCATTGTATTGTTTTGTATTCATGATTTCAAGTAAATATATATAGAATTTTTTTTCTTATCTGCTTTGTGTGTAGGTGTTGTTTGTGGTGTGTGTGCAGGTGTTGTCTCAGGTGTGAAGTTGCTAGGATTGCATAGGAAATTTGGCCTTTATCAGTGCTAATTAAGCACTGATAAATGTCTAATATATCAGTGCTCAAAATTTCAATGATAAAGGTGGTATTTATCAGTGCTATTTTTAGCACTGATATATTATCCATTTATCAGTGCTGAAAATAGATCTGATTAAGGACCTCATTTATCAGTGCTATTTTGAGCACTGATAAAGGGGACCCCCTATCTTTTCCATGATTAACAATGCTTTTTTAGCGCTATTAAAAGCCATATTTGTAGTAGTGTGTGATTTCTAAATTTAAAACTGTAGCCAACCAAACTCGAGAATTACTGGAATCCACCTTTGATGCGCCATTATATTAATGGATCCCAATTCCATGATAACTATAGGAAACACATGTCTATAAAGGTACACAGGGGTTTAACACAACCACTAATGTGATTCCATGTAAAAAAAATCAATCACTATCATAAATCCACATGATCTCACCCAAGCTCTGATGTACCACCTCACAGAACCATGTTTGGATCAAACCAATCCATCCCAAGACCAAAAAAAATTCTCAAACTCATCCAAAAATGTATGAATATCATCCTTTTATGTTCCTTGAGGAATCCATAATACATCAAAACTGATCATGCACCAACATTTTTTGTCATTATGATCACCCAAAGATATGTTTTCCATACCAAAATCACTTCTCACACATGGGTCTCACACTCATGACCAACATAATTCTCCCTACCCTAGGATTTTCCTTATCATAATTCCACTATGTCAACACACTCTAAAACATTATGGTGATATCTCCACCCTATTGCATTCTTTACAATACTATGTGAGTTCTGACCCCAACGAAACCTACTAATTACACATGTGTGTCAATCCACTTAAGGCACAAACACCATTCTATAAAAACCCAACCAAGATTGATCTAATGGATGGATAATATCACAACGCTTTGATCTAAATCATCATCTCCCTTCTCAAGTGAGGATTCTTTCATTTTCCAATAAAACACTGAACAACTATGCCCAAAAAATCTCATCATGGTCATCAGCACTCAGTATATACCTGACCACTTTCCAACTAAAAAATCGATATAAAACACATTTTCCTTGCAGAATTGCCTTAATCTATAAACAAATGGTAACACACTACTTCAAACAACCCTAACACATATCCCACCTCATACTCTCTTATGTATCATCGCTTCCATACAAGGCTCGCACACCTAAGTCTTTAACTAGACTCACATGCAAGTCAGCCTTTCTTAATAAGAAGTATTCTCCGTAATCCTCTTCAAAATTAGATACTTAACTCATTACAAGGTCTACTAAATGACCTCCAAATAACTATAATCCTTCCAAAACTACAATAATCCATCCTTTCTCACACCAATTTTCTAAGAGAATATCTTAGACTCAATGGTGCTAGGGACCCAATCGATTCGGCCCTATACCACCACCTTTGGTGAAGATCACTGGAACACTAGGTTCTCACACATATAAAACCATAAAAATAATTACCTAGCCTATACCATACATCTAATAACACCTTACATGCACCAATTCAAGCACAAGAAACACCTTGGTTCCATCTAAACAATAGGTCCTCACACTCAAACTATGTAATATCATTAATACCGAAGAGTTTCTTGCTTCACTGCAACCAATTTAAAAAACCTGAATCGTTATCTTATGAGTCGATCATTGCTAATAATAGGATCAGAAACCTAACCAAGATACATTCCATGCTCCAAGAACATCATTTCCACTTACCATTGTCATCTTATATTATCTCTTACTATTATCCTAACACATTACACATATCCAGGATAACCGCATGACCCCCCTTCAGCTCATGTTAGATTTCAAGAACCATAAAATTCTTAGATACATGAGCACTATATACCCCAAGCACATCCACAGCTTCCATAGTCAGGTATCTTAATGATCCTACACTTTGAAACCAGCCTAAACACAAGGAACTGGAAATTTTGTTGCTCAACAACAACCACATCCTCACTTACATCACCCAACATGCTCTAACCACATAAACAAAGTTATCTACCCATTCCTAACACACTAAAGGACTCCAAAAATATTGGGAAATATCCTTTCATGGATTACCCTCAAGGTCATAATGTATCAACATATTAAACCTGATTCACCCTTAGGTACATTGGGCACTGCCACCTATCCCTTAAACCAAACTAAAAAATGTTACTATTAATGGGATAAAAATCATCCCCATATCAAAGACACATGATATATATCATGATAGGAACCTAGATTATGATTATAACAAACTACTCTCTCTCTCTATAGACCCTCATACCCTCACCTAGTTCAAGCTAAAAAAATAATTCATCAAATTTATCTCATCTACTAAAGGAACAACACTTTAAAAATTTTCATTATTAAGACTTTAACATTTTATATGATTCATAAAAAATGTTGGTTAAATAGAACACCATTCACAAGTTATAGAGTATATTTCTTTATAGGTTTTCAACAAGTGTTTTATTTAACTCAACCATCATTTCAATGAAACAAACACTTTCATAATAACTTCTAAATTCCATAAGACATAAAAAAAATATATGTTTTTTTTTATTTACACATTACCATGGATTGATAAAATAGGGTGGAATTCACAAACTATATATGAATTCCCTTTATAGGTATCTTCTAGAACACTTTTTAACCAAAACCATCATTTATCAATTCATATACATTTTTTAAATGTTTCAATTTCATTCTATCCATGAAATAATAATATTTTAAGTTTCCAATTATTTATTAAATAAAATATAATTCACATTTTATATGATAAGACACCTTATAGGATGCTTATTAGTTCTTTATTTAATCAATACCATCATCATTCTATTTATATCTACCTATGTATCAAGAAATCATCCTAAGAATTGGTCAAGTAATATTCCACCATTTATATATATGAAAAAACACTATATATGAAACTATATAAATTTTAAATACCAACCCCCTTATTACCATCAAATTAAATACTCTAAGAAGACATAAATCAGGATAATATAATCCAAAAAAATTATCAAATGCAAATAAAAATCATAAGCAGTATGAAATTAAAATCTAAAACTGATGTTCCTAGAATGATGTATATCATGTAAATCTCTACATTCCTAAAATGATACATGAATGTAGCCACACCATATTTATATATTAGAAAAATATTCAAAATCTATTAAATAATGACATCTCTAATCAAATGTCTCACACAAGGTAAAAGTAAAATAAAACTATAACAATATCATACTTGGAAACTTGGTTTTCCCTCATGCATGGGTTGATTACTCCTAGTCATGAGATCATTATCGAGTTCTAACACAATTTTCACCTCTTGTATACTATCCCCAAATATTAAGATAAATAAAAAAAACTCTGATCCCATTTTTTCATGCCTCACCCTGAGATCTACTAAAATGGTGCTTTGGGTCAATTCACCATATTTCCTCAAGAAAACCTCCCCATATACCAGAGGCTACTAACAATAATTTTGGGTAAAAGGTGGTATGTTATAGAGACTAAACCCACATATACAGGTCCCAATAATAGTGGAATAATAGTAAAACATAAAAACCAGATCAACCAACCAACACAGATAAGTGATCTAAGTGCCAAAAATATCTATAGTATCAAAATTCTATGAGAATGATAAATTTTGTACATTCCATACCAAATCACCCATGGATGGATAAAAAATAAGAATGAATGGAAAAATAAAAATGGAACTAATGTTAAACCCCAACCTGATTTTATTCCTTATCAATCCAAACTCCTATACTTTATCCTAGAAACTAAGAAATCAACATCATTTCACTTTCCCAAAACATAAATTGCAACAAACAGTCATCTAATTAGGTATTGAAGAGTCATAGTGGCCTAATAAGGGTGTGATTAAAACATAGTATGCCACCACAATTAATGTCTCTAAAGTAATTAGTCTATAAGAGAGTTCATATAGGAGTGATAAAAAATATCATTAACCCTTTAGAAAATTAATTGTTTAAGGATTTATTATTAAAAATAAAAAATAAATAAACAAACACTGATTCCTGGGATATTTTTTAGTACCTCACATCAGTTTATTCCTAATTCATCATCATTGGTGATTCTCTGATCACTTTACACATCACAGCATGACTAGATCGAGGGAAGACTACCAAGGAAATCGTAGTCATACAACTCAAGTGTATCCCATGGGGATTTATGGAAATTACCGATTAACCTTCCCCTCATTAATCTAATGTAAGGTGAACCTTGTAATTACTATGACATTAACTACCTATTTGAACTCAAGGAAAGTTCCTTGAAATTTATAATCATGTCTGAGTGGGATCACCTGACTTATTCTCAAGGCATTCCACTTGAAATAACCAGGTTGAATCCATGGATCCTATCCTGCATCATTCACTAAGGTACTTGTAACATTATATGCCTTCCTATCTAGTTACTATGTAATTTTGAGGCAATAAGAGGTATTCAAATGAGGATGGATGAGGTTCGATGGGATTAGAGCTACAACAGAACTATAGCAGTCTTGCAATAATGTAAAAGAGAGATTTACATCATAACTAGGTTGTAGTTTATGGATTTTTGTTATCAAAGTGATGGAAATGAAATATTTTTATGAAATACGATTGGGATTTATATAATAATATAATTCTAGACCTAGGTTCCATGTTTTTTTCATGTTTTGATTTTTTGATTTTTGTTTACAGCACAAAGTTGGGTTTTTCAATATAAAATACATGTCTCGTGGAACTTAAGGTTTAAAAGAGTAATTTATGACATAATCCTAGAGTATTAATTTTTTAAAATAGGTTTTTCCAATTAATTCTTTCTCATCTATCTATATCCCTCCCTATCTCAATTTCAATCAAATCCTTGGTTATTTTCAAGGATTTTTCAACCCTCCTACTTTGATCTATGATTTCTAGTGGCAGTGTTTTGGTAGTCGATGTTAATCCCTTCCCACCTTCTTGATTTTTCTCTCTCCCTATTATATATGGGTTTCACTATGGTGTGGTTACATTGGTTTGGGGTGTTTTTGGAAAATATTTTTTATGATATTTAGGTGTGTTGTTGGTTGATCTGTAATTTCCCATGTGAAGTTGTTGTTTTTAAGTGCTTCTTATTCTCCAAGTGGTGAATAGAAAATTGAAGAATCTTCATTGTGGTTGGTAATCCATTATTTTGATTTATTGTGTGTCGTGAGGGAGGGTTTTACTATGTTTTATCCTTGGAATGATAGTTTTCACTGGTTTAATGATGATAAATAATTGGTTATTTGATATTAATGGGGAAAGAGGATTGAATCACGTGTATTTATAGCTTTATATATTTCCTTGATATTTTGATTTTATGAGATATATACCCCCACTAAAAATGGTGTCTATTGGTGGATTTGTTTATTCTATAGTTGATCAATTTTGGAACCCTTGTCCTATGATTGATTAGAATCACCTAAAATAAATTTGAAATTTTATAGACACTTATATTTAATGAATAATATGGTTTTCCTTGGATTATAATTATGTGTGAATGACCTAAATAATTAAGTGGGATGTGATAAAAATCTTCTTGTTAAATATGAAAAGGTTATGTGATTTGTGTTGAGGTGTAACCGTGTTGTGGGGTGTTGTGGGGATGATGTACTTGGTGTGTTATTGTGATGTGGGTCAATGTGGGGATGATGTTCTTGTTGTGTGACTATGTTTTGGAGTTGTGATTTGATATGTTTTGATGTGTGATTGTTTTGTGGGGTGGTGATGTCTAGTTTCAATGTGTGTATTAAATGTGACTGAGAAAGTGGTGGTGATGTGAGTTATTTATCTTAGCGAAAAGGATGAGTTGTTTTTTTTCTCTGTTGTGATGTGTTGTGATGCATTGTTCTAGTTTCTTGGATAGTGTTGAAATTAAATTATAATCATAAAATTTAAATGGAATGGTATGGTTTTTTAATGGAATATAGTGACTAATAATTAATTTAAAGTGATAAGTGTGGTTAAGAATGGTTGATTTTATTAATGAAATGAATGGGTTAGATAATATAATTGGTTGTAAAATGTGTCTTGTGTCTTGTATAGTCTCTTGAATTTAGTTTTAGAAGAAAAATTGGATGTGTTTTGATTTGGTTGGTATTATTTTTGGTTATGAACCCATAGGTTGGGATTTTGTTAGGTAATATATATATATATATATACCTTTTATGTTCTATATGATTTTCTATAATCACCACACCCGGTTCAAGCACCATGTTCCAAAACCCATATATTCATACGAGGGTTTTTTCCAAACATCCTGATGATTTTGACGGATGACTCACTACCCACTCTTTTTTTCTATCACTTATAAGTGAGTAGTTTTTCATAGCCTATGATGGAAGGAGGTATAATAGTGCACTAAGAGATGGAATAGGTTTCTTTCGGGGAGGAGTGATGTGACCATGAAGTGGGTTGATGAGATGTGATTTGAACAAGTTGTGGTGTGGCTTATAGTTGGGGTTATTCATGGTATTATAAGGTGACTTGGTTGATTTCCTTCATGTTTTTGATACCTTACTACTATATTTATGACATTAGATGTGATGTGATGGCCCATGTGTCTTCAGGTTATATGTGATGTGATGGATAAGGTGTCTTCGGGTGAGATGTGATGTGATGGTCATGATATAGGGCGAAAATATGTGTTACATAGAATATATGGGAGTGACAATACATACAATGTTGGGATGCGAGAGAGACATACCAATGGGAAAGAAGTGTGGGTACTATTTTATAAATATGATTCCTATAATGTTATCATTTATCAATTGTGTTTTTTGGTGAGTTAACCTTGGTGAGGATGGGATTAGATGGTTGACATGTTTAGGTGCTGTTTTGTTCACACAATTTTCTCATGTGTGCAATTGTATTATATTTTAATGTGTTCATAAGAAAAAAAATTCTTACTTAGTACACTTAAATTCACATCATATGTATATAAAATAAGTTTTAGGTTTACAAGAGTACTATATAGACCATTTTTGACACTACTAGATCGAACCCTTGGATTGTTGTTGTGTTTCTAATTTAGCTTTCTTTTTGCGTATTTATTTGGGATATTTTTATCTGTATTTTTTATCTTTATGCATTAATTATGGGATTTTTTTTATTTATTTTTATATTATTTCATGGAATTTCCTATGGTTGATACATCCTATCTCCCGATATCGTTTTAATATAGAGGTTAATGCATACCATTTGAGATATTTTTATACCCATGGTGCTAGTCACAAACTCAAGGTCTAATAGAGGTGGTATTTTAGGGTCATTATCTCTTTCCATTCATTTGAACATCTTTAGTAGGAGGGTATTATGAGAGAGCAGTATCTAAGTTAATGATTGAGAGATATGATGGAGTTCATAGTTAGGTATATTGAGTATTGCAAGGTTTGGTATGGAAATAGTTCCAATTGATCATTTTTCATCCCATAGGCTAGGGATACTTACTAAAAAATGGGATTTAAGGGCCCCCCATGATTTTATGCATGGACACTTATCTCATTAAACGACCATGTGAGGAAATGTTTCTAAGGTAGTGAGCTAAGAAATGTGCATGCATCATGGTCACTTGTTTTAATATTTTAATTGGTTTGTTTTTGGAAAGTTGAAAAGTATTAATATAAAATAAATAGTTCTTAATGAAATTCCATACTACTAGGCTTAGTGAATATTGTTCCTTTTTCAGTTATGGATCATGTTCATCATTTTCATGTGGTTCAGTCATGGGGGATAAATAGGCTAACCAAGTTGATTGTCGAAGGGTTGATTTGGTTGAGGAGGAGGATCAGTGGAAGAAGATGTTGTGTCATTTTCAGTTTCATGCTTGGGGAAATTGTTAGGGTAGTGTTTCTGATGTGGATACATAGATATAATTATAGGAGCTGGATATTGATTTCAGTTTGATCTAGGCCCCAATAGAATACTAGGTCTCACTAGCAGTTATTCATATGAAGGGTGTTGCACACCAGTAGAGGGAGATATATCATGGTGAGAATAAGGAGGCTCATGTTTCATGGGTTGAAATTCAAAAATAGTTTTGGGAATAGTTTCTTTTGACAGCCATGAATGCAGTAAAGAAGAAAGAGATTCACTCTCTTTATGAAGGGATTATGTTAGTGAAGGATATAGGAATCATGTTTAATGACCTGTTTTTTTACCTAGGAACATTTTATAGAAGTGTATCCTGTGACACATCTTGAGGAGGCACTATTTACTTCAATTAATTTTGTAGTTACTCTTTTTATATTCCCAATGTATCCAGATTTTCAAGAGAATATAGAGGTGATGGATATTATGCACTCACAAGGAGTCTTATAAAGAGAGGGGGTCAGCAGAGTTCATTAAGGAGAAATTTTGTTAGTAGGAGGAATCATGTAGTAGGACCTTTGAGTTTTTGACTAGTGGGAATTCTACCTTAGTAGATTCCTTTTCGGCCATCTGGGGCCAGTGATTTTTATGATTTTTATGGGGTCATGGGGATAGCATATTTTTTCTATGGGGTTTGTGTTTATTTCCATAACTAGTGCCCAATGGTTCTCTGAGCTCATTTAGGTTTATGTGGTAAGGTTCAACATTATCCTTAGTAGAAGTTTCTAGTGATATCATTTCAACAGTATTAGAAGTAATTTTATTCTCTTTTTATGGGTGATGGATAAGTTTAAGGCCAACCTCATTATGTTCCTCATATTTAGTTACCTCATCCTAATCATGGATTTATAGGTAGCTAGTAGAAGATAGGAATGGGAGATGGATGTGCTCAATTGTATGCAGTTTAAAAAATAGTGCTATAGGGAATAGAGATTTTTCAGGGTATATTGAACATATCGTGTCCTATTTCTTATTCCATGTTTGTTATGGGAGATTCACACTTCTTTCTTTTATCCACTCTAGTTCATTTATTTGGGGATAGACATAGAGAGGTTTCCTATTCCCTTGGAGTTGACTATGTCAGTCGATGGCCAGACCATCTTGTTTGATGTGTTTCGAGGTTGTAGACTGATGTTGAGGCCACATTGGTCCCATAGGTATATTTATGATATATATTAATTTGTAAAATTTCATTCATTTCATCAAATAGTTATATTCGGTGAGTTTTATTATCAAATTATTTTGGGGAGAGTCGTATTCTCAAATATGGATGGATAACTTGTTGTATTCATTGGAGATCAAGGTTGTAAGGTGGGAAGTAGTTTTTTTTATCCCCTTTTTTGTTGATGGATGATTTGTTTATAGAATCAGTGGATACTAGAAGAGTAGGGGTTCCCAAGGTTGTTGGTATGTTTTTAGACTTTCTCCCAAGGATGATGGTATGCTACCCCTAAGATGTGATGTTGAGTTTTGTATAGACTTGAAGTCTGAGGCTTCTTTGATATCGATAGATAACTATCGGATGGAACCTAATGAGTTTTGGTAGATAAGGATTTATATATATGATCAGATATAGAAGGTTTTCATCTGGACTACTATGTAACTGTGGGATTCCCCAGTTTTATTCACTAAGAAGGAGGTTGGTAGTTTGAGTTTTTGTATAGACTATTGTTGGTTGAATCAGGTGATGATCAAGAATCTCTAACCTCTTATGAGGATTGATGACCTTTTGACCAATTGATTGGAGATAGTTATTTTTTTAGGATTTATTTGTTGCATGTCTATCACTAGTTGAGGTTGAAGGACGGATATATTCTAAAAACTGCATTTAGATGTCGGTAAGGGATCTTTGAGTTCATGTTCATGTCATTCGATGTCACAAACACACCATCTATTTTCAGTTTCCCCATAAACACTATATTCTATGATTTCTTGGACCATCTCATTGTCATGTTTATCAAAAACATATTGACCTACTCAAAGTTGGAGGAGCATATCGATCATCTCAGTGTTATTTTTAAAGTTGTTCGATGCCGGCAGCTTTATGGAAAGTTTGACAAGTGCATGTTTTAGACATTAGAGGTGTGTTTTCATGAACATGTTGTTTACAAGGAGGGTGTGGTAATAGACCTATCAAATTTCAAGGATGTTGTTTCTTGGGAAGCACCCAATAATGTGGTAGGGGTTCATAGTTTCTTTGTACTTATAAGCTATTATCATATGTTCATATCTGATTTCCCTTAGGTTTCATCCCTTCTTATAGCTTTGATCGATAAGGAAATGAATTTTATATGAACTAATTAGTGTTAAGAACCATTCAATTATTTTAAATATAATTTGATCAAAGATTTAGTTATTCATAATCAAAAGTACAATGTGGTGTTTGATGTTTTTTATGACATGTATCATTTAGTATTGGGATTCATGTTGATACAATAGATTATAGTGATCTCTTATAGGTCTAGGAAGTTACATCCCCATGAGAGTAACTATTACACTATAATTTGGAGCTAGCTGTAGTTGTGTTTATGTTGAAGTTGTGGTGGTATTACCTCATTGATGAGAACTTTGTGGTTTCTAAGGATCACATGAGTTTGAAATAAATCTTTTCCATGTGATATTTGAATCTACAATGGTGGATGTGGAAGGAATTTATTAAAATTCAGGATTTTGAGATCTCTTATACCCTAGAAAAGGGGAATGTTGTTTCCGATTCACTTAGTCAGAATTCTTGAGGATATGTGGATAAAGAGTTTATATATGTTTAAAAATAGATATAGGATCTTATAGCGGTGCATCTCGACATGGGAGAGAGTAGTGGTTGAGGTTTTGTTTATTTGATGACTATAGGGTCATATTTTTATGAAAGGTGGAGGAGTATCAGTGGGGTTACTCAAATGAAGAGGTGATGTGTGCCCATGTCGGCTATAGTGATGTTATGGAGGGATGGAAAAAGGATAGTTAGAACTGAATATTATTTCAGGGGAGGATTTTTATTCCAGTATTGATGTGTTATAGAGTTCTCCATGAGTTTTATAAATTTCTTTTAGTGGTACATCCAAGTGTGAAAAAAGATGTACCATATCTTGAGAATACATATTTGGTGGCTAGGGATGAAATAGATCATGGTATATTTTATGGTGAGTATTATGGTCTATAAACAGGTTAAAGTAGAGCATCGTGTTCCAAGAATTTTGTTTATCCTTTAGGTGTACCTGAGTGGAAATAGGATGGTGTCTCATAGGATTTCATCATAGGGTTACACCAAGCTCTAGGAGGTTGTGAAACATATTGTGTGGTAGTGGACTGGATGATAAAATTGGCTCACTTTCCAGAAATCCATGAGTTGAGTACCAATGAGGTTTTGGAAATGAGTTATATGGATGAGTTGGTGTGGTTGTATCTAGTATGAAGGTCCATTGTCTCAGATTAGGATTTACATTTTACTTCATGAGTATGGAGAGAATTTTATCATTGTTTTGGAACTTACTTACACCTAAACACTACATTCCACCCTCAAAAAGATGGGAAGATGGATAGTACCATCTAGACACTAAAGGATGTGTTGTGGGTGTTTATCTTATAATTTGGAAGATCTCAGGTAAGGCACCAACCCTTGATTGAATTTTTTTTATAACAATATATATAACTCATCCATTGACATGGATCCGTTTATGGATTTTTATAGGTGGTAATATCACTCTCCATTGTTTTGAACAAATGTTAGGGAGGTAGTAGTTCTTGGTCCTTATTTGGTGTAGAAAAGGATATAAAAGGTTTATCTCAATTGTAGGAGGATGAAAGCATCACAGGATCATAAAAAGACTTACACTGATCATAGGAGGAGGCCCTTGGAGTTTGAGGTTGGAGGCCATGTTTTCTTAAGAGTCTCTCCTCTATGTGGTTAGAAGAGGATTAATAGTCAAAGTAATGTTTATCCCCAATTTTTTAGACCCTTTGAGCTATTGGGGAATGTTAGTGAGGTGGATTATCAGTTAGAACATCCAACATAACTAGACCGGATACATGATGTTCTTCACATATATCAAATCCATCAGTATCTTCATGATAACTCCCATATCAGATAATTTGTAGATTTTGATATCAAGGATGACTTGGAATTCTTGGAATATATGGTAGAGATCTAGGATCATCAAGATGGGGTTCTTCCTAGAAGAACCATTCCCTTGGTTCGTATGTTGTGGATGTATTATGGCTAGGAGGGGAGTGATTCAGAGTGAGAGATGCATAAACATTTTTAGTACCCGGTGTTGTTTTGAGTTTTTTATTTGCTATGTTTTTCTTTTTGATGTGATGTTTGGACCTTGTTTTATGATATGTGTTGTTTTTATGATTTGTGATGTGAGATAAAAATTATTGCAACGACCCAAAGTTTCATTAATAGAAAATCCCTCTTGATCCAGTTAAATGTCTCTTTATAAAAAATGTTTTTATAAGATGTCAACTTCTTTGGTTTTATGATAAGAGTTGTGACCATTACTTTTATAGCCGTTGAACAGTGATCACATGATTAGTATAAATATAAGGCTTTAACAAACCCAATTTTACTCAGACAAAGGAAGCGATGGCCTCATCTAGTAGAATTTCCCCATATGAAGCCCATTTGTCAGAGCTTGGAAAATAGGTGGCATCCTTGGGCTTCTCCCTTGAGCAATCCCAAGCTGAGATTCATTATGTCAAGCTCGAATGTGACCGTCTATGGGAAAAGTGGAAGTTGATAGAGATTACCACCCGAGCGATGTTATTCGAGCCGCCCCAAGAGTCTGTCACCATCGCACACCTTACCCTTAGGTCTTATGCGGCTATTTTAAGGGGTTATGTAACAAATAAGTAGTATTATGTTCATGTACATTATTTTTTTATATAATAATGAATATAATTTCTAGTCATTTTTGATACATTGTAAATAGTTTTTAAAGTACAAATGGTGTTTTTAGTTATTATTTAATTAAGAATTCAATTTTATTAAATTAAGGGATTTTTGAATTAAATAATATTTTAATAAAATATTATTATTAATATTAAATTAATTTTTATTAAATATAAATGATCTTATAATTTTAAGAATGCAATTAAAATTTTTATTAAGGTTTGAAAGCCATTTCTGTCTAAACCCGTGAATTTTCGATAAATATTGGTTTTTATATTAAAAGTAAAAATTAGCATATTTAGAAAAAAATTTAGATAAAATAAATGTAATTTCTGGAATCAGGATGTCGAAATTATCCAACGGTTAATTTTTCATAATTTTCTGAGACAGTCAAATTTTTGAGTAAAAATTAAATATCGTTTAAATATATAATGTGTTTTATGACATCATAATGACCCAATGGTGATGTAATAAAATACCATAATCCTTATTTTCGGCCAATATATGTTTTATCATTAAAATAATGTGATTTTGGGTTTGTTTGACTTACTTTTCAAAAGATTAATGGACCCCTCAAGACATATTCAACACTTTGCCTTTTTAAATTAATTTTCATGGGAGTGTGACTCACCTCCACATAAGCAACCTTATTATTTTAAGAAGTTCAGACTTGGGCCTTATAAAATATTTTTTTCCTCTTCCCTTTTCCAAAAACGATGGGCAAAAACCATGGGATGGTTTGTGGTTTGGATTAATTTAATGTAAGGGGACCCAAACCTAAATAATAAAGAATTCCCTCACCTTTCATATATAAACCCACCCAAGATCCCACTTCCTCCTCACAAAAATCCCTTGTAGTTCGTCCAACCTCTGCCCTACTCTCTCTATAATCCTCCCAAGGTGCCCCAAGCTCCCAAGAAGCCTCTCACAAACCTCTCTCTAGCCTTTGGAAGCACACTTCCAAGTAAGGGTTTTTTCTTCCTTTCTCATTTTTTTTCAATTTTCTTTAAGTTGTATCGCCCTTTTAATTTCAATTATGAATGTTGGGGTATGGTTTCTCACCTCCCCCATACTGTTATCTTATTGTTTGAATGATGGGAGACCCCTTTTTCTCTCATTAAATGCCTCCCATGTACACCTGTTACTATGTCGAAATTCCGAAAGGAACTTCTCTCTCTTCTTTTACATTCAAGCAATACTTTTGTATCATGAATCTAAATTCTATTTCAATTGTTGGTACATGTATCTATATGACCTCCTTACTGTCCATTACATGTAAATATGATGAGGAACCCCTTTCTCTCTCATCAACCATTTATTTATGAATTCTTATGTCACGCTGTTACGCTGTCGAAATCGCACCAATTTTCTAAGCCAATGTCATTGTGTAGTGGATACCATGCCCATTTCTCCATCAAGGGTATTCATCTATATGAATATTTACTTATTGATTGTAAAGTTTCATTTATGAATTCCACATTCCTTTATCGTGGAATAAATGATTATGTTTTATGAATCCATGTTTTATGATCCATGTGGCACACTTATGCATGAAATGAAATGTTTAATAAGGGTGCGCCCTTATAGCGCTCCAATGCATTGGGTAAAGTATAGTATCATTATATGTCATGTTCAATGAGTGTTGACTCATGATAATTCAAGTTCAATGAGGGTTTACTCGTGCTTCATGTGAAATGAGGGTTTACTCATGCTCCATGTGCAATGAGCCTTGGCTCATGCTAATTCAATGTTAAGTGTTGTTCCCACATTTCCATGTTATGATTATCATGCTTTATCATGCCTTTATGTTCATGTTTATCTTTTTATCTATTGACATGCCTATTTCCTATCATGAATTTTACTCCTCATGTTATTCCATGTGTACTCCCTTACTGGGCTTTATAGCTCACCCTTTTTTTATGCATGTCCTCACGTTATCCCATGCAATGCTAAGTACGAGGGAATATAGTGGTCATGTAAAGGAAGTTTTCAATAAAGATGTTTTATTTCATGTTTTAAGTTTTTATGTAATGATCCTAAGCCCCAAAGACACTAAACCACTCGATCTTCTTTGTTGTATCAAGTTAAGTTTTATGTAATAAATCATGTTTAAGTTGTAATAAAAAGCAAGGTTGTCATAGTTGGTATCAGAGGATAGGTTTAGTTATTTTTGGGATTAGGAAACCCTAGTAAATCCTTATATACAAGACTAAGTACAATTAAAACATCCATAAGTTTTGGTGAGTATTTAGTAAGTGGGTTATCAAGAAAATACATCCCTGTTTGGATACGAGCAGGTAGAGGCGGCTCTGGCACAGATGTATCCTAGGGGTAAACCCCGAAATCACCGCTTTGAGCTAGACTCAAACGGGAACTGGTGCACGACAACGGGCCTTGCTGCACTCTTGGTTATGACACTCACGGGGGATATGTTTTGATAAATTCACAATCTTATTATGAACCCTTATCAAGGGAATTAAAAAGCCCCTACGAATATATGTTATAAAGTAGATCATGAAAATCCAAGATTGAAGCATATAGACTCATGAGTTAAGGAAACAAAAGTTTATTTTTGAGTCATCAACTTTTTTCTTTGGATTACCCTTTATGTGTTACCCCTAACTTTCCTTTTATTCCAGCCAATGGGCGGTAATAGGAGGACTCTGGCTAACAATCGTTGTGAAGATCAGTGTGATGACTGTACTAATGAGATGCAAAATCTAATGGGAGAAGGAATCGTGAACTTTTTCATGCTTATCTCTCAGATAACTCAAGTTTTGAATAGAAACATGGGTCAAGAGGAACTTTCAACCCCCACTAAGAAAGAACAAGTCACTATCGAGAGCTTCATGAGACAAAGGCCTCCTACTTTTAGTGGATCATCCGATCCCACGATCGCTGAACAATGGATCAACTCCATTGAAAAGATCTTCTCCATCCTCCAATGTTCTGAACAAGAGAAGGTTCTCCTGGTTGTTTATCGTATGGAGGGTAAAGCTGATCAATGGTGGACGTTGACCAAAAATACGAAGCTTGAGGAGGAGATCGAGGCTTTGGAATGAAAGGAATTCCGGAAGATATTTTTCGATAAATATTTTCCGCGCACCCTCCGGCTTAAGATGTAAAGGGACTTCCTTTACCTTAAGCAAAAAGATGAGGAATACGTTGGATCGTATGAGGAAAACTTCACAAGGCTTTCACGATATGCTTCCGACTTTGTCGTTAACCCCAAATGCAAGGTTGACCGCTTCTTTGGTGGGCTGAAGCCTAGCTTGTAGAAAGCATTAGCGTTCCGTGACTTCGACAGCTGTGAGGAAATTGTCCGATGTGCCCTCAAGGTCGAAATGGAGATCAGAGAATCATAGGGGTATCATGGGGATAAGAAGCGTAAGGTGGACTTCAATGCTGGTGGGCCAATGGATAAATCCAACAACGCTAAGAAGTTCCACCACCCAACTTTCCAAAAGTGTGGAAAGAAGCACCCTGGAAATTTCCTTAAGGGGACGAGAAAATGCTTCAGGTGTGGAAGAGAAGGGCACCTAGCTGTTAACTGTCGGCAAGAAGGACCCGCGGCTGCGACAGAGGAGAGGAATGCTCCGTTCAAAACTCAACGCATTGTTCAATGCTATAAATGCAAAGAACCGGGTCATTTTTCAAATCAGTGCCCTAATCTAAGGGTTATAAGAGGCAACCAACAACCTCCAAGACAGCAAGGAATATCTTTTTCCATCACTTCTACCGAAGTGAACCCCGAAAACGAAGTGGTGACAGGTACGCTAGTTTTTTATTCAATAATAGATAATGTACTTCTTGATTCAGGTTCTACGCATTATTTTATATCTCGAAAGTTTAGTAGAACAATCCCAGAACCACCACAAATCATGGAAGTAAAGATGTCAGTGAGTACGGAAAATGGGGAAATCATTGCATCCCATGAGTATAAGTCCTCCCCTGTTATAATGTGTGGATTGAATTTCCCGTCGAACCTCGTCAAACTCCCTCGGGTGGAATTTGATGCAATTCATGGCATGGATTAGCTTTCCTTATATAGAGCCAACATAAATTGTCGAGAGAGGGAAATCACACTCCATATGGAGAATCGACCCCCGATTATTTACAAGTGTCAGGAGGGAGATGAATCTCCTTTAGCTCCATCATCTCAAGCATGGATATTACTGCCCTATGAGCACACATATCTAGCTCAGATGATTGAGTCCAAGGAAGAAACCATCCTTGAATAAATGCCTATTGTGAGGGAATTCGCTGAAGTGTTTCCTGAAGAACTGCCTGGTCTTCCTCCAATAAGAGATGTTGAGTTCTTAATTGAACTTATACCTGGGGCGCTACCAATATCCAAGACTCCATATAGAATGGCTGTTGTAGAGATTGAAGAACTGAAGAAACAACTACAGGAGAATCTGGATAAAGGGTTTATACGCCCAAGTGCTTCACCATGGGGTGCACCAGTCCTCTTCATCAAGAAAAAGGATGGGTCAATGCGGCTTTGCATCGATTATCATGAACTTAACAAAATCACGATAAATAACAAGTATCCTCTCCCATGAATTGATGACTTGTTCGATCAGTTGCGTGGAGCACAATACTTCTCCAAGGTAGACTTGCGGTCGGGATATTATCAAGTAAGGGTGAAGAAGGAAGATATCCCCAAGACTGCTTTTCGTACAAGGTACGGGAACTATGAATTCATAGTAATGCCTTTTGGACTCACCAATGCTCCAGCAATATTCATGGACTTTATGAATAGAGTATTTAGATATTACCTTGACAAATTTTTGGTAGTCTTTATAGATGATATTCTAATATACTCAAAAACTAAGGAGGATCATGAGAAGCATTTAAGAACTATACTGGAGACTTTGCGCAAGGAGAAGCTCTATGAAAAGTACATCAAGTGTGAGTTCTAGTTGAAGGAGGTCTCATTCTTGGGCCATATCATCACAATCAATGGGATATCTATGGATCCCTCCAAAACAAATGCAATTGAGGGATGGCCGAGGCCAACATCGGTAACCGATATCCGTAGCTTCTTGGGTTTAGCTGGATATTATCGACGATTTGTGAGGAATTTCTCATGATTGTCCAACCCTCTTACCAAGCTAACTCTAAAGAGAGTAAAGTTTTCTTGGAGTGATGAATGCGAAGAAAGCTTCAAGGAGTTGAAAAGGAGGCTTATCACTACACCCGTGCTCACTTTACCCACAAGTGGGGAACTTTTTGTGGTATTTAGTGATGCTTCGAAGAAGGTCTTAGGATGTTTGTTGATTCATAATGATAAAGTGATATCATATGCCTTAAGGCAGTTTAAAATCCATGAGCGAAACTATCCAACACATGATCTGGAGTTGGCGGCGGTGATCTTTGCCTTGAAAATCCGGCGTCATTATCTCTATAGAGAGAAATGTGAGATATATACTGACCACAATAGTCTTAAATATATATTCACATAGAAAGAGATTAATATGCGCCAGAGAAGATGGATAGAGCTCATCAAGGATTATGACTGTTCAATACATTTCCACCCTGGGAAAGTGAACAAGGTGGCAGATGCCCTAAGTAGAAAGGATCCAGCGATTCTATCAATGATGAGAATTGAGAAGGATCCAATCTTCTTAGACTTGATGAAGATGGATGTGGGAATCATAAAGAAGGGAACATCATCAATCTTTTCACAAATGATTGCTCAACCATCTCTTTTTGAAAGGTTAAAGGATACTCAAAAGGATGATGTGGGAATTCAAGAAAAAGTGGAAGTTATCAAAAAGGGAAAATCCTCTGAGTTTAATGTTAATAAAGAAGGAACTGTGCAGTTTGGGAAAAGACTATGTGTTCCATCAAGTCTGGAGCTGAAGAAGGAACTCTTAAATGATGCACATAGTTCAAATTTCTCTATTCACCCAGGGAGTACAAAGATGTATCGAGATCTCCAAGAAAACTTTTGGTGGGATAATATGAAGAATGAGATTGTAGAATATACATCAAAGTGCTTGGTGTGTCATTAAGTGAAGGCAGAGAGGCAGAAGTCTAAGAGGATGATGAAACCATTGACCATACCAGAATGGAAATGGGAAAACATCACCATGGACTTTGTCATCGGACTTCCAAGGACATCCAAAGGAAAAAATGCAATCTGGGTTGTTGTGGATCATCTTACAAAGACTGCACACTTCATTGCTATTCGGGAGGATTTCTCATTGGATCAACTAGAATGGATATATATCAGGGAAGTGGTAAGGTTGCATGGAGTACCACTATCTATTGTGTCTGACCGAGATCCAAGATTCACCTATAAGTTTTGGAAGAGTCTTCAACATGCTCTAAATACTGAACTGAACTTCAGTACGACCTATCATCCTCAAACTAATGGCCAATCCGAGTGGACTATCCAAACACTTGAGGATAAGTTGAGAACGTGCTCAATGGACTTTAAAGGAGGATGGGATCAACATCTTTCTCTGGTTGAGTTCTCTTATAATAACAGTTTCCACTCGAGCATCCAAATAGCACCCTATGAATCCCTTTATGGGAAAAGGTGCAGAACACCGGCATGTTAGGATGAGGTCTGTGAACGTAAGCTTCTTGGACCAGAAATGGTCGAAGAAATGGTGGAGAAGGTGAAAACCATTCAGCAGTATATCAAGGCATCCCTGAGTCAACAGAAGAGTTATGTAGATAATCATCGACGAGACCTTGAGTTTAAAGTTGGAGACATGGTGTTTCTATGCATATCTCCGTGGAAAAAGGTCATGAGGTTTGGAAAGAAAGGGATGTTAAGTCCAAGGTACATCGGCCCCTTCAAGATTCCTGGTCGTGTCGGGGCTGTGGCCTATCAACTAGAACTTCCACCTGCCATGGCCAAAGTATATGATGTCTTTCATGTATCCCTCTTAAGTAAGTACATACCGGACCCTTCACATGTACTCTCTTTTGAGGTGGTACAATTGGAAGATGATCTTTCTTATGAGGAGCAACCAGTTAAGATCTTAGATCATAGAGAAAAAGTTCTACGAAATAAGACAATGCCCCTCGTCAAGGTGTTGTGGAAAAACCACAAGTTTGAATAAGTGACTTGGGAATTGGAGGATATGATAAATCTGAGTTACCCACATTTGTTTTAGTGTGGGAAAAGGAAAATTTCGAGGGTGAAATTTCTTAAGGGGGGAATATTGTAACGACCCAAAGTTTAATTAATGGAAAATCCCTCTTGATCCAGTTAAATGTCTCTTTATAAAAAATGTTTTTATAAGATGTCAACTTCTTTGGTTTTATGATAAGAGTTGTGACCGTTACTTTTATAGTCATTGAATAGTGATCACATGATTAGTATAAATATAAGGCTTTAAAGAACCCAATTTTACTCAGACAAAGGAAGCGATGGCCTCATCCAGTAGAATTTCCCAATACGAAGCCCATTTGTCGGAGCTCAGAAAAGAGGTGGCATCCTTGGGCTTCACCCTTGACCAAGCCCAAGCTGAGCTTCATTATGTCAAGCTCGAATGTGACCTTCTACGGGAAAAGTGGAATTTGATAGAGATTACCACTCGAGCGATGTTATCCAAGCCGCCCCAAGAGTCTGTCACCATCGCACACCTTACCCTTAGGTATTATGCGGCTATTTTAAGTGGTTATGTAACAAATAAGTAGTACTATGTTCATGTACATTATTTTTTTGTATATAATAATGAATATAATTTCTAGTCATTTTTTATACATTGTAAATAGTTTTTAAAGTACAAATGGTGTTTTTAGTTATTATTTAATTAAGAATTCAATTTTATTAAATTAAGGTATTTTTGAATTAAATAATATTTTAATAAAATATTATTATTAATATTAAATTAATTTTTATTAAATATAAATGATCTTATAATTTTATGAATGCAATTAAAATTTTTTTTAATGTTTGAAAGCCATTTCTGTCAAAACCCGTGAATTTTCGATAAATATTGGTTTTTATTTTAAAAGTGAAAATTAACATATTTAGAAATTTTTTAGATAAAATAAATGTCATTTTTGGAATCAGGACATCGAAATTATCCAATGGTGAATTTTTCATAATTTTTTGAGACAGTCAAATTTTTGGGTAAAAATTAAATACCGTTTAAATATATAATGTGTTTTATGACATCATAATGACCCAATGGTGATGTAATAAAATACCATAATCCTTATGTTCGGCCAATATGTGTTTTATCATTAAAATAATGTGATTTTGGGTTTGTTTGACTCTCTTTTCAAAGCATTAATGGACCCCTCAAGACATATTCAACACTTTGCCTTTTTAAATTAATTTCCATGGGAGTGTGACTCACCTTCACATAAGCAACCTTATTATTTTAAGAAGTTTGGAATTGGGCCTTATAAAATATTTTTTTCCCCATCCCTTTTCCAAAAACCATGCGCAAAAACCATGGGATGGTTTGTGGTTTGGATTAATTTAATGTAAGGGGACCCAAACCTAAATAATAAAGAATTCCCTCACCTTTCCTATATAAACCCACCCAAGCTCTCATTTCCTCCTCACTAAAATCCCTTGGAGTTCTTCCAACCTCTTACCTAATCTATCTATAATCCTCCCAAGGTGCCTCAATCTCCCAATAAGCCTCTCACAAGCCTCTCTCTAGCCTTTGGAAGCACACTTCCAAGTAAGGGTTTTTTCTTCCTTTCTCATTTTTGTCAATTTTCTTTAAGTTGTATTTCCCTTTTAATTTCAATTATGAATGTTGGGGTATGGTTTCTCACCTCCCCCATACTTCCCTTTTATTGTTTGAATGATGGGATACCCCTTTGTCTCTCATTAAATGCCTCCCATGTACACCTGTTACTATGCCGAAATTCCGAAAGGAACTTCTCTCTCTTCTTTTACATTCAAGCAATACTTTTGTATCATGAATAAAAATTCCATTTAAATTATTGGTACATGTATCTATATGACCTAATTACTGTCCATTACATGTAAATATGATAATGAACCCATTTCTCTCTCATAAACCATTTTTCTATGAATTCTTATGTCACGTCGTTACACTGCTGAAATCGCACCGATTTTCTAAGCCAATGTCATTGTGTAGTGGATACCATGCCCATTTCTCCATAAAGGGTATTCACCTATATGAATATTTACTTATTGATTTTAAAGTTTCATGTATTAATTCCACATTAATTTATCATGGAATAAATGATTATGTTTTATGAATCCATGTTTTATAATCCATGTGGCACACTTATGCATGAAATGAAATTTTTAAGAAGGGTGTGCCCTTATAGCGCTCCAATGCATTGGGTAAAGTATAGTATCATGATATGTCATGTGCAATGAGTTTTGACTCATTCTAATTAAAGTTAAATTAGGGTTTACTCGTGCTTCATGTGAAATGAGGGTTTACTCATGCTCCATGTGCAATGAGCCTTGGCTCATGCTAATTCAATATTAAGTGTTGTTGCCACATTTCCATGTTATGATTATCATGCTTTATCATGCCTTTATGTTCATGTTTATCCTTTACTCTATTGAAATTCCTATTTCCTAACATGTATTGTACTCCTCATGTTATTCCATGTGTACTCCCTTGCTGGGCTTTATAGCTCACCCTTTTTTATGCATGTCCTCAGGTTATCCCATGCAATGCTAAGTACGAGGGAATGTAGTGGTCATGTAAAGGAAGTTTTTGATAAAGATGTTGTATTTCATGTTTTAAGTTTTTATGTAATGATACTAATCCCCAAAGACACTAAAACTCTTGATCTTGTTTGTTGTATCAAGTGAAGTTTTATGTAATAAATCATGTTTAAGTTGTAATAAAAAGCGGGGTTTTCATAATTATAACATATAAAAATTGGAGGACTTGATTCTTAATCAAGAAAAACTAGACATTGACGTGACTAGAACCATGTAAAAGATTTAGTGCTTGCAAAATTAGATAGTATCATGAAAATGAATATGAAATTCCCTAATTTATAGTCTCAGTTAGTACTTTGTTTTGTGGTAGTTAGATCGGTTATTGTTTAGGGATATGTAGAGGTTGAGGAAATTGTGCAGATGGTTGTGTATTTCTATGGAATATGAGATTGTTTGAATCTGGTATCAAATGCGTAGTGTTGTATCTAGTGATATTTTGGTAATGCGGTTTCAAGAGATATTTCTTGGGTATTTTTCTTTGGCTTGTTTGAGTTTCTGGTAGAGTTTGAGGAGTAATGAAAACATTGAGAGGTATCTCATGTGATAGTTGTTCAGAACCCTTTTTATTTTCATTAGGGTTGTTTTTTATTCTCATGGATGAGAATTATTTTATAGGTTTATAATGTAATGATTAATTCCTTACCAATCTATTAATTTTTCTTGTTGAGGTAGAAGAAGGTGTTCAAAGGATGGTGGATGAGGTTCTGTGGAGTTGGGGCTACAGCAGAACTATTATAGTATTTTTGCACCATAAAAGAGGGATTTATAATGTATGTAGGATATGGTTTATAGACTATGATTTGTGAGGGTTTGGTAATTAAATAGGTTTAATTCATAATAATGGTATTTACAGTGTAAGATAAATTGATCCCTAAGCTCCATTTTTTCAGTTTTGTTTTGGTTTTTACAGAGAAAATATGGATTTTATAGTATAAAATATATGGCCAATGGAATTTATAGTATAAAGAAGTAATTTACATTATAAACCATGAATTTTATAGGTTGTAATTAGTTTTTTTTCATATGATTCATTCCCACTTGAATGTATCCCTTCCTATATAGTTTTGTAGAAAACCCTATATGATTTTGATGAATTTTCCAATCCTCATTCTCGTTCTTTTCTCTAAGAGTTATGGTTATCCATTTTAGAAATCGGTAGTAATCCCTACCCTTTTTATTGGTTTTTTCTCCCATTCTTCTCCTGGGGTTTCTCTATGGTGTGGTTACATTGGTTTGGGGTGTGTTTGGGTTGTTTTTTTTATGATCCTTTGGTGTGGTGTAGGTTTATCCATGGTTTCTCATGGGCGGTTATGGTTTCTAGGAATTTCTTTCTCACTCAGTGGTGTATAGAAATTGAGAAGTCTTCTTTGAGGTAAGTAAACCATTGTTTCTCATTATTTTGTATTATGTTTGACTGGTTTTCTCTTTTTTATCTTTCGGAATATAGTTTTACCCAAATTAATGAATATAAATAAATTCTTAATAAAAATTGAAGGGGAAAGGGGATTGAATCATGTGTATTTATATATTTTTATTTTCCCATGATATTATTTTTGTACTAGGTAAATAACATGCTGAAAATGGTTTTTGTTGGGTTATTTTTATGCATTATAGTTGATGAGTTATGTATCCATTTTGTCTGATTTATTGGCATAACCATAAATAAATTTAAAATTGAATCACCAAATGTATTTGGATAATAAAATGGTTGCTACTAGATTATGTATTGTGTGAGAATTTCCTAAATAAAAATTAGAATGTGGTTAAAATCTCCTTGATAAGTCTGGAAATGTAATGTGATGTGTGTGGATATGTGAATGTGATGTGGGGAAGTGTAGGGATGATGTTCTTATTATATGACCATGTTATTGGGTGGTGTAGGGATTATGTTCTTATTATGTGACTATTTTTTGGTAAAGTGATGTGGTGTGTGTTTAGGTGTGACTGTTTTTTGTGGCGGTGATGTGTGGTTAAAATATGTGGTTTTGATGTGGTTAAGAATGTGGTGGTTATGTGAGTTATTTTTCATGATGAGGAGGATGATTTGTTTGTTTTTGTTGTGCTATGATGCATTGGGATAATTTTATGGGTAGTATTATAATTAATTAATAGTCTTGAAATTGAAATTTCAAGGGTTGGTTTGTATAATGAAATAGAGTGGATAAAAATAAATTGAATATGAAAAGTATAGTAAAAAATTATGTTTAATAATGAAAAAAATGGGCTAGATTGGTTATAAAATGTTTCTTGTGGCTTGTATGGTGTTGTTCATTTACTTCTGGCAATGAAAGTGGGTGTGTTGTTATTTGGTTAGTATATTTTTTGGTTTTTAATCCATGGGTTGGGATTTTTGTGGATATATATATACCTTGTATGTTCAATATGATTTTTTATACACACCCCACCCATATTGAGCACCTTGTGTTGATGACTGTATATTAATATGGGGGTGACTCTCCCAAAATATCGGGGATGAGGATGAATGATTTTATACTTGCTTTTTCCTACTCTCTCTTCTAGGTGAGTCAATATGCATAGGATATTATGGGTGGAGGTCATATAGTGAACTATGTGATGGCCTAGGTGTCTACGAGTGAGGTGTGATGTGACCATATTGTGGGGCGGTGAGAGGTGATGTGATCATGATGTGGGGTGGATTATGGTGGGGGTCATACATGTTAGAAAAAGGGAACAAGTTTTATTTCCTTCATGTTTATGATACTCTACTACTCTAGTTATGATATTGGTTATGGTGTGATGGCCTAGGTGTCATCAGTCATGATGTGATGTGATGGCCCCAGTATCTTCAGGCAAGATGTGATGTGATGGTCATGTTGTAGGGAAATGAGATGTGTTATATGGAAGAGGTGCATGCACCAGGAAGTACGATATTAGCATGTAATAGGGGAATCCTAGTAGGAAAGAGGTGTAGGGTACCCATTTATTGATATGATTTCTATTAGGTTATTATTCTTCACTTGAGTTATTTGGTTATGGATCCCTTGTAGGGATGGCGTCGATTAGTTGGCTTATTTAGGTATTGGTTGGTTAATCTATTTTCTCATGGGTGAATTAGTATTCTCTTTTCACATGTGCACTTTGACGACCCAAAATTTTATCAATGGAATTTTTACATTATTATAGTAATTTCACATAGTATAAATCACATAAAAATAATTATTATTTATAGAAGTTAAGGAACCAATACCGATTAAATAGTAACTTGACCTTAAGAATAGTAATATGACCATTTTGAAGTAAACCAGCCTAATGAATAGTAACCACACCCATGAAAGTATAAATAAGATTTAGTCATATTATAAATAAAATTATTTTATAATTAAATCATTTTATAAGTAAATAAATGTTTTAAAAATTATTAATTAATTGTTGGTATTTTTATAAGTCGTTAATATTTAATTACAATTTTATGATAAATTTAATAATTTAAAAGAAAATTTATTTTAATAAAATGTAATCATAAATTAATATATCTATGTCTTATGATTTTAAGATAATTTTATGTGACCTTAAAAAAAATCAATGTGTTAAAAAATCCATTAAAATTTTAAAATTTGTATTTTCTAAGTAAATGATGATTTAAATTAAAATTTAAATTATTCATATTTAGAAAACTATTTTCTTTAAATGGAGATAATTTTTTAATTCTACACATTTAATAATGGTCAGGGATAATTTTTTTAGTTTTCTAAATTACTTGAATTTTGGTGAATAGTGAAATACAGTAATTTACAATATATATACATTATAAGCTAAATACACTATTCATTGAGTCATAACTGATGTAAGAACCATTGGTTTGAAATTACATGATCTAATTACTTTATTTATTCTCAATAATAAACATTATTTCTTGTCTTGATAAAAATAATAAACTTATGAATTAAATAATAAGAAAACACCCCTCTCCTCTACTATAAATACCACCCCTCACACCCTCTTATCCTCACACCTCTAAAGCTTTGAGAATTTCCCAAATTCTACCCAAAAATATTCCATAGAAACTCCCCCACGTTAATGAGCTCTTGGTATTATCAAAAGACCAATCCTATGCTCCTTAAAGAGGATCTCAAGATGATAATTCAAGAGGTAAATCCTCTCTCTTTTTCTTTTAATTTCCTTTCCATTTCATTTCTTTTCTTATTATCTCCTCACCTCCCTTCATCCAAATGGAATTATAACTCCAGTAATTTACATATACTTTAATTATATCATGTTAATATAATATAAATAATTAAACTCCTCCCTCTCTCTCTTTTATTATAAAAACGAAATCATCGCCTATGATGTGTTAATTTACTGACATTATGGGTGATGCCCTTTCATTTTCCTTAAATGCCTTCAAGGATGTGAATAAAAAAATTAAATGATTTAAAAAATATTTTAATTTTTATTATAAATCCCTATTTTTTATGTAACTAAAATTTAAAGATAATACTAAATGATAAAACAAAACAAGTTCTGTGTGATCGAAAACCCACCAAAATTAACCTAAAACGATCATCATTAACTATTATCTAAGGATTAATCCTCATGGTATATAAAATAATTCTTTATAATATAATTTAAAATTCTATAATATTATTAATAATGTATAATAACAATTCTGTTTATTTATCCACATTTTACATGTACTTTCATTCATGTATATGACTGAACAGATCATGAAAACCATGAAAATAAATGCTCCAAGACAATTAAATTAAACTATATAACTCATACAAGGGACCATAAATGAACTTAATAAAAATATAATGAATAAAATTCATGTATAAAAGTTTATTTTTTGGTAATTAATAAATCTAATGTGATTATATAGGATATAAAAGTGAAGGAATAATTCGGACACAAGGTCAGGGAAATTCTTGAACCCAACACTCTTTTTATGGGTTTTCCCTCTTTCAACTCATTTTCAGAATGTATATTCATTAAATATCATTTATTCATCATTATACTACCATTTATTTTATATACATGTTTTATACTTAATTTTATGACAAAAAAATCCAAAAGTATTATTCTTTCAAAAAAAATACCTTTTACTTCTCGAGATTGTTTCTTCTTCAATCAAGGTTGATGGTTATTATATCATGTATTTTATTCCCTATTTCATTTGGTATCCCAATTTTTATGAATTTATTCTTTATGAAATTTAAATAATTCCTTTACATGGGTTATTTTATGTTCAATATTGATATATTTTCCATGTGGCATGCATGATAATTTAAATGTTTTGATGTGATGGGTGCACCTGTAATTATATAGCACTCCAATGTATTGGGTAATATATAGAATCTCATGAGATATAGTGAAATATGTGTGAACATTATGTGATATATTTTTAAAACTATGTGTGGTAGTTTACCCCTAATACATGATGTTTCATTTTTATACATTTCCACATTCCATATATTTTTCTAACGCTTCCTCTCATTATTATGATGATGATGTTATGACTATTTTCACCCCATTTTATATTATTTTATTTTATTATATATACTATTACTGGGATTTTATCTCACCCCTTTTTTATGTATATCCTTAAGTGACTACTTGTACTAAGGATAATTAAAGGGCCAATAAGAATCAAGATAATAAGGAATTAAATAAATATTTATGTTTTATTTTTTAAATGTTATGTATGGTCCTAATTTTTTCAAGACACTAAACCCTTAGATACTTGTTGGTTAATGATTTTATTTTGTTTGTATTTAAAATTATGTAATAGTAATTTAAGAAAAATAAGGGTTGTTATAGTTGGAATCAGAGGACAGTTTTGTTAATTTGGGAATTAGGATTAGAAAACCATAGTGAAAACACTTAGTATGTGACTAAGTATAAGTAAGCACCCAAGAAGAGTTGTTTTATAAAATTCTAAAAATTGGGATCCCACTAGATATTCATTTAAAATTAAATGAAAAAAGTAATATATTATTTATTCATGTATTTTTTACTTATGTTCTAGCCTTTTCTATTTTATAAAATTGTGAGAATACGGAGAAACTAGACCAACAAACCGAGCGAGGGATAATGCAGCGATTGCCCGAACGACATACCCAATGACTTGGGAGGTGGAGTTCAAAATATCATGCATATTCTCACCTATCTATCTCAGGTTATGAACAATAACCAAAATAATTCGGAACGACCGTCTTCACCTAAGAGGTATAAACTGGCTATCAAGTGTTTTATACAGCAACAACCACCAAAGTTTAGTGGATATTTATATCCACTAGCTGCGGAGAAATAGTTCAACTCAATGGAGAAGATCTTTTATGTACTTAAATATTATTATTAGGAGAAGGTTACTCTCAATTTCCATCTCCTAGATAAAGAGGCTGGTCAATGGTGTTATTTGATTAAGAATACCAAGTTGACTGATAAAATTAAAGAGATAGACTGGGAAGACTTTAATATAATGTTTCTTAATAAGTATTTCCCTCTAAATCTTCATATAAATATGGAGAGAGAATTCATAGATTTGAATAAAAAGGAAGGTGAAGTTATCATGGCTTTCAAAGAAAATTTCACAAGGCTTTCAAGGTACGTTTTGGGTTTTGTTATCAACAATGATCGAGAAATTGATAGATTTATTAGTGTTTTAAAACCACACATTCAAAAGGATCTTGCAATTAAAGACTTTGGGAGTTATGAAGATTTTTTTTGATGTTCACTTAAATTGGATATGGATTTTGGAGAATGGTCCCATGGCTATGGTGATAAGAAATGAAATATAAAGTTTTAAGATAGAAAATCACATGAGAAAGGTGTAAAAAAAACTCAACCACCCGCATGTCGAAAATGTGGGAAGAAGCATCATGGGAACTACCTCAAAGGGATATAGAAATTCTTAAAGTGTGGGAGAGAAGGCCACCAAGATCATGAATTTCTAAAATACATGAGTAATCATGATAACGTAGTAGAGGAAAGGAGAGCACCACCCATGGTCCAATTCTATAACTATAGGGAGTAGGGGTACTATAAAAGCCAGTGCACTAAAACGTGAGTTCTGGATCGTAATTAGCATCATCATCCACCAATTCTAAAATATTAATGGAAGTCTTATGCCATCACTATTGCAGAAGAGGAGGAAGAAAATGACATCATACATGGTACACTTCCTATTCACTCAATAATGGGAAAAGTCTTATTTGATTTTGATTCTATGAATTCCTTTATATCATGAAATTTTTCAAGAACTATTGAATAAAATCCTAAAAACATTGAAGTAAATATATCTATAAAAACACATATTGGTGCAATCATTGCAACCCAAGTGTTGGACTCTTCTCTTGTTCACATATGTGGGAAGATTCATGCATAGAATCTCATAATACTTTCCTTGGTGGCAATCAATGCTATAATAGTGATGGATTGGCTCTCATTATATAGATAACATATAAACTATTGGGAAATGGAAATATATTTTCATATTCTGAACCATTCCATGTTCCTCTACAAATGAAAGGAAGATCAAGAATCTATTTTTTAAAATCCTGCAACGGTGTTGGTGTTGATTACCTGTGAATAAGCATACCTTGCCCAAATGGTTGAGTTAATGGAAGTTATCAACCTAGGGGAAATTCCCATCATGATGGAATACAATGATATATTTCTAGAAAAGTTAACTAAAATTCCACTGGATCATGAGGTAGAGTTATTAATAGAACTCATACCTGCAGCTACTCCTACATCAAATTGTCCCTAGATTATGTATCCTATTTAACTAGAGGATTTAAATAAGAAACTATAAGAACATTTGGAAAAAGGTTTCATACACTGTAGTGCATCACCTTGGGATGCGAAAGTGCTCTTTGTTAAGAAGAAGGATGGATCAATGTAGTTGTGTATTGAATACCAAGAACTCAACAAGATCACCATAAATATCAAGTATCCTCTTCCAAGGATTGATGTCTTTTTTGATCAGTTGTGAGGATATCAATACTTCTAAAAGGTGGATCTTCATTCTGGATATCATCATCTAAATTTGAAGAAGGGATATATTCATAAGACTGCCTTCTGTACAAGGTATGGGCACTATGAGTTTTTTGGTGATGCCCTTTTCACTTACTAATTCCCCTAAATTTTCATGGATTTTATGAATAGAGCCTTTAGAAGTTTCCATGACAAATTTTTAGTTGTTTTTATCTATGATATTATAATCTACTAAAAGATAAATCATTAACATGAAGAATATCTAAGGCTTGTATTGGAAATATTAATAAAGGAGAAGTTGTATGCCAAGTTTATCTAGTGTGACTTTTGGATGTAGTAAGTCACATTCTTAGGACATGTGATCACAAGTGAGGGAATTTATGTGGACCCTTCAAAAACAAAGGAAATTGAGGAATATCCCAGACACTCTACTTTCATGTAAATCCTCATTTTTCTTGGATTAGCTAGGTATTATTGATGTTTCATGAGAACTTTCTCATGGTTGTCAAGCCCAGTAACTAGGTTAACAAGGAAAGGGGTAAAGTATATCTAGATGGAATAATGTGAGGAAAGCTTCAAGGAGCTAAATAAGAGGTTGATCACTGTAGTTGTACTCACATTACCAAAAAGTGAAGAATTTTTTTTGATATATAGTGAGGATTCAAAGAAATTATTGGGTTGTTTACTCATGAAAAATGATAATGTGATATCCTATACCTCAAGACAATTGAAGATCCATGAGTATAACTACTCGATGTATGATTTAGAGCTAATAGTAGTGATTTTTTCCTTGAAAACCTAGAGGTACTACCTCTATAGTGAGAAGTGTGATATATATACCGATCACAAGAGCCTAAATTATAAATTCACACAAAAGGATGTTAGAATGAATAAAATGAGATGGTTATAACTAATAAAATACTATGATTTCTTTATTCACTATCATCCTGACAAGTCAAAAAAAGTATCTGATGCTCTAAGTAGAAAAAAACCTTATACTCAATCCATGTTGTAGATTAAGAGAGGCTCTATCTTCATGGACAAGAAAAGGATGGATTTTGAAATCATAAAGGTAGGGAATACATCCTACCTTTCCCAAATCATTTACCAACCATCTGTCCAAGAGAATATGAAGGAAGCGCAAAGGGATGATCTGTTGTTACAAAATAAGGTGAATGTTGTAAATGAGGGGAAGCTAGAAGAGTTCCATATAGATTATGATGGTTTAATTTTGTTTGAAATGATAATATTTGTGACTTTATCACCTGGGATAAATAAGGATCCATTGGACAATGCAGATATATCACAATTATCTATCCATACCATGAGTACCAAGATGTATTGTGATCTTCGATAACACATTTGGTGGGACAACACAAAGAAAGAGATTATTGAGTATATCTCAAGGTGCTTGATATTTTATAAAGTTAAAGACTAGTGATATAAGTCCAAATGGATGATTCAACCATTTACTATACCCATATGGAAATAGGATAATGTAATTATGCACATTGTTTCAGGTCTCTCGAAGACATTTAAAGAAAATAATGTCATATGTGTTGTGGTGAACTAACTCACCAACAATTCCCACTTTATCGCTATTTAGGATGATCTCTCAGTTGAACAGATTGAAAAGATATATGTGAAGGAATTACTAAGAATTCATGGAGTTTCACTCTCAATTATCTCTGATTGTGATTATAGGTTCACATCGAAATTCTGTATAAGTATTCAACAAGATTTGAATACTAAATTAAATTTCAGTATGACCTATAACCTCCAAATAGATGTCCAATTTGAAATGACTATTCAGATGCTCAAAGATATACTAAGAGCCTTCTATTTAGAATTAATAGGGGGATGGGATAAAAATATCTCATTGGTTGAGTTCTCATACAATAATATCTTCTACTTGGGTATTCAAATGCCTCCATATGAAGCTTTGTGATTCCCTAAAAACCTAAAGTAAGAACCTTGTATTTGATAGTGTGTATGACACATGATAGCAAGCGCATAAGGAAATATAATATCCAGATACTTTATAATATATTTAACATTTACAATATATTACATTCATGAATCACCAATTTTTCATGTGTTACATGCAAGAGTTGACTGTATCGATAGCCTGCATTACACGTAAGAGCGACCTTCCTCGAAATCTAGTGTTGTACGCAAGACCGAGTTTCAATAATTAATGATATATTATTAAAATATTATAAGATATAAACTAGATTTTATGAATAGTATTAACTAAATTATGAGAATATATGGTTCAGAAAACTAAATTTTTGGTTACAAATAAATTATAAATGAATATAAGAACCAATTGAATATTAAAATAATATTTTTATTAAAAACTATTTTTATGCTCATGAAATTGTTTTTCCATAATAAATAAAAGTAATTAAAATTAGTAAATTATTTTAATGTAATATATATTATATATATTCAAAAAAAAAATTTGATATTTATCCATTATATTTTATAAACATATGATAATAACAAACCCAATGTTTCACATAAAAACTATATTTTTATTAAGGTATTTTACCACCTTTTAATGAAGAACCTATTTTAAATATAAATTTTGATAATTTTATGAATTTAATTTGATAAAATAAACTTTATTTTTTAATTAATAATTTCAAACATAGATTAAGGTAAATTTTTGGGATTTTTCTAAGAAACTTCATTATTTAATGAATAGTGAAAAACACTGCATTTTAGTTAAAACTGTCATTTTGTTTAAATAATTATTAATGTTAAATTATATTATAAATTAGTTTTAAAGTCAAATTGGATCTATTATTAATATATTAATACAATTTAGTTAATTATAATCAATTTAACTTTTAAATTTAATATAAAAACATAACAATCTTTTGAACATTTTGCTACTAAAACCGGTTAATTCGTGTGTCTGCAGGATTAGCATTATTCCTAATTTTTCCACTTCTATGATTTGAATTTTGAAAATATGACATAATAAATTGTAATAAATATAATATTTTTGTTTTAATAATATCAAATTAATTTTTGACAAAAAATATTAGTGAAAGTGATTAAAATTAATTACAGTGATTAAGGTGTAATTTGGCTTAAAATGAACTAAAACCCTAAGTTTAAGGGCCCAAATAACCTATCCACTTGTAAAAAACCCCTTGGATGGAGATATTTCGTCTATTAACCTTAAATTAATGAGTTTGGGTGGTTTTTTATGACTTTATTATGTAATTACATGTGTACACCTAACTTCTTTTCAAGAATACCATGTGAGTCATTTTCCTTCCCTATAAAAGGCCACCACCTCTACTCATTCCTCATACCTCTCCAAACACTTAATTTCATCCAAGATATGCCAAAATTGACTCCCAAAATCTCTCCCCAAGACCTATAATCCTCCCTTTGGGCATAATACCTTCCGTATATTCCTTTTGGTTTAAACCAAAAGAAGTTACTCGATTAAAAGGTAATGCCTTTTCTCAATATCTCTAGTTTCATTTCCATTTTCCAACCCATAAAATTTCCTTATTTTGTTCTTGTATAACAAAAAAAGTATCCTAAATATACTAGGATGTTTTTATTTTTATATTTCAACCTAATATTATACACACCACCATCTAATAGGTAAAGAACATGTGGTTTTTGTGAATTTCAAATTACTGTCTCATGAAATGATGATTGTTCAATTCTCCCTTACCTCCTCTTATGATGGCCATTAGGATATAAACTATGTTTATATATGATATATATGTTATTTATAATGTTTTATCATTATTTAATTTTTGTTTACAACATATATTTATGCTTTCCAAGTTGCGTAAATATGATAATCTCGTTTGAGGAAGTGTAGACTACTGCCCCCTCAAAGCGATGTGATTCGTTCGCACAATACATGGAATGTATAAATGAATGGAAATAATTAAAAATAACTGACATAAAAAACATAAATAATATATTAATGAAATAATTATATTTATATAAATATAATATATATATATATATGTATATATATATATATATTAATATCATATCCTTAATTACCCCTATACACACTTTAAAAGAGATAACATCATTCATGGACGTGTGGACTATTGCCTCCTCAACATGATGTAAATTCATTTTACATCACATAATTATATATATAATTATATATGATTAAATAATATTATATAATAATCATTCTGAAAATATTTTAGTTACTTACCTTCTTTCCACAGTAATCATTTAAAAATGGGGATGTTACTCATGCATACGTACGGCCTACCATCTCCATGATTGTAACATATTCTCATTTTCATAACTGTATTTAATTATTCATTTTAAAAATAAAATTGATATAAAAATATGATAATTATTTCATGGTTATTGTAATGAATATTTTATCTAATGAAACCTATGACCATAGTTAACCAACGATAGTTGTTTTGACACATAAACCAAATTTGGTCAAAAACACCCAATGTAAAATTAATTGTTTAAGTAGTTGTACACAACATCATAATAAGTAAAATAAAATAAATTATATACATAAAAAGGGTTATGAATAAATTATAAAATTAACATAAGTTTATTATACAATAAGTTAAAGGAAGTTCAACTGAAATGAAACACAAGGTAAGGAATTCTTGTCTCACTTTTCTTTCCATGAGGCATAATTTATTATTATGCACCTATTTTATTATATATATATATATATGGTGTAAATACTATCACATTGACATATAATATCATGAAACATATTATCTTCATGGTATTCAAATTTTTTATTTAAGTATTACTAACTTTGGGTTATCCAATTCTTTTGTTACCACATTGGTAAGGAATTTTCGTCTCAATTTACATTCCATTGAGGCTTAACTATTTTTATGCACCAAGATTATTTTAAATGGTGTATTTAATTCCCTTTTCATTATATATAATGAATCTTCTTACTCTTGTGATATTTTAAACATTAATATAAGGTTATTCCTTAACGATGATTATGTTTTAAAATATTTCAACATGGTATGGGACACTTTGGGATGTTTAAAGATTATTTTCCTCAACAATAACCTTAATGATCTTTCAATGGTATTAATATTAGACAAAATTATATAACAATTTTTAAACACGTACCTTTCATTCTGATCTAGTCATTCATGACCATTTTCAAGTATTAGTACCATTCTCCACTCTTTGATACTCAAATATTTTAGAAAATGTTTTTCAGAAAACCCGACTTTACATATCTCTTTAGTTGGAGAACATGTTTTATTCTAAAAACCATGTTTTATGAAATGGTTTTAAAAAATTAATTTAAAATAATTTTTTAAATACATTTTTACCCTTTTTATCTTTTGCCAATGTTTCAAAGGAATCTTCTTATCGCTTTCCTGACAAGGAATTTTCTAACCTATTTTCGTACAAAATCAATATTCTTTTTACCTCATATGACATGTACAGACTCATCCGACATCATTTATTTGAAGCATAATTTTCAATTTTAAAAGGTTCATTTTAAAAGAAAAATATTTTCCAAATTTTTTATAAAAGAAAATGGTATTTTCATCAAGAATATTTTTAAAATCTATTCTTTTATTTCATCAGTGATAGCAACCCTCTATTTTTACTCCACATTGAATTTTTTGTATTGATATTATCCTTAATCTTGATCTAGGTGGTTTATGATTTATTTAGACAAGTATAGTATTCACATTCACTTCCTTGATTTATTTATTAGTCCCCTTGGAATATTCAATATATTATGATCATTGAATATTTAATTTCCTCAAAATTATTCATTTTATTTATCATGGATATTATTATTTCCTAAACTGTATATTGTTTTACATACGGTGTATAATTTGGCAGTTATTTGACTATCTATGTTAATATTGATAAATATGTATCTCTTAATCCATATAGATATTTGATAAGGCACATTGTTAAATAAATTATTTGATAAATAAGGAATTTTTTTAACTAGTACAACACAGGCAGGGCCTAGTTATATATAGTCCCTCAATGCATTGGTAGTCTCATGGGATGAGTCATTTGGCTAGCAGATTAGATGTATTTTTACCCTAAATTTTGTAAACTATCTTGTGAAAGGTCTTGATGATAAAGGTACCATGTACCTAGGAAACATGGAATTCAATAATTAAGCATTTTCTTCATTTATATTTTGATATTATACATCCATGATATTTTGTGTCGACATATCTATATATGCATTTCATTTTAAGGATTTCATTATTATTCATCCATGAGATAATGAATTGGAATATCTACAGATACATTTCATTTTCAGTTCATTGAATAAATTCATGTGTTTCAGTTTCCTAACATTACATATTGATATTACCTTATCTAGTTATCTGAATGGAATGTGCTTCTAGTTGTTACCTTTCTATTTTTTTACGTACTTCCATTATGTTTATTGATTACATGGAATGTGTTTTTAGTTATTCATATTTCCATATTCACTATTCTCATTGATTCATTATTACATTTGCTATATTTTACCCTTACTGATCATTTGAGATCACACTTATTATGTTTCTTTCCATAGGAATCCAATAAGCGTACAATGAAAGATATGCATGAATTTTACTAGATGGATTAGAGTTATCCTCAGAGTTACTTATTTATAAAGAAGAAAAACATTATGTTGTAATTAATTTATTCATTTATACAGTACTCATTTATGTATCTGGTTTACCATGAGTACTAAATTGGTCGATCCTTCAGGTCTTGATTCCTTGTAATCATGCCAATGTTTTTAGTAGTAGACATCGGCTCTGGGATATCTGGGATTGGGCTGCTATAGTTGGTATCATAGGAAGTTTAATAGAAACCTTGGGAACTGGATTTAGGAAAACCAAGATTAGAGAACATAAACCTAAGGTAGAATTTGAATAATTATAGATAAAAACCCTATAATTTTGTCAAAGTATAGATTATGTGGGTCTTCCTATAAATACATAAATTTATGGATACAATAAGTGGATGTCTTTCTAGAATAGATGTACCTAGGATTAAAAATTCAAACAAGGTGTTCTAGGCTTGACATGGGGTAACCTGGTACAAACAATGGGCCTTACTGCAAACTTGTTTTGACACTCCTAGGGGATATACATTGTACAATACACATTTCCTTTACAAACCATTATGAAGGATTGGGATACATAATAAGTAACCTAGGTTAAACCTAATGAGTTTTAGATTGAAGATAAGGTGTCATGATACAGAAATCCAACTAATGATATTATAGATAAACCATAGACCAAGGAAGTACCTATGTGGAAATAAAATGGATAAGGTATTTAGGTATTATGGTTGTATTGAAAACCTTAGCTAAAATTATTTTTAAAGATTAAACTAATTTCAAGGATGTCTATCATATTTATATTTGGAAGTTATATTGATATAGTTTTAGAAAAGGAAAACCTGTAAACTAGGTAACAACCAATCAAATCCAACAAGGTCATAAGACATGAACCCATGACCAAAGGAAAATAAGGGCTTCATACAAACCACTAACCTACGTAATGTCCTTATTAATTTTCATTGTTTTTAGTTAAAAAAATTAAAGAATATATATTAATGATGAACCAATAGTAACACTTTTGAGAATTGTAAATTAATCTATTAACCATATTTATTTTTAGAGATATTTAAAGACAAATACTAAAACTTTTCTCTATTTTATAGGCCTTACAACCCTTTAAAATTTTCTTTTAGTGCTTTAGGCATAAAAAATATTTGTTGGTAATTAATTCCTGGTAGTAAGAGAATGAATTGGAATTTGATTGAATCGAAACAAAAGGTTAATATTGTTCATATGATATTAAAACCTATCATGTAAAATATTTCATTATATTCTTGTTCAGTAAAAGGATTTCCCACCATTAGTAAAATGACTTCAAAATAAAAATGTTTTCATAATACCTAAATTTCTATTGAACTGATGGATTTATAAATCATTAAATATTTATATCTTTGAGGCCCTCATCATTCCATTGATAATTCACTTATTTTTTATTGAATACCTCCTTCACATCCTATGAATATTTATTCTTTTCCTCTAAGTATGAATATCTACATTCCACTAATGTTCTCCAACTTAGAAACCTAGTTAAATGGTAGTCATGTGACCGTAGTACTTTCCATTATCTTTTTTATAGAGGATTACTTATGAATCCTTCTCACAATGTGGGATTACAAACATATAGAGTATAAAAAAATATATCACCTTGATTGATTTTAAATTGTGAGGATGCAATTTAAATAAGGTGGGGAGAATGTGATGCCCTGAAAAACTAATGTAATAACCTTGTATTTTATAGCATGTATGACACGCGACAGCAAGCACGTAAAGTAATATAATATATGGATACTTTATAATATATTTATTATTTACAATATATTCAATTCATGAATCATAGAGTTATCATTTGTTACATGTAAGGGAAACCTTTCTCAATATCTTTCATTACACGTAAGAGTGACCTTCCTCGAAAGATTGCATTGTACGCAAGATCGATTTTCACCAAACAACAATATATTATTAAAATGTTATAATATATAAACTAGAAGATATGAATATTATTAACTAAATTATAAAAATATATGGTATGGACAACTAAATTGTTGGTTAAAAATAAATTATAAATGAATATAAGAACCAATTGAATATTAAAAGGATATTTTTATTGAAAACTATTTTATGTTCACGAATCTGTTTTGCCATAATAAATAAAATTAATTACAATTAGTTAATTATTTTAATGTAATATATATGTTATATATTAAATAAAATATTTTTTATATTCATCCATTATATTTGATAAACATAAGATAAGAACAAACCCAATATTTCACATAAAAACCTATATTTTTATTAAGGCATTTTTACCGCCTTTTAATGTAGAACCTATTTTAAATATTAATTTTGAAAATTTTATGAATTTAATTTGATAAAATAAAAATAATTTTTTAATTCATAATTTCAAAATTATCTTAGGGTGAATATCTTGTATTTTTCTTAGAAACTTTATTTTTTTGTGAATTGTAAAAAATGTTGTGTTTTAGTTAAAAATTGATCTTTCGTTTAAATAATTATTAATTTTAAATTATATTATAAATTTTTTAAAGTCACATTGTATCAATTATTCATCTATTAATAAAATTTATTTCATTATAATAATTTTAACTTTTAAATTGAATATAAAAACATAACAATATTTTGAACATTGTGCTATTAAAACCATTTAATCCGTCTATCTATGACATTATCATTAATTCTAATTTTGACGTTTCTATTATTTGAATTTTTAAAATCCTACATAAACCATTATAATAAATATAATATTTTTGTTTTAGTAATATCAACTTTATTTTTGAAAAAAAATGATTAGTGAAAGTGATTAAAATTCATTTCATTGATTAAGGTGTAATTGGGCTTTAAATGGATTAAACCCTTACGTTTAAGGGCCCAAATGACCTCGAAACTTGTCAAAGACCCATGGTCTGGACATATTTGGTCCATAAACATTAAATTAATGATTTTGGGTGGTTTTTATGACTTTTTTTATGTAATAACATGTGTACACCTAACTTCTTTTCAAGAATACCATGTGAGTCCTATTCCTTCCCTATAAAAGGCTGCCACCTCTACCCATTCCTCACACCTCTCCAAACTCTTAAGTTCGTCCAATATCTACCCAAATGGAATCCCAAAATCTCTCCCCTCAACCAAGAATCAACCTTTTTATCATAATACCTTCCATGTATTCCTTTTGGTTTAAACCAAAAGAAGTTACCCAATTAAAAGGTAATGTCTTTACTCAATCTCTCAAGTTTCATTTCCATTTTACAACCTCTAAAATCTCCTTATTTTATTATTTTATAACAAAAAATAGTATCCTAAATATACTAGGATTTTTTTATTATGATATTTAGACCTAAACTTACACACACCACCATCTATTGGGTAATGAACATATTGTTTTTTTACGGTGAATTATTGCCTCACGAAACGATGATTGTTCAATTATCCATTATCACCTCTTATGGTGGCCATTATGATGTAAAATCTATTTATATATGATATATATGTTATTTATTATGTTTTAACCTTATTTAAATTTTATTTATAACATATATTTATTCTTTCCAAGTTGTGTAAATATGACAATCTCATTTAAGGAAGTGTGGACTACTGCCCTCTCAAAGCGATGTGATTCGTTCGCATGATACATGGAATGTATAAATGAATGGAAATAAATAAACATAAGTCACATAAAAAACATCAATAATATATTCATGATTTAATTTTATTTCATAAAATTATATATATATATATATATATATATATATATTAATATCATCTCCTTAATTACCCCTTCACACACTTTAAAAGAGATAACGTCGTTCGTGGACGTGTGGACTACTGCCTCCTTGACATGATGTGATTCATTTTACATCACATAATTATATATATAAGTATATATGATTAAATAATATTATATAATTATAATTTTGTAAATATTTTAGTTAATTACCTTCTTTCCACAATGATCATTTAAAAATAGGAATGTTAGTCATGCGTACGTATGACCTACCGCCTCTATGGTTGTAACATATTATCATTTTCATAACCATATTTAATGATTTATTTTAAAAGTATAATTGATGTAAAAATATTATAATTATTTCATTTTTATTATTCTATAGATGTTATATAATGAACCCTATGACTATAGTTGACCAATAATAGTTTGTTTGACACATAAACTGAATTTGTTCAAAAACACCCGATGTAAAATTAATTATTTAAGCAGTTGTACACAACATGATAATAAGTGAAATAAAAGTAATTATAAACATGAAAGAGGTTATTAATCAAGTAAAAAATTAAAAAAAAATATTATACATGAAGTTAAAGTATTTTCACCTGAAAGGAAACACAAGGTAAGGAATTCTTGTCTCACTTTTCTTTCTATAAGGCATAATTTATTATTGTGAACCTAATTTATTATATATATATATGGTGTACATACTATCACATTTACATATAATATCATTAACCCTATTATATTTAATGTATTTAAATGTTTTATTTAAGTATTATTACCTTTGGGTTATCCAATTCTTTTGTTACCACATTGGTAAGGGATTTTTATCTCAACTTACATTTCAATGAGGATTAATTGTTATTATACACCTAGTTTCTTTTACATGGTGTATGTACTACCCTTTACATGATATATCATGAATATAATTACTCTAATTATATTTTAAACATTCATGTAATGTTGTTTCTTCATGAGTATTATTTTTTACAATATTTCAATGTGGTATGGGACACTTTAGGATTTTTAAAGATTATTTTCCTCAATAATAACATTAATGATCTTTCAATGGTATTTATACTAGAGGAAATTATATAACAATTTCTAAATATATCCATTTAAATATTATCTAGTTTTTAATGACAATTTTCAAGTATTAGTACCATTTTTCTACTCTTTGGTACTTAATTTTTTAAGAAAATGTTTTTCATAAAACCCGGCATTATATCTCTCTTTAGTTGGAGAACCTGTTTTATTCTAAAAACAATGTTTTATTAAAAAAAATTCAAAACTTATTTTAAAATAATTTGGTAAAGACATTTTTACCCATTTTTTATTTTACCAATGTTTCAAAGGAATCTTATTTTCTCTTTCCTGATGAGGTATTTTCTAACCTTTTTTATACAAAAGGAATATTTTTTTACTCGTATGACATGTACAGACTCATCCTCTGTCATTTCATTGAAGCATACTTTCCAAGTTTAAAAGGTTTTTTTTTAAATAAAAATATTTTCAAAAGGTTTTGAAAAAGCAAATTATATTTTCCTCAAGAATAATTTTAAAATCTATTCTTTTATTTCATCAGTGACAAAAACCCTCTATTTTCACTCCACATGGGATTTTCTATGTTGATAATATCCTTAATATTACTCTAGATGGTTTATGATTTATTTAGACAAGGATAATATTCACATTAACTTCCTTGATTTATTTATTAGTCCCCTTGAAATACTCAATCTATTGTGATCATTGAACATTGAATTTCCACAAAATTATTCATTTAATTTATCATGGATATTACTATTGCCTAAATTGTATACCATTTTACATAAGGTTTCTACTTTGACAGTTATTTGACTATCTGGGTTAATATTGATAAATATGTATCTCTTACTCCATATGGATATTTGATAAGACACATTATTAAATCAATTATTTGATAGATGAGGAATATTTTGGACCGGTATGACACGTGTGGGTGCTGGTTATAGATAGCCCCTCAATGCATCGGTAGTCTCATGGGATGATTCATTTGGATAGCCACTTTATATGGGTTTTTACCATACATTTTTTAAACCATATTTTTAAGGAACTTGATGGTAAAGGTACCATGTACCTAGGAAACATGGAGTCCAATAATTAAGTATTTTCTTCATTTATATTCTGATATTATTCATCCATGAGAATTTTCATCGACATATCTATGGATGCATTTCATTTTCACAATTCAGTTATTATCCATCCATGAGAGAATTCATCGACATATCTGTATATATATTTCATTTTCAGTTCATTGAATAAATGGCATGTGTTTCAATTTCTTAACTTTCCATATTGATATTTCCTTATCTTGTTATTTGAATGGCATGTTCTTCCTGTTATTACCTTTCCATATTGCTTACATACTTCCATTAAATTTATTGATTACATGGCATGTGCATTCAGTTATTGACCTTTCCATGTTCACTATTCACGTTGATTCATTATTTCTTCCTTTATATTTTACCCTTACTAAGAATTTGAGCTAGCCTTTATTTTGTTTCTTTCCTTAGGAATCTAAGAAGCCTACTATGAAAGATATAATTGAATTCTACTATATGGATTAGTGTTATACTTGGAATTACTTATTTATAAAGAATTTAAACAAAATTATTTTGTAATCAATGTCTTTATTTATACAATACTCATTTATGTATCTGGTTTACCAAGAATACTAAACTGATTGGTCCTTCGGGTCTTGATTCCTTCTAATCATGATAATGTATTTAGTAATAGACGTCAACTCTAGGATATCTGGGGCTGGTTTAATATATTCTCTATATGTAAATCAAGGTATAACTCCAACCTTTTGGGGTGAAGTTGGAGAAAGAAAGCTACTTGGAACTGATCTTGTGCAAAAGATGACAGAGAAGGTTCAAGCCATCCAAAATCATATCAAAGCTGCTCAGAGTTGGAAAAAGAGCTATGTTGACAACCATAAAAGGGACTTGTAGTTTGACATTAGAGATAAATTCTTCCTTAGAATATCACCATGGAAAAGGTTCATGTGGTTTGGAAAGAAATGGAAGTTAGTCCCAAGGTACATTGGACTCATTGATATCTTTGATCACATAGGAGCTATGGCCTATCAGCATGCACTTCTGCCGAATATGACTCTATTTCATGATGTGTTCCACATATAACTATGGATGAAGTACATACTAGATCCCTCTCATGTATTGAACTTAGAGGTGGTATAGCTGGAAGATGATCTCTCTTATAAGGAGAAGTCAGTAAAGATTTTGGACCAAAGACATAAGGTTCTATGCAATAAGACAACTCACCTTGTCAAAGTGTTGTGGAGGAACCATAAGTATTGATTATAAAATAAAAAAATATATTTTAATTACATTTTAATGGTATTAAATGTTAATTTTTGATCTTATGGGCCTGAGTTAGTGCATTTTCATTATGAACATCCATTCTCATCATTTGTGCACTTCATGCCTAATATACACCAATTTAGGCCCAATGAGTCATCTAATTATAAGGAATGTAATTATCAATATTTTAATTTGATATTTTGGGAACTATATCTGCACTTAAATTTGAACATTTTTCATTCAAGTATCGATGGATGATTCATAAACGATGATGGAGATATTTGGAGATGAATGGAAGCAATTCTAGAGAAGGAAGATTGGACACCAGCCCACTTATGAGACTATGGGGCCCAACATACAGGCCCAATGAATCCAAAATTTTTCGGGATGATAGAAGAAATGTTAAGGAACAAATCCCTATTCAGGAGATAATGCTGATTCGGCTTCTATTGTGATCATTAAGGCGGACCAAGTTAGAGATAAAATTCTGGTCCAGATTCTGCGGCCCATAAAAACAGCCCACTAATTTGATTGTATCTCGGAATACACAACTCCAAATGGGACCAAATTTTACCAGAGGTTAGAAGACATCCGAGTATCCATTTCCTTATTCTATGTCACACTCTGATTCTTCCATATAAAAGGTCTTACAAGTGCTTGTGTTCGGTTAAAGAAAGTTGGCCTCCACCTCGGGTCAAGGGTGGAAAAATCAACTCTCCCTTACTTTCCACCCACCTATGGCCTACCAAAATTAATTGAGAAGACTTGGACTATTGGAGGCTCGACCCAAGGGCTAAAAAATTCCTATTTAAGGAAGTGGTGTTGGAGGATTTTGGGAATCTTTGGTGCTTGGTTTCATTGTAGTGTTATGTTGCCGCTTTGTGTTTGTAATCGCATTTCTTTCTCATGTAAGTTGTTTAATTCACCTTAGTTTCTTAATAAAAGTTCTTCATTAACTCTTATTCTATTTTTATACTTATCAATTTGATACCGTTGATTAAAGTTTTGAATTTATTCACACCATAATTTGTGATATTTATCACACAACGGAGGAGTGATCGATTTTTGTTGTTGTTTTTACTTCTTCAATTCCACCCTCGTAAGTCTACTTCCTGCTTCCGTTGAAGACATGTCATCAATGGAGGGATAACCCACTTATGGGTTGATCCAATGGAGTAGAAAGGGGCTGGATTGGATTTTATTTATCACCTCATTAATGTATAATCACTTCTTTAAATGAGATTTTTATTTGATGATTTTAAAACCTCTTCATCCTTATTGAATTTAAGGTCACACATTTCAAGTGCTAATACGAACCTCTACCTTGGAGTGCTCAAAAATTTGATCCTTAAAGTGTATAGGTTATTAGTATTAGGGTTTGTAGACATTAAACCATTAATTGATGATTTTTTTTTATCTTCTTAAATGAATCCATCTCAATTATAAGAAATTGAAATCATTAAAAAAGAAATTCATCCAATCCACCCCGAGCGATAACCTAGGATCAACTCATTACCTTAATTTGAATTAAATTAAAACTATTAGTGATACCTTAAACCCATATAAAATCAAAGTAAGTTTTCCACTTCATAGCCAAAAATAGTCCATAGAATGTACATGTCTATAGGTTTCTTCTTAGGTCTCTGAGGATTCGATAACCCAAGCTAAACTACAAGGACCTTTCTACCTTCATCTCTTAGGTAAATTTGAGTCAGAATAAAATTTTGGTGCCATTGTCAGGGACCCAAGTAAGTCATCTAAACACCCATTCTATTCTCCCCCATTTCATTATTTCTCATCCAAATTCTCTTATCTTGTCCCTTTCTCGTTTTTTTTCTTTTGGCACATGTCCGCCTACACCCACAATCAATCAAACCGTCTAGTAAGGGTGGATAGTCCTAGGGTTGGGGAGTCAAGTACACCAAGGTAACTCATTACATTAGATCCTAATATTCCTAATACTCTAGAGTCTAAAATTGATCCCATTTCAATGGAAGGTATTCAAAGAAACCAACTCATAAACCCGGGTGGAAACCCAAATGGAAACCCAAATGAGGCAGCCCCAAACTTGGGGAATGCAATTGATCAAACCATGAATGACTACCTCACACCTTCCTAGACCAATGCCCCATCATTAATTAGACACAATTACCTAGGAGATTCCAACTACATCTTTAAACCCCATGTCCTAAACCATCTTCCCACATTCCATGGAATGGAGTCTGAGATGCCCTACCTTCACATTAAGGAGTTCAATGACATTGTATAAACCATGTGTCCCCCACATCAACTAGAATCAGCTAAGATGAGGCTATTACCTTTTTCTTTAAAGAATCGAGCTAAAAATTGGCTAAAAATTTTGATACCATCATCCATAAACTCTGGGGACCAACTACAAAGATAATTCTACAAAAAATACTTTCCCCACCACAAAAAATTTGCACTTAAAAAATGTATCCAAAACTTTTTTGAAAAAGAGGGAGGGTCATTCTATGAAACATGGGAGAGGTTCAAAGACACTCTAAACATGGTTCCAAACTATGGTTTTTCTATACCTGAACAAGTTAGAATTTTCTATGAAGGGTTGGGTCCAGGGAATAAACAATTCATTGACATGATGTGTAATGGAACCTTTAAAAACAAATCCCCAAATGATGCTTATGAGTATCTAGAAAACCTTTCTGAACAAAACCAAACATGGAGAACTTCACCTTATTCTGAAAAGCCACAAAGAACTATTGGAATTCATACACTTAGAGAAGAAGAAAGCCTTGGGGCTAAACTCGCAGCACTCTCTAGGAAGGTTGAAGAGATAGACCTTAGGAAAGTCCATGAAATCCAAACCGTTGACCATGTTTGCACAATTTGTGACAAACATGACCATAAGATAGACAACTGCCCAACCATTCCATCCATCAAGTATGTTCTTTTAGGAGGACCCCCAGTGGAAGTGAATTCCTTGAACTTTCAAAAGCCTCAATACCAAAACAACTTCAATCCTAGGTATAATGACCACCCAGGCTTCCACTGGAAAGATAACCAACAACCTATCCAACCACAGGGACAAAATACTTACCCCCATCAGAACTACCAAACCCATAACCAGTTCCAAACCCAACATATCCAATACCAACAACCACCGGTCCATTTTCAACAAACCATCCCACCTCCAAAATATCCCCCTGGGATAAACCAACCTACTCAAGCACCCACCCAAACTGTTCCACAAAGGCTACTAGAACAACTGTGCAAACAAATAGAGAGGATGAACTCAGAAGTATCTTCCCTAAAACAAGAACTTCAAACCATCAAAACTGGAAAGGCAACCATGCCTACTCAGGTAGTTCCATCCTCAACTTCAAGGGGAGAGTCAAGTTGTGCTCAAACAACTCATGAACAACTAAAGGCTATGACTATTTTAAGAAGTGTGAAATCAATTGAGAAACCTGAACAAATAATTCAAAACCCACCTGAAGATTCAAACTTGGATGAAAATTCAAATGAACCACAAGATCAAACTGAGGAAACCGATAACATTTTCAAAGAAACAACTCTTCAACAAACAACCCCACAACCAGCACCATTTCCTCAATGCATGAGGGGGAAAACCAATCCTGAATTGAGTGAAACATTGAGGGAAATCTTTTCACAAGTAAAGTTGAACATACCCCTTCTCGATTACATCCAAACCATACCTACCTACTCAAAGTACCTTAAGGACTTGTGCACTTTTAAAAGAAAATTTTTACATAAAAACCAAGTCCTTTTGGTTGCTAATGTGAGTACCACCATTCAAGGGACCATTCCTCCTAAGTTGAAAGACTCGGGTTTCCCTTACATCAATGTTGAACTAGGAGAGAGAAAAGTTGTCAAGGCCTTGTGTGACCTAGGTGCTAGTGTCAATCTCATCCCATATGTTGTGTACTTCCAGTTAGGCCTAGAAGAACTTCAACCCACATCTTTCACACTTCACCTTGATGATCATAGCATTAGGGTTCCAAAGGGGATTTTAAAGGGCGTTCTGGTAAATGTTGAAAACTTCATCTACCCTACTGATTTCATTGTCCTTGACAACCATACAAACTTAGGAAATAAGGAACAAACCCCAATCATCATTGGTCGTCATTTCCTTGCAACAATCAACTCTGTTATCCGAGTCCGAAATGGGAACATGACCATTACCTTTGGGAACATGAGTCTAGACTTGAACATCTATAATTCAAGCTCAGAAATAGGGGATGATGAGGACATTCATGAAGTAAAAATGATAGGAAGCATTGATAATGAATCCATAGAACATCAAGGAATATTTGATGAATGTTTAAGTCGGGATGAGATTGATTTTCTTTGTTCATATGAAGGAATTTTATCTCCTTGGATTGAATCATTTTCAAATTGCTCTTATAATGAAGTATTAGGTCCAAAAATCAGTGAAACCATTCAAGAAACCACTTTCATGAAGACCACTCCAAATTCCTTCCCTAAATCTGATCAAGCCAATCTAGTAGCTGAAACTTCTACAAGTGGGGAATCAATCCTATCTGAAACTCTAAAAAAGGAAATTTAACTTGATCCAATGTCCCAATCTTCTTTTGAAATTCTGAACCAACCTGATCTCAAATTGAAGTAAATTCTCGCTACACTCAAGTATGCTTTCCTAGGGGAAAATCAAACAAATCCTATTGTCATTTCTTATTCTCTTGAAGCCAATAATGAAAGGATGCTTCTAGATGTCCTTAGGAATCATAATAAAGCCATTGGTTGGACCCTATCTGATATTCCCGGGATTAGCCCACCTGTTGGGACTCATAGGATTGTTCTGGAATCTAATCCAAAGCCATGTCGTCAACCTCAACGGCGACTCAATCCTAATATCATGGAGGTAGTAAGGAAGGAACTTATGAAATTGTTAAAAGCTGGTATCATATATCCCATAGCTGAGAGTGAGTGGGTGAGCCCAATCCAAGTGGTTCCAAAAAAGGCCGAAATCACAGTGATAACCAATGAGGATGGAGAGATTCTTCCAACAAGGGTGAGTAGTGGATGGAGGGTCTGCATTGACTATAGGAAGCTAAACTCATTCACCAAGAAGGACCATTTCCCCTTAACATTCATTGACCAAGTCCTTGAGAGAGTGGCAGGTCATGCCTTCTACTATTTCTTAGATGGGTACTCGGGGTACAATCAAATTGAGGTCTCCCTAGAGGATCAAAGGAAGACTACATTCACATGTCCATTCAGAACCTTTTCTTTCAAATTCATACCCTTCGGGTTATGTAATGACCCTGGAACCTTCCAGCGGTGCATGATGGGAATCTTCTCAGACATGGTAGGGGATTTTCTAGAGGTCTTCATGGATTAATTCTCTGTGTTTGGGGATACATTTGAGGGATGTCTTCAAAATGTGGAGAGAGTCTTGTCAAGATGTGAAGAAAAGAATCTGGTCCTAAACTGGGAAAATGTCATTTCATGGTTAAAGAGGGACTAGTTTTAGGCCATCTGGTCTCAGTTAGGGGGATTGAAGTTGATAAATCCAAGGTTGACATCATTTGTCACCTTCCATCACCCAAAACTATCAAGGAAGTGAGGTCTTTCTTAGGACATGCTGGTTTCTATAGAAGATTCATCAAGGACTTTAGTACAATATATCGTCCCCTTTGTGCTCTCCAAGTAAAGGATGCTCCATTTGTTTGGACAGAAAGCTATGAGGGATCATTCTCAACCCTCAAATCCTCTCTCACATCTCCTCCCATTATGAAATCTCTAAATTGGAACCTTCCTTTTGAACTTATGTGTGATGCCAGTGACTTTTCTATAAGATCTGTGTTAGGACAACGTTGTGATAAAAATCCTTATGTCATTTCTTATGAAATAAAATCCTTAAATGATGCCCAAATCAACTACACCACCACTGAAAAGGAGTTACTTTCTATTGTGTTTTCCTTAGAGAAGTTTATGTCCTACCTCTTAGGATCCCCCATCACTGTGTTCACTGACCATTCTGTACTAAAATAACTCTTCCAAAAACAAGGTGCTAAGGCTAGACTGATTAGGTGGGTCCTTCTCTTAAAAGAATTTGACCTCACAATCAAGGATAAAAAGGGCGTTGAAAATTTTTTAGCTGATCACCTCTCTAGGATGGAATTCAAAGAAAACTTAAATCACCTTTCTGTGTCTGATTCATTTCCTGATGAACACCTATACTCTATGAGTGACTACCCTTGGTATGCCTACATAGCCAATTTCTTAGTTACAGGAGTCATTCCAAAATTCTTAGGGACTCAAGATCAAAGGAAATTCCTTTCTAATATTAGACACTATGTGTTTGATGATCCATACCTCTATAAGTTTTTCCCTGACCTTGTCATTAGGAGGTGTGTTCCAGAATATGAACAAGAGTCCATCCTTAAATTCTGTCATAGTGAGGCATGTGGAGGTCACTTTTCTTCTAAGAAAGCATCTTCTAAGATTCTTCAATGTGGTCTCTTCTGGACCACCTTCTCAAGGGACTCCTACACATTTTTTCAAAGTTGTCCTAGGTGTCAAAAAGTAGGGTCCATCACAAAAAAGAATCAAATTCAACTCACTCCCATCTTAGTGGTTGAAATCTTTGATTGTTGGGGAATTGATTTCATGGGTCCCTTCCCAAACTCTCGGGGATACCTCTACATACTCTTAGCTATTGATTATGTATCAAAATGGGTTGAGGCCATTCCCACTAAGTCCAATTATCATCAAGTTGTGATTCGATTTCTGAAAGAGAACATATTTTCAAGATTTGGAATTCCTATGGCTATAATAAGTGATCGAGGAACCCATTTCTGCAACCGCCCATTCTCTTCACTCATGTCTAAGTATGGTATTTCTCATAAAGTGTCCACTGCATACCATCCTCAAACCAATGGTCAAGATGAGTTATCCAATAGGGAGATTAAGCAAATTCTTGAAAAAACTGTCAACCCCTCTAGGAAAGATTGGTCTAAGAAACTCTTAGATGCTCTTTGGGATTATATAACTGTATATAAAATCATTTTAGGAATGTCCCCATATAGGTTGGTTTATGTTAAAGCATGCCATTTTCCAGTGGATATTGAACATAAGTCCTTTTGGGAAATTAAGAAAATGGATTATGATCTCTCATTGTCCAGAACAAAAAGGAAATTAGATCTCAATGAACTAGAGGAACTAAGGATAGAGGCTTATGAAAATTCAAGGATCAATAAAGATAGAGTTCAAGCCTAACAATCTAGGAATATCAAGGTCAAACATTTTGAACCGGGAAAACTTGTGCTCTTGTATAGTTCAAAACTTCATTTACACCCAGGAAAGTTAAGGTCTAGATGGTCAGGTCCTTTCATAGGGCATCATGTATACCCCCATAAGGCAGTAGAGATTCAAGATCCCACTAGTGGTCACATTTTCAAGGTCAATGGTCAAAGGCTAAAAGAATTCATTGAATCATTCAATAAACAGGAAATAGATGTTGAGTTAATTGAGCCAATCTATGAACCAGGAAAAAATTGATAAATTTAGGATCTATGTCGGGATAACGACGTTAAACAAAGCACTGCACGGGAGGCAACCCGTGGTTTTTATGTTTCTAATCTTTCTGAATCATCTTTATTTTTCAAATAAGATTAATTAATCATTTTTATATTTAAAAATAAAAAAATATACTTTTTACCTATTCTTCTATTATGAGTATGGATGGCTACGAAAGGGGAGCACCATATTCATCCGTGTCACGTGGTGTGATCCTTGAGTAATACCTTACCCAGAAATTTAAAAAGAAGACAATGTATCATCAGTTTATTTTGTTGTATTTTTATTATTTTATAGGTTAAGATAAAAATAATAATAATAATATAATAATAATAATTAAAAAAGGGGACACACCATAGGCCATGGGGAAAACCCCGTCACAACCGGCGAAGCCGCAGGGACTCGAACCCGGGACCGAAGGGAAACAAGGGCGCACGCTTACCACTGACCTACGGCTTAATGTGCTTACTTATTCTATAATTTTTATATATATACTTACATTTTACTTATATATATATATATTGTTTTGTTTTGTTTGTTTGTTTTCCTTTTTCCACTAGGGAACATTGCAAGCGACATGGATATCAAAGGACTAAATTCGAGCGACAAGAACTTCAAACTTCAACCACCAGGTGACTTCATTCCATGATCCTCATATTTCAATTTCCTTATTGAACTCCCCTTTTATTCCTCTACCCCATTCTAAATTTTATTTTTACGAAACTAGGGACAGTTTCATTCTAAGTTGGGGGGTGTGGAAAAAAATGTTTGTTTAAAAAAAGCAATGATAAAAAAAAGAAGTAAAATTCCTTTATCATTCATATAATAACATCTTTTCTCACATTAAAACTACATAGCAAATAACTTTTATTTCCTTGACTCTTAATTTAATTCATGATTATGTTTAAAAGCATTGATTTTGGAAGTTTAGTTTTCCAATGAAAATTTTCATCATTTTTATTTTTCATCCATTAAATCAAAATGACACAATACACGTCCTCTAGACTGTGGGGTACTAATTTGAATATTTTGGGTCCCATAATAAATAGCATAGGATGGTTTGATTTTTATGAATAATATGAGTATTCAAAAAAAATTGTGTAGAGCTGTAACGCCCCGACCCCAGCTACCCAGAGTCGGTGCATTACTTTGTAACATTGGCATGATCACAAGAAAGATCAAATCTCGAAAGACCGATTGGTTTAGTAGCCTTAGAAACACTAAATATATTCATAAAGTTTTACATTACATTTCAAAGTGAAAAACTACTACAACAACAAATTCTTCATATCCACACTATTAACCCCTCATAATATCCCTGCAAGTCAATCATAATTTACTTCTTCACTACCTGGGAAAAATAAAACATAGAAAAGGGGTGAGCTCAAATGCCCAGTAAGGATAACAATATAGCGGAACATTCAAAATAAGCATAAACATTTAAGGCAATGAATTACTAAAACAAAATCCTTTTAAACATGAACTTCAACATAGTATGGCAAAAGTAAAATGAAATAATTCCATTTACTTATTCACATAGATATTCTACTAATCGAATAATCACATGCAAAATCAATAACCACTTTCATAATGTTGGAATGCATAATGCCAGACTATCATAACCACATAGCCAAGGCCTCGTGCCAAGACTACAAATAAGATTTTGTCAAGGCCTTGTGCCAAGACACTAGTTTGTCTCATGAGACCTACCGATGCATCGAGGAGCTATAGCGGGCTCCACCCGTCACTTATTAAGTCCAATGCATTCCCATATGAAAAGGTTTAAACATAACATAAACATTCGTATTAAAACTAGCATACGAAATGTCAATAATTTCACCATAAACTATGAATGGTATAAAAATAGCACATCCATAGTCAAACATATCACAAAACCTTCAATACAATATAGAAGTTTTGTATCATAATAAATCAACTTCAAATAATCTTAAAATCTGTCAAAGGATGTTGACATAGATGAAATCAAAATTCTTTTTAAAGAAATATCTCCTTTTATTTTGAAATCATTTAAGATCCATATAAAATAAAACATTTTCTTTGAAAATATTCTTATAAGCTTCTAAGTAAATCTTTGAAGATTTTATAACGGCGTAAAATTACCGCACCCGCCGTATAAGTTAAAAAAAACATTCTTACCTCAATTCTGTCGAAAAGGTTAAAAAGGACCTTGTTTTGAAAACGACGGAAAGATTCCTTTATAAACCTCTTATAAAAAGTCAAACAAGGGTATAAATGACTTTAACCCATATTCTTGTAAATAGTAAAAATTTTTTGAAATACATTTTGAAGAAACATGGATGTGGATGATAAAGAGATCCCAGTAGATTATTACGTATAATACAACCTCGGATAATGAAGAGATTGTGAAATAACCCTTACCTTGTACTTTTCCTTGGTTGGGGTAGGTTAACCTCCTGTATAATGGTGAAATAATTGTTATTAAATTATAAAAGAATCATATACATTAATATGATATCATATATGATCTTTTAATATTGATTTGATAATATCTTAGTATTATCGTCGTTTCGTGTGTTAACTTACTCATTTTCTTTTATATGTTTTGTTACATAAGTCATGTTTGTTGTATCTTATTCATATCCAGAATGATATCAAGTCCTTAAACATCATTTTTAAATCATTAAATGATAATTATACTTGAATGGATACGATGGAGAATGAATCTCATCGCGTTCGTGGAGACGGTAGTCCGTACGTACGCACGAACGCTACTTCCATTTAATTTTTATTTTAAAAGAATCGAATCCAAATGATAAATAGGTATATTACTATTCCAGTATAATATAATATTTTATATATGTTACTTAAGTTCATTAACACCATCCTTTATACGTTCCATGTGTGGTATGAACGAGTCATATCATTTTAAGGGGGCGGTAGTCCGCACTTCCTCAAATGAAATTATCGTATGTATATACAACATGAAACGAATAATGGTATGAAATAAAATGGAATTACAGAAGCTTATATATAAAATATATATCATTAATATCATATTTAATTACAATTCCATCATAATGGCCACCATGAGAGGCGGTAAGATGTATTTGAACAATCATCGTTTCGTGAGGCGTTAGTTTGCCATCCACAGAAACATTATGTTCATCATCCATTAGATGGAGTTGTGTGTATGTGTAGTTTGAATCCTTCTTATAACAACATCCTAGTATATTGAGGATACTGGTGTTGTTACAAAAGAAAGGAAATAAAAAGAGTTTGGGGGTTGGAGAAGCAAAATAAATGAAAATAATTTAAGAGAAATCGTTACCTTTAATTTAGGTAACTCACTTTGGTTGGAACCAAAGGACTTCTTGAAATGCTTTCTGCCTAAGGGTAAGCTTCAAGGAGGAGGAGAGGGATGTGGGGAGCTTAGTTGGGCAGAGTTTGGACGAGCCAAGTGGCTTGAGAGGTGTGAGGAATGAGTAGAAGTGGTCTCCTTTTATAAGGGAGAGGAGGGGCTCTTTAGGAAAGTGTGAAAGTATTACTTTATAATATATTTGTATTCGGTTTATAATGGTCCAAAAATCATTGAGGTCGAAGATAAGATGACTCATATTCTAAATAACATGAACCAATAAGAATTGGACAGGTTTTAGATAATATTTTAATCATTATAATCTTATTTATTTAAATGATTTATTAATGAGGTAAACATTGCATCATTATTGTGTCATTAATAATTTAAATTATTTGATGTCTAAAAATTATAAATAAAATATCATTATGTAGGAAATCTTTTTATCTTTATAATTAATATTTATAATCGAAAATCCAACATGTATAACCCTATGTAAAAATTGTTCTTCTGAAAGATGTAAGCTTATGCCATTTTTATTTTTATTTTAACTTTATTAATATAATGTGTCATTATCACTTACAAGTGGATCCATGGGGTCCCAAAATTGACACAAAGATGTCCATGGTCGACCATGTATCAACCAATAGGGTTAAGACACGTTTTAGGGTAATTTAGTATTATTATAATATTATTTTTTTAACCCTTATTTACCGGATTTACCCTTTAACCATGGTAAATAAAATATTTACCGCAGTAATTATTCAAAATGTGTAAAAATAAAAGTTACCTATTTACATAATTTGGACATCCTGATTCCAAATATTGAATCCATTTTCCTAAATTCAAAACACAGAAGTGGCATAAATTAATTTAAAATTAATTCCCGCTGTCAAAACAAAAAGCGTGTTTTTAAGAGGTAATAACTATCAAAAGATTGACATTTGTTTATGTTCGGTTTAATTGTAAAATTATGTCCAATGACCAACATTATATTAAATGGTAAAAATATATTCTAAATATTATTTAAAACCACTCAAATTCACAATTTATCACTATTAATTATTTTGATCAAAAAAATTGTTTTTAATTAAAATTTAGTAATTTTCACTATTCATCAAAATATGAAAGTTATCCGAAATGTACCAAAATTTTACCCTAGGCTAATTTTGATATTCCGAATCCAAAAATGAAGTCCATTTTCAAATATAAAATATATATAATTTCAAAAAGTAGGTATTAGTATTCACAACGGCTAGTTTAATTAGTTGTGGTGTGTGTTAGAACTCGAGGTTGCGTACAACACACGCTATCGCATTATTCGAAGGGAAGCGTACCGTAGAAGCTTGGGATGTTTCATTTTAAATTTTTGATGTCCCCATTTAGTCAAAAAGTTTAAAACATAGTATTTAAAAAGGTTTCACTATTAATGTTGATAAAAGTGCAATACTGAAAATGAATTTGTTCTTGCATTATATCTAAGAAACTCATAATATGGATTCTAAAATTATAAGGATTATATAAACATTAAAATTTATCTAATACTATTCATAACCTCTTTTGAACGGCTTGTTTGGTAAGTCATGGTGTGCTTGAACTTTGTGTTGCCTGTAGTGAAAGTTATTGAATTATTTTGAAGAACTAACACACTATGAAATCTTCGGGTGTTACATTCTCCCCTCCTTCAATAAATTGCGTCCTCGCAATTTGAAATTGTTCTTCGAAAATAAAAGGTTGAAAATATATAATATATTTGTGGGAAACCCCACATCGGAAATTGGGTTACTAAAATTTAGTCTTAATATGAGGAAAAGAGAAATGAAAGGGTCACCACCAAATTATGATCTCGATTAGGAGAACATTGGTGGCAATTTGAGACATATAATTGGAGGAAAAACGTAAATATTTATAGGTAGTAATTGAGGTCATCAATTACAAACAAGTATAAAATTGAGGTCCTTAAAATCATCAATCTATGATGATTTGAAATACCATCGGTTCAACAAAACATAGGGTATTAGGATAACACATTTTTGACGTTTCAAAATATCTTAGTTGAAATCCCACATCGAAAAATGAATTAATGAGGCCTCTATTTAAAATAAAGAGTCGAAAGTATGAAGATTACCGAAAATAACACATACTAGGGTTCCATGTAGTAAAATATGGATATGGAAGAAAAATCTAACCATCAATTACCTGATGGAGAGTGGTAGAGAACATGGCTATGAAAAGGCCAACAATCCCAAAGCCATAAATTAGTGATGATTTAACGTACCATCTAGGAAAACATTTTTGTTCTAATTTGCTTTTCTTAATATTGAGGAATTTTTTATGAGATTGGATAATATCATATAGAGATATACTTACTTTATAATTAGAGTTTTATCCATTAATAAATTTCTACCACATACTCATCTTTCACTCTAAAAGATAATAGAGTGTAAAAAAAATTCTATTTACACTATTTGTATAAGGTTCCAAAATAAACGAATTATAATTCATCTAAAAAATCTTTTAATAAAAACTACATTATTTAATCCAGGACATCTCGTGGGCCAGTGGTAGGTGATACACCCTTGTCGCCCTTCGGTTGCGGGTTCAAGTCTCGCAGCCTTGCCGGACGCGACGGGTTGCCGCCCGACCTCCGGGTTGTCCTTTTATGGAAATCCAAAATAATCCAAACTAGAACTATCCAAAATACTTCTATCCAAACTCACAGTCCAACATTTATAAGGAAGTTAAACATAATATAGATCCTTTTTACCCCGTAATAGCATATGAATACCTTCATCATGTATTACCATATTCCTTATTGATTACATTCATGTTCCCTTATTCCATATAGAATGCTGGATATACTTCATTAATCCAAAAATGTTTTAAAACCCAACAATGATGGAATATAAAAATCATTAATCAGCTTCAAGGTAGTCAATAATATCCAATATAATTTATCCAAATCAATCATGTATTATTCTAAAATAACTTCCTCAGTATCAGAACTATATTCTCTCAACCATATATTTTCCAAAAATTTATCCTGCTATTGAGTCACTTTTCTTTGTTCCACACAATCTCAAGTCCTTAATGAAATAGTACTGCAGTACAATCCTTATATACTCCATGATTATTGTAACAAGTACATTGTTGATACAACACTCAATTGACATAATCAACATAAGAACTCTAATCATTCCTCTTCATCTGTGGTAGTATCATAACTTGATTATTATCCAATAACATCATTTGCGGCATAGTCTGATGACTGGGACATAGGTTCGCGTAGTGTCCAAACTCCTTGCAAATGAAGCATTGTACATTTAAAACCATTTTCTTACCCTTGCAGTCACGTACTTTGTGCCCTTTTCCTCCACACTTATAACAAACTCTCATTCCTTTCAGGCAAGTTCCAAGGTGTTTCTTTCCACAGTTACCACATATGGGAAAATTCTTCTTTTCCCTTTTCCCTTTATCCATCTTTCTTTCTTCCATCCTTTTCTTCTCTTGATTCCCTTCAAAGCCATAGGACTCAGTAAACTCTTTACTTATCTTATCAACACATGATATTATTTCTTCATATGATGATAATACATGGGAGACTATTTCTCTTATAAATTCTAGCTTAAGACCATGAAAGATATGATCCTTCCTTCTCTTTGGATCATGTGCATTTCTGGAGTTCTCATTCCTTCTACTGGGCGCCATTTCTAAACAATGGAATACACTAGATCAGTTTATGAATCAAAATACATAATCCCATACTTATAATACACTTAACATAAATTGAACTATTTATGGATATAATCCATAATCATAAAAATGTTTTCTTTGAGGAAGTATATACTCATAATCCCTTCAAAATGATTTGTAAAGAAAATGAGAGTTATCCTAAGCATATCCCCCGGGAGTGTCGTAACCAAGAGTGAAGCAAGGCCCGTTGTCGTGCACCAGTTCCCGTTCGAGTCTAGCTCAAAGCGGTGTTTTCGGGTTTTACCCCTAGGTACATCTGTGCCAGAGCCGCCTCTACCTGCTCGTATCCAGACAGGGATGTATTGCTCGGAAAACTCACAAAATCTCTACAATACCAAAATTCTAGGAAGTTCTTCTATACTAATCCTCAAAGTTCATCTTAGGTCTACGTGCTCTAATCAGAGTTTATCTAAATCTAGCTTCCAAGGTTTGTACTAAACTTCCTCTGATACCAACTGTAACGCCCCGACCCCAGCTACCCAGAGTCGGTGCATTACTTCGTAACATTGGCATGATCACAAGAAAGATCAAATCTCGAAAGACCGATTGGTTTAGTAGCCTTGGAAACACTAGATATATTCATAAAGTTTTACATTACATTTCAAAGTGAAAAACTACTACAACAACAAAGTGTTCATATCCACACTATTAACCCCTCATAATATCCCTGCAAGTCAATCATAATTTACTTCTTCACTACCTGGGAAAAATAAAACATAGAAAAGGGGTGAGCTCAAATGCCCAGTAAGGATAACAATATAGCGGAACATTCAAAATAAGCATAAACATTTAAGGCAATGAATTACTAAAACAAAAGCCTTTTAAAAATGAACTTCAACATAGTATGGCAAAAGTAAAATGAAATAATTCCATTTACTTATTCACATGGATATTCTACTAATCGAATAATCACATGCAAAATCAATAACCACTTCCATAATGTTGGAATGCATAATGCCAGACTATCATAACCACATAGCCAAGGCCTCGTGCCAAGACTACAAATAAGATTTTGTCAAGGCCTTGTGCCAAGACACTAGTTTGTCTCATGAGACCTACCGATGCATCGAGGAGCTATAGCGGGCTCCACCCGTCACTTATTAAGTCCAATGCATTCCCATATGAAAAGGTTTAAACATAACATAAACATTCGTATTAAAACTAGCATACGAAATGTCAATAATTTCACCATAAACTATGAATGGTATAAAAATAGCACATCCATAGTCAAACATATCACAAAACCTTCAATACAATATAGAAGTTTTGTATCATAATAAATCAACTTCAAATAATCTTAAAATCCGTCAAAGGATGTTGACATAGATGAAATCAAAATTCTTTTTAAAGAAATATCTCCTTTTATTTTGAAATCATTTAACATCCATATAAAATAAAACATTTTCTTTGAAAATATTCTTATAAGCTTCTAAGTAAAGCTTTGAAGATTTTATAACGGCGTAAAATTACCGCACCCGCCGTATAAGTTAAAAAAAACATTCTTACCTCAATTCTGTCGAAAAGGTTAAAAAGGACCTTGTTTTGAAAACGATGGAAAGATTCCTTTATAAACCTCTTATAAAAATTCAAACAAGGGTATAAATGACTTTAACCCATATTCTTGTAAATAGTAAAAATGTTTTGAAATACATTTTGAAGAAACATGGATGTGGATGATAAAGAGATCCCAGTAGATTATTACGTATAATACAACCTCGGATAATGAAGAGATTGTGAAATAACCCTTACCTTGTACTTTTCCTTGGTTGGGGTAGGTTAACCTCCTGTATAATGGTGAAATAATTGTTATTAAATTATAAAAGAATCATATACATTAATATGATATCATATATGATCTTTTAATATTGATTTGATAATATCTTAGTATTATCGTCGTTTCGTGTGTTAACTTACTCATTTTCTTTTATATGTTTTGTTACATAAGTCATGTTTGTTGTATCTTATTCATATCCAGAATGATATCAAGTCCTTAAACATCATTTTTAAATCATTAAATGATAATTATACTTGAATGGATACGATGGAGAATGAATCTCATCGCGTTCGTGGAGACGGTAGTCCGTACGTACGCACGAACGCTACTTCCATTTAATTTTTATTTTAAAATAATCGAATCCAAATGATACATAGGTATATTACTATTCCAGTATAATATAATATTTTATATATGTTACTTAAGTTCATTAACACCATCCTTTATACGTTCCATGTGTGGTATGAATGAGTCATATCATTTTAAGGGGGCGGTAGTCCGCACTTCCTCAAATGAAATTATCGTATGTATATACAACATGAAACGAATAATGGTATGAAATAAAATGGAATTACAGAAGATTATATATAAAATATATATCATTAATATCATATTTAATTACAGTTCCATCATAATGGCCACCATGAGAGGCGGTAAGATGTATTTGAACAATCATCGTTTCGTGAGGCGTTAGTTTGCCATCCACAGAAACATTATGTTCATCATCCATTAGATGGAGTTGTGTGTATGTGTAGTTTGAATCCTTCTTATAACAACATCCTAGTATATTGAGGATACTGGTGTTGTTACAAAAGAAAGGAAATAAAAAGAGTTTGGGGGTTGGAGAAGCAAAATAAATGAAAATAATTTAAGAGAAATCGTTACCTTTAATTTAGGTAACTCACTTTGGTTGGAACCAAAGGACTTCTTGAAATGCTTTCTGCCTAAGGGTAAGCTTCAAGGAGGAGTAGAGGGATGTGGGGAGCTTAGTTGGGCAGAGTTTGGACGAGCCAAGTGGCTTGAGAGGTGTGAGGAATGAGTAGAAGTGGTCTCCTTTTATAAGGGAGAGGAGGGGCTCTTTAGGAAAGTGTGAAAGTATTACTTTATAATATATTTGTATTCGGTTTATAATGGTCCAAAAATCATTGAGGTCTAAGATAAGATGACTCATATTCTAAATAACATCAACAAATAAGAATTGGACAGGTTTTAGATAATAGTTTAATCATTATAATCTTATTTATTTAAATGATTTATTAATGAGGTAAACATTGCATCATTATTGTGTCATTAATAATTTAAATTATTTGATGTCTAAAAATTATAAATAAAATATAATTATGTAGGAAATCTTTTTATCTTTCTAATTAATATTTATAATCGAAAATCCAACATGTATAACCCTATGTAAAAATTGTTCTTCTGAAAGATGTAAGCTTATGCCATTTTTATTTTTATTTTAACTTTATTAATATAATGTGTCATTATCACTTACAAGTGGATCCATGGGGTCCCAAAATTGACACAAAGATGCCCATGGTCGACCATGTATCAACCAATAGGGTTAAGACACGTTTTAGGGTAATTTAGTATTATTATAATATTATTTTTTTAACCCTTATTTACCGGATTTACCCTTTAACCATGGTAAATAAAATATTTACCGCAGTAATTATTCAAAATGTGTAAAAATAAAATTTACCTATTTACATAATTTGGACATCCTGATTCCAAATATGGAATCCATTTTCCTAAATTCAAAACACAGAAGTGGCATAAATTAATTTAAAATTAATTCCCGCTGTCAAAACAAAAACCGTGTTTTTAAGAGGTAATAACTATCAAAAGATTGACATTTGTTTATGTTCGGTTTAATTGTAAAATTATTTCCAATGACCAACATTATATTAAATGGTAAAAATATATTCTAAATATACTTTAAAACCACTCAAATTCACAATTTATCACTATTAATTATTTTGATCAAAAAAATTGTTTTTAATTAAAATTTAGTAATTTTCACTATTCATCAAAATATGAAAGTTATCCGAAATGTACCAAAATTTCACCCTAGGCTAATTTTGATATTCCGAATCAAAAAATGAAGTCCATTTTCAAATATAAAATATATATAATTTCAAAAAGTAGGTATTAGTATTCACAACGGCTAGTTTAATTAGTTGTGGTGTGTGTTAGAACTCGAGGTTGCGTACAACACACGCTATCGCATTATTCGAAGGGAAGCGTACCGTAGAAGCTTGGGATGTTTCATTTTAAATTTTTGATGTCCCCATTTAGTCAAAAAGTTTAAAACATAGTATTTAAAAAGGGTTCACTATTAATGTTGATAAAAGTGCAATACTGAAAATGAATTTGTTCTTGCATTATATCTAAGAAACTCATAATATGGATTCTAAAATTATAAGGATTATATAAACATTAAAATTTATCTAATACTATTCATAACCTCTTTTGAACGGCTTGTTTGGTAATTCATGGTGTGCTTGAACTTTGTGTTGCCTGTAGTGAAAGTTATTGAATTATTTTGAAGAACTAACACACTATGAAATCTTGGGGTGTTACAAGAGCAATGGATTGATAAAATGCGAGGTTATCGGCACTTGGGGATCGTGACTCCAGAGTTGTCTAGCCTTGAGTTTTTCAAACTATCTCTATTTATGGTAATATGACTTTTTTTTGATTAATTTAACTCGAGACGATGCCCGAGTATGTGGGCTTCACTTGGTTCCCTAAGGCCTTTGAGTCTGGGAGTCATGGGCAATGTCTTGCTACATGGGTTAATTTGATTAACTATAATCTCAATTACTATAGCAATATTGCAAAAAAAATCCAAAAAAATAGGAATGAATAATACTCATATTAGGATTAAATGTGATTCCACCTAGTTCTTCCATGATTTCCCCCTTGAATTAAAATGAACCCCCATATCTATTGTGATTCACAACACATCATTACACATAATTGAGTTGGATGAAGTATGATGATGGATTTGATCAAAGGAATGGTCTTGGGATTGGTATCTTCTTTTAAATTCATCTTGTTTTAAATTATCTTGATAGGTTATAAAAATATATTTGTGTGCAGTTTACATTGTGAGCACTGTTTGTTATATTGTGTTTGAAGAAAGGAATTCAAATAAAATCATTGAATTATTTGCTCGGGACTAGAAAATCTCAAGTTGGAGGTGTGATTATACAATAAAAACATATATTTTAATTACATTTTAATGGTATTAAATGTTCATTTTTGATCTTATGGGCCTGAGTTAGTGCATTTTCATTATGAACATCCATTCTCATCATTTGTGCACTTCATGCCTAATATACACCAATTTAGGCCCAATGAGTCATCTGATTCTAAGGAATGTAATTATAAATATTTTAATTTGATATTTTTGGAACTATATATACACTTAAATTTGAACATTTTTTATTTAGAGATTAATGGATTATTCATAAACGATGATGGAGATATTTGGAGATGAATGGAAGCAATTCTAGAGAAGGCAGATTGGACACCAGCCCACTTATGAGAATGTGGGGCCCAACATACAGGCCCATTGAATCCCAAATTTTTTGGGATGATATAATAAATGTTTAGGAACAAATAACTCTTAATTAGATAATGCTAATTCGGCCTCTATGGTGGTCATTAAGGCGGCCCAAGTTAGAGATAAAATTCTGGGACAGATTCTGTGGCCCATAAAAACAGTCCACTAATTTGATCATATCTCGGAATCGACAACTCCTAATGGGACCAAATTTTACAGGAGGTTATAAGACATCCGAGTATCCATTTTATTTTTATATGGCCCACTCTGATTCGTCTATATATAAGGTCTTACAAGCGCTTCTATTCGGTGAAGGAAAGATGGATTCCACCTCGGGTCAAGGGTGGAAAAATCAACTCTCCCTTACTTTCCACCCACCTATGGCCTACCACAATTAATTGATAAGACTTGTACTATTGTAAAATAGACCCAAGGGATCAAAAATGACTATTTAAGTCAGTGATTTTGGAGGATTTTGGGAATCTTTGGTGCTTGGTTTCATTGTAGTGTTTTGTTGTCGCTTTGTGTTTGTAATCGCATTTCTTTCTCATGTAAGTTGTTTAATTCACCTTAGTTTCTTAATAAAATTTCTTCATTTAATCTTATTCTATTATTATACTTATCATGTTGATACTGTTGATTCAAGTTGTGAATTTATTCACACCATACTTTGTGATATTTATCACACAATGGAGGAGTGATCGATTTTTGTTGTTGTTTTTACTTCTTCAATTCCACCCTCGTAAGTCTACTTCCGGATTCCGTTGAAGACATGTCGTCAATGGAGGGCTAACTCACTTATGAGTTGATACAAGGGAGTAGAAAGGGTCTGGAATGGATGTTATTTATCACCTCATTAATGTATAATCACTTCTTTAAATGATATTTTTATTTGATGATTTTAAAACCTCTTCATCCTTATTGAATTTAAGGTCACACATTTCAAGTGCTAATACGAACCTCTACCTTGGAGTGATAAAAACTTTGATCCTTAAAGTGTATAGGTTATTTGTATTAGGGTGTGTAGGCATTAAACCAGTAATTGATGATTTCTTTTGATCTTCTTAAATGAATCCATCTCAATTATAAGAAATTGAAATCATTAAAAAATAAATTCATCCAATCCACCCCAAGCGATAACCTAGGATCAACTCATTACTTTAATTTGAATTAACTTAAAACTATTAGTGATACCTTAAACCCATCTAAAATCAACCCAATTTGGCCACTTCATATCCAAAAATAGTCCATAGAATGTACATGTCTATAGGTTTCTTCTTAGGTCTCTGAGGATTCGATAACCCAAGCTAAACTACAAGGACCGTTCTACCTTCATCTCTTGGGTAAATTTGAGCGATAATCAAGTATGAAAAACTAACTTTGGAATGAGAGGAGGTGATTAAGGAGAAGTACCCTCACCTATTTATGTAAAATGAAATTTTGAGGGAGAAATTTCAAAAGGGGGTAAAATGTAAAGACCCAAACTTTTATCAATAGAATTTCTCTTTTCTTATAGTAATTTCACATAGTATAAATCACATAAAATCACTTAGAGACCATAACAAAAACTTTATAAATGAATAATTAAGAAAATTATAAGAATTTCTTGAAGTTAAGGAACCTATACTGATTAAATAGTAACTTGACCTTAGGAATAATAATATGACCCTTGTGAATAGTAAATTGACCAAATAAATAGTAACCACACCCATGAAATAATAAATAAAATTTAGACATCTTATAAATAAAATTATAGTATAATTATATCATTGTCTAAGTAAATAAATCTTTTAAAAATCATTAATTAAGTGTTGGTATTTTCTATAAGTAATAAATATTTCATTCAAATTTTATGATTAATTTAATAATTTAAAAGAAAATTTGTTTTCATAAAATGTATTCATATGTTATTATTTTTATGTCTTATTATTTTAATATACTTTTATGAGACCTTAATTAATTTTTCAAAGTGTTATAAAATGAGTTATAATTTTAAAATCTATATTTTTCAAGAAAAAGATTATTTTAATTAAAAATTAAATTACTCATATTTATAAAATTAATTAATTAAAATTGATTTCATTTTTTAATTATACACATAAAAAATGGCTTGGGTGAATTTTTTGGATTTTTTGGAATTACTTGAATTTTTGGTGAATAGTGAAATACTGTAATTTACGATATATATACATTATATGCTAAATACACTATTCATTGGTCCATCACTGATATAAGAACCATCGGTTCAAACACACGTGATATAATTATTGTATTTAGTCTCAATAATCAACACTATTTCTTGTCTTAATAAAAATAATAATCTAATGAATTAAATAATAATAAAACACCCTTCTCCTCCACTATAAATACCACCCCTCATACCCTTTTCTCCTCACACCTCTAAAGATTTGAGACTTACCCAAATTCTTACCAAAACTCTTCCCTATCCCATCCCCAATTTCAATTATCTCTTGTTATCATCAAAATATCATGCCTAGGTGCCTTTAGGAGGATCTCAAGAGAAGAATGCAAGAGGTAAATCCTCTCTCTTTTTCTTTTAGTTTCCTTTCAATTTCATTTATTTTCTTATTATCTCATCAACTACATTCATAAAAATTTAATTATAACTCTATTAACTTAAATATACTATTATTATATCATTTTAATGTAATATAAATCATTAAACTCTTCCCTCCCTCTATTTTATTATAAAAATGAAATCATCTCCCATGATGTGTTAACTTACCGACATCGTGGGTGATGTAATTTTATTTTCCTTAAAATCCTTCGAGGATATGAATAAAACTAGTAAATGGATTAAAACATATTGTAATTTTTATAATAAAACCCTCTTTTTTATGTAACTAATATTTATACATAATACTAAATGATAAAACAAAATGAGTTTGTTGTGATCGAAAAACTACCAAAATTAACCTAAAACAATTAGCATTGTCTTTTATCTAATTATTCATCCTCATGGTATATAAAAAAATTATTTATAAAATAATTTAAAATTATGGAAGATCATTAAGAACATATATTAACAATTCTGGTTATTTATCCACATTTTACATGTACTTCTATTCAGGTATACAAATAAATCGATCATAAAAACCATGAAAAGGAATTCTCTTGAATGATGAAATTAAACTATATAACTCATCCAAAGGTCCATAAATGAACTAAATAAAAAAATAATGAATTAAATTAATGTATAAAAGGTTATTTATTTTTAATTAATTAATCTAATGTGATTATATAGTATATTAAAGTGAATGAAGCATTCAGACACAAGGTAAAGGGATTTCTCGAACCCAACTCTCTTTCTTTGGGTTTTCCCTATTTCACCCCATTTTCAGTATGGATATTACTTAAATATGATTTCTTCATAATTATCTTACATTTTATGGGATATAAATGTTTTATACTTGAGTTTATGACAAACACAATGTTTTCTAAAAGAACGCTTCTTTAAAAAAACAACCCTTTTACTTCTCGAGATTATTTATTCTTTTCTCAAGGTTTAAGATTCTTATATCATGTATTTTATTCCCTATTTAATTTTTGAACCCAAATTTTATGAATGTATAATTTATTAAATGAAACCCATTCCTTTTTTGGGTTATTTTATGTTCAAGATTGGTATATGCTCTATGTGGAATGCATGATAATGTAAATGTTATAATGTGATGGGTGCACCCATAATTATATAGCTCTCCAATGAATTGGGTAATGTGAAGAATATCATTATATAAAGTCAAATATGCATGAACATGGTACTAGATTTTTTTTAAACTATGTATGGTAGTTGACCACTAATACATGATGCTTCATTTTTATACATTTCCACTTTCCATGTATTTATCTAAAGCTTCATCTCATGATTATGATAATGAAGTTAGGAATACTCTCACCCCATGTTATATTGTTTAATTTTATTATATATCCTTTTAATAGTATTTTATCTCACCCTTTTTTTATGTATATCCTCATGGGACTACTTGAACTAGGGAGAATTCAAGGGCCAATAAGAATCTAGGGAAGAAGGAATTAAATAAATTTTTATGTTCTATTTTTTAAATGTTATGTATGGTCTTAATTTTCCCAAGAAACTAAACCTTTAGATCCTTTTTGGGTAATTATTTTATGATGTTTTTCTTTAAAATGATATAATAGTACTATAATAAAAATCAGGGTCCCTATATGCATGATAGATTTTGGTTTCCCTAATTATTATACTTTTATGCTCTCCCAATATATATAAGATGATTTTCAGGTTTCTATGAAGTTTATATAGACCATTCTGGACATTACTATCTTATACCTTTGGAATTTTACAACATATTCACTTTATATTTACTTCTGGTTATTTAATTTGGAGACTTGAATCTATATCTATTCACTTTATAAATGAATTGTGGGATGGTTTTTGATTTATTTTTAAATTATGTCATGGATTTTCTTGAGGTTGATACATCTTATCTTCTGGTCTTGTTTTTATATAGAGGTTAATGTCTCCCATTTGTGATATTTTTATTCCCTTGATGTTATTCACCAACATAGGGCCTACTTGTGCTAGGACTCGGGTATCATTATCTTTCTTCCTTCATTTCGGAATCTTTAGTGTAAGGCAGTCATGATAGAGTGTTACCAAAGCTAATGGTTAAGTGATAGGATGGAGTTTATAGTTAGGAAAAGTGGGGATTTTATGGCTTGGTATTGAAATCATGCAAGTTTTACTTGTTACATGTAATATTCTAGAGAGACCAACTATGAAACAATATTTTAGGGCCCCTGTGATCTGATGCATGGAATCTGAGTTTATTGATTAACCAAGTGAGGTGGACCTATTTTGTAGGATACAAATCTAGAAAAGGTATATTCATCCTGGTAAATTGGGATCCTATTTTTATTGGGATTTTTTGGTAAATATAAATATAATTAATACAAAATAAATATGAATTTACAAAATTCCATAATATTATGCTTAGAAAATATTATTCCACTTTCAGTTATGGCTCCTGTTTGTTATTAGCATGTAGTTCAGTAGGGTTAATAGGTTGAGGAGGATGATAAATATAAGAGGATGTTGCACACTTTTCAGTATTAGGATGTGTGAAATTACGAGGGTAGTGTTTCTAATGTGGATAAATAGAGCTGGTTGGAGGAGCTGGAGATTGATTTCAATTAGACCTATGCCCCATTAGAGTATTGGGTCCCGCTAGCAGTTATTCAGATGTGGGAATCTATGTGTTAATAGTGGACTCTATATCTTGGTGAGTGTAAGTAGGTTGATATTTCATGATATGACTTTTAGAAAGAGTTTTGTGTTGAGTTATTTTTTTTGACCATAAAGGTAGTGAAGAAGAATTAGATTCTCTCTCTTCCGAATGAGAGTATGTCAGTGCAGAAGATGGGGATCCAGTTTAAGGACTCATTTCATTTTTTCTTATAAATTTTTTTAGATGTGGAGTCTCATGGTAGACATCTATATGAGGAAATACTTCCTTAAATATAGTATAAAATTAATCATTTTATGTTTCAAATGTATCTATAGGTCATAAAAAGGAATAGGTGATAGAGTGGATTCCCTAATGATGAGGTTTTCTACAAGATAAGAGCCAATAGAGTTCCTCAACAATTAGAATTTTCAGTACTATGTATTTGGTGATAGGAACTTCGAGGTTTTGACCAGTGGGGATTCAACCTTCATAGAATCCTTTCCAACCTTCTGGGGCCATTGGTTTCTTTGATTTTTTTTGAGGGATTGGGGGCGGCACATTTTGTCTTTAGGGTTCATGGTCATCTCAAGGACCAGTTATCCATGGTTATATGATCTAAGTTTGGTAGAGAAGTTCAGGTTTAGCATCATCCTTAGAATAAATTACTAGTGATTCTGTTCCAGTGGTAGTGGAAGTAATTGTATTCTCATAGGAGATAGGATTAAGTAGGTTGGTTCCAACCTCTAGATATTGCTTGTTTTTTCATACCTTAGCATGAGCATGACCATTGAGGTGGATATCAAAAATGAGGTAGGGTTGTTGGGTGAATTTAGTTGCAGTGGAAACATCACCAGAGGGACCATATATCATTCATCTTATTATTATCATATTGTGTACTATTATTTATACCTTATTTGATTTATTATCTTTACACTCATTTGTTTCAACCATTCTTTCCCATGCCTTGGGGATATACATAAATAGGCTTCACATTCCCCTGTTGTTGACTATACCAGTCAAAGGATAGAACAGCTTATTTGAGGTGTGTCAGGGGTGTATAGTGATGATGGGTCCCCATACATACCATGGGGATATTTTCTTGCTACATATGTAAATGTATGATTTCATCCTTAGAATCAATTAATTGTATTAAATCCATGATGTTATTGACTACTTCTAGGGGATATTTTTGTTCTCTTATGTTGATGGATAGTGTGTGGTTTTCATTAGTGAGTGGTTTTTTCAAGGGGGTAGTAGGTGTGTGGAACACCTTATTTCATTGATAGATTATTTTTTGTGGAATCAGTGGAAATTAAAAAGGTTGGGGTTCTCAAGGTTTTTTTGGAGTTTTTGGATGTCATTATTGAGTAGGTTTTCATTCTACCCCATCGACGTGAGATTGAGTTCAGGATAAACTTATAGCCCAGTGGTTCTTTGATATCAATGGATCCCTATTGGATGGAACCTTTTGAGTTATTGGATATGATGACTCCGATATATGATATGATGTATAAGGGTTTGATCTATCCTAATATATCTCCATGGGGTGCTTAGTGTTATTTTTCATGAAAAAAGATTGTAGTACAAGGTTGTGTATAGACTACCAGGGGTTAGATGAGGTGAATATAAAAAATTACTATATTATTCAAGGATTGATGACATTTTTGACCAATTTAAGGGAGATAGTTAGTTTTCTAAGATCGATATATGGTTTGTATATCACCAATTAAGGGTGAATGAGGGAGATCTTTTGAAGAATTCATTCAGATTTATGTATGGGAACTTCGAGTACCTAATCATTCCATTCAGTGTCATGAACATTCCATCCATGTTCATGGGGATCATAAACTATGTGTTCCATGAGTTCCTATATCATTTCATAATCATGTTCATCAATGACATATTTATCTACTTGAATTTATAAGAAAATAATGATGATCATCTTAGATATGCATTATAGGTTATTTGATACCGCTATATTTATGGAAAGTTACCCAAGAGTATGTTTTAGATGTGAGAAGTTTGTTTTATTGAATATGCAGTGCCCCATCAGGGTGTGGAAGAGGACCCATCGAAGATCAAGGTAGTTTTTTCTTGGGTATAACCCAAAAACAATGTAGAGTTTTGGAGTTTCCTTGGCCTTATAGGCTATTAGTATATATTTTTATATTTTTTATCTTGGGTTGCATCCCCACTTACTTCTTTGACTAGGAAAGACTGAAACTTTATATGTATTGACCGGTATTATGAAAAATTTATATATCTAAAATAAGAACTAATTGGTTCTTTAGTTCCTAAGATGCCTAAGGAGGTTATGTTATTTGATTTTTTCTATGATGTGTACCATGTGGACATGGGATGCGTGATGATGAAGAATGGAGTAGTAATATCTTATGGGTCTATGTAATTATTTACCTATGAGTGTAAATATTCCACCCATGATATGGAGCTAGTAGTAGTAGTTATTTCACTAATGTTGTGGTGGTATTACCACATCGAAAAGCATTTTATGGTTTTCACAGATCACAGGAGTCAGAAATACATATTTTCCTAGTGATATTTGAATATATACCAATGGAAGTGGATGATGTTTCTTCAATATTATTATTTTGAGATATCTAATACACTAATAAAGGGGATTGTGGTTTTTTATGTTCATTGTTTGATGTCTCAAGGATATGGGGATTTAGAGTTTAAGGATATTTATAAAGGGATGGAGGATATTACATTGATGCGTCTCAAAATGGGATAGAAAAGTGGTATTGGTCATCTTTATCAAATTTATATGGATTATTATTCATTGTGATAGGTGGAGGATTTTCATTGGGTATAATAGAGGCAAAGGTGTTTCATGACCATATCATCCATGGTGATGATCCAAATGGATGGATAGAGGATGTTTAGAATTAGATGTTATTTTAGGGGTGGCTATTTGTTATGGTGAAAATGCGTGATGGAGTTATATGTAATTTTCATAACTCAACTTTAGTGGTATATCCTAGTGTTAAAAATATGTTCCATGGATTGAGAACACAACTTTGGTGTCCATGGATGAAATGGTCAGTGGTAAAATTTCTAGAGAGGTGTCTAGTTTTTTAGTGTGTGAAAGCATATCATCATGTTCCTAGAATTCTATTACATCATTTAGGTATACCTGAGTTTAAATGGGATTTCATGTCAATATATTTCTTTATATGGTTACCCTAATATTATGGAGGTTGTGATTTGGTTTGGGTAGAAGTAGACTGGATGATAAAAGCATCCCACTTTATAGAGATCTGTGATTTGATTATCATCGATATTTTGGAAAGGAGGTATATGGATGAGGTGGTTTAGTTCCATGGATTCCAAAATTAAATTGTATCATATTGGGAAGAATGTTTTTATTTGTGAGTTTGGAGGGGATTTCAGCATTCATTTGTAACTTAGTTAGGCCTCATCACTATTTTCCACCCTTAGAAAGACAGGCAGACGGAGTAGATATAACAACCCCATTCTTTTTATTACATTCACACGTGATTTAATTATATAAAATTACAATTAATAAAACCTCAAATATTTATAATTATAGTGTATTTTGGAATTATATACATTACATATCAACTTGAAACATGAAATACGACATCTCTATTGAAAATATCCTTTACATGACCACAACATTCCTTCATACTTAACATTGCATGGGATAACTTGAGGTTGTACATAATAAAGGGGTGAGATATAAATCCCATTAAGAGAATAAATGTGTAATAACATGAGGAAGACAATAAATTTTAGACAATAGGCATATCAATGTAGTATAAAAGAAACAAGAACATAAAGGCATGATATAGCATGATAATCATAACACATAAATGTGGAAACAACTTGAAACATTACATTATAGGTCAAGGCTAAACTAACAAGAAATAATAGTGGACAAAGTATCAAAAAGGAATGAGGTAAAACCATATCCCAACATGACGTATCAGGATACTAAACATTACCCAATGCATTGGAGTGCTATATAATTATAGGTGTACCTGTCACTTTCATTTCATTCTCATCGTTAAGTGTGCCACATAGATCATAAAACATGGTTTCATTCATCATAATAATTTATTCCAAGATCAAGGTATGTGTAATAAATACATTTAAGTCCTCAATAAAAAGGTAAATATGCATAAAATTGAACACCCTTTATGAGGAATGGGTATGGTATTCACTACACAATTGTTTTGAAATGGAAATTCACGGTGCAATTTCGGCAGCCAAACAATATGACATAAAAATTCATAAAAAGTTATGATTAGAGTGAAATGGGTATATAATAATATAATTATGAAATTTAAATTAATAGGTTAGTATAAATTCATGTCCCAAAATAATGAATTTGGGAATAGAAGATGTAACATAATAAAGAAGATTGAAGGAAAAGAGAAATGGAATAACTCTTACAAAATTTCAACATGGTAACGGGTGTACATGGGAGGGATTAATTATATAAAAATGTGTCTCTAATAATTAAAAATAATAATGGTATTATGGGGGAGGTGTGAAAACAAACCCCATAATTTTTTTAATTTAAAATAAAAGGGTGTGACAATATAAGGAAACTTGGATAAAGATGAGAAAGAAGGAAACCTTTACTTGAGTGTGTGGCTTCAAAATCTTGAATAGGGGATTATTGAGAGATTGGGGTACCTTAGGAGGATTATAGAGAAGGGAGGAAAGGGAAGGGACATTATCCAAGGATTTTGAGTGAAGATAAGTGGGATCTTGGGTGGGTTTATATAGGAAATGAGAGGGAAATTTTTTAGTATTTCACAAATAAAGTTTTTGGAATCTATATAATTAAATATTAAAAACCAAAAACCCTCCCATGGTTTTTTCCAATGCTTTTTTCCAAAAGGAGTGGAAAAATTATTTTATAAGGCCATGGGCAGAATATATTAAAATATTATCCTTTATTATGTAGAGGTGAGTCACTTTATTAAAGAAATGAACTTAAAATCACAAAATATGATATTAATTTTGGAGGATTCACTAAGGATTTATAAAATAAGTCAAAAAAATATAAAATCACAATATTTTAAATTTAAAACTTATATTTTTTTATAATATCCCTTTTATAGTGTTCCTTACATCACTATTGGGTCATTATGATGTCATAAAACACACTATATTTATATGGTATTGAATTTTTACCCAAAAATTTGATTGTCTTGTAAAATTATGAAAAATTCACTATTTGATAATTTTGACATCTTGATTCCAAAAAGTAATTTTTATTTTTTCCAAATAATTTTCTAAATATGTTAATTTTCTCTTTTAAAATAAAAAGTGACATTTATTGAAAATTAATGGGTTTTGACAAAAAGATCTTTTAAACCTTAATAAAAATTTCATTTGGACTCATAAAAATTATATGATCATTTATATTAAACAAAAGAAATTTAATAATAATATTTTATTAAAATATTATTTATTAATTCATCAAAATATATTTATTAATTCAATTTAAATATTAACCAAAAATACTTTTTGTTCATTAAAAACAATAATAAAAAAATAGTATATTCATTATTCTATACAAAAATAATGTATATAATCATAATGATAGGGTCTTGATACATATCTTTTTATTACACCAGCATACGCCCTAAGACTAAGGTGTGCGGTATTGGGGTTTTCATGGGGCTGTTCGATGAAAATATTTTGGGATGTGATCTCGATGAGCTTGAACTTCTCCTGTAAACGGTTTCTCTCCTGCTTATGTTGTTGGATATCGACTTGGTATTGGTCTAGGAAAAAGGTTAGAAATACTATCTCCCTTTGAAGCACTGATAAATGGGCTTCATAGGGAGTTATTCTACCGATTGAGGCCATCACCTCCTTTATCTATGTTGAAAGGATTTGTTAAAACCCTATATTTATACTAGTCATGTGATCACAGTTCAACAGCTATATTATCAACCGTAATGATACTTAATGGTCATTTAAATCCAATTAGATATAATAAAACAAATGGAGTGCATGTTTTTTCTATATCCATTTTACTAATTAATACATTTCATTAAATAAAAAGTTAAATTTCAATTATAATAGTTTGGGTCATTATAATCTTCCCCCTTAAGAAATTTATCCCTTGAAATTTTCATTTCCCACATTAAAACAAATGAGGGTAACTCTTTTTCATCACTTCATCTGGTTCCCACGTTTCTTCTTCAAACTTGTGGTTTCTCGATAACACATTGACCAAGTACATTGTCTTATTCTGTAGAACTTTTTCTATATGATCTAATATCTTCACTAGATTCTCCCCATAAGAGAGATCATTCTCTAATGGTACCACCTCTGGATTGAGTTCATGACAAGGGTATGGTATGTACTTTATCAATATGGATACATGGAATATATCATGTACTTGAGATAGGTTAGGTGGGAGTGCTAGTCGGTAGGCCAGTGCTCTAATGCGATCAAGGATCTCAAAGGGTTTGATGTATCTTGTACTAAGATTTCCATTATTCAAAAATCTCATCACTTTTTTCATGGATATATGTGGAGTAATACCATGTCTCCAACTTCAAACTCTAAGTCTTATCGATGATTGTTAGTAAAGATATTCTGTTGAATCTGAGTAGCCTTGATGTGTTTCTGAATGGTCTTAACCTTCTTAACCATTTACTCTACCATTTTAGGACCTATTAGTTTTCATTCCCCAACTCCATCCCATCATGCAGGTGTTAGGTACCTCTTACCATAAATTACTTTATAGGGAGACATTTGGATGCTTGAGTGAAAACTATTTTTGTAAGAGAACTCAACCAGATGAAGATGTTGATACCATCCTCCTTTGAAGTCCATTGAACATGCTCTCAACATGTCCTCAGGTGTCTAGATAGTCTAATCATATTGGCCATCAGTTGAAGGGTAATAGGCTATGTTAATGTTTAACTGAGTATTCAGAGCATGTTGGAGACTCTTCTAGAACTTAGAGGTGAATCTTGGACCTCAATTGGATACAATTGATAGTGGCACACAATGTAGCCTCACCACTTCTCTGATGTATATTTTTTAAATTTGATCCAATGATAAATCCTCTCGAATTGAAATGAAGTGTGTAGTCTTTATAAGATGATCTACCACAACCCAGATAGCATTGTTTCTTCTAGATGTCTTTGGAATTTCGATGACAAAGTCAATAGTGATGTTTTTCCATTTCCATGTAGGTATGGGTAATGGTTTCCACATCCCCTTAGATTTTTTTCTTTCCACATTCACTTTCTAACATACGAGACATCTTGATGTATATTCTATGATCATTTTTCATATTGTACCACCAATAGTATTCTCAGAGATCTTGATACATCTTTGTGATTCCATAGTGGATAGAGAAGGTTGAGATATGTGCATCATCCAACAGCTCCTTTAACTCAGGATTTGATGGTATGCATAGTCTTAACCCAAATATTACAACACCTTCTTCATTAAAATTGAACTCTAAGGATTTCCCTTTTATAATAGTTTCTACTTTCTTCTGAATTCCCACATCATCTCTTTGATCATCCTCTAACCTCTCCAGAAGAGATGGTTGAGAAATCATTTGTGAAAGGATTGATGATAAGTCATAGTCTTTGATCATCTCTAACCATCTTGATTGGAAAATATTAAACTCTTTCTATCCGAATATATACTTGAGGCTTTTGTGATACGTATATATTTCATACCTCTCCACAAAGAGGTAATGTCACCAAATTTTCAAAGCGAATATCACTGAAGTCAAATCCAGACCATGTGTTTGATAGTTATTCTCATGAACTTTCAACTACCTTGAAGCATAGGCAATGAATTTCTCATTTCGCATCAACACACATCTCAGACCCTTCTTCAAAGATTCACTAAATACCATGAATAGCTCTCCACTTTTGGGTAGTGTGAGAACAGGTGCAGTGATAAGCCTCCTTTTCAACTCTTTTAATCTCTATTCGCATTCATCATTCCCAAATAATATGACTCTGATTAAAGTTTGTTTGGTTAGACGGTTTAACATTCGTGAAAATTTCCCAAAAACTCACAATAATACCCATCTAATCAAAGGAAACTACTGATATCTATAACAGATATTGGCCTAGAACATCCATCAATTCCCTCAGTTTTTGAAGGGTTGACATATATCCCATTGCTTGTGATTATATGACCCGTGAAAGAGAATTCCTTCAACCATAACTCACATTTTATGTACTTGGCATAAATCTTTTCCTTTCACAAGCTCTTTATCACACTACCTAAATACTCTTCATGATCATTCTTACTTTTGGAGTATATTAGAATATCATCAATAAATACTACCACAAATTTGTCGAGGTAATATCTAAAGACTATATTCATCATGTCCATGAAGATTGATGGATTATTAGTGAGTCTGAAAAGCATTACTATGAATTCATAGTGGTACCTTGTACAAAAGGTAGTATTTGGGATATCTTACTTCTTAACCCTTACTTGGTAATATCCCAACTGAAGATCCACCTTGGAGAAGTATTTTTCTCCACATAGCTGATTGAACAAGTCATCAATTCGTGTCAAAGGATACTTGTTCTTTATTATGATTTTTTTGAACTCATGATAATCGATATAAAGGCACATTGACCCATCCTTCTTCTTAATGAAGAGGATTGGTGCACCTCTTGGTTAAAAAATTGGGTATATAAACCCTTTATAAATATTCTCTTGTAGTTGTTTCATTATCTCTTTAAGATCCAAAATATCCATTCTATACAGAGTCTTGGATATTTCAAATTTTCCAGTTATGAGATCAATCTAGAATTCAGTATCTCTACTACAAGGAAGACCAGGAAATTCCTCAGGAAACATATCAACAAATTCTCTCAAAATATGCATGTATTCGAGGATGGTTTCTTCCTAAGACTTGATCATCTAAGAAATATATGAATACACATATGGTAGTGATATCCATGCTTGGGATGATAGTTCTAAATAAGATTCATCCTCCTCCTTTCACTTTTATAGAATTGGGGGTTTATTTTATATATGGAGAGTGATTAACCTCTCACAGTAATTTATATAGACTCTATAAAGGGAAATCCAATACATTCCAATAATTGAATCAAACTCCACTAAGGGAAGTATGATAAGGTTCACTAGGAAGTTCAATACAAAAATTGTGATAGGGGAGGAGTTATATACATGGGATTATATAATTTTCCAATTTTCTATTTTCACTGACATCTCTAATTCCATGCTTTGAGGTATTGTTTGGACTGTTCTAAAAAACTTTTGGGATATAAAAGAATGTGTAGAACTATAATCAAAAATTAAATTCACTATTCTAATATAAATAACTAGTGTACCTATCACCACTTCATTGTTGGGATTCAATTTGGTGATAGTGATGGAAAAATCTCATCATTGCTACATTGGAGTTTGTTGGTTGCCTCTAAAAACCCTTTTATTAGTGAATCAGTTTGAGAAATTTCATAGTTCCTTGCAATTCTAGAAATGAAAAATGCATTGAGGAATTACCATAGTATTCCTTTCCGTCTTTGCGGTAGTGTGTTTTTCTTATTGGAAATCACTGGCTAGGTTCCCTTTCTTCCCACACCTAAATCATTTCATTATCCCCTTCAAGTAATTTTTAGGGTGCTTCTTTTTTCACCTTTGTAAAGTGGGGTGTGGATATTTCTTGGCACCATTATATCTCTCTATCAGACTACCAGAATTTTACCCCACCTTCTAATTATTATCCCCATGATACCCATGAGACTCATTGATCTCAATTCTGACCTTGTGGGCACATCAAAGAATTTCCTTATATCTATCAAAGTCACGGATCAGCAGGTATTTCCATAGGCTAGGTTTTATCCCACTAAAGAAGCAGTCAACCTTGTATTCGGGGGTAATGACAAAGCCGAAAGAGTATCTTGTAAGCCTTGTGAAGTTTTCCTCATATACTCTAATGGATTCGTCGTGTTTTTTCTTGAGGTAAAGGTAGTCCCTTTCCATATTAATTCATAGGTTTTGAGAAAAATATTTATCAAAAAAAAATTTATGGAAATCCTTCTATCTCATTTCCATGATCTCTTCCTCAGGCTTCATATTTTTTATCAATTCCCACCATTGATCAGCTTCACCCTCCATATGATAAGAAACCAGAAGAATCTTATCTTGTTTGGAGCATTGAAGGATGGATAAGATCTTCTCAATGATATTGATCCACTTTTCGGCAATTGAAGGATCAGATGATCCATTAAAAGTAGTAGGCCTTTGACTCATGAAACTCTCGATTACAATTTGTTCTTTCTTGGGGGGGTGGACATTCTTCTTGATTTATATTTCTATTCAAAAGTTTAGTTAACTGAGAGTGTATCATGAAAAAGTTTGTGATTCCCTCTCCCATCAGATTGGTCATCTCATTAGGGAATTCATTACATTGATCTTCGCATCAGTTGTTAACCTAATTCCTCCTATTACCCTCCATTTTCTAGAATAAAAGGAAATTTAGGGGTAAGTATTTTAAACTATTAAACATATAAAGGAGAATCCAAATACATTAAAGGGATAACTTATAAATTACATTTATTTCCTTAACTTATGAATTTCTAGGGTTCAATATAGGTTATCCATGTTTTGTTTTGTAACGTATATTTTTATGGAATTTTTTTGTTCCATTAATAATGTTTCATACTAAGATTATTAATTTATCAAAGCATATCCCCCAGGAGTGTCAAACTAGGATTTCATGAAGGACCATTGTCTTACACCAATTTCTATTCACATCTATCTCAAAGTGGTGTTTTTGATTTTTACCCCAAGATACATTTGTGCCAGATCCACATCCACTTATTCATATCCAGATAAGGATTTACTTTCTTGATAAACCACTTAATCTATATTCACCAAGATTTAGGGATGTTTTTCTTATACTTATTCTAATATCTAAGGCTTTCACTATATTTTTCTAATCCTAATCCCAAAAATAACTAAACTTTCCTCTAATACCAACAATAACAACCTCATTCTTTTTATTACATTCATACATGATTTAATTATATAAAATTACACCTAATACAACCTGAAATATTTATAAGTATACTTTATTTGGGAATTTTGGACATTACATTTCAACTTGAAACATGAAACACATCTTTATTGAAAACTTCTTTTACATGACCACAACATTCCTTCGTACTTAACATTTCATGGGATAACCTAAGGATGTACGTAAGAAATGGGTGAGATATAAAGACAAGTAAGGGAATAGACATGAAATAACATAGAGAATATAATACATATTATACAATAGGTATATCAATTGAGCATAAAAGAAACATGAACATAAAGGCGTGATATATCATGATAATCACAACATGGAAATGTATCAACAACTTAAAACATTGCATCATAGGTCAAGGATAAACTATCAATACATAATAGTGGAAAACGTACCATAAAGGAATCAATTAAACCCCTTTTCCCAAAATTATGTATCATGATACTAAACATTACCCAATTCATTGGAGCACTATATAATTTTGGGTGCACCCATCACTTTCATTTCATTCTCGTGCTTAAGTTTGTCACATAGATCATAAAAAAGGATGTATTCATCGTAATAATTTATTCCATGATAAAGGGTGTGGAATAATTACATTTAAGTTATAAATGAAAATTTATATGTGCATAAAAGTGAACACACTTCATGGGGAATGGGTACAGTATTCACTGTACAATTGTTTTGGAATGGAAATTTGCGGTACAATTTCAGCAGCCTAACGACATGAAATAAAAATTAATAAAAAGGGTTGATGAGAGTGAAAGGGGTATCTAATCATATATACATGAAATTGGAATTAATATTTTCATATAAATACATGTCCCAACATAAATAATTTGGTAATATAAGGTGTAACATAATAACAAAACTTAAATAAGGATGAGAAATGGAATAACTCTTATGAGATTTCAACATGGTAATAGGTACACATGGGAGGGATTAATGAGAGATAAAGGGGTCTATCATAACTAAAAAATAATAATGGTAGTATTATAGAGGTTTGAAAATATACCCCATCATTTTTTAATTGAAAATAAAAGGGTGTAACAATATAAGGAAACTTGGATAAAAATGGGAAATAAGGAAACCCTTGCTTGAGTGTGTGACTTCAAAAGCTTGAAGAGGGGATTCATGAGAGGTTGAGGTGCCTTATGAGGATTCTAGAGAGGTTAGGATAGATTATTTACGTGATCCATGTATTTTTAGTGAAGATAAGTGGTATCTTTGGAGGTATTTCTAGATAATTAGTTTTTTAGTGAAGATAAGTGGTATTTTTAGTGAGAGGGGAATTCTTTAATATTTCACAAACTTGGGTTTTGGAATCTATATAATTAAATATTCAAAAACAAAAACATTACCATGGTTTTTGTCCATGTTTTTTGCTAAGACAAGTGTAGAATATTATTTTATAAGTCCATGGGCTGAAAATATTAAAATATTAATCTTTATTATGTGGAGGTGAGTCACATTATTAAAGAAATGAACTTAAAATAACAAAAATATATTATACATTTTGGAGGATTCACTAAGGCATTATAAAATAATTAAAAAAAATATAAAATTAAATTATTATGAAGGTAAAACTTATATTTTTCATAATAACCATTTTATAGTTTTTATTACATCACTATTGGACCATTATGATGTCATAAAACACACTATATATTTATATGGTATTTAATTTTTACCCAAAAATTTGGTTATCTCATAATATTATAAAAAATTCACCATTGGATAATTTCAATTTTCTAATTCTAAAAATAATATTCATTTTAACCAAATAATTTTCTAAATATGTCAATTTTCACTTTCAAAATAAATACCAACATTTATTGAAAATTGATGGGTTTTGACAAAAACAATTTTTAAACCTTAATAAAAATTTAATTTGTCCTCACAAAAATTATATGATCATTTATATTTAATAAAATTAATTTAATAAAAAGGATTTATTAAAATGTTTTTTATTAATTCATCAAAATATATTTCATAATTCAATTTAAATATTAACCAAAAATATTATTTGTGCTTTAAAAACAATAATAAAATAAAAGTATATTCATTATTATAAACAAAAATAATGTACATAATCGTAATTTTGGGGTCTTGATGCATATAACTTTATTACACCATCATATTCCCTAAGATTAAGGTGTGTGGTGGTGGGGATTTCATGGGGCAGTTTGGTGAACATGGTTTGGGTCATGATCTCTATGAGCATGAACTTCTCATGTAAATGGTTTCTCCCATCCTTAAGTTATTGGATCTTGGTTTGGGTTTGGTCTAGGTAAAAGCCCAGAAATGTTAATCCCTTGGAATCTCTAATAAATGGGTTCATAGGGAATTATTCAACTGGTTGAGGTAATCAATTCCCCTGTCTATGTTGAAAGGATTTGTTAAAACCATATATTTATACTAGTCATGTTATCACTATTCAACAACTATATTATCAATGGTAATGATACTTAACAGTCATTTCAATACAATTGGTTATAATAAAACAGATGGAGAGCATGTGTTCTCTATATCTATTTTACTAAATAATACATTTAATTAAATCAAAAGGTAAATTTCACTTATAATAGTTTGGTTCGTTACAGTGGACTATACGGACGCCAGTGCATATATTGTGGGTATACATCTTATATTTTAGAAAATTTTGGGTAAGTCACATACCCTTGGATAAGTTTTATTATAACAAAAAAATATCATGCATCCATTGGAATGGTTCCATTAGAGGCTTTGTATGGGAATCCATTTCGTTCTCCATTATATTGGATGGAGTTTGGGAAGGTAGTAGTTCTTAGTTTAGATATGGTGAAAATCATGAAAATAAATTATTAACTTGTTCATGAGAGGATTAAATCAGTTCAAGAACGGAATAATTCTTATGCTAATCACAGGAGGAGACCCTTGGAGTTTGATTTTAGAGACAATTTGTTCTTGAGAGTCTCCCATCAATGGGGTAAATAATGTTTTGGTAGGGGGAGTAGGATTTCTCCCCAGTTTTCTTGGGCCCTTTGAGGTATTGGGGTTAGTTGGTGAGGTGCATTATTGGTTGGAACTTTCACCGTGACTGGACCGAATACCTTCCATTTTCCATGTCTCTCACCTCCATCGATATCTTCATGATGACTCCCACATCATGCACTTGGGAGAGTTGGATATCAAGGATGGAATGAAATTCATGGAGCAGCTAGTATAGATCTAGTATCATCAAGAGAGGATGTTGTGTGGATGAATATTTTCATTAGTTTTTATGTTTTGGAGTAATTCTCTATTAGATGAGTATACTGGGGAGTGATACATGTAGATACATTCCCAGTACCAAGATCTATTTTGAGTTTTTTCTTTTCTCTTTTTCTATTTGTGATGTGATGTTTATACATTGTTTCGTGGCATGTGTTATATTCCTGATGGGTGATGTGAGATAAAAAATCAATATATAAAGTGGGGAGGACTTGAATCCTAATAATTATTAGTTCTACTTGTTGTAATTTAAACCATTTTGGTGAGTTAGTGTCACACAAAGTGGATATTATCTTGACATGGAATATTATATTCCTTTATTTATGTGATTAGTTAGTTTAGTTTTGTTTCATGGTTATAGTGGTTGTTTTCTTGGGATATATGTAGGTATAGGTAGTTGTATGGATGGTTGTGTGGTTGTGTTGAGTAGGAAGTGATGTTAGATGGTACAAGATGTATGGTGTTGTGACTGGTGATATGGTGGTGATGTTTTTTCATGTTGATGTGGTTATGTGAGATGTTTTTGGGGTGTTTTGGTTTGTCTTGTTTGAGATAGTGGTAGAATTTCATATATAATGAGAACCTTTAGAGTTATCTCATGAGATGGTTGTTCTGACCCCTTTTTCTTTTCTTATGGTTTGGTTTAGATTCTCAAGGATGAGAATTGTTTGAGAGGTATCTAATTAAATGGTGTGTGCCTTCTTGAACCATTACATTTCCTGTTTGAGTTAGTTAGAGGTGTTATGAGGATGATGGAGGAGGTTAGGTATAGTTGGAGCTACAACAGAATTACATCAGTCTGTGTACACCATAAAAGAGGGATTTACAATTTAAGTGGGATGTGATTATGGCTTGTTTTAGGTAAGGGTTTAGGCATACAATTGTTTTATCTTATATTCTAGGGATTTGTGGTCTAATATAATTCTTTCCCTAGGATCCATGTTTTTTGGAATGTTTTAGATTTTTTATGGTTTTATGATGTAAAGGAGGTTTTATGGCATAAAATTTCTAGTATGAGGTACTCATAGCATAAAAGAGTAATTTACACCATAATCCAAGAATTATATAGGTTTAAAATAGGTTTATTTATAAAATTCATTCACATTCTATCATATACCTCCTAGTTTCATTTTTTGGAGAAACCTATGTTATTTTAAAGGATTTCCCATCCCTCTTTATCCTACTTTAATCTATGGGTTTTGGTGGTTGTTTTTTTGGAAATCAGTTGAAATTACTTCCCTCCCTCTTAGTTTTTTTCTACCGTTATTCTGTTAGGGTTTCTCTAGGATGTGGTTACATTGGTTTGTGGTATTTTTGGAATTTTTTTAATATCCTTGGGAATGGTGTAGGTTGATCCATGGTTTCCCATGTGTGGATGTGGTTTTCTGGAAACTCTTCTTCATCTTTCAGTGTGCAACAAGTTCAAAAATATTCTTTGAGGTGGGGAGTCCCTTGTTTCTCTTTATTGTGTCTTATACAATAAGGGTTTTCTCATGTTTATCTTTATGAAGATAGTTTCACCAGCTTAATGAAGATAAAGAATATGTTAATAAAAATTGAAGTGGAAAGGGGATTAAATAACATTTCTTTATAGATTTGATTTTTTCTTGATATTATGATTGTACAGGATAAATTCCCCACTAAAAATGGTGTCTATTTGTGGATTTTTTTTTCTCTATAGTATATGAATTGTGAAACCCTTGTTGTGTGATTGATTGAAACCACCTTAAATAAATTTTAAATTGGATAACCTCTTATATTTAGCTAATAATAGGGTTTCCCTTTGATTATGACATGTGTGAGAATGCCCTAAATAAATAAATGGAATGTGATAAAAATCCCCTTAATAAATTTGAAAATGTTTCCTAATGTGTTTTGAGGTTTGACTGTGTTACAGGGTAGTGTGGGGAAGATGTTTTTGTTGTGTGATATTTCTCTGGGGCATTGTGGGGATAATATTCTTATTGTTGACCATGTTGTGGGCTGATGTGGGTCTAATGTTCTTGTTGTGTGATCTTGTTATGGGGAAGTGATGTGATGTGTGTTGAGGTGTGACCGTGTTGTGGGGAATTTTTTTGTGGTTGTGGTTTTTGTTTTTTAAGTAGCTGAGAAATTGGTGGTATGTGAGTTGTTTTTCTTTACAAGGAGGATGATCTATTCATTTGTATTATATTATAATGTGTGTTTCTAGTTCCCTAGGTAGTATTGGTATTAAATTATAATATTGAAAAAGAAATGGCATGGTCTAGTTTGGTTAATGAGATAGAGTGTCTAATATTGAATTAAAAATGATAAGTGTGGTCACATGTAGTTGATGTTAAATAATAAAGCTAATGGGTTAGATAATGGAATTGGTTGATAGATGTGGTTTGTGGGTTGTATGGTATTGTACATTTACTACTAGTAGTGAAAGTAGTGGCATTGTGATTTGGTTAGTATCCTTTTTGGTTGTGAACCAATAGGTTAGTATTGTGTGTAAATATACATATACACACATTTAATGTTCCATATGATTTTCTATATTCACCCCACCCATGTTCAACGCCATGTGTCGAAACCTGTATATTTACACAGGGATGTTTTTTCTAATAACTCAATGATGCTGATGGGTGAATGGATACCCACTCTTTCACACTATCACTTTTAGGTGACTAGATATGCAAAGGTTTTGATGGTTAGAGGTCAGATAGTGAACTTGATGATGACCCTTGTGTGTGGGTATGTGCGATGTGACCACATTTTGGGGAGATGAGATGTGATGTACTATGTTGTTAGGTATCGTATAGTATGGGTTATTCATGGTACTATGAGAGAATGAGGTTGATTCCCTTCATGTTTGTGATACCCTAATACTCTATTTATGATATTGGATGTTGTGTGATGGATAAGGTATCTTCATATGAGATGTTATGTGATAGCCCATGTTTCTTCATGTGAGATGTGATGTAATGATCATGTTGTGTGGCAGCAATATGTGTTATAAGAAAGATATAGTAGCATAAGGACATATGATCTTGGGGAATGAGAGTGGAATCCCAATGGGAAATTGGTGCATGGTACCCTTTTATTGATATGATTTCTATTATGTTATTATTCATGTCTTGAATTATTTGGTGAGAGATTCCTAGAAAGGATGGGATTGGTTGGTTGACCTGTTTAGGTGCTTTTTGGTTCTGTAGTTTACTTATAGGTCCTTTATTATTCTCTATTCACATGTGCATAATATACTTTGATCTTCATACTAAGTATACTTATATATAAACCCTATGTATCTAAAATAATTTTTAGTTTTCCAGGATGATTATGTGTACTATGTTATACATTACTAGCTCGAACCCCTGGACTATATTCATGTCACTACTTTATATTTACCTTTGGTTATTCACTTTAAAGAATTTTTTTCTATATCTATTCACTATATACATGAATTGTGGGAAGGTTTTGGATATGTTTTTTATATTATGTCTTGTATTTTCTTGGGTTTGATACATCCTCTCTATCAATCTTGTTTTTATATAGAAGGTTAATTCCTCCCATTTGTGATATTTTTATACCCTAGAAGGATGTAAATAACCCAATGCCTGCTAGATGTGGGACCCGGTGTCATTATTTATCTACCTTAATTGCAGCATCTTTGGTGGGAGGGGGTTATCACAAAACCTCACAAGAATCCATGACCTTAATATAAGGCATTCAAATAATATTGGCATTACCACAATCTGGGGGGAGACACCCTAAGGTGTTACTAATGATGAATCTAGTGGGATCTAATGGCTCACTCGAGGGATTCCATGGCATTGGACCTTTAAAAATCAAACGGTTTTGTCATGACATGAAATTAATGTGAGTACCCTTGTGGAATGCAGGGATTTCCCATGGTATTCCACACAATTATTGGTCCATATAGAGCCTGAGGAATCTTTCCATGGAATTTAAACCCATAATCTCATCAAGATACACTAATTTAACAAATTTGTACTCATCCAGAAACACTTCCAAAACAAGAAATAATTAATAAAGAAAACTTTGAGGTCCAGTTTATGGGTTGTTCTACTCATTATCAATAAAGATCCATTACATTAAATAAACCCCAATTTATTTCATTATTACTCTATCACTAACCTTTTTAAAAATAATTATAAAATCACCACCATAGTCCTTTTTATTTTAAAAACCCATTTCCAAAATAATAAAAACATTCCTCAATATTTACCAAAAAAATTATCTATTTCAAATTCCAATCCCATTTATAATATTGATGGTTTTGAAATCCCATTTCACAACCATCGAATTTATTTACAGGTCCTTTTATCATTTCAAAAAAATAACCCCTTTAACATAATCTTATTACCCTTACATTTATAACCTAACGTTTAATAATTGAGATCCATGGTAAAACTCATTCGTAAGGTGGTTCGCTATGATTTATCCTCCTAAGGTCTTAAAACATTGAATTTTAAATTTTGGATAATCCCTAGAAGGAAAAAATGATTTCACTATCTATGAACTCAAATAATAATGGGAGCTATTATTTAATTTAATAGGACCACATAAATAAAACATAAAGATTCCACTAATCCATTATAGACCATTTGTTTGTCCTGGATCAGAAGAAAATGCAAAAGAATAAAATTTCCTCAAAAAAGGTAATAATGAAAAAATCAAGTAAAATACCACAAGATAGTAAAAAAAAATTGAAATATAGGAAAAAAAATTATACATACCTATATATCTCTAATACATATGACATTACTTGATTCGGAAAAAGAAAAAGGGAGATCCTTCCATGGAATGAGAGGAGAGGAGGAGGGGCTTAGGGAACAGCTACTATGTGAAATGGGTGAAACATAAGGTGGAGAGAACATAAGGGTAAGGGGAAGACCATTTCTTCATGGATTAAAAAACTTATCTAGATTCCATCAGCACATTGATGGTCTTGTGTATAGATAGTGAGCATATCATCCCTCCCCGTTTACATCTAAGGCCACCAGCTTGTTGGTGGAACTGCAGTAGCTTGGATACAAGCCTTGAACACTCTTAGACCCTCTTATTACCACTCAAGAACTAAGAATTAATGTTTGTAAAATAATCACAAATCCTTCCCATCATGTTAATCCTAAGGGGAATAGGGTTCTTACTGATCAATGATGTAGGAGGGTAAATTCAATGAATGAGAGTGGTAGGTCACCTCCCTAGCCCACCAACTTATCCAAATGGATGGTTTCCATGTAATTAACATCAGCTAGTACCTTCTCACGGTTAAATAGAAGGGTATAGTCAGGGTATTCACCTTCATGATACTGGCATATATATAAAGTTTCAAACGCATCGGGTTGTCCATTCCCATATTGGCTAAGTTACATCACCAACTTCACCACATTTATAGAAGAAAGTAATCATGTAGGATATTTAGTTACTTCAATGTGTTGGGGTGTTATATGGGGACCCACATGAGAGACTAATATTTCCTCAATAATCATTCCATTATCATTTCCCCAATTTTGTCTATTTCTCCTGAGCATAAGTGAGGGAAAGCCCATCGCACTGAAGAATTTAGAGGTAAGGAGTTGGATAAACTAGTATGATTAGTTTGTATTCATAGAATTTAGGGATCCAACCTATTCAATCACTGATAATGGTAAGGGTAATCTAGAAAAAAGATATTATCTAATATCCAATTTGAGGTATATTTATCTACTTTGATTAATGGAAAGATATTCTATGAATGTTACAAACCCTACTGATTCGGGTGGAAATTTTGATGTATTCAGAAGAAATGAATTGCTCCTCCCCATGTCTATTTAGAAAGGAATAAAATGGGGGATTTCTAATTTTGGAAGATATTTAAAATTTAGGGGATTTAGTTTTAGGTGAAATTTCCTCCAGTCAGTGCAGATGTCATCCTATCCAAGTATTTTGTTGATTCCTGGATTTGATCATACCTAAAGGGATAACTGGTTGCATTGGTGATAATGATCAAATATATTTTTATGTTATTGTGGGTGTGGTTATGGGTCCAATATTGGCATCAATAAGAAAATTTATTATTAAAAACCTATCTTTATGTAGATAGGTGGATCTAGAGATTTTCAGAAAGAAGATAAGGCATTTGGATTAAACTCCTCCATCGATAAAGGTGCTAAAGGATGTGGTGAAAGTGGTTTTAGTACTCAGGGTTGAGATTACATACAGTGGGTTACCTAATTTGGATGTGGATGAATTTCTCATCATGTCCAGTTAATGGGATATTTTGAGAAGGAAGAAATCATATGTCATGTTCTATATGGTTATATTTTAGGAAAAGGTAGAGCTAGAGGGTTTTTGGTATGTGGCCACTCTTGAAGGAATTTCTTATGAACAAAAAATTACTGATGTTCAATAACTCCTATGGGACCTAAATGTAGTGATTTTTTCCATCAAGGTTCAATTACATTACATGCATCAAGCATGTAAAATGAAAATTACTAACACACTAGTATGTGGTAAATATTAGAGAAACTAACTTAAATCCAATGAATAGGTAAGATAAATTTTATCATTACCTACATATTCTTCAATTATAATTATAAATTTTCTTATATTTCTATGGGATATTGTAAGAAGCTATAAAAATTTGGTCATCTCCCACCTCTCATGTGTACTCTCCCTATGGTATAGTAGCTGAGTTTGGTTCAGATGGTGATCAGGTGACTGATGGTCACAGATCTTCTTGTTAGATGGAGCTCATGGAGGTAGTAGTTTCTAATCTGGAAGCAGTGTTGTCCATGACTTCATGATTTCCAACTCTAGCCCCTTAAATCTTGATCCTTTCTAAATTTCTTCCATCAAATAATACAAGGAATAATAAATGATAAATATCATTAATGAAGCAGCCTCACCCATAGTCAATAAGTAAGTGTTGTACCTTGCATACTTTTTTATTTAATTGATTTTAGTAGCATGTCCTGATATGTTTATTTATAAAGGTTCTCATCATGTTCCCTCATAGACACAGACATTTTTGGATGATAAATACACACCTTATATACCTTCATTGGGACCTCAAATATTGGATGAGGTCTAAGGAGGGAAGTAAATGGCTAAGATCTAAATAGGGTCAGACCCAGTGTTTGATGTTGATACACTAACACTCATTCCCTTTAACCTAACATGGGTGACTGTGATCTTGGATACCACTAACATAGGTATCTATTCTTCTATTATCATAGCTAGGATAGAGGCTTCACTTGGTGAGGGTAATCATTTCCTATGAAATTGAATATTTTTTCAGGTATGTTTTAGGTTTTTTAACCTCTATTCATGTTTGTAGAACTTTGTGGTAAAAAACATAATATATCAATATAAGGGACTTCATTTGTGACTTAGGGTCATTTTCCATCGGAATATGTCACTTTGACCCCTCAAGTTGAGCTTAATGTGATGGAATTAGTTATTTTTTAGCAATAAAAGGTATATCCTCACTAGTTAACCTAGTTTTTATTATTTTACAACATTATAAATGTTTGTTGACTGATGGACTTTATATGGTTTTTCACTATAGCTCTTCCTCCTTATTTATAGGTTCTAGATACATCTAGATCATGATATCACCCTACTAGAATAACTGATATACAATTACATTCTACACTAGTCCTACTAAGGTATGTGAGTGTGAGTCCATTACTTAGAGACTTAATCCTTTAATTAAACCCTATTTCTACACTAGGTCTGAGTTGAGTATCATAACACACAACATTTCATCATTAGTTGAGGTAGAAATTATGGTGGTATATATAGAATCTAATCATATAGGGACCTCTTAAAGAGCTCAGTGACTAGTTGTTCATCCTTTGATATATGTTCACAACCCTCGGATATGGTGGATTCTACTACAGATCACTTCATGACAGAGTAAAGTAGGTGGTCACCAAGAAGGATCAAAAGGGGACCCTTGATCTGAGAGCATAAATGGTGGATCCCTTAGCTACATCTATTAAATTTTTCAACAATTCCTTGAATGAAGCTTCCCACCATAAAACAAAAGTAGTGACTCATCAAAACTTAGACAATGGTGGGAATTCCAAGAACAACAATGTAACACCCCAAGGTTTTAAAAAAATGAAATGCATGAAACTTTTTTTTAGTAGATATTTATAACTATCCTTTAAACATAATTTTTCAGCTTCTATGTTTTGAATTTTGAAAAAAAAGTCATCTAAAATTGTGTTCAATAAGTTATTTGAAGTCTGATGAAACCAACTTACTTTTTAGTGAATAGTAACATACCCTTATGAATAGTAATATGAATAGTAATATGACCCTAATTAATAGTAAATTTTATTAGTATTTTATTTTCTTAAGACTTTAAGATAATAACATCTTGGTTAATTTTTCAATGTGATATAAAAGCGGTTATAGTTTTAAAATTGTTTATTTTTTAATTAAGTACGATTTTATTTAAAAATAAATTAATGGTATTTAGAAAAATATTTTTAAAAAACGAACTTCATTTTTGAATTCTACATGTCAAAAAATTGTTAGGTTAAATTTTGGGATTTTTCTGAAACAGTTGATTTTTTGGTGAATAGTAAAAATACAGTTTTCAGTTTTGGTGTGTTAATGACATCATTAATGAAGTAATAATGATGTAATAAATCTAGTCGACTTGTGTATAGTAAAATAATATTTGAGGTGTACCAAGTGGCTAATACCTTTATCAAATACCATGTTCAAGCCCATGGTTTTTCAAATACCACTAATGAGGTGTCCCTTGGAAATTATTAAAATATTCCCTCACTTTTGCTATAAATACCAACCCATTACTTCATTAAATTCATTCCAATTTATTCCTAAACGAATCTATGATCTAATTACCTCCCTATTAGTCCTCCCAAGTTTTCCTAAAATCCCCAAGGTCCCAACCTTCATGTTTTGGGAGTTACTCTATAGGGTAAGAGAATTCTCAACTTCTTTCTTTTTTCCTTTCAAGTTCTATTTTAAGTGGTATAACATTCAAGTTTCCATAACATGTTCTTATTTCCTTATTATTCTTGATATATTATGTATTATGATTAATTTCTAGATGGTTTACCTCTATCCCCTCTCTTTTTAATATTTTATAAAACCATGTTGCATAGTCGTTTGGCTGCTGATTTTTTGTAAGGGATTTCTCAATTATTCTTTTATTTTGAGTTCATTTATTTTCTTATTATTTTCTCATCTACTCTTACCCATGAGGCATAAAATATATAAAAATCATGTATATTCTGTATTTTCTCATTTTCATGGAAAATTCATCACCATTCTTCTTCTCCTCTCCCACTTATTCAAGGAATAAAAACATTGTTCGTGATGTGTTGAATTACCGACATCATAGACAATGTGATTTCAATTTGAATTGATTCTTTCAAGTATGGTCATGAAACCATTTTTATGGTTGAACTAGATTATAATATATGTATTATGTCTCATACATGGTTCTGTAATTATTATTTTTTTCTCAAAGCTTTAATTTATAAGACAAAATGAGGTTGTTATTATCAAAGAACCACTAAAATGATCTAAACAAACATCATTAATGTTTTAAATTATGAATCATTTTCATATAAAATTTTAAAATAATAAATGGTATAAATTATGGTACTAGAAATATTTAAATACCTTTCCATTACAATTCTATAGTTTCACTTCCAATTAAAAATAATATCCATCATTAACCAATCATGGAAAACATTTAAAGAAAACACCCCAAAACAATGCAAGGAACAAAATATGAACAAATAAAGGTTGAAATGATGTAATGAAACGATCATTTAAGATATTATAAACATGGATATTTTTCTTTAAAATATTAATAACACTATTTTAACCATTATACATGAATTTTAAACACATTTTAAGTAAGAAGAACCCGAGATAAGGGAATTCTTAACCAAATTTCAATTCTTTGGGTTCACCTTCTTCTTTATTCATTATATGGTATTAATATTATTGGTGTGATTAATTTTTGTATATATTATGTTTCAATATGTTTATATACAGTGTATAAACATAACCATTAAATTCTATTAATTCTCACTCCAATTATATTTTAAAGGACTTTCCGTTTAAAATCCTTTTAAAACTCTCTTTAATAAATTTCAAAAGTATTGTTTTTTATGCATATGGAATGAGTAGTTTATCCTGATTTTGAGATAATTTATTACCATGATATGTTCCTTGTACATTATTTATTTTGGGTTGAGCCAATTATAGCTCAAGATATGTTGGGTTAATCCCCTTTATAGCTCAAGATATGTTGGGTTGAGCCTATTATAGCTCAAGATATGATGGGTGAGCCCCATTATAGCTCTCCAATGAATTGGGTACTCTGGAGATGGAAGTTGACCAAAATTATATTTCATATATAAGGTTTAATTTAATATTGATATGGTAAATATTTCCCAAGGCAATAACATGATTATACTATGAATTCTAGTTTTTATGATATGGGTTTTATTGGTTTTTATGTTATCACTTGACTAATGCTTTCTATCTTTATATCCCTTATTGAGTTTTATACTCATCCCATGTTTTTAAAAAAATCGCAGGATATAATGATGGGTAGGAAAAATAATGGATTTGTGATGTTTGATATGGAGTGTTGTTAAAGAAATCATGTTTTATGTTTTAATGTCTTATATTCTGAAAAAAAATGGAAACTGTTTTTAATAGTGTCCTCTTTGTATGAATGTGGTATGTTATGCATGTAATTTATCCTAATTATTTAAAACTCTAAACCTGAAAAGATCCTCAATGTGTAATAATTTATTTTCTTGTTTAAAATTAAAGATTAAGTAATGTTTTAAGGTCGGTCCTTATAGTTGGTATTAAAGGATGGTTTAGAGAACTTTAAGGGTTGGGATGATATTGAAGAATGACATAAATGATTTTTACTCTATGGTAATTTTAAATGTTATAGAATTTAAATATTACCATGTTTATTCATCTAAGTTATGTTTATATAGAATGGTTTTCCATAGAATAAACAGGGAAGTAGATGTAGGAAGGCACCAACAAGCTGATGTCTATCCGAATCTGCAGCCCGAAATGGTGGGAATCGGAACCGAGCAGTTTGTGAAAGCAATAGCTCTGTTGACTAAAGAGATAAATAGTGGTGGTATCCATGCTAGAGAGGAACATGATCAACCACGAAGAAACATGTCTTTTTTGGATCATTTTATGAGGCAACATCCTCCAGCATTCAGTTGAACTGTAGATACAGTGATAGCCGAAGGATGAATCAATACTCTATAAAAGATATTTGATGTCATGGAAAGTTTAGAACGTCAAAAGTTAATACTATAAATTTGTCGTTTGGAAGGTGAAGTCATTCAATGGTGGTCTCTGGTTAAGAATATGAGAGAAAGAGAAGATCTTGACAATTTTAAATGGGATTATTTTAAGAGTCTCATTCTGGAAAAATATTTTCCCAAAACTGTTCGACTCAAAATAGAGAAACAATTCTTGGAACTGAAGCAGAAAGATGATGATTTTGTGGTAGCATATGAAGCCAATTTTACAATACTAGCCAGGTATGTACCGTATTTTACTCGGGATTTTGAAAGTAAAATTAATAGATTTTACTTTGGTTTGAAACCATTTTTGCGAAGATATTTGGCCTCACGAGAGTTTAAAAGCTATGAGAAACTTGTTCGTTGTGCTGAAAAAGTTGAGATGGAGTTTTTGGAAACATATGTGCATCGTGATGACAAGAATAAGAAGTGATCAGGTTGGAAGGAAATGGGGAAGAACTCATCAAATAATTCTAGAGGTAAGAAAATGAATTTACCTTCTTGTGAAAAGTGTGCTAAAAGGCATCCTAGTAAATGTCATGTAAATTTTGTGAAATGCTACTAATGTGGTAATCTTGGAAACATGCCTCATGAGTGGAAGGAAAATGATCCGAAAACTAATGAGAAAAATATGGTGAGATACTTTAACTGTAATGAATTGGTTCATTTTGCTAATGTTTGTTTGAAGCTAGTTACTCAAGCAGGGAATCAGCAAGATTGGATGTAGAAGGGTTTGGTAAAATATTTTACAACCACTTCAGCAGATGTTGAGCCATCAAATGAGGTGGTATCAGGTATATTTCTTGTTTTTATAGATTTCACAAATGTGTTGTTTGATTCAGGGTCTACACAATCTTTCATTTCTAAGAAATTTTCAAAAAAATTGGGAATTCAACTTCATGAAATGAAGTCAGATCTCATGGTAAAAACACCTGGAGGAAATATTATGGAAAAAATAAATTATAAGAATATTCCTATCCTTGTTTGTGGAAATATTTTACTTGAAAACCTTGTTGTTTTTCCTATAGTAGATTTTTATGTTATTTTGGGTATGTATTGGCTTTCTTTTTATCATGCTAAGATAGATTACAGAGAAAGGGAAGTAGTTTTTCAGAAATAATTTCAATTTGTGTAAAAGAATGAACCCATACCATTAATAACATATCAGGAAGCTATGAAACTAATTAAGTATGGAAATGAAAGTTATCTTACTCATATTTTTAAAGATATGGTAATTGTCCAGATTAATGAATTACCAGTGGTAAATGAATATCTGGATGTTTTTTATGATGAGTTTCTTAGTTTTATTCCTAATTGAGAGGTTGAGTTTACTACTGACTTAGTTCTTGATGCTAAGACAATTTTAAAACCTCTTTATCAAATGGACCAAATGGAACTTCTGGAATTAAAAGATCAGTTGCAAGAATTATTAGATAAAGGCTTCATTCAACCCAGCACTTCACCATGGGGCACTCCTATCTTGTTTGTAAAGAAAAAGATGCTTCAAAGAGACTTTGCATCAATTATAGATCCTTGAATTACATTAATGTTAAAAAAAGTATCATTTTCCTCATATCAATGATTTATTTGATCAGCCCCAGGGAGCGCAGTATTTTTCGAAGGTTGACCTGAGGTCAAGGTACCATCAGTTGAAAGTAAAGGATGAAGACATCCTAAAGACTGTATTCCATACTAAATATGGTCATTATGAGTTTGTATTTATGCTTTTTGGGTTAACTAATGCACCCTCTATATTCATGGATCTTATGAATAGAATATTTCATGAGTTCTTGGATAAGTTTTTGGTTGTATTTATTTCTGACATTTTCGTATATTATTAAAGTAAAGAGGAGCATGAAAAACATTTAATGGTTGTTTTTCAAACATTAAAAGAAAAGAAAATGTATGGAAAATTCAGAAAGTGTGATTTTTGGTTGCAATTGATTTATTTTCATGGGAAAATTGTAAATAAGGATGGAATAATAGTTGATCCTACCAAAAAAAAGTGGTTGATGAATGGCCAAGACCTACAAATATTATAGATATTTTTAGTTCTCTTGGATTAGCAGGTTATTACTGACGGTTTGTTAAAAACTTTTCACAGTTATCTATCCAACTAACTAAGTTAACACAAAAAGGGGTTAAATTTTTTTGGATAGAAGAATGTGATTTTGTTTTTAGGAACTGAAGAAAATATTATTGAATGATTTAGTTTTGGACTTGCCTTCCCGAAATATTGAGTTTGTCATCTACTGTGATTCTTTATTGAAGGGACTTGGTTGTGTTTTGATGCATAATGATCAGGTAATTGCTTAAGCTTCAAGACAACTTAAATCTCGTGAGTTAAATTATTCCACACATGATTTGAAATTGGCAGCTGTGGTTTTTTCTTTGAAAATTTGGAGACATCATTTATATGGATCCAAATGTCAAATATATACTGACCATAAAATTCTGAAGTATATATTCACTCAGAAGGAATTAAACATGAGGCACAGAATATGGATTGAAATGATGAAATATTATGATTTCATGATCAATTACTATCCAGGAAAACCAAACAAAGTGGCAGATGCATTGAGTCAAAAACATCATGCATTGTTAACCATGTTACATTTGGAAAATGATCCCTTGATTAATGATTTGATGAATTTTGGATTAGAAGTTGTTAGTACAGGGAATAAATCTATTTTGTTTCAAGTTTCAATGCAGTCATTGTTACCAGATATAATTAAGAAAGCACAAAAGGAGGACCATGAGCTATAGAAAAATATAGAATTGGTTAAAATGGGTAAGCTACCAGAATTTAACCTTGATAAAGATTATGTTTTAAGATTTGTAAAAAGGTTGTGCATGCCTTGTGATTCTCAGTGGAAGAAAGATTTGTTTTTTGAAGCTCATAGTTCTTCATTTTTAGTTCATCCTAGGAGTACTAAGATGTACAGAGAACTTCAAGGGTATTATTGGTGGGATGGAATGAAAAGGGATATTGTAGAATTTACCATGAAATGTTTGACATGTTAATAGGTTAAAGCAGAGCAGCAGTTACTGAAGGGGATGCTTTAGCCTTTGACAGTTCCAGAGTGGAAATGGGATAATGTATCAATGGACTTCAGGGTGGGACTACCAAATATTTCTCTAGGTAACAATGTGATTTGGGTTATTCTTGATCGACTGACAAAATCTGCACATTTTCTTTCTATTCGAGATATAATGTCTTTGGATCATCTTTCTCGACTGTACCTCAAAGAGATTTTCAGGATACATGGATTTCCTCTTTCTATTTTATCTGATCAAGATCTCGGGTTCACTTCTAACTTTTGTAAGTGGCATTAGAAGTCATTGGGCACAAAATTAAATTTCATTATAGCTTTTCATCCTCAATCAGATGGGCAGTCAGAACAAACAATTCAGATTTTGGATGATATGATACGAGCCTGTTCAATATACTATTAGAGAAGTTGGGATCAGTATATTTCTTTAGTAGAGTTCTCTTATAATAACAGTTTTCATTTCAGTATACAGATGGCACCTTTCAAGGATTTGTATGGGAAGCGGTGTCAAACTCTAGAGTTTTGGGATGAATTCGGTGAAAGAATGTTGATGGGGCTAGAATTAGTAGAAGAAGTGGCTGAGAAAGTGAATATGATCTAATAGCACATGAGGATAGCTCAGAGCAGGCAAAAAAGTTATGCAGATAACAGGAGGAAAGAATTCTCTTTTGAGGTAGGTGACTATATTTTCCTTAAAATATCTCCTTGGAAAAGTGTGAGGCATTTTGGTAAGAAAGGGAAGCTATGTATGTGGTTCATCATTCCTTTTAAAATCTGGGAGAAAGTTGGAACATTTGCATATCGAATAGCTTTGCCTCCGATTTTATCTCAGGTACACAATGTTCTTCATGTTTCAATGTTGAGGAAGTATGTGCCATATTTATCACATGTCATGATCACAGAAGCAGTTTAGCTAGAAGAGAACCTTTCTTATGAAGATAAACCAGTTCAAATTCTTGATCGATAGGAATATGTATTTTGGAATAAGGTAATACACCAGGTAAAGGTTTTGTGGAGAAACCACATGGTTGAATAAGAAACATGGGAGTCTGAAAATGCTATGAGGGAAAGATACCCTCACTTGTATAATAAATAAAATTGCGAGGACGCAATATCTAGAATATGGGGATAATGTAACACCCAAAGGTTTTAAAAAAATAAATGAAATTCGTGAAACTTTGTTTTAAGTAAATATTTATAACTATCCTTTAAACATACTTTTGCAACTTCTATGTTTTGAATTTCAAAAAACAGTCATCTATAATTGTGTTCAATAAGTTATTTGGGGTCTGATGGAACCAACTTTTTTGGTGAATAGTAACATACCCTTATGAATAGTAATATGAAAATTAATATGACCCTAATGAATAGTAAATTGTATTATTATTTTATTTTCTTAAGGCTTTAAGATAATAACATCTTGGTTAATTTTTCAATGTTATATAAAAGCGGTTATATTTTTAAAATTGTTTATTTTTGAATTACATATGATTTTATTTAAAAATTAAATTAATGATATTTAGAAAAAAAAATTCAAAAAATGGACTTCATTTTTTAATTCTACATGTAAAAAAATGGTTAGGGTAAATTTTTTGGATTTTTTTGAAATAGTTGATTTTTGGTGAATAGTAAAAAAAATTGTTTTGAGTTTCAGTGTGTTAATGACATCATTAATGATGTAATAAATATGTAATAAATCTGGTAGACTTTTGTATAGTAAAATAATATGTGAGGTGTCCCAATTTTATAATACCTTGGGCAAATACCATGGGAAAGCCCATGGTTTTGCAAATACCACTAATGAGGTGTCCCTTAGAAATTATTAAAATATTCTCTCACTTTTGCTATAAATACCAACCCATTACCTCATTAACTTCATTCAAATTTCTTCCTCAACGAAGCTCTAGACTCCTTACATACCTAGTAGTCCTCCCAAGGTTTCCTCAAGCACCCAAGGTCCCAACCTTCATGTTTTTGGAGTTACTCTACAAGGTAAGAGAATTATCAACTTCTTTCTTTTTCCTTTCAAGTTCTCTTTTAAGTGGTATAACTTTCAAGTTTCCATACCATGTTCTTATTTCCTTATTATTATTGATTAATTATATATTATGATTCAATTCTGGATGGGTAACACCTATCCCCTCTCTTTTTAATATTTTCTAAAATCATGTTGCATAGCCGTTAGGCTGCCGAATTTTTATAATTGATTTATCAATTATTCTTTTGTTTTGAGTTCATTTATTTTCTTATTATTTTCTCATATACTCTTACCCAAGAGGAATTAAAGATCTATAAATAATGTATTTTCTTTATTTTCTCATGTTCATGTAAAATTAATCATCATTCCTCTTCTCCTCTCCCACTTATTCAAGGAATAAAAACATTGTTTGTGATGTGTTGAATTACCGACATCATGGACCATGTGATTTCAATTTGCATTGATTATTTCAAGTATGGTCATGAAACTATTTTTATAGTTAAAATAGGTTATAATATATGTATTATTTCTCATCCATGGTTCTGTAATTCTTTTTTTTCTCATGGATTTAATTTATAATACAAAATGAGGTTGTTATTATCAAAGAACCACTAAAATGATCTAAACGAACATCATTAATGTTTTAACTTATGAATCATCATCATATAAAAATTTTAAATGATAAATGGTATAAATTATGGTACTAGAAATATTTAAATAACTTTCCATTCCAATTCTAGAGTTTCACTTTCAATCTAAAAGAATATCCATCATTAACGAATCATGGAAAACATGTAAAGAAAACACCCCAAAACAATGAAATGAACAAAATACTAACAAATAAAGGGTGAAATGATGTAATGAAATGATCATTTAAGATATTATAAAGATGTATATGTTTCTTTAAGATATTAATAACACTCTTTTAACCATTATACATAAATTTTAAACACATTTTAAGTAATAAGAACTCGAGGTAAGGGAATTCTTAACCCAATTTCCATTCTTTGGGTTGACCTTCTTCTTTATTCATAATATGGTATTAATATTATTGGTGTGATTAATTTTTGAATATATAATCTTGCACTATTTTTATTTACAGTGTATAAACACAACCATTCAATTCTATTAATTCTCACTCCAATTATATTTTAAAGTACTTTCCTTTTAAAATCCTTTTAAAACTCTCTTTAATAAATTTCAAAAGAATTGTTTTTTTATGTGTATGGCATGAGTAGTTTGTCCTAATTATAGATACTTTATTACCATGATATGTTCTTTGTAAATTATTTATGTTGGGTTGAGCTCATTATAGCTCAATATGTGTTGGGTTGATCCCCTTTATATCTCAAGATATGTTGGGTTGTGCCCATTATAGCTTAAGATATGAAGGGTGTGCCCCATTATAGCTCTCCAATACATTGGGTACTCCAGAGATGGAAGTTTACCAAAAGGTTATTCCATATTTAAGTTTGAATGTAAGAGTGATATGGTAAATATGTCCCAAGTCAACAACATGAGTATACTATGCATTTGAGTTTTTATGATATGGGTTTTATTGGTTTTTATGTTATCACTTGACTAACGCTTTCTATATTTATATCCCTTACTGAGTTTTATACTCATACCATGTTTTTAAAAAAAATCATAGGATATAAGTATGGGTAATAGAAATAAGGGATTCATGATGTTTGATATGGATTTTTTTCAATGAAATCATTCTTGATGTTTTAATGTCTCATATTTTGAAAAAAAATGAATGTGGTATGTTATGCATGTAAGTTATCCAAATTCCTTAAAACTCTAAACCCAAAATATACACAATGTGTAATCATGTATGTTCTTGTTTAAAATTCAAGATTAAGTAACATTTTAAGTTTGGGTCCTTATAAACATGCTTCAACAGAAATTATCCTACATGTAATATGTGTTCAATGCTACATTGAAGAGAGTGATAGAAAATAATGGGATCATTGACATGGTAGAGAAGGAAAAACCTAATTTTTCTTCCTAGTAGATGGATTAAAAAAGGATACAGAGGCAGAGACTACATCGATAGACCAACAACACCAATATATACTCTCCATAGAGTAGAAATAGGTATAACTCGAGGGGTTTTTTGATCCTTTTATTATTATAATCTTTATTATTTTCTATATCCCCCCCCATTAATTTGGCAGGATTATTGGAGTGGTTCTAGACAATGGAGATTCTTCCCTTATTTTGTGTCATCAATAAATGATTTTTTTATCTTTATGTGTTTTTGTTAAGGCTCCTTTTATTTTATTTATAATATTAATCATATATTGATGACTCGGTGTCATATAAATTTCCTATACATGTAACTTTCTCCAAAACATTGAGTCAAACAAAATATGGACTCAAATATACAGCCATAATTATTTCCTCATGTGTGTATCTTGTAGATAGATATCTGTATAAACACTAAATTCAACACACTATGGCCACTCCATTCGGAATTATGATGTGTTTTTTAATTCAAAGGGGTGAATTTGGTGATTATATCAAGGAGAGGTAGTGCTGTAACTTTTTCTTATGTCAGGGTCCAGGAAATCATAACTTGTCTATTGTTGGGAGAATATGATCAGACCCAAAAGCTTTTATGTGTCTTTCTTTTTATTACCATTAATTTTATTTAAACATTATACAAGGAAGGTGTAGTGGATAGGGTCTAAATATTTATCTATCCTCCATTTGCAGGTTTTCAACCCAATAATTTTTATTCCTTTCTCCATTTCATAATGCTCAAGTTTTCCTCTATCAAGCATGGTTTGTGTCAAATGAGTAGGATCTTGGCTTTTTTCTAAACCTCCAATTATGGTTTTCTAGATAATTTAGTATTATGTCTCTTTAATAAGGTTGTTTAAGTTCACTTAAGGCATATCAATGAGTTTCTGATATTTGAGGTTGAACATATTTTAATAAATAAATGCAAAATTTTAAGGTCGTGTAGCTAGGATTGTATGTCTCTATAGTTTATGTTCATATAGCTTGGACTATATCAACCCTAATTTTTCTCACATAGCTATTACATAATTCTAATTATAAACCTAATAGCATTAAAAAAACATGGCTCCAAAGGTTTATTATCTTGGGAAAGTAGGTACATATATAAATATAACAATAATAGAACATGAAAATTTATTTAAAATATTCTATTTTACCCCCTTAAAGATCATGTTCTCCTTAGTGCATATAGTAACCTGAGGATATACATCAAAGAAAATGGGTGAGCAAAAATCCCAGTAAGATGATAGAAAAAAAACATGAATCAATATAACATGGGTGATAATAATCATCATAATAATAACATTAGCATAAGATCATCATTATAATCATGAGAGGAAGAATTAGATAAATGTATGGAATGTTTCAATGCATAAAAATGAAACATCGTGACTTATTGGTTAAATTCCACACATAATTGTGAACAATGATATCATCATGTTCATGTGCACCATATGTTCATAATCATATCATCATAATTATGAATAAATCTAGGATCATTTTCATGAATAATACACATTATCTCATGAGATACATCAAATTTCACAATTCATTGAAGGGATATATAATTCTGTCCCCACTCATCACATCATTTAATTTACATAACCATGCATACCAAAAAGAATGAATAACAATTATAAGCATTAAATAACCCATGAAAAAGAATGGTTTTCATAAAAATTTCTTAAATAATACATTCATGAATTAACTTTTTGGTTTTCAAATTAAAAAGGTAAAAACATACTTGGTTTATAAATCATTACACTTGAGTGAAGAAGAAACAATATCAAGACGAGTCAAGATGTGAATTGGAAAGAAGATTTATTTGGGAAAAATGTATTTCTTCATGATAAAATGAGATTAGAAAGTTATATATCCCAAAAATAAATGGTAATAAAAATGAAATTAAGTTTAAGGAATATTAAAATAATACCCACACAAAATTTTTTCATGAAAGAGGAATAACTCAAAGAAAGGGAGTTGGGTTCAAGAATCCCCTTAACTATTGTCTGGATGAATTCTTCACATGCACTTAATATACATAATAATCAAATTATAATCATTAATTACTAAATATATAACCTATTATAGATTTATTTGACTTATTTTAATTTTATTATGTTATTTTATATCCATTTAGATGTTATATAGTTTAATTTTGTCATTCTGGGAGTGTTATTTTCATGGTTTATGGTTGGTTCCCTTAAGTATAAATATGGGAGTTCTTGTGAAATGGGAATAAATTATCTATAATTGAAATTATTTAGTATTAATGAAATTATATAATTATAAAGGGTCTCATATATCATTTTATTGTATTTTATCAAGATGATTCATTAACTTAAATGTTGATTAAAATGTCTTAATTTTTTTGGAAGTTTTTTTAAGACCATCACAAACTAGTATCATTTTATTTAATATTATTTTTATATATTGTTTTAGAACAACATATAACTTATAATATGTATATTAAAATCTTATTTAACCATAATAATAGTTTTATATCCTACCTCGAATGTGGTAATGGTAAATGAAAACTCATCATCCAAGAAGGCGTTGAATCGACACATCATGGATGATGTTTTCATTTTTAGAGTAAAAGTATAAGATAAGAGATTTGATTATATATATTACACTAAAAAATAAAATTTCAGTATATATAATATATTGTATTTATCATGACCATTTGGATAGGGGGTAAGGATAGGACAAGAAAATAAAATAAATTAAAAGAGATTGATTCGGGATTTTACTTCTTGAATGTTATCTCCTTGAGAACCTCCTTAAGGCACTAGAGTTTCAACTTTTGTTAGGAAAAAATACCTTTTACCTAGGGAAGAGGCTTGGGGATGGAATTTGGTATAATTTAGACAAGATACAAGGTTTATAATGTGTGAGGATAAGAGGTGGTGAGGGGTGGTATTTATAGGTGGAGAGGTGTTTTTATTATTTTATTCATTGGATTATTATTTTGGCTCAAGGATATCAATAGTGTTGATTTAAATGACTAAATATAGTTAATATAGAATTATAGTTCAGAATAACGGTGCTTACATTATCCATAGATCAATAATGACTAAAAAATTCATGTATTTAGCTTATATCATAAATTATCATCTTTCACTATTCACCAAAAATTAACCCTAATGATTTTTTTATCTATAGAATTCAAAAATGGAATCCATTTTATGAAAAAAAATTCTCAATATGATAATTTTAATTTTTTAATTAAAATCATCATTTATTCAAAAAAATATTGATTTTAATATTATAATAGATTTTATGACACTTTAATAAATTAATTAAGATATCCTAAAACTATCTTAGAATTATAATACAACAAAATATTAATTTGTGAATATATTTTGTGGAATTAAAATTTCTTTTAAAACATTATATTAATTAAAAAAAATTAAATAAACTTTTACATTTCACAAAAATACCAATACTTAATTTGTCATTTTTAAAACATTTATTTACTTATTTTATGATATAATTATATCATATTTTCATTTATAAGATGCCTAAATTTTATTTATACTTTCATCGTTGAGTTTATTATTATATTGGATGGATTATTATTCCTAATGTCACATTACTACTCTAAAGTTTAGGTTACTATTCCATCAGCATAGGTTCCTTAATTTTTATAAATATCACTTTTTTCATTCTTCATTTATAATAATGATCTTTTTATTGAGATCTCTATGTGATGTATGTTTTCAAATGTAATAATTATAAGAAGATAAATTTCATTGATAAAATTTTAGGTCATTACATTATTCCCCATTTTTATATTTTACCCTCAAATGTTTTTTACATTCTAAGGTGAAAACAGGTGAGGGTACTTCTCCTTCATTGCCTCCTCCAACTCCCATGTCACCTCTTCATACTTATGATTCCTCCACAAAATTTTGAAAAGATGATTTTTCTTATTTTTTTGGACTTTTTATCTTTAGTCCAAGATCTTTATCGGTTTCTCCTCATATGATAGATCTTTATCTATTTGTACCATCTTCAAACTCAGTACATGTGTGTGGTCAGGTATGTAAGTCCTTAGGAGTGATACATGGAACATGTCATGAACTTGAGCCAAAATTGGCGGAAGTTAAACCCAATAGGCCACTTCTTCTATGTGATTAAGGATCTAAAAAGGAAAAATGTACCTTGGGCTAAGCTTCCCATTCTTTCCAGACTGTATGACTCACTTACATAGTGATATTTCAAGGAAAATTTTATCTCCAAAATCAAAATAAAAATCCCTTTGATGGTTTTCATCATGCATATTTTTCTAAATATAAGAATATTTTATTAATTGTTGGATGTCTTGAACCTTCTTGATCATCTCTTACACAAGATAAATTCCATGTAACTTTCATTCTCCAAATTCATCCCAACAGTTTGAAGTCCTACATCACTTTCCAAATAGATCTTCATATAGAACCATCTCAATACTCGATTAGAATTTTTTGTTATGGGAGAACTCAACTAATGGGATATGTTGTTCTTATACACATTTATATTCCATTGAGTGGTATCTTATAATGTTCTCAATATTTTTAAAGGTCCTTCTAGATTGGTCATCATTCTGGGGGTGATAATCCATGTGGAAATTCAATTCAAAACTCAAATAATGTTTGACACATCTCTAGAATTTAAATGTAAACCCTAGATCACAATTAGATAAAATTAAAATGGTACCCCATGCCTCCTCTCCACTTCCTTCACATATATATTGGAATTTTTTTCAATGATAAATATTTCCAAATAGTGATAAATTGGGCAATCATGGTGAGTCGATCCACCACAACTCATATCACGTTATTTCCTTTCGAATTATTCAGGAGACCAGTGAAAAATTCCATAGTGACATTCTCCCATTTCCACATGGGTATTGGAAATGGTTGAATTATCCCATTGGACTTATATTTTTCTACTTTAACTTTCTGACATATCAACCACCTTGAGATATACTCCACAATCTTCTTATTCATGTTATCCCACTAGAAATGTTCTTGAAGATCATGGCATATCATGTTATTTTTAGGATGGATTGATAAGGTTATCTCAATGTATTATTCAATAGATTCTTCTTTATCCCAGGAAATTAAGTAACACACATCCTCATTCCAAACTGAATCACACCATCATCATCTATGTGTAAATCATGTAGTTTTTCTTCCTTTACTGCATTCACCTTCTTTTGTAACTCTAGATCATCCCTTTGGGCCACCTTGATCTTATCTTGAATATATGGTGGGAAATAATTTGGGTAAGGTAGTATGTATTCCATATCGATGTGATTTCAAAATCCATCCTTTTTATATCCATGAAGATAGGGTCTTTCTCAACCTGCATCATAGATAGAGTAGATGGTTCTTTTCTACTAAGAGCATCAACTACATTGTTCACCTTTCTTGGATGGTAATGAATAGAGAAATAATAGTCCTTGATTATATCTAACCATATTATTTGATGAATGTATAGTTACTCTTATGTTAATATATACTTTAGACTCAAATGATTCGTATATATGTCACACTTCTCACCATAGAGGTAGTGACACAATGTTTTCAAAAAAAAATCATAATTTCTTGCTCCAGATCATGTGTCGGGTAGTTCTTATCATGGATCTCTAACTACCATGAGTATTAGGTTATCACTTCACATTCTACATGAGTACACAACCCAATAATTTCTTTGAAGAATCACTATATATCACAAAACATTATTCACTTATTGGTAGTGTGAGTACAGGTGTAGTGATTAGCCTCTTCTTTAGTTCCACAAATCTTTCCTCACATTCTTATATCCATACACACTTTACCCCTTTCCTTGTTAACATATTTAGAAGGCTAGAAAATCAAGATAAATTTCTCAAAAAAAATCTCTATTACCCTTATAAACCAAGAAAACCATGGATTTCAGTGACATTATTGGATCTAGGTTATTCCTCAATTTCCTTTTGTTTTGAAGGGTCTATATAAATTCCATCACTTGTGATCATGTGTCCCAAGAATGTGAATTGATGTATTCAAAATTCACACTTAATAAACTTGACATAAAATTTCTCATACCTTAATGTCTCTATCAAAATCCTTAGATTCTCTTCATGTTCATCCTATATCTTGTAGTAGATGAGAATATCACTGATAAACCCTACCAAAAAAAATTCAAGGTAGTGTCTCGGGACTCTATTCATCAATTCCATGAAGATTTTAGGGGAATTAATAATTCTAAAGGGTATCACTAGAAAATAATAGTGACCATACTTTGTACATAAATCAATATTATTAATATCTTCCTTATTTACCTTTAGTTAATGATATCTAGAATGAATATCCACATTTGAGAAGTATTGTTCCCCTCTTAGTTGATCAAAAAAATTGTCACTCCTTTGAAGAGGATACTTGTTCTTTATAGTGATCTTATTGATCTTTGAGTAATTGACACACATCCTCATTGATAAATCATTTTTCTTTACAAAGAACACTAGTGCACCCCAAGGTGATTCACTAGGGTGTATTAAACCTTTTTTCAAATTCTCTTTCAACTTCTTCTTTAACTCCTCCAGTTTGATCAAGGTCATCCTTTAGGGGAATTTTGATATTGGATTAGCTCTGGGTATGAGTTATATTAATAACTCTAACTCATTATCTGGGATAAGTTTGGGAAACTCTTCAAGAAATACAATATTTTATTCCTTCACGATAGCCATTTTCTCTTGGTTGATACCTTCCTTTGGATAAACCATTTGAGCAATGTATGCTTCTTCATAGGTAATCAACACCCACACCATTGTGGTATTTTCCAAAGTAAATTCATGTTAGTACTTGAATTTTTAGAGGATAATGGGATGGTTCTGAATATGAAAATATATTTTTTCTCTAAATTTTATGTGTGTTTTATATAACGAGATCCAATCCATGCATAGTATATCATCGAATTACACCAAGGTAAATATCATGAATTCACTAGAAGAATATTCCCACATACACCAGTAATAGAAGATTATAACACTTATATTGAAATGATTACATTACTAAGTTTTTTATGGATATCTCTATATTAAGGTATCAAGAATTACATTGAATAGTTCTAGTAAACATTCAAGTTATAAAGGAATGTATAAAACCAGAATCCAAAAGTAATTTTTCTATTATTGAGTAAATAGTAAGTGTACCCTATACAACTGCATTTATTTTCACCACTTTAGTTGTATTTATGGCATAATTTTTTCATTTATACTTTATCTTTGGTGGATGATGACATTTATTCCCCTCAAGGAGTCAAGGTTTAGTGCACTAGATTGCACAGTACCCTTACTCTCTAAAGTTGTAGAATTATTCTATGGGTGCTGCTCTCCTTTAATACATCGTGTTGGATACATTCTTCATGCATCTTTGAAATTAATGAGATTTATGGTCTTATTTCCTACACTTGAATAATTTACTGTCCCTTTTAGGCAGTTCCCAAAATGCCTCTTTCTACATTTTTGACACATGAGTGGTTGGATCCTATTTCTTTCTTTTTCATTTGATCAACCAACATAAAAACTGTTTTCTTCACTTATTATCTCCATAACCAAGGGAACATTATATGAACTCTATCTCTACTTTAAGATCACATTGAACCACTTCTTTATAACTCCCAAATTATTGGATAGTTATATCCTTTCGAAGGTGTGGTTTTAAACCACTAAATAATTTATCAATTTTCATATCATTATTGACAACAAACCCCGAGTTGTACCTTGAAAGCATTGTGAAGTTTTATTCAAAATCCTTTATATATTCTTCATCCTTTTATTCATATCTATGAATTCTATCTCCATATTTTTATGAATATTTTGAGGGAAATACTTATTAAGAAATATTTTCTTAAAGTTTTCCCACTCCATATCTTCTACTCCATCCTTTGGATTGGTGTTATTAATCCATTCCCACCATTGATCAACCTCTCCATCTAAATTATAGATGAATAAAGGTGCCTTATCCGTCTAATAATAATGGAGCACAAAAAATATCTTCTCTATTAAGTTAACTAACTGTTCTGAAAAAAGTGTATTAGAAGATCCACTAAATTTTGGTGGTCATTTTTGCATAAAAGATTTTATAGTTGTTTTCTCCCTCATTGGCGAAGGTGCATGTTCAACATTTTTCATGTTATTATTCATATCCTAAGATATCTAGGAAAGAATATACATGAAATTTTTAACTCCACCTTTTAATTCATTGGGAATGTCATTTAAGAAATCATTTCATTTTTCTTCAAGCAAGTTTTTGGCCGGGTTTCTCCTGGTTCAAACATTTCTCTAGAATATAAAAGGTTTGAACATAAGTCAACAAGTCATGAATAAATAATTTGTTATTTTGTGAAATTAACTCGAAAGGAATATCTTATAGGATATATATTTTTAGAAAATATTCTTGGATGCTTACATATTCTTAGTATCAAGCTAAGGGATACTGCTAACATTTTCTAATCCTAATTCCCAAATTAATTAAATTATGCTCTGATACCAAATATAGTGACCCTACTTTTTCTTACATAACTATTAAATCATGTTAAATGTAAACATAATAGCATTACAAAACCAGGATCCAAAGGTTTAGTTCCTTGGGTACATTAGTCACATACCTAACTTTAAAATAATAAAACAAAGTCATTTATTTAAAATCTTCTACTTTGTCCCTTTAAATCTTGTGTTCTCGTTATTTCAAATAGTCTCTTGATTATATACATCAAATATAAGTGGTGAGATAAAAGACTAGAAAAATTATAGATAAGGACATGAATTAATATATCATGGGTGATAATAATCATCATCATCATAACATAATCATAGGATCATCATCATAACCATGAGAGTAATCATTAGATAAATACTCGGAATGTGTCAATGCATAAAAATAAAACATCAATTCTTAGTTGTTAAATACCACAAATAGTTTTGAACAAAGATAAGATCATGTTCACACATATCATATGTGCATAATCATAACATAATAACTTTGAACAAATTTAATATCATGTTCATTTATAATACACATTATATCATAAGATACATGAAATTAGGAAATTCATTATAGGGATATATAATTCTAGTCCCACCCATCATAACATAAAATTTACATAATAATGCATTCCACAGATAATGTATAACAATTGTAAACATGAAATAACCAATGAAAATGAATGGGTTTCATTAGGATTTATTAAATCATACATTCATGAATTAAATTATGGGTTCTTAAATTAAAAAGGGAAAAACATACTCAGTGTATAAATCATCACACTTCAATTAAGAAGAAACAATCCCAATAGGAGTTAAGATATAAATTGTAAAGAAGAGTTGTTTTGAAAAAACCATTGTATTTTCCATAAAATAAAATTTTAAACATGTATATTCCCAAAAGAAAAGTTAAGAACAATTAAATTATGTTTGATGAATATTAAAAGAATATTCAAAATAAAATTTGTAATGGAAGAGGAATAACTCTAAGAAAGGGAGTTGGGTTCTAGAATCCCCTTACCTTATGTCCGGATGCATTCTTCACCTGGACTTAATATCATGAATATTCAAATCAGATGAATTTATTACTAAATAAATAACCTATTCTACATTTATTTTATTTATTATAATTTTATTAAGTTCATTTATGACCATTTCTATGAGTTATAAACAACTTGAAAATAGCCTTATACGCACAGTTTTTCTTAAAACTGTGGGCATAGGGGTACTCTATACCCATGGTTTTGGAAAACTGTGGGTATAGATATAATATACGAACCTATACCCATAGTTTTGGGTGAAACAATGGGTATAGATTTTTTTTGATGACCTATACCCACAGTTCTCTAAAACCGTGGGGGGAACCTATACCCACGGTTTGAGTCAAAACTATGGGTATAGGTGTTTCTTTCAAGTCATGTACACATAGTCTTACCAAAACCATGGGAATAGGGTTTTTTTGAAGATTTATACCCATGATTTTATAAAACCATGGTTATCGCTTTGGCGGGAAAAAAATATGTGGGACACAAAAAAATTGGCAGGAAAACCTATACCCACGGTTTGGATCAATATATTTAAATGGGTAAAATTTTAAAAACAAATAAACTGTGTAGGATGGTTAGTGATGCGCTCTGTGTTACTTCTGGTGGTCTCTGGATCAAATCAAATGGAAAAAAAATTCTGATACAACAAGCTATAATATTATATTAAATTAAATGTAGATATATTTAACAATAAGCATCATAGATGGGTTGGTTAGTCATGGTAGAGTTTGAGAGAAACACTGGGGATCGAAACCAATGACCATCATTTTTTCTAATATTAATGCAGATTAATATATTTTGCAAAATATTGATATATATAATCATAAGTGTCGTAGCTTAAGTGGTTAGACGAGTCGGGTGAAAAGGGTTAGTCTCAGATTTCATGGTTTCAACACCTGTAGGGTAAATTTTTGTACAATTTTATACCCATGATTTTAAAATTGTGGGTAAAAGCCTTGACAATGTGGAAATTGGTACGAGGATTTGACAGCATGGAAAGAAAATCTATACCCGCAGTTTTACAAAACCATAGGTATAGGTCGGGGACCTATCCTGATGCCTCGGTTTCCTACGGTTCCCAAAACTATGGGTATAAGCTATACCCATAGTTTTGGGGGTTATACCCATGGTTTAAAACAATGGGTATATGTCTTTTTTTAGTAGTGATAGAGTTCAATTTCTACGTTCTGAGAGTGTTCATTTCATGGTTTATGGTTGGTTCCCTTGAGTATAAGTATGGTAGTTCTTGTTAAATAGAAATAAAATCTCAAAAATTAAAATTATTTAGTACTTATGAACATTAATAAGTCTAAATGTTATCATATATCATTTTTCATATGGTATTAGGATGATTCATTAGACAAAACATTGATGAAAATGTTTTAATTTTTTTTTGGCGGTTTTCTTATAACCATCACGAACTTGTAACATTCTATTTGATATTATGTTTATATACTGGTTCCAAAAAATGATATAACCTATAGTATATATATATATATATAATATTATTATTTAACTATAATATTTTTTATGACCATCCATGAAATCGGTAATGGAAAATGAAAATTTTTCAACCAAGAAGGTGGTGGATTGACACATCAATGATGATGTTTTCATTTTTAGAATAAATAGATAAGAGAATAGATTTTATGATGTATATTACATTAAAAAAATGAAATTAAAGTATATATAATATACTAAATTTATCATTCCACCTTGTATAGGGAAGGTATGGAGAGGATAAGAAAAGAAAAGAAATTAAAAGGGGGAGACATAGGGTTTTACCTCTTGAATGTTATCTCCTTGATAACCTCCTTAAGGTACTTGGGTTTGGTCTTTTATTGACACCATAATCCCTTGAATTTTTGGAATAGGATTGGGGAAAAATTGGGTTGGATTTAAAAAATCTACAAGGCTTATAAGGGTTTATGATAATAGGTGATGAGGGGTGGTATTTATAAGGGAAGATATGGGTGCTTTTTAATTATTTTATTCATTAGTTTATTATTTTGGCTCAAGACTATCAATAGTTTTGATTCCAAGGAATAATTATATTAAATAGAGAAGAGAATTTGGAGATAATGGTTATTACATTATCCATATATCAAAAATGGCTAAAAAATTCATGTATTTATCTTATATCATGAATTATCGTATTTCACTATTCACCAAAAATTTATCTATTTTAAAAAAATCCCAAAAATTTAAATTAACCATTTTTTAATGTTTAGAATTAAAAAATGGACTCCATTTTATGAAAATAATTTTCTAAATAATATTATTTCCATTTTTAATTAAAATCATCAATTATTCAGAAAATACCGGTTTTAATATTATAACCGATTTTATGACACTTTGAAAAATTATTTAAGGTCTCATAAAATTATATTATAATTATAATAAAACAAAATATTAATTTATGAATCTATTTTATGAATATAATTTTCTTAAAAAATTTTTTATTAGTTACAAAATTATAAAAAAATATTTATGTTTCACAAAAATACCAACACTTAATTTATCATTTTTAAAACATTTATTTACTTATAGTATGATATAATTATATCATATTTTCATTTATAAGATGCCTAAATTTTATTTATTATTTCATATGTGAGGTTTTTATTCTATTTTTCATATTACTATTTTTAATGGTGGTGTTATTATTCCAATGGTATAGGTTCCCTTATTTCTATAAATGTCACTTATTTCATTTTTAATTTATGAGAATGATGATTTTATTGTCATATCTATCTAACGTATGTGTTTTATGAAATAATTACTATAAGGAAAATTCCATTGATAAAATTTTGTGTCGTTACATAGACTGTATGCCATTTTAATTTAAGTTCGTATAGCATGGACCATACTTCATTGTAGTTTAAGGTCATATAGCATGGACTATATGTTTTTTTAGTTTAATGTTATATATCTTAGACCATATGTTTCTGTAGTTTAATATAATATATATTGGACTATATGTTTCTACAGTTTAAGTTCATATAGATTAGTCTATATGTTTCTATAGTTTATGGTCATATATATTGGACTGTATATGGTTATAGTTTAACATCATGTATCTTGAACCATATTTTGTTGTAGTTTAAGGTCATATATCTTGGAGCATACTTTTCTATAGTTTAAGGTCATATTGTTTAGACCATAAATTGTTGTATTTTAAGGTCATTTTCTTGGACTACTTTATGTTATAGTAAAGGTCATCCAGCTTGGACCATATGTTGTTATTGATTATCTTCATATAGCTTGGAGTATATGCTTTTTTTATTTAAGGTCATAAAAAATGGACCATATTTTTTGTAGTATAAGGTTATATATCTTGGATTTTATGTTACTTTAGTTTAAGGTTATATAGCTTGGGTGATATGTTGCTTCATTTTAAGGTCATATACATTGGATGAAATGTTTTTGTAGTTTAAGGTCTTATATATTGGATCATATATTTATGTAGTTTAAGGATGTACATAATGGGATATATGTTACAATAGTTTAAGGTCGTATATCTTGAACTGTATGTTTTGGTATTTTAAGGTCATATAGTGTGGACCATATGTTGTTGTAGTTAAAGGTCATATAACCTGAAACATATAATAGAATATCTCATCTTGAATTATTGACTCATGGAAAAGATAAATCATGTCTAAATGAGATTAAATCTAGGTGATTTTATGAGATATATATTATAAGAATGATCATGAATCTCACTAGGGTGGAAAGTTCCAATGTAATTTTTTCCGGGCACATGGATGTTAGAGAACATTTTTACAAGGTGAAGAAACCTCTAGCTGAAAGACTGAGGTATCATGCTCAGGAGCTAGTGGTAGACATTAATAGTCAAAAAGAGAGTCCCTTGAATATGTTTTATCTCCTTACCGATGAAAAGTGGTGATTTTATGAGGATTCAAACACTCAATACATGAAGTGGATCATGGAGGATGAATATTCAACATAGGTTCTGGCACCCCGAATACATTATTTAAGAACGAGTATGGTATATGGTAAAATATCATTGAAGATGTCAAATCCACCTGGATAGTTGGATTATTGGTGCATAAATCATGTCTATAGGAGTATTAACCAAGGATGGTGAGATGAGGCAGATATGTCGGGGATGATCATAGATTAAACTGGGGTTATGAGTTCTACTGCAATATTTTCAGGGCATAAAAGGATCAGAAGGCCCTTTATACAAGGAGAGGACTCCTCTAGTTGATGGGTCAGGGGCTCTTATATAGGATCCAAAGGTAGAAATTCATAGTTAACAATAGGGTCCCTTGAAGTTGGGTAAGCTACTCACCCGGGGTCATGAATGGTTTGTAAATATTCAAACACCTAGTCCATGAAATAGGTTATTAATAAAGGGTTGTCCAAGGAGGGTTATAACACCCTGGAGATAGTTTATGGGATACCTCAGAAAAGGGAGGTATTATATTTATAGTAATGAAGCTCATACCACTAATGAGGCACCATATCCTTTATTAAGAATGGGTATAGTACTTAGTGAAATAACGTCGAGGATGTCAAATCCATGTGAATAGTTGGATATTGGAATGTGTAAATAATGTATAAATAAGTTTGAATTGAGAATTTTGATATGGGGTTAACATACTAGTAATGATAATTAATCACACTATGGTGATGAGTTATTATATAACATTTATAAGGAAAGAATGTATTTTAGGTCCCTTTTTCATGATGAATATTCCTCTGGTTGATAGGTTAGGGGCTCATATACAGGAGCCAGAGGGAGACATGAATAGTGATGTAAATGGGACCTTGAAGCTAGGTATGGTCCTCACCATGGACCATGAAAGATATTTGGAGATTCAAAAAATTGGGAAATGAAGTAGGTTATGTATAAAGGGTCTCCAAAGTAGGGATAAAATTCCCTAGAGATAGTTTATGGGCTACCTCATAAAATAGATTCATTTATTTTATAGTCATGAATCTTGGACCGTGAATAAGGGGCCACATTCTTGATTTGAGAATGGGTATGGTACATGGTTATGTAATGTCAAGGATGTTTAATACACTTGAATAGTTGGATTGTGGGATGCGTAAATCATGCGTCAAGCAGTTCGAACTGAGGATGATGATATGGGGTAGACATGTTGGGGTTGATCGTGAATCACATTGGAGTGATGAGTCATACTACAATGCTGTCAAGGCACACAAGGATCAGAGGAACTTTTTTTAAGGTAAATAAACCTCTAGTAAATAGGTTAGGGCTCAAATTTAGAACTAAAGTAGAGAAATACATAGTCAAGTATAGGGTCTATTAAAGTTAAATATTCTCCTCACTATGGGTTGTGAATTATTTATGAAGGTTGAAGCACTTGTGCAATGAATTTGGGTATGATGAAAGAAGTTATCCATGTTGGGTTCTAGAACCTTGAAGATAGTTTATGGGCTACCAGAGAAAAGGTATTCATTCAGTTTATATTCATGAATCTTGGACTGAAAATGAGGTGATGTATCCTCACTTCAAGAATGGGTATTGTATTTGGTGAAGTAATGTTAGGGATGTCAATTCCACTTGAATGGTTTTATTATGAGATGTGTAAATGAAATATTAAAGAGTTTGAACCAAGGATGATGAGATGGGGAAGAAATATTAAGTATAATCATGAATCACACTATGTTAAAGATTTCTATTGTAATGTTTCCAAGGCATACATGGATCAAAGAACCTTTTTTGAGTTGAATACACCTCTAGTTGATAGGTTGTGGAATCATATACAGGAGTGAGAGGTAGAAATACATAGTTAATATGAGGGTCCCTTAATGATCGGTATTATCCTCAACAGGGTCCATGAATGATTTTCTAAGGTTCAAACACTTGAACAATAAAATAGGCTATGGATAAAAAGGCTATCAAAGGGGGGTTCTGGAACCCTAAAAGTTGTGAGGTTGTGCAGTGAACACATTATTATAGATCATAACTCTATATTTTTTCTAAACTAGAAGTGTCTAGTGAGATTAAATCTCATTTTATAGGTTTTTGAGATTATCCCTATGGAATTTTAAACTTTTTTATTTATGCTTTAACATTTTCATGTGATCTTGAATAATGAAGCTTAGCGAGAAAATATCTGATCTTTGATCTGACTTCCCTCTGTGGGTTTTAAATAAGATTGGATGTGTGTATATTTCACTAATATTTTAGAGTATTATAATTTATACCATCAAGGGTTAGAGTTTAAGGTCATACTTATTTGACTGAAGTGAATATAGTTTAAGGTCATGATGCATTGATCGAGTATAAGGTAGATGTGTGACACAAAAACCCAATTGGAATTCCCAAGGATAGGAAAAAAGTAACACCCATTTGGATGAGGGATGAGGATTATGTAAATCATGTCTCAAGGCACTAAAATCATGAGTAATGGTATATGAAAACACATGCAAGGGATGGTGACTGTGAATCATAGTGGGGTGACAGACTCCATTTCTTAGTTTTCAAGGAAGACGGGGATCAGAGTAACTTTTTGAAAGGAGATGATGCCTCTAGTTAATAGTTATAGATCTTGTATATCGGATAAAGTGGTAAACATCCATATTCAAAAGGGTCCCTTGAAGCAGGAATATATCCTCACCAATGTACATGGAAGATTTGTGGCATTTCGAGACACTCAAGACAAGATCTATGATTTATGGAGTGAGATACTCAAAAAATATGATGTAAGTATCCTTAATCTTGGTTAACCATATTTAGAATATTGTGTCCCTTTTATAAGGATAGATAATGGATGATGGTTTTTTAGTTAGAATCATGAAACTAGGACTCAATTTTCATGTAATTTAATATCATGAAACACATCACAAATCAGACTAAATAACCAGCCTAAATGATACTCAAATCAATTGTGTCATGACCTAAATAGAATTACCGTTACCCAAGGGATGGTTACTAGAATTTAGGAATCAAAAAGAAATCAAAATTGAATATTTTTTCCATAAAAAATCACCATGAAAAAAAATTGAATAAGAATCAATAAACAGTGAGTATTCCAAACACTAATTAATAGAAAAGTTCTACAAGATGACAGATTCAATTCCCAAAAAACTATATTTCATCCAAATTAGAAACATAAAACCATAAAATACATCATCATAATATCTACATGTATCTATTGAATCACATAATCCACCATTCACCACCAACTCCCAAGGTCTCTATATTAAGAACACCCACACCCTCCAAGAAATTATTTTCTCTTTCCTAGACCCAGTATAAGAAAATATAAAAAACCCAAAGAAAATCATATGATGATATAAATAATAGACCAGTAGGATCTCACTAAGTACTCCCTAAGTATTCCATATCAAATAATCCAAATATGCCTAATTTTATATAAAAATGTTTAAATGGAAACAATAAAAGTGATAAAAAAAGTAAATTTCCATCAAAACGGGTATATATAAGAATCTTTGTCAAAACATGTTTGAATAGATCATTTCATAAACATAGGAATGTAATATAAATTCTAAATAATAACACCATGTTTATAGTCCTTAGGGGATAGTTATATCGATTCATGAGGTTCCACACAATCTCAGTGTGTTACGACTTCTATTTTATACACACTTCTGTAGATCCAAAGCTTAGAGAGAATAAAAATCCATACAAAAGAATTAATTCCCAAACCTCATGATAGTTTAGTATCATTGTATTCACCAATTCATTACTTGGTAATATGTTTTACCTAGAATTAATATCTTCCTCCTAACTAACTAGGTTATCATGTGCTTTAAGGTAATTAATCATACAAGGGGATATCAGTAATTTCAATCAATATCAAATTATTTGAAACAATTATTTCAATCATCCCTAAGTTCAATTTTAAAAACATGTCATTTCATTTAAAAAAATATTCATTAAATGGTTTTCATCAAAACTCGTGAATTTTAAATCAATTCATTTTATTTTATTTAAAAATAACAATCCATCCATTTTCTTCTCAAAAGTCACTATCAAAATCATGATTCCAATCATTCATTTAAATTTAAGATCATTTTCTAGAAATCAACACTTTATTTTCAAATCCATTTTCAAAGATATTTTATCACACACATACACACACCATGAAATTTCAAAAACATTTATCAAAGGGTCTCAAATGAATCTTTGGAAATCATTTGTAAATAAAATTAAAAATAAATAGTAATCAAAGGATTCAATTGATAGTAATTTCCTTAAAAACCACCTGCCTCAATTAAAATATAAACAATCACCCAACATAGGATCTGTCAACATGGACTAAAAGGATAGAATGATGAATAAGGGATTCTAGAAAATTAATTCCTTTATAAAAACACAAATATATATTATATCAAGAATATATATCATTTTAATAATAAGAAATAAGAGGTAAAATAGAATTCATTCATAAATATGGGATACACATTCCAAGAGAGACTCATCGCATTAAAAAACACTTAGATCTGTGAAATTTCAATGTTGGAAGTGAATTATTCCCCTCAAAATAGTCACCAAGATGATTATAGGTGAAATAGGTTCAATATATATGTGAATAGAGATTCAGTGTAGATTAAAAAAATAATTATGATACTACCCAAGACAATCATTCCCACATCGGTATCACCAACTAGATGTTGGCTTCCACCGATGAGCTGGTAGATCCTGGAAGAGTGGCTAGGCCACTAGAAGTACTACTGGAGGGTTGATGGGATCCTATCAGCTAACCTTTGGGATTATTGTAAGTACCTACATGTTATATACATCCAACATCTATTTTATGGACTTCATGTGGTAAAATCCTACTTCCAACCTACCACCAGCTGGTTGATGGCTAAAAAAAGATATCTGGTGGACCTTTGGTATCCATTACAGCTATAGGTTTATATCCACCCTTGATCCACTTACTTGAAACAATTTACAACCTCTCACATAAGAATAAAACTCACTCTGGACCCTTAAAAATGATCAACTAAGAAAAAAAACCAAGAACAATGAGATATAAAAGTAAAGAAAAAGGTAATACAAAATAAACCAAGATTCATACCTAAAATTTTGTGTTGGAATGTTACAATTCTCCCCACCACATATGTTTTATACCCCCAAAAAAACCTATCAAGAAGACCCCATATAAAATAGGTGAGGCCACTAATCTTTCATTAATACCTAAATCTCCCACACCATGTGGTAATTAGAAACATGTTTTCAAAACATTGAAACCATGGGTATGGAATTTCCATTAAGAACCTTTATTTGAAAATAAGAAGTCCAAAATGGCTCCCCAGTCATGAAAAGTTCAGGTTCTACATCAAGGCCTTCTAAAATAAATACATGAGGTGGGTCTGAAATATTATTCTTAATCTATAACACATGAAACAAGTTATTGATCATTTTTATCTGGGGTGGAAAACAAAAATTATAGTCCACATTTATAATCTGTTCAAAAACCTAAAATAGTTTTAAATATATTTGTTCCAAATTTCTAGACTTTCCAAGTTTTTTATGAATTAAACAAGGTGAGAATTTCAAAAACACCTAGTCACCAACTAATAACTTAAAATGGAATCGATGATGATCAACATAATATTTATATTAACTTAGAGACACCAACAATCTATATAGAACTATCTATGTGTTTATTATCTTATACAAAACTAAGTACAATAAGGGAGGCTTCACCAATTTCTGACAAAAAAATAATATACCTACAAGGCTAACCATACAAGACCTCAAAGGGCTCTATTTTTATGGATGACTGGTAGCTGCTATTATAGGAAAACATGACCAACCTAAAATTTAAATCCCAAGATCCTATAAATTCAAGTACACAAGAACATATCATGTTATCTAAAATCTATATGGATCATTCCATCTAAATATCTATATGGGGATAGTACATCATGCTCAACCAAAACATGGATCCCATCACCTCTAGGAGGCTACTCTAAAACTGGGATGTAAACCAGGGATCCTTACTAAAAATAATGGCATAGGGAACACCATAAAATATTATAATCTCTAACATATAAAAAATTATCAATTCATCAAATTTGATCATATCATGAATGAGAATAAAACGAGATAATTTTATCAATCAATCAATCACTAAATAAATAATTGTCTTTACTTGAGAAGTATATGAAAACCTTCCCATGAAGTTCATCAATATCTCATCGCACATCTAATTCAACACATGAAGGTTTTAATGAAATATTGAATGATTATGATGCTAGAACTTGATATTTTCATAGGTATAACAATAAAAAAATAGTGATGTCCTATTTTAACTCTATCCATCATAATTAACACCTCATATCAAAAAACATCTTTTTCATGCATGGGTGTACCACCAATTGGGAATGATGACAATCCCCTGTCGTTTCCTTCCTCATATCCATCAGAACAACATATCTGTTATGGAATAAAAGGATACCCTCTGAAGATTGAGACCATTAGTCAATGGTCTCCACACCATATAAATAATACCTAATTCATCCTAACTCATCATCAAGCTGTTGGTTCTAGAGAATCTTCTCTATAAGAGGGGATCCCAACTAAACACTTTCCAAGACACCCTCAGTCTCATACTCTTGGACTCCAAAATGAATTTGATTGAATAGATCCATCAGATTATACTTGTTTAATGATTCTTTCATGATATAGGATGGTATTTTCCTACTCATATAATTAGTAATAAAATTCCCCTTACTTGGGTTGTTGGGAATTTCAAAGTCAAAATATTGTAGGTACTACACCCAGTCTTTTTTGGAGATTCAAATCTTTTTACAAGAACATATAACTCAATATTTTGTTACTGGAACAAATGGTAAACAATTCTATGAAAAGGTAGTGTCACAAACTCTTAATAGAATCACCACATCTAATAGTTTTAGAGTGTGTGGGGGATTGTTCTTCTCAGGATGTCAAAGATAATAAGAACCAAAAGCCACCACATGATCACCCTACATGAGAACACAACTTGAACTTGAACATGACACGTCACAAAAGACTACATAGCCATGTCCATCCTCTAGAAGAGTTAAAAATGTGGAATATTTCAAAAAATAGTTCAACTCATCAAATAAATATTGATATTTCACATTCTAAATGAACTTTACTCCCATTCAAGAAAGATCAGAAAACAAAGAATCTGTCATGGAGAATTCTTTAATAAAATAACAATAATACTCTTCCATTACCAAGAATCTATAAATCTAAAATATGTTATATAGTTCTTCCCAAGTCATAATAGATTTCTCCTTTTCTAGATCTTTTAACATACCACGTTCCCCAAGAACATCACTTCCCAAATCCAAAAATTACAATTAGACAACATGGCAGAAAGTTGATGATTTCTCAAGATATACATAACTACTCCCAAATGACATAACAGATCATACTAAGTTTTTTAGTAAACCAATATTTCATCCATCAATACCATAATTAAGGGATCATGGTATTGTTGAAAAATCATGTTCATCAATTCCATAAACATAATATGAGAATTTTTCAAATCAAATAGTATAAAAATTTACTCATAGTGGTCATACCTACCTATAAAGGTGGTATTAGGTATATCAGTAACCTTTATCGTTCATTCAAGTTTGTTTCAATTTATCTTATATGAGTGGTCAAATGATAATATACCCTTAATACATGACTTTATGTTTTCCCTAACTAATTATCATTGCATATTATTATTGATTGTAATGTAATTTTAAGGTTTGCATGAATAGAATCTTGTATTTATTTAAAAGTGTTGTATATGAGATATAAAGAATAGATTCATGCGATAATAGGTAGAGACTTATTAATTTGATTGATCTAATAAATTATATCTCATGTAATTTCATACAATCATCAATGTACTTAAGGGTGTATTCTTATTATCAATCCTTCTTACCTGAGGTTAGTGAGATACCTATAATGATAGCCTTTATACTTTGATACACTACATATTCAAGTCCCCATGTTGACTTAGCTAATACGAGGGTGTTTGGATGTGTTTTTAATCATGTCTTCGGTTGAATCACACACAAGAGGGAAATTTTTACTTGTATGACAAGTTAAAGACACCTAAAACTTTATTGAATTAAATTGGGGAAATATATGGTTATGATTAGTTGTTTCACATATGATGTTTTCAACTACTTGTTTATGTGACATATGATGGACTTATCAAATGAATGAATGAAATGCAATGTATTCCTTAACTTGGTTAGTTTTTTTGGTAGAATCCATAAATGATGATAGTTAAATACTATATTGATATGTTTTATGTCAAGTATTCACTTGATGTCATGGAAAATGGACTATATAGGCATACATATGTTGTATATTACACATCTTTTGGTGAAAATGTTTGTATAGATGCATTATTATATTTGATGGAGATCTCACAATACCTATTAATATCTTGATTATCATTGTCACTTTTCTATAGGATTCTCTTTTCTTACATCTATGAAATATGGATTTCATAGTTGTTTTCAATGTTGTTAAAGACCATAGAGTCACATAGTTAAGACCTTTAATAATTATAAATTTTGAAAAAAGTGTTTGTTCAAAATTAATAGAGTTTGAAAAAAACCCATATCCAAAAACGTTTTGATGGATTTAGAAAGAGTTGGAAAGTTTTTCTTAAATTCCTAATGGTATTTTAGTGAAATTTGGATATTATTAGATGTCCGCTTAAGTGTGCATGCATGAGATTCATGTACACATCCATATGATGCATGAAGTATATATATAGTAAAATTAATACATGTATGTGATGCATGTATTATTTCATGCATGAGATGTATGCATATAATATATATATACATATATATATATATATTATTCATCTCTCTCTTTGAATGATTTTCTTTTAATTAGAACCAACTGTTTGATCTTTAAATGATTGGAATATATTTGGATGTCATTTCATTTGATGAAATGTAAAGGAGGTTACTCATTCATACAATGAATTCATATATTGACTATAGAATTTATTCATACATTTTAATTTATGAATAAATGAGACAAAAAATCAGGATAATCTTTGATTGAAAATATAAACAAATGTCATATAGTGGCTAAGTGTGTTGTGAAATACTTGTGAGACTCTTATTAATATTTATTAGTCTTAAGAACTATTCAAATCACATGAGAATGAAATATCATCCATTAAATTTATTTGGTATCCTCACAAAGCTTTCATGGATCCATTGGGAAATGTATCACCTCAGAGGTGAATTAATTGGGGTGCATTGCGAAAGTATATGGGAAAAGAATTTAAAATTTTTCATTGTTGATCGATATAACTATTTCACCTCTAGTGACACATATCCCAGTATGAAGTATGAGGATCTCACATGATGGAATGAAGTACACAAATAAATTTCATAAATTACCTCGATCGATTTGAAGACACATTTGAAATTTTTTCATCATCAATGACCATTTCTTAAAGGAACTAAAAATTAATCCCACTAGATCATCCACATGTTCTTAAAAATTATATGGTAACATCGTTCATTGAAATCTAAGTACTAAAATATATATTCTACGAAGCCTTCAATGTCTTGATGATTAATTCTATGAAAATCCTTTGATATGTAAATATGAAGTTGGATCTAAATCTTAGATCAGTTGTTTCGATCTTTATGATGTAGGATAGATGAGATAGGAATTAATGTAATGAATAATGCAATAAATTATAACATCTTATCACTTATATAGTGTCGTATAAAATACCTGCAAATGGATCCCTCTCCCCCAAATATGTTTTACCTACTAAATAATCCATAATTCAAATATTATAAATGTTCTAATAAGTGATAAGTATCATTCATATATTTATCACTATATTTTAAAATAATATATATATATATATATATATATATTATGTGATAAAAGTGTGTTATTAATTTTAATCATTATTCTCACAAATTTTTAAAATTTTTCATATTAAATTAATATTTATTCATTAAATATTTTCTCAGATGTCCAATTAATATATTCTGAATAATTTTAATAAAGAAATTTAATTCCAATTAATCTGAACTTGATTAATATGAATTTATTGTATGACAATCATTTAAACCTAGACATTAAAAAACCCTATGGTGGGGAATACAATGTCCTAAAATTCTATTCATTATAATAGGACATAATTCTAAATACGCTAAGTGTGTGAACCTCTAGGCCTTTATATAGATATTATTGAATACTATTCACAAACCATAAATGGAGTTTAGAAACTCATCAAGGCCCCTAAGTACATAAGTAAAAATAAAATAAATGACAAACTTTCCATTTAACACACATCGTGTAATATAATCTATTTATCTCATGATATCTCATAATATAGGATACACACTTTATGTAATTATCCTTTATTAATTTATTATTCACTAACTTACTAGATAGACTTACCTTTTTCTACCATGGTCATCAATTTAGTGAAGGTAATGTTATCCTAGTCAACTAGGCTTGAGATATCACATTCTATTGAAAGAGAAAAGTTATATCTTGATTATTCAATCAATTAAATACCACCAATAAAGAAGAAATTGAAAGTAACATCTTTATGAAATAAATATCATTTTTTATCTTTTATCAATGTACATGATCTAATAGTATACACTGGTGATAATCTCAAGTCATGTGGCCTTTACACATGTTTACAGATAGGAACTACCAATGAAACTTAAAAGTTATGGTGTTCCTATTAGCATGTAAGTAATCACAATCCCATCTAATTAATATCAAAAAGTTTTAACTTCATGATAATAAGTTTCAAAGCTTATTATCCCACAAAACCTGTTGGTTACACATCATCTCTTTCCTATCAATATGATGTTTCTGTAAAATAGGACATAAGTTTTTTATTACTATCATGTTATCTCTAAATTCACATTATAGCCAGGGAACTGTTATATCTTTTTTATGTGATAAAAAATTTAAGGAAATTACTATGTAAATAGTGGATTAAAAAATATCAACTCTATTATGGTAAGTGTACATCATGCATAAATTATTGTATGCATGATATGTTAATCAAAATGTACTGTTCATGTTGGGTCTAGGGAACCAACTTTTTCAACACTCCCACTTACACTAGAGCCAACTTGTGAATTATCAAACTTTGAGTTCTTACATGATAAAATCATGTTTATTCTAAGTTATGGTTTTATTAATTGGTCCTACCATGTTTCTATTGAATATCAAATCTTTTATCTTTAACTTCACCTCCTTGAGTAAAAATTCCAAAGGGATGATATCCTCAAATATATTTTCTTTTTCCATGTGTCTAAACATAAAATCTTAGCTACTACCATTATATAAAGATTATCATAATTATGATAATACTTTACTTACTAGGTTCGATTCCAAGAACTAGAATAAATTTTTATGGTATTTACTCTACTTCTTCAGCTACATCAGAAGTTGCAACATACTTGGAATTTGTAGATATGGATACTAATAGAATGAATAAAATTATATTACTCATTACTTTACCATAACTATGATATTATATTAGTTTTATATATAGAATGACTACTTTATCTCCCCTTATAACTAGTTTCCCTTCCTCTCCATGTACTAGATACATATCCCTTTAACTTTATCAAGTATAATTGGATAGTTCTTACTGCTTCCCATGCAGTTCTCCTAGATTTAACTAAACATTTTCTACCAAAACAATATATGTTGGAAATTATATTAAATATAATTTTATATGTGATGAATCTATTTATGATCTGTATATAACTCTACTTAGTAATTTAATTCCCCTATGTCTCATACATGTCTTCTTGGAGAGATTTATGTCATGTGACATTTGAAAAAATTCTCCATCGAGTTGTTCCAATACACTATTAGTATATGTACATTGATTTGGTCTAAGAAACCCCTAGATCTAGTTCAGTAGATCTTTTTCCCTAATACATTGGTTGCTAATTTAATCCAATATTTGGATATTTTCATTCAACATAGTCTTAAATGACTGTAATATTAATAATAGTTTATATATGTTATCAACATATTCTATATGAAAACTGTGTCCCTCCCACTAACCTCTTATATACACTTGGCATACTTTTAGTTAAAATTAATATTATGTGATTACAATTCTAACATTAATCCATAAATTTAACTATAAAACATTCATTTCTTATTGGAATTATTTGGTTTCATCAACCATTTTTTGTTGTGTCGTATAGACACCTTCCATGATTGGTGGTCTTGACATCCAATTCAAAATATGATGATCATATAAAATTGCTATATAAATAATAATTCAAATGGATCTAGGATTGATGATTTTTTATAACCAATAAATTATTATTGTTACCCTTATTATAACACCCATGTATAGTTTTTTTTTGAATACCCACCAATGGATTTACATCAATTAGAGAAACTACCAAAATACAAACTTGATTTTGGTATATGGAATTCTTTTTCTTAAATTAATATAATTGTTTCAGTCATAGATGATTGTCATTTAAAACTTCATTGTCAGATTTATTATTATCTATAAATAATGTAACACTCATCATAATAACTATAGAATCACCACTATTGTTCCATTCTTTCTACACAGAATGTGTCTCTGGAAAATTAATTTTTTGTAAGATCTAGTGGAACTACTTATTATGACAATTAGTTTTTCATTTATATCCTTAACTTAACCCAATTCAATATTTCTCCAAATATCTAAAATATATATGTTCACCCTTTTATAGAAATATAGTCTATTACTTTACTATAACATTTTTATCTTGGGTATTTCTATAATATCCTTAGAAACCTTTAGGGAAATTACATTTGATACACATTTTGTTTTTATTAATTATATTTTTTTATATCCTTAACAAACAGATTGTATCTAAGCATGTGTTATTATTATATTATGGATTTATATCATACTATAACTCATATGATATCCATTTTTTGTAATAGATATCATATTTTTATTGGATAATGTCTCTATTTATGAGGCATGTCTCAAAAAATAATATAAGTTTATACAATGAAAACGAGTCTCAAAATTGATGCTCCTTTTACTTATATAATGACTTTGATGTGTATGAGAAAATGTGTAATTAATAATTATTCAATGAAACATTTTAATTATCAATTTTTTCATGTAATGATCATAATTTATCCTCCTTATCAACATTATAACTTTGATTTGTATAAGGAAATGTGGATTTAGAAATTACTCCATGCTATAGTTTAATTATCAATGTTTACATGTAGGAATCATAATCAATCCTACTTATCAATATCATAATTTTTATTTTCATAAGGAAATTTTTTTTTGTAATTACTCCACACTACATTATAATGATTGATAAATACTTGGTTAATATATTCTTTGACACACAGTCCTGAAGAAACTCATATGCTATAACCATGCATATTTAATACTTAACTTTTAAATTATTTAAAACACTTAAAAGAATCTTATAAAGTATATTTACCATATGATTAACCTTGGAATATCTTTCTCTCTATATCTAAAATAATTTATTAATCATTTTGTCCTATCTTTATTTATAAAGGATTATTTATAAAAAGCTAAACAAGAAAATGTGTTGATAATAGTGATGATTTTTAACTCCAAAGAGTCTAAAATAATATCAGATATATACTATAAAACTACTTAGTTTTACTAGAAAAATAATAATCTTTCCAAAATTATGTATAATTAAGTCTTAAATTTTATATTCATTGGTTATTTACAATGATTCAAGAATTAATTAACTACTAGTTGAGTATTAGACATAGTAAACAACACTCATTTCTACATGGAAGAAGGTCTCTTTATATCCTATAGAAACTTGAGATAAATTTTCTCATAATAATTAAAAAAAGTTATACTATAACCAATGAACTTAGCAATTAGAATTTGTGTACTTCTCACTACTGAGATAAGAATCACTCTTTCCCAACCTCTTGGATAATTCACCTTAATTATTTTAATGTTTATTTTCTTAAATGTTTAATATGTTTAAATACACATATTTGATCGATAAATATATTTAATAACCATTAAGTATGATATAAACATAACATATAATGATTAATATACATGAATTGGAAGTATCTACTTGCATCTACTTCAATTCATTGCATTTTATCTTTCATAGACTTATCTCATGAAAGGTGGATAAAATAGCCTCTTGTATAATGATTAGCCTCTTTTCTTTGAAGTAAATTTTTAAGTTACCTTTGGTGTTATAGTTTTCATTTTATATTTTTCCTTTTCGTTCAATTTTTTCACCATATGAATTAAATATTAATCTTTCTATAAGTTCTTATAAACTTCAAAAAACTTACCCAAAAATTAATGAAGTATTTTTTATATAATATTGATTTTATAATTCTAAAATAAACTATATTAATAGGGTGAAAATATATAACAATGGTTTGAAAGATCATGATTCATATTTCAGTTTACACTTATTCAGTCTAATTATCATCTCATTCATTTCTTGCTTCACTTTATCCTCATGGACTTCTCATAGATGAACCAACATGTGAATGTATCCATGTTATGATGTTTTTAGTACAAATCATCGTAAATTGATGATATAATTATGAGGTTAACATTAAATTATTCAGTCATGTGTTTGATGTAATCTATTTTTTTCACCCTCGCTTTTGGAGGTGGCTAAATAGGTAGAGGGGACTCTAGCATATAGAATTTCATTTCACGTCATAGTACTTTGTGTAAGAGCCTGCACTACACTTTGAAATTCATTTCGGTTAGGATATTTTATTTTTATAATATATATTATAGTGTATTTATGATATTAGTTACCATTTTTGATAATAAAAAACAAGAATATTAGTACCTTTATCTTGATTTCCAATTAGAAATTTTTGATTAAATAATTAAATGCATCCCTCTATTTTATAAACCTCTAGTATCCATCACCACTAGATTTAAAATACAAAATCACTTGAGTATTCTAGTGAAAAGGATCCTTAAAAACTCTCCTCATAATCCAATTTATGGCTATTCAGTTACTCATAGAGTTCCAAGGTAGGAGTTTGACAAGCCAACTACATTATATCACAACTCCTTGAACCATTGAGTGAAGTCCCATATTTTTTAAATTATAACTTTGATTTACTCAACACTTTTTCTATAAATTGGAAACAAGATAGATATTGATGCTTCTTTCCTATCACCTTTACATAATTTGAACCATCTCCCTCATAATAACTCCCTAGTATTAAGAGTAACCCTCAACTATAGCTAAAGAGCACCTCGTACACCCAATTTTGTTTAAATTGAAATGATTGAAGATGTTATGACTTAATATATTTCATATAGGGTTTTTATTATTATCAAAACCCACCCACTGAATCCTACATAGATAGTGGTAAGCTGGTTCTGACACCCCAAGCCCACCTCCAATAGGATATGGGTTTGAGGCCAACACCGAGTAGGCATAACACACACATGGGAGGTCTTAACCTAGGGTACCTCTATACATGCACACATCTCCAAATACACATACAATATTGAAAGGTAAAATATAATTAATACCACATGCATGAATACATATATATCTGACAACAAAGTAAAAAAGGTTCTAGAAAGCATAAAGGTCCAAATAAAATCCCACCAAACTGATAAAAGATTCCAACCTGCTAAACATAATTAAATTCCTCCCTCTATTTTATAAACCCCTAGTATCCCTCACCACTAGATTAAAAATACCAAATCACTTGATTATTCTAGTGAAAAGGATCCCTAAAAACTCACCTCATAATCCAATTTATGGCTATTCAATTACTCATAGAGTTCCAAGGTAGGAGTTTGACAAGCCATGTCATGTCTATATCAATTATACTCCACCTTCTCATGGTCCTCCTAGTTCTCCATTGAAATGTCTTTAATTTTCATAATAAATAACATGTGTGGTAGATACCATGAAAGGGTGAGTATAAAAATACTCATTAGGACACCGAAAAATCACTAAAAATAATTCATTAAGAGATTGTTCATTTCATCATCATAAAGGAATGTCTATCAGGATATGACACATAATAATAATAAAACCCAAATATACTCATGGTAGACACAATTTCTCAAAGTGGTCTCCATCATAATATTAGATAGATGATTCTTCTCGAGTCTTCAAGGTAATTATTTTTAGGGATAACTCGCTCTACAAGCCACGCTACCACTGATGGTGCTCATCCGAGAGGTCATGCTCTTCATACCTCTATATGAAGAAGTAATCTCTATAACTAAAAATATATTAATGCATAGACAAGGGATCTCATCTAGGGGCTATGACATATATGGAAATATACCTTTAACAACCCACTAATTAGGGTATTTTATGCCCATGTATGTTGGCCTTAATGATTCCTCAAACCCCACTAAGAGAAGAAGAATAGATGATATAGGATCGCACATCTAGATATATGGACATATTCCTAAAATCTATCCAATTGTAATCCAATAAAGTGGATCAAATCCTATTCTTAGGATGTGATTCCTCACTATACCCTCATGGATATGGACTAAAGAAATTCACACAAAAAATAGGTCTATACTGAAGATAATGAAGGTCTAAAACTTCCTATGAGAAAGTACATAGTGTTTATTGGAAGTATATGTATTATATTATTCACCCCAGTCTTCCCTACCATCCTTTTGTAATTTTTCTGATGTTTATGTACTTCGTTCATGAATATGTACTTGGCCATGTCTAGGTACTTTGGAAATTTTCAAGTATTCATTTGTGCCTATGTACTCTAACCATGCTCGTGGTCTTGGTCGTGACAATCACATGTACCTTGAGGGTATATGTTAAGTCTACAATCATGGATAAAATTGAGTTTGGTGGATACCATATGGAATGTGACATTTTATTTCCTTTAAAACTCAAGACAATGCACCCAGGGTCCCAACTAGCATGTGTTCTTTTCACAACACACCATGTAGTTAGGGTTTCTTTAGAAACTCTTGAAATCTTCAGGTATCCACCCACACCACTACCACCTTGGATTACACCTTATAATCCACTAAAAATAAAAATCTGGTGTTGACTGAGCCATTGCATCTATGGTGGTTGGATTATGTCTATCCAATCATTTAGGTAAACACCTCTTATCACACCATGTTTCTTCCAATCCAAACCGAAAAACATAGGGAACACCGATTTAATCCCAATACATGCATGATCATCCACCATAATTTTTGCACCTCAATAACTTGATCAATCGTAAACCCAAACCCATATATTTGATCTGTTTCACCAAATAATGATCATGCAATGATCATCCACTGGGTATTGGTCAAAGTGCAAGCCAAAGAAAATAAAGGTGATGAATGTGAAACAAATGAAGGGAGAAAATAAAAAAAACTCAACAAGAGGAACAAACCTCACTCGTTGTTCATATTGGAATCGATTTATTTAAGTTATAACAAATAATGAAGAACCAATAAGCAATAATCAAACATAATAATATCCTAACTATAGGAAGATAAATCAATACCCACTAAACATGATTAACCTATGAGTCAATCTACTAGAGGAGTTTATTTGTGTTCATTATAGGATAAGGAAACAGGTATTAAACCAATGAAAAAGAAATTTCCTACCTAAGGTTTGGATTGATCACTGATGGAAAGTGGTCAAACATTACTATCGTTGGTGAGATATAAAGGCACCTTTTCCACACTGGTTTCCAAAGCATGATCTATATCGTTCCTCTAAGAAAGATCCTCCAAATAATCCTCTCAAAATTTATAGGGTTACGCATCTATCCTAAGGGGTTTTCCATAAGTGTTTTTTGTAGAAGAGGATTAGGTATAAGGATTTAAAAAATAGTAATTTATTTTATTATTTTCTCCCATGACTTCATTTCACCAAAACACCTAACATCAATAAAAATTATGTTATACCTAATGTAAAACACATATTACAGATTTAATGGTGGTATCATATTTCCAATAAGATGCTCCATTCAAGAGTTATTACATTATTCCATAAAAACAACACATTCATGATATAATATATTTAATACTTTTATTATATAAATATCAAGCCTCCCCATGCCTCTGAATCCCACACTGACTAAGTGCCTAGATCCAAAAATAATCCTTAAAATATTCCAAAGAATCACAAGGAAAAAATAAATTCGTTACATTATACCTACCTCAAGGATTTTTGTCCCGAAAAGAAAAAATCCTACTAAAAAATATGAGGGTACTAGGATCGCATCCAGTTCTACCACTCCCAGGTTCTCTTCTTAATATTATCCTTATGGAATCCCACCTTTTCTTTACATAACTTTTCATTACATTGTACAAACAGAGGATATTTTAATGTTTAGTTTCATGAAAAAAAGGTACATAACACATGAAACCATACAACATCATTCTAAAATAAACATGACAGATATCTTCAAGGGTTCGACCTAAGTTTCATTTATTACATCTCATATAATAAGGACATACATCAATGGAAAGGGGTGAGAATGAATCCTAGTAAGGTAATAAGAAAGGGAGACAAAAAGGCATGTGATCATGAGACATATCAATAAGAATATGAGTCATAACAATAAGGAATAAAAAATATGCAAATCATAATAATAATAAACATGAATTATAAAATGGAAATATGGCTAAAAAATTTAAATGCATCATTTATAATAATATCACCAATATTTGTCACTAAGGTGTTATAAATAAAAATTACCATGTTTATTCACTAAGGTATCGTAAATCATGTCTTCCCTAGATATTAAACTCTTTACACAATTAATTGGAGTGCTATTAGAGAACACCCTTCATATGTATTAATTTCATGTGACACAAATATATCATAATAAATAATTTCATTAATAACACATGGATAATAGATAATGGTATTATTATCAAAACTTGGCATACAAAAGAGCTTAAAGACATAATCATTACGCCATTTTTAACCCATAAAAGGAAATGTGAGTTTCATATATGTGAATAATGGAATTAAAAAGAAATTTATAGATCTAGATGAATACCCATTATAAATAAAAGATGTATGAGTATTCAAATAAAATGGAAAAAATAATTTCTGATGTAAAAAATGGAAATTTGGTAAGTAAATTCAGCAACCCGATGGGTATAAAACATGGTTCTCAAAAATGGTAAAATAAGAGGAAAAAATGGAAACCCATTTATAAAAGTATCTTCTTACAGTAATGGTATAGTAGAAATTATAAAAATGATCTTAGTTTGGAAATTATAAGACATACCACATGAAAAGGGTACATGAATGGAGAATAGAAGTGAAGACTTCCCTTACCTTAAAGAGTTGTTCCTAAAACATGAGAATGGAACCTTGGGGGAATCATAAAACCTTAGGGGGGATCATTGTGAGGAAAAATCATCAAAAATTAATGGAGCATGGACAGATACTAAAATAAAACAGAGAAATTAGTGGGAATTTATAGAAAAAATGGGGGAATTATTTAATAATTTCTAAATAAAAGTCTTTGAATACTGGGTTTTGTAAAATAAAAAACCATTGGAATATCCATGGTTTGTGCTCATGGTTTTGGAAATGTGAGTCACATTTTAAGATATTTTAATCCACCAGAACCAAGAACCATTTTTTAATACTTGTTTTTGGCATGAAATAGTAAATATTCTACAAAGTAATGTTTTTAAAAAATTAAAAAAAAATAGACTTTAGAAAGTCACATGTAGTTTTAGAAATTGATTAAAATATATTAAAATACAAAATATAAATAAAATAAAGTATTTTAGGTCATTAATGGTGTTTAATTAATTAATACCCCATTATGGTATAAATATGATGTCATAAAATATACCAAAACCCTAAAACTGTATTTTTTACTATTCAAAAAAAATAAAGTATTTTAGAAAATATCATAAATTCACCCTAACTAAATTTTGATGTGATGATTTAAAATATAATGTTTTTTTACAGAATAATTATCTAAATATGATAATTATAATTTTTAAATATAAAAAAACCTTATTTATTTTAAAATAGCAGTTTTTAAGGCATAGTCACATTTCTGATGCATTTAAAAAATTTCCTAGGCCATTATAAAATTATTTCATCATTTATATTTTGATAAGTTTGTTTTTAAAAGACTATTTTATTAAAAAAATATTACTCATAATACTTTAGTTAAATAAAAACATAAATATTTTCAATAAAAATAAAATTATGTTTTATTTGTTAGGTAAAGATAGATATAATGAAGACAAAGACACAAGAGGGGGTGAATTGTAGTTTTCAAAACTTTGAAAGATTTATAATACCAATTTTTTTAATTATAATTCATTTCATTTTATCTAAAATATGATTGAGAAGTGAATATAAATAAAATAAATGAACATAGTGATGTATAGTGGTTCATGGAACATTGATCCCTTAGTCTACTCGACCAATGCTCAACACCACGACCTTGGTGATTTTCACTAGGTCACCTTATCCTAAGACCTTAAAAATCCACAACTGAGTGTATCTAGTTGACACCATATAATTAATAACAATTCCTTCTGGTTATTTTATAAGGAACTAAATATCCATAGATTAGTATAAGAAGCTGACACTTAACCGTGACTGATAATGAGCAGCCAAAACTCAAATTAATCAAAACAGTTTGATTTTTTTGATGGTATGAGTTAAACATCACATCTTAAAGTGGAAACTAATGGATGAAATCAGATCTTCAGCGTAGCATGACATCATATATATATTAAATGTTTTCAAAATATTTATTCTACCAAGAAAAAAGAAAACAATGGGAAGATTCTTAAACATGAATGTCTCCAAAGTGTATCTTCACCAAATGTTTTTTTTGTTCAAATCCACCATAGTTATTTCATAAGAAGATTTTACAAATAAATTCAGTAGTAGAGATGATAATAGCAGTGAGTAAATCAGATAGATCTAAACATGTATATATCCATAGTGTAGCTCTGAAAGAAATAACACATAGCTTTCTATGTATATGAATATGTGTAAATATACATATATATAACTGATGAATAATATCTTGATATTTATATAGCAGGTCGAATAGCTCTAGTTCAAACCATCTCTAGAAATATCGCACAATATATTATGAATATTTTAATTAAAAAACATTCAAGATTCATAACTTTTAGTAATAATAGTACTGATTTACTCCATTGAATATGAGCCTTTAAAAAATAATATTGATCCTTTTAATTGTTCATAAAACATCTTTGATTTTATTTTTATTTCCATTAAGACCATTGTATAGATATCAGATAATATTTTTGATTTACAACTTCATTATTGAATACTCAAACATTGGGTTCCTTCAAATGATGACAAATATAGAATTTAGGGTTGAAAATTATGGTTTATTTCCAAAGTATGGATGATTTACCATATGTTTTTCCATAAATTTAGGGTTGGATAAAAACATAAGGTTTACTAACCATAAATTTTTATTTCTCAAATGTCGGGTTCCATACTAATGTAGGGTTGATGATCTATAATTTTTATTCCAAACATAGGTTGTATTCTTTATTCTATGCATACCAACATAAGGTTGTAATAAATGTTTCCAAAATAAGCTAAAAAATGTTCCAAATATTTCAATGAATATTCCCCATGGATCAATGTTTAGAATGTAATTCTCGAATAAATATTTCCACAAATATAAATTTCATGAAATTCATTTAAAGTAATTTCATTAGTAACAAAAACGTTGGTGTTTGTGAGCATCAAAACCAAAAATAAATTAATGAAATTTTTGAATCAACACATGCTAAAAAATATCCCTTTTTTATGATCACAAAACCCAAAATGAAAAAAATAAATTTTAAAAACAATTCTGGGAAAAAGGTAAAATAAATTTTCCACCTTTCTCTTTGTATAATATTTCTTCCATAAAGAAAACTTATCCCCCAATATAAGGATTATAACTTATTATATAATAAATTAAATTAGGATAAACACATATCTTAATGAAATACAAACTTCTTCCCTTAAGAGAACTATAAACTTCTCCCCCTTTAGAAAACTATAAACTTCTTCCCCTTTATTATATCTTTATAAAAAAATTATTTTGAATAAAACTTACCTACTAAGAAAAGGGTATTATAAAGAATAAATTTCTCTAATATTATGAAAATAGTAATAAAATTACAAAATTAAACTTCACCCCCTTTTTTGAAATAAAAAATAAGATCAGTAATTAACACCCCCTAAATTTATACTTTCTTTAACAAAGATAAATAGATTCCTAAAAAGGATAATTTAAGAATTAAATGATTATTTTTTTAAAATCTCCCCCTAAATCATAGAATATTGAATTATTTTTACTAAATTGTTTCATAAGTAATGAAAAAAATTAGGTTTATACTTTTATAATCAATCAAAGAAGTAAAAAGAAATTACAAAGCAACTAATTGCACTATTTTTCACTTAAAAAATATAATTAAAACCAATATATAACATTGATTTTTATATAAACAAAATAAAAATTAATATTTTAAGAAATAGTTGAATATTCATCTAAAGCTTCCAAACTAAGATTTTTTTCTCTTAAATCAGATAAAATTATTGAAATTTATTTTAATCTGTTTTGAAGAACTACTCTTCTTTGATAAGGAAAAGATTAACACTATTCAGCTATAAAAAGCTTCAGTTTATTAAGATCGTACTTTGTAACATATTATTTTTTTAGCAGCTCCATTTTACTTGGTATTTATATTTTGAAAAAATCAAAATCTAATTTTGAGATCGAACTATATTTAGTATTCTAATACTCCTTCTATAATGAATAAAAAACTTTGGTAATGATTCTTTATATAGATCATCATATGGCTTTCTAGATGCATCCAACTCAGCCTTAAGATTCACTTATTCATCATTCAATGAGATAACTTTAAATATAATACTTTCATAATATATTTGAACTAAATAAACTTCTAGTTCTTAAAAACTATGGATTTATCTATTATTTTAAAATACTTTTCCCATGAATCTTCAACAAAACATACTGACTGTTCTTTCAATGGGTAAGAAGGATTACCTTTTGTTCTCTTGTGAGAAAAGGTTTCTTATAAACTAGAAGTACTTGATCTCTTCATCTTTATATGATAGGTTTTTAATATTCATTTGAACAAGATATTTTGAATAATAATAATATGAATAATAATATTTTAAGAAGAAGATGAAATGTTTGGTTTTAAAAAAATACAGATGTTGTTTCAATTACTTGAGCTAAAAAATAAAGAAAAATTATTTCAAAAATTCATGTTACATAAGAAGAGTTTTTTTATTATGTAACCAAATAAAATTTTAATAATAAAATATAAAATATTTTTGAAAACTAAAATATAAACAATTCATAAAAACCTTGTATTTTCAAACTAAATATTTAACAAAACTATTATATAATCAATACAAACAAAAAATTGATTTATATAATAAATAAGAATATTCTATTAAACTTTGAGAAATAAAATTATTTTCTATTATAACACATTTAATTTACCAGAAGTATAAAAAGATTAAAATAAAATACTTCATGGATCAGGGACTTTAGTAATGAGTTTTTTATAATGAACTACTTCATAGTTTTTCACTCCTTCAGTAGATACTTTAACGTATATCCATCAATCGACCACTTAAAAATTTAATGATATAGATTAGTGGTATAATCCAACACAAATATCAAAATCAATTGATTTTTTGTGCCAATATGATTTTGGGTCCAATAGTGTTAGCAATTAAATTTTTAGGCAACCAAACTTGTTTTTGAGCAAGAATTCTGCAATTTAACAAATATTTTGTGTAATAAGAAATTTTAACACATAAAATTTGTTGCTTTATAAAATATAAGTAATTTATATAATCACCATTATTACCACAATAGAAACATTTAACAGTATACATGTTTTTACTCTTTAAACTAGGAACAAAATAATTTTTATAATATTTCATTAATTCACCATTACTTCATGTTACAAATTTTTCTTTTGGTATTTTATTTTTTCTAAGGATTTGATTTAATATTTTTCTCCATTTATTAACATAATAGAATATTATTTTAAATCATCAACTTCAACCATTAATTCTTTAATATTAATTTTATGTAAATCACAAGAAATTATATAAGCATTATATTTTAAATCTATATACTTGTTTGATAAATTTTCTTTATTTATATAATGGTATAATAATGCTTCTTATGTTTTCTACAGTCTTTATTTAATGATTCATATTTTTCTTGTATCATAAAGCAATATTTATTTAACTCTTCATAAGAAATTTTTTCAAAAATAGAGTTTTAAGAGTAAGAGGATTGTACCTCATCAGTATCAACCATTAGATATATAACTTTATCCTCATCTTATGAATTTTTAGAAAATTATTCATATGAAATAGAAGTATTACTCCATATATATTTTATATATTTATTTCTTTTCCTTTCATAATTGGATTTCTTTTGAGCTTTTAGTAAATTACATTTATACATAGTATGAATTATTTCCTTACATTCACATCATTTATCATCTTAAGTGCCTTTATTTTTCTTTATTTATACCTTTCAAAAAAAATCATCAAGATATAATAGATCTTTATTTGGATTTATACAATTTGAATCAGATGATTTAAAATTTTTTGTCATGAGAGAGGCTTCTTCATTTTTTATATGAATTTCAACTTCAACATGCATCTCAACTTCATTCATCATAAAATTATTAACCAAGTCCTTCATTGTCAAATTCATTAATGATTTAAACATTTATATAGATTCAGATATTTTATTCCACTTATGAGGTAGTACTTTGAATAATTTTAATGTTTGATCTGATTTTAAAATTTAATCTCATAAAGAATAAACATTATTGAAAATCCCTTTATAACTTTCATCCATTTGTTTAATAGTTTCATTATCATTCATTCTAAAATTATTGAACTTTACCTTTTTAGTAGGGTATTTTAATTTTCTGATGATTTATGTTTCCTCATAGAAAATTGTAATAGTATTCAACATCTTATATGAAATAGTATATTGAAATACTTGATTGAATTTTTTAGTTCCAAAACCACACACAATAGCATTAATATATTTGGAATTGAGAATATATTCTTTTTATTGATTAGTACTCCAATATTTAAAATCATGTTTGGGAATCTCATAAGGATTAATAATATTTAAATAAACCCTTATTACCATATTTTTCAAATAAATAATCATAAGATCTTTCCAAAATCCATAATCATTATCATTAAAATAGGGAGCATGAATCATCAACATAACTTCTCCAGAATCATCCATTTCATGATGTCTTTGTTTGAATATTTAACTTGGGATTTCTTAGATCTAGTAAAATAATCTATAGAACCTCTAGATAGAAAATGTAGATATCAAATTGTTAAAATAATAATATACCAATAGACATCCTTTGATACCAAATTTTAGGTAAGGATAGATGTAATGAAGACAAATTCACAAGAGGTGGTGAATTGTGGTTTTCAAAACATTAACAGGTTTAGAACACCTCTCTTGTAAAACAGTGTTCCTTTACTTTTGTCTCAAATATGAGAGAGCATCAAAAATAAATAAATGAAAATACCTCAATTATGTATAGTGGTTTAGGGCATAAATATCTTTTAGTACACTCTACCAACACACTACTCCATGATCTTGGGGATTTTAACTATGTCCTCTTATCCTAAGACCATAAAAATCAACAACTGAGTACATGAAGTTTACACCTTAAAATACATAAAAAATCTTTTTACTTATTATACATGGAACCAAATATCCACAACATAGTACAAGAAGCTGACACTTCACCATGACTGAGTGTGAGTATCCAAAAATCATATAGATCAAAAGAGTTTGATTTGATTGATGGTATAGGTTAAACATCACATCTTGAAACGAAAACTGACAGATGAAATCAGATCCTCAACATAGCATGAAAGAATATATATATTCAGTTTTTTCATAGGAATTTGTTAAAAAAACAAAGAAAACACCAGACATATGTTTAAACATGAATGTATCCAAATTTTATCTTCAATAAATTCTTCATCTTTCTTGCATAAGAATTTGTAGAAAATAAATGTAGTAGTAGGGATAGAAATAGTAGTGAGTAAATAAGAGATATCTAAACACTTATGTATCTAAAGTGTACCTCTGAAGGAAATGGAACACATATTTCTATGTATATTAATATGTGTAAATATATATATATATATATATATATCCGATGAATAATGTCTCAATATATATATAGAAGGTCAAACGGATTTGGTTCAAACCAACACAATAAATATCTCACAATAAATCATTAATATTTGAATTCAAAGACATTAAAGAGATTTTTAACTTCCCATAAGAATAGTAACATTTTTTCCATTGAATATGAGCCTTTAAAACAATCATAATGATCCTTTTAATTTGTCATAAAATATATTTGATTCAATTTTTATTTCCTTCAAAACCGTTGTAGAAATATTAGATAATATTGAAAATTTAAAATTACATCATTGAATATTCAAATGTATATTAGATTATATTGCAGATTTAAAATTCCATCATTGAATAGTCAAATGTAGTGTTCCTTCACATGAAAAAAAACACAAAATGTAGGGTTGACAGCATGTGGTTAAATACTAAAGTAGGGTTGATGTACCATATGTTTTATTCCTTAAACATAGGGTTTGTAACGGTCTGGAATTACTTTCAGTGGACTATAATTGATACCTATTAGGGCACTCCATGGGCGGCTACACCCCCTGGGCAGGACACACCACCATCCCCAGTGGTAGCCATTTCCTCATGAAGCCCTTGGGCGGAGAGCCATGCTTCGTCCAACGCTCACATGTGAGAGTTCCCAAGGATCGGATACATTCTTACCTCCTTTGCCTCTGATACCAACTATAGAGACCCTAAGCTTGACGTACATGGACAATACATTACTTTTGCGGAATACTTAATACATAACAAAAACAGACACACAAGGACCATAATAGTTTAGTGTCTTTGGAAACTCGGAATAAAATCTTCTAATCGTGGTGAAAGATCTTCAACAACTCCCATAACGATCTTCCCCTTTTTTTCCTTACCTAAAACCATTCTTTACTTCCTGGGGAAAATAAAACATAAAAAGGGTGATCTCAAATGCTCATTAAGGGCAAACATAGATAACATAAAACAATCCATAAACATTTGGAAGCAAAAACTTGAACATGAAATTTAAACATCAAAATCTTGAGAAAAGACATAAATCGTGGAAGTACGTAAGGAATATATCATAATAGAACATCAACCATGATAAAATGGGAATAAAACATGTAATTGTGGCAACCATTCAGCACATGTTATGATTTCCATAGTAGCCAAGGAATTGCTTCCAAGACCATCTTAGTGGACAAAGTCCTTTTCTGAATCGAGTTCACTCCTCATTTCAGTCCTGTAACACGGAACCGGATTAACTTACCGTTCCATCCATGTCTATATCATGAGATATAAATATTTACCCAATGAATTGGAGGGAGATATAGGTTCCACCCATCTCATAATGAAATCCTTCTTTCGTGTGCCACCAAATCATAAATAATACATTATAGCATAACCCATGTAATAAAATGGGATTCTTAAACATCATGCCATCATAACATAATCCATAAAAGTTTGATATCATTTCATCATAAGAAAATTGAAACCATTTAAATCATAGAGACATATTACTTGAAACATACACATATTAAATAATTTCATCTTAGATGGAAAATAGTTTTGGCAAAACACTTGAAATGAATTCTTGATGAAAATATCCTTTCTTCTTTAAAATCATTTTCTTTTCACAAAATTCCATGCAATTTTAAAAGAAAAGGGTTTTTTTGAAAATAATCATGCAATCTTGTAGAGTAAGCTTCTTGAAAATGAGGCGTTATGAAACCGTAAAAATCCGTTTGCGCCGTATAAGTTAAAAATAAAATTCTCCTCATACTTTTGTCAGAAAAGTCAAAAAGTACCTTATATGGTAACCAAAGGAAAGATTACATTCATACAATGTGGTAAAAATTCAATAAAGGGTAAAAATGACTTTAAACATTCATGTAAGAATAGTAAACATTTTATGAAAACATTTTTAGAAAACATGGTCATGGATGATAAACATAACCCCAGTAAATACTTACGTATAAGCAATCTCAGATAAAAATGAGATTGAAAATTTATCCCTTACCTTATGTTCGATATGCTTCGTATGTATCCGAAACTCCTGTATAATGATTTAAATAATGTCATTTACTTATTACATAATCATATTCATTGTTATGATATCATATATGGTTCACTTATGACTTTATATTACCCGTTCTTTTGTAAATTCCATGTTAAAGAGCGTTTTGGGTAAAATCGTTTCATTTATCATATGTGTTTCGACTCGTCGTTCTTGATATTATTACTTATATCCTGATTTATATAATTCCAGAATGTAAAACATGATTTATATATAATATATATTCATTATATACATATATATTATAGATCTATAAAAGGAATTAAATACACCGTTCATGGAGACGGTAGGTCGTACGTATGCATGAACGTTGTTTTCGTTTCCTTATTGAATTGAATGGAATTGAGTATATGACATACATATATATATATATATATATACATAAATACAGTAGCATTATTATTTCATATATTTCATTATTATTCATTATATATACTTTATAATCATTCTTGAATGGTTAATCGTGGAAAATGAATCTCATCGCGTTCGTGGAGACGGTAGTCCGTACGTACGCACGAGCAATGATATCATTCCCATGATTGTGGAATTGTATTGGAGTGTATGTATACTATTTCATAATAAATATCACTTTAAAATAATCATTTATTTATACCATTATACCCATCCATGTAAGATGGTGGTGGAAAAACAGATTACACCGCGGCGTAGAGACGGTATTCCGTACGTACGCACGCGTGGTGATTTCGTTTTTCGTAGGATGGATAGATGGTGAAATGGGTTTGTTTCATAATTATAATAACATATAATTATATGAGTGATACTGATGTTATTACTTCATAATGAAACAACTAAATAAGAAGAAGTGGAAGAAGAAATAAAGTTGAAAGAATCGGTAACGAGCATTACCTCTTCTTTGAAGCGCCTTTTTTAAACCTCCTCTTAGGGAACTAATATTGGTCTTTGAAGAAGACCAGAAACTATAGGATGTTTCTAGGGAAGTGGAGAAGATAAATTTTCAGGTTTTGGATGATCTTTAAGTCTCAAAGTGGTGTGAGGAAGAGAGGGAGGAGGTGCCCTTTTATAAGGGAGGAGAGGGGCACCTTTGGAATAACTAAAAATATTATTTTATTATAAAGTCATATTCGGTTTTTAATAGATTCAAATTGAGTTATTTAGAAGATAAGGTGGGGATGGGTCGAAATACTCTCATCCAAAATAATTTAGACAAGTTTAGGTTCCTATTTTAACCTTATCATTTAGATTTAACTTTAAGTTAGATAATTTTACTTTTACCGTGTCTTTTTGTGTTCTTACACTATAAGGTTAATAAACTTACTATAACAAGACAAACGAACCCCAAGTTGTTTATTATTAATATATATAACCTTATCTAAGTCATTTGTCCGAACCTTAGATTTTTAGGAATATAATAACAATTAATAATATAATATTTTTTTTAAAAAACTATTTTATGTCAATTTTAACACTATTTGGTAATTGGTTTTTGTGAAAATTGTAACAGAATGATTAGTTCAAAAAAAGTTAATTAAATCAACACTAACATGTCATATTAACATATAAAATTATTTTAATTCATAAAAAGTCTCAAATTACATTTATTTGGGTATTTATAACATCAATTATGTCAATATTTCATTAATAAGATAATTACTGCATCATCATTGTGTCATAAATAAATTAAATTATTTAAAGTCTAAAAATTAAAAATAAAATAAAATTATTTATGAAATATTTTTAGGTTTATAATTAATATTTATAGTCGAATTTATCTTATGTATAACCCTATATTAAAAATGATTTACTTATTAAACATTGATTTTAACTATTTTAACCCTTCTTTAAATAAATTAATAATAAATGTCCTAATCTAATCCAAGTGGGCCTAAATGGTCATATTTTATTCCTAAGGTTGTTTTTGGTCGAATTAAACTTATCCAATAGAATTAGGACATGTGTTAGGGTAATAATAATATCATTTTTACCCTTAATTATCCTATTTACTTTTAATCGTGGTAAATAAAAGTAAAACGTTACTATTCACCAAAAATTATTTTCATCTCATTGAACCACATTTTACTTACTGATATCAACTGTGTCTCTCTGATTTTTGAAATTCCATTCACAAAAGAGGTAAAATTAAGTTTTATGTAAATTTTCAAATTCTTCTAGGAGGTGGGTAAAAGACGGTTAAGAGTTCAATAAAATTTTTATATATCTAAAATTATTAAAAAATGACTCCAATGAATTACATTGAACTTATATAGGTATTATGTATCAATTTTGACCTAAAATAAATTTAAATAAAATAAATAATTATTTAAATAAAAAGTCGGTTTTTAAATAGTAACCTAGTGTTTTCACTATTCATCAAAAATTGAAAGTTTTCAGAAAAATACCAAAATTTCACCCTAGGCTAATTTCAATATTCCAAATCCAAAAATGAAGTCCATTTTGAAAGATTAAATTTACAAAATTTCAAAAAGTGGTCATTACTATTCATAACGGCTAGTTTTAATAATATTTTAATAGCATATCGTTGTTTAGTGAAACTCAGTATTGCGTACAACACACGCTATCGAGGAAGGTCGTGACTGCGTGTAATGCAGCCAAGTTAGGGTTGCGTGTTGTGAAATACTCCTTTGTTGTAGCGTAAAACACAAGACATCAATAAAATTAAAAAGAATATTTTTCATAAAATCTCGGGGTGTTACAGGGTTTCTTCCTAACATAGAGTTTTTTAACCATACTTTTTGCTTTCTCAAACATCAGGTTCCATACTAACATAGGGTTGATGATCTATACATGTGATTCTGAATGTAGGGTTTATTCCTTATACTACACTTACCGATTTAGGGCCGAGAACAATGTTTCTAGAATATGATAAAACACATTCCAAATACTTCAATGAATATTCCCCATGGATCAAAGTACGGAATATATTTCTAGAATAAATATTTCCATGAATATTAATTTCCTAAAATTCATTTAAATTAATTTTATTAGTAACACAAATGTGGGTGTTTGTGAGCATCAAAATGAAAAATAAATTAATGAAATTAATGAATCAAAACATTCACGGCATCATTTGCATCCAAAAATAAATTTATCAAATTCAACTCAATTAAAATTATATTTTATTAAGAAAAAATAAAACATCCCTCCCCTCCTCATTGTCTTGATTCAAGGCATAATTTCTACTTAAAATTAAGCGATATCCACAAGGCACTAAAGGCTAGCAATAAATACAGAGGGATTCAATACAATTGGGGGATAATTTTCTCTTTGAGAAATAAAACGAACCAAGAGAAATCACTATAAAAAAAGACCACTAAATGATGCATGATAACAATGTAAGACAATTCAATGTAAAACCATCTATAAAAAATCCAAACAAATACAGAGTACTGTAGTAGAAGACTACAAACATAAAAGTAAAAAATCGAAGAAAAAACCAATAAAACCCAAATACTCCAAAGAAATAACTCCATAGATCCCAACATACTCCACGCTCCAACACCAAAAAACATACCAAGTATCATGAAGTACCACTAAGTAAATGATATAATTTCCCTTTACCTAAGCCTCGATAAACAATATTTGAAAAATTACCAAAGTTCCAAAGAAGGGGTGAGTAATGAAACTCGGTAGGTTTTCCCCAAATGACTTTTCTACTCACACAACTAGGATAGAACATGTTATCACATTTATAGAACACAATTTATATAAAATAATTTTGAATAGTTTATCACAAACCATAAATATTTCTAAGAAAAATAACTTTCCAAACCAAAACGTTTATCTAAGGAAAGCAACCAAGAAAGCTTTCTAAACCATTTCACAATCCATTTGGCATAACCCATCCCAATCCACACATCCACCCATGAATTAAAAGGTGATATTTATATAATCATTAGAGTTATATCATCTATCTATGAATTCATCACAAGGTAACCAATATCACATGTTCCATCAATCATTTGGCACTGAGCACCAGGTCATATTTCAACCTGGCTCTATATGCAATATGAAGACACACCACCAAGTATGCCCAAAAAACATTTCAATTAAAAAATAATTTTATTAATAAAATTTCCAAAAAAACCTTTTACACAAATCAAACCAAACAACTATTTTAAAATCAACATTTTAAAATCATTTTTCAAAACACTTTTCATAATAATACAACAATTCCATAAACCATCAAAAAAGAGGGTTTCCACCTAGAATTGAAAAAACATTTTCACGATAAATTTAAAGAAAAATAATCAATTTGAAATCAATAATTATAGTTCTAGAAATAGGATTCAATAGTGAATCCACATACCTTGGGAATTATGAAAAAAATTAAGAATGGCATGAGAATGCCAAAAAACTGGGTTGAATCTCCAAAAAGTTGACTTAGATATCTTTCCCTAACATCAACACAGCTATAACTCATCGTGATTGGAATTAATAACCATTGATTTATCTAGATAGGACTATATATAAGAATCTAATAGAGGTAAGAGAAGTATATATAAGGAAAATTACTAAAAACGAATACTTGCCAAGGGAATATGGCTTTAATGTACCAATAAAAGCCTTTGAATCACTTCTAGTTTGAGGTAGAAACAATCCACAACATTTGGGAGGAATAAAAAACGTATTAGGGTTGAAAATAGTGAAAAAATAGGTTTATATCTAATCCTAATCTATATCCATTTTTTTATTATATAAGTTTTAACCTGTGCATTGTTAGTCGCATGATTAGGAAAATTGTATGCTAATTGTGCACCTATCTCTAACTTAAGGAGAACCTTTCATGGTTGGCCCACATGGTTTGAAAAACCATGCATTGACCATGAAAAATACCTCTATCCCAATTTTCACAGTTTCTCCTAGGTGGCTACATGGTCTAGACAAACTGCAAGCCTAACAGTGCACCTATATAGAAGCCCATGTTCCACCTTCCACAGTTTCTTATAGGATTTGTATGGTTTCTACTAACCATGCTAAAACCATAAACCATTAGAAAAGTCTTGAAAACATTCCAAATGTATTAAAAACCCTCCCAAACTTCACACTAACACATTACATAAATAAAAAAATTTAAAGAAAGGGTTACTTACTAGAAAATAGGGGTGCTACATTGTCCCAACTATTGGCCTTTACATCCTTGGAAATTTGAAACCCAATGCTATAAAGAAATAGTTCGGGCCATTTCTCGACTATTTCCTTCTCATGTTCCCATGTCTCTTCTGGAATCAGGAAATTTTTTTCACAAAACCCATTGAAGACTGGTTCTTTTCCCATAAAATACTTTCTATTACCTATCCACACTCTTCACTGCTACATGAACCAAAGAATCATCCATATATAGTTCAATGTGATCCCAACTAATAACCTGGTAATTATCAAACTTATACTTTTTTAACAAAGATACATGAGACACATTATGCACCACACTAAACTATAGTGGAAAATCCAACTGATATACCACCTCACCAAATTGTTCAGGTATCTCAAAAGGTTATATGTATTGAAAAGATAAATTTCCCTAATTCCCTAAATGGTGATGTAAAATCCTTGGATAGGTCCTCAAAAACACATGATTACTTAACTCAAAAAACAATTATCATCAACAATGCTCTATATATCATTTCTTAAAACTCTGAGCTATCTCTATCCATTTTCTGATCAATACAATATTCTCCATTGTCTCTTGGACAAGGCTCAGTACAACTATTGAATTCTCACCTATTTCCACCCAAAAAGTGAATAATGAAAAGGTCACCCATACAATACTTTAAAAGGGGAACTATATATTGAGTCATCGTAGCTATTATTTTACAAGAACTCCAATAATGGTATGTTCTCTTCCCATGATCCACCAATATCCATTACACAAGACCATGACATGTTTTCCAACATTTTTATCGTCCATTCAAATTTTCCATTTGTCTGAGGATGATACACCATAATCCTAGTCAAATGAGTCCCGAGGTATTTCTATAAGGACTTATAAAAATGAGATGTAGACCTAGGATCTTTTTTTGATACTATAGAAACTGGTACACCATTCCACTTTACCACTTATCATATATATATTTTTGAAAAGTCATCCACTATATAAGATTCATGAATAGTGATACAATGAGATGATTGTACGAGATGATCCACTATCATTCAAATGGAATTGTGTTTTTGAACCATTAATGGGATATCTATCACAAAATCCATGGTTATTTGCTCCCATTTCCAAACAAAAATAGGTAAATATTACAACATATATGCTGACAAGGATGAACTTCCAATATTTAATGGTGGTAAGCATGAAGAAGTTTTTTCTTACCATCCATAGGTATGACTATTTGATCTTGAAACAACAAAATTTTCCTCTCATCTAGCCTCCATCCTTTAATTTTCTCACCACCATTGAGTTTTGACCTCAATGCAACACATTCTGAATCGGGTGTTTATGTTGCTTTAACTGTATCAAAAAAAATATGGAACTAAATAAAATGGAAATAAAACTGCAAAATCACCTTGTTCATCACATTTCAAGTGAATTTAAGCTAGTAATGACATCAAATACCACTCATTATAATCTTTTTTTCAACTGAGCATATGAATTTTTAATTAATGCATCTGCCACCAATTTTCCCTTACTCGGTGTATACATCAAGTCAAAGTAAAACATTTGGAGATACTCTATCCATATTCTTTTTCTTAGGTTCATATCCATTTGTGATAAAATATTTTTCAAGATATTATGATCTATAAACACTATAAATTTCTCAACAAATAGATAATGAAGCCAAGTCTTCAAAACATGGACAACTAAAGTAAACTCCAAATCGTGTGTTGGGTATTTATTCTCATGAAACCATAAATACCTTGATCCATAAGCTATAAAATGATCTCATTTCATGAGAACACATTTCAAACTATATCTTGAAGTATAAAAATACACCACATACCCTTTCCTTGATTCCAGCAAAATCAAGATTGGTGTTGATGTAAGGGGAACATTATGCTCTAAAAAAGACTTTTGACATTCCTCATTCAATTGGAATGGACCATTTATCCTTGTTAAATATATCATGGGTGAGTCCAATCATGAAAATTCATGAAAAAAGCGTTGGTAATAACTAGCTAGACCAAGGAAACTGTATATCTTGAAGACATTCTTAGGCAGTTTATAAGAGATAACAGCTTCTATCTTTTCTGGATCCATAGAAACACCTATTTTAGAGACTAAATTTCCAATTAAACATCCATATTGTACCAAATGATCAAACTTTTATAGTTTGGCATACAAACTATGATCCAACAAGATTCCCAACACTTTCACCAAGTGTTGTTCATTATCTGCCCTTATCCTTGAATACACAAATTTGTCATCCACAAACACCACCATAAAAGAATCCAAATACCTCTAAAATATTTGATTCATCAATTACATAATGATATCTAGTGCATTCATAATACCAAAGTACATTACCACATATTTTTAATGTCCATATCTACTCCTAAAAGCATTCATTGGAATATCCTCCTTCTAAACTCACAATAGGTGATATCTTGATCATAAGTCAATTTTAGAGAACCACTAGGATCCCCTCAATTGATCGAAAATATCATAAATTTTTCTAAGTGTAAACCTATTACTTATTGTAACTTGGTTTATATTATTACAATCAACACCCAAATAAAGATTTCCATTTTCCTTTTTGACAAACAACACTTGGGTTGCTCATGGAGACATGCTAGGCCGAATGAACCCTTTGCTTTCTAGATCCTCAAACTACACTTTTAGTTACATTAAATCTATTGGTCATATATAATAATAGGGAAGGTAAATATTTTTTGTATCTGGATGGAGATCAATCATAAACTCTATTTATCATATAGATAGCATCCTGAGAAATTATCAGGATAAAATTCCAGAAAACATTCAACAACCACTAGAAAACTACTATTCTTAATCTCTTTCATAGATTCCAAAGTAAAAGCTTCCAAATATACAAGATCAATCAAACTTCTAGTTTCAAAAATACCATCACATCTACCTTTACATTCGGGTCTCCTTTAAAGAGATTATTGATGCCATCATTAGTTTTGGAACTAATTGTTATATTATAATAGTTGATTTGGGACTTAAACATTGTAAACCAATACATAACCAAGATTATGTCATAGAAATCAATATTAAGTATAGAGAAATACCATATCATATTAACTCCATCAACTATTATATAAAATTCATTACACATAAATTTTCAAAATTCATTTTGACCAAGAAGAGTTTGCAGTTTCGAATTAGAAGAAATTGTCTCAACATTTAAACCCTGAAAATCAACAACATGAGATGAAATAAAGGAATGTGATGAAAATGTATCAAAAAATATTTCATAAGGATGTATTTTAAAGAAATATTACCTCTCACTATCAATTTTCTTGACTAATCATCCATAATAAGTTTCTCAGTTCCATATAATTGCTTACTCGCAGCACTTTTTTCTTTATTACCATATTATGATTGTCCTTCTTGAGGAGTCACAGTATTCCTGGAATCACCATGGATATATCATTTTTGTTGAATATAATTATTATTCTTATCTCATCCCATCAAAGTATATGATGTCTACAATAGATTACAAGTTTCCCAAACACCTGACCTTAGAGAATTGTGACAATAGTGCTGAAGATTCCCCATCTAGTTGAAGTTGTGGAATGCTCTAGATGGTGTCGTACACTCTCACTTAATGTGTTTTAAAGAACTGAATTAGAAACATCCATCATTACTCTTGGGACATGGATAAATATTTAATAATTCAGGTGTCTAATTTTGATTCATTCCACTACCTTGAAAATAGGAGTCCCTCTTCCGCTTTCTCCCAGCATTAGAGTTCCCACTATTTATCATAGGTATCAACATGCATCCTACACCCATATATCCTGATATTTCCCTTTCCTATATCATATATATATTTACTATCTCTATATAATATTTTATACAGATCATGAGAATCATCGAGTGAACCTCCTACCTTAGCTCAAATTTAAAAATGTGTGCCTTTAAGGATGCACTAGCAGAAACTTCAGAAGAAAAGAAGACTAAATTCATAAATTTAGTTGAATACTCTATCACTGAGAGGTTATCCTATTTCAAGATGAAGAAATATTTTTTTTTAATCTAGAATGTGTGAGGATAGGATTATTTGTTGAACAATTATTTAAAATCCTCCCATTTAAGGCCTTGGTGCAATTTATCCTGAACTGCTAAATTCCACAATTAGCATGCAAGATCCTCCAACATATATGTTTACAATTTGACTTTCAACTCTTCTGGTGTGATAAGGAAATTAAAGATATGATTAATCATGTTAATCTAGAACTATACCTTCTATGGTTCTAAATCACCTCGAAAGATGGGTGGAGTATGCTTCTAGAACTAAACAGAATGATCCACTTTCCTTGGTTCATCCATTCAATTCCCTCTATCCACAGCCTAAAATGCTAGGATAGTACTTTGAACTAGTATTTGGTTCACCTGTGGCTCAGGTGAAACTACATTCTCAGCAGCTTTATCTATTTGGTTTCTACAATTTCTACTGGGTTTTACTTTCTATAACCACAACAGACTCCATAAGTTTCACTCTCTAGTAACTAAAGGCTTATCAATTTCAAATTCTACCACATCACACAAATCACAACAAGGATTTCCAAAATTCAAAAGTTTTCTTCTTCAAACCATTTTTTAAAATTACACAATTCTTTTGAAAATAAAAACATTTTCAAAATACTACTATCATGCTTTTCAAAATCTCACATTTGAAATAAATTTCAACACTTTTCAAAAATCAAAAAAAAATCACAAAATCATAAATCATTACTCAAAATGAAATATGAACTCCTAGTGGGAAGTTATTTCTATAATTATTGTAATTATATTCTCATTGTCTAAACCCATGAAAATTAGATTCTAAATCATATAAGTGTCTCCAAAACAATTATTTACCCAACTCCCTAGTAACTTGAAGCTCAGAATAAAAAGGTTAGCTATGTATTTTTATTATCTGAACTTCAAGTCCTGATAATCCAAACCCTTTCTACCATCCCTTCCCAAGGACAAAATATATTGATTGTAAACTCCAAGACTGACACAATTTATAACCAAGTATCGAACAAACTAATACTACATTTAATTCAAGGACTGAACAAACTGATGCCTCTTGTAACATCCCACCCCTCATCATTAGCTTAAGTCAAGAAGGAATTTCTACATGGACTTAAGTGATATCCCCAAGGAACCAATGGTTGGAAATAAATACAAATAGATTCAATGAAATTGGGTTATGATTTTCAATTTGAGAAATAAAACAACCCAACCAAACCCACCATTAAAAAAACCAATGATTAATGCATGATATCAATGTAAGAAAACAAAAATTAATACCATTGATATTGAAACTAAATGAAAATAGAGTACTACATGAGAAGAATTCTAAATCCAAAGTAAAAAAAATTGAAGGCAAAAAACAAAGACTCAAAATACATTAATCTATATCTACAAACATGATCTATTCTCCAAAACTGTAATGAAAACCCCAATTAACATGAATCACCACTAAAGAAATGTGATACTTTATCTTTACCTATATCTCAATAAACAATATCTGAAAAAGCACCTAATTTCTAAAGTAGGGGTGAGTAATGAAACTCAGTAGGATTTTCCCAAATGACTTCCCTCCTCACAATACTAGGATATAATATGTTAGAAAATTTATATAAAAAAAATTAAACAAAAATAGATTATAACATTTATCCCAAACCAAAACAATTTATAATAAAAATAGTTTTCCAAACCAAAACTATTTTATAAGGAAAGAAACTTAGCAATTTTTAAAAACCATTTCAAAATTCATTTGGCATAACCCATCCCAATCCACATGTCCCCAAATCAACTCAATCATGCCTAGGTTATATTTCCATACACATTAGTGGGTTATCATTGATCTATCATGTTGTCATACGGTAACCAGTATCCCATGTGCCATTACACCATTGGAACCTAGCACCAAGTCATATTTCAACTAGGAACCATATGAAATATGAACACACACCACCAAGTATGAGAAAAAACCAATCCAATACAATCATGAAAAAACTATTTCAATAAAATAATATTTTTATTGGAAATTTTTTCAAAAAACATTTTTTCAAAAAAAAAATTCCATGAATCAAACCAAACAACTTTTTTAAAATCAACATTAAAAAATCATTTTTCAAAGAAATTCTAAAAACAATACCACAATTTCATAAACCATCACTAAAAAAGGTTTCCTCCAATCTTTTTGAAAAAAAATTACTATAAATTTAAATAAAAACAATCAATTTGACATCAATCCATATAGTTCTAGAAAAATGAGTCAAGAGTGAATCTGCCTTCCTCAAGAATTATGATGAAAATGAAGAACGGCATGAAAACACTAACAAAACAAGGTTGAATCTCCAAAACCCACCTTAGATATCTTTAACTAACATAAAAATAGTCATATATCATCATGATTGGCATAAAAACCATAAATTTATCCACAAAATACTACATATAATAATTTCAGAGTGGTAATAGAAGTATATCTAAGGAAAACTACCAAAAACGAAGACTTACCAAGGAAATCGGGCATCAATGAACCAAAAAATCCTTCAGATTGCATCCAATTAAGAGAAGAGAGACTCCACAGCCTTTTGAAGGAAATAAATGTCTTAGGGTATAAAATAATGAAAAAATATATGTTTAGAGCTAATCCAGAGCCAGATCCACTTTTCTAGGATCTAATTTTTAACCCATGCATAGTTAGTCGCATGGTTAGGAAAACCATTGGCTAACTATGTGCCTGAAACTTCCTCAATGATCACCTAACATGGTTGGCCTACACTGTTTGACAAACCATGAACTAACCTTGAAAAATCTTTCTATCCCACTTTTTACAGGTTCTCCTGGTTGGCCACACAGTCTGGCCAGACCATGCACCTACCCAGAATCCCATGTTCCACCTTTCATGATTTCCGGTAGGAATTTTATGGATTTCACTTGAAATCTATGGTGTTATAAAAAAATATTCTTAAGAAGAATCAATGGAATAAACATTTTATTTATAAAATGGTAATTACACATTAGGTAACTAAAATCTAGTCACTTAACCCCTTAATACAACATCATACACACTAATTATGAGGTGGGTGATGGTCGTAGTTTTGTGAGGTGGCTTAGCTAACATCAACTGAGTGGTAATCTTCACTAATTTTAACTTCACCGATAGGAGATCTCATTAATGCTTCACTTGTTGAAGTTTGGTATGTTATTGGTTAAGGTAAAACCCTAGTGATGATACCTCCCTCCCAAGTTCTCACAAATGGGATTCAAATGCAATGGCTCTACTAGTTTAGGTCATCGATTCTTTATTCTGTATCAATTATCCATTTTCCTTACTACTTATAAAAACTAATTATAATTCAAAAATTATCAACCAAGGGTATAGTTTCAAATGTCTGTATTTTACTAGTGGTCATTTAATGGTCTAATACCAATAGTCACATTTCCCTTTATACCCTATAAATATAACTTCATTCTTTCACTCAAAAATTTATTATATTTTTTCTTAAGGTTATATTTTCATTTTCATAATATGTTGATTGGTTTACTAATATTTTGTTTTATTTTTATAGTATTTTCTATGGGTGAGATGACTCTATCATATTAAGGAAATCCACACTTTCCCATTTTAGTTGTTCTATTTTATATTTTTTCCTAATTGTAATTTTTGGAATTTTAATTGGTTTTATAGAAGACTAATGTAATGATCATTTTTAATGAGGTAAAATTTTATTGGTTTATATTTATTATAGTCATTTATTATATTATATAATATGTAACAAACATTTATTCAGGAAATAAATATCATTTAAAAATTATGGGTTCTTACATTCTTCCCCCTTAAGAAACTTCGTCCATGAAATTTCCACTCATTATCTTAATTGAGAAAATGTGAGATTACTTCTACCTCATTGACTCCTTTGGTTCCCACATCACTTATTTATATTTACGATTCCTCCAAAATAGTTTTACAAGGTGGGTAGTCTTTTTTCATTGATATTTGTCTCTATGGTCCAAGATCACCATCGGCTTCTCCTCATAAGAGACGTCATGTTCATGTTGTACCACCTCTAGATTCATTACATGTGAGGGATCAAATATGTACTTCCTCAAAAGATATACATGGAATATATCATGAACTTGAGATAGATTTTTTTGAAGTTATAGTTGATATTCCACTAATCCTATGCAATTAAGGATTTAATAAGGGCCAATGTACTTGGGGATAAGCTTCCTTTTCTTCCCAAACCACACGGCTCTCTTCCATGGTAGTATCTGAAGGAAAACTTTTTATGCAACACCAAACTCCAAGTACCTTCGATGATTGTCACTATAGCCCTTCTACCGACTCTGAGTAGCCCTTATATGTTTTTGTATGGAATGAATTTGTTTCTATCATATCTTTCACAAGATCGGGCCAAAGTAATTTCTTCCCAATAACTTTATCCCAATAAGTAGGAGTTATACATATCTTTACATATAGAGCTTAATATTATATCATTTTAATACTCTATTATAATTTTTTGTTCTATGAGAACCCAAATAATGTGATTTTTTAATCCCATACACCATTAAATTCCACTGAGTGTGTTCTTATCATGACCTCAAGTGTTTGAATAGTCCTTTTTGATTGGACATCTGTTTGGAGGTTATAGTTTTTACTGAGATTCAATTCAGTATTCAAATCATGTTTAATACTTCTCTATAATTTAGATGTGAACCTTGGATCATGATCTGAAATGATAGAATGTAGCACCCCATGAAACCTCACCACTTCCATTATGTGCATCATGGTAAGTTGGTCACGAGAAATATTTTCCCTAATAGTGATGAAATAGGAAGTCTTAGTGAGTTGATACACTATAACCCATGTCACATTGTTTACTTTAGATGTTCTTGGGAGACTAGTTAAGAAGTATATAGTGGTATTTTCCCACTTCCATGTTGGTATGGGTAGTGGTTTTAATAACCCTTTAGGATTGTTTTCCCTCCACCTTCACTTATTGACACACCAAGCACCTTGTAGTGTATTCAGTAATCTCCCTCATCATATTGTCCCACCAATAATGATCATGAAGGTCCCTATACATTTTAGTTCTTCCAGGTTGTATAGAGAATGTAGATCTATGAGCTTCATCCATCGGCTCCTTCTTTATCTCTAGTATAGATTAAAGACATAGCCTTGTATGAAATTTTTTTACACCTTATTGATTATTATTGAACTTAGGAAACTTCCAATTCTTTATAGCCTCTATATTATTTTGTAATAAAGGATCTTATCTTTAATCACTATTAATCTTATCAAGTAACGATGGTTGAGAAATAATTTGGGATATAGTTGATTATGCCTTGTTCCCTATGATACCCATGTCCAATTTTACAAGGTCCTTGATCAAAGGATCCCCTTGAATAATTGTCATTTTCAACACAACGTGGTCTTTACTACTTAATGTGGTAGTGACTTTGTTTACTCTTCCATAGTGATAATGAATTGAACATTTATTGACTTTAAGAAGTTCCAACCATCTCCTATATTTCATGTTCAATCACTTTTGTGTGAAAATATACGTAAAAAAATTTTGGTCTATGTATATATCATATTTTTATCCATAAATATAGTGCCTTCATATTTTCCAAGAAAAAATAATTGTAGTTATATCCAGTTCATACATAGGATAATTCTTCTCATGATGCTATAATTTTTTATATCATAAGAAATCATATTTTTATTTTGCATAAGGATACACCCAAGCCATTTCAGAGATGCATCTATAAAAAAAAAATCCTTCTCTGATAGATTGTAGAGTTAAAATAGCTATAGTAACCAATATCTTCTTTAGTTCTTAGAAACTTTCATCACACACCTTTTTCTAGATGAACTTATCCCATTTTTGAGTTAACTTAGTTAATGGATTAGAAATTCATGAAAAAAATTTCATATAACTCCTATAATATCCTGATAAAATAAGGAAATTATGAATCTTAGTAACCATTGTAGAATGATTTCACTCTTTTATAGAATTTTTCTTTGCACGGTCAACTGATATTCCTTCATTTGTTACAATGTTCCCTAAGAATGAAACTTGTTGTAACCATAATTTATATTTTTTTGAATTTTTCATAAATATTCTCATTCCTTAGAGTTCCCAAAATAAACCTTAGATGATCTTCATGATCCTTGCAAGTTTGAGAATATATCATAATATTATCAATAAAAAATACCATGAATTTATCAAGGTATAACTTGAATAATCTATTCATCAAATCCATAAATATAGAATGATTATTAGTTAATAAAAATAGTATAACAATAAAATCATACTTCCCATATCTTGTTTGGAAGGCAGCCTTTGGAATATCCTATTTCTTTACCCTTAATTGATGATACTCATATCAAAGGTCAATCTTAGAGAATAAATAATCCCCATGAAGCTGGTCAAATAAATAATCATTCCTTGGGAGAGGGTACTTGTTCTTCACTATGATCCCCTTATGTTATCTATAATCAATGCATAGACACGTTGATACATCCTTCTTCTTCACAAAGATATCTTTTTCTCCCACATAAGACGTATTTGGTTTGATAAATCCCTTCTCTATAAGATCTTGAAGTTGTTTCTTTAATTCTTATAACTCCATATTTTCCATTCTATATGGGGTATTTGATATTATCTTGGATTTAAGTTTGAGTTCAATGGAGAAATCTACCTCTCTTTATGAGGGATTATAAGTAACTCTTCAGGAAATACTTCAATTTATTCCTAAACTATGGGGACATTATCTATCTTTATACTTTCATTTCCTTCTCCATATTCACTAATCATCTCCATAAATAAGGATATGGGAGGTGCTTCTAGATAAATTTCAAGGCATGATATGTCTCCTTTGAAAAGAAATGTATGTTTTTCATTAAAGACTACTAAAATTTCCCTGTTTCTATAATTGATCTTAGAATTATAATTTAAGAACCTCTTCATACCTACTATAGTGTCCAGTTCCACCATGGGATTTACTACTATATTTGCAATGAGATTATATGCTCCAAATTTAATACTATAGTTTCTATACACTATTGATGCTAGGATAATTCTTCTAGGAGTCTTGACTGAAAACTCTACTTCTAGGAGTTTATGGATTGATTTTATATTCATTGCAAACTCAAATGAAATAAAGGAATTAAAAAACCATAATCAAACAATGTACTTTATATATTTGATATCGCAATGAGATTACCTTCTAAAACATCATTCAGGGCCCCCATTTTAGTCTTCATGGTATAAAATGATCGACCATTCTCCCTTGTCCTATGCTGAGGTTGATGGTAGTTCCCCTCGATTGTATTATGATTTGGAAATGCATTGTAAAATTTTCCAATCTATCCACACTACAATCATTGAACTTCTAGTTAGGTCTTCACTATATTTATTTTTTCATTGGTGTTGAAAAGTTGTGGATTCACCTCACTATGATAGCTCTGAGCTATATGTCCATATCTTCTATATATATAGAACTTTCCACTCCCAAGTAAGATTTCCCATAATTTTTCTTCCCACAATTGTTTCAGATGATAAGTTTAACTTTCTTTCCTCCTCTTCCATGAACAAAGTTCTTCCTTGAGTTTGGATACATTTCTCTGTTCTTCTCATTCGACCTATGTGACCACTAAATATCTACAAACTCCAATTCAACCTTCATATAACTTCATACTATCTCTTCATATCTTTCATAGTCTCAATTTTCTATATTTCTTCATATATGGGGTCTCAATCAACTAAATAATCTATCAACAATTTCCCTAGGATCCATAATAGATCTAGTGGTGTATCAAGAAAGTATTTTGATGTTCATATCATAGATTCCACTGATTCATTTTCCTTATGTTTAAGTTCAAGGAATTGTTCTCCATTTTCATTCACATCGAAAAAAGGTGATATTTTTTAAAAAAATATTCTCCTAAACTCTTACCACTCCATATCATCGATCTCCCTTCATGGAGTTTTGTTTTTAATTAGATCCCACAACAAATCAGCTTCTCCTTCTAAGTGGTATACTACCAGGGTTACTTTCCCTTTCTCCAAAAAATAGAGTACAAAAAATATCTTTTCTATATAGCTTAATCATTATTCAACAATCAATGGTTTGGTATATCTACTGAAAGAAGGTGGTCATTGATTCATGAAGGAATCAATAGAAATTTTTTCCCTTCATGCTGAATCTGATCCCTCGACTTGATTCATGTAATTTTCCATAAGTTGAGTTAGTAGATTCATCGTCTTTATAAATTTTTTCATTCCAACTTCCATTGGAATGTTTTCAGTGCATCATCCATTGAACTCATAATTTATGTGGTTCCTCTTATTTCCTTACATGTTTCTAAATGAATAAAACCTTAATAAGAAATGTGTTACTTTTAAAAATCTTATAATTATAAAGGGATTTTATGTCTTAAGACATCATTCTTAAATATGTTATTAATATCCTCTAATAACAATTAAATTTTCTATATATCCTTCCAAAATGTTCGTAAAAATATTGTTATTAACAAAACATATCCCCTAGGAGTGTCAAACATGGTGTACACCAAGGCCTATTATCATGTACCAATTATTATTTGAGTCTATATCAAAGTGGTGTTTCTAGGTTTACTCCTAGGTATATATGTGAAAGATTCACATCAACTTTTTGTATCCAGATAAGGATATATTTTTTCTGAACCCACTTACTTAATATTTAAAAAAATATTAGGATGTTTTCTTACATCTATACTTTTCTATATAGTTACTCATAAAGTTTTCAAGTCCTTATTTCCACAAATAAATAAAGTTACTTTTCATACCAACTATGGAATCCCACCTTTTTATTACATAAATTTTCATTATATGGAACAAATAGAGGATCTTTTAAAGTTTAGTTTCTTGTAAAAAAGGTACATAATGCATGAAAACATAAAACATCCTTCTAAAATAAACTTGAAAGATATATTCATGGGTTCACCCTAAGTTACTTTTACTACATCTCATATCCTGGAGACATACATCAATGGAAATGGGTGAATATGAAGCCCAATAAAGGAATAAGGGAGACAAAAAGGTATGTGATCATGAGACATATTAATTAAAACATGAGGAATAACAATAAGGAATGAACAAGAGAAATACCACAATAATAAGAACATAAATCATAACATGGAAATGTTGCTAAAAATTTAAATGATACATTCATAAGAATATCACCAAGGTTTATCACCAATGTGTTATAAATACAGATTACCAAAGTTATTCACTAAGGTACCGTAAAACATGTCATCTCTAGAGATTAAACTCTTTAATAAATGAATTGGATTGATATCAGGCTTCACCCTTAATATGTATTAATTTCATGTAATCTACATAGATCGTGAAAAATAATTTCATTAATAACCTGTGGAGAATAAATAACGGGTTTCTTATCAAAATATTATCATACAAAAGATCTTAAAGACATGATCATTACGACATTTTTAAACCATGAAAAGAAATATGAGTTTAATATATGTAAATACCCAAATAAAAAATCCATATCTAAATATATTTGAATAATCAGATAAAAGGAAAGAGGTTTGGACATTCAAATAAAAAGGAAAAGATGATTTCTCTTGTAAAAGAGGGAAATTTGAGAATTAAATTTGGCAGTATGATGAGTATAATACATGGTTTTATAAAATGTTAAAATTATAGGGAACAAGGGTATCCCATTAATAAAATAATATTCCTAAAATAATGGGATAATATGATGTTGAAAAAATATATTATTTTGGAAATTACAAGATATATCACATGGAAAGTGAACTTGAATGGAAAAGAGAAGTGAATATTTCCCTTACCATGATGAGATACTCCTAAAACATGAGGATGGGACCTTTGGGGGATTGAGTAAAAATTAGAGGGACTCCTTGGGATGAGAAATCACCATAAATATCTGTAGGATGTATTGGGAGTGAATGTAAATGGATAAATGGGTGGGTATTTATAGAAAAAGTGGATGAATTGTTTAATAATTTCCAAATATAGGTCTTGGAAAACTAGGTTCTGGAAAATAAAATACCATTGGATTACCCATGGTTTTTTATCATCGTTTTGGAAATTTGAGTCGTATTTTATTTTATTTTAATCCACCTCAACTAAACACCAAATTTTAATACTTATTTTAGAATGGAAGAGTAAATATTCCACAAAGTAATTTTTTAAAACAAAAATTAGACTTTGGAAAGTCACTTAGAATGGAAGAGTAAAGATTCTCGGAGGTGTTGTTTACGATGGATTCTTCTTTGTCTTCGGGTGTTTGCTGGTCATGTTCTCAACGAATCTAGTTTGTTTCCATTTTTGTGAAATGTTTGTCTCCAATGCTGTTGTTTCCTAAATATGGATCTGGTATGAATTTTGGTTCATTCAGAAGGTGATTCGATGATGTCAAGACTGTTGGTGACTTCGATGTTCATGGTTTGTAGCTTTAGTGGAAATATTATTGGTGATATTTTCCGGCATTTGTGATTTTTAGTTGAAGAAGGTGATTTGTATGTTGAGGACGTGGCTCGAGGTGAACCGTTGCTAGAGATTTGGTGACTCGAGGCAGTTCGATGGTGTTTGTTCCAAGGCGCATTGTTTTGAATTTCAAATGTGGTTATTGTGGCTCTCTTTGGAATTTCAAATTTGGGATGTGATGGTGTGATGGATGAACAGCTTGAATATGAGGTCCCCACTTATCCATAAAGTGGACTCTTAGAAAATACCAAAAAAAAGTATTTGGAGGTTAGGTGTTAAAATACATAATATTAATATATAAAAAATTGGTCATGGATTGTGTTTTATTAAATAATAAATAATTATGAAATAAATATGATGTCATAAAATATATTAAAAGCCTAAAACTGTATTTTTCACTATACTAAAAAAATAAAGTATTTTAGAAAATTATCATAAATTTACCCTAACCTAATTTTTAAATTATGGTTTCAAATATAATGTTTATTTTTTCAGAACAGTTCACTAAATATGATAATTTTAACTTTTAAATATAAAAATCCTTATTTATTTAAAAATACCTATTTTTAAGGAATGGTTAGATTTATATCACTTATAAATAATTTCCTATGCCATTATAAAATTATTTTATCATATATATTTTGATAAGTGTGTTTTCAAAAGACTATTTTAATAAAAAAAATTACTCAGAATACTTTAGTTTATTATAAAAGTGTATATAATTTGTAGAAAAGTATAATTATGTTTCATTTGCGTCCAAAAATCAATATATCAAATTTATCTCAATTAAATATATATTTTATTAATAAAAAATATTTTTAAGAGGAATAAATGGAATAACCATTTTATTTATACAATGGAAAATACACTTTATGTAACTGAGGCCTATACATGTGACCCCTTATTACACCCGCATAATCCCTATGTGTAAGGTGTGCAATGGTCATAGTTTTGTGAGGTACCTCAACTAACATCGACCAAGTGGTAATCTACACTAATTTGAACTTCTCCCATGGGATATTTCATTCAAGATTCACTTTTTGAAGATTGGATTAGGCATGATCAAGGGAAAATCCCAATGATGATACCTCCCTTCCAAGTTCAGAAAAAAAAGCTTGAAATGGCATGACACTACTAGTTAAGGCCATTGATTCTCATTTTTGTATAAATTATCCAATGTCATTACTAATTATAAAAACTAATTGTAATGGTAAGATTATCAACCATGGGTATATTTCCTAACAGTCATATTTGACCAATAGTCATATTTGACCAATGGTCATATAATGGTTGAATCCCAACTACCACATTTCTCTTTATACCCTATAAATACCAATTCATTATTTCACCCAAAATTCAACATAATTTATATTAAGGTTATATTTTCATTTTCATAAGATTTTGATTAGTTTACTAATAATTTTTTTTATTTCTATATTATTTTTTGTGGGAGAAATGACTCTAGAATATTGGGGTGATCCATAATATTTTATATTTTTTTCTCCAGTTGTAATGTTTGGCATTTTAATTGGTTTCATAGAAGACTAATGTAATGATCATTGTTAATGAGGTAAAATTTTTTGGTTTCTATTTATTTTAGATGTTTTTAATATTGTATAATATATAACAAACATTTATTCAGGAAAAAATACCATTTAAAATGTTTGGGTCATTACACTCATGCTTCCACTAGACAAGTACCAAGGGAATTGCTCACCCATGAAGGATCTTCTCCTATCAATCCATGATCTTTGTTGGGTACTTTCCAAAGGTAGCTTCATCATCGATTTCTAGGTATCCCCTATCGATAACATGTGGAAGTTCATGCACAAAAATCTATAGTTGTAAAACATGTAAGACATCATGAACCCTGTCTAACTAAAGTGGTATGGCCAAGCGATACACCACCTCATAGAACCTATACAATATCTGAAATGGTCCAATGAATACCGAAGATAACTTTCTGATCTAACAAAATCTCTATAACCCTCAACAAGGTGAGACCTTTAAGAACACATAGTCTCCCTCTTAAAACTCCAAATACCTCTATCAACGATCTACATAAGAATTATGATGGATCTAGGTAGTCATTAGCTACTCCAAGATGATCTACACCTTCTCTTCCAGAGATCGTACCAACATTGGGCACATGATTGCTGACTCCCCAGGATCAATCCAACATTATTTTGACCTACTGGGTCTCCCATACAAGGCCTCGAATGGTGTCATACTGATGATGGAATGGTATCTGTTGTTGTACACAAGCTTCGCTGAGGGTAGTTGATTTACCCAACTATGGACAAAGTCCAACATGAAGGCCCACAACATATCCTCTAGATCTCGAATGGTTTCATCATTCTGGCCATCAATCTGGGGGTAAAACTTTATGATTAAATGCAACTGATTCCCAAAGGTTTCCTATAATACCCTCCATAATCATGATGCGAAGTGATCATCATGATCAAAAATTATCATCATGGGACTCTATGAAGCCGGACCTTGTTGAGTTAGTGAGTCAGTCTATGATCACCCGAAGGAAATTTTATGCTCTAAACAATTGTGGCGGTCCCATCTTGAATTCTATAGAGATATCATCCCAATTTCACTCTGGCACCTTGAGGGGTTAGAATAAACCTTCTAGAACCCATTGATCATCCTTCACCTACTAACAATTAAGGGAAATAGAAAAAAACAACTACACACATATTCATCCATGGACACCAGAACTGACAAAAAATTAAACTTATCGTGGTGCGTAGTAGAAGCCTATGGGTCGGGGATTTAAAAAATCATAATTATATTGATTTAAATTCATATTTTCTAGTGATATGATCCCTAGTAGAGGTCCTAGTATCTCTCATGAATTTAATAAGAACAAAATATAGATAAAAATGTAAATTATTTTATTTGGTGGCACGTTTGACTATAGCTCATCACCATTGATTATTTCTTAAAGGATATGAATCCAAACACCTCTATATTTTCCACACATGATTCAAGAATATTTCTGAATATTTCCCATCAAATTATGGGTGCTAGAAAATATCATTTATGATCTCTTTGGAATCGTGATGACCATGTCAATTTTAGGCCTTCGGTTTGTGAAGGCATTCTTGGATCTTTCACTCGGTTAGATCATTTCACTCTTTATGATTTGGTAGGAGATATAAGATATCAACTCTTACTAATGAATATTCCATGGAATGAGATTCTCTTTAAATTGTATATTTGATGTCAAATTACACAGTTAGGGTTCTATATCCCTCGTATATTTAACATCCACTAAATAAGTAATAAATAAAAAATTATGATGAACTAAATGCGTCATAAAAATTATTTATATTTTATCACATACTTGTAATATATATTACCCCAAGTCATAAACTTAACTTGTAATTCCTGATAATATTAAATGAACCTTGAATATTAAAATAATATTTGTTCATATAATATTATTAAATGTATTTTATTAAACACTTTTAAATACTTTCAATAATACATTCAACTTAATTATTCTATAATGTAATAGTAATGAATTTATTTATTCATCGGTGATCGATAATAGTTGTAAAATTCTTAGATCCTATGTCGGGGACTACCATGTCTTATATACCTAATTAGTATAACAGGGTATAATCATGAATTTTCTATTGTGTGTGAACCTCTGGGACATTATCTCCATAATAGTGAATAATATTCACAAACCATGAGCAGAGTCTATAAACCCATCAATACCCTAAAAGAGACCATGAATACTATCAATGAAAACCATCCTATAAACACACACTATGTAATATAATCACTTTTTCTTACAGTACCTCATAAATAAGGATGCATGTTTTTTGTTATTATACATTATTGATTTTTTTTAGTCTAACTTGTTGGATTCAGCCTCAACAACTATATCCATCAATTTAATGAAGGTACTACCATCATGATAAAATATTCCTGATATATCACTTCCACAACTCAAAAGTGATGAATTCTATCTTGATCATTATACCACTAATGACACAACCAACACTAGCTACCCCACCAAAACTTCAATTTCATGGATTTTTCCTTGCATCAAAGTACATGATCAAATGTCACACATTGATAATTATTTCAAGTTAGGAGACTAATACACATGCTTTTAGATATGAACAACCAATTACACCTAAAACATGTGGTGTTTTTATTGGTAATTATGTCCTCATGGTCTCAATTACTAGAGATCAAGTGTGAAATTCATGAGAATAATTCTAAATGCTTACAATCCCCCAGCATATGATAGTCTAACATCAACTATTCTTAGATAGTATGATGTTTATAGACCATAGAAAATATTTTTAAGATTAATTTCATAGTATCTCTAAGTTCTCAATATATCTAGGTAACTACTATAACCTTTTGATATTGAAAATAATCTATGGAAATTTCCATTTAAATAGTGGATGCATAAATATAAACATTATTATGATCATAATACATGATGTATAACTCATTGTATCCATTATATGGTAACCAAAAGGTATTTTTCATGTTGGGTCTAGGGAAACCACTATTACAACACTCCCACTTGCACTAGATACAAATTTATAACTAACCTTGTTAGATCTCACATGATAAGATCATGTTTTATCTAAATTTTGGCTTTATTAATGGACATTCTATGCTTCCTCTATATAGCAGTTCTACTATCTAACACTTTACCTCCTTGAGTAAAACTTCTCAAAAGAAGATATCCCTGAGTAAAATTTTTTCCACTATCAAAATGTGACATATTGGAAAGTATTAGTACTAGAATTATAATAATTTATATTATAATAAAACTTTACATAATAGGTTTAAATCCAAGAACTTAAACAAATCATTGTGTATTATATACTACTTTATCTTCCATTGAAGCTGCAATCCACTAGATATTTGTAGACATGACTACCACTAGATTCAATAATTTTTTTTTTCTCATTGCATTTTCGTAACTATGATATTAGATCATATTGATCTATATGAAGACTAGTTATTATCCCCTTATAACTAGTATCGCTTCCTCTCTTTATACTAGGTATATATCATTTGTATATTCTCTTGTATAATTGGATAGTTATGACTACATCCCATGAAATTATTTTGGTATAACTGATATTTTACTACCATAAAGTTTATGTTGGAAATATAATTTCTTTTATAATATGTATTATGTGATTGATCTATCATAGAAGCATATGGAATTCAATTTACCACATTAATCTTTTCATATTCCTCACACGTGTCTTCTTGGGGAGATTTCTTCTATGTGACACTGGTAATAATTCTCTCTTGAATTGTTCCAAATTTTATTTTTAACGCATCGTGTATATATATATATAATTTACTAGGTCTATGAAACCATCAGATCTACCTCATTATATCTTATTCCCTATAATTTAGGTCTCTAATTTAATCAATCTCTAAAGAGTTACATTCATCCAAGTTTTAACTAATTGTATGACCAATGATTTTGTTCTATATGTTGTTAAAAATATTTAATTTGGAAAATAGTGTAACTCCCACTAACCTCTTGTAGAGGAATTGAAAAAAATCATTCTGAATTAATATTCTATGATTTTCTTTCTTACTTTAATACTAAACTATATTTTAGTAACATACATACCTTATTGGAATACTATGGTGTCACCATTCCTTTTGGTTTCTTTGTATAGACACCTTCTATAATTGGTGGTATTATCATCCATTGATAAATAAAATGATCATAGAAAGTATCTATGATAAGTAAAATTCTAATCTATTTCGGAATAATGACTTGTTATAACTAATCAATCATTTTTAGCACCACGCTTATACCGTCCTTGTATAGATTCACTTTAATACCCACTGCAGTATTCAAAATAATAATCCCATGTACATTGATACATGGAATGTATTATTAAATTTTAATAGATCTTGTTAATCATATCAAATTTCCATATACTACTTATTTGTAATATTATTATTCTCAATGAATAGTGTATGACTAGTCATAGTGAATACAAAATTGATACCATGGTTTTGAACTTACCACACAGTATGTGTCTCTAGAATATTACTTTTCCATAGGTTCTTGTGAAACTTATTAATATTAAAACTATATTTTCATCTATGTCATTGACTAAATCCAAATCAATATTGATTCCACTACCTCAAATAGAGATATTCAACCTTTCTTAGAAATATAGTCTATCACTTTACTATAACTATTCTATGATTGGGGTTTAAATAATATTCAATATAAACTTCGTGATGTTAACTGAGATGCATATTATGTTTTTCTTGATTCAATTTTTTTTATATTATTAAAAAATTATTTACATTAATAAATAATGTTCTTATGACATAATGAATTTATTTCATATTACAGCTCATATTATATCCATTTATAATTATAGTTGGCATGTTGTTTTGGGATAATGCCCTTATTTTTGATTCTTGTATTAAAATATAATGGAATTATTCATAGTGCATATAATTTCCAAAATTTATTCTCCTTTTACTTATATCATGACTTTTATTTGTATAAAGAAATGTGCATTTAGGAATTATTTTATAATACATTAAAATGATTGATTAATTCTTGGTCAAGATATTCATTGGCATACCAGCCAAAAGTAACTCATATATACTAACCATAAATATATTATTATTAATTCTATCATTACATAAATAAAATTAAAGTAATATAAATAATTATATTTACCAATATCTTACCCTAGGAATAGTTCACACTCTCTATCAGGTCTAATTCCAAAAGATTTGTGACTTGCCTTTATTTATAAATGCTAATTTTTTCAAACCTCACTGCATAAGTGTGTCAATAATACCTTTTTTCTTTAACTCCAAAGCATCTAAAACCATACTAGGTTTATCCTTAACAACTATTTAGTTTTTCTTAAAAAATTATTATATTTCCACATTTGAATATATAAGTCTTACATTTTTATATTCATCAGTTTTTTCAAATTATTCAATCATTACTAGACTTTTAGTTGATTATAAGACACCATGAAAAACATTCATTCCAAAAATTGAATAATGTCTCCTTGTGTACAATGTATATTTGAGATTAATGTCTTGGTAATACTTCAACAATTTGTATCTACAATATAAAAAAATAGCAATACAAAAATTATGTACATATTATTGATGACTTAGGAAGCACCCTTTCTCAACCAAATGAAGAATACACCTTACTTATTCTAATGTTTATATACTAACATGGTTGTTTTATTTAAATATACATATTTGATAGGAATTTTGTATTAAATACTAAATATTTATGATATAAACTTTAATTAAAATTGATGAATATACTTGAATAAGTATATGGGATTACTTTCTTCCTTGATTCAAATTATTGAGTTTAAACTTCTAAGGACTTATTTCAGGACATGAGAAGAAAATAACCTCATGTATGATAACCCACATCTTTTATTGAAGGGTATTTTAAAGGTTCCTTTAGTGTAAAACTTACCATTGGAATTTTCACCATGTATTTCAACTTGTTTACAATAAGAAATAATTATTATACCTTGTTTATGATCTTATTTTCTTGAAAAACCTTACCCAAATGGGAACAAGTATTTTCTCTATTTAATTTTCATTTTTTAATCTTAAATAAAATTGAATTATATGGGTGAAAAATATGTAATAATGTGATGTATTTAAATATCTTGATCCATCTTTCAATTTTACACATTTTTAGTTTATAAATCACCTCATTTATATTTTTCTTCACTTTCTCCTCACAAACTTCTCGGAGATGAGATAGCATGTTAAATCATACATGTATGATGTTGTATCCAAAAATCACATCATATTTTTATGATAGAAATATGACATAACTATCATATTCATCATAAATTAGTCTCCCATTATCATTTTTTACACCCTTTCTTCTTGAGGTGGCTCAACGGGTAGTGGGGACTCCAGTTTCTTTAATATATGATATCATAGTACTTTATGAAAGTGCTTGTGCTACTATTTGAAATTTATGATAGTTTGGACATGTTATTTTTTCAATGATTTAATTATATTTTACATATATGGAGTTAATTTTCATTTCCTATAAAAAGAATTTAACAGATTAGTACTTTTATCTTCATTACCAATTTAACATTAATGATTAATTAATTAAACCATTAAATTTATCCCACTATTTTATTAAAATATAGTATCCCTCCCTACTAGACTCATAATACTCTATTTCTTGAGTATTCTAGTGAAAAGTATCCTTGAAACCAATACTCATAGTCTACAAGCTTTGTATATACCACTACTCAAATATTTCAAGGTAATTGTTTGACCATCCAACCACATTTACTCACAACTCCTTGATTTTTTGAGTGAAGTCCCAGATTCTAAAATCATAAAAATTATTTACATAATGCTTTCCTATAATGTTTCAACAACCTATATTTTTCTACTTATTTTCTACTAACATATATTAATTTATCTCATCACTCTCATAAGAACTCCTCAGTAGTATGAGGAATTGTCATATTTGGATGATGAGCACCCCATACACTCGGTTATGTTCAAATTTGAATGGTGGAACTCTTTCATGACTTAATACTTCATTTAAATTTTTTTAATATTTTCAATGATTGTAATACTTTTTTATTAAGTATGTTTGTACTATTTTTTCATGCTCATAGATGAACATTAATTAATAGAATACATTCAATGTGTCTTTTTTCCTTTTTATTTATTAATTTATGTGTTTCCCATAGACATTAAAATGCATAAAATAATCAACAGTGAATAAATGAAATAATTATTTGACTATTATTGAGCATTTAATAATGGTTGATCTATTTAAACTCAATGGATCTACTGTGACCTAAAGGTATCATTCCTAAGTTGAATCATAAATTGTATTAAAAATCACCCGAAATCCAATGTTCTTACCTATCATCTTGGATAGAACCTCATCTTATCATGGTTTGTGCCTTATAATGTCATTGTAAATAATAGAAATGTACTCACATGTAGGCGAGAGGGTATAGGGAAGTGAAATAAATGTATAAATATGAATAGACATGTATACCCTTATACATATTGAATAAAAATGACAATTCGTATACCATAAATAAAAAAATAATTAAATATTACAATCATCGCACGTATGTAATGAGTAATAAAATAAAATAAACAAATACTTGAAAGATGTTTTTCATTGCTCAGGACCGGTTAGTATGTCTAATAAATGTTTGATAAAATTAAAATGAAATAAATTTAAAGTTGAGGGCTTAAATATAAATTAAATTAATTATACAATTAAAAGAATTTACTTTATTCATTCTACAAATAAATTTAATTTTTATTCCAAAAAATAAATTAATAAATTAATTTAATTTAATACCATGATTAAATTAATCATTTCAAATAAAAAAATTATTACAATTTTTAAACCCAAAATTAATAAATTAGTTTCGATTATATTAAAATTTTTGGGGCCCAAAAAACCCACTCAAGCCCATTGTGGATTGGTATGAACCCACACAGGCCCATTCTAGTCTTGGTAGACCCCATGTAAGGGTGTTCTAGGCTAGGAAAGCCCACCCTGTCCCATTTCGGGTCAAGCTACTTGTCTAGGTCCATTCTAGGGCAGGTCAGGTGAGAAAATAACTAAAGAAACATTATGTGTTGGCCAAAAAAATAGGGAAACCTTGATAGGTGTTCTCCATCCAAGACAGCACCGCATAAGAACATGATTATCGCAAGAATGATGAAGGCCATCAAAGGAGGGTGGGAATGGGGGGTGTGGGGGATTCTTAGTCATTAGGTTGTATGTCCATGAGTCAATGAGATCATCATGATGTGTGGTGGCTTAGTAGTGGTGCACCATGGGCTAGAAAATATGAATCAGGAAGAAGTACGCGATGGTTGAGGTGGTCAGCAGTGCTTGATGACCAATGGTAAAAGTGTTCTCACTAAATGGGAGTTGTCTGGACTAATGTATCTTTGTGTGGGATAGAGGTAGTGTTGGGTGGAGATAGCACCTTGGGGTGGTAATAATCGATAAGGGAAGATGGGTTATGGTTGACAGTGCCAATTCTGAGTGGTTGAAAGAGGAAGGAATCATTGGACATGTTGTAGGATGGAGTCATCATGGGTTTCCATTCTTTAGAATCTAATAAAATTACCCTTTAGTTTTTTTCATTTATCTAAATCAAAATATCTTTCTTTGAGAGGAATCATCTGGTTGAAATTTTTTTTTATTCATGAGATATTGTCGTCAGTGAACTCTCATTTTTTAATTTTTCGTATTATTATCCATTTGTCAAAATCCTATAAAATGGGATCCTTTTAGAAGTGTAGGTTTTTTATTATAGCTTCCAATGGAAGAAAAACCTCACCAAAGAAAAAACTATTCCTAGCCATCAGATTATGGTTAGAACATTTCCAAAAAATATAGGTTCCCTAGAAATCACCTCAAAATTATAACACACAAAAATATATAAATATATTATTCTCCAAAATTAAACCACAACAACCATATTTTTGATCCATATTAAAAATTTCATATGGCCATAACTTGGAAATCCTGAATCAGATAGACATGTGGTTTGTTTCGGTTAGACCAATTTAAATCCTTCTATATAATTTAATTAAAATTAATTTTTTTATTGCTTATAAGAATCACTTGATACCTCTGATACCAATTTATTGTATAGAGGCATACAGCGGAAGTTGGTGGTCTAGGGATATAAAAAAACTAATCACTGGAGCGATGTGACTTAATCATCTCCCATGATATGATCCCCTCCCATGATATGATCCCTAATAGAAGTTTGAGTATCTCATCACCAGTGATTGTTGCTTGAAGTATTCAATGTCAAATCCCTTTAGATATTCTACCCATTCTTCAAGAATCTATATGAATTCTGATCATTGAATTTGGGGTGCTAGTGCGGAGATATAATGATCTCTTTGACATAGAAAAGACCACATCAATTGTGTGCCTTAGATATAGGTAGGTGTTCTTGGATCATTTGCCCGGTTAGAGCATTTCTCTCTCTAGGATTCAGGAGGAGATAGAATCTCTCAATTCCAACTGATGAATATCACATGGAATGAGCTTCTCTTCAACATATATAGTGCATGTCAAAATTCTCAGTTAGGGTTCCCTGGCCCCTGTATATTTAACATCCAATAAATAAGTAATAAATAAATAATTATGAAAAACTAATAGCATCATAAATATTATTTTTATTTTATAACATACTTATACTATATATTAAATATATATTATGTGATGATTATGATTCATAAACTCAGCTCGTAATTCCTGATAATATTAAACAAAAATTGAATATTAAAATATTGTTCCTTCATATAATATTATTCCTTGTATTTGTTGAAACACTTGTAAATACTTTCAATAAATAAATTCAACCAAATTATTCTATAATTCAATGATAAGAAATTTAGTTATTCATTGGTGTTTGATAATACTTGGAAAATTATCATACCCCACGGTAGGGCTACCATGAATGATATTCCTATTTAGCAGAATATTCCAAAATCATGAATGATATATTTTGTGTGACCCTCTAGGCCCTTATATCGATAGAAATGAATAATATTCATAGACCAAGAGTAGAGTTTAGTAACCCATCAAGACCCCTAAAGATATGAGGAATAGTCATAGAAATAACAATCATCCTACAAACACACACAACGTAATATAATCTCTTTGTTGTATGATGTCTCATTAAGAAGGATTCACAACTTGTTTCATCATCCATTCAAGATATATTATTTGTTGATCTAACTAGATGGATTTACCTACAACTACCATGGACATGGATTTAATGAATGTACTACTATCCTGATCAAATAGGATCTTGATATCACTTCCTCAACTTAGAAGAAACAAATTCTATCTTGATCATTTAACCAATATCGATGCACCCAAAACAAACTACCTCTCCATGATGTTAATGTCATTACTTTTTCCTCACATCAATTTATGCGATCAAATGGAATTCATTGATAATGATATCATGTCAAAAGACCAATACACATGTTCATAGATAGGAACAACCAATGACACATAAAACATGTGGTGTTTCTATTGATGGGTTTTTTCCCATAATATCAACTTATAAAGATCGATAAGTATGAAATTTGTGATAAGAATTCTCAATGCTTATGTTCCCATAGTACCTGATAGTCTAACATCAACTATGTCCAGTCAGTATTATGTATCTATATCATAGAACATATGTTTAAGATTAATGTTATAGTATCTTGCAGTCCTCATTATATCATGGTAATTTCTATAATATTTTGATACAACACATTATTTATAGACGTTACAATTTAAATAGTAGATGTATAAATATCAATGTTATTATAGTAAGAATACATCATTTATGACACACTGTATCCATGATATGGTAATCAAAAAGTATTTTTCAAGTTGGGTCTAGGGAACCAAGTATTACCATAGAAAGGTCTTGGTATATATTTTCCACACCTAGATATACCACCTAAGGGGATGTATGAAACTTCATCAAAACATACTTCCACAATGTTTTTGGTTCCATGGTCCATCCTCAAAAAAGGATTACATACTCCCCACCTTGATAAAATCCATTAGGATCATGTCTAGTGGATATCTGAACACACTAGGTCTCATAGTCAACATCTCCAAGATAAGCCTCACTAACATGTTGTAGAAGCAGTGGGATAAAAACCATCAACTATAGTTATGATGTACCATCCATTTCCACTAAGTTAATCTTCAATGAGGAAAAATTCTCATATGTGTTGCTTAATAACTATGAAAAAAATCTCCTGATAAGAGAATCTTCCACTGCCTTCCCCTTCCCGGGAGTATATAATAACTAAAATTCATAATACCGGAGAGAATATACCAATTTCTTCTACCTAAAGTTAATATCCTTATGTGAAAAGTTACACTTTAGAATATTATGGTTATAATAGATGATAAAATGCTCTCCCATAAAGTAGTGTCTCCATATATTTTGGGTAAAGACCACTGATTCCATCTCTAGATTATGGATCATGTAGTTCAGACCATGAGGTATCAACTATAAGGATACATAGGCAATAACTGCCTACCTCTACATCATAATACATCCAGGTCTAGTTCGGGAGGCATCAAAGAACACTACATACTTAACAGCCTCCTCTGTCAGTCTCAATATGTGGGTGCCTATCAACCTCTATTGTAACTCTTAAAAAGCCTATTAAAACCTCCTAGTCCACACAAAATGATTCCTCTTCCAAGTCAAAGTAGTAATGGGTGATGATATTGTAGATAAATCATGAAAAAATATCATGTATCCACCTTCCAACCCAGGGAATATTCACACCTCCATCATTCTCTTGGGTGTCTCTAAAGCTAGCACTGCCTCATCCTTTACTAGGTCCACTACCACACCTTCTACTGAGATAAAATGTCCCAAACATTCATCCCCTAAAATCTTGATCTAAAACTTCGAGAACTTCCCATAAATTTTGTGATCTCATAATATTTCTAGGACTATCCTCAAATGTCTCTTATGATCCTCCTCTAATGTTGAGTACACAAGGATGTTGTCGATGAAGAATACCATGAACCAATATAAGAAGGGATGAAATATTCCGTTCATGAGACACATGAATACATTTTGGGTGTTCAAAATATCAAAAGGCATATCAAATTACTCATAATGACCACAGTGACATTGAAATTCCTTCTTTTCTATACCCACATCGCTCATGTGTATAGAGGACTACTACCTCATGAAGCGATGTGATTAATTTTTCACTTATGAATTACAGGGAAGATAATAAGTGTAAATGTAATAAATATGAATGATATAAATGAAGTAAAAATTAATCTATAAAGATTATATATTATTTATCTTCCTTTCTTTTCATCCCTAAGAAAATGGAAACAGCAATCATACATATATACGGCTTACCATCTCCATGAATAGTGTAATTTGTTTTCTCTCTCAAAAATTAATAGATTACTCAAAATAATTATATAATAAATATATATGATATTTATATCATGATTAACATTATGTAGATTATATAACCATGATCCAAATAAAAGGACCAAAAATACCAAATAAAAATATACATGAAAAACAAAGCAGTTATTACCCGAAACATGATTTTAACAAGTAATTTTTAATAAAAGGTTAATAAAAAGTCATAAGTAAATCATATATGGAATGATACATATGATTATACTTCAGTAATAAATTTATAATAAACCTATATTTATTATATATAAGTTTCTAACATGTAATAATGAATTTTATACTTATAGAGAGAAATTTTTGTCTCCATTTTCCTTTTTTGAAACATGTTATGTTATGCACCTATCTTATTTTATGAGGTTTAAATGCAGCTCCTTTAAAATTTTATATCATGAATATCCTTATATTATTAATATTTATAGTTTTTTTATGTTATTATTTAATGTGGTTAATGATTTAGAGGTTACCAAAGTGGTAAGGTTTTGATGTTACAATCTCATTGTTTATTAGGATTTTTTATGATTATACTTTAGATGATGAAATATTATGATCTATTTCTCAAGAACATCATGAATTTATTATCTTAAGATTATTCCTTTTAAATACATTTTTTCCCATAATTATCCTCTATTTATGTACTCAATATTTCAAAATAATTATTTTAAAGAAAACTGACTTTATTTCTCTCTTCGATTAAAAATCCCTTTTTTCCATATCTATGTTTTCTAAAAAATCAAGAATTTTTTAATGTTACTAAAAGGCATATCCCCTGGTTTGAAACTCCCAGGGGATATGCCTTATAAATTAGAAAACTTATTATTAAGCTTTATAAAGGATTTAAATGATGACATAGATAAAGCCTAATATTTATTAGATTGAAAAGAAGGTTTCTTGAGTTAGACATCCTATAATTGATTTTTCATGATTATGATCAGTGTTGATTACACTATTATTTTTTGTTTTAATCTATGGATGGAACCCAAAGGAAATATGTTAATTATGAATGAAATGTATAATAAAATGACTATCCTCATGATCAACCAAATGTTATAGGGTAAATAATGCCCAATATCATTGCTATGGTCACAAAACTTTATGAAGCTATGAATCATGCTAAACTTACAAATGAGAAAAGAAGGGGGAAAATTTCTGTTGATTCCTTCATGAGGCAAAAACCACCCTCTTTTAGTGGTTTTAATAACTCTCTAGTTGTTGATAAATGGATCAGTATAACTTAAATGATATTTTTTATTCTTCGATGTTCAAGACAAGAAAAATTCATTTTGGATATCTATCATTCAGAAGTAAAAGCTAATCAATTGTGGAATCATATCAAGAATATGAGGTAACAAGATGAAATTGACTCCATTGAGTGGAATGTATTTAGAAATTATTTTTCAATAATTACTTTACTCGAATTCTTTATATGATAATGTAGAGGTAATTACTTGAGTTAAAGAAGAAGTGTGATGAACATATTGGTACCTATGAAGTAATTTTCACAATACTTATGATATACGAGTTTGGTGTTATCATTCAACCTGAAATTCAGGTTTATTGATTCTTTAGTGCCTTAAAACAAGTTATTTTAAGGTTCTTATCCATAAGGGACCTCAGTACCTATAAATAAATCATTTTTTTTTCTATAAATGTGGAAATAGATGTTGAATTTACAAATCAATCTCATGGGTTTGATAAGAAAAGAAAGATGAAATTAAAAGAAAACTATAAAACCTTGGAGATAATAAGATGAGATTTACTTCATGCTTGAAGTGTGGAAGAAAACATGTCGCAAATTGTCTTAATGGGAATACTAAATTTTTTAATTATGGGAAGTAAGTTCATCAAGAAATTGATTACCAATGTGTTGGTAATAGGTTATCTAATGATACTAATAGAGAAAAATCCCAAAAAAATAAACCACCCACACTCCAAAATTTAAATTTTAAGGAGTATGGGAATTATGTGAATCAATACCCCAATTAAATGGGTAATAAGGATAACAATCCACAAAAAAAACTTTGAAAACAATGTAAAAAATGGAAATCTTATGCAATCACAATGGTTTAAGTGAATAATGATAATTAGGGAGCACTTATCCTTTACTCCTTAGTTGGGAATTTCATGTTTGATTTTTTATGAATGAGCCCTGAGAAAATATTATTGAAATTTGATGTGATTTTGAGTATTTATTATCTCACTATACATGGATTCTATAATAATGAAATCACATTTTATATTCAATAGGTACAAGGATGAACCCAATATTAAAATAGAAATTTTTTTGTATAAGATAATACCCTATTAAAGGAATAAATAGTGAATTGTCTTTTGGAATCATATATGTCACCATGTAATATTAACTAAAGATTTATGGACACCGTCATTGGTTTATGAGTTTAAGGTTGGTCATAAGTTCAATGTCTTAGACACAACTTTTTGAGGTTTTATGTGATGGTTTTTTATTAATATTAAGAATATTTTTAGGAGACATTTATAGAAATAAAATCCTTTGGTTTTGTATATGTTTTAGTAGAAAAAATTACTTGAAGAAGAATACCTTTACATTTTTGGGAAATATTATTAAAGGTATTGGTAACCTTTAGTGTTTATCTTATCTTTAATGTTGATAAAATTATGAGTTATTACAATTTAAGGACGTTTTAGGAACTATATAAATATATTTTTTGGAAAATAAATATAACCTTCAAACTAGGCGACAACCTATTTCATTCGGCAAGTCAACAGGGCTTGAACCAACAACTAAAGGGTGATATGGTTATAGTGCCTACCACTGGCCTATGTGAATGAAAATTTCAGGAGGTATGGTATGAAGAGATATATCACAAAGTTTTTATCTCTGTGCATGGTATGTCATCAAGTTAAGGCTGAGAGATAAAATCCTAAGGGGGTGTTATATCCATTACCCATACTATAATGGAAATGGGGAAACATCACCATGTAATTTATAATTGGAATCCCCAAAAATTATAAAGGGAATAATTATATATGGGTCATAGTCAATAACCTTAAACATTTGGCACACTTAATCACTATCAGATAGAATTTAACTTTAGATAATCCTTCCATGATATACCTTAATGAAGTGGTAAGGTTTCATAGCATACCACATTCTATTGTATCTGATCAGTTTTTGAGGTTTATCTTGAAGTTCTGGAAAAGCCTTTAGAAATCTCTTGATACAGAGTTAAGTTTTAGAACTATGTATCATCCTCATCCAAATTTAAAGTCTAAGAGAAAAATTAAAACACTAGAGGATATGTTGACATCTTATTATATGGATTTTAAAGGTGGTTGGGATCAACACATTCCTCTAGTTGAGTTTTCTTATAACAATAGTTTTAACTTGATCATTCTTATGAATACTTAGGAATCTCTTTATATAAAGAATTGTAGAGCTCCTACATGATAGAATTAAGTTGATAAAAACATATATTGGGACCTTATTTATTTAAATAAATGGTATATAAGGTTATATCCATTTAGAAACACATAAGGGAAGAATAAAGGCAGCAAAAAAATTATGCTAACAATCACTGGTGTGATCAAGAATTTGAAGTCGATTAAAATGAGTTTATAAAAAATCTCACATAGAAATAGGTAATAATATTTTTAAAGAATGGAAAATTAAGCCCTAGGTATAATGGTACCTTTAAAATTCTTAATCATATTGGGACAGTAGGTTATAGATTGGTACTTCCACTGAACCTCTCTCAAGATCATGATGTGTTCTATGAGTCTCTCCTAAGGGAGTGCATATATGATCCTTCACATGTACTAAACTCAAAGGTTGTGCCATGTGAGAATAATATTTTTTATGAGGAACAGCATATAGATATTATAGATTTTAGATAAAAATTACTACAAAATAGGACCACTCCCTTGGCCAAATATTGTGGCGAAACCACCAATTTAAAGAAGCTACATGGGAACTTGAGGATATGATGAGAAAAAGGTATACACATTTGTTTGTATTATAGATAAAACTTTGAGAGTGAAATTAATTTTAATGTGGGTATAATGTAACACCCAGATTATTTATGAAATATTTTTTTACATAAATTTAATTTCTTCAATAGCTTGCATTACGCCTAACACCAAGTTTTAATGAAACACAATAAGATATTAATTTTATTATTTAAACACAAACATTATGACCTAGATTTTAAACATAATGAAATGAATAGTAATACGAAAATTTTAAAATTAAAAATAATTTATTTTATTTAAATAAATCATATTGATAAAAAAATACTTAATTTTTAGTGAAGTCTATATGCTTCAAAAAATATTTTCTCTCCAAAAAATTATTTGTATTAGTTTTTGTGAATAAATAACATAATTAATTTTTCTTAATTTTAGAAAATTTATTTAACTAAATTAAATTAATTTTTGGAATCAATATTTTAAAATTATCTTAGGGTTAATTTTATTGGGTTTTTCTAAAAAGATTAATTTTTTAATTAATAGTGAAAAATACTTGTTTTTATTAAAAATTTCCTTTTTGTTTAATGAATTTTTAATGTTTAATTTTGTTTAAAAATAGTTTTAAGAGTAAAATTATCTAAATAATATTATAATTAATCTAATATAGGTCATTGGAATTAATTTCATATTGAATTTTCATATAACAACATTTTAAACATTTGAACATTTTCTCTTTAGAAAACCGCTTTTCCATCACATCTGTGGATTTAATATGAAATTAGATTTTTACACTTCTGTGAATTGAATTTTTAAAAATGGATTACATATTTGTAATAAAAATAATTCATATTATATATTAATTTAAACCTAGTTTTTTTTCAAAAATAATGGTAAAGACTATAAAAATTAATTATCATCGTTAAAGATAAAATGGGTTTACAAGGGGGTAAACTAAAAATATAAGGGGTAAAATGACTTGTAAATTTTTCTAAAACCAATTATATATAAATATTTCCACATTATAACATATAATGTTTTATAATTACCCAATTTGGATCCTTTTTCATGTGAAAATGTGGGTACACTTTATTCTTTTCAAAAATTCTATATGTGTCCACTCCCCCACTTATAGAAGGTTATCCCCTATCTTCTCCTCTTTACCATTCTAAAACTCTTTGGTTTAGCCAATATCTACCCAAATATATTATTTAATTCCATCCTCACATCATATAGTCCTTATTTTTATTAAAAAACCCTTTTATTAAGGCCTTAGGTATAAACTTAAGAAAGTTTTTTGAAGAAGAGGTAAAATTATTAAACTTCTATTTGTGTTTTATTTATTTTTCCACCTTCCTCAAATAATATTAAATTATGATAATATAATATCATGATTATATAACATATACTTAGATTTTATTTTTTTAATGGAATAATCTCTATCCATCTCTTATTTTATCAAATGGGAAATGAAAATGTTGATAGTGTGTACGGAGGACTACCGCCTCACAAACTGATGTTATTCGTTTTCCATCACCACCTCTCATAGATGGATAAAATGATTAATTTAATGTTTATATACAATATTTATGATATTATTATACTTATATAATTATAATATTATATATAAATTCTTAGATTCTACTCTATGGGAATATGAATAACGTAGCTCATGTGTACGGTAGACTACCACCTCACGAAGCGATGTGATTTGTTTTTCAATTAAGCTTTACATAAAAGGAAATTAGATTAAATTTAATGAATATATTTGATATATATTAAATATAATGTATTATAGAAATATAATATATCATTTACCTTCCTTTGTTTTCATACATCGATAAAATTGAAATAGTGTCCATGTGTATGTATGACCTACAATCTTCATAAATAGTGTAATTAATTTTCTATATCTAACTTTAATGGATTACTATAAATACATATATAATGAATATATATGATATTTATATCATGTTTAATATTTTTCCTATGATATTCCCATGATCAAAATAAAATGACCGAAAATATGAAATCAAAACATACAAGAAAAATAAAGGAGTTATTACCCAAAATGATATTTTAATAATGAATTATTAATAAAAAGGTAATAAAATTTAATAAGTAAATAATATATAGTATGATACATATGAGTATGGTTTTATAAAAGATTTATAATATACCTATATTTATTATACATATGTTTTGAATGTGTATGAAATAAGTCAAGATTTAAGGTAAGGGATTTTTGTCTCAATTTTCCTTTTTTTGAGACATATGTTCTATTATGAACCTATCATATTTTTTTAGGTTTATATGCTACCAATTTTCAATATTATATCATGAATATCCTTATATTAATTATATTTAATGTTTAATTTTATGTTATGATTTTTTGGGGCTTACTATTCAAATATTTCCAAAGTTATAAGGGTTTGATGTTACAATATCATTGTTTATCGTGATTGATTATGATTTTGCTTTTGATGATGAAATTTTATAATAAATTTCTCAATAAAATCATTAATTTTCTTCCCATTTGGTTATTCCTTGAGAATAAATGGTTTCCATAAATTTTCCTTTCATTGTGTACTTAAGATTCCAAAATAATTTTTTTAATGAAAACTGATTTTATTTCTCTCTTCGATTGAAAACCCTTTTTATTCAATGTCCATGTTTTTTAAAAAATGTTTTAAATAATGGTTTAATGTTATTATATGGTTTTTTAAATTATTTTTTACCCTTCTTTAAATTTTTTAAGAAATTTTTAAAAGGAATCTTTATATCATTCTCTAAACATTACCCAATTGTCTTTTACCAAAAATGTGAAATGAATATTTATTTTAATATGTACACCTTTATAAAATTTTCCACCATCATGACCAATCAATGTTTTAAAGATTCATTTATAAGTTTAAAATTTTATTTTCTAAGAAAATGAATTTCTAAAATATTTTATGAATTTTTAGTTTTAAAAAAAGTGACTTTCAAAGAAAGGTTATTTTTTCCAATAAATTTTTCAAGTGATATTTCAGAATCATTTTCCATATAAGATGAAATCATTTGATGTTATTTAAGTTTTAATAGGAATATTATCCAATAATATAATCTTTATTCAATCAGTTGATGGTTTATGTCTATGATGACAAGATGTTTATGAAAACTATTCCTTTTCCACAATTTATAATAAGATGAATGATTTTTGATCTTATGGAACCCAAATGTATGGTTTATGTGATGGGTGGGACCTATATATCCCTCCAAAAAATTATATAATGTTTAATGTTATATGAGCTCAAAGGGTACACAATAGGTTATCCCAAGCCTGAAAGAGGGTATATGGGAAGTTACCCTAATCGCAGAATAGGGTACATGGGAGGTTATCCCTAGCCAAAAAGAGTGTAAACTAGAGGTTATCACAAGCCCAAAATAGGGTACATGAGAGGTTATCCCAATCCCAAAGAAGGTAAAAGGGTGGTTAGCTAAATCTTAACATGTTATTAATGTATTGGTTGATGGCCTTAATATAAGATTTTCTATTCTTATGTGTATGATACAAATCTATATCTTATGCTAATTTCATGATATCATGGCTCATATTATTTGATTTGTTTATGATTCATGACTTATGAACTGCCAAGATTTAGACCATCAATCATGTTTATGATCTATTATATGCAAGGTATGGTTAATTAAATATAATTCTCATGTTATCATACCCTTATGCTCATGAAATGTTTATATCTCCCTTTTTTATTATTATTTAGCATCTGAGTTCAACCTTTATTATGTTTACATTTCACATGATATGAATAAATTTTTTATGTATGATATGTTTAAGAAGGGTGATAGTTATAAATATCTTACTCAGAGATGATGTAACTCACTTATGGATCTATTTTTTATGTGTCCATGTTTCTAATGGTGCTAGACCTAAAGGATTATGGCATGGATAATTTTTTTATTTAATGAATATTTTTCTATTAAGATGTAATATTTATATATGAGACATTCAGATCTTTACACAAATCCCATTTAAGTACTCCATCATTTATAGGAATGAAAAGAGATAACACTTTATCCCTGATATCCCAGTGTAATCCCTTCTTGAATGTCCATTCTTATAAGAACAAGTCTCAAACCACATTCAGTGAATATTATGAGAGGATAGTGAACCTATATTAATACCCTACAATAGTCACACTATCATGCTAAAGCTATAGAATCTCCAAGATACGCATCGCTCACAACATGACTAGATAGAACTCCTCCCAAAAAAGATGCTGAAATTATGTCTAAGAGAGGGTTCTCTCATTATGTTTATAAGTCACTATACTCTACCATTTCCTAGAATATCCAGGAACAAGACTCTCCACTAAGACCACCATCTGATCAAAAGGTTTACTCAAAAGGCAGAAAACTCACATAATTTCCTCAACCCAATCCTAAGCCACCTGGGGGGTCTAAATCACTGCAAAACCTGAGGGGTTACTACCTATAAAACTAATGGATTGTGATCATACTATGTATATCCCTCATTAGTAATTTCGATACAAATTTCTAATCAATGGGTGTTGAAAAGAATGGAAACCCACCCAAAGGTACCACCTCCCATAAAGGAAGAAACAACATCACTAGGAGGATCTTCATCATGATATCACTATGGAATCATAACTGGATATCATCACAGAGGTGTCCTGAAATAAATTCAAGATGTTTTGTGGTTGAAGATTATATCTAGGGAGCTTAATAAAAAAGGATATGGAAACCACAACTCATTCCCATATGGTGCATGTACAGATATTTTTCATACAACTTGTGCCTACATATAATGATTTAATAATTGAGTTGTTACAGTCCTGGTGAATGGATACATCAGTCAATGCACCAACACTGGATTCCATGTCCCTAGATATAGAGTTGAAATACTTTAACATCATTTCCCATGTTCCCAAACCAATACTCATGGCTAGAAAATATCCAAAACATTGATCCTAAGAATAAAACATCTCTGGTATCATTCTGTTATGGCCCCACCCACGAGGCCCACCTTTCCAATGGTAATTTAGGAATGATACCCCAAGTCCACCTCTAATAGGCCAAGGTATGGAAACTAGCACTGAGTAGTTATAATATACACATGGGGGTATTTTTTCAAAAGTACCTATATAGACACATATCCAAATACTCATACAATGATAAAAGGTAAGATATAGTTGATAACAAATGCCTTCATACTTATATTTCAAAAAAATTGTATGAAAAATGTATTGGAAAACATAAAGGGTCAAATACAAGACCATAAATCTAGTAAAAGATTCAAACATTATAATAAGGAGGGGACTACTGTCAAATGTAACAAATGGTACAAAACATGTTTTTTCTAGATTGATTATGATCTTCCTGCTCCTAGTCCTCATAGGACACCTTTAAAAGCCCATTCATCTATATAAGACACAATACATGTAGATAGATTCCATGCAAGGCGGAGTATAGAAATGTATAGTAGGACACCCCAAAATAACCAAACATAAATATTCAAGATAATAGTCATCTCATCATTACAAATGAACTTCAATTTTGGATCTGAGACATAAAATAATAAAACCCATAAATACTCATAGTAGACACCATATCTCAAAAAGGTCTCAACCATATTACCACCTATAGGATTATGCTCAGGGATTCAAGTTAATACTCATCTAGGAGAACTCACTCCACAGGCCATGCTATCACTGATGGTTCTCATTATGTCACGAACCAGACCGGGTCGCCATCCGACCCAGCGCCCGACCCGGTCCGCAGCAAGACCCAAAGGGCGTCCCCGATCCCCATGGGCTGGCAACTAGTGTCGGGCATCAAAACATGCAGTTGGGAACGATTTAGCCCAGAAAATAAAAGACATAAAAACAAAAATAAACAGAAAAAAACAATTAAACACTAACAGCAGGAAATAAAATAAATATAGGCAACTAGGCATACCTCCAAGTGACCCCATGGGTCACCACCAAACTTATAACCATGCTCGCTCTAAGAGCGATCCAAGTCTATAACCTGAAACTGAAAATTAATGTAGGCGTGAGCACCAAGATGCTCAGTAGGAAAGCCAAGGAATAACCACGCCCTATGCCCGTACCTTTAAAAAGAAATCCAATTATGCTAGTTTGAAAATAAGAAATAATAAAATAATGTTTTTTTTTCTTTTCAAATCCAAATCACAAGTTGATATTTTTATGAAAATCATTTCTATTCCACCATATTTTCAAAATCGATTCCAAGAGTGCATTCACCTTTCGAAATTGCAAGAAAAACAGTTTAGTTTGAAACAGGGTTTTTCACAATGAGACAGTAAGTATGAAACAACTGAAAATAAAGTTACATCGCTAGCATCATGTCACAAAGGAGTGCCATGGGTATCCCCTATAGGTAGCTAGAAAAAGTGGGAACCTAGAGACCTCGTACCTCGGTGAAACGTGGCTTAGAAGGCCACGACCCTCAAAAAATGTGGCTTAGATGGCCACGAACCTCAGAATACGTGGCTTAGATGGCCACGACCCTCAGAAATTCATGTGTTTAGTTAGTGTTGTTGCGTCAATCCTGCTAGACAACCCAGGACGAACCCCTACCGTGTCATCTAACGTACTAGTCCTGGTCGCCCACCTAGGTACCCAGGGTTTCCCATGTGCTCTATTTCAAAGGGTGGTGAGGTTTTAACAAAAACATATAAATAACATAACACTTTCTTACCCAAAGTCCATTTCACCACTCACCACCGTTCTCCCTCCTTAAGCGCATCCCCCTTTTTATGTCACATAAACTCGCACAAGCCTCTTTATTAGGCACATATCACAAATCACACACTTAACACACACATCATGTTTCTACAACAACGGGGCATGCCTTAAGAGGGGTTTTGTTTTACTTTCGCAAACCATTCTCAAAGTGCCAGACGAGCTTAATTAATTACAATAAACACATTTCATTTTTGAACACAAAATCACCCAACGCTTATGTTTCCAAAACCATTTGAAAGTTCAACTAAACAACCATGGTACTATATCTTTAAAAGCAAGCTAGAAAACATGTTTAAATCTAAAAAAACCATTGGAAATACTTATTTCACACTAAAATCATTAAGGAAACCACTTTTAAAGAACCATGACCATTTGTGTATATACACACATATATATAGCATGTCCATTTCATATAAAAGCAGAATACGCATTTAAAGAACACCAAGAAAAAATGCAAATTCTAATTAAAGATTAGGGCATAGGGGACCTACCTCAAGACACGCAGCTTTTGACAAGGGTAACCCGAGACCGCTTCACCGCCATGCATATACATTTTCATGCATATGCATATACACAGGTCCTTACTACCGACGAATCGAACCCCCAAGGAAGGGACCATTCACTATACATATAATTTAATAAAGGAATTAAACATTTAAACAATTTATAAAGCATTTGAAATATCACATTAAAGGTTTATACCGACAACGCACTCAAACATCCTTCCTAATACCAAGCACACCATGACGCAACACCAAAAACATGATAAAACAGACTTTGCAGCACTTGCACGACATAATAAACCCATAGCAAAGTTTATAAAACACTACGAAAAGCTCAGCACGGGTTTTCACAAAATCAGAACATTCATATTAAATGAATACACTACGAAACACATATAAATCATATTAAACCTTAAGTGAAACTATATTCGCACCAATAAAGATAATCAATGAGTACACTAAATTAATTAAATAAGAAAATTAATTTTTCAAGCAACACATATATGCGGAAACACACCTTCGGTATCGAAACTTCGCAAACACGATACGCAAACTCCGCCGCATGACAACCACACCACAAACAATGCAATTAATCCTTAAAAACAATCAATCGGATCAGTGACATAATAATCAGACTAAACGTGAATCCAAAATCCAAATTGAAACTCAATAAATTTAAAAGAACTAACAACTGAGGTATAGAACACTTACGACGAGCAGTCCGAAAGGCTGGCCGGAGGTCGGCGGAGGGTGTCGGGGTTTGCGAAATGCTGAAAAAAAAGGAGAAGGCCACTGAGAATTCAGTTGAACAAAGGGGAGGTGCACTGGGGGTCTCCACCGAACCTAGAAGAGGCGACAGCATGGTGCGGCCACAAGAATGGTCCGCTGGAGCTTCGGCCGAACCCCAGGGAGCTGCGCGGATGGCCGGACGAGGGTGAGAAGGGTCACAGCTCAAAGGGGGTTGCATGATGGCGGGGGTCGCACGAGGTGGGGGGGTGTGTGGTGTGAGGCGTGTGGTGTGCCAAAGGAATCTGGCGAGATAGTGAAGAGGCTTGGGTAGTCGGTCCGGCCGGAAGAGCGGCACCGCGATGGGAGAGAAACGGGGCGCGCGCGGAGGGAGCTCGGGGGCAAGGGTGTCACACCTCCATGGTTTGCCGGAGAGGAGGGAGGCTTGCCGGAAGGAGTGAGAGGAAGGGGGTGTCTAGGGTTTGCAAGAGATGAATGCTGCAAGGGAGAAATGGGGAAGAAAGGGTGAGGCGTGACCCACCACGGCGGAAGAGGGAGGGAAGAAAAGATGGGGGAAAAGAGTAAAAAAGAAATAAAATAAAACAAAATAAAAATGAAAATAAAGTAAATAAAAAGAGGATAAAAAGGAAAAATCAATCCATTCTAAATAAAAATTATAATAATAATAATAATAAAAAGTTAATAATTCTATAAATATAAATTTGTTCAACATCCATAACCAAATTAAATAATCAATTGAAATAATTACAATCCCAACAATATTATTATTATTATTATTATTATTATTATTATTATTATTATTAAGACAACTTTTAAATAATATCACTTTATTTGTTCGTTATTTTATTTTATGAACACTTCAATGTTTACCCTGCTACTTAATTAATTAACCACGTACCGGGCAGGGTGCACGAACAACTGACGAAGCCACGCGGCTTCGCCCGTTCCTCACCCGCGCGCCTGACACGACCAAGCCAAAACACTCGTGTACCATCAAAACGCAAAAACTCACGTCGGGTCTGGAAAAGTGCATGGTCGGGCGCAAGGTCGTGCACCCAAAAAAACACATTTAATAATAAAACATCGTCCAAAATACGATTTGGTGCTACGCACGGTCGCGCGTACGGACGCACACTTGTATAAGATCCCAAACCCCTTTTAAACTAGAACCAATTCAAACCGCAACTCAAAAGAAAGACCAGAAATAATTAAATGAAAATAAAGCATGGTCGGGGTGTGAAAATCTCCCCACCATGACACTTTATGCCCCCAGAAAGTCCCAAAATACCAGGTCAACCAAGGGTTCCAAGCGAGGCCGCGAAGATGCTTAAAACAAAACCTCAATCGCCCAAAGACCAAGCATTTAAAATGTCGATGACCTGAAACATCAAAGATCTCAAAACCAAAATCACCAAGAAAAATGACCAACAACAAGGAATTCACCTTGAAACACAACCACAACATGGAACACCCTGACCCCTAACGTAGGGATCATCAGTACCACTCGAGATCTCCAAGAATGCTCGTCAAGCGACCCACTACTTAAGCTATCCAACCAACATGGTCGAGGTTGGGTGGAGCAGAAGCAAGGGGTTTCTCCGCCAAGCGCACTTTGAAAATAGAGCCTTCCACAAGCCCGTCTTATGGTGGTCTCCCCACCATATTAGGGTTCTCAGCAAACATTTGTTCTCCAAACCAAAACGACTCCCAAACCTAGACAACTCTAACACTGGATTGACCCTCAGAGTTCCCTATGTTGAACTAACACAAGACGGGACATCGACGAGACCCGCACAGGGTCTCCCCACCATTTTAAAAATTCCTAACACCACGAAACCCACGCGGGCATTCCTAGTTTACTTTAAGCAATACCGATTGAACCCTTCATCGTGAACCCGCCACACAGGCTGACCCGCACTGATCATTCCTATAGTGGACAACACTCTGCCATGTGAGATAGCTTTGACAGCAGAAACCCCTAACCAGGAGATGAACCAGACAGGCACACAACATTTCCACAAGACATGAGTATCTCCGACCGCAAGAAGGTTCACGAAGCACACCCACTAGTTTTACAAGAATATGGGTTTTTTCAAACCTCTTTAAGGCCCAAGAGGAACTCCCATAAAATAAGACCACGACAAGTAGACAAGGGATCCATTCCCCTGACAACAAGAATGACGCCTTCGGAGAGGGTACCACAATAGGGAAATTTAAGTTTTCCCCGTCCCGACATTACGGACTAAAGTCGGACCAAGCCCGTCCCACGTCTGACGAGTCCTGACTGCGCGCAAGCTTCACCCCGAGACCTATGGCTGGGGCACTGATGTTTGAAGCATCTATAGCCTCGCAGTCACAAGCTGACCACTTCTAACTGGAACTTCCTTCACTAGAAAAGTAGCCTGCATACTTCTCCTCATGTCTCGGGCGGCCACTCTATTAATATACCAATTTAGAATTGCAGCGAACGACCTAGAGTGTCTAACTGACCACACTAGAGATAGGAGGTTGAGCGGTCTGTCCGACACGCAACACGAATTGATGGAAGGAGCACTCCATGAACAAGTCCCTTTGGTTCACACTCTTCATCAAATGAGAGACCTACTCTTACCACAATATAAGCAGGACCAACAACTTGTACTTTTTTTTTTGACCGACGATTCCACACTACTTCTGGGGAACATGGAACTAGCTCATCAAAAACATCAACACACCTCCTTCTCTGCATGTTGACTGGTCGAGAACCTACAAGATCAACCAATTTCTCTCACCTTCACTTCCTTAGGTACAATCATGGAATGAGTCTTGTCTTGAGGATTGCTCACGACGTCCCCATTTGCAACGAAAACAGAACGATCACCATTCACTAGTTTAGTCCCACTCCACCAGACGTACTTGAGAAAATCTTACATCCGCACAACATTTGAAGTTCTTTCAAAACCAGAGACACTTCCAACTTTCCCAAATCACTCAACGACATCCAACTGACATCGAATTCTATGAACAGTCGACGCCACCGAGCAGAACCCAACTCTACCACTCCACTGAGAGTCTGGGTCGGGCCAAGAACTGAGAGAGACCTGCTGGAACCCATGGAACATTTCTAGGGGCATATACCAGACAAGAAACACAAAACAGCCTTCCACAAATCCAAACACATCACAAAAAAAACACCAACATTCCAGAAACAAATCCAATAATTTCAATTTAAAACATCAATTCATTTTCAAAGAAAACACTCACTTGAAAAACCAAGCCCTGCACAATAATCCCCAAAGCTATTTTAAAAAATCCATCTTTACTCTAAACGCAATGTCATTTTTTTCCATTTTCAAAACCATTTGTGCACAAAAACCCATTTAAGAAAAGGCCCACTTTCTAGGAAACAAGAAGCAACCTTAGAAATCAATCAACCACCACTGATATTCCATGGTGCCTCGCAAGTATGCATTTTCGTGCCACTCAGGCACCCGTCCACACGATCCACCAACTGTCCATTAATTAAGTCCATATGCACATGCGAGCACCCATAGGAATACCACTAGAAAGAAACAAGGCTACTCCGCTTTCAAAACAAAACATTCTCAATATCAGAAAATACCTTCTTCTTTTCAAACCCATTTCAAAAATTCAAGGTAAATTTCAAGAATGCTTTCCATTTCTAAAACAGCCCATTTCAATTTCAGATGACCCAAAACATCCCTTTAGAAATTCAACGTTGACAAATCAACGCCAAATTCCAAAAACAAGGTCCAAGAGAAACGCACCCCAAATATCATGACAACTGCAAATAAGAGCAACAACAAATTCCGCTTCCCTTTTTAAAGGAAAAAAATCTCGCACCAATCCAAAAATTGGAACAAGATATCACAAACATTAAAACACATGGGTGGAGGACTAGTGGTCGTGTCTAACCCAGCTGCATGGTTTAGCAGACCATTCCCTAGGCAAGCACCAACCACTAGGAGTGTCGAACCGTACTCTCAGGCATCACATGGGTCACTACTCCATGTGAAACCGTGTGCAGTACCGATTTACTCCTATCTTCATCCCCCATCCACAAAGACCAAAGCCAAAACATAAATCCCAGACTACCCCTGGTTACTTGAGGATCGGAACAAGTAATAGTTCGCGATGCTCTTATCGCACCTACCCTCAAGTACTGACAATTCTATATATGATCTACCTGACACCCCAAATAATAAGAACAAAACCATGCCCTTTGATACCATTTTGTCACGAACCAGACCAGGTCACCATCCGACCCGGCGCCCGACCCGGTCCGCGGCAAGACCCAAAGGGCGTCCTCGATCCCCACGGGCTGGCAACTAGTGTCGGGCATCAAAACATGCAATTGGGAATGATTTGGCCCAGAAAATAAAAGACATAAAAACAAAAATAAACAGAACAAAACAATTAAACACTAACAGTGGGAAATAAAATAAAGATAGGCAACTAGGCATACCTCCAAGTGACCCCATGGGTCACCACCAAACTTATAACCACGCTCGCTCAAAGAGCGATCCAAGTCTATAACCTGAAACTGAAAATTAAAGTAGGCGTGAGCACTGAGATGCTCAGTAGGAAAGCCAAGGAATAACCATGCCCTATTCCCTTACCTTTAAAAAGAAATCCAATTATGCTAGTTTTAAAATAAGAAATAATAAAATAATGTTTTTTTTCTTTTCAAATCCAAATCACAAGTTGACATTTTTATGAAAATCATTTCTATTCCACCATATTTTCAAAATCGATTCCAAGAGTGCATTCACCTTTCGAAATTGCAAGAAAATAGTTTAGTTTGAAACAAGGTTTTTCACAATGAGACAGTAAGTATGAAACAACTGAAAAGAAAGTTACATCGCTAGCAGCATGTCACAAAGGAGTGCCATGGGTAGCCCCTATAGGTAGCTATAAAAAGTGGGAACCTAGAGACCTCGTACCTTGGTGAAATTTGGCTTAGAAGGCCACGACCCTCAGAAAATGTGGCTTATATGGCCACGACCCTCAGAAAATGTGGCTTAGATGGCCACGACCCTCAGAAATTCATATGTTTAGTTAGTGTTGTTGCGTCAATCCTGCTAGACAACCCGGGACGAACCCCTGCCGTGTCATCTAACGTACTAGTCCTAGTCGCCCACCTAGGTACCCAGGGTTTCCCATGTGCTCTATTTCAAAGGGTGGTGAGGTTTTAACAAAAACATATAAAGAACATAACACTTTCTTACCCAAAGTTTATTTCACCACTCACCACCATTCTCCCTCCTTAAGCACATCCCCCTTTTTATGTCACATAACCTTGCACAAGCCTCTTTATTAGGAACATATCACAAATCACACACTTAACACACACATCATGTTTCTACAACAACGGGGCATGCCTTAAGAGGGGTTTTGTTTTACTTTCGCAAACCATTCTCAAAGTGCCAGACGAGCTTAATTAATTACAATAAAAACATTTCATTTTTGAACCCAAAATCACCCAACGCTTATGTTTCCAAAACCATTTGAAAGTTCAACTAAACAACCAAGGTACTATATCTTTAAAAGCAAGCTAGAAAACATGTTTAAATCTAAAAAAACCATTGGAAATACTTATTTCACACTAAAATCATTAAGGAAACCACTTTTAAAGAACCATGACCATTTGTGTATATACACACATATATATAGCATGTGAATTTCATATAAAAGCAGAATACGAATTTAAAGAACACCAAGCAAAAATGGAAATTCTAATTAAATATTAGGGCATAGGGGACCTACCTCAAGACATGCAGCTTTTGACAAGGGTAACCCGAGACCGCTTCACCGCTATGCATATACATTTTCATGCATATGCATATACACAGGTCCTTACTACCGACAACTCGAACCCCCGAGGAAGGGACCATTCACTATACATATAATTTAATAAAGGAATTAAACATTTAAATAATTTATAAATCATTTGAAATATCACATTAAAGGTTTATACCAACAACACACTCAAACATCCTTCCTAATACCAAGCACACCATGACGCAACACCAAAAACATGATAAAACAGACTTTGCAGCACTTGCGCGACATAATAAACCCACAGCAAAGTTTATAAAACACTACGAAAAGCTCAGCATGGGTTTTCACAAAATCAGAACATTCATATTAAATGAATACACTATGAAACACATCTAAATCATATTAAACCTTAAGTGAAACTATATTCGCACCAATAAAGATAATCAATGAGTACACTAAATTAATTAAATAAGAAAATTAATTTTTCAAGCAACACATATATGCTGAATCACACCTTCGGTATCGAAACTTCGCAAACACGATACGCAAACTCCACCGCATGAAAACCACACCACAAACAATGCAATTAATTCTTAAAAACAATCAATCGGATCAGTGACACAATAATCGGACCAAACGCGAATCCAAAATCCAAATTGAAACTCAATCAAATTAAAATAACTAACAACTGAGGTATATCACACTTACGACGAGCAGTCCGAAAGGCTGGCCGGAGGTCGGCGGAGGGTGTCGGGGTTTGCGAAATGCTGAAAAAAAAAAGGAGAAGGCCGCTGAGAATTCGGTTGAACAAAGGGGAGGTGCACTGGGGGTCTCCACCGAACCTAGAAGAGGTGGCAGCATGGTGCGGCCATGGGAATTGTCCGCTGGAGCTTCGGCCGAACCCCAGGGAGCTGTGCGGATGGCCGGACAAGGGTGAGAAGGGTCACAGCTCAAAGGGGGCTGCGTGATGGTGGGGGTCGCGTGAGGTGGGGGAGGGTGTGTGGCGTGCGGCGTGCAGTGTGCCAAAGGAATCTGGCGAGATGGTGAAGAGGCTTGGGTAGTCGGTCTGGCCGGAAGAGCGGCGCTGCGATGGGAGAGAAACGGGGGGCCCGCGGAGGGAGCTCGGGGGCAAGGGCGTCACACCGCCATGGTTCGCTGGAGAGGAGGGAGGCTTGCCGGAAGGAGTGAGAGGAAGGGGGAGGCTAGGGTTTGCAGGAGATGAATGCTACAAGGGAGAAATGGGGAAGAAAGGGTGAGGCGCGACCCACCACGGCGGAAGAGGGAGGGAATAAAAGATGGGGGAAAAAAGAGTAAAAATGAAATAAAATAAAACAAAATAAAAATGAAAATAAAGAAAATAAAAAGAGGATAAAAAGGAAAACTCAATCCGTTCTAAATAAAAATTATAATAATAATAATAATAATAAGTTAATAATTCTATAAATATAAATTTGTTCACCATTCATAACCAAATTAAAGAATAAATTGAAATAATTACAATCCCAACAATATTATTATTATTATTATTATTAAGACAAATTTTAAATAATCTCACTTTATTTGTTCGTTATTTTATTTTATGAACACTTCAATGTTTACCCTGCTACTTAATTAATTAACCATGTACCGGGCAGGGCGCACGAACAACTGACGAAGCCACGCGGCTTCGCCCGTTCCTCGCCCGCGCGCCTGACACTACCAAGACAAAACACTCATGTACCATAAAAACGCAAAAACTCACGTTGGGTCTGGAAAAGTGCATGGTCGGGCACAAGGTCACGCACCCAAAAAAAACATATTTAATAATAAAACATCGTCCAAAATATGATTTGGTGCTACGCACGGTCGCGCGTACGGATGCACACCTGTATAAGATCCCAAACCCCTTTTAAACTAGAACCAATTCAAACCGCAACTCAAAAGAAAGACTAGAAATAATTAAATGAAAATAAAGCATGGTCGGGGTGTGACACATTAGATAGGTCATTCTCATCAGGTCTCAATATAAATAATTAATCATTAGAACTTAAAAGATCTTTATGCACAAATAGGGGATATCACCCAGATCCTTAGGGGTACCCCAGACCCTACCTAGATTAACCCACTATGTAGGGGATCGTACACCCATGTAATACGGACATAACAATTCCTCAAACCCTACTAAGAAAATAATAAGAAATGGTGTAGGATCACACCCTGAGACATATTTAGGTATTCTTGAACACAATCCAAGGCCAATTTCATAACCCCCTCCCTCAAAAGATACTGCAATGAAGGAAGAGAGATAATGACCCTTGAACCCCCCCACCCCCATTCTATAGGCCCTGGGTTGGAGACTTACATGAAGGGTATAAAAATATCATAGATATAAGAGGCATTACCCTCTAAAACAAAACAATGTTGGGAGATATGATAAAAAATCACACAAAAAAACTCCAGCAAATAATATAAAGTTAAACCAAAAATCATCACACAATGCATTAACAATGTCAAATGATACAATAAAAGTATCCAAAATATACCTAAAACAAGTCTATGGAAGTGAATGAATAGTAGATCCAAGCCCATGATAGAAATTTCTAGATTGGTCCCCAAAGTTCACCTAGAAACCTAATAAAATTTTACATATGTTGGTTGATCATAATAGGTATACTCAGTAGGGTCATAACCAATGTCTCAAGTGAATATGTGAAAAGGGCATGCTAGCACACTGGTGAACAAACATTAGAACCAACAAGCATCTAAATAGGTTATCTATCCAATCCCTAGCCTCTACATGGCTCTATAACTAAATCAAGCATCCAATATAATAAAATACAATAAATATCATAACAAATAAAGTCTTGCCACACGTTCTTCACCACTAATTTCTCATTACCACACCCCCAACATCTAACATCTTTTGCTCCCATCCCTTCCATAAAAATCACATATCATCTCATATTTCTTGAAGACACTAATTCCATCTCTGATGTGGGTCAAGATTCATCCCTACCTAGAATACACTCATAAGTTTTGGCCTCTAGTTCTTCCATCAAGTACCATCACATCAAATATAATATGCAGACACCTAGGCCCACACATCACATCTCTCCCACAAACACATGGGACAAAACAACACACTTTTCCTAAAGAAACCTAATCTATCACTACTGATGAAGGAATAATGGAGAAGAGGGGTAACCAATCATCCATATCACAACCATACATGATGTTAGGGAAAACATCTGAAACCTAGAACCTTTTAGAATTGGTAAGGTTATCCAAATTGGGTGGGTCGCATAAAGAAATAACATAAACATTTATGATACAGAGATATCACACAATACCCAACCTATGGGTTCATAACAACTACACTAGAACAAACCACATCACCACCATTGTACCATTTAGCAACCATATCAATCACTACCACCACTATATGAAACAAACCACACCACCACATACAATCCATAAAACATTTCCAACTTTCATAATACAGGTTTAACCACTTTAAAAATATAACACATTTCTACTATCTTTCATTCACTGAGTCACTTCAATAAAATTTATACATCCCATTCATTTATTCAATTAAGTTATTCCATTTACCACACAATGATTACCAACCCATTCATAATTCACTTATTCCATGGATAACTGTGAAATGAACATGACCACGCCACACAACAATTGAAATATCTCACATCAACTATCATTATTGTGCCACACCAGGAAAACCATCTTACCATAGTAACCATACTTCATATCCACCACACACCATAACCACCACAAAACCATTGTGAAACATACACTACACACCACAAAACACTATCACACATCCCAGTAAAACCTTACACCATAACCACATCACACAACACCACCACACATCATCTCCACTGCACACTAAAACCATAATGGACCACAACCATCATGCACCAAAACCATCACACACCACATCACACAACTTCCTGCGTCGTATCTATGACAACCATCCACCATGTCAAAGCCCCACACATCACACAACCCAACTGGTCACCTCTATCACTGCACAAAAACTCAACCAAACCATATAGGGAAACACAATAAGAATAACCACACACAACAGAAACACACACTGATATCCACAATTATTTAGGGGCTTTATCACATTATCGCTTTATTTAGCACTGGTATTATTACACAAACCAAGTTTCCATGTGAAACCAACTTATTAGCCAAATATATGTTATTTAGACTTTTATTAATGGTTTGATCCTAAAACAACAGAACAAGGTTCTTTACATATATAATTACATTAAAATAAGTCTTAAAATATACTTTATATTTAGGATTGGTAATAATCATGCACAAAATCATAAAAAAAATATATCAAAGCAACAAAGAATGTGATATCTCCCCATACCCAAAAATTTAATTATGAAAATTAATTATATTTATTATTTCAACCCTTAACATTCACCCAAAGTAAAGAAGAATTATAAAATACCAACACATAGCATGTATAATTATAGAACTAGGATCTCCTTCCTCAAAGAAATATTTTTTATCTTTCTTTACACCATAGGTCAAATAAGAAATATTCCAAAACAGTAACTACACATGGAAACAAGGGATCGACCTAAACCATGCCGAAGTGTTATAAAAACATAGCCCAACATACCCCAAATGATGCCAAAAACACCACAGTGATTCCCTATATGAATAATGGAAGGTAAACAATGGGGATATAGGAGATCATCCTACCTCAGATCACCAAAACTCAACCATCAAAACCCACGGATCAATGTTGGATGATAGGGGCTGGAAGATCCTCCCAAACACATAGGTTTTTTCACACAACCAAGCGAAGAATGGATGAATGAGAATAAAAAAAATTATGGGTGAAAACTTATAAATAGGATGTAAGTATCCTTATTCATGGTATGAATTACATATTCCCAATGTGAATTACACAAGTTATGTATATTATAATCAATGATTCAAATTTGGGTATTGAATTCATTATAGCATTAGTTAATACAACAAATGTCACCTCATCCTGAATTAAATACATATCATGAATTCCAATTTCACATTGTGAATCTATTTCATGCTTCACACCTCATACAAACATAATCAATAAATCTATAATCGTAAAATTCTAAGAATCCCCAACTCATGATGTGACTCCGGTTCACAACATGAACCACCCACTGTAGTACTCTAGCAGCTCCAAATTCCACAAAACCTCCCCAATCCTCCTCTAAAACACATTCAACACCCAAAATAGAAAATTAATGGGCCAATAAGGCATGTACCATTAAATTAGATACCTCTCAAAATATTCTCAACCTCAAGAATTAAAATCAATTACAATGAATAGAAGGGGTTCCTAACAACCACCCCACAAGATACTTCTCAAGGATCTCACTACACCTAAAACTCCACCAACCAAGCATGATAACTGAAGCACCCACAAAATAGCTTGCACAACCACACCGACACATAACCACATCACCACCTCTCACCAAGCACAACACCAAATCATCTGGCACTAGCCAAAAACCACCACATTTACAATATTGTCATCTGCACAACCATCTCAACCTCCAAACTTCCCAAAACAACTATGGCCACAACCAACACACAAAACTATACTAATCACACAAATAAAATAATTTCATCTTACATGTCAAGATATTATATGCATTGGGTGGAACTGACTGAACCACACATTTTTAATTGTGTCAAGCTATAACTCATCTTGATTAGTAATATGTTCTTACCCTTTTCATATTCTAAAATCATTGTCACACATTACACTTCAACATGAAACAACAAATATCATAACACAATGAGATCTAAACATCACATATTCAAAACCAAAAAGGGAAAATAAAAACTCAAAAAAACTCAAGAAACTATGCACGCATCTATACCTCTCACTCCTAATTACCCTCCTCCAAGACACAATACCTCTATAACTCGTGAACTAGGGGAATGGTTTGTCTATGCAGTACCATCTAATGAAGATCTTGGATATATACTAGATTCTCCATAAACATCACATCATCCTCAATATCCAACTCCCCCCAATCAATGATGTGGGAGTCATCATGAATATATCGACGATGATGGGACACATGGATGATGTTGTGGATCCTATCCAATTAGATTAGAAATCCCAACAAATATTCCACCTCGCCAACACACCCCAGCACCAAAAATTCCCCAACAAATTGAGAAGAAATATTACTCCACTTTTAGACCATTGTTTCCTATGATGAGTGGAGACTCTCAAGAACACATGGTATTCAACCTAGAACACCAAGGGCCTCCACCTTCAATGATCGTATGCCTTATTACTATCCAATTCCACCCTCACACTCTATCTAAATGATTGAAGTTATTCTCCGTGCCACATTAGGACCAAGAACTATTGATTCCCCAACCTTCATCAAGCACAATGGATAATGACATGACCACCCCTATAATGCCTCAAACAAAGTCATGCCAATAGAAGAGTGATATTTTTTATTGTATAAAACCTAGACCAGAGGTAGGTGTCTTACCCATGATCCACCAATGTCCAAGATACAATTTCATAACATATCTTATAGCATATGGATGGTCTGTTCTATCTTCTCAGTAGTCTGAGGATGGAAATCAGTGATAAGGTGCAACTAGGATCTAAAAAAAAATTTAACCCCCTCAAAAATCAAAAGATAAAATGAGGATCCTGATTAGAAATTATGTTCCTCAATACCCAATAAATACTAATCACATAATCCATATATATCCTTGTCAAAAAATCCAAGGTACTCAACTCGTATATCATAATAAAGTGAGGTGAGTTTTTCAACCAATCCACTACCAAAAAAACTACATCACTAGATCCATGATCCTGAGGTACCTTGATGCCAAATTCTATCGATATGTCTTCCCATATCCACTTAATAACATCCATGTACTACAAAAAACCTCAAGGGATGCAATTCTCTTATTTAACCTATTGAAAAACTACACATCTGTAAACAACTCCACCACTAACTATTTCATACCTAGACAATAAAGTTGTCTTCTCGAGCTATGATACATATTTTTTAAACTAGGATACACCACTAAATGTGATTTGTGAAACTCATGAATAACTCCCTCATGAATCACCTATGGAAAAAGAAACCTTCCCTAGAACAACACCTAGTTCTGATCATCCTTAGATCATCCCTCATGGGCTTCATCATGTCTAACATGATCATAAATCAATTGTGCCTCTGAGTCTCCTCACTAAGACTCATCCACATACCACATCAAATATTCCTCTACATTCATCTGATAAAGACAATTGTGGCCATTACTTTCTCTAATGTCAAGACGCATCGCTGCAGGCTCTTCTATCCCTTTTGAAAAATCTGAATACTCCTGAACTAAATCTCCTTAAGACTTCTGAATCAGCATATCCATAACCATATTCCACTTTCTAGAGGTTTAAGAGATCTAAAATCAATAATATTAAAGAAAATAAATCCACCTATACTGGAATAGATTCAAATATCATTGTGATAAAACATATTATAGACTCTTTTGGAACATGAAAACAATAAAATGCTCACTGATAAGAAAATAGAACCCTAACTTTAGTGAAATTATAATCACTTCAAACTCCAGATCATGGGTGGAATAGTTATTCTTATAGGGATATAAAGGCCTAAACCCATACGAGATCGCTACTCTCTGATATGTCAACATGAATCCTAATCCCAAATAGGATGTGTCACATAAAACCTCAAGAAAAACACCCTCCTCAAGAAACTAAAGCACTTAAGCACTGACCAACTTCTCCTTCAGTTAACTGAATAATGCCTAGAACTAATAACTCTATGAAAAAACATGGTTCTTTATAGTCAATGTCATTAGTAGGCTATAAATCAATATAAATTGGGTATAAACCCCCGATAATAGCCTATGAGACCAAGGAAATTGTTAACCTATTCCATGTTCTTAGGTGTTTCCCAAGAAATAACTACCATGAACTTCAACAAGTATATTGTCACACCCTACTGAGACACCAAATTTATAAGGAAACACACCTCTCATGCATAGAACACAAACTTAGGAAACATTCCATAAATCTAGTGGTGTTGAAGGAACTTCAAAATAGCTCCTAGTTGATCGAAAATATCCTCCTTTAACATCATGTATATCAAGATATCATCGATGAAAATGATGAAGAAAAAGATCATGAATTCATAGAACATGTACTTCATGAGTCTCATGGACACGGCTGGTGTGTTCATAACATTTAACTACATTAATACAAACTTGAAGTTCTCATACCTGCACCTAAAGGTAGTCTTTATAATATCCTATTTTTAACTCACAATTGTTGATATCCAAACTTCATATAAATTGTCAAAACCAACTAACTCCTCTTAGATGGTTGAAAAGATCTTATATACCTGGAGAATTGTAAAGGTTCATAACCATAAACTGATTCCAAATCCAATATACTATACACAAACTCAAACTATCATCTACCTTTATAGTGTGTAACACTAGAGAACCCTAAGCAGACACACACGGTTGGATGAAAACCCCTTATATCGGATCATCCACCTATAACCTCAACTCAAATAAATCTATAGGTGTTATCTGATAGTGATACATTAAAATATAAGATGCACCTACATGAAACATTATCCAAAACTCAACATCACATCAAGGGGAGATGGTCAAAACCGCTTTTGGGAAAATATCCTAGAACTCCCACACAACTCTAGGAACATCCCTTTTCAGAACATTCACTAACAGCTCTTCCAAATAAGATAAAAGGGGATCCACTTGTCTACCACCCATATAATAACCTCGCTCTCCAAGGATCACCACTCATTAGCCCTACAGAATAGAAAATGAAACTTTACTCTAAAAGCAGTTGATGAATTTCCACATTGAATACACTTATTCCATGCCACGGATAAAATTTCATGGCTATATCTGCAGTAAGAGAAAATATCCAATGGTCCGAAGTTTCCTCATCACTAGAAAACATCCCCAGCACACATCAAACAAAGAAATTTGGCCTCTAATTGGTGTGGGAAACAATAGGGGAACTAGAAGCATTTCTACATTCAGTCCCAATATATGGACTAAACTAGGAGAAACAAAGGATTGTGAGGCACCTAGATCAAATAAATAACATGCAAGGATAGACAATAATTTAATCATACCTCAAAAAATTATCATCTCTAATAGCATCACCACCTCTAACGTGTGTATCTGGCCATGCCTAGCTCCTTTGTCTCGCTATTTCTAGCCTCCAAAACCATGCTATGGTCTGGTTCCCTATGGATGAGGACCATCATGAGGCTAACCTCTTACAACACAATCTTCTCTAGGATATGAAATTATAATTGGTGGTCCCTTCTGCTGAAATTATCTTGGATGAAATTGCTACTACTTCTGAAAAGAGTCTTGAACACCCATATGATTCTGGACTCCCTGAATAGTCAGGCACTAATCATTGTGGTTTCCATGTCCTTCATAGATATGACACAAAAATATGAATCATATAGTAGGTTCTTGATAGCCACCTACACATAAAGAATGGAAATAGGTTTTCCATGATCAGTTCATCAATTATTGGAACCCTGACATCCTAAAAATACACATCCCACTTCCTCGTTCTATTCTACTTCAGATACCCTATTGGAAACTCTCTCAAGGATTAACTCCAAGATAATACATATTCTCAATAACTTCCAAATTTTTCTACACCTCTAGTCACCTAGGGGGAATAAAATGGGTAATTTCATACCTAATCACTTGGCACAATGGCTCCTCCAAAACAGCGTGCTCTGGACTCCTCATCTGGAAAAACAATTAGATCAAAGTATAATAGTTCCTTGAACCAAATCCCACTCTCCTAATCATACAATATCCCCTGCTTAAGAGAGAGCATATCCTACCTCTTGTCTTACCTCATCATTGATGATAGGAATTCTAAACAAAACTCCTTTTGAAAGTCTTGTCACAAAACATATTCCTCCTTACGATCACCAAGATACAAAATCCAACACTCACACATATCTCCATGCATATAAATAACTTCCAATGAAATACCAAACTCAGATCATTCCAATATCAAATATAATGTGATCTCGATCTCCTCCAGTCAGTACTCTCTCTCCAGATCATAGACTCTTCCCTTATAATTTCACAAACTATGTTTCTAAATGACAAGAAAGTCACACTTCTAAACCTCATCATCCCCTATTGATTTAATCCTGTGAAGATAAAATAGATTAGATTTTTTATCCTAAACTACATAAACCACTCATGGATGAGTAATATGATCCATTATACAAAATAAAGGAGAATATACTAAGCATGGTAGCATGTAATTTTATCAAACTCGTATAATTTATTCATTTTAATTTTTGTAAAACTCTAAATTTAGACATTAAAATAATCAGTCCTAGTGTATATACCTTTCATAAGACTCTACCATGAAAACTAGTCAAAATTAATTATTCATTCAATAATATTAGATTCTATGAACTGGAATATAAGGGGCCCAAAAATCGTGTGTCCTAGTTGATCTCCCTAGCCTATGTCATGCACTAAGATCAACTGGAATTGTTTCCTCACCAAATAATTAAAACCTCATAATGTCTAACTCCAAACATTATCCTATATCCAAAAAAACCTTTGATACCACTTTATCCTAACACCCTCCCTCTAAATATGGCATAATAAATAAGATAAATAATGACTCCCAAGTCCCACCACCAGTAGGCCCCTGGTTGAAGACTAGCACTAAGGGTATAAAAATCTCATAGATATGGGAGGAATTAACCTTTATAGTAAAATAGGATCAGGGTATAGGATAAACAAACACACAAAAAAGTATAATATAATATAAATTTAAATCAAAAACCATCCCACAATTCATAAAAAATTCAACTAATACAATAAAAGTCTCCAAAATATACAAAAAGACAAGTCTATGGAAGCAACTGAATAGAAACTCTGAACCCAAGCTATAAATATCTAGCTCGGTCCTCAAAGTCCTCTTGGAAACCTAAAAAATAGTTTATATGTGTATGGTGAGAACAATAGGTGTACTCAGTATAGACATAACCAATGTCTTAAGTTCACATGTGAAAGGAACATGATAATGCACCAGTGAAAAAATAGAAAAACAAAAAAGCATCTAAAATTGTCATATAACCAATCCCTAGCCTCACAATGAATCACTCACCAAATCATTCATCCAATATAATAATATGGCATTGAGATCATAACAAAAAAAGGTGCCCTTCAGCCGCTTCCCAAATTATTTTTCACTCTCACACCCTAATGTCTAACATATAGTGATCCCAACCCTTTTATACACATTACATTGCATCACATCACATCACATCTCACCCAAATAAACCTAGGCCATCTTTAATGTGGGTAGAGATGAATCCCTACCTAACCCACCATCATAAGGTCTATCTTCTAGTTCTAGAATTAGGTACCATCACATCACACCTCTCCTATAGACACCTTGTCCCACACATCACATCTGGCCTATAGACACTTAGGAAAACACAACAAACCTCATCTGAAGACACTTGGGCCATTATTGATACTAAAGGAAGAGAGTGGAAGTGGGGGTAGCCAACCATATTTATCACCACCATCCCAGATATTAGGGAAAATACCCAGAAATCATAACCTCTAGGCACTGGTAATGTTATCAAACTTGGGTGGGGAATATAAATAAATAACATAAACATACATGATATATATATATATCACACCATACCCAAACTATGGGTTCAAAAAACTACACTATTTCATGCAACATCACCATGACCATACCATACATCAAATTTCACAAATGATGCCACCACTATATGTAATGCACCACACCACCACACACAAGACACACAACATTTCCCACTTTCATAATATAGGTTTCACCACTTCCTAGATATAACATATTTCCACTATCTTTCATTCAATAAGTCACTTAATTCACATTTATACATCCCAATAATTTATTCAATTCATTTAATCTATTTACCACATAATGATTCCCACCCCATTCATAATTCACATATTCTATGGCTAACCATACAACTAACACAACAATTGGACCATATTATGCCAACTATCATCATCACACCACATCAAGAAAACCATCTCACCAAAATAGACACATCTATCATCCACTGCACACCATCAATACCACATAACCACCACACAAAATTTACTACTAATAAGTGAATTTATTTTATATGTTTTTTATATTAAAATTCATTTTTTTGATCATTTTATTGTTAATGAATTCCATTATTGGTGATGTTTTATTCATATTTTTTAGGATGATATAAGTTATGTGAAAATGAGAAAAAAATTTGGAAATGATCATGATATCCACTTAAATGAAAGTTTTCCACAAGGTCTGATGATCATGGTATAATTCTGAGGCACAAAACTAAAGAAACATGGGAAAAAGAGGATTATAGAGTTGAATATTGACTTTTCACATCATATACTGATCACATATCATGAACTAGTAAAATATGTGAAGGGATTACAAGTCTTAAAGATAATAAATGATGCTCGGAGTGAAGAACACATAGTATCACACCATGAAACATTCTTTGAATTCTAGAAAATATTTGAAATTCATGAGTCAATGTTGTGAATTCTTCATGGTCTGGACATTACACATCATGAAAAAGATGAAATGACATAGAAATGGACAGATTTGATGTGTCAAGGGTTGAAGACCAGTTTTATGGCCTCAGGACCACACATGACCACTTTTTGACCCATCTTAATTCTATTTAATGCTACCTGATCCCTAGTGAAGTCTATTAATAGTGGTATAATCTATCATAAAAGAGTATAGATTTGGAGTCCAAATCTTGGAGTGAGAAGTTGCGTTGTGGAGGGTCCTCACCATTTTCATCTCCATATTTCATTTTTGTTTTCATTTTCATTCTTCCTTCCCCCTTACTCCCTCATCACTAGGATGAGGGGGTAAACACACCATATTCTAGAGTTATGTATCTGAAGGAGGAAGGTGTCATTATATTTATTTATTTTTCTTTATTTATGTATTTAGTTTGATATAATTTTATTATATAATTCCAAACCCATTTCTTTTTATTTTCCTCGTGATCATTGAGAAAATTAAGGAGAGGATAACATAACCATTGGATCCATCTTTTTTTGACTCTAAAACCAAACATGGATCAACCAATTTATTTTCTAAAATCCAATTTCACCTAAAGACTAAAACTAAAAAACCCCAGAATTCCTTTGAAATCTGATTTCAAACCAAACAATCTAATATTATTTCATTTCTTCTTTCATTTTCTCATGACTATTTCCAAAACCAAAATTGGTCCTTTATTTTCTTCACCTCGTTATTTAAACTAAATAAAATAATATGATTTGTTTAAAAATATAATCAAACTAAGTTAATATTCTATGTAGTTTCAATATTGATCTTTCTATTATATTCATTTTAATAAATTAAGTACAATTGATCTTAGTTTTATAAATTTTATTTTGGTTATACCCAAGGTAAATAATAACACCCTTTGGGACCTTCAAAATCAGTACTGTTGTTAGGGATAGTTATAAGTTATTTTTTATGTTTCTTTAATTCATAACATTATTTTATTGCTTCATTTCAATTTTATTTCTACATTGGGGGTTTTATGATGTTGTTTTCAAGATTTTAAATCTTAATGTATGATTACAGCATGCATAGAAAAGGAAAATAAATTTCTTACTTCAATTTCAAACTTGAAAAAAGCCTAATAAATAATTGAACTGCAACCATGGCATGCAAAGAAATCAACAATTATTTTGGGGGTTCTTCAAAGATATCTAGGTATTTGGATGCCTGTGGACTATGGAAGTCCATAAAATATAGGATTGTAACCAAACATCCCAACACCCCCACGCCCCATTGATGCAAACCACTTTGAGAAAAATCTAAAGCCGTATAGATGATCTCAGATACCATGAAATTCATTGGACTACCACATAAATATCTAAACATGCATCTTGGAATCTTTCTCAATCTATGTGACACATTCCAATTCCAGAATGTTTCAAGTGACACAGTAAGGCCTCATATATTTTTATTTAAATTACAATAGAAAGCTAAAGAGTGGATTCAATGATTTCTAGTGAATTCAATCATGACATGGGATGAGCTAGCATGAAATGTTCTCACCTGATTCTTCACACCTTCCAAATATATGGACATATGGGTAAATATTCTAAACCGTTGTCAATTTGAGTATAAATAACTTTACTCTGCATGAAAATGTTTTAGATGAATGAATCATAAATGACCCCATCATGGTATAGAGTTATGGAAACTAATCCAAACTTTTTATAACTGTTTCTTTAAAGGAAACAGTTCAATTCATGATGATATAGCTGGAAGATCACTAATGAATAATTCTCTTAAAGATAGATATAACTTTTTGGATGAAATGGAAAGAAATATTTTTCCATTATCAAGGGGAAGGTATGCAATGAAAATATGTTCATGTGATAAAAAAACAATGAATAGATGGTATAATAGATGGAATCATTACCCAAGAATATATATATGATTATGGGACATTAGTAAAACCCCCAAGGTATGTATATGGAAAATGAAAATTATGCTGATTACAATCATGGTAATCAATTTCAAAGTTAGAGGCCACAAAAAAAGGGAAAGGGTACCATCAAAGAGAATAGGGATACTAATAACAAGCACCCCAAGGGTCCACACTAACAATCCAAGAATAAACATATGAATAGACACTTTCAACATTAGTGAATAGATCTTGGGTAGTAATCAATGAAGTAAAGGAATAAATAGTAAGAAAGAAGGTTGAACTGTGGAATCTAGAATTTCAAGTTAGGATGATCACTACACTACTTAGAGAGAGTACAAGAGGTGTAATTTTAAGATAACTTGAAGTATTACCTTGTGAATATTTGAAACCTATATTGTTTAGAAGTGGGATAAAGTCACAAGGAAGTGCTATATAATTTATAGGATGTAATGAAGAACAACCGGTGTGAGAGTTTGAAAAATAAACTGAATGATAAGCTAAAGAAGAACCACTACAGTATAAATAATGAATTTTGTTTCCAGAATGACTATGACAAGAGAATAATGGCACACAAAAAGGTAAATTTTTGGAACACTTGAAAAAGTTTCATATTAATATCCCTTTTATAGAGTATCTTTCAAAAATACTAACCTTTGAAAAAATCATGAAAGATTTGGTAACTAATAAGATGAAGATGGATGAAATTGGCACATTCCACTCACATGAGAGTGTTTGGCAGTGGTATCGAGGGACCTTCCTAAGAATAAACATGATTTGGGTAGATTTTTTATTCCCATCTTTAGTAGAGCTAAAAAAATATTGAAAATACTTATATGAATTAGGTTAAAGTTTCAATATCATATCATACATGAATTTTAAGAGTTTGGGACTGGAGGTCCTAAAGTACACAATATTTTCAATTTAATTAGAAAACTCAATAGTGAAGTACCCCTAAGGGATCATCGACTATATTATGATCAAATTCAATAAATTCTACTTCTTTGTTGACTTCTTAGTGCTAGATATAGAAGAGGAACGAAATCCACTCATTCTGGGGAGAATTATTTTATCCACTAGGTGTGTGATGATCAACATCCAAAGTGGATAACTCTATCTAAGAGTTGGTTGTGTGCAGTTAAGTTTCAATATTCATTGACTGATAATGAACTATGATGTGAGGGAAGATAGTGAGTTTTTAGAAGAATAAAAATACCTAAAGTTGAGGGTATCACTGAAGTTAAAGAAGTGTATGAGATAGATGTGAATGTGGAAGATAATACTCCAAATAAGAGTTATGATGAGAAGAAAGAGAAGATGATTACCAAGACCAATGACATCTAAGAAGCATCTGAATCTACCAAATTCTAGAAATGGAAATAGGTATCAAAAGTAAATGACATTCCATTTAGTTCATCAGGATTGAGGAAGAAATGGTGGATCAGACTGATGTGAATCAAGAATGTTATGACTGACTGAATGGCCTAAAAACCGAAATTTTTATTGATTTTGGATAAGCCCCATTTTAAGGGTAAAGGAGGAAACCAAGACTTCAAAGACATCAAGACATTAACAAAGTTTGAAAAGTAAGAGAGTTGAAACCCAAAACAATACTACAAAGAAGTGCTTCGACCCAGCATCAAAATCATTAAGGCATGCCTCCACCAAAGCATGGCTACTCAGCAATCTGTCCCGTTCAAAAATACACGGGCCCAGAACCGATGGCAACGCCATACCCTCTCAATATTCCAAATCCGAAAATCCATACACGATGAAGACAACCATCTCTATCCTCATATGAAGCAACACCTTGTAGAATGTTTGGGTTCCCCAACAGTCCATCCATTTCACCTCAAACAACAGTCAACAAGAAAGATACCAACAGATTCACAACCAACCACACCTTCAACACCACCAAAAAACCACCAATTCCACATCCAACCAACCATGGTCCCATCTTCACCAAATCAAAACATGGAAAGAAATTACAGCAGCACAAAAATGAAAATCCTCCCCCCTCCGGTCTACTGGAGCCAACCCCAAGCCCACAGGCACATGCCAGACCCGACGTCAAGCCAGGACAAAGCCGAGTAGAGATCTCAGATCTGAAAGGCATGCTAAAGCCGCTGTTGTGCACACCAAAGCCGACGCCGAGCCCACCGAAGCCAAGACAGAATCCTGAAAAGTTGGAGGAAAGAAGACAATAACGAGCATATCGACCACAATGAGACCCTAAAGGCATAGTCGCCACCGATCTGAGATCCTGACGTCGAACCACTTGAACCCGATGCACGCCGATGCTGAGATGAGGTCCCAAAGCCATGAACATCAATGAGCAAGATCTCGAAGCCTAAAGGCACAACAAAGCTGCCTCTGAGATAGGAACGCACCTGGAGCACGCAAATCTACCATTCATCAACACCGAGCCAAGATGTGAAGTTGTTGCCGAGGTTGGGGAAAGCCGGAGGAGGGGAGGAGGCATCTTGGAAGGTAAACCCTAGGCGCGCAAGGTTGGGGGGAGAATCTGCCACTCCAAGGTGTCCCGTATTCTAGCACAGTCAAGAATGTTATGACATCAGGGAGAGTTAAGCTATTTAGAGAGAATGGGAAAGAACTGACCTATATAGATAGGACACAACTGAGACCATTTATAGACCTTAGTAAGGTAAAAACATTTAAATAATCTTTCACCTAAACTAAATCCAGAAGAGGTAAGATCAAACCAACTACATTAAATAAAATCACTTCCGGGAGGCAACCCATGTTTTTTTATTTTTTTAGGCATGAAAGATCTCGCTCCAAATATTTTAAAATTCATTTTCAATGGCCTATTAATTCACCCATTTATTATAATTTTAATAGGCCCATCAATAACAAGTATAGAAGAAAGTATCAGAAAGAGAAAAAAGAATATATAGGACAAATACACATCATGAACTGATATACGTTTTGAATCAAGAGTATGAAGAACCTGTGAAACCAACATCAAAGCATTATTAAAATGGGAGTAATCATTTTAATTATGAATTTTTATACTTTATTCACCACATTTAATTTATTCATATCTTTTATAAATTTCATTTTTAAATAAATTTTAATGAGAAGAATGGGGAATAGAATTAGTGGGTATAAGAATTTAGATTAGGATTTGATATATCATGATTTGAGGAGCATACGAATCATTGTAAATAAAATTTTTATGATATTTTTCCATGATTTGAATTTATAATATTTGAATTAAATTATTTAATTGTTTGTATGCATTGAAATGAGTAGTTGTCACAACCATTCATCTCATTCATGATACATCCTATAAGCCTAATATTTCTCATTCATTATATAGTATATTTCTTGTCAAACTCAGACTTGTTATCTTCTATAGATGTCTTGGAATCTTATCAAATATATAATATAATAGAGTCACTTTTAAAATGATTTAGTAACTTGTTTTTATTAACTCTTTATCCTTGTACCTACCTTGAATATAGAATCTATTAACAACATTTTTATGAAATGAGCCAAGTTACAGTCTTATCTTATCCATTCTTTATATCCTCTAAATTTTTTATATTATATTTAAAAGAATAAGATTGGGGGAGATATTTTATATGATCAGATGAGATATTATTCATTGATCAGACATTTCTAGGAGTTTTCCATTGAAATTAGGGGAGATTCCATGATATTTTTCATTACACTTTATCATTATTCACTACTCTTTCTAAAAAAATGGGTCCTCTTAAGATGATAAAAAATCAACATTACCAGAATGATGATATTTTGATCATATGTTGTTAGGTAGTGGATGTGAAATTTTTCATAAACATAATTTTGAAAAAAAAGAGCAAGAGAGTATGATTCATTCATTATAATTACTTTTTTCATAATCCTACTTTGATCTTTTATAGGGAAGAAATAGATCACATATGTAAATGGAGATGTTTATCAAGATTATCATTTTATATCATGCATTATGATTTATATTTAAACCTCCCTTTTGATCTTTATTTTTACATAATTTACCCACCTAACCTAAATCCTCAAAGTCATTTGAAGCTAATGATAAAGACCTCATGATTATTTTTTATTATTTATTTTTGCAGTGGAGATGCTACATGTCTTTAAAGCCTATTGTATGTGACATGTTCAGGAGGTATGTGCATCACTATATTCCTTCAAACCTTGATGATGAGTATAAAAATTCATGTTAGATAAATTATAAATGTTATCCATATTAACAATGAATTGAAAAAATAAAATATATGAATGAAAACGTTTTTCTATTTAAAAAGAGAAAAATTAAAATACATGGTTGATTTATATTCTTTGAAAAATGAGACGTTAATCAATTTTATACATGTGATTCTTGACCATTTAACATTCTATTTGATTAATTTTTTTATTGATGTTGAGTTTAAATCATGGTAGAGTAGGATTCCATTCTAGGATATTGTGATTCTATCCTTGGGGAAAAGTCTAAATTCAAATGTGGGGGATTTGAAAAGTGCATTTATTGTCTACATTTTTTATATTAAAATTTATTTATTTTGATTATTTTATTGTTAATCTATGTCAGTGAACCTAAGTTTTCTTTGTATTTGTTAGGACGCTATGGTAAATGATCAAAAAAAGTAAAATGATCATGATATCTATATAAAATATGTTTTTACCCAAAGTATTAGGACCATGGAACAATTCTAGGGCACAAAACTGGGGAACCAAGGTGAAAAAAGGCTTCCAGATCAGAAAATTGGCTTTACACATTGTTTACTTATTACACGTCATAAACAAGTACAAGACGTGAAGGGGTTACAAGTCATGAAGAAAAGAAAATCTTTCCAAAGTTAAGAACACATTGTTTCACATAGTGACACATGCCATGAATTATTAGAAATATGTGAAAGTCATGAAACATGTTGTGAATACTTTAAGGCCCTGACTTTACATGTTGTGTAAATATTACATGATGTGAAAAATATAGGATGGCCCAAAAACATCCAGATTCAATGTATATAGGGGAGAAGACCTATTTTATTGTCCCAAGACCACCCATGAAAACTTTTTGACTCATCTTAATGTCATTTAATTCTATCCAATCCCCAATGAAGTCTATAAAAATAGGGTTGATCCACCACACTAGAGGAGGGATCTGGAGACCAAAGCTTGGAGTGAGAAGCTGTGATGTGAAAAGTACTCACCAGTTTTATCTCTGGCTTTCATTTATGTTTTTATTTTCTTTCTTCATTCCCCCTTAATCCCTCATCACTAGGATGAGGGGTGAACTCACATTATTCTAGGGTTATGTAACCGAAGGGGGATGATTTCATTGGATTTATTTCTTTTTCATTATGTATGTATTTGGTTTGCTTCAATTTGATTATATAATTAAAAACCCATTTCTTTTTATTTTTCTCATGATCAATAAGGGAATTTATGGAAAGGAAACTTTCTAATTGAACAACTAGTTACCTTGAATTGAGGCATGACCACTATCATATTCAAGGAAACTAGGTTTAAAAATTATATCAAGACAAACATGATTAGATGAAACCCAAAATTATCATACCAAGGGAAATAATGGATTTCCAAATTTAGGATAGGATACTATGACTATTAGATCCATGTCATTTCGAATTCGATTCCAAAAATGGATTAATCAAAAAAAAATTAAATTACATATAAACCCTAAGAATATAAAACCCTTGAATGCCTTTCAAATATGATTTAAAACCAAACAATCCAATGATATTTATTTATTCTTTATTTTTCCCATTATTTTTTCCAAAACCCAAATTGATCTTTTCTTTTATTCACCTCTTTCTATAAACAAAATCAATTAAAAAATTTATTTTAAAAACGTAATCATACTAATTTCATCATCGTTGTGGGATTCATCTTGATCTTTATGCTATATTAATTTTAATTAATTAATTATCATTGATATGAGTTTTATACATTTTTATTTTTATTAGACATGAGGGAAATAACAACACCATTTGGGTCCATAAACTGTAGCCCACACAACATCACCACACATCCTAACCAAACCAGACACCATAACCACATCACACAGAACCACCACACATCATCACCACTACACACAGATGGAGCTGGTATTTCCAGTATATTTCATATTTATTTCAATTAATTAATTCACAAGAATCTTTTCTTTTATATGAAATTTTATAATTTTTTGAATTTTGATGAGTTTTGAGATAAATTGTGAAAATTCCCTGGATCTAACATTTTAATATTTTTTATCACTTTGTTGTTTTAAGAATAAATTATTCAAATATGATCTTATTTTCAAACTTATTTTTTCTGCAAACCCTTGGTTTGTGGAATTCATTTATTATAACTATACCATGTTTTAAATCGACCATTTTTAGGGGAAAATAATCACTCAATTCGGAAAATATGTTTTCAGAAGGAATTGATACACCTTTATTAAATGAGACATTACTCATATTATAGTTGTTTGATTGAGGTTATTTCAACTGGAAAAGGCATAAGACTCAATGAATCATATCTTAATTGAATAACAAGTACAAATTCCTTCATTAATATGGTAAATTTTTGTGTTCAAGTATAGGATTTTATGGAGACACCTCTTCCAGAAAAATTAATATTAAGTAATTCAGTGATAACATTTTATACACATATAAAACTATGCTAACATGTTTTAGGGATAAATAGAACTTGTGTATGAACAACATTCAATAAGGGACACCATCAATATTTATTCTCCAACTATACAAAGATCTATCAAACATTTGTAGTATAGAAACTAGATATAAGATTTTCCACGCCCTTTTCCTATATATTTTCAACTCCACTTCCATTTCAAGGGATAGTTATATTGAGGAAGTGGGCTATTCTGGAGAGTATATTCTTGAGAATAGTTGTTTCTTATGAATATAATCAATCCATAAATGGCTAAACTCCAATAGTTAGTGGTAGGTGAGTTTCAAAGGCATTGTCCTTTTGTGTTTGTGATTTTCATTGTAAACTTATTCTTTTTGAATTATCAAAGAATTTGTTTGTTTGATTGAAGAAGGTCTCTTACATTATTATTTTAATTTTCTACTAAGTTATTCTAGATTTTCGTTCAACTTTTAAAAGTAAAGTGGTTACTCTCATTGTTTAAATTTCTTTGTGAAGGTCTACTTGACACGTTCATCATTAATACGTACCTAATTTAATTATTTATTAAACTTATAAGAACTAATTATGTGGAAGTATGAGTATCGATCCATAAGGAAGGTGTTTGTATGATAATTACACAACAAACCTCTTTCAATAGTGGTTGAAATTTTCTTTTTGTTTACTTTTAATTTTTTTAATTAAAAAGAATGATGATAAGACTGTTATTTTTCTAATAAGAATGATGATGTAGGTAATGTGTTGATCAAGCAGAGATAACAAAAATAATGATCAAACATAAGGAATAGATATTATGAAACATGTTCAAGATAGATTCATGGGGAATTTAAATTAACTGGGTTAAGTGGGTTTCTTTATTTATAAAAACTTTATTGAATTCAAAATATTGAAAAATAGTTTTATTAATCTCCACCACCTGAAGATTAAACATGAAAATTGATGAAACTTGAAGTTATCCACTTCAAGAAACATCAAAAATCAAATGGTTTTAAGAAAATTTAAATTAGGAACATTCTTTATGATTATTTCAAAAGTTTGAAATAAAGTTCAAGAAGTGCGAAACAATTTCTTGAACTCTAGAATTGATATCACTAATCAATTATAAAAGGTGAAAATTTATATTTGTGAAGAAGATAAAGATAAAACCCAACAGATTAAAATTCCTCAAGCACAAAATATTACTCAAGAATCATGTCAAATTCAAAATTTAACAATTCAATTATAAATGAAAAGAATAAACAAGGGAGAAGAATCTTCCCTCAAGAATGGTGATCATCGAAAAGTGTTGCTCCACTCCTTCGCTCTCCTCCAGGATGTCCAATCTCTATCTTAGTCTCCCTCTAAGAGTCTCTGAATATAAGAATGTGAAGGATCCATTTTAAATGTCCCCAGTCTCAGAATTTAACCTCTTTTCTTTTCAGGTTTTTCACTGGAGTCCTTCACCGACTCAGGTTGTTCTTCTCTATTTCAATGAACATATGCTCTCATCTTCTCTCATAATGGTGAATATAGAAAATCTCTTGAAATTGAAAATCAAAAGTGATTAGAATAAACTTGGCTACACTTCAAATCAAGGAATGAATTAAATAGTTAATTAATTTTACAAAAAATAACTTTAAAATTATAATAATATTATTATTATTATTATTTTAAAAATAATATTTATAAAAAAAATATTATTATTCTTATTAATAAAAATATAAAAAATATAATAATTATAATTATAAAAATAATTAATATCAAATGAATATTAAATAAATTTATATAAATATTTTATTATTGTTTTAATTATATAATTATATATATATAAACAAATTTATATATATTATCATTTTAATTATTATCATTATTATAATAAAATATATACTATTCTATTATATTTATTAAAATATTTATTTTATTTTACTATTATTTATAATACTTCATTTAGTTAATTATTTTTATAAATTATTTTTATTTTTATTTTTATTGTTTATTATTTTAAACCCCAATCATCATGGGCATATGCTTCTTGAGAAAGCCTCAGGTGGCCTCCTCTTCAAATGTGGCAAGTCTTCTTCTTTAGTAGTGGCCCCTCCTAGCAACGATTCTGAGCAGCGGTGGTCAGGGTGCAGAAGTAGGATGCGGATCGATCTAGCTTCATCCTTATCCTTAGAGGAGGATTAGTGTCTCTATGGTGGGAGGAGGCTCATGGTAGGTATCGTTTCATATTCGGTGTTAGTGGTAGTCTCCAATAATTCTTCTTCAGTGTAGCGGTGGTGTGGGTGAACCCCGATGGTGGTGGTTTTCTTCTGCAGTGCTGCTTTAGTACAAGCTGGCGATTTCGGCTTCAATGGTTTCAGATCCATGATCATTTCATGGTGGTTGGAATTCCCCTTCAGTTTTATGGCACAGGTTTGGACGGAGATGGATCTTGCTTCATGGGTTGTATTTTGTTTCAAACAGGGATGGACGATGGTGGATAATGGATCAATGATAGCTTAAATTGGTCCCAAAAAAGCGTAGTTTGTGGGTTCAGGATGGAAGAAGGTATGATGGTGGTTGTTCATGGTTTTTATGCTACAGTGGATCGAGAAATAGTGGATGGTAAAGGATAATAAAGCCAGTTGATGGTGGGTTCGCTAGTAGTGGGTTGCCTGACGGGGAGTTTACGGTGATTCTTGTTGACGGTAGCAGAGAGCTACGAGCAGTGGTTCCACTGGAATATGGGAAGCAGTGATAGCAGAAATGATACTGCTAGATTTTAGTGGGGGTGGATCTTTTGATCTGGAGGGTGGATGCAGTTTAATGGTGGCACAGGCAACCGTTAGTGGATGATCTATGGTGGTGGAAGAAAGGATTTTCGGTAATGGATACTCGTGGCAGTAGTATAGTTTCTACTAGTAGTGGATCTGGGTATGGTGGTAACACACTGATACTGGTGGAACAAGGGAGGAGAATGGTTGATCACCATGATTAGTAGTTATAGATGCTCTGCAAAACTTAAAAAAAATATAAAAAAAACAAAGATATAATTATTAAAACACTAAAATTAAAAATAGAAAATAATATAAAATTATTCAATTAATTATTTTTATACTCAAATAAAAAATTAAATTTAAAAAGGTTAAATTTACTATTGAAACTGGATTAATTGTTCAAGTTATAAATTAGAGATCAAAAATATTAAAACATAGATATAAGTAAATTTAAATTAAATTAAAGATCCATTAATTAAATAGATATATAATGATGAATTGTTTAATTATTGAAATCAAAAAAACGTAAAATTAATATTTTTAAGTCAAGCATAATTAAAATTTAAATACTAATTAGAAAAATAGTATAAATAAAAACAATTCAAACAAACATAGTGATTTTAAATTCTAAAAAAAATAAATTAAACATAAAAATTATTAATTGGTAAATTAAACTTTAAACAGGTACAATTATTTGAGAATTAATCCACAGTTAATTATCAAAATGATCAAAAAATTAAATAAAAGATTTGGAAAATTAAATTATTTAATTTCGACAGTAAATTAAACAACACGTTATCATTTATTTCCCTTAATCAATTAAAAATAAATTTCAATGGGAAATAATAAATCAAAAAATTAAACAATTGTAATGCCAAAAAGAATTTTTTAAGAAAAATGAATCTCCCCCATGAACTACTTTAAGAATAAATTATGAATTTCCTCTCAAAAGTAAGTGGTATTAGTGAAATATTAATTACTGCTATACTAAAATTATTGCTATTGAAAATTTTGAGATTAATTAAACAAACATCAACTTGAATTTAACTAAGACTTTCATACTTCTCTTTACCTGTGGGTGAGAAAGCAAACATAATTATCGCTCAAATAAATTATAAACAACTAAATGGATGATTTGATTTAATAAATACATTAAGGAATAAATAAATCATCCAACTATTTTAGCTTAAAGAAAAAATAAATAATGAATGAATGAAATAATCTCAAATCGGATTTGGATTTTTATTTCATGGATCATGTAAATGCATGTCTTATAAGTTTGATTTAGTCAAAAAGTTTCAATTAAATGATAGTTATATAACATTATTTCAAAAATATGACCACAAACATATGATTTCAAGATGTGAAGAAATGATTTACTCAATTAAACTCATGGACTAATAATATGTAACCTTTTCGAAGTGGATTCACAACATTCAAGATTAGGAAAAAAATTAACCCATTAAAAGTGAAAATAAATACTTAAAAAACAACTAATTTTCAAAAAAAATGATATGATGGTATAAATTAAAGCATATTTTTTCCCATATTATGAATATCCTCTCCAACACACTTAAAACCTACCTCTATCCTCAATGTTTAATTAAAAGGTGTAAAAATATGATTCAACTTTTAAATATCAAAATAGATTTTCAATTTAAATAGTTTAATGAAATGTTCAAGGGTCACAATAAAGTTAAAATAATATGAGTTTTCCACTATAAACATTTTACAATAGACTCACATGAATTATTATTAAGTCACAATGATAATAAATTTTAAATTAAGTTCAAATAGTATCATGTGAAATATAGAGTACATAATGAAGAGGGTGAATCATGTTTGAAAATTTGATTCAATTAGATCATTAATAGTATTGAAAATAGAATTCCAACACCCAAAATAGATGATAAAATTACCTTAAACACTAATAGAAAGGGGTTTAACTCACCATAATTAATTTTATATAGTGAATGAATTTAAAAGTGTTATAGTACAATTTTTTAGCAAACCGGCACATGAAGCAAAGCAGTGAGTAGTAATGAGAAATAAAAATGAAAAAACAGAAAAAAATATAACCTCATGAAATAATCTCTTTCATTTTTTGAGTGAGGCTTCAATGTGAAGCTTATTGTGAATTGAGAATAAAATTGAAATGTGTTATTATGTCAACACATTAGCAACAACATTATTTAATAAAAAATGAACAGGAAACCAAGATCATAAATCCAATATAAAAATAGATCAAAAGACATAGCTTAAGAAAAAAATCAAAAAGACCATGGTTTGACCTTTATGAATCAGTGAATTTAAATTCTTTGGTTAGACTTTCCTAGAGACTAAATGTAGACACTGGGTAGATGTGGCTTCTCATCAATAAACCACCACATCTATTTTACCCATTTATTTTTAGTAGAAAAATGAAATTTTTGGGCACTAATAATTTCAAATCAACTCTCAACACTTTTAGCAATTGAAAATTTCCCTAGGAACACCATTCATCATCAAGGAACTACTCAAAGGAGTATTCAGTTAGAGAATAAAATTCATCATCCAAATCCACTTTCTTAGTAGTTTTAATACAATTATATTTAGGGGTAAAATAATTAACTCCCTCTAACTCTGCTAGGAAAATTTTAAGTTAATAATTGAAAAATGAATCATAATGATTACTCTTGGAAGGTGAGTTGTACACATCTTGAATAAAATTAGATTTAAAAATTTTTAAAACATCATGAAGGGACAGAGTTGAAAAAGGTGATTCTAGTGGTGTGACATTGTATTAAAATCTATCTAACTCATTCACAATTATAGAGACATCAGAATCAGGGTAGTTAGGGGATGAGTTCTTCATAATAGGTTCAAGAATAGGTTTTTCAATAGAGACATGTTATTTGAAAATTAACACTCAAAAAGGGTTCCTCTTCCAATCCAATATCATTCCCATAAATGGATTCTACATCCAACTCAATTGAGTAAGTCTTAGAAAAGTAGGGAAGTGTTAATTTTTTTCATCTAAAAAATCAGGATTCACCATGTAAAAAATCTCTTCCAAATGTTCCTCATCATAAAATATAAAATTATCATCAATTTCTTCTGAAAAATTAACTCTTATTAAATAACCTAATTTGTGTTCAACTTCTCATTGAAGTTCACATTAAAATGTTCATTCTCAAAAAAAAGTTTTTTGATTGTTGCAGTTTAGTTTCGGGGGCATAATTTTTCAGTTCAGCTCTAAGAAATTTATATTCCATAATTTTTAAATTTATAAAATCTTCCCTATGTTTGAAAACACTTTTTACTACTTCAATGGGAAAAAATTGAGGAATCTTTAGTAAAAGTAAAATGAGTTGAAAATCATAAATTAATATTTCTTCAAAACAAACTTCATCATCCTTTTAATCAAACATAATTTCAAATATTTTTGAGTTAAAACTCCCAAAATAGAGAAAATTAGTTTTAAAATTATGTTCAAGAATTTTAAAATCACTAATTTCCAAGTTATTATTATCTTAAAAACTATTCTCAATTTAATATTCAGGTTGTTTATTCCAGATTTCAGGAAGAAAGGGTTCAGATTTTTTAACAATCAATTCCTCATTTACTAATTTCTTTTCAACCCAAGTAATCACATACTCAAAGTTCCTATAATAAAATTGGTGGACCCTTTATCAGATAGTTGTTTTAATAATCACAAATCATTCCAATTTATAAGTCATGATAATTCACATATTATGTTTAAAGTAATGATAATCATTTCAGTAAATATTTATAAATTAATAGATTATGTCACATGGTATAATACATTTCAATAAGTCAATAAATTATGGATATTTGTGTTTCAATATATTTATAAGTGTATATTTACATGCAATTATGAATTTCACTTAATTTGGTATTGTTCTGTATAAGACAAACACTTTATAAGTTTTTCAAATTCTCTGACACTGATTGGTTCAAAGGATTCGCTAATGGATGACTCACTGATGTGGACTCACTGATTGAAGAATACACTGATAGAGGACTCACCGATAGAATAAACGACACACCGATGGACAAGTCACTGATGATTTGTCACACTGATAGTTCAAGCGACTTACTGATGGACAACTCATCGATGGGCAATGCACAGATAGTTCAAAGGACTCACCGATGGAAGACTCACTAATGGGCGATTCACCGATAGAACAAACGACTTACTGATGGACAATTCACCGATGGGAGACACACTGATAGTTCAAAATGAGTCACTGATGATGACTCACAAATGCCCGGACAAACTGATAATATAAATGACTCATTGATGCCTAGAGTCATCGATATTGATGAAATGGACTCATCGAAACAAAGAGTTATTGATGTCGATAGATATATTCTAATGACTCGCCAATACTTATGACTCACTAATAGTCATAAAAAATGTTTTTATTTTATTAATTCAACTTTATATCTAACATTCATATTTAGAAAAATTAATGCTTCTGACATTAATTTATGTTGTTTGTAGGATATTTAGAGGAAAGTATGAGGTACTTGCACATGGGGAGATAATTATGCTTGGTGGACCTCAAAGGATAAAAGGATAATAAGATGGATCATTTAGATACACGGAGAAGATTAGTAAGAAAAGAAAACCGAAGAACTCCTGCAACTCTCGAGCATACTTCCAAAACCTAAGAACTCAAAAGGAAGAACATATGGGGAGATCAAGAAATCAAGATAAACCTACTGAGTTGACCTGAACATTTTTCAAACAAGAATCTGAACATCTCATACTCCCGGAATCCATAACACAGAGGCTACAACGCTCTATTTTGGATTCAACTTCTAGAAGAGGACTCGAACTTCAATTACACTACATCAAATGAGTCCAAAGTTACACTGCATAACACACAGAGCCTTCTAAACCTAACTCTATATATTTATCTCTGCTATGTTCATTTATTTACATTTCTGAGTAGTGTGTGTATCTTTCTATCACACACACACACTGACTCCCATGCATAACTATAGGATACTTATTATTCTAAATATCACACTCTATTTATCCATTTGTATCCCACGTAGAACTATGGAAGAGGTTGTGTGTGGCCTATTTTTTGTTTTTCCCATGAAGAACTATGGTAGAGGTAAAGTTTGATCGAAAAGTCTTGTGTGATGTTGTAAACCCCAATCCAAGGTGTATATCAAACTTATTTATTAATTTAAACTTCTTGGTGGCAGGTGATCACCAGTGAAGAGGAATAAGTCTCAGATTGATACCAAACATCTTGTTTTAAATTCTGTTGTGCCTATTTTAATTTTCTTTTACTATGTTTTATAAAAAATTACATTCAAACAAATTCAAACTCTCATAGTTATTTTAGCAAGTGTTTATAATAGTTTCTAACCAGTAGGTTAGTTTAAAAATTTATATTAATCTTTAGGTTAGTATAGCTGAGAACTAATCAATCTCTTAAGAAATTAATTGAACATTCAGGACTCTTATAAATTCACTACAAACTGACTTGGATTATATTTTTTAATTAGGGAAACTTTCAAAGAACCAATAATTAACAGAAATTTTTATAGGAACTCAATTCACCCCCCCCCCCCCTCTTGATTACTCTACTCTGACCAACATTTGGTATCAAAGGATTTAGGAATTTTTTAGTTTTTAAATCATTTTCAAAAAAAATCAACTGTGATTTTAGTTTTATTTCAAAGATCTTAAAATTTTTGTTAATACTAAATTTTTATCTCTTTGTAATCTTTTCCAAATTTATATTATGGACAATATATTAGAACGAGCTGCTACGAATAGACCACCTTTTTTCAATGGAACAAATTATGCTCAGTGGAAGCTTAAAATTAAAATACATTTAGAAAAAATGGAATTTGAAATATGGACTACTATTGAAAGTAAATATGCACTCCCTTATACTTTTAAAAACACTTGGGATGAATCTACCAAGACTTCCTATAACAATAATTGTAAAGATGTGAATGCATTATACTTTGCACTAGGAGATGAAGAATTTAATCGCATTTCTTCCTGTAAAACTGATCATGAGATTTGGGACACTTGATTTTTTTCCCATGAGGGAACAACTAATGTGAAGGAGATGATATTAAATACTTATACTATTATATATGAAAATTTTAGAATGAAACCTAATGAATCTATTTCTGACTTGTATCTCAAGATTAATGAAACTGTGAACACTATGATATCTCTTGGAAGAGATGTTACTATCAAAGAACATATTATGAGGATTATCAGATGCTTACCTAATAGATGGAGAGGAACTTCTGTCTCAATAAGAGAATGATTCAACATTGATAAAATTCCAGTGAAGTAACTAATTGGAAAATTAATGATGTATGAAGAAGAACTAAAGGTGAATCAAGAGTAGGAAGAGCCAAAAAGAAAATTTTTAGCCTTCAAGACTACCACTTCCAAGAGCAAAGACAAAGAGAAAGTTCAAGCTACTGTTGAGAGAAAAAGTATTGAAGAATTAGCTTCAGACATTGATAAGGAAATAGCCCAGTTTTCCAAGAGATTCAAAAAAAAATATAGAAAGAAAAATTTCTTCAAGAAACCAAACTATAAAGGAAAATATGACAACAAAGGAAATTGGAAAAAGTATTGTAAGAAGCCTGAAAAATCAGAATAAATAGTTTGCTATGAATGAAAAAAGAGAGGGAATTTCAAAGCTAACTGTCCTAAATTAAAGTATAAAAAGAAGTATGAAAGATATAAAATATAAGAAAGCAATGAAGGATGCCTGGAGTGCATCCGAGGATAGCTCCAGTGAATCTTCTTCTTCTCAGAATTAGAAAGAAGATATGGAAAACATGTGCTTTATGAAAAATACCTCAAAGGTACTCTTAAACTCTCCTATACCTAATGACTATTATTCTAGAGATAAATCTGAATCTAAAAATATGAAAAATGGTGAACTGTTTGAGTATTGTAATATGATAGAAGAAACTTTTAATGAACTTAAGGATGATTATAAATAATTAATGAAACAGCATTCACTCTCTGCAAATATTAAATCTGAACTTACTGTTGAGAAAGGGAAAAATGCACAACTGATAAAGGAAAATAATGACCTAAAGTTGTCTAATGATCAATTAAAGAAGGATCTGGAAAATTTTACCAATGGGAAAAACACACTTACTCGGTTACTTGTTAAATAGATATCTCCTAGGTATACTACTAAAATAGGATATCATCCAAGACAAATAAATTTATCTAAAACACATTTTATAACTAAATCTAGAAAATTTTCTGTCCAAAAAAACAAGATTTTACTACAAGTTCCAGTTCTGAAAAATATTTTACTGCATCAAGTTTTTTTGGACCAAATAAAGTTTATTTTTCAAATACTTTACATTCTATATATAGAAAACCCATAAGAAAATTTTGGGTTCCTAAAGCCTTTATTACAAATGTTTCTGGACCCAAACAAATATGGGTACCAAAATCTCTTCTGGGATGAATTGTTTTGTAGGTATACTTCCTAAAGAGTTCTTGTAGAAATATTTGGTACTTGGATAGTGGATATTCAAGACACATTATAGTAAATTACTCAAGCTTCAATAATCACATCAAGATTGATGGAGGACGTGTCACATTTGGCGACAATGGTAAAGGAAAAATCATTGTCTTGGGCCAGATTGGTAACCCTAACTCTATTTCAATTTCCAAAGTACTTTATGCTGATGGATTAAAATATAAATTACTTAACATATCTCAATTGTGTGATGATGTATAATGACCCAATATTTATTTAATGGGAATTTCTTTCTTATAAATATGTCATAATCACATGAAATCACAACATAATGAACTAATAAGCACTATGTGACCCTTAAACAAATTTTTTCACTTATGTGATGTGAATTTTGAAAATCTAACATACACAGTTGCGATCAGTAAGTTATTTGGGGTTCGATAAGAAAAACTTAATTATTGGGGAATAGTAAGCTACCCTTATGAATAGTAACAGACACTTATGAATAGTTATATACCCTAATGAATTGTAACATTACCTATGATAGTATATAAATAATATTCGAGTGGAATTATGATATGCCTATGCTTTGGAATAAGTAAATAAATGATTTAAAACTGTTGTTTTTAGAATAAATTGTGATTTTAATTAAACATTAAATTAATCAAATTTGGAAAATTATTTTTGAAAAATGGACTTCATTTTTGGATTCTACGCGTCAAAAAATGGTTAGGGTGAATTTTTGGTATTTTTCTAAAATACTCAAATTTTTTATGAATAGTGAAATGCGGTAAAATATCATATATAAAAATTATCAGTTAAATACACTATTTAAGAAATCATAAGTGTTGTAAACCCATTTGGTTAGAACTCACATGCATTTATTACTATTCTTGGTCATGGAATCATTACTATTTCTTGTCTTGAGAGAAATTAATAAACTAATGATTAAAAAATTATGAAAACCCTCCTCTCCTCCACTATAACCCCCCCCCCATCACTCCCTCTTCTCTTCACTTCTCTAAGACTTAAAGCTTCTCAAATTTCTACCCAAATACCCTTCCCTAGTCACTCCCCGCATCCAGAAGTCTCTTGGTATTTCCAAAAGACCAAAATCTCTTCCCTTAAGGAGGTTCTCAAGAAGGTTATTTGAAGAGGTAAAGCACCCTTCTTTTTTATTTAGTTTCATTTCAATGTATCTTTTTTTGTTATCTTATCACCATGTCCTCTATCCAAATGACCATGATAAATCCAGTATAATATATATACTATAATTATATCATGTAAATGGAATAACTATCATCAATATCCTTACTCTCTCTCTATTATTTTATAAACGAAATCAACATCCATGAGGTTCCAATTTATAACCTTTGTGGACGAAGAAGTTTCGTTCTTCAATTTCTCCTTTATTACTGGTCATGAAACCATTTTTATGGTTGAAACAGACTATAATATATGTATTATAACCTAATTAATATTCATGAACCTGTATATGTACATATTATTAAATCATATGACCAAACTAGTTCCTAATAATCAAAATAACACTAAAATAATCTAAGTGAATGTCATTAATATTTCATCTAATGATTCATCCTCATTACATGAAACAAAAAGATAGAAATGACCATTAAAAATACTTAATTTTCATAAATAATATGTAATTTCAATTCTGTATATTTACAACCATTCCACATGAACTCCATTACTTAAAAACATGTGAACCGATTATGAAAATAAAGAAAACAAACACTCTAGAACGATGGAAATCAATATAATAACTTATCAATAAGGGAATAAATGAACTAAACAGAACTATGATAAACTAAATACATGTATAATGGGTTCTAAAATAATTTATTAATAATTATAATTTCATATTCCACGATCTTAAGTTCAAGAGCGGAACACGTTTGGATTTAAGGTAAGGGTTTTCTCACCCGAACCTCCATTTTCATTCGGGTTACTTTTATTGTCTAATTACTTCAATAAAATTCTGGTATATTATTATTTAATCCTCATAAAATATTTTTTAGTGCTCTATATGTGTTTATGAACCATAAACTTTCCTTATTTTTTGGATAGTTACACGTTTTAAAAGGAACTTTCAAAATTATTTCCAAAATACAAGCCCGATTCAAGGGAATTTCTCAAATTCTTACCTATTTTCAAGGGAACTCTATAATATATTTTTGGAAACAATAATCTTTAAAAAATAACTCATTTTATTATGAAAATAATATCTTACTTTACTTCTGGTTTTATACAAAGTTTTTTCCAAAAGAACTCTTCTTTTAAAAATAAAATAGTATTTATCTCAAGAATTGCTTAATGATTTTATAAGAGTATTTTCGTCTGATTCAACCCTCTTGTTGATTCTTATGTATTATTGGGTTTAATAATTTATGATTTCATCTACCATATTTTATTTAATGTTTTATGACTAACTTTATTGTGGATGATCTATCCTAAAACCATTCACCATATTACTCGGAATGGTTAGTGTTTTATGTTTAATGATTGGGGAAAGTTAGTTACATTTCATATGATAGTTTTAATATGAATGTATATGTTATTTATTTGTATCCCCACTCATATGAGGAATGTATTGGAATTATTATGTGATGGGTGGGGCCCACTATAGCCCCATGATACATCGGTAAGTCTCATGAGAAAAATAGATGTGGAATTGGTCGAGGCCTTTCCCAATTTGATATATGGTTTTGGGCGAGGCCTTAATCATTTTTAGAAGTCTTGGACGAGGCCTTGAAAAAATGTTTCATAATGTTCGGAATATGAACTTCTCTCATTATGAAGCCAGTAATTTGAAGTTCATGTTGTTATTCAACTATTAGAATACCCTTGATTGTGTTATATTATGGAAATTTGTAATCAGCTCATATTCATTCCATATTATGTTCAGGTTTATTTTTAAAGTCAAGTGTTTTCAATTATTCACAATGTATAATGTTTATGTTATCTTAAATTGTATTGCTTACTCTTACTGAGCATTTGAGCTCACCCCTTTCTTATGTTTCATTTTTCCCGAATATGAAGAAGTAAATTATAAATGAATTGCAAGCATAATCTAGGAGTCATGGATGTTTCTAATGGGATAAATTAGTGTTTTTTTCCTTTCAATATGTAAATTTGAACTTATTTATGTATCTTGTTTCCAAAATCTACTAAACTACTTAGTCTTTTGGGATGAATATTCCTTTTTCATATGCCAATGTAATAAAATAAGGCACCGGCTCCAGGCAACTAGGGTTGGGTCTCTACAGTTTGTATCAGAGGAAGTTTAGTAGAAAACCTAGAAACTGGATTTAGAAAACGTAGATTAGTGAATAAATCCATAAGCTAGTCTTTGAGGATAAGAATACAAGAACATCCTAGTATTTTGGTAAGAAATGGATTATGTGTATCTTTATAGAAAATACATCCCTGTCTAGATAAAAATAGGTAGAGGTGGCTTTGGCACAGATGTACCTAGGATTGAAAGATCTGACAATGAGTTTTAGGGTTGACTGAGGGAATCATGGTACACAAAAACGGGCTTTGTTGCACACTTGATATTAAAACTCTTGGGGGATATGCTTATGATAATTCACATTTTCCTTATAAGATATTATGAAGGATTTAAATGTGAATTTTTCTTCAAAGAAGCCATTTTTTTATTATGGTGTTATCCATGTGAAGGATTTCAATTTATGATAAGTATTTTTCTAAGTTAATATTATGATTCATATCCTAATCTAGTGTATGCCATTATCTATAAATGGCACCTAGTGGAAGAAATGGGAACCACATGAACATGTGTATCCCATGTATGGATTTCCCTCCGATGCAAGATAACGATGTTGGCTTTGGTGTTGCGACTGGTGCAGAGCATCTTATAACTATACTAGGAAAACTTACATAGGTTATGAACAATAACCTTACCCGTATAGAGCATCTGGATCCACCACATGGAAGAGATTTGTTAGATTGATTTATGAAACAACAACCACCATCATTTAACCCATTTGTAGCTGAGTAGTGGATAAGTTCCCTATAAAAGATATTTCTCACTTTATGATGTAATGAAATAGAGAAGGTTGTTATGGCAGTTTATCGTCTATCGGGAGATGTGGATCAGTGGTGTTTGTTAATCCAAAACACAAATGAGTAAGAAGAGATTGAAGATATAAAATGGAGGTATTTTAAAGAAATATTCCTAGAGAAATACTTTCCTCGTGAACAGCGAGCGGATATGGAAAGGCAGTTTCTGAACTTGAGGCAAAAGGAAGATGAGAATGTTGAAAAGTGTGAAGCTAACTCCACAAGGTTAGAAAGACATGTTGTAGACTACATACTAAATACAAAGAGCAAAATTGATTGGTTATTTGATGGCCTAAATCCATTCCTATGACAGGCACTGGTCTCCCAAAATTTCTTATCATGTGAAGATATAGTTTCATGTTCTATCAAGATGGAAAAGGAATTCTACAAGTATTATGACTTTAATGGAAATAAAGAGAAGAAGAGGTATGATGAAAACTCTGGAAAAGGAAATAAGGAAACAGGGAATAAGGGAGGAGCTGAATTTCCACCCTGTGATAATTGTGAAAGGAAATGCCTTGGTGCCTGCTTAAAGGGAAAAGGAGCATGCTACAAATGTGGACAGAAAGAACATCTTGCTGGTAATTGTAAGGGGTAGAATGAAGCTAATAATTTTCAATTTTATAATTACCAAGAGATGGGACACTACTAATGATTTTCCAAAGCTTCAAGGAAACATGCCACAGAAAAGGACAAGGAAGCAGGGACAAGCTTATGCAATCACAATTGCTCATATTGAAGTTTCTAATGAAGTGGTGGTAGGTACTTTAATAATTTCATCAAACTTGTCCAATACATTATTTGATTCTAGATCATTGAATTCATTTATATCTTCCCAGTTTTCCAAGAAAATAGACATGTCCAATTTGATTTAATAAAGGAGTTATCATTCAAAACTCCTGGTGGATGTATCATTGAAACAAAGGTGTGTCTATTAGTCCCCATCATGACACATAAACGTGCTTTAGTTTCTAAACTTATCATCATACCAATGATTGACTTTGATATAATTCTATTTATAAATTTTCTATCAAATTATGATGTGAATATCTATTGTAAGAAGAAGGAAGTTACAATTTTTAGGATTGGTGTAGAATCCCTTATATTTAGAGCAGAAACATCGCCATTGGATTATCATCTAGATCCACCCCCAATATCTCTACTAAATTCAATTATTAGGGAGGAAAGGGGTGAAATAACTATGGGTGAGGAAAGGGGTGTACAAATATAGGATGTACCTATTGTTCAAGAATATGTTGATGTGTTTCCAGAGGATTTACCTGGACATCCTCCAGAACAGGAAATTGAGTTTTACATTGACTTAATTCCTGGTTCAGGGCTCATATCAAAGACCCCTTACATTATGGCCATTGTTTAATTAGTGGAACTAGAGAAACAACTAGATGAATTGAGTAATAAAGGATTTATTCTCCCTAGAGTTTCTCCATGGGTAGCCCTTGTTCTTTTCGTTAAGAAGAAATATGGGTATATGAGATTGTGCATTGACTACAAGAAAATCAATGTTATAATAATAAAGAACAAGTATCCCCTACCTCGCATTGATGATTTATTTGATCAACTTCATGGAGCCCAATATTTTTAGAAGATTGATCTTCGATCTGGATATCATCAGTTGCTTGTGAGGGAGGAAGACATTCCAAAAACAGCATTCCAAATCAGGTACGGGCATTACGAATTTACATTAATGCCTTTTAAACTAACTAATGCACCATCTATTTTCATGGATCTAATGAATAGAGTTTTAAAGGAATATCTTGATGACTTTGTGGTGGTGTTTATTGATGATATCCTAGTATACTCTAAAAGCTATTAAGATTATGAAAATCACTTACGCACTATTCTGAAGACTCTTAGAAGAAATGAATTATATGGGAAGTTTAGAAAGTGTGATTTTTGGCTTCAATCGGTTTGATTTCTAGTCCACATTGTCTCTAAGGATAGAATATCTATAGATCCTGCGAAGAAAAATATTGTGCAAGAATGTTAGAATCCAACGAATATAACTGAGGTACGTAGTTTTATTGGTTTAGCAGGTTATTATCAGTGTTTCATTCAGAACTTCACCTGTTTGGCCAACCCAATGACCAAGATTACAATAAAAGAGGTTAAGTTAGTATGGAAAAAGTAATGTGAAGAATTTTTTAAAGAATTGAAGAGAATATTAGTGAATGCTTCAATCTTGACTCCACCATCAAGGAATGATGGATTTGTGATCTTTAGTGATGTATCAAAGAAAGGACTTGGTTCTGTCCTTATGCAGAATGATAGAGTGATTTCCTATGCATCTAGGTAGCTAAAAATTAATGAAAAAAACTATCCAACTCATAATCTTGATTTATCAGTGGTAATATTTTCTTTGAAGATTTGGATACATTACCTCTATGGCGAAAAATGTGAGATTTATACAGATCATAAGAGTTTAAAATATATCTTCTCCTAGAAAGAACTAAACATGAGACAAAGGAGATGTATTAAGCTACTAAATATTATGATTTCACAATACACTACCACCCGGGGAAGAAAAATAAGGTAGAAGATGGTTTGAGTAGAAAGGACCAAAGAATTCTGAACAAGATGAGAGTTGAAAGGGATCCTTTATTCATGGATCTAGTAAAGATAAATATGGGAATTATCAAGGAAGGTAGTTCATCACTACTTTTTCAAATGGTTTCCAAACCTTATTTACTGGAAAGGATAAAAATTTATTAGTTTGATGATGAGGATTTTCAAAAGAAAATTAAAGTATTAAATGATGAGAAGTTGATTGACTTCGTATATGAAGGTAGAATTTTGAAATTCGGAAAGAGGATTTGTGTTCCCGCTATTCCTGAGCTAAAGAGGAAACTATTGGATGATGATCATAGATCTAATTTCTCTATACACCCTGGTAGCACAAAGATGTATAGAGATCTAAAGGAACATTTTTTGTGGGAAAATATGAAGAGGGAGATTGTTGATTATGTGTCGAGATGTTTGGTGTGTCAATAGGTGAAGGCTAGAAGACAACATCCTGGAGGAGTCATGTAACCCCTTCATATTCCTATGTGGAAATAGAATGATATTACAATGGACTTTGTCATGGGGCTACTAAAGACTCCAAGAAAGAATGATGTGATATAGGTCATTGTTGATCGTCTTAAAAAATCAGCACATTTTCTTGCTATAAGAGAAGATCTACCACTTGAATGTTTAACAATACTATATATTAATAAAGTTGTAAGACTTCATGGTGTACCCTTATCAATTGTTTCTGATCATGATCCCCATTTTACATCACAATTTTAGAAAATTCTCTAGAAGGCCCTAGATACTAATCTTTTTTTGAGCACTGCCTACCACCCACAAACTGATGGACAATTAGAACGGACTATTCAAAATTTGGAAGACATGTCGAGGTCTTGTTCAATTGACTTTCAAGGCATGTGGGATCATTATTTACCTCTCATGGAATTTTACTATAATAATAGCTTCCATTAAAGTATTCAAATGGCACCATATGAAACGTTATATGTAAAGAGATTCCGTACACCAACTTGTTGTGATGATATTGGTGAAAGAAAGCTCATAGGCCCAGAACTTGTTGAGTAAACAACGGAAAAGGTGGAGATTGTCCAAACCCATATAAAAACAACTCAAAGTAGGCAAAATATATATGTTGATAATCGAATGAAGGATTTGTAATTTCAAGAAGGAGATCATGTTTTCTTAAAGGTATCTCCATGGAAGGGTATTATATGATTCGGTAATAAGGGAAAATTAAGTCCTAGGTACATCGGTCCTTTGGAAATTATGGATCGAATTGGAGTTGTAGCTTACCGTTTAAAAATGCCACCAATTCTCTTCAAAGTTCATAATGTGTTCCACGTATCAATGTTAAGGAAATACATGTCAGACCCAACACATGTACTCACCTATGAAGAAATAGAACTTGAGCCTGATCTGTCTTATTATGAAGAGTTTATCAAGATTCTTGATACCAACACATGTAACCTACCCTCATGAATATTAACATACCCTTATGAGTAGTGATATAACCTAATGAATAGTAAAATTACCTATGATATTATATAAATAATATTCAAGTGGAAGTATGATATACCTATGCTTTGGAATAAGTAAATAAATGATTTAAAATTGTTGTTTTGAGAATAAATTATGATTTTAATTAAATATTAAATTAATCATATTTAAAATATTATTTTAGAAAAATGTAATTAATTTTTAGATTCTACACGTCAAAAAATGGTTAGGGTAAATTTTTTGTATTTTTCTGAAATACTCAAATTTTTTATAAATTGTGAAATACCGCAAAATACCGTATATACAAATTATCAGTTAAATACACTATTTATGAAATCATAAGTGATGTAAGACCAATTTTTTCAAACTCACATGAATTTATTACTATTATTGGTCATGTAATCATCACTATTTCTTGTCTTGAGGGAAATTAATAAACTAATGATTAAAAAATTATGAAAAGCCTCCTCTCCTCCACTATAAAAACCCCCCATCACTCCCTCTTCTATTTACTCCTCTAAGCCTTTAATCTCCTTAATGTTCTACCCAAATACCCTTCTGTAGTCACTTCCCACGTCTATTAAGCTCTTGGTCTTTCCAAAAGACCAAAATCCCTTCCCTTAATGAGGTTCTCAAGAAGGTTAATTCAAGAGGTAAAGCACCCTTCTTTTTTATTTACTTTCATTTCAATGTATCTTCTTTTGTTATCATCTCCCCAAATCATATATCCAAATGAAAATTATAAATATATTATCATCTATATACTGTAATTATATCATTTTAATTGAATAACCATCATCAATATCCTTACTCTATCTCTTTTATTTTATTAACTAAATCAACGTCCATGAGGTTCCAATTTATAACCTTCATGGACGACGAAGTTTCATTCTTCAATTTATCCTTTATTACTCGTCATGAAATCATTTTGATGGTTGAAACAAACTATAATATATGTATTATAAACTAATTAATATTATGTAACCAGTATACATACATATTATTAAATCATATGACCAAACTAGTTTCTAATAATCAAAATACCGCTAAAATAATCTAAATGAATGTCATTAATATTTCATCTAATGATTCATCCTCATTCCATGTAACCAAATGATATAAATGAAAATTAAAAATTCTGTATGTTCATAAATAATATACAATTTCAATTCTGGATATTTACAACCATTCCACATGAACTCCATTACTTAAAAACATGTGAACCGATTATGAAAATAAAGAAAACAAACACTCTGGAACAATGAAAATAAATATAATAACTTATCAATAAGGGCATAAAATAACTAAATAGAATTATTATAAACTAAATACATGTATAATATGTTCTTAAATAAGTTATTAATAAATATAATTTCATATTCCAGGAGCTTAAGTTCAAGAGCGGATCATGTTCGGATTTAAGGTAAGGGTTTTCTCACCTGAACGTCCATTTTTATTCGGGTTACTTTTATTGTCTAATTATCTCAATAAAATTATTGTATATTATTATTTAATCCTCATAAAATCTGTGTTAGTGTTCTATATATGTTTACCAACCCGAATCCTTCCTTGTTTTTTGGATAGTTACATGTTTTAAAAGGAACTTTCAAAATTGTTTCCAAAATACAATCCTGATTCAAAGGAATTTCTCAAATTCTTACCTATTTTCAAGAGCACTCTATAATCTATTTTTGGAAACCATAATCTTTATAAAATCACTCATTTTATTATAAAAATACTATCATACTTCACTTATGGTTTTATACAAATATTTTTCCAAAAGAACTCTTCTTTTCAAAATAAAAGAGTATTTATCTCAAGAATTGCTTAATGGTTTTATAAGAGTATTTTCGTCTGATTCAACACTCTTGTTGATTCTTATATATTACTGGGTTTAATCATTTATGATGTCATCTACCATATTTTATTGAATGTTTTATGACTAAATTTATTGTGTATGATCTATCCTAAAACCATTCACCATATTACTCGGAATGGTTAGTGTTTTATGTTTAATGATTGGGGAAAGTTAGTTACATTTCATATGATAGTTTCAATATGAATGTATATGTTATTTATGTTTATCTCTGCTCATATGAGGAATGCATTATACTTATTATGTGATGTTTGGGGCCCGCTATAGCCCCTCGATGCATTAGTAGGTATCACGAGACAAATAGACGTGGAATTGGTCGAGGCCTTTCCCAATTTGATATATGGTTTTGGCCGAGGCCTTAATCATTTTTAGAAGTTTTGGTCGAGGACTTAATCATTTTTAAAAATCTTGGTTGAGGCCTTGACGAAATGTTTCAGAATGTCCGGCATATGCACTTCCCTCATTATGAATCCAGTAATTGAAAGTTCATGTGGTTATTAGACTAGTAGAATACCCTTGATTATGTTATATTATGGAAATTTTTACTCATCTCATATTCCTTCTATATTATGTTCAGGTTTATTTTTAAGGGCGTGTGTTTTCAATTATTTACCATGTCTAATTCTTGTGTTATCTTTCGTTGTATTTCTTACTCTTATTGAGCATTTGATCTCACCCCTTTCTTATGTTTCATTTTTCTAGGATATGAAGAAGTAAATTATGAATGACTTGAAAGCATAATCTAGGAGGCATGGATGTTTCTAATGGAATAAATTAGTGTTGTTTTCCTTTAAATATGTAAAGTTGAACTCTTTTATGTATCTTGTTTTCAAAATCTACTAAACTACTTGGTCCTTAGGGATGAATATTCCTTGTTTATATGCCAATGTAATAAAATAAGGCACTGGCTCTGGGAAACTGGGGCCAGGTCCTTACATGATGGGTTTAATTTCAAATTTGAAAATGATTCATTCCATGTTTTTTATACCAAAAATAACTTAGTATTTACTGCTTTTATAAATGATAATGTATATGATGTAAATTTAGACACACCAGTATCACAGAATGTTTCCTACCTAAGTGTCTTTCACAAAGAGTCTTGGATATGGAACAGAAGATTAGGATATTGTAATGTACACTCCCTTAAGAAATTAACCAGAAAATGTTTAGTTAAGGACCCGACCAAGCTAGAGTTTCCATACAATAGAGTGTTCAATCCTTGTCAAAATGGAAAGCAACAAAAAATCTCTTTCAAAGAAAACAAAGAAGTTACAACTTCTTAACCTCTCGATATGGTACACATGGACTTGTTTGTACCATCTAGAGTTTAAAGTATCAATGGGAAGCACTATTTTTATGTTCATGTAGATGACTTCTCTAGGTATACTTGGACCTTTTTCTTAGATCACAAAAGTGAAGCTTGCTCTCATTTTACCAAGTATGCTAGGACTGTAGAAAATCTTAGTGGACTTAAAATTAAATCCTTAAGAATTGATCATGGAGGTGAGTTTGAAAATCAAGACTTTGAATCTTTTTGCTCAAAAAATGGCTATAGGCATGACTTTTATTCCCCTAGGACACCTCAACAGAATTGTATAGTAGAAATAAGAAATATAACCCTACAGGAAATTTCCTAAACTATGCTCAATGAATATGACCTACCGATTTATTTTTGAGTTGAAGTTGTTAATACATATTATTAAATAATAAATAGAGTCTCAATCAGGCCTATCCTTAAGAAAAATTGTTATGAGTTGTGGAATAATAGGAAAACCAAGGTAAACTATTTTAAAGTGTTTGGATGTAAAGTTTATATTCTTAACGCTAAACATAATCTAGATAAATTTGCCTCTAAAAGTGATGAAGGAATATTTGTTGGATATTTTACATCAATCAAAGCATATAGAGTCATTAATAAAAGAACCAAATGTGTGGAGGAATCTGTACATGTCAAGTTTGATGAAACAGATCCACATGAACATAAGACCTCACTAGAGAATCTTTAAGAGGATATGTCCAATTTGGACATTAATGCTAAACCCTCTGACCATCCTATAAAGGAGTCTATTAAAACTTCTAGTTCTGGAAATTCTCTAGATTCTAGCCATAATGAACCAAAACCAAGTAATAAACCTAAAATAACTAGCCCTACTTTTACTAGACCATCTAGAACCCTTAAAAATCATCCCTTAGATGTTTTAGTTGGAGATTTAGATAGAGGAACACAAACTAGAGATTCCTTGAGAAATCAGGTTGAACATCAAGTAGTATTTTCACAACTTGAACCTAAAAATATCAATGATGAAATCAATGATGAATTTTGGGTGATGTCTATGAAATAAGAGATTAATAAATTTGAGAGAAATAAAGTCTGGAAGCTTGTTGACAGACCAAAAGATACCTTGACCATAGGAACTAAATGGGTGTTTTGGAATAAAGTAGATGAAGCTGAAAATATAGTTATAAACAAAGCTAGATTGGTTATACAATGCTATAATCAAGAAGAAGGAATTTATTATGAGGAGACCTTTTCACTGGTAGCTAGGCTTGGAGCCATTAGAATTTTACTTGCCTATGCAGCACACTTGGATTTCAAACTTTATCAAATGGATGTCAAAAGTTCATTCTTAAATGGTTATATAATTGAGGATGTTTTTGTTGAACAGCCACCAGGTTTTACAAATCCACTTCTTCCAAATCATGTTTTCAAATTAACTAAAGCTTTATATGGTTTGAAACAAGCTCCAAGAGCTTGGTATGATAGGTTAAGTAACTTTCTTATTTCTAAAGGTTTTACAAAAGGAGTTGCATATCCTAATTTATTTATAAAAATAATTTCTAAAGATGTTTTAATATCTCAAATATATGTAGATGATATTATATTTTGGTTCTTATAAAAATTCTTTATGAAATGGTTTTTCAAAAATGATGCAAAGTTTGAAATGAGTTTGATGGTTGAACTTAAATATTTTCTTGGATTTCAAATATTTCAAAACAAAGAAGGTATTATTTTAAATAAAAGTAAATATACTAAAGATATTTTGAAAAGATATGGATTTTATGGCATTAAGATTATTGAAACACCTATGAGTTATACTTGTAAGTTGGATATTGATGAAAATGGGAAATTTTTTGATCAAACTGCTTATAGAGGAATGATTGGGAGTTTACTCTATTTAATTTCTAGTAGGCTATACATCATGTTTAGTGTGTGTATGTGTGCAATATTTCAATAAAAACCAAAAGATTTACATTTAAATATTGTTAAAAGATTTTTCAAATACCTCAAATATACAACTAATTTGGGATTGTTCTACCCTAGAGGACAACCTTTTGATATGGTTAGTTATTCTGATGCTGAATTTGGTGGGTGTAAATTAAATATAAATAGAACCTATGGAACATGTCACTTTTTGGGAATGTCTCTAATTTCATGGTGTAGAAAAAAGAAAAATTTCATTTCACTATCAACTGCTGAAGCAGGGTACATTGTTGCTGGTAGTTGTTATGCACAAATTTTATGGATGAAACACACTTTATTAGACTATGGATTTCAATTCATACAAATCCCCATAAATTGTGACAATACAAGTGCTATTAACATTTCTAAGAATCCAATTTATCATTCCAGAACAAAACATATTGATGTAAGGCATCACTTTTTGAGAGACCGTTATCAAAAAGGTGACATAACTCTTGATTTTATTGGGACTGAACATCATCTTGTTGACATTTTTACCAAACCCTTAAACTCTGAGAGAATGACCTACATCAGACATGGACTAGGAATAATAAATTTATAAGGACTATCTTTCCTTATCCCTTTAAAAATTAAGTTTTTATGTGAAACCGATCAGTGTGAAACCAATTAGTGTGGAACCGATCAGTGTAAAACCAATCGTGTGAAACCAATCAGTGTGAAATCGATTAGTGTGAAACCAATCAGTATGAAATCGACCATGTGAAACTGATCATGTGAAGCCGATCATGTGATATCGATCAGGTGAGACCGATACCGTTAGAGTGAAACTGATACCTATAGGGACTTTTTAGTAAATCAGTTTCTATATCTTTTAAGTAAAATGACACAGCTTCTTGTTTATTATTTTATTGTTATTCTATTTTATATTTTTACATAATTACAATCTCTAAATTATAAAATTAAATCGATTCACACTACTTCTACCCTTTGACCTTTTTCTACCCACTCTACCTTCGAACCTTAGACCTTTTGACTCCCTTCTTCGAACCTGAACCTTCATAATGGAAAGGAAAAAGTGTGTGATAGAAGAACTGAGTGAATCGCAATCGACCAAGTGCCTGAAAGGAGAATCAAAAAGTTCCGCAAGTTCTATGAATCTGGAGTTGGGAACCCTCGTAGTAACTCCTGAGAAATAAGTGTATGCTTAATGGTTGTTGTTGAGTAAGTCTCTTTTGCTTAAAGTTTTGGAATCACAAGGGTGGATTAGCTGGTTTGCAGACAATGTGAGACCTTTCTATCCCAAGCAGGTACACCAATTTTATCCCTATTTGGAAGTGTTTTTGGAAGGATCTAAGGAGGCTCAGATGAAATTTGTGGTAAAGGGAAAGTATATTTCATTTTCTTCAAGAGAGTGGGATGAATGCTTGAAAATTCTGTATGAGGGAATATTTGATAACTAATAAGGTAACATTCCACCAACTTTATATTTATTTTCTTATGAAAATGCATTGAAAGAGTTGACTGGAAATGAGGATTCAAGGATACTGATAGAATTAGAATTAGATGGAGAGGCCAGAATTCTATTCAAATTCATCCAACACCAAATCTGCCCAAGGAAAGGAGATTTTGCTTCCTTAAAGTATCAGGATGTTTTCTTGATTTATTTGTTGAAGACTGAGGTGAAAGTGAACCTGTGTAGGTACCTTATGGTACACATTTTTGAAATGATCAAACCATCTCAAAAATAAACTTTTCTATATTATCCAAGGATGATTTCTACAATGTTTAAGAGGCTAGGATGTGTGGAGAATAAAGATAAGGTGATTACTTCTTGTAGTGGTTCCTGCCTGCACAAAGACATTTGCAAAAGTATGAAAATAAATTGGATCCCATGGAGGAGAATTTGGGTAGAAGATGAGGAGAAATTGTATGAGGATTGTAATCCTATAGATCATCCTACTAGAACAAGGGATCAAGTTGATCCAGGTCTTAAACTTGGTGAGCAGGTTGTGTGTTCAAATGAAGAACAAGCTGATCCTGATCTGCAAAGAGAATAGGGGTATCCTATAGATGATAAGAGTGACCTAGATATTGCTGAAATCCCTAGAGAAATTTTATATGGACCTTCAAGCCCACCATTATAATGACCTTCTAATGAACCTCTTTTGGGTAATGATGAAGATGAAAACATAAAACATTCTTCTTAAACACTTGAAAGTCTTCTCCTCATGTTTATCCTAGGTTCATTACTACATATTATAACCTGGGGACATACATAAAAAAGAAAGGGTGAGCAGAAGGCCTAGTAAGGGAAACAAGGCGAAACATTTAACATGTGAACTTGAGATACATCAACAATGTCATGAAAAAGAAATTTAAGGCATGAGAAAGAAATCATGAGGCATATCATAATAAAAATAATGTTTTTTATAACTTGAAGATGTGGCTACAACATTTAATATTGAAAATAATTTCGTTTCACCAAGGTCCATCCCCAAGGTGTCATAAAAAATTACCAAGTTTATTCACCAAGGTATCAGTCTAAATGGTCATCTCTAGAGATTAAGTCTTTACCCAATGCATTGGAGCGTTATCTGGGCGCACCCTTGAAATGTCTTTATTATCATGTGAGCCACATATATCATCATCAATAATTTCATAAACAACCCATATAGCATAAAAGAAATGGGTTTCATTTCATAATCATAACGTTTTAAAAACTGCTTTCAAGACATGATCTTTATGTCACTTTAAACCCACGGAAAGGGAAAGAGGGTTTCATGTATGTAAATCCCAGAATTTAAAATAAGAAATTTTGGTATATATATGAATACCCATATATAAGAGAGATCTTTGAGTATTCACTTAAAAATAAAAGAACTTTAGAAAAAGAGAGAGACATTTTGAGATGAAAATTCTGCAGCATAACGGCTGTGTTATAGGGTTTTAGAAAACATTGAAAAGAGAGGGGACATGGGTCAAACATTCATAAATTACCCATAAAACAGTAGAGGGATAGAATATAAGGGATTTAAGAACATGGTAATGAAATTTGAAAATATACAATATGAAATGAAGAACATGAAAGGAAGACAAAATAAGATTTCTCTTATGAAAATTCGGCAGCCTAACGGCGTTACATTAACTTCAACCAAAAATGAATTGATCAGATCAAATAGGGTATCTCATCATTTGAACATAAAAGATCAGTATGATAGATATATAGATCATACCCCAACATAATAAAAAGGAACTTTCAAGGCTTGACATGGAATTAGAACTTTGAAAAAGGAGAAAGGTGAAAGAAGCACTTAAAAATTCGGCAGCCTAACGGCGCCACTTAAAACTTCAAAATACTGAATTGAAGAGATCAAATGGGGTCTCTCATCATATGATCATAAAAGATAAGTATGATAGATATAGAGATCATACCCCAACATAATAACAAGGAACTTGAAAGACTTGACATGAAAGTAGAACTTGAAAACGAGAAGGGTGAAAGAACCACTTAAAAATTCGGCAGCCTAACGGCGCCACTTAAACATTCATAAAATGAAATAATGAGAGTAAGAGGGGATCTCTCATTATATGAACATGAAAATGGAAGTAAGAGGAATATAAAAGAACATCCTTTAACATAAGAACATGGAGCATAAAAGAAATGACATAAAAGAGATTACTTGAAAAGAAAGAGAGAGGTTGGATCCCTTACCTTAAAACGTAACTCTTAAAACTCAAAGGTTGGGACCTTGAGGGCTTGGGGGCACCTTGGGAGGACTCCTTGGGAGGTAATGAGACCAGATCTTCGTTGGGGAAGAGTTGGGAGTCGAATGGATGAGAGGATTGCTTGGTATTTATAGGGAAAGTGAGGGGACAAGGCATTAATGGCCAAAGGACACCTCATTGGTGGTTTTGGAAAAACCATGGGCTTTCCCATGGTATTTGCCCATTGTATTGGCCACTTGGGACACCTCATACCTTATCTTACTATTCATAAGTCGACCATATTGATTACATACTTAATACATCATTTAATGATGTCATTAAACACTCGTAACTTAAAAACTGTATTTTCACTATTCATCAAAAATTCAACTTTCTCATAAAAATCCCAAAATTTCACGTTAACCAAATATCAATGCTCTGATTTCAAAAATGAAATCCATTTTATAAAAATAATTTTCTAAATATTTTTAATTTAATTTTTAAATAAATACACTATTCACTGAAAATTCATTTTTTTCAGAAAAATCCCCAAAAATTACCTTAACATAATATCGACGCTCTGAGTTCAAAAATGAAATCAATTTTATAAAAAAAAAATTCTAAATATTTTTAATTTAATTTTTTAATTAAAAAACACTATTCACCTGAAAAAACTAATACTTGAATAATAATATATGAAACTGTTATTTAATCATTTTATTGAATCACAATACTTAATCAAGGTGCTTAGATTATATTAATACTTTCTTTAAGTGAGATTACTAATCCATTTGGTCACATTACTAATCCTAAGCATAAAATCACTATTCATAATTTACTATTCATCAAAAATTAAGTTGATCTTATTAGACTCTAAATTTCGTACTGAACATAATTGTAGAAGACCATTTTTTGAAAATCAATACACATTTTTAATTATTTAAGGTTTACATAAATATTTTTTAAAATATCCTTTCTCTAAAATTCACCAAAAATATGCATACTATATTTATCCAGACATTTGAAAAGTCATAAACATCATCATAAGAAGAAATCCCAATTTTTATTTAAAACAAAGGATTACACAATGCGGTTACGGTCTCCTTACATATCCCCTTATCACTCCAGCATAGGACCTAAGTGTAAGGTGTGCTAAGGTGATAGAATCCGAGGGAGGCTCGACCAACATCGCACGAGTAATAATTTCTATCAGTTAAAACTTCTCGTGAAGGCGATTCCATTCTATCTTCACACGATGAAGTTCGGCTTGGATTTGGTCCAGAGCAAAGCCCAGTGGTGCTACCTCCTTCCTAAGTTCTGTTAGATGGGCTTCGATCGGTCCAAGACTACTGGGTGAGGCCATCGAATCTTCTTTCTATATTAATTCACCAAGATTACTTGTATTTAGAGACAATAATCAAAACGTTTAGTTTCCAGCGGTCATATTGACCAATGGTCATATAACAATCAAAAACCCAACGGTATCATTTTAATTATACTCATGTTATCAAATGAAACATTTTTGTTGAGTATAAAAAAAATAAAATAACACACAAAATTAGGAAACAAGATTTATTCAAAATTTCTGGTCGTTACAGGATCAAGTTGATCCAGGTCTTAAACTTGGTGAGCAGGTTGTGTGTTCAAATGAAGAACAAGTTGATCCTGAGCTGCAAAGAGAATAGGGGTATCCTATAGATGATAAGAGTGACCCAGATATTGCTAAAATCCCTAGAGAAGTGTTATATGGATCTTCAAGTCCACCATTAGAATTACCTTCTAATGAACCTCTTTTGGGTGATGGTGAAGATGAGGAAGAGATTGAAATCTCTGAAGTTGAAGGTTATGTGAGCAGGATTGATGATGATTATTATTATTATTATTATTATTATTATTATTATTATTATTATTATTATTATTATGAGGATGATGGTGGTGGTGAGCATGTGAGTGACTCGCTAAAATCTAGACAAGATGTAGTTAGTTCAGGTAAGGAGTCTGTGCATAATGATGGTGATGAGGCTGGTAGACAGGATGATGTTGATCCTGATGGACAGGTTGATGTTTATGGTGTTGATCATAATGATGGAGATGTTGGAAATGAGGATGGACATGACCTCCCTGATGATGCTCAAGGAATCATTCAGGAACTTGATGATATTATGGATGGAGGTCAAGAGGAAGAAGCTGAAGTTCATATTGTACCAATGCCTCAGAATGATATTTTGGCTGGAGGTCAAGAAGAAGAAGGTGAAGATCAGATTGTACATGTGCCTCAGAATGAGGGGGAGCCTCAAAGGAAAAGAGTAAGAATTTATATTGTGGAGCCTAGAGATTGGACTTATTCTGATGAGTGGAATAGAGATCTAGGATATATTCTGTTTGGGTTGGATTATGGTTCAGATGAGAAGATGGTAGCTCCTCCTACTCCACAAGTTGATGTGGAACTGACTGCTCCTACTTCACATGTTTTCCCTACCAGTGATGAGCCTTTTGTACCTTCAGTGCCTAGTGACTATGTCACCAAGTATAATCTCGAACAATTCAAAACTGATGTATGTGAATCTGTGAGATCCTCTATTGAAGTCAAAAATTAAGCTTCTACTTCTATGAATATTTTAGAGGCAGATGTTGCTAGGATTGCAAGAATCATAATTCAAGAGATACATCCCAACCTAATCTTTACAGTCGAGATCATTGTGATAAATAATTCAATACAGGGAGAAGAAGTGAATAAAATGAATCATGAAATTGTATCTCTGTCAAATGAGTTTAGAACCATAGTTTCTTGAGTAATGTAGGTTCTTAGGAATCTTGTTACACATCTTCATATTGTCGATTTGAAAAGGTTGAAAGAGGATCTTGGCAAAATGATTTCTGGTGCATCCAGTTCTAGAGTTACCAGGACTACTGCTGATATGGAGTCCCTCAGGACTGTGATAAGAGAAGAGCTCAAGGCTATTCAGAATGTATCTGATAAAGGGACCCTTTCCAAAGTAAAAAAGGAACAGTGACCATGTATATAACTTGGTGAGACAATGTTCAAATGAGGCAACTGCTGCTCAAAAGGAGATCAGGGACAAAGTGGACAAGTATTTTTCTAAAATCTATAGAAATCATGAGTTGAATAACAACTTTAAATACTTGGTTGAGAACCTCAAGATACCACCAGTGAATGAGGCATTCAAGATGTAAGTGAGCTAGTTGAAAGATTTTACACCCACATTGGAGAAGTTCACGGAAAACAAGGAGGATTTTGAGAAGGCCATGCAGTATGGGGTGAAATCATAAATGATTTTATTAAGCTTTTGAAGCCTTACTTGCATGTACATTTTGAAGCTATAGTGGTCCCTACAGCTGCTTCCATTAGACCTAGTTCACTACCTCCTAGTCATATGTCAGTGTCTCAAGCCTTATCTCACATCAGTCTAGTGATCCAAGAGTAGCCTCAGAGTTATGTTCTGTCAGAGCATAGACCAAGTCTTGCATCTACTATTCCTACAGGCATTACTTTACCTAGTATAACCATTCGATCATATATTCCTACATCCACAACACCACCTCCTGACCCTACTATTGATCCTTCAGAAAAAGGGAAAGCTCCTCAAAATCCCAATACTTAGCTATGGATCATTCTTTGATAGGGCTCTGTACTTTTATTTTTTATGGGTGTCTTTTGATGTTTGTAATCTTTTATACTTTCCTGAATATCAATTTGACTTCCATGTGTTTCCAGTTTCTTTGTGTTCTTTTTATTAATCCTTTATGTTTCTTTTCAACTTTTTGCTAATCCCAAAAGGGGGAGAAATCTATGGGATGTCATCAACTCTTAACCTAAGGGGGGGAACTCTGGCATAGGAAAGATGGAATGTAATCAACAAAATATATATATATATATATATATATATATCCCAACTCTAATATAAATCACTAAGACTTCTCTAATATAAATTACTAAGGGGTGGGGCATGAAAGTTCTCTAATATAACTCTTTTGTAAGAACCTTATGTATATTCTCTGCTATAATTATTGAGGGGGAGCATAAAAGGAAAGACCTTATGGTTATATTGATAATTAACACTTGTTGTTAGTATGTTAAGCCAAGTCATTTTTATTCCTTAACATCTTGTATAAATCATTAATGCCATGATTTGTGATTATCAAAAAGGGGGAGATTGTTGGACCCTTTGTGAGATAGTTTTTTTAATAATCACAAATCATGTCAATTTACAAATCATGACAATTCACATATTATGTTTTAAGTAATGATAAGCATGTCAATAAATAATTATAAATGAATAGATTATGTCACATGGTATAATACATTTCAATAAGTCAATAAATTGTGGATATTTGTGTTTCAATATATTTACAAGTGTATATTTACATGCAATTATGAATTTCACTTAATTTGGTACAGTTCTGCATAAGAAAGACACTTTGTAAGTTTTTCAAAGTCTCTAACACCGATTGGTTCAAAGGACTCACCGATGGTTAACTCACCGATGAGGTCTCACCGATTAAAGAAGACACCGATGCAGGACTCACAGATAGAAAAAATGACACACCGATGGACAAGTCATCGATGATCGGTCACACTGATAGTTCAAACAACTTACTGATGGATGACTCATCGATGGGCGACACACAGATAGTTCAAAGGACTCACCGATGGACGACTCACTGATGGGAGATGCATCGATAGAACAAACGATTTACTAATGGACGAGTCACTAATGGGAGACGCACTGATAGTTCAAAATGAGTCACCGATGATGACTCACCAATGGTCGGATAGATCGATAGTACAAATGACTCACTGATGCCTAGAGTCACCGATACCGATGAAAAGGACTCACTGATACAGAGAGTCACTGATGCCAATAGAGAAATGCTAATGACTCACTGATACTTATGAATCATTGATAGTTATAAAAACTGTTTTTATTTTATTAATTCAAATTTATATATAATGATCATATTTAGAGAAATTAATGCTTCTGGCATTAATTAATGATGTTTGTAGGATATTCAGGGGACAGTACGAGGTACATGCACGTGGGGAGATCATTATGCTTGTTGGACCTCGAAGGATAAAAGGATAACAAGATGGATCATTCAGATACACGCAGAAGAGTAGTAAGAAAAGAAAACTGAAGAACTCCTGCAACTCTTAAGAATACTTCCAAAACCCAAGAACTCAAAAGGAAGAACATACGAGGAGATCAAAAAATCGAGCTAAACCTACTGAGCTGACCTGAACATCTTTCGAACAAGAAGCTAAACATCTTATACTCCTGGAATCTAGAACACAAAGTCTACAACACTCTATTTTGGAGTCAACTTCCAGAGGAGGACTTGAACTTCAATTCCACTGCATCAAACGAGTCCAGAGCTGCATTACACAACACACAGAGCCTTCTAAACCTAACTCTACATCTTTAGCTCTGGTGTGTTTATTTATTTAAATTTTTGAGCAGTGTGTGTATTTGTCTATCACACACACACACTGACTCCTGTGCATAACTGGAGGATACTTGTTATTCTCAATATCACACTCTATTTATCCATTTGCATCCCACGTAGAACTGTGGAAGAGGTCCTGTGTGACCTGTTTGTTGTTTTTCCCACAAAGAATGGTGGTAGAGGTCAAGCGTGACCTAGACAGCCTTGTGTGCTATTGTGAACCCTGATCCAGGGTGTGGATCAAAGTTGTTTATTAATTTAAACTGTTTGGTGGCAGGTGATCGCCAAGTGGAGAGGCCTAAGTCTCGGCTAGAGACTGAACCTCTTGTTTTAAATTCCGCTATGTCTGTTGTTATTTTCTTTTACTATGTTTTATAACAAATTTCATTCAGACAAAGTCAAACTCTGATAGTTAGTTTAGCAATTGTTTATAACAGTTTTGAACCAGTAGGTTAGTTTCAAAAGTTATATTAATCTTTAGGTTAGAATAGTTGAGAACTAATCAATCTCTGGAGAAATTAATTGAACATTTAGAACCCTTATAAATTCACTAGAAACTGACTTGGATTATATTTTTTAATTGGGGAAATTTTCAAAGAATCAATCTTTAACAGAAGTTTTTATAGGAACTCAATTCACCCCCCCCCCTCTTGAGTACTCTACTCCGACCAACAAAAATGTCTTTGCAAAACTAGGAACCATGAACATCATAGGACATTAAACTTCAATCTCCTTCAATTGTTTCCCAGAATTAATTAACTCAGCTCCATTTAAGTTCTTGATGGGATCATCAGTGTTGTATTCTTCATTCATAGAGTTGGTTATGTTGTCAATTTTTTTCTTATCGGTTTTAGATATTTCAAAGACAGTGGATTTCTCTTCCATAATTTCAACCTCACTATCCACATAACTTTCTCTTTCAATTTATTTTACATCAACTTCTTCTTCACTTATTTGAAGTTATTCTTGTTTCTTTAACCTTTTTTGTAACCCTAAGAACATGCACTCTAACTTTTTACATTATTGATTTTGTTCCTAAAAATTTCTAATTTCAATTTAATTATTTTCGTCCAGTATAGCATCCAGTTTTGTTAAAAATTATTCAAATTTTGTTAGGAAATCAGGTTCACACTCAAAGTAATATTTATTTTCTTCTAAGTAATTAATCTATTGTGGTTGATTATAGACACAATATCATGAAGTATGTCCATGATAGCCACAACAGACACAGAACATTCCCCTAGTATGATTCCATCCATCAAGTTCATCCATTATTTTTTTATCCCCTCACCATTTTTTTAAGAAGAAACAACATAAAAAATAAATCAGTGATTTAGATCAAATAGAAACTCAAGTGGATACAGCAGTGTTTTGAAATTCAACTCAAGTAGAAGATCGTTTAAATTTTACAATATTTTTCAATTTTTTATAAGAATTTATTTGATAAAAAAGTTATATTTTTATCAGTTTTTTTGATAATTTGGTCACACGAAGCCTTCCCCAATAATGGAACTAAAAACATGACATGTACATTATTAATACATGCCTAGATTAATTATTTACTAAACCTATAAGAACTAATAAAGTTGGAGTAGGAGTACCGATCCACAGGGAAGGTGTGTGTACAAAAATTTCAAAACAAATCATTGTCAATAGTATTTGAAACTTTTTTTTTTGTTTAATTTTAATTTTTAAACGGGAGAGAATGATGATTAGATTGTGATGTGTTTAATAAGTTGGATGATGTAGGTAATGTGTTGATCAAACAAAGACAATAGAAATGATGATCAAACAGTAGGAACAGATATTGTGAAAAATGTTCAAGAGAGATGCACAGGAAATTTAAACTAACTGGGTTAAATGGGTTTCTATATTTTCAAAAACATTGTTGAATTAGCAATCTTGAATAAGGGTTTTGTTAATCTCCCTCTCCAGAAGATTAAACACACAAATTGATGAATCTTGGAGTTCGCAACATCAAGAAACATCAAAAATAAAATGGTTTTAATGAAATTGAATCAAAAAAAATCTTGCATATTGTTTTTGAAGTTTGAAATAAAGTTCAAGAAGCACGAAACAATTTCTTGAATTCCATAATTGATCTCGATGATCAATTCTAAAAGTTAAAAATTTTATATTTGTGAAGATGTTTAAGATAAAACCTAGTAGATTAAAATTCCCTGAGCATAAAAGACTACCCAATAATCATGTCTAATTCAAATTTTAACAATTCAATTACAAATGAAAACAAGAAACAAGGGAGAAGAATCCTCCCTCGTGGACGGTGATCATCAAAAAGTGTGGCTCAAGGCAGGGCTCATTGCAAATTCGACGTCGGTGCTTGTCTTCGACAGTGCTACTTTGGTGTGGTGCTAGAATGGGTGAATTCCAGTGGCGGTGGTCATCTTTGGTAGTGATGCTTCGGTGCGAGGCGGCAATTTTGGCTTCAAGAGTTGCAGATTTGCAGTCAGTGTGCGGTGGTTAGCATTCCCCTTAAGCTATGACAGTGTGGGTTTGGCCGAAGATGGATCTTGCTTCGTGGGTTTCAGTTTGTTTCAAACAGTGACGACCCACGATGGTTAGTGGCTCGGTGATGATTTTGATTGGCCCCAACAAGCGCGGTTTGAGGGTTCCGGGTGGAAGAAGGTCTGATGGTGGTTGATCTTGGTTCGTTTTATGCCGATGGGCTGAGCAACGGTGGAAGTAAAGGGAACGGAAGGTCAGCTGATGATGGGTTCACCGGTGGTGGGTCTGCTAACGGTGGGTTCATGGTGATTCTTGCGACCGGTAGCAGAGAGCTACTAGCGGTGGATCCACAGGAACATGGGAGGCAACTGTAGTAGAAATGCTGCCACTGGATTTCAGTAGTAGTGGATCTTGTGCTCTGGTGATGGATGCAGTTCAATGGAGACATAGGCAACTGGTGGTGGATGATCTCTGTCGGTGGCAAGGGGGATTGTTGGCGGTGGATTCTCATGAAGGTAGTAGAGTTTCAGCCACTTGTGGATGTGGGTCTGGCGGTAACACACTACTACCACTGAAACAGGGGAGGCAAATGGTAGATCACCCAGATTAGCAGCAACAGATTTTGTACACAAACATAAATAGAATATAAAAAATTAACAATAAACAAAGTCAAAATTATTAAAAGATTAAAATTAAAAATATTAAATAACAGAAAGTTACTCAATTAATTATTTTGATACTCAAATAAACAATTAAATTCAAAAAAATTAAATTCATTATTTAAACTAGATTAATTGATAAATTTATAAATTAGAGTTCAAATATATTAAAACACATAGATAAGTGAATTTAAATTAAATTAATGTTCTATTAATTAAATGAATATATAATAATGAATTGTTTAATTAATAAAATCAAAAAATAAAATAAATTTTTTAAGTCAACCATAATTAAAATTTAAAAATTAATTAGAAAATAATATAAAAAAATAAAGTTAGACAAACATATTGATTTTAAAAGCTAAAAATACAAAATTAAACATGAAAATGATTAATTTTATAAATTAAACTATAAAATTACAAAAGTGTAATTATTTGAGAATTAAGATAACTAATTAATAAAATTATCAAAAATTTAAATAAAATATTAGGCAAATCAACTAATTTAAAGTCCACATCAAATCACTTTTATAAAGGGATCAACACCCATATTCTAGGTTTTAATATGGTGTCTAGGTAATTTAGGTGTATAATTTGAAGTATACATGTAATTCAATTGGAATACATTTTTAGAAAATGATAAAAAGATGAAGATCAAAGCTTGTCCACTGCTACTGATTTTAGCTTACATTTTTTAATCCATCTTGCTTTTGATTTCAAATCTCTTAACCATAATTTATAAATGAAATTTGATTTTATGTAATTCAACTTTGTTTAACTCATTTCAAATCCCCACGACTAATTCTTTCTTTAATGAAAAAAATAACAAATGGTTTCACAATATATCCTACAACCTTTTCATGAAACTACATCGTGGTCATCACTGTACTATATTTTTAAAAAGTAAAATATTGACTGAGGACGACAGAACCCTCATCAACTGGTGTTGTTTCTAGGTTTTTTTTAATTGTTTTTGAATTTATAGGATTTTAATCACTAATTCAGAATCTTAAAAAATTAAAAATGGATTTTAAAAGCAACTACTGAAAAACTCTCAAAATGTTTCAAACTCACAAGAAAACACTTCACGCGCTGCCTTATTTTCCAAAAACAAAAAATCGAGCGTTGCTTTCTCTCTGGCCGGTCACTCTCAGGCGGCGCTCGCATCACTGGCGTATCCCGACCATCTTTCTCATCCTAAAGAGCTTTGCTGGATGTTTTCTTGTCTACTCCCTTTCCCGGAGGGTCCCATTCTCCCACTGAATCTTGGCATCCAGATTTTTCCTTCAAGGGTGTCCTTCTTCGTCCTTCTCCCAACCTACAGCCATGCTTCTTTGAGATTTTTAAGATATTTCTGGTCAAGGCACCAGAAACAGTAAAAAAACACGAGTATTTACATGCTTATTTGGGACCTACTTCACGGCAAGAACACAACCCCACACACTTACTACATTAATTGCTCAAAAGGAAAACCGGATTACAAGGGTGGTATTTGTAATGTGAAGCAGCCCAAATAACCGGGTCCAGCAGATTAAGAGAAAATTGCGAAAAATAATAAAATGAAAATTGCATGTATTTAAATAATATAAATGGGAAATTCAATATGAAAATCAAAAAATGAATACCCAATTTCCACAAATCAACACCATTTTCATTTGAAATTGATGATGTTATTGTACCTAACCTATCTATTGAATCAAGCAATTACGCTAAACATCCTAAGAAAAAAAAAAAAACCCGACATTAAACAATGCTAGTCAAACAATACAATGCTTATGTCCAAAATGTGTATCTATATGACACACTTTCCCTCATCAATTACATATAAACAACTACTTCAACATGCTTAAAATTGAAACTTTTAACACAAATTCATAAACCGAACATACCTTAACATACCTGAGTTTCTCATTTCATATACCTCAACTTCATGCTAGTCACATGCCAACCAAAGTATTCCGAAATAGCTCCACTGCCTTTATAACACCAATAAACTGACCAGTACCCATACTCAAAGCAAAACAACAATATAAGAAGGGGCGAACATAAACTAAAAAAATAGTGTATATGAAAGTAGTAGCAGCAAAGAAAACAGCTCATGAAAATGAAAAAAAAAACCAAAAAACAAGCTCAAAACTCTTAGAAAGCAAGCAAATCACTCCGCCTAAATCTAAAACATACCCAGAAAAACTCTTCACCTAAAGAGAATACACTTCCTAAAACCGTGCAATAAGGGGAATCCACATCATAACCTAGAATGATGTATAATCCCTACTGCATTGGCACTAATGGCCAACTCATAACAATGAGAGAACAAAACCATAAAGCAATGGTAGCCTACTACTGACCTAAGGAAAACCCCCTTAAATCTAGCCAACCAACGACATCAAGCACCTAATTCCTATCCAATATTATCAAAGGGATATCAGCAACACCATCATGAAGTCTGATGATCATCCAAACGTCTACCCATGAACCTACTTCTCTAACCACTGCCCAAAACCTTACTATCTTCATACCTGGTTACCTTCCTAAAAGCCTAACCCTCCTAGTACACGAAGAAGGAAACAAAAACCAGAGTTAAACCCACAATTCTGCCCCACTGCAACACACCAGACGAACTACAGAACATCACCATCATGAAAACCAGGCTCAACTACATTGGATTGAGATACATTGCCCTTTGAACCATTTCTTTCTGGACAATCCTATTTAAAGTGACTTTGTTTACCACAGTGATGGCATTTCAGAGTCTTAAACCAACTCATACCTTTCTTTTTATTCTTATCACTATTTTTCCCTTTACCCCTATTATTTCTCTAACCATGACATTGAGAACCTCTCCCTCTGATCCTAACCTATTCTTAGCCTACAATTCTTTTTAAATAAGAGCTGACTTAACCTCTTCTAGGGTTAGTGAGTCTCTTCCATACATCATAGTTTCTACTAAAGAACTATAATTGTTGTCAAGAAAAATTAAGAGGATCATTTCCTGATCCTTATCATCGACTGTTACATTTGTATTGGAAAGATCAAACATAATTTTATTAAACTCAACACGAGGAGATTTGATAGAACTACCATGTTTCATCTTAAAATTAAACATGCAACGCTTTTTATAGAGTTTGTCAACTAATGTAGTTATAATAATTTATCTAATTTTAGCCAAATGTCTTTAGTAGTGGACTCAAATGCAACGTCTCTAATGACATTATCTCCTAATGAAAGTAAAAGGGAGCTATGTGCCTTAATAAGAACATCTGGGGGAACTTCTTAGTATTAAACAACGGTTTAGCCAGTTTGTTTAACAATCATAATGGGTTTTTTGGACCCACATAGAGCATCAATTAAGCCTTGCTGTATGATCAATGCCCTCGTTTTAATTCACAACAAATTGAAATTTTTGTCTCCACCAAATTTCTTGATTTCATACCTCATTGTAGGCATTTTTATCCAAGCGAGTAGATGTTGAGTGGTTGGGGATAACGTTAGGCGTACACCCCCAAGAACTGACCAATCTCACTGGGTATACACGTACAGTGGGATACAGAATACGCAAATATTCAAATGGATGGAAATGGTTTCAATAGAAAGCAGTAATCAATTAAACAAGCGTGAATTAAGAAAAGATATTAATGCGGAAATAATGAAAGAAACCAGAATAATAAAACTCAAAGCAGTAATGGAAATCAATAATCAAAGTAATCCAGAGTCTCTGATACAACTTGTTGTGGTTGAGAGGTGATGCAAACAAAATCAAACAACCAAACAACTAAAGAACCAAATCTGTAACTTTGAAATTTGATAACTATAACACCAGAACTGAATACCAAAAGACAAGAAATGCTGAAAACAGTAAACAGCGCAAGTATTTACATGATTCAGCCCCTTTAGGACCTACTGCATGGAAAGAACACCACCCCACTTCTCAAAAGGAAAACCGGATTACGAAGGGCTAACATAAAGCAGAAAATACAGGGGGCTTCTATAAACAATAGGAAGTAACAAAAAATGCAAAACCAAAAGAAAAAAAGGAATAGATACTCACAATGCCAGATGATAGGGTACGACAGTCCAGATCTCTTAAAGCAATGTGAATCTCGTTGCCATTGCTTGTCTTCCTAGACCCGTCGTAGGAGGAAACCACCGGATCTGGACTCCCACGGTCGGCGACCACATATCTGAAGCCGCCATGACCGGAAAACACCCGATCTGGAGTCGCATGGTTAGAAAACACCAAATCTCGAGTCACTTTATCAGAAACGTTGGATATTGAGTTTCCTGGATTGGAAAACACCCAATCTAGACTCTCCATTAACCACCCGAATCAAACCATAAAAAATCGGGAGAACACCGATGAACCCTTCCTGTGGAACTCGTACAAGATAGCTCACGAGAAAAGACCCCAAGAAGATGATGCCGGAAGATGACGCCAAACCTATCCAACCTGAGGAAAATGAGGATCTGATTTTCTCCTCTGTCAGAAGAAGATTCCACAGCACCGAAGCTCTCGAATTTCAGATCTGTGTGTGAATGAACAAAACAAGCAGGGGTGAAGAAAACCCTCAAACCAACTGCCAGGGTCAACTGTCCTCCTGCCGAACCCTAACCACATAACAGCCCGTCCATGGAGACGGTTCCACAAAGCCACAACCAAACTAACCTTCCAGTTAAATGTGAAAACCACTCAAAAAAACAACGGAAAGGATGAAAAGGATGGTGCCCCATATGAACAGCCAAACTGGAATCGAAACAAAACTCACGGATTTCTAGGGTGGCATCCATAATGTGAAGCATCCCAAATAACCCAGTCCCGCATATTAAAATAAAATTGAGAAAAATAATAAAATGAAAATTGCATGTATTTAAATAAAAAAATAATGGAAAATTAAATAGAAAATCAAAAAATGAATACCCAATTTTCACACCTCCTCTAGCCTATCCATGGTGCTTTTCAAGGCATGAGTTTATTTCCCATGGTTTGAAGGGTGATTCTGGGAACGACCATTCTTCCTTTCATTTCAGATGCGATATGAAGGTTTTGTAAGGCACTTGTCGCTCGCTCGTGTCCCTCTTTTTTGTGATACAAGTCCCTTATACTAGGAATTGTATTTTTTTCCATCCATCAATAGTGATTCATCACATGTTCGCTAGGACCAGTATTTATTGTTTAGTACTTTACCCAAGTTATCACACGAGGCTTCTCCTCAGGCGAAGGCCCCCTCTGGCTCCCCACAGTATGTCTCGAACACAAGATCCCCTCCCAGGCTTTCCTTTCCAAACAACTCTCCACGCGTTTCTTCCATAATGGAAAATGTGATTGATCTCCAGGATCAGATTTCCCCAGTCCCGCCTTTTTTAATTCCATCTCCAAATCAGCAGATGAAATCCCCAGCTGTTTACCCCCTCCATACCTCAACCTCATTATATAGAGTTTGAACTTACAATAAATCCAATCATGATCAAGTACCAGTGATTCTCCAATCAACAAAATCTTACACTACCACAAAACTGGGTTTCCGCGGCGTCACCCTTTATCAGCACTAAAAAAAATGCTGATAAAAGGGGGGACTTTTATCAGCACTAAAAAAAGCGCTGATAAAAGGTACTTTTAACAGCTCTAAAAAACACCATTAAAAGTGACCCTTTTATCAGCGCTTTTTTTAGTAGCGCTGATAAAACGGGGCTTTATCAACGTTTTTTCCTAGCATTAATAGAGTTTATATTTCAAAAAAATCATATAAAATAATATATTGTTATATAAGTATATTTATATTGATATAAATATAATATATATTTTTTAAATATGTCTTAGATAAGTATAAATAGACTATTACATTTAATATATAAGAAATTTAGTGAAAATGACTTTAAAATATTTTAAAAAATATTATTAATTAATAATTTACGAACTATCATCGATTAATAATCATTTAACAACAATTTGAAGACACAAAAAATCAAGAAAAATAATAAAAGATCTAAAATAAGTTGAAAATATAACTCAAACTTCAAACAATCATAACTTCTGATCCGGGTGTCCGCTTGAGATTACAGCATATCAAATCGAAGCTTGCGACGAGCTCTACACGCTAGTGATTCAAGGAAACCTTCTATCACATTCTTCAATGCCCAAAAAGGCCAAGAAGGCCTCCAAAACCGAGTTTTTAGTCGGGATACCCCAATTTTTTAACATTCAAACAGGTATGACTTCTGATCCGGATGTCCGCTAGGCCTGTACCACATATCATATCGAAGATTGTTTCATTTTCTTCGATTTGAATGTTGTGGAGTTGAAACGGACTTCTAGATTAGAAGTTATGGTATTTTTAACATTCTATAGATTTTCAAATACACAAATATATGTATTTATTCATAAATATGTGTGTGTGTATGTGTGTTTGTGTGTGTGTTGTATATTTGTATGTATGCATTTATTTATTTATTTTTAAACACACATAAAAAAACATATTTTATAAATGTATTTAAAACTAATCTTATAAATATATATTAATATACAAATAAATATACGGATAAAAAATTATAACTAAATATATATATATAAATAAATATAAATATAAATTAATATACGAATAAATATATATATACTAATATATGAATAAATATATATGTATTAATATAACTAAATATATTTACATTAATATGAATCTATATTAATATACGAATAAATATAACTATATAACTATGTATATATATATATATTAATATATGAATATATATATATATATTAATATATGAATAAATATATATGTATTAATATAACTAAATATATTTATATTAATATGAATTTATATTAATATACGAATAGATATAACTATATATATATATAAATAGATATATCATTAAATAGAGAAAAAAACTAAATAGTTTAGTGGTAAAGGTGTAGACGCTCAAAGGGGGAGGTCTTGAGTTCAAGTTCGGGTGGAAGCAGGGAGGGGCGCGCGGACAAGGGCAGCGCGTGTGAGAGTGCGAGGGGGTCAGCCTAGTGCTGATAAAGGGGGGTCAAGTGCTGTTAAAAGCCCCCCCTGCATTATATATATATATATATATTGACTTTTATCAGCGCTGATAAAAGGCATCTTTTATCAGTGCTGAAAAAAAAAGCACTGATAAAAGACCGTTTTATCACCGCTTTTCTGAGTGCTGATAAAAGGGACCTCCTTTTTCTTCGCCTCGATTAACAGTGTTTTTTTAGTGCTGTTAATGCCATTTTCTAGCACTGATAAAGACTATATTTGTAGTAGTGTTAGAAGCCATTGACATCAGGCTCATACTCAATAAGTCTACATCTTCAAAGATAAAATCTCTCATCTAGAACTCATGTGGATTGGGTGCATGGGTGAAATCATATTTTATCACAAATGAAATCAGCAATAACCAACTATCTTTATTGTCTATTCCTGAACCCAAGTAAAAAGTATCCAAGATCTCATTCTTTTCCAATAGGACGTGTAACGACCCAAACTTTTATTAATGAACATTTCTTTTGATATAATTAAATGTATTATTATGTAAAATTGTTATATAAAATATATACACTTCCTTGGTTTTATGTTTTTGGATTTTAAAATATCGTTATGAATTGTTACCATTTCTAATATAGTCGTTGAACAATGATCATATGATTAGTATAAATATAGGGATTTCACAAATCCAATTTACTCAGACAAAGGAAGTGATGACCTCATCGAGTAGAATTGTTCCATACAAAGCCCATTTGTTGGAGCTCAGGAATGAGGCAGCATTACTAGGCTTCACTCTGGACCAAGCCCAAGCCGAGTTTCAACACGTTAAGCTTGAACGGAATCGCCTACGAGAGAAGTTCAAGTTAATAGAGATTACCACTTGGACGATGTTATCTGAACTGACCCAAGAGTCTGGCACCATCGCACACCTTACCCTTAGGTCTTATGCGGGTGTTATAGGGGGTTATGTATGTAAAGACCCGGAAATTCCATATCATTTTTTTTAAATTATTTGGGATTATTACGAGTCTGTGAAAATTGACGGCACTTGATTCTGAGGCCCCGTGTGCCCGAAATAGAATTTTGAATTTTTTTTAAGGTACGTTCAATAAACGTGTGGGTAACGTTTTCTAACTTTTGAACCGGTGTTCGGAATTGAAATATGAGGGCACCGTTGAACTCTTAGCGTCGGGATTCGCTTAAGGGAGGCTTAACCTCGACTGCAGTAGGTCGGAAGAAAAAGTTAGTTTTTTTCCGACTTTTTGAAGATTAATAAAATAAAATAAAAATGTTATTTTATTTTCCTACCTCCTATTGAGCGGCGATGGTGGGACTGGTGGGTTGTAAAGCCATTTAATGGATTGAATCTTCTGTTTGTAACCACACCGTTGAGATTAAGAGGTTCATTCATTAATGAACCTCATCAATATTTCGTTGCGTTAATCACCCTTCCCCTCTATTTAAATGAGGCTCAGGCTTGGGTTTTCTCCACGGAAGGGAGAAACCTCTGACGAAGTGCCGAAACGTCTTCCACAAACGAAGAACGGAGGCTTGGACGACAACGTTGGAGGAATCGATCCGAGATCGACGAACGCCGACAACTTCATCCAGCATGGATTATTCTTCCACAATTGCGATGTCTCCTCCGAATCCGAGGTATGGGTTGTTTATGTTTAAATTCATGAAAATTGGTTTCTTTTCCTCATTCTTGAAAAGTTTGACGAATCGCAGAAGTTTTGGACGAGTTTTATTTTATCTTGATGATTTATTTACCCCCGCTTATTACGATGCTAACGCGGAGGGCGCGAGCCAAACGAACAAGGCCTAGACCCTCCGCCGCTTTGGTTTTTATCCCGTTCTTCATGGGTGAAGTTTTAACTCGACGCCAACTTGAATTCGAAAGCCACACAATGAAGGCAACATCACGGGAGGCCCGTAGGCGCGTTCGGAAGGGAAAACAGACCACTAGAGCTCACTCAATGGCCCGCGGAAGCCCCACCGGTGCGGCACAGGCGTGGCGGCCGGCTGTCGCCAGCCATAGAGGAGGGGCGGCGCCGCGGTAGACCAACGGGGCAACCATCGTCGACCGGCCGCAGAGGCAGCAGAGCGACGCACCGTCACGCGCTACGGAAGGGAGCCGCGACGGAGCGGACCCGCGCCCCGCAGGTCCCGCTGACAGGGAGGCGGCACCACATGGCGCCACCGTTGCAAAGCCGAACAAAATTTCAGTCATTCGGGAAGGGGGGTGACCCCCCCCCCCCCCCCCCCCCCCCCCCGTGTGTGGGCCACCCAGCTGGGGGCTGCGACGCACCTAGCCAAGGCGGGCTAGGGTCCATGGCCCAGTGGGGCGAGCCCACAGCCCAGCCGGTTCGGGCCGGGACGGGTCGGACCCGAATCGGGTTGGGTCGGTCCAGGATGGGGTGGGTCGGGTCGGTCCGACCAGGTCGGACCAGACCCATATCCCTTTTCGGCCCAAATACGCTTAAAAGGTCGTATCTCGCAAACCAGACATCTGTTTGATGAACCGTCTATGGCGCTGAAATCCTTGGAACGAGATGGTCCTTTTGAAATACTCCACCTGAGTTTTGGAGAAAAATGGGGTATGACCAGGTTGGATCGAACCCGAATCCAATCAGGCCCTCGGTACTAAAACGCTTATAACTCACAGACCGGGCGTCCGATTGATGCGCCGTCTGTCACGTTGAGACCCTTATGACATGGAGGTCCTTTGAGTTACTCCTTTTTTGAACTTCATGGAAGTTGAAACATGACCGATTTTTTGAGGAGCAAATACTACGGAACTCAAGCGCACCGGGTGCGGGGAATCCTGTGGTTGGCTGTCATTTGAATAGCGACCATGTGTGAATCAGCATCATAGTGACCCTGTGTGGATCAGAAACATAGCGACCCTGTGTAGATCAACATCGTAGCGACCCTGTGTAGATCAGTATCGTAGTGACCCTGTGTGGATCGACATCCTAGCGACCCTATGTGGATCAACATTCTAGCGACCCTATGTGGATCAATAGTGCGCGAACCAATGAGGACCAACCTTAGAGCGGCCCGTCATGGATCAGCGACATACGACCCTGTGTGGATTGAAAATGGAACAACTTCTTCGTGGATCAGTTGTGGAACTTCCTAATGGAATAAAATGATATAGCTTAAGACTAATCATCATTATTACTGATCACTGAGTTGTATACCTGGTATGAGATGAGTCTTTTTTTTGTGCTTTATGATTGGGATCATGTTTTGTGGGTTTCCTTTGTGGAATTCTGAGAGACCTTCGGGGGTCTTGGGGTCCATACTGGGTATTGTTATACTCACCCCTGCACGGGCTTCACCCACACCTTATTGTGTCTTGTGCAGACGACAAGCAGTTTGACTGAGTTTATAGTGAGTCAGGACCAGACGGTACATAGAAGTGACTGGTTGATGTGGAGAGCTGCAAAGATGAGTTTTACATACCCTTTAAGTAAGATCCTTGGTGGACGATCTCAAAAGTTGTTTTCTGTTGTAGTTGTATCTTTCAGTTGGGCTTGTATTCCGGCCCCTTTACTTTCAGTACAAACTTTTATTACTGCAGTTTTACTTCGTGGTTGCAACTTTTTGTGTTCTTGGACTGTGTGTTTGTACAGGTTTTGAGTCAATGCCTTCCCGTTTTAGAGAAATGCCTTTCCGATGCTAGTCACCAACCCCTGACCTATGGAAGGCGGGCTTGGGGTAGTCACGGCATAGGCCCCAGGGGACGGGCCATGACAATGTAACAATGAAATAGTTATTTATTTGTTTAATCCCTTTTATAAATAAAATTCTTATTCCATCAATTCCTGTATGAGGATAGTTTTTCTTAAAAATATAACGAATTAGATAAATTGATTTTTCAGGTAAAATGGTACATTTTAGAAATATATAAATTATTATATTAAACCAAGGTTTTATTAATTTTTTTATTATAATAGTGTTATAAGAACACTCTTTTAATTATAAGTGGTGATTATATTCCGTATTTTTTTACTCTATAAATGATTAAGTATTCAGTTTGATAAGAATTATATTTTCATATGATAAAACTGAAATTGTATTTTTAATTAAAGAATTTATTTTGACGAATTAATGAATTTTTGAAATAAATAATATTTTAATAAAATATTATTATTATATAATTTTTATTAAATATAAATTATCATATAATTTTTATGAAGTCAAATGTAATTTTTATTATGGTTTAGAAACTGTTTTTGTCAAAACCCGTCAATTTTCATTAAATGATTGTTTTTATTTTAAAAGTAAAAATTCACATATTTAGAAAATTATTTAGATAAAATAAATATTATTTTTGGAATCAGGACGTCGAAATTATCCAGCAGTGAATTTTTCACAATTTTTTAAGACAATCAAATTTTTGGGTAAAAATTAAATACCTTAGAAATATATAATGTGTTTTATGACATCATAATGACCAAATAGTGATGTAATAAAATACTATAAAAGGGATATTTGACCAATATATGTTTTAACTTTAAAATAATGTGATTTTAGATTTTTTTTATTAATTTTACGGTGCCGTAGTGGACCCTCCAAGACTTACAAAATATTTTAACTTTTTAAAATGATTTCCTTGAGAGTGTGGCTCATCTCCACATAAGAAAGCCTAATATTTTAATAAGTTTGACCATTTTCCTTATAAAATAATGTTTTACACTCCACTTTGGAAAAAAACCATGGGCAAAAACAATGCAATGGTTTGTGATTTTGATTAGTTTAATGTGTAGTATCCAAAACCTAAATAATAAATAATTCCCTCTCCTTTCCTATATAAACCCACTCAATATCCCATTCCTCTTCACTAAAACCATTTATAGCTTGACCAAACTCTGACCTACTCTCTCTAGAATCCCCCCAAGGCATCCCAAGTTCCCAATAAGACTCTCTCAAGCCTCTCTCAAGCCTTTGGAATCACACTTCCAAGTAAGAGATCCTCACTTTCCTTCCTTATTTATGTCTAAGTTTCCTTTTATTGTTATGCCCTTTTATTTTCAATTAAAAATGGTAGGGTATGATTTTTCACCTCCCCTATAATTTCCTCCTTATGTTTTAATGATGAGATACCCCTTTCTCTCTCACTAACGCCTCCCATGTACACCCATTACCATACCGAAATTCCATAAGGGATTTCTCTCTCCTCATTTACTTTCAAGCAATTAGTTTATATTATGCATTTAAATTCCATTACATATGTTGGAATATTATGTTCCATGACTTCATTATTGTCCATTTCATGTATAAATTATGAGATACCCCTTTCTATTTCATCAACACATTTTACAATTTCTATTTGACGTTGTTATGCTGCCGAAGTTACACCAAAATTTCCCATGCCAAAATCATCGTGTAAGTGAATACCATACCCATTTCTCTATCAAGGGTATTCGTCTTTATGAATATGTACCTGATTACTGAGGAATTAAATTTATGTATTCCACATATCTTATTCGTGGAATAAATTATGATGTTTAATGAATCCATATTGTATGATTTATGTGGCACACTTATGCATGAAATTAAATGATTAAGAAGGGTGCACCCTGACAACGCTCTAATGAATTGGGTAAAGAATAGTATCATGATACTTCATGTGAAATGAGTGTTGACTCATTCTAATTCATGTGCAATGAGGGTTTACTCATGCTAATTCATGTGCAATGAGGCTTTACTCATGCTCTATGTGCAATGAGCCTTGGCTCATGCTAATATCATGTTAAATGTTGTTGCCACATCTCCATGTTATGATAATCATGATATATCATGCCTTTATGTTAATGTTTCTCTTATGATCCATTGATATGCCTATTTCCTAACATGTATTGTATTCTTCAGGTTTTTCCTTGTCTACTCCCTTACTGGGCTTTATAGCTCACCCTTTTCTTATGTATATTCTTAGGTTATCCCATGCAATGCTAAGTACAAAGGAATGTGTAAAGACCCGCAAATTTCAAGGAAATTTTTTTCTTAATTTTCTTTGGAATTTTACAAGAGCGCAGCTTCAGACGGCACCTGATTCCGAGGCCCGGTGTGCCCGGAATCAATTTCCGAAGTTTGGCTCGGGTACGTTCAGTGAACGGACGAGCGTGTTTTTCTATCTTTTGAACCGGTGCCCGGAATCGAATTCTGAGGGCACCGATGAAATCGCAGCGCCGGTATTTGCTTAGAAACGCCTCTTCCGGAGTTGCGTTTGCTCAGACGTGGTTTTTAAATTTTGCGGCTTTAAGTCAGAAATAAAATAAAGTTTGTGCGACAACTTTATTTTATTTCACTTAAGCTGCTTGGAAGCCACTTGAAGTCACTTAAAGGCGGCTTGAACTGAGTTAAAGCAGATAGGGTGCTATCCAGAAATATCCTACCCCTTGGTAGGATATTTGTGCGGTGGGGGCCCGCACGAGCCCCGCCGTTTCTTTCGCTAAGTAACGCACCCGCGAAAACCCGTCAAAGTAACTGAAAAGTCAACCGACGCGTTTTCTTTAATTCTTAACAGACCATTTAATTGGGCGGTTTATTTCGTGAATTAAATGGGTTGTTTCTTTCGTGAATTAAATGGGCTGTTTCGCTCGTTGAATTAATTCAACGAACTGATGGGTCGTTACTTACGCTTTTGCGTTTGTTGGCATGTTTATAAAATAAGACCAACCTAAAAATCCTTTGAAAGGATTTGAGAGGATCTTGTTTCTTCATCTCCCCGCGAAGAACGCAAAGAACGCGAAGAACGCGAAGAACGCCGGCGACCAGAATTCGACGACGCACACCGAGATCTGCGACGTCGACGAGCTTTACCAGCGACGTTCTTCGGCGACGCCTCTTCTTCCGCGGCCGATCCTCGTTCGGCAACTAAGGTGAGAATCGGATCGTTTAAATTCTCCTTTTTTAAATTTCATGGCAACGGATTTAATTAATTAAATCCGTTTGTTCTTGATCCGGAGATTGGCGACGCGACGCCGGATACCGCGACGACGCGACGATCTCCTTCATCCACGATGAGCGATTCCGCGACGACCTCTCGTCCGACGACGACGACAAGGTAGGGGTTTATTTTTTTCTTGATGATTCATTCCCGTGTTCTTATTTCTTTTGAATAAAGAACCGGCGTGAATAATTTCAATTAATTAAAAATTGAAATGCCGTTTAAAAGAAAAAGGAGTGAACAATTTTTATCTTTGATTAAAAATTGATGTAGCCTTCCCTCCCGTTGATTATGACTAACGCGGAGGGTGCGGGTCTAACGAACAAGACCCATCAACCCTCCGACGATCTCTTTTGTTGTGCGGATATGGCGGACGACGACGAACTGCGCGGCAGGGGCGATCTGTTGATCCCGCAGTGGAGATCGGCCCCCGGGAGGAGCATCGGCGCAGACGGGAGGCAAAACGGGCCACCGGAGCAACTCCGGCGGCCCGCGGAAGGTGGCGGCGGCGCCCGGCGCGCCGCCGGAGGAGTCCGCCGCGGCCGAACCGCGTCCGCGGTCCGGCCACCCAGCACGCGGCCCGCGCGGGCCGCGTTTCTCCAAAGCCGCGGGTCAAACCCGCGGCGGCTCTCTCGGCAGCTCGGCCGAAGCCGAGCCGGCCGGTCCGGTCGGCCGGGCCGCGCCCAGGCCGGACCGGACCCGGCCTAGCCGGGTCGGGCCGGGTCGGGCCGACCTGGTTCGGGCCGACCCAGGGGGGGTTCGGGCCGGGTCGCCCCGGGCCCAGAACCCCCGTTTCGGGCCCTCTTCGGTCTTTCGCCCATATCTTGGGCCTGTGACCTCCGATTGACGAACCGTCAGCGGCTACGCGATCCTTGGATCGAGACGGTCGTTTCGGTATATTATACTCAAGGTTTCGGAAGACTTTGGGTTCGGCCGGGTTGGTTCGTACACGAAACCAACCGGGCCCTCGGAGCGGAAACGCTCATAACTTGAGCTACGGACGTCCGATCGACGTACCGTCAGCTGTGGTAGTTTCCTCTAAGTGAGACGGAACTTTTGGCATACTCCGCCCGAGGATCGGATACAGGCGGAGTACGGTCGGGTTGGTTTTTCCCTAAAAACCAACCGGGCCCCTGGGACGAAAATGCCAATAACTCTCAGACCGGACGTCCGATTGACGCGTCGTCTGTTGCGTTGAGATCCTGTTGTCGATACGGAACTTTTGGATACATCAACTTCGGACTACGTGTCAGTTGATGTATCAGCCTCTCGTCTCGTGGAGCGGACCCTCCTAAACGAGCTCGCTATGTGCGGGAACCCTAGCGCTGGCTGTGACTTCGACGACAGAGCAGAGATCCTCCGTGGACTGCGACGACGGCAGAGAAGAGATCCTCCGTGGACTGCGACGACGGCAGAGCAGAGATCCTTCGTGGACTGCGGCGACGACAGAGCAGAGATCCTCAGTGGACTGCGTCGACTACTGCACTCAGCGATCCTACGTGGATCAGTGCTACAGGTTCTGTGTGAGCCCGATCCTATGTGGGTCCTTACTACCGGTTCTGTGTGAGCCACTGCCTACAGGTTCTGTGTGAGCCCGATCCTATGTGGGTCTTTTGCGGGGGTTAGTACCTATCGATCCTTCGTGGGTCCGACGACTTAGATGGATCAGTGATCATCTTTGACGTCATCTGAAAAAGTATACCTGGTTGAGCTGAATCGTATGTTACTCTCCTTTGTGGATTGTGTTGAACTATCCTATGTGGATTTTACTGTTTACTCTCCCTTGTGGATTTGAGTCTTGCTTTCCTATGTGGATTGAGTTGTTCTTGAGCTCGTGAGCAGAGCTAGAAGTGTGGACTTAGGTATATGTATGGGCATATACCTAAGTCGAGTCAGATGTTACTTCGTGATTGCATCTTTCTTTTGTGCTATATCCTTTGTGGATTTCGGGAGACCTTCGGGGGTCTCGGGGTCCTTACTGAGTAGCTTATAATCACCCCTGCACGGGCTATGCCCGCACCTTGTTGTGTTGGTTGCAGACGACGGACAGTGCTGATCACGGTTGGGGCGTGGAGCAGGACGGTACCTGGAGGTGGACCACTGGGCGGGACGTGCTCGGAGCGGACGTGGGACCCGAGGAGCCTGGAGGCTATCTGTACCCACCCTTCAGGTGGGATTGCCAGTGGACGACACGAGGCCACCGTCTTTCCTTCAGTTGCTGTACTTTACTTTTTCAGTTGTACTTTACAGTTGGGCTTGTATTTCCGGCCCCCTTTACTTTCTGCACTTTACTTTCCGCTTGCTGACTCTGTGTGGTTGTTACTTATAAAGGCAATGCCTTCCCTGTTTACTGGGATTTTACGCCTTGGTGCTAGTCGCCAGCCCCTGGCCTATGGAAGGCGGGCTTGGGGTAGTCACGGCACGGGCCCCGAGGACGGGTCGTGACAAATTGGTATCAGAGCTGGTCGGTTCTACCGCAGACTCTGATCGTCCTTTCTTTCTATATGAAGCAATAGTGTTTAGTGTATTGAGTGTGGTTATCAGTTCAGGGAGCCCAGTGTTGGTGCGGCGGCCGACGTATCCGTACACCAGGACCCTGACTCCTGATTTCCGACTTAATGCATGAAAACATTGATTGCGTGTGTGTTTCAAGTTCTTTGTGATTACTTGTGTCAGCTCACCGGGTATACTGATCTGCTTTATGAAAGTCTCAAGTTTTCCTTGTGATTACTTGTGCCAGCTCACCAGGTATACTGTTCTGACTGTGGTGCTCTTGTTCTCCTTTTCAGGATGGCCCCGCGACGACAGCCAGCTAGGGTTCCGAGTGTAGGGCGCGACGGCAGCCCACCGAGCGACGAGGCCTCGGTGCAGGGCCCTTTGCCAGCAGTGGCACCGGCGGTAGCTTTACCCGCCGAGCCACCGATGCTGCCAGTACCAGACGCTGACGATGCACGTCGCCTCAGGGCACTGCATGAGTTTCAGGGCCAGCGACCGCCCAGGTTTCGTGGTGAGGCGGACCCCCAGGCCGCCGAGGACTGGCTAGAGGCGGTGGTACGGATCTTTAGGCTAGTGAGGACACCAGCGGATCTCATGGTGATTCTCGCAGCGAGCCTCCTGCAGGCAGCGGCAGGACGATGGTGGAGCCTGATGCTCCAGGTTCACGATGAGACATCCTTGCTCTGGGCGGACTTCGAGAGCCTCTTCCGCTCTGAGTTCGTCCCGGCCACCCTCCGAGCGGTGCGCATCCAGGAGCTTCTCCAGCTGCGCCAGGGCAGCATGACGGTCGCTCAGTACGCGGCGAGGTTCACTGACCTATCTCGCTACTCGACCGACATGGTACGGGACCCCTTCTTCCGGGCCCAGACCTTCGAGCAGGGATTGCGACAGGAGATTCGGGCGTCGCTGATCTCCCTCAGCATTCCGACCCAGGCGGGAGTGCTGGAGCGAGCCCTCCTGATCGAGAGCTTCCTGGCAGAGCCTTCTTCAGCAGAGAGACCTAGCGCAGGGCGGCAGGTAGCTGAGTCTTCGGCAGCAGGTAGCCGACGGATGACTCTCGGGTCCAGGCAGACCAGACCCCCACGCAGACGGCCTCAGGGACAGGCCCAGCTCCAGGCAGTGGAGGCCTACGACCCCGACTTGCCAGAGATGATTCGAGGTACGATCTGTGTCTATTCCACCCTTGCTGCAGTGCTTATAGACACAGGAGCGAGTCACTCTTTCATAGCCTCTGCCCTTGTTCGGAGCTCGGAGATTCCGACTGAGCTATTGGCTCGATCCTTACGGCTAGAGACTCCTACGGGAGCAGACTCGACGATTACGCACTGGTGCCGGCAGTGTGAGCTTACTCTAGGAGGCGAGAGCTTCGGCTGGGATCTCCTTGTAGCGGCGTCGAGGCCTTACGACGTCATCTTGGGCATGGATTGGCTATCCACGGTTCATGCCCAGATCGACTGTTTTAGGCGCAAGGTGCGATGTGTTCGCACCGACGGGAGCAGGTTTACCTTCACCGGCGAGAAGGGAACCTTTGCAGCACAGGATGGACTTCCGCGGAGGAGAGTGCAGCCCATCTCTCATCAGTTGGCTAGCCTCATCCTAGGAGTAGTGGACGTGCGGAGTCCAGCTTTTCCTGCAGTGGTGGACCAGTACGTGGACGTCTTTCCCGACGACGTTCCAGGGCTACCTCCTCGTAGAGAGGTAGACTTTTACATCGACTTGTACCCCGGGACAGCCCCGATATCTACTCCAGCATATCGGATGGCCCCCGCCGAGCTTCGGGAGCTGCGGGTACAGTTGGAGGACTTGCAGAGCAAGGGGTTTATCCGACCCAGTGTTTCACCCTGGGCTTCCCCGATTTTGTTCGCCAAGAAGGCGGACGGGAGCTTGCGACTATGTGTCGACTATCGTCGCCTGAACCAGGTGACAATGAGGAACAAGTATCCGCTGCCACGGATTGATGACCTCTTCGATCAGCTCAAGGGAGCGCGGTGGTTCTCGAAGATAGACCTCCGGTCAGGCTATCATCAGCTCAGAGTTCGAGACGAGGACGTGCAGAAGACGACCTTCAGGTGTCGGTATGGCCATTATGAGTTCTTGGTTATGCCGTTCGGCGTAACCAATGCTCCAGCAGTGTTCATGAGCCTCATGAACAGGATCTTCCAGCCATACCTCGACCGATTTGTCGTGGTCTTCATTGACGACATTTTGGTATACTCGACGACTGAGGAGGAGCATGCCTACCACCTGCGAGTTGTGCTAGACACACTCCGAGAGCACCAGCTTTATGGCAAGCTCTCAAAATGCCAGTTCTGGTTACGTGAGGTCCATTTCTTGGGGCACGTCATTTCTGAGGCGGGAGTTGCAGTGGATCCCGCGAAGATCGAGGCAGTGCTAGCTTGGGAGCCACCCAGGAGCGTGACAGAGGTGCGGAGCTTCTTGGGCCTAGCCGGATACTATCGGAGATTCGTGCCAGACTTCTCCAGAGTTGCGGCACCACTCTCAGCGTTGACGAAGAAGGGGAAACCCTTCATATGGTCAGACAGATGTCAGCAGAGCTTCCAGGAGCTGAGACGGAGATTGACCAGCGCACCTATCTTGAGGTTGCCTGAGGAGGGAGTAGGATACGTAGTTTACTGCGATGCATCAGGGACTGGACTCGGGTGCGTCCTGATGCAGGAGCGGGCCGTGATCGCCTACGGATCACGTCAGTTGAGGCCGCATGAGCAGAACTACGCCACTCATGACCTGGAGTTAGCAGCAGTGGTCTTCGCTCTGAAGACTTGGCGGCACTATCTGATGGGCGAGCGCTTCACAGTCTTTTCTGACCACCAGAGTCTCAGGTATATCTTCTCTCAGAAGGACCTGAACCTGAGACAGCGGAGATGGCTTGAGTTCCTCCAGGACTATGACTTTGAGATAGTCTATACTCCTGGGAAGGGGAACGTGGTAGCCGATGCCCTCAGCAGGAGGATGGGCATTCAGCTACTTGAGGAGGCGACGGAGCAGCTAGCCTCCTTACAGATATCCTTCGTGGATAGATACGGAGCAGCTTTTCTTCAGTCTCTCACAGTCTCTCCTCCACTCCTACAGCGGGTCAGAGAGGCTCAGCGTGGGGACGCTGACTGTGAGACCCGGCGTGCACTGATATCCTCAGGTCAGGCGCCTGATGGCTTCTCCCTTGGAGCAGAGCACGACATCCTTTTCAGAGGGCATACCTTCGTACCAGTCACTTTACGAGAGGAGGTGTTGAGAGAGTTTCACACTTCTCCCTTGGCGGTACATCCTGGAGTGGCGAAGATGTACCAGGATCTCAGGCGACAGCACTGGTGGCCGGGCATGAAGAAAGCTGTGGCAGAGTTCGTTTCACGATGCCTCACCTGCCAGTAGGTGAAGGCAGAGCATCAGGTACCAGCAGGCTTGGTACAGCCCTTGGAGGTCCCGGAGTGGAAGTGGGATGGCATATCTATGGACTTCGTGACTGGACTTCCACGCACTTCCAGAGGTCACGACTCCATTTGGGTGATTGTCGACCGACTCACCAAGTCGGCACACTTCTTACCCATCAGAGAGCAGGGCTCAGTGGAGAGCTTGGGACGTCTTTACGTCCAGGAGATCGTACGGCTTCACGGTGTGCCATCGTCTATCGTCTCCGATCGAGATGCTCGTTTCACTTCCCGGCTTTGGAAGGGGTTGCAGGAGGCGTTCGGGACGCGGCTCCATCTGAGCACAGCCTTCCACCCTCAGACGGATGGTCAGACGGAGAGGACCATACAGACACTCGAGGACATGCTCCGTGCATGTGTTCTCGACTTTGGTCGCAGCTGGGAGGACCACCTACCCTTGGTGGAGTTCGCGTACAACAACAGCTACCACTCCACCATCGGGATGGCACCATACGAGGCGTTGTACGGCAGACCCTGCAGATCACCGTTGTGCTGGACAGACCCTGGGGAGTCAGCACTCGTGGGACCAGAGATGGTCCGAGCCACGACAGAGAAGGTCCAGATCATCCAGGAGAGGATGAGGACAGCTCAGAGCCGGCAGAAGTCATATGCTGACAGGAGGCGGAGGCCACTAGAGTTCGAGGATGGCGACCACGTATTTTTGCGTGTCTCACCTCGACGTGGTTTACGGAGATTTGGCCGAGGCGGCAAGTTGTCTCCACGCTTCATCGGGCCTTTCCAGGTCCTCAGCAGGATAGGAGAGGTGTCTTATCGCCTGGCTCTACCACCTCAGTTGCACCGGGTGCACGACGTCTTCCACGTGTCTCAGCTGAGGAGATACGTGCACGACCCGACGCACATCATCGACTTTGGGGAGCTGGACGTGGACGATGGGGCGACTTTTGCGGAGGTCCCAGTGGAGATCGAGGATCGACAGGAGCGGGTCCTACGTGGGCGGTCGATTCCTCTTGTGCGCGTCAGATGGCAGCACGGGAACCTCCAGGAAAGCACTTGGGAGCGGGAGGCTCAGATGCGTGCTCAGTACCCCCATTTGTTCCCCTAGTTTTTGATGTAACTTTACGGGGACGTAAAGCCCTGAGGTGGGAGTAATGTAAAGACCCGCAAATTTCAAGGAATTTTTTTTCTTAATTTTCTTTGGAATTTTACAAGAGCGCAGCTTCAGACGGCACCTGATTCCGAGGCCCGGTGTGCCCGGAATCAATTTCCGAAGTTTGGCTCGGGTACGTTCAGTGAACGGACGAGCGTGTTTTTCTATCTTTTGAACCGGTGCCCGGAATCGAATTCTGAGGGCACCGATGAAATCGCAGCGCCGGTATTTACTTAGAAACGCCTCTTCCGGAGTTGCGTTTGCTCAGACGTGGTTTTTAAATTTTGCGGCTTTAAGTCAGAAATAAAATAAAGTTTGTGCGACAACTTTATTTTATTTCACTTAAGCTGCTTGGAAGCCACTTGAAGTCACTTAAAGGCAGCTTGAACTGAGTTAAAGCGGATAGGGTGCTATCCAGAAATATCCTACCCCTTGGTAGGATATTTGTGCGGTGGGGGCCCGCACGAGCCCCACCGTTTCTTTCGCTAAGTAACGCACCCGCGAAAACCCGTCAAAGTAACTGAAAAGTCAACCGACGCGTTTTCTTTAATTCTTAACAGACCATTTAATTGGGTGGTTTATTTCGTGAATTAAATGGGCTGTTTCTTTCGTGAATTAAATGGGCTGTTTCGCTCGTTGAATTAATTCAACGAACTGATGGGTCGTTACTTACGCTTTTGCGTTTGTTGGCATGTTTATAAAATAAGACCAACCTAAAAATCCTTTGAAAGGATTTGAGAGGATCTTGTTTCTTCATCTCCCCGCGAAGAACGCCGGCGACCGGAATTCGACGACGCACACCGAGATCTGCGACGTCGACGAGCTTTACCAGCGACGTTCTTCGGCGACGCCTCTTCTTCCGCGGCCGATCCTCGTTCAGCAACTAAGGTGAGAATCAGATCGTTTAAATTCTCCTTTTTTAAATTTCATGGCAACGGATTTAATTAATTAAATCCGTTTGTTCTTGATCCGGAGATTGGCGACGCGACGCCGGATACCGCGACGACGCGACGATCTCCTTCATCCGCGACGAGCGATTCCGCGACGACCTCTCGTCCGACGACGACGACAAGGTAGGGGTTTATTTTTTTCTTGATGATTCATTCCAGTGTTCTTATTTCTTTTGAATAAAGAACCGGCGTGAATAATTTCAATTAATTAAAAATTGAAATGCCGTTTAAAAGAAAAAGGAGTGAACAATTTTTATCTTTGATTAAAAATTGTTGTAGCCTTCCCTCCCGTTGATTATGACTAACGCGGAGGGTGCGGGTCTAACGAACAAGACCCAGCAACCCTCCGCCGATCTCTTTTGTTGTGCGGATATGGCGGACGACGACGAACCGCGCGGCAGGGGCGATCTGTTGATCCCGCAGTGGAGATCGGCCCCCGGGAGGAGCATCGGCGCAGACGGGAGGCAAAACGGGCCACCAGAGCAACTCCGGCGGCGCCGGCGACCGGAGGCGGCGGCGCCCGGCGCGCCGCCGGAGGAGTCCGCCGCGGCCGAACCGCGGCGGCGGCGAACCGCCGGACCGCGTCCGCGGTCCGGCCACCCAGCACGCGGCCCGCGCGGGCCGCGTTTCTCCAAAGCCGCGGGTCAAACCCGCGGTGGCTCTCTCGGCCGCTCGGCCGAAGCCGAGCCGGCCGGTCTGGTCGGCCGGGCCGCGCCCAGGCCGGACCGGACCCGGCCTAGCCGGGTCGGGCCGGGTCGGGCCGACCCGGTTCGGGCCGACCCAGGGGGGGTTCGGGCCGGGTCGCCCCGGGCCCAGAACCCCCGTTTCGGGCCCTCTTCGGTCTTTCGCCCATATCTTGGGCCTGGGACCTCCGATTGACGAACCGTCAGCGGCTACGCGATCCTTGGATCGAGACGGTCGTTTCGGTATATTATACTCAAGGTTTCGGAAGACTTTGGGTTCGGCCGGGTTGGTTCGTACACGAAACCAACCGGGCCCTCGGAGCGGAAACGCTCATAACTTGAGCTACGGACGTCCGATCGACGTACCGTCAGCTGTGGTAGTTTCCTATAAGTGAGACGGAACTTTTGGCATACTCCGCCCGAGGATCGGATACAGGCGGAGTATGGTCGGGTTGGTTTTTCCCTAAAAACCAACCGGGCCCCTGGGACGAAAATGCCAATAACTCTCAGACCGGGCGTCCGATTGACGCGTCGTCTGTTGCGTTGAGATCCTGTTGTCGATACGGAACTTTTGGATACATCAACTTCGGACTACGTGTCAGTTGATGTATCAGCCTCTCGGCTCGTGGAGCGGACCCTCCTAAACGAGCTCGCTATGTGCGGGAACCCTAGCGCTGGCTGTGACTTCGACGACAGAGCAGAGATCCTCCGTGGACTGCGATGACGGCAGAGCAGAGATCCTCCATGGACTGCGACGACGGCAGAGCAGAGATCCTTCGTGGACTGCGGCGACGACAGAGCAGAGATCCTCAGTGGACTGCGTCGACTACTGCACTCAGCGATCCTACGTGGATCAGTGCTACAGGTTCTGTGTGAGCCCGATCCTATGTGGGTCCTTACTACCGGTTCTGTGTGAGCCACTGCCTACAGGTTCTGTGTGAGCCCGATCCTACGTGGGTCTTTTGCGGGGGTTAGTACCTATCGATCCTTCGTGGGTCCGACGACTTAGATGGATCAGTGATCATCTTTGACGTCATCTGAAAAAGTATACCTGGTTGAGCTGAATCGTATGTTACTCTCCTTTGTGGATTGTGTTGAACTATCCTATGTGGATTTTACTGTTTACTCTCCCTTGTGGATTTGAGTCTTGCTTTCCTATGTGGATTGAGTTGTTCTTGAGCTCGTGAGCAGAGCTAGAAGTGTGGACTTAGGTATATGTATGGGCATATACCTAAGTCGAGTCAGATGTTACTTCGTGATTGCATCTTTCTTTTGTGCTATATCCTTTGTGGATTTCGGGAGACCTTCGGGGGTCTCGGGGTCCTTACTGAGTAGCTTATACTCACCCCTGCACGGGCTATGCCCGCACCTTGTTGTGTTGGTTGCAGACGACGGACAGTGCTGATCACGGTTGGGGCGTGGAGCAGGACGGTACCTGGAGGTGGACCACTGGGCGGGACGTGCTCGGAGCGGACGTGGGACCCGAGGAGCCTGGAGGCTATCTGTACCCACCCTTCAGGTGGGATTGCCAGTGGACGACACGAGGCCTCCGTCTTTCCTTCAGTTGCTGTACTTTACTTTTTCAGTTGTACTTTACAGTTGGGCTTGTATTTCCGGCCCCCTTTACTTTCTGCACTTTACTTTCCGCTTGCGGACTCTGTGTGGTTGTTACTTATAAAGGCAATGCCTTCCCTGTTTACTGGGATTTTACGCCTTGGTGCTAGTCGCCAGCCCCTGGCCTATGGAAGGCGGGCTTGGGGTAGTCACGGCACGGGCCCCGAGGACGGGTCGTGACAGAATGTTGTGGTCATGTAAAAGAATTTTTCAATAAATATGTTGTATTTTATGTCTTAAGTTGTCATTTAATGTTCCTAATTTCTCACGACACTAGACCTCTCGATCCTCAAAGTTTTCTTAATTGCAAGTTTATGGAATAAATCATGTTAAATTGTATAATAAAGAGCGGGGTTGTAATAATTGGTATTAGAGGATAGGTTTAGTTATTTTTGAGATTAAGATTAGAAAACCCTAGTGAAATCCTTAGAGATAAAACTAAGTATAAAAAAAATCCCTAAATTTTTGTGAGTATAGAGTAAGTGGTTTATCAAGTAAATACATCCCTGTCTGGATACGAACAAGTAGAGGTGGCTCTGGCACATATGTATCTAAGGGTAAAACCTGAAAACACCGCTTTGAGATAGACTCAAACGGGAACTGGTGCATGACAACGGGCCTTGCTTCACTCTTGGTTCGAAACTCCTGGGGGATATGCTTTGGTAAATTCATAAGCTTATTATAAACCATTATTAAGGGAATAAAAAAATTCCCCTAAGAATATATTTTGGGAAGTAGATCATGGATAACATAGATTAAAGCCTATAAATTAATAAGTTAAGGAAATAAATTTAGTTTATAAGTTATCTTTTTTTTTCATTGTATTAACCCTTATGTGTTACCCCTAACTTTCATTTTATTCCAGCCAATGGCCGGTAATAGGAGGACTCAGGCTAACAACTAATGTGAAGATCAATGTGATGACTATTCTAATGAGATTCCCAATCTAATGGGAGTGTGAATCACAAACTTTGTCACGATATTGTATCAGTTAACTCAAGTTTCTAATAGAAACATGGGTCAAGAGGAACGTCCAACCACCCCTAAGAAAGAACAATCCACAATCGAGAGCTTCATGAGAAAAAGGCCTCATACTTTTAATAGATCATTTGATCCCTCAATCGCTGAACAATGGATCAACTCCATTGAGAATATCTTCTCCATCCTTCAATGTTCCGAATAAGAGAAGGTTCTTATGACTGCTTATCATATGGAGGTTGAAGTTGATCAATGGTGGAAATTAATCAAAAATACAAAGCCCAAGGAAGAGATCGAGGCATTAAAATGGAAGGATTTCCAGAAAACATTTTTTGATAAATATTTTACTTGCACCCTCCGACTTAAGATGGAAAGTGACTTTATTTACTCAAGAAAAAATATGATGAATCAATTAGAGTGTATGATTAAAAAATTACAATGCTTGAACGATACACCTTCGAATTTGTTGTTACCCCTGAATTCAAGGTTAACTGCTTCTTTGGTGGGCTAAAACCTAGCCTACAGAAAGACTTAGCAATCCGTGACTTCGATAGATATGGGAAAATTGTTCAATGTGCCCTCAAAGTTGAAATGGAGATCAGATAATCTCAGGGATATCATGTGGATAAGAAGCAGAAAGTGGACTTTAATTCTTGAGGTCTGATGGATAAGTCCAGCTGTGCTAAGAAATTCCAACACCCCACTTGCCAAGGTACGGAAAGAATCACCCCATAAATTGCTTGAAGGGGACGAGGAAATTATTTAAGTGTGGAAGAGAAGGACGCCTGGACATTAACTGTCGATAAGAAAAACCCGTAGCTGCGATAGAGGAGAGGAACACTCCGTTCGACCCTCAATGCATTGTTCATTGCTTCAACTTCAAATAACCATGACACTTTACAAACCAGTGCCCTAATCCAAGGGTTTTTAAAGGCAACAAAAAACCTCCAAGGTAGCACGAGAAATATTTTTCCATCACTACCGCCGAAGTTGTAACGTCCCCGACCCGGAAGCCACTAAACCGGTGCTCCAAGCCGGGTGGTTGCATGACCTTAAGTGCACCTCCCCGTACGCCAAAGGCTGCTGATGAGCAGCGAGGGTCTATGGAGTCAAGTGGAGAGACTATACCCCCTTTTTATCAGAGTAAACCTTAATAGAAATAAACCAAATAGCGGAAACAATAACCAATAAAAAAGGAACATGTATAACAACCATTTCCAACAATAGACATGCCATGTCATACTACAAGTGAAAGAGTGAACAAAACCCAAAATAAAGACAATGACCAAAATCCCCAAAATGGTCCCGACTCCAAGTTTGGATCCTCCACCAAGTGCTACCCATGTACACTCACTATCTATCAAGGACCCTTGTCCTTCTCCTGACCTGCAAACATGAAGTTTGCTCGGGTACCCAACGACGGCCCGAACAGGGTGTGAGTACAACTCAGTAGGCCACCACCAACGGTGTCTACAAAATATTCGGTATAAAAAAGTAGTGCATGCAAAAGAAATATGAATGATAATCATAAAGTAATAACTTGAGGTTCCATCAAAAAGTTCAGGGCCGAAGCCATTGCCACTTCTATTACCATTCATTAAACACCAATTATCATCACTTACCAATTCATCACATTTCCATGGGGTCATTCACATACATTACGTTACATGGGTTTAAGGATGAAAATCACAAGCAAGAGGGTAAACACATCGTTATCCTATATCAATAGGACTAACCCCCTCATGATACTCATATCCTCACCTCTAAGCCTCAGTCCGGGTGGATGCAACCGTTAGGAGAATAGATCCTCAGTCCTCATTCCTAACCTGTGCATTTAGGGTGGAGTTCAGAGCATCGGTCTTTACTCGACCCGTGGGCGTAGATCCTCAAGTCATACCCCACACTACCAATCCATGTGAACATGCTTATATATAAGTAACCATCAACCCGCCATACCATTTCCCTTAGGCAAACACCATTCACAACAAACCACACAGGAATTCACATTATGCCTTAACCCATTAACACTTTACCATTTCACATCATTTAACCATTCACCCAATTACCATGTGTTATGATTATCTCACTAAGAATTCAACACTAAACCCATAATCCATCACATTATGGTCTTTATTCAGTTTACACATTAACCCATTTAACCTGTTCATCATTCCCATGAATCAACCATTCAACCCATTCCAATTAACCCTTAGGTTATTTCCAAGTCTAGGTGCATCACCTAACTTCTATTCCAAGTTCAACCAATCATGACAACATATTCGTCAAGGTCTCTACCCTTTATTACAACAAGGTCACTTGTTCAATCACATTCCCTAAGTCTGGGAAAAGCCGACACATCCCATGGATGGCCCCAATCAGGTCAAGTCATTCCCAACGCATCCCACTGGGATCGTGAGAGTTTCCATTTACCATTTTAAACACCAATATTACCAAACATGCCAAGGTTATTCAAAAATTAACCAAGGGAAAGAAAGAAAAAAATTAAACATGCACAAATACCCAAATAACTATGGGATATCACTTGTAGACCACCTACCTCAAAACCGTGGTTGAACACACCCTCAATCGAGTCCTTAGACCTCAATCCGACTAGCCTTTGGAGCTTCAACCCGGAGCTTCGATCCGCAACCAACGACACTCTAAATGGCCAAGAATCAAATAAGAAACACCCTTGGGAAGCTTGGGTCAACCAAGTTCGTCACTAGGGTTAAGAGGGGATGAATGGAGGAAAATCCTGAGTTGGGGTTTAAAAGTCAGGAGTGGAAAACTTGTAATTCTTCCCAACTTTAAGAGGCCGCACGGTTTAGCAGCACGGTTTGACAAACCGTGGGCAAACCGTGCACATACTACTTCCCAGAGGAGAAGGGTTGCACAGTTTACCTGGGTAGGCCGCACGATTTGCCCTGGCCGTGCGCAGACCGTGCGTCCTGGCCTGTCTTGCCCAACTTTCCTTTCTTTCGTGCCCCGAGCCCCTGAAACACCCCCAAGGCCTCTCATACTTTCAGAAGACATCCCTTGAAACCCAGAACAAGGGATTAAACCAAAACATAATGAAAAAATGCCCTTCCAAAAACCAGGATCTTACAACCTCCCCACCTTATAACGGATCATCCTCGAGCCAAGTTCCCAAGCCTAATTGCTCCACCGAAGAGAAGAGTTCGGGCCATTGAGCCCGCATATCCGATTCCCGCTCCCAAGTTTCTTCCTGAAATTTCCCATACTGCCATAGTACTCGCACTAATGGAACTACCTTTCCCTGTAAGATCTTTTCACTATGATCCACCACACGAACTGGATGCTCCTCAAAGGATGCATTCACTATGGGAAAAATCGATTATTGCGACGGGTTATTTGTGACGGGAATAAATCCCATCGCAAAAAAACCGACGAAAATTGTATTTGCGATGGGAATATATGCCCATCGAAAATGGTCAGTTATTTGCGACGGGAATACAGGACCCGTCACAATAGATATGGCGCGGTTTGCGCGCCAAAACGCGGGAAGCCTATTTGCGACGGTGGCCTTTGTCCCGTCACAAGTACCCGACGGTGGTAAAAACTATTTGCGATGGGTAATTGTCCCGTCGCAAAAAAATATTCAGCAGGTGTTATTTGCGACGGGTCCTGTCGCCAATACCGGCGGCGGTAAATAGGATTTTGCGACGGGGATATCCGCCCGTCGCTAATGGTATATCGGCCTGCAGTTATTTGCGACGGGCCCGTCGCAACAACCCTTTTAACCGCCGCCCATATTAAATGAGGGAGAAGGTATTTGCGATGGGTCCTGTCGCCAATACCGGCGGCGGTAAATAGAAATTTGCGACGGGGATATCCGCCCGTCGCTAATGGTATGTCGGCAGACAACTTTTTGCGACGGGCCCGTCACAAAAACCCTTTTAACCACCACCCGTAATTAATGCGGGAGAAGGTATTTGCGACGGTATACCGTTGCAAATGCTTGTATTAGCGACGAGATCCCGTCGCTAATAAGTCTATCACAAATATTCTAACCTATATATACCCCCATCCATTTTTTTCAAATCATTCAGATCTCTCTTCCTCTTTCTTCCTCTCTCTCTTTAACTTCCTGTTTTAAGTAGTAAATTTTTTTATTTTAATTTTTCCTTACGAGAAGAGCAGAGAAGGAGTTAGGAGGTGCAAACTGCTTCAAAATATCAAAGGTATTTATAGTTTTTTTAATTGTTAAATTATTTTTAATTGTTAATTTTATTTTTAATTGTTAATTTTAATTTTTTAATAGAATTTTTAGTAGCTATATAGTATAATTAGATTAAGTGGTTGTACCAAATAATCCTTGTCTGGATACGAACAAGTAGAGGCGGCTCTAGCACAGATATACCTAGGAGTGAAAACTCTGACAAGGTGTTTCGAGCTTGACTCGGGGTAACCTGGTACACGACAATGAGCCTTGCTGCACTCTTGGTTTGACACTCCCAGAGGATGTTTTGGTAATAATTAGAAATAAATATATTTAATTAGAAATAATTAGAAATATTTATATTTAATTAGGAATAATTATATAATTATTAAATAATTAAGAAATAATTAGATTTAATTAAAATAATCATCAAATAATTAGGAAATAATTAGATTTAATTGATTAGAAATAATTAGAATAATTAAAATAATTAGAAAACAATTAAAAATAATTAGGAAACAATTAAAAATAATTAGGAAACAATTAAAAATAATTAGGAAACAATTAAAAATAATTAGGAAACAATTAAAAATAATTAGGAAACAATTAAAACAATTAGGAAACAATTAAAACAATTAGGAAACAATTAAAACAATCATAAAACAATTAAAACAATTAAGAAACAATTAAAAACAATTAGGAAACAATTAAAAACAATTAGAAAACAATTAAAAACAATTAGGAAACAATTAAAAACAATTAGGAAACAATTAAAAACAATTAGGAAACAATTAAAAACAATTAGGAAACAATTTAAAACAATTAGGAAACAATTTAAAAAAATTAGGAAACAATTAAAAACAATTAGGAAACAATTAAAAACAATTAGGAAAAAATTAAAAACAATTAGGTAACAATTAAAAACAATTAGGAAACAATTAAAAACAATTAAAAACAATTAAAAACAATTAGGAAACAATTAAAAATAATTAGAAAACAATTAAAAATAATTAGAAAACAATTAAAAATAATTAGAAAACAATTAAAAATAATTAGGAAAAAATTAAAAATAATTAGGAAACAATTAAAAATAATTAGGAAACAATTAAAAATAATTAGGAAACAATTAAAAATAAAATAATTAGGAAAATTAGCAAGCGTGATTGACCGCTCATCTACCTCAATTTTATTTTCATTTGTGTGTTGAGGCTTGACAGGAAACTTCTGCCTCCACATGTAATATTTTCTTTTACTGTTAAAATTATCAACCTCCTTGCCAGCATAGAGGTGACGAGGTTTATAATTTTGACAGTAAAAGAAAATATTACATGTGGAGGTAGAAGTTTCCTGTCAACCTCAACACACAAATGAAAAGAAAATTGAGGTAGATGAGCGGTCAATCATGTTTGTTTTTCTATTCAATGATTGATTAGCCACCCGACCTATATGCATATCTTCGCATTACTAATTAGTAACATAATTAGTAATATAATTAGTAACATAAATAGTAACATAATATAAAATATTATATTACTCTAATATTAATAATTAAATAATACTAATAATATAATTATTTTATTATTATATGTTTAATATTTATAAAAAAATATTAATATTATGAAAATTACAAAAAAATTATAAAATATTACAATTATCAATATTTTCAACAAGTTTTGCTCTATTCTTAACATTTTCAAATCTTAAAGGGTCGCCAATTTTCAGGTCATTCCCAATAAAAAGTTTGCATCAACCGTGTCTATTGTAAACTCTATAATTGTTCTTGCTTGGTTGATCACCTCGCAAGTAGCGTTGCAATAGGACAATCCAAGTCATGTCTTTCTCATCTATAAGAATCATATCACATTACTTTTTACATAGATCATTCTTTCTTGAAAAATTAAGGGAAAGATACTGAAGTTCTCTTAATTTTTCAAGGAAGAATGATCTATGTAAAGGGTCATGCAAAATGATTCTTAAAGATGAGAATGACATTACTTGTTTCGTCCTATTGCAAAACTACTTGCGAGGTGATCAATCATGTAAGGACAATTATAGAGTTTACATTGGACATGGTTAATGCAAACTTTTTATTGGGCATGACCTGAAAATTGACGACCCTTTAAGATTTGAACATGTTAAGAATAGAGAAAAATCTATTGAAAATATTGAGATTTGTAATAATTAGTAATAATTAATCAAAAATCAAATAAATTCGAGTACATGGTTATAAATTGACACAATTTCCAACGGATTGACGACTACCTTTTGTTCAACATCTCATATCTTTTCTACTTTCTCCCACTAAAATCAGTATGAAAAATGTGCTCTAACGTATGTCAGAACAAGTTTTTCATACTAATTTCAGTCGGGAGAAAGTTAAAAGGAGATGATCCGTCAGACAAAAGATGTTCTTTTCCCTGACGACTCATCTCCTTTCAAGAAGATGAGTCGTCAGGCAAAAGAGCTGCTGCCAATCCGCTGGAAATTACTAAGAAATAACTGTAATTATGTATCTTCTCTTTTTTAGGATATATTTTTTCTTATATCAAATTATTTAACAATAGTAATGGTTTTAAATTTTGTAGAAACATATATATAAATATGGAACAAGGAAATCAACATCAATCATTATTAGATGACCGTGCTTGGATAAATCAGCGCATAAATTCAAACAGTTCTAGTTTAAATCCTGTATATGTTGATGGTGTTGAAGCTTTCTTGTCATTTGCATCATCAAACCTGGAATTTGTTTCAAAAGGGACAATTAAGTGTCCTTGTAAAAAATGTGCTCTGAGAATGTTTGAGACATTTGACTTCGTTGGGAAACATCTCTTGCGTTATGGTTTTCAATCAGATTATATTTTTTGGTATCAACATGGTGAACACAGTTCCAGAGAAGATACTAATAATTTGATTCCAGATCCATCACGGTTTCAGAATTTAGTACATGATGTTGCAGGGTCATCCGTTCAACAAATTGAAATCGAGGATGATGTTGATTTACCTCCTGAGTTGGCACCATCTGAATTTGCTGAGTTGTTCAGGTCTGCTGAGGATGCATTATATCCTGGTTGTAAGATAAGAAAATTAGAAGCAGTTGCAAAATTTATGGCTATTAAATCAGATAATGGAATGTCAAATAACTGTTTTGGTCAGATATTTTATTTGGTTAAAGCACTGTTACCTGAAGGAAATGTGCTTCCTTCTAATTATTATGAGAGCAAGAGACTGGTTCGTAATCTGGGACTTAGTTATCAAAAGATCCATGCATGTTCAAATGATTACATCTTATATTCTGGTGAAAATGAGTCGTTGGATAGTTGTCCCACATGTGGACAATCGAGGTATAAAGAAGCTCAATCAGGGAAGTCTGGATTGATTCCTGTAAAACAGTTGAGATATTTCCCGCTTACACCCAGGTTGCAGTGTTTATTTATGTCTCAGAACATAGCGACAATGATGTCATGGCACAAAACTAATATTTCAAATGGTAAAAGTTTTATTCATACATATGATGGTTATTCATGGAAACATTTTGATCAAGTGCATCCGTATTTTTCTTTAGAATCCCGGAACGTGCGATTGAGTTTTTCTACTGACGGTTTTTGTCCATTTGGATCTTTTGGTAGTCAGTATTCTTGTTGGCCTATCTTTATAACTCCGTACAATTTGCCTCCATGGATGTTGATGAAAGACCCTTATATCTTTTTGACATTATTAATCCCAGGACATTCAAAAAAGAATATTGATGTTTATTTGAAACCATTGATTGATGAGTTAAATTTATTGTGGAGTCATGGTGTTGGTACATATGATGCTGCTGCAAAATAGAATTTTGTAATGAAATATGCTTTGATGTGGACCATTAGTGACTTACTGGCATATGGCATGTTATCTGGCTAGAGTACACATGGTCCAAAATCATGTACTTACTGTATGAGAGACAAAAAACATTTATACTCGTGAATGGAAAAAAACCTTGCTATTTTGACTGTCATCGCAGATTTCTTCCAATCGATCATCCTTTTCAGAGGAATAAATCTCATTTCAGAAAAGGCAGAATTTAAAGAGATGAACCTCCAAAAATGATCTCAGGTACAAATTTACAATTAGTTGTATTTTCATTACCTTCCATCACTTTTGGACCGACAATAAACCAACAGAAAATTCATGGCTTTGGGAAAGAACACAATTGGACAAAATGAATTATTTTTTGGAATCTTCCATATTGGTATGATTTTTTGGTCCGACACATGTTGGATGTCATGCATATTGAGAAGAACTGTTTTGATAATTTATTTCATACAGTTTTGGATACACCAGGTAAAACCAAAGATAATGTAAAGGCACGATTAGATCTTGCCCAAATTTGCTGGCAACCAGAACTTGAATTGTTTGAAAATGTCAGATCACAGAGATTAATGAATCCAAAATAATCTTATACACTGACCAAAGAGAGTCACTTATTATTTTGTTAGTGGATTTCATATTTGAGACTTCCAGATGGCTATGCTTCCAACTTGGGTAGATGTGTTAAAAATGGTCATATTACCGGATTAAAAATTCATGACTGTCATGTTATAATGGAAAGACTTATGCCTATTGGATTAAGAGGTTTTTTGAATTCTAAGATTTGGGATTCGATAATAGATATATCATATTTTTTTCGAGACATGTGTGCGGAGACAACAAACTACGATACACTAAACAAACTGGAAGAAGCTGTTGTTGTAATTATATGCAAACTGGAAAAAATCTTTCCGCCGACTTTCTTTGACTCAATAGAACATTTGATATTACATTTGCCACATGAAGAAAAATGTGGAGGTCCAGTTTAGTTTCGATGGATGTGCCCATTTGAGAGATGCATGGAGAAATTGAAGAAAAAAGTACGTAACAAAGCATCAGTTGAAGGCTCAATTGCTGAATCTTATTTGCAATAGGAAATTGCTTTATTCTTCTCTCATTATTTTGAATCTGAATATCCCTCAAAATTTAACCGCATGGGCTTGAATGAGGGGAATGTTGATGATGATATGAACAATCAATTATCAGTTGTTAATCAGCCCGAACTTGGCTTTGGTGAAGTTCATGATAGATGGCTTTCAGATGATGAACATTATAGAGCTCATACATATGTTCTAATCAACTGTGAAGAAATGTCACTAATTGTACAGTGAGTGATCCTATATCTTATTCTATAGATTCCATTACAGTAAATTAATCATATTGTATTTGTAGGTTATATGATGATCATATCAAGAAAAAATTCCCACAAATTACAGTAGCTGGCTTAAAAGAACGTCGACAAAAAAATTTTACCTACTGGTTTCAAAAACTGGTAACATACATTATTTTTTGGTTTTACATATAAAATCAATTTATTACTTGTAATAATGATAAATTTTTTACAAATTTTCAGGTATCTGTACATGCTGATAAGATTGATAGTCGATTGCATATATTGAGTAGCCCACCATCTAAAATGGTTAAATATTATAATGCATATGTGGTGAATGGTTATCGCTTTCATACATGTGTATATGGGGAATCAAAGAAAATAATGAATAGTGGTGTTTGTTTGAAGGGAACACATCATAGAGATATTGAAGTTGACTTTTACGGCATGCTTGAAGAAATTATTGAACCGTGTTATTTGGGACAGAATTATGTAACAATGTTTAAATGTCGATGGCTGGATACTGAGAGAGGCTTGCGTATTCATCTGACTCATGGAATTGTTGATATTAAACATAAAAGTATTCTTGAAGTAAATAAACCATTTTTATTGGCTCATCAGGCACATCAAATTTATTATAAAAAATACTGTGCTACTGCAAAAGAGTTGGATGATTGGTGGAGTATAATAAAAGTTAAATCTCGAGAAAATCAGTTTACTCAAACTGAATGTGGTTCCATTGAAGTGCAATGAAATGAAATTTTTCAGGACACTCCTCAAAACAAATATTTTTCACAAAGATACATGAATATCGAGGATGACACCCCACAGTTAAGGGTTGATGGTGACGATGTTGTCAATGATGTTACAAATGAATTTCAAATGACAAGAGAAGATGAAAGTGAAACTAATATGGAAATTGATGATGTTGATGAGGAAGATGAAGACATTGACATTGAAAACTATGAAGATGATGATGAAGATGAACATTGACATAGTAAAATGCTGGTTAGAATCATAACAAATATATATCTATACATAATAGTTATTTTCAACTGTTTGCAAATAAAAATCATTTCATGTTTCAGATGGACTCAGAAACGTTTTGTCAGTTGCTGGAGGCTTATCTACCTATGGATGATGAGGTTCTTGAGTCATCTGACCCTTAGGCTATTGACACTACAGGGAGCACTCGGAGGGGGTGTGGTCTTGCCAGACTGATGATTCCAGATCCTATCCCGGAGCGACGTCCACCTCTTGGATTCGATGCGCACACGCGGTGGTATGATAACCTGTGTATTTTAGTTATCTTTCATTATAATTTATTTATATTATAATTGTTTGATTATTTGTTCTTTTTCCACAGTTTTACGCATATAACTATTAGACAAGGGAGCGCTATCTTGCGCAATTATTTTTCTCACCCTTGGCTCACATGGGATCAGATTCCCGCTGATGTGCAGGCCACCATGTTCGATCATTGGCTGGTATGTAATTAAATATTAATTATTTTGAAATTTAATTCATTAATAACTTTATATTAGGGTTTATGGTATCCCATCGATGAGAGCATGCGTACCACTATCCACGCGGCATGGGTGGTGTCTATACGTGACCGTTTCCGTCAGTTTTTGCATAATTTGAGAAAGACGGCTATAAGGAAAGCCGGAGTGATAGAATTTGATGAGTCCTGTAGAGCCCAACGACCAGAGTACATTTCATATCACGTTTGGGATGGATTATGTACACATTGGTTGGGTGGTGGGTTTCAGAGGAGATCTGCATTGGGTCGATAGAATTGGGGGAGACAAGAGGTGACACATCGAGCCGGTAGTAGTACATTTAGTGCGCATAGAGAGCGTCTGATAAGTAATTTTTTTAATATTTTATACAACTTTAAATATAAACATTTATTTTATATTCATATAGAAAGCCGAGCAGCCCGATATTACGACGTACGACATTTATCATAGGATGTACATTGATCTGGCTACTGGAGAGATTAGAGGTGACCGCCAACGTCAGATTATGGTCAGTATTATTTTCTTTTCAGTTTTCAAATTAAATGCATATAATATTTTCATTATTTTAATTTATAATTGAAACTTAAGGAGTCATATGAGGCCACGACCTCTCAGACACAGGCTGAGAGTCAAGACGAGACGGGTGATCAGACTAGTGCCCACCATTTTGATGAGACAACATGGATGCAGGCGACCCAGTATGGCTTCTAAAAGGGCCGAGTAGTTGGTATCAGCTCTCATTTGACTCCTGTAGCTTATTATGGTACTGCTGCAATGTCGAAGTCCAGCTCGAGAGGAGCTCATGGAGAGACATCATCTCCTGTCTCACAGTATCAGGAGCAGCTGCGTGCTCAGAGTCAGCTTATAGAGGATTTGCGTCAGGGTCAGGAGAAGATGCGTCAGCAGCACGATGAGGAGATGCGTTGATGGCAGGAGCAGATGTGTCAGCAGCAGGATGAGGAGAGGCGTCGATATGAGGAGCAACATCAGGAGCAGATGGAGTATATGCGTCGTCTGACTCATAGTTTAGGGATGAAGTTTCCTCCACCACCTCCTCCAGGTCCTCCAGATTATCCACCCCCAGTGATTTTTTTACATGTAATAAACATTTTAGTTCATAGTTTATTGTCATATTAACTATTTACAATTCCTCTTTCATATTGGTACGAATATTGCATGATTTAATTTGTTTTTATTTTTTTTAATATTTTATTACTTATTAGTATTATTTTTAATGTCTGCTTATTTTAGTAATATTACTTTTAATATTTTATATTTATTGTTAATATTGATAAGTTTATAATTTTATAATTTTATTAATATTAATAATATTAATATTATTTTTTCATAAATATGTATGTTTATTTTGATAATAATAATATTATATTATTTTTTTATATTATTAATATTAGTACTATTATTATTATTTTTTGATATTAATATTTCATAATATATAATATTATATTATTTATATTCATATTATTATTATTTTTTGATATTAATATTTCATAATTATATTATATATATTTTTTATTATTAATATTATAATAATATAATTTCTTTATATTATTAATATTAATATTAATATTATATACATAATTTAATAATAATAATATTATATTAATTTTTTATATTATTAATATTAGTATTATTATATTATATTATATTATTTATATTTATATTATTATTATTTTATATTAATATTTCATAATTATATTTTATATATTTTTTTATTTATATTGTAATAATAGAATTTTTTTTATATTATTAATAATAATATTATTTTTATATAATATTATACGATTTATATTAATTATTTTATTATTATTTTTTTTTTAGTATTTGCGATGGGAATATTTGCGACGGGGTGTCCCGTCGTAAAAATTTTATTACTGTAACATTTGCGACGGGAAGAATACCCGTCGTAAATTTTTTTTTGCGACGGTCCATCGCAAATACCTTCGTCGCAAATATTTTTTAGATTTCCCATTTGCGACGGGTCAGAAACCCGTCGCAACTAATATATCTGCGATGTCCCATCGCAAATACCTTTTTTTATATATAAACGAAAACCCATCTGCGACGGGGGAAAAATACCATCGCAAATACTCTTTTTGTGACGGGACCGCCGCAAAAACACCTATTTGCGACACCATTTTCGGCAACGGGCGATTTGCAACGGAGCCCCGTCGCAGAAGGTCTTTTGCGACTGGATCCCATTATAAATCGCCCGTCGCAAATATTCCGTTTTCCTGTAGTGATTAGCCTCAAGCTCCACATCCTCAAAATCAACCACGTGAGATGGGTCAGGGTGATACCATCGAAGCTGCGACACATGAAACACATCATGCATCCCACCATACCGCTGTGGAAGAGCCAATCGGTAATCCACTGGTCTGATCCTCTCCACAATCTCAAAAGGTCCCACATACCTGGGCGCCAACTTACCCTGCTTTCAAATCCAATGGTGACCCAACCTTGGTGACACCCGAAGGAACACTTTATCACCCACCACAAACTCAAGAGGTCTACGCCTCCGATCTGCATACAACTTCTGTCTACTCTGAGCCATAGCCATATGCTTCCTGATCAACTTAACTCTCTCTGAAGTCTCCAGCACGAGACTTGGCTCCAATAAATTAGATTCACCGGCCTCTAACCAACACAACGAAGATCTATATGGCCTCCCGTAGAGTGCCTCAAACGGTTCCATCTGAATCGTAGCCTGAAAATTGTTTTTGTAGGCAAACTCAACTAACTATAGGTGCCTCTACCAAGAACCACAAAAGTCCAAGACACAAGCTCTTAACATGTATTCCAACACTTGGATCGTACGCTCCTACTGCCCATCCGTCTGCGGGTGGAAATCCGTACTCAAAAACACCTGCGTACCAAGAGCCTTCTGTAACCCTTGCCAGAAACACGATGTGAAACGCGGATCTTGGTCTGAAACTATGGTTCGCAGAACACCATGAAACCACACTATCTCCCAAACATACAGCTCACCCAACTGGTCGACTGTAAAGGTCTTCTGAATCGGTAAGATATGAGTCACTTTCGTTAACTGATCCACAACCACCCAGATTGCATTATTCTTCCGCGGCATCCTTGGAAGACCCATGACAAAATCCATTATTACATCATCCCACTTCCATTCTGGAATGGGAAATGGATGCAACAAACCACATGGGCGTTGATTCTCAGCCTTCACTTGCTGACAGGTAAGGCACCATGCCACAAATCCCGCAACTTCCTTCTTCATTCTAGGATACCAAAAATGCATTCAGAGATCACGATACATCTTGGTCAAACCAGGATGAACCACCCACTTTGATGCATGGAACTCACGCATCAACTCTTCCCGCACACACTTTGGCACAACCACATGACCCCAAACCCGAACAACACCTTCCGCGTCGACGACCCAACTAGAAGGTATCTCCCCACCTTTAATATTTTCCTTCATGATCAAACACTCAGGATCATCAAGATGACCTTCCTTAACTCGAATCAAAAGCGTCGACTCCATTTTTAAGGAAGCAAGAGTGACCTGACCACTCTCCTCCCACACCTACAATTGCATCTCTGCAAACAAATCCATCACCTTCCACTCAGTGCTGGACTCCTGAACCACCTGATTCTGAACCTTCCTGCTTAGAGCATCAGCAACACTGTTTCCCTTTCCTGGCGTGTACACTAAATCAAAGTCAAAAGACTGGAGATATTCAACCCATCTTCTCTGTTGAAGATTAAGATCCTGCTATGAGAATATGTACTTTAGACTCTTATGGTCAGTAAACACGGTAAACCATTCTCCCAACAGATAGTGCCTCCATCACTTAAAGGCGTACACTACTACAGCCAACTCAAGATCATGATTGGGATCATTTCGCTCATGGGGTCTCAACTGCCTCGACTCATAAGCCACAACCCAATCATCTTGCATCAACACATCCCCAAGTCTGATTCTGGATGCATCACAAAACACGATGTACTTCTTACCCGACTTAGGTAAGATCAAGATAGGTGCGGTTATCAACCGCTTATTCAACTCTTGGAAGGAATTATCACAAGCCTCAGACCACTCGGACCTGATTCATTTCTTGGTCAAGCCCGAGAGTGGTGCTGCCAAGCAAGATAAATCCTGAATGAACCTTCAGTAATAGCTGCCCAAACCCAGAAAACTCCGAACATCAGAAACACTCTTGGGATGCTCCCAGGATACAAATGCCTGGAATTTCTCTGGATCCACTATCACACCTGCCTCCAAGATGATGTGACCCGGAAAATGTACCTCACCAATCCAGAATTGACACTTTGATAGCTTGGCGTATAGCCGATGCTCTCTTAGCGTACCCAAGATGATATCAAGATGTTGGGCATGATCATCATGAGTTTTTGAGTACACTAAGATATCGTCAACAAAGAGAACCAAAAACCGATCTAGATAGGGATGAAATATTCGGTTCATCAAAGCCATAAACACTATCGGTGCATTGGTCAAGTCAAAAGGAATTACCACAAACTCAAACAACCCGTACCGACTTTAGAAAGCTGTCCACGGTACGTCAAAAGACATCACCCTCAACTGGTGATAACTCGACCTCAGATCAATATTAGAAAACACCGATGCACCCCTTAATTGATTAAACAGGTCATCAATTATAGGAAGAGGGTACCGATTTTTCACCTTAATCTGATTCAACTTCTGATATTCAACACACAGCCTCAACGACCCATCGACCTTCTTTGAAAAAAGCACAGGAGATCCCCAAGAAGACGTACTAGGATGGATAAACCCCTTACACTCCAACTCCTCAAGCTGAACCTTCAGTTCCTGGAGTTCTTTCGGTGCCATTTGGTATGGTGGAATAGAAACTGGCTCCGCTCTCGGCAGCAACTCGATCGTGAACTCAACATCCCTCTTGGGGGGTAACCCCAAGAAATCCTTAGGAAACACATCCTGAAACCGATCCACCACATGAGGAAAATTAGATTGTTCCCCTCCCTCATCATCATTAGGCATAAGACATGCCACTTGAGCCGTGAATCCACTCATCTGTTGAAAAAATGGCCCCACACGCCCTGCTTGAATATCCCATTCGCCACGGTGGACATAAACGTCACCCTCAAGCGACCTGAATGATACTCTGCGATGCTAACAGTCTATATGTTCCGGATACAACACTAACCAATCCATTCCCAAGATTAGGTCAAAACCTGAAATCTCGAGAATGAACAAGTCCCACAGAAAATGATACCCACCAACTTCTAAGGAACATCCCTTGCACTGCTTGATATCCTCAACCCGCACTCCAAACGGGGTGTCAATTGACATAACTCCACACAACCCCTCCAAAGGTAAAACCAACACTACCACAAGTTGAGCAGAAATAAAAGAGTGTGTGTCACCTGTGTCAAACAACACACTAGAAAACGTAGAAGCTTCAAGGATCATACCTCAAATAGTTGACGGTCTAGCCTCGCCATCACCAGGTGAAAACTGAACTACCTGAAGCTAACTTGCCCCTCTACCCTGGGCTCCAGCCTGAACACCCTGCACCGCAATACCTTGTTGGCGTGAGTGATCTTGACCTGGAGTTACATGTCCACCGCCCCTGCCAGTATGACCAGTGGAGCTCCAACTGCCTTCCTGATATGGGAAAACTGATCCCCTTACTATATCCGGTATCTGCTTTTACTCATTATGCTCACCCGTCTGCCGAGGGTTCCTACAAAAACTCTGTACATGCCCCATTCTTCTGCATGAACGACACTCAACTGGAGGTCGAGGACACTGACCACACATATGCCCTGACCTACCGCACTGATAACAAAAAACCTGGTCCCACTCTGAGAGACTTCCCCCCCTCTTCCAACCACCTTGCTGGAAACTTTCTAAATGATTCTTCTGACCTTTGAAAGATGCACCACTTGTCCGCCCAGATGGCACGACAAGCCCACCACCCGAAGCTCCCTTCAGGTTCCCTTCAGAGATGAGTGCCTAATCCATCACCTCTACAAACTTCTTCAAGCAGAAGATATTCACTTGAGACCTGATCTAATGTCTCAACCCATCCTGGAAATTCCTTTCTATCACTGCCTCATCCCTAGCTAACACTGGGACGAAGCATCATAAATTAGTGAAGCAACTAGCATAGTCCATCACTGATAGCGATCCCTGAGTCAGGCTCATAAACTCTACAGCCCGCTCCTGCCTCAAAGTCTCTGGGTAAAAATGCTCCAGAAACTTCTCCTGGAAAACATTCCATGACATCCCCTCAGCCTGCTCGGTCTGAGCTTGAATGTCCCACCAATGCCTTGCCTGGCCCCGTAACATGTAAATGGCCAGCTTTACTCACTTCTCAATAGGGGTCTTCAGATGATCCCGTATTGTCTGGATAGACTCTAACTAGAACTCCACTGCCTCTAGCCCACCCTCTCCGGTGAAGGTCGGAGGGTGCTGCAGCTAGAACTCTCAGGTCAACTCAAACATACTCGGTGCAACCCACCCTGGGTCCCAATCCATCATCTGCATAAGGCGAGCCAAGTTCTATCGGAACTGGTCTTCTCTACCTTCATTGATCACCACATTTTCTTGATCTTATACTGGAGGAGTGTTCTCAGCAACATCCTCCCATTGCCCAACTGACAATTGACGTCGTGGTGGTATCTCTCTACATTGCCAAACACGAGATTTAGCACGCAAACCATAAAACTTTCATGACTTCCTCAAAATTCTCTTTACTAGCTACAACAACCCATTTTCATATGATAATTTAACAACATTAGCACCTAAAATTCACCGCCCCGACCATCCCTACCATGGGCCATGGTCCACATGGGGTAAAAAACCATGCACTACCACCAAACTCACACAACGTTTTACAAAACATTTTCCACTTCGTTTCAAACCCTTATGTTTCATTAAACATCCTTTACACACTTGTTTTATTTCACTTTTCTCATTATTTATTGGTTTCATGAAATGCATGATGCACCCTACCTTCCTGCCTCACACACCCATCCCGTGCGTGTGCCTAACACGATGCATACCACCTATCTCCCTAGGTGCCTACAATGATGCATGAATGAAAATCCTCGCGCCGTTAAGGCCACGAGCAAAATATCATAAAATAGTCACATCAAGCCACATGTGCATCACCCAATAGTGAAATATCATCAACTGTAACAACACACAACCAAGAACAACATTTACCACCCAGGGTGACTTGGGTTTTCCCCCGTACATGGGTTAGATACTCCCAAGCACGAGCTCATTACCAAGGCCTGACACATCTTAACCCTTGGAAACCTATCCCAAATAACAAGACCTCAGAGAAGGAGAAGAAGGACCTCCTTTGATACCACTTTGTAACATCCCAGAACTGGAATCCACCAAACCGGTGCTCCAAACTGGGTGGTTACATGACCTTAAGCACGCCTCCCCATATGCCAAAGGCTGCCGACTAGCAACAAGGGTATATGGAGTCAAGTGGGGAGACTATACACCCTTTTTATCAGAGTAAACCACAACAGAAATAAACCAAATAGTGGAAACAATAACCAATAAACAAGGAACATGTATAACAACCATTTCCAACAATAAACATGCCATGTCATATTACAAGTGAAAGAGTGAACAAAACCTGAAATAAAGACAATGACCAAAATCCCCAAAATGGCCCCAACTCCAATTCCATATCCTCCACCAAGTGCTACCCATGTCCACTCACTATCTATCAAGGACCCTTGACCTTCTCCTGACCTATAAACATGAAGTCTGCTCGGGTACCCGACGACGACCTGAGCAGGGTGTGAGTGCAACTTAGTAGGACACCACCAACGGTGTCTAAAAAATATCCAGTATAAACAAGTAGTGCATGAAAAAGGAATATGAATGATAATAACCAAGTCATCACTTGAGGTTCCATCAACAAGTTCAGGGCCAAATCCATTTCCACTTCCATTACCATTCATTACACACCAATTATCATCACTTACCAATTCATTACATTTCCATGGGTTATTCACATGCATTATGTTACATGGGTTTAAGGCTGACAATCACAAGAAAGAGGGTAAACACATCGTTATCTTATCTCACTAGGAATAACTCCTCATGATAATCATATCCTCACCTCGAATCCTCAGTCCGGGTGGATGCAACCATTAGGAGAATAGATCCTCAGTCCTCATTCCTAACCCGTGCATTTAGGGTGGAGTTCAGAGCATCAGTCTTTACTCGACCCGTGGGCATAGATCCTCAAGTCATAACCCACACTACCAAGTCATGTGCACATGCTTATATATAAGTAACCATCAACACGCCATCCATTTCCCTTAGGCAAACACCATTCACAACAAACCACACGGGAATTCACATTATGCCTTAACCCATTAACACCTTACCATTTTACATCATTTAACCATTCACCCAATTCCAATGTGTTATGATTATCTCACTAAGCATTCAACACTAAACCCATAATCCATCACATTATGGTATTTATTCAGTTTACACATTAACCCATTTAACCTGTTCATCATTCCCATGAATCAACCATTCAACCCATTCCAATTAACCATTAGGTTATTGCTAAGTCCAGGTGCATCACCTAACTTCTATTCCAAGTTCAACCAATCATGCCAACATATTATTCAAGGTCTCTACCCTTTGTTACAACAAGGTCACTTGTTCAATCACATTACCTAAGTCCGGGAAAAGCCGGCACATCCCATGGATGGTCCCAATTAGGTCAAGTCATTCCCAACGCATCCCATGGGGATCGTGAGAGTTTCCATTTACCATTTTAAACACCAAATTACCAAACATGCCAAGGTTATTCAAAACTTAACCAAGGGAAAGAAAGAACACAATTAAACATGCACAAATACCCAAATAACTATGGGATATCACTTGTAGATCACCTACCTCGAAACCACGTTTGAACGCACCCTCAATCGAGTCCTTAGACCTCAATCCGACTAGCCTTTGGAGCTTCAACTCGGAGCTTTGATCCGCAACCAACTAAAGGTTCCGGGCGCAGCGGAAGCGCATGGGTGGATGTACCCACTTGGCTTTTTGTCATTAGCAATGATCAATCCGGGATCAATATGACAGTAAACACCAGTCTCCACGGATCGAATCACAGAAAGAGACAAAGAAGATGGTTTGTCCCGGAACCACAAATAAGGATCATTACAGGTTGATTATAATTAATTTAATTAATTATAAAGAAATAAATTTTGGGTGTTCTTTCTTCATTTATGTTCTTGATCACGTTGTCAATGTGATCCGTCATTGCATCGCAGAAGCCAAGTGTAGACTCCCTCTAGCGGTGATCCACACGTGTAACTCGTATCTCTGGATGTCGCCAAAGGATTCTCCAGGTGCTAGCATGGAGAAGAATTTGCTTGAGTTGTCCGCCTTAGATCGTCTTGATCCGATGGAAGAGGATCTCTCTCGGTCTTGAGAGCGTTCTTGGAGGAAGAGGTTCTTTCGGCCTTGAAAGAATTCTCCAGAGATGTTGTGCACAACGATTATCTTGTGTGTTGAAAAAGAGTTGGGTTTGTGAGGATATTTATAATCGAGTTTGAGGTTGTATAGTTATGAAAATAAATAAATGCGTTACGCGTTTCATTTATTTCATTAACTCTTATTGAAAACCCCCATGTCGAATAATTAATTCCTTGACATGCGCTCACGCTGATTATAATAAATATCATTTAATAAAACGATATTATATCCTCAAAATCCCAACTGAAAAAACTACACGGAGTGTAATAATAAATACATGGCGTGTACTTGTTTTTCATTGAAAACTACACGGCGTGTACATTAAATATACATGGTGTGTATATCTTGTTTTCATTTATTCATTTCCTTTCCAAAATAAAACTACACGATGTGTACATTTAATAATATACGGCGTGTACTTGTTTTATTTTATTTTTCCTCCATCATTTAAAACAACTTAGGCTTCCTAGAATAATTATTAAACCATGTACGGGAATAATATTTATTCAACTTGAGATACTTGGATACAATTAGTGTGTGACCCTCTAGGCCTCTTTCTCATTGGCATTAGGCAGGCTTGCCTAAAGTCCAAGATTACTGTCTAGCAACGGGTCAAGGAACCCGAGAGAAAGAAGTTGACGCCGCATTGACGTATCACCTCATACGAATGCTTACTGTGTAATTTAATCCCTTTGTCTCGATATCTCATTAAGCAGGTTTCATGGAAGTGTCATAAACCTATATGCTTGATCCGTCATTCTTTGACTACCTGAAATAAACTCGTCGTTCACACCATGGCCATGGAATTTAATGCGACAATTCTATTTCAATCAAAGGGCCGAGATATCAACTTCCATAAATGGAAGGGAAAAATCCTTCCTTGACTTATCCATTAACAACATGTCACTCGTGACACACCCAACGTACCCTACTTCCCACCAACTGTCTGCGTGACGGTTTTCGTCAGTAAATCTAAGTGCGCGAGTCATGACATGAGTTAATGATAATCTTCCAGTATAAGGACCATTACACACGCTCGTAGATAGTAATGTCCGATGACACCAAGACATGAAGAATTTCTATTGGTGGGTCTGTTCTCATAATCTACCATCTTGGAGATTACCAAGTGAGAACTCCATGAGAGAGAGTCTCGTCTTTTTACGAGTACTCACACATGACGGTCTGTATACTATGTGTCCTATCATAGTATGTCATCCAACCGCAGGACTTTATTTAAGAATATTGTTATAGAATTTCAAGGTTCTCATCATAGAGGGGATCTTCTATGACCTTATTAATGCAACAAATATTCCAGGACATTATTATATTATAGTCATGCAGAACAATGAACTATATATAATAAGTGAACATTTATGTAATCAAAGTACAAAACAGTTGGTTTTGAGGACACCAACCCTTACAAACTCCCACTTGGACTAGAGCCAACTGCCTATGAATTTTAGTCCGCTAGACCTCACATGATGATCATGTTTCTACTGAGTCAAGGATTTAGTCAATGGGTCCACCATGTTGTCTTCCATGGAAATACTGCTCACTACAACTTCACCTCTCTGAGAAAAATACCTCAAAAGATGATACTTCTGAAGTATGTGCTTTGTCCGCTGATGTGACCTTGGCTCTTTTGCAAGTCCCACCGCTGCAGTATTATCACAATAGAGTGTGATAGGATCTTTACTACTCGGTACTACATCTAGGTCTTGGACGAAGTTTCGCATCCATACTGCTTCTTTAGCTGCCTCAGAAGCTGCGATATACTCGGACTCTGCTGTAGAATCTGTCACCACACTTTGCTTTGAGCTCTTCCAGCTCACTGTACCTCCATTCAAACTGAGGATGTATCCAGTCTGTGACTTCATGTCATCTTGATCAGTCTGTAAACTAGCATCTACATGTCCTCTGATGACTAGTTCCTTATCTCCTCCATAAACCAGGAACATATCCTTAGTACGCCTCAGATACTTAAGGATAGTCTTGACTGCCATCCAATGGCGGTCTCCTGGATCATCTTGATATCTGCCTACCGCACTTAATGCGTAAGCAACATCTAGCCTCGTATATAGCATAACATACATGACTGACCCAATCGCGGATGCGTAAGGGATCTTTGCCATTCTCTTTCTTTCCTCATGTGTCTGAGGACACATTTTCTTGGAAAGATGAATGCCATGTGACACTGGAAACAATCCCCTCTTGGACTGTTCTATACTGAGTCTCTTCAGTATCTTGTCAATGTATGTACTTTGACTCAGGCCCAACATTCTCTTGGATCTATCACGATGGATCTTGATCCCAAGAATATATGTCGCCTCGCCCAAGTCTTTCATGGAGAAGCATTTATGCAACCATGCCTTAACTGACTATAAGACATGTACTTCGTTTCCAATTAGTAATATGTCATCAACATATACTATTAGGAAAACGACTGCACTCCCACTAAACCTCTTGTAGACACAAGGCTCACATTCGTTCTTAACAAAGCCAAATTCCGTTATAGCTTCATCAAAATGAATGTTCCATGATCTTGATGCTTGCTTTAATCCATAAATGGATTTCTGCAACTTGCATACCTTGTTGGCATCCTTTGGAGTCACAAACCCTTTAGGTTGTGTCATGTAGACATATTCCTGGAGGTTCCCATTAAGGAAAGCTTTTTTGACATCCATTTTCCAAATTTCATAGTCATGGTAAGAAGAAATGGCCAATAGGATTCTGATGGATTTCATCATCTCAACCAGTGAAAAGGTTTCATCATAGTTAATTCCTTGACGCTGTCTAAAACCTTTTGCAACCAGTCGTGCCTTGTAGGTGCTGACTTGCCCCTCCATGTCCAGTTTCTTCTTGAATACCCATTTATTACCAATAGTCTTTACATCAACTGGAGGATCTAACAAAATCCAGACTTGGTTTTGGTACACGGAATCCATTTCAGAATTCATGGCTTCTTTCCACTTGGCAATGTTTGTTCCTTCAACTGCTTTCTTATAGGTAAGAGGATTATCATTGTCAACCAATAATGAGTCACCATCCTCGGTGACAAGAAAACCATATCATTCTGGTTCTCTCACGTCTCTCATGATCCTACGCAGTTCTTGTGTCTCTAGAACAGATTGTTCTTCCACGGGGCTTTTTGGAATCTATTCTTGTACCAACTCATGTGTATCCTAAGCCTCGACTTCATTGAAGTCTATCTCGCTCCCACTATCTCTTTTGGAGATGTTCTCCCTCTCAAGGAATATGGAATGTCTTTCCACTGTAACCTTTTTGTCTGAGGGGTTGTATAGGTAATATCCCCTTGTTTCCTTGGGATATCCTATAAAGATACACTTTGTGCCTCGGGGTGCGAGTTTGTTACCTGAAGAGGCCTTAACAAATGCTTCACTATCCCACACATGTAAATTCGATAACATGGATTTGCGTCCACTCCATAACTCGTATGGAATACCATTTATCGATTTAGTTGGTACTTGGTTTAGTATGTGTGCTGCTGTTTTTAATGAATATCCCCAAAAGGATAATGGAAGACTTGCATGACTCATCATTGATCTCACCATGTCCAACAGGGTGCGGTTCCTCCTTTCACTTACACCATTCCACTGTGGCGTGTAAGGAGGAGTGAGTTGAGATAGAATCCCAAACTCCCGTAAGAAATCAATGAAGTCCTGATTAATATATTATCCTCCTCTGTCTGAGTGGAGTTTCTTAATCTTCTTACCAAGCTGGTTCTCAACTTCATTATTGTATTCTTTGAACCGATCAAAAGAATCTGACTTATACCTCATTAAGTAGATATATCCATATCTACTAAAATCATCAGTAAAAGTTATGAATTATGAGAACCCACCCCTTGACTCAACTGGAAATGGCCCACACACATCTGTGTGAACTAATTCTAGAAGCTCTTTATCTCTTTCATCTTTCCCACTAAATGTGGATTTGGTTATTTTGCCTTGTAGACACGCATGACATACACCAAGTGGTTTTAGTTCGAAAGAATCTAAATACCCATATTGATGTAATTTTGTCAAACATTTCTCATTGACATGACCTAGCTGGTGATTCCAAATTTGGGTGTGGTATGAGTCATGTGAATTAACTTTGTCAACAATTTCCATTACTTGGTTTGTGTAGTCTAACACATAAAGGCCTTTATATAAATGTTCCCTACCAAAACAAATGCTATCTTTATAAAAATAGCAACATCCACTTCCAAACTTGAAGATGAATCCATAAGTATCTAATCTAGATACTGAAATAATGTTTTTAGTAACAGAAGGCACATAATAACAACCTTTCAAAACCAAGACCATCCCAGTAGGCAATGTGAGGTGGTAGTCTCTGACAGCTACAACAGCGAGTCTGGCTCCGTTGGCTACTCGTAGATCTACCTCCCCTCGATCAATCTTCCTAAATCTACTTGGTTCCTGTATTTGGATACAGATGTGAGAACCACAAGCAGTATCTAATACCCAATTAGAAGAAACAGATAGATTGCATTCGATAACAAACGCACCTAAATCTTCCCCTTGCTTCCTTGGTTGGGTGCAGTTTTTCTTCCAGTGGTCCTTCTTTCCACATGCAAAAAAAACAACATCCTGTTCCTTTGCCTCCCCTTTGATCTTCCTTTTCTTGGAAGGCCTTGAAGAATCTTTGGGCTTAAATATCTTCGCCTTCCCTTTCCTTTTATTCACCATGAGGACATAAGGCTTTTCACGCTTCATTTCAGTTTCCACTTGGAGAATGAGGATGAGAAGATCAGACAAAGACTTCTCAATGTTGTTCATATTGAAGTTCACAACAAAGTTTGAGAAGATATGGGGGAGTGATGCAAGAATGAGATCAGTACCCAGTTCTTCGGGGAGTTTAAACCCTAGAACCTCCAAGCGCTCAATGTAGCCAATGATCTTGACTACATGAGGCCCGGATGGGGCACCCTCTCCAAGCTTGCTCTGAAATAGAGCCTTGGAGATCTCAAACCTTTCCTGTCTTGCTCTCTCCTAGTATAGACCACAGAGATGCTCGAGCATACTATAGGCATCCATGTCTTCATGAGACTTCATGAGCTCACTAGACATTAATGATAGCATCAAACATTGAACGTCGAGTGCATCGTTCAAATGTTGATCATAGACTAGGAAATCTTCATCACTCACCCCTGGGGCAGGGGAATCAGGAAGTGAGGACTCCAGCATGTAAAACTTTCGTTCATGGCATAGGATAACCCGAAGGTGCCTAAATCATTCCTGAAAGTTACTGCCGGTGAGGATGTTGTATTTATCCAGAATTGATCGCAGAGAAAAAGTGGTTGACGAGTTTGTCATCTTGATTCTACAATTTAAAAGATCAGATTTATTAGTACTTTCTTGATTACATTTTTATGATAAATAATAAAAAATTTAATTCTCCCACTATTTTATCAAGTCCCAATGGCCCTCACCATTGAACTCGGAATGTCCAGTTGCTTTGAAATTCTAGTGGGAAGGATCCATATTTCCCTTCGCATAACCCCAACAAGGGTTGGTCAAGATATTTGAAGGTATTTAGGTAGGTAGGTCTTTGCCAACTGTGAGCTTACAGTTCCTTGATCTTTTGAGTGGACTCCCCAATCTTGAAATCCTAACTTGGATTTCCTCAACTCTTGCCTCCAATATTACACCAAGTATAGAAAGGGCTACTTCTCTTGATGTAATATGGTTAAGTCAACCCGAAACCTTTCATAAGGGATTCCTTTATAAAAGTAAGTGTCCCAACAAGGGTTGGTCAAACACATAGTTTTATTGAGTCTTTCCCTTAATCAGGTAATGGAAGGCTTGGCCTAACTTAATATGGTATTGAGGGATTTTATTCCTTTATGCGTAGTTTCACATTATCACATGTTTGTTAATATTAAGTGATGCTTGCTTAAGTGATTAACCATGTTTTGATAATGTTTACGCATAGTCTGGTTTTTATTTTATTCCATCTTTGCATGCTTGTTCATTTTATTAATTATGTGATCATGAAAACACATACATAATAAATAAACCATGCAATCAGACAGAAATAAAATAAGATGGAATGATCATGAGCTTCTATTGGTTAGCTTATCTAGCGATTTTGATAAGCTAACCCTGACCTAGGGAAAACACCTTGAACCTATTGGTTCATGTTTTACAGCTCCCACCTGTCCACCTTTGTATCTTATTGCATCAGTTTTTCCTCGGCTTCGGGATTTGAACCATCTCCTCTGGCTTGGGAGATCCTCTGTTACATGGGTTTACATTAAAGAAACCATGGGCACGCAGGACCTACATTTTATTGGAAGAAGGCTCGCAGGCCAACAAATTTAAATTAAATAAATTTAAATGAAACCATACACATACAAAGGGTCTTTGGTCTAGCTCATGATCATCCACAACATGCAACGACATTTACGCATATTTAGAATTAAAATTATTTTAATCGCTCTTTCATTTAAGATAAGTCACGCTCAAATTCAATTAATTATGATCTTATAATTAATCAATTCTTTATCTTAAATTCATTTCTGAATTTCCTTGAGATTATTCTCATCCATATTCCTTGTACGAGTCTTTTTACATTGGAGGAAACCTGGTGAAATTCCATTTCTGGAAAGTACATGGCGTGTAGTTTATATTTACACGGTGTGTATTTCTTTTCACCTTGTTTCCAAATTACACGCCGGGGCTTTGGCATGTTTTCTATACTTTGAAAATTTTGGAGTACACGGCGTGTAGATGAATCATACATGGCGTGTACTTCCTTGTTACGTGGTAACCGACTTGGAAATCCCATGTACACGGAACACGGCTTCTTCTTGTACACGGTTTCACATGGACCGGATCGGACTACATGGCGTGTTGTTCCAACATACACGCCGTGTATTCCGGTTCCCACGTGTCGTTCAATTCTGGTCAACATGGAATGATTAATACTTAGGCATAATCAATTCACACGACGTGGTTTGGCAGACCAGTTTCGGTTCATTGAACCTAAGTACATGGCGTATAGTTTTAATTACACGTCGTGTAATCCCGTGTTGTACAGACAGAAAGAGCGACTCCTCCGGATGAATTCCCCGTTTTTATTTTAATCAAAATTAAAATTAAAAGTTTGTTTCTGTGATATGAATTGAGAAATGAAGGAGGAAGAATAGATCTTGTTTATTCAAATTAATAGAATGATATATTTCAAATTGAATCAAATATAAATGCGTAAATTATCAACGAAAATTAAATAACTATAATCAACGTTGTAACCTCGCTCTGATACCATTTTAAGGTTCTGGGTGCAGCGGAAGCGCATGGGTGGATGTACCCACTTGGATTTTTTTCATTAGCAATGATCAATCCGGGATTAATACAACGATAAATGCCAGTCTCCACAGATCTAATCACAGAAAGAGACAAAGAAGATGGTTTGTCCCAGAACCACAAACATGGATCGTTACAGGTTGATTATAATTAATTTAATTAATTATAAAGAAATACCTTTTGGGTGTTCTTTCTTCATTGATGTTCTTGATCACGCTGTCGATGTGATCCATCATTGCGTCGTAGAAGCCAAGTGTAGACTCCCTCTAGTGGTGATCCACACGTGTACCTAGTATCTCTGGACGTCGCCAAAGGATTCTCCGGGTGCTAGTGTGGAGAAGCCTTTTCTTGCGTTGTCCGCCTTAGATCGTCTTGATCCGATGAAAGAGGATCTCTCTCGGTCTTGAGAGCATTCTTGGAGGAAGAGGTTCTTTCGGCCTTGAAATAATTCTCCAGAGATGTTGTGCACAACGATTCTCTTGTGTGTTGGAAAAGAGTTGGGGTTGTGAGGATATTTATAATCAAGTTTGAGGTTGTAGAGTTATGACAATAAATAAATGCATTACACGTTTCATTTATTTCATTAACTCTTATTGAAAACCCCCATGTTGAATAATTAATTCCTTGACATGCGCTCACGCTGATTATAATAAATATCATTTAATAAAACAATATTATATCCTCAAAATCCCGACTGAAAAAACTACACGGCGTGTAATAATTAATACACGACATGTACTTGTTTTTCATTGAAAACTACACGGCATGTACATTAAATGTACACGGCATGTATATCTTGTTTTCATTTATTCATTTCCTTTCCAAAATAAAACTACACAGCATGTACATTTAATAATATACGGCGTGAACTTCTTTTATTTTATTTTTACTCCATCATTTAAAACAACTTAGGCTTCCTTGAATAATTATTAAACCACGTACGAGAATAATCTTTATTCAACTTGAGATACTTGGATACACTTACTGTGTGACCCTCTAGGCCTCTTTCTCGTTGGCATTAGGAGGGCTTGCCTAAAGTCCAAGATTACTGTCTAGAAATGGGTCAAGGCACCCAAGAGAAAGAAGTTGAAGCCGCATTGACGTATCACCTCATACGAATGCTTACTGTGTAATTTAATCCCTTTGTCTTGATATCTCATCAAATAGGTTTCATGGCATTGTCATAAACCTATATGCTTGATCCATCGTTCTTTGACTACCTGAAATAAACTCGTCGTTCACACCATGAACATGGAATTTAATGCGACAGTTCTATTTCAATCAAAAGGCCAAGATATCAACTTCCATAAATGGAAGGGACAAATCCTTCCTTGACTTATCCATTAACAACATGTCACTCGTGACACACCCAACGTACCCTACTTCCCGCCAACTGTCTGCGTGACAGTTTTCGTCAGTAAATCTAAGTGTGCGATTCATGACATGAGTTAATGATAATCGTCCAGTCTAAGGACCATTACACACGCTCGTAGATAGAAATGTCCGATGACACCAAGACATGAAAAATTTCTATTGGAGGGTCTGTTCTCATAATCTCCCATCTTGGAGATTACCAAGTGCGAACTCCATGAGATAGAGTCTCGTCTTCTTACGAGTACTCGCACATGACGGTCTCTATACTATGTGTCCTATCATAGTATGTCATCCAACCGCAGAACTTTATTTAAGAATATTGTTATAGAATTTCAAGGTTCTCATCATAGCGGGGATCTGCTATGACCTTATTAATGCAACAAATATTCCAGGACATTATTATATTATAGTCATGAAAACAATGAACAATATATAATAAGTGAACATTCATGTAATCAGAGTACAAAACAGTTGGTTCTGAGGAAACCAACCCTTACACCAATGATGCTCTAAATGGAAAAGAATCGAAGGAGAACCACCCTTGGGAATCTTGGGTCGGCCAAGTTCGTCACTAGGGTTGAGAGGGGATGAATGGAGGAAAATCCCAAGTTGGGGTTTAAAATCCCGGAGTTGAAAACTTGTAATTCTTCCCAACTTTAAGAGGCCACACGGTTTAGCCGCACGGTTTTGAAAAAATGTGTACAAACCATGCGCATGCTTATAACCGAAGGAGAAGGGTTGCATGGTTTACCTGGGCAGGCTGCACGGTTTTCCCTGGCCATGTGCAAGCCATGCGTCCTGGCCTGTCTTGCCAAGCTTTCCTTTCTTCCATGCCCCGAGTCCCTGAAACACCCCCAAGGCCTCTCATACTTTCAGAAGACATCCCTTGAAACCCATAACAAGGGATTCAACCAAAACATAATGAAAATATGACCTTCAAATAACCACGACACTTTGCAAACCAGTGCCCTAAGCCAAGGGTTTTCAGAGGCAACCAACAACCTCCAAGGTATCAAGGGAAAGATTTTTCCATCACTACCGCTGATGTGAATCCCAAAAATGAAGTGGTGACAAGTACACTAGTTATTCATTCAAAAATAGATAACGTAATTTTTTATTCTAGTTCTATGCATTCTTTTATATCCTGAAAGTTTAGAATAATAATCCCAACACCACCACAAGTCATGGAAGTAGAGATGTCATTGAGAATGAAAAATGGGGAAATTATTGCGTCCCATGAATATAACTCATCCCCTGTCACAATTTGTGGATTGAAATTCCCAGAAAACATTGTAATACTCCCTTTAGTAGAATTTTATGCAATTCTTGTTATGAATTGGCTTTCCATATATAGATCCAACATAAATTACCATAATAGGGAAATCACTCTCCATATGGTGAATTGACCCTTGATTCTATAAAAGTGCAAGGTGGTGGATGAATCTTCTTTAGCACCATCATCTCAAGCATGTATATTACTGCCCTATGAGCACACATATCTTTCTTAGATGATTGATTCTAAGGATGCAACCATCCTTGAAGACATGCCTATTGTGAGGGAATTCACTAAAGTGTTTCCTAAGGAATTGTCTGGCCTTCCTCCTAAAAGAGATGTTGAATTCTCGATTGATATTATACCTAGGGCATTGCTAATATCTAAGACTCTATATAGAATGACTACTATGGAGCTTGAGGAGCTAAAGAAACAACTACATAAGAATCTAGATAAAGGGTTTATATGCCCAAGTGCTTCACCATGGGGTGCACCAGTCCTCTTCGTCAAGAAGAAGGATGGGTCAATGCACCTTTGAATTTATTATCATGAGCTCAAAAAAATTATTATAAAGAACAAATATCCTCTTCCATGAATTGATGACTTGTTTTATCAACTATGTAGAGCACAATACTTCTCCAAGTTGGATCTACAGTCGGGATATTACCAAGTAAGGGTGAAAAAGGAGGATATCTCCAAGACTGATTTTCATACAAAGTACGGGAACTATAAATTCATAGTAATTCCTTTAGGACTCACTAATTATACAACAATATTCATGGAATTTATGAATAGATTCTTTATATATTACCTCAAAAAATTTGTGATGGTCTTTATAGATGATATTCTAGTATACTCTAAAACCAAGGAGGAGCATGAGGAGCATCTAAACACTATACTTGAAACCTTGCAAAAGGAGAAACTCTATGAAAAGTACAAAAAGTGTGAGTTCTGGTTTAAGGAAGTCTCATTATTGGGTCATATCATCACAAGCAATGATATATCTATGGATCCCTCCAAGAAAAATGCAATTTAGGGATGGATAATGCCAACATTTGTGATGGATATATGTAGATTCCTTGGGTTATCTGGATATTATAACTGATTTTTGAGAAGTTTATCACAATTTTCAAACCATCTTACCAAGATAACTCAGAAGGGAGTCAAGTTTTCTTAAAGTGATGAATGAAAATAGTGATTCAAGGAGTTGAAAAGGAGGCTTATCACTGCACCCATGCTCACACTACCCATAAGTGGAGAAATTTTTGTGGTATTTAGTGATTCTTCGAAGAAGGTCCTGAGCTGTGTGTTGATGAAAAATGGAAAAGTCATCACCTATGCTTTAAGTCAATTTAATTTTCATGAGAAAAACCATCCAACACATGATATGGAGTTGGCTAAAATAATATTTTCATTAAAAGTTTGGCGACATTACCTCTTTGAAGAGAAGTGTGAAATATATACGGATCACAAAATCCTCAAGTATATATTCATATAGAAAGAGTTGAACATGTTCCAATGAATATGGTCAGAGCTGATCAAATACTATGACTTCTCAATCCATTACCATCCTGGTAAATTAAACAAGGTGGTAGATGCTCTAAGTAGAAAGGATCCAAAGATTCTATCATTAATGAGAATTTAAAAGGATCCAATCTTTTTATATTTGATAAATATGGACATGAGAATAATAAACAAGGGAACATCATCAATCCTTTCATAAATGATTGATCAACCGTATCTTTTGGAAAGGTTAAATGATTCTCAAAAGGATGACGTGGGAATTCAGAAGAAAGTGGAAACTATCAGAAAAGGGAAATCCCCAGAGTTCAATGTTAATGAAGAATGAATTGTGAGATTTGGTTCAAGAATATTTTATCTATAAAATCCAGAGTTAAATAATGAAATTTTGGATGATTCACATAGTTAGAATTTCTCCATTAACCCATAAAACACATAGATGTATCGAGATCTTCGAGAGCATTATTGGTGGGATAACATGAAGAAGGAGATCGCTGAGTATACATCAAAGTTCCTGGAATGTCAGAAAGTAAAGGATAAGAGGCATAAGTATAAGGGGATAATGAAACCATTACCCATACCATTATGGAAATGGGAGAACATCATTATGGACTTTGTCACCAGACATCTGAATACATCCAAAGGAAACAATGCTATTTGGGTTGTTGTGGATCTTCTTACAAAGACTACACACTTCATTGCAATTTGATATGATTTCTCATTGGATCAACTGGAACATATATACATTAGAGAAGTGGTAAGGCTGCATGGAGTACTACTATCAATTGTATCCGATCAAGTTCCAAGATTCACCTCTAAGTTTTGGAAGAGTCTCCAACACACTTTGAATAATGAGATGAAATTCAGTACGACTTATCATCCTCAAACTGATGGCCAATATAAGAGGACTATACAAACACTTGAGGACATGTTGAGAGCATTCTAAATGGACTTCAAAGGAGGATGGGATCAATATCCTCCTCTAGTTGAGTTCTCTTACAATAATAGTTTCCAATTAAGCATCCAAATGGCTCCTTATGAAGCCATTTATGGGAAGAGGTGTAGAACACTAGCATGTTGGGATGAAGTTGGGGAGAAAAAACTCCTAGGTCTAGAAATGGTCGAAGAAATGGTGGAGAAGGTTAAGACCATCCAACAACACATTAAAGCTGCTCAGAGTTGAAAAAATGGCTATACTGATAATCGTCGATGAGACCTAGAGTTTTATGTTGGAGACATGGTATTCCTACGCATATCACTATGGAAGAGAGTCATGAGATTTGGGAAGAAGGGAAATCTTAGTCCAAGGTACATCGACCCTTTTGATATCCTTGATTTCATCAGAGTAGTGGCCTATTGACTAGCACTCCCACCAAACCTATCTCAAGTACATGATGTATTCCATGTATCTCTCTTGAGGAAGTACATACCCGACCCATCGCATATACTCAATCTAGAGGTGGTACCATTGGAGAATGACCTATCCTATGAAGAAAAGCCGGTGAATATCTTAGATCGTAGGAAAAAAGTTCTACGAAACAAGACAATGACCCTATTCAAAGTGTTATGGAGAAACCAAAAGTTTTTTTGAAGAAATGTGGGAATGAGAGGAAGTGATGAGGTGGAGTTACCCACATCTGTTTTAGTGCGGGAAAAAGAAATTTTGAGGGTGAAATTTCTTAAGGGGGGGAGATTTTAACGACCCAAACTTTTATTAATGAAAATTCCTCTTGATCTAATTAAATGTCTTATTATGTAAAAATTATTATATAAAACATATGCACTTCCTTGGTTTTATGTTTTTGGATTTTAAAATAACATTATGAATTGTTAATATTGATAATATATCCATTTAACAATGATCACGTGATTATTATAAATATAGGTATTTAATAAATCCAATTTACTCGAACAAAGAAAGTGATGACCTCATCGAGTAGAATTGCTCCATACGAAGCCCATTTGTTGGAGCTCGGGAAGAAGGTAGCATCAATGGTATTTTTTCTGGACCAAGCCCAAGATGAGCTTCAACATGTTAATCTTGAATGGAATCACCTATGAGAGAAGTTCAAGTTAATAGAGATTACCACTCAGGTGATGTTATCTGAATCGCTCTAAGAGTCTACCACCATCATGCACCTTACCCTTAAGTCTTATGCAGGTGTTATAGGGGTTATGTAACAACACATTAGTTAATTTTTTGTGCAATACCTTTTATAAATAAAATTATTATTCCATCAATTCTTGTATGAGAATAGTTTTTCTTAAAAATATAATGAATTAGATAAATTGATTTTTTGGGTAAAATGATACCTTTTATAAATATATAAATTATTATATTAAACTTAGGTTTTATTAATATTATTATTATAATAGTTCTATAAGAACACTCCTTTTAATTATAAGTGGTGATTATATTCTCTATTGTTTTTACTTTATAAATGATTAAGTATTCAGTTTGATAAGAACTATATTTTCATACGATAAAACTGCAATTTTATTTTTAATTAACGAATTTATCGTGATGAATTAATGAATTTTTAGAATAAATAATATTTTAATAAAATATTATTATTATATAATATTATTTAAATATAAATGATCATATAATTTTTATGAAGTCAAATGTAATTTTTATTAAGGTTTAGAAACTGTTTTTGTCAAAACCCGTCAATTTTCAATAAATGACCATTTTTATTTTAAAAGTAAAAATTTAAATATTTAGAAAATTATTTAGATAAAATAAATATTACTTTTGGAATCATGATGTTGAAATTATCCAATGAATAATTTTTCATAATTTTTTGAGACAATCAAATTTTTGGGTAAACATTAAATACCTTATAAATATATAATATAATGTGATTTATGACATCATAATGACCCAATAGTGATTTAATAAAATAATATAAAAAGGATATTTGGACAATATATATTTTAACTTTAAAATAATGTGATTTTAGATTTTTTTTATTAATTTTATGGTGCCTTAGTGGACCCTCCAAAACTTACAAAATATTTTAACTTTTTAAAATGATTTTCTTGAGAGTGTGACTCACCTCCACATAAGAAAGTCTAATATTTTAATAAGTTCAGACATTTTCCTTATAAAATAATTTTTTCCACTCCACTTTGGCAAAAACCATGTGCAAAAACCATGGTATGGTTTGTGTTTTTGATTAGTTTAATGTGCAATGTCCAAAACCTAAATAATAAAGAATTCCCTCTCCTTTCCTATATAAACCCACTCAATATCTCATTCGTCTTCACTAAAACCATTTGGAACTCAACCAACCTCTAACCTCATATCTCTAGAATCCTCCCAAGGATCCCCAATCTCCCAATAATCCACTCTCAAGCCTCTCCCAAGCCTCTCCCAAGCCTTTGGAATCACACTTCCAAGTAAGGGATCCTCACTTTCCTTCCTTCCTTATTTATGTCTAAGTTTCCTTTTATTGTTATGACCTTTTATTTTTAATTAAAAATGTTAAGGTATGATTTATAAACTCCCCTATACTGACCTATTTATGTTTTAATTATGAGATACCCCTTTCTCTCTCATTAATTCCTCCCATGTACACCTGTTACTATGCCGAAATTCCATAAGGAATTTCTCTCTACTCATTTACTTTCAAGAAATTATTTTATATTATGCATCTAAATTACATTAAATATGTTGGTATATTATGTTCCATTACCCCATTACTATCCATTTCATTTATAAATGATGATAAACCCATTTATCTCTCATCAATTCATTTTACGATTTCTATTTGACGCCGTTATGCTGCCGAAGTTACACCAAAATTTTCCATGCCAAAATCATCATGTAAGTGAATACCATACCCATTTCTATATCAAGGGTATTTAACTTTATGAAAATTTAATTGTTAATTGAGGACTTATATTTATGTATTCCAAATATCTTATTTGTGGAATAAATTATGATTTTTAATGAATCCATGTTGTATGATCTATGTGCCACACTTATGCATGAAATGAAATGATTAAGAAGGACGCACCCTGATAGCGCTCTAATGCATTGAGTAAAGAATAGTATCATGATACACCATGTGAAATGAGTGTTTACTCATGATAATTCATGTGAAATGATGGTTTACTCATGCTAATTCATGTACAATGAGGGTTTACTCATGCTCCATGTGCAATGAGCCTTGGACCATGCAAATATAATGTTAAATTTTGTTGCCACATCTCTATGTTATGATAATTATGCTATATCATGACTTTATGTTCATGTTTATCTTATGCGTTATTGACATGCCTATTGCCTAACATGTATTTTATTCTTCATTTTATGCCTTTTTTACTCCCTTACTGGGCTTTTTAGCTCACCCTTTTCTTATGTATGTCCTTAGGTTATCCCATGTAATGCTAAGTATGAAGGAATGTTGTGGTCATGTAAAATAAGTTTTCAATAAAGATGTTGTATTTTATGTCTTAAGTTGTCATGTAATGTTCCTAATTTCCCAATACACTATACCTATCGATCCTCAAAGTTGTATTAAGTGCAAGTTTATATAATAAATCATGTTAAATTGTGTAATAAAGAGTAGTGTTGTTATAGGATGTGGCTTCATCATTTCATGCATGTGAATACATCCAACCAACACATATGGATTTTATGAAACTCTAAAATCTCAATGGATATTATTTAACTTTGGATTAGAAACTTACCACTAAGATCATGTTGGGTATGCATCACTATTTTGTCTATTTTGTTTGTGCTAAATGTGGGTCTCTGGACATGGAATCAATTTGGAAAAGCCTTAGATTGTTAGATCTAGGAAATTTTGCATATCTAGTGGGATGTAACTTCAATTCCATTTTAGATCTTTCAAAAAATAAAAGTGGTGGCGCCTTATATAGGAATTCATGCCAGAACATCCCTAACTTCGCTTCATGCACTGTTTTAAAGGACATGGGTTACACTAGAGATAAAATCACTTGGTACAAAAACAAAAAGGGATCCAAGAAAACTTGGTGTCATCTGTATAGATGATTTTCCAAACTTCATGTGATATATTCTTATCAGACAACTATGGTCTCCCACCTTTTCATGCTATATCAGATCACTCTCTGATCCTAGTGAATATGGAAACTTAGAACATGGGTATTAAAATTTTTTTATTCTCAAGAATTTGGACTAGATACCTAGATTCCCTCAAAGATGTTATTACCTCCAGGTCCAAAACAACTCAGGGGCATCATTGGACTGGCCTTCATAATATCCTGGAGAAATTTATCCTTATTCAAGAGTGGGTGTCTGATGATAATTCCAAAGAAATTTGTCTTTGAGAAGGGGACGAGAACACTGGTTAATTTCATGCTTGCATTAAAGAAAGGATATGCATGAGTATTCCAAACATTATCCTTGATGATGGGTCCTAGTCTAATGACATTGATGTTGTTAGATGTATTATTGAAACTCTTTTTAAATCCATTCTTGTTTTCCTTAACCTCTCCATACAGGATGGGTTTCCAAGAGTATAGGATTCTATTTTTGACATAATTCCAAGAAAATTGACATAGGATAACAATTATTTTTTTGAATCCATGCTTGGGGAGATAGGGATTTGGGAGGTAGTGTTAGGCCTCAATCCTAAGATCTCTATAAGGCTGTATGGTTTCCCTAGTTCCTTTAATGTGGCTTTATGGAGTATCATGAAGAAAGATCTTATTTAGTTTTTCCTATACATTTTCCATATATGAGGCCTCCCTCAGGTGTTTAGTGCTACTTCCCTCATCCTGATCCCAAAATTTAAATACATGTCATCACTCAGGGAATTCAGGCCTATAAGTATGTGTAAAATTCTTTAAAAATTTCTCACTAGTGTGCTCAAATGGAGGTTATCCCAACACCTCCCCTTATGAGTTGATGAGGAAAAACATGGCTTCATTAGAAGTAGGTCCATCCAGGGTGCTATCATACTTGTGAAAGAATTGATGGAGGACATAAATAAGAAATATCAAGGTTTGAACAACATCATCAAAGTGGATATGGAAAAATTATATGATAGGCTTGAGTGGGGATTTATCCTAAAAGTCTTGAATTGTATGGGGTTTTATTATTGGGAAGTTGATATTATATTCATATTTTTTTTCTCACCATGGTTTTCCATATGATTTATGGGAAAGAGGAAATGGTTCTTCAAGTCAGTTCACGGGCTTAGATAAGGGGACCCATTGTCTCCAAGTTTTTTATCATGTCTCTGGATTCTCTTAGTAGATTAATTTAATCCAAAATGCAAGAAGGGATGATTAAACCTTTTTGATATAGATATCACTTCCATAGTTTGTCCCATATTATGTTTCTAGAAAACATGGTCATGTTTCTTAATGGAAATTCTAATTCTATTAGAGGATCAACGATATCCTTGATGAGTACTATAAATGGAGTGGGTAGCTCATTAATCATGATAAGAGTAGTCTCTATATTTCATGATGTTTCTGAGATAGGTGTGTTCAAAAAATATAATCTAGAATTGGAATTCATAAAATAAGTCTTCCAATATAATTTTTAGGTGCTCCAATTATAGTAGGAAGGATTCACATTAGGCATCTAGAAAAGGTGGTGGAAAAAATATATTCTCATAGAAATAATTGGAAAACCATTTTCTATCCTTTAGAGGGGGGATTACACTTGTTAATAGCATTCTATACTTAATTACCATGCACATCCTATAAAATTCTAATGTTATAATATTAGTTATAAGGAACATCGAGAAACTGTTTACATCTTTCATTTGGTACTCTCATTTGGTTGGAAGGTATCACTAGGAATACTGGTTGAGAATAGATTTTCCAATTGATGAGGGAGGTATTGGGTTGAGAAGTGTCACTGACTCAATGCACTGCTTTCACACTTTTCTGGCCTGGGTGGTGATGGAAATATGTAATTTGTGGGATAATGGGAAAGTATGGGAACAATATGGGAATGATGAGAAACCCCCCCCTCAGATTTATGAAAGACTACCCAAATCCATATTCCACATCTACAACAATATTCATGTTGTATTATTAGATAGGGGAATCAACTTCTGAAAAAATAACTGGGTGGGAAGCATGATCCGATTACCTGGTTTCACTACCCCAGATATTTTGTTTTAATAGGCCTGTGATTATCCGACTTTTTTACTCATGCCATTCTCAACAAGGAACAATATAATATTTTCTAACATATTAAACTCTCAGATGATAAGGATCAATGTGTTTTCAAGGAATCTAATTCATAATCCTTATCTATCAAGGAATAAATACTTGTATTGTTGGGTAAACACATTTTGGGGTACATGGGGTGATCTCCTCTAGTTAAAATAAATTACTCTGAAGTATAAATTTCTCATATTGTGTATATATAACTATTTGATCTCTACTGATGATGAGGTAAGATTGAGAGGGATATAAATTATTTCTCAATGTATTTGTTTCCAACACCCTATTATTTAATCCCCAGATCACTTATTTTTTAAATAGAATGGGAAAAAATAGTATGGACTATAGTGGGTCAGTTTATAGGATTATATTCCTATGTTCTTCAAGGTGATATATTCCTCCAATGGTGGTTCTATGGGGAGGGCAGAAAAAATTTAGAGATGAAGGCGAGATTCATAATGTTGTCTGCCAAATGCTGGTGTATTTGGGAGGCTTAGAAAAAAGCACGTATGGAGGGACACCCATTCATGATGATGGCATTGGTTTCCAGAACTCTATGGTTGATCTCTGACCTGGGAGTTATTTTTAAAAAATGGTAAGATGCTCCATCACCGAGACACCTGTTATGGTATAAAAATAATCCTCCTACTAGACAAAGTCAGTAATGAGGGGAGGTGGATCTTTTGGAACCCTTCCATCAAAGGGTTAAAGCTTAATGTTGACAAATCATGTATCATGGGATCTATGAAGGGAGTAGGTGTTGTTTGGGACTCAATTGGTTATCTTGTTTCTATTTACAATGCGAACTTTGGGAGCGGGGATTCCCCTTGGGTATAGGATTGGCCTTTATTACAAGGTCTTTAGTTATGTATGTCAAAATATATCACTCTCATGGACATCAAAATAAATTCTAAAACCCTTTTTAGCACTCTAAAAACCCTCAATATCACCCCTATTCTATATCAAATCTTATATAGAGATGCAATTATCTCATCGAAAATCATAATTTCTTACATCACACATGGTTAGAGGGAAACAAGGTGGTAGGTTTTCTTGCATCAAGGTATACTCATGATGATAAGTTTGTCTCCTTTAATATTATGAGATCCCTACCACCAGAGTGTGTGAATATTATTAGATGTGACTCTCTCGGGCTCCATTACTTTTATACCCCTTGATTCCTTGGTTTTATCTCCTTATTGTTGGGTCTTTTACGGGTGTCTTTATACTTTAATTTTTCTCCATTTAATAAAATATATTAATTTTTTGGTAAAGCATGCTTGTATCGATTATCTGCAATTTGAGGAGTATAGTAATGAAGAATTTTTAAATCTCAATTTTAAGAAAATGATTTCATGATTCAAGAAACTAATTTCATGATCCAACAAAATTATATTTTTCTTCAATGCCAAGCTTCCATGATTCAAGAATTATGGAAAAAAATTGATATTTTTTCCACTACATTGAATGTATTAAAATAATTAAAATATAAAAAAGAAACTCAAGAAAGGGAAAATATTATCCCACCCATTTTTTATATTGAAGAACCTTTTGTGAGTGGTTCAAAAAATGAATAAAAATCTTCTTTTTAAAATATAAAGGAAGAAATTTTCATTGATTTACCAATTGATATTGTAACACCCCGATTCCAGAAGCCACCCAGAGGCACCCCATACCCGATTGGTCACATGGCCTCAAGCACATTTCCCCAAATGCCAGAATCTGCCGACTAGCAGCAAGGGACTTGGTGTGATAATGGGGAAACTATGCCCTCATTGGAAGAGTAACATAGCGGAAGATAAACAATCATACAACAATGGAAGAAGTAAATACCAAACAACAGTAACAGTGGAAAACTGATAGATAAACAACTGGAGCAAAATATATAAACGATACATGATACAGATGCATCTAATAAAGCATCCAAACAAGTCACAATGCTGAATACATTACCAAACCGAAGTACAAAAGAAAAACAGATGAGCAACTCCTCAACATCACAAGACTCATCTTGGTCCCATGCTCTCCAGATCCAGTGCAATAAAAAACCTGAAGTAGAAGGGTGCTTGCCCTTATCTATACCTGCAACAATATAATCTGTTTGGGCCCAAAAGCATGACCCAAATAGGGTGTGAGATAAAGATCCCAGTAGGAAACCACCCGAAGATCTGTGCCTAACAGTCAGTGAATATATGGCAGGTAAAAGTACAGAAAACAGTAAACAAGAAAGTACTCAGTAGCAAACAATCCACAGTCTCTAGCACATAAGTACAAACAAGCAAACAGTCACTCAAGAAAGTAGAAAAAATAGGTAACATCTGGGTACTTCTCACATCCTAACCCCTATGGTTCAACCTAAAAGTAATAGAAACCCTCTGGGAGGCACACACAGTCCCACCCCTCTGGTTTAGCTAAAGAATAGACTCTCTAGGGAAGCACTCACCGTCGATTCCCCCTATAGTCTCGTATCGTACTAAAGGCACTCTGGGGAAGCACTCAACGTCTCATTACCCCTGTGGCCCACATCGAGGAACCAAAAACACTCTGAGGAAGCACTCTACGTCAATTCCCCCTGTGGTCTCGCATCGTAAAAATTAAAGACACCCTGGAGAAGCCCTTACGTCCATTCTCCCTATGGTCTACTATACTAGGTTCCCACAGTCCTGTGTAAATTCAGCAAGTATCACATCACGCAACGACCAAAGTATCCTCAAGAACTACTTGGATAGCATCTACATCATCTCAACATGGAAGAACAGTCATACCATCCTACAAACTAGGCATGGAACTTGAAATAGAATAACATGAAAAACTAGACCAAACAGTCATAAACAGGCAAAACATGCATAGGAAAAGGATCCAAAGCACAGTAAATTACCCTATTCACAAACAATAACCTCTACTCAAGCATATAAGAAAATCAGGCAAACAAAAAGGGAAAAACAGGAAACACGCAATACCCCGTTCAAGGGTATTGGTGGAATTTTCACAAAATACTCAAAGAATTTCTATAGAAAGGCACAAAACACCTACCTCGACGTTAGGAGATAGATATATTCAAAACTCAAATCTTGAATCTCCTTGGAATGTCATAGATCTAAGAAAATGTCCAAAACGCTCAACCCACGATAACTTGAGAAAGAGGAGGAAAGGGGAAACAAAGTTCTAGGAGAAGGAAGAGCTTACCGCTGCGGTTCCAACGCAATAGATAGCGGTTGATTCAAAGAATGGATGGAGGATCGAGGTTTCGTCGAAGATCCATGGATGTACGGAATGCTCTTGGTCGAAGAAGCTGGAGAAGAATATAGTTCTGGGGTTAAGACGCGACCCCGGTGCATTTAGTGAAAAAAAGAAAGTACACAGCGTGTACTTTTGGAGTACACGATGTGTACTAGGCTTTTCCGTAATCCACTTTAGGCGGCCTCCACATCATCCCTACATGGTCGTGTGTGTGGCCCAGACACGACCAACATACGGCCTCGAGCGGAAACAAAGCACACGGTGTGTACTTCAAAAATTTCCAGAAACTCCTATTTTCTCAAAAACTCCAGAAAAAGGAAAAACATACCTGAAAAGAAGGTTCGGGTTCTTACAAACTTCCCCCCTTAAATAAATTCTTCCCTGAATTTCCCTAGCGATGAGTAGAAGAAGAAACCCCGAACAACTCTAGCCAGTGTGATTGTACATCGGCCTCCCTCTACCAAGTCTCATCCTATACTTTCCCGTGATTCCATAGCACCCATACCAGAGAAACAGACCAGCCACGAAGAATCTTTGTACCGCGATCGACAATCTGGATAGGATGCTCCTCAAATGATGCACCCGCTTCGAGCTCAACCTCCTCAGGTTGAAAGACATGAGACAGGTCTGAAAAGTAATGTCAGAGATGAGAAACATGGAAGATGTCGTGCATAGCCCGATACCTCTGAGGTAACTACAGCCGATAGGCAACCAACCCAACTCTCTCCAACACCTCAAACAGCCCGACATACAGTGGTGAAAGCTTAACCTGTCTCCGAATCCTCTTGTGTCCAACCCTCAGTGCGACATGTAAGAATACCTGATCCCTAAACTCGAACTCTAGAGGTTGTCTCTGTTGATCAGCATAAGACTTCTGACGAGACTGTGCAGTAGCCATCCTCTTCCAAATCAACTCTATATGCTCTGAGGTCTCCCGAACAAGATGAGGTCCCATCAAATCCGCCTATCCTACCTCCATCCAACATAAGGGTGATTGAAATGACCTACCGTACAAATCCTCATAAGGTTCCATCTGAATAGTTGCTTCAAAACTATTATTGTAGGTAAACTCCACAAGAGGTATACACTTCTCGCAAGAACCTCCAAAATTCAGAATGCAAGTTCGGAGCATATCCTCAAGAACCTGAATCGTATTCTCAGATTGGCCATCTGTTTGAGGATGGTATACTGTACTCAAAAGTACCTGTGTACCCAAAGCCTTCTGAATCCCCTTCCAGAACTGAGAAGTAAAGCGTGCATCTATGTCTGAAACAATGGAGTGTGGAACTCCATGTAGACGTACAATATCTTGGATGTAAAACCGTCCTAGCTCATCAATACTGAAGGTCTACTTGATCTGCAAGAAGTGAGAGATCTTAGTGAGTCTGTCAATGACAACCCATACTGCATCATTCCCTCGAGGCGATCTCAGAAAACTGGTCACGAAGTCCATTGCAACGTCATTCCACTTCCACTCGAGAATGGGTAACTGCTGTAAAAGACCTGCTGGTCGCTGATGTTCCAACTTAACCTGCTGACAAGTGGAACACCTCATGACAAAACCAGTAACATCCCTCTTCATACCTGACCACCAATACCGGCAGTGTAGATCATGATACATCTTGGTGACGCCAGGATGAATTGCCCAAAATGAGGAATGAAAATCCCGCATCAGGTCCTCGCGTATGTCTGCTGGCACCCATACGCGTCCCTAGAAATGAAAGATTTCATCCTCGCCTACTGTCCATCTAGGAAGAGGGTCCTCTCCTGACACACTCTACTGCAGGATTAGGCCTTCTGAGTCTAATAGCTGCCTCATCTGTACCTGATCAAGAAGTGTAGATGTAACAACTACAGAAGAAAGAAACGTTTTCCCCTGTCTGTCGTGCACCTCCAAATGCATCTTAGAGAACATATCCATAAGCTACCACTCATTGTTGGCCTCCTGAACTGTCTGTATCTGAGTCCTCCTGATCAACGCATCAGCCACTACAATGCCTTTCCCAGGTGTATAGGAAAGCTGAAAGTCAAAGGACTGAAGATACTCGACCCACCTACACTGTCTCATATTCAGATTACGCTGAGTGAAGATGTACTTGAGACTTTTGTGGTCAGTAAAAACCACAAAATTCTCTCCCAGAAGGTAATGTCTCCAAAAACATAAGGCATGAACAACAGCTTCCAGCTCGAGATCGTGCGTTGGGTAGTTCCTCTCATGTGTACTCAACTGCCGAGACCCGTACGCAACGACCCCATCTCCCTACATAAGTACAGCTCCCAGCCCAATACCTGAAGCATCAAAGTAAACAGTGTAGCTCTTGCCTGGATCTAGAGAGACTAGTATCAGTGCTGAAGTCAACATCCCTTTCAGCTCCTGAAAGGCTGACTCACAAGAATCTGACCATAAGAACTTCGCCCCTTTCTTGGTCAGACCTGTCAATGGTGCTGCTAAGCGTGAAAAGTCTCATATGAAGCATCTATAGTATCCAACCAGCCCTAGAAAACTTCGCACCTCAAAAACGTTCTTTGGATGCTCCTAGGAAACTAATTCTCTCACTTTCTATGGGTCCACTGATACTCCTATCTCTGAGATAACATGGCCCAAAAAGTGAATATGATCCATCCAAAATGGGATTTCGAGAGCTCAGCATATAACTGATGCTCTCTCAGTGTACTCGAAACGATCTCAAGATGGGTAGCATGGTTGTGTCGAGTGTGAGAGTACACCAAGATATCGTCCACGAAGACCACCACTAAAGAGTCTAAGTATGGATGGAACACTCGGTTCATCAGTGCCATGAAAACTGTAGGAGAGTTCGTGAGGCCAAACGGCATAACCATATACTTGTATAGACCATACCTGCTCCTGAAGGCTGTAAGAGGTATATCTGATGGTCTAACATGCAACTGATGATAACCAGACCTCAAATCAATCTTCGAGAACACTCGGGATCCTCAAAGATGATCAAAGAGGTCATCAATCCTAGGAAAGGGATATCGGTTCTTGACCGTCAACTGGTTTAGTTTCTGATAATCCACACAAAGCCTAAGGGTTCCATATGCCTTATTTGCAAACAGGACAGGGGAACCCCAAGGAGAAGTACTGGGTCAGATGAAACCCTTTGCCTGTAACTCCTCCAACTACTTCTTGAGCTCCTGTAGCTCAGGTGTCACCATCTTATAAGGAGGAATGGACACCGGTGACACTCCTAGTACAAGCTCAATCGAGAAGTCTACCTCACACTCTAGAGGAAAACACAAAAATTCCTCTGGAAAGACATCTCTGAAATGATCCAACACTGGAGGAAAGTCTAACTGTGAAGTCCCCTGGTCATCTAGATATAGACTGGAAATATGAGATGCAACTCCTCCTAGACCATGATGCTTGGGTCCTGCTCTACTCGCCTGGACATCCCACTTGCCTCAATGAAGAAAATATCCACCCTCTGGTGATATGAAACTCACCCTGCAGCGATAACAGTCGACGACTTCCTAGAAGGGAACTATTAAATCCATTCCAGGAATGAAAACATAGCCTGCCATCTCTAGGACATAGAGGTCCCATAAGAAGTGACACCCCGAAACCTCAAGAGGGCACTCTCTGCACTGACATACACTAACCGCTCTAGTCCTCAATGGTGTGTCTAGCGTCAAAGTATCGATATAGGAAAATATACAGAGCCCAAGGATCTCCACAAGAGAAACCGAGATAAATATATGGGAAGACCCTATATCGAAAAGAGCAGAAGATAAAACAGAGGCTACTAAGATCGTACCTCGAACTGTAGAGGGTTCGGGATCCTTCTCCGGCTAGTTCTGCTCCACTGCAAAAGCCGGACCTATACCATGACCCTGTGGCCCTGCCTGACTGCTCTGAGATGATCCACCCTGCTGTCGCTGATAGACCAGCGACTGACCACCCCAGCCACGACCTCCACCTCGTCCTGAACAACCGAAAGAACTCTAGTTCCCAGACTGGTGAGAAACTGGTGGTGCTACTCCTGAACGAGGAGTCATGGATGAACCCCTGTCACTAGCTGCTGGTGAGAAAACCTGACAGAAGAGCTGAAGGTGACCCATCTTTCCACAAGATCAGCACTCCACTGGGTCTCTCTGGAACTGCATCCTCGTATGCCCGACTCTTCCACACTAGTAGCATACCACCTGGATGCCTGAAGATGCGTCTCGCTGCCTCAGATCACTACACGTACACTCCCTACAACACATCCTACTGTCAGTTGGTGAAGCACTAACCCTGGAAGCAGAACCACCCTGGATCTCAACTCTGAAATCTCTCAGATTATGCTATGCAATCAGTGCATGGTTGATGGTGGAAGCGATAGAAGTCAGCCTGAAGATATTCACCTGTGAGCAGATCTCCCGTCTGAGGCCATCCTCAAACTTCCTTGCCAAGAACAACCCATCTACGCTCTAGAGGGGTGTGAAATGCTGAAGCTCGATGAAACGAGAGGAATAATCCATGAGAGAAAGATTACCCTACTCTAGGCTCATGAAATCCTGGGCTCGGTCGGCCCTTAGGGTCTCCGGATAGAAGTAGTCGTAAAAGACGCGCTGAAACTCCTCCCACGCCATAACCTGTTGATGGACCGCCTGTGAGATCATGTACCACCGCCTCTTGGTGGATTCTCATAGCATATAGGTAGCAATCTTGACCTGCCTTTCTGGAGGCATCTCCAGATTCTCAAAGATCATCAGCATGTCTTCTAGCCATGACTTTGCAGCTTGAGGTCCTCCTTCCCCTGAGAAGGTGGGAGGATGTTGCTGCTAGAAAACCCACGTCAATTCTACCATAGTCGAGGCAGGAGGCGGTGCTCCCTAGAATGTATGCATCATCCTCAGAAAACCTTTCCTGAACTGCGCATCGGCTCCTGCAACTGGTATCACTGCTGGTGCCAAGGTTGGCACAACAGGAGGATCTGCAGGAAGTCCCTGATAAGCCATATCCAGCGTTTGATCACCGCCTGACAACTGGCGTGCAACTGGAGGCGTCTCGGTGCCATGACTCTGCAAGGTCAAATGCACACTTTAGATCACATTATCAGGGACTTAAAACTAGGAGTGTAAGAAGGGAAAAAGGGAAATAAAGCATTCAAAAATTACAAAACATGACTACACGGCATGTATAAAGACTACACGACATGTTACCTTTAGTCATTTACATGGGTGTGTAATTTTACCAAAACTGGTCATGTAACACCCCAAACACACAACGTGTTATCCTAACATACGACGTGTACCTGAATCCTCTTCCCCTGCCTGAGTCCTTCTATACAGTTAATCCACACGACTCTTCTAAGAAAAAACTACACGGTGTGTTCAAGGTAGACACGACGTGTACTCAAAAAGCTCCACCTGGACTGTGTTGTTAGTGACACGGCTCATGTACCTAGGTCCCACTACACGACGTGTTTCTGAGGGACATAATGTGTCTTTAAAAAGTCCTAACAGACCGTGTGGTTAGCTACATGGCGAGCTACATGGATGAAACTACACGGCGTGTTCCAGGAGGACACAACGTGTATGAGAAAGGTTAACACCAACCAGTGTTGTTCGTGACATGGCCGGGTACCTAGGTCAGGCTACACAGCATGTAAAATTAAGACACAACATGTATGTGAAAAGATAACACGACCCGTGTTGTTCGTGACACGACTGGTGTACCTATTTCATACTACACGACGTGCTAAACTAGTACACGGTGTGTTCCTACAAGATTTTCCACAACCCCATTCCCTTGCTCACACAGTCAGTGATACGGTTATATACTACACGACGTGTATTCATAAAGTACACGCCGTTTATTTTGGGTTTTTCCAGACAGTAGCCTCAGAACTGCACTAGAGCCTAGAAAACACAGAAAAACAAGTGTTAAGGTGCCAAATTCTGATCCATGAGGGCCCATACTCCCCGTGAATCAAATTTTGGCATCTTATACAAGTTACAAACAAAGTAAACAGGTCAACGATCCACCAAATTCCGATTCATGAGGGCCCATAACACCTCAAGAACCAAAATTTGGCATTCATTCAGGTAAAACCTTACTCAATCAAAGCTCTAACAAGAATCAGATATTTTTATCAAGCATATATCACAACAACATGCATATTATACACAATATCTATCACAACAACATGAAATTGCTAATGCATCCTAGATGGCATGGGAAGAATGCATGGAATGTGATTTCTAACAAGTTCCTATATGATTCATGAGATGGAATACCCTCATCTCATCGGGTTGTGTCAGAAATAGAACCGCAATAACAACAATGGTAACATCACAAAGCATGTGGATCACTAAGAGGTGAAATCAAATCAACTGTAAAAATTGAAAACCAGTAAAACTGAAATAAACAAGGTAGTATGGATTTTCCCTGTACACGAGTTAGCTACTCCCATACATAGCTTATTACCAAGTACCTATTCTGTCATATTCCTGGATAAAGTATCCAAACAGTAAACCAAGAGAAAAGAATACCTATGATACCAATTTGTAATGCCCCGGTTCTGGAAGCCACCCAGAGGCGCCCTGTACCCGGTTGGTCACATGGACTCAAGCGCATTTCTACGAATGCCAGAGGTTACCGACTAGCAGTGAGGGACTTGGTGTGATAATGGTGAAACTATTCCCTCATTGGCAGAGTAACATAGTGGAAGATAAAAAATCATACAACAATGGAAGCAGTAAATACCAAACAGTAGTAACAGCGGAAAACTGATAGATAAACAACTGGAGCAAAATATATAAATGATGAATGATACAAATGCATATAAGAAAGCAACCAAAAAAGTCACAATGCTTAATACAATACCAAACCAAAGTACAAAAGAAAAACATATGAGCAACTTCTCAGCATCGCAAGCCTCGGCTTGGTCCCATGCTCTCCATCTCCAGTGAAATCAAGAACCTGAAGTAGAAGAGCGCTTTCCTTTATCTATACCCGCAATAATATAATCTGTTTGGGCCCAAAAGCATGACCCAAATAGGGTGTGAGATAAAAATCCTAGTATGAAAACACCCAAAGATCTGTGCCTAACAGTTAGTGAATATATGGTAGGTAAAAGTATAAAAAATAGTAAATAGGAAAGTACTCAGCAACAAACAATCCACAGTCTCTAGCACATAAGTACAAACAAGTAAAAAATTCACTCAAACAAGTAGAAAAAATAGGTAACCTCTGGGTAGTTCTCACAGCCTAACCCCTATGGTTCAAACTACAAGTACTAGCAACCCTTTGAGAGGCACACACATTCTCACCCCTCTGTTTTAAATAAAGAATAGAATCTCTGGGGAAGCACTCACCGTCGATTCCCCCTATAGTCTTGTATCATACTAAAGGTGCTCTAGGGAAGCACTCAATGTCTCATTCCCCCTATGGCCCGTGTCGAGGAACTACATACACTCTGAGGAAGCACTCAACATCAATTCCCCCTGTGGTCTTGCATCGTAAAAATTAAAGACACTCTGGAGAATCCCTTATATCCATTCTCCCTATGGTCTACTACACTAGGTTCCCACAGCCCTGTGTAAAGTCAGCAAGTATCGCATCATGCAATGGCCAAAGTATCCTCAAGAACTACTTGGAAAGCATCTACAACATCTCAGCATGGAAGAACAGTCATACCATCCTACAAACTAGGCATGGAACTAGAAATAGCCTAACAGGAAAAACTAGACCAAACGGTCATAAACAGGAAAAACATGCATGAGAAAAGCATTCAAAGCACAGTAAATTACCCTATTCACAAAAAAAACCTCTACTCAAGAATATAAGAAAAGAAGGCAAACAAAAAGGGAAAAACATGAAACTCATAATACCCCATTCAAGGGTATTGGTGGAATTTGCATAAAATACTCAAATACTTTCTACAGAAAGGAAAAAACCACCTACCTCGACGTTAGGAGATCGATATACTCAAACCTCAAATCTTGAATCTCCTTGGAATGTCTTAGATCTAAGAAAACGTCCAAAACACTCAACCCAAGATAACTTGAGAAAGAGGAGGAAAGGGGAAGCGAAGCTCTAGAAGAAGGAAGAGCTTACCGCTGTGGTTCCAAAACAATCGACGATGGTCAATTCGGAGAACGGATAGAGGCTCGGGGGTTCATTGAAGATCCACGTCCGTATGGAACGCTCTCGGTTGAAGAAGCTGGAGAAGAAGACAGTTTTGGTGTTAAGACGCGACCCCGATGCGTTTAGTGAAAAAAAAAGAAAGTACACGGCGTGTACTTTTGGAGTACATGGCGTGTACTAGGCTTTTCTATACTCCGCTTTAGGTGGCCTCCACATCACCCCTACATGGCCGTGTGTGTGGCCCGGACAAGGCCATCATACAGCCTCAAGCGGCAACAAAGTACACGACGTGTACTCAGAAAGTACACAACATGTACTTCAAAAATTTCCAAAAACTCATCTTTTCTAAAAAACTCTAGAAAAAGGAAAAACATACTTGAAAAGAAGGTCCGAGTTCTTACAGATATGTCCTTAGTAAATCAAAACTATTTGAAATATTATTGGGCTAAGTATGTTTAAAATGAAATTCCATATGAAGCCCCAATTTTTAAAATTAAAAACTAAGAGACTTTGTACCAATATTTATCCAAATGGGTAAAAACAATTGAGCTATTCATTCTTGAAGAACATTAAGTGGAACCTGTGTTGCTTCCTACTTTCAATACAATTACTATCCACTCCCCAACATAAAATAGAATTGTTGAAAGTAATTTTGAAATAATTTTTGAAAATATAGAAGCTAATATAAAAAAATCATTTCCAAGCTATAAAATAAAGAAATTTATTGTCAAATAGATATTGAGAACATGTAAAGTGATCAAACTGATTTAGAACTTGAATTTCCTTTAAAGTCTAGAATTTCACTGAATAACAACACTTATGACCATTGTAGTCAACAAAATGATCATCACAACTTTGATATGAAATATGCATGTTTGGAGAACAAATTAGGAGAATAAATTGTTATCATTGAGTCAACTAAACCTTATTTAACCAATGAAGATACCCAAATAGAGTTGGAACCTTAGAGTACACAAACAGAAGTTTTAAAACTTGATCCACTTTTTTCAGATTGTTTTGAAAAAAAATTGTTAATTGTTTCTCCCAGTGAAGATTTATTGCCTATTTGTTTTGATTGGATTGGTTTTTCATTTAAAGAGGAAGTGAATTATAAAATTGAAGAATTAATGGCATGTTGGGTTGAATATTACACTATTTTACCTGATTATTGTGGCACTGACATATTTTTCAAAGGAGAAAGCATTTTTTAATATGAACTTGAATATTAATCACATCCTATAATTAATTTTCCAAAAATAATGAAGTTCGTTTGTAAGTATAAAGTGTTAAGAAGATTCATTTACATTTTATACACTCTTAATCTACATTTTTTGAATAAAAATACATGGATAAGAACATAATTAAACTTTTTATAAGGAGATTATACATGCTTTGTGAGCTGAATAAGACTGGAGAAATTTCATTTTGGTGGTTCATGAAAAATAAATGACACCCACATTTTTTTAAAGGTGGAGGTAGTGCCTCTTTTATTGGAAATAAGAAAAAAAAAACATAGGATCAAGATAGGGAATGAGAATACAAAGCAAAATACTCAAAGCATAGAAGCACCTATCTTTTTCTTCAATCATTCACTGAGTTTTATTTCTTCCACTCGAATTTCATTCCATTCAGAAAAAAATCTTCCACATCCATGCCCTTGACCTCTAGGTCTCCCTCCATTTGGAGGAAGATCTTTAATCCTTTCATAAATAGTCTCTACATTAGTGATATTAGAGTTAGAGCTATCCGCCTACTACTCCATGGTTTTTTAGGAGAGGTGTCCCTTATTATAATCGTCCCCTAAACCTCTATTGATATAGTATGAGGAAGAGTCTCTTTAGTTGGCTGCTCAACCAATACTTGGGGATCACCTAGTGATCTTGTTTTCTTGTAGGAAACAAGTTGAAAGTCCTCATTATCCATGAAAAGTTTTAATGTAGCAATACTAATTTTATAAGTGAGTAGGGAGTCAACTTCTAATTTTTTTACCCTTTTAGTTACCTAAAACAACCACTCTTTTATACTGAAGCTGATGAACTGTCTATTATATAGCCTCAATAAAATCCAATTTCCCTATCCAACCTCCTCTTGAAGTACATTGCATGGTTTTAGTAAATCTTAAGTGTAGGGGAGCTACTTTTTGATAGTATATCCCATTTTGGGATTCATTAGGTGGATAAAAATCAAAGGATATGGAAAAAATTATTTATATTGAAAGTTATTCTATTTTGGATCTCTCAAGAAAAAATTTATGCCTCTCTATAGATTTAAGAAAGAATTTAAATATATTGGGAAGATATTTTGGTTTCATTACTACTGAATTGGTGATGATGTGGGTTTTACATGATTTTTTTTGATTTATTTTGGAACTTATTCTATGTCATGAGGAAAGAGGAGAAGACCATTCTTGAGTGGAAACTGGAATCATGCAATCTTTCTTCAATAAAGACCTAATACATCTCTTTATTTTGAAACTCACCAACCTTTAAACTTCAAAACAACCCCTTTCTAAGTCCTCATGATGGATAAAATTATTTAACTCTATTGGATGGAGATTTATAATTTTTTCAAGCCTATGGTGACCCTTGTAATAATTTGGATGAGGAAAACATTATTAAAATCCAAATTGTGTGTTGAGGAAAACATGATGAGGTACACATCCTTGTTCATGGAAGAATGAAAAACATGGGAATGGAATGGATGAAAATAATTTGGAATTTGGAATTTATTCTGTTAAAGAGGAATAATTATTTGGGTGACTTTATTTTGAGCTTGTGAATTTCATTGACATGATTTTTATGATTTCATTGGTGGTTTATTTTGATTGTTCTCTTGTTCAGGATTCCAAGTATCAAGTATGATGAAATTAATATATATGATATTTATAGTATTTTTCATCTGTATTTTAATGATTTAACCCCCAAAAATTTGTTTTTTATATGAAATTGCATTAATTTTGGAATTTTGAGGAGTTTTGAGCTAAATTGTAAAAATTCCCTAATTATGGAGTTTTAAGAGTTTTTTTATTACTTTTTTATTTTGGGGATATATATTTTTTAAATCTGATCAAATTATCAAAATTTATTTTTTAGGTACCCTTAGATCGTGGGATTTATTTCTTCCCACTAGCCTAAGTTCTCAATCAACCATTTGTATGCCCAAAAAAATTTCTCAAGTTGGAAAATATTTTTTCAGAAAGAACTAACACACCTTCATTAAATGATACATAAATCGGCCTATAGGTGTCCAATTGACATTGTTCTAGCTGGAAAATGAATATTAATCGATTGTTAAATACTTAATTGAATACCAATTCTAAATTTGCTCACTAAGATGGTCAATTGACACATGAATGTAAAATAAGATGAAGAGACACTTTGTCCAGAAACAAAGATATTTTGTAATTCAAGGATAACTTCTTCTCCATGAGTCCAAATATCCTGAAATATTATTAGGAGAAATAATTTTTTTATGTGAAAAATAGTAATTATTCTACCCCATTGATATTTTTCCTCCAACCATTCATAAATCGATCAAACAATTGGAGAGAAAAAATTGGGAAAAAGATTTTCCATAGAATTTTCTTATATATTATCAACTCCACTTCCATTTTAAGGGATTATTATATTGAATGAGTGGAATGTAATGGAGAGTATATTATATAGAAGAGGATTTTCTTATGAATATAATCAATACATGATGTCATGAACTCCAACTGGTGGTGGAAGCAAATGTTTGAAGGAATTTCCCTTTTGAGTTTTTGCTTTTCATAGTAAACTCTTTCCTTTTGATTTATCCTATATTTTTTTTGTTTGATTGAAGGAGGTATTTCTATTTCTTGGTTTCATTTTCTAATACATTATTTTGTATTTCTCTTAAAATTATGAAATTAATGTGGTTACTCTCATTGTTTAAATTTCATTGGGTGAGGCCTCCCCATTGATCATAGTGAGTTTAATCTATTTTTTTTGGTCATATGTATTAGGGTAATCATATCACTTTGATAAGGGGATAAACACCCATATTTGAGGTATCCATATAGTTTATAGGTAATTTTAGGTGTATAATTTGAGTTATATATGTATACATTGATTAATTCAGTTGGAAGACATTTGCTGAGAATGATAAATAGAGTGTCTAAAAATCAAAGCTCATCCACTAATGCTGCCTTTTGCTTGTATTTTTTAGTCTATATTGCTTTTTATTTTCAATATCTAACTATAATTTCTAGTTTTAATTTGATTTTATGAAATTTAACTTTTTTTAAATCATTTCAAATCCCTATTTCTAATTCTGACATTAACAAAAACAAATTAACAAAGTGACAACTTGACAATATAGCCTACAACCCCTCATGATACAACCATGTTGTCACCATTGTGATATACTTTTTAAGATGAAATACTGACCAAGGTAACATGGGTGAAACCTCATCCTCATGCACTACAACCACTATGTACGACAACCATCACACCCCATAACCATCATGGACCACATCTCACAACTTCCAACATCACATATATTTTAACAAACCACCACGTCACACCCCACGCATCACACAACCCGACCAGTCACCTCCATCACAACACAACAACTCACCAAAAACATGTAGGGAAACACAAAAAAGAACAATAAAAAATAACAAAAACACAAAAACACTAGCTTCCACAATTATTCAAGTGAATTTATCACATTACCTTTTTCTTAAGCATGAGTATCATCACACAAACTAGGATTCTATGAGAAAACAATTTATTATCCAAATATAAATTATTTAGCCTTTTATTCAAGTTGTGATCACACAACAACACAACAAGGGTCTCAACATATATCATCTATAGTGAAAAAAAGGATTCAAACAACCATTATTTTAAGTATTGGTAACAAGAAAGTACAATATCATCAATAATATATATCAAAGTAGTTAAGCAAGTGATATCTCCCCATACCCAATAATTTCAATTATGAAAATTAATTATCATTATTATGTAAACCCTTACCATCCAACCAAAGGAAATAAAAACCATTAAATACCAAAAAATAAAATGTATAAAGAGAGAATTAGGATCCCCTACCCCAAATAAATCTTTTCGATCTCACTATACACCACAGGGCGAAGAAGAAATAGCCCGAAAAACATAACTATGCAGGGAAACCTTGGATCAACTTGAACCACACCAAAGGGTTATAAAAAACATATCTTAACATACCCTAAAAAAACCAACAACACTACAGTTATTCCCCATAATAATAATGGAAATGAAACAATGGGTAGAAAGGAGAACAACCTACCTTGGATTTCCAAAACTCAACCATAGGAACCCAAGGATCAATGCTAGAAGAAAGGGGCTAGAAAATCATCCAAAAAAGAAAGTGTTTTACCCATAAACCTGAGAAGAATGGATAAATGAGAATAAAAATAGGTCAAGTGACAACTTATAAATATTTTAAAATTCTCCATATTCATATAGTGAATTACATATTCATGATTTTAATTCCATGAGTTTTGTGTATTATAATACGTGAATCCAATTCGGGCCATGAATTATTTATATCTTTGGTTTCTACTAAATATTATGCTTCCTCACCCTGAATTGAATACACTCCATGAATTATACATTCATGTCATGGATATGTTTCACGATTCACACCTAAGTTGAACATAATTCATGAATTTTACGACCTCACACGTCATGAATCACCAACTCACAATGTGAATTTGGTTCACGTTATGAACCACTCACTGCAGTACTCTAGTAGCTCCAAATTCTATAGAACCTCCTCAAACCTCCTCTAAAACACCTCTAACACCCAAACTGACAAAGTAAAGATTTTAGAAGGCACAAACTATTACAAATAATACCATATAAGGGATCACATCCTATAATCAGGATGTGATGTCTCACTATACCCTCATGGGGACTGACTAAGGGAATTCACCTTAGAGAAATGGTTCCATACTAAAGATACCAAGGGCCTCAAACTTCCCTAAATAAAGTATAAAATGTGTATTGAGAATAAAAGGTGTGTCTTATCTACCTTGATTATTCCTATGTTATTCAGTCTATGCCTATGTACATTGGCACGTGCCCATGCACTTCAGTCATGCCAATGTACCTGGCCATATCTAGGTACTCTAGCTATGTATGAGAATCGGGTCATTCCTGTGTAATTTAATTGTGCTAGTGTACCTAGATGTGTTCTTGCTTCTGTAGCTCAAGGGTACACGACAAGTCTCCAGGAATAGATCACATGGAGTATGGAGGATACCACATTGCGTGTGATATTTTATTTCCAATGAAACCACAGCTACCCTATCCAAGGTCCCACATAATATGTGTTCTTCAGACTACATGTCGTGTAGTTGGGTTTTATCCAAAAACTCCTGAAATAATCACTTGTAATCCATTGCTATTTCCACCTTTTTTCACCATGGAATCTGAAGAAAACCCCATATCTAGTGTTGACCAAACCTTTTACTCAATAGTGTCCAGATTTTGGCCATCCAATCATTCGGGGAAACACCTCACATTGCACCACGCTACCGCCATTCCAAACTAAGAACTATGGGGATCACCAATCCATTCTTGATCCACCACTGATCGTCTTACACCATCGTCACACCTTGATTTCTCCATTGACCGTGATCACAAACCTGTGGTTTTAATTCATTGAACCAAAGAACGAATGTGAAATTATCATCCACTAGGTATTGGTCAAAACATCGACCTAAGAAAATACCAGCAATGAATGTGTGAAGAACAAGGGAAGAAAAGAAAAAAACACAACAAGAGGAACAAACTGTGTCCATTGTTCAAGTTGGCCTAAATTCATTACCAATAAAATGATGAATGATGAACCATTATGAAATAATAAAATATCATCAATTCCTAACTGTAGGAGGATAAAGAATTACCCACTAAACATGATCGACCAGAAAATCATTTTGTTAGTAGAGTTGACTCGCATTCATCATGAGATAAATAAAAAGGGATTAAAGTAGTGAAAAAACACCCTAACTCAAGTTTGTATCGATCGCTGATGAATAATGGTCGCACATCACTATTGTTGGAGAGATACACAAGCACCATTGGCACACCAATTTCCAATGCATGATCTGTTGTCGTTCCTCCAAAAACGCTCCTCTAATGAATCATCTCTCAATCCCTACTGTTATATTGCTAACCCTAGGGATTTTATATAAGTAGGTTTTTTATAGTAGATGATTAGGTTAGGAAATTTAAAATAAAAAATACATTAATTAATTAATTAATTTTATTATATGCACCTGTGACTACATTTCAAAAAAATTATAGGCACCAAAAAATATTATATCATACCTAGGGTAAATCCCACATTCTATATTTAATGATGGTCTCATATTTTAGATCTAAGGCCCCATTTGGGAGTTATTTCATTATTCAAAAAAATGTTCATGCATGATAGAATATATTTTATATTTTCATTATATCAATATCAATCCTCCCTGGGCCTCAGAATCCTGTGTTGAATCATCCCCTATATCTGAAAAAATTCCTTAAAATATTACAAAGATTTACAATTAAAAATATCATTATAATTATTTCTAAATGAATGAAATAATTTTCTATTATATATGCATTTATGTAATCACACCCACCCCTTAACCATAAAGTAATTAGAAAACATTCCTCGCATCTTAATTTTTTTAATCTATACATTTTTTATTTATTATTTTATATGATTTCATAAACTTGATAATTCAAAAAATAATAATAAATGATGCATAAATTAAATAAACAACATAGATTATCTTTCACATTTACTACTGGTTGATCCATTGATTGTAAATGGATCAACCGTGACCCTAAAGGTTGAGTACATGAGTAGTGTCTGACTGATATTGTAGCTTGCACTCCTTTCCAATGTCTCCATATCTCATCTAGAATACCGTATATTCTCTATTCATTCCATATCTTGTAACACCCTTGAATTTATACATAAATACTCAGGAATATAAAAAATACTTGAAAAAATAGACATGTATGCACAATACTTTATAAATATATAGAGGGGAAAGACGATGCATAGACTACAAAAAAGAGATTAATAATTAAATACATTGCTCTCATTGTAATAATTAAATTAAAATAAATTTAATGTCAGACATACATTGGTCAGTCAATACTCAAGATCATTCGGTAGGTAATATACATGTGATATAAAATTAATTTTAAGATAAATTCTACTTGAGGGAAATTTAAATAATTTAAAATATTTTTATCTAATTTTAACTCATAAAATAATAATCTTATGGCCCCCATAATTCTTTTTAAATCATTCCAAAAAGAGTAAATGTGTTTTTGGATTTTTTTAAAAAAAATTTAGACGCTCAGGGTGTCCCGAAAACCCATTAAAAGGGTTTTCAGGCCTTTTATGGACCCAGAATTCTTCAGGGAGGTCAGGAAGGGTCAGACCCATCCCATCCCAACCAAAACCTATTCATACCAAACCATCCTAGTAATGGGTCAAATGGAAGGGATTCCCCATGCACTATATAGGGAAATATGTTTTGGAAGGAGGGAAACACTACAACCTTTGTATAATTTTTTTATACATCTCTCACTCGCCAAAGGGGTGAAAATTTAACAAAATACACGCAAAAATTTAGGTGGGGGATAAAAATTCATGAGGGTGGTACAATATCCCTCTTTATATATATATATATATATATTTTCATGTAGCATGGATAAATACACTATCACCCCCTTTTTTTAATTTTTTATTTTAGTCTCCTTTGCAGTGCGCCCCAACTCCCCCTTTTGGGTTTAATTTTTTTTCATACTCTAATTTTGGGCTTCTGGAATAAACCAAAAAGTATATTTTTTTAATCTACACATGTATGTGGAATATTTTACCTAGCCAAAAACCATTATTTCAGCCACCATAATTCTGGTCGGAATTCAGGTTCACCGAAAATCACCACTGAATACCTCTTATGAGTAACATATAACCTATATTGTAACAACCCAAGAAATTATAAGATAAATAATTTTCATATATTTATTTATTATATTTTTTAGATTTATATTCATTATAAAAATTTTAGGTTTTTTTTCAATCAAAAGAAAAAACTGCATTTCTAACCATATTGGGTTTTCCGACATTATATGGTTTTATTTAAAAGTAATATTTTCAAATTATAGAATCTGAATTTGATATAATGAAGATAATTTTTTTATAATCATATCAAAATTATTCTAGGTTAAAATTCTAGTGTTTTTTTGGAAATATTTATTTCTCAATGAATAGTAAAAAATACTAATTTTTATTGAAAACACTATTTTCATTTCAAGTATTTAAAAATTCAAATTTTATTTTGGATTAGTTTAAAAAAATTAATTTATGCATTTTTTCTTAAAATTATACAATTATGGTATTTTTAATGAATTTTATATTTGAATTTGGTATACAAACATTTTATACTTAAAAGGCATTTTCTGAAAACAGTTTTTTATTGTGTTTTGTGGGATTAATTTTTAATTAAATTCCGCCACTTTTATAAAATGATTCTAAAAAATGGATTATTTATTTGGAATAATGAGTTCAAAATTTAGTAAATATGTAATTTTTATTTTTTTATTATGAATAGTAATCCTAATAAATATTTATCTCCTCAATAAGGGTAAATTGGGTAATAAAAGTTAAAAATAATGTGATAAGATCCAAAACAATCCCAAAAAAATCTATTTTTTGATATGGTAATTTTATTTCTACCTTGACCATCCATGATTCAAAAATGGGGCTATGTCTTGTCACTTTCCTTTGATTATAACATTTATATTATTTTAAGTAAATATAAAGTCAAAAATGTCACTCTCTTGCTTTTAATATATATAATATTTTGTGAGAGGGATAAAAACAAAATATTTTTGGTTATAAATTGTTGGGAAAAAATCCCTCAAGGTAACATTGCAGTATTTTTTGGGTTGATTGTGTTTGTTGACAAAGCAGGTTTCCATGGAGAATTGTCGAGTTCCCGAGAAGTTGTTGACATTCCATGTTGACAAAGAACTTTGACAAAGGAAAGGACGATCTGGAGGCGGTACAAAAGAGCAGTACAAGGTGGCGCCGTTTTCCAGTGTTTGCCAAATTTTTGGGCCTGAAAATCGCCAATGGAAAATGGAGTGATATGTTGTTGGCAAAGGTTGAGGAGAGAGAAATGAAGGAGGTGTGCGGAAAAATCAATCGTGGCGCGCAAAAATAGAGGGTTGCGCGAAATCTTGAAGTGTGGCGCGCAAAACAGCGGGTTGCGCGAAATTGTATTTCGCGCAAAAGATGTTTCAAGGCCGAAAGCTTGAAAATCGGTAAAGGCATGAGGCGCGCGCAATTTTGGAGGCGTGCGCGGAAAATTGAAGTGGCGCGCGAAATAGCGGATGAAGTATTTCGCGCAAGAGGTGTTACGAGGTCCGAAGCTCGTAAAATGGCAAAGGCATGAGGTGCACGAAATTATGGAGCAGTGCGCGGAAAATGGTTGTGCGCGGAAGATTTGGCTTTCGCGACCAAAGCGGATTACGCGCTCAAGGAGGGTTTTTCGCGCGGGGTCGATTTTTCCTATAAATATGAAGTGACCCTCCTCCATTCGATAGAGTTCAAGACATAGAAAATACCCGAGCTCTGGTGCGCGAAATTGAAGTTAGAAAGGGTGTTGCGCGTAAACTTAAAGTTTGCGCGTAAAGTCAGTAGCTGCGCGAAAAGTGAATATCGCGCAAAAGCAGTGAATTGCGCGCAAGGCAGTTTTCAGGCTGCGCGTAAAAATTGAAGGTTGTGCGAAAAGTGGATTTCGCGCGAAAGCAGTGAATTGCGCACAAGGCAGTTTCCAGGCTGCGCGTAAAATTTGGAGGTTGCGCGAAAAAGGAATTTCGCGCAAACCATAGAAATTGCGCGCAAGACACCGTAAGGGTTGCGCGTAAAAACTGAGGTTGCCCGGTACATCCGGTGCAAAGTGAGATTCATCTGCGGGTGAAAGTTGGACTTCAACAGAGCATCTACATACAGAGGAAGATGCATTCCTTCATAGAAATGAAGAGACCTACATGTCTATAAACTGTGAGTTAATCCCTTCCAAGAGCAGTGAGCTTAGGAAGAGGAAGAAGGTGATCCTCTCCACCGGCAGTGAGCCAGAGAGAGAGAAACAGGGAGTGACCCTTGGGAAAGCAGTGAGCTGACCCTAAACCTTGTATAGGCAGTGAGCCTGGGCATAGAAGTGATCTAGCCCGAACATTGTAATCCACAGCTAGTGAAGCATAGTGGAATTTGGTACGAACCGGCAACTTGTCGGCGTATGCTCCTTGGACGTAGCCCTTATCGGTGAACCAAGTAAAAATCTCTGTGTCTGCCTGCTTACTTTCCTGCATTGCATTCAAAGCATCATCATCAGGTAAATGAGACAAGTGATCACAGTAACCACACAAGTGCAAACAAAGTGACCCTTGTAACAAAGAGGTCAAGATCCAGTGGGGCAGAAAGAACTTTGAAAAAGAATATCCATACCCTGATTCACCCCCCCTCTCAGGGTATATAGGCCCCTATTGGCCCTAACAATTGGTATCAAAGGAAGGTTGTTGTTATCAGATTTGTTTGCTCCAACTTGGTGTAGTCGATCTGTGTGCATAAAGAATCAGTCTTCTCTTATCTCAATCAGCCATGGCAAAGGGAAAAACATCCAAGAACAAGCAGAAGTAAGGTGGTACTCCTCAGTGTGGAAGTGTATATGGAAAATGTGTGATTCAACTAAAGGAATCAAACAACTTGCTGAAGGAAGGCTTGGATGAATCAGAAAGGGAAAAGATTGATTCACTCAATCATGATGTTGGAATGAGTAAAGTACATGAGCATCAGAGTGATACTGAAACAGAAGAAGAAATTGAAGGAAGAATAGATATGCGAGCTGAGTTAGAGGCTGCTCTTGAAGAGATAGATGTTTGGAGAGCCAAAACCAAGAATTCTAACAAAGTTGTTCGCGATGCCAAACTCTATATGCAACAGCAGGAAGAAGAGAAGTCTGAGTTGATAAATAAAATTGAGAAACTCAAGTTATCAGCACCAGAGAACTCAGAATCAGTTAGTGAGTATAAGCTTAAGATTGAAGAACAGAAAAGGGAGATCGATGGCTTGAATAGAAAAGTGAAAGATCAATTCAAAAGCATCGAAGAACCGAATATTCCAAGTGACGTTGGAAACACTGAAGAAGCCAAATCTAAAGATATCCGGATCAAGGGATTGGAGATTGAGGTCAACAAGATAAAATGTTTAAATCAAAGGCTTATTGATATAGTTACTGACCTAACAGAGAAGAATGATTCACGTGCTGAAGAGCTGCAGAAGATGGCCAGAATGAAAGGAAAACAAAAGGCTGGTGATTATGAAGAGAGTCAAATGTCAGATGAAGCACAGAATCATAAAGCCAGAAATAATGATCTAGCAGCACAGTTGTCTGCAGAGGTTCAGAAAAATCAAAGGCTACAACAAGAGAATGAATGTTGCTCTGACTCTGTCGCTCAAGAAAAATTGAAGGTAAAGGAGAAAAATGACATGGTTGATAAGCTGAAGCATGAACTGGAAGATTAGGTAAGTAGAGGGAAGCTTCTCAAGGAAAAACATGATGTCCAAATTGAATCAAGGGATATGAAGATTCAAAAGTTGGTAGAAGAGCTCGAATCAGTCAAGCAGGAAATAGAGAAGTCTAAATCCAAAGATAAGCCCAAGTTGAAGGATGCACTGCACTTGCTATTTGATCATCCTTCGACAAGTGATGATAAAATGAAGAACAGATATGCTGTTTCTGAAGAGAAACAACAGAATATTTTCTCAGCTCAAAGACCAGCAAGTTTTGGAAATGCTGGCATTGGATATGATAATTCCACTCCTATGGATGATAAGAAAAATGCAGTGAAAATTTACAAAGGTAAGAAAAATCCTGTAGGTGCTGGAGATAGGCCTATGAGGATAGTTTCAAGGAGTGATGATGTGTGTTATTTCTGCGGAGTTCATGGCCACACATCAAGCTTCTGTATAGAGGCTCTAGAGTACATTTCAGGCTGTGAAAAGAGAGACATTAATAAATCTGAGAACAGGAAGAAGCATCATGAGAAATTAGAAAGAAGAGATTCTCAGAGGAAAGCATATATTAGATGCTATTACTGCGGAAGAATGGGACACACCATGAGCATGTGTCAGGAAGCTCAGGAGAACAATATCAGAGGAAGAACTCAAGGTGCATCAACATCTCAGCAGAGAGATGATGAAATGAGGTATGCCTTTGAGGGAAAATGTTTTATATGTTCTCACTATGGGCACATGGCGAGACATTGCAGTAAAAAGAAAGCATGAAAGGGAAAGGAACAAGAAAAGAGATCTCCACCACAGGAAGTGTACAAGAAAGAAGCCTGTACTGGGAGACAAAGTGGTAAGGAGAAGAATAGGATTCGAGCCTCAGGGAAATCACGTGGAGCTGAACGAAAGGTGTATCAGTCACCTCCTATGTCATACTCACAACAGCTCTCAAGGAGAGAATGTGAGCAAACCTGGAAGATTAAGGGGAGATCTACTCCAGTGGTGATAAAGAAGAATGGACGTTCAATGGAGGACCCACCACCAATGAAAAATAGGGCGGTGACTCATAAATCTGATAAAAGGCAGATAAGCAAAGAATGCATCGAAAAATCCACATGTCGTGTTTTGCAACGAGAAGTGGAAGAAAAAGGCAGATCCCTACAATGGACAAAGAAGACAGGGAAGATGACAAGAAAGGAGATTCCTGCACCGAGAAACAATCAAGGGAAATGGAATTTCGGTAGAACATCAAAGATCGAAATGTGTACCAGTTGGTCTAAACCTCAGATTGTGAGAAAGGACAAGTCTGCAGAATCTTCATATCAGAAAAAGGCTCAGAATGTGAGCAAATAATGCCTAGTCATATGGCCAGAACAGTTGAAGTTGGTCAGGCAGTTGGAGGAAGCAAGAAAGGAGTGTGATGCGCTCCAAGAAATAATCAAAGGGTTGACCCATCAGGATCAACCATCATCCTCATGTTGAGGATTCTAGAAGAAACCCCTCTCCCTATGTATATAAATGCTATTAACTGATGATTCTTGTGTTTCAGGTTTTAGGGAGATACAATCCAAGGGGAAGTGGCATCTAAGGATGCGAAGTGGAGAAATGATATGCTCTAGAGTTTCAATTGATTCAAATCAGATACTAGAGTTGAAGAAGAAGGAGAGCAACAGAGCACAATAGGAAGTGATTGTTTTATTAACTTTATCTCTTGTTTCCTACACCGAGTTTCAACCCCGTAGGCTTAGAGATTTTGTTAGTGTCTCAAATCTGATTGGAAGATGAGAACGAATGATGCAGGAGGAAAATACGTGTTATGGGTCTAAACTGTTGGGCCTAACCCCAGGAAGTGTTGCATAACATAGGGGGAGCATTCAACAACAAAATCAGATGACAGATCCATCAAGGAAATAATTGGATGACCCAACTCAAGAGATGTCTATCAAGAGAAGACATACTATGAGAGAAGCAGCAGTGATCAAGCATTTCATGCTTATTTATTTTGATCTAACATTGTGGTATCAGCTGACTGTTTTTCAGGATACCAAGAAGCTGCGAAAAGTAGCTGAAAGAAATGAAGCCACTGAAAAATGAGTCAGTGAACAATTTCCTGACGAAAGTGTTGAGGAAGAAAGCAACACAGGGGGAGAAGAAGTGGATGAGGGTGACTCAGAATAAGATACTGATGATGAGTACAAGTATGTAAAATCCTTATCTGCACAAAATACAAAGAATCGAGCTGAAATTGACAGGCAGACTATCATCAGTGATCAGTGAGATCCAGTTCAGACAAAGAGAATGAAATCACTACAGCAGACATCATTACTATCTCAGGTTGAGTCGAAATGCTTTGCTGATGCAGCTGAAGATGAAAACTGGGATCATGCCATGAATGAAGAGATAGGTCAGAATTGAGAAGAATCAGACCTGGGAAATTGTTTCGAGGCCAGATGATAAAAACGTCATCAGGACAAAATGGGTCTATTTAGACAAGATGAACGAAGATGGCACAATGATTCGAAACAAAGCACGACTGGTGTGCAAAGCATACACCCCAAGAGAATGGTACTGAAGGCTATATCAGTATTTGAAGAAGATTGGTTTTCAGTGTGGGGGATTTGATTACAATCTTTATTTCAACAACAATAGTAATCAAAGGATGGTGAGGCTGGTCAAGGAAGACATAATATTTGGAATATCAGATGAAGCATAGTTACACAAGGCAGGAATAGAACATTCATTTCTGAATCTGAGTATTCCAAGGATGCTTTGGAATGATTTGGAATGGAAAATTCCAAGGAGATGAAGACTCCGGTTTCTACCCGGATGAAATCATCAAAAGATGACAGTGGCAGGGCAGTTAATATCACAGAATACAGGCAAATCATTGGAAGTCTGTTGTAATTAACCGCAACAAGGCCTGATATTGTTTTCGCCACATGCCAAGCAGTGAGATATCAGAGTAATCCCAAGGAAAGTCACATGCTTGCAGTGAAAAGAATACTTCGGTATATCAAGGGCACGGTGGACTTCGGCTTGACCTACAACGACAAATCTCAGACAGAGTTATTGGGATATATTGATGCAGACTGGGTCGGTTCAGCAGATGATAGAAAATCAACATCTGGAGGTGCATTTTATCTTGGCGGATTGTGTATTTCTTGGCTAAGTAAGAAGCAAGATTGCATTTCATTGAGCACCGCAGAAGCTGAGTATATTGCGGCCACTCAAGCATGCACACAGTTATTGTGGATGAAGCAGCAGCTTGAAGATATGGGAGTTGAAGTGAAGTCTCCGATCGGAATCCAGTGTGACAACTCAAGTGCTATAAATCTTAGCAAAAATTCCGTCCATCATTCAAGGACAAAGCACATTGAGATTAGGTATCATTTTATCAAGGATAAGGTTGAGCAGGGAATTGTAAAGTTGGAGTACGTGCCTACAGAACTACAGGTTGCAGACATTCTGACAAAGGCCTTACCCAAGGCAGCATTTGAGAGGCATCGACTAGCTCTGGGAGTTCAGTCGACTCCCCGCACTTGAAATAGTGTGGATATGGGACCCCCCCTCTCCCCGAGGTATGGTGTGTTTTTCCCTAATGTGCTGATATGTGTTCTCTACTATGTTACAGACTACAAAGGCGTGACCTTTGGGTTCGTTGACAAAGGGGGAGAAAAGTGCTTGAAAAGTGCTTGACAAAGGGGGAGAAAAGTGTTTGTTCAAGGGAGAAAATAGTGCGGAGATTTGATAAATCATACTTGTTACGGGGAGAAGCTGACAGGTGGAGCAGCCAGAAAGGGGGAGCAATGAGAAAGGGGGAGTGTATGAAATCTGACGATGCTAGAAGTGATCGCTCAAATCATAGAAATCACGACAGCTGAGGATCGTGATAAAAGCAGAACAGTGGTGTTGGAATGGTGTGAGACGGTGTCCAGCTATCAAAAATTGGTATCAACTTAAGAATTCACCAATTGGTATCAGTGTGGTTCAACAACTGGTTTTATTTTAAGAATTGGTATCAGGGTGGAATCGACAATTGGGGTCTGACATGAAGTGATTCATTGATGAACTTTTCATACTACTCTTGTTTCTCACACCGAGCATTGCTCATGTGGGCTTAGAGTACATGTTAAGTGAATCCTTGAACGCTATCATAATCGCAAGAGGCGAATGGTGGTAGCAGCTGGAAGAAGACTCAGTGAGGTATCAAAGTGCAGAAAATCATCCTGAGCAAAATTGTGAAGAGTTGTCAACAAACCCAAAGGGGGAGATTGTTGGGCAAAAATCCCTCAAGGTAACATTGCAGTATTTTTTGGGTTGATTGTGTTTGTTGACAAAGCAGGTTTCCATGGAGAATTGTCGAGTTCCCGAGAAGTTGTTGACATTCCATGTTGACAAAGAACTTTGACAAAGGAAAGGACGATCTGGAGGCGGTACAAAAGAGCAGTACAAGGTGGCGCCGTTTTCCAGTGTTTGCCAAATTTTTGGGCCTGAAAATCGCCAATGGAAAATGGAGTGATATGTTGTTGGCAAAGGTTGAGGAGAGAGAAATGAAGGAGGTGTGCGGAAAAATCAAGCGTGGCGCGCAAAAATAGAGGGTTGCGCGAAATCTTGAAGTGTGGCGCGCAAAACAGCGGGTTGCGCGAAATTGTATTTCGCGCAAAAGATGTTTCAAGGCCGAAAGCTTGAAAATCGGTAAAGGCATGAGGCGCGCGCAATTTTGGAGGCGTGCGCGGAAAATTGAAGTGGCGCGCGAAATAGCGGATGAAGTATTTCGCGCAAGAGGTGTTACGAGGTCCGAAGCTCGTAAAATGGCAAAGGCATGAGGTGCGCGAAATTATGGAGCAGTGCGCGGAAAATGGTTGTGCGCGGAAGATTTGGCTTTCGCGACCAAAGCGGATTACGCGCTCAAGGAGGGTTTTTCGCGCGGGGTCGATTTTTCCTATAAATATGAAGTGACCCTCCTCCATTCGACAGAGTTCAAGACATAGAAAATACCCGAGCTCTGGTGCGTGAAATTGAAGTTAGAAAGGGTGTTGCGCGTAAACTTAAAGTTTGCGCGTAAAGTCAGTAGCTGCGCGAAAAGTGAATATCGCGCAAAAGCAGTGAATTGCGCGCAAGGCAGTTTTCAGGCTGCGCGTAAAAATTGAAGGTTGTGCGAAAAGTGGATTTCGCGCGAAAGCAGTGAATTGCGCGCAAGGCAGTTTCCAGGCTGCGAGTAAAATTTGGAGGTTGCGCGAAAAAGGAATTTCGCGCAAACCATAGAAATTGCGCGCAAGACACCGTAAGGGTTGCGCGTAAAAACTGAGGTTGCCCGGTACATCCGGTGCAAAGTGAGATTCATCTGCGGGTGAAAGTTGGACTTCAACAGAGCATCTACATACAGAGGAAGATGCATTCCTTCATAGAAATGAAGAGACCTACATGTCTATAAACTGTGAGTTAATCCCTTCCAAGAGCAGTGAGCTTAGGAAGAGGAAGAAGGTGATCCTCTCCACCGGCAGTGAGCCAGAGAGAGAGAAACAGGGAGTGACCCTTGGGAAAGCAGTGAGCTGACCCTAAACCTTGTATAGGCAGTGAGCCTGGGCATAGAAGTGATCTAGCCCGAACATTGTAATCCACAGCTAGTGAAGCATAGTGGAATTTGGTACGAACCGGCAACTTGTCGGCGTATGCTCCTTGGACGTAGCCCTTATCGGTGAACCAAGTAAAAATCTCTGTGTCTGCCTGCTTACTTTCCTGCATTGCATTCAAAGCATCATCATCAGGTAAATGAGACAAGTGATCACAGTAACCACACAAGTGCAAACAAAGTGACCCTTGTAACAAAGAGGTCAAGATCCAGTGGGGCAGAAAGAACTTTGAAAAAGAATATCCATACCCTGATTCACCCCCCCTCTCAGGGTATATAGGCCCCTATTGGCCCTAACATAAATGGTTATATAAAATATAAATGAAATGTTTTTATCATGTTAATTTATTTATAATTTTTAGTGATGAAATCATTACATTAAATGTTTATGAACCACTAATACAATACTTATTCAATTAATAGAAAAATAAAATAAATGATTATAAAAATATTAAAAGTGATATAATTTGAATGAATTATTATATTCCATGAATTTTTTATATAAAAATAAAATTTTATGTATTTTTTAAACAATTATATTCAAATTAATTTTCTTTTAAGTTGTTTTAAAAGTCAAATTAAATGAAAGGTTCCAAAGATACATTAATGATATTTTATAATAAATAATGATTTATTAAATGATTTAAAATTCATAAAAAATTTATCTTTAGCCAATTAAATGGGATATGGTAGTGAATATCAACCATGATCCAATCATGGGTCACCTTTCCTTTTATTTTTACTTTCTTGACCCCTTTAGTGTAAAAACATCGACATCATAGTAAATACCAAAGTGTTAATAGAGGTTAAAGAAATAGATAAGAGTGAAAACATCACCTAAAATTATCCAAATTTTATTGGATGAGAGGATTTTAATTTATCCTCAACTTATCTTCTAATTTTTTCAATTTTGATTCATTTTTACAGGAAAATTAATTTATATTAATTTAATATTTTAAGTAATTCAAAGAGTATGCCTCCCCTTAATTATAAAAGGTAACCTCTACTCCTCTCTTTCTCACACATTTTGAATACTCTATTTCATCCAATACCTACCCACGTATCTCCCCAAATTCACTCACCACATTTTAGAGGGCCTATATTTATTAGAAAACTATCCTAGGATGGTTTTTGGTTTAAACCTAAAGTGGTTGTCTGAAGAGGAGGTAAAGGTATAACTCTCAACTAAGCAATTTTCGTTTATTTATTCTTCTACCTCCTTAAAATTTTATTCAAACATGATAAAATAATGACATAAGTATATTACATTTACTTATATGTTAGTATATTAATATAATAATCAATATTCATCTCAACACACATCCAATGCGGAAGGAAAACATCGTTCATGCGTACATGTTGACTACCACCTCCACGAAGCGATGTGTTTCGTTTTCCATCACTGCCTCTCACAATTGGTCATAATGATGGATTTAATATATATATATATATATATATATAATATTCAGGACCTATTTAAAGTTTTTTGAAGATAATATATCATATACTTTCTTACCTTCACATTTATTGAAAAATGATAATGTCATCCGTTTGTACGTGCAGACTACCACCACCATGAGGAGATGTGGTTCGTTCTTCATGATCACATCACATGGATAGTATATATAAATTTTTTGAAAGAAATAATATGGTATTTATGATATAATTATTATTATAGAAAGTAAAAATAATACTTACATTCTTTCCATCAAGACCATTTAAAAATGTAAACGTTACTCATGTGTACGTATGACCTACTATCTCTATGATTGTGACGTAGTTAATTTTCCATAACCATATTTCATTATTTGGTTTAAAATTATAATTGATTTATAAATATGATAATTGTTTCATGATTATTATTCTTTATATTATGGAATAATGACCTTATTCCCCATAGCCAACCTACCAAAGTTATTTTTGACATATGAGTTGATGATGGTCATAATGTCTGACATGAACTTAAATGATTAGTAATTGAATATAAAATTGTAATAAATAAAATAAAAGGAGTAATAAACATGAAAATTATTATTAAGTGAGTAAATAATTAAAATATTTTTATTATTCAGGATGATAAAGAACATACGTGACAAGTCATACTCAAGGTAAGAGAGAATTTACTTTAAAAACCATGTTTTAGATATTTTATAGATTTATTTTCTAAATATTTTTCTTCCATGTCCATATTCATAAAAATAATTTTTATATGTATTCATATAGATCTAAATGAATTATAAATGACATTTTCTATATCCTTCTACTTTCTTTTAATGTGTCTCAAAATAAATATTTTTTATGTATTTTATACAGAACGTTTGGATTTATTTACAAAAGGAAAAATTGAATGTTACATTTTAAATTATATGATGTCAATGGATTTTGATGCCTCCATGACCATTTTTTTATGTTTGTATTCCTTTATAATATTTCATGTTTTCATCAAATGAAGACCTTATTTCCCTTTTATTATGGATATTTTAGTTTTGAAAGTGAGTTTTTTAAAGGAAAGATAATTTCGATATCTGAAAGTGTTTTTCATTTGGGTTCAAAAGATAATTTCAAGGGTTTTAAGTTGAAAAAAATAAAACAAAGAAAATGTTTTGTTTTTAATATGGTACTTGAGAATTATAAATTAATATTAGTGAGATTTTAATATCTTATAAGATAAGTGATACCCATTATATCTCTTCAATGTATTGGGTAATGTTCCTTATCTTTATAAGCAAGGAGGGAGTCAACTGGGGTGGTTTTTCCAATGGATTTAACCGGGTTTCAGTTTTTTCTATCATGTACTTCACATGGTTTGTGAATATGATCATCTAAGTTTCATAAAAGGGTTTTTATTTTCCTAATTCAGGTTTTAAAGGTTTTTTAAGAAAAAAGTGTGTGTGTTTTAGGTGGATATTATTTGTTTAATATTCTTGAAAAATATTGTGAAAGTGGAAAATATCTTATGGTATTTCTTGTTTTTCACTAGATTGATGGATTTCTTGTTTTATGTCCCTTACTGAGCTTTTTGTGATCATCTTATTTTTTAAAAATTTGTTTCATAGGGTTTAATTATGGTTAAGAACAAATAATAAGTTATTTTGAAGGTCATCAAGATTTGTAATGAAAAAAACACGTGTTTCATTTAAAAAATTTTATATTGTGAGAAAAATTGATACTAGGTAGAAGTTTCCACTTTGTAAAATATGGGTTTGTTATTGATGAGTTATTCCGTAATTCTATAAAACTATAAACCGTAAAGATCCTAAAATTATAAGAAAGTGAATCCTTGATTAAAAAATCAAGATAATGTAATTTTTTAAGGTGATCCCTTATAGGTTGTATCATAGTAATGGCTTAGATATCATTAGAGGATAGGATATTGTTAATAGAATATCCTTGAGAGATTCTACATTATGGTTAAGTTGAAATTATATAGCAATTAAAGATTACCATGTTATACCATATAATATATTTCTATATAGAATAGTTTTTTAACACCCTAAGATTTAATGGTACGAATCTTCTTAAATAAATTCAATTTCTTTGATTGATTACATTACACAGAACACTGAACTTAAACAAATGATTAAATAATATTATTTATTTTTGATAGTTATCACCTAGACATTGGAATGGTGGGAATGAATGATATTAAATAAATTATTAAAATTTAGTGTACACATGTTTATAAAATTAATTCATTGGTTACCAATTAATTTTAAATAAAAACGTGAACCAATTGAACATAAAGGATGCAATTTTATAAAAAAAACTATTTTTATGCCCACAATGACATTTTATCTTAATAAATTGAATTAATCACTATTATATAAGTATATTAATGAAATTTATATTTAATATATTCAATATTTTTTTTAAATTCCTCCAATATGTTTGATAGGCTTAAGATAACAACAAATCCAATTTTATGTAAAAAGTTATATATTTATAAAGGTAGTTTTGTTGCCTTTTGATGGAGCACTTGTTTAAAATATAAATTTTGACACTTTAATAAGTATTATTTGAAAAAATAAATTTCATTTTTGAAATATTAATATCAAAATTATCTTAGGGTAAAATTGTGGTAATTTATGGAGAAGTTTCATATTTTGATGAATAATGAAAATATTGAATTTTATTTAAAAATTATTTTTTTATTCTAATTTATTTATATAGTTAAATTATAAATTAAATTGGTTTAAAAGTATAATTAGTTAAATTATAAATATATAAACAATTTAGGTCATTGGGATCAATTTAAAATTGAAATTGGATATAAAAACATTTCAAATATTTGAACTTCTCACTTTAAAACCCCTCTTTTTCATTGTGTTTGCGGGATTAATTATAAATATAAATTTTCTAATTCTATGAATATTATTTGGTAAAATTGATTCTATATTTTTAATCATATGGAAAAATTTATTCTTTATGGTCAATTTAATTTTTAGTTATAATAAATTTATTGTGGTAAAAAACTATTTGCATCATTATAGGTAAAATAGTGACAAGGGTTGAAGTTAAAAGTTAAAAGCTTAACATAACTAAAAATAACAAAATTTAGTGGATGGTTGAGTTGTTTCTTGAATTTAAACAAACTCCATAAAAATAAATAGCAATATAATTTTTTGAAATTAATTCCACCTCAATGTGGTTGGATTTAAATATAAAATAATTACTATTTTAATCACTTAAACCCACCTCTCCTCAAGTATAAATATCACCCCCTCACTGCCCCATTTCAATTAAAAATACTTATATCTCATAAAATATATACCCAAATATCTCCTCCTCAATTTAACTACATAAAAGTGCTTATGTTCTCACCTAAATACCAAATCCATGGTCCCCAAGGGTCTCTCAAGGAGGTGATATTCAAGAGGTAATTTTCTTAAAATACATCTCTTAATTTCTTTTCTTCTTCAAATTTCTCCTCATATATTTCATAAATCAGGGAATAATAATAATAGAATCATTTAAATACTGTTATTTTATGTTTATAATGGAATATATTTTATACATACCTTTTATTACCTCCTCTTATTCAAATAAACAAAACTATTGTCCAAGTTATGCTGGTTAATCACCTCTGTGGATAATGTTTCCGTTGTTTTTCCATTACATCTTTCATGGATGGTAATACAAGTATTATTATGGTTAAATTATATTTTAATAAGTATATTATATATTATTTCATGTTCAATAAATAATATATACTCATGATAGTAAATAAAATGAAACTAGTTTGTGATGTTCTGAAAAATCACTAAAATAAACTAAACATTCATCATTAACATTTTATCTAAGAAATTATCCTCATGTAAGAAATAAAAATGATATATGGGACCATATATACTTATATAATAACATTAATACCATTTAATTCCAATTTTTTTGTAATCTCATTTTACAAGAACATCCATAATTTTATACAAATGAACCGATTAAGAAACTATGAAACAAATGCACCTTCCTTCCAAGTTAAATTTTTATAAAAGCCATTTTAGGAAAATGGGAAACCAGAGTACACAAAGTGTTACCACTACGTGCTGAAAGAGCTCACAAACTGATTAAACATGAGACTGATATTACTTGACCCAGCTATTCTATAAAGCTCCCAATGTAGAGAACTAACCTGAATACCTGGATCATCGTTGATGAGCTTTTCAAGATGGGAGATCATCCTTTCCATTGTTTGAATAAATTATTTTGAGTTGATTTTCTTCTGGTTAAAGCCTCGGGCCAGAATTCTATCTTGCTTGTCAATCCAGACTTCTTGCTCCTTTGTAGCATCAACTTGCAGGCTCCGTTCATAAATCCTCTTGAGTTCTTCTTCTGATACATTGGGTCGTAAGTCTTGCTCAAGCATTTCTTCCTTGGAGTGCAGGATTAGATGCAGACACTCCCCATCTTCTCCCATATTCCCTTTGTTCCTTCCTTTCTTGGCCGATCGAGTTTCCATGGGTTTTGGAAGATGAGAGTAATCCTTGCGTCCCTTCTCCCTTTTCCCCTGAACCACAATACATTTCCCTATGTCTTTAATACTTTTCTTCCCCTTCTTCCTGCAAGGGATATGAGGGCCTTTCCCTTGACATCGGTCCATACTATCCACTGAAGGTAGACTATTACTTTCCTCCCATGACGAGTCATCCTCCTCATTCCATGGAGATTCTTGGTCTTCTAATCCATCAAAGCGATTCCCAAGATTTAGCTGTGGGTCAACTGTAAGGGAAATCTTCTTAGTTTGAGATTTCCTTATGCCTGCTTTATTCTCCCGGCCTATTCTCCTCTCCCCTAACCCAGACTTCGGACAAAGGGTGTTAGGGTCAAGTTCCCTCAAAATGTTCTCATCAGCAGACCTCCTTTGGTCCTCATGAGATGTTTCAGCTAACAAAAAAGGCCCCTCCTGCACTGGTTCAGATTCAAGGAGTTGCACATACCCTCGTCCCATAAACTGCTGCTGAATTTTTTTTAACTCCCAGCCTCTTTTTTGAGATCCACAGAAACTTTGAGCCTCACTCCCAACTAAAATCTTCTCACCAGCCTTGGGATCCACTGAAGGCACTGCTAAGGGTACCTTTTCAGTGCTACAGATGCCCAGGTCCTGCTTCAACCGGGTGAAGACATCCTCAACCCGTGGTCCTGCCTCCTCTGTCCTCCCCTTCTGCACTGGTTCAGAGGGGTTTCCCTGAGATGGAGCCTCCCCATTGTTGTCAACCGCTGCTGGAGAAACCTGGTTACTCCCAGGAATATGCATTAAAGGAACATCCCTGTGCACTGCTTCATTCAAACCTCCACTATCCTGCAGAGGAAGGACACAGGATGCATCCGTATGAACTGCTGTAAGCCTATCCCGAATCGCACGACGACACTCAGAGGAGAAGTGGCCGAATTTGAAGAAACCCGAGCAGAAAGCAGGCCATGCCTCAAACACCACTCTCTGCTTCCATCTGAACTTCTCCTTAACCGATATCCAAATCCACTCTACTGGTGGTTTAGAGACATCAACCTCCACACAGGCGCGAGGCATAATCGGATGACAGACCATAGATGTTCGCTGATCCGAACAGAGAAAGCGACCAACTAGGTTCCCGAGCATAGAAAAAATGGAAGGGTTTTGGAAGGGTAGGGGAAGATCGGGAAAGCTTACCCAAATAGCAGCTGAAGGCGGGTCTCGATTCATGCTGAAATCAAAAGACCATCGCATGAGGAAGAAACTGCATCCGTTGAAGACCCGAGGAGCGCTGGACCAGGCGACAACCAAGTCATCCTCCGAGTCGAAACGGATCATCAACCGGCGACGATCAAGAAGCCCTACCACCTCATGGGATTGAAGACCCCATGATTCGAAGACGAAACGATCAAAAGTGTTGACCGAAGGTCGGCGAACCCTGAAGCGAGCGACCAGGGTCGATCTATGAAGGTCAGACGCTGCATTGAACTCCTGGGAGGAAATCTCAAGGTGAGGAGAACCTTCGAGAAGGTCTGGGACCTTAGGGCAAAGCAGGGTCGGAGGGAAGGGAGGGAGGAGCTTCGGGTTGGTGAAAGGGGAAAAGGGATGAACCGACGAGGAAAGAAGACGCACCCCCTCCCCTTGGCGAGGAGGAGGGGGCCGGAGCCACTGGCATCAACGGGCTAGGGCATCGCCGCCGTCGAGGAAGAAAGCTTCGGACCGCATAGGTTCTACTCCATAGAGTGTATTGAATTGCTGAAACAAATGCACCTGAAACAATGAAAATAACGAAATATTATTAATTAATGGGTCATATTATGTAATAAAATCATCATATAAGGTACTATAAATATTAATGTATTTCTTGTAGTGAGTAAATAACACTATTTATATTAATATACACTAGGATTAGGTACATGAAACTAAAGGAATGCGTGAGGTTAGGATTTTCTCATCTCACTTTTACTTCTATGACATATATGACTTATTCACCAATTATTTCTTGTGTGGGGTATATTTATACTACCCTTTGATATATTTTATAATTAATATCATTATATTTATGTTATTTAATGTTTAATTTGATAAATATTACCTTTATGGTGTGTATGATTCAATTGATTACAAGTGGTAAGGGATTTCTTAACTCAATTTTCATTCACTGGGTTAAAATTCTATTTCATTAATTATTTCATGAAAAAATTATGTTTTAAATTAATTTTTATTAAATATTGTCATATTTATACTTGTTTTATGTTTATTTATAGTGAATACACATAATCAATCCATTTGATAAACTAAATGATATTTGTAAGGGACTTACTCTCAGTCTCCATTAATTGAGGCATATTTTGATGTTATACACCCAAATGATTTTATTAGGTGTATATACATCCCATTTGACATATAATGTCATGAATTTATTTATTTTCATGTTATTTAACATTTTTTCAAATTTTATTCATTCATGGGTCTTATGATTCAAATATTTCAAAGTTATATGGGGCACTTTGATTTAAAAATCACTAATTAAATAGAATATTAAAAATACAAGGAATGATTTGGACAGACAGACATAGGTGGGGCCCAGTTATAGATAGACCATCAATGCATCAATATTCTAATGAGATGAATCAATTAAGCTAATAGTAAGAGGGTTATTTCTTATAGATTAAACCCTCTTATGAAAGGTTCTGACAGTAATGGTTCATGATCTAGATATATGATGTCTAATAAATATGAATTTTCTACATTTAGAATTCATTATTATCTAGGATATTTTAAATATGAAAAACTATATAGATTCATTTTCATTCTCAGTTTATTTATTACATGACATGTGTGTTCAGTTATTTACCTTTCCATATTGATTATGCTTATTGATTCATTATTTCTTCCACTGCACTTAAATATTACTGAGCACTCGAGCTCACCCTTATTTTGTTTTCTTTCCCAAGGTTATGAATAAGAGAAATTTGAATGAGTTTTCAAGTGTGAAGTTTAATTTTCATTGTTATGTTCTATGTTTTATTACCAGTATAATAAGGGAGCCATGTATGTATATAGTTCATTAAAACTACTAAATTGATCTATCCTTTGGGATGTGGTTCCTTGTAATCATGAAAATGTAAAAAATAAAGGTGTGAAATTCAGGATATTGGGGTTGGGGTTGTTACAATTTTCCATATAGGATATAGAGAAGTTGAACTAGGAAGGTATCAAGAAGACAATATCCTTCCAAAACAGAAGTCTAAAATGGTGAGAATTGAAACTGAATAATTTTTTGTGGTGATGAATCAGTTAATGCATGCTATATATGGTGGTGTCATCCATGTTATAGAGTAACTAGATTTACCATGGAGGAGAATTTTGATAGTTGATCCTTTCATGAAATATCAACCATAGGATTTTAGTGGATCTTTAGATCTGGGGGTAGAAAAAGGATAGATCAATGCTCTAGAAAAGATATTCAAATCCATGGGATGTTTAGAAAATTAAAAGTTAACTATTTACATTTACCATTTTGAAGGTGAAATTGTTTTATGGGGGACTTTAGTAAAGAATACGATAGAGAGAGAGAGATAAGATCTTGATTCCATGAAATGAGACATATTTAAGAATCATAGCATAGAAAAACATTTCCCTAAGGTTGTTTGAATTAGTATGGAGAAAAAACTCATGGAATTGAAGAAAACTAATGAAGATTCAGTAGCAAAATATGAATTAAATTTTACAATATTGGCTAATTACATATCGGATTTTATTTGGGACTTTGATAATAAAATTAATAGATTTTACTTAATATTGAAACCATGTATATTAAGATCATTAGATACACGATATCATAAAAGTTATATTTTTTTTTCATTGTGCTATGAAGGTTGATATGGAGTATACCTACACTTATGTGCCTCATGATGACAAGAGTATTAATCAGTCAAGGTGGAAAGTAATGGAGAAGCAATCAAATAAGAGATCTAGAGGTAATCCCCCAACATATTCCAAGTGCATTAAATGACATTTCAAGGAATATTTTATAGGAGATAAAAAATGATACGAGTTTTCTAAGTTTGATCACAAGGTTCATTAATACAAATAAAAGAGTCATAAATAATCCAAGAATGGGGTAATAGATAGAAATCTAATGGTGGGGTGTTTTAATTGTAATAAGTTGGGTATTTATGATAATGTGTGTTTAAATTTAGTTAATTGGAGCGGAAATCATAAACATCAGAAGAAGAAAGGCATTGAACAACTTTTTATACTACTATGATTGGTGTTGATCCATCTAATAAAGTGGTGATAGGTATGTTACTTATTTATGCGAATTATGTTAATGCCCTGTTTGACTATAGATCTATGCATTCCATCTTTTCTGATAAATTTTCAAGTAAAATGGGAATATCACCACATAAAAATAAGATAGTACTTTTGGTTAAAACCCCAAGTGGAAATATTAAAGTAACCAAGATTTATAGTAATAATCCCATTCTTATTAGTGGGATCATCTTTCCTAAAAATATTTTCAAATTGCCTATAGTATATTTTGATGTTATTTTGGGCATGAAAGGAATTTTAGTTTATCACTATCAGAAAGATTTCATAGCTAATAAAGTCATGTTCAATGATTTCATACCTTTGACAACATATCACATAGTTGAGAAATTGATTAGATATGATAGTAAAAGTTACCTAACTCATGTTGTTGAAAAGAAATAAACTGTTATAATTAGTTATGTTCTAGTAGTGAATGCATATATGGATATATTTCCTAATTATTTTTCTGGTTTTATTCTTGATCAGGAGGTTGAGTTTATTGTTGAATTAGTGTCTGATGATAAGACTATTTCAAAAACCCCTTATAAAATGTATCATGTAAAACTTTCATAATTTTAAAATCAGTTGTAGGAGTTTCTAAATATGGTATTAATTTGACTGATATTTCAATATGGTTTGATCGTGTTTTATTTGTTAAAAATAAATATGATTCAATGAATATTTTCATTGATTATAGAGCCTTGAATAACATCACTATTAAGAACAAGTATCCCTTGCCTCATATCAATGATTTGTTTAATCATCAATAAAGAGTGCAATATTTTTTAAAGATTAATCTTAGGTCAGGGTACCATCAATTGAAGGTGGATGAAGAAGATATTTAGAATACATTGTTTCAAATTTGATATTGTAATTATGAGTTTTTAGTTATTCCCTTTAGGTCATTTAATTTTCCAATTTTATTCATGGATATTACGAGTAGATTTTTTCATGAATATTTAGATATGTTTATTGTTGTGTTTATTAATGATATATTGGTATGCTCTAAAATTCATGAGGAATATAAAAAACACCTATGGATTTTTTTTTGAAAAAACCCAAAAAAAAATGAAACTACATTTAAAATTTAGTAAGTGTGAATTTTGGTTGTAATTAATCTCTTTACATGGACCTATTTTTTATAAAGATGATATGACTATTGACCATGTTAAATCTAAAGTTTTTTAATAATGGATAAGACCAAAAAATGTCATAGATATTTGTGGTTTTATTGGATTAGTAGGTTACTACCCATAGTTTGTTAAAATCTTTGCTTAGTTATCTAGATTAATGACTAAGTTAACTCTAAAAGGAGTTAAATTAATATAGATGAAATAGTGTGATTATTGTTTCTATGAAATGAAAAAAATATTAATGAATTCTCTATTTTTGTCCCCATCCTCTATAAATGGTGAATATTTCATCTATAGTGATGCTTCATTGAAGGGACATGGTTGTGTTCTGATGAAAAATGATTAGGTAACTTCTTATATAGTGACTCTATCCTTTTACACATATCATTACATAATTTTAATCATAATAAAACATCATATTACAAGCCAAGGATCATGAAGTATAGTGTCTTTGAATACTAGGTATATAAAACGAAAAACATGGGACTAAACATTTCTTTATTTAATATTCATAAAGAGATCTTAACTTCCATTGTTCTCATACATCTTCATAGGATAACCTAGGGATAACATGAACAAAGGGATGAGCTAAAAATATTAGTAAGGGAATAAAAATAAGAATAAAGCTTTATCACATCGGTTAGAAGGCATGACATAATGATATAAAAAAGCATGGAACTTATAAAATCATAACATATAATCATGGGATCATATAAACATGGATTTATAGTCATGTGTAAGAAATATAAAACACGACTTTATGATTATTCAAGAATCATTTCACAAAGAGGAGCACAATTGTAGGTTTACCAACAAGATCATTGCACATGGTAGCACGAGTCAAGACTAACCACCAAGACCGTTGAACATAACGTCTCATGAGACTCAAATTTACCCAATGTATTAGATAACTATATGGTTGAATCCATCATAACATGTCCATGAATATGATTTTCATATACAAAATCATACATATTTAACCATACAAAAATATAAGGTTACCCATGAAAAAATGGGTATCATAATCATGTCATAAATAATAATAAATGGGCATATCATAAAAGTTTAAATAAAAGAAAGGAATTAGAACATACATGTAAATTATTAATGGAAAATTTTCATATATCATGGTAAGTGATGTTAATCATAAGTGACAACATGTATGAAGAGTATTTAAGAAATTTTATCATTAAAACATTTTAGTGCGGTTTTAGGGAAAATACTAAAGAGAATTTTAAATAGAAAAGAGAATAGTATTTTATATAAAACTAGATGTTAACCAAGAAAGTTTTCATACTAGAAATATTTATTTTTTTTAAAAAATTATGGCTTAAAATAGATGATATATTACACTTGAAATTGGGTAAGAATTCGAGAAGTTCCCTTAAAAGGAGTTTTCTTTTCAGGAAGTATTGAGAAGGGAACCATTTAAAAACATGTATATCTCTAAAATAGAATGATAAATGGATATTGATACATGATTTTGGAGAATTTAGAAATCATTTATATGATATAAATTAAAAAAATATAACTTTATTTGGGTAAAAATAAAGATAGAGAAACCTAAAGGAATAATAGAGGTTTGGGTAGAATCCCTTACCTTAAGTATGATGGTGTCCTTCACTTGATCTTAATGTCCTGGATAACCAAATTAAATTAATTAATTAATATTTAAATAACATATTATTCATTTATTTGATTTATTATAACCTTATTAAGTTCATTAATGACTTTTTTGATGGGTTAAGAGCTTCAATTTCATTGTTTGGGAGTGTTTGTTTCCTTGGTTTTCATGTTTGGTTTACTTATATACATGTAAGGATAAACATGTAAGAATAGAATGGATGTACAGAATTGAATTTGTATGTTATTAGTGAACATCCAGAATATTACATGGTTATAAAATTAATTTGGTTATTTGGAGTGAAGATGAATCATTATATAAAACCTTAATGATAACCATTTTGGTTAATTGGTAGTTTTTGATCACATCGAACACATATTGCTTTATAAATTAATATCATGTGTAAAAAAGATTCAAAAAAATTAAATTATACATAATACATATATTATAGTCTATTTAAACCATAAAAATGGTTTCATGACCAAAATTGAAGATGGTAATAGAAATTGAAAACCCATCATCCTTGAATGTGATAAATTAACACATCTCAGATGGTGTTTTCATTTCTAGTATGAAAGAAGGGGAAATGAGATATGATAATTAATTATTAAATTATCATAAAAAAATTATAGTATATGTAAGTTAATATAGTTATCATAACATTTGGAGGAAAGGAGGTGAAGAAATAATAAAAAGAAAGTAACTTGAAAGAAAATAAAAGAAATGAAAAGAGGAATTTACCTCTTGAATATATCTTCCTTAAGAGCCTCTTTTGGGGAGAGGTTTTGTTTTTTTGAAGAGAAAAATGGATTATAGATGTAGGGAGAATATTGGTAGGAGATTTTATCAGAATTTAGACAAGGAAAAAGGCTTCATAGGAGTGAAGTGAAGAGGTAAAGAGGTGTGGTATTTATAGCAGAGAGGAGGGGTTTCCCATTATTTTAATCATTAATTTAATATTTTTGCTCAAGAATATAAATAGTATTTATTTTTGTGACCAAAAAAAGAAAATATAGAATTTTAGTTTTAACCAAAGGCCATTTACATTATCCATGACTCAATCATAATGCGTAAATTTATTTATTTAGCATTTATCGTAAATTGTCGTATTTTACTATTCACAAAAAATTCAAGTATATTAGAAAAATTCCAAAAATTCACCCCAACCATTTTTCAATGTGTAGAATTGAATAATAAACTCCATTTTATTAAAATAAATTTCTAAATATGCGAAATTTTGTTTTTAATTAAAATTAAAATTTACTTGAAAAAATACAAATTTAAAAATTAAAATTTCTTTTCTAACACTTTGAAAATTTAATTAAGGTATATTAAAACTATATTATAATCATAAGTCATAAAAATAATTATTTATGAACACATTTTATGAAAATAAATTTTCTTTTAAATTATTAAATTAATCATTAAATTGTAAATAAATATACACGACTTACAAAAATACCAACAATTAATTAATAATTTTTAAAATATTTACTTACTTATACTATGATATATTTATATAATATTTTCACTTATAATATGGGTAAATATTATTTATAATTTCATTAGTGAGGTTATTATTAAATTGAATGGTTTACTATTCATAAGGGTCAAATTACTATTCCAAAGGTCAAGTTACAATTTCATCGGTATTTATTCCTTATCTTCTAAAGATACCTTTTATTTTACTCATTATTCATTTATAAGGTTTTTATTGTGTTCTATATGTAATATTATATGATTATACTATAAGACATAATTATAATAATGGAATTCCATTGATAAAACATTGGGTCATTATATTCTTCCCCCTTATGAATTTTTTCCCTTGAAATTTCGTTTTACATTCTAAGACATAAATAGGTTTGGATACTTTTCCTTCATTGATTCTTCCAGTTACCATGTTTCCTCTTCATACTTATGATTTTTCCATTGTACTTTGACCAGGTGAGTAGTCTTGTTACATATAACTTTATCTCTACAATCCAAAATCTTTACTATATGCTCCTCATAAGAAATATCATTCTCTAACTGTACCACCTATAAAGACAGTGCATGTGAAGGATCTGCTATGTACTTATTTAAGAGGGATACATGGAAGACATCATGTACTTTAGACATGGTATGTGGAAGTGCTAGTCTATAGTCCACAACTCTGAGATGATCAAGAATCTCGAAGTGGCCGATGTACCTGAGACTTAGCTTTCCTTTCTTCCCAAACCTCATAACCTTATTCTATGGAGATATGGGGAGGAATAACATGTCTCCAACTTTAAACTCAAGGTCTCATCAACAATTGTATGCATAACTATTTTGTCAACTTTGGGCTGCCTTGATGTGCCGTTGATTGGTTTTCACCTTCTTTACCATCTCTTCGACTATTTCAGGTCCTAGTAGCTTACGCTCACTGACTTCATCCCAACACGCCAGTGTTCTTAACCTTTTCCCATAAATGGATTCATATGGCGCCATTCAGATGTTGTAGTGGAAGCTATTGTTGTTATAGAATTCGACCAGTGGAATATGTTGGTCCCACCCTCCTTTGAAGTCCATAGAACATGATCTCAACATATCTTCTAATGTATGAATAGTTCTCTTAGATTGGACATCAGTTTGAGGATGATAGTCTGTATTGAAGTTCAGTTCAGTACTTGGAGCATGCTGGAGACTTTTCCAGAACTTTGAGATGAATATTAAATCTCTATCGAATACAATAGACAGTGATAATCCATGTAGCCTTACCACCACTTTGATATATATCCATTCAAGTTGATCTAATGAGAAGTCCTATAGAATTGTGATAAAGTGATTGGTCTTTGTAAGACAATCCACAATAACCCATATAGAATTTTTTCCTCTAGATGTCCTTGGAAGTCTAGTGAAAAAGTCTATGGTGATGTTCTCCCACTTCTATATTGGTATGGATAGTGGTTGCATTATCCCCTTAGACTTTTGTCTTTCAGACTTTAATTGTTTACAAACCAAGCACTTTGATGTATATTCAGAAATATCCTTTTTCATATTGTCCCACCAAAAGTTCTCATAGAGACCTCGATACATATTTGTGATCCTTGGGTGAATAGAGAAGGTTGATCTATGTGCGTCATTCAGAAAATCTTTCTTTATCTATGGATTGAATGGTATACATAATCATGACCCAAATTTTAGAACTCATTCCTCATCAATCTTGAACTCAAAGGATTTCCCATTTCTAATAGCTTCAACCCTTTTCATAATTTCCACATCTTTTCTTTGAGCATCCTTTATTTTCTCCACGAGGGATGGTTCAACAAACATTTGATAAACTATTGATTATATTCCTCCCTTAATGATTCCTATCTGCATCCTCTACAAATCTAAGAATATTGGATCCTTATCATCTTTCATCATTGATAAAGATACATGATCTTTTATACTTAGAGCATTTGTCACCTTATTTGCCTTGCTAGGATGGTAGTGGATTGATTATTCATAATCCTTGATGAGATCTAACCATATTTACTGGAACATATTAATCTCCTTCTCTATGAATATATATTTGAGACTCTTGTGATTAGTATATATCTCACACTCTCCCCATAGAGATAATGCCTCCAGATTTTTAATGAAAAGATCACAGCCACCAATTCCAGATCATGTGTGGTATAGTTTTTCTTATGAATTTTAAAATGACTTGAGTCTTAGGCTATCACTTTATCATTTTTCATCAGTAAATATCCTAATACTTTCTTTTAAGTATCGTTGTACACCATGAAGAGTTCTACACTTTTCGAGAGTGTGAGTACTGGTATTGTGATAAGCCTCTTTTTGAGATCCTTAAAGATTTCCTCAAATTTTTGAGTTCAGATGAACTTAAGTCCCTTCCATGTTAGCTTGGTCATTGGGTTTTACAATCATGAAAATTTATTCAAAAATCATCGGTAATACCTAGCTAGAGCAAGAAAGATACATATTTATATTATAGTTATTAGCCTAGTCCACTATTTAATTATCTTTGTCTTGGAAGGGTCTATAGATATACCTTTACTAGTGATTATATGCCCCAAGAATGATACTTCCTCCATTTTAAACTCTCATTTACTATACTTTGCATAAAGTTTCTCCCTTCTCAAAGTCTTCATCATAGTTTTCAAATTATCCTCACGTTCATCCTTTCTCTTGGAGTATATCATAATATCATCGATAAAGACTACCAAATATTTGTTGAGGTAATCTCTAAAGACTCTATTCATTAAATACATTAAAATTTCTGGAGAATTAGTAATTCCGAAGGGCATTACTATGAAATCATAGTGTCCATACCTCATTTGAAAAGAGGTCTTGGGAATATCTTCCTTCCTTACCTTTGATTGGTGATATCCTGACTGAAGGTCCACCATAGGGAAATAAGTGTCCCCATGTAGCTAATCGAACAAGTCATCTATCCGAGGTAGGGGATACTTGTTTTTTATCATTATTTTATTGAGCTCACGATAATAAATGCAGAGGCACAATGATCCATCCTTCTTCTTAACAAAGAGGACTGGTGCACCCCATGGTAAATCACTTGGACGTATAAACCCTTATCTAGATTCTCCTTTAACTTATTTTTCATCTCTTATAAATCTATAGTGGCTATTCTATAAGGTTTACTTGATATAGTTAGAAATCTTGGAATAAGTTCAATTAAGAACTCAACCTATTTATAAGGAGGAAGACCAAGAAATTCTTCAGAAAATACATCAGTGTAGTCCCCTACAATGGGAATGTCTTTGAGCATGATTCTCTCTTTTGTCTCAATCATTTGAGTTAGACATGCTTGCTCATAAGGTAGTAATATCCACACTTGAGACAATGATTCTAAAGGAGATTCATATTCATCCTTACACTTGTAAAGAATTGTAGTATTCTTAGAGATGTGAAGAGTGATATCCCTTTCCCAACATTTAATGCTGGCTTTGTGTAAAGATAGTCAATCCATGCCCAAGATAACATCGAACTCCACTAAAATAAGTATCACTAGATTTTTTGGGAGTTTTAGTCCACAAACATTAACTAGGGAGGAGTTATATACTTTGGATGAAATAATTTCCCCATTTTCTATTCTCATAGATAAATCAATCTCTAAATTTTTAGGTGGTGTTTGAATAGTTATACTAAACTTGAAAGATATGAAAGAATGTGTAGAACCAGAATCAAATAGTAAGTTTACTATTATTGAATGAATAACTAGCATACCTGTCATCACATAATTGTCTGAATCCACCTTATCCATAGTTATAACATAATCCCTTCCTTGTTTCCTTGGAGGTTTTTGTTGATTACCTCTGAAAACCTTTGGCATGGGGAAATTGTTTGCATAATTCCCATGTTCCTTGCTATTGTAACACTGTACTATAGGCTGAGTGTTGATCTGAAACTTCCTTTATTCCTCCACATTAGTGGGATTATTCACACCCCTTTGGTATTTTTTAGCCATATGTCCCATTATTCCACATTTGAAGCAATTACTGGTTCCCTTTAGATAGTTCCCATGATGCTTTTTCCCACAATTTTGACATGTGGGATGTTCGATCTTTTTTCTATCATGGGATTTATTTTCCGAACCACCCATATTGGACTCTATTTTTTTCTTTTTTTCATCGGGCCCACGAGACAATTGAGAGTCTCTTACCTTTATTTCAACCTTGAGGGAACAATAGATAATATCCTCATAATTTTCAAAGTCATAAATCTCCAAGGCTTTTCCTAGACTCAGCTTTAGTCCACTAAAGAAGTGATCCACCTTGCTTTTGATGTTCATGAAAAATTCAAAGGCGTATCTTGAAATCCTTGTGAAGTTTTCTTCACAAGACCCGATGGACTCATTTTCCTTCTATATGAGTATGAGGAACTCTCTTTCCAACTTGAGATGGAGGGTTCAAGAAAAATATTTATTGAAAAAAAAATCTTGAATTCTTCCTAATCCATGGAATCAATTTCCTCACGAGTCTTCGTATTCTTGATTAGTGTCCACCACTGATCAGCTTCCCCATCAAAATGATAGACCGTCAACACAACTTTCTCTTCTTTTGAGTACTCAAGGATATAGAATATATTTTTCAATGGAGTTAATACATTGTTCTGTGATGAGGGGATTAGAAGATCCACTAAACATGGGAGGCCTTTTCCACATGAAAGATTCTACGTAAAATTGATCTTTACTTAGAGGAGGAGGGAATTCTACATGATTCAAGTTATTATTTATAACTTGATTCATCTGACCAAGTACTATCATGAAGTTTTGAGCATCTATTCCCATCATATAAGGCATATAATTAGGGCAGTCATCTCATTACCTATAACATTGATTGTTTTCACGTGTTCTTCTATTTCCCACCATTAACTAAAAAAAGAACATACAATTAGGGGGCTATAATACTTATCTGATAAGAATAAAAAGGGAAACTTTAAACATAAAAGGATAAAATCTTAAAGGAAAAGTATATCCTAACATGGGATTCACTAGGTTTAAATCTAGGTTATCCTTGATCTGTTTCTTAACTTAAATTCTTACGGGATCTTTTTTCCCTTAATAATAGTTTGTAATGAGCTTATGAATTTACTAAATAATATCCCTAGGAGTGTCAAACTAGGAGTGCATCAAGGTATGTTGTCATGTACCAGTTCTTATTCAAGTCTAGCTCAATGAAGTGTTTTCAGGATTTACCCCTAGATACATCTATGCCAGATCCGCCTCTACTTGTTCATATCCATATAGGGATTTATTTTCTTAACAAACCACTTACTCTATACTTACTAAAATTTAGGTATGTTTTCTTATACTTAGTCTCATCCCTAAGGTTCTTACTAAAGTGCTCTATTCCAAATATCTAAAAATAACTAGACCATCATTTGATACAAACTATAGCAACCCTATCCTTTTACACATATCATTACATTATTTTAATCATAATAAAAGATCATATTACAAGCCAAGGATCATGAAGTCTAGTGTCTTGGAAAACTAGGTACATAAAACTAAAAACATGGGACTAAATAAAACATTTATTTAATTAATTTTCATAAATACATCCTAACTTCCATTTTTCTCATACATCTTCATAGGATAACCTGGGGATAACATGAACAAAGGGGTGAGATAAAAATCTCGGTAAGGGAATAAACATAAGAATAAAGCTTTAGCACATGGGTTAGAAGGAATGAACTAATGACATAAAAAGGAATGAAACATATGGAATCATAACATATAATCATGGGATCATATAAACATGGATTCATAGTAATGTGGTAGAAACATAAAACATGACTTTAGGATGAGTCAAGGCTCTTTTCACAAAGAGGAGCACAAGTAAAGGTTTACCATCAAGATAATTTCACATGGTAGCAGGAGTCAAGATTAACCGCCAAGACCATTGCACATAACGTATCACGAGACTCAAATTTACCCAATTAATTAGAGAACTATCTGGGTGAATCCACCATAACATGTCCATAAATATTCTTTCCACATACAAAATCATACATAATCAATCATACATAAACATAAGGGTACCCATGGAAAAAAATGGGTATCGTAATCATGTCATAAAGCATAATAAATGGGTGTATCATACAAGTGTCCATGAAATAAAGGAATGAGAACATAAATGGATATTAATAAGGTAAAATTGGAATATATCATGGTAATTTATTTAAAATAGAAGTGAAAACATGTATGAAGATTATTTATGAAATTTTAGCATTAAAACATTTTAATGCGGTTTTAGGGAAAATACTAAAGATCATTTTAAATAGAAAAGGAAATAGTATTTTATATAAAACTAGAAGTGAACCAAGAAGGTTTTAATCCTATAAATACTGATTTTATAAAAACAATGGTGGCTTAAAATATATGATATAATTCACTTAAAATTGGGTAAGAATTCATGAAGTTTCCTTAAAATGAGTTTTCTTTTCAGAAAGTATTGAGGAGGGAACCATTAAAAAAATGTATATACCTAAAAGAGATTCATGAATGGATCATGATAAATGAGTGTGGAGCATTTATACAACATTTATAATATGTACATAAAAAACATATAACTTCATTTGTGTAAAAAGAATGATAAAGAAACCCAAAGGAATAACGGAGGTTCAAGTATAATCCCTTACCTTAAGTCCAATGATGTCCTTCACTTGATATTAATGTCCTGGATAACCAAATTAAATTAATTAATTAATATGTATAGAACCTATTATTAATTTAATTGATTTATTATAACCTTATTAAGTTCATTAATAACCTTTTTGATGGGTTAAGAGGTTCAATTTCATTGTTTGGGAGCATTTGTTTCCTTTGTTTTCATGATTGGTTTACTTATATATATGTAAGGATAAAAATGTAAGAAGAGAATGGTTTTTGAAGAATTGAACATGAATTTTATTAGTGAAAATTTAGAATATTACATGGTTATAAAATTAATTTGGTTATTTGTAGTTAAGATGAATCATTATATAAAACTTTAATGATAACTGTTTTGGTTAATTTGTGGTTTTTGATCACATCGAACAAATTTTGATTTATAAAGTAATATCACATGTAAAAAAGATTTAAGAAACTTAAATTATACAAAATATATGAAGGACCCCGGGACACCCTAAGAGGGGAGGGGTGAATCAGGGTGATAACTTTTTCTTTTAATGTGATGGATCTTGTTCCCACGTTGGTAGGAACTTGTTGAACCTGTGTGATGAATATGATTAGAAAGAAAACATTCACATGCACAGAGAAGACACAACACTTTTTACTTGGTTCACCACTAAGGGCTACGTCCAAGGAGCATACGTCGACAAGTTATCAGTCGTACCTAATTCCAATAATCTTCACTAGCTGTGGATTACAAAGGTTTGGGAGTAGTCACTCTGTCCCAGGCTCATTGCCTTTACAAAGGTTCAGGGATAGCTCACTGCTTCCCTCAGGTCACTCCCATTGACTCCCCCTGGCTCACTGCCCTTGGTGAAGTCATGCTTAGTTTATAGACATGAAGGTCTCTTCATCATTGCATAAGAATGCATCCTCTGTTGTATGTAGATGCTCTGTTGAAGTCCAACTCTCACTAGAAGACGAATCTCACTTTGCACTGAGGTTACCGGGCGATCTTCCAGCTTTCATGTAGCTTCAAAAGGACAGATGTACTTTAACAACCCTGGCGCGCTTCTCCAAGCCTGGCCCGTAAGTTTCAATCCCGGAGCACAAGTCACTTGTGCGGTACAAATTCGGCGCACAGGTGACACCAAACTACTTGCGTGACACTGCCTTCTTCAACACCAAACTTGTGCGACGTTGCGCCTTTAACTCCCCAACTGCCTTGGTCGAGCAACCAACTATCGACGCGCAACCTCTACTTGTGCGACCCAACAACCACTTGCACGACTCAACCACTTGCGCGGCGAGATCTCGAAAAATCTCTAAGTCTTGAACTTCATTGAAAATGAGGAGGGGTGGTCCTCTATTTATAGGAAAAATGGACCCCCTACATGGTGGCATGCAAGTCTTCCCTCGGCGCGCAGGTTCCAGCGTACAACTCATCCTCCCTAGCCTCTGTCGCACTACTCACTTGTGAGACCACAATAATACTTGCGCGACCTTATTTCCTTTTCCATATTTTGAACGTATGATTTTGAAAAACAATAGGTGCGCAAGTTTCCAGTCCTCCTAGGCATCGGCGCGCAAGTCTCTTCACGACGTGCAGGTGACTTGCGCGACCAGCCCAAAACTTGTGCGACCCTTATCTCTTTTCCATTTCCCATGTCCTGATCTTGAAAAACATATGACACGCAAGTTTTATCTTCATCAAGTACACGACGCGCAAGTCTCTTTTCCAAAAACACTTTTCTCCATTTGTCAATTTTTAGGCCCAAAAAATTGGCAAACACTGGGAAACGGCGCCACATTCAATACTATTGTCTGCTTGAACTATATGATCTATTTGCTGGTACACATTCTAAATTTCCACTGAGGATGGACAAAAAACACAAATCATACTCCAAATAATGCATAGAAGACCATGGTTCCAACAATCTCCCCCTTTGGGTTTGTTGGAAATCAGAAAATAAATTCAATAGATCTTCATCCATGTGCAAACCAAAAACGCAAGAATCAACTTAGCCAACACTCTAAGTCTACGTGAGCAATGTTCAGTGTAGAAAATAAGAGAGGAAGCTTGTATTGGGTTCCGGTGTTTTGGAATTATCAATGATGCCCAAGAATCATTACATGATCGATGAATTACTTCTTATCCTTCTCATACTATCAGTGACACTGAATTATTATTGTGTCACATGAGCATTATATGCCTGAACATTCCTGAATTTATTCCTTTCTCCCCCATTGACAATAAACCCAAATCCTGGTAATTTGTTCATTGTTCATCTCAAACCATACTCCCCCTGGATAGTATCTCTTCCACAAACCTGAATCACATCCATAAATAGATAAAAATAGTTATCATAATCAGGGAGAGGGGTATTGCGTAACCTCCTTATGCACTGGGAGGTGGCTGAACACCGAGGTTCAACCAATGCTTCTCAAACACAGCCGCAGAAAGTGGATTGGTCAGGATATCAGCCACTTTCTCATCAGTTCCCACATGATCCATTCTAATCACCCCTTGTTCAACTTTTTCTTTGATAAAGTGATACCTGATTTCAATATGTTTCGTACGGGAATACTGAACAGGATTCTTCGTAAGATCAATTGTGCTCTTGTTATCATAGTAAATCACCATTGGTTACTTTACCTCATCACCAATATATGTTAATTGTTTCTTCATCCATAGCAGTTGAGTTCATGCCTTTGTGGCAGAGAAATATTCAACTTCGGCAGTACTAAGAGAAGTACTTTCTTGTTTCTTTCTCAACCAGCCAACACATTTCTACCTAATATAGAAGGATCAACCACTAGTGGACTTTCTGTATACTACATCACCAACTCAGTCAGCATTAGAAAATGCTGATAATTCACTGTCCCTGCCTGCAGCAAAAAATAACCCAAAGTTATGTGTACCTTGAATGTACCTCATGATTCTTTTTACTACCGCCATATGTTCCTCCTTTGGATTACTCTGAAAGCGGTCCGAAAGGCATGTGGCAAAGACAATATCTGGCCATGTCACTGTCAGGTACAGTAGGCTCCCAATGATCCTCCTGTACATGGTGGAATCAATAGAGTCCCCATCCTCATGCTTTCCAAGTTTAGTTCCAACTGCAATCGGAGTTGACATTGGTTTGGAGTCTTGCATATTAAACTTCTTCAGCAACTCTCTTGCATATTTTTCCTAAGAAATGAAAGTGTATTCCTTCTTTTGAATCACCTGCAGCCCCAAGAAATATGTGAGCTCCCCAATCATAGACATTTCAAATTCTGATTTCATGTGGTTGGAAAATTCGTCCACTGATTTATGCCTGCTGCCACCAAATATGATATCATCAATGTAGACTAGAACCATGAATTGATATTTTGGAGAATTCTTCACATAGATATTGTGATCTACTCCTCCTCTTTTGAATTCCAGCTTCTTGAGATATGAATCCAGCCGTGAGTACCATGCCCGTGGTGCCTGCTTCAAACCATATAGAGCTTTCTTCAGTTTGCAGACCTTTGTTTCATCAATAACCAAAACAAAGCCCACTGGTTGTTCAATGTAGACTTCTTCTTCGAGTACACCATTCAAGAATGCTGTCTTGACATCCATTTGATATACTTTATATCCTCTTTGGAGTACCATGGAAAGGAAAATCCTGATTGACTTCAGTCTAGCCACTGGAGAAAAGGTTTCTTCAACATCAATGCCTTCAATCTAGGAGTATCCTTTACATACCAGTCGTGCCTTATTTCTGATGAAACTTCCATGCTCATCAAACTTATTTTTGAAGATCCATTTGGTACCAATCACATTGTGACCTTCGGGTCTCTGGACAAGATCCCATGTCTGATTCTTGTCAATCTGATCTAATTCATCATTCATGGCTTTCACCCAAGATTCATCATTTGCAGCTTATTTGAATGAGGATGGCTCTACAACTGATAGAAATAAATATTTCGTGTTATTCCTCATCCTTCTTGTTTGAGTGGGTGCACTCCTGTCCCCAATTATGTTGGATGGATCAATCTCAGCTCTTCGATTTCTCCTGCGAGGTTTAGTAGCATTCTCTTCAGCCATAGTTTCTTCTTCAGATTCTTCTTATGAGTCAACATCATGATGTGACTGCTGAGTGTTTTGTACAACTTCCTCTATTTATGCATTTGCATTTTCTTCACGTTCACTTTCTTCCTAACTTTCTATCACATCAGCATATGACGTCCTTGAATCATTTTTGGTTTTATCTTCAATTATCTTAACATCACTGCTTTCGACAATCCTTCCTAAATTCTTGTTGAAACATTTGTAGGCTTTGCTGTTTATTGAGTAACTGAGGAAAATTCCTTCATCTGCATTATCGCCATACTTCCCTTGATTTCCTTCTTTGTTCCTGATGAAGAATTTACTTCCAAAGACACAAAAGTATTTTAAAGAGGGCTTCTGTCCATGCCACAATTCATATGGTGTCTTCATCTCACCCATATAAAGTCTTGTTCGATTCTGAATATATACTGCAGCTTGAACAACCTCTTTCCAGTAATGTCGTGGAATACGACTCTCAATCAGCATAGTTCATGCCATGTTGTTCACCTGTCGATTCCTACATTCAACAACTCCATTTTGTTGTGGAGTTCTCACAGAAGCTACCTCATGCTATATCCCATGCTTCTCCAGATAATTTTTAAATTCAATGGATGTGTATTCTCCTCTATTGTCAGATCACAACACTTTGATTGTTCGTCCAGTATCATTCTCGGCAATTCACCGATATGTTTTCATGCAGTCAAGGACTTGTCATTTCCTTTGAATGACCATCACACATTTTATTATACTGTAATCATCTATGAAAAGGACAAAGTACCTTTCTCTATGAGTTCCAACAACATTTATCAGCCCACATACATCTGTATGAATCAGATCAATAAGGTGAGATGCCCTTTTCTTCTTTGGATGATATGAACTGCAGACCATCTTCCCACGAATGCAAGCATCACAAGATTTTTCACGCTCACACTTCAGGTTGGGAATGTCCATGACAATTCTCAATTTTGATATTTTATCCATGTCTTGTTGATTGATGTGTCCCTGTCTCCGATGCCACAAATTGTTTTCTTCTTCAACAGTCATGTAACATACATTTTCTTCACTATCAACCTGATACAAGTTGCCTTCTGTTCTACATCCCTTCATAAGTGAATTTCCTATCTTTCCATTGATAGTGAAACCTTTCTGATTAAAAGTAAATATAAGTCCCGAGTCACAGAGTTGACTCATGCTGAGGAGATTATGACGTAGGCCATCTACGTAAAGGACTTCAGTCTTCTTTAGTTCTCTATTAGCTAATTCGGTACTTCCACTCCCTTTGATTTTTAGAGCCCCATCATTACCAAATCGTACTGTACCATCAACCTTCCTTTTGATATTTGTTAGAAGGCTGACATTACCTATCATATGAGATGAACAACCGCTATCCATAATCCAGGTACTATTGTTCTTTGTAGCTTTGAGGGCCACCTCTGCAAGGTTGTATTTCTCTATCTTCTTCCCTTACTTCTATGAGACATTAGATTGAGTATATAGTACTGAAGACCTTTCAATTATCTCTTCCGCATACCCAGTTTCTTCATAGTCAAAATCTTCTTTGAGAGGAGAAAACCTGTTTGAAAGAGCAACACTGTCTTGCTGATGAGACTTGACTTGTCTTGAACTTTGGTATGAGGTGTCCATGTCCCTTTTATGCCTGCAATTAGCATCCTTATAACCAAAGTTAGAACAACGATAACAATATCCATAGAAATTGTTTCTTCTATAAGAATTAGGATATGAATTTTTTCTCCTTTGTTGAATTTATATATCTTCTCCATTCAGATAGCTTCTTGCCTCTTCGTAATAAGACATGGTATGGCCTAGATAGCCACAGAACTGACACTTCATGAGAGGAAATATCTTCTCACTTGAATTTCTCCTCATACCTTCTTTATTGGGAGAATAGTTAGACTGTCTGTCATTTCTGAATGTTTGAGGATAATTTTCAGTTCTTCTTTTAGTTTGGATTGAGGGTTCCTTTTTCGGCACTTTAGGAAACGTTTCAACATGTTCAAATTTCATCTTATCTTTCTTTTGGATATTTTCACTTCCAGCAGTTGATGTCTCAGCCTCACAGCCAAATCCACTCTTTCCCATGCAAACGGGTCTTTGATCACTCAAGATTTTTCCAACCCCATCTGAACCACACTTGTATCTTGCTAGTAATTCTTCATCTGAGAATCTTCTAAACTGTATTTTATTCCTCGATTCTTTTGGAATTGATTCAGTCTCAAGTTTACTCCTTAGAGTAACAACTTCCTCATCAAGACCCTCAGCAGTCCTAGATTTTTCATCAAGGCTGGAGGTGAGGTCATTGATGACCTTTGCCTGCTCTTCAATTCTCAACTTCAGATCCACTACATCATCATTTCTTTCAATTATTTTAGACTGTACCTTCACAAATTATTCCAGTCATTCAATTTAAGCTTCAAGTTTATCAACGTATTCAGTTGATTCTTCTACAATTGATTTCCACTTATTGTAACTCTTATATTTAATCTTAAGCTTACTAACCACATCCTTAAGTTTCATCTTGGGATCTACACAAGTTCTCAGTTGTTTTTCTCTACTATTATCTTCTGAATTTTCAACAGTGGCCATCATGGAATCATGGTTCCCAGTTTTGAATTCTGGTTCTTCTTCATCACAAAATTCATTATCATATTCTTCCTCTTCACAGACAAAACTCTTCCTTTGCATTTTCTTTCCAGATTTGAAGTCTTACTTTTTGAAGAACCTTCTACAAGGATTCTTGAAGATTTCATCTTCACTATCTTCATCATTGATCTTTCTTAATCACTGAGAGGCAATGTGACCAACTTTTCCACAATGAAAACATGTGAGAGGTAACTTCCCTTTGAATTTCCCTTTCCCCTTATGGAACTTCTTTGCAATGAGAGAAAGAATTTCTTTTTATTCGTCATCTTCACCATTACTATATTTTGAGATTTTCAGTTTATCCATGGACTTGAATTCCATTTCCTTGATCACACGAGTCATAGCATCTTCTAGTTTGACTCTCATTTCATATGCTACCAAGCTGCTCAGTAGATCATCCAGAGAAAGTTTGGAAAGATATCTTTCCTCAAGGGCTGACACCTTTGTATTGTACAGAGGTGGAAGTATTCTTAATATTTTCTTTACAATATAAATGTCTTTGATTTATTCTCCTAGACCCCGAATTGCTCCAACCATTCAGTAATTTGATTGAAGAAAGAGTCTGCATTCTCGTCTGGATGCATCTTCAGATCATCAAACTGATTGTGCAACACTTGTAGTTTCGCCTCCTTCACTTTGCTATCTCCTTCATAAATATTATCAAGTTTATCCCACATGGATTTTTCTGAGGTGCAATTCATCACCTTTAGGTAGATCTGATCAGAAAGGGCTATAGTGAGTACATTTTGTGCTTTAGCATCTGCATCAAGAATTTTCCTGTCTGTTTCAATCATAGCCAGGCCTGTTGGATCAGTGACTTGTATTCCTTGCACAGTAGAAAAGAGAACTTCCATTCCAAGAGATCTTAGATGAGATCTCATTATGTTCTTCCAGATCTGAAAATTAATTCCATCGAAGTTAGGGACTCCCCTGACATTGACTGCATTCTCCATGACGATAAAGGACAAATTCAACACCAGCAACCTTTACCCTCTGATACCACTTGAAGGACCCTGGGACACCCTGAGAGGGGAGGGGTGAATCAGGGTGAAAACTTTTTCTTTTAATGTGATGGATCTTGTTCCCAAGTTGGTAGGAACTTGTTGAACCTGTATGATGAATATGATCAGAAAGCAAACATTCACATGCACAGAGAAGATACAACACTTTTTATTTGGTTCACCACTAAGGGCTACGTCCAAGGAGCATACACCGACAAGTTTTCAGTCATATCTAATTACACTAATCTTCACTAGCCATGGATTACAAAGGTTCGGGCACAATCACTCTGTCCCAGGATCACTGCCTTTACAAAGGTTCAGGGATAGCTCACTACTTCCCTCAGGTCACTCCCGTTGACTCCCCCTGGCTCACTGCCCTTGGTGAAGTCACACTCAGTTTATAGACGTGAAGGTCTCTTCATCATTGCATAAGAATGCATCCTCTGTTGTATGTAGATGCTCTGTTGAAGTCCAACTCTCACCAGAAGATGAATCTCACTTTTCACTGAGGGTACTGGGTGATCTTCCTGCTTTCATGAAGCTTCAAAAGGACAGATGTACTTTAACAACCCTGGCGTGCTTCTCCAAGCCCGACGCGTAAGTTTCAATCCCGGCGCGCAAGTCACTTGCGTGGTAAAAATTTGGCGTGAAGGTGACACCAAACTACTTGTGTGACACTTCCTTCTTCAACACCAAACTTGTGCGACGTTGTGCCTTTAACTCCCCAACTTCCTTGGTCACGCAACCAACTATCGGCGCGCAACCTCTACTTACGCGACCCAACAACCACTTGCGCGACTCAACCACTTGCATGACGAGAGCTTGAAAAATATCTAAGTCTTGAAATTCGTTGCAAATAATGAGGGGTGGTCCTCTATTTATAGGCAAACTAGACCCCCTGCATGGTGGTGCACAAGTCTTCCCTCAGCGCGCAGGTTCCGGCGCGCAGCTCATCCTCCTTAGCCTCTGTTGCACTACTCACTTGCACGACCCCACTAATACTTGCACAACCTTCTTTCCTTTTCCATATTTTGAAGTTATGATCTTGAAAAACAATAGGCACGCAAGTTTCCAGTCCTCCTAGGCATCGGCGTGCAAGTCTCTTCACGGTGCGCAGGTCACTTGCGCGACCAACCCAAAACTTGCACTGCCCTTATCCCTTTGCCATTTCCCCATGTTCTGATCTTGAAAAACATATGGTGCGCAAGTTTCCTCTTCACCAAGTACACGACGCGCAAGTATCTTTTCCAAAAACACTTTTCTCCATTTTTTGATTTTCAGGCCAAAAAAATTGGCAAACACTGGGAAACGGCGCCACCTTCAATACTGTTGTTTGCTTGAACTGTATGATCTCTTTGCTGGTACACATTCTGAACTTCCACTGAGGATTGACAACAAACACAAATCATACTCCAAATCATGAATAAAAGACCATGGTTCCAAAAATATATATATTATAGTCTTTATAAACCATCAAAATGGTTTCATGACCATAATTTATGATTGTAATAGAAATTGAAAACCCATCATCCTTGAATGTGATAAATTAACACATCTTGGATGGTGTTTTCATTTCTAGTATAAAAGGAGGGGAAATGAGATATGCTTATGACTTATTCCATTACAATAACAAAATTCTAGTATATGTAAGTTACTATAATTATCATAACATTTGGATGAAAGGAGGTGATGAAAGAAAAGAAACAAAGGAGCTTGAAAGAAAATAAAAGAAATGAAAAGAGGAATTTACATCTTGAATATATCTTCCTTAAGATCCTCTTTAGAAGAGAGGTTTGGGTATTTTGAAGATACCAAGAGTTTTTGGACGTGGGGAGGAGCTTGGGAGGATATGTTATCATAATTTAGACAAGAAAAAATGGTTTTGGAGGAGTGAAGAGAAGAGGTAAAGAGTGGTGGTATTTATAGTGGAGGAGAGGAGGGTTTCCCATTATTTTAATCATTAGTTTAATATTTTTTATCAATACTATGAATTTTCTTGATTCTTGTGACCAAAAATATTAAATATATCATTTGAGTTAAAACCAAAGTCCATTTACATCATCTACAACTCAAGCATGATGCAAAAATTCATTTATTTAGCATTTATCGTAAACTATCGTATTTTACTATTCACAAAAATTCAAGTATTTTAGAAAAATCCAAAAAATTCACCAAAACCATTTTTTGATGTGTAGAATTCAAAACTGAAATCCATTTTATGAAAATAATTTTCTAAATATGAGAAATTTGATTTTTAATTAAAATCGTAATCTACTTGAAAAAATAAAAATTTTAAAATTAAAACTGCTTTTCTAACACTTTGAAAAGTTAATTAAAGAATATTAAAATTATATTATAATCATAATTAATAAAATAATTATTTATAAATACATTTTATGAAAATAAATTTTCATTTAAATTATTAAATTAATCATAAAATTTTAATTAAATATACATGACTTACAAAAATACCAAAACTTAATTAATACTTTTTAAAATATTTACTTACTTATACTATGATATATTTATATCATATTGTAAATTATAAGATGAGTAAATTTATTTATTCTTTTATTAGTGAGGTTACTATTCTATTGGCTAGTTTACTATTCATAAGGGTCACATTACCAATCCAAAGGTCAAGTTACTATTTCATCAGTATTCGTTCCTTATCTTATATAGATACCTTTTATTTTACTCATTATTCATTTATAAGGTTTTTATTGCATTCTATATGAAATATTATATGATTATAATATAATACATAATTATAATAAGAGAATTATATTGATAAAACCTTGGTTTTTTACAGCTTATGCTTCACATCAACTGAAACTGCATGAGTTAAATTATCTTACACATGATCTCAAATTTTCTGATGCAGTTTTTGATTTAAAAATTTAGGGGAAAAATTTATGTGAAGTAAATTCTAAAATATATAATTATCATAAATATTTAAAGTGTATATTCACTAAAAAAAAGTTGAACATGTGTCACGACCCCCTCCCCACAAAGTGCACCTGTCTAGGGCCGACAATGTGAGAAGAGAGATAATGACCCCCGAGTCCCACCTCTAGTAGGCTCAAGGTTGGTGACTAGCACCGAGGGTATAGTAAACACACAAATGGGAGGAATTACCCTCTAAGAGAACACATGTGAAAGAGATAGATAAGATATACAACAACAAACTCTAACTCAGACTACAATATAAAAATAAACCCATGTACACATATATAATTTCATGCAAGAACCAATACAACTGGAATGAAAAAAATGAAAGTATCAAAGGAAAGTAAAACGACAATGACCATGAAGCCTAAAAAGCTCCCACAAAACCCTATACTAGTAGTAACCAACCTGATCTCCAACCTGCTCCAAGTGACCTGAAAACCATTTTATATAACATAGGGTGAGTCTAACAGTATACTTAGTAGGATCCTCCTCAGAGCATCTTGTGAAAATATAAAGAGAGCATGATAAAGCACATTAAACAATAAGTAAACTAACCCATTGCCTAAATAGGTATACTAAGTTCCTAACCTCACCCTGTCTACTCTTACCAAGTATCACATATAAGAGTATATAATATAACAAAGAATCTCAAGGGTACCCCATTACCACTTCCCCACTGGTTTTCCATTTTTTTCTAATGTCACACATCCTAAGACATTTCTCTCCAAAAAGGATGGCCCAAAGATACCTAGGTGAGTACCAAAACATGCACCTCGTGCAACACAAAGGCTTTACCGCAAACACCTGGGTGAATCACCACACCATTATCATAACAAAAAGTAACCAGGTAGTTTCTGGGAGCCACCACAACTCGCATAATGTGTATCATATATCAGGTATTATACCTCAAGCCATTACAAACCATAAACCGAGTAAGGATCCTAAAGACATCAGATCCTATACACATTACACCAATAGTAGTCCATAGAAAACTATATCTAGAATATATGTGTGTGAATAACCACAATCCATTGCATCCCTCTACAAACATGTATGGGGAAGACTAATCACTGTGCCTACCAGCACAAGTAACTACCAAGAGAAGAGAGTAGGGCCAAAGGGGGTAGTCAACTATCCACCCCCATGAGATATTGGGGAAAACACCTCCAGGGATTAGAATACCCAGGGTGATAGTTTCCCTAACCGATAGGGTGGAGTAGCATATAGAAACAAAAAAAGTACAGAGTATAATATAGATCATGTTGGGAAAAAATCCCTCAAGGTTGCATTGCATCATTTTTGGGTTGATTGTGTTTTTAAAAAAAGCATGTTTCTATGGTGAATTATCAAGATCTAGAGATTTTGTTGACAATCCATTTTGACAAAGAACCATAACAAAGGAATGGATGATCTGGAGGGGGTACAAAAGAACATATACAAGGTGGCACTGTTTTCCAGTGTTTGCCAAATTTTTGGGGTCCAAAATTTGGATTTTGGCGAGCATTCTGAAAAGTGGATTTCCTTTAAGATCTCATCAAAATATGGAAAAATCATGAATTTCATGAAGATAATATTCATGAATTGTATTTCTCAAATACATGAAAAATGTTTATGGTGTTCTTCGCGATTACGATGAGCTTCGCGAACAACAATGTTGAAGAGCATTGTGGTGGTGAAGGGCATTGCGAGTGGATATTTATGGTGAATGAAAAAAGGAATTGATAGAATGTTATATGATTAAGATGAGCTCTGCGATCTGAAAATTTCCATGGTGCTTCACAATATAGAGAGAATTTTGGTGGAAATTTCAGAGCTTCACAATTTGAGCTGACGTGGTACTGACTATGCGCGGAAGGTTTGAGGGTCGGTGAAATCACCTATAAATAGGCCTAGAATCCCTCAAGAGAAGTAGAGAGTTTTACATAGAAAAATTTTATCTCTCAAATTGTAAAGGATATTCGCAGAGCAGTGAGCTTCTTGAAAGAAAAGGAAGTTCGTGGAGGCAATGTGCTTCGTGAAAGACAGGAGCCTCGCGATGGCTAATCTAACTCCGCAAAAGTGGTTTGTTCCACATTGGCTCAGTGAGCTTCGTGAAGGAAGTCACTTTGAGATGGATTTAGCTCTGCGATAGCCTAATCTACACGAAGGTTTGAGATTTGCAAAGGCTTGAGCTTTGCGAAGTAGTGTGCTATGCGAAGCAGTGAGCTCTTCCAAGGTGTGTGATTCGTGAGGAGGCAAGGAATTCACAAAGGCTTGTTTGAGCTTCACTAAATTGGGAGATTCATGAAGTAGGGTGCTTTGAAAAGGTATTTTCAAAGGTTATTGATCAGTTTTTGGGAAAAAAGGGGTATTCATCAGTGGATGAAATTTGGAAATCAATAGTGCATCTGCATACAGTGGAGGATGCATTCATAAATTATAATGAAGAGACCTATGAGTCTATAAACTATGAGTGGATCCCTTCCAAGTGTAGTGAGTAAGGGAAGAGGAAGAAGGTTATACTTTCTACCGGTAGTGATCTAGAGAGAGAAATAGAGAGTGACCCTTTGGGAAGCAGTGAGGTAACCCTAAACTTTGTAAAGGCAGTGAGCCTGGGCATAAAAGTGATCTAGCACGAACATTATTATCAGTGAGATTTAGTGGATTTGGTACATCGGCACATCGCTATTGTATCCTCCTTGGATGTATCCCAATGAGGGTGAACCAAGTAAAAATCTCTATGTCTACCTGCTTGCTTCCCTGCATTGCATTTAAAGCATCATCATTAGATAAAGACAAAAAGAAGTGATCATCATAAACAAACAAGTTTAAACAAAGTGACCCTCATAATAAAGAGGTCAAAATCCAATGGGGGAGAAAGAATTTAAAAATGAATATCCATATCCTGATTCACCCCCCCTCTCAGGGTATCTATTCCCCTTTTGGTTCTAACAATTGGTATCAGAGGGAAGGTTGCTTTTAGCAGATTTGTTTGTACTAACGTGGTTCAGTCGATTTGTGTGGTTAAATATTCAGTCTCCTCTTCTCTTTGTGTGCCATAGAAAAGGAAAAAACATCAAATAAGAATAAGAAGTTATATGGTATACCTCAGTGTGGAAGTGTTTATGAAAAAAGTGTGATTCAACTAAAAGAATCAAACAACTTGCTAAAGGAAGTCTTGGATCAATCAGATAGGAAAAAAATAGATTCACTAAACAATGATGTAGGAATGAGTTAAGTACTTGAAATTCAATGTAATGATGAAACTACCAATGATGAAGAAGTTTCAAGAAATCCACCAGTAGATGATGTTAATATGACAATGGAATTGGATCGAAAGTTGGACGAAGAAGTTAAATATAAAGATATCCAGATCCAAGTACTATAATTTGATATAAACAAGCTAAGAGGCTTAAATCAAAGGCTTATTGATGTGGCTACTGACCCAAGGGAGAAGAATGATTCCCAAGATGAATAACTACAAGAGATATCTTCAAAGAGAGGGAAATGAAAAGTTGATGATAAGGGAAAGAATCTAAGCTCAAGTAACATTCAAAATTTAAAAGCCAGGAATGATGATCTTACTGCACAACTAACCAAAATAGTTCAAGATAATCAAAGGCTACAACAGGAGAGTGAATGATATGTTGATTATATTGCTTAAGAAAAATTGAAAGTAAAGGAGCAATGTGACATGGTGGATAAGCTCACACATGAGTTAGAGGATGTGATGAGTAAAAGGAAGAATATTGAGATAGAAATCAATGCTCAACTTGAATCAAGGGATATGAATATTCAAAAGTTGGAAGAGGATCTAGAGTTAGTGAAGAAAGAATTGGAGAAGTCCAATACTATAGGAAATCCTAAAATGAAGGATGCCTTGCACTTACTATTTGATTATCCTTCAGTAAGTGATGATAAAATGAAAAACAAATATTCTATTTCTGAAGAGAAACAACAATATATTTTCTCATCTCAAAGACAGTATAGTTTGGGAAAAACTGGTATTTTATTTGAGGAATCCCCTACCATGCATGACAGAAAGAGAGCTGTGAACAAATATAGAAATAGAGAAAATCCTATAGGTGCTGGAGATAGACCTAAGAGGACATTTACAAGAAATAGTGATGACATGTGCTATTTCTGTGGGATTCATGACCACACATCAAGATTTTTTTCAGAGGTGTTGGAATATATTTAATGCTGTGAAGATAGAAAAATTTCCAAATATGAGAATAAGAAAAATAATCTTGAGAAGTTTGAAAGAAGAGTCTCTCAGAAGAAGTTTTCCATGAAGTGATTCTATTGTGGAAGATTGTGACACACTATGAGTATGTATCAGGAATCCCATGAGTTCAATGTTACAATAAGAATGCAAAAAGAATCAACATCTTAGCTGAGAAATGATGAAATGAGGTATTCCTTTAATGGAGGATGTTTCATATATTCTAATCATGGGAATTTGTCCAGACAATGCAACAAGAAGAAAAAGGGGAAGGAAAATAAACCTAGAAGGAGATCCCTAGCACAGAAAATGTAAAATCAAAAAGACCATACTATAATACAACATGGTAAGCCGAAAAATAGGTTTACAGTCCTAGGGGAATCTCAAGGAGCTAAAAAAAGGTGTATCAATCACCTCCTCTATTACACTCACAAAAACTCCCTTGGAATGGAGGTGTACAATCCTAGAAGAGAAAGGGAGGAGATGAACCATGTGTAATTAAGATTAATGTAAAGTCAGTGGAAGACTCAACCCTAACAAGAAAAGGCGATGTGACTCAAACAATCGATAAAATAAATATTACGAAAGAATTTCCTAGAAAATTCACATGTCATGCAACACAACGGGAAGTGATGGCAATAGAAAGATCTCATCAATGGAGTAAAAAGCAAGAGCAGATGGTCAGTGGAGAGATTCTTGATCTGAGAAAGAATCGTGAATAATGGAATATTGGTGGAGAATCGAAGAATGAAATAACTTCTACTAGTCAGTTTAGACCCCAAATTGTGAGAAATTCTAGGCCTGCAAAATCTACATATTAGAAAAAGACTCAGCATGTGGGTAATGGATGCTTAGTCATATGGCCAGAATAGTTGAATTTTTCTAAGAAACTAGAAGATGCATAAAAAGAGTGCGAGGCTTTGCAAGAAAGAATCAAAGGGTCGACCCATCAGGATCAACCACAATTCTCTTATTGAGGATTCTAGAAGATTCCCCTACCCCTTTGTGTATAAATACTATTAATTAATGTTTAGGTGTTTTAGGTTCAAGGGGAGATACAATCCAAGGGGAAGTGGAATCAAAAGATGAAAAGTAGTGATGTGATGTGATCCAAAATGTCAAATGATTCAGATCAGTTATTAGAACTAAAGAAGAAATATAAAAGAATATCATGAAAGGAGTTAATGTTATATGAATGCATGAGACAAGTTTAGTTGGTGGATCATTGCAAAGTTCTACATGAGATTAAATGATGCTGGAGAAGGAGAATGATTGCGGGTCAAAACATTGGTCCCAACAAAAGGAAGAGTTTCACATCATAGGGGGAGATATCTATCTCTTAATCAGATGTAAGAGACTCAGGGGGAGTAAAAGTGGCTGATGCTGATTCAGAAGAAGATACAGATGATGAACAAGAAGAAGTCAAGTCTATATCGGAACTAAATGGGTCTATAGCAACAAGATGAATGAAGATGGAAAAGTGATTCAAAAAAAAATCATGATTAGTGTGAAAAAATACTCCCAGATAGAGGGTATTGATGTCTATGAGACATTCACACTTTTTGTAAGGCTGGAAACAATCAGATTATTCTTGGCCATTGTAGTGCAATAGAAGTTTAAGGTTTTCTAGATGGATGTCAAATCTGAATTCTTGAATGGGGTTTTGGAGGAAGAAGTGTATATCGAGAAGCCATATGATTTTCTCATTCATGAGGATGAAAACAAGGTTTGTCGGCTGAAAAGGTGTTATATGGGCTGAAACAAGCACCAAGAGCATAGTACTCAAGGATTTATTAGTATTTGAAGAATCTTAGTTTCCAACGTGGTGGAGTTGATTAAAATATCTATTTAAACAATGATAGTAATAAAAGAATGATGGTGCTGGTTTATATCAATGATATAATATTTGGCGGATCAGATGAATCTCAGTGTAGAAAGTTTTCCAAATTCATGAAAAGTAAGTTCGAAATTTCAATGATTGGAGAGATGACATTTTCCCTTGGTTTACACGTATCAAAAATAATGGAACTTTAATTTCTCAAACCAAATATGCCAAGGAGGTTATAAGAAGATTTGGAATGGAAAATTCAAAGGAAATTAAGGATCCAGTTTCTACCCAGATGAAATTATCAAAATATGATAATGGAAAGGCAGTTAATATCACATAATACATGTAGATTATTGGGAGTTTACTATACCTGATAGTGAAGAGACCTGATATTTTTTTCACCACATGCCAAGAAGTGTGATATCAAAACAATCCCAAGGAAATCCACATGATTTCAGTGAATATAATACTTTGGTATATCAAGGGCATGATGGATTTTGGCTTGATATATAATGAGAAATATCAGTCAGAGTTATTGGGATATACTGATGCAGATTGGACAGGTTCAACGTATGATATGAAATCAACATCAGGAGGTGAATTCTATCTTGGTGGATTGTGTATTTCTTGGTTAAGAAAGAAGCAAGATTTCATTTCATTAAGCACTGTAAAAGCTAAGTATATTGCAGCCACTCAAGCATACACACAATTATTGTGGATGAAGCAGCAATTTGATGATATGGGAGTTGAATTAAAGTCTCTGATTGGAATACAATGTGATAACTCAAGTGCTATAAATCTCAAAAAAAAATCCCATCCATCACTAAAGGAAAAATCACATTGAGATAAAGCATCATTTTATCAAGGAGAAGGTTGATCACAAAATCATGAAGTTGGAGTATGTGCCTAAAAAGCTATAGGTTGCAGACATTCTGACAAAGGCTTTACCTAAGGAAGATTTTGAGAGGCATCGACTAGATCTAGGAGTTCAGTCGACTCCCCGTACTTGAGAAAGTGTGGATGTGAATCCCACTCTCCCCACAGTATGGTATATTTTTCTCTAATGTGATAATCTGTGTTCTTTTTAATGTTGCAGATCACAAAGGAGTGACCTTTGGGTTCATTGAAAAAGAGGGAGAAATAGTGACTCCTAAAGGGGGAGAAACCTTGGCTAAAAAAGGGAGAAAATTTCTTAGTCAAAGACACGGGGTGAAGCTGACATATAGAGCGATGAGATAGAGGGAGAGAAATGAGATTGGGGGAGAGTTTTAAATCTAAAGATTCTAGAAGTGATTGATCAAAGCATATATATTATGACAGGTGTGGATCGTGATTAAAGCAGAAGAGTGGTGTTGGAATGGTGTTTGTGGTTTTCCAGCGATCAACAATTGGTATCATTTTGGCAATTGGTATCAGGTTGGTATCAACAATTGGTGTCAGAAATGAAGTGATTCATTGATGAACTTTTCATTTACTCTTGTTTCTCATGCCGATCATTGCTCATGTGGGATTAGAGTATGTGGTGAGTGAATCTATGTTCACTAAATAACTTGCAATAGGTGAATGGTGGTAGATGATGGAAGGATCTTCAGTGAGGTATCAAAGTGCATAGAATCATTATGAGAAGAGTTGTCAATAAACCCAAAATGGGGAGATTGTTGGGAAAAAAATCCCTCAAGGTTGCATTTCTTCATTTTTGGGTTGATTGTGTTTGTTGAGAAAGCAGGTTTCCATGATTAATTGTCAAGTTCCAGATATTTTGTTGACAATACATGTTGAAAAAGAACCATGACAAAGGAATGGGTGATCTGGAGGTGGTACAAAAGAATAGATACAAGGTGGCACCATTTTCCAATGTTTGCCAAATTTTTGGGGTCCAAAATTTGGATTTTGGTGAGCATCACAAAAAGTGAATTTCCTTGAAGATCTCATCAAAATATGGAAAATTCATGAATTTTGTGAAGATAGGCTTCATGGATTTTATTTCATGAAGACATGAATAATGTTGATGGTGTTCTTTGCGATTACGAAGAGCTTCGCGAATAGCAGCATTGAAGAGTATTGCAGCAACGAAGGGAATTACGAGTGAAGCTTTGTGGAGAAAGCACAAAGGAATTGATGGAACACTCCGTGATTACGATGAGCTCTGCGATCCGAAAATTTCCGTGGTGATTCGTGATATAAAGATAATTTTGATGGAAATTTCAGAGATTTGTGATTTGAGATTACGTGGTACTGACTATGCGTGGAAGGTTTGAGGGTCAGTGGAATCATCTATAAATAGGCCTCACTCCGTCGAGAGAAGTAGAGAGTTTTCCATAGAAAAATTTATGGCTCTAGAATTGTGAAGGAGATTCGTGGATTAGGGAGATTCGTGAAAGAAAAGGAAGTTCGTGAAGGCAGTGTGCTTCGTGAAAGACAGGAGCTTCGCGGCGGCTAATCTATCTCCGTGAAAGTGGTTTGTTCCACATTGGCTCAGTGAGCTTCACAAAGGAAGTTGATTTGTGAAGGATTGAGATCTGTGATAGCCTAAGATCCGTGAAGGCTTGAGATTTGCAAAGGCTTGAGCTCTATAAAGCAGTGTGCTCTGTAAAGTAGTGAGCTCTGTGAAGGTGTGGGATTCATGAGGAGGTAGGGACTTCATGAAGGCTTGTTTGAGCTTCGCAAAATTGGGATCTTCATGAAGTAGGGTGATTTGCAAAGGTATTTCCAAAGGTTATTGATTAGTTTTCAGGGGAAAAGGGGTATTCATCAGTGTATGAAATTTAGACATCAATAGTGCATATACATATAGTGGAGGATGCATTCATTAGTGATAATGAAGAGACCTACAATTCTATAAACTTTGAGTGGATACCTTCCAAGTACAGTGAGCAAGGGAATATGAAGAAGGTTATCCTTTCTATAGATAATGAGCTAGAGAGATATAAATAGGGAGTGACCCTTTGGGAAGTAGTGATCTAACCCTAAACTTTGTAAAGGCAGTGATCCTGGGCATAGATATGACAACCCTTCTCTTTATTACACACTTAAACATGATTTATTACATAAAAACTTCACTTGATACAACATATAATATAGATAGGTCTAGTTTATTTGGGGCTTAGGAACATTACATAACAACTTAGACATAAAATACAACATCTTTAATGAAAACTTCCTTTACATGACCACTACCTTCCCTCATACTTAGTATTGCATAAGATAACCTGAGGACATGCATAAGAAAATGGTGAGATATAAATCCCAGTAAGGGAGTGAATAAGGCATAACATGAAATATACAATACATGTTAGGCAATAGGCATATCAATGGATCATAAGAGAAACATGAACATAAAGGCATGATATAGCATGATTAACATAACTTGGAAATGTGGCAACAACATTTAATATGATTTTAGCATGAGACAAGTCTCATTTCACATAAATCATGAGTAAACCCTTATTGAACTTGAATTATAATTAGTAAACCCCCATTGAACTTTATGTATCATGATACTAATCTTTAACCAATGCATTGGAGCGCTATCAGGGTGCACCCTTATTAAACATTTCATTTCATGCATAAGTGTGCCACATAGATCATTAAACAGGGATCCATTAAATACCAACATTTATTACATGATAAAAAAATGTGGAATTCATACATGAAACTATATAATCAATAAGTAAATGTGCATAAAGGTTAATACCCTTGATATAGAAACGAGCATGGTATTCACTACACAATGTCTAGCTTGAAAAATCACGGTGCAATTTCGGCAGCATAACGACATGACATAAGGATTCATAAAAATGGTTTATGAGAGAGAAATGGGTGTCTTGTTATATGTACATGAAATGGATAGTAAGGGAGTCATATAGATACATGTACCAACAAATTTAATGGAAATTATATTCATAACACAAAACAATTGCTTGAACGTGAATGAAAAGAGATAATTTCCTTATGGAATTTCGGCATGGTAACATGTGTACACGAAAGTCATTCATGAGAGAAAAATAGGTCTCTCATTATTTCAAAAATAATGAGGGAAGTATGGGGGAGGTGAAAAATCATACCCCAACATTTATAATTGAAAACAAAATGGCATAACAATATTAAGAAACTTAGACAAAAATGAGAAAAGAGGAAATCACTTACTTGGATGTGTGATCTCAAAGGTTTGGGAGAGGCTTGGGAGAGGATTATTGGGAGATTAGGGTTCCTTGGGAGGATTCTATAGAGAGGAGGGAAGATTTTGGACTAAGTAAAAAGGCTTTTAGTGAATAGGAAGTGGGATCTTGGGTGGGTTTATATAGGAAATAGAGGAAATTCTTTATTATTTAGGTTTGGGTCACCACACATTAAACTAATAAATACCACAAAAAAAACCATGGTTTTTGCCCATGGGTTTTTCCAAAGTGGAGTGGAAAATAATATTTTATAATTCCAATGGCCGAAATTATTAAAATAATAGAGTTTCTTATGTGGAGGTGAGTCACACTCTAAAGGAAAACAATTTAAAAAGACAAAATGTTTTATAACTCTTGGAGGGTCCACTAAAGTTTTGTAAAATAAATAAAAAAAACTAAAATCACATTATTTTAATGGTAAAACATATACTGGCTGAACATATCATTTATATTATTTTATTACATCACTATTGGGTCATTATGATGTCATAAAACACATTATATATTTAAACGGTATTTAATTTTTACCCAAAAATTCGACCGTCTCAGAAAATTATGAAAAATTCACCATTGGATAATTTCAACATCCTGATTCAAAACATAATATTAATTTTATCTAAATAATTTTCTAAATATGTGATTTTTTACTTTTAAAATAAAAACCGACATTTATTGAAAAATCATGGGTTTTGATAAAAATAGCTTTCAAAACTTAATAAAAATTAAAATTGCATTCATAAAATCATACGATCATTTATATTTAATAAAAATTAATTTAATAATAATAATAATATTTTATTAAAATATTATTTAATTCAAAAATCCATTAATTCATCAAAATAGATTTCTTAGTTGAATATTAAGTAAAAATACTATTTACACTTTAAAAACTATTTACGAGGTAACAATAATAAAATGAATGTATATTCATTATTATAAAAATAATGCACATAATAGTAGTGATAAGGTATTGTTACATAACCTCTTATAACACTCACATAAGACTGAAGGGTAAGGTGTGCGATGGTGATAGACTCTTGGGGTGGCTCGGATAACATTACTCGGGTGGTAATCTCTATCAAATTCCACTTCTCTCATAGGAAATTATGCTCGAGCTTAACATATTCAAGCTCGGCTTGAGCTTGGTCAAGAGTGAAGACCAAATATTCCACCTCCTTTCCGAGCTCTGACAAATGGGCTTCATACGGGGAAAGTCTATTGGATGAGGCCATCGCTTCCTTTTTCTGAGTAAATTGTATTTGTTAAAGCCCTATATTTATACTAATCATGTGATCACTGTTCAACGACAATATTAGCAATGGTCAAAATTCTTAACGTTATTTTAAAATCCAAAAACATAAAACTAATGAAGTTCAAATTTATATAAACATTTTACATAATGAGACATTTAATCAGATAAAGAGGAATTTTCATTAATGAACATTTGGGTCGTTACAATAGAAGTGATCTAGCCCAAAAATTATTGGCAGTGAGCTTTAGTGGATTTGGCACATCGACACATAGACATTGTATACTCCTTGGATGTATCCCATTGAGGGTGAACCAAGTAAAAATCTCTATGTCTACCTACTTGTTTCCCTACATTACATTTAAAGCATCATCATTAGATAAAGATAAAAAGAAGTGATCATCATAAACACACAAGTGAAAACAAAGTGTCTCTCATAATAAATAGGTAAAGATCTAGTGGGGTAAAAAGAATTTGAAAATGAATATCCATACCCTAATTCACCCCCTCTCAGGGCATCTAGAACCCTTTTGGTCCTAATGTCTCATAACCATACTATAGGCAAAAACTAATATTAGACTCAACTGTAACTAATGTCTCTCAGACTCCTGGCTGCCACTACTAATACTAGATATCATATTAGCACACAACCATTTAAAGAGATTTATTAAATCATCTTGTCCCTTTTTATCAGTTTCACTTTACATTAATTAATTCTTTAACCATTAATTAACCATTAATTAACCATTAACAATTTACACATTCCATTCCATTAGCATCACAATAAAACTCCATGCCCTCCAAGCATAACCAAACTAAGTCCAAGACTTCTTAGAAAGATAACCTCAACACTGCATCCCAGCAAGCTCTAACCCCATTGGTTCAACATCATTTATTCAATCATTTATTAACACAATTTTCATTTTCCATAATTCCAGGTATTCTAGAAAAATTATTCTAATCTACCAAACATAAGGGGCTCAACACAGTGGGTAGATGGACTACCCATCGAGTCTTTGCTGCCTATAGAAAGAGCGTAGACCCATCTATCCTTGAGAATCTAGACACGGAAAGCAATTAGCATACCTCATGCGTCTTATCCTCTTTTGGAAGAAGGGTGAGCATGAACAGCTACCTTAAGCAGTGGAGAATGTAAATTAGATAAACAAACAACAAGATTCAACAAGCATCCAACATTTACATCCAATATGTTTCATCATCTTTGGTGTCCTCCCCAATACACACATGTATAAACTGATGAATCTCGCCACTATAGGCGTCAACTACTTCCACAACCACTGGGCCTCCCTTCCCCACATACAAAAATCCCCTCCCAAGCTCACATCACATCACGAGAAGCAAGAAACAACAAGCAACTGGGCTCTTAGCCCCAATCAAGGCATTAAACCTTCACACATAATGAGAACTCACGACTCCAAAGCATAAGGATCTTGGACTTTACAAGCAAGAGGCTAACTTGGAACCCTAATAAGAATCATACTTTATCAAAAACCAGTTATTTAATTCATCTTGAATTAACTGATTCATTATTAATAGGTTCCAACTATGGAAAACCTAACTAGAAAACTACCATAACTATCACAAATTAATTAAACATGCTTACTACATCAATTTGATCATCATAAAATTATAAAAACAAACAGATTCAATTACATGCCTCTTTATCTTTATCCAATTAAGTTATAATTAATTCCAAATTTACATTATTTACAAATTTCCATAAAAACGACATGATAAATAAGCAAATCAAAGATATCACACTATCTAGAAATCAAGAGGCAATAACATCTCTAGACAATTGATACAAATTCTTTCATCTGGTTTAAGTATTTATTTTTTCAATTTCATTGTGATCTAGTGGGATAAATCATGATATCTATACTATTGTATGTAAAAATAATATATAATCCATGAATCCACTACTTCAAAAGGTTTCCAATGTTATTTTCATGACAACGAGCCAACACAACAAATCACAATCACCTCTCCTACAATGACCACATTCACCTGAGGATGTCGAGGCACAACCACATTAACCAACACCCAATAAGTATCCATTAGAAAAATGGAGATCAAAAACCATTACATGGAAAGAATACACAAGAAGAAACATATCCCGGAACCTAGAAGAATGGTGGTAACACCTACCTTTTATGATCAACACTTCTTAGCTGCACCAAAACAGGGGGTGCGCATGTAGCAGGAAGAAACATCAAGGGAAACAATCCAAGGATTATAATTTGATTTCATGACTCCTATAGGAAAGAAAGGTTAGGGTGTCTCATACCAAGGAAATAAAGAAGGAAGAACAAGGGTGGAAGATATCTTGGCCTTTTGAAAATCTAAACGGAGCATCAGTTTAGATACAATTTTAGATTTTCCATTAAATGCAGATCTGGTCTATATTACGTGTTTTGAACAACTAAAGGCATCAAGACCCTTAGAAATATTATTATAGGAGTTATGAGGTTGAATCAATATTAAATCATTTAAAACAAGGCATTGAATTCATTTTACATCAAAGGAAACATAAAAGGGGAGAAACTATAGGAATCTAGGAAAAACTAGAAATTAGGAAAAGAAAAATAGTTCACCATTCTGGAAACACAGTTCATGACACCGTTAGATGTCTCACTAGTTCTCACTCACCATTTTGACTCACCAGTTCTGACTCACCAGTTTTGACTCACCAATTTTGAAAAATTGGCAAAGGAAATGACACCGTTCTAGAAACACTATTCACAAAACTCGAAATTTGGCAATGTGTTGGGAATAAGTCACCTTGACCTCCCAAAACACCTCCAACACCAGATTTTAGCAAAGGAATGGGAAAGATAGGTATAATACATTATATAAAATACCTATTAAAACGTTCTTATCCTCAAAAATTAAAAACCAACCCAGATAGAAAATAGGGTTTGAGAAACCACCCTTAGAGATACCTCTCAAGACTCTCACCACCAAAAGAGCTGAACTGCTTCAAAAAAGAAACATGTGAAATCACACAACAACCCAACCAGTTCCTAAACATTATCCTAGGGGAGATACCTCTCAAAAGAGAGAAAACCACAATAAGAGACAAAAGAGAGCCATCCCATAAACACAAAATTTCTACAACCATAAACAACATCATTATAGAAAAAGAGCTAAACCTCAAATAGTTCAGGGTAGTGAGTGCAGATCTGCGACTCACATTCCCAGGTACTCTCATTCACACCACCATTATACCATAAGACACAAACCAAGGGAATATAATTCCCACACAACACCTTCTCCTTGCGAACTTGGATCTCTATAGGCCATTCCTCAAAGGTTGCATCATCATCAACATCAATCTCTCCTCAATTGATGATGTGAGAGTCTTCATGAAGGTAACAATGGAGATGCGACACATGAAAAACATTTTTTATCCCGATAATATTCAAGTTATGTTCTATACAATACGCCATGGCTCCAAAATGATCCAAAACCTCGAAAGGCCCAAAAAATTAGGGAGAAAGATGACACCCATGACCAAACCTTCACTTACCACGATGGGGAGTTGAAGGATCCGAACGCAGTGGAAGCATGGAGGTTGGGAGGACCCAAATTTTCCTTTTCCATAATCAATGAACAATCTAGAATCAATACGATAATAAATTCTAGTATCCACAGATTAAGATCAAATATCTAGACAAAAGAAGAAAAGGGAACCAGATCCTAGAGAGAGGATCTTGCGCATCATGTTTATAAGTAATTTAAATAATTTATGTAGAAATTAAATAAATAGACCTTTGGTACTTTCTTTATTTATGATGTTTATTATATATAATGACCCTTCTGGATTATCTCATTACGCTTGCAAGGATCCAAACCAGAATACCTCTTGGCCTCCGTTCGACACCACTCATTCTCTGAGTTCTAGCACGGAGAAATGAGTGTATTAAATCAATAATTATTGATCTCTTGTTCTTTTATATTGAATAACACATCTCATTATTGATATGGGAGAGGATAGTATTCAAGAGAGAAATTGTTTTGGCTCAACAATTCTCTCACCACCGGCAATTCGGTTCACCAGGTGTGATGGCACAATAGACGTACCTATCTATTTAACGACATGGGGTTTCGATTACAATATTTAATTGAATAATAGAAAATAAATACATTCATAACCTTATATAAAACCCATGTTACATAATAAAAATAACATCACCATTATTCATGGTGCGCCAACTTGCACAAAATAGAATCATAAATGAAATCCCATGCCACATAATGATAACAATGTTATTATTATTTTGTCTTGTGCCAACTAGTTAAATAGTTATTTACCATCTTGAAAATAATTATTTTACTACTGAACCAGCCTTGGTCCACTTGAACTATAATTCCATATATTTAACACCCGAATAAATAAATAAATAATTTATTCTCTTAAATAAAAATTTTATTTACAAACAAGTGAATAAATATTTATTAAATGTTCAATAAAATAAATAAATAAATTTTATTTAATTTATGCGATCATTTTAAATTGAATAAAATTATTACATGGTCTTGAGAATAATACTTATTCCATTAATTAAATTCAAATAGAATTTAATTGTGAGCATAAGAAATACTTAGTGTGTGACCCTTTAGGATTCTTTGTCGTGGGAATTAGGTGGGCTTGCCTAAAGTCAAAGAGTAATATCTAGAAATGGATCAAGGTACCCAAGAGAAAGAACTTAAAGTCTCAATCATAACATCCACATACGAATGTTCACTATGTAATATAATCCATTTTTATTAATATCTCATCAAGAAGGTTTCATGATAGTGTCATCAACCCATTTTCTTGATACGTCTTTCTTTGACTACCTGAAATAAACTCATCATTACACCATGAACATGGAATTTAGGATGACAATTATATTTCAATAAAAGGGCCAAGATATTAACTTCCATAAATGAAAGGGACAAATCTTTCCTCAATTTATCCATTAATTACATGTCACTCATGATGCACCCGACATACCCTACTTCCCGCCAATATATAGCATGTCAGTTTTCATCAGTAAATAAAAGTGCGTGAGTCATGACACACATTAATGGTAATATAAAAGTATAAGGACAATTACACATGCTCGTAGATAGAAATATCTGATGACACCAAAACATGAATAATTCCTACAGGCGGGTCTGTTTTCATAACCTCTCATCTTGGAGATTACCAAGTGTGAACTTATTGAGAATAAGTCTCATATTCTTATGAGTACTCACACCTAATGGTACATATACTATGTGTCTCATCATAGTATGTCATAAAACCACATAACTATATTTAAGAATATTGTTATAGCACTTTAATGTTCTCATCATAGCAGGGAATTTCTATGACCTTGTCAATGAAACAAATACTCTAGGACATTATTACATCATAGTCATGTAGAATAATGAAAAATATGTAAAAATATGTTTAATATTTAAATATATTAAATATTAATGTAATAAAAGTACAAAAAATTAGTTCTAGGACACCAACACTAACAAACTCCCACTTGGACTAGAACCATCTTCCTACGAATTTTAGTTTGATAGACCTCACATGATGATCATGTTTTTTCTAAGTAAAGGTTTTAGTCAAGGTATCCTCCATGTTGTATTCCATGGTAATTCTGCTCACCACAAATTCACCACTCTAAGAAAAATACCTCAAGAGATGATACTTTTTAAGTATGTTCTTTGTCCGCTTATGTGACCATGGCTCTTTTGCGAGAGACACTGCTACAGTATTATCACAATATAGTGTAATGGGATATTTACTACTAGGTACCACATCCATCTCTTGGATTAAGCTTCACATCCAAACTAGATCTTTATCTGCCTCAGAAGCTATGATATAATCAGAATCTACTGTAGAATCTGTGAACACACTTTGATTTGAGCTCTTCCAGCTTACAACACCTCCATTCAAAGTAAAAATGTATCTCATATGAGACTTCATGTCATCCTGATTAGTCTGGAAACTAGCATATGCATATTCTATGATGACTAATTCCTCATCTACTCCATAAACTAGGAACATATCCTTAGTACGCCTCAGATATTTAAGGATAGTCTTGACTGCCATCAAATAGTATTCACCTAGGTCAGCTTGATATCTGCCCACCACACTTAATGCTTTGGAGACATCTAGCCTAGTATATAGCATGTCATACAAGACTGACCCAATTGCTGATGCATATAGAGTCCTTTCCATTCTCTCTCTTTACTCATGCACCTGAGGACACATTTTCTTAGAAATATGAATGCCATGTGATGCTGAAAACAACCCCTCTTGGATTATTCCATACTGAATTTATTCAGTATCTTGTCAATGTATGTAATTTGAATTAGGCCCATCAATATCTTAGATCTATCACGATGGATCTTGATCCCAAGAATATATGCTGCCTCACCTAAGTCCTTTATGGAAAAGCATTGGTTCTACCATGCCTTAACAAACTATAATACTGGTATCTCATTTCCAATAAATAATATGTCATAAACATATACTATTAGGAGAATGAAATCACTCCCACTAATCCATTTATAGACACAAGGTTCACATTTTTTCTTTATAAAACTAAATTCTATTATGGATTCATCAAAATAAATGTTTCATGACCTGGATTCTTACTTTAATCCATAAATGGGTTTCTGTAACTTTCATATCTTATTAGCATCCTTTGGAGTCACAAACCCTTTAGGTTATGTCATGTAGACATCTTCCTAAAGGTTCCCATTAAGGAAGGTTGTTTTGAAATCCATTTTCCAAATATCATAGTCATGGTAAGAAATAATTTCCAATATAATTCTGATGGATTTTAGCATCGCAAATGATGAAATGGTTTCTTCGTAGTCAATTCCTTGACACTGTTTGAACCCTTTTGAAACCATTCATTCCTTATAGGTACTGAATTGTCCTTCCATGTCCAATTTCTTCTTGAATACCCATTTGTAACCAACATGCTTTACATCAACTGAAGGATCTACCAAAATCCAAACTTGGTTTTGGTACATGGAATCCATTTTAGAATTCATGGCTTCTTGTCACTTGGAAACATCTGTTCCACTTAATGCTTTCTTATAAGTTATAGGATCATTATTATCGACTAATAACGAGTCACCATCATTGGTAACTAGAAAACTATACCATTCTGGTTATCTAACCTCTCTTGTACTTCTATGTAGTACTTGTGTCTCTGGAACTGATCTTTCTTCCCTGGGGCTTTGTGGAATCTCCTTCCCTACCAACTCTTGTATACCTTGAGCCTTGACTTCATCTAAGGCTATCTCTCTCCCACTATCTATTTTAGAGATGTGATCCCCCTCAAGGAATATGGTGTGACTTTCCACTATAAATTTTTTTGAGGGTTCATATAGGTAATATCCCCTTGTTTCCTCAGAGTATCCAATAAAGGCACACCTTGTGCCTCAGGGTATAAGTTTATTACCTGAAGTGGCCTTAAAAAATGCTCCGCTACCCCACACACATAAATTAGATAACATGGACTTTCTTATACTCCAAATATCATATGGAATACCATTTATCAATTTAGTTGGTAATTGGTTTAGTATGTGTGCTACTGATTGTAACGCATATCCCCAAAAGGATAATGGAATATTTTCATGAATCATCATTGATATCACCATGTCCAATAAGGTGTAGTTCCTCCTTTCTCTTACACCATTTCACTGAGGTGTGTAAGGAGGCGTGAGTTGGGATGGGATCCCAAACTCCCATAAGTAATCAATGAAGTATTAATTAAGATACTCTCTACCTCAGTCCAAGTGAAGTTTATTAATCTTCTTACTAAGTTGGTTCTCAACTTCATTCTCATATTCCTTAAACTTATCAAAAGAATCAAAATTATACCTTATTAAGTAGATATATCCATACATACTAAAATTGTTAGTAAAATTTATGAAGTATGAGTACCCACCCCTTGCTTCAACTAGAAATGGTCCACACACATCGGTATGAAAAAATTCAAAAAGCTATTTGTCCATTTCACATTTACCACTAAATAGAGCTTTAGTAATTTTTACTTGTAAACACATGTGACATACACCAAGTGGTTTTAGTTTGAAAGAACTTAAATATCCATCTTGATGTAAATTTTTCAGGTGTTTCTGATTTACATGACCTAGCCAGTAATGCAAAAGTTGGGTGTGGTATGAGTCATGTGAAGTATATTTTTTATCTATTTCCATTACTTGGTTTGTGTAATCCAACAATTAAAGACCATTGTATAAATTTTCCCTAACAAAACAAATGCTATCTTTATAAAAGAAGCAACATTCATTTCTGAACTTGAAGACAAATCCATCTGTATCTATTCTGGATATTGAAATAATGTTTTTGATTCACAAAAGGCCCATAATAACAACCCTTTAACACTAAGATCATCCCAATTGGCAATGAGAGGTGGTAGTCCCCGACAGCTACAACAACAAGTATAGCTCCATTGGCTTCTTGTAGATCTACCTCCCCCCCGGCTAATTTTCCCAAATATACTTGGTTATTGTATTTGAATACATATGTGAGAACCAAAAGATATATCCAATACCCAATTTGAAGAAATAAATAAATTTCACTCAATAACAAATGCACATGAAGATTCCCCTTGCTTTTTTGGATGGGTGTGGGTTTTCTTCTAGTGGCCCTTCTTTCCACATGCAAAACAAAAAACTTCCTATTCCTTTAACTCCCCCCTTGATCTTTATTTTCTTGGAAGGGCATGAAGAATCTGTGGGCTTAAAGATCTTTTCCTTCCCTTTCCTTTTATTCACCATAAGGATAGAAGGATTGTCGTTCTTCATATCTTTGTCCACTTGGTGAATGAGGATAATAAGATAAAATAGAGATTTCTCAATGTTGTTCATATTGAAATTAACAACAAAACTAGAGAAGCTTTGAGGGAGTGATGTGATAATGAGATCAGTACCTAGTTCTTTAGGGATTTTAAACCCTAGAACCTCCAAGTTCTCAATGTGGCCAATGATCTTGACTACGTGAGGCCAATATGGGGAAACCTCTATAAGCTTAATTTGAAAGAGTGCCTTGGATATCTCAAACCTTTCATGTCTTACTATCTCCTGGTAAAGACCATGGAGGTTCTCGAGAATGCTATATGCATCCATGTTTTTGTGAGACTTCATGAGCTTATTAGACATTGATGAAAGAATAAAACATTGTACTTCGACCATGTCATTCATATGTTTCTCGTAGACCATGAAATCCTCATCATAATTATCTTTGGCTGGCAGATCATGTAATGCTTACTCCATCATATAAGGCTTCCATTCATGGCATAAAACAACCCAAAGGTGTTTAAACCACTCCTGGAAGTTACTACTAGTGAGGATGTTGTCTTTATCCAAAATTGATTATAGGGATAGTGTAGTTGAGCTTGTGCTTTTATTCTATAATTAAAATATCAGATTATTAGTACTTGATTAAATTTTATGAGAAATAATAAATTAATTTTATTAAGTTTCCCACTATTTTATCAAGTCCCAATGGCCCTCACCATTGAACTCAGAATGTCTAGTTGTTTGGACATTATAGTGAAAAGGACACATATTCCCCTTTTTATAACCCCAACAAGGGTTGGTCAAGCTATTTTAAGGTATTTAGGTAGGTAGGTCTTTGACAAATGTGGGATTATAGCTCTTTGATCCATTGAGTGGACTCCCCAATCCTAAAACCCTAACTTATATTTCCTTAACAATTGCCTCCAATATTACACCAAGTCTAGCAAGGGATACTCCTATCGATGTAATATGGTTAATTAAACCTGAAACTTTTATTAGATATTTCTGTATAAAAGTAAGTGTCCCAAAATGGTTTGGTCAAACACTTAGTTTTATTGACTCTTGCCCTTAATCAAGTAATGAAAGGCTTAGTCTGACTTAAAATCTTATTGATGTATTTTTATCTCTTATGCGTAAATTGATTATTATCTTTATCACATGCTTGCTAATATTAAGTGAAACTTACTTAAGTGATTAACCAAGGCTTGATAAGATTAACGCATAAACTTGGTTTATTTAAGTTCTATCTTGCATGCTTGTTTAATTCATTAATTATGTGATCGTGACAACACATCCATAATGATAAACCATGCAAATGAAAGAAATAAAATAAAGTACAGGGAATGATCATGAGATTTTATAATGGTTAGTTTATTTAAAAATTTATAAATTAACCCTGACCTATGGGAGAAACACCTTGAACCTTTTGGGTTCATATTTAAAGCTTTCCACCTTTCCACCTTTATATCTCCTGGGATTAGTTTCATCTCAGCTCTTGCTTGAACCGCCTCCACTAGATTGGGAGATCCATCCATTAAATATTCTTTTTAACTCACACGCATGTGAGGGCTAAAAAGGGAGTTTATATAAAAGTAACCATGGGCACGCATTCCCTACATATTAATGAGGACATATGGATAACATGCAAATAATTTAATTTAACAAATAAATTAAAAGGGAAACCAATCACATACAAAGGTCTAGTCTAGCTCATGATTATCCACATACATGCAACTAGTTACAAAATTAATAAAACTAGAATATTGTATTCGTATATTGTTTTACTCTTCTAACATATGGCATACATGATGCTTCAATGCATAGAGTAAAAACTTGTAGTAAAATTTGTACATGATAAGTAGTTCTGAACATTACATAAACATTAAAGTTTTAACTTTGTATAATTTGGTAAAGTACATGGCATGTAGATCTGACTACACAGTGTGTACTACCTTCACTGTATTTCATGAAGTGCATGCCTAAGGACTCAGCGTGTGAGGCATACTTCAGATATTTTGGAGTACATGGCATGTACAGTGGGCCACATGCCATGTTGTCTCTACGTTACATAGTTACCGGTCAGTTCAATCTGTGTATGGGATACACAGATTGGACCCTGACCCCAAGGGACTACACATCATGTCCAGTGGGCCACATGATGAGTAATCCGGTAAGCACGTTCCTATCTATCCCAGTCAACATATGGTGTAAAGTTAATTACACCACATGTAATGAATTCTCACAACATGAGTAATTGCGGATTTACTCGTGATATACTGAACACGACTACATGGAATGTAGTCTAGATTACATGGAGTGTGTGGCAGAGAACATGATGTGTAAGTCTGAACACACGGTGTGTACTTTCGTGTCACCTGGACAGAATTACTGATGCCTCCTGATGAGTTCCTTGCCTTAATTTTAATCAAAAAATTATTCATTTCTGTTAGATCTTTGAGAAATGAAAGAGGAAGAATAGATATCAAAATCTAGATTACAAGAACGATTAACCTTGAATTGGAAAACTAAATTATTAGATCAAAAATCATCAACAAATTATTTAAATAATTATAAATGATGATGAGCTCACTCTGATACCACTTGAAGGATCCGAACGCAGCAGAAGCATGGTAGTTGGGAGAGCCCAACTTTTCCTTTTCTATAATCGAAGACCAATATGGGATCAATACAATGATAAATTACAGTATCCATAGATTAAGATCAAAGATCTAGAAAAAAGAAGAAAAGGGCTCCAGATCCTAGAGAGAGGATATTGAGAATAATGATTATAATTAATTTAAATAATTTCTGTAGAAATTAGATACCTGGATCTTCAGTACTTTCTTCATTGATGATGTTGATCATCCAAAATGACCCTTCCAGATTATCTCATTGCGCTTGCGAGGATCCAAACAAGAATCCCTCTAGCAGTGATCCACACATGTTCCAATGGCCTCCGATCAACACCACTCATTCTCAGGGTTCTAGCTCAGTGAAGCGAGTGTCTTGTGTTGGTCATTCTTGATCACCTATTCTTTGGTTGTGAATAATGTAGCTTGTTCTTGAGATGGGGGAGGAGAGGATTTGAGAGAGAAATTGTTTTGGCTATACAATTCTCTCACCACTGGTAATTCAGTTCACTAGGCATAATGACACAACATAAGTACTTGTCTATTTAATGACATGGGGTTTCAGTTACAATATTTAATTTCATAACAACAATTACATACATTCATAACCTTATAGAAAACCCATGATACATAATAACAATAACAACATCATTATTCATGGTGCGCCAACTTTCACAAAACAGAATCATAAATGAAATCCTGTTCCACATAATGATAATAGTGTTATTATTATTTTTTCTTGTGCCAACTAGTTAAATAAGTGTTTACCATCTTGTAAATAATTATTTTACTACCGGACCAGCCTTGGTTTGCTCGAACTCAACTTCCATTTATTGAACACTCTAATAAATAAATAAATAATTTATTCTCTTAAATAAATATTTTATTTAAAAACTAGTAAATAAATATTTATTAAATGTTCAATAAAATAAATAAATATATTTTACTTAATTTATACGATAATTTTAACTTGAATAAAATTATTCCACAATCTTGAGAATAATATTTATTCCATTAATTAAATTAAAATATAATTTAGTCGAGACCACAAGAAACACTTAGTGTGTGACCCTCTAGAATTATTTCTCATTGGAATTAGGTGGGATTAACTAAATAACAAGAGTAATGTTTAGAAATGGTTCAAGGAACCCAATAAAAAGAACTTAAAGTCTCAAAGACGATATCCACATATGAATACTCATGATGTAATATAATTCCTTTTTCTTAATATCTCATCAAGTAGGTTTAATGATAATGTCATCGACCTATATTATTGATACATATTTCTTTGACTACCTTAAATAAACTCATTGTTACACCATGGACATGAAATTTAGGGATATGGTTCTATTTCAATAAAAGGTTTGAGATATAAAATTCCATAAATGGAAGGGAAACATCTGTCCTCAACTTATCCATTAATAAATTGTCACTCGTGATGCTCCCAACGTACCCTACTTCCTACCAACATATGGCGTGACAGTTTTCTTCAGTAAATCAAAGTGTGTGAGTCATGATACACATTAATGACAATATTAAAGTCTAAGAACCATTATACATTCTGGTCGATATAAATATCCGATGATTCCAAAACATGAGGAATTACTATAGGCAGGTCTGTTCTCATAGCTTCCAGTCTTAGAGATTACTAAGTATGAACTTCATGTGAAGAAGTCTCATATGCTTATGAGTACTCACACTTAATGGTTTTTATACCATGTGTCCCATCATAGCATGTCATCTAACCGATGAACTATATTTACGAATATTGTCATTTCACTTCAAGGTTCTCATCATAGCGGGGAACTGTTATGACATTATCAATGCGACAAATACTATAGGACATTATTACATCATATTCATGAAGAACAATGAAAAATATATAATAATATGTTTAATATTTAAATACATTAAATATTCATGCAATCAAAGTAAAAACAGTTAGTTATAGGGCAACAAATCTAACAAGAGTCACCTTCAGAAACACATGATCCCCAATGTCAAACTTCAGAGGTCTCCTCCTATGGTCAGCATAGGACTTATGATGATCCTGCACTACCTTCATCCTCTCATGAATCACCTAAAATATATCTATCGTATTCTATACCAGTTCCATCTTGAGAACTTCTGACTCTCCAGTCCCAATCCAACATAATATAGAATGGCAAGGTCAACCATACAAGGATTCAAATGGCGCCATACCAATGGTGGAGTGAAAAATATTTTTGTAAGATAACTCTACCAAGGTAAGGTGCCTCATCTAAAAATCTCCAAAATCTAGGACCCAAGAGTGAAACATGTCTTCAAGATTATGGATGGTCTGCTCTATCTAACCATCCGCATGTGGATAAAAAGTAGTGCTAAGGCATAGCTAAGAACCAAAAGTGTGCTGGATACCTCTCCACACCCTGGAGGTAAAACAAGGATCTTGATTGGAAATGATCATCCCTGGGACTTTGTGGAGTCTCACCACCTCCTCCAGATACCACCTCGATAAAACCTCCACTGAGCTCGATTCCTGAATTTCTATAAAGTGGGATGATTTTGTCAAATGATCCACTGGCACCCATATAGCTTCATAGTCTCCTTTATCTCGAGGTAAACTGGTAAAAAAGTCCATTGTGATGTCCTTCCACTTTCATTGAGGAACATCTAATGGATGGAGAAAACCACCAAGAACATGGTGCTTGACCTTCACCTTTTGGAAGACAAAACATTGAGACACAAACTCTGCAACTGCATGCTTCAACCTAGGCCACCAAAATGTCTTCTTAAAGATCAGTACATCTTCATTACACAAAGATTTACTACTAAAGGCAAACTATGGAACTACCTAAGAACTATCTCCCAAATTTTCAAAGGAACAAAAATCATTTCTTAAAACAATACTTGGTGTTGTTCATCCTCAGACCAACATTCAGGGGCCTCACCATAAAAAACTCGGTCCCTCCATACCTCCACCTCAGGGTCCCCCAACTTAGAATCTTCTTCCTGTTTCACTAGATATGATTTCACCGTCATCTCAAAAATATTACCACTACCCCCAACTTCTCCCATATCCAGATGTAATGCTGAAAGTTCTTCCATCACCCACTAGAAATCACCTTATTCATGCACTGCATCACTATGAGACTTCCTGCTAAGTTCATCGGCTACAATATTTTCTTTACTAGGTGTATACAAGATTTCAATGTTGTAATCCTATAAGAACTCCATCCACTAATTCTATCACAAGTTCAAGTCATGGTAGGAGAAAACATACCTCAAGCTCTTATGATCGATGAAAACCACAAAGCACTCGCCGATGAGGTAATGTCTCTATAACTTCAGAGAAAACACCACTGCCTCAAATTCCAGATCCTAGGTGGTATAGTTATGTTCATGGGGACACAAATATTGAGACCCATAAGAAACGAATGATCTCTACTGCATCAGAATGAAACCCAACCCCTGATGAAAAGTATAAAAACAACCTCGAACTGAACTACTTCTACTGGAAGACAAAGAACCAAAGAACCGACCAACTTATATTTTAGATACTCAAAAGCTACCTAACATTGACCATTCCACATGAATGGATAATCCTTACTATTCAATGATGTCAGAGGAGTCGTAAACCAAGAAAAATTGGCCATGAACCACATACAATAGCCTATGAGACCAAGGAAACTTTTCACCTCTAGCACTATCTTGGGGGATTCCAAAGACACAACTGATTATATCTTCGAAAGATCCATAGCTACTCCCTACTGGGACACAACATGCACCAAGAAGTGGACTTCTCAAGCCAAAAAAAAAACAATTCAACAACTCCTCAAACAGCTACTATCAATGAAGGGCTCCCAATAGGGCACACAGATGCTCTGCATGCTCCTCCTTAAACGCAAAGTACACAAACATGTCATCAATTAATACCACCAAAAACTTATCCAGGAACTTATGGAACACAACGTTCATTAATCACATGAACATGGCTGGAGCATTCTTCATGCCGAATGTCATCACCAAGAACTCATAATGCCCATGATGAAAATAGAAATTAGTCTTTGGGATATCCTCATCCTTCACACGCATATGATGATACCCAGAATGCAAATGAATCTTTGGGAACCAACTTAACCCTTAAGTTGATTGAACAAATCATCAATCCATAGAAGATGGTAGTGGTTCTTCACTGTCACCTTGTTTAAGAGACAATAATCGACACACAACCGTAAACTACCATCATCCTTCTTCATGAACAAAACTGGTGCACCCCACAGTGACACACTCAGAATAACCAAAAAACACCACAACAGACCATCGAGCTATATATGTATCCCTCATAACTCGGAAGGCGCCATCCTATATGGAGACATTGAGATAGGAGACATGCCTGGATGCAGTTCGATCCCGAACTCTATCTCCCATCGATGTGGTAACACTACAAACTCTTCTGGAAAGACATCGGGGTACTCTTCAATGAACCTGAGAAATACCGATTGTTGAACCTCCGATGAATTCAACATCAGCTCAACCATCAAGGATGATAAAGAAGGAACACACCTATGACCCATCCGAGGGTCTCATTCACCAAAAAACACAGCTGGCTCTCCATCAGCATTGAAGAACAACACCTGGCTCTAGAAGAAATCCATGATATCTTTCAATGAATACAACCAATCCATGCCAAGAATGAAATAATATGGTTGTATCCATAAACATAAGAAATATCCCCAAGAGTAGTGCTTCCCCAGAACTAGATCGTAGTCTCTACATACTTCAAACAAGTCCGCTCGACCTCCAACTAGCATAGTCAACACCAAGGGCACTAGAAACCTCTCTACCTCAAGTACCAAAGCATGGATAAGGGTAAGTGATATGAAGGTGTGCGTCACTCCTGAATTAAACAAGTCATACACCCAAGTATAAAATAAGAAAAAGGTACCTCAAACAACGTCCAACTCTCATGGAGCTGGAAACGCTAAAGAATGAAGATGACCACAACCTTATCTACGATCTCTCTGAACCTAATGATGACCACTACCATGGAAGCGCTCTACAATCTGAGGATAGGGATCATCCTGAGGTTGTCCTCTGCTAACCCCATCTGCTCTCTACTGATCCAAAGTTAGTGCAACCTGCTACTGCTTCCTCGGTTGGAACTACCTCAATAGAGGTACCTGGAGAGGAACAACTAACACACACTAATTTCTTTGAAAGGCTGGGAACTCTCGCTATTGATGACCTTAACCTCGATAATAAAAACAAGAACCTGATACCTTATCATATTCCTGATAACCATCACCCCCAGAGAAATGAGATACTGAGGGATGGGACCTACCCCTGTCCGAACAGAAACTCTTCTTTCCTGAAAACCAAGAACCCCAGACCATAGCTCTGCTTTGTGAGGAATCCTGAGAAATCCCCTCTCATGATGATCCAGTTTTGACTAATGTCCTCTCGATGACCTCTTCCCTCTCCAGTATCTCGATATATATTGTTAGCATAAAAAGGGTGACCTAGCGCTGGATCTTTGGATGAAAATTCTCATTGAAATGACTCACCCTGGCCTCCTCATCTAGAAATAGTTCTGAAGCATATCATAGAAGGTTTCTGAAATGGATCCCAAACTCTTGAACACTTGAGATTCCCTACCGAAGGGTAAGAAACTTCTGGCGACTAGCCGCCTTCGCAGTTAGAGAAATAAACTCAGCTCTGAACTGCTCTCAAAACTTCTCCCATGAGACTGCTAACTCCTCACGATCCCCATGGAATAAGAACCACCACTACCTCATAGCCCCATGCAACATTTTCATAATCGAGAACAGCCATTGCTCCTTCTAAGCACAGATAAAACTAAAGGCTATCTCAACCTCCTCCAACCAGTATTCTACGACTTCATCTTAAATTTACCCCTCATACTTTTGCATAATATGATGCTGAAACTCTCAGAGTGTCCTCCTACAAGTGTCTTCGTCGTCAACCTCTACTCTGCAGTGATATACTAGCACATCCTTCTAGACATATTATGTGAAAACCTGATAAGGACATCGACTTAGAGCCATACCTGAAAAAATAAAGACACTTAGAATTCATAAAACTAGAATATGAAAGAATTTAACATTAATTAATTGTTTTTCTTTTATTGATTTTAGGTTAACCTATCCCAAGGTCTACCTATTCAAACACAGGTGCAAAGAAGAATGATGCATGATCATTTCCTAAGTCTCTACCTTGAAACTGGCATCACTTCGTTTAGTACCCATCATAAACTTAAAGGTCCATGCCTCAGATCACAGGGGGCCCTAAATACCTATGTCTCAACTGGTATCTAGTGTTTACAACACTTGTTAAACTTGGATGAAAACATTTACCTACCTTCCCATGAAACTTCACTTGTACCTAACTCCCAACTCCATCGCATCCCTCAACCAGAACTCTGATACCACTCTATCAAAACCCCTCCCCACAAAGTGCACCCCTCCTAGGCTGATAATGTGAGAAGAGAGATAATGAACCCTGATTCCCACCTCCACTAGGCCCCAGTTTAGTGAGTAGCACCGAGGGTATAATAAACACACAAATAGAAGGCATTACCCTCTAAGAGAACAAATACGAAATAGAGATATAATAAATACAATGACCAAATCCAACTCAAACTACAATATAAAAAGAAACCTAAGTACACATATGTAATTCCATGAAATAACCAATACAACTGTAATGGAAAACTAAAAGTACTAAAAGATAGTAAAACAACAGCGACCACAAATCCCGAATAGCTCCTACAAAACCCAAAACTAGTAGTAAACTGCCTAATCTCTAACATTCTATAAGTGAACTGAAAAATATTTTATATAACATAGGGTGAATATAACAATATACTGAATAGGATCCTCTACAGAGCCTCTCATGCAAAAGTAAAGAGAGCTTGCTAAAGCACAATTAACAACAAGCGAACTAAATCATCACCTAAATAGGTATACTAAGTTTTCAACCTCACCCTGGATACTATCACTAAGTATCACATACAAGAGTATATAATATAATAAAGAATATCAAGGGTACCCTGCTACCACTTCCCCGACGGTTTTCTGCTTTTCCCTAACGTCGCACGTCCTAATCCATCTCTCTCTAAAAAGGTTGTCCTGAAGACAACTATTCAATCACCACAACATGCACCTCATGAAACATAAAGGCTTACCTACATACATTTGGGTGAAGCACCACACCATCCTCACAACCAAAAAAAACTAGGTAATTTTCGTTATCCACCAAAACTCTCATAACGTGTATCATACGTTGGGTATTATACCTCAAGCCATTACAACCCATATACAGAGTAAGGATCCTCAATCCATCATAGCCTATACACATTACACCTATAATATTTTCTAGGAAACTATATCCATAATATATGTGTGTGAATAACCAAAAGCCATTAAATACCTCTATACACATATATGGGGAAAACTAACCATTGGGCCTACTAGTAAAAGTAACTACCAAGAGAAGAGATTGGGGCTAAAGGGGGTAGTCATCCATCCACCCCCCACCAAGAAGTTGGGGAAAACACCCCATAGGGCTCAGAATCTTTGGGGTGTTAGTTTCCCTAACCATCAGGGTGGAGTAGAATATTGGAACACAAAAATTACAAAGTATAATATATCTCACAACCACAATATAGGAAAAACCTAGTCTTAGAATCAATTGCAGCTAATGTATCTCGGACTCCCGACTGCTACTGCTAAGACTAGATACCCTATTAGAACAAAACTATTTAAAGATCTTTATTAAATAATATTTTCCTTTCTTATAGATTAAACTTTATATTAATTAATTGTTAAACCATTAATTAAACATTAAGAATTTACACATTACATTCCATTAGTATCACAACAAACCACCATGCCCTCCAAGCATAACCAAACCGATTCCACAGATTCTCAGAAATATAACCTCAGCACTGCACCCCAGTGAACTCCAACCCCATTAGTTCAACATCATTTATTAAATAATTTATTAATAGCATTATCATTTTTCCATAACTCTAGGTATTTTAGAAAAATCATTCTAAGCTACCAAACACAAGGGGATCAACACGATGGGTAGATGGAGTACCCATCGAGTCTTTGCTACCTATAGTAGGAGCGTAGACCCATCCATCCTTGAGAAGATAGACATGTAAATAATGTGGAATACCCCATGCATCTTCACCTCTTTTGGAGGGATGGTTATCATGAACATATACCTTAAAAGGTGGGGAAAGTAAATTAGATAAACAAAAAATAAGATTCAACAAGCATCCAACCTTCACATTCAACCTGTTTCATCATCTCTAGTGTCCTCCCTGACACCCACATGTATAAACTAATGCATCTCACCACTCTAGGAGTCAAATGCTGCCACAACCATTGGGCGTACCTACCCCACATACCACAATAGCCTTCCAAGATCACATCACATTACAAGCAGTAGGAAATAACAAAAAACTGGGCTCTTGACCCCAATCAAGGCATTAAACCTTCACACATAACGAGCACTCACAACTCCAAAGAATAAGGCTCTTGGCATTTACAAGTGAGAGGGTAACTCATAACCCTACCAAGTATTATCCTTTATTAATAATTAGTTCTTTAATCCATCATGAATTAATCTATTAATTATTAGTAGAATCTAACTATGGGAAACCTAACCAACAAGCTACCATAGCTATCACAAATTAATTAAACATGTTTACTACATCAATTTGATTATCATCAAATTATAACAATAACCAGATTCAATTACATGCTTTTTTATCTTTGGAAAATTAATTTACAATTAATACCAGATTTATATTCTTTACCAATTTCCATCAACAATGACATGATAAACAAGTAAAGCATAAATACCACACTATCTAGAAAATCAAAAGGCAACAACATTGCTAAGAAATTGATACCAATTCTTTAACCTGGTTTAAGTATTTATTTTTACAATTCCATTATGATCCAGTGGGATAAATAATTCTATCTCTATTATTGCACATAAAAAATAGAGAATATATGAATCTCATAATTCAAAAGGTTTTCACCATTATTTTCACGAGAATGAGCCAACACAACAGATCACGATCACCTCTCCTGCAATGTATGAATTCACTTGAGGATGTCGGTGCATGATCGCATCAACCAACACCCAAGAAGTATCCATTAGAAACATAGAGATCATAGACCATTACATGGAAAGGATACACGAGAAGGAACATATGTAGAAACCCATAATAATGGTGGTAGCACATACCTTATATGATTGACACTTCCTGGTTGTAGCAAAATAGGGGGTACACATGTCACATGAAGAAACTTAAAGTGAAACAATCCAAGTATTATAATTTTATTGAATGAATCCTATAAGAAAGAAAGGTCCAAGCATCTCATACTAAGTAAAAAAATAATTAAAAACAAGGGAAGAATATATCTCGTCCTTTTGAAAATCCAAATAGAGCATCAGTTTAGATACGATTTTAGATTTTCTATTAAAGGTGGATCTTGTGAAGATTACTTGGTTTAATAGAGTAAAGTCACCAAACCCCTTATTAATATTAATATATGAGTTATAGGATTTTAATCAACCATAAATCCCATAAAATAAGGCTTTGAATTCATTTTATATCAAAGGAAACGTCAAAGGTTGAAAACTGTAGGAATCTAGGAAAAACTGGAAATTTTGGAAAAGGAAAATGACTCACTGTTCTGGAAACACTATTCATGACACTATTAAATGTCTCACTGATTATGACTCACCGGTTCTGACTCACTAGTTTTGACTCATTGGTTTTGACTCACTGGTTATGACTCAACAGTTTTGACAATTTGGAAAAGGAAATGACACCATTCTAGAAACACTGTTCACAAAATTGGAAAATTGGAAGTGTTGTGAATAAGTCACTTTGACCTCCTAAAACACCTCCAATGCTATATTTTATCAAAGGAAGGGGCTGGAGAGGTCCTGACCATTAAAAAATGAGTTAGAGAATATGGTTGTAACTAATTAAGGATAATGATTACAAAATTCATTACCATTCTAGAAAAGGAAAAAAGTACTCGATGCTTTGATTTAGGAAGATAATGTTACATTAGATATGTTACATTTGGAACATGAATCTTTGGTTAAATATTTTCTGAATTTTGGCCTAGAAATTGTGCATGTTGAAACTTCCACTATTTTTTTAGGTTTTAGTAAAATTAACTCTTTTAGAAAGAAATAATAAAGTTCAGAAGGAGGATCATGTTTTTTAAGAAAATATAGAATCTGTTAATAATGAAGAGTTTAAAATTATTAATTTTAAAAAATTATTATCATGTTTGGAAAAAGATTATATGACACTTATAATTGATAGTTTAAGGTGGAATTGTTGAGTGAAGTTTATAGTTCCTCATTTTTCATTCATCCTAGAAGCACCAATATGTACAGATACCTTTGAGGGTATTAATAGTGGGATGGAATAAAAAGATATATTGCTGAATTTTACATGAAATGTTTGACTTGTCAATAAGTCAAAGCACAATGACAATTACCAATGTGGATACTTCAGCCTTTACCTATAAAAGAGTGGAAATGGAAAAAATATCCATGGATTTATGAACTCTATCCAATTTTTATTTTTTTATAAAAATCACTTTTAGGTTAAGTGGGAACCTACAATAAAGACCAAAGTGGGAGAAAATAATTACATAAATAGAAAAAAACAAGAAGGAATCCAACCACAAGACCAGATTTCAAAATTCAAAAATTTTAGCAGGCCATGATCTCAACCCCTATGATCCATGTGCCCGCTTCCAGATGAGATCTACACCCACTGGCTACCCTAGAGAATTACTACAGTGCGTCACTGATCCTCAATCCCTGAAAAAACCATTGTAGTGCTGTCATTGCCGTCAATATCCCAGAACATCACTGGTCACTTCAAACGCCCACATTGAGGTTGATCCTTCTCATAAAATATCAGCAACTCAAACATCACTTCCCAAAGCCTCATTGAAAACCACCGTACCAGAGCAACAAAGGGGAGTGGTGGAACATGAGGCCAAAAAATAGTTTGAAGTATAAAAAAATGTTGAATGAGATCCATGACCATCAATAGGACACCAAATTCTTCCTTCATAGTCTTGACCAAGAGAAACTAGAGCCACATCTATTCCTCCTCAAATAAAGAACCACCACATGAATCATAATGCCCAAAAAAACCCTTGAACATCAAATTAAAGAGAAAAATAGAAATCAAGTTGGGATAACATAGATCATGCCTCCAATAAAAGTTTAAATAGAAATACAAGATTGTAGAGGGAAATCCAACCCACCAACCTAAACCCCCTCATCATGAAAACACATACAGGGCACCATAACCTCCTCAACATCCCTATCCATCATAACAACCCTCATTATAGACAAAAAATGGGGTCTACCACAATAGGAAGGATAAAAATATTATAGGAGGTGGGTGAGGGATACAACAATGAATAAAGACTCCATAAAGGAGAAAACTCAGACCATGATGAAAGACAAAAAAAATTCAAAGTGGAAGAATTAGAACACAAATAAATAAGGAGTGTCTATAAAGGGAAGAAGAAAGACGAGAAAGAGAAGAGGGAGGAGAGGGGAATGTAACATCAAAGAGGCCACACACTGGTCTCCCCCTCTAAACTTACACCTATCCATGGATTTCTTGGTGGGGTTACTAATGATATTTCATAGTAATAATGTTATTTGTTTTATTATTGATTGATAAAGTATATTTGTGTACTTCCTTCCCATTTGAGATATCATGTATTTAAATAATATTTCTTGAATTTACCTAAAATATATAGTTAGGTTACATGTAGTTCCTATGTCCATTATATCTAACTATGATCCTAGGTTCACATTTAATTTTTGGAAAGCACTTCAAAATTTATTCGATATGAAATTAAATTTCAATACATTTTTTCATCCTCAATAATATGGTAAGTCCAAGAGAATGATTCAAAACATGGAAGATATTTTTCATGCTTGTTCAATGGATTAACAGGGAATTAGGGATCAATATCTTTCATTGGTTGAGTTTTCTTAAAACATTTTTCATTCCAGTATACACATGGTTCCATTTTGAGGCATTATATGAAAAGTGGTATTGGACTCTAGATTTTTTAAATAAATTATGAGAAAGAAAGTTTATGGGACCAAATTTGGTATAGTAAATGGTTGATAGGATGAATATGATTAAAAAAAATGAGGATGGCATAGATTGGGAAGAAAATTTATGTGGAAAACCATTCAAAAGATCTTCATTTGAGGTAAGAAATACTGTTTTTATTAATGTGTGACCATAGAAAAGTGTTATGTGTTTTATTAAAAAGGGTAAGTTAAGTTCATGGTTCATTTGGCCAAATGAAATCCTAAATAAATTTTTATCACTTTCCTAATATGTGTCTTTTCCTCTAAGTTTATCCTATGTACATAACGTATTTCATGTTTTGATGTTAAGAAAATATGTGTTGAATTAATCTCATGTTTTAATCCCTGAAGTAGTTCAGTTGGATAATAAATTTTCTTATGGGGAATAACTTGTAAAAATTATTGACTATAGTGATAATGTGGTGTGAAATAAGGTAATTAATCAAGGTTTTATGAAAAAACCATATGGTTGAAGAAGCAAAAAGGGAATCTGAAAATACTATGATGGAAAGATATCCTCACTTATTTAAGTAATGAATAAAATTTATAGGATGAAATTTAAAAAATGGGGAATAATGTAACAATATAGGTAATTTTATGATAAATAATCTTCATATATTTATTAATTATATTTTATAGAGTTAAATTCATTAAAAAAATATTAGGTAATATTTCATTTAAAAGGAAAAAACTATATTTCTAACCAATTTGGGTTTTTAAGTATTATATTGTTTTATTTAAATGTTTGATTCCAAAAATATATAATTTTAATTTGACATAATGAACATAATTTTTGATATAAGCATATCAAAATTATATTAGGGTGAAATTTTGGTATTTTTCTAAAAAGAGTGATTTTTAAATGAATAGAGAAAATTACTTATTTTTATTGAAAACTGTATTTTATTTTCAAATATTTATAACCACAAATTATATTTTGGATTATTTTTTTAAAATTAATTAGTCCTTTTTGATTAAATTTGATCCAATTAGGGTCTTTTTAGTGAATTTCATACTTGAATTTTTATGAAAATATTTTTATACTTAAAGGGATTTTTTTGAAAAATTGTTTTTTGTCACATTTTGTGGGTTTAATTTCAAACAAAAATTTTCCACTTATGTGAATTTAATATTGAAAACAAGATTATATATTTGGAATATGGAGTTAAAAATTTAATAAAAATGTCTTTTTTATTTTTTGTCTTTATAAACCGTAAACGTAGTAAATATTTTTTGCCTCGATAAGTGTAAATAAGGTAATTAGGGTTAAAAATAACTTGATAAGGCCAAAAAATCTCCCTAAAAATTGTATTTATTTTACTTTATATGTTTTTTTGACCTTGAACATCCAATATTATAAAATTAGGTAATTTCTTTCCAATTTTTTTTGATTATATCATTTATATTATTTTAAGTGGATATAAAGTCAAAAATGTCACTCACTTTCTTTTAATATCTATAATATTTTGTGACATGTACAAAAACAAATTATGTTCAATTATAAATGGTTATACGAAATATTAATGACTTGTTTTTATTTTTTAAATTTATTTAAAATTTTTAGTGATGAAATACATACATTAAATGGTTACACAACAATAACACAATATTTATTCAATTAATAGATAAATAAAATAAATTATTTTAAAAATATTAAAAGTGATATAATTTTAATGAATTATTGTGTTCCATGATTTTTTTAGAAAAATATAACATGTTTGAGATGTTTTAAAGGATTATATTCTATTTTTTTTGTTGTAATGCATTTTTAAAAGTCAAATAAAATGAATAGTTCAAAAAATGACATTAATGGTATTTTATAATAAATGATGTTTTATTAAATGATTTAAAATTTATAAAAATTAATTCTTTAGCCAAATGAATGTTATATAGTTTATAATATAAATCATAGTCCATTTATGGATCAATTATCCTTTTATTGTAACTTTCTTGACTCCTTTAGTGTGAAGAACCTTGATATCAAAGTAATTCCCAAAAGGGTTAATAGGGGGATAAAACAAAGAGATTAGTGTGAAAAAATCAACTAAAATTGTCCAAATTTAATTGTATGATAGGATTTAAACTAATAATTATATTATATTCTAATTATACTAATTTTGAGTAATTATTCCATGAAAATTAAATTATATATATTTAATATTTTAAGTAATTCCTTGAGTGACCCTCAGCTCACTTACAGAAACACGTCACCTACCCTCTCTACATCACAAATTTTGTGTAAAGACCCCAAAATTCTCCTATATAAATATTAAATAATAATAGAAAAATATTCATCAGATAACATAATGACCCACACCATAATCGTTTGGGTCTACTACCTTTGGAAACTTGGACAGATAAACAACTTGTCTGTAAGTGAACTACCTCATATCCCACTAAGTTCTTCATAACTAGCACTATTATTAGACTTATCCTAAATAATATATTTCATCACAACCTGAGGAAAGGAACATAATAAATGGTGATCTCATATTCTCAATAAGGGTAAACAAGGGAGATATCAAAATATCAAGAGCATAAGGTATTAGAACATGATAATAACATTTGAAAACCATACCCTACATATCATAGATCATAAAATTAGGTCATGACATAAATATTAGTAGTCCATAATATGGGAATCATAATGGAATCCAATAACATGAGCTATGAAAACATAACATTGAAATATGACATAGATTTTCTGCATATACATAACCATAGAAAATCTTATGTCAATACCGACCACCATGATAGTCATAACATGTTAGGCTTGGGATAAACATCCATACACCTTCATCATCCTTGGGATAAAATCCCATGTATCCTATTTTGGTCTTGGGATATGTGTACCAACTTTAGGGCTTGGGATAACCTCATGTGTACTATTTGAGTTCATATAACATTAATCATTACCCAATGCATTTGAGGGAGATATCAATCACAACCATTTTGGTTATAACACAACCACTGTGATTAATATAATGTAACCATACTAACATAATTAAAATAATAACATTTTGTGTCAAAATATCATAAAAAATCCATCATATCAGAACCCATGAAAAGAATTGTGTTTCATATACATTTCATCATTTCATCACAACATAACCCATGGAAAAAGAAGTGGGATTAATAAGCATTTTATCATAGTATAACATGTGGAAAGAACTAGGTTTCATAAAAATATTGTCGTCATAAACATAAACCATTCAGAGAAAGAGTAATAATGGAATCTTTGGATCATATCCCCATTAAATCATGATTAACATCAAAGGATGTCATCTTATAAGGAAAATGATTTTGTAAAGACACTTGAAACATTTTCTTAGGAAAATAACTTTTCTTTAAAAAACTAATTTTTAAAATTAAAAAAATCATAAAATATTTTATAAATAATTTTATTTGAAAATAATAATATAAACTTATAAATTAAACTTTAAAAACAATGATTTTATCATGAAATTATAAAATAACATTCGTGTCGTAAATGTTAAAACAAAGATTCCTTCCACATTTTTAGTAAAAGCCAAACGATCATTATTTATAAAATGACATGAATATTCCATTAATTTTTTTTGTAAAAATTCAAAAATGGGTAAAGATATCTTAAATTAATCATTTTTATGATGTTATAAACATTTTTGAAAACATTTTAAGAAAATATGGTTTTGAAGAAATGTGGGTTATAAACTAAAGAGAGAAATAAAGACGCTTTTTATTAAAAACATTCTTTTGAATCTGGTGTACATAAAGAGAGGAAAATGAAATTAAAACATTTATTCTGATGAAATAACCATAGGAGAATAAATTCATGAGTTTATTCAGAGAATAATCACATGATTTCATTATCAATATCATAAACATAAATAATCTTGATAAATGATGAGATTGTATCATAAAGTCCTTACCACTTCGATATAACTGAATCGTAATCCCCATGAAAGAGAGATCATCAAATGGATATATAAATCAAAATAATTTTTAGGGTAAGAATAATTAAATTTATTAATTGTGAGTATATACACCACATAAAAAAATTGTGTGGTGAATATGTCATGTGTCACACAGAAGTAAAAAGTGGGACGAAAATCCATTAGCACGTTAGTAATATTTTGAATCAAAATCCCCGATAAAGAATTAAATAAAACAAAACATTAAATATAATGAAAATATATATATTAATGATATAATATGTAAAATGGTTAGTTTATACACCACAAAAAATAAATGAGTGGTGAATTGGCATGTCTTCTAGAAATAAAAGAGAGACAATAAATCACTAACCTTAAGTCTCAACTTCATTCATACATGCTTGAACCTCCAGTATTATAAATATAATTTTATTATAAATATATTACAAAAACATAATTATATATATATATATAATACCATATATTATTTAATTATGACCATTTATTACCCTTTTATTAACAATTCCTTGTTAAAATCACGTTTTGGATAAAACAGCCTTTTCATGTATGTTTTGATTTGTTATTTTTGGTCTTATTACATTGATCTTCAAATGATCAAATATAGAATTTAAATCATGATATAAATACCATAAATATTAATTATATATATATTTATAATAATCCATAAAATTAATATATATAAAATTATATACATTTTTCATGGAGACGTTAGGATGTACGTATGCATGAACATTGTTTTAATTTTTTTGACGGATTGAATGAAAGAATGGTATAGAATATATTAACATTTAATAATCATTTAAATTTCATATATTTCACATAATTTTGTTAAAATAATCCTTATTACCATCCATTTAAAGTGTAAATGTCTCTTCAAAAAAATTTACAGCGTCAACGAATCACATCACTTCGCGAGGCGGAGGTCCGTCATATACATGAGTGATGTTATCTTATTCCCAAGGAATGGAAAGTAATGAGGAATATGTGATATAATAATTCCATAGGTATAATAATATCACATATATATATATCATATATAAAAATATAATCCATAATGATGTCTAATTATAAGGTGTGGTGATGAAAAATGAATAAAATCAGTTCGCGAGACGGTAGTTCACCATACACATGAATGATGATTTTGTATCCCATTTTAATGTCAAAAGAGATGGATATAAGTTATGTTATTAAAATAATTACTTATTAGTATATGGTTGATACTATATTTTTTTTTATGATTATAAAATAATAATATTTGAAGGAGGTGTAAGAAGAAATAAAATAAAACGCTTGATTATGGACATTACCTCTTTTTTAGACAATATCTTTATGTTTGAATCAACATCAATTATAAGTTGGATTTATGATAAATATAAGTTTTATAGGATATGAGGGAACTTATTAAGTTATTTGGTCAGGTAGTGGATGAAACAAAGGGTTTTTAAAGTATGAAGAGGAAAGGAAATGGGTGGCCTTCTATAAGTGAGGTGAGTGTCACACTTGTATTTTCTACAAATAAAAAGTTGTAACCACGTTTTTCACCTTCCAAAAGGACCAAAAATGAGTAATTATAGAACCTTAAATCTAATAAGGTCTAAACATTTCCATAAAATTGGTTTTGGATAAGTTTATATATCATTTTACCTCTTTTCTTTTTAGTTTAACCCCCAATAAACCCATTTTCAGTTTAATTGCAGTAAATAAGTTTTATTATTTTTACTATTAATTATGTTCAAAGATTAAGGTGGAATTATTAGATAATATAATTTATTATGATTTAAAATATGGAATCTATTTTTTAAAATTTAACACACATAATTGTCCAAAATTATTTTAAAATTATACCCACAATCGCGATGAGAAAACGATTTTCGAAAGAGAAACTGTTCAAAAGTTTAAAATGTTTTTATATAAAAAGTCAAAATGAAATTGATTAAAATGAAATAAATAAAATTAATAGTTATATAATTTAATTAACTTTACTTTTAGAACCATATTAAAATAAATTTTATGTTTTTAAATTCTTTAAAAGAAATAACAATTCTTAATAAAAACCAGTATTTTTCAGTATTCATAAAAAATTTATCTTTTCAAAAAATTATCAAATATTAACTTCAAGATAATTTTGAAATTTTTATTTCAAAAAATAATTTTATTTTAAAAAATAAATTTTCTAAAAATGACAAGAATTAATTTTAAAATAAGTGCATGAAAGACGACAAAACTGCTTTTTAGAAAATATAGTTTTAAGCATAAAATTTGTTTTATTATTAACTCTTATCTAGAAAACACATAAGTTGAATGTTAAAATTTTTATTGTATATATAATTTAAAAAATATCATTAAAATTATTAACCAAAACTGATTTTATTAATTTATTGGTCTAAAACTCATTTTCTCACATAAAAATAGTTTTTCAGAAAAAAATTTCTTTTGTTTTCAAATGAGTTTTATTTTCATTTATAATTAATTGGTCACAAAATAAATCATTATATATACATGTTTAAAACATATATATTTATAATTTAGTTAAAATTATTCATACCCACCATTCCAATGGTTAGTTAAAAACTATTATTTTAAATAATAATATTTTAATAGCATTTCACATTTTGTTCAAACATGGTGTATCATGTAATGAAAGATAAACTTAGTGTTATGTGTAAAGAAAAATATAGAAAAGTTTAAATTCATTTGAAAATTAATATTTTAAAAAATATCAGGGTGTTGCATTATACCTCCTTTAGATAAATTGTGTTCTCTCAATTTGAACTTATGCTTAGTAAACAAAGGTTTAACATTTGAAAGTCCCTTTGTGAGAAACCCACATAATAAAAACAGTCAATAAATTGTCCTTCTGACAAGAGAGAAAGTTATATGACAAGTTCATTATGAATAATACATACTAGGTTTACAAATAATAGAACATAGGTGGTAAGTAAATATTTGGACATGGAATAAAACTATAATGTTCAAATAATAATAGAGAGTGACAGAGATAATTGATCAAAAGAAAGTGAATAATCAAGTGATAATCAACAACCACAAAACCATAAACCAAATAGATGTGAAAAAGGTCATTTATTTTATCATAAATGATGGTAATAGGATAAAATTTTATTTCAAGATTTTTTTTAAAGTTGAATAATTTTTCATAAGAAGATATACTTACATGATTTCATTCCATTTCATAAGTACAATCTAATCCTTTGGTTGTGCTTCATTATATTTCATTAAATTTCCACATCATATCTTACTTTAAGAAATAAAGATAATTTTTTTGTTCCTAAATCACTAGTGGGTCATAATATCCATAAAATAATGATAAGTTATTCATTATTTCTCTAGTAATTATCAAAAATAGATTTTTGGCACAATTTATCAAATAACATCCAAAGTTTATCTTAATACATTTCATGAATGGTTAACCTTAAGGCTCCTACATTTATGAAAAAACTAAAATCCAAAAATTTATAAATAGTTTCAATAAATTTACCAAAATCAATATAACATTAATCCCCAAAATATCAATAAGTAGCTATTAATGGTTACATTCCAAATATGCGATTACTTCGATCATATATTCTCCTAAAGCATGGTAATGACTAGAATTAACATAAAACCTCAATGAAAAAAATTACATGTTTCTTCATTCCTTAAATAAAACCATAGATTATTGAATATATCCCATAATTCCAAAATTTTTGTAAATTCCATCATTGATAACATATAACACTTTGTCAACAAACCATTAATCAATTATTGGTTCATCAATAATTTCCATTTTTCTATATCCAAATCAATCATCTCTTTATCCAAACTAAACACCATTTTCTCATCATCAAGAATATATTAAGGGTTATCTTCCCTTAATCATGTGTTTTCTATAAAATATCACATTGTCATTAAATCACTTTTCAGGTTTATTAGTACCATTCAACATATCCTTGAAAATCTATAATAAAAAACTTATATAGAACAATACTTATATATTTCATGATTCATATAACATAATTCTTGAATACTTATACACAAACACTTCAATCATTACACTTATTATTAAACCATTAACTAAACTTCATCATATTATTCCTTAATACCTCTTTTCATTAGTATTTTGTTTCTGGTATTATCATCATCATCAGTATAACCATTAATCGTACCACCTTATTGAATCTCTTCATGAACTCTACATCTATGAAATTTATTAGTATAATTCTCATTCTTTTCACATTTATAAAATTTTACCATTAATGATGCCTTAGGGAAACCATTATTCTCATCCATTGTGTTAACTAAATTTTTATTTTTCCTCAAAAATTGCTTACTTTGTTCCCTTATTCTCTACACATAAAACATCCTCTCATTCCTTTGGGAAATTATTTGGAGTACTTTTTTCCACATTCTCAACATATAGGAAAGTGAATCTTCCTTTCTCTATAGTCTCCACCACCCTATCTCTCAATGAAATCTATCCTTCTCTTCATTTTGGATCCCAAGAGTTAGTTAAGCTAAAAGTTGTTAATAATTTATCGTAATAAATTATTAGGAATAATAACAATATATTTTACATCAGTTATCATACCATTTGGTCATTCATCAACACATTATCTACCACATTCAATGTTAAAACATTTATTTCTGGTTCCCTCCTTTGACTAAAACAAAAAAACATAGTGTGAGTAATAATATTCATAGTGGTAAATGATATAATCCTGAAAAATAATTTGTAATATGACTAAATCATGACAAATTATATTAAATATATGACACATTAGGTTTAACTATGGCCATTCATGGTCATTATATATTTGAATCCTTCATAAGGTTAGTAAAGTGATTTTTAATTTTCAAAGCGTATCCCCTGTGAGTTTCAAACTTGGTGTGTAGTAAGGGTTGTTCTTGAATACCAAGCAATGTTTGATTCATTCCTAATGTTCCTTTTTTAGTGTTATTACCCCTAGGTACATTTGTTCCATAACCACATCCACCTGTAGTATCCATACATGGATGTAATTACATGAAAACCACTTTATCCATCCTTCACCAAAATTACAAGACATTTTCCTTTACTTTGACTCATCCTTAGACTTATCATTAGACGCATCCAAAGAAATATCCATAAAAATATACCTAGAGATCACACTAATGTTTTCTCATCCTAGTTTCCAAAGTTTAACTAATCCTTTTCTCGAATACCAACTGTAAAGCCTCCAAACTTCTCATGCATAAATATTACATCTTAATATTAGAATATCCATCGCATAATATAATTATTCATGCTCTAATCATTTAGTTATAGTGTCTTTAGAAGCATGGACACATAAAAAACTGATTCATAAGTGAGCTACGCTATCTCCCACTAAGTTATTCATAACTATCACCCTTCTTAGGCGTATCATACATGATAGCTTTCATCATAAACTAGGTAAAGGGAACATAAGAAATAGTGAGCTCATATGCTCAGTAAGGGTTAAAAATAAATATATCAACATATCATGATAATAAGGGTATGATAACATGAGAATAATATTTGAAAACCATATCCTGAATATCATAAATCATAAACATGAGTCATGGCATAAAACATGGTGGTTTATAAGACATGAATCATAATGGAATCAAAGAATATGAGCTATATGAACATGAATTTGGAAGAAGACATGGATTTGTGGCATATATATAATCCTAAAAGATTTTATGTCAGGGTTACCCACCAAGTCATTCATAACATGTTAGGCTTGTACTGATAACCCATGTAACTAATTCAGGCTTTGAATAATTGTAACGTACTTCACTAAGTACCACACACTGGTTCCCTGAGTCGGTCAGTCACATGACCTCAGGTGGGCCTCCCCATATGCTAAAGGATATTGACTAGCAGAGAGGGTATAATATCAATCATGAGGTGACTATACCCTATTTATCAAAGAATCACAACATAAGAAAATAAATAATCATCCAAATGATATAAACAATAACTATACAATCAGTATCACATGATGAAAAAAACTGAATACAATATCAAAACTAAAATAATAGATATATCATTCTAAAATTACTGTTAAGTGTCTGATGAAAAACCAAAATAAATACACACTGAAAACCCTAAGTGGGTACCGCACCAATTTTGATTCCCTCATCCATGCTCCATCCTGACTTAGCCATCTAACATATGACTCTTTCCTTTATCGTCTATTCGGTTAATGATCAATCCATCCAAGTAGGGTGTGAGTAAAAATCTTTATTCCACCACCAATAGTTTATAAAACAATATCCAGTCAATAACAGTATATGTAGTTGTATAAAGAATAAATTACAATGCATAAAGTAAATAGTTATCACATTTCATTATTATTTAATTAACTACACAAACCCCTTGGTTTTTGAGGACACAAGAACCCTCAATACTAGATTTAGCTCATGTTGGTGTTTGAACCATGTAACAATACCATGGTTATCATTTATCATTTCATTTCAATTCATATCACAAACAATTGTAACCATAGTCCAATGACAACTCATGGGAATAAATCGTTATGTATAACACCTAGGGGTATTTGGAGCCTTTTACCTTGTCCTGTACCTCAATATCACATGGGTATTTAGAACCTCAGTCTTTTTCCTACACTTAAATATCACATGGGTATTTGGATTCTCAGCCACTGTCCCAAAAATCATTATCACATGGGTATTTGGATCCTCAGTCTGTGTCTACACTCATATTATCAATAAATAACAAATGTATCATGCATATCACATCAATCATGGTTAATCAACATTAAACCTCTTTTCAAAACTCATAATAATTAATAGACCATTTCAATTATCAAACAAATCATGGTTCAATAGTTTAATCTCAAGGAATAATATCAATAATTCACTATTAAGTAATTTATCAACAATGAACCATATAAATAATTAACCCTTTAAGGCCAATCAAAACATCCCTTAATCCACATTATCAACTAATTCATAAACACATTAATTAACCAATAAAAAACCCCAATTTCTCATCATTTTTGTAATCACAACATCCCATTTATTTATTCACAAATTAATTATTCCAATTCCACCAATTGAATAATCACAACAATTCCCATTAATAAATTAACCAATTAATTAATTTAATTACACCAATTACACAATCACAAAAATTTCCATTAATTAATTCACTAATTAATTATTCCAATCCATACAATTCAAAATGTCCCTAATCTAACTTAATTCATCATCACATCGAAATTACATTTAATCAATTCCATGATTCCATAAATTAATTAATAAATTAATTTATTCAATTCAATATTCAATTGTCAAATGCACTAATTGAAATTCAAAAATACATACACACAATAGGAATTCAAAAATATGGGAATTGAATTTATACTGCCAACCTCAAATTTGACGATGAAAACTAGCCAATGGAAGTCCTCAATTAAAGCAGAATGATCAAGAGCACGATGAAGAACAATATATAGATCTAAAACCTAGATCCTAGAGAAAATGAATCAAGACCCCACAAACCAAGATCTAGATCCATCAAAAACCATAGGAAAACATCCCTTAAAAGGATGAGAGAATGAAGGGATAGAGGGATGAAACCATACCGGATGAGAATATATTACTGGGAGAGGTACATATCTTCAATATAGGCTTCGATTCACCAATAATGATGGTTGGAAGGCCTTGTAATCCATCTAAGAGCCTTAAAAATGACAGAAGTTGTTAGGGTTGATTTAGGGTGAATTCTTAGGGTTTGGGTATTTTTAATCAAATTTTCAGGGGATTAAATTCTCGCATTCACTATTTCCCCTAACTATGCACCCTAACCATGAGCCTCACTTAGTGCGTTGCATAGTTACTCCTAAAAAATGTACTAGTTATGTGTGTACCCTCTTTATGGGTTTGTAAAGTTTTCTGGGTGGGTGCATGGTTTGGGGAAACTATGCACCAAACATATATTTCTCATATTGCTTCAAAAATTCTCAATTTTCACCAAAAAAACTCTACAAGGAAAAACTAAAAAAAGATACACCGAAAAAAGGAAAAAAGTACCAAAAAATGAGCTCAACAAAACTCTAGAAAAGGTCAGGATCTTAAAATATCCACACCTTAAAACAACTCATCCTCAAGTTTCACTCTCAAGCATCTCTAAGATTTTGAGTCAAAAATATCAAGCCATTAAGCCATCATATCCACTTCTCTCTCCCATGTTTTCTCCTGACCACAACCATGTTTCCACAATATACAAACTATCAGTATGGTCTTTCCCCATGAAACTTTCTCTTTGTGACCCAACACACGTATTGGATTCTCCTCATAGGACACATCGATATCAAGCTCATCATAACCCACATCGATCACATGATATGGGTCGGGGTGATATCTTCAAAGATGTGACACATGAAATAAATCACGAATAGAATTATACCTCAAGGAATATCCAATCAGTACACCATTGTCCTGATCCTCTCCAAATCCTCAAAAGGTCCATCAAACCTAGGTGCCATCTTTCCCTATCTATGAATCCTACTATGACCCAATCTAGGTGACAACCAAAGGAACACATGATCATCCTATGAAAATTCAATAGGTTATCAATTTCTATCATAATGCAACGTCTTTTTTACTCCCTATTATATCCATACACTTATGAATTAGTTAAACCTGGTCTGATGTCTCCTTATTGAGACTCGGTCCCAAAAACTTTGACTCACCTACCTCCATTTAGCACAGAGGTGATCTGTATGGCCTAACATAATGAGCCTCTTATGGTTTCATTTGAATATTTTTTTGATAACTTATTTTATAAGAAAACTCCACCAAATCTAGGTGCTTCACCCAAAACCCACAAAAGTATATAGAACACACTCGAAGCATATCCTCAAGCACTTGTATAGTATGTTCCAACTTCCCATGTGTCTGTGGGTGAAAATCCATACTCAACAAAACCTATGGACCAAGAACCTTCTATAAACCCTCCCATAAGAATGAATTAAAGTGTGAGTCATGGTATAAAACTATACTTCATGGAAATCCATGTAAATTGGTTATTTTACAAGGATATATATCTCTCAACTAATCCACTAAGAAAGTCTTCTGTATAGGTAATAAATATTATACCTTAGACAACCGGTCCACAACCACCCAAATATCATCATTATTCTAAGGCATCCTTGGGAGATCCACTAAAAAATTCTATGGTAATGTCATAACACTTCCATTCCAAAATGGGAAAATAATGTAGAAAACCACCCAGACATTGATGCTCGGCCGTCACCTGTTGACAGGTGTAGCATCATGTCACAAAGCCCCCAATATTTTTTCTCATACCTGACCACCAATACTGTCATCATATTTCAGGGTACATTTTGGTCAAACTAATATTTCCTTCCCACTTTGAGGAATGAAATTTATGCATTAAATCCTTATAAATACTTAGAGTAACAACAAACCGATTCCTAAAAAATATGATCTCATCCTCATTTATGGTATAATATGAAGGTGACTCCCCACCTTCAAGGTTTCCATCAATGATAAACATTATGGATCCTCATATTTTTTCTCTCTAATCTAGATCAAAAGTATAGAATCTATTGAAGCTGATGTGGGATTCATTTTATCCTGACCCTCCTGAACTATAATGTGCATCTCAGATAGTAAGGACTTCATTTTCTACTCATAACTAGACTCTTGAACTATCTAAGTCTGAGTTATCCGACTTAATGTTTCAACAATGTTGTTCCCCTTTCTTGGAATGCATACTATATCAAAATCAAATGACTGTATATAATCAAGCCACATTCACTTACAGATATTCAAATCTTGTTGTGAAAAGATATAATTTAAGATCTTATGATTAGTTTACAAAGTAAACTTCTCAGACAAAAGATAATTCCACCAACAATTCAAAGCATAAACCACTATAGATAATTCGAGGTCTTATTTAGGGTAGTTCCATTCATGTGGACTCAAATTCCAAAACCCATATACTACAGATTGATCTCACTGTATCAACACTGCTCCAAGACGAATCCCAAAAGTTTCATAAACTTCATATACTCCTCACCTAGCTCGGGTAGGATCAATATTGGTGCTGATAAAAACTGCTTCTTCGACTCTTGAAAGTCATTATCAAAAGATTTTGATCATTCAAAATTTATCCCCTTCTTAGTCAAGCCTAATAGAGGTACTTCAAAATAGGAAATGTCTTTATAAACCTATGGTAATATCCTAATAACCCCAAAAAGATTCAGATATCAAAATCACTCTTAGGATACTCCCAAGATACAACTGCCTGAACCTTCTTTGGATCCATTGACACACCTTACTCTAAGATGATGCGACCCATGAAGTGTACCCGATCAATCCTTAATTTAACATTAGACAACTTGGCATATAGCTGATGTTATCTCAATGTAATAATGAAAATGTCATGATGTTGGGGATGATAGTCATGAGTTTTTGAGTACACCAAGATTTCATCAAAAAACACTAAGAAAAACTAATCCAGGTATATGTGGAAGATTTTATTCATCAAGTACATAAAAATTATTGGATAATTATTTAACCCAAGAATCATCATAATGAACTCATAAAGGTCATACCTTTTTCTAAAGTAAGTACGAGGTATGTCAAAAGGTTGAAATCTCAACTAATGATACCTTGATCTCATGTCATTCTTGTATAAAACATAAGATCCCCTCAATTGGTCAAATAGGTCATTGCTATGAAGAAGAGGATACAATTTCTTCATAGTAATTTGGTTCAAACTCTAGTAATCAACACACAAGCACAAGGTTTTTTTATCATTCTTAGTAAAAAATAGTGGAGAACCCCAAGGAAACGTATTCAGATGGATAAGACACTTACCAATCAAATCTTCCAGTTGATCCTTAAGCTCTTGAATCTCTTTTGGTTCCATTATTTATGGTGGAATAGAAACTAGAACAACCCCATCCATGATATCATTTTTAAATTCCACATATCTATCAGGTGGAATCTCTAATAAGTATTCAGGAAATACATCCTAAAAGCAGTCCACCATGGGTGAAAAAAATCCTTCCTTACACCTCTGCCATCTAGAAACTTACTAGAAACCTAGGTGGTGATCTCCACCAATTACTGATGAATTTTCCTTACATGACCTGCCTTGATATCTTACTCCTCACGTTGGATATATTTTTCTCCCTCAAGACATGAAAACATCACTCTCCTACAACAATAATAAATGTGGGCATGGTATGCTACTAACTAGTCCATTCCTATAATTATGAAAAAGCCTGACATTTCAAGGATGTAAATATACCAATTGAAACGATACTTCCTAACCTCGAGAGAACACACATTCCCCAAACAGATGTCTCTAGACCATAATCCTAAAGGTGTATATATCTTCAAAACCCCACTAATGAACTCCACCTCTAGGATCAAACCATTCACAAGTTGTTAAAATATAAAATAATGATAGGATATAATATCAAATAAGACTAGAGACATTGTAAAATCTAAAAGAATAGTTCCTCTAATTGTCGATGGCCCAACCTCTCTATCCATAAGTGTGGGCTAAACTGCATGAAATTTTCCTTCCTCTCTTCCCTATGATGCAATTTGAGTCCCATGAGCTGCACCACTCTACTGATACAGGTTCTCTTTCCCAGAAGTACCATGTCCACTTCCACTACCACTATGACCAGTGGAATTCTAGCTCCCAGACTGATGTAGTGTAGAAGATCCCATTCACACAATACAATTATTCATAGTTTCTCCATCATTACCCGCTTATCATGGGTTCCCACAGAACCTCTATAGATGTCCCATCCTTCCACAAGCTATAAAATCCACTAGTAGTTAGGGAAAATTCCTACAAAGGTGGCCCATACTACTGCACTAGTGGAAAATCACTCAAGTAGGACCTGAGTAACTAATCATTTTCCCCGACCACCCTTCCTTCCCACGCTTTGGTCATCATTATCATAGTGTCTCTTCCTACTCTTAGAAGATGCACTTCCTGATTATCTTGTAGAAACTTCCTATCCTCTAATGGAATCCTCCTTTCGATTCCCCTTAGATATGATGGCCTGATCCACCACTTCATAAAACATTTTCAGCCAAAATGTATTAACTTGAGACTTAATCTTACATTTAAGGTCATCTTGGAAACACATTTCCATAGCTGTATCATCACCTTCCAACACTGGAGAAAAGTGCTTCATTTTAGTAAAATGATCAGTAAAGTCCGTCACAAATATACTCCCCTGAGTCAACCACATGAAATCAACTTATATTTACTATCACAGGGTACCAGGATAAAAGTGCTATAAGAACTTATCCAAAAATTCCATCCACGCCATACAATCATCCCATCCTATTCGAGTCCGAACATCCCACCAGCGCTTTGCTGATTCTTATAACATATAATTAGTCAACATGACCCTCTTCTCAATGGGAATCTCTAAATGGTCATTTATAGTTTTTATGGAATCAATCCATAATTCTACTACCACGTGTCCACCCTCTATGGTGATAATCAAAGGGTGTTGTAACTGAAACTCCCATGTTAGGTCAGACATACTCTTAACAACCCACTCTGTGTCTCTCTCTATAAAATTCATAATTTGAGACAAGTTCTTACATAAATTATCTCTAATTCCTTCACTCAACACTATTGGTGCTTCAGGTTCCACTATTGGAGGATCATTTCCATCCATAACCTATGACCATCTCATCAATAGGAGTCATCATGGAGGTATATCTATAAAATTCCAAACACATGTCTTAGGAGACATAAAACAACATTATCACAATGATAACAAATTTAACAAGAGGGATTTAGATAAATTCATAATAATTCATCCCCCATCCTTCTCCACATAGTCAAAACCAAGGAGATATCACAACCATTAACAATGATACCTCTAATTCATGGTCAACAAATGGTAAAATCAATTTCATTATTCAAGTTTCTGATTATACAATCTTTTATTCACAACTAGAATCATTTTAAAACTTTTAATTCCATATCAATCACAATTTATAATTAAATTACACATGAAAGTAAAAACATTTCAATTGCAACAACATACCCAAACTTGATTTTCCATGTGTACTTAAAAATAATGCATTCCACAATAACTGCTGAGTTCCTAGAATGAAATGGAAATACTCAACACTAATTTCATTTCATTCCATGAGTCAAATCTTTGAATAAAAAACATCATAAAAAAAGTGAACCACACGAGGTGAAATAACATTCAACTGCAAAAACACACATCAATAATAATAGTCCCACCTTAAGTACTTGGATTCTCCCTCATACATGGGTTAGATAATCCCATACATGATCTATTAACCAAGTTTGGACTCATAATATTCTCCTATCTACATTTCATAAATAGTAATAAAAAATAAAAAATAAAAATCATCTGGTACCACTTTGTAACTTCTCGACCCAGGTGCCACACACCAGTGTCCCGAGATGGTAAGTCACACAACCTCAAGCACGACTCCCCATACTCCATGGGCTTCCGATTAGCAGAGAGGGTATAATATCAATAATGGGGAGACTATAAATTCTTTATCAAATCATAAAAAAATAAAAAAATAAATAAACAACAAACAAATGATATAAAAAATAACCAGAAAATCATTATCACATGATGACCAAAACAGAATATAATATCCAAACTAAAATAGTAGATATGTCATGACAAAAAAGTGTCATGTTTCTAATGAAAAACCAAAATAAAAACACATTTAAAACTTCAAGTGGGTGTTGACACCATGTTTTGTTCTCTCATCCATGCTCCATCCCAAATCAGGCATCTAACATTGGGCTCTTTCCCTTATCATGTTCTATAAACATGAAGTCTATTTAAGTACCGATCTGGAATCCTGAGTAGGGTGTGTGTCAAACTTAATAGGCCACCACCACCAACGTCTAAAACAATATCCGGTCAAAAATAGTGTATACAGTTGTATAAAGAATAAAGTACAATGCATAAAGTAAACATCTATAACATTTCATTATTATTTAATTAACCACATAAACCCCTGAGTCCTTGAGGACACCCACACCCCCAATAATTGCTCCATCCCATGCCAAAGTCTTAACCATATCACAATATCATGGTTATGATTTATCATTTCATTTTAATTCATATCACGACCAATTCGAACCATAGTACAATTCCAACACATGGGAATAAAACGTTATTTCTAACACCCTGGGGGTATTTATAGCCTTTGTCCTTGTCCTAAACCTCAATATCACATGGGTATTTGGAGCCTTAGTCTATTCCCCACACATCAATATCACATTAGTAATTGGATCCTCATTCCCTATCCCAACCCTCATTATTACATGGATATTTGGATCCTCAATTCATGTCCCACATTTATATTATCAATAAATCACACATGTATCATGACTATCACATCAATCAAGGTTAATCAATATTAACCCTCTTTTCACATCTCAAATAAATTAATACACCATTTCAATAATAAAAAAAATCATGGTTCAATACTTTAATATCAAGGAATAATATGAAAATTTCACTATTGAACAATTTGTCAACAATTAAACATATAAATCATTAACCCTTTAAGGTTGATCCAAATATCCTTTAACCCCCATTATCAATTAATTCATATACACTTTAATTTACCATTAATAAAACTCCAATTTCTCATCAATTTTGTAGTCACAGTATCCCATTAATCAATTCATAAATTAATTAATCCAATTACACCAATTACATAATCACAACAATTCCCATTAATTAATTACCCAATTAATCAATCTAATTACACCAATTGAATAATCACAAAAATTTCCATCAATTAATTCTATAATTAATTAATCTATTTCAACCAAATTCATACTTCATGAATCTTACGCAATTTATCATCACATGAAATTACATTAAATCAACTCCATGATTCCAAAAATTAATTAATAAATCAATTTATTCAATCCAAGATTCAATTTTTAAACAATACAATTTAAATTACACAATAAATAAATAAAATATTAATTGAAGATAATGGAAATTGAATTTATACCACCTACCTCAAAATCGATGACAAACACTTTCCAACAAAAATCCTCAATTGAAGCAGAACGATTAAGAACATGATGGAGAACAATATCTAAATCTAAAACCTAGATTAAATATAAAACTAATCAAGCTCAAACAAACCTATATCTAGATCCATCACACCCAAAGGAAAAAATACTTACAAATATGAGAGAAATAAGGTAGAGAGGTAGAAAACTATACAAGATGAGAATCTCTTACCAGGAGAGGTGAAGATCTTAAATATGAGCTTTGATTCGACAATAATAGAGGTCAAAGAGTCTTTGAATCCATCTTAGAACCCAAAATAATAAGAGAAACCATTTAGGGTTGATCTAGTGTCAATTTAGGGTAAATTATGGGGCTTTGGGTATTTTTAATCTAATTTTTGGGGGACTAAATTCCTGAGAACATGGTTTCTTGTATGGGGTGAACGTTTCCCCCCAATTGTGCACCCTAAAAGTGCGCCTCACCTAGGGGTGTCTCATTATTACTCTTAATAGGGCACATGGTTTGAAAAATTGTGCATTATCTATGAGAATCCCCTCTATCTGGGTTCTCATGGTTTGCTGGGTTGGGTGCACAATTTGGGAAAACCATGTACTAAACCTCTTCCTTAAAATATTCTCCAATTTCACACAAAAACTCCCCAAGATAAAATACAATAAATTTACACTCAAAATAAGTCAAGAAGTACATGAAAATTATCTCTAGACAACTCCGTAAAATGTTGGTATCTTACAATAACCTCTCAGGTACCCTCTTTTGGGCTTGGAATAACCACTGGTTTACCCTCTATTGGGATTGAGATAACCTCTTGTGTAACCCCTCATGGGGTTGGTATAAACTACCATGTACCCTTTGAGCTCATATAACATTAATAATTACTCAATAAATTTTAGGTATATATAGGCACCAACTGTCTTACTTATAACATAACCACCATCCATGGTTATAACATAACCACTATCACATAATTAAAATCATACATGTCTATTCCAAATGATCATAAAATATCCATAATATCAGAAACTATGAAAATAAATGGGGTTTATATATATTTCATCATTTCATCATAATATAACCCATGGAAAAAAGAAGTGGGTTTCATAACCATTTTATCATGGTATAACTCTTGGAAAGAAATGAGATTCATAAACATCATGTCATCATTAACATAAACCATTCATAGAAATAATAATAATAGTATCCTTAGATAATTACCCCAATAAAGGATAATTAACATCCAAGGATGTCATCTTAGATGGAAAATGGTTTTTAAAATACACTTGAAACATTATTAGAGGAAAATAACTTTTTAATAAAAACAACTTTTTAAAAGTAAAAAAATAATAAAACATTCCAGAAATAATTTTCATTGAAAATAATATTTTAATCTTATAAAATAATTGTTAATAACAATGAGTTGTTCATGATGGTTTAAAATACCATTCATTTTTCACAAATTAAAACAATGATTCCTTTCACTTTTTTTGGTAAAAGCTAAACAGACATTATTTGGAAATTGACATGAAGATTCCTTTCAAAATAAATTTTTTAAGAAGAAAAAAATGGGTAAAAATGTGTTTAATAAATCATTTAGAGGATGTTATAAACATTTTTGGATTTTTTTTAGAAAATATGGTTTTGGAAGAAAAAGGGTTTTTCGACCAAAGAGATAAATAAAGATAATTTTCTTAAAAAAATATTTTTAACTCTTGATTAAATAAAGAGAGGAAAATGAAGGAAAAGAATTTATTCTCATGAAATAAATAGTGGATATTAAAATTCATTATTTTCTTGAGATATGGGTCTCCATATTTAATAATAGAAATCATAAACATAAACAATCATGATAAATAATAATATTGTATGATAAAACCCTTACAAAATTTGTATCACTGAATCGTAAGCCCCATAAAAGTGAGATAAAAAAATGGGTATGTAAATCCCAATAATTTTTAGGTGATTAACAATAAAATACATTCATTTTAATTACATATAACATATAAAATAAATATGTGTTTAATATGGAATGGGTGTCATACAAATTAGAAAGTGATACATAAATATCTTACCACATTAGTGATCTTTTTAATCGTAATCCCAAAAAAAGAATAAAATAAAATGAAATTTTAAATAACATGGAAATAAGGATATTCATGATATAACATGTAAAAGGTTAAGTTTATACACCATACAAAATAAATGAATGGTGAATTTTTATATGTCTCCCAGAAATAAAAGAGACTACAAATATCTTACCTTAAGTCTCGAATTCATTCACACGTGTTTGAATATCCTATATAATAAATATAAGTTCATTATTAATGTATTATAAAACCACAATTATATATATATATCATACCATATATTATTTTCTTAGGACCTTTTATTAGCCATTTATTAACAATTTCTTATTAAAACTATGTTTTGAATAATAATCATTTTTTTGTTTATGTATTGATTTTTTATTTTTGGTCCCATTAATTTGATCATGGTTAAATAATCTCAAGAATGTTAACCATGAAATAAATATCATATATATTCAGTATATTTTTATTTAGATTAATTCATAAAAGTTAGATATATAAAATGATAAACATCATTCATGGAGATGGTAGGTCATATGTACGCATGAACGTTGTTTCCATTATCTTGGAGGATTGAAAGAAAAAATGGTAAATAATATATTCCATTTATAGAATAATTTTTACATCATATATATAACATATTTTCATTAAACTCATCTTTATTACCATCCATATAAAGCGTGAATGAATCTCATCACTTCGTGACACGGTAGTTCACCATTCACACAAGTGACATTAATGTATTCCCACTGAATTGAAAGTAAGGAAGTAATGTGATATAAAAATTACATAAGTATAATAATATAATATATATATCATATATAAAAATTTAATCTATCATTATATCCAACCATGATAGGTGGTGATAGAAAAGGAATAACATCGGTTCGTGAGGTGGTATTCCGTCGTACACATGAATGAAGATTTCTTATACCATTTGATGTAATAGGGGATGGATATAGGTTATGTAATTAATATAATAATATATCAGTATTAATTAGATATGTGTGTTATTATATCAAAATAATATAGGAATATTTAAAGTAGGTGGAAGAATAAATAAAATAAAACGCTTAGTTAGGGAGGCTACCTCTTCTTTGGACAACATCTCTTGGTTTTCACCAAAATCATTCTTAGGTTGGATTTATGAACAATATAAGAATTCTAGGATTATAGTATAGAATTAATGAATTTATTTTGGTTGGTATTTTCTGAACCAATATGTTTATGAAGTTTTAAGGGGAGAGGAGAGGGGGTGACCTTTTATAAGTGAGGTGAGTGACACACTTGTAATTTTTGAAAACAAAAGGGTGTACCCACATTTTTCAAATCTTAGAAGGATAAAAAAATGAGTAATAATAGAACTATATAGGTGATAAGGTTAAAATATCATCATCCAATGGTGTTTTTACAAGTTTTTAGGTCATTTTAATCCTTATCATTTTAGTTTAACCCTCAGTAAACTCATCTTCACCTTAACCGTGGTAAAAAGTTTTTACTATTTTTACTATTCATTATAGTAAAAAATTAATTTAACATTAATAGATAATATAAATTATTTTTATTCCAAATATTTAATCCATTTTTCAAAATTCAACTCTCAGAAGTGGAAATTTTTTTCTTAAAATTATACCTGCAGACGCGATGAGAAAGTTGTTTTCCAAAGAAAAATATTCAAAAGTGAATGTTTTTATTTAAAAATTCAATATGAAATTGATTTAAATGACCTAAATTGGATTAATAGATATAAAAATGAACTATTATTACTTTTAAAACCATAATAAAATTATTTTTAAGTACTTTTATTCATTAAAATAAATGGAAATTCATAATTAAATCTAGTATTTCTCACTATTAATTGAAAATTTTATCTTTATAGAAAATTATCAAAATTCACTCCAAGATAATTTTAAAATACTCATTTAAAAAATGAAAATTATTTTTTAAAATAAACATCCTTAAATTGGAAAATTTAAAATTTAAATTAAGTGTGCAAAAGGCAACAAAACTGTTTTTTGGAAAATACATTTTTTGAGTATAAAATTGTTTTCATTATTACTTATTGTCTATAAAATGTATAATAAAAATGTTAGAAATTTTATTGAATATATAATATATAAAATTAATTAAAATAATTCAAAAAAGTGAATTGTTTAATTTATTAAGGTAAAATGTGTTTGTGGACATAAGAATATTTTTTCATACAAAAATATCCTTTGTTTTCAAATGGTTTTGATTTTAATTTCTAATTAATTGGTCCCCAAAGAATTTATCATATATACATGTGTAAACTAAATATTTTCATAATTTTGTTAATACTATTCATACCCATAATTTTAGTGGCTAGTTGATAACTATTATATTAAATAATAATATTTTTGTAGTATGAAATGTTCATTTAAACTCAATGTTGTATGTAACACATGATAAAATCAAATTTTCATGTAACATAAAATATCAAAAACATTAAATTCATTTGAGAAAAAAATATTTCAAAAAATATCAGAGTGTTACATTTTTAAGACTATAGTTTATCCAATCCATTCCCATGTCTATCCCCAACTTCACTCCCCATTTCCTAGATACCCTCAGTTGGTTAGAAAAAATTCATAGGAAGGATTTTTGTGTCAACCTAAAGAGGCTATCTAAAGAAGAGATATAGTTATTAATCATGTGTTTTTGATTTCATTCTTCTTATACCTCCTTCAAATCATCTTCATCCTTGATGAAATAATTACATTGGTATATTATATATAATCATATGTTATTATATTAATATCATAATCAATATTCGTCTCCTCTTCTATCCAATGGGGAATGAAAACTTTGTTCATGCATATGTGTGGACTACCACCTCCATGAAGCGATGTGTCCATTTTCCACCACTGGATGTAACTTCTAGTTATAATTATTAATTTATAGTATATATATGATATTACTGACACATTTATCATTATTTAAAGATAATATATCATATACTTTATTACGTTTCCATCCATTGAAAAATGATAATGTCATTCATGCATACATTTAGACTACCACCTCCACGAAGCGATGTGATTTGTTTTTCTTATTCACATCACATGAATAGTATATATAAGTTTATTTAATGAAATAATATGGTATTTAATATATAATTATCATTATTGGGAGATAAAATAATACTTACCTTAATTCCACCATAATTGTTGAAAAATAAAAATGTTACTCATGAATACATACGACCTACTGTCTATATGATTGTATCATAATACATTTTTCATAACCATTTTTCATGGTTGGTTTTAAAAGTAAAAATTATGCATAAATATGATAATAATTTCATGATTATTACTCTATATATGATGAAATAATGACTTCATTGACCATCGTCAACCTACCGAATTCATTTTCGACATATGAGCTGAATATCATCAAAACGCCTGACATGAAATTTAATGATTAAGTAATTAAATAAAACATGGTAATAAATAATATAAAATAAATAATAAACTAAAAAATTATTCTCAAGAAATAAAATAATTAACATAAATTTATTATTATGGATGATAAATAATGTACATAATAATTCGGACTCAAGGTAAGGTTTACATTACATTAAAACAATGTTTTAAATATTTTAAGGATTTATTTTATAAATATTTTTCTTCCATGTAGATATTATTAAAAATTATTTTCATATCTATTTAAATAGAAATAAATGAATAATAAATGAAATATTATGTTGCTTTTGAATTTCTTTTAATGGTTTTTAAAATAAATCTTTTTTTACATATTTTATACGGAATGCTTTTACTTTCTTTTCAAAGGGAAAATGAAATTTTCTATGTTAACGTATATGATGCCAATGTATTTTCATTCCTCTATAATTATTATTTTATGATTTTATTCCTTTACAATATTTCATGTTTTCTTCAAATAAAAACACCATTTCCCTTTTTCTCTTGGTATTGTATTTTTGAAAATGAGTTTTTAAAAGGAAATTACATTTTGATATATGAAAGTGTTTTTCATATGGGTTAAAATGTGTTTTTCAAGGGTTTTAAGATGAAAAAAATGGAAGCATAATTTTTTTTATTTTTTTGATATGGTACTTGAGTATTATAGATGAATATGGTTGAGGATGTCATAGTTTATATGATGGGTGATCCCCATTTTATCTCTCCAATGAATTTGGTAATGTTATTTTTCTTCATTGGTAATGAGGGATTTATCCGGGGTGGTTTATCCTATGGATTTAATTGGGAATCAATTATTTCTAAAACAAATTTAACACAAATTATGAATTTTATTCTTTAAGTTTCCTAACGGGGTTTTATTTTCCTGTTATGGGTTTTAAATGTTTTATTTGAGAAAAAAATATGTGTGTTTTATGTGGATATAATTTATTTAATATGATAAAAAACATTTTTAAATAGGTAAACATCTTATATATTTCATGTATTTCACTGTACTACAATATTTCCATCTTTTATGTCCCTTATTGAGCTTTTTTGTGCTCATACTTAGTTTTAAAAATCTTTTTGACGGGGTTTAGGGATGGTTAAGAACAAAGAAGAAGTCACGTTGAAAGTAATAATGATTTTTTCATGAAAATAAAATGTGTTTCATTTATAAAGTTTAATATTGTTAAAAAAAGGTATACTAAGTTGAAATGTCAAATTTGTAATATATGGGTTTATTATGTAATTGTGATGACCCAATTCTCTAAAACTATAAACCGTAAAGAACATTGAAATGTTAGAAAGTGAATTATTGACTAAAAACTCAATATTAAGTAATGTTTCTTTAAGTACACTCTCTCTCACACACACATATACAAGGTATTGAAAATTTAATACCTCAAAATTGATTTTGATCTGATTTATAACTTCGTATGACCACAAATTGGTCTTTGGGGATCATATTGAATCCTGGTTTGGTGTGGAGAGACCGTGACGACACCCTCTATAATAATTTAAAGAAAAATTATTTTTTTATTGGGATTAAACATTCATTTGGTCCCTATAATATCAATTTAAGGTATTGTGTTGCATAACAGAAGAATTTGGGTTAAGGATTTAAAAAATTTCATCATCGATCAACATAACTATGCTATCTCTAGAGATGCACATCCAGGTTCAAAAATTAGGGATCCCAGGTAAAGTAATTAAGCACAAAAATAAATTGAATAAATTACCTTGATCGACTTGAATATGTGTTCATAAACCACTCATTACTGATGACCATTACTAGATGGAACTGAATTCAGATCCCTCTAGATCATCTATACACTCTTTGAAATTATTTGATAATATCAATTGTTTAAATCTAGGGGGTATCATAGAGATTTGATGAATCATTCGACATCCTTTAGATCATCGTTACACCGATCATTTGATCCGTGAAAATCAAGTTGGATTGAATGCTTAGATCAACTGCTTCTCTCTCTAGGATATAGTATAGATGATAGAGAGTCTCTCAAATTCTTGTAGTGGATATTACCCCAAATTAGATCCTCCTCTCACTTATAATGTGAGGTATAAAATATTCGGGAATAGTTCCCTAGACCCCAAATATGTTTTACCTACTAAATAATCCATAGATTATATCTTGAATGTTTTAATATGTCATAAATATAATTTATATTTTTATCACTTTAATGTAATATAATAAATATATTACATGATAAAAGTGAGTCATTAACCCTAATCCTTATTCCCATAAATATTAAATGAACATTGAATATTAAAATAATATTCATTCATTATATATTTTGTCATGTATTCACTTAATATCCTATGAATATTTTTACTAAAAAAATCAATGTAAATTATTATAAACTTGAATAATATAAATTTATTTATTTTATGGTGATAATTCAAACTCAAAAATTAACCTAGACCCTATAGTGGGGTCCACCATTTCCTAAACTCCTATGCATTAGAATCGACTATACTTTTGAATATGCTAAGTGTGTGAACATTTAGGACCTTATCTCAAAAGAATTTAACATTATTCAAAGACCATGAGTAGAGTTCTGAAACTCATCAATTCCCCTAAACAGATAAGGAAAAGTTATAGCAACAAAAACCTTTCCTATGAACACATTCCGTGTAATATAACCTCTTTATATTGTGATATCTAAAAAAGAAGGATTTTAACTTTATGTGATCATGCTTTATTTTTTTATTATTCATATACCTTACTGGATGAACTTAAATTATTCTACCATGACCATGGATTTAGTGAATATATTTTCATCCTGATCAAATAATCCTCAGATATCAATTCATTTCAAAATAAAAAAAAATCTATATTAATTATTAAATCAATATCATACCACCAATGACACACCCAACACAAGATACCTCACCACAACATAAATGTTATAGATTTTTCCATGCATCAAAGTACGTGATCAAATATTATACACTAATAATAATCACAAGTCCAAAGACCATTACATGTGTTCAAATATAGGAACTACCAATAAAACATAAAACATGTGGTGTTCTTATTGGTGGACCAGCCTTTGTGATCTCATCTACTCGAGATCACCATGTGCAAACATCTTGAGAAAAGTCTTAATGCTTAAAATCCTCTATCACCTGATAGTCACAAATCATCTGTTTCCTAACAATATGATGTTTATAGACCATAGAAATAAGTTTTAGATCAATATAATGGTATCTATCGGTTTTCATTATAACCTGAGAACTACTATATCCTTTTGATACGACAAATAATCTAAGGAAATTACTATGTAAATAGTGGACCCAAAATATCAACACTATTATGGTATGTATACATCATGAAAAACTCATTGTATACATAACTCACTCCTTTATTCTTTTACCATTTAGGATGTTTTTCTTTGTTGAAATATGGTCTCAATAAATATATATTTTAAATTTCCGTAGCTTCTGACGTATCTTCCAAAAAAATAATGAGATTTAAAATTCAACAAGCATGGTTTTACCTTTTAAAAAGTGATTATATTATTCCACTCAATCACATCATTTTTTTAGTTGTATATATAGTTGTTTATATATTTTTAATTCCATAAATAATTAAACATTACTCAATATATTATGTTGAAAATTCATTTCCATTATCTTTGTTTCTCTTTGTAAAAAACAACCCATGAGATTTCTTAATATCCTTTCTATTTTTTTAAATAAATTTTGTTTTATATTTAACAATCATGACAACATTAATTATTGCGTGATATTTAATAAATTTAAAGAAATATAATTAATTTTTGTTTCATTTTGTCACATGGCCCATCATAAATTAGTATGAATTAATCACAATTTGTTTTTTATATTTAATATCATTTCTTTTATAGATCAATTGGATAAACATCCTCTTATAACATGTATAAAAAATAATGTATCCATGTCTCTTAAATTTTTGAATATTTCGTTATAAAACATAGTAAATTTTAACCTCATTATTATTTAGGAAAGATGGAAAATTATTCCATACCATCACCGATTCTTATACATTTCACTAAAATAATAAGAATTTTTATAATATAAAATTTGGAATAAATGTTCCTTCACGTTATATCATTTTATGAAAATATTCACAATTTAATTTTGTGATAATTCCATCATATCATATGAAAATTATATAATTTTTATCTATATATAGTGGTATTACAATAAAAAAATCACTTTTCCATCAGATAGTAGAAAAAATACACTAATTTTAATTTTACAATGATTGTATTATCTATAAAAACTATTGTAATTATGTATTATTTATCATTGTCTATAATATCTTAATAAACCATTATGAGTTTCAATTTTGGTATTTCATATTATATATGAATAATATCAACTATATATAATCTAATGTTGGTTCTTTCTGATGTCTTTTAGTGAATCCTCAATAAGAACATTTAATTGGCCAAATATGTTATTATTGACTAGATACAAGAACAATATTTAGTTTCTCAGTATAAATTGTAAAAAATTACTCCATATAATGAAAAAAATGTCTCAACTTTTATATGATTCATGAGCACATTAAAATAAATTTAATGTACAAAAAATGATATTTTTAACCACTTTTGTTCTATATATTAATTAGTAACCACACCCACTATTCAACTTTAATATCCTTATTGAAATGACATATTATAACATTGTGTATTGGATTTATGATTATATAATGTGCATTGGAAATATATCACTCTTTCTCCGAAATAATATATTCCTTCAAATGCAATGTGTCTTCATCTAAATGTTTTGTACACGTTTTTGGAAAACATAAGAAATCTATTTCACTCTATTTATATAAAAAATATTGAAATTTGAAAATTTTGTATCGCTTTTTTGTTAATGATTGTTTCACATTTATTCACCTCTTATATTTTATTGAAATATTAATTTCCTAATTCACTATTAGTGAATATTTTTAATATATTTATATGTTTTTGTAAAATTCTACATATATTTCATGTATTTTAAGATAAAAATATTTATAATGAATCTATGATATTTATTTAATTTAAATTATCTTCATTGTATATTGATATATTAATCCAATATCATATAAGCTAATAATATTTTAAAACCATTCATGGAGGATTTTTTTGACCCTATTTGTATTTTAAAAACATTAATTAATACCATCAATGTATTTTAAGATTCATGAAATTTATATATTATTGAGTCATCATTAATAATCCTCATCATGTTTATAACACCCCTCATGTTTCTAAGAAATGTTACATTTTTTTCTTCACATTTTAAGATTATCCTTGTGAGTTTTGAACCTCGGATTTTTGGGATTTTTGGGGGAGTTTTTGGGTATTATTGGAAGCTGTTTAGAGGGTTCACAATTGTTGTTTTTTTGGATAAACCATGAAAATTCCCCAAGTAATCATGCTACTGGAGACCTTATATACTATGTAATCTACACGATTTAGCAAACCATGCAACCCAACCATGCGAACGAACCTGAGATGAGATAGTGGCTTCCACACAGTTGATGCATAGTTTGGTAAATCAAGAATCCAAACCATGTGAGTGATATTAATTAATCCAAGAATTGTAATTTTAACCCAAAACCTACATGAAACTTCTCATTCACCTCCTCCACCAAGGGATCTCGAACCTAAGGACTTCGGTGTTTGTTCTTGGAGGATTTATTCCCTTCGAAAAGAAATTTCATTGGATCTAGAGACATATATCCTAGGGATTTCAATGTCAGTGATTGTTTAACCTTTGTTATTATTTTTATTTATAGATATTCCTTCTTATCCTTGGATAATACCCTAGATCCAAACAAGAATGAATGGGTTTAGTAATTTCAACATGATCTAATGTGATTCCTTTAAGATTGTCAGGGAAAATGAAGGTAAAAATATGGGTTTTCCTTGATCATTCATGGATTCATATAGATCTATTTTTTACATTGAATCTCATTGGTAAAGTATTAAATAATCCTACCCCTTGATATCTTAGTATTCTTGGATATTCACTATTGAATCCCCATGTATTTATTTGAGGATGGTTCTAGGGATCATTGGTGTGTGAGATTGATTTGGGTGGAGAACCATGATTTTGGTCTTCAATAAGATTAAGGTAGGAAGTTCCTTACACTAAAACAACAATTGTATAAAACTATAGAATATGATATGCTTGTGTCTGTGTGTGTGACCTATTATAGCTATATTTGTATGATATGATTCTTCATGTTTTCATGGCCCATGAGACCTCTCTTGATATAAAAATATTGTGCAATATTTTAGCTCAATACTTTCCATACTATGTATTATATATGTATGTATGTGTACTATAACAAACCCAACACGAGTATCCCATATTCATTGGTTACTTTATCACATTGGTATTAGATATAATCAATCACATATAAAAGGACCAAATAGTTTAGTAGTCATGAAAAACTAGATACATACATGAATTTCATATTACATTTGAAAACATAAATGTAACAGCCTGAGATTTTATGAAAAATATTCTTTTTAATTTTATTAATGTCTTGTGTTGTACGCTACACCAAAAGGAGCTTGCACAACACACATCCTTGACTTGCCTTGCATTACACGCAATCACGACCTTCCTCGATAGCGTGTGTAGTACGCAATACTGAGTTTCACTAAACAATGATATGCTATTAAAATATTATTATAACTAGCCGTTATGAATAGTAATAACCACCTTTTTAAATTTTAGAAATTTTAGCTCTCAAAATGGACTTCATTTTTGGATTCGGAGTATCGAATTTAGCCTAAGGTGAAATTTTGGTACTTTTCGGATAACTTTCATATTCTAATGAATAGTGAAAATTACTAAATTATAATTAAAAACAACTTTTTTAATTGAAATAATTAATAAAGATAAATTATTAATTTGAGTGGTTTTAAAGTATATTTAGAATATATTTTTACAATTTAATACAATGTTGGTCATCGGATGTAATTTCACATTTAAACCAGACATAATCAAGTGTCAATCTTTTGATAGATATTGTTTCTTAAAAACACGCTATTTGTTTTAACAGCGGGATTTAATTATAAAATTAATTAATGCAACTTCTATGTTATGAATTTGGTAAAATAGACTTCATTTTTGAATTCAGAATATGAAATATAGCTTAGGATGAAATTTTGGAATTGTTCTGAAAAATATCAATTTTTGATGAATAGTGAAACTACTAAGTGGTAGTTAAAAAAAAGTGAATTTTTCATAAAACATAATTTTACCGATTCTATGAATGGAATTTCAAAAATCCGAGAGACACGGTTGATGTCAGTAAGTAAAATTTGGTTCAATGAGATGAAAATAATTTTTGGGGAATAGTAACTTTTTACTTTTATTTACCATGGTTAAAAGTAAATAGGGTAATTAAGGGTAAAAATGATATTAATATTACCCTAAAACATGTCCTAATCCTATTGGACAAGTTTATCTCGACCAAAAACAACCTTAAGTGTAAAATATTATCATTTAGGCCCACTTGGATTAGATTAGGACATTTATTATTATTTAATTCAAAGAAGAGTTAAAAGAGTTAAAATCAAAGTTTATTTACTAAATTTTTTTTAATATAGGGTTATACATAAGATAAATTTGATTGTAAATATTCATTATAAATCTAAAAAGATTTCATACATAATGGTATTTTATTTGTAATTTTTAGACATCAAATAAGTTAATTTATTTATGACACAAAGATGATGCAGTAATTATCTCATTAATGAAATATTGACATAATTGATATTATAAATACCAAAATAAATGTAATTTAAGACTCTTTATGAATTACACTAATTTTCTAGGTTACTATGATATATTAGTGTTGATTTAATCAACTTGGTTTGAACATATAATTCTGTTATGACTTTCACAAAAATCATATATCAAATAGTGTCAAAATTGACACAAAATAGTTTTTAAATCAAATATTATATTATTAATTGTTATTTTATTCCTAAAAATCTAAGGTTCGGCCAAATGACTTAGATAAGGATATATATATTAATAATAAACAATTTGGGATTCTTTTTGCATGTTATAGTAAGTGTATTAACCATATAGTGTAAGAAAACAAAAAGACACAGTAAAAGTTAAATTATTTAACTTAAAGTTAAATCTAATTGATAAGGTTAAAATAATAACCTAAACTTGTATAAATCCTATTGGTTGATAGTATTTAGACCCATCCCCACTTTAGCTTCGAAATAAGATCCTTTGGAACCATTATAAACCGATTTTGACTTTAATATAAAATAATATTTTGAGATATTCCTAAGGTGCCCCTCTCCTCCCTTATAAAAGGGCACCTCCTCCCCCTCCTCCTCACACCAATTTGAGCACTCAAGCTCGGCCAAACCCTGCCATTTTCTCCTCTCCACTCCCCTAGAATAATCCTAGAGGTCCTGACCTTCTTCAAAGACCAATCTTAGTTCCCTAAGTAGAGGATTCAAAGAGGCGTTCCAAAGAAGAGGTAATATCCATTACCGATCTTTTCAGTTTCTTTCTTCTTCAACTTCTTCTTATTTAGTTTTTTCATGATAAATTAATAACATCAGTATTACTTACATACTGATATGTTATTATAAATATGAAACAACCCTAATTCACCTTCTATCCATCCTACGGAAAAATGAAATCACCGCGCGTGCGTACGTACGGAAGACCATCTCCACGCCGTGGTGTAATCTATTTTCCAACATCACCTTACAAGGATGGGTATAATGGTGTAATGAGTAACTATTTATGATTATTATAAAGTAATATTGATACTGAAATAATATATATATACTCCAATACAATTCCACGATCATAGGAATGATATCATCACTCGTGCGTACGTACGGAATACCGTCTCCACGATGTGATGCGACTCATTCTACATGATCATCATTACATAGTAATTATATAAATGAATTGAATGAATAAATATGATATATGTTACACTAATACCATTCTGGATATAAGGTATCTATAACCTTAAAAGAAGAATAAGAATTTATTCGGCAAAACACGCATAAGAACAAAAGGCAATAAAGACCCGAGTAACAAGTAACAATGAAATATTACTAACAAGAAGCTAAGAATATAACCATATATGATATCATATCAATATGTATGATTCTGGAATAAGTCAATAACATTATTTAAACCATTATACAGGAGCTTTGGACACGTACAAAGAAAGTCGGACCTAAGGTAAGGGATAAATTTTCAATCTCATTTTTATCCGAGATTGCTTATACGTAAGTATTTACTGGGGTTACGTTTATCATCCATGACCATGTTTTCTAAAAATGCTTTCATAAAATGTTTACCATTCTTCCATGGATGTTTAAAGTCATTTTTACCCTTTATTGACTTTTTACCACATTGTATGAATGGAATCTTTCCTTTGGTTACCATATAAGGTACTTTTTTACTTTTCCGAAAAAAGTGCGAGGAGAATGTTATTTTTAACTTATACGGCGTGAACGGATTTTTACGGTTTCATAACGCCTCATTTTCAAGAATCTTCCTCTACAAGATTGCATGATTATTTTCAAAAAAACCCTTATCTTTTAAAATTGCATGGAATTTTGTGAAAAGAAAATGATTTTAAAGAAGAAAGGATATTTTCCTCAAGAATTCATTTCAAGTGTTTTGTCAAAACTATTTTCCATATAAGATGACATTATTTCATATGTTTATGTTTCAAGTAAAATGTCTCTATGATTTAAATGGTTTCAATTTTCTTATGATGAAATGATATCAATTGTTTATGGATTATGTTATGATGGCATGATGTTTAAGAATCCCATTTTATTTCATGGGTTATGCTATGATGTATGATTTATGATTTTGTGGCACACATAAGAAAGGATTCATTATAAGATGGGTGGGACCTATATCTCCCTCCAATGCATTGGGTAAAGATTTTATATCTCATGAGATAGACATGGCTGGAACGGTAGGTTATACAGGTTCAGTGAAACAGGACTGGAACGAGGGTGATTCGGTTCAGAAAGGGACTTTGTCCACTAAGATAGTCTTGGAAATGAGTCATGACTAACAAGAAATGATTTTCCATGATTATGTGTGCATGCCACAAAGTTTCAAGTTTCATGTTATGATTATGGGGATCTCATTTTCACTTCTATGATTTATTCCATGTTAAGATATTATGATCTCTTTTGCAGGTTATGATTTTCAAAAAGATATAATATGATTTTTATTTCCTTTGTTTACCCTTACTGAGAATTTGAGCTCACACTTTTATGTTTTATTTTCCCTAGGATATAAATAAAGGTTTTAGGTAAAAAAAGGGAAGATCTTTATGGGAGATATTTAATATCTTTCACCACGATTAGAAGATTACGTTCCGAGTTTCCAAAGACACTAAACTATTACGATCCTTGTGTGTGTGTTTTTTTGTTATGGACTAAGTATTCCGCAAATGTAATGTAATGTCCTTGTACGTCAGGCTTCAGGTCTCTACAGTTGGTATCAGAGGAAAGGTTTAGTCAACCTTTGGAAACTAGGATGCGAAAACGTTAGTGAGATCCCTAGAGATATTTCTAAGGTATGTCTAGGGATGTCCCTAAGGATAAGTATACGTATAGGATATAGTCCTAGAACTATGGTAACGATCTTAGAATTTAACCTAAGATGTTAGATATTAAGGGTACTCCCCCTTTATAATGTTGTTTTCCCTAGCATGATTTTTGCCTCTCATAGAATTCTTTTTGTGTTTTAGTTAATGGAGGGAACCAGAAGGAATTTGGTTAACATTGAATCCAATGGACAAATTGGTGACTATGAGCAACAAAATTGTGTAATTACTAGAGAGAAAGATATTGTGATTATGCCGAATCAGTCATCGCGATATATGATTAACAAGGTGAAATTTAGTGGTATGGCTAATTCATCAAAGAAGAGGAAGATAAAATATTATGCATGTTCGCATGTTGAGGAGCATAAAGAAAGGAAGATTGAGATTTCTAAAGAAGGGAAGAAGAACCTTGAGGAATACCTCAAATGGAGGGACCGATGTTATCTGTGTGGAGAAAAGGGTCATAGAGTGACAGACTGTTATGGAGTTCAATGTATTATTTGTGGAGAACATGGGCATTACCCAACTCAATGCCCTGACCTAAAAAGTTACTTCTAAATCAAGGAAGGACTTATTCCAGGACAATAATTGAAGAGGATGGATTGAAGTGTTTATGTATTGGTATTCAAGAATAATGTTGTTGAGGTACTTTTATTAGAATATTTTTGTATTATTCTATTGTGGTTTTCAATAATTTTAAGGTACCGGTAACCATGAAAAGTGATTCAAATATTTTGGAAAGCAGATGATATGCGCATCATGAAGGGATAAGGAGAAAATGAAATGTTTGACAGTATTCATGAGCTCATGATTGATATAAGGACTAAGTGATATCATTGTTTGAGTATATAGAATTTTGAGGATTTTGGTATGTGGAAAGTGTTAAATTTTAACTGCATTCATGTTTTCACTAAGGTATTCAAGAGAATACATGATTAAGGACTTTGAATGTTTGGAATGTGATCAACAAAACATATCTTATGATATATGGGGATCGACGATGGTGTTAAATCTCTGGTAATCGTTTTCACTATGTTATGAGAGTGGACTGCAGTATTATGGATAAACCTAAAGATTGGAATGGATTATGTTGGACATAAGTTAGTATTGTTTAAGGATAGAAGTTTTCTCGATATTATTGATGGTATGTTATAGTAATATAGTTTTAGAAAAAGGAAAACCTGCAGGACGGGCGAAAACCCATCGCGTCGGACAAGGCTGTGGGAATCGAACCCACAACCGAAGTGCGACTGGCCTTTATCGCCTACCACTGGCCTACAGGAAGTCCCTGTTTAGTAGAAACTAGTTTTATTATATTAAGCAGTATGATATATGAAGTATAAGTCCATTTTAGGAACCATATATGATTAATCTCACTATAGACCGACTTATGTATATAATTTTTGCTAACCTTTTGTTTGAGACAGATGGAATGACCCGTCATTCTATCACATGATCTGCTAACACTTCACGAATAACAAATTCAACTTCATTTATTTAAGAGATGAAGTGGAAATTGTTCAAGGCATGAACAACAGTGAGATTGTACCAAAATAAAGTGAGTATTTATTCTAATTCAAATTTTCAACTTTAGGGAAATAATCTTGAAAACCAAAAATGTTGTCCTAGTGATCTTATACCTGATGAATCAGATGGTACCTTATATCATCACAAATCTATGGATTTGTGATTACTGGCTTTTCCATAGCCATGTTCTCTACGACTCTCCATCAGAACATGATGGTTAGATTTCTCTTCCATATCCATATTTTCACCTATGTGGAAACCTAGTGATTAGTTTATTTGGGTAATCGTTACATTTCATACTTTAGTTTTTAAAGCCAAGTTTTGGTATTCTTTTTTACGATGTGGGTTTCTATTAAAGAAACTTTTGAATAGTAAACCATTTATAACCCCGACGAATTTCAAGGGCGAAATTCATTTTAAGGGGGGTAGAATGTAACAGCCTGAGATTTTATGAAAAATATTCTTTTTAATTTTATTAATGTCTTGTGTTGTACGCTACACCAAAAGGAGCTTGCACAACACACATCCTTGACTTGCCTTGCATTACACGCAATCACGACCTTCCTCGATAGCGTGTGTACTACGCAATACCGAGTTTCACTAAACAACGATATGCTATTAAAATATTATTATAACTAGCCGTTATGAATAGTAATAACCACCTTTTTAAATTTTAGAAATTTTAGCTCTCAAAATGGACTTCATTTTTGGATTCGGAGTATCGAATTTAGCCTAAGGTGAAATTTTGGTACTTTTCGGATAACTTTCATATTCTGATGAATAGTGAAAATTACTAAATTATAATTAAAAACAACTTTTTTAATCGAAATAATTAATAGTGATAAATTATTAATTTGATTGTTTTTAAAGTATATTTAGAATATATTTTTACAATTTAATACAATGTTGGTCATTGGATGTAATTTCACATTTAAACCAGACATAATCAAGTGTCAATCTTTTGATAGATATTGTTTCTTAAAAACACACTATTTGTTTTAACAGCGGGATTTAATTATAAAATTAATTAATGAAACTTCTATGTTATGAATTTGGTAAAATAGACTTCATTTTTGAATTCGGAATATGAAATATAGCTTAGGATGAAATTTTGGCATTGTTCTGAAAAACATCAATTTTTGATGAATAGTGAAACTACTAAGTGGTAGTTAAAAAAAAAACTGAATTTTTCATAAAACATAATTTTACCGCTTCTGTGAATGTAATTTCAAAAATCCGAGAGACACAGTTGATGTCAGTAAGTAAAATGTGGTTCAACGAGATGAAAATAATTTTTGGTGAATAGTAACTTTTTACTTTTATTTACCACGGTTAAAAGTAAATAGGGTAATTAAGGGTAAAAATGATATTAATATTACCCTAACACATGTCCTAATCCTATTGGACAAGTTTATCTCGACCAAAAACAACCTTAAGTGTAAAATATTATCATTTAGGCCCACTTGGATTAGATTAGGACATTTATTATTATTTAATTCAAAGAAGAGTTAAAAGAGTTAAAATCAAAGTTTATTTACTGAAACATTTTTAATATAGGGTTATACATAAGATAAATTTGATTGTAAATATTCATTATAAAGATAAAAATATTTACTACATAATGGTATTTTATTTGTAATTTTTAGACATCAAATAAGTTAATTTATTTATGACACAAAGATGATGCAGTAATTATCTTATTAATGAAATATTGACATAATTAATATTATAAATACCAAAATAAATGTAATTTAAGACTCTTTATGAATTCCACTAATTTTCTAGGTTACTATGATATATTAGTGTTGATTTAATCAACTTGGTTCGAACATATAATTCTTTTATTACTTTCACAAAAATCATATATCAAATAGTGTCAAAATTGACACAAAATAGTTTTTAAATAAAATATTATATTATTAATTGTTATTTTATTCCTAAAAATCTAAGGTTAGGCCAAATGACTTAGATAAGGATATATATATTAATAATAAAGAATTTGGGGTTCTTTTGGAATGTTATAGTAAGTGTATTAACCATATAGTGTAAGAAAACAAAAAGACACGGTAAAAGTTAAATTATTTAACTTAAAGTTAAATCTAATTGATAAGGTTAAAATAATAACCTAAACTTGTATAAATCCTATTGGTTGATAGGATTTAGACCCATCCCCACTTTAGCTTCGAAATAAGATCCTTTGGAACCATTATAAACCGATTTTGACTTTAATATAAAATAATATTTTGAGATATTCCTAAGGTGCCCCTCTCCTCCCTTATAAAAGGGCACCTCCTCCCCCTCCTCCTCACACCAATTTGAGCACTCAAGCTCGGCCAAACCCTGCCATTTTATCCTCTCCACTCCCCTAGAATAATCCTAGAGGTCCTGACCTTCTTCAAAGACCAATCTTAGTTCCCTAAGTGGAGGATTCAAAGAGGCGTTCCAAAGAAGAGGTAATATCCATTACCGATCTTTTCAATTTCTTTCTTCTTCAACTTCTTCTTATTTAGTTGTTTCATGATAAAGTAATAACATCAGTATTACTTACATACTGATATTTTATTATAAATATGAAACAACCCTAATTCACCTTCTATCCATCCTACGAAAAAATTAAATCACCGCGCATGCGTACGTACGGAATACCGTCTCCATGCCGTGGTGTAATCTATTTTACACCATCACCTTAAAAGGATGGGTATAATGGTGTAATGAGTAACTATTTATGATTATTATAAAGTAATATTGATACTAAAATAATATATATATACTCCAATACAATTCCACGATCATAGGAACGATATCATCACTCGTGCGTACGTACGAAATACCGTCTCCATGATGTGATGCGACTCATTCTACATGATCATCATTACATAGTAATTATATAAATTAATTGAATGAATAAATATGATATATGTTACACTAATACCATTCTGGATATAAGGTATCTATAACCTTAAAAGAAGAATAAGAATTTATTCGGCAAAACACGCATAAGAACAAAAGGCAATAAAGACCCGAGTAACAAGTAACAATGAAATATTACTAACAAGAAGCTAAGAATATAACCATATATGATATCATATCAATATGTATGATTCTGGAATAAGTCAATAACATTATTTAAACCATTATACAGGAGCTTCGGACACGTACAAAGCAAGTCGGACCTAAGGTAAGGGATAAATTTTCAATCTCATTTTTATCCGAGATTGCTTATACGTAAGTATTTACTGGGGTTACATTTATCATCCATGACCATGTTTTCTAAAAATGATTTCATAAAATGTTTACCATTCTTCCATGGATGTTTAAAGTCATTTTTACCCTTTATTGACTTTTTACCACATTGTATGAATGAAATCTTTCCTTTGGTTACCATATAAGGTACTTTTTGACTTTTCCGACAAAAGTGCGAGGAGAATGTTATTTTTAACTTATACGGCGTGAACAGATTTTTATGGTTTCATAACGCCTCATTTTCAAGAAGCCTACTCTACAATATTGCATGATTATTTTCAACAAAACCCTTATCTTTTAAAATTGCATGGAATTTTGTGAAAAGAAAATGATTTTAAAGAAGAAAGGATATTTTCCTCAAGAATTCATTTCAAGTGTTTTGTCAAAACTATTTTCCATCTAAGATGAAATTATTTCATATGTGTATGTTTCAAGTAAAATGTCTCTATTATTTAAATGGTTTCAATTTTCTTATGATGAAATGATATCAATTGTTTATGGATTATGTTATGATGGCATGATGTTTAAGAATCCCATTTTATTTCATGGGTTATGCTATGATGTATGATTTATGATTTTGTGGCACACATAAGAAAGGATTCATTATAAGATGGGTGGGACCTATATCTCCCTCCAATGCATTGGGTAAAGATTTTATATCTCATGATATAGAAATGGCTGGAACGGTAGGTTATACCAGTTCAGTGAAACAGGACTGGAACGAGGGTGACTCGGTTCAGAAAGGGACTTTGTCCACTAAGAAAGTCTTGGCAATGAGTCATGACTAACAAGAAATGATTTTCCATGATTATGTGTGCATGCCACAAAGTTTCAAGTTTCATGTTATGATTATGGGGATCTCATTTTCACTTCTATGATTTATTCCATGTTAAGATATTATGATCTCTTTTGCAGGTTATGATTTTCAAAAAGATATAATATGATTTTTATTTCCTTTGTTTACCCTTACTGAGCATTTGAGCTCACCCTTTTATGTTTTATTTTCCCCAGGATATAAATAAAGGTTTTAGGTAAAAAAAGGGAAGATCTTTATGGGAGATATTGAAGATCTTTCACCACGATTAGAAGATTACGTTCCGAGTTTCCAAAGACACTAAACTATTATGATCCTTGTGTGTGTGTTTTTTTGTTATGTACTAAGTATTCCGCAAATGTAATGTAATGTCCATGTACGTCAGGCTTCGGGTCTCTACAATAAAATACAATACACTGTTTTTTTAGAACACCATTATTACCTTTAGCATATCCCTACAAATCAGTCATAATAAAATTATTGGAATAATGGGAAAAGGAAACATAATAAAGGAGTGATCACAAATTCGCAGTAAGGGTATGAGTACAATAGAATCTATTAAGGCATAAATAATATGGAAAGAATAAATGATGATAAAAAAATTCTATATAAATAATCACATGAGTTGGAATATTATCCATGGATATCATAACTATTTAAATAATCACATGTACATAAATAAATAATTTCATAATGATGGGATGTATAATAATGGACATCTGAAACTTATCATAAAGGCCTCATTCCGAGACATCTTACATAAATGGGTGAGGCCTTAACCATATACCCAATCTAGTTTGTATCAGGTGACCTACTGATGCATCGAGGGGCTATGTAACTCTAGGACCCACCCATCACTTAATAAGTCCAATACATTCATAATATGAATAAACAACATAACTTAATCAACATGACTTAAATATAAATAATTATCATTATTGGAAGAATTGGCATACCAAATATCAATAATTTCCCTATTCAATTTGAACAAAAATCATCCAGAGAAATATAGTGGATGGTATAATAAGATAATAACCTCATAAAAACATAATATTCAACAAATTATGTTGAAATTGATTAAAATACATTCAAAATATCACCGTATAATTTATTGAGTAAAATACCCTTTTCACTTTGAAATATCATATTTAAAATATAAAAATTTCCCAACTATTAATGAAAAAAATTTCTTTGAAAAGAAAATTTAAAACTTGTAAAGGAATATTTAAAATAATGATTAAGCATGATAGTGGTAATTTTTTTCATTACAAATAAATTAAAAAAAATCCTTTCACATTTTTGTAAAAAGTTCTAAATGAACCTCGTTCAGAAAACAACAAAAATATTCTTTTTAGACCATTTTTAAAAAGTCATACATGGTTAAAAATGTCATTAAATAATATTTGGAGAATTTTAAAAAAATTATTTTTATAATATTTAGGAAAAATTGACATGGAAGAGAAACATTCCCAATCGAGTAGAAAAACAAGGTCGATTTTACATAAAAACATTATTTTGGTATCTTGAGTACTTAAAGAGAGAAAAATGAAAGAACAAATTATAATTTATAGAAATAAATAGATGAGAATTAAATATATTATTTTTAATAAATAAATATCAAATAATTATTCTAGTGGAGACTTAAACATAATCAATCCTCAATAACGATGAGATTGTGAAATAAACTCTTACCTTATGTCCGACTTCCTTCGTATGTGTCTAAACCTCCACATATTTGGAAGAACTACTTTATATCTCATATCAAGGATTAAAAAGATGGCCTTTTTATAATACCAACACCTCTAAAATATGGTTATGGATTTTGTGAATATAAATGGGTATGTCTTGGTCGATATAGGTTTCCAAAAGTGGTGTAAAGAAGAGATGAAAGAAGTGTACATTTATAAAGGTGGGAAATGAAACACTTGTAATTAAAAAAGAGATTAAAATATAACTATGTAATTCTCATGAAAAATGATTCCAAGTGGATATATATTCAAATATATGGTTGTATATGGTTGAAATTTCATCAGCCAATATAATTTGGACATGTTTATGTGGTATTTTAAACCTTATCTTTTGGTTTAACCCCTTAGTTAACCAATTTTATCCTTAACTATGGTAATAATATTTTCAATCACAAAGGGTTATAATTTTACTTATAATGTAACAATTATATCATAAATGGAAAATAGATGAAATTTTCGGCTATATCTTACCCATTTCCCTCTTTTTTTTTTATATTTTAGATTTTTAATTAATTTAATAAAATATTTTTTTCATCAAATATCATTAATGTCATTTTTAAAACTATTTATTTAAATTTAATTTAAAGACATCGAGATAAAGATAAAATTTGAATATAATAATTTAAAACATCTCTAATATGTTATATTTATCTATTAAATTTGTGTCACAATATAGCATACTAAAATTATATTACTTTTTATAATTTCAAAATCATTTATTTTATTTTTCTATTAACCGAAGAAATATTGTATCAGTATTGTGTAAGAATTTAAGTTAATTATATAATCACTAATATATATATATATATATATAAATTTATAACATGAAAATAATTTTATTATGCTAAAAATATAAATTTATATTCACCCACAACTTTTTTTCCCTATGTGAACACATAAAATATATTTAAAAGTAAGAAAATGACATTTTTATTTTTCTTTTCTTAAAATATTATATAAGTCATTTTCATGGAAAATTTTCCATTAAATAGATAAATTTAACATATAAGGTGATAAGGTTAAAATTACCTTCATCCAAAAAGAATTAATATGAAAAATGGTGACCTTAACACTTATTTTTAACCTAGGTTAACCCGATTCACCCTTTACCATGGTGTAAATATTACCATGGTTACTATTCATAATGCCTAAAAATAAAAGGGAGATATTCAAAAAACATGTACCTAATTATTCCAAATATTTAATCCATTTTTTACAATTATATATATATAAGAGAAATAAATTAATTTTAAAATAAGTGACCAAAATGCGATGAAACCACTTTTTAGAGAAATACAATTTTTAAGCATAAAACTGGATTTAGTCTTATCTCATGCCTTGAAAAAATATTAGATGAATGATAATTTTTTTATTGAATATATAATATTTAAATTTAATTAAAATCATTCATAAATAGTTATTAATTTAATTTATTAAGATAAAAACACATTGTGCGTATAAAACGAATTTTCCATAAAAACATTTGTTTTACCTTCGAATGTTTTTTATTTCATTTATAATCCATTAATATCCAGTGAATTAATTTTATAAATGTGTAAAATATATTATTTCCATAATTTAGTTGGTCCATTCATACCCCACAAATTTAATAACTACATTATAATGATACAATATTTTAGAGTTCATTTAGACTCGGGGTTTCATGTATCACACTACCTATGAAATTAAATTAATTTTAAAATTAAATATGTCATAAAATATTAGGGTGTTACATTATAAACCAATAAAATGAATTTTAACCTCAATTTTTTTACTCTTATACAAACAAATGAGGTTATCTCTTCCTCATCACATCCTCAGGTTACCGTGTAACTTGTTTGAATTTCTGATTCCTCTAGAGAACTTTAACCAAATGAGTAGTCTTATTCTATAGCTCTTTATATCTATGATCCAATATTTCTGTAGGTTTTTCTTCATAGGAAAGATCACAATCTAGTGGTATGACCTTTGAGGTATATACATGTGATTAATTAGGTATGTACTTCCTTAGGAGAGATATATAGAACACACCATGAACTTCAGAGAGGTTCAGTGAAAGCGCCTAGCGATAAGTTACCATACCTAATCGATCAAGAAACTCAAATGGTACAACATACCTAGGGATAAAATTTCCATTCTTTTTGAATTTCATAACCTACTTCCAAAAATAACTTCTCACTAAATTCAAACCCTAGATCTATCTAATGATTATCTGTATAATATGTTTGTTGAATCTAAGCCAACTTGATGTGTTGTTGAATGGATATGACATTATCTACCATTTACTCATTTATCTCAAGTAAAAATAGATTTATTTCTCTAAATTTATCCTAATACATTTGTGTTCTACACTTATTCCCATAGAGGGATTCATAATGAGCCATCTAAATGCTTGAGTGAATGGTATTTTTGAAAAACAATAAACTAGAGGAAGGTGTTGATACTAACAACATTTGAAATCCATAGAATAAAATCTCATTGTATCCTCTAGTATTTGAATGATCCTATTATTCTAACCATCTATTTGAGGATGATAACTGAAACTTAACTCTGTATCCAGATCCTACTGAAGACTTCTCCAGAACATTGAGGTAAACCTTAAATACCAATTAGATATAATAGAATATGGTACAACATGTAACCTTACCACATACTTAATGTATATTATAGTAACCTGTTTAGGATAGAATCCCTTTTTGATAAAAATGAAGTGTTCTAACTTCTTATGTGGATCAACTATTACCCATATTGTTTTATGGGATTTTGACATTTTGGGGAGTCTAATGAAAAATACATAGTGCATTTTTACCATTTCCATCCTGGTAGGTGTAATGGTTATAAAATCACTTTATATTTTAGTATCTTATCATTAAATTGATGACATACTAGGCACCAAGATATATACTCAACAATATATCTCTTTATGTTGTCCCACCAGAAATACTCTTTCAGATCTCTATACATCTTCGTACTTCCAAGATGAATAGATAATGATGAACTATGAGCCTCACCCAATAGCTCCTTCTTCAAATCTGGTATGTATAGAACACATACATGGTTCCTAAATATTATCATTCCATCATAATTAAGGCTAAAATATGGAATTTTTCTCACATTCATTTATAGTTCCACATATTTCTTACACGCCTCTTTAATCCTCATATAGATATATGGTTGAACACCCATTTTATAAAGATAACATTTCTCTTCTTCCTTTAATATTTCCACATTCAACCTTTAAAAATCTATAAATATTATATCTTTTGTGATTCTCATCATAGATAAGCTATCATGATCCTTTCAACTCAAAGCATCAACTACCTTATTCTTTTTACCAGGGAGGTAATGTATTGAGTATTCATAATCATCAATAAAAAACAACCATATTCTCTGATGTATATTTATCTCCTTCTATGTAAATATATAATTCAATATTTTATAATCACTATATATATCAAACCTTTTACCATATAGATAATTCCTCCATATCTTCAATGAAAAAATTATCGATTTCAACTCCAAATCATGAGTTTGTTAATTTTACTCATGAATTTTTAATTAGTGAGATCCATATGATATCATCATGTCATTATAAATGATGACACATCCTAGAACCTTCTTTGTTGCATTAATAAATTTTACAAACCCTTATCCAATGTATGGTAGTGTAATAAAAATTATTCTAAATCACATTATCTTGAGTTCTTTGAGACCCTATTCATATTCATCTTTCCATAATAACATAACCCCATACAATTAAAATTGGTGAGTGGATTAGATAGTATTGATAAATATATCAAAAAGAGTTAGTATTATCCAACTGACCCAAGAAAACTATATATTTTAGTTACCATGGTTGGTCTTAGCCATTTCTCAATAACTTTTATCTTTAAAGGATCCACCAATATACCCTTACCTAAGACTATATGACCAAATAATGAATCCTTATGAATCCAAAATTCACACTTTGAAAATATATCATACAACTTATCCTAACTCATGGTATTTAGTATAATTATTAAATATTATTCATTCTCTTTCATTAATAGTGAATGTATAAGAATATCATCTATAAATACTACCACAAACTGATTAATGAAATCTCTAAAGACTATATATTAAATCCATGAAGATAAAATGAGAATTTAAATGTCCAAATAGAATTACTATAAATACATAATGATCATACCTCATACAAAAGTATATCTTGGGTATATCCTCCTCCTTAATCCTTAGTTAATGATATCTAGACCGAAGACCAATCCTAAAAAAATAGAATATCTTATAATTGATCAAACAAATCATGGATACGGGGTAGAGGATACCTATTCTTAATAGTGATATAGTCAAATTACTAATAATCGATGAAAATATGTATTTACCCATCATTATTATTAATAAATAGAAAATTGACACCCCATGGAGAAGCACTAGGATGAATTAATACATTTTCTAGATTCTCCTAGAGTTTCTTCTTTGATCCTCATAACTTAATTGGGGATATTCTATATGGAGTCATTGAAATAGGCATAACACCAAGTATGAGTTCTATTGAAAATTCAAATTCAAGATTTGGGAAAATACTGTGAAAGTATTTAGGAAATACATTAAAAAAATTCGAAAAAAAATTGAAATTTTCAATTTTGAGTTTCTCTGAAACCAACTAAGAAAAATATCCCTCAAGAAAAGGTAGAAAAAAACCATATTATAGAAGTTATTTCTATTGTTTTTTCAATTTCATACTCTCACTAATAGATAATTGAAGGTTGATTCTAAATATAAAATATAACATCCCTTCCTAGATAATTGATATAGGCTCTATACTGAGTGATCCAATCCATACACAAAATTATGTTAAATTAAACTAGAGGAAGTACAATAAAATTAGTAGGAATAACATTACCACAAACATCTATTTAATAAGAGTTAAAGAATAAAGATGTGGTTATACTACCATTATGAGTTTAAATCAGCAAGTCAATATCAAATTGTTGAGGTGGTGATGCTATATAGTTAAAAAAATTATTCATATATAAAAGAGTGGGTGTAACCAGAATCAAATAAAACATTTTCAATCCGAGAGTGGATGATAAGTGTTCCTCTCACCACATCACTATGAACTTCCACAGTGGATGTAGTAATTACATAATCTTGTCCTTCTCCTCTTGTATCATTTTACTGTAAATTCCATTGATGTTTGGGGCATGATTTGGAATAGTACCCCACTACTTTACAATTAAATAATTATACTTTTAGGGATTCTCCCTTATCATTTCTTTCATGACCATTATGTCCTTTTCTACACACTTGAAACAATATCCTTTTCCATTTAATAATGTACCAAGATGTTTCTTTCCACAAGTATCACTTGTTTGAAAATTCAACTTTATCTTATTCCCCTTATCTACATTTTTCTCTTTCATCCTATTCTTCTCTTACTTTCCATCGAAGCTATAAGACTTGGATAATAGTTTCTATTTTTTTAAATCACATGATATTATATCCTCATAAGATGATAATGTTTAGGATACTATTTCTATTCAAAGGATTGGATTAATGTTATCAATGAAACAATAAATATTTCCTGTTGGATTATGTATGTAGTCCGTGACATTCCTTTCTAACCTTATAAAGTTAGCTTTATATATATAAAAAATTTCCTCTTACTTTTTTCTCAGGCTAAAAAACCGTCTCTCCATATCCACTTGTTGTTCACGAGGAAAATATTTTTCCATGAAATGTTCCTTAAATACGTCCATTCCATGATCTTTATTTCCTCATCATCCTTTGTGTTTTGAATGAAATACTACCGTTGATCTGCATACCCTGAGAGATGGTCGACTACCATGCCGACCTTCTCTCTTTAATTACTTCCCAAAGTGAGAAATATCGTCTCTTAAGAACTTATCCACTTCTCAAAAATAAATGGATTTTGGTCCCATTGAATGATGGAGGTTTTTTATTCATAAAGTGGTCTAACAATGTTACACCTCATTGTGGATCAGTAGGCTACTCCACATGGGAAATTTTATTAGTCATAACCTGAGTTAGCTACACCTATATAGTTATAATTTGTTTAGATCCAACTGTTGCTCCAGATTTAGATTCATTATCTTTCCCATGAGTAAAATCTTTATAAGGAATATGTGCATTGATACAATTATCATTCCTTCCTCTAAGCACCATTTATAAGCAATAGAATACACTAGATTATATCATAACATTATGAATCATAATTTATAATTTCTAAACTAGTGAAACACTTAACATAAATTGAAAAATTTATTCATAGCTAAACTCAAAATCATATAATTTATTTCCTTGGGAATATTCACAAATCATAAAAATATTTTCAAATACTTCAATTTTTTTTTGAAAAAAATGTACATTAACCCAAGAATATTTATTAGGAGTATCAAACTAGGTGCACAGTAAGGGTACACTCACTTTATTCTAGAATGATGTCTATGATATACTTGACTACATATTTTTGGTGTTATTAACCATATATACATCAATTCCAAATCAACTCCCACTTATAGTATCTATATAGGTATGAAAATCTAGGATGACTGGATAATATCTACCTTACCAAAAATTTAGGATATTATCTTAATCTTAGACTTATCTTCAATGTCAGTCATGTGATTATATTCCTTAATCTATGTTTTCCTAAATCCAATTCCCATTGTTTCCTCTAAAAATACTCTAATGAAAACTGTAAATAACCCAACCCTAGTAGACCATATTTTGTGGCTACTTTATTACATTGGAATTAGATATAATTGATCACAACCAAAAGTAATGAGTAGTTTTATAGTCTAGGAAAATAAAATACATACTTTAATTTCACATTACATTTTTATACATAAAATACAAAATATTATTTTCATTGATAACACCATTATTACCTTTAGTATATCCCTATATATAAATCATTATACACTTATTATAGTCCTAGGAAAATAAAACATAAGAAAGGTATTAGCTCAAATGCTCAATAAGGGTATGCATACAACAAAAGCTAATAAAACATTAGTGATATAAAAAGAATAAATGATGTTAAAATAATTTCATATAAATAATCACATGATCTAGAAAATTATCCATGAATATCGTCACTATTAAAATAATCACATGGACATCAATAACTACTTTCATAATGATGGAATACATAATGTCATACATATGAAACTTATTATCAAGGCTTCATTCTAATATATCTTACATAAATGGTTAAGGTATCGGGAAAATTCCCAATCTAGTTTGTCCCATGAGACCTACCGATTCATCAAGGTGAAATTTAATTATGGGATATTCCCATCACTGAAATCTGATGTATTCATCATAAAAATAAAAAATAACTAAATTAACACGCCTTAAAAATCAACAACTATCCATATTGGAAGAACTACTACATGAAATATCAATAATTTCCCTAGTCAAGATAATCAGAAACCATCCAAATAAATATGGTATATGAAATAATAAGAGTAATAAACTTAGTAAATTATAAGATTCAATAAAGTATATGAATATAAATGAAAATAATTTTAAAATCTCACTAGAAAATTTCTTGAGGAAAATATACTTTTCACTTTGAAATCACTTATTTAAAATCTATATACTTCCCAAATATTAAAGAAAATGTTTTATTTGAAAAGTAAAATTTAAACTTGTTATTTAATCTTCAAAGTAATGAGGGATCATGATAAAGGTAAATTATGTTCATTCCATATAAGTTAAAAAATATTCCTTTCACACTTTTTTAAAAAGGTGAAAAAGTACCCTGTTCGAAAAATGATAAGAATATTCCTTTTAAGAAACTCTTTTAAAAGTAAAAATTTGGTAAAAATTTATCTAATAAATCATTAGGAATTATAAAAAACATACTTTTAGACATTTTAAGTAAAATATAGACATATAAGAGAAAGATTCCCGACCGAGTAGAAAAACAAGGTTATTTTCCCTTAAAAACATTATTTTTGTATATTGTGTACTTAAAGAGATTAAAATGAAAGGAAAATTTGTAATTTATTGAAATAACCATAGGTGAATAAAATAGATTGGGTTTATGATAGAAATATTAAATAATTCCCTCATTGATACATAAACATAAACAACCCTGAATAATGATGAGATTGTTAAATAAACCCTAACCTCAGGTCCAACTTCCTTCATATGTGTATGAACCTCCTCTACTTTGTGAAATAACTTCTTTATATCTCCTATTAAAGACTATAGGTTTTATATTTTGGGAATACCAAAACCACTATAATGTGTCTAGTAATTTTGGGAAGAGAAATGGGTAGGAATTAGTCGGGCTATGTTTCTTAAAATTTTGTAAATAAGAGAGGGGAGGGGTGTCCTTTTATGAGGGAGGGAAAAGAAACACTTGGAATTAATAAAATAATTAAAATGTAACTAGTCATTATGAATCCATATGATTCCAAATGGATATAGAATCAAATATAAGGTTTGATATGGTTTAAATCTCATCATAGAATACAATTTTGATATATTTAAGTATAATTTTGAATCCTATCATTCAGTTTAAACCCTTGGTTAACCAATTTTAACCTTAATCACAACAATGTTATTTTCAATAATAAAGGGTTATAATTTTACTTATAAGATAAAAATTGGAACATAAATGGAAAGTTTATGATATTACCATACATATATTATCCCTCTCATCCTACTATAATATTTTTATTATTTTTAGTTAATTTAATAATGTATTGCTCTCATAAAATATTATATTCATTTAATTTGACATTAAAGGCATCAATAAAAATATAAAATTATAATATAATATTTTAAAAAATCACTAATATTTTAAATTAATCTATAAAAATCTTGGAACTCTATAAATTACTCAAATTATATTAGTTTTAATAATTTTAATATCATTTATTTTTGTTTTCTATTAACTGAAGAAATATTTTATCAACATTGTGTAAGAATTTAAGTTAATTATATAATCACTAAAAATTATAAATAAATTAATACCATGAAAATAATATCATAATGATAAAAATAACCATTTATGTTCATTCAAATATTTCATTTTTCCCTATGTGAGCACTTAAAATATATTTAAAAGTAAGAGAGTGACATTTTGTATTTTCCTTTTCTTTCCATATTATACAGACCATTTTCATGGAAAGGTGTCCCTTAAACAAATAAATTTAAAGAATAAGGTTATAAGGGTAAAATTTAGTTCATAAAATAATAATTAATTGGAAAATTTTCAACCTTAACACCTAGTTATAACGAAGGTTAATCTGATTTACCTTCTATCGAGGTGATAAATTTTACCACTGTTACTATTCATAATAACTAACAATAAAAGGGACCTATTTACAAAATTTCAGCCCCATGATTACAAATATTTAATCCCTTATTTCAAATTCAATATTTATAAGTGAATGATATTTATTTTAAATTGACTATGCAAAACATGATGAAACCACCTTTTAGAAAAATACATTTATAAGCACAAAACTGGATTTAGTCTTATCACATGCCGAGATTTTTTTTACATAAATATTGAATACATAATTTATAAATTTCATTAAAATCATTCCCCAATATAGAATAATTAAATTTATTATGATAAAATCACATTTATTACTTAAAAATAGTTTTTTATAAAAACATTTCTTTTACATTAAAATGATTTTTATTTTCATTTCTAATCAATTGTAACCAATTGAATTATTTTATAAATGTTTAAACTATATAATTTTTATAATTTATTTATCCCTATTTATACCCTCTAATTTAATGGTTAAGTTATTCTAATATACTATATTATGGTTCATTTTGGCTCAGGGTTTCCTGTATCGAACTACTAGAGAAATTAAATTTATTTAAAAATTAAATATATCATAAAATATCAGAGTGTTACATGTATGACCTGTATAATTATTCCATATAGAATGAAAGTGATAGGTGGACCTTTAAGGGCTTGGTTTTCCCTTATATTGGGAGCATGTGTGATGCGACACATGATGACTATGGTGTAACTATGGAAAAAATAACATTTTACAGTGGTTGACCACCATTAAATGTTTTTAAAAAAAATTTACCTGGGGTTTTTTAAGAACTGCTACTAAATATTATTTTTTATGTTATATTATATTTTTTAGAAATAATTTCTAAAAAATGCAGTAAATTAGTGGCAGTTTCTTAAAAACCACCACTAAATTAATGGAAAATGTATCAAATAATTTATAATTATTTATATTTATAATTTTTTTTATTATTTATAATAAATTATTATTTTTTATTCAAAATCTTAATTAATTATTATTTTTTAATTATTATTTATTAATAATTATTAGTTATTAATAATTATTAGTTAGTAATTATTTGTTACTTAATATAATTTTAGGATAAGTTGAAAATAAAAAATCATCATCAAATTGCCATAACTTTCGATTCAGGTGTCCATTTTAGCTTCAAATCCATTAAAATTGAAATATATAAAATTAAATTAAATGAAATTATAAAATGATTTTGTAATAATTTATAGAATAAAATCTATTACCATTTTAAGGTTAGTTTAAAATAAAATTTCAATTTCGAATGAGCATAACTTTTGATTATAGTGTCCGTTTAGGAACTAACACAACAAAAATAAAAAAATGAAAAGATATCTACACCAAATTATCCAATATGAAATTGTTCACAATCTTCTTGAGGTAAAAATTCACAAAATCTAACATCTCATTACCATCTTTCAGATATTTAAATTCCTTTTACTCATTTTCCACTTTGTTTGGTTATGCCTTGGGACTCTTAAGGATGGAGAATATTTTCTAGGGAAAATGACCTAATGTTTGGGTATTTATCCTTGTTTGAATTAATGGAGTCTATATATAATTGTGTTAAAAATTTTGTGGGTTCTCTTTGAGTTTGGATAATGCTAATGGTGGTTTAGAGTTTTATGTTGAAAACTAGACTTTTCACAGTCTGTAAGATAAATACATGTCTTGTAATGGGATTATAGGATGTGTAATGTCTAATGGGAAGAATCTATGAGTCTAGTACACAATGTGAAAGGATTACACCTCATTTTTTGTACATTTCATGTTCTGGTAAAATTTATGTTTTTTTAGAAAGGCAATGTGTTTATCATCATTTTTATCCTTCGTGGATTACTCAAGGTCTACTGGGATTTCACACCATGTAATTATTTTGAGTTGGGATTTTTGGTCGTTGCATAACTTATCTCTCTATTATTCACTTACTCCCCTATTCCCTCTCAACCCAGAGGCTCATAGGGGTGATTTTGGCAACCTCATATCTATATGAATAGCTTCACTTAGTGATTGATCTCCATTGTAGTTGGGTTAAATCTCTATGGCTTAGTAATCCTCTTATGTATTTGTTTCCTTTGATCAAAATTTCATTATTGCATTGTGTTTTTGGATCTATTGATCTGCCATGTTTATATTCTTGTTTCCTTCTTGGTATTTCATTTGATCTTCCTTTTGATGTTAACCTTTGTGTCGGTTATGGTGTGGAGAGAGAATTATTTGAGGTATGTTGTGATCTGCCTTATCAACCAAGCCTTTTTTATTTGTATAATTGATTATGATATGTTTGGATTGATGTCCTCATTCATTGTCTTTGTATTCTTCCATGTTGGTGTATCCTCTTGTGGGTGTGTGGGACCCGATATTGGGGTAAGTGTTCTCGTATATTGCCTATGTTAGATGAATTGTATTTCTCTATTTTTGATATTTTTTTATAAATGAAATGACATGATTGATTGATATATTTGTGTGTGTGGAAATTAGTTTTTGATAAAAGATAGTTTCCCATTATTTTCATAAAATATGAGGGTATTTTCAAATCATAGTGAAATGGATTTATGAAATGGTTTTACAAGAATAGTTTAATGAAATGGTTTGTAAAATAGATCACATGGGAAGCCTTGGGTACTTAGGTGGATGGTGTAGTGATACCAATCATCTATTAACTCTGTCAGGGGGTTCACTCATGGGGCTTTCCTTTGCTCCCTAGGCCTATTGTTATAGGTACATGTTAGACCTAATGGGAGGTCACTTTAATGTATTCTTCTCTAATATCTAAATTTGATGCATATATCTAGAGACTTGATGTATGAAATTGTCTATTTTTGGGGTATGGGTGTCCTAGCTAGACTGACATATAGTGATCCTTGGAGTGATTTTACCTATGCTTTGGCTACTTTGGGTATTTTGTCTTGTACTTTTTTACTTTTTACTGCTATGGATTTGATATGATATGTGATAAATGCTTTTCTTGACTTGAATGGTTTGATATATATTAAATTATTTAAAATTGTAATACTTGTTTTATTGGGAAAATGAGGAAAAAGGGGAAATTAAAATTTTTCCATTATTTTGATATAAAAATATTAAACTATTCACCATTCCTTGTTTTATTTATGTTGAGCATGTTTAGATTACTATACAAATACATTTTTATGGAACACCTAGGCTACATCCTACTGAGCCTGTTAGATAACACCTTGTTCACCCCTTTGGTGATACATAGAACTTTGTATATCTTTTGATACAGGGAAAAGAAATCACCAAAGTGAGGTTGTGATGTTTTATATCAGCTGTGTCTGGGTAGTTGGTGGTGAAATGTTGGGAGTTGACCCAGGATATCACATGAAGTAGCTAGTTTCATATTTTAGTTTTCATTTGATGTTTGGAATTATACTTTGATATGTTTTGACTACTTTAGAGTTGTATCATTTTTTGTTCTTACTTCAGTTATGGTATATATTTTATCTCTTTCATTTTATTTCTCTCTATTGTTTATATCTATATATATAATATTTTTTCTTTATTTTTTGATAAAATTTCCCATCTGGTTGTTGTTTGATTCACAATTTCTAGTCACTAGACCATGGGGATTGGTAATGAACTTAGGGTATGTCATAGATCAGGTCAGTACCTGTTTGATAAGGTATATGAGAATGTTTATGATATTTTGGTTTCAAAGGTGTGTTTTCCTCAAGAATCCTTATCTTGGGATGTTGGTGGACTATATATAGTATTTTTAGGACATGATAGGTAGGTTTCAGTGAGGTTTGGCCAACAATTTCCTTAATGAGACTCAAGTTACCAGGGGATGTTGTGTTTTGTGTCTCCTATTTTGAGCTCTTGATCTTAATCTTAGTTTTTTCTTAGGCTTTACTAGTTTTAATTGATATTATTTTTTTGTCTTATTGTATCTTCTATTTCAGTGTACAATGATATTTATCCAAGATTTCTTCCACAAGTTCCTTAGGAGGGTTCATCTGATGCACTTAAAATGAATCATTTCATAGACCAGAACCTTATGGAGGTTATAATGAAGGAATCTTGTGCTTTTGATTCGAATATAATACAAGTAAAGAATGTAGTTATTATGGTAAAACCATGATCTTGAGAATATAGGGATCAATTACATGTGTTATTGTGTTAGAATCCACCATACTTTAAAGGTATGAACGAACCTCAAGAGGTAGAGGACCAACTAGAAAATATTGATCAGGTCATCATATTCCTAGATACACCTGATAGTATCAAGGTGAAGTGTGTGGAATTCCAAATTGAGGTTCCCAGAAATTGATGGTTGGATTCTACGGTAAATACTGATAGTCTTGTGATATTATATTGTAATGGATTCAAGTCTCTCTTCTCAAAATAGTTTTTTCTAGAGTCACTAATGATGGTAAATTCTATGGATTTACTCTCTTTTTAGTAGAGAGAGCATTTATTGTTGGCGTACACCAATCGTTTAGCTGAGCTAGTTCATTTTTTTAGAGGTAGTAAAGAATGACCATACGAAAGCTTAGAAGTACCTACAGGGATTACGAGTAGATATCAGATTTCATGTATTTATATAGAAGCTTTCAAACTATGTGGAGATATTAGATAAGTCTATGATGGTCAAAATGAATATAGAAGGAAATCTTGGTTATTATTTCCCTTCTCTTCCACCTAGTGGTAGCTTTGGTGTAATTTAAGGTAAAAATAGAAAGTTAAAAGATCATCATTGGAGTGGTGGGGGTGGTTCTAAGTGACAGGCCTCCAATACACCTTCAGTTATAGCTAGTACTATGTCCATAACTTTCTATTAGTGTATTAGGGTCAGAAACACCCAAAATTATTATCCTTCACCTATAAATATGTGCAATGGTTGTGGGAATTATGACCATCTATAGTGTTTCTATTAGGCTATGTCTACACCTCTTTATGATCAGATATTAGTGGATCCAAATGCTACTGTGGTACAATCATATGATTTAAATACTATAGGGATCTGGATATAGGCCTTAGAAGTGAAGCACCTTCATGTAGTAATTGTGTTTCCAGTGGAGGTAGATTTTTCTGAGTAACAGTGAGAGGTACCACATTTATTTCATGTTCATTAGATATTTTTTTATTTGATATTGGTGATTACCACTCATTTATATCTTGCTATTTTATTTATGTGATTAAACTTCCAATGGAGATCATTTCCTTTGCTATGGAGTTAGATACATCTCTTGGGAAGAGGAAATATAGGGTTTTCTATGTCCTTCTTGTTCGCTATCGATAGCTAATACAAAGTATGTTTGGGATTTTTTTATTTGTGACCTATATCTTCTTGATGTCATCATTATAATGGATTGGATTATTTCTCATCATGATGAGTTTTATTTTTACCATAGTCTTATCTTGTTTCCTATGATAGATGAGAGCTCATGAGTGATTCATAGAGAGTGGGACTAGAGGTCTGGTCAGGAAAAACCTTCCCACCCAGAGTTTAGGAGTTTTTTTGTGTTAGTAGTTGAGATCGATGATGTTTCTTATGTTGTTGATCTTCTGATTTTTTTGGATATTTTCCTAATGTTTTCAATATGATTTATATGGTATTTATATAGTGAGGGAGGTTGAGTTAACGATTGATATGGTGCTAGGTACATAGTCAATTTTGATAGTTTCCTATTGTATGGTACCAGTGGAGATGAAAGAGATCAATATTCAGTTGAATAATATGATGGTGATTTTTTTTTTCATTGTAGTGTTTTTCCTTGGGCATACCCTATTCTATTTTCAAAGAAGGTATATGGTTCACTTTGATTGTGTATGGACTATCAAAATTTGAACTGAGTGAGATTAAGAATAAGTATCATTTAACTCATGTGGTTGATTTGTTTGATAAGTTAAATGGGGGTAAAGTGGGTATCAAAGTTTTAACATCAGTTAGGTTATCAACTTATCATAGTTTGTGAGTTCGGTATACCGATGATATATTTCAAGAGCAGGTGTGGCCATTAAAAATATATTGTGATCCCATTTGGTCTGAATAAATCTCCTTTAGTTTTATGGATTTGATGAACTGGATATTCCATGAGTATCTCGACACTTTTTTGGTCATGTTCCTACATAATAGTTTGGTTTATTTGAGATCTGAGTGTGACCACAAGAACCATTTGATTTTTTTCTTCTGAAAAACCTAAAGAGTCACTATTTGTATATAAATCTTTCAACATGAAATTTATAGATTCAAGATGTGATGTTCTATGGGGACATTATTTCTGAGCATGGATTATTAGTTGATCTAGAAATAGTGAAAGCTATTTTGTCACACCCCGACCACGGACGCCCATGTTTTTACTATTTTCTTAGTCCTGCAACTTTGGACAGAGTTGGGTTGGGTCCATGTTTGAATTTTCTTTGAAGCGTTGATGTTTTCGGTGGGTTTCGGGCCAGTGCATGGTCACCACACTGATAGCGGTCGCCGCGCATTCGGTCTAGGTGGGTGCGTGGTCTCCGCACCGCCAGCAGTGATCATGCATTCAGACCTGGTGAGTGCGCGGTTGCCCACCTGTGTATATAAATGATAAAATTAAAATAATAAAATAAATTGGAAATAATTTTATAAAATGTTTAATAATAATAACAATAATTTATAATATTGTTAATAATAATAATAATAATAATATTATTATTATTAGATTATTATTTTTATTTGTATTGTTGTTATTATTATTATTATGAGTATTATTATTTTTATTTTATTCATTTACTTCTACTTTTTATTATTTTCTTCTTCCTCTTTCTATTTTTTATTTCTTCTTTCTTGGATTTTATTTTTTTCCCACGCGGCTATCCCTAGCTGCTCCCTTCTCCTTCCCTCTCCTCCTGCCTTCTACGCCACACGCCCCCAACACCGCCCAGTGTGCTCCCCTGCCTGCAGCGTGCCCATCCCACCATCCAGCCGCACCTCCTTTCTGATCCATGTCTCACATGACCCGCCTGCACACGATCCCTCCTCCCCGCTGCAGCGCTCCAGCGCTCCGCCTTTCTTCTGCCCTGCTCTGCCTCCGCCCAGCCGCTGCTGCCCACGTCCCGCAACACCTCTCCATGTCGGCATCCTGCAGGCGCACCCTGGAACCATGGAACCCCAGCATCCCCGCGCCACCCCAACCTTGCGCACACTACCTCCTGTAGCTCGCAACAACCCAGTGCCTCCGCCCGCATGTAGGTACTCCTCCACCTGCCGACCTCGCCCCTGTTATGATCTAGATGCACATCACCCCTTCCCCATCAATGTTCCGTGCCGCGAGCCCCATTGTCCAACCCTTGGCCAGATCCATCGCCCAACCTCCCTACTGCCGACGCCTACAACAGCGCTTTCCTTCTCCGCCTCTCCTGCGTCCCGGCTGCCCGTCACCCAGTAGCCCACGCGTAGGCCCCCGCTACCCCACTCTGGATCTGTCTCCCTCAATAGCAGCTCTTCGTCCTGACCTCTCCTGCTTCGTGCACAGCAGCGCCAGACCTGGCTCACCCTCCTTGCTCGATTGCTCCTGCCGGGCCTCCTACAACCCACCTCCTATGAGCGTCCTATTTTCCCCCTCCGCTTCACACAATAACCCACCTCGACTCCCCTGCTACCCGACGGTGCACGCCTCGGCCCCTGCTTCCACATCCTGCTCGCCCTCTCCTCATCCCCTTACTACGCTTGAGCAGCCTGCCGACGACCTGCCCTCCTTGCACCCTGACCATTGGCTGCCTCACATTGGTGATGTCCGGCGGCTCTCACCGCACCCCATGGTTGGACCACGTCAAGCCGCGCGGACGCCTTCCACTGTTCCGGCGCGACGCCCTCCAGCGGTTCGTTTCCAGTCGGGACCCTCCCCGTTGGTACCCCTATTATTTTATGCCTGTTTGATATTTATATTTGACGCATATATATATATATATATTCCTTGGTTTGATGAGAATATTTATTAAGTAAATTTTATTTGGGTCGGTTTGACTTTATAGGACCCGCGTGGGGATTTTTCGAGTGAGCGCCATCACCGCGCTTTGTTTCTGAGTTTGCGTCGTCATCGCGCTTCAGTTTCAAGGTGAGGGTTTCTTCCCGCCGCCTGATTTCATATACTTTAATTGGGGTTGTTTTTGTTTTTAGTTCTTAATGTGTTGTTTATATTACGTTGGACCTTACTGTGTGGTGTCGGAAGTGCGTCTTCCATTTCACCTCGGTCTCGAGGTAGGTTCCCCTTTTACATTGCTTTTTTAAAATTTAAGTTACATTATTTTCTACTGTCTACACACATTAATTGTTCAAATTAAATATTTTATTAATTTTAATAAATGTGAGATAATATAAGATAATTAAATTTTAAATGATTATTTGGTGTAAAAAGAGCTGTTTATTTTATACCGAACACTTGAAACATTTTCTTGACGAACGAACACCCAGTATTGAAAGAATTCCAGTTTGTCTTTTAAACATAATTCACGAAATTTGAAATGTGGTTTTGGTTTTAATGATAAAGGATCTCTTCTGAAGCACGAACAAGCATTTTGGTTCTTTTTAAAATGTTGATTTTGAAATGTGTTTAATGCCCGTTTGGTACTTTAAGGAAAATGATAAAAATGTTTTGATGAAATGGAAATAAATGAATGAGATTTTGGGTCCTAGAAATGGCGTTCTAGACCGATTTAAAAGTTGGGTTTGGACATGTCGTTCCTCCCCAATGGTTATTCAAGCTTGTGATATAGGGTGTTAGACATGATAATCTACACTGAATAATTATCTAGGTGTTAGACATGGTGATCTACACCAAATGTGATTCAGGGTGTTAGACATAGTGATCTACACCAATTGAGAATTGGGGTGCTTGACATGGCATTCAACACCAAACAAATTATAATAATGATTTATAAAAATTATGAGAGATATGATTGAAACCCAAGTGAAATGTGATCAAATAAAGAAATGTAAGAATGAATGGATTTCCAACTTGAGTTGAAATGATAAGTGAATAAGTATAGTAAGTGAGAAAAATGATTAAAAGTATTTTTTTTTCTTGAACCAAATGTACTTGTATGTATTTCTACTTTTCCCTTGTTGTGTGCTTACTTTGTGCATTGTTTTTCTTGGAAAGTGGTAAACTGGTTTTGAGTTGGTTTCAAAATAAAAATGGTTTTCAAATGAAAGTATTTAATCCTATTTGTATAAATTTGAAAATGTAAACACCACTTTCCCTTTGAAAATGCCAAGGTCTCACTAAAGGATTTGACTTGGGTTTTTGAGAAATGAATAAGGGCAATGACTCATACTTTGTTTTTGAGTAACTTGTAGAAAACCTTACTTTTATAAATTGTAGTTCAAACATGAAATGGCGTTTATTTTATTTTAAAGATAATGCATTGGGAATAGATATCGGGCTAGCCTACTGAGTCTTAATAATCACGCCTATAGTTCTTTTATGTTTTTAGTGTCTGTGCAAGATACAAATTGGGTGCGTTCGCCTTGGGTGACATTTGTTCGTGAGTTGGAGAGTGACCCTGGGAGGTCACATGGAGATAGTGGTTGTCACTTTTGGTTAGTCTTATTTTCTTTTGTTTCTTGTTTAGTATTTTTTCTTAGTTTATTGATTCTTCGCTGCTCTGTTTTATTTCTGCTGATTTATTTATTTATCTGAGCAAAATCATTCCCACAGCCTCTGTTGATGCCCTGACACTTGTTGCCAGCCCGGGAGGATCGGGAACGCCTCTAGGTTCATGTCTTGGACCGGCTCGGGTGACCAGTTCAGGGTCGACCCGGGTTGGTTCGTGAAAAAATGGTATCAGAGCAGGTCGGCCCTTAGCGGACCTCGCTTTTCAGAGAGCCCTTTGTTATTTGGGATGTCCAGTAGATGGAGATTAGGACTGTCAGGGCTCAGGAGGTAGGTTACGGGTCAGTGCCTGATCACCACCGCTCGTGACGAGACCTGAGTTACCAGGGTTAGTTTGGGATTTGAATCTTTTATCTTTGGTTGTTTTGGATTGAGGAATGAAAATGGGGGTGAATCAGTTCACTTTGTGGCCTCACGTTGGGTGGTGACCCATGTGGAGTCCAAGTTCCTGGTTTAAGGTCCTCTTAGTGTTATGATTTACCTGGGGCATGGCTCACCATCATGTCGCTGGGTCAGACATATGCACTAGTTCCTCATTTCAGCGTGTTATTATTTCTTGTGTTTTGTTTTAATCTCAGTTTATTTGAGTGTGTGTTAAAAGTGAATTTGGTTTTTAAATGGAAAAGTGTTTCTTCCAAATTGTTTTTGAAATTTCTAAAGTGGGTTTTTAAAGAGAAGGTGTATTGGTTTGGAAAAACTTGGTATGTGTTTTTGGTAAGGAAAAAAAGCGTTTGAACCTTGTCACTCCTTATGGAGGGTCACATGTGCATGGGTATTTATGGATAGTGCGTGGGGGGCAGTTTTTTACAGATGATGTGAGCGTGATTGAATGAACGCACGTGTGACGGTTCATAAAGTGCCATAGGGGAGTTTTGAAAATTTTAAATAAATAACGGTTTTTGAAAAGAGATTTCTCCTTGTGTTGTATATGTTTGGATTATGGGCCTATTGCACTTGGGTTGTGTTGTTGCCTAGATTGAGTTTTGACTTGATGGCGATTTTGATGGTGTTTTTTTCATGTTGTTATGAGTATGCCGCCCAAAAAGTCTCCCAAAGTTGTCAACGAGTTATGCTCAGTTCTTAGTTCCTTTTTTTTGTGTTGCTTTCTTTTTTAGGTAATCACAGTCTGTTAGAGGTAGTTGTATTGTTCTGAAAGATAGTGTGTCTTTGGGTAGTCAGGAACTCCAAGGGTAGTTAAGGTTCGTACCGCCCTAGAGTTGTTTGAGGGTTTAGTTCTGGGCTAGTAAAGATGAAATGTCTCATCGCCATTAGAGTTTTGGGTGTGATTAATGGTGGTCGACTTTCGTGAAGGTTCCCCATCTAGAAAAGAGTGCAGGCCGGTGGAACCTGTCTCAAAGAAACAATCCTCATCGGTACCAACACCTAGTTCATCAGACCGCTCTCTTGTGCGCCACCAGTATGACCTATCTAGAAATTCTAAGTTGTCATGTTGCATCCCTTTGAAAACGTACAACCATCATGGTTGTTGGAATCATCGAATGGAAGAAGGAGTTAGAAATCAGAAGATGAAAATGCCTGACTGTGAGGAAGGAGACGCTTCAGCCATCAAGGCCCCAACTGCAGGTCTCGGGGTGAAGCTCGTGCATAGTCACGAGTTTCCGAGGGTGTGTGGAACATTAGTCCAGATAATGTCTTCAGCTTTGGAATAGAAATATCCAAAATTTCCCTTTTTCTATTCTCATCACTGTTGTATGCTCATCCTTGTTGTGGTGGCGTGATGAGCTCGTTCCCCCACAATCCAAGCAGTCTTATCTTCTCTCAGTGTGGTTCTTATGTTGTTTGGTCTCCTTGAATGGTGTAGAGCCCATGAATAAAAGGACCTATTTTGATTTTGAGTTGGTCGTAGCTGTGTTCGTTTGGGTAATGTTTGTTTTGTAGAGTTGATGGGAGGCATTGAGTTAATTTATTATCCTCAAGTTGCTGGATTGTTGCGTAGCAAGCTTTTTTTCAAGTCTCAGGTGTGTTGTTCAGTACATGTGGGAAAAATCATTAGTCAGATAACCCGTTCAGGCTTGTGGGTGGACCCTGGGGTGGGCCCCACGTGTCTGTAGGGGCAACTGGTGGTACCTGGTAGGACAGGACCTGACGACCATATTAAGGCGGGGTGTCTGTGCTGTCACCGGGACCCGGTTGTTACATTTGGGAGTTCCCGTGTTGCCCCCCCGGGGGTGGTTTGTTTGGGTTTCAAGGGTTTTTATATTAGTGAATTATAGTGGTGGGGGGAACCCTCTCATTTCTACCCTCAATATCAGATGGTGGTTTTTCTTGAATTGGTCGGGTGTAACGTTTTTTGGGAATGGTCACCCCGAAGCTCTCGGTTCTCTAGGATTTTTGTTTGGGAATGAACTCATGTTGTGTCAACTGTTGGCTTGGTGACTTTCTGAGGGAAGAAAGTGTCTGTGGTGGGGAGAATTGTCACACCCTGACCACAAACACCCATGTTTTTACTCTTTTATCGGTCCCGCAACTTTGGGAAGAGTTGCGTTGGGTCTAGGTTTAAATTTTCTTTGAAGCGTTGATGTTTTCGGTGGGTTTTGGGACAGTGTGCGGTCACCGCACTGCTAGCGGTCTCCGCACATTCGGTCTGTGTGGGTGCGTGGTCTCCACACCGCCAGCGGCGATCGTGCGCTCGGACCTGGTGAGTGCGCAGTTGCCCACCTGTGTAGATAAATGATAAAATTAAAAGAATAAAATAAATTGGAAAGAATTTTATAAAATGTTTAATAATAATAATAACAAAAATTTATAATATTGTTAATAATAATAATAATAATATTATTAGATTATTATTATTATTAGTATTGTTGTTATTATTATTATTATTATGAGTATTATTATTATTATTATTTTATTCATTTACTTCTACTTTTTATTATGTTCTTCTTCCTATTTTTTTTATCTCTTCTTTCTTGGCTTTTATTTTTTTCCACGCGGCTGTCCCTAACTGCTCCCTTCTCCTTCCCTCTCCTCCTTCCTTCTACGCCGCACACCCCCAACACCACCCAACATGCTCCCCTGCCTACAGCGCGCCCAACCCGCCATCCAACCACACCTCCTTCCTGCTCCACGTCCCGCACGACCCGCCTGCACACGATCCCTCATCCCTGCTGCAGCGCTCCAGCGCTCCGCCTTTCTTTTTCCCTGCTCTGCCTCCGCCCAGCCGCTGCTGCCCACATCCCACAACACCTCTCCATGTCGGCATCCTGCAGGTGCACCCTGGAACCATGGAACCCCAGCATCCCCGTACCACCCCTGCCTTGCGCACGCCGCCTCCTGTAGCTCGCAACAACCCAGTGCCTCCGCCCGCATGCAGGCCCTCCTCCGCCTGCCGACCTCACCCCTGTTGTGATCCAGCTGCACAAAACCCCTTCCCCGTCACTGTTCCGCACCGCGAGCCCCCTTGTCCAGCCCTTCGCCAGATCCGTCACCCAGCCTCCCTACTGCCGACGCCTACAGTAGCGCTTTCCTTCTCCACCTCTCCTGCATCCAGGCTGCCCGTCACCCAGTAGCCCGCGCGTAGGCCCCCACTACCCATTCCAGATCTGTCTCTCTTATAGCAGCTCACCGTCCCGACCTCTCCTGCTTCCTGCACAGCAGCGCCAGACCCGGCTCACCCTCCTTGCTCTCTTCCTCTTCCTAGGACTCCTACATCCCACCACCTGTGCGCCTCTTGTTTTCCCCCTCCGCTGCACAAAACAGCCCGCCTCGGCTCCCCTGCTACCCGACAGTGCACGCCTCAACCCCTGTTTCCGCCTCCTGCTCGCTCGCTCCCCATACCCTTACTGCGCTCGAGCAGCCCGCTGACGACCTTCCCTCCTTGCACCCTTCCCATCGGCTGCCTCACATTGCTGCTGTCCGGTGGCCCTCGCCACACCCCCTGGTCGGATCGTGTCCAGCCGCACGGACGTCTTCCACTATTCCGGCGCAACGCCCTCCGGTGGTTTGTTTCTAGTCACGACCCTCCCCGTTGGTACCCCTATTATTTTATGCCCGTTTGATATTTGTATTTGATGCATATATATATATATGTCTTGGTTTGATGAGAATATTTATTAATTAAATTTTATTTGGGTCGGTTTGACTTTCTAGGACCCGCGCGGGGCGTTTCTTAGTGAGCGCCATCGCCGCGCTTTGTTTCCAAGTTTGCGTCGTCGTCGTGCTTCAGTTTCGAGGTGAGGGTTTCTTCCCGCCACCTGGTTTCGTATAATTTAATTGGGGTTGTTTGTGTTTTGAGTTCTTAATGTTTTGTTTATAGTACATTAGACCTTACTGTGTGGTGTCAGACGTGCGACTTCCATTTCACCTCGGTCTCAAGGTAGGTTCCCCTTTTGCACTACTTTTTTAAAATTTAAGTTACATTATTTTCTGCTGTCTACGCACATTAATTGTTCAAATTAAATATTTTATTAATTTTAATAAATGTGAGATAATATAAGATAATTAAATTTTAAATGATTATTTGGTGTAAAAAGATCCGTTTATTTTATACCGAACACTTGAAACTTTTTCTTGACGAACGAACACCCAGTATTGAAAGAATGCCAGTTTGGCTTTTAAACATAATTCACAGAATTTGAAATGTGGTTTTGGTTTTAATGATAAAGGATCTCTTCTAAACCATGAACACACTTTTTGGTTCTTTTTAAAATGGTGATTTTGAAATGTGTTTAATGCCCGTTTGACACTTTAAGGAAAATGATAAAAATGTTTTGATGAAATAGAAATAAATGAATGAGATTTTGGGTCCTAGACATGGTGTTCTAGACCGATTTAAAAGTTGGGTTTGGACATGGCGTTCCTCCCCAATGGTTATCCAAGCTTGTGATATAGAGTGTTATACATGGCGATCTACACCGAATAATTATCTAGGTGTTAGACATGGTGATCTACACCAAATGTGATTCGGGGTGTTAGACATAGCGATCTACACCAAATGAGAATTTGGGTGCTTGACATGGCCTTCAACACCAAACGAATGATAATAATGATTTATAAAAAGGATGAGAGATGTGATTAAAACCCAAGTTAAATGTGATTAAATAAAGAAAGGTAAGAATGAATGGATTTCCAACCTGAGTTGAAATGATAAGTGAGTAAGTATAGTAACTGAGAAAAATGATTAAATATATTTTTTTTGCTTGAACCAAATGTACTTGTATGTATTTCTATATTACCCTTGTTGTGTGCTTACTTTGTGCATTGTTTTTCTTGGAAAGTGGTAAACTAGTTTTGAGTTGGTTTCAAAATAAAAATGGGTTTCAAAGAAAGTATTTAATCCTCTTTGTAAAAATTTGAAAATGTAAACACCACTTTCACTTTGAAAATGCTAAGGTTTCACTAAAGTATTTGACTTGGGTTTTTGAGAAATGAATAAGGGTAATGACTCGTACTTTGTTTTTGAGTAACATGTAGAAAACCTTACTTTTATAAATTGTAGTTCAAACTTGAAATGGTGTTTATTTTATTTTAAAGGTAATTCATTGGGAATAGATATCAGGCTAGCCTACTGAGTCTTAATACTCACGCCTATAGTTCTTTTCTGTTTTTAGTGTCTGTGCAGGATACAACTTGGGTGCGTTCGCCTTGGGTGATGTTTGGTCGTGAGTTGGGGAGTGACCCCGGGAGGTCACATAGAGATAGTGGTTGTCACTTTTGGTTAGTCTTATTTTCTGTTGTTTCTTTTTTAGTCTTTTTACTTAGTTTATTTATTCTATGTTGCTCTATTTTATTTCTGCTGCTTTATTTATTTATCTGGGCGAAATCGTTCCCACAGCCTTTGTTGATTCCCTAGCACTTGTCGCCAGCCTGGGAATATCGGGAACGCCTCTTGGGTCATGTCACGAACTGGCTCAGGTGACCAGTTCAGGGTCAAACCAGGTTGGTTCGTGACACATTTGGTCATGGGTAGAACCACATAACGTCTTTGAGATTCATATATTCCTTGGTCCTACTAGATATTATTGATAGTTCTTCAAGGATTTATCAAAGTTGGCATCAACTTATAATGCTCTTACTAAGAAAGGAGTGAAATTACTATGGGATGTAAAGTGTCATTCTTATTTCAATGAGCTAAAATTAATTCAGAAATTGACATATATTACGATATTACCTAAGCTCAGTATGGGATATTTAGATTTTTATGATGATTATGGAATTGGTTTGTGTTTTTTTCTTATGTAGGATGATCATGTGGTGGAATTCATCTTCTTCATCTTCGATGACATGAGGAGAATTACCCCAATCATAATTTAAATCTTTTCTCCATTATGAATGTGATTAAGTGTTGGTAGAACTATGTTTTTGTAGAGAGGTTAATGGTTTTTTATGACCATAATATTCCGAGCTATATCTTTACTCAGAAAGACATGAATATCAGATAGAGGTGGTGGGTAGAATAGATTCAAACATTTGACTTCAATATCACCAACACCCTAAGGAAAAGAAATGTCATTGAAGATTATATTAGTAGAAAATTACCATCACAGACTGTTTTGGAATTGAAGGAATAGTGGATCCTTATGCGACTCTTCACTTAGTTGCACCTGGATACTTTGGAGGATATTAAATATATGGTTTTGACAAAGGTTTAGTTATCATCATATCTACTTATGTCTATTCTGCATATTCAACAACAAAATTATGATTTCAGAGGAATTTGATAAACCCTATATCATGGGGAAACCATTTTTGGTTGGTCTATCTCTCTAAATGGTATTATCTATTTTGGGGATTATTTTGTTTCCCCAACATCAGTGAGGGGATCAATTATGTTTTATTTTTATAGTTATTCATGGGTCATTCATCTCAGAACAACAAAGTTGTATTATTACTTGATATGGTGATTATGGTGGTTAGGTATGAAGTAAAACATTGCATATTATGTGTCCCACTATTACAACTACCCATAGATAAAGATAGAAAATCTAATACCTTATGGTTTTTTCTAGCCTCTTCTGGTTATGGTTTTGAAATGAGATGAGGCATCCAATGACTTTTTTTCTAGATTACCATGGAATCATTTAGGGTGGAATTCTATCTGGGATGTGATTTATCTATTAAAAAAGTAATCTCACTCCATTCTAATTAGGGACACCACTAATATTGACAATCTAGGCAATCTGTATGTTCAAAAGATTATGTTGTTACATGGGATTCCTACTCCCATTTTTTCTTATATTGATCTTAGGATTACTTCAAGGTTTTATAAGAGTCTATATGAGGTGATGGGTAATAATTTCAGGTTGAGTACAGCTTACCATTCAAAAATAGATGGTTATACAGAGCATTCTATTCATATCCTAGAGGATATGCTCCATGCTTGTGTCTTGAATTTTAATGGATCTCTGGATATCCATCTGAGGCTGATTGAGTTTTTTTATAACAATAGTTATCAGTCATCAATCAGAATGGATCCTTTTGAGGCTTTGTAATATCACCCATGCATATCACCTCTATGTTGGGTAGAGCTGGGTAAATCCACTTTGGTTGGACCGAGTCTTGTTCAGGAGACATCATCAAAAATTCAGTATATACATCAGTGGATGGTTATAACAAAATATCGATAGAAATATTATGTGGATTGGAAACACTTTCCTTTATATTTTTCCATAAGTGATTGAGTTTTCTTGAAATTTTCTTCTTAGTTGGGTCACCATCATCTTGAAAAAAAGGGATGTTTCTCTAAGTTATGTTGGACCATTTGAGGTCACTAAGTGTCTTGGGTAGGTTTCCTATCAGTTAGATTTTCTAATTTAGTGGATAGACATTAAATATTTTTTCCAAATATCTTAGCTCAATAAATATCATCTTGATCCCTATTATAATCAGAGTTGGGAAGATACTGGGTTACAACTATACTTTTCAATTGCGGAGCTGTTAATAGAGGTTGTGGACTCTCAAGTTAAAGTCTTTGTGTGGGAATTTGATTATATTGGTCAAAGTTTTATGGGGGATAGATCAAATTATCATGATACTTGGGAGTATGAGTCATTAAAAAGGGAGTTGTGGCCTCACCTCTTTTCTGAATACCATTCTTCCTCAAGGCTTCCTAGGGAGGGAAAGACTTATGGTGGGGAGATCGTAACATCTCATTACCCCCTTTATGAAATTTGCTTTCTCTTTATTAATCTTCATCTTTTTTGTGTGTATATTAGAACTCCCAAGTATAGAGGTAATTTTCTGGGGAAAATGTCCTAAAGTTATAGGATTTATGCTTGTTTTAATTAATAGAGTCTAGGTATAAGTGTGTTAAAAGGTTTGCAGGATTTCCCTAAGTTCGGAGAATGTTGAAGGTTTTGTGGAGTTTTCTACTGAAAACTAGACTTTTCACAGCCTAAAAAAGAAATACACAACGTGTAATGTGATTAAATGCCGTGAAATGTATTTTTGGAAGAGCTTGTCATTCTAGTACACAAAATGAAAGGATTTCAAGCCATGTATTTGGTTTATGTCAGATTTTGGTAAAAGTCAAGTTTTTCAAAAAAAGGTGATGCATTTATTTGTGTTTCAGCCTACATGAATTGTATAACATGTAATGGAATTACATTCCATGTAATTCATGTGAGTTGGGATTTTAGGGAACTTCATGGTTGATCAATCTTTCATTATCTTATATCCCTATTCCATCTCAACCAAGAGGATATCAGTGGTGATTTTGGAGACCTTCACTCCATCTCAATTGCTTTATTTAGTGAATAATCTCCATTTATATTGAGTTACATCTCTCCATGTGATTAATCCTCTTGTTTCATCATTTCCTTTGACCATGGTAGCACTACTGTATTGCGTTTCTGGATCTATTTATCTATCATATTGGTTCTCTGTGTTTCCTTCTAGATCCTTCAATTGATCTTCTTCTGGAGGTAACCCCTTGTAATGGTTGTGGTGTGGTGGGAGAGTTATTTAAGGTATGTTGTGATCTTCCTTATTCTCCAACCCTTTTTTTTCTGTTGAATTTATTATGATATGTGTGGATTGATTCTAGGGCATCTGTTGTTATTTTTTTTCTTCCTTATTTGTGGATATCATTGTGGTAATTTGCGACCTGAGTTTGATGTAGGTGGTTCCATATCTATCCTATTTTTGATGAACTATATTTATCTAGTTTTGATAATTTTATTTATAAATTAAATTTCATGATCTCTTGATTTTTTTGTGTGTCTGAAAATGAGTCTTTCATAAAATATTGTTTTCCCATTCATTTTGTAAAAGAATAGGGTATTTTTAATGAATTTTGAAATAAATTTATGAAATGGTTTTCCAAGAATGGTTTTATTAAATGGGATGGAAAATAAAGCACATGGGAATCCCTGGGTACTTAGTTGGAATGTTTAGTAATAAGCCCATCCATTGACACTATCGGGGGCTTTACTCATGGGGTGTTCCTCTACTCCATAGGCCTATTTTTCTAAGGACAAGTTAGACTTGTTGAGAGGTTCACTTTATGAGGTGTTCCTTTGTTATCAAGATTAAATGTATATATAAAGTGGATTTATGCACACTATTGTCTATTTTTGGGGTACGGGTATCCTATAAAGCCTAACATGTAGTGATACTTGGCATGATGTTAGCTATACATTGGCTATATTAGCGATTTTTTCTTGTACTATTTTAGTTTGTACAACCATGGATATGATATAACATGTGATAAATGATTTTCTTGACTTGATTATTTTGATGTAAATAAATGCTTTAAAACTGTTATATCTATTTTATTGGGAAAATGAAGAAAAAGGGGAAATTAATTTTTTTCCCTGCTTTTTATAAAAAAACTGTTCAACTGTTTATATAACATCCCAAAAATTTGTTTTATAATTTTAATATTGTTAAGTTATGAAAAATAATAATTTAAAATTAATTTTTTTAATTAATAATACTTATATTTAAAATTTATACCTTTCAAATTAATTTTAAAAACAAATACTACTTTATAGTATTATTTTGTGTAAAAGAATATCTTAATATGAATATGTGTATTTGATTATGACAAAATTCATTTTTATCAATATATTATAATATATATGTTGACTATTATAATTATTTTGATAAATACTAAATTATCTTATGAATATATTCAATATTATTAAGACACCCCAAGATTTTATGGTATATTTATTAATAAATAATTTCAATTCATTAAATAGCTTATATGCACACAAAACTGAGTCTCTACAAAACAATACTTTATTGTAGTTATAAACTATATGTTAAACTTAATTTTTCCACTTTTTTGATTTTAATTTTGAAAAATGGACATATACAGTTATCTTGAGTAAGATATTTAGATTCTGATAGAATCAACTTAATTTTTGGTGAATAGTAACTTACCCTTATAAATAGTGACATACCCTTAGGAATAGTAACTTGAACCTTATGAATAGTAATTTACCCTTATGAATATTAACATCACCCATGTAATTCTAAATAAAATTTAGGCACCTTACAAATAAAAGTGAATATTTTAAACATTAATAATTTAGTGTTGCTATTTTTGTGAGAAATAAATATTTATTTTTTATAATTAATAAATTATTTTCAAATATAATTAATTTTTCATAAAATTTATTCATAAATCAATGTTTTTTTCTATGATTTTCAGATAATTTAATGAGACCTTAGTTAATTTTTCAAGGTATTATAAAAAACAGTTATAATTTTCAAAAATATATTTTTTGAGTAAATGGGGATTGTAATTAACAATTTAATTTATCATATTTAGAAAATTATTTTCATAAAATGGAGTTCATTTTTAGATTATACACATATAAAAACAGTTAGGGTTAATTTTTGGTAATTTTCTAAAATACTTGAAATTTTGGTGAAGAGTGAAAATACATTAATTTACGATAAATGCTAAATACATGATTTATTGAGTCATAAGTGATGTAAGGATTATATAAGCACACTTGGTTAGAAATCCCATGAATTTATTACTATTTTTAGTCACAAAAATCAAGACTATTCATATTCTCGAGCCAAAATAATTAAATAATGATTAAAATAATGCAAAAACCCTCCTCTCCTCCAACATAAAAACCACCCCTCACCCCTCTTCCTCTCACACCACTCATGCTTTAAACCTTACCTAATATCTAAAAAATACTCTTACCAAGACCCTTCCCCACATCTAATACCTTCTGGTCTCACTAAAAGGCCCAAACTAAAGGCCTTAAGGAGGTTCTCAAGGAAGAGTACTCAAGAGGTAAACCTATCTTCCTTTTTCTTTCAATTTCTTTTACAAGTTCCATTCTATTGTTTCTCTCTCCTCACATACCCTAATTATAATTATATTATAATTAAATTACCTTAAATTTATTGTAATGATATTATTATAATGTAATATTTCACCATAATCTCTATTTCCCCCTCCTCTTATACTAAAAATGAAAACACTGTCCGAGATGTGTTAATTTATCACATTCAAGGACGACGAGTTTTCAATTTCTATTACCATCTTCAATTCTAGCCATAAAAACATTTTTATGGTTTAAAAAGATCATAATATATGTAATATATTATATTTAATGTTCTATAATCAGTTTTTACACATGGTATTAAATTATAAAACAAAATGAGTTCGCGGTGTTCGAAAAACCACCAAATTAATCTAAGAGTTTATCATTAAAATTTTATCTAATGATTCATCCTCTCCCAAAATAACCAAATTATATGTATAAAAATTTAAAATAATTTATGTTCATCAAGATTATATAAATTCACTTCTAGTTAATTATATCCATTACGCATGAACTCCATAAAGAAGCGAACGAATTATGAAAACCAAGAAATTGAACACTCCGAAACGATGGAACTCAAGCTTATAAATTATCAGTAATGACATAAATGAACTTAAGAAAATTATGATAAACTAAATAAATGTATAATATGTTCTTAATTAAGTTATTAATGATTCTAATTTCATATTCCAGGACCTTAAGGTCAAGAGCAGAACACATTTAGACATAAGTTAGGGGTTTTCTAAACTCACGTTCATTTATGTGAGATATGCCTTACTCGCCACTAATTATTGTGTGCGGTGTATATATACTACCCCTTTATGTATTATATAATGGATAAATTTTTTAATGGTATTTAATGTATCATTTTATGATTATTAATTTTGGGGCATATGATTCAATTGACTTCAAAGTGGTAATCGTTTTCTACCAGAACCTCTACTTTCATCCGGGTTACTCTTTTTCTCTCTTTACACCAATAAAGTTATTAATTATTATTATGTACCATTCATAAATTATTTTTTAATGTTATATATATATGTACCAATCAGAATCATTCTTCCTTTTATGAGGAGTTACATGTTTTAAAAGGATCATTCAAAATTTCTTCCTGATAAACAAGCCCGATTCAAGGGAACTTGTCGAATTCTTACCTATTTTGAAGTGAAATATATAATAGGTTTTAAGGCATAATTATCTTTATAAAATTAGAAATTTTTTCTTGAGAAAACATCTTGGTTCATTTTTGGTTTTATGAAAACAAATATTCCTTTCTGCTTTAAAATATCTATTATTTTCTTTAAACCGCACTAAAATGTTTTATTTCTAAAGCTTATTTAAAAACATTTTTTACATGATTTCACTTTAGCGGGACATCATTTATGACTCAAATACAATTTCAATGTCCTTACTTTTTCTTTTATGGGATATAAATTTTTACAATATATTTTTATAAAAAATACAAATGATTTTCTAAAAGAACTATTCTTTAAAAAATAAAAGGGTTTTCTCATCTCACTTTTAACTCCATGCGATTTATGGATTGTTAACCACTTATTACTTAAATGTGGTGTATGTAATTACTTTTGATATATCAGATAATTAGTCTTATTATTCTTATGATATTATATGAAATTAATAATTAAATGTTTTAAAGTGGTATGGGACTCTTTGGAATGTTTAATGATCATTTTCCTCAAGAATTTATCAATGATTTAATCAGAGTATTTTCATCTATGATTATGATTCAAATATTTAGAAGTGGTATGGAACACTTTGATTTACATATATATTTTATTAGGCATATGAGAAATTCATTGGACTTATCAAGTGATGGGTGGAGCCTACTATAGCCCCACGATGCATCAGTTGGTCTCCTGAGACAAAACATAATTGAGTTTTGGCTGAGTCCTTACCCTAGTATTTTTAGAAGTCTTGGCCGAGGCCTTGAAAATAGGTTTATGATGTCCAGTATATTCTTTCCCTCATTATTTTATTAATAATTTATAAATTATGTGATTATTATACTAGTAGAATATTCATGGTAAAAGTTTCATTTGATTAGTTATATTACTTTATTTACTCATCTTTCATTCTTTCCATATTATGCTCAAGTTTATGTTTTAAAGGAATGCGTTTTCAATTATTCACCATGAATAATGTTTATATTTATGATAAATTTCACTGTATTACTTACTCTTACTGAGAATCTAAGTTCCCCTTTCTTATGTTTCCTTTCCCCAGGTTTCGAAGAAGAAAACTTTGAATAAGCTTTCAAGGATATAGTTTATTTCATATTGTATCATGTTTTATTTTATTTTCCCTATATATTATAGTTATCATGAATGTAATATAGCCTTCTATAAATACTAAACTTTTTGTACCTTCAGGATTTAATTCCTTGTAATCATTCCAATTTAATAAAATAATGAACCAACTCCAGACTTTTGGGGTCTGGCGTTAAAATTGGTATCAAAGGAAGTTTAGAAATAACCTTGGAAACTAGATTTAGAAAATGTATATTAGGAAAAAAATCCTAAGATATAATTTGAGGATAAGAATAGAATAACATATTATAATTTTTGTAAGGTATAGATTATGTGAATCTTACAAGCCAATACATCCATGTCTAGATACTACAAGTGGATGTGGTTCTCGCACAGATGTACCTAGGAGTAACAACTCTAAGAAGGTGTTCAAGGCTTGACTTGGGGTAACCTGGTACACGGTAATGGACCTTACTATTCACCTTGTTTTAAACTCTTGAGGGATATTCTTAGGATAATTCACTTGTTCTTTACAAACCAATATGAAGGATTTAAAAGTAAATATGTCCCCAAAGGAACCATGTTTATTATTACGAGATTAACTACACATAAAATTTTCAATTTATGCTATGTATTTCAGAAGTATTGGAATTATACATTATTATTAATAATTTTATGATATAATCTAGTGAATTAAACTATTTATAAATAGATCCTATCAAAAGTAATGAGAACCGCAACAAAGCACATAATTTATAGAGTAAGAATGATCATTTCTTCTATGGGTTTAAGCTAGTATTTCGATGGGAAATAGCCTCTCAAAACATTATCATAATATGAAGAGATAGTATCATGTCTTAATAATAAGGATAAAGAGTTTTATATGTATTATAGCTTCACATATAAGTAGGATAAGAAGAGGATAACAAGGGAAAAGATAGATAAAGGGAATAAGGGAAAGAAGTATTTTCCCATATGTGATAATTGTGGAAGGAAACACCTTAGTATATTCTTAAGAGGAAACAGAGTTTTCTTCAAGTGTGGATAAAAGTGACACCATTATAATAATTTAAAGAGAAGGAAATAATTTTCCTATATTCAATGCTTCAACTATAAGGATGTGGGGCACTATGCAAATGAATGTCGCAAGTATCAATGGAATATATCCCAAACGATGTTACTAGATAATGATCAAGTCATGATGTTGTCACAAATGAAGTAGAATGATTAATATTCATAGTCAAGAATCATGTAATTTGAATAATTTGTCTATAATGTGCTGGTTATAAGAATTATGGAAGAGACGAGGATTGTACTGTAGTAATTTTTCATTAAGGATTTGAGACCATAAGTTTAATGGTATCAAGAAAAGATATTTAGTGGAATTTTTTTTTTTGGAAAATGCATTATTGATGGAAATAAAACCCTAAATATATTCCTAATGTTGAGATAATGATGAAGAAATTATTGATTTGGATAAGTAATGACTACCTTAGAACTGATTATTGACTTGTCGACAAGTGTTATATTCTATCATCAAGGGAGTTTACAACACTTTTGGATTTATGGAATAAATCCAATAACATGCATCTTACTTAAGGAATATGTAATAATGCATGTTTCCAAAAAGGTTTTATGGTAATTTGAGTAATTACCATATATCAAGAGGATATATGATGAAGTTATTCACATGATTGGAATGTAAAAATTTAGACATACTTCATGTTGATTAAGGGCTAATGTAAAGTTCATCTTGGAAATTCAGAGACCTTATTTCTAAATTATTGAATCATTTTGGAAAGTTTAACTATCTATGAATGGTTTAAGTTGACAATTATATGAGATTTTAGAGGTTAATGTATTACTTCACCACATGTCACAACCTATGATAAGTGATTAAGTATAGATATTTTAAGTTGCAATCAAAGGATAAGTTTGTGTTTAGGAAATAGAAACATATTTTAATACTATTATAGAGTGGAATAATTCCTCAAATATAGTAAAAGGGTTATAAAAAAATGGTGTCCTATTATCAAAATTGTTAACGATATCAATGAAATTTTTCATAACTATATTTTATGATTTTTTTGGTAATCAACTTTCATCTAAGCATGTTATCTATCACTTTCCATCAGAACATGATGGTTGGATTATTCTTCCATGTCCATATTTTCACTTTGCACTAATGTTATCCTAATCGAATGCATAGATTTGTGGTAACCTATGCATTTCACTTTGCCCCTTATTTAGAGACTATTTTACTAACCCTATTTCTGATGTGGGTTTTCCACAAGAGAATTTTGAAGTTTCAACCTTTAACTTTCGAAGTGCGGTTTCGAATTGCAAGGAAGTAATTCTATTAAGGGTGGAATAATGTAACACCCTAGTAATTTGTTTTATAATTTTAAATACATTAAGTTATGAAAAATAATAATTTAAAATTAAGTGTTTTAATTAATAGTACTTATACTTTAAATTTATAGCTTTCAAATTAATTTTAAAAACAAATACTATTTTATAGTATTATTTTGTGTAAAAGAATATCTTAATATGAATATGTGTATTTGATTATTAAAAAAATAATTTTTATCAATAGATTATAATATATATATTTAATATTTTAATTATTTTTATAAATAATAAATTATGTTATGAATATATTGACTATTATTATGACACCCCAAGATTTTATGGTATGTTTCTTCATAAATAATTCCAATTCATTAGATATATTATATGCACAAAAAACTGATTCTCTATGAAACAATACTTTTTTGTAGTTATAACCTAGATGTTAAAATTAATTTTTCCACTTATGTGTTTTGAATTTTGAAAAAAAATTCATACATTGCTGTGTTCAGTAAGATATTTAGAGTCCGATAGAATCAACTTAATTTTTGATGAATAGTAACTTAACTTATGAATAGTGACATACCCTTATGAATATTAACTTGAACCTTATGAATATCAATGCACCCTTATGAATAGTAACCTCACACATGTAATTATAAATAAAATTTATACACCTTATAAATGAAAGTGAATATTTTAAACAATAATAATTAAGTGTTTGTATTTTTATGAGCAATAAATATTTTTTTTATAATTAATCAATTAATTTATAAGATAATTAATTTTTTATAAAATTTATTCATAAAACAATTTTTTTGTCCTATGATTTTGGGATAATTTAATGAGATCTTAGTTAAATTTTCAGGGTACTATAAAAAATAGTTATAATTTTAAAAACTATATTTTTATAGTAAATGGAGATTGTAATTAAAAATTAAAATTATCATATTTAGAAAATTAATTTCATAAAATTGAGTTAATTTTTAAATTCTACACATTGAAAAATGGTTCGGGTTAACTTTTGGGATTTTTATGAAATACTTGAATTTTTGGTGAAAAGTGAAAATATATTAATTTATAATAAATGCTAAATACATAATTTATTGAGTCATAGGTGATGTAAGGAATATGTAATCACACTTGGTTCAAACTCACATGAACTTATTACTATTTTGGTCACATTAATCAAGACTATTCATAGTCTTAAGCCAAATTAATTAAATAATGATTAAAATAATGGAAAAACCCTCCTCTCCTCCACTCTAGAAACCACCCCTCACCCCCTCTTCCTCTCACACCACTCAACCTTTGATCCTTGAATAAGATATAAAAAATACTCTTCCCAAGCCCCTTAACCACATCCCAGACCTGCTGGTCTCACCAAAAGGCCAAAACCAAAGGCCTTAAGGAGGTTCTCAAAGAGGAGTACTTAAGAGGTAAACCTCTCTTCCTTTTTCTTTCAATTTCTTTTACAAGTTACATTTTATTGTTTCTGTCTCCTCACCTCACCTAATCCAAATTCTATGATAATTAATTTACCTTACATGTATTATAATGATATTATTCTAATGTAATATTTCATCATCATCTCTCTTTCCCCCTTCTCTTATACTAAAAATGAAAACACCATCCGAGATGTGTTAATTTATCACATTCAAGGATGATGAATTTTCAATTTCTATTACCATATTAAATTATGGCCATAAAACCATTTTTATGATTTAAATAGATCATAATATATGTAATATATCAAATTTAATGTTCTGGAATCAGTTTTTACACATGGTATTAAATTATAAAACAAAATGAGTTCGTGGTGATTGAAAAACTACAAAATTAATCCAAGCGTTTATCATTATAATTTTATCTAATGATTCATCCTCTCCAAAAATAACCAAATGATATGTATAAAAACTTAAAATACTATATTTTCATAAATATTATATAAATTAAATTATGTATAATTATATCCATTATGCAAGAACTACCTAAACAAGCAAGCTGATTATGAAAACCAAGAAATCAAACACTCCAGAATAACAGATTTTAACTTTATAACTTATCAATAAGGAAAAAAATAAACTTAATGAAATTTTGATAAAATAAATACATGTATAATAGGTTCTTAACTAAGTTATTAATGAGTATAATTTCATATTCAAGGACCTTATGGTTAAGAGAGGAACACATTGAGATATAAGGTAAGGGTTTTCTAAACTCACTTTCATTTTCATGAGATATGCCTTACTCGCCACTAATTCTTGTGTGTGGTGCATGTATACTACCCGTTAATGTATCATATCATAAATATATTTATTTTAATATTATTCAATGTTTCATTTTATAATTATTATTTTTGGGGCATATGATTCAGTTGATTTCAAAGTGGTAAGAATTTTCTACCCGAACCTCCACTTTCATCTAGGTTACTCTTTTTATATCTTTATACCAATAAAGTTATTAATTATTATTAATTAATCTTCATAAATTATGTGTGAATTTTCTATATATATTTATCAATCAGAATACTTATTCCTTTTATGGGGAGTTACATGTTTTAAAAGGATCATTCAAAATTTCTTTCTGATAAACAAGCCTGATTCAAGGGAACTTCTCAAATTATTACCTATTTTGAAGTGCAATATATAATTAGTTTTAAGACATATTTATCTCTATAAAATTATAAATTTTATCTTAAAAAACCATATTGTTTCATTTATAGTTTTATGAAAACAAACATACCTTTCCACTTTAAAATCTCATTATTATTTTTCTTAAACCACACTAAAAAGGTTTATTTCTGAAGCTTCTTTAAAAACCATTTTTACATGATTTAACTTCAGTTGGACATAATTTATGACTCAAAAATAATTTCAATTTTATGACCTTTTTATTTCTGGGATATACATGTTTACAATCTTATTTTATAAAAATTACAAATTATTTTCCAAAAGAACTATTCTTTCCAAAGTAAAACGGGTTTTCTCCCCTCACTTTTAATTCAATGAGATTTACAACTTGTTCACCACTTATTACTTTCATGTGGTGTATGTAATTCAATTTTATATATCAAATCAGTAGTATTATAATTTTTATTATACTATATTTAATTAAGAATTAAATGTTTTAAAGTGGTATGAGACACTTTGGGATGTTTAATGATCATTTTACTCAAGAATTTATCAATGATTTAATCAGAGTATTTTCATCTATGATTATGATTCAAATATTTGAAATTGGTTTGGGACACTTTTATTTAAATATATCTTTTATTATACATATGAGGAATCCATTGGAGTTAGAAAGTGATTGGTGGGGCCCTCTATAGACCCTTGATGCATCAATAGGTTTCATGAGACAAAAAAGAATTGGGTTTTGGTTGAGGCCTTACCCTACTATTTTCAGAAGTCTTGGCTGAGGCCTCGATGATAGGTTTATGATGTTCAGCATATGAATTCCCTCATTATGGTATTATTAATTGATAAATCATGTGATTATTTTATTATTAGAATATCTAGGGTAAAATTTTCATGTGATCAATTATATGGATTAATTTACTCAACTTTCATTACTTCCATATTATGCTCTATTTTTTATTTTAAAGGCATGTGTTTTCAGTTTTTCACCATGCCTAATGTTTAGGTTTATGATAACTTTCACTATTAATTACCCTTACTGAGCATCTGATATCCCCCCTTTCTTATGTTTCCTTTCCCCAGGTTTTAAAGAAGAAAAATTTGAATATGATTTCAAGGATACCGTTTCTTTCATACTTTATCATGTTTTATTTTCTTTTACCTATGTATTATAGTTATCAAGAATGTAATATGGTCTTCTAAGACTGCTAAACTGACCAGTCCTTTTCTATTTTATTCCTTTTAATCATGCCAATGTAATAAAATAATGCACCGACTCTGGGCTTCTGGGCTTGGGGAGTTACAATTTATCATGCCTTATTTTCTTAAAAGATGAACATATTCAGATTATTGTACAAATAATTTTTAAGGAAAACCTAGGTGGGATCCTACTGATCTTTTTAGATCACACATTGTGCACTCCTTTAGTGGTGTATACACCTTTGTATATATTTCAATGTAAGGAAAGGAAAGGTGCCGTAGTGAGGTGATGGGGTTTTATGTCAGCTGTGTCTGGGTAGATGGTGGTGAGATTTTGGGAGTTGACCCACTCTATCACATGGAGTAGTTAGTTTCATATTTTAGTTGTCCTTTTATGCATGGACTTGTACTTTGGGATGTTCTTAATACTTTTGAGTTGTATCATTTCCCCTTCCTTCTTTAAGTTATGATATATATATATATATATATATATATTATATTTTACTATTTCTTTACGATTTCTATCTCTATATATGTCATGTTGTTGTTTTAGGTTGGAAGAAATCTTTCCCTCTAGTTATATTTTGATTCCTAGTATCTAGTCGCCATCTTGTGGGGATCGGGAATTCCCCTCGGCTATGTCATGGATCAGGTCGAGTTACATTTTGAGAGGTTATCTGGGTTGGTTTGTGACACAAATGGCTTCCAAAAGTGAGTTTTTCTTCTGGATACCATGATTTTTGAACATTTAATGTCATTTCAGCTTCGTTTAATAGTGTATTCATATTCTTGTTGGGTCAACTATTATTTTATTCCTTGGATTGACATTCTTAGTGATTTTATGGTGTTGAAATTAATTTGGTTTTCCCTATTTTGGTGATTCCTTATCTATTATATATACATGTATATATTTGTATGTATTTATATACATTAATGTATATTTATTTATAATTTATATATATTTATAAATATTTATTTAAAATTATTTAAAACTGAATATATTCATATATATATATATATGCATATTTGTCTCATTATATACATTAATAAATATTTATACTTATTTATGTTTATATATATTTATATATTATGATGATATATATATATATATTTATATTTACTTATGTTTATATATATATATATGTATTAATATACAATTATACATTTGTGTGTGTGTTTGTGTTTATTTATATATTTTTTTGTAATATAAATACATGTTTATATATATTTATGTAAATTTTGTTATATGAATATATATTTATAGATATTTATATCCATTTATGTATATTTATTGATATTTATAAATTGAATACATATTATCCTGGTTTTTTATATGTGTTTAAATTGGGTTTTAATTGATTTTATATGAGATTACTGCATGATTCATCATTTATATATTTCTTCGTAAGGATACAAAATTTGGTGGAAAGTGAGAAAAATGAGGTAAATGAATCAATATTTAAACTAAAATAGGGATTTTAATGACAATGGATGATTATAAGATGCTTTTCGGGCTTTTAACTTATGAAGAAGGATGAAATAGAGCGAATCTAGTTGAAAATATAAATTTAGGACTGAAAAAGAGAATTCATGGTCTAAAAACCTTTCCTGGGGTAAATTCATGGACTAGAAAGTGAATTCAGGGATTGAAAAGTACATGGAGTGAATTCAAGACATAAATAATGAATTTCGGGTCTCAAAAGTGAATTTAGGATGTAAAAAAGAATAAAAGGAGAATATTTCCTATGAATTTTACTATGTGAATACTATTTTGACAATGTGAAAGTGTATAAACATGCTTAGTAATGGCCACCTTCAATAAAACCTTCAGTAGAAGACTCAATTTATGACCTGGATGACCATTAAACATTGAGATTGCCTTGAGAATCATAAATGATAATTTATGGAAGAATTAAAGATAACCTGATCATGATTAATCCATTTAAATAGAGGCTCATGTAGTTGCTCTGTCATTATTCATTATAGGTGTAGGGATTTGATCACCAGGTGTAAATACCCCAAACCTAGAAGCTTGGAGTTGGTGCCTTAATTTATTACAGTGGCATGATTACAAGTAATAAAAACACAAATGAATAATCAGTTTTGTATTTTTGGAGAACTAGATACATAAATGATTCCCATTTTACATTGGGAATAGAAAATAAAATGTGACACATTACAAAATATAACAAATTTCATCCTTTAAAACTCATTCAATGATCTCTTCTTCACAATCTGGTGAAAGGAAACAAAATAAGGTTGAGCTCAAATGCTTAGTAAGGGTTATGTAGAGAGAAATATATCATGAATAAATTAGCATAATAAACACAGAAAGGTATATAACTTAACACACATTCCATTTAAATAACATGACCATCATTGTGAGATAATAAAAAATAAATATAGAAAGGTAAATAACTGAAAAAAAATTCCATTTATCCAATAAAATGAGAATTAAATTTATCAATATATAATATAATAGAAAAAATATCACAGATAATAATAATAAACAAATCATCAATGAAGGAAATTATTAATTATTAGACACCATGTTTCCTAGGTACATGGTACATTTACCACCAATACCTTGAACAAGATGGTTTAAAACATACAGAGTAAAACCCCATCTGATTTAGCCAATTGATTCATCTCATGAGACTACTGATGCATCGAAGGGATTACATTAAATAGCCCCAACCCATTTTTCACAATTCCAAATAATTAAATATTTAATAATTTATTTAATTCATTAACAATGTTCCTTATCAAATATCTTTATTGAGTAAAGGATATAGATTTATCAATATTTTCCTAGTAAATAAAATAAATTTCAAAGTAAACACCATATTTAATAATGGTATATGGTTTATGAAATAATAATATCCATTAAAAAAGAATATACATATTTAATTTTAATTCAATTTACAATGAAAAATTATTACAATAAAGTGATTATATTAAGATAAATTTAAAAATCACAAAAGAAAGTGTGATTGCACAATAAATTTTACCATTTGGTAATTTTCAATTCAAATCCCCTTGGATGTAATAATTAAAATTTAAACTTAAAATACCATTAATAATGAATTATTCATGATATTACATGTCAAATGGGAATTATATACACCATATAAAATTGATTTGGTTATTAATAATAAACAAGTCTCAATGAAATGTATATTGAGATGAAATCCCTTAATTTATTCTTAATTTTAGTTGAATAGTATATAAACATATATATAATAGTATTAAACATGTTATTAAATTATACTAGAACCATATAAATATTTATATTATCATATATGGTTCTTTTATAACATCTTATCACCTAATAATTATTTTCATTATTTCTTGTGTTAATTTCCTTATTTTTCAAGTATGTTTTAACTTGTTATTTTTTGTTCATATTACTTAGATAATGAGTTACTATTCCCTAAAATGTAAAACATTATGTAAATACTACATATATTCAATATATATTTATTTATATTAATCTATAAAACTTGGTGATAGGAAATGAAATACACCGTTCTTGTAGACAGTAAGATATACATACGAATGAACGTTGTTTGCATTTTCTTATCATATTGAAAGAAAAAAATTTAAATGATATATATATATATATATTATCATTAAAATATCATTCTTATGTCATATATATCACATATTTTTATTAAAACCATCCTTAATGCATTCCATGTAAAGTGTGAACGAATCACATCGCTCCGCGAGACGACAGTCTTCCGTACACATGAGCGATGTTATTGTATCCCAATAAAATGGAAAACATGAAGGTATGAATAATATAATAATTATAAAAGACTAATAACATCATAAATATCATAAATATCATATATAAACTATAAATCTATCATTATTCCAAACATTGAAAGGTGTTAATGGAAAATGAATGACTTCGGTTTGTGAGGCGGTAGTTCTTCATACACAGGAAAACATATTTCATAACACATATGATGGAATTATGTGATGTTTTAGGTCATAAAATTTACATAACAATATATTAGTATATTTAATACAATAATTATATTATATAATCATGTTTTAAAAATAATTTAAGGAGGTGGTGAAGGAAATAAAATAAAAATTCCTTTAGAAGAACATTACCTCTTCTTTAGGTATCCTCCTTAGGTTTTCACTAACCCCTTCCTATGTTGGATTTATTCTCAAAATAAAAATTTTAAGATTATTTTAGGTATTTTTTAAGTTATTTTTTTATATATTTTCCAAATCAAAGTGGTTTGAAGGTGTGAATAAGGGATGTCAGGGGGTGTCCATTTATAAGTGGAGGATATGACACACTTGGTATTTCTAAAAAGCATTTAGAGATCCAAAAATTTTCTTGGTTAAGTGGATCAAATAATTCTTCATTATCTATAATATATGGTATAATTTCAAAATATGTTGATAATATGGGTGTTGGAAAATTTTCTAGGTCATTTGGACCCTTATGTTTAATGTTTAGTCCCTCAGTAAGCTCATTTTTCTCTCAACTGTTGTAATTAATTTTAGTTGTCTTCACTTATCATTATGGTAAAAAATTAAGCTAAAAATATTATAAATTATAAATAATAATTTATATAAATATATAATCCATTTTTTCTAAATTAAATTTAAATATTTTTTTGAAATTAATTTAAATTTAACCCCACATTCTAGACGAGAAAGCAGGGGTTTAAAGTGAAAATGTTCAAAAAGATATTATGTTTTTATATATAAATATAATATAAAAATGATTACAATGATATAATTTGATTTAATATATGTATTATTAACCTATTTTTACTTTAAAACTAATAAAAAATATAATTTTTCATTATAAATAATTTATATGAAAATTCAGTTTTCAATTAAAATCCAGTATTTTTTTCACTATCCATCAAAAAATGAAACTTATCATAAAATACCAAAAATTAAAAATAAGATCATTTTGACATTATTATTTTAAAATATAAATTTATTTTACAAAATAAAATTTATAAAAGTGTAAAAATTTATTTTTAAATCAAGTTCAACGTTAAAAAGCGGTAAAACTACATTTAGAAAAATATATCTTTTTATTCGGAAAATTAGATTTGTTCACATCTTATGCAAATAAAATTCATTGGATGAATGTGAATTTTTTCATTGAATATATTATATATAAATTTCATTAATATCATTAACTAATAGTAATTAATTGAATTTATTATGATGAAATTTATAATATTCATTAAAACTTTGTCTTGCATGTAACACAAGTTATTGAAGAAAGTTATTGTTACGTGTAGTGAAAGATTACTTAGTGTTGTGTGCATTTAAAGATATATCATAGATTATATTTTTAAAAAATATTAAATATATTTTAATGTCTTGGTATTTTTGATTCGCCTCTATTCTTTGTGTTGCGTGCCGTACAGACTATTGAATAAAATGTTATTCTTTTTTGAATTTTAGGGGGTTACATTCTTACCTCCAACAAAAATTTCATCCTCAAAATTTCAAGGGTATTACCTTATTAAAATATTTGGTAATTTCTGCTTCATTTCATCCTCTATTTTCCATGTTTCTTCCTCTATTTGTTTTATTTCTCCAAAGTACCTTTACTAGATGAGTTATCTAATTCCTCAATACTTTCTCTCTAGTATTAAGAATCTAGATGACTTCTTCATAGTACGATAGATCAGGTTCCAAATCTATTTCATATGGGGTGAGAAAATGCATTGGGTCTGAAATTTACTTTCTTATCAATGATATATAGAACATATCATATACTTTTGAGAGCCTTGGCAGCATTTCTAAATGATAATAAAAAAATCCAATTCTTTCAACAATTTCAAAGGGTCCGATGTACCTAGAGCTCATTTTACCTTCCTTACCAAACCTTATAATACCCTTACATACAAATAATTCTAGGAAAACATGATCCCCCACTAGGAATTCCAAATATTTCCTCTGATTAACAACATAACTGTTTTTTATATTTTAAGCTTATTTAATGTGATCCTAAATAGCCTTTACCTTTGTTGGTGTCTCTGCAAAAAGTTTTCGGCCTAAAAGTTCCCTTTCACCAACTTCATCCGAACATGTTAGAGTGTGACATCTCTTTCCATATAATTCTTCATACGATGACATTTAAATATATTAACAGAAATTATTGTAATAGGAAAACTCCGCCAATGGTAACTACAGATCCCACATACCTTGAAACTCTAGTTATAATGACCTCAACACATCTTCAATTATTTGAATTGTTCTTTTGGACTATCCATATGCTTGAGGCTGGTAGGAAGTGCTCAAATGAATCTTAGTATCAAGAGTCTTCTGAAGAGTCTTTTAAAATTTTGATGTAAAGTAGGAATCTTGAAATAAAACAATTGAATTAGGTGTTCCATGAAGTCTTAAAACTTTATTAATATAGAGTCTTGTGATGTGATCAAGAGGTAAATCTTCTCTTATTGAGAAGAAATTTATATATTTGGTTAGGTGATAAATGATAACCCATATCACATCATTCTTTATAGGATTATTTGGTAGTCCTATGGAAAATTACATCATCATGTAATCCCATTTCCATATAGAAATAGGAAGAGTTTGCATGAATCCTATTGGATGCTACCTCAAAACTTTAACTTGTTGAAAAAAAAAACATCTAGACACACAATCATTAATTTCCCACTTCAAGTTATCCCACCAAAAATTTTCTTTTATATTCCTATATATAATTATAGTACTCAAGTGTACAGATAAATTTTAGATATGTGATTCATCCAACAATTCCATTTTTAACTCAGGTATAGATGGAACACATAATCCATTTCCAACTTTCAAAACACTATCTTCACAAACGAAGTTGACTAACATCCCATTTTTCGCGACTTTGTTTTATTCCAAAATCACTCATCATCAGATTGAGAATTTTTTAATCTTTTTTTAATGAAGATGGTTTTTCAATAATTTTAAAAATGATTGACAGATCTACTTCATTTTTAATTACCATATCCATATTTACTAGTTCTATGAACATAGTGTCCCTCTCAATACCAATTTGGTAAGAACTCTATAATCCTTCCTACTCAATGCTTCCCTTACCTTATTTTCTTTCATGGAGTGGTATTTTATTGAGAAATCATAATCTTTGTATAGATAGGGCCATAAACTTTTTCTCATATTGAGATATTTCTGCAAAAAGATATATTTTAAGATTTTATGATCCGTGTATATCTCAAAAAATTTACCATAGAGAAAATGTCGCCATAAATTCAAAGTGAAGATTGAATTCACTAACTCAAGAGAAAAGGATGAGTAGTTATTTTCATGAGTCTTCAATTACCTTAATTTATATGCAATAAATTTATCATTTTTCATTAAGACACAACCAAGTCCCTTCCTCGATGCATTAATACTTATCACAAACCCCTCACTTCCAATTAGTAGTGTTATAATCAGGGTGTTGACAAATATATTATTTATTTCATCAAAACCTTATTAAAATTACTTTGTCCAAAAAAACTTAACCCCTTTACATGTTATCTTTGTTAACGAGTTATACATTTGGGAAAAATTATGAATTAATTTTAGATAGTAACCTTTCAAAACTATAAAACTACTTACATTAGTTTTGTTTGTTGGTGTAGGCCATTCTTTGACTGCCTTTTCTTTACAGGATCAACTAATATTTCATCCCTGGAGACAATATGTCCAAGGAAAGAAACTTATTGAAGCCATAAATTAGACTTACTAAATTTACCATATAAATAATTTTTTATAATAATATCTAGAATAATCCACTAGTGATTCTAATGGTCCTCATAGATTTTAGAATACACCAGAATATCATCAAGATACTCCTTGAATATTTATTATTAGATCTATAAAAATAGAAGGTTCATTATTCAATCCAAATGAAATTAATGTAAACTCATAATGTTCATACCTCATTCAAAAATCTTTCTTCAGAATGTATTCCTTATTTACTTGTAATTGGGGATACCTAGAACAAAGATCAATCCTTGAAAAATATTGGGCTCTATGAAGTTGATCAAATAAGTACTCAATACGAGGCACATGATACCTGTTATTTATCGTAATGGAATTTATTTCCCTATAATCAATGCACAACCTTATGGATCCATATTTCTTATTAGAAAAGAGATCAAGGGATCCCCATAGTGAAACACCAGGATGAATAAATACCTTATCACCCAAATAATCTAGTTGTTTATTTAACTCCACTTATTACACAATGTCCATTCTATAGTGAGTATTTTATATTGGTCTTACATTAGGGAATAAATCAATGGAAAAATCAATGTCCTACTTTGTGGGGTGTCTAAGTAATTCCTCAAGAAATACATAAATTTATTCTTGTAAAACAAGTACATAATTGATTTTAAGATTACCTTCCACATTAACAAATATTGTTTTCTATTCTTCACTAAGAATCTCATTCGGTAGATCTATTGGGTGTGGATATAAATATGACACAGAGGATTAAGTATCCACTCTAAATAGAGGGAAATTCATATCTTCCTCACAAATTAGGATTTACTCCTTGCAATATATATTTTTATAATATTTTTAAATTTAGTCTATACCGAGGATTATATCAAATAAAAACATAGGTATGATAATAAGGTTAGAAAATAAAGAACATCTATGTGTCATAGTGAGGACTTCCTAAAACATTATTGTTGTAATGATACTTCCCTTATGAGTTTTGAATGAAAAATCCATTATAAAATTAAAAGGGATTGTATAATTTTTATAGAGAATTGGGTGGATATAAAAGAGTGTGAGGATACATAATCAAATAAATAATTAGATAAATTTTATTATAGAATTAAAGTACATGCGGCCATATAATTAGGTACTTCTATCTCAGTTGTAGTGATCACATAAGATTGACCTTCTCCACTTTTCCTCTTCTGTGGTAAATTCCTTTAATACATGGTGCATTCATTTTCGAGGTCCCTTATCTCCTTACTATTGTAACACGAAACATATATTTTTTTTTCATTATTCTCCTTGTATTCTTTTACATGATTACCCCTTTCCCAAAATTATAACAAACTCCCATACCTTTCAAAAATTTCCCAGGGTGATTCTTTTTAGAGTTCTCATACGATGGAAATTTTTTAATCATATTATTTGATGCATTCCCATTATCTTGGTGTTCAGGTAAACTATTATTATCTTGATTCTCATTAAATATACCAATTATATAAAATTATTTCCCAATTTTTATAGAACATAAAACTATTTCATCATATGAAAAAAATTGGGTGACCAGTGCCCTTCGGAGACTTGGCTCAAGCCCTTCAAAAAAAGAGATCATTATTGTACTATTTTTTCCATATGTAATTTTTAGAATACCTAACTAACCTTGTAAATATATCTTCATAATATGTGATACTTTCTTCTTCCTTCTTATTTATGCTTTGAAATTTTCTCTTTATCTCAATTTGTTGCTCATGAGGGAAACATTTATCAAAGAACTTCTCCTTAAAATATTTACATTCCATGATTTCTATTTCTTATACCTCCCTAGTATTCTGGATTTATAACCACTATTGATCAATATCATCCTTGATACAATAAACAAAAAGTGAAATATTTTTCTTTTAACCACATCCCAAGGCCATTAATATCTTCTCTAGAGACTTAATTCATTGCTCATTTAAAATTGGATTGGTAGACCCACTAAACAATGGGGGATTGTGTCTGATAAAGAAATCCAACATAGGATATTATTATTATGGAATATTTTGTTAAATTTGAGAAATGTTATTCATCATAACCTGATTAAGATACCCTAATATAGCCATAATTTTATATATTCCAATACCAATTATATTGTTTTCCCTAGAAGGTCAATCTCTACATAGTCCATCGAACACATTAACGATGATTTTGTAACCCATTTGATGGAAGTGTGTGAATTTATAGACCATACACATAATATAAAAAAATATTAGTATGTGTAATATAATAAGGTTTTTATATAGTAATATTATAATAATAATTTAAGGAGATGGAGAAGGGAAAAAAATAAAAACACTTTTAGAAGAACATTACCTCTTCTTCGGGTATACTCCTTAAGTTTTCACTATACCATTGCTATCTACGTTTTCTACCCAAAATAATGATTCTAGAATAAGGGTTTTGATTTTTGGGAGTGATATTGGAAGTAATTTTATGAACAAAAGTGGTTTGAATTTTTGAAGAAGGAATGAGAGGGGGTTTCCTTTTATAAGTGGGGGAGTGGACACACTTGGTATTTTTGAAAATTATTGAGTGATCCTACATTTTATCCTATAAAGTTTATCCAATAGTGCTATATTATTGATCCTATAATAAATAAGGTATAAATATAGAAATAAAATTGGTTTTGTTCAAGTTTCTAGGTCATTTTTACCAAAAGTCTAAAGTTTAGTTCCTCAGTAAACTCATTTTCTCTTAATTACTATAATTAATATTAATTGTTTTCACTAATAATAAGAGTAAAAAATTAATTTTAACATATTAAAATTTATAATTTATGATGATTATAAATATTAAATCTATTTTTGTAAATTTTATTCATAGAAGTGGATAAAATTAATTTAAAATCAATCCAACAGATGGGATGATAAAGTGGGTTTTTAAAGTTAAAATGTTAAAAAGTTTACTAAGATTTTATATCTAAAATAAATATAATTTTTTTAGAATAATTTAAATTTTATTAATAGATATAGAATTTAATTATTTTACCTTTAAATAAAATTCAAAATATAATTTAACATTATAAATTATTTAGATGAAGAGTTGGTTTCTAATTAAATTTCAGTATTTTTTTCACTATATATCAAAAAATAAAGCTTCTTTGAAAAATACCAAAAGATTACTCTAATATAATTTTGACATACCAATTTTAAAAATGAAGTTTATTTTATAAAAATAAAATTTATAAAAGTGTCAAAATTTAGTTTTAAAACAAGTTCACCATTAAAAGGTAGAAAAACCACATTTAGAAAAATATAGCATTTTATGTGTAAAATTGGATTTATTCTTATCTTATGCCTTTTAAATAAATTAAATGAATGTCAAAAAAATTTATTTTATATATAATATAAAATTTCATTAATATAATTCAATAATATAAATTAATTTAATTTATTAGGTTAAAACAACTTTGGGCACATAAAAATATTTTTTTATAAAAACATTTCATTTTTATTGAATTTATTTTTATTTTAATTTGTAATAAATTGGTTACCAATGTATTCAAAAACATATTTTCATAATTTATTTAACACTATTCATAACAAACAATTTAATTTCTAGGTGATAATTTTTATTTTGAATAATAATATTAATAACATTCATTAAAACATGGTCTTCTATGTAATGAATGTTATCAAAGAAAGTCATTGTTCTGTGTAACGTAAGAAAAATCAGTGTTGCATGCATTGAAATCTATATAACAGAATTTATTTATTTAATTTACTAAATGTGTTGTAATTTATTAGGATTTTATATTCCCTTCTACTCTTGGTGTTGCATGTCATACATGCTATTGAATAAAATATTATTCTTCAGAATTTTAGGGTGTTACACTGGGAGGCGGCCACTTGGGTTCCAACCCAGAGATCATTTTCCATCGTTAGGTTTTTATTCTTATTTGTTATTTTTTATTTTTATGTACACATATAATGAATTCTATTTTAATTAAATTATTATTTCTCTATTACATTTCTTATATTCTCTCGGATATGGATTTTAGTTTTTTTATCATCATTAATCACCTGAGAAGGATTTAATAAACCACATAGGGGAGAGAAGAATCAATTAAATGGCTTGATCATGAAAAATAATGATTTTAATTTAATAAAAATATAATTTTATTCAATAGTATTTTGTTATGCTGGAAATTTTATTTTATTTATTTTTTATTCATTGAACAAATGATTTCGATTATGAATGAAAACCAACATGATTAACATAATTTATTCATGAACATTATATTGGATTATTATAATACTTCTGAAAATTTATTCTTAATGGTATTTAGTTATTTTAATTCATCATACCATGATGAATTTAAATTCTACGGTATATTGAAAGGGATTGATCATTTCTCATATCAATTAAATTAAGTGGTTATGCAGTTATTTAATATAATTGTTTTTAAATTGAAGTTGAAATATTATATTTAATAAAAACTCCCCTAGAAACCAATTCCCATATATTATGATTTTTATTTTGAATTTATTTATTTAATTTTCATCATTAATTTTGTAATGGCCTGGACCTCTCTGGTCTATTCCTTTATTAAAATCTAATGTCTGTGATGTTATGGGAGGTCAAGGTGGATTTTCCCCAACAATTTGAAAAATTTATAGTTATGTGAACTATATTTCTAGCATTAGTAGGTGTACAATGTTTCTATCATTAGTAGGTGTACAGTGTTTCCAGCATCAATAGGTGTACAATGTTTCCAGAATCAGTAGGTGTAAAGTATTTCTAACATCGGTAGGTGTACAATGTTTCTAGCATCGGTAATTTTATAGTGTTTCTAGTATCAGTAGGTGTAAATTGTTTCCAGCATCGGTAGGTGTACAATGTTTCCAGCATCATTAGGTGTACAATGTTTCCAACATCGGTAGGTGTACAATGTTTCCAGCATCGATAGGTGTACAGTGTTTCCAGTTTCCTACAATTTCACCCCTTTGATATTTTCTTTGATGTAAAATGACTTCAAGGCATTGTTTTAAGGGATTTAAGGCCAATTCAAAGACCATGACTCTTATATTAATTTTACTAAGGCTCAATATGCCTTTACTTGGTCAAACCATGTGGTTTAATGCAATCCTCATTTAAGGGAAAATATAGTGTATCTTAAACCGATGCTCAGTAAATCTTCTAAAGGGACTAGATATCTTACTAACTTGTTCTAACTTCTTATTCCCTAGTGATAGATTCTCTAACCATTCCTTCTTCCCATAGGAGCGTTGTGATCGAACCTTAATCCTTAGATGGTTTCCCCTTATAGTTTCTTCCTACTGCATGCGCACCCCCTATTTTGGTGCAAGAAGCAAGTGTCGATCCATCATCGATAGAAGGTATGATAAACCTCTATTCTTATGTTTTATTCTATCCTTTATCCACCATTTTATCCTTTCCATGTTATGGAATATAATCTCTATGCTTCTAATAGAGTTTTCTTGGGTGTCGGTTGGTGCGGTCGTGCTGTAGGGTCTTTAGGTGGATGTAGTTTTCATGGGGGGATGAGATTGTAATATATTGTGTAGATTGTTCTCATATAAAGAATGTTAAGAACTATTTGAGGTAGGGGATTTGTTTCTTCTCTATTCTTTACATGAAATCGTAGAGTTAGCATGATCTAGCCACTAAACCACAATGGAATTGAAATAATAAATATTTGAACTGGATAGATCAATTGGTATCGATTGTATGTTATTGCATCTTGTTTTTCTAGATAGTTTGATATATATGATTTCCTTGTTTAGAATGTCGTTCTTGAAGGAAATTGGTAAATAAGATAAACTAGGATCAATTTTTCAATTTTTTCAAATATAAAGAGGTATGTAAATGAATATGGTTGATGTTGTTGTAATTTGATATTAATAAAATTGGTGAAATAAGCATGTATAAATTTGTGATAGCTATGATAGATTTCTATTTAGGTTTCCCATAGTTGGAACCTACTATTAATGAACCATTTAATTCAATATGGATTAAAGAATTGGTTGTTTGATAAAAGATATTTTTTCACATGGTTCTGAATTACCCCCTTTCTTGTAAAATCTAATTGCCTTATGCTTAGAGCTGTGAGAGATCATTGCATGTGAAGGAAGAATGCCTTGTTTGAGGGCCAAGAGCCTAGTTGATATGATGTTTATTTCCTGCTACTTGTGTTGAGATGTGAGCCTGGATGGCTATTGTGATGTGTGGGGGTAGGGAGGCCCATTGGTTGTGGTAGTATATGATTTTTAGAGTGGTGAGATACATCAGTTTATGCATGTGGGTGTCGGTGAGGACACCGAAGATGATGAAACATGATGAATTTGAATGTTTTGATGCATGCTGAATCTTGTTGGCTGTTTATCTTCTTTACTTTCCCCACTTCTCAAGTTAGTTAGTTTTTCTTACCCTTCTTCCAAGAGGGGCGAAGACGCACAAGGTATGCCACCTGCTTTCCATGTTTAGATCTTTGAGGGAAGATGGGTCTATGCTCTTACTATAGGTGAAAAATACTTGGCAGGTAGTTTAAATACCCACCATGTTGAGCCGCCTTATTTTTAGTATGTTATAATGTTTTTATAGAATGCCTAGGAATATGGGAAAGTAATAATGCTGTTAATAAATGATTGAATAAATGATGTTAACCCATGGGGTTGGAGCTTGCTGGAATGGAATGATGAGGTTGCAATTTAAAGGAATAGTGGACTTTGGGTGTGATTCTAATGAAATATAATGTGGAATTGTAAATGGTTAATTAATGTTTAAAGAATCAATTAACATAAATTGAAACTGATAGAAAGGGAATGAAGTAATGTAATAAATATCTTTAAATGGTTGTGTGCTTATAGGGTACTTAGTCTTAGAAGTGTAAGCTGGGAGTCTGAGAGACGTTAGCTACAGTTGAGTCTAAGATAAGGTTATTCCCATAGTGTGGTTGTGAGCTATAGTATATTCTATAATTTTTATGTTTCAATACGCTACTACACCCTTTCAGTTAGGGCAACTGACACCCCAGGATTATGAGCCCTGGGGGGTCTTTTCCCTAACATTCTAGTGAGAGGATGGATGGATGAATACCCCCTTTGGCCCTGCTCTCTTATTTTGGTAGTTACTTTTGATGGTAGGCACAACAATTAGTTTTTCCCATATATGAGTTTAGAGGTATGCAATGGCTTGTGGTTATTCACACACATATATTCTGGATATAATTTCCTATGGAATACTATAGGTTTAACCTGTATAGGCTGTGATGGATTGAGGATCCTTAATCGGTGTATGTGCTATAATGGATTGAGGTTTAATAATCGATGCATGATACATGTTATGCGAGTTGTGGTGGCTACTGGAAACTACCTAGTTACTTTGGTTACATAAACATGGTGGTTGTGCTGCATTAGGTTCATGTTGTGGTGCTTCACCCACGTGTCTGAGGGAAATCTATTTTGGAAAGAGATGGATTAGGATGTGCGACGTTGGGGCAAAGCGACAAACCAATGGGGAAGTGGTAGCAGGGCACCCTTGATATACTTTATTATATTATACAGTATTGTATGTGATACTTGGTGAGAGTATCCATGGTGAGGTTGGGAACTTATTATACATATTTATTTTATGAGTTAGTTTACTTGTTATTAATTATGCTTTATCATGCTTTATTTACTTTTTCATGAGAGGATCTGAGGAGGATCCTACTGAGTATACTGTTATACTCATCCTACGTATATATAAACTATTTTTTAGGTCACTTGGAGCAGGTTGGAGACCAGGATGGTTAATACTAGCTTGGGGTTTCAAGAGTTGTTCAGGATTCACGATTGCTGCTGTTTTTACTTTCTTTTGGTACTTGCGGTTTTTCCTTTCAATTGTAGTAGTATGTTAATGACATTACATATGTGTACTTGGTATTTCTTTTATATTTTAGTCTAAGTTGGATTTGGTTGGTTCCTATCCTATATCTCTCTTTCAAATGTGTTCTCTTAGAAGGTAATGACTCCCATTTTTGTGTTTACTATACCCTCAGTTCTAGTCACTAACCTAAGTCTTATTTGAGGTGGGACTCAGGGGTCACTATCTCCCTTCTCACATTTTCGGCCCAGGATGGGTACACCTTGTGGGGAGGGGGTCATGAAAGAGTGGTATTAGTGCTCTCGTTAAGGGATATGATGGAGTTTGGTGTTAGGAACATGTGAGGTTGCATGGGCTGGTAGGGAAATAATGTCAGTTAAGTTTAAAAAGTGATGTAAACACTAGAGACCGACTATGATATAGGTGTTTAGGGCCCCCTGTGATCTGATGCATGGAAATTTAAGCTTACAATGGCTACTAAATGAGGTGATACTAGTTGTAGGGTAGAGACTTATGAAAGGATCATGCATCATTCTTCTTTGTGCCTATGTTTGAATGGGTAGACCTTGGGATATGTTAACCTAAAATGAATAAAAGAAAAAAATTAATTAATTAATGTTGAGTATTCCATATTCTAGGTTTAGAAGCTCTAACTATTTATTATTTTGTAGGTATGGATCCAGGTCGACGTTCTCATTAGGTTCATGTAGAAGATGTCCAGCAGGCTATGCCAACAAATCATCATAGGGTAGAGGTTGACGATGATGACACTTGGAGGAGGATACACCGAGAGTTTCAGATCCAGAGTCTGCAGAACTATGAGGGATCCATTTCAGATGCATTCATAGAATACTAGTTGGAGGAGGTTTAGATAGCATTCAGTTTGATCCATTCTCATAAGAAGCACTGGGTGTCTTTGTTTTTGACGATACTGCGTAGAGCAGTGAGGCAGTGGTGGTTCTTGTTCCTCGGGGATCGCAAAGAGTTGGTGATCTCATGGGAGGAGTTTTGAGAAAAGTTCAGAGTCGAGTATATTTCATTGACCACGAAGGTGTCTAGTCACTAGGAGCTTATTACCCTTCGATAGGGGATCTCCAGTGTGCGAGAGTTTTGAATCCATTTCAGGAACATTTTACAATATGTTTCAAACCTATTTCCAGATGAGGAGGCCAGGATGAGGTATTTCAAAGAGGATTTTCATCTAGAGATCTAGTGCCAGGTCACCCCATTTATGTTGAAGACATATCTTGAGGTGTTGGAGAGGGCATAGGTCGTTGAGAGGACATTTTCCAGAACCAGATCATCACTAGAGGGGAGTTTTCATGATTCCTCATAAATCAGACCTGTGGTCCAGGGTTCCCGGTTTTTAGGGCAGGAGAGTTTACATTTGGATGGGGGGTAGGTACCATCCCTCAACATTTCTTTTATCCAGGGGAAACAGATATCAGGAATATTCCAAGAGATCAGGTGCTTGTTTTTCTTATGTAGGATGAGTTCATCAGTAGCGAGAGTGCCTAATATTTCAGAGTAGTCATCATGCACCAGGTGTTCCACTCCAGGTTCCTTTGTTGAGGCAGTTCCAGCTAAGGTAGTAGCAATAGGTTGCACCAGATTTGGATCAGTAGAGAACAAATGGGGCAGGAAAAGGACATCCCAATGACGCTTCCCATCCTCAGAGAGTAAAGTTCAGCCATGGTGGTGGTCATTATTAGGGTCAGAGAAGCTGTGGAAGAGGTCGCAGTCAGATTCATGCTTTAGCATTACCAGCATCAGGAGATCAAGACATCGTTCGAGGTACCCTTTTATTGTTTTCTACTTGAGTGTATACCTTATTTGATTCAAGAGCGACACAATCCTTCATATCATCTATCATTTTCCATGCTTTGGGACTTAATGTAAAGATTCTTCTAGTTCCCTTGGCATTGACTGCACCAGTTGGAGGTCGAGCTGACTTGATTGAAGTATGTAGAGACTGTGAGCTAGTGCTGGGGAAACACCACTCTTGGATAGATTTCCTATATTTACAGATACAACCATATTATTTCATCCTCATCATGGATTGGTTGTATTTAGTGCATGATATCATGGATTTCTTTAGAAGGTAGGTGGTGTTCTTCGATGCTGATGGAGAGTCAATGTTGTTTGTTGGAAAGCGAGACCCTCAGATGGGTCAGAGGCGTGTTCCATACTTATCATCCTTGATGACTGAGTTTATGCTAAGTTATTCATAGGTTCAATAGTTGGGGTTTCCTAGGATCAAAAAAGAGTACCCTGATGCCTTTCTATAAGTGGTTGTAGCATTAACCCTCAATGAGTGATCGAGTTTGAAATCGATCTACAACCATGAGCATATCCTATATTTAAGTATCCATATAGGATAAATCCTTATGAGTTATGGGATCTACATATACATATTGATGGTCTGTTATAATGAAGATTTGTTTGGCCATGTGTGTCACTGTGGGGCACACCAGTTTTTTGTGTGAATAAGGATGATGGGAGTTTGCAATTGTGTATCGATTATCATTGCCCAAACAAAGTGATAGTAAAGAATCACTATCCTCTTCCATATATTGATGATTTATTTGATCAAATGAAGAGTGAAATATGGTTCTCTAAGATCTAATTCTGGTTAGGATATCATCAGATGCATGTGGAGTATTAGGATATCTTGAAGACTGCTTTCTGTTGTCGTCATGAGCATTACGAGTTCGTTGTAATGCTGTTTGGAGTGAAAAATGCTCTAGTTGTGTTCATGAGGTTGATGAATGATGTGTTCTGTGAGTTCCTAGATAAGTTCATGGTGATTTTCATTGATGATATCCTTGTTTACTCTGTGTCTACGGAGGAACATGTAGAGCATCGACATTTCTTTTTGGGAGTTCTTCGTCAACATCAGCTGTTTTGGAAGTTGTCAAAGTTTGAGTTTTGGGATCGAGAAGTTTGTTTCTTGGGGCATGTGGTTTCCTAGTAGGGAGTAGATGTGGATCCATATAAGATATAAGTAGTTGTGTCTTGGAAATCCCCCAATATATTGGAATAGGTGAGAAGTTTCCTTGGTCTTGCAGGCTACTACAAGAGGTTTGTAGCCGATTTCTCTCAGGTTGTGAATCCTATGACAGTCTTGACCAGGAAGGATCAGGATTTCATGTGGACTGATTGGTGTTAGGAATCTTTTGAGTATGTGAAGTAAAATTTTGTAAGTTCTCCAGTTCTTTGCCTTCTAGAAGAGGGAGTTCAGTTTGATGTTTTCTACAATGCTTCGTATCTAGGGTTAGGTTGTGTTCTGATGCAACATAGATCAATTGTTTCTTATGGGTCTTAGTAGTTATGTCCCCCTGAATGTAACTATGCCACCCATGATCTTGAGTTGGTGGAAATGGTGTTATCTCTGAAGTTGTGGTGAAATTACCTCATTAGTGAGTGATTTGTAGTTTTCACCGATCCTAAGATCCTGAGGTATGTTTTCTCCCTGCATGACTTGAACTTGAATTAACGTCGGTGGATGTAGTTCTTATAGGAATACGACTTAAAAATATCATATACACCTAGAAAGGGGAATGATGTAGCTAATGCACTAAGAAAGAAGTCACGTAGTGATGCAGTGCATGAATATGGTGTTTCCTAGAGATTGATGGAAGAACTTTGAACATTAAATCTTGATATGGGAGTAGTTGGGGGCAGAGGTTGTCTTTTTTAGATGACGGTGTGGTCATTATTGGTGCAGTAGGTGGAAGAGTCCCAGTTGGGGGATCTATAGGTGGAGGTCTAGAGAGATTGAGTTTTTTGTGGAAAGGCCCCTGATGGTTGGGTTGAGGATGAACAACACCGAGTGTTATATCAAGGAAGTATTTTTGTTACTTTGGAGATGCATGAGACAATTCTTGGAGAGTTCCATAGTTTGTTTTTAGAGGTACATCCTAGCATGAAAAATATGTACCAATACTTGAGGAGTTAGTTTTGGTGGCTTGGGATGAAGCATGCAGTTGCAGAGTTTGTGTCTCATTGGTCTTCCAGAAGGTGAATTCCAAGCATCGGGTCCCTGGTGGTTTGATCAAGCTGTTAGATATTCCTCAGAGGAAGTGGGAGGACATCTCAATGGACTTTGTTACTAGTTTACGTCAAGATCAGGGAGGACATGATGCTATTTGGGTGTTAGTGGATCATTTAACAAAATCATACCACATTATAACGATCAAGGAACCGAGCTCACTGAAAGTTTTTTCGAGGCGGTATCTAGAGGAGGTGGTGAGACTCCACGAAGTCCCAAGGATGATCATTTTTGAAAGAGATCCTTGTTTTACCTCTAGGGTGTGGAGAGGTCTCCAACATGATTTTGGTTCTTATCTATGCCTTAGCACTACTTTTCATCCAGAGAAGAATGGTTAGACATAGCAGACCATCCATAATTTTGAAGACATGTTGCACTCTTATGTCCTAGATTTTGGAGGTTTGTGGATGATTCACTTACCCTTGGTGGAGTTCGCTTACAAAAAATATTTTTCACTCCACCATTATTATGGAACCATTTTAATCCTTGTATATCCAACCTTTCCATTATTTGTTGTGATAGACTGGGGTCAGAGAGTCCGTAATTCTCAGATCAAAACTAGTGCAGAATATGAAATAAATGGTTTAGGTGATTCATGAGAGGATGAAGACAATGCAAGATCGTCCAAAATCATATGTTGATCAAAGGAGGAGAAATTTGGAGTTTTATGTTGGGGATAATGTATTTATAAAGGTGACTCCCCATCATGGGTAGTGAAGTTTTGGTCGTGGTAATAAGATTTCTCCTCGGTTTGTTGGGCCTTTCGAGGTGTTGGATCATGTTGGAGCCATGACATATCGATTAGCACTTCCCCCATAGATGAGTTGGATACCTGATGTTTTTCATGTGTCAAAACTCCGTTGTTATCTTCATAATGAATCTTATGTCATTGATTGGGGAGGGATCAATGTTGATGATGATGTGACCTTCAAGGAGCGACCTGTAGAGATCCAAGACCACAAAGTGAAGGTGTTTCATGGGAATTATATCCCCTTGGTTCATGTCTTGTGGTGACACAATGGCGTGGAGTAGAGTACCTAGGAACGTGAATCACAGATAAATGCTCAGTACCCAGAGTTGTTTGATGTTTAAATCTTTTCATGTAATGATGTTCACTTTGTGGTTGTAGAACTTTCGTGTTTATGAGATGGCTTTCTTTTGTTGATTCTTGTGGTTTGCTCTCTTTTAAGAGTTATCTCGATGGGTGGTTGTTCAAACCCATTTTATATTTACTTTTTGGGTTTGTTTTGAATGCTTGAGGAGAATAATGTTTTGATAGGTATCTGATATAATGGCCCAGACCTCTCTGGTCCATTACTTTTCTAAAATCTAGTGTCTGAAGTGTTCTGAGAGGTCAAGGTGGCTTATCCCCAACACTTTTCCAAATTTCTAGTTCTGTGAACAATGTTTCAAACATTGGTATATAGAAACCCTAGCCTTTCACACATAACATTACATGATTTTAAGCATAATTATACATCAGAGTACAAGCCAAGGATCGTGAAGTCTAGTGTCTTTGAAAACTAGGTACATAAAATATAAAACATGTGGCTAAAAAACACTTCTTTATTTAATCTACATAAGGGTCTCCTAACTTTGATTATGCTCATACATCTGCATGATATCTTAGGGAAACACATGAACAAAGGGATGAGCTAAAGATCCCGGTAAGGGAATGAACATAAGAATAAAGCTTAAGCACATGGGTTAGGAGGAATGGAATAATGATATCAAAATCATGGAACCTATGGAATCATAACATACAAACATGGGATCATATAAACATGTAATCATATAAATGTGGCATAAATATAACACATGACTTTAGTAAGAGTTAAGGCTAACCGCCAAGATCATTTCCCATAGTAGCACAATCCAAGGCTAACTGCCAAGACCTTTTCACATAACATCTCATGAGACCTAACTTTACCCAATTAATTGGAGTGCTATCTGGGCCCACCCATATTCACGTTTTCATAAATATTATTTCCACATAAATAATCATACATAATCAACCACACATAAACATAAGGGTACCCAAGAAAACAAGTGGGTATCACAATCATGTCATAAAGCATAATAAATGGGCATATCATAAAAGTGTACATGAAAGAAAGAAAATAAAATATATATGGACATTTACAAGGTAAATTAGGCATGTATCATGGTGAGTGATGTTAAGTATGTAAGAAATGTATTTATGAGACTTTATCATTAAAACATTTTTGAACAGTTTTAAGGAAAATACTATTGAGGTTTTAATATATAAAAGAGAAAAATACTTTATAAAAAAAAGAACATAACCAGGAAGTTTTTGAAAATAAAATGACTTATTTTATAAATAAAATGGTGGATTAAAATAGAAGATAGAGTGCACTTGGAATCAAGTAAGAATTCAGGATGTTCCCTTAAAACAAGTTTTCTTATTGAGAATAATTATGCAGGGAATCACTTAAAAACATGTATATACATGAAATAGAATGATGGATGGATCTTGAAATATGAGTTTGAAGCATATAAAAAACTCATTTAATTTATTCATAAAAATAAAAGACAACTTCTTTTGGGTATAAATAAAGATAGAGCAACCCGAAGGAATAAAGGTGGTTTGGGTAGAATCCCTTACAGAATATCAACATGGTATCAAGTGTACTTAAGAGGTCTTAATGAGAGAGAAAGGAATTTATAATATTTTATAAATCATGAGGTAAGTATGATAATGGTGTGAAATTATACCCCAGAATTAGGAATTATACATAAAATTTTATAGCATAGTGGACATTCCTGAATAGAAGGAAAAAATGGAGAGGATCCCTTGCCTTAAGTCTGATGGTATTATCCACTTGATATTAATGAACTGAATAATAAAATTAGGTTCATTAATTAATAATTCAAGAACCTCTTATATATAAAAATGATTTAGTAAAACCTTTTTGAGTTCTTTCATAACCTTTTTATTGGTTACAATGTTTAATTTCATTGTTCGGGTCAGTTTGTTTCCTTGGTTTTAATGATCGGTTCACTTATATTCATGTTCGAAGAATCATGTAAAATGGGGATGGTTGTATATAATTGGATTTATTTGTTATTAGTGAAAATATAGGAGGTTATATGGTTGTAAATTTCATTTTGTTACTTGGAATTAAGATGAATCATTATATAAATTATTTAATGATAACCATTTGGGTTAACTGGCGATTTTTTTAGCATAAGGAACATGTTTTGTTTTATAAATAAAAACCTTGTGTAGAAGAGGATTTTAGAACCATATATGAGACATAATACATATATTATGGTCTGGTTCAACCATGAAAATGGTTTGATGACCAGAATTTAAGATGGCAATGGAAATTGAAAACCCATCCTCCTTGAATGTGGTAAATTAACACATAACATATGGCATTCTCATTTTAGTATAAAAGAAAGGGAAAGGAGAGATGATGAAATATTTTTTCTTTATCTTGAAAAAATTCCAGTGCATGTAAGTTACTAGAGTCATCACAAAATTTTGATGAAATGATGTGAGTAAAGAAAAATAAAAGAGATGAACTTGAAAATAAAAGAAAAGTTGAGAGATTCCTCACAAAAATTTGGCGGCCTAACGACGTCGTTTAAAATTTCATAAAATATTTTGAATAGAGAAAAAATGGTATATCATAATATTTAAATAAAAAGTAAAGTAATATGGATACATAAAATTGAACCCCAAAATATGAAAATGGAAATTCAAAGAGATAACATAAAAGAAGTGTTGATGAAAGTGGAGGTTGAAAGGTTCCTTTACCTTGCGTAGTTACTCCTAAAACTGGAAGGTTGGGATCTTGGGGGATTGAGGACATCTTGGGAAGACTCCTAGGGAGGTAAAATCACCATATATTCGAGGATGAGGGATTTTTAATTAATGAAAACGAAGGTAAGAGTGGGTATTTATAGTAAAAGAGAGATATTTTTTTATTAATTTAAAAAGACACCTCATTAGTGGTTTTTGTAAAACCATGGGCTTGCCAATGATATTTTCTAATGGTATTAGCCACTTGGGACACCTAATATCTTATTTTACTGTACAAAAGTCGAATATCATTTTTTATTAATTTTTACATCATTATGATTTCATCAAACATACCGAAAACTCAAAACGGTATTTTCACTATTCACGAAAAAATCAAGTATTTCAGAAAAATACTAAAAATTCACCCTAACCATTTTTAAATGTGTGGAATTAAAAAATGAACTCCATTTTTTTAGAATAATTTTATAAATATTTTTAATTCAATTTTTAGATAAAATCATAATTTATTCAATAAAATCAACATTAAAACTATAACTCATTTTATAACACCTTGAAAAAAATAATCAAGGTCCCATAAAATTATCTTATAACTATAAGATAATAAAGTAAAAATTTATGATTAAATTTTATGAAAATAAATTTCCATTTTAAATTATTAAATTGATCATAAAATTGTAAATAAAATATTTTTTGCATACAAAAATACCAATTCTTTTACTATGATCGTTTTTTCACTTTTAAGATGTTTAAATTGTATTTGTACATTAATGGGTGAAGTTTCTATTTTTTGGCTGATTTTCTATTAATTACTATTCATAAAGTTATGCTACTCTTCATAGGGGTATGTTACTATTCATAAAAAATTATTTTTTTCTCATCAGCCTCCAAATCACTTACTGATCACAATTGTAGATGACTGTTTTTCGAAATTAAAAACACATAAGTGAAAAAATTATTTTTAAAGGTCACATAGTACTTATTAGTTCATTGTGTTGTTACTTTAGGTTATTATATGACATAATTATAAGAAGGTATTTTCCATTAGTAAAACATTGGGTCGTTATATTCTTTCCCCCTTAAGAAATTTCTCCCTCGAAATTTCAGTTTACATTCTATGCCAAAAACAGATGCGGGTACTTTTCCTTTATTGCATCCTCTAGTTCTCATGTTACCTCTTCTTACTTATGGTTTCTCCATAGTATCTTGACTTGGTGAATAGTCTTGTTATGTAGAAATTTACCTCTACGATCCAAGATCTTCACTGGCTGATCCTCGTATGTAATATCATCCTCTAATTGTACCACTTTTGAAGAGAGTACATGTGAAGAGTTTGGTATGTAATTCCTTAAGAGGGATACATGAAATACATCGTGTACTTTGTACATGGCATGTGGAAGTGCTAGTTGATAGGTCAAAACTCCAACTCGATCAAGGATCTCGAAGGGGCCAATGTACCTAGAACTTATCTTCCCTTTCTTTCCAAACCTCATGACCTTCTTCCACAGAGATATGCATAGAAATACCATATCTCCAAATTTTAACTCAAGGTCTCATCGACGATTGTCTGCATAACTCTTTTGTTGACTTTGATTTGCCTTGATGTTATACTGAATGGTTTTCACCTTCTCCACCATTTCCTCAACCATTTCAGGTCCTAACAGCTTACACTCATCTACTTTATCCCAACACACTAGTGTTATGTACCTTTTCCCATAAAGGTATTTATATGGTGCCATTCAGATGCTCGAGTGGAAATTTTTGTTGTAAGAGAATTAAACCGGTGGAAGATATTGGTCCCATCCTCCTTTGAAGTCCATAGGAAAATCTCTCAACATATCTTCTAGTGTCTGAGTAGTTCCCTCAGATTGGACATCAGTTTGAGGATGATAAGCCATAATAAAGTTCAGTTCAGTTCTTAGAGCATGTTAAATAATTTTCCAGAACTTCTAAGTGAATCTTGGATCACGATCATATATAATAAATAGTGGTACTCCATGCAGCCTTACCACTTATTTGATATATATCCGTGCAAGATGATATAATGATAAGTGCTCTCAATTTGTGATAAATTGAGATATCTTTGTAAGACGATCCACAATGATCCATATAGCATTGTTTCCTTTGGATGTCCTTGGAATTATAGTGAAAAATACATGGTGAAGTTATCACACTTCTATGTTGGTATGGGTGGTGGTTGCATCATCCCATTAGACTTATGTCTTTCAGCCTTCACTTATTGACATACTAGGGAATTTGAAGTATATTCATCAATATCCCTTTTCATATTGTCCCACAAAAAGTTCTCTCGGAGATCTTGATACATCTTTGTGATCCCTAGGTTGATAGAGAAGGTTGAGCTATGTGCGTCATTCAGAAGTTCCTTCTTTATCTATAGATCGGATAATACACATAATCATGATCCAAATATTACAAATCCTTCCTCATCAATTTTGAAATCAGAGGATTTTCTATTTCTGATAGCTTCTACCCTTTTCTAAATTTTCACATCTTTTCCTTGAGAATCCTTTATTTTCTCCATGAGAGATCATTGAGGAATCATTTGAGAAAATATTGATGATGCTCATCCCTTAATGATTCCCATGTCTATCCTCTTAAAATCTAAGAAGATCAGATCCTTTCCAATTCTCATCATTGATAAAGATACATGATCCTTTCTACTTAGATCATCCGCCACCTTGTTTGCCTTACCGAGATGGTAGTGGATTGAGCAGTCATAATCTTTGATGAGCTCAATCCATATTCGCTGGTGTATATTAAGATCTTTTTGTGTGAATATATATTTGAGACTCATGTGATTCATATATATCTCACACTTCTCCCAAAAGAAATAATGCCGCAAGATTTTCAACATAAAGATCACAATCGCCAACTCTAGATCATGTGTGTGATAGTTTTTCTCATGGATATTAATATTCATTGAGGTGTAGGCTATCAATTTATCATTTTTCATTAGCACACATCCTAATCCCTTCTTATAATCATCTCTATACACGACAAAAATTTCTCCACTTGCCGGGAGTGTGAGTACTGGCGCAATGATTAGCCTTGTTTTCAATTCCTTGAAACAATATTCACATTTTTGAGTCCATACAAACTTTAATCCCTTCTATGTTAGCTAGGTCATTGGTTTTTCTTCCCAAATCATCTATAATACCCAGCTAGACCTAGAAATCTACGGATATTCATTACAAAAGTTTTCATGGTCCACTCTTCAAATTCCTTTATCTTGGATGGGTCAACAGATATCCCTTTGCTAGTGATAACATGCCACAAGAATGATACTTCCTCCATCCAGTACTCACATTTACTATACTTTTAATACACCTTATCCCTTTGCAAATCTTTTAACACAATATTCAAATGCTCTTCATGTTCATCCTTGATATTGGATTATATCAGAATATCTTTAATAAATACTACCACAAATTTGTCTAGGTAATCTCTAAAGACTCTATTCAATAAATCCATAAAAATTTCTAGAGCATTAGTGAGTCTGAAGGGTATCACCATGAACTCATAGTGTCTATTCCTTATTCAAAAGTTAGTATTGGTAATATCTTCCTTTCTCATGTTTAATTGGTGATATTCTGACCTAAGGTCCACCTTAGAGAAACAACAAGCCCCACGAAGCTGATCAAACATGTCATCTATCTGTGGAAGGGAATAATTGTTCTTTAACATGATTTTATTAAGCTCATGATAATCAATGAAGAGGTGCATTGATCCATACTTATTCTTAACGAAGAGGACTGGCGCACCCCATGGTGAAACACTTGGGCATATAAAACCCTTCTCCAGATTCTCCTGTAACTACTTCTTCAGCTCTTCCAACTCAATTATGGCTATTATATAAGGTGTATTTGATATAGACAGAGATCCAGAAATAAGTTCAATTGAGAACTCAACCTCTTGGTCAGGAGGAAGACCAAACAACTCTTTAAGGAATACATCAGTGTAATCCCTCACGATGGGAATGTCTTCAAGCATGATTCTCTCTTTTGTCTCAATCATTTGGGTTAGATATGATTTCTCATAAGGAAGAAATATCCACACCTAATACAATGATTCTAATAGAGTTTAATCTTCCTCCTTACACTTGTAAAGAATCATAGGATGCTTCAGGATGTTAATAGTGATCTCTCATTCCCAAAAGTTGATGTTGGACTTGTATAAAGATATCTAATCCATGCCCAATATTGCGTCAAACTCCACTAAAGGAAGTATGGAGAGATTTTCTGGGAGGTTCAGTCCACATACATTAACCGGGGAGGAGTTCTAGACCATGGATGCAATAATTTCCCCATCCTCTTTTCTCAAAGATAAATTTTCCTCCGAAATTTGAGGTGGTGTTTGAATAGTTATACTAAACTTGCAAGATATGAAAGATTGAACAGAACCAGAATAAAATAGTATGTTTTCTATTCTTGAATGAATAACTATCATACCTATCGCCACATCATTGTCTGGATCCACCTTAGTAGTAGTGATAACATAAAACCTTCCTTGTTTCCTTGTAGGTTGTTGTATATTTCCTTAGAAAACCCTTGGATTTGGGCAATTTTTTTGCATAATTCCCATGCTCCTTGCAGTTGTAACACTGAACCACTGGCTGAGCATTTATCTGAACCTTCCTTTATTATCCCACATTAGTGGGATTTTTCATATCCCTTCAACAGTTCTTGGGAAGATGACCAAAATTTATACATTTGAATCAATTCTTGGTTCCCTTCAGATAGTTCCCATGATTCTTCTTACCAAAAATTTTACAAGTGTGATATTTGGGATTATTTCCATCATGGGATTTGTTTTCTAAACCACCCATGTTGTTCTCCATTTTTCAATTTTTTTCTCTAGGCCCACGATAACACTGAGAGTCTCCAATATCCATTTTCACCTTGAGGGAACAACGGACAATATCTTCATGAATATCAAAGTCTCAGATCACCAACAACTTCTGTAGAATCGGCTTTAGCCTGCTAAAGAAGGGATCCAACTTGCTTTTGGTGTTCATGACAAAGCTAGAGGCGTACCTTGAAATCCTTGTAAGGTGTGCTTCATATGACCCGATGGAATCATCTTCCTTCTGCATGAGTCCAAGGGACTCTCTTTCCATCTTGAGATTAAGGGTTAGAGGAAAATATTTATTGAAAAACATCCTCTTGAATTCCTCCCAATACATGTAATCAATTTCTTATTGGGACTTTTATTCTTGATTAATGTCCACCACTGATCTGATTCTCTATCAAAATTATAGTCTTCCGATACAACTTTCTCTTATTATATGTATTGAAGGATGAAGAATATCTTTTCAGTGGAGTTAATCCACTATTCCATGAGGAGGGAATTAGAAGATCCACTAAACATGGGAGGCCTTTGCCACATGAAGGATTCTATGGAAACTTTCTCTTTCCTTAGATGAGTAGTGAATTACACATGATTCAAGTTATTATTCATAACTTTAGACAGTTGAGAAAGTACTGTCATGAAGTTTTGATCACCCATTCCCATCATATCAGGCATATCATTTGGGAATTCTTCACATTCCCTTTCACATTGATTGTTATATCAAGTTCTTCTATTTCCTGACATTAGCTAAGAAAAATAACATACAATTAGAGGGATTTAATACTTAGTTATTGAACATAAAAAAATAATCTTTTGAACATAAAATGATAAAATTGTAGAGGAGAAGTATATCCTAAATTTTGTTTCCTTAGTTTTAAATCTAGGATATCCTTGATATATTTCTTAACTTATATTATTATTGTTTTTTGTTCAATTAATAATGGTTTCTACTAAGCTCATGAATTTACCAAAGAATATCCTCTGGGAGTGTCAATACCAAGAGTGCATCAAGGCCCGTTATCGTGTACCAGAATACCTGGGTCAAGACCGAAACTCCTTGTCGGAGTTTTCACTCCTAGGTACATCTGTTCCAGTGCCACCTCTACCTGTTTTTATCCAGACAAATAAGTATTTTCTTGATAAATCACTTACTCTATACTTACCAAAATTTAGGGATGTTTTCTTATTCTTTTTCTCATACTTAAGGTTCTTACTAAAGTTCTTTATTCCTAATCTCCAAAAATAACTAGACCATCCTCTAATACCAACTATAGTGACCCTAACCTTTCACATATAACATTACATGATTTTAAGCTTAATTATACATTACAGTACAAGCCAAGGATCATGAAGTCTACTGCATTTGAAAATTAGGTACATAAAACATAAAACATGTGGATAAAAAAACACTTCTTTATTTAATCTCCATAATGAGCTCGTAACTTCCATTGTTCTCATACATCTTCATAGGATATCCTAGGGAAACATATAAACAAAGGGATGAGCTAAAGATCCAAGTAAAGGAATGAAGATAAGAATAAAGCTTAAGCACATGATTTAGGAGGCATGAAATAATGATATCAAAAGCATGGAACATATGGAATCATAACATAAAAACATGGGATCATATTAACATGGAATCATATCAATGTATCAGCATTATAACATGTGACTTTAGTATGAGTGAAGGCTAACCACCAAGATCATTTCCCATAGTAGCACAAGCCAAGGCTAACCGCTAAGACCGTTGCACATAACATCTCATGAGACTTAACTTAACCCAATGCATTGAAGCACTATATAGGCACACCCATTTTAAAATTTTCATGAATATTCTTTCCACATAAATAATTATACATAATCAACCACATATAAACATAAGGGTACCCATGGAAAGAAGTGGGTATCACGATCATGTTATAAAGCATAATAAATGGGCATATCATAAAAGTGTCCATGAAAGAAAGGAACTAAAATATACATGGAAATTAAAAAGGTAAATTAGGCATGTATCATGGTGAGTGATGTTAAGTATGTAAGAAATGTATTTATGAGACTTTAGCATTAAAACATTTTTGAGCAATTTTAAGGAAAATACTATTGAGCCTTTAAAATAAAAAAGGGAACAATCCTTTATAAAAAACTAGAAGAGAACCAACAAGGTTTTAATAATAAAAGTTCTTATTTTATAAATACAACAGTGGATTAAAAAATAATATAGAGTTTACTTGGAATCGAGTAATAATTCCGGATGTTCCCTTAAAACAAGTTTGCTTATTGAGAAGAATTAAAGAGAGAATCACTTAAAAACATGTATATCCCAGAAAGAGAATCATGAATGGATCTTGAAACATGAGTTTGGAGCATATAAAAAAACATGTATAAGTTGTTCATAAAAATAAAAGATAAATTCTTTTGGGTAATAATAATGATAGAGCAACCCGAAGGAATAAAGGTGGTTCGGGTAGAATCCCTTACAGAATATCGGCATGGTATCAGGTGTACTTAAGAGGTCTTAATGAGAGAGAAAGGGATTTATCATATTTTATAAATCATGAGGAAAGTATGAGGATGGTGTGAAATCATACCCCAACATTAGGAATTATACGTATAATGGTATAACATAGTGGACATTCTTGAATAAAAGGAAAAAATAGAGAGGATCCCTTACCTTAAGTCCAATGGTATTCTCCACTTGATATTAACGACCTGAATAATAGAATTAGGTTCATTAATTAATAATTCCATAACCTATTCTATATGAAAATTATTTAGTAAATCCTTTTTTTATTTCATTCAAAACCTTTTTATTGGTTATGAGGTTCAATTTCATTATTCGGGTCCATTTGTTTCCTTGGTTTTAATGATCAGTTCACTTATATTCATGTTTGAAGAATCACGTAAAATGGGGATGGTTGTCCCGAATTGGAGTTATATGTTATTAGTGAAAATATAGGAAGTTACATGATTGTAAATTCCATTTTTTTACTTGTCATCAAGATGAATCATTATATAAATTATTTAATGATAACCGTTTGGGTTAATTGGTGGTTTTTTACCACAAGGAACATGTTTTGTTTTATAAATAAAAACCATGTGTAAAAAAGGTTTCCATAACCATAGATGAGACATAATACATATATTATGGTATATTTCATCCATGAAAATGGTTTAATGACCATAATTGAATACGGTAATGGAAATTGAAAACCCATCGTCCTTGAATGTGGTAAATTAGCATATCTCGGATGGTGTTTTTATTTTAGTATAAAGGAAAGGGAAATGAGATATGATGAAAAATTATTAATTTATCATGAAAAAATTCTAGTACATGTAAGGTACTGGAGTCAATGCAACATTTGGATGAAATGAGGGGAGTAATGAAAAAGAAAATAAATGAACTTGAAAATAAAAGAAATGTTGAGAGATTCCTCACGAAAATTCGGCAGCCTAACGACATCGTTTAAAATTTCATAAAATATTTTGAAGAGAGATAAAAGGATATATCATCATATGGACATAAAAATTATATTAATATGGACACATAAAATCAAACCCCGACCTATGAAAATATAAATTAAAAGAGATAACATGAAAGAAGTGTTGACGAAAGAGGAGTTTGAAAGGTTCCTTTACCCTACAGAGTTACTCCTAAAACTTGAAGGTTGGGATATTGGTGGATTTAGGACACCTTGGGAGGACTCCTAGGGAGGTAAAAACACCAGATCTTCGAGGTTGAAGGATTTGTAATGAAAGAAAATGATGGGAAGAGTGGGTATTTATAGTAAAAGATAGAGAATGTTTTTATTAATTTAAAAAAGATAGCTCATTAGTGGTTTTTGTAAAACCATGGGATTGACCATGGTATTTTCCCATGGTATTAACCACTGGGGAAAAATCATATCTTATTTTAATGTAAACAAGTTGACCATAATTTTTTATTAATTATCACATCATTATGTTGTCATCAAACATACCGAAAACTCAAAACTGTATTTTTACTATTCATAAAAAATTCATGTATTTTAGAAAAATACCAAAAAATAAACCTAATTTTTTTTTGATGTGTAGAATTCAAAAATAAAATCCATTTTTTGAAACTAATTTTCTAAATATTTTAATTTAATTTTTAAATAAAATCATAATTTATTCAACAAAATCAACATTAAAACTATAACTCGTTTTATAACACTTTGAAAAAAATAGTCAAGGTCCCATAAAATTATATTATAACCATAAGGAAATAAATTAATAATTTATGCTTAATTTTTTTGAAAATAAATTTCCAATTTCAATTATTAAATTAATCATAAATTTTTAAATAAAATATTTTTGGCATATAAAAATACCAATTCTTATAATATGATTGTTTTTTCACTTTTAAGATGTCTAAATTGTATTTGTACATTTATGGGTGAAGTTTATTTTTTTTGGCTGATTTCCTATTCATTAATATTTATAAAGGTATGATACTATTCATAAGGGTATGTTACTATTCATCAAAATTTATTTTTGTCTTATCAGACTCCAAATAACTTACTGATCACAATTTTAGATGACCATTTTTCGAAATTGAAAACACCTAAGTGACAAAATTATGTTTAAAGGTCACATAGTACTGAGTAGTTCATTTTTTATGACTTCAAGTTATTATATGACATAATTGTAAGAAGGGATTTTCCATTAGTAAAACATTGGGTCATTACTGGTAGGTGAACAATGTTTCCAACATCAGTAGGTGTATAGTGTTTCCAGCATTGGTAGGTGTACAATGTTTCCAGCATCGGTAGGTGTATAGTGTTTCTAGCATCGGTAGGTGTACAATGTTTCCAGCATCGGTAGGTGTATAGTGTTTCTAGTATTGTTAGGTTTATAGTGTTTCCAGCGTCAGTAGGTGTATAGTGTTACCAACATCGGTAGGTGTACAATGTTTCTAGCTTCCTATAGTTTCACCCCTTTGATGTTTTCTTTGATGTAAAACACCTTTAATTCCTTGTTTTAAGGAATTTAAGGCCAATTGAAATCCCAAACCTCATATATTAATTTTCCTAAGGCTAGGGATGCCTTTACTTGGTCAAACCACATTGTTTAATGCGATCCACTTTTAATGGAAAATCCACTGTATCTTAAAGCCCTACTTCATAAATCTTCTAAAGGGACGGGATATATTCCTCCCTTGTTTTACCTTCTTTTTCCCTAGTGTGAGATGATCGAACCTTTCCTTCTTCCCATAGGTGGAGTGTGATCGAACGTTAATCCTTGGATCATTTCCCCTTGAAGTTTCTTCTTACTGCATGCACACCCCCTGTTTTGGTGTAAGTAGTAAGTGCCGATCTGTCATCAATAAAAGGTACGATCTACCTCCATTCTTGTGTTTTCTTCGATTATTTCCCCCTATTTTCTCCTTTCCATGTTATGTCATGTGATCTCTATGCTTCTAATGGAGGTTTCTTGGGTTTCTGTTGGTGCGGTTGTGCCGCGGCGTCCTCAGGTGGATGTAGTTGTCACAGGGTAGGAGATCCTAATACATTGTGTGGATCGTTCTTCTATAAAGAATGCCATTAAACTTTTAAGGTATGTGATTCATTGCTTCTATATTATTTTATGTTCAATCATAGAGTTATCATGATTTAACCACTAGAACATAATGGAATTGACATAATAAATATTTGAACCAGATAAATCAATTGGTATCGATCGTATGTTATTGACTCTTGTTATGCTAGATAGTTTGATATCTATGATTGTCTTGTTTAGCATGTCATTCTTGATGGAAATTAGGAAAGAATATAAACTGGGATTAATTGCAAATTATTTTTCAAAGATAAGAAGGCATGTAAATGAATCTGGTTAATGTTGTTGTAATTTTATGTTAATCAAATTGGTGGAGTAAGAATGTATAAATTTGTGGTAGCTATGATAGCTTTATGTTTAGGTTTCCCATAGTTGGAACCTACTATTGATTAACCATTTAATTCAAGATTGATTAAAGAACTGGTTGTTTGATAAAATATAATTCCTCATAGGGTTCTAAGTCATGCTCTTGCTTGTAAAGGAAAAGATCCGTATGCTTGGAGCTGTGAGAGCTTATTATATGTGAAGGAAGAATGCCTTTTTTGAGGGGCAAGAGCCTAGTTGATATGATGTTAGTTTCCTACTGCTTGTGTTGAGATATGAGCCTAGATGGATGTTGTGATGTGTGGGGGTAGGGAGGCCTATTGTTTGTGACAACAGATGAAGCCTAGAGTGGCGAGATGCATTGGTTTATGCACGTGGGTGCCGGGGAGGACACTGGAGATGATGAAATGGGATGGATGTGAATGTTTGGATGCTTGCTAAATCTTGTTGGATATTTATCTGCTTTACTTTACCCACTGCTCAAGGCAACTAGTTTTTCTTACCCTCTTTCCAAGAGGGGTGAAGACGCGTGGGGTATGACACGTGATTTCTATGTTTGGCTCATCGAGGGAGGATGGGTATACGATTTTTTTCTATAGGTGGAAAAGACTTGACAGGTAGTTTAACTACCCACCATGTTGAGCCCCCCTTGTGTTTAACAACTTAGAATGTTTTTCTATAATTACCAAGACTATGGGAAAGTACTAATTCTATTAATAAATGATTGAATAAATGATGTTAACCCATGGGGTTGGATATTGATTGGATATAATGATGAGGTTGAAATTTAAAGGAATAATGGACTTTGGGTGCGATTCTAATGAAATATAGCATGGAATTGTTAATGGTTAATTAATGTTTAAATAATTAATTAACGTAAAGTGAAACTGATAAAAAAGGAAAGAAGTAATTTAATAAAGCTCTTTAAATGGTTGTGTGCTTATATGATACCTAGTCTTAGAAGTGGCATTCGGGAGTCCGAAAGATGTTAGCTATAGTTGAGTATAAGACTAGGTTATACCCGCAGTGTGGTTGTGAGATATAGTCTATTATGTAATTTTTGTGTTTCAATACGCTACTCCACCCCATCAGTTTGAGAAAATGAAACCCTGAGGATTCTGAGCCCTAGGAGGGTGTTTTCCCCAAAATTCCAGTGGGAGGATGGATGACTGACTACCCCCTTTGTCCCTACTCTCTTCTCTTGGTAGTTACTTGTGCTCGTAGGAACAACAGTTAGTTTTCCCCATATATGTATGTATAGGGCTTTAATGGATTTTAGTTATTCACATACATATATTTTGGATATATTTTCCTAGGGAATACTATATGTGTAACTTGTATAAGCTGTGATGGCTTCAGGATCCTTAATGGTTATATGGGATATAATGGATTGAGGTTTAATACCTAGCTTATGATACACGTTATTAAAGATGTGGTGGATCCTAGAAATTACCTAGTTACTTTAGTTATGCATACATGGTGGTTGTGCTACATTAGTTGCATGTTGAGGTGCTTTGCCCAGGTGTTTGCGGGCATACCTTTTTAGAGAGAGATAGCTTAGGATGTGCGAAGTTAGGAAAAAATGGAAAAAAAGTGGGGAAGTGGTAGTGGGGTACCCTTGATATTATTTATTATATTATATACTCTTGTATGTGATACTTGGTGAGAGTAGCCATAGTGAGGCTTTGAACTTAGTATACCTATTTAGGTGATGAGTTAGTTTCACTTGTTGTTAACTATGATTTATAATGCTTTCTTTACTTTTGCACGAGAGGCTCCAGGGAGGATCCTACTGAGTATTCTATTTTACTGAACCTACATATATATAAACTATTTTTCAAGTCACTTGGAGTAGGTTGAAGATCAGGCTGGTTATTACTAGCTTAGGGTTTCAAGAGCTATTCGGGCTTCATGGTTGCTGCTGTTTTTACTTTCTTTTGGTACTTTCAGTTTTCCCTTTCAGTTTTAATAGTTTTTTCATGACATTACATATGTGTACTTGGTATTTATTTTTTATTTCAGTCTGATTTGGAGTTGGTTGGTGTCTATATTATCTATATCTTCCGCATGTGTTCTCTTAGGGGGTAATACCTAACATTTGTATGTTTACTATACCCTTGATGTTAGTTGCCAACCCAGGGCCTACTGGAGGTGGGACTTGGGGGTCGCTATCTCCCTTATCACATTGCCAGACCAAGAAGGGTACACCTTCTGGGAAGGGGGTCATGAAAAATTTAATTTAGAAAAGTCAATCAAAATTGGGGTGACCCAACCTTTGGTCAGGATTTATCATTGTATTCCCTACTCTTCATGGGATCAAACCTATAATACCACTATGTAACGTCTTTGTAGTTATTATGGTTTGAGAAAAATATAAATTTATAATTTGGTTTCTTCCATTTAGTTAATGACCCCATGTGCGTGCATCAAATTTTCCCACTTTTTTTGAGGAGCATCAGATTATATAAGATGACTTGAGACCTACTTCTTAGGTAAATTGTTTTTCTAATCCCATTTCTTTTTACTATTTTTTTGTTTAGGATTTATTTTTAATTTTTAATTTTTTTTATTTTACATACCTATTAGTTATTGGTGTTGTGTAGGATGGAATACATATCATATTAGTCTTATGTTGTCCCAACATAATAATACATCAAATATTAGAAGTATCTGATCGCATGGAGAATACTCCATTTAGAAGGGTGGTTAGAAAAAGAAAATGTCTAGAATAATTCATATTCTAATGGATATGATAAATTCCAACCTCAATATTGGAGTGAAAACTGATACCAGTCCCATGGAGGATATCCATACTATCAATATTATCAAGGAAGATCTTGGGATGCACTTTACCATCAGATCAGACTGTATATTCAATAAACTCCTGAGAAAAACTCAGAAGAAAAACTTACCAGATTTCTCAAAGTTTTTTCTAGTGTTGGATAAAAGGATCAATTATCATGAAATCCATATTATAGAATAAGGATAATTGACCAATCCTCTCTCCCAAATTTTATCAAATTTAATTTCTCTTGGGAGTAACATACCAATGATTTCTAATCTTGGGATAGAATGGTTAGATGATGAATAATATAAATTTTTTGAGGAATTCTAAGATGTTGAAAGTACAGAGTAAGAAAATTAATAGGATGAAAAAAAGAAGAATGTTTTGAGTATTATAAAATTTCTTAAAGTGATAAACCTATTAATTATAGAGAATACGAAGCATAACTCATGTAATCCCTTATATGCTTATAATAAGACAAATAAGAACAATAGGAGATCCTTTTGCAATAGAAAAAAAGAAATATACAACATGATGGAAATTATTAATTATATGTTTTATGAGAAAGAGGTGTGGTAGGTGGAAGAAATTCAAGGCATAAAATTGAATGAGAAATAAGAAAAGTCTAACAAATATGACAACATGTAGAAATTTTTTTACCTCACTAATATTCTCGAAAAGGAAGAAGAACGAGACTGTCTACTGAATATACAAAAAGACCTAGAGAAGACCATGGATGATATCATCAAAGAAATTCATGAGAGGAAGAAATAGTCTTTTGTTGTGATAGAAACCATATATGAAGAATTATTGGGATAATAAACTAAAACAAGTAAATCATAATATGAAAAATTGATGGAGGAGATAGAGGACTACAAAATATGGCTAGATTTTGATTTCCTAGTACTTTCTTTACATATGTCCTTAAGTTCTACCTCACCATAACTGGTAATCAAGAAGAAATAATGGAGGAGTAATAGCAAATTTAAACTATATGAGACAACTATCATGATAGTTTTACAACTATATTGGGAAGCATTTTAACACTCTCATATTATTTGAAAATAGTAAAAAGGTCGATCTACAGTCCTTAAAGAAGTTTTAATGGGAGTTAGCTCAGATTTCAAAATTGATTTCTAGGGTATAGATTTATTTAATTAGATAAGTTTAATAAATTTACCCATGGTTGATCTATTAATATTTTAGATCTAAATGTTTTTTATCATGTACTTTCACATGTTTTCCATTTTATTTTTTAGTATCAAATAAAGAAAATAAAGTTGAAAAAAAATAATGAACAATGAACAAACGTCAAGGAAGGGGAGTACTATTTTTAACTGTTTTTATTTTTCAATCTATTTTTTACCTCATTTTTTTTAAAATAAATAAATAATATTAATAAATTTTAGTCTGATTTTTTTACATGAACCAAAATGAATTTGATTCACCCATAAATAATGAAATTTTTGTTCTTGTACTTGTCGATCTAGGAGACATGAGTAGTAAGGAAATTTTTTTTGACCAGTTGGAAAATTTTATTTACCACTCCCATATTTTAAAAATATATAAATAGACATTTTAAAATAAACATTGTTACTATAATTTTGAGTTTTATAAAAATTTTTACAGATATGATTTCTTTTCTTGAATTTGATTCATAGAAAATTACTTTGAATAAACTAATTATTGATGTTCATGTGATGACCTGATTAATGTATATTATATTCTCATCCCTGGGAATATTTGGGAATAAATATTTCTTATATTCATGTACACTTTTCTTGAGTGATACTTAGGGCATGTCAACCTAATAAACACTTTCATTGATATTTTTTCAAAGCTATGACTGAACAAATTATCACTTAAAATTATTGAGAAATTTTGTTTATATAACCTTTAATCCTGATTCCCACCTAGAAATTTATCCTTCTTAGACCTCAGAATCAATGGATTCCCTTGTTATAATTTATCTATATTGCAAGCCTATATTCTCATTTTTTACTCACCTCTTTGTATTTTTATTGATATTCAATTGAATGAGTTCAGGGATGGGTTATTCATCATAAAGATATTATTTTGTTTCATGATAGGTGAATGTTGGATGATTCCATGGGATTTTGGGTTACATTTCATGTTTAACTTCATTATATGTCATTATTTATCCATATTGTTGTAAATAAGAGAATAATAAATAAAAATTAAAAAAATGGGTTATTTCCCAAGGAGGTCAAAAATAAACATTACAAGACCAATTATCTCAAATTATATGTGATTAGGTGGTATATGTGAGACTTATAACCAAAAATTCTTTCAATAATCAAAAAAATGAAGAATAAAAACACAAAATGAGGGGAAATTCCTTCATTGTGATTTCATAATTCATTATCTTTTATATTCTCATCTAGGGGTGTGTGAGTTGACATTATATTTTGGAAAGTATCATTTCATTACACTTTAATATTGAATATCATGCATTGTGATTTAAATCATATCCTCTTTTTTTATCCTTACTTATTTTTAATATAAATGATTACCTACACTTGTCCTTAGAGACATTTTATTTTAATTAAAAATCCATCATGATTAATTGTGATATATGTCTTTATAGGGTAGAGAAAGTAAATTCAATGAAAGAATGGGGTTAGGATCATGTACTTGAGTTATTAGAATAAATACATTAAATTTTTTTACCTTGAGTGATGAGAGAAAAAATTCATGGTGTGGTAAATAATAAATGAAAAGGGTGGATATGAAAGGTTGAAATCATTAATTCATAAGGAGAAATGTCTATGATTGAATATTATAAATGAATCATGATTTATGAATTCATTATTTCTTATTATTTTTCTTCTTGAATATTTAGTTATAACCTGTTTTTTTGAGCATCATAGTTTGAAAATTCCCTTGTTAATGTTTGGATCTCTAGTGTTTAGATGTTGATATTTTTCTCAATGATGAGCAATGGTTTGAGTGTGGGGGTATTTGATATCTATAAATTATATATGTATTTTCATGGGTTTTTATATGTGTTTACATTGATTTTTAATTGATTTTATATAAGATTAATTCCTAAGTTATCATTTAAATATTTCTATGAAATGATAAAACATTTTTTGGAAAATGATACAAATGAGCTAAACAAATAGAGATTTTTACTAAAAATAGATTTCCATGATAATAAATGACCATATAATGCTTATGGGGGTCACAAATTATGAATATGAACAAAATAGAGAAACATTATTTAAAAATATAATTTTAGGGCCTAAGAAGACAATTCAGGGCCTAAAAACCTTTAATGGGGTAAATTCAGGGCTTGAAAAGTGAATTTAGGGCTTGAAAAGTTTTCATGGACTAAATTTAGGATGTAAAAAACATTAATTCTAGGCATGAAAGGTGAATTTTGAGCTTGAGAAGGGAATTTTGGATGTATAAAAGCACAAATTATTAATATATTACATGAATTTTATGGCATTAATACTATTTTTATGTTGTAAAAGTGTCCATACATTCCCAATAATAGTGGCCTTTGATGTAACATTCAGTGGAAGAAACAATTTATTACTCAAATGACCATTAAAAACTGGATTAACCCAAGAATAATTAATGAAACATTTATGTATGAATTAAAGTTAACCCGAGCATGATTAATCGCTTTAAATAGAGGCTCAGCGCATTTCTCCTTCCTTATTCGTTAGAGGCATAAGGATTTTTCCATAAGGAGTCTGCCTTTAAGGTTCCAAACTGGAGATTGTTTTCTATTATTAGGTTTTTCTTCTACTTTATTTTTTTTCTATCTTGATGTACACATCATAACATTTGTTTTTTAATTCAATTATTATTTTTTACAATCTATTTCTTTTATTAACTCTCCTATATGTATTGGTTTATTCATCATCAGTGATCACCATATAATGATTGGATAAACCTTATAAGGGAGAGTAGAATTAGTTAAAGGGGGTTCATACTAGGAAATTCAAATTTTTCTGCCCTCATAATATAATTTATTTCAATAGTAATATGTTTTGCATGTACATTTATTTTATTAATTTTTGATTAATTGAACAAATGTTTTCAATTATGAATGAACACTAACATGATTGACATAATTTATTAATGACCATTGAATTGGATTATTCTTATTATTTGGAAAATGTAATCTTAATGATATTTAGTTATTTTAATTCATCAGACCACGATGAATTTAAATCCTAGGGTATATTGTTAGGGATTGATCATTTCTCATATCGATTAAAATAAATGGTTTCATGTATATTTAATATAATTTCTTTGAAATTGAATTATAATTAATTTATTTATCAAAATCTCCACTAAAAACTAGTTCCCCACTCTTATGCTTATTCATTTTAATTTATTTATTTAATTTGTGTCATTAGTTTATTTTAATAAAATCAATCAAAATGGGGGCGACCCAACATTTGGTCCGAATTCATCGATATGTTCCCCTTTTTTTGATCGGCTCTATACTATCACTATGGCACACCTTTGTAGTTAGTACAATTCATGAAGAATATAAATTTCTAATTTGGTCACCCGTACAAAATTAATGACGCAGTATAGGCACATCATTTATATATGCTAATGTATATGTATATATATGATGTTAGTATATATATTTATATGTATTTTGTTGGTTGGTGTGTGTGTGCATCTCTATGCTTGTGTTTATATAATTTTATATAATTTTATATTTATTTATTTTTATAAGATATGTATAACTATATTTAAACAAATTTTTATGTAGTTATATATACATATTTATTATTTAATATTTTTTCATTATTTATTAATCCTTAATTAATTAATTACTATTTATTATATATTGATTTATTACTTATGATTTATTTTAATATTTAATACATATTTAATAAATTCTATTTATTATAACATATTATTAATTATTAGTTATAATTATTAATTAATTATTTTTTAATACTTTATTATTAACATATTATTTATTTACTATCTATTTATTATTTCTTATTATATATTACATATTTATTATATATTTTTTAATTATTTATTATATATTGATTTATTATTTATTATTTATTAATATATTATATATTATATATTATATATTATTTATCATTTATGATTTCTTGTTTATCAGTTATTATTTTTTATTTATTATTGATTTTTTATTATTTATTATTGACTATTTACTTATTTCATATTTATTTAGTTTATTATTTGTTTTCTATTATTTATAATTTATTATTACTATTATTAATATTATTATTTAATATTATTATTTATGTATATTCATTTATATGTATTCATATATATATATATATATATATTAAATTCTCTTTACTCACTACATGAAGAGCTTGTTGGAGTGGTAAAGTCTTTACAGAATAACCATGAGTTAAGTGGTTCAAATCAAATACAAGATATATATATGTTGAATTTATACAAGTTAATTCATGGTAGAAAATAATAAATAAATAATAAATAATAAATGAATAATAAATAAATAATTAAAAAAATAGCACGTCCCTATTTAAAATAATAAAAGAAATTTTAAAATGTAAAAAAACTGATGAAATTTTTTAAAAATAAAAAAACGTCGCTAATTTTTTTGTGGTTTTCATAATCATTGAGAAATAATTTAGTGAAACTTTTTGAAAACCTATGAGAAATGTTTCACAACACTTCTTTTCAAATATGTTTTTCAAAACCATCATGAAATGATTTAGTGGTGGTTTAAACCTCTACTAAATGAAAACAAACACAAATAAATGCTCATTTTGGATTAGTTTCGGGTCTTGAATGATAGAAGGCAGAGCATGAAAACCTTAAGGATTGACCTGATACTACCACAAGGGAATGTTGACCTTATGGCCTGACCTGAGATAGTTGTTGGGGGAATGGAGACCCTATGCAATGATCTGAGGCATGATGGACTTGTGGCATGTTTTGAGACTTACATTGGCCTTATGGCATGTTCTATGATTCATGGAAACCATATATAAAATCTTATACATATGGGAGATGATGTAGGTAGGTTTGGGGATCATAAAGCCTAGTTAGCACATGATGACCAAACATGTTATTATGTACCTGTTCAATTACTTTCCTATCATCACATACACTTATATATAACAATTTAACTTATGATAAAGAAACAATGGGAGTGTCCTATTGTGTTTTATACTCACTACCTATATAAATAACTTGGTGCATGTGAAAATTCATTTGCTTTGGATTTTATAGAAGAGAAATGACCTTGGATAAGAAAGTTATACTTGAGGAGTAGGCTCCACTAGTAGAAAAATGGTTTTTAATGTCTCCATTTTAATGTCGGTTCTTCAAGAGTGATGTTATAAGTATTCTTTGAGGAATTTTAATGTTGTTTCTAGAAAAACTAACATTAAAAATCCTCATGGATGGATTTTTTACATCTTTTATTTATTAAATGATCTTAAAAAATGAATTTTAATGTCGGTTCTTGAAAATCTAACATTAAAATTCCACATAGAAGACTTTTAATGTCATTTTAAGAAACTAACATTAAAATTAATTTTCATTACTGTTTCCCAAAAAACCTATATTGAACATTTATCTATGTGGAAGTTCATTTCCTAAGATTCCCTTTGAGTGGTCGTTATGACAACCCTGCTTTTTATTACACACTTAACATAATTTATTACATAAAATCTTCACTTGATACAACATGGAAGATCAAGAGGTATAGTGTGTTTGGGGATTAGGAACATTACATAACAACTTGAAACATAAAACACAACATCTTTATTGGAAAATTCTTTTACACGACCACTACATTCCCTCATACTTAGGATTTCATGGGATAACCTGAGGACATGCATATGAAAAGGGTGAGCTATAAATCCCAGTAAGGTAATAATCATGGAATAACATGAGGAATACAATAAATGTTATACAATAGACATATCAATATATCACAAGATAAGCATAAACATAAAGGCATGATAAAGCACGATAATCATAACATGGAAATGTGGCAACAACACTTAACATGGAATTAGCACGAGCCAAGACTCATTGCACATGGAGCATGATTAAATCCTTATTGCACATGAAGCATGAGTAAAACCTCATTTAACTTGAATTATAATGAGTAAACTCCCATTTTACATGATGTATCATGATACTATATTTTACCCAATGCGTTGGAGCTCTATTAGGGTGCACCCTTCTTAAACATTTCATTTCATGCATAAGTGTGCCACATGGATCATAAAACATGGATTCATAAAACATCATCATTTATTCCACGATAAAGGAATGTGGAATTAATACATGAAACTTCATAATCAATAAGTAAATGTGCATAAAGGTGAATATCCTTGATAGAGAAATGGTCATGATATTCACTACACGGTGACATTTGCTTGGAAAATTAGTGCAATTTTGGCAGCGTAACGACGTGACGTAAGAATTCATAAAAATGGTTAATGAGATAGAAAGGGATGTCTCATCATATTTACATGAAATAAAAATTAAGGGGTTCATATAGATACATGTACCAACAATTGTAATGGAATTTAGATTCATGATACAAAAGAATTGCTTGAATGTATGTGAGGAGAGATAAATTTATTTTGAAATTTCGACATAGTAACGGGTGTACACGGGAGAAATTTATTGAGAAATAAAGGGGTATCTCATGATTAAAACATAAATAGGGAAGTATGGTGGAGTTTCAAAACCATACTCAACATTTATTATTGAAATTAAAAGGGCGTAACAACATTAAGAATATTGGACAAAAATGAGAAAGGAAGAAAAAACCCTTACTTGGAAGTGTACTTCCAAAGGATTGAGAGAGGATTGGGAGAGGCTTCTTGGGAGATTGGGGCACCTTGGAAGGATTTTAGAGATAGTATGGAAGAGGTTGGATGAACTCTAAATGCTTTTTGTGAGGAGGAAGTGGGAGCTTGGGTGGGTTTATATAGGAAAGGATAGGGAATTATTTATTATTTAGATTTGGGAAACCTCACTTTAAACTAATCCAAACCACAAACCATCCCATGGTTTTTGCCCATGGTTTTTGGAAAAGGGAAGTGGAAAAAAATATTTTATAAGGCCAAAGTTTGAACTTATTAACATAATGGGGTTGATTATTTGGAGGTGAGTCACACTCCCAATGAAAACAATTTAAAAAGACAAGATGTTTAATAATTCTTTAAGGGTCCATTAATGCTTTGTAAAATAAGTCAAACAAACCCAAAATTAAATTATTTTAATGGTAAAAAATATATTGGCCTAACATAAAGATTATAGTATTTTATTACATCACTATTGGGTCATTATGATGTCATGAAACACATTATATATTTAAACAGTATTTAATTTTTACACAAAAATTTGACTGTTTCAGAAAATTATGAAAAATTCACCATTGGATAATTTCGACATCATGATTCCAAAAATAATATTTATTTTATCTAAATAATTTTATAAATAATTTAATTTTTACTTTTAAAATAAAAACCGACATCTATAAAAAATTCATGGGTTTTGAAAAAAATGGCTTTCAAACCTTAATAAAAATAACAATTGCATTATAAAAATTATATGATCATTTATATATAATAAAAATTAATTTAATAACAATAATAATATTTTATTAAAAATATTATTTAATTCAAAAATCCATTAATTCATCAAAATAGATTTCTTAGTTGAATATTAACTAAAAATACTATTCATTCTTTAAAAACTATTTACAAAGTAACAATAATAAAATGAAAGTATATTAATTATTATATACAAAAATAATGCACATATTAATAGTGTTAATGTCTTGTTACATAACCCCTTATAACACCCGCATAAGACAAAAGGGTAAGGTGTGCGATGGTGACCGACTCTTGGGGTGGGTCAGATAGCATTGCTCGAGTGGTAATATCTATCAAATTCCACTTCTCTCATAGGTGGTTCTGCTCAAGCTTAACGTATTCAATCTCGGAATTGGCTTTGTCAAGAGTGAAGCCCAAAGATGCAACCTCCTTTCTGAGATCTGACAAATGGTCTTCATATGGGGCACATCTACTGGATGAGGCCATCACTTCCTTTGTTTGAGTAAATTGGATTTGTTAAAGCCTTTTATTTATACTAATCATGTGATCACTATTCAATGGCTATATTAGAAACGATTGAAATTATTAACATAAAACCAAAGAATTTGAAATTTTATATAAACATTTCACGTAAAGAGATATTTAATTAGATCAAGATGGATTTCCATTAATGAAAGTTTGGGTTGTTACAATCTTCCCCCCTTAAGAAATTTCACCCTCAAAATTTCCTTTTCCCACACTAAAACAGATTTGGGTAACTCTGCTTCGTCATTTCCTCCAATTCCCATGTCACTTCATCAAATTTATGGTTTCTCCACAACACCTTGACAAGGAATATTTTCTTATTTCGTAGAACTTTCTCTCTACGATATAAGATCTTCACCGGTTTCTCCTCGTAAAAAATATCATCCTCCAAATGTACCACCTCTAAAGAGAGTACATGCGAAGGGTCTGGTATTTACTTATTTAAGAAGGATACATGAAAGACATCATGTACTTTGGCCATGGTAGGTGAAAGTGCAGTTGATAGACCACAACCCCGACACGATCAAGAATTTCAAAGGGGCCGATGTACCTAGGACTTAACTTCCCTTTCTTTCCAAACCTCATGATCTTATTCCATGGGGATTTTCATAGAAATACCATATCTCCAACTTTAAACTCAAGGTCTCACTGACGGTTATATGCATAACTCTTCTGTCGACTCTGGGCTGCCTTGATATGCTGTTGAATGGTTTTCACCTTATCCACCATTTCTTTGACCATTTCTGGTCCAAGAAGCTTATGCTCACCGACCTCATCCCAACATGCCGGTGTTCTGCACCTTTTCCCATAAAGGGATTCATATGGTTCCATTTGGATGCTCAAGTGGAAACTGTTGTTATAAGAGAACTCAACTAGAGGAAGATGCTGATCCCATCCTCCTTTAAAGTCCATTGAGCATGCTCTCAATATATCCTCATGTCTTTGGATAGTCCGCTCAGATTGGCCATCAGTTTGAGGATGATAGGCCGTACTAAAGTTCAATTCAGTATTCAGATCACGTTGAAGACTCTTTTAAAATATAGAGGTGAATCTTGGATCTCGATCAGACATAATAGATAGTGGTACTCTATGTAGCCTTACCACTTCCCTGATATATATCCATACTATTTGATAAAATGATAAATCCTCTCAAATAACAATGAAGTGTATAGCCTTTGTAAGACGATCCACAACAATCCAGATTGCATTGTTTCCTTTGGATGTCTTTGGAATTCCGGTGACAAAGTCCATGGTGATGTTCTGCCATTTCCATTCTGGTATGGGCAATGGTTTCCTCATCCCCTTAGACTTCTGCCTCTCTGACTTCACTTGCTAACACACCAGGCACTTTGATGTATATTCATCGATCTCCTTCTTCATATTATTCCACTAAAAATGCTCTTGGAGATCTCGATACATCTTTGTGTTTCCTGGGTGAATAGAGAAATTTGAACTATGTGCATCATCCAAAAGTTCCTTCTTCATCTACGAACTTGATGAAACACATAGTCATTTCCAAAATCTCACAATTCCTTCTTCATAAACATTAAACTCCAAGGATTTCCCTTTTCCGGTAGCTTCCAATGTTTTCTAAATTACCACATCATTTTTTGAGCATCCTTTAACCTTTCAAAAAAGTGACGGTTGAGTAATCATTTGTGAAAGGATTGATGATGTTCCCTTATTTATGATTCCCATGTCCATCCTCATCAAATCTAAGAAGATTGGATCCTTCTCAATTCTCATCAATGATAGAATTGCTGGGTCCTTTCTACATAGAGCATTTTACACCTTCTTCGATTTCCCAAAGTGGTAATGGATTGAATAATCATAGTCTTTGATTAGCTCTAACCATCTTCGTTGGTGCATGTTCAACTCTTTCCGTGTGAATATATACTTGAGGATTTTGTGGTCCGTATATATTTTACACTTATCCCCAAAGAGATAATGATGCCAAATTTTCAAAGAGAAGATAACTATAGCCAACTCGAGGCCATGTGTTGGATAGTTCTGTTCTTGAACTTTCAATTACCTTAAAGCATAGGAAATGACTTTTTCATTTTTCATCAACACACATCCAGGCCCTTCTTTGAAGCATCACTGAATACCACAAAAAGTTCTCAACTTGTGGGTAAAGTGAGCACGAGCGTAGTGATAACCCTCCTTTTTAACTTTTTGAAGCTTTCTTCACATTCATCACTCTAAGAAAACTTTACTCCATTACGAGTTAGCTTGGTAAGAGGGTTGGAAAATCATGAGAAATTTCTCACAAATCATCGATAATATCTAGCTAACCCCAAGAAGCTACAGATATCCGTTACTGATGTTGGCCTCGACCATCCCTAAATTGCATTTGTTTTAAAGGGATCCATAGATATCGCATTGCTTGTGATGATATGTCCCAAGAGTGAGACCTCCTTCAACCATAACTCACACTTTCTTTACTTTTCATAGAGATTCTCCTTCCAAAAGGTCTCTAGTACAGTTATTAGATTCTCCTCATGATCCTCCTTGGTTTTGGATTATATTAGAATATCATCTATAAAGACTACCAAAAATTTGTCAAGTTAATCTCTAAAGACTCTATTTATCATGTCCATAAAGATTTCTAGAGCATTAGTGAGTCTTAAAGGCATTAATATGAATTCACAATCTCCGTATCTTGTACGAAAAGCAGTCTTGGAGATATCTTCCTTCTTCAACCTTGATAACATCTCGACCACAAATCCACCTTAGAGAAGTATTATTCTCCACACAGCTGATCGGACAAGTAATCAATTCTTGGTACATGATACTTTTTATTTATCTTGATTTTGTTATGCCCACGATAATCAATGCAAAGGCACATTGACCCATCCTTCTTCTTGACGAAGAGGACTGGTGCACCCCATGGTGAAGCACATGGGCATATAAACCCTTTATCCAGATTCACTTGTAGTTATTTCTTCAGATCCTCAAGCTCCACAACAACCATTCTATACGGATTCTTGGATATTGGAAACTCCCTAGGTATAAGATCAATTGGGAATTCAACATCTCTTCTAAGAGGAAGACCAAGAAATTCCTTGGGAAACACTTCGGCAAATTCTCTCACAATAGGAATGTCTTCAAGGATGGTTCTTCCTTGGACTCAATCATCTGAGCCAGATACACATTTTCATAGGGAATTAATATCCATGCTTGAGATGATGGAGCTAAAGAAGATTCATCTTCCTCCTTGAACTTGTAAAGAATCGGGGGTCGATTCTCCACATGGAGAGTGATTTACCTCTCATGGAAATTTATCTTGGCTCTATATAAGGAAATCCAATCCATGCCAAGAATTGCATAAAATTCCACCAGAGCGAGTATGACGAGGTTCACTGGGAAGTTCAGTCCACAGATTATGACAGGGGAGGATTTATATTCATGGGATGCAATGATTTCCCCATTTTTTGTACTCACCGACATCTTCACTTCCATGATTTTTGGTGGTGCTGAGATTGTTCAACTAAAATTTTGAGATATAAAAGAATTCGTAGAACCTGAATCAAAAAGTACGTTAGCTATTCTTGAATTAATAACTAGAGTACCTGTCACCACTTCGTTGTCTGAGTTCACTTCGATAGTAGTGATGGAAAAATCTTGACTTTGCTACCTTGGAGGTTGTTGGTTGCCTCCAAAATTCCTTGGCTTAGGGAACTGATTTGCAAGATGCCCTGGTTCGTTGTAGTTGTAGAAATGAACAACACATTGAGGTTCGAATGGAGCATTTCTCTCCTCTGTTGCAGCCGTGGGTTTTTCTTGTCAGGAGTTAACAGCTAGGTGCCCTTCTCTTCCACACCTAAAGCATTTCCTCGTCCCCTTCAGGCAATTTCCGGGGTGCTTCTTTCTACATGTTTGGAAAGTGCGGTGCTGGATCTTCTTAGAACCATTGGATTTATCCATCGGACCCCACATGTTGAATTCCACCTTACGCTTCTTATCCCCATGATACCCCTAGTATTCCTTGATCTCCATTTCAACCTTGAGGTCACATTGGACAATTTTCTCATAGCTGTCAAAGTCACGGATTGCCAGCACTTTCCACAGGATAGGTTTCAGCCCACCAAAGAAGTGTCTGACCTTACATTCGGGGTAACAAAAAAGCCGGATGCATATCGTGCAAGCTTTGTGAAGTTTGCCTCATATGCTCCAACAAATTCTTCATCTTTCTTCTTGAGGGCAATGAAGTCCCTTTCAATCTTAAGTCGGAGGGTGTGTGGAAAATATTTATTGAAAAAACATCTTCTAGAAATCCTTCCATTCCAACGCCTCGATCTCCTCCTCAAGATTTGTATTTTTGATCAACATCCACCATTTATCAACTTCACCATCCATATAATAAGCATCCATGAGAACCTTTTGTTGTTCAGAACATTGAAGGATGGAGAAGATATTTTCAATGGATTTGATCCATTGTTTGGCGATTGAGGGATCAGATGATCCATTAAAAGTAGGAGGCCTTTGTCTCATGAAGATCTCAATAGCGACTTGTTGTTTATTAGGGGGGTTGAATGTTCCTCTGGACCCATGTTTCTATTCAAATCTTGAGTTAGAAGATAGAGGAGGGTGACAAAGTTCACGATTCCCACTCCCATCGGATTGTGAATCTCATTAGTACAATCATCACATTGATCTTCACATCGGTTGTTAGTCAAAGTCCTCCTATTACTGGACATTGGCTGGAATAAAAGGAGAGTTAGGGGTAACACATAAAGGGTAATCAAAAGAAAAAAGCTGATGACTTATAAATAACTTTTAATTCCTTAACTTATGAATCTATAGGCTTCAATATATGTTATCCATGATCGACTTTCTAACATATATTCTAGGGGATTTTTTTTAATTTCCTTAATAAGGGTTCATACTAAGCTTGTGAATTTTCCAAAGAATATCCCCCATTAGTGTCGTAACCAAGAGTGAAGCAAGACTTGTGGTCGTGTACCAGGATACCCCAGGTCAATCCCAAAACTCATTGTCAGGGTTTTCACCCCTAGGTACATCTGTGCTAGAGCCACCTCTACCTGCTCGTATCCAGACAGGGATGTATTTGCTTGATAAAACACTTACTCAATACTCACCAAAACTTAGGGATGTTTTTATTATACTTAGCCTCGTCTCTAAGGCTTTAATATTATTTCATAATCCTAATCCCAAAAATAACTAAACCTATCCTATGATACCAACTATGACAACCCAACTTTTTATTACACACTTAACATAATTTATTACATAAAATATTCACTTGATAAAACATAGAATATCGAGAGGTCTAGTGTCTTTGGGGCTTAGGAACATTACATAACAACTTGAAATATAAAACACAACATCTTTATTGGAATCTTCTTTTACATGACCACTACATTCCCTCATATTTAGCATTGCATGGGATAAACTGAGGACATGCATAAGAAAAGGGTGAGCTATAAAGCCCAGTAAGGGAATAATCATGGAATAACATGAGGAATACAATACATGTTATACAATAGTCATATAAATAGAGAAAAAGAGACACATAAACATAAAGGCATGATAAAGAACAATAATCATAACATGGAAATGTGGCAACAACACTTAGCATGGAATTAGCATGAGCCAAGGCTCATTGCACATGTAGCATGAGTAAATCCTCATTGCACATTAAGCACAAGTGAAACCTCATTTCACTTGAATTAGAATGAGTAAACACCCATTGGACATTACTTATCATGATACTATACTTTACCCAATGAATTGGAGCACTATTAGGGCGCACCCTTCTTAAACATTTCATTTCATGCCTAAGTGTGCCACATGGATCATAAAAATTGGATTCATAAAACATCATCATTTATTACACGATAAAGGAATGTGGAATTAGTACATGAAACTTGATAATAAATAAGTAAATGTACATCAAGGTGAATAACCTTGATAGAGAAATGGGCATGGTATTCACTACACAATGACATTGGCTTGGAAAATTGTTGAAATTTTGGCAAGGTAACGACATAACGTAAGAATTCATAAAAATGGTTGATGAGAGAGAAAGAGATGTATCATCATATGTACATGCAATGGAAATCAAGGGGGTCATATAGATAAATGTACCAACAATTTTAATGTAATTTAGATTCATTATATAAAATAATTTCTTGAATGTAAGTGAGAAGAGATAAATTCCTTTCGGAATTTCAGCATAGTAACGGGTCTACACGGGAGGCATTTATTGAGAGAGAAAAGGGGTCTTTCATGATTCAAACATAAAGAGGGTATTATGGGGGAGGTTAGAAACCATAACCCAACATTTATTATTGAAATTAAAAGGGAGTAACAACATTAAGAAAATTGGACAAAATGTGAAAGGAAGAAAAAACCCTTACTTGGAAGTGTGCTTCCAAAGACTTGAGAGAGGCTTGAGAGAGGATTCTTGGGAGCTTGGGGAGCCATGGGAGAATTCTAGATAGAGGAGGGAATAGGTTGGATGAACTCCAAAGGCTTTGTGTGAGGAGGAAGTGGGAGCTTGGGTGGGTTTATATAGGAAAGGAGAGGGAATTCTTTATTATTTAGGTTTGGGACACCTCACATTAAACTAATCCAAACCACAAACCAGCCCATGGTTTTTGGAAAAGAGAAGTAAAAAAAATATTTTATAAGGCCAAAGTCCGAAATTCTTAAAATAGTGGGGTTGCTTATGTGGAGGTGAGTCACACTACCAAGGAAAACAATTCAAAAAGACAAGATGTTTAATAAGTCTTGAAGGGTCCATTAATGCTTTGTAAAATAAGTCAACCACACCCAAAATCACATTATTTTAATGTTAAAATATATATTGTCCGAACATAAAGCTTATATTATTTTATTACATCACTATTGGGTCATTATGATGTCATAGAACACATTATATACTTAAACGATATTTAATTTCACACAAAAATTTGTCTGTCTCAAAAAATTATGAAAAATTCACCATTGGATAATTTCGACATCCTGATTCCAGAAATAATATTTATTTTATCTAAATAATTTTCCAAATAAGTTAATTTTTACTTTTAAAATGTAAACCAACATCTATCGAAAATCCATGGGGTTTGACAAAATTGGATTTCGAACCTTAATAAAAATTACAATTGCATTCATAAAATTATACGATAATTTATATTTAAGAAAAATTAATTTAATAAAAATAATAATATTTTATTAAAATATTATTTAATTAAAAAATCCATTAATTCATCAAAATATATTTCTTAGTTGAATATTAACGAAAAATACTATTTGTGCTTTAAAAACTATTTACAAAGTAACAATAATAAAATGAAAGTATATTCATTATTATATACAAAAATAATTCACATATTAATAGTGCTAATGTCTTTTTACATAACCCCTTATAACACCTGCATAATACCAAAGGGTAAGGTGTGCGATGGTGACCGAATTTTGGGGTGGCTCGGATAGCATTGCTCGAGTGGTAATCTCTATCAACTTCCACTTCTCTCATAGGCAGTTCCAATTGAGCTTAACATATTCTAGCTCAGCTTGGGATTGGTCAAGAGAAAAGCCCAATGATGCAACCTCCTTTAAAAGATCTAAAAAATGGGATTTATATGGGGCACGTCTACTGGATGAGGCAATCACTTCCTTTTTCTGAGTAAATTGGATTTGTTAAAGCCCTTTATTTATACTAATCATGTGATCACTGTTCAACGACTATATTAGAAACAGTCACAATTATTAATATAAAACCAAAGAAGTTGACATTTTATATAAAAATTTCACATAAGACACATTTAATTAGATCAATAGGGATTTCAATTAATGAAAGTTTGGGTCATTATAGTCATAAAACTAAAAAAAATTATAGATTAAAAGTTTTGGATGTATGAAGTTGATCATCACTAAATAATGTCTTAGAGAAGTACAACTTTTGATGGCCCCAACTTTTGATTCTAAACTCCATTTGAGCTCCAAGATTAGTAAAATGAAATCTTGGGAAATTAGATACAAAATTTTCATAATTATTAACATAGTTTTTTTTTTGAAAAATTGATATGAATAGTGAACTTTAACATCAGTTCCTAAAAAATCGATGTAGAAAATCCTCATATAAGAATTTTAGAACTAGTTTATTTTAAATAGTTGATTTCAAAAGTAATTTTTCACATCGGGTTTTCAAAAACAATTTCATTAATAATCTTTAAAAAGTTTAATATATTTCCCAAGATTTTATTTAAGTGTTCACTTACCTAAAATAGACTTATGGATCAAAAGTTATTGATGTAATAAGTTGATCATCTCTAAACAAATTCTTAGAGTAGTCCAACTTCCAATTACCGTAACTTTTGATATGTAACTTTTTTTGAACTTCATGACTAGTAAAATAAAATATTAGAAAATGAACTAAAACTTTTTAAACATTATAAACATCAAGTTTTTGAAAAACTGATGTTAAAAATTACTTTTAGCATCAATTCTGAAGAAAAAAGAAGTTAAAAGATAGTTTATCACATAGGTTATCATATAAATGATGTGAAAAATGATTTTTTTAAGGATAGTTTTATGATAGATGATGTGAAAAACTATCTTTTCACATCATTAATCATAAAAATGGAATCAAAGTTAAAATTTGATATACCAACAATGTGGAATTCCAATTTTTTTACAATGCGACATCAAAATTTTCAATTACCAACAAAAAATTTTAATACCGCAATTGATTTTAATATGTCATTTATATTTTTTCACACTCCAGATAAATTAATTTCATGAAATATTCTTTTTATAATCATAATTCCTCCAACTCAACTCGTTGGATCTTCATCATCAATCCACTAATTATTCATTTGAGGATCTCATCACAGTATTTGTAATTATTTTTCCATGATTTTTTATGATTACTATTCTTAATTTATATACTGATTAATGATTCATTTATTATAATGAATAATAATTCTTTGTATCATAACAAAACTACAAATCTTAATTCATATGCTAAAACACCTTGCATGCCAAGGCTTTGGTTTCCTCATGAGATCTTTCCTCGGAAAAAAATTATATCCACTAAGTCTTCAAAAACCTTGAAATGTATGTCAAAGATTTATGTTTTTTTATGGATTTAATATGGTTTTTATGATATTTTGATGTTTATCGATCTTCAATTTTCCATAAAAGGTGTAATTGAAATTATAATAAATATTTGTTGATTCTTATGATTATATCATTGAATGATACATATTTATTTAAAATCTATAAGTGTAAAAAATTTATTTTATAATGTGAAACAATATTTGTTCTTTTTGAATCTAGAAATGAATGATGTGTAATGTTTTATGAACTCAAATAATATTTTTGAAACAGTTTTTTTTCATAATAATTTTGAGAAAACCGATGTGGAAAACCTATTTTCTTGTCAAATTTCTAAAAAAAGACATGAAATACCTATTTTCACATCAGTTTTTTTAAACCCAATGTAAAAAACCTATATTTCACAGATGTTTTCAAAAACATTGATGTGAAAATAAAATTTTCACATCACTTTTATGAAAACCAATGTGAAAAAATAGGTTTTTAATGTCGTTGTTTTAAAAAACACGATGTTAAGATGGTCTTTCAAATCAGGTTTTAAAAAACCAACATGAAAAATCATACATTTTTATGGTCTGTATTAATAGATGATGTTATAATAAATATTTACAAAGTCACCTTCAAAGACACCACCTCTAGACCCAATATTTAAAATATAAAATACTACTATAAAATATCTATTTTTTACTAGTGTTGGATGAGGTGATGCTGGGATAGACTTTGGGATCCACTACATAGATGCCTCTTTATTTATTTTTTCCTTGTTTATTATATATGTATCTATGGCACATGGTGATTACTCAATGACTAGTTATACTATGTATTGTATTCCATATTTTAATACCATGGGTATATGTAATTGTTGTCATTAATTATACATTTTTTTATACTTTTTTACCAGGATTATTTTTTTTTTGATTTTTTATACATTTATTAGTTACCTGTTACCAAAGGAATAATCTACCCATAGTTCTACTTAGGCCCCCATCACTAGTCATCATCCTATTGCTTAGGGGGAGGTACGAATGAGGTTATGGAACACTCCATATCGAACACGATGATTTGGTATGGGGTGTCACAAAAATAGTTTTAGAGATCTATTTTTCTTTTGACTGACTATTGGGGAAAGGTAGATTGGAGATAGAACATTTTTATGATTTGGTATGAAACTCATGCCTGAAAGTATCTAACCCACACACAGGGGAAATCCACATGATTTTTATATTATTATTTATATTTTATTCTCTCAAAATAATATAAATATTTGTGGAGTTCATGAATCATGGATAGACATGTGGGTTTACATGCCATGCCCCTTTTTTGCATAAGATTGATAGAGGTTTAAATTGATTAAATTCCAGTAATAATATGATCAATGTTTTCTAAAGACATTTTTGGAGACATTAAACTAAATTATCTTGAGTATGTAATATTTTATTACACATGAATATAAATAACATATATATAATTAAAATATGGGTTTGAACCATGAGTAGGTAGGTAGGTATTATTTTTTTGAGTTTCTCCTTAGTATGTGTTAGTTTCTTGAGATTTCAAAGAGTTTTCAAAACGTAAATTCTATTAGAATAAAATATTTCAAAATTGTATTTGGAAATTTTGTTATTAAATAGATTTTTAAAAGAATTTATTATGAAAAGATTTTATGAATTCCAAGTGATTGTAGGAATTTTTCAATGGATTGTTTAAAATGGAATTTGTAATTTTGAAAATAATTTTTCCTTATTTGGGACATGAATCATATGATTTTTTTATGAAATGGATTCAAAATGAAAAAAATGATTGGTTTTTCATAAATTGATTGGAATTAAAGGTGACTAGTATTTGATTGTTATCAAATTGTTTGAAAATGGTTTCTCAAATATTTTGGTTGAACAGATGGTTTGAAATGGAATTATCAAAGGGAATACATGGGTTTGCTTAATGATTTGGGATTTTGATAGGACCTTTTGGAAATTTTAAACAGGATTATTATGATGATCATATGAAACCCTATTGAAATACTCTACGATGATTCAATTTATGTTAATTTTGGTTGAAGGTGATGTTTCATTATTGTGATCTTAGCATGAGTGGAAATGTTCCATATGTGTGGTTTGTCAAATTGTCTCTCTCTAGGGGATGGGATTAAAAATGGTCAAACAGTTTGTCTAGGAGCTTCCATAAAATGTGGAACCTTGAAAGGGATATATTGGATTATGATGTTGTCATGTGAAATCTATATGAATATATCTACTGTGATCCTATAAGGGTTATGGGAAGTTGTTGGCTGTGTGAACTATGAGTGATATATGAACCCATTTAGTGGTTGAACTAGTGGGGTGTTGTTTTGGGAAGAGAATTATGGGTTAGATAGATTGATGTGTGATGTTTCCTTGAATTGTTGACATGTGTATACAGGTGTGAGATCTGAGATAGTAGAAACATATGGATGAATTTTTTACTCGACATTTATTAGTTCTATACTGGTTATTTAATTTCACCAACCCTAGTTCCCCATAGATAGTTTATTATTTATTACATGTTACTCCTTGAACAAGATATTACATCCCAAGGATCATGGTTTAATAATCCTCAAAGGACTAGATATATAATGATTAAATTATAACTGAATATTTTACCCCATATATTCATATCTTTATTCCACAATTCTATCATTGAGGTGTTTAATCATAGTATTCCACTATAGATATAGGGAAAAAAAGTAATGGTGGTGAGACTAAGTTCCCAACAATGGAAAAAGTATAGTATAATATAATAAATGATAAATATGGAATATGCAACATCATGAGTAAAATTATAATCATAATAATGAATACATAAGCATAATCCATGGAATAAATAGAAATTAATAATCACATAGATCACACAATACTATAAAATATTAAATTTAATAATTTTTAATATTATAGAAATATTTTTGAGTCCATATACCAATAAATTATACATAAAGGGCCAGGAAAATCCCTTTACCATATCTCAGTTGTCCCATGTGACCAACCAATTCACTGAGAGGCTCTAAAATTTTGGGCCCCACCCTTCACATAAAATTATAATGAATTTCTTCACATACCAAATGAATATAGGATGTATATGGAATAATGCCCAAGGATGTAACACTTAGAAATACATGGAACATTTTACCAATGCAATTTATCACACATGATAATTCTGTATAAACCAATAGATTATATTAGTCATTAATATATTTTCCTAGTTAATTAATTAATAATAATTTCTAAGTGAATTAACTAATCACTTATAACCAATAGTTATGGATTCAAATTTTTTAAAAATTACCCACAAAAACTGATTTATATACAGTTGTAACTAATGGAAACTTATCAAGACTAAGGATTTTAAATGTGTTTAGGATATTGTATTGGAAATGGTAGGATGATGTTCAGATTACACCCAGCTAAATCTATTTAGGGTTATTACCCCTAAATGAATCTATTCCAAAACTACATCAACTTTTAGTATCCAAGAAGGGTTGAATTTTCTTGGAAAATCACAAACTTTTTTTTAACCAAAGTATAGTATTTCTATGGGCATGAGGATGTTTAGGCATGGTAAAAAATTATGAATTGAGCATAATGTGAGTGAGTGGAATGATCACATGGGTGATATTTTATAATAACCGAACATATAATGACATAAAGATAATAATGTGATAATAAATTTTGGATTAAAAATGATATGAAAATGGAAATATAAAGAGGAACTGTAAAGAGGGAGTGAATCAACCCTTACTTTAACATTGAAATTTCTTAAAAAAGGGTATAAATTAAGGGGTTTGGTTAAATTATCCATGATAATTGTTCAATGTGGGATATAATAACATGGATACATAAAATAGAATTATATAAAATGAAAATTTGAAATGGATTAAAAATAATAATTTAAAATTTTAAATAAAGATAGAGAAATAGGAATCATTTCCTCTCTTGAGATTCTTAGATTTGAACCCTTCCTTAGATCAAAAAAATCTTAAATAATGATGAGAGAGATAGGGTAGAGACTCTAAGAGGGAGAAACGAATATTTAAATTTTAACTCTATGTTTAATAATGATAGGAATGGGTGAGTATTTATATGTTTTTTGAGTGTAATTTAATGGAATAATTTATTAATTATTTTGTTGTTCCACTTTCCTTTATTGAGCCACTATAACCATTGTGCTCAACTACCATCTATAATGACCCACTATATTTTTAGTGACATAAATAGTGAAATAAAATTTATATGGATGGAATGAGTCATGATTTCATAAACATGATGTCATATATAACACATTTACTATATTTTACCATATTACACCATTTTACCATATTTTACTTTTTAACAAAAAATACCAAATTTCACCCCTTGGGTAATATCAAAATCTTGATTCTAAATATTCAATAAATTTTATCAAATTAATACTCTATGTAACTATATTTTACCTTTTATAATAGGTTGATATATTCATAAAAAAACAATGTCTAAAAGTAAACATCCTTTTAAATTCATGAATAATTTTCATTATAACAGAAATTAACCCCAAGATACATTACCTCTAATAATTTCAGCATATATACTAAAGGTAAGGAGTGAAATGGTGGAAATTTTACGGGGTGGTTTGACCAAAATTAATTAGGTTGTAATCGAAAATATATTGAACTTATCCCATAGATGGTTCCACTCCAACTTCACTTATTTGAGTTATTTTTGGGATTGATCAAGGTTAAACCCCAATGATTCAACCTCCTTACCCAAATCAGATAAATTAAATTCATAAGGGATTTTCCTATTTATAAAATCCATATTTCATCCATTAAATGATAATTAAATTTCTTCATTATGATTAGTATAGACTAATCCTAATGGTCTATTCTTAATTACTCTACCATAAATGGTCATAGTTCCCAAAAGTCATATTGAACAATGGTAATAATTTCCCATGGTCATATCTTCCATTTATCATAACTCTTAATGTTCATATTGACTAATGGTCATAGTGATCAATGGTAATATTGATCCTTACATATACACCAAAATTTAAATCCCTTCATAACATTCTCAAAGTTATGGAACCATGTCAATTCCAATTTTTATTATTTTCTTCTTAATTTTTTTATCTAATATAGTTGTTATTATTTTTTGAGTATGATCAACCAGAGTACAATATTATTGTGTTTTAATACATTTTTTCAGGATTTATGGTTTTAATTTTAGCTTATATTATAAATTTAATTACGTAGTATTTTTTTTATACCATATGGGTCGTACTATTATAATTAAATAAAAAACTTTTACTGTGAAATAATATTGGTATAAAAGGTTGTTGGAATAAAAAAAATCATGCCACACAATTTTCCACATGAACAATGATATTATTCTCACTTAGAGAATTTTTTTTTTCAGTTTTAGTAGAAATGTGTCTACATGCCAAAATAAGAAAAAGATTATATTAACATGTGCCGCCAGAGTAATAAAAAAATAAGGGATGGAGATTCTTTATAAAATTTTCTTAATATGGTGGCATGGTGGTGAAAAAATTCCTCAAGTATTAGGCCGTTAATTTTTAAAATCGCTAATAAAAAGGTATTGATGACTTAAAATTTTTTTTAGGGTATTCTATAAACTTTTGAATCATATAATATCCTACTATGGTATATAGACCTAAAAATGGGTTTATTTCACTTTTCAATCTTCAATTTGACTACTCATAGAGCTTAAATGGACTTATAGATCATAATTTAATACTATTAGTTGTAATATATTTTTTATAAAGGAATTTGAGATCTCTCAAAATCCTCTATTCTATACCCTTCACCCATATCAAACAAGTATCTCACCTAGATAATGTTCCGAGGTTAATAGGTCAGTCTAAAAATAAACCCCTACTCAAATTTTTGAAAGGGAAGATGAATTCCTAGAGGAAAAATAATATAAAGGATATTATCACCCTAAATGCTCACCCAACCAATATTCCCTTACATAGGAAAACTATCATGGATTTTCATCACCAAAGTGAGACCCATAATTATCAAATAATAAGGAGAATTACTTTTACCCACTCCAACAAGGGTGGGGCTCCATTTTTTCACCCCTACATGGGTGACCCTTCACCCAACCCTCTACTAGGGTAAGATACGTGGGAGAACCAACATTTGGTAAAATCCATTTCTCATAAAATATTGGAAAAAACACATTGTAAAGACACCATCATAGGTGTGCCCCCACTTTGGAGGTATTTTTGGGAAACCATTTTACAAAGGCATCCCACTTAGAAAACCCTATTCCCAAGGCAACCCACTTTGGTGAACCTTCCCTCAAGGCACTAAAATGGAGAGAATCTTCACCCAAGGACCCTATACAAGGGATAAAAACCTTTGATATCCATTAATATGGATAATATCTTTAGATATCTGTTACTAGAGATAAAAATAAATTTTATTAGGTCTCACACATAGGCACCCACCATTCTATATAACCCTAGAGTTGATATACTACTTCAGGATTCCCTTATGGGCCTCCTCTTTAGGTGTATGACCCATACAAATTAACTATTGAATCTTACTAGGTGTAATAAACAATCTTAAAAATCTCACTTACTAATCATTTCACTAGAATATTGGTGGGGGGGGGGGGTCATATTTTCTCATTTTACCAGGTATCTTCTCTTATATCTCCCTACCTTTACCTAAGTTACTGAATATGTTAGTTATGTTTTGGAAACATTAATGCATATGACCCATATAGTGACCCTGAGTGTAGATGCTCCTCATTGATACCTAAAATACCATTGAGTTGAGATACTCATCATGGTTATCATTTTTTACATTGATTTGATATATTCTTTTGGGTTATCAATATGATGAAGCCTATGCATAATCCCTATACAATCACTTAGAGTTCAGATAAACCTCTATGTTTGGGCATCCACTTTTTTATAATACCCTAATTATTATAAATCATAGAAAAAAATTATCTTATGAGTGTGATCATAATTTATCACCCATTAGTAGATGAGGAATGGTTCTATACATAGTAATCCACATAGGTCTAATCCCCTAACCATTCTCTCAAAAAAATTAAAGTAGAGATAACTCCTTTTGGTTTTATCATATTTCCTCAATATGATATTCCTCCTTCTATATTTCTTAACATGTCACCTCATATTGAGATATATATACCTGGATTATTTAAAATTCCATAAGTTGAGATGTATCCTTTTATATTCGACATGTATCCTAATTCCAAACTTAGATGACACTCTTAGATTAATCCATAGACGTATCCTCTTAGGTGTAATCCCTGAATATTCCTTAACATACCTCAAGTAGATATATTCCTCTTTACTTCCAAATAAGGGTCTCATCATAGGTGTAATCCCAAAACAAACCCTTACAAATCCCAACTACTAGGTTAGATATCTTTGGGTATCTCATGAATAAGCCTCTCCTTATTTCCTATTTTCACCCCTTTCATGATATATGAATCATCTCAGGGTATACTCAGTTTATAAGCCTTCCATTCAAATATAATGGTACACACTCACACAATATGATTGATATTATATTGTCTCTTATTTCCAACACCAAGAATAAATCACATAGTTTTACAGATCTATGATGATCATCCCATCATCATGATGAAGGTAACTCTATTTCATTCCTCATTTTGAGGCGTAACAATTGACAATTCAACCGAACTATATGGGATATAATTCCTATTACTTATAGGATACATGGGATTCCTCTTTTAGTTTTGAAGAAAATACCATTTACCCTTTACCCATTCAATAAATCTTCATGGGTTTTTATTAATGTTTTTCATAGGGTGTGTAGGACATGTCTTTTAGGTCCAATCCCAACCCCAAAACACCAAACACCTCACTAGATAGAAATAAAATTCATAAATCCCAACTAGTCAGTCTTAAAATAAAGCATCATAAATTAGTAAAATAAATATGGGGAAAATATAATATATATAGATGTTTATATTAAACACATTTTCTTAATTAAATCATTTTCATATGGGTAACCAATCCCACATTGGGATTTGGGAAGGATTTATGAATATGTCTTAAATCTGTTATAGTGTTCCATAGTAGGAAATAATCATCATTAAAAGTGTGTAGTGATCCCAACCTCACATAATATTGACCAAAACACGTTTTAATATGTCATTGGAAAATTCCCAGTGACCACTTTCCTTTAGAAATAAATTCCACACTGACTAAAAATGAATGTGGGTGTAAAGACCCAGAAATTTCAAGGGAATTTTTTTTCCTAAATTTTCTTTGGAATTTTACAAGGGCGCAGTTTCTGACGGCACCTGATTCTGAGGCCCGGTGTGCCCAGAATCATTTTCCGAAGTTTGGCTCGGGTATGTTCAGTGAACGGACGAGCGGGTTTTTCTAACTTTTGAACCGGTGCCCGGAATCGAATTCTGAGGGCACCGATGGAATCGCAGCACCGCTACTTGCTTAGACCCCCCGGTTCGGCCGACCCAGGGGGGGTCGGGCCGGGTCGGCCCGGGCCCAGACCCCCCGTTTTCGGACCTTTTCGGTCTTTTACTCATATCTTGAGCTACGGGCCTCCAAACGACGCGCCGTTAGTGGGAACACGATCCTTGGATTGAGACGGTCGTTTCGGTATATTAAACTCAAGGTTTCGAGATACTTTGGGTTCGGCCGGGTTGGTTCGAACACGAAACCAACCGGGCCCTCTGAGCGGAAACGCTCATATCTTGAGTTTCAGACGTCCGATTGACGTGCCGCCGACTTTGTTGAATTCCTCTAAGTGAGACGGATCTTTTGGCTCACTCCGACCGAGGTTTGGACACAGGTGGAGTACGGTCGGGTTGGTTTTTCCTTAGAAACCAACCGGACCCCTGGAACGAAAAAGCCAATAACTCACAGACCGGGCGTCCGATTGACGCGCCGTCTGTCTCGTTGAATTCCTCTTGAAGAGATGGAACTTTTGGCATACTTCGCCTGAGTTTTGGTTGCTGTTGGATAGTGTCCGGGTTGGATTGTACCCGAAATCCAACCGGGCCCCTGGAACAGAAAAGCTGATATCTTTCAGACCGGACGTCCGTTTGATGAACCGTCAGCGGCGTTGGTGATCACATTGAGAAACAATCCCTTTGAGTATACCCTATGGGAGTTCGGGGTACAGTTTAGATACGGCTGGGTTGGTTCGCACATGAAACCAACCGGGCCCCTGGGACGAAAAGGCTAGTAACTCACAGACCGGGCGTCCGATTGACGCGCCGTCTGTTGTGTTGAGACCCCTGTGACGAGGCGGACCCTTGAGATACTTCTTCGTGGAACCTTGTGATACTTGTAGTATCGACCAGAAGCTAATGGAGCAGACCCTCCCATAGACGAGCGTGCGGAATACAGAGACCGTGTAGCCGATTGAGACTTGACGACTACTTGACCGATCGACTCGGTGTGTTTCGGATAGCCCAGTTGGGAGCGCTTGGTTGTAGCGGAAGACCCACGGCGGAGGAGAACTTGGTTATAGCGGAAGACCCGCGGTACTCAACAGAAGGAGTAACTCTGGAGGCTATGAGGGGGAGCGCTTGGTTGTAGCGGCACACCCATGGCGGAGGAGCACTTGGTTGTAGCGGCAGACCCGCAGTACTCAACAGAAGGAGTACCTCTTGAGTCTATGAGGGGGAGCGCTTGGTTATAGCGGCAGACCCATGGTGGGAAGTGCTTGGTTGTAGCAGTAGGCCCACAGTACTCGACAGGAGGAGTACCTCAGCAGTCTTAGGTTAGTGAGCAGTACCTCGGAGTCGTGACAGGACCACTGTACACTCTAGAGACGAGGTTCTTCGGCAGTTACGGTTTTGATAATGAAAATCCTAGTTTGAGCTGAGTCTATGACCTTTGTGTTTCCTCATGATTGAGATGGGTTACTTGATAACTTGGGTATATGTATGGGCATATACCTGGGTGGTGGTTATCCGTTGATTTCATAATCCCTGTGTTTTCTCATGATTGAGATGGTTTGCTTGATGACTTAGGTATATGTATGTGCATATACCTAAGTAGAGGTTATCTGTTGAGATATTCTTTGTGGTTATCCTTGTTGGTTTTTGTGAGACCTTGAGGGTCTCGGGGTCCCTACTGAGTATCGTTATACTCACCCCTGCATGGGCTATGCCCGCACCTCGTTGTGTTGGTTGCAGATGATGGAAGTACTGATGGAGGCCGAGTGTTCGAGGACTGGACGGTACCCATAGGTGGACTACACGACGAGTCAGTATCTGGAGGTAGACTTAGAGACGAGACGACACACAGAGGAGGTTGATGGGAGATGGCATTGTAGAGGCTATCTGTACCTACCCTTCAGGTAGGATCCGTGGTGGACGATCCAGGAGCTGCGCCATCTGTACCTACCCTTCAGGTAGGATCCGAGGAGGATGACCCAGGAGCTTCTTTCTTCCTTCCAACTGTTGTCTTTTCTGTTGTACTTGTTCAGTTGTAGTTGTACTTTCTTTTGGGTTTGTATTCTGGCCCATTTACTTTTCAGCACTTCTTTTTTGTACTTAGTGTTTTACTTCCTCTTGTACTCTGTGGTGTTTTGTTTACTTTTATAAAGGCAATGCCTTCCCAGTTATCAGGATTTATGACTTTGGTGCTAGTATCCAGCCCCTGGCCTATGGAAGGCGGGCTTGGGGTAGTCACGGCACGGGCCTCGAGGACAGGTCGTGATAGTGGGAATCAAAACTATCCAAGTTTCTATAAAAAATGGTGAAACCAACTTGAATCCTTTATAGTTTCAAGCCCCACACATATGAAAAATGACCAAGTTTATTTCCTTAAACTATTAAGGTGATCATTCGACCATGCACTCTTATAGATGATGGTGCACCGATGAGTGTCTTATTTGTGTTTCCTCTGCAAGACATTCAAGATTTCATAAAATCTAAATATATTCAACAAATGAACCAACATATTCAAAAATAATATGAAAATTTTGATAATAATCATAGGAAACCTCAATCTAATAAACCCAACCAATGTCCATGAAAAAAATATAGCTCGACTTCCATGGAGACCATGGCTGTGTGGCATCTACATACAATATCATTAACCTAGAACCTCAAACACCATATGAAAAATTCCTTGGTGTGTAGGTATCATTGCAATAGTCCCATCCTAATATTGGATATAGATCATGAATTACTCCATATAATATAAATCCCTGTAGTTCATACTATTAGTTACAGGTTTCGAGGAAGCATGTGATGCCCATTACAACCTCTAGTATTTTCTGGATCCTATCCCTAGATTATAACAACCTATTCATTCCTTATCTTGGGTAGGTAGATGATAACATCTACCAGATCAAGGAAACCACCCAATAACTACCTATAAGGGCCCCTTATCTTGTTATTCTCATGTTCATAGTCACTAATGTGTGATACCAATTTTGCAATAAATTTAAAAGGAAACAGTTCCTCTACCAGCTTTCTAGATTCAGGCATCTAGAAGGAGATCCCATTGGGGGTAGCCAACCATGTTGACTCTTGAGCATGTCTATGTCCATGTTACTACTAACACCTCTATGGATAATTGACACATCCTGATAGTGGATTGGAGATGATTCCAAAATAATTCTATCCAAAAGATTCAAACATCTACATAGTTATCCTTAGTGATAGTAGAACCCCAGTAAAAAACACATTCCATAGTTCTAGGGAGATGTTTATCATTTTTATCACTAGAATCACCTATATTATCATCAAGTGATTATGATTACTCTTTAATTCTTAATTCTTCTCTATGAGAATTAGTACTCCCAATCACATGTTTCAAATCAGTAAATGTCATCACTATTGGACCAAATGATGATGAAATCCATAACACCATTGAAAAGGAGATAGGTGTGGCCACATTCACTACCCACCCATCACCCGAGAATGGTGTATCCATATAAAAATAAGAAAATATTACTCATCTTAAATAAAAAATCTATTAAACTTTAGTAGGACAATGTTGAGTTGCTTAGGTGAGGAAAATTATTTAAGCATGGTCATCAGATTAAAGAAACCATGTTTCCTTCTTCAAAACATCTTGAAACCAAGAAGGTTTCCTAACCCACAATGGAAGAATTTTTCTACCCCATGGAAATAATATTACATAAATAAACCCATTATACTATAATGTTGATTGATTACCAATTGTTCCCACCACTGGGAAAACATCATATACCCATTTAGGAAACTCAATTGAGGTTAACTCAGATGGGGATATCCTAATAATTATAGGATTCCCTTATAGCTCATATTGATTAACTTTAAGTCCTATATGAAATGAAAAAACTAGCGATGAATCCATATACCGAGTGAGTGTATTTTAATCACCCTCTCCAAATTATGGGAACCCAAATTTATCTAAATTTAACGGAATATGAAATCTTAATCAATAAATTATCCATTTTTATTCTCAGTGTGGCCCAATTATAGGAACAAAATAATAATAAAATGATTCTAGGAATAGATTATTTTTTCTGACCTTGGTAGGCCTCACCTTTTCTTAGTATAATAACCTTCTATATGGTTCTATCTCAAGCTAGAAAAATCTACATTGGGAATTCCTTTGAAAATTCAACTCTACACTGAGGAAAATGACCATCCTTGACCTCTCCAATTCTAAGAATAAATACAATGGGAGATTAATGGATTTAATTGAAATATATAAGGGTATTACCTATTCCATGGAAACATATCTTCCCTAGGAAAATTAACTAGATATATGTGTGAAAAAATATAAGATTACTGGCTAACTATGATTACTCCATTGAAGTACCTTGGTTGGTTCCAAGAGTTCTCAACTATTTCACCACATATATAGGATGCTATCCATAAAACTAATGATATATCTTATCAAGAAATAATGGCACATAAATGGAACTAGGGAAAGTTAAATTATATTCTCTCCCTTAAGAAAAAAATGATGTAGTGACATGAACTTGAAAGTAGGAAGGATAAAATTTATTCTGTCTATAATTATTAGTTTCTTAGGAACTTCACATTTTCTATAGAAGATATCATGATTATGCTTCTAGAAATCAAGAAGCCAATTGAATCAAGGAATGATGACCATCCAAATTACTTCCTTTACCATTGTATGTTGGGTCACACAATCTTGGAATGATTCATCATCAAAGATCTACTATAAAGAATAATATATGAGGGACAAATTCCAATGAAAAATTCCTTGGAACATGTAAAATATGTTACAAACATACTCCCAAATAATTAAAAAGAATGGTCATGGGCACTACCCTAACTAACGGTATCATGGGAACCATTCCACTAAATGGTCCAATGGGATCCATCCCACCAAAAGGTTCAACGACCACCACCCCACCAAATATTCCAATGTATACCATCCCAAAAAATAGTCTAATAGAAATTTTGTCACAAAATGGGTGAATGAGAATAGTCCTACCGAATGGAAAATTCAGTTGAACAGGAGCACAGATTCACCAATTTCTCTATAAACATAATATTAATTGGGTATAAAGACTTTCCAAATGGTTTTGATGATCACACTCTTAATGAGGATGATTGTAAATTCCTATAATACATTGATCCCTAATAGTATTTCTTGTCCTATACTTCAATTATTAGTGAATAAGTGATTAGTGATACCTTAACTACTTCTTAAAAAGGCGCTATCAACTATGTTCATGTTTAAGAGTGTATGTTTTATGGAGTGTATTCCCAATTTCAATATAAGATCTAATATTTGGGGTCAATATTGAGACTTATATCATCATAAATTCATTCTACCATTGAAAAAGGAAATTGTGTCAATAATTATTCTTCCTGTTAGCCCCTTGAGGATGATAAGGCCATATTTGTCTAAGAACAACTCACTCAGTTTAAGAAAGAAAATGAGTACCTATGGGAATTAATTATGAGGATTCTTCATGGATATTTTATCCATGAGGTAATATCAAAATATTATTATATAATTCCTCATTATAGTTAAGTACCCAATACAATAGGGATGAGGGTATTTTCAAAATTTTCACCCCCTCACCAGGTGAATTTAAAACTTCATTCCACCTTACCCCATCCCATATGAAAGGGAGAATAATCATATTTTAAACTCCATGATCCCTATGTATTGGTGGAATTTATATATTTTATACATATTCATTAAGTTCCTAATGCTAATCAGTAGAACTCAGTGGTTTCTATAAATTTTCCAGGAGAGTCAGAGTTCCCCAATCCATGGGAGAAATCATCATCATTCGGGTCATCCAATAATTTAGATTCTAACCCCAAATTGATAAAGATTAGGGAACTACCTCTAATATCCTAAATTCAAACATGTTCCAATTTAAAAATAAGAATTTTTATTAGAACTAGGAAGAATTATTTTCATTTATCTTTTGAAGATAGAAAATGTAAAGTGAATTCCTTCCAATCAGATCAAGTTTGTGAGTATTTTTTCTATTCCATAGAAAATGATTTGATTGGGAACCCATAGATTAAGTGAACAAAAGAGGTAGATTTGATAGAACATTCAATATACTACCCCTACCATTAATTGTTATAATATATAATTGTTAGTTGTTTTGTCTTCAAGGATTATCTTAAGAAGAAAAGATATGAGGGGATATTAGAGACAATGGAAACAAATTTTATGCTTAAACCATGAGGAAATACTTAAAAAAACATAAAAATAGGATAAAATACTATAGAACCTTTATCCCTTTATGAAAAACACAAAAGGTCTATTCCTTTAAGCATGATTTTTTTACCACATACTTAACATACTCATGTGATCATTAATTTCTTGAGCTTATGAATATTAGGAGACCTAAGGAGGTGATCATGAAATATCATCCCAAATATTGTCTTTACCACTAAATTATGTGACACATAATTGAATAATGGTTCATATTCAAGGATTGGATCCATAATAAAGTAGAAGAAGTCTTGATAGAGTTAGATTATCCCACTGCTCATGCCAATTTCATGCGAGTCATTTTCACACCACTATAAGATCATCATTCCTAATGAGTTATGTCTCACATGGTCCTAGTCATATGACCCTAAACTAAATACACTATTGGTCCTATTTTTATGACCCTAAACTAAAAGAAACAAAATTCCTTACTTTATAACTCTAAACTACATTCCCTAACATCCAAGATGCATGACATTAAACTATATAACAACCTAAGACAACCCATCCATATGATGTTAAACTATATAGTTTGGGTCTAGGATTTAAGACTAAATATGTGTGGAACTATTTTCATTGTATCATGAAATGAAATTGTATGACATATGGTTACTTTATATGAAAATCTATAAATTTTAGGTATATATGAAATCTAGGTAGAGGGTTTCTAGTGTATGGATTTACCATATTATTCTAATGTTTCCCTAAAAACCTTATTTTAGGACATCGTTATCTCAAATCATTTTATAATTTATATCTCATCCACATTAGGTTTTCTTTATTCTCAAGCTATGACTCTTATTCATTTGATTTACCATCCAGTATAAATGACCCAAATGTGTGGAAAAAATGAAATTCATGCATCCCTATGTAATAGGGTGATCTATATAGGGAACATTCACAAGAAATAAATATGGCATGATTCCCATGTCATAAGATGTGTAGTGATTGTTAAAATACTTATTTTGTGCCTATTCACAAAAACTTTTGATTATACACTTGGTTTATAGGTACTAATCAATCCATATGGGGTTTAAAAAAAGTATTAAGAAAGTCCTTAAAATTCATGGTACAAGTAATAATGGTATGAATGTAAACTACATGGAATATTCATCCTTATATAATTATTTTAAACATAATGAAACAAGTCTGTATCCAATGATGTTAAACTACATGAAATATTTTCCTAGAAATACGACCTTTAAAATGTACAGTGACTAGTTTTTCCTGCATGACCATAAACTACTCAAATATGCCACTCAAAAAATGACCTTAATTACTAACCAAGATTACCTAATTACATTATTAAATTATAACTCCATTCATTATGAGGTTTAATTGAACCTTCCTTTCAGTCAAGGTTCATTCCTCCTACCCAAATAGAATATTTACCATGTGATGGTATAACCATTGAGTTTTTCAAAACCTTTTAAGAACCCTTTAATACACCTAAACTAATTAATAACTTTTATTTACTGAATCAAAAAATTAATTGAGTCAACATTCTCCTTTTAGAATCCGTTAACCTTGAGTTGATCAGTCCTCTTAGTTATCTCTTTCATAAAAATTGGTAATAGGGATGCGTTGAGTGTGGTAATAGCTAGCCTAATCCCACCAGTTTCCATCAAATGAGAACATAATTAGTTTTATTCAATTAATAATGGTCATTATACTCCCTCTAGTCTCCACTTGAACCTTATATATTATCCCCAACTTGAGTGTGGTAATAACCAACCTACTCCTACTAGTATCTATTTATTGATCATGGCACTAGTTTTCTTCCATTATTAATGTTTATTATATTCCTACTAGTCTCTAATTCAGAAATTTAAAGAAATTATTTTATTTACACCTTTTTCTATGTTTAGAGTGATCAAGAAGATTCATGTATTTTATGACATCATAATCTATAGCTACTATTAAGGACCCTCTATGTTATGCGATCATAAACTATGTAAAGATTTGGTCCACCTTTTATTACCTTAAAATTCATATAATGGACTAGTCCATGATACCCACCTTTATTATGTATGAGTTAGATCTATGTAAGACAACCAAACATATTTTCATTTATCCAGAAGCTTATGAAAGGGTGAGAATTTTTCCTTCATGAATACATCCCCAACCAATGAAAGGTTTCTATAAATATTCTTTTCAAAATATTCAAGTCGGATCATAATGACCTAGTAAAATAGAGTTAAACTATAAAAATTAATCCTAAATGAATGACATTAAATTGTGAAGCAAGGTCCTCGTCACATGAATGTATAATTTAGAATATCTATATCCTTATAGCATGAAATTAAACTAAAAGACATATGGTCTATTCTATGTGACCCATTACCTAAATGAGAGCTAGAACCATGTAAAGGTACCTATTATATGATCCATATATATAAATAAACAGTTTTTTAAATAAATTATTTGTTAATAAACCCAATTATTCTCTATTGGGTTCTAGATATTGATATTCTCTTTGTTCCAATCCCATACCAAGATAAAATATGAAAATTAACTCCTCTATGTAAGATCTCAATCTATATAGGAGTCCCTTTTTTCCTCAAGGATTCAACAGTTAATGATATAAAAGACAAAAATAATTTCACCATCTACTCAAACTATGACCATCATTGCTCCATTTCATTTCTTATGAGATAAATAATTGTAAGGTCCCTTTTCATAAGAACTATGTGTGGTTTGATTACCATATCATGGGATACATAGTGACACATGTATCTTCAATTTTAGTCGTATCCCTAAATTTTCATTACTTTCAACCATAAATCTCCATGAAAGCCAAATATATGTAGATATTATATCATTAGTTGAAATAAAAATTACAAAACATGTTCCTTATCATGAAATATCATGTAGTTTAAAATATTTTCCAAGTTGTATCTTATTCTTAATGCTGATATTGACTGATGTTGTCTTAGAGGACCTGAAGAGTCAGTTTGACTATCAGGAATGAGTTGAATTTTAATAAAATACATAAAATTTAGTTTAGGCTACATGAATTTAAATTCCCTAGTTCAAATCCTTGTGGTCACCATCCCAACCACAAGATCTTAAACATTTAAGTAGAGGTACATCTTTTATGGCTCTAAACTACTCAGGGTGTCCCATTTCTTATGCCTCATTATTCCCTACACAAGAGATCAATACATGTAGAAGTTTTTATAATGAAAAAAATCAATCCATCAGAGTATTAATGCCTCAACTCCCACAAATGGGATGAATCTGATTCTAATGATATTTCTCACATTTATAGACCTATTCTTAGAATAGAATTCCCATTTCCCTTATATACAAGTCAAATATATGAAGGGGAACCCATTTCCTTATTGAGAACTACGTATGGAATTATTCTCATCATTATGAGATATGTAGTGATGCCTAGATCCTTTATCCTAGTCAAATCAACATATCAAAAAAATTCCCTCCCTACATATGAGCTAGATATATGCTAGAAGTTTCTTAATGAAAAATACATATGGATTTATTTACTTTTGTAAAATATATGATATGATGTTGGGATCACATATCCTAGGAATATCTAAAAAAAATTAGTTCATGAATTATGACCTTAAGATATTTTAGTTGACCCATGGGATAACATGAACTACCATTCTTATCTCAATTTATGTTAGGTTTTACCTCACCAATTCCATATAGGTTTTCTTGCCTTCCTGGTCTTGGATGTGTAACCTTAAACCTCAATTTTTTTTTAAATTTTTAAACCGTAAATTTTATCCCTTTATGTTCTTAATTGGAAGACCATAATTGTAAAAATAAAAATATTTACAAAGTCTTTTTAGGTTGAAAACCCGTAAAGGTAAGTCTAATAAAAAATCAACTATTCACTTGATAATCCATTATATTTTATGGTTTAGAGAAAATTTAGAGAAAAAATGGCCCAAAGTTCATGGGACCCACTATGTGACACTAGAAAGATCCTAGCTATATTTTCAAGAACCTGGTCTAAGTAAATGTTAGAATTGATTTTCCTTGCCCTTTGCAAGTGAAATTAGTTTGTTCCATAGGCTCCTTTTAATTTTTAAGAATGTTGACTTTTAATATTGAGTATAACTACAATTTAAGTGATTTTGTACTAAAAAATATAAGGTTTTATCCCTTCACCTAAATAATGTGTTCAATATACGCTTTCATAACCTTTGGGGTACTTGAACCCTTATTCAATAATCATATTCTTTGTGAATCCACATCAAATATATGATGTATGAATCAACACCAACCAATTTCTCAAGTCATTATACTTCTCTTGGAATCCATCAACCTTAGGTTGATTGGTCCTCTTGGTTATCTCTTTAATTGAAACTTTGGTAACATGGATAGAATGAGTGTCATAATTTCCATCCTAATCCCATGTATTTAAATTAATTAAGAGTGGTAATAGTTTTACACTATTACTAATTATCATTATACTCCTATCGATCTCCATCTGAACCCCATATTCTATCCATAGAATAATTATGGTAACGACCAACCTACATCCACCGATCTCCATTGACTGGGTATGGAATTAGTTTTCATCTATTACAATTGTTCATTCTACTATCACCAATATCCATTTCTGATTGAATCAAACATTCATGTGTTATGATTTATAGACTCCATAACCAAACTATTCAAGAAGATTAAAGTACCCCTGATGTTAAGAATTCATGCATCATTCCCAATTTCATATAAAGATTATTATAGTATATTCGTGTACCCCTTTCTATCTGGTTATGCCTCTCATTTAGAGACTTCAAAGGATTAAGTTTCAATTATCCTTTTGAAAATGACTATCCTCTATAGGGTCTAAGATTCATGATAATAAATTGATTGAATCCTTTTATCTAGGGTAATTTATTATAGTATCTAGAACTTATTTATAGGTGTTATTTATTATTCTTGTTACATATAATATCCCACTCATTGTGTGAAAATTGATAGACCTAAAATTTTATAAACTATTAGTTTAAGAACTGTGGAATTAAACTAATTGTACTTATCCCTGAGATCATATATACTAGAATTAACCACTCCATTAACATTGGGGATCTTATTTTAATTTATATAAATATCCCTACCCATATTTTGTGTAAAATATATATTACTTTAAATTGTAGCAATATTTGGTCAATTTTGTTTGACTTAAATATCATCAAATTATAGTGCAGTCATTTTTAATTAAAACTACATACACAAATACTTGAGTGTAACTCCTTGATATTTTAAAATACATTTAAATTTAAATAAATTTTATTTCTTCGATATATTGTGTTACATGCAATAATTATTTTAAACAAACAATGACATACTCTTAAAATATTATTATTTAATGTGATAGTTAACAACAAGCTGTTAAATTGGTGGGTATGAATCAGACTAAATAAATTATTAAAAGTATACAGTTTAAAAATGAATAAAACAAATTCATTAGTTTCAAATTTATTAGAAATAAAATTAATTATTTATTCATCAAATGATTAGAAAAAAATAAGAGAATAATTTGAAAGTAAAATAAATGATTTTATGAAAACCAAATCATGCGAAAAATGTGTTTTTATCTTAATAAATTAAATTATTTACTATTGGTAAATTATTTTAATGAAATTTGTTTAAAATATAATAAATAATTTTTTTATCATTCTTTTAATATTTTTTAGGAATAGGATAAGAATAAATATTTCTATATGCTTAAAAACTATATTTTTCTTATAGGTGGATTTTTCGTGTTCTGTACACTTCTTTTAAAAATAGTTTTTACCAATTATAAAATATTCATTTGAAAAAAATGAAATTTATTTTTGAAATAATCATCTCAAAATTAAATTAGAGTTAATTATTGATAATTTTCTAAAAATATTAATTTTTCACTGAATAATGAAAGTACAAATCTTTTATTGAAAAATGCATTTTCATTGAAAAATTTAAAAAAGATTTATTTTTATTTAAATTTTTTTAAAAGTAAAATTAGTTCAATTATATTATTTTTAATACAATTTAGTTCATTGGAAACAATTTTACATTAAATTTTTATATAAAATATTTTTTGTATTTGAGAAACGTTTTTATTTGGAAAACAGCATTTTCATCATGCTAGTGAGTTTAATTTTAAATTAAATTATATCAATTATGAGAATTGAATTAGAAAAAAAGCATTAAATATTTTTAATCATCATAATTAATACTATCTAATATAGTCAACTTATTTTTTGTCATAATGGATAGTAAAAATAGTAAAAATTAATTACCATGGTTAAGGTTAAAATAGGTTTACCAAGGTGTTAACCGAAAATAAAAGTGTAATTTTTCCTATAAAACTTTATTAAATACTATTTTATGGATATTTTTATACCTTATCCCCTCCCAAATTTTAATATATTTCCATTTGGAAGCATTTTATTTGGATTTAATTTATCATTTTGTATTATATTAGGAAATTTCTAAGATGGTCCCATCCCCCACTTATAAAAGGATACCCCATATAATCTCTTATAAAAACTTAAAGAGCCATTTTTCAGCCAATACACACCCAAATAACTTTATTCAAACCCTCTCCTTTACCTAGATTCCCTAATTTGATCAAAAAACCAACCTAGGAAGGCTTTATGTGGAAACCTAAAGAGGTTGTCCAAAGAAAAGGTAGAGTTCTTAACCACATGTCTTCACATTATTTCTTCCTCCACACCATTAAAATATTCTCCAAATATTATAAAATAGTAAAACTTGTATCTTAAATATTCTGAGATGTTATTATGTTAATGGAATTACCTATATCTATCCTCTCTACAATCAAATGGGAAACAACACTATCAATCATGTGTTTGAAGGATTACCACCTCATGAACTGATGTAATTATTTTTCTATACCCACCTATCATGGGTAAATATAATGATAGATTTAATATATATATATATATATCATATTTATTAAATAATTATACATCTAGAACTATAATATCATATATATCTTCTTATCTTCCATTTTTTTGGAAAATAATAACATTTCTCATGCAAACTTGTGGACTACTAGATCTGTAAAGCGATGTGGTATGTTTTTTATTTTATTTTGACATGTATGGTAATAATTATAGACTAAATGAATATATATTAAATAATAATGATATTATAAATTTTAATTATTATATACCTTTCTTTCATTCCATCTATTAAAATAATGGAATCAACATTCATGTGTATGTAAGACCTATAGTCTCCCTGAACATTGTATTTAATTTATCTTTCTCTATATTTATGGATGAATATAAATATTAATATGATGAATATATATGATATTTATTATAACAAATCAAAATTCTAAAGTAAGAACATTGTATCTGATAGCATGTATGAAATGAAACACCAAGCGTATAAAGGAATCTAACATCATGAGACATTATGAAATATTTTCTATTTTAAATAAATATATAGATTTCCATTCACATAATACTGAGTTATCTTACGATACATGCAACAATGTCTTTCTTTAATGGCTTGCATAACACACATGGCTGAGTTTTACTGAATACTATTAATATTATGAAAATTATCTTCTAGGGGTTAAATCAGAGGTTATGAATAAGATTAACTAACATATTAAAATACATGGTTTAAAAAAATAATTATTTCATTGGCTACCAGTTAATTTTAAATGAAAATAAAAATCAATTGAATATAAAGAAAATGTTTTCATAAAAAACTACTTTTATGCACTCAAAGGTGTTTTGTCATAATAAATTAAATAAATTAATATTAGTGAATTATATTAATGACATATATGTATATTACATATTAAATAAAATATTTTTGGAATTAATAAAATATATTTTATATGCATAATATGAGAAAAACCCAATTTTATATATAAAAGCTATATTTTTCTAAAGGCAAATGTTCCTCTTAATGGTGCACTTATTTTAAAACTGAATTTTGGAATATTTATAAATTTTATATGAAAAATTAATATTAATTTTTGAAATTGGAATTTAAAAATTATCTTAGGATAAATTTTGGTATATTCTATGAAGTTTCATTTTTTGGTGAACAGTGGAAATACTGAATTCTAATTGAAAATTAATTTTTCATCTAAATAATTTATAGGCTTAAATTATATTTTAAATTTTCTTTAAAGTATTATTAAATTAATTTTAAATAAATTAATACAATTTAGGACCTTTTAATATTTTTTATATTGAACTTATATTTTAAAACTGAGAAAACTTTTGAACATTTAAACATTAAAACCCCACTTTACCATCCCATTTACAGGATTAATTTTAAATTAATTTATGCCACTCATGTGATTGGAATTTGGAAAAATTGATTCAATATTTGGAATAGTCATAATTTATAATTTCTATTATGTTCAACTTTGTTTTTGAAAAAAAAATTAGTGAAGGAAATTAAAATTAATTACAGCAGTTAAGGTGAAAAAAAGTTTACCAAGTGGTTAAACTTTTATATTATTGGGAAAAATGACCTGGAAACTTTTAAAAAATCCATTATCTACCCATATTTTGAACATATACCCTTGTTAATAATTATATTCATTATTTTATTCACATGATGTAAGGAAGAACTCCTAGTAGTGTTTTCCTTTTTATATTTACAGGAATACCACTCCTTCTGCCCTATAAAAACACTAACCTCACTCACTTATTCACACCTATCAATCCTTTTTTCATCCAAACACTATCCAAATAATCTCTCAACAACCCTCACATCAACCTATAAGTATCGATTTTTTTCATAAATCCAACCAAGGAATTATTTTGGCATAAACCAAAAGGAGTTATCAGAAAAAGAGGTAACATTCTTCAACGAGAACTTTTGTTTTATTTCATTATCCACCCATGAAATTATTCTTATATATTACTTATATAATAAAAAATTATTCTAAATATATTGATATTTTGTTATATTAAGGTTATTTCCACGACCCGCCTTCACCAAAAGGAGGGAAGGGTCAGCAGATTTTCAAGCCCTTCCTTCTTTAAGTTGAAGGAGAGATAATGACCCCCGAGACCCGCCTTCAATAGGTCTCGGAGTGGCGACTAGTACCAAGGGTATAGAAATTTCTCACAAATGGAAGGCATTACCCTTTTTATTTTATAGGATCGAGAGATAAGGAGAAGAAAACCAAACAACACCAAGGTAGAAAGAAAAGTAAAGACAAAAGTAAACCATTCCCACATGCATGTTTCAAAAGTAAAAGCCACAAAGTGCAAAAGGTGTCTACAAAGGTAAGTACCAAAGAAAGAAAAACGACAACTACAAATGCTTCTAAAGATCCGAGCTAGTAAGGTCCTACGTGATCCCCGAAGTCCTCCTGGAAACCTGAAAGCAGTTTTATATACATAGGGTGAGCATACAAGTACACTCAGTAGGGAAAACCAAAGACTCTCGTGCACAAGTGGGGGAACATACTAAAGTCCTGTGAGAAAAAGAGTAAACCAAACACCTAACAAGGAAAACTATCCACCCCAGGCCTCACCAAGGTACACTCCCCAAATAACGCAAGTCAAGTAATATATATATTAAGAGCACATCGATGTTTGGGTACCCCGCGACACTTTCCCACTGGTTATTGAGACATCTTACGCATCAGGCCAATCCTGCCATTCTCACCGCATTCCCACTGCCACACCCACCTGCACACACCTGGGCCACAACCACACGCAGTCCCACTGCTGAAATCCCGCCTGCACACACTTGGGCCACAACTGCACGCAGTCCCACTGCTGAATCCCGCTCGTACACACCTGGGCCACAACTGTCACATATAACCACGCCTGCAAACACCTAGGCCAGAACAACCACCACCACGCCCGAAGACACCTGGGCCTCATCCCGAAGACACTTGGGAAACCACCTGCCACACACACCTGGCCAACCACCACACTACCCCGCCCGAAGGTTCTTGGGCTAATAATGGACTTCAGGCCATCACAGCCTGCCCAAAGATACTTGGGCTATCCCAGAAAGGGAGCAGAAAAGGAGCTAATAACCAGCCACTATGAATAGTGTTGGGAAAAACACCCTCCCCCATGAAATGGGGGTTTTCGTCACTAAGTGGTCAACTTAGTTGGGGCACGAATAAGAAACACAAAGCTACAAGTATAGATATATAGGTAACAAGCACTCACCCAAGCTAGGTTTTTCTTCAGACAGCCTATAGATCACAACAACACTCAAGTACGAGTCACGACTCACACTAACAACCCATTTTTCCCCTTTCTTATTTCAAATTCAGTAATAATGTTTATGTTTAATCACTACTGGCAACTAGTAGGCATAGGCATAAGCCCTAGAAAGTAAACAGTCAAACATCAACCAGAACATCCACACCCGGTTCTCAACAATAGAGGATTCCACCCCAATTCGTGATATAAACAAATAACCACTGGGTCTTAAAACTCATAAACCCCGAAGCCACACCAACATGGGATCCCAAACACAGTTTCATAACAACCAAAAGCATAAAATAACAGGGGATCCCATCCCCTCCCACATCTCCAGCAATCGGCCCGAAAGGAAAACAACCAACTACCACCACCAACACAAGTCAGGGATTTTCAGATTTAAACGACTTAACACACTCCATGATTTCAAATTTCGTGTGTTCTAACCGGGAGTTATCACAGAAGGGTTGATCCGGGTGCTTTCAATTTATTCAGCTGGATATACGTGATTAACCAATTCACTTTTCATAGCAGGAGTTTACAACCACAAACAATCCATTCAAAACATCATTGGGGTTCATTAGTGCACAAACAACGACCACCAACGGCCTCGATTTTCAGGAGGCATAAGCCAGCACAACTCAACAAGATGGTCATAAAAGAAACAAAATAAAAAATGTAAGACAACATCAACGATCACAGCCCCCCCTTTCTTTATAGAATTTGTTAATTATCTTCATTAAGTTGGGTCCAACCAGTTCTACAGAAACAAAAGCAAGCCCACCCTGCATGATACACAAAAGAGAGAGGCGAAGGAGAAAATTCCCTACTTGTTGATAGAAGATCGACTTTTAGGCATGGGGCGCAGAACTTTACGGATAACGATGCACCCGATGCACCAGAAGCTATTTGTGAAAAGCCATGATCGAGGAAAGGAGAAACCACTGGTAACCCTTAGTTTATAAGAGCCGGGGGCGGTTAAGGTGAAAATGAGAAACAGCGTAAGGCGCGGGGGTCGTGGGTTGACCACGCGGCTCCATTCGTCACAAAAAGGGGTCGGGTGGTTTAAGCCGACTCATGAGTTGATTAAATATTTAATTAAAACTCTTATGCGCGTTATAGGTCTTTAAAACACACTTAAATGAGTCAGAATAGGGTTTAAAACCCTATTTGTGCAAAAGGAGTGCTACTGGAAACAACTTGACAAGGCCGAGTGGCGCCGATCGGTCTCACCGTTCGATCGCGCCGATCGGCCTCACCGAGATGCCACTTCTTTAGGACCCGGATTTTGGAAAAGGGAAGGACCAAGAGAGTCTGGGTCATCACATCAGATACCTCTCAAACTATTCTCGTCCTCGAGAATTTAAACAACCTAGAAGGGAAGGACGGGTCCGAAAAACCACCCCGAAAGATACCTCTCAAGAGTGAACCTCATCGTTAACTAAGAACAAATTCCTATCACGAACCAAGCAACATACCATGCCAAACTGCACAGGCATGTGGGTTGGGGAGTCTCCTCCCATATGTCAAGATATTATCAACTTTGGGCGGCACTGAGTCGCCCGCACAGGTTTAATCACATCCACCTTAATGCGTCTTGATTAGGGGTTGGGTTCTCTCCTTCCCCATAGCTGGGGCTTTTCACACACAAACAGAGGAAAGAAAACCAACACATTTTATAGCCAGAAGACAAAACGTTCTACCATAATAGGTACAATAAGGAACAAAACTCAAAACAAATCCGGGTACTGGGTACACATCTGTGCTTCCCTATCCCACGTACTCTCCTCAAGCCCACCATGTCTCCACAACACACGAACCAAGGGGATGGTTTGCCCGCGAAGCACCTTTTTTTTGCGATCCTCGATCACCACTGGTCCCTCCACAAAGGTCACGTCGTCCTCGATGTCCAGCTCACCCCAGTCAAGGACGTGTGAATCGTCGTAGAGATACCGACGGAGCTGGGACACATGAAAGACATCATGTATCCTTAGTAGCGGTGGTGGAAACGCTAGCTGGTAAGCCACTTCGCCGACCTGCCGCAACACTTGGAAGGGTCCGATGAATCTGGGAGAAAGCTTACTCCCTTTGCTGAACCTCTGCTGCCCACGCCGAGGGGAGACATTTAAGAACACGTGGTCCCCAACCTCAAACTCCAAAGGCCTCCTCCTGGTATCAGCATACGACTTTTGTCAGTCCTGGGGCACCTTCATCCTTTCCCGTATGAGCTGAACCTTCTCTGTCGTGTTCTGCACCACCTCCGGACCAAGGATGCCTGCCTCTCCTACTTCGGTCCAACACACAGGCGAACGACATGGCCTCCTATACAAATCTTCAAACGGGGCCATGCCAATAGTAGAGTGGTAGCTATTATTGTAGGAAAACTCTACCAGAGGCAGGTATTGCACCCATGATCCTCCTGAGTCCAGAACACATGATCGCATCATATCCTCCAAGGTCTGGATGGTGCGCTCTGTTTTTCCATCTGTCTGGGGATGGAAAGCAGTGCTAAGGCGTAACTGGGTGCGAAACGCATGCTGCAATCCTCTCCAGACTCGCGATGTAAACCGTGCATCCCTATCCGAGACTATAGACCTCAGAACTCCATGTAACCTCACCACCTCATCCACGTACTTTCTTGCCAAAGCGTCCATAGCACTCGACTTCCTGATCGCCAGAAAGTGAGCCGATTTCGTCAACCTGTCCACTACCACCCAGATGGCGTTGTACCCTCCTTGGACCTTGGGTAGTCCCATGACGAAATCCATTGAGATGTCATCCCACTTCCACTCGGTGACATCTAGGGGCTGCAGTAGGCCGCCTGGAACTCGGTGTTCAGCCTTCACTTGCTGACACACTAAGCACTTGGCCACAAACTCTGCCACCACTCGCTTAACTCCGGGCCACCAAAACTGCCTCTTCAAACCCTGGTACATCTTGGAAACTCCAGGGTGTACCGCCAGGGGTGAGTTGTGTAACTCACTGAGAACCTTTCCGCGCATCGCCTCTGGGACAAACAACTTTTTCTGGAAAAGTATCCGGTTCTGACCATCCTCTATCCATCCTTCCGGAGCATTGCCCTGGTCAACTTGGTCATGCATCACTTCGAACTCTAGGTCTCCCCACTGAGACTCTTCCACTTGCTGGAATAGGGATGATCGCACTGTCATCTGATATAGGTAGACTCTACCGTTATCCATCTTCGCATCCAGGTGTAAGGCAGCCAACCCCTCCATTGCTTTCCAGGCGTCCGATGACTCTCGGTCCGCATCCTTCTGTGTCCTCCTGCTCAAGGCATCGACCACTACATTGCCCTTTCCCTTAGTATAAGAGATCTCAAAGTCGTAATCTTGGAGGAACTCCACCCATCTCCGCTGTCGCAAGTTTAAGTCCCACTGGGAGAAGATATACCTCAAGATTTTGTGATCCGTGAAGACCACAAAGCGTTCCCCGATGAAGTAGTGCCGCCACAAATTTAGCGCAAAAACGACCGCTGCAAGCTCCAGGTCATGGGTGGCGTAATTACGCTCATGGGAACGCAGCTTCCTGGACCCATAATAGATCAGTCCTTGTCGCTGCATCAGCACACATCCTAGACCCTGTCCTGAAGCATCACAGAACACCTCATAAGCTGCCCCTTCTTATGGTTATCTCAGCACTAGGGCACTGACCAACTTCTCCTTTAGATAACTGAAGGCTGACCGGCACTGCTCACTCCATACGAAAGCCTAGTCCTTCTTGGTCAGAGCTGTCAAAGGGGCTGCTACTCAGGAGAAGTTGGGTACGAATCTCCGGTAGTAACCCGCAAGCCCGAGGAAACTACGGACTTCCGCCACATTCTTGGGTGCTGCCCAAGAAACAACTACCTCAACCTTTGATGGGTCGACCGCTACCCACTACTCAGACACTACGTGCCTGAGGAAGTGCACTTATCGTGTCCAAAACTTGCATTTTGACAACTTCCCATAGAGCTGGTGCTGTCGGAGGACCTCCAAAACTGTCCTCAGGTGCTCTGCATGGTCCTCCTCTGATCTAGAGTAGACCAGGATTTCATTGATGAACACAACCATGAACCGATCCAAGTACTCCCGGAAGATGGATTTCATAAGCCCCATGAACATAGCCGAGGCGTTCGTAACACCGAAGGGAATGACTATGAACTCAAAGTGTCCATACCTACACCTGAACGTTGTCTTCGGGATGTAGCTCTCTTTCACCCTCAACTGGTGATACCCAGACTATAGGTCGATCTTCGAGAACCATCCTGCCCCTTTCAGCTGGTTGAAAAGATCGTCTATCCTTGGAAGAGGGTAGCGATTCTTGATCGTCACCTGATTCAGCCTCCTGTAGTCTATGCACAACCTGAGACCACCATCTGCCTTCTTTGTGAACAAGACTAGAGAACCCCACGGTGACGCACTTAGACGAACATAACCCCTCTTCATCAGATCGTCAATCTGTATCCGCAACTCCCGTAGCTCCGAAGGTTCCATCCGGTAAGGAGCCATCGAGATTGGACAAGCACCAGGCTGCAGGTCTATCCCGAGCTCGATATCACGTCGAGGGGGTAGAGTCATCACCTCCTCAGGAAAGATGTCCATAAACTCACGGACGATCTCTGGCACTTCCACCATTTCAGCATCTACTGATTCCACTGTCAGCTCGGTCAACAAGGAGAGGAGAGGTTCCTCTCTCCTGTTTCCCTTCGGACTGGTCCGCTCGCCGGTGAAGGTAACACGCCGGCTGTCCAAGTCTGAGAACACCACCCTCCTTCGAAAAAAGTCGATGAAGGTGCACACAGAAAATAGCCAGTCGATGCATAGGATGACATCGTATGGCTGAATCTGTAGTAGAAGAAGATCCCTAACCGACTGATGTGGCCCTAACATCAGTCTACATCCCCGAAAAACAAACAACAAGTCGGTCTGACCTCCGACTGGTGTGCTAAACACCAGGGGAACTAGAAGTCTCTTGGCATCTAGACCCATGGCACGGGCTAGACTGGGTGCAACAAAGGAGTGCGAAGCTCCAGTATCGAACAAAGCATAAGCAAGAGTGCTAAATAGACTGATCATACCTCGAACAACCTCTGGACCTACTGGAACTGCTGCCTCTGCAGCGTGAAACTGTCCACGCCCAGCCCCCTGCCCCTCGGCTGTCGGCCACCTCCCCGACCATGCCCTGGTTGAGGTCCCTGTGGAGCGCCCTGAGGTCATCCTCCTCCTACGTCTGCCATCGGAGGAGCGAGAGATCGCTGTCCCTGCTACTGCTACTGGAAAGGTCTGGCTGGAAGCTGTTGCTAGGGTGGGTGCTAGGGCTGACTGCCACTACTGTACTACACTCGGTCAGGGCACTAACTCCGGAGATGCCCAGGGCTCCCACAGATGAAGCACCGCGGTCCCGGGCCCGAAGGAAAAGGGCGAGGGCCGGGGGATCGAAACTGAAACTGCTGCGGTCTACTCCCTGCGGGTCGGAACCTGGAGGGTCCTAATGATGGAGGCCTGGTGCTGACGACCTTCCCCTTCAATGGTCCCAACTGGATCCCCTCTCGCGACACTCCTCCTAGAGCATGCATCCTCTCCACCACTTCGGCCTTCTTCTGGACCTCCAAGTACGTCGGCAGGGTAAAGGGGGTAACAACATACTGGAGGGAGGGTCAGAGTGCCTCCTCTAAACGTCTTGCCCGAGACTCCTCGTTAGGAAAGTGGTCTGGAGAAAAACGTAGGAGGTCCTTGAACTTGATCCCTAGCTCTCTCACAGACAGACTCCCCTACTGGAGGGAGAGTAGTTCCTTCCTCTTTTCTGCCTTCATCGTCGAGGAGAGGAATTCCGCCCAGAACTCCCTCGCGAAATCCACCCAAGCCACCTCAGACTCTCTCCTCTCCCCTAGGTAAAGCGTCCACCACTGACGTGCCACTCCCCGCATCTGGCTAACGGCCAGAGGAACCCAGTACTCATTCGGGGCCCGAATCAGGCCGAAGGCTATAACTAGCTCCTCTAGCCAGCCTTCCGTCTTCATATCGGAGGTGCTGCCCTCATACTTCTTGAGGGCCTGTCGTTGGAAGGGTCGAAGAGTCTTCTACCTCTGGTCATCCTCTTCCTCTCGATCAGCTCTCTGCCTATCGACCAAAGTAGTCTCCGGGACCTCGATCCCCTGTACCACACGTGGTCGCCTTCCAGGTACCATAGCTGCAAGGTAAACAAGGAATGCCTAAGCCCAAGTAGTGTAGAATATCGTTCTTAAAACTTCTTAAAATTTAATTTATTCTTAATTCCCAAGACATCCCACAAACACAAGAACATAAGCCACTATGATGCATGTACCTTTCCTAGGGTCTCTACCCTGCAATCAGTGTGGCCTCACTTGGTCATTCGGTAGGTCCAAAGTCCTTGAATCGGATCACGGGGGGCCCTAAAATCCCGTGTCCTAGCCGGTCTTCCCTGGCATAATTCACGCGCCAAGGTCACCCAACACTGTTGCCTTACCATCCCATGTAATCCTCACTGTGGCTAACTCCAGAATCCATCCTATCTCTCAACCATCAGCCTTTGATACCATTCTGTCAAGACCCACCTTCACCAAAAGGAGGGAAGGGTCAGCAGATTGCCAAGCCCTTCCTTCTTTAAGTTGAAGGAGAGATAATGACCCCCAAGACCCGCCTTCAATAGGTCCCGGAGTGGCGACTAGCACCAAGGGTATAAAAATTTCTCACAAATGGAAGGCATTACCATTTTTATTTTATAGGATTCAGAGAAAAGGAGAAGAAAACCCAACAACGCCAAGGTAGAAAAAAAAGTAAAGCCAAAAGTAAACCATTCATACATGCATGTTTCAAAAGTAAAATCCACAAAGTGAAAAAGGTGTCTATAAAGGTAAGTACCAAAGAAAGAAAAACGACAACTGCAACTGCTTCCAAAGATCCGACCTACTAAGGTCCTGCGTGATCCCCGAATTCCTCCTGGAAACCTGAAAGTAGTTTTATATACGTAGGGTGAGCATAAAAGTACACTCAGTAGGCAAAAAAAAAGACTCTCGTGCACAAGTGGGGGAACGTACTAAAGTCCCGTGAGGAAAAGAGTAAACCAAACACCTAACAAGGAAAAATATCCACCCCAGGCCTCACCAAGGTACACTCCCCAAATAACACAAGTCAAGTAATATATATATTAAGAGGACATCGATGTTTGGGTACCCTGTGCCACTTTCCCACTGGTTATTGAGACATCCTACGCATGGGACCAATCCCGCCATTCTCACCGCAGTCCCACTGCCACACCCGCCTGCACACACCTGGGCCACAACCACACACAGTCCCACTACTAAAATCCCACCTGCATACACCTGGGCCACAACCGCACACAGTCCCACTGCTGAATCCCGCCCACACACACCTGGTCTACAACTGTCACATGTAACCACGCCTGCAAACACCTAGGACAGAACAACCACCACCACGCCCGATGACACCTGGGCCTCATCCCGAAGACACTTGGGAAACCACCTGCCGCACACACCTGTCCAACCACCACACTACCCCTCCTGAAGGTTCTTGGGCTAATAATGGACTTCAGGCCATCACAGCCTACCCGAAGATACTTGGGCTATCCGGGAAAGGGAGCAGAAAAGGAGCTAATAACCAGCCACTATGAATAGTGTTGGGAAAAACAACCTCCCCCATGAAATGGGGGTGTTCGACACTAAGTGCTCAACTTGGGTGGGGCACGAATAAGAAACAAAAAGCTACAATTATAGATATATAGGTAACAATCACTCACCCAAGCTAGGTTTTTCTTCATACAGCCTACAGATCACAACATCACTCAAGTCCGAGTCACGACTCACACTAACAACCCATTTGTCCCCTTTCTTATTTCACGTTCAGTAATAATGTTTATGTTTAATCACTACTGGAAACTAGTAGGCATAGGCATAAGTCCAGGAAAGTAAACAGTCAAACATCAACCAGAACATCCACACCCGGTTCTCAACAATAGAGGATTCCACCCCAATTCGTGATATAAACAAATAACCATCAGGTCTTAAAACTCATAAACACCGAAGCCACACCAACAGGGGATCCCAACCCCAGTTTCATAACCACCGAAAGCATAAAAGAACAGGGGATCCCATCCCCTCCCACATCTCCAGCAATCGGCCCGAAAGGAAAACAACCAACTACCACCACCAGCACAAGTCAGGGATTTTCAGATTTAAACAACTTAACACACTCCATGATTTCAAATTCCATGTGTTCTAACCGGGAGTTATCAGAGAAGGGTTGATTCTGGTGCTTTCAATTTATTCAACCGGATATAAATGATTAACCAATTCACTTTTCACATCCGGAGTTTACAACCACAAGCAAGCCATTCAAAACATCATCAGGGTTCATTAGTGCACAAACAACTACCACCAACGACCTCGATTTTCAGGAGGAATAAGCCAGCACAACTCAACAAGATGGTCATAAAAGAAACATCATAAAAAATGTAAGACAACATCAACGATCACAACCTCCCCTTTATTTATAGAATTCGTTCATTATCTTCATTAAGTTGGGTCCAACCAGTTCTACAGAAACAAAATCACGCCCACCCCGCATGATACACAAAAGAGAGAGGCGAAGGAGAAAATTCCCTACTTGTTGATAGATGATCGACGTTTAGGCCGGGGGCTCGGAACTTTACGGATAACGATGTGCCCGATGCACCAGGAGCTGTTTGTGAAAATCCATGATCGAGGAAAGGAGAAACCACTGGTAACCCTTAGTTTATAAGATCCAGGGATGTTTGAGGTGAAAACACGAAAAAACGTTAGGCGCGGGGGTCGTGGGTTGACCACGCGGCTCCACTCGTCACAAAAAGGGGTCGGGTGGTTTAAGCCGACTCATGAATTGATTAAGTATTTAATTAAAACTCTTATGCGCATTACGGGTCTTTAAAACACGCTTAAACGAGTTAGAATAGGGTTTAAAACCCTATTTGCGCAAAAGGAGCGCTACTGGAAATAACTTGACAAGGCCGGGTGGAGCCGATCGGCCTCACCGAGACGCCACTCCTTTATGACCCGGATTTTGGAAAAGGGAAGGACCAAGAGAGTCTGGGTTGTCACAGTTATGACCTACACCTACACATAAACTTCCATAAAATGGGATACCCAATCATTGTTTATGTGTATAGAGGACTTCCTCCTTGTGAACTAATGTCATTCGTTCTTCCATTACCACATTTCGATTTTGGGAATAATGATTCATTTATTATTTTTAAATTATATATAAATATATATATATGATATTTATAATTTATTTATTCTTATATAATTCTTTTATAACATGTACCTTCAGGATTTCCATTTTATTGGGATATGATAACATTGTTTGTGGACGTGTGGACTACCACCTCCTCAAAGTGATGTGATTCGTTCACGCTTTACATAGAATGTATTAAGGATGGGTTTAATAAATATATGTGACATATATGACATAAATATGATACAATCATAATAATATTCATATATATCATTTAATTTTTATTCTTTTAACATGACAATAAAATGGAAACAACGTTCATGCGTACGTATGACCTACCATCTCCATCAATGGTGTATTTCATTTCCTATCTCCAAAAATAATTAATTACTATAAATAAATATAAAATGAATATATATATAATATTTAAATCATTTCTTAAATTCTTTATATGATTAAATCATGATATATGTAATAGGAAAAAAAATAAACATCAAAACACACTCGAAAACAAGGCAATTAACACCCAAAATGATGTAAATGATGAATGATTATTAATGAATAAGTTAAAATATATTATAAAAGGACTATATATGAAATAATATATATTAATATGGTTCTATTATAATTTAATAAAATTCTTAAAAACATTATACATGAAGTTAGAGAGCATTCATCAAAAAGAGAGCATAAGGTAAGGGATTTCACCTCAATTTCATTTTATTGACGCATTTTGTCATGTTGTGAACCCAATTATTTTTATATGGTGTATATAAATCCCCTTTTACATTTAATATCATGGTTAATTCATTATTCATGGTATTTTGAGTTTTAATTTTAATTATTTCATCTAAGAGTATTTCAAATTAATGTTACAAAGTGGTAAAGAAATTGCATAACTCAATTCCTTTTCATTGGGTTATATTAGTTCCTTATTGTCATTAATATTGAATGATTATGTTTATAATGAAAATTAATATCTATATATTTACTTACACTTGTTTTATGTGTATTTATATTTGATACACATAATAAATCCGTTTATTAATTATAACTTCAATGTTGTCATAATTTTAAGTGTTTATTCCAAAATCTCATTTTAATCGATATTGATTATTATTGAATTTCCATTCAGGATTTTTTTTGATCATTGTTTAATAAAACCTTTAATTTTATTATCCATTTATTATTCATGATATTTTCCTATAATATTAATATTTATCCTCCCTTTTGTACTCAAAATTATTTAGATTTTTGTAAAGAAAACCTAACTTCATTTCTTTCTTTGGTCGGAGATCTATTTTCTTCCAAAACCCTGTTTTTTTAAAATGTTTTCAAAAATGTTTTTAAAATTTTAAATATTATTTATCAAGATAATTTATACCCTTTACAACTTTTTTATGTTTTTAAAATTTATTTTCAAAGAAAATTATTTTCAAAACAAAAAGGATATTTTCCTCAAGAATTATTTTGTAGTTCTTTTTATTGTATTTTTATTTCATCAATGAAAAAACCTATTATTATTAATCCAATGGATATATGTTGTATTAATACAATAATTATTATTTCTATTGATAGTTTATGACCAGTTTTACTATGCATGTTATATTTTGATACAATTTTACATATTATTCTTGGTGATTTATGGTTATGTTTATTGATTGGTGAAAGTATTCAAATTTTGTATGCAAGTTTTTAATACAAACGTTTATTTTGATTATATTTCACAAATTTCATATTAGGAATGAATTAAAATTTTTATTTGATAATAAGGGCCCACTATAGCCCCTCAATCCTTTGGTAGGTTTCATTACATAAACTAGATATGGTTATGGTCGAAGCCTTACCCATTTATTAGATACTTAGCATGAAGCCATGATAATATTAGATTCTTTAAATAAAGACTTAACAATATTAGATTCTAATAATGATTAATTAATACTATTATATTCTTGTCATGAAGATGTGATGGTAAGTTTTATATATCCATCGTTATGCATTCCATCATTATGAATTTAGTTATTTATTTTCCATGTGATTATTTGATTATCTAAAATATACTTGCTTAAGTTTGATGCTCATGTTATTGATTATATGCAATGTGTTTTACTTATTTTCCTTTACATATTGATTATTCTTATTGATTAATTATTACTTCCATTATAATTTACCCTTAATAATAATTTTAGCTCTCCCTTATTTTGTTTCCTTTCCCCATGATTACAAGAAGTTTACTATGACTGATATGTAGGGATACACTATATGGAATAAAGAAATTCTTGAAAAAAATTATATTTTATAATTTAAATATTCATTTGTAACTCAGGAATCATGTATTTATATAGTTTACCAATACCACTAAACTAATCGGTCCTTCGAGATATGTTTACTTGTATCTTATGACAATGTAATGGTAGTAGGAACTGGATCTGGTCTTTCCAGTGTCGGGTCACTACATTTGGTATCATAAGAAGTTTAGTAGAAACCTTAGGATATAAATTTTAGAAAAAATATATTAGAGAACATAACCCAATGATATAAATTGAGGATAATATTATAATAACCTCTCAAAAAAACCATATTTATGATTATGAGACTAGATATGGATAAATTTTTCAATTTATGACAGGTATTTTACCAGTTTTGGGATGAAACATTATGTTACATAATGTTATAATCTAATATAGTGTACGGAATTGTTTAGAAATGGAACCTATATGGAATAAGGGTATCAATACTCATAGAAAATGTAGAGGTTGTTGTACTGAGAAATCCAATATAGCTGGTATTGGAATTGATAATGTTATGGATATATTAGAGAAACTTAATCAGGCTAGGAAAAATAACCTTTATTGGATGGAGAAACCTATTCCAAAATGAGATTCTCTGATGCTGGATAGTTTTATACAATAGAGGCCCCCATCATTTAGTGGGAATACTAGTGTAATGGAAGCTGAGTAATGTATTAATTCTTTGGATAAGATATTTAGGGAATTGGGATGTGGTGAAAAGGAAATGGGTGCAGTTGCAGTGTATTGTCTCAATGGTGATACTCATCAATAGTGTTAATTTATCTAGAATACTAAAGAGGAAGAATAAGTAGAACCAATGTAATGTAATGTTTTTAATGAGACATTATTTGAAAAATATTTACCACATGAGCAACAAACTGAAATGAAAATAAAGTAACTTGTCTTGAAGAGAAAGGATGAATAAAGTGTTACGAAGTATAAATATACTATTACAAGGTTATATAGGTATTATATGGATTAAATATGATACATGGGGTGCAAGATTGACCATTTTATTGAAGGTATTAAGAAAAGTCTCCAAAGAGAACTTGTCTCCCAAACATTCTCATCATATGAGGATATAGTATCATGTGATATTAAGATAGATAAAGAATTTTACAATTCTTATGGAATAAATGAATATCAAGATATGAAGAAGAAAACCGAACAAAATGTAGATAAAGGGAATAAGGGAAAGAATAATTTTCCAACATGTGATACTTGTAGAACAAAACACCATGGTACAAGCTTAAAAGGAAAATGAGTTTTCATCAAGTGTGGATAAAAAGGTCACCATGATCAGTATTCCAAGGTAAATAAGTAATTTTATATGTTTAATGATTAAAATAGAAGGATATTATGAACTATGTAAATAAATTCCCTAAGAATAAAGGAAATATTACTACAATGAAGCTAAGTGATCAAGGTTAGACTTATGGTATTGAAAAAACTGAATTGGAATGATTAATGTACATATATATTTAGATCTAAGAAATATGTTTTAAAAGTATATATTGATGATGTTCTCATAATATTAATTATTAAATATATAAGTATTGTACTATATTACTATTTAATTAACAATTTAAGTGAATATGTTGAATGATACGAAGATAAGTGATTCAATAAAAAGTTATTTTTTTTAAAAATACATGGTTAAGGGAAATATAATACTTAATATGTTCATGATGTTGATAAAATGATGTTTGGAAAAAGAGATGATTGATATGGATAAAGTAAATTGGATACTACTAACTTAATTAGAACTAATTCTAATGTTTTTGGTCATAATACTTGGAATTTTCATAAGGTTAACCCTTTATGAAATGGTTTAAGTTGAACTTTAGATGAGGTATAAATATTATTATATTACTTCACCATGTAAAGAAAAATGTGATAAGAAAATAAGTAGAAATATTTAAATTAATGACCAAAGGATAATATTATGATTATAGAAATGTATCAATTATGTATATTTACTTATATTATTAGAGAATTTAGAAATTCCACAACTATAGGAAAAAGGTCTTAAAAAATGGTATCCTATTATTATCATTTCTTATGATATTAATAACATTTTTAATAACTCTTTTTTATGGATTTGTGTTCATTAAATTTAAAATAAACATTTTCTCCATCACTCTCCCTTAGTATTTGAGTGTTATTTTTCTCTTCCATGTCCATGTTTTCATTTCCCATAAATAATCTCTTATCTGAACACCTAGTTAGATGATTATTCTAGATAAATTTTATACTTACCTTTATATCTCATTAAGGGATATATTCTTAACCCTTTTTTGATGTGGGTTAATAAAAAATATTATTTTTAAATATCAAAACCTTGTTTACTAAGGTCAAGTATAAATATTGAGGGCACGATTTAATTAATGTGGGGATAATGTAAAACCCTGAAATTCTAAAGTAAGAACATTGTATTCGATAGCGTGTATGATATGAAACACTAAGAATACAAATGAATATATAATCTTGAGAATTTATAACATTTTAATATTTTAAATAAATATGTAGGTTTAAATTCACACAATACTATGTTATCTTTCAATACACACAATAATGGATTTCTTTAATGGCTTTTGTTACATGCAAGACCGAGTTTTACCAAATACTATTGTTATTATGAAAATTATCTCATAAATTTTAAATCGGAAATTATAAAAATGATTAAATAACTTATGAAAATATATTTTTTAAAAAAATATACAATGAATTTATTTTTTATCAATTAATTTAAAATGAAAATAAAAACTAATTTGATACAAAGGAAATTTTTTCATAAAAAACTACTTTAATGCTCCCAAAGACATATTCCCTTAATAAATTAAATTAATTAATATTACTAATTGATATTAATTAAATATATATTATATATTGAATAAAATAGTTTTTAAATTCATTATATATATTTTATATTCATAAGATAAGAAAAAACCCATTTTTATGTATATAAAGCTATATTTTTCTAAAGATAGATTTACCGCTTTTTAATGGAATGCTTATTTTAAAACTAAATTTTGAATTTTTTATAAATTTTATATGAAAAGATAAACTTAATTTTTTAAAAAATAATTTTAAAACTATCTTAGTATTATATATATTTTTTATTTTTACGTAAAGTTTCATTTTTCAGTGAATAGTGAAAAATGCTGAATTTTAATTTAAAACTGCCTTTTCATTTATAATATTTATAGGGTTAAATTATATTTTGTGTTGGTATTAAATTATTATTATATAAATTTTACATTAATTAAAATAATTTATTAAATTTAAATTATTTTTCTATTAAATTTACATATAAAGACTTCGTAAAATTTTGAACATTTTTACTTTAAAACCAATTTTCTAGTACTGTATGTGGGATTAATTTTAAATTAATTTCTACCACTTATGTGATCAGAATTTTTTAAAATGAATTTCATATTTTTAATAATAATAATTTTTAATTTATCTTAAATTCAACTTATTTTTTAACCAAAAATATTATTGAAATAAATTAAAATTCATTTTAAGGATTAAGGTAGAAATGAGTTTACTTAGTGGTTAAAATTTAATCTTAAGGGGAAAAATGACAAAAAAAACTTGTTTAAAATAAATTTTAATCCCACATTTTGACCATATACCATATTTTTATAACATTTTTCATTATTGGAGGCACATGATTTAAGGAAGACCACCCAATAGTGTTTTCCTTTTTATATTTATAGGAATGTCACTCCTCCAATATAAAATAACTCACCCCTCACTTATTCACACATCTCAAGCCTTATGGATCATCAAAAACCAGACTAAATATTATCCCTAAATCCCTCCATTCATCCTTTATTCCTAAATTTGGGTATAAATCTAACTAAAAATTATTTTGGTATAATCCAAAAGGAGTTACTTGAAAAAGAGGTAACGTTCTTCAAAGAACACTTTTGTTTTATTTGTTTATCTTCCCATTAAATTATTATTATATCCTGATTATATAATAAAATAGTTATCCTAAATATACTTATATATTTTTATCTTAAGGTTTCAACATACAAATACACACACACTTTCATCAAATTGGATACACAGTCATCATTCGTGTGTACGGTGGCTACCACCTCACAAACTAATGTCATTCATTCTTCCATTACCACCTTTCATGGTTAGTAATAATGATTTATTTATAGTTTTTATATTATATATATGATATTTATAATATATTTATTCTTATTGAATTATTTCATAACACATACCTTCATGCTTTCCATTTTGTTGGAATACGATAACATCATTTGTGGACATGAGGATTATTGCTTCCTCAAAATGATGTGATTGGTTCAAAAATTACATGGAATGTATTAAGGATGGGTTTATTAAAAAAAATTGACATATATGACATAAATATGATAATTTAATTATAATATACATATATATAATTTAATTTTTATTCTTTAAATATGATAATAAATGGAAACAATGTTCATGCGTATGTACAACCTACCGTCTCCATAAATGGTGTATTTCATTTCCTATCTCAAAAAATTATGTATTACTCTATATAAATATATAATGAATATTTATATATTATTTACCTAATGGATTAAATTATTTTTAGGATGAAATCATGATCTAATTAATAGGAACAAAAATAACAAGTCAAAATATAGTCGAAAAACAAGGCAATTAACACCCAAAATGAAGAAAATGATGAAATATTGTTAACAAACGGAATATAATATTTTATAAAAGGATGATATTTGAAATAATAAATATTAATATGGTTCTGATATATGATAATAATTTTCTTAAACCCATTATATATTAGGTTAAATCACGTTCAAACAAAAGAGATCATAAGTTAATAGATTTCGTCTAAATTTCATATCATTGAGGAATTTTGTAATGTTGTGCACCTAATTAACTTTATATGGTTTATATAATAACCCTTTTACATTTAATATCATGAATAATTCATTATTCATGGTATTTTTTGTTGTAATTTAAATTATTTCATCTAAGGTTATTTGAACTTAAAGTTACCAAGTGGTAAATAAATTTTATAACTCAATTCTTTTTCATTCGGTTATATTACTTCTTAATTGTCATTAATATTATATGATTATGTGTATAATGAATTTGAATATATATTTATTTATTTCTAATTTTTCATGTGTAATTAATGTTGATAAACATTATCAATTCATTGATTAATTATCACTTTAATGTTATGATCATTTTAGGGGTTTGTTCCACATTCTCATTTTAATTGAGATTGTTTACTATTGAATTTACATTAAGGGGAATTATTTTACTATTGTTTAATAACACATTAAATTTTATTATACTCTTATTATTCATGATTATTTCAGATAATACTACAATTTTCCACTCTTTGGAACTCCAAATGATTTATATTTTTTTTAAGAAAACCCAACATCATTTCTCTCTTCGGTCAGAGATCCATTTTCTTCCAATGAAAAGTTTATAATTTTTTTTTCAAAAATATTTTTAAGATTTTAAAAAATATTTATCAAATGAATTTTCACACATTAATTTTTTTATGTTTTTAAAATTGAATTTTCAAAGAAAATGTTTTTCAAATTATATTTGAAAACAAAAAGGATATTTTCCTCAAGAATGTTTTTAAAGTTCTTTTTATAGTGTTTTTTATTTAATTAATGAAAATTAACATTAACTATTAATAAAATAGAAATGTTTTATATTGATACCATCCTTATTCTTTATATGGATGGTTTATGATCAGTTTGACTATGGATGTGCTATTTTGATATAACTTTCCATAATACTCTTGGGGATTTATTATTATGATTATTGATTGGGGAAGGTATTCACAATATATATGCTAGTTTTTAATAAAAATGAAAGGGTTGATTATGTATCAACCCTTTCATATGAGGAATGCGTTGTATTTTTTATATGATGGGCAGAGCCCACTATAGCCCCTTAATGCACCAATAGGTTTTATGAGACAAACTATAAATAATTTTAGCCTAGGCCTTACCCATTTATTAGATTCCTAGAATGATTCCTTGATAGTATTAGATTCATGGAATGAAGCCTTGATAGTATTAGATTATTGGAATAAATCTTTGATATAATTAGATTATTTTCATGTAGCCACGATGGTAAGTTTTAGATATCCATCATTATGAATTTCATCATAATGAATTCAATTTTTTGTATTCAAATTGATTATTTGATTATCTATAATATCCATGGTTAATTTTAATGATCCTATTACTAATTATATTGAATATTTTCAGTTATTTAGCTTTCCATATTGGTTATTATCATTGAATCATTATTACTTCCACTGTGCTTTACCCTTACTGAGCATTTGAGCTCACCCTTAGTTTACTTCCTTTCTATAGGATTACATGAAGTTTAATATAATTGATATTTAGGGATAAAATACATAGAATAAATTAATTCTAAAAATATATTTTATAATTTATGTATTCATTTATAATTTAAGACTTATGAATGTATCTAGTTTACCAAGACTAATAAACTGATCTGTCCTTTGGGATAAGTTTCCTTGTATATTATACCAATGTAATGGTATTTGTAAACATTTTTGGGATTTATCAGTTAGGTCGATGAATTTATATCATGATTAAAATTATAAAGGTGTTGGAACCATGTTCAATATATAAGGACCAAAACATCTGAACCAAAACAAAAATGTAAAATGAAATAGTTATCACCCTGAATAGTTATTTTAATAAATATTTTTTAATAAAAAAGTGATATAAATATATAAGTACATAATATATGGTATGATATATATGATTATGTTTATAAAAATATGTATAATAAATATATATTTATTATATAGGAAGTTTGAACATGTGTGAAAGAAAACATACTTGAGGTAAGGGATCTGCATATCACTTCTGTGGGACTCCTGCCAAATTCCCCACTTGTTTATTTTTTGTGGTGTATTTAATTACCATGAATATATTTCTTGAATATTACCATAAATATTATGGTATATAGTTATCCAACTAAATTTATTTATTTCATGGGGAATATTAATCAAAAGTTACAAAGTGGTAAGAGGTTATGCTTCACTCTCATTTTAATCGAGATAGTTTATGCATGAATTTACATTGAAAAAAATTATTTGATAATTTTATAATAAATTATTTTATTTTATTTTTTATCTGGTTATTAATTAAATTTTAAAGTAATATTATCATTTTCATTACTTTGAAACTTAAAATTATTGATTTTTTTTAAGAAAATCAAACTTTATATCTCTCTTTGTCCAAAAAACCCTTTTTCTTCTATATCAATGTTTTCTAAAAAAATAAAGAAATTTTTTAATATCAGCATATGATTTTTTAAATTAATTTTAAATAATGATTGGATTTTTAAAAAATATTTTGAATGGAATATTTTTATTATTTTTCAAACAAGATACTTTTTGATTTTTCTTACAAAAGTGTGAAAAGAATGATTTTTTAAATTATACAGCATGAAAATAATTTTTCAACATAATGAATAGTAAATGATTTCAAAATTTATTCATAAGTATCCATGATTATTTTTAAAGAATATTTTTTCCCTAATATTCTTGAAATTATTATTTTTTCAGTGATTTCCAATGTAAAAATGATATTTTCCTTAAGAATGTTTTAAATGATATTTTTATGGTATTTCTATTAATCAATGAAAAATACCCTTATTTTACTTATTCAATACCGAGGATATATTATAATGATACCATCATTATTATTTATTTAGGTGGTTTATGATCAATTTTATTGGGGATTTACTATTTGATACCATTATACATATTGCTCTAGATGGTTTTTGATTATATTTTGTTGATTAGGGAAATTATTTACATTTTGAATCATAGTTTTCAATATGAATGTATAAATTGATTATGTTTCACCCCTTTCGTATGAAAAATGTATTGGACTTAGTAAGTGATGGGAAAGGCAGGTTATAGCCCCTCTATGCATTAGTATTTCTCATGAAACAAACTAGTTTTGGTATTCATCTGAGGCCTTACCCATTTAAGTAAGATGCCTTGAAATGATTCCTGGATAGTATGTTTATAATGCATGGAATTATTAATCCCCCCATTATGAGATTAGTTATTTATTTCCATGTGATTATTTTATTAGTTATGATATCCATTACTAAGTTTCAAGATTATGTGATTATTTATATACAATTATTTAATAATCACTTATTACTACTATATTATTCTTCATGCTCAAGTTATTGATTAAATGAAATGTGATTTCACCTTTCCATACTGATTATTACTTATTTACTCACGATACCATATAGTTTACACATACCCTTACTAAGTATCTGACCCCACCCATTTCTTATGTTTCCTTTCCCTAGGATTCCAAAAAATGTATTATGAATTAAATGTAGGGATATACTAAAGGGAATAATAGTTTTATCAAAGAAAATACTATATTATATTTTATGTTTTCAAATTTAATGTGAAATTCAAGTATGTTTCAAGTTTTTCCATATGAATAAACAATTTGTTCCTTTGGGATGTGATAACTTGTATCTAGTACAAATGTAATAACATAACCACTGACTCTGGGCTATTAGGTTTAGGGTATTTATAGTCAGTATTAGATAATGTTTAGTATAAACATTGGAAAATAGATTTAGGAAACATATATTAGGGAATATATCACTATGAATGTATTTGAGGATAAATATAAGTATAAGATAACATCAAAAAGTTTTATTAAGGTGGATATTATGTGAGTTTCCATGTAATACATCTTTGTATAGATACTATAAGTTTATGTGGATCAAGCACAATTGTACCTAGGAATACTAACTCTGAAAAGGTTGAATTAGTATTTGACTCAATCATAAAGTGGTGCATGACAATGAACCTTGAACCACACCTATTTTGACACTCCTGAGGGATTTGATCGGGTTAATTAAATTTCTTTATGAACCATTATGAAGGATATGAAAATATGATGATCATGGATGACCTATATTAAACCTAAGTCATCAAATATTAAAAAGAAGGTGTCATAATATAGAAATCCTAAAAATTATTTTTCATATTTATTGTTATTGTTTCTTAAAACATGATTTTTGGTTTTGTTAAATGGATGGGACCAAGAAGAATGATTTTGACATTGAATGTGATGGAAAATACAGTGATTCTCAAAAAGAAAATGGGATGGTGAATAATGTAAAAGATATTGTGATTATTCTAAATCAATTATCCTGATATAAAATTAACAATATGTATCTTAACAAGATATTACACTCACTAAAGAAGAGAAGGATGAAGTTATATAAGAGCTCAGGTAGTGGAGACCAAAGAGGAAATAAGTATCCATTTCTTTATTGTAAAAAATATGAAAATATAAACTTAAGAGAATGTATTAAATGAATAATAAAACTTTTAATGTGTGGAAAATAAGGGTAGAGAACATTAAACTATCAATGAAAAATTGAGGAGTTAAATAGAGAGAAATAAATTTCATTCTAGATGAAGTGTAATTATTTAACTATTTATGTATTGGGATTCAAGAATCCCATTTTAATTTTAAAAAAAAATGATATTATGGTTATAATAATCTTGAAACATATATGTATTATTCTTCACAAGTTTTACATTATGTATTTTGAATCATATTTTGAGTAATACCAATAATAAAGAAAAGTGATTTAGTGGTATGGTGATATTTTTAGATAACACATGATTAAGGGAAAGATAACCTTAATTTTTGGATAATGTTGAGTAAATAAGTTTATTTGGGATAAATAGACGATTGACATTGATGAAGAAAATGGGCTTGTATTCATGACCATGAAACTGATTACTTATTTGATGAAAATGTGGTTGGTGTTATCTTTGATGTAGTTTACTACATTTTTTGGATTTATGAAACATAATCAATAATCTATGATTTTATTTATGTATTTAGGAGAATTAATTTTTGGATGAATTCATGTTTTAATTAATGTATAATGGTGATTTAAGTTATTAAAAATTCACAGAAAAATATATAATCATGGTATTAAAATATTTGGTATATGACATGAAGTGCTAATTTATATTTTTTAGGGAATTAAAGTTAAGTGTATTATGAAAATTTGGTAACCTTATTTCTAAATTTTTGAATATTGAATTTTGTCAAATATTTTTTAGAAGGGTTTTAAGGATAAATACTTATTTGATGGATTAAATTGATCTTTTATTATTACTATTAAGTTTTTAAATATTAATGAATTATATTGGATATCTTGTGTTAACCATTTTTTGCTTTGGAAAATATTTTGAGATATATGGAAATAATTATCACTCATTTGTTGATATTATTATCTGTTAAAAGTTTATTTCAGTGCTTCATGCATAAAAAATTTCCATCTTGGATATTTATTTCATGGAGTAATAAATTAAGGGTAAATAGATGAAATCACATCTAAAGAATGAAATTGTTCTTATGAAATGAAAACATATCATGTAATTTTATTTTATGGTGTTCTCATTATTGATAGTAAAATAATACATCAACTATAGGAAAACGATATTGATATAAAAGTTTTATAAATTTACCTTTATTTATGATTAATCTATGTTCTTTTAAACCATCACAGATTTATGATTTTGTAGTCATTAACGTTATCTTGATCATTTAATTTTTTTGTGATCAATGATCTTTTTTCACTCTTCATCATTATTTGGACATTGGGTTTATCCTCCATGTCCATATTTTTACTTACCATTATTTTTATCCTATTTGGAAACCTGGTTAGGTGTTATTCTAGATGACCTTCATATTTTCCTTTCCCTCATTTAAGAGGAAGCTTTATTAACCATTTTTATGATGTGGGTTTTCAACAAATATTATACCTTTGATAACCAAAATATAATTTTGAGGGAACAATTTAAGGGGGTATAATGTAACACCAAAGTATTTCAAAATATATTTCTATTTAAATAAATTTTATTTTATAAATATAATATGTTTCACACAACACTGATTTTAAATGAACCATAATATATACTTAAAATATTATTTTTTAATTTGATAATTATCACCTAAAAATTAAATTGGCAGGTATGAATAAATATAAAAAATTATTAAAATTACGTTATTTCCCCATGTATAAAATAAATTCATTATTTATCAATCAATTAGATAAATAAAAATTATTTGTTTTTCAAAAGATTAGAAATAAAAATAAAAAATCATTTGAATGTAAAGGAAATATTTTTCATAAAAAATATTTTTATAAACACATATTTTTTATCTTAATAAATTAAATTAATAACTATTTGTAAACTCTTTTTATCTCAATCAGATGTTTTATCATTAATCTAATATTTTTGTTCAACATGGAATAATAATAAATCATGTTTTATTCTTAAAATGTATTTTTCTAAAAAATGATTTAATCGTTCTCTGTGAACTTGTTTGAAGACAAAATTTTACCAATTTTAGAAATTTTATTTATAGAAAATAATTAATTTTTTAAAATCATTACGTAAAAAATATATTACAGTTAATATTTCATAACAATTTGAAAATATATATTTTTTGATTAATAGTGAAAAATATCAATTTTTATTGAAAAATTCTTTTTCATATAAATAATTTAAAAGATCTAATATATATGTTTTTAAATTGGTTTAAGAGTAAAATTAATTCAATTTTTAGGTTCCAAGTGCAACGGAAGCATGGTTGGAATTGTGCCCAAATTTAAATTTTACTGTGATCAATGATTATTCAGGGATCAATACGATGATCAATACCAGTATCCATAGAATAAAATGAATGATTTAGATAAAGAGGAAAGAGTCTTGGAACCCAGATATAGGATCAACATATTTTTTTTTAAAATTAATTTAATTAAATTAAAGAAATACCTACAAGTTTTTCTTTCTTCGTTGATGTGTCTGACCACAGTTCTGCAGTCAGAATTTCATTGGTTTATAGAGATAAAGAGTATATATCCTCTAGTGGTAATCCAAACATGCTCTAAGAATCTATAGACACTACCGAAGGAGTCTCCGAGTGCTAGTACGGAAGGTCCTTGCGCTTGCATTGTTCGCCCTCGATCTCCTGGAAATCTAATTCAAAATCACTCTCTGATCTGGTGGTGGATGACCGCTCTCATTATTTTTTGCGTTATTGGAGAAAAAGAGGCTTTTGAGGCTTGATATATTTTTCTCCAAAATTTTGTGCACAACCAAAATTGGCTCTCTGGCCAGTGGGTTTTCCCCTTGGCTAATAAGATAATAATATATAACTAATAATTTAATTCACTGGGTAATAATAAATAATTAGCACAAGTGTCATTACTTATTTCTATTATTCCACGTGAAACCCCCATATCAAATAATAATGACAATACCATTATTTCCATGACATGTGCTTACCTTGAAGGTTACAATAAAATAATATTTGAATAAAATAATAATTAATATTATTTTTTTACTAGACCCTTTAAATCGGTCTGTCCATCCTCTGAAATATTTATCAGACCTTGAATAATGAATATTTATTTGTTAAATAAATAAATAAACCAAACTACATTATTCACCGATAAATAAATAAAGTATGATCATAAATACCTGAATAATTATTAAACCACAAATGGGAATAATATTTATTCAACTTTTTAAATAATAAACTATTTAACTGAGATTCCGGATACACTTAGTGTGTGACCCTATAGGCCTCTTTCTTAGTGGCATTAACCGAGTTTGCCTAAATTCCAAGGTTAGCATATCTAAACACGCCAAGGCACCCAAAGAGAAAGAAGTTAATTCCATAATGAAATGTCACCTCATAAAAACACTTACCATGTAATATAATACATTTATCACAATATCTCCAATCGAGCAGGTTGCATGCGAGTGTCATGAACCTATATTCTCGATAACTCATTATTTGAGTTTCTGGAAAAAGAAATTCCCAAGAGAACACCATGGAAATGGATTTATTTAGGAGATATAATTTCCATTAAAGAGCCTAAGATATTTACTTTCATTAATGAACATAATTTATAAATACTTTATCCCATTATTCATTAATGAAATATTACTCATGACACACCCAACACATCTTACCTCACCATGAGCATATTTCATCACAGTTTTCACCAATAAATCAAATTGAATGACTCATAATATCCATTAATAATAATATTCAAGTTTAAGGACCATTACAAACATCCGGAGATTGAAAAATATAATGAAACTTATAATGTCAATTTTCTACTTTGGGTCTCATTCTCATAACATTCAACTAGATATTACCAGGGGTGTACACCATGCGATGGTGTCTCAAAGTCCCATGAGTCTCCAATATTGATATAATGTATCATTTTTGTCCCTTAAAATGATATCATCCATCCATATAACATTTATTCAAGAATAGTTTCATGGAACTTCCTAGTTCTCATCATAGTCGAGAACTGCTGTGATGTTTTAGTGTGACAACTACTCTTGGGACAATATCACATGCTATGTTACATCGAAAACAATCATGATGTGATAAGGAATTTATTAATGTTCAAAACCATGAATATAAGTTTATCATATTGTACAAAGAAGTTAGTTCTCTTGGAACCAACTCCAATACACTCCCACTTTCACTAGATCCAATTGCTAACAACCTTTAGTCCGCTAGCTGTCACATGATATTAATGCTTCGGCTGAGACATTCCTTTAGTTAAGGGGGATTCCAAATTCTCCTCTTTGGACACTCTTCTCACTATAACTTCACCCCTCTGATGAAAATCCCTCAAGAGGTGTTACTTCCGGAGTATGTGCTTTCCCCGTTGATGTTACCTTGGCTCATTTTCAAGATCCACCATTTTAGTCTTATCACAATACAATGTGATAGGTTATATACTGCTAGGCACTACATTGAGATTATTGACACAGTTTCAAATCCAGATGTATTCCTTAGATATATCAGAAGCCACTATATATTTGAAATCCATTGTAAAATCAGCGAAAACTGGAAATTTTGAACTCTTCCAGCTAACAACTCCTCCATCGAGATAGAAAACATATCTTGATTGTGAATTTAGATCATTCTGGTCTATTTTAAAACCATCATCAACATACCCTTTGATGAAAAGCTCCTCGTATCCTCTATACACCGGGAAAATATCCTTAGTTCTTATCAGATACTTAAGGACAACCTTAATAGCAGTCCAATGCTATTCTCCTGGATTTTCTTGATATCTACCTATCATGCTCAGTGCATAGGAAACATCAAGTCTAGTACATATCATGGCATACATGATTGATCCTATCATTGAAGCATATGGCATCTTACTCATTTCATCTTTATCCTGTTGTGTTTGTAGAAAAATTTTCTTAGAAATATGTATTCCATGTGAGATTGGAACAAATACCTTCTTGGATTGTTTTATACTAAATATATTTAGTTTTTGGTCAATGTATGTACTCTGACTTAGCCCAAGAATTCTCTTGGATCTATCACGGATGATCTTGATCCCTAGAATGTAGGCTGCTTCACCTAAGTATTTCATGGAGAAGAACTTGTTCAACCAATCCTGAACTGACTATAAGATTGGTATATCATTTCCAATAAGTAATATGTCATCAACATATACTACTAGAATAATGACCACATTCCCATTAAACCATTTTTAAACACATGGCTCACATTCATTCTTAATGAAACTAAATTATCTTATGGATTCATTGAATCGAATATTCCATGACCAAGATTATTGCTTAAATCCATAAATAGACCTCTACAACTTTAAAAACCTTTTGGAATCACTTGGTGTCACAATACCTTCAAGTTGTGTCATATAGACAACTTACTGAAGGTTCTCGTTAAGGAATGCAATTTTGATATCCATCTTCCAAATCTCAAAGTCATGGTAAGATGTTATGGAAAATATGATTCTGATGGATTTAAACATTGAAACTGGTGAAAATGTTTCATTATAGTCAATTACTTAATGTTGTTTAAACATTTTAGCCACTATCCTTTCTTTATAGGTACTTACTTTACCTTCCATTCCCAGTTTTCTCTTGAATTCCCATTTACATACAATAGGATTTACATCAACTAGCACATTGACCAGAACTCACACTTGGTTCTGATACATGGAATCCACCTAAAAATTCATAGCTTCTAGCAATCTTATCGCTTATGATCCCTCTACTAACTCCTTGTAGTAGAGAGATTCATCATTGTCTAATAATATTTCATCACCATCCCAGTGACAAGAAAACCACATCTCTCTGGTTCCCTTACCTATCTTTCACTCATATACAATACTTGTGTTTCATGAACTACTTATTCCATATGGACCTGTAGAACATGTTCCTATTCCAAATCCCATGTATCTTGAGCACCAACTTCATTAAATTCAATCTTTCTCCCCCTATTCTTTTTGAGGATGTTCTACCTCTCAAGAAAGATAGTCTATCTATAAACATTCACTTTTTTGTCTGAGGGGTTGTATAGGTAGTATCCCCTTGTTTCCTTAGGATACCCTATAAATATACACCCCATGAATCATGGTGCTATTTTCTTTCCTAATAAATCCTTAACAAATTCCTTGCATCCCTATACACATGTATACAACTAAATGGGTTTCTTTACACTCCATAAATTGAAGGGGATTCCATTTTTTTTGCCTTAGTTGGTACTTGGTTTAATGTGTATACTGTAGTTTGTAATGCATATTTCTAAAAGGATAATGAAATACTTTCTTGACTCATCATTCACCTTACTATGTTCAACAAGGTAATATTTCTCTTTTCACTAACATGATTCCACTATGGTGTATAAGGTGGAGTGAGTTGAGATAGAATTATAAACTCCCATAAAAGGTCGATGGACTCTTGGTTAATATATTCTCTAGCTCGATCCGATCGAAGCATATTTATCTTCTTACTAAGCTAATTCTCTATATTATTATGGAATTCCTTGAAATTCTCAAAGGACTCAGACTTATACCTCATCAAGTAAATATATCCATATCGACTCAAGTCATTAGTAAAAGTTATGGAGTAAGAATATCTACCTCTATATTTTATTATAAATGGTCTACAAAAATTAGTGTTTACTAATCCTAGAAGCTTTGTGGACCTTTCACCCTATCCACCAAATGGTGGATTGGTCATTTTCCCTTATAAACAAGTGTGACATATATCAAGTTGTTTTAGCTTAGAAGAGTCTAAATAACCATATTGATATATATTTTCCAGGTGCTTCTTGTTTACATGACCAAGGAGGTTATGCCACAACTAGGTGTTATATGAGTCATGTGAATATTATTCTTTATTGATTTACAACACGTTATTTTCATAATTTAATACATATAGACCATTATTTAAATGTGTCGTACCATAACATATGTTGTCCTTATAAAAGAAACAAAATTTATTTCCGAACATGAATGTAAATACATATATATCTAAAATTGATACAAAAATTATATTCTTGGTAACACTTAGTACATAATAACATTCTCATAAAACCAAAATCATCCTGGTCGACAATGAAAGGTGGTAGTCAGCAATGAATAGAGCATCCATCCTCAAACTATTGGCAACTCACAGATCCATCTCTCCTATGGAAATTTTCTGAAATCTACTTGTTTCGTAGATTTGAATACAGATGTGAACACCATAAACTATATAAAATATCCAATGTCTTGAAATGGATAGATTTCACTTGACAACGAATGCACCTTTGGTCTCCCCTTGCCTTTCAGTGCAGTTCCTCTTCTAGTGGACTGACTTGCCACATGCAAAGCATACTGCCTCTTTTTTCCTTTCCCTATCTTTGGATATTATTCTACTTGGTTAAATAGTGCTCATGATGTTTATACTATTTATAAATATTAGTACCCTTTGTATTTAAATTCCTCTTCTTATTCACCATAAATACTGTGGTTTTGTCATGCCCCATGTCTTTATCCACTTGGAGAATCAGGGTCAGAAGATCCGATAATCTCTTCTCATTATTGATCATATTATAATTCATAATAAAACAAGAGAAGGCCATGGACAATGATGATAGTTTGAGATCTATAGAAAAATCATTTGGGTATTTAATCCCTAAGATGTCCAGACACACAATGTATCTAATAAGCTTGACTACATGTGGTCCAACTGGCACAGAATCTCTTAGCATAGTAGTGAACAAAGTATTATAGATAGCATTCCTCTCTTGTCTCGACTTATCTCTATAAAGATACCGAATGTGATACATAATGCTACAAGAATCCATTTCCTCATGTTTCATCAAGAGATCATTGGTAACATATGATAACATATGGCATTGAACATCTGTAGCATCATTCAGATGTTTCTCATACACAGAGAGCTCCTCATCACTCGCCTCATTCCAAGATGCAACTGGTAAACGTTCTTCTAGCACATATAGTTTAATCTCAAGGAAAAGGATGACCCAAAGGTGACTTTTACACTCATGTAAATTAGTGAAAGTTAGAAGGTTTTTCTTCTAGATTATGGATCAAAATGATATGTTTGATTTCAATTTTAATTCCATTTGTACAAATAAGATGAACAGAGTTTTAGTAACATATCTGATAAAATTAAAACAAACAAACAAATAAATATTCATTAGTCTCCCACCATTTTATTAAAACCCAATAGACATCACCATTGGATTTAGAATATATTATTTCTTATATATTCTAGTGGAAAGGATCCAGATTCCATTCTCATCACCCTAACTTTGGCTGGTTAAGAAAATTGAATGGTTTTTGGTTGTCATTCAAAATTCCAACTACATTAACTCATATCTCCTTGATTCGTTGAGTGGACTCCGCAATCCTGAAATCATTATTTTATATTTCCTAAACCCTTGCCTCTCAGTTACACCAAGTCTTTCTTTGGCAGTCAACCCTTTATTTAAACCAAGTTTAGTCAACCCAAAACCTCAAATTAGAATTCCTCGATAATTGAAAGTACCCCAACTTTGGCTTGTCGATCACTTTGATATATTGGTTTGATTCTAACCAAAGTAATGGAAGGATATAACGACTTAATATTTTATTGAGGGATTTTATCCTTTATGCATAAATTGACTCTTATTATCTTTTCACATGATTGTTAATATTATGTGGGATATACTTAAGTGATTAAAAATGTCTTGATAATATTTACACATAAGACATTTCATTTTAGTTCCATCTTGCATGCATGTTAATTCATTTAATTACGTGACCATGATAAAAAATACATAATAAATAACCATGAAACAGATAGAAATAAAATAAAGGGTATTATCATGAGATTTTATAATGGTTAGTTTATATAATAGTTGATAAACTAACCCTGACCTATGGGAGAAACACCTCGAACCTTTTAAGGTTCATGTTTACATCTTTCACATGTCCACCTCTATATCTCCTTGGATTGGTTTCTCCTTAGCTCTTAACTTGAACGGCCTCCACTAGCTTGGGATATCCATCCATTACATATTATTTTAACTCACACACAAGTGAGGGGTAAAAGGGGTTTAAATAAAAGAAACCATGGGCATTCAATCCCTACATATTAATGAGGAGAAGGCATGCAGGTCAATAATTTTTATTTAATAAATAAATTAAAAGGAAACAGATCACATAAAAAGGTCTGGTCAAACTCATGATCATCTAAAAACATGCAATAAATTATTTATTTAATAAAACTATTATTCAATTCTTTAATCATTCTTGTTAAGATATATCATGCTCTAATAAATTAATTATTATATTTAATTAATAAATAATTTTATCTTAATCATTTTTATGAATTTCCTTGAGATTCACATCTAGTATAATTTTAAACAAATTAATAAATGCATTTAAAATTAAATGTTTACACAAATTTTACCTTGGAGGAAACCCGGTGAATACCCATCCAAAACTACCCAACATTTATTATACTTATATACACTTTATTCTTTGTGACATGTAGCATGCAAGCAGAATTATAATTGTAATACAACTCGTACATGATGTATAGATCTTTGAACATTATACAAATGTTAATTAAACATGTATATATATATTTATATATCAAACCTATCACATGTTGTGTCCTAGATTTATTCCCACATGAATCTACATGTCTCAAGGGTTACACAATATAATAATAAATTTTTAAATATGTGTAATCTGGAAAAAGTAAACAATGTTTATATATGACTACATGGCATGTATCCTCCTCACTATCTATTTGAAGTACATGCATGGGGAAACATCCTGTGATGTGTACTTCAAAAATCTTCAGAGTACACAATGTTTCTAGTGGGACACATGCCGTGTAGACTCTACATTACACGGTCACCAGTCGGGTAAGCCTTGTATGGGACACATGACATAATCTTGACCCAAAGGGACTACACGATGTGTCCAGTGGGCCACAAAATGTGTAGTCTAGCTGACTGTGAGCCAGTCTATCCTAATCAACATGCAGTGTAAAAATAAACTACCCCACATTTCATTAATTCACACAACTTGATTAATTACTGAATTACTCTCAATGCATTGAACACAACTACACGATGTGAAATCTAGAATACCCAGCGTGTGTAGAAGATTACACTGAATGTAATTATAAATACATGGAATTTAATATCGTGTTACATGGATAGAATCGTCGACACCTCCTGATGAGATCCTCGATGTAACTTTAATCACAAAAATTATTCATTTTTTGTTAGATCTGTGAGAAATGAAAGAGGAAGAAAATATCTCAGAATTCAGATTAAAAGAATGATAAAAAATGAATTGAAAAACTAAATTATTAAAGTATAAATCATAAAATAATTATTTAAATAATTATAAATGAAAATATGACCACTATTATACCACTTGTAGGTTCTGGGAGCAGAGGAAGCAGAGTTGGGCAAGCTTCCAACTTTACATTTTTTCATGATCAATGAATATTTTGGGATCAATAGGACACTGAATGCTAGTATCCATAGAATAAAATCAATGATTTATATAATGAAGAAATTGGGATAGAACCTAGAGATAGGATCAACATATTTTGTTTATAATTAATTTAATTAACTTAAAGAAATACCTCCAAGGTTTTCTTTCTTTATTGACGTGTATGACTACAGGTTTTCAGTGAGCCTTTTGTTTATTTGTAGAGATCATGAGTAGATATCTTCTAATGGTAATCCACACGTGCTCTGTGAATCTATAGACATCCTGAAATGAGTCTCCGTGTGCTAGCATGGAAGGTCCTTGTGCTTGAGTCGTCCACCCTCGATATCCTTGAGAGATGATTCCAAAGAGTTCTCTGATCTGGTGGAGGATGGTCTCTCTCATTCTTGAGAGCATTCTTGGAGAAAAAAAGGCTCCTGATGCTTAAGGGATTTTTCTCCAAAATGTTTTTCATAACCAAAATTGGCTCTCTAGCCTGTGGGTTGCCCCTTGGATAATAATAGAATAATATGTTACCAGAAATTATATTCACTAGGTAATAATAAATAATTAGCACAAATGACATTACTTATTTTCATTATTCCATGTGAAACCCCCATATCAAATAATAACGACAATCCCATTATTTCCAGGACATGTTCTTACCTTTCAAGATACAATTAAATATTATTTTAATCAAATAATATTTAATATTATTTTCTCACTGGACCCTTTAAATTAGTTTTTCCATCCTCCAAAATATTTATCAGACCTTGAATAATATATATATATATATATATATTAAATAAATAAATAAATATAATTGCATTATTTGCCGATAAATAAATAAAATGTGATCAGGAATACCTAAATAATTATTAAACCACAACTAGGAATAATATTTATTCAACTTGTTAAATAATAAATTATTTTACTAAGATTCTGGATACACTTAGTGTGTGACCCTCTTAGCCTCTTTCTCAGTGGCATTAGGCGAGCCTGCCTAAAGTCCAAGGTTAACATCTGCAACACACCAAGGTACCCATTGAGAAATAATTTAATTCCACAATGACATATAACCTCATACAAATGCTTACCATGTAATATAATCCCTTTATAACAATATCTCCAATCGAGTAAGTTGCATGCCAATGTCATTAACCAATATGCTCGATAACTCGTTCTTTTACTTTCCCAAAATAGGACTTTCCTAGAAAACACCATGGCCATTGATTTATTGAGGATATATCATTTTTATCAAAGGGCCTAAGATATTTAATTTCATAAATTTATAGAAGATATAAATCCTTTCTATCATTATTAATTAATGCAATATTACTTGTGATGCACCCAGCGTATCCTAGCTCACCACACGCATATGTCATCATGGTTTTCACCAATACATCAAAGTGTGAGACTCATAATATACATTAATAATAATCATAAAGTCTAATAAACATTATACACATACACAGATAGGAACATCTAATGACACTTATAATGTGGATTTACTACTATGAGGTCTCATTCTCATAATATCCTACTAGATATTACTAGGTGCATACACCATTAAAAGGTGCTTCAAAGTCCTATGATTCTCCACCCTTGATAGACTGTATCAGTTGTGTTCATTAAAATGATATCATCCAGCCATATAAAATTTATTCTATAATAGTGTCATGGAACTTCTTGGTTCTCATCATAGTTAGGAACTACTATGGCCTTTTAGCGAGACAGCTACTCTTGGGACGTTATCACATGCTATGTTATGTAGAAGAACAATAATGATTTGATAATGAATTTATTAATATTCAAAACCATGAATATAAGTTTATCATAAATTACAAATAAGTTGGTTCTAGATCACATACTCCAACACATTGATATTATTATTAATCAAATTTATGTCATTGGAATCAATTTTATGTTTAATTTTTATGTAAAATGTTTTTTTGAGACACATTTTTATTTGGAAAGCCGTATTTTCATCATGCTTGTCAGTAAAATTTTTAATTATATTCTACCACTTCTATGAATATATTTTGATAAAATTGATTTCATATTTAAAATTAGTATAATTAATATGAGGTAATAATTTCAACTTAATTTTTATTCATAGTGAATACTAAAAGCATTAAAAATTAATTAATACGATTAACGTTAAAACAGGTTTACCAAGTTGTTAAACAAGAAGATAAGGGTTGGTTTGCCTATAAAAATTTCATAAATCCTATTTTATGGAAATATTTCATCCTTATAATATACCACCATTCAATATATTTCCATTTAGAAGCATTTTTATTGTTAATGACTTCATCATTTTGTAATATTTTAGGGAATTTCCCGGAAGGACCCCTCTCACAAATAAAAAAGGACACCCCCTATTATCTCTTACACTCACATAAAGATCCATTTAGTTATACCAATAATTTTCCAAATTCCTTCCTTAAATAACTCCATACAACATATGGACCCTGATCTAATCATAAAACCATCCTAGTACAACTTTCATTGTAAACCTAAAGAGGTTCTCTAAAGAATAGGTATAATACTTAACCATGCATCTTCACTTTATTTATTCCTATACCACCTTAAAATATTATCCAAATATATTAAAATAATAGTAAGAATATATTAAATTTAATAATATTTTATTATGTTAATGAAATAACCTATATTTATTCCCTCTTCCATCAAATGGGAAATCACACTATTGACCTTATGTACGACAGACTACTGCCTCCCGAACCGATGTAATTATTTTTACATCACCACCTATCAAAGATGGATATAATTATGGATTTAATATATATATATATATATGATATTTATGAAATAATTAAACATTTGTAATTATAATATCACATCTACCTTCTAACCTTATAATCTGTTGGAAAATGATAATGTCACTCATGCTTATGTATGGACTACGACCTCCACAAAGCGATGTGATACATTTTTGTGATTTATATTGATATGGAAGGTAAGAATGATATATTTAATGAATATATATGATATATATATTATATAATAATTATTTTATAAAGTTTAATTATTATACATATTTATTTATTTTCATCTGTTGAAAAAATATAAACTTTCATGCATACTTATGGCCTATCGTATCCACGAATAGTGTAACTCATTTGTTTATATCTAATTTTATGAATTACTATAAATATTTATATAATGAGAATATATTATATTTATATTATTTTTAACATTATGGATATGATGGAACCATGGTCAATATAGAAGGACTAAAACTACTGAACCAAAACATATATTAAACATGAAGCTGTTATCAGTTGGAATAATGATTTAATAAATATTTGTTAATAAATGGGTGATAAAAAGTTATGATTAAATAATATATGGTATGAAATATATTATTATTTTTATTTAATAGATTTATAATAACTCTATATTTATTATACTTGAGTTTCTAACATGTATGAAGGAAATCAGACATGAGGTAAGTGATTTTCATCACACTATTATTTTTGTGGGACACAAACCATATTCATAACATTTTTATTTTGTGGGGTGTAAATACCACACATTAATTTATTTTATGAGTATTATCATGACAATTATGGGATATCCACCTAGAGTTACTTCTTTCATGGGGATTATGATTAAAAAGATACCAAAGTGGTAAGGGTATATGCTTCAATATCATTTTAATCTGAATTGCTTATGATTGAATTTACAATGAAGGAAATTATTTTTTCATTTTCTAATAAATAAATTTAACTTTATTATCCTATGATTATTTTGATAATTCTTGTAATAGTACCATTTTCATCCCCTTTTACTTAACATTACGGAGAAAATTATTATAAAAAAGTGACTATTTCTCTTTTCGGTTGAAAACCCTATTTCTTCCATATTGATGTTTTCTAAATAATATTTTAAGTAATGTTTTTAATATTATCCTATTATTTTTTAAATATATTTTTACCCATTATTGTATTTTTAACAATATTTTTGAAGGAATCTTCATATCATTTTTGAGTAAGTTACTTTTTAAATTTTATTACAAAAGCATGAAAGGGATGTTTTTTTATCTTATACTCTAAATACAATTTTAATTTAAAAATAGGTTTTAAGGAAAAATTGGGAAACCAATGAAGTTAAAAATACAGGTAAATTAAAACCTTATAATATATTATCAAGCTATTCTAGAACAATTTTATGTAGTTATAATTCTTTACCTTAAATAGTCACCATTAAATGGACGTAACCTCTACTTATAGATTGTCCTTTATGAGATCCTCAAAGTGAAAAATCCATCCTATACCAAGCATGCACATAATCCTCTAGGATTTTCCCCTTATTGAAACCACATATCAAGATTGTATTCTTTTTTCACTCCATGAGGATTGTTATTTTTTCAAATCAACTCGCAATGGTATTTAAAATATTTTATGTTCATATAACTTTGATACCTTCATCAGGAAGTAATTCTCTAACATTTCTTTATTCAAGTGCATGAGAAGCTCCTAGTTGTTTTATGAATCAACAACCTCCTTGTCTACATTCTCCAGATCAATGGCAGTTGGTTCCTCTTCCTGTGTTTCAATCTTCTCATCATCTCATAACTCTACATGCATAATAGACCCCTTTATATTACTCTTTAGGTTGTCAAATACAACATTAAATATCACTTGGGGGAGTTTACCTTTGCTAGAGGACCTTGTAAAAATAGAAATGGGAAAATTTGAGTAGTACTTCCATCTCCACGGCCTCCGCATATGCTGAATAAAACAATCTAAATACCTATGGGTATTATTTACTTTGTTTAAAGATGATCGAAGGTAATCTTCTACTAGTTCTACCTCCATAGGCTCCAAGGACCAATATTCTAAGGTAGAATCATTATAAACTCATTTTTCATCAAAATTATAAAGGATGATCTTTTTCATATCATTCCTCTATAGTAATCTATTCTTCAAATAACCACTCAATTATTTGGAGTTTTATTCACAGGTTTCCATGATTATTTTAAAATAAAATGTTTTGATGAATATTCGGAAAATATTTAGTTTCTAAACATGATTTTAAATGTGAAATGTTTTCCATATGAATGTTTAAAATGATATTTTTATGGTAGTTATATTCATCAATGACAACAATCCTTATTTTACTAGATGATCCACTAGGGATATATTGTAACGATACCATTCTTATCATTTGTTCAAATGTTTTATGATTGGTTTGATTGAGTATTTACTATTAGATACCATTTTCTATATTATACTCGATGGTTTCTTATTATGTTTTCTGATTAGGGAAATTATTATCATTTCTTGTGATTGTTTTCAATATGAATGATTACATTGATTCTACTTCACCCCTTTCATATGAAAAATACATTGGAATTAGTGAGAGATGGGAAGGGATTACTATTTCCCCTTGATGAATTTGTATGTCTCAAAAGAAAAATTAGTTTGGGTATTTGGCCGATGCCTTTCTTGTTTATATAAGATGTATTGGAACAAGGCCTTGAATGTATGTTTATAATGTATGAAATTATTAATTCCCACACTATAAGATTTTTTATCAATGTCCATGTGATTATTTAATTACTTATGACACCCATGGATAAGTTTTAAGATCATGTGATTACTTATATATAACTATTTGATAATCAATTATTCTTACATTATTATTATTTTTCTCAGGTTATTGATTAAGTGGAATGTGTTTTCATATATTTAAATTTCCATATTGATTATTATTTTTTTGTTCATGATATATCCCATTATACATATACCAATACTGAGCATCTAATCTTACACATTTTCTGTGCTTTCTTTCCATTGGATGTTAGGAAATGTATTAATAATGATATGTAGGGATATTATAAAGGAAGGAGTGGTGTTCTCAATGAAAATTCTATGTTGAATTTTATGTTTTCAAATTTAATGTGAAATTAATGTATGTATATATTTTTTCAATACTAATAAACTATCTAGTCACTTTAGATGTGATAAATTGTATCAAGCACCAATTTAGTGAAGTAACCACTAACTCTACGCTACTAGTTTTCATTTCTTGACATTGAGCTTGTCTAAAATAATGACATTGGGAACTCAATTCTTGTCAGGTTTTTTTTCATGTGACCATAAAAACCTCCACACTTTTGGTCATAGATACCCAAACATAAACTCTAGTTACATTTTTCCAGCTTATAGGTCCTTTAACTAACAATGAAAAGCAACATAGTACTCACCAGGTTGAAATACCTTAAAGGGAAACATATATAAAATCTAATTCTATGTTTTCTAGGAATCCACCATGTATAATCTAGAAAACATGTTCATTATTAATAAAAGGAAAATACATAAAACTTTTTAGGCTAAAACACACAATGGGTGGCCTAGGTAAAAACATATTTCATACTCGCTAGGACTCCACATTAATGGAATAAGAAAAATTTAGGGAAAAAATACAAAAGATATAAATCTTAGAGGGAAATCCATCAAACACTATAAAAAATTTATTTACACTCTATAGGCCCTTTGAACTGTGGAAAAAATTAATTCACATATTTTATCTTCATAACTATCCTTAGGAAACAAAGTCCTTATTGGATGACTTAAAGCATTATGATATATGGTCTATCCTACTAATCCTTAAATTTCATATAGTAGACTACCCCTTATGACCTAACATCTTGAAAATATAGTTGGATTTGTGAAAAATCTCCCTTATAACATGAGACTTTAATTATGATTCCATAGTAATGTGATGATATCTCGTATCCTACATATGAGATATAATTATGTTGGATATTTCATCATAGAGTTCTCTATAAATGAAACTATATTTGAATCTATATATCTCTATATATGATATTAAACTATATATGAGTTTCTTTATAAAAACTGTGAGTGTCCTGAGTCGTATTTTCATGAGATATATAGATACATCGACATCTCATATCCTTGATCCAACCAAAAATAAACTTTCATTCCATTCATTTTTTTCATTTTTTATATCATATAAAATGTTTATTTACCAACTTAGGATATTTATTCCCTGGGTTGAGATTAATCATCTTGGAAACTAAAATGAATCAATTAAATTATTCATATTTTTAACCCAAATTCCTCGATTCCATATTCTCCTCTTGGTAACAATCAAATGATATATGTTGATACTGTATATTTGGAATGAATCCTCCAACTAGTGAGACAACTCTAAATCCCATTATATGATTTAGTAATGCATCAATATTTCTTACATTATACTTATAATCAAATTATTTTCATTTTGAATGAAACAAATTCTAAGGGGGTGTGTTTTTTGCATTGAAAAATTAATTATATGCAATTTTCCATACGACCTATGATACAATACTCACATAGAAAACAAGTGTCAAATTTGCGTATAAATGTGTCTTCAAGATATATGAAAAGAAATATTGGATTTCTTTGTTACGTGTGATAGGTCACACACCCAGGGATGTATAATCCCCAGAAATGTTCCCAATATTGTTATATGGTTGTGATAACCTTCCTCCAAGAGTAGGCCATGGATTTTTTAAATCATTGCTAAAAATGTATTGATGCCTTAAAACAAATTTTAAATATCTTTCAGAAACTTTTTGGCTTAAAACCCCCCCTGAAAGGGAATAAACACCATACCATAGGTGTAATTCACTTATAAAGATTTGATTTGATTACTCATAGAGCCCAAAAATACACAAGGATCAATATTTATAGATTTATTAAGGCATATATTTTTTATAATGGAATTTTTGATCTCATTAAAGTCTCTCACCTAGCTCTTTCACCCATTTTTTGCAATTATCTCACCCTACTCATGCACCTAGGTCTGAAGTTTGGTCTATAAATAGACCTCTACATCCAATTTTCAAAAAAACAAATGAACTCTCAGAGGAATAACATGGTAAGATCTCTGATCAACCTACCTATTTGCCTAAATTATCTTCCCATACTTTCAAGAATAACCACATTCCACCCTTAGTAGGGAGACTCCCCCAGTTAACTCATACTAAGGTGAACCACTTTTCCCCACCATGAAAAGATCAAGCCCCCTATGTTCTCCTATATATGGGAGACCATTTTACGATCCCTATAATTGGGTGATATACATGGGTGATCCATTTTTGGGGTAAATCTATTACCCAACCCATACTCGGGTGAATCACATAAATGAGCAACCATCATGGTCAATCCCTCATTAAGAAAAAATACTTGGGATACCCTTTTCTCAAGGAAATCCACATGGGAGACCATTCACACAATGAATCTATACTATGAATAAATACCATTTATATCCATTAATATGGACAAGAACCATATATATTCCCTACTAGGGATAAGCACCAATTTAACTAGGTCTCACACATAGGAACACATCCATTCCATGTACACCTAGAGTGTAGGTACTCCTCCAGGATTCCCTCATAGTCCTTCTATATAGGTGTAAGCCCCATCCACATCCACTATGGAATCCTACTAGGTTTAATCCCCCACCTTAACAATATATCTTCCTAATATTGTCACTAGTAAATAGGGGGATCATGTTCATGCATCCTCCAATGTATAAGCCCCAATCTCTACCCACCATTACCAAAGTCACTAAACATGATTATTATATCCAATAAGAATTAAGTAAAAAACCCCACAAAATTTAATTGATTTGAGAAAATACTAATGGATTACAAAAAACACCATTTAGTTGAGATACTCCTCATGGTTATAAATTTCCACCTCGAGTTGATATACTACTCTGGGTTATCACCAGTGTTGCACCTATTCATAAGCCCTAAATATCACTTAGAGTTGAGATAGTCAAATAATTTTTAAAATCCACATTAGTGTAAGCCTTTAATTATTCTATATCATTAGGAAAAATTCTACTATGAGTGTTATCATCCTTTCTCATCCATCAGCATGGAAGGAGTGGGTATATACACACACATCTTACTAGGTGTAATCCCCCAAAAATCCCCTAAAACACCTTATGTGAAGATTACTTCTTTTTTTATCATATTTTCTCAATTAAATACTCCTCATTTTGGATTTCTTATCATTTCAACTCAGGTAATTTTCTCTCCATGTGACTTATTTCAAAAAACTTAATTCATGGTGACTCTTTTTAGCTTCATCATACATCATGTATCCATAAATCTATGTTCCTCTAAGATCATTCTATATGGGAATACTATATGGTGTAATCTCAAACCATTACATAATATAACTTGATTATAAATGTATCTCTTGGTTAAAAAATGTGGGCCTAATCCTAGGTGTAAGCCCCAAAACACAACCATACTTGATCCAACCACTATTTATAGTATCTTAGGGTAGCTTATTTATAACCCCCACTTTATTTATTATTTTCTCTCATTTCACAACACGAGAATATTCTTAGGGTAACCTCGATGTGTAATCCTTCCATTAAATTATAATAGTATTTTCTCATGAAATGTGATTGATCTTTTAAAATCTCTTGTTTCTCACACTAATCATGACTCACATGGTCATATAGACCTATGATAATCATCCCATTAGTATGATGAGTGTGCATACACTATAGAACTCCCTTTTAGGTGTATTACCTAAACATTCAACTGAACTACATGGGTTCTAATTTATATTATTAGGATGATACATAGGATTCCACTTTGAGTTTCAAACCCAATTTAATTTCTACCTTACCCACTCAATCAAACTATGTAATTTTTTATTTCTATTTTTCATTGGATTTGTAGGACACCACTTTAATGTTTAATCCTAACTCCAAAACACTAATTGCCTCCCTGGATGCATATAAAACCCAGAGTTCCCATCTATTCATCATTAAACCAAAGAATTATGAATTAATTAGATAAATATTGGGAACCTATAATATATAGATATGTTTACATAAAACACATGGTCTCAATTAGTTCAATGGAACATGGGTGACTAGTCACACACTAGGATTTGGGAAAGATTCAAAAATTCATATTAATTATATTAGATAGTTTAATATTAGGAAATAAACCCCCTTAAAATAGTGTGGTGTTCCCAAGAACCCATCCTCTCAACCAATACACATTCTAAGATGTGTATGGAAAATTCTCAGTCATCAGAAACCTGTAGAAATGAGGTCTTCATTGACTCAAAATGAGTACGGGTGTAGAGGATATCAAAGGTTTTCTGTAAACAAAGGATTATTTACTATGAAAAATTCTAGGTTATTATATTCTCCCACATTAAAAAAATTATTCCTAGAAATTATAAATCAATCCAAAAAAATGTGGATAATAATTTATTATCACACCCTCTAGATCCTATGTGGAATATTCTAGAAGATGATCCCTCTAAAGAAAAATCACTATCCAATTTTTTCAATATCATATCACTTGTCCCCCTATATAATTTTTTTTAATAATATATTCTTCATAATAAATATATGACTCCAACTAAACATGATCAACTTTTAGATCCTAGGTAGGGTCTAATATATACATTCTTAGAAGTGATGCATGAAAGTCATCCTGAAATTGGGATAGTCTTTGTGGCATATCCAAATGATATTAAACTACTCTAATCCACTCTAATAGTTTAAAAGGACCAATATATCTTGGACACAATTTCCATTTATTTCAAAATGTCATAACCCATTTCCTTTGAGAGATTTTAAAGAATACATAATCTCCCACATATAATATAATGTCCTTTGTTAAATTATCAAAATAACTTTTCTATATACTTTGGGATAAATATATATTCTTTTATATGGATCTTAACTTCTATGTTATGTCTTTAAGAACTTCTTGATATTAAATCATCCTTTCTCTAACTTTATCTCAGTAGGTTAGAGTTCTATATCTCTTCCAATACAAGGCTTCATATGGTTCAATATTAATTATGGAGTGGTAAATTTTATTGAAAGAAAAATCCAAAAGAGGTAAATACTGATCCAAAATTCCCTTCAAGTTAAAGTCCCACAACTTTATTTATATATAAAATTCAAGAAGAACTAAAGAAAAATCTTCCCTAATTGAAAATAATTGTGCTGACTTTGTGAGATGATCAATAATAAGACATATAGAATTATTCCCATTAGATTTTGTAGAAATACCAGTGACTAAATACATATTAATACTATTCTACTGCCATTATGGTATAGGTAGATGCTTGATTACTCTATTGTGAAGCTTTATTTCAACCTTCACTAACTAGAATGCTAAGAATATAACAGTATAATCATAAATTTGTCTCTTTTTATTTTACCACGATAAGTGATATCATATATCCCAACACATCATGGTACTACCAAGATGCATAAGGAATTTTGAGATATGAGCCTCATCCAATAGATCATTCAATAAATCTAGAATAGATGGGACACATAACCTCTTAGAAAAATGTAAAACTCTATCATCACCAATATTGAAATCCAATAATTTCTCATAAACCACATCTTCTATATTCTTTAATATGGATTTATCACCTTATTGAGATTTTTTATTCCAATCAAATAAATATGGTTGGGTAATTAAATGGAATTAGATTTCTTCATACCCAAACATTATAATACCAAAGTTCATCCTTACTAGGTCTTTTATAATTGGATCATTCTTTAATCTCAACAAGGAAAAGATACTAAGAAACTTTCTACTCAAAGATTCTTCGACCTTGTTTTAATTACCTAGATGATAATACATAGAACAATCATAATAATTGAGTATTTCTAACCATATTATTTTACTCATATTAAGGAATCTATTAATAAAGATATATTTTAAACAATTGTGGTATTTATATATATCAAATCTCTCTCTCTATAGGTAGTGTATCCAAGTATTCAAAGAAAATATTACTGCCACTAATTATAAATCATGAGTTTGATAATTAATCTCATGTAATTTAAACTATATTTATACATAGGACAAAACAAAATCATTCTGCATTATAAAATATCCAAGACCTTTACTTGATATATCAATGTAAATAAAAAATCCTTATTTACCATATGGTAGAGTCAATACTGGTGCATTCACCAATCTCCTCTTTAATAATTCAAAACTATCTTCACATTATTTTTTCCACATGAAAATAACCCCGATACATGTTATCTTGTTTAACATATTATCCAATCAAGAAAAGTTTTCAAAAAAAAAATCCAATAATATCCTACTAACCTAAGAAAACATCGTATTTATATTATATTGGTGGATCTTGTCCATTCCTCGATATCATTTTTTATGAAGGGTCAATAGATATACCATAATTAGACATAATATGACCAAGGAAATAAACTTGTTAAATCCAAAATTAACATTTACTGAATTTACCATATAACCATTTTTACTCGACATCTCAAGAACATTATAGAAAAGAGCATCATGCTGTAATAAATCCGAAATTATATAATAATGTCTATAATAAATGACAACACAAATATATCATGGTTGTTTTTGAAAACTATATTCATCAATTCCATAAACATATAAGGATAATTTGTTAATAAAAATGGTATTATTATGAACTAATAATGACCAAACCTCATATGAAAAGATATGTTTGTAATATACGTCTTCTTAACTTTTAATTTACTATATCCAGAACAAAGATCAATCTTCAAAAATAATTTCACCCCTTAAAGTTGATCGAAGAGGTCATCAATATGCAATAATGGATAATTGTTCATTAGAGTAATTAAATTTATTTCCCTATAATTTATGCATAATCTCAATGTTCCATCATTATTATTCACAGACTACATAGGTGTTCCCAATAGAGAAACACCCGTATGAGTGGACCCTTCATCGCATAAGTGTTATATTTGCTCCATCAACATAACTAAATCTACAGGATCTATCCTATATAGTGTCTTAGATATTATACTCAAATTGGGGGTGAGATTAATGGATAATTAAACTTCTTGATCATGGGAAATAAATTTAATTCATCATGAAGTAAATAAATATATTCTCACACAACTTTCACATCTTCAATTATTTGAAATTTTTTAACCCACCATAGATTTTATTGTATCCATATCCACCCCAAGAAATTATTTAAGTTGGGATATTGTGGGTAGTTCAAGACAAGATTTTGGTATTGACATATTTCCTTGAAAATCAAGTAATTTCTTACTTTCCTCACCAATTATAACTTATTTCTCACTGCAATTAATACTTTATTTGTAATTAAAGATCCAATACATCCCAATATTACATCAAAATCCACTATAGGTATGTTTATTTGGTATTCAACTTGAAAAAAACCTTGTATATTAATTTTAAATTCCCAGTGTACCATTATTTCAATAAATTAACCACTCATAGTTACAAATGAAAAAATATTCCATAGTATAATAGGTGTGATTGAATATTCATTATATATATAAAAGATATAATCAAATCCATAAATATTGAATAAAATAATTTATTGGATAAATTTGAATGTATAATTATTGTACCTGGTGTCAAATCATTTAGAGATTTAACCTCAGCTGTTGTTCTATGAAAGGCAAGACCTTAATCCATGGGAATATTCTATGGAAGATTACCTTGGTTCCTATAGAGTTGATTAGAGTAATGAACCACCTACTTATAGTTGAATAATTGAACATTATTTTATTCTCTCATTTCTTTTCACTCTTGAGCATGATTTCCTTTCACTCCATATTTTAAGAATACACCCAATCCCCTTATACAGGTTTTTGTATGTTTTTCACACATTTATTACCTATAGGGAACTATAATAATCTTTTTTTGCATCCAATCCACTATTTTCACATGCTGATTAGCTATCCTATTATTCTTAGGATTACCTTTATAAGAAAAACATTTTGAGATCTATTTTTTGGTCTTCAAAGTTCTTGTTAATATCCCCTCATATGTTGAGAAATTTTGAGATACAGAGGATCCATGGAGACTATGCTTTAAATCATTATAGAATTGGTAAAAATTTATTTCAGGGCTATGCAGATAATCCATAACATACCATGATAAGCACTTAAAAGTGTACTCATACTATACCACTATCTCTTTTTTCCTTTTTTCTTAAGTTCAATAATTTCCTTTCCAACTCTTCCTGTTACTCTTATTTAAAATATTTTTCCACAAACTCATTTTTAATACATTCCATTCCATGATCTCAATAACATATTCTTACTTAGTATATTTAATTAAGGACCACCATTGTTTATCACCACATATTAGATGATAGAAAATCATAAGGAATATTTACCTATCATAGCATCTTAAAGTTAAAAATATTTTCTCTCAAGTCTTAATCCATTATTATTCATCCATTAGATTGGTGGCTACATTAAATGGTGGAGGGTTTTCCTCATAAAACAATACAAAGTGGTCGATAACTTAAAAGGGACATTCAGATGATCCTTTTAGGAATGGTTATTTGTCATAACTAGAGTCAGTTGTCCTATAATAGTCATAATTTACTAAAACGTAAATATGAACTCCATTATCTCGATTATTTAGACAATCATCACAATATTCATAGTGGTTTTCCTAGTTTATGATTATCCTCTTAGTTTTCATTATCTAAAAAAATGTCATCAATTAATTAGTAATTTTTTAATATTAATTATCAAAACAATTCTTGAATAATTTATATAATCCTTATAGTGGTAAAATATTTTTTCTATACCTCTGTTTTCATAAATCTAGTTCCCATGGTTTCTATTAAACCTTTATCTGATACCAAATGTATTTCCCCCAAACCTAGATTCCAAAAGATGGTTGGTAATTTATTACTTGGGAAATAATTTACAAGATACTTATTTTGAAGGATCAAGGTTTAGTAGTCCTCAATAAACTAGATACATAATTATTACATTGCAACCTGATATTTTACAATATATAAGTACAAATATTTATTCCACAATGATATCCTTAGAGTTTTTCAATCATAGTATTCCACATTATTATATAGGTAAATGGAAAAAAGAGTAAAGGTGGTTTGATTAAATGATCAGTAAGATAGAATTGTACAATATAATCTAATAAAGTATAGATATTTCATAGTCAAAGTCATGAGTAAAATTGTAGCCATAATAATGAATATATAAGTATAATCCGTGGAAGAAATAGAAATGAATAATCACATAGATCATATAATAATATGGAAGATGTAATTTCATAATACTATAAATAATAAACATATCATCAAGTCCTTGTGATAAGACATTATACATAAAGGGTAAGGATGATCCCATTACCCTATCTTTGTTCTCCAATGAGACTTAACAATACACTGAGGGGAAATATAATTCTGATCCCCACCCATCACATAAAAGTCCAATGTATTTCATCACATACCAAATGAATATAGGATATACATGGAATAATATTCAAGGGTGAGAAAAATAGAAACACATGGAGAATTTTTGGTGTCATAGATTTTACTTCTTAATTTTCCATTCCTTTAGTTTTAGAAATCATAAACACTCTCTTAAAACATTGATTGCTAACTTTTTATGTCCCATGTGTTTTAATATGTTTTTTTTCAGAAAACATTACTTTTTACCATACACAAAAAAGGTTTTAATGTATTATGAATCTAAACCTATCATTCATCAATATGATCCATTTGATTAAGTATGTGTCTGATTAACTGAACTTACCTTTTTTCAGAATAGTATTCAGAATTTTTTTTGTCTATCGTAAAAAAAGTCATGACTATCAGACTAATTTTGGTACTGATACATCCGACTGACCCTCATAAGAATTTCTATAATGATAATAGATAAATAAGTATATCACATTTAATAATTATTATAATCAGAGTACATAATAATTTTTTCTATTGTAAGGAATAATTTTATCATTTTAATACTACTAAAAAATGATGTCATCCATTTAGTTATGCTAAAAAATTGTGTGCTATCAAAGACCCAACTATCTATGGATATTGAAACTAACATAGAAATATTATCATTGGATATTCAACAATAAATATCTAGTCATTAGAAGATTTTGGAGGTGATTCATTTTTTCAACTTAAGTCTTATAAAGTTTTCGCTATATGAACATCTCGTTATAAGTCATTGTAATACTTTAGAGAGTTTTCATTTTTGAAGGAATATTTGAAAGGGTTGTTTCCTTAAGTATATTTTCATTTTTATTCTACATCCAATCATTGTCACGATCAAGGGATTCCATGGATAGTAAGATGGTGAAACTGATCCATCGGTTTGAGGGCTTCTAAGGATAGAAAGATAAAGATTATTCTGATCATAAGGGTAGAAAGACAAGTCTTATTCTGATCATCATATTTAAGGATTTCAAGGTACAAAATGAAATAATTTAAAGTAAATATAAAACTGGGGATGCCTTTAGTCAATATTATTGACTACCTTACACTTGTGGATAAAAGAGTTAAATCAATTAATATATATTGTAAGTCATTCTTACTTTTAATAGATATTGTATGTCTTGTTTTTTCCAATTTTATTATATTTTGCATGTATTATAAAGTTAGTATTGATACTTATATTTATATAATATTTTTTATTAGTTTAATTGTGATTATAATAAAAGAATACATTGATATATTCAGAATAACTATTTTTTTGATACTTTCACTATGATCATATGACAAAGTCTAATTCTGATAATATTAATTGAAGAGGTATTGTGTTTTGAATAGTTTAAAAATTTTAAACTATAATTAACACTCCATCTTGTATGTATATTCATATATTATACTCTTAAGATCCTACAATTGGTATCATAACATGGTCTACTTTTTATATACTTGTAGTTTTTTACTTTATTTTCTTATTGAAATTTGTTTAAGGTTTGATATAAAGTTCTTATTTATAAACTTTTTTACACTAATGTGTATCTGTAGAATTTTTTTTATGTTGTTATAAGATGTTAGGTATGGGTTTAAGATCTCTTTATAATCAAAATCCTAGTTGACCACCTATATTTGATGGGAATGAGTATGAGTATTGGTGAGATATAATGAAAAATTTTATGATCAACACAAGAGTTGAACATTTATTAATGCTTACTAGAAAGTACAAGATTCTTGATAAGGAAGTTTCTACTTTTAATAATTCTAAGATGTTATAATATCAGTTGATCTAAAAAGTTACAAATACTTTATTACATTATATGAAAAGGAATATCTATATCCAGATATCATCATGTGAAGTCGTCGATAGTATTTGGAGTAAATTGTAAGTAACAAATTTTGGTACAACCAAAGTTATGGAAACAAGAATAGATACTCTTAGATATGATTACCAATACTTTGATTTTTTACCTAGAGAATTAGTTTCCAAGATGAACCAAAGGTTTACGACTATTATAAAAAGTTTAAAGTATCTAGGGGAAAAAGATATTAATGATGAAATTTTGTTTGTAATTATTATAAACATAATTCCATTTGTTTTGGAATAAAAAAGAATAGTTATGGATTATATAAGAATGATTACAAATCATAGTCTTTATGATTTGATTAGTACTCACATTCAGTATGAGAAACGAATTAAAAGAGATTCTTAAAAAACTAAAAAACTGTGGAGTTTCTTTTTCCACAACATCTACCATAACTTATAAAGTTTAATCAGAATAGAAAGTAGTGAAATATTCAAGAAAGAATATTTTTTTCCAATCAGATTCTAGTACACGAAAAAAGTTTTATAATGAGTTGAAAAATATCATAAGAATAATGAAAAAAATTGTGGGAAATAAATAATTTCAATACTAATATAAAAATGGTCACAAGGATAAAAGTAAAAAGAAGTATTCTGAGGTCACTTATTATGAATTTAATAAAGTAGGATATATATGACCTGATTTTCCAAAGTTAGAAAGGAAAAAAATGAAGGAATAAAATTCAGCTAGAAATTCCAAAAATATTATAAGAATAAAGGAAATAATGTTTTGAAAGATTCCGACACATGGAGTGATAGTGGTGGATATTATTCTAAAAAATTTTCTGATAATGAGATTTATAGATAGAGGAACATTAGTATTTTTCAAAATGTACCTTTATTAAATCAATATGGAATGAAAAATGTACACACTACTGAATCCCTATTTAATATTTCTTTAAATTCAGATTATCCTGATGAGAAATATTTTACATCTTCTAATAAATAATCATCCTTAGTAGAAGATAATAATTTTCCTAGTTATGACGGTGTTTCTATATTTTCAAAACTAATAGAAAATGAAAATTTTATGGTTTGTAAAAAACATGATAATTCCAAAGATAAACTTTCTATGGTATATTTGAGAGTAACTATCTTGACTAATGAAATATTAAATATTTCTAAATATATTATTAAAACTAATTTTAAAAAATATACTATATAAAATATTTTGAAAAATTAATTTATGATAAATCTAATTTACAAAATAATTTTTTAAAACTTAGTTCCAAATCTATTACCAATGAGGATAAGAATTTAGTTCTAAACCTAAAATCCTAAATTTCAATGTTAAAGAAACTTTTATCAAAGTTTGAAATTGGAAATGAAAACTTTGATCAAATTTATAAACATATTAAATGTCATTCCAATAAATCCAGAATGGGTTTTACAAATAAAAAATAGGTTTTTAGTAAGAATTACTTTGTTACTACAAGTGAACCTTTTAACACTTAGTTCCAAAGTGGTTGTCACTAAAAGAAAAATTGTTCTTTGAATATAGTACAATATATTTTATTTCATAAAGATAATTTCTCTAAGGAAATCAAATTTTCAAAAAAAATCCACAAATGGGGTTATCTAAAATATTATTTTATGAAAATACTAGACCTAATAAGGTTTGGGTTCTGACGAACTAATATTTTTGTTTTCATGAAAATAAAGAAAGTACCAACAAAAAATTTCTTTGGTACATGGATAGTTGATGTTCTAGGTTCATGACTAGAAAAAAAATATTTTTTTAAGAAGATAATCATGATTGAAGGTGTAAAAGTAACTTTTGGAGATAATACTCAAGGGGAGCTTATCAGAATAGGTAATATTGTTCTTCTTGGAAAAGCTCTTATTTCAAATTTTTTATTTGTTTTAAGACTTAAGAACAACCTTATAATCATAAGTAAATTATGTAATGAAGGTTACCTTATGAACTTTAAGAATGATAAATGAACTGTACACAATTCCATGTGTGAATTTATTATTTATGACAATTGGTATGAGAATGTTTACACACTAAACTTAGAAGACCTTAGGATCCAAGTCATTCCTTTACTTACTATAATAGAAGATAAATCTTGGTAATGGAATATGTTGGAAAAAATCCATCAAGGTAACATTGCAATATTTATGGTTTGATTGTGTTTGTTACAAAGAGGGTTTCCATGATAATTTATGGAGGAAAAGGAGATTATTGATATAGTATGTTGACAAAGATCTAAGATAAAGGAATGGATTCCTTGAAAGTGGTAAAGAAATTTGCATACACAAGGTGACATCCTTTCCTAGTGTTTACCAAATTTTTAGGGTCCCAAATTAGGAGTTTGGATAGAATCATAAAAATGGGATTTCCTTGAAGGACAAAAGAAAATATATCAAAGGCATGATTTTCTTGAAGATTGGGTTCGCGAAGGGTGATTCGTGTAGGCATGCAGTTTTTTATGATGATCTCCATGAGTACGATGAGCATCGTGAATGGTGAAGGTGAGGTGTATCACGAGTGGAGTATTGTGAAAATGTGAAGAGTATGATGGTGATCTCCATGACAAATATGGGCATCAAGAACAAAGAATTTTCGTGGAGCCTCACAAAAAAGAGGTATTGTGGAGGAAATGAGGGAGCATTGCAAAATGGATATGACATGGGTGGAAGATACTAGAATCAGTGGAAACACCTATAAATATGAATCTACCCTATTCAAAAAATAGGTGAGAATTAATGATAATATTAAGCCTCTATATTCCTAAAGGTGGTTTGTAAAAGTGGTTTATACAAAAAATGTTTGTAAAGGCTTTGAAAGCCAACTAAAATTTTTAAGCATTACAAAGGTGGTTCATGAAAACACGTTCATGAATGATATGAATGAAAACTAAATGGTTTGAGATTCAGAAAATGAGGAGATTTGCAAAGTCTATTTGAGCTTCATGAAAGAAGGGTCTTTGTGAAAGTTGTTTGAGCTTTGTGAAGGCTGTTAAGCATCGCAGAATGTGTTTAAAGGGTTTTCCTAGAATTTTTTTGGTAAAGTAATATTCATCAATTTAATTAAAGTGTAACATTAACAGATCATATACATACAAAAAATGATGAATTAATTATATATAATGAATGGACTTACAAATTTACAAACCGCGGGTGAATCCCTTACAAGAGTAGTGAGTGAAGGAAGAGGAATAATGAGATCCTTTCCACTAGAAGTAATACAGAGAAAGAGACATAGGGAGTGACCCTTGGGAAAGTAGTGGGATAATCATAAAACTTATAAATACAATGAGCTTGGAAGTATAAGTGATCTAGCCCGAACAACATTTTTACAATGATCCTTAGTAGATTTGGTATATCAGCACATTTTCATTGTATGCTCTTTAGATGTAGTCTAGTGGGGGAAAACCAAGTAAAAATCTATGTGTCTATCTTCTTGCATATCTATATTACATTCAAAGCATCATCATCAGATAAGGAAAGAAGGAATAATATCATCATTAACACTTAAGTGAAAAAAGTAACCTTTATAATAAAGAGGTCAAGATCCAATGAGGAAAGAATAATTTTAAAAAGAATATCTATACCTCAATTCACCCCCTCTTAGGGTGTATAATCCCCTTTTGAACATAAAAAATGGTATGAGAGGGTAGGTTTATTTTATAAAAAAAAACTTTCTCTGACCTGGTTCATTTTATTTTTGAAGTAAAATATTCATTCTTCTTTTATCATAGTGTTCCATAGAAAAGGGAAGAAATTCAAAGAAGAATAAGAAGAAGTCTAAGGGAATTCCTAAGCATGGAAGGGTTTATGGAAAGAACATGATTTAGTTGAAGGAAACCAACAATGTACTAAAGAAAAACCAAGATTATTCAGATAATACAATTATTTAATCATTCATTGATGTTGAAGGAATGAGTGAATAACCTGATATTCCTAGTGATTTTGGTACTACTGATGATGGATAAATTTAATAAAGACCAAAAGTGGATGTTGTCCACAAAATAAATGAATTAGATTTGATACTATCTGAAGAAAATAAATCTAAATATATCCAGATCCAAGTGTGGGAAATTGAAGTCAACAAGCTGAAAGGTTTAACTAAAAGTTTTCTAGAAGTTGCTACTAATCTAAGGGATAAGAATGATCCCCATGATAAATAGCTGGAAAATATGTATAAAAAATAGAAAAACTTAGATATGGTGACAATAGGAAGAATATAAACACAAAATAAATTCATAATCTCAAATCCAAGAATGGCGATATTTATACATAGCTATATAAACTAGTTCAAGAGAACCAAAGGCTAAAATAAAAGAATACATGTTGTTTTGATTCTATTTCTTAGGAAAAATTTAAAATTAAGGGGAAAAGTCACATTGTGGATAAGATCACCCAAGAATTGTAAGATGAGATGATTAGTGGGAAGAATATCAAGATAGAACCTAATTCTCAACTTGAATCAAGGAATATAAAGATTAAAAAACTTGGAGAAGAGTAAGAATTAGTGAAAAAATAAGCGGAGAAATCTAATGCCAAAGGTAATACTAAATTGAAGGATTCTTTGGATTTACTATTTGATTATCGTTTGAAAGGTGATGATAGAGTGAAACGAAAATATGATATTTATGAGGATAGAAAATAAGATATTTTCTCATCTCAAACGTCATACATTTTTGGGAAAAACCAATATTGTACAAGATGACCGCCTCCCATTCATGACACGATAAGAGTTGTGAATAATTATAAAAATAATAAAAATCCTATAGATATAAGAAGTAATCCTAAAAAGGTTTTTACAAGAAGTAATGATAGCATGTGCTATTTCTGTGGGATTTATGGACATATATCAAGTTTTTGTTCATAGGCTTCAGAATACATTTCATGCTGTGCGGATTGAAATATTTCTAAATATAATAATAGGAAGATGCATCTTGAGAAATATGAAAGTAGAGTTTCTCATAAGAACGTGTCCACAAAATGCTACAATTTTGGAAGAATGGGACACACCCTAAGCATGTTTCAAGAATCCCTAGATCTCAATGTAAGAAGAAAAACTCAAGCTGTATCAACATCTCAATCAAGAAATTATGACATGAGATAGTTTTTAATAGGAGCTATTTTATATGTTTTAATAATGGAATTTAGAAATATATTGTACCAAAAATATAGCAGGGAAGGAAAAGGAAATCGAAATAAGATCCTTGACTCTAGTGGTTTATAATAATAAATCCTACACTGTAAGACAAAGAGATAATTTAAAAAATAAGTTTAGTGTATCAAAGAAACACAAGGGGCTCAATAAAAGGTATATGAAGAACCTCCTCTATTAAACTCACAACAAATATCCTTGATAGAATGTGAATGAACCTTAGAGAAAAAAGGGAGGATCTTCTCTATTTGTGAGTAATAAGAATGTACGTTCAATGGAGCACTCACCACCAACAAAAAACAATGTGGTGAATCAGATAACTAATAAAAGAATAATGAATAAATAATGTGTCGAAACATTTCCATGTCATGACACATGGAAATAAGTGAAGGTAGGAGGAAGATACTTTCAATGGAGAGAGGAGAAAGGGAATACAACAAGTAGAAAGATCTATGTTCAAACAAAGTTTCATGAAAAATGGAATACTGGTGGAGCATCAAAGGAAGAAATATCTACAAATTGGTGTAAACCCAAAATTTTGAGAAATTCAAATCCTACAAAAGTTAAATATCAGAATAAGAATAAATATGTGGGTAAAGAATGATTAGTTATATGGATAGAATAGTTTAAGTTTGTTGGGTAGTTAAACCAAGAACAAAAACAGTACATTGATTTGCAAGAAAGTATCAAAGGGTTGATCCATCAGGACCGACCACAATCATCATCTTGAGGATTTTAGAGATAAACCTCCCCCCATGAATTAAATGTTTCTAATATATAATGGAAGTTGTGCAGGACAAAGGGGGAGATACAATCCATGGGGTGTGTGTGTGATAAAAGAAAACAAGTGGATATGTTGAGTGAGGTACATGCAATAACTAGAATATGAACTCCTAAAATTCACATATGATATCATATTCAACATTTTTTTTTATAAAATAACTCTTTTTCAAATATGTATCTAAAGGTTGTGTACTATGGAAAAACTAAATGATATAATGAAGAGTCTAATTTGATAATAAAGAGCTGTAAAATCTATACATTGATGATATAGTGGTTCCAATTCATAATTTCTAAATGGGGTTCTGGAAGAAAAAGTTTATATTGAGAATCCATATTTTTTTCTAATTCATCAAGATGGAAAACAAATTTGTCTGAATAAGGAATTATATGGGTTGAAGCATGCACCAAGAGCATGTTATTCAAGACTAGATCACTTTTTAAAGAAGATCATTTTTCAGCATGATTGATTTGATTAAAATATATATGTGAACAATGATAGTAATCAATGGATGATGGTGCTGGTATATTTTTATGTCATAATATTTCATGGATTAGATGAAGCACAGTGCAGACCGTTTTCTGAATTCTTGACAAGTGAGTTCAAAATGTCAATAATTGGTGAACTAACATTTTTCCATGGTTTACCAGTGACACAAGGAAAGAATAGAACATTCATTCAAAAATATAAATATTCCTAGGATATTTTTAGAAGATTTAGAATGGATAATTCCAAGGAGATGATGACTTCGGTAGATAATCAGATGAAACTATCACAGGATGAATAAGGCAATGAAATTAATGTTACAAAATATAGGAAAATCATTGGTAGTCTACTATACTTGATAGTGACAAGACCTGATATTGTTTTTTACACATTCCAAGAACAAAGGTATAAAGGCTATCCCAAAGAAATCCAAACTCTTTTAGTGAAGAGAATACTTCGATATATCAAGGGCATTGTGTATTTTGATTTGATGTATAATGAAAAATCTTTGCAAATGTTATTGGGATATAGAGATGTATAATAGTATGAGTCTGCAGTGGGTAGGAAATAAATGTCAGTAGTTCACTTCTATATTGGTGGATTGTTTATTTCTTGGTTAAGAAAGGAAGAGGATTGAATTTCAGTTATCACCATAGAATCTGAATATATTGTGGCTACTCAAGTATGCATGAAATTATTGTGGATGAAGAAGAAACTTGGTGATATAGGAGTTGAAGTGAAATCTCCAATCAGAATCCATTGTGATAATTCAAGTGAAATAAATCTTAGAAAATATATATTCCATCACCCAAGTACAAAGAACATTTAAATAAAATATCATTTATCTAGGATAAGGTGGACCAAGGGATTATGAACTTGGATTATGTGTTGATAGACCTAAATGTTGTAGATATTCTGATATAGGCCTTACCCAAAGAATATTTTTAATGGCATCGACTGTCTATGGTAGTTTAGTCGACTCTTCACACTTGAAAAGTGTGGATGTGGTACTTGTGACACCCTAAACCCAGGTACCCAGAGCTGGTGAATTATTTTAATACATTGGAATGATTACAAGGAATCAAATCCAAAATGACCGATCATTTTAACAGTCTTGGAAAATAGATTACATACATGAACTTTACATTACAAATAGGAACATAAAATATAATATAGATAATATTTTGAGAACACCATTATTCTCCAAGATTAACCCTGAAGATCAATCAAAATTTACATCTTGGCATCCTGGGAAAATAAAATATAAGAAAGGGGCAAACTTGGATGCTTAATAAGGTTAAATAGTATAGTATAATCTTTCATAAATAATCATAATATTTTAAATCAGGGTATAAGACTGAAACCAAAGCCTTTTAAAAATAATATTCATCATAATATGGCAATAATAATTTAATTAATTCAATTTAAACATTCACACAAATATTCTAGTAATTGAATAATCACATGTAATGTCAATAACTAATCTCATAGTGAGGGAACACATAATTTCAAACATCATAATCATAATATCAAGGCCTCATTCTAATAACATAAATAAATATACCATCAAGTTATTCTTCCAATATACTAGTATGTATCATGAGACCTACCGATGCATCAAGGGGCTATAATGGGCCCCACCTGTCACTTACTAAGTCCAATAAATTCTTCTTATAAAAGGGTTAAAACATAACATAAACATTAGTTTTGAAACTAGCATATGAAATGTTAATACATTAACTCTAAACCATGAATGGTATCAAAATAGCACATTCATAGTCAAACATATCATAAAACCTTAGATATAATATGATAAATTGTATCATAATAAATAAACCTAAATTAATCATAAAATCTAACAATAGATGTTGACATAGATGAAAATACTCTAATAAAATCAATTAAAATTTCTTCAGACAAATACCCCTTTTTCTTCGAAATCATTTATTCAAAATCCACAAACTTATAAAAGAATACATTTAAAAATAGATTTTTGAAATAATGTATACCATTCCACTTTGAATATTTTTAAAGGAATAAAAAATTAATAACATTAATTTCTATATAAATAAATCCTTAAAACCATTTTGAAAACATGTATGTTAATTATAATGATTTTGAAGAATAAATATTTAATACATTTAAACCAATGTTTTAGTTAAGGAGTCTATTACATAAAACCTTAAATAGAATATTTTTTTGAAAACATTTGAATTAACTTAAAAAATAGACATAAAATTTTCTTTATAATCATTTTATATCCATATAAGTAGTTATGTAAAATAATATCAAGAATATTGAAATTGAGAAAGGATTAATTCTTTAAACATTCAAAGTTCCCCATACCAATTTAAACATTTAATTAATAAACCAAATATATTCATATTAATCTTTAAATACAATTAAGATAAATTTATTCATGATTTAAAGTATAATAGGGGAATTACATACACCACAAACAAGAAATATGTCGTCAAAATGTCTTATATCTCACTAAAATTAAAAAGTGAGATGAAATTTCATTACCTTAGGTCCGATACTCGATGTACATGTCCGAAACTTCTGTATAATGCTTTTAGAAATATTATTAACTCCTACCATAATCATAATAATATTTATGATATAATATATGATTCATTTATGACTCTATATTACCCATTAATTAATAATTTCCAAGTTAATGCAACATTTTGGGTAATAATCTCTTTCTTTATAGCACGAGTTTTGACTTCTTATTATTGTTTGTATTACTTAGATAATGATTTAATTACATAAAAAAATTATTAAATGATATATAAATCATATATATTTATAATATATATATATATAATTGATAGATATATTAAATTCAATACACCGTTCATGGAGACGGTAGGTTGTATGCACGCTTGAATGTTGTTTCTGTTTTCTTATCACATTGAATGGAAGTACGTGAATAAAATATATGTACACACACACACACACACACAGATATATATATATATTATTAAAATATAATTATTATGTCATATATTTCACACTTATTCATAATATAAATTTTTATAATCATTCTTGGATGGTGAACATGGAAGATGAATCTCAACGCGTCGTGGAGACGGTAAGCCGTACGTACACACGAGCGACGATATCATTTACTTAATGGTTAAATGGTATGAAATTGTATATAATATTAATTTTAAAGAAAAAATATAATGTTATATTTATTATTTAAATACTTTATATTAATTTTTATACCCATATAAATAATGTCTACATAAAAAACAGTTTACACTACGGTGTAGAGATGGTAAACTGTACGCACACACACATGGTTATAATATTCTTCATAGTATGAGTAAAAGGAGGAATATAGTTTTACCATAATAATAAAATCTCATAATATTTTAGATTATATAGTTATTACTCTATTATGGAAACAAAATAGGAAGAGAAGTAGAAGAAGAAAAGAAATTTAATTGAATTGGTAAAACAATTACCTCTTCTTTGAGTGTCTCTTTTTGATTTTCACAAAAAGAATCCTTAGGTTTACTTTGTACCAAAATAATAGCCTCTAGGATGAATTTATGGAGTTTGGTAGAGGAAATAGGATGAGTTTTTTTTGATTCAAAGGGCCTTTGGGGTGTGAATTAAAGACAAGGAGAAGTGCCTTTTTAAAAAATAAGCGAGGGGCACTTTTGAAATATCTTAAAATATTAATTTATTATAAATTTATTTTCAGTTTCAAATATCTCCAAAGTGATTTATTTAGATTAAATTATGATAATGGGTCTAAATCCTCTAAAATAATGAATTTTATACATGTTTAGGTCATAAAATTAACCTTATCTTTTGGATTTAAACCATAGTTAAACAGTTTAAATCTTATCGTGTATTCTTGTATTTTTACACTATAGGGTTAATATAGTTACTATAAAAATGCCAAAAGACCCTATGTTGGATAATTTATGACATATTTGACATTATACAAGATATATTTCTGAAACATTGATTTTTATGACTTTTATATCATTTTATAAAATGGTATTTATTTTGAAATATCATTTATGTCAATTTTAATACTATTCAATATTTTCATTTTTAAGAATATCAAACCAACATGATAACTTAAAACCAATACATCCAATATGTAATTAAAATATATAATATATATATAAAATTAGTTTATTCTTTTAATTAAGTAAAATTATATTTATTTTAATATTTCTAATATAATTTATTAGATTTCTCAATTAATTATACAATTTCTACATCATCATTATGTCACAATTTAATTTATATATATAATGTCTAAAAATTATAAATAAAATATCATAATATAGATAAATTTATTATATTTCTAATTAATATTTATAGTTGACCATATTACTTATATAACGTCATATTAAAAATAAAATATTTATGAAAATTTGAATATGACATTTTTAACTCTTGTTTAAATAAAATATAATAAATGTACAAATCTAACAAAAGTGGCTTAAAAAGGATAATATTTTTGACCCAAGGTTGATTTGGGTTAAAAATAATTATATAATGAAATTAGTACAAGTGTGAGGGTAATTTTATATTATTATAATATTATTTTTACCTTTAATTTCCCTATTTACCTTTAACCATGGTAAATAAAATTCAAAAGTTACTATTCACCAAAAATTATTTTAATCCTATTAGACCACATTTTTCATACTAATTACAACCATCTATATATATATATATATTTTTTTCAAAATTCAACTTACATAAGCGGTAGAATTATGTTTAATTCTAATATGAAAATGTGGTTAGAAGGGGGTAAAAAGATGTTAAAAAAGTTCAACGAATTTTTATATCTAATTATATTATAAAATTATTAAAATGACCTAAATTGGGTTAATATATGTATTATTTATATATTTTGATTTTAAAATCAATTTAAACTAACATAATTATTTAAATAAAAAGTCAGTTTTTTAAAAATAATGCAATGTTTTTCATTGTTCATCAAAATTGAATGTTTTTAGAGAAATACCAAAAATTCACCCTAAGATAATTTTGATAGTCTGAATTAAAAAATGAAGCCTATTTTAAAAAATTCAATTTCTGATAGTGTATAAAATTAATTTTGTTATTGTTCACAAGTGGAAATAAATAGTAGTTCCTTTATGAAAATAGTATTTATAAACATATAACTATTTTTCCAAAACTTATAAATTTCATTTTAAATATGTTTTATTTATGTGAAAACATTATAAATAACATTTAATTTTTTATTACTACTTATATTACTATATTTAAAGGATAATTTATAAATATATCATTTAAATAATTTTAATACTAAAGTGTTGTTTCACAAAAAATCAATATTGTGTGTTAAAAAAGCCAAGTCGATGTTCCATACAACACAAGATATTGAAGATAACATACCCAGAAATACTGGGGTGTTACATTCTCTCCTCCTTAAATAAATTTCATCCTCACAATTTAAACTCATAATCAAAATCTATGGGTTGGACTTTTCAAAATATCTTCATTGAAATCCCACATCAGAAATAGATTAGCGAGACCTCCATTTTAAAATAAATAAAGGGAAGTACGAAGGTCAGAAGAGATAACACATAATTGGGTTACATGTAGGAAAACACAGACATGATAGAAAAATATAATTATCATATTTTGATAGAGAATTATATAGAACATGACTAGGATAAAGTTAACAATCATAAAGTTATAAATTTGTGATGATCTAAGGGACCATTTGATTCATCAGAAAAAGGACTAGGATAACATTTTTGTTTTCAAGAGCATTTGGCTAGAGTTGAATAATTATTTTACTATTCATAAAAGCAGCTAATTGATTTCTTTCCATGTCATAAGATTAATCTCATTATCTGATTGTTCTTCGATCAATTTTCACTTCATCCCTTACAACTAGAAATAAATGTTCAAAATGTATTTTCACACATGAAATAGTTTTGAAAAAACCATGATTTCAAATCATTTTTATACAAAAAAACAATAATGCTTTGAAATCAAACTTTATTTATCAAATATAATGGGTAAAACCATTTAATGTGAAAATCCATCATTTATACATTTCAATAAATCAAATATCGTGACATTATCAATTTAGAAATCAATTTTAGAAATAAACGGGCATACATAGTTCATAGAAAAGGACTTAGTTGAAACCACCCACCTCAAACACTTAATATTAATATAATTCCTTAGTATTTAAACAATAAAGGAGAATAGGTATCTAGATATTAAGTGAAGATACTAAACCATGAATCCCATACACCTAAATTCATATTCAATGATCCCAAGGACAATGGAGAAGAGAGAGAGAGAGAGATCACTTACCATATTGATCTTGAATATTCACATATTGATCTACCAAGAACCAATGAATTACAACTATTTCAATTACTGATGTAATATAATCATCATTATATAATAAAAAAAACCTTATATAGTCAATAAAACATTGATCTAATATTTATATTAGGATAAAAAAGAGATATCAAGAAGCAAGGATAATAAAAATAATAAAAGATACATACCTTTGAAAATCTTGATCTAAATCCTTTGGATTCACTAAAAATAATTACATGGAGGTAAGGAATCTTAAAAATCTCAAAGTGGTGTCTCCTAATTTGAGAGAAAAATTAAAAAGAAGATTAATCATGAAAATCATTGTTTTTTGGGTCTTCAAATAAAATTTTTGATTAAATAATTAGAGTATCATAGTTTCGACACATGATTTAAAAAACTGTTTTCCAACCATGTGCCAACTTTTGGGATATTATAGGAGTTGTGTGATTTGTCTCCATGGTTTTACAGACCATTCACCAACCATATGAAATTACCCAACACCATATAGTATGGTTTGATGAGAAGTATAAATAGTTATGCCTTACTGCGGACCAAAAATGAATCCGTCTTTGGGACTCTATTTTTTTTATGTTTTCCAAGGATGAGCCAAATGGTTTCCATTAAAATGAAACTGGCCATTAATAGGCCCAAAAAAACTCAAAAAAACTTCACCTAAAATGAACTAAGACAATCCTGAAACAAGATACAGTAAATAAATGATATACATGCTTGGAAGCAATGTCGGGATATGACATTACAGTGTGTTAGAGTACAGGACTTATGTCTATGTGAATATATGGGGTCCATGAGATATTTCAATTGGTTTAGTTATGTAATCTTATCTAAGATATATCATTAATTCTCATGACTATTAGTTTTTAGTTGATAATAGGATATATTCACACTTATGTTTTGGAATTTATGGAATTTTATAATGTAGGTTAGGATTCATTTATTGGTGAACCTAACCTATGAGAATAGGTGGTTGGATTTGTGCATGAATATAAGTAATTGAGTTGCATAAATATAGAATAAATTATCATGTAAGTATGTTTATTAGAGGTGGTAAATAATGATTTAGTGATTGAAAATTGTGGAGTGAGGCTTGGGATGTTAAATGATTTAAATGATGGGAGGTAGTATGGTTTGCAACTTGGTTAATGGGTTTTATCATGTAAATTATCATAAAAAGTTTTATTTTAGACATATTCACTCAAGAAATAAATAAAAGTTGGTATCATGGCTCATTAGAATGAACAAGACCCTATGTATTGGTTGTTAGCAAAAAAACTAGGCCAGATATTGTTGTTTCATTTGAGGAGCATACAATGTGTTTTTTTCATCAAAATGAAGAAATGGATATGATATCATGTAATTCCTTAAAATTGAGATTTTTTTTGCATGGAAATATCTAGAAGGGAACTTTGGAATGATAACTGCATGTTCAGGATAAGAGACCGAGTTATTCAGGAGAGACCCTTTCAGACACTTTTGGAGGATGAGAAGCTCTTAGAGGAGGTGTTTTTTCACATCCTAAAGATTTTTATCAAGGAAGAGAAGCCATTTTAAGGGAAGTTTGTTAGAACCCTCATGTTTTTAAGATACAATTTTTTTAAATTTCTTAATTTATATTTATGATATTTAAACTTAGAATTGTTGGGGTTTATTCTATGATATTTCTAGGTAGTTTTGGGATTTTTTGGATATGGTTTAGAGAGCACATAGTTAGCAAACAATTTAAAAAAACTAGCAGGATTACCATAGTAATCATATAGTAAATGACCTTAGAGATAATGGTGTTTGTAATTTTTTACCAAACTACACAAACCAACTATAGGACTTGAATTTGGATTTGACAATGTCATCTACATGGTTGGTGCACATTTTGGTAAACCATGTTGATAAACCATGAACATGTTATTAGTTAATCTTAAAATTTTAATTTTAACCCAAAACTCCATAAAACCCTTATTTATTCCTCATACACTAAGGGATCTTTAATATAGTGACTTTAGTGGATATTCATAGTGAATTCCTTTAATCAAACATTAAATTCCATTGGATCTAAAGATGTTGATCATAGGTATTCCAAATCAAGTGAAAATTTATATTCAATTATTCGTTTTCTTATTAGAAATTCTCTATTCTCCTTGGAAAAAATATTTGAACCTAAACTATCATGGACAAGTCTATGAATTTTTACATGATCTAATTTGGTTCCTCCTAGATTATTAAGGAAAAGGAATGTAGAAATCCAGTTTTTTCTTGATTTTTCTCATGTTTTTCAAGATTCATTTGTTATATTGGATATTTTTGGGTATTTATAAACTAATACCAAATCTTAACATGTCATACATCATGGATATTCACTCTTTAATAATCATTTTGTGATTTACGGATGTTTTTAGGTATCTTTAGTGTATGAGTTTGATTCAGGTGTAGAACTTTGACATAGGGCATCAATAAACTTAAGAATGTTCCTTACCATGTCATATAAATTGTACAAAAATATATGATATGACATGATTGTGTGTTTGTGTGTGGCTTGTGATACTTATCTTGGAATTACATGCTTAATAATTTGTACATGGCCTGTGATACAACTCTTGGTATGACATGCTTTACCATGTGGGTATATCCTCTGATACCTCTCTTAGTATAGAATGATTTTTCATGTTTGTGTGGCCCATTATACCACGCTTTGTTCATGTGTGTGTTGTACATGATACCTCTCTGGATATAATAGTCTTGTTCAAGACTATAAATCAAGACATTAATTACTTTAAATTATGTATATATATATATGTATGGACTATAGAATTCAACTACCTGGTGTCAATGTGATAGGTGGAACTTTTCATGACCCGTCCCCCGGGGCCCGTGCCATGACTACCCCAAGCCCACCTTCCATATGCCAGGGGCTGGAGGCTAGCACATAAAGGACTCGGAAATGGCGGTCAGCACCACAGCCGGTCGCGAAGAAGGAGGTGGCGCGACTGCGCCGCCGGAGAAGGGCTGCGGCCCGTCAGCCACGACGGAGCGGAGGCAGCAACCAGCTTGCAGCCAACTACATGATGGGGAGGCGGCGACGCGCATCCGCACTACCTGGAGGAGTAGAACCACTACCTTGTGTTGCGATGATGAGGAGAGGTGCGGCTGGCTCGACGCCGGCTGCCGGTGATGGCACAGCACGCTACCGCGCCGCACAGAGGAGTGCCTGGGCTTCCAGCCAGCTGGGGGCGCCCAGAGGACCACCTACAGTGGGCCGCGCTGGTGGGAAGGGCCAGAACTAATAGGCTGGGTCGGATCCAGCGGGCTGGTTCTGACCCAAGGACAGACCCCGGTTGACCCAAACCGGGTTGTGTCGGCCCAGGCGGGGTCGGGCCGGGTCTGACCGGACCCAGACCAACTTTGACCCTTTTCGTACTTTCGACCATATATTTAGCTACGTGCATCCTTTTGAAAAACCGTCTATGGCGCCAGAAACCTTGTATCGAGATGTTCCTTTAGGTATAACCCACACGAGTTTTCAATTAAGTTTGGGTACATCCGGGTTGGATTGAACACAAATCCAACTGGGCCCTCAGGACTAAAATTCTAATAACTTACAGGCCGAGCGTCTGATTGATGCACCATCTGTTGCGTTGAGATACCTTTTATGTGCCGGTCCTTTGAGATACTTCTTCGTGGGACTTCGTGGAAGTTGGAGTATCGACCTATGGATGGAGGATCAGATCCTCCCAGAATCAAGCGAGCTTAGTTTGGAAACCCTGTAGCTGGCTGTACTAGAATAATCTTCAGTTCCTGTGTGGGTTAGCGCTCAACAATCCTGTGTGGGTCACCGCATAATGATCTTGTGTGGGTCAGCGCTTAGCGATCTTGTGTGGGTCAGCATATACCGATCCTGTGTGGGTCAGTGGGGGTTAGTTACCTATAGATCATGTGTGGGTTAGTGGGGGTTAGTTACCTATCGATCCTATGTGGGTCAGTAAAAGTGATACTTAACAGAATAATATTATTGAGCTTACGAATAATCGTCTATACTTATGTACTTAAGTAATACCTAGTGTGAGTTGATTCCTTTCCTTCATGGTGATAACTTTGTGATATTCTTCTATGTGGCGTACCTGTGTGGTACTTTCCTTCGTGGTGATACCCTTGTGGTATTCTTCTGTGTGGCATACCTGTGTGGTACTTACCTTCATGGTGATACTTTTGTGGTATTCTTCTCTGTGGCGTACCTGTTTGGTACTTACCTTTATGGTGTTACCTTCGTGGTATTCTTTCCTTTGTGGAAAAGTTGAGCTTTGAGCTAATGAGTTGGGCCTTGTGTTTTTTCATGAATGAGATGGGTAATCTTGATAACTTAGTTATATGTATGGGAATATAACTAAGTAGGGTTGTCAGATGTTTTCATGATTTTTGGTTTATCCTTTGTGGATTTTGTGAGACCTTAGAGGGTCTCAAGATCCCTATTGAGTATCGTTATACCCACCCCTGCACGGGCTATGCCCTCACTTTATTGTGTTTGGTGCAGACGATGAACAACGCTAATGAAGAAAGAGGGTACCAGGACTGGAGGTAGCTCAAAGGTGGAACTTAGACAAGGTGTACTGCAGAGATGAAAATTCGAGAGATGTACCTACCCTTCAGGTAGGATCCTTGGCGGGAGTTCACAAGAGCAGTTTCAGTTTACTTGTACTTTTCAATTTTCTTGTACTTTCCAGTTGGGCTTGTATTCCGGCCCCTTTTTCCTTTCTATACACACACTTTTTACTATAGAGTTTACTTGTGTTCCTATCTTTCTATGTGCTTGGTTTCATGTCTTTACAGGTTATAAAGGCAATTCCTTCCCACTTTTAGGTAATACACCTTTTATTGCTAGTCACCAGCCCCTAGCCTATAGAAGGCGGGCTTGGGGTAGTCACGGCATGGGCCCCAGGGGACGGGTCATGACAAATTGGTATCAGAGGAGTCAGTTCTACTGTAGAACATAGGAATCTGATTTTTTTAATGACAATAGTGTTAACTGTAGTGAGTGTGGTTATCTGTTTAAAGAATCCAGTGTTGGTGTAGCGACCAATGTATCCATAGACCAGGACCCTGAATTCTGATTACTGACTCAGTGCACGAAAACAATGATTGTGTGTGTGTTTCAAAAAGTTTTCCTTTTGACCTTTTTGAGTCAGCTCACTTGGTATAACTTAATGACCATGTCACACCTATTTATTTTCAGGATGCCTCCACACAGACAACCGTCTAGGGTTCCGGGTAGAGTACGCGATGATATCCCACCGAGTGACGAGGCCTCGGTGTAGGGACCTCTTCTAGTAGAGGCACCAGTGGAGAAACCAGTGGTACCATTACCCATTGGTCCACTGATGAAACCATCCCCAATATTAGAGGGTGCACACCACTTGATCACGTTGCATGAGTTCCAGCACCGGAGGCCACTGAGGTTCCAAGGCAAGATAAACCCAAAGGCAGCTAAGGATTGGCTGGAGGCTATGGTGAGAGTATTCTGACTGGTAGGGACACCAGCTGATCTCATGGTGATCCTTACCACCCGTCTTGTACAAGTAGTTGTAGGAAGATGGTGGATCTTGATGCTCCAATTTCATGATGATGTTACACTTCTCTGGGCAGACTTTGAGAGCCTGTTTCGGGTAGAGTTTGTCACAACGACTCTTCGTGCAGTGTGCATATAAGAGATTCTTCATCTGCAGTAGAGAAGCATGACTGTGGCTCAGTACTCAGTGAGGTTCACTGACCTCTCATGCTACTCCACAAATATGGTGCAGGACCCATTATTTAGGGACCAGACCTTCAAGTAGGGGATCAGGAAGGAGATCAGAGATTCAATGATTTCTCTCAGCATCCCGACACAGGTGGGGGTGTTAGAGAGAGCCCTCTTAGTAGATAGTTTTCTTTCTGAGAAATAAACAGTAGTGAGACCCACCACCGGGCATCACATAGCAGAGTCTATTGTAGCTAGCAGGAGATAGACGACACAAAGGTCCAAGAGGACCAGACATACAGGTGGATGACTGCGGGATTCATGGTTGTTCATGTTGGGCACAAGAGATAGAGTCAGTCATGCGAGGAACATGCAATGTTACTCATGTGGCGGGTAGGGTCACATGGCTCGTGACTGCCCGACCCACCATACGGATGATCAGAAGATGGTTGAAAGACCACCCAGGAAGAGACAGAGGTTCGACCGAGGGGGTCTGCAGGGAGAAGGCGGACATGGCGAGGAGCTGGCTGTGCAGCTGGCGGTGGGCGACGATTCGAGATGTTACCCCAACCACCACTAGGTGGTCTACCCCGACCACATGGACCAGGTGGAAAGGGGCGAGCTCAGCTCCAGCCATTAGAGGCCTATGACCACGATGCTCCAGAGATGATACAAGGTATGATCTATGTCTACTCCACCTTAGCTGCAGTACTTATAGACCCAGGTGCCGGTCATTCTTTTAATGCCACTGCCCTCATTCAGAGCTCAGAGATTCTGATGGAGTCGTTAGCTCAATCCTTACATCTAGAGACTCCTATAGAAGAGGATTCAACAATTACACATAGGTGACGATAGTATGATCTTACTCTATGAGTTGAGAGCTTCAGCTGGGATCTCCTAGTAGCGACATCGAGGCCTTATGATGTCATCTTGGGTATGGACTAGTTGTTTACAGTCCATGCTCATATTGACTGTATTAGTCTCAAAGTGTGGTGTGTCCGCACTGATGGGACTAGGTTTACCTTCACCGGAGAGAAGGGATCCTTTGAATCACATGAAGGACTTACCCAGAGAAGAGTGCAACCGATCACTCATCAGTTGGACAACCTTATCCTGAGAGCGGTTGATGTGGAGAGTCCGAGCTATCCTGTATTGGTGGACCAGTACATAGATGTCTTCCATGATGATGTTCTAGGTCTAAATTCTCATAGAGAGGTGGGATTTTACATTGACTTATACCCTGAGATGACACCGATATCTACACCAGTGTATCAGATCGCTCCTGAAGATCTTCTTGAGCTGTGGGTACAGCTAGAGGACTTACAAGGAAAGAAGTTCATCTATCCCAGTGTTTCTCCTTGGGAAGCCCTGATTTTGTTTGCCAAGAAGGTGGATGGGAGCTTGAGACTTTGTTTTGACTCTCGGTACCTGAACCAGGTGACCGTGAAGAACAAGTTCCCACTCCTGAGGATTGACGACCTCTTTGATCAGTTGAAGGGAGCACAGTGGTTCTCGAAGATAGATCTCAGATCAGGCTATCACCAGCTCAGAGTACGGGAATAGGATGTGCAGAAGACAACTTTCAGATGTCGGTATGACCATTATGAGTTTTTGGTCAAGCCATTCAGCATGACCAATGCTCCAGCAGTGTTCATGGGACTCATGAACAAGATATTTCAGCCATACCATGATCTCTTTGTAGTAGTCTTCATCGATGACATTCCGATCCACTCAACTACCGAGGAGGAGCATTACTATCATTTAAAGATAGTCCTATACACACTCCTAGAGAACCAAATCATGGTAATATCTCGAAGGGCCAGCTCTGGATCTGAGATGTTCTCTTTTTGGGACATGTCATCTCGGAGGCTAGAGTTGCGGTGGATCAAGCGAAGATTGAGGCGGTACTTTCTTGGGAGCCACCCAGGAGTGTGACGGAGGTACATAGTTTCCTGGGTTTGGCAAGATATTATCAGAGGTTTGTGCTAGATTTATCCAGAGTTACAACACATTTATCAGTGTTGATGAAGAAGGGGCAACCCTTAATGTGGTTGGAGAGATTACAAAAATGTTTTCATGAGTTGAGTTAGAGACTGACTAGTACCCCCATCTTGAGGCTTCTAGAGGAGGGTGTTGGATACGTAGTCTACTGTGACGCATCAGGGACTGGGCTTGGATGTGTCCTGATGTAGGAGTGAGTAGTTATCACATATGGTTCTCAACAGACGAGACAACATGAGAACAACTACGCCACCCATGTCCTGGTGTTAGCAGTAGTGGTCTTCGCCTTGAAGATGTGGTGACATTACTTGATGGGAGAGCATTTTATAGTTTACTCTGATCACAAGAGTCTCAATTATATCTTATCTCAGAAGGACCTAAACCTGAGATAACAATTTTTTTCTTGAGTTACTCGAGGACTATGACTTCGAGATAGTCTATACTCTTGGGAAGGGGAAAATTGTAGCAGATACACTCAGAAGGAGATCTGGTATATAACTGCTAGGTGAGGAGACATAGCATCTGGCTGCTTTATAGATATCCTTTATGGATTAATATGGATAAACTTTTATTCAGTCTCTTACAATCACTCCCCCACTACTTCAGCGAGTCAGTGAGGCGCAACGTGGGGACACTGACTATGAGGCTCGATGTGCTCAGATATCCATAGGAAAAGAACCTGATGAATTTTCTAAAGGTGGGGAGCACATCATCCTCTTCAGAGGGTGTACTATGGTACTGGTGTATTTACAGGATGAAGTGTTGAAGGAGTTCCACACACCCCCTCTAGCGGTACATCCAGGAGTGGCGAAGATGTACCAGGACCTCCGATGACAACACTGGTGGATGGGAATGAATAAAGCAGTAGCAGAGTTTGTCTCTTGGTGCTTCACTTGTCAACAAGTGAAGTCGGAGCATCAGGTACCAGCAGGATTGGTTCAGCCTTTATAGGTCCCATAATGGAAGTGGGATGGAATATCCATGGAATTTGTGATAGTACTTCCACGTACATCCAAGGTTCATGATTCTATCTGGGTGATCATCAACCGACTCACTAAGTCGGCCCACTTCCTACCGATTAGATAGCAGGGTTTAGTAGAGAGCTTGGGACACCTCTATGTGTAGGATATTGTGCGGCTACATGGATTAACATTGATGATTGTATCAGATTGTGATGCATGTTTCACTTACCGTCTATGGAAGGGGTTTCAGGAGGCTTTTGGGACGTAGCTTAGTTTGAGCACCGCCTTCCATCCTCAGATGGATGGCCAGACTGAGCAGACCATTTAGACCCTCAAGGACATGCTACGTACTTGATTCTTCGACTTCAGTCGTAGCTGGGAGGATCACTTTCCTTTGGTGGAGTTTTCATATAACAACAGCTATCACTCCACCATTGGGATGGAACATTTAGAGGCTTTGTATGACCGACCTTTCAGATTTCTTTTGTGATGGACTGACCTAGGGGAGTCAGCACTCATGGGACCAGATATTGTACGGGCTACCACGAAGAAGGTTCAGATCATCCAAGAGTGGATGAAGACTGCACAGTTCAGGCAGAAGTCTTATGCAGACAGGAGACAGAGACCTCTGGAGTTCGAGGATGGTGACCACATCTTCCTACGTGTCTCACCCCGCTGAGGTTTGCGAAGATTTGTCCGAGGTGGAAAATTATATCTGAGGTTCATTGGACCCTTACATGTCCTCAGTAGAGTTGGCGAGGTGGATTACCTCTTAGCACTTCCCCCTCAGTTGCACCGGGTGCATGACATCTTCCACGTATCCCAGTTGAGGAGATACGTGCACAACCCTTCTAACATCATCGACCACAGGGAGTTGGACGTCAATGATGGGGTGATGTTTATGAAGGTTTTAGTGGAGATTGAGGATCGACAGGAGAGAGTCCTTCATGGGCGATTTATACCTTTGGTGTGTGTACCTTGGCAGCACGGGAACCTCTAGGAGAGAACATGGGAGTAGGAGGCTCAGATACGTGCTTAGTACCCCCACTTTTTTGCTTAGTTTGAGTTGTGGATTATGGGGATGCAAAGCCCTGAGGTGGGGAGAATGTAAAGACTCGGAAATTACATGTAATTTTTTTTATTATATGGGAAAATTATGAGTCTATGAAAATTAACGCTGTATGATTTTAAGGCCCTATATTCCCGGAATGAATTTATGAACTTTTTTTAAGTACATTCAGTAAACGTGCGAGTGAGTTTTTTGTAACTTTTGAACCGGTGCTCAGAATTGAAATTCGAGGACACTGTTGAACTCGCAATGCTGGTATTCTTTTAAGGGGACCTTCACCTCGACCGTAGTTCGTTGAGGGTGAAAGTTAGTTTTAGTGTTTTTCATGGAAATAAAATAAAATAAAATAAACTGTTATTTTATTTTTATTGAAACCTCCCTTATGAATGTTATGGAGGTGGGGGCCACCCAAACTAAAAACCCCCAATTTGAATGTGCAGTTGTGGGGACCATCCGAGCCTAAAGACCCCTATTTTATAATTAATGGTGGGGACCACCCAAACCCTATTTAATGGGAAAAACCTTTCAACTCCCCATTTAATTGATTGAGACAACTAAAATTAATTAAATGTGTCAAAATTTAATTGTTCCAACATAAATTAATCTACTTATTTTAATTTATATTGGCACCTATTTATTTTTGAGAGGACTGGTTGGCGAAGTGTTTGGAAAAAGGAGAATTGGGAGAAATTTGGAGGAACTCATCCACCAATGAATAACTTATCCTCCAAAAGAAGAACACCATCTCCATCGAAGAACGTTATTCAAAATCAAGAAAGAGGATGCCGCATGAGCCCAACTTCGGAAGCGTGTTGTGGAAGCGACGATCATTGGCTCCCTCTTCGCCTTCACCATTTTAATCTCGTGACACAACAATGAACCTTCGAGGTAGGGAATGTTATTTTGAATAACCTTACCCCATTCTTGACATCCTTATTAAATTAAGAACATCTATGCTGCTTGATACCACTCTAACGAGGAGGGTGCGGGGAAAACGAACATGGCCCAACACCTCCACAAATTTTTGTGGTGTTTGTTATGTTCTTCGCGATGGTGGAAGACGGCGACCAGTGCCAGAGACTGGCACTGGTGGAACTCAGAAACGGTAGCTGTCACCATGGACGGCTGTGACGAAGGAGGCATCGCGGCCGTGCCACCGGAGAAGGGCCACGAACCGTCAGCCGTGGTGGAGCGGGGGAGGCGGCCGACTTGTGGTCGGCCGCGTGATGGGGAGGCAGCGTCGTGTGTCCGTGCCGACTGACGGAGAATAACCGTGGCCTTGTTCCATGGCGGCGAGGTGAGCCACGACCAGCTCGATGCTATCCGCTGATGATGGCGCAGTGCGCGACCACGCCATGCAGAGGAGCGTCTGGATATCCAGCCAGCCGGGGGCACCCAGTGAACCGCTTAGAGAGGTTCGCACCAGGTGAGCAGGCCATGCCCGGCCGAGTTAGATCCCGTGGGCTGGGTCCGACCAAATTCTATACCCGGGTCGACCCGAACCGGGTTGGGTCGGCCCAGGCTGGGTTGGGCCGGGTCGGACCAGACATGGACCAACTTCGACCCTTTTCGCTCTTTTGGCCATATCTTGAGCTACATACCTCCGTTTGAAAAACCGTCTATGGCTACAGAAACCATAGATCGATATGGTCCTTTAGGTATAGCCCAATTTAGTTTTGGATAAAGTTGGGGTATGTCTAGGTTGGATCGAACACGATTCCAACCAGGCTCTTAGGACTAAAAGGTTAATAACTTACAAATCAGACGTCCGATTGACACACCTTCTGTTGTATTGAGACCCCTTTTACATGGTGGTCCTTTAGAATAATTCTTCATGGGACATATTAGGACTTTTTGGTAGTTAGAGTATCAACCTGTGGCTTGAAGAGCGGACCCTCCTGGAATCAAGTGATCTTAGTGTGGAAACCCTGTAGCTGGGTGTACTTGAATAATCTTTAGATCCTGTGTGGGTTAGTGCTCAGCAATACTGTGTGGGTCAGTGCATACCGATCCTATGTGGGATAGTTCTCAGTGATTTTGTGTGGGTCAACGCATACAGATCCTATGTGGGTCAGCAGGGGTTAGTTACCTATAGATTATGTGTAGGTCAGTGGGGGTTAGTTACCTATCGATCCTGTGTGGGTCAGAAGCAGTGATACTTAAAAGAATAAGATGATTTAGCTTACAAATAATCATCTATAATTCTGCACTTATGTTATACACGGTGTGACCTGAGTCCTTTCCTTCGTGGTGATACCTTTGTGGTATTCTTCTGTGTGGCGTACCTGTGTGGTACTTTCCTTCATGGTGATACCTTTGTGGTATTATTCTGTGTGGCGTACCTATGTGGTACTTAACTTCGTGGTGATACCTTTTTGGTATTATTCTATGTGGAGTACCTATGTGGTACTTAAATTTGTGGTGTTACCATCTTGGTATTCTTTCCTTCGTGGAACAGTTGAGCTTTGAGCTAATGAGTTAGGCCTTGTGTTTCCTTATGAATGAGATGGGTAATCTTGATAACTTAGGTATATGTATCAGCATATACGTAAGTAGGGTTGTTAAATGTTTTCATTCTTTTTGGTTTATCCTTTTTGGGTTTTGTGAGACCTTATAGGGTCTTGGAGTCCCTACTGAGTATCGTTATACTCACCCCTTCATGGGATGTGCCCACACCTTGTTGTGTTTGGTGCAGAAGATGGAAAATGCTGATAGAGGACGATGGTACTAAGACTAGAGGTAGATCAGAGGTGGACCTTAGATGAGGAGTACCTCATAGATGACCATTCGATAGCTGTACCTACCCTTCAGGTAGGATCCTTGGTGGGAGTTCACATGAGCTATTTCAGTTTACTTGTACTTTTCAGTTTTCTTGTACTTTCCAGTTGGGCTTGTATTATGTCCCCTTTTTCTTTTCTGTACACACTCATTTTACTATACAGTTTACTTGTGTTAGTATCTTTTTTTGTGCTTGGTTGCATGTGTTTACAGGTTATAAAGTCAATTCCTTCCCAGTTTTAGGGAATACGCATTTCGGTGCTAGTTGTCAGCCCCTGGCCTATGGATGGCAGGCTTGGGGTAGTCACGACACGGGCCCCAGGGGACGGGTCGTGACAGAACCTTCATATATTGGTTAGTACATTTGAGGGGAATCATGTGTGTCATGATGTGTAATGGTTGTGTTGGGGTATTTAATGACACATGGAAGTGAAATATGACCTTGAGGCCTGACCTAAGACTTCTAGTGGGGCATGAAATCCTTGTGTCCTAAACTAAGAGAGTTTGTGGTATAAATATTCTTCCCCTATTATCTTAGAGTTTTTGGTTACTATATTACACTAGTGCTAGATACAAGTGATCACATCCTAAAGGACTGAATAATTTACTAGTGTTGAGAAAAAACACACTTACTTTAATTTCACATTATAATTGAGAACTTAAAATACAACATAGTATTTTCTTTGAGGACTACATTATTACCTTTAGCATATCCCTACATATCAGTCATAATACACTTCAAAAAATCCCAGGTAAAGGAAACATAAGAAATGGGCGAGTTCATATGTCTAGTAAGGGTATGCGTAAAAAATAAGTTGTCATGAATACATAAGGAATAATCAATATGGAATGATAAATAACTTAATATAAATTCGATTTAAACAATGACTTCATCGTAAAGAATAATATGGAAGGAATAAATTATGGTTACATAATGCCATATAAATAATCATATAGAATCGAAACTTATCCATGGATATCATAAATAACAAAATAATCAAATGGATATCAATAACTAATATCATATTGAGGGAATTCATAATACCAGAAACCATAAACATATCATAAATTCCTTGTGAAAAGAAATATTACATTAATGGGTAAGGCATCGACTAAATACAGAAGTTAGTTTGTCTAATGGGACATACCGATGTATCGAGTGTCTATAGAGGTCCCCTTATGTCACATATTAATCCCAATGCATTTATCATATATATGGGTATAATCATATTCAATATAATCAATTATATTGAAAAACTCTCATAAAAAATGTTAATAAATTACCCAATAAATAAAAATAATCAACATAAACATTCATTTTAGAAAATTAGTATATGAATGTTGATACATTCACCAATAAAACATATCATAATCTATCCAAAGAAATAACAAGGATGATTACATAACAAAATTTCCCAATTATAGAATAATTAAAATAAGTTTCATTGAAATTCGTGAATTAAAATACTATAAAACTGTCATTAAAAACATTCTTGAGGAAAATAACCTTTTAAATTTAAAAAATAACTTTTTAAAACGAAAAATTTCTTTAATATTAGTAATTTTTTATTATAAAATAATCATGGAAACTTGTAATGGAACCATCAAATAATTTATTGGTTATTATGGTGTAATATGTCATTCAGGTTTTGTACATTGAAAGAATAATTACTTTCATATTTTTTATAAAAAGTAAAAATTACATCATTAAAAAAAAGAGAAGGAGGATTACATTTAATTTTTTTAAAAAATAAAAAACTGATAAATATTAATCTATAAATATTTATATAATAAAAAAAACTCAATACAATTTTAGAAAACATGGGCATATTAGAGAAAGGGATTTCAATCAAAGAGAAAAATAAAATCAGTTTTTCCATAAACAAATATTTTTCAATATTGAGTACATAATGTGAGGAAAGTGAAAGGAATAAATTAAAATTTTAAAACATAACTATGTTATAATAAATTAAAATGGTTTTAATATAGGATGATTAAATAATTCCCCAACACAGTCTTAAACATAAACAATCCCAAATAATAATGGGGTTGTGAATTAAACCCTTACCACTTTGGTAACTTTTGAATCATATGTCCCATGAAATAAAAATATCAAATTAAAATTTAAATATCATTAATTTTTTATATTCATGATATAACATATTAAAGGGGCTGTATATACACCACACAAAAGAAATAATTGTTAAGTATGGCATGTGTCTCACAGAAGTGAAAGGGAGATGAGAAACCTTACCTCAGGTTCGAATTTCGTCATATGTTTTAGAAACAACTATATAATAAATATAAATCTATTATAGAACCATAATCACATATATAAAAATATAAATTATTTACATATAATCCTTGATCACCCATTTATTAACAATTATTAGTTAAAATCATAGTTTCGGGTAATAAGTGCTTTATTTTTTTGTATTCTTTTGGTTGGTAGTTTCATTCCTTGTACTTTTATCATCGTTCCATCATCTAAATAATGTTAACCATGATATAAATATCATATATATTTATTATATAAATATTTATATTATTACATAACTTTTTTATATACAAAAATGAGTTACACTATTCATGGAGATAGTAGGTTGTATATACGCATGAATGTTGTTTTCATTTTTTTGACCTATGGAAAGAAAGAAAGGTAAATAATAATTCACCCTTATAGAATCATTAATATATATTTTCAATAATATATTTTTATTCAAATCTATCTTCATTACCATCCATGCCAAAATAAAACAAAAAATAAATCACATCACTTTATAAAGGTGGTAATCCACACGTATGCATGAGTGACATTATCATTTTCCAATGGATTGTAAGGTAAGAAGGTATAAGTGATATTATAATTATATAAGTATAATTATTTCCAAAATATAATATATATACATTAAATATATCATTATATACTTCAGTAAGAGGTGTTAGTTGTAAAAAAATTACATTGGTTCACGTGGCAGTAGTCCAATGGATACATGATAGATGGGTTTGTTGCCCATTTGATGGAAGAGGAGATTGGTATAGGTTAATACATTAACATAATAAAAAAACTATATTAGACATACTGGTTCTATTATTATATCATATATGGATAGTATTTTGTGTAGGTATTGGATGAATAAAATGGATCTTGAAGTGTATAGGGGAGATGATAGGGGGTGACCTTTTTATAAGTGGGAGAGAGGACACACATGAAATTATTGAAAAGAAAAAGATATACCTAAGTTTTATACATGAAAAAAGTATACAAAATTTCTCATTATTGAAAATTATATTTTAAAAGGTCAAAATATGTATAGTAAATATAAAATAGACAAATATTTATGATATTTTATCTCTTATATTTTTAGTTAAACCCTAGGCAAACCCATTTTAACCATAACCGTAATTATTAATTTTATGAGATTTTACTATTAATTAATAACTAAAATTAAGTTGAACTTATTATATAATATTAATTATTATAATTAAAAATATGTAATCTATTTTTTTGAATTAAAATAAATAAATTTCTAGAATTTAATTTAAAATTAAACACATAAGATTTCTTAAAAAATAGTTTTTCAAAGGAATGGTTTTCTTAAGTATAAAAATTTTGATATAAAAAATCAATATAAAATTTATTTCAAAGAAATTAATTGAATTAATTATAAAACAATTTAATTTTTTTTTAATTTTAAAACAAAATTTAAACAAAATAGAACTTTCTTACTTCTTTAATTGAAAATGTAGTTTTTAAGAAAAATTAGTATATTTCATCAAAAAAATAATTTTTTCAAAAAATTCTCAAATATTATTTCTAATATATTTTTTATATTATGATTTAAAAAAATAAGATAATTTTTTAAATAGACATTATAAATTTGAGAAAAAATTATTTTAAAATAAGTATAAAAAACAAGACAAAATCAATTTTTAGAAAATTATATTTTTTAATTAGAAAACTGGATTTATTCTTATATCACGCCTATAAATAATATTATATATATTGTAAAACAGTTGATTGAAAAAAGAATTTATAAATTTTATTTAAATAATTAAAAAAATAGTGTTTTATTTAATTCTTTAATATAAAAACACATTGTGTGTATAAAATCAGTTTTTTTAGAAAAAAACATTTCCTTAACATTAATATGATTGTTATTTTAATTTATAATTAATTTTTAACCAATTAATTTATTTATAGAGGTGTAAACCATATAATTTTCCAATTTTAGTTAGTGCAATTCATACCCACCAATTTAATATCTAGGTTATAACAATATAATATTTTATGCTTTATTTAGACTTAGAGTTGAGTATACCACCATCTATCGAATAGATTAAATTTACTTAAAAATAAATACAATTTAAAGCCTTAGGGTGTTATATTTTACCATACATTAAAAAAAAATTAATCCTAAAATTTTTTAGAATGTCACCTTATGAACAGATTTGAGTAGTTTTGGATCATAATTTGTTCAGGTTTCCACATCATCTATTCAATATTATGAGTTTTTCAAAGTATCTTTAACAATTGAGTAATTTGATTCCTTAACATGTGTTCTCTAGTGTCCAAAATCTGGAAACTCTCTTTATAGTATGATAGATTAGGTTGCAATTATATTTTGTCATAGGTGAGCACATGTATTCAGTTTAAAATTTACTTCCTTAAAAATTATATATGGATCAAATTATGTACATTATAGAGACTTGGTGTAATTTTCAAATGGAAATCCACAACACAAATTATTTATATTATTTCAAAAGGTTATATATATATGGGAATCTTTTTCTATTTCTTACTAAACATCATAACACCCTTATATTGATATAATTTCAAGAAAACATGATCTCTCAATTAAAATTCAAAATATTTCCTCTATTTATTGGCATATCACCATTTATTTCTTTGATATAATTCAAAAATGGTTTTAATAGTCTTTAACTCTTCCATTATATCCTACAAAATTTTTGGGCCAACAAGATTCTTATTGCCATCTTAATCAAAAAAAGTTGAGGTTTGATGTATCTTTCTATATAATGCATCATGCAATGCTATTTAAATATTTGAATAGAAGTTGTTGCTATATGTGAACTCTAAAAAAGGTAAATTATAATCCCCTATACCTTAAAAGTCAAGAGATTATAACCTCAACATGCCTTCTAATATTTTAATAGACCTTTTGGACTATCAGTCAGTTTGAGGGTGATTAGAGGTGCTCAAATGAAGCTCATTATCAAAATCCTTTTGAATACTTTTACAAAATATGAACAACCAAATTCAAAACCCAAAAAACTATAAAATATTTGATCAAAAATTTATCCCTAAACAAGATAAAGTATGTCATAATGTCAAATACCAAAATGTGAATACATTGATTATATATTCTCTTAAAACTTGATAATAAAAAAATAATAAATTCATAATGAAAATATGCATGATTCCAAAAATAAACTCTCAATTTATTCCTTAAATCAAATCAAGTATTATTGTATGTATTCCATAAATCCAAAAAATATTGTAAAATCCGTCAATAATAACATTAACCAATTTTTCATCAACCCACCAATCAGTTCCAAGGTCATTAGAACAACCCCATTTATTTCATCAATGCCAATCAACTATTTATACCAAACAAACATCATTAACTAAACATTAGAAAAATGTTAAGGGTTATCTTTCACTTAATCATGTGTTCTAAAAAAATATCACCTTACCACTAAATTACTTTTCTTGGTTATCATTTCCATTCAAAATATGCTTTCAAATCCTATAAGAAAAACTATTATAGTATAATCCTAATAAATTTCATGATTATTATAACTATAATATCATTGATAAAATAATTTTACAATATAATTACTAAATTAAAATACACAGTCACTTTAATCATATCTATTTGGTTGTAGTAATAACATTAACTTTAAAATGATCCTTTAACTTATTCTGAGGTATATTCCCTTGACACTTGAGGAATTTATTTTCATAGTTCTTTTTCTCCTTATAGTTAAAATAATGAACAATAAAGGTTTGTTTCTTACCCTTTCATACACATTCCCTATATCCTTTCACTTCACACTTGAAGAAAAATACCACTCCCTTCAAAAAATAAATAGGGTGTTTCTTTCTACAATTATCACATACAAGAAAATACCTCTTTATTTTCTTCCCCATATCATATTTTTTCTATTTCATACTATTATTATCAACATTTCATTAAAATACATAATACTTTGATAATTATCTCTCTATCTTGATATAAAATGATACTATATCCTCATTGTTATCCCAACTAGTTTAAACACCTTGAGTGGGTGGGTGAATTATGATACGATAGATTAAAATAATTATATTATTGGATCTTCTTTCACTGCTAAAAAAATACCTTTTATATCCTTCTCATAGGTAGAATAAATGTTAATTAAAAAATGCATAAGACAAATCAATTTTGCATGGTTTACCCTGACTGATCTATATCCAAGGATGATATAAAGGAAATGTTCTGATTTACCAAATCCACTAAAGCATATTATGATTTTAATATTTGAAGTGGACTCAATATCCCTCATGGTTTACATACATTAAAATTTTTAAATCTCACTCCTCTCTTTGATAAAGTGAACAAACTACTCATCCTATAAAATCTTATTACAACTAGTTCTAATTTGATTTAAAATTGTGTGTGTCTTCATCCTCTTGATTCATCAATGAGATGACAAACAACTTTGTACAAGACTTTAATTCTTGCAGTGTGTAACAATGGAAAAATACTCCCTTATAAGTCATATTCATGAGATGACTTCATGATACCTCTTTGTGATATTTATCTAAAATAACCCTCCATGATACCCCTCCTGATACCCCTCTATGAGGCCGATTAGTGAGAAACCTTTGTGAGATTCCTTCACAAGTCCTTATTTTGTTCACGTGGATCACTTGACTTTGGAACAAGACCCTTTTAATATCATGCAGTTCATGTGACATGAATAGGTCTGCCTATGAAAATAAACACCATGAACATACTTCACTTCACATGATTCCATAATAAGATCTATGCATGACACTCCTTCACCAGACCTTCTTTTGATTACGTGGATTGTGTGATTTCAGTGAAATACCTTCTTCAGTTCATGTGAAATTATTTTCATTTGATGAAACCACTTATGAAAAATTATCTACTTCTTAAGGATTAATTTGGGTGTATTCTTCTGAAAAAATCCACCACCTTAACTCCTCTAATCACAATTATCCATCCATTCCATCGCCTCAGTAATTTTCCTTAAACACTTCGCGTGATAGCACCTCGTGATCACTTGATGCGTGTAACAAGCACTTCAAAAGTTCACTATCATTATATCCACATGATCTAATGAAAATAATGAATTATTTTTCTGATCAAATAAAAATATTTGAAGAAAACCATGTGCCCAAATATATTATATTCTAGTGTATCATGATATTCCATCATAAGAACTAAAGATATTAATGTGTGTATCACATTATTTTGAATGATCGAAAGAGGGATCCATAATTTCAAGCCTATTTTTCTTCATTCACTTAAAATGATCTCTTTTCATGATCAATTTAAAATCATGCGAACTTTGAATGATATCACTAATAGATCCATAGAAAATAATGTTGTGTCTTCAAGCACATAACATGATATATTCATGAGACCATATAACAATCATATAGTGTATTTAAGTTTTTCCCATGATCAGTTATAACATTCTCACTCTATGTGATCTGTTTAATCATTCCTGCTCTATGATATCAGTTCAAAAATTCATGTACCACATGATTAGTCATAACATTTGCGTTCAATGTGATCATTTCATAAATTTGTTTCAACACTTCATGCCACCTTTTTTAAGTATCATTATTCAACACCATCAAAACTCTTAAACAAACACAATCAACACAAAATCACCATCAAGAAGGTTTTTCCCAACAATACCCCCTTTGATATTGTTAAAAATAATAACAAACTTCAAGAAACAACTTATTGACAAGTCATACATGGGGAAACCATTTTCCTTTAAAAAAAAAATAGTGATGAAGGAATTCATTAACACATACCATATTCCCAAATCAGTGTGAGAAATAAGAGTATCGTATAGGTTTCATCGATGAATCACATCATTCCCAAACCTTCCACTGAAAACCTTATCAATACCAAGGAATAAAACATGATCATCCATTGAGAACACTTATTATGACAACTAATAGAATCATGAACATATCAATCATGTTAATGATTTATATTCAATGCTAGACCAGTCTTATAATCTTCATATTTACAAATCCCCCTATTTGCTGCTCCCCCTATCATCTTCTCCTATAGTCTTGTTCCTGAAAATTTCTCCCCCTTTATGAATGAACCAAAAGATCACTCTTTTATGGTGTAAAACATGGTAAAGAACACATATTAGTACATAAGGGGAAAAAAACATACCTCAGATAGAAGAGTTCTACATCCCCTCTATTCAAGTGTTGGAAATCGAATAAACTCAAAAATCCTATCAATGTCATTCAAATGAATCTTTTGGTAAGGCCTTAATTACGATGCATGAAACCTGTAATTCAGTAAAAATATACTCCAACTTTACAAGGAAATGATCCAATTTCTATTTGATATAGTGATATTTTATTTTAATGTGCTTTTTCATTGAGTGATGGACTGGTTTTTTTCTAAGGCTGATATCCATTGAATTATCATAGTGAATTCTAATTAAAGACTTCACTTCAACCATCATATCTTCAATATAATGCATCATCTATACTAAATACATACTATATTGAGCAACTATGATGTATTAAGATTATATGGTGCTAAAATAAATTAAATATTTTTTCTTTCTTAACCATAAAATATACAGTCTACCAAGATTGAATGCACCACATGATGTTGACTTTCGATGATATTCTAAACCATCCTAGGCTGCATCTCTAAAACCCAATAACTCTTAATGAGATTTTTCTTTGTATATTAAATTGAATTCTATTATACCATTGATATACAGAAGTTTTGTTTTCAATAAAGGTAGGTGGATTTATTTTAGATTACTTTGATATCACAACTCCGACATGCGGAAAACAACATCAGTTCAGGTTAATATTAAGTAAAAAAGTCTTCCAGTGACATGTCTAAATTCTATGATATTGAATATTTTTTCTTAATCACTACTTTAAAATTTCATCTGTGTAGTAGTTATAATTTCAATATCTTTGTAATTTTCCACTCTAAATATTCTATGAACTTCCTTATCATATTTTGACTGAGAAATAATGTCATAGTTATTCCTTGACTTACTTATAATCTAATAAATATTTTCAACTCACAAATAATTTTCATTTCAAACTCATATATCATGAATTTTAAAAAAATAACTATAAATTGATTGATTCACCAAATATTATTTCATTGACATATTCCAAGAAAAAATTCATTGATTTATCTTGTTACTGAATTCAAGATTATAATTAACTCCACCATTTTGAAAAATGGATTCTTAAAATACAAATTAATTCATAAATACCATGATATTTTTGATTTCTTAAACCCGTATAGAAACTTATTTAACTGAAAAACTTTGTTCTCATCTTCATGAATGAGAAAACCAGCTAGTTGTTCATTATATACTTCTTCCAAAACCCCATTCAGAAATGATGACATTATGTACATTTGGAAAAAAATGAATTTTATTTGAACTATTATGGAAAATAATAATATAATTTCCTCTACCCTTGAAATAGGTACAATTGTTTTATAGACATAAATACACTCAATTTTGGAGATCTATTGTACATAAGTCTATATTTATTTTAAATTATTATACCATCTGCATTCATCTAGTTACAGAAAACCCATTTGGTCCTAATGAAATTATTGTTTGTAGATAGGAAAATAATCTCCCACAATTGATTCTTTTATATTTTGTTAATATCTTCATTCATCATCTGAAACAAATTCAAATATCTTTAATATTATTCAAATTTTTTTGGATCTACCCGTGATAAGAAAGATACTTGTTGTAGAGTCATTATCCTCCTTGTCTGTACTAGTTTTGTATGATTGATGATGATATTATTATAATTTATTTCTAGTTGGATATATGGTTTCTATATAGTTTTATTCTTTTCATCATTATAATCCTTTTTTTATCCTTCCATAGGTATTTTAACCCCCCCTGAGCTGCTCAACTCTTCATCACTATCCCCCTGATACAATTCATGAATTTTATGAATATTCTCCTCATTTCAACTACAACAATTTCATTGCTCTCAAATATTTTTTATAATCACTTATATAAGAGTTTATATGATTTTATAGTCTTTTAATAACTAATAAATATCCATTAATCTCCATGAGGTTCAATTTTTTTTATTTTTCCTTATTGTGAATGGAATATTTACTTCTAATGACTCAAAAGTAATTCAATGCCAGCTTCATTCCATACCATATATCTTATGAATTATTATATTTATTTGGACATAATAAGGCTCTATTAGAAATTTAGATTTATTCCAATACTACTTCTTTCCAAAAAATCTCAAGAATTCCTTTCTTGATAAGAATTGTTATGGATTTGTTGTTGATAATCTAGTTTCTCCTCACATCTAATCTATTTTTAGTGGATTTATTACTACTGAAACTTGGTTCTTTATCCCATATTTTTCAAGATAATAATACACTTGTATATTTTTAAACTATATTACAATATTAGTTCAAAACTTCCATATTTTTTTGATCTATCATCTTTTTAGCTTCCCCCTAATAACATGTTGTGCAACCAAACACTTCAGGCTTGTGGGTAATAATTGAAACCCATGTCATTATGTTGAAATAATAAATGAAAATGACATAATATCTCTTTAAATTAATAGATATTGGTGAAATAGGTCTACATATATCAATATGCACATGTTCAAGCACTCTTATTGACCTTTTAAATTTTACCTTATATGTATTTAAAATAATCTTTCCTTGTTGGAAAGAATCACACATATGAGTATGATCAAATGATAATTTAGGGATATCTTGAGTACTATAACCTTTAACTTATATATTCTAATGTAGTTTCAATTATATGAGCAATAAATTTATGCCACAACTTATTCTCTTCTTCATTGGACAAAAAGAACATGTTTTTCTTATCCACTAAAAAGATAGATATTCCCCTTTACATGATTTTCATGAAAAACAATTACACCATAATTTAAATTATTGATAAATAGTTTTTTTTAAATGTTTATTTCATGTATTGAGTCACATAGTTGACTGAAACTAAGAAATTTGTGACTAAGACCTTCAATAACCAAGACATTTACACTTTTCATGTCTTTCCCCCCAAATTGTCTTTTTATAAGACAATAATATTTCACCCCGCATCATTTCTAAATATTATGAAACATTACTTATCATTCCGAATTCATGTAAACGTAATACTATTTCATATCATACGGGAGTTGTACCCATTATCAATAATCCTTATTTCAGTGCGATATGATTCTTTTAAGAAAATATATGCAACCACTTCCTGCTCAGATTTTTTATTCTAACTAATGTATTTAAATTCATACTTGATATTGTATGATATTCTTGATAATATTTAGTATAATATAGTCCAATATCATCTTGAAAGGATTAAAATTAATTATTCATTTTCAACTTTTTTAAATATCCCTTGAGATATTGAATATAACCAGTTCAGGTCTACTTTAGTACATTCCTCAACATTGTTTATGATCAATATATGGCCACATTCCTAAATCCTCCACACCAAAAAATGACCATCAAAATCATTATTTTAATAATGAAATATTCTGGGATTCATCTGTTTCTATTGAGCTTGTATAAACCTTTTTCTATGGAATATAAATTTTGTGAGTAAAACTTATTTTCATAATAATAACACCTATATGAGGCATATCCTTGTAAATATTTCCTTCTCTACTGACTTTACCTCGGGATCTCAGAATATTCTAATTTTAATTCATACCCAAATCAATCTTCAACCTTGGAGTGGGTGCTTTTGGTCTATATCAACCATTAGTTATTTCTATTTATGATTAATACCCATATGATCTATTTCGTTATGATATTCATTTGACTGTTTTGCTGGACCTTCAAACTATAATTTTCTTTTTTCTATCTCATGTGTGAATTTCTTTCCTAGAATCATATTAGTGGTCCAGAGTTTCCCTTTATCTTTTACCTTTATTTACATAATGATAAATTCCTACTCAAGTTTTTTGATATATTTGAATTTATATTTAATTTTTTTATTCTGACTATTGATCACCTTGGTCTATTATTCATCCTTGAGTTTTAACTTGAAAACTTTTTCTGACTTGTCTGGAATTTTAGATAAGATAAAATCAATTCCATCCTTGAGCTCAAATGTTTCTTCTTCCCACTTATACATATAGTTTTTTTCATGTTGAACTATCTTATTATCATTATTTGTTTTGTCTCTCCAAAAATCTATCTACTCAGGTACACATTATAATTTTAACTAAAGTTCAACTCTTCCTTTGACTTCTCCTTAATGATTGTCACTTTATTCCCTTGATTGAGAATTACCCAAAACTATAACCAGAACATATTCTTCATGATCATTTTATTATTTCATATATTCTAACTCAGTCTCTTCTAAAATTTCATTTTCTTTTTAAAAAATATTCTTCTTTCTATTGATAATTCATTTAGTATTCTTCTTACCTTTCACACTGGCATATGACGTCTTTTTGTGAGTTTCATCACCATCTTAAACATTATCTTCAAACTTATTGGAACAATTTACTATAGGAGGTCCAAACTTCCCACAAAAAAAGAATACAAGAGGAAGTTTTCATATAAAATTTTATTTTCTCCTTGGTAGTTTTGATGCAATAAGTGACATAACTACATCAAAAAAATCTTCTTCCTGACCATCTTTTATCCTGAGCTTCTTTATGGATTTCAATTCCACGTATTTAGAATTCATTTTTTATAGACTAATTATCATTATTTCTCATCTCATATTATATAAGAGTATTTTTTAATATATCCAATGTAATATCCTTTGGATTTTTATGTTCTAGAATAGAAATGTTAGGATTGAAATATAGTGGAAGTATTTTTAATATGTGCTTAATGATCTTTACATTTTTGATTATTTCTCCTAGAAGACAAATGTATTCCATGAAAACATTCAATTGGTCAATGAATGGATCTACATAATCATTTGGGTGTATTCTTAGGTCATAATATTTATTCAATAGGTTCTTCAATTTATATTCTCAGACTTTTGAATCACCTTCGTAGATATTTAGAAACTTTTTCCACATGGTATGTGATTAATTACATAACATCACATTTGTTTAGATTGTGTTAGATAAAGATACTTATAAGGAATTGATTATTTTTTCATCAACATCCAATTATCTTAGTTAATCTTCTCATAAAACTCCACCCCCACACGAGAATAAATACCATGCATAACATCTGTAAAGACATCAACACCTAATGATCAGAAATAATGTTACATCTGAATTTTCCATAGCTGAAAATTGTTTCCATAAAATATTAGAATCTATTTGTGATTAATAACATCCATTATTTCTTATTAGAGATAAAATATGATTTTAACCATTTTCTTTATTTCCAATTTTTATCCCAATGAGTCTAAATACCCTAAGGATAGGGGTGAATCATGGTATGATATATTAAAACAACTGTCTTCTTGGATCTTATTTTTAGTTAAACAAAAATATATTCTCTATCTTTCCTGTATCATGGAATAAATGGTAATTAAAACATGAATAAGACACAAAAATTTTACATTGTTCACCCTCACTAGGATATTTCCAAATAGAATATAGTAGAATCTTTAAAGATCAATCCTCTCTTTGGTGAATTTAATGAACTACTTATGTAGTAGAATCTTTAAAAAATTAGTATGAAGTTGATTCAAACGTGTGTGTGTGTGTCTTTATGCTCTTTATTTACCTATGAAATAAAATCCACATTGACATAAGGATTTTCTTATAGGTGTGTGTAACCCCTGCACAAGAATCCTTTATAAGACCTCTCTATGAGATGGCTCAATGAGACCTCTACACCGGACTTTTCCAGGATTCCCCTATGGGAGATCCTCTACTAGACCCATTCATGATATACATCCATGCGATCCCTTAGAAATATCACTTCACGAGTGCTTATTATGTTCACATAGATCATGTGACTATAATGTGATACCCTTTTAAGGTTACACAGTTTTTGTGATACCATTGGGTTAACTTATACATTAAAAAACGTTGCACATATATAACTTCACATGAATCCCTCAGGATATCTCTCCATGATACTCTTTCTTGATACCATATTCTAATTATGTATATTTTGTGATTCTGAAAATAGACCTTCATCAACTCATGAAAAATACATTTCTTCAAATCAAACCACTTAAGAAATATTATCTAATTCTTAAAGAAATATTATGGGTGTATTAAAATGGAAAATATCATACATTAACTCTTCTAAACATGGTTAGCCATCAATTCCACCACCCCAGAAATTCCAATTATTATCTTCATGTAATCATGACTCATAATGACCTTATGCATGTTATAATAACCTCTCATGATCACCATCATTTTCTTAGCATGATCCAATGACAATCATGCATGCTTTGTGTAATCCCATTACAAGGTCCACAAACGATCATGTTCCTAGCATGATGTTCTTAAAGTTATCACTTAATCCCATATTGATATCAAAATACAATCAAGAATTCTTTGTGAGATTTTGAATGATTAAAATAATATTATATCATTTACACATATTTTTCTCCCTCCACTTCACATGATATCTTAGCAAGATCATTTAACAACGATGTGTGATTCATGTGATCTTCCCTATAGATCCACTAATAATCATTCGATATCTTTAGCTTCATCTCATGATCTGTTAATGAGATAATATAAAAATTTCACAGTGTCTTCATTTGATTCTAATGATAATTTATGACATTCTCTCTCTGCATGATCCATTCAGACATTCACACTCCACATGATCAGTTCTGGAATTCGTTATCTGCATGATCAGTTCTTTAATTTATGCTCCGCACGACCAGTTCAAACATTCATTCCAATTCATTACACCTCCTTTAAAAAACAACCCCTTTCAACAACATTAAACCTTTTCATAAAACAAAATAAACCCAAAGAACAATAAATATATATTTTTCACAACACACCAATGATAATAATGTTCAAAATACTTATATCCTTTGAAGGATAAACTTAATCCAATAAATTAAATAGTCAATATTTCTCTTTGCATTAAATATATAGTATGAAACATGTATTTATAACCTTTTAATATTGACTTAATATATATAAAAATTTTGATCTTTTTTTATTAGACTCATTAATTTTCTCTCCCTATCCTCTCATTTCTCATGATGAAAATATTTTTCAAATAATCATACCTTAAATTTATTCCACTCTATGTTTTATATTCGTTCTTCATTATTAGTGTTTTGAATCAATGAACACCATTGATTCATATCCCCTTGGAGATGATAAACTACCATGAAAACCTTATCTCATTCATTAATTCCCAAAGCGAGAAGTAAATTCTCTAAAGAAATTATAAATTACTGATGAAAAATGTGGTCTAAAATTGTTACAACACATTTTGAATTAGTAGGATGCTTCATATGGGAAAGGTTATTAGTCATAACTAGTGTAAACTTCCCCAATATGGTTATAATTTATTTATCTCCATATGCATCTCCAACTCTGGATTCATTATCATTCTCGTGAGGGAAATACCTACAAGGATTTCATGCATTGATATTGTTTCTATTAATTCCTCTTAGATCCATTTAGAAATAATGTAATACACTATATTAGATCACAACATTATGAAACGTAATGTATAATAAAAAAACTAGTGACACACTTAACATAATTTGAAAATTTTATTTTGATAAAATCTCATAATTTTAATCATGGTTTCTTTGGGAATATTCTCAAATCATAGAAAAAATCAAAACCTTCATAATGGATTTTAATGAAAATGTTAATTAACCCAAGAATATCCCATAGGAGTGTCAAACCATGTGTCTAGGAAGGCCTGTTGTTATTCATGAGGTAACAATTATGTCAAATATGGATGTACCATTTTCAGAGTTATTACCCCTGGGTACAACCATTCTAAATCCAAATCCACTTGTAGTATCTAGAATGGGATATATTTCATATAAATACATATTGTCTCAACCTTACCAAAACATTAGGATGTTATCCTATATTTATACTCATCCTCAAATTCAGCTATAAGGTTATGTTATCTAATTCATGATTTCCTAAATATAGTTCCCATGTTTTATACTAAACATTATCTAATAGTAACTCTATAGACCCCAATCCTAGTAGCCGAGAGCTAGTGGTAAATTTATTACATTAGTTTTGGATACAAGAGATCACATCCCAAAAGGACTAAATAGTTTAATAGTCTTGGAAAACAATATACATACTTAACTTTAACATTACAATTAAAAACATAAAACACAATATTATATTTTATCTGAGAAAAAAATTATTCCCTTTATCATATCCATCCATATCATACATACTAATCTTACTTTAATTTTGGGGAAGGGAATCATAATAAAGGGGTGATATAATATGAATATTAAAGGTATGCATACAATTGATGCTATCATGAATACATATGACATAGTCAATATGGAAAGGTAAAAAACTGAAAACACACACCATATAATGAATAAGATGAACATGAAGAATAATATGGTAAGAATAAATGGTAATAAAATAATTACATATAAATAATCACATAATCTTGAAACTTATCCATAAATATCATAACTAATAAAATAATTACATGGAAATAAATAAATAATCTCATAATGTGGGAATACATAATACAATACATCATAAGAATACATTCAAGGCCTCATGCCAAAAAATATTACATAAATGGGTAAGGCCTCAACCAATACCCAAGGTAGTTTGTCTCATGATACCTACCAATGAATCAAGAGGATATAGCAGGCCTCTCCTATCACTTACTATGTCTAATTCATCATTCACAAGAAAGGGTTGACACATAATAAAAAAAATATTCTCATTAAAAAACTAGTATACAATGTGTTAATAATTTCCCTAAAAAAATGTAATCAACATAAAAATTTATTTTGGAAAACATTCTTAAAAAAGTTAACACATTCCCTAATAAAAATTATCATAAAAATCCATATAAAGAATAATTATTGTATCATTATAATATATTCTCATTGGAGGATATGTAAAATAATGTTTTTTGATGTTGATGAATATATATACTATAAAGAATTCATTAAAACATCCCTAAGGAGAAAACCCCTTTCACTTTGAATAATCACTTTCAAAAACTGAAAATCACAATAACATTATGAAAATAATTTTTCTTTTAAAATAAGAAATAAAAATTTTAAATTAATATTAAAATAATTGAGTGTTCATGATGGTAGAAAATTTTATTCATGTTGTGTACATTAAAACAAAGATTCATTTCATATTTTTAGTAAAAGGTCAATAATACCTTGTTCCAAAAATGACAAGAAGATTAATCTTAAAAATAATTTAAAAAATTAAATCATGGGTAAAAATGACTTAAAAAAATATTTTTATAATAGCGAAAAAATTCTTGAAAACATTTTTAGAAAATTTGGACATGGAAGAGAAAAGGGTTTTCAATCAAAGAGAGAAATAAAGTATGTTTTTCTTTAAAAACCTTCCTTTGGATTCATGAGAACATAAAGTGATTAAAATGAAAGGAAACTTATAATTTTAAAAAATAACCATAGTAAAATAAAACATATTGTATTTAACAATATAATATCATGTAATTCCTGTAATGGAGGCTTATACATAAACAATCCAAAATGATGATGAGAATGTGAAGTAAACCCTTTCCACTTTATAAATTTTTGAATCATAGGATTATTGAAAGAATAAAATAAATAAAAAATTAATTAAAATTAAAATAAGTTAATTAATTATATAACATATCAAAGGGTCAATATATATACCACAAAAAAAGAATAAGTGATGGATATGGCATATGTCCCATAGAAGTAAAAGTGAGATCAGAAACCCTTACCTTATGTCTGACTTCTTTAATACAAGTTTAAACCTCCTTTATAATTAATATATATTTATGAAAATATATTTTATAACCATAAAAAAAATATCACACCTTATATTATATACTAATTATATTTTATCATAAGTTTATTAACAATTCTTTGTTAAAACCACTGTTTCGGGTAGAAACTGCTTTCTTTTTCATGAATGTTTTGGTTTATTAGTTTAGGCCATTGTACTTCTAATATTTTTACTTCAACCAAAATTTTTTAACCATAATATAATTATCATATATACTCATTATATATGTATTTAAAATATTCCATAAATTCTATAGATAAAAAACTGAGTTACACCATTCATGGAGATGGCAAGCCATACAAATGCATGAACATTATTTTCAATTTTTATGTATCAACCAAAAAATGGAAGATAATAATTAATCCTTAAAAACTAATTATTATATAATATACATCATATATATTAATAAATTTTTTTCTTATTACTATCTATGTCAAAATAAAATGAAATATGAGTCACGTTGATTCATGGTGGCAGTAGTTCACATGTACGCACGAGCGACATTATCATTTTACAATGGATTAGAATATAATAAGTTAGATGAGATATTATAATTTAATAAGTAAAATTATGTAATAAATAAAATATATATACATTAGATACATAATTTTATATATTTAAGAGGGTTGGTGATGGAAAATAGATTACATCAGTTCGCGAGGTTGTAGTCCGCCCAAAACATGATTAACAGTTTAATTTCATTTTTAATGGAAGAGGAGATATATATAGGTAAATAAATTAACATAATAAAATATTATTATATGTGAAATAATAATTTTATTATTTTATCATAGTTTAAGATGACTTATAGGGGGTATATGAAGAAACAAAATTAAGATACATGGTTAACAACTATATCTCTTCTTTGGAGAACCTCTTTAGGATTATAACTAAAGCATTACTAGATTGGTTTTATGATGAAAGAAAGGAATATAGGTCATGGGGAGGTATATAAATAAGTTATTTTGGTAAGTTTTTATTTAATCAAATGGTTTTTAAGTGTGGATAGGAGATGAGAGGGGGTGTCGTTTTTTAAGTGGGAGAGAGGACACACTTCAAATTTTTGGACATAAAAATATATAACTATATTTTAAACATGGAAGAAGGATAAAAAATGGATAATTATTGAACCCTAAATAATATTAATTCTAAATATGAACATAAAATATATATAATATAAGTTTTTAGGTTATTTTAATCCTTATATTTTTAGTTTAATCATCGATAAACCTGTTTTAAGATTAACTGCAGTAATTATTATTATTTTTCTATTTTTACTAATCATTAAGAGAAAAAATTATATTGGAGTTATTAAATAATAATAAATATTATTACTCCAAATATTTATTTCATTTTTTTAATTAAAATCACATAAGTGGTATAATTTAATTTAAAATTAAACCCTCAAGTGTGTCGAAAAACAGTTTTCCAAAGGAAGGGTTTTATTAAATACAAAAGTTTTTATATCAAAAAAGAAAAAATAGTTATAATGACCTAAATTGGATAAATTATAATATAATTAAAAAAATTTAATTTTAAATCAATTTTAAAACAAAAAGGTACTTTGATAATTTTTTAAATGGAAATGCATTTTTCAATAAAATTATTTATTTTACTTCGAAAAAATAATATTTTTATAAATTTATGAAAAATTAATTATAAGATAATTTTTAAATTATTATTTAAAAAACTAAGTTAATTTTTTTAAATAAAGTTTCTTAATTTGGAAAAATTTAATGTCAAAATAAGTGTGGAAAACATGATGAAATCACATTTTAGAAAAATAAAGTTTTAAGTATAAAATTAGATTTATTATTATATTATGACTACAAATAATATTGGATGAATAATAAATGATTTTACTAGATATATAATAAATATTATTCATTAAAATTATAAAATATTAGTGATTAATTTAATTTATTAAGATTAAAAAACATTGTTCCCATAAAATCAATTTTTTTTGGAAAAAATTATTTTAAATTAAAATGATTTTTACTTTCATTTGTAATAAATTGATAAAAAATTAATTTATTTATACATGTGTAAACCATATAATTTTCATAATTATTTTTTTAATGTACCATATTTTCAATTTATTATTTTTAAATATTATATGGAATTAATTCGAGAACAATCGTTGAGACAAAATGTGATTCCAAGGCCCGAGGTGCCTGAGATAAATGTTTGAAATATTTTAAACTCTTAAATAGCATGAACAAAATGTTTTCATGAAAAATTGGGACATATTTTAAATAGGTTCCCAAATCAAAAAACTGAGGGCACCGTTTTATTCAGACCATTGAATTTACCTTAGGTGAGGAATAGCATCGACCGATGTGGGATGATTGTAAAGGTTTGTTTTTAGACATTTAAGGAAATAAAATAAATTTAATATTTATTTTATTTTTCTGTTTCACTTATGCAATGAACTATGCTTTTAAATAAACTATCTTGAATAATTTCTAGGATTATCCGCCTAACCCTAGAATTCTTTGTAGCGTTAGAGAGATAACCCTTGGATAAACCTCTCGATGATGAACACAGATGAATCAAGCGATCCTGAATTGATGTGCCAGTGGAGTTGGATGATCTCATCAAGATGGAAGCTCAATCGTTCTCCATCAATGATTAATCCGAACTCGATGTAGGGCATGATATTTCATTCTTTCTTTCCTGTTCTTGGATTTAATGATGAACATGGATCAACCCACAAATAGGTTGACCAACAGTTCTTTCATTCTTGTGGGATGGGGGATATCAGGTTTAGTTTAGGGAGTTGATTATGTTTCTATTTAGTTTCTTAATTATTTTAACACAAGAGGATCAAGGCCTTAACAAATAATAGTAGAGGTTCGTTCCTTGGGTTGTTTCTCTGTGATTTATTCCCCCTTTATTCTTACGTGTTCTTTTTTTTGTAGGGTTATGAACGAAGGATCATTGCACATCCATTTAATGGAACAACAGTATAAAATCATAGATCTAACATCATGATGACCTAGAGGAGGTGTGATGATGATGGTGACAGATGAACTGATATATTCTGGGAGATATCATTCTTCGAGTGTTCTTAGTGAAAATGATATGGATCAGTTTTCAGAGTAGATAAAAGGCCCAAAACATAACAAATCACAGTTTCCAGGCTGATATAGCCTTGGATATTCAATTTTACGGTGAATAGACCATTGGATCGAACAATGGAAGATCAACTGATGTGATAGAGGAAGAACAATGATTCTAGAAAAATCCCAATGAACACATCTTGTATCTCAGAATACACAGCATGTGGAACCAGTCTAGTGGTGGCTAGGGTTGTGGGTGACAGAGAGGTGGAAAAAGACATTTTACAGCTATCAAACAACATGTGGTACCTTAACTAGAACTCAACATGTATCTTGGAGGATACACAGACACATGATAAAGTACACAACATGTACTCCACCACATAGCCAGACCCCAACTGAATACATGGGATACCTCATGTACTGGTACACAGATATAAGAAAAAAGGTTTGAGTTGTGTACCAAAACATAGCCAATGTACATGGAATGGATCTTGGATTGTTGGAAATGGTGTGTGAGCCCCTCTACACACCGTGTATTCATTTTCCTAAATGAAATGTTCTTTTGACATGGGTCGCTGTACACGGGAAGTACCCAGGGTCAAGGGACATTATGTGTGAAACTTCTACATGTGGTGTACTCTTTTATAAATGGCTTGATCTCCTTGTCCACCATATATTGGAAGAGTCTCATTTGGGTTAGTTACCCCTTTCTCATTCCCCTAAATTTCAGTGGGTATAAATTCTTATCCATAGGAGTATAAACCCATTTAGAAGGAATTTCTGGATAGAGTCGAGAGTCCTCTCCAAGAGGCCCAGAGTAGGATCCTCTATCCATTCTTGCACCCTAGGTAGTGTCAGGTTGTTGATGTGATCAATCTTATCAGACTTCGGTTCTCTACTTAGAAGGTGAATCTGTATGAGTCTTGGTATACACCTTGGCCCTAGAAGTGATCCTCATCCGTGTATTGTGATCTTCCACACTCATGGAGTAGGTTCTCCCAAAGCGATTATATCATATTCTCTCTTTAGATCTATTTGCATATCTCTCTCATGGTGGTTCCTGATGAATAATACTTCTTGAACGAATGTCATCGGGTCTATTAGACTGAAGAGTGAGTTCTCCTGAATTAGTGATTCATGGAATATTTATACTAAATACCTAGTGTGGGTATATGGTCGTTGTGACGTATCTCTAGATTATAGTTATGGGTTTAGAGTATATATGGATATGTTCTTGTTATATTTATTGTAGACATACACTGTTTACAACATACTATACCTTCATTTTGTGTATTACTTGTGGTTTTCTGTGTGTCATACTGAGTATTATTATACTCACTCCTGCATGGTCTTTTCCCACACATGTTGTGTTTTGTGTAGACAAGTGACCTTTTGACAAAGTCGAAGGAAGACCACGAATGAATAGAGATTTTTATGTTTCAGACAGGCCTAGGTGTTCCTACGATTTTGAGCAGTAGTCACAGTACATATATTGTCTTATTATAGGATGGAATTTGTATTTGGTTGACTCTTTATTTTTGGTAGGATTTTATTCTTGACCAGTTTACTTTTAAACACTTCACTATCCTTTTTACTCTTTTGGATGGGTTTAGTAGTATGCATGAATTTTTTACTTAGTAGTTTTTACATTTCAGCATTTGTGGTCTTAGAGATGTGTGAGTGTTTATAGGTATGTTGGAAATTCCTCCCATGTTAGTGACATTACTACTCAGTGATAGTCACTAGACTGTGGCCTATTAGAGGTGGGCTTGGGGTGTCACAACATGACCTCACTTGGGCGGGTTGTGGAAGAGTGACACCAGAGCTATTCAGTTCTACCTTAGGATTGAGAGTCTGTGAGATTGGTTTATAGTAATAGTTTTAAGGGTTTCGATTTTGACTTTCAGGATAAGGTCTCTAGTGTTGGTATGGGTGGAAAATGTATCCATACACCTAGAATCTGATAACCTTATTTTCAACTCATTACATGAGAACAGTAGTTTCGGGGAACTAAAAAAATGGTACATGCATCCTATAGGAGTGGGTTTTGGTTTCCACTTCCTTCTTGAGACAGCTCTCCATATTTACTCATTGGATGTGGTACATCTTGTTTCCTGACATGATTCCCCCGTGATGCATACTAGATAGGATTCAACATCTCAATAATGATGATTACCCCCTCAGTGATGAGGCTCGATATAGTGTATAGTTCCCAAGTGTTACCTCCAGGTGGTGCACTAGTTATACTACCACTAGTGGAGTATCACACGGTACTTGCAGTACTAGAATAAAATGAGTGTAGGTTGAGCGTGCTCCATGAGTTTTAGATACAGACAACCCTTAGGTTTGAGGTGAGCCCGACCCTCAGGTGGATGAGGATTGGCTTGAGGCGGTGAAAATATTTTTCTGTCTAGAGAGGACACCAACAGACTAGATGGTGATCCTATCAGTGAGCCTTCTTCAGAGTTCGGCAGGGTGATAGTGGAGTTTGACCATGTAGACTCATGATGATGTGAATATTTTGTGGGAGGAGTTTGAGAATCTCTTTATAGAGGAGTTCTCTCTGGTTATTCTAAGAGTAGTGCATATACACGAGCTTCTTCAGATCCAACAGGGTAGTACGATGGTGGATGACTATTCATTGAGGTTCACTAACCTCTCCAGGTACTCAATGGATATTATTAGGGATTAGTACTTAAGAGATAAGAACTTTTATCGAGGTCTATGATGGGAAATCCGAGCCAGTGTCATACCTATATGCATTCTGACTTATGCTAGAGTGCTCGAGTGAGATTTGGTGGTCAACAACTTCTTGACTGAGTAGAGATAGCCATCGACAATCATCATCACCAAGTAGGTGCAGATACCTCGATAGTAGGGAACCGACATCAGACATAGGGATCAGGATGTGGGATATGTCACAGAAGGTCCCAAGATAAGGGATCCACAATCCAGGGCTCTCAGGACGGATCCAGTTAGCTTAGGGATAAGTGATTCTACACATGCGATGATAGAGAAAATCTCTCTAGAGATTGTCTTACCCATCGGGATATTGAAAGGGAATCGGTGGATGAGCCACTAAGAAAGAGGCAAAGAGTTGATTACGCAGATCTTCCATATGGTGGATGTAGTATAAGAGTAGGGAGAGCTGCTGGAGGTGGATGATGTTTTGACATACTACTACCACCATTCCCAAGAGGTCCACTCCAAGCTCAAGGAGCTATAGGACAAGGGCAGAGGAAGCTACATGTAGTCGATGTGTAAGACCCAGGGACTCCAGGTATTATCCAAGTTATGATATTTGTCTTTTTTACCTGAGCTACTATACTTATAAACATAGTTATCAATCATTCTTTCCTTATAACATATCTTGTTTGAGACCTTGATATTTTGGTAGAACCTTTTGATTCAACCATTATTCTTGGAGAAACTTAAGAGAAGAGACTCGATGATCACACACCTTTTTCAAAAGTGTGATACTACCCTTGGGTATGAGAGTTTCAGTTAGAACCTCTTGGTGGAAGCATCAAGGCCTTACAATGCCATTCTCAGTATAGATTGGCAATCTTCGGTCCATGCTAAGATTGAATGTTTTAGGAGAAGGGTGTGGTGTGTACATGGTGATGGGATGAGGTTTTTCTTTGTTGGAAAAAAGTAAACCCAATAAATAGAGGATGGGTTCATGCATAAGAGGGTGTAGCCGATCAATCATGAGTTTGCTAGACTTACCCTCAAAGAAGTAGATGTTGTGAGATTCTAGTTCCTAGTAGTCGCAGCAGAGTATGAGGATGTCTTCCCCGAAGAAGTTCCAGGATTATATCCCCACCATACATCGAATTCTGCATCGATTTACACCATTTGAAGACACTAATATTAACACTAGCATATCATATGGCTTCCGTAGAGCGACATGAGTTGAGGGTACAGTCAGAGCATTTGCAGAGGTAGGGATTTGTGAGACCCAATGTTTCACCCTAGGAAGCCCCAATTTTCTTCTTCCAAAAAAGAAATATGAGAGATTGAGGTTGTGAGTGGATTATTTTCTCTTGAACTATGTGATAGTAAAGAACAAGTATTCATTTTCGAGGATCAATGACCTCTTCAATCAGTTGAGAGGGGCATGATGGTTCTCAAAGATTGACCTTCGATTAGGCTATCACTATATGTGATTACAAGATGAGGATATACCTAAGATAGATTTTAGATGCCTCAATACTCATTATTAGTACTTGGTGATGCCCTTTTTCATGAAGAACTACCCAAAAATGTTCACGAGACTCATGACCTGGATCTTATAACTATACATAGACCGGTTCCTAGTGGTCTTCATCGACCACATCATTGTGTACTTGGCGTATTAGGAGTAGCACTAAAGACACCTATGGATGGTTCTAGATGTACTATAAGAGAACCAAATTTATGGGAAAATCTAAAAGGGTTAGTTCTGGATATAGGAGGTCCGATTTATGGGACATGTTATCTCAACAGATGGTGTAGTGGTGGACCTAACCAAGGTGGAAGTAGTGTTGTCAAGGGATCCACCTAGGAGAGTGACAGAGGTGCGTAACTTACTTGGGGAAACATGCTATTACCAGAGATTCATACCTTATTTCTCTAGGATATCAGCATCAATGAAAACATTGACTAGAAAGGGGAATCCTTTTGTGTGAATGAAGAAGTGCCAACATGATTTTTAGCAGTTGAGACAGAGTTTGATCAGAACTCTGATCCTGATATTTCCATAATAGGGAGTCAGGTATGTAGTGTTCTGTGATGTATAAGGCACTGGACATGGTTGTGTCCTAATATATAGGTAAGCAGTGATTGCCTATGGTTCGTGCTAGTTTAGTCCACATGAGAAAAAATAACCAACCCATGATCTTGAGTTGGCAGTGGTAGTCTTTGCATTAAATATGTGGCGACACTACACAATGGGTGAGTGGTTTATCATCTAATTTGATCACAAGAATCTCAAGTATATCTTTTCATATAAGGATTTGAACTTGATATAGAGGTTATGGCTAGAGTTTCTCCAAGACTATGAATTTAATATTTTCTATACTTCTGGGAAGGTGAATTTGGTGGAATATTCTCTCAGTAGGATATCTAGTACATAGATAATGAACAAGGATTTAAATTCGTTAGCCTCAATATAATTTTCCTTCATGGACAAAGATGATGAATCTTACCATTAGTGGATGATGGTCACCCCTCCACTCTTACAGTGAGTCTGGGAGGCACAACTTTGGGATACCGACTGTGAGACCTTACATGCTCAGATGTCCACATGGCATGGTCTTGATAGATATTCATAAGGTGGGGACCAAGTAATTATTTTAAGGGAATGCACATTTGTACCAAAAATGTTGCAGGATGAGGTTATAAGGGTGTTTCATAAATCCCCTTTGGTGGTACACACTAGTGTGGTGAAGATGTACGAGAACCTTCAACGTCAGTTTTCGTGGACATGGATGAAGAAGGTAGTGACAGAGTTCATTTATCGATGCCTTACAAGAGAATAGGTGAAGGCTGAGAAATAGGTTCCAAAAAAACTATATCACCCTCTAGAGGTGACAGAGTGGAAGTGGGATGGAATATTTATGGACTTTATGATGGTTTTACCATGTATGTCTAGGGGACATGATTCCATATTGGTGATTGTTGACCGACTCACCAAGTCAGTCCACATCTTAGCTATTCACTAGAAGAGTTCAGTAATGATCTTGGGATGACTATACATGTAGGAGATAGTATCGATTTATAGAGTTCTATTGATTAATGTTTTGGATCATGATGCTCGTTTCACATCTTGATTGTGGAAGGGATTGTAGGAGGTGTTTGGGACTCAGTCACGCTTGATCACAATGTTTCATCCCCAGAAGGATAGCCAAACAGAGATGACCATTCATGTTATGGAGGACATGTTACAGGATTTCTTCTTGGACTTTAGTCATATCTAGGTGAACTACCTACCACTGGTGAAGTTTATGTAGAACAACATCTACCACTCCACTAGTGGTATGGCACTGATCAAGGCTTTTAATGGGCAACCCTGTCGGTCACCAATTTTCTGGAATAACCCCAGAGATTCAGCACTCACGGGCTCAGAGTTGGTACGAGCTACTACCAAGAAGGTTCATGTAATCCAGTAGAAAATAAAGACAACACATAGCTGGAAGATGTCTTATGATTACAGACTGCAAAGACCTTTGGAGTTCGATGAAGGAGGCTATGTATTCCTTTGGGTCTCACCTTGATGAGGTTTATAGAGATTTGGCTAGGTCAGAAGGTTCTCTATGAGATTCATCGACCCTTTTTAGATACTGTATAGATTTGGAAAGGTGGAATACCACTTATCTCTACTTCCACAGTTGCGTGAGGTACATTATTTCTTTCACTTATTGCAGATAAAGAGTTATGTGCATGACCCATCACACGTCATCGACTAGGGTTAGCTGGACATTGATGATGGAGTGACCATTGCTGAGTATCTAATAGAGATCGAGGATAAATAGAAGAGTATCCTTCATGGGTGAGTAATTCCCTTGGTGCATGTCCGGTGGCATTATGATAATCTATAAGAGAGCAGGTGGGAGCAGGAGGGTCAGATTCATGCACAATACCCACATCTTTTTGAGTATCCTTTTTTTTCTGGGTTTTTAGGAATGTAAAGACCCAAGGTGTGGAGAATTTAATGTCCCAAATTTTCTATGTATTATTTTTAAATAGTATATGAAATTAATTTCATACCAAGAATTGAGACAACATGCAATTTCAAGGCCCAGGGTGCCCGAGATAAATGTTTGAAATATTTTAAACTCTTAAATAGAATACATGAGTGGTTTCACGAAAAAAGTGAGATAAATTTTAAATGGGTTTCCAGATTAGAAATCCAAAGTCTTGGTTTCATTCAGAGCATAAAATTTACTTTAGGTGAGGCCTAACACTAACCGATGTTGTCCAACTATGAATGTTAGTTTTTATATGTTTAAGTAAATAAAATAAATTTAATATTAGTTTTATTTTTTAGTTGCACTAACAAAATAAACTAAACTTTTAAATAATATATTAAGAAAAATTTATAGGGTTAGTTTCATAACCACAGAATTATTTAGATAATTAGAGAGGATACCCTTATATAAACCTCTCGATGATGAATCAAGCGATCGTGAATCGCTATGCAAGTGGAGTTGGAGGATCTTGTAGATGACAAAAGAACAATCATTCTTTTTCAATGATTAATAAAAACTTGATGTAGGGCATGATATTTCATTATTTATTTCCAATTATTGGATTTAAAGATGAATGAAGATCAACCCATGAACAGGTTGACCCACGATTCATTCAATCTTGAGGGATGGGTGATTGCGGGTTTGATTCCAGGAGTTGATTCTATTTCGATTTAGTTTCTTGATCCTTATAATGGGGCTGGATCAAGGCAGTAAAAAACAATGGCTGATGTTCTTTCCTCGGGTTGTTTCTCTATGATCTATTACCCATTTATTCTCATGTGTTCTTTATTCTTTTTAGGGTTATAGATGAAAGATTGTTGCACATCCGTTTCATAGAGTAATGATGTGAAATCGTAGATCTGACATCATGAAAACCTAGCAGAGGTGCGGCGACAATGGATATGGATAAATTGACGTTTTTCAGAAGATATCATTCTTCAAGCATTATTTATATGGAAGAACGTGATCAATTTATAAAGCATATTGAAGGTATAAAACATACCAAATCAGTGTTTAAAGGACGATAAGACCATGGATATTCAATTTCAAGGAGAACAGATCATCAGATCAAACACTGAATGATAAACCAAAGTATTGGTGGAAGAACATTTCTTTTGAAAAAATACCAATGAACACAATGTGTATCTCAGAATACACGGCGTGTGAGACCAGTCTAGTGTCATATAGGGTTTTTGGTGATAGATAGGTAGAACTCAACATATATCTCGGAGGACACATGGATAGGGGTGGAGTACACAACATGTACTCCACCACATGGCTAGAACCCGACCAGATACATGGGCTACCCCATGTACTGGTACATGGGTAGGAGAACATGGGTTGAAACCTTGTATTGGCACATGGACAATGTACACAGATTTGACCCCGGATAGTTGGACATGGTGTGTGAGACTCTCTACAAACCATGTATACCTTTTCCTATATGAATAATTCTTCTGACATAGGCTATTGTACACGGGTAGTACCTAGGGTTAAGGGACACGGTTTGTGACATTTATAAATTCCATGTACTCTTTTCTATATAGATTGATCAAATTTTCCACCATATCTTAGAAAATTATCGATTGTGTTGGTTCCACCTTGATCGTTCCCCTGAAGGTTAGTGGGTATCATTTCCTACCTACAGGAGTATGACCCCCTTCAACAAGACTTTTTGGATAGACTAATAAGTCCCCAATGAGAGGCTCGAAGTAGGATCCTCTATCCATTCATATGCACTAGGTAGAGTCAGAATATCGATGCGACCAATCCTACCTGATGTTGGTTATCTACTAAGTAGGTGAATCCAGATGAGTCGTGGTATACACCATGGCCCTGGAAGTGATCCTCATCCATGTATCATGATCATCCCCACTCATGGAGTTGGTTATCCAAAAGCGAGTTTATCATATTTTCTCTTAAGATATATCAGCATATCTATCTCATGGAGGTTCTTGAGGAACAATACTTCTTAGATGGATTTCATCATGAAAATCAGACTTAGGAGTGAGTTATCTCAGATGAGCGCTTTGTGGAATCTTCAGACTGAATTCGTACAATTGGTACTCGGTCATTATGACTTACCTCTAAACTAACATCATGGGTTTTTATTATATTTGGATATGTTCTTGTTACATATATTGTAGACATATATTGTGTAGAGATGAATATACCTTTACTTTGTGTATTTCTTTGGGTTTGAAGGGTTTCCTACTGAGTATTTTTATACTCACCCACACATGGTATTTTCCTACACATGTTATATTTTGGGAATATGAGTGAATTTTTGATGGAGTCTAGGGTGGGTTGGGACCGAATAGAGCTTTATAAGTTTCAGACAGGATGAGGTGTTACTATGGATTTGAGCAGTAGTCTCAGTACCTGTCTTTTTCTTCTTACAGGTTGGACTTTATGGTTAGTAGAATCTTTGTTTTTGGTGGTCTTGTATTCTGGCCTTATTTACTTTTCATCACTTTACATTTCGTTGTACTCTATTGGTTGGGTTTAGTAGTTTTCATGAATTTTGTTCCTTAGTAGTTTTTAAATTTCATAATTTTTGGGTTTGGAGATGTGTGCATGTGTACAGGTACTTAGGAAATGCCTCCCATGTTAGTGTCATGCCAACTTGGTGCTAGTCACCAGGACCTAGCCTATTGGAGGTGGCCTTGGGGAGTCGTGCAACTAGCCCCACTAGTATGGGTTGTTTCAATTATATTCCAATTAGTTATTTAGAATTTAATACATATCTTAAAAATATATACTATATTATGGTTTAATGAGACTTGGGGTTGGGTGTACTACAAGCTATCAAAGTGATTAAATTTATTTTACAAAAATATATTGTAAAGACAAAAGGTGTTACTAGTGGGGTATGATAGACCTAGGGATTGAACCATGTAATGATAGAATGGTCTTATATTTAGAGACTTATGTTGTACTTGTGTCTTTTTATAAGATTCATGGAAACCAAATATAACTTTTTCTCTATCATGGAACTAAATTTCGCAAGGTTGGGGTTCATGGAAGACTGATTAGTATATGATGACATGATATGTGATTTATTACATGTGAAAATAATTTTTCTCATCATATAAAAAATATATAAATAATTCACTTATGTTAAATATGTAGTGGGGGTGTTCGACTAGGTTTTATACACACACCCTGATTGGGAATCTCTATGCACATGTAGTGTCTTTCAACCTAGATTTCAGATGAGGATAACAGCCCTAGATTTAGCTATTTTATTGGATTAGTTGGTTGGTTAAGGTGATGTTGGTGAAGAATCCTTGATCCTTTACAAATATGACTCTTTATTTATATATTCTTGTTTATTTTATATGGATCTTCTTCATGTGGGGATTCCTCCATGACTAGTTATACTTCATATTGTATTCCATATTGTTATATAATGGGTTGATGTTAATATTGTTATTGCTTCAAAATTATTTTCAATACTTTTATTTAATTATTTTTTTTCTTTTTGATACATTGATCAGTTATTTTATACCAAGGGTGTAGTCTCCTAATGGTTTCTCGTAGGCTGTCACCACTAGTCAATAGCCTCTTGTGTATAGGCAAGAACACATGAGGTTATGTGACACTCTATCCTAGACCCATTGATTCCAGATGTGGTATCAAAATAGTTTACCTTATTGATTATAATAATATGTTTAATTTGAAATTTCATAATCATTTTATCTTTTATACATTCACCATTTTATTATTGACATTTGGAGTTATTAATTCTAAAATTTTTAACATCATTATTAAAAAAAATTGTATATAATTTAATAATTTTCTTTTGATAAAGGATATTATCATATTTATTCCTTGAAATGTATTCATGTTATCATTTATATTCATATTCCCCTTATTATTATTCTTTATGCATTGATGATTTATCTTTGTTTTTCACATTAGTCTGGTCAGAATGGTCTTAAGGTCTTATATTTTTTATTTATTTTTTGGGTAATACCATTTTTGAATGGGTTGAGTGGGAACCCTTAAATAACCCTTAGGTGTATAGGAACAAGGCCTAGTACATGAACCTAAGTCCCATAGACCCAGATGCACTTGGAACTACCCCTACCCAATAGATTCTTCATTGATGGAACATAACTCCCCACCTCGCATGGATGATGTACTAACATTTTCCCATACAGAGTTGGATAGTGCCTAGTACCGATGGTGACTTCCATACCTAATATTTATTCCAAATCCAGTTAGCTATACTTTGGTGGATGCTACTTATTCTGATTCCTCTTATGATGCTAGCACCTGTTTGGTATAACCTAAATACTTCTTGACCTAGAGGCCCCATGGCGTATAATCCAGTGTCCCAAAGCAATGACTTGGCTAAGAGGCATTGTAGACTAAAAGCCTATGGGGACCGAAAGGACCTGTGGCCTATAGGACTAATCCAGTGGAAGAAAGAACCAAATAAGATTAATAGTTACGGGTTTTACAATACTAATATAGTACTAATACAATAACCCATAAATATTCCTCCACCAAGATTTTATCCTGGAATTCATGAAGGATTATAGTTTGTGTTAACCACTCTGAAACCACCCCTTCTTCTCCACTTCACAAATAATTGATGAATTTTTATATTTATATTTTTATACTTTATATCCACTCTCACTAGTAATTTTTTTCTTATATATTTTATTTTCTTAATGTATTAATTTTTTATCAATAAAATATAATATTTTCACTAGATATTTTTTTTATAATGGCGATTTTTCAAAATTCCATCATAAAAGAATATAATATTGATCATAATATTTCATTAAAATACTCTTCTTCATTGGTTATTAAATTATAAAATCCCAACAAAATTATCTATAAAATCCATTTATAGGTAATTGATTTTATATTTTAAAAATCATTTAAATATTTTTTTATATATAATAAGAAAAATTATCTTCTATTCTTTGTGAGGTCCATTATCTTATCGAGATTCAGTGAATGAACCTTATTCCTTTTTCTTGATTATAATTTTCCTCATTTCTTTAAATCAAAGATTTTTAAATAATTAATTTTATTTTTATAGAATGATAGTTCCATATATCAAAAATAATAATATTGGATTTGATCTATCAATAGTATTTGTATTCAAATATATTTTAGATAATTAAGAATTATTGAAATAAGATATTTTAGGGTGAATCCTTGATAGTTTATAATCAATAATGGATTCATCAATTTTTTTAAAAAGGAAATATTTTATCATATAGTCATTAATCATTTCATCATTAATTTTTTTATTCTAACTATAATTTGAAATTTGGTCCATGTATCTTCATTCATCCCTTCAATAATGTTTCCATGCTTATCAAATGATTCATTACAACTCATCATTAAATTTTTGAATAATTTTTTTTATGAATTCATTAGAAAATCCTTAAAAGTAATCCCATCAAACTGAATGATTTTATATCAATATGATTTATGGGGGATCCTTTCTAAAGTTCTATAATTATTTCTATAAAAGTAATAATAAATACCAATAAAAGTGTGGTGTAACCTATTTCCCCCCACATGTTTTTTATTTTCATTTATGTTATTTAAAACAATTTTACAAAATAAATTCATTTTCCAATGACTATTTAGAAATATATAAGAGTAAAAGTGTAGAGGTAACTAAAAATAATAGTCATATTTAATAAAAATATATCTATTCATAAGTATATAATAGGTGATCATTTTTCAACTGAAATTATCAAGGATTTATTGAAGCATAAATGAATTTCGTTGGGGGTGAATTAATATCTCAAAGTTTATTAGCTTTAGAAAATATTTAATATTAATTTGTGAAATTGAATAAATCACCATAATTAATAGTTTTTTATAAATTTAATATTATGTAATAATAAAAATTATAATTTTGCTGTTGAACTACTTTTACAGTGTTAATATCTCAGTTTAAAAGATTAAAAAAAATTGTGCATGGTATCACCTATGGAAAAAACTATGTCATTAATATAATCAGGTATATTATAACTTTAATATCCTTAAACATTTTAATTGGCCTTATATAAATGATACATTGACAATTGATATTTATAAAAAAATAATTAGGAGTAAGAAACTTATTTAGGTCATATATTAATGATCTTATATCATCATTTGATCATATTTAGTTTGTAAATGATATTTTATGAAGAAATGTCACATATATGATAAAATAATTCTCAACATTTAATTTACCAATACATTATATGTCTTTAAATTACATATTCCTTTCTAATGTTTATCCAATCAATTTCCTTCAACTATTATTGTATAATTTCTAGATCATTATATAAAATCTAATTGATTTGATTCAACATCTTTCTACACACTTCACTATTACCATGACACATATTATATGAAATTATCTACTATATATATAATTAATTCACATATATTATAGATAAATTTAAATCAGAAAATTTAAATAATAAATTACTTGAAAATATATATATTTTAAAATTTCTTGGATTTTATTTATGGAAACTAATTTTATATATTTCCCCTCAAATTTTACAAGAAATTTTATAAAAAAATTAATATATGATTGACGCCACCATACATTTGGTGTATCAAAAATTCACCTAGAACATATTTCCAATTTTATCTAAAAAAATATTCTATATTCAAATATTATCAACAAAACTAGAAAATGAAGAAACTATCACAGACCCATAGCCATAGTTTTAAAACCGTGACTATAGGCCTGTTTTACATGGTCTATACCATGGTTTTGTGGCCTATGGATGGGGTTTTAAAAACTATGGATATAGGACAATTTTTTCAAAGCCCTATAGCCACAATTCTCCAAAACTGTGGCTATAGGGTTCCTGTACTTCTACGGGAATAAAAATTACTGCAAAAAAATTAGTGGGAAGCCCTACCGCCACAGTTTTGAGGCTATTACCATTTTTTTTGTAAATATATATATATATAAACGAATTGTCACGCAGTGTAGTGGTGAGCATGTTGGATCACAAAGGGAAGGTGCAGGGATTGAAACTCATTGGTGAAATTTTTTATTTAGGCTCTTGCCATGGTTTACCAAGGCTATTAACATAGTTTTAAACATGGAAATAGGTCAACCACCATAGTGGACAATTTCAAGGACAATATAAAACTATAGAAATAGGTCAGGACCTATTTCCATGATGATAGCGACCACGGTTGGTCAAAACCATGGTTTTAGGCTACGACCACAAGTTTGAACTATGACAATATGCCTTTTTTTCTAGTTGTGCAATTTTCAAAAATAAATTTATAATATATCAAACATTTTATATTAAAAATTTAATATATAGATCATCAATAAATCCAATATTACTTTAACATATCAATTAATATTTTAAAAAATCTACATTTTAAACATTAAATTTTGAAAAAATATGAGAATTTGTATAGAAATAATAAAATTAAAAACACGATGCTTATTAAAACATCATTCTAATGACTATGTTGAATTTTATTATTTAATGTCATGAAATGTTTTAATCAATCTAGTACATAATTGGGTATTATTTGATTAGACTGGAATACAATTTTTTTCCTTTGACTTATGTGTATCATTGTATGAATTTTTTCCACACCACATTAATGCATACTTTTCAAATATACATAAAATATTATTAAGTGACATTTTAATTTCAATAAACCTCAATAATTACATGATATTATTAAAAATAAATTCTTACTTATGAACACAACATATTTTTTCATGAAGAAAGTTACATTTTATTTTTTATCTTGTTATTAATTTTTTTTTGATTTTCATATTGTAAAATTTAATTCATTATAAAAATAAATTCTTTCTCATTTAATTATAAAAAAACATATATCAAATTTTTAACTGATAAAATATGTATTCTATAAGAATTTCATGTTTTATTTCATAGTTTGAAAGAAAATGTATAGGGATTTTAAGTAATCTCAATAGTTATCAAATATTTTATCACTAACCATAGAGTTTCTATAAAATTCATTATGAAATTTAGTTTAAAAAAAATAATACACATATTTCTACATAAATAAATATTCAATTTTGTAATCCCACAAAAAATTTTATATAATGATATTAGACTTCAATTTGTATTTAACTATATTCTCATGGATTGTGAAACTAATGAGTTGAAATAAAATGAAACATAATATATCCTTAGCGTATCAAACTTTTAAACTATTTTGAGATCATATATCAATTCATTTTGGTAGAATTATTTTAACATTCCATCCCATGAGAGAAATTAGGAATTGTTGAGGAAAAGTATGAGTTTATTAAATTAAAGAAAAATACTTTATAAACACAACATATTTAGTTTTATTATATCATGGAATTTGGTATTTTGATTAAATTTTGTTGATTTTTTTAGGACATCATTACATCATAAGAAATTACTTTGTATTTCTATAAAATGTTGTAAGAAATAATGGGTAAGATACTAAATATTAAATGATGATTGGATTACTACACCATTTTTAGATGATATCTTTGAGGATATAATATTAGAAATAAATTTCATACTATGGTATTTTTAGATATTTTTTCACATGTAGGAATTTTTTGTTGTTTTTAATTTTGATGGGAACACTACTACAACTTGGCCTTCTATCAGTGCTAAAAACCAACATTAAAAGCGCTAGAAAAGCACTGTTAATACCGACATAGATAAAGGGGGTCCCCTTTATCAGCGCTAAAAAAGCACTGATAAATAACCCCCTTTATCAGCGCTTTTTTTAGTGCTGATAAAGATAGCCTATATCAGAGCTTTTAGGAGAGATGATAAAGGGGGTCCTTTATCAGTGCTCTTTTAGTGATGTTGAAGGTGTCCTTTATCAGTGCTCAAAAAAGTGCTGATAAAGGCACCTTCCCCTTCACCTTCAAAACAGAACCTGCACACCTGTACACCTATATAAACCAGAATACCTGCACAAAATAACACATGCACACCTGCACAAAATAGCACCCACACACAATATTTTGACAGAGAAAGGTATATACATTTACTTAACACCATGAATACAAAAAAACACACTGCTATATACATTTAAAACATTTTTTACATGGTTACAATTACAATTATTCAACAACAGTTATAAAAATTCATGTTTCATCCTTTAATATCCATGATCTGCTCTCAAAAATTGTTGTCCACGGTATTTGTTGCCGAACAAAGCATCCAAACTCAAGGAAAAAAATTCACTTATATAAGAAAATAAATATTATGTTAGTAATACAATAATGAAATAAATTAAAACATTAATATGTAAGAATACATTAATATGGAAGTACGAAACTAAAATATGAAATTTTAAACTCAAATTTTTTCATTCTGATAACAATGAAAGGGAATAATGTAAAATTAGTATGTTTTTTGATGATTTATCTCATTTAATAAATACTGATTCTTTATCTAATGAAAATATTTACTGGTCACACCATATGTCAAATTGAGTTGAGGTCAATTTTTAGACATCACAAATGACTCATGGATCATTGTTCTAAAGTATCAAAATAATCCTAACGCGTTTTCTTGGTTTGCTGTATGTCACTTGTGTTGTTTTCTAAAGTTTATGTCAATTTGAAATTGATATCAGACACTTTTAGCCATACCGGTCACCCCATACATCGGATTAAGGTACAGTCAATTCATACACATCACAAATGAGTCATGGACTGTTTTCCTAAAGTATCAAAACAATCCGAACACGTTTTCTCCATATTCTGTATGTCAGTAGTGTTGTTTTCTAAAGTTTATGTCAATTTCAAACAGATATCAGACACTTTTATCCATCCCGGTCACACCGTGCATCGGATTGAGGTACGATCAATTATTACACATAAACAATGACTCATGAATCATTGTCCTAAAGTATCAAAACAATCCGAACGTGTTTTCTCAGTATTACGTATGTCAGTAGTGTTGTTTTCTAAAGTTTATGTAAATTTCAAACTAATATCAGAAACTTTTAGCCATGCCGGTCACAACATGCATCGGATTGAGGTGAGGTCAATTCTTACACATAAAAAATGACTCATGTATCATTTTCCTAATGTTTCAAAACAATCCGAATGCGTTTTCTTAGTTTGCTGTATGTCACTTGTGTTGTTTTCTAAAGTTCATGTCAATTTGAAACTGATATCAGACACTTTAAGCCATACCGGTCACACCGTGCTTCAGATTGAGGTGAGGTCGATTCGTACACATCAAAAATAACTCATGGATCGTTTTCCTAAAGTATAAAAACAATCCGAATGCGTTTTCTTAGTTTTCCATATGTCAATTATGTTGCTTTCTAAAGTTTATGTCAAGTTGAAACTGATATTAGACACTTTTAGACATACCGGTCACATCGTGCATTGGATTGAGGTGCGGTCGATTTATACACGTCAAAAATGACTCATGGATCGTTTTCCTGAAGTATCAAAACAATCGAAACATGTTTTATTGGTTTTTCCTATGTCACTTGTGTTGCTTTCTAATGTTTATGTCAATTTGAAACTGATATCAGACACTTTGAGCCATACTGGTCACACCATGCATTGTATTGAGGTGAAGTCAATTTTTACACGTCCAAAATGACTCATGGATCATTTTTCTAAAGTATCAATACAATACGAACACGTTTTCTCTGTATTCCGTATGTCTGTAGTGTTGTTTTCTAAAGTTTATGTCAATTTCAAACTGATATCAGACACTTTTTTCCATAATAGTCACACCGTGCGTCAGATTTATGTGTGGTTGATTCGTACATGTCAAAAATGACTCATGGATCGTTTTCCTAAAGTATCAAAACGATCTGAATGTGTTTGCTCCATATTCCATATGTCAGTAGTGTTGTTTTCTAAAGTTTATGTCAATTTGAAACTGATATCAGACACTTTTAGCCATACCGGTCACACCGTGCATCAGATTGAGGTGCAATAGATTTTTACACGTCAAAAATGATTCATGGATCATTTTACTAAAGTATCAAAACAACCTGAACGCTTTTTATTTGTGTTCCGTATGTCAGTAGTGTTGTCTTCTAAAGTTTATGTCAATTTCAAACTGATATCATAAACTTTTACCCATACTGGTCACACCTTGTGTCAGATTGAGGTGAGGTCAATTCATACATGTCACAAATGACTCATGGATCATTTTACTAAAGTATCAAAATAATATGAATGTGTTTCCTCCATATTCCGTATTTCAGTATTGTTGTTTTCTAATGTTTATGTCAATTTGAAATTGATATCAGAAAATTTTAGCCATACCGGTCACACTATGCATCAGATTAAGGTGAAATTGATTCATAAATGTCAAAAATAACTCATGGATCGTTCTCCTAAATTATCAAAACAATCCGAACATATTTTCTCAGTTTTCCGTATGTCACTTGTGTTGTTTTCTAAAGTTTATGTCAATTTGAAACTAATATCAGACAATTTTAGCCATATTGGTCACACCGTGTGTCATATTGAGGTTTGGTTGATTCGTACACGTCAAAAATGACTCATGGATCATTTTACTAAAGTTTCAAAACAATCCGAACATGTTTTCTCCATATTCTATATGTCAGTAGTGTTGTTTTCTAATGTTATTGTCAATTTCAAACTGATATCAGACACTTTTTGCCATTCCGGTCACTCTGTGCGTCAGATTGAGGTGCGGTCGATTCATACATGCCACAATGACTCATGGATCGTTTTCCTAAATTATCTAAACAATACGAACGCATTTTCTTGGTATTTCGTATGTCATTTGTGTTGTTTTCTAAAGATAATGTCAATTTCAAACTGATATCAGACACTTTTAGCTATACCGGTCACACCGTGCATCGGATTGAGGTGCGATCGATTCATACGTGTCACAAATGACTCATGGATCATTTTCCTAAAGTATCCAAACAATCCGAACACATTTTCTCGGTTTTACATATGTCACTTGTGTTGTTTTCTAAAGTTCATGTCAATTTGAAACTGATATCAGACACTCTTAGCCATACCGGTCACACTGTGCGTCGGATTGAGGTGTAGTCAATTCATACACGTCAAAAATGACTCATTGATTGTTTTCCTAAAGTATCAAAACAATCTGAACGCATTTTCTCCATAGTCCGTATGTCATTAGTGTTGTTTTCTAAAGTTTATGTCGATTTGAAACTGATATCAGCCACTTTTATCCATACCGGTCACACCGTGCGTCGGATTGAGGTGTGTTCAATTCTTAAACATCAAACATGACTCATGTATAGATGTCCTAAATTATAAAAACAACATGAACATGTTTACTTAGTTTTCTGTATGTTAGTAGTGTGGTTTTCTAATGTTTATGTCAATTTCAAACTGATATCAGACACTTTTATCCATTCCAGTCACACCGTGCGTCGTATTGAGGTGTGGTCAATTTGTAAACATCAAAAATGACTCATGGATCATTTTCCTAAAGTATCAAAACAATAAAAATGTGTTTTCTAGGTTTGTTGTATGTCACGTGTGTTGTTTTCTAAAGTTCATGTCAATTTGAAACTAATATCAGACACTTTTAGCCATACTGGTCACACCGTGCATCGGATTGAGGTACAGTTAATTCGTACAAATCAAAAAATGACTCATGGATAGTTGTGATAAAGTATAAAAACAATAGGAATGCGTTTTATCAGTTTTTCATATGTCACTTGTGTTGTTTTCTAATGTTTATGTCAATTTGAAACTGATATCAGACACTTTTATCCATACCGGTCACACCCTGCGTCAGATTGAGGTGAGGTCGATTCTTACACGTCACGAATGACTGATGGATCATTTTCCTAAATTATCAAAACAATCTGAAAGCATTTTCTTGGTATTTCGTATGTCATTTGTGTTGTTTTCTAAAGTTAATGTCAATATCAAACTGATATCTGACACTTTTAGCCATCCCGGTCACACCGTGTGTCATATTGAGGTGCGGTCAATTCATAAACATCAAAAATGACTCATGTATCATTTTAATAAAGTATAAAAACAATCCGAATACATTTTCTTAGTATTCCATATGTCAATAGTGTTGTTTTATAAAGTTTATGTCAATTTCAAACTAATATCAGAAACTTTTTTCCATACCGGTCACACAGTGCGTCGAATTGAGGTGCGGTCGATTATTAAACATCAAAAATTACTCATGGATCATTATCTAAAGTATCAAAACAATCTGAATGTGTTTTCTCAGTTTTCTGTATGTCACTTCAGTTTTTTTCTAAAGTTTATGTCAATTTGAAACTGATATCTGACACTTTTAGCCAAACCGGTCACACCATGCATCGGATTGAGGTGCAGTCGATTCGTACATGTCAAAAATGACTCATGGATCATTTTACTAATGTATAAAAACCTTCCGAATGTGTTTTCTTAGTATTCTGTATGTCAGTAGAGTTGTTTTCTAAATTTTATGTCAATTTCAAACTGATATTAGACACTTTTAGCCATGCCGGTAACACCATGCATTGGATTGAGGTGCAGTCAATTATTACACATCAAAAATGACTCATGGATCATTTTAATAAAGTATTAAAACAATATAAATGCATTTGCTCGGTATTCCGTATGTCATTTGTGTTGTTTTCTGAAGTTAATATCAATATCAAACTGATATCAGACACTTTTAGCCATGCCGATCACACTGTGGGTTGGATTGAGGTACGATCGATTCGTACACATCACAAATGTCTAATGGATTGTTTTACTAAATTATCAAAACAATCCGAATGTGTTTACTCGGTTTTATGTATGTCACTTGTGTTGTTTTCTAAAGTTAATGTCAATTTCAAACTCAGTAGTAGGAATTCACTAATCTAAGGATATGAAACATAAGAAAGGGTGATCGTAGATGCTCAATAATTGTAAACAAGGGAGATATCAATGACCATATAAAGATAAAATAAATATTAGGAATTCACCTTCATTGTCCTATTTGTTTATATTCTTCCATCAGGTACGCTGCCCATTCGTTTCTAAACAGATTTATATCATCTTCTGAATAGGAGTTTTTGCGACAGTCATAGTAGTACTGAAAAAATATAAATACACAAAGGATTAATAGTTATTTTAAATGAAGTAGTAATTATTTTCAAAAATACCTCTTCAGGGATGCTATTTTGTTCATGAAATATGATCTCTTTCATAAATTTACAAACATAATAACCGCAGTCCTTGTCATTTGTTTGTTTCGGAAACTGCAAAAACATCGAGAAAAATAAGTAATTTGTTTTGATATGTTTTTTGATAGTGAAATATAATTATATATACCCCGATACTTCTCCATTTGTAGATCCTGTGTGCATTTTCGTCCTTAGGCCCTGGATTCATTCCAGCCTATAGACGATATTCATACACTGCCCTATCATAACAGAATCCTCATAAAAAGATAATATAAATTATATAAATAGATATTTAGTTCTAAAATGTTGGATCTAGTGTATTACATATTGACAATCTCCATCATGTGTTGTCGTTTTGTTGGATATCCATGCAGTGAATCCATAAAATAAATCTTTGGAGTATCCAAATTGACTGCAATGAGCATCCAATGTTCCATAAAAATACAAAAAGGAATAAATAATGATAGAAATAAAAATATAATTGATATGATTAAAATGTAGAGTTTTACCCCTGCAACATTGGTATTAAAAAGAGTCTGTCAGTCGTAATTATTCTTTGAAATGTTCTGAGCAGATTTGACATTAATTCAGCCTGAAAATCAGAATCTATTTCTTCTCATTGTGTAGAAATGGTGTGAGGACCAACGAGTCCAAATTTGTATTCATGGGAAAATCCCTTCAATTGTTTTTCATTTATACGCCTGTGAAAAATATGAAATGTATTTAGCCATAATTATCATAGTATATCAGCTTCTGTAAAATCAAATCATGAAAACATACCTCATGTATACATTTATAACTGAGGCGCCTAGACATTCGTATGTGATGATTTCAGCAACATTGTCAGCAGTAACGAAATATAATGTTTCCTCTCCGTACATATATTTTTCACAAACAATTGTGTGACTCTTTCCTCCTATCATTTTTTTATCCGCATGAGCTTGAAATGATATTAAAAGTGGATATATAATGGGCGGGTTTAATGCGCTCTCAGTAGATCGTTTTTCTCGGTTGGTTGATCCTTTTGAGCCTCTCTTTTATTTTAGCTCCTCCATTTTTTCCTTCTATAATAACATTCATTAGTTCATCCATTTTCTAATTTAATGTTAAAGGTTCTGATTAAAATATTAATTGAAAATGAATACCTCCTGATCGACATGTTTTTTTACAAGATTCGACAGCCATGCAATGAATGTTACAACAACTTTTTCCACTGTATGAATGTCGTCATCGTCATTTGGCACGGGTACCTCGGTGCTCGACTAATGAGCTACGTTAATCGACACTTTGACATGACCGGTTAGAAGTGGTCTAGAGTGTAGCGTATCATTCTGCATGTTGAACACTGTAGCCCTCGCTACAAGTCGATGGGTGGGAGTTGACAGATATAAATCACAGTCATTTTTACCATATAGAATATCATTACAAGAAAAGTATTAGTGTCTAAATTGGGACCACTATGAAATGATTGCGATGTCCTAATGAAAGGGTCATCTTCCGTTGAATTTTCATCTGAAACTTCAGCTGTTTTGGTCAATAACAGAATGATTGACCAGTTTCGGTTTGTGGGATCTAAAACATAAAATACTTGCACTACCAGTGATGCCATAATAAACGGTTCATATTTCTCCCCTTCCTTACTGAAATAAACTTTCACGAATCCCAAATCATCTAATTTAACATCACTCTTGTTATCAATCCACTTTCATTGAAATATCAGAACATGCAATTCCATATAATCCAACTCCCATATTTGTTTGATGATGCCAAAGTATGACATATTCACATAAATTGGATTTCTTTCCTTATCACCGGAAACATGTATCGCTTCAGCCACAAGTGTAACCCTACTATTCTTCATGGTAATGTCTTCATCATGTTAATTAGTATAAAATGTATAACCATTAACTACATAAGCATTGTAAGATAATTCATACACACTTGGTCCTCCGACTAGCCATCAATGTCATTCTGAAATTGACTCTGGATTTTCATCTGACTTCTTAAAAACATGATCTCCAAACCATCCTATAAACTACCGATTATGTGTATCTGATATCCATTTTACATCCTTAGATGGATTCAAATGCCTATGAATTTCTTTGTGGATTTCACCATATGGGTCAACATCGAAACTATTATAAAAAACATAAAGGTGGGCCTGATCCCGATTTGTAATATTGATTGTGACAACCTGTCTTCCAGAAATTCTTTCACCCTCAAGCTGCCCAGTGTGACAAGATTTAGGTAGGCCAATTCTTTCCACACCAGACAAGTATTCGGTATAGAATTCAACTGCTTCCTCAACAATATATCCCTCTGAAATACAACCCTATGGCCGACTTTTATTTTTGACATACCCTTTCAAAATCATCATATACCATTCAATAGGGTACATCCATCTGTAATGTATAGGACCACATAGTCAAATCTTTCTCACCAAGTGGACCATCAAATGAACCATCATATAAAAAAATGAAGGTGGGAAGAACATTTCTAATTCACATAATATGACGGAAATTTCTCATTCCATAGTTGGCAATTTCACCAGTTCTATAAGTTTTCTGCATATAGATTTGAAGAAGAAACCCAGTTTCATTAGTGCATGGCAGAAATTCTTGGGAAAAATGCAATGTAAATCAATTAGAATGAGATCTTGCATCAAAACATGACAATAATGTGATTTATGACCTTCTAACATCAAGTCTCTCATTGACACGAGGTTACTGATATATGAATAATTCCCCTCTAGAACCTTTACGTCATTCAAGAAGTTACAAATCTGAAATCTCTCATGTCTGGAAAGAGTGTAAGTAATGGGAGGAATAAATGTTCGTTTTTCACCATTCACTGGTGCCAACTCTTCTTGTATTCCCATCACAACCATGTACAACCTTGTCTTAATTCTATCTTTTGTTTTGCCAGATGTATTTAGCAACGTGCCAATGACACTATCAAATACATTTTTTTCTACATTTAGAACATTAAGAAAATTTATGACATACAGACAATTACAGTATTGTAATTAAAAAAAACTGATCTCTTTTTCCAACCAATTTTTTGTAAGGTTTTTCAAAGCCGGTTTACCAAAAGTAGTGTCCAAATTTTTAACTTTATCAAATAATTGATCGCCTGTTTGTGGAGACAGTGATGTACGTTCTTGTGAACTTCCATCGAATGATGTCGTCTAAGAATGGTACTTATGTCGTCGCGGTAGAAATCTGCGATGTCCTAGAAACACAGTTTTCAATGAATGTTTCAACCTAATTGATTGTGTCCCTTGTTCGCAAACGGGACACCCTTGAGTTCTTTTAATTCTATATCCTGACAAATTTCCAAAAGCAGGGAAGTCATTTATCATCCCGTACAACATGGATCTCAAAGTTAAATCTTATTTTTTGTAAGCATCATACAATATAACACCTGAATCCCACAATATTTTAAAATCTTCAATCAATGGAGCTAAATAAACATCAATATCATTACCCGGTTGTTTTGGTCCTGATATAAGCATAGATAACATGATGTATTTTCAATTCATGCATAACCACAGTGGTAAGTTATAATTTATCAATATAACCAGCCATGTACTGTGACTGTTGCTTTGAAAACCAAAAGGATTCACTCCATCTGTAGATAACGAAAGATGAAGGTTTCTCGACTCGTTTCAAAATTCAAGATACTCATGATCAATTCTCTTCAACTGAGGAGAGTCTTCCGGGTGACGTAGTATCCCATCTTTAATTATTCTATCTGCATGCCATGTTAATTGTTCTGCAGTCTCCTCACTTCCATATAGGCGCCTAAACTTTGGAATGATTGGAAAGTACCATACAACTTTAGTAGGATTGGATTCATATTTCTTGTATTGAGAAGCACCAAACTTTGGGTATTCTTTAAGTGATTTGTGGTCCTTATGAAATATTATACAATCATTCGGGAAGGCGTGTATTCTTTCAGAGATCATACCCATCGAGCGTAGAATTCGTTTGGCATCGTATGTTCGGCTCGAAAGATCATTGTCTTCTGGGAGAATCTCATCCATGAGATAAAGTAGTTTCATAAAACTAGAATCACTCCACCCGTTGTCTGCTTTAAAATTATACACCTTCAGTACGGCTGACAATACTGTATATTTAGTGCAACCAGCATACAATGGCATCTTTGCACAACTTTTTAACTCCTCAAACAATTTTGGGAAATCATGAAGTTCATCTTCGATGGTCCTTGTCATTTCCTCAATACAATATTTATCATCATTCACATCTTTAATCACATCCTCCATACAATAATATTTATTGTTCATGTTTTTAATCATATCAGATGATCCATGAAACGCAATGTCATCCCGGCCACTACCTACATTCGTTGTTTCCCAGTGTTTATTCCAACATGTATAACTCTGATCTATTCCATGACAGATCAAGTGTTCTTCCAACTCCTCTAGACTAATTTGTTTTGAATAACAATAGCGTAAACACAGAAAAAGGATTTGAGAAGGGTCACATGCATGATCTTTTACAAACTTGATAAACTCTTTCACGCCTTCTTCATACTCTTTTGTCAACTGATTGGCATTTATCCATTATTTATTTATATTCATCCTCTTTGAAATCCATAGGATGGGTATATAGGTTAGGGGAGAAGAAATATGAGTATAATTTAGATAAAAAACTAGATACTTCAAAAATGGTGGGGGGAGTGCTCATTAATAGCAAATCTTTGGTGGTTCTTGGGATTCATCCAATCTCGTCCTCTCTTCAATCCCCCCCTGATGAGGGGTGGTTCTTGGGAGTTTCTTATAGTGAATTAGTGAGTTATTCCCTCATAATTCCTCTATTAATATTATCCTTTATTTTCCTATGATTTGGGATGATTTTAACTAGGATTTGTGTGATGATTTCGCTATATCATCTTCAAATCAATTCAGATGATGTAGATTTTGATTGTATTGGATAGAGGTTATCCTCGTATGATGAACACACCATGTTTTGTGTGGTTTAGGTGGTGTTGTGTTTCCCAGTGAGTTTTTAAAATATTATTCCTAATTATATTATGGTTAATAATTAATTATAAGTTTCTATAATTAATTATTTGGGAATTGTGCCTTGAGATTGTGTCTCAATCATTGGTACAAGATTAGATAAGGCATGTATAGTATTGGTTGAGGATGAGTTGATCTTAGTGAGGGGGTTACTCCATTTTATGAGGTAGGTGGACACTATAATACAAAACCAAGTTTCAATTTATGCATGATTGTGCATTCATGAATGAGTATATGTGTTCCAGTGAAAGGTATAGAAATCAAGAGCAACCAAGGTAAATAAATAGGGTGTTTTTGATCCACCAAGAGATAGAGTGAGGGTTCTATTGAATTCTTGTGATTTTGTGATCATCCAGAGATTATGTCTCCATGGATTAGTTGTATTTATGAGAGGATCATGTTTGGTATGAGATTTGTATAGCCTAGTTACGTTTTCTAAGGCTATTTGAGTAGGTATTAGAGTCTTAGGCCTAAAGAAGATGGATCATATAGTTTTATATCTCACGTATGATGAGGAACACCCTCTTAAGGATATATAAGAGTCATAGAGTGATAATATGATGTGAGACACAGAAATGGGGATATATATAAACCAAATAGAGCACACAACAAAACCAAGAGGATCGATAATCATAGAACATAAAGAATACATAAACATGATCCATATACAGCGTCAACTAAACAAAATAGAAGCTGAAAATAGAGATATAATAAATCAGAACCCGACCAAATATCCTCATGACCTTTGGGTTACCACTAACTATAAGACCAACCTGCTTTAAAGGAAACCTAAACAAGAAACCCAAACCTAAAAATAAGTTGGGTCTATTGATGCTGAGTGTCACAAGTAGGGTGTGAGCATAAAACAACTTAATAGGTAAGCACCACCGAATCCATACATTACCTTTCCTAAAATAATAAAAAAAAAGTTTGAAATACATTTATAAAATAGGTTTTTATCATTTAAAGAACTAGCACATATTTTTTAGAAAATCCATTTTCAAAACAAATCACGGCTTCCCTTTTTAAAATAGATATATAGTTTAAAAAATGAATTCAAAATTCAATATAAGAATCCAAACAAGGTGATCACAGAGCTATGATGAAATTAATTGAAACAATAATAGTAGAAAAATACTAGAAAAGTAGATAACCAAAGTGCAGAAAAATAAAGAAGAACATATAGATAGGTAATCATTATAATTACCTAAACATACTTAGAGAAATCCCTAAACTTACTAGGTTTAGATTCACCTGCCGACATATGGTGTAACTCTATAGTGAACAACCAACATTGATGCTTCATTATAGTAGTATTCCAGATAATTAAGAGTACATCACATGCACGGTATAAACCAATAACACACAGATGACTTTATACATGTCTTTCTCAAGATCCGAAACCAACTATGTGGAAAACCTCTCTACAGAGGGAGAACCATAGAGGTAACCATCACATATCAAGTCACACACAAGTGCCAACCGGGCCTATATATCACATGAGTTTCAAAACCAATTTCCAAAACACCACAAAATACCAATATATCTTTAAAATTTAGAAATCAAATTCCATTTTCAAAACCAAGGGGAAAACATGATGTAAGTTTTGAAGATTCCAAACGGGCCTTTATGCAATTTAGAAACCAAAACACACCTCAAGAAGTCGAGAATACCTAGATTTAGGGAACACATTTGAAACTAAATTTGAAATTTGGGAACCAAGGATCCATTTTTGAAACATTGGGGTTTTATAAGAACCATTTGAAAGGAGGAAGGATAAGGAAAATAAGGAGGAAAGGAGGGAAATTGTTTCGAAATCCAGGGTTAAAAGTGAGCATCATTTTATAAATCCATTATCATTTGTGTACCAATCCATATTTGCACCCTGTGCACATATGAATATGCCTACATCCAATAGTTCACTTATGGAGGCCAAAATAATACAAAAATTCTAATTAAATAAACACAAGGGGAATTATAATTAACCACAAGGGTTCACACAATGATCCAAAGCATAAAAGAAACCAAAACCCACTCAAAAAGATCAATTCACAAGTAAACCAACCGTAAGAGAGGAGAGATAATCAAGATAAAACAAGTAACTAACCACATATACATGTGTCACACACACAATCATCACACACACAATCATCACACACAAGAATCATGCCAAATCATAATTAATCTCAATATTGACAATAAATGAAAACATAATTAATTCATGCAAATTCAATTTTACTCACCTTAAGGAGGACCCAGTGGTGGAGGAGAAGGAGGCATAGACAGCGGAGGCACCGAAGGCAGCATATAGGTAGTGCAGAGGCAGCACAGAGGCAGCACAGAGGCAGTACAGAGGCAGTGCGGAGGCAGCACGGAGGTAGCAGAGGCAGCAGAGGCAGCTCAGAGGCAGCGAATGTAGCAGAAGAGGGCGAGGAGGAGGAAGAGGAGGAGGCCGCAGTGGAGGAGGAGGAGCAGGAGGACCCGCAGTGGAGAGGAGGCAACAGAGTAGGCGGCGACGGAGGAGGAGGAGGCGCCAGTGGAGGAGGATGAGGAGGCCGCGGTGGAGGAGGAGGAGGAGGATCAACGGCGGAGAGGAGGCCATTGCGCAGGAGGAGGAGGAAGAGGAGGAGCCATGGTGGTGGTGGAGGAGGAGAAGTAGGCTCCAGGTGAGGAGGAGGAGGTGGTAGCTGCGATGGAGGAGGAGGAGAAGGAGGCGGCGGAAGCGGCGGAGAGGAGGCAGCGGCAGAGAGGAGGCAGCGGCGTAGAGGAGGGCTTCTGTGAAAGCTTGACAGGGTGTAGGGAGGAGGAGGAGAACCCAGTGGATTTTATAAATCCCGCGTCGAACTTTATCAGCGCTAGTAAAAAGCGCTGATAAAGGGGGTATTTATCAGCGCTAAAACGAAAAGTGCTTATAAAGAGTGACGTTATCAGTTCTTTTCATTTTAGCGCTGATAAAGACACTCTTTATCAGTGCTTTTGTAGCGCTGATAAATACGTAGTTTATCAGCGCTAATAAAAGCACTGAGATATGTATAAATTTAAGAATTTCTTTATATTATTATATATTTATTTAACTCCAAATATATATATCTATATTTATACTTATAAAATTATTTTAAAGGTATATTTATATATATATCATTGAAAATATAATAAAATATATATTTATTTTTTAAATATAATTTAATTTTAATTATAAGTGTACATTTTTTATAACATATATATTATATGGGTAACATAATGAATTATAATATATAAATGAACATTATTCAATATGCACATATACATACACATTTATGATATATTCATTGACCCCAATTCATTGGAAAACACACACATATATATATATACTCATGTATGATATATTCATTGACCCATGGCCAATTCATTGGAAAACACACATATATTCAATAATTTTAATTATACATATATATTAAAACGTATTATATTTTATAAATAAAACAAATACATTAAATATAAATAAATATAATAAATATATATAAAATATAATGAATTAATAAATCTAATAAATCTAATAAATCTAATAAATATATTTATTATTAATCTTATAATTATTTAATTATATATATATTTATTTAGTTATAACATGTGTTTTTTATTTAATGTATACAATAAATATTATCAGCGCTAAGCAAAGCTCTGATAACTGTAACATTTATCAGCGCTAAGAAAAGCGCTAATAAAGGGTTATTTAAAGCGCTGATAAATGTGCCATTTATCACCTCTAAAAAAGCGCTGATAAAGGCAGGCGCCTACCTTGCCCAGTTTTGTGGTAGTGGAAATGGTTTTTGAATCCAATGTTATTTTATATTTACCCAATGTAAAGAAATAAAAATCCTAATTTTCTGAAACATTTCATGTTCTAGGAAATTGTATTGAGGTTATATTTATATACCAAATATTAAATGATTAAAATAACACAAAATAAAGGTGAAATTGATATTTAAGAAAATGGATGTCACAGTTTATATTTGAGGGAAGAAATACATTATTATAGTGAAAACCCGTGTCATTGTTTTAAAACAAAAAATTAAATATTAATATTTATATCAATTGGGTTTTTAATAAAATAAGGGTAATATAAAAGAGATAAAATTATATTAAAATGAATAACTTTTAATTGGAATGTTATATAATAAAAAATTACGAACACTGTGTCCATAAAAGTTTGGGGTTTTACATACATTAATTTATATATAATAGAATTCAACAAATGTAAAAGAATAAATGAATATATATATATATATATAATAATAATGTGAAACTAATATATTTGGGTTATTAATCATGTTTCATGTTACTATACTATAGTTTATTAAGATAAATTCAAATATACATGTCATTGATGATGATATAAATGAAAATTGAAACATTATATCAAGTTTGGATTATTTTTAGTATTTATATTTTAATTACCATAATGATAATGAAATTTTATTTTCTTATAATTTTATCAATTTAGTGAGTATATAAATAATAGGTGATATTTTGTTTTTCAAAATCAGTGAAATAGTGATCTTTAGTACATTAATAAATTACCTTTTTATGTTTTGTAGAGATATTACATTAGGTTAACCAAATAAAAAATAATATCTATTTGGTATATATTTTATTATTTTGTTAAATTTATTATTTATCTTTCATAACACATTTATTTCTCCCTATAACATTTCACCAATATTTAATTTATTATATTTTTGGAAATAATTAACATAGTTTTTTACCCCGAAACCCCTTTGAGGGTACTCAAACATTGGTATCAATTGTAATGGTTTTTATATAAGTTTCAATATAATATTAATATCAATATTTATTATATAAAAAAATATTTTATAAAACCCTTTCCTTATAATTGGTAATAAAATAATAATCTTCTAATTGAGAGCAATAACCAACTTATTTTCCTTATATAGATGAAAATATAAAGAGAAAACATTGTTCTTTATAAATTGAACTATCTCCGTTATTGTATTCTTTTCTCATTACGTGTGAATATATAACCTAATTTTTTTATTCGTTATATATATTATGTTTCAACAAACAAAGGTAATTTATCTTGATATTAAAATAATATACTATATAGCAAACTACAAATCCTATTTCATGTAATTTTGACCATGGATCATTATTATTTTTTGATTCATAAATAATCTCCAAATCATTTTTTATGATGAAAAAACCAATTTTAACCTTATTTAATTATTTTATTTCATGAAACCTCCTTTAAATAATTAATGTATTAGTACAAGTTCAATATTCCAAATCATCTAAATTACTACGATAAATTCAATGAATCCATCCTTCTGCAAAATCTTTACACCCTTTTACGATTACTAGGTTAATTGATTTTGAAATAATGAGACTTTTCATACAAAACATCCAAAATTCCCCTCAAAACTATGAAAATTATTGATCACCATTAGTTTAGTTGCTCATGGCTAATGATCAATGTTAATTTTCATTAAATAATAAATTAATATCCCCATTTATTGGATTATAATTCCCTTGAATGTTATTTATCATAACTAGAATTTTAAAATGAAAAATTTGAAAACAATTTCCCCCTTTACAGATTCTTTATAATAATCCCAAATTATTCCACATTTTATTAATATATTTTAAAATTTATTAGATTATCATATATAAATATCATCGAAATCATTCAATGGAAATCCCAAAATATTATAATCAACCAGACCATGATGAATTATTGATTATGTTTTTTAGTATAAAGAGAATTACAAATAACACCCCTTTATTTTATGATATATTTTTCATTAGATTAGTTTTATGTCTTTGATATATTACTTTATAGGAAACATTGAGTTTAAATGAACCACGATATACTATTGAAATGACATTATTAAATGTGATAGTTATCACATAGCCCTTCGATTAACGAGTATGAATAAAACCAAATAAATTAATAAAAAAATTATATATTTAGAAAATTAATTCATTCAATATAAATTAGTTAGAAATAAAAAAAATAATTTTAAAGTAAAAAAGATATGTTTTTTTTGAAAAAATATTTTTATGTGCGCTATGTGTTTTAATTTAAATAAATTAAATAATTAACTATTTATGAATTTCATAATAAAAAATTTAGATAATTTATTCAATAAAATATTTTCATATTCAGTTAACCATTATTAATAAGCTAGGATTGAGAATAAATTTATTTTTATGCTTATAATTCATTATTCTAAAAAATATTTTATTGTGTTTTAGACACTTAATTTTAAATGAATTTCTAATAATTATTAAATTTAATTCCATAAAATTGTTACAATATTTGGAATAAGTATACAATTTTTTTAATGTGCCCACTTTCATTTTTTTCATAATTATTAGTGTCTATATAAAATATTTGTCCCCTCGGTTAAGGTTAAAAAGGGTTTACAAGTGAGTTAATATAAAATATAAGATTTAAAATATGATATAAAATTTTCTAAACTTTATTGGATAAAGATATTTAAGTATTAAATTATATTATATTTTAATTTTTGTTTCATTTTTACCACTTTCACTTGAGTATGAAATTATTATATTTTAATGTTTATGTATTTATAAGAGTGTTAATACACACAATTATAAAATGACTCCTACTACCCTATGCTCTCTACACTTTATGAGACATTTATCTCAACCAATATATTCCTAAAAACTCTCCCAACATCTTTATCAATGATATTGATGTTTTATTCTTCTCAAAAAACTAATCCAAGAAACCTTATGATACTTCTCAAAAGAAGACACCTAAAGGATATTTATACATTCTTACCCGTCATTTTTTGTGTTTCATTCTTATTAAACCACCTAAAAATTTTCTATAAAAATATTAAAATTACAGAATAAGTATCATTACTACTATTTTATGTTTTTATGTTAATTATAGATCCTTTTTCTATCTCCATCCCATTCGATGGAAAATGATAATGTTGCTTTTGTGCATTTGTAGAATACCTCCACAAAGGGATGAGACTCAATTTTCATTTAGTTCTGACATGGATGGTCATAAGGATAGAATTAATGAACATATATAATATTTATTATTTAACTATAATTATATAATTTTGAATAACTATTTACCTTTATTTTATTTCAACCATTGAAAATTGGAAACTTCCCTCGTGTGTATGTATGGACTACCGTCTCCATGAAGTGATATAATTAAATTTTTACCACCATATTATATAAATGGTTATTAAAGTGTTTATGATTAAAAAATTTTATACTAATAACATGATTAATTTTTTTTGATATTATTAAATCATGACTAAGGAGAAAGTATTGGAACTCATGAACCAACACATGCATGCAAAACATACCTATTTTCACATAAATGTTGATTTTAATGAAAAATATAAATAAATGGTTAATTAGAAATTATAATGGAAGGTTATGTTATATTAAAAGTGTTAAAATAGTTATGATATTTATTTATAATAATAATAAATTCATTTAATAATATTTTAATAATGTGTATGAAGAAAGACAAGACCTTAGGTAAAGGATCTTCGTCTCAATATGATTTTGTTGATACATGTTACTTATTATATACCTATTTGTGTTTATATGGTCTATGAATTACACATTACATATATTATATCATTAATATCTTCTTTTTAATTTTATTAAATTTTATATTTTAATTTATTTCATTCAATGGGTTTACAATTAAAAAGTTTTCAAATTGGTAAGGGTTTAAGTTACAATAACTTTTCATTTTTGGATTATATATATTACATTTTAATTGAAGGAAATTAAGTGATACTTATCCTTTAAATCCTATATTTTTATTATCCTATATTTATTCATGTATTTTAATTATTTTAAAAATTTTACTCTATTTAGTACTTAATAGCATCAATAATTTTTTTAATAAAAGTCTGCCTTATTTCCTCTTTGACCAATGATATTTTTATTTCATGTATATATTCTTAAAAATGTTTTCAAGAATGTTATTTTTAATGATAAAATTATTATTTAAATTCATTTTAAATCACATTTTACTTTATTTTTGATGTTTTAAGAGGAATTTTATTATAATTTTCAGAATGAGTCAAATTTATATTTTTTAACAAATGTTTGAAAAGAATATTTGTATTAACATTTATCTCACAAACAAATTTTCCTTCCCTCATTATCATTATTTTCTTTGAATATTCATTTATATGTTTCCAGGGCTATTTTCAAACAAAAATATATTTCATAATATTTTTGAAATTTTTATTTTTATTGATACTGGAGGAAAATGATATATTATCCTTTTTTCACAGAAAAGACCACATGAACTTTTAAAGGTGTTTTTCATCTATGTTAATATCCTTTTATGTTTCTATTGATTCACTAGGGATACGATCTAATGATAACATTCATGGTATTTCTCTTGATGAATTGTAATTATGTGATGATGAAATTTTTATGAAACCTATTTTTTTCATTTGTTATTCTATGATGATTCAATGAACATTTTTATGAACTTGTGGCACACATATGAGTGGTTTTTATTATGTGATGAGTGGGTATGTTTAATAACTATAATTAATTAGACAATTATTGATATCTCATTAGATAATAAGGATTGAAATGGGTTATGAACCTATTTTAGTTATGTACTCCTTCCATTATTATAGTCTTGTAAGTAAACCTTGACCAAATTAATAATGGAATGGAAAGTAAACCCATTCCACTATGGAAATTTATCCACAACAATAGTCTTAGTAGCAAGACTTTTATAATTAATTTTCCCGAGTTTTTATTGTGAAAAAAATTCATATGACACATTATTATACATATGATATGATCCCATGGATCATGATTGACTAATGATGATTCCTTAATCTTATGAATCATGTATTCTAAAGTACTAATGATTTATTCCATGTATCATGATTTATGATCCATGAAATATTGAGTATACAATTTTTAAGTTATAATCATGATATCAAAAACTTATTCATATCTTATTCATAAATTTGTACATCGATTTATACTTCCTATGGTTATCGTTACTAATCATTTTTTATCACCCATTTTTATTTTTCTATTTCCCTTAGGTTATGAATAATGGTTTCAAGTAAGAAATTTATAAGAAGTGTACTATGAGAGGAGAAAAGTTTTCTCTATGTTAAGGATATTTTATTAAATAATATTATTATATATCTAGTATTAAAAAAAACTAAACCTTTATAGTCCTTAGTAATATATTATTGTGTAATGTATTGAATATTCATCTAAAATGATCCAATATTTATATATGTTATTACTGAGTCACCTCAGTAGGCATCAGAAAAATATTTTGTTATTTTTTGATATTAGATTATGAATAATATGAGGATAAAACTTAAGAAAACCCATGATTAATTAAAATTTATATAAGGTGAACCAAATAGTGTCATTGATTGATAAGATGGAGTCATAATTTAGGTCATCTCATGGATGATTCTATTGATTATATGATTGATCACATTAATTATTGTATATTTTTTTCTTAAACTATTTTTTTCGGTTTTAATAAATGGATGTGATTAAGTGGAATCATATTAACAAGAGATGTGGAAACGATTTTCCTCTTGAGTAATAGAATAGAATGGGTGTTGGATTGTAGAATCTTATTTCTATGCACACACAAATAAATTAATCCATGATTAATGATGAGAATATAAATGAGAGGATGAGGGAATAATATACTATTTATTATTAATGAGGAAACATCCATCATATTTTAGTGATCCCTTTAATCCAAAAGGGTTTTATTAGTGGATTAGTACCACTGAAAATATTTTTTCTATTCTCTAGTGCTTTGAGAATGAAACATTTTTCATGGAAGTGTATCTTTTAGAAAATTAAGTATAAAAATCATGGAATATTATTAATAATATGAGGAAAGATAAAGAAATTGATTCATTGTAATTGTATGAGTTTAAGTAGGTAAATTTTATTTAGTACTCTCTTCATATGAAAATGTATAGGGAATTCCTTGAGCTTAAAAATAATGATGATGAATCTATTGGAACCTATGTGGAAGATTCCATAATACTTTCAAGTTAAATTTATGGGTTTATCATAAACCATAAAATAGTAAGTTAATCAGTTCTTCAGCAGTCTAAAATAGAGAATTTGAATGGTGTTATCTATAAGGTAATTTAGTATCTACGAATAAATAATTCAATGTTCTCTTAGGATTGAAATAGAGATTGGATGTTACCATAATTCTTATAGTTTTAATATGAATAGAAAGATAGATTATTTAGTAAATTATAATATTAAAACCCATGGAGGAATGAAAATGAATATTCCTTTATACCCAAAGTGTGGAAAAAAATAATGTGGAAGTCTTGTCAAAGGGATTAGTAAATGTTTCATGTATAGGAATTAATGCCATCGAGTAGGTGAATGAGGAAGAGATGTAAATCGGAAAGAAAATAAAAATAATGTGTAGAAAGATATTTTTAATGTATCCCACACATATAAATGTTACAAATGAAAATAGTTTGGGAATTATGTTAACTAGTTATTGTATCTAAGGGTTAATGATAAGAAACGACATCAACAACCTCTTAAGATGAGAGATAAAGGGAGAGATCATGTGATAAAAAAACTGAAGTTGGTCATGAGAAATAAGTGGTGAAAGGTACTCTTATCATACACTATATAACTATAGATGTATTATTTTATTATACTTCTACCCACATCTTTATATCTCATAAATTTTATATGTGTATCATATCACCACATCACTGATTAGATATTGAATTATACATGAAAACTCCAAATGTTATGATAATCATATCTTATGTATATAGCTTATCATCGATAGAATATTGGGGGAATGTGATTTTTATAAATTTTGTAATTATAACTATAGTTGAATTTAATGCTATTTTGGGCATGGATTGGTTTTCAGTATATAGAACCATATCAATTTACAAGGAAGATAATTCATATATGATATCAAGAGTCTACCTATGATCAATTTTTTGGGGGTATGAATATTATTTTCCAATGAAAATTACTTACATTGTATTGGTCTTACTACATATTCATGAGAGATATTCATCTCAAATTATTGGGGATCAAATCAATATTGATGATATTCTTATTATTTGGGAATATACTAATGTATTCCATAAATACTTTCCTAGTGTTCCCCCGATTCATGATGTTATGTTTTCAATAGAATTATCACATAGTACTCTACCTATTTCAAAGAATCTATATATAATGGACCCTACTAAGTTTTAGGAATTGAATAAGATAATCTAAGGGAATCTATAAAATGGATTCATATTCCCAAGTGCATCACTATGGGGTGATCTATTTTTTTGTTAAGAAGAAATATGTGTCAATTCATATTTTCATTTATTATTGATAACTTAACAATATCACAATAATGTTTTTACTCTACCCCATATTGATGACTTGTTTAATCATATACCTGGAGCTCAATACTTTTTTAATATCTAACTTCATTATGGATATCATAAAATGAGTGTTAAGAAGAAGTATATACCTTATATATCCTTTCATACAAGGTATGGTCACTAGTAATTATAGTGATTCCATTTGTATACAAAAATTCATCTAATATCTTCAAAAACTTAATTAATGGAGTCTTTTAAAATTACTGAATACATTTTTCATAGCCTTTATAGATGATATTATTATACATTGTAAGAGTAAGTAATAGAATTAAGATCATTTAGGGATTGTGTTGACGACACTGAGGAATAAGTAGCTATATTATAAATTTATAAAGTGTGATTTTGTTTATATAATGTTTTATTCTTTTTTAAAATAATATCATGTGTGGCAATATTAGTGGATCCTTCAAATAAAATAGTTTTTGGGAAATATCCTATACCTACTGTGTGACCATGATCTATAGTTTTATTGAGATGGATGGATACTAATGACACTTTATGATAAATTCCACACAAATATATAATCCCATAACCAAGTGACATGGATGTAAGCTATATTCTTTTATATATATGAATGTGGGGAAATTTTTAAGGAACTAAATATAATTCTGGTCAATGCACCTATGCTCACACTACCCTATAGTGGATAAGGATTTTTGATTTATAGTGATTTATCAAAAAAAGGGACTATAATGCACCCTAATGTATAAGTATATCATGATTGCTTATGTATCTCACTAATTGAAAATTCTTGAGACAAATTACTCAACTCATGATTTGGATTTTGATGTGGTAATTTCTTCATTAAAAATTGTGAGGTATTATCATTAAGGTGGAATATGTGATATATATATTGATCATAAGTGTTGTTTATATATATATATATTCACATAGAAATAATTAAATAATATCCAAAGGATATAGTTTAATTTTATTATATATTATGAATTATTAATACATTACCACCCTAGGAAGGAAAACAAGGTGGTTGATGCTTTGACCCTGAAGTACCATGCATGTTTTTCCATGATAATGACTGAAAGAGATCCAATACTATTGAATTTATAGAGGATGGACCTTTAAATAATAATAAAGGGAAAAATATCAAATATTTCCCATATGAATGTTTAACTATCCATGAATTTTATAAATAAAGAAGTGAAAAATGAAGATGTGGAACTATAGAAGAAGGTGAGAATTTTTCTTGAGTTCAACCTAAATTATTATAGAATGATAAGGTTAAGGAATATATTTTTTACCTTTAATACCAGATTTAAAGGTTTATATATTGGATGATGCTCATATCTCATTATTCTTTATGAAACCTTGAATTATGAAGATGTATATAGATATGAATGATTATTTCTAGTGAGACAACATAAAAAGGGATATTACATAGTATGTATCTTTGTGCATGGTATGCTAGTAAGTCAAGGATACGAGACAAAATTATAATGGGATATTAATCTATTGCCCATTCATGAGTTGAAATTAGAAAACATCACCATGGATTTTGGTATAGGAATTCCCAATACATCTAAAGAGAAAAATGATATTTGGGTTGTAGTTGACCACCTTATGAAATTAAATTTTTTATTTCTATTAGAGAAGATTTATCTCTTGATATTATCCCCATATTATACATCAAATAAGTGGTAAGCATTTATGGAGTTCCACACTCAATCTTATGCGATCAAGATCCATGTTTTACCTATAATTTTTAGATAATTCATCAATACATTTAGGATATTTTAATTGAAATTTTCACTACATATCATCCTTAGAATGATGTTTAATATGATAGGTCCATTTAAACCATAAAATTTATTCTGAGATCAGGTTTTATGGATTTTAAATGTTTTTGAGACCAACACATTTATCTATTCATGTTTTCTTATAATAATATCTTTCACTAAAGCATTCATATGAATCCGTATGAATCCCTCTATTGAAGGAAGTTAATAACCATGATGTGTTAGGATGAAGTTAGAGAAATGAAGCCACTGTGAGCATATTTAGTTCAATAAATTATAAATAAGGTTATATAAATTCATTATTACATCAAGAAACTCATGGTCGGTAGAAAAGTTATACTAACTATCATCGGAGATATCTAAAATTTTGAGTTGGTGAAAATTTATTACTATAAATATATCCTTGGAAGAAATTTATGAGATTTATGAAGAAGGGAAAATAGAACCATATATGTATTGTTACCTTTGAAATTCTTGATTTTATTAGGACTGTTACTTATCAATTTTTTCTTCCACTGAATCTCTCTCAAGTACACAATGTCTTCCATTTATCTATCCTAAGGAAGTACATACCTAATATTTCGTATGAAATTAACTCAGAGTTTATTTCACAAGTTCTTGATCTATCTGGTGATGAAAAAACAGTATAGATTCAATATTGAAGATAGAAAGTTCTTTGGAAGTGGACTATGCAACTGGTCAAAGTATTGTGGCAAAACTGCAAATCTGAAGAACCTAATTTGGAACCCAAGGGTGTGATGAGGATGACGTTTCCTCATTTTTTTGTGTCAAAGTTATGTAATTCCAAGGGTAATATGTATAAAATTTGGAACTATAGGATTTTATGATATATTTTTCTTTAATTATGTTTTATGTTATGATAAAAACCTTTACATGAAATATTGAGTTTAAGAGAACCACTATATTATGTTAAAATACAATTATGAAATTTAATTGTTATTACCTAGTCATTGGATTGATGGGTATGAATAATATAGAATAAATTTTTAAAAATTATTTTATAATCATGTATAAAATGAATTCATTGGTTATAAATTGGTTATAAATGAAATTAAAATCACATTAAAGTAAAAAAAACTATTTGTTTGAAAAACTGTTTTTATGCTTTCATTGTGACATTATTATATTCAATTAAAATAATCATTATTCAAAAATTATTTTATTATAATTTTTGAAGGCATATTCAATAAAATATTTTAACAATCATTTGATGGTTATTACTAATAAAGTAAAAATTATAAATGTAGTTTTATTTTTTATAAAGAATTTTTCTAAAAATGGTTTTCATTGCGTTTTGTATAATTATTTTAAAAATATTTTATTCCACTTCTAGGAATTAAATTTTATAAAATGGTATCAATATTAAAAATCATGATTTCTATATTTGGTAATTAGGATGATTTTTTGGGTCATAATGAATAGTAACTATGAGAAAAATTGTTCATATTGGTTAAGGATAAAAAGAGGGTTTACAAGGGTGTTAAACTAAAGGATAAAGTTTAAAATATCACATAAAATTATATAAATTTGATTGGTTAAAGATATTTGGACAATAAATTATATAATATTTAATTTTTTTTTCTTTAGTGTGACTTTCAATTGAATATTTCTTAATTATATTTAATTTTTTAAGTATTTATAAAAGTGCCACTCCTATCACTTATAAAAAGAAACCTCTTATCCTCTCTCCTACACACCACTTGAGATACTTATCTCAAAAAATATTTAACCAAATAATCTCTAAAAATTATTATCCATGGAATTGAGGTGTTTTTATTCCCAAAATACTAATACATGTATCTTTAAGGTTCTCATCAAAATATGATACCTGAAGAAGAAGTTTGTGTTCTTTTTGACATTTTCAGGTTTATTTTTTCTTAAAAAACATCCAAATATACTCTAAATAGAATTAAATTTTGGAATAATTTTCTTTAATAAAACTATATTTTTTATGTTAAATTTATATCAATTTTATATTTCCTTCTCATCTATTAGAAAATGTTAATGTCTATAATGATTACATGTGAATTACCACCTCTACTTAGAGATGTGTTTCGTGTTCCATTTACTTTTTTACATGACAAGTCATAAGGAAATATTTAATTAATATATATATATATATATAATATATTATATAATTATTATTCTATAAAGGTTAATTGTTATTTATAATTATTTCCATTCAACCATTGAAAAGTGGAAACATCATTTCTACATGCATATGGATTACCGTCTCCATAAAGAGATTTAATTCTGTTTTTTATTACCACCTTATATGAATGGATATAAAATTTTATAGAATTAATAAATATGGTAATTATAACATGATTAATATTATTTATATTATTAAACTATGTTCAAAGTTAAATTATTGGATCCATTGAATGAAAACAGGCATGGGTAACAAACCAGTTTCACCTGAATATTGATTTTAATGAAAAAATGCTAAAAATCGATAATTTGAAATTATAATGGAATGTTATATTGTATTAAAATTATTAATATGATATTATTATGGATTTATAAAAGTATAAATTTATTATATATGAGGTTAATATCATATAATAATAATGAACAAACCTAAGTTAAGGGTTCTTCATCTCAATATTGTTTCATTAATACATGATTCATGTTATGCATGTATTTGTGTTTATATATTGTATGTGTTGAACATTTTATATATTGTGTATTTAATATATTAATATTAATAGTATTTAAAGTTATATTTTATGTTATTTCTATCAAGGGTTCTATGATTCAAAAGTTACAAAAGTGGTCGGGGTTTATGTTGTAATCTCATTTCTTTTCAAGATTATCTATGGTTAATTTCCATTAATAAAAATTATATGATCCTTATCATTTTAAAAAAATATACATTTTTATACTATGTATATTCATATAATTTTTAAGTGTTATTTTTCTTTACCTCACTTTTGTGATTAAAAATATCAAGAAAATATTTTTAAGAAAATTGACCTTATTTACTCTTTGATCGATGCCCACTTTCATCCATGTCCATGTTCTTTAAAATATTTTCAAGAATTTTTATTTTAATGATAAAATAAATATTTAAATTAATTTTATAATATAATTAACTTTAATTTCATTTTTTTGATGATATTTTATTAGCATTTTTTTAGAGAGGTAATTTTAGATTTTTTACTAAATGTGTGAATAGAATCATTGTTTTAATGTTTCCATACAATTTAAATTCCCCAGCAACACGACCATTGTTTGACATGAAGATTAAATTAAAGTTTACATGTTTATTTTAAAATAAAATATTTTCCTCAATTTTCTATAATTTTTGAGTTTTAATAATACTAAAGGAAAGTATATTTTCCCATATTTTTAAAAAATTGGTCATATGCTCTTTTAAATGAATTTTTCTTCTATATGAGTAGCATTTGATGTTTATTATGTTTCACTGGGGATATAATCTAATTATTCCATCCATGTTATTTTTATGAATATCATATGAATAAGTGATGGTGAAATTTTTATGAAACCCATTAATTTTTTATAGTTTATGCTATGATGAATTTGTGAATGTCATTATGAACTTGTGGCACATATATGTATGGGTTTCATTATGTTATGGGTGTGTTCATTAAGTCCCTAAAATTAATTAGGTAATGATTTATATATCATGATATTATATATTATATAATAGGATTTGAACCCAGTTTTTTAAGGGAATCTATCTATAATGATAGTCTTGGGTGTGAAACTTGAGAACGTAATAATAAAACATAGAGTGAAACCAACCCACTATGGGAAAATTTCCACAAATATAGTCCTCATAGTGAGCCTTGGATAATGAAATTATTTTCTATTATTATTATTGTGCAACAAAATTCCTAGGACAAGTTATTATACTTATGATATTCCCTCATGGATCATGATGGATTAATGATGATTCCTCACTCTTATAACTCGTGTATTTTGAAATGCTAAAGATTTATACCATGAAACATCATTTATGATATATATTATAATGGGTGTGAAAATTATAAGTTATAATTATGATATTATACCCTTATGTGTATCTTATCATTATATATGATTATCGATTGATACATACCATTTTTACCCTTACCGAGCATTTGAGCTCACCCTATCTTATGTTTCAATTTTATTTATATTATCGGGAATGGTTTTAAGTACAAAATAGCTGCAAATGGTACTATGATAGAATATATTTCTGGGGTATATTTAAGATATTTATTAAGTAAGTTGATTTTGTTTCTATTCTTCAAATACACTAAACCTTTATGGCCCTTGGGAATTTTATAGTGAAATGTATTGAACCTACATCTAAAATAATGAAATATTTTGGTATATTATACTCATGTAAACTAATTATTATGACTTAATTTTATTTATAACTTTTTTAAAAGATATTAATTAAAATATTATCACCTTTTAATATCACTTTATCATGATGTAAATGGATGTGTAATATTATTATACTAATTCCACTTTATTTTTCCCTTGAAATAAACTATCTTAACCAGGTCTATTCAATAGTTTACATATTTAATATGAATCACTAGGAGTATATTTCATATTAAAAACATTATCCCAAAATTTTAGTGATGGTAAGTAAGGTATTATATTAAAATATCACCATATTACTTTATACAAGTCATGTTATTGAAAATGTTTTTCCCTTCATGTAATTTTTCAGATATGAATCTTCATTGATTATGATGACACAAACAGATATTGGAGTTTCCAAATGAAATTATAAATTTTTATTGAATTTATGTATAATTTAAATATATTTGGGGATGTAGAATAAGTTTTAATTTTCATGATATTTGATATTGCCTTTGTAAAATATTAGATAATGTAAAATGAATTTATCATTGAATTAAATAAATTGAAAAACTAATATATTATTTATCTAAAAATCCATATAATTATAGGTAGATTTTATATATAAAATATTATGGTATAAATTTATACATTAGAATATTCAAATATAATTATACCAATATTACTTTATTTGATATTATATATCTCTAAAGAACATACATTATATAAAAAAATATATTGATCCAATATCAAATATATCAATTTCTAGTTTTGAATAAATAATGAGTTTACATGTCTCCAATTCTTACTGATTACACACCTTAATTATTTTGATAGAGTATATAAATATTTCTATCTTAAAAGTCCGTTGGTGAAGTACATTGACATAAATAATTTTCATGTTAAACGGAGTGGGTTAGAGTATCATGTGTAGTATATAGATTGATGACATCATTTTATTCATTCAATTGATTGAAATATGTATATACCTTCTAAAAATCTATTTTTGGCCCCAATAATTTTGAGACATAAAATATATCTAGGTTATATTGTGGTATTTTAATAGATTATTTCTGAAATAAATTTGTATTTATTATAACTAAATCATATATCACCCATGAACCATCTCAGTTGAACTCTGATGTCCTGGCTTGGATCATCTAAATTATACATGAGAGAGGACACTACATGAACTCAAGAATACCTACCTATACACCAGGGGTGTACAAATTTTAGAGAGGTGTTATAATGGTCATGGGGAATATATTATCTCTATAATAATGATATATGCTCATGGTCCAGTATACCAAAATTTAGGAATGACTACTTTTATAATGGAAACCCTGAAAATCTATAGATATATACTATGTTCCAATTGAGACCCTATAATCTAGAATAAAAAATAGTAAAAAAATGATGAATTAATATATAATATAGAATTAATAGAGGATAAGTATATATAACATGAATTATATATATGATATCATAATATACTATAAAAATGTAGAATAATGACAAGAAAAATAAAATACACTTAAATGTAGACCAACTCACACAATCACCATGTCAAACACTCGACCTCCAAAATATTCTAGACACTAATCATGTGTCAGGATCTAAGTGATATGTGATATAATTACCTAGACCCACACACCCAAATATGGTTCTAAAAAAACTATTTATAATTTTATATTTCATACCAATAGATGAAACTCAATTTTAAGACCCTATAATTAAAACATCAAAAAGAAACATTGAGTAACTTACATACCAAATACCTTTAGGGTTTAGAGTCTTAGTGAATTAAGAAAAACCTTTACTTAATTAAACCCATATTTTACCATCATAATTGTAATTTTCCCATTATACCTATATTTTGTTATTCCATGATGAGTCTTTAATATCTCCCATAAAATTATCCATACATAAAACCCATATAAACATAAACTGCATAACATAATTTTTTATAACCATGGTAAATTTAAACAAAATAAATGTGAGATCAAATCCTTAGTAAGGGAAAAAATAGACACCAATAAAATATCATCAGTTTCCATAAAATGATTATATGGGAATGAGATCATAATTAATGTTCATTAGCATAACATAATAGAATTATTACCCATTAAAACATAGATCATAGAACATGATCCCTGGAATAATAAAAGAGTTATACGAGTTAAAAATATTGAACCATGTGAGATTAATATTGTTCAATGAAATAATTAAAACTTATAGAAAGTATAGAGAAATTGTTTCGGTGTCTTTAAAAATCATACATTCATCATTGAATCAACATAACAGGATATTTCCAACATTCTATTAAGCTAATCATCCATTAAATTATATACCACCATCTCTTAGGAGTTACTTATATTTAATAAAATTCATTGTATCATAGGACTGACTTTCATCCAAATAACTCGATCATATTACCCAATGCATTAGAGATCTATACCATACTAAACTTTCATCATGAGATATATCAGGCTTATCCAATATCATGTTCTATATGAAGATCAACCATCATCAACAATAATGTCCAGGAACCATAACATGAATAATGTTCATAGATATTTCATTTAATTATAAATTCATAAACAAAACCATCATAATGTTCATAATGTGATTAACCTAGGTAAAAGAAGTGAGTTTCATAATGATTTCATCATAACTTAATTAACCAACAGGAAAGTAAAGGGTTTCATAGAATTATCCTTAACACATCATCATCTGAATTCAAATTAATAAATAAAATTTATTGTATCATATAGAAATATCCCCAGTTAATCATAACAATCCTTAAATGATTTTTACATAGAAGAAAAATACATTTGAAAGTGAACTTGACCATTTCTATAAAAATAAGAAAACATACTTTTCATTCCATATCATTAAAAATAAAAAATTCCTAGAATATTGAGAAAAATATTTTCTTTGAAAATAACCATGGGAAAATTTAATGGAATCATCATAAAAATAATGCTCAATATGGTGGAACATCCATTCACGCCGTATATGTTAAAACAAAACATTATTTTCTCATTTTTGTAAAAAGTAAAAAATGAGTTGTTTGGATTTTTTTTTAAAATATTTATTTTATAACATTGTAAATAAATTAAAGGATAGTTAAAACTACCTTTTTAAAACATTTCACATATAGGTAAAAAAATTTATAAAATATCTTGAATAAAAACATCATAGAAGAAAAAATTCTTCGATCAAAGAGAACTTAAGGCCATATTTTCTTAAAAACATTTTTATTTATCTTTTTGAGTAGAAAATAAGTAAAAATGAAAGGAAGAAATGAAAACCCAAGAAATAATAAGAGTAAAACTAAATAGATATGTTTTAAAATATAGTTATCATATAATTTTCCCTAATGGGAATTTAGTATATATAATCCTAGAAAGAAATGAGACCAAAACATAAACCCAAAACACTTTATTAACCTTTGAATCATAAACCCCATGAAAAAAATACCATCAGATACAAATCTAAATACCATGAATATGAAGGTATTATTCATATAATATATCATAGGGTATTTATATAAACTATATAATCACAAATCAGTGCATAACATGAAATATGTCTAAACAAAACAATATTGAGATAAACAACCCTTCAAATTTTGGTAATCTCTAAATCAAATATTCAAAAAATACTAAAAAACGATGGATTTTTAAATATGAATCATTTTCATGTGAATAATCATAATATAAATTAATATGTATTATATAAACCATATAAAATAAATAATTGGTGAATATTTCATATGTGTCAAAGAAATAAATGTTTGATGAGAAACTCTTACAAAGATCCTAACATTTAAAGTTGGATTCAATCAATGATATGAATTTGTGAAACAAACTTAAATAAAAATAAAAAAAGATTAAATAAAAACTAATCAAACATATGTGATTAAATATACAATTATGAAACAATTAGTAAAAAAATAATTGATATAGCCCCATGATAGAAAATTGAGTTGAGAAACCCCCATACCTTGAGTCTTGACTTGTCCATACGTTATTTATCTTCCAAAATTTTAAATTCGTATTAATTATTTAAAATATCTAGATTATTCTTTTAGTTTTATTAAATTTTAATAATCAAATTTTTATCATTATTTCTATTCTAGTATAGTTACTAAATTTATTCAGTTAATGTCAATTGTTTTGAGGATATTCAGTTCAAAAGAAAAAAAATTTGGTAGGATTATCATGGTCAAAGGGTTCAAAGTTTAATAATATATAGAATATTAATAATGATATACTTACAATTTTATACGTTAAAATAAATTTTAGAAACATTCATGAAAGACACAAATGAAAAAAATCACAAAGCTTCATGGTTATGGTAGTCCATACATACACAGAGGCAATGCTATCATTTTAAAATAGGTAGTATGGTAAAAATTTAAGTATTATATTATCTTTAATAAATCATAATTATTCCCCTATTATCATATATATTTATTTGATTGATCATTTTGTCCATCCACATGGGGAGGTGATGAAAAACAAAAAACATCACTTTGTGGAGATGGTAGTCAACACATATGAATGAATGATGTTTTTATTTCCAATATGATGGAAAAGTAAATGAATAAGGATTGTTTAGTAAAAATAATAACACATTGTATTATTGAAGATACTGTTGTTTTTATATGATCATAGATATAGAATATTTAAAGGAGGTGGAATAAGAAATAAAAAATAAATCTCTCGATTAAGAGTCATAACTATTCTTTGAGAAATATATTTTTTTACTTACATTTTAATCCTTCTATGTGGGTATTTTGGTGACTCAGAAACCACAAGAAAATGGGGAGATAGGTTTGGAAGGGATTTGGGTAAATCTTAGTCATGATAAATGGCTTAATAGGTGTGACTAATATCAGGGTGGAGGTTCCATTTTATGAGTGATATGGGTCACAATATTTTAAATATGTAAAATATTAACAAATAATATGGATTTAAATCAGAAGAAATGAATCCAAATATCCATATATAATAATATAAAGATAATAAGGTCCAAATAAGTTCAAAAAATACAATTCCTTCATGTTTATGTGGAATTGTGAACCTTATATACTTGTTTAACCTCCTCATTAACCCTTTTAACCATAACTATAATTACAAGGTTTTCAATCTCTAAGGTTCATGAAACTAATTTTAAAATAAACAAGTAGAAAAAAATTAAAAATAAAATATATAAATTAAAATTTACTATCTAATTGAGTTATGATAGGATTATTATTAGTTTATTATGATTTAATAATAATTTTTAAACATTAAATACAATTTAATTTAATTTTATAGATATTCAAATTTTTTAACATTAAAGGAATCCACATAACAAATTAATTATAATAAAAACTCTTTTAAAATCACATATAAATTAAAAATATCCATTAAAGTCATGAAATAGTATGATTATTCCAAAACATGTTAGTTTTAATGTTTTTATTAAAATCATTTACTTAAATTTTCTATTTCCCACACAAGTGTTGCATCGGCGTTGCGTAATAATTACATTTAATTATACCATAAATAAAAATTAAGATATTTTTTTTATATTAAAAAAACCCCATATAATCATTCATAACTTATTTTTATCCCTATGAAAACATATTAGTGATATTAAAATAGGGGGCATTTTGTAATTATCCTTTACTAAAAATAATATAATCTTTGTAATCAATGGAAATTAGCACCAAAATTCCATATTTTTAAATATATTATGATTTTATTAAAAAAACCTAAAATCAAATAAATCTATGTTTTGGATTGATTTTTGTACCTTATTCCATAGTTTTAACCCCATTTAAAAAATTTTATTTTTGACCATTGTGATAAAATTTTATCACAGCCACTATTAAATATGAATAAAAATGGAGTGGACATTATTAAATAACATGAATATTATAATTAAAAATATGGAATTTATTTTATAATATTTAATTTTATTAATTTTTTAAAATAATTTTTAATAACTGATCAGAAAACACAATGAAAAGTTGTTTTTGGAAATATACCTTTTTAAGAATAATAATGATTTTATACCAAAATCACGATTAATGTTGGTTAAAAATAATTAATTTGATTATTGTTAATTCAAAATGAATAATTTTAATTTTAAAAAACATCCAAAATATAATAGGTCCTTGTAAATAATTCAAATAACATTATTATTTTATATAAATATTGTTATCTTTTAATGCTCACCAAAAAATCAATCTTTTCAGATTTTTTTACAAATTCACCCAAAGATATTTTTGATAAGTTTATTTAAAAAATTATTTCCACTTCATAATCAATGAATTTTAAAATATATAGATATTAATTACAATATTAATGCAGAAAGAGAAATAAAAACCATTTTTAAAGAGTAAAATGAATTTATTCTCATTCATTTCCTAATAAATAAATTGAATATTAATTCTTTTGAATAGATATATAATTGAAAATTTTAATTAAAATCATTCATTAATAGTGATTCTATAAAAATATGTAATGTACATGAAAATATCTCTATTACCTTCGACTAATTTTATATCTCTTTCTAAGAAAATGATAATCAGGTATGCATGATTATTAATTTTGGTGAAGTAAAAATTATATATATATATATATATATATTAATGTGGTTAATATTATTCATAACCATAAATTAAAGAAATATTTATAGTAAATATATTTAAATAATATATTAATAGGGTATCACAGTTTGTTTTGAAGCACAATATTTCTTATGACACACAAAATATAATATTGTATTCTTTTAAAGGAATATAAACTAAATATCATGGTGTCACATTCTCTCCCCTTAATAAAAGCACGTGCTAAATTTTTTTCCCATTATTTTACTAAAAAAGTATTTAAATCATTTCAAAACTAAATTTCTAGAAGTCGAATATAAAAAATACCATCACGAGAGGAAGAACTATTTTAATATTTAAAAATATATTTTTTGAAATATTACATCTAAAAAAGGGATAATAAAAAATCCTTATAAAAATTGGAAAAATAGATGTATGAATATTAATTGGAATAAACATAATTAAGTTCTCAAATTAAGAGAACATTGGATTTAGGTGAGAATATAGACTTATAAGGAAGATCCAATTATGAGAAAACGTTATACCTTTATGAGAAGAGAAAATTTCATTTTTCATTTAAATAGAAGAGACCATCAATTCACCTTAAATGACTAAAAAATAATTAAATATTAATTTTCAATATTAATTTTATATAGTTTAGTGATTATTTTACCATCAAGATAAAGAATAAAATAAAATATAATTACTTGATTTCATCAAATCCATAAATTTAATTTCATCATTTTATTACATGTTTCAATCAATATATATTTCATATTATATTACAACTAATTAATATCAAAGATGAATCTTTCTTATGCCTAAATCATTAAAATCAACTTTAAAGTGATCATGAGATCCATAAAAATATGAAAAGGTATTCCTTCTATATTTACTAAAATAATTTTGTTTAGTATAAGGCTTGATAATACTCAAAATGAATAAACCTTAATACCAAGTAATAACACATTTATTTCAAAAATTTTGACACAAATACAAAAAGTTAAACTTAAATACATACATAAATAACTATACTTATATCCTAATTAACAATAATTAGCACAACATAAAAGAACATATTAACCATAAAGGCTATTTTATACCTTTCAGCTTCTATAAAAAAATGTAATAACCTTCAAAATATATTACATATTAAACCTAAGGGTTACATGTACCTAAATAATATATTAACACCTAATAAATATTCTCCCAAAATATTATTGATCATTATAAAATATCATTACATAAAACATCAATGTTTTATCCATGAAATTAATATTAATATCAACTTTTGGCTTTCTAAACCATGATTATATTCATAATAATTAAATTATCCTCAAATAATAACATATTAACCTATAAAGTTATCTAAACACTTTATCTGATATAAACTATGATTCCAATAACAAATAAACTTAGATCTTAAAATAATAATATAATCTTTATAATTATTTCTTTGGTACAAATAGTTGTGACCCATTTTTTAACGATCCACAATTACAACATAAAAAGTAAATATTGAGTCACTTATATGGCCAAGAACTTATAAGTTTATTGCTTTAATGAATTAGTTAGACCCTTTACATAACTAATCCTATATCACTCCCTCAAAGTGATAGTTTTCCTATAATACAAATATTTTTCTTATTCCATGATGAGTGTTCAACATATCCCATAAAATTATACACACATGAAACCCTTATAAAAATAATTTTATTAAAATCAATCTTCATAACCTGAGGAAATGAATATTTAATAAGGGTAAAATAAAACACATAGTAAGGGTAAACATAGGCATCAATCAAATATCACGAGTGAGTATTAAGGGTCTGAGAACATAATCAAAGTGAAATATAATAACATAAGAGAATAAATACCCATTAAAACATGGATCATAAAACATGAGTTATGTCATAAGACAAGATTTATACGAGTTATTAATCATGAACCACATGAAATAAATCTTGTTTAAATGAATCATTAAAACTCAAAATAAACATAGAGAAATAGTGTTGGTAACTTGGGATTTCACACTTTTATCAGGCAATTAGCTAAATATGATAATTCCAATATTCTATTAGGAGTAAATTCCATCATATTAACTTTTTCATCTATTAGTATTTTATTTTATTTATTAAACTCTATCATATTATTAGAGTAACTTCTAACTAGTTATATTTTTCACATTACCCAATTCATTAGAGAGCTATTAGGATCAACCATCATTAAGAGCTATATCAGGACCACCAATCATGATGAGAAATATTGGGATCCCTTTTTATCATGGATAAATTACAATAACTATAACATAAATAAAGTGTATTTATCTTTCATTTCATCATAAAAATCATAGAAACATCCATCATAACCTTTAAAAAATGATTAGCCCAAGAAAATGAAATAAGCTTCATAATATTTTCATTATAACGTAATTAACCCATCAAAAAATAATGGATTACATAAACATAAACTCAAAACATCAACATAATAATATATCTAGAGAAATAAAATGGATGGTATGGATGCTGATATATATTAAAAATACTTTTTAAAGAGTATTTGAATATTTATTTTAAAATAAAGAAATTTTAATTTTATTTTGTTATATTTATAAACTAAAAATCACAAAAATATTGGAAAAATATTATATTTGGAAATAAAAATTATTTTTATTGAATAATCATAGAAAATAATGGTAACAATTTTGGAAAAAATATATTCATTTCATATACATTAAAAGAGAACATCATTTCTCACTTTTGTAAAAATTAAAAAATGACTTGGTAAAATTAATTTTAAAAATATTATTTGTAAACCATAGTAAATAAATTCAATGGTTGTGAAAATTACCATTAAAAAAATTCTATTATTGGTAAAAAAATTTATAATTTCTTTTAAGAACACATACTTGGAAGAAACATTCATCAAGCAAAATGGAAACACGGGCAAATTTTCTTAAAAAAATTATTGATCATTTTATATAAAAATACCAAAATGAAAGGAAAATACAATAACTAAAAATGTAACTATAGAAGAAGGGAATATATGGTGTTTAATGGATAAATTCATATAATTTCCCTAAATATAAATTTCTTGTAGAAAATTTTGAAACGAAATGATATTGTAACATAAACCCAAACTACTTTGGTAGCTTTTTAATCCTAAAACAGTTGAAATAAATTAAAAAATATATAACTTTAAATTCTTTGAATATGAATATATTAATGATATAATATATCCAATGAGTAGTATATATGTTATATAAGTGAAAATTGGTGCATAAAATGAAACATGTATTAGTGAAACAATATTGAGACGAAGAACCCTTTTAGTTTTTGTAATCTCTAAATAAAAAATTCATAAAATTGAAAACCTTATATTGATTTTTAAATACCAATTGTTTTCATGAGAAACATAATAAAATACATTCATGTGAAATAAAGACACCCCAAAAAATAAATAAGTATTGAATATAGATTATGTCTCATATACATAAAAGTGAGGTGAGACAAACTTACTAAGATCCTAACTTTTAAAGTTAGATTCAGTCAATGAAGAGATTATGTGAAAAAAGTAAATTCACATAAAATAATTTTATGTTAAATGTGAAAAATAATAGGAAATTTAACAGCTAATTTTGGCAAAATATAGTCAATAAATAAGTGATATTAGCAAAAGATAGGAAATTAAGCTAAGAAAACCCTTTATATAAATTCCTGAAATTTCATGTATGTTCTTTATCTTCCTTAACAGTTAAATTATATTAATTATTTATAGTATTAAGATCTTATTTAGCTTTATTCACTTATCATTATCCATTTTATATCAATTATTAGCATATCTTATATTTTTAAAAAATTTATTAATTTCATGTCAATTGTTTTGAGGACGTTTGGTTTATAATCCAAAAACAACTTTATTTGGTTGAACATGGTCAAAGGGTTCATGGTTAATATTCTTTATAATATTAATAAAAATATAATTATAATATTTATACATTAAATATAATTTTATAACTATTCATGAAATATATACATGAAAATGGAATCACATCACATCATGGAGGTGGTGGTCCACATGTACGCACATGCGGAATTATCATTTTCCAACTGATAGAAAGGTATTAAAATAATTAATTTATTATATTTCTAAAATTATAATTATTTCATAAATTTCATATTTATAATTTTTAACCCTTTTAGTTTATTTTTTAGTGAGATCAGATCCTCTAGAACTTGGGGATGTATGATGAGAAAATATTTAGTAGGCCTTGGTTGTTATCCAAAAATACTTCCTAAGACTTTTTGGACTATATTTGTTGAGAAAGATTTTGATGGATGAATGAACAAAAGTAAAATTTAGGAGGATCCCTTGATTGGTGAAGTAGGGTATCACAACAGCTAGGAATACACCCTGGTGAGTGTGCATGGTAAAGGTGGTGGATTACCATAGAGAACCAAACCCATTTCTTTTGGAGGGTTGTGAAGGATGATTCCTAAAATAGGAAAAGAAGGAGGGACCATGCTCATGATAGTCCCCATGTTGGTATATCCATTCTATTTTCTAAAATAGTCTATACAAGTGACTATGGTCAATAATACAACCTTTAAAATAAAATGAATAACTCAACTCTACTAGAAAAGAGGAAAATCCATGGTTAAATGCTGTATTTTAAAGAGGTGGACATGGGTGAGACCATCTTGTTTCACATTATGTTGTGAAGAATGGTTCATCCTATGAGCCACAAGAATCCATTCTATAATCGTTTCAATGATCGTGACTTGAATCATGTATACCTATGGAAAATGACTTTTTTAGGAGGAAATAACCATGATGTCAGGCGTGTTAAGGAAAAATGACGAGATGTTGTTCACCATGGCATATTGCAATACATTTTTGCATTTGAATTTCTAAAATGAAAAAACACTAAGAATAAACTCTTGGATTTGATGGAATTTGTATCTTCTAATTAGTGTATGATTTCAAGTTAGTTTTGGATGGACTTTAATATTGACATTGATACATTCGAAATACATAAGAGAGAAATCTTGATAGAAGAAAATGCAACGAAGGAAAATAAGAGAGATTTGATGTATGTTTTTGATTAAAAAGGAGGGAAAATAATGGTGGATCATTATAAATCTCATCTATAAGGTTGACGGTTGAAGAATATTTTATTCTAGGAGTGTCATACTGACACTAGAAGTTGAAATTGTTTGTTTTTAAGTAAAAATCCATTTTTGGTTTATTTTTCATTATCTTAATGTGAATAAGAACAATGAAAATAAGCATTGTAGTGAATTCCTTGTTTTAGGAGGGAAATTATTTTTTTCACTATTCAATGTACTGAACCTGGAGTGTTAGTGAAACTACACAAAATTTTAATTGTATATCAGTGATATTCTAGTGATTTTTTCACACTAACACATTTTTATGAAATCTCCTTAGACTAGCCTACTATTGGTGCACCAAGTAAAACACCTCGTGTAATTTACTAATTTCATCACACAGTGAGATGAAATATAGATATAAATTTACATGTTCTTTGGGGTGAGATAGAAATGTCCTCATTTAATAAATAATTGTTAGGAACTTCTTTACCACGATTCACTCCCTTGTCAAGGTGTAATACTCTATATGGATAATATAAGTGGTATAAAAGGGTTGTTTATTATTTCTCTCTCTTGGAAGCATGAAAATGAATTTCAATCACAAAAGAATCCCTATATTTTAAGGAAGAAATTTATTGTTATAGAATATCTAGATGAATTATTATTTCAGATATTGGGCCATGGTTTTTTACAGATCATCAATTTATGGAATCACATATGATATAGATATTGGATCCTCTATGGGTATAGATTATTGATAATTGTATTCCCATATCAAATACATAAATTCCTATAGAAGTGATATGTCTAAATACACTTTTATAAAGTGAATTTCATATAAAACCTCTCATGCTATGTGGAAAAAACTTTTGAATATTTATAAAGGAGATTAAAATGATTGAGAGGTAATGTTGAAGGTTATATATAACAATTATGATGATTTGAGAATGATTTTAAATGAGGTAGTTGATTAATTTCTTGATTGTTGAAATATTATTGTTGAAGAAATGTGAGGCCTCAATGATGATGTCAAAAATGAGTAGATATTGAAAAGTATCATGAGTAGAGTCCGTCCCCATTTCAATTAAAAAGTTTTGGTTCTAGAATAAAAATATCTGAATGTGATTTCACTTGATAGTTTTCATAGTAAGATTGTGGCTTATGAAATAATAAACAAAGACCATGAGTTAATAATGAAGGGAAGTAATTTGGATGTGGTATTTAATTCCATGAATAAACTCTAAATCAAGAAAAATATATAAGCTAATTAATTTTATGAGGTTATATCCATCCTATCGTCTCATCTTAAGAGACGAGGAATAAATTTTAAGGGTATGATTCATCTTACTTTATTATAATGTGGAATTGTGGTACGAATTTTTTCTAAAGGTATCAAAAAATACCAATAATATAATGATTAATATAGAAATCAAAAAATATGATGAAATAAAATTTACCTAATTTTTAATAGAATTACTCAAAATAGAAATAATTTATTTCTAAATAAGAATATTGTTTTGGAAAAAGTGAAGTAGAAGAAGTTGAAAATTATAAAGATAAACGATTGTCGATGGATATTAAAAATAACAAAAGATATAAGGATATTAATTGGAGCAATTACCTTATGTGGGTCAAGTGGTTAGAATACATGGCACTTTCCATTATTTAATTCACAAAATAAATCATGCCATTTATTTTAGAAAATCTTACCCTTAAGAAGTTCAAGACAAGGCACACCTGAATGATGTCTCAAACATGTCAAAACACCAAAACAACAATTGTGGCATAACATACTACTTGGGATAGATGTAGTTATGGAAAAAACTACTAAAAAATTATCACATTTTTGAAAATATCATAACCATATAATTATAATGATTATAATAATGTTATTTAAATTCTATAAACAACACATGATGAAATAAGTGGTCCCCACACGACAATTCAAAAATCAACAAACTTAAGGGATGAGTTATAGACCACCCGCCTTAAGATTTTATAGATTTACTCCTCCGATATCAGCCTCTAATTTGGATTGGATTAGAGTAGACCTATGGAATGAGTAAAAATGCTCACATCTTAATAACTAGTTTGAGAGCAAGAGAGATAAAGAATGGATTAAAAGGACTTGAGTACTTACCATTGTGCATCCAACATGATGAACAAAAGCTTGACCGGATCCCAGATGGAGGAGATATATTGATCCCTAAATTAGGCCTTCAAAATTCTCCAAAATAGAGGAAAGGAGGCTAATTCCACTAGAAATCAGATTAAGGATGAAGGAGGATCTTAATTAGAACATTAAGGGAAAACCGATAAAATTTCCCAAAAATTGGACTATGCCCAATTTGTCCACCTAGTTTGACAAACTATGCACAAATCATTCATGTGTACCTAGAGAAGAGGGGGAATTACACGGTTAGGCCACACAATTAGGGAAACCATGCTTCAACCATGCAAAATGGCTCATCTCAAAAATCCAGACCATCCACATGGTGAGATCTAATCGTGAGGTCTACCCACACTATTTGATCTAACCATGAGACATGCTTATTTTTTTTCCAAAATATGGGTTTCGGGCTCTTTATAATCCCCAAACACCCTTGGAACCTTCATTAACTCATTAGGCATCCATTTTGGTCCGAAATAAAGAATTATCCTGAAATTTAAGGGATTTATACCTAAGTGAAAAACCGTTTTCTTACATATAGGTAATGATATTACATGTTTATGTGTATACCACAATTACCTGTCTTATTCCTATGTTATGATTTTATGGATCATGATCTTGATTCCATTATGATTTATATATTATGAACTAGTAATTTTTATTCCCTGATTTACATTTATGATCATTGATAGGCGTTGTTTGATATTCTAATGTTATGATAACATTCTTATAACCTTAATCTCATGTTTATTATTAATTATCACCCTTGTTTACCCTTACTAAGCATATTATATCACTCTTTTTTATGTTTTATTTTCCAGGATATAAAAATATCTTTTAATTATGATGTTTCTAAGAAGGGTAATAGTCTCGAATAACCTAGTGTTAGATAATGTAGCTCACATATATACCAATATTTATATTTCCATGTTTCCAATGGCACTAGACTAATACAGTCTTTGGGTGTCTATTTTGTGTAACGTATAAAGTAGTCCACAAAAGTGATGTAATGTTAATGCATGAAAAGTGAGGGTCTCTATACCAGAGGTCCTTCATTTGAAACTAGTTTTTTATGAGATTTTTTCTCAACTTCCTTCACACAAAGTAATATATGTTAGGATGACAAATAATGTGCACATGTCATCCTTTATGTGAAGTGGTTCATGCATAATTATTCTCCTTCTTGTAGATTGAGTGGTTTATGGGATTCTCCTTCAAGTGATAGAATCATGAATGATTATTCTCCCTTCATGAGAATGAATCACGTTATTACTCTCTTTTCATGAGATCCCTTAATATTTACCAAAGGGCATTAGTTAATTAACTCATCCATGCCTCTGTTTATATAGGTAGTGTAAAACTACATAACATATTAGTTTTATGTTGTGTTAGGTAAAATTAGAGATCTAATGATGATAAAAAACTCTTAAAGGTCTCAGGATCTCTTGAATGTTGAAACTCTCATCTTATTCAAGCCTTATACAATGCTAATGAGATAGCACGATTCACATGATCACTTCTTTCATAATGAAAGACCACCCCTATGGATTATCAGTTAATCTAATGGTGGATTCTCACTTGATAGTCACTTGGTAATTAGACAATACTCTTATATAATTCTAGTGATGATATATGTCAAATATAGGAGAAATACGTGATCGGGGTTAAGTTCCTTTTCATATGATGACATCAAACGATCTCTTCTTTTCTTATCTTAATCCAATGAATATTAGGTGGTGTCACAATGATATGAAAATTCATCTTATGGTGTCTATTGATCATTCATATGAAAGGAAAACTTAACACATAAAAAAAATACCTCAAGTACCCAAGGTTAAAGATTACAACCCCTATTAATTAAAAGACTCAGAAAATATCTATCAGTAGACCGCATTTCTATACATATATTTAATGATTTCGGGATAGTAACACAACATTCTGTATCCCACATTGACTGAGTAACCAATTTTCCTATTCTATTTTTTACAACACCCACCACAACACTGATAATATGGATATAAGGGATCAACACCCGTCACACCTTGCACGACACACCACATAGGCTGCACCACACCAACTCATTCCCATTGGCACTTTCAAGCCCAATGTTTCCAATCAATGTGTTCCTTATACATAGGTGCACCTTTGGGCTTATACACGGCCAATCGGGCTATGTGTCCACCTCTTCCTCTATAAGGCCTCCTTGGACTTGCTCTCCCACGAGGCTGACATTGATTCCCTCAAGTGTGGTTGAGGGATATACCTTGGGTGATTCTATGGTTGTACATTATTTTTAATATTTCCACCATAAAAAATGATACTTATACATATACCTAAGTATAGAATTAAACTTCAATCTAATCTCAAACTTATCCCTTATAAAATCCTCATGCATTCTCCTTATGTAAAATATGGGAATATATTTTTCCATGGAATTATTCACAACTTAGTGAAATAAAGGAAATTGGATGGTCTTATTTCAATTATTATTCTTAACCATTTTAAAAAACATTATGCCCTTAACAAAGGTCTTTTACATTATGACCATCCCAATAATCATACACTTAAACGTGTAAAATTGCTCAATCATGACATCCCATTCCATCAAGTGAATCCATATAATGTTTCCAAGTATCACCACTTCATCCATAAATATATATTGAATTATTAAAACAAATAAATTTTGGGATCGACATGAGGGTTGTTGATATTTATGAGGTTATTATTTCTCCCCAAGTGTGAAAATTTTCTTTTTTTTATACCATGTGTGAATGAGATATATAGGGATATTAATTTTGACGATGTTGGCAGTGAGGGATAGTCATGGATTATCCTTTGAATGTTAATATATCATTTTAATTTATTTCAATTCACTTTTTTATTGGTAAGGGGAACCCATGTACTATGTTTAAAATCTATTTCTTTATTTCAAAAGTTGGTTCTCACACCACTTTTATCCCTCCAGTCATTCGAAGAACTTGGGCTAGGTTAGGGTGTCATCACAATGATTATTCTGTGGGAAGGTTGTATTACTTATTATTTTAATTTCAACATATACCCATATCCCATCTATGAGTAAGGAAACTATTAAAATATTAGATGTGTCTCAAATTTGGGATCTAAGGAAGAGCCCATAACGCATTTGATATCTTGACCAGTTGTTGATGTATATGATTTTGATCTAGTGATTTATTTTTTCACTCCCCCTTACTTATATTTTTATAGAATCCATATATTTATTATTTTTTATCTACCATGTGATGTATGGTTCCTGAACTATTACGTTTGACCCATGTGTTTTGGGTCATTTCCTTTAGAAAATGAGTTATAAAAGATGTTTTAAAAACCTATTTAGAACCTATATATTCATGGGTGGGTTTTTAAAGATGATCTCAAAATAGGTTATTTAAATTTAAAAAGGATTTATCTAGCTAAATGTTTTCCAAGTGATCCTTTTGATTTAAATAAATAAAATGATTTGTTTTTAGAAATGTTAATGTGTGTGTGGTTTTGAAATATCTTAGGTTGGTGGAGATGTTTTAAAGGTGTGTGTTTTTAGTTTAAGAAAACAACATGGAATAATTTGGAAGGTTCTAATAGAACTTTTTTGGGTTTCCATAATTTATATTTAAAATTCCTACTTTAAATCTTATTTTGAAATGATCATTTTTGAATTTACTTATGAAATAAATTTTATAGTCTCATTGGGTTGTGGTGACCTGTGGGTTTTATATCTCATGCCTTTATATTTTTGGTCCTAGGTTTCTAGCTGGATTTGGTTTTTGTTCCTTTAGGATGATATTGAGTGAGTTGGGTAGTTTTTAGAAACCAAAGGTTACATAGAGATGTCTTTGGGCTCATATTGAGTTGTATTGAAGTTGTTTTATTTTTTTAGTGTTGTGTCTAATGTTATTTGATGTTTCTTTATGTCTATGGGTTGTACTTATATTTATGAAAACGTATTTGATTCGTTTGGTTGGTTGTGACCTGTTTAGTATGTTCATTTTTTATAGATTCTTATTTGTTAATGTTTAACTATCTTTGTATCTATTATTTGGAAAAAATAATTTCCGAAGAAATTTTTATGATTCCCACGAACTAGTTGTTAGAATAAGGGGTCAGGAATTCCCATTTGGCCTTTTCTCAAACTAATTTGGTTGTTAATTATATGGTATTCATGATTGGTTCTCTAAAAAATCACTGAATGAAATATTTATGGATACTGAACAGCTCTGATTAAAACAAGAATAATGAAGGTTCAATAGTATTAGTTATCTTTATTATCATTGGTGGAACCAAAATAATTTAAAGAAGTTCCAAATGATGAGAGTTGGTTTAAGTCTATGAATGAAGAGATTGACCAAACATAAAAAAATAGTATATAGGATTTTTTCCACAGAAAAGTGACAAGAATATCATAGGAACCAAGTGGGTGTTTCAAAATAATGTTGATAAGGATAGAATAGTGATTCATAACAAAGAATAGATTTTGTGAAAGGGGTATTACCATATTTAAGGAACTAACATTGATGAGATATTTACACTGAAATCACAACATGGAAATATTAAGTTATTCTTATCCATGGTGATTAAAAATGGTTTCAAAGTATATCAAATATACCTCAAATATTTATTCATGAATGGTGTCATAGAAGAGGAAGTGTGTAGTGAGTAATTATATGTGTTTCTCATTGAACAAGATGAAATCAAATTGTGTCTACTTTAGAAGGTTTTGTTTGACCTCAAAAGAGCACCAAAATCATAGTATTAAAGTTCACATAAATGTTTGATGAAGCTCAGTTTCTTGGGAGGATGATTAGATCACAACCTCTATATCAAGAAATAGAATGAGAAATCATTGATGGGGATTATCTATGTTGATGAAATAATTTTTTGGGGCTCATATGACAACCAATGAAAGTAGTTTTTAGAACTCATGAGGTCAGAATTTAAGATTTCTCTAATTGGTGAAATGTAATTTTTTCTTGTCTTGATGGTAATTCAAAAAATGGATGGTATTATTATCTATCAAACTAAAAATTACTAGGAGGTTTTAGAAATATTTCAAATGGGAGATTTGAGGCCCATGAAAAATCTAGTGGATAGAAGACTAAAAATATCAAAATATGAGAATGTAAAAAAGTTTTTTGTTACTTCTTATCAAAAAATAATTGAGAGTTAACTCTAATTGATATCCACTCAAACAAATATTTTATTTTATACTTTTCAAGCTGCTCATTCTCAGAGTGATCCTAGGGAAAACCATATTAATGTTGTGAAATGGATACTTCAATATATCCACCACGGAAAAAACAATGGTTTACTCTATAATAACGATTAATATAATAATTTGATAGTATTAAATGATGTGGAATGGTCTACTTTGGTAAATGATTAAAAACTCAACATAGATAGTTATTTTAATCTTGTAATATAATTTATATCATGACAAAGAAAGAATAAAAATTTTATATCCTTGAGCACTGTAGAGGCTGAGTAGATTGTTTCCATTCAATAATGAGCCCAATTGTTGTGGATAAAAAAACATGATGATATGGGATTTAAATTGATTTCACGTATTCCAATTATGTGTGATAATTAATGTGTGATCAATCTTAGATAAAATAAAATTCACCATTTAAGGAAAAATAAATTTGAGATAAAATTCCATTTCATAATGGTGAAAGTGGACAAAAGGGTTGTGTTTTTGGAGTACGAGTCAACTTAAGATCAAGTATCCAATATATTGAAAAAGGTACTAACCAAAGGTGTGTTTGAGAATCTTTGGTTGGCTCTTTGATTTTAACTACATCTATCTATTTAATTGTCACTTTGAAATAAACCTCAATCCCCTTTATTTATCTAATTAAAATGATTTATTTTTTCAACTATATGTGTTTGGTTTATAACCTTATCATCTAAAATTTTCAAAAAATTTGATATATTTGCGTTTATTTATAATGGGGGAGAAATATAAAATTATTTTTGAAATGGAGGAAATAAGAACAAAGGGGAGAGTGCATGTAAATGAAAAATTAAGGGGAGTTATGTGGTTGTTGCTTTTAATCAAAGGTGATCATAAAAAAATTAAAATGATTTTTGGTTTCCCACACCAATCATGGATCATAATGTCTTAATTTTTTTATATCTATATCATTTATATACATATTTATATCAGTGTTTCTTAGAGGGGATTAACTAACTCTTGTACTATTTAAAATATTTTCATCAAACTAAATGGGGGAGATTGTTATTATAAAATCCACCCTAATAGTTTTTAGGTTATGTTTGTTGTCAATGATATTTACAGATGCATTCCATAAATTCAAATATAAGAGGATACATTGATTAGTGAAGTAGGAATTCACCATGTCTAGGACCACACCATGTTTAGTGGGTGTGGTGAAGGTAGTGGTTATCCCAGGAGAAAAATTCACCTTTCCTAGGTCATGTTATGAAGGATGATTCCCAAAACTAGAGAAGGAGATACCATCCTCATCATGGTACTTGGGCTATAATCTATATGTTCTCTTCCAAAAATGGTTATGTAGGTGACCATTTCCATTTTTTAGGTGACTGTGGTCAGTAGTAATTCATTTAGTGAAAAGGACCAACTCATATGCAAAAGGATAGGGTGTATAAGTTTTAACTAAGGTATTTAATTGATGTATATATAAACTGGAGAGATCAAACCTTTTTACTTTTCATTGTAGATACTGGGTTATCCTATGAGTCACATGAATTTATGTAATGACTATTTTAGAGGCTATGGCTCGGAGTATGGACACTGATGAAAAAATGAATTCAGCAGGAGGATATACCCATTGTGAGGGTGTGTAAAGGAAAAATGATTAGATGTTCTTCACCATGGAACGTTTCAATACATTTCAGCATAAAAATTTATAGATTCTAAAAATTCATGGGATTAACTCTTGACATTGATGTTACTTTTAACCACTATATAATGGATAGTTTCATGTTTTTTATTAAATACATTTAATCGAGGAATTTAATGGATGAAGGAAACACACATCACAGAGAAATTTATATAGAAAAATATGTTTTGAGGGATGATCAGAGAGATCTATTGAATATTGTTGAAGAAGAAGGATGAAATAATAATGGTGGATCATTCCAATATCATCTAGAAGGCTCATGGTCGAGAAGATTTTATTCCAGGTGTTCCATCCTCTCATTGGAAGTCACCATTTCATGTATCGAAGATAAAAAATTATTGTTGTTTTTTTGAATCATATTCATGTGTAGAATAATAATAAAAATAAGATGATCAGAGATTCCCTCTTGAAGGAGGGAATCAATTTCTCCTACTATTCATGGTAGTGAACCAGGAGGGTTAGTGAGTATGGTCTAAAACATACATGAAAAATAGTTATAATTCATGGAGTTAAATGAATAGAAAAATTTTTATGCATGTTCTTGGGACCATAACAATGTGTGTCTACCAAGTAAAATCCATTACATCATTTATTTAAATCATCTCTCATTAAAGGGTAATATAGAGTGAAATTTTAGTGTTCCTCAAGGTGAGAGAGAAAGATCTGTATTTAATAAATAATTGGTTGTAAATTAAATATTTTGATTCACCCCCATCAAGGATTAATCTTATATATGGAACCAAAATTGTTTGTAAGAAATTTATGAAAATGTGTGAGGAAGATAGGAAAGTAGGTTCCCTTTTACAATTGTGATTGGTAAAAATCTTATAAATACATGAAATATTTATTTATAATATGTGTCTGACTCATGTAAAATGGATCAAAATTTCCATATATTAGAAGATAATGTGGATAAGGAATAAATGTATTCATCTAGTAAAATTTACAAAACATCAAATGGTATTTTTATTTCTATCTCATAGTGTAATCCAATCGCTAACCCTTTTAACCTTAATCATTGTAATAATATTTTCAAAATATTAGGTTCATGAAATAAATATTTAAAATACTAAGTGGAACATATATGAATCATTCATGATATCATAGAAACTTTTCTATCAAATTTATTTATGGCAGGTTTTTTATGACTTTTCATTATTTAATAATAATTTATAAACACCAAATACCATTTAATTTCATTTTAATGACAGTCACATATTTCGACTTTAAAGGAATAAAAATAAAAATTTAATTATAATATAAAAACAATAACCACAAACTATACATTAAAAATATTTATGGAATTTTTAAACACCACAATTCATCTAAAACACATAAACTTCTATGTTTTCTGAAATCATTTATGTAATTTTTCTATTACGTGCACAAGCACTGTGTCAACATTGTGTCAATATCAAGAAAAATTAAACAGAAATTAATCTCATAAAAATTCTTTATTCATATTATAAATAACCATTTATAATCATTAATAACTTATTTTTCTCTCTATAATAAAATATTATGGATATTAAAAGGACGAGGGTGACATTTTGTAATCATTATCTTCTTAAAATAACATAATGTTTCTAATCAATGTAAAGTTAAATAAATTATATATTTTAGAATATAGGTTGATTATGGTAGAAATATACCCATACAATGAAATATAAAAAATATTTTATAGATTTTGACCTTATGACATAGTTTTAATCCCATTTAACCAATTGTACACTTTACCATCGTGATAAACATTTTTCATGGTTACTATTCATTATGACTAAAAATATGATGGGATATATTTTTTAATTTTAATAATATGATTAAAAATGTGGAATAAATATTATAATATTTATATTGCATAATTGGAAAAAATTACTTTAATTGTATGCAAAAAACACAATGATTTTTTTTTACAAAAACACCCATTTTAATCATTAAAATGATTTTATACCAAAATAAAAAATAATGTTTACTCCCATTTAATTAAATAGATTATTTTCAAATAAATGGAAATAATTTTAATTGAAAACCAATATTATATAAAATGGTACTTTTTAATATAATTTAATTGAAATGATATATTTTTATAAAAATTGTTATTGTTCACTTTTCTCTGAAAAATCAATATTTTGATAAAAATCCCAAAAATAAACCTTATGTTATATATTTTATTATTATATGAAAAATTATTTTAATTTTTTCAACTAAATTTTCTATAAGTGTTATAAATTAATTATAATATCTATGCATAAAATGAATTAAAAACCAATTTGAAGAAAATATAATTTTGAAAAATATAATGAATTCATTATCATTCATTGCCTAGTAGCCCAAATTGAATGAATGTAAATTAATTTTATTGGATATATAATATAAAAATTTCATTATAATCAGTCATAAATAGTGATTAATTTCACCTAAAAATACATTGTGAAAATTCAAATACATCATTTACCTTCAAATGATTTTATCCAAATTTATAACCATTAGATAATAAATATATAAATGATTATTCAATTTATTAAGGAAAAAATATCAAAAAATATTTAATAATTCTATGACACATATACAAACCATCCAATTCAATGGTATTGTTATAAGAGTCATATTTAAATAATATTTTAATAGAATATCACATATTATTTTAAAGATCAGTATTATGTGTGGAACACGATGTCAAACAAATTTTACTTTTAAAGAAATATAAACTAAAATATCAAGGTGTCACGTTCTATGACTTAAATAAATTTCATCCTCATGATTATTTATAATTTATGATAAATAAAGGGTTTTAAACATTTCAATAATAAATTACATGATGTAGAATATAAAACATATCATCAAAAATAGAGAAACCCTTTTAATATTTTATAATACATTTATTGAAATACCACACAATAAATAGGTATAAATAAAGGTTCTTTTTAAAATTATAAATGAGATCTATGAATGTTACTGAGATTAAACATAATCAGGTTCCCAGATAAGGATAATATTTGTGGGAAGTGAAAATTTGTACTTGTAAAGAAGAACCATTTAAGATACAATGTTATTATTTTATGGGAATAAAGAATTCAATTTTCTCTAAAAGTTTAAGTGACCATTAATTCATTTTAAATGATCATAAAAGGATAATATTTTCATTTTCAAAATTCTTTTTATATATTTAGGGGATTATTTTACCATCAAGATAGTGAACATGAGAAAATATAGATACTTTATTTATTCAAATCCATAAAATATATTTCATTATTTGGTTGTGTGTTCCTGGTATTATCTATTTCATCCCATATTCCAAATTATGAACATAAAAGATGAATCATTATTAATGATTAAATCAATAAAATCAACTTCTAATAGGACATGAGATCCATAAAAGGTTGAAAATATATTCCTTAAATATTTATTAAAACCAAAATGGTTAGAAAAAAGTAAGTTAATACAAAAAATGAATAAACCCTCTTATAAATAAATAATACATTTATTACCAAAATTTTGATAACAAAACCCAATGCTCAAATTAAATCATTCCAAAAAAACTAACCTTATATCCCAATTAAACATAATTGCCTTAACATGTAATAACATATTAACCTAAATGGTTATTTTATACATTTCATATTACATCTAAAAATGTAATTAGATTCATGATAAATTACATACCGAACTTATGAGTTATATATACCTCAATCATCTATTAAAACCTAATAAAATGTCTCCCAAAATATTATTTATCACAATAAAATCCCAATACATGAACCTTAAAAGGGTATATATTCCTCTAATATTATGATTAAACTTATAATATTTAACCCATGATGTTACACATATCTCTTAAATTATCCTCAGGTGATGACATCCTAATATCTAATGTTATCCAACCTCTTGATATAGTAACAACTATAATGACCCATATCCATACACCTGGATCTGATTCTAAAAACGTACTCTCTGAAATTCTATTTTTGATACCAATAGATATGAATCGATTTTAACCACATTTAATTACATCATAAAAAGGAAATAATAATTCAAATACATACCAAATACCTTTTAGGTTTAGTGTTTTAGAGAATTATGAAAACCATTTATGTAAATAAACCAATATATTTCAATCCAAATAGAATTTTATCCCATTACACCCCAATTTGTTACTCTAAAATTAATATTCAACATCTACCATAACATTTTAGACACATGTAACCATTCTAGGCAAAAATTATATAGAATATTTATTTATAACCTAGGAAAATAGATAAATAAGAATATGATCTCAAATGATCAATAAGGCTAAACATATGCACCAATTGAATATCATCATTGAGTATAATATGATCATAAGGGTAAGAGAACATAATAAATGTGCATCAATATAAGATAATATAATTCATACCCATTAAAATTTAGATCATAAAACATGATTCATAGAATAATAAAATATTAACATGAGTTAAAAATCCTAAACCATTTGAAATAAATCTTATTCAATGGAATAAATAAAACTCTTAGAATGCATAAAGAAATTGTGTTTATATCTTGGTATATCTTAGTTTCATCATTGAATCAGCTAAATAAGATAATCCTAATCATCTCTTAAGAGTAACTTAAATCCAATTTACTCTATAATCTTTTATGAGTTACTTATATTTAGTTTACTATGTCGTCTCTTATGATTAACTTCCATCAAGTTAACTTCAAAAGAATACCCAATGCATTAAAGGGTTATATGAGGATCAAAGATCATCATGATATATATAGATCTCATCCATCATAATTAATAATTACAAAGAACCATAACATTAATAATGTACATAGATATCTCATGTCATCATAATACACATTAAAACAACCATTATACCCTTTTAAATGTGATTAACCCATAGAAAAGAAACATGCTTTATAATGGTTTCATCATAAATTATTTAACCCATGGGAAAGTAATGGGATTTATATAATCATAATTAAAAAAAATTCACTATAATCCATCTAACGAAATAACCTTTATGGAATCATAAAATCATTATTCTCAGTACAATATAAAATTCCATAAATTATGTTGATATTCATAAAATATACCTTCAAAAAATAATTTGAAAGTTTATTTGAATATAGGGAAGATATAATTTTCTTTTAGTATATTTATAAGCGAAAAAATGCCCAAAATATTGAGTATTTTTTTTAAAATAATTATGTAAAATTATAAAGAGACCATCACATAAAATTATGGTCAAGATGGTTGTAAAATCTATCTATGTCATATACCTTAAAAGATAAAATTATTTTCACACTTTTTTAAAAAGTAAAAAAAAATTTATTATAAAAGATTCTAAAATGATTCCTTTTAAGATTTATGAATTAAATGAAAAGTAATGAAAAATATTGAAAATATAGGAAAAACTCTGATAAACAAAAATATGTGTATTTAAAAATCCTCATAATTTTTATGAGAATAATCAGAAAAAATTCCTAATTAGTATATACAATATAAAAAATAAATTGTTTCTAAATATGTAATAAAACACATAACAAAAGAAGTGATATGAGAAACTCTTCCAAGAATTACAACATTTTAAGTCATATTCAATCAATGAAGTGATTATGTGAAAAATATATATTTTCAGATAAAAAAAGTGAATAAAACAAAAATATTATAGGTAATTTCATATATAATTGTTTCATATTCTAGTCAATAAAGATGTCATATAATCTAATAATAGTAAATTCAGTTAATAAACCCCCTTACCTTGAGTCCTGACTTGTCACGTACATTAATTATCTTCCTAAATAATAGTATTATATTAATTATTTAATAGATTTATAACCTTTTTAGGTTTATTATCTTATCATAATACATTTTATTTCATTTATTATAATATATTATATAGTTACTAAATTGATTAAGTTCATTTTGGATGTTTTGAGGATGTTCTGGTAATAATCCCAAAACAACTTCGGTAGGTTCAACATGGTCAAAGGGTCCATGGTAATTTATTTTAATGAATATTAATAATTATATAATTATATTTTTATTTAATAAATACAATTTTATGACCAGTGATGAAATACATACATGAAAAATTATTCACATAATTTTGTATAGGTGGTAGTCCACACGTACACATGCGCAAATTTATCATTTTTCAATAGATATAAATGTAATAAAGTAATATTCTATATTATTATAATCATAATAATTTCATAAATATTATATATATTCATTTTAGACCTCATTTTAACCATCTATATGAGTTAGTGATGAAAAATGAAGCACAACTCTTTTTGAAGGTGGTAGTTCACACGTAAACATAAACAATATTGTTATTTCTTGTAGGATGGAAAAGGAGATGAATAAGGGTTTTGATATAAAAATAATAACATATTAATATATAAAATATAATAATTCTATTATATAACCATGGTAATGGAATATTTTAATGAGTCGGAAGATCAAATAACCATGAAGACACTCAAGTAGGGGTTATACCTGTTATTTGAGAAACTACATTTGGATTACACCTTAAGACTTATAGAGTAGTGTTTTGGTGATAAAAACACTTGGAAATGGATAGGGGGGATGATAATGTATTTTAGAAGATATTTATGAAGATAAATGTATCAAAAAACTTGAGGGAGAGTTTTGACGAGGTTCCCATTTATAAGTGAGGTGGGTGAAAATCTTGTAAATAAATAAAATATTAATATATAATATGTTTTAAAATCATGTAAAATGGATAAAAAGTGACATATATTATAATATAATGAGTCTAAGGTCTAAATAAACTCATTAAATAAATTTTTGTATGTTTAAGATGAATTTTGAAACTTATATCTTAGATTAACCCCCTCACCAACCCTTTTAACATTAACCATGGAAAAAAAATTTAGTCTCTATGAGACATAAAAGTATTTTTAAAAATAACAAGTGGCACAGAGATGAACCATTAATTATATAATAAATACTTTTTTATAAAATCGAGTTATTATATGATTTTGAGGATTTTATAATGATTGAAATATAATTTTTAAACACCGAATACCCTTTAATTTGATTTCCATGGCTATTCATATATTTTGAATTTAATGGTAACACAATAACAATTGAATTAGAATAAAAACAATTTAAATATCAATTTTTTTTAAATTATCCCTAAATTTCATATAACACCATAATTAATAAAACACACATTAATTTGTTCGTTTTTTTAAATCATTTACCTAATTTTTATACTATTTTCCCAAGTGTCGCGTCAACGTTGTGTAAGAGTTCAAGGTAATTATTCCATATCTAAAAACTAATAATAGCGTAATATTATGAAAATAATTTATTTATTTTTAAAATAATTTTTTTTAATCATTCATAACTTCCTTTAATCCCCATGATAACATAATAGATATATAAAAAGTAAGAGAGTGGAATTTTGTAATTTTTTTTATATAAAATAAAATAATTGTTTCAATAAAAGGAAAACAACCCAAACATGAAATATTTTAAAATATAGCATGATTATATTCTAAATAAACTCGTAAAATGAAATAAATATAATATTTGGATTGACTTTTAGATCTTATATGTTATTTTTAACCTATTTTAACCCATTTTATCATATATAGTGGTGCAAAACTATAATCATAGCTACTATTCACTAAGACTAAAAATAAAATAGAACTTATTATAGAGTTTTAATATTGTAATTAAAAATATTAAATCCATTTTATGATATTTAATTTGAATAATTTGAAAATTTTATTTTTAATATAAGTTTACAAAATGCAATGAAAACCCATTTTTTAGAAAAATATTGGTTTTAAGAATAAAAATGATTTTATAGAAAAATACAGAATAATGATGATTACCATTCAATTAATTGGATCATATTTAATAAAATGGGACTAATTTTAATTTAAAAATAATCCAAAATAGAAATTTTCTTTGTAAAAACTTTAAAAAAATGTCAATTTTTTTTATAAGAATTGTTATTTTTCACAGTTCACACAAAAATATTTCTTTTTAAAAAAATACCATAAAATTACCCTAAGATAAATTTGATAGGAAAAATTTAAATATTTTTTTCCATTTTATATAATAAAATTTCTAAAATTATTTGAAATTAATTATAATATCCCTGCACAAAACAAAATAATAACCATTTTTGAAGAAAATATATTTTTGAATAATAAAATGACTTTAATATCATTAATTTTATAGACACCAAAATGAAATAAATTTTAATCCATATTATAGGAAATATAATCAAAAAAATTAATTAAAATAATTAAAAAAAGGCTAATTTAACTTATAAAAATATGCTGCGAAAATAAAAAATTTCTCTTTTACCTTCAAATGATTTTATCTTCATTTCTAATCGATTTGTAATCAATATAAAAATTCCTATTAATTTTATTTAGGAAAAAAAATTTACATGTTAGTCAGAGTGAGTATCTCAAGTGGGGGATTAAATGAGTATCCAATAAAATTTCTATTCAAAATGGATTAATCTGAAATCCCCCAATTAATTTAAAATGTCAATGTTAATCAATATAAAAGATCGTTATAAGTGATAATATTTTAAAAGGTTTATTGAATATTGATTAGTTATCGAGTAAGAAATATACAATATTACTTATCCCTTTGAATTAAATTTACTTAATTAAAATATTTTTCAAAAAACTAATAAATATTGACTATTAATGTATTATTTATAGATTGTTTAAAATAGTTTCAGTTTTAAAAGTAGAAAAAACGTAAAAAAATCACACAATAACAATTTGAAATAAGAAATTCAGTCTCAAGGAAAGACTTCATCCTCTCCACATCATGATCACCCACCACCAAACATTTTATATAAAATAAAATAGTTGACCAACAACATGGATTGGGGTTCACAACAGTTTACAAACTATCTAGGTGACACACAACCTATTCCACTATTATCAATGGGAGTACAAACAAAAAGGTCACACATGGATGCCTACCATAGTTATATGTTGAATTATAGGTTTAATAAGAGTAAATATAAGATTTCAAGGATCTTCCATTTCAGCATAGGAGAGTGTGAGTGTATGATAAAACAGAGTATGCACACACACTGCTCAAAATGTAACAATAAATAAACAGAATTGAGAAATCTAAATGTCCAGGGATATAAATTCTTAGTCTGTTATAGTATATCTTGTGACTCCTTGATTCAATTCATAGTAAATATCAAGTTGGGTTCTCCTAAAATCTTTTCAAGAACATAGTGTTACAGACTCTTGTTCCTGAATGGAGGAATGAATTGGATGTGTTTGAGATTTTGTATTCCTCATTCAACTGATTGTAGGATATATTAGTTTAGATCTTCTTCTCTATGTGTGTTCTATAAGTGCGAGACCTCAACTTGATATCTACATCACATAAGCATTCACTTCTTATTATATTTTCATGAGGTATTATACTTCTCTTTTTATTATTAGTAGCACAAATATTCAGATCATGTTTACTTCCTTATACTACATGTATAAAATCCTTTTCAATGCGTTCTATTAAGAAATTAAGAGAAAATCTTTAAAATATGAATCTTAATTAACTTCAATAATAAATCCATTTGATAATATTTAAATGTAAATGTTGAGTTTATAAACAGTGGAGGTGAGTCCATGAACGCTGATTCAATACTGGTGGTGTCTTAGAGTCTGGAATCATCTTGTTCTAGTAGTGTCTTAGTCTGATAGCATCTCATCTTGGCGGTATGACATTGATAGTGTATTATACATATCCGAAATTTCACGTCTAGCTGGCAGTGTCTGGCTGACAGTGTCTCATGTCTAGCAGTGTCTTATACTTATCAAAAAATTTAGTTTGCTGAAAGTGTGTCTTCTAAGGGTAGTTCTAGCTAACATTGAGTCATACTTTACCAAAATTACACTCTGGCGGTGTGTCATCTGATAGTGTCTTAGACATACTGTGATTTTCATGCAAACAGTGATTCATGGAAAATGGTGACTCATATGTTATAATGTCTCAAATGCTTTCAAAATGATATCTTGGCATTGAATCATCTACAATGGTTTCATGTATGATGGTGATTCATTTCAGGACTTTTCACCTTTTTCCAGGTTAATGATGACACCTAAACAATGGTGACTCATACTTAGAAAAATATCGATCACAATGGTGTTAGTCTAGCGTCTTGTCTTTAGCAGGTACTCTTGGTGACACATAATTTTTCAATTTCATCACCTATCTCAGATTATGAAATATAAACAAAAAATATTAAATTCATTAATATCATTATAAACATTATTTTATGATCATTAAAACAAGGAGGCCATCAATCTCCCCTTTTTTGATGATCACAAATCATGGTATCAAAGGTATCAAAAATATAAAACATGACATCTAATGTAATATTAAAAATAAAAAACATGACTTCTCATTCATAGTATATGCAGATGGTATCAAATATAAATAATAAGAAAATAAAGGAAAATATGTTCTGTAGAAAAAATAAATATTCTAGAATAGTTATCCCCCTTTTAGGATAATAAAAAAGGCAATCATACACATAATAAAATAGGAAATACCAAAAAAAGATGAATAATATAAAATATTTATGTGTAAAGTTGATCAAGGATAATGTAGAAAGATTTAAGAAAAGATGTATTAGAAAAAAGTCTCCCATTAAAACATAATGTCTACTCTAATAGCCTCATAGTTGGGAAAAACTATCCATTGGTGGTTTCTCCTTATATTTGGCTTGCTCTGCAACTGAAATAATAAAATCTGAAGGTGTTATAGTCAAAGTAGAGGGAACACGGGAGGGTAGTCTAGCGGTGGCTCGAGGAGGACAATCCTCTACAATAATAATCGGCGCAACCTACCTTATATCTTGTAAAGGAGGCACATGAAAATGTTTGAATTGGGTAGGAAAATGTACATGAGGATATCTTGTCTCTCGTGGTCTGAAAGATAGTTGTGTAGTAATAAGAATGGCCGCATGAGAAACAACTGTTGTACCATGCACATGAAGAGAAAAATTCATCAGGTTTATGAAATCCATAATGATCTTGACACCACATTCCATTTCACTAATAAATTCATCCCACTCTTCCATAAACTGATTTAGCACAATATTTATCTCATTCATCTGTCTTACTTTTTCCTTAAAGGCTTGAGTCACATAGGGAATCCTAAAAATTTCATCCAAAAACTTTTATTTTTAATCCATTTCATTTTTAGTATAAATTTAAAAAATATAGTATTTTATGGCTTTAGTTATTCTCCCTTAGTCATATTTCATATCTTGATCACATTAGGTAATCATCATAAGAACATTGTCACTATTATATCTTATTAAAATCGATGTTTCTTGGGGCTGGTTAGGCATAATACTTGAAGCACTGGCTGATAAAGTCCTCAATTATTCTTTGGTAGAAGATTTGATCACCTCAACATCAAACACTGGATGAGGAGGAGGATGATGAGCATAAACTAATGTATCTATATATACATATTCAAGACTCTTATGAATCCCATCCAAAGATTCTTGAAAATCATATTGCATCTCTTTAATTAAAGATTTGACATACTCAAGAATACTGTATATCCTTTTATTTTCAATCACAATATCATGGATGTGATGAATAATCTTATGTTTTATGTGTTGCATAAATAATTCAAAGAGATGTCTAGAATATTTCCCAATATGATTAATTAATATTGGATCTTGATTATTTAACCACTTATCAAAATCTGAAAGTAACTTTCTACCAAAATCTTCTGATTCACTCCTTATGACTACATCAACTATCACAATAGAAAGAGGAGTATCAGGTTCAGATTCATGATGTCTAACAGATGCAAAATGTTCTAATATCCCATCAAAATAACCTTGTTCTATCATAGATCCCTTAGTATATCATTCAATTTGAAGCTCAGGTCCACCACCCTTTGGTATACACTTGCTTGTTCTATCACATTCATTAGTCATAATATTATCCCATCATCTTGGAACTTCAACATTAATAGGTCTATTTCCTAGAGGTACCATAATACCAGGTACAACTACAACTATCTCAATAATTCTTTGATCATATAGACTCTATCAAGCTACAGTGTATACAACAGCAGCATGGATCCCATCTGATTTGTAAGCATATGAGCTATGTGAAACTACATTGGAGGGATTGGTTTCTATCTTTTTACCTATATCAGGGGCATCTATCATATGAAAATCCTCTTTTTGAACAACAATAATGGATTCACCTTCCATATACTTGTCCACAGGAGGTTCATGAGCATCTATATCAACTAACTATTCATTACCATCTTCTTATTCAACATGATCTTTTTTCTATTATCAAGATATATGTTCCTTAAAAGAAACTATAAAAATCATCTTATCAACAATAGTTGAGTCAGAAATAGTCTAACAATAAATAGAATAATTGGTTTTAACTCCATTAATAATTGATATTTCTTAAAATATTTCCATAGATTGTGATTTCTCCCCCTCAACAAGTGCATATTTATTTTTAATCACTGGGTACACTAATCCAATTTAATTTGGTTTCTTTGTATAAAAATTTAGTGAAGTAAGAAGCTCTAGAGGCATCTCTACATATCTCATTATAATTCTTCCACCTAAACTGTTAGGGTCAGAATCATCATCATCAGATTCACTAAAATTTTTATTATATCCATTTTCATTACCAATTTCATTTACATTTACATTCTAATATTATTATTCATAATGACCATTATATTATTCATCATCAGAATTTGAGATACATTTAAATTGATCTTCCCTAGAAGCCTTTGTTTCTTATTCACCACTCTTCACTAACATTTCTCTTTTAAGAAGTCTCCTAGGTGGGCTTGGAGCTCCATATGCAAAGAACCAACCCTAGTTGACTAGAGCCAGTACCTTAATACATTACATTGGAATGATTACAAAAAAGCTGTATCCATAAGGAATAAATAGTTTAGTTGATTTGGAAATCCAGATATATACATAAGTTGAACATTACAACATTAAATGAAAAACAACATAAAATTTCCCTTTGGAACATCCACCACTCTAAGATTATCCCTGCAAGTCAATCATAATATACATTTTCAAGTCTTAGAAAAAATGAAACATAAGAAGGGGTGGGATCAGCTACATAGTAAGGGTAAACAATACAGTAGAAGATATAATAAACATAAACATTAGGCATGGTGAATAATTGAAAACACATGCCTTTATCAAGATAAACCTGAACATAATATGGAAGGAAAATGAGATAAGTAAATATTTCCATAACAAAACATAATAATGGGTATTATAATAGTACAATAAACACAAGAACTATGAATTTATTGCTTCATAATGAGAGGAATTTATATTCCGGACATTCTGAAATAGACCATTAATGCCTCATCCAAGACATCTAAAAATGATTATGGTCTCAACCAAAATGATATCTACAAAAAATAGACAAGGCCTCGACCAAGTCCATATCTACATGTCTCATGAGACCTATCGATGAATAAAGGGACTATATAGGTCCCCACACATGACTTAATAAGTCCAATGCATTTCTCATATGAATGTGGATAAACACAAACAATATATATGCATGAGATGTAAATAATATTCCCCAATCAGTAACATAATCACTAACCATTCTAAGCAGTAAGATGAATGGTATAAAAATAGAACATCCATTGTCAAATTTATCATAAACCATTAAATATAATATGGTATATGATGTCATAAAATATTAGTCCTAATAATACATAATAATCAACAAGAGTTTTGAAATAGATGAAAATACTATTATAAAATCATCGAGTAATTCTTGAGATAAATAATCTTTTATTTTGAAAAGAAGAGTTATTTTGGAAAAATATTTGTATAAAACCATGAGTCAAGTAAGATATTAATTTTATAGTAAAATTAGTTATTTTATGAAAATAATGGTTTCTAAAAATAGATTATAGCATTCCCTTGAAAATATTTAAGAATTTGAGAAATTCCCTTGGATTGGGCTTGTATTTCAGAAATAATTTTGAATGTTCCTTTTAAAACATATAACTACCATAAAATAAAAAGGTATTATGGTTTTTACAAATACATATAACATGAACATATAATTTATGAGGATTAATAAAAATAATTAAGAACTTAATCTGGACAAAGATAAAAAAAGAGTAACTTGAAAGAAAATAGAGGTTTTGGTAGAAAACCCTTACCTTAAGTTTGAAGGTATTACTCACTTGATCTTAGTGACCTAATAAACCAAATTTAGGTTCATAAATTAATTATTAAAGAACCTATTATACAATTAATTTATTTATTATAAACGTATTAGGTTCATTCATGGCCTTTTTATGGGTTAAGAGATTCAATTTCATTGTTTGGGTGAGTTTTCTTTCTTAGATTTCATGATTTGTTTACTGATATTCTTGTACGGATAAACATGTAGAATGAGAATGGTTGTACAAAATAAAATTTTCATATTATTAGTTAATAACCATAAGATTAAATGGTTATAAAGTTCATTTTATTTATTGAGAGATATGATTAATCATTATATAAAACTTTAATGACAATTATTTGGGTCAATTGGCGGTTTTTGATCACAATGAACTCATTTTGATTTATAAATTAATATCATGTGTAAAAAAGGATTCCAAAACCTCAAATAAGTTATAATAAATATATTATAGTATTTTTCAACCATAAAAATGGTTTAATTACTAGAATTGAATACAATAAAAAAATTGAAAACCTGTCATCCTTGAAAGTGATAAATTAACACATCTCGGATAATATTTTTATTTCTATTATAAAAGAAAAGGAAAGAAGATATGGTGAAGAATTATTAATTTATTATAAAAACATTCCATTATATGTAAGGTAATTTATTAATCATAAAATTTGGATGAATGGAGGTGAGGAAAGAAAAAGAAAAGAAAGGAACATGAAATAAAACCAATGAAAAGAGGAATTTACCTCTTGAAGTAATCTTACTTGAGAGCCTCTTTAGGAGAGAGGTTTTGGTATTTTTATGAGACAAAGGGATTATAGAAATGTTAAATAATCTTGGTAGGATATTTGAGAATAATTTAGGCAAGGAAAAATGCTTGAGTGAAGTGAAGAGAAGAGGGAGTGGGCGGGGGGGGGGGGGGGGGGGTTATAGTGGAGGAGAAGAGTGATTTTTGATTATCTTATTTATTATTTTATTATTTTGCTCAAGAAGAGAAATAGTAATGATTCTTGTGACTAAGACTAGTAATATTTTTATGTGAGTTTGTACTAATTGTTTCTTACATCATCCATGATTTAAATAATATTGTATTTAACCTATAATATATATACACAGTAAAATAATGTATTTCACTATTCAGTAAAATTTCATATATTTCAGAAAAATCCCAAAAATTTAAAATAGAAATTTTTTGATGTGTAGAATCCAAAAATAAAATCCCTTTTTTGAAAATAATTTTCTAAATATTATTAATTTAACATTTCAATAAAATCATTATTTATTCAGAAAATAACAATTTTAAAACTATAATTTGTTTTATATCAACCTGAAAAATTAATCAAGATCTTATTATATTATAAACATATAACAATAAAATAATAATATTATTTACTATTCATAAGGGTTATATTACTATTCATATTAAAATTAATAAGGGTATGTTACTATTCATCAAAAATTATGTTTTCCTCATTAGACTCTAAATATCGTACTGAATGAAATCGTGTATGTCAGTTTTTTGAAATTCAAATCACAGAAATAAAAATTATGTTTGTTGAATAGGTTATAATAATTGTTGTTTTATAGAGACTCAGTGTTTCATGTATTAAATATTAAATTTATTTTCAAATCCTTGGGGTGTTACATTATCCCCTCCTTAAAAAAAATTTCCTCCTCGAAATCTACAGAATGTTATTTTATAAAATGATTTTTGTAGTTATTCTTCATAAGATACCCATGCACCCATATTGCCTCTTTGATTTTATGATTTTTCCAAAGTAACTTTACCAATCGTGTCATCTGATTCCTCAACACCTATTCTTTAGAGTCTAGAATCTGGATAGGCTCTTTAAAGTAAGATAGGTCGGGTTCCAGTTCTATACCTTCAGAAGTGAGGAAATGAATTGGATCTAGTATATACTTTCTCAACAACGAGAAATAAAACACATTGTGTACTTTAGAAAATCTAGGAGACATATCTAAATGATATGAAATAACTCCAATTCTCTTTAGGATTTTAAAAGGTCCAATATATCTGGGGCTCGTTTTCCATTTCTTCTTAATTATTATAATGCCCTTTCGAGGAGATACTTTCAAGAAAACATGATCTCTCACTTGAAATTGAAAATCCATCCTTTTATTATTGGTATTGAACTTTTTACTTCTTTGAGATACTTTGATATGGGATTGAATAGTCTTTACCATTTATGTTTTTTACTCCACAGGATCTAGACCCACAAGCTTCCTTTCACCAATATTATCTCAACATATTGGTGTATGAAATCTCTTCCCATACAATGCTTCATATGGTTCCATTTGAATTATTGAATGAAAACTATTATTGCAGGAAAAATACACTAAAGTTAAATATTGATCCCACATATCTTTAAAGTCAAGTGAACATGATCTCAATATGTCTTCAAAGGTTTGGATCATCCTTTCTTATTGCGTGTCGGTTTGAGGGTGATAAGAAGTACTCAAATGAAGCTGAATATCCAAATCCTTCTGAATACTTTTTGAGAATTTAGATGTAAATCATAGATCAAAATCAAACTGAATTGATAGAGGTTCCCAACGAAGTCTCACAAATTCATTGATATTGATTTTTTCCAGGAACTCTAGTGGAAAATCCTTCCTTAGAGCGAGGAAATGTAAAGAGTGATATCACCCTTTTTAAAATGGTCTCTCAAAAAGTGATGTCTTATATCAATTTTATTTGTTCTATAACATGATACTAAATTCTTGGAAATATTTATTTCACTTTTTCTGTCAAAATTTATAGGGACATGTTGAAATTGATACCCATATTCTAGTAAAGTGTGTTTCATCCAAAAATGTGTGCACAACAATAACCTAATGCTATGTATTCATCTTTAGTAGTGGACAATGCAACAGAATTTTGTTTCTTACTCCACCAAGAAACAAAATACTTTCCCAAAAAGTGACATGTTCTAGAGGTACTTTTTCTATCTAAATTTCATCCACCAAAACTAGCATCATAGCAACTCGCAAAATCAAATTCTTGTCATCTAGGGTAAACAGTCCTAAATTAGTTGTATAATTGAGGTATTTCAAAATTATTTTAAAATAATTTGAATGTTACTCTTTTAGATTTGATTGAAAGTGAACAAAAATACACATACTAAACATTATATATGTTCATCATGCAGCTAAGTAGAGAATACTTCCAATTTAAACTCTGTAACTATTTTGATCCACTATTCTCTTAGCTTCAACAAGATCTAACTTATAGGTAGTACGTATAGGAGCATCACTGCTCATAGTTCTATCCAAATTAAAAAAAATTAAAATATCTTTTTTTTATATTTAATTTGATTTAAAATGATTCTATATTTATTTTTAAAGATCTGAAATCCAAGAAATAATTTGATTTTACACATTAAACTCATTTCAAATCCATTTTTCATCATTTTAGAAAAATCATTACAAATAGAATTTCTTGATTATCTAAAAATAATATCATGAACATAGATTTTCACTACTAAAACATCTAGTGAAATTAATTTCATAAAATGATTAGGTTCAACTATACCTTTTGAAAATCATTTTGAAATAATAAAGTTGTTGAGCCTATCATACCAAGCTCTAGTAGCCTATTTCAAACCATTAAAGCTTTTGTTAATTTAATAACATGATTTGGAAAATGGGGATTTTTAAAACCGTTGGGTTATTATAAAAAAACATCCTCAACTATAAAACCATTCAAGAATTTACTCTTGAAATCCATTTTATAAATCATGAAATATAGATTAGATTTATAGGAATGTAGAATTCTTGTAGACTCAATTCTAGTTACTGGTGAAAAGTTTTCCTCATAGTATATTCCTTATTCTTGACTATAACCTTATGCAATAAGTCTATCCTTGTTTCTAACTATAGTGCATGAATCATCAATTTTTTTTTCTAAACACTCATTTAGTGAAGATAATCATGGCTTACATAGGTTTATCTACAATTTCTCACACTGTTTTTTGTTTCAAATTTTTTAATTCTTCTTTCATGTATATTTCCCTGAATTAATCATTAATTACTTCACTGATTCTCTTAGGTTATATCAAAGACAAGAATTCTTGATGTTCAACCAAATTTCTAAGAGAATCTAAAATTTGAGTAGATATATTTATATCTCTTAAAAAATAATATAATGGGTTTTACATAAGAATTATAACAGCTCTATATAAATATTTAATGGCTACTTCTAGTTCTATAAGATCATATTCTTGAAGTTCTGAAAATTCTTCAGAACTGGATGATTTTTATAACTATTTGAAAAAAAAGTCTAAAGGTTTATAATTTAGATAAAAAGAAGGAAAATCAACATCAAGGTTTTATAGGGAGTTTTAGACTCATATTTATCGGTCTCATCAAATTTTACACAAACTGATTCTTCCACAATTTTGGATCTCTTATTAAAAGCTCTATTGGATTTGCTAGATATTGAATAACTTAGGAAAATTCCTTCATCACTTTTTGAGGGAAATTTTTCTAAATTATCCATATTATTAAGAATAAAAACTTTTCTTCCAAAAATTAATAAACCTTAGGTTTCTTATTATTCTAAAGATCATAAGGGGTCTTCTTCAGTATAGGTCTGATCAAGAGATTATTAATAATATAACAGGCTATATTGACAACTTCTACCTAAAAATAAATAGGTAGATCATTCTAATTTTACATGGTCTGAGATATCTCTTATTAAATTCTATTTATTATTTCTACAACTCCATTCTATAGTGTGGTACTAGGAGTATAGAAGTTATGAGTGTATCCATTATGTGAGAAAAAAGATTCAAAATTTTTATTTTTAAACTCATGGTCTGGCCACTGCTTAAGGTCTTTATTATAAGAAGACTAAGATTTTCTACAGACTTAGCATACTTGGTCATGTATGAGAAAAATTAAATTTTGTGAGTTAGAAATTATACCCAAGTATAGCTAGATATATCATTTATAATAACATAAACATAGTTTTTTCCATTTAAGCTAGAATCTACAGAAGGTCCAAAAAATCAACTTGAACCAACTTGAGAGGTTGATAAGTGGACAATTATTTCTTTAATTTAAAATAAACATTATGTTGTTTACCTTTTTGATAGGGGTTATAGACTTTATTAGTTGATAACTTAAGATAAGAAAAATCATTAACTAACCCTTACCTAGTAAGCTTCCTAAGTGATCATATATTGTAATGGACTAGTCTCCTATACCGAATCCAAGATTATTTGTGAAATGCACTTAATAATGAAACATTTTGAGAAACTAAAATTTTTAAATTAACTGCATAAACATTATCATTTCTTAAAGTAGTAAAAATTAATGCATTTTTAGAATCATAAAAATTTAAAGCATAATTTTCAAATTTGACATAAAATGAAACATCACATAACTATGAAATACTAAGTAGGTTAAATTTGAAACCATCAACAAATACTAATTTAGAAATCAAAATTGAATTTTTGTTGCCAATTTGGCCAATATCAATTATTTTCCATTTTACATTGTCACCAAATGTAACATGACCACCATCAACCTTATTAAGGATCTTGAATCAGGAATTTTATCCTGTCCTATATCTTGAAAAACTATTTTCAGGTACTATAGACTTTCAATGGAGGTCTTCCAATAGATTTTATACAAAATAAAATTTATGCATGAAATGAATTTGTTACACAGATCTGTTTGGGGCCTGAAATATTATCAATAAATGCTTTGGGAACCCACGATTTCTTAATGGGTTTCCTATAAATTGACTGTAAAATTTTAGAAATAAAAAATATATTAGGTACTTTATAGAAATAATTTGTATTTAAACATTCTTGTCTGGACTTAGGTATAAAAATGTTCTCTATTACTCTCCTCTATCCATGTTTATATCCAATTTTAGTAACATATTTAGGTCCAACTTGATTACCTAAAATCCTAGTAAGGTTTTCTCTACCATTTGGAAAAAAACGGTCTTTATTTATTTGTTCATTTGAAATATTGGGGTCATTATTCTCTTTGAGAGGTTGAGGATTTTTCACTTTCTCAATAGACATTTTATATTTACTATTTAAAATTAAAATATGATATCTTTTGACAAATTTTTATTTATCCTTAATCTCATTAAAGGTGTATTCCAATATTCTAAAATATTCAAACATCTCTTCCTGAGACATATCATTATTATTATTTTTATTTTCAGAAATATCATCATTTTACACAGATAAAATACCAGAGACAGTAAGTACCTCATTTACTTTTGTCATATAACACATATTTTCTCGATTAGGATTTTCCTGATGTGATGAATTAGAATCACTAGAGATGTATTGAGAAGCACTCCATGTGGATTTCATATCCTTTTTGTATATTTTTTCTTTCTCCTCATATTTCTTATTATACTTCATATTTGGAAAGTCTGATTATATATTTCATTCCATTTTACTTTCAAAATAGAAAAATTCTTTTTTATCTTTATCCCTCTTCTAGTATTTCTTCCATATTCTCTAGAATCATACATTCCTTTGTATTTTGGATTCTTGAAAATTTTCTTTTTCCTATAAAATTTCTTTAGTCTTCTGGATAGGCGAGGCATTGACTATGCTGTCATGACACGTCAAATTGATTATATTTTTAAGTTTGATTTATAGTATAGGGTAGACCCTAGGTCGTCTCTCAAAGAGCATTGGTGGGTTAAGAGTGTGTGTTTTTAATAAGAAGTGCTAAAATAGGGGTGTCTTTAAAACAGTTTAAAGAAAATGAATTGATTTAAAGAGATTAATAGTTGATAAAAAGTGGCATTTTAGAATTATTAGACAAAAGGGTTAACTGTGATTTCACAACACACTTTCAAGTTCATCATTCTTGGAGATTAATTTAAGGTTGTGGTAATTCTTTGGTTGAAATTAATTGGAATCCCGATTAATTCCTAAGACATTATTTCATTGCTTAAAGAACCAAACCTGGACATAACAATCATATTTTCAAGGACTAGAACTTATGCATGGAATAAGAGCTTCCAAATCAGATTGAAATATCAAAATAGTGGGTAAGAAAAGGATTCTTGTGTTACCCAATTGGAACAACACAAGTCACGCACTCCAAACCTCACACCGATCGGTTAGAAATTAAGATCATCTCATCTGCACACATCAAAACAAGAATTAAAATATGAAAGTATGTAAGATACATGGAAAGAAATGTTTTAACCCCAAAATTACTTCAAACCAGTAGCTAATATATGCATTGTAACTCCCTTGACATGTGTGTAGCTCCCTCACAACGAACGCCCACCGTTTAGCTCGACATCGGGTGGAGGAGGAAGCTCGGGTTGAACTCCTTCTTCATTGATGACCCCCTATGAGGATAGGGGCCTCCAGAACCACCAAGGTGATTAGGAGACTCCTCTAGGAATCCATATTGTCATAAATTCACTCTTTGTCTGAACTTCAAAGGGGGAGGCCAATGTGTCATTTTATAGGAAAATTGGAAGGTGGTTTTAGGCACACAGATTTCATCAATCTAATTGTACTATGCATTTCAGCCTTCAGATAGCCTTATCTCGATTTGGAGAAAATTCAAAAGTTGTATCCCCACCTCTTGAATGTCTCCACCGAAATTTTGGCACCATTTGGACAACTACAGCTCAAGATATTGAAAAATTACAGAACACCACATTTGACGTGGTCCAAATTCGGTGGCTTGGATAGATCAGTTCTGATGGGCCCTATAGATGCCGAATCAGGATTCGGTTCCTTAATATGAAATGTATCTTATTAAATTTTGGTCAGGCCCAAAAAATTTAATCCCATTTAGATGCACAAATTTCACTTACTATTCAAAGCAGTGTACAGATGTCCATGGATCCGTGCAATTTTGGACCATTTTTCTTCCACTTCATCAAGGGCCCTCCAAATCATCTCCACCTACATTGAAATAATAAAAACAAGTAACATTTCACATTATAATATTGATTAAAATTAATTAATTTATTCAAAACTAAATTTAAATTTATTATTATATTTGGAATATTCATTACAAAAATAGTTTAAAACAGCGGTGTAAGGGTGGAATAAAATAATGAATCGTGGTACGATCAGCCATCTTCACATCCTTGTTTGGTAGAGATTCACTATCACTTAAATTAGAATCTTGAACTTTTTCCTTTTCTTTCTCTTTTTTCCTTATGTTTATATGTATTATTTTTGAAGGATACTAATATTATTTTAGGATCTTGATCTTTTTTGTGGTTTAACTTTAGCTATTCTTTACATCATAAGACTAAAAATCAACTTATTAACTGTAATCTTTCTAATATCACAACACTCATTGATGGAGATAAATGTGCCTCTCTATATTTTAGGTAGAAATCTTAATATTCACATTATCTTATCCTTATTAGAAACAAGATTTCCATGTGATATCAATATGTTTACAATTTCATTGAAAATGAGGTACATATTATAAATGGGTTTATTGGGCTTCATTTTAATGTTTTCACATTTAATAATATAAGTTTTAAGTTTCATCTCATTAACAATAGTTGTACCAACATGTGAGACAAATAAAGTGTCCCAAACTTCATAAGTAGTTTCGCATGAATAAATTATTTTAAACTCCTCTTCTCATAGTGAATAGTAATGGAAATTTATAGCTTTATAATTTTTATTATATGAAATATTATTAGTTTCATCTCAATCTTTTCTAGTAGTATCAAAAACAATATATATATCTTCAATAGCATACCAAATATCAAAACCATGCCTTCTATATGCATTCTCATCTTCATTTTCCATTGAGCATAATTGTTTCCATTAAATAAGGTAGGTATGTTTTTAGCATAGACTTTTTTTCTAGAATACATTTAAAGAACTAAATTTAGAACTAATAGAAATTTGGGATCATTAAATCATAGCTAAAATCAAAGTTAAAAAGATTTGAAAACATTAATACCAATGAAAGAAATATATTCATACCAAATGTTTTTCAGAGTGAGTATATCAAGAGGGGGGGGGGGTGAATTGAGTACCCAATAAAAATTTATGTTCAAAATGGATAAATTTAAAATCCCATAATTAATTTAAAACAACATAGTTGATCAATATAGAAGATCATTATAATTTCTAATATCTCAAAAGGTTTTCTCAAATATTTATTAGTTCTTGGGTAAGAAATATAAATTATTACATAGTCCTTTGAAATCAATATTCTTAATTAAAATATTATAAAAACACTAATAATGATTAGTTATAAATGTATTAGTTTTTTTGGTAAAAATAATTTTAGTTTTAAAAGCATAAATAAAGTAAACAAAACACACCACGTGAATGGGAAACAAGAGGTTCGGTCTCAGGATGAGACTTATTCATCACCACTTGGTGATCACCCGCCACTAAGTTGATAATATAAAATTAAAAAGTTGATTCGAAACCTAGATTGGGTTATAAAATAGTTTACAAACTCTCTAGGTCACACATGAACTCTTCCATAGTTATCCACGAGAGTACAAATAAACATGTCACACAGGGAACACTACCACAATTATACGTGGGAGTACAAGTATAAGAATAATAAATATAATATATCAAGTATCTTTCAGTTCAGAACATGAGGAAACTTTCATGTGATAAAATAGAGTATGCACAACCACTTATCAATATGTAAGAATAAATAAGAAGAACTGAGCAATCTAAAAGTTTAGGGATAGAAATTCTTGGTATGTTGAAGTGCATCTCATAACTCCTTGATCCGATTCATAGTAAAGGTCGAGTTAGGTTCTACTGAAGATATTCTCAATAATAGAGTGTCGTAGAGTCTTGTTCTTAACTGGAGGAAGGAAACATATGTTTTTGATATTTTGGATTCCTCAGGTGAGTGATTTCATGAAGTAGCAATTCATCTCTTTATCTCTATGTGTGTTCTGTAATCTTGATCTCTCATATTGTTATCTACTTTGGATGATAATTTACTTCTTCTCATTTTTCATGAGGGATTCTACTTATCTTTTCATTAACAATAATAGGAATATTCAAATACTATATTCTTCCCTATACTACATATTTGACATCCTTTTCAATTCATTATATCATGCAGTTGATATACAATCATTAAAATATTAATCGGTATTAACTTAAAAAATATAGATGTTGTAGAATTTTTAAATGAAAAGGTTAGGTTTAGAAATAATAACGATGAGTCCAATAATGGTGAATAAATACTGACGGTGTCTCAGAGTTTGGTGGTGTCTCATTCTAGTAGTGTATCAGGATAATTGCATCTCATCTTGGTGGTGTCTTGTACTTAGAAAATATTTATTTTTTGGTTGGAGGTGTATGGATGATGGTGTCTCATGTCTGGTAGTGTCTTGTACTAAGCCAAAGTTTTACTTAGCTGGTGGTGTATCTTCTAATGGTAGGTCTAGCTAGTGTTTAGTCATACTTTACCCAAATTACACTCGAGTGGTGTGTATTTTAACAGTGTCTCAGACTTAGTGTGATTTCCGTGATGATGGTGATTCATGAAAAATGGTGACTCATATGCGACGATGCCTCATAAATTTTCAAAATTCTATCTTATCAGCGATTTGTCTATAAAGATTTCATGTGTGATGGTGATTCATTTTATGAATTTACCATTTTTCCATGTTAATGGAGAGACATGAAAAATATGGACTCATAGTTATAAAAATATTGATCTAAGTGGTTTCCCTCTCAATGGTGTCTCTTCCTTAAGAGTGAAAGGTAGGGACTCATACTTTTTCAATTTCATAATCAGTCTCATATTATTAAATAATTATAGAAAACATGAAATTCATTAATACCATTAGAAACATTATTTTTATCATTAAAACAAAGAGGTCGAAACTACATATAATTCATAATGTGGTTACTCCTATTCATACCTTCCAATTAAATAACATTTTTTTAAGATTCATATATAAATATTATTTGAATACTACAAAATAGTTTATTTTTAAGATCACTATTTCATGTGGTAGAATAAATCAAACATAGTACCCTTTTAAATTAATATAAACTAAAATATTAGGGTGTCTAATCCTTTGAAGAAAATAGGGATTTATACCCAAGTATATCAAGGCGAATTCCATGTATATATATAATGAGTGAGTCCAAAAACCCAGTAGGAGTCCTTAATGACTCAATATAATGATTGATTTTATGACCAAATTTTTGTGTTGGAATATATATAATCTGTATAAATCATTCTTGTGAAATACACTCACCTGAAAACATAACACAAAATTAATATATGAGTATATATGTTAGGTTTCTATGTGCTAACCTGACAATCATGGCACTTGACCTAACTTGGTTCACCAAATAAATATGGAAGATTAATCCATATCAAACTAAATATCTTTACACATACCGACATCTATAGGGTAGGGTTCCATGAAAAATATTGAAAACTACCAAACATGAAAGGTAGGGTGTCTTATAATGTATTGATCTTTACCGAATTTCTCAGGGTAGGTTCTCATAATAAAATTATAAATTATCCCATCACACTTAGAGGAGGTCATACAACAGGTTCATATAATTATACTAAACAGAAATCACTTACTCAGGGGAGGTCACACATCTATCTCATAAAATATACCATAACTATTGTATCTAACTTAGAATAATCCACACATAATGTACTCATACCATCCCATAATACTAAGTGTAGGGCACACCTCACAATCTAAAACCATCCCCTCTCACTCTAGTGAGGTCTCACATCATAATATCGAACCATACCCTCTCACAAAGGGGTGGTATCACATCAAGAACCACCATCATTTCATTTTGGATGTGACCATAATCATCATTCTAAAAATATAACATATACCACAATATATTAATAAGGAATAAATAAATAAATAGTTCTCTATATGCTGATCCCTCACCAACCTATCATGGTTTCTCACATAACCATGTTCACACACTCAACACATCTGTGAGTAAATTTAATCATTACCCAAACTCATTCTTCTAACCACTTGGTTTCATAAGCCTTAACGGAGGCAAAAAACTCACTCTTTTCACTTTTTACCAAGGAGAAAAACCCCTATTCACTATACAGAACATAAAACTGTTCCATGAAACATAATTCCTATTACAAGAATATTCCCTCTAATAGACAACCATATCAATGTAGAAAAATCCAATCACTTTGAGACCAATATCAGAAATCTACCAGGCCAACTCATAAACCCACATGCTCAATAATTCATACAAACTCATATAATTTAAAAAATAAATGGTAAATGTATATTATGTTATCAGGAATCTTTGTGAAATAAGAAAAAATTACAGGAAACCATAATCAAGAATTAGAGTAAAACACACATAATTTATAAAATAGTATATTTTCCACATGAGGTCAGATGGATGAAAACCTATCTCAACCATGTCCTTTAAACATTCCTTATAAAACCATGAAAAATACTCCACAAAAGTAATTTATAAAATTATTCTTTTGTTTTCTTATTGATCATATTCCCTTTTCCAAATCTATAATTTTTTTTTAAAAACCCACATTTATTAAGAAATACCTATTTTAAAACCATTCATGAATTCCTTTAACTTTCTTTAAAATCCAATTTAACTCAAACAACTTTTCAAAATTTCATATTACAAATGAAACCTCTTGGTATTTGAAATACAACTCACACCACCAAATAATCAATAATGTGGTCCACCAAAACTCATTTTACTAAATCACCCCCAATGAATTATTTAGTATGCTATGCTATCCTAGTTTACAATTATGATGATTTGAGCCCATCCAAATTCATGAGATGAATAAAAAATGGTATGAATCATGATTTAAATAATTATAATGATGTAATTAAAACATAAAATTAACATATGAACATGAAAATCCGGAATTACATGGAAACCTAGCTTAATTAGAAGATGGTAAACATATCTGAAGATCATACTAGAATTATTTGAGTCCATGGGAAACTATATCATCAATAAACACTATTAATTGAACCCATAACTAATTTAATAATATAAATACAAAAATTAAAACACCAAATCCATACTTATATGGACACTGTGATAAAACCATGAGAAATAGTGCATGAACCACTCTTGAAATGTACTTAAGCCTAAACCAAAGAAATTGCCAAATTTATTTACCCAAAACATTGGTAAACTAAATCCATTTTTTCAAAAAATCCCAAATAAATTTATGAATACACATTCCTCAAGTGAAATAATAAAAAAACATAAACACCCACTATTATATCCTTTTATACATGTATTATCACATGAAATGGGATGATTCCAGCATGATCTTAAGGAATTGTATCCCAAGAAAACTAATTTGAAAACCAAAATCAGAGAAAATACGTGATAATAAAATCTTAAAGAGACATATATTGCCTCTAAGACACATTAAGAAACCCAAATGAATAACTTATATTGAAGGTAGGAAAAGTGGTATGAATGGGAGGGCCAATAGGGTATCTCCTCCATCCCCTGCTAAACAAATGATAAGGAGACTATGGTGGGGTTCCAAATAAGTCCCACTATAACTACCAAATGGATACTTTAAAAAAATTCACAATATATTTTCCACTACATGGATATTATGGTAATGCTGTGATGCCTTAGTGATAAGGGAAATTCATGGCATGGCCCCTCCAGGTAATGGTGTGACCCTTCTCCCAAAAATCGAGTGATCTAAACCATAGTTCACTATTGAGGAATGTCCCCTTTGGGTCATGGAGTGACCCTCTGTAAGTCTCAAAGCTTGACGTACATGGAAATTACATTACTTTTGAGGAATACTTAATACATAACCAAAAGAGACACCAAAGGACAGTAATAGTTTAGTGTCTTTGGAAACTTGGAATGTAATCTTCTAATCATGGTGAAAGACCTTCAAAATCTCCCATAAAGATCTTCCCCTTTTGGTTTTCTTACCTAAAACCTTTCTTGAAATCCTTGGGAAAAGAAAACATATAAAGGGTGAGATCAAATGCTCAGTAAGGGTAAGTATGGAGAAAATAAAACAAACCATATACATTTGAACTTAAAAACTTGAACATAATGTTTAAACATCAAAATATTGAGCAAAGACATAAATCTTGGAAGTACGTAAGGCATGTATCATAATGGAACATCAATCTTGATAAAATAGAATGGGAATAAATCATGTAATTGTGGTAACCATTGATAACTTGTTATGATTTCCATAGTAGCCAAGGTATTGCTTCCAAAACCATCTTAGTGTAAAAAGTCCCTTTCTGAATCGAGTTCACTCCTCATTCCAGTCCTGAATCACTGAACTGGATTAACTTACTGTTCCAGCCATGTCTATTTCATGAGATATAAATATTTACCCAATTCATTGGAGGAATATATAGGTCCTACCCATCTCATATTGAAATCATTTTTACGTGTGACACAACACAATCATAAATCAGGCATCATAACCCAACGAATAAAATGGGTTTCATAAAAATCATCCCATCTTAACATAATACATATAAAACAAATGGATACATTTCATCATAATAAAAAATAGAACCATGAAAATAATAGAGAGATTATACTTGAAACATAATCAGACTAAATAATGTCATCTTATATGGGAAATAGTTTTGAATAAATACTTGAAATTAATTCTTGAGGAAAATATACTTTCTTCTTCAAAATAATTTTCTTTTCTCAAAAAGTCATGTGATTTTAAAAGAAAAGTATTTTGTTGAAAATAATCATGAAATATTGTATAGGAAACTTCATGTAAATGAGTAATTATGAAACTGTAAAAATCTGATCATGCCGTATAAGTTAAAAAAACATTCTCTTCGTACTTTTGCCGGAAAAGTCAAAAAAGTTCCTTGTATGGTAAACAAAAGAAAGATTCCTTCCATAAGATGTGGTAAAATTCAAAAATGGGTAAAAATGAAATTAAACATACATGAAAACATTTTTAGAAAACATGGAAATGGATGATAATAATAAGCCCAGTAAATACTTACGAATAACAATCTCGGATAAAAGTGAGATTGAAAAATTATCCCTTGACTTATGTCTGATAAGATTCGTATGTTTCCAAACCTCTTGTTTAATGATTTAAATAATGTTATTGACTTATTAAAGAATCATATTCATTGTTATGATATCATATATGGTTCACTTATGACTTTATATTACCCGTTCTTTTGTAAATTCCATGTTAAAGCACCATTTTGGGTAAATTCATTTCATTTATCGTAAGAGTTTCGACTTGTTGTTCTTGATATTATTACTTATATACTGATTTAAATAATTCCAGAATGTAAAACATGATTTATATATAATATATATTCATCATATAAATATATATGATAGATCGATAAATGGAATGAAATACACCGTTCATGGAGACGGTAGGCCGTACGTACGAATGAATGTTGTTTTAGTTTCCTTATTGAATTGAATGGAATTAAGTAGATGACATATATATATATATATAAATAAATCCAGTATCATTATTATGTCATATATTCCATTATTATTCCTTATATATAGTTTATAATGATTCATGAATGGTTAACATGGAGAATGAATCTCGTTGTGACGTGGAAACGGTAGTCCGTACGTACGCACTAGTGATGATATCATTCCAATGATCGTGGAATTATATTTAAGTGTATGTATAATATTTAATAATCAATATAACTTTACAATAATAATATATAGTTATTTATTTACACCATTATACCCATCCAAGTAAGGTGGTGGTCGAAAACAGATTACACCATGGCGTGGAGACGGTATTCCGTACGTACGCACGCACGATGATTTCGTTTTTCATAGGATGGACTGATGGAGAAATAAGGTTGTTTAATATTTATAATAACATATCAGTATATAAGTAATACTGATTTTATTAATTTATAATGGGACAACTAAAGAGGAATTAGTAGAAGAAGAAAGAAACTTGAGAAAATCGGAAGAAGAGATTACCTCTTCTTCGACGCACCTCCTTTAAACTTCCTCTTAAGGAAGTAGAGTTGGTATTTTGAGAAGACCAGAACCTCAAAATGTTGATAGGGAAGTGGAGAAGAGAAATGGGCATAGGTTGTCCAAGATTAAAGTCTCAAAAGGGTCTGAAGAGAAGAGGGAAGGGGTTCCCTTTTTATAAGGGAGGAGAGGGGCACCTTTGGAAAACATAAAATATTATTTTATAATAAAGTCATATTCGGTTTTTAATAGTTTCAAATTGATTTATTTCGAAGCTAAGGTGGGGATGGGTCGAAATCCTCTCAACCAATAGATTTTAGATAGATTTGGTTCATTATATTAGCCTTATCGTTTATTTTTACCTCTTAGTTAATTTGATTGACATTTACCATGTCACTTTGTATTTTTATATTATATAGTTAACAAACTTACCATATACATACAAGAGACCCCCAAGTGGTCCCTTAATGATAAAAATATCATTATATAAGTATATTAGGCGAACCATAGATTTTTAGGAATATAATAACAATTAATAATATATTATTTGTTTTAAATACCATTTTATGTCAATTTTGACACTATTTGGTAAATGATTTTTGTGAAAATCATAACAACATGATTAGTTCAAAAAAAGGTAATTAAATAAATAGTAAAATGTCATATTAACCTATAAAATTATTGGAATTCATAAAAAGTTTTAAATTACATTTATTTGGGTATTTATAACATCAATTATGTTAATATTTCATTAATAAGATAATTACTGCATCATCATTGTGTCATAAATAAATTAAATTATTTAATGTCTAAAAATTATAAATAAACTACTATTATTTAGGAAATATTTTTAGATTTCTAATGAATATTTTTAGTCGAATTTATCTTATGTATAACCCTATATTAAAAATTATTTAGTTATTAAACATTGATTTAAACTATTTTAACAATTCTTTAAATACATTAATAATAAATGTCCTAATCTAATACAAGTGGACCTAAACAGTCATATTTTATTCCTAAGGTTGTTTTTGGTCGAATTAAACTTATCCAATAGAATTAGGACATGTGATAGGGTAATAATAATATCATTTTTACCATTAATTACCCTATTTACTTTTAACCGTGGTAAATAAAAGTAAAAAGTTTCTATTCACAAAAAATTAATTTCATCTCATTGAACCACATTTTAGTCCCTGATATTAACCGTGTCTCTTGGATTTTTGAAATTCCACACACAGAAGCGGTAAAATTTTGTTTTATGTGAATTTCCAAATTCTTCTAGGAGGTGGGTAAAAGACGGTGAATAGTTAAATAAAATTTTTATATATCTAAAATTATTATAAAATGACTTCAATGAATTACATTGAACTTATATAGGTATTATGTATCAAAAGTCGGGTTTTAAATAGTAACCTAGTGTTTTCACTATTCATTAAAAATTGAAAGTTTTCCAAAAAATACCAAAAATTCACCCTAGACTAATTTCGATATTCTGAATCCAAAAATGAAGTCCATTTTGAAAGATAAAATTTATAAAATTCCAAAAAGTGGGTATTACTATTCATAACGACTAGTTTATATAATATTTTAATAGCATATCTCTGTTTAGTGAAACTCGATATTATGTACAACACACGTTATCGTGGAAGGTCACGATTGTGTATAATGTAAGCCAAGTCAGGGTTACGTGTATTGAAAGACTTCTTTTGTTGTTGCGTATCACAGAATCCAACCATATTTCATTTATATATTGAATATATATATATATATATACAAACTCAATGTTGCGTAGAATAACTACTATCAAACAAACTTGAAATTTTGTGTAGCACGAGCCAAGAATAGTGTTGTGTATATGGTGTTGCATATAGAACAAGCTATTTTTGGTGTCACGTACAACACAAGACATCAATGAAATTAAAAAGAATAATTCTCATAAAATATCGGGTTGTTACATTCTACCCCCCTTAAAATGAATTTCACCCTCCAAATTCTTCGGGGTTATAAATAGTTTACCACTTGAAAGTTTCTATAATAGAAACCCACATCGTAAAAAGGAATACTAAAACTTAATGTTAAAAAGTAATGTAAGAAATGTAATGGTTACCCAGATGAACTCATCACTGGGTTTCCACATAGGAGAACATATGTGAAAATATGGATATTGAAGAGAAATACGACCATCTTGTTCTTGTGGAGAGTGGTAAAGAACATGGCTATAAAAAACCCATCAATCACAAATCCATAAATTTGTGATGATCTAAGGGACCATATGATTCATCAGATATGAGGGAACTACGACAACATTTTTGGTTTTCAAGATCATTTCTCTAAAGTTGATGAATTAAAAGAAAGACATACACGATTTTGGTATAATCTAACTATTGTTCATGCCTTGAACAATTTATACTTCATTTCTTAAATAAATGAAGTCAAATTTTTTATTTGTGAAGAGTTAGCAGATCATGTGATAGAATGATGGGTCATTCCATCTGTTTCAATCAAAACGTTAGAAAAAATTATCAAATATACATAAGTCCATTTATGGTGAGGTTAATTATATATGATTCCAAAAATGGACTTATACTTCATCTATCATAACACTTAATAATATAAAACTAATTTCTACTAACCAGGGACTTCCTGTAGGAAAGTGGTAAGAAATAAAGTCCTGTCGCACTTCGGTTGTGGGTTCGATTCCCACAGCCTTGTCCGGCGCGACAGGTTTTCACTCGTCATATGGGTTGTCCTTTTTCTAAAACTATACTATTATAACATTCCAGAAATAATATCGAAAAACAAGTTCTATATTTAGTTAATACTATCTTATGCCCAACATAATCCATTCCAATCTTTAGTCTTATCTAAAATACATCTGTCCATTCTCATAGTATGAAGAAAATGATTACCAGAGAGGAAATATACCAATCATGTGAATACCATCATTTATCTCCCATATATCATAAGATATATATCTTGTTGGTCATATTCCAAACATATGAATACCTTAATCATGTATTATTCTGAAACATGAATTACCATAGAACCTTAGCGAAAACATGAATGCTGAAAGTTAACTTATTCCACATACCAAAATCCCAAAATTTCTATATACTCAAACCATGATTTCACTTTGTCCTTATATCAGTTATGAGATCATGAATACTATCAAATTTTCATTTTCTCTTTATCCATTAATTATGCGCATATCACCTTCTTTCCAAAAATATCTGAATAAAATTTCATGGTTACCAGTACCATTCAACATATAAATTCAAATACTTTAGAAAAAACAATAGTATAACAATCCTTAGATGTTTCTTTATTCCATAGTACCATTAAATTACCTATACAACATAACTCTTGATAAACATACTATCATTCCACTACCTTCTTAAACCATTGACCAAGCTTCAACACTTCATTCATCTAATATATCATTTGTAGTCTCCTCATCATCATCCATATAAATACTACCCATATGACCATGATGATTCTCTTCATGATATTTTCCCTTAGGGAACTGGTTTGAATAATGCCTATACATTCCACATTTAAAATATCTAATCATTGTTGATGTCGTAGAAATACCATTATCCTTCTCCATGGTGTTAATTTAACCTTTGATTTTGCACTTACTAGATTTGTGTCCTTCTTTTACACACCCAAAGCGTCTTCCAGTTCCTTTGAAACATTCTCCCTCATGCCTATTCCCACTTGATTTACATGAGGGAAATTGAACTTTATTTCCTCTATGATCATCCTGAAACTCCATCTTTATCTTATTAGCTGAGTCAGGAAACATACCAAAGTTGAGATTATTGATCATATTATGAGATTTCTTATTAGGCATAATAATGATATATGGACATCCAGATCCAATTTCATTTGGTTGCTCATGAAGAATATAATTCCATTGTCCATCATATCCTCAATTATCGTGAATCTTCCTGTTTCTAGACATTTTCTAAAACCCAAAAAGAATAGTGTGAGAGGACAAAATCATAATCAAGGGGGAGTAACGTCAAAATCAAACATCTCAGGTTTAATTCTAACATCGTTACCATAATTATAGGAATATAACTTATACTTATTCATAAACTTAGGGACATCTGTAGACATACCTTAGAAATATCTCTAGGGATCTCACTAAAGTTCTCGGATCCTAGTTTCCAAAGGTTGACCAAACCTTTCCTCTGATACCAACTGTAGAGGCCCAAAGCTTGACGTACATGAAAATTACATTACTTTTTTGGAATACTTAATACATAACAGAAATAGACACCAAAGGAATGTAATAGTTTAGTGTCTTTGGAAACTCGGAACGTAATCTTCTAATCATGGTGAAAGATCTTCAACATATCCCATAAAGATCTTCCCCTTTTGGTTTTCTTACCTAAAAACTTTCTTGAAATCCTGGGGAAAAGAAAACATATAAAGGGTGAGCTCAAATGCTCATTAATGGTAAGCATGGAGAAAATAAAACAAACCATATACATTTGAACTTAAAAACATGAACATAATGTTTAAACATCAAAATCCTGAGCAAAGACATAAATCTTGGAAGTACGTAAGGCATGTATCATAATGTAACATGAATCTTGATAAAATAGAATGGGAATAAATCATGTAATTGTGGAAACCATTGAGAACTTGTTATGATTTCCTTAGTAGCCAAGGCATTACTTCCAAGACCATCTTAGTGGAAAAAGTCCCTTTCTGAATCGAGTTCACTCCTTGTTCCAGTCCTGTATCACTGATCCAGATTAACTTACCATTCTAGCCATGTCTATCTATTTAGATATAAATCTTTACCCAATGCATTGGAGGGAGATAGAGGTCCCACCCATCTCATATTGAAATCATTTTTACGTGTGCCACAACACAGTCATAAATCATGCATCATAACCCAAAGAATAAAATGGGTTTCATAAAAATCATCGCATCTTAACATAGTCCATATAAAACAAATTGATACATTTCATCATAATAAAAAATAGGTCCATGAAAATAATAGAAAGATTATACTTGAAACATAATCAGACTAAATAATGTCATCTTAGATGGGAAATAGTTTTGAACAAATACTTGAAATTAATTCTTGAGGAAAATATCCTTTCTTCTTCAAAATCATTTTTTTCTCAAAATGTCATGTGATTTTAAAAGAAAATAATTTTGTTGAAAATAATAATTAATTCTTGTATAGGAATCTTCATGGAAATGAGTAATTATGAAACCGTAAAAATCTGTTCATGCCGAATATGTTAAAAAACATTCTCCACGTACTTTTTCCAGAAAAGTCAAAAAAGTTCCTTGTATGGTAAACAAAAGAAATATTACTTCCATAAGATGTGGTAAAATTCAGAAATGGGTAAAAATGAAATTAAACATACATGATTTTTCTAGAAAACATGGACATGGATGATACCAATAAGCCCAGTAAATACTTATGAATAACAATCTCAGATAAAAATGAGATTGAAAAATTATCCCTTACCATATGTCCGATATGCTTTGTATGTTTCCGAACCTCCTGTATAATGATTTAAATAATGATATTGACTTATTAAAGAATCATATTCATTGTTATGATATCATATATGGTTCACTTATGACTTTATATTACACATTCTTTTGTAAATTCCATGTTAAAGCACCGTTTTGGGTAAAATCATTTCATTTATCGTACGAGTTTCGACATGTTGTTCTTGATATTATTACTTATATCCTGATTTAAATAATTCCAGTATGTAAAACATGATTTATATATAATATATATTCATCATATAAATATATATGATAGATCGATAAATGGAATGAAATACACCGTTCATGGAGACGACAGGTCGTACGTACGCATGAATGTTATTTTCGTTTCCTTATTGAATTGAATGGAATTAAGTAGATGAAACACATATATATATATATATATATACATAAACCCAGTATCATTATTATGTCATATATTTCATTATTATTCATTATATGTACTTTATAATCATTAATGAATGGTTAACATGGAGAATGAATCTCATCGTGTCGTGGAGACGGTAGTCCGTACGTACGCACGAGCGATGATATCATTCCCATGATCGTGGAATTGTATTAAAGTGTATGTATAATATTTCAGAATCAATATAACTTTACAATAATCATATATAGCTATTTATTTACACCATTATACCCATCCAAGTAAGGTGGTGGTCGAAAACAGATTACACCACGACGTGGAGACGGTATTCCATACGTACGCACGCGCGGTGATTTCATTTTCCGTAGGATGGATAGAAGGTGAAATAAGGTTTATTAATATTTATAATAACATATCAGTATATAATTAATATTGATGTTATTACTTTATAAAGAGACAACTAAAGAAGAAGAAGTATAAGAAGAAAGAAACTTGATAAAATTGGAAGAAGAGATTACCTCTTCTTCGACGCACCTCCTTTAAACTTCTTCTTAAGGAAGTAGAGTTGGTCTTTTGAGAAGAACAGAACCTCATAATGTTTCTAGAGAAGTGTATAAGAGAAATGGGAAGAGGTTTCCCAAGTTTCAAGGCTCAAAAGGGTGTGAAGAGAAGAGGGAAGGGGTGCCCTTTTTATAAGGGAGGAGAGGAGCACCTTTGGAAAACCGAAAATATTATTTTATAATAAAGTCATATTTGGTTTTTAATAACTCCAAATTGATTTATATATACGATAAGGTGGGGGTGGGTCTAAATCCTCTCAAACAATATATTTTAGACAGGTATGGGTCATTATATTAACCTTATCGTTTAGTTTTACCTCTTTGTTAATTTGATTGACATTTACCATGTCACTTTTTATTTTTATATTATATAGATAATAAACTTACCATATACATCCAAGAGACCCCCAAGTGGTCCATTAATGATGCACCTATCATTATATAATTATCTTGGATGAACCTTAGTTTTTTAGGAATATAATAACAATTAATAATATATTATTTGTTTTAAAAACTATTTTATGTCAATTTTGACACTATTTGGTAATTGATTTTTGTGAAAATCATAACATCATGATTAGTTCGAAAAAAGATAATTAAATAAATACTAACATGTCATATTAACCTATAAAATTAGTGGAATTCATGAAATTTTTTAAATTACATTTATTTGGGTATTTATAACATCAATTATGTTAATATTTCATTAATAAGATAATTACTGCATCATCATTGTGTCTTAAATAAATTAAATTATTTAATGTCTAAAAATTATAAATAAAATAAAATTATGTAGGAAATATTTGTATCTTTATAATTAATATTTTTAGTTTAATTTATCTTATGTATAACCCTATATTAAAAATGATTTAGTTATTAAAATTTGATTTTAACTATTTTAACAATTCTGTAAATAAATTAATAATAAATGTCCTAATCTAATCCAAGTGGACATAAATGGTCATATTTTATTCAAAAGATTGTTTTTGTTTGAATTAAACTTATTCAATAGAATTAGGACATGTGTGAGGGTAATACTAATATAATTTTTACCCTTAATTACCCTATTTACTTTTAACTGTGGTAAATAAAAGTAAAAAGTTACTATTCACCAAAAATTATTTCCATCTCATTGAAACACATTTTAGTCCTTGATATTAACTGTGTCTCTTGGATTTTCTAAATTCTACTCACAGAAGTGGTAAAATTACGTTTTATGTGAATTTCCAAATTCTCTTAGGAGGTGGGTAAAAGATGGTGAAAAGTTCAAAAAAAATTATATATGTAAAATTATTATAAAATGACTCCAATGAATTAAATTGAACTTATATAGGTATTATGTATCAATTTTTACCTAAAATAAATTTAAATAAAATAAATAATTATTTAAATAAAAAGTAGGGTTTTAAATAGTAACCCAGTTTTTTCACTATTCATTCAAAATTGAAATTTTTCAGAAAAATACAAAAAATTCACCCTAGGCTAATTTTGATATTCCGAATCCAAAAATGAAGTCCATTTTGAAAGATAAAATTTATAAAATTACAAAAAGTTGGTATTACTATTCATAACGACTAGTTTATATAAAATTTTAATATCATATCTTTGTTTAGTGAAACTCGGTATTGCGTACAACACACGTTATTGTGGAAGGTCACGATTGTGTGTAATGTAATCCAAGTCAGGGTTACATGTATTGCAAGACTCCTTTGTTGTTGTGTATAACAGAATCCAACCATATTTCATTTATACATTGAATATATATGTATATATATATACATTCAATGTTGCATAGAATAACTACTATCAAACGAACTTGAAATTTTGTGTAACACGATCCAAGAATAGTGTTGCGTATATGGTGTTGCATATAGAACAAGCTAATTTTGGTGTCGCGTACAACACACGACATCAATGAAATTAAAAAGAATAATTCTCATAAAATCTCAGGTTGTTACACCCTCCCTCGATAGTGGTAATGACCCCTAGGAATGATAGTATAAAAGAAATGTTATAGTTCTAAAGTTATGATATACCATCCTAAAGGGTATTAATAGAACAACCCTTTTTTATATCACCTTTGGTCGTTTAAACTCCATTCCATCATGTTGTGGCACCCCTCAACCATGGTGTGGCCTATTCCTTCTCTTTAGCTATCATTCAATAGTACCTCAATTCCATAGTGTAACTTTGTGTTAGTCATCAGTCCTTTTGTGACTTCCAATCACCATGGCATGATTCCCTCATACTATACAATCTCATCCACGGATAATCAAAAACTCCCTGTGAGGCCAAAAATTTAAATTTACCCTATATAAATGACCCATAAATTTTATCATCATTATAAACTCCCCACCATAATTTCTATCTTCAATATTAATCCATTGTGGTCCTTTAAATATATCTTAAATGTGCTTCAACTTCATAACTCCACTACCAGAAAATAGTATTCACTAAAATGAAACTACCAGCTCAACAATAATACCATATTATTATCCATGAACTCAATCTTCTCTCATGATTTTTTTCTCTTTTAACTATCTATAAATTCTTCTTATTCATTCCATAATTTACTACAAAAAATTTGTCACAACAATGATTATCAGTCCCCATATGAATGTATCTCCTTGAAATTACTCAGCCCCACCTATTTTTCTATATCCAAATATTTTGATCACTATGTCACAATATATAGATGCATCAAAAAAATCACCCAAAACCCATACATATGTCTAAAACATACAATTTGGGAAATCATTGAAAAAAAAATCTTCCATCTTACTCCATCCATAAGTTGTGACACAACTTTGATATAACTCACTCTCAGATTCTACCACATCTACAACCCTATAAATCATGAAATTCATACAATAATGACTTATTTGAGGATAATCACTATAAATGTATCCTTAATATTCCATCATTAAATAAAATATATAATATATGAAGCCCATGTACTCTCCATTACTGAGTGTAATGATTAGACGTGACCATCATGCTCATACTCGAGCATCATCACAAAGTATTAATCAAGACCCATTTCCGATATACCAAGAACACCATCCTTAGTTTTTTAAAAATTCCTCAAACATAGAGACTGTAATGACCCATTCTTTTATTAATGAAAATTTCTCTTGATCTAATTAAATAACTATTATGTAAAATGGCTATATAAATCATATTCACTTCCTTGGTTTTATGTTTTTGGATTTTAAAATACCATTTATAATTATTATCATTGAAAATATAGCCATTGAATAGTGATCACATGGTTTGTATAAATACAGGGCTTTAACAAATCCAATTTACTCTGACAAAGGAATTGATGACCTCATCCAGTAGAATTGCTCCATATGAAGCCCATTTTTTGGATCTCGTAAAGGAGGTGGTGTCCCTGGGCTTTTCTCTTTTCCAAGCCCAAGCTGGGCTTCAACATTTTAAGCTTGAATAGAATCTCCAATGGGGGAAGTGGAAGTTAATAGAGATTACCACACAAGCGATGTTATCCAAGTCGCCCCAAGAGTCAGTCACTATCGCACACCTTACCCTTAGGTATTATGCATGTTTTATAAGGGGTTATGTAACAAGACCCTACACTATGATTATTTTCATTATTTTTGTATAATGAATATACATTCATTTTATTATTGTTACTTTGTAAATGGGTTTTAAAGCACAAATAGTATTTTTAATTAATATTCAATTAAGAAATATCTTTTGATTAATTAATATATTTTTTAATTAAATAATATTTTCATAAAATATTATTAACAAATTAATTTTTATTAAATATAAATTATCATAAAATTTTGATCAATATAATTGTAATTTTTATTAAGGTTTGAAAGCCGTTTTTGTCAAAACCCATGAATTTTAGATAAATGTCAGTTTTTATTTTAAAAGTAAAAATTCCAATATTTTTAAAATTATTTAGATAAAATGAATATCATTTTTGGATTCAGGAAATGAAAATTATCTAATGGTGAATTTTTTATAATTTTCCGAGACAGTCGATTTTTTGGTTAAAAGTGAAATACCATTTAAATATATAATGTGTTTTATGACATCATAATGACCAAATAGTGATGTAATAAAATAATATAAATGATATTTTCGGCCAATATATGTTCTAAATTTAAAATAATGTGATTTTATATTTTTTTTTGATTAATTTTATGGTGCCTTAGTGGACTATCCAAGACTTAAAAAACATTTTAACATTTTAAAATGATTTACTTGATAGTGTGACTCACCTCCACATAAGAAAACCTAATATTTTAAAAATATCATGAATTGGCCTTTTAAAATTATTTTTTCCACTCCACCTTGGAAAACAACATGGGTAATAATAATTGTATGGTCTTTGGTTGGGATTTGTTTAATGTGTAGTGTCCAAAACCTAAATAATAATGAATTCTCCCTCCTTTCCTATATAAACCTAGTCAATATCCCATTCCTATTCACTAAATCCATTTTTAGTCGACTGAAATATGACCTCCTCTATCTATAATCTTCAAAAGTCTCCCCAATCTCCCGAGAACCCACTCTCAAGCCTCTCCCAAGCCTTTGGGATCACACTTCCAAGTAATGGATTTCTTTCTTTCTCATTTTTTTCCAAATTTATTTATGTTGTTATACCCATTTATTTTCAATTAAAAATGTTGGGGTATAATTTTTCACCTCCACCATAGTTACCACCTTATTTTTGAATTATGAGGTACCCCATTCTCTCTCATTAATTCCTCCCATGTACACCCGTTACCCTGCCGAATTTCCATAAGTGATTTCTATCTCCCCATTTACATTGAAGAAATTATTTTATTTTATAAATATAAATTCCATTAAATATGTTGGGATATTATTTTCAATGACCAATTACTGTCCATTTCATGTATAAATTATGATATACCCTTTTCTCCTTCATCAACCCATTTTACAGTTTCTATTTGACGTCATTTTGCTGCCGAAGTTACACCAAAATTTCCATACCAAAATCATTGTGTAAGTGAATACAATACCCATTTATCTATCAAGGGTATTCACCTTTATGAACATGTAATTGTTGATTGAATAATTACATTTATTTATTCCACATATCTTATTTGTGTAATAAAAATGATATTTATTGAATCCATGTTGTATGGTCTTTGTGGAACACTTATGCATGAAATGAAATGTTTTTAAAGGGTGCACCTTGATAGTGCTCCAATGCATTGGGTAAAGATTAGTATAATGATAATTAAAGTTCAATGAGGGTTTAATCACACTAATTCAAGTTCAATAAGAGTTTACACATACTAATTCAAGTGCAATGATGGTTTACTCATGCTCCATGTGCAATGAGCCTTAGCTCATGCTAATATCAGGTTAAATGTTGTTTACACAATTACATGTTATGATAATCCTGATATATCATGAATTTATGTTTATGTTTCTCTTATTCTCCATTGATAAGCCTATTTCCTAACATGTATTTAATTGTTCATGTTATTCCTTGTTTACTCCCTTACTGGGCTTTATTTCTCACCCATTTCTTATGTATGTCCTCAGGTTATCCCATGCAATGCTAAGTACAAAGGAAGGTTGTGGTCATGTAAAAGAAGTTTTCAATAAATATGTTATATTTTATGTTTTATGTTGTTATGTAATGTTCTTAGTATACCATGAAACTATACCTCTCTATCCTCAATGTTTTCTAAAGTTCAATTTTATGTAATAAAGTATGTTTAAGTGTATAATAAAGAGAAGAGTTGTTATAGTTTGTATCAAATGGTAGGTTTAGTTATTTTTGGGATTAGGATTAGAATACCCTAGTGAAACAATTAGGTATAAGAATAAGTATAATAAAAACATCCCTAAATTTTGGTGAGTATAGAGTAAGTGGTTTATCAAGCAAATACATCCCTGTCTGGTTACGATTAAGTAGAGGTGGCTCGGGCACAAATGTATCTAGGGGTAAAACCTGAAAACACCACTTTGAGATAGACTCAAACGAGAATTGGTGCACGAAAATAGGCCTTGGTGAACTCTTGGTTATGACACTCTCAGAGGATATGCTTTGGTAAATTCATAATCTTATTATGAACCATTATTAAGGGAATAAAAAACATCCCCTAAAAATATATGTTGGGAAGTAGATCATGGATAACATAGATTGAAGCCTATTAATTCATAATTTAAGGAAATAAATGTAATTTATAAGTCATCCCTTTTTGTCATTGGATTACCCTTTATATGTTACCCTTAACTTTCATTTTATTCCACATAATGGATGGTAATAGAAAGGCTTAGGCAAACAAATGATGCAATGATCAATGTGATGACTATTCTAATGAGATTCCCAATCTGATGGGAGTGGGAATCAAACACTTTTTCATGATACTCTCTCAGTTAACTCAAGTTTTTAATAGAAACATGGGATAAGAAAAACTTTCTACCCCCCCCCCCCCCAAGAAATAACAATCCATAATCGAGAGCTTCATGAGAGAAATGCCTCCTACTTTTAATGGATCATATGATCCCTTTATTTCCAAACAATGCATCAAATACATTGTGAAGATCTTCTCCATCATTCAATTTTCTGAATAAGAGAGGGTTCTTTTAGATTCTTATCATATGGAGGGTGAAGCTGATCAATTGTGTACATTGATAAAAATACGAAGCCTAAGGAAGATATTGAGGTGTTGGAATGGAACGATTTCCAGAAAATGTTTTTCAATAAAAAAATTTCACGCACCCTTCAAATTAAGATGGAAAGGAACTTTCTTTCACTCAAGAAAAAATAATATGAATCCATCAGAGTATATGAGGAAAACATCACAAGTATTTCATGATATTTCTCCTTCTTTGTCATTACCCCCAAATGCAAGGTTGACAACTTATTTGGTGGGATAAAACCTATCCTACAGAATTCCCCAGTGATCCGTGACTTCGATAGATATGAAGAAATTGTCCAATGTTCCCTCAAAGTCGAAATAGATATTGTATAATCTCAGGGGTATCATGGGGATAATAAACTGAAAGTTGGAATTAATTTGGGCAGTCCAATGGATAAATTTAATGGTTTTAAGAAATTATAGCACCCAACTAGCCAAATGTGCAAAAAGAGAACCCCGGAAATTGACTGAAGGGGAAAATAGAATGCTTTTGGGATGGAAGAGAAGGGCACCTAGCCATTAATTTATGGTATGAAAAACCTACTATTGTGACAGAGGAGGGTAACACTACATTCAACCCTCGACACATTGTTCATTGCTTCAACTACAAAGAATTGGGGATCTTTGAAAACCAGTTCCCTAAGACAAGGGTTTTTGAAGGCAAACAACAACCTCTAAGGTAGAAAGGGAGAGTTTTTTCCATCACTATTACTGAAGAAAACCCACAAAACAAAGTTGTGATAGGTACAATAGTTATTCATTCAAGAATAAAGAACTTAGTTTTTTATTCTAGTTCTACGCATTCTTTTATGTCAAAAAAGTTTATTAGAACAATCCCAACACCACCACAAATCATGGAAGTAGAGATGTTGGTGAGAACGGTAAATCTGGAAATCATTGCATCCCATGAATATAACTCATCTGTTGTCACAATTTTTGGATTAAACTTCCCGGTGAATCTCTTCATACTACCTATGGTGAAATTTTATGCAATTCTTGGAATGGATTATATTTCCCTATATAGATCCCACACAAATTTCTGTGAGAGGAAAACCACTCTCCATATTGAGAATCAACTCCCAATTTTGTACAAATGAAAGGAGGTGGATGAATATTTTTTAGCACCATCATCTCAAGTGTGGATATTAATTCCATTTAATCATGCTTATCTTGATTAGATGATTGATTCTAAGGAAGAAACCATCCTTGAAGGCATGCCTATTGTGAGGGAATTTGCTGAAGTGTTTCTTAAGGAACTTCACGGTATTCCTCCTAGAATATATATTGAATTCTCAATTGATCTTATACCTGGGAATTTTCTAATGTCAAAGACTCTATATAGAATGAATATTGTGAAGATTGAAGAGCTAAAAAAACAACTACATGACAATTTGGAAAAAAGGTTTTATACGGCCAAGTGCTTCATCATGGGGTGCACCATTCCACTTCATCAAGAAAAATGATGGATGAACATGCCTTTTCATTGATTATTGTGATCTCAAAAAATTCATGATAAAGAACACTATCCTCTTCCATGAATTTATGACTTGTTCGATCAGTTACATGGAGCACAACACTTATACAATGTGAATCTTTGGTTGGGATATTACCAAGTAAGGGTGAAGAATGAGGATATCCCAAGACTACTTTTGATAGAAGGTACGGGCACTATGAATTCAATGTAATGACTTCCAGACTCACTAATGCTCCAACAATATTCATAGACATGATGAATAGAGTCTTTAGAGATTACATAAACAAAATTTTGGTAGTCTTTATAGAATATATTCTAATATACTCCAAAACCAATAAGGAGCATGAGTAGTATCTAAGCAGTGTGGTAGAGACCTTGAGAAAGGAGAAGCTCTATGAAAAGTACAACAAGGGTGTGTTCTGGTTGAAGGAAGTATCATTATTAGGTCATATCATCACAATAAATGGGATATCTATGGATCCCTCAAATAAAAATGCAATTGATGGATGTACAATGCCAACATCTGTGACATATATCCATTGATTCCTTGGGTTAGTGGGATATTATCCCCAATTTTTGAGAATTTTCTCACAATTTTCAAATTCTCTTACCAAGCTAACTCGGAAGGGAGTCAAGTTTTCTTGGAGTGATGAATTCAAAGAGATCATTAAGGAGTTGAGAAGGAGGCTTATAACTCTGCATGTGCTCACGATACCCACAAGTGGGTAAATTTTTGGGTATTTATTGATTCTTCGAAGAATGGACTAGGCTGTGTGTTGATGAAAAATGAAAAAGTCATTGCATATGCTTTAAGGGAATTAAAATTTCATGAGAAAAATATACAACACAGGATGTAGATTTGACTGTAGTAATATTTTCATTACTTTTTATTGAGATTACCTCTTTGGGGAGAAGTATAAAATATATACGGATTGTAAAAGACTAAAGTATATATTCACACAGAAAGAGTTGAACATGTGCCAAAGAAGATGGTTAGAGATGATCAAATACGATGAATGCTCAATACCTTACCAACTGGGGAAAGTGAACAATTTCAAAAATGTTCTAAGAAGAAAGGACCCACAAATTCTATCATTGATGATAATTTAAAAGGATCCAATCATCTTAGATTTGATGAATATAGACATGGGAGTCAAAAATAAGGGAACATATTCAATCCTTTCATAAATGATTTCCCAACCATATCCTTTTAAAAGTTTAAAGGATACTCAAAAGGATGATGTGGGAATTAAAAAGAAAGTGGAAATTATCAAAAAAGGGAAATCCTCATAGTTCAATGTTAATAAAGAAGGAATTGAGAAATTAGGGAAAAAAATATGTGTTCCATCAAATCTAGAGTTAAAGAATGAACTTTTGGATGATTCACATAGTTAGAATTTATCCATTCACCCAAGAAACACAAAGATGTATCGATATCTATGAGATCTATATTGGTGGGATAAAATGAAGAGGGAGATCACTGAGTATATATCAAAGTGCCTGATATGTCAGAAAATAATGGCTGAGAGGTAGAATTAAAAGGGTATGATGAAACCATTACCCATACCAACATGGAAATGGGAGAACATCACCATGGAATTTGTCACTAGACTTCCAAATACATCCAAAGGAAACAATTCTATCTGGGTTGTTGTGGATTGTCTTGCGAAGATCGCACACTTCATTTAAATTCAAGAGGATTTCAATACATCTTATTATCCTCAAACTAATGGACAATCTAAGAATACTATCCAAAAACTTGAGGAAATGTTGAGAGAAAGATCAATGTACTTCAAAGAAGGATGAGATCAACATCTTCCTCTGGTTGAGTTATCTTATAATAATTGTTTCTACTAAATCATCCAAATATTTTATTATGAATCTTATTATGGGAAGAGGTGCAGAATAATGACATGTTGGGATGAAGTTGGGGAGTGATAACTCCTAGGTCTATAAATGGTAGAATAAATGGTGGACATGGTTAAGACCATCCATATCAAATTAAAGCTACTCAGAGTTGACAAAAGAGATATGCTGATAATTGTTGATGGGACCTAGAGTTTGATGTTGGGGACATAGTATTCCTACACATATCACTATGGAAGAGAGTTATGAGATTTGGGAATAATGGAAATCTTAGTCCAAGGTACGATGACACTTTTGAGATCCTTGATCACATTGGAGCAGTGGATTATCAACTAGCACTCCCACCTAACCTATATTATGTGCGTGAAGTATTCTATGTATCACTCTTGAGAAAGTACATACCTGACCCATCACATGTACTCAATTAAGATGTGGTACCATTGTATAATGAATTCTTCTATGAAGATAATCCGGTTAAGATCTTAGATTGTAGGGAATAATTTCTACGAAATAAGACAATTCCCCCCATTAAAGTGTTGTGGAAAAACCAAGAGTTTGAAGAAGCAATGTGGGAATTAGAGAAAGTGATGAAGTAGAGTTACCCTCATCTGTTTTAGTGTGGAAAAAAGAAATTTGATGTGCAAAATTTCTTAAGGGGAGAATATTATAATGAACGGAACATTTATTAATGAAAACCCCCTTAATCTAATTAAATGTATTATTATATAAAATGGTTATATAAAACATATTCAATACCTTGGTTTTATGTTTTTGGATTTAAAATACCATTACGAATTATTACCATTTTTAATATAGCTAATGAACTATGATCACATGATTAGTATAAATATAAGGCTTTAGAAAATCCAATTTACTCAGACAAAGGAAGCGATAGAATCCTATAATAGAAATTCTCTATACGTATCCCATTTTTCGGAGCTCATAATGGAGGTGGAATCACTGGGCTTCTCTCTTGACCAAGCCCAAGTCGAGAATCAACATTTTAATCTTTAATGGAATCGCCTACGAGAGAAGTAGAAGTTAATAGAGATTACCACTCAAGCAATGTTATCTGAGTCGTCCTAAGAGTCTGTCACCATCACACACCATACCCTTAAGTCTTATATAGGTGTTTAAGGGGTTATTTAACAATACCCTATCACTATTATTATGTGTATTATTTTAGTATAAAGAATATACATTCATTTTGTTATTGTGACTTTGTAAATAGGGTTTAAAGCACAAATAATATATCTAGTTAATATTTAATTAAGAAATATAATTTGATGAATTTATGGATTTTTTAATTAAATAATATTTTAATAAAATATTATTACTTAATTAATTTTTACTAAATATAAATGATTGTATAATTTTTTATGAATACAGTTGTAATTTTTACGATGGTTTGATATCTGTTTTTGTCAAAACCCATGAATTTTTTATAAATGTCTGTTTTTATTTTAAAATTAAAAATTCATATATTTAGAAATTTTTTTAGATAAAATGAATATTATTTTTTGATTAATGACTTTTAAATTATCTAACGGTGAATTTTTCATAATTTTCTGAGACAGTCGAATTTTTGGGTAAAGATTAAATAGCGTTTAAATATATAATGTGTTTTATGACATCATAATGACATAATAGTGATGTAATAAATACTATAAAAGGTAATTCAAGCCAATATATATTTTAATATTATAATAACATGATTTAATATTTGTTTAATTAATTTTATGGTGCATTAGTGGAACCTCAAAGACTTATAAAACATTTTAACATTTTAAAATGATTTCCTGGATAGTGTGACTCACCTCTACATAATAAAGCCTAATATTTAAATTATTTCGTCCATTTTACTTATAAAATATTTTTTTCCAGTCCAATTTGAAAAAAACGGGGGAAAAAACCATGGGATGGTTTTTGGTTCTGATTAGTATAATGTATAGTGTCCAAAACCTAAATAATAAAGAATCCCCTATACTTTCTGATGTAAACCAACTCAATATCCCATTACTCATCACTCAGACTATTTTGAGCTCAAAAAAATCTTTTATCTCTTATATACGATCCTTTAAAGTCACCCCAATATCTCAATAAGCCACTCTCAAACCTCTACCAAGCCTTTGCAACCACACTTCCAAGTAAGGGATTTCTTTCTTTATCATTTTTGTCAAAATTTCTTTATGTTATTATACCCTTTTATTTCCAATTACAAATTTTGGGGTATGATTTCTCACCTCCCCCATACTTCCCTCCTTATGAAGGAATGATAAGGGACCCCTTTATCTCCTATTAATACCTCCCATGTAAACCCGTTATCATGATGAAATTCCGTAAGGAATTTCTCTCTCCTCATTTACATTCAAGAAATTATTTTATATTATTAATCTAAATTCAATTAAATATGTTGGGATATTATGTTAAATGGATACCTTACTTTACATTTAATTTATAAATTATGATAGACTCCTTTCTCTCTCATAAACCCATTTTAAAATTTATATTTGACGTCATTATGTTGTCGAAGTTACACCAAAATTTCCATGCCAAAATTATCATGTATGTAAATATGATGTCCATTTCTCTATAAAGGGTATTCACCTTTATGAACATTTACTTCTTGATTAATTAATTACATTTATTTATTCCACATATCTTATTCATGGAATAAATTATGATGTTTAATGAATCTTTTTTGTGTGATCTATGTGGCACACTTATGCATGAAATGAAATGTTTTTAAAGGGGGTGTACCCTGATAGTGCTCCAATTCATTGGGTAAAGATTAGTATCAAGATAATTCAAGATAAATGAGGTTTTAATCATGTTAATTCAAGTGAAATTAGGTTTTACTCATGCTAATTAAAGTGACATGAGGGTTTACTCATGCTCCTTGTGTAATGATCCTTGGCTCATGCTAATATCATGTTAAATTTTGTTTCCACGTTTATATGTTATGATAATCATGTTATATAATGTGATATCATTCCATTATGTTCATGTTTCTCTTATACTCTATTGATGTTCCTCTTTCCTAACATGTATTGTATTTTTCACATTATGCCTTGTTTACTCCTTTAATCGTCTTTATAGGTCACTCTTTTCTTATGTATTCCCTCAGGTTATCCCATGAAATGCTAAGTATGAAGGAATGTTGTGGCCATGTAAAATATTTTTTCAATAAAGTTGTTGTATTTTATGTTTTAACTAGTTATTTAATGTTTCTAATATCCCAAAACACTAGACCTCTCGATCCTTAGAGTTTTATTAAGTGCAAGTTTATGTAATAAATCATGTTTAAGTGTGTAATAAAGAGCAGGGTTATTATAGAGGAAATTATCAAATATACACATTTATCACATGACACAAAAGTGATGACAAACAATTCATAAATAGGAATATGGTTATACCCATGATAATAAACCACTCATAAATACTGATTCTAACTAATCATGCTCCCCACTAGAGGAATCACCTCCCAAAACCCATATTAACTGGTATAAAATAGTAACCCATAAAAAAATATCCAACTTCTTGACCCAAAAATCAAAAATCCATCTCAAGGTCATAATCACAAAACTGTCTAGAACCATCATAAACTTATGTACTGAAAGGAAAATTCAAACACTTTGGTAATCCCTGGCCAAACTCTAACATTTAAGAAATGATGATCTACATAAGAATTTATTACTTTTTCCCACATTATAAAAACTAGTCCAGAACTATGAATCTTACTTGTCTCTTTTCAAAAAAATGAGGTGAAATAGACCATAATATAATTCAAACATATGTATTTATCCCTTCCAAAAAAATAAAATTCATATAGCCTTATTTCCATTGAACTGATTTCTTATTTAATCCAACTAAGAATGTTTCACAAATACAAAAACTCATATATGCTTTAAAAAAACCATGGAACCTAATAGTTTTTATTAAAATCAAAATATCCAAACTACCCTTCTTAGTGGGTTCATTCCTTTCCTGAGAATAAATAAAATTTTCAAAATAAATCATGAAATCAAATTTCAAAACATGTTTCATCATATTTTCAAAAAATAAAAAATCACCAATCAATTCACATTCACTAGATGTAGATTCCATATCAACAATAAAAACATTTTAAAACACATTCTAAGCACTCTTTTCTCCACAAAATGTGTATTATTATAAAAACTAGTTTTTATTTTTTAAAAATATATTTTATAGAAAACTTCACATCTTGAAAATTATTAACCTATGGAAACATACAAGAAATGTAACCATAAATAAAAAAAACCATTGAATACATATTGATATAATTACCCCTTATAATATATTTAATAAATTATCTATTATATCATATTAATCCTAAATTAATATTGGATTCTTATGAAGAATGTTTTTTAAAGAACTGCCCATAGGTGCCTATATCATACCTTAGGCATGTCACTATCATGATGCATGAGAAACACACATACTTATGGCCATGATATTTAACTCATCCTAACTGTAAAAACCCGGAAAAATTAAGAATTGAACATCTAAATGTAAACACCCATGATAAAAAGGTGAAACTTTATTTTCAGTAAATTACCTGATTAAAGCTATCCAATTCATTGAGGCTTTTCCTGGAGTAGTTTTTGGGTGGGTGACCTCTTGGTATTTTTCTCAGGGTGTGTGTGGTGAGGAAAAATAACAATAAAAGAAAACGTGTAGTATTGGGGGGAAATCATTAGTCTAATAAGATACCTCATTGGATAATAACATGTGGTGTGATTGGAATGAAATCAAGGTATTACAGGAGACCCATGGGTTTTGATGTTTAGGTTAATGGCCTAAGGTGGTTAGATCATGAAAACTTATATCTGATCAAATACACAACTAGAAGTGTAGAATAAATTCCATGTTGTCAGCTGTGGGTTCCACAATGGGGTCATTATTATTTTAATGGGGGAGTATAACAACCATGAAAAAGATAGTCCTAAGGGATAAATATTACCACCCATGTCAACAATATGTACCTTTCTTTTAATGAGCTTTCCTGATATGAACTCCATAGTTCAGAGAGACCCGACCTAGATTAATTTCTATATGGGTCAACTTCTTGGATGTTTTTTAGGGTGTGTTTGAGTGAGGAAAAATAAAACCTAAAGAAGATGTATTGGCCTACATGGATAGTCATTAGTTGGATAAGTGACCCCATTAGTTAGTAATCTATAGTGTGATGGAAAGGAAACTAGGGTATTACATGATACACATGGGGTCAAATGACTATGTTCATGTCTCTAAGGGTTTGATTCATTACACTAAATCTCATATATCACATATTGTTAATTTTGGATTAATTTTAATCTCATCCAAGAATACCAATACCCAATATTGTATGTTCCTTAGAACCATGGATTTCAACCAAAGGAAAAATAGACAAAAATGCTACTTGTTTTCCTTCTAATAACTGAAAAACTATCTATGTATCTAATAATAAATTTCCAATATTAAGAAACTCTATCATAAATTTTTTATATGTCTAGTCTTATATCGATTGAATGACACCTGAGTAGAGACACGATATGACCTTAAACATGCCTCCACATAAGAGAGAGGTTATGAAATAGTGGTGTGGGATTAAATCGTTTTTGGGGAGACTAATTACTATAGAATAATACCCTATTTTCATTCATAAGTCTACAAAATTTTTGGTATAATCCATTTATATAAAAAAAACAAAAAAAACATGTTTACAGAAATAGGTAGCCAGAAGGGCCCCTCTTGTCCCAAATAGAAAGAAGGAAAATTGTCTATATAATGATTAAAAACCTAACAGAGTAACATAAATAGTTAATCATATATAAATTGAATTATATTTATATACATATTATCATAATGGCCTTTACATATATGGATGAATAATTGGAACAATAAACTATACCGACCTATGACCCAACTCACATAATTAGTCTGCCAAACCCTCAACCTTTATAACCAACTAAAATTAAATCAAGTGTCTATATACAAGAGATACTTATGTAATATAAGGAAGAAGGAAGGTCATACAGCATACATTAAAACACTCTGAGGACATATGTTGGGGGTTAGATAGACAACCAGGTAAAAATCCCTAATTCCTCAACATACTAAATTTTTTACGATGAAATGGATGTGATAGAAATATCGATAAGGTTTACAAGTAATGATCTTGAAAAACACACCCCTAGAGACATAAAACACAATTCAAATACATTTATATGTGTCTTGTTTTCAAGTTCAAAAAAACCAACCAAGACACTCATCAACATCTTCTTTGACTAATGTTGAAAGTAAGAGATATTCACCTCAAAACAAAGATCCCAACCCACACCCAATGATTATATATTGGGTGTTATGTTAAATCTCGACCACTAAATAATGATGCATGGTAAGGTCTATCATTATGCATCAAAATATTCCCTATTTATTAGTGTAGGGTCATATAATCAAATCTTGAACCATCTTCTCATACTCAAGGGATGTCACACATAATTTTCACATAATGTTCCCAAACTAACCCCTCTTACTATAGGCAGGTTACACATCAGTCTCATGTCTTTTCCTTAGACCATACCCTCTCACTAAATTAAGGAAACACATTATTTAATTAGACCATCCCATCTTACTTAGTAGAGGTCGTACCTCAAAATCTTGAACCATCCCTATTCTCTTAGCAGAGGTCGCACATTATAATACATAACCATCCCATATCACTAAGGGTATATATCACATCGCAATCCACCTCCCTTATAATTAATATAGTTCCCTAATAATTTTGATAAACATATTAGATGTCCAGTAAATGAATATCAAACCAAAAACATATTATTACTTAATACTCTCTATAGAAAATATCTCAATGTTTTTTACGTAACCAGGTTTACACACTCAATGCTTCTCTGAGTGATATGACACATTATAAAAACTCATAATTCTCACTAATTGGTTCTCTAGCCTTAACTGATCCCAACAGATCACTCTAGGCCCTTTTGAAATAAGTTTTCAAACCCTAATTAATTCAGGGAGAATTAAATGGTTCCATTTATCATAATAACAATTACCCATCTCCACAGTTTAATGGTCATGTTATCAATTCAAACATAGATTAGCAATTTTATTATAAAATAAAAAATAACTCAGACCAACTCATGAAACTACATTCATAAAAATTTATTCGATGACACATAATTACCATGTTAATGGAAATAACTTATTATAAAATCATGTATCATCATGTAATAATAATTTTTTCTAAGTATCCATAACCCAGAAGAACAATCATGCATTCAATCATGAAAACATATGGCATCACCCACATGAGTTTAAATAGACCAAAAAAAAATATCAACAAATCCATTTAAGATTTTCATAAAAACCCAAACTAAAATACTCTTCACAAATCATTTATAAATGGTATCACATTTCATCACAATCATGCTATTATCTTATATAAATCATATTGAAAGTATTTATTGAAACACAAAATTTGTTTTCCAATATCATTTCGAAATGCTATATATAGATCCTCCAAATTCCTTTAAATTGATATTTAAATAAAACCTATTATTAAAATCACATTTTAAAAAGGAAACCATTTTCTCATTTAAATCTATATCACACCACCAAATAATCCATAAAGTGTCCCAATCTCACTTTCTCGACCAAGGAATGAATAATAATTTTTTTAGGAATATATACGGTCCTTATTGACTATTAATTTGACATTATCCTATCTCTGTTTATGGGTTGAATCACACAAGGAATGGAATATGTGGAAAATAATTATAATTATGGAATATGAATATAAAATTACCATGTAAACAAGAGATTGAATAATGTCAAGTCCATCAACCTCAACTAGTGAACTGTAAATATATCTCGATCTTATATCGTCATCCTCTAATTTCACAAGCACTTATTTCATCACCACAAAATATTAATGTCATGTATATATCATTCAATAATGAAAATACAATCTCATCATAACTGATACCAAACTCAAAGGGTAGAATCATAGTATATAAACAATGGGAAATAAAGTGAATTCCACTATCGATAAATTCTTTGAACTAAGTCACACAAAAAACATTATTTACATACAAAAATTAATTATGAATTAGATACAATTTATACAACACCACTAAATAATTCTATAGTACAACACACATATTTTCAAATGATGAAGATAATAATGGAAATATACTCTTTTTTCCACCTATATAAGATGAAAATAAATTCCCTATAATGTGAGATGAATCAACCCAGCTCTGATGGAATCATCTCCCCTAAATCCTAAGAGGAAAACATAATTTAAAAGAGAATAAGGGGGAGAAAAAAATAAAAGAAATACATAAATGTTATCTCATATCCACACACAAAAATGTCTCTTGAATAACCAATTTATAAGGGAGAAAAGGGGGGAGTAATGGGAGAAGCAAGAGGGATCGCCTTCTCTTTTTTCGACAATGACAAGAAAAATGATGTGGTTCCATATAGGAATTCTCATCCATTTACCAAAATACCCCACTAAAAATGTTGTTTAGTTTCTTCTTCATGGCTTGAACATGATGGTCACACTATGAATCCTCATCACCCAAGACCTATAATGGAATGGCCCCTCTAGGTCACATCATATATTCTCACTCCCAATCATAGGGAAATTCTATGTAGGCCACTGTAACAGAATGGACCATGTGGGCCACAACATGAACTTCACTAGATAGAGGACCCCATACCTTATAAATACATTAGCATAGTGTGACCATGGTTTTCATATCATGATGGACCATTCTAAAAAAAATTCAATGTGTGACTCTTAGAATTTCCTTCCGTGAGCCTACTTATCTTTAAGCCATAAAACTATGGAACCTCATTACCTTAGAATCTACTCTTAATTAACAATATTAATCACTCCATGGTTCCTCAATTCCATGAAATGACCTTGGTTTAGGATACTGTCATGACATGACTTCCCATAACTATAACATGATTACCTTTACATATTTTCACATGAACCAAAAACCTTATTAATGTTTTTTCATGTTCATATGAAAGAGAGACACAAAATGATTTACTTTTTTTTTGAAAAATAGACCCCACAAACCTTTGATGAAAATAAGAAAAGTCCCTATGAAATTTATTTTTTCTCGATCTAATAAAGGAATCAATTTATTTAGACAATCATTCATTTTATATCTTTATATATTTTATCATTTCAACCTATAAATTGGATGTCATATCCCATTAAAAATTCCTTTAAAAGTCATGTAGGATCACTACCACAGATATGGGAAAGGCCAGCATTGACTTTTATTAGGGCTATGAAAAAAAGCACTGATAAAAGCCTAACCTTTATCAATGCTAGAAAAAAAGCACTCATAAAAGTTTACCCTTTATCAACACTAAAAAAGTGTTGATAAAAGTGTAACCTTTATCAGCGCTTTTTTTAGCACTGATAATGGATATATTTATCAGTGTTATTCATAGCGTTGATAAATGTCTTTAATAAAAAATAGTATTAATTTATATAAAATTATTATATTTATATTAAAAAGTAATTAATATATATTTTTTAATAATTTAAATATATATATAATGTTTTAAAAATGTATTTATAATATTATTATTAAAAAATATATATATTTAAATAATTATAAAATTATAAAAAATTATTAAATAATAAATATATTTATTATATTTATAATTATATATTTATAACTATATATTTATAACGACATATCTATAATTATATATTTATGATTATATATTTATAATTATATATTTATAAATATATATTTATAGTTTTTAAATATATATATATTTATAATTATAATTGAATAAATAAATATTTAAATAAATATATGTCCCCATTGAATTTAGTCGATAAATATATTGATGCATGAGAATAATCGACTCATGCATATCTCATGTATTTATTATGAATGTTAATTTATACATGACACCCTTATTATTATTCATGTCGTCCATATATGTGACGATTATGATCTATACTTTACTAAGTATATGATTCATTCATGTTATACCCATGAATCTATTATGTTATCATTAATAACAATAAATATATTTAAATAATAAATATATTTATTATATTTGTAATTATAATTTTTTAATTTTATATAAATATTTTAAAATATATTATTTATAATTATAATTATAACTCTCTCTCTCTCTCTATATATATAATTATAAAATTACAATAGATGCATCTATTAGAATTATATATATATATTTATAATTATATACAAATATTTATAAATATATTTATTTATATTTATATATGTATTTAAATAATTATAAAATTGTAATAAATATATTTAAAATAATTATAATTTTATAAATACATATAATTAAATTAATATATTAATAATTGTATACATAAATTTATAATTATATAAAAATAGTTATAATTATAATTATAAATACATAAAGATATATTTAAATAATTATAAAATTATAATAAATATAACAGTGATATATATTTATATAATAACAAACATAATAAATATATTTATTATGATTTTATAATTATTTTAATATATATATATATATAATTATAACTACAAATAATATATATATTTACTATAATTATTTAATTATTAATAAATAAATATTTATTTATAGTTGTAAATGTAAATAAACATATCTTTATTTAAATAACTATAAAATTATAATAAATATATTTTTTCTAAAAATAATTTTATAAATATAAGAAATACAGTTATTATAATTTTATAATTATTTAAATAAATATATATAAATTTATAATTATAAATATAAATAAATATATATTAATTTTATTAACTTCAAAACTATAATAAATATATATATTATATATTTAAAATTATATATAATAAATATATTTATTAAACATATTTATTATATACAATTTTAAGTATAATATATATATTTATAAAAATTTTCTAATTTTGACTAATATTTATTTATTTATATTTTTTATAATTTTTTAAATATATATAATTGTATAGATATATATATATATATATATATTAAATTTTAGTTATAATAATAAATAAATATATATTTATTTATAATATATATAATTTTATAAATATATATAATAATATAAATAAATTATTAACATTATATCTTTAGTAGTTCTTTTCTAGTGATGATAAAGATAGACCCATATTAGTGTTAAAAACACACTGAAAAATATGGTCTTTATTAGCGCTAAAATTATAACACTGATAAACATAGGTTTTATCAGCGCTTTCTATTTTAATGCTGATAAAAATAGCTTTATCAGCACTTTTTTAAAAGCGTCGATAAAATATTTTCCTTGATGTTATGCAAATAACCCTAAAAATATCCCCCCTTCATGCCTTAAAAGCTTTTGTAGATTTTTATTATTGTCACAACCTCCATCACTCTCTACCCCCGTTTATATTGCTCCATGCCTTCTCCTTCACCTTCCCTATCATCATTGTTCCCTACCCTACCACCTTTTCTACCACCACTATCACTCCCTGTACTATCACATTCTCTCCATACCAATGTTGCTCTCTGTCACTGTTGTCACTTCATGTCGGCATCACTCCTTGAATGTAAATCCCCCTTATTTCACTCCCCTTCCATAATTTTTGGTTATCTTTATTTCTATTGGCTTATTCCCCTCTAAGAAGAACCCTACTTTTTAGCTACATTCACCCTATATTTGACCTAGCATCCAACATTCATCACCACTAGTAAATTCTACACCATTAATAAACTTAAGAATATTAGTCTAGACGCATGCTGTAATTTTGTTTGGAAGAAGGGCCTACACCCTTGTAGCTCTTTTTCAACTTCTTGAAAATTAAGGATGCCTAGAGTTCTTTCAACATGTGCTAATTATACTCTTTATTTTCAACATGTGGTTGGAGCTAAAAAGGTAATTATGCTCTTTCTTTTCAATGGTTATAGGCAATTGTTCTCTTTCATTTCAATGTTTGGGTTAATCAAGTGGAGTGGATGTGGGGATCTTGAGAAACATGTGACTGTACTTCATGACCTCATCATATTTTTAATGAGAAAAACCAAAAAACACTTGATCATGGAGAAAAGGATCTCTATCAAACTATTGAAATTATTAATATATAGCTTTATTTTATTGGTATGGAAGATTTTGAAGGTTAAGATCCAAACTCTATCCTTATGGAGTAGGAGGCCTATATTAATAGAAAAGTTTTTTTATTTAAGAGTAACTTGCCATGGGACCCTTCTAGGTATGACCAGAGTGGGTTGTAATTCCAGCACAAAAAAGGATTAAAATAAATCTTGTAAAATTAAACTTTGTTATATTGGACCATGATAATATTTTAATGTTAAAATTTGTACTAGTAATGCTTATACTAGCATGATTTCATTTTAGAGAGGGTTAATTTTTTATTTTATAAAAATATATTATTAATTATTTTATAGTAATTTTACATAAAAAATAAAAATAAAAATAACATTTTATCTTAAGGCAACTCAAAGAAACTTTGATCCTGCCAGCACAAATAAAATTTTGTTCGAAATTCAACCCAACTTTATGTTTTTAAACTAAAATTGACTAATTTGAAAAACCCATTAAAAATAAATATAAGAGAAGTATTTAAAAGTTCCTATTGGGAGATTACGGTCACTAAAATAGTAATAAACTCCAAACATGCCAACCTGTCATCGCATAAAGAACAAAATGATCTAAATCTATTTGTGTGTAGAAATCAAAGCTATCATAGAGAATATTAGCATATATATAGAAAAAATATACATATAAATTCATGCATCTTGTATCCAATTTGGATCGTAGGATCTCAATGGAATCATCATCATTTCCTAGACCAGATCTCTGGAGAGCTATGGGATAAACCACAACAATTTAGTGGCTAGCGGTGCATAATTCTGAGCACTATTCATCCTATTTTTGAATTTATGAACCATTCACCATTGATTTGTGATAGGTTATTTATAATGATATTGGTGTTTCTTTTTGGTTACTAAATATTACATGGATTTAAGTGATTGTTGTTTTGAAAGTGTTTCCTTATTATACTTATGCCTATATGATTACCCATGAGGGATAAATGGTTCTTTCCTAGTGGTTTTATCCCTTTTTATGGAATGATAATCGATGACAAGAATTTGGGAAAATGCTTAAATGTATTTTTTTAAATAATTTTTTTTATTTTAAAATCAATTATAATCACCTATGTTAATTTTTGAAAATTATTATTGTGTTAATTGGATTTTAAACTATGAGTTTTGGTGATTTGAAATTGTTAAAATTGTTGTAAAGTGGTGCTTAATGTTTAAAGTAGCGAGTTAACCATTGTGATCTATAATTTAAACAACTTGTTTTATCCTTGGTTAATTTTTACAATAAAATTTTGGGGTGTTTAAAAATTTTATGATTTCTAAATGACATTGATTATTTTAAAATGGTGTGTTTTCCCATGTAGATTATATTTTGAAACTTATTGTGTATTTGAATGCTTTTAATGGGATTTTAATGGTTGGTGTGAATTCCCATTTGAGTTTCAAATGTGTTTTGATAAAATTGGTCCAAAGAGTAGATTTATATGGATTTTATAAATGATAAAATGACTTCGTATTCCAATCATGTTTTGAAAATAGAAGACCCATTTGAAATTTTATAAAAAACAAGTTTTCATAAAAGTTGTGATAACCTCTTAAGCCCCTTTGATTATTGTATGACCACTGTAGGTTGTGATCCCATGTGGGAATGTTTATTAATAATGACCAATATTGACAGGACTTATGGGTTTATGGAAAGGTTTAGTAGTGTCGACCTAGATTACTTATCTTCGGTTCAAGTCCTTTGATTAATAGAGCCTACTGACGATGCAGATGGCACTAGATTCCTTTTTAAGATAATTTAGGGGTTTTATATATCTACTTTTATTGTATCCATTGGTATTTATATTATTGTTTAGAAAATATATTATTACATTTTTCTCCGTGTTGCGTGACTTGAAATAGTGGTGATTGACTATTTTTTTTCCTTATTTGTATGGTTTTCTTTTCAGATTTTTTGAAATTGGATTGTGAAAGGTTTTTAAAGAAGGAATATAGGAATGCATGATTTTGAATTCTTTTCAAACTATTTTAATAATGAGTTTTAAAATTGTTCTCAAATGAGAAAAATTAGAATGGTTTGTATTTGAAACACAAAGAATGTGTGAGTTTTGAAAATGGGGGTTTAGCCACCATGATTAGTTTTATGGAAATGGTTGGTTTCCAAACATGTTTTAAAAAAGCGTATGATAGTTGGAAAGCTATTTGAGTTTTAAAATATGTATTTCAAAAATGGGTGTTTATGAAATAGATTAAAGTGATATTTTAAGAAGGATATTTTACCATGAGGTATTTGTAGAGGATTTTTTTCCAAATGGTTGTTTTCATTTAATGAAAATATTAGAAAAATGAGTTTTAATACACTTTTATGTGTTACTAATTATTTGGTAAATCATTTTAGAATTTTTTTATATTTATAATGTATTTAAAATTAGATTTTTAGGATTTAATATGAAAGTGGTATCTTAAATTTGGTTGGTTTTGGTGACCTACATGACTTTTGGATCATGCCTATATTTTACAAGTTTAGGTTTGTTTTAGCTTGTTTAACTTTATTTAGATCTTTTGAGATGGATATATGGTTTGATGGTGACCCTAGTTGAACATATTTTATATGAATATTTTGGTAAATATTAATATTAATGAAAAAAATATGGTGGATATTATTAAATAATGGATAGATGAAAATCATATGAAAAAATAGTCTGAATATGGAGTGAAAGAGTTCATAAAGTTTGAAAAAGATCATGAATTTGACCCTTCTCAAATCCTTTTTCTATGTTTACACTGTTGTTATTCAAGACTAATTAGTCTAGAGGATTTAGAAGAAAAGTTTTTCTATCATAGAATATATCAAAGTTATAAATGTCAGAAAAGACATGGGGAAAAAATGAATGTAGCTACTGGTTAGGATAACACAACATTTTATAGATCATCGAATATGATTAAAAGTGTGAACAATGAAGAAGATGGTATCAAGGATGTGATTACAGATGTGAAAGGCGATGATTATCATATTGAGGAAGTGACAAGGACAGTTGAAGACGTGCTTCATGATTTTCCAAAATTATTTTCTAAGATAAAGAGTTCTA